>CM060935.1:309970859-319970859 GCA_030765085.1 Allium cepa
AATTTTCCATTCCAAATTTAAATTTCTTATTAATATTCCTTCCTACTTATAAGTTCAAAAACTTACTTCCCTTTGGGTTATACATCTCATTCTCGGGGTGTAACGACCCGCCTTTTTGGACAGTTTAAACCGACGATCAAATACACATGTCGATTCCAAACCATTCAAAAGGGAAGATGGTTATTGGGGTAAAAAAGAAAAGAAAGGGAAGGGAAATAAAGGAAATGAAACAACACAGAATCTCGCAGTGGAACGATAAAATATAATAGTCAAATAAACAGTTCATGAAGCTGTTTACTATACTTTGACAATTATTTATACAACATTTATCAGAGTTATACATATACAACAGAACAAATAAATAATGCAGCAGACAGCATGATGCAAGGATAATAATAGTAATAGTATACCAAATCTTCGTCTTCATCCTCCAGAATAGATCTTCAAAAATCTGTAAAACTCAGGACTGACCCGAGCGTAATGAAAAGACAAAACACTCGAGTCAGGACTAAAATATCCTTATGAAAGTTAAATCAATCGTAAATAAATATGAGTGTAACGACATCAGAGATGTTTACGGGGTTTGACATCTCATATCCAGTGTCAACGTGCGTGCAATAACTCAAGAGATGTTACGCGATTTTCCATCTCTTAAGGATCCGTTAAACTATCTACTATGTAGTAATGTACGCTAAGTAGATAATGCCTATCAGTAATATAAAGTATCAAAATAGTGTTAAGGCGTTACCATAATCCCCATTAACACATTTTTATAATGCCATAGTCTATACAGCACCGTAAACCGGTGGTTATCAGAGGGTACCCCATAGGTATAACACAAAACAAAACGTAGTGGTCGCGAATAGGATAATCAGTATGACAAGGTACATGAGGCGATACCAACTAGGATACTAGTAGTTGCGTGATCCGGACTGATGTTGAGCATAGCCAGCAGCTACCCCAACACCGCGAAACAACACTCCCAAATCAAGGGGTGCACCCAAATCGAATCACAAATGTAATAGATATGGTATCGAAGAAGTGTGTCCGCTAGAGATGGCGAACCTCAATGGCCCGGTGCGGCTCCTGTTTTAGTCATGTCAGGGGTCATCCAATAATCATTCTCTTTCTTCAGTCAACGCGTTCACCAAACCATCCACTTCATTCTGGATCAACACTCCGCGTATAATAGTTATTAAAGTGGTGTTCGGTATCGACAGAGAGTATGTCCATATCCGATTCCGGTCTCTTTAATAACTACGTATTATTACAGCGTTGGATCTTTTACATTTCAAATCGATTCATAATTGATATCAAAATATCATATTCGCTTCAAAATCAAATCCATTTCAAATATCATCGTATCTATTCAAATGTAAGCTTCCGTTTCAAAAATCATTTTTCACATTAATATCTCATTTCGATTTCAAAATCATTTCGAATTTCAATTTAGGTTGCAACTTCATTTAACCCAATTCGTATTTAAATTCAAGATTTAAATAAATATTTCACCTAATTGACCAGCTTAAAATTTTAGGAAATTGTTTTAAGTAGTTTAAAAGTAGTTTTAAATAATTAAAATAGTTAGAAATATTTAAAATCTTAAAATGGATTTGAAATAGATAAATTAGTTTAAAATAATTTAAATTGGGTTAAGTAGATTTAAAATAGATTAAAATAGTTAAGTATTCAAAATGGTTTATATAACCGAGTAATTTGGAAAACAAAATAAAACAGCTTCAAAACCAAACCATTTCAATTATAACTTCCCAATTCAAAACAATTTCAATTTTCATTTTACCGATTCAATTTCGATTTCGATTCAATCAACGTCAACTTTGACTTCAAATTTATTCAATTTTATATTCACTTTCAATTAATTCAATTTCAATTTATATCGATTTGGAGCTTGATTTTTCAAAAATATCCATTTTATAACACTTAACAAAATTATCTATCAATATTCAAGTTTAAATCCAAATTTCAAATATGATTCAGTTCTAAGCTCGATTTCAAAATATCATTTTTATATCACTTTTACTTAGTAATATTCAAAGCTCGAATTAAGGTTCAATCTTTAAACAAATCAATTTTAGAAATTCAATCATATCCCGATTTTTAATTTCCAAAGTCTCCACTTTTATTATTTAACAATTTCTTTTAACCAAAATTTATTTCAACATTCCAAACTCAATTTTTCGATAAATTCGATTTCTATAAATTGATTTCTATTTATAACTATTAAATCAAAACATTTAAATAAATTTCAAATCGACGATTTTAAAAATTATTAATTTAGCCAATTCGGTGTTCGTATATAATTTTCTATCCTATGGCCAAGTAATTATTTATTTCAATTAAATGTCAGTGATGAATATATATCACTTAAATCAAATCACAGTTTCATATGTATGCATAATAGGATATATATATATAAGCAAATAAACATCCAAACATTTAAATATCAACCAATAACATCTGTCAAAATGCATCATCCAATAGACAATACAATTCATGGCAATCTCATAGTTATCAATGTCAGGTAATTTAGTCGCAATTCAATTTTAATTTCAATTAAACTGTCAATTTAAATTTCAACGGTTAATTCAAATGACAATCTATATGACAATTTAATTTATCAACCAACGACAAATAAAATTCATAACACTTCATAATGTCAAATTTAACTAGCATAAAGATATTCAGTACGTTGTGAGCGTTATAAAACACTCACCTTGATTTCAATGCAGTTCCAGCGTTTTATTTCGAATAAAATTAAACGGACGTTTAATTTTACTCAAAATTTTCACTAGCTCCAAACAATTCCAATCTAGCTTCATTACGTAGTGCTCGACAAAATGATTGCAACGCAATTCGTTTCGTCCAAAATGGACCTCGTATGAAAGAGTTATCACATGTTAAAATTTAAACGAATTTATATAAAATTTAAATCACAATTTATTTTTTATAACTCACTTTACATCTGAGCCGTCCATCTCAAAGCCTACACATCAGGCCGTGTGCGTTCTTCCTCTTCCCCAGGTCACTTACGTACGAGAAGAACCCAACATCACGTTCTAGGGCTTAAGGCCGCTCCCTCCACGTCGCTCGAAACTCCATCACTCCACCACCACGCTGAAGACCATTACCAGAGCCACCTTCGGCTTAAATAGCTTGGCGATCGGCCTCCCCTATGGCGCGCAAAACGATGTTGAACAGCCGGCGTTCTCGAGCCAATTGCCGTTGATTCGCCTCACCAAATTCGATAATCACCGTTGAATCTGTAGCTCTCATTGAGCTCTACGATTTTGTAGTTGAACACTTTTTGAAATTTTCAACGGATTGGGAGAAAAATGAGGAGGAACGAGGACAATTTCTGGCCGTGGGTTTCTATGGAGGCGGCTGAACAAAAGGAGTGAGGGTTTTGATAATTTTGTGAAGAAGAATGGTGCTTTATAGAAAATATTTTCAATTTACTATTCATCCGATTTTCCGAACTCCGATTTACGCACGGTAACCGGTGTTTCTAGGGTTTATCCCGCGTTCCGGACACAATGGAATAGGTTTCGGAAGCTAATTCAATCGTATGTGAGAGTTACAGCGATAAACGATCAATTTAAATTAAATCGATTTAAACTAATTTCTGTGTGTTTTTGCTTGCCCCGGACAAACGGTAAATCCGATTGATACAAAAATTGAAATCATACAATAATATCACATCACGGATCCGATAAAATAGGTTTCGTCGAAATCCGAGACTGTTTGAAAAATGACTATTTTAACTCGTCAAATTAATTATTAAAACAATATCGATGCGTTTCAAGCTGCCACGGTCAAACGAAAACTCCGATTGCTACGAAAATTGAAATCCGATAACAACAAACTATTACGGATCCAATGGAACTAGTTTCGTCCAATTCTGAGACTGTTTGAAAATTGGCTATTTTCAGTCGATAATTAAATAATAAAATATTCAATCTTCACGAATTTACTTTTAAGTCGATTTTAAAAGTTCTACAACATCATTCTAACTTTAATATGATAAAATAAAATTTTACAAATCATTTTTAATCATATTAAACCCGTTATTCAATTATCCAATAAATTCCAGTTTTTAAAATCTTATTAATTCTATTATAATCCCAATATAACTTACATTCACTTTGGAAACCAATTTGAATCATATTAAATCAAATTTCAATTATTCACTCTATTTTCATATATTAAATTTCAATATCAAATTAATCATATCAAATTCGGAATTTAGTTATTCAAACATTTGTAATATTAAATTTAAACGAATTTGATTATTCTTGAATCGCTATTATTTGAGATATTCAAAAACGAACTTAAAATTTTAACTTTCGAAACGAATTAAATTATAGAACAACCATTTCCATTATATGGTCATTCAATTCCCATTATTAAATTATTCAATAAATTCCCAATATTAAATTTAAACAATTTCGATTATCCAATAATTCATTATCTTTTAAAATTTTGAAATATTGAAATTGAACTTATAAGATTCAACTTCTAAAACCAATTAACAATTTAGAACACTATTTTCATTTTTTACAGTTATTCAATTATTCAATAAGTTTTAAATATTTAATTTAAACAATTTACCTATTCAATATTTGATTTAAATAGATTTTACTTATCAATCAATTACTCTATTATACCCAATGGATTCAACATTTATTATAATTCCAAACGACTTACAATTTTTTTTCTAACACTAAATCACTAAAACTTATTAAATTAGCTATTTTAATTATCGAAAATTTACGGGTCGTTACACTCTCCCCCACTCAAAACTTTTCGTCCCCAAAAAGGAAAAAGAAGGGAAAAGGAACTAAGTATAGAATTCAACATTAGATATATTTTATTCAAAGTTACCAACTTATAAAACAATGAAATTCCACTTATAAAGTCATAACTACGCTTCCACTAAGTTACTCTGAATGGCTTTCTAACTTTAAAAGTTAGTTATCAAAACAAGTTATAAATTTTTTTAAAAAAAAACTTGAAAAATTTTCTAACACCCGGATTTACGGAAAATTTCGGCAGTCTCCTTTGCGCGGCTCGATCCGAAAAAAAAATGACAGTATATATATCACAAATATACATCTCATCAAGTGATGAGGCATCCCGTAGGGAAAAAGTGTAAAAGTACGGTGTGTAATCCGAGATATGTACCTTATATATTATTAGCGAGCATATACGGCTAATATAGCGTGAAAACGAGCTCCAAGTGCGAAGCAAGCGCGATCCGCACCTACTAAACACTCAACAAACCATGAGAAACATGCATATATGAAAATAATATCAATATACACAATATAGCAACATAACAACTACATGTGCTAACATAGCAAATGCAACAAAACAACAAATGCATCCACCAAATCAATTATCATCCAACTATCATCCAACAAATCCATAACCAATCAATATAAATTCACTTCTCATTAATATTTATTCACTTGGTTTTCAATTTTAATCACCGTTGATTCATTAACGTTGGATTTTACTAACATTCATTCTCAATTCAATTAGTTAACATTCACTAATTTATATTTACATTAGTTCACTTCCAATTTGAATCAAATTAAATTCTATTTAAATTCATTTAACTTCCAATTTGATTTCAATGACTTATAGCTTTCAATTTCATTAACACTTAATGAATTATATACAATCAACTAACAATCATATAACAACCAAATCATACCCAACATAACTAAATTATTAATTTTACATTCAATTTGGTTTATCTCTTTTATATATATATATATATATATATATATATATATCCTATTATATAATTTTAAAAGAATCAATTTATATTTGGCATCTTAAATTTCCAATATTAACTTTAATTAAGTTCGTAAGCCGTACATATATCATCCGTGAGCAATATCAATCCAATCGCTTATTCGATCACACAATTTCACTTCCAAACTAGTATCGTTCATACGACTCTCTAGTGCGGACTCAGATTTGGTTCCTTGATTGGAAACTGTTACTCTCCTTGCTTAGCCATATACTATGATAGAGAATTCCAGAATCAAATTAAAAATCCATATCTAGGGTTCGCCGTCGAGAATCGAGTGAAAAATCCTAACTTGGATCGATATAAATCATCTCGAAATTTTATGCTCGAATTTGGATCAAATCGTTATGCGAACAAAATAATATACGTACAACTCACGTATTACCTTTCAATGGATTTCTATCCAATTTATCTATACTAAATTATTTTATTGGCTTTTATAATTTTTTTTCACTTAATTACTCACAATCCATTATTCAGTTAGTATATTTATTTCTTTACATAGCATATTCTTTAACATTATCTTTTCTTAAACATCATATCATAGAATTTGCTTACTCAAGTTCATTTTAAACATTCTATATAATTTAATTAAATTCAATTTCATTTTCCAATTGATTCTTAGCTATACCAAATTCTTTTGTTTACATTTACTTCAATTTCATAATTTTAGTTAATAACAAATTTATTTATGGAACAATTTATTAACCAGCACTTTAGTTTATTAATCATCCTATAAAAGTCTAACCTCTCATAAATGACTTTTCTTAGTTTACGGTTATCTTAAAGGTTACAATCCCTTTGCAATTTATATTTATTTTCTATAACCAATTTACAAAGATATAATAGATTCATTTATCTTCTTTCTTAAGTTCATTTACTTGTTCCATTTATCCATTCATCATTTCATGTTATATTTAAGTATTTATAATTTTTATCACAACCAAATTTCCATTTATATACATTTTAATCCCTTTTGAGTTTTCCTTATTTGTATACTTTAATTATTTTCGGGTTCTGTTTAATTGTACAACATCTCATTACATATCCAAAACTTCATTTCAACTTCTTAATATTTGGTAAGTCTTGTTATATGTTATCAGAATGTAATTTTTGGTATTATACAAATTTATAGAATTTCATTTTACTTAATTAGAATGTTCACAAATTTAATTTGTTTAAATCCTCTTTACCTTTCAACTTTAAAGTTTTCCCAAATAATAGCTTAGATATCTTAATTCTCTTATTTTATAAATTTTGGTTATTCACATTTCATTCAAATAATTTGAAAATTTCTAATTAACATAACTTAGAATTTTAAATGCCCGGTTCTTTTCAAATCGTTTGAAATAAATATATACACTTATATCTTTAATATATCGAATCATACCTTTGGATTTTAAACCAAAACCCATTTACCCAAAATAATTTCGAAGAAAAGAAAAGCTTCTTAGAAGTCTTCCCACTTTGAGACTCGAAAATGAACGTCGATGATGTTGCGCAGTCATCACCGAAATTATTTTCCAGCGACATAAGAGAGGGGTACTGAATTCATTCCTTCTTAAAAATCCTTTCAAAATATTTCCTGTAACGACCCAGGATTTTTATTAATTAAAATTTGAATATTTAATTGATTTTAAATATTAATAAGTGAAATTTATAAGTTGAATAAATTTTATTTCGAATAATTGGATTTAATTGGATAATTAAATCGATAATTTAATATGTGAAAATACAGAAATAATTGAAAATTGGGTTAAATATGATTGAAATTGATTTGTAAAATTTTATTATATCATATTGAAGTTAGAATGATGTTATAGAACTTTTAAAATCGAATTAAAAGTTTATTTGTGAAAATTGAATATTTTAATATTTAATCGATTAGTGAAAATAGCCAATTTTCGAACAGTCTCAGAATTGGACGAAACTAGTTCCATTGGATCCGTAATAGTTATTTATTACTGGATTTCAATTTTCGTAGCAATCGGAGTTATCGTTTGATCGTGCCAGCTCGAAACGCATCGAAAGTGTTTTTAATATTAATTTGGCGAGTTAAAATAGTCATTTTTCAAAAAGTGTCGGATTTCGACGAAACCAGTTTCATCGGATCCATAATATGATATTATTGTATGGTTTCTAATTTCAAGTCAATCGGATTTATCGTTTGTCCGGTGCAAGCTAAAACGCCTAGAAAATCGTTCAATCGGTTTAATTTTAAGTCGAACGTTTATTGCCATAACTCGCACAGATGACCGAATTAGTTCCGAAACCTGTTCCATTGTGTCTGGAACGCGGGATAAACCCTAGAAACGCTGGTCACCGCACTTAAATCGAAGTTTGGAAATTCCGAAATGAATAGTGTTTCGTTCGATTTTCTATAAATAGCCCCTTGTTCTTCACAAAAAAAAATTAGGGTTAAAAACCCTAGCCGCCAGCAACTAAACCAAAGGCCGAAAATCAATGATCTTCCTCCCTCCAAATCTTCAAATCCGTTCATCAATTCAAGAAAGTTTCTAAATGAAAGTTGTAGAGCGTCTCGAGCTCTACATATTCAACCGTTAAGATCGTGAATGGAGCAGTGTGGTGGTCGAAATCGTGGCTCAAAGGCCGAAGGTTGCGCATGGTTTTCTGGGGGGAAGGGGCGACCGAGCTTCATCAATTTCTGGCCGTTGGTGGCTCGTGTTGCGAGCTTCGTCGTGGTGCTAATTGATCGTTTCAGAAGTGCTTGTATATGTCGCGATAATTAGGGCTAGGGGGGCGGCGATGGGTTCGTGGTCTCTGTTGGGTGATACGTGAGAGGGAGAAGGAAAAGGGGATGGTCATGATGAGGGGGAAAGAGATCCAGCGGCCAGTAATTGATGTAGGTTAAAATTATAAAATTAGTTGTAAATTTATATGTTATAAATTCGTGAAACTTTGAAAATTCATAACCTTTTCATACGAGGTCGAAAACGCGCGAAACCAGTTGCGTTGGAATCGTATGGATGAGCACTACGCTATGGAATTGGATTGGAGTCGTTTAGAGTTAGTGAGAATTTCGGGTAAAATTAAACTTCCGTTTAATTTTATTCGAAATAAATTGCCAAAACGAAATTGAAATCAAGGTGAGAACTTCTCACTCAATCGAATCGGTTTCGATTTTATTTTAAATAGTTAGATTTCAAAATTTTGAATGTATGTTTGAATGATGATGGTTATCTATTGATTGTTAAAATATACACTATGCGCCGTTAGTAAGCGGAGGTTATTTATTAAAAACATATACCGCGAATATTTCATAAACAGTGAAATTGGTATTATATATAATAGCAATATATATATATATTGGCATATGTATATATTGCAGTTGTTGATTTCCCGCATTGTATAGCGGATGAGACCCTATTGCGCCGTATAATAGCGGATAATATTTTAAACCCCATATACCGCGATAATTTCGTACTGGAACGGAATTGGTATTGTGCTAATGTTTTTGGATGCAGGAAAACAGGTTGGAGGGATCCAACTGGATTCCTCAACAGTATTTATTTGATTTTGGATATTTTGATATTCATTGATTATCATATCGATATATGATGTCGTTGTAGTCGTGATTGACTATTTGGTGTGTAGCATCATTGGACCAAATTTGGAATTTTAAAAGGATTTTTAAAGTGATTTTTGAAAATATACTTTATTTTTGGAATTGATCCATTTTAAATAAATAAACGTTATAATTTTTAATGTTATATAAATTTTGATTTTTGAGAAATATAGTTAAAAGTTGATTTTTGAGAATATGGTTTTAACGATTTTATAAAATAGTTTAAATTGAGATTTTTGAATTTATTATTAAAAGTTTAAATATAGGATTTATAAAATTTGATTATTTTATAAATCAAAATGGTGAAATTATAAAGGAGTTTAAAGACGTTTTAAATAATAATATGAATTGATTTATATAAAAGATTTATAAATTGATATTTATAAATTAATAAAATGCTGGAATTAAAAAACGAGTTTTTATAAGTGTTAGAATGAATTGTGAATGAATTTCGTAAATGAATGGAATTTATAGAATCATAAACGGTGAAGTTATAAATGGAATTTTATAAGCAGTAGGTTTATAAAATTTGTGAAGTTATTAAAGGAATAAATTTGGATAAATAAATGAATCTTATAAGTTATAAGATTTATAATTTAGGAAGTTAAAGGAACGATTTTGCAAACAATTAAATTATAAGTATTTAACTTATAATGTGAACTTTTGGTTTATAATTGAGCTATAAATCAAATAAGTAAATAAATGAGATTTATAAAAGGAAGTTGTTATAAAATAAATAAAAATGGAATTTATAAACGTTGTTTTATAAATCCGCAAACGACTTATTTTGATAAGTTAATTGTTATAACTTATAAGTGGAGTTATATTCACGTTTTAGACAGTGAATAATCCTTTAAAATAAAAAGTATAGAAATGATGAAATTGGTTTACGTAGTATATTCACGTTTTTGAATAGTGAATAATATGTTAAAGAAAATGTATTGGATGTGATGTTTTAAATAAAATTAAAACGATCTAACGATGTTTTTAAATGTGTTGAGACTCGAAACCATAGATTTCAACATTCATTGTTGAAATAGACGTTTTCGAGAAATAAAAGGAAATGGTGGACTATAACACCGTCGTTATAGTAAATGATTTCCGAAAGGAAATGTTTTGTATAGTATTGGGATTTATATATCTATTTTAATTTCGAATTCCTATACTAGTGATTTTGGGTTGTCGTAATGATGTTTTACGCAACATTCGTTTTGGCCCAAATAAATATGTTAAGAGAATGATTTCCTTAAAAGAATGAAATATATACTTAATTTCGATTTAAGTATATTGAATATTTTCCAAAGGTTGAAAATAAATAAAATTTGTGAATTACTTATTTTTAATAAGTATGGAAATGTTTTTCCAATATTAAGTGAATATTTTGAATTTATCCTTTTGAAGATAAATTGAAAATGAATATTAGAAATCGAATGGAAGTCGTATATGCATGAATATTTTGGAATGTAAATTCACTATGGAATTTATAAATGAAAAGAAAGTGGAATTTGTTTAAAAATAAATATTGATTTATTTTTTTAAAGTATTGAAAACATATATCTTGTAAAGATATTTTGGAAAATAAATTATTTGGAAAATTATTTGGAATCTGATGATGTGTGCATATCCATTGATAGTTCAATAACCGACTATCAATATTTCCCTTTGAATGGGTATTTGTTGTGATTTGCTTGAATTTGAATGCCACACTTATTTTTGAATAAGCGCTCACTATTCGGGTTAACCGGGAAAGGACCATGGGGTCGTATAACCCATTCTGAATATGTGATACGTCGTTATGAATTGCATTTGAAGATCGGTGTTGAAGACCGGATATTTGCGAGAGCGATAGGATGACCTGTCGATTGACTCTGCACCGAGTTGCTTCGGTATAGAGTTCTCCATATGTGATGGGGAATCCGATCAGGATTGTGGATATCCGGATTGCAAGGACTTCTTTGTAAGTGCCTTCGGTTCTGTTCGAGCCCGGAACAGACTTGTATGGATTGTGTGTCTGACATTACAAGTTGAGATATAAAGCTGATTTCTTTCAAATATATTTCTGTTGGTGGCGAAGAATTTATTCTCTTAGCTTAACACCCTTCTCTGAGACGTACGAGCTCAGAGGTTATGTAGTTGAGGTTATCAGCGATATATTCCCAATTTGGTAATGTGACATGCTGAGTGTTGCTGTTAAATGATCATGGTTTGATCATTTGTGATATGATCATTTGTTTGATCGTTTATCTTTGTGATCATTTCTATGAACATTTGTTGACCCAAAGCACAGTTTTTGTATAAAGCGTGGCTTTGTGGACGAGACTTCGTCGAGCCTCACACCCCGGAATGGTCAAAACAGGAAAGATGCGGCAAGGTTATTAGGGGTAGCTGTAGCACCCCTTAGGGTATGTGCATTTCCTTCTGGAAAAGGGTGGTATCATGGTATGGAGCTCAGTTACTTACTCATGTTGAAACACTTTATTTATGATTGTGTGATGTTGGTTAGAGAGCTCTCAGATAAAGGTCCCAAAGGACCGGGGGATGGCATACTCGTGTCAGTTGTTACTCAGTTTGAAGGGTAACCCGGCCTTGTGTTGGTAGAGATCCGGTTAGGTTCTCCGGGATGTCCTTCCAGAGGCATTCTCATGTGGCAATGGGAAGTTCCTTGGCCTGACCATTTGTTGGAAATCCAAAGAAACAATACGATCTTGTACGGTTTTAGTTGTAGAACCTGCTTCCTCAGGAGGTAGCAATAGTAGGCATAATATAATGGTACCTATGCTGGCTAAGATTTATATCTTTACTTTCGAAATGATTTGTTCTACACTATGCACTAATAATAATATCAAAATGATTTGATTTTGCGTAGTAAGCATCTTTGACTAACATAAGAAGAAATCTCCTCCAAGTCTGCGTTTGCATAGTGTGTGTGGTGGGAGGTCTTATGGTAGTTACATTTTTAAAAGCATTGCGAATTGATTTTAAAAATATTCTTCTATTTTTGAGTTTAAAGAAAAATAAACTGTTTTGAGTTCTCACACCAGTCACATGACTGACTCGGAGTTTATTGTTTTTGTAACAACCCGCATATTTATCGAGTTTACATTTAAATATTTTTATTTAAATATTAAATCGTTAATCGGATTTTGGTCCGAAAAACTACTTTTTGCAAACGGTCAAATTAGGACTCGAGACCACTTCCATTGAGTTCGAAATGTCGTTTACAACTTTTTAAGTATAAACATCGATAGGTTTGGAGTTAGTGAAATTTCACTAACTTTTCCCGCTTTGGACTTTGGGTTAGTTTAGCCTATTAAGCCCAAGTTCCAACCCTCTTCTCCTCACTCTTCATAAATTTCCTAACTAACTCAAGCTTTAGCATTAATGGTGAAGAGAATGGGAAATTAAAACTCCAAGCTCAAATTCAATTGCAACTCCATCATTCAACTCCAAATTCAAGTAGAAGATATTGGATTCAAGCTTTGGATTGCTTCTCCTTGCTTTCAAGCTTCATCTTCATAAATTTTAGTGCAAAGGTGAGATTTTTATCTCACAATTCTAGCCTATAACTATATTGGACTGTTGGGAATGATTCCCCATCACTTTAGCATGTGCATTTGCATTTGGTTTGGATTGGATTGGCGAAAAACTCCAATTTTTAGCGTTTTTGACAAAAAACTGCAGTTAGGTCGCACTGCCTCGGAGTTAAGTCGTTTCTGGCCATCGCTAAGTCATCCACGAGTTAAGCCTAAGTCGTAGGTCGCGCGCGTTGAAAAGTCACCGCCTTTGTATTTCTGTTCGCCTGTGCTGAGCCGTTGGAGCCTTAAGTCGCTGAGTCGTTGGCCCCTTGAGTCGCTGAGTCGTTGGAGCCTTAAGTCGCTGAGTCGTTGGCCCCTTGAGTCGTTGAGTCGTTGGAGCCTTAAGTCGCTGAGTCGTTGGCCCCTTGAGTCGTTGAGTCGTTGGAGCCTTAAGTCGCTGAGTCGTTGGCCCCTTGAGTCGTTGAGTCGTTGGAGCCTTAAGTCGCTGAGTCGTTGGCCCCTTGAGTCGTTGAGTCGTTGGAGCCTTAAGTCGCTGAGTCGTTGGCCCCTTGAGTCGCTGAGCCGTTGGAGCCTTAAGTCGCTGAGTCGTTGGCCCCTTGAGTCGCTGAGTCGTTGGAGCCTTAAGTCGCTGAGTCGTTGGCCCCTTGAGTCGTTGAGTCGTTGGAGCCTTGAGTCGCTGAGTCGTTGGAGCCTTGAGTCGCTGAGTCGTTGGCCCCTTGAGTCGCTGAGTCGTTGGAGCCTTGAGTCGCTGAGTCGTTGGCCCCTTGAGTCGCTGAGTCGTTGGCCCCTTGAGTCGCTAGGTCGTTGGACCCTTGAGTCGTTAGGTCGTATGACCCTTGAGTCGTTAGGTCGTTAGACCCTTGAGTCCTTAGGTCGTTAGACCTCATTTTATCTTCACTAGGTCGTACCGTTTTGGTCGGGGCGCTGCCCCCTGGACCCCTGCGACCTGACCGGGCAGGTCGAACCCCGTATAACTCTGCGTAGGGGATCTTATATGAAAAACATTGAGCTGATTTCCTTGGATTTTATTCGCATCTCCGTATGCGATCTTTGTGACTGATTGTTTCTACACTTGCTTATGTGTTTTGTCACTTTATAATATAAAGGTTTCAATACTAGTAGTAAATATCAAAACTCTTTTAACAAACAATTTCAACTCTATTTTTAATAACAAAGCTCTTTTCTTAAACCGTTTTCCAATCTATTAGTATATACAAGCCTTTACCTCACTCGGATGAGAAATCTAATTAAACGACTTAGTAAAACAAGTGGTATGAAACGCTTGTGTTCACTTCGTCGGTTAATTCTTGGACTTGTTCGATTGAACCCCTTGTGACAATTTTATTAGTGAAGATTTACAGTTTGTTCGTAAATATTTAAGTTAAGCAAGTGGTTATGGGACATGAGGCTAAACTTCTATATTTACTAGCTTAGTGTAATTGACACTTCTCGTTGATCTTGATGATCGCTTTATGAATTAGACTAGCAATTGCGCGATGTCTCTTTCATTGCAAGGTTAGACTAGACACCACTTGTGTGATTCCATTCACACATACCTTTCTGCTTTTTGGTTAGTCTTGACCTCATTCTGTGTGATTCCACTCACACATGTGGGGTAGCTCCCCATGGTCTTCGGACCGTCATGTGATAGGCCTCTTTCCCTTTTTATGATTTCTGGATTTCTCGTGTTGATTTCTGGAATTTGTGTCATTGACTTGTTATGAGTACAAGTTTAGGGTATGATGCCCCCTTCGAATCTTTGAGAAGATTCTTGTGATATTGATTATCTCTTATTGATTGATCTTCTGTTGATCATTATTTACATACTTATAGCGGTATGTCGTTATGGATGTTTATGTTTATGCCATATCTTTTATGTTATATCATGTCATCTGATATTTATAGCTAGACTGATCCGTTTATTATTTTCTTAAATAATACTCGGATCAGACCGAGATGTTACAGGTGCTTCTGCTTGACTTCTTCCCCGGGATTCATCACTCTGACTTTTGGCTAACTGTTTAGATTAGCAGTTTTTGTTGTATACACTTGAGATATAGACTCATAGTTGTATTCTTTTGTATAGCACGTGTTGCTATTCTTTTGTATTATCGTGGATCTTATTGACCACTACTCTGATGTACACTTTCATGTGTTAGTTATATATTCATATCTTCTTCCGCCTTTGTGATATGGATATCTGTGACTGATTTGTGATATGATTATTTCTATGTTTGTTTCCGAAGATTATTTATAGCCACCGTGTGATAAGCTATTACATGGATGGTCGCTCCTCAACAGCCTTATTCTCCGTGCTAGTTGACAGCACTTCTCCGGAGTGTTCTTGGCTAGCGTGGGTATAGAGGTGGGGCGTCACAGTTTTCCTTCCTAAACTCTAGGTGCCCACCAATTTCCACACGGGCAGTCAAGAGTTAGGTTTATCAGGATATTCTGGATATTCAGGAGTTGCTAGAGGCAAGCTGGATGGCATGGCGTATTACTAGTATATAGTATTTCTTTTCCGCTGTTTGTTGTTGTTTGTTGTTGTACATTCTGATGATATGATGTAATGAAATGAAATATAATTTAATAACTGATATAGTTCTTTGTTTAAAGATTATTCATTTATCTATTATATGTTGTTCCGCTGCGATTGTGAGATTCTGATGTTGTTCTGTCGTTTATCTTTTCTGCTCCGTCCTATTTTCTATTCTTTCTCTCTATTTTTTTTTATCTTCTTATCTCTTCTTCTGCCTTTTTCTTTTTCTTAAACCATAACGGTACGGTTTCCGGCCTTCGATTGCTCGACAGTTGATACAGTGGACGTATTGATGTCGGCGTTCGTGGATGAAAAATCGCGATCGTCACATTTGGTATCAGAGCATATGGTTAAGCGACAACCATGGCTCTGTTGGGTATTACTCATTAGAGATAGAGTCAGTAGTACTCTAGAATGAGTTTGAGTGTAATAATAGCTATGGGTGCGTATTTGTTAGTGAATATAAAGTTGTTTTATATTGTGATGATTGGTTTGTTGAGTGGTATATGGATTCTGGTTAATACGAGTAATTAACGTTGTTGATAGGGATCTCTAAACACTTGTATAGAACAATTCGACACAGTATTGTTTTAAAATTGGGTAAATGCAATAATTTTACCTTGATTATATTTTTATATATAAAGGAATAATTTTTCAGAATTATTAAAGTGTATATAAGTAGATTGTTTGGTTGTTGAATAAGATGTTTGAATAATCTAAATAAAAGAATTATTGTATAAGTATAAAGAATTATAAGAATTGAATTTTAATTAAAGTGATGTACAATTGTGAAATAAACTTATATATATAAGAAGTGAAACTATATGAATATATTTATGAATATGAGTTATAAATAAGTAAGTAAATTTAAAGTTAAAAGGAAATTTACTTAGAATTGGAATTTGAATTCATTTATAAGTGGGAATTTAAATTAAGTTAACCCAAATAATGTTTAAGTGGAATATAACTTAAGAGATATTGAATGAAGTTGATATTGGTATCAAAGTAAAATTAATAAAGTTAAGTGATAAATATGAACTTGAGTTATATAAATGAAATTCAACTTTAGAAATTGAATTGAATTAATGAATTGAATGTTAATCAATTAAATGTGAATAAGTTGATATGAAATAATGAATGTAAGTGTTAATTCATTAAAATCTAATGTTATTGGAAGTTGAATAATTGAATGAAAATCAATTTAATTAAACCAATTGAAAGTAAAGGTGTTAAACCAAATTGAATGAATATAAGCAAAGGAATTTGGTTGTAATTAATATACATTGGTTGTTATATGATTGTTAGTTGATTGTACATAATTCATTAAGTGTTAATGAAATTGAGTTAATGAAATTGGAAGTTAAAGTAATTGAAATTCAATTGAAAGTTAAGTGAATCTTAAATAGAATTGAATTTGATTTGGAAGTGAACCAACTTGAATATGGATTAGTGAATATAAACTAACTGAAAAGGAATGTTAGTGAAAACATCCACTGTTAATGAATCAAATGTGATTAAATTGAGAAACCATTTCATTGAATATTAATGAGAATATGAATGGATATTTATTGGTAATGGATGTTAGTTGGTTGATGGTTGAATATATATTGTTATTGAATGCATTGCTATGTTGGCATATATAGTTGTTATGTTGCTATATGTTATATATTGAGATTATTTTCATATATGCATGTTCTCATGTTGTTTGTTGAGTGTTTAGTAGGTGCGGATCGCGTTTGCTTCGCATTTGGAGCTCGCTTTCGCGCTATATTAGCTGTATATGCTTGATAATAATAAATAAGGTACATATCTCGGATTAAATATCGTACTTTTACACTTTTTCCCTGCGGGATGCCTCATTACATGATGAGATGTATATTTGTGATATATATACTGTCATTTTTTTTTGGATCGAGCCGCGCAAAGGAGACTCTGGCGAATTTTTTCGAAAATTTAAGGCGTTAGAAAAATTTGGAAAATTTTGAAAACTATAATTTTGATTTGGAGTCGAAGGTTAAACAATAGTAGTTGTTTTTGAAAAGATAACTAAGTATGATTTGAAAACTTAGTAAAGATTTTTGTAAGAAGTTTAACTATGAATTTTGGAAAAGTTAAACACTTAAGAGATTTGTAAAATCTAAATTGAATGGTTTGTTTTGGAAAGTTAATGGATTCTGTAACTTTTCTTACTTGTTAATTTCGAGGACGAAATTCTTTTAAGGGGGGAAGTATGTAACGACCCAGGATTTTATTAATTAAAATTTTAATATTTAATTGATTTTAAATATTAATAAGTGAAATTTATAAGTCGAATAAATTTTATTTCGAATAATTGGATTTAATTGGATAATTAAATCGATAATTTAATATGTGAAAATACAGAAATAATTGAAAATTGGGTTAAATATGATTGAAATTGATTTGTAAAATTTTATTATATCATATTGAAGTTAGAATGATGTTATAGAACTTTTATAATCGAATTAAAATTTTATTTGTGAAAATTGAATATTTTAATATTTAATCGACTAGTGAAAATAACCAATTTTTGAACAGTCTCAGAATTGGACGAAACTAGTTCCATTGGATCCGTAATAGTTAGTTATTACCGGATTTCAATTTTCGTAGCAATCGGAGTTATCGTTTGATCGTGGCAGCTCGAAATGCACCGAAAGTGTTTTTAATATTAATTTGGCGAGTTAAAATAGTCATTTTTCAAAAAGTGTCGGATTTCGACGAAACCAGTTTCATCGGATCCATAATGTGATATTATTGTATGGTTTCAAATTTCAAGTCAATCGGATTTATCGTTTGTCCGGTGCAAACTAAAACGCCTAGAAAATCGTTCAATCGGTTTAATTTTAAGTCGAACGTTTATTGCCATAACTCGCACAGATGACCGAATTAGTTCCGAAACCTGTTCCATTGTGTCCAGAACGCGGGATAAACCCTAGAAACGCTGGTCACCGCGCTTAAATCGGAGTTTGGAAATTCCGAAATGAATAGTGTTTCGTTCGATTTTCTATAAATAGCCCCTTGTTCTTCACAAAAAAAATTAGGGTCAGAAACCCTAGCCGCCAGCAACTAAACCAAAGGCCGAAAATCAATGATCTTCCTCCCTCCAAATCTTCAAATCCGTTCATCAATTCAAGAAACTTTCTAAATGAAAGTTGTAGAGCGTCTCGAGCTCTACATATTCAACGGTTAAGATCGTGAATGGAGCAGTGTGGTGGTCGAAATCGTGGCTCAAAGGCGAAGGTTGCGCACGGTTTTCTGGGGGGAAGGGGCGACCGAGCTTCATCAATTTCTGGCCGTTGGTGGCTCGTGTTGCGAGCTTCGTCGTGGTGCTAATTGATCGTTTCAGAAGTGCTTGTATATGTCGCGATAATTAGGGCTAGGGGGCGGCGATGGGTTCGCGGTCTCTGTTGGGTGATACGTGAGAGGGAGAAGGAAAAGGGGACGGTCATGATGAGGGGGAAAGAGATCTAGCGGCCAGTAATTGATGTAGGTTAAAATTATAAAATTAGTTGTAAATTTATATGTTATAAATTCGTGAAACTTTGAAAATTCATAACGACCCAGGATTTTTATTAATTAAAATTTGAATATTTAATTGATTTTAAATATTAATAAGTGAAATTTATAAGTTGAATAAATTTTATTTCGAATAATTGGATTTAATTGGATAATTAAATCGATAATTTAATATGTGAAAATACAGAAATAATTGAAAATTGGGTTAAATATGATTGAAATTGATTTGTAAAATTTTATTATATCATATTGAAGTTAGAATGATGTTATAGAACTTTTAAAATCGAATTAAAAGTTTATTTGTGAAAATTGAATATTTTAATATTTAATCGATTAGTGAAAATAGCCAATTTTCGAACAGTCTCAGAATTGGACGAAACTAGTTCCATTGGATCCGTAATAGTTATTTATTACTGGATTTCAATTTTCGTAGCAATCGGAGTTATCGTTTGATCGTGCCAGCTCGAAACGCATCGAAAGTGTTTTTAATATTAATTTGGCGAGTTAAAATAGTCATTTTTCAAAAAGTGTCGGATTTCGACGAAACCAGTTTCATCGGATCCATAATATGATATTATTGTATGGTTTCTAATTTCAAGTCAATCGGATTTATCGTTTGTCCGGTGCAAGCTAAAACGCCTAGAAAATCGTTCAATCGGTTTAATTTTAAGTCGAACGTTTATTGCCATAACTCGCACAGATGACCGAATTAGTTCCGAAACCTGTTCCATTGTGTCTGGAACGCGGGATAAACCCTAGAAACGCTGGTCACCGCACTTAAATCGAAGTTTGGAAATTCCGAAATGAATAGTGTTTCGTTCGATTTTCTATAAATAGCCCCTTGTTCTTCACAAAAAAAAATTAGGGTTAAAAACCCTAGCCGCCAGCAACTAAACCAAAGGCCGAAAATCAATGATCTTCCTCCCTCCAAATCTTCAAATCCGTTCATCAATTCAAGAAAGTTTCTAAATGAAAGTTGTAGAGCGTCTCGAGCTCTACATATTCAACCGTTAAGATCGTGAATGGAGCAGTGTGGTGGTCGAAATCGTGGCTCAAAGGCCGAAGGTTGCGCATGGTTTTCTGGGGGGAAGGGGCGACCGAGCTTCATCAATTTCTGGCCGTTGGTGGCTCGTGTTGCGAGCTTCGTCGTGGTGCTAATTGATCGTTTCAGAAGTGCTTGTATATGTCGCGATAATTAGGGCTAGGGGGGCGGCGATGGGTTCGTGGTCTCTGTTGGGTGATACGTGAGAGGGAGAAGGAAAAGGGGATGGTCATGATGAGGGGGAAAGAGATCCAGCGGCCAGTAATTGATGTAGGTTAAAATTATAAAATTAGTTGTAAATTTATATGTTATAAATTCGTGAAACTTTGAAAATTCATAACCTTTTCATACGAGGTCGAAAACGCGCGAAACCAGTTGCGTTGGAATCGTATGGATGAGCACTACGCTATGGAATTGGATTGGAGTCGTTTAGAGTTAGTGAGAATTTCGGGTAAAATTAAACTTCCGTTTAATTTTATTCGAAATAAATTGCCAAAACGAAATTGAAATCAAGGTGAGAACTTCTCACTCAATCGAATCGGTTTCGATTTTATTTTAAATAGTTAGATTTCAAAATTTTGAATGTATGTTTGAATGATGATGGTTATCTATTGATTGTTAAAATATACACTATGCGCCGTTAGTAAGCGGAGGTTATTTATTAAAAACATATACCGCGAATATTTCATAAACAGTGAAATTGGTATTATATATAATAGCAATATATATATATATTGGCATATGTATATATTGCAGTTGTTGATTTCCCGCATTGTATAGCGGATGAGACCCTATTGCGCCGTATAATAGCGGATAATATTTTAAACCCCATATACCGCGATAATTTCGTACTGGAACGGAATTGGTATTGTGCTAATGTTTTTGGATGCAGGAAAACAGGTTGGAGGGATCCAACTGGATTCCTCAACAGTATTTATTTGATTTTGGATATTTTGATATTCATTGATTATCATATCGATATATGATGTCGTTGTAGTCGTGATTGACTATTTGGTGTGTAGCATCATTGGACCAAATTTGGAATTTTAAAAGGATTTTTAAAGTGATTTTTGAAAATATACTTTATTTTTGGAATTGATCCATTTTAAATAAATAAACGTTATAATTTTTAATGTTATATAAATTTTGATTTTTGAGAAATATAGTTAAAAGTTGATTTTTGAGAATATGGTTTTAACGATTTTATAAAATAGTTTAAATTGAGATTTTTGAATTTATTATTAAAAGTTTAAATATAGGATTTATAAAATTTGATTATTTTATAAATCAAAATGGTGAAATTATAAAGGAGTTTAAAGACGTTTTAAATAATAATATGAATTGATTTATATAAAAGATTTATAAATTGATATTTATAAATTAATAAAATGCTGGAATTAAAAAACGAGTTTTTATAAGTGTTAGAATGAATTGTGAATGAATTTCGTAAATGAATGGAATTTATAGAATCATAAACGGTGAAGTTATAAATGGAATTTTATAAGCAGTAGGTTTATAAAATTTGTGAAGTTATTAAAGGAATAAATTTGGATAAATAAATGAATCTTATAAGTTATAAGATTTATAATTTAGGAAGTTAAAGGAACGATTTTGCAAACAATTAAATTATAAGTATTTAACTTATAATGTGAACTTTTGGTTTATAATTGAGCTATAAATCAAATAAGTAAATAAATGAGATTTATAAAAGGAAGTTGTTATAAAATAAATAAAAATGGAATTTATAAACGTTGTTTTATAAATCCGCAAACGACTTATTTTGATAAGTTAATTGTTATAACTTATAAGTGGAGTTATATTCACGTTTTAGACAGTGAATAATCCTTTAAAATAAAAAGTATAGAAATGATGAAATTGGTTTACGTAGTATATTCACGTTTTTGAATAGTGAATAATATGTTAAAGAAAATGTATTGGATGTGATGTTTTAAATAAAATTAAAACGATCTAACGATGTTTTTAAATGTGTTGAGACTCGAAACCATAGATTTCAACATTCATTGTTGAAATAGACGTTTTCGAGAAATAAAAGGAAATGGTGGACTATAACACCGTCGTTATAGTAAATGATTTCCGAAAGGAAATGTTTTGTATAGTATTGGGATTTATATATCTATTTTAATTTCGAATTCCTATACTAGTGATTTTGGGTTGTCGTAATGATGTTTTACGCAACATTCGTTTTGGCCCAAATAAATATGTTAAGAGAATGATTTCCTTAAAAGAATGAAATATATACTTAATTTCGATTTAAGTATATTGAATATTTTCCAAAGGTTGAAAATAAATAAAATTTGTGAATTACTTATTTTTAATAAGTATGGAAATGTTTTTCCAATATTAAATGAATATTTTGAATTTATCCTTTTGAAGATAAATTGAAAATGAATATTAGAAATCGAATGGAAGTCGTATATGCATGAATATTTTGGAATGTAAATTCACTATGGAATTTATAAATGAAAAGAAAGTGGAATTTGTTTAAAAATAAATATTGATTTATTTTTTTAAAGTATTGAAAACATATATCTTGTAAAGATATTTTGGAAAATAAATTATTTGGAAAATTATTTGGAATCTGATGATGTGTGCATATCCATTGATAGTTCAATAACCGACTATCAATATTTCCCTTTGAATGGGTATTTGTTGTGATTTGCTTGAATTTGAATGCCACACTTATTTTTGAATAAGCGCTCACTATTCGGGTTAACCGGGAAAGGACCATGGGGTCGTATAACCCATTCTGAATATGTGATACGTCATTATGAATTGCATTTGAAGATCGGTGTTGAAGACCGGATATTTGCGAGAGCGATAGGATGACCTGTCAATTGACTCTGCACTGAGTTGCTCCGGTATAGAGTTCTCCATATGTGATGGGGAATCCGATCAGGATTGTGGATATCCGGATTGCAAGGACTTCTTTGTAAGTGCCTTCGGTTCTGTTCGAGCCCGGAACAGACTTGTATGGATTGTGTGTCTGACATTACAAGTTGAGATATAAAGCTGATTTCTTTCAAATATATTTCTGTTGGTGGCGGAGAATTTATTCTCTTAGCTTAACACCCTTCTCTGAGACGTACGAGCTCAGAGGTTATGTAGTTGAGGTTATCAGCGATATATTCCCAATTTGGTAATGTGACATGCTGAGTGTTGCTGTTAAATGATCATGGTTTGATCATTTGTGATATGATCATTTGTTTGATCGTTTATCTTTGTGATCATTTTTATGATCATTTGTTGACCCAAAGCACAGCTTTTGTATAAAGCGTGGCTTTGTGGACGAGACTTCGTCGAGCCTCACACCCCGGAATGGTCAAAACAGGAAAGATGCGGCAAGGTTATTAGGGGTAGCTGTAGCTCCCCTTAGGGTATGTGCATTTCCTTCTGGAAAAGGGTGGTATCATGGTATGGAGCTCAGATACTTACTCATGTTGAAACACTTTATTTATGATTGTGTGATGTTGGTTAGAGAGCTCTCGGATAAAGGTCCCAAAGGACCGGGGGATGGCATACTCGTGTCAGTTGTTACTCAGTTTGAAGGGTAACCCGGCCTTGTGTTGGCAGAGATCCGATTAGGTTCTCCGGGATGTCCTTCCAGAGGCATTCTCATGTGGCAATGGGAAGTTCCTTGGCATGACCATTTGTTGGAAATCCAAAGAAACAATACGATCTTGTACGGTTTTAGTTGTAGAACCTGCTTACTCAGGAGGTAGCTATAGTAGGCATAATATAATGGTACCTATGCTAGCTAAGATTTATATCTTTACTTTCGAAATGATTTGTTTTACACTATGCACTAATAATAATATCAAAATGATTTGATTTTGCGTAGTAAGCATCTTTGACTAACATAAGAAGAAATCTCCTCTAAGTCTGCGTTTGCATTGTGTGTGTGGTGGGAGGTCTTATGGTAGTTACATTTTTAAAAGCATTGCGAATTGATTTTAAAAATATTCTTCTATTTTTGATTTTAAAGAAAAATAAACTATTTTGAGTTCTCACACCAGTCATATGACTGACTCGGAGTTTATTGTTTTCCTTCCTAAACTCTGGGTGCCCACCAATTTCCACACGGGCAGTCAAGAGTTAGGTTTATCAGGATATTCTGAATATTCAGGAGTTGCTGGAGGCAAGCTGGATGGCATGGCGTATTACTAGTATATAGTATTTCTTTTCCGCTGTTTGTTGTTGTTTGTTGTTGTACATTCTGATGATATGATGTAATGAAATGAAATTTAATGTAATAACTGATATAGTTCTTTGTTTAAAGATTATTCATTTATCTATTATATGTTGTTCCGCTGCGATTGTGAGATTCTGATGTTGTTCTGTCGTTTATCTTTTCTGCTCCGTCCTATTTTCTATTCTTTATCTCTATTTTTCTATCTTCTTATCTCTTCTTCTGCCTTTTTCTTTTTCTTAAACCATAATGGTACGGTTTTCCGGCCTTCGATTGCTCGACAGTTGATACAGTGGACGTATTGATGTCGGCATTCGTGGACGAAAAATCGCGATCGTCACATTTCCATAAACAATTTCCAACAAATACTACTATGTATTTCTTCAAAACTTTGAGAACCATTTTCCAAAATCTCTGGGTCTTAAATTCAATATTTTTCCACTTTAAATCTATTTTAATTTATAAGTCACCTTTATAAAATATTCTTATAGGATTTTACTTTCTTAAAATATTCCACAGGTTGTTTTATCATTGTTTATTTTGTAATAAACCTTATTTATTAAATTGCAATACCCAATTAATGATAACAACCAATATTATCATTCCTAACTACCAGGTAAGCTAGATAAGTCACAATAATTTCTGAAAATAAATCCTTTATATACAAAATATAATTAGGGCAAAATTATTTCATTTACCCAATTTCAAAATAATATTATGTCGGATTGTACTGTTCGAGTGTTTAGAGATCCATATCAATGACGTTAATTACTCGTATTGGCCAGAATCCATAAGCAACTCAACAAATCAACCGACACAATATAAAACATTTTATATCACTAACAAATATTCTCTCTCATATGTATATACTCAGCGACTCATCATAGGGTATAACTACCCTATTTATAAAGAGTCGGATCCCACAAAGCTAAGGTTATCGCTAAACCAAAGCTCTGATACCAACAGTAACGACCCGCCTTTTTGGACAGTTTAAACCGACGATCAAATACACATGTTGATTCCAAACCATTCAAAAGGGAAGATGGTTATTGGGGTAAATAAGAAAACAAAGGGAAGGGAAATAAAGGAAATGAAACAACACAGAATTTCGCAGCGGAACGATAAAATATAATAGTCAAATAAACAGTTCATGAAGCTGTTTACTATACTTTGACAATTATTTATACAACATTTATCAGAGTTATATATATACAACAGAACAAATAAATAATGCAGCAGGCAGCATGATGCAAGGATAATAATAGTAATAGTATACCAAATCTTTGTCTTCATCCTCCAAAATAGATCTTCAAAAATCTGTAAAACTCAGGACTGACCCGAGCGTAATGAAAAGACAAAACACTCGAGTCAGGACTAAAATATCCTTATGAAACTTAAATCAATCGTAAATAAATATGAGTGTAACGGCGTCAGAGATGTTTACGGAGTTTGACATCTCATATCCAGTGTCAACGTGCGTGCAATAACTCAAGAGATGTTACGGGATTTTCCATCTCTTAAGGATCCGTTAAACTATCTACTATGTAGTAATGTACGCTAAGTAGATAATGCCTATCAGTAATATAAAGTATCAAAATAGCGTTAAGGCGTTACCATAATCCCCCTTAACACATTTTTATAATGTCATAGTCTATACAACACCGTAAGCCCCACCGTAAACTGGTGGTTATCAGAGGGTACCCCATAGGTATAATACAAAACAAAACGTAGTGGTCGCGAATAGGATAATCACTATGACAAGGTACATGAGGCGATACCAACTAGGATACTAGTAGTTGCGTGATCCGGACTGATGTTGAGCATAGCCACCAGCTACCCCAACACCGCGAAACAACACTCCCAAATCAAGGGGTGCACCCAAATCGAATCACAAATATAATAGATATGGTATCGAAGAAGTGTGTCCGCTAGAGATGGCGAACCTCAATGGCCCGGTGCGGCTCCTGTTTTAGTCATGTCAGGGGTCATCCAATAATCGCTCTCTTTCTTCAGTCAACGCGTTCACCAAACCATCCACTTCATTCTGGATCAACACTCCGCGTATAATAGTTATTAAAGTGGTGTTCGGTACCGACAGAGAGTATGTCCATATCCGATCCCGGTCTCTTTAATAACTACGTATTATTACACCGTTGGCTCTTTTACATTTCAAATCGATTCATAATTGATATCAAAATATCATATTCGCTTCAAAATCAAATCCATTTCAAATATCATCGTATCTATTCAAATGTAAGCTTCCGTTTCAAAAATCATTTTTCGCATCAATATCTCATTTCGATTTAAAAATTATTTCGAATTTCAATTTAGATTGCAACTTCATTTAACCCAATTCGTATTTAAATTCAAGATTTAAATATAAACATTTCACCTAATTGACCAGCTTAGAATTTCAGGAAATAGTTTTAAGTAGTTTAAAAGTAGTTTTCAATAATTAAAATAGTTAGAAATACTTAAAATCTTAAACTGGATTTGAAATAGATAAATTAGTTTAAAATAATTTAAATTGGGTTAAGTAGATTTAAAATAGATTAAAATAGTTAAGTATTCAAAACGGTTTATATAACTGAGTAATTTGGAAAACAAAATAAAACAGCTTCAAAACCAAACCATTTCAATTATAACTTCCCAATTCAAAACAATTTCAATTTCCCTTCTACCGATTCGATTTCGATTCAATCAATGTCAACTTTGACTTCAAATTTATTCAATTTTATATTCACTTTCAATTAATTCAATTTCAATTTATATCAATTTGGAGCTTGATTTTTCAAAAATATCCATTTTATAACACTTAACAAAATTATCTATCAATATTCAAGTTTAAATCCAAATTTCAAATATGATTCAGTTCCAAGCTCGATTTCAAAATATCATTTTTATATCACTTTTACTTAGTAATATTCAAAGCTCGAATTAAGGTTCAATCTTTAAACAAATCAGTTTTCGAAATTCAATCATATCCCGATTTTTAATTTCCAAAGTCTCCACTTTAATTATTTAACAATTTCTTTTAACCAAAATTTATTTCAACATTCCAAACTCAATTTTTCGATAAATTCGATTTCTATAAATTGATTTCTATTTATAACTATTAAATCAAAACATTTAAATAAATTTCAAATCGACGATTTTAAAAATTATTAATTTAGCCAATTCAGTGTTCGTATATAATTTTCTATCATATGGCCAAGTAATTATTTATTTCAATTAAATGTTAGTGATGAATATATATCACTTGAATCAAATCACAGTTTCATATGTATGCATAACAGGATATATATAAGCAAATAAACATCCAAACATTTAAATATCAACCAATAACATCCATCAAAATACATCATTCAATAGACAATACAATTCATAGCAATCTCATAGTTATCAATGTCAGGTAATTTAGTCGCAATTCAATTTTAATTTCGATTAAACTGTCAATTTAAATTTCAACGGTTAATTCAAATGACAATCTATATGACAATTTAATTTATCAACCAATGACAAATAAAATTCATAACACTTCATAATGTCAAATTTAACTAGCATAAAGATATTCAGTACGTTGTGAGCGTTATAAAACACTCACCTTGATTTCAATGCAATTCCAGTGTTTTATTTCGAATAAAATTAAACGGACGTTTAATTTTACCCGAAATTTTCACTAGCTCCAAACAATTCCAATCCAGCTTCATTACGTAGTGCTCGACAAAACGATTGCAACGCAATTCGTTTCGTCCAAAACGGACCTCGTATGAAAGAATTATCACATGTTAAACTTTAAACGAATTTATATAAAATTTAAATCTCAATTTTTTTTTTATATAACTAACTTTACATCTGAGCCGTCCATCTCAAAGCCTACACATCAGGCCGCGTGCGTTCCTCCTCTTCCCCAGGTCACTTACGTACGAGAAGAACCCAACATCACGTTCTACGGCTTAAGGCCGCTCCCTCCACGTCGCTCGAAACTCCATCACTCCACCACCACGCTGAAGACCGTCACCAGAGCCACCTTCGGCTTCAATAGCTTGGCGCTCGGCCTCCCCTATGGCGTGCAAAACGATGTTGAACGGCCGGCGTTCTCGAGCCAATTGTCGTTGATTCGCCTCACCAAATTCGATCATCACCGTTGAATCTGTAGCTCTCATTGAGCTCTACGATTTTGTAGTTGAACACTTTTTGAAATTTTCAACGGATTGGGAGAAAAATGAAGAGGAACGTGGACAATTTCTAGCCGTGGGTTTCTATGGAGGCGGCTGAACAAAAGGAGTGAGGGTTTTGATAATTTTGTGAAGAAGAATGGTGCTTTATAGAAAATATTTTCAATTTACTATTCATCCGATTTTACGAACTCCGATTTACGCGCGGTAACCGGCGTTTCTAGGGTTTATCCCGCGTTTCGGACACAATGGAACAGGTTTCGGAAGCTAATTCGATCGTATGCGAGAGTTACAGCGATAAACGATCAATTTAAATTAAATCGATTTAAACTAATTTCTGTGCGTTTTTACTTGCCCCAGACAAACGGTAAATCCGATTGACACGAAAATTGAAATCTTACAATAATATCGCATTGCGGATCCGATGAAACTGGTTTCATTCAAATCCGAGACTGTTTGAAAAATGACTATTTTAACTCGTCAAATTATATATTAAAACAATATCGATGCGTTTCAAGCTGCCACGGTCAAACGAAAACTCCAATTGCTACGAAAATTGAAATCGGATAAGAACAAACTATTACGGATCCAATGGAACTAGTTTCGTCCAATTCTGAGACTGTTTGAAAATTGGCTATTTTCAGTCGATAATTAAATATTAAAATATTCAATTTTCACAAATTTACTTTTAATTCGATTTTAAAAGTTCTACAACATCATTCTAACTTTAATATGATAAAATAAAATTTTACAAATCATTTTTAATCATATTAAACCCGTTATACAATTATCCAATAAATTCCAATTTTTAAAATCTTATTAACTCTATTATAATCCCAATATAACTTACATTCACTTTGGAAACCAATTTGAATCATATTAAATCAAATTTCAATTATTCACTCTATTTTCATATATTAAATTTCAATATCAAATTAATCATATCAAATTCAGAATTTAGTTATTCAAACATTTGTAATATTAAATTTAAACGAATTTGATTATTCTTGAATCGCTATCTTTTGAGATATTCAAAAACGAACTTAAAATTTTAACTTTTGAAACGAATTAAAATTATAGAACAACCATTTCCATTATACGGTCATTCAATTCCCGTTATTAAATTATTCAATAAATTCCCAATATTAAATTTAAACAATTCCGATTATCCAATAATTCATTATCTTTTGAAATATTGAAATTGAACTTATAAGATTCAACTTCTAAAACCAATTCATACTTTAGAACACTATTTTCATTTTTTACAGTTATTCAATTATTCAATAAGTTTTAAATATTTAATTTAAATAATTTACCTGTTCAATATTCAATATTTGATTTAAATAGATTTTACTTATAAATCAATTACTTTATTATACCCAATGGATTCAACATTTATTATTATTCCAAACGACTTACAATTTTTTTTCTAACACTAAATCACGAAAACTTATCAAATTAGCTATTTTAATTATCGAAAATTTAAGGGTCGTTACACGGGGGGATTTCAGAATTCAACACTTAGTATTTATTTCAAATCAACTTTGAAATCATATATATTCACATACACATATTTATCTTATTTACACACCAAGTCATACTTTCAATTTTAAACCATTCTTGGTTTTTAATTCAAACCAATCTCCTATGAAATTTTCAAAACAACTCTTGTTTTAAAACAAGATTTCTATATTCAAAAATATTCTGAATAATATTACTTATTATTTCCTTAACACCTTGAAACAATTCCAAAACTTTTTTTCGAGCTTAGATTTAAAACTTCACAATTTAAATCCATTTTTAATTTCATTTCAAACTTTTATAAGTCATACTTATATAAATTTTTACTTCCTTAAAACATTTCACTTTGTTTCGTCATTGTTTATTTTGTAATAACATCCTTTATTAAGACACAATACCCAATTATCATATCTAGAAATCGTACACACCATATATTCCATCATAATTTACTGGAAAAATATAATCAGGGTAAATTTATTTCATTTCAGTACATTTTGAAAAACACTTCTACAAATCTTCAGAATTTTAATTTCTGGTTTGAATCCATTTTTACTTTACTTATTTGTATAGTTAATCCTTACCTAAATTCTATCTAGCTATATGTGTTTTACCACTTAAATCTTATAATCTTACTTGATTTCAATAATAACAACCAATTACCTTAAAATACTATAAAAATTTGAAAAACTATTGCTTCTTATATCAAAATATAAACTTATATAAAAATCATTTTTGAAACCGTTTTTAAAATCAATATATAAGAAAATAACAAGTACGCCCTCATATAATACTCTCAACTCATTCTAGGGTACTTCTGACCCTATCTCTAATGAGTAACCCCCACCAGAGCCAAGGTTCTCGCTTAACCTTCGATTTTGATACCAAGAGTAACGGTCTAGAGATTTTTGACCCCAAAAATCGACACTATTATGTCCACTGTATAAAGTGTCGAGCAATCGAGCGCCGAAAATCCCAGACTGTTAGGGTTTGAATAAGAAACAGAAAACAACAGCATAGAATCTCACAATCGCTGCGGAACAGAATATAATATAAAATAACAGCATTTATACAAAGAAAAGCTATAACTGTCAATATACACGCAAGATATTAGAGTACAATTATCACCAAATAAATCTGGACCGTTATAATAACTTGTCCTCGGCTACTGATGTTTATACAACCTATAATACACAGCGGAATATAGTCAATACGTGCAATACGTCCCTGCTATCCAGCACGTCTTCAGACTCTAAAGCATCTTAACCTGGAAATTTGTAATACTCGGTCTGACTCGAGCTTTACAATAAAGTAACACCCGAGTCGGGCTAGAAACCAGCGTGAGTAAACCCATTTCTTGAAATACTTATGTTATAAAGCTTCTTTGAAACCAAGGTAACTCGTATATCCGAAGAGTTTTTATCAAATTAAAACCAAAACAGTTCTGCAGAAATCCATCGATTTTATAATAATGTCCAAGTACATCTACTTATTTCTCATAGTTGAATTTGTTAATTTAATCCAATTCCAGTGAACTAACTCTATGATCAAAACATAAAGGTTCGTAATGATTCTAAAATCGAAGTGGTTCCCGATAACTAGATATCCGATCCCGGTCTCTCCGAGTTCAAGTAATAAATTTTGAAAAGGGTAAATTGTTTTAAATAAACAATTTGTATTTAGGGTGACAATATTCAATATGGAAATTTATTATGGATTTTTATTCAAACAAACTGTAACATCATTTTTAATCTACTATTAACTTGTCTGACCACTTGATGATTCGGACAAAAATAATTGAATTAAATTCCCAATAGAATTTAGGCCAAGATGTAGATTTGTTGACAAATTTAACGGTCTATAACAATATCAAACAATTTCCCCATCAGGATTTCATCACTTTAATTAACTGAAATCATTTATGTTTTTAATCTAAATTAACGACAGATTTAAAGGAATTATATAATATAATTCATTTCTAGGTAATTTAAAATCAAACACTTTATTAAATAGCTAACTTTTTAAATTTCCATATAAATTCTAAGTTAAGTAATAATACTATTAATTTCCCATTTTAATTATAAATTCAAACTTACGGAAAATTCCACTATATTAATTCATATCATTGGGTAGTAAGGTTTAGATGCAAATACCTTCAATATTGGTTTGGGAAAAATAGATTTATGGGTTTAAAATTTAAAGCTGTTATATAAATATATATAAGTTTTTATTCCCTTTTCCCCTTTTTTCCCTTTTCCTTTCCTTATCTTTTCCTTCATCTTTTCTTTTCTTTCACTCTACCTTCTTTTTTCTTATTTTCTTTTATTTTCTTTCTTTCTTTTATTTTCTTTTGTTTTCTTTCTTTTATTTTCTTTTGTTTTCTTTCTTTTATTTTTTTCCCTCCAGCCCAAACCGGCCTAATCCCCCACCTTCTCCCTTACTTTCTTTCCCCTCCAGTTCTATCCTTCACTTTCCTTTGACCCAAAAGTGCACATCACCGTGCACATGCACATGGTCATCTTCCGTCGAACCACTCCGCTGACCATTTCCACTGACCATCCACGACCACTCTGCCGCGTTGAACCATCTAGAACACGACCTGATTCGCCGATTCAAACTTCGAACCACCTTCCCACCATAAGAAATCATCACCATGCCCTAACTCGCCTCGTCGCACCACCGCCGTACCCTATTCCTCGCCAAAACTTTGCCCACGAATGCTCCATTGCCACCGCTTCCTATCTGTCCCTTACAGCAAAACCCGTTCTTCCTCTCGACGATGCAGTTCGAGCACGAATCCGACTCCAAGAACCATGCCTCCAAACCCTACTTCCTTCTTGCCAACCATCCACGCCCATCTATAAATCACCACCTCATTTTTCTCAAGCTCACCATCACCTAACGTCCCTCTACGCCAAGCGACAAACCACCAAATCGAGCACCTCGTCGAAAATTTCCCAATTCCCAATTGTCGTTCAACTCGACATTCCTCCTTTAACACAACACTAAAAATCACTAAACCAGGCTTAAAATTCATGATTTTAAACAACGAACAATGTCATATAATCCAACCATGCAATCTTGATATTTGAATTCTTACCCATGTTAAGGTTGTCTACTGTACTTACCACTTTCCTCCCTCTATGATTCACTATACTTAACGAAACCAATTTTAAAAAAACTTTACTCAACCCCAAACATGTTTCCTGTTGAAACCATGGTCCAAAAACTGATGAATAAAGGGATACTAATTTTAAAAGGTGACGAAATGTCCTCATTTCCAAAGAACAGAGGAGTTAAACCTGTCACTGGGAATTCATAAGTATGTAATCATGATTTAACCCACATACACCGCATAGAAACTTTACTTAGGTATATTTGTCAAAATACATTAGTACTTCCAAATCCAAAAGTATTTAGGTGTAAACAAGAATCATAGCAGGCACAAATTTGTATTTACTCACAGTCTATTTCCTTTGAACAAAGAAATGTTTGTGTTATGGGTAGAATAATCTATGACTAACCACATCATTCATGTACATATTAACCTAACATTCCCATGACATTTGCTATAGATAAATGAAGCTTACACATTTTGAGATAAAATATACAGATAGGTAGCATCTGTTAATAAGTTGGAAATGTTTGCTCATAGTTAGTTTTTGCTGCTGCTTTGATTTTGTGCTTCAGGCTTTTTTTTCTCTGTAACTCGATCTTCTTATTATATATTTTTTCCATTGGTGAACTAGGATGTGCGAAGGCAAATAAGGTAGTGATTTGTATGTGTGTATATAAGCAAGTGGAAGTGTAGGTTGCAAGCTAAAGGAAAGGGATAAACACACCTACCTGTATAGTTTTCTTCTTTCTTTTTTTTTCATTTTATTTTATTTTTGATTTGAACAAAGGTGACTTGATTTGATTTTTCCTTTTTGCATGATTTGAAGTTTTATGTGTAAATTGCCATTAAGTTTGACATGCTTTTATGAGGTTTTCTGTAACAATCCCGAATTTTAATTAATTTTAAATTGATAATTTATTTCATTTTTGAATAAAAATTTGTGAAATAATTTGTAATTGATATAGAATATTAAGTTACATAAATTAATTTGAGCATACCCAGGCAAGTAAATATTTCATGTAACCTGTAAAATAAATGACTTAGGAGAAAAAATGACTTGGGTTTAAAAATATTCTCTATGTAAATTAATTAAAATGAAATGAGGATTCAAACAACAAATTAAAATAGGAATTGATTTATATTACAAAATAATAGAACAAAGTAAAAGAAAATAAATATACAACTATGTAGGCTGTAAACAAAAAAATGGGAAGTAAGACAAAAGTAAAATAATAGATTGTACAAAGAAATTAATGCTAGCCTCCATTGTACACAACATAGATGCATATCAGCCGAAAATCTTGCTTAGTTAAGTGGGAAAAAAAAAGAAAAAAAAACTGCATAGTCAAAGATGGAGGCAAAGAAAAGAAATCTCTGCTCTAACCTGTGTACAAACATAATATAACCACCCTGTACAATATGTATATCCCTGTACAACACTGCCTTCTCCATATATACACACTTATTCCCTTTAGTTCAGTAGGAAAGTTAAGAAAAATTTAGAAAAATAAAGTTTAAAAACATCAAAACAAATCTTTTACAACCAGAGCATCAAAGAAGAAGATCTTCAGCTGCAAAAATTCAAAACTGCTTTCAACAAGAGGCCTCTGTTCATTTCTTAAAAACAGGTGAGTAAACAACTTAAGAAATTTACGAATATTTGATTGTTGCTTGTTATATCTGTGTTTTGGAATTTGCTATTCATGCATATACAAGTATATATCCTCTCTGTGTATAGATATTGGAAGAATACAGATCTGTTTTGTGGAAAACACCTCTGTTCTTTAGTTCAGAGTATTTAGTTTGATCAAAAAAAATCAATATCTACTTACTTGATCTTTGTTAGGCCTTGGGTTCAAAAGCAAAAGTGTGTGTGTTAGTGTCAGTTAATTTTTAAAAATAATTTTATGAAGTATAAATATATCCAGAAGAAAAAAATCATATTTTTACTGATGAAACTTTAAACTTGAAAAATTCGAATATAACAAAACCTTGATTCAAGTATATATCTCGGATCCTGACTGAAAATAATGATTTTTAACATGAATTTGAGGATTTTTAGTGGGCTGTTGTAAGAGCAATTTGATGATGTTTGAATTAGGCATTTTGATCGAATTCAGGCGACGTGTTGATCTGGTCGGGTCGGGGTTGTTCGAGGTGGTGGAGAAGCCTATGGTGGTGGTAGGAAAAATAAGCGGAGGTAGCATCGGTGACGGAGGCGACGACGGCGATCGTTTTTATTTTGTAAACCTAATTTTCTTAAGGGTCGAACTTCCGATCACCGTGGCCCTGATGATGCGTCGAGTGGCGCGAGGCCTTGGGGAACAGTGGCTAGGTGTGTGACGAAGCCATGGCTGGAAGCTCGCGGCGTCAGGTGATGGGAGTTGCGACGGCGAGACGAGTTTGTGGTGGGTGTCTGGGTTCGAGTTTCTCGAGCTATGCTCGAATTCGATCGAGAGTAGATATGGGTTTTGGGTCGATCTGAGGTCGTCGATGTGGTCGAACACGACTTGCTGGAGGGCTCATCGATCTCCAGAAGCTCGTCGAGGGCCGGTGCACGTGCACGAGCACGTTGTCGCTGTGTCAGGTTCGATGGTGGTGAACAACGCGAGTCGATTATCGAGTGAAGGTAGTGGTCGCTTCGGGTTCGTGCTCGAGAATGCGAGTTGGATTATTTGATGCCTTCATTTTTAAACTTAATCTAAAATTTAATTAACTGGAAAAAAAATGAAGAAAGGAAATAGGTAGGAAAGAAGAAGAAGGAGGAGGTTGCGTGAATGACGGGGAGAGACTCGGGGAAACTAGCGTGCAACTCGAAGTAACACTCGAAGTAAATAGGTTAATGGCTCGGGTAGAATGGGTTACAGGTTTTCGAAAAGAAACCTGTACTATTCTTTTTTTAAACTGAAATTTAAATTAAAGTTTAACTGAGTTAAAATCAAAGTTTAAACATAACTCAAGTTCTGTTTTGAAACTAAGTTTGGAAATGAGTTTTTAAAATTCAAATTCTTAAATAACTAAAAATGAAGTGTTTAAACAATTAAGTATATTTAAAAAGGAATGAATTTAAGATTTGAATTTGATTTGTAAAGGAAAGTTTTAAGCAAAATTGAAAAACAAATCTGAAACCTGGACTTGAACATATCTTTGAATTTTAGATTTTGAAATGAAAGAAAGTGATAATTGTAAATATTTTAAATATTTTAAATGAGTTTAAATATTTTAGTATTTGGTTTCAACTCTTTAAAATTTCTTCTAAAACCAAAGTATTTGAAATAAATGTTCTCAAACATAAGAAAGTAATTAATAAAATCATTAATAAGAATAAATTATCTTTAAAGTTAATGAAACTTATTGATGTGTAATTCATAAATAAATTAAGTTAATTAGAATGATTAATTATGATTGGGTTAATTAATGAGTATTAATGGTTAATCAATTTTAATAAATGATGATTAATGCAAGTAATTTCTTTAGAAAAGTAATTAAAGAATGATTTATTTTATTTATAAATTAATAAATTAAATTAATTAGAAATGATTAATAATGATTTAAATCTAAGAAATTCCCTTAAGCAAGTAATTAAAGAAATATTATTAGTTAATAAAGATACTTAACTAAGGATTATTAAGTATTGATTAAAGTGATTAATGTTAATAATTAATTGAATTAATTAATTTAGATAATCAATTATAAATTGTTTAAATGTAATTACTTAATGAAAGTAATTAAGGATTAATCACTTATAGTAATTTATTTTGGATATTTTGATTAATTAAAGTTAATTAATTATGTAATTGGTTTAAAAGGTTGATTTAATTAATATGATTAATTAAGAATAATTCAATTAATTAAGGCGATTGATTTAATAAATTTATATCAAATGATTTGTAATTAATAACTCAAGATTGGATAATTAATAAATCAAGATTATATAATTGGAAATAAATTAAATTAATTAGGATTAAACGATTAATTAATCCTACTTATTAATGATTATTGAATGCTTGACCTTACCTATGAATGATTGCATTGTATGAGATGCCTTAAATTGATTGTCCTATCTGATTGTGATATTTTGTTCTGTGGATTGAACTGAGTATTTTATTCACTTATTGATGACACATCCGCATATTATCTGTGTGACGACCGCCCATGACTCCCGCACCAAAACAAGGAAATAGTGCGCTGAAAGGCGTGCCAGGCAGCCATGAACGATAGTCATGGTAAAATAAAACAGAAACTCTATCATACAACTCACAGCGCATGGACAAAATCCAATAGAGAAATATAGGTATATAGTGAATCTCATAACAGAATATCATCACATAGACTTCATAAAGGTTTGATACAAACATCTGAACAATCAATACATCAAGCCTCACTACATAACACTCAAAACATATACAAGCAGCGGAACATCCAGTACATATAGTAGGAAAACTAATATGCTAGCTCCCAGCTCGTCTTCGTCATCAACTTCGTAGATCCTAAAGAACAGCACTTGTCACCTGCTACCTAGTCTGCCCATCCCAACATGGATGAACAGCCCAAGGTAATAAGAGTTGAACATAAAACCTTGAGTCAGACAACAGTCTTAGTGAGCAGTAAATTAACTATCAAACATACCAAAAGAGCATAAAGGATAAAAGGAATAGGAACTCAACCATCCCACGCCACCTCATTCTACAGTGATAGCCCCCAGACCCACTAAATAAACAAGCATAGCAAAGCAGACAATTTAAGTAAAGTAATTATCACTCGAGTCAAGGTCGATGTTTTCCAAATACAAACCCCCAAGGCCTAAACCAAGATCAGATAAGCACACAGAAAACACCGCTCTTGAGGCCGAATGATGGTACAATCAAACATCCATGACTCTGGCTATCACTGTTAACATTGCCTCGATATCACCGTTAATTGAATGACCGGCACCTTCTTTCAGCCGTCCGTCAAGGGTTAATGGCAACCCCGGTTCTAGACATAACTCCGCACGTCATCATGACCTGTGCCTAGGACTATCGCATCTGCCCAGAGTACTAACACGTCATCATGACCCGTGTCTGGAACGTCATCGTGACCCGTTCCAACGTACTCTTGCTTTGAGCATGCTAGAACCTTCAATAACGATAAGATCCAAGCCTCCTAGTCATCCTCCTCGACGACTATTCTCACACTAGCTCAAGCGCCTCTCGAGCCATCCATTATCCACACAAACTCGGACCACATCACCGAGTTATCAACATAGCTTCGCATGTCGTCGTGACCCGTGCTTGGAACGTCATCATGGCCCGTCCCAACTCAACATCATGCTTTGCCTCATCGCATCATAGCAAAGTCCCATCTCAACATCATGGTTTGCCTCATCGCATCATGGCAAAGTCCCATCATCATCGAATCTATCCATATGAGCTTCCACATCCGCTTCATATGCCACAGGCAGCTTTCACCATTCAAGAGCCTTTCCACTTAGCTTTTGAATCATCATCATCCAACTTGACCAAATCAAGTTATCAATCAACTAAACAATCAAATCAAACATTAATCCAAGCAATCAATCATTCAAACAAGATCTAAATAAGCAATCACAACAATAATGGCAATTTCGTAAATAAAGTGTCCAAATCTAACATGCAATCTAACAAGCATGAATCATGAACAATATCTCTACAACTTGATGAATGAACTTGCATAAGTGAACATGTAGTAAAATAGGTGTTGAATCATCATTAACCATAGATCTACATGCAGACTTAAGAAAAATGCACGAAATTACTCTCTTCAACACATAAACAAACCACCGATCCAATATACTCCTTTGGGTCCGTGTGAGAGATAACTACCACTCACCAAATCACCTAAACACCTCAAAAACAATCAACTCCAGATCTGGACAGCAAAGATCAAAGCTTGATCCGGCAAAATCTCGCTTCAATCGATGAAATCTCACTTCAATGGATGAAGATCTTCAATTTTGGCTCTTGGATCTTCGATTTTATCTTCAATCTAGATGGATGGAATCACTAGATTAGAGTGGAGAAAAGAAGTGAAGAAATGCTGTAGTCGAGCTCTCAAAATGGCAGCACTTCGTCGCTTCAAAATCCGGTGCCAAAAAGTGAGCCAAACCCCTCTATTTATAGGCTGAAATCCCTATGAGTCGGCCGCTCTAAAGTCGTCGCCGACCTAACCATGAGTCGTTCCCCCTATGAGTCATCTACGACTCACGACTCAACCTCAAGGCCGCACAGTTCCTAAGTCCTAAGTCGTATGACGACTTAACTATGACACGACCTAAAAACACACACGAGCTAAACTATTCTGCCGACTCATCAGGGATGCGGCATACGACCTAACAACATGACCCTCCACGCGACCTAACATAAGTCGGTCACGACTTAAGCCTTAACACTTACATGCGACCTAACTCTCTTAGGTCATTAACTATATTAGGTCGTCCAAATTCTTAAGTCGTCTATTCCTTAGGTCGGTTAATCCCCTAAGTCGCTTGCTTCCCTAACTCGTTAGCTACCTTGAGTCGGTCCAACACCATAAGTCGTTCTACCAACCTAAACTACACCCGGCCTAACTTCTATAACTCGGTCATACGACTCATCCCAACACACAAGATGACTCACGACCCACGGCTTCACCGACTCATCAACACACAGCTAAGCCTTAAGTCGGCCTACTATGAGTCGGCAACACCTTAACTCGGCAACACCTTAACTCGGCAACCCCTTAAGTCGGTACATCCTTTAGGTCGTTTACTAGCTTAAGTCATTAGCTCCTAAGTCAAACACTCCTATGACCCATTCACCCCTTGAGTCGTAACTCGTACACGACCCAACTCCGAACAACTTAAGCTACCCATCAACCTAAGCCTCTACATGAGTTAACTTTTATAACTTGCTAACACATCTAAACTGCTAGGTCGTAATCCCCTAAGTCGTTCACGACTTAAAACCATCTACGACCTAACCAAGAGCCGATCTAAGGACCCTATGCAACCTAGTTAACTTCCTTATGAGCCATCTTTTACACGACTTAGGCTATGGATGACATAAACTATACTAACGACCTAATAATTCTATGATTTAATCGACACGTAAAATACGGGTCGTTACATTCTCTCCCCCTTAGGAATTTCGCCCCCGAAATTCCAAACAAACAAGAGCAATCAAAATTATTCCGCATGCCTACCATCCATAGCAATCAACAAACCATGCATCCAATTACTAGCCTAGCATGCAGAATTCTAAGACTTAGAACAAGCTACAAATTCGTGAGATGTCACGACACCTTAGGGTCATACCTTGAAGAGTTCAGGATGAGCTGCCTTCATCCTCTCTTCCTTCTCCCACGTACAGTCGTTAACATCATCACTCCATTGTACCTTGAGCAACGTAATCGCCTTCCTCCTAAGTTGTTTCATGTCGGTTCCAACAACACGAAGCGGCCTACGAGGTCTTCTAACAACTGGATCAACCTCTAAATCTTCACAGCTATCAGCAGAAACCACCGTGTTCGAGTCATGCACATACTTCCGTAGATAAGATACATGAAAGACATTGTGCACACCCGCCATCTTCTCCGGTAACTCCAATCTATAAGCGAGCTTTCCAATTCGCTCGATTATCGGGAATGGTCCAACAAATCTCGGAGTTAACTTTCCTTTCTTTCCGAATCTAATAACATTCTTCAGAGGAGAAATCTTCACAAAAACCATATCGCCTACGTCGAATTCCAAATCCTTACGACGCTTATCGGCATAACTTTTCTGACGATCTTGGGCTGCCTTCATTCGTCGCCGAATGATCTCTATACAATCCGAAGTCTGTCGAATCATTTCTGGCCCAAGTATCAACTTTTCTCCAGTTTCCAACCAACATGTCGGAGAGTTACACGGTCTTCCATACAATGCCTCATATGGTGCCATACCAATGCTTGACTGGTAGCTGTTATTATACGCAAATTCCACCAAATGAAGGCGATCTTCCCATGATCCTCCGAAGTCCAAAACACATGCCCTCAGGAGATCTTCCAAAACTCGGTTGACTCTCTCAGTCTGACCATCTGTTTGGGGGTGATAAGTTGTACTCAAACACAACTCGGTTCCCAAAACTTCCTGGAAGCTCTTCCAAAATCCACTAGTGAACAATGGGTCTCGATCACTCACTATACTCTTCGGAATACCATGGAATCGAACTATCCACTTAACATACAACTCAGCCAACTTCGATGCAGTCCTAGTTGACTGAACAGGAATGAATCTTGCACTCTTAGTCAAACGATCTACGATGTCCCAAACCCCTTCATTCCCTGCCCTGGTTCTAGGTAGACCATTGATAAAATCCATCGATATCTGCTCCCACTTCCATGTAGGAACCTCTAATGGCTGAAGCAATCCACTGGGCTTCTTCTGCTCGGCTTTTACCAACTGGAAGTTCATACACTTGGAAATAAAATTTCCAACATCCTTCTTCATACCTTCCCAGTAATAGGTTCTCTTCATATCTCGATACATCTTATTTCCACCTGGATGAATCGTCAACTTCGAGTGATGACTTTCCCTAAGAACTTCATCTCTCAATCCATCTATATTAGGAACAACTAATCGTCCTTGCTTCCGAAGCCAACCCCCTCGATCGACCTCGTATCCTTTATCCTTTTCTGGATTCAATCCAGATTCCAAATCTCGGATAATCTTGACAAGCTTATCATCTCGCGTTTGGCTCTCGCCAATTCTCTCCATAAGAGTAGGTCTTATTGATAAGTTTGCCAACATCTCAGGTTCCAATTCACATCTAGGCCTAAAGTCAAATCCAGCCAAATACTCGAGACTCTTCCATTCTGAAAACATGGCTCCCAATCCTGCATGTCTTCGACTTAACGCATCTGCCACTGCGTTACCTTTTCCCGGAGTATAGGCTATATCAAAATCATATGATGCCAAAAACTCTAGCCACCTTTGCTGCCGAAGATTCAAATCCTTTTGAGAGAACAGATACTTCAACGACTTATGATCCGTAAACAACTCGAATCGAACTCCCAATAGATAATGTCTCCACATCTTCAAAGCAAATACAATTGCCGCTAACTCCAAATCATGAGTCGGATAATTCCTTTCATGCGGCTTTAATTGTCGACTAGCATACGCAACAACTTTATCCTTTTGCATTAGCACTGCTCCAAGTCCAGTACCACATGCATCGGTGTAAACCACCATCTCATCATTCCCACTTGGAATAGTCAAAACAGGAGCACTCGTCAGTCGCTCTTTCAGGATTACGAAAGCTTGCTCACACTTATCATCCCATCGGAACACTTGGTTCTTTTTTGTCAATCCTGTTAACGGTGCAGCTATCTTGGAAAAATCTTTGATAAACCGACGATAATATCCTACTAATCCAAGAAAACTTCTCACATCAGATGCATTCTTATGTCTAACCCAATCCTGGATTGCTGCCACCTTAGCGGGATCAACCGCTATTCCATTTCCAGAAATAACATGGCCTAAGAACCTCACTTCACTCTACCAGAAGTGACACTTCGAAAACTTAGCCTTCAGCTGATGTTTCCGTAAGATTTCCAAAACAATCCTCAAGTGCGTCTTGTGCTCTTCTTCAGTTCTGGAATAAACCAAAATATCATCCACGAACACAAGCACGAACTTATTCAACTGATCTCTGAACACTCTTTTCATAAGATCTACAAAATATGCTGGTGCGTTAGTCAATCCAAACGGCATTACCAGCCACTCGTAAAACCCGGATGGTGTCCTAAAAGCAGTCTTCGGCACACTATCCTTCGCCACTCTCAACTGGTGAAATCCCGTTGCCAAATCCATCTGAGAAAACACCTTAGCCTCGTGAAGCTGATCAAACAAGTCATCTATTCTCGGCAATGGATACTTGTTCTTCCTGGTCACCTTATTCAGCTCACGATAATCCACACACAACCTCAATGATCCATCCGCTTTGGTTGCGAACACAACTGGTGCACCCCATTCGGACACACTACGCCGAATGAATCCTTTCCGAAAAAGGTCATCAACCTGCACCTTCAGCTCTTGTTGTTCTCTAGGCGCCATCCGTCTAAGAGGCATCACAACAGGTCTGGCTCCCTCAACTAGATCGATACGAAACTCGATCTCCCTATGCGGCGGTAACCCTTTGACCCCGTCAAAGACGTCCTCAAATCCATTCACAACTGGCATCGATGACAGTCCATCCCGTGGAACAACCAGCGAATACATGAAGCCCATGAAGACGCCTTCTTCATGCTTACATCGTATCACAACTTTTCGCCCTTCCACATTCCCAACTGTCACCTCCAGTTTCTCACAATCAACCTTTGCCGCATACTTCCTAAGCCAGTCCATACCCAAAATTATTCCGAACCCCGCAAAGTTCAGAACAAAGCAATCACAAACAAAAGAGCAATCATGACTCGACACAACTAGACCACGGCATATCATACACAAACAAGACGAACCCCCAACTGGATTAGTCACAACCAATGGTTTATCAACAATTTTCGGTTCCAAACCCAACCGGCCTACCAAATCATCACAAACAAACGAATGTGACGCCCCAGCATCAAACAATACCCTAACTGGAATACCACAAATGGAAAGAGTACCTTGAACCACCATACTCTTCCCTTTCTCATAACCAGTAGGAGCTTTCGAAGACGATGGAACAGCTCCCAAAGCATAAGCTTGCACAATCTGCTTATCTTTCCTCGGTTCTAGACAGTCCTTCTTGATATGTCCTAGCTTATCACAGTTGTGGCACTTCAACTGCAACTTTGGATTCTTGCAATCCCTAGAGAAATGGCCCTTCTGCCGACAATTGTAGCAGGTCACTTCACCCTTTGGCTTCTTCTGGCCATCCTTACTCTTCTGATGTTGCTGCTTCCTCTTCTTGTTTCCACCCTGCTATGGTTTGGACTCTTCCTTGGTCACAGCAACAACAGACCCTTCCTTAGGAAACAAACTCTCATGCCTGAGAGCTTTCTCCACAACCTTCTCAAATGGATCGTCCAGATGATCCACCAACTGTCTCCCAAGATAATTGTCCAAGCCCGTCACAAACTTCTCATTTTTCTGATAGGGAGAATCGATATACGATCTGGCATACTTGGACAAAGCTTCAAACTCAGAAACATACTCAAGAACGGGTCTCCCACAAACTTCTTAAACAGAACAGATTTCTGAGCCGTAGAAATGAACTTAGCTTCAAATCTGACTTGGAATTGCTCCCAAGTGATCTCTTCCTCTGGAGTATCAATGGTGATAGAATTCCACCAATCCGAAGCTCTCCCTTGAAGCTGTCTTGATGCAAGCTTCCTCTTAGTTGCATCCTCAATTCCCAAATCACCAAAGATCCTTCTACAAGCATCAATCCATCTCTGCACTTCAATGGTCAATTCCGTTCCCAAGAAAACCTTTCCTCCAAGAGAAGTATAGACCTTGCAAAGCTTAGCAAAATCCACCGGTCTTAGAGCTTGGACTTGAACTCCAACATCCACTGACTGTCCTGAAGTTGGTATCCTTCTCATGATCGAAGTCATCATAGCTTCAAACATTGCAGCATAGTCGGTAGCACCCCTAGCAGCACGGCTTTCCCTAGCAGCTTGTCTCTCACTTCGACTCATCCTTAATATCTACAAAAAGGAATGATTCAGAACACCTTGAGAAACAACCACATAAGGAGTTCAAATCCTTCTAAACTACTATATTATATATAGTAATCATCCATCAAAATTACAATTATGTCTCTCATACGTAATTACGTCAGCGAGCGTTGGCTAAAATCGATTAACCTGGCTCCAATACCAAATGTGACGACCGCCCATGACTCCCGCACCAAAACAAGGAAATAGTGCGTTGAAAGGCGTGCCAGGCAGCCATGAACGATGGTCAGGGTATTTTGATTGAGTTTTGAAATTTAAATATTTTGATTTAAATTTGAATTCAATATTCGAAATTGAATTCTATGATTTGGAAACTAGGGACAAAAGATGTTATACCAATTTATATGGGTTAGACTATTTTAAAGGTATTGATTTGGGAATTTGAATTTAAATTCAAAGGCTTTAACTCGTGAAAATATAATCGGATTTTTCTAAAACGAAAGTTGTTTGTTTTCAATAATAAAAGCTTTCATATAAGAAGTAAACTTCCAAATTGTGTTAAAAGGGATTTCAAGTTAAAAATGAAAATGATTTTCCAAGTTATGGAAACTGTTTGAAAGCTATAAGATAAATCTTTGATTTAAAGATTTAAATGAATTAATCCAATTGAGATAGAATTTTTTTTGAAATCTATGATTGAATCAATGTGAACTTTGGGGGAATCTGTGAAATGAATCTTTTGTTTAAAAGATTTGAAATGGTAATTGGTTTAAACCCTTTGGAAGAAAATTTTGAATTATTAAGTTGTGACTTAATTGAAATCTCATATCCATATGTTTTAAATGTTGCGCTCACTATTCGGTTTAGCCGGGAAAGGACCTTTGTGTCGTATAACCCATACCGAATATGTGATTCGACGTATATGGATAGCATTGAAGACCGGTGGGGAAGATCGGGTATTTGCGAGAACGATAGGATGACCTATCGATTATCCCTACACTGAGTTGTTCCGGTATAGAGATTCCCTAAGTGATGGGAAGTCCGATTGGGATTGTGAATACTCGGATTGCAAGGACTTCTTCGGAAGTGCCTTCGGTTCTGTTCGAACCCAGAACGGACTTGTATCGATTGTATGTCTGACATTACATTTGAGATATAACGCAGATTTCTTTCAAATACATATCTGTTGGTGTGGGAGAATTTATTCTCTTAACTTAACACCCTTCTCTGAGACGTACGAGCTCAGAGGTTATGTAGTTGATGGTTATCAGTGATATACTCCCAATTGGTAGTGTGGCATGCCGAGTGCTACTGTGTATCACTTGTTGATCAAAGCACAGCTTTTGTATAAAGCGTAGCTTTGTGGACGAGACTGCATCAGGACCTCACTCCCTGGAAATGGTCGAAACAGGAAAGATGCAGCATGGTTATGATGATCGCGCCCTTTAGGGTGTGTCATTCCCTTTTGGTAAAGGGTAGTATCAGGTATGGAGCCCTGGTATTTAACCTATGTGGTTGCTCCAATCTCATTTACTGTGTGGTTGTTGCTTAGAGGCGCCTCGGATAAAGGTCCTAAAGGACCGAGGGATGGCATGCTCGAGAAGTAGTTACCTAGTTATAGAGGTAACCTGGCCTTGTGTTGGCAGAGATTCGGTTAAGTTCTCGGGACGTCCAGCCAGAGGCGATCCCATTGACAGTAGGAAATTCCTTAGCCTGACCATTTGTTGGAAATCCAAAGAAACAATACGAGTCATGTACGGTTTTAGTTGTAGAACCTGCCATCTAATATGGTAGCTATAGCAGGCATAATATAATGATACCTATGCTGGCTAAGATTTATATTATACTTTCAAAATGTTTTCCACACTTTGCACTTATAGTAATAATATCAAGAAATTCTCTTGTATCAAGCATGTTTGACTATCATAAGGAGAAATCTCCTCCAAGTCTGCGTTTGCATTGTGTGTGTGGCGGGAGGCCTTATGGTAGTTACATTTTCGAAAAGCATTGCGAGTCTATTTAAAAATATTTCTTTGTTCATTTTAAAGATAAACTGTTTTTTTACTCATACCAACCCCACGACTGACCTGGAGTTTATTGTTCCTTTCCTAAACTCTGGGTGCTCAAAAATTTTCCACACGGGCAGTCTAGAGTTGGTTTTTTCAGATAATCGGGTTTAGTAGATTATCTGGAGCGAGTTCAATCTTTGGATGCAGACGAGACTTGCTTGTCTTAGTGCATCGTGATGTTGGTTCAAGCTGCTGTTGGAGTTCTCTCTTGAAGACTATCTTAGAGTTATCTGTTCCGCTGCTGGTGTTATCTATTTTTCCTTTCCGCTGCTATTTTATTGTATCATATCTCTGATGTATATTGATATCTATTGCAACATCTATTGTATCTGATATTGTATCAATGCTGTATATCAATGTATTATTCTTTTTCTTCCGCTGTGTTGTTTACTTAATTGTGTTATAAGCTCCGACGACTCGGATTTGAACGGTCGAATCTGCGGCATTCGAGTACGATGTAAAGTATGGATGTCGATTTTCAAACGAAAAAAATTTGTTTCGTTACATTTGGTATCAGAGCTGAGGGTTAAACTTTAGCTCGGGAGTATAACACATTAAGTAGCTCATTAGAGATAGGGTGAAATATGCCCTAGAGTGAGTGTATCCCTAAGATATCCGTTCGAATGCCTTAGTAAATTCTCTTACTATCCACTGATAGTAAGTATGAGTGTAAGAAGAGGACAAGATAGGGGACAGGAAAATACCACTATAAATGGTCAATACTTTGTAATAACAACGGAAACAATCTTTCTCTATCAATTTCCTTTGATTCGTTTCTAAATTCTTTTTGATTGCTTCATGACAGCTTCAGAAAGAAGTTTCGGTGTGATGGTGGCCCTACGAATCGTTGTAGGAAATCTTTACTTCGTATTTTCATCAGTTTCTTATCAGTTTTGGATTTAAACCTTAATGAATACGAATTTGAAATTTGAAATTATAAATAAAATTGGAAATTTTAATTTTAGTTAAATTGATTAATAGAATATGAAGGATAATTTGAATTGAATCGATAAAACGATTTCGTTTAAAAACCGAATTTGAAATTCTGTTGTAATTTCTTGGGTTGATTGAAATCCGAAGAGGGACAAATTGGTATATATTTTGAGATATTCCGACTTGGATTTGGAATCCATATCTTGTGTTTGAGGAATTATAGGAGATCCATTCCATCTATCTTTGTTGCTTTCGTGCCTGCAAATTTCGGGGACGAAATTTCTTAAGGAAGGGAATCTGTAACGATCCCGAATTTTAATTAATTTTAAATTGATAGTTTATTTCATTTTTGAATAAAAATTTGTGAAATAATTTGTAATTGATATAGAATATTAAGTTACATAAATTAATTTGAGCATACCCAGGCAAATAAATATTTCATGTAACCCGTAAAATAAATGACTTAGGAGAAAAAATGACTTGGGTTTAAAAATATTATCTATGTAAATTAATTAAAATGAAATGAGGAATCAAACAACATATTAAAATAGGAATTGATTTATATTACAAAATAATAGAACAAAGTAAAAGAAAATAAAGATACAAGTATGTAGGCTGTAAACAAAAAAATGGGAAGTAAGACAAAAGTAAAATAATAGATTGTACAAAGCAATTAATGCCAGCCTCCTTTGTACACAACATAGACGCATATCAGCCGAAAATATTGCTTAGTTAAGTGGGGAAAAAAAGAAAAAAAACTGCATAGTCAAAGATGGAGGCAAAGAAAAGAAATCTCTGCTCTAACCTGTGTACAAACATAATATAATCACCCTGTACAATATGTATATCCCTGTACAACACTGCCTTCTCCATATATACACACTTATTCCCTTTCGTTCAATAAGAAAGTTAAGCAAAATTTAGAAAAAGAAAGTTTAAAAACATCAAAACAAATCATTTACAACTAGAGCATCGAAGAAGATCTTCAGCTGCAAAAATTTAAAACTGCTTTCAACAAGAGGCCTCTGTTCATTTCTTCAAAACAGGTGAATAAACAACTTAAGAAATTTACGAATGTTTGATTGTTCCTTGTTATATATGAGTTTTGGAATTTCTTATTCATGCATATACAAGTATATATCCTCTCTGTGTATAGATATTGGAAGAATACAGATCTGTTTTGAGGAAAACTCCTCTGTTCTTTAGTTCAGAGTATTTAGTTTGATCAAAAAAAATCAATATCTACTTACTTGATCTTTGTTAGGCCTTGGGTTCAAAAGAAAAAGTGTGTGTGTTAGTGTCAGTTAATTTTTAAAAATAATTTTATGAAGTATAAATATATCCAGGAGGAAAAAATCAAATTTTTACTGATGAAACTTTAAACTTGAAAAATTCGAATATAACAAAACCTTGATTCAAGTATATATCTCAGATCTTGACTGAAAATGATGATTTTTAACATGAATTTGAGGATTTTTAGTGGGCTGTTGTAAGAGCAATTTGATGATGTTCGAATTAGGAATTTTGATCGAATTCAGGCGACGTGTTGATCTGGGCGGGTCGGGGTTGTTCGAGGTGGTGGGGAAGCCTGTGGTGGTGGTAGGAAAATAGGCGGAGGTAGCATCGGTGACGGAGGCGACGGCGGCGATCGTTTTTATTTTGTAAACCTGGTTTTCTTAAGGGTCGAACTTCCGATCACCACGGCCTTGATGGTGCGTCGAGTGGCGCGAGGCCTTGGGGAACGGTGGCTAGGTGGGTGACGAAGCCATGGCTGGAAGCTCGCGGCGTCAGGTGATGGGCATTGCGATGGCGATACGAGTTTGTGGTGGGTGTTTGGGTTCGAGTTTCTCGAGCTATGCTCGAATCCGATCGAGAGTAGATATGTGTTTTGGGTCGATCTGAGGTCGTCGACGTGGTCGAACACGACTTGCTGGAGGGCTCATCGAGGGTCGGTGCACGTGCATGTGCACGAGCACGTTGTCGCTGTGTCAGGTTCGATGGTGGTAAACAATGCGAGTCGATTCTCGAGTGAAGGTAGTGGTTGCTTCGGGTTCGTGCTCGAGAACGCGAGTTGGATTATCTGATGCCTTCGTTTTTAAACTTAATCTAAAATTTAATTAACTGAAGAAAAAAAATGAAGAAAGGAAACAGGTAGGAAAGAAGAAGAAGAAGGAGGTTGCGTGAATGATAGGGTAGAGACTCGGGGAAACTAGCGTGCAACTCGAAGTAACACTCGAAGTAAATAGGGTAATGGCTCGGGTAGAATGGGTTACAGGTTTTTGAAAAGAAACCTGTACTATTCTGTTTTTAAACTGAAGTTTAAATTAAAGTTTAACTGAGTTAAAATCAAAGTTTAAACATAACTTAAGTTCAGTTTTGAAACTTAGTTTGGAAATGAGTTTTTAAAATTCAAATTGTTAAATAACTAAAAACAAAGTGTTTAAACAATTAAGTATATTTAAAAAGGAATTGAATTTAAGATTTGAATTTGATTTGTAAAGGAAAGTTTTAAGCAAAATTGAAAAAAAATATGAAACCTAGACTTGAACATATCTTTGAATTTCAGATTTTGAAATGAAAGAATGTGATAAATGTAAATATTTTAAATATTTTAAATGAGTTTAAATATTTTAGTATTTGGTTTCAACTCTTTAAAATTTCTTCTAAAACCAAAGTATTTGAAATAAATGTTTTCAAACATAAGAGAGTAATTAATAAAATCATTAATAAGAATAAATTATTTTTAAAGTTAATGAAACTTATTGATGTGTAATTCATAAATAAATTAAGTTAATTAGAATGATTAATTATGATTGGGTTAATTAATGAGTATTAATGGTTAATCAATTTTAATAAATAATGATTAATGCAAGTAATTTCTTAAGAAAAGTAATTAAAGAATGATTTATTTTATTTATAAATTAATAAATTAAATTAATTAGAAATGATTAATAATGATTTAAATCTAAGAAATTCCCTTAAGTAAGTAATTAAAGAAATATTATTGGTTAATAAAGATAATTAACTAAGGATTATTAAGTATTGATTAAAGTGATTAATGTTAATAATTAATTGAATTAATTAATTTAGATAATCAATTATAAATTGTTTAAATGTAATTACTTAATGAAAGTAATTAAGGATTAATCACTTATAGTAATTTATTTTGGATATTTTGATTAATTAAAGTTAATTAATTATGTAATTGGTTTAAAAGGTTGATTTAATTAATATAATTAATTAAGAATAATTCAATTAATTAAGGTGATTGATTTAATGAATTTATATCAAATGATTTGTAATTAATAAATCAAGATTGGATAATTAATTCATTAGTAATTTATTTAATTGGAAATAAATTAAATTAATTAGGATTAAACGATTAATTAATCCTACTTATAAATGATTGTTGAATGCTTGACCTTACCTATGAATGATTGCATTGTATGAGATGCCTTAAATTGATTGTCTTATCTTATTTGTGATATTTTGTTTTGTGGATTGAACTGAGTATTTTATTCACTTATTGATGATACATCTGCATATTATCTGTGAATTTGTGAATGGATGATAAGCGTTACAGTTTATATCGCTTATCAACTATATTTCTATGTTTTAATCTGTGATGATTAAATGATGTTGCACTATTGTGTTAAACCCCTTGACCACACTTATACACACACCAATATGGATTTCACAAGGAAATCGATTAAGTCACAGATTTTTTTGAAATGATTTTAAAAGATGAATATTTAAATTCAAACGTTTTGGAAATGGATTGGGTTTAAAGGGAAAAGCTTTTGAAACGGAATTTCAAAGATGAAATTTATTTTGAATAACTTGATTGAGTTTTGAAATTTAAATATTTTGATTTAAATTTGAATTCAATATTTGAAATTGAATTCTATGATTTGGAAACTAGGGACTAAAGATGTTATACCAGTTTATATGGATTAGACTATTTTAAAGGTATTGATTTGGGAATTTGAATTTAAATTCAAAGGCTTTAACACGTGAAAATATAATCAGATTTTTCTAAAATGAAAGCTGCTTGTTTTCAATAATAAAAGCTTTCATATAAGAAGTAAACTTCCAAATTGTGTTAAAAGGGATTTCAAGTTAAAAATGAAAATGATTTTCCAAGTTATGGAAACTGTTTGAAAGCTATAAATAAATCTTTGATTTAAAGATTTAAATGAATTAATCCAATTGAGATAGAATTGTTTTTGAAATCTATGAATGAATCTTTGTGAAATTTGGGAAAATCTATGAAATGAATCTTTTGTTTAAAAGATTTGAAATCGTAATTGGTTTAAACCCTTTGGAAGAAAATTTTGAATTATTAAGTTGTGACTTAATTGAAATCCCATATCCATATGTTTTAAATGTTGCGCTCACTATTCGGTTTAACCAGGAAAGGACCATTGTGTCGTATAACCCATTCCTAATATGTGATTCGACGCATATGGATAGCATTGAAGACCGGTGGGGAAGACCGGGTATTTGCGAGAACGATAGGATGACCTATCGATTGTCTCTGCACCGAGTTGCTCCGGTATAGAGATTCTCAAAGTGATGGAAAGTCCGATCGGGATTGTGAATACCCGAATTGCAAGGACTTCTTCGGAAGTGCCTTCGGTTCTGTTCGAACCCAGAACAGACTTGTACGGATTGTATGTCTGACATTACATTTGAGATATAAAGCAGATTTCTTTCAAATACATATCTGTTGGTGTCGGAGAATTTATTCTCTTAACTTAACACCCTTCTCTGAGACGTACGAGCTCAGAGGTTATGTATACTCCCAATTTGGTAGTGTGGCATGCTGAGTGCTGATGTGTATCATTTGTTGATCAAAGCATAGCTTTTGTATAAAGCATAGCTTTGCGGACGAGACTACATCAGGACCTCACTCCCCGAAAATGGTCGAAACAGAAAAGATGCGCCAAGGTTATGAGGATCGCGCCCTTTCGGGTGTGTCATTCCCTTCTGGTAAAGGGTGGTATCAGGTATGGAGCCCATGTATTTAACCTATGTGGTTGCTCCAATCTCATTTATTGTGTGGTTGTTGCTTAGAGGCGCCTCGGATAAAGGTCCTAAAGGACCGGGGGATGGCATGCTCGAGAAGTAGTTACCTAGTTATAGAGGTAACCCGGCCTTGTGTTGGCAGAGATCCGGTTAGGTTCTCGGGACGTCCAGCCAGAGGCGATCCCATTGACAGTAGGAAGTTCCTTAGCCTGACCATTTGTTGGAAATCCAAAGAAACAATACGAGCCATGTACGGTTTTAGTTGTAGAACCTGCCATCTAATATGGTAGCTATAGAAGGCATAATATAATGATACCTATGCTGGCTAAGATTTATATTATACTTTCGAAATGTTTTCCACACTTTGCACTTATAGTAAGAATATCAAGAAAATCTCTCGTATCAAGCATGTTTGACTATCATAAGGAGAAATCTCCTCCAAGTCTGTGTTTGCATTATGTGTGTGTGGCGGAAGGCCTTATGGTAGTTACATTTTCTAAAAGCATTTCGAATCTATTTAAAAATATTTCTTTGTTCATTTTAAAGATAAACTGTTTTTGTTACTCACACCAGCCCCACGACTGACCTGGAGTTTATTGTTCCTTTCCTAAACTCTAGGTGCTCAAAAATTTTCCACACGGGCAGTCTATAGTTGGTTTTTTCAGATAGTCGGGTTTAGTAGATTATCTAGAGCTAGTTCAATCTTTGGATGCGGACGAGACTTGCTTGTCTTAGTGCATCGTGATGTTGGTTCGAGCTGCTGCTAGAGTTCTCTCTTGAAGACTATCTTAGATTTATCTGTTCCGCTGCTGGTGTTATCTATTTTTCCTTTCCGCTGCTATTTTATTATATCATATCTCTGATGTATATTGATATCTATTGTATCATCTGTTGTATCAGATATTGTATCAATGTTGTATATCAATGTATTATTCTTTTTCTTCTATTGTGTTGTTTACTTAATTGTGTTATAAGCTCTGGCGACTCAGATTTGAACGGTCGAATCTGCGGCATTCGAGTACGATGTAAAGTATGGATGTCAATTTTCGAACGGGAAAAATTCGTTTCGTGACATTGTCTCTACATTTTCAAAGTGCATTTGTTATCCACATTTTCAAAGTGCATTTGTTACCCACATTTTCAAAGTGCATTCAGTGTTCATATGCGACTCAAAGGTATTCTCCTTTTCATTTTCATGAGAAAGTGAATAACTGGGACCATCACTTGTACTAGCTAGATTTTCACAACAATAATTCACTTCCATTATAAGAATCCACTTAGGTTGATGGTATGATTCATGACTCGTGTCATGATGACTAAAACTGAATATTTTTTTACATCTTGGAGGGATGTAGTTGTAAGATATGTTAAAATTTTCTTCTCTCCATTATGTAATTTAACAACAACTGATTTGGAAATGTACTCTGAACTGGGACTTGAATCAGTACTTTTGCTAATTTGTTGATTCTTTTCTCTACTGTTAAGTTTCAAGTCTGATTGGGACTCCCGTATAACATGCGATTAGTGGTAGTGCTTGTGTAGTCCATAAATCCACTTCGAATTGTGAACATCGAACTAAATTTTAACTTACCGAGTTTCTATTCTATAAATTCAAAAGCCTATTACCATTTCTGGGCTATAAGTGATTTCCCAAAATATGTATAAGTGCTTCTTTCTAAAAAAATTATAAAATATCATAGGAACCTCCCCATTTAAAGAAGGTTCTACAATCCTCGACAAACCATCAATATCATATAACTGAGAACTGGCCCACCTCACTAAATATTGTTGTTCTCGAGGCCTTGAACTTCCATATGGTTTGCACCCAGTAAGTAATTCTAACATTACCACACCAAAACTATACACATCACTTTTACCTATACATGAACCAGCATTGCTTACTTCTGGAGCCACACTGCCAATTCGTTCATGAGCCTGTAGACAATCCACAATCCCAAAATAGCAATTACAATAATTCAAAGAAGGAAAACTCTAAAAATCAACCGCCTATTCAGATTCAAAAATATTTTTAGAAAATTTACAGTATTTATCAATGCATAGAAACTTTGAGCTTTAGCTTGATTAAGTATTTAGCATCAGTGTACATCAGCTGCCTGTTCAAATGCATAGTAGCAGCAAACCCTTGCATAAATGCATCATATTTTAAGTTCTAGCTACATATTTTTTTCTTCTTTTATTAGCTTTTACTTTGTGAATATATCACATAACAATTACTAACACCTTGACTGTTTATTTGACATATATAGGACTAATATTGATGATGTTAGGGAGAAAATATCAAAAGCAAAGCAAGATTAAATCAACTGTTTGACAACTTTGTAAGTAACTTGTTGATGCAAATATGTATGACATATTATGTATGGACACGGAAAAGGTGATAAAACGAAATGTATGAAATACTAAGTTAGGATATGTTAAAAAATATTTTAACGATCTGTATGAAATACTAAGTTTTGATATATGAAAAGTTGTTTGAATGATATATATGAAATATTATACAGCAACTTATATATATCGTGTTTTTGAAAATATGTTATATTTACATGCAGATACGAAATGGGTAAATGGATATTATAAATATGAAAAAGATGAAACGATGATAAATAAAATCTGTAAACTAATATTACATGTAATAGCGTATCATAAACGCTGTTGATCAAAAAACGCTATTGAAACTGACCATGGGATATGAAATATGCATATAAAATGCTATAATATAATTAAATAAATGCTATAGTAATATATACGAAACGTTATAGAAATATCACGACAAACGCTATTAAACATGAAAAGAAAACGCTATAGAAATATTAAGAATATACGCTATAGGAAGTAACCATTGGATAATATCTACTATAGCGTTTTTGTTTAATAGCAAAGCCAAGATGCTATAGAAAATTTATTTTTCATAGCGTTTTTGTTTCTGCTATCTAAAGCTAAAGGTCTAACATAGCATGTCGTTCCACAGCGTTCTCTGAAGCGCTATGGTAGGATATAATAGCGTTTTCTAAATGATATGAAAGCCTTATTTTGTTGTAGTGTAAAATGTTTAGAAATATGAAGAAAACCTTTTGATGGAAAGGGATGAAGAGAAACATTTCAATTTTCGTTAGCCGGTGTGTGAATTGTTAACAGGTTAAGACTGACCACCAGAAGACCGCTGGGTTACCCCAACCATTGGAGATACCAAATCGGAAGTGGGAGCAAGTATCCATGGACTTTATCGATAGGTTATCCAAAACAAGAAGAGATAATGAAGGCATTTGAGTAATTGCAGATCGATTAAAAAAGAGCGCCCACTTTATTATGGTGAAGTCAACAAGAACTGCATCTTTTAGGTAGGGATTTATTTGAGAGAGATCGTTCTACTGCATGGAATTCCAATAAGTATAGTCAGTGATTGAGACCCCCATCTTCACCAGTCGATTTTGGGAAGCATTGTAAGCCACTTTTGGGATAGAGTTAAATTTGAGCACATCCTATCACCCGCGGACAGACGGACAAACCGAAAGGGTAAACCGGATTTTGGAAGATCTCTTGAAAGCATGTATTTTGGGTTTTGGAGATTCTTGGAAAGATCATCTACATTTGGTAGAGTTCTCTTATAACAACAGTTATCAAGCTAGCATTGGCATAGCACCCTATGAAACTTTGTACGGATGGCCACATAAATCACATTCATGTTGGGTAGAGACTAGAGACCGTTTGGTTCTTGGACTAGAAATGATTCGAGAAGCATCAGAGAAAGTGGCTATGATCAAGCAAAGGATGAAAGAAGCCTAGGATCGACGGAAAAGTTATGTCGATCAAAGGAGAAGGGACTTAGAGTTTGCGGTCGGTGATTTGGTATTTGTGAAAGTTTTCCCGATTAAAGGAGTTGTAAGATTCAAAAGGGAAGCAAAGCTAGCACCCAGATTCATTGGACCATTTAAAATCCTTGAGAGAATCGGATCGTTGGCCTATAGAATAGAATTGCTTGAAAGATTGTTAAAAGCTCATAATGTTTTTCATGTATCTTATCTGAGAAAGCATGTTCATGATCCATCTTTGATTGTTGAGACATATGTTCAGGAAGACTTAGAGATAGAACCAAATTTGATGGTAGTTCGACATCCAGTCCAAATTGTAGATTGGGATGAAAGGAGATTGAGAAACAAGGTGGCTAAGCTTGTGAAGGTTCAGTGGAGTGATGACCCTCAGGATTGTACTTAGGAGACTGATGGTCATATTAGAGAAACTTACCCTGTTGTAATGTCATGTTAGTTATTTGCTATTGAATGCATTATGAATGTTCTATTATGGCATAGTTTCTTTGCATTGTTATATGAATTTCTAGGTATAATACATACCATTTGGATTGACTTTTGTGTATTAATTTCAGGGACGAAATCCTCCAGGAAGGAGAGTGTAATGTCCCGTAAATTAATAGTTTGTATTTGAATATTTAAATCATTTTTAGATATTTAAATAATAGATTTTAATAATCAAATAAACATGTTTTAAATATTAATTAATGATCCTAAAATCATTTTTAAATTTTTTTTACCAAAATATATAGTTCAAATAAAAATAGAAAATATAACCAAAAAACGTTTTCGAAATTTCGACTTTTCGGTATTGGAAAGTCGTCGAAAACATTGTGCACATTTTTGTATCACTCATATACACATGCACACATGTAAATATGTCCTGTGATAACTTAGTTATGGTGTTAAAGTGAAAAATTCATGTTTAGTTTAAAATAAAACAATATTTGACCTTTTATGTATTATACATATTTGATAACCTAAAAACCGTAGCCTAAGTACACCATTGTTTGCGCAAAAATTGGTCGCAAACACCCAATTATCAATGAAAGCACCAGTTCACAATCACTGATTATAGATAACAAGTATGTAGATAATTAAAAATGAAGAACGCTCAGAAAATTAAGAAGAAAGCAATAAAAAACACAGGATTTATAGTGGTTCGACAATCCGGCCTACGTCCAATTTGAAGTTGATGACTTTATTGCTATTCACTTGCTGATTACAAAGGGTTGCAGCGGATTACAGTTATAAAATTCGAGTACAACAGCAGCCTTAAAGTATGAAAATGGTACAGGTAGAGTCTGGACGTCAAAGAGCCAAAAGATCCCTTTTCTATAGGCTCTGGGTCCACTTTATAGGCGTAGGATGCAAATATCTCGCTCAAATTTTGGAAGACTCCTTCTGGCACATGAGTGGGCCCACGTGATCGATCCCACATAATTTTGACTCGATCCGTGATCGATACGAACGAATTTCATATCGATCAAGATTTGATCTAATCGAGTCGAAATTTTGCAGGAACGTTCTTTGGACTGTACGTAAGCTCCAGTGAAAATTTTGTAGCATTTGGACTTGTAGATTATGAGATATGATCGATGCAATTTGAGGTTTTCGGTAAGCTTTGTCGTTCGTATTGATCCCTTTCGCATCGCTCTTTTCGTATCGATCAGGGCACGTGTTTGTGAGTTGACGTGGTACTTGTTTTTAGGATCGATCGGAAGTTCATGCCGAACCGATCGGGTCATCCCCATGTTTGCGCCCCTGTTCCTATCGATCGGAATTGTCCTGTTCGTATTGATCAGAATTGTCCTATTCGTATCGATCATCAATCCTCTGTTCATATCAATTGTTATTACTTTGTTCGTTTCCATTGGTTGCACCTTACTTCGTATCACTTCTGTGCACTCCACTTCGTATCGATAAAAAGCATCGAGTTTGTATCGTTCCCCTTAGCCGACCGATACGAAATGAGAAGAAAGGGATCGATACGAAAATGGCACCAGTTGACCAAGCGGATACGAAGTTGAATGTACGCGATGGATACGAACAGATGGTTGATGGATACGAACACATCGATACAAACGATGGATACGAACAGATGGATATTGGATGGATACGAGCAGATGGATATTGGATGGGTACGAACAGATGGATACGAATGAATTGACTTCCCTAGTTTGCATCGATCATATCTTGAGCATACGAACTCGGATTGGCTTAAAATTTGGAACGTTGGCTTTCATAGCTCTGCTTGTCTCGTCATATCAATTGTAGCTCGATCAGGACTTGGTCAAAATGCATCGATATGCATAGCGAGCCTACGTACAACCGATCTTCGGGACGAACTTTTTTTGGTTTCCGTTAATCTTTTGGGATCACGGCCTTGCAAAAAGGCGGGATAACACTTGCCTCCCAAAACATGCTTTGCGATAGGAAGGTGTGTTTTGAAATGCCATAAGCTGGATGTTCATATCCTGTTGATGACCTGCAAAGAAATTGATAGTCTTATCTGACCGCGAATGACGATCGTTCGGGATCGTATGTCATTCGGGGTAGTATGTGACCGTTCGAGGTCGGGTGCCGTTTGCGGCCAATGGTGATCATTCGCGATCGGGTGCCATTCGAGACGAACTATGACCGTTCGCGGTCGGGTGCCGTTTGAGGCGAATCGTGTGTGCCCAGGGGGGACTTGGTATCATTAATGTCAGATTTCACGTTCGAGTGAATTTCTGAGTTGTTTGTTATGGCGGTTTATCGCTATCTCAGAGCATGCCTGAGGACCGTTTGTGACCCCGTACATGTGTAAGTGGCTTGGCCGTTACGGAATCACAAATAGCAGATTTACGTTCAAAATGAGTCTTTTAACAGAAATGTCCAACAAGATCAAGTCCAAATATAAGAAATGGAAAACAAAAGCAAAACAGGGACGTCAAAGTGCAACACCTATACCGATGCGATTAGTAGTCATATCAGAGCATGCCTGAGGAACGTTCGCGGTCCTATACATGTGTAAACGAGTTAATCGTGTTGGTGTGGAGTTTGTCACTCATTCGTCATTATTTCAATCAATTGATGACAAGATAACGCCCTGATCCTGATCCATTCCCAGTTGATGCAGGTGGTGGCCGCTCCCGTTCCACCGTTGTTGTTCCCCTTCTTACATACTGCGATAGCAGACCATTCCGGATATGCCTTTCAACGTCATCCTTCAAGTGCCTGCAATCATTCGTGCTATGACCATTCAGCTCGTGGAATAAGCAATACTTGTCTGACTTTCTTTCATTGCTGGTCGGATCCCTCCTCATTGGCTTTCGATAAGGAATCTGCCCCTTGGTATCCTGGTAGATTCGCTCCAAAGTCTCATTCAACTACGTATAAGAGGTGAATCTCGGTTCCTTTCGTGGTCGCGTTGGTCTATCAGCATTATCCTTGGCCTTTCGTTTCCCTTTATCAGTTCCCGAATCTTTTTCAGGAGGATTTCCACCCTTGACTGCATAAACATCAATTCCTTCTCCTTCCTCTCTTTCAGCATTTGCATCCTCTAATCGTAAAAAATCTTCAGCCTCATGATAAAATTCTCCTAGATCCATGGGGGGATTTCTTGTCAATGAATTCTTGAATTTTGTGCCATCAGTTATGCCAGATACAACTGCCATCAAAACCATGGATGGGGTCGATCCACCGATGCTGCCGCTGCATTGAATCGTGTAAAAAGCTCCTCAAAGTTTCCCCAGTTCTCTGCTTTAGTGCTGCCAAACTCATCATATTCTTGGGTCTCGAAATGTGAACCTTGAATTGCCTCATAAACTTCTCAGCCGAATCGGTCCATGTTCCAATGGAGTCACTCTCCAGTTGTCTAAACCATAGCGCTGCAATGTCTGTCAGATAAAATGGGAAGCACCGGGCCATGACCTCCTCCGATGCCCCCAACACCTCCATATGCCGTATATACCTTGTCAGATGAACAGCAGGGTCTGTCCTTCCATCGTACACCTCCAATGTCGGTAGCTTGAATTCTGGTGGGTTCCTGGCTTGCCTAATCGTAGGAGCAAAGGGACTCCTATTCACATCTTTCAGATCTCTATTCACTAGTCCGTCTCTCATGGCTCGTCTGACCATCTCCGCCAATCTGTCGTTGTCATCAAACTGTAGCCCTTGTTTGTTGCTTCTAATTTGCCCCCCGAGTTCATGAGGGATTCCTGGAATCTGCCCTCCTGAACGACCATTCAATTCTGTGTCAATGCCGTGTTGCGCAGCTCCACCTGGTATTCTTCCCGGGATTGGGTCAACATGCTCTGGGTTAGTGCCCCCTAGTTCTGGGGCTGTGCCGGATGGTCCTGCTCCATTTTGAATTCTGGTTGCTCCGTGCTCCCGATCCCTATCTCCAGCATCTCCTGCCGCTGCGTTAGCTTGATTCTGCACTCCGGTTTATCCAATTTGTCGAATTAAATTCTGCATCATCTCTTCTTATCTTTTCAGAAGCTCTTCATGCATAGCTCCCATCATCATCATCTCCATCTCATCTCTAGTGATGAAGACCGAGGCTTGATTCGCTCCTGAGGAAGCCTCCTGACTCCCTTCATGCTAACTCCTTTCTACTCTTTGCCTTCTACTTGATTGCCTTGTCATAGTTTTTCAGATCTGAATCCTTAAGCCTTCAAATTCAACTTCCAAGCAATAGAATTCCTGAATTAGCTTCTCAGTGAAAACACCAAAATGTTTGAGCCAAAATTGGTCACAAACACTCAATCATCAATGAAAGCACCAGTTCACAATTACAGATCACAGATAACAAGTATGTAGATAATTAAAAATGAAGAACGCTCAGAAAATTAAGAAGAAAGCAGTAAAAAACACAGGATTTATAGTGGTTTGGCAATCCAGCCTACGGTCACTTTGAAGTTGATGACTTTATTGCTATTCACTTGCTGATTACAAAGGATTGCAGCGGATTACAGTGATAAAATTCGAGTACTACAGCAGCTTTGAAGTATGAAAATGGTTCCGGCAGAGTCTGGATGTCAAATAGCCAAAAGATACCTTTTTTGTATGCTATAGGGTCCTATTTATAAGCGTAGGATGCAAATATCTCGCTCAAATCTCGGGATACTCCTTCTGGCACGTGAGTGGGCCCACGCGATCGGTCCCACAAAATTTTGACTCGATCCGTGATCGATACGAACGAATTTCGTATCAATCAAGATTTGATCTAATCGAGTCGAGATTTTGCAGGAACGTTCTTTGGATTGTTTGTAAGCTCCAGTGAAAATTTCGTAGCATTTGGACTTGTAGATTGTGAGATATGATCGATGTAATTTGAGGTTTTTGGTAAGATGTGCTATTCGTATCGATCCCTTTCGCATCGCTCTTTTCGTATCGATCAGGGCACGTGTCTGTGAGTTGACGTGGCACTTGTTTTTAGGATCGATTCGAAATTCATGCCAAATCGATCGGGCCATCCACATGTTTGCGCCCTTGTTCGTACCGATCAGAATTGTCCTGTTCGTATCGATCAGAATTGTCCTATTTGTATCGATCATCAATCCTCTGTTCATATCGATTGTTATTGCTTTGTTCGTTTCCATTGGTTGCACCTTACTTCGTATCATTTCTGTGCACTCCACTTCGTATCGTTAAAAAGCATCGAGTTCGTATCGTTCCCCTTAGCTGACCGATACGAAATGAGCAGAAAGGGATCGATACGAAAATGGCACCAGTTGACCAAGCGGATACGAAGTTGAATGTACGCGATGGATACGAACAGATGGTTGATGGATACGAATGCATCGATGCAAACGACGGATACGAACAGATGGATATTGGATGGATACGAACACATCGATACGAATGATGGATACGAACAGATGGATATTGGATGGGTACGAACAGATGGATACGAATGAATTGACTTCCCTAGTTTGCATCGGTCATATTTTGAGCATACGAACTCGGATTGACTTGAAATTTGGAACGTTGGCTTTCATGCCTCTGCTTGTCTTTCATATCAATTGTAGCTCGATTCAGACTTGGAAAAAATTCATCGATATCCATAACGAGCCTGCGTACAACCGATCTTTGGGACGAACTGTCTTTGGTTTCTGATTAATCTTTTGGGATCGCGGCCTTACAAAAAGGCGGGATAACAACCATTATCACCTTAGACCCCAAGGAAAAGTACTTACTAGCATGGTAAGGGAGTGTACATGTTGAGGACATGTGTACTTGGCGGGGTGGAGGGGTATGGCAAGCTTGAACATGACAACATTCTGTATATGTTAATGTTTAAAATTATATTAATTAATACTCCATTCTTTGACTATAAATACCACTACACATACTTTGTTCTCACTTTATTCATTCCCATCTTCATTGTTCTTCTCTTCATATACATAGACATCCATGGCTTCTAAGTCCATGTTTAAAGGTAGCAAAATATATTTTTTTCACTACAGAACTCCACATATTCATCTACAACTCCTCTTCGAACCAAAACAAAGGCTATCTCCACCTCATAATTTCAAGGCCGAGCCCAATATAGCCCATGCCGAGCCCATTTTTTTCTTCGGCCGAGCCATTTTGCACCCTACTAGCCCATAGTAGGTCCTATATTGAAGTTAAGGCAAGCTGCTAAGAGGTTAGGCAAGTTCGGTAAAATGTTAGTAATCGTTTTGGTGAGTAAAGCTACCACTTTTGAACCAAAAAGTTTAAACTGTATTCATTCTCATATTTGTAGTTATTAAATGCTTATTGTATAGTTGTGATAATGGTTTGGTTGATGGATTGGTTTATTGCTTGAAAGGTAGTCGCTTCGGAAAGTTAGTAAGCGAATCTAAAGTTATATGAAAATCTAGTTGTTAAATCAATCCCATTGTAAATAAATACTTGATATATGTTGTATTATTGTAAATCATCATGTATGTATGCTCATTTCCTTGCTATGTGATGTTTGGCTGTATTACAAATGACATAAGCTTGAATTCCGAACTGCCCGTATATCGATAGTCTCTATATCGGCACTTTCGAAAAATCGCCTTTTATCGAAACCATTTGGTTTCATTATCGTGCTTGGAATTATTTTACAAGTTAAGCAAGTTTTTTATTAATGATGTTTTCAAAAATAATTAATTATTTTAATAATTATTATTTAATTTAATTAATTAATTAATTAATTAATTAATAAGGGGTAAAGTTAACTAATAACTTATTAATGATGTGTTTTAAATTTAACTAATTACTTAGTTAATGATGTTTTAAATTTAATTAATCATTCTATTTAATGATGTTTGATGATAATTAATATTAAGATAATGATGGATTAAGATTTATTAATTTATTAATTAATAATGTTATTTAAAATTAATTAATACTTTTTAAGTAATGACTTTTAAAGGTTAATAAATCTATTTAACCATAATTAATTTTTCCTTAAATAAAGTTTTAAATTGATTAATCGCTTTCAAATAATCATATCTAATTATTATTAAATTAATTTAATTAATTGAATCAATGGTGTTTTAAAGGAGATTTACTCTTTTTAAGTGAAGGTTATTAAAGTTAATTAATCGGCTTAGTTAACAACATTTTAAAGCTAATCAATCAATGTAATAAGGATGTTTTGAAAAATCTTGTGGATCATATGTTATCTAACTTGTGTATAATATGCAAGTGTATAAGTTAATGCAATAATATACAATAAAAGTAAAGTATAAAAAGCATGCAAACCAAAGTTTTTATACTGATTCAGAACGCTCATCCTACATCCAGTCCTGAAGCTCCCCTTTGGTATTTCCTTTAAACAAATTACCCTCGTTTCGCCCAGAGGAATAAGCTAATACAAAAGTATCTTTGACAATCCGATGTTTCAAATAACACAGTTTTTGACTTATAAAACAAATCTTCATATGATCCCCTTTGAGTATATGAATATGAATGCTTTGAGTTGTAGGAAGTGATTTAATCAAAATTATATTTTTGATCATAATAGATTGAGAGTATGTGAACAATGTATATGCAAGAGAGTGTTTAGAAATCAATAGAGTAAAGAATAGATTAATTCAGTTTAGATGATTTCAATTTCTCAATCAAAGTAGTATTTATAGATTCAAAAAGATGCAGATGAAAAGTTGTTACTATTTGAGAAAGTCTATTTAATTTAATGTCTGCAACCTTTCGTCGAAAGGAAATTTCTTTTTGAATGAAACATAAATGTCTTTTCAAAATTGACAGTTTTTGCACATGAGAGACGTCTGTAGTAAAACCTCAGACGTTTGTGATTTCAAAGAATTTTAAATCTGAGAATTGTCACAGACGTCTGTGGTTTTATCTCAGACGTCTGTGAGATGTAAAATAGTTTTTCACCTTAGTTTTGATGCATATGAAATTGTGTGTGACCGTGTATGCATATATACTCAAGGAGACATTAACAATATTTTATCTAGGATTCTTTTATAGTAGAATAACCTTACAAACAGTAGCGTGGTCAATGAATCTTCATTTTTTCTGAGTCTCAATATCTTCGAGCATGGTTTCTTCTTGTAGCGTATACTTGTAATCTTGATAAGGTATATATATGTATATGATTGTATATTTTTAATCATTGAAACATAAATTGGAGGTTCTATCATGTTTAAGTTGTTAAATCCTTTTATAATGATGTTTCTAAGTTAGTAAAACTTTTTTAACAAAGTGTTTTAAAGCTAATACTTGTAATGTGAAGCCAAGTACGGATTCGGGTTTTTGAAAGAAAAAGTTTGTTATGTTTATGGAAATGAATTATTTCCATAAAACAAATCACTTATATGGAAACGATTTATTTGTATAATTTGCAAGAAACATCGAAGAAGTAGACTTGTTGCTATTTCGAAAGTTAAGAATAATCGTAAGACGTGGCTTTGAGGTAAAACTACCTTGACTGGTCTGGTATTATTGTTAACCAAGAAATAGTACAAGTTTGAATTCGATGAGTGGTGGTAAGTATACTAGACTTAATTTCCATATACGATCATTTTATATCCTCGATAGTTGGTTTCTCAGCTATCGGTTACTTCAACTTCTTTATTATTATCATTCTAAGATGGTTTATTGCTTCGATAAGCATTGATATCCTTTGTCGAAAATGACTAAAAGCAAAGCGTGAGAGGGGGCCAAGCTATGTGGGGTTGCTCCCATTAGGATACTTTCACAACTCATCTAGATTGAATTCGGTAGCGCTATTGGATGTGCAATATTCAGATATTTGGTAAGGTTTGGCGGGATTCGGCTTGGAGGTTTCCGAGAAGTCTCACGGAGTATATAAGCTTCTCAGAAGTATATTACTAGAGGTATACTTCAGGGGGGTGCACCTTTCTAGTCATTTATTGGATATTTTTCTTTTCTTGTTTGATTCGAACCTTCAAATTTATCTCCTTATTTGCGCCAAAAAGGGTCAACCACTTTTCATGGTATATAATTATTTATCCATTCTCTACGTTTGGTTGTTGATTTGTGTGATAGTAAACCCGTTTCATGTTCAACGACGTGGTCTTACATGTTTTGTGTTTAATTTCACACTCATTGTTTTAAAATTTTTACTCATAGCAGACATATCGTTTGACCCAAGTTGTTTGTTTTTCCCTAAACTCTTGGGTACTCATTTTATCTGAGTAGTCCGAGAGTAGCAGGTTTTTGTTGGGCTCTTATGAAGACGGCGTCCTAGCAAGAAGCTTTTCATCTTCTTTGTTATCAGTTCCGCTGTATTATCTAGTTTGTGTAAGTGTATTTTGTTTTCAACATTTGTAAAGGCAGGATGTTATAACCACCTAAGCTGATTTGTAGTACTTTTGTGTAACTCTGATAACTCTCTGTTAAGGAGTAAACTATTGTACTATTTACTGTTATGTTTTATTTAACAATTTCGATGTGAGGTTTTCAATTCTGTTCTTTATTTCACCCCACGATGATTCATCTTTCTGATGCTTGGGCAATGGCACACGAACGTCGAGGATGTGTTAAGTGTCATTCCTAGGGGTTAGAAAGGTGGGTCGTTACATCCGTAAATATATATTCATAAAAAAATGTTTTCGTTAACATATAGCTTTGGCGTCTCACTTTTTTGGTATCAACATAAACTACCAAAAGTGGCCCTCTATATATTATCAAATCTTAATCACATAAAAATAGAATCCAATATTAAACTTCTTTTACAAATTCAAACGCTCCTAAAAGTATGATCTAACAATTAAACAAGCTTTACAATTTCAAAACGCTTCTAAAAATAGGTTCTAAAATTAAACTTCCTTTACAAATTCAAAATACTTCTTTACAAATATACAAATATCAATATCACTTGAAAAATCATTTTTTTAACTGATCTAAACATATACAATTTATAAGGAAAACAATTCACACGTGAAGCGCGTGCCGTAACACTTGTAACTATAATAATCCTTAATAATATTTGTAATTGTCATACTTTTTTGGTGTCAACGTTAACTACCAAAAATGACCATTTACAGATCTAATCAAATCTTAGTATCATTAAAAATTTAGATCTAATAAATAAACTTTCTTTATAAATTCAAAATGCCCCAGACCAATGTTTTTAAATTTTAATATCACTCAAAAATAGGACCTAACAGTAAACTTTCTTTACAAATTCAAACGCCACTCTACGAATATTTCCAAGTCTTAATATAACTTAAAAATAGGATCAAACAATTAAATTTATTTTTTCAAATTCATTCTTTATTAGTCAATAATAATAAAAAAATTCATACTAATAGAAAATTAGATGTTGCAACTTAGAAATAAAAATTCAAACTAACAACATATGATTTCAACGCAAAAATATATTTGTATAAATATTTCTTTTGAATGTGTTAAATATGTACCATTTGTAGAAAAGCAATTAAGCGAGTGACATTGCCACGCACGTGAAGCACGTGGTGCAACGCTCATATATATAAATGATTTAAATTTTTGAATTTTAAATAAATATATATTCGAAAAAAATCAAATATATATATATATATGTATGTAATTTAGTTATGAATTTGAAATTTGAAATTTGAAATTTTAAATTTGAATTTAAGTTTTAAAGATAGTTTAAATCTATATCTAGTTTCAAATTTGAGTTTTGTAATTTGAGTTTTGTAATTTGAATTTCGAATTTAAAATTGTTTTATATTTATATTATAAACAGTCATTTTATATGAATATGTGTGTGTGTATAAATACAACTACTTTTATAATTATACGTAAGTATATATGTATAAATATATGAATGTTTTATATTATATTAATATTATAATACAGATAACACATATGTATATGGAGGGGCAAACATGCATGTCGCAGTGTAAATCTCAACACTTGATTACATGTATATTAAACCATGTACACTGTATATGTTGCACGTGCATGCACGTGCACATTTATATGATACGCATGTGCACGATATATATTATATCTATAATCAAATAAAACTATTTTATTAATCAATTAAATAAAATAATAATTTTATTTAAAATATTAGATTGGATTAAATTAATTTAGATTTCATAAGCCCAATAAGATCCAAAATGATAAAAAATTCAAATTCATCAATTTAACCTGTTGCGTGTTAGTTCACATCCAACGGACAGATGTTATGATCATCTTTGTTAATGTTAGGTACTATAGAGTTTAAAACCCTGACACCTTAATATATACAAAGATAATAAGTATATATTCCTTCCCCGTGTTGAGAGTTAGGCATATACGTTTATTTGCTAGTGTCAGTAGACCTTGTTGCTTGTAAGTTTATTTCTGACTTGGTTAATTATGGATGCATACATTGTTATAGCTTGTGCCGTGTTGGAGGTATCACTTGTTAACAAGGTATTATGAGAGCATAGCCATGAGTTGTACACATACTATTTGTTGATCCATTGATGTTAGTATGCATATGTTAACTTTTGGTATGTTAGTGTATGATGACAATAGTAATTTTGAATATGTGTGCTTTATTTTGATGGACCGCACTGACTGTTAGTTTATATATCTATTTGTGTGCATATTTGAATCCATATGGATTTTGTTGTGAACTTTGGTTTTGGACTTGCAAGCTTTTGAAAACATGGGTGGAATAGGTTTGAAAGTGAACAAAGTTAGCTTTGGTGTAACACCTCACATTTTTTTTGTATCAACGTGAACTACCAAAAACGTCACTCTATATATTATCAATCTTAATAACATATAAATATGATATTAAACTTCTTTTACAAATTCCAACGCCCTTAAAAGTACAATCTAACAATCAAACATGCTTTACAAATTCAAAACGCTTTTAAAAATAAAATCTAAAATTTAATTTTCTTTATAAAATCAAAATATTTCTTTACAAATCTTAATATCACTCGAAAATAAAAAATCATTTTTTTATTGATTTAAAAATATACAATAAATGATGTTCTGGACCTCAAGTACATAACTGATCATTAGCAAATAGCGATAATGACGAAGACCACTGGGCTTGCAAGTCAAATTTCGAAGGTACTTTAAAGATTGTCAGGATGAGCGTACAACTTCCAAAATTTGAGTAGTATATGGTTGTGGCGGCCCAAATATATTGTCCCAAGATGAAAGTACGTTTATTTAAAACAATCACGACCCACATGATATTTGCGTTGGTAGATCTTTCCTTCCACGCCCCCAAGAAAAAACTTCTAAATTCATAATCTCCTTTGCATCCAATGCAATTTTTTGAAAAGAAAAAATCATCCTCGTCAGGCCCGTTCTAGAGGACAGCCCACCAAGTCTTTGAACTAAGGCAGTCCACTGGGCCGGAGCAACAAAATAGACTTTCTTTTAGTAATAAACAGTTAATGGAAGAGTTATAAAAATAATAATATGTCGGTTGATGTGTAGCTTGATGGTAAACGAATTAAAATTAAGTTAGGTGTTGCAGGTTCAAATCTGACACGGGGCAACACTTTAAGTTTTATTTTTATTTGCTTTTGAAACTGAAATACGTTGCACGTTTGAATTGAAACATGGGCTTGGGCAACCAATCTTTTGGGCCGGCCCTGATCCTCGTCAACTGTAAGTGAGGATGTTGTCCGCACACGGTCATTGTTACCGCAAACGCCAACTTCAAATGGGAGTATTGTTATTGCTCACGCTCGCGAAGAGTTTTTAATTTTTTGTTTAATTTATGGATCTAGTTTTGTTTAATTTCACAGTTAACCTACACAGTTAACCTAAACAGTCAAACTAGTTATAAAAAAACTAATTTATTTTCTAAAAAAAAGTGGTGTGGATGGAGAACCTTGGATATCGATGTGAATCATGGATATGCTATAGTTTTAATATGGATTAATTTGTGAGTACAATAAGACTTCAAGGAATCGGTATAGCATGTCTTGTTTGAACGTGCGTTCACACAATACATACTCGCACAATACATTCGGATATGACGTGGTTTATAATCACAATCAACACCGAACCCTAACTACTAATTAGGTGAAATTTACCGTTGTAACTAAAAGGAATCATCAATACACTAAACTCATCTTATGATCAAGCAAATGACTAAATTATCTTTATGTATTTAACCATTTTATAAAGAACTTGCCATTATTTTAAAGTCCTCATGCTCCAATTATGTAATATATCATACATCCGTTACTTATAAATCATAGTAGCAAAACATCACATTTAACTTAATTTTTTTTAACTTAAAAGCAAAATTACATTCAAACATTTTTAATAATGTTATCCAAAACTAATTAAAAGATCCAATTTAAAACTGTTTTTAGAAGATTCAAAAATAAGCTGTTGTCAATCATAGTTTAAATGTAGTACCTAGATTATATCGTTGCGATGTAAACAAGAGAACATAGTGGGCACCACTCATCGTGTCTTTCACTAAACAGAATAATTATTAGTCAGCATATATTTTATGTTTAAAGTACAATGAACTGTCTGTTGTTTTTTAATTTTTCCAACCAGTACCGTGATCCTATTTACTGTTTTTGATGTTTCCAACATATGTGCCATGAACCTTTCTCATTAATTAATGAGAATGATACATTTTTGTGAAAAGCTGCTAGATTTCCCAAAGTACCATTGATAATAAAGAAAAAGCTCATCCATAGTTAGCTTGGAACTAAGGGCATTGCCCTTAATGTTTAGGGCTTCCACGTTCAGCCGCGGTCGGCGATTATCCACCGACAATCGTATAAAAATAATTTCTGGTCGGCCGTTAGCGATCAAACGTGGTAGTTCAAAGCATAACCGGCGATATCCTTAGTTCCGTACTAGTTAAATTGAGTATGCTTTAACCCTTCTTCTTTTTATTTAGTTAAAATATTTCTAACTATACCAACACGAAAGTAGTGAAGGCAAGTGAGAGATCAATTTCGCTGTCCTCAACTTATGTCCCCTATCCTTTACAAGATTTCCTCCATTCGTTATTTATAAAAAATTAACAACGGACGGGACCAACGTTCAAGATTAATGGTGTATATCTCATAGGGATCAAGAGCACACAAATATTGACATTGGTATCGGCAACTTAAGCCTAAAGTACATAATAGCATATATTAGTTGGGTTTTTCGCATGGTAATAAAAGTAGAATATCTCCTTGCCACGATTTTGCATCATCAAGAATATGTGTACACACACCTGGAGGAAAAAAACCGACAGCCCACTCTATTCAGCTCAAAACGTTACTTTCTAATTTCAATTATTTGTTTCTATTTAAATAATAACACTTAATTTTTTCTATCACAACATATAATTATTTAAATCGAAACGAATAACAGAAATTATAGGACTACGTTGAAAGTTAAACAGAGAGCTGAAAGTTAAACAAAGAGCTACGTTTACGGCCTAAAGAACCAAGTTTGTTTCCTAAACTTTCAGAAAGTATGCCAATATATTATATTTATCAGTATATTATATTCATCGTCGTACGCAGATGCAGGTTTACATATGTCATGTGAATAGACTGGGAATTATAGGCCATTTGTTTTAACATGTTTGAGCATCCAAACAAATGTCAAATCTCTGTACATAAACGTCAAAAATGTTATCTTCCGTTAATGGTTATCAATTTGAATGCATGCAAATTATAGATAATGATGGAGAAGATGTGAACTACATTTGTACCCACATCAAAACAACCAGGTAAACAAATAATGAAGAATGGAAGGAAATGAACAGCAGGGGATTTGAGATACCAAATGCCTATCGTCAATTTATCATCTAGTGGCACAATGCCATATAAACATGATAAATGTCATGCATGTCATCCATTTATATTCATTTTGCATCACTTTCATTTAGACATTTTGCAATAACAAATAGAAACATATGAAAACAATGTATTCATTTTGAAGGAACCTACAACCATTTCACAAATGTAAGGAATTCAACCTTTAAAACTGACCTTGTGAAAAACATGAAGAAAAAGCAAGGGAAAAGCTCATTGCGTTTTCACCACAACATAGAAAACAACCTCTGTTTATATCATATAATACTTTTGTTTCAAAACAAGTAAAACAGCATGTTTGAAGTTTGTAACGACCCTAAATTTTGGACAATTTAAATTGAAAATATATAATTAATTTTAAATATTTGAATGACGCTTTGACTTGAATTTCAAATCATCAGAATAAATTTGGCAATTTAATTATCAAATTTAATTGTGTGAAGTTGAATAAAAATTTGAATCTTCAGGTTTTAGCTGATTAAAAATATTTCAAAGGATTGTAAAATTCATATTGATAATACTGAAGGTAATAGAAGCTTCAGAATTAATTAGGTTTGAAACTATTTTGTTCAGTTATGAAAATTTTATCGTTTGAATCGATATTTAAAAATAGCCTTCCGAGGCACAGTCTCGGAATTCGACGAAACCAGTTCTATTGGATCCGTAATATTTTATTATTATCGGATTTCAAATTTCGTAGGAATTGGAGTTGTTGTGTGACCGTACGTTAAGTAAACGCGTTGAAATTTTAAACGAATTCAACTTAAATTTAAATTTGAAATTGGTCAACATCAGCACTTTTGGCCTCAACTCAAAACACTGTAGCTAGGTAAGGCAAACACGTTCATTTCAAATCATTGTCCTCCACTTCGTACACGCGACATACCCCTTCATCTCAAAGCATGGCCGCGTACCCTTTTTTTTCTCGTTCAAAATAAACAATGGCCGAACTAAAATTCTCCTCCTTCCTCAGTTCGGAAACCTTTCGTTTAAAATCAATTCATGGCCGCACTCCCTTCTCTTTGGAAAAAAAGAAAGAAAAAGAAATTAATTAACCGAAGTCGAGTCTCTTCCCTCTCTCATCTTCATTCTACAGACTACCAAAACCGATTGTTCCTTTCCCCCTTCCAAATCAAAGTTCGTGAATTGATTTCAACTCAGGAGAAAAGAGGATATCGAATTGATTTTTGAACGTGTTCTCTTGCAATCGAACCGAGACAGAGGAATTCAAATCAAGTCGTGTAGTCGAGCAGGCGATTTGGAGGGATGACGCGATGGAGGGAATCGGCGTGGGATTGTTGTCGTCTTCGGCAAGCAGTGGCATCGCGATGTCAGGCCTAGCAAGGGTTGTAGGCCGCGATGGTGAGGCGGAGTTCGCGACCTTGTCGCGATGGTTGTTTCCAGGCGGCGGCTCGTGTGAGGTATCGTGAAGGTCGCGAGTCACTGGGTAGGTTCGCGTTCGAACATGGCAAGAAGTGGTAGAGCGACGACTCATCAATGGCCGAGGGTAGTCGTGGCTTTGTCTGATGATGAGCCTGTGCAGTGGATATGAACAGAGGTATCAGTTTTATTTAAATTAATTTAAGTAAATGTTTATAGATCGGAAATAAACAATATAGTTAATATTCATGGATATTAGAGAGAAATTGTATACAGTAAAATTTTATACATACGAGGGTAGTCGTGGCTTTGTCTGATGATGAGCCTGTGCAGTGGATATGAACAGAGGTATCAGTTTTATTTAAATTAATTTAAGTAAATGTTTATAGATCGGAAATAAACAATATAGTTAATATTCATGGATATTATAGGGAAATTGTATACAGTAAAATTTTATACATACAGTGTGCTATTTACAGTTTATCTTATTTAAAATTTTATTTTGAAAGCATATATATGTGTGTATATATACAGTATAAGATTTATTTTTGGAATCTAAATTTTTGTTTATAAGTGTATGTATATGGTTTCAAAAGAAAGTATATACATGCAGGTCTGAAATTTATATAGAAATGAAATCTTAGTTACAATAAAAAATATATAATATTTTTATTTTATTATTTACATATACAAATTAAAAAAAGAATTTGTTTAACGTTAAAAGTGTTGGTTTAAATTGTTTGAAGGGGTATAAAAAAATTTGATTTCTTAATCTATATAAATTTATTTTTATAAATGAGGGTCTCAAAGGAGAAGAAAAGAAGTAGAAATTTGTTATGAAAAAAAAACTTAATACACACACACATTTAAATATACATCCATATGGATAAAACAGTAAGTATAAAATAATTTCAGAAAAATAATAGTACTAATAGATATAAGTATTTTAAATTACTTGTTACTTTAAATAATGGAGTTGATGAATAAATTATTGAGTTAACCTATCTAATTTATTCTAGTTGAAAAATAAAAAGGAAAGTTATTAGTTTAAACATAAATCACTGGTTAATTAATCTATTTCAATTTAAATTATTTCAGTTACCAAATTAATTAAAAAAAAGGAAATTTAGTTAAAATATAATTTTTGGTTAATAAAACTTATTAAAAAAGGAAATTTAATAATTAGTTAGATAAATTTATTAAAGGAGAAAATTTGTTTAAAAAGAATTATCAGCTAATCAAAAACTATTAAACGGAAATTAATTGTCCAGTTGATTCGAATATTAATGAATTGTGTAAATAATTATACAAGGTATAAATCAAGAAAATCGAGTCAAGATGGAAATGGATTGCAAAATAAAAAGCAAAGGTGAGAACTTCTCACTCAAAAAGGGTTTTGTTTAAATTTTAAATAGTTAGATTTAAAATTGTTGATTGTGTTGATTGTATGCTTGAATGATAATTATTATCTATTGTATTGAAATAGACCCTATACGCCGCCTATTAAGCGGAGGTTATTTATTAAACACATATACTGCGATATTCCACCTTGAAGTGGAATTGATATTATATATGTACTTGGAGTTGATTTCCCGCATTATATAGCGGACGAAACCCTATTGCGCCGCATAATAGCGGATAATATTTTATAAAATCTCGTATACCGCGATATCCCGTCTTGAAACGGGATTGGTATTATGCTAACATCTGTAGATGCAGGGAAACAGGTTGGAGGGATCCAGCTGGATTCCTCAAATAATTGAATTTGTTTCGATGTTGTGTGTTTATAATCTCTGTGTGATTATTTTTATGAATGAAATCTTTGAAGGCTAAAATTTAGCCGAATATAATTCTAGTATCATTAGATACCGGAAATAAACAAAATTTGATTTTTTTGAAATAAGTAGTAGATTAATTTGTAAAATGGTTTAAATTGGAACTTTTGAATTATTATAAACGGTTATATAAAAGATTTATAAAATTGATATTTATAAATAAAAAAATATTGGAATTATAAAACGAGTTTTTATAAGCGTTAAAATGAATTATAAATGGATTTCATAAGTGAATGAAATTTATAGATTTATGAATTGTGAAGTTATAAAATGAAATGATTTTGTAAAATAAGAGAATTATAAATAATTTACTTATAAATTGGGTTTTAGCATTTAAATGAGATATAAATTGAATTTGTTAATAAAGGAGATTTATAAATCGAAGTTGTTATAAAATATAAATGGAATTCATAAACATTGTTTTATAAATTTGAAATCAATTGAATTTGATAAATTAAACATAGAAGTTTATTAAAGGAGATATATTCGTGATTTTGGACAGCGAATTATCCTTTAAGTTAAATGTTGTAATAATAAGAGTTTGGTCGGGGAATATGTTCACGATTTTGGACAGTGAATATATTATTAAATAAAATGGATATGTTTTGGGAAGTGATATTTTAAATAGAATTTAAAACGATTTAAAGATGTTTTAAAATGTATTAAATATCGAAACCATATATTTCAACATTCATTGTTGAAATAGACGTTTTCGAGAAAGAAGGATATGGTGAACTATAATACTATTGTTATAGTAAATGATTTCCGAAAGGAAGTGCTTTATATAGTATTGGGATTTATATATCTATCTTAATTTCGAATCCCTATACTAGTAATTTTGGGTCGTCGTAACGATGTTTTACGCAACATTTGTTTTGACCGAAATAAATGTGTTTAAGAGAATGTTTTCCTTAAATGATTAAATATATACTTAATTTTGATTTAAGTATATTGAATATTTTCCAAATGTTGAAAATAAATAGATTTATGAATTACTTATTATTTAATAAGTATGGAAATGTTTTCCAATATGAAATGAAGTGTTTTGAGATTTTATCTTTTTAAAGATAAATTGAAAAATGAATATTAGGAATCGATTTGAAAATCGTATATTCATAGATATTTTGGAAATGTAAATTCACTATGAAATTTATAAAAGAAAGGGAAAATTGGTTTAAAAATAAACATTAATTTATTTTTAAAATGTGGAAATAAAATATATCTCGTAAAGATATTTTTGAAAAATAAATAATTTGAAAAATTATTTGGAATCTGGTGATGTTGTGCATGCCTATTGATAGTTAAATAACCAAATATCAATATTTACCTTTAAATATGTATCTGTTGTGATTTGCTTGAATTTGAATGCTACACTTATTTTTAAAATAAGCGTTCATTATTCGGGTTAGCCGGGAAAGGACCTCTGAGTCGTATAACCCATTCCGAATAGTGATACGTCGTAATGGATAACATTGGAAGACCGGTGTTGAAGACCGAATATTTTTGAAAACGGAAGGATTATCGTCGAATGTCTCTGCATCGGCTGATCTCCGATATAGAGATTTATTACACTTTGTGATGGGAAGTCCGGTCGTGATTAGTGAATATCCGGATTGTAAGGACTTCTTAGGAAGTGTCTTCGGTTCCGTTCGATCCCGGAACAGACTTGTATGGATGTGTGTCTGACGTTACATTTCGAGATGTAAAACTGGTTTCTATCAAATATATTTCTGTTGGTGGCGGAGAATTTATTCTCTTAGGTTCACACTCTTAGAGGTTATGTAGTTGATGGTTACTAGTGATACATTCCCAATTTGGTAATGTGGCATATAAAGTGTTGCTGATTATTTGTTGATCGAAGCATGGCTTTGTATAAAGCGTAGCTTTGTGGACGAGACTTCGTCGGACCTCACACCCCGGAAATGGTCAAAACATGAAGGATGCAGCAAGGTTATTAGGGAGTAGCGCCTCTTTAGTGTATGTCATTCCTTCTGGATAGAGATGGTATCATGGTATGGAACCCAGATACTTAACCTATGTTGTTGCTGCAAATTTTTTACTTTAAGGTTGTTGGAATCGAGGATTCTCGGATGAAGGTCGGTTACGACCGGGGGATGGCATATTCGTGTCAGTAGTTACACAGTTTAAGGGTAACCCGACCTTGTGTTGGCAGAGATCTAACCGTAATGTTAGGTTAGATTCTCGGGGCGTCTTTCCAGAGGCGTTTTCATGTGGCAATGGGAAGTTCCTTGGCCTGACCATTTGTTGAAAATCCAAAGAAATAATACGCACCTTGTACGGTTTTAGTTGTATAACCTGCCATTTAAAATGGTAGCTATAGCAGGTATAATATAATGGTAGCTATGCTGGCTAAGATTTATATTCTACTTTCGAAATGTTTTCTACACTATGCACTAACAATAATAAAAATAAAAAATGATTTGTTTTGCGTAGTAAGCATCTTTGACTATCATAAGAAGAAATCTCCTCCAATTCTTCGTTTGCATTGTGTGTGTGGCGGAAGGCCTTATGGTAGTTTCATTTTCCAAAAGCATTGCGAATTGACTTTAAAAATTTCTCCTGTTCTTTGTTTTAAAGATAAATAACTGTTTTAAGTTCTCACACCAGTCACATAACTGACTTGGAGTTTATTATTCCCTTCCTAAACTCTGGGTGCACACCAATTTCCACACGGACAGTCTGGAGTTAGGTTATCAGGATATACGTGAATTCATGAGTTGCTGTAGAAATCTGCAAGCAATCTGAAGGCGGGCTGGATGGCGTAGCATATTACTAGTATATGTTGTATTTCTTTTCTGCTGTTTGTTGTTATAAACTCTGATAATATAATGTGATGTAATGTAATAACTGATATAGTTCTTTGTTTTAAAGATTATTCATTTATCTATTATATGTTGTTCCGCTGCGACTGTGAGATTCTGATATTGTTTTCTGTTGCTCTTCTTTCTTTCTTCTCCTATCTGTTTCTTCTTCTTAAACCATAAGAATTCGGTTTTCCGGCATTCGATTGCTCGGCGGTTGATACAGTGGACGTATTGATGTCTATTTTCGAAAGTCGAAGAATCAGGTCCTTTCAAAGTTTATGGCAATGTATACAATAAACCAATAACCAATGATAAAATTGAACCAACCATGAAACCTTCCTACATCTAAAAACCATGTTAAAAAAAATTGCAAAATGGAATAAGAGAATGTACCACATAAATGCAAACTTGATCATCAAAATCATCATCTACCATTTGAAGCTGTAAATGAATCTGCAAACCCAGTAGGCCTAGAAGGAATGCTTGCTTTGCTATCATCAAGGTCTACCAAAGATGAATATGTAGAGAATTCATGCTCTTGCCATCCTTGTACCATTTGCAGAAGAGGCTGACTTAGATCAATACCTGGAATTTCATCGTATTCTTCCTTAACAGGCTTCCATTTTTCGACTAATGGGACCAATACGCCGACTGCATGGCCCATTTCAGGTCTATGATGTGGCTCTCTTGCAGTGCAGTGGCCTGCTAACTCAGCAACAATGCACATCTCTTCGAATATACTTTCATCTGATGTGTCAAGTGAGTTGTCTATGTAGTTTCTGAGTTTATCTTTGTTGGACTTTATGGTGTAGAACCATGAGGCAAGGTGCCTGATTTCTTCGGGTCGGTTCTCGTCGAGTGCAGTCATGCCGGTTAATAGTTCCATTAGAACTACTCCGAAACTGAAGACATCCACTTTTGTTGTTACCTTTCCAGTCACTGGTTCAGATGGAAAAAGAACGTAGGGAGTTGATAACAAAACATAAAGATGTGTAGAGTTTAAAATACAAAAAATTATGCCTCTAGACAAGGTTTTCGGAAGGAATTCTAAGCGTTAATCATAAAGTTCAAATTGAAACTAGATTTAGAGAGTAAATTGCAGATTCAAATGGTACATTTTTTTTAATATTCTTACATGCTTGCATTCTGGGAGTTCTGATCCATACAAATAATCAAACTACACTTCAGTATGTAAGAAAACAAAAAAAACAAAAAATTTGATGCTCCTTTTCATAGCAATAATTTATGTTTTTTAATCTGATTTTTTAAGCGTGAAAACCTACATTCAAACGGAAACTTAATTTTCTCTCTTGATTATCCATATTCTATTTAGAAAACAGTGAAAATATATTATACATTCTGTGTAGGTCAAACAGTTTGGATTGCTCCTGTTGAATGGTGTAAAGTGCTCCTATTTGATGAAAAATAATAACTATGTTGCCCACAGTGTAAAGAATGATTAATGAATGAAATTAACTGAGTTTGAACTTCTATTAAAAATGCAAAGTTATAACCACTAAACCACTATTTGCTTCATTGAACTAGTATTAACTTTTTATATATACTATATTTTTTGTTGGGGTTGCTCTATTTAGGGGTTGACCTAGCACACTGTCATGTTCGCCTTATCCTAGAACCACATCACAAAGTTTTGAATAAGAATCTTCATATTTATTATCATCAACATATGCAGAGAATGTTTTTTTCCCCTGTCTCAATGGTGATTTTATGAGTTTAGAATTTGAGTTTGAGAATCAAATCATAACTAGAGAGATCGGATTATTTAGAAACATGATTCATATCGTAAGATTTCAATATTTCTTATAACAATGCCTGATTTTAAGTTTTTTTCTGAAACAATGCCTCTAGACACTAACTGAACCAACATTGATATACTGGTAGTCATGTATGTTGTTATAGCACTTCATGTGACATACTTTAACCCGATGTACTTTCAACAAAAGACTTTAGGGCAGTTCCAACAGCTAACTCACCCCGACTACGTATACTGTATTATAAACATCACTGCCCAAATCACCTGCCTCCAACACAGTTAAATTTAAGCTGCCTTCTTATCCATCATTTAAGTACCGAATAAGAAATGCGGGTAATACCCGAAGTTATAAGTGTCATGAGTTGAAGCGGAAAGACACAACTTAATTTTACTTCACGAGTTTATTGGTCAGCCGGGTTCTTCTAAGTATATTTCGAAAAAAAAGAAGAAGAAAAGAAGAAGAAAGAAACATGTGGCTACGATTGCAATCTGTGCGATGACATTCATTTGTAGCCATACATCCTTGTTCATGAGAGTACTCTTAGTATAAATATTTAAACCTTATTCATGAGACTTGTTACATTTGGCTTATATAGCATGACGGAAACATGTGGTTAGACCTAGACTATTGTTGCTACGTCCACAATTTGGAAATGTATAGTTTTTAAACAATAAATGAAAAAAAAAAGGGTGGAAAAATACAGATGTGTACATGTAAGGTAAATAGTTATGAAGGTAATACAGCATACCAGCATATTCAGGAGCAAGATAACCAAAAGTCCCAGCAAGTCTAGTTGCAACTGAGAACTTCCCATCAGGTGCAAGTTTAACGAGTCCAAAATCAGCCACTTTAGCTCTATAATTATCATCAAGAAGTATATTTGCCGATTTCAAATCCCTATGAATGAAAGACTGATTTGCCAAGCTATGTAGATACTCCATAGCTCGAGCAACATCCAATGATATAATCAATCTTCTCTTCCACGACAAAGGATCCAAATCTAACTCTTTCCAATGGAACAAATGTCTACTCAATGCTCCTTTCGGCATGTACTCATAAACCAGAAGCTTCTCACTGCCTTCTGCAGAAAACCCTATCAATGACACCAAATTACGATGCCTGACTTTGGACAAAACCGTAATTTCCGCTTGGAACTCATCAAATGCTTTCGAGCTAAGTACGCCAGACTCCATTCTTTTGACTGCTATCGTTGTTCCATCATGCAACTCTCCTTTATAAACAACTCCAAAACCTCCGCGTCCAAGTTCTTGCTCTTTAGAGAAATTCTTTGTCACGTCTCTTAAAATTTGTACAGATATTACTAAATTACGAGTTTCAATCAAATGTGTTTCAGTTGAACTGTTAGTAATACTCGCTGGAAGATCGCTTGATGTAACACTGTTATCGCCATTGTTTGCCACGACAATTTTAAGCCTATCTTCATCTTGAATGACAACCGAACCTAATGATGGATAGGTTCCCTTCTTTGCCCTTTTATGATAATATACAATCATAGCCAAAATAAGCAAAATGAGACATATTGCTATTGGAACGATTATCTTAACGACGTTGGTGGACGTGCTTGGTGCATTGCCATCTCCAGTAGTTGGTGATTTTGGAGGAGCATTTGGGTCAAGTTTTGAATTTCCATCCAATATAAGTTTTACATTAGTTCTAAACTTTGGCAGAGGAGGACCGATATCATTATCGGATATGTTCAACAGTTGCAATGAGGGCAATCTAGAGAGTTCATTAGGAATCGTACCAACTAAATTGTTTTCACCAAGCTGTATCTCTGTTAAGGAATCTAATTGTCCAAGTGAAGGACTAATAGTGCCATTCAATCTCAAATTTGAAAGAAGAATACGAGTAACATTGTTAGTTATGCAAGATATACCACGCGAACGACAGGGGTCGTTTGTAGTCCAAGAATTCAAAAGAAACTCTGGGTAATTGATGCTTTCAAGAAAATACAGTAAAGCAGTAACTTGAGGCGAGCAAGGCATACCAGGCACTGATTGGCAAAATAGATTGTTTGTATATGAGAATTTTGGAATTTTTGCATTTGGTATTGGACCCATTAACAAGTTATTATCCAACCTTAATGATTCAAGATTGGGTAATGAAGTCAAATTGCTTGGTACAAGTCCAACAAGTTTATTATTGTTAAGCCAAACTTCTGTCAAGAAAGTGCAAGAGCCAATATTACTAGGTATAGGACCAGTAAATGAATTTCCATGAAGCCATAGTTGAGTAAATTGAGTCATGGAACCGATAAAGTCAACCGGCCCACTGAAACCGGGTCCATTTTGATTGTTAAGATTCAATATTTGGAGAGGTAATCCGGAAAAACTTTTTGGGACCGGGCCAGAGAGTTTATTATATGATACATCAAGTGTCATCAAAGAGTTAAAGCTACCGATAAAATCAGGTAACGAGCCAACGAGATTGCAATAGTATAGAGTCAAATTGACTAGTTGAGCAGAATCCTTCAAATCTGAAGGTAATACCCAACCATTGGTGGCGTTTAATAATGTGTTATTTTGTAAAGCTATTGCACGTAAACTTGTAAGCCCGTTAAAGAAATCGGAGGGTATTGTATCAAACATATTGCTACCCAAATAAGCATACTGAAGCTTTGATAAACCTGAAAAAGATGGCAGACTACCTGAGAGGTAATTGTTCTGCATTCCAATATTATAAAGCTCGGTAAGCTTGTTGAAATCTTTAGGAAGAGTGCCTCGCAAATATAGATCTTTGGTTTGAATCTGACTAATACGATCACCATTGCAAAAGATTAAAGGCCACTGATTACCGCATGGATCGTTGCTGCTATTATATGGCCATTTAAGAACTTCAGGGTTTTCTATTCCTTTGATGAATTCTTGTATGATGGCAAAATCACCTGGATTTGTTTTGCTCCAAACGATCGAATTTAAACATGAGAGAGTTGATATAAGATAGAGAATCTTGAACATTGCTATTGAGTTTATCTAGTCCTTTTATTGGAAAACAGTAGAGATATCAAGAGAAACAACCTGCATTGCACATAAAGACTCCTGGTAAATTTTGATAATACTTGTCACTTTCAATGCTTAAAACTATACATAAAACAATCTGATTCAATAACACAGTCTAAGATCGAAGAGGTCACACAAATCCCTTCCGAATTTGCAGTACTAAAGATGAATTATATCAAATTAAAGTACCAGCATTACTTTAAAACTCAAAAGGAGAAATCTTTTGACTTGTACACTTAATAATTCCCAAAATTGCCTACTCAAATTCATGTAAATGAAATTACTTATTTTGAGTTCTGAAAATAGCTTCGAATTATCGATTCAAAGCAAATTATAACTTGTTTTACTGAAGAAAAAAAAACGTTCTGTGTTGATGAATAACCATCACTTGAATAAAACGATAAAAGGAAAAATAGACGCTCACCACAGTTGAATGCAAAATCTAAAAGGTATTAGCTTTAGTTAATAAAAATCCACTTCAAATGAAGAATTTTAAACAAAATCCATATCTTCGAACTCACTTCAAACGAAAAAAGAGAGAAACCGTCAGAATAAAATTACACCCAGCTGCTATATTGCCTAAAAAAATATGTATATATAATTATATATTGATCAGAGTGATCATGCTGTTCCATGCCCATGTCAATTCAAAACTTAAATTACCTTGTTGAAGGAAAACATTGTACAGTTGTAAACTTGAAAGAAAGTTCCAAAAGAGACGAAATGAGAAGACAAATTGTTGTTCCAACAAATCCTTTTAATGCGAGTTTTATTTGTAAGCTGACTTTAATTATCTTTAATGTACTGTATTTAAGAGGAATTAATTATCATTTATTTACTTTCTCGGAAAAAAAAAATTCTTTTCTGTTTTGAAATTATATTTTACACGGTTTCCTTCTATAATTTTGCTCTCACACGGAAGTTGCTATTCCTTTGGGAAACAAAATTAAATAAATTAAATTATTCTTAACGACTTTGTGGCGGTTAACAGGGAATTTAAGGTGGTCCTATGTTCTTAACTCTTTGGAACAAATTCACCATCCAAAATACTTCCATATTTTTTAAACTACTGTGCAACCCGTGCGTTGCACACGATAACGTTGTAAAAGAAATTGTCAAATATACATAGTTAAATTGTTGATGTATAATGTAATAGGGGACGGCTATTTAAATACAAAATTAAACACAAGTTGGGGACACAGAGTATCTCGGCCGTTAGATATTTTCGTCCTTATATGGAAGGTGGAAATCAGGGGGCAATCTAAGGGTGAAAATCAATTGTGTCACCAATTGTGTCCATATTTTGTGTCTAAATAGACTTTCCCAATGTAATATGCTAATGTTAAACATATATTTATGCAAGTCGTATGTTTTAATTATTGTGTATTTGTTAGTCCATAATAAAATACCAATTTTGAAAGAAAAATTAAAATATAAACTTAAATGTAGCTAAGTTAAATGGAAAGAAAGAAAATATCCTAAATAATTTGTAAATTATACTTCAATATAAAGTGGTAAGGAACAATAAAGAGAGCCTTCATTATTATGCATGTTTATTATTATTATATATCATTTAAGAAAGAAAATATTAACAAAAATTTGAATGTAAAATAGTTGAAGTTAATTACACAATGATAGAATTTATACCTAAAACCAAATGGTAGGTCAGAAATAAGGAGAGATTTATTAATAATCATAAAAATCATAAACTCCAAACAATAATTATCTTTATATAAAATACAAAATCGAAATAATAATAGATTTTAATTCTCAAAATTCATAAATGAGATATAATTCCTTCTACCTTACTATTATTTAACAGAATATATTTAATAAATAATTCTATTAATAATTTAAGCTACATAAGAATAAATTACCGAAAATTATATATATTATAATTTTAGATTATGTAAGCATACGTGTCTAAATTTAAAATAGTTTTACAAAAATGTTTTTGAAATTTAAATAAATTAAACATTAAGTGTGGTATATAATTAATTTATATGTATAGTAAATGAGCATACAAATATATTAGAAAATTTATATTGCTATTTTCATATCTTTGCGTTAACAGAATGATTTTGTTATTGTAAAATAATTTAAAATAATATTTCTCAAATTAAGCAGTTACATTTTAAATATCATACTTAAATAATTTATATGTTTAAATAGCTATGGATACTATTATTTTCCGATTTTAAATATTCACAGTGAAATCTAGTGTTTTAAATTGTTTAAAAATAACGTTATATTTTAAAGTTTTATTAAGTTATATTTTAGATTATATGAGATATTCAGATTAGATTTAAATGAGAGTATAAAATTATAGTATATATATGTGTGTGTGCGCGCGCGCGCGCGTGCGTGCGTGCATGCGTGCATGTGTCTATGTTTGTTTATATATGTGTGTGTGTACATGTGTGTGTAATAAAAGATAACCAAGGATGATATTATTTTATTTTTGACTTATTAAAATCGACACTCGCTTCCTGTTAAAGAGGTCGCGGGTTCGAGTCCCGTCTGCCGTACTCCCTCGAGGCGGGAAGTTGTGTTTCACCAATCTAACTGGTTGAGAAATGAATGCTTCCTGCTGGGCAGGCTAATCTCCCTTCCTAGCTCTGGTTGGACATACTAGGTTGGGGGCTCTACTCTTCGGAGTAGGGTTTTTTTTAAAAAAAAATCGCGAGAAGCTTCACGACAGATTGATAGAGAGAATAAAGAAGAAATCTTAAAAAGTGAGAATTAAGGAGAAATTTTTTCTTCTATTTTACTATTATTTAATAAATCAATACATAGATAAACATATATATATATATATTAATTTAATATATTATCAAAATAGATTATAAATACCTATAATTTTTTGAGATTGTAAATATCTAAAATAATATTTTAGGGCTATGAAATAATTTTGAAATTTTTAACATTAGGTAGAATACTTCACCGATTTACATTTGTTAAATAAATATAGATGAGTTTATAGAAAAATTATCATTATTATTTTTTTATTTTAGTATGTAGTCAAATATATTAAAATGTTATTTTTGAATAGTTGAAAATAATCATATATTCATTATTTTCATATTCTAACTATTTAAAATGATATATTTTGTTTCAAATTAGTTTTACAATAATATTTCTAAAGTTTAAGAAAATTATATGTTAAACTTATTGTTTTATTAATTTATACATTTAAAAATATAAATAAATAATGATATATTATTGTTATTTCCAAATTTTATGTGTTAAAGTATTTTATCTAATTTTAAAATAAATTTAATTTATATTTTGAAATTAAGAAATCATACGTTAAATATGACTGATATACTTATAGATGTGAAACAATTACAAGTATTTATTTATGTAATAAATTTTAAAGAAAAATATTGATATAATATATTCCTTTTTAAAGGAATATTAAGTAACTTCATGATCTAGTGTGTATTTATGCTTATGCACACCAACACAAATGTATGATGATGGGTTTTGTATGTTAAATAGCAAAATCGTTACTGATAAGAATTTTAAGTGTTATATAAGATAATTAATGGAAAAATATTTTTTAATTTACTAAAATTGGTGACTATAATAATAATAAAGTAAAAGAATGTATCACATGCATTGCACACTCTAGTGTTGTAAAATCATGGTACTCGTACTTTAAATATTATTAAAAGAAGATTTTGTTATGCAATGCTCAATATTCTTTTTATTATTGTTTATGCATATAATTTTTGTTAGTGATTCATATATTTTTATATTTGAAAGAGATATTTATTTTACCATTTTGTTACTACAAATGTGGCATATAAATTGAAATTGTCATTTTATTTATAAAATATCAAAGAACTTATTGAGTATTAATTATTTGAATCTATTTATATAGTAAGGATTTATAGTGTTTGATTAATTTTAAATACGTGGATTTGAATGTAAAATAATAAGAGAAAACTGATGAAAACTTTGCAAGTGACGGTCGAAATTATAAAATCTCGGTATATGAATATAAAATCATCGAAAAAATTAATATAATATTTTGGATAACTATAAAATGATTAATTTGTATAGATTCGCAAAAAATCGAAGGGAATTAAGAAGTGGGGTGAAATTTTTAAACCATTCTATCATTTAACTGATAATTTATTAAAATATATAATTATATATTAAAGTTTTCTTATTGTCTTTTATGTGATCCATATTTTGTAATCTGAATGAAATTTTAGTTTATACATTTTGTTACAATGAGCGCGATATACTTGTTGACACTGTGATATGTATTATTTATTAGACAAATTAATAAATAATAGTTCATTAATTTTGTTTAAATAGTTTATAGTTAAATTATTTATTTAATTAAAATATACATATTTAAATGTAAATTGTACATAAAAATTGAGAATATTGAAATTGATAGTAGAAAGCAAAAAGTGTAGGTTTTTGAATGTAAAATGACAGTGTAATATTAATAAAATTTTATAAACAATTCAAAAATAATAAATTGCATTAGTTCTTTAAATAAAATATTAATAAATATCTAGAGCAAGTTAAGGAGAGCTGAGAAAAACGCTAGAATTAATGTGAGAGCTGGAATTTCTTCTACTTTACTATTATTAATTAATAGATTATTGGATGTTGTTTTACACATCAATCCACCCCCAATACAAAATTTTGCACTTGAAATAACATTATGCGTGATTTTCCGATATTGTAAGAATATTATTATTTACAAACATCTAAACTATTCGTGATACCACTTAAATATGAACTAGAATTAATTTAAAAAAATTATCCATGTTAAAATCAATATAAAAAATTATTGCAAACACTCACTTTAGCAGGTTATGGAAAACATAGTGAAGAAATAGTCACACAGTTTGCATAACCGAACAACGCGAACATAAAAACTAAAATCCTAATTATATAATATTGTAATAGCTTTTGTTTTCTTCAATTAATGGCAGATCATACTAAAATTAACAATGTAAGTAAGACCTAACCTTTTGCTTTTGAATCAGTTATCATATGAATTAATTGTTTTTCCTATTACTATTCAAAGTATGCAGGTTATTTATTTTTATTGTAATCTCATTAAAATCAATATTGAATTTATTGTTGTTTTTGTTAATGTTTTGTTTTAAGATAGTAGTATTATAAATTTAATTTTGATTGAAACAGTAGCTCATATGCTAATTTAATGTTTGGTTAAAAAAATAGGTTTCGGAATTGAACAGTTTTGTAAAACCGTTCACAATATTTCGTTTTGGGCGAAATTCAATTTGAGGGAGGAAATAATATCACTACATTGGTTTATTTTGGAAAGATTAAACGCAAGAGGAAAAATAAATACTTAAATTGGTGTGGTGTGGATGGATGTGGGGAATAATTTAGTGGGTGATAAGAAAAATGCATGAGAGTTGTATATTTGATGTATGTAGATGGTAAAGGCCTATTTTAAACACTCGATAACAAACCGATGGCTCAAATTATAGTCCACGTGTTGTAGATTGCAAAATCCAAGCCACGAGATTATCTGACATTTAAAATGTTGAATGATCATGTCTATTCTTCCATGACCCTCTTCTTAACAGACACTTTGTTTTTTTTTTCATTTCTCCCTTCAACATTTTGCACAGAGCAAAAAATATAACATTAAATCCTATATTTTGCTCTAAAACTAATGATTTTCCAATCAAAATGAAAAGAGTTTTGAGTAGCTTACGAGATAGTAATAGCAGAAGGTCGACTTTGGATGTAGGACGAGATGAAAATTGAGGTGAAATTCATCATGGTGATGGTAGAAGTGGAGATGGCTCTACATTGAGCTCTAACAGACATCCCAGAGTAGATAACGACACCATCGTGTTACCAAGAAAGTATTAGCCGTTCAATACTTCGAAACAGATAAGGAACTATCAAATTTTCGTATTCTTCCAGATGGACAGCAACACATTAGCACGATCGGTATCTAAATTTAATTAAGAACCTAATAGATTGGCCCATAGAAGTTAGAATATGTAATTGGTAAAAGAAAGAACAGCTGTTGTGTTGCTTTTAAACTATAATATACAAAATATACTTTGTATTAAACATGCTCGGACTGGTCGTCTACGAGGTTTATTCGCATCTATATTTCAGCTATATAGTTTAATAACAACTGTGGATACCGACCTAGTGACTCACCATTTGTTGAGAGACAAAAGAATGTTGTAATTTTTCTAGGTATGTTTTTATACTTGGTTTACTTATTTTTCACACTTATTTATTTTATACAACAAACTCACTTCATTGTTACAGGAATAAAAATATTTTTGAATCCAGGCATATAGTTGTGCGATGCACTAGCAGCTATTTGGTTTCATTTTCCCTTTAGAGAGTTGGTTATTACTGCTTTGGATTATACCACGAACGGGGAAAGTTTGACGAAAAGAGAATGTTTTTTATGTTGCGAAAGGGACAACAAAAGGGGAATGATTATTGAATATCTCACCATTTCCCAAATGGCATCCTTTTTTTAGATGTTCAATGTTAAACGCTTCTTTTTTTAGCGTCCAAAAGTTGGATCCCCGTTTAACGGACTCCCAACGTTGGACGCCTATTTTTTGAACATCCAACATTGGTCCCTTTTTTGGTTCTCTTCGTGAGATAGGTATCCATTTTTGGACGCCTAGCTCTAATCATCCATTTTTTGGACGCATAAACATTGGGCATCCAAAAATAGAACACTCTACCCTGCTTTAATTTCATGAAGTGGAACTTGTCAAGGGAAAGGGGATTCTCTTTAGGATTATTTTCGAAAATTTAACGACATTGCTGCTAAAGTCAAAGGCATGTCAGATGAGTCAAAATTGATGACCATCACTTCTTGGTTGTGGAGAACACACTTTGGCAAGACTTAATATGGCAAGAATGCACATTCCTATATGGTTCTTTTACAGTGCTAAGGTATAAATTCGAACTGAGGAATCAAAGAGAGCTTTGGGTAAGAGTCAAGAGTGGAAGGACAAAAGTTGGAAGGCTGTCCCAAAAAAGAAGTCGAGATAGGAGTTTCAAGCTATAGAGACTCTCTCGTTAACCCGCTTATATACCTGTATCTATGTGTTGACTCAAGATAGGCTACAATGTCCTCCGAAGAGAAAGATATGTGAACTGAAACCAACCGAGCGGGCAACTACTGTTTTAATCATAGGCAAAATGGTCATCGCAAAGAAGACTGCAGATTCCTTAAAAATTTCATCAACAGATTTGTGAGAACCGTATAGTTTAATGAATTTCTAAGAACCGATGGTGCATAGGGGGCACACCTTTGGTTGAACCTAAAATTGTGCAACGAACAAGACAAGTTCCAAGATCACTATCGGCACCTTAAAATTTTATTAATGTAATCTTGTGAGGCCTATGTTTGAAATAGGCAGATCTAAAAATAAGGAAGCTCGAACTGAAGGCCACTTTCAAAGATCTTGATAGCTAGGGTTTCTGCCACTTTCATAATGATCCGCTCATGGTCATGCCACAAATTGGTCTTTCGTAAGTATCCATGTTCATGGTAGATATCAGAGCATCTACGAACATTATCTTTAAACACACATTCGATAAGATAGATCTATAAGAGAATGTACTTAAACTGAGCCAAACGTCCATTTACGGCTTCAATGATGAAGGAGCCAATCCTTTCAAGGTGTGTAATCTCATGGTGAAAGTTGGCTTTGGACCATGCTTTAAGATTATCGAAACAATGTTTTTCATAATGAATGTACTTTCAATATATAATGCCTTCTTTGGAAGATCGGCCCTTGATGCCATCGATGGGTATGTTTTGACCAAATAGTTACTATCAAATTCCCTACCAAGAGTGGTATGTAAGAGAATAATAGTGGGTCTCAAGGAAATTAAACTATGCGAGCCTAAACATGATTAATAAAGGAAAGAGTTCACCGTATTAGAATGGCCTTAAACTGAAAGAAGTTGATATTCCTTCCAAAAACAAAGGAAAAACCAAAAGACCTATTAATTACACATCCTTTGGAGTTACGAGATATAGCAAAAAGTTCTCAAGAATTTCATCAGGACGAGAAAATACGACTATAGGGAAAATAATCCAAGTTTTATGCTACCGAAATTTAATGATACAACTAGGTCAAAGAAATAATTCGTTCAGAAGAAAGAGGAAGTGTGCTTATATAATGCATGAGATTTCAGAAGAAGAAAACATAGTTTACCTAAATCTGCCACTATAAAAAGTTTATCTGAATCTTCGCGGAGAAATTTTTATCAATAAAGGTGACTATGTACGAAGTCAAGCCCACAGGAACAATATCGACACCTCTGAATCCATATAAGGTTAAAGCACAGGATTTGAGGATAGATAATGGAAGTCTCATCTGATTAAAATCATTTTTAAACACCACATTAATGGAGCTGCCCTTATCGAGAGAGATATAATGTACTTTGGCACTGCTACATTGATTGATATGACTATGGAGTTATGGTGGGGTTATCCGAATCACCTCTTGTCTTCAGTTGGAAAGATGACTTCTACTCTTGCTTCTTCAATCCAAGGAGCCATTGAGGCTATGGGCTCGATAAAGTAGATTTGGCTATTCAAGATGAGTTCCCTCTTGTAGCGGCTTATACTCCTGTTATTTCTGGGCATGTAAGGGTCACCACAAATATACAATACCTTGGTGCTAATTGGGGCCACATTGTTATCGTCGGCCTATTTAGGTAGGGCTGGAGATTTTGCTGGACATTTCCTCGTTTAACCTACTATCATACATACTACACAATTCAGATTTGTGGATCAACCTCTTTATCTCATCCTTTAGGCGATGACACTCGTTTATAGAGTGGGCATTAAAGTAATGGAACTTACACTATTTTTTGCTACCCTAGGGCTCCTCCATTCTGCCTAATCGGGCAAAGGAGGCCTTTAGTAGGGTGCATGATCCCGAATGACCACATAGTTGGATTCCATGTCATGAGTTAAGGAGGCGTAGTTGGCGTACCAAGGTTTGAATCAAGAACCATCCTCAGTGCACTTTTTGCTACCTTATAGTCACCCATTCTTTCAACAAAGACTCTCTTCTTGCAAGTTTCGTGAGTTGGTCTTGTTTCCTCTCATTCTGTCCTCATCATTGTCTACCAAATATGCCTCTTCCACTCGCATGATGCCATTATCTTTTTGGAAGGAGTCGATCAAGGATAGTGCAGGCTGCTTCTGTAATTCCTTCCATGTTTTGGACCGATGCCTCACCTTGAAACACAAGGAGCCACTAAGCTTTTTTGTTTGCTTTCCTTGCACAAGTTGATTCTTTGTTGAAGCAGTTGACATAAGAGTGGAATGACACATCTAGCCCCTATCTTATGTTGCACAACTCTATTGCCATAGAATTCCGGTTCGTGAGGGAAAGAAATGAATCTTGAAATCTATACACGACTATGCCCATTTGTGAATACTAGCCGCCTAAAGATGCAGAAACTAACGCGATGTCGGTCCACTTAGGGTGGATGCAAATAGGAAGCACTTTGCATTACTAGAGAGCTGACTGGCTCGTATGATGGAGTAGAAAGTCATGACGTGGTTGGACGAGTCAGCACTTCCATCATATTTATTGACGGGAGGTAGGGCTTATCTCCAGTGAATGCATGCTCCCAATTTTTTTTTGAAAAAGGGTTCCCCTTTTTCACCACCAAACAAACCTTCATCGTCATTATTCATAGTTTGATTCTTAACATTTGATATCACAGTGATGTCATTTCTTTTCGAAGGCCCCTCCACATAATGCAGGTAGTACTAACATTATGCCGGGAAAGGACTCCTCCGACTTCTCATGGGTAAAGGAGACCGATGACTAGACATGGAAATGAGGAATGGCAATGGCAAATAGAGGTATATGACCTCTTATAATTATTAATAGAAGTGGACCTAGAATGTTTAGCAAACCTTTCATGAGATCTGGTTATAGGGACCTCCTTTTGGGGTTGAGAGCGGAATGAAATCTTTCTATAATCTCGGTTTCTGGTCCGCCCATCATTACTTAGACGATCAAAGCGTAAGTCATTCCCTTTATTCACTGTTAGAAGGTAATTAAATGCAGAATGCATCTCTAGGGGGAGCAGTGGGCTACTTGAAATCTTTAGTGTAGTGTTGGTTTAGGTATAAGGATGTTATAAGAAAACTCGTGCACATGCATGATATGTTGATCTTTATTGTGAGCGGGAGCGAACCCAACATGGGTCTCCAACACAAGCCCCTCACGGGCATAATGCATTATGTTGAATGTGCTGCACATAATAGGAGGGATGGGATCTGGTCTGTCACTGCTAGGACTATTGGGTCGTAGTTAATAGTGTCTCGAGCATCCACTGTAGCCCTAGGTTCATTTAAATCGTGGGCAATATACACGATGCTAGTTAGGTCATTATCCAGGTCGAACTACACTTCATTACTTAGGCCTAGAATGAGGCAAATGGTGCTTGCTCCATTGCACCTACAATGTTATGGCTATTTTAGTTATTGAAGCAATTGAATCTATTAGTATCGAACCTAGACTTAGCCATATCAAACCAAGTCTTAACCATCGAACAACCAATGCCGAACCGAGCAAGTTATATATAAAAATGACATTTTTGGCAAGACTATAGAGCTAGCCGCTATATATCTCCACTTCTTTAAATATACCAAGGTTGGAATAACAATAGCGGACAAATTGGAAGCACTAGAACTATTGAACCATTCTAGCTTAACAGAGTTGTTGGTACACTTTTAGGAAACAAGGAATCATCCAATCTTATCTAATCACTTTCAATCATAAAATTTAACATAACCGTGGTGGATCAACCTCAATATTTATGGCATTGGAGCATTGCTAAACATAGATTATATAACCTTCTATTGTTGTAACTAAACTAGAATGGTCTAAGAAGTGTTGCAACAATTGTTAACCATAGACATAATAAAAGACATAAATGAATGTTGGCCAGATATTGTCGAACCATTATCAAACCACTATAAAAGTTCTGCATATTATTTACCTTTTTCTACACTTTATTTCTTGCTTTCTAACATTTTGCTTGTGATTCATGTTCCAAATTACAATAAGAACTTGATATAATTATCGACCAAAGATCCCACCTCCTAAAAACTAACATTATGACCGCACTCAGGATCATATGATATAGCAAATATCTATTCTCGGGTGTTTGGTCAATTTTGATACAAATATTATGGTGCTTTCATTGAGAACTAATTAAATCGACATGCACCATTGTTCCAGTGGTTAAGTGATTCGGCTTTGGTGCGAGAGGTCACAAGTTCGAAACTTACGTAGCGTGATTCGAACATATATTGAAATATGATTTGTGTTATATTGTCCCAGTGACATGTTGTATCTAAGAACCATTTCAAAAAAAAATTAAAATCATGAATCCACCATTTAGAAAGCAACCGTTGAAGAGGATGTTGTTTGATGGAGAGCAATCTGTCTATCGAGACATTCAGGAAGCAACATATGATCCATGTAAAATGTCCAACTACCTTGCTAAGGAAGAGTTGCAGATGATGATGGAAAATATAGAAGCTTGCGTCTTGGATATAATAATCAATATTTTTCGATAATTTAAAACAATGAAATAAATTAAATAATTTTGATCGAAGGAAAAAAATGTAATTTTTCAAACTTTTAAATTTGAAAATGAAACTGATGCCATTACGACCATTTTATTTTTTTAATGCGCACCGTATATTCATTTGTACGAATTAGAGTTAAGATGTGAGAGATATTGCAATTTACGTTTTTTGAGAATTTTAAATTTTAAATTGTGCTGACTCCACAAATATGAAAGGACACCTTATATTAAACATATATACTTAGTTAGTTAGCTCATTCAAATTTATGAAACCACTTTTCTAGATGCACATTTTTTCTCTTCTTCTTCCACATGAACTCCAGAAACCCTCTTTCAGTTACAACATCAAATTCTGCCAAATTCATTGTCAAATTCAATGATTTAATTACCAAATCGAAAAGTGAGTCAATGCCTACACTCTAACACTAATTAGAGTCACAAATACATGTATTTAAAGGTGAACCAAATTTTGGACAACAGGCAATTTGGATACTTTTGGATTATTGTGAGTAGTTTATGCCTAATTTGCAATATATTCTTTTCATTCTCATCCAATTCTAAGTAATTATGGCTTAGAAATAGAAAATATGGATCATGATGTTAATTACTGATATATTACAAAAACTAAAAGAAATAAAATCTAAAATTTAACGATTTTAGTTATAAATCCTACATAAAAGATAGATTGTGTTTGGCAATGTAGATTAAAGACTATATATGATGCATACGTGACCAATAATTATTATGAAACATAAGATATGATGTATGTTTGGATTTGTTATTGATAACTTTATAGATCGGAGAGTTAAAATAGAAATTCTACCGGATTTAAATTTATATCTTATATATGTATGAATATTATAAAGAGGGATGTTGAAAAATCAAGCTTTTGACATATATACATATATAGATATTCAAAATGCTTATTTTAATCATGTAAAATGGTTATACATTGTTTTTAGAAAGATATTAATATGTTTTAGAACTTTTAAAATTATAAATTGTATTTTTATATGATTTATTATGGGATAATGAAAGATATATGGGAAACTATTCTTTTGCACTAGAAATGGAAATTTTTGATATATATGTATAATATACAAACAACATAAAAAAATTGGTGAAGTGGAAAATGTTTTTTAAGGAAATAATTTGAATTTGAATGCGAATTTACCTTGATTTTAAAGTGTATTTTGGTGTGTGTGTGTGTGTATATACAATAAAGAATATTTTTAAAACCTAAAAACTAGTTTTATATTCACTAACTTTTGGAGTGACTTCTAAAATGATTTCAACTTAAAATTTTGATTATTTTGAAGTAGATAATTAGTAGAATTTAATTCAAATGAAAAATGTTTTAAAAACAAGTGAAAAATGAAGAAGATATGGTCAAACGAAAATGTATGTATATATATATAACTTTTTGGAACGTGGCAGGTTTCTAAAAAACTTGCGTACACCGGTTCACCTATTGTGTAGTACATCGATCCACGAGTGCGAAGTCAAAATGCCCAAAAAATATAGGCCAATATGGCCAAATTTAATTAGAATATATCGATTTAGAGGTTTTCCCTTTGGGTTTTGGACATCGATTTGGCAATGTTTTAAAGTAACTTCTCGACCTTATTGAATTAGAATGCTTTGGACGTATATATGGATGAATGTGTGTATATGTATGTATTATATACGAATATATAAGTATGAATAGTCGACTATTATTGATTTTTTATTTTTACTATTTATTTTGAGACCTCTATTGGTTATCATTGTAACATAATTGGACAAAATGTATAGAAAATCTGATGTGCATGTTGTTGTATGGAAATGGTTCTGAAACTATATATAGAACTGCGTCCATTTGGTGATTTAGCCATGTGTTAATGTAATATGATAGACTTGGCTTTGAGTATGGGTTAGACCATACCATCGAGCATTATAATGTATTGGACTTTATTATGGGTTAGACCATAACATTGACCACTATAAACGTATTGGATTGAGACCTTGTTTATTGAAGTTAGCCATGTATCATTGTATTGTCTGACTAACTTGTTGTATGCAGGTGAAACATGATTAAGGCTTGACTGATTACCACAATTATCTTGGCATTATTTAGGAATGTCTAAAGTATGTTGTAGAATAGACGTACATCATTCAGCAGACTGTAATCCAACCCTCTCCTTGAGTTTTTCCCTTTTTGTTCCATCATTATATTGATGGAAATTAGAGTGTTGTACCAGGTGATGTTGGATGGTCTAGATGACGCAAGTGTTATGATTGTATATGATCTTTATAAAAAATCACCTAATATTGATATTTATCCCACTTGGATTGGATTTGGTTGTATTTGACAACGTATATACATTAAATCCATTACTGTGAAGTAAAATGATATTTGATTTGATATATTATATGTTATTTCCTTCAATTATGAGTTCAAAATGAAATATGAAGTCTTTATTATCTTATTTTGTCTCTTGTTATCTTAACCTAATGGCTTGTCATCTTCGGCTTTCTAGGTTTACACACAGTGAGTTATGTTAAATCAAAATGTCAAAAATGGTCCGTTGTTGCATATGGTACCAGAGCAAAACTTTCCTAAAATTAAGGACTATGTTGTATTAAGAGAGCATATTTGCATTTTTGTAAATGTTTATATATATTATATGCGTCAAGTATGTTTGTAGCTATTCTAGTTGAGTTATCTATCCACTGTAATGTTATTAATAAATCCCAATTACGGATAGCATAGGATGAGTAAGCTAGTTAGAATTGAAATTGGAGTGGAGATATATGTTGGTGGGGTAAGACCAAAACTGAAAAATGGTATTAGAATTGATACTAGGATAATATAATGTGAACATTCACATTTAGTTTTAGCTAGTGTATAGGGATACTTCTTGGTCCTACATTGGAATTGAACCGTAATTGGTAAATGGTAATGGGAATATGGTTAAGCATTTGTGAGAATATATGTCAAGAATTGGATTTGAATTGATAGATGCATCAAATAGAGAGTTAATGAGAGTGGTAAAGGAACTTAATTTTTGAAACATGGCATTCTTAAGAGTGAAAATTTTTCAAGAAATTATTGAAAAGAGAATTTGTTTTGAAAATTAGAATTAGAAAATTTGTTAACAAGAGAATTTATAAGCTGATATTATATATTTATATAAGATTATAAGCATTTGGAAGATTTTAAAAAGAATTTTAAATTCTTATTTCAAAGTAAGTGAGAGTTTCCCATTTTAACACATTTTGGATGGAAATAATTTGAAGTCTTGTGGTATAGAATTTTGAATGTATATATTAGTATATGATTTAAAGAGTCGAAAGTGGTTTTCTAAATTGAAATGAATATGGTTAGTAGCCAAAATGAATTATAAAAATGTATTTTCATATATGTATGTGTACGATGTTTTATTCAAAAGTGTTGAAAATTTTCTATGTACAAAATAAAATTATATACACCTATATATATGTCAAAATGGATTTAAATTATATGAAATTATGTTTTAAAATAAAGCAAGAGTATTTATGAAATAACCATAATTTAATCAAAATTTAAATGTATTTAAAGTGATTAATATGAGATATTGAAGTTAAAAGAAAACAATTAGTGTTAAAGTTAAAATATAAAAATAAGTGAAATGCATTATGAAAATATTGTATTATATGGACATTAAGTAAAATAATGATGATGTATTTCAAAGTGTGAATATAAGTTTTAAATTTTGACATCATGACGAGTTTCTATCAGAAAGTCTTTCACTATTATTTTAATGCATCAATAAAGAATTTGAAATGGGAAAATTAAGAATGATTTAAATAAGTTAGGAAGAAAATAAGGAATAAAATGGTAATGCACTCGAAGTGGTTCCAAGTTCAAATATGCAACCAACTGCTGTAGAGAAAGGAAGCGAAATTATGATAGGAGGTACGTTATGATTTAAAGTAAGGAGCATGATCGTAAATAATTTAAGAGTAAATCTAACACAGTGCATGAATTTATAAAGGCATCAAACCCATCCCGAGGAGTAGTCCATCTAACTATGATTTGTTATTATTTGGAATGGATTGGTTTTTTGGAGTAAATTGAATAAATCATTATGGAATGTTGGATGCAAATAGAATTATGCCTTGGGTAAGAATTAGTGGGTTAGGTATGATTTTTTCGTATGTCATGATCCCAACAGTTGCACAAAATTGACCAAGAAAAAATCACATATGCCTTCGAAGAAGATTCAGAATGTACTTCCCAAGTATATATAATTCATAAGATTTGTAAAAATGCCCCTTAGGCATATGACTCTAAACTAGAGTCAGAATTTGGATAAGAGAATTTTCGAGTTAGTGAAAGAAAGAGAAAGGTTACAAAGTAAAAATAATAATTATATTGAAGCAAAATAGAGAAAAGATGCTTACCCAATAGCATAATAAATTGGTTAAGATTAATATGAAGGAGATTTGGGCCTATGTTATATTTGTTTGATATTGAAAATTTTGAAGTAGATTTGGCTTGGAAAATTTGGTAGTAAAAGGGAAATACGTGATGTTTGAATTTCAATTGATTGTATCTCATTAACAAACTAATTGATATATTTTGGAGATGTGGATGATGATTTTTGTTGAAGGGCCGATAAACTATTTTATATAGGGTGCCGACGACCTAATACTTTTACTATATATTCTGACCTGGTGACTGGTCCATAGTCAACAATTAGCATTCACATTCTTTGGCTCTTTGTCATTGCGACAATGATTAGGGATGGAAGTGAACAATATTCAGAATGTTTTTTGTTGTTTGATTGCATTGTAAAGTTAAATAGTTTGAGTTGATCTTTGGATGGGTGTCACTGACCTAATATTTAAGGTAACGTTACACCATTTTATGTTATATGGATGTTGTTCTCCAAGCAAGTGTTTGTTATTATATGCTTGGGTGGATGTTATTCTCCATATAAGTGATTGTTGTCTTGTTGTATTTGTTTTGAGGTGATAGTTATAAATTTTCAATATTCGAGTGTTTGTTGAAACTGTGAGTATATAATTTGGATGGAACTGACATGAGTTTGGTGACATGTTCACTATGTTAGGACATCATCATTTTTTCATGATGTCCCTAGATATGATTTGGCTACAATGTTACTATGGTTAATTAGTACTTTGTTGATTTGATTTAAACGACGATATGCCATCTCTATTGAGTTATCTTTTTCATGGTACCGAAGAACAGTAAGTCGGTGAAATAATATATAAAAAAATACCATTAACTAGTTACTATTGGAAGATGATTGAATTTGAACTTTTTATTTTAGAAGGATATCCCAAATTAAATTTGGTGCTAAAATTATAAAAAGGACAAGTATGTGGTATGATGGATAAGTATATAGAAATGGATAGGCACTAAGATTATGCAGGTTTATATTTTAAATGGATGGAAGAAATCTTTGAAATTTTATGGATATATATGATTTGGAGAATAAAGAATTATGTAGAGTTGTGACCTCTCTTTATAAATAATATCCTAAATCGGATTAGAGACAAAAATTATATGAGGAGTATTTTTGATTTTTGTAGAAAAAGAATTTATAAAGGATTTCTAACACAACAAGGATTTTCTGGTTTTCCTACACCAATTAGATGTAGGAATGGTGTAGGAAAACTGACTTTCCAACGTCCTAATAATGCCCCTTCCTACGTCTTAAATTTCTTATGCTCTTCCTATGTCCAATATTTGTCTACACCATCGTATGTCATAAATTTCTTACGCTCTTCCTACTCCCAATATTTTCCCATGCCCTTCTTACGTAAAATAATTTCCTATGTCATTCCTATGCTTAAAATTTTCCTATGCCCTTCTTACACCATTTTTTTTTACTATATCTTCCTCACGTTCGTGGTTTTCCTACTCTTTATCTAAACTCTCCATGCACTGTTTTAAATATTATCAATTTGAATTTTCCTACATCCTTCCTACGTATTTTCTATGCTTTTTAATTCATTTTTTCTATACCACCGCTGTTTTTATTTCTCACCACCATAAATCAATGCGATAAAATCATACTAAACCGAACTAGTAATATTGTCGGTATATATCAACAAAGGCGGTTTTATAATCGTTATATATGATAGATAATACTCTATAATATCTATTTAGTTAAATCCAAATGCTACATCAGGTTCAAATACTACACCCACAAGTTTAAATACTGCATCAATACATTCCAGCTGCTTAAACCAAATATTAAATACCATACATATAAGCATAAAAGAAATAATTTCAAGACTGTCTCGGCTGACTTTGGCTTGGATCTCCATCAAAGCGCTGGTACACTGGATTTTTAAACTTTAAAAACAATTTCTTGAGTTTTTAAAGTTCATCATTAGAGTGCTTTAGTTCCTCCATCAACTTAGTTCTTTTATGTGCATCGCTCTCACTTACGCTATAAGTAGCATCTCTATGTCTCTGCATTTCAAAAAAAGCATTAAGAAACTAATCTTTTTACAATACCAAACATTTAATAATGTAAGATATTTTATTATGGAATAAAATGGCAAGTTAATAAAATTATTAATGTTAAAATCTTACACTGACAAATTTTAGGTGAATAATGTAGTGGAAGCTACAAAGCTAAAGAACGATGTTAGTATCAGACAAATTTTATCAAACACTAGTGAAACATACAAATCTCACAACAGTCGATGGGTTTTCCATATCAAAATATTGAACTCTCCAGTCCATGTCTCAACAGCACCGCGACTTTAGAACCAGGCCCATTTCTTTAAATTATTTATTCCACCAAATCATCAAAAAAGGAACTAACTGGTTGTTAAAAGACAGATTCATCTTTTCCACATTACCACAAACCTAATAGGACACATATCAAATCTTTTTTCTAATTTAGATTTGAATTTTAGGCCTTACAACGATGAAAATTATCTGGAATCTATGCAAAGCGCATAGGCCAGCTCTATCTAAAATTAATTACCTTTTACTTAACGATATTTTGTTCCGCACCCTAATCCATGCATATGAAAAATAATCGATGAGAAATTCACTTGACTTTTCCACTTAATTTTAATTGAAATGTTTTTTCTTGATTTTGTTGCATGATATTTCTCTTTAATATATGTGCATTGAAACCATTTCTATAAATAAAAACATTAATATACATTGTATTTACAATAGCAATAAAAAATAAGTATACATGAACCCAATCAATAATAATATATGAAAATTTGTTGTAAAATGGAAATTAATCCAACTCCTGCTTCCAAGTTCGGTCTTATTATAATTCCACCCTAATTTTATTATATCGGTTTTCACAACTAAGAAACCAAATAATCACTAGCTAAATATTCAATATTTAATCGAATTTTATACTAAATTACTTGGTAAAACAATAATAAATAAGCATAGATCACTTTACCCACTGGTTATCAAAATACAATCCTATATATTATTTATAAATACCAACTATTTCTACCATTATTTCTCCACAAAAGTTGGGTTTCATTTAATGTAATGAAAAGTTTTTTGATAAAGAAGGAGAAGGGATAGAAATTCCTTATTACAACAAATGTGATGGTAGCACGGGCCTTATAAAGTTTCCAGTAAGAAAAGAATATACAGTAGGTAAAGTGATGGAAAAAGCCATAAAACAGTATGCAAAGGAAGGATGATCAATGCATGTTCATTCTAATTTAGAAAATTGTGAAGGTTTAGAAGAGGGATTTGCTAACAAGTTTTTGGCCTTTGATCATAGTTATTTTAGCTAAAGTAAACCTTAAAAATTTGAATTTTTTTAAGAAGATGTGCCTGCTTTTTGTTTTCCATCATCCAAGAAATGTGTACCAGTTTATATTTGGCCAAATTTATAGCTTTCATGATATCAAATTGCTTCAAGGATTCCATGTTAATTTTGATTCGCTTACACAACATGGAAAATTTATTTTCTTTTGTTGTATAGATCCTATAGGAATTCTGATCCAGGACTACATAAATCAAAACCCCAAAGCATAGTAGAAAACGAGATCGTGGTAACAAGTGCAAAAATAACTAATCAATATCTCAATCCAATCCAATACCAATCACAATCACCCAAACAAGCAATGGAGAAACAATGCAATAATGATAAAAATAAATCATACGACGATTTATAATGATTCCATTAACGTCTTGTTAGTGTACATCCACTTTGAGAGAGAGCCTTTATTAATACCAATGAGATGAGTACAACAATAATCACAATATTCAATCTAGAATATGATTTAGTGGAGATTAGAATTAAATAATTTAGGATATGCTAAACCCTAGTTAATGGGGAATAAAACCCTTGTTTAAACTCTTGGAGTAATCATACTTCTTTGTATCTGAAAATGGCTTATATAGGGAAAGATCTTTCCTTGAAAAATTCCCGAAATGCCCCTTGAAGCTTTATAAATCTCGCAAAAATATCTGAGTCGAAAAATAGGCTGAAATCGTCACAGACGTCTGTCATGTGTTTCAGGAAAGCATGTCATATGTTTCAGGAAAGCATTCCCTAAAACCACATATGTCTATCCCAAAGTGACAAACGTCTGTCCTAAGTTTTGGGTTCCCAAACCCTACCATCATAGACATCTGCCACCTGATGCCGACCGCAGCAATCCACCATCATCGCCATATCTTCCTCCTTCGAGCTTCTATTTTTCAAACGGTCTTCTCCATTGTTAAGCTACTTCCGACCACTTCAATTCTCCATATAATGTTGCCAAAATTCAACATTCCACCTCGACACTATATCCATCTCCATTACCATAAATGGATAGAACCAAACTATCACCACTTCTAACTCTACGAAACAAGCTTGAATACTTTTACAATGAGCTCCAGGAAAGTCACCGCCTATTACACTCCATCAACGAGCTCAAGCAAAGCCCTTGCCCACTAACGAAATGTTGAAAGCACCCAAATCCAAAACCGTCTCACCAAAAGACAAAAGTAGTAAGGAGTGTAAACTAGTACTCACCAAGAAGATAGAACCACAATCTCTCATTAATACTCTTCATCATCCATAACCAAGCTCCTCCCTCAACCGTGCCACCTTGTGGCACCTAACACTGCAACAAGCGAATGAAGTTCGAGCAATGCTTGAACTTCCTAATAGGCAATACCTTAGTGAACATATTCATCGCGTTGTCCTTTATGTGTAGTATCTGAAAATATACTTGCTTATCTTCATCCGTGGGAGATTCTCTCACTTCAATACGCTTAGTCTGTAAGCTAAATGCAAAATTCTCCTCTAAGTGAATAGCACTTTGGCTATTACATTGAAAATTGATACTATCGTGTTCAAATCCTAAGTCACACAACAATCGCCTCAAGTAAAGTGCCTCCTTTTGCGCCTCTACTACGGCTATCAACTCCGCCTCCGTAGTGGATAAAGCAACTGCGGTCAGCAATCGTGATCACCAACTTATGACCGTACCACCAAGTGTGAAGACATATTCGAAAGTTGACTTTCTCTGATCCCTATCATCAACGTAGTCTAAATCACAATAACCAACCAACTTGCAATTCATCCCTTCACTACCGCCAAGAACAAGACCATGATATGATGTACCTCTAAAGTTTCTCAATATAAGCTTCATAGCTTCCTAAAATGATTTTTTTGGATTAGCCATATATCGACTAATCATCCCGATGGAATTTGCAATATCGGGCCTTGTACACACCATAACATACATTAAAATTCCAACTACGCTAGCATATGGCACCTTTTCCATATAAGCCTTATCTTTTTCAAAGATATGTGATCCCTTACTTGAAAGCTTCATATGCAAAGGTAAAGGTGTATTTGATTCCTTTGCTTCCTCCATGCAAAACTGGCAAAGCACTTTCTCTACATACTCTTTTTGAGTCAATTTTAACTCAAATCGCTTTCGATCCCTTTATATTTCCATGCCCAATATCCTCTTTGCTTCTCCAAGATCCTTCATTTCGAATTCCGATTTTAAACTCAATTTTAACTTGTTGATTTCATTCTTACCTTTTGAAACTATGAACACGTCTTCTACATACAATAGTAAATACACCCAACAACCATTTTTCAACCTCTTGAAATATACACAAGCATCCTTGATGCTTCTATCAAAACTATTTTCAAGCATAAAATGATCAAATCTCTTATGCCATCATCTGGGTGATTGATTAAACCATATAGTAATTTCTTTAACTTGCAAACCAAATTTGAATTACCAACTACAAAAAAACCATCCGGTTGCTCCTTCTAGATGTCTTCATCCAAGTCACAATGCAAGAAGGTGGTTTTCGCATTAAATTGCTCCAACTCCAAGTTATGAATGACAACTATAAATAATAATATATGGATTGAAGTATGGCGTACAGCCGGTGCAAAAATCACATCATACTCCTTTCCCCTCCGTTGTGCAAACCCCTTAGCCACTAGCCGAGCTTTGAATCTCCTATCGCCCTTCACCTTATATATCCATTTGCACCCAATAGCACGGTTTCCTTCAGAAAGTGGAACCAAATCCCAAGTTTGTGTTAGAACCTCCACTCTATGTTTTCAATGATAGAAACTATACAATCATATATGTTATATATCTTATCAATTTATAGGCACACACTACAAGAAATTGTTATGCTCAAAGATATCAAGACTCGAAGACAAACAAAGATTTATGGAACCATACTAAGGTCATACTAATGTGTTAATAATCATAGATAAACAGTGTAAGATCACCTTAAGTACACATACACATGAATTCAAATATACAAAGACCTGCTTCAAAACAAGTTTCATTTCTGGAATTGCCAACAATAGATGTTCGTGGAAAATCAATAGATGTCTGTGGCAAGGCTCAGGATTTTTATCTCTGAAGCTACGGACGTCACCAACAAACCTCCATCACAAGGCTTGGGATTAAAATTCCTAAAGCCATAGACTTTTGTGGTTTTCTAACATACATCTTCATCTGGGTAACTACAAAACTATAAATGGATACTTCTGTTCATACTAAAAGAACTCCTCTCTTGCTCAAAAGTTGTAGCCATTAGATCAAAGATTTTATCTAGCACTAACAACTTTTCATTTATATCATGTTGATTCTATAAATACATAAAAAATTGAGGTTACAAACTAACTAACTATTCTCTTGATTTCTACTACTTTCTATCTTTATTTGTGCACTCTTTGCTTACATATCTTCAATTAATCATAATTTGGTTAGATCACTTTCTACAATTCAAAGCATTCACTTTCGTATAATCTAAGGAAATTATAGGAAGAATTGTACTATCAATCAATATCCGTGTTATTTGGAACACAAGATTTTCGAAGAAATAATTTTCTATTAGCCAATTCCTTCGGACGAAGTGATGTTTATTAGTTAAAGGAATTACCAAGGGGTGCTTTGGGACTGGATGTAGGAAGGGAGGTTCGAACTAGTATAAAAAAAACTGGTGTGCTTGCTTTTATTATTTGTCTTATTCATACTCTATTAATTTACTCTACTTAGTATAAGTATTAGTTTATACTCTCACACTAGTATATAAGTTGCATTATATAAGATCCCATAGACTTTCATTTGGTATGAAAGCAAGGTTATTTCAATTTACACTAAAACGTAATTTAAAACTTTCTAATATGGCAAGTACATTACAAGAAGGTCAATTAATTGCTCGTCCCACACTATTTACCGGTTCTAATTATGCTTATTGGTCAACACGTATGCGAATTTTATGCAAGCCAATGGTTTAGAAATTTTGCAAACTACTCAAACTAGATATGAAGAACCTACCATAGACCTAAGCACTTAGATTGATACATAAAAAACGCAGCAACTAATAATGTCAAAGCCATGAAAGTTTTATTTTGGTTACTTGATAAAAATGAATTTTCACGAGATATGCTCTGCACTACTGCATATGATATATGGCGCACTTTGCAAATTACTCATGAAGGCACATCAAAAGTCAAGCAAATAAAATTCTCTATTTTACAAAATCAATTTTCATCATTTAAAATGAAAACAAATGAATATACTAGTGACATGTATTCTGGACTTCAAACTATACAACACGATCTCATGGCACCAGGGGTCAAATTCACTACTTTTGATTTAGTTACATGAATCTTAAATTTTTTGACCGTTGAATAGGAAAGAAAGGTTTTAGCTATTGAAGAAGCTAACGATCTCTCTCAGCTAAAAGTCGAAGAACTAATAGGAAATTTATTGTCATATGAAGCTGATTATAGGCAAGAAAGGAACAAAATCAAGAAAAGAAGAATGTTGCTTTTCAAGCAAATATTGACAACTCCGGCTTGGATATAGAAGAAATTGTATTCATTGATAAAAACTACAACAAATTCAAGAAATTTAAAAGGATGACAAAATTTCAAATGGTGGCAATTAAAATTCATCAAATCAAACATCAGTCAAATTTTATGGATGTGGCAAATTGACCATATGAAGAAGGATTGTCCATTACTCAATAATGACAAAAAGAAAATCAAATTCGAGAAATTCAAAAAGAAGTGAAGAGCTTTTCAAATAACTTGAGATGACTCTAGTTCGTCTTCTTCCTCTAATAGTGATAGTAAAAGTGACACAGAACAAGTTAATGTATGTTTTATGGCCAATACTAATGAGGTACGTCCTAAATTAACATATGATGAAATTTTGGAAATTAGCATAGAATTAGATGATAAATATAAAGAATCCAAGAAACTAAATAAAGAATACGTAGGAAAGATAAATAGAGCAGAGATAGAAATTAGTTTATTAAAAGATGAGAAAATAATTTTAGAAGAAGAACTAGAAATGGCTAAAAAGGAATGCAAAAAGTTATCTACCCTAATACATGATTTAGAAAATAGTAGATTTAGAAACTAAAAAAGAGAAACTAGAACTTAAGGCAAGTATAGATTCTAACAATATTGAAATTTGTCATCTTAAGAACAAGTTGGATAAAATAACTAATAATTTATCAAAATTTAATAAAGGAAAACAAAATCTAGAAAATTTAATCAAAATATTAAGACTATAAGGAATTTGAAATGGGTTAGGATTTAAAGCTAAGCAAAAAACATAGAAACAATTGTACACTATATACTAAATTCAAGAAACCTATTTCACAAATTAAGATTAATACACCTTAAACAAGTAGTGTCAAAATATAGATCCATAGATCAAATAAAAAATTTATTAGGCACAAACATATAGATGAATACTTGAGAAATATTATTTGTAATAAAAATTATTCTTTTTAAAGGACCCAAACCTACTTCGGTATGGTTACCTTCACCCACTAACACATAGGACACTAACAAGAGAATATGGGTACTAATTAAATCTTTACTAATTTGCAGGTACTCAAAAATAAAATTAAAAGTAAAAATAACTGGATACGCGATAGTGGATGCTCCAAGCAGATGACAGAAAAAGCACATATGTTATCAAATATAACATATATCAATGGAGGCACTGTGACATTTAGAGATAACCCAAAAGGATTTGTCATTGGCATTGGAGATGTTATCAACATCGACCACCTCCAATAATTTCACTGGTAAAATGGACTATGCGGTAGCAATAGCAAACGTATCCAGTCCCTACTCAACAGACTCAACTTTCTCCTCCTCCACAACAAACTCATTCAACTCATCCTTCACAACAACCTGGTTCCTCTCATCATACTATCGAATACTATTCCGATTCGGAGTTTCAAGAAACTCACACTGAACCAACGCAAAATGTCCACCCGTGATTTAATGCTTCGAAATCTAAAAATAATCATGGTCAACTAGCGAGCTTTGAACACTATAATGGCTTGTTTGGAATGATTTTTTTCAACAAGAATGAATAAAATGGGGAGAACTTTGGAAAAGGTTGTGTCCATTTTAGGCAAAGTAATGAGAAAACTACGTGGCAGGTCATCTTCTCGATCATCGTCTTCTCCTTCACCTGCACCACCGTCTCGACCACAAGCACCAATATATCATACTCATAGCTCTCATGAAGGAACTTCCCAAGATAAAGGCACAAATATTGAGCAAGATCAACCGGTAGAAGAGGAAGAAGATAGTGGCGATATGTCTTTGTCTGATCCTAACCAATCTCACCACCAACATTATATGGCTTTCCGTGGACTTTCAATTCAAGAAAATGAAGAATATAATGATGAAACTCAATGGCCAACTGAATGCCAACAAGATCCATCCCCCTACTGGGAATATTATGAAAATTATGGTGGACTGTTCTACTTGTCAAACCAGTATCCCTAGCTTCTTTCATTTGCTTTCTTTTCTTTTGAACTATGATATTTACCTTTGATGTACTATTGCACCATTTATATATTTGTTTTGTCTGCTGTTGAACTTGTATTTGTTATCATTGAATTATCTTATGTTCATTTTGTGGTTGAAATATGTTATTTATATATCTATTTTATTGTTGTGTATAATTTCTTTTATTAAGTTATATAATGACAAAGGTGAAGAAATATATTCATATACATAGGGGGAGATAAAAATTATAACGGAATTATTTTCATCATAACTAACGATTGTATAGTTGTCATCATCAAAAAGGGGGAGAATGTTAGAACCTCCACTTTATGTTTTCAATGACAACAACTATACAATCATATATGTTATATATCTTATCAGTTTACATGTATACCTACAAGATATTCCTATGCTCAAAAAAATCGGGAATCGAAGACAAACAAAGAATTATGGACCACACTAAGGTCATATTAATGTGTTAATAGTCTTAGGTAAACAATGCATGATCTCATTGAGTACACATACACACACAAATTCAAATATAAAAAGTTTGCATCAAAACAAGTTTCATTTCTGGAATTTCCAGCAACATACGTCTATGGAAAACCAATAGACGTCTATGACAATGCTCAGGATTTTTATCCTTAAGGTCACAAACGTCCATGGAAAACCAACAGACATTTGTCACAAGGCTCGGATTATTATTCCTAAAGCCACAGACGTCTATAATTTTTCAATAGATGTCTGTCATCTAGGTAACTGCAAAATTATGAATGAATTCTTCTGTTTATATTGAAAGAACTCCTCTCTCCCTAAAAAGTTGCAGCCATTAGATCAAAGAAATTTTATCTAGCGGTAACAAATTTTCATTTACATCTCATTGATTCTATAAATACATCAAAGATTGAGATTACAAATTAACTAACTATTCTCTTGATTTATACTACTTTCTATCTTTATTTGTTCACTCTTTGTTTACATGTCCTCAATTAATCATAACCAAACTAATATTTTGGTTAGATGACTTCCTACAATTCAAAGCATTCACTTTCATATACTCAAAGGAGATTATAGGAAGAATTGTACTATCAGTCAATATACATGTTATGCCACGACCCGATTTTTTCGACGCCCGAAAATCGACATCAATATGTCCAATGTATTAAATGCCGAAGAATCGAATGCCAGAAAACCAGACCGTAAGGGAAAGAAGAAGGATGTAAAAGAAGAGAAAACAAAATAACATCATAATCTCACAATCGCAGCGGAACAATATATAATAGTTAAATGACTGATCTTTATACAAAAAGAACTATATCTGTTTAATATATTACATCAACAGAATACAACACAATTAATAGAAAAATACAGGATAGTTATATTAACTTGTCCTTACAAAAGCTGACTATACAGCTTATACTGCACATCAGAATATATATCAAGTACGTGTAATACGTCTCACCATCCAGCTCGTCTCCTGAGCTCCACAACATTCTATCTTGTATCCTATAATACTCGGTCTGACCCGAGCATTATAGTGAAATAACACCCGAGTCAGTCTGGAAAACCAATGTGAGAAAACACACTCAATTGGATTATTGAAGTTTTCAAAATCCTTTTGAAATCAAAGGTATCTCGTAAGACGATGCCACAAATAAACATGTCTGGTTTTTACCTTACGATAACCAAAACATTTCTTATCAAATCCTCTGATATTATAATAGTGTCTAAGTACAAATACTTATTCAAATAGCAAAAATGGTTACATTCATTAAATTCCAGCACAATAGGTTTACAAACAAGTCCGAAGGCACTTATTGGAGATTGGGTTTCTATACAATGGCAGAGCTACAGGTACCACCCGTCACAGTAACTGGCCCAGATCAGCGTACCGAGGATCCCTCCCGATCTCCTGCAACACAAGACCGGAGCTACCCCTTACTGGATAGTCCGAATAAGATCACCCCGTGGTTGGGATCAGCAACCGCCTAATAAGCCGAATAAAAAGGGATATCTAGACAGGGGAAATCTTACCCTAATTTGGTGCTACCAACTTAGCCTTGCTGCACCTCCCATGTTTTAGCTATTCATGGTTGCTAAGGCTTGAGGCTATGCGTTACCTTTTTAGAACACATTTTACTTAGAATGCTCATCATCCTCCTGACGATGGTCTGATAGCATTCGTCCATACAAGTTGCCCTAGGTCTAGACAAACCGAATCACCATCTTCATCATCTTCACGGTCTTCATCCGCAAATGTTCAAACTGGATCGAAGTGGTTTTCAGATAATTAAACCCAATCCCGGTCTCTTCGTACGATCAGCGTGTTGGCCAAAATATTGATAGTCGGTTATTTAACTATCAAATTAACAATCATTCAACCAATTATTTTGTTTCCACTAAAAAGCACCAAGTCCTTTTTAATTTTAGCTTTTAAATAAATTTAAATCACTTTATCGAAAAATATACATTTAAAACATTTTAAAGTAAAACTACTTAAATCACTTTACTCAAAATTTATCCTAATTTAATTTACGTCTCAATCAAGTAAATTTTCTTTTCCACAATTTTAAAAATAAACCACAATTTATTTTTAAAACAAATTATCAACTCCTTATAAATTCCCACCGTGAATTTATATTTTCAGATTTATCCACTGATAAATATTTTACTTTATTTATAAACCCTGTTTATAATTTCCATACCCTCATTTTCCTTTAAATCACAGTTTACAAAACACCGATTTCCCAATCGATTCTCTGAATTGATTCCATTTTAAAACTTATTTTGATTTACCCAAATTTAATCCAAAATTCATTAATTCCAGTTTACTCATTTTATTTTGATTTAAAACCCTATTTAAATCTGAAATACCAATTTCATACTCTTTTCCGAAGTTCTCCTTTTATTTTTCCCAACTCATTCAAATTTTGAATTTAAAAATATATTCCTTCGTACTCACAAAACAATATTTCAACCATTTATTTTTCCCAATTCTTTTGTTTTTAAATTTCTCCATTTTTACTGTAAGTTTCTTACTTTAAATTTTCCTTTCCAATATTTATATTTTTTTAAATGCCACCATATATTCGGCAATAGGTTAACATCAAATAAATAAGTTTTCCAACATAATATCATAGAATTATTCAACATTTCATATAACTGAATATGAAAATAAGTTCAACAATTTTGAGAAATCCAGTTGGATCCCTCCAACCTGTTTCCCTGCATTCACATACGTTAGCACAATATAAAAATACCAATCCCGCTTCAAGGCGGGATATCGCGGTATACAGGGTCATCCGCTATTATGCGGGGCGCATAGGATCTCATCCGCTATATAATTCGAAAAATCAATCACTCCAATATATATATACTACTATATATACTATCACATCTAGACTGATAATAAATTATCAATGCAAGCAATCAACCAATAATTTAAATTTAACTATTTAAATTAACTCATAATCCAGATGTGAGTGAGATTAACTTACCTTTGATTTTGTTTTGCAATCCGATCCAACCCGGCTTGTTTTTCCACGATCTTAGACCTTGTATAAACATTATATAGTTATTAATATTTCAATTGATCGAACAATTAATTACCATTTAATTAACTAAATTAATCTAACCAATAATTTTCCTTAAAAAAAATCTTTTAGTAACTATAATAAATTAAATAATTTAATTGAACAATTTAACCCCAAAATACTTTATTTTAAAAATGAGCTAGAAAATAAGAATATGTAAATATATATTTATTTTATTTTTGAAACTTTATATATACTTACAAGAAATGATCTATATAGATCAAAATCTAATCTTTATAAAATTTCCTATGTTTTTTCAAAGTCCTACACATATGTATGTATGTATGTATGTATGTATGTATTCTGCTTTACTGTACATACCAAAATATGTGTATACTTGTATATTTATAAAAAAATCCTTTTTCTTTCCTGCAAAAATAAAACAGTAATTAACTTCACTGTTTACATTTTCTTCTTCTATACCTAATATATAAATATATATATATATATATATATATATATATATGTTATAAAACTCAAATTGGAAAACGAATCGTAAGAATACACAAACACACACACCTACCTCATAGCCGAGTTCGAAATCGAACTGAGCCCTAGCCACGACTTGACTGCGCCATCGACACCAGTTTTCACGTCTCCAGGCTGTGAAAGGACTCGCGAATCACCAAATCGCCACTTCGTCTCACCACGCAGTCGAACTCCAGGTCGTCGAATCCCAACCAAATCACGACGCAGCAAATCCTCTTCCCCCTTGAACCCTAAAACAACCTCACTCGACTCCCTATCGTGACGCCTCGCGCGATCATCCCTCGCCCACTGACCCACCTCAGTATGCTTGACTGCTCTGCCGAGCCTCTACCGTGGTGTGCCTCGCGCCTTCGTGTGCTTCCCATCAGCCGCGACCACGCGATTAATTGCATGTTGTTTTTCTTTTCCTCTTTGTTTTTTTTTTAAAACTGGATGAATTCGTTTTGAAAAGAGGAATGGATTGGTAGGGAGAAGGCATGATTTTGAAGAGGAGATTCCTGCTCGGCCATTTTTTCTCTTTTGAAGTTTGAAATTAGAATGAAAGGCTTGGCTGAAAATAAAGAGGGAGGGGACGTGATGTTTTGAAAAGGAGGTGGCATGCAAGAGAAGGCTACAACGATTTGAATTGAAAAAGTGCTGATGTGAAATGATAAAGTTCTGGTGTGACAGAAATACAGCTGATGAAGGTTGCTAGTATAAATGAATAAATATATTTAATTCAAATTGTCTCGATTAACGAAGCTTAAAATTTTGACATCCTATCGAATCGTGCCGCTAGGCGTTTATAATGTTATATCCCTATTTCGGATCCAATTGAAAAGGTTCCGAGTCCTAATTCGATCATATGGAGAAGATAGATTTTTAGACATAGTTATTATATTAAATTTTCGATATAGATTCAGCGCCTTTATAAATCATACAATCACATGATAACTCCAAACGCTACGAAATTTGAAATTCGATAATAATACACTATTATGGATCTAATGGAAAATGTTTTCATCAAACTCCGAGACTATGCCTTGGATGGTTATTTTTAAACGTCAATTTGAGCGCCAAACTGAACAAAGCACTACTAAATTCAAATTTAAAACTTTCATTGCATTTAGTATTATCGATATAAATTTTATAAGCCTCTAAATTATTTTTAAAAAGCTTGAAACTCTAGATTTCATATTTTACCCAATTTCCATTTATTTAATTCAATAGTTTATTTACCTAATAAATAGTTATATTTGATTATCCAAGTTAATAATTAACTTTTTCTTAAATATTTAAAATCAATTAAATATTCCGATTTGAAATATCTAAAATTCTGGGTCATCACATGTTATTTGGAACACAATATTTTCAAAAGAAATACTTTTGTATTAGCCTATTCCTCCGGGCGAAGTGAGGGTTATTGGTTAAAGGAATTACCGAAGAGGAGCTTCGGGACTAGACGTAGGACGGGAGGTTCGAAACAGTATAAAAACTCGGGTATGCTCACTTTTATTATCTATCTTATTCATACTCTGTTATTTTACTCAACTTAGTATAACTATTAGCATATACTCTCACATTTGTATATAAGTTGCATTATATAAGATCCTATAGACTTTCAATTTGATTCTTGAACAACGTTCGAATCTCTTCCTCGATGGCACAAATCCACTTCGAGCTATCACTCGACTCCATGATGCCATCAAGGTCCATTGGCTTATCTTGGAATACATGAAGAGCATAGTCCAAATTATCACAAAATCTAAGATAGTTCCAATCACTATATTTATCGGGTGGCCTTATAGCATGACGACCTACCCAAGTAGCAATACCATCACCCAAACTCCTATCGGTTCCACCTTTAAATGAATCCTCTCTAGAATCATGTACTACGCCAACACTATTAGAGGAACTATGTGGACTAGGTGAAGTAAAATCAACCGCTTCCTCCTCACAAGCATCTTTAACTACTCTACTCCTTGGATGAAAGGTGGGAATAACTTCCATCTCCTTTGATTCACCGTGAATCAAATCCGAAACATGCGATGAGCTCTCATATTCCTTGAACAAAGACGACTCATCAAAAGAACCATGATGAGAATTAATAACCGTCTTTGTTTTCGAATTCCAAATCTGGTAGCCTTTTACACCATCCGTGTAACGATAGCGATTTTTCGTTGCCGAAAAACCGAATAGTTATGGTTTTAAAAAGAAGAAAGAGGGAGAAGGAGATAGAAAATGGTAGAAGATAGGAAAATAGAGAGGAAAGGAAATAGAGAAAATAAAATAGAAAATAGAACGGAAAGAAAATAGAACGGGACATAAAGAAAACAACAGAACATCATCAGAATCTCACAATCGCAGCGGAACAACATATAATAAAAAATTAATAAATCTTTAAACAAAGAACTATATCAGTTATTACATCACATCACATTATATTACATCATATCATCAGAGTGTACAACAACAAACAACATCAAACAACGGGAAAGAAATACTATATACTAGTACTACGCCATGCCATCCAGCTTGCCTCCAGCAACTCCAGAATATCCAGAATATCCTGATAAACCTAACTCTTGACTGCCCGTGTGGAAAATTGGTGGGCACCTAAAGTTTAGGAAAGAAAACAATAAACTCCGAGTCAGTCATGTGACTGGTGTGAGAACTCAAAACAGTTTATTTATCTTTAAAAAATCAAAAATAGAGGAATATTTTTAAAGTCAATTCGCAATGCTTTTTTAAAAATGTAACTACCATAAGACCTCCCACCACACACACAATGCAAACGCAGACTTGGAGGAGATTTCTTCTTATGTTAGTCAAAGATGCTTGATACGCATTAAAAAGAAAACATTTGATATTATTATTAGTGCATAGTGTAGAACAAATCATTTCGAAAGTAAAGATATAAATCTTAGCCAGCATAGGTACCATTATAGTATGCTTACTATAGCTACCATATTAAATGGCAGGTTCTACAACTAAAACCGTACAAGTTTCGTATTGTTTCTTTGGATTTCCAACAAATGATCAGGCCAAGGAACTTCCCATTGCCACATGGAAACGGCTCTAGAAGGACGTCCCGAGAACCTAACCGGATCTCTGCCAACACAAGGCCGGGTTACCTTTCAAACTAGGTAACAACTGACACGGGTATGCCATCCCCCGGTCCTTTGGGACCTTTAACCGAGAGCTCTCTAATCAACATCACACCATAATAATAAGTGTTTCAACATGAGTAAGATTCTGGGCTCCATACCATGACACCATCCTTTTCCAGAAGGAAATGCACATACCCTAAAGGGAGCTACCCCTCATAACCTTGCCGCATTTTTCCTGTTTTGACCATTCGGGGTGTGAGGCTCGACGAAGTCTCGTCCATAAAAACACACTTTATACAAAAGCCGTGCTTTGGGTCAACAAATGATCATAGAAATGATCACTAAGATAAACGATCAAACAAATGATCCTATCACAAATGATCAACACAATGATCATTTCACAGCAACACTCAGCATGTCACATTACCAAATTGGGAATATATTGCTGATAACCTTCAACTATATATCCTCTGAGCTCGTACGTCTCAGAGAAGGGTGTTAAGCTAAGAGAATAAATTCTCCGCCACCAACAGAAATATATTTGAAAGAAATCGGCTTTATATCTCAACTTGTAATGTCAGACATACAATCCATACAAGTCTGTTCTGGGCTCGAACAGAACCGAAGGCACTTACAAAGAAGTCCTTGCAATCTGGATATCCACAATCCTGATCGGATTCCCCATCACATATGGAGAACTCTATACCATAGCTACTCGGTGCAGAGTCAATCGATAGGTCATCTTATCGCTCTCGCAAATATCCGGTCTTCAACACCGATCTTCAAATGCAATTCATAACGACGTATCACATATTCGGAATGGGTTATACGACCCCATAGTCCTTTCCCGGTTAACCCGAATAGTGAGCGCTTATTCAAAAATAAGTGTGACATTCAAATTCAAACAAATCACATCAAATACCTTTCAGAGGTAAATATTGATAGTCGGTTATTGAACTATCAATGGATATGCACAACATCACCAGATTCTAAATAATTTTTCAAATTATTTATTTTCCAAAAATATCTTTACAAGATATATAATTTTCAATACTTTAAAAATAAATCGATATTTATTTTTAAACAAATTCCTCTTTCTTTTATAAATTCAATAGTGAATTTAAAATTTCCAAAATATCTATGAATATACGTTTTCAATTATTCATTTTCAATTTATCTTCAAAAAGATAAATTCTCAAAACGTTTCATTTCACATTGGAAAAACATTTCCATACTTATTTATTTATAAGTAATTCACGAACCTATTTATCTTCAACACTTGGAAAATATTCAATATACTTAAATCGAAATTTAGTATATATTTCATTCTTTAAGGAAATCATTCTCTTAAACATATTTATTTGGGCCAAAACGAATGTTGCGTAAAACATCGTTACGACAACCCAAAATAACTAGTATAGGGATTTGAAATTAAAATAGATATATAAATCCCAATACTATACAAACATTTCCTTTCGGAAATCATTTACTATAACAACAGTGTTATAGTCGACATTTCCTTCTATTTCTCGAAAACGTCTATTTCAACAATGAATGTTGAAATCTATGGTTTCGAATCTTAATGCATTTAAAACATCTTTAGATCGTTTTAATTCTATTTAAAACATCACATCTAAAACAATTCCTTTAACATATTATTCACTATTCAAAAACGTGAATATACTTCATTAACAAATTTCATCCTTTCTATTCATTTTATTTTAAAGGATTATTCACTATCTAAACCGTGAATATAACTCCATAAATAAGTTACAACAATTTACTTATCAAAATAAGTCATTTGCGGATTTATAAAACAACGTTTATAAATTCCATTTTCATTTATTTTGTAACAACTTCCTTTTATAAATTCCTTTATTAACCTATTCGATTTATAACTCGATTATAAACTAAAGGTTCATATTATAAGTTAAACACTTATAATTTATTTGTTTACAAAATCGTTCTTTTAAACTTCATAATTATAAATCTTATAACTTATAGGATTCATTTATTTATCCAAATATATTCTTTAATAACTTCACAAAATTTATAAACCTTACTATTTATAAATTTCATTTATAACTTCACCATTTTTAATTTTATAAATTCCATTCACCTATGCAATCCATTTTCACTTCATTCAAACACTTATAAAAACTCGTTTTATAATTTCAATATTTCAATTTATAAATATCCATTTACAAATTTCTTAATATAAATCAATTCATATTAATATTTTAAAACGTCTTTAAATTCCTTTATAATTTCATCCTTTTGACTTATAAAATAATCAAACTTCATAAATCCTATATTTAGACTTTTATAATATATTCAAAAATCCCGATTTAAACTATTTTATAAAATCATTAATCCATATTTCTCAAAAATCAACTTTTAACTATATTTCTCAAAAATAATAATTTTTTATAACATTAAAAATTATAACGTTATTTATTTATAATGGATCAATTCCAAAAATATTTATATTTTCAAAGATCACTTTAAAAACCTTTTTAAAATTCCCAAAATTTGGTCCAATGATGCTACACACCAAATAGTCAATCACGACTACAACGATATCATATATCGTATATGATATTCTATCAAATATCAAAATATCTGAAATCAAATAAAAACTGTTGAGGAATCCAGTTGGATCCCTCCAACCTGTTTTCCTGCATCCACAAACATTAGCACAATACCAATTTCGCTCCAGTACGAAATTATCGCGGTATATGGGATTTAAAATATTATCCGCTTAATAACGGCGCAATAGGGTCTCATCCGCTAAAAAATGCGGGAAATCAACAACTGCAATATATACATATGCCAATATATATATATTGCTATTATATATAACACAAATTTCACTGTTTATGAAATATTCGCGGTATATGTTTTTAATAAATAACATCCGCTTACTAACGACGCATAATGTCTATTTTAACAATCAATAGATAACAATCATCATTCAAACATACATTCAAGAATTTTAAATCTAACTATTTAAAATAAAATCGAAACCGATTCGATTGAGTGCGAAGTTCTCACCTTGATTTCAATTTCGTTTTAGCGATTTATTTCGAATAAAATTAAACGGACGTTTAATTTTACCCAAAATTCTCACTAACTCCAAACGACTCCAATCAAATTCCATAGCGTAGTGCTCGTCCATACGATTCCGACGCAACTGGTTTCGCACGTTTTCGACCTCACTCAAAATCTGCCGTTCATTCCTTGATGAGAAATCACGGCCTTGTGTTCCTTCTCCTTCCCCCCCACGTTCTACAGGCCGACAATCACGCAACTTAAACCCAACACTCGACATTTAGGGTTAGAGATCGCGACATATACAAGCACTTCTACAACGATCAGGTAGCTCCACGTTGAAGGCCTTCACCTCCTCTATGCTTGGCATGAATATCCCCAAGCTCGGTCCCCTCCTGGTGGTGAAAAACGTGCATAGACGCAAGACGAACGCGGCGCCTTTTCTGCCTCCACGACACACCATACTCCATCAACTCCGTACAGATTTGAAGATCACGTTGCCCTCTACAACTTTCGTGTTGAAAGTTTCTGATAATTGTCGAAGGATATGGAGAGATTAAGGAGAAAAGGAACGAGCATTTTCGGCCTTCGGTTTTAGCTACTGGCGGCTAGGGTTTTATTAGGGTTTTTTTTTTACTTTGTGAAGAGATAAGGGTCTATTTATAGGAAAACGAACGAAGCACTATTCATTCCGGAAATTCCAAACTCCGATTTACGCGCAGTGATCGACATTCCTAGGGTTTATCCCGCGTTCTGGACACAATGGAACATGTTTCGAAAGCTAATTCGGTCATCTGTGTGAGTTATGGCAATAAACGTTCGATTTAAATTAAACCGATTTAAACGATTTTCTAAACGTTTTAGCTTGCACCGGACAAACGGTAAATCCAATTGACTTGAAATTTTAAACCTTACAATAATATCACATTACAGATCCGATGAAACAGGTTTCGTCGAAATCCGAGACTTTTTGAAAAATGGCTATTTTAACTCGCCAAATTAATATTAAAACAATTTCGATGCGTTTCGAGCTGCCACGATCAAGCGATAACTCCGATTGCTACGAAAATTGAAATCCGGTAATAAAAAACTATTACGGATCCAATGGAACTGGTTTCGTCCAATTCTGAGACTGTTCGAAAATTGGCTATTTTCACTAGTCGATTAAATATTAAAATATTCAATTTTCACAAATAAACTTTTAATTCGATTTTAAAAGTTCTAAAATACCATTCTAACTTCAATATGATAAAATAAAATTTTACAAATTATTTTCAATCATATTTAACCCAATTTTCAATTATTTCCATAATTTAACATATTAAATTATCGATTTAATTATTCAATTAAATCCAATTATTCGAAATAAAATTTATTCGACTTATAAATTTCACTTATTAATATTTAAAATTAATTAAATATTAAAATTTTGATTAATAAAATTCTGGGTCGTTACAATCTTCTCCCTTAAAAGAATTTCGTCCTCGAAATTAACAAGTAAGAAAAGTTACAGAATCTATTAATTTTCCCTAAATTCATAGTTAAACTTCCTACAAATCTTTACTAAGTTTTCCAAATCATACCTAGTTATCTTTTCAGAAACAACTATCTTGTTTACTTTCAACTTCAAATCAAAGTTATAGTTTTCACAAAATTTCCCAATTTTCCCAAATTTTTTCTAACGCCTTAAAATTTTCGAAAAAATTCACCATAGTCTCCTTTGCGCGGCTCGATCCGAAAAAAAAATGATAGTATATATATCACAAATATACATCTCATCAAGTAATGAGGCATCCCGCAGGGAAAAAAAAGTGTAAAAGTACGATATTTAATCTGAGATATGTACCTTATATTTTATTAGCAAGCATATACGGCTAATATAGCGCGAAAGCGAGCTCCAAATGCGAAGCAAACGCGATCCGCACCTACTAAACACTCAACAAACAACATGAGAACATGCATATATGAAAATAATCTCAATATACAACATATAACAACATAACAACTATATATGCCAACATAGCAATGCATTAAAAGCAATATATTCAACCATCAACCAACTAACATCCATAACCAATAAATATTCATTCATATTCTCATTAATATTAAATGAATTGGTTTTCAATTAATCACATTTGATTCATTAACAGTGGATGTTTTTACTAACATTCATTTTCAATTAGTTTATATTCACTAATTCATATTCAAGTTGGTTCACTCCCAAATCAAATTCAATTCTATTTAAAATTCACTTAACTTCCAATTGAATTTCAATTACTTTAGCTTCCAATTTCATTAATACTTAATGAATTATATACAATCAACTAACAACCATATAACAACCAATGTATATTAATTACAACCAAATTTCTTTGCTTATATTCATTCAATTTGGTTTAACACCTTTTACTTTCAATTGAATTTCAATTATTCAACTTCCAATAACATTTGATTTTAATGAATTAATACTTATATTCATTATTCCATATCAATTATTCACATTTAATTGATTAACATTCAATCCATTAATTCAATTCAATTACAAAAGTTGAATTTCATTTATATAACTTAAGTTCATATCTATCATTAACCTTTATTAATTTACTTTGATATCAATATCAACTTCATTCAATAACTCTTAAGTTATATTTCAATATAACTTTAAATTCATTTTTTTATTTACAACTCATATTCATAAATATATTCATATAGTTTCACTTCTTATATATATAAGTTTATTTCTCAATTGTAAATCACTTTAATTATAATTCAATTCTTATAATTCTTTTGCTTATACAATTATTCTTTTATTTAGATTATTCAAACAACTTAACAATCTACTTATATACACTTTAATAATTCTGAAAAATTATTCCTTTATATATAAAATATAATCAAGGTAAAATTATTCCATTTACCCAATTTAAAACAATATCGTGCCGAATTGTTCTATTCAAATGTTTATAAACCCCTTCGGCATAGTTTTCGAGACCGTGCTGACGAAGGTTCATATGCCACTCAATAAACCAATCATCACAATATAAAACAATTTTATATTCACTAACAAATATGCTCTCATAGCTATTATTACACTCAACTCATTCTAGAGTACTACTGACTCTATCTCTAATGAGTAATACCCAATAGAGCCATGGTTGTCGCTTAACCATATGCTCTGATACCAAATGTAACGATAGCGATTTTTCGTTGCCGAAAAACAGAATAGTTATGGTTTTAAAAAGAAGAAAGAGGGAGAAGGAGATAGAAAAAGGTAGAATATAGGAAAATAGAGAGGAAAGGAAATAGAGAAAATAAAATAGAAAATAGAACGGAAAGAAAATAGAACGGGACAGAAAGAAAACAACAGAACATCATCAGAATCTCACAATCGCAGCGGAACAACATATAATAATAAATGAATAATTCTTTAAACAAAGAACTATATCAGTTATTACATCACATCACATTATATTACATCATATCATCAGAGTGTACAACAACAAACAACATCAAACAGCGGGAAAGAAATACTATATACTAATAATACGCCATGCCATCCAGCTTGCCTCCAGCAACTCCAGAATATCCAGAATATCCTGATAAACCTAACTCTTGACTGCCCGTGTGGAAAATTGGTGAGCACCCAGAGTTTAGGAAAGAAAACAATAAACTCCGAGCCAGTCATGTGACTGGTGTGAGAACTCAAAACAGTTTATTTATCTTTAAAAAATCAAAAATAGAGGAATATTTTTAAAGTCAATTTGCAATGCTTTTTAAAAATGTAACTACCATAAGACCTCCCATGTAACGACCCAGAATTTTTATTAATTAAAATTTGAATATTTAATTAATTTTAGATATTAATAAGTGAATTTATAAGTCGAATAAATTTTATTTTGAATTATTGGATTTAATTGGATAATTAAATCGATAATTTAATATGTTAAATAATGAAAATAATTGAAAATTGAGTTAAAAATGATTGTAAATAATTTGGAAAATTTTATTTAATCATACTGGAGTTATAGAAATATTTTAGAACTTTTAAAATCGAATTAAAAGTTAATTTGTGATAATTGAATATTTTAATATTTAATTATCGACTGTAAAATAGCCAATTTTTGAACAGTCTCAGAATTGAACGAAACCAGTTTCATTGGATCCGTAATTGTTAGTTATTACAGGATTTCAATTTTCGTGTCAATCGGAGTTATCGTTTGATCGTGGCAGCTCGAAACGCATCGATTTATTTTTAATTTAAATTTGGCGAGTCAAAATAGCCATTTTTCAAAAAGTCTCGGATTTCGACGAAACCAGTTTCATCGGATCCGTAATGTGATATTATTGTAAGGTTTCAAATTTCAAGTCAATTGGATTTACCGTTTGTCCGGTACAAATTAAAACGCCTAGAAATCGATTTAAATCGGTTTAATTTAAATTGAGCGTTTACAGCCATAACTCGCACATACTTTCGAATTAGCTTCCGAAACCTGTTCCATTGTGTCCGGAACGCGGGGTAAACCCTAGGTACGCTGGTTACGGCGCCTAAATCGGAGTTCGGAATTTCCGGGATGAATAGTGTCGCTCGTTCCTTATAAATAGACCCCTTGCCTTCATAATTTGATAAAAATATCATTCCAAACCCTAATTTTAACCTAGCCGCCACTTGATAAATGGATGGCCAGAAACTACTCCACTTCCTCCCTCAATTACTCCCAATCCATTCATCGATTCACGAAGCCATCAACTACAAAGATGAAGAGCACGAGATGAGCTTTCAATCCATACAGATTTGATGGAGTTTGGAGCATCGTGGGACGAGCTAGGGGAGGCCGACAGTATGGGGCTGCGCACGCATTCCAAGGCTCATCATGGGGCCGAGCATGATGCCCTTCAGGTCGAGTGTTGAGGTGGTCGTGCTCTCCGACGTGGTGGTAGTATGATGGGGTATCGTCGAGTATGAGTGTTGAAATTTGTAACCCTAAATTGCTAAATGGGTTCGGCCTAAATTTTGTTCTCCTGGAGATGAGGACGTGTGATGAAGATGAAGGGGGAGAACGGCCATGATGGGTTACAGTTGGATCCAAGGGCTATGGTCAGTCAGGGGTTAAAAATTATAATTTAAATGTTGAAATTAGCTATTAAAAATCGTGTACGAACTTCATAAATTCATATCTTTTTCATACGAGGTCGAAACTGCGCGAAACCAGTTGCGTTGGAATCGTATGGACGAGCACTACGCGATGGAGTTGGTTTGGAGTCGTTTGGAGTTAGTGAGAATTTTGGGTAAAATTAAACGTCCGTTTAATTTTATTCGAAATAAATCGCTAAAACGGAAATTAAAACCAAGGTGAGAACTTCTCACTCAATCGAATAGGTTTCGATTTTATTTTAAATAGTTAGATTTAAAATATTTGAATGCATGTTTGAATGATGACTGTAAATTATTGATTGTTAAAATAGACATTATGCGCCGTTAGTAAGCGGATGTTATTTAATATAAACATATACCGCGAATATTTCATAAACAGTGAAATTGGTATTATATATAGTAGCAATATATATATATTGGCATATGTATATATTGGAGTTGATTGATTTCCCGCATTTTTTGTTTAGCGGATGAGACCCTATTGCGCCGTTATTAAGCGGATAATATTTAATAAGAACATATACCGCGATAATTTCGTACTGGAGCGAAATTGGTATTGTGCTAATGTTTTTGGATGCAGGGAAACAGGTTGGAGGGATCCAACTGGATTCCTCAACAGTTTTTGTTTGATTTCAGATATTTTGATATTTGATGGATTATCATATCGATATATGATGGATCGTTGTAGTCGTGATTGACTATTTGATGTGTAGCATCATTGGACCCAGATTTTGGGATTTTAAAATGATTTTTAAAGTGATTTTTGAAAATATACTTTATTTTTGAAATTGATCCATTTTAAATAATTAAACGCTATAATTTTTGAAGTTATAAAATTATGGGTTTTGTGAAATATGGTTAAAAAGCTGATTTTTAGAAATACGGTTAAAAGTTGATTTTTGAGAAATATGGATCAATGATTTTATAAAATAGTTAAATTGGATTTTTGAATTTATTATTAAAAGTTTAAATATAGGATTTATAAAATTTGATTATTTTATAAATCAAAATGGTGAAATTATAAAGGAAATTAAAGACGTTTCAGAATAATAATATAAACTGATTTATATTAAGAGATTTATAAATGGATATTTATAAATTGAAATATAGACATTATAAAACGAGTTTTTATAAGTGTTTGAATGATGTGAGAATGAATTTCATAATAGAATGAAATTTATAGAATTATAAACTGTGAAGTTATAAATGAAATTTATAAATAGTAAGATTTATGAATTTGTGAAGTTATTTGAAGAATAAATTTGGTTAAATAAATGAATCTTATAAGTTATAAGATTTATAATTTGGGAAGTTTAAAAGAACGATTTTGTAAAATAATCGTTTTATAAGTATTTAACTTATAATATGAACGTTTAGTTTATAATTTAGTTATAAACTGGAATAGGTTAATAAAGGAATTTATAAAAAGGAAGTTTTTATAAATAAATAGAAATGGAATTTATAAACGTTGTTTTATAAATTCGCAAACGACTTATTTTGATAAGTTAATTGTTATAACCTATTAATGGAGTTATATTCACGTTGTAAACAGTGAATAATCCTTTAAGTTAAAAAGAATAGAAATAATGGAATTTGTGAACATGGTATATTCACGTTTTTGAATAGTGAATAACATGTTAAAGAAAATGTTTTAGAATGTGATATTTCACACAGAATTAAAACGATCTAACGATGTTTTAAAAGGTGTTGAGATTCGAAACCATAGATTTCAACATTCATTGTTGAAATAGATGTTTCGTGAAATAAAAGGAAATGGTGGACTATAACACTGTTGTTATAGTAAATGATTTCCGAAAGGAAATGTTTAGTATAGTATTGGGATTTATATATCTATTTAATTTCGAATCCCTATACTAGTGATTTTGGGTTGTTGTAACGATGTTTTACGCAACATTCGTTTTGGCCCAAATAAATATGTTAAGTGAATGATTCCTTAAAGAATGAAATATATACTTAATTCGATTTAAGTATATTGAATATTTTCTAAGTGTTGAAAATAAAAAGATTTGTGAATTACTTATTTTTTTTTTTTGAGTATGGAAATGTTTTCCAATATAAAGTGAATATATTGAATTTATCTTTTTGAAGATAAATTGAAATGAATAATTGAAATCGTATATGCATGAATATTTTGAAATATAAATTCATTATGGAATTTATATGTGAAAGTGGAATTGGTTTAGAAAAATAAATATTGATTTATTTTTGAAGTGTTGAAATTATATATCTTGTAAAGATATTTTGGAAAATAAATAATTTGGAAAATTATTTGGAATCTGGTGATGTGTGCATATCCATTGATAGTTCAATAATCGACTATCAATATTTCCCTTTGAATGGGTATTTGATGTGAATTGATTGAATTTGAATGCACACTTATTTTTGAATAAGCGCTCACTATTCGGGTTAACCGGGAAAGGACCATGGGGTCGTATAACCCATTCCGAATATGTGATACGTCGTTGTGAATTGCATTTGAAGATCGGTGTTGAAGAACGGTATTTGCGAGAGCGATAGGATGACCTATCGATTGTCTCTGCACTGGGTAGCTCCTGGTATAGAGATTCCATAAGTGATGGGAAATCCGATCAGGATTGTGAATATCCGGATTGCAAGGACTTCTTTGTAAGTGCCTTCGGTTTTGTTCGATCCCGGAACAGACTTGTATGGATTGTGTGCCTGACATTACAAGTTGAGATATAAAAGCCGATTTCTTTCAAATATATTTCTGTGGGTGGCGGAGAATTTATTCTTTGCTTAACACCCTTCTTTGAGACGTACGAGCTCAAAGGTTATATAGTTGAAGTTATCAGCGATATATTCCCAGTTTGGTAATGTGACATGCTGAGTGATGCTGAAATGATCATTGTGTTGATTATTTGTGATAGGATCATTTATTTGATCGTCTATCTTAGTGATCATTGTGTTGATCATTTGTTGACCCAAAGCATGGCTTTTGTATAAAGTATGTTTTTGTGGACGTGAATTCGTCGAGCCTCACATCCCGGAAATGGTCAAAACAGGAAAGAAGCAGCAAGGTTATGAGGGGTAGCGCCCTTTAGGATATGTGCATTTCCTTCTGGAAAAGGGTGGTATCATGGTATGGAGCCCAGATACTTACTCATGTTGAAACACTTTGTTTTTATGATTGTGTGAATTGATTAGAGAGCGCTCTCGGATAAAGGTCCCAAAGGACCGGGGGATGGCATATTCGGTCAGTTGTTACTCAGTTAGGGGTAACCCGGCCTTGTGTTGGTAGAGATCCGGTTTGGTTCTCGGGGATGTCCATCCAGAGGCATTCTCATGTGGCAATGGGAAGTTCCTTGGCCTGACCATTTGTTGGAAATCCAATTCCCAATACGAAACTTTTACGGTATTAGTTGCAGAACCTTCTATTCACTTATGGTGTCGCAACACTATTTGGATAGTAGCTATAGTAGGCATAGTTCGAAATGTCTATGTCGGCTAAGATTTATATCTTTATTTTCGAAATGATTTGTTATACATTATGCACTAGTAATAATATCAAATGTTATTTTAAATGCGTATCAAGCATCTTTGACTATCATAAGGAGAAATCTCCTTCGATTCTGCGTTTGCATGTGTGTGTGTGCGGGAGGCCTTATGGTAGTCTCATTTTTAAAAGCATTGCGAATTGAATTTAAAAATATTCCTCTATTTGATTTTAAAGTAAAATAAACTGTTTTGAGTTCTCACACCAGTCACATGACTGACTCGGAGTTTATTGTTTTCCTTCCTAAACTCTGGGTGCCCACCAATTTCCACACGGGCAGTCAAGAGTTAAGGTTTATCAGGATATTCTGGATATTCTGGAGTTGCTGGAGGCAAGCTGGATGGCATGGCGTATTACTAGTATATAGTATTTCTTTTCCGCTGCATTGTTGTTGTTGTATGTTGTTGTACACTCTGATGATATGATGTAATGAAATGTGATGTAATGTAATAACTGATATAGTTCTTTGTTTAAAGATTATTCATTTATTATTATATGTTGTTCCGCTGCGAATTGTGAGATTCTGATGTTGTTTTCTTCTGTTCTGTTCTATTTTAAAAATGTTCTATCTTCTATTTTTCTGTTTTCTTTCTCTATTTTCTACCTTCTTCTCTGTCTTTCTTTTCTTAAATTCTTTTTAAAACCCATAACTATTCGGTTTTTCGGCAACGAAAATCCGCAGACGTTACATCCCACCATACACACAATGCAAACGCAGACTTGGAGGAGATTTCTTCTTATGTTAGTCAAAAATGCTTGATACGCATTAAAATGAAAACATTTGATATTATTATTAGTGCATAGTGTAGAACAAATCATTTCGAAAGTAAAGATATAAATCTTAGCCAGCATAGGTACCATTATAGTATGCTTACTATAGCTACCATACTAAATGGCAGGTTCTACAACTAAAACCGTATAAGTTTCGTATTGTTTCTTTAGATTTCCAACAAATGGTCAGGCCAAGGAACTTCCCATTGCCACATGGAAACGCCTCTGGAAGGACGTCCCGAGAACCTAACCGGATCTCTACCAACACAAGGCCGGGTTACCTTTCAAACTAGGTAACAACTGACACGAGTATGCCATCCCTCGGTCCTTTGGGACCTTTAACTGAGAGCTCTCTAATCAACATCACACCAGTCTTGCTTATGCTAGGTGATATGTGATGGGGGTTCTCGCTTAGCCAAGCAAGACTCCTTCAAAAGCTCTAGGCTTAAGCTTATCATTTTTCGGATCATGCACTTAAACCGAAGTATCAAACACACGAAGGTAACTCTAGTCAATGATCTTTCCCTTCCATGCTTCCTTTAGAATTTTGTTATCGATAGCCAAGCACGGAATTCCATTCATAAAATACACCGTGGTTGACAAAGCTTCGGCCAAAAATCCCTTCGACAAACCCGGTGTCAATCTCATGCATCGAGCAGAGTACGGTTCATCCTCTCCTTAATACCATTTGACTGTGGATCTCTTGATGTAGTAAAATGCCTCCAAATGCCATGATGCTCGCAAAACTCAAAGAACTCTATGAAAACATACTCCTTGCCATTGTTGGACCTTAGAATCTTCAAAGACTTGCCACGCTCATTCTTAACAAGAGCCTTCCATGCTTTGAACTTTACAAATGCCTCCGACATGGCCTTCATTATATGCACATACCTTCCAAGAAAATTCATCAATAAAAGGAATATAATACGATGAAACGATCCTGACTAGGCCTTCGAAAATCGGCACCAAATACGTCACCTATATTCAAATGCCGTAGATTCAAACGCCGAATCTGGCCCGTCGAAGCTTATAACACATTAAGTACAACAATACAGCGGAAGAAAATAAATATCAATATATATAACATTGATACAATGACAGATACAATATCTGATACAATATGATACAACAAAATGATACAATAGATATCAATACAATCAGAGATACAAGACACAGCAGAAAGAATATCTTCAATAGAATGCTTCTCCAAATCAAATGCTCCAATCCATAGCTAGCTTGAACCAACATCACGATGCACAAAGCTAAGCAAGGTCAGTCGTCCAAGGACTGAACTAGCTCCAGATAATCCACTAAACCCGACTATCTGAAAAACCCAACTCTAGACTGCCCATATGGAAAATTGTGGGCACCTAGAGTTTAGGAAGGGAACAATAAACTCGGGGGCAGTCATGGGACTCGTATGAGTAACAAAAACAGTTTTTATCTTTAAAAACAAACAAAAGAATTTAGATTGAAATCCGCAATGCTTTTTGGAAAATGAAACTACCATAAGGCCTCCCGCCACACACACCATGCAAACGTAGAATTGGAGGAGATTTCTCCTTATGATAGTCAAATATGCTCGATACGCAAAAACCATTTTAATATTATTATTAGTGCATAGTGGAAAACATTTCGAAAGTATAATATTAATCTTAGCCAGCATAGACATTCCGAACTATGCCTACTATAGCTACCATCCAAACAGTGGCGTGCCACCATAAGTAGATGGCAGGTAATACAACTAAAACCGTACAAGGCGCGTATTGGATGAGTGGATTTCCAACAAATGGTCAGGCTAAGGAACTTCCTATTGCCACATGGGAACGCCTCTGGAGGGACGCCCCGAGAACCTACCCGGCTCTCTGTTAACCCAAGGCCGGCTACCCCCTTCCCGGGGAATAAAACCTCAGATATACCACCCCTGGTCCTTTGGGATCTTTATACGAGAGCATTCTACACCAACAACATCACACCGTAATAAATATACTACATTGTCAACATGAGTAAGTATCTGGGCTCCATACCATGTACTACCCTTTTCCAGAAGGAACGATCATACCCTAGGGGAGCTACCCCTAAAACCTTGCCGCATATTTCCTGTTTCGACCATTACCGGTTTGTGAGGCTCTATGAGGTCTCGTCCACAAAGCTACGCTTTACACGAAAGCCATGCTTTGATCACAAATGATCAACAAATGATCATCAACACACAGCAAAACTTAGCATGCAACATTACCAATTTGGGAGTATATCGCTGATAACCTTCAACTACATAACCTTTGAGCTCGTACGTCTTAGAGAAGGGTGTTAAGCTAAGAGAATAAATTCTCCGCCACCAACAGATATGTATTTGAAAGAAACCTGCTTTATATCTCAAAGTGTAGTGTCAGACATACAACCATACCAGTCTGCCTGGGTTCGAATAGAACCAGAGGCACTTTCGAAGAAGACCTTGCAAATCCGGATGATTCCTAATCATGTCCGGACTTCCCATCACATATTGAGATCTCTATACCAGGGATCAGCAGGTGCAGAGATAATCGACGAGTTATCCTTTCGTTTTCGAAAATATCCTGTCTTCACCACCGGTCTTCAAATGCTATCCATATCGTCGTATCATTATTCGGAATGGGTTATATGACACAAGGTCCTCCCCCGGCTAAACTGAATAATGAGCGCAATATTTAAAAACATATGGATATGCGATTTCAGTTAAGTCACCACTTAAAACCCAAACTTTCTTTTCAAATGGTTTAACAAATAACTATTTCAAATCTTTAAACAAAAAGATTTATTTCACAAAGTTCACTCAGTTTCACAAAGACCCATTTACGGATTTCAAAACAGTTCCCATTTCGATTAGGATTAACATATTCAAATCTTTAAATCAAAGATTTAACTTATAGCTTTCAAACCGTTCCATAACTTGGAAATCATTTTCATTTCAAACTAAAAATCCTTTTAACACAAATTGGAGGTTCATTTCTTATGTTAAAGCTTTTATTATTTGAAAACAAATAGTTTTCGTTTCAGAAAAATCCAATTATATTTGCACGAGTTAAAGCCCTTGAATTAAATTCAAATTCCTAATCAATATCATTAAAATGGTTTAACCCATATATAACTAGTATAACATCTTTAATCCCTAGTTTAAAATCATAGAATTCAATTTCAAATTTTGAATTCAAATTGTCTATTTAAAAATCATTTCAAAAATCTGTGACTTAATCGATTTCCTCGTGAAATCCATATTTGTGTGTGTATGGTGTGGTCCAGGGTTTTAACACAATAGTGCAACAACATCATCATAACAGATCAAAACACAGAAATATAGTTGTTAAGCGGTATAAACTATAACGCTTATCGTTCATTCACAGATTCACAGATAATAAACAATTGTATCATAAATAAATGAATAAATTATACACAGCTCAATCCACAAAACAAAATATGACAGATCAGATAGGACAATCAATTCAAGGCATCTCATACAATACAATCATTTATAAGTAAGGTCAAGCATTCAATAAACATCTATAAACAGGATTAACTAATTATTTAATCCTAATTAATTCAATTTATTTCCAATTAAACTAATTACTTATGAATTAATTATTCAATCCTGATTTATTAATTACAAATCATTTGATATAAATTAATTTATCGAACACTTTAATTAATTAAATTATTCTTAATTAATCATATTAAGTAAATTAACCTCTAAACCAATTACATAATTTATTAACCCCTCTTTAATTACTTTAAGAAATTAAACCTTTAATTACTTACCATAAAGTAATTACACTTACACAATTTCATAAATCATTATCATTAATTAAAATTGATTAACCATTAATAACTCATTAATTAATCCTAAATTAATAAGCTAAAACCTTAATTAGCTAATTTTAAACTCTTAATTATTAATTTATCCAAATCATTAATTATCCATTTTAATTAATTTAATAATTACAAATCATTAATCTTCATTTACTTTAAAGATAAAAACATTTTTCTTATTAATGTATCAAGTTATCATTAACAAGTCACATAAACAATTTACTTTTATCTTTTACTTTAAATTTTATTTTAGATTTTAAGATTTAAAATGAAAACAAATAAATTTTAACAAAGTTTAAAACAATTTTCAAAACACTTTTTCATTTACAAGTTAAAGAATTATCTAATCCTCATAATAGAAGTTAAAGGATTTAAGACCCAATTTTATTTTAAATCAATTTAAAAATTCAATTTATCATTCAAGTTATTTAAAACAATTTAAATTTTAAAAACTTCTTTTATTTCAGAACTTAGATTCAAATTATATTTGAATCCAGATTTAAACCTCTGATTTTAAACTTCACTTACAATTCAAACTTCAGCTTAAAATTCAAACTACTTAAACCCTTTTAAAGTAGTTAAAACAATTTAAATTTTTAAAACTTTATTTATTTTTAAAACCGAGATTCAAAACTAACTTGAATCAGATTTAAACTTGGATTTTAAACTCATTTTAAAACTTTGCTTTTCATTTAACTAGCTTTTAAATTTTATTTTAAAAATTTACAACCAGAGCAACAGGTTTCAGTAAAACCTGTTACAAATAATTTACCCGAGTCAACATTCTTTTCCTTCGTGTTAACCAGAAAATAAAATGCACAGTGCACGTACACCGTGGCTCTGGCCAACTTCGGCCAACCACCAGACCTCAATCCTATCAACGACCATCACCTGACACCATCATGGCCTTCCAAATCCACCACAGTTGCTCGAATCAAAATCGAGAATCGAATTCCCAAACCTATTTATTTGTATTTCAGTTGACATTTCACTTGAGTTGAGTGTTTTGTGTTTTGCTTTATGCTCGAGTCAGACTGAGTGTCGCAGCATCTGGCACAATATGATACATTAATACAATAGATATCAATACTATCAGAGATATAAGACACAGCGGAAAGAATATCTTCAATAGAATGCTTCTCCAAATCAAATGCTCCAATCCATAGCTAGCTCGAACCAACATCACGATGCACAAAGCTAAGCAAGGTCAGTCATGCAAGGACTGAACTAGCTCCAGATAATCCGCTAAACCCGACTATCTAAAAAACACAACTCTAGACTGCCCGTGTGGAAAATTGTGGGCACCCAGAGTTTAGGAAGGGAACAATAAACTCCGGGTTAGTCATGGGACTGGTATGAGAACAAAAACAGTTATTATCTTTAAAAACAAACAAAAGAATTTAGATTGAAATCTGCAATTCTTTTTGGAAAATGAAACTACCATAAGGCCTCCTGCCACACACACCATGCAAACGCAGAATTGGAGGAGATTTCTCCTTATGATAGTCAAATATGCTTGATACGCAAAAACCATTTTAATATTATTATTAGTGCATAGTGGAAAATATTTTGAAAGCATAATATTAATCTTAGCCAGCATAGACATTCCGAACTATGCCTACTATAGCTACCATCCAAACAGTGGCGCGCCACCATAAGTAGATGGCAGGTAATACAACTAAAACCGTACAAGGCGCGTATTGGATGAGTGGATTTCCAACAAATGGTCAGGCTAAGGAACTTCCTATTGCCATATGGGAACTCCTCTGGAGGGACGCCCCGAGAACCTACCCGACTCTCTGTTAACCCAAGGCCGGCTACCCCTTCTCGGGGAATAAAACCTTAGATATGCCACCCTCGGTCCTTTGGGACCTTTATACGAGAGCATTCTACACCAACAACATCACACAGTAATAAATATACTACAGTGTCCACATGAGTAAGTATCTGGGCTCCATACCATAATACTACCCTTTTCCAGAAGGAATGATCATACCCTAGGGGAGCTACCCCTGAAACCTTTCCGCATGTTTCCTGTTTCGACCATTACCGTTTTGTGAGGCTCGAGGAGGTCTCGTCCACAAAGCTACGCTTTACACGAAATCCATGCTTTGATCACGAATGATCAACAAATGATCATCAACACACAGCAGCACTTAGCATGCCACACTACCAATTTGGGAGTATATCGCTGATAACCTTCAACTACATAACCTTTGAGCTCGTACGTCTTAGAGAAGGGTGTTAAGCTAAGAGAATAAATTCTCCGCCACCAATAGATATGTATTTGAAAGAAATCTGCTTTATATCTCAAAGTGTAGTGTCAGACATACAACCATACCAGTCTGCCCGGGTTCGGACAGAACCGGAGGCACTTTCGAAGAAGACCTTGCAAATCCGGATGATTCCTAATCATGTCCGGACTTCCCATCACATATTGAGATCTCTATACCGGGGATCAGTAGGTGCAGAGATAATCGACGAGTTATCCTTTCATTTTCGAAAATATCCAGTCTTCACCACCGGTCTTCAAATGCTATCCATATCGTCGTATCATTATTCGGAATGGGTTATATGACACAAGGTCCTCCCCCGGCTACACCGAATAATGAGCGCAATATTTAAAAACATATGGATATGGGATTTCAGTTAAGTCACCACTTAAAACCCAAACTTTCTTTTCAAATGGTTTAACAAATTACCATTTTAAATCTTTAAACGAAAAGATTTATTTCACAAAGTTCACCCAGTTTCATAAAGATCCATTTAGGGATTTCAAAACAATTCCCATTTCGATTAGGATTTACTTATTCAAATATTTAAATCAAAGATTTAACTTATAGCTTTCAAAACGTTCCATAACTTGGAAATCATTTTCATTTCAAACTAGAAATCCTTTTAACACAAATTGGAGGTTCATTTCTTATGTGAAAGTTTTTATTATTTGAAAACAAATAGTTTTCGTTTCACAAAAATCCAATTATATTTGCACGAGTTAAAGCCCTTGAATTAAATTCAAATTCCTAATCAATATCATTAAAATGGTTTAACCCATATATAACTAGTATAACATCTTTAATCCCTAATTTCAAATCGTAGAATTCAATTTCAAATTTTGAATTCAAATTGTCTATTTGAAAATCATTTCAAAAATCTGTGACTTAATCGATTTCCTCGTGAAATCCATATTTGTGTGTGTATGGTGCGATCTAGGGTTTTAACGCAATAGTGCAACAACATCATCATCACAGATCAAAACACAGAAATATAGTTGATAAGCGGTATAAACTATAACGCTTATCATTCATTCACAGATTCACATATAATAAACAATTGTATCACGAATAAATGAATAAATTATACACAGCTCAATCCATAGAACAAAATATCACAGATCAGATAGGACAATCAATTCAAGGCATCTCATATAATACAATCATTCATAAGTAAGGTCAAGCATTCAATAAACATTTATAAACATGATTAACTAATTATTTAATCCTAATTAATTCAATTTATTTCCAATTAAACTAATTATTTATGAATTAATTATTCAATCCTAATTTATTAATTACAAATCATTTGATATAAATTAATTTATTAAACACTTTAATTAATTAAATTATTCTTAATTAATCATATTAATTAAATTAACCTCTAAACCAATTATATAATTAATTAACCCCCCTTTAATTACTTTAAGAAATTAAACCTTTAATTGCTTACCATAAAGTAATTACACTTACACAATTTCATAAATCATTACCATTAATTAAAATTGCTTAACTACTAATAACTCATTAATTAATCCTAAATTAATTCGCTAAAACCTTAATTAGCTAATTTTAAATTCTTAATTATTAATTTATCCAAATCATTAATTATCCATTTTAATTAATTTAATAATTACAAATCATTAATCTTCATTTACTTTAAAGATAAAAACATTTTTCTAATAATGTATCAAGTTATCATCAACAAGTCACTTAAACAATTTACCTTTATCTTTTACTTTAAATTTTATTTTAGATTTGAAGATTTAAAATGAAAACAAATTAACTTTAACAAAGTTTAAAACAATTTTCAAAACACTTTTTAATTTACAAGTTAAAAAATTATCCAATCCTCATAATAAAAGTTAAAGGATTTAAGACCCAATTTTATTTTAAATCAATTTAAAAATTCAATTTATCATTCAAGTTATTTAAAATAATTTAAATTTTAAAAACTTCTTTTATTTCAGAACTAAGATTCAAATTATATTTGAATCCAGATTTAAACCTCTGATTTTAAACTTCACTTACAATTCAAACTTCACCTTAAAATTCAAATTACTTAAACCCTTTTAAAGCAGTTAAAAAAATTTAAAATTTTAAAACTTTATTTATTTTTAAAACTAAGATTCAAAACTAACTTGAATCAGATTTAAACATGGATTTTAAACTCATTTTACAACTTTGCTTTTCATTTAACTAGATTTTAAATTTTATTTTAAAAATTTAAAACCAGAGCAACAGGTTTCAGTAAAACCTGTTACTAATAATTTACCCGAGGCAACATTCTTTTCCTTCGTGTTCACCGGAAAATAAAATGCACGGTGCACGTACACCGTGGCTCTGGCCAACTCCGGCCAACGACCAGACCTCCATCTCATCAACAACCATCACCTGACACCATCACGACCTTCCATATCCACCACAGTTGCTCGAATCAAAATCGAGAAGCGAATTCCCAAACGTGGAACAGTAAAGCAACCCCCACCCCAAAACCTGTCAATGCTTCTTCCTCGCAGCTCCGACCACCTGAAGGTCTACAACTCCGGCTACGAACTCGTCTACAATCCAGCTTCCATCACCCAGAAACTCGCTGCACTCGATCACCTATAGCAGTCGTGGCGATCGATTTAACAAACCCAGTAAAAATTAGGGTTCCAGAAAGAATCTCACAGCAACAACTTCCATGGTGGATTGCATTACCATCCACCATTTTTCCTTGATGCTACGATCACTCCTCCGTCATCAGGCAGAACCCCGTCCCCTCCAGTCACAAAGATCATCAGAGAAACCCAAATTTTCATATTTTGTTCAACCCAAAACTGCTCCTATAATTCCAAACTAAAAATTATGATGTTTGTTTTAAAAATCATGTTATAGGTTAAGGATTTAACTTATGGTCCTGAATTAATAAATTAAAATGTTTGAGTTTTACTCCTATTCAAGTTTCCCTGTTGTTTTGGTTTTCCAGAGAAAGATTCACATTTATTTCAACTTAAATAAAATTTAAATTTTAAGCTATGATGAAACAAGCAAGTTTTGTTTGTATTCTAAGTCCTTAAAGTTATCAGATCAAGAGGTAATAAGTTTGAACCAAAATTCAAGCTTGGAAACTACAATAGTTTTGTAACAGAGACTGTAACCTGTACACAAACATCATTCATATACATAGGAAAAATACCTATATACCAGCATACTTATTTCAGATCTTAACCATGCAATCAAATTCATATGCCAAAGTTTTTTAAAAAAAGATGTTACTCACAGTGTTTAAGAAATCAACAGAGCTTTCTTTTTGACACAGGCTTGAGAAATTTGCTAGCTGAAATCTTTACTCTTGGTCTCTGGTTTGAGTTGAGCTGAAGTGTTGTTTAAAGTTGAATTTTATTTTAGATTGAGATAATATTACTTCAGGTTTGCTTTGAATGATGGACGAACTGAAATGAGGAGGCTTGATATATATAAAAGAAGTGTACATGGTGATATTATTTTCTTTGAACAGGTGATTATATTGTTTGTACAATATATCAGAGATATTTTTCTGTTTGTTGACTAAAGATTTTTCTAAAATGGAGGCTGAAATGAACTTTGCTACTTCGGCTGATATGATTTTGTATATGCTGAGGTGATATGAATTAGCACATATGTCTCTTTTTTAGTTTACGTACATTAATTAAACTTTGTTTTGATTTGCAAGCTAATAGATATTTATATATATGTTTGAATACTTGAATGTATATTTCTTACTTTGTTTGTTGACTAGGCTGATAAAATCTATTTTGTGTGCTAGAGATCTTTGTATTAATTGTTATTGTCTTTTATTTCCTAGTCTCATACTTATCAAATTTTGTTTGAATGTATATATAACTGTCTTCTTATGCAAGCTTACATACTTGAATATATTTTCTTTGCTTTGTCATATTACTTTGAAATATGAAATGAAGTTCTATAGTTAATATGTTGTTTGAATCTTAACTATGTGTATTTACTTTACATTTTATAATTTATCCTATATATTTTTATTTCTATTTTTAACGTAAATATAAATTTCCAACTTAAGTAGTTATTATCTTGTATTCATTTTTTCTCATATATTTTTTTCTTTTCTTTTGTATTTTTTTTACATTTGCATTCATTCATTTATTATATTTACACCACTTTTCAAATCCATTTCATAAAATTAAATTAAAATATCTTTACATTATTTATAAATCCCAATTCAAATTCAATTCAAGTACATTTCTCAAGCAATTTCTCAATAAATTCATAATTTAACTAAAATTTTATATTAATTACCAATTATTTCACAATTTTTATTCAAAAATTAAATTAATTATCGATTTAAACTTAATAAAAATCCAGGATCGTTACATACAAGCTCCTCCTAAATAAGCTGCCGGTGCCGATATGTAAACATCCATGTGAACATACTCAAGAACACTTCTTGAATCATGTTTTTCCTCACCGAATAATACTTTTGTTTGCTTGCCCATGAAACATTCCTCGCAAAACTCTAGTTTGTTGAAGCTCTCTCCATTGATCATCTCCCTCTTCCGAAGAATATCCAAACTCCTCTTCGAGACAAAACTAACCTCAAATGCCACAACCTAGTCGCATCCAGGCTACAAGCACTATCAAATCCTATATAAGTTTTGCCTTTAATAGTCACTTTTTCAAGCAAATAACTACCATGAGTCTTAGCACCTTTCATCACCAGAAGCGCACCGTTCGAAATCCGCAAGCTATCATTCTTTAATGATCTTACAACCTAAAGAATCCAACCGCCCTAAGGAAATAAGAGACTTTCGAAGTTCCCGAACATAGCGTACAGTAGTGAGAGTACGAAACACTCCGTCAAACATCCGAATTTGCATGGAACAATGCCCTTCGACTTACAAATAATACCATTACCCGTAGCAATTGAATTTCCTTCTTTGTCGACATTAGGAGAAAAACAATTCCTTTTCGACGTCATATGATAAGACACCTTCGATTCAAGCAATCATTCGCTATTCGAAATGTCTGATCCTACCGCTGTCAAAATATCTACCTCTCCCTCAGCAACTCCATTCTCCACCGCTACGGATGAAGATGCTACTTCCTTCTTTGCCTTCTTCTTGTCCGGACACTCATCCTTCCACTAACCGGCCGGGCTTCTTACAAATAAAGCACTTTCTATGTCTTTCCCCTGACTTTCCTCTCTAAGTGGGATTTCTTGATTTAGAACACTCCCGGTTCCCATTCTTCCCATATCTCTCCTTCTTCACAAATAAACCACGGCCATTACTAGCACCACCACTTCCATCACCTAACTCCTTTATTTTATCATGCAAATCCTTACTAAGAAGACCCATTTTGAAATCATTAAGAGTCAAAGTATCCCGGCTATAGATCAAACTAATTGAAAAACCCATATAACAGTCCGGCAACGAACATAACAATATCACTACCTTTTGCTCTTCCTCAATCATCAAATCTACTGCCTTCATCTTCATTAGCAACTCATCAAAGACGTTAAAGTGCGCCTTAAGTGAAGTAATTTTCTTCATTTTATAGTTGAAAAATGTTCGTAATAAGATTAAATGATTAATTATTGACTTCTTCATATATAACTCCTCCAACTTGCCCCATATACCCTTAGCGGCAGTCTCACCACTAATTTCGGGGATTATATTCTCTCCCATAGCAAGTTGAAGTGTAGTGAATGCTCACTCTTTCATTTTCTCTCTCTACATCCGAGATGTCTAGCGGCAACAAGTGTGTATAAAACACTACCCAATGCACTCAATTCCGCCTAAGAACCACTTTCATCTTCCATTGCCACTTTCGAAATCATTATTGTCATTCCACTTGTCAATAATAAATTATGATCTCAAAGCCATTCATGACCCACGTAATATGACGCTACACCACTTGGACTAAACATTGAGGGAATACCCGAGGTATTATCCGATTCTAGCATTTCTATAACCACCTACCAACACCGAAGCTCCGATACCAAATATTATGGGAATTCTAACTCAGACCACTCAAATAAAAACCCTAAAGCACAAAGGAAAACGAGATCGTGGTATAAAGTGAAAAAACAACCGATCAATATCTCAATCCAAATCTCAATCCAATCCAAAACCAATCATAATCACCCAAGCAAGCAATGGAGAAACAAAGCAATAATAATAAAATAAATCATACGGTGATTTATAGTAGTTCCACTAATGTCTTGTCAGTGTACATCCACTTTAAGAGAGAGCCTCTGCTAATACCAATGAGAAGAGTACAAAAGACTGATTAAAATGAACACAATATTTGCTCTAGAATATAACTTTGTAGAGAGTAGAATTGAAGAAATTAGGATTTGCTAAACCCTATTTAATGGAGGACAACCCCCTTGGTTAAACCCTTAGAGTGATCATACTTCTTTGAATCTGAAAATAGCCTATATAGGGAGAGATGTTTCCTTGGCAAATTCTCGAAATGCCCCTTGAAGCTTCACAAATCTCACAAAACTGCCCGAGTCGAAAATAGGCCAAAAGCCGTCAGATGTCTGTCGCATTATAACAGACATCTTCCATACATTTTAGGAAAGCATTCCACGAAACCTCATCTGTCCTATAGTGATGAACGTTTGTCCAAAGTTTCTAGTTCCCAAACCCTGCTATCACAAATGTCTATCACATTATGACATACATCTATCGCTTGATGCTAACCATAGCACTCCGCCTTCATCGCCATATATTCCTTCTCTGAACTCCGATTTGCAAACCGTCTTATTCGTCACCAAACTACTTCCGACCACTTTAATTCTGCATATAGAGTCACCAAAATTCAACAATAAAAACTACCCTTTTGACAAAAATATGCTTATAGAATTGACCTAGCAATCTTGGTAATAATAAACATAAATATTGAGTTATGATCCTAAATGTTTTAGTAGGCAAATGAGGCAAAAGCTTAAAACTACAATCATCACTGTAATTGATAAAAGTTAGAAGAAACAGTTCATGAAAGCTCATCACATCATTAGCATCAAAAGTGTTTGTTCAAATACACAAGAAAACACAAATAATATTTAGTGCCAATAATAATTTTTCAATAAAAAATCTTACTTATATTAAATATTTCAAAACTGTCATCAATCCTTTATTTGAAAAACCTCTATTGCCATATCTATCTTGCCTGTTATTAGTTTAGTCGTTGTTAGGAATTATAGCAATCTATTAAATTCAATCTGAATTATTGATTACCCATTGTAGGCAAATTCTACTTACCTACTTATCCTATAAATACAAACCACTCTCCCAATCTCATACTAAAACAAAAAGCAGAAACAAAAACACAAAGGCTATACCTTACAAACTAGTGACCATGAACTAACTACACTAATTCTACCGTACGTCACAACAATTGGTACATGCAACACATAAGAGATGGTATTTCGAAATACCAACAATAATTTTATTCCATTTTCTACATTTTAAAGAGTGCGCTCCTAATAGGTTTCTTATGCATTTGATGAGTTATTATTGTATGTCCATAGAAAACACATTTTGTTTTGTAACAGTTTCACTTAACGTATACACCGAACCTAACTTATAAATTTATCAGTGAAAAATGTGGAAAATGCATATTTGCCTCCATTGTTTATAATAAGTACCTATAAATAACATGATTTACCTTTGCCCCCATTCTATAAAGATGAAACTTAATGTAAACTGTGTTTCAAGAGATCATAATTTAGATTTTGGTTTATAAACACAATTAGTTTTTTCTTCTACTAGTACATATCTAAAGCAAAAATTTATATTAATCTACTTTCTTTTTTTAGTTACTAAAAACATTACAAGACAAGATAACTTAGAAAATGTATCTTAATTAAATGGGAACATATGGTGGAAATCAGAGGGGTTTGAGGTGTAGCCAATATATATATATATGTGTGTGTGTGTGTGTGTGTATATATATATGTATGTATATGGTAAGGATCCGTTGCACCTCCCTTTTGCTAACCCTCATTCTACACCTTTATTGTCTTTTGTGCTACACCATTCCAAATCAAATGGAACCTTAGGAATGTCCAGTTTACACTGCAAACATCATGTCCATAAAAAATGAGATCATTTCGAAACTTCTAACATGTTTAAAATGTTTTATCGCATATCAATGCTAAAATATTTATTTTAACTATTGATTTAAAATATGATTTTGAACTATTTTGGTACAACATTTGTGAAAAAAGTGGTCACTAATGGTGAACTATGTAGTTAAATATCTTCACCAAAATATTTAATTATGTTGATTATTCTTTTATGAAATATCATATTATGTTTGGCTATGGGTTAGTGAATGACTTCCTTGTAATATTCAAATTTAAGGCCTAATTTTTAAAACTAAAAGCCCCACTTTTAAAAAGCATTAAAATGGATGGTGACTAAAGACTACAGAGCAACATATTCAATACATTAGGTTGGCAAATGTCAGAAACATGCAATACTATGCTTGGTGTTAGAAAGTAGGCTCATTACAGTTTTCCTTTTGTTTATTTGTAATGCATGAGAGTAATTTGAATTCTGTGTACTTTTGGGATACTGCAAATTAAATTAACTGTCATTGGTTTGCACTATTCTTTTACATTACACATTGTCTTGATTTCGCCATGTGAATGGGGTTTATTTTCTTTAAAATAAATAATTTTTTTAATGTATAGGGTAAACATTATGTTATGATTCTTTGTAATGTTTATTGAAATAAATATGTTCATAGCCATTACTTTATAGATGTATTATCACTGATCACACAAACATGTGTCGAAATTACCAATTACTTGTAATATATTAGAAATGTAAAGTATCCAAAATTGAAGACGACAAAATTCATACGAAGGTGGCGATATATCAATATCTATTTTACATTTTTTGAAGCATCCATACATAGTCTTTGATATTTTGCAGAGACTAACCTAATTCTTTTAAAAATGTTATAAAACGTCCCGAAGTATGTGTTGTGGATTCGATGCATACTTTCTCAGAGTTTACAAGCAAAGCTTGGTTCTTTATGTCTTATAAAAACATGTTGCAGATAACTGGTGAAAATTGTTGGAAAAACTTCATACATGTGATGACCCGGAATTTTGGGTAATATCAATTTAATTGTCTTTATTAATAATTAAATTGGCTTGATAATTTTCTTTTATAATAATTTAAATTGGTAAGTTCATTCTTTTTAAAGACTAATAAAAATTGAATTTGGCAAAATTTATCATTTCAAAAACTAAAAATACTTAATTTGGTAAATTTATTCTTTTCAAAGCTAATTGAAATATATTCTATTTATAATGTATATATATGTATATAGGTTATAAATAGAGAATCTTTGGTTTTAATTTAATAAAAATATATGTTTTCAAATTGTAATATATATGTATGTATATACAGTATTTTGAAGTGATTTTTTAAAATTCAATCTATTAGTTTTCAATACTAATATTAATTTTATTTATTTATAGTATATATATATATATTTTCATATATTGTAAATAGAAAAGCTTTAGTTTGAAATTAACAAATAAAACCATGTTTTCAAATTTAATATATAAATTGTGATTTGATAAATTTTGTTTGAATTTAAATACCTTTAAGCTGTTTAAAATTTATCCATACATGTAACGACCCGGAATTTTCGATCTCGAAAACTCCAAATTGTTAGGAAAAAAAGAAAAGAGGTAGAAGAAGAAACAGAAACAAAACACAGATTCTCACATTCGTAGCGGGACAAAATATATTATCAAATAATATCATTTATACAAAGAAAGCTGTATTAGTAAATTTACATTTTTAATACATCAGAGTTACAACATTTCACAATCACTGGACAGTTAAAATAACTTGTCCCAGATATACAAAAAAATATCACAGCGGAATACAATCCATACGTTCCTGCCATCCAGCTCGCCTCTTGAGCTCTAAAAACGTCCTTACCTGAAAATCTGTAATACTCGGTCTGACCCAAGCATTACATCAAAGTAACACCTGGGTCGGGCTGGAAACCAGCGTGAGTAAACTCGTCTGTCAAGAAATTTCAATGCATAGAACTAATTTAAAACCCGGGGTAACTCATTCATAACTACAAGTTCACAACTTGTTACAGTCAATACTTAAACAATCTAAGTACCTTTACTTAGTTTTAAATGGTCCAGACATTTAAATTATTCCATTTCAGCCTATTGATTTCACATATCAATCTATAAAGAATCATTGTAGGTTATAAATCGAAGTGGGTTCGGATATCTACTGATACCTGACCTCGGTCTCTTTGAATTCAATACCATCTTAACCCAAATTATTCAAGTGAAATACAGTTCAACTTTAAATACAGGATGTCACTTTTTACACAACAACTCATTATCGATAGATAACCATATTATCATTGTCCACTATATCATATCATAAAATATTTCATATCAGAGATATCAACCATTACAAGGCATTTAACATCATTCAATCATTCCTAAGCAAGATTGATCACTTCCAAAATTAATTTAATTTATCTCTAGTTAAGTTAATTACTAATCTTAATCACTTAGATTTCCTTTACTTAACATTAATTAATTACAAACCAATTATTTAATCATCCTTTAATCATCCATCTTAATTAATCACCTTTGACTAATTATCCTTTAATTACAACAAGTAATTAATTCTTAATTAATTACAAAAATTAATTAGCCTTCACCCATCACATTAAATAATTCCTTAATTACACTTATAAAATAATTAACAATGATTTATAAAATTTATCCTTAATTAACTACTCAAATTAATTATTCTAAAATCACTTAGATTGATTAATTATTTCTTAATTAATCACACATCATAAATTAACTAACCCTTAATTAATTTCCTTAATTAATCAATCCTTTAATTAATTGCACTAAATAATTAATTCTTAATTACTTCTCTTAAGTAATTAATCTCTAATTACTTTCATCAAGTAATTATCCCAGTGGTTAATTATCCTCAAGTAATTAACCTAAATTTTAATTAGTTATCCACAAATTACTAATTAAATTAATTAACCTTTAACAATTAAATCCTTTAATCACTTACAATTAAGTAGTTATCATTTAATAAATCACCTTTAGTAATTATCCATTAATTACCACCTTAATTAATGACATTAAGTATAAAATTAATTAATTCTTAATTAACAATTAATTAATCCTTATTAATTAACTAAACCCTTATAAATTAATAAAACTTATATTTAATATTTAAATTAGTTAATTATACTTAAAATAAATTAATCGTTAATCATTAAACCTTAATTAACATTCAAGATAAAACATTTACATTAATTACTTGACTTTAATTAATACATGTTTTAAAAACATTTCATCCTTTTAATTTATACTTAATTACTTTTAAAAGTTAAGTTTTTAAAATAAATAAACATTTCTCAAATTTAAGTTAACAAAGCATAAAACTTCTTTAAATCAAATAGTTTAAACATTTATCATATAATAGTTCAAACCAATGTAAATTTAAATATCAAAACTAGCTTTTCAAAACTTTTAAAAAACGTGTTCAAACTCAGCTTCGGGTTCTACCCACCTTTGGCTTGAGCCTTACTCGAGTTCTCATATTCTTCCATTTCTTTTAAAAAAACATTTAGTTTAATTTAAAAATATGGAAAGACAACACTCTCGAACATGAGTTCCAACCCGAGACAAACTACATCTCTCCCATGCTTCGACTCGAGACAAAACTCTCCTCACAAAACCCACTGATACACAGAGTATCAGTGCACGTGCATAGTGCAAAGGCGGCATTCCGGGGATCTTCACCACCTTTGGCAAGTCACCGATCGACACAACCGTCACTTTCGATCTACCATACAATCCCACGAATCCCAAAACAAAATCGAGCTTCTCATGCAAACCTGGAAACCCAACCTCACAAGAAAAACTTCCTCGCATCACCAATGCCGACCACCGGAGTCTCTGGAACTTCGGCCATCCCTTCGTTCACGTCCCAAGCATGTTTCCCCCATGTTTGGCCTGGCTCGACACTCCGACGGTGGCGAAAAAACCCAAAAACCGACCTTGTCCATAATCTCACTAAAACCCTAGTTTCGCCTCGACCGATCACCACAGTCATCTGGCATCCCTCCGAACAATTTTGCCGCCATCTCGGATCACCTAGCAAGCTTCAGCCGAGACCCCGAACCTACTAATGTCGTCAATCACTAGAGAAAGCATGAAACTCAATTTCCGTTCATCCATCAATATCTCTCGAATTACCCATTTAAAAATCATGACTTTAATTTTAAAAATCCTAGATTTTGATGATGATTCAGAATATATATATGAAATATTAAATTGTTGAAATTAAAATTTAACCAATTCTAAGTTTTACTGTAAAATTTCAAATTCCAGAAATCTACAAACTTATTTAACTTTAAAATAAATTTTAAACTTTAGTTTATGGTTTAACAAACATAATTTGTCTAAATACCTAAGCCTATCACAGACTAGATTAAGAGAATTGGGATTTTGATCTAAAATTTGAACTCTGTACTTTTAAATAGCGAAGAACACTGATACCTCAATACATGCACATAGTTTTACATTCATATATACACAATACATCATCATGCAAACAATTTTACATCAAGCTTCTAAGATTTATTCATGCATCCTGATTTAAAATAAAAACAAAGTTGGGTTTACTCACCTGCTTATGAAGAAACAGAAAGACTGGATTTGTTTGAATTCGAGAAAACTAGAAACTTGTTTCTGAATTTAATCTTTTTGCAATTGTTTTGACTTTGAACTGATTATTGTTTTTGAGATGATCCTTGCTATAAATCCGAGATAAATTTGCTTTGAATTTTCTTGATGATTCAGATTGAGATTAGAGATGGTTGTAAATTTCCTGGTTGTATAATTTCTGGTTTTAGTTGTTACAGGTTTTTTGGCTTATTTTTGTTTCTCTTTTGGGTTTTTAAATTGAAGTTAGAAAAGAAAATGAGAGAGAGAGAGAGTATAGATGTATTTGTAGCTTTAATTATGATTTTTATAAAAGTAAAGAAAATAAAATAAATTGGTGACACTAGTTTAAAAATTTAACACTTGTCTTTAACTACACTTAATTCATTTACATATGTTATTAAAGAGATTCATGAGCTAACACATGTAAATTTGCATGCATTAATCAATTTTTAAATGTGATGCCCCACCTCTATACTCACGCTAGCCAAGGACACTATGGAGTAATACCGTAAACTAGCACAAAGAATAAGGCTGTTGAGGAGCGACCATCTATGTAATTGCTTTATGTGAGTCCCGATATGCCAGATAGTATAACATGCATATCTTTTCAAGAGGAAATCCGACATAACGATACAAACTAAAAGCTACTACACAATGGCTATGTGGTCTTCAGAAACAAATATTGAAATAAACATAACATAAATCAGCCACATAAGTTCATATCTCAAAGTCGGAAACTGATATGAATATAACACATAAAAGTGTACATCAGAGTAGTGGTCAAACAAGATCCATAACATCATAAAAGAATAGATACAAGTGCTAGAAAAAAGAATAAATTACATCAAGGATCCTCTATCTCGAATGTATAAAACAAAAACTACTAATTTAAAGTAGTTAGCCAAAAATCAGGCGACAGTCCCTGATAAGAAGTCAAGTAGAAGCACCTGTAATATCTCGGTTCGACCCGAGTATTATTTAATAAGAAAATAATAAACGGATTAGTCTAGCTATAAATATCAGATAGAATGAGATAGAATAAGAGATATGACAAAAACATATTATGATGACCCGGAATTTTTAGCAGTTTAAATTTGAATAGTTAATTGGTTTTAGATATTTAAAAGTTAATTTTAGTTTGAATTTAAGATATCAATATTTACTTGATAATGAAATCATTGAATTGAATAGCTTAAATATTGAATTTTTTAATTGAAATTGGGTAAATTGTTGAATCTGAAATTCTAAGCCTGTTTCAAATAATTTGAAGGCTTAAAAAAATCTATAATGAGGATACTGAAGATAACAGAATGGTTGAAATTTAATTTAAAGGTAATTTGTTCAATTTTAATAATATATCGTTTAAATTGAATTTAAAAATAGCCTTCCGAGGCACAGTCTCGGAATTTGACGAAACCTGTTCCATTGGATCCGTAATAGTTAGTTATTACCGGATTTCAATTTTCGTAACAATCGGAGTTGTCGTTTGACCCTGGCAGCCCGAAACACTTAGATTTATTTTGATCGGTTTAATTTAATATCGATCGTTTAATTCCGTAACTCGCTCATACGATCAAATTAGCCTCCGAAACATGTTCCATTGTGTTCGGAATGCGGGTAGAACCTTATTAACGCTTGTCTGCATGTCGGATTTGGGGTTCGGGATTTCGCGTTATTCAACGTTGGATATTTTCATTATTTAATTATAATATCAAGCGTGCTCTGTAAGCCATTTCCAAACCCCTATTTTTATTTCCCGTCTTCCTCTCAATCCAGAAGTAGGATACTGAACGCACGAGAAAAAAAAAAACAACAATATACGGCCGATCGAAATTCGTTCTTCCTCCCCTTATTTCTCCTCTTTCCGTTCGATGTCAAAGGAATACCCATACACTCGTGACTGCGGAGCTTCACTTCAAACATTCGCCGCCCCTTTTTCGCCTTCCGCCGCCACCGCAACTTTGTTCGAAAATCTTCCTTTTGCATGAGCTTCGATCAGGGATGTTGACGTGGGTTGCGGCAGCCTTGGGTCGTGCTCGTCCATGTTTGGGCCGAACTAGGGTTTCTATGCCTTGATGATCTAGGTCGAGCTGGGCCTGATAGGGGTTGTATTCGAGTTCATGGTGGAGTTTATCATCTCAGCATCGAATTTGAAGGTATATGGTCGCTGCGTGGAGCGTTCGTGCTAGATTGAGGCGATCTAGGGCTTTGGGTTTCGAGATAGTTTACGTGGGATGGCAAATCGTGACTTGGAGAGGTTCAGGCTAGGACCGAGACGATGGGCAGTGGTTCGCGATCGAGTTGAGTAATCTTACCTGTATAACTGAGTTGTTATTATTTGGTTGCTGTATCTATCTTGTTGATGGAAAGAAATAAATTTTAAGTTTAAATAAACATGAATGAAAAACATTTCAAATGTGTTTGAGAATGATCAGTAAATCAGTTATGAAATGTTTTCTCCAAGTTAATTAGAATTTAATGATTTGAAATTCATTAAATTGTTAGAGTAAATAAAGAGTTAAATAATAAGTTGATTAACTAGTGATATGGATTAATTAATTAAGTTATTTAGGTTTCTATTAGATTAAGGTCAAATTAAATGGAAATTAAAAATTTGTTAATTACATAAGTCTGGATTGTAAATCCATGATTAAGAATTAGTTAATCGAATAATGGAAGATAAATGTAGTTAAAATTTAGAAATAAATTACATAATCAGGAATTAAATAATTATAAGGTCATTAATTTTATTAATTAACTAAGGAAATCAATTGTGAAATTGGGTAGGTATAATTACCGAATGTAATTTACTAAGTAAGATTACTTCATGAGTTTAATTAGTGATACATGAAATTACTGGATGTAATAAATTTATGAATGGTTAATAAATGAAAGTAATTTGGATTTAAATTACTTGGTGAAATTGATAAGAAAGGTAAGGACTTAGTTGAAGAAATTGGAAGTGAATTTATCAGAAGGTTAATTAGAGAAATTAATTAATCCTTTAAACAATTACATTGGAGATAAGTTTAAGATGGATACTTAGGGAGTGATAAATTAATGGAGGGTAACTAATTGTTGTTAAGTAAACTAGACTAAAATGATTTACATCGTGAGTTAATTAGTATAGTAAATTTAGATACCTAATGATGTAATCAAAGACCGATTAATTAAAATTGATTTATCTAAAATAAATGACTTGTGAGAAATTAAGTAAGGTAAGTGATTAAGGATTAATGTAATTGAAATAGTTAAGTAATTCATGAAGTAATTAAGATTTCTTATTGATTTGATTAAGAATAATTAATATCGTGAATGTAATTTAAAATAATTATTTGAAGGTAAGTGAAGGATAATTAATCCAGAGTGATTGATTAAGATGAGTTACGAAGGGATGATTGATAAATTGTTTTAGAATAATCTGATATTGAATGAAGGAATCTAAGTGATTAAGGTTTTGAAATTCAATTTAAATCAATTGAATTGATTTGTATAAGCTTTGCTTATGGGTGATTAAATGGTATTGGATGCTTGAATTAGTTTACATCTCTGAGATGAAATGTTGTGAATTTCATTTGAATAACTTGGGATATGATAATATGAGTTTCGAAGAGATGGGGTCGGGTATTAGGAAATACCCGAATCCACTTCGAATTAAAATTTAATTTATGTGTGAAATCAATGGGCTGGAATAAATCGATGTAAATGAACTGGATTATGTAATTTAAGTGGGTACTTAGAAACAGATAAGGGAAATAAGTGTTGTCCATTGCCAATTGTAAATTGGATAAACTGATATATGTTACCCGGGTTTATATAAGAATTGCTTTGGTATTCCATGTTAGTTGGGTTTACTCACGCTGGTTTCCAGCCTGACCCGGGTGTTACTTTGGTATAATGCTCGGGTCAGACCGAGTATTACAGATTTTCAGATAGGTACGTTCTGGAGCTCAGGAGGCGAGCTGGATGGCAGGGACGTATAGAGTATTTCCGCTGTATTTATATATTTTGAGACAAGTTTGTCTTGTATATGTTCAGTGACTGTATATATGTGAAACTCTGATGTATATTAAATGTAATCAACTGATATAGTATTCTGTTGTAAACTGTTATTATTTATTATTATATTTTATCCGCTGCGTATGTGAGTTGTTGATGTTTATGTTCTTCTTCTTCTATCTCCTCTTCTTTTTCATAACTATCTGGAATTTTCGGGTTCGAAAATTCCGGGTCGTTACAGTTGGTATTAGAGCTGAAGGTTAAGCGAGAACCTTGGCTCTGGTGGGGATTACTCATTAAATAGAGTCTGTAGTACTCTAGAATGAGTTGAGTGTATATATATGAGAGAGCGTACTTGTTATTTGCATATAAAGATTTTTAATGATTTTATATAGTAGTATATTTCGATATATAAAGCAATATTTCCTTCTAATAAATATTAAGGTGATTGGGTGTTGAATTATTGGAATTAAGTTAAGAAGTAATATAATACAATCAAATTAAAACTAAATTAATTAAAAATGAAATTCTAGAATTAGAACTCAGAAATTAGAATTGTTTGAAACTTTAAATGAACGAACTTAATTTGGTTAAAAGGGTTAAACCAATCGTTGAGAATTTAGCTCGAATTATATAATTCGAGATGGTTTAAATTTGAAGTTGGAATTGAATCCGATTTGAATTAATTGGATTTGGGATGGAAGATGTATAAGTTCAGAAATTTAAATGGAAGATTTGAATTGGATTGAATTGAAATGATTGAAATTGAAGTAGGATTCAATTGAATGGATATTAGTCCAAAGTAATTGGAATAATTTTGGAATTGTAATTTAAGTGGAATTAGTTTAAAATCAAAAAGGAATTTGAAATATAAATTGTAAATGAAATTTATAAGATGAAATAAACTTCATAAATAAATGAGATTATAATTTGAGATAGAATTTCCAGAAAATATTTAAAAATAAAGTAAGATGAAAATTCCAGAGTAATGTTTAAATATGAATTGGATGGATTGGGAATTTGGAATTTTTGGGAAAATTTAAAATTCCTTTGGATTTGAAAGTGATTTCCAAAGATTTTGGAGAAATAATAGCATTATTTCGAAAATATTTTTGTGTTGAATTTGAAATCTGGGAAATTTGAAATTAAAAATATTTGAAAATGTTTTAATGAGATAAAAGCATTGAACTCTTTCAGTCACTGGAAAATAACGTCGGTGATGACTGCAGCATTATTGATGTTTATTTTCGAGTTTCTAAAAGAGAAATTGCTACCAAATTGTTTCAAATTGGAATTGTTTGTGAACTGGGTTTGGTTTTGAAATTCAAAGGGATAATTGAATTTGCCGAAGAATATTGAATATAGTTAAATTCTAAGGTGATACCGGAATTTTGGAAATTGTTTAAACTCTGGAATCTTGTTTAAAATGTTTAGGGAATAATAATAATAAAAATATGCTAAATAAAATGTATAACTCCGAGTTAAAAGCAAATGTGAATGCAATTGATTTGAAATAGAAGCTGTAAAATTTAAATTATAATTAAAGTTGTACAAGTTTAAAATTCAAATGGAAAATTTGTATTGGATTAACTTGAAAAGGGTATTGAACTTGAAGAAGAGTTCAATTGATATTAGTCCAGATTTATATAAACAATTTGGAATTAAAATTAAAGTGGAATTGGTTTAAGATCAAATGGAATTTGATTGGAAGTTGGAAATAAATTGGAAATTAATTCAATTGAGTTGGGAATGAATTAAGTCCAATGGAATTTGGAGTTATTAGTATTGAAATTGGGTTGATTTAAATGGAAATTTAAATTGAATTGTTGGGGAAGTGAACAGTTGGCTCTTGACTATTTTCAATATAAATTGTTTTGATATAAACTTATTTTTTTAAGCCATTAAAAATATATATATCCTTTCTTTCTTTAAGCTAAATTATTTTATACTTGTCATACAATTAGTTTTGGAGCTATTTAACCATTTCTCAACTGTTTCTTAAAACTAATTACTATTTTTCAACTATTTCACAAACTAATTTCTATTTTACAACTATTTTGCAAATTATTGATTATTTTTCAACTACTTATCTATTTTCAAAATTTTCAAGCTATTTGCTAAATATAAACTGGTCGGAGTTCAAACTGTTATTGATTAAATACTCAACTGGGATAAGAATTGAGGTAATAATCCAAATAAGGATTAAGGCGAATGTGAATAGAAAGGAAATTGATATTGGAAAGCGTAATCGAATTTGAATATTCGATTTTGAGTGAACAAAGTTATATCTTTGTTATATATTCTCCCTTTATTGAATCTATTGCTGGAAGAAAAGGATTTTGGAAGTGTTTGAAGTGTAAAAGGAATTTTATACGAGTTTAAGTGATCCAAAGTTTTTAAAAAAAATATATATATATCTGTATATATATAAGGGATCTTATGAGTGTTTTGGAAAGGGTTTTGGGAACCTTTGGATTTGGAAAGGTTTTTGATTTTTGGGTAAAATCAATATTGAATTTTGAAAGCCTAGTTTGAGAATTATCGATTTTGGAAATAATCGATTTTGTGTAAAGGAGCTTTGATAAAATTCATACTAGGTGTATGATTTGAAAGATACAATATGTGTATAGTATAAAGTGTTTTGATGATAGCTCTGGGGAAAAAGGCGCTCCCTTGGAATGGACTTCTCAGGAGTGCCACTGGGTGGCGCTGCCTTGAGCCCCAAAGGGGGTTCTAAAGTTGATCCTGTGAGGAGTCCGGACAAAACTAGTTCCTGAGGATTATGAGTTGAGTTACCATAGCGTAAGTCGTGTGTGCCGCGGAGAGCCAACAGTTACATGGACTTTTGTTGTGACTGCAACGTAACCCAGGATGTAACTGCGACCTATGGTAACATAGCGAAAGTCGTGTGTGCCGCTGAGAGCCAACAGTCTGCGTTTGAGTTTATCTCGGTAGACTGCGACTTATGTAGGAGTGGAGAAGTTTCATTTCGACAGTGAAATCAGAGGCCGCGGAGAGCCTGCAGTAACATGGACTTTTGCTGCAATTGCAACGTAACCCTGGATGTAACTGTGATCTGTTGTGTGGGATCCATGGCGTAATCGAGAGGCCGTGGAGAGCCTGCGGTTACAAGGACTTTTGTTGTGACTGCAACGTAACAATGGTATGTAACTGTGACCATGGATGGGGGTGATGATTTTCAGAGCATTGTCACCAAAGATATTTCCTCTATTTCCAAAAATTGTTTTCTGTATTTTCAATAAAATAATTTTCCAAGTATTTTCACTGGATGTCGAAAACGGGTTTACCAAGTACTTATCGATTTTCAGTCCTACGCCTGATCAACGTATGATTGAATTTCTGTGAGAACAAGGATGGACTGGTTGAGACATTGAGTTATAAGAAATATTTAATATAAAAAAAAAACTATTTTAATTGTATTATCTGAATTTAAAAGCATTTCTAAATTGTTAAAATAAAGTGTTGGAATTTTTGGGAAAATAAGGGAAATCCAAATTGGAATTTTAATGAAGTGATTTTGTAAATATAATCGAATATTGGTTTTGAAATTGGAAATAAGTTAATTGGTTAAATAATTGTGTGATTGAGTTTGTTAATAAAATTTAACTCGGTTAAATAAAATGAGTTGTAAGTTGATAATGGAGTTTGGAAATGAATTCGAAATATGAATAGAACTCGACTTGGATTTAATAATGAAATAAATTAGAAGAAATGTTGTAAAAATAAAATAAAGTTGGATTGCAAATGTGATGGTTTGAATTATAATTCAGGGACGATTTGAATAATATTTAAATTTGCATGTAAATTGGGTATAAGAGAAGTGATTATAATAGTAATAGTTTGAGTTGTAAAACAAAACCCAAGCGAATAGAAATAAATTGAGAATGACCTTATATTGATAAAATAAATTCGATAACGAATAAAGTAAGTAAATTAAAATTTTTAAATGGGTTAATTAAGTTGAATAATAAAGGGATGAAGTCTGATTGAATAAAAAACTAAATCAAAATTGTGATTGAAATTGGATTATCAGACTGAACTTAAATTGGTTGGTATATTAATTTGAAGAATAAATGAGTTATATTTGTGCTTGAATATTATTCTGATAAATTGAGAGGGTGAATTAACATTAAAATTAAAATTTAAGTAGATGGGCTAACTAAATTAATGGAATTTGATTAAATGAGAGTCAAATCGAAGAAACTTAAGTTTGGTCTTGAAATAAACTAAAATAAATTCACTTAAGTTTAGAATTTATGGAAGTTTGGCTTCGAATAAGAATGGAAGACCATTAAATAGAAGCTTGGATTGAAGTAATTTGGAAATGGCTAGTATATAAGAATGGAATGTGGCGAACTATATGAATGTATGTGAATAAGTTAAAATGGAATTGAATGAAATAAAATTGAGTTGGAATCAATTTTAGTTGGTTATAAAACCTAAGTAATTATTTATTCACATGGATATTATCTAATTGCGTAGAAATGATTGTCGTTTAACGTAAACGAGATTTAATTTAATTTAATGAAGTAGTGGAAGCAAATATAATTGATTTTTGAATCAATTGATATGACTATGAGTTTGTTTTGCTTAAAAATGAAATGAATATAAACAATTGCGTTGTAAACCATTAGAAATTGAATGAAATAGCATGTGAATTGGATGAAAGCATTTGAATTAGCTTTAAAAATCATATAAATCGCTTCTAGTAAGTGTTGGTGTTTGTTGCTGTCGTAATGCTTGTTGTTTATGTAATTCTTGGATTAATTATTAAAAGTAAGTGTAATGCTAATAGAATTTCTATATATGACACTTACATATTTAAATCAAGTAAGTACAAGTACAGGGAAGCCGTTTGGCTATTCTGGGGTATGCTAATTTGCTAAAATAAATAAGCTGCTTGCTTAAAATGCTAAATAAGGTACGCCTACGCAATAAAAATATGTAATATGAACTGTTTTTGCTTTTTGTGACCGTGTGGGTCGATGTATACATATTTATATCTCTTGTCAAATTGCAAAAGCTCCTCCATACAAAGGAGACTCTGCCAAAATTTTTCCAAAATTTTGGGAGTTAGAAAATTTTTGGAAATTTTGGGGAAAATTTGGTTAGCGACAAAACCATTCCAATTTAAAGACTAATGTAAATTAGAAGATAAACTTAATATGAATCAGTTATAAATGGCAGATAAATTAAATAATTCAGAATTGAATGTTAAAAGAATTCATATGGAGATGGGAAAAACAAAATTGAATAGAAGTGGAGGTGAAAGTTTCTGTAAGGAAATGTATACAGTGATTTGAAGATTACGATTGGATATTGTTGTTAAATAAAATATGCAGGAATTATAAAGCAAAAAGAAATTTGATTTGATTCCAAAGGATAAATGTGAAGTGCCTGACAAAAAGGTATGTATTTTAATTTCTGTATGAATTGGATTGGGTTTTTGGATATAGCCACTTGGCTTTTGTTTTCTTTTGGAATTTGGGAGCTCGTAGAGGCCTTTTGTAGTTGTACCGAGCTAGCCGCGGAAAGGAAATGCTGGCAAAATTTTTCGAAAACTTAGAGAGTTAGAAAAATTTTGAGGAAATTTTGATAATTCAAATTGGTTTTAAATTTAAACTTAAATGATTGAGCGAAATGGGTAGTGTTTGAAACGATAGAAGGTTTTGGGAAATTGGTTGAAGTAATAATAAGTCTTTAATTAAAGATAGTAGATAGAATGTTGAATTCTGAGTTTTGGGAAAGGTAAGCGGGTTTTGGACCATTCTTCCTAATTAGTAATTTCGGAGACGAAATTCTTTTAAGGGGGGAGGAATGTGATGACCCGGAATTTTTAGCAGTTTAAATTTGAGTAGTTAATTGGTTTTAGATATTTAAAAGTTAATTTTAGTTTGAATTTAAGATATCAATATTTACTTGATAATGAAATCATTGAATTGAATAGCTTAAATATTGAATTTTTTAATTGAAATTGGGTAAATTGTTGAATCTGAGATTCTAAGCCTGTTTCAAATAATTTGAAGGCTTAAAAAAATCTATAATGAGGATACTGAAGATAACAGAATGGTTGAAATTTAATTTAAAGGTAATTTGTTCAATTTTAATAATATATCGTTTAAATTGAATTTAAAAATAGCCTTCCGAGGCACAGTCTCGGAATTTGACGAAACCAGTTCCATTGGATCCATAATAGTTAGTTATTATCGGATTTCAATTTTCGTAACAATCGGAGTTGTCGTTTGACCCTGGCAGCTCGAAACGCTTAGATTTATTTTGATCGGTTTAATTTAATATCGATCGTTTAATTCCGTAACTCGCTCATACGATCAAATTAGCCTCTGAAACATTCCATTGTGTTCGGAATGCGGGTAGAACCTTATTAACGCTTGTCTGCATGTCGGATTTGGGGTTCGGGATTTCGCGTTATTCAGCGTTGGATATTTTCAATATTTAATTATAATATCAAGCGTGCTCTGTAAGCCATTTCCAAACCCCTATTTTTATTTCCCGTCTTCCTCTCAATCCAGAAGTAGGATACTGAACGCACGAGGAAAAAAAAAACAACAACAATATACGGCCGATCGAAATTCGTTCTTCCTCCCCTTATTTCTCCTCTTTCCGTTCGATCTCAAAGGAATACCCATACATTCGTGACTGCGGAGCTTCACTTCAAACATTCGCCGCCCCTTTTCCTCCTTCCGCCGCCACCGCAACTTCGTTCGAAAGTCTTCCTTTTGCATGAGCTTCGATCAGGGATGTTGACGTGGGTTGCGGCAGCCTTGGGTCGTGCTCGTCAATGTCTGGGCCGAACTAGGGTTTCTATGCCTTGATGATCTAGGTCGAGCTGGGACTGATAGGGGTTGTATTCGAGTTCATGGTGGAGTTTATCATCTCAGCAGCGAATTTGAAGGTACATGGTAGCTGGGTGGAGCGTTCATGCTAGATTGAGGCGATCTAGGGCTTTGGGTTTCTGGATAGTTTACGCGGGATGGCAAATCGTGACTTGGAGAGGTTCAGGCTAGGACAGAGACGATGGGCAGTGGTTCGCGATCGAGGTGAGTAATCTTACCTGTATAACTGAGTTGTTATTATTTGGTTGCTGTATCTATCTTGTTGATGGAAAGAAATAAATTTTAAGTTTAAATAAATAAGAAGGAAAAACATTTCAAATGTGTTTGAGAATGATCAGTAAATCAGTTATGAAATGTTTTCTCCAAGTTAATTAGAATTTAATGATTTGAAATTCATTAAATTGTTAGAGTAAATAAAGAGTTAAATAATAAGTTGATTAACTAGTGATATGGATTAATTAATTAAGTTATTTAGGTTTCTATTAGATTAAGGTCAAATTAAATGGAAATTAAAAATTTGTTAATTACATAAGTCTGGATTGTAAATCGATGATTAAGAATTAGTTAATCGAATAATGGAAGATAAATGTAGTTAAAATTTAGAAATAAATTACATAATCAGGAATTAAATAATTATAAGGTAATTAATTTTATTAATTAACTAAGGAAATCAATTGTGAAATTGGGTAGGTATAATTACCGAATGTAATTTACTAAGTAAGATTACTTCATGAGTTTAATTAGTGATACATGAAATTACTGGATGTAATAAATTTATGAATGGTTAATAAATGAAAGTAATTTGGATTTAAATTACTTGGTGAAATTGATAAGAAAGGTAAGGACTTAGTTGAAGAAATTGGAAGTGAATTTATCAGAAGGTTAATTAGAGAAATTAATTAATCCTTTAAACAATTACATTGGAGATAAGTTTAAGATGGATACTTAGGGAGTGATAAATTAATGGAGGGTAACTAATTGTTGTTAAGTAAACTAGACTAAAGTGATTTACATCGTGAGTTAATTAGTATAGTTAATTTAGATACCTAATGATGTAATCAAAGACCGATTAATTAAAACTGATTTATCTAAAATAAATGACTTGTGAGAAATTAAGTAAGGTAAGTGATTAAGGATTAATGTAATTGAAATAGTTAAGTAATTCATGAAGTAATTAAGATTTCTTATTGATCTGATTAAGAATAATTAATATCATGAATGTAATTTAAAATAATTATTTGAAGGTAAGTGAAGGATAATTAATCCAGAGTGATTGATTAAGATGTGTTACGAAGGGATGATTGATAAATTGTTTTAGAATAATCTGATATTGAATGAAGGAATCTAAGTGATTAAGGTTTTGAAATTCAATTTAGATCAATTGAATTGATTTGTATAAGCTTTGCTTATGGGTGATTAAATGGTATTGGATGCTTGAATTAATTTACATCTCTGAGATGAAATGTTGTGAATTTCATTTGAATAACTTGGGATATGATAATATGAGTTTCGAAGAGACGGGGTCGGGTATTAGGAAATACCCGAATCCACTTCGAATTAAAATTTAATTTATGTGTGAAATCAATGGGCTGGAATAAATCGATGTAAATGAACTGGATTATGTAATTTAAGTGGGTACTTAGAAACAGATAAGGGAAATAAGTGTTGTCTATTGCCAATTGTAAATTGGATAAACTGATATATGTTACCCGGGTTTATATAAGAATTGCTTTGGTATTCCATGTTAGTTGGGTTTACTCACGCTGGTTTCCAGCCTCACCAGGGTGCTACTTTGGTATAACGCTCGGGTCAGACCGAGCATTACAAATTTTCAGGTAGGTACATTCTGGAGCTCAGGGGGCGAGCTGGATGGCAGGGACATATAGAGTATTTCCGCTGTATTTGTATATTTTGAGACATGTTTGTCTTGTATATGTTCAGTGACTGTATATATGTGAAACTCTGATGTATAATAAATGTAATCAACTGATATAGTATTCTGTTGTAAACTGTTATTATTTATTATTATATTTTATCTGCTGCGTATGTGAGTTGTTGATGTTTCTGTTCTTCTTCTTCTATCTCCTCTTCTTTTTCATAACTATTTGGAATTTTCGGGTTCGAAAATTCCGGGTCGTTACACATATGATAATAAAAATGTCATACTGTGAAACGTATACATTAACTAACAACACAAATCATACAATTTCTCAAAAAATCTCAAAGCACTAAAAAGAATGTCATTTTCTTTATTATATTCACCAAGCCACAAATATTGGCAAACATCTTAATGCCAATCGTAAAAGTTAGTGAAACACAAATTCACCAATGCACAAATATTTATAAAACTTATCAATGTAAATCACTAAAATTGGTAAAACACAAATTTTAGAAATCATCAATTAGAAATGCAGAAATCAGAAGAGGGGGAGGCCTATCACAAAACGGGAGCATAAAAACTCACCAACACGTGCATCACAAACGGAACGCTATTCCATAGTCGCTAACCATCAAATTTGAGCCGAAGCTCCATAAAATGGCCCGAAGACCTTTGAGCAGAAGCTCCACAAAATGGTCCGAAGACCTTTGAGCCGAAGTTTCACAAAATGGTCCGAAGACCTTTGAGCTAAAGCTCCACAAAACGGTCCGAAGACCTTTGAGCCGATGCTCCACAAAACAGTCCGAAGACCATGGGTCGCTACCCCACAAAATTAAGCCGAAACTCCACCAAAGGATCTTCATAGATCCACAAGTGTAAATTGCACTAAGTTAGCAAATAAATGAGTTAGGCTTCATGTCTCATAACCACTGGCTTAACTTAATTATTTACGTACAAATTGTAGACTTCCAATCGAAAATAAGTGTAAATTACACTAAGTTAGTAAATATATGAGTTTAGCTTCATGTCCCATAACCACTAGCTTAACTTAAATATTTACGAACAAATTGTAGATTTCCAATCGAAAGTTGTCACAAGAGTTCAATTGAACAAGTCCTAGAATTGACCGACAAAGTAAACGCAAGCGTTTCATACCACTTGATTTGCTAAGCCGTTTAATTAGATTTCTCATACGAATGAGGTAAAGGTTGGTATATACTAATAGGTTGGAAAACGGTTTTATAAACGAGCTTGATATTGAAAATAGTGTTGAAATTGTTTTGATGAAAGAGTTTTGATATTTACTACTAGTATAGAAACCTTTGAATTTTAAAGTGACAAACCACAAAAATGATTGTAACAACAACCAATCACCAAAAACTCACATACGAAGACGTGAATCAATCCATAAAAATCGTTACCGAATCCATCAAATTGGATATTGTCAAAAATCCCGAAAAAGAAGTCATCAAAGTCGATAATAAATGATAATGAAAAATCGGATCAACAAAAATCTATTGAAATTGGAAATCCACTCAAAAAAAGCCAAAATAGGCAAATTAAACAGTTCCAGACGTCTGGTAGGTGTTTCCAGACGTCTGGCCTAAGGTTCTGGAAGTATATGCGTTTTTCTCCCTTTTAATTTTAATTCCTGGGCCATTTCAGACGTCTGAAATTTTCAACCAGACGTCTGAATTTATTTTCAGACGTCTGGATTTTGTTTCAGACGTCTTGATTTTGCCTCTGGCTTTCCAGATCCCTATCCAGACGTCTAGATTTTTCAACCAGACGTCTGAATTTGGTTTCAGACGTCTGAAATTAATTTCACACGTCTGAAATTTTCTTCTAGGCAAAAAAACAGCCTAGACCAAAAATGTCAAATCCAAATCGAAATGCAATCGAATGAGCGATCGCTGCTAGGGATTTTTGCCAATCGACAACCCAACACTGTAGGCTCTTCGATGCGCCACAAATAACATGTTCAAACATCCAAGATAGGATATTTAAAGATTTTGACTTCAAAATACCGAAATTGGAAAATTCACCACATCACTTCATATCAAAAGCAAATGAACATGAATAAATGTTTGGAATTAATACCTAACAACAATGAAAGTTATAGACGTAGATGCGAGTTCAAAAACTCACCTTTAAACCTAAAAACACAAGAGAGAAGCTATAGAGCAAGGCAAGAACAATCATTCTTCAATTTTAACCTAAGAAGCTTCAATCTAAGCTCAAAAGAAAAACATTTCCTAAGTTAGGGTTTAGGAAATTTCTGAAATTGAAGAGGAAATGAGATGGAGAAGATGAAGAGGATGCTTACCTAAGCTTCTCTTAGATTTTGGAGCTAGAACTTGAGTTTGCAAATGAAACTAGGGCTTAGGAATTTCTAATTCCTTTTCTCTTCCCCCATTTTTCTAAAGCTTGAAGTGTTAGGAAATGAAAGTGAATGAAGAGGAGAGGTGGATGGAGTTAGGATATAACACGAGTTGGGCTAATGGGATGAAACCCAAACCCATATCCAAAGCCCTAAACAAAAACATCAAAATTTTACTCCCTCCAAACATATCGATGTTTATACTCAAAAAGGTCGCAAATGCCATTTTGAACTCAATGGAAGTGGTTTCGAGTACTAATTCGACTGTTTGTGAAAAGTAGCATTTCTGACTATAATCCGATTAACGATGCTATATTTACATAAAATATTTAAATATACAATCGTAAAATATGCGGGTTGTTACAGACTCCCTTCCTTAAAGAAATTGCGTCCTTGCAATATTTAAGAAGGAAATAAAAAGTAACAACCATAAAAGCATATCAACACAAAAGAAATTTGAAATAAGAAGTTCACCTCAAAGAGCACGATAGAGGATGTCCGGATGTGTTCGATGAATTATCTAGATTCCCAAGAGTAATCCTTAGGATTTGAGGACCATTGAACTTTTACAAGAGGGACGTCTTTATTTCGATGGCGTTTAACCTCCGATGCAACAATACTAATAGGATGTTTCTCATAAGTCAAATTAGACGAAACTTCAATTTCTTCCACAACACCGGGCTCAAGAATAGAATCGGAATCTCGAAGGCATTTCCATAATTGAGAAAGGTGAAACACGTCCTGAATAGCAGAAAACTGAGCCGGTAATAAAAGGTGATAAGACACGAAACTAATGCGTTCGGTGATGAGAAATGGACAAATATATCGAGGTGCTAACTTTCCCGATCGACTGAAACGCACAACACCCTTTATAGGTGAAACACGAATAAACACAAAATCTCCCACAGAAAATTCTAATTTCCTTCTTCGATTATCGGCATAGGATTTTTGTCTACATTGAGCTTCTTTCATCCGATGACGAATAAGGTCAATCTTTTCTGTGGAATCACGAATAAAATCTAGACCTAAAACCAGCTTCTCACCGGCTTCAAGCCAACAAGAAGGAGATCGGCATGGCCTTCCATAGAGTGCCTCGAAAGGAACCATACCAATACTAGATTGGAAGCTATTATTATAGAAAAACTCAAAAAGAGAAATATGGTCTTCCCAACTTCCACCAAAATCAAGAACACATGCACGAAGAAGATCATCAAGAGTTTGATTCACACGCTCGGTTTGTCCATCAGACAGAGGATGATAAACGGTGCTAAAATTAAGCTTCGTTCCCAAAGCTTTTTGACGACTCTTCCAAAATCCACTAGTAATTAATGGATCACAATCTCTAACAATGGAAGTAGAAACTCCATGCAATTTAACAATTCCTTTAATAAAGAGCTTGGCCAAAAGAGGTACGGTCCGATTGGACCGAATGGGAATAAAATGGGCGGATTTGTAAGTCTATCAACTATCACCCATAGGCTATCATGAACCGAACGAAAATGGGGAAGACCATCAATAAAGTCCATGGAGACTTGATCCCACTTCCAAACCGGAATGCCTAAAAGTTGTAATAACCCACCATGCCTTTGATGCTCGGCCTTAACGAGTTGGCAAGTCATGCAACGCTTAACAAAGTTAGTAATATCAAATTTCATCCCATCCCAATAATAGAGTCACTTCATATCCACGTACATTTTGCTACTACCGGGATGAATGGTAAATTTAGAACGATGAGAATCTTCTAAAATATCTTTACGAGGATTATCAATATTCGGCACGATAAGTCTACAAAATTTTCGAATACTGCCACGAGCGTCAAAATCAAAGTCTTTCAAACCACAATATTAATTTTATCCCTATAATTTTTTGCTAAGAAGAGCCACTTCGGGATCTAGCTTTTGAGCTTCAAGAATACGGTTTAAAAGAGAAGGATGAGCCTCAAGGCTACATAAAACAAGAGATGAATATGAATCAGATTCACGATCTTGAATCTCACAAGTGGACAAAATCTCGAGATCATTCCATTCGGATATCATCATAGAAAAAAACGCTTGTTGCTTACGACTAAGGGTATCGGCAATACGATTCCCCTTTCCGGGAGTATAAAGAATATCAAGATCATAAGTTGCAAGGAAATCGAGCCAACGTATTTAACGCAAATTAAGTTCCTTTTGAGAAAATAAATACATCAAAAATTTATGATCGGTATAGAGAACAAATTTCTCTCCAAAAAGATAATGACGCCAAATTTTAAGGGCGATAACAATAGCCGCGAGCTCTAAATCATGAGTGGGATACCTAGTCTCAACAGGCTTTAATTTCCTAGAAACATAAGTGATAGCACGTTCCCTTTTTGCAAGAGAACGGCATCCAAACCAATACTACTAGTATCGGTACAAATAGTAAAGTCTCGGTTCCCTTTGGGAATCATAAGAATAGGAGTATCAAAAAAGAGTTCTTTTAATTAATCCTCTTTCCCGAAAAGCTAAAACTTTCAAAATTACAATTAACTTTATGTAATAATCTTTCTAGAAATTTTTTACTTATTCCAAGTCAATTTACCGTGTTAGATTGTCTCATCATAGCGTTTAGAAGATTCTTATCGATAACGTTGATCAGGCGCATCGACCAGAATTCTTAAAGCACTCAATGGGCAATACAACACAAAATCATCTTCTATAAGATAAAAATATCTCTTAAAATTTTTACGAACATTCTTTATTCGTTTTAAGAACAAAATCCAATTATACTTATAAATATCTTATGAAAAAGATTTGCAAATTTTAAATTGTTGTTTTCATCCATAACCAATAAATTCAAAAATGGACTCATCGAGATATTCGTAGAACACTCGATTCATAAGATGGATGAAAGAGGCTAGATGGTTCGTCAAACCAAATGGAACAACAAGCCATTCATAAGAATTATAATGAGTGCGGAATGCAGTTAGTGGAACACTATCGTCTGCAACTCATAGCTAATGAAAACTGGTGGCTAAGTCGAACTGAAAAGACCTTAGCACCACTCAATAGATTTGCTTAGGGTGATAACCCTAAGACAAGCTCAAAGATACCGGGAAATTCGCAAACTACTTGAATGAGGGGAATAATATCTTCCTCAACAAGTGGGTCTTGAGAATAAATGGTGCCACCAAATTGGAATCGAAATTATTTAGAAAAATAGAAATCTGCTTAACAGATTGAAAATGCCGAAGATGGATAGTCCACTCGGGACCTTGGATATGGCTTCATAATGATTAAGCCAATCCTTTCACAAAAAATCAATTCCGAAACCTAAGTAATGCATAACATGCAAATCGGATCGGAAAGCATGATCACATAAAATAATCTCGACATCTTTTCAAAGCAAAATGAGTGTTGTAGATCCACCAACCGGATTCGCAATTCTCAAAGAAGCCATTAAGCCCAAAATGTTTAAAGAAAAAGAATCAATAAGTTCTTTTGATGCAAAAATAATGAGATGAACCCATATCAACAAGAACTCAAATAGAATAATCACAAAACAAATGTCATTAAGGACCAAATGAGAAATACCTTGACCAGGAGAAGTGCTACAAGGCGTCTGCACAACATTAAGCCTTCCCTCCCTCTTGCTTGGAAGTTTGGGACATGAAGATAAAAGATGACCCGAACTCTTGCAATAACAACAAAAGAGAGGTTTCAGACACCTATTAGCATAATGGTCCATGGAACCACAATTGTAGCATTGTCCACGACTAGAGGTAGGAGCTTTTGCTAACGGGGTTTCGTGTTCCTTTCTTCTTGCTTTGAAGTATGGGGCATGCAGAAATATGATGACCTGAATTTTTGCAATAGAGACAAGAAATAGGCCTTGGAAACCTATTTACATAGTGGTCCTTAGAACTACAATTATAGCATTCTCCACGATTAGGGATTGGAGTCTTTGCTACTGAAGTTGCCTACTTCCCTTTCTTGTTGGGATTAGGGCTTTTGAACTTAATATGCCTCTTCTTGTTGTTATTAAGGCTCTTTTTGGAACCTCCAACATCACTATCACTTCCTTTATCGTGCTCTTCAAGTCGAAGAGTGATACCTACAAGCTGATCGAAAGGGACTTCAAGTTTCAGAGGTAAAACCCTTTCAGGGTCCTTACTCAAAGCATAGATAAACCTTTGATTTTTTACAAGATCCAAAAGTTGTTGGGCAGACATGAATACACAATCCAGAGAAGGACTACTGGATTGACCAACGTTAGAACTGCCAGAACTAACCATTTCTTCTTCTTTAAGAAAGAAAGAAAGAAGAGGAAAAAGGTTATTCTAGGAACGAATATCAAACAAACTTGATTGATAAAACAAGGCATCATAAAAGGAAATATGATAGAACGGGTCCTAAGACTCGGATAAATCCTAAGGCATGACTCCTAAGAAGGACTTAGGACGGTGATCCTTGCTAGGTTATTCTACATTGTTCCGAAGTTTGGCTCTGATACCAAGCTATGACGCCCTACCTCTATACTCACGCTAGCCAAGGACATTACGGAGTAATGCCGTCAACTAGCACGAAGAATAAGGCTGTTGAGGAGCGACCATTTGTGTAATGCTTTGTGTGAGTCCCGATATGCCAGATAGTATAACATGCATATTTTTTCAAGAGGAAATCCGACATACCGATACAAACTCAAAGCTACTACACAGTGGCTATGTGGTCTTCAGAAACAAAATATAGAAATAAACATAACATAAATCAGTCACAGAAGTTCATATCTCAAAGGCGGAAACAGATATGAATATAACACATAGAAGTGTACATCAGAGTAGTGGTCAAACAAGATCCACAGCATCACAAAAGAATAGATACAAGTGCTAGACAAAAGAATAAATATACATCAAGGAGCCTCTATCTCGAATGTATAAAACAATAACTACTAATCTAAAGTAGATAGCTAAAAATCAGGTGACAGTCCCTGATAAGAAGTCAAGTAGAAGCACCTATAATATCTCGGTCTGGCCCGAGTATTATTTAATAAGAAAATAATAAACGGATCAGTCTAGCTATAAATATCAGATAGAATGAGATAGAATAAGAGATATGACAAAAACGTATGATGACAAAAATGTCATACTGTGAAACGTATACATTAACTAACAACAAAAATCATACAATATCTCAAGAAATCTCAAAGCACTAAAAGAATGTCATTTTCTTTATTTTATTCACCAAGCCACAAATATTGGCAAACATCTCAATACCAATTGTAAAAGTTAGTGAAACACAAATTCCCCAATGCACAAATATTGATAAAACTTATCAATGTAAATCACTAAAATTGGTAAAACACAAATTCTAGAAATCATCAATTAGAAATGCAGAAATCACAAGAGGGGGAGGCCTATCACAAAACGGGAGCACAAATACTCACCAATGCATGCATCACAAACGGAATGCTATTCCATGGTCGTTAACCATCAAATTTGAGCTGAAGCTCCACAAAATGGCCCGAAGACCTTTGAGCCGAAGCTCCACAAAATGGTCCGAAGACCTTTGAGCCGAAGTTCCACAAAATGGTCCGAAGACCTTTGAGCTGAAGCTCCACAAAACTGCCCGAAGACCTTTGAGCCGATGCTCCACAAAACAGTTCGAAGACCATGGGTCGCTACCACACAAAATTGAGCCGAAACTCCACCAAAGGATCTTCATAGATCCACAAGTGTAAATTGTACTAAGTTAGTAAATAAATGAGTTAGGCTTCATGTCTCATAACCACTGGCTTAACTTAATTATTTACGAACAAATTGTAGACTTCCAATCGAAAATAAGTGTAAATTACACTAAGTAAATATATGAGTTTAGCTTCATGTCCCATAACCACTTGCTTAACTTAAATATTTACGAACAAATTGTAGATTTCCACTCGAAAGTTGTGACAAGAGTTCAATTGAACAAGTCCTAGAATTGACCGACAAAGTAAACGCAAGCGTTTCATACCACTTGATTTGCTAAGCCGTTTAATTAGATTTCCCATACGAATGAGGTAAAGGTTGGTATATACTAATATGTTGGAAAACCGTTTTATAAGCAAACTTGATATTGAAAATAGTGTTGAAATCGTTTTGATGAAAGAGTTTTGATATTTAATACTAGTATAGAAACCTTTGAATTTTAAAGTGACAAACCACAAAAATGATTGTATAAACCAACCAATCATCAAAATTCACAAACGAAGACGTGAATCAATCCATAAAAATCGATACCGAATCCTTCAATTTGTATATTCTCAAAAATCCCGAAAAAGAAGTCATCAAAGTCGATAATAAATGATAATGACAAATCGAATCAACAAAAATCGATTGAAATCAGAAATCCACTCAAAAACACCAAAATAGGCAAATTAAATTAAACAGTTCTAGACGTCTGGTAGGTGTTTCCAGACGTCTGGCCCTAGGTTCTAGAAGTATATGTGTTTTCCCCTTTTATTTTTAACTCCTCGGCCATTTCAAACGTCTGAAATTTTGAACCAGACGTCTGAATTTGTTTTCAGATGTTTGGATTTTATTTCAGATGTTTGGATTTTGTCACTGCCTTTTCCAGATCCCTTTCCAGACGTCTGGATTTTTCAACCAGACGTTTGGATTTGGTTTCAGACGTCTGAAATTTTCTACTAGGCAAAAAAATAGCCTAGACCAAAAATGGAAAATCCAAACCGAAATGCGATCGAACGAGCGATCGCTGCTAGGGATATATGCCAATCGACAACCCAGCACTATAAGCTCTTCGATACTCCATAAATAACATGTTCAAACATCCAAGATAGGATCTTTAAAGATTTTGACTTCAAAATACCAAAATTGGAAAGTTCACCAAATCACTTCAAATCAAAAGCAAATGAACATGAATAAATGTTATGAATTCATACCAAACAACAATGAAAGTTATAGATGTAGATGTGAGTTCAAAAACTCACCTTTAAACCCAAAAACACAAGAGAGAAGCTATAGAGCAAGGCAAGAACAATCACTCTTCAATTTTAACCCAAGAAGCTTCAATCTAAGCTCAAAAGAAAAACATTTCCTTAGTTAAGGTTTAGGAAATTTCTGAAATTGAAGAGGAAATGAGATGGAGAAGATGAAGGGGATGCTTACCTCAGCTTCTCTTCGATTTTGGAGCTAGAACTTGAGTTTGCAAATGAAACTAGGGCTTAGGAATTTCTAATTCCTTTTCTTTTCCCCCATTTTTCTAAAGCTTGAAGTGTTAGGAAATGAAAGTGAATGAAGAGGAGAGGGGGGTGGAGTTAGGATATAACATGAGTTGGGCTAATGGAATGAAACCCAAAGCCCTAAACAAAAACATCTAAATTTTACTCCCTCCAAACATATCGATGTTTATACCCAAAAAGGTCACAAACGCCATTTTGAACTCAATGGAAGTGGTCTCGAGTTCTAATTTGACTATTTGCAAAAAGTAGCATTTCGGACTATAATCCGACTAACGATGCTATATTTAAATAAAATATTTAAATATACAATCATAAAATATGCGGGTTGTTACATTAAATGTTTATAAAGCTTTTGTATTTATTCACTAATTAATTAATACTTTTCAATATATATATATATATATATATAAACAAAATTCTTTTAAAGAAAATAAAATAAAAACCAATTATATTCAAAATAAAATCATATATAATATATTTTTAAACCAAACTATATTTAAGATATACTTCTTTTAAATTTTCAAATTCAAATCCAATTTAAAAATCAAATTTAAAAATTAATTCAAACAATGCATATAAACCCAAACTCAATTTGTAATTAATAATTCTAATTAAAAATTTATTTATCTATATTTAAAAACAACCCATTGTCATTTTGTTTGAAAATAACAATTTTATCAATTTAAAATAATTTATAATGAGGATTATCACATTTAATTTTACTTGAAATTTCTGGGATATCACAGATATCCTTTATTATATTTTCAAATCCATTTACGCATCCAGATATCTTTTATTATCAGAATTTTATCTATTTAACATACAAGTCAATATATTAATAAATTTTAATCCTGTTAATTACCAATTATCAGATGCCCGAAAATCCGGTTTATCACATTCCTTGCCCCTTTGAATCTTTTCATCCTCGAAAAGGAACGAAGCCAGAATTTATTCTATACCCAAAATTCGATAAATTATTCCTTGATCAATTTAAAAAAAAAATTAAAATCTATATAATATTGCCAAATTAGTTTTATAAAAATTACTTTTTATAACTCGATATTTCAACAAGTCCATCCTCGTTCTTATAGAAATTCGCTCATACGTTGATCAGGCGTAGGATTGAAATTCTATAAGTACTTAGCAGACTCATTTTCAATACCCAGTGAAAATACATGGAAAATAATTTTATTGAAAATATAGAAAACATTTTTGAAAATAGAGGAAATATCTTTGGTAAGAATGCTCTAGAAATCATCCCCCCATCCATGGTCGTAGTTAACTTGATGGTTATGTTGCCATCCCGGCAAAATCCATTGATAACTATAGGCACTCCGCGCCCCTCGATTACGCCATGGAACCCGCTATAGATCGCAGCTACAACCGGGGTTACGTTGCTATCACAGCAAAAACCCATATAACTGAGGCATCAGCGCCCTCGAATTTCGCTGCCAAATGTGATATCCCGGAATTTCAAGAAATTTGAAATGTGATAATCTCCTTTATTTATTATTTTAAATTAGTAAAATTGTTATTTTGAAACAATAATAATAATGCGTTGTGTGTGTGTGTAATGAAATTTTTATATACAAATTGAGTTTGGGTTTGTTTAAAATATATATATATATATATATCTTAAATTATACTTTAGTTTTAAAATGTATTTTATGTGGTTTTATTTAGAACATAAATTGTTTTATACTATTTTCTTTTTCTTTTTAAAGAAATTTATTTATATAAATTAAAATATGTATTTATAAATTAGAAAATTAATTTTAAAGGCTTTATAAACATTTAAAAACTAACTAATGCATGAAAATTTACATGTGTTAAGTTATAAACCTCTTTAATAACATGTGTTAGCAAATTAAACAAGGAAAAGGACAAGTGTCATATATTTAAATTATTTCTAAAATATTAAATAAAAAGAAAATGAAATTATATGATATCTTTACTCTCCTCTCTATGTCTTTCTTTCACCTTCACATTTTAAAGTAAAAGCCTATAAAACAAAATTCAAAGAACAAACACTGTAAAATAATTCTCAAACCAGAAGCTAATTCAAAACTAAAGGCCTGTAACACAAATTCCCAAACCAGTAATCAATATAGCAAATCAAAACTTGAAATTAAAGGATTATCAGATCAAAGCTGCTGATCAACAACAACAAGAATCAACTCATCAATAACTTCAACTCATTTGCAATCAAACAACAAGCTTTAAAGTAGTTCAAGCATCTGTTTCAAAGGCCCTCCGTTTTATAAAAGCCTGATTTTTAAAGCATCTCTATTTCATATTCTCTGTGAGTAAACCCAACTTTGTTTTTATTTTATTTTAAAACTGGATGCATGAATGAAATTTATAAGTTTATGTAAAATTGTTTGCATGATGATGTATTGTAAATATATGAATGTAAGCTGTGTACATGTACTGATGGATCAATATTCTTCTCTGTTTAGAAGTACATAGTTCAAATTTATATCAAATCCCCATTCTCTTAATCTAGACTATGTTAGGCTTAGGTATTTAAATGAATTATGTTTGTTAAAACATAAGCTAAAGTTTAAAATTTATTTTAAGTTTAATAAGCTTGTAGATTTCTAGAATTTGAAATTTTACAGTAAAACTCAGAATTGGTCAAATTTTGATTCCAACAATTTAATGGTTCATATATATATTCTGAATCATCATCAAAATCTAGGATTTTTAAAATTAAAATCATGATTTTTATTAGGTAAATTGAGAGATATTGGTGGATGAACGGGATTTGGGTTTTGTGCTTTCTCTGGCGATCGACGACATTAGTAGGTTCGGGGTCTCGGCTGAAGCTTGCATGTTGGTCCGAGATGGTGGCAAAAATGTTCGGAGGGATGCTAGATGACTGTGGTAGCCGTTCGAGGTTAAACTAGGGTTTAAGGGCCTGTTGATTTCAATGATGAAACCGAGATCATTTCGATGGCGAGGCTGGACCGGACTTGGTCGGAATGGGTGAGATTGGTGTTTGTGTCTACGGCGTAGGTGTGGGAGGAGTATAGAGGTCTCTAGCGACCTGAAGCGGTGGCATGGAGGGGTTCCGTTGGATAGGTTTGGTTGTTAGTTGAGTCATTTTGCTCGATTTCGTGTTGGTGGTAGTTTCATGCTTCTGGGTAGTGGAGAACCTCGGTGAAGCTATCACCGACTTATCTGAGGTCGATATGGCGATCGGAGCAATGGTGTGGCGTCGTGCACGTGCACAGCATGCACGAAGAGTTGTTCGATCGGGGTGGTTCAGTAGGGAAGGTTTTGCGTTCGATCTGGGTTATTGATAGGTTCACTGGTATTGATGTTCATTGGGAGACGTCGAGTTGGTCGGAGATGTTCTCTCCGGCTCGTGCTTTCGTTCGAGTGTTTTGGGCAATTTCCTGAAAGCAGAAGTTTGAGAAGAAGAAGTTTTATTGGTTGGGTTTTCAGGTTATTCCTAGGTGATTAGGTTTGGGCTTCGCCCCGTTGCTGTGTGGTGAGTTAAATAATAAGTTCGGTTGTTTTTTTAATTTTATTTTTGGTTTCGGTTGTTTTAGTCTTGGGCTTTTGGGCTTTGGCCTGTTGGGTTTGCTTATTTATAATAGAATTTGATTTTTTTTAAAGAAAATTGTTTCAAAGAGAAAAATAAATCCATAACCAATTGAAACATATAATCAAGCATGTTGATTTAAAGTAAACTTTTAAAACCGATGTTCTTTAATGTAAATGTTTATTTAAAGTTTTAAATGGACAAAGGAATTTTTAAAATATTTAAAATTGTTTTGCTTTAAGTCTATTTAATTTAGGTAATTTAAATAAGTTATTTCATTATAAGTTAGCCAAGATTTTGAAAATAATTTATTGTTAATCCTTGGGTTCATTTGAATAAATTAAGGTATATTTAGGGGGATTAATTAAGGAGTAGTAAAAGGGGTTATTTACTTAATGTAATTAATTAAATTAATGAGATTAATTTAAGTTAATTAACTAGTTTAAAGCAATCATTTGATGATTGATTAAATATAATTACTTAATGTAATTAATAAAGTGTAATTACTTAGTGAAGTAATTAATGGGAAATTACTAGATAAGATTAATTGAAGGAGGGTAAGTGTAATTAATGTGAATGGTGAAGGATAAATAAATTTGTGATATTAATTAAGGCTTAATATAATTAAAGAATAATTAATCAAGGGTGATTAATTAAGATGATAACTAAAAAGATGATTAATTAATTGGTTTGTAATCAATTAATGTTTGGGTAATCTAAGTGATCAAAGATTAGTAATTAATTTAATTTGGGATAAACTAAATTAATTTTGGAAGTGATAAATCTTGTATATGAATGATTGAATGATGTTAACTGCCTTGTATTGGCTGATATCTTTTATATGATATGTTTGTGATATGATATGTTTAGGTGGACAATAATATTATGGTTATCTATCGATCATGAATTGCCATGTGAAAAGTGACATCTTGTATTTAAAGTTGAATTGAATTTCACTTGAATAATTTGGGTTAAGATGGTATTGAATTCGAAGAGACCGGGGTTGGGTATCAGTAAATACCCAAACCCACTTCGATTTGTAACCTAAAATGATTCTTATAGATTGATATGTGAAAGCAGTAAGCTGAAATGGAATAATTTAAATGACTAGACCATTTAAAGCTGAGTAAGGGACTTAGAGATTGATTTGTGAAATAAGTGTCATCTATAGCAAGTTGTGAACTTGTAGCGTTGAATGAGTTACCCCAGGTTTTAAATAAGTTTTATACTGAGTATTTCATATTAGATGGTTTACTCACGCTGGTATCCAGCCTGACCCGCGTATTACTTTGATGTAATGCTCGGGTCAGACCGAGTATTACAGATTTTCAGGTAAGGACGTTCTGGAGCTCAGGAGGCAAGCTGGATGATTGGAACGTATGGAGTGTATTCCGTTGTGATATATTGTAGTCATTTGGGACATGTTGATTTTAACTGTCCAGTGTTTTGTGTAAAGGAATGTAACTCTGATGTTTTGATGCAAATTAACAGATACAGCTTTCTTGTATAACTGTTATTATTTGATATCATATTTTGATCCGCTGCGAAATGTGAGATTCTGTGATTTGTTTCTTGTATCTTCTTCTACCTCTTTTCTTATTTTCGTAACTATCTGGAATTTTCGGGATCGAAATTTCCGGGTCGTTACATTTGGTACCAGAGCTGAGGGTTAAGCAAGAACCTTGGCTCTACTGGGTTTACCCATTAAGGATAGTGTCAATAGTACCCTAGAATGAGTTGAGTGTGATATATATAAGAGAGTGTACTTGTTATTTTCTTATATAATGGTTTTAAAAGTAAATGATTTTTATATAAGTTTATATATAAAGCAATGATTCTTCTAACCATTAAGGTAATGGGTTTTTCCAACCAATTAATTAATCATTCTTCACATATCCATCTTAGTTAATCACCCTTGACTAATTATCCTTAAATTTCAATAAGTAATTAACTCTTAATTTATTTCACAAATTAATTTACCTTCACCCATCACATTAAATAATCCCTTAATTACTCTTATAAAGTAATTAACAATGATTTATTACATTTATCCTTAATAAATTACTCAAATTAATTATCCTATAATCACTTACATTGATTAATTATCCTTTAATGTATCACACTCATTAACTAACTAACCCTTGATTAGTTTCCTTAATCAATCAATCCTTAATTAATTACTCTAAGTAATTAATTCTTAATTACTTCCATTAAGTAATTCCCTTTAATTAATTACTTCATCAAGTAATTATCTCATTGGTTAATTATCCTTGATTAATTGACCTTTAATTATTTATTTATTCAATCTTTAATATTAAGTAATTAGTTAAGTAATTACTTTTTAAGTAATTATATTAACAAATCATTAATTACTTAATAAATTAAAAGATAAATCTTTTTATCTTTATTAATTACTTTGATTATCTTTTAAACCTTGTTTAATAAATCATCCTTATCACATTAGTTGCTTTAAAAGGTTAAGATTAGTTTAAATAACATTTTAAGAGTAATTAAGGAATTATTTAATGTGATGGGTGAAGGCTAATTAATTTATGTAATTAATTAAGAATTAATTACTTGTTGTAATTAAAGGATAATTAGTTAAAGGTGATTAATTAAGATGGATAATTAAAGCATGATTAAATAATTGGTTTGTAATTAATTAATGTTAAGTAAAGGAAATCTAAGTGATTAAGATTAGTAATTAATTTAATTAGAGATAAATTAAATTAATTTTGGAAGTGATCAATCTTGCTTAAGAATGATTGAATGATGTTAAATGCCTTGTATTGATTGATATCTCTGATATGAAATATTTTATGATATGATATAGTGGACAATGATAATATGGTTATCTATCGATGATGAATTGCTGTGTAAAAAGTGACATCCCGTATTTAAAGTTGAATTGTATTTCACTTGAATAATTTGGGTTAAGATGGTATTGAATTCAAAGAGACCGGGGTCGGGTATCAGTAAATATCCAAACCCACTTCGATTTGTAACCTACAATGATTCTTTATAGATTGATATATGAAATCAATAGGCTAAAATGGAATAATTTAAATGACTGGACCATTTAAAACTAAGTAAAGGTAATTAGGGATTGTTTAAGTATTGACTATAACAAGTTGTGAACTTGTAGTGATGAATGAGTTACCCCGAGTTCTAAATTAGTTCTATGCATTGGAATTTCTTGATAGATGAGTTTACTCATGCTAGTTTCCAGCCTGACCTGGGTGTTACTTTGATGTAATGCACGAGTCAGACTGAGTATTACAGATTTTCAAGTTAGGACGTTTTTGGAGCTCAGGAGGCGAGCTGGATGGCAGGAACGTATGTAGTGTATTTCGCTATGATATATTGTTGTATACCTGGGACAAGTTATTTTAACTGTCCAGTGATTGTGAAATGTTGTAACTTTGATGTATTAAAAATGTAAATTTACAGATACAGCTTTGTTTGTATAAATGATATTATTTAATATTATATTTTGATCCGCTACGAATGTGAGAATCTGTGTTTTGTTTCTATTTCTTCTACTAGCTCTTTCTTCTTTTCCTAACAATCTGGAGTTTTTGGAATCGAAATTTCCGCGTCGTTACAATACATTTCCAAAACATTTAAGGTTAATGTTTATTTGTCTAGAAAGACATTTTGGTCAAATAAGATTTAATTAAAGGTTTATTTATTTTATTTTTAATATTCTTTCCATTTAATTTTAACTTGTATAGATATAATTTGAATATATATATATATATATGTATAATCTTTACATATTAATATAAACATAAGGAATTAATAAATAAAACAAGTTTAAACACTTGTCAATTAAGGAATTTATGAAAAATACATTTGTCACATACGGATCATTTGAATCAACAAGTGGCAATGGTATCTTTTATTTGGAAATTTACAAAAATATTTAATAGAATTCAGGCTGTTCATTTTTCCTCTCTTTAAATCTTTTTCTATCTTCTTCGATTTTCAAAACTAAAGAAGAAAACAAAATCAAAACTGGAAACCAAAAATCAACGCTAACAACAACTATATTTCAACCTGAACTAAGCAATGCAAGGATTAAAGCTTCAACAAGCAAGATTCAACCCGAATTCAATCAAACAACACCTAGGTTCAAATTCAACCAACAAGATTCAAGAGATAAACTTAAAGCCTGTTCTCTGCTTATATAAAAAGGTGGGTAAACCTTTTCTAAAAAAACGGTTTAATTTGGGATTAACTCTAATGCATGTGATAAATTGTGAGATAATATTGGTTTGCATGAAAGTTTTTCGGCTTGTATATATTTGAATTGATATATATATATATATATATTTATATTTATTACGAGCATGTCTGTATATATATACAAATCCCGGTCTCTGTTGATTCACAGGTTCATGTTTTGCTTTCTAAAATTCAAATCTCCCAATCGATTCCATATTAACCTTTGATATCTGAATAAAAGTTGATTGTCACAGTATAATGTTAATTATAAAAATGGTTTTAGGAATTTAAATTTAGTAAATAATTTTAAAAATGAAAATAACAGAGAAATACGTACATATGTCGAAAATCAATGAATTCAATTTCGGATTTGGATTGCAGGAATGTATTCGTGGTAGATAATCATGATTTTTAATACGACTATCGTAATTTTTAGTTTGATAATCGATTTTGTAACGACCCGCCTTTCATTCCATAGAAAGACCCATCATTAAGAAAAAAGAAAGGGATAGAAAAGAGAAAAGAAAGAAAAGAAAGAAACAGACAACATCAGAATCTCACAGCGGAACGAATAAATTATATTATATCACATAAAAACTTTACATAGTATCATATACATCAGAGTTTTACAGCCAATACAACACAAACTAGACAGTTATAAACATCTGTCTAGCGATTATAATTCAAGTACATCAGAGAAAAACAGATACAAATCAAAGACAGCGGAACCACTATATATATCTACACGCTGAAGCCTCCTGCTCTATTATCTCCTCCAGAACTCGTCAAAGCAATCCTGAATCACTTGACTACTCATATGTAATATGAGTACCCAAGAGTTTAATAAAACAGAAATTAAACACTCGGGTCAGACAGGGGTCTGGTGTGAGTAAACGGGTTTAAAAGTTGCTTAACTTTAGAAAATCCTTTGAAAACAAAAGGTATCACGTAAGAATTCCCACACATAAACATGGAAAAGTTTTTACCTTACGCTAACCAAAACATTTGATAGAAAATCCAGTGATATTATAATAGTGTCTAGGGTTTTCAAAATAAAATACAGAAATAGCTGGAATGCTTACATCTCACGTTCCAACATAGTTGGGCACAATCAAAACCGTGCAAGCACTTATTGGATTTTGGATTCCATCAATGGCAGGGCTACTGGGGTATCGCCCGTCACAATACGTGGCCTAGATCACCGTACCGAGGAGTACGCCCACTCCCCTGCAACACAAGGCCGGAACCATTCCTTACTGAACAGTTCCGAACAAGACCACCCCGATGGTTGGAGCTCACAACTGTCCACACAGCCGAATAAAAGGGACCTCTAGACAAAGGTAAATCTCACTCTCCAGTGGGGGCTACCCACGAAGCCTCTATTTTAGCCATTCCCGGTTGATGAGGCTTGAGGCTACGATTACCTTTATAGGACATATCAATCTTAGAATGCTCATCGTCCACTTGACGATGTTCTGAAAGCATTCAATCCATACAAGTTCGTTCCGGGTTCGAACGAAACCGAAGGCATTATCTCGTTACACTCGTATTGGAATCACCCTCAGAGTTAACGACGATAACCCTTGCACTCTGAATCACCATCTTGAGCATATAAGTACTATTCCATCAAACTCATTACGGAATCACCCATAGAGTTATATTGACGTATAGTTCTTATACCTCGAGTTTTCACTTGCTCCACTTGGATTAGCGACCAAACGTTTAAATTGGAATCGATGTGGTTTTCAGATATCCAAATATGGAAACTCGATCCCGGTCTCACCGAAACCAAACGCCATTTTAATGTCCAAGTTGTACTTAAGGGTTTTAACCAATTAACTCATTTCATTAGTATCTATTTCACACAGATAGATAAATTACATATCACGATAGAAAATCACATTCTCATCATAACAGATAATCTGTATCACCATCACAAACAAATAATCATCACAACCAGATAATCCATCACAACCCATCATACTTTAACCACGCATCCATATCATACAGATATAACTCATCTCATTACTGAGATCACATCCATCCAATCAATAACAACCGTAAGCGATGATTTATTAACCATCAATTATAATTAATTTAAAATGAATTAAATTGATTACTTCTATCTCTAATTAATTCAAAATATATTAAATTAATTACTCATTTAAATCCTGCTTAATATCCTTTAATTAATTAACCTAGTTAATTAATCATTTTCTAAATATTCAACTTGATTAAACATCTAGATTTATCATTTACTAATTACATTAAGTAATTAGTCTTTAATTAGTTTTACAAAATTAATTAACCTTAATCATAAGTAATTAACATTTAATTACTTAATTAATTAATTACATCTATCCTTGATTAATTACATTAATTAATCACTTAATTAATTAATTATTACTTAATTAAGCAGTCCTTAATTACATCATTAATTATAATAATTAATGATCTGTAATATTTATATTTAAATTAATTACTCAATTAAAATTAATTACATTTAGTAATTAATCTAATCATTGATCACCTTGATTAATATTCAATTCAGAAATTAACTATCTTAATTACTTATTAAAAAATTAGTTATCCAATAATTTATTATCTTTATTAATTAATTCCTTGATTAATTACAAAAGTAATTATCCAAATTACTACATTAAAATAAATCACCTTTCCTTAATTACATTCCAGTAATTATCAATTATCACTTCTCCAAGAAATCCTGCTCCATTAATTATATTATCAAATCATTAAATAGATTTTTCTTAAATTTATTAAACTAATTTAATTAATTTAAACAAAACAAATTATAAGAATTAATAACAATAAGTAATTAATCCCTTAATTACTTTTAAAAAGTAATTATACTCAACAAATTACAATTGATTACCGTCAATTAATTAATCTAATTAATTTATCAAAATTAACCACATTGATGAAATATTTAATTATCCTTAGATAATTATCTTATTTAATTAACAATATTTCCATTAATTACTTACTTAAGTGAATTATCTTAGATTAATTATTCATTAATCATTTCTAACTATAAATTAATTCAAGTTATTATTTAAAATCAAATAAATAAGTAAATTCTTAATTATTCCCAAAATAATTCATTTACTTATTAATAACTTAATTAATATTCAAAATGTATTTAAATAATACATTTCAAAAATTTAATTCAACTTTATTTAAAAATTTAAGATTCCAAATGTTTAACTATTTAAACATTATCCAAATTTTAAATAAATTTATAAACCTAAAAGTAAAGAAATATCATTATTATATAAGAAAAGTTTAGAAATCCAAATTACTTAATTTTACTAAAGAAATCAAGCTTTTTAAAAATAGATAGATATTTTTAACTATTCAAATTAAAGTTAAACATATCATAATTTTAATTCAAATATTGAAGGAAAGAATCCTTTCAAATTTAAACCTTTATTTGAAATCAAATTTAAAATCTAATTTTAAAACATTTTAAACTTGTCTATCATTTTAAAAATTCACAAAACTGGTTTAAAAAAATCTGGATTCAAACTAAACCTGAAACTTATATTTACACTTGATTTCAAATTTAAATTTAAATCTTACTTAAATTTTAAATTCTTCATTTTTAAACTTTGAATTCATAAGCTTACTTGAATTAAATTCAAACTTACACTTGAATTTAAATCCTTGCTTTAAAAATTGGATTTCCTTAGATTTAAAAAAAAAACAGCTCAGGTTTACAACCTGTACACAACAATACCCGAGACCACAACAAAACGCTTCGAGTTAAACCCCTACCTTCTTCGAGTCATAACACAATCTGCACGAGGGTATCTTCGAGTCACAAAAACCCTGCACAACCCAAAGTTCACCAGAGTCCAATTAAACACTGTACATATGCACCACTGCTCCGGCGGCTTCCAGCTACCTTCATCAACCCCTCCAAGACGCCGTCCATCCCTCAACTTGAAAACGACCATCAACAAACCCTCTGCAGCTTGAAATTAGAATCAAGCAAAATCAAGAAACCTGGAAAACTTCACCAAAATACATACCAAACCTGTCAACCCTCACGACAACCCACTCCGACCATCTGATGATCTTCACCTCCGGCCATTGCTCCATCTATACCCCCTCTGCCAAACCCCAAAGCCTCAGACCACTAGAATCACCACAGAGTTCAAGAAGTTACAAAACTTCCATCACTTTAAAACTAGGGTTCAAACCTGAAAACCCTTCTTGCCATCGCCACCACTCTCTGACCAACTTCCTCTTAATTTTTCTCCACTCTCCAGTCAAACTTACACCCTCCATGAAGAATTCCAGTTTCCAAAATTCTTTTGACAAATAGAAATACCCAAAATTCCCAATTCTGCACAATCCCTAAATGCTAACCCCATAGATAATTTAAAAATGCGATGCTTGTTTTAATATTCATGTTTTTAAACATGCATTCAAGTTTTAAACTTGATTGAATAATTAAAGATGTTTGATAATGTTACTTTTGAAAATATTGTCTGTTATTATTGATTTTCAGAAGTAACAGATTTTATTTATCTAAATTAAAATTTTACAAACCTAAATCTATGCTACACAAACACAATTTGTTTACATAATAATCTCTAACTAAGATTCAAACATATGGAAATGGTTTTGTATTTAAATCCTAGTCAAGAACAGAAGCAGGTTAGTTAGACAATTTGCATCACACTTATTTGCATATTCAAGAATGTTCACAGAACATCATCACACAACAGTCAAGCAAATATACTCAATCCTATCAAAACTCATGCACAAATAATTTTAAACAACCTATAAATTTGAGGTTACTCACTAAAATGAAAAGAACAGAGCAGTTTTTATTTTTATTTACACAGTTTTGATTTTTCTTATTTGAAAAAAACATTTGAATTAAAGCTTGACATCTGGAAACCTTGTTAGCTTGATTTTTTAAAAGAAGAAACTTTTTTTAAAACATAAATTTACTCACCTATCCATTGAAGAGGCAGAAAGCAATCCAGATGCAAGTTTCATTTTCCTGAAGCCTGATTTGCACTGCATCTGCTTGCTCCTCTTGAATTACTTTGTTGATGTTGAATCTGTGCTTTCTTGCTAGTTGAAGTTGATTATAACTTGTTGTTTGCAGGTTTTTGAAACTGCATGCAGACCCATCTTCAATTTGCTTAAGTTAGAGTTGAAGTTGAGATTGAATTTTTGTTTGCAGATTAAACAGAATTTGAAATTGGGTTTTCTTTTGCAGATTTTAATTTTTTTTGCAGTTCTTTGAGTAAATTTGTATTTCAATTTCTTTAAATCTGATTTTAGATTTTCCCATAGAAGATAAAGTGTTTGAAAATAAAAAAGATTTGTTAAGTTCTTACCTAAAATAGTTAATTTCAATAATGTTTTAGTATTGCCACTTGTTACTTAAGTTTGAAGATGAATTACAAGTGTCCATTTTAAAATATGAATGCTTAACACATGTATGATTTTAATATAAAGATAAATTTCTTTGTTTATAAATGTTTTAATTTAAGATGTTTTATATGTTTCATTTATATTTAGTCTTTAAATGATTACAAATGAATTACCTTTACATATTTAAATGTTTGCTTGAATATTTTTAAAAAATTATTTAAAACTAATTTTCAAAAGAGAAAATTTTAAAGAGAAAAATAATGTTGAATTCATTTTATTCAAAAGTTTCAAATCAACATACTATACTCTAATATAAATAAACTAAGTTTATTTCAAAACAAATTTTAAGATAAAACAAAATAAACTTTTATTATAAAATACAATTTTTAACTATTATATATTTATAACAAAATATTTACTTTAATTTCTTTTGAAAATATAAGATAGATTTATAAATTGACTTATGAAAAGTTTCAATACTAATTTCAGTTTAATTTAATCAATTCATAAATTATACACCTATATACATTATAATTTGAAAATATCCTTTATTTAATTTAAAATTAAAATTAAAATCAAAACTCCTATTTACAATGTATACACATATATACATTATAAATAAAATATCTTTAAATCAGTTTAGAAAGAAATTTTTATCATTTAAATATTTTTAACATTTTAAAACAATAAGATTCTCAAATTAAATTATTATTATTATGAATTTTGAAAAGAATATCATTTATCAAACTAAATAATTATAAATTTTCAAAAGAAATTATGTTTTGAATCAGATTATTAAATCAATATTTCACATTTTAAAATAATTATAAATGAAATTATTAAATAAATATTGTCCAAATTTCTGGGACATCACATTCCTCCCCTCTTAAAAGAATTTCATCCCCGAAATTTAAAAGCAAAGGTAATTTAATAATTTCATTAATGATTTTATTTAAAACACAAGTATATATCAGACATATGCTAACAATCAAAACAAACAATTCAACCAATCAAACAAATCTAATTATCCAGACAAATTCTGGATAAAATTTAATCGAGTTTTTCCCAAGTATATATATATATATATATATATATATATATCGCTCTAGAGAATCCAAACAATCAATACTAAGAAGCTCCAAAACTCCTATTCACAATATCTACAACACTAGACAAGATATCAGACTGCAGACGAGTCTGACTCAACAATCAAAACTCCAAAACTGCTAGTTTCACAACCAGGGAGAGATCATACACGTATTCCCTCAGAGATACGTGAAACTCAATGAATCCCAGTTATCCAAACTGACAATCCAATCCTGTAGATCAATCACTTAACCCTTGAGAGAAAAAAGAAAGATCCAATCTCTTATCCACAAATCTTTCTTGTCGAACCTGGGCTGCCTTCAATCTTCTAGATCAATCCAATCCATCACACAAACTCTACTACAGATATCAGAAGACTTCAGACAAACTACACTTATTCGAAAAACAGAACAGATGCACAAGACATCCAAGTCTCCAGATTAAAGTGAATTTCCTGTAGAAATCCTTTGATCCAAGATAAAACACAAATTCCCAATGAATCGGGTGTTGCTTCTATTTTGGAATAGCTGCCACCATGCTTCCACTGCGCAACTCTGATTTGAGAATCTGTTGATGAACACAGGTACAAACTTGATCAACTTATCCCGAAAACATTGTTCATCAAATTCCATAAAATCTCAGTGACCTATCCGATTCGGTCAAAAATACCACAGCAAAAATTCAACCAGAAAACTAGACCCGATCAATCCTGCCAGCTTAAACTGATCTCTCTCTCAAAGAGTCCTCCCACTATACTGAATCATCGGTAAATCTCCAAAAACCAAATAGAAATAGAACTCAATCTCATGATGCGGATGCAAAACTTAACTCCTTCGAAGACATCCAGAAAATATCAAACCACTTCGATAACTCAAACATCTTATAGAGATGCTTCAATCCATACAAAGGTTACTCAGAAAACTTTCGGATCATCGCAAGTCACCTTTGCGATTCTACTCAGTTCAGATTCCAAGAAATCGTTCTCTCTTCACTAATCAGAACAGCCAAAGCCTTCAAATCAAAAGGGAAACTAGTGGTCCACCTTCAACCACAAACATCACACCCAGCTGAGCTTCCAGAAGAAATGGACAAGCTTCACCATCTGCCGGCCTACTGACAAAAGAATCACAGAGACTTCAGAACCATCGAAGAAACAAGCCACTCACTGCTGCTACTGCTGCCAAAAACTTCCTTACCCAAAAGCTCATCGAACCTCAAAGCTACTCCAGCCACTTCCACAGTAGAGCCTTCAAAAGACAGATGTCCCTCAGGAAACTCGATCTCAAACCAAGCACCAAACACTCTGTCAGACTGAGTCTCAAACTCAAATACAGACAGAACTCCTTTCTAAGGTTGCCAAAATATCATTGTTGGCTTCAGTACTCCAAACTGATCCAGACTCAAGAAAATCCACTCACATGAGTGAAATCAAGCTTAAAATCCAAAGACACACTCCGAATCTTGAAAAGATTCTCCTTCAGAGATCAGTGAAATCCCTCACACCAAACAGCCTAACTACTCAAGATGCCCAATACTGCCCTAGCAGATCACTTCCAAGCTCAAACATTCGGACCACAACCATTGGTAGTTGTGTTACACACACCACTACCCTATCTACCTTTATTAGTTTATATTGGAAAACCTGAACGGGTAACCCAATCTAATAGGTAGAAACACACACACACACACATATACATATATTCAAAATTACAAATACGCCCTCTCAAGAAGGACACCACTCTAGAGCATAGGTATTCGCTCAACCTAAAGCTCTGATACCACACTGTAACCACCCGCCTTTCATTCCATAGAAAGACACATCATTAAGAAAAAAGAAAGGGATAGAAAAGATAAAAGAAAGAAAAGAAAGAACCAGACAACATCAGAATCTCACAGCGGAACGAATAAATTATATTATATCACATAAAAACTTTACATAGTATCATATACATCAGAGTTTTGCAGCCAATACAACACAAACTAGACAGTTATAAACATCTGTCTAGCGATTACAATTCAAGTACATCAGAGAAAAACAGATACAAATCAAAGACAGCGGAACCACTATATATATCTACACACTGAAGCCTCCTGCTCCATTATCTCCTCCAGAACTCGTCAAAGCAATCCTGAATCACTTGACTACTCATACGTAATATGAGTACCCGAGAGTTTAATAAAACAGAAAATAAACACTCGGGTCAGACAGAGGTCTAGTGTGAGTAAACGGGTTTAAAAGTTGCTTAACTTTAGAAAATCCTTCGAAAACAAAAGGTATCACATAAGTCTTCCCACACATAAACATGGAAAAGTTTTTACCTTACGCTAACCAAAACATTTGATAGGAAATCCAGTGATATTATAATAGTGTCTAGGGTTTTCAAAATAAAATACAGAAATAGCTAGAATGCTTACATCTCACTTTCCAACATAGTTAGGCACAATAAAAACCGTACAGGCACTTATTGGATTTTGGATTCCATTAATGGCAGGGCTACTGTGACGACCCAGAATTTTCAGCAATTTAAATCGGAATAATTAATTGGTTTAAAATAATTAAAGGTAAAATTTTAACTTGAATTGAAATATTATTATATAGCAATTGAGTTACTAGATTAATAAAATTGAAATCGGGTGATTTATTGAATCTTCAGTTTTAAGCCTGTTAAAAATAATTTGAAGACTTATAAAATTTATAACGATGATACTGAAGATAATAGAAGGGTTGGAATTTAATTTAAAGGCGATTTGTTCATTTTTTAAAATATATCGTTTAAATTGAATTTAAAAATAGCCTTCCGAGGGACAGTCTCGAAATTCAACGAAATCAGTTCCATTGGATTCGTAATAGTTAGTTATTATCGGATTTCAATTTTCGTAGCAATCAGAGTTGTCGTTTGACCCTGGCAGCTCAAAACGCTTCGAATTATTTTAATCGATTTAAATTAAAATTGATTGTTTACTTCCGTAACTCGCGTATATGATCAAATCAGCCTCTGAAACATGTTCTAGTGTGTTCGCAGTGCGGGTAAAACCTTATAAATGCTTGGCGGCTTGTTTGGTTCGGAATTCGTTCGAACAGCTTGTAGAATATAAGAATATTAATAAATAAATAAATAAATAATAATAATAAGCAACCTTCCTCAAGACGCCGTCTCTTCCTTTCCCAATACGCCACCCTTTGCTCTTTAAGTCGAATCTCCTCTATCTAAAACTCAATCTCTTCCTCTCGAATTCCTCTTTCTCAACATACAGTTAAAAAAAAAAGAGAATCGGCCGAAGCCTCTTCAGACATAATCGCGATTTCATGGAAACTGGGTGGCGCAGCGGTCAATCAAAGTCGAGGTGGACCTTAGGGTTCGTGTGGGGCTCGTGAGGCAGCGATGTGGGAGGGGTCGAAGCTCGATTTTGTCAAGGCTAGGGTTACGTTTGTGATGCGAACGAGGCGAAGTGTTCGATTTCGAGTGCGATGGCGTTGAGCTTGGGTCGCGAGGACGGAGGAAGGAAGTCGTGGCTATTCCAGGTGGGTTCCGAGGTGCTTGGTTGAGGGCTTTGATGTGGCAGCGCGATGGAGTAGCTGGGTCTTTGGATCGTAGTATGCATCCACGGAGGTTGTCGACAGCTGGTGGGTGAGTAATCTTCGATCTGAGTTGCTGTTATGAATTTGTGAATGCTTCAGTTATTGGGTTGCGGTTATCTATCTTTGTTGTTTTGAATGAAACAAATTTTAAGTTTAAAACAGAATTTGGAAGAAAACATTTTTTATGTGCTTAAGAATGATCAGTAATCAGTATAAAATGATTTCTTTTATGTTAAAGATAATTAAAATATCAATGACCTAAAATTCATTAAATTGTTAAGGTAAATAAAGGGTTAAATAAATAAGTTGATTAATTAATTATGTGGATTAATTAATTAAGTTATTAAGGTTATTAATTTAGGGTTAAATTAAATGGAAAAAAATGTTAATTAAATAAGTTTGATTTGTTAATCGATGATTAGGAATTAGCTAATCGAGTAATTTAAGATAAACTTAGCTATACTTATAGGAGTAATTGAAGGATTGGTTAATGAATATAGCTTATGAAAGATCATTGGTTAAGGGTTATTAAATGATATATTAATATGATTAATTTAAGGTAATAAATTTTATTATTTAATTTTGAATAATCAATTGATGGTTGATAGGTAATTACTTAATAAAATTAATAAAATATAATTACCTTGTGAAATTAATCAAGAAAAAAAAATTAAGATAGTTAACTAAAGAGTAATAAAGTTATTAAATATAAGGGAATAGTCAATTACAGGTTGAGATTAATCGAAAGTGATTAATATTGTGGTTGGATTAAAGTAATTAATTTAGATTGGAACAAATTAATATATAATTGAAAAAAAAATTAATTAATAAAATTAACGTTGTAAGTAAAGAATCTATTAATTAAGATGAATTAATTTGAATAAGTGACTCATGGGAGTTAATTAGTATAAGTAATCAAGGATTAATGCGATTAAATAATTAATTAATTCATGGAGTAATTAAGATTGCTTAATGATTTTTGTTGAGACTAACTAATATTATGAAGTTAATGTAAGATAATTACTCGAATGTAATTAAAAATAATTAATCCATGGTGGTTAATTAAAGAGGGATAATGAAGAGTTGACTAATTAATTTATTTGGAATTAATAAATGTTAAAAGAAGGAATCGAAGAATTGAGAATTGAAAATGCATTTAGAATTGATGGAATTATTTTGGGAATGATCAAATTTGTTTATGGATGATTGGATGGTATTGTATGATTGAAAGAGTTGATAACTCCGATATAAAATGTTGATTTTTTCATTCGATAACTTGGGATAGGATGATATGAGATTCGAAGAGACCGGGGTCGGGTATTGGGTAAATACCCGAAAACCACTTCGAATGTTTATAGATTGATATGTAAAATCTATGGGCTGGAATAAGTGAATTTGAGGAATTGGACTATTTAAAAATCTAAATTTTTGGTATTTAGAAACTTATATGTGGAATAAGTGTTGTCTAAAATAAAATATGGCTTTGAGAATTAATAAAAGTTACCCGGGTTTTATTTGAGTTGTATGCTTTGTATTCCATGTTAGTTGAATTTACTCACGCTGGTTTCCAGCCTGACCCGGGTGTTACTTTGGTGTAATGCTCGGGTCAGACCGAGTATTACAGATTTTCAGGTAGGTATGTTCTGGAGCCCAGGAGGCGAGCTGGATGGCAAGAGCATATAGATATTTCCATTGTATTTATATATTCTGAGACATGCTTGTTTGTATATGTTCAGTGACTGTATATATATGTGAAACTCTGATGTAAATTAAAATGTAATCGACAGATATAGTATTCTTTTGTAAACTGTTATTATTTATTATTATATTTTATCCGCTGCGAATGTGAGATGTTTGGTGTTTCTGTTCTTCTTCTTCTTCTATTTTTTTTCTTCTTTTCATAACTATCTGGGATTTTCAGGTTCGAAAATTTCGGGTCGTTACATTTGGTATCAGAGCTGAAGGTTAAGCGAGAACCTTGGCTCTGGTGGGAATTACTCATTGAATAGAGTCCATAGTACTCTAGAATGAGTTGTGTGTGTATATATATATGAGAGCGTACTTGTTATTCGCTTATAAAGATTTTTAATGATTTTATATAAAAATATATATTTTGATATATATAGCAATATTTCCTTCTAAGGAATATCTAGATGATTGGTTGTTAAATTATTGAAATTAAGTTAAGAAGTAAAATAAAATACGACCAAATTGAAACTTATAACCAAGTTGAAGAGTAAACTTATATTACAAAATGGAATTTGAAATATAGATTGTAAATGTAATTTATAAATTGAAATAAACTTCATAAATAAATGAGATTATAATTTGAAATAGAATTCCAGAGAATATTTGAAATAGAGTAAGATGAAAATTCCAGAGTAATGTTTAAATATGAATTTGATGGATTGGGAGTTTGGAATTTTGGGAAAAATTAAAATTCCTTTGGGTTTGAAAGTGGTTTCCAAGGGTTTTGAAGGAAGAATAGTATTATTTCAAAAATATTTTTGTGTTTGAAATTTTGGAGATTTGAAATCAAAAATATTTGGAAGTGTTTTTAAAGAGATAAAAGCATTGAACTCTTTTGGTCACTGGAAAATAAAGTCGGTGATGACTGCAGCATCATCGATGTTCATTTTCGAGTTTCTAGAAGAGAAATTGCTACCAAATTGTTTTAAATTGGGATTGTTTGTGAATTGGGTTTGGTTTTGAAATTCAAAGGGATAATTGAATTCGCCAAAGAATTTTGGATATAGTTGAATTCTAAGGTGATATTGAAATTTGGAAATTTGTTTAAACTCTGGAATCTTAATTAAATGTTTATGGAATAATAAAAATATATTGACTAAATAAAATGTATAATTCTAAATTAAAAGTAAATGTGAATGTAATTGATTATAAATAGAAGGTGTAAAATTGAAATTATACTTAAGGTTGTAAGTTTAAAGATCAAATGGAATTTGATCTGAAATTGGAAGGAAATTGAGAATCAATTCAATTTGAATTAGGAATGAATCAAGTCCAATGGAAATTGGAGTTAATTAAATTGGGATTGGGTTAATTTAAATGGAGTGGAAATTTAAATTGGATTGTTGGGGAAGTGAACAGTTTTGACTCTAGACCATTTTCAATGTAAATTATTTTAATATAAATAGTTTTAAATCTATTTTCATATCTATTTACTATACAACTTTCTTTTTAAAACCTAAACTATTTTATACTCGTTTTGCCACTACTTTTGGAACTCTTTACCTAATTTACAACTGTTTTATACACTAATTACTAATTTTCAACTAAGTTGCGAATTAATTTCTATTTTACAACTATTTCGCAATTATTTAAGATTTCTATAACTATTTAACTATTTTCCAACTCTTTTACAATTAGTCAATTATTCTACAATTATTTTGCAAACTATTGATTATTTTTCAACCACTTATCTATTTTTAAAATTTTCAAGGTATTCTCTAAACTGGTCGGAGTTTAAACTGTTTATGATTAAATACCCAACTGGGATAAGAATTTAGGTGATAATCCAAATGGGGATTAAGGCAAATGTGAATAAGTGAATGGAAATTTAAGTGAATGTGAATAGAAAGGAATTAATATTGGAAAGAGTAATCAAATGTGAATATTTGATTTTGGGTAAACAAAGTTATATCTTTGTTATATATTCTTCCCTTGTTGAATCTATTGTGGGAAGAAAAAGGATTTTGGAAGTGTTTGAAGTATAAAAGGAATTTTATACGAGTTTAAAGTGATCCAAGGTTTTAAAAATTATATATATCTGTATATATATATAAAGGATCTTATGAGAATTTTGGAAAAGGTTTTGGGAACCTTTGGATTTGGAAAGGCTTTTGATTTTTGGGTAAAATCAATATTGAATTTGGAAAGCCTAGTTTGAAGAATTATCGATTTTGGGATAATCGATTTTGTGTAAAGGAGCTTTGATAAAATTCATACTAGGTGTATGATTTGAAAGATACTATATGTGTATAGTATAAAGTGTTTTGATGATAGCTCTGGGGAAAAAGGCGCTCCCTTGGAATGGACTTCTCAGGAGTGCCACCGGGTGGTGCTGCCTTGAGCCCCAAGGGGGGTTCTAAAGTTGATCCTGTGAGGAGTCCGGACAAAACTAGTTCCTGAGGATTATGAGTTGAGTTTACCATAGCGTAAGTCGTGTGTGCCGCGGAGAGCCAACAGTTACATGGACTTTTGTTGTGACTGCAACGTAACCTAGGATGTAACTGCGACCTATGGTAACATTGCGAAAGTCGTGTGTATCGCTGAGAGCCAACAGTCTGCGTTTGAGTTTATCTCGGTAGACTGCGACCTATGTAGGAGCGGAGAAGTTTCATTTCGACAACGAAAATTAGAGTGCCGCGGAGAGCCTGCAGTTACAGGGACTTTTGCTGCGGCGGCAACGTAACCCTGGATGTAACTGTGATCTGTTGTGTGGGTTCCATGGCGTAATCGAGAGTGCCGCGGAGAGCCTGCAGTTACATGGACTTTTGTTGCGACTGCAACGTAACCCTGGTATGTAACTGTGACCATGGAATGGGGGCGATGATTTTCAGAGCATCCTCACTAAAGATATTTCCTCTATTTTAAAAAAAAAAAACTGTTTTCGATAATTTCAATAAAATTATTTTCCAAGTATTCCCACTGGGTGTTGAAAACGAGTTTACCAAGTACTTATAGATTTTCAGTCCTACGCCTGATCAACGTATGATTGAATTTCTGTGAGAACAAGGATGGACTGGTTGAGACATCGAGTTATGAGAAATATTTTATAAAAAGCTATTTTAATTGTATTATCCGAATTTAAGGCATTTCTAAATCTTCAAGTAAAAAAGGGAATCCAAACTGGAATTATAAAACAAAACTGAACTCAGGAAAAATTTAATGAAGTGATTTTTGTAAATTAAGTTGGAGGGAAGCTAATCAGCTAAATAAATTATTTAATGGAGTATGTTGATAAAAATTTAACTCGGTTAACTAAAATGGATCGAAGTTGATAAGGGAGTTTGGAAATGAATTCGAATTATAAATAGAATTCGACTTGGGTTTGGTAATGAATTAAATAAGAGGTGTTGAAAAAAATAAAATAAAGTTGGCTTGAAAGGGTGATGGTTTGACTTGCAAATAAAATTCAAGTGATTTGAATAATATATAGTGTAATTTGGAAGTAAATTTTGATAAAATGGAAGTGTTGTTGAATGAAATAAAAGCGAATTATAATAGAAATGGTTTGGGTTGCACACAAAACCCAAGTGAATAAAAATAAATTGAGAATGACCATGTATTAATAAAATAAATTCGAAATTGAATTAAATAAGTAAATTTAAAATTTAAAATGGGTTACTGGGATTATAAAATAAATGGATGAAGTCTGATTGAAAAAAAAAACTAAATCAAAGTTGTGTTTGGAATTGGATTATCACACCGAACTTGAGTTCGGTAGCATATCAATTTGAAGTATAAATGAGTTAAGTATGTGTTGGATATTACTTTGATGAATTGAGAAGGTGAATTAAATTTAAAATTAAAGTGGATGGGCTAACTAAATTTAATGGGATTTGATTTGATGAGAATCAAATTTAATGGAAGTGAACTTAAGTTGAGGTGGAAATAGATTGAAGTAATTAACCTAAGTTTAAAATTTATGAAAGCTTGGCTTCGAATAAGGATAAAAGCCCATTGAATAAAAGCTCGGTTTAAATTAATTTGGGAATGGTTAGTATTACACAGGCATGGAATGTGTCGAGCTAAATAAAATGATTGTGAAAAAATTAAAATGGAAATGAATTAAATAAAACTGAGTTGGAATCAATTTTAATTGGTTATAAAACTTAAATAATTAATTATTCACATGGATATTATGTAACGACCCGTATTTTTACGGATCGAAAGATTGTAAAACTGTCGACGTTAAGTCGTTGATGTTGTTAAGTCGTTTAGAATTTGAGTCGACCAAAGCTTAAGTCGTGTGAAAGTTAACTCGTGTGATAGCTTAGGTCGTGTGGTGCTTAGGTCGTGAACGAGTTAGTGATATGGAGCGACCTATAGTTAGGCCGTGTGATAGTTAGGTCGGTGGAGTTTTGGAGCGACCTAAGGAGGTTAGCGAGTTACGAGTTAGAAGGCCACGGGTTAACGAGTAAAGGGCTAGCGACTTAAGGTTTAGGCGACCTAAGGGGATAGGTGTGGAACTTAGGTCGTGGGTAGTTTAGGTCGTTTGAGACGACTTAACGGGTTAGCGACCTAGTGGTGATCGACATAAGGAGGATGGCGACCTAGTGGATAGCCTGTGTTGTAGTTAGGTCATTGGGCGACTTATGGTTGAGTCGTTAGGTCGCGTGTGTTTTAGGTCGTTGGATTTTGTTAGGTCGCTGAGCCGCTTGAGTACTTAACCCAGTTAGGTCGTAGGTCATGTGAGGTTTTTAGATCGGCTTGTGTTTTAAGTTGCGCATAGGTTAAGTCGTTAGGTCGTTGGACCGTTAGGTCGTTGGACCGTTAGGTCGCGCATGCCGTTAAGTGTTGAGTCGTTAGGTTGTTGAGTCGTGTAGAGGCTTAAGTCGTAGGTCGGGATAGTTAGGTCGTGGACGACCTAAGGAGGCGGACGACCTAAGGTTTCAGCCTATAAATACACGTCTTTGGTTCACTTTTTGGCATCGGATTTTGAAGCGACGAAGTGCTGCCATTTTGAGAGCTCGACTACAACACTTCTTCACTTATTTTCTCCACTCTAATCTAGTGATTCCTTCCATCTAAAATTGAAGACCAAATCGGAGATCCAAGAGCCAAAGTTGAAGACCTTCATCTATTGAAGAGAGATTTCATCATTTGAAGCGGAGCTTTGGAGGATCAAGCTTGACTCTTTGCTGTCCAGATCTGAAGTTGGTTGATTTTGAGGTGTTTAGGTGATTCGGTGAGTGGTGGTTATCTCTCACACGGACCCAAAGGAGTATATTGGATCGGTGGCTTGTTCATGTGTTAAAGAGAGTGATTTCGTGCATTTTCCTTAAATCTGCACGTAGATCTATTGTTCATGATGATTTGACACCTATTTTACTACATGTTCACTAATGCAAGTTTATTTATCAAGTTGTAGAGATTATGTTCATAATTTATGCTTGTTAGATTGCATGCTAGATTTGGACTCTTTATTTATGAAATTGCCATTATTGTTATAATTGTTTATTTAGTTCTTGTTTGAATGATTGATTACTTGGATTAATGTTTGATTTGATTGATTAGTTGATTGATAACTTGATTTGGACAAGTTGGTCGAAGGTGATTCAAAAGCTAAGTGGAAAGTCTCTTGAATAAGGAAAGATGCTTGTGACATATGTAGCGGATGTTGAAGCTCATATGGAAAGACTTGATGATGATGTTAAGATGAGACTTTGCTATGATGCGATGAGGCAAAGCGTGATGTTGAGATGGGACTTTGCTATGATGTGATGAGGCAAAGCGTGATGTTGAGATGGGACTTTGCTATGATGCGATAAAGCAAAGCATGATGTGAGAAAGCCATGGTTTAATCCAGACGGGATCATCCCAAGCATATTGATAACTCGATAATGTGGTTCGAGTTTGTGGATAATGGTTAGCTTAAGAGGCGCTTGAGCTAATATGGAAATAGTCGTCGAGGAGGATGACTAGGAGGCTGAGATCTCATCGTTATTGAAGGTTCTAGCATGCTCAAAGCAAGAGTATGTTGGGACGGGCTACGACGACGTTCCAAGCACGGGTTGCGACGACGTGCTAGTACTCTAGGCATATTCAATAGTCCTAGGCACGGGCTGCGATGACGTGCGGAGTTATCTCTAGAACCGGTGTTACCATTAGCCCTTGACGAACGGCTGAAAGAATGTGTCGGTCATTAGTTGGTTGTATCAAACTATTAGAGTTTATATGATGAGATTCTGTTATATGGAGCTTCACTGTGTATATTTTCTATTGTATTTTGTCCATGCGCTGTGAGTAATACGATAGAGTTTATTGTTTTACCTTACCCTGATGATCGTCCATGGCGGCCTGGCACACTTTTCAGCGCATTATTTCCTTGTTTAGTGCAGAAGTCATGGGCGGTCGTCACATATTATCAAATTGCGTAGAAATGATTATCGTTTAACGTAAGCGAGATTTAATCAAATTAAATGCTACGAATTAGTGGAAGCGATATAATTGATTTTTGAATCAATTGAAGTGAATATGAGATTGTTTCGCTTAAAATGAGTTGAATGCAAGTAATTGTGTGTAAACCATTAAAATTGAATGAAAGGCATATAAATTTGGTTGGAAACAATTAGATGCTCTTTAAAACATATAAATTGCTTATTGGAAGTGTTTGGTGCTTTCTATTTATGTAATGCTTGTGTTTAGCTATTAAAAGTAAGTGAAATGTTAATAGATTTTCTATGTATGACACTTACGTATTTAAATTGAGTAAGTACAGGTACAGGGAAGCCGTTTGGCTAGATTTGGGGTATGCTAATTGCTAAAATTTATAAGCTGCTTGCTTAGATTGCTAAATAAGGTACGCCTACGCAATAAAAATAGGAAATATGAACTGTTTTTTCTTTTTCCGACCGTGTGGGTCGATGTATACATATTTATATATATTGTCAAATTGCAAAAGCTCCTCCGTACAAAGGAGACTCTGCCAAAAATTTTCGAAAATTTTGGTTAACGACAAAACAATTTCAAATGGGAAACTTAAAATAAACTAGTAAATGAAACTAATATGAATCAGTTTAAATGAAAGATATAACTCCATATTAGAAATCGAAAATAAATTGAATTCATATGAAACGGTGGAAACTAAGTTGAATAGAAGTAATGTGAAGGCTTCTGTAAGAAAATGTATACAATGATTTGAAAGATTACGATTGGATATTGTTGTTAAATAGAATATGCAGGTGTTATAAAGGAAAAAGGAAATTGGATTTGGTTCTAAAAGATAAATTTGAATTGCCCGACTGAAAGGTACGTATTGTGATTCTGTATGATATTGGATTGGGTTTTTGATGTAGCCACTTGGCTTTTGTTTTCTTTTTGGAATTTGGGAGCCCCTAGAGGCCTTTTGTAGTAGTACCGAGCTAGCCGCGCAAAGGAGACACTGGCAGAATTTTTCGGAAATTTAGAGAGTTAGATAAATTTTGAGAAAATTTTTGATAATTCAAAATTTGATTTTTAAATTGAAATCTGAATGATTGAACAAAGGGGTACTGTTGAAAACTGTGGGAGAGTTTGGGAAGTTGGTAATAATAATAAGGGCTCTTTGTGAAAAAGATAGTTGGTAGGATGTTGAACTGTTTGGTTTTGGGAAAAAGGTAAACGGGTAAGGGACATTCTTTCTAACTAGTAATTTCGGGGACGAAATTCTTTTAAGGGGGGAGGAATGTGATGATCAAGAATTTTTAGCAATTTAAATCGGAATAATTAATTAGTTTAAAATAATTAAAGGTAAAATTTTAACTTGAATTCAAATATTATTATATAGCAATTGAGTTATTAGATTAATAAAATTGAAATCGGGTGATTTATTGAATCTTCAGTTTTAAGCCTGTTAAAAATAATTTGAAGACTTATAAAATTTATAACGATGATACTGAAGATAATAGAAGGGTTGGAATTTAATTTAAAGGTGATTTGTTCAGTTTTGAAAATATATCGTTTAAATTGAATTTAAAAATAGCCTTCCGAGGGACAGTCTCAGAATTCAACGAAATCAATTCCAGTGGATTCGTAATTGTTAGTTATTATCAGATTTCAATTTTCGTAGCAATCGGAGTTGTCGTTTGACCCTGGCAGCTCAAAATGCTTCGAATTATTTTAATCGATTTAAATTAAAATTGATTGTTTACTTTCGTAACCAGCGTATATGATCAAATCAACCTCTGAAACACATTCTAGTGTGATCGGAGTGCGGGTAAAACCTTATAAATGCCTGGCGGCTTGTTTGGTTCGGAATTCGTTCGAACAGCTTGTAGAATATAAGAATATTAATAAATAAATAAATAATAATAATAATAAGCAACCTTCCTCAAGACGCCGTCTCTTCCTTTCCCAACACGCCACCCTTTGCTCTTTAAGTCGAATCTCCTCTATCTAAAACTCAATCTCTTCCTCTCGAATTCCTCTTTCTCAACATACAGTTAAAAAAAAGAAGAAAGAGAATCGACCGAAGCCTCTTCAGACATAATCGCGATTTCATGGAAACTGGGTGGCACAGCGGTCAATCAAAGTCGAGGTGGACCTTAGGGTTCGTGTGGGGCTCGCGAGGCAGCGATGAGGGAGGGGTCGAAGCTCGATTTTGTCAAGGCTAGGTTGCGTTCGTGATGCGAACGAGGCGAAGTGTTCGATTTCAAGTGCGATGGCGTTAAGCTTGGGTCGCGAGGCCGGAGGAAGGAAGTCGCGGCTATTCCAGGTGGGTTCCGAGGTGCTTGGTTGAGGGCTTTGATGTGGCAGCGCGATGGAGTAGCTGGGTCTTTGGATCGTAGTATGCATCCAGGGAGGTTGTCGACAGCTGGTGGGTGAGTAATCTTCGATCTGAGTTGCTGTTATGAATTTGTGAATGCTTCAGTTATTGGGTTGCTGTTATCTATCTTTGTTGTTTTGAATGAAACAAATTTTAAGTTTAAAACTAAATTTGGAAGAAAACATTTTTTATGTGCTTAAGAATGATCAGTAATCAATATAAAATGATTTCTTTTATCTTAAAGTTAATAAAAATATCAGTGACCTAAAATTCATTAAATTGTTAAGGTAAGTAAAGGGTTAAATAAATAAGTTGATTAATTAATTATATGGATTAATTAATTAAGTTATTAAGGTTATTAATTTAGGGTTAAATTAAATGGAAAAAAAAGTTAATTAAATAAGTTTGAATTGTTAATCGATGATTAGGAATTAGCTAATCGAGTAATTTAAGATAAACTTAGCTATACTTACAGGAGTAATTGAAGGATTGGTTAATGAATATAGCTTATGAAAGATCATTGGTTAAGGGTTATTAAATGATATATTAATATGATTAATTTAAGGTAATAAATTTTATTAATTAATTTAGAATAATCAATTGATGGTTGATATGTAATTACTTAATAAAATATAATCACCTTGTGAAATTAATCAAGAAAAAAAAAATTAAGATAGTTAACTAAAGAGTAATAAAGTTATTAAATATAAGGGAATAGTCAATTACAGGTTGAGATTAATCGAAAGTGATTAATATTGTGGTTGGATTAAAGTAATTAATTTATATTGGAACAAATTAATATATAATTAAAAAAAAAATTTAATTAATACAATTAACGTTGTAAGTAAAGAATCTATTAATTAAGATGAATTAATTTGAATAAGTGACTCATGGGAGTTAATTAGTATAAGTAATCAAGGATTAATGCGATTAAATAATTAATTAATTCATGGAGTAATTAAGATTGCTTAATGATTTTTTTTAGACTAACTAATATTATGAAGTTAATGTAAGATAATTACTCGAATGTAATTAAAAATAATTAATCCATGGTGGTTAATTAAAGAGGAATAATGAAGAGTTGACTAATTAATTTATTTGGAATTAATAAATGTTAAAAGAAGGAATCGAAGAATTGAGAATTGAAAATGCAATTAGAATTGATGGAATTATTTTGGGAATGATCAAATTTGTTTATGGATGATTGGATGGTATTGTATGATTGAAAGAGTTGATAACTCCGATATAAATTGTTGAGTTTTTCATTCGATAACTTGGGATAAAATGATATGAGATTCGAAGAGACCGGGGTCGGGTATTGGGTAAATACCCGAAAACCACTTCGAATGTTTATAGATTGATATGTAAAATCTATGGGCTGGAATAAGTGAATTTGAGGAATTGGACTATTTAAAAATCTAAATTTTTGGTATTTAGAAACTTATATGTGGAATAAGTGTTGTCTAAAATAAAATGTGGCTTTGAGAATTAATAAAAGTTACCCGGGTTTTATTTGAGTTGTATGCTTTGTATTCCATGTTTGTTGAATTTACTCACGCTGGTTTCCAGCCTGACCCGGGTGTTACTTTGGTGTAATGCTCGGGTCAGACCGAGTATTACAGATTTTCAGGTAGGTATGTTCTGGAGCCCAGGAGCCGAGCTGGATGGCAAGAGTGTATAGATATTTCCGCTGTATTTATATATTCTGAGACATGCTTGTTTGTATATGTTCAGTGACTGTATATATATGTGAAACTCTGATGTAAATTAAAATGTAATCGACAGATATAGTATTCTTTTGTAAACTGTTATTATTTATTATTATATTTTATCCGCTGCGAATGTGAGATGTTTGGTGTTTCTGTTCTTCTTCTTCTATTTTTTTCTTCTTCTCATAAGAAAATTTCGGGTCGTTACAGCTACTGGGGTACCGCCCGTCAAAGTACGCGGCCTAGATCACCGTACCGAGGAGTACACCCACTCCCCTGCAACACAAGGCCGAAACCATTCCTTACCGAACAGTTTCGAACAAGACCACCCCGACGGTTGGAGCTCACAACCGTCCACACAGCTTAATAAAAGGGACCTCTAGACAGGGGTAAATCTCACTCTCCAGTGGGGGCTACCCACGAAGCCTTACTGCACCTCCCCTGTTTTAGCCATTCCCGGTTGATGAGGCTTGAGGCTACGGTTACCTTTATAGGACATATCAATCTTAGAATGCTCATCGTCCACCTGACGATGTTCTGAAAGCATTCAATCCATACAAGTTCGTTCCGGGTTCGAACGAAACCGAAGGCATTATCTCGTTACACTCGTATTGGAATCACCCTTAGAGTTAACGACGATAACCCTTGCACTCTGAATCACCATATCGAGCCTATAAGTACTATTCCGTCAAACTCATTACGGAATCACCCACAGAGTTATGTTGACGTATAGTTCTTATACCTCGTGTCTTCACTTGCTCCACTTGGATTAACGACCTAACGTTTAAATTGGAATCGATGTGTTTTTTGGATATCCAAATATGGAAACCCGATCCCGGTCTCACCGAAACCAAACGCCATTTTAATGTCCAAGTTGTACTTAAGGGTTTTAACCAATTAGCTCATTTCATTAGTATCTATTTCACACAGATAGATAAACTACATATCACAATAGAAAATCACATTCTCATCATAACAGATAATCTGTATCGCCCTCACAAACAAATAATCATCACAACCAGATAATCCATCACAACCCATCATACTTTAACCACGCATCCATATCATACAGATATAACTCATCTCATTACTGAGATCACATCCATCCAATCAATAACAACCATAAGCAATGATTTATTAACCATCAATTATAATTAATTTAAAATGAATTAAATTAATTACTTCTATCCCTAATTAATTCAAATTAAATTAAATTAATTACTCATTTAAATCCTGCTTAATATCGTTTAATTAATTAACCTAGTTAATTAATCATTTTCTAAATATTCAACTTGATTAAACATCTAGATTTATCATTTACTAATTACATTAAGTAATTAGTCTTTAATTAGTTTTACAAAATTAATTAACCTTAATTGTAACAACCCGGAGTTTAGTAACAGTTAATTATCATCAAATGACGATTATATTGGTCGTTAATTGCTAATCGGAGTTTTAATAGGTTAAATTCGTTTGAAAATTTGGTTAAGTGTTTGTGGGCTTTAAATTTAATCTCAGCCATGGGTTTTTCTTCGTTGCCAAATTACTTTGAGTCATAACCGTCCCCCTATTCATTTTTAATCATTGGAAACCCTAAATAAATCATACGAGAGAAAAGAAAAAAATGGCGGCCTCAGAAATTTTCTTCTTTCGATTGGAAATGAGGGCTTTCGCTCCTCCGTTTCAAATTAGGGATTCGATTCGTGGTTTGCTTCGTTTTGGGTTGCTTGCCGACCAAATCTCGTGCTCATCAAAGCTAAGGTGAGTGAATATTTCACTCACATCTACTTCTATCTACTGCTTAGTTATAATCTGATGCTTTTGAATTCTTGTTCGTGTCCTTTTGATTTTGTTTTAATTTAACACTGCTTCGATTCTGGCTTTGCTGGTCACCACTGTGTTGACTTTTGACTTGTTCGACTTCGATTTTGATTTCACGAAAGAAATTTGGCTTCCGCCTCCTTTTGCTTTGCGAACTCAACTTTGTTATGCTCATGACCAATTGCTGTTTGTTTGAGGTGTACGTGTGCTGGGTTGTAGCTTCGAGCTCTGCATAGTACTTATGCGTTGAGTCTTGTTGCTGTGAGGTTTTGGTATGTTGGATTTTGGTTCACTGGCTTGTTTTTGATTTCTGATCTGAGCTTGTTAGCTCCTTTCTGCTGCATTTGTTAAAACATAACTTGAAGTATTTGTATTCTGCTGTCCTCTTGAAAACTGCTTTACTTGAAAACTTCTGCATTTTTGAAAATCAGAACTTTGAAAGTGATCTTTGGTTTTATTAAACTGTTGACTAATCTGAACATTGAGTTTTGATTTCCACGATATATACAAACATATGTGTGTTGAGCTTTGTTGGTTTTGCTTGGTCTGGACTGAACTGGTACCATGCTAACCTTGTTCTTTAACATGAACTAATGCTCCAAGTCCTCTGTATATCATATTACTGCTTGTGTTTCTCTTGTACATGCCTGATGCATTCACTGTTTTTGCTTGATGGACTGCCTATGTGTACTGCCATGTTTCTTGCACTAGCTTGTCTACATTTTGCCGAATGATTCGGGTTTGACCTTGTGCCGTGTCCCTTTTTTTTTGCTTGTCTACATATCTGGCTGCACTTGAGTATGAACTTGCACTTAAGTAGTTTCTTATACCAAACCCTATGATGCATGTATGTTCATCCATGTATATGCATCTCTTGGTCATGTTATGTTATCTGCTGTCTTCATGTACATGTATACGCTTGTTATATATTTGAGCAATTAGCTTACATTGAGCTCTTGTGGTCTTCATTTATGTGCAGTTTGCATTTATACTGCCTCTTACATTTTTGGCACACAGACTTCATTTCATTGTTGTTGTGTATCACTGCATATATTGTCCACTTTTGCTCTTTGGTCTGCATATATGATGTGCTCATTGACCTGAGCGGTTGCATTTGTTATCCACTTGACTTGGTTATTTGTTCGAGACAGTTTGCATTTATATTGCCTCTAACCTTTGGGCATGCAAACATCTTTTCATGTTGTCCCTTACTGTAACATGTTGTCACAGTATGAATTTCGGGCCTCGATTTTGTTATACACTGTATATACATGTGTAATTTCTTTGCTTACGTCTGCTCATCCCTTTCATCCTTGTTGTCATGGTAGCTACGCCTTGTGGTATGTGCAGTCCCACATGAGTCATGTTGTCTGGTCTCCATGTAACATGCATTGTTCATATTATTTCCCTGCTGCAGTTCGGTTTGCATCACCATTTGGGACAGTTACTTATCTGTTTCATGTAGTATTTGAATTTCCCTGACCACACATGCTTGTATCCTCTTGTTGCTGACCTAATACTCTGACTGTTGAGGCAATGCAATTTATATTCGAGCCTTCGTGCTCTGTTGGTTCAGGTTGCATAATCCATTCTGTTGTGTCTTCATGTTTGTACCAATGCCTTTGTGCACTTGGTCATTCAAGTTGAGTTGCTTTACCGTTACGTTGAGGCAGATTGCATATGAATTAGCTGCCTTGACCACTTGATATGCATTTAGATTTGTTTTCTAATTTCACTTGAGTTGAATCCAACCTGTAGCTTGGGTTTGACCTTGTGTTCGTTTGTGAATTTTCATTGTGTACATATCACCGTAGTGGCAAGGCAGTGCAGGCAAGCGTGAACTGCAGCCACACGGTATTCATTGGGTACATCATCACTGTAGTGGCAAGGCAGTGCACGCAAGCGTGAACTGCAGCCACACGGTATGGCTTTTATGATATTCTATCTTGTTTTTATTATTTGATCTTTTGCATATTCCATATGCTGTAGTGGCGAGGCAATGCACGCGTGCATGTACTGCAGCCCTACCCGAATTAATATTTTAATTGATATTTCAATGGTTTGAACTGTTTTGTTTATTCAATTCAATATTCTGAATTGTTTTCTGATTTGGTTTAATTTGCTGATTTGTTGTTTAACACTGTTACGTGTTATATTTATCGTTATCCGATTTCTTTATTTAAGGATCGGATAGACGAGATTTATTGTGACTGTCGTCTATTGATTATTTAATTATTATTGATTCTGTGCACTAATAACTGAGTTTGAATTAGACCGACCCGTGTATTATTTGCTTTTGAATGTAATACTCGGGTCAGACCGAGTATTTACAGGTTGTAGATTTTTAGCTTTGGGTTGCTGCTAGAGCTATGAAGTCTTTTCATATCTTTTGGAGTAGTCGTCGTCATGTTTAGTAGCCAGTATATTTGTATAGGATGTTGTACATTCATATATATTATTCACGATAATGTACTTGTATATGTAACTTCCAGAGTCGACAGTTGTAGTTGTATCATCTATATTGTATCACATGTATATCAACTGACATAAGTTATATATATGAGACTTTCTATTATATCTGTGTTCCGCATTTACATTATCTGAGTTATTATTATATATATTGTGCTAAACTATTATGAACCATCGTAGTTCGTTTTACACTAGAATTGGGTATGTTGATGGGAGTAAATAAATATGAGATGAAAAATAAAAATATATACCACTCCTATCGAGGTAACTAATACTAGTGTAAGGCCTAACTATGGATGGCCACTCCTATCCAGCCTTATTCTTCGTGATAACAGACAGTATTCCTTTTAATACTCTTTGTTATTGCGAGCATAGAGGTGGGGCGTCACAGTTGGTATCAGAGCGAGGTTTATGGACATAATATAAAACATAACTTAGATGGAACATGTGTTACAACTATGTGTCGACGTTTTATATGTGCTTTGAGTCAAAACTAAAGTTTTGAAAATACGATGGAAATTTTTAGTCATCCTTATTTAAAAATAAAAAGTGAATTTGTGTTTTGATGATTGATTGGGTTGTGCTTTGTTTATCAGAGTGCGCAGCGAAAACAGTGTGACTGCTTCGATGAGTACAACTGATAATTATTTTGATTTAAAAATCAAAATATGAAAATGAAATTAATTACATTATGTTGTTTAACCAGTGGATTTGATTTGTTGAAATTTCTTACTGGTTTTCTTTGATGCTAATCATATCTGATTAGATTTCTGCTGTTTTAAAATATCTTTATTGAAGATACAATAGAATGATTTTTTTGTTCATTTTGTAGTGTACGTGCAAATTTGAGTTGCACGTTACTGCATTAATTTTGTGTTGAACCGATGCTTGGTTATGAAACGTATTTGGTTGCCGTTATTATTATAACGGGAGTTTTGCACCAATGCTATATTTTTGAAGCGGGTGTTTTGTTAACATTTTTAAATGAATGAAAATTCACTGGTATTTTATTTTGATGCGAATTATTTTGATGAGATTTTGACGTTTAAAATTTACTATCGCTTTGACTTCAGTAACTGTCAAATTTTAAAGTGGATTTTCAAGCGGTTATCCTGCAATGCTGATTTTGAGATTAGTTTTATGTTGTTTTGAGAAGTACCATTTCCTTGTTGAAGTTGCTACTTATGTTGCTGATTTGATCACGTGATTATAAAAAGCGTTTTAAAATAAAAATTGTTTTCAAAAATTTTTCAGTTTACGTTTTCAAAAGAATGAGAAAGAGATTTAAACGATTCAGCAAAATCGAGGACTATGAACCCTTTCTTTTACTGATTCACTTAATTCCGGACTTGTTCGTTTGAGAATGTAAATTATTACTTTTATAAAATAAATGAAATTGTTTTCAGAATTTTTACAGTTTGCGTTTTCAGAAGAATGAGAAAGTGACTTAAACGTTTCAGAAAAATCGAGGATTATGACCCCTTTCTTTTACTGATTCGCTTAATTCCGGACTTGTCTGTTTGAGAATGTGAAATGTTATTTTTGGAATATACAATTTGCACTTTCAAGGAAACGATGAAGAGATTTAAACGATGTAGCAAAAGTGCGGAGTATGGAACCACACTTTTACTATTTCGGTTAATTCCGGACTCGTTAATTGAAACATTTGTTGTTTGATGATTTTACACGTTCAGGGAAACGATGAAGAGAATCAAACGATTTAGTAAAACACGTGGAATGGGACATGTGCGTTTGCTATTTCGGTTAATTCCTTACTCGTTAATTGAATATATGATGATTTTCGTGTGCTTTCGAGCCACTATGATGGACCTTCGGGTCAAATACCAGTACCAGACCTTCGGGTCATATGTTGGACCTTCGGGTCATATGTTGGACCTTCGGGTCATATGATGGGCGCCAAAATTATGATAATGGTACTTGGTAGGCTTCGGCCATATGAGATGCACGTGCGGCGTAGCTAAAATTCGCCATCTGCTGGGATCGATCCAACCTTTTATGTTTATTTTCTAGATCATCTTAATTGATTTCTAGATATTTGTTGTTTCCAATTATCTGCAGGTAATTGGATATTTGTTGATATGAGTTCTAATTATCGTTTTTGATAATTAGATATTTGTTGATTTGATTATCGCTTGTGATAATTAAATATTTGTTGATATGAGTTCTAATTATCGTTTTTGATAATTAGATATTTGTTGATTTGATTATCGCTTGTGATAATTAAATATTTGTTGATTTAAGATTTGATTATCGTTTTTGATAATCGAATATTTGTTCATTTGAGATTTGATTATCGTTTTTGATAATCAGATATTTGTTGATTTGATTATCGTTTTTGATAATCGAATATTTGTTGATTTGTTGATTTCTGATTATCGTTTTTGATAATCGGATATTTGTTGATTTGATTATCGTTTTTGATAATCGAATATTTGTTAATTTGTTGAAATTTAATTATCGTTTTTGATAATTGAATATTTGATTGATTTGAGATTTAATTATCGCTTGAGATATGTTGATTTGAGATTTAATTATCGCTTGAGATAATTAAATATTTGTTGATTTGAGATTTAATTATTGTTTTTGATAATTGAATATTTGATTGATTGGAGATTTAGTTATCGCTTGAGATAATTAAATATTTGTTGATTTGAGATTTAATTATCGCTTGAGATAATTAAATAATTGTTGATTTGAGATTTAATTATCGTTTTTGATAATTGAATATTTGATTGATTTGAGATTTAATTACCGCTTAGATAATTAAATATTTGTTGATTTGAGATTTAATTATCGTTTTTGATAATTGAATATGTGTTGAATTGAGATTTCTGGTTGTCGTTTTTGATAATTAGACCTTTGTTGTTTTCTGATTATCTACTTGATAGTTAGATTTTGTTGAGAGTTTGTGAATTTCTTTTATTGAAATTAAAAGATTTCTTTGGCGTTTGTACTCTCGACTTTATTTTTCCAGCTTAACCAGTTTATGTTAGAAAAATAATTGTTATTGACGTCCTTAATTATGAAAATTGCGGGGACGCAATTTTTATAAGGAGGGAAATCTGTAACAACCCGGAGTTTAGTAACAGTTAATTATCGTCAAATGACGATTATATTGGTCGTTAATTGCTAATCGGAGTTTTAATAGGTTAAATTCGTTTGAAAATTTGGTTAAGTGTTTGTGGGCTTTAAATTTAATCTCAGCCATGGGTTTTTCTTTGTTGCCAAATTACTTCGAGTCATACCCGTCCCCCTATTCATTTTTAATCATTCGAAACCCTAAATAAATCATACGAGAGAAAAGAAAAAAATGGCAGACTCAGAAATTTTCTTCGTTCGATTGGAAATGAGTGCTTTCGCTCCTCCGTTTCAAATTAGGGATTCGATTCGTGGTTTGCTTCGTTCTGGGTTGCTTGCCGATCAAATCTCATGCTCATCAAAGCTAAGGTGAGTGAATATTTCACTCTCATCTACTTCTATCTATTGCTTAGTTATAATCCGATGCTTTTGAATTCTTGTTCGTGTCCTTTTGATTTTGTTTTAATTTAACACTGCTTCGATTCTGGCTTCGCTGGTCACTACTGTGTTGACTTTTGACTTGTTCGACTTCGATTTTGATTTCATGAAAGAAATTTGGCTTCCGCCTCCTTTTGCTATGCGAACTCAACTTTGTTATGCTCTTGACCAATTGCTGTTTGTTTGAGGTGTACGTGTGCTGGGTTGTAGCTTCGAGCTCTGCATAGTACTTATGCATTGAGTCTTGTTGTTGTGAGGTTTTGGTATGTTGGATTTTGGTTCACTGGCTTGTTTTTGATTTCTGATCTGAGCTTGTTTGCTCCTTTCTGCTGCATTTGTTAAAACATAACTTGAAGTATTTGTATTCTGCTGTCCTCTTGAGAACTGCTTCACTTGAAAACTTTTGCATTTTTGAAAATCAGAACTTTGAAAGTGATCTTTAATTTTATTAAACTGTTGACTAATCTGAACATTGAGTTTTGATTTCCACGATATATACAAACATATGTGTGTTGAGCTTTGTTGGTTTTGCTTGGTCTGGACTGAACTGGTACCATGCTAACCTTGTTCTTTAACATGAACTAATGCTCCAAGTCCTCTGTATATCATATTACTGCTTGTGTTTCTCTTGTACATGCCTGATGCATTCACTGTTTTTGCTTGATGGACTGCCTATGTGTACTGCCGTGTTTCTTGCACTAGCTTGTCTACATTTTGCTGAACCTGGTTCTTGTTTGTTTTGTTGGTTGCTTGGCCCTGAGTTGAATCCAGTCGATGATTCGGGTTTGACCTTGTGCCGTGTCCAATTTTTTTTTTGCTTGTCTACATATCTGGCTGCACTTAAGTATGAACTTGGACTTGAGTAGTTTCTTATACCAAACCCTATGATGCATGTATGTTCATCCATGTATATGCATCTCTTGGTCATGTTATGTTGTCCGCTGTCTTCATGTACATGTATACGCTTGTTATATATTTGAGCAATTGGGTTACATTGAGCTCGTGTGGTCTTCATTTATGTGCAGTTTACATTTATACTGCCTCTGACATTTTTGGCACACAGACTTCATTTCATTGTTGTTGTGTATCACTGCAAATATTGTCCACTTTTGCTCTTTGGTCTGCATATATGATGTGCTCATTGACCTGAGCGGTTGCATTTGTTATCCACTTAACTTGGTTATTTGTTCGAGACAGTTTGCATTTATATTTCCTCTGACCTTTTGGGCATGCAAACATCTTTTCATGTTGTCCCTTACTGTAACATGTTGTCACAGTATGAATTTCGGGCCTCGATTTTGTTATACACTGTATATACATGTGTAATTTCTTTGCTTACTTCTGCTCATCCCTGTCATCCTTGTTGTCATGGTAGTTGCGCCTGGTGGTATGTGCAGTCCCACATGAGTCATGTTGTCTGGTCTCCATGTAGCATGCATTGTTCATATTATTTCTCTGCTGCAGTTCGGTTTGCATCACCATTTGGGACAGTTACTTATCTGTTTCATGTAGTATTTGAATTTCCCTGACCACACATGCTTGTATCCTCTTGTTGCTGACCTAATACTCTGACTGTTGAGGCAGTGCAATTTATATTCGAGCCTTCGTGCTCTGTTGGTTCAGGTTGCATAATCCATTCTGTTGTGTCTTCATGTTTGTACCAATGCCTTTGTGCACTTGGTCATTCAAGTTGAGTTGCTTTACCGTTGCGTTGAGGCAGTTTGCATATGAATTAGCTGTCTTGACCACTTGATATGCATTTAGAATTGTTTTCTAATTTCACTTGAGTTGAATCCAACCTGTAGCTTGGGTTTGACCTTGTGTTCGTTTGTGAATTTTCATTGTGTACATATCACCGTAGTGGCAAGGCAGTGCACGCAAGCGTGAACTGCAACCACATGGTATTCATTGGGTACATCGTCACTGTAGTGGCAAGGCAATGCACGCAAGCGTGAACTGCAGCCACACGGTATGGCTTTTATGATATTCTATCTTGTTTTGATTATTTGATCTTTTTCATATTCCATATGCTGTAGTGGCAAGGCAGTGCACGCGTGCGTGTACTACAGCCCTACCCGAATTAATATTTTAATTGATATTTCAATGGTTTGAACTGTTTTGTTTATTCAATTCAATATTCTGAATTGTATTCTGATTTGGTTTAATTTGCTGATTTGTTGTTTAACACTGTTACGTGTTATATTTATTGTTATCCGATTTCTTTATTTAAGGATCAGATAGACGAGATTTATTGTGACTGTCGTCTATTGATTATTTAATTATTATTGCTTCTGTGCATTAATAACTGAGTTTGAATTAGACTGACCCGTGTATTATTTTCTTTTGAATGTAATACTCGGGTCAGACCGAGTATTTACAGGTTGTAGATTTTTAGCTTTGGGTTGCTGCTAGAGCTATGAAGACTTTTCATATCTTTTGGAGTAGTCGTCGTCATGTTTAGTAGCCAGTATATTTGTATAGGATGTTGTACATTCATGTATATTATTCACGATAATGTACTTGTATATGTAACTTCCAAAGTCGACAGTTGTAGTTGTATCATCTATATTGTATCACATGTATATCAACTGACATCAGTTATATATATATGAGACTTTCTATTATATCTGTGTTTCGCATTTACATTATCTTAGTTATTATTATATATATTGTCCTAAACTATTATGAACCATCGTAGTTCATTTTATACTAGAATTGGGTATGTCGATGGGAGTAAATAAATATGAGATGAAAAATAAAATGTATACCACTCCTATCGAGGTAACTAATACTAGTGTAAGGCCTAACTACGGATGGCCGCTCCTATCCAACCTTATTCTTCGTGATAAAAGACAGTATTCCTTTTAATACTCTTTGTTATTGCGAGCATAGAGGTGGGGCGTCACATTAATCATAAGCAATTAACATTTAATTACTTAATTTATTAATTAACTATAATTAATTACATTTATCCTTGATTAATTACATTAATTAAACATTTAATTAATTAATTATTACTTAATTAAACAATCCTTAATTACATCATTAATTATTATAATTAATGATCTTTAATATTTATATTTAAATTAATTACTCAAATTAATTACATTTAGTAATTAATCTAATCATTGATCACGTTGATTAATATTCAATTCAGTAATTAACTATCTTAATTACTTATTAACAAATTAGTTATCCAATAATTGATTATCTTTATTAATTAATTCCTTGATTAATTATAAAAGTAATTATCCAAATTACTATTTTAAAATAAATCACCTTTCCCTAATTACATTCCAATAATTATCAATTATCACTTCTTTAAGAAATCCTGCTCCATTAATTATATTATTAAATCATTAAATAAATTTTTCTTAAATTTATTAAACTAATTTAATTAATTTAAACAAAACACATTATAAGAATTAATTACAATAAGTAATTAATCCTTAATTACTTTTAAAAAGTAATTATACTCAACAAATTACAATAGATTACCTTCAATTAATTAATTTAATTAATTTATCAAAATTAACCACATTGATGAAATATTTAATTATCCTTAGATAATTATCTTATTTAATTAACAATATTTCCATTAATTACTTACTTAAGTGAATTATCTTAGATTAATTATTCATTAATCATTTTTAATTATAAATTAATTCAAGTTATTATTTAAAATCAAATAAATAAGTAAATTCTTAATTATTTCCAAAATAATTCATTTACTTAGTAATAACTTAATTAATATTCAAAATGTATTTAAATAATACATTTCTAAAATTTAATTCAACTTTATTTAAAAATTTAAGATTCCAAATGTTTAACTATTTAAACATTATCTAAATTTTAAATAAATTTATAAACCTAAAAGTAAAGAAATATCATTATTATATAAGAAAAGTTTAGAAATCTAAATTACATAATTTTACTAAAGAAATCAAGCTTTTTAAAAATAGATAGATATTTTCAACTATTCAAAGTAAAGTTAAACATATCATAATTTTAATTCAAATATTGAAGGAAAGAATCCTTTTAAATTTAAACCTTTATTTGAAATCAAAATTTAAATCTACTTTTAAAACATTTTAAACTTGTCTATCATTTTAAAAATTCACAAAACTGGTTTTAAAAAAAATCCGGATTTAAATTAAACCTGAAACTTATATTTACACTTGATTTCAAATTTAAATTTAAATCTTACTTAAATTTTAAATTCTTCATTTTTAAACTTTGAATTCATAAGCTTACTTGAATTAAATTCAAACTTACACCTGAATTTAAATCCTTGCTTTAAAAATTGGATTTCCTTAGATTTAAAAAAAAACAAAAAAGCTCAGGTTTACAACCTGTACACAACAATACCCGAGACCACAACAAAACGCTTCGAGTTAAACCCCTACCTTCTTCGATTCATAACACAATCTGCACGAGGGTATCTTCGAGTCACAAAAACCCTGCACAACCCAAAGTTCACCAGAGTCTAACTAAACATTGTGCATATGCACCACTACTCCGGCGGCTTCCAGCTACCTTCATCAACCCCTCCAAGACGCCGCCCATCCTTCAACTTGATAACGACCATCAACAAACCCTCTGCAGCATGAAATTAGAATCAAGCAAAATCAAGCAACCTGGAAAACTTCACCAAAATACATACCAAACCTGTCAACCCTCACGACAACCCACTCCGACCATCTGATGATCTTCACCTCCGGCCATTGCTCCATCTATACCCCCTCTGCCAAACCCCAAAGCCTCAGACCACTCGAATCACCACAGAGTTCAAGAAGTTACAAAACTTCCATCACTTTAAAACTAGGGTTCAAACCTGAAAACCCTTCTTGCCATCGCCACCACTCTCTGACCAACTTCCTCTTAATTTTTCTCCACTCTCCAGTCAAACTTACACCTCCAGGAAGAATTCCAGTTTCCAAAATTCTTTTGACAAACAGAAATACCCAAAATTCCCAATTCTACACAATCCCTAAATGCTAACCCCATAGATAATTTAAAAATGCGATGCTTGTTTTAATATTCATGTCTTTAAACATGCATTCAAGTTTTAAACTTGATTGAATAATTAAAGATGTTTGATAATGTTACTTTTGAAAATATTGTCTGTTATTATTGATTTTCAGAAGTAACAGATTTTATTTATCTAAATTAAAATTTTACAAACCTAAATCTATGCTACACAAACACAATTTGTTTACATAATAATCTCTAACTAAGATTCAAACATATGGAAATGGTTTTGTATTTAAATCCTAGTCAAGAACAGAAGCAGGTTAGTTAGACAATTTGCATCACACTTATTTGCATATTCAAGAATGTTCACAGAACATCATCACACAACAGTCAAGCAAATATACTCAATCCTATCAAAACTCATGCACAGATAATTTTAAACAACCTATAAATTTGAGGTTACTCACTAAAATGAAAAGAACAGAGCAGTTTTTATTTTTATTTACACAGTTTTGATTTTTCTTATTTGAAAAAAACATTTGAATTAAAGCTTGAGTTCTGGAAACCTTGTTAGCTTGATTTTTTAAAAGAAGAAACTGTTTTTAAAACAGAAATTTACTCACCTATCCATTGAAGAGGCAGAAAGCAATCTAGATGCAAGTTTCACTTTCCTGAAGCCTGATTTGCACTGCATCTGCTTGCTCCTCTTGAAATACTTTGTTGATGTTGAATCTGTGCTTTCTTGCTAGTTGAAGTTGATTATAACTTGTTGTTTGCAGGTTTTTGAAACTGTATGCAGACCCATCTTCAATTTGCTTGAGTTAGAGTTGAAGTTGAGATTGAATTTTTGTTTGCAGATTAAACAGAATTTGAAATTGGGTTTTCTTTTGCAGATTTTAATTTTTTTTTTTTTGCAGTTCTTTGAGTAAAATTGTATTTCAATTTCTTTAAATCTGATTTTAGATTTTCCCGTATAAGATAAAGTGTTTGAAAATAAAAAGATTTGTTAAGTTCTTACCTAAAATAGTTAATTTCAATAATGTTTTAGTATTGCCACTTGTTACTTAAGTTTGAAGATGAATTACAGGTGCCCATTTTAAAATATGAATGCTTAACACATGTATGATTTTAATATAAAGATAAATTTCTTTGTTTATAAATGTTTTAATTTAAGATGTTTTATATTTTTCATTTATATTTAGTCTTTAAATGATTACAAATGAATTACCTTTACATATTAAATGTTTGCTTGAATATTTTAAAAAAATTATTTAAAACTAATTTTCAAAAGAGAAAATTTTAAAGAGAAAAATAATGTTGAATTCATTTTATTCAAAAGTTTCAAATCAACATACTATACTCTAATATAAATAAACTAAGTTTATTTCAAAACAAATTTTAAGATAAAACAAAATAAACTTTTATTATAAAATACAATTTTTAACTATTACATATTTATAACAAAATATTTACTTTAATTTCTTTTGAAAATATAAGATATATTTATAAATTGACTTATGAAAAGTTTCAATACTAATTTCAATTTAATTTAATCAATTCATAAATTATACACCTATATATATATTATAATTTGAAAATATCCTTTATTAAATTTAAAACTAAAATTAAAATCAAAACTCCTATTTACAATGTATATACATATATACATTATAAATAAAATATCTTTAAATCAGTTTAGAAAGAAAATTTTATCATTAAAATATTTTTAACATTTTAACACAATAAGATTCTCAAATTAAATTATTATTATTATAAATTTTGAAAAGAATATCATTTATCAAACTAAATAATTATAAATTTTCAGAAGAAAATTATGTTTTGAATTAGATTATTAAATCAATATTTGTGACGACCCGCCCTCCTACGCCCAGGAAGACGTATCGTTTTAAGAAAGAAAGGGGTGAGAAAATAGAAAAAGATAGAGAAGAAAGAACAACAACATCAGAATCTCAACAGCGGAACGAATAAATTATATTAATCACATGAGTATTACATAATATAAATATCCATCAGAGTTACACAGATAATACATCACATACTAGACAGTTATAAACACCTGTCTAGTTATTACAAATCAATACAATACAACTCAAAGATACCAACACAGCGGAACACTATATATATATCTATAACGCCGAAGCCTCCTGCTCCATTGCTCCTCCAGAATTTGTCAAAGCCAACCTGAATCCCTTGGCTACCCGTAAAAATTTGGGTACCCGAGAGTTTAGGGAAAACAGAAATAAACTCCGGGTCAGACATGGGTCTGCTATGAGTAACAGGTTAAAGTTGCTTAACTTTAAAAATCTTTTGAAAACAAAAGGTATCACGTAAGACTTCTCACACATAAACATGGAAAAGTTTTTACCTTACGCTAACCAAAACATTTAATAGGAAATCCAGTAATATTATAATAGTATCTAGGGTTTTCAAGTAAAATACAGAAATAGCTGAAATGCTTACATCTCACATTCCAACATAGTTGGGCACAACTAATTCGTACGACACTTATTGGATTTTGGATTCCATACAATGGCAGGGCTACTGGGGTACCGCCCGTCACAATACGGGGCCTAGATCACCGTACCGAGGATTACTCCCTTCATCCCCTGCAACACAAGGCCGGAACCATTCCTTACTGAACAGTCCCGAACAAGATAAATCCCGCAGTTGTTTGCAACCAACTGCCCACACAGCCGAATAAAAAGGGACATCTAGACAGGGGAATATCCTTGTCCTGCTTGGGCATGACCCACCTAACCTTGCTGCACCTCCCCTGTTTTAGCCATTCCCGGTTGATGAGGCTTGAGGCTGCGATTACCTTTAAAGAACATATTTTCTTAGAATGCTCATCGCCCACCTGACGATGTGTTGAAAGCATTCAATCCATACAAGTTCGTTCCGGGTTCGAACGAAACCGAAGGCATTATCTCGTTACACTCATTTTGGAATCACCCTCAGAGTTAACGACGATAACCCTTGCATTCTGAATCTTCATCTTCACTTCAGATTCACGACCTATCGTTAATTTGGAATCGATGTGGTTTTCGGATGTTCCTAATGCGGAAACCCGATCCCGGTCTCATCGAAATCCAAAACGTGTCTTTTAAGGCCAAGTTGTTTTAGAGTTTTAAAACAATTCAATTCAATTATCTGTATACACACAGATAGATAATTCACAATATCACAATAGATAATCACATCATCATCATAAACAGATAATTTATATTATCATCCAAACAGATAATAAACAGATAATCCATATTATCATACTTTAACTAAGCATCCATATCATATAGATATTACTCATCTCATATATAAGTTCACAACCATTCAATGAATATCAATATCATTCATCCATAAGCAATGATTTATAATCATACCATTTATAATTAATTTAAAATGAATTAAATTAATTACTTCTATCTCTAATTAACTTAAAGTAAATTAAATTAATTACTTCATCTATAAATCCTGCTTATACAATCATTAATTAATTATAAATCTAATTAATTAATCATCCACTAAGAATTTATCTTGATTAATCACCATTGATTAATCATTCTCTAATTACATTATGTAATTAGTCTTTAATTAATTTTACATTTAATTATCCTAAATTATTCATAGTAATTAACATTTAATTCCTTCATTTATTCATTAAATATAATTACTTACATTTATCCTTAATTAATTACAATAATTAATCACTTCACTATTATTATTACTTAATTTACCCATTTCTAAATTCCATCATTAATTACATTAATTAATGATTTCTAATTATATTTAAAATTAATAACTTTATTCAGATTAATTACATTAAGTAATTAATCTTTAATTAAACACAATTATTAATCACCTTTGATTAATAACAATCCAGTAATTAACTACCCTTAATTACTTATTTAATAAATTAATTATCCCATAATTAATTATCTCCATAATTAATCCCCTGATTAATATCGAAAGTAATTACCCAAATTACTTTACCTACAAATCATATTGTATTAATTACATTCAGTAATTATCATCTAATTACTTCCCTAAGTAATCCTGCTCCATTAATTACATCAAGTAATTTCATATCTCAAACCATCAAGTGATTTGCTTAAATTAATTAAAATAAATTAATTAACTTAATTCAATCATATCATCAAAATTAATTACAATAAGTAATTAATTTCTTAATTACTTTTATTAAGTAATTACTCTTAACAATTTACAATAGATTTATCTAAATTAATTAATCTAATTAATTAATAACATTAATCACATTAATTAATTAAATTATAATCCTTAGTTAATTTTCTTCATTTACTAATAACATTTCTTAATTTATTCCCAAATTAATTTCTAATTATAAATTAATCTAAATTATTAATTAGAGAAATATAATACATAAGTCATTCCCTAATTTACTTATCCATTTACTCATCTAAATACCTTAATTGTTTCTAAGATAAATTATCTCTTTATTAATGACTTTATTATACATTTTAAGTTCAAATTCAAATTCCATTTTGAATTCAAGATTCAAAGTGGTTATTGTTTAAACATTTACCCAATTTAAATTCAATTTATAAATATAAATAACCTTTATTACTTACATATGAACTTATATAAGAAAAGCTTTTAAACCCAACCACTTAAATTTTTATTTAAATATAAAACTTCCAATTACATTAATATTTTAACTTGCAAATTCAAATTGAAACAATTTGTTTAACCTTGATTTTAACTTACTTTTACCACCTTGATTTTAAATTCTTGATTTAAAATCCAAATTCATTTTAAAACCTTAGATTCAAAAATTCAATTGAACCTATACTCTACTTTATATTTAAAACATAGTTTAAATCCTGTTTTGAATTTCAGTTTTCAAATTTAAATTGAAATTTAAAAGAAAACTGAACTGTCAGGTTGAAAACTGGAATTCCCATTTAAATATTTAGAAACCTATATCTTATTTCAGATTTGAATTCAATAAAAATAGTTTGAATTCACACTTCAACTGATTTAAACTTTGTTTAAATCTTGAATACAAATTAAGGTTTCGTGTGAGCTTGTTTAAAAATCTCAAACACTTGCTATCAGGTTACACAGACTGGAACAAGAAAGTTCCATTCATTTGCTACCAGGTTTAAATACTTCTGCTCCCCAAAAATACTCAGCATTGCAATGGCACGGTGCACGTGCACCGAGACTCAGGCCATCTCCGGCCACCCACCACAATTGCTAACCATCGGCAACCATCACCTGACGTGATCACGATCACCAGAACCCATCACAAAAGCTTGGATCAAAAACGAGCACTCAACCCAAACCTGGGAACTCGAACTGCAAACGAAAGCCCAACCTGTCAACGTTTCCCCCACGACGCTCCGACCACCAGCGACCTTCCACCTCCGGCCACAGCTTCGCCTACGACCAAGCCACCAACACCTAAAACCCCGAAGCACTCGACGCTTCGATGCGTACGAACCGACCCCAAACAATTACACAGTCAAAATTAGGTCTAGGAAAAGGAACCCACCACCGCAACTTCTCTGATGAACTTCATCATCATCCACTATTTTTCTCGGCCTCTCCAGTCACTTCTCCACCTCCATGAAGAACCACAGCCACTCCAGTCGAGTATACTGGCCGAGACAACCCAAACTTCCCAAAATAATCAACCCAGAAATGCCAATTCAATACTTAACTATAAAATGTAAATTTACTTTTAAAAATCCTAATTTCAGATAGGAATTCAATTTATAATCCTGAATTTATATTTTAGAATGATTAAAATTTCACTTATATCAATCATCAACTGTTCTTGGTCTTTTTACAGAACAGTGTTTCTTTATTTAATTAAGATACACAATTTAAAATTTACTTTATGGCCAAACAAACATATCTTGTTAAGATACTAAGTCCTAACAATCCATAGATCAACCAGAAATGATTTTTGAAATAAAGCATGAACTTGAAAACTTAATATACAGAGGGGTGTTACAGGTTATAAACATGCAGGGATCACTTCACAACATCCAACAGTGTATAAACACATATTCATATTTAGTTCAGGCATAAATTATCAATCATATGTAAATATACTTGAGCTTTTTAAATTTGAGTTACTCACCAACATGTTGAAGAACAGAGGCCAGTGAACAACCTCAAGCAATAAAAATCTGGGATTGTTCAAACTGGAAATTGCATTGCCACTTTAAATTTGAAAGCTTGCTTTAATATGCTTTGATTTATGAACTTGCAGTTGCATGTAGGCTTGTTATTCTCAGACTTGCTTTAGTTTTCCAGGTTTAAAAACTGATATGCAGTCTTGATGCTTCATGTTTTGATGTAAATTTGCTTGCAGGCTTGCTTGTTAGTTGTATGATGTTGAAGTTGTAAAAATGGAAATGGTTACTTGTTCTTTGGTTTGCTACTATTTCTATGTTTCAGGTTTGATAAGTCTTAGTGAACGAACAAAATAAGATATACATATAAAGAAGTTACAGGGGTAGGTACTAACTGGGTTTAGGCTTTTCTTTACTTCTGTTTGTATCAGGCAAATGCTTAATTTTGGAGGCTGAAAGATTTTTATACAAATTTCGAAATGACATGTTTGTATGCTAGAGATGAAAGCTTTAAATGTTAATGTACTTTTATGTTTACAGCTAGCCTTGTATTTTATGCTTAGATATTTTTGTTTATATCTTGCTTTGTATTAGCTTGTTCTACAAACTACTTTATATGTTAATTTTATTTACTCTTTAGCTTACATATCTATTTTACAGTCATGATTACTTGCTTGCATATCTATTTTTTTTTAACTTGCTTTAACTTGTTCTACAAACCATCATGCACAAGATATTTGTTTATACCCTTGCCTATATATTCCTTTACAGGCTGCATTCTTACTTTGTTTATTTGACTGCATAAAGTTTTGTACTTTTATGTCTCTTACTTTGCTTTGCATTGCATTTTATTTTATCTATTACTTTGTTTATACATTTACTTCCATACTTACCTGATTTGTTTTGTACCTTACTTTGCATTTTCTTAACCTTGTATTACTTTTACTACTTGCCTGCATAGTTGCTTACAGCAACAAACATATTCTACATGCTTGAAACACTTTACTTTGTTTATATTCTAGTTATTATTTATAACTTTACTTATATTAAATATCATACATTTAATTTATTCTTAAGTTTAATAATTATAAAGTTTACTTTATTTTAAATTTACAAACCATAGCTTTTCAAAATACTTATATATATATAAATAAATTTAAAATAACAATTTCTTTTATATTAAAATCTATTTATAAAATATTGCATTATTTTTATTGTTTAAAAATCACTCATTACGAATTTAAAATAATTCATAAATGAAATCACTACATAAATGAATTATTTATTTTATAAAGTTGAAGTAAAAAGACAAAGCAATTCTTTATTTAAATTTTAACCTATACTAGAATACTTTTTAAACAAATTAAATTTATCTAGAGTATTTTTAAGATCTTATTATTATTTATACAATATTAAATTCCCAAATTATCAAAAATAATCGAATTAGAAAATATAAGTTTATCTATTAAATTTTAAAAACAAAACTGATCTATTTATAATATATACCAATATATATACATATATACATACATTATAAATAGAAACAAATTTAAATTAGCCTTTAAAAGATAAATTATCAGTTAAATATTTATTGAAAAGGAGATTTTTAAATCAATTCAAATATTATTAACAAATATTATTAAATCAATTTAATTTTTAATGTAGATTATTAAATTGATATTGCTCCAAATTTCCGGGATGTCACATTCTTCCCCCCTTAAAAGAATTTCGTCCTCGAAATTTAAAACAAAGGTAATTTAATAATCTGCTTAAATATTTAAATTTTTAAAAACACAAGCATATATTAATCATATGCTAAGAACCATAGCACCCAATTCATCCAAACAAACAAATCTAACTATCCAGATAAAATTCCGGATAGAATTTTCTCGAGTTTCCCCAAGTATAAATACCGGGTTACTCGCTCTATAGAATCCAATCAATCAATACTACTAAGCTACAGAACTTCTACTCATCTAGATCTACAATACAATGCAGGATATCAGACTATAGACAAGTCTGACTCAACAACCAAACTCCCTGAACTGCTGGTTTTACAACCAGAGATAGATCTTACACGTACTCCCTCAGAGATACGTGAAACACAACGAATCTCAGTTATCCAAACTGAAAATTCACTCCTGAAAACCAAACACTTATCCGTAATCAAATCTCCGACTCTGGAATCCAAATTCCTCCGTCTAAACCACAAAACTCTTCTGACGATCCTGCACTGCCTACATCCTTACTGATCAGCTCAACCCTTGATGATGCCTCTCGAATCAAACTGGACCCAAAACAATCCAACAAAATGATCTTTCCAAGATCGACCAAAACTCAGAACTCAACTCTAATCCAAAATCAGAAGACAGATCTCACTCCTCTCATCCAGAAGAGATAAAACAGATGCACTCCCAATCTGGCCTCAGATCCTGAAAAATTCCCTGTAGAAAACTCTTCCAATCCAAACACTGCAACATCCAATTGCTTTCACTTTAAAATAGCTGCCACCATGCTTCCACTACGCAACTCTGACTGAGCAGATGAAAATGCTGATGACGATCACAAACACAGACTGGACAACACATTCCAACATTAGGATTTTCCAGATCCAAAAAGAAATCTTAGAATTTCCTCAAAAATCCGAGCTACTTCACCAAACTCCAAAAATCATCCTATTACTAAGCTGATCAATTGGTATCACCTCTGGAATCCAGTCGATACCAAACTCAATCTCCAGATGCTGACCGGACTCTGACTTCTCGAAGACATCCAGAAAATGTCTCTGAAACACAAGAGAACACTCAAATTATCGCAAGTCACTTTTGCGATCAATCCAGCCTAATTTCAAAGATACTTCTCTCTCTTTACCAAACAGAACAGCTTACGCTTATGTGGCCAACCCATCGAAAAAGATGGAGCTACTCTGCTGTTTCTGAAGTTACCCAAGAAAAGCTGCTAAGCCAGAAGACTTCCTAACCCAAAGCTCTTCGAGAAACTCGGGTTTCAACCAAATAGAAAGTCCCAGCTGAACACAATCACCACACCGAAGCAGATACACTTCCTTAACTTGTCCCAAAGAAATATCTTCGGAGACATCCATAGTCACTGCGTCTCATCACACAGCTACTACACCTTGATGTACCAAGATATCATAACTTGCTTCTGCCCAATCGACAGATCCAAACTCTAGCTCAACCAACCTTGCACTTCAAAATGAACTCCGAACTTTAACAGGTTTCCTTCAAAGATCAATGAAATCCTTACACCGTCCAAAGCTTACTCGAGATGGTATTAGGTCTACAGTCTCGACAAATACACATCCAACCTCAATCATATAAACTCCAACTATTGGTAGTCTTGTTACACACACCACTAACCTATCTACCTTTATAATTTATATTGGAAAACCAGAACAGGTAACCCAACAAATAGGTAGAAATAAATATATAAATATATATATCAAAATTACAAATACGCTCTCTCAAGAAAGAAAACACTTTAGAGCCTAGGTATTCACTCAACCTAGCTCTCTGATACCAACTGTGACGACCCGCCCTCCTACGCCCAGGAAGACGTATCGTTTTAAGAAAGAAAGGGGTGAGAAAATAGAAAAGATAGAGAAGAAAGAACAACAACATCAGAATCTCAACAGCGGAACGAATAAATTATATTAATCACATGAGTATTACATAATATAAATATCCATCAGAGTTACACAGATAATACATCACATACTAGACAGTTATAAACACCTGTCTAGTTATTACAAATCAATACAATACAACTCAAAGATACCAACACAGCGGAACACTATATATATCTATAACGCCGAAGCCTCCTGCTCCATTGCTCCTCCAGAATTTGTCAAAGCCAACCTGAATCCCTTGGCTACCCGTAAAAATTTGGGTATCCGAGAGTTTAGGGAAAACAGAAATAAACTCCGGGTCAGACATGGGTCTGGTATGAGTAACAGGTTAAAGTTGCTTAACTTTAAAAATCTTTTGAAAACAAAAGGTATCACGTAAGACTTCCCACACATAAACATGGAAAAGTTTTTACCTTACGCTAACCAAAACATTTAATAGGAAATCCAGTAATATTATAATAGTGTCTAGGGTTTTAAAGTAAAATACAGAAATAGCTGAAATGCTTACATCTCACATTCCAACATAGTTGGGCACAACTAATTCGTACGGCACTTATTGGATTTTGGATTCCATACAATGGCAGGGCTACTGGGGTAACGCCCGTCACAGTACGGGGCCTAGATCACCGTACCGAGGATTACTCCCTTCACCCCTTCAACACAAGGCCGGAACCATTCCTTACTGAACAGTCCCGAATAAGATAAACCCCACAGTTGTTTGCAACCAACTGCCCACACAGCCGAATAAAAAGGGACATCTAGACAGGGGAATATACTTGTCCTGCTTGGGCATGACCCACCTAACCTTGCTGCACCTCCCCTGTTTTAGCCATTGCCGGTTGATGAGGCTTGAGGCTGCGATTACCTTTAAAGAACATATTTTCTTAGAATGCTCATCGCCCACCTGACGATGTGTTGAAAGCATTCAATCCATACAAGTTCGTTTCGGGTTCGAACGAAACCGAAGGCATTATCTCGTTACACTCATTTTGGAATCACCCTCAGAGTTAACGACGATAACCCTTGCATTCTGAATCTTCATCTTCACTTCAGATTCACGACCTATCGTTAATTTGGAATCGATGTGGTTTTCGGATGTTCCTAATGCGGAAACCCGATCCCGATCTCATCGAAATCCAAAACGTGTCTTTTAAGGCCAAGTTGTTTTAGAGTTTAAAAACAATTCAATTCAATTATCTATATACACATAGATAGATAATTCACAATATCACAATAGATAATCACATCATCATCATAAACAGATAATTTATATTATCATCCAAACAGATAATAAACAGATAATCCATATTATCATACTTTAACTAAGCATCCATATCATATAGATATTACTCATCTCATATATAAGTTCACAACCATTCAATGAATATCAATATCATTCATTCATAAGCAACGATTTATAATCATACCATTTATAATTAATTTAAAATGAATTAAATTAATTACTTCTATCTCTAATTAACTTAAAGTAAATTAAATTAATTACTTCATCTATAAATCCTGCTTACACAATCATTAATTAATTATAAATCTAATTAATTAATCATCCACTAAGAATTTATCTTGATTAATCACCATTGATTAATCATTCTCTAATTACATTATGTAATTAGTCTTTAATTAATTTTACAGTTAATTATCCTAAATTATTCATAGTAATTAACATTTAATTCCTTCATTTATTCATTAAATATAATTACTTACATTTATCCTTAATTAATTACAATAATTAATCACTTCACTATTATTATTACTTAATTTACCCATTTCTAAATTCCATCATTAATTACATTAATTAATGATTTCTAATTATATTTAAAATTAATAACTTTATTCAGATTAATTACATTAAGTAATTAATCTTTAATTAAACACAATTATTAATCGCCTTTGATTAATAACAATCCAGTAATTAACTACCCTTAATTACTTATTTAATAAATTAATTATCCCATAATTAATTATCTCCATAATCAATCCCCTGATTAATTTCGAAAGTAATTACCCAAATTACTTTACCTACAAATCATATTGTATTAATTACATTCAGTAATTATCATCTAATTACTTCCCTAAGTAATCCTGCTCCATTAATTACATCAAGTAATTTCATATCTCAAACCATCAAATGATTTGCTTAAATTAATTAAAATAAATTAATTAACTTAATTCAATCATATCATCAAAATTAATTACAATAAGTAATTAATTTCTTAATTACTTTTATTAAGTAATTACTCTTAACAATTTACAATAGATTTATCTAAATTAATTAATCTAATTAATTAATAAAATTAATCACATTAATTAATTAAATTATAATCCTTAGTTAATTTTCTTCATTTACTAATAACATTTCTTAATTTATTCCCAAATTAATTTCTAATTATAAATTAATCTAAATTATTAATTAGAGAAATATAATACATAAGTCATTCCCTAATTTACTTATCCATTTACTCATCTAAATACCTTAATTGTTTCTAAGATAATTTATCTCTTTATTAATGACTTTATTAATATTAAAATGTATTATAAAATTTTAAGTTCAAATTCAAATTCCATTTTAAATTCAAGATTCAAAGTGGTTATTGTTTAAACATTTACCCAATTTAAATTTAATTTATAAATATAAATAACCTTTATTACATACATATGAACTTATATAAGAAAAGCTTTTAAACCCAACCACTTAAATCTTTATTTAAATATAAAACTTCCAATTACATTAATATTTTAACTTGCAAATTCAAATTGAAACAATTTGTTTAACCTTGATTTTAACTTACTTTTACCACCTTGATTTTAAATTCTTGATTTAAAATCCAAATTCATTTTAAAACCTTAGATTCAAAAATTCAATTGAACCTATACTCTACTTTATATTTAAAACATAATTTAAATCCTGTTTTGAATTTCAGTTTTCAAATTTAAATTGAAATTTAAAAGAACACTGAACTGTCAGGTTGAAAACTGGAATTCCCATTTAAATATTTAGAAACCTATATCTTATTTCAGATTTGAATTCAATAAAAATAGTTTGAATTCACACTTCAACTGATTTAAACTTTGTTTAAATCTTGAATACAAATTAAGGTTTCCTGTTAGCTTGTTTAAAAATCTCAAACACTTGCTATCAGGTTACACAAACTGGAACAAGAAAGTTCCATTCATTTGCTACCAGGTTTAAATACTTCTGCTCCCCAAAAATACTCAGCATTGCAATGGCACGGTGCACGTGCACCGAGACTCAGGCCATCTCCGGCCACCCACCACAACTGCTAACCATCGGCAACCATCACCTGATGTGATCACGATCACCAGAACCCATCACAAAAGCTTGGATCAAAAACGAGCACTCAACCCAAACCTGGGAACTCGAACTGCAAACGAAAGCCCAACCTGTCAACGTTTCCCCCACGACGCTCCGACCACCAGCGACCTTCCACCTCCGGCCACAGCTTCGCCTACGACCAAGCCACCAACACCTAAAACCCCGAAGCACTCAACGCTTCGATGCGTACGAACCGACCCCAAACAATTACACAGTCAAAATTAGGTCTAGGAAAAGGAACCCACCACCGCAACTTCTATGATGAACTTCATCATCATCCACTATTTTTCTCGGCCTCTCCAGTCACTTCTCCACCTCCATGAAGAACCACAGCCACTCCAATCGAGTATACTGGCCGAGACAACCCAAACTTCCCAAAATAATCAACCCAGAAATGCCAATTCAATACTTAACTATAAAATGTAAATTTACTTTTAAAAATCCTAATTTCAGATAGGAATTCAATTTATAATCCTGAATTTATATTTTAGAATGATTAAAATTTCACTTATATCAATCATCAACTGTTCTTGGTCTTTTTACAGAACAGTGTTTCTTTATTTAATTAAGATACACAATTTAAAATTTACTTTATGGCCAAACAAACATATCTTGTTAAGATACTAAGTCCTAACAATCCATAGATCAACCAGAAATGATTTTTGAAATAAAGCATGAACTTGAAAACTTAATATACAGAGGGGTGTTACAGGTTATAAACATGCAGGGATCACTTCACAACATCCAACAGTGTATAAACACATATTCATATTTAGCTCAGGCATAAATTATCAATCATATGTAAATATACTTGAGCTTTTTAAATTTGAGTTACTCACCAACATGTTGAAGAACAGAGGCCAGTGAACAACCTCAAGCAAAAAAAATCTGGGAATGTTCAAACTGGAAACTGCATTGCCACTTTAAATTTGAAAGCTTTCTTTAATATGCTTTGATTTATGAACTTGCAGTTGCATGTAGGCTTGTTATTCTCAGACTTGCTTTAGTTTTCCAGGTTTAAAAACTGATATGCAGTCTTGATGCTTCATGTTTTGATGTAAATTTGCTTGCAGGCTTGCTTGTTAGTTGTATGATGTTGAAGTTGTAAAAATGGAAATGGTTACTTGTTCTTTGGTTTGCTACTATTTCTATGTTTCAGGTTTGATAAGTCTTGGTGAACGAACAAAATAAGATATACATATAAAGAAGTTACAGGGGTAGGTACTAACTGGGTTTAGGCTTTTCTTTACTTTTGTTTGTATCAGGCAAATGCTTAATTTTGGAGGCTGAAAGATTTTTATACAAATTTCGAAATGACATGTTTGTATGCTAGAGATGAAAGCTTTAAATGTTAATGTACTTTTATGTTTACAGCTAGCCTTGTTTTTTATGCTTAGATATTTTTGTTTATATCTTGCTTTGTATTAGCTTGTTCTACAAACTACTTTATATGTTAATTTTATTTACTCTTTAGCTTACATATCTATTTTACAGTCATGATTACTTGCCTGCATATCTATTTTTTTTTAACTTGCTTTAACTTGTTCTACAAACCATCATGCACAAGATATTTGTTTATACCCTTGCCTATATATTTCTTTACAGGCTGCATTCTTACTTTGTTTATTTGACTGCATAAAGTTTTGTACTTTTATGTCTCTTACTTTGCTTTGCATTGCATTTTATTTTATCTATTACTTTGTTTATACATTTACTTCCATACTTACCTGATTTGTTTTGTACCTTACTTTGCATTTTCTTAACCTTGTATTACTTTTACTACTTGCCTGCATAGTTGCTTACAGCAACAAACATATTCTACATGCCTGAAACACTTTACTTTGTTTATATTCTAGTTATTATTTATGACTTTACTTATATTAAATATCATACATTTAATTTATTCTTAAGTTTAATAATTATAAAGTTTACTTTATTTTAAATTTACAAACCATAGCTTTTCAAAATACTTATATATATATAAATAAATTTAAAATAACAATTTCTTTTATATTAAAATCTATTTATAAAATATTACATTATTTTTATTGTTTAAAAATCACTCATTACTAATTTAAAATAATTCATAAATGAAATCACTACATAAATGAATTATTTATTTTATAAAGTTGAAGTAAAAAGACAAAGCAATTCTTTATTTAAATTTTAACCTATACTAGAATACTTTTTAAACAAATTAAATTTATCTAGAGTATTTCTAAGATCTTATTATTATTTATACAATATTAAATTCCCAAATTATCAAAAATAATCGAATTAGAAAATATAAGTTTATCTATTAAATTTTAAAAACAAAACTGATCTATTTATAATATATACCAATATATATACATATATACATACATTATAAATAGAAACAAATTTAAATTAGCCTTTAAAAGATAAATTATCAGTTAAATATTTATTGAAAAGGAGATTTTTAAATCAATTCAAATATTATTAACAAATATTATTAAATCAATTTAATTTTTAATGTAGATTATTAAATTGATATTGCTCCAAATTTCCGGGATGTCACAATATTTCACATTTTAAAATAATTATAAATGAAATTATTAAATAAATATTTCCCAAACTTCCGGGACATCACAGATTTGAATTTTCAAGTTGAACATTTTGGGCATTTGGGTTGATTGCCATTGATCGACATGGTGGATGGAGTCGAGGTCATGGTCGAAGCTACCTGGAGGGATGTCGATAGTAGGAAAAAGAGTTTTATATTTTTCTGATGGCCATGGTGGCCAGGCAGAGTTGATTTAGTGTTTGGTGGTAGATTTTGGTCGCGGTTGTTTATCTAGGTCATATGGCGACGGTGATGCACCAGAGTGATTCGCGATGGGGGAATCCGAGCTGGAAGGAGTGACGAAGCTATGGTGAGGTCGGCAGGCGATCTAATGGTCGGAGGTGGTGGCTGGTGGCATCTTTGGCCGATCGAGTTTTCTCCTGTTTCGATCGAAATACTCGATCTTGTTTCGTTAAGTCTTCCGTCGATCTGGGTTCGTATGAGGGATGGCGAGAATATCGGTGATTGGTCGACGTTCAGATGTTAAGTCGGAGCGACGTTGAATTACCATGCACGTGCATGGTGCATTCGTGTATTTGGGTTGTGTCAAAGATTTGGGAAGATGCATTTTGTCTCGGTGTTGCGCTCGAGTGAATCAAGGTATGACTCGAAGTAGTAGATGCAGGGGACATCTCGTGTTTTGGCTTGGGTTTTTATAGTGTTTTGACTTAGGTTTGGCCTGAGGTGATATTCTGGTTTATTTTAAAGTAAAATTTTGTAAAAGAAATCAAGTTTAAAATTTTAAAACAAAGTATGTCAAGTTTTAAAGTTATGGATATTATTTTAGTTTCAAAGAGAAATGTTTAACAAGTTTTGAAATATATATTAAAATAGATAAGTTTTAAAAGATATGATAATTAAGTTTTCAAAATAACTACGTATTAAAATTTATCAAATAACTTTGAAAAGATTTCAAAGATTTAAAAGGTTAAATTAGATGTTTAAATTGTTTTTAATTATAATTGATTTCTAAATGTTTTATTTTAAATAAGGTTTAATGATATAATTAAGTAATCAATTATAATAAAGAGTTTATCTTTAAGTAATTAGGATTTTGATTAATTTAAGATAATTAATTTGTGAAGATGGTAAAGGTTAATCAATTATTCTTAATGATTAAAGAATAGTTAGTTAATATAAATAATTTATTGATAAGTAAGAGTTTAATTAAGATAAATGTTTTTCTTAATTTATTAAGGTCTTTTAAATATAAGAAGTTTAGTAATTATTTAATTAATTTTGAATGATTAGTTAAAATAATTAACTAAAGAAATTAATTAGTTTGGTTAATTAAAGATAATCACTTAATTATGAATTAATTAAGTATAATTACTTAGTGAAGTAATTAATGGATAATCACTGAATGTAATTAATTAAAGAGAAATTACTTAATGAAGTAATTAGAAGATAATTACGTAATGAAAGTAATTAAGGATTAATTACTTAGTGTAATTAATTTAGTTAATTAATGTGATTGATTTAAGTTAATGAATGTGATTAATTTAAGATTAATTACTAAATGTAATTAATTAAAAGTGTGATTAATTAAGGATTACTAATTAATGCAATTAATTAATGATTAATTAATGGAAGTAATTAAGGATTAATTAATCAATGTGATTAATCAAAGGATTGATATAATTAATTAAGGAGATAATTAATTAAGGTAAGTAATTACAGGATAGTTAATTACTGTTTATGATTAATTAAGATTGATTAATGAAAGTGATTAATTAAAGTATAATTAATTAATGTAATTAATTAAGGATCAATGTAATTAATTATAGTTAATTAATTAATGGAAGTAAATGGAGGGTCATTAATTAATGTAATTAATGAAAGTAATTAAAGGTTAATTATTGTAAATGGTTAAGGATAATTAATTTGTGTAATTAATTAAGGGTTAATTACTTAATGTAATTAGAGAATAATTAATCAAGGATGATTAATTAAGTTAGATAATTAAGAGATGATTAATTAATTTGTTTGTAATTAATCAATGTTAAGTAAGCAGGATTAAGGTAATCCAAGTAATTAAAAGCTAGTAATTAATTTAATTGGTGATTAATTAAATTAATTAGGAATTGCTAAACTTAAATATCTTGCTTATGGATGATTGAATGATATTTAATGCCTTGGATTATGTATCTGTGATATGTGATATGGGTTGGTTTGTGATATGAGATGCCTTGGTTGAATTGTGATGATATGGATTATCTATCTTTGATATGTGAATTATCTATCTGTGTGAATATGGATAATAAATTGAATTGTTTTAAACTTAAACAACTTGGACTTTAAAATGGCGTTTTGGATTTCGGTGAGACCGGGATCGGATTTCAAAAATTGGATATCCGAAAACCACATCGATCCAAATTAAACGTTAGGTCCTGAAATCTCAAGTGGAGTTCAAGATGAAGACTCGAAGTGTAAGAACTTTTCGTCGTTAAAACTTTGAGGGTGATTCCAAGATGAGTTTAATGGAGATAGTACTTTTAGGTTCGAGATGGATATTCAGAGTGCAAGGGCTATTGTCATTAACTCTGAGGGTGATTCCAAAATGAGTTTAACGAGATAGTGCCTTCGGTTCCTTCGAATCCGGAACAAACTTGTATGGATTGAATGCTTTCAGAACATCGTCAGTGGAGGACGATGAGTATTCTAAGATAGATGTGTTCTATAACGGTAATCGTAGCCTCAAGCCTCATCAACCGGGAATGGCTAAAACAGGGGAGGTGCAGCATGGTTAAGTGAGTAGCACCCTAGTAGGACGAGATTTTCCCCTGTTTAGAGGTCCCTTTTTATTTGGCTTAGCGTGTGGTTAGTCGCGCCAACCACGGGGTTGTCTTGTTCAGGACTATCCAGTAAGGGATGGTTCTGGCTTTATGTTGCAGGGGATTTATGGTGGATCCTTGGTACTCTGATCTGGACCAGGTACTGTGACGGGCAGTACCCCAGTAGCCCTGCCATTGTATGGAATCCAATCTCCAATAAGTGCCGTACGTTTTAATTGTGCCCAACTATGTTGGAACGTGAGATGTAAACATTCCAGCTATTTCTGTATTTTACTTGAAAACCCTAGACCCTATTATAATATTACTGGATTTCCTATCAAATATTTTTGTAACAACCTATATATTTTACAATTGTGTATTTAAATATTTTATTTAAATATTTCATCGTTAGTCGGATTATAGTCTGAAAAGCTACTTTTCGCATACGGTCAAATTAGGACTCGAGACCACCCTCATTGAGTTCAAAATGACTTTTGCGATCTTTTTGAGTATAAACTTTGATATGTTTGGAGTTAGTGGAATTTTGCTACTTTTTCACTTAGGGCTTTGGTTTAGTTTCAGCCCATTAGACCCAAGCTTCACCCCTCTTCTCTTCATAACTTCATTTCTTTTTCCTTATACTCAAGCTTTAGCATCAATGGAGAGAGGAATGGGAAATTAAAACTCCAAGCCCTAGTTTTCTTTGCAAATCCAAGTTCTAGCTCTAAATTTAAGAAGAAGCTTTGGTAAGCAACTCCTCCTTCTTCTCCAACTATTTCTCCTTTCAATTTCTAAAATTTCCTAAACCTAACTTAGTGAATGCTCTTCTTTTGAGCACAGATTTAAGCTCATTTGGGTTGTGTTGAAGAGTGGTTGATCTTCCTTTGTTTTCATGCTTATCCTTCCTTGTCTTTGTGTAAAAAGGTGAGATTTTTATCTCACATCTTTGTCTATATTTATCTTTGCTGTTAGGTATGAATTCCTAACATCTTTTCATGATCATTTACTTTTGATTTGAGTTGGTATGGTTGAATTACCAAATTTTGGTTTTTCAGTCCAATTTATGTGGAAAATCCTACAATGGATGTTTGGATATGTTGTTTGGGGTGTATCGATGAGCGTATAGGACCGGGTTGTCATTTGGCATAAATCCTTAGTCGTCGTTGCCCACTCGATCGCTCCCGAATTGATTTGGCCATTATGGCCTAGGCAAACTGTTGCCTTTACCAGGGTTCAGACCTTTGGAGACCAATGCCAGACGTCTGGTATTGCCCACTGGAGAAAAATTACACATGCAGAATATTGAACAAGGCAGTGACTAATTTCAGACGTCTGTACTAACGTTCCAGACATCTGAAAAGATGTCAGACGTCTGATTTGTTTCTTTAGACGTCTGGTTGGTTTAATGGAATATTTCCAGAAATCAAAACTAGACGTATGGACTATTTCCCAGATGTCTGAAATGAATTCAGACGTCTGATTTTAGGTTTCAGAAGTCTAGTTGGTTTTTCTGGAATTTTCCCAGAAGCCAAATCCAAACGTCTGGAACAACCCCTCGAACGTCTGGAAATGCACCGTTTTGCCTATTTTGACTATTGTGGTTGGAATATCCAATTTTTAATCGATTATTTTTCTCCAATTAGTTGTTATCACTTTAGTTGCCTTTGATAACTTCTATTTTCGGAATTTTTGGGAATATCCATTTCAATGGATTTGGTATCGATTTCTTTGGATTTTATTCATGTTTTCGAATGTGAATTTTTGTGATTGATTGTTCCTACAATCATTTTTTGTGATTTGTCACTTTAAAAATATAAAGGTTTCAATACTAGTAGTAAATATTAAAACTCTTTCATCAAAACGATTTCAACACTATTTTATTACAAAGCCCGTTTCCTTAAACTGTTTTCCAATCTACTAGTATATACAAACCTTTACCTCACTCGTATGAGAAATCTAATTAAACGACTTTGTAAAACAAGTGGTATGAAACGCTTGCGTTCACTTCGTCGGTTAATTCTTGGACTTTTTCAATTGAATCTCTTATGACAATTTTCTAGCGGAGATCTACAATTTGTTCGTAAATATTTAAGTTAAGCTAGTGGTTATGGGACATGAAGCTAAACTCATATATTTACTGGCATAGTGTAATTGACACTTCTTGATGATCGATGATGATTATTTTTGTGATTTGGACTAGAATTGTGCAATGTCTCTTTGTCTGCGAGGGAGACTAAACCCCGTTTTTGTGGAGTTTCGACTCAAATTGGTGGGGTAGCGACCCATGATCTTCGGGCTGTTTTGTGGAGCCTCGGCTCAAAATTGATGGTTAGCAACAATGGAATAGCTTTCCGTTTTGTGATACACATGTTGGTGAGCTTTTATGCTCCCATTTTGTGATAGGCCTCTCCTTTTTTGTGATTTCTGGATTTCTAGTTGATGATTTCTAGAATTTGTGTTTCACCAATTTTCGTGATTTCCATTGATAAGTTCTATCAATATTTTGTGCATTGGTGAATTTGTGTGTCAACAACTTTTATGACTGGCATTGATATAATTGCCAATATTTATGGTTTGGTGAATGAAATAAAGAGTATGACATTCCTTTTTATCTTTGAGAAGATTCTTGTGATATTGATTAATCTCTTGTTGATTTTCAATTACATACTTATCACAGTATGGCATTATGGTTATTATACGTTTTTGTCATATCTCTTATTCTATATCGTTTCATCTGATACTTATAGCTAGACCGATCCTTTTATTATTTTCTTATTAAATAATACTCGGGTCAGACCGAGATGTTACAGGTGCTTCTGCTTGACTCCACATCTGAGATTATTATCTTGACTTTTGGCTAACGACTTAGATTAGTAGTTTATTTTGCTGTATACATTTGAGATATAGACTCCATAATGTATACTTATTCTTTTGTGTAGCACTCGTAACTATTCTTTTGAGATATTGTGGGTCTTGTTTGACCACTACCCTGATGTACACTTTCATGTGTTATATTCATATCTATTTCCGCCTTTGTGATATGAATGTCTGTGACTGATTTGTGTTATGTTTATTTCTATATTCGTTTCCGAAGATATTATACCCACTGTGTAGTAGCTTTGAGTTTGTGTCGGTATGTCGGATTTCCTCTTCAAAAGAAATGCATGTTATACTATCTGACATATCGGTGCCCGCACAAAGCAATTACACGGATGGTCGCTCCTCAACGGCCTTATTCTCCGTGCTAGTTGACGGCATTACCCCGTAGTGTCCTTGGCTAGCGTGTGTATAGAGGTGGTGCGTCACAGTTTTGGTTATCGTAAGGTAAAAACTTTTCCGTGTTTATGTGCGGGAAGTCTTACGAGATACCTTTTGTTTTCAAAGATTTTTCTAAGTTAAACAACTTTAACCCGTTTACTCACACCAGACTCATGTCTGACCCGGAGTTTATTTTTTGTTTTATTAAACTCTTCGGTACTCATATTTTTACTAGTAGCCAAGGGATTCAAGTTAGCTTTGACGAATTTCTAGAGGAGAATTGGAGCAGGAGGCTTCAACGTGTAGATATATAATGGTTCTGGTGTGTAATTGTATGATAGACAGGTGTTTATAACTGTCTAATTTGTGTTGTATAAGCTGTGTATCTCTGATGTATATAATACTATGTAATATCTTATGTGATGTAATATAATTTATTCGTTCCGCTATAAGATTAGATATTGTTTAGTTCTTTTCTTTCTAGCTTTTCTCTTTTTTATCCCTTTCTTTCTTAATAATGATGCGTCTTTCTGTGGAATGAACGGCGGGTCATTACAGTACATCTAAGTACCCTCAAATTTGGCATATTGTATTTTCTTTTAAACAGTGCTTAGTTAATACAGCACCCTTTAATAGTTATGTAACGCCTTACCCCGAGACCCACCTTAGCAAAGAGAATTAACAAGTAATTCTGTCTTCTAAAGCAGAGAATAGGGATGGTTAAGGGCGACCATCTATAATTCTGTCTTAAACATCTATTGAATACGTCGATAAATGCAATATACTTTTTTTTCAACTCAAGTGGATCGACATACCCAGTAAATGCTTAATCCAAAACTATAGGTGGCTAACGGATCTATCAGAACAAAATACAATAACTGAATGTAAATCACATCACAAAACAGTAACCAACATCATATATATACATATACAATGATACATGTTTAGTACAATACAATATGAATACAATAAAGGTGGTACACGACCACATCATATACATCGAATCAAATGTAAAAACATCAGAGTATGCGGAAGAAATAAACTACTCAAGCGAAAGAAGAGATGATATCCAACACCAACTTCAAGATAAGTCCAATAGATGATACCTGAAACAACTCGGTCTGACCCGAGTATAAATACACGGGTCAATCTAGCTACACAAATCAGTCAATATCGATAATATGAAGCAGAATGGGTATAGTGATACTTCTTCTCGAATGAGGAGAAGGATTAGATAACTCATAGCTCAATACTTAGATAACAAACGCTACCTAAGTGACTAAATACCTCGAAAGAGGTAACTCAAACTCAATACTCAAATAAAACACAAGTGCCTCATATCATTAGCGATAACCCATAATGAACTCAAATCAACTCATATAAAACTCAAGCAAAACTCAAATGGTTCGATGAACCATTACTTCGAAAAGGAGAAAACTCATCTCAATCACAAATAGAAGTCATGAAAGCAACACAAGACAACTCCATAAGAACGTGAGATCTCAAACTCATAAGTAAGCCAAAACGGCTAAATCTCACACATACATCTCAATCATAAAAACTCATGGAACTCGATACGAATTCAAACTCATAAAATCTCAAGTTAAATAAAGAATTCGATGCATGTTCAAAACTCAGAAAATCTTAACACTAATGCACCGAAAACTGTGAACTCAAAACTCAGAAAACCCGGATTGGCCATATCCCTAAATACAATGCCGAAGCAATGCTGCACCTGCTAAACTCAGACGGCCGAAGCCTTAGACAAGGTCGCTAACACCTTCCAAAGCAGTTCGTCCTCATGACAAGGTCGCTGACACCTTTTCAAAGCAGTTCGTCCTCAAGACAAGGTCGCTGACACCTTTCCAAAGCAGTTCGTCCTCATGACAAGGTCGCTGACACCTTTCCAAAGCAGTTCGTCCTCATGACAAGGTCGCTGACAACTCTCCAAGCCATTTTGTCATCCCTAACAAGGTCGCTAACACCTCCAAAGCAGTTCGTCCTCATGACAAGGTCGCTACCTCTCAAAGCAGTTCTGTTAGGTAAACATCGTGAATGTGTCACAAACTCATGGATAGGAACCCGAAAAGTGTTAACGTGTGTCCCATACCACACATTCGCACTTAGCGGTTTACTAGCCGTTAGTCGATGCCATACTAAAAACATCATAAAACTCAGAAAATTATATCTCACCTAGTCTCATTGGCGAGTGATAAAGAGATACCATACTTGTCTCATCACATCGACAAGTGAAAAACATCATGATGGTTTCTCATAAACCATAAATCTCAAAATATGAAATCATAAACTCAAGACTTGCCTTATGTCATTGGCAAGTAAATAAAACATCGTGATGGTTCTCATCGATCAAACTCCTACATAGGAGATCTCAAACCATAATACTTGCCAAATATTGGCCATCTTAAATAGTTCCAATAAATATGAATTATAAACCTCAAAATACGCCATAAAATGGCAAAACATCTCAGAATCATTAAACACAAATAGCTTCGATCGTACAAGTCCGGAATTAACCGAAATAGTAAACGCACATGTCCCATACCACGTGTTCTACTAAATCGTTTAATTCTCTTTCTTATACGTTCGAATAGTACAAAAGTGTGTGTTTTATATTTAAAATAGTTTACTAAAGAAAACACGCTTTTAAAACTTTTTCCCGAAAAGATTAATAAAACCCATATTTGAAATTCTTTTATTATAGGGAATAAATAGGTTTTTTTTTAATTAGAAAAATAATTTTAAAATACTATATCATAATAATTTGAAATTTCCATTTATTTCAAAAATTACTTCAAAAATTGTTTAGTGAAAACTATACTCGAAAACAATGAAAAACAAGAAAGATAACTCAAGACCAATAACTTGAGTTCAATACGAATTCAATTCAAATTTAACTAAAAATCAATCCGAATTCTATTTAAATTTGAATTACAAAATTTTCAAATATAGCTAGCCTATAGATAGGCATCATTGATCTCAAAAATAACAAAAACATCATCAAAACCGGAAGAGAATAAGACTAAAAATGAGCTAATACAATTCTAAGGTCAATGTTTGTTGTTGTTGTCATCTTGTTCTCAGGACAGCAACTTATAACCATAATTTCGACAAAGAAAGCTTAAAAATTCCAGAAAACATAATGAACAAATCTTGTAGTACATAATTTAAGCTTTCCGAAAAATCTAAAATTATCAAAATCGGATAAGAAACGAAGAAGTTATAGCCAACTTTGTTTCAGCCTTAAGCATAGAGCAAATATTGCTTTTGCTCTCGGGACAACAGTAGAAAAATTGATTTTTGACACAGCATACCTCTAAATTATAGAAAACTCAATACATGAAAGTTGTATTATATGATTTGTGCTTTCCGAAATATCTAAAATTATGGAAATCGGATAAGAAACGAAGAAGTTATGGCCGATTTAGTTTAAGCCATAAGCACAGAGCAAATATTGCTTTTGCTCTCGGGACAACAGTAGAAAAATTGGATTTTGAAATAGCAAAACTCTAAACTAAAGAAAACACAATACATGAAAGTTGTAGCATATGAATTAAACTTTCCAGAACTTTAAATGATATCAAAATCCGATAAGAAATGCGAAAGTTATGCTTAAATTACTAACAATATTAAGCACAGAAATTTGACAGGGAAGAGACTATTACTCTGTTAAAATTTCGATTTTGACCAAGAAATATTCAAAATATGAGAAAGTAATTAAAATAAAAGTTCTTCCTTAGAGAATTATCTTTCTATTGCAGAAAGACACAACACAATTGGGTTCACCAATCGAAAGTTATGTCCATTTTACTCTCAGGTATTAACTCAATTTTTTTTTTTTTTTTTTATATGGCTGAGCTATAACATTAGTTTCAAACTCAATTTCAAGCAATTTAACTGCAGAATTTCGAAATATGATTAAAAGAAAACTTGTAGCTAAATGAAATATCTTTCTAACACAAAAAGATTGAGTCAATTTGGTTTAATCTACCGTATATTACCATTGTTTTACTGCAAAGAATTTTTTTAACAAATTTTCAGCAAACAATAACACAATAATCAGACAAGTTTTCAACCAAATTGCATATAATTAAATCAACAAACAATGATGTGCAGCAAACATAGATTTAGATGTGAGTGATTAACTCACCTCTATCCTTTAATTCAACAATCGAGATTATCAATTCAGCCCAAATTTCCAAACTAGCAAACCCTAAACAGAGAAGAAGTTAATAGATTTTCACTATAAATTAGATTTTGATGGAGATATTGGTTTTGGATTGAAGATTACCCGAGTTTATACTTAAATCCATGTTTTAAAACATCCATTCTTCATTTTATTTTGATTAATAGAGCATAGATTGGGAGAATGAGAAGGATGCCATTATTTTTGAGCTTCAGAAGTTTTTAACTGAGAGGAGAGAAGTGAATGAACGTACAGACTTTTCTCCTCTTTCTCATTCTTTAGTAACATGTTAGGGTTTAATTGTACTAATGGACTTAAGCCCAACAAGTAATTCAACCACTTATTTCATGTTACAATGCATACTAATGATGAAATTTATACTATTTCAAGTTCCACTTCTTAAGAATTAAGAAATTCATATCTCGTTATAATAAAAATGTTTTACACCCGATTAAAATATTATTTACATAATTGGAATATATTTATTATCATATTTTCCTATTTAAAGAAAATAGCAAATTTACATTATTAATTACAAAACTCATTGTAATTAACACTATAAATTACACAAAAATCACATTTTTATGTCATAAAATTCTATAACTCATTTCAAATATAATTTTATGCTCAACTTATATTTTTAAACTCAATTCCATCATTTTATTAAATATATCCCATTTTAAAATTAATTACTTCTTTTAAAAAAAACTATATATATTAAAAGAAGTAAGAGCAATAATTAACAAAATTATTGCATTAACTCTAAATCAAACACATTTTCCTCATTTATTTATTAAATCAAACCATCTTAATAAAGTCTTCAAAATTCTATTTTCTCATTTTATGCTCAAATATATTGTTTATTCCCAATAAACAATTTAAATTCCACTTTAATTATTAATTTACACTATTAAATTATAACTATCGTTATAATTTAATATTTTCAGGTAATCGCTAAAACCAGGGTTGTTACAGACTCCTCTCCTTACAAAAATTGCGTCCCCGCAATTTTCTAGAAAAAGAGCTGTAAAAACATAAAAGATACAATCATCGAAGGATAAAGACAAGCTCGAATTCCAAACCATTCGTACTCTCAATATAGAATGGTAGAAGAAAAAAAAAAGGAAAACTCATTTGGTTAATTCAATGGCCCATCATATGCTAATATAGGGATTAACAAACCATCGAATTTTCCAAGCAAATCGAAAGAATTTCGAAGATATCCCGTCTTCAAATCAAAACTCAATAAGATGCTCAACAATTAATCAATCGAAAATGATTGGTTTTACAAAACTCTACGAATAGAGTTGGGATCTACTCACTTAAACCCGAACTCTAAGGAATAAAGAAGATCATCAATAAGATTTTTCGCATAAATATACAGAAAGAACATCCTCACAACGGGGTAGACACAATAGAAAAGATGGACAAATCACAAGATGGTTTCTCACAAGGCCACCAAACTCGAACGTCCGCGAAAATGCACGTCGTTAATAATAGCCCAAAGATAGAATATACTCAAGAACAAGGATATAAGATCGAATTATCTTTTAATCCAAGATATTTAGAATTTTAAATCTCGACATCTTTTAATTTTTTTTTTAAAACTCTATTTTCAGCATTCGAAAATTTGCAAACTTTTTACTATATTACTTAGTAAGTAATTTAAAACTCAAATTAAAAGCCCAAATTTCTTCTCTTACTTCAAAATAAATTTTCAAAGAATTTTGTAAATCCATAATAATTTTCCTCAAAATAAATTAAGGGTTTAAATTCTCTTTACTCTTTTTTTTTATTAAACCACTTAAATCATTTAAAAACAATCTTCAAATCCTCTTATAACTCTTCTCTTAAAACATCCAATGTATATAATATAGATTCTAAAATCTCAAAATATAATTTCAATAAAGTATAGCTCAAAGTAAATGAATAAATAAATGGCACTACCTCGCCATTGAACCTCTAATAAATAGATATATCAGTTGGCTGCAGAGTCGATCGAACGATCAAAACTGCCTCGCCACTCTGTTACTCATCTCTAAAATCAATGGCTGCAATTACCATTCAAAAAATAAATTTAATATATAATCTCAAAATATTATTTTCAAATCTCAATTTTTAAAACACAAATCATCTTGTTTGATTGCCTCATCATAGCATTTAGGAGATTCCTATCGATAACGTTGATCAGGCGTATCGACTAGAACTCTTAACTACTCGATGGATAACCAACACTCTCAAATTATTTCTATGAAAGAATACTGCCCATATAAATATATTCTCAAAACATTCTTTGATTTTTAAAATATCTCAAAACCCCAATTTCTCTTTTTAAAACTCATATATATGGCTTCAAAAACTCAAACCAAAGAACATTAAGAGAATGCATCGAGATATTCCTAGAGTACGCGATTCACAAAATCAACAGAAGGAGATGGAGTGTTTGTCTACTCCTACATGAGGACGAGCCACTCTCGGAAATCATCAAGACCAAAGATAAGCTAGATATTCTCCTCGAAGGAAAAGAAGCATACAAACCACAAATCATTACTTCAAACAAAGTAATGCTGCAAAGGATAACACTGATTGAGTATTCGAAAAGGATATTTAAAGAAATTGAATGATAAACTCAATCGAACTCGAATAATCTAGAAACTCACCTCATTCCTTAGTGGATATCCTCGTGGAAGGATAATCGAAGAGCTAAGAGCCAGGAATAAGGTTACCTCAACATTCGATGCCTGATTGGATGTCAAATCCAAACGGACTCACAAAAATCAACAAAGTCACCTTGATTGGAATTCAAGGTATATCATCAATATCTCGATACTCAAGAGTGAATTCCAAAACTTTGGAATCATCATTAACATTCCAAAGTGATAGAAATAATAAACCAATCAAAATAGAAAACCTAAATATACAATAGGATCCAAAAAAACAAAGGATTGGACTTAATATCAAATAAGTCAATCCATCTCAAATCAAATGCATCTCAAGATCGTGAGTAACAAACAAATACTCACTAAAGTAGCAACAAATAGAGAACTCAGAATGCTTACAACAAGCCAATCGTTGTGGATCCTCTCAATAGGATTCACAACTCTCAAAGGAATGCAACGAGAATGCTCAAAGAAATCAATTAGCTCCATCGATACGAACTCACTTGTATCAACAAAAATAAGAATAGAATAATCCCAAATAAGATTTTATATAAGATAAGATGACATCAAGCTCTATTATGGAATACTACAGAATACAATATATCTATATTCCTAGACATATTCCATCTCAACAATCCCAAAACTCAAAAAGAATCAAGGCTCGATTTGAAAGCAAGCTCGAATAAAGGACAATGATTCACTCGTATTGTACTTCGATGTACCATGATATACGTACTGTTCTGTGTTTATTCTACTTTGTTCCGACCATAACTCTGATACCAAGTTGTAACGCCCCACCCTGAGACCCACCTTAGCAAAGAGAATTAACAAGTAATTCTGTCTACTAAAGCAGAGAATAGGGCTGGTTAAGGGCGACCATCTATAATTTTGTCTTAAACATCTATTGAATACGTCGATAAATGCAATATACTTTTTTTTCAACTCAAGTGGATCGACATACCCAGTAAATGCTTAATCCAAAACTATAGGTGGCTAACAGATCTATCAGAACAAAATACAATAACTGAATGTAAATCACATCACAGAACAGTAACCAACATCATATATACACATATACACTGATACATGTTTAGTACAATACAATATGAATACAATAAACGTGGTACACGACCACACCATATACATCGAATCAAATGTAAAAACATCCGAGTATGCGGAAGAAATAAACTACTCAAGCGAAAGAAGAGATGATATCCAACACCAACTTCAAGCTAAGTCAAATAGATGATACCTGAAACAACTCGGTCTGACCCGAGTATAAATACACGGGTCAGTCTAGCTACACAAATCAGTCAATATCGATAATATGAAGCAGAATTGGTATAGTGATACTTCTTCTCGAATGAGGAGAAGGATTAGATAACTCATAGCTCAATACTTAGATAACAAACGCTACCTAAGTGACTAAATACCTCGAAAGAGGTAACTCAAACTCAATACTCAAATAAAACACAAGTGCCTCATATCATTAGCGATAACCCATAATGAACTCAAATCAACTCATATAAAACTCAAGCAAAACTCAAATGGTTCGATGAACCATTACTCCGAAAAGGAGAAAACTCATCTCAATCACAAATAGAAGTCATGAAAGCAACACAAGACAACTCCATAAGAACGTGAGATCTCAAACTCATAAGTAAGCCAAGACGGCTAAATCTCACACATACATCTCAATCATAAAAACTCATGGAACTCGATACGAATTCAAACTCATAAAATCTCAAGTTAAATAAAGAATTCGATGCAAGTTCAAAACTCAGAAAATCTTAACACTAATGCACCGAAAACGGTGAACTCAAAACTTAGAAAACCCGGATTGGCCATATCCCTAAATACAATGCCGAAGCAATGCTGCACCTGCTAAACTCAGACGGCCGAAGCCTTAGACAAGGTCGCTAACACCTTCCAAAGCAGTTCGTCCTCATGACAAGGTCGCTGACACCTTTTCAAAGCAGTTCGTCCTCATGACAAGGTCGCTGACACCTTTCCAAAGCAGTTCGTCCTCATGACAAGGTCGTTGACACCTTTCCAAAGCAGTTCGTCCTCATGACAAGGTCGCTGACACCTCTCCAAGCCATATTGTCATCCCTAACAAGGTCGCTAACACCTCCAAAGCAGTTCGTCCTCATGACAAGGTCGCTGACACCTCTCAAAGCAGTTCTGTTACGTAAATGTCGTGAATGTGTCACAAACTCATGGATAGTAACCCGAAAAGTGTTAACGTGTGTCCCATACCACACATTCGCACTTAGCGGTTTACTAGTCGTTAGTCGATGCCACACTAAAAACATTAAAACTCAGAATATTATATCTCACCTAGTCTCATTGGCGAGGGATAAAGAGATACCATACTTGTCTCATCACATCGACAAGTGAAAAACATCATGATGGTTTCTCATAAACCATAAATCTCAAAATATGAAATCATAAACTCAAGACTTGCCTTATGTCATTGGTAAGTAAATAAAACATCGTGATGGTTCTCATCGATCAAACTCCTACATAGGAGATCTCAAACCATAATACTTGCCAAATATTGGCCATCTTAAATAGTTCCAATAAATATGAATTATAAACCTCAAAATACGCCATAAAATGGCAAAACATCTCAGAATCATTAAACTCAAATAGCTTCGATCGTACAAGTCCGGAATTAACCGAAATAATAAACGCACATGTCCCATACCACGTGTTCTACTAAATCATTTAATTCTCTTTCTTATACGTTCGAATAGTACAAAAGTGTGTGTTTTATATTTAAAATAGTTTACTAAAGAAAACAAGCTTTTAAAACTTTTTCCCAAAAAGATTAATAAAACCCATATTTGAAATTCTTTTATTATAGGGAATAAATAGGTTTTTTTTTAATTAGAAAAATAATTTTAAAATACTATATCATAATAATTTGAAATGTCCATTTATTTCAAAAATTACTTCAAAAATTGTTTAGTGAAAACTATACTCGAAAATAATGAAAAACAAGAAAGATAACTCAAGACCAATAACTTGAGTTCAATCCGAATTCAATTCAAATTTAAATAAAAATCAATCCGAATTCTATTTAAATTTGAATTACAAAATTTTCAAATATAGCTAGCATATAGATAGGCATCATTGCTCTCAAAAATATCAAAAACATCATCAAAACCGGAAGAGAATAAGACTAGAAATGAGCTAATACAATTCCAAGGTCAATGTTTGTTGTTGTTGTCATCTTGTTCTCAGGACAGCAACTTATAACCATAATTTCGACCAAGAAAGCTTAAAAATTCCAGAAAACATAATGAACAAATCTTGTAGCACATAATTTAAGCTTTCCGAAACATCTAAAATTATCAAAATCGGATAACAAAACGAAGAAGTTATAGCCAACTTTGTTTCAGCCTTAAGCACAGAGCAAATATTGCTTTTGCTCTCGGGACAACAGTAGAAAAATTGATTTTTGATACAGCATACCTCTAAATTATAGAAAACTCAATACATGAAAGTTGTAGTATATGATTTGTGCTTTCCGAAACATCTAAAATTATGAAAATCGGATAAGAAACGAAGAGGTTATGGCTGATTTAGTTTAAGCCTTAAGCATAGAGCAAATATTGCTTTTGCTCTCGGGACAACAGTAGAAAAATTGGATTTTGAAATAGCAAAACTCTAAACTAAAGAAAAGACAATACATGAACGTTGTAGCATATGAATTAATCTTTCCAGAACTTTAAATGATATCAAAATCCGATAAGAAATGCGAAAGTTATGCTTAAATTACTAACAATATTAAGCACAGAAATTTGACAGGGCAGAGACTATTACTCTGTTAAAATTTCGATTTTGACCAAGAAATATTCAAAATATGAGAAAGTAATTAAAATAAAAGTTCTTCCTTAGAGAATTATCTTTCTACTGCATAAAGGTTCAACACAATTGGGTTTACCAATCGAAAGTTATGTCCATTTTACTCTCAGGTATTAACTCAATATTTTTTTTTTAATATGGCTGAGCTATAACATTAGTTTCAAACTCAATTTCAAGCAATTTAACTGCAGAATTTCGAAATATGATTAAAATAAAACTTGTAGCTAAATGAAATATCTTTCTACCACAAAAAGGTTGAGTCAATTTGGATTATTCTACTATATATTATCATTGTTTTACTGTAGACAATTTTTTTTAACAAATTTTCAGCAAACAATAACACAATAATCAGACAAGTTTTCAACCAAATTGCATATAATTAAATCAACAATCATTCAAACAATGATGTGCAGCAAACATAGATTTAGATGTGAGTGATTAACTCACCTCTATCCTTTAATTCAACAATCGAGATTATCAATTCAGCCCAAATTTCCAAACTAGCAAACCCTAAACAGAGAAGAAGTTAATAGATTTTCGCTATAAATTTGATTTTGATGGAGATATTGGTTTTGGATTGAAGATTACCTGAGTTTATACTTAAATCCATGTTTTAAAACATCCATTCTTCATTTTATTTTGATTAATAGAGCATAGATTGGGAGAATGAGAAGGATGCCATTATTTTTGAGCTTCAGAAGTTTTTAACCGAGAGGAGAGAAGTGAATGAACGTACAGACTTTTCTCCTCTTTCTCATTCTTTAGTAACATGTTAGGGTTTAATTGTACTAATGGACTTAAGCCCAACAAGTAATTCAACCACTTATTTCATGTTACAATGCATACTAATGATGAAATTTTTACTATTTCAAGTTCCACTTCTTAAGAATTAAGAAATTCATATCTCGTGATAATAAAAATGTTTTACACCCGATTAAAATATTATTTACATAATTGGAATATATTTATTATCATATTTTCCTATTTAAAGAAAATAGCAAATTTACATTATTAATTACAAAACTCATTGTAATTAACACTATAAATTACACAAAAATCATATTTTTATGTCATAAAATTCTATAACTCATTTCAAATATAATTTAATGCTCAACTTATATTTTTAAACTCAATTCCATCATTTTATTAAATATATCCCATTTGAAAATTAATTACTTATTTTAAAAAAAACTATATATATTAAAAGAAGTAAGAGCAATAATTAACAAAATTATTGCATTAACTCTAAATAAAACACATTTTCCTCATTTATTTATTAAATCAAACCATCTCAATAAAGTCTTCAAAATTCTATTTTCTCATTTTATGCTCAAATATATTGTTTATTCCCAATAAACAATTTAAATTCCACTTTAATTATTAATTTACACTATTAAATTATAACTATCGTTATAATTTAATATTTTCAGGTAATCGCTAAAACCAGGGTTGTTACAAATTACATGGTAACTTATTGTTAGTCATTTTTTCTAGCAAAGAAAACAATTATGTTTTTGGAAAAAGGATACGGCGAACTAAAATTTATATTAAATAGTACACTTTAATAATTACAAAGTAACTTTTTTCCTATAGAAACATATTTTTGAAAACAATATCAAGATGTAAGGATTTTTCATAAGAAACATATTTTTGAAAACAATATCAAGAAGTAAGGATTTATCATAAAATATCGAACAAAAAGTAGTCAATTCTATTTAGGAAAAATGAATTGATTCTATGTCTACATATTTTATATTTTTTTTAATATGCAGCGGTTATTAAACTATGGTAGTATTTTCCGTTTTTGAAAAAACTAACTCATTTATTGCTAATACAAGAATTTCTTCTCATCTGCTATCATTGGCATTATTTGAACAAAGGCAACAACATCCATGGAAACGAAAAATATTGGATAGTGTAACTTTAAATCAAACAATTTGAAAATATAACAAAATCAATTTGATAGTTACAGTCTCTTAGTTTTGTTTTATAAAGAAAGTGAAGAATATGAATTTGACAACATTCAAAATTCAATTCCATTCTAATAGCACTAGATCTTTCAAATTTCACTTAAATCATTAGCAAATACTGAAATGAGCAATATGGTTTCTTCATTTTCAAATTATAAAATCCAAGCAATGTAAAAATTTCAATGTAAATAGCTAAACACCAAATTCAAAAATGAAAAAATAAGTAAAATAATCAAAATTCTTACTTTTGATGCTACGATGTAGGTGGTTGAGACAGCGGATAAGATGCCAATGTTGGTGAATAAAATATTAGACATGGTGAGCAGATGCGGCTATTTGGGTATTTTTCTAAGGAATAGGCTATCGATGGAGTAGAAGATCGTCGATGGGGAAGATTAAGGTTTTGTCAATTTGGTTATTCGTATGGATAGTGAGTTTCTTGTTAGTGTATGGGGGCAGGTGGAAGTAAAAGGGTTTGGGTGGGCATAGTCATGGCGTACAAATAATTCAATTTTTTTAAAATTAGTTTATACTTATTTCGAGAACGATTAGATAAAAAATCAACAAAAATTTAATAATATTATTATGTTTCATATAATGCAAGTTAAAAAATTAACTCAGTCTTTTTTCTAATGTAATATGTTTGAGGTTTTAATAAATTCAACTTTAAACTATTTAATCGAAAACTTTTGGTTCGTTCAAAGTCAAATAACTTGAATTGAAGAGAACTACATGTGAACAAAGTGATATGTAAGCACGCGTCCAACATACCATGGGTTGAATTTAAAATAATAAACAGACAAACTCACTACTTTGTTAAATATTATTTGACTAGAAAAAATCATCAAAGTTACATTATGTAAATTGCAGAAAATATATAAAGGTATACCAAATATTTGTATCATCAACCAATTATATAAGTTGAAAAGTACATAATATGCAATAAAAATAAATTTATTACTTATTAAGTTATGCTTAATTAATAAAATGAGTAACATTTTATAGTGTTTTAATTTTGGTAGATTATTACGAAATTACAATAAAATATATTATAAAATCAAAATTAGCGAAATAAAATTATGTTTAATAATATTGATTTGTTGTGTTTTGTAAGGAGATTTAGTGGGCATGGAAAATTCATACGCTACACAAATAGCCGTAGCGGCGATGTAGGAAATTTCATACGTGTTCCTATGCCTAGGTAAATTTGTTGAAAAATATTATTGGCGTAGGAAAGACGTAGGAAATTTCCTATGCCTTTCCTATGTCAAACCTTATATCGTAGTAGATTTCCTATGATTTTCCTATAAATTGTAGTGGACGTAGGAAATTTCCAACGCCTTTCCTATGCCTTTATCTCTTTCTGCCTCTTTACTAAGCCTTATCTAAGCCCTGTCTTATGCCACAGGATAGTAAACGTATGAAATTAAAGTGTTTTATTATAGTGTATAAAAGATTTTTTGAGCTATTGAGATAAACCTAATTTGGGAAATTAAAGAAAAGATTTACTATATTAAATGGATAACAAGTAAAATAAGAAAGTACCACGAGTGGTATGAATTTAAGTATCTTTTGGCATTTGAAGAAAATTCATTAGAAGGGATGTGACGCCCCACCTCTATACCCACGCTAGCCAAGAACACTACGGTGCAATACTGTCAACTAACACGGAGAATAAGGCTGTTGAGGAGCGACCATCCATGTAATTTCTTTGCTAGAGCACCGATATGTCAGATAGAATAACATGCAATTCATTTAAGGAAGAAATCCGACATACCGATACAAACTCAAAGCTACTACACAGTGGCTATTATGTCTTCGGAAACAAATATAGAAATAAGCATAACATAAATCAGTCACAGATAATTCATATCACAAGGGCGGAAGAAGATATGAATATATAACTAACACATGAAAGTGTACATCAGAGTAGTGGTTAGAAAGATCCACAATAATACAGAAGGATAGCAACACGTGCTATACAAAAGAATACAACTATGAGTCCATATCTCAAGTGTATACAACAAAAATAAACTACTAATCTAAGTAGTTTACCAAAAGTCAAGAAGATAATCCCGGATGTAAGGTCAAGATGAAGCACCTGTAACATCTCGGTCTGACCCGAGTATTATTTAATAAGAAAATAATAAACGGATCAGTCTAACTATAAATATCAGATGAAACAATATAGAATAAGAGATATGACTAAACACATAATAATCACAATGCCAAGCTGTGATATATATAAGTAATTGAAAATCAACAAGACATTAATCAATATCACAAAATCTACACAAGAATCAAAGAAATGTCATACTCCTTATTTCGTTCACCAAACCATAAATATTGACGATTATATCAACGTCAATCACAAAAGTCAATGACACACAAATTCACCAATGCACAAATATTGATAAAACTTATCAATGGAAATCACGGAAATTGGTGAAACACAAATTCTAGAAATCATCTCAAGAAATCCAGAAATCACAAGAAAAAGGATGGCCAATCCCATAAACTGGACATCGACGCACATGGAAAGACACGTCCCATGCACAGTCGAACGTCGACGCACCTAAATAGGTACGACCCATGCTTTAGCATCGACACACCTAGAAAAATACGCCCCATGCATAAATAAACATCGATGCACTTAGAAAGATACATCCCATGCATAAATAAACATCGATGCACCTAGAAAGATACACCCCATGTAATGTCTAACACCGATGCACCTAGAAAGATACACCCCGTGCATAGACGAACATCGATGCAACTAGAAAGATACGCCCCATGTCCCAACTTATTGAGCCGATTGCTCCACGAAGTAAACAAACATCGATGCACCTAGAAAGGTACACCCTATGCATAGTTAAACACCGACGCACCTAGAAAGGTACGACCCATGTGTAAACAAACATCGTCGCACCTAAATAGGTACGACCCATGCAAGAAATGAGACGAAGCACAATAAAATGAGGAACAGTCCTCCACATAGACAAAGAGACATCGCACATTGCTAGTCTAAACCATAAAATGATCATCAACGATCGTCAAGAAGTGTCAATTACAATAAGCTATCAAACATATGAGCTTAGCTTCATGTCCCATAACCACTAGCTTAACTTAAATATTTACTAACAAATTATAGATCTCCACTAGAAAATTATCACAAGAGATTCAATCGAACAAGTCCAAGAATTAACCGACGAAGTAAACGCAAGCGTTTCATACAACTTGTTTTACTAAGTCGTTTAATTAGATTTCTCATACGAGTGAGGTAAAGGTTTGTATATACTAATAGATTGGAAAACGGTTTAGGAAAACGAGCTTTGTAATAAAATAGTGTTGAAATCATTTGAAGAAAGAGTTTTGATATTTACTACTAGTATAGAAAACCTTTATATTTTAAAGTGACAAATCATAGAAGTGATTGTAGAAACAATCAATCATAAAATTCACATTCGAAGACGTGAATAAAATCCAAAGAAATCGATAAAGAATCCATCGAAATGGATATTCGAAAATCCCTAAAACGGAGTCATCAAAGTCATAATAAATGATAACAACAAATAGGAAACAACACGAATCGATTAAAGTTGGAAATTCAATCCATTAGGCAATATATGCAAAGCTTGCAAATAGGAGCAGATCGGTCAACCGGACTTCCTGGGTCGGTTGACCGGACCAGAAATAGGGAAGTGCTTGGGGTAGCAGGTCGGTCGACCGGACCCTGAGTTCGGTCGGCCGGACATGTAACCTGCACTTCCAAACAGAGGTAGGGAAGTGCTCGGGGTAGCAGGTCGGTCGACCGGACCCTGAGGTCGGTCGGCTGGACCTGTAGCCAGCACCCCCCATGCCCATCAAACGAATGCCAATCTCTTCCAAATTTCTATCGCACGAGCAACGGCACTAAGGGTTTACGCCAATCGACTACCCGACCATAGAAGCTCTTCGGTTCATCACCAAAACATGATCAAAACATCAAAACTATGATTTTTAAAGAATTGAACCCAAACACTAAAAATTGGAATATTCACAAAAGCAATCAAAATCAAATGCACATGAATAAGTGTTAGGAATTCATACCTAACAATTGAAGAGAATTATAGACTAAGATGTGAGATAAAAATCTCACCTTTGAACCCAAACAATGAAGAAGAAGCTTGAAAGCAAATGGAGAATCAACCACTCTTCAAATCCAACACAAGAAGCTTGATTTTAAGCTTTAAAAGAAGAACATTCCCAAAGTTAGGTTTAGGAATTTCTGGAATTGATAAGAGAATGAGTTGGAGAAGAAGAAGAGGAGGCTTACCAATGGGTTCTCTTGAATTTGGAGCTAGAACTTGATTTGCAAAAGAAAACTAGGGCTTGAGTTTTAATTTCCAATCTCTCCCACCATTGTTGCTAAAGCTTGAGTATTAGGATTAAGAAATGAAGTAATGAAGAGAAGAAGGGGTTGGTACTGAATACATAAGTGGGGTTATTGGGCTCAGCCCAAACCAAAGCCCTAAGTGAAAAAGTATCAAAATTCCACTAACTCCAAACATATCAAAGCTTATACTCAAAAAGGTTGCAAACGGCATTTTGAACTCAATGGGGGTGGTCTCGAGTCCCAATTCGACTGTTTGCAAAAAGTAGCTTCTCAGACCAAAATCCGGCGAATCAATAAAATATTTAAATATAAAATCGATAAATATGCGGGTTGTTACAGACTCCCCTCCTTAAAGAAATTGCGTCCTCGCAATACTTAAGAAGAAAATACAGAGTAACAACCATAAATGCATATCAACACAAAAGATAATTGAAATAAGAAGTTCACCATAAAGGGCATGAAAGAGTTAGCAAGAACGGGATCGCTTGATGAATTCTCTAGATTCCCAAGAGTAATCGCTAGGATTTGAGAACCATTGAACTCTCACAAGAAGAACATCTTTATTCCAAAGGCGCACAACCTCCGAAGCAATGATGCGAATGGAATGTTGCTCATAAATCAGATCTGGTGAAACTTCAATTTCCACAATATCACCGGGCACAAGAATAAAATAGGAAACCTAAAAGCATTCCCATAGTTAAAAGACACAGAAAACGTCAAGAATAGCAGAAAGTTGAGCCGGTGCAACGGCGTAGTACAAAAACGGTACGCCTGAGAAACGAGAAACTCGAATAATTTCGAAACACCGACGTAGTACAAAATCGGTACGTCCAGTGAACCAAAAAGTCGGGACATCGATGTAGTTAAAAAATGGTACATCCGATGAACCGAATACTATAAAAGAACATCGGACGCTAGTCCATAAAAAAAATGAGATAAAGCTCAATAAAACGAAGTATATCAAAACTTGCGATGAACTTGATAAAAAGATAATTCCATTCCGACATCATCAAAGAATCGACACCTTGTTGCCTACGACAAGACATATTGGCAACAAGACTTCCCTTCGGGAACAAAAAGAATATCAAGATCATAAGATACTAGGAACTCGAGTCAACATGAAGTTCCCTATGAGAAAATAAATATTCCAAAGATTTATGATCGAGGTGGAGAACAAATTTCTCATCCAAAAATGGTGATGCCAAATCCTAAAAGTAAAAACAATAGCCGCGAGCACTAGATCATGAGTGGCATATCTAGTCTCGATAAGCTATAATGAATTAGAAGCACAAGTGATAGCACTTTCTCCTTTGCAAGAGAACGACATCCAAACCAATACGACTAGTATCGGTTCAAATAGCAAAGTCTTGGTTCCCCTCCAGGAATCACAAGAATAAGAGTATCGAAAGGAAGAGTTCTTTTAAATAATCCTCTTTCCTGAAAAGTTAAATGCAAAATCATCGAGATATTCGATAGAATGCTCGATACCTAAAATGGATGAAATAAGCTGGATAAACTGAATGACATAATAATTCATCCATAGGGATCATAACAAGTGCGGAATGCGGTAAGTGGAATGCTAACTTCCGCAACTCGTAGCAAATAAAAACCGGTGGTAAGGTCAAACTGAAAAGACCTTAGCACCACACAAAAGATTACTTAGGTGATAATCCTAAGATAAGCTCAAAAATACCGAAAAATTTCTCAAACTACATGAATGAGAGAAATAACACTTTCCTTATAAGTGGGCTTAAGGAATAAAATGATGCCATCAAGTTGGAATCAAAATCATAAAGGAAAATAGAAATCTGCTTAACAGATTGAAAATATTGAAGGTGAATAGTCCACACGGGACCAAGGATATGGCCTCATAATAATTAAGCCAATCCTTACAAAAGTAAATTCCGAAGCCTAAGTAAAAATCGGCTCGGACAGAAAAATCACATAAAATAATTTTCGACATCGAATAAAAGCAAATTGAGTGTTGCGGATCTACCATCCGGATTCGCAATTCTCAACGAAGACATCAAGCCCAAAATATTTTTAAAGAAAAAGAATCACAAGTTCTTTTGATATAAAATAGTGAGATGAAACCCATATCAAAACGAACTCAAATAAGAAGATCACGAAATAAAACAACGCCATCAAGGATTAAGTGAAAAATACCTTGACCAAGAGAAGAGTTGCTAGGAGCTTGCACTATATTGAGCTTTCCCTCTTTCCTACTTTGAAGTATGGGACATGCAGTTATATGGTGACCCGAATTTTTGCAACAGCGACAATAAAGAGGTTTTGGACACTCCCTTGCATAGTGGTTCATGGAACCACAATTGTAGCATTGTCCACGACTAGAGGTAGGAGTCTTTGCTATCGGAATTGGTTGCTTCCCTTTCTTATTAGGATTGGGGCCTTTGAATTTGATAGGCCTCGTCAAGTTATTGTCGAAGTTCTGTTGGGAACGCACAACTTCAACATCACCTTCATTATCGGCCTCTTCAAGACGAAGAGCGATATCAATAAGCTGATCAAATGAAGCCTCAAGTTTCAGAAGTAATGGCTTCTTAAGATTCTTATTCAAGCCATAGAAAAATCTCTGATTTTTCTTCAATGGGGTATTAATGTACTCAACCCCGTATTTGGACAGAGATTCAAAAGATGCGACATAGTCTGTCATAGAAGATTCATCTTGAACAAGGTCAATAAAACGCCGGGCCAAAGTTACTTTTTCAGCCTCCGACACAAATTTCAATTCGAATCTTCCCCGGAACTGCTCCCTAGTGAGATCCGCTTCAACGATTTCAGAAATTAAAAGCTCATACCAATCTAACGCTCTTTCTTGGAGCATGCTAGAAGCCACTTGGACTCGATGAAGGTCAATAAGGTTCATGCGGAAAAAGATGCGATCGCATGATTTGAGCCAAGCTTGAATTTCTATAACACTCTCGGATCCACTGAATGGCCTTCCACCCAAATCGGTGTAGTCTCTGCACAAGCGTGCAAAACCGGATCTAGGATGAGTAGGCTCTGGATTGGGACCGGCAGCTTAAGCATTCTTTACTAGATCAAGAAGCTGCTGGGTAGGCATAAATACTCCATCCGGTGGAGTAGCACTAGATTGACCGGCGCTGGGACGGCCAGGTCTAACCATTTCTCTTCTTTAAGAAAGAAAGAAAGAAGAAGAAAAGGTTATTCTCAAAATAAATATCAAGCAATCTTGATAGATAAAACAAGGAATCATAAAGAAAGTAGGATAGAATAGTACGAAGAGACCAATAAATCCTAAGGCACAACTCCTAAGAAATACTTAGGACATGATCCTTGCTAGATTATTCTACATTGTTCCGAAATTTGGCTCTGATACCAAGTTGTGACGCCCCACCTCTATACCCACACTAGCCAAGAACACTACGGTGTAATGCTGTCAACTAGCACGGAGAATAAGGCTGTTGAGGAGCGACCATCCGTGTAATTTCTTTGCGCGAGCACCGATATGTCAGATAGAATAACATGCAATTAATTTAAGGAAGAAATCCGACATACCGATACAAACTCAAAGCTACTACACAGTGGCTATTATGTCTTCGGAAACAAATATAGAAATAAGCATAACATAAATCAGTCACAGATAATTCATATCACAAGGGCGGAAGAAGATATGAATATATAACTAACACATGAAAGTGTACATCAGAGTAGTGGTCAGAAAGATCCACAATAATACAGAACGATAGCAACACGTGCTATACAAAAGAATACAACTATAAGTCCATATCTCAAGTGTATACAACAAAAATAAACTACTAATCTAAGTAGTTTACCAAAAGTCAAGAAGATAATCCCGGATGTAAGGTCAAGCTGAAGCACCTGTAACATCTCGGTCTGACCCGAGTATTATTTAATAAGAAAATAATAAATGGATCAGTCTAACTATAAATATCAGATGAAACGATATAGAATAAGAGATATGACTAAACACATAATAATCACAATGCCAAGCTGTGATATATATAAGTAATTGAAAATCAACAAGACATTAATCAATATCACAAAATCTACACAAGAATCAAAGAAATGCCATACTCCTTATTTCGTTCACCAAACCATAAATATTGACGATTATATCAATGTCGATCACAAAAGTCAATGACACAAGAATTCACCAATGCACAAATATTGATAAAACATATCAATGGAAATCACGGAAATTGGTGAAACACAAATTCTAGAAATCATCTCAAGAAATCCAGAAATCACAAGAAAAAGGATGGCCAATCCCATAAACTGAACATCGAAGCACCTGGAAAGACATGCCCCATGCACAGTCGAACATCGACGCACCTAAATAGGTACGTCCCATGCCTTAGCATCGACACACCTAGAAAGATACGCCCCATGCATAAATAAACATCGATGCACCTAGAAAGATACAACCCATGCATAAATAAACATAGATGCACCTAGAAAGATACACCCCATGTAATGTCTAACACCGATGCACCTAGAAAGATACACCCCGTGCATAGACGAACATCGACGCAACTAGAAAGATACGCCCCATGTCCCAACTTATTGAGCCAATTGCTCCACGAAGTAAACAAACATCGATGCACCTAAAAAGGTACACCCCATGCATAGTTAAACACCGACGCACCTAGAAAGGTACGACCCATGTGTAAACAAACATCGTCGCACCTAAATAGGTATGACCCATGCAAGAAATCAGACGAAGCTCAATAAAATGAGGAACAGTTCTCCACATAGACAAAGAGACATCGCACATTGCTAGTCTAAACCATAAAATCATCATCATCGATCGTCAAGAAGTGTCAATTACAATAAGCATGTAAACATATGAGCTTAGCTTCATGTCCCATAACCACTAGCATAACTTAAATATTTACGAACAAATTGTAGATCTCCACTAGAAAATTGTCACAAGAGATTCAATCGAACAAGTCCAAGAATTAACTGACAAAGTAAACGCAAGCGTTTCATACCACTTGTTTTACTAAGTCGTTTAATTAGATTTCTCATACGAGTGAGGTAAAGGGTTGTATATACTAATAGATTGGAAAACGGTTTAGGAAAACGAGCTTTGTAATAAAATAGTGTTGAAATCATTTGAAGGAAGAGTTTTGATACTTTCTACTAGTATAGAAAACCTTTATATTTTAAAGTGAAAAATCATAGAAGTGATTGTAGAAACAATCAATCATAAAATTCACATTCGAAGACGTGAATAAAATCCAAAGAAATCGATAAAGAATCCATCGAAATGGATATTCGAAAATCCCTAAAAAGGAGTCATCAAAGTCATAATAAATGATAACAACAAATAGGAAACAACACGAATCGATTAAAGTTGGAAATTCAATCCAATAGGCAATATAGGCAAAGCTTGCAAATAGGAGCAGGTCGGTCAACCGGACATCCTGGATCGGTTGACCGGACCAGAAATAGGGAAGTGCTCGGGGTAGCAGGTCGGCCGACCGGACCCTGAGTTCGGTCGGCCGGACCTGTAACTTGCACTTCCAAACAGAGGCAGGGAAGTGCTCGGGGTAGCAGGTCGGTCGACCGGACCCTGAGGTCAGTCGGTCGGACCTGTAGCCAGCACCCACTATGCCCATTAAATGAATGCCAATCTCTTCCAAATTTCTATCGGACGAGCAACGACACTAAGGGTTTACGCCAATCGACTACCCGGCCATAAAAGCTCTTCGGTTCATCACCAAAACATGATCAAAACATCAAAACTATGATTTTTAAAGAATTGAACACAAACACTAAAAATTGGAATATTCACAAAAGCAATCCAAATCAAAATCAAATGCACATGAATAAGTGTTAGGAATTCATACCTAACAATTGAAGAGAATTATAGACTAAGATGTGAGATAAAAATCTCACCTTTGAACCCAAACAAATGAAGAAGAAGCTTGAAAGCAAAGGGAGAATCAACCACTCTTCAAATCCAACACAAGAAGCTTGATTCTAAGCTTTAAAAGAAGAACATTCCCAAAGTTAGGTTTAGGAATTTCTGGAATTGATAAGAGAATGAGTTGGAGAAGAAGAAGAGGAGGCTTACCAATGGGTTCTCTTGAATTTGGAGCTAGAACTTGATTTGCAAAAGAAAACTAGGGCTTGAGTTTTAATTTCCCATGTCTCCCACCATTATTGCTAAAGCTTGAGTATTAGGAATAAGAACTGAAGTAATGAAGAGGAGAAGGGGTTGGGACTGAATACATAAGTGGGGTTATTGGGCTCAGCCCAAACCAAAGCCCTAAGTGAAAAAGTATCAAAATTCCACTAACTCCAAACATATCAAAGCTTATACTCAAAAAGGTTGCAAACGGCATTTTGAACTCAATGGGGGTGGTCTCGAGTCCCAATTCGACTGTTTGCAAAAAGTAGCTTCTCGGACCAAAATCCGACGAATCAATAAAATATTTAAATAAAATATTTAAATATAAAATCGATAAATATGCGGGTTGTTACAAGGGCTGAACATGACTTTAGTAAGAAATAGAGAGATTCTTTTCAATTATCCCCAGGACTTAGAAGATACTGTCTATTCGAAGAAACTATTTTGGAGTAGTGATTTAAATGTGCAAAGTTTACATTGCATATGAGGTGCATTGTAACGACCCAGAATTTTAGTCATTCGAAATTGGAATGTTTAATTGATTTTAAATATTCAAAAGTAAATTTTATAAGTTGAATAACTTATATTTCCAATATAATAATTTATTTGGATAATTAAATTGTTGAATTAATATTTAAAATTGTGGAAATAATTGATATTTGAATTTAATGTGAATGAAAATTATTTATAAAGTTTTATTAAATTCTATTTGAATTATAATGATGTTGGTAAACTTTTAACATTGAATTAAAAGTTAATTTATAGAAATTGGATATTTTAATATTTAATTAACGTACAAAAATAGTCATTTTTTACACTATCTTAGATTTCGACGAAACAAGTTTCATTGGATCCATAATGTTATATTCTTGTAGGATTTCAAATTTCGTGTCAATCGGACTTACGGTTTAGTCGTGCGAAGTTGAAACGCGTAGAAATTTATTTAAGTAAATTTTAATTAAAATAAGTTGACTCGAAAACCTATCTTCCAAATACGATGGAATTGGCTCCCGATATATATTCCATTTTGTTCAAAATAGGGGTAAAACATTATAAATGCTAGACATCGTGCTTCGTTTGGAGTTCAAAATATTTTCGGGTGTATAGTGTTTTGTAATTGCCTATATAAAGATGTTCATTTTCAAAAATCCCAAAGGAATTAAATTTTGCCGCCAGTTTTTATTTAATGGCCAGAAATGCTCGACATTCTTCCCTTAATTCCACTCGATCCATCAATAATTTGACAAAACTCTCAACTAGAGATTGGTAGAGCACGATGAGATATTTACATCCATACGGTTATGATCTGGAATTGCGCGATGATGGAGGCGATATTCGACCGTGTTCGGCTGCGATCGAGCACGATTTACGAGCGAAATAGGCGACCGAGCTTGACCAGTTTGTGGGTGTTGGTGCATGGCGAGGTGGGCTTCGAAATGGTACTAGTCGATCGATGTCTTGATCTAAGGAGGTAGCGCGGCAATCAAGTGAATATCGACGGCATATGGGTTGGTTTCGACCTGGGTTTCATCGCGATGAGAGAGAAGGATTTGTGCGGCCATGATCTGTTGTATCAAAAATCAAAGGCCAGGTTATTCAAGGTTTAAAAATATAAAAAACGAAATTGTAAGTTAATTTATATAAAATCGTTTAAACTTCAAAATGCCATATTTTTGTCATACGAGGTCCATTTTGCACGAAATAAGTTACGTCGAGTTCGTTTTGACGATCACTACGCGGTGGAGCTAGATTGGAGTTGATCGGAGCTAGTGAAAATTTTGGGTAAAATTAAACATCGGTTTAACTTTATTCGAAATAAAACGCTGCAACGACTATTGGAGTCAAAGTGAGTACAACTCACTTGTTTTGACTCACTTATATTTTTATCTAAGTGAGAAATAAGTTTTATCTGTGGTGATTGGTGATTGTTTGGGTGATATATGATATATTATATATATTGATTGGTTTGGATATATTTCCGCATATTTTAGCGGATGAGACCCTATACATTCTCGTGTATGAGCGGATGACCTTTTGTACACGCGTCTGCCTCAAAGTAAGCATTGTACATATTTTATCATGTGTATATTTGTTGCAGGTGATAGGGTGGAGGAATCCGACTAGATTCCTCACCAGTGTTAATTGTTATTTATAGATATTGATATACATGCTGTTATCATGTGATATATGATGTTTGGATGGGGTGATTGATGTGAATCACCTTATTTAGCGCGTTTGTAGCATTGGCCATATTTTTTGAATTTTAAAAATATTAAAACGATGATTTCAAAGTGATTTTGAAAATATATGTTTTATTAATTTTTAAATTGTTAAGAAAATGGATTTATATTAAATAAATATTAAACTACAATTTTTATGTTATAAAAATTATGACTTTTGTGAAATATACTTAATTATGATTTTTGAAGTTATATAATTTTAAATAATGTGTTGTAAATTATTAAAAGAAGAAGTTTATTTAAATGGAAATGAAATGTGATGTTTTTGAAATATACTTAAATATGATTTTTGAAATATAAGTTAACTATTTTGTAAATAAATTAAATGAGAAGAATTTATTATAAATGGTTTATATATAAGAATTAAACAATGGATATTTTATAAATAAAAATAATGGAATTATAAACGAGTTTTATAAGTGTTAAAATGAGGTATAAGTGAATCTTATAAGTAAATAAGATTTATAAATTATGAAGTATAAAAAGAATGAACTTGTAAATAACAAATTTATAAGTAAATAAATTTATAATAGGATTTTGAGATATAAATGAGATATAAATGAGATTGGATAATAAAAGGAATTTTATAAGTGGATGTTTTTTTAAAATGTATATGGAATTGATAAACATTATTTTATAAATGTGAAATCAATTTATTTTGATAAGTTAAATATGAAAGCTTATTAAAGGAATTTAATTCATGATTTTGGACAGCGTATTATCTTTTAATAAATGTGTAGAAGTCATGAATTTTGTTAGAGAATTATATTCATGATTTTAGACAGTGAATAATCTTTTAAATTAAATGAATGTTTTGAAAAGTGATATTATTAAATGGAGTTTAAATGGTTCGAAAATAAAGTAAAATGTGAATTACTTATTATTAAAGTAAGTATACAGAAATGTTTTCCAAATAGTGTAATATTGAAATGGTTTTGGAATTTTACCTTTTTAAAGATAATTTGAAATAAATATTTTACAAGTGATTTAACTAATAAAAGATTAATTAAAAGGGCCTAGTGATTGCTTATGGTGCTGGATATTTGTTTGTTGCTTTGGTAGTTAAATAGCCTACTGTCAAATTTGGCCACTTTAGTTCCTCGACTTGATGTAGGAACTATTTGGTCATACACTTAGTACGTAGCCATTTGTGTAAGCTTGATTATCGTTTGTGTTAAGGATGTTGATTCGTATTGTGCGGAGTATTACTCCAACCTATCGAGCATCCTTCCTGGTCGAAGGATAGCAAGTTGAAAGTTGGAGACATCATAAGTCTATGAGACTTAGATCCTGTGTGAGGTTGAGAAACGCTTTTGCATTGTTGGTGCGAAAAGACCGTGATCGGTTTATCCGAAAACCACTTCAAACCAACGTATATGCATTCGATTTTGTAGGTTATCGACGATATTGATATTTAGGATTTTCAAAGTGAATGAATGCTTGTTGATCGTTTGGGATTAAAATTCCAATATACATCCAGCAGCAGTAGTCTCTTCGTTATGAAATATCCAATGCAAGGACTTTTCGCTACTAATCCTGGGGATTTTCCGACAGGATGTGGTAGGAAAGTACCTTCGATTTGTCTTGTTCATAGAAAACTTGTAGGGACGAGTGTCTAACATTGAATTTTTATGATTACGTACATTGGATTTTACAAACGTACATTAGTAGTAGCATAGAAGGCAACTTCTCTTAGCTTAACAATCTTCTTGAGACATACAAGCTCAAGGGTTGTATTTTTGTGGAAGGCAATTAGTAGTTAACAGAAATGATAATGTGGCATTCAAAGTGATGTAATATGTGATATGTGAAAGGTAATCGTTACCTCAGGCCTCATCAACCGGAAATGACTGGAACAGGGTTAGATGCAACAGGGCTAAGTGGGTCATTCCTAAGTAGGATATGATCATCCTCTTCTAGATTTATTTCTTTCCGTTATGACATTTGGGATGTAAATTAATGTGGTTTGTATGCTATGAGGGCCCTCGAAAAAGGTCGATAACGACCAGGGGATGACATAATTGATACAACCTAGTTATAGAGGTAGGCTGGTCATGTGTTGGTAGAGGACATATGTTTTGTGCCTTGGGACATTCATCTAGATGTGTACCCATCAGAAGGTAGTCCCTTCACCTATTCATTTGTATGGAAATCCAAACTCCACTACGTTCCTGCCATTTTGATTGTATTACCCACTTTGGGCTATATGCTGGAATTTAATCAATGTAACAATTTCGGGTATGATTAATATTATTTGTATACTAGACATTAGTATAATATAAGATGATTTGATATGAAAGGTTTTGGTCATCGTAAGGTAAAAACATGTCCGTGTTTATGTGTGGCGTGTCTTACGTGATACTTTTGTTTAGAAAAGAAAAGTTTTGGTAATTTGATAAATTCAGTTGAGTGTGTTTTCTCATGCTGGTTTACCAGACTGATCCGAGCGTTCTTCCCTTTCAATGCTAGGGTCAGACCGAGTATATTTTTAGGTTCATATTTGGTGCTTTTGGAGCTTCAGTAGGAGAGCTGAAGATCTTCATTTTCATATACTCGTATCTGTTATTTTTCTGCTGCATTGTTGTTGTATATTTTCATCATTTGTAAGGACAGGTTATTATAACTGTCCAGGCTTATGATTAGTGATTGATTGTTGAAATCTGATTGATGTATATATACAAAGTTTTTGTTTTGTAAAGATCATTGATATGATACTATATGTTTTCCGCTATGATGTAAGATTCTGTATTGTTCTGTTTGTATCTATCTTCTCTTCTTCTCTCTTCTTTTCTTTCTCAATGACTTTCCGTCATTCTGTTCTTTTTAGGTCAGACATGTGTGGTTTATTATCGATTCAAAGGGTATGGATTTGCGGGTCGTCACATTTGGTATCAAAGCTTAGATTTAGTATATTCCTAGGCTTTGATGTGCACTCAGTATAGATAGGATTAGTAGCATCCTAGATTGAGTTTGAGTGTATTATATATATGCGCGCGTATTTGTTAGTGATTATAAAATTGTTTTATATTGTGTTTACTTATCCGTTGAGTTTTTTATGAATTCTAATCGGTAAGTGGGACGCAATGTTATCGATAGGAATTTCTAAACACTTAAACCAGGCAAGTCAACATAATATTATTTTTTAAACTGGGTAAATGAAATAATTTTACCTCGATTATATTTTATATATAAAGGAACTATTTTTCAGAAATTATTATAGTGTATATAAATTGATTGTTTGGCTATTTGAAAATGTATATATAAGTTAATTAAAGTTGTTTGGATAATCAAAATAAAAATAACAATTTAAAAGAGTAAATTATAAGAGTAAGTGAATTGTAAAGTATGGAATTGTAATTAATATGATTTACAATTATGAAATAATCTTATATATAAGAAATGAATACATGAGTGTATTTTTAAATATGGGTTATGAATGAAAAGGTATTTAAACTAAGAATTTGAAAATTTGAACCCCGTTGATTTTGAAAGTATTTTTTCAAAATTTGAAGAGGTTATATTATTATAAATCTATATAAGATAAATAAAGTTGGAATGAATCTTATATAAGTGAAGTAAAGTAGTGAAATTATATAAGTAAAAAAAGATTTATAAATGTGATTTATAAATGATAAAAAAGGATTTTTAAAAGAATATAAAGCACTAAATTCACTATAGTTGCTGGAAAATAATAAAGGTGATGACTGCAGCATCATCAGTATCATTTTCGAGTTTCTGTGTGATTGATTTTCTACAAACAGTAAAATGTAAATTTATGTTTATTTGTTGTAAACAAATTTGAATTTAAGATCCGAGTTTGAATTTGAAATTGATAAATAATAAGGGAAATGAGCTTGGACTTATAATATGAAATGAAAATTTTAATTTAAGTAAAGTTAAACCAATTTGAGTTAGCATAATAAGATATTGGATTTGAAATTTAACTAAAGGAAAGTTAAATAAATTGAATTGGAGTTGAACCGGATTAGATAAATTATTGAAATGGAAATGAAGCTTAAGAGGTAAGTGATTATATAATATGAATTTGAAAGTTTAAATAAACCTAAGTTGTAAAGTGATTATATAACCATGATTTGAAATTATAAAACGAGTTTGGTGAATGGAAGTAAACTTAAGTAAATTTTCAATATAAGTAAATAAGTTGTATAACTTATAAAATGAGAAAACGTAAGTAAAACCAAATATTAAAATGGTTAAACAATTTTGTTAAGTAAAACAAAATCTGAATTTGAATAGTGATACGAAATTTGACTTAAGTAAAAGTTAAATAAAATGACTTTAGAAATGAAATCTAAGTTAATTTAAAAGGAAATGATTTTTGAAAATGAAATTTAACTCAAGTAAAGAAAAAGAAATTAGCTAATGAAATGAGTTGAATAAAATAAAACTTGAATTAAATTAGAAGTGGACTTAAGTTGTATAGTGAAAGTAAATGTAAGTGAGAATGAAATGAAACATAACTTAAGTGATTTTGAATGAAGTTGAATCTGATATCAAAATGAATTAATAATGTAAATTAATGAAACAGATTAGTAAATAAAATACGGATTGAATGTTAATCAATCAAATGTAAATGAATTGTTATAAATATTGGATGTTAGTTGATTGTCTAGAAATTCATATGAAATTGAATTAATAAAATAGAAATTTATAAATAATTGAATTAAAATTAGTAGTAAGTGAATCTAAATAGAATTGAATTTGATTTGATTTGATTTGGAAGTGAGCCAACTTGAATGTAAATTAGTGAATGTTAACTATTTGGATATGAATAAATGAATGTTAGTAAAATCCAATGTTAATGAATCAAATGTGAATAAATCGGAAACAATTTAATGAATATTAATGAGAAATGAGGGCATGCTGATTTGGTTAAGGATAGATTGGATAGATATTGGTTTGTTGGATGTTAGTTGGATGATAGATGTTTGATGATTGAATTTATTGCTTATTGATTCATCCGCTATATTGGCATATATAGTTGTTGTATTGGTATATGTCTATATACATGTTTCTCATTTGTTTGTTGAGTATTTAGTAGGTGCGGATGGCGTATGCTTTGCATTTGGAGCTCGCTTTCGCGCTATATTAGCCGTATATGCTCGCTAATATATATAAGGTACATATCTCGGATTACATATCGTACTTTTATATTTTTTTCCCTATGGGATGCCTCATCCTCGACGATGAGGTGTATTTGTGATATTATATGTGGTATTTTTTCCAGATCGAACAGTGCAAAGGAGGCTATGGTGAATTTTTTTGTAAAATTTAAGGCGTTAGAGTTTTTTTTTTTTGTAAAATTGGAAAAAAAATTTGATAACTAAAATTTTAATTTTTGAGTTATAAGTTGAAACGATATTAGTTAATTTTGATAAGATAACTATGAATGGATTTGAAAACTTAAGAAAAGTTTTTATAAGAACTATTACTAATGGATTTTGGAAAAAGGTTAAAAGATTTAAATGATTTTGGTAATCTAGTTTGAATGTTTTGATTTTGAAAAGTTAATGAACTTCATAGCATTTTTTACTTGGTAATTTCGGGGATGAAATTCTTTTAAGTAAGGGAGTATGTAATGATCCAAAATTTCAGTCATTCGAAATTGGGATATTTAATTGATTTTAAATATTCAAAAGTAAAATTTATAAGTTGAATAACTTATATATTAGATATAATAATTTATTTGGATAATTAAATTGTTGATTTAATATTTGAAGTTGTGGAAATAATTGAGATTTGAAATTAATGTGAATGAAAATGATTTATAAAGTTGTATTAAATTCTATTAGAATTGGAATGATGTCGGTAAACTTTTAACATTGAATTAAAAGTTAATTTATATAAATTGGATATTTTCATATTTAAACAACGTATAAAAATTGTCATTTTTTACACTGTCTCGGATTTCGACCAAACTGGTTTCATTGGATTCGTAATGTTATATTATTGTATGATTTCAAATTTCGTGTTGATCGGACTTACGTTTAGTTGTGCGAAGCTGAAATGCGTAGGAATTTATTTAGTAAATTTTTATTAAAATAAGTCGATTCGAAAGCCTATCTTTCAAATACGATGGAATTGGCTCCCGATATATATTCTGTTGTGTTCGAAATATGGGTAAAACATTATAAACGCCAAGCGGCATGCTCAGTTTGGAGTTCAAAAATTTTTCGGGCAAATAGTGTTTTGTATTGCCTATATAAAGACATTTATTTTCACAAACCCTAAAGGAATTAGGTCTAGTCGTCAGTTTTTCTTTAATGGCCAAAAACTCGACACTCTTCCCTCAATTCCATTCGATCCATCAATAATTAAACGAAACTCTCAACTAGAGATTGGTAGAGCACGATGAGATCTTTACATCCATACAGTTATGATCTGCGATTGAGCGATGATGGTGGAGATATTCGACTGCATTTGAATAGAGCATAATTTTCGAGCGAAATAGGCGACCAAGCTCGACCAGCTTGAGGGCGTTGGTGCACGGTGGGGTGGGCTTTAATATGGTACTAGTCGATCGACGTCTCGATCTAAGGAGGTGGCGCTGCAATCAATTGAATATCGACGGCGTATGGGTTGGTTTCGACTTGGGTTTCATCACGATAAGCAAGAAGGATTTGTGCGGCCATGATTTGTTGTTTCAAAAATCAATGGCCCAGATGATTCAAGGTTCAAAAATATTAAAAAAGAAATTGTAAATTAATTTATATAAAATCATTTAAACTTTAAAATGCCATATCTTTGTCATACGAAGTCCGTTTTGCATGAAACAAGTTGCATCGAGTTTGTTTTGATAAACATTACGCGATGGAGCCAGATTGGAGTTGATTAGAGCTAGTGAAAATTTTGGGTAAAATTAAATGTCAGTTTAATTTATTCGAAATAAAACACTGCAACGGCTATTGGAATCAAAGTGGGTACAACTCACTCTTTCTGACTCGCTTATTTTTTTATATAAGTGAGAAATAAATTTTATTTGTGTTGATTGATAATTTTTTGGTGATATATGATATATTATATATATTGATTGCTTTGGATATATTCCCACATATTTCAGCGGATGAGACCATATACATTCCCGTGTATGAGCGGATGATCTTTTGTACGCGTGTCTACCTCGAAACAAACATTGTACATATTTTCTTATATGTATATTTATCACAGGTGATAGGTTGGAGGATCCAACTGGATTCCTCACCAGTGTTGATTGTTATTTATAGATATCAATATATATGTTGTTATCATGTGATATATGATGTTTGGATGTGATGATTGATGTGAATCTCCTTATTTAGCGCTTTTGTAGCATTTGGCCATATTTTCGAAATTAAAAAAAATTTAAAATGATGATTTCAAAGTGATTTTGAAAATATATGTTTTATTAATTTTTGAATTGTTAAGAAAATGGATTTATATTAAATAAATAAAAAGTTATAATTTTTATGTTATAAAAATTATGATTTTTATGAAATATAGTTAATTATAATTTTTAAAGTTATATAATTTTAAATAATGTTTTGTAAATTACTAAAAGAAGAAGTTTATTTAAATGGAAACGAAATGTGATTTTTTTGAAATATACCTAAATAGGATTTTTGAAATACGAGTTAACTATTTTGTAAAATAAGTTAAATAAGAATTTTGAATTTATTATAAATGGTTTATATATAAGATTTATAAAATGAATATTTTGTAAATAAAAATAATGGAATTATAAATGAGTTTTATAAGTGTTCAAATGAGGTATAAATGAATCTTATAAGTAGATTTATAAATTATGAAGTATAAAAAGAATGAACTTGTATATAAAAAATTTATATGTAAATAAACTAATAATCGGATTTTGAGATATAAATGAGATTGGATAATAAAAGGAATTTTATAAGTGGAAGTTTTTATAAAATATATATGGAATTTAAAAACATTGTTTTATAAATGTGAAATCAATTTATTTTGATAAGTCAAATATGAAAGCTTATTAGAGGAATTTTATTCACAATTTTGGATAGTGGATTGTCTTTCAACAAAAGTGTAGAAGTAAAGAATTTGGTTAGAGAATTATATTCATGATTTTGGACAGTGAATAATCCTTTAAAGTAAATAAATGTTTTGGAAAGTGATATTATTAAATGGAGTTTAAATGGTTTGAAAATAAAGTAAAATGTGAATAACTTATTATTAAAGTAAGTATATGGAAATATTTTCCAAATAGTGAAATATTGAAATGGTTTTGGAATTTTATCCTTTTAAAGATAATTTGAAGTTAATATTTGGAAAGTGATTTAATTAATAAAAGATTAATTAAATGGGCCCTGTGGTTACTTATGGTGCTAGATATTTGTTTGTTGCTTTGACAGTTAAATAACCGACTATCAAATTTGGCCATTTTAGTTCCTCGACTTGATGTGGAAACTATTTAGTTGTACACTTAGTACATAGCCATCTGTGTTGGCTTGATTATCGTTTGTGTTGAGGATGTTGATTGTGTAGTGCGAAGAATTATTCCAGTTTATCGAGCTTCCTTCTTGGCTGAAGGATAGCAAGTTGATAGTTGGAGACATGATAAGTCTATGAGAATTAGTTTCTGTGTGTGGTTGAGAAACGCTTTTGCGTTGTTGGTGCGAAGAGACCGAGATGGGTTTATCCAAAAACCACTTCGAACCAACATATATGCGTTAGATTGTGTCGGTTATCGATGATATTGATATTTAGGATTTTCATAGTGAAGGACTGCTTGTTGATCGTCTGGGGTTAAATCCCAATGTACATCCAGTGGCAGTAGTCTCTTTGTTATGAAATATCCAATGCAAGGACTATTCGCTACTAATCCTAGGGATATCCCGATTGGATGTGGTAGGAAAGTACCTTCGATTTGTCCTGTTCCTGGACAACTTGTATGGACAAGTGCTTGGCATTGCATTTCTATGATTAAGTAAGTTCATTTTTAGAAATGTACATCAATGGTGGCGGAGAAGGCAACTTCTCTTAGCTTAACACCCTCCTTGAGACATACGAGCTCAAGGGTTGTAATTTTATGGAACGCAATTAGTAGTCAACTGAAATGACAATGTGGCATTCAAAGTGATGTGATATATGATATGTGAATGGTAATCATTACCTCAGGCCTCATCAATAGGAATGACCAAAACAGGGTTAGATGTAGCAGGGCTAAGTGGGTCATTCTCAAGACAGATATGATCATCCTCTTCTAGATATCTTTCTTCCTGCTATGACGTTCGGATGTAAATTAATATGGTTTGTATGCTATGAGTGCCATAGGAAAAGGTCGGTAACGACCGAGGAATGACATATTCGCTACTACCTAGTTGTAGAGGTAGGCCGGTCTTGTGTTGGTAGTGGGCAGATGTTCTGAGCCTTGGACCATCCATCTAGAGGCGTATCTATCGGAAGGTAGTCTTTTCACCTGGTCATTTGTATGGAAATCCAAATTCCACCACAAGCCTATTATTTTGATTATATTACCCACTTTGGGCTATATGCTGGATGTAACAATTTCGGCTACGATTAGTATTATTTGTATATTGGACACTAGTATAGTATAAGATGATTTGATATGAAAGGTTTGGGTTATCGTAAGGTAAGAATATGTCCATGTTTATGTGTAGGCGTGTCTTAAGAGATATTTTTGTTTTGAAAGGAAAAGTTTTCGTAATTTAATAAACTCAGTTGAGTTTGTTTTCTCACACTGGTTTACCAGACTGATCCGGGCGTTCTTCCCTTTCAATGACCGGGTCTGACCGAGTATATTTTCAGGTTCATATTTGGTGCTTTTGGAGCTTCAGCAGAAGAGCTGGAGATCTTCATTTTCGTATACATGTATCTATTATTTTTCTGCTGCATTGTTGTTGTATATTGTCAGCATTTGTAAGGACAGGTTATTATAACTTTCCAGATTGATGATTAGTGATTGATTGTTGAACTCTGATTGATGAGTGTATATATAGTTTCTATTTTGTAAAGATCATTGATATGATGTTATATGTTTTCCGCTGCGATGTAAGATTCTGTATTGTTCTATTTGGTTCTATATTCTCTCTTTCTTCTCTTCTCTTCTTCTTTTTCTCAATGACTTTCCGTCATTCTATGCTTTCGGGTCAGAAATGTGTGGTTTATTATCGATTCAAAGGGTACAGATTTGTGGGTCGTCACATGCATATAGACAATATCTAATGCAGTCGATTCTTTTACTCTATCTCTGTCTTTAATTAATATTTCTATTAGGTTAGGTGTAACAACGTGTATTTTATATATTAAAGGATCGTAATATATTATTATTTAATTTAGATGAAATTGTCTAAATCTAAAACTTTGGTAAATGACTACTAGGAACATTATTCATACTTAGAATTTTTATCGAACATCTTTTAAGGCATATAACTTTTAATAGGAATTGGATTTGGGTCTTAAACCACTTCCATTAGATTGGGATGATGGTTTACGTTCCCATAGACTGGTCATATTAGAAAAATGGACTTGCCATTTGTTAGGAACTGGAGATAGTTGTTTTGATGACAACAACCTTTGTAACTTATTTTATCATAACTTATATATATTAACACTATTGTCTAGATATATATGAATGTTGTTATGCAGGATATATATAAGGCAGGTACTGATTATTGAAGACTTTACAGTATAAAGATCAAGAATGAAGAAATCAAGTTTGAAGACTCGTGAGTATCAAGATCAAGATTTTAAGATATGTGTCTAGCTTTTTTTATTAAAACTTCATAATAGCACGGAAATCTTCGTTCCGAATTTCATTTGGGATGGAACCAATTTCTACCTTCTTAGTGGCTTACAAACCCACAACAAGTAGCTTACAAACCTACAACAAGTGGCTTACAAACCCACGAACATCTTGGTTTTTCACAAGTTCTCGAATCCTGATGTAATGAGATATTCTGCAGGAAGAAGCTTGCAAAATTACTTCAAAATGGTTTTTCAAAATGATTTTCAAAACTGCTTTTCAAAATGTTTTAGCCTTAAAAATTATCTTTTCAAATGATTTTCAAAAAGAATTTTTAGCCTTAAAATATTTTTTGTTTTTGTTTTAAATAAACTCCTGTTTTAAAACTTCGTTTTTACTCCAGGATCATTTTATCATGTTTTCCTTTCTATACCAGTTACAAAACAATTTTTACATTGTTTTTAACATAGGGATTTTCGACATCATGGGATACCCCATGTCGACATGATGGCCGTTGAATTCAAAAGTTTCAATTTTCAAAAGAAGTGTCTATTCGTTTAATCTCTTTGCGAATGGTTATGACCGTTGGTGCTTTGTAAATAGACTTCACAAATGAGTTTTTTAACTAACTAATTTCATATTTTCTTCACTTCTTCTTCTCCACAAATCCATATTCTATAATTTTAATATTTTTCAAGGTCGTGCGAAATTCTGCCGAATTCTTAAGTGAATCAAATTAGAATCTCATTCTTGTTTGATTCTCTGCCCTCTCTCGAAGATCAAAATGCTATTTAGAGTTATAGGATCAATTTGTAATCAAAAGTTTATCGAGTCTCTCTATAAGGTCTGATTGTGCCTGGAAATCAATTGGGTAGTCTTGAGTCTCATAAATCAAGAGAGTTTGCCCCTAACTCTTGAGACAGGAGGGTACCTCATGGCCTTTAGAAATTGAGGATTGTAATCTCGACATTGGTATAATAAAAATCTGTATGAGGTGGTTTTCCTTGGTACAGGACTGGATGTAGGGTAACTCCGAGCCGGTATAAAATCCGATGTATTCTTTCTCTTTACTGCTTTTTGTTTACTTTCTGCATCTGTGTTCGATTCTATGATTGTTCTGTGATTAAGTGCTGCATTTGTTTATATCATACTTTTTAAATTAGTTCATATAAGTCTTAGAATCCATTAAACACTATTCACCCCCTAGTATTAAATTATCCTCAAGATCCTTAATCCACACTCTCTTTCAATTGGTATCAAAGCATAGTTTTTCATAGTTTTCATAATCTAAAACTTGAAAAGTTAAAAATGGCATTTTTAAGAAATTTTATTAATACTAGTTTGAATGTATGCATTTCATCAAAGTATCATAAGTTTGCATATATTTTTTATGAAAAATCAAGTTATCTACCGAATTGGTTTGTTATGCAGGAACATACATGTTACATGGTTTTGAAGAATCAACAACCAATGGACAAACTGTGCAAATTGAGAAAGATAAATGGATACTTGATAGTTGTTGTTCAAGACATATGACTGGAAATCCCAAGATACTCAATGACATTATATGTCAACATGGTGGATTGGTCAACTTTGGAGACAACTAAAAAGGATATGTGATTGGCATCGACAATGTCGGTAATTCTAAAACCCCTCTTATTTATGATATTTTGCTAGTTAGGAATTTAAAAAATGAATCTGCTTAGTATAGGTCAACTATGCGATAAAGGATTTAAAATTATATTTGGAAAAGATAAGTGTCACATCGAAGACGATAAGTCAAATATTATCTTTGAAGGAATTAGGAAGAAAAACATTTACATCCTCAGTATGAAAGTTTCAAATGATAGCTTATGTCTTTTGGCTAATACAAGTGACCCTTGGATTTGGCATAAAAGATTTGGTCATTTGAATTTCAAACTGTTATCTAGGTTATCAAAACTTGACTTAGTTAGAGGTCTTCCCAAGTTAAACTTTAAAGTAGATAGTATATGTGATGCTTGCCAATTAGGAAAACTTGAAAAAGGTTTATTTAAATTAAAAGATATGATTTCTACTTCTAAACCTCTAGAATTACTTCATTTATATTTATTCGGTCCATCTCAAGTTTAGCCAATTAATCACAATAAATATGTTTTTGTAATTGTAGATGATTATTCTAGATATACTTGGACAATTTTTCTTAAACTTAAAAGTGATGCTTTTGAATTATTTAAAAAATTTGCTAAAAGAATTCAAAATCAACTTTCTCTAAAAATAAAAACTATTCGTAGTGATCACGGTGGAGAATTTGAAAATGAAAATTTTTAGAACTTCTGTAATAAAAAAGGAACTACTCATAATTTCTCTTTTCAAAGAATTCTACAACAAAATGGAGTGGTAGAACGTAAGAATAAAACGATTCAAGAGTGTGCTAGAACAATGCTTTCTGATAGTAACTTACCTAAAAACTTTTGGGCTGAAACAGTCATACAGCTTGTTATATATTAAATAGGATTTTAATTAGACCATTAACTAATAAAATACCATATGAATTACTTTACAATAAGAAACCCATAGTAGCTTACTTTAAAGTTTTTAGTAGTAAGTGTTTTATTCTTAATACAAAAGATAATTTAGATAAAGTTTGAACCTAAATCCGACAAAGGTATCTTCATCGGATATTCTAATAGAATTAAAGCATTTAGATTTTATAATTTAAGAACTAACACTATTGAAGAAACAATGCATGTATCTTTTGATGAAAATTTTAAAGATACTGTACAAATAGAAGATGAAGAATATTTTATAACTTTGAATAATGAACCTAATGAAACTAATTGTGAAATCATCCAACCTAATAAAAGAATTAGGCTATTAAAAGATCAGCATGTAGAAAATATACTAGGAAATGTTGAATCTATAGTTAAAACAAGAAATCAAATAAATAATATGAGTAATGTAGCTTTTATATCAACTATTGAACCTAAAAATCCAAAGGAAGCATCATCTGATGATTCATGGATTCTTGCTATGCAAGAAGAATTGAATCAGTTCACCAGAAATGATGTTTGGGAACTTGTTCCTAGACTTGAGGATAAAAGTATAATTGGAACAAAATGAGTTTATAAGAATAAAATGAATGAACTTGGTGAGGTCGTGAGAAATAAAGCTCCGTTAGTCATGCAAGGTTATTTTCGAGAAGAAGGAATTGATTATGACGAAACCTTTGCACCCGTAGCAAGACTAGAAGCTATCAGGATTCTACTTGCTTTCGCAAACTACAATAATTTCAAGTTATATCAAATGGATGTTAAAAGTGCTTTTCTAAATAGTTTTGTAAAAGAAGATGTTTATGTTGAACAACCTCCATTTTTGAAGATAATAAATTTCCAAATCATGTATATAAATTGAAGAAAGCTCTATTGGTATGAAAGACTAAGATCTTATTTACTACAATCTGGTTTTGAAATTGGTAAAATAGATACAACTATTTTTATTAAAAGAAACAAAAATGATATTCAATTTGTACAAATATATGTAGATGATATAATATTTGGATCAACTAATAACATAAAGAATTAAGAATTTTCAAATATAATGACTAAAGAATTTGAAATGAGTCATATGGGAGAAAAAAGTTTCTTCGTAGGACTTCAAATTAAACAATTAGATAAAAGAATTTTCATTAGTCAAGAAAAATATGCCAAGGATTTAATTAATAAATTTGGATTGACCACTTTTGGTGGGAAACCAACTCCAATGACAACTAATGTAGCTTTAAGTAAAGAAGATAAATCAAAAGATGTTGATCAAAAATTATAGTGGGGAATGATTGTTACGCTGCTTTATATAACAAGTAATCCTGACATCATGCATAGTATCTGTCTCTATGCAAGATACCAATCTCATACTAAAGAAACTCACCTAAAATCTGTTAAAAGAATTTTAAGATATGTAAAACATACTTTAGATTATGGTTTATTTTACGCTAAAAATGATGTATTTGATTTATTTCATATTGTGATGTTGATTACGCTGGTTGTAAATCAGACCGAAAAAGTACAAGTGGAACTTGGCACTTTCTAGCACATTCTCTGGTTTCATGGTTTAGTAAAAAGCAAAACACTGTATCTTTGTCAACAACCGAAGCAGAATATATATCTGCTGCTTTGGCTTGTTCTCAAGTTATATATATATATATATATATATATATATATATATATATGCAACAAACTTTAAAATATTTTGGATTAACTATAACTAAATCACCAATTTATTGTGATAATACTAGTGTAATAAATCTATCTAATAATCCAACTCATCATGCTAGAACAAAACATATTGATATTAGACATCTTTTTAAGAGATAATATAAGTAAAGAAGTCATAACTCTTAAATATATTAATACCGAAAAACAAATTGCTGATATATTAACCAAACCATTAAATGAACAAAACTTTACTAAATTTAGAAGAGAATCAGGTATATGTTCATTAAGTGAAATATAAATCATAAATAATACAAGTATGGTTAATAATTAATAAAAATAATTTTTTCTCAAAAAATTGAACTGGGCATGTCGACATGACCCATCCCCCTATGTCGACATACTAGCCGTGATTTTCAAGTTTAAATTTCCCTCTAAAATTAGTTACTAAGTTATATATTTATATATTTCAACTTTTACTCCTTTTCTTTGTTCTATTCTCTGTAACAAACTTCTAAAATAGTAAATTAATGGCTTCCTCTTCTAATAATAAACCTTCTTCACCCACTTCTCCTCATTCTAGTCCTTTTCAACGAACTGCACACGTAAGAGTCATCAAGTTGGAAGAGAAGATGAAAGATTTGCTTCAAATGATGATGGAGATTCAAGTGAGTCAACTACGAATGGCAATAGAACAAGAAAGGAAAGGCAGAATCCTTAGGAATTTATAAAAATTCCTTACGAATAACCATGCCAATCCAATTTTCATTGAAGAATCATCACAAGCCATGGATTCTGAAGAAGAAGAGCCTCTAGAAGAACCACAAGAGGATCAAGAAGAAGAACATCCTCTGCCGAATCCGGATGTTCATATGGATGAAGACGATGGCGTGATTTGCGTTGGAGAGGTCCTTTTTGACGCTAATGGGAACATGGTCGAACAACGTGGAAACTTTTGTCTCCACTATCCAAATTGTTCGGTCCATAAATCACCAATAGTTAAGGGTCCTCGTTAAGCATATTATTGTTTTCTTGATTGAATATTAATTTGTTAATTTGTATATAAGTGTTATCTTAATTAATGTTCTTCAAAAAACAATCTTCGATGTATAGAAACATGAGTTCCAGTTAGTATGCTATATTTCATATGATATTATGTCATATGTTTGTTTATCTCATTTTATATTAAGTTCAATGTTTATAGGATATTTTTGTTGACCACAAAGGGGGAGAATCTATATAAAATAATAGGCTTGGAGTAAGGGGGAGTTGTTGGAGTAAAGGGGAGTTGGGAGTTTATGATATGATCGAAGTGGTAAGTATGTTTTATAAGGTTGTCATCATCAAAAAGGGGGAGATTGTTCGGAAATGGAGATAGTGGTTTTGATGACAACAACCTTTGGAACTTATTTTATTATAACATAACACTATTGTCTAGATATATATGAATTTTTTTATGCAGGATATATATAAGGCAGGTACTGATTACTGAAGACTGTACAGTCTAAAGATTAAGAATGAAGAAATCAAGTTTGAAGACTCATGAGTATCAAGATCAAGATTTCAAGATACGTGTCTAGTTTTTTTGTTAAAACTTCATAATAGCATGGAAATCTTCATTCCGAATTTCATTTGGGATGTAACCCATTTCTACCTTCTTAGTGTATTACAAACCCACGACAAGTAGCTTACAAACCTACGACAAGTGGCTTACAAACCCACGAACATCCTGATTTTGTACAAGTTCTCGAGTCCTGATGTGATGAGATATTCTACAGGAAGAAGCTTGCAAAATTCCTTCAAAATGGTTTTTCAAAATGATTTTCAAAACTATTTTTCAAAATGTTTTAGCCTTAAAAATTATCTTTTCAAAAGGATGTTTTAGCCTTAAAATATTTTTCGTTTTTGTTTTTAAAAAAACTCTTGTTTAAAAACTTCGTTTTTACTCCAGAATCATTTCTATCTTGTTTTCCTTTCTATACTATTTAGAAAATAAATTTTACATTGTTTTTAACATAGGGATGTCGACATCATGGGATACCCCATGTCGATAAAGTGGTCGTTGAATTCAAAAGTTCCAATTTTCAAAAGAAGTGTCTATTCGTTTAAATCTCTTCACGAATGGTTATGACCAATGGTGCTTTATAAATAGCCCCCACAAATGAGTTTTTTAACTAAATAATTTCATATTTTCTTCACTTCTTCTTCTCCACAAATCCATATTCTATCATTTTCATATTTTTTAAGATTGTGTCGAAATTCTGCCGAATTTTTAAGTGAATCATATTAGAATCTTATTCTTGTCTGATTCTCTGCCCTCTCTCGAAGATCAAAGTGCTATTCTATAAGATCAATTTGTAATCAAAAGTTTATCTAGTCTCTCTATAAGGTATGGTTGCGCTTGGAAATCAATTGGGTAGGCTTGAGTTCCGTAAATCAAGAGAGTTTGCCCCGGACTCGTGAGACAGGAGGGTACCTCAAGGCCGTTAGAAATTGAGCATTGTAATCTTGACATTGGTATAATGAAAATCTGTATGAGGTGTTTTGCCTTGGTACAAAACTGGATGTAGGGTAACTCCGAACCAGTATAAAATCTGGTGCGTTATTTCCCTTTACTGCTTTTTATTTACTTTCTACATCTGTGTTTGATTCTGTGATTATTCCATGATTAAGTTCTGCATTTGTTTATATCATAATTTTTAAATTAGTTCATATAAGTCTTGGAATCCATTAAACACTATTCACCCTCCTCTAGTGTTAAATTAGCCTTAAGATCCTTAATCCGCACTCTCTTTCACCATTTAGGAGATATGACCATTCAAAGTTCTATTTTCTATTGGATAGATTAATGGGCAATTAAACTAAGCCCATATTTAGGGTAAATAATTTGGGGAATTGTATCTAATTAGGTATGATGGGACAAAGTTAGATCATCTCCCACTTTGTTAAAACAATTACAAACCTCCATTAGCTCTAATTTCATCAAAAGACTCACCTTTTTCTTACTTATATTTGTTAAATCCACCATTAAAAGAGTAATTAGTGAAGGGGATTTAAGATCTATCATTTTGGTGCCGTGGAATTCATGTTCTTAGCTGTCCATTTTTAGATTTGGGATTAGATTGGTAATTTTGGATATTAGATGAGTGAATGTTAATCTCTCACTATTCTTGAAAGGACCCCAATGTGATGCCAAGATTAGCAAGGAACATTACAAGTAATGTCGTCTGCTAATCCGAAGAATACCACTTGTTAAGGGCGATCGAATGTGGATATATGTTTATACTAACACAAACATGTCATTTATACCTTTTCAATTAATATCAGAACTGAATTTGACGTGTATAGTATTGATACAAAGTAATAGACACACCGATTTCTTAGAATCAGAACTATATATCATATAAATAACAGTCAAAGGTTACAGCGGAATAAATCTCAACTTACACATGTACAATTTTGAATTTACAAAACGAAACTAAACTCGATTGTTACACAAGTTTTACAATTTTCTAATCTTGATTGTACATCTTATAAACATACTCAAAATTCCTAAATGAGATATACTAAAAAGCCAAAATGTTTATCTCCTTGCTAGCCCAAACGTCCGGCAGTTAACTTATCTTGTAACCTGATAAGTCTCGGTCTGACCCGAGAAAGATAACACCCAGGTCAAAATATCTCTAAATATCCAATAGGGTGAGAACATAATATAACACATGAATAAACAACATATAAGTAAATACAATTGTCAAGGATATAAAGAGTTAGGGAATTAATTTAACTCAGAATAGGGTTATAAGTTTAAGTCACTAATATGAACTAGTCACCAAACACGAAATAATAGAATTAACTTTATCTTGCATCCATCACAAGACACAAGAATATATATTTATTTCACGAACACAAGGCACAAGAATGTACAATTGTTTCCCTAACACAAGACACAAGAATATATATTTATTTCACGAACACAAGACACGAGAATATATATTTATTTCACGAACACAGAATAGTCATAGAATCCAAATATCTAAAATCCAAGAGATCTTAATTGTAACGACCCACAATTTAACCATCTCAAAATATAACATTTAAATTTATTTTAAATATAAAAGGTTTTATGATTTAAACAATATTAGATTGGATTTGGAAACAGAAATATATATAAAAATAGTAACATTTGCTTATATCGAAAAAAGTGCTAAAATCCTTATTTCAGAAAAGTAAGTTTAAACGGTTTAATAAATTATTTTAATTTATTTATGAGTGTTTATATTTTAAAATAACATTATACAAATTTATTTTTAATTTGGTTTACATAAATAAATAATTTAACTAAAACGTCAAAATATGACCGTAGAACATTTTGTCAAAAATCAACGTTTTGTCTATTTAAAGTTGTCGCAACGTTGTTGCACCTTTATTTTAATATTCATGTAAACTTATGTATATGCAGTAAGTATTAATGAAGTTGCTAATTAGGTTTACTTTTATTAAAACACAATTAGGAAATTCTAGAATATAATTAGGAAAAGTAAACTAATAAAAACAAAACATGTCAGATCAAAAGAAACATCATTATTACTTTAAGTTTTCTTACTTCTTATGTGATAAGGACATAAAGTAAAGATTTGAAATGTGATATAAATGTTGAAAATTAAGTTACTTTAAAAGTAAGTAAAAGGTATTTTGTTCTTTTGCAAATATAATATTTTAATCCAAAGTTTTCTCTGTAAATACACACCCACTTTCTCACTTCCTTCCACACTTCTTCTTCTCAAAATTTCAAGCTTCTTCTCACACTTTTAATGGCTTCCAACCTTAGTAAATGCGACGACTCGAATTTTTGACATCTGTTAATCGGGTAATTAATTGATTTTATTATTGGTTTGTATAAGTCAAATAGATTAATTTTTTGATGTTTAAGAATGTAACGATCCCGGAATTTAGTTGAGTTTAAAATGATAATTAATTTCATTTTAGAATAAAATTTGTGAAATTAATTGGTAATTGATATAAAATATCAGTTAAACTATGAATTACTGGAAAAAAATGTATTTAAATTAAATTTGAATTGGGATTTACAGAGAATGTAAAGAACAAAATATACTTACAAGATAATAAAAATAAATAAATATGTAGTCATACAAGACAATAAGAATTAAAGTTAAAATAAATATTTAAATTAGAAATAGAAACATATTAATAAAAGATAAATTATGAAATATAAAGTGTTAACAAGACAAAGCGAAAGATATGATATATTCAAGTATAAGTATAAAAGTGTATTTGTACATAAGTTAAAATCTATAACCAATAACTAAAAAAAGAAAAGTATGTATGAAAGAAAGGATGTAAAATATAAACAAAGGAAATATCATCAGCCTGCATAAAGTTGTAAAAAAAAAAAATCAAACTATAGAATGATAACAAATGAAACACATATACAATAGGCAAGCTAGAGAAAGAAATACACTCAAATAAGAAAAGAAAGAACATGAACAAAGTATAAGTATTTAGGCTGAGTAGGGAAAATAAGACACATCAAAATAGGATATGTATGTAGCAATACATACAAATAGGGTATGCTGTAACTAAGCAAGGGGGAACATGCCTTTATTTCCATCATCTCAGCAGCAAAAATAGTCAGTTCGAATTGTTTAAAATATAATGCAGCCCATAACTTTAGTACAGGGAAAAGATAACATCACCTGTACACTTTCTACTTTATATCAACCATCTTCATTTCAGTTTTGACCATTATTCAAAGTAAACCTGAAATAACATCATCTCAAAGCTTAAACAAAAATTCGATTAAACAACACTACAATCAACACAAAATCTGAGAATCAAAGTTAGGGGTTTCCAGCTTGAAATTACATGCCTGTTTCTAGAAGATGTTCTTTGTTCTTTTCCTGGAAAACGGTGAGTAAACATACTTTCTTTGAAAATTAAATCATGATAATTAGTTCATGGAAGTTTGTGTTGCTATATATTACTAATAAGAGGATCTGTGATGTTTTTTGTTATACTAGAAGCTTTGTACTTATGTTCTTCACTGTTTTAAGTCTCTGGGAAAGAAAGATAAGAAATTTTATATTTCTTCTAGCAGAACATTTTAAAACTTAAAATTTTTAAACTAAATATATTGGTTTACACTCAAAACAATAATCTGAAAATGGTTTAGAGCATGTCAGTGGAACCTGGCTCTTGTATGTTCAAGTTTACAGTAAAAGAAATCAATATGTTAAAATTTGAATATTTAAAATCGTTGATTCGATTCCATATCATGATTAAACATACAAAGCTAAGATTTTTAAAATATAAACGATGATTTTTATATCAATATTGAAGGTGCAGTTTGATTATGAATAAAAATTTTATTTTTGTCAATATCTGTTGATTCGATTAATTTTAATTGTTGAAATTTCTTATGATGCAAGCTTGAAGATGTATTAATATAGGAAAAATGCAAAATAATTTTTCCAATGTTAGAAATTTTTGGATGAAGCAAATATAGGGTTTGGAATCGCGTTTTTCTGCGCTCTGTTCAAATCTTATTTTCGACACCATGAGATGATCGAGCATCTCGAAATTCTGGGTGAAGGTAGAGGAGTGTATGGCTGAGTTATTGTAACGACCCGGAATTTTGGGCAATATCGATTTAATAATCTGTAATAATAATTAAATTGGTTTGATAAATTTTCTTTATAATTTTAGTTTAAATTGATAAATTTAATCTTTTAAGGTTAATAAATTTTAATCTAATAATTGTGATCAAAATCTTTTTAACAATTTAAAATGGATAAGATTTATTTTTCAAAGCTAATTAAATTTTTATTCTGTTTATAATATATATTTGATATATATTGTGAATAGAAGATCTTTTGTTTAAAATTAAAGTTAAATTTTCAAATTATAATATATATGTATGTATATGTTATAATTTGAGTTGTCTTAATCCGTTGATAATTTAAAATATGTATGAATAGTAATTTAAAGTTTTGTATTAAAACTTAATATTTTTCAAAAGTTAAATTAAAGATTAATTCATTTTTTTTCAAATTATAAGATAATTGTTATTTTAAATAAGATAGTTTAAAAAGGATTTAAACAAGCTTTGTTTTGTTTTCTTTTAAAATGCTCAAATTAAAATGGTTATAAATGATAAATATAATGTTTTAGAATATTTTCTCTTAAAAGCAAATTTATAAATACATATGAAAACTTTATTAATTAAGGAATTTAAATATGTAAGTTTATGTTTACATTATAAATTAAATAAAAATTCATAAATAAATTCTTAAGTACAAATGTAAACATACTAACACCTTTCAAAAACACATGTAAGGCAATTAACAATTGAATGACAAATGTAAGTGTATCAAACAAGTGGCAAAATACTTATTTTAATTTTAAATACATTTTTTTAAGAAGAAATTAGTTTTCTCAAAACACTTTTCCTTTGTTCTTTCTTAACTCAAACCAGAATGTACTTTCAGAAACCTGAAAATGGAAACTAAAACCAAAACTAAAAACAAATGCTACCTGAAATTTATAATCACAAAAGCAAATCAAACCTGGAATTGAAAACCCAAAGTTCTTCACAATAATTTAAATCAGGAACATCAAACTGCAAAGTGAAAATCTACAAAATAAGTTCTGCTTCAACCTGCAATTCAAATTAAAGATCTGTTTCAACTTTTAATCAACAACAAATTTGCAAGCATGCAGTAGGATTTGAACAAGCAAGCAAATCAGAGGCATTTCCAGATTTATGTTCAAGAGCCTGGAACAAAATTCTGCTCTGCATATTTTATAAAAGGTGAGTAAATCCTATTTTAAAAGCAGTTTTGACTTAATTTTTGTTTGAATGTTGCATGCAAATGATTTGCTTTGATGATGAATTTTTGTTACCTTAATGCATGATTATAAAAACGTGGAACTACCTGAGAGAAAAAAAAAGGTTACAGTGTTATTAGAAACAGATCCAAATCTTTCATAATCCCAATAACTTGATTTTTAACATGAATTGGTCAGTGACTTATTAATGAAAGTTGTTTGCAAACACATAATATGTCATCTAAAAATAATTATAGTGTTTAAATTTGAAAGAGTTATTCAAAATTTCAAATTTACAGTAAAAATCAAAACTTGGACAAAAATTTATGATTTCAAACTTTAGTTTTGAATGTATATCTGGATTACAATAGAACAGTGAGGATTTTTAAAGTTTGTATCTTAATTTTTAATTGAGTATTGAAGTTGAATTATCGGTTTGAAGGATTTAGGGATTTTTATGAATTGTGGATGTTATACTTGATGATTTGATTTGATTTTTGAACCGTAGCTAGTTTGTATGTCATAGATTATAGGAAAAATACTATTGATTTTTTTAATGATGAATTTGATGGGAATTGCAGAGAGTAGGGTTTAGTATTGGTTTTTGTTGGTTTGGGTAGCCGAGAGATTTGTGATGTGGATAAGGTTGCGGAATCGATCGCGACCTGGGAATAGTGCCGTGGAGGTTGTGGTGATGCTGTGAGATGATCGTTGAGGTTTTCAGGTGGAGGTGACAACGGTGGTGGTGGTTTTGTGGGTTCGAGTCAGCTGCAGTTTCGAGCAAGAGGTGTCAAAATTCGATTCGAACCTAAATTTTTGGATCTGGGTTTAGGGTTGTGATCGAGTATGAGTTTGTGACCGTGGAGAGCCATCGCGATGGACGTGGGTGGTCGGTGGCGTGGGTGCACGTGCACCGTGATTGGATCTATGCACGATTGGGGGTCCTGGGTTTAGAATTTGGGGAAGACGAGTCGTGTACCGAAGAAGCTCTCGTGTTTTCCTGAAGGCGACTCGAAGCTTTTTGAGTATGGGTTTGCTCGTGTATGTTCTCGAGTGTGACTCGAGATTTTCTAAGAGTTTACTCGGGTTTGACCCGATACTGCTTTTCTGGTGTTTATTAAAGAAGCTTGTATAAAAAGGAAATAATTTTACAGATTAAACTCATTGTTGGATAAATGAAATCAAGTTAAGTTTTTATAGAAGAAATAAATTACAAAGTTAAAGCTTGTTCTATGAAATGAATGTAAATCAAACTTTTAAAAAGTGACAATTGAATTTATTTTCAAATTTAAAATGTTTTGAAATGTTTGCTTTAGAAAGTAATTATCTTAATTTAATTTTGAATTTCAATTTAAAAGAGTATTTTGAATTTAAATATTGAATCTAAGTTTTAAAGTAAATTTTTTTAAGTGATGTTTAAATAAATAAGATTTCAAATTATTTTGAAAATTTATAAGTTTAAAATTAGATGTTCAAAGTATTTTAGTTTTTAAAATTTGATTTCTAAATGCTTCACTTTCAAATAAAGTTTAAGTTATAACTTTGTAAACCAAATTTAATAATTTGTTTTGAGTTGTTGAAATTTGATCAATTTCAAATAACTTATTTGTAAAGATAAATAACGTTAAATTATTTTGATATGAACTTGAGAGTACTTAATAAATATGAATTGTTAATTAAGATTAATGAATTCTTAATTAATTAAGGATTTTGTAATATAAGAAATTAATTAATTATTTAATTAATTTTAAATAATTAGTTAATTGTTTATTTAATTTTAAGTAATCACTTAATTATGGATTAATTAATTGTAATTACTTAATAAAGTAATTAATGATGAATTATTGAATGAAATTGAATGATAATTACTTATGGAAGTAATTAGTAGAATTTACTCATGGGAGTAATTAATGGAAATGATTAATGGATAATCACTAAATGTTACCAATTAAGGAAATTGATTTGTTTTGAAGTTAATTAATTATGAAGTAATTAATTAATTAAAGAATTAAGGATTATTTAATAATGGAATTAATTATTTGTTAAGTAATTAATTTAGAAGTAATTAAGATTTATTAATGGAAGTAATTAGAGATAATTACATATGTAAGTAATTAAGAGTTAATTACTTAATTATTTTGGTTAATTAATTAATGTGTTTAATGAATGAATGAATGAATTTAACTTAAGATTAATTACTAAGTGTAATTAATTAAAATTGTAATTAATTAACAAGGTAATTAATTAATGATTTATTTATTAATTTAATTGTTTAATAATTACTTAATGAAGTAATTAAGGATTAATTAATTGGATTAATTAATCAAGGATTAATATAATTAAATTAGAAATTAATTAATTAAGGAGTTAATTAAATTAAGATAAGTAATTACAAGTTATTAGTTACTGATTATAAATGTGTTGATTAATTACAAGTTAATTATTAAATTATTAATTAATAAGGATCATTAATTAATGTGATTGATGATATTAATCAAGGTTGATTAATATAAGTGATTAATGTAAGTATGATTAATTAATTATAATTAATTAAGGTTTAATGTAATTAATTATAATTGATTAATTAATATAGTAAATGTAGGATCATTAATTATTGAATTGATAATAGTAATTAAAGGTTAATTACTGAATATGGATAAGGATAATTACTTGAATGTAATTAAAGTATAATTAATCAAGGAAGATTAATTAAGGAATATCATTAGAGATGATTAATTTATTTATTTGGAATAATAATTAATGAAGAAGGATTATGGTAATCCAATAGATTAAGAGATAATCAATTCTGTTTGGATGATTGATTAATATGGGTTGATTGATTAATATTGGTTGATTGAATGATATTGGATGATCAATATTTGGAGATTAATATTAGATGATTGGTTGATATTGGATGTTTGATATTGGTTGATACTGGATATCTCTGTTATGTGATATGTTGTTGTGAGATGGATGTTGTTATATCTATTGTGGTAATATGGTTCATCTATCTGTTTATACCATCCTGAAATATAAGTTTAAATTGTTTAAACCCTTAAGAACAACTTGGACATTAAAATGGCGTTTGGTTTCGATGAGACCGGGATCGGGTTTCCATATTTGGAATCCGAAAATCACATCGATTCCAATTAAACATTAGGTCATAAATCCAAGTGGAGCAAGTGAAGACTCAAGGTGTAAGGGCTATACGTCAGTATAACTCTGTTGGTGTTTCCGTAATGAGTTTGACGGAATATTACTTATAGATTCGATATGGTGATTTAGAGTGCAAGGGCTATGGTCGTTGACTCTGAGGGTGATTCCAAAATGAGTGCAACGAGATAGTGCCTTCGGTTTCGTTCGAACCTGGAACGAACTTGTATGGATTGAATGCTTTCATAACATCGTCAGGTGGACGATGAGCATTCTAAGATAGATATGTTCTATAAAGGTAATCGTAGCCTCAAGCCTCATCAACCGGGAATGGATAAAACAGGGGAGGTGCAGCAAGGCTTCGTGGGTAGCTCCCACTGAAGAGCATGATTTACCCCTGTCTAGAAGTCCCTTTTTATTCGGTTGTGTGGGGCGGTTGAATTCTGGACAACCGCCGGGGTTATCTTGTTCGGGACTATTCAGTAAGGAATGGTCCCGGCCTTGTGTTGCAGGGGAGTGGGCGTACTCCTCGGTACGTTGATCTAGGCCACGTACTGTGACGGGCGATACCCCAGTAGCCCTGCCATTAGTGGAAACCCATTCTTCCTACGAGACCCTACGGTTTTGATTGTATTACCCACTTTTGTGGCTAGTAGCTGGAATTTAATCATGTAACAATTTCGGCTATTTCTTATTTACTTGAAAACCCTAGACACTATATTAATATCATTGGATTTCCTATCAAAGGTTTTGGTTAGCTTAAGGTAAAAACTTTTCCATGTTTATGTGTGAGAAGTCTTACGTGATACCTTTTCTTTTCAAAGGCTTTTCTAAAGTTAAGCAATTTTAACCCGTTTACTCACACCAGACCCCTGTCTGACCCGAGTGTTTATTTTATGTTTTATTAAACTCTTGGGTACTCATATTATGTATGAGTATTCAGGTGAATCAGGTTAGCTTGACGAATTCTGGAGGAGATATGGAGCAGGAGGCTTCGACGTGTAGATATATTATGATTCCGTTGTGTTTGTTTGGTATCCGTTGTACTTGAGTTGTAAAATTAGATAGAAGTTTATAACTGTCTAATATGTATTGTTTAAGTTGAGTACTCTGATGTAATAGGATACTACGTAGTATTTTATTTGATATATTATATTTTATTCGTTCTGCTGTGAGTTCTCTGATGTTGTTCTGTTTCTTTTTTCTCTTTCTTTTCTTCTTCTATCCCTTTCTTTCTTCAAGACGATACGATTTCCTGGAGATAGGAAGTCATGTCGTCACATTTGGTATCAGAGCATTAGGTTGAGTGAATACCTAGGCTCTGTAGTAGTGTCTTTCTTGAGAGAGCGTACTTGTAATTTTTATATGTAACTATTTATACACACACACACCTGATCTTTTGGGTTATCTGTTCGGATTTTCCGACATGAGTTTTAAAGGTAGATGGAGTAGTGGTATATGTGTGTAACACGATTACCACAGATGGAGGAGGTCCATATGTTGAGGTTGGAAGTATTTGTCAAGACTGTAGACCTAATACCGTTTCGAGTAAGTTTTGTAGTTTGGAGTAACAATTCTCTGATATCCGAAGGAAATCTTTTAAAATATTCGGAGTTTATCCTCGAAGTATAAGTTTGGATCTGTCGAAAGTGCAGAAGTAAGTGATGATATCTTGGTAACTGCGTGATGAGATGCAGTATTCTTGGATATTTTCCGTAGATGTTTTCTCTTGAAGCAGTTTTAGAGGTGGTTGAGGAGCAGTCTTTACCTGCCTCTGGGAAGACTCGTCTGTGTAGAAGTTGTCTGCTTTTTAGTTAGAGGGTTGGCTGTTTTGGAATATGAAACTAAGGTCTATAAGTTATTTCAATTCGGCATGGTCTCATTTGTCATTCCTTAAGGAGAGCGAGTTGTTGATGCTTGGTTTGGAGCCCGAGTTTCTTTTGGATTGTCTGCCATCTCGGATGTCTGTTGTGTGGTTTGTTGATGGTTTTGGTTTTTGAGAAGCCTTTGGTTTAGAAGTTTTTGGTTAACTGTGTTAGCAGTGCAACTCGAAGTGTTCGGTGTGCTGTCAAGAAGGTCTTTTGGCTTGGCAGTATCATTGAGGTAGAGTTTGGAAGCAGCAGTGTAGCTTGTTTCTCAAATGGTTCGGGAATCTTAGTGGTTCTTCTATCAGTAGCCCGGGCATTTGGTGGAAGTTATCTTGAAGAATTAACCTTGTTTGGAAAAGCTTAGTGCTGTTCTAATTGGTTAAGAGAGGATAGTTTCTTTGGAATTCGAATTAGGTTGGATCGCAAAAGTGACTTGCGATTGGTTCGGAATTTTCTTGAGTATTCTTTTGTTTGAGACTGAGGATTCTCATGAGGAAGTAGGAGCTGCTGGTGTAATCAGAAGGTCGTCTGCATCCGGAGTTGAGTTCCATATTGTTTTGGTTCCAGAAGCGATATTGGTGGTTAGCCTGGTAGTAGAATTGGTGTAGCAGCTCAGAAATTTTTGGGTTTGATTTGGTCAAATCAAGTTTTTGAATTGGATTCTGTAGTAAGGTTGTGTGACCAAGTCAGATGAGTCACTCAAATTTTATGGAATTGATGAACAAAGTTTCTCGAATATATTGGATAAGTTTGTATTTGTGTTCATTAACAATATTATCATCTATTTCAGAATCAGATTTGTGCAGCGGAAGCGAGGTAGCAGCTGTACATGGAAGGAAGTAAGTTCAATTTGCTATTGCTTGGTAAGTAGAGTTTGTGTTCTGGATTTCGACGGATCTTAGAAGATTTTCTGTTGAATAGGATCCAGAAGTTGGTTTGTGTTAGTCTAGTTGTTTCTGGAAGCATTAGCATAGGTTAAGCTGATCAGGAAGTGTTGGTAGCCCAGTATTGTCTGTTAAGTAATGCTGATATGAGTTAAGGAATTTGGAATTCGAAGTTGGAGACTTCATTGTTGTTAAGATTTCTCTGGTTAAGAGAACCTAAAATTGGATAAGATTGGATGGCTGGTGCTGGGGCATTTGAGATTTCTTATCTGTGTTCTGATAAGATAAGATCTGTTGACTATAAGACTGAATTGCCAGTTTGGGTAGCTGGAATTCTTTTAATTTCACATATCTCTGAGGGAATACGTGTATGATTCATCGATTGATTGTTGAATCTGTAGTCCAGTTGGATTTGGGAGTTGAGCTAGACTTGAGTATAGTCTGATGTTCTGTTCAGATTGGTGGATCTAGAAAAGAGTGAAACTCTGGATTTTGGTGCTGTAGTTTGTTTAGCCTCTGTAGAGCGAGTCTCCTGGTGATTTTTGATTGGGAAAACTCGAGATAGTGTTAGAAGGATTTATTCTGATTTGTGTCAGGATAATTAGTTAAGTTTGTTTGTGCGTTTGATTGCTTTGGTTGTTAGTAACTGATTGATAAGAATGTTTTGCTGTTTAAAATTAAAATCTTTGCTGGGTTATCAAATTACCTTTGCTTTTAAATTTTGGGGACGAAATTCTTTTAAGGGGGAAGGATTGTAACGACCCGGATTTTGGGCAGTATCGATTTAATAATCTATAATAATAATTAAATTGGTTTGATAAATTTTCTTTATAATTTTAGTTTAAATTGATAAATTTAATCTTTTAAGGTTAATAAATTTTAATCTAATAATTGTGATCAAAATCTTTTTAACAATTTAAAATGGAAAAGATTTATTTTTCAAAGCTAATCAAATTTTGATTCTGTTTATAATATATATATTTAATATATATTGTGAATAGAAGATCTTTTGTTTAAAATTAAAGTTAAATTTTCAAATTGTAGTATATATGTATGTATATGTTATAATTTGAGTTGTCTTAATCCGTTGATAATTTAAAATATGTATGAATAGTAATTTAAAGTTTTGTCTTAAAACTTAATATTTTTCAAAAGTTAAATTAAAGATTAATTCATTTGTTTCAAATTATAAGATAATTGTTATTTTAAATAAGATAGTTTAAAAAGGATTTAAACAAGCTTTGTTTTGTTTTCTTTTAAAATGCTCAAATTAAAATGGTTATAAATGATAAATATAATGTTTTAGAATATTTTCTCTTAAAAGCAAATTTATAAATACATATGAAAACTTTATTAATTAAGGAATTTAAATATGTAAGTTTATGTTTACATTATAAATTAAATAAAAATTCATAAATAAATTCTTAAGTACAAATGTAAACATACTAACACCTTTCAAAAACACATGTAAGGCAATTAACAATTGAATGACAAATGTAAGTGTATGAAAAAGTGGCAAAATACTTATTTTAATTTTAAATAAATTTTTTAAGAAGAAATTAGTTTTCTCAAAACACTTTTCCTTTGTTCTTTCTTAACTCAAACCAGAATGTACTTTCAGAAACCTGAAAATGGAAACTAAAACCAAAACTAAAAACAAATGCTACCTGAAATTTATAATCACAAAAGCAAATCAAACCTGGAATTGAAAACCCAAAGTTCTTCACAACAATTTAAATCAGCAACTTCAAACTGCAAAGTGAAAATCTGCAAAATAAGTTCTGCTTCAACCTGCAATTCAAATTAAAGATCTGTTTCAACTTTTAATCAACAACAAATTTGCAAGCATGCAGTAGGATTTCAACAAGCAAGCAAATCAGAGGCATTTCCATATATATGTTCAAGAGCCTGGAACAAAATTCTGCTCTGCATATTTTATAAAAGGTGAGTAAATCCTATTTTAAAAGCAGTTTTGACTTAGTTTTTGTTTGAATGTTGCATGCAAATGATTTGCTTTGATGATGAATTTTTGTTACCTTAATGCATGATTATAAAAATATGGAACTGCATGAGAAAAAAAAATATGGTTACAGTGTTATTAGAAACAATTCCAAATCTTTCAAAATCCCAATAACTTGACTTTTAACATGAATTGGTTAGTGATTTGTTAATGAAAGTTGTTTGCAAACACATAATATGTCATCTAAAAATAATTATAGGGTTTAAATTTGAAAGAGTTATTCAAAATTTCAAATTTACAGTAAAAATCAAAACTTGGAGAAAAATTTATTATTTCAAACTTCAGTTTTGAATGTATATCTGGATTACAATAGAAAAGTGAGGATTTTTAAAGTTTGTATCTTAATTTTTAATTGAGTATTGAAGTTGAATTTTCGGTTTGAAGGATTTAGGGATTTTTATGAATTGTGGATGTTATACTTGATGATTTGATTTGATTTTTGAAACGTAGCTAGTTTGTATGTCATAGATTATAGGATAAATACTATTGATTTTTTTAATGATGAATTTGATGGGAATTGCAGAGAGTAGGGTTTAGTATTGGGTATTGTTGGTCTGGGTAGCCGAGAGATTTGTGATGTGGATAAGGTTGCAGAATCGATCGCAACCTGGGAATAGTGGCGTGGAGGTTGTGGTGATGCTGTGAGATGATCGTTGAGGTTTTCAGGTGGAGGTCACATCGGTGGTGATGGTTTTGTGGGTTCCAGTCAGCTGCAGTTTCGAGCAAGATGGGTCAAAATTCGATTCGAACCTAAATTGTTGGATATGGGTATAGGGTTGTGATCGAGTGTGAGTTTGTGACCGCAGAGGGTCGTCGCGATGGACGTGGGTGGTCGGTGGCGGAGGTGCACGTGCACCGTGATTGGATCTGTGCACGATTGGGGGTACTGGGTTTAGAATTTAGGGAAGACGAGTCGTGTACCGAAGAAGCTCTCGTGTTTTCCTAAAGGCGACTCGAAGCTTTTTGAGTAGGGGTTTGCTCGTGTATGCTCTCGAATGTGACTCGAGATTTTCTCATAGTTTACTCGGGTTTGACCCGATACTGCTTTTCTGGTGTTAATTAAAGAAGTTTGTATAAAAAGGAAATAAGTTTACAGATTAAACTCATTGTTGGATAAATGAAATAACGTTAAGTTTTTAAAGAAGAAATAAATTACAAAGTTAAAGCTTGTAATATGAAATGAATGTAAATCAAACTTTTAAAAAGTGACAATTGAATTTATTTTCAAATTTTAAATGTTTTAAAATGTTTGCTTTAGAAAGTAATTATCTTAATTTAATTTTGAATTTCAATTTAAAAGAGTATTTTGAATTTAAATATTGAATCTAAGTTTTAAGGAAATTTTTTTTAAGTGATGTTTAAATAAATAATTTTTCAAATTATTTTGAAAATTTATAAGTTTGAAATTAGATGTTTAAAGTATTTTATTTTTTAAAATTTAATTTCTAAATGCTTCACTTTCAAATAAAGTTTTAGTTATAACTTTGTAAACCAAATTTAATAATTTGTTTTGAGTTGTTGAAATTTGATTAATTTCAAATAACTTATTTGTAAAGATAAATAACGTTAAATTATTTTGATATGAACTTGAGAGTACTTAATAAATATGAATTGTTAATTAAGATCAATGAATTCTTAATTAATTAAGGATTTTGAAATATAAGAAATTAATTAATTGTTTAATTAATTTTAAATAATTAGTTAATTGTTTATTTAATTTTAAATAATCACTTAATTATGGATTAATTAATTGTAATTACTTAATAAAGTAATTAATGATGAATTATTGAATGAAATTGAATGATAATTACTTGTAGAAGTAATTAGTAGAATTTACTCATGGTAGTAATTAATGGAAATGATTAATGGATAATCACCAATGTTGTCAATTAAGGAAATTGATTTGTTTTGAAGTTAATTAATTATGAAGTAATTAATTAATTAAAGAATTAAGGATTATTTAATAATGGAATTAATTATTTGTTAAGTAATTAATTTAGAAGTAATTAAGATTTATTAATGGAAGTAATTAGAGATAATTACATATGTATGTAATTAAGAGTCAATTACTTAATTATTTTGGTTAATTAATTAATGTGTTTAATTAATGAATGAATGAATTTAACTTAAGATTAATTACTAAGTGTAATTAATTAAAATTGTAATTAATTAATAAGGTAATTAATTAATGATTTATTTTTTAATTTAGTTGTTTAATAATTACTTAATGAAGTAATTAAGGATTAACTAATTGGATTAATTAATCAAGGATTAATATAATTAACTTAGAAATTAATTAATTAAGGAGTTAATTAATTAAATTAAGATAAGTAATTACTAGTTATTAATTACTGATTATAAATGAGTTGATTAATTTCAAGTTAATTATTAAATTATTAATTAATAAGGATCATTAATTAATGTGATTGATGATATTAATCAAGGTTGATTAATATAAGTGATTAATGTAAGTATGATTAGTTAATTGTAATTAATTAAGGTTTAATGTAATTAATTATAATTGATTAATTAATAAAGTAAATGTAGGATCATTAATTATTGAATTAATAATAGTAATTAAAGGTTAATTACTGAATATGGATAAGGATAATTACTTGAATGTAATTAAAGTATAATTAATCAAGGAAGATTAATTAAGGAAGATCATTAGAGATGATTAATTTATTTATTTGGAATAATAATTAATGAAGAAGGATTATGGTAATCCAATTGATTAAGAGATAATCAATTCTGTTTGGATGATTGATTAATATGGGTTGATTGATTAATATTGGTTGATTGAATGATATTGGATGATCAATATTTAGAGATTAATATTAGATGATTGGTTGATATTGGATGTTTGATATTGGTTGATACTGGATATCTCTGTTATGTGATATGCTGTTGTGAGATGGATGTTGTTATATCTATTGTGGTAATATGGTTCATCTATCAGTTTATACCATCCTGAAATATAAGTTTAAATTGTTTAAACCCTTAAGAACAACTTGGACATTAAAATGGCGTTTGGTTTCGATGAGACCAGGATCGGGTTTCCATATTTGGAATCCGAAAACCACATCGATTCCAATTAAACGTTAGGTCGTAAATCCAAGTGGAGCAAGTGAAGACTCGAGGTGTAAGGGCTATATGTCAGTATAACTCTGTAGGTGATTCCGTAATGAGTTTGACGGAATAGTACTTACAGATTCGAGATGGTGATTTATAGTGCAAGGGCTATGGTCGTTGACTCTGAGGGTGATTCCGAAATGAGTGCAGCGAGACAGTGCCTTCGGTTTCGTTCGAGCCCGGAACAAACTTTTATGGATTGAATGATTTGAGAACATCGTCAGGTGGACGATGAGCATTCTAAGATAGATATGTTCTATAAAGGTAATCGTAGCCTCAAGCCTCATCAACCAGGAATGGCTAAAACAGGGGTGGTGCAGCAAGGCTTTGTGGGTAGCTCCCACTGGAGAGCAAGATTTACCCCTGTCTAGAAGTCCCTTTTTATTCGACTCTGTGGGGCGGTTGAATTCCGGACAACCGCCGAGGTTATCTTGTTCGGGACTATTCAATAAGGAATGGTCCCGGCCTTGTGTCAGGGGAGTGGGCGTACTCCTCGGTACGTTGATCTAGGCCACGTACTGTGACGGGCGGTACCCCTGTAGCTCTGCCATTGATGGAAACCCATTCTTCCTACGAGACCCCACGGTTTTGATTGTATTACCCACTTTTGTGGCTAGTAGCTAGAATTTAATCATGTAACAATTTCGGCTATTTCTTATTTACTTGAAAACCCTAGACACTATTACAATATCATTGGATTTCCTATCAAAGGTTTTGGTTAGCGTAAGGTAAAAACTTTTCCATGTTTATGTGTGGGAAGTCTTACGTGATACCTTTTCTTTTCAAAGGATTTTCTAAAGTTAAGCAATTTTAACCCGTTTACTCACACCAGACCCCTGTCTGACCCGAGTGTTTATTTTATGTTTTATTAAACTCTTGGGTACTCATATTATGTATGAGTAGTCAAGTGAATCAGGTAAGCTTGACAAATTCTGGAGGAGATATGGAGCAGGAGGCTTCGACATGTAGATATATTATGGTTCCGCCGTGTTTGTTTGGTATTTGTTTCTGTTGTACTTGAGTTGTAAAATTAGACATAAGTTTATAACTGTCTAATATGTATTTTAAGTTGTGTAATCTGATGTAATAGGATATTATGTAGTATTTTATGTGATTTATTATGTTTTATTCGTTCCACTATGAGTTCTCTGATGTTGTTCTGTTTCTTCTTTCTCTTTCTTTTCTTCTTCTATCCCTTTCTTTCTTCAAGATGATGCGATTTCCTGGAGATAGGAAGTCGGGTCGTCACTGTTATAGCCGGAGTTGCATCGCATCAGATGGTCATCGTTGGTGGGCCGAGAGGAGTTTGTTCGGTCCGTTCGTGTAGCTGGTTCGAGCTACAGGCGAAATTTCGTTTTTGACCAAATCGTGACAATTTGGGTTTTGTTTTCGAATGAGAGGGCGAATTGTGGTTTGTAGGTGGCAGTGGGGGTTGCCGGAGGGTCAGCGAACCACCGTGCACGTGCATGGTGGCGTACGATGTCAGCAGCTACGAGATTGGGTCGTCTCGTGTTCTTACTCGAGACAGTAGTGGGGGAAAGGCTTTGGGGTTTTGATCGAGTGCTTGAGTATGAATTTGATACTATAACTTAAGTTTTAAATTTAATCTTGTATTGGAATTAAAAAGAAAAGGGGAGAAGAAGAAGAGTACGGGAGTAAGAGAAGAATGACTCTGGGAAATGGTTGTGAATGCGTGTGTTACAGAGTTAGCAGGGGTAGCCTCGGGTGTTCTTTTTTTCCCCAAACTGCTACTATAAATTTAATAACCATTTAACAATTTAAGTTAAAGACTAAAATACAAGTTATAATTATTTTAGTTAATGCTTAACAATGTTTTTAAATCTTAATTAATATTTTAATTAAGTAATTACTTTAAGTTAAGTATAAAATTTATTGACATTTAAGTTTGTAGTTAGTAGTAATTTGATTTTCAAAGTTTAAAGAAGAGCTTTAAAATGTTAATTATAATGAATAATAATTAAATAATAATTTTATAAAGTAACTAAGAATACTTAAATTATAGTTGTAATTAGAGATTGGCTAATTAATGATTATGTGATTAATGATTTGTAATTAACTACTTAAAGTTAATTAGTGTAAGATTAGTAGTCAACTAATTAAGTAATTTAATTATGAATTAATAAATGATTTAATTAAGTAATTAGTGCCTAATAAATGGGTACTTAAGTCTATTAATTAATAATTAAGGTTATTAATTAATAATTAAAGGGGTTAATTAAAGATTTTTTATGATAAGTTAAGAGAATTAATTAAATGATAATTGAATAATAAAAGGTTAATTATTTAAATTAATTAAAAGTTGATTAATTTATTTACTTAACGATTAAAGAACAATCAATCAAATGATTCGAAATTAATTAATGATAATTAACCATGATTGATGACCCATCTGATTTAAATTAATCAGATATTTAATTGAGTTTACTTATGGATGTTTTGAATCCTATTGATTGTCAAACTGTTTGATATTTCTGATATGTTATGCTTTGCGCTATGAATTGTTTTGATGTGATGATTGATGCATGTAATTTATTTACCTGTGATAAATTTATACTATATGCTTTGCGCTATGAATTGTTTCGATGTGATGATTGATGAATGTAATTTATTTATCTGTGATAAATTTATACTATTTATCTGTAAATCTATGGATGAACGATGAGCGTTATAGATTATACCGCTTATCAATATCGATATGCTTAAATATGTGATGTGATGATTTATGATGTTGCACTATTGTGTTAAACCCCTGGGCCACACTTATACACACATAAATATGGATTTCACGGGGGAATCGATTAAGTCATAGATTTTGAAATAGTTTAAAATTTGAATATTTAAATCTAAATGGTTTTGGAAATGGATTGGGATTAAAGTGAAAAGCTTTTGAAATGGAATTTCAAAGACAAAATTTATTTTTGAATAACTTGATTAAGTTTTGGAATTTAAAAAATTTGATTTAAACTTAAATTCAAGATTTGAAATTGAATCCTATGATTTGGAACTAGGGATTAAAGATGTTATATTAATTATATATGGGTCAAACCATTTTAAAAATGTATTGATTGGGAATTTGAATCTAATTCAAGGGTTTTATCTCGTGCAAATATAATTGTATTTTTCTGAAACGAAAACTATTTGTTTTCAAATAATAAAAGCTTTCATATAAGAAGTGAACTTCCAAATTGTGTTAAAAGGAATTTTAAGATTTAAATGAAAATAATTTCCAAGTTATGGAAACGATTTGAAAGCTATAAGTTAAATCTTTAATTTAAAGATTTTAAATGAGTTAATCCAATCGAAATGGAAATTGTTTTGAAATCTATGAATGGATCTTTGTGAACGAGGTGAACTTTGTGAATTGAATCTTTTTGTTTAAAAGATTAAAAGTGTAGAAATTGTTTGAACCATTAAAGATTGTTGAAATGAATCTTTTTGTTTAAAAAGATTGGAAATGGTAAGTTGTTTGAACCATTTAAAAGAAAAGTTTTGGGTAATAAGTTGTGACTTAATTGAAATCCTAATATCCATATGTTTTTAATATTGCGCTCATTATTCGGTTTAGCCGGGAGAGGACCTTTGTGTCATATAACCCATTCCGAATAATGATACGTCGTATGGATTGCATTTGAAGACCGGTGTTGAAGACCGGGTATTTGCGAAAACAATAGGATAACCTGTCGATTGTCTCTACACTGAGTTGCAACGGTATAGAGATTCCCTAAGTGATGGGAAGTCCGATCGGGATTGTGAATACCCGGATTGCAAGGACTTCTTTGGAAGTGCCTTCAGTTCTGTTCGAACCCAGAACAGACTTATATGGATTGTATGTCTGACATTACATTTTGAAATATAAAGCAGATTTCTTTCAAATACATATCTGTTGGTGTCGAAGTATTTATTCTCTTAGCTTAACACCCTTCTCTGAGACGTACGAGCTCAGAGGTTATGTAGTTGAAGGGTATCAGCAATATATTCCCAACTTGGTAATGTGCCATGCTGAGTGCTGCTGATCATTTGTTGATCAAAGCTTGGCTTTTGTGAAAGCGTAGCTTAGTGGATGAGACTTCGTCGAGACTCACAACTCGGTAATGGTCGAAACAAGAATCGTGGCAGCAAGGTTTCAGGGGTAGCTTCCCTAGGGTATGACCATTCCTTCTGGAAAAGGGTAGTATCATGGTATGGAGCCCAGATACTTACTCATGTGGACACACTATATTTATTACCGTGTGATGTTGGTACCGAGGCCTCAGATAAAGGTCCAAAAGGACCAGGGGTGGTATATCTCAGGTTCCTTACTCCCGGGGAAGGGGGTAGCCAGCTTTGTGTTAGCTAAGAACAGAAAGATGTTGCTCGGGGACGTCCCTCCAGAGGCGTTCCATTTCGGTATGGGAAGTTCCTTTGCCCGACCATTTGTTGGAAATCCAAACAAAACAATACGAGCCCTGTATGGTTTTAGTTGTATAACCTGCCATTTACTTATGGTGGCGCCCCACTGTTTAGATGGTAGCTATAGTAGGCATAGTTCACAATGTCTATGCTGGCTAAGATTTATATTATACTTTCGAATTGTTTTCCACACCTTGCACTACTAGTAATAATATTGAAAAGAAATTCTCTTGTATCAAGCATGTTTGACTATCATAAGGAGAAATCTCCTCCAAGTCTGCGTTTGCATTGTGTGTGTGGCGGGAGGCCTTATGGTAGTTACATTTTCTAAAAGCATTGCAGATCTATTTAAAAATGTTCTTTGGTTGTTTTAAAAGATAAACCATTTTTGTTACTCATACCAGTCCCACGACTGGCCTGGAGTTTATTTTTTACTTCCTAAACTCTGGATGCTCAAATTTTTCCACACGGGCAGTCTAGAGTTGGTTTTTCAGATAGTCAGATTAGTAGGTTATATGGAGCTAGTTCAGTCTTTGGATTTGGATGGCGCTTGCTTATCTTTATGCATCATTATTGGGAGTTCGAGCTATTTCTGGAATAGTTCTTGAAGATGTAGTTTCAGTTTTGGAGTGTTTCCTTGAAGACTATCTTAGAGTTATTTGTTTCACTACTGGTGTTATCTATTTTTCTCTTCCGCTGATATTTTCTTGTATCTCTGATGTATATTGCTATTCAATGTATCACTCTATTGTATCAGTGTTGTATATCAATATATTATTCTTTTTATTCCGCTGTGTTGTTATACTTAATTGTGTTATAAGCTCCGGCGACTCGGATTTGAACGATCGAATCTGCAGCATTCGATTACGATGTAAAGTATAGATGTCAATTTTCGAGCGCGAAAAATCCCGTTCGTCACAAAGAATATCTGAACATATAAAAAATCAATTAAAAACTATATTCAAAGTTTAAATATAAATTCCTAGATATGATAAGTATATAAATATACAAGTATATAATTGCATGCCATATGAAATAATATATATGAAAGTTGTAAAAATGTGAATATATATATATATATGTAATAAGAAATAAACATAAGCAAGGTATATGAGAATATGTATAATTATAAGTGTGTATATATGATGAAAAAACATATGTAAGTAGATGTATAGGTACAAATGATACAAAAAATGGTCGATAGGTATCTTTACTTTGCATATGTATTCATATTTACATAAATATATAAATTAGAAAGTATAAATATACATATAGTCTAAGTAGCATACACATAAATGTATGTGTAAGTCAAGGGAAATCTATTCCACATAATAGATCAAATAATCTTTTATCAAATCAAGTCTACGTATTTCAAATCAAAATAAAACAAAAGAAAAAAGAGAAAAAAGAAAGTAAAATAAAAAAGCCTGTATGTATGCAAAGCTTACACTATAGACTTCCACCATATATATATATATATATATATATATGTATGTATGTTCACATATCACTACCCTATGCACTTCAGTTCACAAAATATAAAAACAACAAAAGCTGCCATTAAGAACTTAAAGAAAAATCAAAAGCAATCAACACTTGGAGATCAAAAGGAAAAGGGAGATAAAGTGTCGTTGTCCAAAGAAAATAATAATAATAAACACTGCTCTGTTCTAGGAAGAAAAGGCGAGTAAACACTTATTCTTGTTTTCGAGTTATCAAATATAAGTATATAGATATCCGTATAACTATGATTTGGGAATGAATCTTTGATCTGTGCATATGTATCCATATAACTGTGAGTAAACTCTCTATTTATCTACTCTTTGTTTAAACAGTTATCCGTTTAACTTTTAAAATCACAATCTTCCAAACCCGTTCAATATTGGCCAATGCGTTCAACATGGGAATGGTTTATATCTTTTTTTAGTTTTTTTCAAATTTGCAGCATACAATTTCGTAGGGTATCGAATGAGAAATTGAGATTAATCAGTAAAGAAGAAATATTGGTCATACATTCTGAAAATTAAAATATCTCATTTCGTAAGGAATTACTCGACGCCATCTATGCCATTGGGTTTGTAGGGAAGAGGGGGATTTTTGGTGGAAGTTCGACGGAAATTGGTTATGGTCGATGGCAGTGATTCGAAACTAGGGTTGGGATATATCTTTGATTCGAGCCTCATTTGATGTTTTGGAGTTTGGCGTGGTGGCCGTGGAGGAGAGGACTTCGTCATGGTAAGATTTGGCAGAAATCAGAGGTGATAGGTGTCGTGATTTTTTTCTTCTGGTGGACGAGCATTCCAGTTGCTTTCTGGAGGTGATCGCTTTTGGTTTGGAGAGACCAGAGCAAGGATTGAGGTGATGACTGCAACAAGAATGGCGAGGTAATCATGCTGGTGGGTTTGAGTTGGTCAGACGATGAAGTGGGGAGTTGTGCATGTATACCTGTAGGCTTGGCCTGTTTCTATGCCTTGGTGCATTAGTAACTTATATTAGTTAATGGATTATCAAATAGGCTTAAGGAATAGTTGTGTTAGTTTGATAGGTAAGCACCAGCTTTTGGTTAGTCTTTGATTTTGCTGTTTAATTTTTTTAATGCTTAATTATTTAATATGCTTATCTCACCATAATTTATAAATTTTTTGCAGTTAAGTCTTAGTTTTGTATTAGTTAATTAATTATTTAATATGCTTAAGAAATATTGGCAGTGATTCGAAATGGAAGTTTGATGGGATTTTTTTATGTGGGCTTTGGGCTTTGATTTTAATTATTATTATAAAAAATGAAAAGAAAAAAAAAGAAAGAAAATGGAAGAGAAAAAGTGGGACTTATGTTTTCATAATAACTAAAAATTTTAACCCTAAAATCTATTTTTTTACATTTTTAAACCGAACAAATATTGAAGATTTTTGCATTCTTGACCCTACTACCTATTGTTTTAAATTAGTATAATCGATTTTCCCATCAATTAGAGTTTAATGATATTTTATAATTAAAGGGTAATTAATTAATTATATTACTATCATCGACCCAAACTTATGTAAATTACCAAGTTAGATATTAAATAATGTCACTAATTTTAATTAATTAGAAATAAATTGTTAGATAATTTCTTAATTTGAATTTAATTTGGATTAAGACATAAATGGATTTTAGTTGATCAAAGTTAGTAAATCCCAATGTGAAATGGTTTGATATGATTATAGATCGTTAATTGGGTTAACGATACATATCTTGGTTAACTCTATTGGATATTTATTTCAATTATTCTCTCTTGTGCCATCAAGTGGATAGGCGAGTTAAAATAATTAGATTAAAATGATATTATATTTTATTTGAAAATAAGAATCTATAATAAATTCTTATATTTGAATATTGTCACCCTAACTAATAAATTGTTTATTTTAAACAATTTATTTGGACTCGAGGAGATCGTGTTCAAATGTCAGTGTTATCCGGAACCGCTTCAATCTAATAATCTCTATGAACCTTTATGGGTTTGATTATAGAGTTCATTAAGCTAGAATTCGACTAATCCCACAAATTTAACTATTTTCAAACGAGTAACTGTAGTTAGACATTACTATAATATCAATGGATTTCCGTAAAAGTGTTTGGTTACAATTAGATAAAAACATGTCGTGTGGTACGAGTTACCCTTGTTATCAAAAGATTTTTATAACTAAAGTGTTTCAAGTTAGATGTGTTTACTGACGCTGGTTTCCAGCCTGAATTGGGTGTTACTTTATTGTAATGCTCAGGTCAGACCGATTATTACAGAAATTTCAGGTTAGGACGCTGTGGAGCTTAGGTGACGGGCTGGTTGGCAGGGACGTATTGCACGTATTGACTATATTCCGCTGTGTATTTTATTGGCTGTATATGTAGTGGTTGAGGACAAGATGTTATAACTGTCCAAATATGTTGTGCTTTTAAAACTTGTATATATGTTAACAATTACAGCTTTTCTTTGTATAAAATGCTGCTATTGTATATTATATCTTGTTTTGCTACAATCGTGAGATTCTATGCTATTGTTATGTTTTTTCTTCTATCTCTTTTTCTTCTTAACCCTAACAGCCTAGTATTTTCGGCACTCGATTGCTCGACACTCTATACAGTGAACGTATTAGAGTCGATTTTCGAGGGTCGAAAACCACCTGGTCATTACATGTTGTATTAGAGCTGAAGGTTAAGCGAGAACCTTGGCTCCAGTGGGGATCACTCATTAGAGATAGGGTCAATAGTACCCTAGAATGAGTTGAGTGTAGTATGTATGAGAGCTTACTTGTTATTTTCATATATTATGATTTTGAAAATGATTTTAAAGTAATTTTTACACAAGGGTATATTTTAATATAAAAGTAAATAATTTTGTAGATTATTATAGTATATTAAGTTGATTGGTTGTTGATATTGAAATTAAGTAAGATTATGAGACTTAAGGGTTAAAACATATATAACCAAATAGAAATTTGGGTATGAATAAATTATGCAAATAAGTTAAGCTAAAAATGGATTGAAACCTCAATTTAAATCCCGGAAAATTCAAAAGAGTTTTCAAACTATTTGAAATAAGTTACCCTGATTATATCTTTCCAATAATTTATGATGGAATATGTAACAACCGTGATTTTATTACCGTCGTTATAAAAATTTAAAATAGAAAATTTTAAATTAAAATTTGAAAAAAAAATGTGATGCAAAATTATTTGCAAAGTCAGTTAACAATATCTAAGTTGTGCTATAAAATTCCTTCTTCTTCACGTGTAAAGGAATTGAGCCAATTTAGAGCAAAATGTGAACACTTTGCTATCTCAAAAGTTTGAAAACTTTGATATTGCTGTCATCATTGTTTTACTTGCAGTGATTCATTTTCTTACTTTATTCACGTCTACATTTAATGCATATGTACCATATTATTGCAAGCACACATTCTTTTGCATTGACTTGTGCACACAAATGAGAAAAGTAAGGTAGCTTCATCATTTTTTCGTTGCTTCATTTTTGCCTGTAAGCTCGTAAATGAATCAATGGTGGTTCCATATTATTACTCTCTTCTGAATCTTTGGTGCTAACTGATTTTTGAGGCGAATTAAAGTTGAGTGGAAAACTCACATCTCTAATTTAAAAATAATGCTGCCTGTTTTTGATATGTTATTTTATTCCTGGGTTGACACTTTTTGTTGTTAAATTGTTTACTATTGTATGCGTTATTTTCGTAGGTAATATCTTGTTATCTTTTGTAAGATACTTGCTTATCTCTGTTCTTTTATTGATCTCAACTTTATTATCTACATAATTTTTCTATTATGGTAATTGGGTGTTATGGGATCTTACTACAAAATATTGGTATTCTTATTTGGTTAATGAATTTCACAAAGACTATGCGCTAACTGGGACTTCTTGACATACATTGGTTCCTCATGTTTCACCTTGGTAATAATTTTATGATGTATACCTTCATGTGTTTGATTTTCTAACCTCTCTTCGACCATCGATATTTGTATTCTTGGTTTTTGGGTTTCTCTGTGGACTTTTGGTCTTCGGCATTCAAATTTTTATACAAAACCGAGTTCCAGGCATTTATATTTTGTTCGCATGTGTAAGTGTAGCGTGTAAGTGTTGTGTGCCTGCAACATTGTGCGTGAAATACAAAGTCTAGTTCATGCGATTTAAATTTTTTATCTTCGTGCATGTGAATTTTGTTGCACAGACACTTTGGTTATTTCATGTGCACGTGTACATTAAAATTCAAGTGAAGATGGCTTATTTCTTATTATACAAACTAAGACAGCATGCATGCATTAAAGAGGTGGATATCATAATTCATACGCACCAAGGGTTGTCCATTTGTATTTCATTTTGTATGTAAGTCGTATAGCACAAATTTGCGTGCTATCCAGTTGCAATTCGTTTTCGAGTGCATGTATGCTATGTATATTTTTGTATGTAACAAAAAAAAAGATGATGAACCCATACCACTATAGTATGTTACTCCAGGTTGTCTTCTTTCACATTCTACTTGACTGCATACAATATATATAGCCAGTCACCTGCTATTTCTCATTTTCGTGCATATGGAGTGCTAAGTCACCGACTTTGCATATTTGTTGCCAAGTCAACTTCTTGGCATGTTTCATCTCAGGTATGAGAAAAAAAAATTGCACAAGCCATATCTTTAAAATGTTAGTTATGTGTGGGCTAATTAGGGTCAGGTTACTATATTTGTGATTCATTCACGTGAATAGCACCAAGCTATATCCAGGTCGTTGCATATATTTTGTCAACAGTGTATTAAGTGCATTTGTGCCTATAAATTTTTGTGCGTGTGTTCAAGTTAATACAAGGGTATTTTATTCGAAAGTATAAGTTGCGCATCCTTTGTTTTAATTTGTGCATATATATTAGTAGTGCGGTCTGTTTTTTTACGTTGAACCGATGATTGGTTTTAAAAACGAATTTTGTTGCCGTTATTTTTATAATGGATTTTTACGCCGGTATTATATTTTTGAAGCGTGTTGTTTTGATGATATTTATAGACGAATAAAAATTACTGTTGTTTTGACTTCAGTAACCGTCAATTTTAAAGTGAATTTTCAAGCAGTTATCCCGCAACGCTTATTTGGTATCCGTTTTTACGGTGTTTTGTGAAGTGCAATTTCCTCGTCGAAATTGCTATAGTTGTTGCTATTTTAATCACGTGTTTTAAAAATCGTTTTAAAATAAAATTGTTTCCAAATTTTTTACAGTTTGCGCTATCAAAAGAATGAGGAAGCGATTTAAACACTTCAGCAAAATTGAGGACTATGAACCATTACTTTTACTGATTCAATTAATTCTGGACTTGTCCGTTTGAGAACGTAAAATGTTATTTATATAAATACACAATTTTGCACTTTCAAGGAAACGATGAAGAGATTTAAACGATTTAGCAAATATGCAGAGTATGGAACCACACTTTTACAAATTCGGTTAATTTCGGACTCGTTAATTGAAATATTTGCCGTTGTTTGTTGGTTTTGATGATTTTGTTGGGCTTTCGAGCCACTTTGTTGGACCTTCAGGTCATTTCTTGGACCTTCGGGTCAATTACCAGTACTTGACCTTCGTGTCATTTGTTGGACCTTCGGGTCATTTATTGGGCTTTCGGGTCATTTGTTGGGCGCCAAAAATTATAGTACTTGGTAGGCTTCGGCCATATGAGATGCACGTGCGGCGTAGCTAAAACTCGCCATCTGTTGGGATCAATCCGTCTTTTATGTTGATTTTCTAGTTATCTTATTTTGATTTCTAGATTTTGTGAATGCTGATTTTCTAGATATCTTAATTTATTTCTAGATTTTTGTGTACTGCTGCTTTGAATTCAATTGTGAATTTGAAAGTTGATTTTGATGATGTTTAATGGGATTTCTTCCTTTATACTATGCTGATTACTATGTTGTGTAGTCTCACCCGGGACTATAACTTTGTGTATAGTCTCATTCGAGATTATAAATTTACGTAATGCTGTTTTGAATTCAACTGGGAATTTAAAAGCTGATTTTGATGGAGTTTAAATTGAGATTTCTTTGTTTGAACTATATTGATTATTTATGTTTCATAATCTCATTCGAGATTGTGATTATTTGCTTAAGTGTTGTTTATCATACACTTACTTTTATGTTTAAATTAGACTGATCCGTTTATTATTTTCTTTTAAATAATACTCGGGTAAGACCGAGTTATTTCAGGATAATCGCTATCTCTGATTCAGTTGCTGCTTGAGCTTTTGGGATTTCACATCATCGTTTGTCTAGCTTCAAGGTGTTTCTTTTTGGTGCATTGTCTCTCGTCTCATGTATGTTGATGACATGTAAATGTACATTTGGTTTAGGTGAACTATCGATTGTTGTAGCATGTATCCAGACTTGCCTTCCGCTATACATCTGATATTTCTGTTCTGATGTGATTATACTATCTGTGTTGTTGTTATTATGAGTTGTTGTGGATTTTTTTTAGCCACTGTAGTTTCGTTTTAGATTTGGATTGAATTTATATCTTTTGGAGTAATTTACACAACTTCTATCGATGTAATTGATACTCGTCTAAAGCATAACTCACGGATGGTCGCTTCTAACAAGCCTTATTCTTCGCAATAGCAGACGTTATTCCTTATAATAACCTTTGTTATTGTGAGCATAGAGGTGGGGCGTCATAGCTTGGTATCAGAGCTGAGATTTAGAACAAATTATAATAAACACAGAACAGAAGCAGAATGGAACATGCGTTACAACTAGTCGAGGGTTTTATTCGTGCCTTTCAAATCTATTCCTTCATTGTTCTTAAACTTTTATCCTTTCTAACAAGTTGGAATATGTCTAGGAATATATCTTATATTTACGTAGTATTCCATTTGTTATATTCCTTATCAATCTTGCTTGTAGTTTCCCTGAGTTAAAACAAGGAAAGTCCTCTGTTTTCGATTGTTTTAACCGCTTCTAAGGTTTTCAAATCTGGGAAGCTTAATGTTGCTTAAGCTTCTGGTGATTCTTCTCAGCCTAAAGGTTTTACTCCTTCTGTTTTAGAAGGTTTTATTTTATTTCATTTTCATTCTATTAGAGTTCTTTTCAATACGGGTGCATCACACTCATTCGTGTCAAAGGAGCTTGTTGTTGTTATTCCTTTGGATGTTGTTAGTCTTTGCGACCCTTTGAGGATTGTAAATCCTATTGGTGGATCCACTACTCTTGTTTTGTTGTGTGTTGATGTTGAGATTATTCTATGTGGTTATTCTTTTCATGCGAATTTGCATGTTATGGATCATCTTGATTTTGGGTATGGATTGGCCCGTCCGTTATGAAGTTCAATCCTATGTTTCGAATGAACTTTATATCTCAAGCATCTCGATGCCATCGAGCAATTATCTATTATATTTCGAAGCATGGACCATACTTCGAATGCTCTCATTTCTTCCTTCGAATCGGAGGATGTCTTAGCTAGTATTCTGGTTGTTTGTGATTTTTCAGATGTCTTCGAGCCTATTTCGTGTTTGCTGCCGAAGATGGCAATTGAGTTCCGTATTGATTCTTATGAATGACTTATTATGTCATTCAGTTTGCCCAGCTTATTTCATCCATTTATGAATCGAGTATTCTACGAATATCTCGATGACTACATTTGTGTATTTATTAATTTTGGATGAAAACAACAATTTAAAATTTTGCAAATCTTTTTCATAAGATTTATTTACAAGTATAATTGGATTTGTGTTTATCATATAGTAGATGATTTTGTGAGTGTATTGCCCATTGAGTGCTTTAAGAATTCTGGTCGATGCGCTTGATCAACGTTATCGATAGGAATCTCTTAAACGCTTTGATGAGACAATTTGACACAATAAATTGACCTATAAAAAGTAAAATTTTATTTTAGAAAATGATTTCATAAAGAAAATTGTAATTTTGGAAGTTTTAGGTTTTCAGGAAAGAAGATTATTTGAAAGAACTCTTTTTCGATACTCTTACCCTTGTGGCTCCCGAAGGGAACCAAGACTTCATTATTTCTACCAATACCATCCGTAGTGGTTTCGGTGCTGTTCTCAGGCAAAGAGAGAGAGTAGTTGCCTATGCTTCTAGGCAACTAAAGCCTAATGAGATTCGTTATGCTACCCAAGATTCGGAGTTAGCCGCTATAGTCTTTGCTCTAAAGATTTGGCGACATTATTTATTGGGCGAGCGTTTTGTTCTCTTCACTGATCACAAATCTCTGAAGTATCTATTCACTCAGAAGGAACTTAATATGATTTTGATATTCAATATACCCCTGGTAAGGGTAATCGAGTTGCTGATGCGCTTAGTCGCAAGCAGCAAGTTGTTTATTTCCATGATGCTAGCAGAGTGGAATATATTGGAAGCTTTATCTCATTGTGATGTTAGAGGCCGTCCTTTAGTTTCTGATTCTCCCATGCTTTTATTTAGCATGGAAGCTCGTCCTAGTTTGTTGGATCGCGTTGTCGATGTCCAGAAACAAGATCCATATATCTCTTATCTTATTCAGAGTTGTAAATCGGAATCCCGAAGTGATGATCTAAAGGATTTCGATATTGATGTTCATGGTTGTATTCGAAAGAAGGGAAAGTTGATCGTGCCTAGTGTTTCTAAACTTAAAAATGACATTCTTGAGAACTGTCATCGCTCTAAGTATACTATCCATCCGGGTAGTAGTAAGATGTATGCTGATATGAAACACTTATACTATTGGAAAGGTATGAAGCGTGATGTTGCAAGTTATGTGAGTTGTTGCATGACTTGTCAACTTATTAAAGCAGAACACCATCGTCCTAGTTGTCTTTTGCATCCTCTTGAGATTCCATTATAGGAATGGGATCAAATTTCTATGGACTTCATTGATGGTCTACCTCGTTCGAGGTCGGGCTGTACTGGTGTTTGGGTGATTGTTGATCATTTGACCAAATTAGCCCATTTTATTCATATTAAGTCCAATCAGATTGCTTCTTGTCTTTGGTTGTTGTTGAGAAGACCACTTATCTCTTGTTGAGTTTTCTTATAACAACAGTTTCCAATCCAGTAACGGTATGGCTCCTTTCGAAGCTCTTTACGGAAGATCGTGTTGATCACCATCTTGTTGGTTGGAATTCGGGGAAAAATTAGTTCTCGGCCCCGATTTTATTCGTGAATCTTCTGAGAAGATTAATATTATTAGACAGAGAATGAAAAGGCTCAGAATAGACAGAAATCTTATGCCAATCATCGTAGGAAGCCTTTGGAATTTTCTGTTGGCAATCGCGTATTCATTCGTATTTCTCCGATGAAGGGTGTAGTGCATTTTAGTAGCTCCGAGAAATTGGCTCCTCGATCTATTGGACCATTTCCTATTACGGAACGCATTGGCCATGTTGCTTATCGTGTATCGCTACCTATTCAGTTTTCGGGAATCCATGACGTATTTCATGTATCCCAACTTCGTCGATGCCTTCGAGATTCAGATTCTATTATTGATCACCATATGTTGCAAGATCTTGAGATCTCACCCGACTTGTCTATGGTGCAAAATCCTATTCGTGTGCTAGCTTCAGAGGTTAAACGCCTTCGGAATAAAGAAATCCCGCTTGTGAAAATTCAATGGTCCGCGAACCCCAAAGATTGCACTTGGGAAACCAAAGAATTCATCGAGCATTCTTATCCTGGTTTTCTCTCCTCTTTGGGTGGAAGTGAGCATTCTTAATCCATCTTTTCTATTCTTCTTTGTGTGATGGATAATTTGTGTTATAAACAACTTCTAGTATGAAAATTGCGGGGACGCAATTTTTTATAAGGGGGAGTCTGTAACAACCGTGATTTTATTACCGTTGTAACAAAAATTTAAAATAGAAATTTTTAAATTAAAATTTGAAAAAAAATATGATGCAAAATTATTTGCAAAGTCAGTTAACAATATCTAAGTTGTGTTATAAAATTCCTTCTTCTTCACGTATAAAGGAATTGAGCCAATTTAGAGCAAAATGTGAACACTTTGATATCTCAAAAGTTTGAGAACTTTGATATTGCTGTCATCATTGTTTTATTTGCAGTGACTCCTTTTCTTAATTTATTCATGTCTACATTTAATGCATATGTACCATATTATTCAAGCACACATTCTTTTTCATTGACTTGTTCACATAAATGAGAAAAGTAGGGTAGCTTCATCATTTTTTCGTTGCTTCATTTTTGCCTGTAAGCTCAGAGATGAATTAATGGCGGTTCCATATTATTACTCTCTTCTGAATCTTTGGTGCTAACTTATTTTTGAGGCGAATTAAAGGTGAGTGAAAAGCTCACATCTCTAATTTAAAAATAATGCTTCCTGTTTTTGATATGTTATTTTATTCTTGGGTTGACACATTTTGTTGTTAAATTGTTTACGATTGTATGCGTTATTTTCGTAGGTAATATCTTGTTATCTTTTGTGAGCTACCTGCTTATCTCAATTCTTTTATGGATTTGAAATTTATTATCTACATAAGTTTTCTATTATGGTAATTGGGTGTTATGGGATCTTAGTACAAAATATTGGTATTCTTATTTGGTTAATGAATTTCACAAAGACTATGCGCTAACTGGGACTTCTTGACATACATTGGTTCCTCATGATTTCACCTTGGTAATATTTTTATGATGTATACCTTCATGTGTTTGATTTTCTAACCTCTCTTCGACCATCGCTATTTGTATTCTTGGTTTTTGGGATTCTCTGTGGACTTTTGGTCTTCGACACTCAAATTTTTATACAAAACCGAGTTCCAGGCATTTATATTTTGTTCGCATGTGTAAGTGTAGCTTGTAAGTGTTGTGTGCCTGCAACATTGTGCGTGAAATATAAAGTCCGGTTCATGTGATTTAATTTTTTTATCTTCGTGCATGTGAATTTTGTTGCCTAGACACTTTGGTTATTTCATGTGCACGTGTGCATTAAAATTCAAGTCAAGGTGGCTTATTTCTTATTATAAATACTATAACAGCATGCATGCATTAAAGAGGTGAATATCACAATTCATAAGCACCAAGGGTCTTCCATTTGTATTTCATTTTGTATGTAAGTTGTATAGCACAAATTTTCGTGCTATCCAGTTGCAATTCGTTTTCGAGTGCATGTATGCTATGTGTATTTTTGTACGTAACTAAAAAAAGAAGATGAACCCAGACCACTTTAGTATGTTACTCCAGGTTGTCTTCTTTTACATTCTATTTGACTGCATACAATATATATAGCCAGTCACCTCCTATTTCTCATTTTCGTGATGTGGAGTGCTAAGTCACCGACTTTGCATATTTGTTGCCAAGTCACCTGCTTGGCATGTTTCATCTCAGGTATAAAAAAAAATTGTGCACGCCATATCTTTAAAATGTTAGTTGCGTGTGGGCTAATTAGGATCAGGTTACTATATTTGTGATTCATTCACGTGAATAGCACCAAGCTATATCCAGGTCATTGCACATATTTTGTTAACAGTGTATTAAGTGCATTTGTGCCTATAAATTTTTATGCGTGTGTTCAAGTTAATACAAGGGTATTTTATTCGAAAGTATAAGTTGCGCATGCTTTGTTTTAATTTGTGCATATATATTAGTAGTGCAGTCTGTTTTTTTATGTTGAACCGGTGTTTGGTTTTAAAAACGAATTTTGTTGTCGTTATTTTTATAACAGGTTTTTACGCTGGTATTATATTTTTGAAGCGTGTTGTTTTGATGACACTTTTAGACGAATAAAAATTACTGTTGTTTTGACTTCAATAACCGTCAATTTTAAAGTGAATTTTCAAGCGGTTATCCCGCAACGCTGATTTGGTATCCATTTTTACGGTGTTTTGTGAAGCGCACTTTCCTCGTCGAAATTGCTATAGTTGTTGCTGTTTTAATCACGTGTCTTAAAAATCGTTTTAAAATAAAAAAATTCCAAAATTTTTACAGTTTGCGCTTTCAAAAGAATGAGGAAGCGATTTAAACGCTTCAGCAAATTGAGGACTATGAACCCTTACTTTTACTGATTCGATCAATTCTGGACTTGTTCGTTTGAGAACGTAAAATGTTATTTATATAAAATACACAATTTTGCACTTTCAAGGAAACGATGAAGAGATTTAAACGATTTAGCAAAAATGCAGAGTATGGAACCACACTTTTACTAATTCGGTTAATTACAGACTCATTAATTGAAATATTTGTCGTTGTTTGTTGGTTTTGATGATTTTGTTGGGCTTTCGAGCCACTTTGTTGGACCTTCGGGTCATTTTTTGGACCTTCGGGTCAATTACCAGTACTAGACCTTCGGGTCATTTGTTGGGCGCAAAAAATTATAGTACTTGGTAGGCTTCGGCCATATGAGATGCACGTGCGGCGTAGCTAAAACTCGCCATCTGCTGGGATCGATCCGTCTTTTATGTTGATTTTCTAGTTATCTTATTTTGATTTCAAGATTTTGTGAATGCTGATTTTCTAGTTATCTTAACTGATTTCTAGATTTTTGTGTGCTGCTGCTTTGAATTCAATTGTGAATTTGGAAGTTGATTTTGATAATGTTTAATGGGATTTCTTCCCTTAAACTTGCTGATTACTATGTTGTGTAGTCTCACTCGGGACTATAACTTTGTGTATAGTCTCATCCAAGATTATAAATTTGCGTATTGTTGTTTTGAATTCAATTGGGAATTTAAAAGCTGATTTTGATGGAGTTTAAATTGAGATTTCTTTATTTGAACTATGTTGATTATTTATGTTGTATAATCTCATTCGAGATTATGATTATTTGCTTAAGTGTTGTTTATCATACACTTACCTGTAAGTTTAAATTAGACTGATCCGTTTATTATTTTCTTTTAAATAATACTCGGGTCAGACCGAGTTATTTCAGGATAATCGTTATCCCTGATTCACTTGCTGCTTCAGCTTTTGGGATTTCACTTCATCGTTTGTCTAGCTTCGAGGTGTTTCTTTTTGGTGCATTGACTCTCGTCTCATGTATGTTAATGACATGTAAATGTACATTTGGTTTATGTGAACTATCGATTGTTGTAGCATGTATCTAGACTTGTCTTCCGCTATATATCTTATATTTCTGTTCTGATTCTGATGTGATTATACTATCTGTGTTGTTGTTATTATGAGTTGTTCTGGATTTTTCTTTAGCCATCGTAGTTTCGTTTTAGATTTGGTTGAATTTATATCTTTGGGAGTAATTTACACAACTCCTATCGATGTAATCAATACTCGTCTGAGGCATAACTCACGGATGGTCGCTTCTAACAAGCCTTATTCTCCACAATAGCAGACGTTATTCCTTATAATTACCTTTGTTATTGTGAGCATAGAGGTGGGGCGTCACAGAATATATGATGTGTTTAATTTCTAGATATGATATTATTGATAATTATCATAGATTTGGTATTGTGTCTAAATAAAGGATGTTTATTATGGAATAAACAACGATGAAACAGAGTGAAATGCTATAAGTTGAATTTATAAGTGTGACTTATAAAATTAACATGAAATTAAAAATGGATCTTACGTGTGAAGTTCTGAATCTAGTCCCAGAAATTTTGAAATTGTTTTAAAATGTTTAACAAAATAATAAATATTATTATTTAGAATATTTTTGAATACAAAAATCCGTGTTTTAAGATAAGAGTTGTTTTGAAGATGAATTTGTTTGGACTAAAACCAAGAATGGTTTAAAATTGAAAGTGTGACTTAATATGTGAATGGGATAAATATGTATATATGGGTGTATATGTATATATATGATTTCAAGGTAAATTGAAATAAATACTGGGAATTGAATTCTGGAATCTCTCTGAGAATGTGGAGTATAACCCAAAGCAAGATAAGTTTTGAACTTTTAAGTGGGAAGTGATATTGATAAGTAATTTAAACTTGGAAGGTAAAATTTAAATTAAGTAAGGTTAAATGGATTAAATGAATTAGGAATTTAACTCAAGGAAAGTTAAATAAGTTTGAAATCATAATCTAAAATTACCAATTTCAGGATGAAATTAAGATTTAACTTACGGAAGTTGAATGGGTTGAAATGAAAGAAGGTATGTATATGATTTCAAAAACGATTTTTGAAATAAAACGGGTTTCGAATTCTGGAAATGTGATGGATACTATTGCCTGGTGTTTTAGATAATTTGAATGTTTATTTACTTTGGCATATCATGCTATCATCCTGTTGGTTATTTACAGTATATAAAACTGTAAATTGGATTATTCGAATAAATTAAAAGTGGATTGATGTGATATATATCCATTACTGAAATTAAAATGGAAATAAAATTTATTTTGAAACTATTTAAATGATTTTGTTTTTTAGAAATAAAAATGAATTTATGGAAATGGAATTATTTTGAACTAAAATTTGAGAAGTAAAAAAATGAATTTATCAACCGAAATTGTTTAAAGGATTGGGATTAAAAAAAATTGAAGTTATAATTGGGTAATAAATTGGATTCCAAAAATTGATTTGTTCTAAAAAAATTTGAACTCTCACTTAAACCTTGAAATAGGTTTAAGTAGAGGTAGTTTAGATGAATAATTTGAAGTTTGGGATCATGATTTAATTATAAAAAATTTAGGTTGCTAAATTAAATATTAAAGGTTAATTATATTTAGGTGATTAAATCAGTAATTTTAAAACCGAACCCGAATTTATATAAGTCGAGATGGTTGACGATTGAGAATGGAATTGAAATTAATTCAAAACTGGAATTGAATGAATTAATTGGATTGTAATTGAAGTTGAATAAGTTTAAATTTAAAATTGGAATTGATTTGAATTGGAATAGGAATTGAAGTTAATTCGAATTGGAACCTAGATTGAATCAGTTTAAATGGGATTGGAAATTGAAAGTTGATTTGAATTAGAGATCGGGAATTAAACCGGTTTGACCTTGAAACCATTTTCAAATAAATTATTTTAATATAAACTTTCTTAAATCTATTTCCTTAAATATTAAGATTATTTTGGATTTTCCAAGCTATTACTATACAAACTATTTTTAAATACTTAAATTATCTTATATTAACTATTTTAAAACTATTCAAGCTATTTTCTAAATTCAAACTGGTCAGAGTGGAAATTGTTTATATTTAAACCATGGACCTAAATACAAATTGGGACAAACTGAAGTTTTAATCCAAATGGAAATTGAAGCAATTCTATATTGGAACCGAAATCGGATATTAGGGCAAAAATGATAGGAAGTGAAGGAGTATATTTTTGATTAAATATGATGATTTTAAAATAAAAGGTTGGATAGCATTATAACCGAAACTCACTTTATAAGATGTAAGTAATGTTACAAATGACTTTGAAAAAGGAAATCGAACTTGAGGAAAAAATTTGATTTGGCATTAATGAGGTTATATATATTTTTATATATTCAAACTTTCCCTTGTTGAAATTATAACTAGAAGAAATGATCTTTGAAAGATATTTGGAAAGCTAAATAAAGTTTATATAAGTATGAAGTGGACTCGGAAGTTATTGATCCGAAAATTATTCGAGTTGAAAGGAATGATTTTATATGTAAATGATAATGAAACTGAAAAGGTTTTGGAAACAATTGATTTTGAAAGGCTTCTAATATGGCCAAAAGAAAATTTTCGAAATTGGGTAAACCAAATTTGAGAATTATCGATTTTGAAGATATCGATTTTGTGTAAAGGTGGTTTATATGTGATACATATAAAGAGAATGATTTGAAAGGTAATATATATATATATATATATATATATATATATATATATATATATATATATAGTAAGATATGTTTTGAGAAAGATATGGAAAAAAAGGCACCCCCATTGAGAGTCAGAACTTATAGTAGGAGATCCACTAGGTGGTTTTGCTTAGAACCCTAAGGGCGGGTTCAATGAGATTGGGATTCTAGAGGACATCGGACAAACTCGAGTTCCTGATGATCATTGTTGGGTAGCATAAGTCGAGTGGAGTTGACGCCCACTGTTACATTGGGGTTTTGCTGTGATGGCAACGTAACCTTTGCTGTAATTGCGATATACTGCATTCCATAGCGTAAGTCGAGTGGCAGTGATTGCCTATAATCTATTTTTGATTTCGTTGGGAGAGCGACGTAACATCGGTAGATTGCGATCTATGTGGTTCCATGGCGGAATTCGTGTGGCAGTGAGTGCCTACAATCTATGTTGGGTTTCACTGGGATAGTGACACAACCTTTGTGTAATATACGATCCATGTGGTAAAGTTTCGCTTGGCAGCGTGATTCGAGGGGCACTGATGCCAACAGTTACATGGGTTTTGTTGTGATGGAAATGTAACCCTAGGTGTAGCTGCGATCTATTGCAGTTCCCATGGCGAAGTCGAAGGGTACGGATGCCTACATTTTTCTTATGGATTTCGTCGGGAGGCGATGTAATCATCATGCTAACTGCTATCCATAGGAGGGGGTGATGATTTCCATAGCATTTTTGAACGGAGGTTTTCCAAGTATTTTCACTGGGTAATGAAAAAGGATCTACTAAGTACATATAGATTTTCAGTCCTACGCCTGATCAACATATAATTGAATATCTGTAGGAATAAGGATGGACTTGCTTAGACATTGAGTTATCAAAAAGTATTTTTATCCAAACTAGTTTGGTAATACTATAAAATTTAAAGTGTTTTATGATTATATAATAAAAGAGTAGGAAGTTAAAATGTTTAGAGATGATTAATTAATAATACACATCAAGAGTTAGATTCTCGTTTTGTTCCTTTTCGAGGACGAAGAGTTCTAAGGGAGAAGGAATGTGACGGTCCAGATTTTTGACGCCCGTCAATCAGGTAATTAACTAATTTTATTATTGATTTGTAAAAGTCGAATAAATTAATTTTCTGATGTTTAAGAATATCTGAACATATAAAATAAATTAAAAACTATATTCAAAGTTTAAATATAAATTCGTGGATATGATAAATATATAAATATACAAGTATATGATTGCATGCCATATGAAATAATATATATGAAAGTTGTAAAAATGTGAATATATATATATGTAAGAACAAAATATACATAAGCAAGGTATATGAGAATATGTATAATTATAAGTGTATAAATATGTTGGAAAAACATATGTAAGTAAATGTATATGTACAAACAATACATAAAATGATGAATAGGTATCTTTACTTTGCATATGTACACATATTTACGTAAATATATAAATAAGAAAGTATACATATACATATGGTCTAAGTAGCATACACATAAATGTATGTATAAGGGAACATCATCATAACAAATATCAAAATCAAGTCATGTGAAATTTAATCCACATAATAGATCAAATCATATTTTATCAAATCAAGTCTACATATTTCAAATCAATATAAAACAAAAGAGAAAAAGAGAAAAAAAGAAAAAAAAAGCCTATACGTATGCAAAGCTTGCGCTATAGACTTCCACCCTCTTTATATATACATCCACAAATCACTACCTTATACACTTCAGTTTACAAAATATAAAAACAATAAAAGCTGCCATTAAGAACTTAAATAAAAATCAAAAGCAATTAAACACTTGAAAATCAAAAGGAAAAGGGAGATAAAGGGTCTTTGTCCAAAGAAAATAATAATAATAACCACTGCTCTATTCTAGGAAGAAATGGTAAGTAAACACTTATTCTTGTTTTCGAGTTATCATATATATAAGTATATATATATATATATAAGTGTATATATATATATATATCCATATAACTGTGATTTTGGAATGAATCTTTGATTTGTGCATATATATCCATATAACTGTGAGTAAACTCTCTGTTTATCTACTCTTTGTTTATATAGTTAGACTTTTATCTTTTAAAATCACAATCTTCCAATCCTGTTCAATATTGGCCAATGCGTTCAACATGGGAATGGTTTATATCGTTTTTTAGTTTATTTTTTAAAAATTGGCGGCATACAATTTCGTAGGGTATCGAATGAGAAATTGAGAAAAATTAGTAAAGATGGAATATTGGTTATACATTTCGAAAATTAAAATATCTCTTTCCGTAAGGAATTACTCAGCCCCATCATTGCCGTTGGGTTCGTAGGGAGGAGGGGTTTTTCGACGGAAGTTCAACGGAAATTGGTGATGGTCGATGGCAGTGATTCGAAACTAGGGTTGGGATACATCTTTGATTTGAGCCTCGTTTGATGTTTAGGAGTTTGGCGTGGTGGCCATGGAGGAGAGGGCTTTGTCATGGTAAGATTTGGTAGAAATCGAAGGTGATAGGTGTCACGATTTTTTTCCTGGTGGTCGTGTATTCCTGTAGCTCACCTGGAGGTAATCGCTTTTGGTTTTGAGTGATCGAAGCAAGGATTGAGGTGATGGCTAGAATGAGGATGGCGAGGTAATCATGCTAGCGGGTTCGAGTTGGTCGGACGACGAAGTGGGGAGTAGTGCACGTATGCGTGCAGACGTGTGCACGTTATTGACAGGCGAAAGAGGAAGAAAGAGAGGAAGAGGTAGAAGGATGCTCTGTTTTGTTTGTGGGTTCAAATGTTAGGGAGGGTGGGCTCGACCTGTTTCTATGCCTTGGTTTATTAGTAACTTATATTAGTTAATGGATTATTAAATAGGCTTAAAGAATAGTTGTCTTAGTTTGATAGGTAAGCAGCAGCTTTTGGTTAGTCTTTTATTTTTCTGTTTAATTTTTTTATGCTTAATTATTAAATAATCTTATCTCTCCATAATTTATAAACAATTTGCAGTTAAGTCTTAGTTTTGTATTACTTAATTAGTTATTTAATATGCTTAAGAAATATTGGCAATGATTCGAAATGGAAGTTCGACAGGAAATTTTTTTATGTGGGCAATGGGCTTTGATTTAATTATTATTATAAAAAAATGAAATGAAAAAAAAGAGACAAAAAGGAAGGGAAGAAGTGGGATTTATATTTTGATAATAACTAAAAATTTTAACTCTAAAATCTATTTTTTTTCCATTTTTAAACCAAATCAATATTGAATATTTTTGCATTCATGACCCTACTACCCACTGTTTTAAATTAGTTTAATGGATTTTCGTATGAATTAGATTTTAATGATATTTTATAACTAAAGGGTAATTAATTATATTATTATCATTGACCTAAACTTATATAAATTACCAAGTTAGATATTAAATAATGTGTTGAATTTAAACAACTAGAAATAAATTGTTATATAATTTCTTAATTCGAATTTAATTTGAATTAAGACATAAATGGATTTCATTTGATTAAAGTTAATTAATCCTGTGGTGAAATGGTTTGATATGGTTATAGATCATTAATTGGGTTAACGATCCATATCTTGGTTAACTTTAATGGACATTTAATTCAGTTATTCTTCCTTGTGCCATCAAGTGGTCAGGCGAGTTAAAATAATTATATTAAAATGGTATTATGTTTAATTTAAAAATAGGAATCTGTAATAAATTCCCATATTTGAATATTGTCACCCTAACTAATAAATTATTTATTTTAAACAATTTATTTGGACTTGAGCAGACCGGGTTCGGATGTCAGTGTTATCCGGAGCCGCTTTAATCTAATAATCTCTACGAACCTTTATGGGTTTGATTATAGAGTTCAATAAACTGGAATTCGTCTAATCCCATAAATTTAACTATTTTCAAACGAGTAACTTTATTTAGATGTTATTATAATATCAATGGATTTCCGTAAATGTGTTTGGTTACAATCAGATAAAAACTTGTAATGTGGTATGAGTTACCCTTGTTTTCAAAAGATTTTTATAACTTAAGTGTTTCAAGTTAGATGTGTTTACTCACGTTTGTTTCCAGCCTGACTCGGGTGTTACTTTATTGTAATTCTTGGGTCAGACCGAGTATTACAGAAATTTTAGATTAGGATGCTGTGGAGCTCAGGTGATGGGCTGGATGGTAGGGACGTAGTGCATATATTGACTATATTCCGCTGTGTATTGTAGGCTGTATAGTCAGCAGTTGAGAACAAGTTGTTATAACTGTCCAGATATGTTGTACTCCGATAACTTGTATATATGTCAACAGTTATAGCTTTTCTTTGTACAAAATGCTGCCATTGTATGTTATATTTTTTTCCGCTGTGATTGTGAGATTTTGTGATGTTGTTCTATTTCTTCTTCTATCTCTTTTCCTTCTTAACTCTAACAGCTTGGTATTTCCGGCACTCGGTTTCTTGGCAGTCTATATAGTGAACATATTAGTGTCGATTGTTGGGGTCAAAAATCGCCTGGTCGTTACAGTAAAATAATGCCAAAATTTATTCCAAAAATACTAAAGAAAGTAATCATCAAATCACCTTAAATATTCCCCAAAATCCTCCTCCTTTCTTCACAACACATGACCCACTCATTCACCATCAAGCCGAGCCCAAACCTTCCCTAAAACTCACGACTTAGAGCATGTTCCCCCTCCACAGGTCAAGTCAAGCCACCTAGAAGCCTTAAAACATGCATCCGTGAGCACCCGATTGAAGTTAGGAAAGTTATAATCACTTTAAAGTTAGTTCATTTGCGACTAAGGTGAGAACTCTAAATTATTAAGTAGGAAATGTTTATATGATATTTTGCAAGTTATAAATATTGTTTGGATGTTAATAATTATGTTTGATAAGTTCTTTGAAAAAGAATGCAACCGCCTTTAAGTCATTTGCAAAAGTTAGTTAGCAAACATGTACATAAATATAATCATGTGACATTATGATGAAAAAGTTGTTAATATATATATGCAAGTTCATATGACATGTTAGGATATATTAAAATGGTTATACACATTGTTCTAGATGTTTATTAGTTGTATATTGAATATATGTGTTGAAACAAGTCACGAATTTACACGACATATAATCACATGAAAATCACTTTCCGAAAAGAAATGAAATGTCATATGGAATCATTTATACCTTTGAAAAAATGTTTGGATATGCTTTAAAAATGATTCCTAAGTGTTTAAACTTGTCTCGATAAAGTTTGGATATGAATCTCAAAATACGCCTAAAATTTGACGCATCATGTAACGGTAGTTTGTATTTTCACGTCAAAAGTTCAAATGAACATAAAAGTGGAATATAGTTCGGAATTCTTCGAAGTACGAATTTTCCGAATCCTTAAATCCATATCTTTTATATGAAATAAGAAAATCAAGATTTCATCTTGTATATTTTGAAATGTGGAAAAATCAATTTTCAAGAAAAATCGAGTTTTTGCACTTAATGACCAAAGTAGGAAATGGATAAAATAATCGTTTTAAAAATATGAAATAAATTCTAAAAATCGTTTAAAATGTCTTAAAATGATTTAAGTTGAATACATGGTTTTTTAAATGATATAAAAGTTGTTTTGAAGAATATTTTAAAGCACTTTTTGTAACACTTTTTGCAACACTTTTCAATAACTTTTGAAATAAAGGTTGGAACTAAACAATTATTTCCCAAGCCTTATGTAAACATTTTTAAGTAATTGATAAAGTATTTAAAAAGATATTTGAACCATTCAAAATTATTTCAAAGGTGGTTAAAAAAATAGTTAAGTGATTTAAAAAGGGAAAAAAGTATGCGGAAACGACTGGTACATTTGTCCCGCCTGTGAGATCTATTAGTGAAAACAAGGTGTGTAACTAAGGTTAGGGATGAAGCAACCTGTGCCCTAAACTTACCTGGCCTTAGTTTTCTCTTTTAGGCGAGGGGTCGAACATATCGAAGGGAAAGCCCAGATACTCAACTTGGATTTTATAGAAATAATCTTCTTATACTCATTATTAAAATTCGAAGAGGGAACTGTCCTATTCGTGGTATTTAAATGGTGATCTCACTGCTATTTCACCCATAGCACTCGTTGAATACGGAAGTTGATATTGAATAAAAGTAGAGTGATTTCAACGATCCTATTTTCTCAAAAGATACTTTTTCAAAATGATTTGAGAAATATTCAAAAAGAGGTTTAAATGATTCTGTATTTACTAAAAGAATATTTTGAAAATATATATATCTCAGAGATTTTTCGGTAAAGAAAAATGAATGAATCGAAAAGCAATCATCTAGTTACATCTTTTTTATCGATGATTGGATTTCGAATGTACCACGGTCGGATTTGGGTGATTCCTATCCGAAAACCACTTCGAACCAGTTTTCGTGTTCGAAAAATGAAGATGTTGAAAGACAGAGATATTGAGATGAATGATAACGAGGGACTACTTGTTGATTAATTGGGGATAAACTCTCGATTCACTACATTGTAGTAGTGGTCTCTTTGTTATGAAAAACCTTAGAACCACAAGGACTCCTCGGCTAGGAATGGCTGAGCAAAGTACTTTTGGTTTCGTTCTATCCTAGAACGAACTTGTATGGACGAATGTCTGACCTTGCATTCCAAATCACAATGAGTGAACTCTATAAAAGTATATCAGTCGATGGCAGAGAAGACACCTTCTCTTAGCTACACCCTTTATTGAGACATACGAGTTCAGGAAGTTGTACGTTTGTAGAAATCAGTCGTGTGAATGTGGAATGGCATTGTGGCATTCAAAGTGAAAGAAGATGTGCTATGTGAAAAGTTAATCGTTGCCTCGAGCCTCATGAACCGAAAATGGTCGAAACAGGGTTAAATGCAGCAAGGCTAAGTGGATCATTCCCAATTAGGGTATGATCATCTCCTTCTTGATATATTTCTTCCCGCTATGATGATCAGGATGTAAATTAATTTGGATATTTACGAAGTGAGCTCTTGGATAAAGTTTGATAACGACCGAGTGATGACGTATTTGGTACTATCTAGTTAAAGAGGTAGGTTGGTCTTGTGTTGGTAGAGGGTAGAAGTTCTGTGCCTCGGGACATCTATCTAGAGGTGTACCCATCAAAATGTAGTCCCTTCACCTGGTTGTTTGTATGGAAATCCATTCCCCAACAAGAAATTAGAGCTCTGTTTGCAGAACCTAGTATGTTGGAATTTAATAACGGTAATAAATTCGGCTAAGATTAATAAGTTTAATTGCAAATGTTTTCAAAGAAATTTATTAAAAATAATTTCTCCAAATTTTATGTAATAAAGAGTATTGGTTATCATAAGGTAAAAAACCATTCCGTGTTTATGTGCGGCGTGGTCATATGAGATACATTTTTGTTTTCAAAACATCGTACTTTGAGTTCTCACACCTGTCCCATGACTGACCCGGAGTTTGTTTTCCCTTTAAGCTCTAGGTACCCTAATTTTTGGGTAGCCGTGTAGTCAGGATACCTTAGAAGCATTTTGGAGCATGCTGGGGAGCATTTTGGAGAAGTCTTTTGGAGCTATGAAGCTGAAGTACCTTATGTAGATATCTACCCATTTTCTGCTGTGTTATGTAGTTTGTATTTTCCAGCATATGTATGGATAGACAGTTATAACTATCCCGTAGGATTTGTATTTGACTTTAATCATTTATATATAATTAAAATGTCTAATGCGATGTGAGATTCTATTATTATGTTATCTTCTATCTTTATTTTCTTTTACACCCTGCCTCCTGACACTTGGACTAAGGCACGTGAATACCGTGGATGTATTAGTCTCTATTTCTAAGGGTTGGGGAGATGGTTCGTCACACTCTGTATTAGAGTTGAAGGTTAAGAGAGAACCTTAGCATTGTTAGGGTATGACTCATTAGAGATAGGGTTAGTAACGCTTATAATGAGTTTAGTCTGCGAGAGCGCATAATTAAAAACTTTTAACTTAAATAAGTATATTCATACTGTATAGCATTCCCTAAGATATCTCGTTTATATAACCTAAAGATCGTTTTGTTACTATATACAGATAATAGAAAATGAGTGGAAGAAAAGGACCAGGTAGGGGAGGAAGTAATACCACAAATGGTCAAACTCCTGCAGGTACAATATTCGAGGAAGTAGTTGTAACGACCCGTATTTCTACGGATCGAAACATTGTTAAACTATATGCTTTAAGTCGTATTGTTGATAGGACGTTGATGTTGTTAAGCTGTATGGAGCTTAGGTTGAGTGGAACGACCTATAGGGGTAATGACTTAAGGGATTTGAGTTGAACGACTTATAGGTTGAACGACCTAAGGAGTTAGGCTGTGTAGTGGTTAGGTCGCATGGATGTTGGCTTAAGTCGTATGGCCGAGTTAAGGTAGTAACCGACCTATAGGACGACCAACCTATAGTGCTTGACCGACTTAAGGAAGTTGCCGAGTTATAGAAGTTACGACCTAAGAAGGTTAGCGGGTTAGTGGCTAACGGCTTAGGAAGATAGGCCGACTTAAGGAGTTAACGACCTAAAAGCTTACGGGTTAGCGAGTTATAGAAGCTTAGGTCGTGTGATAGCTTGGGTCGGTGGAGCGACTTATGGGATTGGACCGACTTAGGGGTTAACGGCTTAAGGTAGGAAGGTCGTTCATGCGACTTAGTATAGTTGGATCGTATTGGGGCTTAGGTCGTATAGGGAATGGGACGACCTAAGGGACTTAATGGGTTATGTGAGTGAACGACCTAAGAGAGAACTGTGTTGTAGTTAGGTCATAAACGACCTAAGGCTTAAGTCGTTTTGGTATAAGTCGTAAGTCGTAGGGACCTAGGCTTAGTGTTAAGTCATTAGGTCATGTCTTAGTTAACTCGCGTACGAGTTAGGTCGTGAGCAATGTTGGGTTGTGTCTATGTTGAGTCGCACACAGGTTAAATCGTGTGCGTGTTAGGTCGGCTTAGAGTTAGGTCGCATGAGTCGTTGGATCGGCTTTGTAGTTGAGTTGCTATGCCGTGTACATGTTAAGGCGTTGGGTCGTTGAGGTTATGGGTGGTGAGTCTTAGGTCGTGGACGACTCATGGGATAGGTCGGCGACGACTCATGGGGCGGCCGACTCATGGGTTTTTCTGCCTATAAATAGAAGGCTTTGGTTCACTTTTTGGCACCGGATTTTGAAGCGACAAAGTGCTGCCATTTTGAGAGCTCGACTACAACACTTCTTCATCTTCTTTTCTCCACTTTAATCTTGTGCTTCCATCCATCTAGATTGAAGATCAAATCGAAGATCCAAGGGCCAAAGTTGAAGATCTTCATCCATTGAAGAGAGATTTCATCATTTGAAGCGGGATTTTGGAGAATCAAACTTGACTCTTTTCTGTCCAGATCTGGAGTTTGCTGATTTTGAGGTGTTTTGGTGATTCGGTGAGTGGTGGTTATCTCTCATACGGACCCAAAGGAGTGTATTGGATCGGTGGCTTGTTTATGTGATAAAGAGAGTGATTTCGTGCATTTTTCTTAAGTCTGCATGTAGATCTATTGTTCATGATGATTTGACACCTATTTTACTACATGTTTACTTATGCAAGTTTATTCATCAAGTTGTAGAGATATTGCTCATGATTCATGCTTGTTAGATTGCATGTTAGATTTGGACTCTTTATTTACGAAATTGCCATTATTGTTATAATTGTTTATTTACATCTTGTTTGAATGATTGATTACTTGGATTAATGTTTGATTTGATTAATTAGTTGATTGATAGCTTGATTTAATCAAGTTGGGTGATGATGATTCAAAAGCTAAGTGGAAAGGCTCTTGAATAAGGAAAGCTGCTTGTGGCATATGAAACGGATGTTGAAGCTCATATGGATAGATTTGATGATGATGTTGAGATGGGACTTTGCCATGATGCGATAAGGCAAACCATGATGATGAGATGAGACTTTGCTATGATGTGATGAAGCAAAGGATGATGTGAGAAAGCCTTGGTTTAATCCCGATGGGATCATCCCAAGCATGTTGATAACTCGGTGATATGGTTCGAGTTTGTGGATAATGGTTAGCTTGAGAGGCGCTTGAGCTAGTATGGAAATAGTCGTCGAGGAGGATGACTAGAAGGCTGAGATCTCATCGTTGTTGAAGGTTATAGCATGCTCAAAGAAAGGGTACATTGGGACGGGTCACGATGACGTTCCAAGCACGGGTCACGATGACGTGCTAGTACTCTGGGCAGATGCGATAGTCCTAGGCACAGGTCACGATGACGTGCGGAGTTATGTCTAGAACCGGGGTTACCATTAGCCCTTGACGGACGGATGAAATAATGAGCCGGTCATTCAACTAACGGTGAAATCAAGGCAATGATAACAGTGATAGCCAGAGTCATGGATGTTTGGATGTTTTGGTTGTATCATCGCTTGGGCCAAGAGCGATATTTTCAGGGTGCTTATCTGATCTTGGTTTAGGCCTTGGGGTTTGTGCTCGGAAAAATACCGACCTTGACTCGAGTGATAATTACTTTGCTTTGAATGTCTGAATTGCTATGTTTGCTTCTGCTTAGTGTGTTTGGGGGCTATCACTGTAGAAAGAGGTGGAGTGGGATGGTTGGGTTCCTATTCCTTTTTACTCCTTTATGCTCTTTTGGTATGTTTGATAGTTGATTTACTGCTTACTAAGACTTTTGTCTGACTCAAGGTTTTATGTTTAATTCTTATCACCTTGGGCTTTTCATCCATGTTGGGATGGGCAGACTAGGTAGCAGGTGACAGGTGTTGTTCTTTGTGATTGACGCTGTTGATGACGAAGACGAGCTGGAGGCTTTTGCATATTATTTTCTTACTATATGTACTGGGTATTCCGCTGTTTGTTATTCTCTGAGTGTTATGTAGTGAGGCTTGATGTACTGACTTTGCTGAATGTTGTATCAAACTATTAGAGTTTATATGATGAGATTCTGTTATATGGAGCTTCACTATGTATATTTTCTATTGTATTTTGTCCATGCGCTGTGAGTAATACGATCGTCCATGGCAGCCTGGCGCACTTTTCAGCGCATTATTTCCTTGTTTAGTGCAGGAGTCATGGGTGGTCGTCACATTTGGTATCAGAGCGAGGTTAATCGATTTTAGCCAATGCTCGCTGACATAACTACATATGAGAGATGTAATTGTATTTTGATGGATGATTACTATATATAATATAGTAGCTTAGAAGGATTTGAACTCCTTATGCAGTTGTTTCTCAAGGTGTTCTAAGTCATTCCTTTTTGTAGATATTAAGGATGAGTCGAAGAGGGAGACCAGCTGCTAGGGAAGGCCGTGCTGCTGAGGGGGCTGCTGATTATGCTACTATGTTTGAGGCCATGATGACTTCGATCATGAGAAGGATGCCAGCCTCGGGGTCATCAGTAGATGTTGGAGTTCAAGTTCAAGCTCCAAGACCAGTGGATTTTGCTAAGTTGTGCAAAGACTATACTTCTCTTGGAGGAAAGGTTTTCTTGGGAACAGAATCAACCATTGAAGTTCAGAGATGGATTGATGCTTGTAGAAGGATCTTTGGTGATTTGGGGATTAAGGATGCAACTAAGAGGAAGCTTGCATCGAGACAGCTTCAAGGGAGAGCTTCTGATTGGTGGAATTCTATCACCATTGATACTCCGGAGGAAGAGATTACTTGGGAGCAATTACAAGTTAGATTTGAAGCTAAGTTCATTTCTACAGCTCAGAAATCTGTTCTGTTTAAGAAGTTTGTGGAGCTCAAGCAAGGTGGAAGACCTGTTCTTGAGTATGTTTCTGAGTTTGAAGCTTTGTCCAAGTATGCTCGGTCATATATTGATTCTCCCTATCAGAAGAATGAGAAGTTTGTGACAGGCTTGGACACTTATCTTGGGAGGCAGTTGGTGGATCATTTGGACGATCCATTTGAGAAGCTTGTGGAGAAAGCTCTCAGGCCGAGAGTCTGTTTCCTAAGGAAGGATCTGTTGTTGCTGTGACCAAGGAGCAAAGTGGAAACAAGAAGAGGAAGCAGCAGCAGCAGAAGGGTAAGGATGGTCAGAAGAAGCCGAAGGGTGAAGTGACCTGCTTCAATTGTCAGCAGAAGGGCCATTTCTCTAGAGATTGTAAGAATCCAAAGGTGCCGGTGAAGTGCCACAACTGTGACAAGCTGGGGCATATTAGGAAGAATTGTCCGAAACCGAGGAAGGATAAGCAGATGGTGCAAGCTTATGCTTTGGGGGCTGTACCATCGTCTTCGAAAGCTCTTACTGCTGAAGAGAAAGGAAAGAGTGTGGTGGTTCAAGGTACTCTTTCTATTTGTGGTGTTCCAGTTAGAGTGTTGTTTGATACTGGGGCGTCACATTCTTTTGTTTGTAATGAACTTGTAGGCCGGTTGGGTTTGGAACCGGATATTGTTGATAGACCATTGGTTGTGACTAATCCAGTTGGGGGTTCATCTTGTTTGTGTATGTTATGCCGTGGTCTAGTTGTATCGAGTCATGATTGCTCTTTTGTGTGTGATTGCTTTGTACTGAACTTTGCGGGGTTCGGAATTATTTTGGGTATGGACTGGCTTAGGAAGTATGCGGCAAGGATTGATTGTGAGAGGTTGGAGGTGACAGTCGAGAATGTGGAGAGGCGAAAGGTTGTGATACGATGTAAGCATGAAGAAGGCGTATTCATGAGCTTCATGTATTCGCTGGTTGTTCCACGGGATGGACTGTCACCGGTGCCTATCGTTAATGGATTTGAGGATGTCTTTGACGAGGTCAAAGGGTTACCGCCGCATAGGGAGATCGAGTTTCGTATCGATCTAGTTGAGGGAGCCAGACCTGTTGTGATGCCTCTTAGGTGAATGGCGCCTAGGGAACAGCAAGAGTTGAAGGTGCAAGTTGATGACCTTTTACAGAAAGGATTCATTCGGCGTAGTGTGTCCGAATGGGGTGCACCAGTTGTGTTCGCAACCAAAGCGGATGGATCGTTGAGGTTATGTGTGGATTATCGTGAGCTGAATAAAGTGACTAAGAAGAACAAATATCCATTGCCGAGAATAGATGACTTGTTTGATCAGCTTCACGAAGCTAGGGTGTTTTCTCAAATGGATTTGGCAACGGGATTTCACTAGTTGAGAGTGGCAAAGGATAGTGTTCCGAAGACTGCTTTTAGGACACCATCTGGTTTCTATGAGTGGCTGGTAATGCCGTTTGGATTGACCAATGCACCAGCATATTTTGTGGATCTTATGAATAGAGTGTTCAGAGATCAGTTGAACAAGTTTGTACTTGTGTTCGTGGATGATATTTTGGTTTACTCCAGGAATGAAGAGGAACACAAGACACACTTGCGGATTGTTTTGGAAATCTTGTGGAACATCAACTGAAGGCTAAGTTTTCGAAGTGTCACTTCTGGAAGAGTGAAGTGAGATTCTTAGGCCATGTTATCTCTGGAAATGGAATAACGGTTGATCCCGCTAAGGTGGCAGCAATCCAGGATTGGGTTAGACCTAAGAATGCATCTGATGTGAGAAGTTTTCTTGGATTAGCAGGATACTATCGTCGATTTATCAAAGACTTTTCCAAGATAGCTGCACCGTTGACAGGATTGACGAAAAAGAACCAAGTGTTCAGATGGGATGATAAGTGTGAACAAGCTTTCGGAATCCTGAAAGAGCGACTGACAAGTACTCCTGTTTTGACTATTCCAAGTGGGAATGATGAGATGGTGGTTTACACCGATGCATGTGGTACTGGACTTGGAGCAGTGCTAATGCAGAAGGATAAAGTTGTTGCGTATGCAAGTCGACAACTGAAGCCGCATGAAAGGAATTATCCGACTCATGATTTGGAGTTAGCGGCGATCGTATTTGCTTTGAAGATGTGGAGACATTACCTATTGGGAGTTCGATTCGAGTTGTTTATGGATCATAAGTCTTTGAAGTATCTTTTCTCCCAAAAGGATTTGAATCTTCGACAGCAACGGTGGTTAGAGTTTTTAGCATCATATGATTTTGGTATAGCCTATACTCCGGGAAAAGGTAACGCAGTGGCAGATGCATTAAGTCGAAGACATGCAGGATTGGGAGCCATGTTTTCGGAGTGGAAGAGTCTTGAGTATTTGGCTGGATTTGACTTCAGGCCTAGATGTGAATTGGAACCTGAGATGTTGGCAAACTTATCGATAAGACCTACTCTTGTGGAAAGAATTGGCGAGAGCCAAAAGCGAGACGATAAGCTTGTCAAGATTATCCGTGATTTGGAATCTGGATTGGATCCAGAGAAAGATAAAGGATTCGAGGTCGATCGAGAGGGTTGGCTTCGGAAGCAAGGACGATTAGTTGTTCCCGATATAAATGAATTGAGAGATGAAGTTCTTAAGGAAAGTCATCACTCGAAGTTGGCAATTCATCCAGGTGGAAATAAGATGTATCGGGATATGAAGAGAACCTATTATTGGGAAGGTATGAAGAAGGATGTTGGAAATTTTATTTCCAAATGTATGAACTGCCAGTTGGTAAAAGCCGAGCAAAAGAAGCCCAGTGGATTGCTTCAGCCGTTGGAAGTTCCTACATGGAAGTAGGAACAAATATCGATGGACTTTATCGATGGCTTTCCTAGAACCAGAGCAAGAAATGAAGGGATTTGAGTAATCGTAGGTCGTTTGACTAAGAGTGCAAGGTTCATTCCTGTTCGATCAACTAGGACTGCATCGAAATTGGCTGAGTTGCATGTTAAGTGGATAGTTCGATTCCATGGTATTCCGAAGAGTATAGTGAGCGATCGAGGCCCATTATTCACTAGTGGATTTTGGAAGAGCTTCCAGGAAGTTTTGGGAACTGAGTTGTGTTTGAGTACAGCTTATCACCCTCAAACAGATGGTCAGACTGAGAGAGTCAACAGAGTTTTGGAAGATCTCCTCAGAGCATGTATTTTGGACTTCGGAGGATCATGGGAAGATCATCTTCATTTGGTGGAATTTGCGTATAATAACAGTTACCAGTCAAGCATTGGTATGGCACCATATGAAGCGTTGTATGGAAGGTCGTGTAACTCTCCGACATGTTGGTTGGAAACCGGAGAAAAGTTAATACTTGGGCCAGAAGTGATTCGACAGACTTCGGATTGTATAGAGATCATTCGGCGACGAATGAAGGCAGCCCAAGACCGTCAGAAAAGTTATGCCGACAAGCGTCATAAGGATTTGGAATTCGACGTAGGAGATATGGTTTTTGTAAAGATTTCTCCACTGAAGAATGTTATTCGATTCGGGAAAAAAGGGAAATTGACTCCAAGATTTGTTGGACCATTCCCGATCATCGAGCGAATTGGAAAGCTCGCCTATAGATTGGAGTTACCAGAAAAGATGTCGGGTGTGCACAATGTTTTTCATGTATCGTATCTACGGAAGTATGTGCACGACTCGAATACAGTGGTTTCTACTGATAGCTGTGAAGATTTAGAGGTTGATCCAGTTGTTACGAGACCTCGTAAGCCGCTTCGTGTTGTGGAAACCGACACAAAACAGCTTAGGAGGAAGACGGTTAAGTTGCTCAAGGTACAATGGAGTGATGATGTTAACGACTGTACGTGGAAGGAGGAAGAAAGGATGACGGCAGCTCATCCTGAACTCTTCAAGGTATGGCCCTAAGGTGTCGTGACATCTCATGAATTTGTAACTTGTTCTAGTCGTAGAATTCTGCATGCTAGGTTAGTAATTGGATGCATGGTATGTTGATTGCTATGGATGATAGGCATGCAGAATAGTTTTGATTGCTCTTGTTTGTTTAGAATTTCGGAGGCGAAATTCCTAAGGGGGAGAGAATGTAACGACCCGTATTTCTACGGATCGAAACATTGTTAAACTATATGCTTTAAGTCGTATTGTTGATAGGACGTTGATGTTGTTAAGCTGTATGGAGCTTAGGTTGAGTGGAACGACCTATAGGGGTAACGACTTAAGGGATTTGAGTTGAGCGACTTATAGGTTGAACGACCTAAGGAGTTAGGCCGTGTAGTGGTTAGGTCGCATGGATGTTGGCTTAAGTCGTATGGCCGAGTTAAGGTAGTAACCGACCTATAGGACGACCAACCTATAGTGCTTGACCGACTTAAGGAAGTTGCCGAGTTATAGAAGTTACGACCTAAGAAGGTTAGCGGGTTAGTGGCTAACGGCTTAGGAAGATAGGCCGACTTAAGGAGTTAACGACCTAAAAGCTTACGGGTTAGCGAGTTATAGAAGCTTAGGTCGTGTGATAGCTTGGGTCGGTGGAGCGACTTATGGGATTGGACCGACTTAGGGGTTAACGGCTTAAGGTAGGAAGGTCGTTCATGCGACTTAGTATAGTTGGGTCGTATTAGGGCTTAGGTCGTATAGGGAATGGGACGACCTAAGGGACTTAATGGGTTATGTGAGTGAACGACCTAAGAGAGAACTGTGTTGTAGTTAGGTCGAAAATGACCTAAGGCTTAAGTCGTTTTGGTATAAGTCGTAAGTCGTAGGGACCTAGGCTTAGTGTTAAGTCATTAGGTCGTGTCTTAGTTAACTCGCGTACGAGTTAGGTCGTGAGCAATGTTGGGTTGTGTCTATGTTGAGTCGCACACAGGTTAAATCGTGTGCGTGTTAGGTCGGCTTAGAGTTAGGTCGCATGAGTCGTTGGATCGGCTTTGTAGTTGAGTTGCTATGCCGTGTACATGTTAAGGCGTTGGGTCGTTGAGGTTATGGGTCGTGAGTCTTAGGTCGTGGACGACTCATGGGATAGGTCGGCGACGACTCATGGGATAGGTCGGCGACTCATGGGTTTTTCTGCCTATAGGCTTTGGTTCACTTTTTGGCACCGGATTTTGAAGCGACGAAGTGCTTCCATTTTGAGAGCTCGACTACAACACTTCTTCATCTTCTTTTCTCCACTTTAATCTTGTGCTTCCATCCATCTAGATTGAAGATCAAATCGAAGATCCAAGGGCCAAAGTTGAAGATCTTCATCCATTGAAGAGAGATTTCATCATTTGAAGCGGGATTTTGGAGAATCAAACTTGACTCTTTGCTGTCCAGATATGGAGCTTGTTGATTTTGAGGTGTTTTGGTGATTCGGTGAGTGGTGGTTATCTCTCACACGGACCCAAAGGAGTATATTGGATCGGTGGCTTGTTTATGTAATAAAGAGAGTGATTTCGTGCATTTTTCTTAAGTCTGCATGTAGATCTATTGTTCATGATGATTTGACACCTATTTTACTACATGTTTACTTATGGAAGTTTATTCATCAAGTTGTAGAGATATTGCTCATGATTCATGCTTGTTAGATTGCATGTTAGATTTGGACTCTTTATTTACGAAATTGCCATTATTGTTATAATTGTTTATTTAGATCTTGTTTGAATGATTGATTACTTGGATTAATGTTTGATTTGATTAATTAGTTGATTGATAGCTTGATTTAATCAAGTTGGGTAATGATGATTCAAAAGCTAAGTGGAAAGGCTCTTGAATAAGGAAAGCTACTTGTGGCATATGAAGCGGATGTTGAAGCTCATATGGATAGATTTGATGATGATGTTGAGATGGGACTTTGCCATGATGCGATAAGGCAAACCATGATGATGAGATGAGACTTTGCTATGATGTGATGAAGCAAAGGATGATGTGAGAAAGCCTTGGTTTAATCCAGACGGGATCATCCCAAGCCTGTTTATAACTCGGTGATATGGTTCGAGTTTGTGGATAATGGTTAGCTTGAGAGGCGCTTGAGCTAGTATGGAAATAGTCGTCGAGGAGGATGACTAGAAGGCTGAGATCTCGTCGTTGTTGAAGGTTCTAGCATGCTCAAAGCAAGGTTACGTTGGGACGGGTCACGATGACGTTCCAAGCACGGGTCACGATGACGTGCTAGTACTTTGGGCAGATGCGATAGTCCTAGGCACGGGTCACGATGACGTGCGGAGTTATGTCTAGAACCGGGGTTACCATTAGCCCTTGACGGACGGATGAAATAATTAGCCGGTCATTCAACTAACGGTGAAATCAAGGCAATGATAACAGTGATAGCCAGAGTCATGGATGTTTGGATGTTTTGGTTGTATTGTCGCTTGGGCCAAGAGCGATATTTTCAGGGTGCTTATCTGATCTTGGTTTAGGCCTTGGGGGTTTGTGCTCGGAAAAACACCGACCTTGACTCGAGTGATAATTACTTTGCTCTGAATGTCTGAATTGCTATGTTTGCTTCTGCTTAGTGTGTTTGGGGGCTATCACTGTAGAAAGAGGTGGAGTGGGATGGTTGGGTTCCTATTCCTTTTTACTCCTTTATGCTCTTTTGGTATGTTTGATAGTTGATTTACTGCTCACTAAGACTTTTGTCTGACTCAAGGTTTTATGTTTAATTCTTATCACCTTGGGCTGTTCATCCATGTTGGGATGGGCAGACTAGGTAGCAGGTGACATGTGCTGTTCTTTGTAATTGTCATAAACCAAGGCCCCTGATTAAGGATTGTCACATAATGAAGAAAGGAGAACAAGCCAAAGTTTATGCTTTCAATGATGAGCCTTCAACCTCCACAGATGTGAAGGGCAAAGGAGTTTTAGAAGGTAATATTTTTATTTAAGATGTTTTAGTTAGAGTTTTATTTGATACATGAACTTCTCATAGTTTTATTTCTAAAAAGACTATAGAAGAATTGGAACTTAAACAAAAAATTATTATGACCCTATCTGCGTGATGAATCCTATATGAGGCTCCACTATTCTTTGTATGCACTGCAACAAGTTCCAATTTCCTATCCTCCCCATCACTTTCCTTTTGATCTTTTTGTCTTAGATTTTATTGGATTCGAAATTTTACTCGGTATGGATTGGTTGGGTAAGTACAAAGCTGTGCTCGATTGCGAAAAAAGAATGATATCTTTAAGGACCGTCTTTGGGAAAATCATAGAAATATCTTGTGAAGGTCCTAGTCCAAGAAGGGATAATTTTCTTTATGCTTTAGATACATCCTAGACAGGATTAGAAACAATACCCATTGTTAAAGAATTTGCAGATGTCTTTGAGGAAGTAAAAAGTTTGCCCCCACATTGAGAAATCGAATTCCGTATCGATTTAGTTCCTAGTGCGATGCCAATTAAACAATGAGATAAAATGATGGCTCTGAAAGAGAGGGATGAGTTGAATAACCAAACCTAAGAGCTATTAAAGAAAGGATTAATAAGACCCAGCCGTTCAAGTTGGGGATCAGCATCAGTTTTTGTTGCTAAGTCAGATGGATCTTTGAGATTTTATGTAGCTATCGAGATCTAAATAAGCAAACCATTAAGAACAAGTATCCTCTACCCCGAATAGATGACTAGTTTGACCGGTTAAACGGAGCTCGAGTTTTCTCTAAAATGGACCTAGCTTCAAGATTCCATCAGTTAAGGATCATAGAAGATTGCATTCATCTAACTGCATTCAAAGGTCCGAATACTTTCTATGAGTAGCTGGTTATGCCTTTTGGGCTGACTAATGCACCCGCTTATTTTGTTGACCTTATGAATATAGTGTTTAGAGATGTGCTAAAAAAATTCGTGTTTGTCTTTATCGATGATATCCTCGTCTACTCAAAGACAGAAGAAGAACACACAAGGCATCTAGAAGCTGCGTTGGAGATATCGAGGAATAATGTGCATAAAGCCAAATTCTCAAAGTGCTATTTTTAGGAGAAGTAGGTAAGATTCCTTGGACATACAATATCAAGGGATGGAATTTCAATGGATCTGGTGAAAGTGGAAACTATTCAAGATTGGAAGCAGCCACAAAATCCTATAGAGATCCGTAGCTTTTTAGGTTTGGCAGTATATTACAGAAGATTCGTTCAAGACTTATCTAAGATTGCCTATCACCTAACGAAGTTGAAATGAAGTATGATAAATTTGTTTGGACTCCAAAATGTGAAGAAGCATTTCAAGAACTAAAGAAGAGGTTGGAAACCGCTTTAGTTTTAGCAATTATAAATGGAAATAGTGGATTTATTCTTTATACAGATGCTTGTAGAGAAGGAGTTGGTGCAGTTTTAATGCAAGATGGGAAGGTGATTGCTTACGCATGTAGACAACTGAAGACACATGAGAAGAATTACGCAACACACGACTTAGAATTATTAGCCGTTGCGTTTGCTCTAAAGATATGGAGATATTATTTGCTGGGTAAGAATTTTTCATAGTTTATTTCGGTAAAACTTTGAATTGACCTTAGTGAATAATACTCCATCTTTTAGGAAAAAATTCGAACTCTTCACAGACGAAAAATCTTTGAAGTATCTTTTTTCCTAGAAGTATTTGAACATGAGACAGCGACGCTGGATAGAAATTCTTGCGTCATATGATCTTGATATTTTATATATACCTAGGAAAGCCAACGTAGTAGATGATGCATTGAGTAGGAAGTTAGTTACTATTTATTATTTGGTAGTAACTCTAACTCTTCTAGAAAGAATTGCCAGTAAATAGGGAGAAGATAAATGGTTTGAGAAATACATTAAAGCAATTGAAGGAGGAAGAAATTCATGCTTTAAAATAGATAACCTTGGAGTATTATGGTTAAATGGAAGAATTTGTGTTCCAGATGTTGAAAATCTTAGGAAAGAAGTACTAGCTGAATGCCACACAGCCAAACTTAGCATTCGTCTAGGAATTCATAAGATGTACAAGGACATGAAGCATACATTTTGGTGGAAAAGTACATTGAGGAACATATCTATTTCTGTTAGCCTTTGCGAAAATTGCCAAAGAATCAAAAGTGACCAATAGAAGACGACAGGATTACATAAAACTTTGGAGATTCTAGCTTGGAAGTGGAATCATATATCCATGGATTTCATTGATGGCTAACCCCGAAAAAGGAAAGGAAACGAAGGCATTTGGGTCATCATAGACCGATTAACCAAAAGTTGTTAAGCTAACAAGAATGGCATCAAGCCTTGCGTATATATATGAAGGAGATTGTTCGATTGCATAGAGTTCCAAGAAATACAGTAAGCAATCATGACCCAATCTTCACTAGTCAGTTTTGGGAAGCATTACAGATAGCTTTGGGAACCAAGCTGAGTATAAGCACTGCATATTATCCCCAAACTGATCGACAGATGGAAAGAGTCAGCCGCATTTTAGAAGATCTTTTAAGAGCATGTATTCTAGAATTTGGAGGTTCATGGGAGAATCATTTACATTTAGTAGAGTTCTCCTATAATAATAGCTATTAAGCTAGTATAGGCATGGCACCGTTGTGAAGCTCTGTATGGTCGTCCGTGTAAATTGCCAGCATGTTGGATAGAAACCGAAGATCGGTTAGTGTTTGGCCCAGATATGATAAGAGAAGCTTCAGAGAAATTTGATATGATTAGAAAGAAGTTAAAAGAAGCCCAAAGTAGAAAGAATAGTTAGGCAGACCGAAGACGTAGAAATATGAAATTCTCAATTAGAGATTCTTCTTTTTGAAAGTCTCTCCAATGAGAGGACTAGTAAGATTGGGAAGAGCTGGGAAGTTAGCACCTTGATATATTGGACCTTTTCCCATTCTCGAAAGAATCAGCCCACTAGCTTATCAAGTACAATTATTTGAAAGATTGTCTGGTGTATACAATGTTTTTAATGTATCACATTTACGGAAGCATGTATATGACCCAGAACAAATCATAGAAACGGTAGCTATAACGACCCGAAAATTTCAATCCCGAAAATTCCAGATAGTTAGGAAAAGAAGCAAAGAGATAGAAGAAGAAACACAGATTCTCACATTCGTAGTGGATCTAAATATAATATCATATAATATCATTTATATAAAGAAAGCTGTATCAGTAAATTTACATTTTTAATACATCAGAGTTACAACATTTCATAATTACTGGACAATTAAAATAATTTGTCCCAGATATACAATAATATATCACAGCGGATACACTCCATACGTTTCTGCCATCCAGCTCGCCTCTTGAGCTCTAGAACGTCCTTACCTGAAAATCTGTAATACTCGGTCTGACCCGAGCATTACATCAAAGTAGCTTCAACTAGAATTAATTTCGATCCGCACAAATTTCTTTCAGTTTACAATTTTTTTTCAATTTAAATCTCCATTTCCAAATTAATTTAAATCTCAATTTCAAATTAATTTCCAATTCCAATTCCAAATAAATTACCAATCCCAATTACAAATAAATTTCCAATCCAAATTCCAAATCAATTTAAATTCCAATTTCAAATTAAATTAAAGTTGGGTCAGGCTGGAAACCAGCGTGAGTAAACCCATATAATTTGAAATACTAAGTTCAAACCATAAAAGAAAAACCCGGGGTAACTCGTTCTTCACTACGAGTCCATTACTTGTTATGCTCAACACTTATTTCATAAATCAATCCCTAAGTACCCATACATAGTTTCAAAGGTCCATATTATTCCATTCTTGCCTATTGATTTCACATATCAAATCTATAGAGATTTATTAGAGATTACAAATCGAAGTGGGTTCGGGTAATTACTGATACCCGACCCCGGTCTCTTCGAATTCCAAGTCATCTTAACCCAAGTTATTCAAGTGAAATACAATTCAAACTTTAAATACAGGGTGTCATAGTAATTCTTCATCAATAGATAACCATATTATCACAGTTTAAATCAAACATATCATATCACATAGCATCATGAATCACATATCAGGGATAACAATTAATCCAAGGCTTTCAATATCATTCTATCATCCATACGCTAGGTTAATTAGTCATACCATTCTAATTAATTTAAATAGATTAAATTAATTACTTCAATCATCTTTAAATCCCGCTTACTCAATATTAATTAATTACAAATCATTTAATTAATCATCCTATAATTATCATCTTTAATTACATTAAGTAATTAGCCTTTAATTAATTACACAAATTAATTATCCTTAACCTTTCACAGTAATTAATTTACCATAACAAATTACATTGATCTTTAATTAATTACATTAATTAATTATACTTTAATTAATCGCATTAATTAATTAACCTTAATTAATTATATTCAGTAATAAACTATCCTTGATTACTTACATTAATTAATTAACTTCTTAATTAATTATTTTATTTAGTTACCCCAAGTAATTAATCCTTTATTACTTCCACTAAGTAATTTTCTTTCTCATTAATTACACAAAGTAATTAAACCATAATTATTTTCATTTATTTATACCCGAAGTAATTACTCTTTTATCACATTCATTAATTTATCCATCAATTATTTCACTAAGTAATTATACTTAATCAGTTACATTAAGCGATTATCTTTAATTAATTAAACTAACTAATTAACTTAAATTAATCACATTAATTTACTTAATCACATTGAGTAATTAATCTCTTTAATTACTTCCATATACCATAATTAATTACCTTTAATCTACTTAGATTAATTAACCCTTAATTGATTAATTAATTAATTATCTTAAATCAATTACCTTAGTTAATCATCTCATAATTACTAGTTAATGATTAACTACAATCATTAACTATTCACTAATTAATTATACTAAGTAATTATTCTTTGATTATTAACATGTATTAATTCACCTTTATAAATTTCATTAAGTAATTAATTTCACTAATTTATTATCTATAATTAATCTCAAACTTAATTAAATAAAGATAAATTCTTTATCTTTATTAATTATTTATTATACTTTATTAGAAAATATTTAGAGATCAATTTCATAATTAAAATATATAATTTACCTTAAATCAAAACAATTATAAACATTTAACTTGTTTAAAGCATTTAAATTCTTGAAATTTAATCACTTTAATAAATTTACAAGATGTTTGATAATTTTACTTTTGGAAAAAAACATGATTTACATTCCTTTGAAAAGTTTATTTAAAACTTTTTAAATAATTTACTTTATAAACATATTTAAAACACACTTTTAAACTTATCTAAATATTCTTAAAAACTCAATTATTTTCAATATTTCAAACATTAAACTTGTTTAAAGTTTTTCTTTACAAAACTAATTATTAAAATAACCTTAATACCGCTTTTTAAACCCTTTGAACTTTGCTTGAAACTCAAAATAATATTCTAGCTTGTAAAACGATATTCTGTTTTGCTTTAAACATAAACTTGATTTCTTTTTTTATAAAACAGTTCAAACCAATTCTAAGTTATTGTAAAATTTCAAATTCCATAAATCTACAAACTTATTTAACTTTAAAATAAATTTTAAACTTTAGCTTATGTTTTAAAAAACATAATTTGTTTAAATACCTAGGCCTATCATAGACTAGATTAAGAGAATTGGGATTTTGATCTAAAATTTGAACTCTGTACTTTTAAATAGTGAAGAACACTGATACCTCAATACATGCACATAGTTTTACATTCATATATACACAATACATCATCATGCAAACAATTTTACATTAAGCTTCTAAGATTCATTCGTGCATCCAGATTTAAAATAAAAACAAAGTTGGGTTTACTCACCTGCTTATGAAGAAACATAAAGCCTAGATTTGTTTGAATTCGGGAAAACTAGAAACTTGTTTCTGAATTTAATCTTTTTGCAACTATTTTGACTTTGAACTGATTATTGTTTTTGACATGATCCTTGCTATAAATCTGAGATGAATTTGCTTTGAATTTTCTTGATGATTTAGATTGAGATTAGAGATGGTTGTAAATTTCCTGGTTGTATAATTTCTGGTTTTAGTTGTTACAGGTTTTTTGGCTTATTTTTTTTCTCTTTTGGGTTTTGAAATTGAAGTTAGAAAAGAAAATGAGAGAGAGAGTATAGATGTATTTGTAGCTTTAATTATGATTTTTATAAATATAAAGAAAATAAAATAAAATGGTGACACTTGTTTAAAAATTTAACACTTGTCTTTAACTACACTTAATTCATTTACATATGTTATTAAAGAGATTCATGATCTAACACATGTAAATTGGCATGCATTAATCAATTTTTAAATGTGACGCCCCACCTCTATACTCATGCTAGCCAAGGACACTACAGAGTAAAGCCACCAACTAGCACGAAGAATAAGGCTGTTGAGGAGCGACCATCTGTGTAATTGCTTTGTGTGAGTCCCGATATGCCAGATAGTATAACATGCATATCTTTTCAAGAGAAAATCCGACATAACAATACAAACTCAAAGCTACTACACAGTGGCTATGTGGTCTTCAGAAACAAATATTGAAATAAACAAACATAAATCAGTCACAGAAGTTCATATCTCAAAGGCGGAAACAAATATGAAAATGACACATAGAAGTGTACATCAAAGTAATGGTCAAACAAGATCCATAACATCACAAAAGAATAGATACAAGTGCTAGACAAAAGAATAAATATACATCAAGGATCCTCTATCTCGAATGTATAAAAAAAACTACTAATCTAAAGTAGTTATCCAAAAATTAGGCGACAGTCCCTGATAAGAAGTCAAGTAGAAGCACCTTTAATATCTCGGTCTGACCCGAGTATTATTTAACAAGAAAATAATAAACGGATCAGTCTAGCTATAAATATCAGATAAAATGAGATAGAATAAGAGATATGACAAAAACTTATGATAACAAAAATGTCATACTGTGAAACGTATACATTAACTAACAACAAAAATCATACAATATCTAAAGAAATCTCAAAGCACTAAAAAGAATGTCATTTTCTTTATTATATTCACCAAGCCACAAATATTGGCAAACATCTCAATGCCAATCGTAAAAGTTAGTGAAACACAAATTCACCAACGCATAAATATTGATAAAACTTACCAATGTAAATCACTAAAATTGGTAAAACACAAATTCTAGAAATCATCAATTAGAAGTGTAGAAATCACAAGAGGGGGAGGCCTATCACAAAACGGGAGCATAAAAACTCACCAACACGTGCATCACAAATGGAACGCTATTCCATGGTCGCTAACCATCAAATTTGAGCCGAAGCTCCATAAAATGGCCCGAAGACCTTTGAGCCGAAGCTCCACAAAATGGTCCGAAGACCTTTGAGCCGAAGCTCCACAAAATTGTCTGAAGACCTTTGAGCCGAAGCTCCACAAAACGGTCCGAAGACCTTTGAGCCGAAGCTCCACAAAACAGTCCGAAGACCATGGGTCGCTACCCTAAAAAATTGAGCCGAAACTCCACCAAAGGATCTTCATAGATCCACAAGTGTAGATTACACTAAATCAGTAAATAAATGGGTTAGGCTTCATGTCTCATAACCACTGGCTTAACTTAATTATTTACGAACAAATTGTAGACTTCCAATCGAAAATAATTGTAAATTACACTAAGTTAGTAAATATATGAGTTTAGCTTTACGTCCCATAACCACTTGCTTAACTTAAATATTTACGAACAAATTGTAGATTTCCACTCGAAAGTTGTCACAAGAGTTCAATCAAACAAGTCCAAGAATTAACCGACAAAGTAAACGCAAGCGTTTCATACCACTTGTTTTGCTAAGCCGTTTAATTAGATTTCTCATACGAATGAGGTAAAGTTTGGTATATACTAATAGGTTGGAAAATCGTTTTATAAACGAGCTTGATATTTAAAATAGTGTTGAAATCGTTTTGATGAAGGAGTTTTGATATTTACTACTAGTATAGAAACCTTTGAATTTTAAAGTGACAAACCACAAAAATGATGGTAAAAACAACCAATCATCAAAAATTCACATACGAAGACATGAATCAATCCATAAAAATCGATACTGAATTCATCAAATTGGATATTGTCAAAAATCCCGAAAATGAAGTCATCAAAATCGATAATAAATGATAATGAAAAATCGGGTCAACAAAAATCAATTGAAATTGGAAATCCACTCAAAAACAGCTAAAATAGGCAAATTAAACAGTTCCAGATGTCTGGTAGGTGTTTCCAGACGTCTGACCCCAGGTTCTGGAAGTATATGTGTTTTTCTCCCTTTTAATTTTAGTTCCTAGGCCATTTCAGACATCTGAAATTTTCAACCAGACGTCTGAATTTATTTTCAGACGTCTGGATTTTGTTTCAGACGTCTTGATTTTGTCTCTGTCTTTTCCAGACCCCTTTCCAAACATCTGAATTTTTCAACCAGACGTCAGAATTTGGTTTCAGACGTCTGAAATTAATTTCAGACGTCTGAAATTTTCTTCTAGGCAAAAAAACAGCAAAGACTAAAAATGGCAAATCCAAACCGAAATGCGATCGAACGAGCGATCGCTGCTAGGGATTTTTTCCAATCGACAACCCAGCACTATAGGCTCTTCGATATGCCACAAATAACATGTTCAAACATCCAAGATAGGATATTTAAAGATTTTGACTTCAAAATACCAAAATTGGAAAATTCACCAAATCACTTCAAATCAAAAGCAAATGAACATGAATAAATGTTAGGAACTCATACCTAACAACAATGAAAGTTATAGACGTAGATGTGAGTTCAAAAACTCACCTTTAAACCCAAAAACACAAGAGAGAAGCTATAGAGCAAGGCAAGAACAAGCATTCTTTAATTTTAACCCAAGAAGCTTCAATCTAAGCTTAAAAGAAAAACATTTCCTAAGTTAGGGTTTAGGAAATTTCTGAAATTGAAGAGGAAATAAGATGGAGAAGATGAAGAGGATGCTTACCTAAGCTTCTCTTAGATTTTGGAGCTCGAACTTGAGTTTGCAAATGAAACTAGGGCTTAGGAATTTCTAATTCCTTTTCTCTTCCCCCATTTTTCTAAAGCTTGAAGTGTTAGGAAATGAAAGTGAATGAAGAGGAGAGGTGGGTGGAGTTAGGATATAACATGAGTTGGGCTAATCGGCTGAAACCCAAACCTATATCCAAAGCCCTAAACAAAAACATCAAAATTTTACTCCCTCCAAACATATCGATGTTTATACTCAAAAAAGTCGCTAATGCCATTTTGAATTCAATGGAAGTGGTCTCGAGTACTAATTCGGCTGTTTGCAAAAAGTAGCATTTCAGACTATAATCCGACTAACGATGCTATATTTACATAAAATACTTAAATATACAATCGTAAAATATGCGGGTTTTTACAGACTCCCCTCCTTAAAAAAATTGCGTCCTCGCAATATTTAAGAAGAAAATAAAAAGTAACAACCATAAAAGCATATCAGCACAAAAGAAATTTGAAATAAGAAGTTCACCTCAAAGAGCACGATAGAGTAAGTCCGGATGTGTTCACTCGATGAATTCTCTAGATTCCCAAGAGTAATCCTTAGGATTTTAGGACCATTGAACTTTCACAAGAGGGACGTCTTTATTTCGAAGGCGTTTAACCTCCGATGCAACAATACGAATAGGGTGTTGCTCATAAGTCAAATTAGGCGAAACTTCAATTTCTTCCACAACACCGGGCTCAAGAATAGAATCGGAATCTCGAAGGCATTTCCGTAATTGAGAAACGTGAAACACGTCCTGAATAGCAGAAAACTGAGCCGGTAATAAATGACGATAAGACGCGAAACCAATACGTTCGGTGATGAGAAATGGACCAATATATCGAGGTGCTAACTTTCCCGATCGACTGAAATGCACAACACGCTTCATAGGTGAAACACGAATAAACACAAAATCTCCCACATAAAATTCTAATTTCTTTCTTCGATTATCGGCATAGGATTTTTGTCTACTTTGAGCTTCTTTCATCCTATGACGAATAAGGTCAATCTTTCCTATGGAATCACGAATAAATCTGGACCTAAAACCAGCTTCTCACCGGCCTCAAGCCAACAAGAAGGAGATCGGCATGGCCTTCCATAGAGTGCCTCAAAAGGAACCATACCATTACTAGATTGGAAGCTATTATTATAGGAAAACTCAACAAGAGAAATATGGTCTTCCCAACTTCCACCAAAATCAAGAACACATGCACGAAGAAGATCTTCAAGAGTTTGATTCACACGCTCGGTTTGTCCATCAGATAGAGGATGATAAACGGTGCTAAAATTATGCTTCGTTCCTAAAGCTTTTTGAAGACTCTTCCAAAATCCACTAGTAAATAATGGATCACAATCGCTAATAATAGAAGTAGGAACTCCATGCAATTTAACAATTCCTTTAATAAAAAGCTTGGCCAAAAGAGGTACGGTCCGATTGGACCGAATGGGAATAAAATGGGCGGATTTGTACGTCTATCAACTATCACCCATTGGCTATCATGACTCGAATGAGAATGGGGAAGATCGTCAATAAAGTCCATGGAGACTTGATCGCACTTCCAAACAGGAATGTCCAAAGGTTGTAATAACCCACCGGGCCTTTGATGCTCGGCCTTAACGAGTTGGAAAGTCATGCAACGCTTAACAAAGTTAGTAATATCAAATTTCATCCCATCCCAACAATAGAGTCACTTCATATCCGCGTACATTTTGCTACTATCGGGATGAATGGTAAATTTAGAACGATGAGAATCTTCTAAAATATCTTTACGAAGATTATCAATATTCGACATGATAGGTCTACAAAATTTTAGAATACCGCCACGAGCATCAAAATCAAAGTCTTTCAAACCTTCAATATTAATTTTATCCCTATTATTTTTGGCTAAGAAGTGCCAATTCGGGATGTAGCTTTTGAGCTTCAAGAATGCGGTCTAAAAGAGAAGGATGAGCCTCAAGGCTACATAAAACAAGAGATGAATATGAATCGGATTCACGATCTCGAATCTCACAAGTGGACAAAATCTCGAGATCATTCCATTCGGATATGCTCATAGAAAAAATGCTTGTTTCTTACGACTAAGGGCATCGGCAACACGATTCCCCTTTTCGGGAGTATAAAGAATATCAAGATCATATGTTGCAAGGAAATCGAGCCAATGTTGTTGATGCAAATTAAGTTTCTTTTGAGAAAATATATACTTCAAAAATTTATGATCGGTATAGAGAATAAATTTCTCTCCCAAAAGATAATGACACCAAATTCTAAGGGCGAAAACAATAGCCACGAGATCTAAATCATGAGTGGCATACCTAGTCTCGGCGGGCTTTAATTGCCTAGAAACATAAGTGATAGCACGTTCCCTTTTTGCAAGAGAACGACACCCAAACCAATACGACTAGTATCGGTACAAATAGTAAAGTCTCGGTTCCCTTTGGGAATCACAAGAATAGGAGTATCGGAAAAGAGTTCTTTTAATTGATCCTCTGGGAATCACAAGAATAGGAGTATCGGAAAAGAGTTCTTTTAATTGATCCTCTTTCCCGAAAAGCTAAAACTTTCAAAATTACAATTAACTTTATGTAATAATCTTTCCAGAAAATTTTTATTTATTCCAAGTCAATTTACCGTGTCAAATTGTCTCGTCATAGCGTTTAGGAGATTCCTATCGATAACATTGATCAGGTGCATCGACCAGAATTCTTAAAGCACTCAATGGGCAATACAACACAAAATAATCTTCTATAGGATAAAAATATCTCTTAAAAATTTTACGAACATTCTTTATTCGTTTTAAGAACAAAATCCAATTATACTTATAAATATCTTATGAAAAAGATTTGCAAATTTTAAATTGCTGTTTTCATCCATAATCAATTAATTCAAAAACGGACTCATCAAGATATTCGTAGAACACTCGATTCATAAGATGGATGAAAGAGGCTGGATGGTTCGTCAAACCAAATGGCATAACAAGCCATTCATAAGAATCATAATGAGTGCGGAATGTGGTTAGTGCAACGCTATCGTCCGTAACTCATAACTAATGAAAACTGGTGGCTAAGTCGAACTGAAAAGACCTTAGCACCACCCAATAGATTTGCTTAGGGTGATAACCCTAAGACAAGCTCAAAGATACCAGGAAATTCACAAACTACTTGAATGAGGGGAATAACATCTTCCTCAACAAGTGGGTCTTGAGAATAAATGGTGCCACTAAATTGGAATCGAAATCATTTAGAAAAATAGAAATCTGCTTAACAGATTGAAAATGTCGAAGATGGATAGTCCACTCGGGACCTAGGATATGGCTTCATAATGATTAAGCCAATCCTTTCACAAAAAATAAATTCCGAAACCTAAGTAACGCATAACATGCAACTCGGATCGGAAAGCATAATCATATAAAATAATATCGACATCTTTTCAAAGCAAACTGAGTGTTGCGGATCCACTAACCGGATTTGCAATTCTCAAAGAAGCCATCAAGCCCAAAATGTTTAAAGAAAAAGAATCAACAAGTTCTTTTGATGCAAAAATAATGAGATGAACCCATATCAACAAGAACTCGAATAGAATAATCACAAAACAAATGTCATCAAGGACCAAATGAGAAATACCTTGACCAGGAGAAGTGCTACAAGGCGTCTGCACAACAATAAGCCTTCCCTCCCTCTTGCTTGGAAGTTTGGGACATGAAGATAAAAGATGATCCGAACTCTTGCAATAACGACAAAAGAGAGGTTTCAGACACCTATTAGCATAATGGTCCAGGGAACCACAATTGTAGCATTGTCCACGACTAGAGGTAGGAGCTTTTGCTACCAGGGTTTCTTATTCCTCTTTCTTCTTGCTTTGAAGTATGGTGCATGCAGAAATATGATGACCTGAATTTTTGCAACAGCGACAAAAATAGGCCTTGGACACCTATTTACATAGTGGTCCTTAGAACTACAATTATAGCATTCTCCACGATTAGGGATTGGAGTCTTTGCTACTGAAGTTGCCTACTTCCCTTTCTTGTTGGGATTAGGGCTTTTGAACTTAATATGCCTCTTCTTGTTGTTATTGAGGCTCTTTTTGGAACCTCCAACATCACTATCACTTCCTTTATCGGTCTCTTCAAGTCGAAGAGTGATACCTACAAGCCGATCGAAAGGGACTTCTAGTTTCAGAGGTAAAACCCTTTCACGGTCCTTACTCAAAGCACAGATAAACCTTTGATTCTTTACAAGATCCAAAAGTTGTTGGGCAGACATGAATATGCCATCCAGGGAAGGACTACTGGATTTACCAATGTTAGAACTGCCAGAACTAACCATTTCTTCTTCTTTAAGAAAGAAAGAAAGAAAGAAGAGAAAAAAGGTTATTCTCGGAATGAATATCAAAAAAACTTGATTGATGAAACAAGGCATCATAAAAGGAAATATGATAGAATGGGTCCTAAGACTCGGATGAATCCTAAGGCATGACTCCTAAGAAGGACTTAGGACGATGATCATTGCTAGATTATTCTACATTGTTCCGAAGTTTGGCTCTGATACCGAGCTATGACGCCCCACCTCTATACTCATGCTAGCCAAGGACATTATGGAGTAATGCCGTCAACTAGCACGAAGAATAAGGCTGTTGAGGAGCGACCATCTGTGTAATTGCTTTGTGTGAGTCCCGATATGCCAGACAGTATAACATGCATATCTTTTCAAGAGGAAATCTGACATACCGATACAAACTCAAAGCTACCACACAGTGGCTATGTGGTCTTCAAAAACAAATATAGAAATAAACATAACATAAATCATTCACAGAAGTTCACATCTCAAAGGTGGAAACATATATGAATATGACATATAGAAGTGTACATCAGAGTAGTGGTCAAACAAGATCCACAACATCACAAAAGAATAGATACAAGTGCTAGACAAAAGAATAAATATACATAAAGGAGCCTCTATCTCGAATGTACAAAACAATAACTACTAATCCAAAGTAGTTAGCCAAAAATCAGGCGACAGTCCCTGATAAGAAGTCAAGTAGAAGCACCTATAATATCTCGGTCTGGCCTGAGTATTATTTAATAATAAAATAATAAACGGATTAGTTTAGCTATAAATATCAGATAGAATGAGATAGAATAAGAGATATGACAAAAACGTATGATGACAAAAATGTCATACTGTGAAATGTATACATTAACTAACAACAAAAATCATACAATATCTCAAGAAATCACAAAGCACTAAAAAGAATGTCATTTTCTTTATTTTATTCACCAAGCCACAAATATTGGCAAACATCTCAATGCCAATCGTAAAAGTTAGTGAAACACAAATTCACCAATGCACAAATATTGATAAAACTTATCAATGTAAATCACTAAAATTGGTAAAACACAAATTCTAGAAATCATCAATTAGAAATGCAGAAATCAAAAGAGGGGTAGGCCTATCACAAAAAGGGAGCACAAAAACCCACCAACGCGTGCATCACAAATGGAATGCTATTCCATGGTCCTAACCATCAAATTTGAGCCGAAGCTCCACAAAATGGCATGAAGACCATTGAGCCGAAGCTTCACAAAATGGTCCGAAGACCTTTGAACCAAAGCTCCACAAAACGGTCCGAAGACCTTTGAGTCAAAGCTCCACAAAACGGTCCAAAGACCTTTGAGCCGAAGCTCCACAAAACGGTCCGAAGACCGTGGCTCGCTACCCTACGAAATTGAGCCGAAACTCCACCAAAGGATCTTCATAGATCCACAAGTGTAAATTACACTAAGTTAGTAAATAAATGAGTTAGGCTTCATGTCCCATAACCACCGGCTTAACTTAATTATTTACGAAAAAATTATAGACTTCCACTCGAAAATAAGTGTAAATTACACTAAGTCAGTAAATATATGAGTTTAGCTTCACGTCCCATAACCACTTGCTTAACTTAAATATTTACGAACAAATTGTAGATTTCCACTCGAAAGTTGTCACAAGAGTTCAATCAAACAAGTCCAAGAATTAACCGATAAAGTAAACGCAAGCATTTCATACCACTTGTTTTGCTAAGACGTTTAATTAGATTTCTCATACGAATGAGGTAAAGCTTGGTATATACTAATAGGTTGGAAAACCGGTTTATAAACGAGCTTGATATTGAAAATAGTGTTGAAATCGTTTTGTTGAAAGAGTTTTGATATTTTCTACTAGTATGGGAACCTTTGAATTTTAAAGTGACCAACCACAAAATTGATTGTAAAAATAATCAATCATCAAAAATTCACATACGAAGACGTGAATCAATCCATAAAAGTCGATACCGAATCCATCAAATTGGATATTCTCAAAAATCCTAAAAAAGAAGTCATCAAAGTCGATAATAAATGATAATGATAAATTGGATCAACAAAAATCAATTGAAATTGGAAATCCACTCAAAAATAGCTAAAATAGGCAAATTAAACAGTTCCAGACGTCTGGTAGGTGTTTCCAGACGTCTGGCCTTAGGTTCTGGAAGTATATGTGTTTTTCTCCCTTTTATTTTTAATTCCTGGGCCATTTCAGACGTCTGAAATTTTCAACCAAACGTCTGAAATTTTCAACCAGACGTCTGAATTTGTTTTCAGATGTTTGGATTTTGTTTCAGACATCTGGATTTTGTCACTGCCTTTACCAGACCCCTTTCCAGATGTTTGGATTTTTCAACCAGATGTATGGATTTGGTTTCAGACGTCTGAAATTTTCTACTAGGTAAAAAAAATAGCGTAAACCAAAAATGGCAAATCCAAACCGAAATGCGATCGAACGAGCGATCGCTGCTAGGGATATATGCCAATCGACAACCCTGCACTATAGGCTCTTCGATACTCCACAAATAACATGTTCAAACATCGAAGATAGGATCTTTATAGATTTTGACTTCAAAATACCGAAATTGGAACAAATCACTTCAAATCAAAAGCAAATGAACATGAATAAATGTTAGGAATTCATACCTAACAACAATGAAAGTTATAGATGTAGATGTGAGTTCAAAAACTCACCTTTAAACCCAAGAACACAAGAGAGAAGCTATAGAGCAAGGCAAGAACAATCACTCTTCAATTTTAACCCAAGAAGCTTCAATCTAAGCTCAAAAGAAAAACATTTCCTAAGTTAAGGTTTAGGAAATTTCTGAAATTGAAGAGGAAATGGGATGGAGAAGATGAAGAGGATGCTTACCTAAGCTTCTCTTAGATTTTGGAGCTAGAACTTGAGTTTGCAAATGAAACTTGGGCTTAGGAATTTCTAATTCCCTTTCTTTTCCCCCATTTTTCTAAACCTTGAAGTGTTAGTAAATGAAAGTGAATGAAGAGGAGAGGGAGGTGGAGTTAGGATATAACATGATTTGGGCTAATGGACTGAAACCCAAAGCCCTAAACAAAAACATCAAAATTTTACTTCCTTCAAACATATCGATGTTTATACCCAAAAAGGTCGCAAACGCCATTTTTAACTCAATGGAAGTGGTCTCGAATTCTAATTCGGCTGTTTGCAAAAAGTAGTATTTCGGACTATAATTCGACCAACAATGCTATATTTAAATATTTAAATGTACAATCGTAAAATATGCGGGTTGTTACATTAAATGTTTATAAAGCTTTTGTATTTATTCACTAATTAATTAATACTTTTCTAAATATATTTATATAAACAAAATTCTTTTAATGAAAATAAAATAAAAACCAATCATATTCAAAATAAAATCATATATAATATATTTTTAAACCAAACTATATTTAAGATATACTTCATTTAAATTTACAAATTCAAATCCAATTAAAAAATCAATTCAAACAATGCATATGAACCCAAACTCAATTTGTAATTAATAATTCTAATTAAAAATTTATTTATCTATATTTAAAAACAACCCATTATCATTATTGTTTGAAAATAACAATTTTATAAATTTAAAATAATTTATAATGAGGATTATCACATTTAATTTTGCTTGAAATTTCTGGGATATCACATATATCCTTTATTATATTTTCAAATCCATTTACACATCCATATATCTTTTATTATCAGAATTTTATCTACTTAACATACAAATCAATATTTTAATAAATTTTAATCCTGTTAATTACCAATTATCAGATGCCCGAAAATCCGGGTTATCACATTCCTTCTCCCTTTGAATCTTTTCGTCCTCGAAAAGGAACGAAGCCAAAATTTATTCTATACCCAAAATTAGATAAATTATTCTTTAATCAATTTTAAAACATTTTAAAATCTATATAATATTGCCAAAATAGTTTTATAAAAAAAATACTTTTTATAACTCGATATTTCAACAAGTCCATCCTCGTTCTTACAGAAATTCGGTCATACGTTGATCAGGCGTAGGACTAAAATTCTATAAGTACTTAGCAGACCCATTTTCAATACCCAGTGAAAATACTTGGAAAATAATTTTATTGAAAATATAAAAAACATTTTTGAAAATAGAGGAAATATCTTTGGTGAGAATGCTCTGGAAATCATCCCCCACATCCATGGTCGCAGTTAACTTGATGGTTACGTTACCATCCCGGCAAAATCCATTGATAACTGTAGGCACTCCGCGCCCCTCGATTACGCCATGGAACCCGCTATAGATCGCAGCTACAACCGGGGTTACGTTGCTATCACAGCAAAAACCCATATAACTGTAGGCATCAGCGCCCTCGAATTTCACTGCCAAATGTGATATCTCGAATTTCAAGAAATTTGAAATGTGATAATCTCCTTTATTTATTATTTTAAATTGGTAAAATTGTTATTTTGAAACAATAATAATAATGCGTTATGTATATATATATATATATATATATACGTAATGAAATTTTTATATACAAATTGAATTTGGGTTTGTTTAATATATATATATATATATATCTTTAATTAAACTTTAGTTTTAAAATGTATTTTATCTGGTTTTATTTAGAACATAAATTGTTTTATACTATTTTCTTTTTCTTTTTAAAGAAATTTATTTATATAAATTAAAATATGTATTTAGAAATAGAAAATTAAATTTAAAGGCTTTATAAACATTTAAAAACTAACTAATGCATGCAAATTTACATGTGTTAAGTTATAAACCTCTTTAATAACATGTGTTAGAAAATTAAACAAGGAAAAGGACAAGTGTCATCTATTTAAATCATTTCTAAAATATTAAATAAAAAGAAAATAGGATTATATGATATCTTTACTCTCCTCTCTATGTCTTTCTTTCACCTTCACATTTTAAAGTAAAAGTCTATACAACAAAATTCAAAGAACAAACACTGTAAACTAATTCTCAAACCAGAAGCTAATTCAAAACTAAAGGCCTGTAACACAAATTCCCAAACCAGTAATCAATCAAGCAAATCAAAACTTGAAATTAAAGGATTATCAGATTAAAGCTGCTGATCAACAACAACAAGAATCAACTCATCAATAACTTCAACTCATTTGCAATCAAACAACAAGCTTTAAAGTAGTTCAAGCATCTGTTTCAAAGGCCATCTGTTTTATAAAAGCCTGATTTTTAAAGCATCTCTGTTTCATATACTCTGTGAGTAAACCCAACTTTGTTTTTTTATTTTAAAACTAGATGCATGAATGAAATTTAGAAGTTTGATGTAAAATTGTTTGCATGATGATGTATTGTAAATATATGAATGTAAGCTGTGTACATGTATTGATGCATCAATATTCTTCTCTGTTTAAAAGTACATAGTTCAAATTTAGATCAAATCTCAATTCTCTTAATCTAGACTCTGTTAGGCTTAGGTATTTAAATGAATTATGTTTATTAAAACATAAGCTAAAGTTTAAAATTTATTTTAAGTTTAATAAGCTTGTAGATTTCTGGAATTTGAAATTTTACAGTGAAACTCAGAATTTGTCAAATTTTGATCTCAACATTTAATGTTTCATATATATATTCTAAATCATCATCAAAATCTAGGATTTTTAAAATTAAAATCATGATTTTTAATTGGGTAAATTGAGAGATATTGGTGGATGAACGGGATTTGGGTTTTGTGCTTTCTCTGGCAATTGACGGCATTAGTAGGTTCGGGGTCTCGGTTGAAGCTTGCATGTTGGTCTGAGATGATGGCAAAAATGTTCGGAGGGATGCTAGACGACTGTGGTGGCCGTTCGAGGTTAAACTAAGGTTTAAGGTCCTGTTGAGTTCGATGATGAAACCGAGATCATTTCGACGGCGAGGCTGGACCGAACTTGGTCGGAGTGGGTGAGATTGGTGTGTGTGTCTACGGTGTAGGTGTGGGAAGAGTATAAGGGTCTCTAGCGACCTGAAGCGGTGGCGTGGAGGGGTTTCCATTGGATAGGTTTGGTTGTTAGTTGAGTCGTTGCTCGATTTCGTGTTGGTGGTAGTTTCATGCTTCTGGGTAGTGGAGAACCTCAGCGAAGCTATCACCGACTTGTCTGAGGTCGATATGGCGATCTGAGCAATGTTGTGGCATCATGCACATGCACAGCGTGCACGAAGAGTTGTTCGATCGGGGTGGTTCGATAGGGAAGGTTTTGCGTTCGATCTGGGTTATTGATAGGTTCACTGGTATCGATGTTCATTGGGAGACGTCGAGTTGGTCGGAGATGTTCTCTCCGGTTTGTGCTTTCGTTCGAGAGTTTTGGGTAATTTCCTGGAAACAGAAGTTTGAGAAGAAGAAGTTTTATTGGTTGGGTTTTCGGGTTTTTCCTAGGTGATTAGGTTTGGGCTTCGGCCCGTTGCTGTGTGGTGAGTTAATTAATAAGTTCGGTTGTTTTTTTAATTTTATTTTTGGTTTCGGTTGTTTTAGTCTTGGGCTTTTGGGCTTTGGCCTACTGGGTTTGCTTATTTATAATAGAATTTGATTTGTTTTTAAAGAAAATTGTTTTAAAGAGAAAAATAAATCCATAACCAATTGAAACATATAATCAAGCATGTTGATTTAAAGTAAACTTTTAAAACCGATGTTCTTTAATGTAAATGTTTATTTAAAGTTTTAAATAGACAAAGGAATTTTTAAAATATTTAAAATTGTTTTGCTTTAGTCTATTAAATTTAGGTAATTTAAATAAGTTATTTCATTATAAGTTAGCCACGATTTTGAAAATAATTTATTGTTAATCCTTGGGTTCATTTGAATAAATTAAGGTATATTTAGGGTAATTAATTAAGGAGTAGTAAAAGGGGTTATTTACTTAATGTAATTAATTAAATTAATGAGATTAATTCACTACAAGAAAATATATTATTAATAACGCCATTTAATTACGCATTATTCTAAAGCGTTATTATTTGTTTTAAATTATTTGTTTTTTTATTTGTTTTGTACTGTTCACAGGTAACGCTTTGGCCTAAAATTTTCGTTTCCCTCCCAAAAACACTTAACCAGATTCGTCTCCTCCCAAATAACACTTAAAAATTTTCATCTCCCTCTGAAAATGAAATAACCCTAATCGATGTTCTTCTCCATCTCTAATTAACGAAGTTCAGCTGTAACAGCCCGCAAATCCGTACCCCATGAGTTAACACTATCCTGCAACAATCAACTCAAGTTGCACAGAATTACGAACCATTTGGGTTTAAGAAGAAGAGGTAGAGGAAGAGAAACAAAATCAACATCAGAATCTAACCATCGCAGCGGGATAAAATATAATAGATAATATATAATCTTTACTCAACATCAAATATTTCTGTTTATATATTACATCATCAGAGTACATCAATCACAGATCACATCAATAACATACAAATGGATACATAGCAACTCAATACAGCGGAATATAAATATATGAGCAAATACGAGAATATGTGTCGTCATCCAGCTCGTCTCCTGAGCTCCCACAGCAACATATCCTGTATCCTATAATACTCGGTCTAACCCGAGCATTACAGTTAAATAACACCCGAGTCAGTCTGGAATACTAGCGTGAGAAAATCACACCCAATTGATTATTAAAGTTTCAAAAATCCTTTGAAAACAAAAGCATCTCGTAAGACCACGCCACAAATAAACATGTCGGGTTTTTACCTTACGATAGCTAAAACAATTTCTATAGAAATCCTCTGATATTATAATAGGGTCTATATACAAATACTTATAAAATAGCCGAAATTGTTACATTCATTAAATTCCAGCTACTAGCCACCGAAGTGGGTAAAACAAACAAAACTCGTACAAGGCTCGTAGGGAGAATGGATTTCCAACAATGACTAGGCACTGGGGTACCACCTGTCACAGTACGGGGCCTAGATCATCGTGCCGAGGACTACTCCCTTCATCCCCTGCAACACAAGGCCGGAACCATTCCTTACTGAACAGTCCCGAACAAGATAAACCCCGTGGTTGGCGCAACCAACCACCCACTAAGCCGAAATATATAAGGGACATCTAGACAGGGGAATTATCTTGTCCTGCTTGGGCATGACCCACCTAACCTTGCTGCATATCCCCTGATTTTCAGTCATTCCCATTTGATGAGGCTTGAGGCTAAGCGTTACCTTTTAGAACGTTTCACTTAGAATGCCCATCGTCCACCTGACGATGTTTCGCAAGCATTCGTCCATACAAGTCCGTCCCGGGTTCGAACGGAACCGAAGGCACTATTCCTACTACATCCATTTTGGAAATATCCTCAGGATTAGTAGCGACTAGCCCTTGCACTCCAATACTCCATCTTCGAATCCAAATCGATTACACGAAACGTACAAACCGAATCGAAGTGGTTTTCGAGAAATTAATCTCGATCCCGGTCTCTTCGAAACGATTAACGCATTGTCCAATATTGATAGTCGGTTATTTAACTATCAATTAATATTCACACAACAACCATCAATCAATAAATAATTTTTCCAAATTATTTATCCATCTCAAAATATCATATTTTCACTTCCAAATTCCTTTGAAATAGTTTCCAATCCATCATTCTTTCAGGATAAACTTTTCCAATCTTTTCTATCTCCACTGAAATCACCAAGCACAAAATTAGATTTTAAAATAATTTAAAACACTTTACTTTGTAATATATACTTTTAAAACATATAAATTAAAACTACTTTGAAAATTTGCTAAAAATACATCTTATATGAATATTTGAAGGTAAAATTACTTAATAAAATATAAAACTAGATTTTCACTTTTGAAACAAAATACTCAGTCACTTTAATTTTAAATAATTACTACTATAATAGATTTGAGAAAATACTTACTTCAGAATTTAAATATTAGAAATAATAAATTTTTCCAAAACTTGCTTTTTTAAACAACTTTAAATCTTTTAACTTATATTTAAAAATTTACTTTGAAACGTACCTGGTTATCCAGGGAGAATTTTCAAATCTCAATCATTTAAATCAATTTCCCAAATTGATTTCCAATTTATTTCGTTTGAAATAAATCTCTTTACTTACCAGTTCATTTCAAAATTCATTTATTTTGGACTTTATTTTCGTTATTATTATTTTCCGTTTGTTTTTAATCATTTAACTGAAATATAAAAATTTCAGCTTCTTCCCAATTTCTTCTTTATTCTTTTTTAATAAATCAAATCTTAAATTTTTAAAATAAAAGTTTCGTTCTTTTAAATAATATCACTAAAGACTCAAATTTATTACCTTTCTGTTTATTCAAATATTTATTTCCATATACAGAATTTATTAATTAGCATTTTGAAACACTAATATTCTTATCCAATTCATTTTAATTTATTTACATTCTTTATAATTGTTTTCTTGAAACATCATTCTTTTTTTTTTTATTCCCACCGATCCAATGCTATACAAATTTGATAATTCAGGGTACCAGAATAACCCAAACAACTATAGCATTCAATATTCAATATCATCCATCACAGAATATCCACAAAGTATAACAGGGAATAGTAAACAATATATATATGTTGAGGGACCCAGTTGGATCCCTCCAACCTGTTTTTCCTGCATCCACAGACGTTAGCACAATATAATATGCCAATTCCAAAATATCATACTATATCACATCAATCAATTCAGCCATTCAAACAATTATTTAAATTTAATCATTTAAATTTAAATTTAACTGAGTGAGATTAACTCACCTTTATTTTATTAGCATCCATTCCAGTCCAACCTGCCTCTTCCCATAATCTGACCTTGTAAAAATATTTTGCAGTTTATTAATATTCGGGTAAATTGAGCAATTGATTACCATTTAATTGCTAATACTTTAATTTACTAATATTTTTCCTTTTAGATTTAGAAGCCCTTTGGTAATTAAAATAGTTTAATGCGTAAATTGGATAAGTTAATCACCATATCTAGTATTTTAAAATAATTGAGTACATTTAAAAATGGATATTTGTATAGTTCCTGTTCCCTTTTCATTTACATAAATATATACATATATATAGAATTTACTAAAATAGGTTTTATATTTTATCGTAAATTATTTTCACTATCTTACTGCACTCATCAAAATTACAGTAATAAATATATTTTTCTTAAAACTCTATATATGTATTAAATTATAACAGGGATGATTATATTTTACTGTTAATTCACTTTTTAAATTAAATGCTTAGACTAAACAAGGACTTACCACTCACAATCCTGACATCGCTAGCACAGCCTTCTACGACCCAGCCCAACGCCATGCTATCGCGAAACACGACCACAAAGCCGAACCCTCAGATGCAGTCGCGAGGTCCATCGCATCACCCCAGCCCTCGCGCACCTCGAGATCACCACCAGACTCCCCTCGCGGCCCCACCAAGAACTGCCGCGACCCAGTCGACCTGCCTTCCCATCTCGCGAGATAATGACTTCGTGAATATCCACATCGAGTTGCGCCGCCCTTGCATCACGACCGCTCGCGAACGTCCCTCGCCCACGTCGACCCTTGTGACATAATTCGAGATCGAAGCCCTAGGGGTTTTGAATCGAAATCGATTCGATTCGATTTTGGATTGAGGAGGACGAGATTGGGAAAGTAACAGCGGCCATGGATTTATATTTTCATTCATTTTTTTTTTCGAACGGGAAGGAGGAAAGGGAAACGCTCGGTTATCTTCTCGAATGGAACGAAGGCTCGGGATAAATATCAATGTAAGCGTATTGGAGAAGCTATGGGCCATAATGATTGACTACAGTGCTTTGAGGTGAAAGAAAACAATGACGTGAATTTATTTATTTTCGACTGAAGGTCGACTGGTTAAACAATGTATAAATTTAATTTCAAATTTCAATTTTAGTCGACTATTATCAATGAATTTTTCAGCGTGTTTATATCTCATACACTCACACACTAACTCTGATCAATACGAAATTCGAAATCCGATAATAAGTCAATATTACAGACCCAATGGAACTGGTTTCATCGAATTCCGAGACTGTCCCTCGGAAGGCCATTTTTAAATTCAATTTAAACGATATACATTTCGAAACTCAACAAAACACTGTTAAATTTTATTTCATCGCCTCTATTCATTTCAGTATTATCAATATAAAGTTTATAACCCTTCAAATTACTTTTAACAGGCTTAAAATTCTGGATTCAACAATTTATCCAATTTCAAATTATTTAATTCAATAATTTAATTATCAAATAAATAGCGATATTTGTAATTCAAGTTAAAAATTAACATTTAAATATTCAAAATCAATTGAATATTCCAATTTCAATTGCTCAAAAATTTCGGGTCGTCACATCAGCCGTTCTACTCCATCTTCGATCTTCAACACTTCGCTCTTAGCAGTTGTAAAGTTGACGATGCCTAGAACCCTAATCTCCAATCTTTGATTTCACTCTTCATTAATATGTTCCAGATTCGAAATAGAGGAATGTATATTCGAAGGTGTATTATCAAACATGATAATTTATAAACAATTAAGCTCTTCATCAATCTCACCCAAAATTTATAAGCGATACATTTTCTTAGGCCTGAAATTCGACTTTAGTTGATTTATCTTCAACTTCAATATCTATATCCAATTCAGCATTTGTTTCTCTCTTGTTGTTTATGAAGGTACTTCTCTCTCCTCTTTTTCTTTCGAACTTGAATTGTATTGCATGCTTTTGATCTATAATTTATGATATGTAGTGTCAAACTTCCATCCAATATATATAGACACACACACACATGTTTCATTTTTTAGTAGAAGTTCTCAATTTTATGGAAGATGGTTGCTCTTACTGCTTGAAATTTAATTCTATGTTGACTCTGTTAGGTTTGATTCAAATTGCTGGGCAATTGATCGACATTTTTATTAAACCTATTTCTACTTGAATTGAATTTGTTTTTGTTGAGAAAACTTGAATAAAATAGTTAAATTATTTTAATTCTGGGGTTTGAAATGCGTCATTTGCATAGATTTGATACTTATTGTTGAGATTTACTCTAAAATCTAATCGATATAGAGTAGTAAAAAACATCTTTGCTAAACAAGTTTATTAGGTGTTTTTTGAACTTGGATCAGATTTATTTGCATTAGCTATCATCGATGAAGTTTCATCTCTATCAATCACCTGAAGTTCTGTTATGTTTATTAACATTTATAGATGCACCGGGAAGTGCCAATGATTCTCAATTAACACGATCGCAACTTTTTTGTGGTTTTGAAAGCTTCCTCTTTGTATCAAAATGGACAATGCATCAATTTGTAAGTTATAATTTTCTCTTAAAGATTTGGCTTAAACCAAGTATCCTGTTAACATTTTTCAATACCAGAGTATCATTGTCATTTCACATGAGATTAAGTCTGAGTGTTAACTTTGTCTCAAGGATTGTTATTTTACCCTGCTTTACCTTTTTCTGTACCTGGTTAATGCAGTTGGTTGAATACCCTTCTATTCAGGAGGTTCTGCTAAGTGATAATTTTGAGTGGAGCCAACAGGCAATGGTTTAGATATGGCGCAAACAATTTTACAAGATAAACGATATTGAGGAAGAAGTTTATGATTTAGACAGATGTCTTGCATGTTGACTTACTAAGCCGGGTGTGTGTTAGATATCAAATTTTATTTATTTTACTAACATTTGTTTGGGGTCGAATGATAAATAATGAACAAGATTTACATATAGTTATATATGGTCTCTTCTTTTATTAAAGAAAAAAAACATGAAATATATATTACCTGAATGGTCGATGAATTGATTTGGTTTGGTTAAGGTTAATTAAGTGAGGTTTGAGGAGTTTAATCCCTGATATGTGTCTGATATGTACATGCATCTGATATAGGCATATCTATGCTTATTTTGAATGTACAATTTTATGCTATTGTATTTTTGTTTTGTTTTGTTTATGTTTTCACTGTTGTTTATTTTTTTATATTCAGTAATCAGTGATGCATTGCAAAGTTATTGAAAAAATAGTTATAGTCGATATATAACAATGTAATTGTACTAATACTGATTTAGTGGATAATCGCAGACTTATATTTGTTTACAATTTTTGATGCTAGATGGAAATAGCAACCTTACTCCTAGACTTATATTTGTTTACAATTTTCTTCACTCTTCTTTTTCGTTTAATTCTCATCAAAAAAATTCGAAAATTCGGTAATTTTTTTACACCAATTCCACTTGAATATGCCTAAAGAAGTGAACTTGGTGAAAGATTTGAAATTACTTTCCCGTAGTAGACATTTGATTCACCTTTCCTTCTTCAACCATGCATAGGCGAGGACCTTCCTCACTTTTTGTGAAAGATTTGAGTTTACTAGTTTCCTTCTTCACTTTTCGTGCCTTCTTACTCTGTGCATAGTGCATAGGTAAGGACCTTCTTACTCTGTGCATAGGTAAGGACCTTAGGATTATTCGTTTATGGCCATGGCCTAAATGGTCTATTCTTTACAAGAATAATGATCATGATTTCTTTGACACTTTGATTTAGTGTGTTCGTCTTAAACTTCAAATGACAGGTCATTAGCCGATAAATCTCATCCCAATAACAAATAATGACAAGTATGACTGCACGGTAACACACAACTGGAATATCACCGAAGCAACTGTAAAATCAAAAACCTCATTCTCTACCTTTCAAACGTACTTCTCAACCCCTTCACTTCCTTTTTCATCCTCATAGCATGTGTGACTCCTCTACAGCACATTGGAAGATCCATCCATTCAGAATAATTACATGTTGCAGCATTTTAGGATCTATTTTATAATACTGATGATACCACTTGCACCTATAAAAGCGACGATATGCATTGTTTTTTTGTTCATGCAAACCACAATTGAACACATAATTTGTCAATCACTCTTACGGTATGGGGGTTCCCCTTCAGACCGTAATTTCCTTTATTTTTCTAGGAATCAAAGGAGCACATGCCTTTTCTCTACATCATAGCAAACCTCTTGTTGACTCTTTAAGTCGCTGACGCTATATCAGAACAAACCTCATTGTCCCCTCTTTGATTCATTTATTACATATCAATCCTCTTTTCTGTTCAATAGGTTTCCAAAGACTCCATGAAATTATGTCTCTGAAACAAAATCATAGTTTTCTACAAAATATGTTTTCATAACAAACATACAATCATCAGTTCTGTTTTCCATTGTAGTAAATCTACATTCAAAGTAAATATGGGAACAGTTATTCAAATTATATTAACAATATAATGATTAATACATTTCAATGTTCATTCTCAAAACAATTTTGATTAAACAAAAAATTGTAAATAAGATCAGAGGGGTTTGGATTTGAAGAAAAGAAAATAGTAAAGTGAAGGATGAGAAAATAAAGTAGAGAGAATGAAGTGAATAAACTGGCTGCTGTGTTAAATAATGAATTCTTGAATTACTTCCAATTAATTTGCATGTCAAGTCAGCATTGGATTTATACTTTAACTTGTATTTAGCTGAACCAAGCAACTGAAGTCCAGTGCTGAACTTCATTCTCTGAATGGTACGTACTACATAGATTCAATCTTTAAGAGGTTTAAAACTTTAGAATTCAGCACGATCTCCTTCAGTTGTATTTGTCTGATTTGAGTACCAAAGCTCTTCAGAGAGAGGAGAACAAAAAGTATTTTCTTAAATAGTTTGGGACTGTTGTGTGACTTAGACTGTTGTATAGACTTTTAGATGTTAAGTTCGAATAATGAGAAGGCTGTTAAAGTGAGATTCCCCTACCAAGTAGTTAATGATTTTTCCTGCATGTTACGTTTCCGAAAAAAATTAATACAAACGGTTTAGTTTGTTATGAAGTTATCATAGTTTCCATTTACATAATCTCTATCCCCAATTTCTAACAGCAAACAATTTTTTTCTTCTGTTTCTAATTACAAATTTCTGTGATTGCTTTAACGGGATCACTTGCACATAAATCAAAATTTTACGGCTGCAAAAATAACTATGAGAAAAGACTTACCAATTTATTTACTTGATCTTCTCCTCTATCATATAATTATGACTTAATATGCACTCTTATAACAAACCTTTTTCTTTTTCCCATTTGGAAAACATTGTGTGCCCACATGACTTCATATGTACATATGGTTATCTTTACTTTCACCATTGTAAGTAACAAACATAGGTTTTTTATTTTGAATATATTTACATCCTTCAATTTGATTGCTTTTCCTCATTGATTCTAAATATAACTGCTGTATCCTGTATTGTTTTTCTAATTATTGCAGAGGAAAGCATGAACTGGAATGGGAATTTAAGAAGTTCTGGGAAGAGTTCCGCTCGTCCAGCTCTGAACAGGTCATTACATTTCTTGTATACTTATCAACATAGTACATACTCTATGTGTTACTGGACTATGAGATAGTAATCGAATCAGTTTACATTGCTTCACTGGCTGATTAGTACTCTTAATGTATGGTTATTTCTATCCGTGTCACCTGCAGGAGAATGAAACATCCTTAATAATGGCAGTAGATGCTTTCTGTAAATTAACAACGCAACATTCTAATGTTGCACAGTTAGTTAATAAGTAAGACCTCCTTTCGCCTTTTCTTTGCTTACAAAACAACATTTCATGCTCATATATGAGTTTTACTAATTACTGGTTGGAAAAACAGATTAGTAGGAGCACACATTTTTTCTTTTGTTGTTGGGAGAGCACTTGTAACAGATGTGGAGAAATTACAGATGTACACAAAAGGAAGGCCTTTAACTCCTGCAAGGATCATTAAGTTCTTTTCTGAAGTTACTAAGGTGACGGTAATTTCTGAGTTAGTTTTAAATCTAAAACTCATAATATGCATATGCATTTTTCTAACAGACGCATTTTTTAACTGTGCAGGATGACATAAATCCAGTCTCAAATTTCTTGTATGCCATAGAAGTTCTTCTGAACGTGGTATGGTTTATATGATTATCTTCGATCTATTTTAAGTTACCATGTTTTCTATTGTAGTTATTAAAATCAAACATTTTGAAGGAGATTGAGATTGTACACTTCATTTGTGTGGAGACACTCCTCTTGATTGGTGGAGGTATTGGGATCCACTAATGCATGCATTTATTAAAAAGATCGCTCTCCACCAATCTAGATGAAAGTATTATCTCACACTGCCGTAGAAGAGTACAAGCTTGCATTCCTCAGTAAATATTATATTTTTTTACCAAAAATGGTGAATCATGTGCATGGGACTCTCCACTTTGCTAGCATCTAGGAGTAAGGTTGCTATTTCCATTATACAGTTAAAGTCAAGCTAAAGTATATTTGTTTTGTCTTGACTTATATTGTAATATATGTTTAGAAGTTTGATGCATTTATTATCTGCACAAATTCTAATTGAGATTAAATAATTAAATTTAGGTTCTTCAAAGAATGTCCACACCCAGATGATAAGCAAAGGAAAGAACTAAGTAGAGAATTAGGATTAGAACCACTGTAAATCAAATATTGGTTCCAAAACGAACACCCTCAAATGAAGGTTATATGCTTTCTGCTTTTGCTAATCAGCTATTGTACTTTTCATTTTTAGGACCAATTGCAAGTAATGTGCCAATCATCAAAGTACATAAATATATTATCTTATATTTATCTACTTGATGTTATTTACTTACAATATATAATTATAAGAATTTGGTGGGTGGATCAAATTATTTATGCACGCTAGTGTGTGCCTGGTCATGTTTCTTATTATATACAGTTGTATGTTATTTCCAAGCTAGGAGGTTTCACTAATATCCACATTGGTGAAGTATTAAGTACGATGTATTAAGAATATGTATTTCATGTTGTGCATGTTATCAATATTGATAATTTTGACTAGATTTGGAGCGGACAGCCAACTTCAGTTCGTACCTTTCAGTTTTTTACCCATTTTCATACTTCAAATGTCAATTAGATTGCTGTAGTTAATTACTTACCATCAACCGTTTCCCTACATCTATATCTCTTGTATTATGTCAGGCTTCTGACTTGATAAAAGGCTGGAACTTTCATGAGTTAACGGAGTCATGTTTGGAAGGGCAGTTTTCAAATGAGGATGAGAATAAAATAGTACGTATTGCCTCAAAATGTTTGCAACTTGAGCAGCGAGAGCACCCCACTATGAAGTCACTAATTCTTTTATTGACTCCTCTTCAAAAAGATGACGAGGTAATTCTCCTTTTTCTTGTATATTTGGAAATAAATTTATATAACTACAGAACCGCTTTATACATTCTGAATCTGATTACCTGGTGTATAGGCACATGATCATAGCTTTTTCAGTGCCAGTATTAAAATATAATATTATTTTATAAGAAGTGAAATAATATTGAGCAGCAGATCATAGCTTCATTATTTTATTTTGTTGTTTTAACTATAGGATTTGGTCGACCGTGATTTCTGAGCAGATTATAGTTTGTTAAGACTAAGGCTTGCGACTTCGAGTTTTGCTGTAGAGAATATAGTTTCAGAGCATGGTGAGAAAGCTCCTAACATTGTTTATAAAGGGAAGCTTGATGCACAAAGAAGGATCACAGTTAAGAGATCAAGTAGACTGGCATGTCCAGATCCTCAACGGTTTATGGTAGTTTTTGTTTCCTATATTTCCTTTTCATTAAATTTTAATTAGTTACAATGTTTGCATGTGTGTTATCAATTTAATGATGCATTTGTAGTGTACGTGCTATGTTAAGAGATTATAAGGTGGAATTGATTGGATGACCATTAAGAGATTATATGATGCATTTCATATATTTCTGTTGGTTTTGGCATGTTGCATCTCATATATTTCTTTTGGTTTTGGAATGTTGCCAAATCAAGTGTAAAATTATGCATCTGCTAGAACATTCTGCATCCAACCCAAAAAATAAATCAATCACCAAATTTAATCCAGGACAAATTTTCAAAAGAGGCCGATTTTTTAAACTATTGGCATAAATAGGCTAGTTTACAAACTATTTGCAAGTTTAGGCTAGTTTTTTTAAAAAATACTATGGGGCGCATTTGTGAAATGCGCCCATAGAAAATTACACTGGCGCATCTGCCAAATGCGCCAATGTAATTTTTTGTCCAAACCTAAACAGCAAGCAGCAGCATCCTTGCCAAACTAGAAGAACTTGAATCCGACGTCGGTCGCATGAAGTCCAACTCGACCACCCACGATGAATCCATCATCGAAGAACTCCACTCCAAAGCCTCCTTCCTCGGCAAACTCCTCGACGTCGAAACCAAATCAAGCTTCCACAAAAACTCAACCAAAAACAGCAAAACTGAAACAGTAGACGCCGAACTCGATGAGTTTGAAGACAGACTGCACTCGGTCGAAGAGTACGTCCAATCTTTGTTCCTTTGTGAGTGCCCTCATTACCAAGACAAAGAAGTTGATCAGGAAATTCAGATCGAAGGCGACGATGCAGATTACGATTACAAGTCGGAGTATGTTGAAGATGAAACAAAAGTCGAAATGGACGAGAAGGTCTTATCGCAAGAGGAATCAAATGATATCGACGAGTTCAAAGAAAGAGTTGAGAAAATAGTTATTGACGTTATTGAAAAGATGAACATGAAGAAAGAAAAGGAAAACAATTGGAGTAGAAGGCTTGCAAAGATTGAAGTTGTCGTTGCTTTGACGGGATGTAGGTTTGGACAAAAAATACACTGGCGCAGTTGGCAGATGCGCCAGTGTAATTTTGTATGGGCGCATTTCACAAATGCGCCCCGTAGTATTTTTTTAAAAAACTAGCCTAAACTTGCAAATAGTTTGTAAACTAGCCTATTTATGCCAATAGTTTAAAAAACCGGCCTCTTTTGAAAATTTGTCCTTTAATCCAAGTAAAATAAATTTACAAGCTTCTTAGTGTGTTTCCTATTTTAGTTTAAATACTACGTTTTAATTTAAACTGCAATAATATGAAATTAATCATGTTTTGTAGGAAAAGATTAAACAAATTGAAAGTGTTTCACAATCGAGCTCGTCAATTAATTATAGAGCAGATGCACTTGCACAAGTGCTAGGGCAAGAAAGACTGGGTCGACTTAGAGCGATGGGAAGAGGAATGAGTCTTAGTAGAGCAGTTTTATCGGAAGTTAAGGATAAGCATACACTGAAGTTAAGGATTACTTTAATGTTTGTACTCTGTAATGTTTGTACACTTATTAAATTGACATTATTTTCTGTTTCTTTGTGTTAACTTGGCTGCAGGCTTATGTTTTATTCAATGATTATGCACTTGCTTTAATGTTTGTACACTGTAATGAAAAATATATCACATTTCTTTCTGAGCATGCTCTTGTGTCATATTTGTTGATTATAATCTTTATTCGTTTATGAAGATTTAGTTTGATTGTTATTATTAAAATGTAATATATAGGCATAGCTCTTGAAAAGTGTATCTACGATTTTTATAGCGGCATATATGAGCTGTAAAAGAATTTATCAATACTATAACATGTTGTTTAATAGCGTGAAATGACCGCTATTGAATAAATATTTTATGGCGGCAAAATGGTGTTATAAAGATTTCCAATTCCGTTGAGATTTAGCTGTATTATAGCGACTATAATGAGCTATTGAATTAACGTACCATAGCAGCCAATTTGTTATAAAACTAAGCTCAACCATAGCGGCATATTTTGTGTTATAAATATTCAACAGTTTTATATAACATGTCGATATACAGCACTTATCAAACCGCTATGGTTGTGATTAGTAGCGGCTATATGCCGCTATAAAAGAAACTTTTTGTTGTAGTGATTTAAGTTAATTAACTAGTTTAAATTAATCATTTGATGATTGATTAAATATAATTACTTAATGTAATTAATAAAGTGTAATTACTTAGTGAAGTAATTAATGAGAAATTACTAGATATGATTAATTGAAGGAGGGTAAGTGTAATTAATGTGAATGGTGAAGGATAAATAAATTTGTGCTGTTAATCAAGGCTTAATGTAATTAAAGAATAATTAATCAAGGGTGGTTAATTAAGATGATAATTAAAAAGACGATTAACTAATTGGTTTGTAATCAATTAAAGTTTGGGAAATCTAAGTGATTAAAGATTAGTAATTAATTTAATTTGGGATAAATTAAATTAATTTTGAAAGTGATAAATCTAGCATATGAATGATTGAATGATGTTAAATGCCTTGAATTGGCTGATATCTATGATATGATATGTTTGGGTGGACAGTAATATTATGGTTATCTATCGATGATGAATTGCCATGTGAAAAGTGACATCTTGTATTTAAAGTTGAATTGAATTTCACTTGAATAATTTGGGTTAAGATGGTATTGAATCGAAGAGACCGGGATCGGGTATCAGTAAATACCCGAACCCACTTCGATATGTAACCTAAAATGATTCTAATAGATTGATATGTGAAAGCAATAGGCTGAAATGGAATAATTTAAATGACTAGACCATTTAAAGCTGAGTAAGGGTACTTAGGGATTGATTTGTGAAATAAGTGTCGTATATAGCAAGTTGTGAACTTGTAGTGTTGAATGAGTTACCTTGGGTTTTAAATAAGTTTTATACTGAGTATTTCATATTAGATGGTTTACTCACGCTGTTTCCAGCCTGACCCGGGTATTACTTTGATGTAATGCTCGGGTCAGACCGAGTATTACAGATTTTCAAGTAAGGACGTTCTGGAGCTCAAGAGGCGAGCTGGATGGCAGGAACGTATGGAGTGTATTCTGTTGTGATATATTATAGTTATCCGGGACATGTTGATTTTAACTGTCCAGTGTTTTGTGTAAAGGAATGTAACTCTGATGTTTTGATGTAAATTAACGTATACAGCTTTCTTTTATAACTGTTATTATTTGATATTATATTTTCATTCCCTGCGAAATGTGAGATTATGTGATTTGTTTCTTGTATCTTCTTCTACCTCTTTTCTTCTTTTCGTAACTATCTGGAATTTTCGGGATCGAAATTTCCGGGTCATTACATTTGGTACCAGAGCTGAAGGTTAAGCAAGAACCTTGGCTCTAGTGGGTTTGTTCACTAAGGATAGGGTCAATAGTACCCTAGAATGAGTTGAGTGTGATATATATGAGAGAGCGTACTTGTTACTTTATTATATAATGGTTTTAAAAGTAAATGATTTTTATATAAGTTTATATATAAAGCAATGATTCTTCTAACCATTAAGGTAATGGGTTGTTCCATCCAATTAATTAATCATTCTTCACTTATCCATCTTAGTTAATCACCCTTGACTAATTATCCTTAAATTTCAATAAGTAATTAACTCTTAATTAATTTCACAAATTAATTTACCTTCACCCATCATATTAAATAATCCCTTAATTACTCTTATAAAGTAATTAACAATGATTTATTACATTTATCCTTAATTAATTACTCAAATTAATTATCCTATAATCACTTACATTGCTTAATTATCCTTTAATGAATCACACTCATTAACTAACTAACCCTTGATTAATTTCCTTAATCAATCAATCCATAATTAATTACTCTAAGTAATTAATTCTTAATTACTTCCATTAAGTAATTCCCTTTAATTAATTACTTCATCAAGTAATTATCTCATTGGTTAATTATCCTTAATTAATTAACCTTTAATTATTTATTTATTTAATCTTTAATATTAAGTAATTAGTTAAGTAATTACTTTTTAAGTAATTATATTAACAAATCATTAATTACTTAATAAATTAAAAGATAAATCTTTTTATCTTTATTAATTACTTTGATTATCTTTTGTACCTTGTTTAATAAATCATCCTTATCACATTAGTTGCTTTAAAAGGTTAGGATTAGTTTAAATAACATTTTAAGGGTAATTAAGGAATTATTTAATGTGATGGGTGAAGGCTAATTAATTTGTGTAATCAATTTAGAATTAATTACTTATTGTAATTAAAGGATAATTAGTCAAAGGTGATTAATTAAGATGGATAATTAAAGGATGATTAAATAATGGTTTGTAATTAATTAATGTTAAGTAAAGGAAATCTAAGTGATTAAGATTAGTAATTAATTTAATTAGAGATAAATTAAACTAATTTTGGAAGTGATCAATCTTGCTTAGGAATGATTGAATGATGTTAAATGCCTTGTATTGATTGATATCTCTGATATGAAATATTTTATGATATGAAATAGTGGACAATGATAATATGGTTATCTATCGATGATGAACTACTGTGTAAAGAGTGACATCCTGTATTTAAAGTTGAATTGTATTTCACTTGAATAATTTGGGTTAAGATGGTATTGAATTCGAAGAGACTTGGGTCGTGTATCAGTAAATATCCGAACCCACTTCGATTTGTAACCTATAATGATTCTTTACAGATTGATATGTGAAATCAATAGGCTGAAATGGAATAATTTAAATGACTGGACCATTTTAAACTAAGTAAAGGTAATTAGGGATTGTTTAAGTATGGACTATAATAAGTTGTGAACTTATAGTGATGAATGAGTTACCCCAGGTTTTAAATTAGTTCTACGCATTGGAATTTCTTGATAGATTAGTTTACTCACGCTGGTTTCCAGCCTGACCTGGGTGTTACATTGATGTAATGCACGAGTCAGACCGAGTATTACAGATTTTCAGGTTAGAATGTTTTTGGAGCTCAGGAGGCGAGCTGGATGGCAGGAACGTATGGAGTGTATTCCGCTATGATATATTGTTGTATACCTGGGACAAGTTATTTTAACTGTCCAGTGATTGTTAACTCTGATGTATTAAAAATGTAAATTTACTGATACAGCTTTTTTTGTATAAACGATATTATTTGATATTATATTTTAATCCGCTACGAATGTGAGAATCTTTGTTTTGTTTCTGTTTCTTCTTCTACCTCTTTTCTTCTTTTCTTAACAATCTGGAGTTTTCGAAATCAAAATTTCCGGGTCGTTAAAATACATTTCCAAAACATTTTAGGTTAATGTTTATTTGTCTAAAAAGAAATTTTTCTCAAATAAGATTTAATTAAAGGTTTATTTCTTTTATTTTTAATATTCTTTCTTTTTAATTTTAACTTGTATAAATATAATTTGAATATATATATATATATATGTGTGTGTGTGTGTGTGTGTGTAATTTTTACATATTAATATAAACATAAGGAATTAATATATAAAACAAGTTTAAACACTTGTCAATTAAGGAATTTATGAAAAATACATTTGTCACATATGGATCATTTGAATCAACAAGTAGCAATGGTATCTTTTATTAGGAAATTTACAAAAATATTTTATAGAATTCAGGCTGTTCATTTTTCCTCTCTTCAAATCTTTTTCTATCTTCTTCTATTTTCAAAACTAAAGAAGAAACCAAAATCAAAACTGAAAACCAAAAATCAACGCTAACAACAACGGATATTTCAACCTGAACTAAGAAATGCAAGGATTAAAGCTTCAACAAGCAAGATCCAACTTGAATTCAATCAAAAAACACCTAGATTCAAATTCAACCAACAAGATTCAAGAGATAAACTTAAAGCCAGTTCTCTGCTTATATAAAAAGGTGGGTAAACCTTTTCTAAAAAAAGTTTAATTTAGGATTAACTCTAATGCATGTGATAAATTGTGAGATAATATTAGTTTGCATGAAAGTTTTTCAGCTTGTATATATTTGAATTGATATATATATGTATTGTGAGCATGTCTGTGTGTGTATATATATATATAGACACACACACACACAAATCCTGGTCTCTGTTGATTCACAGGTTCCTGTTTTGCTTTCTAAAATTCAAATCTCCCAATCGATTCCATATTAACCTTTGATATCTGAATAAAAGTTGATTGTCATAGTATAATGTTAATTATAAAAATGGTTCTAGGAATTTAAATTTAGTAAATAATTTTAAAAATGAAAATAACAGTGAAATACATACATATGTCAAAAATCAATGAATTCAATTTCGGATTTGGATTTCAGGAATGTACTCGTGGTAGATAATCATGATTTTTGATATGAGTATCGTAATTTTTAGTTTGATAATCGATTTGAATTTTCAAGTTGAACATTTTGGGCATTTGGGACGATTGCCGTTGATCGGCACGGTGGATGGAGTCGAGATCATGGTTAAAGCTAGCCGGAGGTTTGCCGATAGTAGGAAAAAGAGTTTTATATTTTTCTGATGGCCATGGTGGCCGGGGAGAGTTGATTTAGGGTTTGGTTGTAGATTTTGGTCGTGGTTGTTTATCTAGGTCGTATGGCGACGGTGATGCACCAGAGTGATTCGTGATGAGGGAATCAGAGCTGGAAGGAGTGACGAAGCTACGATGAGGTCCGTAGGCGATCTAGTTGTTGGAGGTGGTGGCTGGTGGCATCTTTGGCCGATCGGATTTTCCCCTATTTCGATCAAAATGCTCGATCTTGTTTCGTGAAGTATTCCGTCAATCTGGGTTCGTATGAGGGATGGCGAGACTATCGGTGATTGGTCGACGTTCAGATGTTAAGTTGGAGCGACGTTGAATTGTCGTGCATGTGCACGGTGTATTCGTGTATTTGGGTTGTGTCGAAGATTTTTGAAGATGCATTTTGTCTCGGTGTTGTGCTCAAGCGAATCAAGGTGTGACTCAAAGTAGTAGATGCAGGGGACATCTCGTGTTTTTGCTTGGGTTTTTTAGTGTTTTGACTTGGGTTTGGCCTGAGGTGATATTCTGGTTTATTTTAAAGTAAAATTTTGTAAAAGAAATCAAGTTTAAAATTTTAAAACAAAGTAAGTCAAGTTTTAAAGTTATGGAAATTATTTTAGTTTCAAAGAGAAATGTTTAACAAGTTTTAAAATATATATTAAAATAGATAAGTTTTAAAAGATATGATAATTAAGTTTTCAAAATAACTGTATTAAAATTTATTAAATAACTTTGAAAAGATTTCAAAGATTTTAAAGGTTAAATTAGATGTTTAAATTTTTGTCAATTATAATTAATTTCTAAATGTTTTATTTTAAATAAGGTTTAATGATATAATTAAGTAATCAATTATAATAAAGAGTTTATCTTTAAGTAATTAGGATTTTGATTAATTTAAGATAATTAATTTGTGAAGATGATAAAGGTTAATCAATTATTGTTAACGATTAAAGAATAGTTAGTTAATGTAAATAATTTATTGATAAGTAAGAGTTTAATTAAGATAAATGTTTTTCTTAATTATTAAGGTCTTTTAAATATAAGGAGTTTTAGCAATTATTTAATTAATCTTGAATGATTAGTTAAAATAATTAACTAAAGAAAATAATTAGTTTGGTTAATTAAAGATAATCACTTAATTATGAATTAATTAAGTATAATTACTTAGAGAAGTAATTAATGGATAATTACTGAATGTAATTAATTAAAGAGAAATTACTTAATGAAGTAATTAGAGGATAATTACTTAATGAAAGTAATTAAGGATTAATAACTTAGTGTAATTAATTTAGTTAATTAATGTGATTGATTTAAGTTAACGAATGTGATTAATTTAAGATTAATTACTAAATTTAATTAATTAAAAGTGTGATTAATTAAGGATTATTAATTAATGTAATTTATAAATGATTAATTAATGGAAGTAATTGAGGATTAATTAATCAGTGTGATTAATCAAAGGTTAATTATTGTAAATAGTTAAGGATAATTAATTTGTGTAATTAATTAAGGGTTAATTTCTAATGTAATTAGAGAATAATTAATCAAGGATGATTAACTAAGGTAGATAATTAAGAGATGATTAATTAATTTGTTTGTAATTAATCAATGTTAAGTAAGTAGGATTAAGGTAATGCAAGTAATTAAAAGCTAGTAATTAATTTAATTGGTGATTAATTAAATTAATTAGGAATTGTTAAACTTAAATATCTTGCTTATGGATGATTGAATGATATTTAATGCCTTGGATTATGTATCTCCGATATGTGATATGGGTTGCTTTGTGATATGAGATGCCTTGGCTGAATTGTGATGATATGGATTATCTATCTTTGATATGTGAATTATCTATCTGTGTGAATATGGATAATAAATTGAATTGTTTTAAACTTAAACAACTTGGACTTTAAAATGGCGTTTTGGATTTCAGTGAGACTGGGATCAGATTTCCAAATTTGGATATCCGAAAACCACATCGATCCAAATTAAACGTTAGGTCCTGAAATCTCAAGTGGAGTTCAAGATGAAGACTCGAAGTGTAAGAACTTTTCATCGTTAAAACACTTAGGGTGATTCCAAGACGAGTTTAACGGAGATAGTACTTTTAGGTTCGAGATGGAGATTCAGAGTGCAAGGGCTATTATCATTAACTCTGAGGGTGATTCCAAAATGAGCGTAACGAGATAGTGCCTTCGGTTTCCTTCGAACCCGGAACAAACTTGTATGGATTGAATGCTTTCAGAACATCGTCAATGGAGGACGATGAGCATTCTAAGATAGATGTGTTCTATAAAGGTAATCGTAGCCTCAAGCCTGATCAACTGGGAATGGCTAAAACAGGGGAGGTGCAGCATGGTTAAGTGAGTAGCACCCAAGTAGGACGAGATTTTCCCCTATTTAGAGGTCCCTTTTTATTCGCATTAGTGTGCGGTTGGTCGCATCATCCACGGGGTTGTCTTGTTCAGGACTATCCAGTATGGGATGGTTCTGGCCTTGTGTTGCAGGGGATTTATGGTGAATCCTCGGTACTCTGATCTAGACCAGGTACTACGACGGACGGTACCCCAGTAGCCCTGCCATTGTATGGAATCCATTCTCCAATAATTGTCGTACGTTTTCATTGTGCCCAACTATGTTGGAACGTGAGATGTAAACATTCCATCTATTTCTGTATTTTACTTGAAAACCCTAGACCCTATTATAATTGTAACGACCCGCTATTTTGGACTATTTGCATCCGCACATGTCGGACTTGAATAATTCAAAATACCGAATTGTTAATTTAAATTTGGCAAAACTCAGATATACAGTAAATAAATAATCACAGAGTCAGAGACACAGAGTAATAATATGCAGCGGAAGTAAAAGAGATAGTAGTTCATGAAGCTACTATATAAATATATAAAATACATCAGAGTTTACAACAGAAGAGAAATACGATACATCAAGTACACATCAGAATACATCACTGAAATCATCGAATACTGAAAGCAGAATAGATGGCTGGATCTTCAAGCAAAGCTCCAACTCCAAAGGTGAGTCTCGAAAGCTGCTGTTCTCAGTCTGAACCGAGCGTAAAACAAAACACGAACACTCGAGTCAGGATTAACATTCTTATATCAATAAATCCAACTCAAGTGAAATAACAATCGAAATACAAGTAACTCAAAGGATGTTGGAATCACCATCCTCTAAGGATCCGTTAAACTATCTACTATGTAGTAGTGTACGCTAAATATGTAATGTCTATCAGTAATATAAAGTATCAAAATAGTGTTAAGGCGTTACCATTATCCCCCTTAACACATTTTTATATAAATGTCATAGTCTATACAGCACTGTAAACTCCACCGTAAACTGGTGGTATATCAGGGAGTACTCCATAGGTATAACACAAATCAAATTCGTAGTGGTCGCGTATATAGGGATACAAGTATGACAAGGCACATGAGGCAATACCCAAGGTAGTGAAACTACCATTCGCCTGATCCGGACTGGTGAGAACGCATCGCCGCAGCGATCGCAACACCGCGAAACAACACTCCTGAAATTCCGAGGGTGCACCAATCAATCACAAGTAATGAGTAGTAGTTACGAAGAAGTGTGTCCGCTCGAGGTGGCTAACCCCATTTGGCCCGGCACGGCTCCTGATTTTAGTCATTTCCAATTTGACACAAGTGTCAAGGCTATCCATTATCGTTCTCTTTCTTCAGTCACCACGTTCATCATTCCAACCACTTCATTCTGGATCATCACTCCGCGTATAGTTATTAAAGTGGTTTTCGGTTGAGATAGAGAGTATATCCATAACCGATTCCGGTCTCTTTAATAACTTTCGTAATTATTACACCGATTGGTCGTTTAATGAATTTCAAAACAAATCAATTTGAATTTGAATTTCAATTCGTAAATCAACATTTCATTTGTCTTTCTAAATCAATTTCAAAAATTTCGTTTCAAAAACTTCCAAATTACCATTTCAAAATCTTATAATTCGATTTCAGCTTTTATTTAAACAATTCAAATATTGATTCAAGTTCGTATATAAGTTTCATTCCGAAATCATTCAAATTTTTTAATTTTCATTCAAATCAATTTAAATGCATTTATCGATTTCATTCAATATTCGTTAAGTAAATTTTATCCTTCAAACCAACTTCTACTCAAATTCCAATACATTTAAATCAATTATTTACGTTCAACTTCATTAAATCAAAACTTCAAATTGAAATAAATTACATTCGTCTAATCAATTCTTTAAATTACAAGTTTTACGTTAATTTCAATAAATCCCATTCATTTCAATAAATCACATTTTATTTCTTGTTAAAGAAATTCAAATTTCACTTATTTATTGACTTCGTCACGCATTTCAAACTCAATTTATAAAGAATTAAATTTCACATATTCAAAAAGTTCAATTTCACTTATTAACTTACTTAAATAAATTTCCAAACTTTATAAATAAAGAAACTCAATTTCATTTATTAACGAAGTTCAAATCCACTTATGCAAAAGTTCAATTTCTCTTATCGAAGAATTGAATTTTTATTCAATTAACAAATAATTCAATCTTATTCAATTATTAAATAATTTCAATCTTAATCATTAAAAATTTCAAAATTAATAATTACAAACTTGATTATCAATTCTAACTTAATTATTAAATCATTTCCACTTAATTATGAATTCAAACTTAATCAACAAATCATTTCAACTTAATTATAATTCCAAACTTAATTATTATTTCAAATTTAATTATTAAATGATTTCAAACTTAATAATGTCAAAACTCAATTGTTACTAATTCAAAATCATTTATTAATCATACCAGATTTAATTATTAAATAATTAAATTTCAAATAACGTTCTTTCATCAATTACTACGTTAACATTTGTTTCGGGTTTCAATCTTTACATTTCTTTTTCATAAACATTCAAATTCGAACTTCATTTCAAAACTTATTCTTTGCTCGAATAAAATCATTATTTTATTTTTAAAACGATTTATTGACCAATCGGATTTATTTAATTCTCTATCCTAGGTCAAATTCATTTGGGTATATATCATTTCAACCCGATTCCAATTCAATTCAAGATCAAGCATAATAAAGGGAACTTGCAGTGTGATAACTGGGATGGTGTCAAAGTAAACAAACAAGCAATAACAATAATCAACAACAAGTCAATAATTAATTCAAATAATCCCGAAATAATCGTATTAATTCGCATTGTTATTTGTGCGAATTAATATAATTATCTCTAGAATCTACACTATCATTTCATGTAGATTTAAGATTATTACATTACGGTTTCACTTGTCATTCAATTCAAATTCCAATTGTAATACTACAACAGTTTATCCAATATACGTTCAAAGGTTCAAAATATAATTTATCAAATTCTACGTCAAATTCAATTACATAATATTCATCACTTTATACATTACAATTTAACATCCAATATAAACAACAAACAAACAATCAATTATCAACCAAATTGGATTATTATTGCATACATAACAGATAACGGTGTCAGATGTCAAAGGTGAACTGATACATAAATAATAGTGCAATAAATAACAGCAGCATATTTCAATTGTCGTTTCAATTGAAATCAAATTTAATAAATAAAAGAATATTAATCGTGAGTGATTACTCACCTTTCGAGGCTAGAGAAAATAGGAGATGGCACGGATACGCACACTGATACGGACACTGAATTTGAGTTACAAATCCAAGCATGAATCTCAGAGCAAAGTAAGATTGGCACGAATCAACGAGCAAAACTGTTAAATAAGAATTGCCGAAATCAAATCAAACATTCAACATAGCAACAATTTCAAAAATGTCAAATGTTCAGGTCTGAAAACCCCTCTGGGTCTGACTTTCAGATAAGAAACAGAGGACTGAAACACCTCGTATGAAGCTAAAATTTCATATACATAAAGTAGAAAACTTAATCTTTTAAACAAAAAAAAGAATCACTATATTCCGACGTAAGACGGAGGAGATACGATGCGTCAAACATGAACTCAGGTCGTGTTTGCAGCAGTGTAAAATAATTCTAAGTACAAAAGAATATCTGCCTGGGTCTAACTTCCAGATCCTCGACCACAAATCAAACGATGTCGGATTTTGCTGGAATTTGACATGTATAAACTAGATAACTTAAACTCCTTTTTAAAAATAGAATCAACCCATTCCGATAAAACATGAGTGAGATATGATATCGTGAACATGGAGTCTAACTGCTGTTGTAAATAGACGACAACATGTACACTTTTTCAACAAATAAAAAATAATATGTATGACACTTCTACAGTTTTATACATAACAAAACACGTTGTTTTTTTTTCTTAAAGAATCAAACTCTATATATATAAACTGTAAACATATGTATGTCAGCACTCATAAATACGTATATATACTTATACAAACAATAGATATATAGACTAATATGTATAATACTTACCATATATCAATCTGTACATATTATATTATATTCACTGTTAACAGTATCATGAACATACACTGTAGAAAAATATACCTTCATAGGTTAAAATAAATACTGACTATAAAGAAATCTACAGACAAAATCTCATAACAAAATATTCAACTGTGTATATTTGCATATAAACCAATATAAACTTATCCCTTAAAAATAGATATATAAACTAACTGATTCGATACAACAACAAAAAAAATCTACATTTTATTTCCAAGTGACAGTACCCATTTTCCTCAAAATCAAATTTCCAAAACAACACATGTTATACAACTGCAAATATTGTTTAAAACTATATATATAAACTATCAAATCTTGTACGTTAACCCTTCCTACATTATAACATATTCAAATTTACACTGTAGCTCAACTTTTGTTTATGTTTTTTTTTTTTTTTTTTTTTTTTACATAAACCTCGTTTACATACTTGTTATAATATAAACTCACACATGCAATATATGTTAGTATTTTATATATAAGCTTTACATACAATGGACTTACTTGTTGTACAAGCATATACTAATATACATATAAACGATACATAAGTATATGTCTAATATATATAAACAGATTTGCATATATATATAGTTTGAACAATTTATATAAAGAAAACGCAAGTTAAATATATAAACTTATATCATACATGTACCTATAAAGCATGCACGGCTGGTGTGTTGAAGTGGTGAGGCGAGGCTGTGGAAGGCTTGGTGACGTGGCATGGCAGTGGCAAGTGGAGGTGTCTACTATGTAGTGAGGAGGGTAAGGCTGATAAGGCAGAGGTGGTGAGGAGACGTGACTCAGAAAGGAGGAGTAGTTGTTCATGGAAATGAAGAGGGGGAGGCAAGTTACAGAAAGAAAGGAATGAAAAGCTTAATAGAAACAGTCACCAAAATGAAGGTGACAACCAAAATTTTGAACGGCTGAGAATAGAAAAAGCCCCGTACCAAAATTCAAGAAATAATAAAAACTGTGGCGTTTGGTTGTCTCATGAAGCAATGAAGAGGCATAGGTTCAAATACGAAACCGATAAGTTAGGCGTTTCACAGATTTCACCGCACACCGGTTCTCGAAATTAACAATCGAATATACTGTAGAGATTAGTACAACGAGACGATCAAAACGGTATATGGATATCGGTGGTACGATCGAATTATAAAAATTTGAAATTTTCTACTACGCAAAATGCATAAAATTCGCAGAAAATTAAGATCGACGGAGCCAAAAATGTCCGAATTTGAAAAAACGACAAACTGACAACTTGCTCAAAAGATGGTTTAGAATTTTTCTATGTAAAAATATTTTGGTTTTGAAAACGTTTTATTTTCATCGCTTTTTGACTGATTAGATTGAAGTAAATTTACGCGCGAAATAAACTTTCATACTTTCGGATGAAAATTTACCGGTTGCTATGTTTAACTGGACGCATTCCAAATATCAAATTTATATTTCAAATTTTTATCGTTTATATTTTATTTTATTTTTCACACAAAAACGGTTAATTAAATTAAATAAAATCGTTAAAATATCCGGGTTGTTACACTCTCCCCCACTCAAAACTTTTCGTCCCCGAAAAGGAAGGGAGTAGGAGAATAGAACAACCAAAAGAAAAAAGACTTGAATTTCAAAATAGAACAATTAATTTAAACCATATAACTTTCAATTTAAATAAACTTATATTCAACGCTTTGTTTTTAAATTCAAGATTTTCATTAAATTAATTAGATTTCACTCATTAATATTAGGTACAAAAATTTATTTCCAATGAAATTCAATTTATATTCAACTGATTCAAGATACTCCCTTTAAGTTGATTTAATTTCAATTTACTAACTTTCAAAACAAAATTTTTATTCTATTAATCGCAACTATTATTCAATTAACTTATTATTCTATTTATCTCCATAAACATTTTATAATCAAAATTTAGTGAATAACATTTGTTATACGCACTCACATTTTATTTATAAAGACAACTTATATTGTATATTATCCAAATTTCTTAAATTAACGATTTCAAGATCATAAATTTGAATAGTCATTTATTATAATCATACTTTATTTGACCAATTTAATTCTTCTTTATTCCAAATTATTATTAAATTTATTCTACTTAATATATCTTATCACCTTTTTATTAAGTATATTTACTTATTATAACCATACAAATTTATTTATTCATTCCTTCAACATCATTTTATACTTTATAATATTCAATTACACAATTAACTTTTGAAAATTTAGGTAAGTTATATAAAATGAAATTGAGTATTATACAAGTAAAATTTTCTAATTTAATTATTTAGGTTTAAACTTTTATTTAAAATATTGATTTCATTTTATAATTGAATTATCCTTTATCATAAATTTAAGAATTTAAATTTTCGAGTAACTTCAAATTTATCTAGAGGTAAATAAATGTATATATAATATATCAAATCAGATTTAAATCTTATATTAATATATATTACAAATCAAATCATAATTTAAGAATTTCAAATCAATTTAATTCCAAAACAAACCGTAGCAAAGCTACAGAATAGTCTCTCCACTTCGAAACTCGAAAATGAATGTCGATAATGCGGCCGTCATTACCGAAATTATTTTCCAGCGGCAAAGAGAAGAGCACTGATTTAAACATTTAAAATTCCTTGAAAATGGTTTTTATTTGAAAATATTTTAAATAATATACGTTTAAACCTTAAAAACCAAAGTTCGAAACCACTGGAAATTGAATTATCAAATTCTAATTTAAATCATTTCAAATTCCAAATCAAATTATAACCAAATTTTATAAATTTATTTATTTATTTTATGAAATAGTCAATGATTTATAAAAAAATAAATGAAAATTAATTTGTTTCACACTTCGGACAACAGATTCATTAACATTTTGATTTCAGAAAAATTTATACTTATATATGATAAAATCATTCAATATTATTTTATTTACTAACTTTGAAAACAATATTGTGTCCATTTTCTCTGTTCAAGCGTTTTAGAAATTCTACCGATAGCGTTGATCAGACGAATCGATCGAAAATCTAAATCAACGTCAACAATTCAAACAATACAATATATTTTCTTATTTTTAATATTAATTCACAAATACACTTTCTCGCTCGACGATACAAGTATGGATTTCAGAATAAGTATAGAGATTCAAATTTGATGGAAATCAAATTAAAGAGAATTTTGATTCGATAATAAGTTCGAAACAGAAGATAAGATAATTCAATGAACCGAATCGGGAGATGGATAAGCTTACTAAATTCACGGGCAACCTTCACCGGATCGACCGTAACTTCAAGAATAAGATCGATGCTGAATTCCGAGGTAAATCAACATTCGATTTCAAGAGATGGAATTCAGGTATAGCAGGGAATAGATAGCATCGCAAACCGAGGATATAGAAATCTCCGGTAAATCGATGTTATTGTAAAGGACTTTTATCCCTTTACATTTCATATGAATGTTGGCGAGACTGCCAATCCATTATAAAGATCATTCGAAGTGGAGTTATGGGATACTCCAGAATTAAAGGAAGACGAATAGTGAGGGACCAGAATGAATTTCGGAACCGAAGGAACGTTCCAAAATTCAAGGGAATTGAGTTAAAAGGAAGAGATTGAAACTCGAATGAGAGTGATTCTGTAAATACATTTACCATATATGCTAAGTTTTGCCTAGAGCTACCAAAAGCTCTGATACCAACTGTAACGACCCGCTATTTTGGACTATTTGCATCCGCACATGTCGGACTTGAATAATTCAAAATACCGAATTGTTAATTTAAATTTGGCAAAACTCAGATATACAGTAAATAAATAATCACAGAGTCACAGACACAGAGTAATAATATGCAGCGGAAGTAAAAGAGATAGTAGTTCATGAAGCTACTATATAAATATATAAAATACATCAGAGTTTACAACAGAAGAGAAATACGATACATCAAGTACACATCAGAATACATCACTGAAATCATCGAATACTGAAAGCAGAATAGATGGCTGGATCTTCAAGCAAAGCTCCAACTCCAAAGGTGAGTCTCGAAAGCTGGTGTTCTCAGTCTGACCCGAGCGTAAAACAAAACACGAACACTCAAGTTAGGATTAACATTCTTATATCAATAAATCCAACTCAAGTGAAATAACAATCGAAATACAAGTAACTCAAAGGATGTTGGAATCACCATCCTCTAAGGATCCGTTAAACTATCTACTATGTAGTAGTGTACGCTAAATATGTAATGTCTATCAGTAATATAAAGTATCAAAATAGTGTTAAGGCGTTACCATTATCCCCCTTAACACATTTTTATATAAATGTCATAGTCTATACAGCACTGTAAACTCCACCGTAAACTGGTGGGATATCAGGGAGTACTCCATAGGTATAACACAAATCAAATTCGTAGTGGTCGCGTATATAGGGATACAAGTATGACAAGGCACATGAGGCAATACCCAAGGTAGTGAAACTACCATTCGCCTGATCCGGACTGGTGAGAACGCATCGCCGCAGCGATCGCAACACCGCGAAACAACACTCCTGAAATTCCGAGGGTGCACCAATCAATCACAAGTAATGAGTAGTAGTTACGAAGAAGTGTGTCCGCTCGAGGTGGCTAACCCCATTTGGCCTGGCACGGCTCCTGATTTTAGTCATTTCCAATTTGACACAAGTGTCAAGGCTATCCATTATCGTTCTCTTTCTTCAGTCACCACGTTCATCATTCCAACCACTTCATTCTGGATCATCACTCCGCGTATAGTTATTAAAGTGGTTTTCGGTTGAGATAGAGAGTATATCCATAACCGATTCCGGTCTCTTTAATAACTTTCGTAATTATTACACCGATTGGTCGTTTAATGAATTTCAAAACAAATCAATTTGAATTTGAATTTCAATTCATAAATCAACATTTCATTTGTCTTTCTAAATCAATTTCAAAAATTTCGTTTCAAAAACTTCCAAATTACCATTTCAAAATCTTATAATTCGATTTCAGCTTTTATTTAAACAATTCAAATATTGATTCAATTTCGTATATAAGTTTCATTCCGAAATCATTCAAATTGTTTAATTTTCATTCAAATCAATTTAAATGCATTTATCGATTTCATTCAATATTCGTTAAGTAAATTTTATCCTTCAAACCAACTTCTACTCAAATTCCAATACATTTAAATCAATTATTTACGTTCAACTTCATTAAATCAAAACTTCAAATTGAAATAAATTACATTCGTCTAATCAATTCTTTAAATTACAAGTTTTACGTTAATTTCAATAAATCCCATTCATTTCAATAAATCACATTTTATTTCTTGTTAAAGAAATTCAAATTTCACTTATTTATTGACTTCGTCACGCATTTCAAACTCAATTTATAAAGAACTAAATTTCACATATTCAAAAAGTTCAATTTCACTTATTAACTTACTTAAATAAATTTCCAAACTTTATAAATAAAGAAACTCAATTTCATTTATTAACGAAGTTCAAATCCACTTATGCAAAAGTTCAATTTCTCTTATCGAAGAATTGAATTTTTATTCAATTAACAAATAATTCAATCTTATTCAATTATTAAATAATTTCAATCTTAATCATTAAAAATTTCAAAATTAAAAATTACAAACTTGATTATCAATTCTAAATTAATTATTAAATCATTTCCACTTAATTATGAATTCAAACTTAATCAACAAATCATTTCAACTTAATTATAATTCCAAACTTAATTATTATTTCAAATTTAATTATTAAATGATTTCAAACTTAATAATGTCAAAACTCAATTGTTACTAATTCAAAATCATTTATTAATCATACCAGATTTAATTATTAAATAATTAAATTTCAAATAACGTTCTTTCATCAATTACTACGTTAACATTTGTTTCGGGTTTCAATCTTTACATTTCTTTTTCATAAACATTCAAATTCGAACTTCATTTCAAAACTTATTCTTTGCTCGAATAAAATCATTATTTTATTTTTAAAACGATTTATTGACCAATCGGATTTATTTAATTCTCTATCCTAGGTCAAATTCATTTGGGTATATATCATTTCAACCCGATTCCAATTCAATTCAAGATCAAGCATAATAAAGGGAACTTGCAGTGTGATAACTGGGATGGTGTCAAAGTAAACAAACAAGCAATAACAATAATCAACAACAAGTCAATAATTAATTCAAATAATCCCGAAATAATCGTATTAATTCGCATTGTTATTTGTGCGAATTAATATAATTATCTCTAGAATCTACACTATCATTTCATGTAGATTTAAGATTATTACATTACGGTTTCACTTGTCATTCAATTCAAATTCCAATTGTAATACTACAACAGTTTATCCAATATACGTTCAAAGGTTCAAAATATAATTTATCAAATTCTACGTCAAATTCAATTACATAATATTCATCACTTTATACATTACAATTTAACATCCAATATAAACAACAAACAAACAATCAATTATCAACCAAATTGGATTATTATTGCATACATAACAGATAACGGTGTCAGATGTCAAAGGTGAACTGATACATAAATAATAGTGCAATAAATAACAGCAGCATATTTCAATTGTCGTTTCAATTGAAATCAAATTTAATAAATAAAAGAATATTAATCGTGAGTGATTACTCACCTTTCGAGGCTAGAGAAAATAGGAGATGGCACGGATACGCACACTGATACGGACACTGAATTTGAGTTACAAATCCAAGCATGAATCTCAGAGCAAAGTAAGATTGGCACGAATCAACGAGCAAAACTGTTAAATAAGAATTGCCGAAATCAAATCAAACATTCAACATAGCAACAATTTCAAAAATGTCAAATGTTCAGGTCTGAAAACCCCTCTGGGTCTGACTTTCAGATAAGAAACAGAGGACTGAAACACCTCGTATGAAGCTAAAATTTCATATACATAAAGTAGAAAACTTAATCTTTTAAACAAAAAAAAGAATCACTATATTCCGACGTAAGACGGAGGAGATACGATGCGTCAAACATGAACTCAGGTCGTGTTTGCAGCAGTGTAAAATAATTCTAAGTACAAAAGAATACCTGCCTGGGTCTAACTTCCAGATCCTCGACCACAAATCAAACGATGTCGGATTTTGCTGGAATTTGACATGTATAAACTAGATAACTTAAACTCCTTTTTAAAAATAGAATCAACCCATTCCGATAAAACATGAGTGAGATATGATATCGTGAACATGGAGTCTAACTGCTGTTGTAAATAGACGACAACATGTACACTTTTTCAACAAATAAAAAATAATATGTATGACACTTCTACAGTTTTATACATAACAAAACACGTTGTTTTTTTTTCTTAAAGAATCAAACTCTATATATATAAACTGTAAACATATGTATGTCAGCACTCATAAATACGTATATATACTTATACAAACAATAGATATATAGACTAATATGTATAATACTTACCATATATCAATCTGTACATATTATATTATATTCACTGTTAACAGTATCATGAACATACACTGTAGAAAAATATACCTTCATAGGTTAAAATAAATACTGACTATAAAGAAATCTACAGACAAAATCTCATAACAAAATATTCAACTGTGTATATTTGCATATAAACCAATATAAACTTATCCCTTAAAAATAGATATATAAACTAACTGATTCGATACAACAAAAAAAAAAAATCTACATTTTATTTCCAAGTGACAGTACCCATTTTCCTCAAAATCAAATTTCCAAAACAACACATGTTATACAACTGCAAATATTGTTTAAAACTATATATATAAACTATCAAATCTTGTACGTTAACCCTTCCTACATTATAACATATTCAAATTTACACTGTAGCTCAACTTTTGTTTATGTTTTTTTTTTTTTTTTTTTTTTTTTACATAAACCTCGTTTACATACTTGTTATAATATAAACTCACACATGCAATATATGTTAGTATTTTATATATAAGCTTTACATACAATGGACTTACTTGTTGTACAAGCATATACTAATATACATATAAACGATACATAAGTATATGTCTAATATATATAAACAGATTTGCATATATATATAGTTTGAACAATTTATATAAAGAAAACGCAAGTTAAATATATAAACTTATATCATACATGTACCTATAAAGCATGCACGGCTGGTGTGTTGAAGTGGTGAGGCGAGGCTGTGAAAGGCTTGGTGACGTGGCATGGCAGTGGCAAGTGGAGGTGTCTACTATGTAGTGAGGAGGGTAAGGCTGATAAGGCAGAGGTGGTGAGGAGACGTGACTCAGAAAGGAGGAGTAGTTGTTCATGGAAATGAAGAGGGGGAGGCAAGTTACAGAAAGAAAGGAATGAAAAGCTTAATAGAAACAGTCACCAAAAATGAAGGTGACAACCAAAATTTTGAACGGCTGAGAATAGAAAAAGCCCCGTACCAAAATTCAAGAAATAATAAAAACTGTGGCGTTTGGTTGTCTCATGAAGCAATGAAGAGGCATAGGTTCAAATACGAAACCGATAAGTTAGGCGTTTCACAGATTTCACCGCACACCGGTTCTCGAAATTAACAATCGAATATACTGTAGAGATTAGTACAACGAGACGATCAAAACGGTATATGGATATCGGTGGTACGATCGAATTATAAAAATTTGAAATTTTCTACTACGCAAAATGCATAAAATTCGCAGAAAATTAAGATCGACGGAGCCAAAAATGTCCGAATTTGAAAAAACGACAAACTGACAACTTGCTAAAAAGATGGTTTAGAATTTTTCTATGTAAAAATATTTTGGTTTTGAAAACGTTTTATTTTCGTCGCTTTTTGACTGATTAGATTGAAGTAAATTTACGCGCGAAATAAACTTTCATACTTTCGGATGAAAATTTACCGGTTGCTATGTTTAACTGGACGCATTCCAAATATCAAATTTATATTTCAAATTTTTATCGTTTATATTTTATTTTATTTTTCACACAAAAACGGTTAATTAAATTAAATAAAATCGTTAAAATATCCGGGTTGTTACAATAATATTACTTGATTTCCTATCAAATGTTTTGGTTATCGTATGGTAAAAACATTTCTGTGTTTATGTGCGGGAAGTCTTACGAGATACCTTTTGTTTTCAAAGATTTTTCAAAGTTAAACAACTTTAACCTGTTTACTCACACCAGACCCATGTCTGACCCGGAGTTTACTTTTTGTTTTATTAAAATCTTGGGTACTCATATTTCTATGAGTAGCCAAGGGATTCAAGTTAGCTCTAACGAATTTCTGGAGGAGAATTGGAGCAGGAGGCTTCAGCGTGTAGATATATAATGGTTCCGGTGTGTAATTGTATGATAGACAGGTTTTTATAACTGTCTAATTTGTGTTGTATAAGCTATGTATCTCTGATGTATATAATATTATGTAATATCTTATGTGATGTAATGTAATTTTTTCAATCCGCTGTAAGATTATGATATTGTTTAGTTCTTTTCTTTCCATCTTTTCTCTTTTTTATCCCTTTCTTTCTTAATAATGATGCGTCTTTCTATGGAATGAACGGTGGGTCCTTACAGTACATCTAAGAACCCTCAAATTTGGCATTACTGTATTTCTTTTAAATAGTGCTTAGTTAATACAACACCCTTTAATAATTACATAGTAACTTATTGTTAGTCATTTTTTCTAGCAAAGAAAACAATTATGTTTTTGGAAAAAGGATACGACGAACTAAAATTTATATTAAATAGTACCCTTCAATAATTACACAGTTTTTTCCTACAGAAACATATTTTTGAAAACAATATCAAGACGTAAGGATTTGTCATAAGAAACATATTTTTGAAAATAATGTCAAGAAGTAAGGATTTATCATAAAATATGGAACAAAATGTAGTCAATTCTATTTAGGAAAAATGAATTGATTCTATGTCTACATACTTTATATTTTTGTTAATATGCAGCGGTTATTAAACTATGGTAGTATTTTCCGTTTTTGAAAAAACTAACTCATTTATTGCTAATACAAGAATTTCTTCTCATCTGCTATTATTGGCATCATTTGAACAAAGGCAACAACATCCATGGAAACGAAAAATATTGGATAGTGTAACTTTAAATCAAACAATTTGAAAATATAATAAAATCAATTTGATAGTTACGATCTCTTAGTTTTGTTTCATAAAGAAAGTGAAGAATATGAATTTGACAATATTCAAAATTCAATTCCATTCTAATAGCACTAGAACTTTCAAATTTCACTTAAATCATTAGCAAATACTGAAATGAGCAATATGGTTTCTTTATTTTCAAATTATTAAATCCTAACAATGTAAAATATTTCAATGTAAATAGCTAAACACCAAATTCAAAAATGAAAAAATAAGTAAAATAATCAAAATTCTTACCTGTGATGTTAAGATGTAGGTGGTTGAGACAACTGAAAAGATGCCAATGTTGTTGAATAAAATATTAGACATGGTGAGCAGATGCGGCTATTTGGGTATTTTCTATGGAATAGGCTATCGATGGAGTAGAAGATCGCCGATGGGGAAGATTAAGGTTTTGTCAATTGGTTATTCTTATTGATAGTGAGTTTCTTGTTAGTGTGTGGGGGCAGGTGGAAGTAAAAGGGTTTGTTGGGCGTGGTCATGGCGTACAAATAGTTCAATTTTTTTAAAATTAGTTTATACTTATTTCGAGAATGATTAGATAAAAAATCAACAAAAATTTAATAATATTATTATGTTTCATATAATGCAAGTTAAAAAATTAATTCAGTCTTTTTTCTAATGTAATATGTTTGAGGTTTTAATAAATTCAACCTTTAAACTATTTAATCGAAAACTTTTGGTTCGTTCAAAGTCAAATAACTTGAATTGAAGAGAACTGCATGTGAACAAAGTGAAATGTAAGCACGCATCCAACATACCATGGGTTGAATTTAAAATAATAAAAAGACAAACACACTACTTTGTTAAATATTTTTTGGCTAGAAAAAATCATCAATGTTACATCATTTAAATTGCAGAAAATATATAAAGGTATACCAAATATTTTTATCATCAACCAATTATATAAGTTAAAATGTACATAATATGCAAAAAAAAAAATATTATTTATTAAGTTATGCTTAATTAATAAAATAAGTAACATTTTATAGTGTTTTAATTTTGGTAGATTATTACGAAATTACAATAAAATATATTATAAAAGCAAAATTAGCGAAATAAAATTATGTTTAATAATATTAATTTGTTGTGTTTTGTAAGGAGATTTAGTGGGCATGGAAAATTCATACGTTACACAAATAGCCGTAGGGACGATGTAGGAAATTTCATATGTGTTTCCTACGCCTAGGTAAATTTGTTGAAAAATATTATTGGCGTAGGAAGGACGTAGGAAATTTCCTATGCCTTTCCTATGCCAAACCTTATATCGTAGTAGATTTCCTATGATTTTCCTATAAATTGTAGTGGACGTAGGAAATTTCCAACGCCTTTCCTATGCCTTTATCTCTTTCTACCTCTTTACTAAGCCTTATCTAAGCCCTGTCTTATGCCACAGGAAAGTAAACGTATGAAATTAAAGTGTTTTCTTATAGTGTATAAAAGATTTTTTGAGCTATTGAGATAAACCTAATTTGGGAAATTAAAGAAAAGATGTACTATATTAAATGGATAACAAGTAAAATAAGAAAGTACCATGAGTGGTATGAATTTAAGTATCCTTTGGGATTTGAAGAAAATTCATTAGAAGGGATGAACATGACTTTAGTAAGAAATAGAGAGATTCTTTTCAATTATCCCAAGGACTTAAAAGATACTGTCTATTCAAAGAAACTATTTTGGAGTAGTGATTTAAAGTGTAGAGTTTACATTGCATATGAGGTGCATTGTAACGACCTAGAATTTTAGTCATTCGGAATTGGGATATTTAACTGATTTTAAATATTCAAAAGTAAATTTTATAAGTTGAATAACTTATATGTCCAATATAATAATTTATTTGGACAATTAAATTGTTGAATTAATATTTAAAATTGTGGAAATAATTGAGATTTGAATTTAATGTGAATGAAAATTATTTATAAAGTTGTATTAAATTCTATTTGAATTAGAATGATGTTAGTAAACTTTTGACATTGAATTAAAAGTTAATTTATAGAAATTTGATATTTTAATATTTAATTAACGTACAAAAATAGTCATTTTTTTACACTGTCTTAGATTTTGACGAAACAAGTTTCATTGGATCCGTAATGTTATATTATTGTAGGATTTCAAATTTCGTGTCAATCGGACTTACGGTTTAGTCGTGCGAAGCTGAAACGCGTAGAAATTTATTTAAGTAAATTTTAATTAAAATAAGCCTACTCGAAAACCTATCTTCCAAATACGATGGAATTGGCTCTCGATATATATTCCATTATGTTCAGAATAGGGGTAAAACATTATAAACGCTAGACATCATGCTTCGTCTGGAGTTCAAAATATTTTCGGGTGAACAGTGTTTTGTAATTGCCTATATAAAGATGTTCATTTTCACAAATCCTAAAGGAATTAAATCTAGCTGCCAGTTTTTATTTAATGGCCAGATATGCTCGACATTCTTCCCTTAATTCCACTCGATCAATCAATAATTAGACAAAACTCTCAACTAGAGATTGGTAGAGCACGATGAGATCTTTACATCCATATGGTTATGATCTGGAATTGCGCGATGATGGAGGATATATTCGACCATGTTCGGCTGCGATCGAGCATGATTTTTGAGCGAAATAGGCGACCGAGCTTGACCAGTTTGTGGGTGTTGGTGCATGGAGAGGTGGGCTTCGAAATGGTACTGGTCGATCGATGTCTCGATCTAAGGAGGTAGCGCGGCAATCAAGTGAATATCAACGGCGTATGGGTTGGTTTCGACCTGGGTTTCATCACGATGAGAGAGAAGGATTTGTGCGGCCATGATATGTTGTATCAAAAATCAAAGGACAGATTATTCAAGGTTTAAATATATAAAAAACGAAATTGTAAGTTAATTTATATAAAATCGTTTAAACTTCAAAATGCAATATTTTTGTCATACGGGGTCTATTTTGCACGAAATAAGTTACGTCGAGTTCGTTTTGACGATCACTACACGGTGGAGCTGGATTGGAGTTGATTGGAGCTAGTGAAAATTTTGGGTAAAATTAAACGTCAGTTTAACTTTATTCGAAATAAAACGCTGCAATGGCTATTGGAATCAAAGTGAGTACAACTCACTCGTTTTAACTCGCTTATATATTTATATAAGTGAGAAATAAATTTTATTTTTGTTGATTGGTGATTGTTTGGGTGATATATGATATATTATATATATTGATTGGTTTGGATATATTCCCGCATATTTTAGCGGATGAGACCCTATACATTCTCGTGTATGAGCGGATGACCTTTTGTACACGCGTCTGCCTCAAAGTAAGCATTGTACATATTTTCTCATGTGTATATTTGTTGCAAGTGATAGGGTGGAGGAATCCGACTAGATTCCTCACTAGTGTTGATTGTTATTTATAGATATTGATATACATGCTGTTATCATGTGATATATGATGTTTGGATGGGGTGATTGATGTGAATCACCTTATTTAGCACGTTTGTAGCATTGGGCCATATTTTTGGAATTTTAGAAATATTAAAACGATGACTTCAAAGTGATTTTGAAAATATATGTTTTATTAATTTTTAAATTGTTAAGAAAATGGATTTATATTAAATAAATAAAAAGCTATAATTTTTATGTTATAAAAATTATGACTTTTGTGAAATATACTTAATTATGATTTTTGAAGTTATATAATTTTAAACAACGTGTTGTAAATTATTAAACGAAGAAGTTTTTTAAATGGAAACGAAATTTGATTTTTGTGAAATATACTTAAATATGATTTTTGAAATATGAGTTACTATTTTGTAAATAAATTAAATGAGAATTTTGAATTTATTATAAATGGTTGATATATAAGAATTAAAAAATGGATATTTTATAAATAAAAATAATGGAATTATAAACGAGTTTTATAAGTGTTAAAATGACGTATAAGTGAATCTTATAAGTAAATAAGATTTATAAATTATGAAGTATAAAAAGAATGAACTTGTAAATAAAAAATTTATAAGTAAATAAACTTAAAATAGGATTTTGAGATATAAATGAGATTGGATAATAAAAGGAATTTTATAAGTGGATGTTTTTATAAAATGTATATGGAATTGATAAACATTATTTTATAAATGTGAAATTAATTTATTTTGATAAGTTAAATATGAAAGCTTATTAAAGGAATTTAATTCTTGATTTTGGACAGTGCATTATCTTTTAATAAATGTGTAGAATTGATGAATTTTGGTAGAGAATTATATTCATGATTTTAGACAGTGAATAATCTTTTAAATTAAATGAATGTTTTGAAAAGTGATATTATAAAATGGAGTTTAAATGGTTCAAAAATAAAGTAAAATGTGAATTACTTATTATTAAAGTAAGTATACGGAAATGTTTTCCAAATAGTGTAATATTGAAATGGTTTTGGAATTTTACCTTTCTAAAGATAATTTGAAATAAATATTTGACAAGTGATTTAACTAATAAAAGATTAACTAAAAGGGCCTAGTGTTGCTTATGGTGCTAGATATTTGTTTGTTACTTTGGTAGTTAAATAACCTACTGTCAAATTTGGCTACTTTAGTCCCTCGACTTGATGTAGGAAATATTTGGTCGTACACTTAGTATGTAGCCATTTGTGCAAGCTTGATTGTCGTTTGTGTTGAGGATGTTGATTCGTATAGTGCGGAGTATTACTCCAACCTATTGAGCATCCTTCTTGGTCGAAGGATAGCAAGTTGAAAGTTGGAGACATGATAACTGACGCAGCGGATAATAACAAATCGATATGAATCGATGAAAGTAGCAATCGGTGGATTGAAAGATACTGAAATGCCCAAATTCATTGATCCGAAGATACCGAATTCTAGCTATCCTCGTCACGTTGATCGCGCACGATACCGTGAAAGAAGATCTTCAATTCTTCAAGCGTTGATCAATTGCACTTGATTCCGCGAATCGGCTTCAACAATCCTTGATTCGAGCGCACTCGAATAACCGAAAGTGGAGATAGGAGATTACACTAAACTACTAATTTAAGATGAAAGCACACAACAATCAACAAGAAATTTTATTCAAAAATCAACCACCTTGAAATGTACAACTCACTCTCTATTTATAGTGTTTCGATCCAGACCTTAAGTCGTGTACGACTTACGACTTAACTAAGTCGGCAACGACTTATTTACAACGACGCAGCATATTACAACACCACACACTCACATGACCGACATACGACTTACATCCCTTGCCGACTTAACTCAGGTCATACACCATATGACCGACTTAACATACAACGAATCAAAGACTCACGACTTTACAACACAAGGCCGACTCAACACAACACATGGTTACAACAGTTAGGTCGTATACGACCTAACAACTCACGACTCAAGAAACTACAAACACATAACGACTTAAACAAGCCGCGACTTAAGCTCCCAAGCTCCCTGCGGTATCTCCTCAAACGACTCATCGTGACCGACCGACTTAAGCCCCCCTTTAAGCCGCAGACGACTTAAGACCGCCTTCTTAAGTCGTTGACTCGTGAACGACTTAAAACCCTTCCTTAGGTCGTGACCCATTAGAGTTAGGTCGTTAACTCGGCACCATTTTCCCTCTGGCCTCCAGTTAGCTCGGCGACGACTCAAACCTTCTTCATTAACTTGTATTCCTTTCCCACATGACTCCTCTGGTCTCCAGTTAAGTCGGAAACGACTTAAATTTGCCATCCTAAGTCGTGAACGACTTAAATACATGCCCTTATCTCGTATGCGACTTATCCTTCTAGCCTGAGCTGCATCATCCTCCCCTGGTTGAGAAAAATTCGTCCTCGAATTTGTAAATTCTTCCACATCAGATTGTCCATCTCCATAATATGGCACAAGATGTTTAATATTGAACACATCAGAAGTGTACACATCCTCCGGTAGCTTCAACTTATAAGAATTTTCATTAATCCGTTTCACAAGTTCTACAGGACTAATTTTTCTGGCTTTCAACTTGTTATAAGCGCCCACTGGAAAATGATCCTTCGTTAACACAGCATACACCAAATCACCTTCGTTAAATTCAACATTTCGTCGCTTCAAATCTGCAGTTCGCTTATACTTCTAATTTGCTTTCTCCAATCGCTCCTGAACGATTTTATGACATTCAGTTAACCCATCAATAAAATCTACAGCTCGTTTAACCGTCCCCTTCGGTTGTGGTACTACTGCCAAATCCAACGGTCCCCTTGACAAACTTTAATGTACGATCTGAAATGGACTGAATCCCGTGCTACGATTCACTGCATGATTATGTGCAAACTCTGCCTGGCATAACTTCATGTCCCAATTCTTCAGATTGTCCTGTACAAAACATCGAACAAATTTCCCAACGATCTGTTAACAACTTCTTTCTGTCCATCAGTTTGCGGATGGTAAGCGCTACTAAATTTCAGCTTCGTTCCAACCATCTTCCACAAACTTAACCAAAAGTGACTCAGAAAACGAGTATCCCTATCCGACACAATAGATTCTGGTAATCCATGAAGTCGATAGATCTCCTTGAAAAATAACTAAGCAACATGAACAACATCCGACGTCTTCTTACAAGCAATAAAATGTACCATCTTCGAGAAACGATCCACCACAACATATATCGAGTCATTTCCCCTTTGCGTTCTCGGCAATCCCAATACGAAATCCATACTAATATCGATCCATGATTTAGTCGGTACAGGTAACGGCATATACAATCCTGCATTTGTCGTTGTTCCCTTCGAAACCTGACATATATGACATCTCTCCACAAACCTTTCAACCTCTCTCCTCATTGATGGCCAAAAGTAAGATTGAGAAATCAACTGCAATGTACGATCACGGCCCACATGTCCTTCCTCATGCAACTCCTTGATAATCTTCATTCTCAAACTGCTTTCTGGAATACATAACCGATTTCCTTTAAACAAGAATCCATCAACCAACATAAATTCATCAGTATCCCCATCCTTAACTTTCTCAACAAACTTTGCAAAGTAAGGATCCTCCTCAATCAATTCTGCCAATAATTCGAATCCCGTCACTTCAAATTTCAACGTTGTCAACAAATGACTCCTCCTACTCAAAGCATCAGCTACACGATTTGTTACTCCAGATTTGTGTTTGACAACAAAAGTAAACTGCTGCAAATAAGCAATCCACGATGCATGTCTCGCTGAAATCTTATCCTGCCCCTGCAAATGCTTTAATGCTTCATGATCAGTGTAAAGAACAAACTCTTTCTGAAATAGATAATGTCTCCAGTGTTTAACAGCTTGCACAACAGCGTAAAACTCAACATCATATGTACTATATCTCATCTTTGCCCCTGATAACTTCTCACTGAAATATGCAATAGGTCTTCCACTCCGACTCGACACTCCTCCAATCCCAACCTTTGATGCATCAGTATGTAGCTCGAACATCAACTGAAAAATTGGTAATACAAGAATTGGTGCTATCGTCAAAAGTTCTTTGATTCGCTCAAAAGCAACCCCTGCTTCCTCCGACCAAGAATATTGTTTCCCTTTCATGCAATCCGTAACCGGTGCCATCACGCTACTGAAGTGTGGAATGAACCTTCGGTAGAATGATGCCAATCCATGAAAACTTCTAACTTCAGTGATAGTTCTCGGTTGTGGCCAATTTCTAATAGCTTCAACTTTACTCTGTTCCACCTGGATTCCCTTCTCAGATACGACATATCCCAAGAATAAAACACTTCGAGTCATGAACACACATTTCTTCGTAGCTGCATAAAATTGTTCCTTACGAAGAATAATTAACACCTTTCTCAATTGCTCTATATGCTCCTCTGTGCTCGCACTATAAATCAGAATATCATCAAAGTAAACAACAACAAACTTCCCAATATACGGTCTGAAAAGTTGATTCATCACCCTCATGAATGTACTTGGTCCATTCGATAGACCATACGGCATAACCAACCATTCATATAATCCTTCCCTCGTTTTGAATGTTGTCTTCCATTCGTCTCCCGGTCTAATTCGAATTTGATGATATCCACTCTTCAAATCAATCTTCGAAAAGATAGTAGCCCCACTCAACTGATCCAGCAAGTCATCCAACCTTGGCATAGGAAATCTGTAGAGAACAGTAATCTTGTTCAAAGCTCTACTATCGGTACACATTCTCCATGTTCCATCCTTCTTTGGCACCAACAATGCTAGCACTGCACAAGGACTCAAGCTTTCCTGAACACGTCCCTGCTCTAACAACTCTTCCACTTGCCTACGCAACTCCTCATGTTCCTTTGGACTCATCCGCTAATGTGGTCGATGTGGTAAAACTGCTCCCGGAACAAGATCAATTTGATGTTGAATGTCTCTCAGTGGCGGTAACTCCTTAGGCAACTCTTTTGGAAATACATCCTCGAATTCTTTCAAAACTGGCTTCGCTTCTTGTGGAATTTCAACCACTTCATTACACTCTCGCCCAATCAACAAAAAGACTTCAGGCTCCTCTTCAATCTCCTTCACAAACTCCTTCAAAGATAATAAAGTTTTCAGCTCTTCGATCTCCTCTAGCTTGCTCTCCTTCTGTTGTTGCTTCTTGGGAACTAAAGTGATTTTAGTACCTTCAAACATGAAACTATAGCTATTAGCATGACCATCATGTTGCACTGCTCTATCAAACTGCCATGGTCTGCCCAACAACAGATGACACACATCCATGTCTACAACGTCACACCAAATTTCATCTTTATACTTCTTCCCAATAGAAAAATTAACACAAGCTCTTCGACACACCTTCACTTCACCACCCTTCCTTAACCATGCTAACTTGTACGGTTTAGGATGCTTCACAGTTTTCAAGTTCAACTTCTTCACAGCCTCTGTAGAAATAATATTATCGCAACTTCCAGCATCAATAACGAACTTGCAAACTTTCCCCAGAATAGTGCATGTCGACTGAAAAATATTGCTTCTCAACCAACTAGAATCTTCCTCCTGGTTCAGTGTAAGACAAGATCTCCTCATCATCAAATTACAACCTTCATCTCCGGACAATTCTTCCTCCTCCTCAACATAAGGTATATTTGAACATTCTGCCTTGTAACAACCTGCATATTTAACTATTTTATATTTAAATGTTTTATTTAAATATAGCGTCGTTAGTCGGATTTTTGGGTCCGAATGCTACTTTCTGCAAATGGCCGAATTGGAACTCGAAACTTCCTCCATTGGTTCCAAAATGGTGTTTGCGATCTTTTTGAGTATAATCTTTGATATGTTTGGAGTTTGTGAAATTTTGACCTTTTTCTATTGGGTTTTGGGTTTGGGTTCAGCCCACTAGCTTAATTAACCCTCTAACTCAACCCCTTCTCTTCATTCATCTCCATTTCATTTCTTTTCTTAAGCAAAAAACTGAAATGGGGGAAAGGAAGTGGAAATAGAAATTAGCAAGCCCTAGCTTCTTCTTGTAAACTTGATTCTAAAATCTAGTAGAAGCCATTGGTAAGTTCATCTTCATCTTCTCCATCTCTTCTCCTCTTCAATTTCAATAATTTCCTAACCCTAACTTAGGAAATACTTGCTTTGATTCTAGATTGAAGCTTGTAGTGTTGAAGTGGAGTGTAGTTGGTTGATTCCTTGCATTTGTGCTCCTTCATCTTCTTTGTTTGTGAGGTTAAAATGTGAGTTTTGAACTCACATCTACTTCTCTTGATTTCATTGATGTTGGGTATGAATTCTTAGCACTTGTTCATATGCACTTGCTTTTAGTTTGGATTGAATTAGTGAATACCCAAATTTTTAGCGTTTTGGGTCCAATTCTTTAGAGATCCTAACTTTGATGTTTTGATCATGTTTTGGTGATGCATTGAAGTGCTTAGAGGGCCGGGTAGCCGCTAGGCGTAAACCCCTAGTGTCCGTGCTCGTCCGGTTGAAAGTTGGGAGAGTTTGCACTTCATTTGTTATAAGTAGAAAATGCAGGAAATTGGGTTCAGTCGACTGGATCCTCTGTTCAGTCGACTGAGCTAAAGCCCGAAATCTTTCTGGACAATTTTCAGTCGACTGAAGAGGGATTTCAGTCGACTGACCTGCTCCTGTTTTCCTGTTTATGTTCGTTTTGATTTGTTTTCCGGATTTTATCGATTCTAGTTGCTCTTTAGTGGTTGTCATTGCATAATTGGCTTTGATAACTTACTTTTTTTCGTCATTCACGGTTTTTATAAATAATCTCTCTAAATCATATTAAATGCTCCCTTCTCCAATTTATAAATTCTATTTAAAACACGCACAATTTCGCACTTCGAGCGTAGTGGAAGGGTGATTAAATGGTTGGGCAAAACACGGACCATGAATCTGTGCGTTTATCCTTCCGATTAATCCCCGACCTATTCAATTGATCGTTTTGACCTTCGGGTTTGGTTTACTGAGGTTATGAGGTGGACTTTGTACTGCTTTGAGTGTGAAATAAGCTAACGGATAGTAAACCGTTTAGTGCGAACGGGTGGTTATGGGACTCACGTTACCACTTTTCGGATTCCTTTCTGGGAGTTTGTGACACATATTGCCTTTGGGATAGTGTCTTCGGACTGTCTCCTTCTGGCTTGTTGCCTTTAATATCGCTTCCGATATTGGCCGATATGTGCCACATGGGTGATATTGAGTTGCCCTATCGTATTGCTTTCGGAGTTGGTCATTCGTTACCGCTCGAGCAATTTTTATGATGTATTGCTTTCGGAGTTGGTCCTTCGTTACCGCTCATTGTATTGCTTTCAGAGTTGGTCCTTCTTTACCGCTCGAGCAATTTTTATGATGTATTGCTTTCAGAGTTGGTCCTTCGTTACCGCTCGAGCAATTTTTATGATGTTTCAATTGAGATGTATATTTCCTAGGTATCGCCCCCTCGGTGTAGGTCTTTCTGAACCACACGATATGTAGTGATCACCTTGTGAATTTGTATACCATATTGGTATTTGTTGTTTGCCTTATGGCTTGTTTTGGGATATTCCTATCCTTTGTTTCTATGAGTTGCCGATGATATGAGGCTTGTTTTGATATGATATGATTCATCTTATGTTAGATGATTGCGTATCTCTTTTAGAGACATTTGATATACATTGTGACCTTGCAGGTTTATTGTTGTTCAGTTTATCTTACTGATTTGTTTAGCTAGACTGATCCGTGTATTTTATACTCGGGTCAGACCGAGTTGTTTCAGGTTAGGTGCTTTTGGACTTAGCCTATTTTGCTTCCGCATGGACTATTCATCTTATTCCTTTTTGTTAAAGCTTTTTGTATAGTCCTATTTTGGTTGTAACTCTGATATGTACTCTATTGACTCGTCTGTATATTATGGTCTGCTATACCACCTGACATGTATTATTTTGTGTACTCTGTTATGTATTCAGTATATGTGTATATGATGATTTACTGTTCTGTGATGTATATTACATTTGAGTTGTTATATTCTGTTCTGATAGATCCTATAGCCATTGTAGTTTTGCTTTAAATATTTATTGAATAGGTCGAATTGTTTGTGATTCTACTTTTCGACGTATTTAGTGAATAGTTAAGGTAAGATTACACATGGTCGCTTCCATTATACTCTATTGTCCGCGTTAGCCGACAGTATTATCTATGTAATACTCTTTGTTAACGAGACTCTCGGAGTGGGGCGTCACAGCGTGGTATCAGAGCGTTGCGTTCAGAACAAAATATGATAAACACAGAATAGAGCACGTATTACGATACATCAGAGTGTATAGGTGATACAGATCCTTGAATCATCGTGTCTCTCTATTTCTTCTTTGCCTTTTTAGGTAGATAGAATTTGGGAATACGTCTAGGAATGTATTTTATTCCGTAGTATCCCATATTGAAATATCTACCATGTGAATAATCTTTTCCTTATCTTGGCTTTCAGCTTATGTCTGGAAGAGGCAGAGGTCGACGTTCGGACGTTGGGCAATCTAGTGGCTCACATCCGGATGGCATTTATATGTCTGCCGACCAGTTTATGGAGTTGTTTAGGAGCACTCAGCCTCCAGTTCCTCCTCGAGTGTCTCCACCCCGCAAGTCTGCTTTTGCACGTCAGTGCAGTGATTTTTCTCATCTTGGAGGGAAGCCGTTTAAGGGTTCCGAGTCCGTTCTGGAAGTCCAAGCTTGGCTTCGCACGTGCGAGCGTGTCTTTTCTCGCATGGACATTTCTGACCATGATAGAGTTCTTGTAACTTCTAGCTTATTACAAGAGCGTGCTTTTGATTGGTATGAACTTTTTGTGGCCGAGATTGATGAGTCTACCCTTTCTTGGACTCAGTTTTGGGAGCAATTTGAACTCAAGTTCGTTCCTGAATCTGAAAAAGTTTTATTGACCCGTCGCTTCCTTGAGTTGAAGCAAGGGAAATCTTCTGTTTCTGAGTATGTTGCATCTTTTGAGGCCTTATCTAAGTATGGTCTTGAATTCATCAGCACTTCTTACAAGAAGAATTTGAAGTTTGTCTCTGGTCTTAAGAAATATCTTAAGAAGTCCTTGTTGCTCCAGCTTAAACTTTCTTTTGAGGAGTTGGTGGATTCAGCACTTCATCTCGAAGCTGTCGAGAAGGAGTGTGATAGCGGTAATGATGTTGAGGTTTCCAAGAACCCCAACAAGAAGCAGTTTCCGTTTCAGAAGAAACCTTTTCCTTCTAAGAAGAAAAAGACCGGTGGTCCTAGCTCTCAGCCTCAGTCTTCCGGAACACCTTTCGTTCGAAGTGTTTCAATTGTGGTTCTCCGGATCATATTATTCGAGCTTGTCCTAAGCCTCTCTTCTGCCGCTACTGCAAGAAGGAAGGTCATCATATTTCCACTTGTCCCATTGCTCCGAATAATTCTTCATCTGGCAAGTTAAATGTAGCGAATGCTTCTGGAGGTCCTTCTCAATCCAAAGGTATCTCTCCATCTATTTTGGAAGGTTTTATTTTATTTCATGATCATAGTATACGAGTTCTTTTCGATACGGGTGCATCACATTCCTTCGTATCGAAGAAGCTCGTTGATGATGTTTCTTGTTTGGTTACTTCTTTAAGGATTGCGAATCCAATTGGGGGATCCGCGACTCTTAGTTTGCTTTGTGATGATGTTGAGATTGTTTTATGTGGCTTTTCTTTTCGTGCGAATCTGCACGTTATTTCTTGTCTGGGATTTGATATGATTTTGGGAATGGACTGGCTAGTGAGATATGATGCCAGGATTATTTGTTCGGAGAGGATTGTATATCTTCGACATCCTGATTCGCCTACTCAACTATCTCTTGTTCTTCGGGATGTGGATAATTCCGAGATGGCTTTATATTCTCTTGATTCGCGAGATGGTGATGATATATCTCGTATTCCTATTGCTTGTGACTTTTCTGATGTTTTTGAGCCTGTATCGGGTTTGCCACCCAAGCGGGCAATTGAGTTCCGCATTGATCTCATTCCAGGCGCACAGCCAGTTAGTCGTCCTCCCACGAGGATGTCTACAAAGGAAAATGAGGAACTCAAGAAGCAGCTTTTAGAGCTTGAATCCAAGCAATTGATTCAGTCTAGTTTTTCTCCGTGGGGATCCGCTGTCGTCTTTGTGAAGAAATATGATGGAACTCTTAGGCTTTGCATTGATTATCGCAAGCTTAACGAGTTAACCATCAGGAATAGGTATCCATTGCCTAGGATCGATGATATGTTCGATCTATTGAGTGGTGCTAAGGTCTATTCTCAGCTTGACCATGCCACAGGTTTTCATCAATTACGAGTCGCGGAGGATAGCATACCTCTTACCGCTTTCCGCACTCGTTATGGTTCTTTTGAGTGGCTCGTTATGCCGTTCGGTTTGACGAACGCTCCTGCTTTCTTTGTTGATCTCATGAATCGAGTATTCCGGGAATATCTCGATAAGTTTGTCCTTGTGTTCATTAATGATATCCTTATTTATTCTAAGTCTGAAGCTGAGCATGCTAATCACTTGAGAATTGTCTTGAGTACTCTCCGTCATCATCAGCTTAGAGCCAAATTCTCCAAATGCCACTTTTGGGAGAATAAGGTTAAGTTCTTATGCCATGTTGTATCTTCCGATGGCATTTCTATCGATCCCTCGAAGATCGAAGCCATCCAGGATTGGAAGAGGCCTGAGAATGTGCATGAGATTCGTAGTTTCCTTGGATTGGAGGGTTATCACCATCCATTCATTAAGGATTTTTCCCGTGTTGTGCTTCCTCTCACTTGCCTTACTCGGAAAGGCATTCGTTTTATTTGGTCGGACATGTGTGAAGCTTCCTTTCGGACATTGAAGGAACTTCTCACTAATGCTCCTATTCTTGTGGTTCCCGAAGGGAATCATGATCTTGTTGTCTACACCGATGCTTGTGGTAGTGGTCTCGGTGCTGTGCTTATGCAGAGAGATCGGGTAGTTGCTTATGCTTCTAGACAACTGCGTCCGAATGAAGTTCGCTATGCCACCCATGATCTTGAGTTAGCCGCCATAGTCTTTTCCTTGAAGATTTGGCGACATTATTTATTGGGCGAGCGCTTCATTCTCTATACCGATCATAAATCTTTGAAGTATTTGTTCACTCAGAAGGAACTCAATATGAGACAACAACGTTGGCTCGAGTTTCTTGCCTCTTATGACTTTGATATCCAGTATACCCCTGGTAAGGGTAATCGTGTTGCAGATGCGCTTAGTCGCAAATATTCGACTGTTATTTCTATGATGCTTGCCGAATGGGATATTCTTGAGACTCTATCTTTTTGTGAAATTCATGATCGAGGTTCATCTTCTGATTCTCCTATTCTATTATTTAGTTTGGGAGCTTGACCTATTTTATTGGATCGTATTGCCGATTCCCAGCGGCGTGATCCTGATTTGTTGCATTTTATTCAGCTTTGTGAGTCTGGATCTTGTGATGAAGCGTTACAAGATTTTAGCATTGATTCTCGTGGGTGTCTTCGTAAGAAGAACCGTCTTTTTGTACCTTCTGATCTTGCACTTAGGCATGACATTCTTGATGATTGTCACCGTTCTAAGTATACCATTCATCCTGGTAGTAGCAAGATGTATGCCGATATGCGTCGTCTTTATTATTGGGAAGGCATGAAGCGCGATGTGGCGAGTTATGTGAGTAATTGCATAACTTGTCAGCGTTTTAAAGCCGAGCATCAGCGTCCTTCAGGTCTTCTTCAGCCTCTTGAGATTCCATTGTGGAAATTGGATCAGATTTCTATGGATTTTATTGACGGCCTACCTCGTTCGAGATTAGGTCATTCTAGTATTTGGGTTATTGTTGATCGCCTCACCAAGTCTGCTCATTTTGTTCCTATTAAATCTAATAGAACTGCTTCGCATTTGGCTAAGTTATATGTCAAGGAAATCGTGAGACTTCACGGTGTTCCTAGCTCTATTGTATGTGACCGTGATCCTTTATTCACGAGTCATTTTTGGAAGAGTCTTCAGCAAGCTTTGGGAACAAAGCTTAATTTTTCTACAGCTTATCATCCGCGGTCTGATGGGCAGACTGAACGGGTGAATCGTATCTTGGAAGATCTTCTCCGTATTTGTATTTTTGATTTCGGTGGAAGTTAGGAGGATCACCTACCTCTTGTAGAGTTCTCCTACAACAATAGTTTTCAGTCTAGTATTGGTACGGCTCCTTTCGAAGCCTTATATGGAATGCCATATCAATCACCTTCTTGTTGGTTGGAATCTGGTGAGAAGCTTATTCTTGGTCCCGATTCTATTCGTGATTCTTCAGAGAAGATTGATCTTATTCGATTGAGAATGAAAGAGGCACAGAGTCGTCAGAAATCCTACGCGGACAACCGTAGGAAGCCTCTCGAGTTCTCGATCGACGATCTTGTTTTTATTCGTGTTTTTCCTTTGAAAGGGTTATGCGTTTCAGTGCGACTGGAAAATTGGCTCCTCGCTTTATAGGACCATTTTCTATTACTGAACGTATTGGCCCTGTGGCTTATAGAGTTTCACTTCCAGCTCATTTATCTGGCATTCATGACGTGTTTCACGTCTCGCAACTTCGGAAGTGTCTTCGGGAGTCGGATTCTGTTATTACTTCTCCTGATTTGCAAGAGCTTGAGGTCTCTCCGGACTTATCTATTGTACAACAACCTATTCGCGTACTTGGCATGGAGGTGCGACACCTTCAGAAGAAGGACGTGCCACTCGTTAAAATTCAATGGTCCGCTAATCCCAATGACTGTACTTGGGAAACCAGAGAGTATATTGAGCGATCTTATCCGGGTTTTCTATCTTTGCTTCTTAATGGTAAGTCTATTTCTGTATCTCAAGCTTATTTCTTTCTTTTGTATGTTGTATGTATGTAGTTGTTACAAATATCGTCTCTAGGAATTGCGGGGACGCAATTTTGTAAGGAGGGGAGATCTATAACAACCCGCATATTTAACGATTTTATATTTAAATGTTTTATTTAAATATAGCGTCGTTAGTCGGATTTTTGGGTCCGAAATGCTACTTTCTGCAAATGGCTGAATTGGAACTCGAAACTACCTCCATTGGTTCCAAAATGGCGTTTGCGATCTTTTTGAGTATAATCTTTGATATGTTTGGATTTTATGAAATTTTGACATTTTTCTATTGGGTTTTGGGTTTGGGTTCAGCCCACTAGCTTAATTAACCCTCTAACTCAACCCCTTCTCTTCATTCATCTCCATTTCATTTCTTTTCTTAAGCTAAAAACTAAAATGGGGGAAAGGAAGTGGAAATAGAAATTAGCAAGCCCTAGCTTCTTCTTGTAAACTTGATTCTTGCTCCAAAATCTAGTAGAAGCCATAGGTAAGTTCATCTTCATCTTCTCCATCTCTTCTCCTCTTCAATTTCAGTAATTTCCTAACCCTAACTTAGGAAATACTTGCTTTGATTCTAGATTGAAGCTTGTAGTGTTGAAGTGGAGTGTAGTTGGTTGATTCCTTGCATTTGTGCTCCTTCATCTTCTTTGTTTGTGAGGTTAAAAGGTGAGTTTTGAACTCACATCTACTTCTCTTGATTTCATTGATGTTGGGTATGAATTCTTAGCACTTGTTCATATGCACTTGCTTTTAGTTTGGATTGAATTAGTGAATACCCAAATTTTTAGTGTTTTGGGTTCAATTCTTTAGAGATCCTAACTTTGATGTTTTGATCATGTTTTGGTGATGCATTGAAGTCCTTATAGTGCCGGGTAGCCGCTAGGCGTAAACCCCTAGTGTCCGTGCTCGTCCAGTTGAAAGTTGGGAGAGTTTGCACTTCATTTGTTATAAGTAGAAAATGCAGGAAATTGGGTTCAGTCGACTGAGCTGAAGCCCGAAATCTTTCTGGACAATTTTCAGTCGACTGAACAGGGATTTCAGTCGACTGACCTGCTCCTTTTTTCCTGTTTTGCCTATTTATGTTCGTTTTGATTTGTTTTCCGGATTTTATCGATTCTAGTTGCTCTTTAGTGGTTGTCATTGCATAATTGGCTTTGATAACTTACTTTTTTTCGTCATTCACGGTTTTTATAAATAATCTCTCTAAATCATATTAAATGCTCCCTTCTCCAATTTATAAATTCTATTCAAAACACGCACAATTTCGCACTTCGAGCGAAGTGGAAGGGTGATTAAATGGTTGGGCAAAACACGGACCATGAATCTGTGCGTTTATCCTTCCGATTAATCCCCGACATATTCAATTGATCGTTTTGACCTTCGGGTTTGGTTTACTGAGGATATGAGGTGGACTTTGTACTGCTTTGAGTGTGAAATAAGCTAACGGATAGTAAACCGTTTAGTGCGAAAGGGTGGTTATGGGACTCACGTTACCACTTTTCGGATTCCTTTCTGGGAGTTTGTGACACATATTGCCTTTGGGATAGTGTCTTCGGACTGTCTCCTTCTGGCTTGTTGCCTTTAATATCGCTTCCGATGTTGGCCGATATGTGCCACATGGGTGATATTGAGTTGCCCTATCGTATTGCTTTCGAAGTTCGTCATTCGTTACCGCTCAAGCAATTTTTATGATGTATTGCTTTCGGAGTTGGTCCTTCGTTACCGCTCATTGTATTGCTTTCGGAGTTGGTCCTTCGTTACCGCTCCAGCAATTTTTATGATGTATTGCTTTCGGAGTTGGTCCTTCGTTACCGCTCGAGCAATTTTTATGATGTTTCAATTGAGATGTATATTTCCTAGGTATCGCCCCCTCGGTATAGGTCTTTCTGAACCAGACGATATGTAGTGATCACCTTGTGAATTTGTATACCATATTGGTATTTGTTGTTTGCCTTATGGCTTGTTTTGGGATATTCCTATCCTTTGTTTCTATGAGTTGCCGATGATATGAGGCTTATTTTGATATGATATGACTCATCTTATGTTTGATGATTGCGTATCGCTTTTAGAGACATTTGATATACATTGTGACCTTGTAGGTTTATTGTTGTTCAGTTTATCTAACTGATTTGTTTAGCTAGACTGATCCGTGTATTTTATACTCGGGTCAGACCGAGTTGTTTCAGGTTAGGTGCTTTTGGACTTAGCCTATTTTGCTTCCGCATGGACTATTCAGCTTATTCCTTTTTGTTAAAGCTTTTTGTATAGTCCTATTTTGGTTGTAACTCTGATATGTACTCTATTGACTCGTCTGTATATTGTGGTCTGCTATACCACCTGACATGTATTATTTTGTGTACTCTGTTATGTATTCAGTATATGTGTATATGATGATTCACTGTTCTGTGATGTATATTACATTTGAGTTGTTATATTCTGTTCTGATAGATCCTATAGCCATTGTAGTTTTGCTTTAAAAATTTATTGAATAGGTCGAATTGTTTGTGATTCTACTTTTCGACGTATTTAGTGAATAGTTAAGGTAAGATTACACATGGCCGCTTCCATTATACTCTATTGTCCGCGTTAGCCGACAGTATTATCTATGTAATACTCTTTGTTAACGAGGCTCTCGGAGTGGGGCGTCACAGCCTCCTCACCATCATTCTCTTCAACTTCTGCAACCATGGTTCTCTTCTTCGGCTTTGGACATTCGTTGCTTTTGTGACCCAACACCTGACAATTATAACATTTGAAACCACTGCTAACCTTCGCCTTCTCAGCCTCCTTCACCACTGGTTTACTGATAGGTTTAGAAACATTAGAACTTCCACCGGCACCCTTCGCTTGATTATTAGAATTAGTAAACACACCACCTCCACGCCTTCCTTGCTTCTCCCAAGCCAACGCTTTATGATGTGCTTCTGCAACAGATCTTGGATCAAACATATTAACCATATCCTGGATCTGCATTCTCAATCCTCCAACAAATCTAGCAGTTAGCTGTTCTTCCGTCTCCATAATATCATTTCTGGCAATGAGTTGGTAAAATTCATCTGCATAATCATTAACTGACTTCGTCCCTTGCCTCAGATTTTGCAACCTCTGGTACATGAGTGATTGATAGTTGTAAGGTAAAAATGTAGCTCTCATCAACTTCTTCATCTTGTCCCATGATTCAATCTTTGACTTTCCCATTCTCTCCCTGGTAAGTTTAGTTTGCTGCCACCACGCCAAAGCCCTTCCCCTCAACCTAGTAGCAACCAACTTCACTTTTCTATGCCCAGGAACCTCCTTGAAATCAAAGATCTCTTCAACATTTGACACCCAATCTAAGAATTCTTCAGCTACCATTCCACCCTTGAACTCTGGAATTTCCATCTTCATACCCGACTCCCATCGACGATCATCATCTACATCCCGATAAGAATTTCGAACTTGGTCTCGATCTCGATAATGAATGCTAGCTCTATCACCCTCTTCATCAAAATCAAACGTACGTCTATATCAATCTCGACCATCAACATCCCTTCGATCACGCATGCTTCTTCTACTATGTCCCTCTTCATCTCTATATGGCTCATTCTCAAATTCTCGCGGAGTTCTCCTCTCTTCATGTGCATAGTCATGGTGATCTCTCCTTGACGAAATTGATGTTTCTCTCCTCTCTCTAAAAGATTGCGGTGATACCCTCCTCGCTTCCGTAACCGATGGCAAAACTCGGTTTCCTCCATGGTTCGAGTTTGGTGATCTCTTTCTTTGAGTTTGATTCAAATCATTCATCAACTTCTCTAACTTTCCAATGCCTTCATCAAATTTCTCATTAATACGTTGTTCCATAAGCTCGGCTTCTTCTCTTCTATACAACGCTTCAACATTTCGAGGACGATTAGCTCTCCTTGGCGGCATGATTGGAAACTCTTCACAAACACTTCAAAACTTCTCAAATACTTCAACAAATCAAACACAAAACTTCAACACAAAACAAACAAATCACGGCCTCAACCTTGACTCGGCTCAACTATCACTTGACTCGGCTCGGCAATAAGCAACGACTCAAGGATAGGTCAGGTCGGCTTCAACAAGCACGGCTTCAATCACTAACTCAGCTTGCTTCAACCCTTCAATTCAACAACAAGGCACGGCTCCTACTTAGCACAAATCAACTCAAACAACTTTCCAACTTTAGATCCAAAATGAGATGGATCAAAATCTTCAAACTCGTTGCAACTTCAAGATGAACACAATGAACTCCAACTTCAAACTTCAACTTCAAAAATTGGCTCCAAGTCTCGGCTTAGCTATGATTGGCTATGTCTAGCTCTGATACCAAAAAACTGACGCAGCGGATAATAAAAAATCTATATGAATCGATGAAAGTAGCAATCGGTGGATTGAAAAATACTAAAATGCCCAAATTCGTTGATCCGAAGATACCGAATTCTAGCTATCCTCGTCACGTTGATCGCGCACGATACCGTGAAAGAAGATCTTCAATTCTTCAAGCGTTGATCAAGCGCACTTGATTCCGCGAATCGGCTTCAACAATCGTTGATTCGAGCGCACTCGAATAACCGAAAGTGGAGATAGGAGATTACACTCAACTACCAATTTAAGATGAAAGCACACAGCAATCAACAAGAAATTTTATTCAAAAATCAACCACCTTGAAATGTACAACTCACTCCCTATTTATAGTGTTTCGATCCAGACCTTAAGTCGTGTACGACTTACGACTTAACTAAGTCGGCAACGACTTATTTACAACGACTCTGCATATTACAACACCACACACTCACATGACCGACATACGACTTACATCCCTTGCCGACTTAACTCAGGTCATACACCATATGACCGACTTAACATACAATGACTCGCGACTTTACAACACAAGGCCGACTCAACACAACACATGGTTACAACAGTTAGGTCGTATACGACCTAACGACTCACGACTCAAGAAACTAAAAACACATAACGACTTAAACAAGCCGCGACTTAAGCTACCAAGCTCCCTGCGGTATCTCCTCAAACGACTCATCGTGACCGACCGACTTAAGCCCCCCTTTAAGCCGCAGACGACTTAAGACCGCCTTCTTAAGTCGTTGACTCGTGAACGACTTAAAACCCTTCCTTAGGTCGTGACCCATTAGAGTTAGGTCGTTAACTCGGCACCATTTTCCCTCTGGCCTCCAGTTAGCTCGGCGACGACTCAAACCTTCTTCATTAACTTGTATTCCTTTCCCACGTGACTCCTCTGGTCTCCAGTTAAGTCGGAAACAACTTAAATCTGCCATCCTAAGTCGTGAACGACTTAAATACATGCCCTTATCTCGTATGCGACTTATCCTTCTAGCCTGAGCTGCATCAATAAGTCTATGAGACTTAGATCCTGTGTGAGGTTGAGAAACGCTTTTGCGTTGTTGGTGTGAAAAGACCGTGATCGGTTTATCCGAAAACCACTTCAGACTAACGTATATGCATTCGATTTTGTAGGTTATCGACGATATTGATATTTAGGATTTTCATAGTGAAGGACTGCTTGTTGATCGTTTCGGATTATAATTCCAATATACATCCAGCAGCAGTAGTCTCTTCGTTATGAAATATCCAATGCAAGGACTATTCGCTACTAATCCTGAAGATTTTCCGACGGGATGTGGTAGGAAAGTACCTTCGATTTGTCTTGTTCCTAGACAACTTGTATAGACAAGTGTCTAACATTGAATTTCTACGGTTACGTACATTGGATTTTACAAACGTACATTAGTAGTAGCATAGAAGGCAACTTCTCTTAGCTTAACACTCTCCTTGAGACATACAAGCTCAAGGGTTGTATTTTTATGGAAGGCAATTAGTAGTCAACAGAAATGGCAATGTGACATTCAAAGTGATGTAATATGTGATATGTGAAAGGAAATCGTTACCTCAGGCCTCATCAACCGGAAATGACTGGAACAGGGTTAGATGCAGCAGGGCTAAGTGGGTCATTCCTAAGTAGGATATGATCATCCTCTTCTAGATTTATTTCTTCCCGTTATGACGTTTGGGACGTAAATTAATGTGGTTTGTATGCTATGAGGGCCCTCGAAAAAGGTCGGTAATGACCGGGGGATGACATAATCGATACTACCTAGTTATAGAGGTAGGCTGGTCTTGTGTTGGTAGAGGACATATGTTCTGTGCCTTGGGACATTCATCTAGATGTGTACCCATCAGAAGGTAGTCCCTTCACCTATTCATTTGTATGGAAATCCAAACTCCACTACGTTCCTGCCATTTTGATTGTATTACCCACTTTGGGGTATATGCTGGAATTTAATCAATGTAACAATTTTGGCTATGATTAATATTATTTGTATAATAGGCATTAGCATAATATAAGATGATTTGGTATGAAAGGTTTTGGTCATCGTAAGGTAAAAGCATGTCCGTGTTTATGTGTGGCGTGTCTTACGGGATACTTTTGTTTAGAAAAGAAAAGTTTTTGTAATTTAATAAATTCAGTTGAGTGTGTTTTCTCATGCTGGTTTACCAGACTGATCCGAGCGTTCTTCCCTTTCAATGCTAGGGTCAGACCGAGTATATTTTTAGGTTCAGATTTGGTGCTTTTGGAGCTTCAGTAGGAGAGCTGGAGATCTTCATTTTCATATACACGTATCTGTTATTTTTCAGCTGCATTGTTGTTGCATATTTTCAGCATTTGTAAGGACAGGTTATTATAACTGTCCAGGCTTATGATTAGTGATTGATTGTTGAACTCTGATTGATGTATGTATATAAAGTTTTTGTTTTGTAAAGATCATTGATACGATACTATATGTTTTCCGCTATGATGTAAGATTCTGTATTGTTCTATTTGTATCTATCTTCTCTTCTCTTCTTCTCTCTTCTTTTCTTTCTCAATGACTTTCCGTTATTCTATGCTTTTTAGGTCAGACATGTGTGGTTTATTGTCGATTCAAAGGGTATGGATTTGCGGGTCGACACATTTGGTATCAAAGCTTAGATTTAGTATATTCCAAGGCTTTGATGTGCACTCAGTATAGATAGGATTAGTAGCATCCTAGATTGAGTTTGAGTGTATTATATATATGAGCGTGTATTTGTTAGTGATTATAAAAATGTTTTATATTATGTTTACTTATCCGTTGAGTTGTTTGTGAATTATAATCGGTAAGTGGGACGCGATGTTATCGATAGGAATTTCTAAACACGTAAACCAGGCAAGTCAACATAGTATTATTTTTCAAACTGGGTAAATGAAATAATTTTACCTCGATTATATTTTATATATAAAGGAACTATTTTTCAGAAATTATTATAGTGTATATAAATTGATTGTTTGGCTATTTGAAAATGTATATATAAGTTAATTAAAGCTGTTTGGATAATCAAAATAAAAATAACAATTGTAAAATAGTAAATTATATGAGTAAGTGAATTGTAAAGTAAGGAATTGTAATTAATATGATTTACAATTGTGAAATAATCTTATATATATGAGAAATGAGTACATGAGTATATTTTTAAATATGGGTTATGAATGAAAAGGGATTTAAACTATGAATTTGAAAATTTGAACCCTGTTGATTTTAAATGTTGTTTTTCAAAATTTGAAGAGGTTATATTATTATAAATCTATATAAGATAAATAAATTTGGAATGAATCTTATATATGTGAAGTAAAGTAGTGAAATTATATAAGTAAAACAAGATTTATAAATGTGATTTATAAAAGATAAAAAGGATTTTTAAAAGAATATAAAGCACTGAATTCACTATCGTTGCTGGAAAATAATAAAGGTGATGACTGCAGCATCATCAGTTTCATTTTTGAGTTTCCGCGTGATTGATTTTCTACAAATAGTAAAATGAAAATTTAAGTTTATTTGTGATAAACAAATTTGAATTTAAGATCCGAGTTTAAATTTGAAATTGATAAATAATAAGGGAAATGAGCTTGGACTAATAATATGAAATGAAAATTTAAATTTAAGTAAAGTTAAATCAATTTGAGTTAGCATAATAAGATATTGGATTTGAAATTTAACTAAAGGAAAGTTAAATAAATTGAATTGGAGTTGAACCGGATTAGAGAAATTATTGAAATGGAAATTAAACTTAAGAGATAAGTGATTATATAATATGAATTTGAAAGTTTAAATAAACCTAAGTTGTAAAGTTATTATATAACCATGATTTGAAATTATAAAATGAGTTTGGTGAATGGAAGTAAACTTAAGTAAATTTCCAATATAAATAAATAAGTTGTATAACTTATAAAATGAGAAAATGTAAGTAAAACCAAATATTAAAATGGTTAAACAATCTTGTTAAGCAAAACAAAATCTGAATTTGAATAGTGATATGAAATTTGACTTAAGTAAAAGTTAAATAAGGACTTTAGAAATGAAATCTATGTTAAATTAAAAGGAAATGATTTTTGAAAATGAAATTTAACTCATGTAAAGAAAAAGAAATGAGCTAATGAAATGAGTAGAATAAAATAGAACTTGAATTAAATTAGAAGTGAGCTTAAGTTGTATAGTGAAAGTAAATGTAAGTGAGAATGAAATGAAACATAACTTAAGTGATTTTGAATGAAGTTGAATTTGATATCAAAATGAATTAATAAAGTAAATTAATGAAACAGATTAGTAAATAAAATACGGATTGAATGTTAATCAATCAAATGTAAATGAATTGTTATAAAATAATGGATGTTAGTTGATTGTATAGAAATTCATATGAAATTGAATTAATAAAGTAGAAAGTTATAAATAATTGAATTCAAATTAGTAGTAAGTGAATCTAAATAGAATTGAATTTGATTTGATTTGGAAGTGAGCTAACTTGAATGTAAATTAGTGAATGTAAACTATTTGGATATGAATAAATGAATGTTAGTAAAATTCAATGTTAATGAATCAAATGTGAATAAATTGAAAACCAATTCAATGAATATTAATGGGAAATGAAGGTATGCTGATTTGGTTAAGGATAGATTGGATAGATATTGGTTTGTTGGATGTTAGTTGGATGATAGATGTTTGATGATTGAATTTGTTGCTTATTGATTCATTTGCTATATTGACATATATAGTTGTTGTGTTGGTATATGTCAATCTATATACATGTTTCTCATTTGTTTGTTGAGTATTTAGTAGGTGCGGATGTATGCTTCGCATTTGGAGCTCGCTTTCGCGCTATATTAGCCGTATATGCTCGCTAATATATATAAGTTACATATCTCGGATTACATATCGTACTTTTATATTTTTTTCCCCTGTGGGATGCCTCATCCTCGATGATGAGATGTGTATTTGTGATATTATATGTGGTATTTTTTCCAGATCGAACAGCGCAAAGGAGGCTATGGTGAAATTTTTTGTAAAATTTAAGGTGTTAGAATTTTTTTTTGTAAAATTGGAAAAAATAAATTGATAACTAAAATTTTGATTTTTGAGTTATAAGTTGAAACGATATTAGTTAATTTTGAAAAGATAACTATGAATGGATTTGAAAACTTAAGAAAAGTTTTTATAAGAACTATAACTAATGGATTTTGGAAAAAGGTTAAAAGATTTTAATGATTTTGGTAATCTAGTTTGAATGTTTTGATTTTGAAAAGTTAATGAGCTTCATAGCATTTTCTTACTTGGTAATTGCGGGGATGAAATTCTTTTAAGTAAGGGAGTATGTAACGATCCAAAATTTCAGTCATTCGAAATTGGGATATTTAATTGATTTTAAATATTCAAAAGTAAAATTTATAAGTTGAATAACTTATATATTAACTATAATAATTTATTTGGATAATTAAATTGTTGATTTAATATTTGAAGTTGTGGAAATAATTTAGATTTGAATTTAATGTGAATGAAAATGATTTATAAAGTTGTATTAAATTCTGTTTGAATTAGAATGATGTCGGTAAACTTTTAACATTGAATTAAAAGTTAATTTATAGAAATTGGATATTTTCATATTTAAACAACGTATAAAAATAGTCATTTTTACACTGTCTCGGATTTCGACTAAACTGGTTTCATTGGATTCATAATGTTATATTATTGTATGATTTCAAATTTCGTGTTGATCGGACTTACGTTTAGTTGTGCGAAGCTGAAATGCGTAGAAATTTATTTAAGTAAATTTTAATTAAAATAAGTCGATTCGAAAACCTATCTTTCAAATACGATGGAATTGGCTCCCGATATATATTCTGTTGTGTTCGAAATATGGATAAAACATTATAAACGCTAGGTGGCATGCTTAGTTTGGAGTTTGAAATTTTTTCGGGCGAATAGTGTTTTGTAAAGACATTTATTTCCACAAACCCTAAAGGAATTAGGTCTAGCCGCCGGTTTTTCTTTAATGGCCAAAAACTCGACACTCTTCCCTCAATTCCATTCGATCCATCAATAATTAAACGAAACTCTCAACTAGAGATTGGTAGAGCACGATGAGATCTTTACATCCATACGGTTATGATTTACGATTGCGCGATGATGGTCGAGATATTCGATTGCATTTGGCTGTGATAGGGAATAAATTTCGAGCGAAATAGGCGACCAAGCTCGACCAGCTTGAGGGCGTTGGTGCACAGCGGGGTGGGCTTCAATATGTTGCTAGTCGATCGACGTCTCGATCTAAGGAAGTGGCGCTGCAATCAATTGAATATCGGCAGCGTATGGGTTTGTTTCGACTTGGGTGTCATCACGATAAGGGAGAAGGATTTATGCGGCCATGATTTGTTGTATCAAAAATCAATGGCCCAAATGATTCAAGGTTTAAAAATATTAAAAAAGAAATTGTAAATTAATTTATATAAAATCGTTTAAACTTTAAAATGCCATATCTTTGTCATACGAGGTCCGTTTTGCATGAAACTAGTTGCATCGAGTTTGTTTTTATGAAGATTATGCGATGGAGCTAGATTGGAGTTGATTAGAGCTAGTGAAAATTTTGGGTAAAATTAAATGTCAGTTTAATTTATTCAAAATAAAATGCTGCAACGGCTATTGGAATCAAAGTGAGTACAACTCACTCTTTCTGACTCGCTTATATTTTTATATAAGTGAGAAATAAATTTTATTTGTGTTGATTGATGATTTTTTGGGTGATATAAGATATATTACATATATTGATTGGTTTGGATATATTCCCACATATTTTAGCGGATGAGACCCTATACGTTCCCGTGTATTAGCGGATGACCTTTTGTACGCGCGTCTACCTCGAAATGAACATTGTACATATTTTCTTATATGTATATTTATCACAGGTGATATGTTGGAGGATCCAACTGGATTCCTCACCAGTGTTTATTGTTATTTATAAATATCAATATATATGCTTTTATCATGTGATATATGATGTTTGGATGTGATGATTGAGGTGAATCACCTTATTTAGCGCTTTTGTAGCATTTGGCCATATTTTTGGAATTTAAAAAAAAATTGAAATGATGATTTCAAAGTGATTTTGAAAATATATGTTTTATTAATTTTTGAATTGTTAAGAAAATGGATTTATATTAAATATATAAAAAGTTATAATTTTTATGTTATAAAAATTATGATTTTTGTGAAATATACTTAATTATGATTTTTGAAGTTATATAATTTTAAATAATGTTTTGTAAATTACTAAAAGAAGAAGTTTATTTTAATGGAAACGAAATGTGATTTTCTTGAAATATACCTAAATATGATTTTTGAAATATGAGTTAACTATTTTGTAAAATAAGTTAAATGAGAATTTTGAATTGATTATAAATGGTTTATATATAAGATTTATAAAATGAATATTTTATAAATAAAAATAATGGAATTATAAATGAGTTTTATAAGTGTTCAAATGAGGTATAAATGAATCTTATAAGTAGATTTATAAATTATGAAGTATAAAAAGAATGAACTTGTAAATAAGAGATTTATATGTAAATAAACTAATAATCGGATTTTGAGATATAAATGAGATATAAATGAGGTTGGATAATAAAAGGAATTTTATAAGTGGAAGTTTTTATAAAATATATATGGAATTTAAAAACATTGTTTTATAAATGTGAAATCAATTTATTTCGATAAGTCAAATATGAAAGCTTATTAGAGGAATTTTATTCACAATTTTGGACAGTGAATTGTCTTTTAACAAAAGTGTAAAAGTAATGAATTTGGTTAGAGAATTATATGATTTTGGACAGTGAATAATCCTTTAAAGTAAATAAATGTTTTGGAAAGTGATATTATTAAAATAGAGTTTCAATGGTTTGAAAATAAAGTAAAATGTGAATTACTTATTATTAAAGTAAGTATATGGAAATGTTTTCCAAATAGTGAAATATTGAAATGGTTTTGGAATTTTATCCTTTTAAAGATAATTTGAAGTGAATATTTGGAAAGTGATTTAATTAATAAAAGATTAATTAAAAGGACCCTGTGGTTACTTATGGTGCTAGATATTTGTTTGTTGCTTTGACAGTTAAATAACTGACTATCAAATTTGGCCATTTTAGTTCCTTGACTTGATGTGGAAACTATTTAGTCATACACTTAGTACATAGCCATCTGTGTTGGCTTGATTATCGTTTGTGTTGAGGATGTTGATTGTGTAGTGCGGAGAATTACTCTAGTTTATCGAGCTTCCTTCTTGGCCGAAGGATAGCAAGTTGATAGTTGGAGACATGATAAGTCTATGAGAATTAGTTTCTATGTGAGTTTGAGAAACGCTTTTGCGTTATTGGTGTGAAGAGACCGAGATGGGTTTATTCAAAAACCACTTCGAACAAACATATATGCGTTAGATTGTGCCGGTTATCGATGACATTGATATTTAGGATTTTCATAGTGAAGGACTGCTTGTTGATTATCTGGGGTTAAAATCCCAATGTAAATCCAGTAGCAGTAGTCTCTTTGTTATGAAATATTTAATGCAAGGACTATTCGCTACTAATTCTAGGGATATCCCGATAGGATGTGGTAGGAAAGTACCTTCGGTTTTTCCTGTTCCTGGACAACTTGTGTGGACAAGTGTCCGACATTGCATTTCTATGATTAAGTAAGTTCGTTTTTAGAAATGTACATCAGTGGTGGCGGAGAAGGAAACTTCTCTTAGCTTAACACCCTTCTTGAGACATACGAGCTCAAGGGTTGTATTTTTGTGGAAGGCAATTAGTAGTCAACGGAAATGGCAATGTGTCATTCAAAGTGATGTGATATATGATATGTGATTGGTAATCATTACCTCATGCCTCATCAATAGGAATGGCCAAAACAGGGTTAGATGCAGTAGGGCTAAGTGGGTCATTCTCAAGACAGATATGATCATCCTCTTCTAGATATCTTTCTTCCCGCTAGGACGTTCGGATGTAAATTAATATGGTTTGTATGCTATGAGTGCCCTAGGAAAAGGTCGGTAACGACCGGGGAATGACATATTCGCTACTACCTAGTTGTAGAGGTAGGCTGGCTTGTGTTGGTAGAGGGCAGATGTTCTGAGCCTTGGGACATCCATCTAGAGGCATACCTATCGGAAGGTAGTCCCTTCACCTGGTATTTGTATGGAAATCCAAACTCCACCACAAGCCTGCTATTTTTATTATATTACCCACTTTGGGCTATATGATGGATGTAACAATTTCGGCTATGATTAGTATTATTTGTATACTGGACACTAGTATAGTATAAGATGATTTGATATGAAAGGTTTTGGTTATCGTAAGGTAAGAATATGTCCATGTTTATGTGTAGGCGTGTCTTACGAGATATTTTTGTTTTGAAAGGAAAAGTTTTCGTAACTTAATAAACTCAGTTGAGTTTGTTTTCTCACACTGGTTTACCAGACTGATCCGGGCATTCTTCCCTTTCAATGCTCGGGTCAGACCGAGTATATTTTCAGGTTCATATTTGGTGCTTTTGGAGCTTCAGCAGAAGAGCTGGAGATCTTCATTTTTGTATACATGTATCTATTATTTTTCTACTGCATTGTTGTTGCATATTGTCAGCATTTGTACGGACAGGTTATTATAACTGTCCATATTGATGATTAGTGATTGATTGATGAGTGTATATATAGTTTCTGTTTTGTAAAGATCATTGATACGATATTATATGTTTCCCGCCGCGATGTAAGATTCTGTATTGTTCTATTTGGTTCTATATTCTCTCTTTCTTCTCTTCTCTTCTTCTCTTTCTAAATGACTTTCCATCATTCTGTGCTTTTGGGTCGGATATATGTGGTTTATTATCGATTCAAAGGGTATAGATTTGTGGGTCGTCACATGCATATAGACAATATCTTATGCAGTCGATTCTTTTACTCTATCTCTATCTTTAATTAATATTTCCCTTAGGTTAGGTGTAACAACGTGTATTTTATATATTAAAGGATTGTAATATATTATTATTTAATTTAGATGAAATTTTCTAAATCTAAAACTTTGGTAAATGACTATTAGGAACATTATTCATACTTAGAATTTTTATCGAACATCTTGTAAGGCATATAACTTTTAATAGGAATTGAATTTGGGTATTAAACCACTTCCATTAGATTGGGATGATGGTTTATGTTCCCATAGACTGGTCATATTAGAAAAATGGACTTGCTATTTGTTAGGAAATGGAGATATTGGTTTTGATGACAACAACCTGTGTAACTTATTTTATCATAACTTATATACTAACACTATTGTCTAGATATATATGAATGTTGTTATCCAGGATATATATATATAAGGCAGGTACTGATTATTGAAGTGTACAGTATAAAGATCAAGAATGAAGAAATCAAGTTTGAAGACTCGTGAGTATCAAGATCAAGATTTCAAGATATGTGTCTAGTTTTTTTGTTAAAACTTCATAATAGCATGGAAATCTTCGTTCCGAATTTCATTTGGGATGGAACCAATTTCTACCTTCTTAGTGGCTTACAAACCCACGACAAGTAGCTTACAAACCTACAACAAGTGGCTTACAAACCCACGAACATCTTGGTTTTGTACAAGTTCTCGAGTCCTGATGTGATGAGATATTCTACAGGAAGAAGCTTGCAAAATTACTTCAAAATGGTTTTTCAAAATGGTTTTCAAAACTATTTTTCAAAATGATTTAGCCTTAATAATTATCTTTTCAAATGATTTTCAAAAAGAATTTTTAGCCTTAAAATATTTTTTGTTTTTGTTTTTAAATAAACTCCTGTTTTAAAACTTCGTTTTTACTCCAGAATCATTTTATCATGTTTTCCTTTCTATACCATTTACAAAACAAATTTTACATTGTTTTTAACATACGGATTTTCGACATCATGGGATACCCCATGTCGACATGGTGGCCGTTGAATTCAAAAGTTTCAATTTTCAAAAGAAGTGTCTATTCGTTTAAATCTCTTTACGAATGGTTATGACCGTTGGTGCTTTATAAATAGCCTTCACAAACGAGTTTTTTAACTAACTAATTTCATATTTTCTTCACTTCTTCTTCTCCACAAATCCATATTCTATAATTTTCATATTTTTCAAGGTCGTGCCGAAGTTCTGCCGGATTCTTAAGTGAATCAAATCAGAATCTCATTCTTGTTTGATTCTCCGCCCTCTCTCGAAGATCAAAGTTCTATTTAGAGTTATAGGATCAATTTGTAATCAAAAGTTTATCGAGTCTCTCTGTAAGGTCTGGTTGTGCCTGGAAATCAATTGGGTAGTCTTGAGTCTTGTAAATCAAGAGAGTTTGCCCCTGACTCATGAGATAGGAGGGTACCTCAAGGCCTTTAGAAATTGAGGATTGTAATCTCGACATTGGTATAATAAAAATCTGTATGAGGTGGTTTGCCTTGGTACAGGACTGGATGTAGGGTAACTCCGAACCGGTATAAAATCCAATGTATTCTTTCCCTTTACTGCTTTTTATTTACTTTCTACATCTGTGTTTGATTCTATGATTGTTCTGTGATTAAGTTCTACATTTTTTTATATCATACTTTTTAATTAGTTCATATAAGTCTTAGAATCCATTAAACACTATTCACCCCCTAGGGTTAAATTATCCTTAAGATCCTTAATCCGCACTCTCTTTCAATTGGTATCGAAGCATAGTTTTTCATAGTTTTCATAATCTAAAAATTGAAAAGTTAAAAATGCCATTTTTAAGAAATTTTATTAATACTAGTTTGAATTTATGCATTTCGTCAAAGTATCCTAAGTTTGCATATATTTTTTATGAAAAATCAAGTTATCTACCGAATTGGTTCGTTATGCAGGAACAGACATGTTACATGGCTTTTGAAGAATCAACAACCAATGGACAATCTGTGCAAATTGAGAAAGACAAATGGATACTTGATAGTTGTTGTTCAAGACATATGACTGGAAATCCCAAGATGCTCAATGACATTATATGTCAAGATGGTGGATTGGTCAACTTTGGAGACAACTAAAAAGGATATGTGATTGGCATCGGCAATGTCGGTAATTCTAAAACTCCTACTATTTCTGATATTTTGCTAGTTTGGAATTTAAAACATAATCTGCTTAGTATAAGTCAACTATGTGATAAAGGATTTAAATTATATTTGGAAAAGGTAAGTGTCACATCGAAGATGATAAGTCAAATATTATCTTTGGAGGAATTAGGAAGAAAAACATTTACATCCTTAGTATGAAAGTTTCAAATGATAACTTATGTATTTTGGCTAATACAAGTGACCCTTGGATTTGGCATAAAAGATTTGGCCATTTGAATTTCAAATTGTTATCTAGGTTATCAAAACTTGACTTAGTTAGAGGTCTTCCCAAGTTAAACTTTAAAGTAGATAGTATACGTGATGCTTGCTAATTAGGAAAACTTAAAAAAAGTTTATTTAAATTAAAAGATATGATTTCTACTTCTAAACCTCTAGAATTACTTCATTTATATTTATTCGGTCCATCTCAAGTTCAGTCAATTAATCACAATAAATATGTTTTTTTGTAATTGTAGATGGTTATTCTAGATATACTTGGACAATTTTTCTTAAACTTAAAAGGGATGGTTTTGAAAAATTTAAAAAATTTGCTAAAAGAATTCAAAATCAACTTTCTCTAAAACTAAAAACTATTCGTAGTGATCACAGTGGAGAATTTGAAAATGAAAATTTTTAGAACTTCTGTGATCAAAAAGGAATTACTCATAGTTTCTCTTTTCCAAGAACTCCACAACAAAAAGGAGTGGTAGAACGTAAGAATAGAACGATTCAAGAGTGTGCTAGAACAATGCTTTCTGATAGTAACTTACCTAAAAAAATTTGGGCTGAAACAGTCGTTACAGCTTGTTATATATTAAATAGGATTTTAATTAGACCATTAACTAATTAAATACCATATGAATTACTTTACAATAAGAAACCCATAGTAACTTACTTTAAAGTTTTTGGTAGTAAGTGTTTTGTTCTTAATACAAAAGATAATTTAGATAAAATTTGAACCTAAATCCGACAAAGGTATCTTCATCGGATATTCTAATAGAATTAAAGGATTTAGATTTTATAATTTAAGAACTAACACTATTGAAGAAACAATGCATGTAGCTTTTGATGAAAATTTTAAAGATACTGTACAAATAGAAGATGAAGAAGATTTTATAACTTTAAATAATGAACCTAATGAAACTAATTGTGAAATCATCCAACCTAATAAAAGAATTAGGCTATTAAAAGATCAGCCTGTAGAAAATATACTAAGAAATGTTGAATCTATAGTTAAAACAAGAAATCAACTAAATAGTATGAGTAATGTAGCTTTTATATCAGCTATTGAACCTAAAAATCCAAAGGAAGCATCATCTGATGATTCATGGATTCTTGCTATGCAAGAAGAATTGAATCAGTTCACCAGAAATGATGTTTGAGAACTTGTTCCTAGACCTGAGGATAAAAGTATAATTGGAACAAAATGGGTTTATAAAAATAAAATGAATGAACTTGGTGAGGTCGTGAGAAATAAATCTCCTTTAGTCACGCAAGGTTATTGTCAAGAAGATGGAATTGATTATGACGAAACCTTTGCACTCGTAGCAAGACTAGAAGCTATCAGGATTCTACTTGCTTTCGCATACTACAATAATTTAAGTTATATAAATGGATGTTAAAAGTGCTTTTCTAAATAGTTTTGTAAAAGAAGATGTTTATGTTGAACAACCTCCATTTTTGAAGATAATAAATTTTCAAATCATGTATATAAATTAAAGAAAGCTCTATATAGTCTGAAACAAGCTCCTAGATCCTGGTATGAAAGACTGAGATCTTATTTACTACAATATGGTTTTGAAATTGGTAAAATAGATACAACTCTTTTTATTAAAAGAAACAAAAATGATACTCAATTTGTACAAATATATGTAGATGATATAATATTTGGATCAACTAATAACATAAAGAATTAAGAATTTTCAAATATAATGACTAAAGAATTTGAATTGAGTCATATGGAAGAACTAAGTTTCTTCGTAGGACTTCATATCAAACAATAGATAAAAGAATTTTCATTAGTCAAGAAAAATATGCCAAGGATTTAATTAATAAATTTGGAATGACCACTTCTGGTGGGAAACCAACTCCAATGACAACTAATGTAGCTTTAAGTAAAGAAGATAAATCAAAAGAGGTTGATCAAAAATTATATAGGGGAATGATTGTATCGCTGCTTTATATAACAGCAAGTAATCCTGACATCATGCGTAGTATCTGTCTCTGTGCAAGATACCAATCTCATCCTAAGAAACTCACCTAAAAACTGTTAAAAGAATTTTAAGATATGTAAAACATACTTTAGATTATGGTTTATTTTATGCTAAAAATGATGTATTTGATTTATTTCATATTGTGATGTTGATTACGCTGGTTGTAAATCAGACCGAAAAAGTACAAGTGGAACTTGGCACTTTCTAGCACATTCTCTGGTTTCATGGTTTAGTAAGAAGCAAAACACTGTATCTTTGTCAACAACTGAAGTAGAATATATGTCTGCTGCTTTGGCTTGTTCTCAAGTTATATATATATATATATATATATATATATATGCAACAAACTTTAAAAGATTTTGGATTAACTATAACTAAATCACCAATTTATTGTGACAATACTAGTGCAATAAATCTATCTAAGAATCCAACTCATCATGCTAGAACAAAAGATATTGATATTAGACATCTTTTTAAGAGATAATATAAGTAAAGAAGTCATAACTCTTAAATATATTAATACCGAAAAACAAATTGCTGGTATATTAACCAAACCATTAAATGAAAAAAACTTTACTAAATTTAGAAGAGAATCAGGTATATGTTCATTAACCGAAATATAAATTATAAATAATACAAGTATAGTTAATAATTAATAAAAATAATTTTTTCTCAAAAAATTGAACTGGGCATGTCGACATGACCCATCCACCTATGTCGACATACTAGCCGTGATTTTCAAGTTTAAATTTCCCTCAAAAATTAGTTACTAAGTTATATATTTATATATTTCAACTTTTACTCCTTTTCTTTGTTCTATCCTCTGTAACAAACTTCTAAAACAGTAAATTAATGGCTTCCTCTTCTAATAATAAACCTTCTTCACCCACTTCTCCTCGTTCTGGTCCTTTTCAACGAACCGCACACGTAAGATTCATCAAATTGCAAGAGAAGATGAAAGATTTGCTTCAAATGATGATGGAGATTCAAGTGAGTCAACTACGAATGGCATGAGAATAAGATAGGCAAGGCAGAATGCTTAGGAATTTACAAAAATTCCTTATGGATAACCATGCCAATCCAATTGTCATTGAAGAATCATCACAAGCCATGGATTCAGAAGAAGAAGAGCCTCTAGAAGAACCACAAGAGGATCAAGAAGAAGAACACCCTCTGCCGAATCCGGATGTTCATATGGATAAAGATCATGGCGTGATTTGCGTTGGAGAGGTCCTTTTTGACGCTAATGGGAACTTGGTTGAACAATGTGGAAACTTTTGTCTCCACTATCCAAATTGTTCGGTCCATAAATCACCAATAGTTAAGGGTCATCGTTAAGCATTTTATTGTTTTCTTGATTGAATGTTAATTTGTATATAAGTGTTATCTTAATTAATGTTCTTCAAAAAACAATCTTCGATGTATAGAAACATGAATTCCAGTTAGAATGCTATATTTCATATGTTATTATGTCATATGTTTGTTTATCTCATTTTCTATTAAGTTCAAGGTTTATAGGATATTTTTGTTGATCACAAAGGGGGAGAATCTATATAAAATAATAGGCTTGGAGTAAGGGGGAGTTGTTGGAGTAAAGGGGAGTTGGGAATTTATGATATGATCGAAGTGGTAAGTATGTTTTATAAGGTTGTCATCATCAAAAAGGGGGAGATTGTTCGGAAATGGAGATAGTGGTTTTGATGACAACAACCTTTGGAACTTTTTTATTATAACATAACACTATTGTCTAGATATATATATGAATTTTGTTATGCAGGATATATATATAATGCAGGTACTGATACTGAAGACTGTACAGTCTAAAGATTAAGAATGAAGAAATCAAGTTTGAAGACTCATGATTATCAATATCAAGATTTCAAGATACGTGTCTAGTTTTTTTGTTAAAACTTCATAATAGCATGGAAATCTTCATTCTGAATTTCATTTGGGATGGAACCCATTTCTACCTTCTTAGTGTATTACAAAACCATGACAAGTAGCTTACAAATCTACGACAAGTGGCTTACAAACCCACGAACATCCTGATTTTGTACAAGTTCTCGAGTCCTGATGTGATGAGATATTCTGCAGGAAGAAGCTTGCAAAACTACTTCAAAATGGTTTTTTAAAATGATTTTCAAAACTGTTTTTCAAAATGTTTTAGCCTTAAAAATTATCTTTTCAAATGATTTTCAAAAGGTTGTTTTAGCCTTAAATTATTTTTCGTTTTTTTTATAAAAATACTCTTGTTTGAAAACTTCGTTTTTACTCCAGAATCATTTTATCTTGTTTTCGTTTCTATACTATTTACAAAATAAATTTTACATTGTTTTTAACATAGGGATGTCGACATCATGGGATACCCCGATAAAGTGGTCGTTGAATTCAAAAGTCTCAATTTTCAAAAAGAAGTGTCTATTCGTTTAAATCTCTTCACGAATGGTTATGACCAATGGTGCTTTATAAATAGCCCTCACAAATGAGTTTTTTAACTAAATAATTTCATATTTTCTTCACTTCTTCTTCTCCACAAATCCATATTCTATAATTTTCATATTTTTTAAGATTGTGCCGAAATTCTGCTGAATTCTTAAGTGAATCATATTAGAATCTCATTCTTGTCTGATTCTCTGCTCTCTCTCGAAGATCAAAGTGCTATTCAAAGTTATAGGATCAATTTGTAATCAAAAGTTTTTCTAGTCTCTCTATAAGGTATGGTTGTGCTTGGAAATCAATTGGGTAGGCTTGAGTCCCATAAATCAAGAGAGTTTGCCCCGGACTCGTGAGACAGGAGGGTACCTCAAGGCCTTTAGAAATTAAGGATTGTAATCTTGACATTGGTATAATAAAAATCTATATGAGGTGTTTTACCTTGGTACAAAACTGAATGTAGGGTAACCCCGAACCAGTATAAAATCCGGTGTGTTATTTCCCTTTACTGCTTTTTATTTACTTTCTACATCTGTGTTTGATTCTGTGATTATTCTGTGATTAAGTTCTGCATTTGTTTATATCATAATTTTTAAATTAGTTCATATAAGTCTTGGAATCCATTAGACACTATTCACCCCCCTCTAGTGTTAAATTAGCCTTAAGATCCTTAATCTGCACTCTCTTTAACCCTTTAGGAGATATGACTATTCAAAGTTCTATTCGCTATTGGATAGATTAATGGGGAATTAAACTAAGCCCATATTTAGGGTAAATAATTTGGGCAATTGTATCTAATTGGGTATGATGGGACAAAGTCAGATCATCTCCTACTTTGTTAAAAAAATTCCAAACCTCCATTAGCTCTAATTTCATCAAAAGACTCACCTTTTTCTTACTTATGTTTGTTAAATCCACCATTAGAAGAGTAATTAGTGAAGGGGATTTAAGATCTATCATTTTGGTGCTGTGGAATTCATGTTCTATGCTGTCCATTTTTAGATTTGGGATTAGATTGGTAATTTTGGATATTAAATGAGTGAATGTTAATCTCTCACTATTCTTGAAAGGACCCCAATGTGATGCCAAGATTAGCAAGGAACATTACAAGTAATGTCATCTGCTAATCCAAAGAATACGGCTTGTTAAGGGGGATCAAATGTGGATATATGTTTATACTAACACTAACATGTCATTTATACCTTTTCAATCAATATTAGAACTGAATTTGACGTGTATAGTATTGATACAAAGTAATAGACACATCGATTTCTCAGAATCAGAACTATATATCATATAAATAACAGTCAAAGGTCACAGCGGAATAAATCTCAACTTACACATGTAAAATTTTGAATTTACAAAATGAAATACTAAACTCGATTGTTATACAAGTTTTACAATTTTCTAATCTTGATTTTACATCTTATAAACATACTCAAAATTCCTAAATGAGATACACTAAAAAGCCAAAATGTTTATCTCCTTGCTAGCCCAAACATCCGACAGTCAACTTATCTTGTAACCTGATAAGTCTCGGCCTGACCGAGAAAGATAACACCCAGGTCAAAATATCTCCAAATAGCCAATAGGGTGAGAACAGAATATAACACAAGAATAAACAACATATAAGTAAATACAATTGTCAAGGATATTAAGAGTTAGGGAATTAATTTAACTCAGAACAGGGTTATAAGTTTAAGTCACTAATATGAACAGTCACAAAACATAGAATAATAGAATTAACTTTATCTTGCATCCATCACAAGACACAATAATATTTATTTATTTCACGAACACAAGACACAAGAATATATATTTTTTTCCCTAACACAAGACACAAATATATTTATTTCATGAACACAAGACACGAGAATATATATTTATTTCACGAACACAGAATAGTCATAGAATCCAAATATCTAAAATCCAAGAGATCTTAATTGTAACGACCTAGAATTTAACCATCTTAAAATATAACATTTAAAGTTATTTTAAATATAAAAGGTTTTATGATTTAGACAAGATCAGATTGGATTTGGAAACAGAAATATGTATAAAAATAGTAACATTTTCTTATATCGAAAAAAGTGACAAAATCCTGATTTCAGAAAAGTAAGTTTAAACGGTTTAATAAATTATTTTAATTTATTTATGAGTGTTTATATTTTTAAATAAAATTATACAAAATTATTTTTTAATTTGGTTTACATAAATAAATAATTTAACTAAAACGTCAAAATATGACCATAGAACATTTTGTCAAAAATCAACGTTTTGTCTATTTAAAGTTATCGCAATGTTATTGCACCTTTATTTTAATATTCATGTAAACTTATATATATGCAGTAAGTATTAACGAAGTTGCTAATTAGGTTTACTTTTATTATAAAACAATTAGGAAATTCTAGAATATAATTAGGAAAAGTAAACTAATAAAAACAAAACATGTCAGATCAAAAGAAACATCATTATTACTTTAAGTTTTCTTACTTCTTATGTGATAAGGACATAAAATAAAGATTTGAAATGTGATATTAAATGTTGAAAAGTAAGATTACTTTAAAAGTAAGTAAAAGGTATTTTGATCTTTTGCAAATATAATATTCAAATCCAAAGTTTTCTCTGTAAATACACACCCACTTTCTCACTTCCTTCCACACTTCTTCTTCTCAAAATTTCAAGCTTCTTCTCACACTTTTAATGGCTTCCAACCTTAATAAATGCGACGACTCAGATTTTTGACATCTGTTAATCGGGTACTTAATTGATTTTATTATTGGTTTGTATAAGTCAAATAGATTAATTTTCTGATGTTTAAGAATATCTGAACATATAAAAAATCAATTAAAAACTATATTCAAAGTTTAAATATAAATTCCTGGATATGATGAGTATATAAATATACAAGTATATAATTGCATGCCATATGAAATAATATATATGAAAGTTGTAAAAATGTGAATGTATATATATATATATATATATGTAATAAGAAATATACATAAGCAAGGTATATGAGAATATGTATAATTATAAGTGTATATATATGATGAAAAAACATATGTAATGTAACGACCCAAAATTTCTATAAATTAAAATTCGTATATTTAATTTGTGACGACCCAGAATTTTGAACAATTTCAATTGCGATAATTAATTGATTTAAATATTTAAAGGTTAATTTTAAACTTGAATTCCAAATATTAATATTAATATTAATATTTACTTGATAATTAAATTATTGAATTATATAATTTGAAAATTGGGTAAAATATTGAATATGAAATTTTCTAAGCCTGTTTAAATAATTTGAAGGCTTATAAAATTTATAATGATGATACTGAACATAATAGAATGGTTGGAATTTAATTTAAAGGTGATTTGTTCAATTTTGAAAATATATCGTTTAAATTGAATTTAGAAATAGCCTTCCGAGGCAGAGTCTCGGAATTCGACGAAACCAGTTCCATTGGATCCATAATAGTTAGTTATTCTCGGATTTTAATTTTCGTAGCGTTTGGATTTACTGTTTGCTCGTACGGGTGAGAAACGCGTTGAAATTAAAATCGATAATTTAATATTTTAAATAAATTTAAAAAGGCTAACTTCCACGTACGATCAAATTAGCCTCCGAAACACGTACCATTATGTTCGGAATATGGGCAAAACCTTATGAATGCCAAGTTGCACGCCTCAATTGGAGTTCGGAATCTCACGGTATGGAACACGAGATATTTACAATATTTAAATATATAAAATCAATCAAAACTTAAAGTGAATCACCCCAAATCACGTGATTAGTCGGTCTAGCTTACACCCGAAGCCACATTCCGTTCAAACAAAAATATCTCTTTCGTTTTTACCAGCTAATTAGAACACTATCGAAAAAACAAAAAAAAGAAGAAAAGGGTGGACGAAAAAAAAATCGCGATTCCTATTGTCCAAGCCGCTGACCAAATTGAAGAACCGAAGCATGCTTGAGCTAGCGTGAGACCACGATATGTTCACGCGGTGGAGGATCGAGTTTTTCGTTGGAATTTCGAGGTCCTCAACCTCGATCGGCAACCTTTGGGGATCGGTGGAGTTCGCAAGGGAAGAATCGAGGCGCGACAATGTGAGCTCGAACTCGAGCTTGGGAAGCTTGGCCGACGATGACGAGATCTGGTCCCGTCCCAGATAATGTAGTGGTGGAGTGTCGCGATGGTGCGATTTGCTGTCGTCTCGAGCAAGCTGCGACCGAGGTGGCGTGTTCGAGGAAGGAGGCGGCTACGATGGGGAGTTGCTCGAATCGAGTAGGGGTTGCACTAGGGTTTGATTAGGGTTTTGGTCGAGATGAGGCGTCGGCAGTGAGGTATAATTCCCATATTTTGCTTTAACTAATTAAATGAAGTCTGTATATACATCTGCACATACTGTTTAAAAAGGAACAAATAAATCAATGATATATAGTAGTAAGTTTTGTAAATAATTGATTTATATATATACAGAAATTATTTACAGTAAGGTAGTTATTCTTAAATTTATTTAATATATATATAGATGAGATTTTTAATGTACAGTAGGATTCAAAATAATTCTATTTTGAAATTCAATATGTATATATCGGCTAGAAAGGAAATTTTAACATGTTGAATATTTACATAAAACTAGATTTTTGAGAACTATAAATTAATTTTTAGTATATGGGTTTCAAAAGAAAGGAAATAATTACTTACTTTTGGAAAAATTGGTTCGAACAAAATAATTGGTAAATCAAATTTTATTAAACGGTAATTGGTAATTTAATCATTCCAATTATTAATAAACCATATAAATGTTTATTCAAGGTCAATAATCAAGGAACCAACTCGAGGTTGAAGTGGATTTGCAAATAAAAGCAAAGGTGAGTAAATCTCACTCAACTTAGTTGTTATTAAATTTCAATAGTCAAATTTAAATGATTGTTTGTATGCTTGAATTGATTTGATGTGTGTTGGGAAGTGATGATTTGGTGACTTTGGTTTATTGGATGGTTTCCGAGTAAATTGTTGTTTGACTCGAAGTTTTGGGTTTAAATTGTTTAAACTCAAAAAGTTAATATGGGTCGAATTAATTAATTAAATAAAGATTAAGTCAACTAAGGAAGTTTAATGAAATTAAATAATCAGTGGGCGGTTTAATAAGTAATTACTTAAAGTAATAAATAAAATATATTTACTTTGTGAAATAACTCAAGAGATTGATTAAATAGTTAATTAAGATATATTTAATTTATTTAATGAAGCAAATAAAAAATGATAGATAATTACAGGACGAGGTTAATCGAGAATGATTAATATTGTGGTTGGATTAAAGTAATTGATTTAGATTAGAACAAATTAAAAATATAATTGGAAATCATTAATTTATATAATTATTAATGTAATTAGAGATTGATTAATGAAGATCGAACTAATTAAATAAATAATGACTTATGAGAAATTAGTTAATATAAGTAATTAAGAATAAATGTAATTAATATAGTTAATTAATGAAGTAATTAAAGATTACTTACTGATTTTGGTTAAGAATAATTAATATCGTGAAATTAATTAAAGATAATCACTTGAATAAATTAGATAATAATTAATCCTGGTCGATTAATTAAGATGAATAATGAAGGGATGATTGATTAATTGATGTGAAAATTAATGTTAAATGAAGAAATCTAAGTGGTTGAGATTAGTAATTCAATCAGGAGTAATTAAAAATTAAATTGTATGTGATTAAGCTTTGCTTTTGGATGATTGAATGGTATTGGATGTTTGAATGAGTTGATATCTCTGGTATGAAATGTTGTGTATTTCGAATGGATAAATTGGGATAAGATGACGTGAGACTCGAAGAGGCCGGGATCGGGTATTGGGGAATACCCGAAACCACTTCGAATTTCTTATTATTTGAGATGAGGAATTGATAGGTTTGTATGAATGGATTTAAATGAATCAGATTGTTTAATCTAAATTTTGACACTTAGACAACTTATTTGAAAATAAGTTAGGCCTATATCAAATTGTGACTTTGTAAATTGATTTGAGATACCCGGGTTCTATAAGTTGTATGCTTTGTATTCCATGATTGGATGGATTTATTCACGTTGGTTTCCAGCCTTACCCGGGTGTTACTTTGGTGTAATGCTCGGGTCAGACCGAGTATTACATATTTTCATGTAGGACGTTCTGGAGCTCAGGAGGCGAGCTGGATGGCAAGAACGCATAAAATATTTCCGTTGTAAACATATTATTGTAATTCGGTGATAAATTGATTGTATATGTCCAACATTTGAATATATGTGAAACTCTGATGTATTAAAATGTAATCGACAGATATAGTATTCCTTTGTAAGCTATTATTATTTATTATTATATATTCTCCGCTGTGAATGTGAGATGTTTGGTGTTTATGTTCTTCTCCTTCTATCTCTTTTTTCTTTTTCATAAATATCCGAAATTTTCGGGTTCAAAAATTTCGGGTCGTTACATTTCGTATCAGAGCTGAAAGGTTAAGCGAGAACCTTGGCTCTGGTGGGGATTACTCATCTAATAGAGTCCGTAGTACTCTAGAATGGGTTTAGTGTATATATGTGAGCGCGTACTTGTTATTTTATTATATAAAAGATTATATATAAAATATATATTTTGATATATAAAGCAATATTTCCTTCTAATAAATATTAAGGTGATTGGTTGTTAAATTATTCGAATTAAAATTTAGAAGTAATATAATACAACCAAATTTAAAGTCTTGAATTGGAATTAAATTAAGAAGAAATAGAAACACAACCAAATTAAAATTTAATTGATTGAGCATGAAATTCTAAATCTGGTCCCAGGATTCGGAAATTTTGTTTCAAAGTAATGAAAAATAATAAGTAAGTATATTTGGATAACCGGGACTTGTTGAAAACAATGGGTTGTTTGAAATTTGATTTGAATTTAAAATCAAGGGTGGTTTAAATTTTTAAGACATGGCTTGGAGGGCCAAGAAATAAATATGTATATATGTATGGATATACATGATATCAAGGGTAATTTGAGATAAACTCTAAGAGGTTGAGTTTTGATTTTTCCTTGAAGTGTGATGTAAAAACCCAAAGTGATGTAAGTTTTGAACTTATAAGAGGGAAAGAATTTTGAAGTTTGGAGCGGGACTTCAATTTGAGTAAGGTTGATTGGATTAAGTAAATTGGAATTTAACTTTGGGGGAAGTTAAATAAGTGTAGAAAAAACAACCAGAATTGGAAATTTCAAGATGAAATTGGAATTTGACTTGGAAAATTAAATGGTTGATTTGAATTGGGAATTTGTGTGATCTCAAAATGGGTTTGAGATCTGGAAATTGGAAATGGATGGACATTTTAAAAAAAATTGGATAATATCATCCTGTTGTTAATGATTTTTTTTTAAATTGAGAATGGTATTGTATAAATAAAATAAATTTGAATAATTGAATTGTAAAATAAAACTTGTTTAAGAACTGGCTTCAAACTGGAAGATGAAATTGAATAATAAATTAAATTTTTAAAATAAAATTGTATTGAACCATGAAATACATAAGTTAAGATAATTTAAAAAGGAATTTTGAGAACTGGACTCGGAAAATAAATTGTTTAAAACTTAAAATAAAAGTTAATTTGGTTTAAAGAGTTAAACCAACCTTTGAGGATTTAACTCGAATTTATATAATTCGAGATGGGTTAAAGTTGAAATTTAAATTCCATTAGTACAAATTGAATTTAGTTTGAATTAATTAGAATTGAAGTTGCCTTGGGATTAAATAAATTTTAATACGAAGTTATTCAAGTTAGCATTGAGTCAATTAAATGAAAGTGGAAATTTAAGTTGAATTGTTGGGGAAGTGAACGGTTTGACTCTAGACTATTTTAAATAAATTGTTTTGATATAAACTTATTTTTCTAAGATATTAAATATATACGACCTTTCTTTCTTAAAGCCAAATTATTTTATACTTGTTTTACAATTATTTTTGAAGCTATTTAACTATTTTTTCAATTGTTTTATAAACTAATTACTATTTTTCAACTATTTCACAAACTAATTTCTATTTTACAACTATTTTGCAATTATCTAAAATTTTTGAAACTATTCAACTATTTCTCAACTATTTTACAGTTAGTTACCTATTTTATAGCTATTTTGCAAACTAATAATTATTTTTTCAACTACTTATTTATTTTTAAAATTTTCAAGCTATTTTCTGAATATAAAATGGTCAGAGTTCAAACTGTTATTGATTTAAATACCCAACTGAGATAAGAATTGACGTGATAATTCAATGAGAATCAAGGCGATTGTAACTAAGTGAAGGGGAATTTAAGGAAATGTAAATAGAAAGGAAATTGATTTGGCTAATAATCGATGGAGATAATTACGTAAGTTGTACGTATATTATTCTATTCGCATAGTGATTTGATCCAGATTCGAGCACGGAATTTCGAGATAGTTTATCGATCCGAGTTGGGATTTTCCACTCGATTTTCGACGGCGAACCTGATATGGATTGTTGATTGGTTCTGGATATTCTCTATTATAGTTGTGGCTATGCAAGGAGAATGATAGTTTTTGATCAAGAAACCAGATCTGTGTCCGCACTAGGAAGTCGGGTGGACGATACTAGTTCGGAAGTGAAATTGTGTGATCGAGTGAGCGATCAGATTGGTATAGCGTACGGATGATGAGTGTACATCGTACGGATTAAATGAAATTGATATTGGAAAGAGTAATCAAATTTGAATATTTGATTTTGAATAAACAAAGTTATATGTCTTTGTTATATAAGATAAATCTTTCCTTATTAAATCTATTGCCGGAAGAAAAAGACTTTTGAAGGTGTTTGAAGTACAAAGGGAGTTTTATACAAGTTTGAAAATATCCAAAGTTTTTAAAATTTTATATATCTGAATATATATATATATATATATATATATATATATATATATATAAAGGATCTTATGAGGAATTTGGAAAAAGGTTTTGGGAACCTTTGTATTTGGAAAGACTTTTTATTTTTGGGTAAAATCAATATTGAATTTGGGAAGCCTAATTTGAGGATTATCGATTTTGGGATAATCGATTTTGTGTAAAGGAGCTTTGTATGAGATCGTACTAGGTGAATGATTTGAGGATACTATATGTGTATAGTATAAAGTTTTTTGATGATGGCTCTGGGGAAAAAGGCGCTCCCTTGAAATAAACTTCTCAGTAGTGCCACCGGGTGGTGCTGCCTTGAGCCCCAAGGGGGGGTTCTAAAGATGATCCTGTGAGGAGTCTGGACAAAACTAGTTCCTAGGCATTATGAGTTGAGTATACCATAGCGGAAGTCGTGTGTGCCGCTAAGAGCCAACAGTTACATGGACTTTTGCCGCGATGGCAACATAACCCAGGATGTAACTGCGACCTATGGTATAACATAGCGAAAGTCTCGTGTGCCGCTGAGAGCCAACAGTATGCGTTTGATTTTATATCGGTAGACTGCGACCTATGTAGGAGTGTAGAAGTTTCATTTCAACAGCGAAAATCAGAGGCCGCTGAGAGCCTGCAATTACATAGACTTTTGTTGTGACGGCAACGTAACCTGGATGTAACTATGATCTGTTGTGGGTTCTATGACGTAATCGAGAGGCCGCAGAGAGCCTGCAGTTACATGGACTTTTGCTGCGATGGCAAAGTAACCCTGGATGTAACTGTGACCATGGATGGGGATGATGATTTCCAGAGCGTTCTCACCAAGATATTTCCACTATATTTTCAAAAATTGTTTTCGATATTTTCAATAAAACTATTTTCCAAGTATTTTCACTGGATGTTGAAAATGAGTTTACCAAGTACTTATAGATTTTCAGTCCTACGCCTGATCAACGTATGACTGAATCTCTGTGAGAACAAGGATGGACTGGTTAAGATATCGAGTTATAAAAATATTTTTTTTAAAGAGTTATTTTAATAGTATGATGTGAATTTAAAAGCATTTCTAAAATTTTTAAATAAAGATGTTGGAATTTCGAAAAATCAAGGCAATCCAAACTGGAATTTTAATGAAGTGAATTTGTAATTAAAATCGAATATTGATTTAGAGGTTGAAAATAAGCTAATGGGCTAAATAATTTTTTGACTGAGTACATTAATAAAATTTAACTTGGGAAAATAAATGGATTGTAAGTTGATAATAGGTTTGGGAATGAATTCGAATTTTAAATTGAATTCGACTTAGATTTGATAATGAATTGAATAAGAGAAGATGTTGTAAAATTAAATATAAAATGAGCTGAAATTAATTTAAAGTAGTAATAAACTAAAATAGATACTTTATTAAGCAAATATCGTCGGAATTGCATAACAATAATTGTCGTTTGGCGTAAACAAAAGTAATTAAATTTCTGTGATTTGATAGGGACTAAATGAATCGGTTTTAGAATTAATTGAAGTGAATATGAGCTTGTTTGGATTAAAAATAAATTGAATGTAAGCACTTGAGTTGTAAACCATTAAAATTGAATGAAATGGCATATAAATTTGGTTGGAAGTAATTGGAATTAGCTTTAAACCATATAAATCGCTTATGGTAAGCGTTTGGTGTTTGTTGCTTTTGAAATGCTTGTGTATAGCCATTAAAAATAAGTGAAATGCCAATAGATTTTTTATATATGGTACTTACATATTTAAATTGAGTAAGTACAGGAACCGGGAAACCACTTGGCTGGATTTGGTTGTGCTATTTGCTAAAATTAATACGCTGCTTGCTTAAAATGCTAAATAAGGTATGCCTACGCAATAAAAATAGGAAATATGAACTGTTTTTCTTTTTCGACCGAGTGGGTCGATGTATATATATTTATATCTCTTGTTAAATTGCAAAAGCTCCTCCGAACAAATGAGACTCTGCCAAAAATTTTCCAAAATTTTGAGAGTTAGAAAATTTTTGAAAAATTTTTGGAAATTTTTTTTTGTTAACGACAAAACAATTTCAAATTGAAATTTTAAAGTAAATTTAATTCGTATGAAAGTGGGGAAACTACTTTGAATAAAAGTGGGTATGAAACTTATGTAGGGAAGTGTATACAATGATTTGGAAGGGTTATGATTGGATATTATTGTCAAGTAAGATATGCAGGTATTAATAAGGGAAAGGGAAATTGGATTTGATTCCAAAGGATAAATGTGAATTGCCTGACAAAAAGGTATGTATTTTAATTTCTATATGAATTGGATTAGGTTTTTGATGTAGCCACTTGGCCTTTGTTTTCTTTGGAATTTGGGAGCCCGTAGAGGCCTTTTGTAGTTGTACTGAGCTAGCCGCACAAAGGAGACGCTGGCAAAAAATTTCGGAAATTTAGGGAGTTAGAAAAATTTGAGAAAATTTTGATAATTCAGAATTTGGTTTTAAATTGAAATTTAGATGATTGAGGAAAAGGGTATTGTTTGAAACTATAGAAGGTTTTGGGAGGTTGGTTAAGGTGATAGTGGGTCTTTAATAAAAGTTAGTTGGTAGGATGTTGAATTGTGAGTTTGGGAGAAGGTAAACGGGTATTGGACCATTCTTCCTAACTAGTAATTTCGGGGACGAAATTCTTTTAAGGGGGAAGGAAGTGATGACCCAGAATTTTGAACAATTTAAATTGGGATAATTAATTGATTTTAAATATTTAAAGGTTAATTTTAAACTTGAATTACAAATATTAATATTAATATTAATATTTACTTGATAATTAAATTATTGAATTATATAGTTTGAAAATTGGGTAAAATATTGAATATGAAATTTTCTAAGCCTGTTTAAATAATTTGAAGGCTTATAAAATTTATAATGATGATACTGAACATAATAGAATGGTTGGAATTTAGTTTAAAGGTGATTTGTTCAATTTTGAAAACATATCGTTTAAATTGAATTTAAAAATAGCCTTCCGAGGCACAGTCTCGGAATTCGACGAAACCAGTTCCATTGGATCCGTAATAGTTAGTTATTGTCGGATTTCAATTTTCGTAGTTCTTTTATGGATCTCAACTTTGTTATCTACATAAGTTTCCTATTATGGTAATTGGGTGTTATGGGATCTTATTACAAAATATAGGTATTCTTATTTGGTCAATGAATTTCACAAAGACTATGCGCTAACTGGGACTTCTTGACATACATTGGTTCCTCATGCTTTCACCTTGGTAATATTTTTATGATGTATACCTTAATGTGTTTGATTTTTTAACCTCTCTTCGACTATCGATATTTGTATTCTTGGTTTTTGGGTTTCTCTGTGGACTTTTGGTCTTCGACATTCAAATTTTTATACAAAACTGAGTTTCAGGCATTTATATTTTGTTCGCATGTGTAAGTGTAGCGTGTAAGTGTTGTGTGCCTGCAACATTGTGCGTGAAATACAAAGTCCAGTTCATGTGATTTAAAATTTGTATCTTCATGCATGTGAATTTTGTTGCCCAGACACTTTGGTTATTTCATGTGCACGTGTGCATTAAAATTCAAGTCAAGGTGGCTAATTCTTATTATAAAAACTATAACAGCAAGCATGCATTAAAGAGGTGGATATCATAATTCATACGCACCAAGGGTTGTCCATTTGTATTTCATTTTGTATGTAAGTCGTATAGCACAAATTTGCGTACTATCCAGTTGCAATTCATTTTCGAGTGCATGTATGTTATGTATATTTTTGTACGTAACAAAAAAAAGAAGATGAACCCAGACCACTTTAGTATGTTACTCCAGGTGGTCTTCTTTTACATTCTACTTGACTGCATACAATATATATAGCCAGTCACCTCCTATTTCTCATTTTCGTGCATGTGGAGTGCTAAGTCACCGACTTTGCATATTTGTTGCCAAGTCACCTGCTTGGCATGTTTCATCTCAGGTATGAAAAAATAAATTGCGCAATCCATATCTTTAAAATGTTAGTTGCTTGTGGGCTATTTAGGGTCAGGTTACTATATTTGTGATTCATTCACGTGAATAGCACCAAGCTATATCCAGGTCATTGCATATATTTTGTCACTAGTGTATTTGTAACAACCCGCATATTTAACGATTTTATATTTAAATGTTTGATTTAAATATAGCGTCGTTATTCGGATTTTTAGGGTCCGAAATGTCACTTTTTGCAAATCGCCGAATTGGAGCTCGAAACCATTTCCATTGGTTCCAAAATGGCGTTTGCGATCTTTTTGAGTATAAGCTTTGATATATTTGGAGTAAGTCGAATTTTGCTATTTGTAAGTGGGATTTTGGGTTTGGGTTTCACCCAAACTGTTTTATTAACCTCAACTCGGCCCTTCTCTCCTCTCATTCACTTATTCATTTCTTTAAAACTTAAGCTTAAAACTGAAATGGGGGAAGAGAAAGGAAATTAGAAGCTCCTAGCCCTAAATCCATTTGCAAACTACAAATTCTTGCTCCAAAATCAAAGTGAAGCCATTGGTAAGTTCATCTCCATCTTCTCCATCTCTTCTTCTCTTCAATTTCAGTGATTTCCTAACCCTAACTTAGGAAATACTTGCTTTGATTCTAGATTGAACCTTGTAGTGTTGAAGTGGAGTGTAGTTGGTTGATTCCTTGCTATTGTGCTTCTTCATCTTCTTTGTTTTGTGTAAAAAGGTGAGTTTTGAACTCACATCTACTTCTCTTGATTTCATGGGTGTTGGGTATGAATTCCTAACGAGTATGCATGTGCCATTGCTTTGGATTTAGAAAGAATTTGCATTTCATTGAAAAAGGCTGGAATTGCAAATTCATCAGGTTCGGCCGACCGAGCTCCCTGGGCCGGTCGACCGACCTGCTACCCCGAGCCTTGTTGTGTTTTCTGCATCTGGCCGACTGACCGACCCTGTAGTCCGGTCGACCGACCTGCTTTGTTTTGCCCTGTTTTGCTTGTTTTTGTATATTTTGATTCATTTTCCGGATTTTATCGATTCAAGTTGCTTTTAAGAGGTTGTTATTGCATATTGGCTTTGATAACTTACTCTTGACTTCATCCACGGGTTTTTATAAAATAATCTCTCGAATCGCATTTAAAAGTTCGTTTCTCCAATTTATAAATTCTATTTAAAACACACACTTTCGCACGTCGAGCGAAGTGGAAGGAAGATTAAATGGTTAGGTAAAACACGGACCATGAATCTGTGCGTTTGTCTTTCCGATTAATCCCCGATCTATTCAATTGATTGTTTTGACCTTCGGGTATGGTTTATCGATGATATGAGGTAAACTTTGTACTGCTTTGAGTGTGAAATAAACTAACGGATAGTAAACCGTTTAGTGCGAACGGGTGGTTATGGGACTCACGTTACCACTTTTCGGATTCCTTCTAGGGGTTTGTGACACATACTGCCTTTGGGATATTGTCTTCGGACTGTCTCCTTCTGGCTTGTTGCCTATAGTATCGCTTCCGATGTTGGCCGTTATGCGTCACATGGGTGATATTGGGTTACCCTATGGTATTGCTTTCGGAGTTGGTCATTCGTTACCGCTCGAGCAATTGCTTTCGGAGTTGGTCCTTCGTTACCACTCATTGTATTGCTTCCGGAGTTGGTCCTTCGTTACCGCTCGAGCAATTTTTATGATGTTTCAATTGAGATGTATATTTCCTAGGTATCACCCCTCGGTGTAGGTCTTTTTGAACCACACGATATGTAGTGATCACCTTGTGAATTTGTATACCATATTGGTAATTGTTATTTGCCTTTTGGCTTGTTTTGGGATATTCCTATCCCTTGTTTCTATGAGTTGCCGATGATATGAGGCTTGTTTTGATGTGATATGATTCATCTTATGTTAGATGATTGTGTTATCTCTTTTAGAGATATTTGATATACATTGTGACCTTGCAGGTTTATTATTGTTCAGTTTATCTAACTGATTTGTTATCTAGACTGATCCGTGTATTTTATACTTGGGTCAGACCGAGTTGTTTCAGGTTAGGCGCTTTTGGACTTAGCCTCTTTTGCTTCTGCATGGACTATTCGCTAGCTTCATTTTGTTTTAGCGTCTTTTGTAGTCCTTATCCGTTGTAACTCTGATATTTATACTTTTTCGTCTCGTCTGTATATTGTGGTCTGCTATACCACCTGACATGTATTATTTTGTATACTCTGTTGTGTATCTGTGTATGTGTATATTATGATCGACTGTTCTGTGATGTGATTTACATTTGAGTTGTTATATTTTCTTCTAATAGATCCTATAGCCATTGTAGTTTTGCTTTAAATATTTATTGAATAGGTCGAATTGTTTGTGATTCTACTTTTCGACGTATTTAGTGAACAGTTAAGGTAAGATTACACATGGTCGCTTCCATTATACTCTATTGTCCGCGTTAGCCGACAGTATTATCTATGCAATACTCTTTGTTAACGAGGCTCTCGGAGTGGGGCGTCACAGCGTGGTATCGGAGCGTTGCGTTCAGAACAAAATATGATAAACACAGAACAGAGCACGTATTACGATACATCAGAGTGTATAGGTGATACAGATCCTTGAATTATCATGTCTCTTTATTCCATCAAGGCTAGATAGTATTTGGGAATACGTCTAGGAATGCATTTTATTCCGTAGTATTCCGTACTGCAATATCTACCTTGTGAATAATCTTGTTCTTATCTTACCTTCAGCGTATGGCTGGAAGAGGCAGAGGTCGACTTTCGGATGCTGGGCAATCTAGTGGCTCACATCCGGATGGCGTTTATATGTCTGCCGACCAGTTTATGGAGTTGTTTAGGAGCACTCAGCCTCCCGTTCCTCCTCGAGTGTCTCCACCTCGGAAGTCTGCTTTTGCACGTCAGTGCAGTGATTTTTCTCATCTTGGAGGGAAGCCGTTTAAGGGCTCCGAGTCTGTTCTTGAAGTCCAAGCTTGGCTTCGCACGTGCGAGCGTATCTTCTCCCGCATGGATCTTTCTGACCATGATCGAGTCCTTGTGACTTCTAGCTTATTGCAAGAGCGTGCTCTTGATTGGTATGAACTTCTTGTGGCCGAGATTGATGAGTCTACCCTTTCTTGGACTCAGTTTCGGGAGCGATTTGAACTCAAGTTCGTTCCTGAATCTGAAAAAGTTTTATTGACCCGTCGCTTCCTTGAGTTGAAGCAAGGGAAATCTTCTGTTTCTGAATATGTTGCATCCTTCGAGGCTTTATCTAAGTATGGTCTTGAATTCATCAGCACTTCTTACAAGAAGAATTTGAAGTTTGTCTCTGGTCTTAAGAAATATCTTAAGAAGTCCTTGTTGCTCCAGCTTAAGCTTTCTTTCGAGGAATTGGTTGATTTGGCACTTCATCTCGAAGCTGTCGAGAAGGAGTGTGATAGTGGTGAGGATGTTGAGGTTTCCAAGAACCCCAACAAGAAGCAATTTCCATTTCATAAGAAGTCTTTTCCTTCCAAGAAGAAGAAGACTGTTGGTGCTAATCCTCAATCTCAGTCTGCTGGAACACCTTCCATCGGAAGTGTTTCAATTGTGGTTCTCCCGACCACATAATTCGAGCTTGTCCTAAGCCTCTCTTCTGCCGCTACTGCAAGAAGGAAGGTCATCGTGTTTCCACTTGTCCCATTGCTCCGAATAATTCTTCATCTGGCAAGTTAAATGTAGCGAATGCTTGTGGAGGTCCTTCTCAATCTAAAGGTATATCTTCATCTATTTTGGAGGGTTCAATTCTATTTCATGATCATAGTATACGAGTTCTTTTCGATACGGGTGCTTCACATTCTTTCGTATCGAAAAAGCTTGTAGATGATTTATCTTTGGATGTTTCTTGTTTGGTTACTTCTTTAAGGATTGCGAATCCTATTGGAGGATCCACGACCCTTAGCTTGCTTTGTGATGATATTGAGATTGTTTTATGTGGCTTCTCTTTCCGTGCGAATCTGCACGTTGTTTCTCATTTGGGTTTTGATATGATTTTTGGTATAGACTGGCTAGTGAGGTATGATGCCAGGATTATTTGTTCCGAGAGAATTTTATATCTTTGTCATCCTGATTCGCATTCTCAGTTATCTCTTGTTCTTCGGGATGTGGAAAATTCCGAGATGGTTTTATATTCTCTTGATTCGCGAGATGATGACGATATATCTCGTATTCCTATTGCTTGTGACTTTTCTGATGTTTTTGAACCTGTTTCGGGTTTGCCACCCAAGCGGGCAATTGAGTTCCACATTGATCTCATTCCAGGCGCGCAGCCAGTTAGTCGTCCTCCTACGAAGATGTCTACAAAGGAAAATGAGGAGCTCAAGAAGCAGCTTTTAGAGCTTGAATCCAAGCAATTGATTCAATCTAGTTTTTCTCCGTGGGGATCCGCGGTCATCTTTGTGAAAAAGTCTGATGGAACTCTTAGGCTTTGCATTGATTATCGCAATCTTAACGAGTTAACCATCAGGAATAGGTATCCATTGCATAGGATCGATGACATGTTCGATCTATTGAGTGGTGCTAAGGTCTTTTCTCAGCTTGACTATGCCACGGGTTTTCATCAGTTACGATTTGCGGAGGATAGCATACCTCTTACCGCTTTCCGCACTCGTTATGGTTCTTTTGAGTGGCTCGTTATGCCGTTCGGTTTGACGAACGCTCCTGCTTTCTTTGTTGATCTCATGAATCGGGTATTCCGGGAATATCTCGATAAGTTCGTCCTTGTGTTCATTGATGACATCCTTGTTTATTCTAGGTCTGAAGCTGAGCATGCTAATCACTTAAGGGTTGTCTTGAGTACTCTCCGTCATCATCAGCTTAGAGCCAAATTCTCCAAATGCCACTTTTGGGAGAATAAGGTTAAGTTCTTAGGCCATGTTGTATCTTCCGATGGCATTTCTGTCGATCCCTCAAAGATTGAAGCCATCCAGAATTGGAAGAGGCCTGAGAATGTGCATGAGATTCGTAGTTTCCTTGGATTGGCGGGTTATTACCGTCGGTTCATTAAGGATTTTTCCCATGTTGTGCTTCCTCTCACTTGCCTTACCCGGAAAGGCATTCGTTTTATTTGGTCGGACAAGTGTGAAGCTTCCTTTCGGACATTGAAAGAACTTCTCACTAATGCTCCTATTCTTGTGGTTCCCGATGGGAATCATGATCTTGTTGTCTACACCGATGCTTGTGGTAGTGGTATCGGTGCTGTGCTTATGCAGAGAGATCGGGTAGTTGCTTATGCTTCTAGGCAACTGCGTCCGAATGAAGTTCGCTATGCCACTCATGATCTTGAGTTAGCCGCCATTGTCTTTGCCTTAAAGATTTGGCGACACTATTTGTTAGGCGAGCGCTTCATTCTCTATACCGATCATAAATCTTTGAAGTATTTGTACGCTCAAAAGGAACTCAATATGAGACAACAGCGTTGGCTCGAGTTTCTTGCCTCCTATGATTTTGATATCCAATATACCCCTGGTAAGGGTAATCGTGTTGCATATGCGCTTAGTCGCAAACATTCGGCTGTTATTTCTATGATGCTAGCCGAATGGGATATTCTTGAGACTCTATCTTTTTGTGAAATTCGTGATCGTGATTTATCTTCTGATTCTTCGATTGCACTATTCAGTTTAGATGCACGGCCCTCTTTGTTGGATCGTATTGCCGATGCTCAGCGGTGTGATCCTAATTTGTTGCACCTTATTAAGCTTTGTGAGTCTGGATCCTGTGATGAGGCGTTGCGGGATTTTAGCATTGATTTTCATGGGTGCCTTCGCAAGAAGAACCGTCTTTCTGTGCCTTCTGATCTTGCACTTAGGCATGACATTCTTGATGATTGTCACCGTTCTAAGTATACCATTCATCCTGGTAGTAGCAAGATGTATGCCGATATGCGTCGTCTTTATTATTGGGAAGGCATGAAGCGCGATGTGGCGAGTTATGTGAGTAATTGCATAACTTGTCAGTGTTTTAAAACCGAGCATCAACGTCCTTCGGGTCTTCTTCAGCCTCTTGAGATTCCATTGTGGAAATGGGATCAGATTTCTATGGATTTCATTGACGGCCTACCTCGTTCGAGATCAGGCCATTCTAGCATTTGGGTTATAGTTGATCGCCTTTCTAAGTCTGCTCATTTTGTCCCTATTAAGTCTAATAGGACTGCTTCGCATTTGGCTAAGTTATATGTCAAGGAAATCGTGAGACTTCACGGTGTTCCAAGTTCTATTGTGAGTGACCGTGATCCTTTATTCACGAGTCATTTTTGGAAGAGTCTTCAGCAAGCTTTGGGAACAAAGCTTAATTTTAGTACAGCTTATCATCCGCAGTCTGACGGACAGACTGAACGGGTGAATCGTATCTTGGAAGATCTTCTCCGAATTTGTATCTTTGATTTCGGTGGTAGTTGGGAGGATCACCTACCTCTTGTAGAATTCTCCTACAACAATAGTTTCCAGTCTAGTATTGGTATGGCTCCTTTCGAAGCCTTATATGGAAGGCCATGTTGATCACCTTCTTGTTGGTTGGAATCTGGTGAGAAGCTTATTCTTGGTCCCGATTCTATTCGTGATTCTTCAAAGAAGATTGATCTTATTCGGTTGAGAATGAAAGAGGCACAGAGTCGTCAGAAATCCTACGCGGACAACCGTAGGAAGCCTCTCGAGTTCTCGATCGGCGATCTTGTTTTTATTCGTGTTTCTCCTTTGAAAGGGGTTATGCGTTTCAGTGCGACTGGAAAATTGGCTCCTCGCTTTATAGGACCATTTTCTATTACTGAACATATTGGCCCTGTGGCTTATAGAGTTTCACTTCCAGCTCATTTATCTGGCATTCATGATGTGTTTCACGTCTCGCAACTTCGGAAGTGTCTTAGGGAGTCAGATTCTGTTATTACTTCTCCTGATTTGCAAGAGCTTGAGATCTCACCGGACTTATCTATTGTACAACAACCTGTTCGCGTGCTTGACACGGAGGTGCGACACCTTCGGAACAAGGACGTGCCACTCGTTAAAATTCAATGGTCCGCTAATCCCAATGACTGTACTTGGGAAACCAGAGAGTATATCAAGCGATCTTATCCGGGTTTTCTATCTTTTCTTGGTATCGGTGAGTATATCTTTTTATCTCAAGCTTATTTCTTTCTTTTGATTGTTGTAAGTATGTTGTTGTTACAAATATCATCTCTAGGAATTGCGGGGACGCAATTTTCTAAGAAGGGGAGATCTGTAACAACCCGCATATTTAACGATTTTATATTTAAATGTTTGATTTAAATATAGCGTCGTTATTCGGATTTTTGGGGTCCGAAATGTCACTTTTTGCAAATCGTCGAATTGGAGCTCGAAACCATTTCCATTGGTTCCAAAATGGCGTTTGCGATCTTTTTGAGTATAAGCTTTGATATATTTGGAGTAAGTCGAATTTTGCTATTTGTAAGTGGGCTTTTGGGTTTGGGTTTCACCCAAACTGTTTTATTAACCTCAACTCAGCCCTTCTCTCCTCTCATTCACTTATTCATTTCTTTAAAACTTAAGCTTAAAACTGAAATGGGGGAAGAGAAAGGAAATTAGAAGCTCCTAGCCCTAAATCCATTTGCAAACTACAAATTCTTGCTCCAAAATCAAAGTGAAGCCATTGGTAAGTTCATCTCCAACTTCTCCATCTCTTCTTCTCTTCAATTTCAGTGATTTCCTAACCCTAACATAGGAAATACTTGCTTTGATTCTAGATTGAAGCTTGTAGTGTTGAAGTGGAGTGTAGTTGGTTGATTCCTTGCTATTGTGCTTCTTCATCTTCTTTGTTTTGTGTAAAAAGGTGAGTTTTGAACTCACATCTACTTCTCTAGATTTCATGGGTGTTGGGTATGAATTCCTAACGAGTATGCATGTGCCATTGCTTTGGATTTAGAAAGAATTTGCATTTCATTGAAAAAGGCTGGAATTGCAAATTCATCAGGTTCGGCCGACCGAGCTCCCTGGGCCGGTCGACCGACCTGCTACCCCGAGCCTTGTTGTGTTTTCTGCATCTGGCCGGCCGACCGACCATGTAGTCCGGTCGACCGACCTGCTTTGTTTTGCCCTGTTTTGCCTGTTTTTGTATATTTTGATTCGTTTTCCGGATTTTATCGATTCAAGTTGCTTTTAAGAGGTTGTTATTGCATATTGGCTTTGATAACTTACTCTTGACTTCATCCACAGGTTTTTATAAAATAATCTCTCGAATCGCATTTAAAAGTTCGTTTCTCCAATTTATAAATTCTATTTAAAACACACAATTTCGCACGTCGAGCGGAGTGGAAGGAAGATTAAATGGTTAGGTAAAACAGGGACCATGAATCTGTGCGTTTGTCTTTCCGATTAATCCCCGACCTATTCAATTGATTGTTTTGACCTTCGGGTATGGTTTATCGATGATATGAGGTAAACTTTGTACTGCTTTGAGTGTGAAATAAACTAACGGATAGTAAACCGTTTAGTGCGAACGGGTGGTTATGGGACTCACGTTACCACTTTTCGGATTCCTTCTGGGAGTTTGTGACACATACTGCCTTTGGGATAGTGTCTTCGGACTGTCTCCTTCTGGCTTGTTGCCTATAGTATCGCTTCCGATGTTGGCCGTTATGCGTCACATGGGTGATATTGGGTTACCCTATGGTATTGCTTTCGGAGTTGGTCATTCGTTACCGCTCGAGCAATTGCTTTCGGAGTTGGTCCTTCGTTACCGCTCATTGTATTGCTTCCGGAGTTGGTCCTTCGTTACCGCTCGAGCAATTTTTATGATGTTTCAATTGAGATGTATATTTCCTAGGTATCACCCCTCGGTGTAGGTCTTTTTGAACCACACGATATGTAGTGATCACCTTGTGAATTTGTATACCATATTGGTAATTTTTATTTGCCTTTTGGCTTGTTTTGGGATATTCCTATCCCTTGTTTCTATGAGTTGCCGATGATATGAGGCTTGTTTTGATGTGATATGATTCATCTTATGTTAGATGATTGTGTTATCTCTTTTAGAGATATTTGATATACATTGTGACCTTGCAGGTTTATTATTGTTCAGTTTATCTAACTGATTTGTTATCTAGACTGATCCGTGTATTTTATACTCGGGTCAGACCGAGTTGTTTCAGGTTAGGTGCTTTTGGACTTAGCCTCTTTTGCTTCCGCATGGACTATTCGCTAGCTTCATTTTGTTTAAGCGTCTTTTGTAGTCCTTATCCGTTGTAACTCTGATATTTATACTTTTTCGTCTCGTCTGTATATTGTGGTCTGCTATACCACCTGACATGTATTATTTTGTATACTCTGTTGTGTATCTGTGTATGTGTATATTATGATCGACTGTTCTGTGATGTGATTTACATTTGAGTTGTTATATTTTCTTCTGATAGATCCTATAGCCATTGTAGTTTTGCTTTAAATATTTATTGAATAGGTCGAATTGTTTGCGATTCTACTTTTCGACGTATTTAGTGAATAGTTAAGGTAAGATTACACATGGTTGCTTCCATTATACTCTATTGTCCGCGTTAGCCGACATTATTATCTATGTAATACTCTTTGTTAACGAGGCTCTCGGAGTGGGGCATGCATTTGTGCCTATAAATTTTTGTGCATGTGTTCAAGTTAATACAAGGGTATTTTCTTCGAAAGTATAAGTTGCACATGCTTTGTTTAAATTTGTGCATGTATATTAGTAGTGCAGTCTGTTTTTTTAGGTTGAACCGGTGTTTGGTTTTAAAAACGAATTTTGTTGCCGTTATTTTTATAACAGATTTTTACGCCGGTATTATATTTTTGAAGCATGTTGTTTTGAAGACATTTTTAGATGAATAAAAATTACTATTTTTTTGACTTCAATAACCGTCATTTTTAAAGTGAATTTTCAAGCGGTTAACCCGCAACGCTGATTTGGTATCCATTTTTATGGTGTTTTGTGAAGCGCAATTTCCTCGTCGAAATTGCTATATTTGTTGCTGTTTTAATCACGTGTTTTAAAAATCGTTTTAAAATAAAATTATTTCCAAAAATTTTACAGTTTGCACTTTCAAAAGAATGAGGAAGCGATTTAAACGCTTCAGCAAAATTGAGGACTATGAACGCATACTTTTACTAATTCGATTAATTCTGGACTTGTTCGTTTGAGAAGGTAAAATGTTATTTATATAAAATACACAATTTTGCACTTTCAAGGAAACGATGAAGTGATTTAAACGATTTAGCAAAAGTGCGGAGTATGGAACCGCACTTTTACTAATTCGGTTAATTTTGGACTCGTTAATTGAAATATTTGATGTTGTTTGTTGGTTTTGATGATTTTGTTGGTCTTTTGAGCCACTTTGTTGGACCTTCGGGTAAATTACCAGTACTAGACCTTCGGGTGATTTGTTGGACCTTCGGGTCATTTGTTGGGCGCCAAAAATTATAGCACTTGGTAGGCTTCGGCCATATGAGATGCACATGCGGCATAGCTAAAACTCGCCATCTGCTGGGATCGATCCATCTTTTATGTTGATTTTCTAGTTATCTTATTTTGATTTCTAGATTTTGTGAATGCTGATTTTCTAGTTATCTTAACTGATTTCTACATTTTTGTGTACTGCTGCTTTGAATTCAATTGTGAATTTGGAAGTTGATTTTGATGATGTTTAATGGGATTTCTTCCTTTAAACTATGTTGATTACTATGTTGTGTAGTCTCACCCGGGACTATAACTTTGTGTATAGTCTCATCCGAAATTATAAATTTGTGTATTGCTGTTTTGAATTCAATTGGGAATTTAAAAGCTGATTTTGATGGAGTTTAAATTGAGATTTCTTTATTTGAACTATGTTGATTATTTATGTTGTATAATCTCATTCGAGATTATGATTATTTGCTTAAGTGCTGTTTATCATACACTTACTTCTAAGTTTAAATTAGACTGATCCGTTTATTATTTTCTTTTAAATAATACTCGGGTCAGACCGAGTTATTTCAGGATAATCACTATCTCCGATTCAGTTGCTGCTTCAGCTTTTGGGATTTCACTTCATCGTTTGTCTATCTTCGAGGTGTTTCTTTTTGGTTCATTGACTCTCATCTCATGTATGTAGATGACATGTAAATGTACATTTGGTTTATGTGAACTATCAATTGTTGTAGCATGTATCCAGACTTCTCTTCCGCTATATATTTGATATTTCTGTTCTGATGTGATTATACTATTTGTGTTGTTGTTATTATGAGTTGTTATGGATTTTTCTTTAGCCACCGTAGTTTCGTTTTAGATTTGGATTGAATTTATATCTTTGGGAGTAATTTACACAACTCCTATCGATGTAATCAATACTCGTCTAAGGCATAACTCATGGATGGTCGCTTCTAACAAGCCTTATTCTTCACAATAGCAGACGTTGTTCCTTATAATAACCTTTATTATTGTGAGCATAGAGGTGGGGCATCACAGAATATATGGTGTGTTTAATTTCTAGATATGATATTATTGATAATTATCATAAATTTGGTATTGTGTCTAAATAAAGGATGTTTATTATGGAATATACAATGATGAAACAGAGTGAAATGCTATAAGTTGAATTTATAAGTGTGACTTATAAAATTAAAATGAAATTAAAAATGGATCTTACGTGTGAGGTTTTGAATCTAGTCCCGAAAATTTTGAAATTGTTTTAAAATGTTTAAGAAAATAATAAATATTATTATTTAGAATATTTTTGAATATAAAAATCCTTGTTTTAAGACAAGAGTTGTTTTGAAGGTGAATTTGTTTGGACTAAAACCAAGAATGGTTTAAAATTGAAAGTGTGACTTGATATGTGAATGGAATAAATATGTATATATGTGGATATATGTATATGTATATATCTGATTTCAAGGTAAATTGAAACAAATACTGGGAATTGAATTTTGGAATCTCTCTGAGAATGTGGAGTATAACCTAAAGCAAGGTAAGTTTTGAACTTATAAGTGGGAAGTGATATTGATAAGTAATTTAAACATGGAAGGTAAAATTTAAATAAAGTAAGGTTAAATGGATTAAATGAATTAGGAATTTAACTCAAGGAAAGTTAAATAAGTTTGAAATCATAATCTAAAATTACAAATTTCAGGATGAAATTATGATTTAAATTATGGAAGTTGAATGGGTTGAAATGAAAGAAGTTATGTATATGATTTCAAAAACGATTTTTGAAATAAAACGGGTTTCGTATTCTGGAAATGTGTGATGGATACTATTGACTGGTGTTTTAGATAATTTGAATGTTTATTTACTTTGACATATCATGCTATCATCCTGTTGGTTATTTATAGTATATAAAACTGTAAATTGGAGTATTTGAATAAATTAAGAAGTGGATTGATGTGATATATATACATTACTGAAATTAAAATGGAAATGAAATTTATTTAGAAACTATTTAAATGATTTTGATTTCTAGAAATACAAATGAATTTATGGAAATGGAATTATTTTTTAACTAAAATTTGAGAAGTAAAAAAAATGAATTTATCAACCGAAATTGTTTAAGGATTGGGATTAAAAAAATTTGAAGTTATAATTGGGTAATAAATTGGATTCTAAAAATTGATTTTTTCTAAAAGGATTTGATCTCTCACTTGAACCTTGAAATATGTTTAAGTAGAGGCAATTTAAATGAATAATTTGAAATTTAGGCTCATGGTTTAGTTATAAAAGATTTAGGTTGCTAAATTAAATATTAAAGGTTAATTCGATTTAAGTGATTAAATCAGTAATTTGAAAACCGAACCCGAATTTATATAAATCGAGATGGTTGAAGATTGAGAATGGAATTGAAATTAATTCAAAATTGGAATTGAATTGAATTAATTGGATTGTAATTGAAGTTGAATAAGTTTAAATTTAAAATTGGAATTGATTTGAACTGGAATAGGAATCGAAGTTAATTTGAATTGGAATCTAGATTGAATCAGTTTAAATCGGAATGGAAATTGAAAATTGATTTGAATTAGAGATCGGGAATTAAACCAGTTTGACCTTGAAACCATGTTCAAATAAATTATTTTAATATAAAATGCCTTAAATCTATTTCCTTAAATATTAAGATTATTTTGGATTTTCCAAGCTATTTCTATACAAACTATTTTTAAATACTCAAATTATCTTATATTAACTATTTTAAAACTATTCAAGCTATTTTATAAATTCAAACTGGTCAGAGTGGAAATTGTTTATATTTAAACCATGGATCTAAATACAAATTGGGACAAATTGAAGTTTTAATCCTAATGGAAATTGAAGCAATTCTAAATTGGAATTGAAATCGGATATTAGGGCAAAAATGATAGGAAGTGAAGGAGTGTATTTTTGATTAAATATGATGATTTTAAAATAAAAGGTTGGATAGCATTATAACCGAAACTCACTTTATAAGATTTAAGTAATGTTACAAATGACTTTGAAAAAGGAAATCGAACTTGAGGAAAAAATTTGATTTGGCATTAATGAGGTTGTATATATTTTTATATATTCAAACTTTCCCTTGCTGAAATTATAACTAGAAGAAATAATCTTTGAAAGATATTTGGAATGCTAAATAAAGTTTATATAAGTATGAAGTGGATTCAGAAGTTATTGGTCCGAAAATTATTCGAGTTGAAAGGAATGATTTTATATGTAAATGATAATGAAACTGGAAAGGTTTGGAAACCATTGATTTTGAAAGGCTTCTAATATGGCCGAAAGAAAATTTTGGAAATTAAGTAAACCAAATTTGAGAATTATCAATTTTAAAGATATCGATTTTGTTTAAAGGAGGTTTGTATGTGATACATATAAAGAGTATGATATGAAAGGTACTATATATAGATAGTATGATATGTTTTGAGAAAGATATGGAAAAAAAGGCACCCCTATTTAGAGTCGAAACTTATAGAAGGTGATCCACTAGGTGGTTCTGCTTAGAACCCTAAGGACGGGTTCAATGAGATTGGGATCCTAGAGGATGTCTGGACAAACTCGAGTTCCTGATGATTATTGTTAGGTAGCATAAGTCGAGTGGCGTTGATGCCTACTGTTACATTGGGGTTTTGCTGTGATGGAAAGGTAACCTTTGCTGTAACTGCGATCTATTGCATTCCATAGCGTAAGTCGAGTGGCAGTGATTGCCTATAATCTATGTTTGATTTCGCTGGGAGAGCGATGTAACATCGGTAGATTGCGATCTATGTGGTTCAATAGTTGAATTCGTGTGGCAGTGAGTGCCTACAATCTATGTTGGGTTTCACTAAGATAGTGACACAACCTTTGTGTAATCTACGATCCATGTGGTAAAATTTCGCTTGGCAGCGTGATTCGAGTGGCCCTGATGCCTACAGTTACATGTGTTTTGTTGTGATAGCAATGCAACCCTAGGTGTAGCTGCGATCTATTGTAGTTCCCATGGCAAAGTCGAGGAGTGCAGATGCCTACATTTGTCTTATGGATTTCATCGGGAGGCGATGTAATCATCGTGCTAACTGCAATCCATAGGAGGGGGTGATGATTTCCATAGCATTTTTGAAAGGAGGTTTTCCAAGTATTTTCACTGGGTGTTGAAAAAGGGTCTACTAAGTACTTACAGATTTTCAGTCCTACGACTGATCAACGTATAACTGAATATCTGTGGGAAAAAGGATGGACTTGTTTAGACATTGAGTTATAAAAATGTATTTTTATCTAAACTAGTTTGGTAATACTATAAAACTTAAAGTGTTTTATGATTATATAATAAAAGAGTACGAAGTTAAAATGTTTAGAGATGAAATTAATAATACACATCAAGAGTTAGATTCTCGTTTTGTTCCTTTTCGAGGACGAAGAGTTCTAAGGGAGAAGGAATGTGACGATCCAGATTTTTGACGCCTGTCAATCGGGTAATTAACTGATTTTAGTATTGATTTGTAAAAGTCGAATAAATTAATTTTCTGATGTTTAAGAATATTTGAACATATAAAATCAATTAAAAACTATATTTAAAGTTTAAATATAAATTCCTGGATATGATAAGTATATAAATATACAAGTATATGATTGCATGCCATATGAAATAATATATATGAAAGTTGTAAAAATGTGAATATATATATATATATATATATATATATGTATGTAATAACAAAATACACTTAAGCAAGGTATATGAGAATATGTATAATTATAAGTGTATAAATATGTTGGAAAAACATATGTAAGTACATGTATATGTACAAATGATACACAAAATGATGAATAGGTATCTTTACTTTGCATATGTACGCATATTTACATAAATATATAAATAAGAAAGTATACATATACATATGGTCTAAGTAGCATACACATAAATGTATGTGTAAGGGAACATCATCATAACAAAGATCAAAATCAAGCCATGTGAAATTTAATCCACATAATAGATCAAATCATATTTTATCAAATCAAGTCTACATATTTCAAATCAATATAAAACAAAAGGGAAAAAGAGAAAGAAAAAAAGTTAAAAAAAGCCTGTACGTATGCAAAGCTTGCGCTATAGACTTCCACCCTCTTTATATATACATCCACAAATCACTACCTTATACACTTCAGTTTACAAAATATAAAAACAATAAAAGCTGCCATTAAGAACTTAAAGAAAAATCAAAAGCAATTAAACACTTGGAGATCAAAAGGAAAAGGAGATAAAGGGTCTTTGTCCAAAGAAAATAATAATAATAAACACTGCTCTATTCTAGGAAGAAAAGGTAAGTAAACACTTATTCTTGTTTTCGAGTTATCATATATATAAGTATATATATATATATATATATATATATATATATATATATATATCCATATAACTGTGATTTTGGAATGAATCTTTGATTTGTGCATATATATCCATATAACTGTGAGTAAACTCTATGTTTATCTACTTTTTGTTTAAAAAGTTAGACTTTTAACTTCTAAAATCACAATCTGCCAAACCTGTTCAATATTGGCCAATGCGTTCAACATGGGAATGGTTTATATCGTTTTTTAGTTTATTTTTCAAAAATTGGCGGCATACAATTTCGTAGGGTATCGAATGAGAAATTGAGATAAATCAGTAAACATGGAATATTGGTTATACATTTCGAAAATTAAAATATCTCTTTCCGTAAGGAATTACTCAGCCCCATCTATGCCGTTGGGTTCGTAGGGAGGATGGGTTTTTTGGAGGAAGTTCAACGGAAATTGGTGATGGTCGATGGGAGTGATTCGAAACTAGGGTTGGGATAAATCTTTGATTCGATCCTCGTTTGATGTTTAGGAGTTTGGCGTGGTGGCCGTGGAGGAGAGGGCTTTGTCATGGTATGATTTGGTAGAAATCGAAGGTGATAGGTGTCGCGATTTTTTTCCTGGCGGTCGTGCATTCCTGTAGCTCGCCTGGAGGTGATCGATTTTGGTTTGGAGTGATCAAAGCAAGGATTTAGGTGATGGCTAGAACGAGGATGGCGAGGTAATCATGCTAGCGGGTTCGAGTTGGTCAAACGACGAAGTGGGGAGTTGTGCACGTATGCGTGTAGGCGTGTGCACGTTATTGACAGGCGAAAGAGGAAGATGTAGAAGGATGCTCTGTTTTGATTGTGGGTTCAAATGTTAGGGAGGGTGGGCTCGACCTGTTTCTATGCCTTGGTTTATTAGTAACTTATATTAGTTAATTGATTATTAAATAGGCTTAAAGAATAGTTGTCTTAATTTTATAGGTAAGCAGCAGTTTTTGGTTAGTCTTTTATTTTTCTGTTTAATTTTTTTATGCTTAATTATTTAATATTCTTATCTCACCATAATTTATAAACATTTTGCAGTTAAGTCTTAGTTTTTTATTAGTTAATTGGTTATTTAATATGCTTAAGAAATATTGGCAATGATTCGAAATGGAAGTTCGACGGGAATTTTTTTATGTAGGCAATATGCATTGATTTTAATTATTATTATAAAAAAATGAAAAGAAAAAAGAAACAAAAAGGAAGGGAAGAAGTGGGACTTATATTTTTATAATAACTAAATTTTTTAACTCTAAAATTTATTTTTTTCCATTTTTAAACTGAACCAATATTGAATATTTTTGCATTCTTGACCCTACTACCCACTGTTTTAAATTAGTATAATGGATTTTCCCATGAATTAGAGTTTAATGATATTTTATAATTAAAGGGTAATTAATTAATTATATTATTATCATTGACCCAAACTTATATAAATTACCAAGTTAGATATTAAATAATGTGTTGAATTTAATCAACTAGAAATAAATTGTTATATAATTTCTTAATTCGAATTTAATTTGGATTAAGACATAAATGGATTTCAGTTGATTAAAGTTAATTAATCCTGCGGTGAAATGGTTTGATATGGTTATAGATCGTTAGTTGGGTTAACGATCCATATCTTGGTTAACTTTAATGGACATTTAGTTCAATTATTCTTCCTTGTGCCAACAAGTGGTCAGGCGAGTTAAAATAATTATATTAAAATGGTATTATGTTTTATTTAAAAATAGGAATCTGTAATAAATTCCCATATTTGAATATTGTCACCCTGACTAATAAATTGTTTATTTTAAACAATTTATTTAGACTTGAGCAGACCGGGTTCGGGTGTTAGTGTTATCCGAAACCGCTTTAATCTAATAATCTCTACGAACCTTTATGGGTTTGATTATAGAGTTTAATAAACTGGAATTCGTCTAATCCTACAAAATTTAACTATTTTCAAATGAGTAACTTTATTTAAACGTTATTATAATATCAATGGATTTCCGTAAATGTGTTTGGTTACAATCAGATAAAAACTTGTAATGTGGTATAAGTTTCCCTTGTTTTCAAAAGATTTTTATAACTTAAGTGTTTCAAGTTAGATGTGTTTACTCACGCTTGTTTCCAGCCTGACTTGGGTGTTACTTTATTGTAATGCTCGGGTCAGACCGAGTATTACAGAAATTTCAGATTAGGATGCTGTGGAGCTCAGGAGATGGGCTGGATGGTAGGGACGTATTGCGCATATTGACTATATTCTGTTGTGTATTGTAGGCTGTATAGTCAGCAGTTGAGAACAAGTTGTTATAACTGTCCAAATATGTTGTACTCCGATAACTTGTATATATGTCAACAGTTATAGCTTTTCTTTGTACAAAATGCTGTCGTTGTATGTCATACTTTGTTCCGCTGCGATTGTGAAATTTTGTGCTGTTGTTATGTTTCTTCTTCTATCTCTTTTTCATCTTAACTCTAACAGCTTGGTATTTCCGGCACTCGATTTCTTGGCACTCTATATAGTGAACATATTAGTGTCGATTGTTGGGGTCGAAAAACGCCCGGTCGTTACAGTAAAATAATGCCAAAATTTATTTCAAAAATACTAAAGAAAGTAATCATCAAATCACCTTAAATATTCACCAAAATCCTCCTCCTTTCTTCACAACACATGACCCACTCCTTCACCATCAAGCAGAGCCCAAACCTTCCCTAAAACTCACGACTTTGAGCATGTTCCCCCTCCACAAGTCAAGTCAAGCCACCTAGAAGCCTTAAAACAAGCATCCGTGAGCACCCGATTGAAGTTAGGAAAGTTATAATCACTTTAAAGTTAGTTCTTTTGCGACTAAGGTGAGAACTCTAAATTATTAAGTAGGAAATGTTTATATGATATTTTGCAAGTTATAAATATTGTCTGGATGTTAATAATTATGTTTGACAAGTTCTTTGAAAAAGAATGCAACCGCCTTTAAGTTATTTGCAAAAGTTAGTTAGCAAATATGTATATAAATATAATCAAGTGACATTATAATGAAAAAGTTGTTAAAATATATGCAAGTTCATATGACATGTTAGGATACATTAAAATGGTTATAAACATTGTTCTGGATGTTTATTAGTTGTATATTGAATATATGTGTTGAAACAAGTCACGAATTTACACGACATATAATCACATGAAAATCACTTTTCGAAAAGAAATGAAATGTCATATGGAATCATTTATACCATTGAAAAAATGTTTGAATATGCTTTAAAAATGATTCCTAAGTGTTTAAACTTGTCTTGATAAAGTTTGGATATGAATCTCAAAATACGCCTAAAATTTGACGCATCACGTAACGATAGTTTGTATTTTCGCGTCAAAAGTTCAAATAAACATACGAAGTGGAATATAGTTCGGAATTCTTCGAAGTAAGAATTTTCCGAATCCTTATATCCATATCTTTTATATGAAATAAGAAAATCAAGATTTCATCTTGTATATTTTGAAACGTGGAAAAATCAATTTTCAAGAAAAATCAAGTTTTTGCACTTAATGACCAAAGTAGGAAATGGATAAAATAATCATTTTAAAAATATGAAATAAATTCTAAAAATTGTTTAAACTGTCTTAAAGTGATTTAAGTTGAATAGATGGTTTTTTAAATGATATAAAAGTTGTTTTGAAGAATATTTTAAAGCACTTTTGCAACACTTTTTGCAACACTTTTCAATAACTTTTGAAATAAAGGTTAGAACCAAACAATTATTTCCCAAGTCTTATGTAAACATTTTTAAGTAATTGATAAAGTATTTCAAAAAGATATTTGAACCATTAAAAATTATTTCAAAGGTGGTTAAAAAAATAGTTAAGTGATTTAAAAAGGGGAAAAAATGCGGAAACGACTGGTACATTTGTCCCGCCTATGAGATCTATAAGTGAAAACAAGGTGTGTAACAAAGGTTAGGGATGGAGCAACCTGTGCCCTAAACTTACCCGGTCTTAGTTTTCACTTTTAGGCGAGGGGTGGAACATATCGAAGGGAAAGCCTGGATACTCAACTTGGATTTTATAGAAATAATATTCTTATACTCATTATTAAAATTGGAAGAGGGAACTTGTCCTATTCGTGGAATTTAAATGGCGATCTCACTGCTATTTCACCCATAACACTCGTTGAATACGGAAGTTGATATTGAATAAAAGTAGAGTGATTTCTACGATCCTATTTTCTCAAAAGATACTCATTAAACGTGATCTGATAAATATTCAAAAAGTGGTTTAAATGATTCCTTATTTACTAAAAGAAAATTTAGAAAATATATATATCTCAAAGATTTTTCAGCAAAGAAAAATGAATGAATCGAAAAGCAATTGTAACATCCCGCCTTTTCGCACGCTTTAAATCGACACACATGTCAATTCAAACCATACACAAGGGCGGATTGTTATGGGGTAAATAAGAAAACAGAGAATAAATAAAACAAAATAGAATCTCACAGCGGAAGGATAAAATATAATAATAAATATACAGTTTATAAAACTATTTACAAAACATTTGATTCTTCTTTATACAATAAACATCAGAGTTCACATACCAAAATATCAATGCAGCGGAATTTTATGTTGTAGTGGAATAACATACTAGATGATAGTAATACTACAAATCTTCGTCTTCTCCTCCAGAGTGAAGTCTTCACATCTTGAAACGCTCGGACTGACCCGAGCGAATTTGAAAAGACAAAAACACTCGAGTCAGAACTAAAAGGTCTTATGTGAGTTAAATTAACAGAAATAAATATGAGTGTAGTAACTCAAGAGATGCTCGTGATTTACATCTCCTAAGGATCCGTTAAACTATTTACTATGTAGTATATTGCGCTATTATAATAGTGTCTAATTGTAAAATAAACTTACTTTTTAATAGCGTTAAGGGGTTACCCATATAGCCCTTAACACAAATAATGCCAATAGTCTATACAGTACCGTAATGCCTCCTGATCGGGAGGCTACCAGAGGATACTCCATAGGTACGACACAAATAGAAACTCGTACAAGGCGCGATAGGGTAGGTGACACGGCACAACTAGGCAATGCCAGGGTAGATATACCAATAACGCTTCCGGGTCGGTGGTAACGCGCACCTACCGCCCACCTCGAGCCACACCCCCAAATAAAATCAAAAATGGCCACCGAATCATCCAAAGTCAAAGTATAATATCGAAGGGATGTGTCCGATCAAAGGTGCTACCTTATTAACCCGTCGATCGCTCCTGTTTTAGCCACCTTATGCCAACTCATGGGAGTCGGTTCCACGTATTTACCTTAAAGGAAACGCCACCACCATCCTACTTCATTCTGGAATCTCCACCGCGTACACGGTTGTTAAAGTGGTTTTCGGGGTTGGCAGAGAGTATGACAACTTCCGATCCCTGTCTCTTCAACAACCAAACGTTATTATAACACCGCGGTCTTTTAAATTATATTTATACTTTGAAAACCAGAATAAATATCTATTTCAAAACCATATAAATACGATATTATTTCCTTTTTAAAACCTAAATCAATGTGATATCATTTTTATTTCAAATATATTTCCTTTCCAAAATCATACTACTTTTAAAATTTATAATACCTCGAAACCAACATTGAGTTATACTTTTCAACATAATATTTCGAAATTCATAGCTTTAAAACTATAACTTCTAAAACTTGAATGGTTTGGATATTCAACAGTATATAAAATAAAATGGTTTAACTTAAGATTACTTTGTAAGGAAAATAATTTCCATGACTTTAAAAATATATTTTCTTTAATTGAAGTCTAAGCCATAAATTTAAATATCACTTTCAATTTCCAAAACCACTTCAATTTTTAACATATATTTCAAACTTTAAGTATTATACTTCCAAAATTTAAGATAGAAAATTATTATTCAACCATTAAATGTCCTATTATTTAGTTTGAAATATAGCATACTAAACCAAAATCATTTAAATAAAACTCGAATTATCTATAACTAAATATTTCTTTTAATTTATTTATAATAGAAATATTCATTTAATTCATCTTGAATAAAAATCCAGTTATAAATATCATACCTTTAAAATCTCCAAGTTTAACAGGTTTACATCAACTTATGGAGTTAAATTTTTAAATAGATCAATTCCAAATAAATTTCCAATTTATATTTCAAATCTTAAATTGATTTAAATCCTTTAAAATTATATGTAATTTCAATATCTTAACATGTACTTAACCATAAAATATAAAATAATCAAACCCCGTCATTCAACTTATTTATTTTATTTAACAAATCCATCCATAGCTTATCTTCAATACTTTACTATAGATGTATATATAAAATAAGATTTTATATAATATCAAAATCCATATTTATTAACCGTATCCTATCCAAACCATAGAAAAATCATTTCAAAAATAATTTTCATATATATACTGCGGTGCCTGTATAAAATTTTCTATCCTATGGTCAAGTGATATGAATATTTATCATTTCAATCCGCAATTTAAAAATAAAAATGCGGTTGTATATCATTTCAAACCGTAATCCCGAATGAATGAAATACATGATAACAGGCAGATTTTAAAATATAGTACACATGATCAATTCACCAAACATCATTCATCAATCATTAATTAGAATCCTCATCAATTTATTTCAATCATCATCAACTTAAACAAACATCAATATATGGCATATACAATATAACAAGAAATAAATGACGGCTATAAACTGACAGTTTATATTCAAAATAAATTTAATAACTGTTTTAACTAGCAGTTTTATGCAAGTAAATAAATTTTACTGTCAAATTTATATGCAATTATAAAATAAATTAACAGTCAAATTAAATAAATGCGATTTAACAGAGATAACGAATAAAACATGCCAAACAGTCATAAATAAATTTTACTCATATCTAAAATCAATTTAACAAACATAAGATATCTTAAAAGTTGTGAGTGGGTTAAAACACTCACCTTTTGAATTTAAATCGAATTTAAATCCGATTTAAACCCAAAAATTTGACGGTCTCGAAATCTGTCCAAATCAGCATCAAAAGATCTGGAATTTAATTACGATCCTAACAAAAAAATCTCATGTGAAACGGAGTTCGTATGTGGAAGTTATACGAATTAGAAGTTATACAAATTAATTTAAAACAAATAAATAAAATAAACAAATATAACCCACCAATATACACATCATACTCTCCTCCTTCTCTACGCGTTCGAAAGATAATCTACAGGAAACCCTCATTCGAAACATAGAGGCCGCCGCCACAATTTCTGTCACCTACGTCGCACTTCGATCACATCGGCAGACTCCACCTTCTCCATCACATCAACCCGCCTCCATAGGCCCGACCACTTCCGTCTCGGTCCTCCCCATGGCCATCAGACCGAGCTCAACACGGTAGCTTTCCACAGCCAAAAACGACAATTTCCTCCACCTTCGACTCCAAGTAACCGTAGGGATCTGTAGAGGACATCGAGAGCTATGTTTTCTCTTTTGATGCCAACACGGATTATTGAAGGGATAGAGCGAGATAAGGGTTTTAAAATCGAAAATTCTCAGCCATAGGAAAGGAAGGTGGCGGCTGAGAATTTCTAGGGTTTAGAGAATATTATAATAATATAAATTTCGTTTAGCGTGCAATTTATAAAGTTAAGGTCAAAAACGGGCCAGAGTCCAATTTAAGCATGTTGGTAGACGATCCTAACATAAAAATGCCTTCTGAACGCAATGGTACTAGTTTCGAAGCCCAGTTCCATCATTTTCGTAGGTTATTGTTCAAGTCAATTTGTTTGAATGACAAAAATACCCCTGAAAGTCGGTTTCGGCTCCGGAACGAAAGTGAGTCATCCCATTTATCAAAATAGATGTTTTTAAATATTTTAAATGCGATGGAACAAGTTTCAAGCCCAAATTCCATCGTATGAAGAAGTTATGGTAAAAACAATATTTTCAAATTGATTTGAAATGCATAAATCGATTTCAGGGCGTTTCGAGTCCGTACGAACAAAAGACAAGTCCGATCGCCACGAAACTTGAAACCCTACAATAATTCACTGTTACGGATCCGATGAAACTAGTTTCGTCGAAATCCGAGTCCGTGACCAAAATGGCTATTTTTATATTAATTAAATAAATTCCAAATAAATAAAATCAAATTTTATATTTAGATTCTAAAATTTACCCATTTTATCACTTTAAAATTCTTAATCATTTACAAAAATTCCAACAAGTTTAGATGTCAAATTAAAGAAGGTAAATTTTAAATTTCAATATAAATCCTTAATTTCATTAAATTCACAAATCAAAATTTAACTTCCTAAAAATTTATATTCAATCAAAGAAATCAATGGTTATTCCATTCATATATTTCAAGTAGATGGATTTAATATTAGATTCAAAATTTATTATCCTAACATTCTTCGATTACACTTAAATCCCTATAAATGTAATATTTAGATTTTAAGTTTTCATTTATTTCGATTAAACCTACTATCATATATTACTTTAATATACTGACAAGCTTACTTTTGCACCCTTTCATTTACCCAACTGCCATTTTATAAATAAACTTAACAATAGATTCATACTCTATTACATAAATGCATACCCTTTTATCTAAATTAAAATCTTCGTAACTTCAAACATTTAATCCATTTAATTCCAATTACTCCTTTCATTAAATTTTGGATTCAAATCAATTTATAAAGCTTTACCTCCATTCTTTATATACACTAACCATCATTTAATGAAGAATTTATTTACGTTATTCCCCATTTATTATCTTAATTTATTTATAGTAACATTAATTTATAATTATTGCAATGATTTCCGATTTAATTGAAGGAACTAAGTATATAACTCATAATAGTTGTGGTAAAACTCTTTATCCTACATTTATAAGTATATCCTTATCTGTTATATCTATTAATTAAATAAATTCCATTTTTAAGTCCTTTAAATTTATTACTAAATATCCATTTACCTTTCCCATCAAATTTGAATTCCATCAAATTAATGTAACCAATCAGATTTCCATTCACACTTTATTATACACCTAAAATTTGCAATTTATTATCTTGTATTGATTTTATACAATTACCATTAACTTTACATTCCATTGCTATTCAATATATATTTATTCATCAATCAATTCGATATTTATTCTTCTTTCCTTCTATTTGATAAATAACCTAGTATATATTTACATACATTCATTTCATTCCATTCATTTATGGGTATTGCATTGAAATTTAATTTATTAACTAATACCAACGTTATTATCATTAATTATAATTAGATTCCCAATTTTATTCAATACCCTGAATAAATAACATATATATTAATCAAACGCTTACATTTTTTTCTCATATTCCATTTAAAATCAAATCATAACATTTAAATGATTTTATTGAATTGGAATTTCATTCAAGTCATAAATTATTAACTTGCACTAACATGATTCCTTAATTTATTCCAATTACGGTTTACACTCTTTTATTGCATTAAATCAATTTAATATTTCATTAATTTCTCATATTAAATTTTATAACCAGGTTAGGATCCTTTTCCTGCTTAATTCATTTGGACTTTATTCAAATTTCTATAAATAGGTTTTAAGTCACCATTTACATAATTTATTTTAGCCTTCATTTTAACATTTATTTATCCCCTTTATTGTTTCTACTAAAATAAATTACAAAAATCCTATTAAATAAACAAATTAAATTGTCGAAATTTACGGGTCGTTACACTCTCCCCCACTCAAAACTTTTCGTCCCCGAAAAGGAAAAGAAGGGAAAAGAAGAAATGAGAAAACAATATATCTTTCTTTATTAAATTTATAAACAAATAAGTTTATAAAATAAAATAATTTAACATAAAATATTCCAATTTATACCAATTTAAATCCTTTATATATAAATTGTTAAAGTTTGTAAACATTTTCAAATTTTTCTAAGTCCAAAATTTACGGAAAATTTTGGCAGAGTCTCCTTTGTACGGAGAGGCTCGGGAGAAAATATAATATTAAATATAACAATTATATAACAAATATTTTACAATATAATATATATCCCAACTCGGGAAAACGATATAATAACGCTATAAACCGTAATCCGAAACGTACCTATTTGTCGGGCAATTTACGCTAAATTTATGGAACCAAAAGCAGTAGCAATTGCTTCCATAACCTGCATTTCACTTATAAAATCTAAAGGGTTAATAACTTATATAAAGTGAAATATTTAAGTGGCTTTAGTCACTAACAACCAATGAACACAACAACCAACAATTTCAATAACAGCATATACAACAAATATAAAGCAACCATTCAATCAAACAAACAAATAGTTGTTCGGGTTCAAAACTTTTAAATTGTACGGAATGAATAATAACTACTAGCGAATCATTTACTCAATAGTATTAGATAAACCTAAATAATTTTTCATTCATCCTTACAAATTTAAAGTATCCTTACCCAAACAACTAAAACCAAAAACAAACAACAACCAAATTTGAACAACAAACTTTGTTTATCCATATTAATTTTATTCATACATTTGTTGTTTAATTTCTCTTTTTATTCATACCACATAATTTTTTTTCTTTTTATAATTTACATTTATTTCTAACAAACTTTTAATTTCATTACATACCTTTATCGTTTGATTTTCTTTTTATTTATACAGTGATTTATCCTTTAAATTTACATTTACTCATTAAATGTTTGCTTCATTTAATTTTCTTATTACTTACAATTATTAATTACCTACTTTTACTTGTACAATTTCCATTACATTTCTCATTAAAACATTTCAACTTCTTATATTTGGTAAGTTATATATGTTTTTAAAGAATGTACTTGAAAGTTACACAAGTTTCCTCATTACCTATGATTAATTTAACGTTCAATAATAATATTCTTTATTTCATAGGTAATAATTTCAAATTCCATTTAATACCATTGGTAACCTATCATTAAATCTCTTATTTCCTTTGGAGGTTTTAATTTATTAATTACCTATGTTTCAATTCACTACAATAATTGAAACAATTACTTGATGGAAATTTAAGAATTTATTACCAGGTTAAATTTCAATTTATTTTAAAACAATAGATAAATATATTCTTATAACTTATATACCTCCAATTATATTTAAAACAATTCCAAAATTTATATTTTTTTCAAAAATAAATCTGCAGTAGAGCTACTACAGTGGGCTTCCCCCTTCGAAACTCGAAAATGAAAGTCGATGATGCGGCCGTCATCACCGAAATTATTTTCCAGCGACAGAGAGGAACGTGCAAAACTTATTTTCTCCAAAATCTTCTTTAAAACAATTTCTTCCAAGTTATATTAAATATTTATATCAGAAATACTTATAAATAATATTATTATATTCTAAAATTTATTCGAAAGAAATTTCAAAACCCCGGAACTTAAGTTCTAAATTTCCAAATTTCATTTATTTATTTTTCAATCTTATTTCTATTATTATTTATACACTTTATTACCTAACAACAAATCTATTGTAGCCAAATATAGATATCATTTGAAATTTTTTATTTTTTATATAGAAAATATAATAGGAAAAATTATTTCATTCACCTATATAAAACAAATATTATGTCGGTCTGTCCTATTAAGTGTTTAGAAATCCTTATTGATGTCACAGCGTCCCATGCATCAACCAGAATTTGTAAATACAAAACTGAACAGATTAACACAATATAAAACCTTTTTATATCACTAACAAATACGCTCTCTCATATATATACACTCAGCGACTCCCATAGGGTATTACTACCCTATTAGTAAAGAGTCAAAGCCCACAAAGCTAAGGTTTATCGCTAAACCAAAGCCCTGATACCAGATGTAATATCCCGCCTTTTCACACACTTTAAATCAACACACATGTCAATTCAAACCATACGTAAGGGCGGATTGTTATGGGGTAAATAAGAAAACAGAGAAGAAATAAAACAAAATAGAATCTCACAGCGGAAAGATAAAATATAATAATAAATATACAGTTTATAAAACTGTTTACAAAACGTTTGATTCTTCTTTATACATTAAACATCAGAGTTCACATACCAAAATATCAATGCATCGGAATTTTATGTTGTATTGGAATAATATACTAGATGATAGTATACTACAAATCTTCGTTTTCGTCCTCCAGAATGAAGTCTTCACATCCTAAAACGCTCGGACTGACCCGAGCGAATTTGAAAAGACAAAAACACTCGAGTCAGAACTAAAAGATCTTATGTCAGTTAAATTAACAGAAATAAATATGAGTGCAGTAACTCAAGAGATGCTCGGGATTTACAACTCCTAAGGATCCGTTAAACTATTTACTATGTAGTATATTGCGCTATTATAATAGTGTCTAATTGTAAAATAAACTTACTTTTTAATAGCGTTAAGGGGTTATCCATATAGCCCTTAACACAAATAATGCCAATAGTCTATACAGTACCGTAATACCTCCTGATCGGGAGGCTACTAGAGGATACTCCATAGGTACGACACAAATAGAAACTCGTACAAGGCGCGATAGGGTAGGTGACACGGCACAACTAGGCAATGCCAGGGTAGATATACCAATTACACTTCCGGGTCGGTGGTAACGCGTAGCGCGCAGCTACCGCCCACCTCGAGCCACACCCCCAAATAAAATCAAAAGTGGCCACCGAATCAATCCAAAGTCAAAGTATAATATCGAAGGGATGTGTCCAATCAAACGTGCTACCTTATTAACCCGTCGATCGCTCCTGTTTTAGCCACCTTATGCCAACTCACGGGAGTCGAGTCCACGTATTTACCATAAAGGAAATGCCACCACCATCCTACTTCATTCTGGAATCTCCACCGCGTACACGATTGTTAAAGTGGTTTTCGGGGTTGGCAGAGAGTATGACAACTTCCGATCCCGGTCTCTTCAACAACCAAACGTTATTATAACACCGCGGTCTTTTAAAATATATTTATACTTTCAAAACCAAAATAAATATATATTTCAAAACCATATAATTACGATATTATTTCCTTTTTAAAACCCAAATCAATATGATATCATTTTTATTTCAAATATATTTACTTTCCAAAATCATACTACTTTTAAAATTTATAATACCTCGAAACCAACATTGAGTTATACTTTTCAACATAATATTTCGAAATTCATAGCTTTAAAACCATAATTTCTAAAACTTAAATGGTTTGGATATTCAACAGTATATAAAATAAAATGGTTTAACTTAAGATTACTTTGTAAGGAAAATAATTTCCTCGACTTTACAAATATATTTTCTTTAATTGAAGTCTAAGCCATAAATTTAAATATCACTTTCAATTTCCAAAACCACTTCAATTTTTAACATATATTTCAAACTTTAAGTATTATACTTCCAAAATTTAAGATAGAAAATTATTATTCAACAATTAAATGTCCTATTATTTAGTTTGAAATATAGCATACTAAGCCAAAATCATTTAAATAAAACTCGAATTACCTATAACTAAATATTTCTTTTAATTTATTTATAATAGAAATATTCATTTAATTCATCTTGAATAAAAATCCAGTTATAAATATTATACCTTTAAAATCTCCAAGTTTAACAGGTTTACATCAACTTATGGAGTTAAATTTTTAAATAGCTCAATTCCAAATAAATTTCTAATTTATATTTCAAATCTTAAATTGATTTAAATCCTTTAAAATTATATGTAATTTCAATATTTTAACATGTACTTAACCATAAAATATAAAATAATCAAACCCCGTCATTCAACTTATTTATTTTATTTAACAAATCCATCCATAGCTTATCTTCAATACTTTACTATAGATGTATATATAAAATAATATTTTATATAATATCAGAATCCATGTTTATTAACCGTATCCTATCCAAACCATAAAAAAATCATTTCAAAAATAATTTTTATATATATACCGCGGTGCCTGTATAAAATTTTCTATCCTATGGTCAAGTGATACGGATATTTATCATTTCAATCCGCAATTTAAAAATAAAAATGTGGTTGTATATCATTTCAAACCGCAATCCCGAATGAATGAAATACATGATAACTTGCATATTTTAAAATATAGTACACATCATCCATTCACCAAACATCAATCATCAATCATTAATTAGAATCCTCATCAATTTATTTCAATCATCATCAACTTAAACAAACATCAATATATGGCATATACAATATAACAGGAAATAAATGACAGCTATTAACTAACAGTTTATATTCAAAATAAATTTAATAACTGTTTTAACTAGCAGTTTTATGCAAGTAAATAAATTTTACTATCAAATTTATATGCAATTATAAAATAAATTAACAGCCAAACTAAATAAATGCGATTTAACAGAGATAACGAATAAAACATGCCAAACAGTCATAAATAAATTTCTACTCATATCTAAAACCAATTTAACAAACATAAGATATCTTAGAAGTTGTGAGTGAGTTAAAACACTCAACTTTTGAATTTAAATCGAATTCAAATCCGATTTAAACCCAAAAATTTGACGGTCTCCAAATCTGTCCAAACAAACATCAAAAGATCTGGAATTTAATTACGATCCTAACAAAAAAAATCTCGTGTCAAATGGAGTTCATATGTGGAAGTTATACAAATTAATTTAAAACAAATAAATAAAATAAACAAATATACCCCACCAATATACACGTCATACTCTCCTCCTTCTCTACGCGTTCGAAAGATAATCTACAGGAAACCCTCGTTCGAAACATAGAGGTCGCCGCCACAATTTCTGTCACCTACGTCGCACTTCGATCACATTGGCAGACTCCACCTTCTTCATCATGTCAACCCGCCTCCATAGGCCCCATGACGGCCCTCTCGGTCCTCCCCATGGCCATCAGTCCGTGCTCAACACGGTAGCTTCCACGGCCAAAAACGACAATTTCCTCCACCTTCGACTCCAAGTAACCGTAGGGATCTGTAGAGGACATCGAGAGCCATGTTTTCCCTTTTGATGCCAACACGGATTATTGAAGGGATCGAGCGAGATAAGGGTTTGAAAATCAAAAATTCTCAGCCATTGGAAAGGAAGGCGGCGGCTGATAATTTCTTGGGTTTAGGGAATATTATAATAATATAAATTTTGTTTAGCGTGCAATTTATAGAGTTAACGTCAAAAATGGGCCAGAGTCTAATTTAAGCGTGCTGACAGGCGATCCTAACATAAAAATGCCTTCTGAACGCAATGGTACTGGTTTTGAAGCCCAGTTCCATCATTTTCATAGGTTACTGTTCAAGTCAATTTGTTTGAATGACAAAAATACCCCTGAAAAGTCCGTTTCGGCTCCGGAACGAAAGTGAATCATCACATTTATCAAAATAGATGTTTTAAAATATTTTAAACGCGATGGAACAAGTCTCAAGCCCAAATTCCATCGTATGAAGAAGTTATGGTAAAAACAATATTTTCAAATTGATTTCAAATGCACAAATCGATTTTAGGGCGTTTCGAGTCCGTACGATCAAACGACAAGTGATCGCTACGAAACTTGAAACCCTACAATAATTCACTGTTACGGATCTGATGAAACTCGTTTCGTCGAAATCCGAGTCTGTGACCAAAATGGCTATTTTTATATTAATTAAATAAATTCAAAATAAATAAAAAAAATCAAATTTTATATTTAGATTCTAAAATTTACCCATTTTATCACTTTAAAATTCTTAATCATTTACAAAAATTCCAACAAGTTTAGATGTCAAATAAAAGAAGGTAAATTTTAAATTTCAATATAAATCCTTAATTTCATTAAATTCACAAATTAAAATTTAACTTCCTAAAAATTTATATTCAATCAAAGAAATCAATGGTTATTCCGTTCATATATTTCAAGTAGATGGATGTAATATTAGATTCAAAATTTATTATCCTAATATTCTTCGATTACACTTAAATCCCTATAAATGTAATCTTTAGATTTTAAATTTTTATTTATTTCGATTAAACCTATTATCATATATTACTTTAATATACTGACAAGCTTACTTTTGCACCCTTTCATTTACCCAACTGCCATTTTATAAATAAACTTAACAATAGATTCATACTCTATTATATAAATGCATACCCTTTTATCTAAATTAAAATCTTCGTAACTTCAAACATTTAATCCATTTAATTCCAATTACTCCTTTCATTAAATTTTGGATTCAAATCAATTTATAAAGCTTTACCTCCATTCTTTATATACACTAACCATCATTTAATGAAGAATTTATTTACGTTATTCCCCATTTATTATCTTAATTTATTTATCGTAACATTAATTTATAATTATTGCAATGATTTCCGATTTAATTGAAGGAACTAAGTATATAACTCATAATAGTTGTGGTAAAACTCTTAATCCTACATTTATAAGTATATCCTTATCTGTTATATCTATTAATTAAATAAATTCCATTTTTAAGTCCTTTAAATTTATTACTAAATATCCATTTACCTTTCCCATCAAATTTGAATTCCATCAAATTAATATAACCAATCAGATTTCCATTCACACTTTATTATAAACCTAAAATTTACAATTTATTATCTTGTATTGATTTTATACAATTACCATTAACTTTACATTCCATTGCTATTCAATATATATTTATTCATCAATCAATTCGATATTTATTCTTCTTTCCTTCTATTTGATAAATAACCTAGTATACATTTACATACATTCATTTCATTCCATTCATTTATGGGTATTGCATTGAAATTTAATTTATTAACTAATACCAACGTTATTATCACTGATTACAATTGGATTCCCAATTTTATTCAATACCCTGAATAAATAACATATATATTAATCAAATCCTTGCATTTTCTTTCTCATATTCCATTTAAAATCAAATCATAACATTTAAATGATTTTATTGAATTGAAATATCATTCAAGTCATAAATTATTAACTTGCACCAACATGATTCCTTAATTTATTCCAATTACCGTTTACACTCTTTTGTTGCATTAAATCAATTTAATATTTCATTAATTTCTCATATTAAATTTTATATCCAGGTAAGGATTCTTTTCCTACTTAATTCATTTGGACTTTATTCAAATTTCTATAGATAGGTTTTAAGTCACCATTTACATAATTTATTTTAGCCTTTATTTTAACATTTATTTATCCCCTTTATTGTTTCTACTAAAATAAGTTACAAAAATCCTATTAAATAAACAAATTAAATTGCCGAAATTTACGGGTCGTTACAACAATCATCTAGTTACATCTTTTTTATCGATGATTGGATTTCGAATGTACCACGGTCTGATTTGGGTGATTCCTATCCGAAAACCACTTCGAACCAGTTTACGTGTTCGAAAAATGAAGATGTTTAAAGATAGAGATATTGAGATGAATAATAATGAGGGACTACTTGTTGATTAATTGGGAATAAACTCTCGATTCACTATATTGTAGTAGTGGTCTCTTTGTTATGAAATACCTCAGAACCATAAGGACTCCTCGCCTAGTAATGGCCGAGCAAAGTACTTTTGGTTTTGTTCTATCCTAGAACGAACTTGTATGGACGAATGTCTGACCTTGCGTTCCAAATCACAATGAGTGAACTCTATAAAAGTATATCACTCGGTGGCAGAGAAGACACCTTCTCTTAGCTACACCCTTTATTGAGACATACGAGTTCAGGAAGTTATATGTTTGTAGAAATCAGTCGTGTGAATGTGGAATGGAATTGTGGCATTCAAAGTGAAGAAGATGTGCTATGTGAAAAGTTAATCATTGCCTCGAGCCTCATCAACCGAAAATGATCGAAACGGGGTTAAATGCAGCAAGGCTAAGTGGATCATTCCGAATTAGGGTATGATCATCCCCTTTTAGATATATTTCTTCCCGCTATGATGATCGGGATGTAAATTAATGTGGATATTTGCGAAGAGAGCTCTTGGATAAAGTTCGGTAACGACCGGGTGATGACATATTTGGTACTATCTAGTTAAAGAGGTAGGTTGGTCTTGTGTTGGTAGAGGGAAGAAGTTCTGTGCCTCGGGACATCTATCTAGAGGTGTACCCATCGAAATGTAGTCCCTTCACCTGGTTGTTTGTATGGAAATCCATTCCCCAACAATAACTTAGGGCTTTGTTTGCAGAACCTAGTATGTTGGAATTTAATAACGGTTATAAATTCGGCTAAGATTAATAAGTTTATTTGCAAATGTTTTCAAAGAAATTAATTAAAAATAATTTCTCCAAATTTTACGTAATAAAGAGTATTGGTTATCATAAGGTAAAACACCATTCGGTGTTTATGCGCGGTGTGGCCTTATGAGATACCTTTTTGTTTTCAATACATCGTACTTTGAGTTCTCACACCCGTCCCATGACTGACCCGGAGTTTGTTTTCCCTTTAAACTCTAGGTACCCTATTTTTTGGTTAGCTGTGATGTAACTCCCCGTCTTTTCGCACGCTTTAAATCGACACACGTGCTAATTCAAACCATACGGAAGGGCGGATTGTTATGGGGTAAATAAGAAAAACAAGAAAGAAATATAACAAAACAGAATCTCACAGCGGAAGGATAAAATATAATAATCAATATACAGTTCATAAAACTATTTACAAAAAAAATTGATTCTTCTTTATACAATAAATATCAGAGTTCACATACCAATAAATATCAATGCAGCGGAATACAGTGTAGTGGAACCATAAAATATAAAATAATAACAATAATGAAATCTTCGCCTTCGTCCTCCAGAAATAAAGTCTTCGATACTGAAATGCTTGGACTGACCCGAGTGAATTGAAAAGACAAAACACTAGAGTCAGAACTAAAAGAACTTATGTAAGTTAAATCAACAGAAGTAAATATGAGTGCAGTAACTCAAAAGATGCTCGGGATTTATATCTCTTAAGGATCCGTTAAACTATTTACTATGTAGTATATTTCGCTATTATAATAGTGTCTAATTGTAAAATAAACTTACTTTTAAGTAGCGTTAAGGGGTTACCCATATAGCCCTTAACACATAATATATTCCCATAGTCTATACAGTACCGTAATCTCCATCGTACTGGGCGTCGTCAGAGGGCACTCCATATGTATGGTACAAAACAAAATCGTATAAGGCACGCTAGGGTAGGTGACACGGCACAACTAGGCAATGCCAGGGTAGATATACCAATTGCTATCCGGACTGGTGGTAGCGCGTAACCGCAGTTGCCGCCCACCTCGAACAAACTCCCTCCTAAAATCAAATAAATCAAAAGTGGCCACCGAATAAAACCAAAGACAGAGTATAGTATCGAAGAGGAGTATCCGATAAAGGGCGCTAACCCCATTGGCCCGAGAATCGCTCCTGTTTTAGCCACCTTATGCCAACTCACGGGAGTCGGGTCCACGTATTTACCTCAAAGGAAACACCGCCACCAACCTACTTCATTCTGGAATCTCCACCACATACACGGTTGTTAAAGTGGTTTTCAGAGTTGGCAGAGAGTATGACAACTTCCGATCCCAGTCTCTTCAACAACCAAACGTTATTATAACACCGCGGTCTTTAAAATAGTTTATACTTTAAAACCAGAATATAATTATCCATTTCAAATCCATAAATACGATATCATTTCCATTTCCAAAACAAACTCATTTTGATATTATTTTTATAAAACCCAAATCAATAATATCATTTTTATTTCAAATATATTTCTTTTCCAAAATCATACTGCTTTAAAATTTATAATATCTGGAAACCAAACATTTGAATTATAACTTTCAAAACATAATACTTCGAATTTCATAGCTTTGAAACCATAACTTCTAAAAATTAAGTGGTTTGGATATTCAAACGGTATATAGAATAAAATAGTTTGAGTTTAAAATCACTTTACAAAGTAAAATAATTTCCGCGACTTTACAATTTTATTCATTTAGAATTTTAGGTCTAAACCCCGTAAATTTAGATTCACTTTTAGTTTCAATAAAACACTTGATTTCAATATATTCAAACTTTGAGTATTTAACAATTTCAAAACTAAGGTTGGAAATTCTATTCAAAAATTTACTGTCCTATTATTTAGTTTTGAAATATTCACAAAATAAATCCATAAAATAAAACTCAAATTTCTAACAATTAAATATTACCTTCAATTTATCTATACTTGAAATATTCATTTAATTTATCTTGAATAAAAATCTAGTTATAAATATCATACCTATAAAATTTCCAAGTTTAATAAGGTTTACATCAACTTATAGGGTATAAAAAATTTTATAAGCTCAATTCCAAATAAATTTCCAATTTTCCTTCCAATCTTAATTGATTTAAATCATTAAAACTTAATATATGTACAATATCTTAAACAGGTACTTAACCATATAAATTATCAAACTCCATTATTCAACATATTTATTTTTATTTAACAGATTTATACATAGCTTAAATTCAAAAATTTAACTATATACGTATATATGAAATATTTATATAATATCAAAATTTAATACGTATTTAAACCATATCCTATCCAAGCCATATAAATCATTTCAAAATAAATATATATGTAGACCGACGGTGTCTGTATAAAATTTTCTATCCTATGGTCAAGTGATACAGATATTTATCATTTCAATCCGTAGTTTAAAATAAAATTTACGGTTATATATCATTTCAAACCGCAATCCCGAATGAAATGAAATGCATAACAACTTGCAGTTAATATAAATAAACATCCATTCATCCATCAAAATCATACATCCAATTATCACAATCATCATCCAAATTAGAACAATACATCTATATATAACATAAGATAAATAACAGACATTCATTGGTAGTTTATTTTGCAAAATAAATTTACTGAAAATTTAAATGGTAGTTTATATGCACACCAAATTTACTAATAATTTAACTATCAGTTTATATGCAAAATGAACTAAATAACAACTAATTTATATGAATGCAAATTAAATAATGATGAAACAGATGCCAAACAGCTATAAATAAATTTAAAACACATCATAAATCAATTTAACAAACATAAGAAATCTTAGAAGTTGTGAGTGGGTTAAAACACTCACCTTTATACGAATCTGAAAATAATTGACTTCTAATCAATAGCTTCGCTCTACGTTTCCTTAGTCTCCATCTTGACTGCTATCTTTGTTTCGTAAATTTTCTTTTATTTTGATTTACCTTAAATTCCCTCCTTATTATATTAATATATATATATGTATGTATGTATTTATGTATGTATTTTTAAAAGATTTAGAAAAGATTTGAAAAAGAAAAGGATTGAAATAAGAAGAACTGAAAATTGTAGAGAAGATCAAAATGTGAAAAGAAAGAAGAAAGTTTGAAATAGAATAAAATTTGAGAAGAAGAATATTTGAAGACGAAGGAAAAATTAAAATGAGATATATTAAGGAGATTTGAGAAAAAAAAAGAAAAAGGGAAGAAAAAGAGTAGAATGGAGGCTAGGGTTTCATTTGCATCATATCGTATTTATAAGGTTAGAGTTATGTTATTTATAATTAGGAAATGAATGTGGTAGGCCAAAAATAAAAGTCACGTTTTATTAGTTTGATTCTAAATTAATTAAGTGCTAGATACAGAAAAGTTTGAATACATCATATATATTCATACTTTAACTGTGCGTCAAAATAGCTAAACATATATCAAGTACGATTAATTGGTGACAATGTATAGGAATAAACAAGAATAAATGTAGATGCAATCACATAAGGATCTAATAGGGAAGGAGATAAAAGGTGACGACATTGATTAATTCCACTTTTCCACTTTAGCCAATTTTATTAATATGACATGCAAGTTGTATTATGACTAGAAAACATAAACAACACACAATAAATTAATATGTATATAATATTACCTCACTTTTAAATTGTTTGATAATAAAAATTAAATCATGCTTTAGCAATTTGAAATTAAAATATTAAATGTTTATATGTGTACACATGCACACAAACACACATACATGTGTGTATAAAGATTAAACCAAAGCTTATTAATTAATTCAAAGCATACTTTCATACCACATTAAATTGTCTAATGCATTTGTAAACTTATGTATACTTGAAGTCAAAAATACATATACACATATAATTAAACTTTTTTACCTTAATGAAATTTATTTACTTTTTTAACAAAACAAAATTGGAACACGACAAATTAAGCAATATAGTAACAAACCTTTATGATCCTTAAATAAAGACATTTGAGATAATAAATTAGGTAACGAATTTAAATATTGTTGTGATCAAAATCAAAGCTGAGATTTATCATCGAAAAATTGTTAAGCATATGTAAACTTCTATTATAATTTATTATATTAAGAACAAATAATTTATTCAATAAAGTATTCAAATTTTATGATATTTTCAATTCAAGATAAAGTGACAATATGTGTATACCATATTTCTGTTTCAACATAAATGCAAATTATAAGCATAAAACTTTCAGATCTAAAAAAATGCAATTTGGTTTAAGAGTTTAAAACATGGATCTATAATTAAAATATTCTTTTAATATATATACAAAAAAAATTTGTTTCGATTTATCAAATTAAAAGTCAAATTAATTCATTCAACAAAAAAAATTCAAATAAATAATTAAATGTTGATTCCTATTCTTTTTATTCAAACAATCGTTATCCTATAAGCATATTCAACATTTGCTTACATTTCATTACACTGATACTTCTATATATATCTTAGATTTGTATCAACGGTTATAAAAAAATGCGAATCTTGTCGATTACGCGTATTAATTAAGATTTTAAACTAAGTCAACAAAATTTCCTAAGTCGAATCCCTTTTTACCAAATTTGACAATCCCTAACCGTTTGTACTACATTCCATATTAATGTAATATTTATTAGATTTTATTTCAAATTAACGTACACCTTAATTTCCCTTAATTGAGATCTGATTCCCAAATTTCAATTTAACCTACTAAATGAAATAAACAACATATAAATTGTTACCTATTTCCTTCACATGCCTTTATAGGTTTATTACTTAACAATCACCGTTTAAAATCCCGTGTATACACAAATTTTATATTTCGTAATCACATTCAATCAATTACGTATTACTTTCCAGCAAATAATATGATTACTTAGAGAATATTGACATTTATTCAATTATCATTTATTGTAATCCACATTAATTAATTTATTAAATGCTTACATTTACTTCTCTATATCCAATTTGTTTCAACTTTATTTACATTAATACTATTCCCTTATTTTGGTTATTATTTATCAACTTGTTCTAACCTTATTACCTAAATTTCCGTTATTGTAAACCTATATATTGTTTTCATTTAAATTGAATTTTAAATTCCAATTCAATCAACCATTTCAACTTGCAACTTATAATAACTGCTTACAAGTATGAATGGAATTATCATTTATTCCAATATTTTCTTAATTTATATTAACATATTAATTAATTCCCTTTAAATGAATTTTATATCTAGGTATAATACTTACCCTATCTCATTTATTGAAATTTATTCAAATTGCTTGTAAATAGGTTTTAAGTCACCATTTATATATTTAATTTTAGCGTTCATTTCAATATTAGTTTATAAAGTTTTTATTTCTACTAAATTTAATTACAAAAACTCATTAATTCACCCAAATTAAATCAACGAAATTTACGGGTCGTTACACTCTCCCCCACTCAAAACTTTTCGTACTCAAAAATGAAAAAGAAGGGAGAATGAAGAATTTAAATAAATAATACATCTTATTCAAAATATTAACTTTATAAACAATAATTTACAAAAAATTTTACTTTAAATAAAATATACCCATTTTGTAATCATTAAATCATTTTATACTTAAATAAATAAAGTTCGAAAAATATTTCAAAATTTTCTAAGTCCAAAATTTACGAATTTTTTTGGCAGAGTCTCCTTTGTACGGGGAGGCTTAGGAGAAAAATATAATATAAATATAATAATATACAACAAATATTTTACAATAATATATATATCCCAACTCGGGAAAACAATATAATAACGCTATAACCCGTAATCCGAAAACGCACCTATTAGTCTGGCAATTAACGCTTATTTTATGGAACCAAAAGCAGTAGCAATTGCTTTCAAAACCTGCATTTCACTTATATAATCTAAAAGGATTAACAATTATATAAAATGAAATATTTAAGTGGTTTAAATTACTAACAACAACCATCAATTTCAACAAACAGCATACACAACAAATACAAAACAACCATTCAATCAAACAAACAAATAGTTGTTCGGGTTCAAAACTTTTAAATTATACGGAATGAAGAATAAACTACTAGCGCATCATTTACTCAACAGCCTTAGATGAAACTAAATAGATTATTCCTACATCCAAATAATTTAAAGTATCCTTACCCAAGCAACCATAAACCAAACAACAACAATGATTAGTTTATTCTTTATTAATTCTATTCATTTTTATTTATTGCCTACAATTATTCTATTTCATATATTCAGGTCATGTATGTTCCTTTTATTTGCATTACATTTATGTATTTCTCAATTTCATTCATTCATTTAATGCTTACACTTCTATTATATTTAATTATAGTAACATTTTAATTACAACTTATATTTATAACTTTATAACATCAATTCTTATAAATAAAGAGTTTCATTAATTCATTTACTAAGGTTTACAGTCATTTATTTATATTACTTACCTTCCTATTATATTAAATTAATAGCACTCCAATTTATACTTAAGTTAATCACCCTACAACGTCAATTCTTATTTACTAAAGAATTCCATTAATTACTTTCACTACCTCAAGTTAATTACTTATATAATATCTATTACATTTTCTTATTAACATTTCAACTTTTAATATTCGGTAAGTTATGTATATGTTTATAAGGACGTCATTTAAAGTTATACAAGTTTTTCTCAATTCTATTAATTAATTAATGGTTCAATAATTATATCTTCCGTTTTATAGGTTACAGTTTCAAATTCCTTTTAATTTCATTCATAACTTAGCATTAAATTTCTTATTTAAATTGAAGGCTCCAATTATTAATTAACTTCCATTTTACCATACTAATAGAAACTGTAAAATAACGGAGACTTAAGAAATTAAATACCGGGTTTAAATTTTCAAATCATTATAAGGATGATAGATAAATATATACTTACAAAATAAAATTATATTTAAACAATTTAAAATTTATATCTGTTTATCAAAACAACTCTGCAGTAAAACACTATAGTGGCCTTCCCACTTTAAAACTCGAAAATGAATGTGGATGATGCATGCACTCATCACTGAAATTATTTTCCAGCATCAGAGAGGGGAGTACAACTTATTTCATTCCAAAAATTTCTTTAAAAATAATTCTTTCAAATTATATTGAAATATTTATATCAGAAAATACTTCTAAAATATTATTATTATATTCCAAATCAATTGAAAGAAATTTTCAAAACCCCGGAACTTAAGTTCTAAATTTCTAAATTTTCATTTATTTTCACTTATTACTTATAATTATTCATTTTCATTACCTAACAACCAATATATAGCAACCAAATATATTTTTTACTTTATATATATAAAAATATAATAGGCAAAATTATTTCATTTACCTGTATTAAAAGCAAATATTGTGTCGGTCTATCCTATTAAGTGTTTAGAAATCCCTGTTGATGTCATAGCGTCCCATGCATCAACCGGAATTTATAAATACAAAACGAAAAAGATTAACACAATATTAAAACCTTTTTATAACACTAACAAGTACGCTCTCTCATATATACACTCAGCGACTCATTATAGGGTATTACTACCCTATTAATAAAGAGTCGGACCCCACAAAGCTAAGGTTTATCGCTAAACCAAAGTTCTGATACCAGATGTAACGCCCCGCCTTTTCGCACGCTTTAAATCGACACACGTGCCAGTTCAAACCATACAGAAGGGCGGATTGTTATGGGGTAAACAAGAAAAACACGAAAGAAATAAAACAAAACAGAATCTCACAGCGGAAGGATAAAATATAATAATCAATATACAGTTCATAAAACTGTTTACAAAAAACATTTGATTCTTTTTTATACAATAAATATCAGAGTTCACATACCAATAAATATCAATGCAGCGGAATACAGTGTAGTGGAACCATAAAATATAAAATAATAACAATAATGAAATCTTCGCCTTCGTCCTCCAGAAATAAAGTCTTCGATCCTGAAATGCTCGGACTGACCCGAGCGAATTGAAAAGACAAAACACTCGAGTCGGAACTAAAAGAACTTATGTAAGTTAAATCAACAGAAGTAAATATGAGCGCAGTAACTCAAAAGATGCTCGGGATTTACATCTCTTAAGGATCCGTTAAACTATTTACTATGTAGTATATTTCGCTATTATAATAGTGTCTAATTGTAAAATAAACTTACTTTTAAATAGCGTTAAGGGGTTACCCATATAGCCCTTAACACAGAATATATTCCCATAGTCTACACAGTACCGTAATCTCCCCCGTACTGGGCGTTGTCAGAGGGCACTCCATAGGTATGGTACAAAACAAAATCATATAAGGTGCGCTAGGGTAGGTGACACGGCACAACTAGGCAATGCCAGGGTAGATATACCAATGCTATCCAGACTGGTGGTAGCGCGTAACCGCAGTTACCGCCCTCCATAAAAAAACTCCCCCCTAAAATCAAAGAAATCAAAAGTGGCCACCGAATAAAACCAAAGTTAGAGTATAGCATCGAAGAGGAGTATCCGATAAAGGGCGCTAACCCCCTTGGCCCGAGAATCGCTCCTGTTTTAGCCACCTTATGCCAACTCACGGGAGTCGGGTCCACGTATTTACCTCAAAGGAAACGCCGCCGCCAATCTACTTCATTCTGGAATCTCCACCGCGTACACGGTTGTTAAAGTGGTTTTCGGAGTTGGCAAAGAGTATGACAACTTCCGACGCCAGTCTCATCAACAACCAAACGTTATTATAACACTGCGGTCTTTGAAATAGTTTACACTTAAAACCAGAATATAATTATCCATTGCAAACCCATAAATATGATATCATTTCCATTTCCAAAACAAACTCATTTTGATATTATTTTTATAAAACCCAAATCAATAATATCATTTTTATTTCAAATATATTTCTTTTCCAAAATCATACTGCTTTAAAATTTATAATATCTGGAAACCAAACATTTGAATTATAACTTTCAAAACATAATACTTCGAATTTCATAGCTTTGAAACCATAACTTCTAAAAATTAAGTGGTTTGGATATTCAAACGGTATATAGAATAAAATAGTTTAAGTTTAAAATCACTTCATAAAGTAAAATAATTTCCGCGACTTTACAATTTTATTCATTTAGAATTTTAGGTCTAAACCCCGTAAATTTAGATTCACTTTTAGTTTTAATAAAACACTTCGATTTCAATATATTCAAACTTTGAGTATTTAACAATTTCAAAACTAAGGTTGGAAATTCTATTCAACAATTTACTGTCCTATTATTTAGTTTCGAAATATTCACAAAATAAATCCATAAAATAAAACTCAAATTTCTAACAATTAAATATTTCCTTCAATTTATTTATACTTGAAATATTCATTTAATTTATCATGAATAAAAATCTAGTTATAAATATCATACCTTTAAAATTTCCAAGTTTAATAAGGTTTACATCAACTTATAGGGTATAAAATTTTTTATAAGCTCAATTACAAATAAATTTTCAATTTTCCTTCCAATCTTAATTGATTTAAATCATTAAAACTCTATATATATATACAATATCTTAAACAGGTACTTAACCAAATAAATTATCAAACTCCATTATTCAACTTATTTATTTTTATTTAACAGATTTATACATAGCTTAAATTCAAAAATTTAACTATATATGTATATATAAAATATTTATACAATATCAAAATTTAATACTGATATAAACCGTATCCTATCCAAACCATAGAAATCATTTCAAAATAATTATATACATAGACCGACGGTGTCTGTATAAAATTTTCTATCCTAAGGTCAAGTGATACAGATATTTATCGTTTCAATCCGTAATTTAAAATAAAATTTACGGTTGTATATCATTTCAAACCGCAATCCCGAATGAAATGAAATGCATAACAACTTGCAGTTAATATAAATAAACATCCATTCATCCATCAAAATCGTACATCCAATTATCACAATCATCATCCAAATTAGAACAATACATCTATATATAACATATGATAAATAGCAGACATTCACTGGCAGCTTATTTTGCAAAATAAATTTACTGAAAATTTAACTGGTAGTTTATATGCACACTAAATTTACTAATAATTTAACTATCAGTTTATATGCAAAATGATTTAAATAATAAGTAATTTATATGAATGCAAATTAACTGAGATAACGATGAAATAGATGCCAAACAATTATAAATAAATTTAAAACACATCGTAATCAATTTAACAAACATAAGAAATCTTAGAAGTTGTGAGTGGGTTAAAACACTCACCTTTATACGAATCTGAAAATAATAGACTTCTAATCAATAGCTTCGCTCTACGTTTCCTTAGTCTCCTTCTTGATTGCTATCTTTGTTCCGTAAATTTTCTTTTATTTTGATTTACTTTAAATTCCATCCTTATTATATTAATATATATATGTATGTATTTGTGTATGTATTTTTAAAAGGTTTGGAAAAGATTTGAAAAAGAAAAGGATTGAAATAAGAAGAACTGAAAATTGTAGAGAAGATCAAGATTTGAAAAGAAAGAAGAAAGTTTGAAATAGAATAAAATTTGAGAAGAAGAATATTTGAAGAGGAAGGAAAAATTAAAATGAGATATAATAAGGAGATTTGAGAAAAAAAAGAAAAAGTGAAGAAGAAGAGTAGAATGGAGGCTAGGGTTTCATCTGCATCATATCGTATTTATAAGGTTAGAGTTAGGTTATTTATAATTAGGAAATGAATGTGGTGGGCCAAAAATAAATGTCATGTTTTATTAGTTTGATTCTAAATTAATTAAGTGCTAGATACAGAAAAGTTTGAATACATCATATATATCCATACTTTAACTATGCATCAAAATTGCTAAACATATATCAAGTACGATTAATTGGTGACAATATATAGGAATAAACAAGAATAAATGTAGATGCAATCACATAAGGATCTAATAAGGAAGGAGATAAAAGGTGAAGACATTGATTAATTCCACTTTTCCACTTTTGCCAATTTTATTAATACGACATTTAATTATCATGCAAGTTGTATTATGACTAGAAAACATAAACAACACATAATAAATTAATATGTATATAATATTACCTCACTTTTAAATTGTTTGATAATAAAAATAAAAATTAAGTCATGCTTTAGCAATTTGAAATTAAAATATTAAATGTTTATATGTATACACATGCACACAAACACACATACATGTGTGTATAAAGATTAAACCAAAGCTTATTAATTAATTCAAAGCATACTTTCATACCACATTAAATTGTCTAATGCATTTGTAAACTTATGTATACGTGAAGTCAAATACACACACACACACACACACATATATATAAACTAAACTTTTTTACCTTAATGTAATTTATTTACCTTTTTAACAAAACAAAATTGGAACACGACAAATTAAGCAATACAGTAACAAACCTTTAAGATCCTTAAATAAAGACATTTGAGATAATAAATTAGGTAAAAAATTTAAATATTGTTGTGATCAAAATCAAAGCTTAGATTTATCATCCAAAAATTGCTAAGCATATGTAAACTTCTATTATAATTTATTATATTAAGAACAAATAATTTATTCAACAAAGTATTCAAATTTTATGATATTTTCAATTCAAGATAAAGTGACAATACGTGTATATAATATTTTTGTTTCAAAACAAATGCAAATTATATGTATATAAACTTTCAGATGTCAAAAAATGCAATTTGGTTTAAGAGTTTAAAACATGGATCTATAATTAAAACATTCTTTTAATATATATACAAAAAAAATTTGTTTTGATTTATCAAATTAAAAGTCAAATTAATTCATTCAACAAAAAAATTCAAATAAATAATTAAATGTTGATTCCTATTCTTTTTATTTGAACAATCGTTATCCTATAAGCATATTCAACATTTGCTTACATTTCATTACACTGATACTTCTATATACATCTTAGATTTGTATCAACGGTTATAAAAAAATGTGAATCTTGTCAATTACGCGTATTAATTAAGGTTTTAAACTAAGTTAACAAAATTTCCTATGTCCAATCCCTTTTTACCAAATTTGACAATCCCTAACCATTTGTACTACATTCCATATTAATGTAATATTTATTAGATTTTATTTCAAATTAACGTACAACTTAATTTCCCTTAATTGAGATCTGATTCCCAAATTTCAATTTAACCTACTAAATGAAATAAACAACATATAGATTGTTACCTATTTCCTTCATATGCCTTTATAGGTTTATTACATAACAATCACCGTTTAAAATCCCGTGTATACACAAATTTTATATTTCGTAATCACATTCAATCAATTACGTATTACTTTCCAGCAAATAATATGATTACTTAGAGAATGTTGACATTTATTCAATTATCATTTATTGTAATCCACATTAATTAATTTATTAAATGCTTACATTTATTTCTCTATATCCAATTGGTTTCAACTTTATTTACATTAATATTATTCCCTTATTTTTGTTATTATTTATCAACTTGTTCTAACCTTATTACCTAAATTTCCGTTATTGTAAACCTATATATTATTTTCATTTAAATTGAACTTTAAATTCTAGTTCAATCAACCATTTCAACATGCAACTTATAATAACTGTTTACAAGTATGAATGGAATTATCATTTATTCCAATATTTTCTTAATTTATATTAACATATTTATTAATTCCCTTTAAATGAATTTTATATCTGGGTATAATACTTACCTCATCTCATTTATTGAAATTTATTCAAATTGCTAGTAAATAGGTTTTAGGTCACCATTTATATATTTTATTTTAGCGTTCATTTCAGTATTAGTTTATAAAGTTTTTATTTCTACTAAATTTAATTACAAAAACTCATTAATTCACCCAAATTAAATCAACGAAATTTACGGGTCGTTACACGTGTAGTCAGGATACCTTTGGAGCATTTTGGAGCATGTTGGGGAGCATTTTGGAGAAGTCTTTTGGAGCTATGAAGTTGAAGTACCTTATGTAGATATCTACCCATTTTCTGTCGTGTTGTGTAGTTTGTAATTTCCAGCATATGTATGGATAGACAGTTATAACTATCCCGTTGGATTTGTATTTGACTCTGATCATTTATATATAATTAAAATGTCTAATGCAATGTGAGATTCTATAATTATGTTATCTTCTATCTTTATTTTTTTTACACCCTGCCTCCCGGCACTTGGACTAAGGCACGTGAATACCATGGATGTATTAGTGTCTATTTTTGAGGGTCGAGGAGATGGTTCGTCACACTTGGTATTAGAGCTAAAGGTTAAGCGAGAACCTTAGCATTGTTGGGGTATGACTCATTAGAGATAGGGTTAGTAACGCTTATAATGAGTTTAGTCTGCGAGAGCGCATAATTAAAAACTTTTAACTTAAATAAGTATATTCATACTGTATAGCATTCCCTAAGATATCTCGTTTATATATCCTAAAGATCGTTTTCATACTATATACATATAGTAGAAAATGAGTGGAAGAAAAGGACAAGGTAGGAGAGGAAGTAATACCAAAAATGATCAAACTCTTGCAGCTACAATAGTCATGGAAGTAGTAGTTTCGGTACAGCCCCAAATTAACTTTGAAACTTTATGCAAGAACTATACTAGCCTTGGTGGCAAACCTTTCAAAGGAACAGAAACCATAATTAAAGTACAAGCTTGGATCCGCTCTTGTGAAAGAATTTTCAAAGGAATGAATATTGGAGATGAGCAGAAGAGATTCTTAGCTTCTTGGCAACTATAAGATGAAGCTCTTGTTTGGTAGGAATCTATTACTCAGAATGAGTAAGAAGATAATTTCTCGTGGGAACAATTCAAAGAATTTATGGAGAAGTAGTATATGTAGGAAGCAAGAAAATTCCATCTTTACCGAAATTTTATGGATTTTAAACAGGAAGAGGAGATGTCGTTTGAGGAGTATGCTAACAAGTTTAACGAATTATCTTTTTTGGGCCTGGATTATAGATACGTTCCTAAAAAAGAATGAAAAGTTTATCTCGAGAATGAAGAAGCAATACCTTGTCAGAATGACTGGGCATATGAAAGAATCATTTGTAGACTTAATAGACATGGGATATAGATATGAAGCTTTGGATAAGATAGATCAACCCATAGTACAAGAAAGCAATAACAATAACTGGAAAAAGAAGATGTTTAGTGGCAAGAAGCTGTGGCAGGGAAAACCTAAAGTAGGAACTCAAGATAACCGCTTTAAAGACATCGCTTGTAATAATTGTAAGAAGAAAGGCTATATTGCAAAGAATTGTTGGGGTCCCAAAGCTCAGAGTGTTGCCTCTCATATAGTTCAGAATTATCTCTGCTATAATTGTCATAAACAGGCACCTGATTAAGGATTGTCACCTAATGAAGAAAGGAGAACAAGCCAAAGTTTATGCTATAAATGATGAGCCTTTAACCTCCACAGATGTGAAGGGCAAAGGAGTTTTAGAAGGTAATATTTTTATCAAAGATGTCTTAGTAAGAATTTTATTTGATACATAAACTTTTCATAGTTTTATTTCTAGAAAGACTATAGAAGAATTGGAACTTAAACCAAAAATTATTGATGACCCTATCTGCGTGACGAATCCTATAGGAGGCTCCACTATTCTTTGTATGCACTGTAACAAGTTCCAATTTCCTATCCTCCCCGTCACTTTCCTTTTGATCTTTTTGTCTTAGATTTTATTGGATTTGAAATTTTACTCGGTATGGATTGGTTGGGTAAGTACAAAGATGTGCTCGATTGCGAAAAAAGAATGATATCTTTAAGGACCGTCTTTGGGAAAATCATAGAAATATCTTGTGAAGGTCCTAGTCCAAGAAGGGATAATTTTCTTTATGCTTTAGATACATCCTAGACAGGATTAGAAACAATACACGTTGTTAAAGAATTTGCAGATGTCTTTGAGGAAGTAAAAAGTTTGCCCCTACATTGAGAAATTGAATTCCGTATCGATTTAGTTCCTGGTGCGATGCCAATTAAACAATGAGATAGAATGATGGCTCCGAAAGAAAGGGATGAGTTGAATAACCAAACCTAAGAGCTATTAAAGAAAGGATTAATAAGACCCAGCCGTTCAAGTTGAGGATCAGCAGCAGTTTTTGTTGCTAAGTCAGATGGATCTTTGAGATTGTATGTAGACTATCGAGATCTAAATAAGCAAACCATTACGAACAAGTATACTCTACCCCGAATAGATGACTAGTTTGACCGGTTACACGGAGCTCGAGTTTTCTCTAAAATGGACCTAGCTACAAGATTCCATCAGTTGAGGATCATAGAAGATTGCATTCATCTAACTGCATTCAAAGGTCCGAATACTTTCTATGAGTAGCTGGTTATGCCTTTTGGGCTGACTAATGCACCCGCTTATTTTATTGACCTTATGAATATAGTGTTTAGAGATGTTCTAAACAAATTCGTGTTTGTCTTTATCGATGATATCCTCATCTACTCAAAGACAGAAGAAGAACACACAAGGCATCTAGAAGCTGTGTTGGAGATATCGAGGAATAATGTGCTTAAAGCCAAATTCTCAAAGTGCTATTTTTGGGAGAAGTAGGTAAGATTCCTTGGACATACAATATCAAGGGATGGAATTTCAGTGGATCTAGTGAATGTTGTAACTATTCAAGATTGGAAGCAGCCTCACACTCCTATGGAGATTCGTAGCTTTTTAGGTTTGGCAGTATATTACAGAAGATTCGTTCAAGACTTCTCTAAGATTGCCTATCACCTAACGAAGTTGACAATGAAGTATGATAAATTTGTTTGGACTCCAAAATGTGAAGAAGCATTTCAAGTACTAAAGAAGAGGTTGAGAACTGCTCTAGGTTTAGCAATTATAAATGGAAATAGTGGATTTATTGTTTATACAGATGCTTGTAGAGAAGGAGTTGGTGCAGTTTTAATGCAAGATGGGAAGGTGATTGCTTACACAAGTAGACAACTGAAGACGCATGAGAAGAATTACGCAATACACGACTTAGAATTATTAGCCGTTGCATTTTCTCTAAAGATATGGAGATATTATTTGCTAGGTAAGAATTTTTCATAGTTTATTTCGATAAAACTTTGAATTGACCTTAGTGAATAATATTCCATCTTTTAGGAAAAAATTCGAACTCTTCACGGACCACAAATCTTTGAAGTATCTTTTTGCCTAGAAGGATTTGAACATGAGACAGCGACGCTGGATAGAAATTTTTGCGTCATATGATCTTGATATTCTATATATACCTAGGAAAGCCAACATAGTAGCTGATGCATTGAGTGGGAAGTTAGCTGCTATTTATTATTTGGTAGTAACTCCAACTCTTCTAGAAAGAATTGCCAGTAAACAGGGAGAAGATAAATGGTTTGAGAAATGCATTAAAGCAATTGAAGAAGGAAGAAATTCATGCTTTAAAATAGATAATCTTGGAGTATTATGGTTAAATGGAAGAATTTGTGTTCCAGATGTTGAAAATCTTAGGAAAGAAGTACTAGCTGAATGCCACACAACCAAACTTAGCATTCATCTGGGAATTCATAAGATGTACAAGGACATGAAGCATACATTTTGGTGGAAAAGTACATCGAGGAACATATCTATTTCTGTCAGCCTTTGCGAAAATTGCCAAAGAATCAAAAGTGACCAAAAGAAGACGGAAGGATTACATAAAACTTTGGAGATTCCAGCTTGGAAGTGGAATCATATATCTATGGATTTTATTGATGGCTTACCCCGAAAAAGGAAAGGAAATGAAGGCATTTGGGTCATCATAGACCAATTAACCAAAAGTTCACACTTCATTCCAGTTAAGCTAACAAGAATGGCATCAAGCCTTGCGTATATATATGAAGGAGATTGTCTGATTGCATAGAGTTCCAAGAAATATAGTAAGAAATTATGACCCAATCTTCACTAGTCAGTTTTGGGAAGCATTACAGACAGCTTTGGGAACCAAGCTGAGTATAAGCACTCCATATTATCCCTAAACTGATCGACAGATAGAAAGAGTCAACTGCATTTTAGAAGATCTTTTAAGAGCATGTATTCTAGAATTTGGAGGTTCATGGGAGAATCATTTACATTTAGTAGAGTTCTCCTATAATGATAGCTATTAAGCTAGTATCGGCATAGCACCGTGTGAAGCTCTGTATGGTCGTCTGTGTAAATTGCAAGCATGTTGGATAGAAACCAAAGATCGGTTAGTGCTTGGCCCAGATATGATAAGAGAAGCTTCAGAGAAAGTTGATATGATTAGAAAGAAGCTAAAAGAAGCCAAAAGTAGAAAGAAGAGCTAGGAAGACCGAAGACGAAGAAATATGAAATTCTCAATTAGAGATTCTTCTTTTTGAAAATCTCTCCAATGAGAGGACTAGTAAGATTTGGAAGAGCTGGGAAGTTAGCACCTTGATATATTGGACCTTTTCCCATTCTCGAAAGAATCAGCCCACTAGCTTATCAAGTACAATTATTTGAAAGATTGTCTGGCGTATACAATGTTTTTAATGTATCACATTTACGGAAGCATGTATATGACCTAGAACAAATCATAGAAACGGTAGCTGTAACAACTCGGAAATTTCGATCCCGAAAATTCTAGATAGTTAGGAAAAGAAGAAAAGAGATAGAAAAAGAAACACAGATTCTCACATTCGCAGTGGATCAAAATATAATATCAAATAATATCATTTATACAAAGAAAGCTGTATCAGTAAATTTACATTTTTAATACATCAGAGTTACAACATTTCATGATTACTGGACAGTTAAAATAATTTGTCCCAGATATACAATAGTATATCACAGCGGATACACTCCATACATTCCTGCCGTCCAGCTCGCCTCCTGAGCTCTAGAACGTCCTTACCTGAAAATCTGTAATACTCGGTCTAACCCGAGCATTACATCAAAGTAACTTCAACTCAAATAAATTTTGATCCACACAAATTTCTTTCAATTTACAAGTTTCTTTCAATTTAAATCTCCATTTCCAAATTAATTTAAATCTCAATTTCAAATTAATTTCCAAATCCAATTCCAAATAAATTACCGATCCCAATTCCAAATAAATTTCCAATCCCAATTCCAAATCAATTTAAATTCCAATTTCAAATAAAATTAAAGTTGGGTCAGGCTGGAAACCAGCATGAGTAAACCCATATAATTTGAAATACTAAGTTCAAACCATAAAAGAAAAACCCGGGGTAACTCGTTCTTCACTACGAGTTCATTACTTGTTATGCTCGACACTTATTGCATAAATCAATCTCTAAGTACCCATACTTGGTTTCAAAGGTCCATATTATTCCATTCCAGCCTATTGATTTCACATATCAAATCTATAGAGATTTATTAGAGATTACAAAACAAAGTGGGTTCGGGTAATTACTGATACCCGACCCCAGTCTCTTCGAATTTCAAGTCACCTTAACCCAAGTTATTCAAGTGAAATACAATTCAAACTTTCAATACAGGGTGTCACAGTAATTCATCATCAATAGATAACCATATTATCACAGTTTAAATCAAACATATCATATCACATAGCATCATGAATCACGTATTAGGGATAACAATTAATCCAAGGCTTTCAATATCATTCTATCATCCATACGCAAGGTTAATTAGTCATACCATTCTAATTAATTTAAATAGATTAAATTAATTAATTCAATCATCTTTAAATCCTGCTTACTCAATATTAATTAATTACAAATCAATTAACTAATCATCCTCTAATTATCATCTTTAATTACATTAAGTAATTAGCCTTTAATTAATTACACAAATTAATTATCCTTAACCTTTTACAGTAATTAATTTACCATAACTAATTACATTGATCTTTAATTAATTACATTAATTAATTATACTTTAATTAATCGCATTCGTTAATTAACCTTAATTAATCACATTCGGTAATTAACTTTCCTTAATTACTTACATTAATTAATTAACTTCTTAATTAAATATTTTAATTAATTACCCCAAGTAATTAATCCTTTATTACTTCCACTAAGTAATTTTCTTTCTCATTAATTATATAAAGTAATTAAACCTTAATTATTTTCATTTATTTAATTACTCCTTAATTAATTTCCTTTAATTACTTACCCGAAGTAATTACTCTTTTATCACATTCAGTAATTTATCCATCAATTACTTCACTAAGTAATTATACTTAATCGGTTAAATTAAGCGATTATCTTTAATTAATTAAACTAATTAATTAACTTAAATTAATCACATTAATTTAGTTAATCACATTGAGTAATTTATCTCTTTAATTACTTCCATATAACATAATTAATTACCTTTAATCTAATTAGATTAATTAACCCTTAATTGATTAATTAATTAATTATCTTAAATCAATTACCTTAGTTAATCATCTCATAATTACTAGTTAATGATTAACTACAATCATTAACTATTCACTAATTACTTATACTAAGTAATTATTCTTTGATTATTAACATTTATTAATTAACCTTTATAAATTTCATTAAGTAATTAATTTCACTAATTTATTATCTATAATTAGTCTCAAACTTAATTAAATAAGGATAAATTCTTTATCTTTATTAATTATTTATTAGACTTCATTAGAAAATATTTAGAGATCAATTTCATAATTAAAATATATAATTTACCTTAAATCAAAACAATTATAAACATTTAACTTGTTTAAAACATTTAATTCTTGAAATTTAATCACTTTAATAAATTTACAAGATTGTTTGATAATTTTACTTTTGGAAAAAAACATGATTTACATTCCTTTGAAAAGTTTATTTAAAACTTGTTAAATAATTTACTTTATAAACATATTTAAAACACACTTTTAAACTTATCTAAATATTCTTAAAAACTCAATTATTTTCAATATTTCAAACTTTAAACTTGTTTAAAGTTTTTCTTTAGAAAACTAATTATTAAAATAACTTTAATACCGCTTTTTAAACCCTTTGAACTTTGCTTGAAACTCAAAATAATATTATAGTTTGTAAAACTAAATTCTATTTTGATATAAATTTAAACTTGATTTCTTTTTTTATAAAACTGTTCAAACCTTTAAAATTTTCACTTATCTATTAAACCAGAATAACTCCTCCAATCATACCCAAGCCAAAACACTAGAAACCCTAAGCCAGCTTCGAGTCTATCGCAAAACATCACTACTTCGAGTCGCATAGGCATCCACACGAGATTCAGACAGAGAGAAACCATCATCCTCCCAAACGCGAAACAACCCAGATACAACAATGGCACGGTGCACGTGCACGGCCTACTTCGCGAACTCCGGTCAACTTCTTGGCCTCCAACAAGTCGACCTCACCTTCGTCGTCCCTCTCGACGTTCCCAATCAATGATTACAACAGCGAATCAAAAAAAAGAATTCGAATGAAAATATGGAGCTTAATCAGATCGAAACTTCACCCGACGACGACGACCACTGGATCACAAGCCGAACATACCGAAGCGAATCCACTCTCCGATGATCCATTTCCTCGTACCGTGAACAATTCCGGCCTCTCCATGGTGACAAATTCGCCTCGCGTTCCTCATCGGCTCAAACTGACGTTAAACCCTACATCGTCACCGATGTAACGCCATAGCCACCAGAAAAATTCCAGACCAATATTCCTGCGATCCCCTACTTCCCATCCTTCTCCGCCCTAAGTTAAAACCATTCACCTGCTGCCGATCGACTATGATCGATCAAAAACCCAATATTGATCATCACAGCATAACCCAATAATCACTTCACAAAAATTCTTATTTTACTTCCTAAAATCATCAACTTCCATTACTAATCTGTTCCTGAATTCAAATTACTAAATCGTGATGATTTATTTTTGACATATATATTAATATTTACAGTGAAAATCCAAATTTGAAATAATGTCTTAATATAACCTTTTGAAATTATTTTTAAGAATAAGGTTATAACCCTTCAATCATCTTTTATTTAAAGACCGAAGCTTAAATTCGATCACAGGAAGAGATTTGAATATTTTTTTCTGTAGACTATAAATAGACAGAGGAGTATATTCTATATTCATACATACATTTCATAAATACATACATGCATTCACATTCATATGCATATACATACCATATTTCTAAAAAAAATCCATCACAACATTTAAGTAACATCACAGATATAAACTGTTTTCAAAAGGGATGTTTACTCACTTGAAACAGGAAGCAGAGAACAGAGGAGCAGTTTAAATTTTTTTTTGAAAACTTGCTTTTGAAATGATCTAGAAATTTGGTTACTTGATATTGGTTTTTAGTGCACTTTGTTTTGAGTTGATTTAGTTGCTAGCTTGATCTTTGAATTTGAATTCATGCTGAGTTGAAATTGAAGCTTCTCAGGTTTGAAATTTGAACATATGAAGTTGTTTTTGAGTTTTGAACTGTTGTTTTGATTTTTTTAGGAAGAAGAAAAGAAATATGTTTGAATTGTAAAACTTTGAACAAGAAACAATAACCAGGTCTTTTCTTTTAATTATTTTTTTTAAACAAAAAAAAGTAATGACACTTGTTAAATTTTCTTACAAGTGTTAAGTTACATTTCTAAAATACTTACACTTGTTCAATACAAGTTTTATTGTTTTACACATGTAAATGCATGTATTTCAATATTTCCTTATTTGTTAGTTCACATGAATTTATATATTTTATGTGTTTCCATATTATAGTTTTAATACCTTTATATATATATATATACAACTTATATATGTGTTTTTGAAGAAAGTATCACTCTTTATGAAATCCCATTTAAAACTTAAGCTATTTTACTTTAATTAATAAAGATTTATCTTTAGTATTATTAGAAAAAAATATACAGAATTCAATTTTAAGTGCCCTTTGAAAATTTAATACATTGAATTCAGATTTATGCCTTCTATTTTCAAAGCATATATATATAAACACATTTATATACTTGTATATGAACACACTTAAAATCTTCAATATTACAAAATTTGCATATATCTTTATATATATATAGATATTATTCATTTATTCAAGGATTTATTTTCAGCATTTAATATAGTTTCAATTTCTATATATATATATATCCAGATATTTATAAGAATTTTATTTGTTTAACATACAAATTAGTACTTTAATAAAATTAATCCTGTTAATTTCCAATTAAAAGATGTCCAAAATCCGGGTTATCATATTCCTCCCCTCTTTTGAATCTTTTCGTCCCCGAAAAGGAACGAAGCCAGAATTATTTAAATGCTTAAAATCAGATAAATTTTCTTTGATCATTTTTAAAACACTTTTAGAATCTATATAATATTGCCAAAATATTTTTTATAAAAAAATACTTTTTATAACTCGATGTCTCAACCAGTCCTTCCTCGTTCTTATAGAAATTCGGTCATACGTTGATCAGGCGTAAGACTGAAAATCTATAAGTACTCGTTAAACCCGTTTTCAAAATCCAGTGAAAATATTTGGAAAAATATATTTTGTTGAAATATAGAAAACAGTTTGAAAATAGAGGGAACACCTTTTAGTGAGAATGCTCTGGAAATCATCACCTCCATCCATGGTCGTAGTTAACCCGATGGTTATGTTGCCAACCTGGCAAAATCCATAGATAACTGTATGCCTCCGCGCCCCTCGATTACACCATGGAAACCGATCACAGCTACATCTGGGGTTACATTGCTATCACATAAAAAATCCATATACCTGTAGGCATCAGCGCCCTCGAATTTCGCTGCCAAAAAATGAAACTTCTCCACTCCACTCGTGTGGCGCCCCACCTCTATACCCATGCTAGCCAAGGACACTACAGGGTAATGCCGTCAACTAACACGGAGAATAAGGCTGGTTAGGAGCGACCATCTATATCCTTGCTCTAACTATCTATTGAATACATCGACGATAGACATACCAAGCTGGTCGACATACCCAATGAATACTTAAAACAAAACCATAGGTGGTTGGTGGATCTATCAGAACAGAATATAACAACTCAAATGTAATATACATCACAGAATAGTAGATCATCATATACACGTATATTGATACACAACAGAGTATACAAACTAATACATGTCGTCAAGTGGTATAGCAAACCACAATATACAGACAACTCCAAAAGAATACATATATCAGAGTTACAACAAAGGACTACACAAAAAGATTTAACAAAAAGGAACAAGCTGGATAGTCCATGCAGAAGCAAAATAGGCTAAGTCCAAATGCACCTAACCTAAAACAACTCGGTCTGACCCGAGTATGAAATACATGGGTCAGTCTAGCTAAACAAATCAGTTAGATAAACTTAACACAATAACCTGCAAGGTCACAATGTATAACAAATATCTCTAAAAGAGATAACACAATCATCTAACAAAAGATGAATCATATCATAACAAAACAAGCCTCATATCATCGGCAACTCAGAGAAACAAAGGATAGGAATATCCCATAACAAGCCATAAAGGCAAATGACAAATACCAATAAGGTATACAAGTTCCACAAGGTAAACGCTACACATCATGCGGCTCAAAAAGACCAACACCGAAGGGCGATAACAAGGGAATATACATGTCAATGAAACATCATAAAATTTGCTCGAGCTCAGTACTGTATAAACAAGGATCCATGAGCCCGAAGACTTCAAACCCAATATCACCCATGCGGCTCATAAAGACCAACATCGAAAGCGATACCATAGGGCACCCCAATATCACCCATGCGGCTCATACCGACCAACATCGGAAGCGATACTATAGAGCAACAAGCCCGAAGGTCCAAACCCAATATCATCCATGCGGCTCATAAAGACCAACATCGTAAGCGACACTATAGGGCGACAAACCCGAAGGCACAAACCGTAGTGGTGAAGGTCGAAGACCCAGCACTGGACACCACTAACTGGCGGAATGTGTCACAACTCTCGAAAAGGAATCCGAAAAGTGTTAACGTGAGTCCCATAACCACTCGTTCGCACTTAACGGATTACTATCCGTCAGTCACTTTCACACTCAAAGCTGTACAAAGTTTACCTCATATCATCGGTAAACCAGACCAAAAGGCCAAAACTATCAATCGAATGGGTCGGGGACTAATCAGAAAGATAAACACACAGATTCATGGTCTGTGTTTTGCCAAACCATTTAATCACCCTTCCACTTCGCTCGAAGTGCGAAATTGTGTGTGTGCGTTTAAATAGAATTTATAAATTAGAGAAGGAAGCTTTTAATATAATTCGAAAGATTATTTTATAAAAACCCGTGAATGAAGTCAAGAATAAGTTATCAAAGCCAAAGAGGCAATAACAACCACTAAGAACCAACATGAATCGATAAAATTCAGAAAACCAATCAAAATAGCATAAATAGGCAAAATAGGAAAACATGAGCAGGTCAGTCGACTGAAATCCCTGTTCAGTCGACTGAACACTGTCCAGAAAAATTTCGTGCTTCAGCTCAGTCGACTGAACAGAAGATCCAGTCGACTGAACCCAATTTCCTGCATTTCCTACTTATTACAAATGAAGTGCAAACTCTACCAACTTTCAACCGGACGAGCGTAGATGCTAGGAGTTTACGCCTAACGGCTACCCGGCCCTATAAGCACTTCGATTCATCACCAAAAATATGTTCAAACATAAAGTTAGGATCTTTAATGAATTGAACCCAAAACACTAAAAATTTGGGTATTCACCAATTCAATCCAAACCAAAAGCAAGTGCATATGAACAAGTGCTAGGAACTCATACCCAACATCAATGAAATCAAGAGAAGTAGATGTGAGTTCAAAACTCACCTTTTACCTCAAAACAAAGAAGAAGGAGCTAAATCACAAGGAGAAGACGAACCAATCTCTACTTCAACCCAACAAGCTTCAATCTAAGAATAAAACACATATTTCCTAAGTTTAGGTTTGGGAAATTTTCTGAAATTGAAGAGGAAAAGAGTTGGAGAAGATGAAGAGGAGGCTTTCCAATAGCTTCTCTATGATTTTGGAGCAAGAATTTGGATTTGCAAGAGGATCTAGGGCTAGGAGTTTCTAATTCCCATTCTCTTCCCCAATTTTCAGTTTTGCTTAAGTTTTTATGAAAATGAAATAAGTGAGTGGAGGAGAGGGACTGAGTTAGGGCTAATTAGAATAGTTTGGGTGAAACCGAAACCCAAAAGCCCACTTAGCAAATAGCAAAATTCGACTTACTCCAAACATATCAAAGCTTATACTCAAAAAGATCGCAAACGCCATTTTGGAATCAATGGAGATGGTTTCGAGTCCCCATTCGGCCGTTTGCAAAAGTAACATTTCTGACCCAAAATCCGACTAACGACGCTATATTTAAATAAAACATTTAAAAATATTATCGTTAAATATGCGGGTTGTTACAGATCTCCCCTCCTTACAAAATTGTGTCCCCGCAATTCCTAGAGACGATACTTGTAACAACTACAAACATACAACATTCAAAATAAAAGAAAATAAGCTTGAGATGAAAAGATATACTCACCATTGCCAAGCAAAGATAGAAAACCCGGATAAGATCGCTCGATATACTCTCTGGTTTCCCAAGTACAGTCATTGGTGTTAGCGGACCATTGAACTTTAACGAGCGGCACGTCCTTGTTTCGAAGGTGTCGCACCTCCGTGTCAAGCATTTGCGAATAGGTTGCTGTACAATAGATAAGTCCGGTGAGATCTCAAGCTCTTGCAAATCAAGAGAAGCGATAACAGAATCCGACTCCCGAAGACACTTCAAAAGCTCAGAGACATGAAACACGTCATGAATGCCAGATAAATGAGAAGGAAGTGAAACTCTATAAGCCACAGGGCCAATACGTTCCGTAATAGAAAATGGTCCTATGAAGCGAGGAGCCAATTTCCCGGTCGTACTGAAACGCATCACCCCCTTCAAAGGAGAAACACGAATAAAAACAAGATCATCAACTGAGAATTCGAGAGGCTTCCTACGGTTGTCCGCGTAGGATTTCTGGCGGCTTTGTGCCTCTTTCATTCTCAAACGAATAAGATCAATCTTCTCGGAAGAATCACGAACAAAATCTGGGCCAAGAATAAGCTTCTCCCCAGATTCCAACCAACAAGATGGTGATCGACATGGCCTTCCGTATAAGGCTTCGAAAGGAGCCATACCGATACTAGACTGAAAACTATTGTTGTAGGAGAACTCTACAAGAAGTAGGTGATCCTCCCAACTACCACCAAAATCAAAAAGACAAATACGGAGGAGATCTTCCAAGATACGATTCACCCGTTCTGTCTGCCCGTCAGACCGCGGATGATAAGCTATACTAAAATTAAGCTTTGCTCCCAAAGCTTGCTGAAGACTCTTCCAAAAATGAATCATGAATAAAGGATCACAGTCACTCACAATAGAACTAGGAACACCGTGAAGTCTCACAATTTCCTTGACATATAACTTAGCTAAAGAGAAGCAGTCCTATTAGACTTAATAGGAACAAAATGAGCAGACTTGGTGAGGCGATCAACGATAACCCAGATGCTCGAATGGCCCGATCTCGAACGAGGTAGGCCGTTAATGAAATCCATAGAAATCTGATCCCATTTCCACATTGGAATCTCTAGAGGCTGAAGAAGACCCGAAGGACGCTGATGTTCGGCCTTATTACATGGACAAGTTATGCAATCACTCACATAACTCGCCAAATCGTGTTTCATGCCTTCCCAATAATAAAGACGATGCATATCGGCATACATCTTACTACTACCAGGATGAATGGTATACTTAGAGCGGTGACAATCATCAAGAATATCATGCCTAAGCGCAAAATCAGAAGGCACAAAAAGACGGTTCTTCTTGCGAAGATACCCATGAGAATCAATGCTGAAATCCTGCAATGCCTCATCACAGGATCCAAACTCACAAAGCTAAATAAGATGCAAAAAATCAGGATCACGCCGCTGGGCTTCGGCAATACGATCCAACAAAATGGGTCGATCTCCCAAACTAAATAATAGAATAGGAGAATCATAAGATGAACCTCGATCACAAATTTCACAAAAAGATAGAGTCTCAAGATATTCCAGTCGGCAAGCATCATAGAAACAACAGCCGAATGTTTGCGACTAAGCGCATCAGCAACACGATTACCCTTACCAGGGGTATACTGGATATCAAAATCGTAGGAAGCAAGAAAATCGAGGCAACGCTGTTGTCTCATATTGAGTTCCTTCTGAGTGAACAAATACTTCAAGGATTTATGATCGGTATAGAGAATGAAGTGCTCACCCAACAAATAGTGTCGCCAAATTTTCAAGGCGAAGACAATGGCGGCTAACTCAAGATCATGAGTGGCATAGCGAACTTCATTCGGACGCAGTTGCCTAGAAGCATAAGCAACTACCCGATCCTTCTGCATAAGAACAACACCGAGACCACTACCACAAGCATCGATGTAAACAACAAGATCATGATTCCCTTCGGGAACCACCAAAATAGGAGCATTAGTGAGAAGTTCCTTCAATGACAGAAAGGAAGCTACACACTTGTTGGACCAAATAAAACGAATGCCTTTCCGAGTAAGGCTGGTGAGAGGAAGCACAACACAGGAAAAATCCTTAATGAATCGACGGTAATAACCCGCCAATCCAAGGAAACTACGAATCTCATGCACATTCTCAGGCCTCTTCCAATTCTGGATGGCTTCTATCTTTGTGGGATCGACAGAAATGCCATCGGAAGATACAGCATGGCCTAAGAACTTAACCTTATTCTCCCAAAAGTGGCACTTGGAGAATTTGGCTCTAAGCTGATGATGACGGAGGGTACTCAAGACAATTCTCAAGTGATTTGCATGCTCAGCTTCAGACTTAGAATAAACAAGGATGTCATCAATGAACATAAGGACGAACTTGTCAAGATATTCCCGGAATACCCGATTAATGAGATCAACAAAGAAATCAGGAGCGTTCGTCAAACCAAACGACATAACGAGCCACTCAAAAGAACCATAACGAGTGCGGAAAGCGGTAAGAGGTATGCTATCCTTCGCGGCTCGTAACTGATGAAAACCCGTGGCAAGGTCAAGCTGAGAAAAGACCTTAGCACCACTCAATAGATCGAACATATCGTCGATCCTAGGAAATGGATACCTATTCCTGATGGTTAACTCGTTAATCTTGCGATAGTCAATGCAAAGCCTAAGAGTTCCATCAGACTTCTTTACGAAGACGACCGCGGATCCCCATGGAGAAAAACTGGACTGAATCAACTGCTTGGACTCAAGCTCTAAAAGCTGCTTCTTGAGTTCCTCATTTTCCCTTGTAGACATCCTCGTAGGAGGATGACTAAATGGCTGCGTGCCTGGAATGAGATCAATGCGAAACTCAATTGCCCGTTTGGGTGGCAAACCCGAAACAGGTTCAAAAACATCAGAAAAGTCACAAGCAATAGGAATATGAGATATATCATCATCATCTCGAGAATCAAGAGAACATAAAGCCATTTCGGAATTATCCACATCCCGAGGAACAAGAGATAACTGAGTAGGCGAATCCGGATGTCGAAGGTATAAAATTCTCTCCGAACAAAAAATCCTGGCATCATATCTCACTAGCCAGTCCATATCCAAAATCATATCGAATCCTAGATAAGAAATAATGTGCAGATTCGCACGAAAAGAAAAGCCACATAAAACAATCTCAATATCATCACAAAGCATACTAAGGGTCGCGGTCTCCCAATAGGATTCGCAATCCTAAAAAAGTAACCAAACAAGAAACATCCAAAGATAAATCATCAACGAGCTTTTTCGATACGAAAGAATGTGATGCACCGTATCGAAAAGAACTCGAATACTATGATCATGAAATAAAATAGAGCCTTCCAAAATAGATAGAGATATACCTTTGGGCTGAGAAGGAGCTTCCGAAGCCTTAGCAGCATAAAGCTTGCTAGACTTGGCACCAGCTGGAACAGTAGGGCAAGCTGAAACATGATGTCCTTCCTTCTTGCAATAGCGACAGAAGAGAAGCTTGGAACAAGCTCGAATCATATGATCAGGAGAACCACAATTGAAACACTTCCGAATGAAAGGTGTTCCAAAAGGCTGAGACTGGGAACTAGAACCACCAATCTTCTTCTTCTTAGAAGGAAAAGACCTGGACTTCTAAATGAAAACCGCCTCTTGTTGGGGTTCTTGGAAACCTCAACATCATCACCACTATCACACTCCTTCTCGACGGTTTCGAGATGAAGCAAAATCCACCAACTCCTCAAAAGAAAGCTTAAGCTAGAGCAATAAGGACTTCTTAAGATATTTCTTAAGACCAGAAACAAACTTCAAATTCTTCTTATAAGAAGTGCTAATGAATTCAAGACCATACTGAGATAAAGCCTCGAATGATGCAACATACTCAGAAATAGAAGATTTCCCTTGCTTCAACTCAAGGAAGCTACGGGTCAATAAAACTTTTTCAGATTCAGGAACGAACTCGAGTTCGAATCATCCCCGAAACTGAGTCCAAGAAAGAGTAGACTCATCAATTTCGGCTACAAGAAGCTCATACCAATCAAGAGCACGCTCTTGTAATAAGCAAGAAGTTACAAGAACTCTATCATGGTCAGAAAGATCCATGCGAGAGAAAATACGCTCGCACGTGCGAAGCCAAGCTTGGACTTCAAGAACAGACTTGGAGCCCTTAAACGGCTTTCCTCCAAGATGAGCAAAATCACTGCACTGGCGTGCAAAGGCAGACTTGCTAGGTGGAGATACTCGAGGAGGAACTGGAGGCTGAGTGCTCCTAAACAACTCCAAAAACTGATCGGCAGACATATAAACGCCATCCGGATGTGAGCCACTGGATTTCCCAGCATCCGAACGTCGTCCCCTGCCTCTTCCAGCCATACGCTAAAAGTAAGATAAGAACAAGATTATTCACAAGGTAGATATCATTAATCCAAATGTGGGATACCACGGAATGTTAAATGCATTCCTAAACGTATTCCCAAAATTCTATCTAACCTTTGAGGGTAGAAGGAATAGAGAGACACGATGATTCAAAGATTTGTATCACTTATACACTTTGATGTACCGGAATATGTGCATCTATTCTATGTTTATCATATTTTGTTCTGAACTCAGCTCTGATACCAAGCTGTGGCGCCCCACCTCTATACCCACGCTAGCCAAGGACACTACAAGGTAATGCTATCAACTAACATGGAGAATAAGGCTGGTTAGGAGCGACCATTTATTGCCTTGCTCTAACTATCTATTGAATACATCGACTGTAACGACCCCGACTTCCTATGCCCAGGAAGACGTATCGTTAATAAGAAAGAAAAGGGTGAGAAAATAGAAAAGATAGAGAAGAAAGAACAACAACATCAGAATCTCACAGCGGAACGAATAAATTATATTAATCACATAAATGTATACATGATATATAACATCAATCAGAGTATACAGATAATACATCACACACTAGACAATTATAGACACCTGTCTAGTTAATACAACTCAATACAATACAACTCAAACAATACAGAGATACCAACACTGTAACGACCCAGAATTTTTAGTAATTAAAATTTGAATATTTAATTAATTTTAAATATTAATAAGTGAATTTATAAGTCAAATAAATTTTAATTTGAATTATTGGATTTAATTGGATTATTAAATCGATAATTTAATATGTTAAATTATGGAAATAATTGAAAATTGGGTTAAATATGATTGAAAATGATTTGTAAAATTTTATTTTATCATATTGAAGTTAGAATGATATTTTAGAACTTTTAAAATCGAATTAAAAGTTAATTTGTGAAAATTGAATATTTTAATATTTAATAATCGACTGTAAAATAGCCAATTTTTGAACAGTCTCAGAATTGGACAAAACCAGTTCCATTGGATCCGTAATAGTTAGTTATTACCGGATTTCAATTTTCGTGTCAATCGGAGTTATCGTTTGATCATGGCAGCTCGAAACGCATCGAATTATTTTTAATTTAAATTTGGCGAGTCAAAATAGCCATTTTTCAAAAAGTCTCGGATTTCGACGAAACCAGTTTCATCGGATCCGTAATGTGATATTATTGTAAGGTTTCAAATTTCAAGTCAATTGGATTTACCGTTTGTCCGGTACGAATTAAAACGCCTAGAAATCGATTTAAATCGGTTTAATTTAAATTGAGCGTTTGCAGCCATAACTCGCACAGATGTCCGAATTAGCTTCCGAAACCTGTTCCATTGTGTCCGGAACGCGGGGTAAACCTTAGAAACGCTGGTTACGGCGCGTAAATCGGAGTTCGGAATTTCCAGAATGAATAGTGTTTACGCTTGCTTTTCCTATAAATACACCTCTCTCTTCATTAAAAAAAAAAAAAAACCTAACTAACAAACCCTAGCCGCCACTTTCTAATTCGAAGGCCAGAAATTTCCCAAATTCAACTCTCAATCTCTCTCAATCCATGCAATATTATCAAAAACTTTCTGAAGCAAAGATGAAGAGCACGAGATGAGCTTTCAATCCATACGGATTTGATGGAGTTTGGAGCATCAAAGGGAGTGCAAAAGAGGGCCGACTGTCACGACTTGCGCACGCCATACAAGGAGGAAGGGAGATCACGCGCACGGTTGAGATGGAGGGTCCAGATTTGCTTAGGTTTAAGATTTTAAAAGTTATGTTGTAATTAAGTTATAAAATCGTGTGCAAACTTTGAAAAATCATAACTTTTTCATACGAGGTTGAAAAAATGCAAACTCAGTTGCGTTGGAATCGTATGGACGAACACTACGCGTTGGAGTTGGTTTGGAGTCGTTTGGAGTTAGTGAGAATTTTGGGTAAAATTTAACGCGCGTTTAATTTTATTCGAAATAAATCGCTAAAACGGAAATTAAAACCAAGGTGAGAACTTCTCACTCAATCGAATAGGTTTCGATTTTATTTTAAATAGTTAGATTTAAAATATTTAAATGCATGTTTGAATGTTGATTGTATGTATTGATTGTTAAAATAGACATTATACGCCGTTAGTAAGCGGATGTTATTTATTAAAAACATATACCGCGAATATTTCATAAACAGTGAAATTGGTATTATATATAATATCAATATATATATATTGGCATATGTATATATTGCAGTTGTTGATTTCCCGCATTTTTTTGTTTAGCGGATGAGACCCTATTACGCCGTTAGTAAGCGGATAATATTTAATAAAAACATATACCGCGATAATTTCGTACTGGAGCGAAATTGGTATTGTGCTAATGTTTTTGGATGCAGGAAAACAGGTTGGAGGGATCCAACTGGATTCCTCAACAGTTTTTATTTGATTTCAGATATTTTGATATTTGATGGATTATCATATACGATATATGATGTCGTTGTAGTCGTGATTGACTATTTGGTGTGTAGCATCATTGGACCCAGATTTTGGGATTTTAAAATGATTTTAAAGTGATTTTTAAGAATATACTATATTTTTGGAATTGATCCATTATAAATAAATGAACGTTATAATTTTTAAAGTTATAAAAAATTATAATTTTTGAGAAATACGGTTAAAAGCTGATTTTTGAGAAATATGAATTAATGACTTTATAAAATAGTTTAAACTGGATTTTTGAAGTTATTATTAAAAGTTTAAATATAGGATTTATAAAATTTGATTATTTTATAAATCAAAATGGTGAAATTATAAAGGAAATTAAAGACGTTTCAGAATAATAATATAAACTGATTTATATTAAGAGATTTATAAATGGATATTTATAAATTGAAATATAGACATTATAAAACGAGTTATTATAAGTGTTTGAATTAAGTGAAAATGAATTTCATTAAAGAATGAAATTTATAGAATTATAAACTGTGAAGTTATAAATGAAATTTATAAATAGTAAGATTTATAAATTTGGTTAAATTATTTGAAGAATAGATTGGATAAATCATTAAATCTTATAAGTTATAAGATTTATAAATTGGAAAGTCTTTAAAAGAACGATTTTATAAAATAATCGTTTTATAAGCATTTGACTTATTATATGAACATTTAGTTTATAATTTAGTTATAAACTGGAATAGGTTAATAAAGGAATTTATAAAAAGGAAGTTTTTATAAATAAATAGAAATGGAATTTTATAAACGTTGTTTTATAAATTCGCAAACGGCTTATTTTGATAAGTTAATTGTTATAACTTAGAAATAGAGTTATATTCACATTTTGAATAGTGAATAATCCTTTGAATTAAAATGAATAAAAGGATGGAATTTGTTAAAGAAGTATATTCACGTTTTTGAATAGTGAATGATATGTTAAAGAAATTGTTTTAAATGAGATGTTTGAATTGAATTAAAACGATCTAATGATGTTTTAAAATGTGTTGAGATTCGAAACCATAGATTTCAACATTGATTGTTGAAATAGACGTTTTCGAGAAATAAAAGGAAATGGTGGACTATAACACTGTTGTTATAGTAAATGATTTCCGAAAGGAAATGTTTTTGAATAGTATTGGGATTTATATATCTATTTTTAAATTCGAATCCCTATACTAGTGATTTTGGGTTGTCGTAACGATGTTTTACGCAACATTCGTTTTAGCCCAAATAAATATGTTTAAGAGAATGATTTCCTTAAAGAATGAAATATATACTTAATTTCGATTTAAGTATATTGAATATTTTCTAAGTGTTGAAAATAAAAAGATTTGTGAATTACTTATTTTTAATAAGTATGGAAATGTTTTCCAATATGAAGTGAATAATTAGAATTTATCTTTTTGAAGATAAATTGAAATGGATAATTGGAATCGTATATGCATGAATATTTTGGAATATAAATTCACTAAGGAATTTATAAAAGAAAGTGGGATTGGTTTAGAAAAATAAATATTGATTTATTTTTGAAGTGTTGAAATTATATATCTTGTAAAGATATTTTGGAAAATAAATAATTTGGAAAATTATTTGGGACTGGTGATGTTGTGCATATCCATTGATAGTTCAATAACCGACTATCAGTATTTCCCTTTGAATGGGTATTTGAAGTGAATTGATTGAATTTGAATGTCACACTTATTTTTGAATAAGCGCTCACTATTCAGGTTAACCGGGAAAGGACCATGGGGTCGTATAACCCATTCCGAATATGTGATACGTCGTTGTGAATTGCATTTGAAGATCGGTGTTGAAGACCGGATATTTGCGAGAGCGATAGGATGAACTATCGATTGAATCTACACCGAGTAGCTACGGTATTGAGTTCTCCATATGTGATGGTGAATCCGATCAGGACTGTGGATATCCGTATTGCAAGGACTTCTTTGTAAGTGCCTTCGGTTTTGTTCGATCCCGGAACAGACTTGTATAGATTGTATGCCTGACATTACAAGTTGAGATATAAAGCCGATTTCTTTCAAATATATTTCTGTTGGTGGCGGAGAATTTATTCTTTGCTTAACACCCTTCTCTGAGACGTACGAACTCAGAGGTTATATAGTTGAAGTTATCAGCGATATATTCCCAATTTGGTAATGTGACATGCTGAGTGATGCTGAAATGATCATTGTGTTGATTATTTATGATAGGATCATTTATTTGATCGTTTATCGAATTGATCATTGTGTTGATCATTTGTTGACCCAAAGCATGGCTTTTGTATAAAGTATGTTTTTGTGGACGTGAATTCGTTGAGCCTCACATCCCGGAAATGGTCAAAACAGGAAAGATGCGGCAAGGTTATGAGGGGTAGCGCCCTTTAGGATATGTGCATTTCCTTCTGGAAAAGGGTGGTATCATGGTATGGAGCCCAGACACTTACTCATGTTGAAAACACTTTATGATTGTGTGAATTGATTACGAGCGCTCGGTTGATAAAGGTCCCAAACGACCGGGGGATGGCATATTCGGTCAGTTGTTACTCAGTTAGGGGTAACCCGGCCTTGTGTTGGTAGAGATCCGGTTTGGTTCTCGGGGATGTCCATCCAGAGGCATTCTCATGTGGCAATGGGAAGTTCCTTGGCCTGACCATTTGTTGGAAATCCAAAGAAACAATACGAAACTTGTACGGTATTAGTTGTATAACCTGCCATGGAATGTGGCGGTAACCTGCTATTGAACATGGTAGCTATAGTAGGCATAAGTGCGGAATGTCTATGCTGGCTAAGATTTATATCTTTATTTTCGAAATAATTTCCTACACTATGCACTAGTAATAATATCATATGTTATTTTAAATGCGTATCAAGCATCTTTGGCTATCATAAGGAGAAATCTCCTCCAATTCTGCGTTTGCATGTGTGTGTGTGCGGGAGGCCTTATGGTAGTCTCATTTTTAAAAGCATTGCGAATTGAATTAAAAAAATATTCCTCTATTTGATTTTAAAGATAAATAAACTGTTTTGAGTTCTCACACCAGTCACATGACTGACTCGGAGTTTATTGTTTTCCTTCCTAAACTCTGGGTGCCCACCAATTTCCACACGGGCAGTCAAGAGTTAAGGTTTATCAGGATATTCTGGATATTCTGGAGTTGCTGGAGGCAAGCTGGATGGCATGGCGTATTACTAGTATATAGTACTTCTTTTCCGATGCACTGTTTGTTGTTGTATGTTGTTGTACACTCTGATGATATGATGTAATGAAATGTGATGTAATGTAATAACTGATATAGTTCTTTGTTTAAAGATTATTCATTTATTATTATATGTTGTTCCGCTGCGAATTGTGAGATTCTGTTGTTGTTCTGTTGCTTTCTTCTGTCCGTTCTATTTTCAAATTCTTCTATCTTCTATTTTAAAATTTTCTGTTTTCAAATTTCTTTTCTCTCTCTATTTCCTATTTCTTCTCTTTCTATCTTTTTCTTTTCTTTTTAAAACCCCCTAACTATTCGGTTTTTCGGCAACGAAAATCCTTCCGTTACATTTGGTATCAGAGCTGATGGTTAAGCGACAACCATGGTTCTGTAGGGTATTACTCATTAGAGATAGAGTCAGTAGTACTCTAGAATGAGTTTGAGTGTAATAATAGCTATGAGAGCGTATTTGTTAGTGAATATAAAATTGTTTTATATTGTGATGATTGGTTTGTTGAGTGGTATATGAACCTTCCTCAGCACGGTATGTACAACTTTGCCGAAGGGGTTTCTAAACACTTGAATAGAACAATTCGACATAATATTGTTTTAAATTGGGTAAATGCAATAATTTTACCTTGATTATATTTTTATATATAAAGGAATAATTTTCCAGAATTATTAAAGTGTGTATAAGTTGATTGTTTAGTTGTTTGAATAATCTAAATTAAAGGATAATTGTATAAGTAAAAGAATTATAAGAATTGAATTATAATTAATGTGATTTACAATAGTGAAATAAACTTATATATGTAAGAAGTGAATTTAAAGTTAAATGGAATATAACTTAAGTGTTGTTGAATGGAATTGATTTTAGTATCGAAGTAAATAATCAAGTGGATTAAATGAATATGAATTTGAGTTATGTAATAGAATTCAACTTTGTAATTGAATTGAATGAATAGCTTGAATGTTTAATCAATTGAATGTAATTTAAGTTGATAAGGAATAATTAATGAAAGTGTTAATTCATTAAAATCTAATTTTATTGGAAGTTGAATAAAATTGAATGAAAATCAATTTAATTAAACCAATTGGAAAGTAAAGATGTTAAACCAAAATGAATGTAAGTGAAGCAAAGAAATTTGGTTGTAATTGATATACATTGGTTGTTATATGATTGTAGTTGATTGTATATAATCCATTAAGTGTTAATGAAAATGAGTTAATGAAATTGAAAGCCAAAGTAGATTGAATTCAAATTAAAGGTAAATAAATTTGAATAGAATTGAATGTGAATTGGATTTAATTAGTGAATGCAAACTAATTGAGAATGAATGAATGTTGATAAAATCCAATGTAAATAAATCAAATATGATTTAAAGTGAAAACCTATCTCATTGAATATTAATGAGAATATGAATGAATATTATTGGTTATGAATGATAATTGGTCGATGGTTGAATATATATTGCTATTGTTGCATTTGCTATGAGACATATATAGTTGTTATGTTGCTATATGTTGTATGTTGATACTATTTACATGTATGCATGGTTCTCATGTTGTTTGTTGAGTATTTAGTAGGTGCGGATCGCGTTTGCTTCGCATTTGGCGCTCGCTTCGCGCTATATTAGTCGTATATGCTTGCTAATAAAGTATAAGGTACATATCTCGGATTAAATATCGCACTTTTATACTTTTTTCCCTTCGGGATGCCTCATTACTTGATGAGATGTATATTTGTGATATATATACTGTCATTTTTTTTTTCGGATCGAGCCGCGCAAAGGAGACTATGGCGAATTTTTCCGGAAATTTAAGGAGTTAGAAAAATTTTGAGAAAATTGGGAAAATTTTGAAAACTTTAACTTTGATTTTGGAATTGAAAGTTAAACAATAGTAGTTGTTTTTGAAAACATAACTAAGTATGATTTGAAAACTTAGTAAAGTTATTTGTAAGAAGTTTAACTATAAATTTTGGAAAATTAATAGATACTGTAACTTTTCTTACTTGTAATTTCGAGGACGAAATTCTTTTAAGTGGGGAAGATTGTAACGACCCAGAATTTTTAGTAATTAAAATTTGAATATTTAATTAATTTTAAATATTAATAAGTGAATTTATAAGTCGAATAAATTTTAATTTGAATTATTGGATTTAATTGGATTATTAAATCGATAATTTAATATGTTAAATTATGGAAATAATTGAAAATTGGGTTAAATATGATTGAAAATGATTTGTAAAATTTTATTTTATCATATTGAAGTTAGAATGATATTTTAGAACTTTTAAAATCGAATTAAAAGTTAATTTGTGAAAATTGAATATTTTAATATTTAATAATCGACTGTAAAATAGCCAATTTTTGAACAGTCTCAGAATTGGACGAAACCAGTTCCATTGGATCCGTAATAGTTAGTTATTACCGGATTTCAATTTTCGTGTCAATCGGAGTTATCGTTTGATCGTGGCAGCTCGAAACGCATCGAATTATTTTTAATTTAAATTTGACGAGTCAAAATAGCCATTTTTCAAAAAGTCTCGGATTTCGACGAAACCAGTTTCATCGGATCCGTAATGTGATATTATTGTAAGGTTTCAAATTTCAAGTCAATTGGATTTACCGTTTGTCCGGTACGAATTAAAACGCCTAGAAATCGATTTAAATCGGTTTAATTTAAATTGAGCGTTTGTAGCCATAACTCGCACAGATGTCCGAATTAGCTTCCGAAACCTGTTCCATTATGTCCGGAACGCGGGGTAAACCTTAGAAACGCTGGTTACGGCACGTAAATCGGAGTTCGGAATTTCCGGAATGAATAGTGTTTACGCTTGCTTTTCCTATAAATACACCTCTCTCTTCATTAAAAAAAAAAAAAAAACCTAACTACCAAACCCTAGCCGCCACTTTCTAATTCAAAGGCCAGAAATTTCCCAAATTCAACTCTCAATCTCTCTCAATCCATGCAATATTATCAAAAACTTTCTGAAGCAAAGATGAAGAGCACGAGATGAGCTTTCAATCCTTACGGATTTGATGGAGTTTGGAGCATCAGAGGGAGTGCAAAAGAGGGCCGACTGTCACGACTTGCGCACGCCATACGAGGAGGAAGGGAGATCACGCGCACGGTTGAGATGGAGGGTCCAGATTTGCTTAGGTTTAAGATTTTAAAAGTTATGTTGTAATTAAGTTATAAAATCGTGTGCAAACTTTGAAAAATCATAACTTTTTCATACGAGGTCGAAAAAAAGCAAACTCAGTTGCGTTGGAATCGTATGGACGAGCACTACGCGTTTGAGTTGGTTTGGAGTCGTTTGGAGTTAGTGAGAATTTTGGGTAAAATTAAACGCGCGTTTAATTTTATTCGAAATAAATCGCTAAAACGGAAATTAAAACCAAGGTGAGAACTTCTCACTCAATCGAATAGGTTTCGATTTTATTTTAAATAGTTAGATTTAAAATATTTAAATGCATGTTTGAATGTTGATTGTATGTATTGATTGTTAAAATAGACATTATACGCCGTTAGTAAGCGGATGTTATTTATTAAAAACATATACCGCGAATATTTCATAAACAGTGAAATTGGTATTATATATAATATCAATATATATATATATTGGCATATGTATATATTGCAGTTGTTGATTTCCCGCATTTTTTTGTTTAGCGGATGAGACCCTATTACGCCGTTAGTAAGCGGATAATATTTAATAAAAACATATACCGCGATAATTTCGTACTGGAGCGAAATTGGTATTGTGCTAATGTTTTTGGATGCAGGAAAACAGGTTGGAGGGATCCAACTGGATTCCTCAACAGTTTTTATTTGATTTCAGATATTTTGATATTTGATGGATTATCATATACGATATATGATGTCGTTGTAGTCGTGATTGACTATTTGGTGTGTAGCATCATTGGACCCAGATTTTGGGATTTTAAAATGATTTTAAAGTGATTTTTAAGAATATACTATATTTTTGGAATTGATCCATTATAAATAAATGAACGTTATAATTTTTAAAGTTATAAAAAATTATAATTTTTGAGAAATACGGTTAAAAGCTGATTTTTGAGAAATATGAATTAATGACTTTATAAAATAGTTTAAACTGGATTTTTGAAGTTATTATTAAAAGTTTAAATATAGGATTTATAAAATTTGATTATTTTATAAATCAAAATGGTGAAATTATAAAGGAAATTAAAGACGTTTCAGAATAATAATATAAACTGATTTATATTAAGAGATTTATAAATGGATATTTATAAATTGAAATATAGACATTATAAAACGAGTTTTTATAAGTGTTTGAATTAAGTGAAAATGAATTTCATTAAAGAATGAAATTTATAGAATTATAAACTGTGAAGTTATAAATGAAATTTATAAATAGTAAGATTTATAAATTTGGTTAAATTATTTGAAGAATAGATTGGATAAATCATTAAATCTTATAAGTTATAAGATTTATAAATTGGAAAGTCTTTAAAAGAACGATTTTATAAAATAATCGTTTTATAAGCATTTGACTTATTATATGAACATTTAGTTTATAATTTAGTTATAAACTGGAATAGGTTAATAAAGGAATTTATAAAAAGGAAGTTTTTATAAATAAATAGAAATGGAATTTTATAAACGTTGTTTTATAAATTCGCAAACGGCTTATTTTGATAAGTTAATTGTTATAACTTAGAAATAGAGTTATATTCACATTTTGAATAGTGAATAATCCTTTGAATTAAAATGAATAAAAGGATGGAATTTGTTAAAGAAGTATATTCACGTTTTTGAATAGTGAATGATATGTTAAAGAAATTGTTTTAAATGAGATGTTTGAATTGAATTAAAACGATCTAATGATGTTTTAAAATGTGTTGAGATTCGAAACCATAGATTTCAACATTGATTGTTGAAATAGACGTTTTCGAGAAATAAAAGGAAATGGTGGACTATAACACTGTTGTTATAGTAAATGATTTCCGAAAGGAAATGTTTTTGAATAGTATTGGGATTTATATATCTATTTTTAAATTCGAATCCCTATACTAGTGATTTTGGGTTGTCGTAACGATGTTTTACGCAACATTCGTTTTAGCCCAAATAAATATGTTTAAGAGAATGATTTCCTTAAAGAATGAAATATATACTTAATTTCGATTTAAGTATATTGAATATTTTCTAAGTGTTGAAAATAAAAAGATTTGTGAATTACTTATTTTTAATAAGTATGGAAATGTTTTCCAATATGAAGTGAATAATTAGAATTTATCTTTTTGAAGATAAATTGAAATGGATAATTGGAATCGTATATGCATGAATATTTTGGAATATAAATTCACTAAGGAATTTATAAAAGAAAGTGGGATTGGTTTAGAAAAATAAATATTGATTTATTTTTGAAGTGTTGAAATTATATATCTTGTAAAGATATTTTGGAAAATAAATAATTTGGAAAATTATTTGGGACTGGTGATGTTGTGCATATCCATTGATAGTTCAATAACCGACTATCAGTATTTCCCTTTGAATGGGTATTTGAAGTGAATTGATTGAATTTGAATGTCACACTTATTTTTGAATAAGCGCTCACTATTCGGGTTAACCGGGAAAGGACCATGGGGTCGTATAACCCATTCCGAATATGTGATACGTCGTTGTGAATTGCATTTGAAGATCGGTGTTGAAGACCGGATATTTGCGAGAGCGATAGGATGAACTATCGATTGAATCTACACCGAGTAGCTACGGTATTGAGTTCTCCATATGTGATGGTGAATCCGATCAGGACTGTGGATATCCGTATTGCAAGGACTTCTTTGTAAGTGCCTTCGGTTTTGTTCGATCCCGGAACAGACTTGTATAGATTGTATGCCTGACATTACAAGTTGAGATATAAAGCCGATTTCTTTCAAATATATTTCTGTTGGTGGCGGAGAATTTATTCTTTGCTTAACACCCTTCTCTGAGACGTACGAACTCAGAGGTTATATAGTTGAAGTTATCAGCGATATATTCCCAATTTGGTAATGTGACATGCTGAGTGATGCTGAAATGATCATTGTGTTGATTATTTATGATAGGATCATTTATTTGATCGTCTATCGAAGTGATCATTGTGTTGATCATTTGTTGACCCAAAGCATGGCTTTTGTATAAAGTATGTTTTTGTGGACGTGAATTCGTTGAGCCTCACATCCCGGAAATGGTCAAAACAGGAAAGATGCGGCAAGGTTATGAGGGGTAGCGCCCTTTAGGATATGTGCATTTCCTTCTGGAAAAGGGTGGTATCATGGTATGGAGCCCAGACACTTACTCATGTTGAAAACACTTTATGATTGTGTGAATTGATTACGAGCGCTCGGTTGATAAAGGTCCCAAACGACCGGGGGATGGCATATTCGGTCAGTTGTTACTCAGTTAGGGGTAACCCGGCCTTGTGTTGGTAGAGATCCGGTTTGGTTCTCGGGGATGTCCATCCAGAGGCATTCTCATGTGGCAATGGGAAGTTCCTTGGCCTGACCATTTGTTGGAAATCCAAAGAAACAATACGAAACTTGTACGGTATTAGTTGTATAACCTGCCATGGAATGTGGCGGTAACCTGCTATTGAACATGGTAGCTATAGTAGGCATAAGTGCGGAATGTCTATGCTGGCTAAGATTTATATCTTTATTTTCGAAATAATTTCCTACACTATGCACTAGTAATAATATCATATGTTATTTTAAATGCGTATCAAGCATCTTTGGCTATCATAAGGAGAAATCTCCTCCAATTCTGCGTTTGCATGTGTGTGTGTGCGGGAGGCCTTATGGTAGTCTCATTTTTAAAAGCATTGCGAATTGAATTAAAAAAATATTCCTCTATTTGATTTTAAAGATAAATAAACTGTTTTGAGTTCTCACACCAGTCACATGACTGACTCGGAGTTTATTGTTTTCCTTCCTAAACTCTGGGTGCCCACCAATTTCCACACGGGCAGTCAAGAGTTAAGGTTTATCAGGATATTCTGGATATTCTGGAGTTGCTGGAGGCAAGCTGGATGGCATGGCGTATTACTAGTATATAGTACTTCTTTTCCGATGCACTGTTTGTTGTTGTATGTTGTTGTACACTCTGATGATATGATGTAATGAAATGTGATGTAATGTAATAACTGATATAGTTCTTTGTTTAAAGATTATTCATTTATTATTATATGTTGTTCCGCTGCGAATTGTGAGATTCTGTTGTTGTTCTGTTGCTTTCTTCTGTCCGTTCTATTTTCAAATTCTTCTATCTTCTATTTTAAAATTTTCTGTTTTCAAATTTCTTTTCTCTCTCTATTTCCTATTTCTTCTCTTTCTATCTTTTTCTTTTCTTTTTAAAACCCCCTAACTATTCGGTTTTTCGGCAACGAAAATCCTTCCGTTACATTTGGTATCAGAGCTGATGGTTAAGCGACAACCATGGTTCTGTAGGGTATTACTCATTAGAGATAGAGTCAGTAGTACTCTAGAATGAGTTTGAGTGTAATAATAGCTATGAGAGCGTATTTGTTAGTGAATATAAAATTGTTTTATATTGTGATGATTGGTTTGTTGAGTGGTATATGAACCTTCCTCAGCACGGTATGTACAACTTTGCCGAAGGGGTTTCTAAACACTTGAATAGAACAATTCGACATAATATTGTTTTAAATTGGGTAAATGCAATAATTTTACCTTGATTATATTTTTATATATAAAGGAATAATTTTCCAGAATTATTAAAGTGTGTATAAGTTGATTGTTTAGTTGTTTGAATAATCTAAATTAAAGGATAATTGTATAAGTAAAAGAATTATAAGAATTGAATTATAATTAATGTGATTTATAATAGTGAAATAAACTTATATATGTAAGAAGTGAATTTAAAGTTAAATGGAATATAACTTAAGTGTTGTTGAATGGAATTGATTTTAGTATCGAAGTAAATAATCAAGTGGATTAAATGAATATGAATTTGAGTTATGTAATAGAATTCAACTTTGTAATTGAATTGAATGAATAGCTTGAATGTTTAATCAATTGAATGTAATTTAAGTTGATAAGGAATAATTAATGAAAGTGTTAATTCATTAAAATCTAATTTTATTGGAAGTTGAATAAAATTGAATGAAAATCAATTTAATTAAACCAATTGGAAAGTAAAGATGTTAAACCAAAATGAATGTAAGTGAAGCAAAGAAATTTGGTTGTAATTGATATACATTGGTTGTTATATGATTGTAGTTGATTGTATATAATCCATTAAGTGTTAATGAAAATGAGTTAATGAAATTGAAAGCCAAAGTAGATTGAATTCAAATTAAAGGTAAATAAATTTGAATAGAATTGAATGTGAATTGGATTTAATTAGTGAATGCAAACTAATTGAGAATGAATGAATGTTGATAAAATCCAATGTAAATAAATCAAATATGATTTAAAGTGAAAACCTATCTCATTGAATATTAATGAGAATATGAATGAATATTATTGGTTATGAATGATAATTGGTCGATGGTTGAATATATATTGCTATTGTTGCATTTGCTATGAGACATATATAGTTGTTATGTTGCTATATGTTGTATGTTGATACTATTTACATGTATGCATGGTTCTCATGTTGTTTGTTGAGTATTTAGTAGGTGCGGATCGCGTTTGCTTCGCATTTGGCGCTCGCTTCGCGCTATATTAGCCGTATATGCTTGCTAATAAAGTATAAGGTACATATCTCGGATTAAATATCGCACTTTTATACTTTTTTCCCTTCGGGATGCCTCATTACTTGATGAGATGTATATTTGTGATATATATACTGTCATTTTTTTTCGGATCGAGCCGCGCAAAGGAGACTATGGCGAATTTTTCCGGAAATTTAAGGAGTTAGAAAAATTTTGAGAAAATTGGGAAAATTTTGAAAACTTTAACTTTGATTTTGGAATTGAAAGTTAAACAATAGTAGTTGTTTTTGAAAACATAACTAAGTATGATTTGAAAACTTAGTAAAGTTATTTGTAAGAAGTTTAACTATAAATTTTGGAAAATTAATAGATACTGTAACTTTTCTTACTTGTAATTTCGAGGACGAAATTCTTTTAAGTGGGGAAGATTGTAACGACCCAGAATTTTTAGTAATTAAAATTTGAATATTTAATTAATTTTAAATATTAATAAGTGAATTTATAAGTCGAATAAATTTTAATTTGAATTATTGGATTTAATTGGATTATTAAATCGATAATTTAATATGTTAAATTATGGAAATAATTGAAAATTGGGTTAAATATGATTGAAAATGATTTGTAAAATTTTATTTTATCATATTGAAGTTAGAATGATATTTTAGAACTTTTAAAATCGAATTAAAAGTTAATTTGTGAAAATTGAATATTTTAATATTTAATAATCGACTGTAAAATAGCCAATTTTTGAACAGTCTCAGAATTGGACGAAACCAGTTCCATTGGATCCGTAATAGTTAGTTATTACCGGATTTCAATTTTCGTGTCAATCGGAGTTATCGTTTGATCGTGGCAGCTCGAAACGCATCGAATTATTTTTAATTTAAATTTGACGAGTCAAAATAGCCATTTTTCAAAAAGTCTCGGATTTCGACGAAACCAGTTTCATCGGATCCGTAATGTGATATTATTGTAAGGTTTCAAATTTCAAGTCAATTGGATTTACCGTTTGTCCGGTACGAATTAAAACGCCTAGAAATCGATTTAAATCGGTTTAATTTAAATTGAGCGTTTGTAGCCATAACTCGCACAGATGTCCGAATTAGCTTCCGAAACCTGTTCCATTGTGTCCGGAACGCGGGGTAAACCTTAGAAACGCTGGTTACGGCACGTAAATCGGAGTTCGGAATTTCCGGAATGAATAGTGTTTACGCTTGCTTTTCCTATAAATACACCTCTCTCTTCATTAAAAAAAAAAAAAAAAACCTAACTAACAAACCCTAGCCGCCACTTTCTAATTCAAAGGCCAGAAATTTCCCAAATTCAACTCTCAATCTCTCTCAATCCATGCAATATTATCAAAAACTTTCTGAAGCAAAGATGAAGAGCACGAGATGAGCTTTCAATCCTTACGGATTTGATGGAGTTTGGAGCATCAGAGGGAGTGCAAAAGAGGGCCGACTGTCACGACTTGCGCACGCCATACGAGGAGGAAGGGAGTCACGCGCACGGTTGAGATGGAGGGTCCAGATTTGCTTAGGTTTAAGATTTTAAAAGTTATGTTGTAATTAAGTTATAAAATCGTGTGCAAACTTTGAAAAATCATAACTTTTTCATACGAGGTCGAAAAAAAGCAAACTCAGTTGCGTTGGAATCGTATGGACGAGCACTACGCGTTTGAGTTGGTTTGGAGTTGTTTGGAGTTAGTGAGAATTTTGGGTAAAATTAAACGCGCGTTTAATTTTATTCGAAATAAATCGCTAAAACGGAAATTAAAACCAAGGTGAGAACTTCTCACTCAATCGAATAGGTTTCGATTTTATTTTAAATAGTTAGATTTAAAATATTTAAATGCATGTTTGAATGTTGATTGTATGTATTGATTGTTAAAATAGACATTATACGCCGTTAGTAAGCGGATGTTATTTATTAAAAACATATACCGCGAATATTTCATAAACAGTGAAATTGGTATTATATATAATATCAATATATATATATATTGGCATATGTATATATTGCAGTTGTTGATTTCCCGCATTTTTTTGTTTAGCGGATGAGACCCTATTACGCCGTTAGTAAGCGGATAATATTTAATAAAAACATATACCGCGATAATTTCGTACTGGAGCGAAATTGGTATTGTGCTAATGTTTTTGGATGCAGGAAAACAGGTTGGAGGGATCCAACTGGATTCCTCAACAGTTTTTATTTGATTTCAGATATTTTGATATTTGATGGATTATCATATACGATATATGATGTCGTTGTAGTCGTGATTGACTATTTGGTGTGTAGCATCATTGGACCCAGATTTTGGGATTTTAAAATGATTTTAAAGTGATTTTTAAGAATATACTATATTTTTGGAATTGATCCATTATAAATAAATGAACGTTATAATTTTTAAAGTTATAAAAAATTATAATTTTTGAGAAATACGGTTAAAAGCTGATTTTTGAGAAATATGAATTAATGACTTTATAAAATAGTTTAAACTGGATTTTTGAAGTTATTATTAAAAGTTTAAATATAGGATTTATAAAATTTGATTATTTTATAAATCAAAATGGTGAAATTATAAAGGAAATTAAAGACGTTTCAGAATAATAATATAAACTGATTTATATTAAGAGATTTATAAATGGATATTTATAAATTGAAATATAGACATTATAAAACGAGTTTTTATAAGTGTTTGAATTAAGTGAAAATGAATTTCATTAAAGAATGAAATTTATAGAATTATAAACTGTGAAGTTATAAATGAAATTTATAAATAGTAAGATTTATAAATTTGGTTAAATTATTTGAAGAATAGATTGGATAAATCATTAAATCTTATAAGTTATAAGATTTATAAATTGGAAAGTCTTTAAAAGAACGATTTTATAAAATAATCGTTTTATAAGCATTTGACTTATTATATGAACATTTAGTTTATAATTTAGTTATAAACTGGAATAGGTTAATAAAGGAATTTATAAAAAGGAAGTTTTTATAAATAAATAGAAATGGAATTTTATAAACGTTGTTTTATAAATTCGCAAACGGCTTATTTTGATAAGTTAATTGTTATAACTTAGAAATAGAGTTATATTCACATTTTGAATAGTGAATAATCCTTTGAATTAAAATGAATAAAAGGATGGAATTTGTTAAAGAAGTATATTCACGTTTTTGAATAGTGAATGATATGTTAAAGAAATTGTTTTAAATGAGATGTTTGAATTGAATTAAAACGATCTAATGATGTTTTAAAATGTGTTGAGATTCGAAACCATAGATTTCAACATTGATTGTTGAAATAGACGTTTTCGAGAAATAAAAGGAAATGGTGGACTATAACACTGTTGTTATAGTAAATGATTTCCGAAAGGAAATGTTTTTGAATAGTATTGGGATTTATATATCTATTTTTAAATTCGAATCCCTATACTAGTGATTTTGGGTTGTCGTAACGATGTTTTACGCAACATTCGTTTTAGCCCAAATAAATATGTTTAAGAGAATGATTTCCTTAAAGAATGAAATATATACTTAATTTCGATTTAAGTATATTGAATATTTTCTAAGTGTTGAAAATAAAAAGATTTGTGAATTACTTATTTTTAATAAGTATGGAAATGTTTTCCAATATGAAGTGAATAATTAGAATTTATCTTTTTGAAGATAAATTGAAATGGATAATTGGAATCGTATATGCATGAATATTTTGGAATATAAATTCACTAAGGAATTTATAAAAGAAAGTGGGATTGGTTTAGAAAAATAAATATTGATTTATTTTTGAAGTGTTGAAATTATATATCTTGTAAAGATATTTTGGAAAATAAATAATTTGGAAAATTATTTGGGACTGGTGATGTTGTGCATATCCATTGATAGTTCAATAACCGACTATCAGTATTTCCCTTTGAATGGGTATTTGATGTGAATTGATTGAATTTGAATGTCACACTTATTTTTGAATAAGCGCTCACTATTCGGGTTAACCGGGAAAGGACCATGGGGTCGTATAACCCATTCCGAATATGTGATACGTCGTTGTGAATTGCATTTGAAGATCGGTGTTGAAGACCGGATATTTGCGAGAGCGATAGGATGAACTATCGATTGACTCTACACCGAGTAGCTACGGTATTGAGTTCTCCATATGTGATGGTGAATCCGATCAGGATTGTGGATATCCGGATTGCAAGGACTTCTTTGTAAGTGCCTTCGGTTTTGTTCGATCCCGGAACAGACTTGTATGGATTGTATGCCTGACATTACAAGTTGAGATATAAAGCCGATTTCTTTCAAATATATTTCTGTTGGTGGCAGAGAATTTATTCTTTGCTTAACACCCTTCTCTGAGACGTACGAACTCAGAGGTTATATAGTTGAAGTTATCAGCGATATATTCCCAATTTGTTAATGTGACATGCTGAGTGATGCTGAAATGATCATTGTGTTGATTATTTATGATAGGATCATTTATTTGATCGTCTATCGAAGTGATCATTGTGTTGATCATTTGTTGACCCAAAGCATGGCTTTTGTATAAAGTATGTTTTTGTGGACGTGAATTCGTCGAGCCTCACATCCCGGAAATGGTCAAAACAGGAAAGATGCGGCAAGGTTATGAGGGGTAGCGCCCTTTAGGATATGTGCATTTCCTTCTGGAAAAGGGTGGTATCATGGTATGGAGCCCAGACACTTACTCATGTTGAAAACACTTTATGATTGTGTGAATTGATTACGAGCGCTCGGTTGATAAAGGTCCCAAAGGACCGGGGGATGGCATATTCGGTCAGTTGTTACTCAGTTAGGGGTAACCCGGCCTTGTGTTGGTAGAGATCCGGTTTGGTTCTCGGGGATGTCCATCCAGAGGCATTCTCATGTGGCAATGGGAAGTTCCTTGGCCTGACCATTTGTTGGAAATCCAAAGAAACAATACGAAACTTGTACGGTATTAGTTGTATAACCTGCCATGGAATGTGGCGGTAACCTGCTATTGAACATGGTAGCTATAGTAGGCATAAGTGCGGAATGTCTATGCTGGCTAAGATTTATATCTTTATTTTCGAAATAATTTCCTACACTATGCACTAGTAATAATATCAAATGTTATTTTAAATGCGTATCAAGCATCTTTGGCTATCATAAGGAGAAATCTCCTCCAATTCTGCGTTTGCATGTGTGTGTGTGCGGGAGGCCTTATGGTAGTCTCAGTTTTAAAAGCATTGCGAATTGAATTAAAAAAATATTCCTCTATTTGATTTTAAAGATAAATAAACTGTTTTGAGTTCTCACACCAGTCACATGACTGACTCGGAGTTTATTGTTTTCCTTCCTAAACTCTGGGTGCCCACCAATTTCCACACGGGCAGTCAAGAGTTAAGGTTTATCAGGATATTCTGGATATTCTGGAGTTGCTGGAGGCAAGCTGGATGGCATGGCGTATTACTAGTATATAGTACTTCTTTTCCGCTGCACTGTTTGTTGTTGTATGTTGTTGTACACTCTGATGATATGATGTAATGAAATGTGATGTAATGTAATAACTAATATAGTTCTTTATTTAAAGATTATTCATTTATTATTATATGTTGTTCCGCTGCGAATTGTGAGATTCTGTTGTTGTTCTGTTGTTTTCTTCTGTCCGTTCTATTTTAAAATTCTTCTATCTTCTATTTTAAAATTTTCTGTTTTCAAATTTCTTTTCTCTCTCTATTTCCTATTTCTTCTCTTTCTATCTTTTTCTTTTCTTTTTAAAACCCCCTAACTATTCGGTTTTTCGGCAACGAAAATCCGCAATGTTACAAACACAGAGGAACCATATATATCTACAACGCTGAAGCCTCCTACTCCATTGCTCCTCCAGAGTTCGTCAAAGCTAAACCTAAATCCCTTGGCTACCCGTAAAAATTTGGGTACCCGAGAGTTTATGAAAAACAAAAATAAACTCCGGGTCAGACATGGGTCTGGTGTGAGTAACAGGTTAAAGTTGCTTAATTTTGAAAAATCCTTTGAAAATAAAAGGTATCACGTAAGACTTCTCACACATAAACATGGAAAAGTTTTTACCTTACGCTAACCAAAACATTTGATAGGAAATTCTGTTATATTATAATAGGTCTAGCGTTTCCAAGTAAATAAAAAATAGCCGAAATTGTTACATCTATTAAATTCCAGCTACTAATCACAAAAGTGGGTAATACAATCAAAACCGTTGGCACTTATTGGATTGTGGATTCCATATAATGGCAGGGCTACTGGGGTACCGCCCGTCATAGTACGTGGCCTAGATCAACGTATCGAGGATCACTCCCGACCCCCTGCAACACAAGGCCGGAACCATTCCTTACTGAACAGTCCCGAACAAGATAAACCCCGCAGTTGACTGCAGACCAACTGCCCACACAGCCGAATAAAAAGGGACATCTAGACAGGGGAATATCCTTGTCCTGCTTGGGCATGACCCACCTAACCTTGCTGCACCTCCCCTGTTTTAGCCATTCCCAGTTGATGAGGCTTGAGGCTGCGATTACCTTTATAGAACATATCTCTTAGAATGCTCATCGTCCGCCTGACGATGTGCTGAAAGCATTCAATCCATACAAGTTCGTTCCGGGTTCGAACGAAACCGAAGGCATCATCTCGTTACACTCATTTTGGAATCACCCTCAGAGTTAACGACGATAAACCTTGCACTCTGAATCTTCATCTTCACTTCAGATTCACGACCTATCGTTAATTTGGAATCGATGTGGTTTTCGGATGTTCCAAATAAGGAAAACTGATCCCGGTCTCATCGAAATCCAAAACGTGTCTTTTAAGGCCAAGTTGTCTATTTAGTCTTAACAGTCAATTCAACATTATCAATATACACAGATAGATAATTCACATCTCATAATAGATAATCACATTATCATCATTGACAGATAATTAATATCATCATCCAAACAGATAATTAAATATTATCATACTTTAACCATACATCCATATCACATAGATATTAATCATCTCATATCTGAGATCACAATCAATCAATGAAATATCAATATCATCCATAAGCAATGATTTATGAATCACAATCTATAATTAATTTAAAATGAATTAAATTAACTATTTCTATCTTTGATTAATTTAAAATAAATTAAATTAATTACTCATTCCATAAATCCTGCTCTCACAACCATTAATTAATTATAAATCAAATTAATTAATCATTCTCTAATTACAAGATTAATTTAGTCTTCAATTAATTTCTCAATTGAATTATTCTAAATCATTCATAGCAATTAACATTTAATTACTTTTCTATTAATTATTCCTTAATTAACAATTCTTAATTACATCATCAATTATATTAATTAATGATCTCCAATTTATATTAAATTGCTTTATTTAAATTAATTACATTAAGTGATAAATCTTTATTAAACACAATTATTAATCATCCTTGATTAATAACAAACCAGTAATTAACTACCCTTAATTACTTATTAATCATCCCATGATTAGTTATTTCCATAAATTAATCCTTTGATTAATTACAAAACCCAAATTACTTAACTTACGAATCATCTTGTATTAATTTCATCAAGTAATTATCATCTAATTATTTTCCTAAGTAATTATACTCCATTAATTACACTAAGTAATTGCACATACCAAATCATCAAATGATTTCTTAAATTAATTAAAATTAATTAACTTAATTTAAATCTTATCATCAATTACTTATATATTCCAATTAATCATCTTGATTTAAATAACCTTTGCTACATTCCAGTAGTTTCCTTAATTTATTTACAGAAATTAATCTTGAATAAATCCATTAATTAATTACATTTATATCGATTTATTATCGTTAAATTATCTTGTTGATTTATTATTCCCAAATAAATTAATCTCTAATTCCATCATTAATTATACTAATTAATGATTTCTAATTACATTTTCATCTGTTATTTATATTAAGAATATAAATCTTCAAATCACATATATTAACCCTCTTGATTAATACCTACAGTAGTTAATCGTTCTTAATTAATTACTTCTCAATAACAAGCTTAATCAATCCCTTGATTAATTTCAAGTAATTATATTCCAATTACTTCCATTTCCCATCATCCAATAATTTCATCAATTACTTCACTAAGTAATTACATTTCCAAAATATCAGTTAATTAAACTAAATTAATTAACTCAAATTAATCAATTTACACAGTTAATAAGTAATTAATTTCTTAATTACTTTCCAAATATATAATTGCATTTAAACTATTGAATTAATTTATCTAATTAATTTATTACAAAATCAATCACATTAATTAATTATAAAATAATCTAGTTAATGATCTTCATTAACACTTATTTAATTATTTTCTCTTAAAATAATTAACTTATATTAATCATTATTAATTATAAGTTTGATAAATCATTAAGATTTATTAATAAAAATCTAATCTATAGTTATTAATCGCATATTAATTACTTAATTCATTATTCTACTACGATTAATACATTTAAACTTATAATTACTAATTTAATTAATATCCATCATTAATTATACTTACTTAATTAACTTAAAGGTTAATGCATATAAATCCTAAGTCTTCATTACTTAAAGTAAATTATTCTTATAATTGATTAAATTTTCACTTCCAATATGTTTTAAAACATTTATTTCAATTTACTTCGTAAATAAATCCCAATTTATCCTTAATAAAGTTTTAAAGCTAATTTTCAAAATCCCTTTTAAACTCGCGTGTTTAAAAGCATTTTTTTTTAACATTTAAAATTTTATTTTATTTCCAAATCTAGAATTTCAAATCTAAGTCCTGATTTCAATTTTGGAGTTAACTTGTCTAAATCTTTTCTTAACAATTTATATTTCATTTTTTGAAATTCAACTCCCTTGGATACACTTAAGCATTAAGCACCTTTAAGTTATTAAAATAATTTAAAGTATGGAACTTTATTTTTCCAACTCTATTTCAAGACTAACCTAAATTCACTGTTTAAACTTGTTTTAGAACTAGGTTTAACTTTGATTCAAACTTAAAACAAAAAAAAATTTCAAAACGTGATAAACTGCTACAGGTTTTAAAACCTGAACCACATCAACCCGAGCCTTACCCTCATCTACTTCGAGAAACCCCCCCCCCCCCATTGCTCGAGCCAATATTCCAAAAACCCGAGAAAATTACACAACCCAAAAAAAGAAACCCCAGACCTCAAATGTATGGTACACGTGCACCGTCCACGGCAAGGCTCTGACCATCGCTAACCCTCCCCCACAAGTCGACTACCACTCATAGGTCCGACCACCACCATCATAACCACGCCCATCATCGAAAATCAAAAAAAAGAACACGATACAAACCTGGAAACACGGTAGGCACATTCCAACCAAACCTGTCATCGCCGTTGTACCGACCCAGAATTTTTATTAACTAAAAATTGAATATTTAATTAATTTTAAATATTAATAAGTGAAATTCATAAGTCGAATAAATTTTATTTCGAATAATTGGATTTAATTGGATAATTAAATCGATAATTTAATATGTGAAAAAACAGAAATAATTGAAATTTGGGTTAAATATGATTAAAATTGATTTGTAAAATTTTATTTTATAATGTTGGAGTTAGAACGATATTTTAGAACTTTTAAAATAGAATTTAAAGTTTATTTGTGAAAATTGAATATTTTAATATTTAATCGACTAGTGAAATTAGCCAATTTTTGAACAGTCTCAGAATTGGACGAAACAAGTTTCATTGGATCCGTAATAGTTTGTTATTACCGGATTTCAATTTTCGTAGCAATCAAAGTTATCGTTTGACCGTGGCAGCTCGAAACGCATCGAAATTGTTTTAATATTAATTTGGCGAGTTAAAATAGCCATTTTTCAAAATTAGGGTTAAAACCCTAGCCGCCTCCATAGAAACTGTAACGTCTGCGGATTTTCGTTGCCGAAAAACCGAATAGTTAGGGGTTTTAAAAAGAATTTTAAGAAAAGAAAGAGGTAGAAGAAGAGAGAAGATGATAGAAAATAGCGAGAATTTTAAAATAGAGAAAAGACAAAAGAAATTAGAGAATTTGAAAATAGAACGGGACAGAAAGGAACAACAGAATCTCACAATTCGCAGTGGAACAACATATAATAATAAATGAATAATCTTTAAACAAAGAACTATATCAGTTATTACATTACATTTCATTTCATTACATCATATCATCAGAGTGTACAACATCATACAACAACAAACAATGCAGCGGAAAAAGAAATACTATATACTAGTAATACGCCATGCCATCCATCTTGCCTCCAGCAACTCCTGAATATCCAGAATATCCTGATAAACCTAACTCTTAACTGCCCGTGTGGAAATTGGTGGGCACCCAGAGTTTAGGAAGGAAAACAATAAACTCCGAGTCAGTCATGTGACTGGTGTGAGAACTCAAAACCGTTTATTTATCTTTAAAATCAAAAAAGAGGAATATTTTTAAATCAATTCGCAATGCTTTTAAAAATGAGACTACCATAAGGCCTCCCGCACACACACACATGCAAATGCAGAATCGGAGGAGATTTCTCCTTATGATAGTCAAAGATGCTTGATACGCATTTAAAATAACATTTGATATTATTACAAGTGCATAGTGTAGGAAATCATTTCGAAAGTAAAGATATAAATCTTAGCCAACATAGACATTTCGAACTATGCCTACTATAGCTACTATCCAAACAGTGTTGCGACACCATAAGTGAATAGCAGGTTCTACAACTAATACCGTACAAGTTTCGTATTGGGAATTGGATTTTCAACAAATGGTCAGGCCAAGGAACTTCCCATTGCCACATGAGAATGCCTCTGGATGGACATCCCCGAGAACCAAACCGGATCTCTACCAACACAAGGCCGGGTTACTCCTAACTGAGTAACAACTGACCGAATATGCCATCCCTCGGTCCTTTGGGACCTTTATCCGAGAGCACTCTAATCAATTCACACAATCATGAAAACAAAGTGTTTCAACATGAGTAAGTACCTGGGCTCCATACCATGATACCACCCTTTTCCAGAAGGAAATGCACATATCCTAAAGGGCGCTACCCCTCATAACCTTGCTGCTTCTTTCCTGTTTTGACCATTTCCGGGATGTGAGGCTCGATGAATTCACGTCCACAAAAACATACTTTATACAAAAGCCATGCTTTGGGTCAACAAATGATCAACACAATGATCACTAAGATAGACGATCAAATAAATGATTATCACAAATAATCAACACAATGATCATTTCAGCATCACTCAGCATGTCACATTACCAAATTGGGAATATATCGCTGATAACTTCAACTATATAACCTCTGAGCTCGTACGTCTCAGAGAAGGGTGTTAAGCAAAGAATAAATTCTCCGCCACCAACAGAAATATATTTGAAAGAAATCGGCTTTATATCTCAACTTGTAATGTCAGGCATACAATCCATACAAGTCTGTTCCGGGATCGAACAAAACCGAAGGCACTTACAAAGAAGTCCTTGCAATCCGGATATTCACAATCCTGATCGGATTTCCCATCACTTATGGAATTTCTATACCAGGAGCTACCCAGTTCAGAGACAATCGACAGGTCATCCCATCGCTCTCGCAAATACCGGTCTTCAACACCGATCTTCAAATGCAATTCACAACGACGTATCACATATTCGGAATGGGTTATACGACCCCATGGTCCTTTCCCGGTAAACCCGAATAGTGAGCGCTTATTCAAAAATAAGTGTGGCATTCAAATTCAAACAAATCACAACAAATACCCATTCAAAGGGAATTATTGATAGTCGAGTACTATCAATGGATATGCACACATCACCAGATCCCAAATAATTTTCCAAATTATTTATTTTCCAATATATCTTTACAAGATATATAATTTCAACATTTCAAAAATAAATCAATATTTATTTTTAAACAAATTCCCCTTTCTTTTATAAATTCCATAATGAATTTATATTTCAAAATATCCATGCATATACGATTTCAACTATCCATTTCAATTTATCTTCAAAAAGAAAAATTCTCTATATTCACTTTATATTGGAAAACAATTCCATACTTATCAAAAATAAGTAATCCACAAATCTTTTTATTTTCAACCTTTGAAAATATTCAATATACTTAAATCGAATTAAGTATATAATTCATTCTTTAAGGAAATCATTCTCTTAAACATTTTTATTTGGGCCAAAACGAATGTTGCGTAAAACATCGTTACGACAACCCAAAATCACTAGTATAGGGATTCGAAATTAAATAGATATATAGATCCCAATACTATTCAAAAACATTTCCTTTCGGAAATCATTTACTATAACAACAGTGTTATAGTCCACCATTTCCTTTTATTTCTCGAAAACGTCTATTTCAACAATCAATGTTGAAATCTATGGTTTCGAATCTCAACACATTTTAAAATATCGTTAGATCGTTTTAATTCAATTCCAACATCTCTTTTAAAACAATTTCTTTAACATATCATTCACTATTCAAAAACGTGAATATACTTCTTTAACAAATTCCATCCTTTTATTCATTTTAATTCAAAGGATTATTCACTATTCAAAATGTGAATATAACTCTATTTCTAAGTTATAACAATTAACTTATCAAAATAAGTCGTTTGCGAATTTATAAAACAACGTTTATAAATTCTAATTCTATTTATTTATAAAAACTTCCTTTTTATAAATTCCTTTATTAACATATTCCAGTTTATAACTAAATTATAAACTAAACGTTCATATTATAAGTTAAATACTTATAATTTATTCGTTTACAAAAATCGTTCCTTTGAACTTCATAATTATAAATCCTATAACTTATAAGATTCAATTATTCACCCAACTCTATTCCTTTAATAACTTTATCATTTATAATTCTATAAATTTAATTCAATTATGAAATTCATTTTTCACTTCATTCAAACACTTATAAAAACTCGTTTTATAAGTAAATATTTCAATTTATAAATATTCATTTATAAATCTCTTAACATAAATCAATTTATATTATTCTTTTAAAACGTCTTTAAATTCCTTTATAATTTCACCATTCTTTTAATTTATAAAATAACTAAATTTTATGAATCCTATATTTAAACTTTTAATAATAAATTCAAAAATCCAGTTTAAACTATTTTATAAAGTCATTAATTCATATTTCTCAAAAATCAGCTTTTAACTATATTTCACAAAAACCATAATTTTTATAACTTTAAAAATTATAACGTTTATTTATTTAAAATGGATCAATTCCAAAAATATAGTACATTTTCAAAAATCACTTTAAAAATCATTTTAAAATCCCAAAATCTGGGTCCAATGATGCTACACACCAAATAGTCAATCACGACTACAACGATATCATATATCAATATGAAAATCCATCAAATATCAAAATATCTGAAATTAAATAAAAACTGTTGAGGAATCCAGTTGGATCCCTCCAACCTGTTTTCCTGCATCCAAAAACATTAGCACAATACCAATTTCGCTCCAGTACGAAATTATCGCGGTATATGTTCTTATTAAATATTATCCGCTTAATAACGGCGTAATAGGGTCTCATCCGCTAAACAAAAAATGCGGGAAATCAATAACTGCAATATATACATATGCCAATATATATATTGATATTATATATAATACCAATTTCACTGTTTATGAAATATTCGCGGTATATGTTTTTATTAAATAACATCCGCTTAATAACGGCGTATAATGTCTATTTTAACAATCAATAGATATCATTCATCATTCAAACATGCATTCAAATATTTTAAATCTAACTATTTAAAATAAAATCGAAACTGATTCGATTGAGTGAGAAATTCTCACCTTGATTTTAATTTCCGTTTTAGCGATTTATTTCGAATAAAATTAAACGCGCGTTTAATTTTACCCAAAATTCTCACTAACTCCAAACGACTCCAAACCAACTTCATCGCGTAGTGCTCGTCCATACGATTCCAACGCAACTGGTTTCGCATTTTTTCGACCTCGTATGAAAAAGTTATTGATTTTACAAGTTTGTACACGATTTTATAAACTAATTACAATATAAACTTTTATATTATAACCTACATCTATCTCAGAGCCATTGGATCCACTGCCCAGCAACATCAAGCCGTCCATCACCTTCTTCCACGCGACCCCTCCAACCTCCAGACATCATCGCACGCAAAAGAACCCATGACACAAGATTTAGGGTTTAAATTTCAAGCTTCATCACTCGATTAAAACTCGATCGGGGAACTCCATTGCGTAGCCCCTCTCCACCACCATGCTTGGCCTCAACACCTTGGAGTTCGGCCATCTCCTCTACTCTCGAGATGCGTGCACAGCTGTAGAGAACGGCCCTCCCTTGTTCCTCCATCGTTGCTCCGTTTCCGATCATCACCGTATGGAATCGAAGCTCTCGTCGAGCTCTACGACTTCCGTGTTGAACACTTCGCGTAATTCTTTACGGATTGAGAGAGATTGAGAGGAGAAGATCACTAATTTCTGGCCATTGGTTATGTTAGAGGCGGCTAGGTTTAATAAATTAGGGTTTTGTTATTTTTTTCTAAATTATGAAGGGGTAGGGGCTATTTATAAGGAACCGACGAAACACTATTCATCCCGGAAATTCCGAACTCCGATTTACGCGCCGTAACCAGCGTTTCTAAGGTTTACCCCACGTTCCGGACACAATGGAACAGGTTTCGGAAGCTAATTCGGACATCTGTGCGAGTTATGGCTACAAACGCTCAATTTAAATTAAACCGATTTAAATCGATTTCTAGACGTTTTAATTCGTACCGGACAAACGGTAAATCCAATCGACTTGAAATTTGAAACCTTACAATAATATCACATTACGGATCCGATGAAACTGGTTTCATCGAAATCCGAGACTTTTTGAAAAATGGCTATTTTCACTCGCCAAATTAATATTAAAAATAATTCGATGCGTTTCGAGCTGCCACGATCAAACGATAGCTCCGATTGACACAATAATTTAAATCCGGTAATAACTAACTATTACGGATCCAATGGAACTGGTTTCGTTCAATTCTGAGACTGTTCAAAAATTGACTATTTTACAGTCGATTATTAAATATTAAAATATTCAATTTTCACAATTTAACTTTTAATTCGATTTTAAAAGTTCTAAAATATCATTATAACTTCAATATGATAAAATAAAATTTTACAAATCATTTTCAATCATATTTAACTCAATTTTCAATAATTTCCATAATTTAACGTATTAAATTATCGATTTAATTATCCAATTAAATCCAATAATTCAAATAAAAATTTATTTGACTTATAAATTCACTTATTAATATTTAAAATTAATTAAATATTCAAATTTTAATTAATAAAAATTCTGGGTCGTTACAATCTTCCCCACTTAAAAGAATTTCGTCCTCGAAATTAACAAGTAAGAAAATTACAGAATCTATTAACTTTCCCAAAATTTATAGTTAAACTTCTTAGAATAACTTTACTAAGTTTTCAGATCATACTTAGTTATCTTTTCAAAAACAACTATTATTGTTTAACTTTCAATTCCAAAATCAAAGTTAAAGTTTTCAAAAATTTTCAAATTTTCTCAAAAATATTCTAACGCCTTAAATTTTCGGAAAAATTCGCCATAGTCTCCTTTGCGCGGCTCGATCCGGAAAAAAAATGACAGTATATATATCACAAATATACATCTCATCAAGTAATGAGGCATCCCGAAGGGAAAAAAGTGTAAAAGTACGATATTTAATCCGAGATATGTACCTTATATTTTATTAGCAAGCATATACGGCTAATATAGCGCTAAAGCGAGCTCCAAATGCGAAACAAACGCGATCCGCACCTACTAAACACTCAACAACAACATGAGAACATGCATATATGAAAATAGTATCGATATACAACATATAGCAACATAACAACTATATATGTTACATAGCAAATGCAACTAAACAACAAATGCAATACATATTCAACCATCAACCAACTAACATTCATAATCAAATGAATATTCATTCATATTCTCATTAATATTCAATGAATTGGTTTTCACTTTAAATCACATTTGATTTATTCACATTGGATTTTATCAACATTCCTTCTCAATTCAATTAGTTTATATTCACTAATTAAATCCAATTCACATTCAATTCTATTCAAATCTATTTACTTCTAATTTGAATTCAATTACATAGCTTTCAATTTCGCTAATTCACTTTCATTAATACTTAATGAATTATATACATCAACTAACAATCATATAACAACCAATGTTTATTCAATACAACCAAATTCCTTCACTTGTATTCATTCAATTTGGTTTAACACCATCACTTTCAATTGGTTTAATTAAATTGATTTTCATTTAACCTTTCAACTTCCAATAACATTAGATTTTAATGAATTAACACTTACATTCATTTAATTCACTTGATTATTTACAACTCATATTATAAACTAAAAGTTCATATTCATATAGTTTCACTTCTTATATATATAAGTTTATTTCACAATTGTAAATCATTTTAATTATAATTCAATTCTTATAATTCATTTTCTTATACAATTATTCTTCTATTTAAATTATTCAAACAACCTAACAATCAACTTATATACACTTTAATAATTCTGAAAAAATTATTCCTTTATATATAAAAATATAATCAAGGTAAAATTATTTCACTTACCCAATTTAAAATCAATATTATGCCGAATTGTTCTATTCAAGTGTTTAGAGATCCCTATCAACAACGTTAATTACTCGTGTTAACCAGAATCTATATACCACTCAACAAACCAATCATCACAATATAAAACAATTTTTATTCACTAACAAATACGCTCTCATAGCTATTATTACACTCAAACTCATTCTAGAGTACTGCTGACTCTATCTCTAATGAGTAACACCCTACAGAATCATGGTTGTCGCTTAACCATCAGCTCTGATACCAAATGTAACGTCTGCGAAGTGGTCACAACCGGTAGGCTTTTCAACCATCCCAGCCCCACCGTGGCTTACACTGATATCCCAAACTTGCTTTTACGGCCAGCCTCTCGACTGTCTCAGCTTATGCCTAACCAACCCCCTAAAAGAGGACGTGTAGGGGCAAGAGTCTCCCGTTCGCCACCAAACCACGAAGCGAGAATCCCCCATCACATAGCCCAAAGCTTAGCAAGACTGGTGTGAGAACTCAAAACAGTTTATTTATCTTTAAAATCAAAATAGAGGAATATTTTTAAATCAATTCGCAATGCTTTTAAAAATGAGACTACCGTAAGGCCTCCCGCACACACACACATGCAAACGCAGAATCGGAGGAGATTTCTCCTTATGATAGTCAAAGATGCTTGATACGCATTTAAAATAACATTTGATATTATTACTAGTGCATAGTGTAGGAAATCATTTCGAAAGTAAAGATATAAATCTTAACCAACATAGACATTTCGAACTATGCCTACTATAGCTACTATCCAAACAGTGTTGCGACACCATAAGTGAATAGCAGGTTCTACAACTAATACCGTACAAGTTTCGTATTGGGAATTGGATTTCCAACAAATGGTCAGGCCAAGGAACTCCCAATTGCCACATGAGAATGCCTCTGGATGGACATCCCCGAGAACCAAACCGGATCTCTACCAACACAAGGCCGGGTTACTCCTAACTGAGTAACAACTGACCAAATATGCCATCCCCCGGTCCTTTGGGACCTTTATCCGAGAGCTCTCTAATCAATTCACACAATCATAAAAACAAAGTGTTTCAACATGAGTAAGTATCTGGGCTCCATACCATGATACCACCCTTTTCCAGAAGGAAATGCACATATCCTAAAGGGCGCTACCCCTCATAACCTTGCTGCTTCTTTCCTGTTTTGACCATTTCCGGGATGTGAGGCTCGACGAATTCACGTCCACAAAAACATACTTTATACAAAAGCCATGCTTTGGGTCAACAAATGATCAACACAATGATCACTAAGATAGACGATCAAATAAATGATCCTATCACAAATAATCAACACAATGATCATTTCAGCATCACTCAGCATGTCACATTACCAAATTGGGAATATATCGCTGATAACTTCAACTATATAACCTCTGAGCTCGTACGTCTCAGAGAAGGGTGTTAAGCAAAGAATAAATTCTCCGCCACCAACAGAAATATATATGAAAGAAATCGGCTTTATATCTCAACTTGTAATGTCAGGCGTACAATCCATACAAGTCTGTTCCGGGATCGAACAAAACCGAAGGCACTTACAAAGAGGTCCTTGCAATCCGGATATTCACAATCCTGATCGGATTTCCCATCACTTATGGAATCTCTATACCAGGAGCTACCCAGTGCAGAGACAATCGACAGGTCATCCCATCGCTCTCGCAAATACCGGTCTTCAACACCGATCTTCAAATGCAATTCACAACGACGTATCACATATTCGGAATGGGTTATACGACCCCATGGTCCTTTCCCGGTTAACCCGAATAGTGAGCGCTTATTCAAAAATAAGTGTGGCATTCAAATTCAAACAAATCACAACAAATACCCATTCAAAGGGAATTATTGATAGTCGAGTATTGAATTATCAATGGATATGCACACATCACCAGATCCCAAATAATTTTCCAAATTATTTATTTTCCAATATATCTTTACAAGATATATAATTTCAACATTTCAAAAATAAATCAATATTTATTTTTAAACAAATTCCCCTTTCTTTTATAAATTCCATAATGAATTTATATTTCAAAATATCCATGCATATACGATTTCAACTATCCATTTCAATTTATCTTCAAAAAGATAAATTCTCTATATTCACTTTATATTGGAAACAATTCCATACTTATCAAAAATAAGTAATCCACAAATCTTTTTATTTTCAACCTTTGAAAATATTCAATATACTTAAATCGAATTAAGTATATAATTCATTCTTTAAGGAAATCATTCTCTTAAACATTTTTATTTGGGCCAAAACGAATGTTGCGTAAAACATCGTTACGACAACCCAAAATCACTAGTATAGGGATTCGAAATTAAATAGATATATAAATCCCAATACTATTCAAAAACATTTCCTTTCGGAAATCATTTACTATAACAACAGTGTTATAGTCCACCATTTCCTTTTATTTCTCGAAAACGTCTATTTCAACAATCAATGTTGAAATCTATGGTTTCGAATCTCAACACATTTTAAAACATCGTTAGATCGTTTTAATTCAATTCCAACATCTCTTTTAAAACAATTTCTTTAACATATCATTCACTATTCAAAAACGTGAATATACTTCTTTAACAAATTCCATCCTTTTATTCATTTTAATTCAAAGGATTATTCACTATTCAAAATGTGAATATAACTCTATTTCTAAGTTATAACAATTAACTTATCAAAATAAGTCGTTTGCGAATTTATAAAACAACGTTTATAAATTCTAATTCTATTTATTTATAAAATTTCCTTTTTATAAATTCCTTTATTAACATATTCCAGTTTATAACTAAATTATAAACTAAACGTTCATATTATAAGTTAAATACTTATAATTTATTCGTTTACAAAAATCGTTCCTTTGAACTTCATAATTATAAATCCTATAACTTATAAGATTCAATTATTCACCCAACTCTATTCCTTTAATAACTTTATCATTTATAATTCTATAAATTTCATTCAATTATGAAATTCATTTTTCACTTCATTCAAACACTTATAAAAACTCGTTTTATAAGTAAATATTTCAATTTATAAATATTCATTTATAAATCTCTTAATATAAATCAATTTATATTATTCTTTTAAAACGTCTTTAAATTCCTTTATAATTTCACCATTCTTTTAATTTATAAAATAATTAAATTTTATGAATCCTATATTTAAACTTTTAATAATAAATTCAAAAATCCAGTTTAAACTATTTTATAAAGTCATTAATTCATATTTCTCAAAAATCAGCTTTTAACTATATTTCACAAAAACCATAATTTTTATAACTTTAAAAATTATAACGTTTATTTATTTAAAATGGATCAATTCCAAAAATATAGTACATTTTCAAAAATCACTTTAAAAATCATTTTAAAATCCCAAAATCTGGGTCCAATGATGCTACACACCAAATAGTCAATCACGACTACAACGATATCATATATCAATATGAAAATCCATCAAATATCAAAATATCTGAAATTAAATAAAAACTGTTGAGGAATCCAGTTGGATCCCTCCAACCTGTTTTCCTGCATCCAAAAACATTAGCACAATACCAATTTCGCTCCAGTACGAAATTATCGCGGTATATGTTCTTATTAAATATTATCCGCTTAATAACGGCGTAATAGGGTCTCATCCGCTAAACAAAAAATGTGGGAAATCAATAACTGCAATATATACATATGCCAATATATATATATTGATATTATATATAATACCAATTTCACTGTTTATGAAATATTCGCGGTATATGTTTTTATTAAATAACATCCGCTTAATAAAGGCGTATAATGTCTATTTTAACAATCAATAGATATCATTCATCATTCAAACATGCATTCAAATATTTTAAATCTAACTATTTAAAATAAAATTGAAACTGATTCGATTGAGTGAGAAATTCTCACCTTGATTTTAATTTCCGTTTTAGCGATTTATTTCGAATAAAATTAAACGCGCGTTTAATTTTACCCAAAATTCTCACTAACTCCGAATGACTCCAAACCAACTTCATCGCGTAGTGCTCGTCCATACGATTCCAACGCAACTGGTTTCGCATTTTTTCGACCTCGTATGAAAAAGTTATTGATTTTACAAGTTTGTACACGATTTTATAAACTAATTACAATATAAACTTTTATATTATAACCTACATCTATCTCAGAGCCATTGGATCCACTGCCCAGCAACATTAAGCCGTCCATCACCTTCTTCCATGCGACCCCTCCAACCTCCAGACATCATCGCACGCAAAAGAACCCATGACACAAGATTTAGGGTTTAAATTTCAAGCTTCATCACTCGATTAAAACTCGATCGGGGAACTCCATTGCGTAGCCCCTCTCCACCACCATGCTCGGCCTCAACACCTTGGAGTTCGGCCATCTCCTCTACTCTCGAGATGCGTGCACAGCTGTAGAGAACGGCCCTCCCTTGGTCCTCCATCGTTGCTCCATTTCCGATCATCACCGTATGGAATCGAAGCTCTCGTCGAGCTCTACGACTTCCGTGTTGAACACTTCGCGTAATTCTTTACGGATTGAGAGAGATTGAGAGGAGAAGATCACTAATTTCTGGCCATTGGTTATGTTAGAGGCGGCTAGGTTTAATAAATTAGGGTTTTGTTATTTTTTTCTAAATTATGAAGGGGTAGGGGCTATTTATAAGGAACCGACGAAACACTATTCATCCCGGAAATTCCGAACTCCGATTTGCGCGCCGTAACCAGCGTTTCTAAGGTTTACCCCGCGTTCCGGACACAATGGAACAGGTTTCGGAAGCTAATTCGGACATCTGTGCGAGTTATGGCTACAAACGCTCAATTTAAATTAAACCGATTTAAATCGATTTCTAGGCGTTTTAATTCGTACCGGACAAACGGTAAATCCAATCGACTTGAAATTTGAAACCTTACAAAAATATCAAATTACGGACCCGATGAAACTGGTTTCATCGAAATCCGAGACTTTTTGAAAAATGGCTATTTTCACTCGCCAAATTAATATTAAAAATAATTCGATGCGTTTCGAGCTGCCACGATCAAACGATAGCTCCGATTGACACGAAAATTGAAATCCATTAATAACTAACTATTACGGATCCAATGGAACTGGTTTCGTTCAATTCTGAGACTGTTCAAAAATTGACCATTTTACAGTCGATTATTAAATATTAAAATATTCAATTTTCACAATTTAACTTTTAATTCGATTTTAAAAGTTCTAAAATATCATTCTAACTTCAATATGATAAAATAAAATTTTACAAATCATTTTCAATCATATTTAACTCAATTTTCAATAATTTCCATAATTTAACGTATTAAATTATCGATTTAATTATCCAATTAAATCCAATAATTCAAATAAAAATTTATTTGACTTATAAATTCACTTATTAATATTTAAAATTAATTAAATATTCAAATTTTAATTAATAAAAATTCTGGGTCGTTACAGAAACAATGGCCAGAAATGCACGATCCTTTCCCTCTCAATCTCTCTCAATCCCTTCATCATTTCAAAAATCCTCCAACACGAAGATTGCAGTGCTCGATGAGACGAGTGAATCCATACAGATATGATCAATTTTAAAGCATCGATGGAGGCGCAGGTGGCTAGGGAAGTCGCGCCATTCGTGCACGGAAATCGAGGAGATGGTGGCACTGGGGGGGTGCGGTCCGCCGGCGTGGGTAGCTCTGGTGATGGCGCTTCGTTTGGCATCGCTTGATCGGGGTAGAGATCATCGTGATGGTCGCGGTCCGAAGCCCTAAGTGGCGGCTTGTGTTGGGTTCGAACGTGTTTTCCTGTACGTGAGGGGGGAGATGATACGTGCGGCCATGATTTTGCATAGGGAAAGCAGCGGTTCAGATGTAGGGTTTGCAATTTAAATTATAAAAATTGAAATTTATGTATATTAAAAATTGTGTTAACTTTAAAAATGTATAACTTGTTGATGCGAGGTTGAAAACGCGCGAAGCCAGTTGCGTTGGAATCGTATGGACGAGCACTACGCTATGGAATTGGATTGGAGTCGTATGGAGTTAGTGAGAATTTTGGGTAAAATTAAACGTCCGTTTAATTTTATTCGAAATAAATCGCTAAAACGAAATTGATATCAAGGTGAGAACTTCTCACTCAATCGAATCGGTTTCGATTTTTATTTTAAATAGTTAGATTTAAAATTCTAGAATGTATGTTTGAATGATGATTGTTATCTATTGATTTTTAAAATAGACATTATGCGCCGTTAGTAAGCGGAGGTTATTTATTAAAAACGTATACCGCGAATATTTCATAAATAGTGAAATTGGTATTATATATAATAGCAATATATATATATATATATATTGGCATATGTATGTATTGCAGTAGTTGATTTCCCGCATTGTATAGCGGATGAGACCCTATTGCGCCGTATAATAGCGGATAATATTATTAATCCCATATACCGCGATAATTTCGTACTGGAGCGAAATTGGTATTATGCTAATGTTTGTGGATGCAGGAAAACAGGTTGGAGGGATCCAACTGGATTCCTCAACAGTATTTATTTGATTATGGATATTTTGATATTCGTTGATTATCATATTGATATATGATGTCGTTGTAGTCGTGATTGACTATTTGGTGTGTAGCATCATTGGGCCAAATTTTGGAAATTTAAAAAGGATTTTTAAAGTGATTTTTGAAAATATAAAATATTTTTGGAATTGATCCATTATAAATAAATAACAATATAATTTTTAATGTTATAAAAATTATGATTTTTGAGAAATACAGTTAAAAGTTAATTTTTGAGAAATTTTTGAGAAATTATGTTATATATCTATTTTAATTTCGAATTCCTATACTAGTGATTTTGGGTTGTCGTAACGATGTTTTACGTAACATTCGTTTTGGCCCAAATAAATATGTTTAAGATAATGATTTCCTTAAAGAATGAAATATATACTTAATTTCGATTTAAGTATATTGAATATTTTCCAAGTGTAGAAAATAAAATTTGTGAATTACTTATTAAATAAGCATGGGAATGCTTTTCCAATGTGAAATGAAACAATTGGAGAATTTATCCTTTTGAAGATAAATTAAAATGAATAATTGAAAACGTATATTCATAGATATTGTAGAATATAAATTCACTATGGAATTTATAAAAGGAAAAGGGAATTTGTTTAAAAATAAACGTTGAATTATTTTTGAAGTGTGGGAATTAATTTACGGATTTGGAACGTAAATATAAAGTAAATCTTTAAGGATTTATTTAATTGGTTTAAATGAACCATGTTGAAATGAAAGTATTTCCGTGTAAGGAAAATGATTGAAATTTATTTTCTAAAGTGGTAAGGATGAAAAGTGATTTGAAAATTGTTTTCAAATGGTTGAAGTGTGAAAATTTTATATCTAGTAAAGATATTTTGGAAATTAAATAATTTGAAAAATTATTTGGAATCTGGTGATGTTGTGCATATCCATTGATAGTTCAATAACCGACTATCAATATTTACCTTTAAATGGGTATTTGTTGTGATTTGCTTGAATTTGAATGCCACACTTATTTTTTTTTAAATAAGCGCTCATTAATCGGGTTAACCGGGAAAGGACCATGGGGTCGTATAACCCATTCCGAATATGTGATACGTCGTTATGAATTGCATTTGAAGATCGGTGTTGAAGACCGGATATTTGCGAGAGCGATAGGATGACCTGTCGATTGACTCTGCACCGAGTAGCTACGGTATAGAGTTCTCCATATGTGATGGGGAATCCGATCAGGATTGTGGATATCCGGATTGCAAGGACTTCTTTGTAAGTGCCTTCGGTTCTGTTCGAGCCCGGAACAGACTTGTATGGATTGTATGTCTGACATTACAATTGATTTATAAAGCCGATTTCTTTCAAATATATTTCTGTTGGTGGCGGAGAATTTATTCTCTTAGCTTAACACCCTTCTCTGAGACGTACGAGCTCAGAGGTTATGTAGTTGAAGGTTATCAGCGATATATTCCCAATTTGGTAATGTGACATGCTGAGTGTTGCTGTGAAAATGATCATGGTTTGATCATTTGTGATATGATCATTTGTTTGATCGTTTATCTTTGTGGTCATTTCTATGATCATTTGTGACCCAAAGCACAGCTTTTGTATAAAGCGTGGCTTTGTGGAGGAGACTTCGTCGAGCATCACACCCCGAAATGGTCAAAACAGGAAAGATGCAGCAAGGTTATGAGGGGTAGCTCCCTTTAGGGTATGTGCATTTCCTTCTGGAAAAGGGTGGTATCATGGTATGGAGCCCAGATACTTACTCATGTTGAAACACTTTATTTATGATTGTGTGATTTTGGTTACGAGCGCTCGGATAAAGGTCCCAAAGGACCGGGGGATGGCATACTCGTGTCAGTTGTTACCTAGTTTGAAAGGTAACCCGGCCTTGTGTTGGCAGAGATCCGGTTAGGTTCTCGGGGATGTCCTTCCAGAGGCATTCTCATGTGGCAATGGGAAGTTCCTTGGCCTGACCATTTGTTGGAAATCCAAAGAAACAATACGAGACTTGTACGGTTTTAGTTGTATAACCTGCCATGGAATGTGGCGGTAACCTGCTATTGAACATGGTAACTATAGTAGGCATACAATAATGGTCGTATGTTGGCTAAGATTTATATCTTTACTTTTGAAATAATTTTCCTACACTATGCGCTAGTAATAATATCAAATGTTCTTTTTAATGCGTATCAAGCATCTTTGACTATTATAAGGAGAAATCTCCTCCGATTCTGCGTTTGCATTGTGTGTGTGTGCAGGAGGCCTTATGGTAGTCTCATTTTTAAAAGCATTGCGAATTGACTTTAAAAATATTCCTCTATTTTTATTTTAAAGAAAAATAAACTGTTTTGAGTTCTCACACCAGTCACATGACTGATTCGGAGTTTATTGTTTTCCTTCCTAAACTCTGGGTGTCCACCAATTTCTACACGGGCAGTCAAGAGTTAGGTTTATCAGGATATTCTGGAATTCAGGAGTTGCTGGAGGCAAGCTGGATGGCATGGCGTATTACTAGTATATAGTATTTCTTTTTCCGCTGTTTGTTGTTGTACACTCTGATGATATGATGAAATGTGATGTAATGTAATAACTGATATAGTTCTTTTTTTAAAGATTATTCATTTATTATTATATGTTGTTCCGCTGCGAATTATGAGATTCTGATATTGTTCTGTTGTGTTCTTTCTGTCCCGTTCTATTTTCTCTATTGTCTTTCCTCTCTATTTTGTACCATTTTCTCTCTTCTTCTGCCTTCTTCTTCTTAAACATTAAGAATTCGTATTTCTGTTCATCTTGAGTTAATCTATGGAGATTAGTGTATATTCAAGGAGTACGGATTTGCGGGTCCTGACAAGGTGGTATCAGAGCATATGGTTAAGCGACAACCATGGCTCTGTTGGGTATTACTCATTAGAGATAGAGTCAGTAGTACTCTAGAATGAGTTTGGGTGTAATAATAGCTATGAGAGCGTATTTGTTAGTGAATATAAAATTGTTTTATATTTTGATGATTGGTTTGTTGAGTGGCATATGGATTCTGGTTAATACGAGTAATTAACGTTGTTGATAGGGATCTCTAAACACTTGTACACAACAATTCGACACGATATTGTTTTAAATTAGGCAAATGAAATAATTTTACCTTGATTATATTTTATATATAAAGGAATAATTTTTAAGAATTATTAAAGTGTATATAAGTTGATTGTTTGGTTATTGAATAAAAGTTGTTTGAATAATCTAAATACAAGAATAATTGTATAAGTATAAAGAATTATAAGAATTGAATTATAAATAACGTGATTTACAATTGTGAAATAAACTTTTATATATAAGAAGTGAAACTATATGAATATATTTATGAATATGAGTTGTAAATAAAAATGAATTTAAAGTTAAATGGAATAATGAGTTTAAGTGTTAATTCATTAAAATCTAATGTTATTGGAAGTTGAAAGATTGAATGAAAATCAATTTAATTAAACCAATTGAAAGTGATGGTGTTAAACCAAATTGAATGAATATAAGCAAAGGAATTTGGTTTTGATTAATATACATTGGTTGATATATGATTGTTAGTTGATTGTATATAATTCATTAAGTGTTAATGAAATTGAAAGCTAAAGTAATTGAAATTCAACTGGAAGTTAAGTGAATCTTAAATAGAATTGAATTTGATTTGGAAGTGAACCAACTTGAATATGAACTAGTGAATATAAACTAATTGAGAATGAATGTTAGTAAAAACATCCACTGTTAATGAATCAAATGTGATTAAATTGAAAACCATTTCATTGAATATTAATGAGAATATGAATGAATATTGATTTGGTTATGGATGATAGTTGGTTGATGTTTGCATTTGTTGTTTTGTTGCATTTGCTATGTTGGCATATATAGTTATTATGTTGCTATATGTTGTATATCGATACTATTGTCTATATACATGTTTCTCATCTATTTGTTGAGTGTTTAGTAGGTGCGGATCGCATTTGCTTCGCATTTGGAGCTCGCTTTCGCGCTATATTAGCCGTATATGCTTGCTAATAAAATATAATGTACATATCTCGGATTAAATATCGTACTTTTACACTTTTTTCCCTGCGGGATGCCTCATTACTTGATGAGATGTATATTTTTGATATATATACTGTCATTTTTTTTCGGATCGAGCCGCGCAAAGGAGACTCTGGCGAATTTTTCCGAAAATTTAAGGCGTTAGAATATTTTTGAGAAAAACGGGATTTTTTTTGAAAACTATAACTTTGATTTGGAGTTGAAAGTTAAACAATAGTAGTTGTTTTTGAAAAGATAACTAAATATGATTTGAAAACTTAGTAAAGTTATTATAAGAAATTTAATTATGAATTTTGGGAAAGTTAATAGATTCTGTAACTTTTCTTACTTGGTAATTTCGAGGACGAAATTCTTTTAAGGGGGGAAGTATGTAACGACCCGGAATTTTTATTAATTAAAATTTGAATATTTAATTAATTTTAAATATTAATAAGTGAAATTTATAATTCGAATAAATTTTATTTCGAATAATTGGATTTAATTGGATAATTAAATCGATAATTTAATATGTGAAAATACAGAAATAATTGAAATTTGGGTTAAATATGATTAAAATTGATTTGTAAAATTTTATTTTATCATGTTGGAGTTAGAACGATATTTTGGAACTTTTAAAATAGAATTTAAAGTTTATTTGTGAAAATTGAATATTTTAATATTTAATCGACTAGTGAAATTAGCCAATTTTTGAACAGTCTCAGAATTGGTCGAAACTAGTTCCACTGGATCCTTAATAGTTTGTTATTACCGGATTTCAATTTTCGTAGCAATCGGAGTTATCGTTTGACCGTGGCAGCTCGAAACGCATCGAAATTGTTTTAATATTAATTTGGCAAGTTAAAATAGCCATTTATCAAAAAGTCTCGGATTTCGACGAAACCAGTTTCATCGGATCTGTAATGTGATATTATTGTACAGTTTCAAATTTTAAGTCAATCGAATTTACCATTTGTCTGGTGCAAGCTAAAACGCCTAGAAAATCGTTTAATCGGTTTAATTTTAAATCGAACGTTTATAGCCATATCTCGCACAGATGACCGAATTAACTTCTAAAACCTGTTCCATTATGTCCGGAACGCGGGGTAAACCCTAGAAACACCGTTCACCGCGCGTAAATCGGAGTTCGGAAATTCCGGAATGAATAGTGTCGTTCAAACTTCTATAAATAGCCCCTTGTTCTTCACAAAATAAAAAAAATAAAAAAATTAGGGTTAAAACCCTAGCCGCCTCCATAGAAACAATGGGCAGAAATGCACGATCCTTTCCCTCTCAATCCCTTCATCATTTCAAAAATCCTCCAACACGAAGATTGCAGTGCTCGATGAGACGAGTGAATCCATACGGATATGATCAATTTTAAAGCATCGATGGAGGCGCAGGTGGCTAGGGAAGTCGCGCCATTCGTGCACGGAAATCGAGGAGATGGTGGCACTGGGGGTGTGCGGTCGGCCGGCGTGGGGAGCTCTGGTGATGGCGCTTCGTTTGGCGTCGCTTGATCGGGGTAGAGATCATCGTGATGGTCGCGGTCCGAAGCCCTAAGTGGCGGCTTGTGTTGGGTTCGAACGTGTTTTCCTGTACGTGAGGGGGGAGATGATATGTGCGGCCATGATTTTGCATAGGGAAAACAACGGTTCAGATGTAGGGTTTGCAATTTAAATTATAAAAATTGAAATTTATGTATATTAAAAATTGTGTTAACTTTAAAAATGTATAACTTGTTGATACGAGGTCGAAAACGCGCGAAACCAGTTGTGTTGGAATCGTATGGACGAGCACTAAGCTATGGAATTGGACTGGAGTCGTTTGGAGTTAGTGAGAATTTTGGGTAAAATTAAACATCCGTTTAATTTTATTCGAAATAAATCGCTAAAACGAAATTGAAATCAAGGTGAGAACTTCTCACTCAATCGAATCGGTTTCGATTTTTATTTTAAATAGTTAGATTTAAATTTCTTGAATGTATGTTTGAATGATGATTGTTATCTATTGATTGTTAAAATAGACATTATGCGCCGTTAGTAAGCGAAGGTTATTTATTAAAAACATATACCGCGAATATTTCATAAACAGTGAAATTGGTATTATATATAATAGCAATATATATATATATATATTGGCATATGTATATATTGCAGTAGTTGATTTCCCGCATTGTATAGCGGATGAGACCCTATTGCGCCGTATAATAGCGGATAATATTATTAATCCCATATACCGTGACAATTTCGTACTGGAGAGAAATTGGTATTGTGCTAATGTTTGTGGATGCAGGAAAACAGGTTGGAGGGATCCAATTGGATTCCTCAACAGTATTTATTTGATTATGGATATTTTGATATTCGTTGATTATCATATTGATATATGATGTCGTTGTAGTCGTGATTGACTATTTGGTGTGTAGCATCATTGGGCCAAATTTTGGAATTTTAAAAAGGATTTTTAAAGTGACTTTTGAAAATATAAAATATTTTTGGAATTGATCCATTATAAATAAATAACGATATAATTTTTAATGTTATAAAAATTATGATTTTTGAGAAATACAGTTAAAAGTTGATTTTTGAGAAATATAGGTTAACGGTCTTATAAAATAGTTTAAATTGGGATTTTGGAATTTATTATAAAAAGTTTAAAAATAGGATTTATAAAATTTGATTATTTTATAAATCGGATTGGTGAAATTATAAAGGAGTTTAAAGACGTTTTCAAAAGAATAATATAAATTGATTTATATTAAAGATTTATAAATTGATATTTATAAATTAATAAAATGCTGGAATTATAAAACGAGTTTTTATAAGTGTTAGAATAAATTGTGAATGAATTTCATAAAGGAATGAAATTTATAGAATTATAATCGGTGAAGTTATAAATGGAATTTTATAAACAGTAGGTTTATAAAATTTGTAAAGTTATTGAAAGAATGGATTTTGGATAAATAAATGAATCTTATAAGTTATAAGATTTATAATTATGAAGTTTAACGGAAAGATTATGCAAACAAATAAATTATAAGTATTTAACTTATAATATGAACCTTTGGTTTATAATTGAGTTATAAATTGAATAGGTTAATAAAAGAGATGTATAAAAGGAAGTGTTATAAAATAAATAGAAATGGAATTTATAAACGTTGTTTTATAAATCCGCAAATGACTTATTTTGATAAGTAAATTGTTGTAACTTATTAATGAAGTTATATTCACGTTTTAGACAGTGAATAATCCTTTGAAATAAAATGAATAGAAAGGATGAAATTTGTTAGCGGAGTATATTCACGTTTTTGAATAGTGAATAATATGTTAAAGAAATTGTTTTGGACGTGATGTTTTAAATAGAATTAAAACGATCTAACGATGTTTTTAAATGTGTTGAGATTCGAAACCATAGATTTCAACATTCATTGTTGAAATAGACGTTTTCGAGAAACAGAAGGAAATGATGGACTATAACACTGTTGTTATAGTAAATGATTTCCGAAAGGAAATGTTTTGTATAGTATTGAGATTTATATATCTATTTTAATTTCGAATCCCTATACTAGTGATTTTGGGTTGTCGTAACGATGTTTTACGTAACATTCGTTTTGGCCCAAATAAATATGTTTAAGAGAATGATTTCCTTAAAGAATGAAATATATACTTAATTTCGATTTAAGTATATTGAATATTTTCCAAGTGTAGAAAATAAAATTTGTGAATTACTTATTAAATAAGTATGGGAATGTTTTTCCAATGTGAAATGAAACGATTGGAGAATTTATCTTTTTGAAGATAAATTAAAATGAATAATTGAAAACGTATATTCATAGATATTTTAGAATATAAATTCACTATGGAATTTATAAAAGGAAAATGGGAATTTGTTTAAAAATAAACGTTGATTTATTTTTGAAGTGTGGGAATTAATTTACGGATTTGGAACGTAAATATAAAGTAAATCTTTAAGGATTTATTTAATTGGTTTAAATGAACCATGTTGAAATGAAAGTATTTCCGTGTAAGGAAAATGATTGAAATTTATTTTCTAAAGTGGTAAGGATGAAAAGTGATTTGAAAATTGTTTTCAAATGGTTGAAGTGTGAAAATTTTATATCTAGTAAAGATATTTTGGAAATTAAATAATTTGGAAACTTATTTGGAATCTGGTGATGTTGTGCATATCCATTGATAGTTCAATAACCGACTATCAATATTTACCTTTAAATGATTTTTTTTTAAATAAGCGCTCACTATCCGGGTTAACTGGGAAAGGATCATGGGGTCGTATAACCCATTCCGAATATGTGATACGTCGTTATGAATTGCATTTGAAGATCGGTGTTGAAGACCGAATATTTGCGAGAGCGATAGGATGACCTGTCGATTGACTCTGCACCGAGTAGCTACGGTATAGAGTTCTCCATATGTGATGGGGAATCCGATCAGGATTGTGGATATCTAGATTGCAAGGACTTCTTTGTAAGTGCCTTCGGTTCTGTTCGAGCCCGGAACAGACTTGTATGGATTGTATGTCTGACATTACAATTGAGTTATAAAGCCGATTTCTTTCAAATATATTTCTGTTGGTGGCGGAGAATTTATTCTCTTAGCTTAACACCCTTCTCTGAGACGTACGAGCTCAGAGGTTATGTAGTTGAAGGTTATCAGCGATATATTCCCAATTTGGTAATGTGACATGCTGAGTGTTGCTGTGAAAATGATCATGGTTTGATCATTTGTGATATGATCATTTGTTTGATTGTTTTTCTTTATGGTCATTTCTATGATCATTTGTGACCCAAAGCACAGCTTTTGTATAAAGCGTGGCTTTGTGGAGGAGACTTCGTCGAGCCTCACACCCCGAAATGGTCAAAACAGGAAAGATGCAGCAAGGTTATGAGGGTTAGCTCCCTTTAGGGTATGTGCATTTCCTTCTGGAAAAGGGTGGTATCATGGTATGGAGCCCAGATACTTACTCATGTTGAAACACTTTATTTATGATTGTGTGATTTTGGTTACGAGCGCTCGGATAAAGGTCCCAAAGGACCGGGGGATGGCATACTCGTGTCAGTTGTTACCTAGTTTGAAAGGTAACCCGGCCTTGTGTTGGCAGAGATCCGGTTAGGTTCTCGTGGATGTCCTTCCAGAGGCATTCTCATGTGGCAATGGGAAGTTCCTTGGCCTGACCATTTGTTGGAAATCCAAAGAAACAATACGAGACTTGTACGGTTTTAGATGTATAACCTGGCATGAAATGTGGCGGTAACCTGCTATTGAACATGGTAGCTATAGTAGGCATACGATAATGGTCATATGTTGGCTAAGATTTATATCTTTACTTTTGAAACAATTTTCCTACATTATGCACTAGTAATAATATCAAATGTTCTTTTTAATGCGTATCAAGCATCTTTGACTATCATAAGGAGAAATCTCCTCCGATTCTGCGTTTGCATTGTGTGTGTGTGCAGGAGGCCTTATGGTAGTCTCATTTTTAAAAGCATTGCGAATTGACTTTAAAAATATTCCTCTATTTTTATTTTAAAGAAAAATAAACTGTTTTGAGTTCTCACACCAGTCACATGACTGACTCAGAGTTTATTGTTTTCCTTCCTAAACTCTAGGTGCCCACCAATTTCTACACGGGCAGTCAAGAGTTAGGTTTATCAGGATATTCTGGAATTCAGGAGTTGCTGGAGGCAAGCTAGATGGCATGGCATATTACTAGTATATAGTATTTCTTTTTCCGCTGTTTGTTGTTGTACACTCTGATGATATGATGAAATGTGATGTAATGTAATAACCGATATAGTTCTTTGTTTAAAGATTATTCATTTGTTATTATATGTTGTTCCGCTGCGAATTGTAAGATTCTGATATTGTTCTGTTGTGTTCTTTCTGTCCCGTTCTATTTTCTCTATTGTCTTTCCTCTCTATTTTGTACCTTTTTCTCTCTTCTTCTGCCTTCTTCTTTTTCTTAAACATTGAGAATTCGTATTTCTGTTCATCTTGAGTTAATCTATGGAGATTAGTGTATATTCAAGGTGTACGGATTTGCGGGTCTTGACAGCCGCCCTCTTCCAACCCCGACCACCTGGCGAGCAACAGCTCCGGCCATAAACGCTAATACGACTGAGCAACCCCCTCACAAAACGCCGCTGCACTTGATAGCTTGATGGCGACGAACGGAACCAATCACGTCAACCACTCCAAACTAGGTTTACGAGCAAAAATTGCTCACCGCCTCTACCACGTTCATCGAACCACCATACGAATATTTTTCCCGCAACCCCACTTCACTCTTACACGTCCATTCAAGATTCCATCCACCACCATCCTGGGAATCATCAAAGATTGACAAAAACCCACTTCTCGATCAACCGAGAACTGCTCTTCCAATCCCTATCTAAAAATTTTGATTCAAGCTTTAAAAATCATGTTTTCGTGTGTACTAGTTTCATTTACATACTTGAATCTACGAATTATCAAGTTCGGATTTTGATTGTTTTAAAACTTCCTAAGTGGTGCAGTATTTCCAGAGCAAAAATTCAATTTGTTTTGAGCTTTAATAATTTTAAACTAAAGCCAAGGATATAACAAATATATTTATTCAACCTTTGGTTCAAATCAAATCCTTAATCAGGAACAAATAAATTTGAGTTATCTTTGAACCTGGAACCAAAGTCAGGAAATAATTCAGACACAGAGCAATGTACACACACTTATTCAGATACACAAAGATATATCTTTACAAACATAAATTCAGAGAATAAGCATACCACCATTTAATATATACTTAAAACATCTAACTTATTGATGTTACTCACCTGCATTTGTGAAAGAACAGAAGCTACAAATTCGAGCAGGTCCTTAAATTTGAAATCTGAAGCAGCTGAAAATCTCCTCTGTTTGATCCACTGTTTGCTAAGTTGTTGCTGGATGTTTATTTAGGTTTTTAATGAAGTTTATTTTAGTCTTAACTTAGTTCGAACTGAATAAGGTGAAGCTGATTTATAAACATGTTTTACAGAGTATATGCAGACAGGGAATATTATTATGTCTCACACACTTGTGACAATACTTGTACAATATGGCATACATATCTTGTTTGTACAGATTTTAAAACAAGGATATTTTAGATGGAGGCTGATATGAAATACATTGTGTACTAGAAAGATTTTTCATTAATTACTTTTGTTTGTTTGCTTAAGAATGCATTACACAGTCTTCCTTAGCAAGCTTTCATATATAGATTTGTTTTTGTTTTTATCTTGCTTTCCAGATTACATTCGAACTGATATGAAGATAAGTTTATATATACTTGCATCTACAGGTTATAATATCATGATGTTTGTACAACAAAACAAAGATATTTTATTTGTTGGAGGCTGAGGTGAAAACATTTAATGTATATGTCCTTTATGCTTGTATGTGTTCAAAGACATATCTTATATTTGCCTTGCATACTTATTTGATTTTGTTTTTCAGCCTGCACATATTTTAGATTTTGTTTGTATAATCACATATTGGCCTTGATGCTTTAACACACACACACACACACATATATATATATGTGTGTGTGTGTGTGTGTGTATGTATGTATATATGTGTTGCAATTCATTCTTATGATAGTTTACAAATTTGAAAATTTATCTGTTTCTAGATTAATTGTTGACTTGTTATTATATTTTAAAATGTTTGTGAATGTTATTTCTTTTATTTTGTTGTTTGAAAACTAAATGAACTTTATAGTTGTTATGTTATTGTAATTTAACCAATATATTTACTTTATAATTTTCCTAATTTATCTTATAGTCTTGTATTTTTATATGTACATTTTAATTTTATTTATATTATAAAAACACATTTATCAATTTGAAATGATAGATAAAATAAATTATCTTTTTATTATAAACTGCATATTTTATAATATATATTAAAGTATCGTTTGACAAAATTATATTAAAACTCATATATACTTTTAAATTCATATTTTAATCAAGCTATACTAAAAAGAAAAGAAAACAAATCTTTTTGTTAATAAATTTAAATTTTAACTTAAGCTAAAATAAGTTTTAAACTATTTAAGCATTTATCTTATGTATTTAACATCACATATTTATTTATTTAATTAGCTTTGAAAAGTTTATATTAAATAAATCATAATTTCTAATTCACTAAAATGTATATTAGAATCTGAAACGTAATTTATTAGTTAAACTTCAAAACAAATCTCACCTATTTACAATGTATACAAATATATACATTTATAAATAGAAAACAACGGATTTATTTTAACAGATATAATTAACCAATTAGATATTTATTAAAAGAAAAATATCAATTCAGATTTAATTAACAAAGATATATCAAATCAATTTAATATTTAATGCAGATTATTAAATTGATATTGCTCGAAAATTCCGGGTTGTCACATCGACGATAGACATACCAAGCAGGTCGACATATCCAATGAATACTTAAAACAAAACCATAGGTGGTTGGTGGATCTATCAGAACAGAATATAACAAATCAAATGTAATATACATCACAGAATAGTAGATCATCATATACACATATATTGATACACAACAGAGTATACAAACTAATACATGTCAAGTGGTATAGCAATCCACAATATACAGACAACTCCAAAAGAATACATATATCAGAGTTACAACAAAGGACTACACAAAAAGCTTTAACTAAAAGGAACAAGCTGGATAGTCCATGCGGAAGCAAAATTGGCTAAGTCCAAATGCACCTAACCTGAAACAACTCGGTCTGACCCGAGTATGAAATACACGGGTCAGTCTAGCTAAACAAATCAGTTAGATAAACTGAACACAATAACCTACAAGGTCACAATATATAACAAATATCTCTAAAATAGAAAACACAATCATCTAACAAAAGATGAATCATATCATAACAAAACAAGCCTCATATCATCGGCAACTCAGAGAAACAAAGGATAGGAATATCCCATAACAAGCCATAAAGGCAAATGACAAATACCAATAAGGTATACAAGTTCCACAAGGTAAACGCTACACATCATGCGGCTCAAAAAGACCAACACCGAAGGGCGATACCAAGGGAATATACATATCAATGAAACATCATAAAATTTGCTCGAGCTCACTACTGTATAAACAAGGATCCATGAGCCCGAAGACACCAAACCCAATATCACCCATGCGGCTCATAAAGACCAACATCGGAAGCGATACCATAGGGCACCCCAATATCACCCATGCGGCTCATAACGACCAACAACGGAAGCGATACTATAGGGCAACAAGCCCGAAGGTCTAAACCCAATATCACCCACGCAGCTCATAAAGACCAACATCATAAGCGATACTATAGGGCAACAAACCCGAAGGCACAAACCGTAGTGGTGAAGGTCGAAGACCCAGTACTGGACACCACTAACTGGCGGAATGTGTCACAACTCTCGAAAAGGAATCCGAAAAGTGTTAACGTGAGTCCCATAACCACTCGTTCGCACTAAAAGGTTTACTATCCGTCAGTCACTTTCACACTCAAAGCAGTACAAAGTTTACCTCATATCATCGGTAAACCAGACCAAAAGGCCAAAACGATCAATCAAATGGGTCGGGGACTAATCGGAAAGATAAACGCACAGATTCATGGTCCGTGTTTTGCCCAACCATTTAATCACCCTTCCACTTCGCTCGAAGTGCGAAATTGTGTGTGTGCGTTTAAATAGAATTTATAAATTAGACAAGGAAGCTTTTAATATAATTCGAAAGATTATTTTATAAAAACCCGTGAATGAAGTCAAGAATAAGTTATCAAAGCCAAAGAGGCAATAACAACCACTAAGAACGAACATGAATCGATAAAATTCAGAAAACCAATCAAAATAGTATAAATAGGCAAAACAGGAAAACATGAGCTGGTCAGTCGACTGAAATCCCTGTTCAGTCGACTGAACACTGTCCAGAAAAATTTCGGGCTTCATCTCAGCCGACTGAACATAGGATCCAGTCAACTGAACCCAATTTCCTACATGTCCTACTTATTACAAATGAAGTGCAAACTCTCCCAACTTTCAACCGGACGAGCGCGGACGCTAGGGGTTTACGCCTAGCGGCTACCCGGCCGTATAAGCACTTCAATTCATCACCAAAAACATGTTCAAACATAAAGTTAGGATCTTTACAGAATTGAACCCAAAACACTAAAAATTTGGGTATTCACCAATTCAATCCAAACCAAAAGCAAGTGCATATGAACAAGTGCTGGGAACTCATACCCAACATCAATAAAATCAAGAGAAGTAGATGTGAGTTCAAAACTCACCTTTTATCTCAAAACAAAGAAGAAGGAGCTAAATCACAAGGAGAAGACTAACCAATCTCTACTTCAACCCAACAAGCTTCAGTCTAAGAATAAAACACATATTTCCTAAGTTTAGGTTTAGGAAATTTTCTGAAATTGAAGAGGAAAAGAGTTGGAGAAGATGAAGAGGAGGCTTACCAATAGCTTCTCTATGATTTTGGAGCAAGAATTTGGATTTGCAAGAGGATCTAGGGCTAGGAGTTTCTAAGTCCCATTCTCTTCCCCCATTTTCAGTTTTAGCTTAAGTTTTTATGAAAATGAAATAAGTGAGTGGAGGAGAGGGACTGAGTTAGGGCTAATTAGAATAGTTTGGGTGAAACCCAAACCCAAAAGCCCACTTAGCAAATAGCAAAATTCGACTTACTCCAAACATATCAAAGCTTATACTCAAAAAGATCGTAAACGCCATTTTGGAATCAATGGAGATGGTTTCGAGTCCCAATTCGGCCGTTTGCAAAAAGTAACATTTCGGACCCAAAATCCGACTGACGACGCTATATTTATATAAAACATTTAAATATATAATCGTTAAATATGCGGGTTGTTACAACTCGACCATAGATCGTAGTCTATCGATGTTACGTTGCCTTCTCGGCAAAATCAAACTTTGTAACGTCCCGAAAATTTTCGACTTTTAAAAATTCAACATCGATACTCACTTTATCGACTGCCGAGAAATCGAAGGTCGGAAACCCGAAATGTTATGGTTTAAGAAAAGAAAGAGGTAGAAGAAGAGAGCAGATAGAGAAAAAAGGGGAATAAGAAAACAGAGAACAGAAAGGAAACAACAGAACAACATCAGAATCTCACAATTCGCAGCGGAACAACAAATAATAATAAATGGATAATCTTTAAACAAAGAACTATATCAGTTATTACATTTCATCATATTACATTACATCATATCATCAGAGTGTACAACAACAACATCAAACAAACAGCGGAAAAGGAAATACTATACTAGTAATACGCCATGCCATCCAGCTTGCCTCCAGCAACTCCTGAATATCCAGAATATCCTGATAAACCTGAACTCTTAACTGCCCGTGTGGAAATTGGTGGGCACCCAGAGTTTAGGAAGGAAAACAATAAACTCCGAGTCAGTCATGTGACTGGTGTGAGAACTCAAAATATTTTATTTATCTTTAAAAATCAAAATAGAGAGATATTTTTAAATTCAATTCGCAATGCTTTTAAAAATGAGACTACCATAAGGCCTCCCGCACACACACACATGCAAACGCAGAATCGGAGGAGATTTCTCCTTATGATAGTCAAAGATGCTTGATACGCATTTAAAATAACATTTGATATTATTACTAGTGCACAGTGTAGGAAAATCAATTCTAAAATAAAGATAAAAATCTTAGCCAACATAGACATTCCGAACTATGCCTACTATAGCTACCATCCAAACAGTGGGGCGCCACCATAAGTGAATGATAGGTTCTACAACTAATGCCGTACAAGTTTCGTATTGTTTCTTTGGATTTCCAACAAATGGTCAGGCCAAGGAACTTCCCATTGCCACATGAGAATGCCTCTGGATGGACATCCCCGAGAACCAAACCGGATCTCTGCCAACACAAGGCCGGGTTACCCCTAACTGAGTAACAACTGACCGAATATGCCATCCCCCGGTCCTTTGGGACCTTTATCCGAGAGCTCTCTAATCAATTCACACAATCATAATAATAAAGTGTTTCAACATGAGTAAGTATCTGGGCTCCATACCATGATACCACCCTTTTCCATAAGGAAATGCACATATCCTAAAGGGCGCTACCCCTCATAACCTTGCTGCATCTTTCCTGTTTTGACCATTTCCGGGGTGTGAGGCTCGACGAAGTCTCGTCCACAAAAACATACTTTATACAAAAGCCATGCTTTGGGTCAACAAATGATCATAGAAATGATCACCAAGATAGACGATCAAACAAATGATCCTATAACGAATAATCAACACAATGATCATTTCACAGCAACACTCAGCATGTCACATTACCAAATTGGGAATATATCGCTGATAACTTCAACTATATAACCTCTGAGCTCGTACGTCTCAGAGAAGGGTGTTAAGCTAAAAGAATAAATTCTCCGCCACCAACAGAAATATATTTGAAAGAAATCGGCTTTATATCTCAAATTGTAATGTCAGACACACAATCCTTACAAGTCTGTTCCGGGCTCGAACAGAACCGAAGGCACTTACAAAGAAGTCCTTGCAATCCGGATATCCACAATCCTGATCGGATTCCCCATCACATATGGAGAACTCTATACCGGAGCAACTCGGTGCAGAGTCAATCGACGGATCATCCTATCGCTCTCGCAAAATCCGGTCTTCAACACCGATCTTCAAATGCAATTCACAACGACGTATCACATATTCGGAATGGGTTATACAACCCCATGGTCCTTTCCCGGTTAACCCGAATAGTGAGCGCTTATTCAAAAATAAGTGTGACATTCAAATTCAAACAAATCACATCAAATACCCATTGAAAGGGAAATATTGATAGTCGATTATTGAGCTATCAATGGATATGCACACATCACCAGATTCCAAATAATTTTCCAAATTATTTATTTTCCAAAATATCTTTACAAGATATATAATTTCAACACTTCAAAAATAAATCAATATTTATTTCTAAACAAATTCCACTTACTTTTATAAATTCCTTAGTGAATTTATATTCCAAAATATCCATGCATATGATTTCAATTATTCATTTCAATTTATCTTCAAAAAGATAAATTCTCAAAACGTTTCATTTCACATTGGAAAAACATTTCCATACTTATTTATTAATAAGTAATTCACAAATTCTCTTTTATTTTCTACACTTGGAAAATATTCAATATACTTAAATCGAATTAAGTATATATTTCATTCTTTAAGGAAATCATTCTCTTTAACATATTTATTTGGGCCAAAACGAATGTTGCGTAAAACATCGTTACGACAACCCAAAATCACTAGTATAGGGATTCGAAATTAAAATAGATATATAAATCCCAATACTATTCAAAACATTTCCTTTTGGAAATCATTTACTATAACAACAGCGTTATAGTCTACCATTTCCTTTAATTTCTCGAGAACGTCTATTTCAACAATAAATGTTGAAATCTATGGTTTCGAATCTCAACACCTTTTAAAACATCGTTAGATCGTTTTAATTCTATTTAAAACATCAAATCTAAACATTTTCTTTAACATATTATTCACTATTCAAAAACGTGAATATACTTCATTAACAAATTTCATCATTTCTATTCTTTTTATTTTAAAGGATTATTCACTATTCAAAAATGTGAATATAACTCCATTAATAGGTTTCAACAATTTTCTTATCAAAATAAGTCGTTTGCGAATTTATAAAACAACGTTTATAAATTCCTTTTATTAACCTATTCAATTTATAACTCAATTATATACCAAATTCATATTATAAGTCAAATGCTTATAAAACGATTATTTTACAAAATCGTTCTTTTAAAGACTTTCCAAATCATAAATCTTATAACTTATAAGATTCATTTATTTAACCAAATCTATTCTTCAATTAACTTCACAAATTTATAAATCTTACTATTTATAAATTTTATTTATAACTTCACAGTTTATAATTCTATAAATTTCATTCACTTGTGAAATTCATCCACGATTCATTCTAACACTTATAAAAACTTGTTTTATAATTCCAACGTTTTTAATTTATAAATATCAATTTATAAATCTTTCAATATAAATGAATTTATATTTTCCTTTAAAACGTCTTTAATCTCCTTTATAATTTCACCATTCTCTTGATTTATAAAATAATTAAATTTTATAAATCCTATTTTTAAACTTTTCACAATAAATTCAAATTTCCCAATTTAAACCATTTTATAAAATTATTAACCCCATAATTCTCAAAAATCAGCTTTTAACTATATTTCACAAAAACCATAATTTTATAACTTTAAAAATTATAGCGTTTAATTATTTAAAATGGATCAATTCTAAAAATATAGTATATTTTCAAAAATCACTTTAAAAACCTTTTAAAATCCCAAAATTTGGGTCCAATGATGCTACACACCAAATAGTCAATCACGACTAACAACGACATCATATATCGTATATGATAATCAACGAATATCAAAATATCCATAATCAAATAAAAACTGTTGAGGAATCCAGTTGGATCCCTCCAACCTGTTTTCCTGCATCCAAAAACATTAGCACAATACCCATTTCGCTCCAGTACGAAATTATCGCGGTATATGTTTTTAATAAATATTATCCGCTTAATAACAACGCAATAGGGTCTCATCCGCTAAAAAATGCAGGGAATCAACAACTGCAATATATACATATGCCAATATATATATATTGATATTATATATAATACCAATTTCACTGTTTATGAAATATTCGCGGTATATGTTTTTATTAAATAACATCCGCTTACTAACGGCGCATAATGTCTATTTTAACAATCAATAGATATCAATCATCATTCAAACATGCATTCAAATATTTTAAAACTAACTATTTAAAATAAAATCGAAACCGATTCGATTGAGTGAGAAGTTCTCACCTTGATTTCAATTTCGTTTTAGCGATTTATTTCGAATAAAATTAAACGGACGTTTAATTTTACCCAAAATTCTCACTAACTCCAAACGACTCCAAATCAGTTGCATCACGTAGTGCTCGTCCATACGATTCCAACGCAACTAGTTTCGCGCGTTTTCGACCTCGTATGAAAAAGATATGCATTTATGAAGTTTGTACACGATTTAAACTATATGATTTACAACAACTTTAATTAATTTTAAACCTAAACTTGATCAAGGCCCTTGGATCTGCACTGCTCATCATCAGGCCATGTATCACCCCCCCTTTCTTCTTCGTTCACGAATTCTTCTACAGGTGATAAAATACGTATATGAACCCATGAACACAAAACTAGGTTTTCCAATTGCTCCACCATCGCTCGACTAAACTTCATCAAACCACCGCCATCTCGAAGCCCTTCGCAAGAGCTATCTCCACCTTCCACGGCTTGAAGCTCGGCCATCTCTACGTGCTTCGAAATGCGTGCAAACGGCATCAGAACGTGGCCCATAATCGCCTCCCATCGTTAACAAAACTACATCTTAACCATATGGATGTGAAGGTCTTGACACACTCTACAATATTGCTGTTGAACACTTCGCGTGAATGTTGACGGATTGCGAGTGATTGAGGGGAGAAAGAGGAGAATTTCTAGCCCTAGGTTTGTAACTGGCAGCTACAACTAAATTAGGGTTTTTTTTTTATTTAGAGATAGAGGGGGGTGTTGGTCTATTTATAGAAGAACGAACGAACACTATTCATTCCGATTTTTCGAACTCCGATTTACGCGCCGTAACCAGCATTTCTAGGGTTTACCCCGCGTTCCGGACACAATGGAACAGGTTTCGGAAGCTAATTCGGACATCTGTGCGAGTTATGGCAACAAACGTTCAATTTAAATCAAACCGATTTAAATCGATTTCTAGGCGTTTTAATTCGTACAGGACAAACGGTAAATCCAATCGACACGAAATTTGAAACCTTACAATAATATCACGTTACGGATCCGATGAAACTAGTTTCGTCGAAATCCGAGAGAGTTTGAAAAATGGCTATTTTAACTCGCCAAATTAATATTAAAAACAATTCGATGCGTTTCGAGCTGCCACGATCAAACGGTAGCTCCGATTGACACGAAAATTGAAATCCAGTAATAACTAACTATTACAGATCCAATGGAACAGGTTTCGTTCAATTCTGAGACCGTTCAAAAATTGGCTATTTTCACTTGCCGATTAAATATTAAAATATTCAATTTTCACAAATTAACTTTTAATTCGATTCTAAAAGTTCTAAAATATCATTCTAACTCCAACATGATAAAATAAAATTTTACAAATCATTTTCAATCATATTTAACCCAATTTTCTATTATTTCCATAATTTAACATATTAAATTATCGATTTAATTATTCAATTAAATCCAATAATTCAAAATAAAATTTATTTGACTTATAAATTCACTCATTAATATTTAAAATTAATTAAATATTCAAATTTTAATTAATAAAAATTCTGGGTCGTTACAATCTTCCCCCCTTAAAAGAATTTCGTCCTCGAAATTACAAGTAAGAAAGTTAAAGAATCCATTAATTTTTCCCAAAATTCATAGTTAAACTTCTTACAATACTTTACTAAGTTTTCAAATCATACTTAGTTATCTTTTCAAAACAACTACTATTGTTTAACTTTCAACTTCAAAATCAAAGTTAAAGTTTTCAAAATTTTCCCATTTTCTCAAAATTTTTCTAACGCCTTAAATTTCCGGAAAAATTCGCCATAGTCTCCTTTGCGCGGCTCGATCCGAAAAAAAAATGACAGTATATATATCACAAATATACATCTCATCAAGTAATGAGGCATCCCGCAGGGAAAAAAGTGTAAAAGTACGATATTTAATCCGAGATATGTACCTTATATTTTATTAGCAAGCATATACGGCTAATATAGCGCGAAAGCGAGCTCCAAATGCGAAGCAAACGCGATCCGCACCTACTAAACACTCAACAAACAACATGAGAACATGCATATATGAAAATAATCTCAATATACATCATATAGCAACATAATAACTATATATGTCAATATAGCAAATGCAACTAAACAACAAATGCAATATATATTCAACCATCAACCAACTATAATCCATAACCAATAAATATTCATTCATATTCTCATTAATATTCAATGAATTGGTTTTCAATTTAATCACATTTGATTTATTAACATTGTATTTTATCAACATTCATTCTCAATTCAATTAGTTTATATTCACTAATTCATATTCAAGTTGGTTTACTTCCGAATCAAATTCAATTCTATTCAAATTTATTTACTTCTAATTTGAATTCAATTTACTTTAGCTTTCAATTTCATTAATTCTTAATGAATTATATACAATCAATTAACAATCATATAACAACCAATGTATATTAATTACAACCAAATTCCTTTGTTTATATTCATTCAGTTTGGTTTAACACCATCACTTTCAATTGGTTTAATTAAATTGGTTTTCATTCAATCTTTCTACTTCCAATAACATTAGATTTTAAATGAATTAACACTTACATTCATTATTTCATATCAACTTAATTTACATTCAATTGATTAACATTCAATCCATTCATTCAATTCAATTTCAAAAGTTGAATTTCATTTATATAACTCAAGTTCACATTTATCACTTAACCTTTATCAATTTACTTTGATACCAATATCAACTTCATTCAACATCTCTTAAGTTATACTCCATTTAAACATCACTTAGTTTTACATAACTTAAATTCCCACTTGTAAATAAATTCAGATTCCAATTCTAAAGTAAATTTTCATTTAACTTTAAATTCATTTTTATTTACAACTCATATTCATAAATATATTCATATAGTTTCACTTCTTATATATATAAGTTTATTTCACAATTGTAAAACACTTTAATTATAATTAAATTCTTATAATTCTTTTACTTAGATTATTCAAACAACTAAACAATCAACTTATACACACTTTAATAATTTTGAAAAATTATTCCTTTATATATAAAAATATAATCAAGGTAAAATTATTTCATTTACCCAATTTAAAATAATACTGTGTCGAATTGTTCTGTTCAAGTGTTTATAGATTCCTATCAACAACGTTAATTACTCGTATTAACCAGAATCTATATACCACTCAACAAACCAATCATCACAATATAAAACAATTTCATATTCACTAACAAATACGCTCTCATAGCTATTATTACACTCAAACTCATTCTAGAGTACTACTGACTCCATCTCTAATGAGTAACACCCAACAGAACCATGGTTGTCGCTTAACCATGTTCTCTGATACCAAATGTAACGTCCCGAAAATTTTCGACTTTCGAAAATTCAACATCGATACTCACTTTATCGACTGCCGAGAAATCGAAGGTCGGAAACCCGAAATGTTATGGTTTAAGAAAAGAAAGAGGTAGAAGAAGAGAGAAGATAGAGAAAAAAAGGGGAATAAGAAAACAGAGAACAGAAAGGAAACAACAGAACAACATCAGAATCTCACAATTCGCAGCGGAACAACATATAATAATAAATGGATAATCTTTAAACAAAGAACTATATCAGTTATTACATTTCATCATATTACATTACATCATATCATCAGAGTGTACAACAACAACATCAAACAAACAGCGGAAAAGGAAATACTATACTAGTAATACGCCATGCCATCCAGCTTGCCTCCAGCAACTCCTGAATATCCAGAATATCCTGATAAACCTGAACTCTTAACTGCCCGTGTGGAAATTGGTGGGCACCCAGAGTTTAGGAAGGAAAACAATAAACTCCGAGTCAGTCATGTGACTGGTGTGAGAACTCAAAATAGTTTATTTATCTTTAAAAATCAAAATAGAGAGATATTTTTAAATTCAATTCGCAATGCTTTTAAAAATGAGACTACCATAAGGCCTCCCGCACACACACACATGCAAACGCAGAATCGGAGGAGATTTCTCCTTATGATAGTCAAAGATGCTTGATACGCATTTAAAATAACATTTGATATTATTACTAGTGCATAGTGTAGGAAAATCATTTCTAAAATAAAGATATAAATCTTAGCCAACATAGACATTCCGAACTATGCCTACTGTAGCTACCATCCAAACAGTGGGGCGCCACCATAAGTGAATGACAGGTTCTACAACTAATACCGTACAAGTTTCGTATTGTTTCTTTGGATTTCCAACAAATGGTCAGGCCAAGGAACTTCCCATTGCCACATGAGAATGCCTCTGGATGGACATCCCCGAGAACCAAACCGGATCTCTGCCAACACAAGGCCGGGTTACCCCTAACTGAGTAACAACTGACCGAATATGCCATCCCCCGGTCCTTTGGGACCTTTATCCGAGAGCTCTCTAATCAATTCACACAATCATAATAATAAAGTGTTTCAACATGAGTAAGTATCTGGGCTCCATACCATGATACCACCCTTTTCCATAAGGAAATGCACATATCCTAAAGGGCGCTACCCCTCATAACCTTGCTGCATCTTTCCTGTTTTGACCATTTCAGGGGTGTGAGGCTCGACGAAGTCTCGTCCACAAAAACATACTTTATACAAAAGCCATGCTTTGGGTCAACAAATGATCATAGAAATGATCACCAAGATAGACGATCAAACAAATGATCCTATCACGAATAATCAACACAATGATCATTTCACAGCAACACTCAGCATGTCACATTACCAAATTGGGAATATATCGCTGATAACTTCAACTATATAACCTCTGAGCTCGTACGTCTCAGAGAAGGGTGTTAAGCTAAAAGAATAAATTCTCCGCCACCAACAGAAATATATTTGAAAGAAATCGGCTTTATATCTCAAATTGTAATGTCAGACACACAATCCATGCAAGTCTGTCCCGGGCTCGAACAGAACCGAAGGCACTTACAAAGAAGTCCTTGCAATCCGGATATCCACAATCCTGATCGGATTCCCCATCACATATGGAGAACTCTATACCGGAGCAACTCGGTGCAGAGTCAATCGACAGATCATCCTATCGCTCTCGCAAATATCCGGTCTTCAACACCGATCTTCAAATGCAATTCACAACGACGTATCACATATTCGGAATGGGTTATACGACCCCATGGTCCTTTCCCGGTTAACCTGAATAGTGAGCGCTTTTTCAAAAATAAGAGTGACATTCAAATTCAAACAAATCACATCAAATACCCATTCAAAGGGAAATATTGATAGTCAATTATTGAGCTATCAATGGGTATGCACACATCACCAGATTCCAAATAATTTTCCAAATTATTTATTTTCCAAAATATCTTTACAAGATATATAATTTCAACACTTCAAAAATAAATCAATATTTATTTTTAAACAAATTCCACTTTCTTTTATAAATTCCTTAGTGAATTTATATTCCAAAATATCCATGCATATGATTTCAATTATTCATTTCAATTTATCTTCAAAAAGATAAATTCTCAAAACGTTTCATTTCACATTGGAAAAACATTTCCATACTTATTTATTAATAAGTAATTCACAAATTCTCTTTTATTTTCTACACTTGGAAAATATTCAATATACTTAAATCGAATTAAGTATATATTTCATTCTTTAAGGAAATCATTCTCTTTAACATATTTATTTGGGCCAAAACGAATGTTGCGTAAAACATCGTTACGACAACCCAAAATAACTAGTATAGGGATTCGAAATTAAAATAGATATATAAATCCCAATACTATTCAAAACATTTCCTTTCGGAAATCATTTACTATAACAACAGTGTTATAGTCTACCATTTCCTTTAATTTCTTGAGAACGTCTATTTCAACAATAAATGTTGAAATCTATGGTTTCGAATCTCAACACCTTTTAAAACATCGTTAGATCGTTTTAATTCTATTTAAAACATCAAATCTAAACATTTTCTTTAACATATTATTCACTATTCAAAAACGTGAATATATTTCATTAACAAATTTCATCATTTCTATTCTTTTTATTTTAAAGGATTATTCACTATTCAAAAATGTGAATATAACTCCATTAATAGGTTTCAACAATTTTCTTATCAAAATAAGTCGTTTGCGAATTTATAAAACAACATTTATAAATTCCTTTTATTAACCTATTCAATTTATAACTCAATTATATACCAAATTCATATTATAAGTCAAATGCTTATAAAACGATTATTTTACAAAATCGTTCTTTTAAAGACTTTCCAAATCATAAATCTTATAACTTATAAGATTCATTTATTTAACCAAATCTATTCTTCAATTAACTTCACAAATTTATAAATCTTACTATTTATAAATTTTATTTATAACTTCACAGTTTATAATTCTATAAATTTCATTCACTTGTGAAATTCATTCACAATTCATTCTAACACTTATAAAAACTTGTTTTATAATTCCAACGTTTTTAATTTATAAATATCAATTTATAAATCTTTCAATATAAATCAATTTATATTTTCCTTTAAAACGTCTTTAATCTCCTTTATAATTTCACCATTCTCTTGATTTATAAAATAATTAAATTTTATAAATCCTATTTTTAAACTTTTCACAATAAATTCAAATTTCCCAATTTAAACCATTTTATAAAATTATTAACCCCATAATTCTCAAAAATCAGCTTTTAACTATATTTCACAAAAACCATAATTTTATAACTTTAAAAATTATAGCGTTTAATTATTTAAAATGGATCAATTCTAAAAATATAGTATATTTTCAAAAATCACTTTAAAAACCTTTTAAAATCCCAAAATTTGGGTCCAATGATGCTACACACCAAATAGTCAATCACGACTAACAACGACATCATATATCGTTTATGATAATCAACGAATATCAAAATATCCATAATCAAATAAAAACTGTTGAGGAATCCAGTTGGATCCCTCCAACCTGTTTTCCTGCATCCAAAAACATTAGCACAATACCCATTTCGCTCCAGTACGAAATCATCGCGGTATATGTTTTTAATAAATATTATCCGCTTAATAACAGCGCAATAGGGTCTCATCCGCTAAAAAATGTGGGGAATCAACAACTACAATATATACATATGCCAATATATATATATATTGATATTATATATAATACCAATTTCACTGTTTATGAAATATTCGCGGTATATGTTTTTATTAAATAACATCCGCTTATTAACGGCGCATAATGTCTATTTTAACAATCAATAGATATCAATCATCATTCGAACATGCATTCAAATATTTTAAAACTAACTATTTAAAATAAAATCGAAACCGATTCGATTGAGTGAGAAGTTCTCACCTTGATTTCAATTTCGTTTTAGCGATTTATTTCGAATAAAATTAAACGGACGTTTAATTTTACCCAAAATTCTCACTAACTCCAAACGACTCCAAATCAGTTGCATCGCGTAGTGCTCGTCCATACGATTCCAACGCAAATAGTTTCGCGCGTTTTCGACCTCGTATGAAAAAGATATGCATTTATGAAGTTTGTACACGATTTAAACTATATAATTTACAACAACTTTAATTAATTTTAAACCTAAACTTGATCAAGGCCCTTGGATCTGCACTGCTCATCATCAGGCCGTGTATCACCCCCCCCCCTTTCTTCTTCGTTCACAAATTCTTCTACAGGTGATAAAATACGTATATGAACCCATGAACACAAAACTAGGTTTTCCAATTGCTCCACCATCGCTCGACTAAACTTCATCAAACCACCGCCATCTCGAAGCCCTTCGCAAGAGCTATCTCCACCATCCACGGCTTGAAGCTCGGCCATCTCTACGTGCTTCGAAATGCGTGCAAACGGCATCATAACGCGGCCCATAATCGCCTCCCATCGTTAACAAAACTACATCTTAACCGTATGGATGTGAAGGTCTTGACACACTCTACAATATTGCTGTTGAACACTTCGCGTGAATGTCAACGGATTGCGAGTGATTGAGGGGAGAAAGAGGAGAATTTCTGGCCCTAGGTTTGTAACTGGCGGCTACAACTAAATTAGGGTTTCTTTTTTTTTTTTTTATTTAGAGATAGAGGGGGGTGTTGGTCTATTTATAGAAGAACGAACGAACACTATTCATTCCGATTTTCCGAACTCCGATTTACGCGCCGTAACCAACGTTTCTAGGGTTTACCCCGCGTTCCGGACACAATGGAATAGGTTTCGGAAGCTAATTCGGACATCTGTGCGAGTTATGGCAACAAACGTTCAATTTAAATCAAACCGATTTAAATCGATTTCTAGGCGTTTTAATTCGTACAGGACAAACGGTAAATCCAATCGACACAAAATTTGAAACCTTACAATAATATCACATTATGGATCAGATGAAACTGGTTTCGTCGAAATCCGAGACAGTTTGAAAAATGGCTATTTTAACTCGCCAAATTAATATTAAAAACAATTCGATGCGTTTCGAGCTGCCACGATCAAACGGTAGCTCCGATTGACACGAAAATTGAAATCCAGTAATAACTAACTATTACGGATCCAATGGAACTGGTTTCGTTCAATTCTGAGGCCGTTCAAAAATTGGCTATTTTCACTAGCCGATTAAATATTAAAATATTCAATTTTCACAAATTAACTTTTAATTCGATTCTAAAAGTTCTAAAATATCATTCTAACTCCAACATGATAAAATAAAATTTTACAAATCATTTTCAATCATATTTAACCCAATTTTCTATTATTTCCATAATTTAACATATTAAATTATCGATTTAATTATTCAATTAAATCCAATAATTCAAAATAAAATTTATTTGACTTATAAATTCACTCATTAATATTTAAAATTAATTAAATATTCAAATTTTAATTAATAAAAATTCTGGGTCGTTACAAACGTAGACCGTTGACACTCTCCTCCACACGATTTCCGCTATGGTCCAAAGTAGATCGTAGCGACATCGAGTTACACTGTCGTCACAGCATAACCCAAATGCCTATGTAGGCATCAGCGCCCTCGACTTTCGCTGCCCAACAATCCTCAGGAACTAGTTTTTCCGGACTCCTCACAGGATCAACTTTAGAACCCCCCCTAGGGCTCAAGGCAGTACCACCCTGTGGTACTCCTAAGAAGTTCATTTCAAGGGAGTGCCTTTTCTCCAGAACCACTTTCAAAACACTTTATACTACACACATATAGTATCTTCCAAATCATACACCTAGTATGAATCTCAAATAAATTTCCTTTCTCAAAATTGATTATCCTAAAATCGATAATTCTCAAACTAGACTTTCCAAATTTCCAAAATTGATTTTTCCCCGAAAATCAAAAGCCTTTCCAAAATCCATAGGTTCTAAAAACCTTTTCTCCAAAATCATTCTCAAAAGATCCTTTATATATATATATATAACTTTAAATTTTTTTGGATCTTTTCAAACTTGTATAAATTCCCTTTTTATACTTCAAATACTTTCAAAAACCCTTTTCTTCTTGCTATAGATTCAACAAGGGGAGTTTACCAATTATATATACATAACTTTTTTTATACCAAAAAAATATTCAAGCTTGATTACTTTATAAGCCACTTACCCTATTACTTACCTCCATAAAGTAAATTATTACCATAGAAATATCCAATTTCTACTTTATTTCATCATATATTTTACAAATATACTTTTTTTTTCATAAACCATTTTACAGTTTTTATCCAAAAAAATTCATTCACTTACCCAAAATTCTTAAATCCTCATTTGGATTATCACCTCAATTCTTATCTCAAATGGATATTTAATCATAAACAGTTTGAACTCTGTCCAGCTTGAATTTAGAAAATAGCTTGAAAAATTAAGAATAGATAAGCAGTTGAAAATAATTACTAGTTTGTAAAATAGTTGTAAAATAGTTAAGTAATTGTAAGATAGTTAGAAAATAGTTAAATAGTTATAGAATATTTAAGTAATTGCAAAATAATTGTAAAATTGTAATTAGTTTATAAGACAATTGTAAAATAGTTAAATAGTTCCAAAAGTAGTTATAAAATAAGTATAAAATAGCTTGGCTTTAAAAAGAAAGATTGTATATAGTAAATAGCTTGAAAAAAATATATTTAAGAAAGCTTATATTAAAATAATTTGTTTGAAAATAGTCCTGAGCCAAACTGTTCAATTCCCAATCTCCATTCCCATCAATTCAATTTAAATTTCCACTTCCATTTAAATTGACTCAATTCCAATTTAAATAACTTCAATTTCCATTGGACTTGATTTAACACCATTTCAAGTTGAATTAACCTCAGTTTCTTTCCAATTGAAATCAAATTCCATTTGAATTTTAAACCTATTCAATTTTAATTACAATTCCAAATTATTCAAATCAATTTGGACTAATTTCAAATTGAACCCACTTCAATTTCAAATCATTTCAATTTCTGTTTGAATTAATCTTAATTCCAATTTGTTATCCAATTTCAATTTTGAAACCAATCCTTAACAATTTAAATTTCCAAGTTCCATTTGAACATTTAAATCTTAAGTTCAAAGTGATTTCATTCTCCATTTATATTAGCAATGGATATATATATTATTCCAATCCATTTCTTAATTCGTTTTAAACTACACAATTCATAATTTCAAAATTATTGAAAATAACAGGATGATATTAGGATAAATAAACATCCAATTTATATAAAACATTCTTCAATAACATTCCTCACACATTTCCTAGAAGTCAAATCCCGATTGAGATCTTATATAACTCCTCCCAAAACAACCCTTTTAACTTTCCTAAGTTAAATTTCAATTTTATCTTGAAATTTCCAATTCAGGTTGTTTGTTCCAAATTTATTTAACTTTCCTTAAGTTAAATTCACTACAATTTTATCCAGTCAACTTTACTCAATTTGAATCCCATTTCAAATTTTAGACTTCATATTAATCTCTAATCCCATTTATAAGTTCAAAAACTTATCACTTTGGGTTTTTACATCACATTCCAAGTAAAAACTTAAAACTCAGCACTTAGAGTTTATTTCTAATCGTCTTTTATATTATGTATATCCCTTACTTATACATATTTATTTCCTTTACACACCAAGTTATCCTTAAATTTTAAATCACCCTTGGTTTTTAATTCAAAACAAATTTCTTTAAAATTTCCAAAAAACTTCTTCCAATACTTTGAAACAATTCAAATGTTTCTAGACTTAGGTTTTAAAACTTCACAATTTAAAACCCACTTCAATTTATAAGTTATACTCATCTAAAAGTTTTCTTCCCTAAAACTTTTTCATTTTTCTTTATCAATGTTTACTAGAAAACAACATCCCATTATAAAACACAATACCCATTCCATATTCTAGTTTGAAACCAATTCTAATTCATCTTATCTGTATAGTTCATTTTATTCAAATTGGTTGTATTATTATTACCACTTAATTCTCATTATTTTATTTAATTCCAACAATCAGCAACCAATTACCTTATATATTAGAAAAATTATTGCTTTATATATCAAGATATAAACTATATAAAAATCATTTATTTTTAAAATCATTTTAAAATCTTTATATAAGAAAATAACAAGTACACTCTTTTATATATAGCACACTCAACTATTTCTAGGGTACTACTTACCCTATCCTTAATGAGTAAACCCTCCAGAGCCAAGGTTCTCGCTTAACCTTCAGCTCTGATACCAAATGTAACGACCCAAAAATTTCGATCCCGAAAATTCCAGATAGTTAGGAAAAGAAGAAAAGAGATAGAAGAAGAAACACAGATTCTCACATTCGTAGCGCATCAAAATATAATATCAAATAATATCATTTATACAAAGAAAGATGTATCAGTAAATTTACATTTTTAATACATGAGAGTTACATCATTTCATAATTACTGGACAGTTAAAATAATTTGTCCCAGATATACAACAATTTATCACAGCGGATACACTCCATACGTTCCTGCCATCCAACTCGCCTCCTGAGCTCCAAAACGTCCTTACCTGAAAATCTGTAATAGTCGGCCTGACCCGAGCATTACATCAAAGTAACACCCACGTCAGGTTGGAAATTAGCATGAGTAAACCCATATAATTTGAAATACTATATTCAAACCATAAAAGAAAAACCCGGGGTAACTAGTTCTTCACTACGAGTTCATTACTTGTTATGCTCAACACTTATTTCATAAATCAATCCCTAGGTACCAATACTTAGTTTAAAAGGTCCATATTATTCGATTTCATCCTATTGATTTCACATATCAAATCTATATAGATTTATTAGAGATTACAAATCGAAGAGGGTTCGGGTAATTACTGATACCCGACCCCGGTCACTTCGAATTCCAAGTCATCTTAACCCAAGTTATTCAAGTGAAATACAATTCGAAATTTAAATACAGAGGGTCACAGTAATTCATCATCAATAGATAACCACATTATCACAGTTTAAATCAAACATATCATATCACATAGCATCACGAATCACATATTAGGGATAACAATTAATCCAAGGCTTTCAATATCATTCTGTCGTCCATACGCAAGGTTAATTAGTCATACCATTCTAATTAATTTAAATAGATTAAATTAATTACATCAATCATCTTTAAATTCTACTTACTCAATATTAATTAATTACAAATCAATTAATTAATCATCCTCTAATTATCATCTTTAATTACATTGAGTAATTAGCCTTTAATTAATTACACAAATTAATTATCCTTAACCTTTCACGGTAATTAACTTACCATAACTAATTACATTGATCTTTAATTAATTACATTAATTAATTATACTTTAATTAATTATACTTTAATTAATCATATTCATTAATTAAACTTAATTAATCACATTCAGTAATTAACTATCCTTAATTACTTACATTAATTAATTAACTTCTTAATTAATTATTTTAATTAATTACCCCAAGTAATTAATCCTTTATTACTTCCACTAAGTAATTTTCTTTCTCATTAATTACACAAAGTAATTAAACCTTAATTATTTTCATTTATTTAATTACTCCTTAATTAATTTCCTTTAATTACTTACCCGAAGTAATTACTCTTTTATCACATTCAGTGATTTATCCATCAATTACTTCACTAAGTAATTATACTTAATCAATTACATTAAGTGATTATCTTTAATTAATTAAACCAATTAATAAACTTAAATTAATCACATTAATTTAGTTAATGGCATTGAGTAATTAATCTCTTTAATTACTTCCATATACCATAATTAATTACATTTAATCTACTTAGATTAACTTACCCTTAATTGATTAATTAATTAATTATCTTAAATCAATTACCTTAGTTAATCATCTCATAATTACTAGTTAATGATTAACTACAATCATTAACTCTTCACTAATTACTTATACTAAGTAATTATTCTTTGATTATTAACATTTATTAATTAACCTTTATAAATTTCATTAAGTAATTAACTTCACTAATTTATTATCTTTAATTAATCTCATACATGATTAAATAAAGATAAATTCTTTATCTTTATAAATTATTTATTAGACTTCATTAGAAAATATTTCGAGATCAATTTCATAATTAAAATATATAATTTACCTTAAATCAAAACAGTTATAAACATTTAACTTGTTTAAAACATTTAAATTCTTGAAATTTAACCACTTTAATAAATTTACAAGATTGTTTGATAATTTTACTTTTGGAAAAAAACATGATTTACATTCCTTTGAAAAGTTTATTTTAAACTTGTTAAATAATTTACTTTATAAACATATATAAAACACACTTTTAAACTTATCTAAATATTCTTAAAAACTTAATTATTTTCAATATTTAAAACTTTAAGCTTGTTTAAAGTTTTTCTTTAGAAAAATAATTATTAAAATAACCTTAAAACCCTTTTTTAAACCCTTTGAACTTTGCTTAAAACTCAAAATAATATTCTAGCTTGTAAAAATAAATTCTATTTTGCTTTAAACTTAAACTCGATTTCTTCTTTTTTTATAAAAATGTTTAAACCTTTAAAATTTTCACTTATCTATTAAACCAGAATAACTCCTCAAATCACACCCGAGCCAAAACACTAGAAACCCTAAGCCAGCTTCGAGTCTATCGCAAAACATCACAACTTCGAGTCGCACAGGCATCCACGCGAGATTGAAACCGAGAGAAACCATCATCCTCCCAAATTCGAAACAACCCCGATACAACAATCGCACAATGCACGTGCACGACCAACTTCGCGAACTCCGGCCAACTTCCTGGCCTCTAACAAGTCAACCTCGCCTTCGCCGTCCCCCTCGACGTTCCCGATAAATGATTACAACAGCGAATCGAAAAAACACCATTCGAACGAAAATATGAAGCTTAACCAGATCGAAACTTCACCCAACGACGACGACTCCGACCACTGGATCACAAGCCGAACATCCTGAAGCGACTCCACTCTCTGATGATCCATTTCCTCCTACTGCGAACCATTCTAGCCTCTCCATGGCGTTAAATTCACCTTGCATTCCTCGTCGACTCAAACTGACATTAAACCTTACATCGTCACCGATGGAACGCCATTGCCACCAGAAAATTTCCATACCAATATTCCTGCGATCCCCCACTTTCCATCCTTCTCCGCCCTAAGTTACAATCATTCACCTGCCGCCGATCGACTGTAATTGATCAAAAACCCAATATTGATCATCACAGCATAACCCAATAATCACTTCACTAAAAATCCTGATTTCACTTCCTAATATCATCATCTTCCATTACTAATATGTTCCTGAATTCAAATTACTAAATCGTGATGATTTATTTTTGACATTTATATTTATATTTACCATAAAAATCCAAATTTGAAATAATGTCTTAGTATAACCTTTTGAAATTATTTTTAAGAATAAGGTTATAACCCTTCAATCATCTTTTATTTAAAGATCGAAGCTTAAATTCGATCACAGGAAGGTATTTGAATTTTATTTTTCTGTAGCCTGTAAATAGACAGTGGAGTATATTTTATATTCATACAGACATTTCATAAATACATACATGCATTCACATTCATATACATATACAAACCATATTTCTAAAAAAACTTCCATCACAACATTTAAGTAACATCATATATATAAACTGTTTTTAAAGGGGATGTTTACTCACTTGAAACAGGAAGTAGAGAACAGAGGAGCAGTATAATTTTTTTCTGAAAACTTGCTTTTGAAATGATCTGGAAATGGTTACTTGATGTTGATTTTGAATGCACTTTGTTTTGAGTTGATTTAGTTGCTAGCTTGATCTTTGAATTTGAATTCATGCTGAGTTGAATTTGAAGCTTCTCTGGTTTGAAATTTGAAAATATGAAGTTGTTGTTGAGTTTTGAACTATTGTTTTGATTTTTTTTGGAAGAAAAAAGGAAATATGTTTGAACTGTAAAACTTTGAACTAGAAACAATAACTAGGTCTCTTCTTTTAATTATTATATTTTTTTTAAACCAAAAACAAAGTAATGACACTTTTAAATTTTCTTACATGTGTTAAGTTACATTTCTAAAATACTTACACTTGTTTAATACAAGTTTTTATTGTTTAACACATGTAAATGCATGTATTTCAATATTTCCTTATTTGATAGTTCACATGAATTTATATATTTTATGTGTTTCTATATTATAGTTTTAATACCTTTATATATATATATAACTTATATATAAGTTTTTGTAGAAAGTATCACTCTTTATCAAATCCCATTTAAAACTTAAGCTATTTTACTTTAATTAATAAAGATTTATCTTTAGTATTATTAAAAAAAATTATAGAGAATTCAACTTTAAATGTCCTTTGAAAATTTAATACATTGAATTTAAATTTGTGCCTTTTATTCACAAAGCATATATATATATATACATATAAACACATTTAGATACTTGTATATGAACAAACTTAAAATCTTCAATATTATAAAATTTGCATATATCTTTTTACATATATATATAGATATATTATTCATTTATTCATGGATTTATTTTCAACATTTAATATAGTTTCAATTTCTATATATATATATATATATCTAGAAATTTATCAGAATTTTATTTGTTTAACATACAAATCAATACTTTAATAAAATTAATCCTGTTAATTTCCAATTAATAGATGTCCAAAATCCGGGTTATCACAGTAGCTCAGGATGACTTGGAGATAGAACCAAACTTAGTAGTTATTATAAAGCCCATCCGAATCATGGAACAAGATGAGAAACAGTTAAGAAGGAAAGTTGTATGGTTGGTAAAAGTTCAATGGAGTGGGGATGCTGATGATTGCGCGCGGGAAACAGAGGATAGAATGAGAAAAGCATATCCCGAGTTTAGGATCGATGTATAGACTTTTTCCATCATTAGAGTGTACTCACCGCATATGGTGTGATTGCTTATTGTATACATTTCACCTTATTGAATATTTATTTCCTTTTCAGCTATTTTCTTCTTACCTAATTTCGAGGACGAAATTCTTTTAAGTAGGGAGAATGTAACGACCTAAAATTTAACCACCTCAAAATATAACATTTAAAGTGATTTTAAATATAAAAGGTTTTATGATTTAAATAGTATTAGATAGGATTTGGAAATAGAAATACACATAAAAATAGTAACATTTGCTTATATCGACAAAAGTGACAAAATCTTGATTTCAGAAAAGTAAGTTTAAATGGTTTAATAAATTATTTTAATTTATTTACGAGTGTTTATAATTTTAAATAATATTATACAAATTTATTTTTAAATTTGGTTTATATAAATAAATAGTTGAACTAAAACGTCAAAATATGACCGTAGAACATTTTGTCAAAAATCAATGTTTTGTTAATTTAAAGTTGTCGCAACGTTGTTGCACCTTTATTTTAATATTCATGTACACTTTTATAAATGTAGTAAGTAATTAAGTTTCTAGTTAGGTTTACTTTTATTAAAATAGAATTAGGAAATTCTAGAATATAATTAGGAAAAGTAAACTAACAAAAATAAAACATGTCAAATCAAAAGAAATATCATTATTATTTTGTTTTCTTACTCCTTAAGTGATAAGGACATAAAGTAAAGATTTGAAATGTGATGTTAAGTGTTGAAACGTAAGATTACTTTAAAAGTAAGTAAAGGGCATTTTGGTCTTTTGCAAATATAATATTTTAATCCAAAGTTTTTTCTACAAATACACACCCACTTTCTCACTTCCTTCCATACTTCTTCTTCTCAGAATTTCAAGCTTCTTCTTTGTCACAACCCATTTTACCATACCGATTTAAACTGATTTTAACCACACTTGTCAGCCAAATCAGACAGAAAGATGATAGTGAAAGAAAGAAGAAAGGTAGAAGATAGAAAGAAGATAGAAGAAAAAGAGAACAATTCAGAATCTCACAGCGGAACGAATGATATATAATATAAACAATCTTTACATGAAACCAAAATTATTGCTTTAATAACTTATACAGACTTTAATCAAAGTTTACATCCATTCAACTCGGATAGTTTATATCAATCCTGTCCTTATAACTTGTTGACAATACAACTAAATACAACTAAATATGAGCATTTACGTGAATACGTCTCCTGATTCCAGCTCCTCTCCTGAAGCTTTCAGTCTTCTAGCTAAACCTGGAAATATGCTCGGTCAGACTTGAGCATATAGGAAAAACACCACGCCCGGGTCAGTCTGGGAAACCCAGCGTGAGAAACACACACAACTTGATTAATTAAAGTTTAAAAATCTTTTTGAAATCAAAGGTATTTCATAAGACCACGCCACAAATAAACATGTCGGGTTTTTACTTTACGCTAAACAAAACATTTCATATAAAATCCTCTGATATTAGAATACTGTCTAAGTACAAATACTTATTCAAATAGCCGAAATTTTTACATTATTAAATTCCAGCAATACTAGTCACAAAGTGGGTTCTACAATCAAAACCGTAATGGGCACGTAGGGAGAAGGATTTCCAACGAATGACTAGGCACTGGGGTACCACCTGTCACGATACCCGGTCTAGATCAGCATATTGAGGACCCCTCCTTTCCTCTGCAACACAAGACCATAGTTTCCCTTTACTGGATAGTTCGAATAAGATCACCCCGCAGTTGGGATCAGCAACCGCCCACACAACCGAATAAAAAGGGACCTATATACAAGGATGACCTTACCCTAATTGGGTGCTACCCAGTTAGCCTTGCTGCATATCCCCTGATTTTCAGTAATTCCTGGTTGATGAGGTTCGAGTCTTAGCATTACCTTTTTAGAACATTTCACTTAGAATGCTCAGCATCCTCTTGACGATGTTTTGAAAGCATTCATCCATACAAGTCCGTTTCGGGTTCGAACGGAACCGAAGGCACTATTCCTACTACATCCATTGTGGAATCACCCTCAGGATTAGTAGCGATTAACCCTTGCACTTCATTGCTCCAACTTCAACTCCAAGGTCTTGTCTTTATCTAGAAAACATACTTGTTGGATCAAAGTGTTTTTTGGATTACAAATCCAATCACGGTCTCTTGGAAACAACGTTCGCTATTTCTCGGTAAACTCAACCTCGGTTCTTTAGGAAATACACAGACGAAAAATAAGATAGGAGTTCATCTCCTAACCGTTAATGGATGGGTTTCCTTATAATTCGTCCTAGAGAACAAACAAGTTTATACGTACGGTATAACACCTCGAACGTTAACCATACCATAAAATTCTCGAGTTTCCTCTAGATATTTCCAAAGTTAAGTTTTGTCCAGAATTTGATAGTCGGTTATTTAACTATCAAAATAATCAATCAATTCAGCCAAGTTATTTCCCATTGCAACCATTAAGCCTTGTTCACATTTAAAATCCCAATAGATTAAAATTTACTAAGAAAGCTTATTTCACTGGGTAAATATTTATATATATATATAACAATTTCTTTCCAAATCATACTTTTAAAATTTCCAAATAAATTTCTCAGGTTTAAAATAAAATATTCCTATAAAAGTTTACCGTACAATATCTCTTTTAAAACAATAATTAATATTTAATAGATTTATCATAAAGAAAATATACTTAAACGCTAATTATTCTGAAATAAAATTTACTTTTAAATGATCACTATATAGAAAGTTTTTTATACTAGAAAATATTTTAAATAATTCATAACTTATAATAACAATTATACTTTATAAAAATTATCCAAAAATAATAAATTACTTTGGTCATTTCCAAAGTAATTATCAATTCTTTTAAAAAACATCATTAGAAAATAATATTCATTTCAAACAAAACTAGATTCAAAGCTGACCCAAACCGAATAAGGCTTATCAGTCTCAACGGTACTTATCAAGCTACAATTCACAGTCAATACAGATATTCAAAATCAATCAGCTTCCATAGATCGATTCACATTATATTCTCAAATATAATTAACAGGTAAATAAACATATGTATACATGAGAACCAGATCAGAAATTATCATTTCTAGTAAACAATTACATGGAAAATATCAGATCGATGGCTTAAACTACCTACAGAAGTTAAATTAAATAATTAGCAGGATGGTGTCTGGTTCCGCTGACCAGATGTCAAGCAGTTTGAATAATCTACAATTAACTATCTATTTAGTTTGGGAACATCTTAAAAGATAGGCCATATAAAATTATACAACGGAATTCATTTCCAAATGGTAATTAATTCTGTCTGAATAAGCTTATAAAATTTTACTTTAACATCACAACAGATCGTACGACGGCGTAACATCCATTGATACGCACCGTCCACTTAATAACACTTTATTATATGTGAAATTAAATAATTATTATAAATATAGAATTCACTTAAGAACCTGAATCAATTCAAGGTATAAACATTTATTTTCCCTTAATTATCTTAATTATACTTCACTTTATTCAAATAAACACAAGGATTAATAATTAATTATTTTTAAAAGCTTGACTACTTTATGATAAAATAACTTATTTAAATGACCTAAATTAAAATAAAAATCTTAAAGCAAATCAATTTTATTATTTCCGAAATTTCTTTGTCTACATAAACTTTAAATAACATTTAACATCAAAGAGAATTGGTTTAAAAGATTTACTTTAAATCAACATGCCTGTTAGAAACTTTGGAAAGACAACTGGATTATGGATTTTATTTTTACTTTATAAAAAATTCTTTTAATGATAAATCTTGCTTAAAATAAAACAAAGACCCATCGGCCCAAAGCCTACAACCCAAAAACTAAAAGAAAACAACCCGAAGACTTATTCCTTATCACACACAAACGGACCGAGCCCAACACACAAAAAAACTATCCGCTACTCCTCTATCTCTTCCCATCTTCTTCCTTCCACCAAAATCCGGTTCCAACATCAGGAACACGACCAAACACGATCGACTCAGGAAATTAATACCGAGCTCGATTGAATCGAGCATCACTTTGAGACCACACCGACCCAACATCGAACACGACCAACCACGAAAACAACTGCTTTCGCCTGATCACTCGTGCACGGTGACACACGTGCACGTACACACCCACACCATCGATCATCTCGCCGCCGTGACACCACCGTCCAGTCCCTCATCACTCCCAGATCCAATTTTCCACTTCACCGATGCCAGCAATCCCCTACGGACGTAAATCGATCAACAACGCAAACCCACCCGAAACTAGAAAACCAACCTACCTCCATAAAACGACCCTCCGCATCCACGATCGGTCACAGCTTCACTCGCCACCTACCTCAGATTAAAGCCCTCCCATGCAGCTATCACCGAGCCATCTCCTTCGAATTTCGGTCACGCCAACACTTCCCAGTTCGCTCGTGTTCGTCGGCCTACCATCGCCTTCCAAAATTCCTATAATCCACTCGTTCTTCCAAACCCAACCCAAAACCATGATTCCGCCATGGTCGACACCTTCCCTAGGTCCTCCTGCTCCATCCAGACAAGGCCACGTCACCTCTCGTCGGCGAAGTCGACAAATATTGATTTTTGAATGGAATCCAGTCATCTGCCAATTTCTCGAGATTTAGAAATCTAAAAATCACAATTTTACTACTAAATTTCGTATTTCTACACAGTAATCCTAATTGCATGTTTAAATCTTTGTTTTGAACATAATGAATTTTCACTAAAGTATGCTTTTTACTCTAAAACTTATCATTGGTAATCTACACATTATAAGCAATTCACAAAATAATTTTAACTTAAACTATACTAGAAAATAAACAAATTCTTAGTTTACAACATCATCAAATTCGAATTAGATTAAGAGATAGAGATTTTTGAATTATGGATGCATAAAATGTTCACTGTCAACAGAGCAAATCTTTTCATTTTCAAATTTGAGAATAAATGTTTCTCGCCTTAAACATTTTGATTCCAGAAGCTTTAGAAGTTGAAGTTGAAATCTTTAAATCTGAATTCCAACAACTTGCTTTTGAATCCTTGCTTGAATGTTAAAAAAAGAGTATGTTTCTTAAACTTCAAGACTAGTATAGAGTTACTTGCCTCTCTTATTTTTGTTTCCTGTTGCTTACAATTTTAAACAGAGGCTATTTCTTAAGTTACAGGTTTAAAATTTTTAAACAGCAACTCAGATCCATCCATACCTATATATACACAAGCTTGCAATATCCAAAAGATGGATTGGAAAGAGATTTTGGAGGCTGAGCAGATGTTTGCTTTAATGCTGAAAGAAATTTGAAAAGAAAAAGATAATTATTACAATATTTTTATCAGTTGTTTTCTGCCAGGTGTTAGTATGTTTGCTAATTTAAATTTCATTATTTGTTTACCCATTGTTTTACTAGATTAAAACTGTTTTGTTAACGGTTTTCTCTTAACAGTAAATAACTTGAAATCTTCTCCTATTATTATTATATATTTATGTAAACCATAAGATATTTTAAAGTATATGTAAGTACACCTATGAAGATAGACAGCCTATATTTATGTTAGTGTTTGCATTTGTCGCTTATACATTTTAAAATAAAAATAAGAAACTAGATAATTAAAATAACACTCTTGGTTAATTTATCTAATATAAATATATATGTTATTTTGAAAAAAATAAAACAAAATAACATTCTATGTTAAACACCCTATATACATATGTTACTTTAAAACAAGGATTACAAAGTGGTATAAAACTATTTTTAAGCCTTCATGCATATATGTAACCATATACAATTTTTTTTGATAATATAGAAATATGTATTATTTTTAAATATACTTAGTCATTAGTTATCTATGTGTATATATCGTTTCTCTTGGTTATACTTATGTGATTCTTATACACATCATTTTATTTTATAACATTTTTATCAATTTATGAATATTATAAATTTTCCTTTTAAACTTATCTTTACATATAACTTCTCTTATACATGGTGTATATATATATATTATTTTAGAAGCTTTCAACTTTAACTCTTTTTATTTAATATAAACAACATTGTTTATATACCCAAAATAAAAAATATTCTTTTTACTTTATTATGAATTTACTGTTATGAATTTCTATCCAAATTTTACATACATTTAAATTTGTTTTCCCTAGATGTAAAAATATATGCATATGATTTTTCCCAATTAATTTTAATTCTCTATTATATTTTATCTTTAGAACAAAATATACATATTTTATCTCTAAAACAAAATACACATATTTTATCTAAAACAAAAATATACATATTTTACCTTTAAAACAAAATATACATAAGAAATTCCATTTGATCAATCTGTATTTTAATATAGATCTGAAAATTCAAATTATAATTGTTTTGGAAAATTGTACACAATTATTCATTACCGATTAATGGGAATATTCTATATTAAAATACAATATTATTGGATATTATAAATTAATATTCACAACTCGTGATGTAAAAAATCCCAAGTCGTTACATTCCTTCCCCCTTAAAAGAATTTCGTCCTCGAAATTCCATAGCTAAGCTAGTAAAACTATCCACATAAATTCGAATTGATCAATAGCAACTCATACTACACCAGTAAATACATAGGTTTCATACTAGTATATCAAAATATACATTACATCTAGTACCATCCAAAATATTCCTATGAGTGCTATCATCATCCATACAAGCATACCTATATATACAGATATATATATATATTGTCGTACCAAACATTTAACACCTAACCACCATGACATTCAAGGGTCATAGACACATACAAAAAGGCATACATTACCTAGAGAAAGCAATCTAACACTAACTATGGACTCTTACTACCTGAGTCCTCCCCTTCGGGTCCTGACAATTCCCTAGACTCCACATCACTGTCCGGAACCCAAACAATCTCTGGACAAGGCTCTCTCTGAAGGAAATCAACACCAACAACTGGCTCCTAAAAAACTTCACCTATCTCCCAAACGACTGTGTCGTTATTTTCCGATTCTAGATCCTCCTCTACTTCAAATTCTTCCTCGTCGTCAAACTCATCATCTTCACCCTGGGCTTCAAACTCTTCTTCACTGTCGAATTCCTCCTCGGGGACTTCTTCCTGAAGCTGAGGCTGAGGTTGCTCAACAGGCTTTACCGTCTCCTCTGGCTCTTCTTCACATAATGACGGCTCATTAAGATCCGCCCGAATTCTCCTGACACGGCCAAAATCACCATCCCTCTAGCCCTAGCCAATGCTCCACCACAACTGATGCTACGGGTTCTCTACAATTAATACCAAAACCCAAAGGTGAGATCCTAAGGTTAAGACTTCTATAGGCTAAAGAGTACATCAAGCTTTACACTTCAAAATTTATTCCCCCCTTTTAAATTTCTATTACCCAAAATTTATAAAATCTCTTTCCAAAAATAATTTAAGTAAATGTTTGAAAAGTGATTACAAGGTAGAGAAAAATATACATATATACAGTAAGTTAATAAACAAGTTATTTCTTCAATTTATATATATATATATATATATTTATATGCAACAAAGTAAAGTGTTATAAGGTTTAAATCCTCCAAATATCCTTTTTAGAATTCCATAATTATGAAATTCTCTTCAATGGTGGTAAAAAAAATTTCCCAAAATATTAGTTTATAAGTTTTCCAAATTCCTTTAGTAAATAAAATTTAGTAAAATCCCCTTTGGCAAATAAAACTCAATAAAAATCCATTTTCCCAAGATTCAAATTCCAAGGGGTCTAGATCTCTAAGGGTATACTCAAGTTAAAAGAACAACGAATGAAAATACTCAAGGTTTACTGCTAAGACCACTCAAAACTTAGACGATAAATTATTATCATCATAACTAATCATTTTAAATACCATATATTTAAAAATCATTCCTTTTTATATAGAAAATATATCTAGGTAAAATTATTTCATCTATCTCTTAAAATAATATTATGTCCGTTGGCCTGGTTCAAGTGTTTAGAGATCCCTATCAATAACATTAGCTACTCATATTGACCAGAATCCATATGCCACTCAACCGATCAATTAACACTAGTTATATAAAACCATTTTTGTATAACTAACAAATACGTGTTATCGTATACACACACACACACACACTCAGACTCAATCAGGTTGCTACAGACCCTATCCCTAATGAGCAACCCACCCGAACCTAGGTATTCACTCAACCTAGGCTCACAACCCATTTTCCATACCGATTTAAACTGATTTTAACCACACTTATCAGCCAAATCGCACAGAAAGACGGGTAGTGAAAGAAAGAAGGAAGGTAGAAGATAGAAAGAAGATAGAAGAAAAAGAGAACAATTCAGAATCCCACAGCAGAACGAATGATATATAATATAAACAATCTTTACATGAAACCAAAACTATTGCTTTAATAACTTATACAGACTTTAATCAGAGTTTACATCCATTCAACTCGGATAATTTATATCAACCTGTCCTTACAACTTGTTCACAACACAATCAAATACAACTGAATATAAGCATCACTACAAGGGGAATCACGTTTTCCGACGGCCAAAAACTTTCGGCGACCGTCGGAAGCCGTCGGCTGCCGTCGGAAAAAGCCGTCGGAAATTACTGCATCAGGAAGCAGTATTTCCGACGGCTTCCGACGGACGCGGTCGTACACGATTCCGACGACTTTTGACGGATGTCGGTAACCGTCGAAAGCCGTCGAAAATTTGGAGCTACAGGCTGCGGGGATTCGTCTGAAGCCTTCTGAAATTTTGACCTGTAAGCCGTCGGAAGCCGTCGAAAATCTGGTGTTTTTTTAAAATTCGTTGCAAATATAGCCTTCCAACCACATTTCTCTTCCAAACACTATGATATCAATACTACATAATCCAATATACAATAATCCAACCAAATATCCAAACCTAAACTACAAAATATTCAATAAACACACAAATAAATAAAATTACAATCAAAATAAAATACAAAATATGCATAACCATTCCAACATTAACAAAAATCCTAACAATAACTGTTCTACCATGTTGTTAATACAAAAATTCATCAATATTCTCATACACATCCTCATACAACTACAGAACCAAGTGTATCATACATAATTATACAAATCAAAAATTACCTACGCCGTCTACCAAATCATTCTAAACTAAAACAAAACATACCTGAACGAACGAACAAGCAAGCAAGTAATGGATCAATCTCCTCCAGATCCAGAGCCAACTAAGAAAGGGAAGCGGCCACCAAACTGCTGCATGTACTTTAACAACTATGCGGTCTACATGGCCTGTTGGCAGTTCTGCTCCTCCAACTGGGACACTCTAGTCCGCAATTCTTCTATATCTGCTAAATCGCTCTGAGGTCTACTCCGCCGTCCCCTACACTGACTACTGGACTGCAATAATTGAAAAATAAATAAAATCCAAGTTTACTGTTTTGAAAAGGTCAAAATATCATATTTTAAGTATTTTAAGAAAAAGTAAATTATTTACCGCTAAATTGCCAAATCCATATCGTCGACCATGCTCTGCTGGATCATAACGGACTCGAAAATAACGTCCTCCTCATCGGTCATCAGCTGATCTTGACCCGTGTCAGCAAGGAGTTTCTGCCGCTGCTCCATAAACTTCTCCTGCATTAACAAATTAATAATACCATATCTTATTTCTTCATAGTTTAACAATTAAAACAAATACTAATACTGAATAAAATGAAATATGCTTACATGGCTTTTGGTGGATTTATCGTCCTGCCATGTGTACGAAACAGTCCCGGGTAGATTAACATGCTCGACATCATGCGTACGGGTGAACATGTCCATATAGCTGACAGGACCATGTGCCTCGGCTTCCTGAAGTTGATTCTTACATACAATTACTTACATTAAAAATCATATAGCATAAACTATTTACATTTATTATTCAGTAAATTTACCAACTCCTGACGATACTGCTGAAACGACTTCGATCCTCCGCGATGAGTGACGGGATTCTTATTTCTATTTGCAGAATTTCTATCCGACTTTGCCTGTACATTCAAAATTTGATACATTATTTTTTAATCACGTCAAATTAATAATTCAAAAAAAATTAGTATACTTGCCTTCGCCTCATCCGTCTCCCAGTATCTCAACCAAGCTTGCCGCACGCTCTCTCCCATCCACCGTGGTTTCTTACCAGATTTCTTAATCTCAGATATCGTGTCCCTGTAGTTCTTGCACATCTTCTTCATCCAGTATGCTCATGCCAGCATCATATCGTCTGTCTGGATGTCTATCTCAGTTTGTGTTAAAAAAAAGATTACATTTAAACGATAAACGGTAGAAAAACGACAAAAACGAATTAAAAATGGAAAACAGAAAAATATACATACTAGAACATCCTGCCATATGCACTCTATGATGTGAGGATGGATGTTATCCCACTTCAGCTAGCAAGCACTCATCCTACTACGATAAGAACCTCATGTGACATCCAACACAACCTTAGAGGGAAGTAGGTTGAACCCCTTGTTTTAAGTATGATATAGACAAGTACGTATGTATATCATAGAAAAAATAAGATGCTAAATAAAATTTAATTCTTACTCACCTGTTCTAGGGACTAACGATACAATTGCACTCTGTGGCTCTTGCGATGGGCCACCGCCATCGCCTCCTGATGATCGGGAAGAGCTCCTACCTCTATATGACATAATGATAAACCTGTGACATATACACATCATTATATAAGAGAATAAAAACATGATAATGAAATATATTTCATATGAAAATGAAATCAACGGTATAAATTGCTTAATTAATGACTGAAATGGAAATAGAAATTGAAGTGTGTTATACCTGATTCATAATGGGTGTACTCTTCCAACGATAAGCAAAGCTCATTGCATTTTTAATAAAAATTGCTAAATAAATGACAAATGGAAATAACATAAAACATGCAAACAATAGTAAACGGATTTGGTTTCATAGGTACATCAATTTCATAATACATCAAGAATTCAACATAGTTACATCAATAGCAAAAAACAGATTCAGATTTATATCAGCCATCATCGCCTTCTGATTCAGATTCGGTCTCGTTTTCGACGATATTTTCCTCTGCACTGTCAAACGCTTCTACCAAAACATTTGATTCATCGATCAAAGGACCAAAATCTGTATGATCGTCTGTAATTGTTATTTCCTTATTTTGCTCAAGATCTGCCTGATAAGCTTGTTCGTCCGGAATATTCTTCCCATCGAATGTGAATCTGGCCTTTGTTTTAAAAAATGCAGACCAATCTGCTTTATCTCTTTTTAGAGACGGATAAGGAGCGTAATAAACTTGCAATTCTTGTTTGGCTAGTACAAACGTATCATACTTGTGATAGTGCGATGTATGCTTTATTTCGATAAGATGATAATCCTTGTGCACATTAATTGCAGAACCTGGAACATTGCTAAACCAATTGCATCTAAATAGAATACACCCTCCGCGGGTCGTGAGAAATATGTCATTTGCAAAAATTTTGTCAGAACGCCATAAAAATCATTTAAATGTTTTTCTAGATCGTCACTACCTTTAACAAATACACCAGTATTATTTGTTAATTCTTCTGCACTGTATTCTTTGGTGTTAAATTTATATCCATTGACGAAATATATTGGATATGTCTTGACCACTCTTTTTGGTCCCATCGCAAGATGTTTCAACCCTTCGTCAGCAACACAATTTCTCGGCTCATAAACGTAATTTGAAAACCAACCGGAAAATCCTTTACTGAGATCTCCGTTCAGATGTTCACGCTCATAAACACTGTTTATATAAACAAATTATTACATTAGGTTATACACGCGCATGCATTATAGAAAAGAATAAAACACAAATTATTATTTCAGATTACCTAACAAATGGTGCAACCTCGGCACAATTTAGAAGAATATAACTGTGTGCTACATGTAGATCTCTATCGTCTAGCCATATTTCTACACATTTTCCAGAAGGCCGACCATGCTGTCTAAAAATAGATAACATTGCTTGAGAGGACTCTTGTTCGTCGCCTACATCATTATGAGGAACACTTTGAAATGAAATATTCACATGGTCACTGAAATAGTGAGAGAAAAAGAACGAAGCTTCTTCTTCGACGTAAGATTTACATATCGAACCTTCAATTCGTGCTTTTTGCCTCACTTTTTTCTTCAGATGATTCAAATATCTATGCAAAATTAATTTATATTAACTTCATCTTTCAAATGAAATTAAATTACGTTATAATATATTACATACCTCTCAAATGGATACATCCATCCATATTGGACAGGACCTCAAAGTCGTGCTTCGGATGGGAGATGAACATGTAAATGTTCCATCACATTAAAAAAACCTGGCGGAAATATTTTCTCTATTTTGCAAAGCAATATAGGAATGTCCACTTCAAGTTTACGCAAACGTTGCACTTTTAAAGTAGTCGAACAAAGCTCTTTGTAAAACATACTAAGCTCCGTTACTACCTTCCAAACTTTTAACGGCAGTATTTCTTTGAACATTACGGGAAATAAATTTTCCATCATTATGTGACAGTCGTGACTTTTCATTCCGCTCAATCTACCATTTTTAAAGTCAACACATCTACGAAGATTTGATGATATCCCATCAGGAAATCTTAACCCTTCCACCCATTTTAACACAACTTTAACTTGATTATTTTCTAATTCGTAACATGCTTTGGGTTTTTTGCTGTCATTTGGTTTCATATGAAGCTCAGGACGTTTGCATAATTCTTCTATATCACGTCTTGATTTCAAATCATCCTTCGTCTTCCCTTTCACATTCAAAATTGTGTTAAAAACATTATCAAATATATTTTTCTCATTATGCATCACATCTATGTTATGGCGAAGCAGAAGAAGTTTCCAATACGACAACTCCCAAAAAATAGTTTATTTGCACCAGTTATGAACAACTGATTTGCCTTCAATTTCTGTTTGCTCGCCAGTTTCATCTATCTTTTGATAGTCCTTAACAAGTTCACATATGTCTTCGCTTGACCATATCGTCGGTGGTTATCTGGCTTCTACTCTATTAGCTAAAAAGTTTTTCTTGTCTCCTCCGAAGGGAAGATTTACATGGAGAAAATATCGATGACAATCAAACCATGAAATTTTCTTACCATGAGGTAAAGAAAACGCTTGTGTTTCATCCATGCAATATGGACATGCTAGACGACCGGCAGTACTCCATCCCGAAAGCATTGCATAGGTAGGAAAATAACTTATAGTCCACAGCAAAGAAGTAAACTTACGAAATTTTTTCTTCTTGGACACATCGTTTGTTTCTGCTCCTTCGTTCCACAGTATTTTTAACTCCTCAATCAACGGTTGTAAATATACGTCGATTCCTTGTGTCGGATCGTCGGGGCTAGGAACGACAACAGTAAGAAACGTATATTGTGTTTTCATACACATCCATGGAGGTAAATTATACGGTGTGACGATAATGGGCCAGGATGAATATTTAGAACCAAATTGAGAAAATGGAGAAAAACCATCCGTACATAATCCTAATCTAAAATTTTGACTCTCTGTTGCAAAATTTGGATACGTTTTATCAAAATGCTTCCATACTTCTCCATCAGCCGGATGTGTCAACGTACCATCTTCCTCCGTTCTCATGCTATGCCATCTCATATTAGACGCAGTTACAGAAGATGCATATAATCTTTGACATTTTTCAGTTACATGTGCCCATTTTACGAAAAAATACAGTTTTACTCACTGTTCAAATTTACAAAAATATATATTAATTTAACACGTTTATTCGACGTATTACATCAACTTAAGGCTGGTTTAACATTTTTGTCATTTTTCAATACACATAATTATAATTTAGAGTAATGCATTTTTTTGTTTCATAAGTAAATTTGTGCACAATATAATACTCCTAGTTCATTCAATCATTTTATCTTATTTCAAATAACGTATACAATCGTTGAATCAAGGCATACACAACAATTTACATATACATGAACAACCACAAATTATACATGTTTTTCACAATTTCACGATAAAAGATGAAATAGGTAAACCATGTGATGCAATAAACCGTTATTATGCTATTGGAAACAATAGCAATCACTAATTCGCCCTAATTTATCAATTTATGCAAATCTAGAATTAGGGTAAAAACTGATTTTTTTCACAAAATAAGAGATTATACCTAAGATTAAGAGTAATAAATTTTGATTAGGGAGCCTTGGAGGATCCGGAAGCTAGAAATTAGGGATTGGAAGCTTGGAGGTTGAATTTGGGGGTTTTTTGATATAATTTTCGTATGAGAGGAGGAGGAAGAAGAGCTCTCGGCTGAAGCTATAATCGCAGATTTCCGACGGCTTCCGACGGCCGCCGATAGCCCATCGAAGCCATCGGAAGCCGTCGGTCCTGGCTGTCGGTATTAAGCCCTTTTCTAGTAGTGCATCTACGTGAATACGTCTCCTGATTCCAGCTCCTTTATTGAAGCTTCCAGTCTTTCGGCTAAAACTGGAAATATGCTCAGTCTGACCTGAGCGTATAGGAATAACACTATGCCCGGGTCAGTCTGTTAAACAAGCGTGAGAAACACACACAACTTGATTAATTAAAGTTTAAAAATCTTTTTGAAATCAAAGGTATCTCGTAAGACCACGCCACAAATAAACATGTTGGGTTTTTACCTTACGATAACCAAAACATTTCTTATAAAATCCTCTGATATTATAATAGTATCTAAGCATAAATACTTATTCAAATAGCCGAAACTGTTACATTACTAAATTCCAGCAATACTAGCCACAAAGTGGGTTCTATAATCAAAACCGTAAAGGGCACGTAGGTAGAACGGATTTCCAACGAATGACTAGGCACTAGGGTACCACCTGTCACGGTACCTGGTCTAGATCAGCATACCGAGGACCCCTCCGTTCCTCTACAACACATGGCCGGAGCTATCCCATACTGGATAGTCCGAATAAGATCACCCCGCGGTTGGGATCAGCAACCGCCCACACAGCCGAATAAAAAGGGACCTCTAGACATGGATGACCTTACCCTAATTGGGTGCTACCACTTAGCCTTGCTGCATATCCCCTGATTTTTAGTCCTTCCCAGTTGATGAGGTTCAAGGCTTAGCGTTACCTTTTTTGAACATTTCACTTAGAATGCTCACGTCCTCCTGACGATGTTCTGAAAGCATTCATCCATACAAGTCCGTTCCGGGTTTGAACAGAACCGAAGGCACTATTCCTACTACATCCATTTTGGAATCACCCTCAGGATTAGTAGCGATTAGCCCTTGCACTTCACTGCTCCAACTTTGACTCCAAGCTCTTGTCTTTATCACGAAAACATACTTGTTGGATCGAAGTGGTTTTCGAATTACAAATCCGATTCCGGTCTCTTCGAAACAACGTTCGCTATTTCTCGGTAAACTCAACCCCGGTTCTTTACGAAATACACAGGTGAAAAATAAGATCGGATTTCATCTCCTAACCGTTAGTGGATGGTTTCCTTATAATTCTACCTAGAGAACAAATGAGTTTATATACACGGTATAGCACTTCGAACGGTAACTGTACCATAAGATTCTCGAGTTTCCTCTAGACATTTCCAAAGTTAAGTTTTGTCCAGATTTGATAGTCGGTTATTTAACTATCAAAATAATAAATCTATTCAGCCAAGTTATTTCCCATTGCAACCATTAAGTCGTGTTCACATTTAAAATCCCAATAGATTAAAATTTACTAAGAAAGCTTATTTCACTGGGTAAATATATATATATATATATATATATATATATATATATATATATATATATATATATATAAAACAATTTCTTGCCAAATCATACTTTTAAAATTTCCAAATAAATTTCTCAGGTTTAAAATAAAATATTCCTATAAAAGTTTACTCTACAATATCTCTTTAAAACAATAATTAATGTTTAATAGATTTATCTTGAAGAAAATATACTTAAATTAAAATTATTCTAAAATAAAATTTACTTTTAAAAGATCACTGTATAAATAATTTTTTATACTAGAAAATAGTTTCAATAATTCATAACTTATAATAACAATTATACTTTATAAAGATTATCCAAAAATAATAAACTTCTTTGGTCATTTCCAAAGTAATTATCAATTCTTTTAAAAAAAAACATCATTAGAAAATAATATTCATTTCAAACAAAACTAGATTCAAAGCTGACCCAAACCGAATAAGGCTTATCAGTCTCAACGGTACTTATCAAGCTACAATTCACAGTCAATACAGATATTCAAAATCAATCAGCTTACATAGATCGATTCACATTATATCCTCAAATATAATTAACAGGTAAATAAACGGATGTAAGCATGAGAACCAGATCAGAAATTATCATTGCTAGTAAACAATTACATATAAAATATCAAATCGATGGCTTAAACTACCTACAGTAGTTAAATTACATAATTAGCTGGATGGTGTCAGATTCCGCTGACCAGATGTCAAGCAGTTTGAATAATCTACAATTAACAATCTATTTAGTTTGGGAACATCTTAACAGATAGGCCGTATAAAATTATACAACGGAATTCATTTCCAAATGGTAATTAATTATGTCTGAATAAGCTTATAAAATTTTACTTATTTAACTTTACAACAGATCGTACGATGGTGTAATATCCGTCGATACGAACCATCCACTTAATAACACTTTATTATATGTGAAATTAAATAATTATTATAAATATAGAATTCACTTAAGATCTGAATCAATTCCAAAGTATAAACATTTATTTTCCCTTAATTATCTTAATTGTACTTCACTTTATTCAAATAAACTCAAGGATTAATAATAAATTATTTTGAAAAGCATGACTACTTTATGAGAAAATACCTTATTTAAATGAACTAAATTAAAATAAATATATTATATTAAATCGAGCTTATTATTTCCAAAATTTCTTTATCTATATAAACTTTGAATAACGTTTAACATCAAAGAGAATTGGTTTAAAAGATTTACTTTAAATTAACATGCTTGTTACAAACTTTGGAAAGACAAATGGATTATGGATTTTATTTTTACTTTATAAAAAATTTCTTTTAATAATAAATCTTGCTTAAAATAAAACAAAGACCCATCAGCCCGAAGCCCACAACCCAAAAACTAAAAAAACAACCCGAATTGTTCCTTGTCACAGCACAAACGGACCTAGCCCAACCCAAAAAAAATTATCCACTACTCCTCTATCTCTTCCCCTCTTCTTCCTTCCACCAGAATCCGGTTCCAACATAAGGAACACGACCAAACACGATCGACACAGGAAATTAATATCGAGCTCGATTGAACCGATCATCACTTCTAGACCACACCGACCTAACATCACACACGACCAACAACGAAAACAGCTGCTCTCGCCTGATCACTCGTGCACGGTGACACACGTGCACGTACACACCCATACCACCGATTATCTTGCCGCCGTGACACCACCTTCCAGTCCCTCATCGCTCCCAGTTCCAATTCGCCACTTCTCTAATGCCAGCGATCCCCACCGGACGTAAATCGATCAACTACGCAAACCCACCCGAAACTAGAAAACCAACCTACCTCCATAAATTGATCCTCCGCATCCACGACCGGTCACAGCTTCACACGCCACCCACCTCAGATGAAATCCCTCTCATGTAGTTATCACCGAGCCATTCCCTTTGAATTCTGGTCGCACCACTACTTCCCAGTTCGCTCGCATTGCCGGCCTTCCATTGCCTTCCCAAAACCCTGTAATCTACTCGTTCTTCCAAACCCAACCCAAAACCATGATTCCGCCACGGTCGACACTTTCCCTAGGTCCTCCTGCTCCCTTCAAACAAGGCCACGTCACGTCTCGTCGACGAAGTCGACAAAAATTGGTTTTTTAACGGAATCCAGTCGTCTATCAATTTCTCGAGATTTAGAACTCTAAAAACCACAATTTTACTACTAAAATTCATATTTCTACACAGTAATCCTAATTGCATGCTTAAATCTTTGTTTTGAACACAATGAATTTTCACTAAAGTATGTTTTTGCTGTAAAACTTATCATTGGTTATCTACACAGCATAAAAAATTCACAAACTAATTTTAGCTTAAACTATACTAGAAAATAAACATATTCTTAGTTTACAACATCATTAAATTCGAAATAGATTAAGAGATATAAATTTTTGAAGTGGGGATGCATAAAATGTTCATTGTCAACAGAGCAACTCTTTCATTTTCAAATTTGAGAATAAATGTTTCTCACCTTAAACATTTTGATTCCAGAAGCTTTAAAAGTTGAAGTTGAAATCTTTAAATCTGAATTCCAACAACTTGCTTTTGAATCCTTGCTTGAATGTTAAAAAAAGAGTATGTTTCTTAAACTTCCAGACTAGTATAGAGTTACTTGCCTCTCTTATTTTTGTTTCCTGTTGCTTACAATTTTAAATAGAGGCTATTTCTTAAGTTACAGGTTTAAAATTTTTAAACAACAACTCAGATCCATCCATACCTATATATACACAAGCTTGCAATATCCAAAAGATGGATTGGAAAGAGATTTTGGAGGCTGAGCAGATGTTTGCTTTAATGCTGAAAGAAATTTGAAAAGAAAAGGATAATTATTACAATATTTCTATCAGTTGTTTTCTGCCAGGTGTTAGTATGTTTGCTAATTTAAATTTCATTATTTGTTTACCCATTGTTTTACTAGATTAAAACTGTTTTGTTAACGGTTTTCTCTTAAAGGTAAATAACTTGAAATCTTCTCCTATTATTATATATTTATGTAAACCATAAGATATTTTAAAGTATATGTAAGTACACCTATGAAGATAGACAGCCTATATTTATGTTAGTGTTTGCATTTGTCTCTTATACATTTTAAAATAAAAATAAGAAACTAGATAATTAAAATAACACTCTTGGTTAATTTAGCTTATATAAATATATATGTTATTTTTTAAAAAATGAAATAAAATAACATTCTATGTGACGACCCTGAATTTTGAACAATTGAAATCGAAATATTTAGTTTATTTTAAATATTTGAATGATATTTTAACTTGAATTTCAAATATCAGAATGAATTTGGCAATTAAATTATTGAATTTAATTTATTAAGTTGGGTAAAATATTGAATCTTGATTTTTAAGCTGATTAAAAATATTTTTAAGACTTAGAAAAATTGTATTGAGAATACTGAAGATAGTGGAAGCTTCAGAATTGAATTTGGAAATGTTTTATTCAGTTTTCAAATTTTATTGTTTCAATCAGTACTTAAAAATAGCCTTTCGAGGCACTGTCTCGGAATTCAACGAAACCAGTTCCATTGGATCCGTAATATTGTATTATTATCGAATTTCAATTTTCATAATGATTGGAGTGACCGTTTGGCCGTACGATAAGCAAACGCGTTGAAAATTTTATTGAAAATTAATTTAATAGCTGGGTCTAAAAAGCTATCTTCTCCATACGATCGAATTTGGACTCAAAACCTTTTCCATTACGTTCGAAATTGGAATATAACATTATAAACGCCTAGAGGCACGCCTCGATAGGATGTAAAATTTTAAGGCTTCAAATTCGAGACGATTTGAATTTAAATTTAAAAACAATTAATATAATTACCATGCAAGCATCAGACACGTAAAAGAAATCATCAAGCAAGTGTCCTTCATTGTGTATACATGTTCTTTCCAAATAAAAAAATAAAATAACAAAAATTATTATCTCGTTAAAAATAATAAAAGAAAACGCAAGTTTCCTCAGTCCCAAATTTAACCATTCAAACTTAAAAGAAAAAAATGGCAGAGGATCGCATACAATTATCCCCTCCTTTCTTCTCAAGGATTCATGATTTCAAACCAAAGCCGATATAAAATATAATAAATACAAAATTGAAATCGTTTTCGATTTCGAAGCACTATGGAGCTAAGAGGGACGACGAAGTGTTCTTGGGTTTGCAATGGATTGCAGCGACGAGGCAATGACGCATTCGAGGCAGGGGAGTTTGGGCAAGCGCGGCGAAGTCGAATCTCGCGGTGGTGGCCCAGGTCGAACTCGATTTGGATGAAGGCACGAAATCTAGGGCCGCGATGATTGCAGTGGAAAGAGGAGGAGGCGAATTAGGTTTTGGCTATTAAGGCTCGCGGCAGGCGATGACATCGGCGGGCCAGTGTCGCGTACTCGCGTAGGGTGTCGCATGGCTGTGGGCTCAAGTTCGAGCTTGGTGATTTCGCAGTAAGATATTTTGAATATTCGATTTTTATTTTACAGATTATCTTAAAAATTTAGTAATGTATTTTACAGAGGAAAGTTATTGTTTTTACAAATATATATATATATACATATATATATATATATATACACCCATTGAAGAAAGAAGGTTTTGCAGTAAAGAACTCCATTTGTTTTTACAGAAAAATGTATTTACATGTATAGATTAGAAAAATGGAAAATAAAAACGAATTACAATTTATTAATTTATTTAGTGAGTAATTTGTTTAGTTTACTTGTGTAATTATTGTGGTAACTCGAAAAAAATATTTTTTATTAAAAAAATTAGTTTAAAACTAATTTTTTGTTAAATTAAATAAATGGAAATTAAATTGTTCGACTAATTCAAATATTAATAAATCGTATAATTGTTTATACAAGGTCAAATACAATGATGAAATCAAGTCCGGAATGGAAATGGGTTGCACGCGTAGTAAAAGGTGAGATCTTCTCACTCAAATTATAATAATTGAAAATTTCAGTTATTGATTGATTGTTGAATTATGATAGTTAAATTTAAAATGGTTGATTTTGTGTTTGGATGATAAATTATTATTATCAGTTGTATTGGAATAGACCCTATGCGTCGTATAATAGCGGATGATATATACACACACACAACGATATTCCACCTCGAAGTGGAATTGTTAATATATATGTATTTGGAGTGATTGATTTCCCGCATTATATAGCGGATGATACCCTATGCTTCGCATAATAGCGGATGATATTTTATAAATCCCATATATCGCGATATTCCACCTCGAAGTGGAATTGGTATTTAATTGTTGTGCTAACGTCTATGGATGCAGGGAAACAGGTTGAAGGGATCCAACTGGATTCCTCAAATATTTGAATTCGTTTCAATATAGTGTGTTGATTATTTATAATCTGTATATGATTATATTTGTGATTGAAATCATTGAAGGGTATAATTTAGCCGAATATATTTTTGGTATCGTAGGATACCAGAAATGAGTAAAATTGGATTTTTGAAATTTTAAGTAGAAAATCTATAGTAAATTAAATTTTGAGAATTTGATAAATTAAAAAGAATATTAAAAGGATAAAGTTTTATTTTTGAAATCCTATTGAATAAATTCTACTTATGAGTGTTTGGATTCTATTGGATGATTGAATTGTGTGATATCCCTGATATATGATGTGATTTGATAAGATTGAAGCTGTGTTTAATGTAATTTTATTATATATGTGATCTGTGAATGAAAGATAAGCGTTATAGTTTATACCGCTTATCAAATATATTGTTGTGTTTGAATCTACGATGATTGATGATGTTGTACTTAATGTGTTATAAGCACCGACACGAGTCGAATTTCAACGTTTGAATCTGCGGCATTCAGGTTCAAGTGTATTACGGATGTCGATTTTCAAACGCTGGAATTTGGATCGTGATATTTTGGTATCAAAAATTATGGGAAAAGATTTTAATAAATGGATTTTGAGCAATATTGCTTAATAGTTGAAGAATTTATTTAAAATATGGATTTTAAATAGTTTTAAAGAAATAAAGGAATTTAATTTAAAAGCAATTAAATATTTGGGAAATTGATTTGGTGTTTGAAAATAAATGTTTGGAAAATCAATTTGAAAATTTCATTTGGTGTTGGAAATGAATTTAGAAAATCAATTTGAAAACGATTTGGTGTTTGGAAATAAAATTTGAAAATCAATTTGGGATTTGATTTAGTGTTTGAAATGATTTTGGAAATCAATTAGAAATTTGATTTGGTGTTTGAAAGTGAATATTTGGAAATCGATTTGAAAAGCGTATATCAGTTGATGTTTGGAAATCTAAATTCACAATGGGAATTTTATGAAAGAAAGGGATTTTTTTTAAAAAATAAATATTGTTTTATTTTAAAAGTGTGGAAAGGAATTTTCAGATTTGGAACGTAAATTTAAAATAATTCGAGAAGGGTTTATTAATTGGTTTAAATCGACCATTTTGAAATGGAAAGAGAATTCTTCCCTGGGAAGCCGAGTATATTTTCATAATAGCTTTGAAGTGTAAAATAAAAGTTTTAAAGTTCATTTTAAAAGAATATTTTAGAGAAATTATTTCTTGAGTTGTTTTTAAATCTTTAAAGTGAAGATTTATTTTATAAATTATAAAGTGAATATTTAAAGGTTTAAATGGATATTTGATTTAGAAAATGGTTATTTAAATATTTATGCTCTATCCACTAATTTCATTTAAAAATTAGTTTGGACTTGAAGTTTTATATGAGATATTGGTATAATGTTTTCATAGCTAATATTTAAATAAGTTTTTGCAAATGATTTTTATTCTAAAGATTTCCACGTATATTTTGGATAAGTGATTTGAATTATTTTAAAGTATTTGCACTCGGCAGATTTTTAGTGGAAATGAATAAATATTTGGAATATATTCCACGTAAGGAAAAATGATTTGAAATTAGTTTTCAAAGGTTTGAAGTATGGAAAGTGATTTGAAATTTTTTTACAAAAGATTGAAAGGTGAAAAGTGATTTGAAATTTGTTTCCAAATGGTTGAAGTGTTAAAATTTGGCCTTTAAATGGCATTTGAATTTCGATGCGACCGGGGGTCGGATTCCAAATGGATATTCGAAAACCACATCGAACCTTTGTGATTGTGATGGATCTTTTGTTTAAAGATCAAAGTGAAAATTGTGTGATTTGTTTGAAATCTGAATGTAACACTTATTTTAAAATAAGCGCTCATTATTCAGATTAGCCGGGAGAGGACTTTGTGTCATAAAACCCACTCTGAATAATTATACGAAAAAATGGGATTGCATTTGAAGATGGTGTTGAAGACCTAGTATTTTCGAAAGCAAAATGATTACATGTTGAATGACTCTGCAATGAGTTGCTACGGTATAGAGATCTCCATATGTGATGGGTAGTCCGATCATGATTGTGGATGCCCAGATTGCAAGGACTTCTTTGGAAGTGCCTTCGGTTCTGTTCAAACCCAGAACAGACTTGTATGGATGTGTGTCCGACATTACACTTTGAGATGTAAAGCTGGTTTCTATCAAATACATTTTTGTTGGTGATGGAGAATTTATTCTCTTAGCTTATGTACGAGCTCAGAGGTTATGTAATTGTTGGTTACTAGTGATACATTCACAATTTGGTAATGTGGCATACGAAGTGCTGCTGATCAGGTGTTGATCGAAGCATGACTTCTGTGAAAAGCGTAGCTTTGTGGACGAGACTTCGTCGAGCCTCATAACCTAGAAATGGTCGAAACAGGAATGTTGCGGCAAGGTTTTTAGGGGTCGCACCCCTAGGGTATGTCCATTTTCTTCTGGATAAGAGGTGATATCATGGTATCGAGCCCATATATTTAACCTATGTGGTTGCTGCAAACTTATTGCTTTGTGGTTGTTGGTGTCGAGCGCTTGGATAAAGGTCGGTTACGACCGAGGATGGCATACTTGTGTGGTAGTTACCTATGTTATAGCTTGGTTAAAGCGTGAGGTAACGTCAGCCTTGTGTTAGCAGAGATCCTGTTAGGTTCTTGGAGGCGTCCTTCAAGAGGCGTGCCCATTTCAGTAAGGAAGTTCCTTTGCATGACCATTGTTGGAAATCCAAAGAAACAATACGCGCCCTGTATGATTTTAGTTGTATAACCTGCCATGGAATGTGGCGGTAACCTGTTATTGAACATGGTAGCTATTGTAGGCATACAATAATGGTTGTATGCTGGCTAAGATTAATATTATACTTTCGAAATGTTTTTCCACACTATGCACTAATGATAATATTAAAAAGAATTTCGCGTATCAAGCATGTTTGACTATCATAAGGAGAAATCTCCTCCAATTCTGCGTTTACATTATGTGTGTGGCGGGAGGCCTTATGGTAGTTCCATTTTCCAAAAGCATAGCGGATTTATTTCTCTTTCTTTGTGAAAATAACTGTTTTTAAGATCTCACAACAGTCCCATGACTGACTCGGAGTTTATTGTTCCCTTTCTAAACTCTGGGTGTCCATTATTTTCCATACGGGTAGCCTAGAGTCAGGTTATCATTATTCTTGAGCGAAGTGAGAAAAGGATGCTGTGGAGATCTAGAGTTCAAGCTGAAGTTTAACCTGGATGGCGTGGCGTATCGTTTATATTATATAGTGTCTGTTGCGTTTGGGTTGGTGTAAGTCAAAACTTTCATGTAAGCAAGTTTAAATAACTATCAGTGTGTATTGTGCCGTTGTAAACTATGATGATGTATGTATAAACCGATATAGTTCTTTGTTTTAAAGATTATTCATTTATCTATTATATGTTGTTCTGCTGTGAATTGTGAGATTCTGTTTATTGTTTTTTTCCCTCTTCTATCTTCTTCTTCTTTAACCCTAACGGTTCGGTTTTCCGGCATTCGATTGTGCGACATTTGATACAGTGGATGTATTAATGTCGACTTTCAAAAGTCGAAAAATCGGATCGTTACAAAGTGGTATCAGAGCATTTGGTTAAGCGACAACCTTGGGTCTTGTGGGTGTTACTCATTAGAGATAGAGTCAGTAGTACTCTAGAATGAGTTTGAGTGTAATAATAGATATGCGTGCATATTTGTTAGTGAATATAAAAAAATTGTTTTATATTGTGTTGACTTATCGGTTGACTGTTTATAGATTCTAGTCGATGTAGTTTGGCCAACTGTATCGATAGGGGTTTCTAAACTCTTAAACAAGATAAACTGACGCGGTATTGTTTTAAAATGAGGTAAATGAAATAATTTTACCCAAACTATTTTTGTACATAAAAGAAATCATTTTCTGTAATTATTTTGGTAAATGGTTGCTTGGATGTTAGGAAATAATAATATTAAATTGTTATCATTATTTATTAAATCAGAAATTGAAATCATAACTTAAAGCAGAGAAATAAAATTCATATACAAATTGTATCTATAAATGTAAATTGTAAATGTGATTTATAAATTTGAAATAGAATTCCAGAGTGATATTTGAAAATAATTTGAAAGGATTTGAAAATTTTAAAGTTTGGAAAGGATTAAATTCCCTTGGAATTTGGAAATAGTTTTCAAGGGTTTTGGAAAAATATTTTTGAAGGGATGAAAGCACTAAACTCTTTTCGGTCGCTAGAAAATAACTTTAGTGATGACTGTAGCATCATCGATGTTCATTTTCGAGTTTCCAAGAGAGGAATTGCTGCCAAATTATTTTAAATGAAAGTTGTTTGCAAACTGGGTTTGGTTTTGGGAATTCAAAAGATAATTTAAGTTGATTTCAAAAATGATTTTGAAATGTTGAAAAGACTCTAGAATCTGATAAAAATAGTTATGGAATAAAATTTATTAAGATGGAAAATAAATTGTGAATGAATAAATATATTTACAATTGCAAGTAAATGAAAGGGAAATTGAATGTTGAAATTTATTTCGAATTTGCAAGTAAATAGGACTGGAATTGGGATTAAATTGGATTTGTTATAAACAAAGTGAAATGGAAAAAAATTTGTCAAGTTGGACCAAAATGAACGAAGTATTGGAATTAAAATTAGTAAGTGAAACGAATGGGAATGACAAATTTAATATGGTTTGAAATGAATTGAATTCAATAATTATAAATGAAGGTTAATTGAATTCATATGGAATTGGAAATCTAGTTTAATATAAGTAGATATAAACCAAAGTGATGAATGGAAATAAATATAAGAAATATATAGAATATTGCATTGAACTTAAGAAATAAATGGCAAAATTCTTAAGTAAAATTTGGAGTTTAATAAGTTAAAGATCGAATGAAGATTTAACTGGAAATTGTGAAATGGCGATTGTGAATAAGTATATTGAAATGAAAAATCAAATATGAATAAAAGAAGAGTAAATTGATATAGCCAATAATCAGTTGGAATTTATACGTGGATGTACGTATATTATTTTATTCGCATAGCGATTTGATCCAGAATACGAGCACAGAATTTCGAGATAGGTATATCGATCTGAGTTGGAATTTTTCACTCGATTTTCGACGACGAACCTGGATATGGATTTTTGTTTGATTTTGGAAATTCTCTATCATAGTTTAGAACTATGTAAGGAGAATGACGGTTTCTGATCAAGAAACTAGATCTGAGTCTGCACTAGGAAGTCGTGTGGACGATACTAGTTCGGAAGTGAAATTGTATCATCGAGTGTGCGATCGAATTTGGTATTGCGTACGAATGATGTAAGTACGTCGTACAGATTTCAATAAAATGGATATTTGAAATTTTTGTAAGGAAATGTATGAAATGATTTTGAATGTCGTAATTAGACATTATTGCTAAATAGATACACAGGTGTGTTAAAGGAAAATGGAATTGGGATTTGGTTTTTGAAGATAAATTTGAATTGCTCAGAAAAGGTATGTATTTAAATTTATTTATGAAATTTGATGATTTTCTGGACTAGCCGCTTGGCTTTTCGTTTTCTTTCTGAAATCTGGGGGCCCGTTGTGGCATTTTGTAGTCGTACCGAGCTAGCCGAGCAATGGAGACGCTGGCGAAATTTTTCAGAAATTTAGGAAGTTAGAAAAATTTTGTGAAAATTTTGAAAGTTTAAAATTTGAATTGTTGACGAAATCATATTATTTGGAATATATGGAAGGTTTTGGAAAGTTATTTAAAGTGATAATAGATCTTTGATGAAAAAGATTGTTTTGAAAAGTTGATAAAACTATTTGGTTTTGGGAAATAATAAATGGGTCAAGGATCATGCTTCTTAACTAGTAATTTCGGGACGAAATTCCTTTAAGGGGGGAAGGTTGCGACGACCCTGAATTTTGAACATTTGAAATCGAAATATTTAATTGATTTAAAATATTTGAATGATATTTTAACTTGAATTTGAAATATAAGAATTAATTTGGCAATTAAATTATTGAAGTTAATTTATTAAAGTAGGGTAAAATATTGAATCTTGATTTCTAAGCTGATTAGAAATTTTAAGGCTTAGAAAATTTGTATTGAGAATACTGAAGATAGTGGAAGCTTCAAAATTGAATTTCGAAATGTTTTATTCGGTTTTGAAATTTTATTGTTTAAATCGATATTTAAAAATAGCCTTCTGAGGCACAGTCTCGGAATTCAACGAAACTAGTTCCATTGGATCCGTAATATTGTATTATTATCGGATTTCAATTTTCGTAATGATTGGGGTGATCGTTTGGCCGTACGATAAGTAAATGCGCTGAAATTTTTAACGAAATTTAATTTAATAGCTGGGTCCAAAACGTTATCTCCTCCATACGATCGAATTTGGACTCGAAACCTTTTCCATTGCGTTTGGAATGGGCATATAACATTTTGAACGCCTAGTGGAACGCCTCGATAGGATGTAAAATTTTAAGGCTTCGAATTCGAGACGATTTGAATTTAAAAACAATTAGTATAATTACTGTGCAAGCATCAGACACGTAAAAGAAATCGTCAAGCACGTGTCCTTCATTGTGTATACGCGTTCATTTCCAAATAAATAAAATTATTATCTCGTTCAAAATAATAAAAGAAAACGCAAGATTCCTCAGTCCCAAATTTAACCATTCGAACTCAAAAGAAAAATAAATGGCAGAGGATCGCATACAATTATCCCCTATTTTTTCTCCAGGATTCACAATTCAAACCAAAGACGATATAAAATAAAATAAATAGAAAATCGAAATCGTTTTCGATTTCGAAGCACTATGGAGCTAAGAGGGGTGACGCAGTGTTCTATTGTTCACAATGGATTGCCGCGACGAGGCAATGACGAATTCGAGGCAGGGGAGTTTGGGCGAGCGCGGCGAAGTCGAATCGTGCGGTGGTGGCCTTGGTCGAACTTGATTTGGATGAAGGTACAAAATCTGGGGCCGCGCTGATTGTAGTGGAAAGAGGAGGAGGTCAATTGGGTTTTGGCTGTTAGGGCTCGCGGTAGGCGATGACATCGCAGGCCAGTATCGCGTACTCGCGTAGGGCGTCGCATTGCTATGGGGTCAAGTTCGAGCTTGGTGATTTCGCAGTAAGATATTTTTAACATTCGATTTTTATTTTACAGATTATCTTAAAAATTTAATAATGTATTTTACAGAGGAAAGTTATTGTTTTTACAAATATATATATACATTGAAGAAAGAAGGTTTTGCAGTGAAGAAATCCATTTGTTTTTACAGAAAAATGTATTTACATGTATAGATTAGAAAAATGGAAAATAAAAAAGAATTACAATTTATTAATTTATTTAGTGAGTAATTTGTTTTGTTTACTTGTGTAATTATTGTGGTAACTCGAAAAAAATATTTTTTATTAAAAAGAATTAGTTTAAAACTAATTTTTTATTAAATTAAATAAATGGAAATCAAATTGTTCGACTAATTCGAATATTAATAAATTGTATAATTGTTTATACAAGGTCAAATACAATGATAAAATCAAGTCCGAAATGGAGATGGGTTGCACGCGTAGTAAAAGGTGAGGTCTTCTCACTCAAATTATAATAATTGAAAATTTCAGATATTGATTGATTGTTGAATTATGATAGTTAAATTTAGAATGGTTGATTGTGTGCTTGGATGATAAATTTTTATTATTAGTTGTATTGGAATAGACCCTATGCGCCGCATAATAGCGGAAGATATATATATATATATATATATATATATATATATATATATATATATATATATATATATATATCTGTGTGTGTGTGTATATATAAACCCATATACCGGGATATTCCACCTCGAAGTGGAATTGGTATTATATATGTATTTGGAGTGATTGATTTCCCGCATTATATCGCGGATGAGACCCTATGTGCCGCATAATAGCGGATGATATATTATAAAGCCCATATACCGCGATATTCCACCTCGAAGTGGAACTGGTATTTAATTGTTGTGCTAACGTCTATGGATGCAGGGAAATAGGTTGGAGGGATCCAACTAGATTCCTCAAATATTTGAGTTCGTTTCAATATTATGTGTTGATTATTTATAATCCGTGTGTGATTATATTTGCGATTGAAATCATTGAAGGCTATAGTTTAGCCGAATATATTTTTGGTATCGTAGGGTACCAGAAATGAATAAAATTGGATTTTTGAAATTTTAAGTAGAAAATCTATAGTAAATTTAATTTTGAGAATTTGATAAATTAAAAAGAATATTAAAAGGATAAAGTTTTATTTTTGAAATCCTATTGAATAAATTCCAAATTATGGGAAAATATTTTAATAAATGGATTTTGAGCAATATTGCTTAATAGTTGAAGAATTTATTTAAAATATGGATTTTAAATAGTTTGAATGAAATAAAGGAATTTAATTTAAAAGAAATTAAATCTTTGGGAAATTGATTTGGTGTTTGAAAACAAATGTTTTGAAAATCAATTTGAAAATTTGATTTGGTATTGGAAATGAATTAAGAAAATCAATTTGGAAATCGATTTGGTTTTTGGAAATAAAATTTAGAAATCAATTTGGATTTGATTTGGTTTTTGAAATGATTTTGGAAATCAATTAGAAATTTAATTTGGTGTTTGAAAGTGAATATTTGGTAATCGATTTGAAAATCATATATCAGTTGATGTTTGGAAATCTAAATTCACAATGGGAATTTTATGAAAGAAAGGGAAATTTGTTTTAAAAATAAATATTGTTTTATTTTAGAAGTGTGGAAAGAATTCACGGATTTGGAACGTTAATTTAAAATAAATCGAGAAGGGTTTATTAATTGGTTTAAATTGACCATTTTGAAATGAAAAGAGAATTCTTTCCTGGGAAGCCGAGTATATTTTCGAAGTAGCTTTGAAGTCTAAAATAAAAGTTTTAAAGTTGATTTTAAAATAATATTTTAGAGAAATTATTTCTTGAGTTGTTTTTAAATCTTTAAAGTGAAGATTTATTTAATAAATTATAGAAGTGATTATTTAAAGGTTTAAATGGATATTTGATTTAGAAAATGGTTGTTTAAATATTTATACTCTATCTATTAATTTCATTTTAAAAATTAGTTTAGACTTGAAGTTTTATATGAGATATTGGTATAATGTTTTCATAGCTAATATTTAAATAAGTATTTGCAAATGATTTTTATTCTAAAGGTATCCAAGTATGTTTTGGATTAATGATTTGAATTATATTAAAGTATTTGGACTCGGTAGATTTTTAGTGGAAATGAATAAATATTTAGGAATATATTCCGCGTAAGGAAAAATGATTTGAAATTTGTTTTCAAAGGTTTGAAGTGTGGAAGGTGATTCGAAATTTGTTTTCAAAAGATTGAAAGTAGAAAAGTGATTTGAAATTTGTTTCCAAATGGTTGAAGTGTTAAAATTTGGCCTTTAAATGGCATTTGAATTTCGATACGACTGGGTGTCGGATTCTAAATGGATATTCAAAAACCACATCGAACCTTTGTGATTGTGATGGATCTTTTGTTTAAAGATCAAAGTGAAAATTGTGTGATTTGTTTGAAATCTGAATGTAACACTTATTTTAAAATAAGCGCTTGTTATTCGGATTAGCCAGGAGAGGACTTTGTGTCACAAAACCCATTCCGAATAATGATACGACGAAATGGCATTGCATTTGAAGATGGTGTTGAAGACCGGGCATTTTCGAAAGCGAAAGGATTACATGTCTAATGACTCGACACTGAGTTGCTCTGTTATATAGATCTCCATATGTGATGTGGAGTCCGATCGGGATTGTGGATGCCCAGATTGCAAGGACTTCTTTGGAACTGCCTTCGCTTCTGTTCCAACCCGGAACAGACTTGTATGGATGTGTGTCTGACGTTACACTTTGTGATGTAAAGATGGTTTCTATCAAATACATTTCCATTGGTGGCGGAGAATTTATTCTCTTAGCTTAACATCCTTCTCTAAGACGTACGAGCTCAGAGGTTATGTAGTTGATGGTTACCAGTGATACATTCCTAATTTGGTAATGTGGGATATGAAGTGCTGCTAATCAGGTATTGATCGAAGCAGGCTTTTGTGAAAAGCGTAGCTTTATGGACGAGACTACGTCGAGCCTCACAACCCGGAAATGGTCGAAACAGGAATGTTGCGGCAAGGTTTTTAGGGTCGCGCCCCTAGGGTATGTCCATTTTCTTCTGGATAAGAGGTGATATCATGGTATGGAGCCCACATATTTAACTTATGTGGTTGCCGCGAACTTATTACTTTGTGGTTGTTAGTGTCGAGGGCTCGGATAAAGGTCGGTTACAACCGGGGATGGCATACTTGTGTGGTTGTTACCTATGTTATAGCTTGGTTAAAGCGTGAGGTAACGTCGGCCTTGTGTTAGCAGAGATCCAGTTAGCTTCTCGGGGGCGTCCTTCCAAAGGCGTGGCCATTTCGGTAAGGAAGTTCCTTTGCCTGACCATTGTTGGAAATCCAAAGAAACAATACGCGCCCAGTACGGTTTTAGTTATATAACCTGCCATGGAATGTGGCGGTAACCTGCTATTGAACATGGTAGCTATTGTAGGCATACAATAATGGTTGTACGCTGGCTAAGATTAATATTATACTTTCAAAATGTTTTTCCACACTGTGCACTAATGATAATATTAAAAAGAATTTCGCGTATCAAGCATGCTTGACTATCATAAGGAGAAATCTCCTCAAATTCTGCGTTTACATTGTGTGTGTGGCGGGAGGCCTTATGGTAGTTCCATTTTCCAAAAGCAAAGCGGATTTCTTTTCCTTTCTTTGTGAAAATAACCGTTTTTAGGATCTCACACCGGTCACATGACTGACTCGGAGTTTATTGTTCACTTTTTAAACTCTGGGTGCCCATAATTTTTCACACGGACAGCCTAGAGTCAGGTTATCATTATTCTGGAGCAAAGTGAGAAAAGGATGCTGTGGAGATCTAGAGCTCAAGCTGGAGTTCAAGCTGGATGGCAAGGCGTATCACTTATATTATATAGTGTCCGTTGCGTTTTTGTTGGTGTAAGTCAAAATTTTCATGTAAGCAAGTTCAAATAACTGACAGTGTTGTATTGTGCCGTTGTAAACTCTGATGATGTATGTATAAACCGATATAGTTCTTTATATTAAAGATTATTCATTTATCTATTATATGTTGTTCTGCTGCGAATTGTGAGATTCTGTTTATTGTTTTTGTTTCCTCTTCTATCTTCTTCTTCTTTAACCCTAATGGTTCGGTTTTTCGGCATTCGATTGTGGGGCATTTGATATAGTGGATGTATGAATGTCGACTTTCGAAAGTCGAAAAATCGGGTCGTTACATTCTATGTTAAACACCCTATATACATATGTTACTTTAAAACAAGGATTACAACTGATATAAAACTATTTTTAAGTCTTCATGTGTATATGTTACCATATACAATTTTTATTGATAATATAGAAATATGTATTATTTTTAAATATACTAAGTCATTAGTTATCTATGTGTATATATAGTTTCTCTTGGTTACACTTATGTGATTCTTATACTCATCATTTTATTTTATAACATTTTTATCAATTTATAAATATTATAAATTTTCCTTTTAAACTTATCTTTACATATAACTTCTCTTGTACATGGTATATATTTATTATTTTAGAAGCTTTCAAATTAAACTCTTTTTATTTAATATAAACAACAATGTTTATATCACCAAAATCAAAAATATTCTTTTTACTTTATTATGAATTTACTATTATGAATTTCTATCCAAATTTTATATACATATAAATTTTATTATCCCTATATGTAAAAATATATGCATATGATTTTTCCCAATTAACTTTAATTCTCTACTAAATTTTATCTTTAGAACAAAATATACATATTTTATCTCTAAAACAAAATACACATATTTTATCTAAAACAAAAAATACATATTTTACCTTTAAAACAAAATATACATATATAAGAAATTCCATTTGATCAATTTGTATTTTAACATAGATATGAAAATTCAAATTATATTGGTTTTGGAAAATTGTACACAATTATTAATTACTGATTAATGGGAATATTGTATATTAAAATACAATATTATTGAATATTATAAATTAATATTCACAACTCGGGATGTCAACAATCCCAGGTCATTACATTCTTACTCTTTTAATGGCTTCCAACCTTAATAAAATAATGCTAAAATTTATTCCAAAAATATACTAAAGAAAGTAATCATCAAATCACCTTAAATATTCATCAAAACTCCTCTTCCTTCACAATACACGACCCACTCCATCACCATCAAGCCGAGCCCAAAACTTCCCTAAAACTCACGACTTTGAGCATGTTCCCTCCCATAAGTCAAGTCAAGCCACCTAGAAGCCTTAAAACAAGCATTTGTGAGCAACCGATTGAAGCTAGGAATGTTATGATCACTTTAAAGTTTGTTCATTTGCGACTAAGCTGAGAACTCCAAATTGTTAAGTAGGAAATTTTTGTATGATGTTTTGTAAGTTAAAAATATTTTTTGGACGTTAATAATTATGTTTTATAAGTTTTTGATAAGGAAAGCAACCACCATTAAGCCATTTGTAAAATTTAGTTAGAAAATATGCACATAAATGACAATCATGTGACATTGTAATGAAAAAGTTGTTAAATTGATATGCAAGTTCATATGACATGTTAGGATATGTTAATGGTTATAAACATTATTTTGGATGTTTATTAGTTGTATATTGAATATATATGTTGAAACAAGTTACGGATTTACACGACATATAATCACATGAAAATCTAATTCCCAAAAGAAATGAAATGTGATATGAAATCATTTATACCTTTGAAAAAATGTTTGTATATGCTTTAAAAATGATTCCTAAAATTTTAAACTTGTCTCAAAAAAGTTTGGATATGAATCTCAAAATACACCTAAAATTTGACGCGTCACGTAATGGTAGTTCGTGTTTCGCGTTGAAAGTTCAGATGAACATACGAAGTGGAATATAGTTCAGAATTCTTCGAAGTAAAAATTTTCCGAATTCTTATACCCATATCTTTCATATGATATAAGAAAACCAAGATTTTGTCTTATACACTATGAAATATGGCAAAATCAATTTTCAAGAAAAATCCTGTTTTTACACTAAAAGACCAAAGTTTGAAATGGATAAAATAATCGTTTTAAAAATATGAAATAAATTCTAAAAATATTTTAAAATGTTTTAAAAGTTATTTAAGTTGAAATGTTGGTTTTCTAAATGATATAAAGGTTTTTTTTAAAGAATATAGCTTTTAAAGCACTTTTTGTAAAACTTTTTGCAATACTTTTTTGCAACGCTTTTCGATAACTTTTGAAATAAAGGTTGGAACTAAACCATTCTTTCCCAAGTCTTATGCAAACATTTTTAAGTAACTGATAAAGTATTTTAAAAATATATTTGAATGATTCAAATTTATTTCAAAGGCGGTTAAACAAATAGTTAAGTGATTTAAAAAGGGAAAATGAGTATGCAGAAATGACTAGTACATTTGCCCCACCTGTGAGATCTATAAGTGAAAACAAGGTGTGTAACTAAGGTTAGGGATGGAGAAACAAGTACCTTGAACTTACCTGGCCTTAGTTTTCTCTTTTAGGTGAGGGGTGGAACATATCGAAGGGAAAGCCCGGATACTCAACTTGTATTTTATAAAAATAATCTTCTTATACACTTTATTAAAATCCGAAGAGGGAACTTATCCTATTCGTGGAATTTAAAACATGATCTCACCGTTTTTCCGCCTATAGCACTCATTGAATGTGGAAGTTGATATTGAATAAAAGTAGAGAGATTTTTATAATCCTATTTTCTCAAAGAAACTTTTCAAAAATTGTAACAACCCTGTATTTTGTGATTATTTTTAATTGTATATTTTAATTATTTTAATTGAATTTTGATTTAAAAACTTATTTATTTATTTTTTAATGATTAATTTTGTTACTTTAAATATTAACTTTAGTTTTGATATGAATTATCATTTCAAAGCATGACTAAAAAGAATATTTTCCAAAAAGTGAATTTTGGTCAAAATAATCAAACTTTGACTTTTAATTTAAATTTAAAAAGTTTTAAAATTTAAATTTTATCTTTTATTATGAAAGTACATAAAATTTTAAGAACACTGCTTTTCGTTTCGTTAAAAACGGATTTAAATTGCAAAAGTCATACTGTTTTCAATATTGTGTGTATATTGGTTTATTCAGCAATAGTCTTTATTTTAAATTGTATAAATGACATTTTTATTTGATATATCTTATTATAACTTGTATATTTATATTATATTATGTATATTTTGACTTTTAATTATTTTTAAAATGATAATAGAATTTTTCCGAAATTTACTGTATTTATTTCCTATATTTTTAAAGGCTGTTTCTATTTTTCTGCTATTTTCTTCATCTAAACTATATTTAAATAATTTTTTTTGTTTTTATTTTGTGAATGTTTTTTTTGTTATTATCTTTATTTATAAATATTTTTCAAGTATATAAAATTTTTCCAAAGTCCATTGCATTTATTTTCAATTTTTCTAACCTAGTTTCTGTTTTCTTTGCTATTTCCTTAATTTAATTATATATAATTAAAATTTAGTAATTTATTTATACATTCAATTTTATTTTCTGTGTTTTACTTTATTAATATTCATTTCCATGTATTTAAATTAGAATATATTTTTCCAAAGATTATTTGAGTTGTTTTCAATTTTAAAGCCTAGTTTGCAATTTTAAGCCATTTTCTTAATTTAAATTCTATTTAATTAAAATTTAATTATTTATTTTAGATATTTATTATTATTTCTGATTTTTTATCTTTATTTCTCATTTTTATATGTATTTATAAATTACAAAATATATAAAAGGAAATTTGAAAGGTTGTGACTCTTAATTTGCTTAAGGCCTTTTGTTTTCCCGTCTCTTCATTTTCTTAGCTCTTGCATTCATTTCTTTTGACCAAACCCTAATCCTTCAGCCGCCATTCAATTTTTTTTTATATACATAATTTCCTCCTTCCTGGAAAAAAAATTTCGGCCCCTATTGGTTTGAAGAGTTTGGTAAAAAAATTCTATCTTCTTTATCTCTTTTCTACTGCATTGCCTAATTTCTAGTTTGATTTTGGTTGCACTTGCTCCTTCTCTATAGGTTCGGCCATGCCCCTTGCTACCTAGCCGCCTCCACCACCTGATGGCACCTCATCACCACCTCCTCCTCACAAAAAATTCCAAGCCATGAACCCTTGGTGATGCAATTGCACAAAAGTCTCAAAAACCACCCAAATTCCAAGCCTAACCACCACCACCTCATCTCTATCACCTCACCAACCCCCTAGCCGCCACCTACCACATCACCATCACCTCCAGAACCTCCAGCAACCTCTGCCACATCACTCCAGTGGATCCCACCCCTCTGGCCGTGACCATTAGAGCCTTGGCCGAGCCCAAAATCATTGACCCAATCCATGTGAATGCATGCTTATGTTGTATTTTCCCTCTACCACTTTTGCACCCCCATTCCACCATTTAGGCCGAACCCATACTCACCCAAACCTGACCCAAACACCTGCATGTCCTTGTATTACCCCTTATGGTTGAGCCTAGTAAAGGTAAAAAGAAAGTGCAAGCATTTCTGTTTGATTCTGTGCAGTTTATTCTAGCGCAGTTTATCGTATTTTGGGTTTGAAACTCATCGTTGTTATATTGTTTTGTTTGATGTGTATCCAAGGAATTTGACATTTGGTTCCTCCATTCGAATCTGTGTCGTGCTTTTGTGCTTGTGTAGATCCCATTTGTGCAATTCGTCGTTGTGTCTTCAGCTCAAACCGGTGAGTAAATCTCACCAAACGTTTATACTTATATAAGTAGTAAATTGACACCCTGTGAATGTGTAGAACTATATTACCAGGTTACAACTGCTTATATTACTATCATATGATGTTCACACCTGTTATTACACATGTTATATCATTTGTTGCTTTTATATTATGTTGTTCTGTTATTTTTATCAGTTATCACACTACAAGTTCCTTGTAAATTAGAAATCACTATAGGTTGAAATGATACATACCCGAACGGACTTTAGAATAAAGGAAAATCGTTATGGGCTGAAATGATAGGCCTGAATGATTTTCAAATTTATTTGCTTTACTTATGACGCAGGTTTGAAATTATAAAACCCGGATTTTTCTTTGTAAATTACGGGTTGAAATGATATATTACCCGTATCACTTTACCTAGCGTAGAAAATTATATACAGACCCGTAGTTAATATATGTTTTCTAAAAAATTTAAAATTATTTTAGAAATGTAAATATTAAAATATTTTGATTTAAATCTAATAAAAAAGTATTTTTGTAAAATATTATTGATTTTTTTGAATAATTGTAAGTGAAATGAATTAATGAAAAAGTTAGAAAATTTTGAATGTAAGTTATTTTCGAAAATTTGATTTAATTATAATTGGAAATTAAATTGAATATGAAATTATGATAAATTTATGATAATTTGAATTTAAATGAACTAAAAGTGATTTTATATCATATTAATGATTTTTAACAAATTTGAAATGTGAAATGAATGAATATTTTAGTTGAAATTTGGAAATATAACTAAAACTGGAAATTTATGAAATTGACATAAAAGTGAATTTTTGGTTAAGTAAATAAAAATAAAATTAAGTTATATTTGAGAATTTGAACTTAAGTGTTAAGTTGAAATTTAATGTAATGGATTTAAAATTGAACATTGCAATTTAATAAGTGAATTATTATTAAATCTTGATTTTTGAATGGAAATTTAACTTTATAAGATCATGAACTTGAGGAAAAATTAAATGATGTTATAAATGTGAAAATGTATGATTTTATAAGTTAAAAATGTTTTAAATAAAATATAATTGGTTGAGAAATTATATTGAATATTTGAAGTTAATTTACTGTATTTTTGAAATGCTATTAATTACAATGTAAATGATATTACAGTATTTGAAAATGCTGTAGTTGATGATAATGAACTAAAAAGCTAAATTGAATTAAAAGCTATTATAGCAATTTTGTAAGTGCTATAAATTGTTGAATTTAACTAAGTTTATTCGAAATTTAAGTAAACCTTATTACAACATTTTAAAATAATGTCTTTTGTTAAATTGAACTGTTTTGAATGTATCTTTCCGTAGCATTTTCTAAATGCCACGAAAAGTGAATATTCACTGCTTTGATAAACTTAAGTGAATGGATGAACTTTGGAATTCGAAAATTTTGGAAATTTAATAATTTAATTATTAAACATAATAACTTCATTTTAATGATTAAAAATGATTTTTGGAATATATACTGTTTTGAAATATGGATTGAAATGATATTTTAAATTGAATAAAATGAATAATGATTTGAAATGAATGTGGTTTCAAAAAGATATGATATTTTGATATATTAAATGATTGAAATGTGGTTTTGAAAACATATGATATTTTGATATATTAAAGTGGTTTGAAAATGGAGTTTTGAAAGATATGATATTTTGATATTAACATGATTTAAAAAGAAGTTCTGAAAGATATGATATTTTGGAACTGAAAGGCAGTGTTGAAAGGGTATGAAAATTTAATATATTGAAATGGTTAGAAATGACTTGATATTTATTTTGATAAATATTTGAATCGAAAGATATTTTACGATGATATATTGAAATGGTTTTGGAAATAATTTAATCTTTATTTTGATAAAGATTTGGATTGAAAAGGATATTTTATTTTGAAGTATAAAATATTTTTAAAGCTATAACTACGGGTTATAATAACGATGGGTTGTTAAAGAGACCGGGATCGGATATTGTCTTATAGCCGGCCAATACCGAAAACCACTTTAACAACCGTGTACGCGGTGGAGATTCCAGAATGAAGTAGGATGGTGGCGACGTTCTCGAGGTATATTACGTGGACCCAACTCCCGTGAGTTGGCATATATGACTAAAACAGGAGCTATACCGGGCTACACAAAGGGTCGCACCCTTTCATCGAGCATGCTCCATCGGAAACCATTCTATTACTGTTGTGATTCGATTCGGTGGCGCCACTTTGATTCGGGGGTATTGTTCGAGGTGGGCGGAAGCTGCTGGCTTGCCGTCACCACCGGTCCGAGAGTGCAAACGGTGTATCCACCCTGGCATTGCCTCGCGTGCCGTGTCATATCCTTATATCGAGCCCACTATGATTTTGGTTTTAAAGATCCTACCGCGTTAAGGTTCACCATGCCCTTAACGCTATTTTCTATATGATTATACTTTACTAATTAGACACTACTGTATATAACGCAATATACTACATAGTAAATAGTTTAACGGATCCTTAGAGGATGGGCGGTCCCAAGCATCTTCTAAGTTACTTGTACCTTTACTACAGTTCAATTGAGTTGGTTTACATAGTATAAGTATGTATGTCCTGACTCGAGTGTTTGTATTTTTATTTACGCTCGGGTCAGCCTGAGTTATTCACAGATTTGGATTTCCACTTTCTGGAGATTGGAATCGCTGGAGATTATCTATGTGTCAAGTTTATCTTTTGAAATCTGTCGTTCCTTTCATCTCTTGTATTAGTTGACATCTATGAAGTGAGACTTCTTTTGTACTTTATTCCTCTGTTGTATTTTATGTAACTCTGATATTTTTATATAGTAGCTTCATGAACTACTATCTCTTTTTACTTCCGCTGCATTATTATCACTCTGTGTCTGTGATCTGTGATTTTTATTTACTGTATATTCTGAGATTTGCCAAATTTTTAATTACAACGCGGTATTTTGAGAAATTCAATTCCGGCATGAGTGTCTACCTATACACTTATAATGGATGCGAATGGTTGAAAATATCGGGTCGTTACAGTTGGTATCAGAGCTTTGGTAGCTCTAGGCAAAACTCAGCATATGGAGTGAATGTATTTACAGAACTACTTTCATTCGAGTTTGAATCTCTTCTTTTTGACTCAATTCCTTTGAATTTTGGAACATTCCCTACGGTTCCAAAATCCATTCGTGTCCCTCACTATTCATCTTCTTTTGACTCTGGAGTATTCCAAAACTCCGCTTCGAATGATCTTTCTAGTAAGTCGGCAGTCACGCCAATTTCAAATTGAATTGAAAAAAAGGAGGGGGAAAACTCCTTTACAAATTAGCATCGATTCACTAGAGATTTATATCTATCCTTGGTTTAGATGCTAATATCTTTTATTATTCCAAACTCTAACTCTCGAGATCGAATGTAGATTTACCCTAGAAAATCCACATTGATCTTATTCTTTAAGTCAAGGTTGACCCGGTTAAGGTTGCCCGTGATTTATTTAAGTTAATTCACCTCCCTATTTTGTTATTTAATCATCTTGTCTTTTGTTCCCAATCTACTCTTCTAAACATTTTGAATTGTACTTGTATATCTATGTTTTGTTTTATATATTGTGTTGTTTAGGCTGTTGATGTTGATTTGGGTTTTCGATCGATTCGTCTGATCAACGCTATCGATAGGATTTCTAAAACACTTTGACAGAACAAACTGACACAATATTATTTTAAAATTTGGTCAATGAAATAAAATTTTGATATATAAGTAAATTTATGGAACTTAATAAACTGATTTAAATTGATTATTTGAAGTGATAATACTTAATTTATCATTTATTGTTCTATAAATGAATTTATAAATAGTTGTTTATAAATTGATTTGGGAACGGAAATGAATTTAGAACAAGAAATTTGAGAATTTGATTTCCAATGGTTTCAAACCTTTTGTTTAAAAGTTTTAAAAGGGATATATTACTTAAAATATTTTCAAATAGAAATTTGATTCCAAAGAATTTTAAAGTTTAAAATTAGTGCTCTTCTCATTGTCGATGGGAAATAACTTCGGTGATGATCGCGACATCATCGACGTTCATTTTTGAGTTTTGAAGTGAAGAGACTATTCTGTAGTCTTGCTACAGTTTTGTTTCGGGGGAATTTAATTGATTTGAATTTCTAAAATATGACTTGATTTATAATATATATAGATATATGATTGAAATTTGATTTGACATATTACATATATATTATTACTTATCTCTAAATGGTTTGGAGAAATCGAAAATACCATTCTTAAATTCTATTTTAAATAATAATTTCAATTATAAAAAGAGAATCAAAAATTTGGATAAATGATTAAAACTTGAGAGAATTGAATTGGAAAGTTTTATTTGTATAATATAATTGCATTCAAATATAACTTACCTTAATTTCAGAAGTTAACAATGTAATTGGATAATATACAATATAAAAAGATTTTATAAATGAAATTTGAGTGGTTATAATAAATTTTATACACTTAAATTTTAATTATAGAATTATTAACAAAGGTAAATATAATAAAGGGAAATTGAATAACTTACAATAAAATAATGTTAAAAGAACTAAGAATAAAAGAAAGCAGTTATAATAAGTGTAAGTATGTCTAACATAAGTGATAAATATAATGAGAGGAATAAAGAGAATTAAATTTATTAAGTACATTGTGAGTGCAATAAATGATTATTTTATGGGTTTTAAAAATTGTTAATTTTAGATGATTGGATAATAAGATAATGAAATTTGAGATAGTTAAGATCTATTTAACTTGTGTAAAGATTTATTCTCTATTTAAGTTGAAATTTCCATGCTTTCAAATTTATTTCCTTATTTTGTTTTTCAAACTATCTTTTGTTTGTCCTTATCATCCTTATCTTGCGATAGACTGGTATAGGCATCTTTCTATAATCTTTCTATTTAGAAATCTTTCTATAATCTTTGATAATCTTTTGTACTCATTTTGAATTTATTTTGCGTGCTTGTGTTCTTGATTTTGGAGAATCTTGGAAAGATCATCTCCACCTTGTTAAATTTACCTATAACAATAGTTATCATGTATAATTTCATTCTCCTTGTCATCTTGTCCTAATCTTGTTTCACTCTATCTTTTTCTGTGCTTTCCCGTACCTCATTCCTTTTCGGGGACGAAAAGTTTTGAGTGGGGGAGTGTGTAACAACCCTGTATTTTGTGATTATTTTTAATTGTATATTTTAATTATTTTAATTGAATTTTGATTTAAAAACTTATTTATTTATTTTTGAATGATTAATTTTGTTACTTTAAATATTAACTTTAGTTTTGATATGAATTATCATTTCAAAGCATGACTAAAAAGAATATTTTCCAAAAAGTGAATTTTGGTCAAAATAATCAAACTTTGACTTTTAATTTAAATTTTAAAAGTTTGAAAATTTAAATTTTATCTTTTATTATGAAAGTACATAAAATTTTAAGAACACTGCTTTTCGTTTCGTTGAAAACGGATTTAAATTGCAAAAGTTATACTGTTTTCAATATTGTGTGTATATTGGTTTATTCAGCAATAGTCTTTATTTTAAATTATATAAATGACATTTTGTTTGATATATCTTATTATAACTTGTATATTTATGTTATATTATGTATATCTTGACTTTTAATTATTTTTAAAATGATAATAGAATTTTTCCGAAATTTACTGTATTTATTTCCTATATTTTTAAAGGCTGTTTCTATTTTTCTGCTATTTTCTTCATCTAAACTATATTTAAATAAATTTTTTTTGTTTTTATTTTGTGAATGTTTTTTTGTTATTATCTTTATTTATAAATATTTTTCAAGTATATAAAATTTTTCCAAAATCCATTGCATTTATTTTCAATTTTTCTAACCTAGTTTCTATTTTCTTTGCTATTTCCTTAATTTAATTATATATAATTAAAATTTAGTAATTTATTTATACATTCACTTTTATTTGCTGTGTTTTACTTTATTAATATTCATTTCCATGTATTTAAATTAGAATAGATTTTTCCAAAGATTATTTGAGTTGTTTTCAATTTTAAAGCCTAGTTTGCAATTTTAAGCCATTTTCTTAATTTAAATTCTATTTAATTAAAATTTAATTATTTATTTTAGATATTTATTATTATTTATGATTTTTTATCTTTATTTCTTAGTTTTATATGTATTTATAAATTACAAAATATATAAAAGGAAATTTGAAAGGTTGTGACTCTTAATTTGCTTAAGGCCTTTTGTTTTCCCGTCTCTTCATTTTCTTAGCTCTTGCATTCATTTCTTTTGACCAAACCCTAATCCTTCAGCCGCCATTCATTTTTTTTTCACGTACATCATTTCCTCCTTCCTGGAAAAATTTTTTTTGGCCCCTATTGGTTTGAAGAGTTTGGTAAAAAAAAAAAATTATATCTTCTTTATCTCTTTTTTATTGCATTGCCTAATTTCTAGTTTGATTTTGGTTGCACTTGCTCCTTCTCTCTAGGTTCGGGCATGCCCCTTGCTGCCTAGCCGCCTCCACCACCTGATGGCACCTCATCACCACCTCCTCCTCACAAAAAATTCCAAGCCATGAACCCTTGGTGATGCAATTGCACAAAAGTCTCAAAAACCACCCAAATTCCTAGCCTAACCACCACCACCTCATCTCTATCACCTCACCAACCCCTTAGCCGCCACCTACCACATCACCATCACCTCCAGAACCTCCAGAAACCTCTGCCACATCACTCCAGTGGACCCCACCCCTCTGGCCATGACCATTAGAGCCTTGGCCGAGCCCAAAATCATTGACCCAATCCATGTGAATGCATGCTTATGTTGTATTTTCCGTCTACCACTTTTGCACCACCATTCCACCATTTAGGCCGAACCCATACTCACCCAAACCTAACCCAAACACCTGCCATGGCCTTGTATTACCCCTTATGGTTGAGCCTAGTAAAGGTAAAAAGCAAGTGCAAGCATTTCTGTTTGATTCTGTGCAGTTTATTCTAGCGCAGTTTATCGTATTTTGGGTTTGAAACTCATCGTTGTTATATTATTTTCTTTGATGTGTATCCAAGGAATTTGACATTTGGTTCCTCCATTTGAATCTGTGTCGTGCTTTTGTGCTTGTGTAGATCCCATTTGTGCAATTCGTCATTGTGTCTTCAGCTCAAACCGGTGAGTAAATCTCACCAGACGTTTATACTTATATAAGTAGTAAATTGACACCCTGTGAATGTGTAGAACTATATTACCATGTTAGAACTGCTTATATTACTATCATATGATGTTCACACCTGTTATTACACATGTTATATCATTTGTTACTGTTATATTATGTTGTTCTGTTATTTTTATCAGTTATCACACTGCAAGTTCCTTGTAAATTAGAAATCACTATAGGTTGAAATGATACATACCCGAACGGACTTTAGAATAATGGAAAATCGTTATGGGCTGAAATGATAGGCCTGAATGATTTTCAAATTTATTTCTTTTACTTGGGACGCGGGTTTGAAATGATAAAACCCGGATTTTTCTTTGTAAATTGCGGGTTGAAATGATATATTACCCGTATCACTTTACCTAGCGTAGAAATTATATACAGACCCGTAGTTAATATATGTTTTCTAAAAATTTTAAATTATTTTAGAAATGTAAATATTAAAATATTTTGATTTAAATCCAATAAAAAAGGATTTTTGTAAAATATTATTGATTTTTTTGAATAATTGTAAGTGAAATGAATTAATGAAAAAGTTTGAAAATTTTGAATGTAAGTTATTTTGGAAAATTTGATTTAATTATAATTGGAAATTAAATTGATTATGAAATTATGATAATTTGAATTTAAATGAACAAAAAGTGATTTTATATCATATTAATGATTTTTAACAAATTTGAAATGTGAAATGAATGAATATTTAAGTTGAAATTTGGAAATATAACTAAAATTGGAAATTTATGAAATTGACTTAAAAGTGAATTTTTGGTTAAGTAAATAAAAATAAAATTAAGTTATATTTGAGAATTTGAACTTAAGTGTTAAGTTGAAATTTAATGTAATGGATTTAAAATTGAACATTGCAATTTAATAAGTGAATTATTATTAAAACTTGATTTTTGAATGGAAATTTAACTTTATAAGATCATGAACTTGAGGAAAAATTAAATGATGTTATAAATGTGAAAATGTATGATTTTATAAGTTAAAATGTTTTAAATAAAATATAATTGGTTGAGAAATTATATTGAATATTTGAAGTTAATTGACTGTATTTTTGAAATGCTATTAATTACAATGTAAATGATATTACAGCATTTGAAAATGCTGTAGTTGATGATAATGAACTAAAAAGCTAAATTGAATTAAAAGCTATTATAGCAATTTTGTAAGTGCTATAAATTGTTGAATTTAACTAAGTTTATTAGAAATTTAAGTAAACCCTATTACAACATTTTAAAATAATGTCTTTTGTTAAATTGAACTGTTTTGAATGTATCTTTCCGTAGCATTTTCTAAATGCCACGAAAAGTGAATTTTCACTGCTTTGATAAACTTAAGTGAATAAATGAACTTTGGAATTCGAAAATTTTGGAAATTTAATAATTTAATTATTAAACATAATAACTTCATTTTAATGATTAAAAATGATTTTTGGAATATATACTGTTTTGAAATATGGATTGAAATGATATTTTAAATTGAATAAAATGAATAATGATTTGAAATGAATCTGGTTTCAAAAAGATATGATATTTTGATATATTAAAGTGGTTTGAAAATGGAGTTTTGAAAGATATGATATTTTGATATTAACATGATTTAAAAAGAAGTTCTGAAAGATATGATATTTTGGAACTGAAAGGCAATGTTGAAAGGATATGAAAATTTAATATATTGAAATGGTTAGAAATGACTTGATATTTATTTTGATAAATATTTGAATTGAAAGATATTTTACGATGATATATTGAAATGGTTTTGGAAATGATTTAATCTTTATTTTGATAAAGATTTGGATTGGAAAGGATATTTTATTTTGAAGTATAAAATATTTTTAAAGTTATAACTACGGGTTATAATAACGATGGGTTGTTAAAGAGACCGGGATCGGATATTGTCTTATAGCCGGCCAATACCGAAAACCACTTTAACAACCGTGTACGCGGTGGAGATTCCAGAATGAAGTAGGATGGTGGCGACGTTCTCGAGGTATATTACGTGGACCCTACTCCCGTGAGTTGGCATATATGACTAAAACAGGAGCTATACCGGGCTACACAAAGGGTCGCACCCTTTCATCGAGCATGCTCCATCGGAAACCATTCTATTACTGTTGTGATTCGATTCGGTGGCGCCACTTTGATTCGGGGGTATTGTTCGAGGTGGGCGGAAGCTGCTGGCTTGCCGTCACCACCGGTCCGGGAGTGCAAACGGTGTATCCACCCTGGCATTGCCTCGCGTGCCGTGTCATATCCTTATATCGAGCCCACTACGATTTTGGTTTTAAAGATCCGACCGCGTTAAGGTTCACCATCCCCTTAACACTATTTTCTATATGATTATACTTTACTGATTAGACACTACTGTATATAGCGCAGTATACTACATAGCAAATAGTATAACGGATCCTTAGAGGATGGGCGGTCCCAAGCATCTTCTAAGTTACTTGTACCTTTACTACAGTTCAATTGAGTTGGTTTACATTGTATAAGTATGTATGTCCTGACTCGAGTGTTTGTATTTTCATTTACGCTCGGGTCGGCCTGAGTTATTCACAGATTTGGATTTCCACTTTCTGGAGATTGGAATCGCTGGAGATTATCTACGTGTCAAGTTTATCTTTTGAAATCTGTTGTTCCTTTCATCTCTTGTATTAGTTGACATCTATGAAGTGAGACTTCTTTTGTACTTTATTCCTCTGTTGTATTTTATGTAACTCTGATATTTTTATATAGTAGCTTCATGAACTACTATCTCTTTTTACTTCCGCTGCATTATTATTACTCTGTGTCTATGATCTATGATTTTTATTTACTGTATATTCTGAGATTTGCCAAATTTTTAATTACAACGCGGTATTTTGAGCAATTCAATTCCGGCATGAGTGTCTACCTATACACTTATAAATGGATGCGAATGGTTGAAAATATCTGGTCGTTACAAAAATGATTCGAGAAATATTCAAAAAGAGGTTTAAATGATTCCATATTTCCTAAAAGAATATTTTAAAAATATATATCTTTCGAAGATATTTTGGTAAAGAAAAATGAATGAATCAAAAAGCAATCATCTAGTTACATCTTTTTTATCGATGATTGGATTTCGAAGGAACCGGGGTCGGATTTGGGTGATTCCTATTCGTAAACCACTTCGAACCAGTTTACGCATTCGAAAAATGAAGATCTTTAAAGGCAAAGATATTGATACAAATAATAACGATGGACTACATGTTGATTAATTGGGAATAAACTCCTGATTCACTATATTGTAGCAGTGGTCTCTTTGTTATGAAAAATCTCAAAACCACAAGGACATCTAGCCTAGTAATGGCTGAGGAAAGTACCTTCGGTTTCGTTCAGTCCAAGAACGACCTTGTATGGATGAATGTCTGACCTTGCATTCCAAATCACAATGAGTGATCTCTATAAAAGTATATCTGTCGGTGGCAGAGAAGACACCTTCTCTTAGCTGCAACCTTTCCTAAGACATAAGAGTTTAGGAAGTTATACGTTTTTAGAAATTAGTCGTGTGAATGTGGAATTGCAATGTGGCAGTCAAAGTGAAAGAAGATGTGCTATATGAAAAGGTAATCGTTGCCTTGAGCCTAATCAACCGGAAATGATCGAAACATGGTTAGATGCGGCAAGGCTAAGTGGATCATTCACAATTAGGGAATGATCATCCACTTCTACATATATTTCTTCCAGCTATGATGTTCGGGATGTAAATTAATGTGGATGTATGCGAAGAGAGCTATTGGATAAAGGTCGGTAACGACTTGGGGATGACATATTTGGTACTACCTAGTTAAAGAGGTAGGCTGGTCTTGTGTTAGTAGAGGGCAGATGTTCTGTGCCTTGGGACATCCATCAAGAGGTGTACCCATCGAAAGCTAATCCCTTTATCTGGCCATTTGTATGAAAATGCATTCCTCAATAAGAACTTGCGGCTCTGTTTGTAGAACCTAGTATGCTGGGATTTAACAACAGTAACAATTTTGGCTAAGATTAATAAGTTTATTTGCAAATGCTTTCAAAGAAAGTCATTAAAAATAATATCCCCAAATTTTATGTAATAAAGAGTTTTGGTTATCATAAGGTAAAAACCAGTTCCGTGTTTATGTGCAGCGTGGTCTTATGAGATACCTTTTTGTTTTCGAAACATCGTACTTTGAGTTCTCACACCAGTCCCATAATTGACTCGGAGTTTGTTTTCCCTCTAAACTCTGGGTGCCCTATTTTTCGAGTAGCCGTGTAGTCAGGCTACCTTAGGAGCATTTTGGATCATGTTTGGGAGCATTTTGGAGAAGTCTTTTGGAGCTATAAAGCTGAATAACTTTATGTAGATATCTACCCATTTTCCGATATGTTATGTAGTATGTATTTTCTAGCATATGTCCGGATAGACAATTATAACTATCCCACTGGATTTTTATTTGACTCTGATCATTTATATATAGGTAGTAAATATCACTTATTACGAATACCATAGGAAATCCTGAACTACATTCTTTTAAGGATCTAACAACCACTTGTCGCTCACTAGAAGAGAATACAACTCTAAAGTGTAAAATACTTCCTAATAGCAATCACACTAATTTAACCAAGGCATCCCATACTACCAGATGAAATTTGAGTATTCAATAATGGGCTAGTATGTTCCACTCAAAAATTCTATTTAATGAGTTATACCATATTCGACGCAGCGTTATTCGAAAGCATTTAAACCAATCGATGACACTAACTCGATTATTGGTACTCCTCAAATTATAGAATTAAGGTTCTCATAACATTTTTCACTTTTGAGTTTATTATTTAAAATCCATAAATCAGTTCATTATTTAACTTTATAAAAATATTCACACGCTAAAATATGCATAACTCTAAATTGTTCCAGTTTTTATATATACACACACAAAGTTGTCTCAAATTTCCATATAGTTGTATTAATTAAAAAAACTATATTTTAAAACAATATTTAATTACTCTTCTAAATCCATATTAAAATATAACCATTTTATTTCAAAATAAAATAGTTTATACTTTTCAAAATCACATTTCCAAATTCCATGAATCCTATTTTTTTTAATAAAACCGTAATACTTCTATTCCAAATCCATAATCTCTTTTATGTAAAAATAAATTAGATGTGTATTTCCAAAGCCATACTTCAAAATCCCTAAATATTTTAATAACCATGCTTAATATATAAAACAACTTGTTAAAAATAATTTTTAATATCTATTAACTTAATTTAGAAACAATTCAAAGATTTATAAATATAAATAATTATCTTTCGTAAAATTATTTGTATACGAAGCTTATCAACTTATTTCATTTAACTCAAATTTAGAATCTAAAGGTCTGCAATTTCGAAACATTAAGTCTCATAATTTTACAAAACTTAAAATATGAAAGTCGTAAATAAAAGTTTATACTTTCTATAACATCAAAATTTTTTGAATCCCAATAAGTAATGAAAAAGTTATGCTAAAACAATTCTCAGATTTTAACTTCCATATCACCGTCGTTTAATATCGGGACAACGACATTCAAACTTATTTTCGACCTTGTAAACCACAAAATATTACAGATCTTAAAACATGAAAGTTGTAGCACATATACTAAGCTTTCCAGAACAACAAGAACCATCGAATTTTGATAAATAATGAAAATGTTACGACTAAAACAATTCTCAGATTTTAACTTCCTTATCGTTGTTGCTTAATATCGGGACAACGACATTAAAACTTATTTTCGACCATGTAAACCACAAAATATAACAAAACTCAAAATGTGAAAGTTATAGAACATATTCTACGATTTCTAGAATATTGAGAACCATTAAATTCTGATAAGTAAAGTAATGGTTACGACTATAACAATTCTCAGATTTTAACTTCCTTATGTTGTCGTTTAATATCGGAACAGAGACATTAAAACTTATTTTCGACCATGTAAACCCAAAATATTGCAAAACATAAAACATAAAAATTGTAGCATATATACTAAGCTTTCCAAAAAATTAAGTGCCACTGAATGATGATAAGTAACGAAAAAATTATGGTAATTTTAATTTCAGGTTTCAACTTAGTAAATACATAGGAACAGAGCAACACTATCCGATTCAAACTCAATTTTGACTGATTAAACTGTAGAATTTCAAAAAGTGACCAAAATAAAAGCTATAGCTTGCTAAATGACCTATCTACCACAAAAAGATTGTGTCATTTCATTTATTTTACACTGAAATATCACAGTTTTACTACAGCAAATTTTGTACTAAATTTTCAAAAAACAACAAGACAACAATCGCCTATGTTTTTAACCAAATTACAAACCATTCAATCAACAAATTGATTCATCAAATTCAAACAGCAAATAATAATTACACGTACGTTTTAAAGATAGTTGAGTGAGTTTTCAACTCACCTTTCACTAGAGATCGCAAGCTATCTTCTCAAATATGCTAAGTTAATCATCTCCTTCTCCAAAACACCTAATTTCCTCTCCTAGCCAACATTTCAGAAATTAAAACCTAACCAAAACCTCAAATTGATTGTATGATTTGGTAGATAAGAGGCTATAGAACTCACTGCTTATTTTCCTATAATTTGTAGAATTTTCTTTGATTTTCTAAGATCAAAACTAGGGTTGAGATGAACTTTTCTTATTTTTGGTTTTTTTAGGAAGATAGAAACCTGAATAAGAAGTCTTGTTTACTTATCGGCTAAGGGATAGGCTACTGGGTTAATGGGTTTGGAAATAAAATACCCAAACTAGAAATTTAAATTCAATTATCTTAAATCCTTAATTAACCTTATCAAAAGAACGAATAATACAATACTCTCTTTAGTATAAATTTAATTAAATTAGCCCAACAAAGAAAATTAACCAAATTTTAACCTGATAAAATGATTAAATCATTTTTAACAAATAATTCTCTAAACCAAATCAATTAAATTAATTAAAGTAAAATTCTTCTTTAGCTTAACTCTAACATCAGAGAAATTAAATTTTCAAACCAATTGAATTGTGAATTTCTAAATTTCAAATGGCTAACTTAATTTATAAATATAAAAATCCAACAATTGATTTAAATAATATTTAAAATAAATTGAAATCCAGTTTTAAGAATTGATAACTCCTTTCCTTTCATAAATTAAATCAATTATACGAAATTAAATTAAATTTCCCAATTGAATGAAATGCACGAAATGAAAAGTACGGTGCCTGGACAATTCATTTTCACGCACGCAACACATGAATTGAAGTAAAAATGTAAAGTACATGCACGCATGAATATAACCACTACCAAAAAAATGACCTAGAACTACCACTATATATGCATGCACGAAATATATAAGTGATGTATACACGAATTTTTGCACATATTTATGCATGCACTCACATTACACTTGCACGCACGCAACCTTCATTTACACGCACACCTGCGAACACGAAATTATGGCTTGTATTCGTTTTTAAAATGCAACTATAGCCTGGACACAATTTCATGCACATACGTGACAATCTATATGCAAACAAACCACATTTGCTGACACATAATACCAAGTATTCAAACATTCCTGTCCAAAATGAAATGCCTGGAACGCACGTAACCTACTCGCTTACATGAAATGAAAAATAATATAATCTGGACCAGATTTCACGCCACATTTACACGCATGGAGGGACAAAAGTCAGGACAATATTACACTATAAAAGCTACAATGCCTGATTTACACGCACGGAATGGTCTGGACCAACTATTTTCGCACACACGAAATGAAGTGTACGGAGAAACAATGGTCTGTACACAAATTTGCACGTGAAAATGAAGTAGGGAAAAATAAAGAATCTGGACTATAATTTGCACAACACATCTTGCGCACGAAAAGAAATGATGAATAAATTAGAAGTGTGAGTTTTGCAACTCATCTTAGATTTGATTCAAAACCGGTTAGCAACCAAGATCAAATGGAGTAAAAAATTTCTGGAACGGCCATTAATGCTTTTTCCCAGCTACTGAAATTTTAAAACAAATGAAAGAATTGAAGCAGCCTTTACTTTTCTCTTCAAATTTGTGCATAAGTCAAAAGAATGAAGTGCTGGCTTGCATTTAAGTACACAAGCATTTAAGGTATAACGTGCTTCGGAGAAAAATAGTACGCGGCTACAAAAAAATGGTGATTGCACAAAAAGTGTTCAACTTTTTTTTTTTCAAAATTAGTGACAGCAAAGTGTTTCAACTTGTTTTTTTTTCAAATATAGTGATGACACCACTTGTTCATATTTGCTTTAATATGGACCAATACTCATGTGAAGGCAAAAATGTATTTCCCTTCAATATGCTACCACATGCAAGCATACACTGACTTTGCAACATTTGCACTCTATATATTTTTTTCAAATTTCAATTTAAATTTTTTATTACGACGGTAATAAAACAGGGTTGTTACAAAATCCTCCCTTATAAAAATTACGTCTCCGCAATTTTCATACTAGAAGTTGTTTATAACACAAATAATTCGTCACAACAAAGATTCAAAATAGAAAAGATGAACTAAGAATGCTCACCCCCACCCGAAGAGGAGAGAAAACTAGAAAAAGAACGCTCGATGAATTCTTTGGTTTCTTAAGTGCAATCTTTGGGGTTTGCGGACCATTGAATTTTCACAAGCGGGACTTCTTTATTCCGAAGGCGTTTAACCCCCGAAGCTAGCACACGAATATGATTTTGCACCATAGACAAGTGGGGTGAGATCTCAAGATCTTGTAACACATGAGGATCAATAATAGAATTCGAATGTTGAAGGTATCGACGAAGCTGGGAGACATGAAATACGTCATGAATTCCCGAAAACCAAATAGGCAGCGATACACGATAAGCAACAGGGCCAATGCGTTTCGTAATAGGAAATGGCCCAACATATCGAGGAGCCAATTTCCTAGAGCTACTAAAACGCACCACATCCTTCATCGGAGAAACACGAATGAACACGCGATCGCCAAAAGAAAATTCCAAAGGCTTCCTACGATGATCGACATAAGATTTCTGCCTATTCTGAGCCTCTTTCATTCTCTATCTAATAATATCAATCTTCTCAGAAGATTCACGAATATAATCGGGGCCGGGAACTAACTTTTCCTCGGATTCCAACCAACAAGATGGTTATCGACACGGGCTTCTGTAAAGGGCTTCGAAAGGAGCCATACCAATAGTGGATTGGAAACTGTTGTTATAAGAAAATTCAACAAGAGATAAGTGGTCTTCCCAACTACCACTAAAATCAAGAATACAAGAGCGAAGGAGATCTTCCAAGACTTGATTCATCCTTTCAGTCTGACCATTAGACTGTGGATGATAAGTTGTACTGAGATTGAGCTTAGTACCCAAAGCTTTCTGAAGGCTCTGCCAGAAACCACTAATAAAAAGCGAATCTCTATCACAAACAATGGAGCTAGGAACTCCATGAAGTCGAACGACTTCATGGATAAAATGCTTAGCCAACAAAGGAGCGGTCCGATTGGACTTGATAGGAATAAAATGGGCTGATTTGGTCAATTGGTCAACAATCACCCAAACACTAGTATGGCCAGACCTCGAACGAGGTAGACCATCAATGAAGTCCATAGAAATTTGATCCCATTTCCATAATGGAATCTCAAGAGGTTGCAAAAGACCACTAGGACGCTGGTGTTCTGCTTTAATAAGTTGACAAGTCATGCAATGACTCACATAACTTGCAACATCATGCTTCATACCTTCCCAAAAGTATAAGCGTTTCATGTCAGAATACATCTTACTACTACCCGGACGGATAGTATAATTAGAACGATGACAGTCCTAAAGAATGTCATTTCTAATATTTGGAACACTAGGCCTGATCAAACTTCCCTTCTTCCGGACACAACCATGAATATCAATATCGAAATCCTTTACATCATCACTTCGGGATTCTGATTTACAACTCTAAATAAGATAAGAGAGATCTGGATATTGCATCTGGGCATCAGTAATACGATCCAACAAACTAGGACGAGCTTCCATGCTAAATAAAAGCACGGGAGAATCAGAAACTGAAGGACGGTCTCTAATATCAAAAAGAGATAAAGCTTCCAACATATTCCACTCTGCTAGCATCATAGAAACAACAACTTGCTGCTTGTGACTAAGCGCATCAGCAACTCGATTACCCTTACCAGGGGTATACTAAATATCGAAATCATATGAAGCAAGAAATTTGAGCCAACGTTATTGCCTCATATTAAGTTCCTTCTGAGTGAAGAGGTACTTCAGAGATTTGTGGTCAGTGAAGAGATCAAAATGCTCGCCCAATAAATAATGTCGCCAAAACTTTAGAGCAAAGACTATAGAGGCTAACTCCAAATCATGGGTAGCATAACGAATCTCGTTAGGATTTAGTGTCTAGAAGCATAGAAAACTACTCTATCCTTTTGCATGAGAACAGCACCGAGTCCATAACCACTGGCATCGGTATAAACAAGAAAATCACGATTCCCTTCGGAAACCACTAAGATAAGAGCATGAGTAAGGAGATCTTTTAACTTCATGAAAGAAGTCTCACACTGATCAGATCAAATAAAAGGAACAGCTTTTCTCGTGAGAGTGGTAAGCGGTAATGCAATACGAGAAAAATCCTTAATGAACCAACGATAATAACCCGCCAATCCAAGGAAACTACGGATCTTAGTAACGGTCTCAGGCCTCTTCCAATTCTGAATAGATTTGATCTTGGAAGGATCGACATAGATACCATCAAAAGAAACAATATGACCGAGAAACTTCACCTTATTCTCCCAGAAATGACATTTGGAGAATTTGGCATAAAGCTGATGCTGACGAAGAGTGCTCAAAACAATCTCCAAATGCTGAATATGATCGGCTTCAGATTTGGAATAAATAAGAATGTCATCAGTGAAAACCAAAATGAACTTATCGAGATATTCCTGGAATATCTGATTCATAAGATCAACAAAATACGCGGGAGCGTTCGTCAAACCGAACGATATAACAAGCCATTCGTAAGAACCATAATGAGTATGGAATGCGGTAAGTGGAATGCTATCTTCCGCAACTTGTAACTGATGAAAACCGGTAGCAAGATCGAGTTGGGAGAAAAGCTTAGCGCCACTTAGTTGATCGAACATGTCGTCGATCCTAGGTAACGGATACCTATTTTTGATAGTGAGCTCATTAAGCTTGCGATAATCAATGCAAAGCCTAAGAGTACCATCTGGCTTCTTAAAAAGACAACAGCGGCGCCACAAGGAGATGAGCTAGAACGAATAAATTGTTTGGCTTCCAATTCAGATAATTGTTGCTTGAGTTCCTCATTTTTCTTTAGCAGACATCCACGTGGGAGGACGACTGACAGGATGAGCACTAGAGATAAGATCAATACGGAACTCAATTGCCCTCTTCGACGGCAAACACGAAATAGGCTCGAAAACATCAGAAAAATCACAAACAACCGAAATATTATCTATGACATCCCCCGATTCGAAGGAAGAAACGAGAGCATTCGAAGTATGGTCCATGCTTTGAAATACAATAGATAACTTCTCGATAGAATTGGGATGCTTGAGATATAAAGTTTTTTCGGGACATAGGATTTAAACTTCATAACGAACGAGCCAATCCATACCCAAAATCGTATTAAAACCAAGATGATCCATAACATGCAGATTCGCATGAAAGGAAAAACCACATAGAATAATCTCAACATCAACACACAACAAACCAAGAGTAGCGGATCCACCAATAGGATTCACAATCCTCAAAGTGTCGCAAAACTAACAACATCCAAGGGAATAACATCAACAAGCTCCTTTGATACGAATAAATGTGATGCACCCGTATCGAAAAGAACTCTAATAGAACAGCCATGAAATAAAATAAAACCTTCCCTCTACCTCTTTCAGCCATAGGCTGAGAGAACAAGAGAAGATAAGGATTAGTTAAAACAACTCAAGATTGATAAGGAATTTAACAAATGGAATACTATGGAAATATGAGATATATTCCTAGACATATTCCAACTTGTTAAAGAGGATAAAAGTTTAAGAATAACGAAGGAATAGATTAGAAAGGCACGAATAAAACCCTCGAAATTGTTAACACATGTTCCATTCTGCTTCTGTTCCGTGTTTATTATAATTTGTTCTGAATCTCAGCTACGATACCATGTTTGTGACGCCCCACCTCTATACTCATAATAGCAAAGGTTATTATAAGGAATAACGTCTGCTATTCCGAAGTATAAGGCTTGTTAGAAGCGACCACCCGTAAATTATGCCTTAGATGAGTATTGATAACCTCGGTAGGAGTTGTGTAATTACTCCCAACGATATAATTTCAATCCAAATCTAAAATGAAACCACGGTGGCTTAAGAAAAATTCAGAACAACTCATAATAGCAATAACGCAGATAAGTATAATCACATCAGAACAGAAATATCATATATATAGCGGAAGAAAAGTCTGGATACATGCTACAACACTCAATGGTTCACAGAACCAATGTACATATACATAGACATCAACATACATGAGATGAGAGTCAATACACCAAAAGTAACACCTCGAAGCCTAAACAAAAGAAGAGGTGAAATCCCAAAACCTGAAGCAGCAACTGAATCAGAGATAGCGATTATCCTGAAATAACTCGGTCTGACCCGAGTATTATTTAAAAGTAAATAATAAACGGATCAGTCTAATTTGAACTCAGAAATAAGTGTAGGATAAACAACACTTAAGCAAATTAATCATAATCTCGAATGAGACTATTCAGCATAAATAATCAAAATAGTTTAAATGAAGAAATCTCATTAAACTCCTTCAAAATCATCATCCAAATTCATGATTGAATTCAAAACTGCAATACACAAAATTATAATCTTTGATGAGACTATACACAAAATTATAATTTCGGATAAGACTATACACAAAATTATAATCTCGGATGAGACTATTCAACATAATAATCAACATTGTTTGAATGAATAAATCTCATTAAACACCATCAAAATCAACTTCCAAATTCATAATTGAATTTGAAATAGCAACATAAATAATCAACATTGTTTAAATGAATAAATCTCATTAAACACTATCAAAATCAACTTCCAAATTCATAATTGAATTCGAAACAGCAACATAAATAATCAACATTGTTTAAATGAAGAAATCTCATTAAACAACATCAAAATCAACTTCCAAATTCATAATTGAATTTGAAACACCAATACAAAAAAATCTAGAAATCAAAAAAAGATAACTAGAAAATCAACATAAAAGTGCATCGATCCCAACATATAGCGAGTCGAAGCTACACCGCACGTGCATCTCATATGGCCGAAGCCTACCAGGTACTCTCATCATAATTTTTGGCGCCCAACAAATGACCTGAAGGTCCAACATATGACCCGAAGGTCTAATACTGGTAATTGGCCCGAATCCAACAAATGACCCGAAGGTCCAACATAGTGGCTCGAAAGCCCAGCAAAATCATCAAAATTCTTCAAACAGCAAATCCACTGCAAATATTTCAATTAACGGGTTCGGAATTAACCGAATTAGTAAAAGCGTGGTTCCATACTCTGCACTTTTGCTAAATCGTTTAAATCTCATCATCGTTTCCTTGAAAGTGCAAAATTGTGTACTTTATATAAATAAAATTTACGTTCTCAAATGGACAAGTCTGGAATTAAGCGAATCAGTAAAAGTAAGGGTTCATAGTCCTTAATTTTGCTTAAGCGTTTAAATCGCTTCCTCATTCTTTTGAAAGCGTAAACTCTGAAATTTTTAGAAACAATTATATTTTAAAACGATCTAAAAATACGTGATCAAAACAGCAACATCTATAGCAATTTCGACAAAAAATTTACGCTTCACAAAACACCGTAAAAATGGATATCAAATCAGCGTTGCGGGTTAGCCGCTTGAAAATTCACTTTAAATTGAAGGTTACTGAAGTGAAAACAACAGTAATTTTTATTCGTCAAAAATCTGATCAAAACAACACACTTCAAATATAAACATTGGGGTAAAAACCCGTTATAAAAATAACGGCAACAAAATATGTTTCAAAACCAAACACCGGTTCAACGTAAATTAAACAGTAGACTGCACTACTATATATTCATCAAATTATTGGATAGCTGCGACACATAAATTGACAAATGGTCTACACTTACATGAAAAATACTTTAGCACACAAATTGAAATTCACAAAGTTTTAAAGTAACCTAGGAAATACTACACTACACGCTACCATGTATAATTTAAACGCACCAAAGGGTCTAGGCTAACAAAAAATTTACCATGCACGAAATGAAAAGTACGGTGCCTGGACAATTCATTTTCACGCATGCAACACATGAATTGAAGTAAAAATGTAAAGTACATGCACGCATGAATATAACCAATACCAAAAAAAATGACCTGGAACTACCACCATATGCATGCACGAAATATATACGTGATGCATACACATGTGTCAGTTTTAAAGAAAGGTGGCATACCCCCATATGCATACAAGAAATATGTAAGTGATGTATACATGAATTTTTGCACATATTTATGCACGCACTCACACTACACTTGGACGCACGCAACCTTCATTTACACGCACACATGCGAACATGAAATTATGGCATGTACTCATTTTTATAATGCAACTATAGCCTGGACACAATTTCATGCACATACGTGACAATCTATATGCACACAAATTACAATTGCTGACACGTAATACCAAGTGTTCAAACATTCCTGTCCAAAATGAAATGCCTGGAACGCATGTAACCTACTCGCTTACATGAAATGAAAAAAAAATAACCTGGACATGATTTCGCGCCACATTTACACGCATGGAGGGACAACAATATTACACTATAAAAGCTACAATGCCTGATTTACATGCACAGAATGTTCTGGACCAACTATTTGTAATTCATTTCTGAGTTTAAGGATATTTTACCTTATGATAGATGCATTATTATCAATTTTTATAGTCCACAAATTATCTTTTAAATATCTCGATCTCATCCAGCTAGCCTATAAATTTTCGATGTTAAAACATTCCAGGCTAATTTCAAACCATAAACTTCTTGAGCTCATATAAATTTTTAAGTCCCACTACTCCTTCCTTTTTCCTACACAGATCTGAATATTTTATTTCATGCATTCCCCCTTTCCATATAAATTCTGCAAAAGTTGAGTTTATTTTTGCAATAGAACAGTCAGGAATTTGGAAAGATTGTAGCCAGAATCTTACTTTATAGGTGATAACAGTGTGAACTAATTCAATTCTACCTGCAGATGACAGGAATTTGGATCTCCAACCTTGTAATTTGTCCTTGATGGCATCAATTAGTTTACCATATTCCAAATCTGTAATTGTATTATTTGAGAGTGGTACCCCCAGGTATTTAACAACTGGAAGGGGCCCTTTTGCAACCCCTAGTTTTTCCAACATAACCTACTTATTTGTACAGAATTTATTAAAATAACACTTGGTTTTGAGTTCATTCAGTTTGAGAACAGCTAGCTTCTCTAAAGTCAGTGAATAATGATTTGACCTTATCAATAGCCTTTGTATTTCCTTTTATCACCACTAATAAATCATCTACATATATCAAACGAGTAACCTGTGGGAAGATATTATAAACCGGCTGGATGATTTTTTGAAAACATGCCATCTCCATTTGAAGAGAGAACCATTCCATAGCCACAACAAATAAATATGGAGAGAGTGGGTCACCTTGTCTAATCCCATGGTTACTATGTATATAGCCTTTGGGGACTCCATTTATCATGACAGAAAAAGTAGGTTCTAGAGAAAACTTGATAAGTTTTAATAGCTTTAAAGGAACCCCCATAGACTCTAGCATTTGTGTAATGAATCCTCTATTGACCCTTTCATATGCCTTTTGAAGGTCAATTTTGATGCATATTTTGTCAGCCCCCTGTTTGTTAAAATCCCTTATCAATTCATATGCCATTAGAGAGTTTTTAGAAATCATCCTACCCTTGATAAAGGAACTTTGGCATTGTGGGATTAAATTTGGGAGGACTCTATTCAGTCTCATACATATAATCTTGCTAAGAATCTTATATGTAACATTACAGCATGCAATAGGTCCATAATCCTCAATTCTCTCTGGAGATTTTGATTTTAGGATCAGTGATATGAAAGTGTGATTGATTTCTTGTAAAATAATTCCAGTCTCTAAGGCTTCATTATAAGCTTTGAGCATGTAATCTTTCAGGTTTATCCAGTTCATTTTGAAGAAGGCTGCCCCCATGCCATCAGGGATAGGGGAGGAGTCACTATGGATGGAGATGATGGCTTTCTTCAATTCCCCTTCCAGAATCTGAGTTGTCAACATGTCAGCACCAGCAGAGAAGATTTTCTTCCTAAAGTTGACATTAGGTAAGGGGTTGTAATTTTCTCCATTGAGACAGCTTGCTCTTCTATGTGTTTAATATGTCTGGAAGCATTTCCTTTTTCATTTAGATAATTGTTCAGATTGTTACGGTGTTGTCTTAGAGACATCTTAGTATAAAAAAATTTGTTGCATTCACCCCCTTGTAGTAACCATTTCTCTTTGGATTTCTATTTTAATTCTATTGCCTGCTTATTGAGTTCGATTTTGAGTTGCTTCTGAAGTTTATAGAAGTCAACATCTAGGCCTTCATGTAGGGGATCATTATCCAGTTGACTCTGAATATCTCCTAGCTGTTGTTGGATTGTTGTGATGGTGTCAGTTGTTTTTGGTCTGCACTTTTTCCAATCTTTAAGTCTATTTTTCATGATTTTGTTTAGCATTACAAGACAGTACATATGGTTGCCTGGAGGAATTCTAGCTATATTAAAATTCACTACTGCATCGAAGCCTTCAATCAAGGGCCAATGATTTGCATATCGGAAAGGTTTTCCTTTATGCATTTCATCCTCATCATCATTGAATTCTATCAGGAGGGGACAATGATCACTTATAGAACAAGGTTCAACAGAAACTTTAAATTTTGGGATTTTGTTAAAGAGTTCGGTGTTGCCAAGTGCTTTGTCTAGTCTAGAGGTAATTTTCTTAGCCTCACCACTTTTCCATGTGTATTTCAGGCCTGAATTGGGAGCTTCCACAAGAACACATATGTTGAATTCTACAACCTATGCAACTTTCAATGTAAGACCTCCCTTCTTTTCATTCGTTCTTAAAACTGCATTAAAATCACCTATGACTACCCATGGTATATTGATGTTTTTAGAATTAGCTGTTATTTGTTCCCACAGTTCGGTTCTTTCAGATGCCAAGTTCTTTGCATAAACAATGATGATTACCATCTCCATTCCACCAGCATTATGAAATTTTATTGTAATTTGCTGCTCTTCCATATTCATAATTGAGCCATTCCAGTAGTTGATTTCCCATCCAACTAGAATTCTGCCTTTTGTTTGTGTATATGAATTATGAACAAAAGACCAATGATTACCCATTTGGTATTTGAACATCTCTATATTATTATTATTAAATTTATTTTCTAGGGGAGCTAAAATAGTAGGCCCGAATTTGGCCTTAATGTTGTGGAGGTCTAATTTCCTTATATCATTATTTAGACTTCTCACATTCTAGCATAATATGGACATTTATGGTTTTTTGGTGGCTTTGCTCCGAGTAACTGGAGCAGAACCTACCATGACTGATTTATCAGTCCTCTTCATATCCTCAACGATGAATTGTTTATCATATTCCACTCCATATACTTTCAGTGTACTTACTAATATCCTCTAACTCTTCTTTATCCTCATCACTTTCAGATGACTCGATATCAATGCCCATCTTGTGGACATCAGACAGGAAACTTGGCATCTCCTCCTCACCCTCATTTTGGTCAACAGTTGGTGGTATCATATCAGTTGGAACCACTGGAGTCTCAATTGGAGGTAGGCTATCTTTGGGGTGATCTAAGTCAGCTGAAACCAGTGAATCAGCTAGTGGGTGAGGCCTACCTTCCAAATGGTTCACTAAGCAAGATGTCTTCTCTGACTGAGCAGGAGATTGATGAGATGCTTGCCTTAATCCGCAGTCCATCTCCATAGAATTCTGATGTGAAGGGTGACTAGAAGGGGGGTATTATGTATGCTATTTTTTATGACCTCCTCGTCATTTTTTGACTTACTGGACTCAGGTAAATCAGTAGTGGATAATGTTGTGTTATGTGATCTTTCTACCCAAATTTGCTATGTCTTATCTGCTTTACTATTTTGACATTGTTGATTTATCTGGCCAAAACACATACATTCACCACATCTAGGTGGAACAAATTCATATTCCTCATGCTGAATGTATTCATTTCCATGTTTATCAATTTCTTTAACTGTTTCTAGCAGAACAGTTTTTGCAGAGATTTCCACCAGAACCCTATCATATTTAATGCGTTTAACTTTCATTTTATTTTCATCACTATCAACTGGTTTCCCCATCAGAATCGCTAGTTTACTTATGCATCTCATATTCCACAGCGCTAAATCTAGATTATTGAGTTTAATCCATATAGGGTAAGTTGTTAACATAGCCCTTTCAAAGTTGAAATCAGCCTCCGATTGCCGCATGAAAATCAGCTTGCTGTCCATAAACCATGGACCACCTTTAAGAATTCGATTGTAATCTTCCTCTTGTTCAAACTTGATAAGATAGAATCCATTATCACGAGGAAACACATCCCATGACCCTTTAGGGTTCCAAGTTCTCTTGATATAAGCATTAAAGTGTATGTAATAGAGCCATTTAACTACCATATATGTGTAGATTGAGTATTGCTACAGCCGTGTGGATTCAGCGTACTCTTCCTCATCGATCAACCGATATAGATCATCTTCTTTCGATTTTATTTCAAAATAATTTGCAAATCCTTTGAGTTCAATTTTGCTGCCTACAGCTTCAACCCAAGATTTCGCCTTTGGAATATTTGTTTTAGGGCTATGATTAATCACATCCACAAACGATTTCTTTGCCTTTCCCCTATTATTAACCTCCTTCCATCCACCGCCTCCTTCGTCATCTTCCTCGTTGATGCCTAGGGTTTCGGGAACTCTTGAATTGGTCACCATTGTATTATATCACATATGTTTTACGAAAAAAAAAGTTTTGATATTTAATAATTCCCTAAACATATTATTAAATTTATTTATACTATTTATATATTTTAAAAATAGTAAAATTAAAAGTAAATTCTTAAAATTTATAATTTCAAAAAAAATTAACTTATAACTATAAAATTTTCAAAGCATAAAATTTTAAAAATCTAAAATTTAAATCTTTATAAAAATACATTTGTATATAATATCTTAAAACTAATATTTATTAAAACCATATATTTCTTCTCAAAACCATAGAAATCATTTTCAATATACTTATATAAAGACCAACGGTGTCTGTATATGATTTTTTATCCTATGGTCAAGTGATATGGATATTTATCATTTCAATCCGTAATTTAAATATATATATATGGGTATATATCATTTCAACCCGCAATCCCAAATTCAATTCAATGAAAATCGCTTTGGTTTATCCTTTCAACCCATAACGATTTTCTCTTATTCTACAAGATCGTTCGGGTATGTATCATTTCAACCCATAGAGAATCCTATACTAAATGGGAACTTGCAGAGCGAGAACAGATATGACAATAATATAACAGGCATATATCATCACTATAAATAACAGATAATGGTGCCAGATGTCACAGGTGAACAGATACAGATAATGACATCTATATAACAATGTAAATAACTAATAGCAGCATATTTCAATTGTCATTTCAATTGAAATCAAATTTAATAAATATAAGAACATTAATCGTGAGTGATTGCTAACCTTCCGAGGCTAGAGATGAACGAGAACGAGATGAGTTACGAATCCAAGCAGGAATTCCAAAGTAAAGCACGATGGACTCGAGTTCGACGGACAAGCTGATAAATCGAAAACCAATGAGAATGAATCAAATTGGCTTGATAAACTGAAACAAACAAATTTTATATCCATATATATTCTCTAATAAATAATATAAAATTTTAAACTTATAATTATAATAATATATATATATTTCTAAAGAGAAGATCCCAATATCAATATTTATTATAAAATCCATATGAACAATTTATCTTAATATATATATATATAACTTATATAAATATGTAAACAAATCTTTTATATCTACTCCCACACAAAACATACTACATAAACATTTTATATGAAACCACTTATACATTTTCTTTTCCAAACTATATACATATTCAAAAACCAAACTCATGTATATATAAAAAATGTATACCTACATATATAACTAACATATTGCAAAATATTTTTCTCTTCTTTATAAATTGAAAAGAAACATATTTGAATATAAACACATGAGTTAATCATATAAAATAAACTATTATGATTTTATATCATCCGATACTATATAAAAAAATACTAATATAACTTATATACATATGCACATATTCTATACAACTTGTAAAATTTTAAATATATTCAACAGAACAACTTATATATATACTATAAAATAATATAAAAATATGATACTGTAACTTATGATAAAACTGCCTAAACTATGTATACATATACTAACAGATAATATATATATATTATATAGCTTATATATATCTACAAACCATATAAAATAGCAACACACAGCATATATATAATATATATTTAGAAAATAAACAATATAAAACAACTCACATTTATTCACAGACCGTATATATATAGCTTAAGTAAATATATATATTTTGTCAAAAGATTTCCCAACCGAAACAAAAATAAAATAAACTATACATACACTTATATATATAAACTACTTACAAAACTCAACAACGTATTATATATATATATATATATTATATTTTGTAAACTCTTCCCCATCAAAGAGGAGGCTAGGCCATGTAGGCGGATAGGGGAAGGTGGTTAGGGATCAGATAGAGGTGGATGCACTGTGAGGCAGTAGTGTTGGAGCGAGCAAAGAAAAGGCTGCGGCTAACGGTTAGGTTTGCATATGAGCTGGGTAGTCAAGATGTCGTGTAGGCAGAGCAGTTGATGGGGAAAGAAGCGGAGGAAGGTGAAGGCCGAGAGTGAAGAGGGGAGGACGAGGAGGAGGAGGTTGGGACTGAGCACGAGAAATGGGACGGAGGTTGTTAAATAGGCGGAGGGTGGTCGAGTTTGCTATGCCGCGGTCGTCGCTGAAAGGTAGGACGAAGGATGCACGGTTGAGTGAAGTGGAGGAGAGAGAGCACGGCGTGCTCTTGTGCAGGCTGAGGCAAATGGGAAGGATGGGTCCAGAATATAAACGTAAGAAATTGATTTTTCTTCTATACTATATTCGCATAATTTTTTTCAGAATGACAAAACAACGAACCAGGGAAGAAATGAATGGAGGAAGGCAACTGAATAGTGAAGGAAAGTAGATATATTTTGAACCGGTAGAATAATAAAAGTTAGGAAATAAATAGAGGAATATAAAAAGGCTAGTGTTGTTTGATTATACAGTGGAATAGTGAAAGCCAAAATGTTGAATTCAAGAAATATTATTTGCTAGTGGTCGACAGCTTTATCATGGAGGGCGATGAAAGGACAAAGGAAAAGAAAAAGGGTTCAAAAAGGGTACCATTACGGTTCACCGTTTCGTAGCTTCCCCCGTGCACCGGACGTCGAAATTGACAAATGAATACACTGTCAAGATAAGCACGACCAGACGATCAAAATGGTATATAGATATTAGTGGTACGATCATCCTATCAAAAGTCGATAATCGGTAACAAAAATGCTGCTAATTTGCCGAAAATAAGATAAACGGAGCAATAGCAGCCCAAATTTGATGAAATGAAATATGACGTCTCACTCAGAAGATGATTTACAAATTTATTATATGAAAATATTCAGGTTTGAAAATATTTTATTATCATCAAATATTAACTGATTTAAATTTAAATAAAATTATACGATAAACTTCCATGTTATCAGACGAAAAATTACCGTTTACTATGTTTAAATAGACGTTTCTAACTATCAAAATTTAATTTCAATATTCAATTATTTATAATTTCAAAAAAATTCAATTAAATATATTATTAAAATAGTTAAAATTTATGGGTGGTTACAATATCCATTATGCTAAAACAGGAAATGAAAGAGATATCTGTCTAAAATCTGTACTATCTGTTCTAAATTCTGAGCTATTTGCCCTTTTCTGGATGATCTGTCCTAAGATTGATTATAGTAATATCTCTTATACTAGATAATGGGCTATCTGCCCGAAATAGGTAAAAGGGGTAGACTAATTGTCCTTAAAAATTTAGCAAGGTCTGTTATGCTAATAAATGAACTATCTGTTCATATCAAAGCTGACTGCACTTTCTGGGCTAACTGTCCTCTAGGCTGACTGCCTTCAAAATGGGCCGACTGTCCGAATTTAGAGTGAGTTGACTGCCTGAATTTTCTTTTGGGTTAACTACCCTTCAAAATATCTGAGCTAACAGCTCTATAATATCTAAGCTAACTATTCTTTAAATTTTCCTTGAAGACTTTTCAAAATGATTTAATCCGTCAAATCATATATATACAAGGAAAATATATCAACTCTAAGCTATTTTTGCCATGTTATATATACTTTACTCAAATAATGTTGATGATGTTCAATAAAGATTTTCTATCCTTTGAAATAAGTTATGATCCTTTATAACTTTAAGCACTTAGGCTATCTGCTATTCGAAACCTTTATTTAAAACCCTTAAACAACCTTTCAAAAACATAGAAGGTAACTCTTTCAAAATCATTCATAAAACCATTTGAAAGTATTGATGGTAACTCCTTCCTATTCTTTAATAAACCTTTCGAAAGCGTTGAAGGTAACTCCTTCTAAACCTTTTAAAAGCCTTCTTTTCATAAGCTTTAAAACTTATGACACCTGCCTTTAAATCCTTTAAACCTTAGCCTTTCAAAATCAAATCCTTTCGTAATCAAACCTTTCAAAGACATTAGGTTCAGTTTAAAATATGTGGAAAACCTTTCAAAACCAATCAACGTTAACTACTTTGAAACCTTTAAAACGTTTTGACTTAAATATTTAGATTATTCAAAAGGACCAGAAAAAAATTGGAGTCAAAATCAACTTCGTTGAAATCTTCATATAACTTTCTGAAAATATTTGAAAACAATGAAGTATTGGTGTTGGAACCAACCCTTCGAAATCAATGGAGAAAGGAGGCAACTTTTAGAAAACAAAAGATAACATTTGATTCCATCCGTGTCGAAAGGTTTGGAAGCGCCAAATATGCTTCTGACCTGGCCAAAAGCAATACCTTTCGACTTTGCTGAAAGGTTTCAATCAAAACAAGAAAGAAAACCAACTAAAACCTTTTTCTTTTAAACCTTTTTAGCAATTTCTAATTTCAAAAGCTCTTTCATCCCTAAACCTTTCGCCTCCATCCAATCCACTACATACCAGTTGTCTGAACCTTGTGCATTGGTATTTGACCTAGCCGAAAGGTTGAAACCTTTCGGCATTGTCGGAAGGTCTGGAATGAAGGCGAAAACTTTGCCGAAGGGTTGAAATAGAAGAAAATCTATTTATTTGCACTTTAAAACAGTTCTTTTATACCCCACCTACCATGTTTGTCTAAATTTGATTGTTTGCTAGAATTTATATTCAAAAATGCTACCGACTTTCCTTATTTGGAAATTTGAATATTTTTGAAAAGCCCCTTTTCTCCTTTATAATTATATAAAATATTTAAGTCCCATACCTTAAATAATTTTATATAACTATTAAAAAACCTTCGAAAATTCTGGAAAAATTCAAAAAAATCAAATAATATGTTCTCTTCAACATATAAAAGTTCCTGATCCAAACAATAATTGTTTTACCCGTAAATAATTTTATAATCTAAGTTAACCTTTTCTTCCTTAAAAATTAATATTAATTCCAAAAAAATACTGAAAATTCTGAAAATCAAAACTCATCTCTAAAATAACTTTTTCGATCATCATAAAAATTCGCAAGGCTAACAGATGTCATTTAATAGGGTTTTTATCGTAAACATGTCATAAAACCGATATGAACATACATAAATCATCAACATGTATATGTAATCTTTTATCATTCAAAAACATGGTAAACATTTGCAAAATCATTCAGAATTAACCTTAAAACTAAAAGCAAAATATTTTGAGATGTAAACGTTATTCACCTTTTGCTTTAATGATTAAGCAGCTTGAGATTTGAAAGAGTTTGATTTGAATTTTCTTTCCTTAGGCTTTTATTTTGTTTCCTCTTCTTCTTCCTTCGTTAATGGTGGCCGACTAAGCTTTTAATTTTTGAAACTGAGAATGAACATGTGTTTTGAAATACACAGCCTAAGGAAGATGATATTAGAATGACCTCTTTCCCATATTACCCTTCCTCTAATTCATATTAAACCTTTCTTTTAATTTATTAGTTAAAAGGTACGACTACCTTAATTAAATCAAATCTCAATCCCCTTATCAACACATTATTTTATTTAGTTTATCTAACTAAATCTTCTAAGTAATGTTAACAAAAATTTAGGGTGTTACATGACCTCTCTAGTGCGGACTTTGATTTGATTTTTTGATTAGAAACCTCCACTCTCCTTGCATAGCCGTATACTATGATAGTAAACATCGGGATCATACTATAAACCCATATCAAGTGTCCACCATCAAGAATTGTGTGAAAAATCCTCGTTCGGACCGGTGTAAACCACCTTGAAAACATGTACTCGAATACTGGATCAAGAATAGTCATGTGAGTACGTACAACTTACATATTTATCCGACTGGTTTCTTAAATACGCCAATTCCCTTTTAATCACGTTCATTTACACAAATGGTATGTCATTCAATACTAAATTTTTTATGCATCATTTCACGAAACATAACATCAAGTTTGTAATTATTTTATAACTTAAGTTCATACTTGTATAAGGCTTCATTAAGTCTTAAGAGTACACACAAACATCAAATTTGCAACAAGTTTGATAACAAATTTAAAACTTGTTTTAATTTGCTATCTTCTCAATTCAAGTGTTATATAAACTCAACTTTATATTTTTAAAACACTTAACTACAAATATTTTTAACAACTCGAAAGTTCCCGACCATCCAAAACCTCTGAAATTCCATTTCATTTTAATAATGAAAACTATCAAACAACATATCATATTATGATGCACATACTATATTTTCTGAATGCATTGGCTACATGTGTCCACGAAATAACTTAATAAGAGAACTTTTTAGAAATAACACTAGTTTTCATTTCAAATCATTTTGAAATAATATATACATATAACTTTTGTATATCAAATCTTACTTTGGGATTAGCTCAAAATCTATTTTACCAAAATATCTTTGTAGCATCCTACACTTAGAAACCCAAAAGTGAATGTCGATGGTGTTGAAGTCATCACTAGAATTATTTTCAAGCGACAAGAGTGAGTTTAGTACGTCCAAAATGTACTTTCGCAATTTATCCAAAATAATTTCAAAGCGGTATTAAATACTTCATATAATAGTACTAAGTATCATGATCTTAATTTCCTAAATCAATTTCCCAAATATTTACTTCCAAACTATTCTATCTTTCCTTTGGATTGTAGTAAACATCTTTTATTAAATTTTTAACTTCAGACCCATATTATCATGAATGCTTTATAGTCAAACTGCGAAACTTAATCCACAAGGTGTTCATTTTAATGTACCCACAACTATTTTCAACCCACCCCATGATGCAGAAAGGTAAAACTGCTCATAAGCAGTTCGAGCACAAATCAACAATAAACAAGAGTCAATGTTCCTAACATACCGAGCATGACTTAAACAATCTGGGTTACAGGGTATTAAAATATGAGAGGCACTAATGTATAACAAAACAAGGTAAACCATAAAAAAAAAAAAGCACACCCTCAAGAATCTGTTTCCCCTTCTCAATTGCAGAAATAGCATAGACCATAGGGTGCTCCACTTTCTTGAGCATAGGAAAATCCTTAACAAATTGACCTGGCTAGTGGCAACCGTAACAACCCTTCGGTGCAAACAGGGAGGTGTAACGACCCGATTTTTCGACGCCCGAAAGTCGACATCAATACGCCCACTATATCAAATGCCGAACAATCGAATGCTGGAAAACCGAACCGTTAGGGTTAAATAAGAAGATGATAGAAGAAGAAATAGAAACAATATCAAAATCTCACAATTTGCAGCAGAACAATATATAATAGATGAATGATTAATCTTTAAACAAAAGAACTATATCAGTTTTATACATTACAACATCAGAGCCAATATACAACACAACAACGGAAAATAACATCATATACGAGTGATACGTCTCGCCATCTAGCTTGTCTCCTGATCTCCGTAGCATACATTCTTGGCCTAGCTCTAGAAACAACGACAACCTGACTCTGTGCTGCCCATGGGGAAAATTATGGGCACCGGAGTTTAGAAAAGGGAACAATAAACTTTGAGTCAGTCATGAGACTGGTGTGAGATCTAAAAACAACTATTTGCATAAAAGAAAATGAAAAGAAATCCGTTCGTGCTTTTGGAAAATGAAACTACCATAACGCCTCCTGGCGCACACACAGTGCAATCGCACACTTGGGGGAGATTTCTCCTTATAGCAGTCAAACATGCTTGATACGCGAAAATCCTTTTGACATTATTATTAGTGCATAGTGCGAAAACATTTTGAAAGTATAATATTAATCTTAGCCAGCATATGTACCATTAAATTATGCCTACTATAGCTACCACCCGAGGTGGAAGGTTCTACAACTGCAATCGTAAAGGGCTCGTATTGTTTTGTTTGAATTTCTAACAAATGGTCAAGGCTAAGGAACTTCCTTTCCGAAAGGGTACGCCTCTGGAGGGACGCCCCGAGAACCTAACCGGATCTCTGCCAACACAAGGCCGGGTTACCTCTGTAACTAGGTAACTAACTGTCACGAGTATGCCATCCCCCGGTCGTAACCGACCTTTACCGAGGCGCCTCAATTCCAACAACCACATAAGTAAATATCTGGGCTCCATACCAGAATACCACTTTTTTTATCCACACAAGTTAAATATTAGGGCTCCATACCAGAAATACCACTTTTTATCCAGAAGGAAATGCACATACCCTGAGGGGTGCGACCCCCATAACCTTGCTGCATCCTTTCCTGTTTCAACCATTTCCGGGGTGTGAGGTTCGACGAAGTCTCGTCCCACAAAGCTACGCTTTTCACCAAAGCCATGCTTCGATCAACCAATGATCAACACTTAGCATGATACACTACCAAATTAGGAATATATCACTAGTAACCATCAACAACATAACCTATGAGCTCGTACGTCTCAGAGAAGGGTGTTAAGCTAAGAGAATAAATTCTCCGTCATCAAACGGAAATGTATTTGATAGAAACCAGCTTTATATCTCAAAGTGTAATGTTAGATATACATCCATACAAGTCCATTCTGGGTCTAAATGGAACCGCAGGCACTTTGTCCAATTATGGAAAGAAGACCTTGCAAATCTGGATATCCCCTAATCACGTCTGGACTCCCCATCACATAGGGTAATCTCTATAAAGGAGCAACTTAGTGCAGAGACAATCGACAGGTAATCCTTTCGTTTTGCGAAAATACCCGGTCTTCAACCACCGTCTTCAAATGCAATCCCATTTCGTTGTATCATTATTCGGAATGGGTTTTATGACTCAATGTCCTCTCCCGGCTAATCTTAGTAATGAGTGCTTATTTTTAAAAAATTGGATACATTCAGATCTAAATTAGGTCACAATAAATTTCCACTTTTGGTATTTTAAAAAAAAGATCCATCATTAAGATTCGATGTAGTTTTTGGATAACCATTTGGAATCCGACCCCCGGTCGCATTGAAATTCAAATGCCGTCTTAAAGGCCAATATTGATAATCGGTTGTTTAACTATGAATTAACGTCCATAAATCGGATTTAACTAATTTCCTAAATTATTTATTTCAAAATATCTTCGCAAGATATATTTCCACACTTCAACCCTTTTTGAAAACAATTTTCGAATCACTTTCCTCTTGCGGAATAAATTTCCAAATATTGTTTGTTTCCACTGAAAATTTGCCAAGTCCGAATACTTTAAAATAATTTAAATCACTTATCAAAAAATATATACTTGGAAACACTTAAAATAAAAAATATTTTAAACACTTTATTTAAAACATTAGTTATGAAATTTTATACTAATATCTCGTATAAAACTTAAGCCCAAACTAATTTTTAAAATAAAATTATTAGATAGAGTATCATTATTTAAATAACCATCTTCTAAATCAAATACTATTTAAATCTTTAAAATAATCACTTCTATAATTAACTTAGTTAATATTTACTTTGAAAATATGAAAAGAATTTAAGAAAATATTTTCTCCAAAACATTCTTTTTAAAACCAACTTTAGAACTTTTAATTTATATTTAACAGCTACTTTGAAAACATACTCGGCTTTCCAGGGAAAAGTACGCTTTTCATCACAAAATAGTCCATTTAAATCAACTAATAAATTCTTTTTAATTTATCTCAATTTACATCCCAACTTCATAAATTTTCTTTCCACACTTTTAAAAATAAACCAATATTTATATTATTTTAAAAAAAATACCCATTACTTTATAAATTCCCATCGTGAATTTATATTTCCAAATATCCATTGATATCTTATTCCACTTTATAAATCCAGTTTATAAATTCCACAGACTCATCCTTCTTTCAAAACACGGTTTCACAAACTTTATCAATTTCCAAATCGATTTCCAAAATTTACTTTCAAACATTAAATCGATTTCCAAATTGATTTCCAAAATTTACTCCATTTTAAAATTACTCCTTTACTTATACAAATTTATTTTAAAACCCATTAATCCAATATTCACGCCTATATTTCTGATTTAAATTCCATTTAAATCAGAAAAACCAATTTCATACTTGTTTCAAAATTCTCCCTTTATTTCTCCCAAACTATTTAAAATCCGAATTTTAAAATAAATTCTTCAATATTTAAATGATACTACTTAAATTCTCAAAATCCATTTATTAAAAAACTTTTTCCCCGTACATGGAATGTTCCATAGGATTTCAAAAATTAACTTTTATCTTTTTTCGAATTTTTTCTTTTAATTTATCCAATTGTTTAAAATTATTTTACTTCAAATTCTCTACTTTAATTTCCTTCAAAAAAATCCAATTTTTATATTTCTGGTATTTTAAAAATACCAGAATATATTCGGCCAAACCATAGCCTTCAATAATTTCAATTATCAATACAATCAATCACAATTTATCAACAAATCATATCACAACATATGAAATAAATTCAAACAATTTGAGGAATCCAATTGGATCCCTTTAACCTGTTTCCCTGCATCCACAGATGTTAGCACAACATAAAATACCAATTCCACTTCGAGGTAGAATATCGCGGTATGTAGGGTCATCCGCTATTATGCGGGGCGCATAGGGTCTCATCCGCTATATAATGCGGGAAGTCAATTACTCCAATATATATATATATATATATATATATATATATATATATATATATAATATCACAAACGGATAAATTATCAAATTCATCGAAGCACATCCAAAATTTAAATTTAACTATTTAAATTAAACAGGCAAATCATGTGAGTGAGAAGATCTCACCTTCGCTTTTGTTTGCATCCCATTCCCAATCCGGCTTGATTTCTTCATGATTTTGACCTTGTATAAACAATTCACGGTTTATTACCATTTGAATTAACCTCACGGTTTATTTCCATTTAACAAATTTAATTCACTAATAATTAAATTTAATTTATCTTATAATTCCCTTAAGAAAGCTTTAGTGACTAAATAATTCAATAAGTTTATTTAACTATTTAATCAATATAATACATTATCTTGGAATAAACTAATAAGTTTAAAATATGTATATACATATATATTTATTTATTTTATTTTTATTTTGAAAACACATCTCCTTATGAAAATAATCCATATAAACTCCGTAATCTCTACAAATATATATATATATATATATATAAAACAATCTATATCACCCTTAAAATTTCTATTTTCTAAATCTTATCCATGAATTTTTTTTCTTCTGCTTTACTGTTTAAGTTTTATATATCAAAATTATATGTGTATATTTACATAAATATATGTATTTATATTTCCTTTAGTATATACGTATATATATACCGACTTTCCCTTTTTTTTAGATAGCAGTTCGAAAAAATAAAAAAAAGGCCATACCCCCAAATCATCGATCCTTCTCCCTCTACCATCGCGACGAACATCTGACACAACCCTAGCAAACTCGGCTACTATCTCGCCCTGCCTTGAGCGTTGAACGCCGCCGCACTCGATTCCGCTACACTCGGCAATGAACTACCCAATATGAAACCCTACCATCTATTGACTTCGAATGAGAGAAGAAGAGATGCTCGACATTAGAATCGTTTTGGTTTCGATTCACTTGGCTACAATTTGACATACGGACCAAATTTCGAAAAAGGACACCATCGCGTCTTCTATTGTGAATTTGAGATGTTTAAGCAAAAAAGGGAAATCGATTTGATTACAATGAGCTAAGAGTGGAAGGAACTATCGACCATTAAACTTAACTTCGATTGATTTTCTTTCTGGTCTTCGAGTTGTTTTATTTTATTTTATTTTATCTGGTTTTGATTATTTTTTATTTAAAACCAACGCGTGTTAAAAAAGTTGATATGTGCTCTTAAATATGGAAACGTGTTTAATTTTGTCTGTTGCGTATGAATATATATATATGTATGTATGTATGTATGTATTTATATATGTATGTATGTATGTGTGTGTATGTATGTATGTATGTATGTATATAATTTTAAGTTCGAATTCAAATCGTCTCGAATTATGCAACTCAAAATGTCGACCTCCTATCGATGCTTACCGCTAGGAGTTTATAGTGTTAAACCTCTATTCCAAATGCAATGGAAAAGGTTCCGAGGCATAATTCGATCGTATGGAGAAGATAGCTTTTTGAACCCAGTTTTTATATTAAATTTTCGATATAAATTCAACGCGTTTATCTATCCTATGATCACACGACAACTCCGAATGCTATGAAAATTGAAATTCAATAATAACACGCTATTACGGATCCAATGGAACTGGTTTTGTCAAATTTCGAGACTGTGCCTCAAAAGGCTATTTTTAAATATCAATTTAAATGATAAATTTCAAACTGAACAAAATAGTTTTAAATTCAACTTTTAAAAGTTATATTATCTCCAGTATTATCCATATAAATTTTATAAGCCTTGGAAACATTTTTAACAAGCATAAAACTGAAGATTCAATATTTTATCCAACTTTCAATAATTAAATTCGGTAATTTAATTACCAAACAGATAGAGATATTTGAATATTCAAGTTAAAAATTAACTTTTAAATATTTAAAATCAATTAAATATTCTAATTTCAAATGTCCAAAAATTCTGTGTTGTCACAGGAGGTACCTCCTTCGTTATTGCCTTTACTAACTACCCTCTACAACCCTTCTTACAGTTCTTAGCAAAGTGGCCCTCCTGTCCAAACTATGGCAAACAAGTTCAGACATAAACTTCAACTGATGAAACTTCCTCTTATGGATCCTAGCCGGTACATAAGCAATAGGTTTTGGTTCAGAAACAACATGCTTTAGGGCCAAACTCTTGATCCTCAAACCCATATTTAGTAAATTCATAAAAGACGCCAAAGGTGATTAGTCATATCCCTTTGGAACTTAGGGCGCATACCAGCAATAAACATCTTGTTCTTCTTCAATAGCGTATCAACCAATCCTAACCCGAACCAAGACAATGTGTTGAAGCCGTTTCCATACTCTGCCACCGTCAAGGCCCCCTACTTCAGAACCAAGAAGCTTCTAAATAACAAAGACTTTTAAGCTTTTAGAACAAACATCATCCTAAATTCATCCTTAAATTAGGCCTAAAATAAGTCATTCTCTTGGACATCTACAGTGATAGAACTCCACCAATCCATGACTACTTCCGTCAAATATCAAGATGCCAACCAATGCTTCATTGCGACACCAAGCACCATATCTTCAAATATCCAATCACACAACTTGATCCAAGTCTATAATTCTATAATAGTCTCCGTGCCACTAAAGCTCTTACCTTCCAGACTTTCATAATCATGGCAAAGCGAAGCAAAACTCATCTAAGGTCTGATCTACATGACCTCCTCTATGACATTCATCCTTGGTTCCTCCTCTAGAGCAACATTCCTTGGTGTCCGGTTCCCACCATTTGTGATGGTACTACCTCGACCACTTCTACCTCTACCTCCTTGAGCATCGACGACTCTAGTACTCATAGTCCTTACTACCTAATCAAAGCAAAATTTCTTATGATACGAAAGGATAAAGTTGTTTCAAAGAAAGAATTGTAAGTAAGGATTACGTAGAAATAGATATTCCTAAAGAATATTTTAAAAGTCTAGTTTTCAAAATACAAATATGCACACATACATATAATACGCTCGACTCATTCTAAGGTATCGCTTACCCTATACCTAATGAGCCATATGCAACCAAAGCCAAGTTGTTCACTCAACCTCGCTTTAATACTAAATGTAATGACCAACTTTTCACCCTCGAATATCGACACTTAATACATTCACGGTATTCGTATGACGAGCATCCAGGTGCCGAAAAAGACAAAAAGTCAGGGTAAAATAAAATAAAATAGAATAGAATAAGAAAGAGAACACAAAATCAGAATATCGTAACAGAACGGTAATATATAATATCAAAGGAATAATAAAAAAGTTAGTCTGAATACAGAAATATCAAAGCATATTTCAATTTCTTGGGAGGATTTTCCAAGAATATTTGGTTATTAAGGTTGTTAAGCTTAACCAATCGAATAAGATAATTCAGTACTTCAGCATTCAAAGAGGGAATGCTGGACTCCAGCGCCATCAACTATAAAAATAAAAGATAAGTGTACACGTTAGGACATAACTGAATCGGAGCAATTTGAAAATAAGTTAAGAACTTGGATAGGACTGGAAAGGGAAGGAGTCCACCGTCCCAGATGTGGATTGCGATATAGGCGACGAACCCTTCAGGAGGGTTGTTGATGGTGTCATTTTCGATAGGAGGAATGGCTTCCACTCCTAAAATCCCGAAGTCATTAAGGATCACATTCACTTCATCTTGAGTGGATATCAAGGAGCGCTTAGAAGTGGCTTCAACATTCTTAGGAGAACTCAAGATTCTACCAGGTGAAAACATTTCAGTTAGAATTTCAGTTTGTTATGAAGTTAACATTCTTTCAAGGATTACTAAAAACCTACCACAATAATTTGAATATCAAACAAAATATGAAATATCAAATTCATGAAAGAATGTTAAAGTTGAAAAATGAGATTTATTGGGCTTTCGACAGAGTTAAATTGGAAATGGGAGTTAACACTTAATAAACATCCTTCAACAATGTCGAAAGCCTAAGTATAAACATCTATTGAGCTTTCGACGGGGTCGAAAGGGAAGGCTGAAGCATATTTCCAAACGACACTTTACAATAGTGCCGAAAGCTCAATAGGAGCTTTGTTATTAAATGGGAACAATTAAAACCTTCAAACAATTTGAACAAAATATATCTAACGACTCGTCATTTTGACCATCGAAAGTCGACATCGAACACTACCACCATGTTCTAATGTCACGCATCCAATCGACAAAAGGGCATATTGTTATGGTAAATAAAATGAAAAAACAGAGAGCAGAGAAAAAGAGAATCTCACAGCAGAATCGACAAGAACATATAATATAATAAGGATGGTAGAAACTGTCACACCAAACATACAGAGTATATAGAGTTGAAAACAAACCTAATCGGCTGGACAGTTATAAAATCATGACCTTACAAATGTCGATATGTATAATATATAATACAATGGAAAATAAAAGTACGATAGGTGAATCTTCAACTCCCTTCCACAGTATCCAAACTTCAAAGAAAACCTGAGAAAATACTCGGTCTGATCCGGGAATTATAAATTAATGAGACCCGGATCAGTTTGGAAATACTAGCGTGAGACAACTCAAATAATGAGGAACATATACAAAAGTTCTGTGAGACCATGTCGCTAACGCTGAACGGGTTTTTATCTCACAAGAATAACATCCATACATGCAAGAGTAGAAATGAATATCAAGAACAAATCCAAATATGAATGAGTATAATTAATATTAAACCAGACTTGAAAGACTAGAAATAACACGAGTAAAATCCAAACTGGAAAGAATGGATCGAATAAGGAAAACATTCCAACTTGATATAATGGACTAAATGATGTAATTATCCAAACTTTATAAAATGGATAGAATAAGATAAAAATCCAAACTTGATAGAATGGACGAAAGACTATAATAAAACATCGTGAAGGGTGGTTGACTATTCCCGTTGCAATTACAGAAAAACAGATTCAAAGGTTCGAATCAAACCAGTAAAACGAATTTATCCAACGTAACTAGGAGGGTTGTAACGACCCATATTTTCTATCAATTAAAATTTGTATATTTAATTAAATTTAAATATTAATAAGTAAAATTTATAAGTCGAATAAATTTTATTTCGGATATCTGGATTTAATTGGATAATTAAATCGATAATTTAATATTTCAAATTACAGAAATAATTGGAAATTGGGTTAAATATGATTGAAAATGATTTGTAAAATTTTATTTAATCATATTGAAGTTAGAATGATGTTATAGAACTTTTAAAATCGAATTAAAAGTTAATTTGTGAAAATTGAATATTTTAATATTTAATTGACGTGTAAAAATAGCCATTTTTCAAACAGTCTCTGATTTCAACAAAACTAGTTTCATCGGATCCGTAATGTGATATTATTGTATGATTTCAAATTTGGTGTCAATCGGATTTACCTTTTGTCTGGGGAAAGCCAAAACGCATAGAAATTAGTTTAAATCGATTTAATTAAAAATTTATCGTTTATTGCCGTAACTCGCACAGATGTCGAATTAGCCTCCGAAACATGTTCCATTGTGTTTGAAACGCAGGGTAATCCTTAGAAACACAAGCCGGCATGCTTCGTTTGGAGTTCGGAAAAATTCGGATGAATAGTGTTTTGGAATTTTTTCTATAAAAGCTCATCCTTATTCACATTTGCAAAAGAAAAAGGCTAGGGTTTCATCTCAATGTCATGCCGCTACTTATGTCTTCCATGGCCATAAAACTCAGGTCTTCTTCTCCAATTATCTTCCAATCCACACATCTATTCGCAAAACTTCCAAAGCAAAAACGTAGAGCTACGTGAGATCCACAGATCCAACGGTGGAGATCGAATTAGGCGAATGGATTGACGGCAATTTCCATTGGAATGGCCGAATTCGTGCACGCGTTTCGAGCACTAGACAGGGCTGAGCTTCATCAAATGGCGGCTGAAGGTGGAGGCTAGCACGAGCTTTCGAATGATGTAATCTGATCGTGTTCAAGTTGGTTGATGGTGGAGTATAATTCAACCCTAATGGGCGGCAAACATGGGTTCTTCAAGATCGTTTACCTGGAAGAAAGACATGAGGGAGGAAGAAAAAGGGTGCGGCCTTGATTTGTAGGCAAATCTAACGGCCCAGAATTGTGAGGGTTTTAAAAATTAAAAGAAAGTTGTAATTAAATTATATTTAATATTCGTACGATGTTTAAAACGCAATATCTTTTTGATACGAGGTCGAAAATGCACGAAACGAATTGCGTTGGCTTCATTTTGTCAAGCACTACGCTATGGAACTGGATTGGAGTCGTTTGGAGCTAGTGGAGATTTCGAGTAAAATTAAACGCGCGTTTAATTTATGCGAAATAAAACGCTACAATTATTATCGGAAACTCAAGGTGAGAACTTCTCACTCAATCGAATTGTTTCGAATTAAATTTTAAATAGTTAGATTTAAAATTATTGATTGTATGCCTGGATGATAAATTATTATCTGATGATTGAAATAGACATTATACGCCGTTATTAAGCGGAGGTTATTTATTAAAAACATATACCGTGAATATTTCACTGCAAAGTGAAATTGGTATTATATATGTACTTGGAGTTGATATCCCGCATTATATAGTGGATGAGACCCTATTGCACCGTATAATAGCGGATAATTTTTTATAAATCTCATATACTGCGATATTCCGTATTGGAACGGAGTTGGTATTGTGCTAAAATATGTGGATGCAGGAAAACAGGTTGGAGGGATCCAACTGGATTCCACACCCGTATTTATTTGATTACAGATATTGTGATATATGTTGATTGTCATATCGATATATGATGTTTGGATGTCGTGATTGACTATTTGTGTGTTGCTTCATTGGGCCAATTTGGAATTTTAAAAGGATTTTAAAGTGATGATTTTCAAATTCAAAAAGTGATTTTTTTTAAAGTATATGTTTTATTAAAATTTTAAATTGATTCATTTTAAATAAATAAACGTTAAAATTTCAAAGTTATAAAAATTATGATTTTTGTGAAATATAACCAAAGTATGATTTTTGAAATAAATAGTTGATTAATTTATAAAATGGTTTAAATTGGGATTTTTGAATTATTATGAACGATTTATATAAAAGATTTATAAAATTGATACTTATAAATTAAAATATTGGAAGTGTAAAACGAGTTTTATTAAGTATTAAAATGAAACAAAAATGGATTTCATAAGTGAATGAAATATATAGATTTATCAATTGTGAAGTTATAAAATGAATAGATTTTTGTAAAATAAAAGATTATAAGTAATTAACTTATAAATTAGATTTTGATATATAAATTGAGTTATAAATTGAATTCGTTATTAGAGGAGATTTATAAATCGAAGTTGTTATAAAATAGAAATGGAATTTATAAACGTTGTTTTATAAATCCGTAATCAAATAAATTTAATAAGTAGATGTAGAAATTATTAAAGGAATTATATCCACGATTTTGGACAGTGGATAATCCTTTAATTAAATATGTGGAAGTGTTGAATTTGGTAAACGATTTATATCCACGATTTGGACAGTGGATAATCTTTTGATAAAAGTGTAGAAATACTGAATTGGGTAAATAAAGTATATTCACGATTTTTGACAGTGAATATATTATTAAATAAAACGGATATGGTTTGGGAAAATGATATTTTAAAATGAAGTTAAACGATTTAAAGATGTTTTAAAATGCATTAAATATCGAAACCATAGATTTCAGCATTCATTGTTGAAATAGACGTTTTCGAGAAGTAAGGAAATGGTGGACTATAACATTGTTGTTATAGTAAATAATTTCCGAAAGGAAATGTTTTATATAGTATTGGGATTTACATATCTATCTAAATTTCGAATCCCTATACTAGTGATTTTGAGTTGTTGTAACGATGTTTTACGCAACATTCGTTTTGGCTCAAATAAATGTGTTTAAAAGGATGTTTTCCTTAAGGAATAAAATATAGACTTAAATTGCGGTTTAAGTATATTGAATATTTTTCAAATGTTGAAAATAAAAAGATTTGGGAATTACTTATTATTAACTAAGTATGGAAATGTTTTTCCAATATGAAATGAAATGTTTAGGGAATTTATCTTATTAAAGATAAATTGAAAGTGAATATTTGAAATCGATTTGAAAATCGTATATTCATAGATATTTTGGAAATGTAAATTCACTATGGAATTTATAAAAGGAAAGGGGAATTTTGTTTAAAAACAAACGTTGATTTATTTTGAAATGTGGAACTAATATATCTTGTAAAGATATTTTTGGAAAATAAATAATTTGGGAAATTATTTGGAATCTGGTGATGTGTGCATACCTATTGATAGTTAAATAACCGACTACCAATATTTACCTTTAAATAGGTATTTGTTGTGATTGCTTGAATTCGAATGCTACACTTATTTTAAAAATAAGCGCTCACTATTCGGGTTAGCCGGGAATGGACCTTGCGGTCATATAACCCATTCCGAATATGTGATATGTCGTTATGGATTGCATTTGAAGACCGGTGTTGAAGATCGGATATTTGTGAAAACGGAAGGATTACCGTCGAATGACTCTGCATCGGCTAATCTCCGATATAGAGGTTTTATCACCCTTAGTGACGGGAAGTCCGGACGTGATTAGTGAATATCTGGATTGCAAGGGCTTCGTTGGAAGTGCCTTCGGTTCTATTCGAGCCTAGAACAGACTTGTATGGATTGTATGTCTGACATTACAAATTGAGATATAAAGCTGATTTCTTTCAAATACATATCCGTTGGTGGCGGAGAATTTATTCTCTTAGCTTAACACCCTTCTCTGAGACATACGAGCTCAGAGGTTATGTAGTTGAAGGTTATTAGTGATATATTCCCAAAATTTGTAATGTGACATACGAAGTGCTTTTGAGCATATGTGATCAAAGCACAACTTTTATATAAAGCGTAGCTTTGTGGATGAGACTTCGTCGAGCCTCACTCCCCGAAAATGGTCAAAACAGGAAGGATGCGGCAAGGTTATTAGGGGGTAGTGCCCCTTTAGTTTGTGTCAGTCCTTCTGGATAGAGGTGGTATCATGGTATGGAGCCCAGATACTTAACCTATGTTGTTGCTGCAAATTTATTACTTTGTGGTTGTTGGAATCGATGATCCTCGGATATAGATCCTTTACGATCGGGGAATGACATATTCGTGTCAGTGGTTAGCCAGTTAGGGGTAACCCGGCCTTGTGTTGGCAGAGATCCGGTTAGGTTCTCGGTGCGTCTTTCCAAAGGCGTACCCATGTGGCAATGGGAAGTTCCTTGGCCTGACCATTTGTTGGAAATCCAAAGAAACAATACGAACCCTGTACGGTTTTAGTTGTATAACCTGCCATGGAATGTGGCGGTAACCTGATATTGAACATGGTAGCTATAGTAGACATACGATAATGGTCGTATATTGGCTAAGATTTATATCTTTACTTTCGAAATGATTTTTCCTACACTATGCACTAGTAATAATATCAAATGTTTCTTTTTAATGCGTATCAAACATCTTTGACTATCATAAGGAGAAATCTCCTCCGGTTCTGCGTTTGCATTGTGTGTGTGTGCGGGAGGCCTTATGGTAGTCTCATTTTCTAAAAAGCATTGCGAATCTATTTTAAAATTATGCTGTTCTTTATTTTAAAGATAAATAACTGTTTTAAGTTCTCACACCAGTCCCATGACTGACTCGGAGTTTATTGTTTTCCTTCCTAAACTCTGGATGCCCACCAATTTCCACACGGGCAGTCAAGAGTCAGGTTTATCAGGATATCCTGGAATTTGGGAGTTGCTGTAGAGATTTGGTGGCAAGCTGGAGGGCATGGCGTATCAACTAGTATATAGTATTTCTTTTTCGCTGTTTGTTGTTGTACACTCTGATTTATGTAATGAAATGTAATGTGATGTAATGTAATAACTGATATGATTCTTTATTTTAAAGATTATTCATTTATCTATTATATGTTGTTCCGCTGCGATTGTGAGATTCTGATATTGTTTCTGTTGCCTTTTCTTTTCTTCTTTCTTTCTTCTTCTATCTTCTGCCTCTTCTTTAACCTTAACGGTACGGTTTTTCGGCCTTCGATTGCTCGGCAGTTGATACAGTGGACGTATTGACGACGACCTTCGTGGACGAAATGTCGCGACGTTACATTTGGTATCAGAGCTTATGGTTAAGCGACAACCTTAGCTCTGTTGGAAAATACTCATTAGAGATGGAGTAAGTAGTACTCTAGAATGAGTTTGAGCGTAATAATAGCTATGAGTGCGTATTTGTTAGTGAATATAAAAATGTTTTATATTTTGTTTGCTTATCCGTTGAGTTGTTTGTGAATTCTGGTCAGTAGATGGGACGCCATATTATCGATTGGGATATCTAAACACTAAACGAGGCAAGCTGACATAGTATCATTTTGAATTGGGTAAATGAAATAATTTACCTTGATTATATTTTATATATAAAGAAATAATTTTTCAGAATTATTAAAGTGTATATGAATTGATTGTTTGGTTGTTGAATAAGTTAAATAAAAACAACAGCTGTAAAAGAATGAATTGTATAAGCAAATGAATTATATGTATGGAAGTTATAACTAAAATGATTTACACTTGTGAAATAATCTTATATGTAATAAGTGAAATTATATAAGAAAAAGATTTATAAATGTGATTTATAATCTAAAAACAAAATTCCAGAGAAGTGTTTTGAAAGGATTTGATATTTTGGAAAATTGTTTTGGAGAGATGAAGCTCTAAACTCTTTTCGGTCGCTGGAAAATAATTCCGATGATGATCGCGACATCATTAGTGTTCATTTTCGGGTTTCCAAAATAGGAATTGCTGCCAGATTATTTTAAATGAAAGTTGTTTGGAAAATTTGGATTTGGTTTCGGAAATTCAAAAGATAATTTGAATTGGTTTCAAAAAAAATGGTTTTGGAAAGATTGAAAAGACTCTAGAATCCTATTTAAAATATTTATAGCAATAATAACTAAGTTGATAACTTATACAATTTGAATTTTGATAGAATAAATTTAACTTGAAGGATGGAGTTAAATTAAAGTAAGTATAAGTGAATCAGTAAAATCCAAGTGGTAATTGTTGAATATAAGTTGTATAACTTATAAAATGAGAAAATGTAAGTAAAACAGATTGTTAAAAACGGTTGAACAATTTAGTTAAACAAATGATGTTTGAAATGGAATATAACTTAAGTGATGTTGAATAAAGTTGATTTTGGTATCGAAGTAAATTAATCTATAGAAGTGATGAATATGAACTTGAGTTATATAAATGAAATTCAACTTTATATTGTTAAATGAATTAGCAGTTGAATAAATAAATGGATTGAATGTTAATCAATTGAATGTAAAATAAATTGATATGGAATAATGAATGTAAGTGTAAATTCATTAGAAGCTAATAAAGTTGAGAAATTGAATAATTGAATGGAAGTCAATTTAATATCAACCAATTGGAGTTAAAAGTGTTAAACCAAATAGAATGTAAATTTAATAATTTGGTTATGTTGAATATACATTGGATGTTATTTGATTGTTAATGAATTGTGTATATTTCATTAAGTGTTAATGAAGTTGAATTCAAAGTGATTATATGTAAATTTGAATAGAATCAAATTTGATTTGAATTTGGAAGTAAACTAAAATGAATGTAAATTAGTGAATATGAACTAATTGAGAAATGAATCAAATGTGATTAAATGAAAAACCAATTCATTGAATAATAATGAGAAGTGAATGTATAATGATTTGATATGGATGTAGTTGGATGACAATTGTTTGGTGGTTGCATTTATTACTTTTGTTGCATTTGCTATATTGGCATATGTAGTTGTTGTAGTGATATATGTTGTATATTGATATTACTTTCATATATGCATGTTCTCATGGTTTGTTGAGTGTTTAGTAGGTGCGGATTGCGCTTGCTTCGCATTTGGAGCTCGCTTTCGCGCTATATTAGCCGTATATGCTCGCTAATAATATATAAGGTACATATCTCAGATTACATACCGCACTTTTACACTTTTTTGCCTGCGGGATGCCTCATCACTTGATGAGATGTATATTTGTGATATATATACTGTCTTTTTTTTTGGATCGAGCCGCGCAAAGGAGACGCTGGCGAAATTTTTCGAAAATTTAAGGCGTTGGAATATTTTTAAGAAAATTGGGAAATTTTGAAAACTAAGTTGGATTTGGAAACTTAGTAAAGATTTTGTAAGAAGTTTAACTATGAATTTTGGAAAAGTTAAACACTTAAGAGATTTGAAAAATCCAATTTGAATAGTTTGTTTTGGGAAAGTTAATGGATTCTGTAACTTTTTCTTACTTGGTAATTTCGGGGACGAAATTCTTTTAACGGGGGAAGTTTGTAACGACCCAGAATTTCTGTCAATTATAATTTGTATACTTAATTAAATTTAAATATTAATAAGTAAAATTTATAAGTCGAATAAATTTTATTTCGAATATCTGGATTTAATTGGATAATTAAATCGATAATTTAATATTTCAAATTACAGAAATAATTGGAAATTGGGTTAAATATGATTGAAAATGATTTGTAAAATTTTATTTAATTATATTGAAGTTAGAATGATGTTATAGAACTTTTAAAATCGAATTAAAAGTTAATTTGTGAAAATTGAATATTTTAATATTTAATTGACGTGTAAAAATAGTCATTTTTCAAACAGTCTCGAAATTCAACGAAACTAGTTTCGTCGGATCCGTAATGTAATATTATTGTAGGTATTCAAATTTCGTGTCAATTGGATTTACCGTTTGTCCGGGGCAAGCCAAAACGCATAGAAATTAGTTTAAATCGATTTAATTTAAAATTTACCGTTTATTGCTGTAACTCGCACAGATGATCGAATTAGCCTCCGAAACACGTTCCATTGTGTTCGGAATGCGGCGTAAACCTTAGAAACGCCAGCTAGCACGCTTCGTTTGGAGTTCGAAAAAATTCGGATGAATAGTGTTTTTGAATTTTTTCTATAAAAGCCCATCCTTATTCACATTTGCAAAAGAAAAAGGCTAGGGTTTCATCTCAATGTCAGGCCGCCACTCATGTCTTCAATGGCCAGAAAACTCCCGTCTTCTTCTCCAATTATCTTCCAATCCGCACATCTATTCACAAAACTTCCTAAAGCAAAAACGTAGAGCTACGTGAGATCCACAGATCCAATGGTGGAGATCGAATTTAGGCGAATGGATTGATGGCAATTTCCATTGGAATTGACGAATTCGTGCATGCGTTTCGAGCACTAGACAGGGCTGAGCTTCATCAAATGGCGGCTGAAGGTGGAGGCTAGCACGAGCTTTCGAATGATGCAATCGATTGTGTTCAAGTTGGTTGATGGTGGAGTGTAATTCAACCCTAATGTGCGGCAAACATGGGTTCTTCACGATCGTTTACCTGGAAGAAAGATGTGAGGGAGGAAGGAAAAGGGTGCGGCCTTGATTTCGTGTAGGCAAATCTAATGGCCCAGAATTGTGAGGGTTTTAAAAATTAAAAGAAATTTGTAATTAAATTATATATAATATTCGTACGATCTTTAAAATGCAATATCTTTTTCATACGAGGTTGAAAATGCACGAAACAAATTGCGTTGGCTTCGTTTTGTGAAGCATTACGCTATGGAACTAGATTGGAGTCGTTTGGAGCTAGTGGAAATTTCGGGTAAAATTAAACGCGCGTTTAATTTTATTCGAAATAAAACGCTACAACTATTATCGGAAACTCAAGGTGAGAACTACTCACTCAATCGAATTGTTTCGATTTAAATTTTACATAGCTAGATTTAAAATTATTGATTGTATGCCTGGATGATAAATTATTATCTGATGATTGAAATAGACATTATACGCCATATTAAGCGGAGGTTATTTATTAAAAACGTATACCGCGAATATTTCACTGCAAAGTGAAATTGGTATTATATATATACTTGGAGTTGATTTTCCGCATTATATAGCGGATGAAACCCTATTGCGCCGTATAATAACGGATAATATTTTATAAATCCCATATACCGCGATATTCCGTATTGGAACGGAATTGGTATTGTGCTAAAATCTGTGGATGCAGGAAAACAGGTTGGAGGGATCCAACTGGATTCCACACCCGTATTTATTTGATTGCAGATATTGTGATATTTGTTGATTATCAGATCGATATATGATGTTTGGATGTCGTGATTGACTATTTGTGTGTTGCATCATTGGGCCAATTTGGAATTTTAAAAGGATTTTAAAGTGATGATTTTCAAATTGAAAAAGTGATTTTTTTTAAAGTATATGTTTTATTAAAATTTTAAATTGATTCATTTTAAATAAATAAACGTTAAAATTTCAAAGTTATAAAAATTATGATTTTTGTGAAATATAACCAAAGTATGATTTTTGAAATAAATAGTTGATTAATTTATAAAATGGTTTAAATTGGGATTTTTGAATTATTATGAACGATTTATATAAAAGATTTATAAAATTGATACTTATAAATTAAAATATTGGAAGTGTAAAACGAGTTTTATTAAGTATTAAAATGAAACAAAAATGGATTTCATAAGTGAATGAAATATATAGATTTATCAATTGTGAAGTTATAAAATGAATAGATTTTTGTAAAATAAAAGATTATAAGTAATTAACTTATAAATTAGATTTTGATATATAAATTGAGTTATAAATTGAATTCGTTATTAGAGGAGATTTATAAATCGAAGTTGTTATAAAATAGAAATGGAATTTATAAACGTTGTTTTATAAATCCGTAATCAAATAAATTTGATAAGTAGATGTAGAAATTATTAAAGGAATTATATGCACGATTTTGGACAGTGGATAATCCTTTAATTAAATATGTGGATGTGTTGAATTTGGTAAATGATTTATATCCACGATTTGGACAGTGGATAATCTTTTGATAAAAGTGTAGAAATACTGAATTGGGTAAATAAAGTATATTCACGATTTTTGACAGTGAATATATTATTAAATAAAATGGATATGGTTTGGGAAAATGATATTTTAAAATGAAGTTAAACGATTTAAAGATGTTTTAAAATGCATTGAATATCGAAACCATAGATTTCAACATTCATTGCTGAAATAGACGTTTCAAGAAGTAAGGAAATGGTGGACTATAACACTGTTGTTATAGTAAATAATTCCCGAAAGGAAATGCTTTATATAGTATTGGGATTTATATATCTATCTAAATTTCGAATCCCTATACTAGTGATTTTGAGTTGTCGTAACGATGTTTTACGCAACATTCGTTTTGGCTCAAATAAATGTGTTTAAAAGGATGTTTTCCTTAAAGAATAAAATATAGACTTAAATTGTGGTTTAAGTATATTGAATATTTTTCAAATGTTGAAAATAAATAGATTTGGGAATTACTTATTATTAAATAAGTATGGAAATGTTTTTCCAATATGAAATGAAACGTTTAGGGAGTTTATCTTATTAAAGATAAATTGAAAGTGAATATTTGAAATCGATTTGAAAATCGTATATTCATAGATATTTTGGAAATGTAAATTCACTGTGGATTTTATAAAAGGAAAGGGGAGTTTTGTTTAAAAACAAACGTTGATTTATTTTTGAAATGTGGAAGTAATATATCTGGTAAAGATATTTTGGAAAATAAATAATTTGGGAAATTATTTGAAATTTGGTGATGTGTGCATACATATTGATAGTTAAATAACCGACTATCAATATTTATCTTTAAATAGGTATTTGTTGTGATTGCTTGAATTTGAATGCTACACTTATTTTTAAAATAAGCGCTCACTATTCGGGTTAGCCAGGAAAGGACCTTGTGGTCGTATAACCCATTCGGAATATGTGACGTCGTTATGGATTGCATTTGAAGACCGGTATTGAAGACCTGATATTTGTGAAAACGGAAGGATTACCGTCGAATGACTCTACATCGGCTGTTCTCCGATATAGAGGTTTTATCACCCTTAGTGATGGGTAGTCCGGACGTGATTAGTGAATATCTGGATTGCAAGGGCTTCTTTGGAAGTGCCCTCGGTTCTGTTCGAACCCGGAATAGACTTGTATGGATTGTATGTCTGACATTACAAATTGAGATATAAAGCTGATTTCTTTCAAACACATATCCGTTGGTGGCGGAGAATTTATTCTCTTAGCTTAACACCCTTCTTTGAGACATACGAGCTCAGAAGTTATGTAGTTGAAGGTTATTAGTGATATATTTCCAAAATTGGTAATGTGACATACGAAGTGTTGTTGAGCATATGTGATCAAAGCACAGCTTTTATATAAAGCGTAGCTTTGTGGACGAGACTTTGTCGAGCCTCACTCCCCAAAAATGGTCAAAACAGGAAGGATGCGGCAAGGTTATTAGGGGGTAGCGCCCCTTTAGTGTATGTCATTCCTTCTGGATAGAGGTGGTATCATGGTATGGAGCCCAGATACTTAACTTATGTTGTTGCTGCAAATTTATTACTTTGTGGTTGTTGGAATCGAGGATCCTATCGAGGATCCTCGGATATAGATCGGTTACGATCGGGGAATGACATATTCGTGTCAGTAGTTACCCAGTTAGGGGTAACCCGGCCTTGTGTTAGTAGAGGTCCGGTTAGGATCTCGAGGCGTTTTTCTAGAGGCATACCCATGTGGCAACGGGAAGTTACTTGGCCTGACCATTTGTTGGAAATCCAAAGAAACAATACGAACCCTGTACAGTTTTAGTTGTATAACCTGCCATGGAATGTGGCGGTAACCTGCTATTGAACATGGTAGCTATAGTAGGCATACGATAGTGGTCGTATGTTGGCTAAGATTTATATCTTTACTTTCGAAATGATTTTTCCTACACTATGCACTAGTAATAATATCAAATGTTTCTTTTTAATGCGTATCAAGCATCTTTGACTATCATAAGGAGAAATCTCCTCTGGTTCTGCGTTTGCATTGTATGTGTGTGTGGGAGGCCTTAGGGTAGTCTCATTTTATAAAAAGCATTGCGAATCTATTTTAAAATTATCATGTTCTTTGTTTTAAAGATAAATAACTGTTTTAAGTTCTCACACCAGTCCCATGACTGACTCAGAGTTTATTGTTTTCTTCCTAAACTCTGGGTGTCCATCAATTTCCATACGGACAGTCAAGAGTCGGGTTTATCAGGATATCCTGGAATTTGGGAGTTGTTGTAGAGATCTGGAGGCAAGCTGGAGGGCATGGCATATCAACTAGTATATAGTATTTCTTTTCCGCTGTTTGTTGTTGTACACTCTGATTTATGTAATGAAATGTAATGTGATGTAATGTAATAACTGATATGATTCTTTGTTTTAAAGATTATTCATTTATCTATTATATGTTGTTCCGCTGCGATTGTGAGATTCTGATATTGTTTCTGTTGCTCTTTCTTTTCTTCTTTCTTCTTCTATCTTCTACCTCATCTTTAACCCTAACGGTACGGTTTTTCGGCCTTCGATTGCTTGGTAGTTGATACAGTGGACGTATTGACGACGAGCTTCGTGGACGAAAAGTCGCGACGTTACAAGGGTGCTTCCCCCTTCCACTAAAGTATACCTCTAGACAAAATATACTTGAGAGCACACGTGTCACTCTAGGGTACTCCAAGCTGGATCCCGCTTCACATGAACATTTGAATATTTCACATCAATGCAAGCATGCCGAAACCTCTCTAGATAATGTGACATACTCTGATGGGTGTGACCCACATGGCTTGGCTCCCACTCGCGGTTTGGTTTTAGTTTTTTCGGTGTTGGATATCAGTGATACATCGTCTTAGAATGACGAAGCACAATAATGTCTTGGAGGGTGCTCCCTCCTTTTTCATGCCTTGGTTTTAGTCATTTTCGATAAAGGATAACAAAGCTCGAGGGAGCTATAAATTGTCTTAGAATGACAATAACAAAGAAGCTGAAGTAACCGATATCCGGGATAACAACTACCGAGGATATAAAACGATAGTATATGGAAATTGAGTCTTGTATACTTATCACCACTCATTGAATTAAAAACTTGTACTTTTCCTTAGTTAACAATAATACGAGACAAGTCAAGGTAGTGTTACCTCAAAGTCATGTCCAATGGTTGCTCTTAACTTTTGAAATAGTGACAAGTTTACTTCTTCGATGTTTATGCTAATTATACAAGTAAATTGTTTCCACATAAGTGATTCGCTTTACCGAAATAATTCTTTTCCATAAATGAATCAAACTTTTATTTTTAAAAATGAACTAAATTTGGGCTTGATTTCCATATTTCCATCTTAGTAAAACAGCTTTAGAATTAGTTCCTGATTGTTAAAACGTTAAGAGAATATTTTTTCCCAGTGCGCGACCCCAAAGGCTTAAACCAACATCAGACCGAACATCCAGAAGGTTATCCAACTTAACATCATAATAATTGAGTTCCAATTTCTTTTCATAACTATAAAACAATGTTGATTATCCCGAAAGATAATTAATCAAATTTAAAATCTCTTTTAAATAAACAAATCGTTATTTATAATAAAATAGATAATTATTTCCAAACGCATTGGTAAATTAATTTAAAAAATCTTTATTGAATTAGTTTATTAATTTTTTTTTAAATAAGTTAATAGACTTAAAACAATTTTATTATATTATTTTCTTTACTTCAATAACTTTTATTAAATCAATTAATTAATTTTAAATATCAATAGCTAAAAGGGTTTATTAAATTCAAATAATCATTAGTTAAATGAATAATTAATCTCAAACATCATTAATTAAAATGATTATTAAATCTTAAATACCATAATTAAAACAATTAATTAAATTCAAAAATATCATAAATTAACTGGATTAATTAAATTCAAACTTCATTACTCAAAATGATTAATTAAAAATGTCATTTTTTTAAAATGATTTGTTTAACTATATAACACCACTAATTAAAATGATTTAAATAAATACCAAAAATCAATAGTTATAAATTTAAAAATAATAATTAAAATGATTAACTAAAATTCAAATATCATTATCTAAAATAATTAATTACATTTAAATATCATTAATTAAAATGATTATTAATTTCAATTATCATTAATTGAAATAATTAATTAGGTTTAATAAATTAATTAAACTCCATTATCATTAATTAAAATAACTAATTAATCTCAAATAATCATTAATTAAAACATTTAGTTAAGTATAAATCATCATTAACAAAATTGTAAAGTTTAAAATGTTGTTTCATTTAGATATTTTATACAATCTTTTCAAAGGAGTTTTAAAATGAGAATACAAGTATTCAAAAAAAATTAGTTTTAAATATTTTTAAATAGTTATTTTGAAATTTTAAAGCAAAGGCTTTCTTATTTACTTTTAAAACTTTTTTATTTTAGGAAAAGGTTTTAAATCAATATTAAGTAATTATTTATAAAGTAATATCTTATATCACTACTTACAACTTATTTATAAGTATTTTAAAAGGTATTATACACAAATATATATAACTTTATAAAACTTGTTTAATATTTTATTTTAGTATAAGGAGTTTTTGTTACATTTTCATCTTTAAGTTTATTTTAAATTCTATTAAATATAGTAACTTTATAGCTAAACTATTATACATATGTATATCATTTTAAAAACATTTCTAACTTACTTGAAAGTATGTTTGAAAGAATGTAATTTTGAAAGAAGGGATGAAAAGTTACACCAAAGTTACAACATGTAAAAATGAATGCGTAGTTTATCTACATGTGGAATGATAGTATTACTATACATAACACTAAAAGCCAAGCGAGATAGACTTTTCTTTTGGTGAGAGTCAAGATTGATGTCCGAGTAGGGATGAACAACAGCGCTCCAACCTACCGGTTTCCCTTTTAACCAAGGAATAGTTAAGTTGTAATGTCGGAAATGTGTTAGGTATATGAATCTTGATTTTTATAGGCAATCGTTTTTGGAATTATATAGCCGATTAGTCTGCTATAAGAACTTGACTTAATAACATAAGTGAATAGTTTTGGGTTGTAGTTAACAATGTTTAAATAACATTTTTTTCTTTTACCCTAATTAATTATAATTAGAGTTATAATTAAAATTATAATTAGATCTATTGGTTAAAGAATATTTGAAATACATAAATAGTTTTGTATAATATAGTTAATAACCTCATTTCATCTAAATCTGCATGACCACCTTTGATATAAATCACCTTAGGTTAATGAATTTGAAAACTGGTCAGGTGCATTTTAGCAATTTTGATTTTGCTGAAGGCAGGGTTGGTTAAATTGTTATTGATATAGTATTTGTGTTTCTCTCATTAATCTCAATGTGATCCCCTTTGACATAAAGTCATTGTTAATTCTATTTTAAAATGAATTTGAGAAAAGGAAGTCAAATAAATTCGTTAACAACCAACTATGTATCGCAGCAAATTCAAAATCACCGGTAGTCAACGTCTAAATCTTTGATATAACAGTTGTTATTGTCTTATTGTTTAGAACAACATTTCATGTATTGAAATTAAAAAAATAATATAAACATAACTAGTTACCGGAATAATACCAGCATGATTGCCTCTGGCATTATTAGGCTAATCTAAAAATCGAGTTCCAGGCTAGTAAGTACCATCAGACATCCAACTAGCCTTCGCAGCTTTATCCTCCTCTTCCTTGACTATCTCTTCTTCCACCTCTTCATGTGCATTATATGTTGGAATTCCTTAAGAAATTGAGTGAATGAGAATATACAAAGTCCCACACCGCCTAATTGTTGAGAGCTATATTGGTTTATATATGGCTTTCTCATGAGGAGGTTGGGGGCCTGGGGCTCCCAAATGTATGCTTCGTTGTGAGGAGGGAGATTATGCATCACCACCACACACGCATGTGCGCCGCCGCCGCCGTTCGTCCGACCGACCGAACCGAACCGGGCCGGGCCAGGTATGGGTACCCGTACGGGTACGGGTACGGGTACGGGTCTAAAATGACCCTGGAATTTGAAGAGAAGCGGGTGGGTGAAGACGGACGCGGGGTTTTTGCCTGAGGAGATGCGACTGTTCATAAGAGGACGTGAACAGTAGCGGGTGCGACCCGATAGAAGCAAACAGGTGCGGCCAAACGCGAGCGGGTGCGAAACAGTAGCAGGTGGGTGCGACCCGTTAACGAACAGCAGCGACCAAAAGGCAACGGGTGCGACCCGTCAAGCGGACGTGACTGTTTGAAGGGATGCGGACGAAATTATAAATAGGAGAGAATACTGATCACATTCTCATCCTATTCCAATCTAATTTCTTATGCTTCTTTTCTCTACTGCTCAATATTTCATATATATCACAGAGTTGACATACTCATTACAATCTCGTGCAGATTACGTCTGTTGTATCTTGGGAGAGTTTTGAAATAAAATTCTTAAGGAAATTGTTACGACAAGCCTCAGACGAAATTTCCTTTATATACTGGTTAGATTCTCTGAAATCTTTCCCGTCTATAAGTTGTACTATTTCTTACAATAGTATAACGTTGTTATTGTAATTTATTTACAACGTAACTTATTGTTACAGTAATCTAATACAGAATTCCAGCGTAGTGGAATTCTAATTGATAAACTTGTGCGACGAGTTTATTATAGCGTGCTATCTGTTTTAGTACTCTAGCCATATAACATCTTAAGAATTTTTCTGTTTTATACTAAAACAGAGATGGCAACAGTTGATAACATGAAAATGGATAAGTCTAACTTTTCAGCCGTTATTTCTGAATGCAATTTGATTCAGAACCCTAACCAATGGTTGGTTGACACAGGAGCCACTCGTCTTGTTTGCTCTGAAAAATCCATGTTTTCAACATACCAGAAATTCGATCGGAAAGAAAGACTTTACATGGGTAATTCTGCAGTTTCCATGATCGAAGGCAGTGGCACAGTTATCCTCAAGTTCACTTCTGGAAAAACTGTTAAATTGAATGACGTGCTTCACGTTCCAGACATACGCAAGAATCTGATCTCCGGCTCAGTGCTATCAAAGAAAGGATTCAAAATTGTGTTCGAATCAGACAAGATGGTTCTGTTCAAAGCTGGAATGTATATCGGAAGGGGTTATTTATGTGATGGCCTATTTAAGGCAAACGTAGCCGTTATCGGCAATAAATCTATGTATTCTGATTGTGCTATTAATAAAATTGAAGTCTCTTACTTGCTTGAGCACAAAATGTTACTATGGCACGACAGATTAGGACACATAAACTTCCGAAAAATGAAGAAATTATCAAACTTGGGATTGATTCCAAATTTCCAAGTAGATAAGAACTACAAATGTGAGACATGTGTAGAAGCAAAAATGGTCAAAAAACCATTTAAATCTGTTGACAGAAGCACCGAACCATTAGGTTTGGTACATACAGATTTGTGCGATTTTAAATCACTACCTACAAGAGGTGGGAAAAAGTATTTTATTACTTTTATTGACGATTATACGCGATATTGCTATGTATATCTTTTAAATAGTAAAGATGAAGCAATAACAGCATTTATAAAATACAAGGCTGAGGTAGAAAATCAGTTAAATAAAAAGATCAAGATATTGAGATCTGATCAAGTTGGAGAATATGAGTCACCGTTTGAACAGTTCTGTGCAGAGAATGGAATAGTTCATCAAACAACAGCACCATATTCACCACAACAAAATGGTGTAGCCGAGAGGAAGAACAGAACGTTAAAAGACATGATTACTGCCATGCTTTTAACTTCTGGTCTACCGACGAACTTGTGGGGGGAAGCATTAAATATGTCTAATCACATATTAAACAAAGTTCCTCACAATAAAACGGAAACAATTCAATATGAGATATGGAAAGGACACAAACCAAGCTTTAAATACCTCAAAATGTGGGGGCGCTTGGCAAAAGTTCCAGTTCCGCCTCCTAAGAGAGTCAAACTTGGACCAAAAACAGTAGATTGTTACTATCTCGGGCCAGCCCAAAATAGTAGGGCCTATAGATTTTTGGTATTCAAGTCTGATATAATGGATATTCATGTAAATACAATCATGGAATCAAGAGATGCCTCATTCTTTGAAGATGTGTTTCCGCACAAAAGGAATGAAGGAAATCCTGTCCCAAAAAGGACAAGAGATAACAGAGATGAGACATGTGAAGATGAAACTCATCAGGACAACGAGGAGGTTGAACCAAGAAGAAGCGTAAGGGCTAGAACTTCCAAAACATTTGGTTTGGACTTTTTTACATATGTATTAGAGCACGAACCTCAAACGTATAAGGAAAAAATGTCATCTTCTGAATCTTCATGTAGGAAAGAAGCAATCCAAAGTGAGATTGATTCAATTCTAAGTAATAAAACTTGGGAAATTGTTGATATTCCACCAGGAATAAAACTAATTGGCTGCAAATGGATTTTCAAGAAGAAAATGAAAGCAGATGGCTCTATCGACAAGTATAAAGCCAGATTAGTAGCCAAAGGATATCGTCAAAAAGAAGGAGTAGACTTCTTTGATACATATTCGCCGGTAACACGAATAACCTCTATAAGAATGCTAATAGCAATTGCATCCATCTATAATCTAGAGATTCATCAGATGGATGTAAAAACTGCATTCTTAAATGGAAATCTCGATGAGGAGATTTACATGGAGCAACCTGAGGGATTTATTTCTAAAGGAAATGAAAACAAAGTCTGTAGATTAGTCAAATCATTATACGGACTAAAACAAGCTCCAAAGCAATGGCACGCAAAATTTGATAGTGTCATGATGAGAAATGGTTTTCGTATAAATGAATGTAACAAATGTGTTTATTATAAACAACTTGGACAATCATATGTGATGATCTGTCTATGTGTGGACGATATGCTAATATTCGGTCCAAATACTCAGGTAATTGAGACCATAAAGAAAATGTTGATCAACAATTTCGATATGAAAGACTTAGGAGTTGCGGACGTTATTTTGGTAATCAAAATAATAAGAACACCTAATGGAATTGAACTATCTCAGTTTCACTATGTAGACAAAGTGATTGAAAAATTCCAAAAGTATGGAATTAAAGGAATGAGGACACCTTTTAATCCATTGGAAGTACTGCATAAAAACACTGATGAGAGTGTAATGCAACTGGAATACTCTCGTGTAATAGGATGCTTAATGTATCTGATGAATTGCACCAGACCAGATATTGCTTACGCGGTAAGTCGACTAAGCAGGTATACAAGTAATCCAGGGAAGGAACACTGGAAAGCACTAATGAGAGTGTTAGGATATTTAAAGAATACCACTAATTTTTCCTTAGATTATGGAAAATATCATGCCGTCTTAGAAGGATATAGTGATGCAAACTGGATTGCAGATTCAGAGGAATCAAAATCAACAAGTGGTTATGTCTTTACCCTAGCAGGGGCAGCAGTGTCATGGAAATCTACTAAACAAACATGCATAGCTCGATCCACTATGGAATCAAAGTTCATTGCATTAGATAAAGCAGGCGAAGAAGCAGAATGGCTTCGTCACTTTTTAGAAGATATTCCGTTTTGGCCTAAACCTGTACCGGCCGTATGTATACACTGTGATAACCAAGCTGCGCTAAGTAGAGCGCACAACTTTGTGTATAATGGAAAGTCAAGACATATTCGTCGACGCCATAACACAGTTAGGCAGTTACTCTCAAATGGAACAATTTCCATAGATTATGTGAGAACAAATGATAACCTAGCGGATCCATTTACTAAAGGTTTATCAAGAGAGAAAATTGACTGCGCATCGAGGGGAATGGGTTTAAAAGCCTAAACCAACAAGAGTTACCTTATACGGAAACCTATCCTAGCGACTGGAGATCCCACGGACTAGGATCAATAGGTAAAACAGTTTTGAGTAACTCAAGATGTAATGCATTTGCGTGGACATAGTCCAACTCCATTCCTATGGTGCACAACATAAATGCATGCCTACAGAAGTATTTAAAGGTTAAAACTATGTTTTTTAATGATGACCATATCTTGGAAATAACAAGTGGGGTATATGTAGGATACTCTTAATGGTTGCGATCACCTATGTTAGTGTGAGCTGGGTTGGCTCTATGAGAATATTAAAAGGCTTTTATTCTCTAAAACACTCGCAGAACCAAAAATTGTTCAGGGCCAAAACGAACACAACCAAGAGATTGGATGAGAAGGGAATCAATGCTTCGTAAAGCTTATTCTCTGGATATACAATAAAGGCCGACGGTTCAAGATGAAATAATTCACCGATTAGCCAAGTAGATTTGATAAGTTTTAACTAGGGAAAGTTCAAAGTGAAATATCTACTTATCCAAGATAAAGCATTATTCCATATGTACTCTGTGATATTTCGCTTTGTGTGGGGGATATGTATATTATCATTCATGTGAGGGTTTGTTGGAATTCCTTAAGAAATTGAGTGAATGAGAATATACAAAGTCCCACATCGCCTAATTGTTGAGAGCTATATTGGTTTATATATGGTTTTCTCATGAGGAGGTTGGGGGCCTGGGGCTCCCAAATGTATGCTTCGTTGTGAGGAGGGAGATTATGCATCACCAACACACGCGCGCGCGCGCCGCCTCCTCCGTCCGTCCGTCCAACCGACCCAACCGAGCCGGGCCGGGCCGGGCACGGGTACGGGTACGGGTCTAAAATGACCATTCTTTTTACTAGGCCACTGTTTAACGGTTTTGGGCTTCGTCTGAAACTGGGCTGGGCCTGGAATTTGAAGAGTAGCGGGCAGGTGAAGACGGACGCGGGCTTTTTGCCTGAGGAGATGCGACTATTCATAAGAGGATGTAAACAGTAGCGGGTGCGACCCGTTAGAAGTAAACAGGTGCGGCCAAACGCGAGCGGGTGCGAAACAGTAGCAGGCGGGTGCGACCCGTTAACGAACAACAGCGACCAAAAGGCAACGGGTGCAACCCGTCAAGCGGACGCGACTGTTTGAAGGGATGCGGACGAAATTATAAATAGGAGAGAATACTGATCGCATTCTCATCCTATTCCAATCTAATTTCTTATGCTTCTTTTCTCTACTGCTCAATATTTCATATATATCACAGAGTTGACATACTCATTACAATCTCGTGCAGAATACGTCTGTTGTATCTTGGGAGAGTTTTGAAGTAAAATTCTTAAGGAAATTGTTACGACAAGCCGCAAACGAAATTTCCTTTATATACTGGTTAGATTCTCTGAAATCTTTCCCGTCTATAAGTTGTACTATTTCTTACAATAGTGTAACGTTGTTATTGTAATTTGTTTACAACGTAACTTATTGTTACAGTTATCTAATACAGAATTCCAGCGTAGTGGAATTCTAATTGATAAACTTGTGCGACGAGTTTATTATAGCGTGCTATCTGTTTTAGTACTCTAGCCATTTAACATATTAAGAATTTTTCTGTTTTATACTAAAACAGAGATGGCAACAGTTGATAACATGAAAATGGATAAGTCTAACTTTTCAACGGTTATTTCTGAATGCAATTTGATTCAGAACCCTAACCATTATGGGTTGACACAGGAGCCACTCGTCATGTTTGCTCTGAAAAATCCTTGTTTTCAACATACCAGAAATTCGATCGGAAAGAAAGACTCTACATGGGTAATTCTGCAGTTTCCATGATCGAAGGCAGTGGCACAGTTATCCTCAAGTTCACTTCTGGAAAAACTATCAAATTGAATGACGTGCTTCACGTTCCAGACGTACGCAAGAATCTGATCTCCGGCTCAGTGCTATCAAAGAAAGGATTCAAAATTGTGTTCGAATCAGACAAGATGGTTCTGTTCAAAGCTGGAATGTATATCGGAAGGGGTTATTTATGTGATGTCCTATTTAAGGCAAACGTAGCCGTTATCGGCAATAAATCTATGTATTCTGATTGTGCTATTAATAAAATTGAAGTCTCTTACTTGCTTGAGCACAAAATGTTACTATGGCACGATAGATTAGGACACATAAACTTCCGAAAAATGAAGAAATTATCAAACTTGGGATTGATTCCAAATTTTCAAGTAGATAAGAACTACAAATGTGAGACATGTGTAGAAGCAAAAATGGTCAAACAACCATTTAAATCTGTTGACAGAAGCACCGAACCATTAGGTTTGGTACATACAGATTTGTGTGATTTTAAATCACTACCTACAAGAGGTGGAAAAAAGTATTTTATTACTTTTATTGACGATTATACGCGATATTGCTATGTATATCTTTTAAATAGTAAAGATGAAGCAATAACAGCGTTTATAAAATACAAGGCTGAGGTAGAAAATTAGTTAAATAAAAAGATCAAGATATTGAGATCTGATCGAGGTGGAGAATATGAGTCACTGTTTGAACAGTTCTGTGCAGAGAATGGAATAGTTCATCAAACAACAGCACCATATTCACCACAACAAAATGGTGTAGCCGAGAGGAAGAACAGAACGTTAAAAGACATGATTACTGTCATGCTTTTAACTTCTGGTCTACCGACGAACTTGTAGGGGGAAGCATTAAATATGTCTAATCACATATTAAACAAAGTTCCTCACAATAAAACGGAAACAATTCCATATGAGATATGGAAAGGACACAAACCAATCTTTAAATACCTCAAAGTGTGGGGGTGCTTGGCAAAAGTTCCAGCTCCGCCTCCCAAGAGAGTCAAACTTGGACCAAAAACAGTAGATTGTGACTATCTCGGGCCAGCCCAAAATAGTAGTGCCTATAGATTTTTGGTATTCAAGTCTGATATAACGGATATTCATGTAAATACAATCAAGGAATCAAGAGATGCCTCATTCTTTGAAGATGTGTTTCCGCACAAAAGGAATGAAGGAAATCTTGTCCCAAAAAGGACAAGAGATAACAGAGATGAGACATGTGAAGATGAAACTCATGAGGACAACGAGTAGGTTGAACCAAGAAGAAGCGTAAGGGCTAGAACTTCCAAAACATTTGGTTCGGACTTTTTTACATATGTATTAGAGCACGAACCTCAAACGTACATGGAAGCAATGTCGTCTTCTGAATCTTCATGTTGGAAAGATGCAATCCAAAGTGAGATTGATTCAATTATAAGTAATAAAACTAGGGAAATTGTTGATATTCCACCAGGAATAAAACCAATTGGCTGCAAATGGATTTTCAAGAAGAAAATGAAAGCATATGGCTCTATCGACAAGTATAAAGCCAGATTAATAGCCAAAGGATATCGTCAAAAAGAAGGAGTAGACTTCTTTGATACATATTCGTCGGTAACACGAATAACCTCTATAAGAATGCTAATAGCAATTGCATCCATCTATAATCTAGAGATTCATCAGATGGATGTAAAAACTGCATTCTTAAATGGAAATCTCGATGAGGAGATTTACATGGAGCAACCTGAGGGATTTATTTCCAAAGGAAATGAAAACAAAGTCTGTAGATTAGTCAAATCATTATACGGACTAAAACAAGCTCCAAAACAATGGCGCGCAAAATTTGATAGTGTCATGATGAGAAATGGTTTTCGTATAAATGAATGTGACAAATGTGTTTATTATAAACAGCTTGGACAATCATATGTGATGATCTGTCTATGTGTGGACGATATGCTAATATTCGGTCCAAATACTCAGGTAATTGAGACCATAAAGAAAATGTTGATCAACAATTTCGATATGAAAGACTTAGGAGTTGCGGACGTTATTTTGGGAATCAAAATAATAAGAACACCTAATGGAATTGAACTATCTCAGTCACACTATGTAGACAAAGTGATTGAAAAATTCCAAAAGTATGGAATTAAAGGAGTGAGGACACCTTTTAATCCATCGAAAGTACTGCATAAAAACACTGATGAGAGTGTAATGCAACTGGAATACTCTCGTGTAATAGGATGCTTAATGTATCTGATGAATTGCACCAGACCAGATATTGCTTACGCGGTAAGTCGACTAAGCAGGTATACAAGTAATCCAGGGAAGGAACACTGGAAAGCACTAATGAGAGTGTTGTGATATTTAAAGAATACCACTAATTTTTCCTTACATTATGGAAAATATCATGCCGTCTTAGAAGGATATAGTGATGCAAACTGGATTGCAGATTCAGAGGAATCAAAATCAACAAGTGGTTATGTCTTTACCCTAGCAGGGGCAGCAGTGTCATGGAAATCTACTAAACAAACATCCATAGCTCGATCCACTATAGAATCAGAGTTCATTGCATTAGATAAAGCAGGCGAAGAAGCAGAATGGCTTCGTCACTTTTTAGAAGATATTCCGTTTTGGCCTAAACCTGTACCGGCCGTATGTATACACTGTGATAACCAAGCTGCGCTAAGTAGAGCGCACAACTTTGTGTATAATGGAAAGTCACGACATATTCGTCGACGCCATAACACAGTTAGGCAGTTACTCTCAATGGAACAATTTCCATAGATTATGTGAGAACAAATGATAACCTAGCGGATCCATTTACTAAAGGTTTATCAAGAGAGAAAATTGACTGCGCATCGAGGGGAATGGGTTTAAAAGCCTAAAGTAAGAGTTACCTTATACGGAAACCTATCCTAGCGACTGGAGATCCCACGGACTAGGATCAATAGGCAAACCAGTTCTGAGTAACTCAAGATGTAATGCATTTGCGTGGACATAGTCCAACTCCATTCCTATGGTGCACAACATAAATGCATGCCTACAGAAGTATTTAAATGTTAAAACTATGTTTTTTAATGATGAATATATCTTGGAAATAACAAGTGGGGTATATGTAGGATACTCTTAATGGTTGCGATCACCTATGTTAGTGTGAGCTGGGTCGGCTTTATGAGAATATTAAAAGGCTTTTATTCTCTAAAACACTCGCAGAACCAAAAATTGTTCAGGACCAAAACGAACACAACCAAGAGATTGGATGAGAAGGGAATCAATGCTTCGTAAATCTTATTCTCTGGATATACAATAAAGGCCGACGGTTCAAGATGAAATAATTCACCGATTAGCCAAGTAGATCCGATAAGTTTTAACTAGGGAAAGTTCAAAGTGAAATATCTATTTATCCACGATAAAGCATTATTCCATATGTACTCTGTGATATTTCGCTTTGTGTGGGGGATATGTATATTATCATTCATGTGGGGGATTGTTGGAATTCCTTAAGAAATTGAGTGAATGAGAATATACAAAGTCCCACATCGCCTAATTGTTGAGAGCTATATTGGTTTATATATGGCTTTCTCATGAGGAGGTTGGGGGCCTAGGGCTCCCAAATATATGCTTCGTTGTGAGGAGGGAGATTATGCATCACCACCACACACGCGCGCGCGCCACCGCCGCCGTCCGTCCGTCCGACCGACCCAACCGAGCCGGGCCGGGCCGGGCACCGGTACGGGTACGGGTCTAAAATGACCATTCTTTTTACTAGGCCACTGTTTAACGGTTTTGGGCTTCGTCTGAAACTGGGCTGGACCTGGAATTTGAAGAGAAGCGGGCGGGTGAAGACGGACGCGAGGTTTTTGCCTGAGGAGATGCGACTGTTCATAAGAGGACGTGAACAGTAGCGGGTGCGACCCGTTAGAAGCAAATAGGTGCGGCCAAACGCGAGCGGGTGCGAAACAGTAGTAGGCAGGTGCGACCCGTTAACGAATAGCAGCGACCAAAAGGCAACGGGTGCGACCCGTCAAGCGGACGCGACTGTTTGAAGGGATGCGGACGAAATTATAAATAGGAGAGAATACTGATCACATTCTCATCCTATTCCAATCTAATTTCTTATGCTTCTTTTCTCTACTGCTCAATATTTCATATATATCACAGAGTTGACATACTCATTACAATCTCGTGCAGATTACGTTTGTTGTATCTTGGGAGAGTTTTGAAATAAAATTCTTAAGAAAATTGTTACGACAAGTCTCAGACGAAATTTCCTTTATATACTGGTTAGATTCTCTGAAATCTTTCCCGTCTATAAGTTGTACTATTTCTTACAATAGTATAACGTTGTTATTGTAATTTATTTACAACGTAACTTATTGTTACAGTTATCTAATACAGAATTTCAGCGTAGTGGAATTCTAATTGATAAACTTGTGCGACGAGTTTATTATAGTGTGTTATCTGTTTTAGTACTCTAGCCATATAACATTATAAGCATCAGTTTTGGCGGCCTCAGGCAACGAGTTTATCCTCACTTTAAACTCGTCGTACTCCCTCTTTCCTCCTCTCCCTTATAAAATCACCCTTACCTGATTTTCAAAAAATCACGTTTTTACCTGATATAAGCTTCCAAGTTCTTCGGTTCAGTGCTATGTTTTCAGCAAATAGTTACCCATATTTTAGCATAGCTTGCAGCTACAGCGGTGGCTTCAAACATCAACAAAGAGCCTCCATCATCAGACTAATGACAAGAAAGCTTTTATACTATATAATTACTAAAACATTTCATAGTTGAATCGTTTGTGTTTTCTTGCATATTTTTCATTCTAAACTTGTTAGGCCTATTTCTAACTGTATGATTTCTAATGCTTGTAATTCACTAAATTATATTCTTTTTTATAAAACTAGTATGGGTCCGTACTTCGCACACGGACTGTTTGTATTATTGTAAACGGAAAACAAGGTCATTTTTGAATTTCAAAAAAATACCAAGTAAATTAGTTCAGCGAATTTTCTTTATTAGTAGTAGAGATCACTTCTTTTTCTATAAAGTTATGTTATTTAATATGGATGTACCAAGTATGCTCAATCTAAGTTTTCTTTTTAGCTAATTATATGTCATTAAATCACTCATTTTAGTACTTAAACATGTAGTTTCAATTTTTAAAAAATATAAAGCTCATTCAAGTGCATATAAGTAGATTATGGTGATTTTAGGAACATATTCGATTATTCATATCTTGATCTTATTAGTCTATGTTGTTATAAATACCTTCATCATGGCTACATGTTTATATGGATTATATTCATAATGCATGCAACAACAAAAGGCAAATCAGTACTACCACAACATAATAGAAATAGTAAATGAATTCCAAATTTTACTTGCCTGCTTGCTCAACCGAGTCCTTATTTCCCATATCCCACCAACGAAACCTATGAACAAAATGAATTCATTGCTTCTGTCATTATAGGTACTTCAAGCAAGATACACGGAAATATTGACAGGAGTCTTATGTTTACATGGAGAGAACTTCGAGTTACTTAAGCGAGAAGAGATTCTGTTAGTATAGTAAAATAGTCTTTTGGGTGGTTTGTTTCCAACCCCAGTCAAGGAAACAAAAACTATAGTAGTAATTAGAGCATCCGTCATAAGATACCTATGTTTTTTGATTATTACCTAAAACTACTAGCAAGTTTTAAAGTAGGAGATGAAATTTTGCATGGCTGTTTTACATTTGGTGTACTTTGTACATTAATACATTAACATAACAAAGTTTACCGAATGTCCAAATTGTTGACAGTCGTCTTAGTCCAACTTGCATAGGGCAACTATAATAAATCTTTCAATTGTGTTATCCTGCAAAGTAACTAGGCAGAGCTGATTATGGATTGATTGGTGCTTAATTAATCTTCAGTCCAAAGACAATTAGGATTCATAGAAGGAGCTTTGATTTTATCGTCATATTTATTTGAACGATTGCCCAAAATCATGCATTTCACAATTCAAAAAGAATTTTTATGTGTTAGGATTCATGGAAGAGTTTACTTTTCTTTGACTGCTGATTTTGAGTCCATTTAGATCATTTTCCTTAATCCTACAATGATTTTTATATCACCGTGGCCATTTTTTGTTATAAATAGAGCATTAGAAGGCAAAGACTTCAATAGTTTTTTCTATTTAGCACACATGCATGATAGTATGCTCTACAATTCTGATCTCAATACTGTGTTTTCAATTCCAATGTATAAGAGGGGCGATAGAATGACTATAAATTTTGTCATAATTTTAAACAAATTAATTTAAACAAAAAAATTAACAGGTATAAAATTCGTAATGAATGACATAGTACAATGGTAATAAAATTTGTAATGAACGACATTGTATAACAGTAATATATGTATGAGCTATTAATATTGATCCGTTGTAAAAATTAACCGTAATAAAATTTGTAACGAATGACGTTGTACAATGGTAATATATTTATTAGCAACTATTATTGAGTTGTTGCAAAAATTAATGATAACAAAACTCGTAATGAATGGCAATAATTTTAGATCTTTAACAATTTATCATTTTAGTAACGAATACAATTTTCATTCTGTTTATTTAAATGATAGTTAGGCGGGGGAAAATACATAATGCAACAAACAATTTTCTTCTTCTTCTTCTCTCTCCGTAGAATTCTTCCAAGCAATTAAATTAGAAAGTGCTAAATTCAAAACGAGCTGTTTCGTGCAAATAGAAAATCCACCAAATTTTAGAGTTTGTTTTGTCCCCAAGATGGAGTGGCTGGTAGCTAGCCTTGTACCTTGGGGTCAAGCCGTGAATTTTCTAAAAAAGGCGATGAAGTACGCGACTCAATTATTCACCGCAGTCATCTCCAATAGTTTTCTCCAACAATTCAAAAGAAGCCCACCGTCAGCAAATGATCGCGACTGACAATTTTACTAAAACGTCACTTCCATACACCAACAGGCTTTCAGATTTGAGAGGCTGCACTCCAAACGTTGGAAGTAGAAGATGAAATTTTTTCTAACAATGAAAGAGGTGGTCTATGTTTTGACCACAGCTAGATCGCTACTGTCTAATCCACCCAATGAAATAGAGAGTAAGGTGCAACAATATTATATCGGGCATGACTACATGTGCAAAAACTTCATTTTGAATGGCCTCGACGATGACCTACATGACTACTACAATGCAAATAACAAATCGGCTAATGAGATACAAGAGACGTTGTAGAAGAAGTATGACATGGAAGAAGTTGGAGCAAAAAATTCCAAGTCAGTCGCCACCTCAAATATTAGATGTCTGATGATAGGTCAGTAGAAACGCATTCTTATGAGCTTCAGAAAATAGCTAATAGGATCGTCTCTAAAGATATGACTATTGACAAGCAGTTTCAAGTTTGTCACTTAGTTGGAAATAGTTTAAAAATAATCTTAGGCATAAAACTAAAGAATTTTCAGTTGAAAGTTTGGTTACCAACCTCCAATTGAGGAGGGATCCCGAAAGCATGGTATGAAAGAGGAAGTGCTTTCTGTTTCTAACAACACTAGAAAGGCTGCTATTCTGAAATCGAATCCCAAAAGCTTTAAGATTCAAACCTGTAAGCCTAATCAAAACCGCAACAATAATAGAAATCTTTAAAGACACTATATCGCATCACAACAACAACCATCCTTAAAGAACGGTTCTGGTCAGTTTATTTGTTATAACTGTAACAAAATATGTTATATGCCATGAAAGATTCAGAACATGCCTCGTCCTGCTCCTCGGGCGAACCTAACCGAAGAGCAGCCACTAACTGTTATGATTATAGAGATCAACCTTATAAGGGGATCAGAAGGATGGTGGGCAGATACTAGCACTACATGCCATGTCTTGTATGATCGTGCTATGTTCAAAGCATACACGGATGTGGAGGATAAGAAAGTGATGCTGTGAGAATCTCACACCACTACTGTTGTGAGGATTAGAAGCATTAGGCTAAAGTTCACCTCTGCAAAAACTATCATACTGAAGGATGTGATGCACACTCCAGAGATGTGAAACAACTTAATTTCTAGTTATCTTCTTAATAAGGCTGGCTTTACTCAAACTATATGGTCTTACTTATACATCATCACTACAAACGATATGTTTGTGGGTAGGGGATGCGCTACTAAGGGCATGTTTAAGTTGAATGCTTAAAGTAATAAAGTATCTTCTTTTGCTTATATATTGTATTCATTCAATATATGGCATGCTAGACTCTATTACATTAACAAACTTATAATAATAATAAAATGAGTAGCTTACGATTAATTCCTAATATGTCTTTAAAAGATTTTGAAAAATATGATTTTTGTAGTCAAACCATAATAAAAAAAAAAACTCAACATAAATTTACAATTAGAGAATTTGAAACTTTAGAGTCTATTAATTCTGATATATGTGAACTAGATGGAACTTTGACAAGAAATGAACATCGCTAGTTTATCATATTTATTGATGACTGCTGAATATGAATCTAGTATGTTTATTGAATTTTATAATCCACATGATATAATACATGAATGAACTACACCTTACTCAACTGAAATGGATGATGAAGCTGAAAGGAAAAACATGACATTAATTGAATTAGTTATAGCTATTTTACTTAATTCAGGTGCAGCATCACATTGGTAGGGGAAAATTCTATTTAACTGTATGTTATGTGTTGAACAAAATTTCTAAGTCTAAGACCAAAGTTTCTCCCTATGACATTTTGAAAAATCATAAACCAGTGTGCCATATTTTAGAACTTGGAGGTATTTAGCATATGTTCGTATACCTAGCCTTAAAAGAATTAAATTAGCAAATAGAGCATACGAATGTGTATTTATTGGCTATGTTATTAATAGCAAAGCATATAGATTTTATGATCTGAATGCACATACTATAATAGAATCTAATGACGTTGGTTTTTATGAACTGAAATTTCCTTTTAAATTAAGGAATAGTGGGGGCACATCTAGTAATATTATTCCCGTAAGAAATGAAAAAATTACTCTTTTGAAAACAATCCTAGGAGAAGTAAAAGAGCTACAATTGCAAAAGGTTATGCTTTAGATTTTTTTTGCTTACACTTTAAATGAGGACCTCTTAAACCTCCAAGAAGCCTTATCTTCATTAAATGCTAAGTTTTGGCAAAAAGATATAAATTATCAGGTGCATTCTCTTGAATCAATGAGACTTGGTACTTAGTTGATTTATCACCTGGTTGTAAGACTATACGCTGTAAATGGGTACATAGAAAAAATTAAAACTCATGGAATAGTTGATAAATATATAGCTCGTCTAGTAGAAAAAGATTTTAAAAAAATGAGAAAATGTAGACTTTTTGATACCTTTTCACCTGTTACAAGAACTATATCTATCTGAGTATTAATTTCACTTACTTTTATACATGATTTGATAATACGCCAAATCGATGTCAAAACTGCATTTTAAACTGTGAATTAGAAGATGAAATTTATACAAACCAACTTGAAGGTTTTGTAATACAGGGACAAGAAAATAAGTGTAATAGCTGGCCTTTTAGACAGTCAAAAACCGATACTAATACATCCATTGTATTCACATGTCGAGCATCCGAGTGCTCGAAAGACAGATTGTTTAGGTGAAAGAAAGAAAAGAGAGAATAGAATCTCACATTGTGACGAGTAATGTATAATATAAAAATGATCTTTACAAAAGAAAAGATTTTTATACATACAACAATCAGAGTATTACTAACCTATCATCGGTCGGGACAGTTATAACAGCCTTTCCACACAAATGTTGATAAATACAACACAACTAATGCAGCTGAAATAAAGATATGTAAAAGCGACTTGGAGGCATCCATCTCATCTTTTGAAGCTCCAAAGCATCCATAACTAAAACTGGAAATATGCTTCGGCTTACCCAAGCATTATAAGAAAATAACGTCTAGATCAGTGTGGTAAAGCAACATTAGAATCACAATCAAATGAATTTTTAATACTATAAAACCTTTTGAAAATAAAGGTATCTCATATGACCACACCGTACATAATAACAAATGAGTTTTTATCTTACGACAACCAAACCATTTATAGGAAATTTTGTGATATTATAATAATGTCTAAGTTTAAAATAAATATTAACCATAGGCGAAATGGTTACAGTAATTATATTCCAACATAATAGGTATACAACTAAGTCTGTAAAGGCCCGTATTGAAAACTGGATTCCGTCAACGACAAGCCTACAAGGGTAACATCTTCAACAGTACTTCTCTGAACAATGTATCGAGGACCTTACATGGACCCCTACCAACACAAAGCTGGCTGCCACTTTAACATGACATACCAGATTACATCATCCTCCGAGCACCAAGGCAGCAAACCTATTGCACCTAGCCCCACTCTTTCCATGTGCATGCATATCAAAATCTATAAATATCAAATCTAGTTTGAGGAATGATGCTCCTAATAGAAGTGAACCACATAGCTTTGTTGCAAATCCCCTATTTTAGTCATTACAGGTTATGAGGTTTTAGGTCACGATTACCTTTTTCCTCTCTTAGCAAATCCTACATAGAATGCTAACACTGCCCTCTAAGCAACAATGCAATGTAGCATTCAACCGTACAAGTTGTTTGGGATATGAGAAAACCTAAAGCACTACTTCTACTACATCCATTTTGGAATCACCCTCGGGATTAATAGTTAGTAGCCCTTGCACTTTAAAGAACTTCATCTTCGATTCCACTATATTAAAGATGCCTTCCAAAGCATCAAACACGTATATGGTTTTGGAGTGGGTATGGTTTTGAGTCATCTCATATAAGTATACTTCTTCGCTTACCGGTCGCTCCAAAACTAATTGATATTTCCAATAAACCGAACTATGGTTTTTTGGAAAAAAAGAGACAATACATAAGAGCGGAGATCACCGCTTAACCATTTAATTGAACGGATTTCCTTATCATTTGTCTTAGAAGAGCGAAATGAGTTTATACCTACATTATATAATCACCGAAAATAACTGTATCATATAATTCCTGTGTTTCTTCTAGATATTTCCATGGTTATATGTTTGTTCAAAATTTGATAGTCGGTTATTTAAGTATCAAATAAACAATCAATCAAATCAGAGGTTTAATTTCATAAGAAACCAAGCATGGTTAAACACATAACCAGCCCCAAGCCTCGTTAATTAAACCTTTCAATAAATAAAACCACTTTTGTAACGACCCTAATTTTTAGCATTTGTTATTTGAATAATTAATTTATTTTAAATATTGAAATATTAATAAGTCGAATGAACAAATTTTTTGATATCGAAAATATCTGAATATATAAATTTTGGAAGCTATATAAGATTTTCTAAATATGAAATACACACACACACACACATATATATGTAGGTAAAATTCACCATTTCAAATTTATGATAAAATATCTATATGTATATATACAAAGCTTTATGATGTTCAAGAATATATATAAGTATATATATATCTATGTTTATATGTTAATATAAAATAGTGTATATGTATAAATATGTATATATCTAAATGTAAATAGTGTATATGTATATATATATATATATAGATATATACACATAAGAGCTTCATGATGACAATTCCAAGTCAAGCCCACAAAACTTAAAATCAAGCTCACGTATAAAATCAAATCAAGCACACACAAAATCAAATCAAAACATAATAAATCAAATCAGCATAAATGGAATCAAATCAAAGAAAAAGTAAAAGAAGAATGAAAAGAAAAGAAAAATAAATAAAATGTTCTAACAACCTGAATTTTAGCCATCCATTATCAGGATAAATAATTAATTTTAAATATTGAAATATTAATTTTTATAAGTCGAATAATTTGATTTTTTTGATATAGGAGATATTTGAATATAAATATTAGATTATATAAATTTTTAAACGAAAATTTATGAATATGATAAAATAGATATATTTATATATATGTATATAAACTTCACCGTTCCAAAATTTATTATAATATAAAAATACAAAGCTTCACGATGGAAATTTCAAACTTAGGATAAAATATTTGTATATATATACATACGTCTAAATGTATATGTAAATATGTGTATATCTTAATATATATAAAAAATGTAAATGTGCATATGATAAAAATATGTAAGTGTATATATCTATATGTATATATATACACAAATGAGATTCATCGTAGCAAATATCAATTCAAGCATACAAAAAATTCTGTCAAACCCACATAAGAAATCAAGTCATGCATATTTATAAAATCAAATTAATACAAATGAAATCAAATTAATACATGAAATCAAATTAGCCACCAAAAAGAAAGAGAAAAATAAAAATAAAAGAAAATGAAGCTTGTACAATCTTCAGCCACCTTATGCATATTTATATAGCCACCCTACTGCTTGTACTAGTCCTCTTCCATTCACCTATATATATGGCCGTGCCTTGTTCGTATAAAAAAATGAATCCCTGCCATTAAACATAAGAAGAGTAGTTGATCAAAGCTTGGAATGAAAGATTTAAAACAAAGCAGCAAGGTGTTCATCACTTTACAAATTGTGAGTAAAGCATCTTAACCCTTGTTTACAGGTCATTATATGTACTTCTTTAACTGTAAATTTTGGGTGAATCAATGATATGTCAAGTGTATATATATGTGGCTATTTTGCGAGTATCTGTATGTATATTTGGGTTTCAACATGATCAGTTCCACCAAATACTATATCTCTTCCTCCAAAAGCTTCTCTGTACTTTGGCTTGTTTAAAAACAGTTATGAACATCAACTTTGAAAATCAATAACTCAATATCTATTTAGTTTTAATCATTTATTTCAAAAGAAAGTTATTTGTTTCTTCATATAGAAAATTTTAAAATTTATTTCATTTTAAATCATTAAGCATAGAGGAAGAAAACAACATTTAACTATGAGTAGGTCAGTCATGACCGAAAATCAAATGTCATGATTTAAGCAATGGATTACATAGGCAAGACCGTGACTAGAAAATATGATTTTTAGAAGTGGTTAGGATATTTTAGTGTTATGTGCACGAAGAAATAAAGTGATGAACGGATTTGGATGAACTGCTAATTCCAGGCGACGCGATTGATTTCGAGGTGAGGGTTTGGACGTAGAGGATGCTTGGGTGATGGGGAATACAAGAAAAATGGTGTGGCGAGTTGTATTCACGTGTGTGGACAAAGCGAGGTAGATTTATGGTTTTATGGTGCTAAGTTTGGGTCTCGGCTTCATGGTCGATAGCGATTAACAGAGGGAGAGATAAGCGTGCGGGCTAGGGGAAAAGGCGATGGAGGTGATGACGATGACGTTGGTGGATTCTGATAATGGATGATGGCAAGGGACGTTGTCGTAGTGAGGCGGTTGAGTGGCATGATGGTTGTTCCAGTTTTGGTGAGCGAGCTCGATATCAAATCGAAAGCTGTGGGCGTATTCCAAGTGGTCGGGCGAGATGGGGTGGTCGTGGGCGACTCACGAGGTTGGTCGATTGCAAGGAAGGGTTGGCCGGAGCAGTGTGTATGTGCATATAGGCGTGCATAGGTTCGTGTACATAGGAAAGATGAGAGGAGAAAGAAAAGATCTGGAGGGAGAAGAGAGGGAAAAAAAAGAAATAGGCCAGGTTTGCTAAATTTTGGCATGAGTATTTTGGTTTTAAATACAAAGTGAATTTAATTAATTTTCGTTTTTTTAATAAAACTAAACCCTATTTTCTTAGTCATTTAAAATCCAACCGACGAGCAGCTTTTTGCTTTGAGACCCTATCGTCTTTTGTCTTCATCTAAACTAATAAGTTGAGTTTTCTGCAATGTAAAATTAAATGTTTTAAACGGTTTAAGTGGAGAAATAAGTAATGTATTAATTATGAATTTTATGTTTATTAATTTATTATTAAATGGATTGATTAATCTTGATTAATTGAGAATAAATCATTTATTTACCTATTGATTAACAAGTAATGGGTAGAAAATATAATTCGACTTAGTTAATTGAAATCCATTTGATTTTGAATTTTAAATTGATATTAAACCATTGATTGTGGTTAATGATCTATATTTGACTTTTACATAGATTATTGATTTCAATTGTCCTTTGTCTGTGCCATTAAGTAGCCAAATAATACTGTTGAGTTAAATTGAATTGAATGTGGTTAATTGGACATTTGTTTTGCGGAAATACATTACTGTTCTGCCAATTAAATTAATTGGATCTTATTTAGATAAATTAATCACTCTTTAGCTATTATTAATTTGATAAGTTAAATGTGGACATTTGTTTAACAGAAATAAATGTCGTTCTGCCATCACCTAATGTGGATACTTAATTACATTCCTTTTGACTAGTATTGGATAATTGTTGTATTAACAATTGCTTGTTAATTATGGAGTTAATCTACATATATGATGTTATGTGAATTACTGGATTATAACTTAGATAGTTAAAAGAATTAATGCTGACTCGATTAAGTCCCATTGGAGTTTCTAAGCCACTTTCTAAAATTGATCTTTGAATCAAAGTTATTTTAAAAATAAGTATTATTTATTAACAAGGTTATTAAAGATAATTGTTAGTTGTTTTATAAAAGATAACTAATAATTGTTTTATTAATGATTTTAAGTTAATTATTTTATTAATATGATTCTTAAAGGTTATTTAAGAATATTTTATTATTATTTTAAAGTCAATTAATATTATAATAGTATTATTTTAAAGAGAATTTATTAATGTTGTTTAAAGTTAATCAATCACTATATAATTTTAAAATATTCAAAGTCATATTTTTCTAATATTAAAAGGGTTTACTTAGTCTAATTAACTAATGTTTTGTTCTAAAAAGCTAGTTTTAAACGAAAGGGTATAAAAAGGAAAATTGTATAAATGGATTGAGATTTATAAAAGAGTATTTTCCTAAATTAAACTTGAAAATTTATATAGAAACTTAATAGGCATTATTTTGAGATAATTATCGAAGTTAAAGATTTCGGGAGGTAATGGTATATTATCATAGCGTAATTCGAGGGTAGAGATTTCCTAAAATTTGGGATGTTTTTATTGGGATAGCGACGTAACCATTGTGCAAACTGCGATCTATGATTTATTTCATGGCGGAAATCGGGAGGCAGAGATTGTCTAAGTTAAGTTTGGATTTCTTTGGGATAGAGATGTAATCATCGAGCTGCGATCCATGGTCGATACCGAATGGTGCTTTCCATATTTATTTTGAAAAGTTTTCAACTATTTTTGAAAGGAATGGTTTGTGAATATACTTATTCCAGTGAGATAAGTGTATGTCTATTTTTGATAAAGAGATTTTATTTATTAAATTTAAATTAAATGAGGCTTAGTAATTTCAGTGGAAAGCCAATCTTTGTTTAAATGTTTGTTTATTTGATAGTTAAATAACAAAATATCAAATCATGGCCAAATATGTAAGCCTTCTTAATTTTGGTGGTACGGAATTATTCCCTACTTAACATCGAAGGATTTTAACTTTGGAAATATCTAGGAGAAATGCAAGAATTATATGGTACGATTACCATTAGGTTGTTATACCATACATATAAACTTGTGGATCTTCTAGGACAAATGATAAGGAGATCCGTCCACTTAAACGGTTAGTGGGTGATCCCCGATCTTATGTATTGTCTAATTATTTCTTAAAGAACCAGCAATTAGCATTCCGAAAATCGACGAATTTTTTTTGGAGCACCAAGGAATTGGAGAGTGTACTCGTAAGAGATGACTCGGAACCCATGACCTACTTCGAAACCATATACGGTAAAATGGAGGAGATGCGTTATATTTTGAAATGTTGAAATTCATATGTGGTTCAGTGACTTGTTGGAATGTAGGAATCTATGTGAGATTCCAAGATCTATTAAAATGTGGAACTCAGGTGTGATTCCCTGACCTGTTAAGGTGTGGGAGTCCATGTGGGACTCCATAATATATTTGGAAACGGTGCGTGAGCTGGAACGCCGAACGTCGCCTCATCAACGAAGATGACTAAAACCATAGATAGGATGCATAGTCAAGGGACCTAGCTAACCCATGAAGGTGTAGTCGTCTCTCTTTTTAGCAAGTCCTTATCAATTATTTTAGCATGCTGGGAGCAATACACTCAGCCTTGGTGGCCAGTTATGTATTTCCTATGTACCTCGGTTAGATAGGTACTGGCCCTCGAAAGGATAACTCTGATCCTTGTGCAGAAGGACCGTTCTCATTGTACTGAGGGTACCTCCATGGAAATCCTACACAATTAGCGAACGAGCTTTATCGGATTTTGATTTTATGGCTAGTATTGTTGTGATGTATATAGCACATGCATCACATCTACTTATTATTACTTTGGCGATTATACATTATTAAAATATCAGATGATTTTCTATAAAGGAGTTTTGGTTTTTGTAAGGTTCCGTATATATTGGCGTTAAGGTGTTACGAAATACCTTTGTAACAACTCGGGGTTTTGCACCAGTTGATTATCGTTAAATGACGATTAAATTGGTTAGCTAATTGCTATTGGGAGTTTCTAAATCGGGTTGAAATTCTTTTTAAATAATATATTAGTGTATGTGGGCTTTAAATAAAAATCAGGGCCCAAAAACACTCTCTCTTTTATTTTATTTGGCCCGTTCCCTTTTTGTTGAGATAAGGGCAACGCCCGTTCCTTCCTCTCTATTCACTTCTCTTCGCAACCCTAGACCAAAACAAACGAAAGAAAATAAAATGGCGGCTCGTTTCTTTTCTTTGTTCGATCAAAATTAGGGTTTGCGAATATTCGTGCTACGACGGTCTGAAGGGGGGAAAGGGGGAAATGCGGCTAAGGGTTTCTGGTTCATTGTAACAAAGATGAGTGATTTCACTCACACTCTAATTCGCTCTTAGTACTATGCTCGGCAGTTCGATTTTGTTTTGATTGTTGATGATTTCATTGAATTTATTAATTTTTGTATAATTTTGTTACTTGATGCTCATGGTATTTATTTTTGATCGGTTCATTTATACGGCCTTGATGATTTTTGGATCGTTGTTCATCATTGGAATTCTGTAGTTGACATTGGTTAGTGTTTGGTGCTTCTGTACTGTGCCTTGAACTCTGTTGACATGAATTTGTTCGACCTTTTCTTGTCTTCCTTTTTTGGCTTTGGCCTTATACATTTGTTTGCATATCTATGCATATTGTGGCCTTGGTCCAAGAACCTCTCTTATGACATATCTGATTGCGGTTACATGATTTTGTTTTTTAAAACCTGTAGCCTTTGTGTTTGTGTTGTGTTGCCTTATCTTGGGTACACATGCTTATTTCACCTCTAGCCTTTATGCTTGATGTTCACTTATAGTTCGAGACAGTTTGCATTAATATGTACTCTATTTGAGCCGAGCACTTCGACTTGTTCATGTTTTATTTGATTCCTGTAAAATCTGCTTGGTATCTGTCTTGTTTCGAACTCGATTACTTTGTGCCTTGATGCTATTCCTTTTTATGATATGCTATGTCACTGTATAGGTTTTATGAACATTTTGATGTTCAAGTTGCATAATCTCTGGTGCCTTTATGTGCTTTGCTTTCCTCCTTATTTTGTTGGGCATTCTATATTGCTGCATGAACCAGTTGTATGAACTTGTTATTCTTTATGAGACGTTGAACTGGTTGCATCCTTTTGTGTTGCATTTGCAAATTTATGCTGGTAATTGCGTTCTCGACCCTCTACAATGCTTCACTTGTGCACTTATTATTGAACTGCATGTTGACTTCAAGTTTGAAATTTTTGAGTTCTGCAGCTTGTATACTTCTCGTGGTGGCTGCAGTTTCTTTTATTGCAGTTGTGCCCTTGTATTCATGTGGTGGCTGCAGTTTTTGTTGCAGTTTTGCCCTTGTAATCATGTGGTGTTATCTTGAAGTCTGTACGTTCCTATATTGTATTTATATCCATGCTTGAACTTGGCTGGATATTTGATGCAGCGCGACCTTCCTATACTTTAGGTCGCCAACGACCTAACTCGAGCGGGATAGCATACCAGCGACCTAACGGGGTATGCTTTAAGCCGTTCAAGCGACATGGCACGTTAATCCTTAATTTGTGTCATTTTAGGTCGCATGCGAGCTATGAAGACCGACCGAGCAAGTTGATGAGCCGTCCAAATGATCTACGACCTACCAAGATACGACTTAACGAGTCAAATATTGGTCGTATGAGACTGATTGCCTTAGGTCGCTCAAGATTAGGTCGCGAACGACCTAACGAATCACGACCTAACTCACAACACACAAAGGAAGCAGATTTTGCTCTTAGGTCGCTAAAGATGTGGCTCCTTAGGTCGCAAGAAGTTATGCCGCTTATTCTTGAATCGTTCAAGTGGTTATGTCGCAAGTTCATGAAGCTGTTCTGATATTCTTTAGGTCGCTACTGGAGATAGGTCGCAAAGTCGCCCCTGGAGTTTCCCTTATGTCGCTGATGTTAGGTCGCATGGTTGTTAATTGTTAAGTCGTTGTTATTAGGTCGCATGAATGTTGTATGTATTTTTAGGTCGTAGGTCGTGAGTCATGATGTTGTATTTTCTTTCTGTTGTACATATTAGGTCGTGTGCCGTTTGTAACTTCATATGTTGTTAGGTCATTTACTGGTAGGTTGTGTGAGTTGTAATTGGGTAAGTCGGCCGTGTTGATAGGTCGTTAACGACTTATGATAGGTCGTTGACACTATGTTGTGATGGGTTGTGTTGAGTTGTAATCTCTATAAATAGCGAGTGAGTTGTATCATTTAATTGATTGATTTTGAATAAAACTTTGTTTGAGTGCTTTGTACCTCTCTTAAAATTGGAAGTTGAGTGTTATCTCCTTTCTCTATCTGCGGTATTCGAGTGCGCTCGAATCAACGAATTTGAAGCCGATTCACGGTATCTCGTGCGCGGGATCAACGTTCGAAGAATCGTAGATCTTTTAACACGGTATCGTGCACGATCAACGTGTTAGAGATAGCTAGAATCAGGTATCTCTTGAGATCAACGGATTTGGGCATTTGGGTATTTTTCAAACCATCGATTCCTACTTTCACTGTTTCATCCATTTTTGGTATTTCCGCTGCGTCAATTTGGTATCAGAGCTAGTCTTAGCCAATCATAGCTAAGCCGAGCCTGTTGGAGCAAAGAGAAGTGTTGAAGAATAATCATGCCTCCGAGAAGAGCTAACCGTCATCAGAATGTTGAAGATTTGTACAAAAGGGAAGATGCTGAACAAATGGAACAACGTATTAGTAATAAATTCAATGAGAAATTGGATGAAGGAATTGGAAGTTTGGAGAAATTGATGATAGATATGAATCAAAGTCAAAGGAGAAGGTTGCCAATCTCGTACCATGGAGGAAACAGGGTTTCGCCATCGGTTACGGAAGCGAGGAGGGTGTCGCCACAATCTTACCGAGATAGAAGAGAATCATCAGTTTCAACAAGAAGAGATCACCATGAATATAGACATGAAGAGAGAAGAACTCCACGTGAGTTTGGAAATGAGCCATATCATGATGCTGAAAGACATAGTCGAAGAGATATGCATGATCATAGAGATGTTGATGGTCGAGATTGATATCGAAGTACATCTGATTATGATGAAGAAAGTGACAGAGGTAGTATTCATTATCGATATCGTGACCAAGTACAACATCAATATCAGGATGTTGAAGATGATCGTAAATGAGAGTCAGGTATGAAGATGGAAATTCCAGAATTCAAGGGTGGAATGCAAGCTGAAGAGTTTCTTGATTGGTTGTCAACTGTTGAAGAAATTTTAGAATTTAAGGATATGTCGGAGAACCGCCGAGTCAAATTAGTTGCTACAAGACTAAGATGAAGAGCTATGGCTTGGTGGCAGCAAACTAAGCTAACACAGGAGAGAATAGGAAAATCTAAAGTTGTCACTTAGGAGAAGATGAGAAAGATGATGAAAGCAACTTTCTTACCGCACAATTATCAATCTCCTATGTATCAACGATTGCAGAATTTGAGACAGGGAACGAGGACAGTGAATGATTATGCAGATGAATTCTACTCATTGATTGCGAGGAATGATATTATGGAAACAGTGGAACAACTAACAACTAGGTATGTTGGAGGGTTGCGAACGCAGGTCCAAGACATGGTGAATATGTTTAATCCAATGTCTGTTGCTGAAGGACACCAAAAAGCTCTAGCATGGGAAAAGCAAGGGAGACGAGGAGGTGGCGTGTTTATGAATTCCAACAACCAGAACAAGGATGTTAGTAGCAGTGTGAATGTTTCCAACGTTGTCAATAAGCCGATTGTGAATGAAGTCAATAAAGCGAAGGTCAATAGTAGTCTCAAATGCTTTAATTGTCACGAGTTGGGCCATAAAAGCAATGAATGTCCAAAGCCTAAGAAGTGAGTGATGGTTGCTGAGGTTGAGTATGCTGATGCAGAATGTTCCAATTCACTACCAAATGAGGAGGAAGAACAATTATTGACAGGAGATGAGGGTTGTAATTTTTTGATGAGGAGATCCTGTTTAACGCCAAAGCAAGAGGATGATTCTAGTTGGTTGAGGAGCAATATTTTTCAGTCAACATGCACTATTCTAGGGAAGGTTTTTAAGTTTGTTATTGATGCGGGAAGTTGTGATAACATTATCTCTACAGAAGCTGTAAGGAAATTGGCGTTAAAGATTGAGAAACATCCCAAACCCTACAAATTAGCTTGGTTGAGGAAAGGTGGGGAAGTGAAGGTTGGACGAAGAACTTGTGTAACTTTTTCGATTGGGAAGAAATATAAAGATAAAATTTGGTGTGATGTTGTGGATATGGATGTATGTCATCTGTTGTTGGGGAGACCGTGGCAGTATGATAGAGCTGTGCAACATGATGGTTGAACCAACAGCTACAGTTTTATGTTCGAGGGTACAGGAATCACTTTAGTTCCTAAAAGGCGACGATAGAATGAAAACAAATTGGAGGAAATCGAGGAACTAAAGACTTTGTTGTCTTTGAAGGAATTTGTTGATGTGGAAGATGAAGTCGATTGTTTTCAACCATCGAATTTTGATAAAGATGAAGTTGATGATTTTCAACCAACGGAATCTGATGAACATGAGGTTGAAAATTCACAACCAGCAAAGTTCGATGAGGATGAAGAAAGTGTGTCAGGAGATGAAGAGGGTAATTTATTGGTGAAGAAGGAGGATTCGACTAGTCTATTATCTACAAAAGAGTTTGTTAAAAAGGTGGAGGATAGTGATGAAGTGTTTATATTAATTAGGAATGAAACCAGTAAAGGTATTGAAATCCCTGAGGAGGTTAAGCCAGTGCTAAATGAATTCGAAGATGTATTCCCTTCAAAGTTGCCCAAGGAATTACCGCCACTGAGGGACATATAACCTCATGTTGATCAAGTGCTAGGTGCTATTGTACTGCATAGACCACGTTATCGTATGTGTCCGACAGAGCAGGAAGAGTTGAGAAGACTGGTTATTGGGTTTGTATTTGAAGGAAGACAGTGGTATACTCCTGATTGCAGTTGGCAAATAAAAATTATCAAAGACGTACGTGTAGAAAGACACGTGGGCCGTGATCATACCATGCAGTTAATTGCCACGTCTTGTTTTGGGCCGTCAATAAGGAAGGAGGTTGAAACGTTTGTTCAGAAGAGCCATAATTATCAAATTTCAAAAGAGACCGCGACAAAGTCAGGTTTATGTATGTCATTACCTATACATACTAGATTATGGGTGGAGGTAAGTATGGACTTTGTATTGGGTTTGATGAGGCCGCAATATGGCAGCGAATCTATCTTCATGATGGTTGAACGGTTTCTTGTTGGTACTTACAACAAGCTAGATGCTGGAAGGATGGGTCGTTTGGAAATCATGAAGGAAATTTGTGAGAATGATTGTAAGTCGAGTTTGCCGGACTATACCCATATTACTAACGTTGTCAATGTCAAACACATAGTTTCGTTTCACGAGGATAAGAGTGTCGTAGACGAAGAAACTATAAATTCGAGGACGAATTTCTGTCAAACGGGGGAGGATGATGCAACGCGACCTTCCTATACTTTAGGTCGCCAACGACCTAACTCGAGCGGGATAGCATACCAGCTACCTAACGGGGTATGCTTTAAGCCGTTCAAGCGATATAGCACGTTAATCCTTAAGTCGCGCCATTTTAGGTCGCATGCGAGCTATGAAGACCGACCGAGCAAGTTGATGAGCCGTCCAAACGATCTACGACCTACCAAGATACGACTTAAAGAGTAAAATATTGTTCGTATGAAACTGATTGCCTTAGGTCGCTCAAGATTAGTTCGCGAACGACCTAACGAATCACGACCTAACTCACAACACACAAAGGAAGCAGATTTTGCTCTTAGGTCGCTAAAGATGTGGCTTCTTAGGTCGCAAGAAGTTATGCCGCTTATTCTTGAATCGTTCAAGTGGTTATGTCGCAAGTTCATGAAGCTGTTCTGATATTCTTTAGGTCGCTACTGGAGATAGGTCGCAAAGTCGCCCCTGGAGGTTCCCTTATGTCGCTAATGTTAGGTCGCATGGTTGTTAATTGTTAAGTCGTTGTCATTGGGTCGCATGAATGTTGTATGTATTTTTAGGTCGTAGGTCGTGAGTCATGATGTTGTATTTTCTTTATGTTGTACGTATTAGGTCGTGTGTCGTTTGTATCTTCATATGTTGTTAGGTCATTTACTGGTAGGTCGTGTGAGTTGTAACTGAGTAAGTCGGCCGTGTTGATAGGTCGTTAACGACTTATGATAGGTCGTTGACACTATGTTGTGATGGGTTGTGTTGAGTTGTAATCTCTATAAATAGCGAGTGAGTTGTATCATTTAATTGATTGATTTTGAATAAAACTTTGTTTGAGTGCTTTGTGCCTCTCTTAACATTGGAAGTTGAGTGTTATCTCCTTTCTTTATCTTCGGTATTCGAGTGCGCTCGAATCAACGGATTTGAAGCCGATTCATGTTATCTCATGCGCGGGATCAACATTCGAAGAATCGTAGATCTTTTAACACGGTTTCGTGCGCGATCAACGTGTTAGAGATAGCTAGAATCCGGTATCTCTTGAGATCAACGGATTTGGGCATTTTGGTATTTTTCAATCCATCGATTCCTACTTTCACCGTTTCATCCATTTTTGGTATTTCCGGTGCGTCAATATTGAACTTTATTGTTTGGTCAGAGCTGTTGTAGTCTCCGTTTTCTGTTGGTTGATTTGAACTATGGTCGAGGCTTGATTTTATGTCTTGACCATTTCATTTGAATTAATACCTGTGTTGAACCCTGCTAATAGCTCATGTTTGACCTTGTGCTCGTTTGTGAATTTTCATTATGCATACATGTGCACTTTGTCCATTTGGTGTTTACTGGGTGGATGTTGTGCTTGCTGTTGCAGTTCCATCTGGTTCATTTTGATTTGAGTTGGTGCCATTTGCTATTTTTGATTTATTGAGCTTTTGTGTATTTCATCACTATAGTGGCGAGGCAGTGCACGTGAGCGTGTACTGCAGCCAAAACAGAATTGGCTTTTTAAGTGATATTTCAATTGTTTGAATTATTTCGTGTGTCCAATTCAATATTTTGAAATTGTATTTTGATTTGGGTTGATTTGATCATTTTGTTGTTGTCTAATTATCTATTTGATAATTAGAGTACGAGTTTCTAATTATTTATTTAATAATTAGATTTTATTGTCAATTGCCGTTTAGGCCATTCTGTTGTTTTCTAAATTATCTTCACTGATAATCCTTTTATTTATCTTTGTTGAAAATTTGAATTTACTGATTTGTTGTTTAACACTGTTACGTGTTATATCCACCGTTATCCGATTTCCTTATTAAAGGACTAGATAGGTGAGATTTTTGTGACTGTCATCTATTTTATTATTTAATTATTATTGCTTTCGTGCATTAATAATGGAGTTTGAATTAGACTGACCCGCATATTATTATTTTTTGAATTTAATACTCGGGTTAGACCGAGTTATTTCAGGTTGTTGATATCTTGCTTTGGGTTGCTGCTTGAGCTATGAAGTCTCTTCATATCTTTTGGAGTAGTCAGTGTATTTGTATAGGATGATATGTATTCATGTATATTATTTACAATAATGTATTTGTATATGTAACTCCAGAGTCGACAGTTGTAGTTGTATCATATGTACTTGTTTGCACAAAAAATGGGCAAACACCTCCAAGTCGTGTGATTTAGTAGAATTTATGTGATTCTTGGTGATTTGGATGAGTTATGCGAATATATAGAAAGCAGGGACAAAAATGTAAAAGACACACAGATTTATAGTGGTTCGGCCAGAATGTGCCTACGTCCACTTTAGATGTTATTCTCCTCTTACTATTCAGATTACAAGTACAAAGCCTTGATTACAAGTATATAGAAGTTGTTTGAAAGTTCCTTCCGTGCTTGAGCTCTCAAACTTGTCTGCCATTGTTGTACCGCTGCCCCTCTATTTATAGAGTGAGGCTGGGGGCAGGGGTCTTGGATGTATATAGCTGCTGGTGGGCCTGGGCTGAGGCAATCTGGCCTGGCAGAATTGGTCCGGTCGTGTCCTCCTTCGCTTTTGGTTCGGCAGTGGATGGAGCTAGGTTGGTTCGGTGGAGCTTGGCTCGGTGGAGCTTGGCTCGGTGGAGTATGGTCCGGTGGTGAGTGGGTGGAGCTTGGTTCGGCTATGCAGGGAGAGGTATTGGACCGGTAGAGGTTGGTCCGGTGACGGAGGTTGGTCCGGTGATGGAGGTTGGTTCGGTGGTGCTTGGAGATGGAGGCTTAGTCCGGTGTAGGGTTGGTTTGGTGGTTTGATTCGGTGAGCATGAGATGCGAGATGGGATTTGGTTCGGCGGTACGTGGAGTAAGTTGGTCAGGCAGTGGGTGGAAGAGGGATGGTTTGGCATTGTTTAGAAATGCGCCCAACACTTGCCCCCCAAAGTGGGGCATATGCCATCATATGTCGCGCTTTGCATTAGCTTAGGTGATTTTCATCCGGTCTTGTATGCCGAACCATATGGTCCGGTAATCCTGTGTTCGCTTATAAATAGAGGTGTTAGGCCTTCGTTACCCCTTCATCGTTTTAAGATAGCCGAATCAGCCGAATACCGGATCAAACAAGTGCCGGATCAAATAAGTGCCGAACCAAGTGCCGAATTAGGTAAGACATTCTTTTGCCGAACGATCTTATGTACTTGAATTACCGGATGGACTCGTGGATTCCGAGTACCGGATGAACCCATATTTTCAATCACCGAATGGGCTTGGGGTCCCGACCTGCTGAATGTATTTTTACCGAATGGACTTAATTTCCTGTCCTGCCGAATGAACTGGTGGAGCCTAAGTGCCGAATGAGCCTTTCGATCTTGTACCACCGGATGGGTTCGGGGGCCCTATGTGCCGAATGAATTTGAAAAACCTTTATCCTTTGAATTTTGAATTCGAGTGAAACTCCAGATTACACGCACTCGTTTGCTTATATATCTCTATACCCCTCATTTTAACAGTGTGTTTGTTTCTGGTGTTGCAGATAATGTCTCACAAGGTGGAAACCCGATCAGAAAAGAAAAAATCTACGGACAGAGGTGAGTCTTCCGCTGTGCCCCCAGTCCAGCCGGGACCAGCGCGACACGGACCTGCCCCGAGGTCATTAGTGGACGGATATGGCCCTCAAGAGCTCTTGAATTCCCCGCCCGACTGCTTCCCTAGCCCCCTCAAAGAGGAGCAGCTTGATGTTATATCCCGTTCCTTTGGGATCGATAGAGCGCGCATGCTATTGCCGGGGGAAGGAGTGATGCCGTATGACCCCCCCGAAGGCTACTTTGCTTACAGCAGATATCATCGCATGTGTGGTGCTATCCCGCCTCTCAACGCCTAGATAGTTAGCTTTATCACATATCTGAAGGTGGCTCCATTCCAGCTTCAGCCTAACTCCTACGCCATTCTGGTGAGTCTTTTCGTCATCTTTCAGAGGAAATATGGGCGTCCTCCTTCCAACCGGGAGATCCGGTATTTGTACAACTTGAGAGGCTATAAGAAGGGGTCTCCATATATCCGCTTGGAAGCGGCTGTGCCCTTCAAGCCTGTTCTGGATTTGTACTTGAAGCTCAGTATGTTCAAGAAAGAATGGTTCTTTATCAAGGATGACTCCATTTCCTTCCGTCTCTTCACTTCCGGCTGTAAGTAGAACTTCATTTTTATTTTCCTTATCTCAACCTCCATGCTTCTTCTTATATGCTTTTATTTCTTGCTAGCGATAGGTGGCTTTGCGGTCGTGGAGAATGATTCCTTGGCTCGGATGGCTGCGGAGATAAAGGCCATTTCGGGACGGGATAGGTCGGCTTCTTACCTGATCAGGAATGCCACTCTCCTGGAGTATAACTTGATTCTGCCACGTCAATCTGTGGTTAAGCAGAGAGATACAACCAAGGAGAGGGCTGCTAAAGCTAAGGACGGGGCTACTGCGAAGAGTAGCAAGAAGAGACCTTTCTCGGTACCTCCAGTCGTTGGGGGAAAAAAGCTTAAGAAGTCTGATGGACCCTCTCCCAGCACATGTCCAGATATTCCGGAGGAGGAAGGTGGAGAGGAGGAAAGAGGCGAGGAGGAGAGCAGAGGAGATGGAGAAGGTGAAGGGCAGGGTGGTAGTGGTGCCGGGGCTTTGTCTTCTGAGCAGGCAAGGGAGATCCAGGAGTGGACGGATGATGCCTTCCGCCAGGCTTTTGAGGGGTTGGATGAAGGATCAGCCTCGGTGGAGAAGGCAAAGAAGGCTGACAAGGCTGGGACCAGTGTCGATCCGTCCTCTAAGGGTCCTTCAGCTAGGATAACTTCGGCGTCTCAAGGTGAACTTTTGATTCCTCACGACTCCGTTTATGATAAGGATTTAGGGATATTTTATGGCCAGCTCCCGTCCAGGAATGAGATCCAGGACTTATTGCAGTATCCAACTCCCCCTCAGGGTTTGTAAAATAAGCGCGTTTTCGAACTCCTTTTAACTTAACATATTTCTCGGATCATAGTTTCATGCATGCTTGTGACACTTGGTTTCTATTCTAGGAACGGGTAAGGTGGCCAAGACATCAGATATTCGGCACTGCCTCGAACAGTACAAGTTATTCAAAGCTTCTGCCAAACCAAAGCCATCTACTAGTCGTCCGGGAAGCGTGGTTAGTTATCGCCCTCTTCTCGAAGTTATTGAAGAAGATATACGAAAGAGGAAGAGGGGGCGATCTTCATTTGAACCCTCACCTGGCCCTCAGCCTCCAGTCCATCCTATCCATGATATTACTAAGGAAGATACTGAGCCTATGCCTTCCCCACATCCGTCCGAAAATCCAACTGTCACCTCGATAGACCGCCCTGGTTTGGATCGCAACCCCTTTGCCAGCCACCCGGATCTGGACCCGAGTTCTCAGGACATTTCTTTTGACGAGGCCATGGGTGAGCATCTTCTTCCCCGCAATCCCATGGTACGGGTGCTTGATGATGCTAAGTCCTTGGATCTCGATTTGCTTACTACTCGGATTGTGACTATAGGGGATGAGGCCAAGGCAAACATCGATCGGGTGGCCGGAGAGACCAAGAAGTTAATGGAGCATCATGCTCGATTGGTCAAGGCTGGGGAGGAGATTGGGAGTGCCAACATCCGACTAAGGTTAATAGTTTCGGACCAGGCTAAGCAGCTTGCCGATCACGCCATTCAGATTTCTCAGCACGAGGCAGCCTCCAGGCAGTTGAAGGAGAGTATGGAAAGGGCCAGCAGGGCAGAACGGCGAAAAATGGAGGCTGCCTGCAAGGGGCGGATTGACATGGCCATTGCAACGGTGGATGAGGTTCGGAATGCGGATCTCGAGCAGGGTGAGGAGTTATCTGGGAGGCTTGAGGCCGCAGAGCTTGCCCAAGCCAAGCTGAAAGAGGAGATGGAGGCGATGCGAGCATCCCTTCAGGCGGACTGCTCGAGATACCGGTTGGAGAGAGATGCTGCTGTCGCACGGCTATCAGCTTCTGAGGCCCGGATGAGGGAATTTGAGGAGAATGAGGGGATGATGGATGAGATGCTCCAGGACATGTATTTTCGTACTTGGCGGCAGGGCAACATGTCCTGGATGGACGATTATCCCCGGGTTATGGCTAGGATATATCTCCGGGCTTTGGAGGAAGCTAAGGCCGATGTGGATAAGGAAGGTGGTGCGGCTTTCAGGATGGATGTGGTTACGGCCCAATTCACTAAGGAAGATAAGGTGGCGGTTAAGGAGGGCATGCGGCTGCTTGCTGCGGATGAGGTAGGCGTGCAGCTAGATGATGATGATGATCAGGGAGCAGACGCCGGTAAGTCTTCTCTCTGAATCTTTTCTTAACTCGATTGCTTATCTTTCGTGATTATTGATGGATTCTCTTTTGAATTGGGCAGGCGGGACCTCTGGAATAGACGTAGGGTGTGACAACCCAGAATTTTTAAGCCTTTAAATCGGAATATTTAATTGATTTTAAATATTCAATAGAGAAATTTTAACTTGAACTACAAATATCGCTATTTATTGATAATTAAATAATAGAATTTAACAATTAGAAATTGAGTAAATTGTTGAATCTAGAATTTTAAGCCTGTTAAAAATAATTTGAAGGCTTGTAAAATTTATATTGACAACACTGAATATAATAGGAGTGTTAAAATTGAATCTAGTGCTGAATTGGTCAGTTTTGAAATTTAATTGTTTAAATTGAATTTAAATATAGCCCTCCGAGGCACAGTCCCGGAATTCGACGAAACCAGTTCCATTGGATCCGTAATATTGAATTATTATCGGATTTTAATTTTCATACTGTTTGGAGTTGTTGTGTGAGCATACGATATATAAACGCGCTTAAATCTGTATCGAAAATTCGGGTCGATTTAAATTTAAGTTTGAATCAAATTTAGACATTGGTTTAACAGTCAAATCCTTTCACCTCCTTCCTTTCTTTTCCTTTTTCAGTTTAAAAATCACGACGATAAATCGTGCAAAGCACACTTCTTTTGGCTTACCGAACACAATTTTTCATCCTTCTTCGAGAAGCCAACATTGAACCCTTTTAAGTACATTCGCGTACCCTCATTTTCATATAACTCTTCATTTCAGTTGAATCTCCTCAGCAACCAAATGAAAATCACGTTTTCATTCTTTTCCCTCTGCATCCTCTAAATTGAATCAACAATTCGATTTCGAAAGAAATCCTCCTTCTATTTGTTTTTCGATCGAAACGATTTCTCAAATGAAATTGCTTTCGGTTAAAAATCAAGTGACCGATTCTAAATAAATCAATCGCGTTCTTCCCTACAGCCGATTCTAAATCGAAGCTTCCCTCTTCAATACGGTTTAGAAAATTCAATTCGAAAATTGAGGCTTTCGCGTCTTCGAACAGCGAACGACGTCGTGATTTTTGGGAAGCGTGGTTGGAAGCTAGGCATTTCGACTGAGGCTGGGTTCGATTCAAATCATGGAAAGGGGTTTAGTGTAGTGTTTCAGCATCGATGACGAGGCAGGCGAGCGCTTGGAGGAATCGCGATGGCCTTCGCAACTCGAGGCGCAGAAGTTTGAGCTAGGGTTGAGGGGAGCTGTGGTCACCGAAGTTGATCTCTTCGGGGTGTAGTTCAGGTGAGGCGTTTCTTATTGATTTAGTTTGCGTTCTGAAGGATTTTAAAATTTGCAGTGAAATACAAAACAATTTGTTAATCAGTAAAATACTAATCAATTTCAATTTATAGATTATGATTTATATTGTGATGGTTTAACCTGTTTTATTAACTCATTGAGTATTTTAACTCAAACATAAAATAGTTACGAAGAGAAATTTTTTTTTTTTAGCTTAAGTAAAGTTATATAAGAATTTTAAATGCTGAGGAATTTGGTAAAGAGCTGGACCTTTGAATCTATAAATTTTAATAAAATAGTGTATTGTGGAGAAATAAATTCATATATTTGTTGGGTTGCTAGGATAATCTGTAAAAAGGAAATTAGTTTAAATTTTAAATTATTTGTTTGAAATAAAATTTATTAGTTAAAAATAAAACTTATTAGCTTGAATTAAATTTCTTAAAAAAAAAAAAAACGGAAAACTAATAGATCGATTAGTCCAAATATTAATAAAGCCCTAATATGTTTATTCAAGGTCTATAAATCGAGGAAACAAGTCAGTTGGAGTGGATTGCAAGTTTAGAAGCAAAGGTGAGTTAATCTCACTCAGTTTATAATTAAATTTAAAATGATTTAATTTAAACAATTGTTTGAATGGTTGAATGAATTGATGAGATATAGTATGATATTGTGGAAGTGGTATATTATATTGTGCTGACATTTGTGGATGCAGGGAAAAACAGGTTGGAGGGATCCAACTGGGTCCCTCATCATATATATTGTTTATTTATTCTCTGTTATGCTTTGTGGATATTCTGTGATGAATTATATTGAAATATTGAATGCTATAGTTGCTTGGATATATTCTTGACTCTGAGTTATAAAATTATATAGCATTGGATTTTTGGAAAGAAATAATAAAAAAAGAAAATTTTAAGAAAATAATTATAAAGAATGTGAATAAACTAAAATAAATTGGATAAGAATATTAGTGTTTTCAAAACGCTAATTAATAAATTATGGATGTGGAAAGAAATTTATGAATAAATAGAAAGTTAAGGAAACGTAAACTTCAATGTTACTGTTTAAAAGAATAAAACAATTATTTTAAATTTAGGATCTTAAATTATTTAAGAAGAATAAAGAAGGAATTGTGAATAACCTGAAATTTGTATATTTTAGCTAAAGGATTTAAAAATCAAACTGAAAATAATAATAAAGTCCATAATTAATTGAATGTCGAAATGAACTGATAAGTAAAGGAAATTATCTCAAAGGGAATAAATTGTGAATCAATTTGGAAAATTGATTTAAGTGGTTGAAGTTGGAATTCTCCCTGGATAACTAAGTACATTTCAAGTAATTTTTTTTTTATATACAAGTTAATAGTTTTAGAATTGTTTTAAAAGGTATGTTTTTGAAAATTTATTATTTTAAATATTTAAATTCTAAAAGTAAGTATTTCCTTAAAATCTTCTATTATAGTAGTAGTTATTTAAAAAGTGACATAGTATTTTGTTTCAAAAGTAGAAATCTAGTTTTATATTTTATTAAATAACTTTATTTTCAAATATGCATATAAGATGTATTTGTAACAAATTATTAAAGTGGTTTTCATTTAAATGTTTTATAAGTATATATATATTCCAAAGTAAAGTGTTTAAAATTATTTTAAAAAATTCATTTTTGTGCTTGGTGATTTCAGAGGAGATAGAAAATATTTGGGAAAGTTGATTCTGATAAGAAAGATGGTTTTGAGACTGTTTTCAAAGGATTGAAAATAGAAATATATCTTGTGAAGATATTTTGAGGTAAATAAATAATTTGGGAAATTATTTATTGTTGGATGGATGTTTGTGAATATTAATTGATAGTTAAATAACCGACTATCAATATTGGACAATGCGTTAATCGTTTCGAAGAGACCGGGATCGAGAATTATTTCTCGAAAACCACTTCGATCCGGTTTGTACGTTTCGTGAAAACGATTTTGGATTCGAAGATGGAGCATTGGAGTGCAAGGGCTAGTCGCTACTAATCCTGAGGATATTTCCAAAATGGATGTAGTAGGAATAGTGCCTTCGGTTCCGTTCGAACCGGGGACGGACTTGTATGGACGAATGCTTGCGAAACATCGTCAGGTGGACGATGGGCATTCTAAGTGAAAACTTTCTAAAGGTAACGCTTAGCCTCAAGCCTCATCAAATGGGAATGACTGAAAATCAGGGGATATGCAACAAGGTTAGGTGGGTCATGCCCAAGCAGGACAAGATAATTCCCCTGTCTAGATGTCCCTTATATATATTTCGGCTTAGTGGGTGGTTGGTCGCGCCAACCACGGGGTTTATCTTGTTCGGGACTGTTCAGTAAGGAATGGTTCCGGCCTTGTGTTGCAGGGGATGAAGGGAGTAGTCCTCGGTACGGTGATCTAGGCCCCGTACTGTGACAGGTGGTACCCCAGTGCCTAGTCATTGTTGGAAATACATTCTCCCTACGAGCCTTGTACGAGTTTTGTTTGTATTACCCACTTCGGTGGCTAGTAGCTGGAATTTAATGAATGTAACAATTTCGGCTATTTTATAAGTATTTGTATATAGACCCTATTATAATATCAGAGGATTTCTATAAAAATTGTTTTAGCTATCGTAAGGTAAAAACCCGACATGTTTATTTGTGGCGTGGTCTTACGAGATGCTTTTGTTTACAAAAGGATTTTTGAAACTTAATAATCAATTGGGTGTGATTTTCTCACTCTGGTATTCCAGACTGACTCGGGTGTTATTTAACTGTAATGCTCGGGTCAGACCGAGTATTATAGGATACAGGATATGATGCTGTGGAGCTCAGGATACGAGTTGGATGACGATACGTACTCCCGTACTTGTATATATATATTCCGCTGTTTGAGTTGTGTATTCTGAGTTGTTGTGTATTCATTGTATGATATTGATGTTGAGCTGTGATTGATGTACTCTGATGATGTAATATATAAACAGAAATATTTGATGTTGAGTAAAGATTATATATTATCTATTATATTTTATTCCGCTGCGATGGTTAGATTCTGATGTTGTTTTCTGTTTCTCTTCTTCTACCTCTTCTTCTTTAATCCAAATGGTTCGTATTTCTGTACAACTTGAGTTGATTGTTGTAGAATAATGTTAACTCAAGGGGTAACGATTTGCGGGCTGTTACAGTTGGTATCAGAGCTTAGGTTGGTGATAACCTTGGCTCTGGTGGGAATTACTCATTTAAATTAGAGTCTGTAGTACTCTATAATGAGTTAGAGCGTATTAATAGATATGAATGCGTACTTGTTAGTGAATAAAAATTTGTTTTATATTGTGTTGATTTATCGGTTGAGTGTTTATGGATTCTGGTCGATGTATGGGACGCCATGTCATCGATAGGGATTTCTAAACTCTTGAACAAGATAAACCGACACAGTATTGTTTTAAATAGGGTAAATGAAATAATTTTACCCAAATTTATTTTATGTATATAAAAGAAAATGATTTTCTTAATTATTATAGATATACATGGATGTTTGGATGATAGAAGTGATAAATATTAAATTATTATCATTGTAAGATAATTGAATAAAGTTTGAAATAATAATAAAATTAAGGAATAAATCAACATGATAGATGAAATTTATGAATGAGATTCAGAATGGAATAAGTAATTGAATCCATAATTAAAAACTAGGAAACCAACTCATATATAAATGAAATGTTTAAATGTAAACTATAATGTAAATTATAGTGTAATTAATTATTAAAGTAAGATAAAATTCCAAAGAAAAGTTTGAATTTAAATCTAAAGAGTTTGGAATTTGGAGATTTAAGTTTCTTTGGATTGGATAATGATTCTCAAAAGTTGGGAGGATAATATACATTGAGAAATAGTTTTGAATTGGATTTGAAATCTAGAGAGACTTGAAATTTAAAAATATTGGATGGATTTTAGAAAGAGAATAAAAGCATTGAACTCTTTTGGTCGCTAGAAAATAACTTCGGTGATGACTGCAGCATCATCGATGTTCATTTTCGAGTTTCCAGAAGTGAAATTGCTACCAAATTATTTTGAATTGAAACTGTTTGCAAAACTAGTTGAGTTTTGAAATTCAAAGAGATAAATTGAATTTATCAAACGAATTTTGGATATAGAAAGTTTTAAAGGGAATTTTGAAATGTTGAAGGATTGTTTAAGCTTTGGAATTTGTTGAAAAACAATATTTCAATGGTGAAAGTGAAATTGAGTACTGGAATTTAAAATTGAATTGTGTGGAGTTATGTAGAATGGGAAAATTAGTCAGGATGGACTAAAGATCATAAATGTTTGAACATAAGATTTATTGGTTAAATAATGATTTGGTGAATGAATAAATGATCAAATAATGTACTTATAAAGAGAAGTTGATATTAATAAGAAGGGATTGAAAATTCGAATTCAGCAAATAAAATTTAACTTAAGTGAATGAAATGAAGGAAATATAAGCTTTGCATAATGGAATTTAAATTTAAAAGGGTAAATGAAATTAACTTGGATTGGGAATAAAATTTAACTGAATTAAAATAAATTGAATAAGTTGAAATAATATCCAATTGTATTCGAATTAAATTGAAAACGAATTGAGTTAAATAAAACTAAGTTAAAATAAAATTGAATTGGAATAAGAATTCAATTGAATTATTTGATGAAATTAGATTCATACCTAAGCAAATGGAAATTTAATAAGGATTAGAATTGAAATCCATAAATCAAAATAACTTATAAGGGAATTAAAATTCCATAAAAATAAAATATGCTTGGGCTATGAATAAATAGCAGGCTTGAGTTAAAAATAAAAGATTAATATATTCAAGCCTAGAATGTGTGTGATTGTATGAAATATAAGTTGTGACTTATAAAATTTAAAATGGAATGCAAAGCCCAAAAAATTAATATTGTTTGATGAATTGAAAATAAAATGAAGATCAAAACTTGAATTATAAACTAAATTGAACTAAGAAAGTTAAATGGAGTTATATTTGGAATAAAAATTCAAATGTTGGATTATAAATAAGAGAAGAACTAATAAATTAGTTAATGAAATTGATTTGTGAGTTTATGATAAAGTTTGGAAATAAACTCAAGTTTAAATTAAAATGGATTCAAATTGTTGATGAAGTGGAAGTAATTGTGAATGAAATTGCAATGTAAGTTAATAAAATTGGATGGTAAATTAAAAAGCGAATGGTGGAATCAGAACTTGAGTTATCAATTAAAATTTGACTTGAAGTATTAACAAAGTAAATATAATTTGGAAGAATAGAATAAAAGAGCAAAAAAATAAATGAGATGGATTAAAATAGTAATGGTATGAATTGCAAATCAAATCCAAATCAGTGGAAATAAGATGGAAATGGCTTTGTGATAAATTAAATGAGTTGAATCTGGGAAGTTAAATTCTATAATAACCAATCAAATGAAATTGCAAATTTAAATTGAGATTGGATTGAAATAGAATCAAGTTAAATTGAAAAGAGAACTTGTTTGCAAACTGAGAATGAGCTTAAGTATAAAATTTGAATACATTGAAGAAAATTGACTTAAGCTAAATAGATGGAAGAGAGTTGACTTTAATTCAACTTAAACAAAGTTTAATAATATTGGGTTGGTTTGAAATCAAGTAAAAATAAATTTTACTTGAAATAAAATTCGGTGAGTTGCCGATAATATTGAATGAAATGAAATTCTTAAATAAATAAATGATGGAATAAATAAGTATCAAATGAAATGTGGTTTTAAATAAGTTTAGAAATGGTTATAAAATGAAATAGCTTGGAGTGTCTTCGAGCTAAATAAAAACAGTTTGGAATAAACAAATTTGTAATGAAATGTGAATAAATAGATTGTAAATGAAATTTAAATGGAGTGGTCAAGCTAAATAAATGGATTATGAATAAATCCGAAATGGAATTGAAATTAAGTTAAATTGGTTATAAACATAAATACTTATTTATTCACATAAATCTCATCGAATTGCATAGAATAAATTGTCATTTGATGTAAATGAAAATAATTAAACATTCTATGTATTGATAGAAGTAAAATAAAGTGATTTGAAAGCAGTTGAATTAAATATGAGCTCAGTTTACTTAAAATAAATTAAATGTAAGCTATTGTGTTGTAAACCATTTAAATTGATGAGGTTGTATACGAATGGATTGAAAACCATTCAAATTGCATAAAAATGGTTTATAAATAAATTGGATCAGTTGAATAGCATGAAAACTATATAAGTTGCTTACAGAAAAATGTTTAGTGTGAATTTCATTTAGAATTCATATGTCGTAACTATTGCAAGTAAGTGAAATGTGTTAAACTCCTTATATTTGGCACTTACATGTTTAAATTGAGTAAGTACAGGTACCTGGAAGCCGTATGGCTGGATTTGGTTATGCTATTTGCTAAAATTAATAAGCCGCTTGCTTAAAATGCTAAATAAGGTACGCCTACGCAATAAAAATAGGAAATATGAACTGTTTTTGGTTTTTCCGACCGTGTGGGTCGATGTATATATATTTATCTCTTTTGTCAAATTGCAAAAGCTCCTCCGTACAAAGGAGACTCTGCCAAAATTTTCCAGAAATTTTGGGAGTTAGAAAATTTTTGGAATTTTTGAATTTTTTTACTAACAACAAATGAATTGAATTTGTTAAACAATTAGAATTGAAACTGGATATTGGAATCTAACTCAAAGGTGAATGTAAGGTAAAGTGAAATTGAAGAAACTAAAGAAAGTAAAATTGCAAATAAACTTTAATTGAGATTTAAATTTAATTAGTAAGCGCAACTAACTCAATATTCAAAATGGAAGCCAAATTGAATTTAAATGGAATTGTAAAGGTGAAGGCGAATAGAAATGGATATAAATTAAAGTGGTAAAGTGAAAATAAATGTAAGAAACATACAAATTGCTTATGTTCACTTAAGTAAGGAATGGAGAATTTCTTAATTTGAAATTGATAATATAAATCTATTCCAAGTAAATATTTGGATGAATATTGATACTTCATAAGGAAGTCGATGAAATGATTTTTGGAATATTGTGTTTGGATATTATTGTCAGGTAGGATATGCAGGTAATCTAAAGGAAAAAAATAGAATTGGATGGATTTCAAGAGATAAATTTGAAATGCTCGACAAAAAGGTATGTAGTTAATTTTGGTATGGAAATTTGATTGGGACTTGGATTTGGATTGAGCCACTTGGCTTTTTGTTTTCTTTTGGATTTGGGAGGCCGTAGAGCCATTTTGTAGTTGTACCGAGTCAGCCGCGCAAAGGAAACGCTGGCAAAATTTTTCGGGAATTTAGGGAGTTAGAAAATTTTTTAAGGAAATTTTGGTAATCCAAAATTTGGTTTTAAGATTAAAACTGGAATGGTTGAGCAAATAGGATTGTTTGCAAACTAGGGAAGGATTTGGAAAGTTAATAAGATTGATAATGGGTCTTTTATACAAAGATAGTTGGATAGATGTTGAACTGATAGAAACTGTTTGGTTTTGGGGAAAATAATAATGGTATTGGATCATTCTTCCTAACTAGTAATTTCGGGGACGAAATTCATTTAAGGGGGGAGGAATGTGACAACCTAGAATTTTTAAGCCTTTAAATCAGAATATTTAATTGATTTTAAATATTCAATAGAGAAATTTTAACTTGAACTACAAATATCGCTATTTATTGATAATTAAATAATAGAATTTAACAATTAGAAATTGAGTAAATTGTTGAATCTAGAATTTTAAGCCTGTTAAAAATAATTTGAAGGCTTGTAAAATTTATATTGACAACACTGAATATAATAGGAGTGTTAAAATTGAATCTAGTGCTGAATTGGTCAGTTTTGAAATTTAATTGTTTAAATTGAATTTAAATATAGCCCTCCGAGGCACAGTCCCGGAATTCGACGAAACCAGTTCCATTGGATCCGTAATATTGAATTATTATCGGATTTCAATTTTCATACTGTTTGGAGTTGTTGTGTGAGCATACGATATATAAACGCGCTTAAATCTGTATCGAAAATTCGGGTCGATTTAAATTTAAGTTTGAATCAAATTTAGACATTGGTTTAACAGTCAAATCCTTTCACCTCCTTCCTTTCTTTTCCTTTTTCAGTTTAAAAATCACGACGATAAATCGTGCAAAGCACACTTCTTTTGGCTTACCGAACACAATTTTTCATCCTTCTTCGAGAAGCCAACATTGAACCCTTTTAAGTACATTCGCGTACCCTCATTTTCATATAACTCTTCATTTCAGTTGAATCTCCTCAGCAACCAAATGAAAATCACGTTTTCATTTTTTTCCCTCTGCATCCTCTAAATTGAATCAACACTTCGATTTCGAAAGAAATCCTCCTTCTATTTGTTTTTCGATCGAAACGATTTCTCAAATGAAATTGCTTTTGGTTAAAAATCAAGTGACCGATTCTAAATAAATCAATCGCGTTCTTCCCTACAGCCGATTCTAAATCGAAGCTTCCCTCTTCAATACGGTTTAGAAAATTCAATTCGAAAATTGAGGCTTTCGCGTCTTCGAACAGCGAACGACGTCATGATTTTTGGGAAGCGTGGTTGAAAGCTAGGCATTTCGACTGAGGCTGGGTTCGATTCAAATCATGGAAAGGGGTTTAGTGTAGTGTTTCAGCATCGATGACGAGGCAGGCGAGCGCTTGGAGGAATCGCGATGGCCTTCGCAACTCGAGGCGCAGAAGTTTGAGCTAGGGTTGAGGGGAGCTGTGGTCACCGAAGTTGATCTCTTCGGGGTGTAGTTCAGGTGAGGCGTTTCTTATTGATTTAGTTTGCGTTCTGAAGGATTTTAAAATTTGCAGTGAAATACAAAACAATTTGTTAATCAGTAAAATACTAATCAATTTCAATTTATAGATTATGATTTATATTGTGATGGTTTAACCTGTTTTATTAACTCATTGAGTATTTTAACTCAAACATACAATAGTTACGAAGAGAAAAAAAAATTTAGCTTAAGTAAAGTTATATAAGAATTTTAAATGCCGAGGAATTTGGTAAAGAGCTGGACCTTCGAATCTATAAATTTTAATAAAATAGTGTATTGTGGAGAAATAAATTCATATATTTGTTGGGTTGCTAGGATAATCTGTAAAAAGGAAATTAGTTTAAATTTTTAATTATTTGTTTGAAATAAAATTTATTAGTTAAAAATAAAACTTATTAGCTTGAATTAAATTTCTTAAAAAAAAAAAGGGAAAACTAATAGATCGATTAGTCCAAATATTAATAAAGCCCTAATATGTTTATTCAAGGTCTGTAAATCGAGGAAACAAGTCAGTTGGAGTGGATTGCAAGTTTAGAAGCAAAGGTGAGTTAATCTCACTCAGTTTATAATTAAATTTAAAATGATTTAATTTAAACAATTGTTTGAATGGTTGAATGAATTGATGAGATATAGTATGATATTGTGGAAGTGGTATATTATATTGTGTTGACATTTGTGGATGCAGGGAAAAACAGGTTGGAGGGATCCAACTGGGTCCCTCATCATATATATTGTTTATTCATTCTCTGTTATGCTTTGTGGATATTCTGTGATGAATTATATTGAAATATTGAATGCTATAGTTGCTTGGATATATTCTGGACTCTGAGTTATAAAATTATATAGCATTGGATTTTTGGAAAGAAATAATAAAAAAAGAAAATTTTAAGAAAATAATTATAAAGAATGTGAATAAACTAAAATAAATTGGATAAGAATATTAGTGTTTTCAAAATGCTAATTAATAAATTATGGATGTGGAAAGAAATTTATGAATAAATAGAAAGTTAAGGAAATGTAAACTTCAATGTTACTGTTTAAAAGAATAAAACAATTATTTTAAATTTAGGATCTTAAATTATTTAAGAAGAATAAAGAAGGAATTGTGAATAACCTGAAATTTGTATATTTCAGCTAAAGGATTTAAAAATCAAACTGAAAATAATAATAAAGTCCATAATTAATTGAATGTCGAAATGAACTGATAAGTAAAGGAAATTATCTCAAAGGGAATAAATTGTGAATCAATTTGGAAAATTGATTTAAGTGGTTGAAGTTGGAATTCTCCCTGGATAACTAAGTACATTTCAAGTAATTTTTTTTTTATATACAAGTTAATAGTTTTAGAATTGTTTTAAAAGGTATGTTTTTGAAAATTTATTATTTTAAATATTTAAATTCTAAAAGTAAGTATTTCCTTAAAATCTTCTATTATAGTAGTAGTTATTTAAAAAGTGACATAGTATTTTGTTTCAAAAGTAGAAATCTAGTTTTATATTTTATTAAATAACTTTATTTTCAAATATGCATATAAGATGTATTTGTAACAAATTATTAAAGTGGTTTTCATTTAAATGTTTTATAAGTATATATATATTCCAAAGTAAAGTGTTTAAAATTATTTTAAAAAATTCATTTTTGTGCTTGGTGATTTCAGAGGAGATAGAAAATATTTGGGAAAGTTGATTCTGATAAGAAAGATGGTTTTGAGACTGTTTTCAAAGGATTGAAAATAGAAATATATCTTGTGAAGATATTTTGAGGTAAATAAATAATTTGGGAAATTATTTATTGTTGGATGGATGTTTGTGAATATTAATTGATAGTTAAATAACCGACTATCAATATTGGACAATGCGTTAATCGTTTCGAAGAGACCGGGGTCGAGAATTATTTCTCGAAAACCACTTCGATCCGGTTTGTACGTTTCGTGAAAACGATTTTGGATTCGAAGATGGAGCATTGGAGTGCAAGGGCTAGTCGCTACTAATCCTGAGGATATTTCCAAAATGGATGTAGTAGGAATAGTGCCTTCGGTTCCGTTCGAACCCGGGACGGACTTGTATGGACGAATGCTTGCGAAACATCGTCAGGTGGACGATGGGCATTCTAAGTGAAAACGTTCTAAAGGTAACGCTTAGTCTCAAGCTTCATCAAATGGGAATGACTGAAAATCAGGGGATATGCAGCAAGGTTAGGTGGGTCATGCCCAAGCAGGACAAGATAATTCCCCTGTCTAGATGTCCCTTATATATATTTCGGCTTAGTGGGTGGTTGGTCGCGCCAACCACGGGGTTTATCTTGTTCGGGACTGTTCAGTAAGGAATGGTTCCGGCCTTGTGTTGCAGGGGATGAAGGGAGTAGTCCTCGGTACGGTGATCTAGGCCCCGTACTGTGACAGGTGGTACCCCAGTGCCTAGTCATTGTTGGAAATCCATTCTCCTTACGAGCCTTGTACGAGTTTTGTTTGTATTACCCACTTCGGTGGCTAGTAGCTGGAATTTAATGAATGTAACAATTTCGGCTATTTTATAAGTATTTGTATATAGACCCTATTATAATATCAGAGGATTTCTATAAAAATTGTTTTAGCTATCGTAAGGTAAAAACCCGACATGTTTATTTGTGGCGTGGTCTTACGAGATGCTTTTGTTTACAAAAGGATTTTTGAAACTTAATAATCAATTGGGTGTGATTTTCTCACTCTGGTATTCCAGACTGACTCGGGTGTTATTTAACTGTAATGCTCGGGTCAGACCGAGTATTATAGGATACAGGATATGATGCTGTGGAGCTCAGGAGACGAGCTGGATGACGATACGTACTCCCGTACTTGTATATATATATTCCGCTGTTTGAGTTGTGTATTCTGAGTTGTTGTGTATTCATTGTATGATATTGATGTTGAGCTGTGATTGATGTACTCTGATGATGTAATATATAAACAGAAATATTTGATGTTGAGTAAAGATTATATATTATCTATTATATTTTATTCCGCTGCGATGGTTAGATTCTGATGTTGTTTTTTGTTTCTCTTCTTCTACCTCTTCTTCTTTAACCCAAATGGTTCGTATATCTGTACAACTTGAGTTGATTGTTGTAGAATAATGTTAACTCAAGGGGTAAGGATTTGCGGGCTGTTACACAGGGAGTTCTGACCCTGCAGTTAAGTAGATCCGGAGGGCTAGCGGGATGGAGGCGAAGTTCCGATTCCTTGACTTGACTTGTACATATTTTGGTTGCTGTCTATGTTAGTCCGAAACATTGATGTAACTTGTAATTATATCATTTGTAAAGAATGACTTTCTGTAATTTTATAAGATAAGCTGATTTTGTTATGTTCGAATGTGGTTGTTATTCTGATATGTTGCATAGGAGATACAGCTGCGTGTTTATGCATGTGATTTAATCGTATTTAATGCTAAGTTTCTGCCCAAAATATTGTTTCATGTCTTGTAATGCCAATATGATGTGTGGATAAGTTAATGCTACATATTTGTATATAAGAGAAGATAGTACCACCCTTGTGTTTTAGTTGTAGAGGGTTTCTTTGAATGTCTTGCGTGACTAAGTATGGAAGGTAGCTGAGTGTTCCGTCATCCGGATGTGAGTTCATATTTCCACAAGCGAGAGTTCCCCTATTTTGTGACCTGTACTTTAGGGATTGTTATAGAGGATAGGAGGAAAGTTTTTATAAATAAAATGGAAATATAAGAAATAGCAAAACTTCCAATCACGGAAGGCCGTCGATATGCTTAAGTTCGTGGCAAACGGGTTTTGTAGTCACTTTCCCTAGCTATGGGTCTTGGAGACATTCGTCACCCATCTTACGCCTCCGCGGGGAGTTTATCTTTTTTTACCACAGCCGCACTTAAGACATACCGGAGCCGAGATCGCGCACAGTAAGTACCCGAGCCATTATGGCCCGTAATCGTGGGTATTATTCGATTTACTGTGGCCGGCTAGCGTGGGTGCCAATCGTCAACCATGAACTACCCCTGGCTGGCCACACCTTATGTTGGGACTTAAAGTAGGTTCATAGTTGCCGGCGAGCCGAACGCCGTAATGAGCTGCCATCGGCTATAGTCGGCCTTTTGATGACTTATAATCGGCTCATTACAGTTGGCTTTGAGGGCAGTCGCGAGCAATGAGTTAACCCGCAGCAGAGGGATGCTGGAGCAAAAGTGTCTCATTGGCGAGTGCATAGAATAGTATAGTACCTGTTAGGTTTTGTCCAGGAGAAGCTGCGCTACGGTGCGTCTTGAGTGGAGATGCTATAGGATTTTGATCAACAGAAAAGGATAAAGCTTAACAAGCAGCCAAGATATAAAGGAACAAGTTAAAAAAAAGATGAGATTTTTAAAGTGGTTCGGCACGAAAATGCCTACGTCCACTGATTCTCTTTGTTAATTCACTTCATATGGGCAATACAAGTTAAGAAAAGTATCGACGGAGGTGTTGGATGTTCCATGCCCTCTGGAACACCTCTCCGTCCACTGTTGACAAAATGTAAGCTCCGTTGTGGAGATCTTTATGAATTACATAGGGTCCGTCCCAGATTGGATCCAGTGCTCTAGGGCGCGGGAAGATCCGTTTGAGGACAAGATCTCCCTCTTGTAAGCTGCGGTGCTTGACTTTGGAGTTGTATTGCGCTGCCACTTTTTGCTTGTGTGCTGCCGCTTTGAGTGCTGCATCATTTCTCCTCTCCTCAATTAGATCCAAAGTCATGAGGAGGAGTTCTTCGTTCTCTTCCGGGTTGTAGTGGATCCTACGGTGAGAGGGCACTACAGTTTCAACTGGGAGCATAGCCTCCGATCCGTATGCCAAAGAGAAAGTAGTATGCCCTGTTGATGTTCTGTAAGATGTGCGATAGGCCCAAAGTGCCGTAGGAAGTTCGTCCACCCAAGCGCCTTTTGGTTTTTCAAGTTTCTTCTTGATTAGGGTTTTGAGAATTTTGTTGACAGCTTCGACTTGTCTGTTTGCCTGAGGATAAGCTACAGATGAGAAGCTTTTGTGAATTCCATGCTCTTGGCACCAATCGGCGAATTCTTCGTTGTCAAATTGAAGTCCGTTGTCTGATATGATCTTGAGTGGGACTCCGTACCTGCACAGAATATTTTTGATCAAGAAGTTGATAACTTTTGCCAAAGATATTTTACTTAGAGGTTCCGCTTCCACCCATTTGGTGAAATAGTCGACTGCCACTATAGCATATTTGGCTCCGCCTCGTCCTGTTGGCAGTTTGCCAATCAAGTCAATTCCCCATACTGCAAAGGGCCAAGGGATGGTCATTTGAGTAATCTCATTTATGGGTAGTCGAGGAATCTTGGCAAATCTCTGACATCTGTCACATCTCTTGACGAAGTCTAAGGCGTCTTTGTTTAAGGTGGGCCAGTAATATCCATATCGGAGTATCTTTTTTGCCAGAGTCTGCCCTCCAGTGTGATCTCCGCAACTTCCTTGATGGATGTTGAATAAGATTCCCTTGGCTTCCCTTCCAGCGACGCACCTTAATAAGGGGTTAGAGAAGCCACGCCGATAGAGGATGCCTTCTTGTATTGTGTAGCGGGAAGCTTTCCTTAAGATTTTCTTGACTTCGTTACACCTGTCGGGTAGTGTGCCATCTTGCAAATACTTCCGGATAGGAGTCATCCAAGTTTCTTCTTCGATTGCAGCTATCAGATTCACTTGCTCGAAACTTGGGGCTAGCTGTCTTGAGATGGTTAGTGCTCCGGAAATGGTGTTGTTCTTCATACTATCTTGCTTTGCTAGTTCATCGGCCTCTTGGTTCTCTTCTCGAGGAATGTGTTTGATTAGATAGTGGTCCAATTGATTGAGCAGCAGCTTGGTCTTCTTTAGATATGATGTGAGTCGTTCTCCTCGGGTCTGGAACTCTCCTAGTACTTGGTTTACGATAAGTTGAGAATCACTATGAAGACATAAAGAATTGACTCTAATTTCTAAGGCAAGTTCCAATCCTACTATCACTGCCTCATATTCTGCATCGTTGTTGGTGGCAGTGAATTCCAACCTTAAGGCATAGTACAGCTTCCTTCCTTTGGGGGTGATTATCACAATTCCTGCCCCCGAGCCCTGTTCGTTTGATGCTCCATCTACAAAGATATTCCACTTGATATCTTTTGCTATCTCAGATTGATCCTTACCTTCGTTGGTAGTGAATTCGGCAATGAAATCGGCCATGGCTTGTCCCTTGATGGCGGTGCGAGGATGGTAGGTGATATCATATTGACTTAGTTCAATGCACCATTTGAGGAGTCGCCCAGAAGTGTCAGGACGATGGAGCACTTGTCTTAGCGGTTGATCGGTTAGGACTCTGATGGAATGAGACTGGAAGTAGTGTCGCAGTTTTCGTGACGTGATTAGTAAACAATATGCTAATTTCTCAAGTTTAGGATATCTGGCTTCTGCCCCTGCAAACCTCTTGCTTACAAAGTATACCGGGCGTTGCGTGCGGTCATCTTCTCTTACCAAGGCGGCGCTTAGAGCATGAGATGATACAACGAGGTATTGGTATAGCTCTTCGCCTTCATTTGGAGTTGAGAGTACTGGTGGTCTCTGGAGGTGTTCGATTAGGTTAAGGAAGGCTTTTAAGCATTCGTCAGTCCACTCGAACTTTCCTTTGTCCTTCTTCAGAGCTTCGAAGAAAGGGACGCACTTGTCAGTTGCTTTAGAGATGAATCTGCTTAGGGCGGCCACCTTCCCGTTTAGGCTCTGCATTTCTTTTCGAGTGGAAGGTATCCTTATTTCTTTCAGAGCCCGAACTTGTTCAGGGTTTGCTTCAATTCCTCTGGCATGGACGATGAATCCTAAGAACTTTCCCGATGATACTCCGAAGGAGCACTTTATAGGATTCAGCTTCATTCCATATTGGCGAAGTACCTGAAACATCTCACCCAGGTGGCTTACATGATCGTCAGCTTTCCTTGATTTTACTAGCATGTCATCCACATAAACTTCCATAGTTTGTCCTATTAGTTCTGCGAACATCTTGTTGACGAGGCGCTGATAAGTAGCTCCGGCATTTTTGAGTCCAAAAGGTATGACTTTGTAATAGTATAATCCCCGGTCAGTGACGAAACTAGTGTGGTCTTGATCGGGAGCGTGCATAGGAATTTGGTTATATCCGGAGTATGCGTCCATAAAAGATAAGAGTTCGTGCCCGGCTGTGCTATCCACAAGTTGGTCGATTCGGGGGAGTGGGAAGCAATCCTTCGGGCAAGCGTCATTTAGGTTGGAGAAGTCAATACACGTTCGCCACTTTCCATTGGTCTTCTTTACTAGTACCGGGTTAGCGATCCACTCTGGGTAGATGGCTTCTCGTATGAAGCCGTTAGCAAGTAGGTTCTTTACTTCCTCATCGAGGGCCGCTGATCGTTCTGCCCTCATGCTTCTCTTTTTCTGCTTTACTAGTACCTTGGTGGGATCGATGTTCAGTACGTGGCATGCTATATCTAGGGAGATTCCAGTCATATCAGTGTGCGTCCATGCAAATACATCCAAGTTGTGGCAGAGAAAATCGATGAGTTGATCCTTCAATTCTGTTTTTAGCTGAGATCCGATTTTCATTAGTCTACTTGAGTCATGTTTGTCTACAGATACGAATTCCATAGCCTCTGCAGGCTCGGCGGTGGCCTCCTCCTCTTTGTCCCTGGGGTCTAGTTCATTGAAAGGATCACTAGTATATCGAAGAGGAGAGGCTTTCTTTAGTTGCTATGCTTCCAAGCTTTTCATGTAGAGAGTAGTCTCTGCATCTTTCCCTTTATCCCTTCTGCGGTTATTGCGAAGTTCAGTTACGTAGCAGTCTCGGGCAGCGTCTTGATCTCCTTCGACTTCTCCTATTCCGTCATCTGTTGGAAATTTCATCTTTAGGCACCATGGGGCTAGTACAATTTGGAAATCATACAAGGCTAGTCTTTCCAAGAAGGCGTTGTAGGCCGAGTGGTTCTCTATCAGCACAAATGTTTGTTTTCGCACAACGGAGCGGGGATGACTTCCTATTTCGACGAAGAGGTCAAGTTGCCCGAGGGGCATCTTCGCATCTTCAGTGAAACCATGTAGCGGTTTGTTACAGGGAGACACATCCTTCATTGACAGCTTCATTTTGTCGAAAGCATGCTTGAATAGGATATTTACAGAGCTTCCGGTGTCTATTAGAATTTGGAAAACTTTGGCTGGACCGAACCAGGCAGAGATGACCATAGGATCCATGTGAGAGTACTGCCTTCCCTCTAGATCACGCCTACTGAATGTGATGTCATCATTCTCTTTTCTTTTAGGGTGGCGTTCTTCTGTAACAGAATTAATGCAGCCCTCGTTGTTTCTAAGCGACCTTCCATATCTTTCCATCTCTGCCCAACTTCTGTCGGCGATGTGCGGTCCTCCTGATATGGTATGGACCACTATCTTCTCCTGACTAGAGCCGCTAGTGTTGCGGTTTCCTCCTCCTGCCCCTGAGGGGGGTAGCCCTGGGTTCTCATTGGCAGGAGTTGGAGTCCTGTTCTGACCTTTCACATAGCGCTCTAGCCTCTTCCTTCTGATGTGTTCTTCAATTAAGTCTCAAAGATGATGACATTCATTTGTGTCATGCCCGTGCGATTCATGGAAGCAGTAGAACTTTCCAGACTTTACTGCGTTATCTGATTCTTTCTTGTGTGGGGGGCGTTTGTATCTAACTTCGTCTTGGGTGGCCAGGAAGATGTTTTCGATTGTTTCATTCAAAGGAGTGTAAGAGTCGAACCTCGGTCCTGGCCGGTATAAACTCTTTTCTCCCTTCCTGCCCCCAGCATTGTCTCTAGAGTCATTTCTCTGAACATCCTTTGCTGCAGTAGGAACCTTGTCTGGACCTGTCTTAGACTGTTGCCCTGACTGCCTCTCAGTGGCAGCGTCTTCAAGTCTCATATACTTTCCTGCTTCATGGAAGAAATCAGGTAAAGTAGCTGGTTTTTCCTTGGTTAGTCTTCTAGCAAATTTAGTATCCGGATGTACACCACTGTAGAGGGCCATTAGGATAAGTTTCTCGTCGGCATCTTGGACTACGGCCGCTGCGGCGTTGAATTGGGTTAGGTATTGTTGCACTGTCTCTCCGGCCTTCTGTTTGATATTAGATAAGGAATAAGCGTCCTTGGGTTGCTCCACATGAATGCGGAACTGGCTGATGAACTTTTCTTTCAGCATTTCCCATGAGCCGATGGACCCTTGGGGTAGGTGGCAGAACCAGGAGGTAGCTAGATCTGCCAAGAAAAGTGGGAAGCATTTACATAACACTCCCTCTGTTGCTCCGCTCATGAGCATATGCTGGGTGTATCTCTGTAAGTGTACGATGGGGTCAGAGGTTCCCTTGTAAGGTTCCATTGTTGGCATTTTCCATTCCCGGGGGGTGATGGAAGTTTCGATATTGCAGGTGAAGGGGCTGGTTACCCTAGCGCCTATTCCTCGATCCCTTTGCTCCCGTTGGATGCACTCTCTGAACAATCGCGCCATCCTTTCACCAGAACTTGGAGTGGATAGAAATGAGTTTGGTTCTTCTCTGCAGGATTGAGTCCGTCCAGATGACTTGTAGGGATGGTATCGTCCGTCATTCCTGACATTCTCCAAAGGCTGCCTCTGGTCTTCTGGGGGCATGCTGGGGTCAGCCATAGCTGGCCCTTGCCTTGATCTTCCCCTGCTGGGTTCTGTTCTCAGCACTTCCTCGGGTCCAACTTCGAGCTGGACTCCAGCTCGGCCCCGTCTACTGGTGTTTTCATGGTTAGGTAGCGTGACAGGTTCAGCTACATCCGACCCCTGCCTGGCACCTCCCCCGTTGGGTTCGGTTCCAAGTGTTTCCTCGGGTCGGAATTCTGGCTGAACCCAGGCTCGGCTCCTACCATGGTTGTTTCTGTTGTTAACCTCTTCGAAGAAGAAAGATCTTTGTCGCCTCCCAGATCCTCCAGATTGGGACTCACCCCATGATTCGGTGTTGCTGTTGGATTCTTCAGCATCCCTTAGGCATGACATGAGTTGGTCCACCAAGGCTTCTTATTGAGATGCAAAGCGGTTAGTTACTTCAGCCACAACCCTGTCCAGATCTGCCCTAGTAATTGGTTGTTCCGCGGCGGGGGCTGTTGGGTTTGCCTGATTTTCATCTAGTACTGCTGTTAAAACGGGATGATTCTCTTGATTTGGGGCCACTGGATCCGGGATACTGCTAGTTGCGACGTTCTTTCCTTTGTTAACATCTCTCCTCTGCTTGGAAGTCATGTTGTCGGAGCAAGGAATGATGCTGTTAGGAAGAAGGTTGAGTAGGAGAAGCTGTAGTTTCTAGCTCGAACTCTCTATGAAAGCACCAAAAATGTTTGCACAAAAAATGGGCAAACACCTCCAAGTCGTGTGATTTAGTTGAATTTATGTGATTCTTAGTGATTTGGATGAGTTATGCAAATATATAGAAAGCAGGGACTAAAATGTAAAAGACACACAGATTTATAGTGGTTCGGCCAGATTGTGCCTACGTCCACTTTAAATGTTATTCTCTTCTTACTATTCAGATTACAAGTACAAAGCCTTGATCACAAGTATATAGAAGTTGTTTGAAAGTTCCTTCCGTGCTTGAGCTCTCAAACTTGTCTGCCATTGTTGTACCCCTGCCCCTCTATTTATAGAGTGAGGCTGGGTGCAGGGGTCTTGGATGTATATAGCTGCTGGTGGGCCTGAGCTGAGGCAATCTGGCCTGGCAGAATTGGTCCGGTCGTGTCCTCCTTCGCTTTTGGTTCAGCAGTGGATGGAGCTAGGTTGGTTCGGTGGAGCTTGGCTCGGTGGAGTATGGTCCGGTGGTGAGTGGGTGGAGCTTGGTTCGGCTATGCAGGGAGAGGTATTGGATCGGTAGAGGTTGTTCCGGTGACGGAGGTTGGTCCGGTGATGGAGGTTGGTTCGGTGGTGCTTGGAGATAGAGGCTTAGTCCGGTGTAGGATTGGTTCGGTGGTTTGATTCGGTGAGCATGGGATGCGAGATGGGATTTGGTTCGGCGGTACATGGAGTAAGTTGGTCCGGCAGTGGGTGGAAGAGGGATGGTTCGGCATTGTTTAGAAATGCGCCCAACAGTACTGCATCACATGTATTATAACTGACTTTAGTTATATATATATGAGATTTTATATTATCTGTGTTCCGCATTTAGCTTATATGTGTGATTACTATATATATTGTCCTAAACTATTATGAACCATCGTAGTTCGTTTTATACTGGAATTGGATATATCGATGGGAGTAAATAAACAAAGAGATGAAAAAAAGAATATATACCACTCCTATCGAGATAATCAATACTAGTGTAAGGCCTAACTACGGATGGTCGCTCCTATCCATCCTTATTCTTCGTAATAACAGACAGTATTTCTTTTAATACTCTTTGTTGTTGTGAGCATAGAGGTGGGGCGTCACAGTTGGTATCAGAGCGAGGGTTTTATGGACATAATATAGAACATAACTTAGATGGAACATGTGTTACAACTATTTTTTTATGTTTATTTGTGCCTTGAGTCAAAACTAAATTTTTAAAATTTTGATGAAATTTTTAAATATCTTTATTTAAAAATAAAAGTGAATTTGTGTTTTGTTTATCAAAGTGCGCAGCGAAAACAGTGGGACTGTCTTCGCTGAGTACAGCTGATAACCTTTTTGAATTAAAAAAATCAAAATATGAAAATGAAATTAAATTCATTATGTTGTTACATAGATGTGTATGTTTTTGTTTTCATTGAAAATTTCGAATCCACTTTGAGGATCCGAAGCGATTTCAGTTATGTGAATTTGTTGAGATTTTTGCTGTTTCAAATTATCTTCATTGAAGATATAATCGAGTGATTTCTTTGTTCATTTTGTAGTGTGCGTTCAAATATGAGTTGCGCGTTACTGCATTAATTTTACGTTGAACCGGTGTTTGGTTTTAAACGTATTTTGTTGCCGTTATTTTTATAACGGGATTTTTACACCGGTGCTAAATTTTTAAGGCACGGTGTTTTGTTGACCTTTCTAATGAATGGAAATTCACTGGTGTTATATTTTGACGCGAATTATTTTGATGAGATTTTGACGTATAAAAATTACTGCCGCTTTGACTTCAGTAACCGTCAATTTAAAGTGAATTTTCATGCGGTTAGCCCGCAATGCTGATTTGATACCCATTTTTACGGTGTTTTGAGAAGTGCAATTTCCTTGTCGAAATTGCTACAGATGTTGCTATTTTAATCATAGGATTTTCAAATCGTTTTAAAATAAAATTGTTTTTAAAATTTTACAGTTTGCGCTTTCAAAAGAATGAGGAAGCGATTTAAACGCTTCAGCAAAATTGAGGAATATGAACCCTCCTATTTATTGATTCGCTTAATTCTGGACTTGTCCGTTTGAGAACGTAAAATGTTATTTATTTAAAATACACAATTTTGCACTTTCAAGGAAACGATGAAGAGAATTAAATGATTTAGTAAAACTCGTGGTATAGGACATGTGCGTTTGCTATTTTGGTTAATTCCGGACTCGTTAATTGAAACATCTGTTGTTTGATGATTTTGATGATTTTCGTGTGCTTTCGAGCCACTAAGTTGGGCCTTCGGGTCATATGTTGGGCCTTCGGGTCATTTGTTGGGATTTCGGGCCACTCTGCTGGACCTTCGGGTCATTTGTTGGGCTATCGGGCCACTGTGCTGGACCTTCGGGTCATTTGTTGGGCTTTCGGGCCACTCTGTGGACCTTCGGGTCAAATACCAGTACTAGACCTTCGGGTCACTCTACGGACCTTCGGATCTTCTGATGGGCGTCAGAATTTATAGTACTTGGTAGGCTTCAGCCATCTGAGATGCACGTGCGGCGTAGCTAAAACTCGTCATCTGCTGGGATCGATCCACCTTTTATATTGATTTTCTAGATTATCTTAATTGATTTCTAGATATTTGTTGTTTCTAATTATCTGCAGGTAATTAGATATTTGCTGATTTGAGTTCTAATTATCCTTGTCGATAATTAGATATTTGTTGATTTGAGTTCTAATTATCCTTGTCGATAATTAGATATTTGTTGATTTGAGTTCTAATTATCTTTGTCGATAATTAGATATTTGCTGATTTGAGTTCTAATTATCTTTGTTGATAATTAGATATTTGCTGATTTGAGTTCTAATTATCTTTGTTGATAATTAGACAATTGCTGATTTGAGTTCTAATTATCTTTGTTGATAATTAGATATTTGATGTTTTTTTATTATCGTTTTTGATAATTAGATATCTGATGTTTTCTGATTATCGTTTTCGATAATTAGATATTTGTTGATTTGAGATTTCTGATTATCGTTTTTGATAATTAGATATTTGTTGATTTGAGATTTCTGATTATCGTTTTTGGTAATTAGATATTTGTTGATTTGAGATTTTTGATTATCGTTTTTGGTAATTAGATATTTGTTGATTTGAGATTTCTGATTATCGCTTTTAATAATTAGATATTTGTTGATTTGAGATTTCTGATTATCGTTTTTGGTAATTTGATATTTGTTGATTTGAGACTTCTGATTATCGTTTTTGATAATTAGATAATTGATGTTTTCTGATTATCGTTTTTGATAATTGAATATTTGATGTTTTTTTATTATCGTTTTTGATAATTGGATATTTGATGTTTTCTGATTTTATTTTTTGATAATTGGATATTTGATGTTTTCTAATTATCGTTTTTGATAATTCGATATTTGATGTTCTCTGGTTATTGTTTTTGATAATTGGATATTTGATGTTTTTTGATTATCATTTTTGATAATTAGATAATTGTTGTTTTCTGATTTTCGTTTTTGATAATTGGATATTTGATGTTTTCTGATTATCGTTTTTGATAATAGGATATTTGATGTTTTCTGCTTATCGTTTTTGATAATTAGACATTTGTTGATTTGAGATTTCTGATTATCGTTTTTGATAATTAGATAATTGAGATTTCGGATTATCTATTTGATAATTAGATTTTATTGAGAATTTGTGAATTTCTTTTATGAAATTAAAAGATTTCTTTGGCGTTTGTATTCTTGACCTTTATTTTTCTGGCTTAACCAGTTTATGTTAGAAAAATGATTGTTATTGACGACTTTAATTATGAAAACTGCGGGGACGCAATTTTTATAAGAAGGGGAGTCTGTAACAAGCCTGGGTTTTGCACCAGTTGATTATCGTCAAATGACGATTAAATTGGTTAGCTAATTGCTATTGGGAGTTTTTAAATCGGGTTGAAATTCTTTTTAAATAATCTATTAGTGTATGCGGGCTTTAAATAAAAATCAGGGCCCATAAACACACTCTCTTTTATTTTATTTGGCTCGTTCCCTTTTTGTTGAGATAAGGGCAGTGCCCGTTCCCTCCTCTCTATTCACTTCTCTTCGCAACCCTAGACCAAAACAAACGAAAGAAAATAAAATGGCGGCTCGTTTCTTTTCTTTGTTCGATCAAAAATAGGGTTTGCGAATATTCGTGCTACGACGATCTAAAGGGAGGAATGGGGGAAATGCGGCTAAGGGTTTCTGGTTCATTTTAACAAAGGTGAGTGATTTCACTCACACTCTAATTCGCTCTTCGTACTATGCTCGGCAGTTCGATTTTTTTTTGATTGTTGATGATTTCATTGACTTTATTAATTTTTGTATAATTTTGTTTCTTGATGCTCATGGTATTGATTTTTGATCGGTTCATTTATACGGCCTTGATGATTTTTGGATCGTTGTTCATCATTGGAATTCTGTAGTTGACATTGGTTAGTGTTTGGTGCTTCTGTATTGTTCCTTGAACTTTGTTGACATGAGTTTGTTCGACTTTTTCTTGTCTTCCTTTTTTTTGGCTCTGGCCTTATACATTTGTTTGCATATCTATGCACATTGTAGCCTTGGTCCAAGAGCCTCTCTTGTGACATATCTTATTGCGGATACATAATTTTGTTTTTAAAACCTGTAGCCTTTGTGCTTATGATGTGTTGCCTTATCTTGGGTACACATGCTTATTACACCTGTAGCCTTTGTGCCTGATGTTCACTTATAGTTCGAGACAGCTTGCATTAATCTGTACTTTATTTGAGCTGAGCACTTCGACTTGTTTAGGTTTCATTTGATTCCTGTACAATCTTCTTGGTATCTGTCTTGTTTCAAACTCGATTACTTTGTGCCTTGATGCTATTCCTTTTTATGCTATGCAGTGTCACTGTATAGGTTTTATGAACATTTTAATGTTCAGGTTGCATACTCTCTGGTGCCTTTATGTGCTTTGCTTTCCTCCTTATTTTGTTAGGCATTCTATATTGCTACATGAACCATTTGCATGAACTTGTTATCCTTTATGAGACGTTGAACTGGTTTCATCCTTTTGTGTTGCATTTGCCAAGTTACGCTGGTACTTGCGTTCTCGACCCTGTGCATTGCTTCGCTTGTGCACTTGTTGTTGAACTGCATGTTGACTTCAAGTTTGAAATATTTAGAGTTCTGTAGCTTGTATACTTCTCGTGGTGGCTGCCGTTTCTTTTGTTGCTGTTGTGCCCTTGTATTCATGTGGTGGCTGCAGTTTTTGTTGCAGTTTTGCCCTTGTATTCATGTGGTGTTATCTCGAAGTCTGTACATTGCTATGTTGTATATATATCCATGCTTATACTTGACTGGATATTGAACTTTATTGTTTGGTCAGAGCTGTTGCAGTCTCTGTTTTCTGTTGGTTGATTTGAACTATGGTCGAGGCTTGATTTTATGTCTTGACCATTTCATTTGAATTAATACCTGTGTTGAACCCAGCTAATAGCTCGGGTTTGACTTTGTGCTCGTTTGTGAATTTTCATTGTGCATACATGTGCACTTTGTCCATTTGGTGTTTACTTGGTGGATGTTGTGCTTGCTGCTGCAGTTCCATCTGGTTCGTTTTGATTTGAGTTGGTGCCATTTCTTGTTTTTGATTTATTGAGCTTTTGTGTATTTCATCACTGTAGTGGCGAGGCAGTGCACGGGAGCGTGTACCGCAGCCAAAACCGAATTGGCTTTTTATGTGATATTTCAATTATTTGAATTGTTTCGTGTGTCCAATTCAATATTTTGAAATTGTATTTTGATTTGGGTTGATTTGATCATTTTATTGTTGTCTAATTATCTATTTGATAATTAGATTATGAGTTTCTAATTATTTATTCAATGATTAGATTTTGTTGTTAATTGTCGTTTAGGCAATTCTGTTGTTTTATAAATTATCTTCAATGATAATCCTTTCATTTATCTTTGTTGAAAATTTGAATTTGCTGATTTGTTGTTTAACACTGTTACGTGTTATGTCTACCTTTATCTGATTTCCTTATTAAAGGACTGGATAGGTGACATTTTTGTGGCTATCGTCTATTTGATTATTTAATTATTATTGCTTCCGTGCATTAATAACCGAGTTTGAATTAGACTGACCGCGTATTATTTTCTTTTGAATTTAATACTCGGGTCAGACCGAGTTATTTCAGGTTGTTGATATCTTGCTTTGGGTTTCTGCTTGAGCTATGAAGTCTCTTCATATCTTTTGGAGTAGTCAGTGTATTTGTATAGGATGATATGTATTCATGTATATTATTTACAATAATGTACTTGTATATATAACTCCAGAGTCGACAGTTGTAGTTGTATCATATGTATTGTATCACATGTATTGTAACTGACTTCAATTATATATATATATATATATATATATTTATGAGATTTTATATTATCTGTGTTCCGCATTTAGCTTATCTATGTTATTATTATATATATTGTCCTAAACTATTATGAACCATCGTAGTTCGTTTTATACTGGAATTGGATATATCGATGGGAGTAAATAAAAAAAGAGATGAAAAAAAAGAATATATACCACTCCTATCGAGCTAATCAATACTAGTGTAAGGCCAAACTATGGATGGCCGCTCCTATCCAACCTTATTCTTCGTAATAACAGACAGTATTTCTTTTAATACTCTTTGTTGTTGTGAGCATAGAGGTGGGGCATCACAACCTTTGTTTTGAATGAGTTATTAAACTTTAAGAATCAAGTTGATTATGTTTCTCAAGCTGGTTTAACCAGACTGACCCGAGTATGGTTTTTCCCTAAATGCTCGGGTCAGACCGAGTAAATTTTCCAGGTATATATGGATATTTTGGAGCTTCAAGAGAGGAGCTAGAGGCCAGAGTTGTACTCACATAGATGATTATATTTCCATTGCTTACATTTTTGTATAATATTTAGCAATTATGAGGACAGGTTGTTATAAATGTTCATGCTGAATAGGTTAGTGTACTTTGATTGATGTCTGTATATATATATATATATATATATATATATATATATATATATATAAATTACAGTTTTGTTTTTGTGTAATGATTTGTTATATTATGTAGATTATTCATTCCGCTGTGAGATTTTGTGTTGCTTAGTTTCTTCTTGTCTTCTTTTTACTTTCTTTTCCTAACTATCCGCCTTTCTATTTGATTTGGGCTGGACATGTATAGTTTATTGTCAGTTTAAATTGTACGGAAATGTGGGGCATTACAGATGTGAAACCTATACATGTGCATATCTCAGCCTATCTTGCCTGTACTGTGATCCTTGCATTCATCTATATATACGGCCACATTTGTTCACTTGTTCACTTATGAAAGAAAACAAAAGCTCTACTGAAAAAGGAAGAAGTAAAGTGTTCAAAGTTTGGAGGGAAAAGTTTTAGAAGCATCGGTGTTCACCTTTTTTGAAAATAGTGAGTAAAACATTTTTACTGGACATTACACATATATTTATATGTAATTGTGGTTTTAGAGGAATATTTGATCTGTGACAAATGTGTATGTATCTTTTGTGTGTGTATGTGCATATCTATATGTGTCTAGACAAGAATAGTTCCAACTACACTGTTCTTCTTCCTAACAACTGCTATGTTCTTTTTTTGTTGTGATAAAGCAGTTATACCTCTTAAATTCAAAATTCAATAACTCAACAACCATTAAATTTTAGATCTTGACTCCGAAACAAAAGATGTTTGTTTATGAGTATAGATTATTTCAAAATTGATTTCATCAAAATTCATCAAGCCAAGAGGGAGTAAACAACATTTTACAGAGAACAGGTCCACTAAGGTTAAAATTTAACTTACATAAATTTATGAATGGATCGTATAGGCGAGTTCATTGTGGAGAAATATGATTTTTAAGATAGCTTTGGGTATTTTTAAGGTTGTAGGTAGGAGAATTTTGGAGTTGATCAGAATTTGGGAATTCGTCGAACTACGACGACGAGGTCAGTTTTGGGGTACGACACTTGGCGTGGAGGTGATTTGGACTATGGCGCATCCATGAAAAATAGCATGGTGGTTTGTAGTTTGGGGTGTTGGCTTGACGAGGTGACTTTGGGGTTTTAGGTGGGTTGGCTTTTAGGTTCGGATTTGTGCAAATGGCGATAAGGAGGAAGAGAAGGAGACGTGCGCATGGTGGGGATCGATGGAGGAGGTGATGACAATGCCAAGGTGAAGTTTAGTGATGGATAGTGTATGATGGTAGCGTGGCAAGGATAGTTGTGTTCGGGAGTGGTTCCAGGTTTTTGGGTTTGAGTTTGAATTTTCGAGTGGGGTTTTGCTTGTTTTCCAGGTTGGTAGACATGAGGCATTGGTCGTGGGTGATCTGGGAGGGCAGTCGGTGGTGAACTACGATGGTCAGAGGTAGTGTGCATGTGCATGTCTTCGTGCACGTTGCCTGGTGTTCGAATAAATGAGAGAAGAGAGGAACTGGAGAGGGAGAAAGAAGGAGAAGGGTGGGCTGAATTTGGTTGTTGGGCTGGGTCTTGGATTATTGGGCTTAGTTTGTTTTAAAGGAAAATTAACTTAACTATTTTATTTTAAAAGTCTAAATTTTTATACAATATATCTACTTCATTTCAAATGCATTTGATGAACCAATTTTTACATCAAGTCCCTATCATCAAGTACTTCCATGTAAATTAATACCGTTAAGTTTCTACAATGTAAAATTTTAATGATTTAAACAACTGAAAGTAAACGAATAAGAAATTCTTATGTGATTAATTATAAGTTAATTAATCGATTAATTTTAATGAACCATGTAAATGTAAATTTATTTAGAGTAAATTATTTTATTTTTATTTCTTTAATTGACAAGTAATCGAGATTAAAAATATAACTTGGCTCAGTTAATTGAAATCCATCCCGTTAGGATTCGTAAATTGATTTAGTTATAAATGGTCGATTGAGTTAATGATCTATGTTTGATTGATATTTCTCTTGGATATTGATTTCAATTACCATATGTCTGTGTCATTAAGTAGCCAAACAAATTAAGGTAGATAGAATAAAACGTTGACACGTTTTATTGGATGTAGATCGACTTGTAACGATCACTAGTCTGAATTTCATTAAATGTGATGATTACAAGCGAATTAATTTCGATGGATAGGTCATGATAAAGTAAACATATGGAATAAATTTCCATATGTGAATATTGACACCTTGATTGTAGAATTTTTTATTTTAAACAACTTGGCCTTTAACAAATTTATCGTTTTGTATTCGATGAGACCGAAACCCGTCGTTTCTATGTGTAATGTGGTCTTACGAGATACCTTTGTTTTTCAAAGGATTTTAAAAATAGTAATAATTCAAATGGAGTGTGTTTTCTCACGTTGGTTTTCCAGACTGAATCGGGTGTTATTTTATCATAATGCTCGGGTCAGACTGAGTATTACAGATTCAGGTTAGGATGCTATGAATCTCAGGAGATGAGCTGAATGATAGAGATGTATTCCTGTACTTATTATTTTCCGCTATGTGTGTAGATTGTATAGTGAGCACTGATGAGGACAAGTTATTATAATTGTCCAAATTGATTTGTCGATTGTTGTACACTGACAATTGTATGTATATTAACTGATACAGATTCTTTGTATAAAAATCTGTTATTATATAATATATTTTGTTCCACTGTGATTGTGAGATTCTATTTTGTTGATTCTATTTTCTTGTATCATTTTCTTCTCAACCCCTAATGATCTAGAATTTTCGGCACTCGATTGCTAAGCATTCTATACAGTGAACGTATGGATGTCGATTTTCGAGGGTCGAAAATCCATGTCGTTACAACTTTGTAGATACTTCTATCAAAATACTTTTACAAAGGAAAATATATGTACACTATTCATTCGTTATTTATTTATACTCTTTCAATACTTGGAAAATTATCCATATATTTATCTCAACGGTATAAGTATATTTACACAACACTACATTTTCAATAATTAGAAAGTATCCACAATTCTTAAGAAAGATTTCATATTCCCATTATTTAGGCTAAATAAATGTCATTTAAAACATAGATAACAATAAACATAAAACACCTCCCTTTGGCGTTAAGTATGAAATGCTTTTCATACCACCATAATATAAAATGATCATTTAGAGAAATAAAATTTCATTCCTTTTATAAAAATTATTTTTTTATAAATCTCTTATATATTTATAAAACTCCTTTTATAAATCTCGCTTCTATTTGTAAGACTTCTTTTATAAATCTTCAAATAGAATTTTAAAACTCCTTTTATAAAACTCCAAATTCATTTATGAAACTCCTTTTATTAAACTCCAAATTTATTTATAAATCTCCTTTTATAAAACTCCAAATCCATTTATAAAGCTCATTTATAAAAATCCTTTTATAAATCTTACATATTTAACACAAATCTTCATCAGTCACTTGTAAATCCATTCTTTTGTTTATAAATTACCATTTATAAATCTCTCTTTTATTTACAAGATACCATTTAAAAATCTCTCTTTTATTCATAAAATACCATTATAAACTCTCTTTTATCATAACATATTATATAAAACGTTTCCCAATTATTTATGCTAAAATATTGCTATCTTTCTTTAAAATAGAATCTCTTTAAACTAAAAGATAAACCCGCTTATTTTCTTTTAAAATAAACGCTCAATATTATATTAATTTTTTGTGAAATAAATTCTTTCCAAATGCTTTTAAAACATTTCTAAAAAGGTTGGAGTAGAATAGATAAGTTCAAAAACCATTTCTAAATAAGTGCCATAGAAAATTCCAAAGTCACTTTTAAAATCATCCTTCAAGTCAAAACCATTTTTAAATCCAAAACAATAAATAATACGTAACGACCCGCTATTTTGGACTATTCGCATCCGCACATGTCTGACTTGAATAATTCAAAATACCGAATTGTTAATTTAAATATGGCAAAACTTAGATACACAGTAAATAAATAATCACAGAATCACAGACACAGAGTAATAATATGCAGCGGAAACAAAAGATAGTAGTTAATGAAGCTACTATATATATAATAGAGTAAATAAGTTACAACAGAAGTCTCGAATACAATAGTCAAATACAAGAATCAGAATACATCACTAGAATCAACTGAATATCTGAAAGCTGGATAGATGGCTGGATCTCCAAGCGAAGCTCCTACTCCAAATGTGAGCCTCGAATACTGGTACACTCAGTCTTACACGAGCGTAAAGGAAAACACAAAACACTCGAGTCAGGAATAACATTCTTTTATCAATAAATCCAACTCAAGTGAAATAACAACTGAAATACAAGTATCTCAAAGGATGTTTGGAATAACCATCCTTTAAGGATCCGTTAAACTATCTACTAGGCAGTAATGTACGCTAAGTAGATAATGCCTATCAGTAATATAAAATATCAGAATAGTGTTAAGGCGTTACCATTATCCCCCTTAACACATTTTATATAAGTGTCATAGACTATACAACACTGTAAACTCTACCGTAAACTAGTGGGTTATCATGGGGTACTCCATAGGTATAACACAAGACAATTTCGTAGTGGTCACGTATATAGAGATACAAGTATGACAAGGCACATGAGGCAATATCCAAGGTAGTGAAACTACCGTTTGCCTGATCCGGACTGGTGAGAATGCATCGCCGCAACGATCACAATACCGCGAAATAAGACTCCCAAAATTCCGAGGGTGCACCAATCAATAACAAGTAATGAGTAGTTTACGAAGAAGTGTGTTCACTCGAGGTGGCTAACCCCATTTGGCCCGGCACTACTCCTGTTTTAGTCATTTCCAATTTGACACAAGTGTCAAGGCTACGGATTATCGTTCTCTTTCTTCAGTCATCACGTACATCATTCAACCACTTCATTCTGGATCACACTCCGCGTATAGTTATTAAAGTGGTTTTCAGTTTAGACAGAGAGTACGTCCATAACCGATTTCGGTTTCTTTAATAACTTCCGTAATTATTACATCGATTGGTCGTTTAATAAATTTCAAAACCAAATCAATTTCAATTAGAATTTGTAAACCAACATTCCATTTGTCTTTCGATATCAATTTTCATATTTTACGTTTCAAAACTTCCAAACTACCATTTCAAAATCTTATAATTCAATTTCAGTTTTATTTAGAACAATTTAAATATTGATTTAAATTTGTGTATATGTTTCATTCCGAAATCATTTAAATAAATTTAATTTAACATTCAAACCAATATAAATTCGTTGCTCGATTTCATTCAATATTCGTTAAGTTAAATTTATCATTCAAAACAATTTCTATTTGATTTCCAATTCATTAAATCAATTATTTAAATTCAACTCCATTATATCAACTTACAAATTTAATTTAATTAAATTCGTCAAATCAAATTCTTTAAATTACAAGTCTTACATTAATTTCAATAAATCACATTTTATTTCTTGTTAAGGAAATTCAATTTCACTTTTTTATTTACTTAATTACAAATTTCAAATATCAATTAATAAAGAAACTTAATTCACTTATTCAAGAAGTTCAATTACACTTATTAAAGAATTCATTTCTATTTAATTATTAAATGATTCAATCTTATTCAATTATCAGATAGTTTCAAAAATTAATTATTACTAATTTCAAAACTTAATTATCAATAATTCCAAAACTTAATTATTAATCATTCCAAATTTAATTATTAAATAACAAATTTTTAAACAACATTCCTTCATCAATTACTACGTCAATAATTTGTTTCAGATTTCAAATATTAACATTTTCCTTTCATCAAAATTTAAATTCCAATTTCGTTTCAAACCTTACTATTTATTCAATTAAAATATTTATTTTATTTTTTAAATCAAATTATTGACCAATCGGGTTTTATTTAACTCTCTATCCTAAGTCAAAGTTTAATTTGGGTATTTATCATTTCAACCCGATTCCATTTCAATTTAGAATCAAAGCATAGCAAAGGGAACTTGCAGTGTGATAACTGGGATGGTGTCAAAGTAAATAAACAAGCAATAGCAACATCAAGAACAATCCAATAATTAATTCAAATAATCCCGAAATAATCGTATTAATTCATATTGTTGTTTGAGCAAATTAATATAATTATTTCTAGAATCTACACTATCATTTCATGTAGATTAAAGATTATTGCATTAATATTTATACTGTTCTTCACTTGATATCTGCTGTTCAATTTCAAACTACATTAATTTATACAACATACATTTACATGGTTAAAGGTGTGGTTAACACTATTTCTACGTGTCAATTTATTTAACATTTAAAGGGGTCATATTATGCAAATGTCATCAAATCAAATTTAACACATATATCAAATCTAACTGTCCTACATTAAATTTCAATTTCAAATTGTTTATCACTTACAACATTAACAATTTTACGTCCAATGTCAACATCAAACAATCAATCATTTAACAACCAAACTGGATTATCATTGTATAAATACAGATAATGGTGTCAGATGTCACATGTAATGACCCAACTTCCAAACACTAGGAAGTCGCATCACTAATAAGAAAAGAAAGGGATAGAGAATAGAAAGAAAGAGAAGAAAGAAGAAACAACACATCAGAATCTAAACAGCAGAACGAATAAATTATATTAATAACATAAAATGTTATATAGTTTACAACCACTATCAGAGTACACAGATATACAACACATACTAGACAGTTATAAACACCTGTCTAGTATTTACAACATAATACAACTTAGAGACAACACAGAACACACAACGGAATACTATATATCTTATGCAGAAGCCTCCTGCTCTATTGCTCCTCCAATATTCGTCAAAGCTAACCTGAATCCTTGGCTACTCGTAAAAATTTGAGTACCCAAGAATTTAAGAAAACAAAGAATAAACTCCGGGTCAGACATGGGTCTGGTGTGAATAACAGGTTAAAGTTGCTTAACTTTCAAAAACCTTTTGAAAAGAAAGGTATCACGTAAGACTTCCCACACATAAAGATGGAAAAGTTTTTACCTTACGCTAACCAAAACATTTGATAGGAAATCCAGTGATATTATAATAGGTCTAGAGTTTTCAAGTAAATATGAAATAGCCGAAATTGTTACATTATTAAATTCCAGCTACTAGCCACAAAAGTGGCTAATACAATCAAAACCATTGGCACTTATTGGATTTTGGATTCCATACAATGGAAGGGCTACTAGGGTACCGCCCGTCACAGTACGTGGCCTAGATCAACGTACCGAGGAGTACGCCCGCTCCCCTGCAACACAAGGTCGGACCCATTCCTTACTGAACAGTTCCGAACAAGACAACCCCGTAGTTGGCGCGCGATTCCAACTACCCACACAGCCGAATAAAAAGGGACTTCTAGACAGGGATCAATCTCGCTCTCCAGTGGGAGCTACCCACGAAGCCTTGCTGCACCTCCCCTATTTTAGCCATTCCCGGTTGATGAGGTTTGAGTCTACTATTACCTTTAGAGAACACATCTCTTAGAATGCTCATCGTCCACCTGACGATGTTCTGGAAGCATTCAACCCATACAAGTTCGTTCCGGATCCGAACGAAACCGAAGGCATTATCTCGTTACACTCATTACGAAATAACCCACAGAGTTAATGACGATAACCCTTGCACTCTGAATCACCATCTCGAACCATAAGTACTATTCCGTCAAACTCATTACGGAATCACCCACAGAGTTATACTGACGTATAGTTCTTATACCTCGAGTCTTCACTTGCTTTACTTAGATTCACGACCTAACGTTAATTGGAATCGATGTGGTTTTCGGATATCCAAATATGGAAACCCGATCCCTGTCTCATCGAAATCCAAAGCGTGACTTTTAGGTCCAAGTTGTTTTAAATTTAAAACAATTAAATTTAATTATTCATATACATACATATAGATAATTTACATCATCACAATAGATAATCAATATTATCATCATAAATAGATAACTCATAGCATCATCACAATGCAACCAATGCATCCATATCACACATCATTATTTATCTCATATCTGAGATTCAAACCATTTAAGTTAAACCATATCATCCATTCATAAGCAAGGATCTATAATCACTATCTATAATTAATTTAAAATGAATTAAATTAATTACTTCTATCTCTAATTAATTTAAAGTGAATTAAATTAATTACTTATCTTTAATTAATTTAAAATGAATTAAATTAATTACTTTACCATTTAAAACCTGCTTACTTATCCATTAATTGATTACAAATCAATTAAATAATTATCCTCAAATTAATCACCTTAATAAATCACTCTTGATTAATTATCTTTTAATTACTTTCAAGTAATTATCCTTAAATTAATTTCACAAATTAATTATTCTTAACCAAAATCAGTAATTAACCTTTAATTACTTCATTAGTTAATTAACTATAATTAATTACATTAATCCTAATTAATCCTTAATTAATTACTTCATTAATCACTTATCATTGATTAATTAATTTTTATTAATTAATTAATCCTTAATTACATCATTAATTATATTAATTAATGATCCTTAATTAAATTTAAATTAATTACTTATTTAAATTAATTACATTAAGTAATTAATCTTAATTAAACCAAAATTATTAATCATTCTTGATTAATTACATTTGGTAATTAACTACTCTTAATTACTTCTTAATTACTCCCAAATTAATTATATTTAATAATTAATTATATTTATTAATCATTCTTAATTAATCTCATTAGTAATTAATTACCTTTAATTAATTACCTTACTTAATTATTTTCCATTGATTTAATCAATTAATGCTTAAATTAATTACACTAAGTAATTAATTATTAATTACTTCATAGAGAAATTACCTTCACATTAATTACACAAAGTAATTAGTTCAAAAACTCTTCCATACTTTAATTAATTATCTCTAGTAATTTTGACTTAATTACTTCTCTAAGTAATTATTCTTCACTGATTACTTATCATCTCATCCAATGATTATTCTAAATTAATTAAAGTTAATTAATTAATTTAAACTAATCAAATAAATTAATTAATTACAATGAGTAATTAATAACTTTAATTATTTCCATAAAGTAATCATACTTAATCAAGTTCCATAATTGATTAACTAAATTAATTAATCCAATTAATTATCAAAATTAATTAATTAATAAATAATCCTAAGTTAATGACCTTCATTAACTTTTCATTAATTCTTTTAATTACCTTTCTTAAGTAATTAACTTAAATTAATTAATATTAATTACAAATTTAATTAATCCTTAATTTATTTCAAATGTTTAATTAATTAAACAACTTAATTGATCAAATTATTTAAATTATCTTACTAATTTTAATGAAACAAAGATCATTAAATCTTTAATTTACTTTAAAATAAAACATTTCTTATTAATGATTACTTTATCATTAACAAAGTAATTTAAAACAAATTAACTTAAAACTGTTATCAAATTACATTTTAAATTTTAAATTTAAAATGAAAAACCAAACTTAACAAAGTTTTAAAAACATTCTAATACCTTTTTAAAACTTATGCTAAAAAAATTTCTCATTTTATAAAAGGAATTTAAACCCATATTTATTTAAGACACAAATCATATTTAAAATATGATTCAATATTAAAAGCCGTTTAAACATTTCAAAATTTAAAAACTTCTTTTATTTTCAAAACATGATTCAAATTTGAATCTTGTTTCCAGATTTAAACTTATGTTTAAATCTTCTACTTTAATTTTAAAGCTTTATCCTCAAATTCAAATATTTAAACTCTTTTATACTTGTTAAACATTTTAATTTATAAAGTTTAAATTAAATTTTCAAACCTGGATTCAAACTCAGTTTGAATCCAGAATTTAAATTTAAGTTTTATTTCTGTTAAACAACTTGCTTCAGATTTGAAACTAAATTTGGATTGGAAATAAATAAGTTTTCCAATGAAACCTGTAAACACTTACATACCCTAAACCCCCTTATATTAATTCGAGTAAAACCATCTGCTACTTCGAGCTAATAATCAAATTACCCGAAGAAAACAACAACTTCCCAAACCCACTTCACACCTGATACTCTGTGCACTCGTGCACCTCCACCGGTGAACCACGGCACTCCGACCATTTCTGATGATCCACACAAATGTACGTTCAACCTCGCACCCTGTTCCATCACTAAGATCACCAGAAGTAGCTCAATATCGAGATCGAGCCCTAAAACCCAAACTGGAACGCAAATTGGAAACCTGGAATCAAAAGGCCATTCCCCTCCCAAAACCTATCATCGCCAACATCACTGCCCTCCGACCACCAGAATAGCAGCAACTCCGGTCACCATCTCATCAGTGGCCATACTCCTATCTCCCCAAAAATTAAGGCACTCGGTCACTTGTAGCCTCCATACCAAACAAATCAATGCGGTGCCTAAAAACTAGGTTTACAGGACAAAACCCAACATCCCAGCCTCCTCGGTGATATATCACCTTTTCCACTATTTTCTCATCAATAATGATTACTCTACTATCACCAGAAGTAATCCCGATCCCCCGGATTACAAGGTTCATCAGAATTTTCCAAAAAACCCAAAACAGTGCAATCCCTGATATACACTTCAATTCAACTTTTAAAAATTAAGATTTAGAACTTAAAAATCCTATTTTTGAATCAGTATTCAATTTATAATCTTAAATAAAAGAATTACAGTGTTGAATTTTTTCTAAAAATTTAAGCTTTTCTATTGTTTTTGTTTCCAGGGCAAAAATACAATTTATTTAACTTAAATAAAGTTTTTAAAGCTTCTTTATACTCAACAATCAGATATTATCTGAATCTTAAATCCTAACATTGACTTGTTTAAGAGAAAATGAATTTTTATTACAATCTATACTTCTGAAGTTAAGTACAGGAAAGAGAAGATATACATCACATACATTCAAACATTTATATTCAGCAATACATTTAAAATCATATACACAGGCATACTAATCAACATGCAATCCAGATAACATACCAAAAACATACTTATTTAAGCAACAAACTTATATTTAAATTTCAAAAAAAAAAAAGTTACTCACCTGGAAATAGAGATGAAACAGAGCTTTGATTTTGAAAAACTTTATGCTTTTAAAACTGGAAATTTTCTTTGCCTCAAATCTTGAATTGCTAAATGAAACTATGTTGCTTGCTGTTAAAAACTTATATGCAGGCCTGATCTTGTTTTAATTGGAAATGCAGGCTTTAGATTTTACTTGCTTTAAAGACTCAGATTGCAGAGAAAAACTTGCAAGTTGGTTTGAAATCTTGTTACAGCCTTAAGAACAGATTTGAAAATGCAGGCTTTTCATTTGCTTTTGAAAGGAATTTCAGGTGCAGGCATTTGATTTTTATTATATTTGAGGAAGAGTTTGCATTGCATTTGAAAAACCAGATTTTCACAATGGATTGCAGGATTAAACATGCCAACTTTTGATTAAAGAAGGGTTTCAGATCTTTTGGGTTAAGGAGGATTCCAGATTTTTATTTTGAGGAGAAAATTTCAGATTTTGATTTAAAAATATGATTTTGGGTTTTGAGAGTTTTGGAAACAAATTTGTTTCAGTTGAGATTTTTCTTCTCTTAGAAAAAATGAACATTAGAAAAAAAATGAGGGTGAAGAAAAACATGTTTTATAAGCGTATAAATGATTATTTAAAAATTAAAAGAAAATCAAAATAAGAAGGACACTTGTCTCAAACATATATTAATATGATAACCCATGTCTCATTAGTTACTTAGGATATTAACACTTGTTTTATACATATTTTCTTATTTTTCTTATTTATTTTAAAAGTAAATAAAAACCCTTTTCTTTATTTGTATTTATTTATGTGTAAGTTATTTTCATAAGTAAATGTATATGCATTCCTTTTTAAAGAAAATGAAGTGAAACAATTTATATAAAAGATGAAAGTTTACTTACAAGATTTATATATGTTTATTTATTTGAATTTCAAAATTAAATCAAATTCAAATGTTATTTATACAATTAAAAATTCCACTTAAAACTAATTTATCAACATATTCTAATTTTAAAATAATAACATTGTCTTTTAAAAATCCTATCTATATTTATAATTACACATTCATTATTTGAAAATAACTCATTTATCAATTTTAAATCATTTATAAAAGAAATCATAAATTCTTGCCTTATTTATCTTAATTAAAAGAATTAATGTTTAATATATAAAGAGTATTTTAAATTTTCATATAATTCCAAATTATAATTATTAAGCTATATTTAAAACAAATAAAATAAACTTTTATTTATCTTATTAAAATTGAAACTATGCTTTAAAATACATTTATACAATTTAAAACAATTTCTTTAAGTATTTTAAACCAATTAGTTACTTATTAAATAAATAAAAATCTCCAAATTATTAAAATGGATATCAGAATTTAAAAACAAGATTTTATTTGTTCATTAATCTAAAATCAAAACTTATCTATCTACAATATATATATATATATATGTATATATATATTATAAATAGAAAGCAATTATTAGTTTTTAAAAGATAAAATTTATCATTAAACATTTATTTAATTGGATTATTAAATCAAGTAAATTTTATTGACAGAATTTATCAAATCGATTTAATTTTAAATACAAATTATTGAATTGATATTGCCAAAATTTCCGGGATATCACATCACAGGTGAACTGATACAGGAAATAACATATATAACAGTGTAAAAAACCAACAGCAGCATATTTCAATTGTTGTTTCAATTGTAATCAAATTTAATAAATAAAAGAACATTAATCGTGAGTGATTGCTCACCTTTCGAGACTAGAGAGAGATTCGACAATGAATCGAGTTACGAAATCCAAAGCAACGCTTGATGGGAACAAGTTTGATGAACAGAGCTAATAATAGAAATTGATGGGAACAGATCAAATTAGCTTGATATAAAAATTTAGACGAGATGTATATTATATTATTATCCTCCTTAAACCCAGTATTCAAATTAAAGTACATATACATTTTATACAAGTCTTAATTTAAATATATTCATTGAAATCAAACATATTAAAATCAAAAACTATATATATACATATATACATCACAAAACCAAATTCACTATATTTTAAAGTACATACATTAATTTTGAAATATCAATATCTGAAACCAAATGTACATAGCCAATTAACATCCAAGGATATACCTAACTGTAAATAATGAAAATTTTAAAGAAAATCAAATAATTTAACCAAATTCACCCTTAAACCTTGTCTACTAAAATACGTATGGCTCAATGTACTTAAACGTGCTATATAGATGCAGGCATTATAAATAAATATGAGCCACAATTATATGCACACACGCATGCTACAACATATGCAGACGACCATAGGCAGACAAAACATATGTTTCATACTACCAAAACATATGCAGACTTCCTTTACAAAATAAGATACTATAAACACTATACTTTACTTCTTTTTCTAATACATCTACTGCATCTATAATTTAGCAAAAAAAACAGTACACTTCTATAACCAGAACTCCTGTAACACATGTATTAACCAATTCCAAGCTAATACATTAACTCAATAATATGTCAATTATATTTCACATTATAAAATATTTCTTTTACTAACGTATATCTAGAAAACAATATATATATTAAACTAGCATCATTTGTATGCAATGCTAATAAAGTAATATGCAGACTCAGTGTATTAATGAGTTCCATATTTAGGTTACTATTCATTCTCAAAGGTGAATATATATATATATATGTATATATATATATATATATATATATAGGGTATTAAATATAATTCCTTCTTCATTAAACAAGACAACCGGCACCAACTAACTATATATATATATATATAAACTACCATATACCGATATATATACACGCAACCCATATGTTATAGATTTGAAACATATACAAAACTTACATTATTTCATGTGAATAGGGATGGGAAGTGCGTCCATCAAACAATGGGCGGCAAGGAATAAGGTGATGTGAACACGGGCATGGCTCGGCTAGGGAGGAGATGGCCGGCATGGGTTCGAGTAGCTGGGCTTGGGGAGGGGCTCGGTTGTTAAGTGGTTTGTTGCTCCTGCGGTGGTTGGTCAATGCGGTTAGGGTGCTGGCCGATGGGAGAGTGGAGGCGGGTGGAAGGCATTGGAGCAAACTGCTCGGTTGTTTGACGCATGCGTGGTGAGGGGGAAACCATATTAAATAAAAAATTTGCTCGGGTTTATGCATGCAAACTACGTGGGAGATGCAAATTGCGTGGGTTTATGCATGCAAATTGCGTGGGAGATGGGAGAGTGGAGGCGGGTGGAAACGGATCAGGTCGTGGTGGCGATGGGTAGCTGCGTCGGGTTTCAGCGTGCCGGAGAAGAGAGGGGACAAAGTGGGAGAGAGGGGCGGTCGCTTGAGGCCGAGCCTGGCTTGCAGCGGATTAGCTTTCTTCTTTTTTCTTGCAGCCGAAAGAAAATTAGCAAGCAAGTTTATTTTTTTATGAGGAAAGGAATGGGAGAGTTTGAGAAGAATGAGGTGAACAGTCGTAATAGTATATAGATTTCAAATTCTTGGAAGCACGCAACAGTAAATGAGAAAATGAACCAACCAATGAACGTTTGAACTAGTAAAAAGCAACAGTCACATCTGATGAATCCAAAAAAATAATTAATTTCTAGCCGTTGACAGCTGTTTGCATTGTACATGGAATACATGAAAAGTCACAAATCCAACTGGCACAAACTGGTACCGATACGGAAGGCGTTTCGCAAAGTGCAACGTAGAACGGACTCCGAATTGGAAAATCGAATATACCGTTTTGATCAGCGCGACGAGGCACTTCCAACGGAACACAGATAATCGTAGTACGATTTAATCATAAGAATTCGAATTTTTAAACTAGCGGAAAATGCAGGAAAAACGCAGAAAAATAAGATCGACGGAGCTAAAGAATTCCGAATTTTGAAAAACGAAAAATGATGTCTTGCTGAGAAAATGATTTACAATTTTTCTATCTAAAAATATTTAGGTTTTGAAAACATTTTATTTTCATCAATTCTTAACTGATTAAATCGAAATAAAAATTATACATGAAAATAAAATTTCGTATTTTTGGATGAAAATTTACCGATTGCTCTGTTTAACTAGGCGAGTTTCCAATATTAAATTTTTATTTCAAAATTTTATTATTTAAAATTTCAGAAAATTCAATTAATTAAATAAATAAACGGTTGAAATTTACGGGTTGTAACATTCTCCCCCACTCAAAACTTTTTGCCCCCGAAAAGGAAGGAGGTAGGAGAATAGAAACAACCAGAAGAAAATAAACTTGGATTACAAAATAAAACGATTAATTTAAACCATATAAATTCCAATTTAAATTAATTTATATTCAACAATTGGTCTTTAAATTCAAGATTTCCATTAAATTTATTTAATTTCTCATTTATTAATGTTAGATACAAAAGGTTTCTTTTAAAACAAAAATTCAATTTAAATTCAATTAATACCAGGATATCTCATTAAGTTGATTTTTATTTCAATTTATTAGTTTCCTCAAAACAGAATTTATTTTATTTATCTCATTTATTATTCTATTAACTTATTATTCTAATTATCGTTATTAACATTTTTATAATTAAAATTTTAAGTGTATAACATTTATTATAACTACTCAAATTTATTTAAAAATTCTTTTAACATCATTTTATATTGTACAATATTCAATTACATAGTTAACTTTTGAAAATTTAGGCAAGTTATATATAATGTAATTGAGTATTATCTAAATAAAAATTTCAATTCACTTATTTCAGGTTAAGTATTTAGTCAAAAAAATTGGCTTTATTGAAAATCATCCTTAAATCAAAATTTTAAGAATTAATTTCCGATTGGCTTCAAATAACCAAGAGACAAATATATATTTAAAATCAAATCCATAATTAGATTCCAATATATATATTATAAATCAAGTCATACTTTAGAAATTTCAAATGAATTAAATTATCTATACCCAAGTGCAGCAGATCTATAGTATGGTCTCTTCACTTTGAAACTCGAAAATGAATGTCGATGATGCGGCCGTCATCACCGAAATTATTTTCCAGCGACAAAAGAGAAGAGCACAAATTTAATCATTTACAATTCTTTGAAAACCCTTTCTATTCGAAAATATTTTAAATAATATATATTTTAAACTTTAAAACCATAGTTCGAAATTATAGGAAATTAAATTCTCAAATTCTAATTTAAATTCACTTCAAATTCCAAATCAAATTATAACTAAGTTATATAAATTCATTTATTTATATTATGCAATAGTCAATGGTTTACAAAACAATAAATGAAAATCAAATATTATCATTTTTGACAACAATTTCATTAACAATTTAATTTCAGAAAACTTATATTTATATATAATATAATCATACAAAACTATTTTGTTTACCAAATTTGAAAACAATATTATGTCAGTTTGTTCTGTTCAAGTGTTTTGGAAATCCTATCGATAGCGTTGATCAGATGAATCGATCGAAAACCCAAATCAACATCAACAACTCAAACAACACAATATATAAAACACTTTGAACATTAATTTACAAATACACCTCCTCGCTCGACGATACAAGGATGGATTTCAAAGCAAGGCTAGAGATTCAAATTTTGATGGACTCAATCAAAGAGAATTTTTGATTCGAAGATAGGTTCGAAACAAGGATAAGATGATTAAATAACAAAATATGGAGATGGATAAATTTATATAAATCGCGGGCAACCTTAACCGGGTCGACCTTGACTTTAAGAATAAGATCGATGTAGAATTTCGATTCAAATCTACATTCGATCTCAGGAAATAGAATTCAGGTATAGCAGGAGATAGATAGCATCGTAAATCGAGGATACAGAAATCTCCGGTAAATCAATGCCCATTGTAAAAAAGTTTCACCCCTTTACAAATCATTCGAAGTTTGGCGATACCGCCGATTCATTTTAAGGGTCATTCGAAGTGGAGTTATGGGATGCTCCAGAATTGAAAGAAGACGAATAGTGAGGGACACGAATGAATTTTGAAACCGCATGTAACGTTCCGAAATTCAAAGGAATCGAGTCAAAAGGAAGAGATTCAAACTCGAATGAGAGTACCCTATATGCCAAGTTTTTCCTAGAGCTACCAAGGCTCTGATACCAACTGTAACGACTCGCTATTTTGGACTATTCGCATCCGCACATGTCAGACTTGAATAATTCAAAATACCGAATTGTTAATTTAAATATGTCAAAACTCAGATACACAGTAAATAAATAATCACAGAATCACAGACACAGAGTAATAATATGCAGCGGAAACAAAAGATAGTAGTTAATGAAGCTACTATATATATAATAGAGTAAATAAGTTACAACAGAAGTCTCGAATACAATAGTCAAATACAAGAATCAGAATACATCACTAGAATCAACTGAATATCTGAAAGCTGGATAGATGGCTGGATCTCCAAGCGAAGCTCCAACTCCAAATGTGAGTCTCGAATACTGGTACACTCAGTCTGTCCCGAGCGTAAAGGAAAACACAAAACACTCGAGTCAGGATTAACATTCTTTTATCAATAAATCCAACTCAAGTGAAATAACAACTGAAATACAAGTAACTCAAAGGATGTTTGGAATAACCATCCTTTAAGGATCCGTTAAACTATCTACTAGGTAGTAATGTACGCTAAGTAGATAATGCCTATCAGTAATATAAAGTATCAGAATAGTGTTAAGGCGTTACCATTATCCCCTTAACGCATTTTATATAAGCGTCATAGACTATACAACACTATAAACTCCACCGTAAACTAGTGGGTTATCAGGGGGTACTCCATAGGTATAACACAAGACAATTTCGTAGTGGTCGCGTATATAGGGATACAAGTATGACAAGGCACATGAGGCAATACCCAAGGCAGTGAAACTACCGTTTGCCTGATCCGGACTGGTGAGAACGCATCGCCGCAACGATCGCAACACCGCGAAACAACACTTCTAAAATTCCAAGGGTGCACCAATCTATAACAAGTAATGAGTAGTTTACGAAGAAGTGTGTTTGCTCGAGGTGGCTAACCGCATTTGGCCCGGCAAGTCTCCTGTTTTAGTCATTTCCAATTTGACACAAGTATCAAGGCTATCCATTATCATTCTCTTTCTTCAGTCATCACGTACATCATTCCAACCACTTCATTCTGGATCACACTCCGCGTATAGTTATTAAAGTGGTTTTCGGTTTAGACAGAGAGTATGTCCATCACTGATTCCGGTTTCTTTAATAACTTCCGTAATTATTACATCGATTGGTTGTTTAATAAATTTCAAAACCAAATCAATTTCAATTTCAATTAGAATTTGGAAACCAACATTCCATTTGTCTTTCGATTTTAATTTTCATATTTTACGTTTCAAAACTTCCGAATTACTATTTCAAAATCTTATAATTCAATTTCAATTTTATTTAAAACAATTCAAATATTGATTTAAATTCGTATATGAGTTTCATTCCGAAATCATTTAAATAAATTTAATTTAACATTCAAACCAATTTAAATTCATTGCTCGATTTCATTCAATATTCGTTAAGTTAAATTTATCATTCAAAACAATTTCTATTTGATTTCCAATTCATTAAATCAATTATTTAAGTTCAACTCCATTATATTAACTTACAAAATTAAATTAAATTCGTCAAATCAAATTCTTTAAATTACAAGTCTTATATTAATTTCAATAAATCACATTTTATTTCTTGTTAAGGAAATTCAATTTCACTTTTTTATTTACTTAGTTACAAATTTCAAAACTCAATTAATAAAGAAACTTAATTCACTTATTCAAGAAGTTTAATTTCACTTATTAAAGAATTCATTTCTATTTAATTATTAAATAATTCAACCTTATTCAATTATCAGATAGTTTCAAAACTTAATTATTACTAATTTCAAAACTTAATTATTAATAATTCAAAAACTTAATCATTAATCATCCCAAATTTAATTATTAAATAACAAATTTTTAAACAACATTCTTTCATCAATTACTACGTCAATAATTTGTTTCAGATTTCAAATATTAATATTTTCCTTTCATCAAAATTTAAATTCCAATTTCATTTCAAACCTTACTATTTATTCAAATAAAATCTTTATATTATTTTTTAAATCAAATTATTGACCAATTGAGTTTTATTTAATTCTCTATCCTAAGTCAAAGTTTAATTTGGGTATTTATCATTTCAACACGATTCCATTTCAATTCAAAATCAAAGCTTAACAAACGAAACTTGCAGTGTGATAACTGGGATGGTGTCAAAGTAAATAAACAAGAAATAGCAACACCAATAACAATCCTATAATTAATTCAAATAATCCTGAAATAATCATATTAATTCACATTGTTGTTTGTGCAAATTAATATAATTATTTCTAGAATCTACACTATCATTTCATGTAGATTAAAGATTATTACACTAATATTTATATGGTTCTTCATTTGATATCTATCGTTTAATTTCAAACTACATCAATTTATACAACATACATTTAAATGGTTCAAGGTGTGGTTAACACTATTTCTACGTGTCAATTTATTTAACATTTAAAGGGGGTCATATTACGTCAAATTTCAATTTCAAATTATTTATCACTTACAACATTAACAATTTTACGTCCAATGTCAACATCAAACAATCAATCATTTAACAACCAAACTGGATTATCATTGTATAAATAACAGATAATGGTGTCAGATGTCATAGGTGAACTGATACAGGAAATAGCATATATAACAGTGTAAATAACCAACAGCAGCATATTTCAATTGTCGTTTCAATTGAAATCAAATTTAATAAATAAAAGAACATTAATCGTGAGTGATTGCTCACCTTTCGAGGCTAGAGAGTGATTCGACAATGAACTGAGTTACGAAATCCAAAGCAACGCTAGATGGGAACAAGTTTGACGAACAGGGCTGATAACAGAAATTGATGGGAACGGATCAAATTAGCTTGATATAAAAATTTAGACGAGATGTATATTATATTATTATCCTCCTTAAACCCACTATTCAAATTAAAGTACATATACATTTTATGTAAGTATTAATTTAAATATATTCATTGAAATCAAACATATTAAAATCAAAAACTATTTTTACACATATATACATCTCAAAACCAAATTCACTCTATTTTAAAGTACATACATTAATTTTGAAATATCAATATCTGAAACCAAATGTACATAGCCAAATTAACATCCAAGGACATACATAACTGTAAATAATGTAAATTTTAAAGAAAATCAAATAATTTAACCAAATGCAACCTTAAACCTTATCTACTAAAATACGTACGGCTCAATGTACTTAAACGTGCTATATAGATGCAGGCATTATAAATAAATATGAGCTACAATTATATGCACACATGCATGCTACAACATATGCAGACGACCATAGGCAGACAAAATATATGTTTCATACTACCAAAACATATGTAGACTTCCTTTACAAAATAAGATACTGTAAACACTATACTTTATTTCTTTTTCTAATACATCTACTGCAGCTATAGTTTAGCAAAAAAACAGTACATTTCTATAACCAGAACTCCTATAACACATGTATTCACCAATTCGAAGCTAATACATTAACTCAATAATATGTCAAATGTATTTCACATTATAAAATATTTCTTTTACTAACGTATATCTAGAAAACAATATATATATTAAACTAGCATCATTTGTATGCAATGCTAAAAAATAATATGCAGACTCAATGTATTAATGAGTTCCATATGCAAGTTACTATGCATTCTCAAAGGTGAATATGTATATATTGGGTATAAAATATAATTCCTTCTTCATTAAACAAGACAACCAGCACCAACTAGCTATATATATAAACTACCATATACTGATATATATATACACGCAACCCATTGTTGTAGATTTGAAACATATACAAAACTTACATTATTTTATATGAACAGGGATGAGAAGTGCGGCCATCAAACAATGGGCGGCAAGGAATAAGGTGATGCGAATACGGGCATGGCTCGGCTAGGGAGGAGATGGTCGGCATGGGTTCGAGTAGCTGGGCTTGGGGAGGGGCTCGGTTGTTAAGTGGTTTGTTGCTCCTATGTTGGTTGGTCAATGCGGTTAGGGTGCTGGCCGATGGGAGAGTGGAGGCGGGTGGAAGGCATTGGAGCAAACTGCTCGGTTGTGTGATGCATGCGTAGTGAGGTGGAAACTATATTAAATAAAAAATTTGCTCCGGTTTATGCATGCAAACTGCGTGGGAGATGCAAATTGCGTGGGTTTATGCATGCAAATTGTGTGGGAGATGGGAGAGTGGAGGCGGGTGGAAACGGATCAGGTCGTGGTGGCGATGGGTAGCTTCGTCGGGTTTCGGCGTGCCGGAGAAGAAGAGGGGACGAAGTGGGAGAGAGGGGCGATGGCGTAAGGCCGAGCCTGGCTTATAGCGGAGTAGCTTTTTTTTCTTTTTTCATTTCTTTCAGCCGAAAGAAAATTAGCATGCAAGTTTATTTTTTTCATGAGGAAATGAATAGGAGAGTTTGAGAAGAATGAGGTGAACAGTCGTCATAGTATATAAATTTCGAATTCTTGGAAGCACGCAACAGTAAATGAGAAAATGAACTAACCAATAAACGTTTGAACCAGTAAAAAGCAACAGTCACATCTGATGAATCCCAAAAAAATAATTAATTTCTAGCCATTGACAGCCGTTTGCATTGTACATGGAATACATGAAAAGTCAGAAATCCAACGGGCACAAACCTGCACTAATACGGAAGGCGTTTCGCAAAGGGCAACGTACAATGGACTCCGAATTTGGAAATCGAATATACCGTTTTGAACAGCACGACGAGGAACTTCCAACGGTACACAGATAATCTTGGTACGATTTAATTATAAGAATTCGAATTTTTACACTAGGAGAAAATGCAGGAAAAACGCAGAAAAATAAAATCGACGGAGCTAAAGAAGTCCGAATTTTGAAAAACGAAAAATGACATCTTGCTCAGAAGATGATTTACAATTTTTTTATATAAAAATATTTAGGTTTTGAAAACATTTTATTTTCATCAATTCTTAACTGATTAAATCAAAATAAAAATTACACACGAAAATAAATTTTCATATTTTCGAATGAAAATTTACCAGTTTCTCTATTTAACTAGACGCGTTTCCAATATTAAATTTTTATTTCAAAATTTTATTATTTGAAATTTCACAAAATTCAATTAATTAAATAAATAAACGGTTAAAATTTACGGGTCTTTACATAATAGTTTTTCAAAATTTTACAACAAGGCGCAGGGCTACTATACACTTAACCAATGTTACCACTATTTTCATTCTAAAAAGAATTCAACTTTTGCGACAAATCAAAGTCGCAACCAACATGTCGGGCTACCAAGCTTCTGACACTCAACAATTAACAATCAATAGTTAACACATCATATATCCAATTTTAATTAATCCACATATTAAATAACTTCAAAAATCATCATTTTACTTTGCAAGTGCAGAACAAGATTTATTCTGCTCCATAGATGTCCAAAATATTCTGTTTAATTTAATTATAGCGGAACAGTGTTTTATTCTGCTAAATAGATATCACCAACAAACCATAATTAAGTTAATCATGTTATTGTTAAAATCAACGTAATTACATTCGATCCCTATTATAATATCAATAAATTTATACTTCGTTAAAACTATCAATATTTATTCCATAATGTTATAATCGTCAATACGAACCTAACACAAAAATCCATGGGTTATTTGGATTTAAAATGAATGAGATGTCCAATTTTTAAATTCAAACAATTAGTTAATGATTAAACAAAAAATAAATCAATATCTCACCCAAACTCCAATTATACCAAGCCCAATGACTTCTCAACCCAAACCCAAACATGCATAGTGTCTCCCTCCATCTCCCCCTAATCGAATGAATCCTGCACACGAACGTGCATGCCATGCACCTGTGTAGTGATTTGTCGTTCCGTACCCTCTGAGTTGACAATAAACCATAATTTTCCAACCCAAATTGTACGGAAGGGCGAATAACTAGGTGTGAAGAAGAAAAAGGAATAGAAGAAAACAGAAATAATAACATAGAATCTCACAATCGCAGCAGAACAATATATAATAGATAATAACATATCTTTATACAAAAAGAACTATAACTGTTATTAAACATACCATCATCTGAGTACAACAATCAACAATTCAATCTTGACAGTTATAATAACTTGTCCTCACAAGTGCTGAATATGCAGCATGCACACACAACAGAATATAACCAAGTACGTGGAATATGCCCAAGACTCCTCCAGCTCGTCTCCCAAGATCCATAGCATCTTAACTTGAATCTGTAATACTCGGTTTGACCCGAGCATTATAATAAAATAACTCCCAAGTCAGTCTGGAAAACCAACCTGAGAAAAATACGCTCTAATTGTTTTCAAAAATCCTTTTGGAAAACAAAGGTATCTCGTAAGACCATGCCACACATATAAACGACGGTTTTTACCTTACGATAACCAAAACCTTTTATGTCAAAATCATACGATATTATAATAGTGTCTATTGAAAATAAATCATAAAATAGCTGAAGTGCTTGCATCTCACGTTTTAGCATAATTGGGCACATCTAAAACCGTATAGGCTCGTAGTTGATATTGGGTTCCATACAATGACAGGGCAACAGGGGTACTGCGCGCCATGGTATACCTCTAGAAAAATGTACCAAGATCGAACTTATCGATCCCTGCAAACATAGGACTGGCCTACCCCTTACTGGATAGTACCGAACATGATCACCACCAGTGGGCTTGAAATGCATACAAATGAAAGTGATGATAAATGTCCACTCTAGATGAGTGATGATCATACCCTAATGGGAGCGACTCACATAGCCTTGCTGCATCTTCCCTGTTTTAGTCATTCTGGGTTGATGATGCTTAGGACTACGTATTACCTTAATAATAACATTCATACTTGGAATGCTAACACTGCCTTCTAGTCCACGATGCAAATGATAGCATTCATCCACACAAGTTGTTCTGGGTCTGAACAAACCGAGTCTCCAAAATCACCATCTTCGTTTTCTTCACGTTATCACAATTTGTAACGCACAAATTGGATCGAAGTGGTTTTCGGATAACTAAATCCGATCCCAGTCACTTTGAAACGATCAACGAATTTGGCCAGATTTGATAGTCGGTTATTTAACTATCAACACACATAGTAGTCACTAGGCCATATTAAAAACCTTTCAATACATTTATTTCAAATATCTTTACAAAGATATATATATATATATATATATATATATATATATATATATATATATATTCAAATCTTTACAAGTATATTCACTAATTGAAAACAATTTCAAATGCTTATATCCATAACAGGGTATTTACGAACCATATCAATACATAGAAATATTTCCAAATTCCATTTTGTAACTCATTACATAGAAAATGTTTCTATATAAATCATTCCGTAGTTAAAATATTTCCAAAATTTTTCATTCCAATACTTAGGAAAATATTCATAAGTAAATTTCCCAAAAACATTTCCAATACTTAGGAAAATATTCATAAGTAAATTCCCCAAAATCATTTTATTCCAATACTTAGAAAATATTCCATTAATTTCATACTTCTCAAAACCCTTTACAATTTATTTGTAAATTCTTTAACTCATTTATGCCGGATTATATAAGTTTCTGGAATTCATTAATTAATTTCCATTAAAATTTCCAAAATCGATTATACCTGTCCATAATTCCAACTACCCATTTCTAACTTCTTTTATGAATTCTAATTTTTTTTCAAAGTTTCTGTATTTAAACACTTTGAGAATTTCCCTAAGTTCCCAGAATTTCACTATAAAATTTCCTCTTATAAAATCACATTGATTAATTAAAATCCGGTTTACAAATCTCGAGAGCATTTATAAATAAATTGCAATCACTTATTTTTAACTCCATATATATACACTCTAATGGGTATATATTATTATTATTATTATTACTATTATTATTTAAGAATAAAAATTATTTTCCAAAACGCTTCAAGTCATTGTTTAAAATATCAAACACTTTTCAAATAAAAAAATGGAAACTGATTTCCAATCCATTTAAATAATATAAGTAGACTTGCCAAGTTTATTAAAAATAAATTTAATTATTTGAATAGTTAACCTTTCCAAAATATTGTAAATACTAATAAAAGTTTTAAACCATACTGTTTAATAAATAATTCCTTCTAAGAGCCAAACCTTACTTCTCGATACCAAAATCCATTTTAAAATTTTAATATTTTCATCTCCAATTTATAAAACATCCTTGATTCATTCACATTGGTTCACGATTTCAATTTCATAACCATTCTCACATTTCAAAAATAGAATCCACTATTTTTTCAAAAACCACTTTCCATATCTCGATATAAATTCACACCGTGAATTGATATTTCAAATTTATCAACTAATAATCATTTCCCTTTATTTAAAAACATCATTTATAAGTTTACAAACTCATTTGGGTTTCAATTGTTTATAAATCATTCTTATCTATAACTTCATTTTTTTAATCTATCACTTTATAAATCCTATTTATTTTTCAAATCTATTTTAAATATTGATTCCAACTCCATTTCCATATTTTCAGAAATATCATTTAAAAATCCATTGTTCAGAAATCCCTTATATAATTTATTTTTAAATCTCTAATTAAAACATTTTACGAACAATTGAGTACAAATCCAAAATCAAATCATTGTTTTATCCAAATCAATTTCCTTTAAAATAATCCAAATTTCGATATAAATATTTTTATATCCAAAATCTCCTTTTAATTTCTTTAAATTCAAAAATATTATTTATGGTATTTAAAATACCAAAATTAAGGTCGGTGCTACTATAGCACCCAATAAATCAAATCATAACATAATATATAACATATTATCCACACACATCATATATCACAATATATGAAAAACAATAAATATATTTGAGGAATCTAGTTGGATCCCTTCAACCCATTTCCCTACAACCACAAATGTTATATAACATAAAATAATAGACCCACTTCGAGGCGTGATATCGGGGCACATAGTGTCTCATCTGCTCCAATCGGCGGGAATATACTCTAGTACTAATATACATGCTACTATATATAATATAACATCCAAATGATAATAATTTATAAATTCATCCAATCAACCAATAAATAATTTTACATTTTATTTTAAAACCAGTAATCCAAATAAGTGAGATTTACTCACCTTGATTTTTTTATTTGCCAAACATCTAGATTTGAAATAAATCGAACAACGTTTAGTATAATCTAAATTTCCAACAGACTCCAAAAAATCCTAAACTAATTTTTTTCAGTAGCACTCGTCGACGCGATCACAACGCGGCTCGTCGCGTTCGATTTGGACCTCGTATGAATACGTTATGACATCTTAAGTATTCGAATTTATTAAAACTATTATATTTATGTTAATTAAAAAATTAATCTTAGTTACCGCAATTAACTGGTTAATCCCTCTTCTCACATCATAAAACCCGCTCTCCACCCGAACGAAACCAAACCTGCCAATCGAATCACAACCGTGCCATCCCCAATCGTCGCGCCACCACCTTATCCACTCTTTCGCCACCACGCCTGGCCATAAGCCTTGCAGCGCCGACCACGACCCACAATACGCCACCATCCACTCATAACCAGAACCGTAACCTTGCCACACTTAGCTCCGCCTTGCCAGACCAAAATCGTGACCTATAAAGAAACGACGTGCCAAGCCCACACCGACCGCCAATGCCTCAGGCCACGTGCTTCCTCCAGTCTCTTCGCCAGCGCACGATCGACTCTCGCGACCCAACACAGCCGCATGATCCAAAAAGCCAACGCCTCCCCTTCCGAGCTTATCTACTCATTCACGATTCCATCGCCTATTATATTATATATATATATATATATATAATATATTCGTGAGTTAGAACTGAAGAATAAAGAGGGAGGGATGGATCACATTTATAAATTAAAGGGAAGTGGTGCATGATCAGACTAGAGTGGCTCGAGAGTGCTAAGTCGGATAAAAGTTTGACATTTGATTGATTTTTTAATATATATTCAGAATATCTCATTTTTCATAACTCCAAATCTCGAACCCCTATTGAGGTGTGCTGCTTGGCATTCTTAATGTTGTACCCCTCTTTCGAACACAATGGAACAAGTTTCGGGACCTATTTCGATCGTATGTGGAAGATAGCTTTTTGAACGCAATTACTATATTAAATTTCCAATATTAATTTCAACGCAATCTATCCCGTACGACCAAACGTTAACTCTAAACAATACAAAATTTAAAATTCGATAATAATACACTATTACGGATCCAATGGAACTGGTTTAGTTGAATTCCGAGACCGTGTCTTGGATCGCTATTTTAACGCGTTGATTAAATCGACGATTTTCAAAATCGGCGAAATTACTTGGAATCTTCAGTTTAAAAACTTACTAACTCAATTCTAATTTGAATAAAATTTACATTCACATTAGAAATCGTTTCGATTCATATTCACTTTAATTTTCAATTTATTTTCACTATTCCCTTATTATGATAAATCGCTATGTTTGAAATTTAAATCATCGAATTCAACCAATTAATTCCACATTAAATATCAATTATATTTCGAATTCAACATTTAAAACAAATTTAAGTATTCAAAATCAAACGGTTGAAAAATCCGGATCGCTACATTCCTCCCCCTTAAAAGAATTTCGTCCCCGAAATTGCTAAAAGGTAGGACGAATGATTTAAACCCATTACTTTTCAAAAAACCCACTTAGTTAACTTGCGTTTCACTTTCCTAAATCCATTAGTCCAATTCAAACAACTGATTTCCATTCTTAAATCAAAACCCTTTACTTCAATTACACTTCAAAAACAAATCTTAGTTAACAAAAATTTCCAAAAATTTTCAGAATTTTTCAAACAACCTAAATTTCCAAAAAAAATTTGGTAGTCTCCCATGTATGGAGAGACTTTTGCAATATGAAAAATGTGATAAAAATATATACATTGGCTCTCATGGCCTGAAAACGCGATATATAACAATATTTATATTTCTCGCGCACTAAATTCTTAAGCGTGCCTTATTTTAGCGTTATTATGCGAGCTCGCTCAATTTCTATGCAATCCTGCAACCAAAATATAGCCGAATGGTCTTTTTGTACCTGTACTTACTAAATTTAAACACGTAAGTCTCAAAAAATGAAATTTAGTGACGTTTCAAGCATTTTCCTTGTTAAACACAATATTTGCATAAACCAACATGTTCCACATGTATTTTAAAGCAATTACAAGGTTCCAACATTAACTTAGTTACTATAAATCGATTTATATGCCATTTCATTCAATTCGAATGATTCACAATCAAATTTACTTGCATCTATTTTATATTACACTTAATATATTCATATTCATTTCTAATGAATTCTAAACAAATTTATTGACTTTCCATCTGTTTGCATAATTTTTATTACTTCTATATATGTCGAATGACAGTTCAATCCATGCTATTTGGTGATATTCATTCAATAAAATAACCATTCTAGTTTATAGCTATTTTAAATTGATTCCAAATCAATTTATCAACTTCAATAATCCACATTCAATTTATTCACAAAATCTTGTTTTCTCAATTTTATATTCAACAACAAACCAGTCTTGCCAATTTATTTATGTATCATCTCATAAATTATTTACTTAAGTAGAATTCGATGATGACCCTCAAATCTGTACCCTTTGAATCGATAATAAACCACATATATCGACGTAAAAAGCACAGAATGACAGAAAGTCAAGAGAAAAAGAATAAGACAGAAGAAGAGAAGAGAAGAAAGAGAGAAGATAGAACCAAAACAGAACAATATAGAATCTCGCACTGCAGGGGAAATCATATAATATCATATTAATGATCTTTACAAAAAAAGTAACTGTATATATACACATCAATCAGAGTCCAACAATCGGTCACTAGTTATCAGCCTAAACAGTTATAATAACATGTCCTTACAATTGCCGATAATATAAACAACAATGCGGAAAGCGGATAATCAAAACATATACGTGTATATGAAAATGAAGATCTCCACCTCTAATGCTGAAGCTCCAAAAGCATCAAATCTAAACCTGTAAATATACTAGGTCTGAAACAAATTCATTGAAAGTATAAGTAATAGCTTGCAAATGAAAACATAAAGGACTTGAGTAATTTATGCAACATACCTCTAGCAATTAATGTATACCATATCTGCCATATCTTTTGTACACAAGAAAATATATCAGCCACCACAAAAGCTGCACAGCCGAGATCTTATTTAATAAAACAAAGAAAAAGAAATTGATCCTATTGTATAAAACACTATATCACTTGTACAAAATATAATATAGCCTGTAGACTTGCTTCCTCATATATCAACCTTCCTCATCTTAGTTTCGTTCATTTCAAGCTGAGAAAATATAAAGTAAGCATCATCTTAAAAACTTGAATAAACTTTAAACAACTGAAACCAAAGATTAAAGAGGGAGACTTCACTTCAGATAGCAAATTCAAAACAGGTTTCAAAAAGCAGGCTATGTTCTTTCTTCTGAAAAACTGTGAGTAACATCACAATTAAATAGTTTAAGTGTATTTGTTCTGTTACATGTTTCTCTCTGAAAATTCATTTTTGTTTTGAGTATACTTTTGTTTAGTATATCTCTGTGAATGTCTGAATATAGTGATGAGCATCTTTGTGTATCTCTCTGACTTTAGTTCCAGGCTTAAGTACTCATCAAAATTCATTTTTTCTTGATCCAAGCTTTAACAAGACTTAAGTTTTGAACATAAAATGTTTGTTATAACATAGGCTAGAGTCTTAAAAAAAATTTAAAGGAAAAACAGCTTGTATTAGTTCTGGAAAATATAAACAACAGTGGGAAACTTAAATAAGTTAAAATTTAATTTTTATAATTCATGGATTCAGGCATATGAATCAAAAGCTAAAACTAAAACTTGATTTTTAAAACCAAAATTACTATTTTTAATCAAGCGTTGAGGTAGCAGCTTGGGTTTGAATGGGAATGGGAATATTTGGTTTTTCGGGTGATCAAGTAGATCAGAGTGCTCTGGGTTCTCTGTGGTGATGGAGGGGTGATAAGGGAGTTTGGGAAAAATAGTGGGTGTTGGTCCAGTTCATCGTGGAAGCGGCGGCGAACAGTTAAATTTTCAAACCTAATTTTTAAACCTAATCACCGCGGCTAGCATAGGTGATCGGGTGCGGTGAGCTTCTGGGTGATGGAAGTTTGGTCGATGACGAGTCCACGGCCGGAGTTATGCAGCCTCCGGTGGTCTAGGCGTCGAGATTGGCATGTTGCCAGGTTCGGTCGGAGTTGTTCCATTTGTTCCAGGTTTCGACTTTTTAGCTCGATCTCGAACTCGAGACGATGGTGACAATCTGGCGATCGAGAATTAATGCGAGGACGAACGTCGACTTGCTCGACGACGTATGGTTGGCTGGAGTTGACCGCTGGCGAAGTACACATGCACTGTGCACTAGTGCCAGGTCCTGGAAATGTTGTCCAGGGTTTAAACAGAAACCTGTACTGGTTTTTTTGAAAATTCAAAACTGAATTTTGAATGATCAAACAAAGTTTATAATAAGTTTAGAATCAAAGTTAAATAGAAATCCAATTCCAGTTGAAACTTAGTTGAAAATAAATAAAGTTTAATGACTTAGAATTATTTAAGTAATTAAGTGGATTTGAAAAGGTAATTAAAATTTAAAATTAGAATTTGATTTGTAAAGGAAAGATTTGAGCAAAGTTAAAGCAAATTTTGAACTGAACTTATAAATTTAAGTTTAAATATGTATTTAGGTTCGGTTTGAAACTTAGTTTGGAAATAAAGTTTAAAAATTCAAATTTGTTTAGTAACTTAAAAGTGTTAAATATTTAAGTGTATTTTAAAAAGGATTTGATTTTTAAATGGAATTTGAAATGTAAAGTAAGAATTTTTCTTACAAGTTGAATCAAAATGTGAAACCTGGGTTTAAATCTAATTCCGAAAATCAAGATTTTGAAAAGAAATGAAACTTATAAATTTAAACGTTCAAATCGGTTTAAACATTAAAGTATACTTTGAATTCTTTTATAACAAAGATGTTACCTTCACATGGAAAAAAAAGAAAAAAAAAAAGAGAAAAAGCTAACGATTAGTTTTAACTTTATTACAAATCAATTGGTATTTGTTTTAAATCTTGAAAATTGAAATGAATTTAAAAGTGAATTGAATATGAATTGTCAATATATTTAGAAGTGATAATAAAATCACTAATAAGAATGAGATTTGTCTTAAGTTAACGAAGATAAAATGATGATTATAATTCATTAATTATTAAGTTAATTAAAATGAATAATTTATTAAATTAATTAATTAATTAATGATTTGGGTTAATTAAATAAGAAATTAAAGGTTTAAAATCAATAATTAAGGTTTAAAGATTAATTAATTAAGAAACAATTTATTTGTAAACCAAAGATTATTAATTAGATATTAATTAATGATTAAAGTTGATAAATCAAGTGATTAAGCAATAAATTAATTTAAGGATAATGTGATAAATTAATTAAGATAATTAATTTGAGAATAATTTATTTATTAAAGGTTAATTAATTAATGAAAGCGATTAAGGAAAAATCATTAATGAAGTGAGTAATTAAGTAATAATTAATAAATTTAATAAGTTTTTTAATTAGTGATTAATTAAACAGAATAATAATAGTTTATTCTTAAGTGATTAATTAATAAAGTTGATAAATCAAGTTAACAATTTATTTTGATATGAAATGATGATCATTGTTTGATTATGAGATCTATTCTGTTAAATGTTGTGATGTATGCTGGATATATCTGTGATGACTGTGTATGATTTATCTGAGAATCTGCAAATGAACGATAAGCGTTATAGTTTATGTAACGATCCCGGTTTAATGACGGATTTAAACTTTAATTTAATTAAATTCTTGGATTAAATTGTGTGTTTATTTGAAATTTTCAAATTTAATAAGAAATGTATTCTTGTTTGTTTTTGAATTTGATTTGAAAATCAAAACAAATAAATTGAATTGAATTATAAATAAAATGTTTAAAATAGTAACTACTTATCAATATTGAATATAAGTGTATAGAATAAAATAATACTTGATAGTTAAACCATAAAAAGAAATCAAATTTAAGAATTTATGTTAATAATAATATTTCATGGTTATAAGACAACATGAAACAGAATCAAACTACAAAATAATACATATACCTTAGGCAAGCAAGTTCAAGAGTCATTTCAGTAAACAAAGAAGAAATAATATCTACAAACCAATAAAACATTTATGTGATGAAATAATAACAAATGAAATGCAAATAAAACAAAAGGAAAGCAAGAAAATAATAAAACAAGAAAATATGTCTATGTAATGAGGTTTGCAAAAGAAAACACTAATATTTTAAATTCAAGTTGAACAAATATATATCGAAAAGTATGTAAACAAAATGCTAAAAGCAACCACTCAGCTCAAAACAATCAAGTTGGAATCAAAAGCAAACAACAAATGCAAAGACCAGTTTAAATCAAAACCGGCAGAAGAAAATTGAGTGCAAGGCAAATATCTATGTACAAAATATAATAGTGTATGTGAATTAGGCAAGCAAGTTTAGAAGTCATTTCAGAAAACAAAGGAAGAATATAAATACAAAGCAAAACTGTACCTACATAAACAAATAGTATAAGCTTGTAAAAAAAATAGGACATTGCATTTATTACCCCATCTCCTCAGTACAAAATATAATCCTCTCAGGCAAAAATGAATTATTGCTTAGTCAACAAAAAATATATAAAATGTCTGATCAAAGAAAAAAATGCAAAACTTTCCTGTACCTATACCAGTATGGCTTATCTGTACAAACCATCTCCTTTATATAATACCCATCCATATTCATTCTAGTTCGTTCAGTAAAATTTAGCAAACCATAAGAAGAAAATAAGTATCATCATTTTTTTAAACTCTAAACATCATTCAACAAAAGCAAACAGATTCAAAGAAGAAATCAATATTGCAGGATTCCAAAATACGGATCTGCTTTCTGCTTTCAAATTAAGGTGAGTAAACAAGAATTTTAAAGCTTTAAGTTATTTAAAAATAGATCAAGATTCATTTATAAACTGGCTTGTGTATATTTCACTTTGAATATGATTCTGTGCATAGTATATGTTGCTCTGTTCATATATTTCCCTGTCACTTGATACATGATTCATGCTTTTATTCAAACAAACATATTTAATCTGTAAGTTGTCAACTAAAAAAATATGTTTAAACTAATTTAAACATTTTAAAAGCTAATTAAAACTATGTTATAAGAGTATACTACTGTAACTTGTTCTACAGGTAAATCAAACATTTCTTTGATAAATTTGAATGCTATAAAATGCTAATTCAAGTTTATATCTTGAATTATTACTGCAAGTTGTGATTTTTAAATCAAAAAGGAAGATTTTTAGTTCAGTAATTAAAGAGTAGTACGCATTTGAATAAAAATTGTATTTCTATCAATTTCTAGTGATTGAATCAATTATCAATGTTGAAATTTGGGTTGAAGCAAGTTTAAGCATCTGTGATTTCGTAAAAATCATCAGAAAAATTTTCTATTGAGTAAATTTAAGAAACTGGATCACTTTAGGGTTTTGTTTAAGGATTTGGTAATGCCAGTAAACTTGACGAGTTCATCATCTACGCGTGATCGAGCTTCATGCAATTCAAGAGGGAGGAAGCTTGTCGTGTTGTCATGGTGTGGTTGAATTTTAGGCGTCTCCTGTGAAGTGAGGGGCGGTGGCGAGGTGATCTTATTGATTGGTTTGAGTTCTGTATTTTGGGTCGAACTGTTGAATTTCGATTCGAAATTTCTGTAGGCAATTCGAATTTGGATTTCGAATATGTGAGTGATTTGTGATGTGCCTGAGGCATTGGTGTTCGCTGGTGATAGGTGGTGCTGCCGTGTACGTGTACGGCAGGAAGATGTGTCGGCGTCGTTGATGGGTGTACGATCTCGAGTTGTTGCTCGATTTGTTTAGGTGTTTGCTTCGGGTGAGATATTCGCGTTCGAGTGTTACCTGATGCTTTTATATTTTACTTAAGTTCCAAAACTTAACTTATTGAAGAAAATAAATAAAAGAGAAAAAAAGAAGAGAGGGAGAAGAAGAAGTATTGCGTGGTAATGAGGTGTGTGTCTCGAGGAAATAGCTGGTGAGACTCAAAGTACTACTCGAGTTTAGAAGGGGTAGTACTTGGGTGGTTTTATTTTCAAAAACTTCAGTATTAAAATAAAAAGAAGTTAAGCAAATTTGTGTTTCAACTGGACTTAAGCATTGTGAATTTAATAAATGTTTAACAAAATTAAGTTAAAACTTTAATACCAGTTTAATTATATACTTAATACTTTACAATGTCTCAACTCTTAATTATTATTTTAACTAAGTAATTGATTTAAGTTAAGTATTAAATTAATTAACTTTTAAAAGTTTGTAGGTAGTAATAAATTGGTTTTCAAAGTTTAAAGAAGATTTCTTTAAAAATGTTAGTTAAGTTGAATGATTAATATCAATTTATTATTTTAGAAAAAAACAATTAAGAATAATTACTTTACAATTGTAATCAGAGATTAATTAATGATTAAGTGTTTAATTTATTGGTAATTAACTACTTAACGTTAATTAATAAATGATTAATAGTTAATTAATTAAGTAATTTAATTAAGAATTAATAAATGATAAATTAAGTAATTAGCAGTTAATAAACGGGAAATTAAGTTTCATTAATAATTAAGGTCATTAATTAATGATTAAGGAATAGTTAATTAAGTTAATTAAAGATAAGTAACTTGATTAAGAAGTAATTAATTAAATAGTGTGAAATAAAATAATTAAGTAATTAAGACTTAATAATTGATTAAGAATTGATTTGTTAATTAACTAATTTGAAATGAAATAAGTAATTAATTGATAATTAATGATTAATTAAACAAGGTTAAGGAATTAACTCTCAAGTAACTAAATTTTAAATTGAATTAATTACAATAAGAATTAAAGATGATTGCTTATGGATTGTGTATGTAGGATATCTGATTTGTTGTATAATGAATTGATATTTCTGTTTGTAATTGTGATGCTGTGAGATGTGAATTACTCTGTGCTAGATTATGATTGGTGATTTTATTCTGTATTGATGAGAAAACCCTTGGCATTGAAAACGACATTCCAAATTCGATGCGACAAAGAGTCGGATTCCAGTTGGTTATCCGAAACCCACGTCGAATCGTAATGATGAATCTTTATGATTAATAAATTTATTTATCTATGAATCTCTGAATGAAGATAAGCGTTATGGATTATATCGCTTATCAATATTGATATCTCTTTAATAATTGATGTTGTGCACTATCGCGCAAAACCCCTGGACCACACTATACACACACAAATATGGATTGCACGTGGAAATCGGTTAAGTCACAGATTTTTAAATAGTTTTGAATTTGAATTTTTAATCCAAGCAGTTTTGAAAATGGATTGAGTTTAAAGAAAAATGCTTTTGACAAAGTGTTTTAAAAATGAAAGTAATTATAAATAAATTAATAAAGATTTGAGATTTGAATAATTTGATTTAAATGGGAATTCAATATCTGATATTGAATTCTATATTCAGTATTTATGATATAAAACGGCATACAAGTTTATATGGGTTTTTAAACATTTTTTTAAATGTTGTTTTGGGAATTTAAATTAACCCCAAGGATTTTAACTTGTATAAATAAGATCGAATTTTTTTGAAACAAAAACTATTTGTTTTCAGATAATAAAAGCTTGCATATGAGAAATGAATTTCCAAATTTTGTTGAAAGGTTTCAAGTTTGAAATGAATTTGAATTGTTTTGAAAGGCTATTAATGAATCTTTGGAAACGGTTTGAAAGCTATTAGTTAAATCTTCAAATTTAAAGATTTTAAACAAGTTAATCCAATTGAAATGGAATTTGTTTTTAAATCTGTAAATGGATCTTTGTGAAACTGGGTGAATTTTGTGAAATGAATCTTTTTTTAAAGAGATTGGAAATGGTAATTTGTTTAAACCATTTGAAAGAAAAGTTTTTGGGTAATAAGTTGTGACTTAATTGAGACCCCAATATCCATATGTTCTTGTAAATATTGCGCTCACTATTCGGTTTAGCCGGGAGGGGACCTTTGTGTCATATATGCCATTCCGAATATGTGATTTGATGTTATGGATAGCATTTGAAGACCGGTGGTGAAGACCGGGTATTTGCAAGAATGATAGGATGACCTGTCGATTTTCTTTGCATCATGGCTCTGGTATAGAGATTCCCTAAGTGATGGGAAGTCCGATCGAGATTGTGAATACCCGGATTTGCAAGGACTTCTTTGGAAGCACCTTCGGCTCTGTTCGAGCCTAGGACAGATTTGTATGGATGTGTGTCTTACGCTACACTTTGAGATGTAAAGCTGGTTTCTATCAAATACATTTCCGTTGGTGGCGGAGAATTTATTCTCTTAGCTTCACACCCTCAGAGGTTATGTAGTTGATGGTTACTAGTGATACATTCCCAATTTGGTAATGTGGCATACGAAGTGTTGTTGATCATTTGTTGATCAAAGCATAGCTTTTATATAAAGCGTAGCTTTGCGGACGAGACTTCGTCGAACCTCACAACCCGGTAATGGTTGAAAAAGGAATCGTGGCAGCAAGGTTTCAAGGGTAGCTTCCCTAGGGTATGACCATTCCTTCTGGAAAAGGGTAGTATCATGGTATGGAGCCCAGATACACTTACTCATGTGGACACACCATATTTATTATTGTGTGACGTTGTTGGAATCGAGGCCTCGGATAAAGGTCCAAAAGGACCGGGGGTGGTATATACCGGGTTTCTTACTCCCCGGGAAGGGGGTAGCCGGCCTTGGGTTAGCTGAGAACAAAAAGATGTTTCTCAGGGACGTCCCTCCAGAGGCATTCCATTTTGGTATGGAAAGTTCCTTTGCCCGACCATTTGTTGGAAATCCAAACAAAACAATACGAGCCCTGTACGATTTTAGTTGTATAACCTGCCATGGAATGTGGCGGTAACCTGCTATTGAACATGGTAGCTATAGTAGGCATATGATAATGGCGTATGTTAGCTAAGATTAATATTATACTTTTGAAACGTATTCTGCACTTTGCACTTATAGTAATAATATCAAGAAGTTCTCCTGTATCAAGCATGTTTGACTATCATAAGAAGAAATCTCCTCCAAGTCTGCGTTTGCATTGTGTGTGTGGCGGGAGGTCTTATGGTAGTTACATTTTCTAAAAGCATTGCGAATTGACTTTATAAATTCTCCTGTTGTTTGTTTTCAAAGATAAACTATTTTTTTTGTTACTCATACCAGTCCCACGACTGACCTGGAGTTTATTGTTTCTTTCCTAAACTCTGGGTGCTCAAAATTTTTCCACACAGGCAGTCTAGAGTTGGGTTTCTCAGATAGTAAGGTTTAGTAGATTATCTGAAGCTAGTTCAGTCTTCGGATATGGACTGCACTTGCTTATATTTGTGCATCGTTATTGGGTGTTCGAGCTACTATTGGAGTTCTTCCTTGAAGACTATCTAAGAGTTATTTGTTCCGCTGCTGTTGTTATCTATTTTTCTTTTCAGCTGCTATTTTATTGCATCATATCTCTGATGTATATTGATATCTATTGTATCATCTGTTGTATCAGATATTGTATCAATGATGTATATCAATGTATTGTTCTTTTTCTTCCGATGTGTTTTTTACTTCATTATGTTATAAGCTCCGGCGAATCGGATTTGAACGGTCGAATCTGCGGCATTCGAGTATGATGTAAAGTATGGATGTCGATTTTCAAGCGTGAAAATCTCGTCCATTACAAGATGCGGGAGTTCTTATGGTAGTTACATTTTCTAAAAGCATTGCGAATTGACTTTAAAGATTCTCATGTTGTTTGTTTTCAAAGATAAACTATTTTTTTGTTACTCATACCTGTCCCACGACTGACCTGGAGTTTATTATTTCTTTCCTAAACTCTGGGTGCTCAAAATTTTTCCACACGGGCAGTCAAGAGTTGCGTTTTTCAGATAGTAAGGTTTAGTAGATTATCTGGAGCTAGTTCAGTCTTTGGATATGGACTGCACTTGCTTATCTTTGTGCATCGTTATTGGGAGTTCGACCTACTGCTGGAGTTCTTCCATGAAGACTATCTAAGAGTTATTTGTTCCACTGCTGGTGTTATCCCTTTTTCTTTTCCGCTGCTATTTTATTGTATCATATCTCTGATGTATGTTGATGTCTATTGTATCATCTGTTGTATCAGATATTGTATCAATGATGTATATCAATGTATTGTTCTTTTTCTTCTGCTGTGTTGTTTACCTAATTGTGTTATAAGCTCCGACGAATCGGATTTGAACGGTCGAATCTGCGGCATTCGAGTACGATGTAAAGTATGGATGTCGATTTTCGAGCGCGAAAATCTCGTTCATTACAAGTGGTATCAGAGCTAAGGTTGAACTTTAGCTAAGGAGTATAACACGTTAAGAAGCTGATTAGAGATAGGGTGAAGTAAACCCTAGAATGAGTGTATCCCTAAGATATCCGTCTGTATGCCTCAGTAAATTCTCTTACTATCCATTGATAATGAGTATGAGTGCAAGAAGAGGACGAGATAGGGGACATGGAAATACGACTACAAATGGTCAATACCCTACAGCAGTGCACATAATTTTATCTATCAATCTCCTTTAATTCATTTCCAAATTCTTTTGATTTCTTCCTGACAGCTCCAGAATGAAGTTTCGATGTGATGGTGGCCCTACGAATCGTTGTAGGAAAAAAATTAACCTCGTATCTTCATCGATTTCTTATCAGTTTTCGGTTTAAACTTCAATAAATATGAATAAACTGGAAATCGAAAATTATAAATTGAAAATTATAAATTGAGTTAAGTTGATTATAGAATATAAAGCTAAATTTGAATTGTATAGATAAAACGATTTCGTTTAAAATTGAATTTGAAATTTTATTGTAATTTCTTGGGTATATCAAAGTCCGAAGAGGGATAAATTATATATATATATACTTTGGAGTATTCCGATTTGAGTTTGGAATCCATATCTAGTATTTGAAAGTTGTGGAAAATAAAATCCATTTATCTTTTGTTTGGGTTTCGATAGATTCTACGAACGGTTAGTTATCCCTTCGAACTAACCAATACCTCTATATACTTCGTAGAACAGGTAACCCAATTGCTTCGTAATTGATTGAGTTTGTTCTCACATCTGTTGTTGATATTCTGATTTGGTAAGCCAAATACAGAATTGATATTCAGTTTGGTCTGGAAAGATATTTCTCTATCTTTCATCTATCTTTGTTATCTCCTCGACAAATTTCGAGGACGAAATTTCTTAAGGTGGGGAATCTCTAACGATACTGGTTTAATGACGGATTTAAACTATAATTTAATTAAATTCTTGGATTAAATTGTGTGTTTATTTGAAATTTTCAAATTTAATAAGAAATGTAAACTTATTTGTTTTTGAATTTGATTTGAAACACAAAATAAATAAATTGAATTGAATTATAAATAAAAAATTTATAATAAAAACTACTTATCAATATTGAATATAAGTGTATGGAATAAAATAATACTTGATAGTTAAACCATAAATAGAAATCAAATTTAAGAATTTATGTTAATAATAATATTTTATGGTTATAAGACAACATTAAACAGAATCAAACTACAAAATAATACATATACCTTAGGCAAGCAAGTCCAAGAGTCATTTCAGTAAACAAAGAAGAAATAATATCTACGTACCTATAAAACATTTATGTGATAAAATAATAACAAATGAAATGCAAATAAAACAAAAGGCAAGCAAGAAAATAATAAAACAAGAAAATATGTCTATGTAATGAGGCTTGCAAAAGAAAACACTAATATTTTAAATTCAAGTTGAACAAATAAATATAGAAAAGTATGTAAACAAAATGCTAAAAGCAACCACTCAGCTCAACACAATCAAGTTGGAATCAAAAGCAAACAACAAATGCAAAGACCAGTTTAAATCAAAACCGGCAGAAAAAAATTAAGTGCAAGGAAAATATCTATGTACAAAATATAATAGTGTATGTGAATTAGGCAAGCAAGTTTAGAAGTCATTTCAGCAAACAAAGAAAGAATATAAATACAAAGCAAAACTGTACCTACATAAACAAATAGTATAAGCTTGTAAAAAAAATAGGACATTGAATTTATTACCCCATCTCCTCAGTATAAAATATAATCCTCTCAGCCGAAAATGAGTTTTTGCTTAGTCAACAAAAAATATATAAAATGTCTGATCAAAGAAAAAAAAAGCAAAACTTGCCTGTACCTGTACCAGTATGGCCTATCTGTATAAATCATCTCCTTTATATAATACCCATACATATTCATTCTAGTTCGTTGAGTAAAATTTAGCAAACCGTAAGAAGAAAATAAGTATCATCATTTTTATAAACTCTAAACATCATTCAAAAAAAGCAAACAGATTCAATGAAGAAATCAATACTGTAGGCTTCCAAAATACAGAGCTGCTTTTTGCTTTCAAATTTGGGTGAGTGAACAAGAATTTTAAAGCTCTAAGTTATTTAAAAATAGATCAAGATTCTTTTATAAACTGGCTTGTGTATATTTCACTTTGAATGTGATTATGTGCACATGTATATGTTGCTCTGTACATATATTTCCCTGTCACTTGATACATGATTCATGCTTCTGTTCAAACAAACATATTTAATCTGTAAGTTGTCAACTAAAACAATATGTTTAAACTAATTTTAAGATTTTAAAAGCTAATTAAAACTATGTAGTAAGAGTATACTACTGTAACTTGTTCTACAGGTAAATCAAACATTTCTTTGATAAATTTGAATGCTATAAAATGCTAATTCAAGTTTATATCTTGAATTATTACTGCAAGTTGTGATTTTTAAAACAAAAAGGAAGAATTTTAATTCAGTAATTCAAGAGCAGTACGCATTTGAATAAAAATTGTATTTCTATCAATTTCTAGTGATTGCATCAATTTTAAATGTTGAAATTTGGGCTGAAGAAAGTTTAAGCATCTGTGATTTCGTAAAAATTATCAGAAATTTTTTCTATTGAGTAAATTTATGATACTGGATCATTTTAGGGTTTTGTTTAAGGATTTGGTCATGCCAGTAAACGTGACGAGTTCGTCATCTACGCGTGATCGAGCTTCACACAATTCAAGAGGGAGGAAGCTTGTCGTGTTGTCGTGGTGTGGTTGAATTTTAGGCGTCTCCGGTGAAGTGAGGGGCAGTGGCGAGGTGATCTTGTTGATTGGTTTGAGTTCTGTATTTTGGGTCGAACTGTTGAATTTCGATTCGAAATTTTTGTAGGCAATTCGAACTTGGATTTTGAATATGTGAGTGATTTGTGATGTGCCTGAGGCGTGGGTGTTCGCTGAAGCTAGGTGGTGTTGTCGTGCACGTGTATGGCATGAGGATGTGTCAGCGTTGTTGATGGGTGTACGATCTCGAGTCGTTGCTCGATTTGATTAGGTGTTTGCTTCGGGTGAGATATTCGCGTTCGAGTGTTACCTGATGCTTTTATATTTTACTGAAGTTTAAAAACTTAACTTATTGAAGAAAATAAATAAAAGAAAAAAAAGAAGAGAGGGAGAAGAAGAAGTATTACGTGGGAATGAGGTGTGCGTCTCGAGGAAATTGCTGGTGAGACTCAAAGTACTACTCGAGTTTAGAAGGGGTAGTACTCGGGTGGTTTTATTTTCAAAACTGCAGTATTAAAAAAAAAGAAGTTAAGCAAATTTGTGTTTCAACTGGACTTAAGCATTGTGAATTTAATAAATGTTTAACAAAATTAAGTTAAAACTTTAATACCAGTTTAATTATATAGTTAATACTTTACAATGTCTCAACTCTTAATTATTATTTTAACTAAGTGATTGATTTAAGTTAAGTATTAAATTAATTAACTTTTAAAAGTTTGTAGTTAGTAATAAATTGGTTTTCAAAGTTTAAAGAAGATTTCTTTAAAAATGTTAGTTAAGTTGAATGATTAATATCAATTAATTAGTTTAGAAAAAACAATTAAGAATAATTACTTTACAATTGTAATTAGAGATTAATTAATGATTAAGTGATTAATTTATTGGTAATTAACTACTTAACGTTAATTAATAAATGACTAATAGTTAATTAATTAGGTAATTTAATGAAGAATTAATAAATGATAAATTAAGTAATTAGCAGTTAATAAACGGGAAATTAAGTTTCATTAATAATTAAGGTTATTAATTAATGATTAAGGAATAGTTAATTAAGTTAATTAAAGATGAATAACTTGATGAAGAAGTAATTAATTAAACAGTGTGAAATAAAATAATTAAGTAATTAAGACTTAATAATTGATTAAGAATTGATTTGTTAATTAACTAATTTGAAATGAAATAAGTAATTAATTGATAATTAATGATTAATTAAACAAGGTTAAGGGATTAACTCTCAAGTAACTAAATTTTAAATTGAATTAATTACAATAAGAATTAAAGATGATTGCTTATGGATTGTGTATGTAGGATATCATTTGTTATATAATGAATTGATATTTCTGTTTGTAATTGTGATGCTGTGAGATGTGAATTACTCTATGCTGGATTATGATTGGTGATTTTATTCTGTATTGATGAGACCCTTGGCCTTTAAAACGACATTTGAAATTCGATGCGACAGGGAGTCGGATTCCAGTTGGTTATCGAAACCCATATCGAATCGTAATGATGAATCTTTATGATTGATAAATTTATTTATCTATGAATCTGTGAATGAAGATAAGCATTATGGATTATATCGCTTATCGATATTGATATCTCTGTAATAATTGATGTTGTGCACTATCGTGTAAAACCCCTGGACCACACTATACACACACAAATATGGACTGCACGTAGAAATCGGTTAAGTCACAGATTTTTAAATAGTTTTGAATTTGAATTTTTAATCCAAACAGTTTTGGAAAATGGATTGAGTTTAAAGAAAAAGGCTTTTGAAAAAGTGTTTTAAAAATGAAAGTTATTTTAAATAACTTAATAAAGATTTGAGATTTGAATAATTTAATTTAAATGGGAATTCAATATCTGAAATTGATTTCTATATTCAGTATTTATGATATAAAACGGCGTACAAGTTTATATGGGTTTTTAAACCATTTTTTTTAAATGTTGTTTTGGGAATTAAAATTAAACCCAAAGATTTTAATTTGTATAAATTAGATCGAATTTTTCCGAAATGGAAACTGTTTGTTTTCAGATAATAAAAGCTTTCATATGAGAAATGAATTTCCAAATTGTGTTGAAAGGTTCCAAGTTTGAAATGAAATTGAATTGTTTTGAATGGCTATAAATGAATCTTTGGAAACGGTTTGAAAGCTATTAGTTAAATCTTCAAATTTAAAGATTTTAAACAAGTTAATCCAATTGAAATGGAAATTGTTTTGAAATCCGTAAATGGATCTTTGTGAAACTGGGTGAATTTTGTGAAATGAATCTTTTTGTTTAAAGAGATTGGAAGTGGTAATTTGTTTAATCCATTTGAAAGAAAAGTTTTTGGGTAATAAGTTGTGACTTAATTAAGACCCCAATATCCATATGTTCTTGTAAATATTGCGCTCACTATTCGGTTTAGCCTGGAGGGGACCTTTGTGTCATATATACCATTCCGAATATGTGATTTGACGTATGGATAGCATTTGAAGACCGGTGGTGAAGACCGGGTATTTGCAAGAATGATAGGATGACCTGTCGATTTTCTCTGCATCATGGCTCCGGTATAGAGTTTCCCTAAGTGATGGGAAGTCCGATCGAGATTGTGAATACCCGGATTTGCAAGGACTTCTTTGGAAGTGCCTTCGGCTCTGTTCAAGCCCACAACAGACTTGTATGGATGTGTGTTTGACATTACACTTTGAGATGTAAAGCGGGTTTCTATCAAATACATTTCCGTTGGTGGCGGAGAATTTATTCTCTTAGCTTCACACCCTCAGAGGTTATGTAGTTGATGGTTACTAGTGATACATTCCTAATTTGGTAATGTGGCATACGAAGTGCTGTTGATCTTTTGTTGATCAAAGCATAGCTTTTGTATAAATCGTAGCTTTGCGGACGAGACTTCATCGAACCTCACAACCCGGTAATGGTCGAAACAGGAATCGTGGCAGCAAGGTTTCAGGGGTAGCTTCCCTAGGGTATGACCATTCCTTCTGGAAAAGGGTAGTATCATGGTATGGAGTCCAGATACTTACTCATATGGACACACTATATTTATTACTGTGTGATGTTGTTGGAATCGAGGCCTCGGATAAAGGACCGAGGGTGGTATATCTCAGGTTTCTTACTCCTCGGGAAGGGGGTAGCCGACCTTGTGTTAGCTGAGAACTGAAAGATATTGCTCAGGGACGTCCCTCTAGAGGCGTTCCATTTCGGTATGGGAAGTTCCTTTGCCTGACCATTTGTTGGAAATCCAAACAAAACAATACGAGCCCTGTACGGTTTTAGTTGTATAACTTGCCATGGAATGTGGCGGTAACCTGCTATTGAACATGCTAGCTATAGTAGGCATACAATAATGGTCGTATGTTGGCTAAGATTAATATTATACTTTTGAAATGTTTGATGCACTTTGCTTATAGTAATAATATCAAGAAATTCTCCCGTATCAAGCATGTTTGACTATTATTAGAAGAAATCTCCTCCAAGTCTGCGTTTGCATTGTGTGTGTGGCGGGAGGTCTTATGGTAGTTACATTTTCTAAAAGCATTGCGAATTGACTTTAAAAATTCTCCTGTTGTTTGTTTTCAAACACTACTACAAAACAGGCCATTTGCATCGCCTCATTTGAATCGGTTGAAGTAAAAACTGATGCAAATAGAACTATTTGCATCAGTTCTGTCTTAATAACCGATGCAATTGGTGCGTGGAAAGCAATAGGTAATAAAAAATCAAATTTGCATCAGTTGTCGCCAACAATCGATGCAAATACGTCGATGCAAATAGTTTTAGTCGCATCGGTTTTAGAATTAACCGATGCAACTGCGTCCAAAATAATAATTTTTGCATCGGTTCGCTGCGTAGGCGATGCAATTTCAAATTATATAGGGTTTTCGTTGCTCACCTGTTCCATCCCACCTTTCCAATTTTTTTCGCCGCCCTCATTCTTTTCCCCAAATAATTCGCTTGTTAAATTAAAATTCGATTTTCCTCTATTTTTTTTAAAAGATTGACTTTTCTCTGTTCAAGGCAAAGAAGAGGGGATTGTTGCTACAGATAAGTGGTATTCATGGGTTTTCGTTGTGGTGGTCGAGAGTCTCATGGTATAGTGCAGTTTCATGGGTTTTTTATATAGCTTTCGGAATTGGGTTTAAATGCAATAGTGCAGTTTGGGAAGCGCTTCGCGATGTGAAGCCATCGCCTCATGGTCCATGGGAAGATTGCATTGATCGATACACTGTTGAAATTGTTGATGGATTTCCTCAACCGCAGAAGTAACATTTGGATTCTTCATTTAGGTTTTTTTCTTTCTTACCTCCTTCATAATTGGTTGTGATTTAGTGTTATAATATTACATGCATCACAGTGTTTAAACATAGTAATTGGGGATGGAAGCTTGATTGATGATTAAGATGTTACTGCTGTTGTACAATACAGTTTAATCATATGTATTTTGTCAGATATTTCATATTAAACTGGACCTATGCCATAAATTAATAAATAAGAACACCATATGAGTTTCTTACAGTTTATTTATTGCTCCTTTTGTTTCTAGTAGTATTATATATTTACGTTCGAACTGAGCCTATTGGATGTTTTATGTTTTTAGTCACACCAACATAAAGTAGTGGTATGAATCAACCTATCTCCATTTCCAATCTTAGTGATTCTTCTTTGTATGATTTTTGTACCAATCTTGCTGGACACACTCTCTGAAATGATGTTTATTTCACGGGAATACTAGTTTCCAGAGCTGACTACTTTAAATTTTTGCATGCGGAACACTTTGTCTGGTACAGCTTTCTCTTTCTTAATCATCCTATGCGATGTCGTTCTAATATGGACCATCTATTTGTTGGTGGTCGATCAATAGCCTCAATGTGCAGAAATCAAACCAGTAAGATATGGAGCACACTTGTCGCAAAGGATTCAGCTTCTTTTTCTCCTATAACCTATTTCCTACAAAATAATTTAAATAACCTCAATGTGCAAAAATGTCCACCAAAATTATTGAAGATGCAAGAGAAAATTGTAAAAACTCTATAGTGCTCTATGTCATGGGTCCTAAACTGTATTACCATTATTTCAAAGCATATATAATGAGCACTTGGAAACCGGAGGGGGGAATTTCCAAAGACAATGTGTCTTACATGGTAAAAAAAGAGGATTATGATAAAATGCTGGCTGATGGTCCATGCTTTTATGATAGAAGGTCGATTATGATGAAAAGTGAACTTTAAGGATGACATTGTCTAAACAAAAGAGGATGTTCGGTAGGTTGTTTGGCAAGGTGGTAGAAGTTCGATTGTAGGTTGATGTTTGGTAGGAGGATGTTTAGTAGGATTTTTGGCAAGGTGATAGAAGTTTGATTGTAGGTTGATGTTTGGTAGGAGGAGGTTGTGTATTAGGCAATGAGTTTGTTATAGTAGTAGGCTGTCGGTAGTTTAGAACAGTTTGATGGTTTGTTAGAGAATTTTGTGCAGTTGTGCAGTTGTGATATCAGAGGCTATGGTGAAGATAGGTTGTGCAGTTGTGAGGATGTTGGAGAATGTTGCAGTTGTGGACACTGGTTGCGGAAGGAGGCTGTGGGTTGGCGGCGGCAGATGTTTAGGGATTGAAGTTCGGTTGTAGTGATAGTTGTTTGAATGGAGAAGGTTTGCAGCAGCAAGTTGTTATGTATGTCAGTGGTTTTGGAAATGTTGAAGTGTTTGAATGGGATAAAGTTTGTTGAAGGCTATTGTAGTTGTTAGTTTGTTATGAAGATTAATGTTGATTATGGTGGAGATTTGGTGTAGTAGCAGAAGTGCACATGCTAATGGCAACAGCACTGTTGTAGTTGGAGGTTTGCTGTATAGTTTCAGGTAGATGATTGAGTGTTGGTTCGAGTAGTTGCAGTCAGTGTATGTGGATATGGAGTGATCTGGTGAGACTGGGTGTATGTTGGTCAGAGGAAGTGTGATGAGCTGACGAAGGCAGGGCAGTAGGGTAGTAGGAATGGCAGCAAGAAGTTGATGGCGGCACAGTAGTTGTATGAAGTTTATCAAGCAACAATTAGGTAAGGGGATGTTTGTCGGTGTAACAGGCTATATATCAGATGGTAGTATGGTCATACATAACTCTGAAGAGAAAAAACGTAAGGGCTTACCTGAATAATTAAAGTTACAGTACCTTTTTTTACTGCTTCCTTAGATAATAATCAATGTAACCTAAAACTTGAAGTATAAAAAATAAATTGGAAATCCAACAGAAATGCACTTATTTCAATCCTTAAATATACGGGTTTAACGAAACTAAGGTTGACAGATGTGTTCTTATAAGAGTTATCTCTATTCTTGAAAATGCAAATTTGGCACTAGATGTTAAAGTGAAAACTAAAATTCATAAACTCTATGAGCAAGAAAGTTAAGGATGACTTTGTTACCAAGCATGTAAGACTGTAAACCTAAAAATAAACCTTTTAAGATATAATTATAGATGAATTTGTATACTTGTCTTCTTTTGATTTTTTTAAACTGTTTTTCTCAAAATGAACCAAGAAACTAAGCAATGGGATACTTGTACAAATGAAAATAAATTAAATTAAAAATAAAAAAGATCAAAAATAAAAAATCAGATTTAAAATGAAGCCTAAGGTGGATTCGGGAGATAAATTCAAAAATAAAATGAAAATGATCGCACATAAAAGAAGTTGTATGTGAACATCGAATTCGCAAAATTGAATTTTTTTAAAAATGTTTTTGGCATACAAATTTATCATAGTTCAAGTTATGTTAATGTATCTTTTAGACAGTAAAAAAAATCTAGTTCGAATCGTGTTCCATAGTTCAAACACTACGATCAGATTAACGATGCTTCACTAAGTCTTCATCTTTCTATTTACTGAATATTTACCCAAAAATGAAAGCCTAATTTTCCATTGGATGATTATAGCGCTTACATCTTCTTCCTCGTATCCATATGTACTCTAAAGATGCAAAATTATATAGAACGGAAAGAAAAGATATTCCAATACTGCGACAGTAACTCTTTTAGATAAAATGTAGTTACAACCGAAGTTTCGCCTTTTATACTATAGTCTTCCATTATCTTGCTTGACTTTATTGGGTCAAGTGGAAATAATACTCAAATTGCTAGAGTGTTGAGGAAACACGTTGCAATTCTAAATTAGCACCTCCGTGTTATTGCATTTTCTTTTCTTGATATATTTTATTTTATTTTATTTTTATTGCTATTTTTATTTTATTTTTTGCTTCGACCAAAGCATGCAAAAAAAAACTCTTGATGTGAACCTGTATTAGATATATAAAATTTCATATGTTGATAGAGGTAACTTTATCATTCACTATGTTATTATTGTAAAACTGAGGGATGCAGTTTGAATCAAGAATTGAATGCAAAAATTCAAAAGAAGAAGGGGGGAAAATAGAAAGAAGCGAATACTCACTTTGCGAACAAGGTCTAGGCAGAGATGACGTTTAATATCTCTACGAAGATCCAAAGGAAGTCCTCTAAGCAAGGTTTCTTCGTCCACGCCTTGTGTTGCTACCCACTTGTACTGATCATACCTTCTAATACATTGCTTTAGCTCTAATGGAAGCTGTCTGTGACTCATCCATCTCTCTGTGTCGGTTCTCTTGGTTCTCCATTCTTCTAATCTTGTAGCAGTTGATTGTAAACATGACTGTCGTATTTATTCAACAGGTTTAGTTAGCGTTATGAATGTTATAATGCCTAATTGATTTGCATCGTTATTAATACAGGAACTGACTTGCATGTTTCCAATGAGTAGTCCAAACAGAACCAACCCAAGAATTGCTAGGACAATCGCGAACAAGTTTTCACCAACGTATGTGCTGGTTTCAAAATCCTGTCCCAGAGAGCTGCAAAAAATTATTTCATTAGCATACAACAAACGGGTTTCAAAATTCAAAATATTTGGCGAGGTATGTAATATCGACCATTACCTCAAGTTCTTAAGTCCCCACCAAAAACAATAAAAATACTTGAAGAATGCTGAGGAAGTGATGCTTTTGCTGACTGCATCAGCATAGATGCCAAAATGATATACTTTAGAATCTGGATTGCATATGCCAGTTATATTGCTTGACTTGAACCACGCATTTCTGAAATGGTCTATGCTTTTGCAATCGAAGAATTCATAGTTGCAAATTCAATTCAATTGTCGACTTGGGTGAGTTTGATGTTCGATTCGATTGGTGGTATTTGTGGGTCACAGCGGAGTCAAGGAGGAGATGCGAACTGGTTCAGGTGGGTTGCTGTTGCAGGCGATCGGTTGTCTGATGTTTTTATTTTGCAGCAGTATGATGTTTTCTGTTGAAACTATAATAGGGTGGCATGTTTGACACTGGGCAGTGGGGTGTGATGTTGAGGGGAGATGGTGACACTGGCAGATAGGTGATGGAGTGGGAGTTCAGGCGAGTATATATTGTTGACAGTAGCAAGTGTGCAAGCAGAGGAAGGCAGTGTTTGGTTAGAGCTTGTGGACAGTTGATGGTTGTCGATGTATGTTATGGTAGCTGCATTGTCCAGATGGAGGAGATATGAGATGGTCCTGGTTGATATGTTAATGTTTGGTATGATGGTATGATGTTCTGGTTGTCGCTGGTTGTTGTCTCTGGTTGTGACAATGTCAGTTAATGATGGTTATGTTGATGAACAGAGATGGTTATAGGCAGAAGGTGTATGCTTGGAGTAAAGTGGTGGTTTGATATTGGAGTTGAAGGAAGTATGGCAGTAAGTGTGGGTGGAGATTTGTGATGGCTATTATAGTAGCAGTGAGGTGGGTAAGTTATGATACGCACAGATGAGGGTGCAGCAGGTTGAAGGGCTAAAGTGTATGTTAAATGGAGGGTTGAAGTGTGGTGGTTCAGTGGTGGATGTATGATGTTGTCAGGTAGCAGATGGTCAGATGGCCAGTGAGGAGATGGTTTGAGGTGGTATATGATATTATGTTAATGTACAGGTGTGAAGGCAGTAATTGCCAATGTGCACTGTGAGGTTGTAGGCAATAATGGCAAAGTGTAGGTTGTTGGTGATGTTTGTAGAACTGTCGGAAGGTTGATGCAAGGTTTGCAACAGTCAAGTGGATGGTGATAGAGTTGTGGCTTCTGTTGTATCAGTGTTGGTGGGCAGATGAGTAGTAAGGCAAGATGTGGGTGAATTGAATGAAGGGGAGGCAGTTGTTTTTGAAGTTGTAGCTGTTATGATATGGAAGTGTTGTATATGGCAGAGGTGGGAAGCAATGTGGTTGTATGTATGTATGACAGTGATATACTGAAAATATTGTTTTTCATTATTTTGTAGAATTATTAAATATGATTATGTATTTTCCATCAAATTTAATTTTGAATGATTGCAATATTGCATGCAATAATTGTTTGTTATAATCAATAACATATATATAGTCTATTTGAAACTGTAATAATGGTTTCTTAGAATGGCTTTTTTGCATCGGTTTTTAACAACAACCTATGCAACAAGTTCCTTTGTTGCATCCGTTTTCATTACAACTGATGCAACATGGTGGTTGTGTCCAAGCAACTAACCACGATATTTTGCATCAGTTGTTAATAACAACCGATGCAAAAAGGACCTTTTTGCATCGGTTTCAGAACTGATGCAAAAGTGTTAAGCCTGTTGCATCGGTTGCATATGCATCGGTTGTTGAACTGATGCAAAAGGGGGGTAAACAACCGATGCAAATGGCCTGTTTTGTAGTAGTGAAAGATAAACAGTTTTTTTTGTTACTCATACTAGTCCCATGACTGACCTGGAGTTTATTGTTTCTTTCCTAAACTCTGGGTGCTCAAAATTTTTCCAGTTTAGAGTTGGGTTTTTCAGATTGTAAAGTTTAGTAGATTATCTAGAGCTAGTTCAATCTTTGGATATGGACTGCACTTGCTTATCTTTGTGCATCGTTATTGGAAGTTCGAGCTACTGCTGTAGTTCTTCCTTGAAGACTATCTAAGAGTTATTTGTTCCGCTGCTGCTGTTATCTATTTTTATTTTCCGCTGTTATTTTATTGTATCATATCTCTGATGTATATTGATATCTATTGTATCATTTGTTGTATCAGATATTGAATCAATGATGTATATCAATGTATTGTTCTTTTTCTTCCACAGTATTGTTTACTTAATTGTGTTATAAGCTTCGGCGAATCGAATTTGAATGGTCGAATCCGCGGCATTCGAGTACGATGTAAAGTATGGATGTCGATTTTCGAGCACGAAAATCTCGTTCGTTACAGTTTATACCGCTTATCAACTATATTTCTATGTTTTGATCTGTGAGGATTGAATGATGTTGCACTATTGTGTTAAACCCCTGGACCACACTTATACACACACAAATATGGATTTCGCGAGGAAATCGATTAAGTCACAGATTTATAAATGATTTTAAAGGTTGGATATCTAAATCCAAATGGTTTTGGAAATGGATTGGGTTTAAAATGAAAAGCTGTTGAAAAGGAATTTCAGAGATAAAGTTTGTTTTTGAATAACTTGATTACGCCTTGAAGTTTAAATTAATTTGATTTAAACTTAAACTCAAGATTTAAAATTGAATTCTATGGTTGGAAACTAGGGACTAAAGATGTTATACCAGTTATCTATGGGTTAAACTATTTTAAAAGTACTAATTTGGGAATGTGAATATAATTTAAGAGCTTTAACTCGTGCAAATATAATTGGATCTTTCTGGAATGAAAACCATTTGTTTTCAAATAATAAAAGCTTTCACATAAGTAATGAACTTTCGATTTGTGTAAAAGGGATTTCAAGTTAAAAGAAAATGATTTTCCAGGTTACGGAAACGGTTTGAAAGCTATAAGTTAAATCTTTGATTTAAAGATTTAACGAGTTAATCCAATTGAAATGGAAATTGTTTTGAAATCCATGAATGGATCTTTGTGAATGGGGTGAACTTTGTGAATTGAATCTTTTTTTTTAAAAGATTAAAGTGTGGAAATTTGTTTAAACCATTGAAGGTTGTTGAAATGAATCTTTTTGTTTAAAGGATTGGAAATGGTAATTTGTTTAAACCATTTGAAAGAAAAGTTTTGGGTAATAAGGATTGGAAATTGTTTGATCGTACGGACTCGAAATGCCTTGAAATTTATGCAATTGAAATCAATTGAAATCAATTTGGAAAATATTGTTTTTAGCTTAACTTCTTCATATGATAGAATTTGAACCTGAAACCTTTTCCATTGAGTTTAAAATATTTTAAAACAACTATTTTGATATATGGGTTTACCCAATTTCGTTCAGGGGTCACAACGGGCTTTTTGGGCCAATTATCGTTGAGCACGTTTATAATTCGGATCCATCTGTCTATTCCAACTTCATCTATAAATACCCCGCTAGACCCTAGCCGCCGCCTATTCTCATTTGTCTACACGTAAATTTTCATCAGCTCCTTCTCCTCCTCAATGGCAGACAAAATTTCAGATCCAGATCCATTTCAAAATCAAAGTCAAAAATTCAAAGTCCTTAGAAAAATCTCAAAATTATATATGTTGAAGCATTCGAGAGCGTAATTCAATGGTGTAATTCGTTTTTCAATTCGATGCATCGTTAGACCAGAAATCACGGTCAAAATTGAATTTGGCGTTTCTGACTGGTGCATTTGATCGGAAAACCCCTTCTGGTTTTTGTAGAGGGGCTAGCGCGTTGTTCATCGGTGAAGTTTGGAGGCGAATTGATGGTCGGATTTGGGGCAAAACGCGGTCAAAGGGCCGGTCAAAGGGGAGGTTGAGTGCGTTACTTGTTTCTACGTGCTCTGTAAATGGAAGATGCGTGAGAGGGAGGGAGAGTTGCAGTGGTGACGTGGCATGTGTGAAAGGTGATTGAATGTGTTCTTTTTCTTTTATTTTATAAATTGAATTTCAATCACAATTATCGACATATCTTTCACATACGATATCCGTTTTACGCGCGGTTTCTATTGTTAGAATCGTATTGAAATTCCGGACTTGATGACGTAGGTTTGGACGAATTCTGATACGGTCAAATTTTTGGGTTTAAATTGAATTTAAATTCAATTTAAATTCAAAAGGTGAGTGTTTTAACCCACTCACAACTTCTAAGAGTTCTTATGTTTGTTAAATTGATTTATGATGTGTTTAAAAATATATTTATAACTGTTTGGCATACTTTTATTCATCATCTCAGTTAAATCGCATTTATTTAGTTAAATTGTTATTTAATTATTCATTGCATATAAACTGCCAGTAAAATTTGTTATTTTATTTCATATAAACTTCCAGTTAAACAGTTATTAAATTTGTTATTAGTTAATACCTGTTATTTATTACCTGTTATATTTAATATGCTCTATATTGATGTTTTGTTTAAATTGGATGATGTTTGTAATAAATGGTTGATGATTGATATTTGGATGAATGGATGATGTACTTATATTGTTATTAACTGCAAGTTATTATGCATTTTCATTTCATTCGGGATTGCGGTTCGAAATGATATAGAACCACATTTTTATTTTTAAATTGCGGATTGAAATGATAAATATCCGTATCACTTGACCATAGGATAGAAAATTATATACAGGCACCGCGGTATATATATAATTATTTTTGAAAGGATTTTCTATGGTTTTGGAAAGAGTACGGTTTAATAAATATTAAATTTTGATATATATATATATATGTATATATATATATGTAGTAAAATTCTTTAATTTAGCTATGTATAAATGGTTTCGGATTTTGAAATAAGCTAAATAATGAAGTTTGATTTCCTTTATATAATATGGTTAAGTATCTATTTAAGTTTCTATTGTATATAGAGTATATAATAACTCAAATAAAAGTAAGGTTGATGATAAATGTGAATATGATTGAATTAAAGTATTTAAGAATTATCCTCGAAAATTTGTTTTGAAATATAAATAAATTAAGATTTAAAGGGTATGATTTAATAACTTGATTTTGATTAGAGGATTTAAATGAATATTAAATTGATTGTAAGAATAGTATCAAGTTAATTTAATTAAAAGAATAACCGGTTATTGAAGTTTAAGGGTTTTACTTAAATAATATTTGTTGTATTAAGTAAGCATTTTAAAATTTAAATAATAAGAATTGGATTTGATATATATTAAATTTTCAAAGAATCCATTTTGAAAGAGTGGAATATTTAAAGATTTAAATAACATGAACTATAAAAATTTAAGTTTTGAAATATGGGATATTTAAACTTTGAATTATATGGGAATTAAAATGGTTTTATTGGATATTCAAATTTGTATTGGGAATTTATTGTGAAATTTAAAGAAGCTATTTTAGTATATAAAGTAATATAGTATTTAAACCATTAAGTATTAAAAGTTATGTTTCAAAGCTATGGTTTCAAAGTATATAGATTTGAAATTGCTATGATTTTGGATAAAGGATATTTTTGAAATAAAATGATATCACATTGATTTATGTTTAAAAGGAAACGATATCATATTTATATGGTTTTGAAATGCATATTATATTCTGGTTTTAAAAGTATAAACTATTTTGAAAAGACCGCGGTGCTATAATAACGATTTGTTGTTGAAGAGACCGGGATCAGAAGTTGTCATACTTTCTACCAACTCTGAAAACCACTTTAACAACCGTGTAAGCGGTGGAGATTCTAGAATGAAGTAGGTTGGTGGCGGCGTTTCCTTTGATGTAAATACGTGTACCCGACTCCCGTGAGTTGGCATAAGGTAGCTAAAACAGGAGTGATTCTCGGGCCAATGAGGTCATTCCTCTAATCGGACACTCCTCTTCGATCCTATACTCTGACTTTGGATTGATTCGGTGGCCACTTTCACTTTGATTTTTGGGGAGTTTGTTCGAGGTGGGCGGTAGTAGCTGCTACGCGTTTCCACCAGCCCGGATAGCAATTGGTATATCTACCCGGGCATTGCCTAGTTGTGTCGTGTCACCTACCTTACCGAGCCTTGTACGTGTTTGGATTTCTCCCGTAGCCCATGTGGTATCCTCTGGTGGCTTCCTGATCAGGACGGGCTATGATATTGGTTGGACTACTGAGACTATTATTGTGTTAAGGGGGAGATTGGGTAACTCCTTAACGCTATTTAAAATATGTTTATTTTACTATGGACATTATTATAATAGCGAAATATTACTACATAGTAAATAGTTTAATGGATCCTTAGGAGATGTGAATCACGAACATCTCTTGAGTTACTGCACTCATATTTATTTCTGTTGATTTAACTCACATAAGATATTTTAGATCTGACTCAAGTGTTTTGTCTTTTCAATTCGCTTGGGTCAGTCCGAGCGTTTCAGGATTTGAAGATCTTACTTCTGAAGGACGGAGACGAAGATTTTATTACTATTATATATTATATTAGTCCACTGCATCACATTTGTTCCGCTGCATTATTTGGTATTTGTAACTCTAGTATGTATTGTATAAGTAAAATCAAATATTTTGTAAACAACTTCATGAACTGTATATTTGATTATTATATTTTATCCTTCCGCTGTGAGATTCTATTTTTGTTTTATTTCTTTCTTGTTTTTCTTATTTACCCCATAACAATCCGCCCTTCCGTATGGTTTGAATTGGCACGTGTGGCCACTGTATAGTTTGAATTGGCCGCATCATCGACATTCATTTTCGAGTTGCGAAGTGGGAAGGCCACTGTAGTAATTTTACTACGGATTTATTGGATAACCAAAAATAAATATTTTGAATTGTTTTAAAAATAATTGGATATATGAATTATAAGTATATATATTATCTATTATTTTAAAAATGATTTTTGAATAAAACCCGGTATTAAATTCTTAAGTTTCCATTAATAGTCCCAATTACTATAGTGAATTGGAATGTAGGTAATTAATAAATTGAATCCCCTAAAGGAAATAAGAGATTTAATGATAGGTTATAAACGATATTAAATGAAATTTGAAATTGTAACCTAAGAAATAAAGGAAATGATTATTGAACATTTAATAAATTAGAAGAATTGGGAAATTTTTTGTATAACTTTCAATTACATTCTTATAGGAATATATATAACTTACCAAAAGATATAAAAGTTGAAAATGTTAATAAGAAAATGTATAGGGAAATGGTACAAGTAAACTTATGTAATGAAAATATTTCAGTAAATTTCTTTTATTAATAAGAATTAAAGTATAACTGTTATGCCAAGTAACTAAAATAGGACATGAATATTATTAATAAATGAATAAATAAAATCTAGTAAATGAATGAATATGCAAAGGAAATTAATTTAAAAATGAATAAATGAAATTAATAAGTATTTATGTTCTAGTTGTTATGGATTTAAGTATTATATAAAAATAATAATAATAAACTTAAGTAATAAGTTGAAGTTACCTCAGAATAAAATAAGAAGAAGAGATGAATACTGGGAAATGACTGTAAACTTAAGTTAATAAATTTACCTACTAAGGAATTTGATTTAATGTATAAAAATAATGAATAAAGAGGAAATCAAACAATAATATATGGAATGAAATTGATAAAAATGAACTTAATTATTGATTGGACTTGTTGTTTGTTTTGGTTTATAGTTGTTGGGTAAGGATACTTTAATATTATCTGGATGTATGAATAATCTATTTAGTTTCACCTAAGACTGCTGAGTGAAGGGTACACTTAGTAGTTTATTCTTCATTCTGTACAATTTAAAGTTATGAACCCGAACAACTATTTGTTTTGTTTGATATGAATGAATGACTGATTTTATGGTTATATGCCTAGTCGCAAGTGTTTGTTGTTTTGATTGTTGTTGTGGTTGAAACAACCTTAAATATTTCATCTTATATACTTGTTAACCCTTTTATATTTTATAAGTGAAATGCAGGTTATGGAAGCAATTGCTACCGCTTTTGGTTCCATAAATAAGCGTTGATTGCCCGACAAACAGGTACGCTTTCGGATTATGGTTTCAGCGTTATTTCATTATTTTTCCCGGGTTGGGATATATTATCCTGGAAAATATATGTCGTATATCGATATTTTTGATATTATATTTTCACCCGAGCTCTTCGTACAAAGGAGACTCTGCTGAATTTTTTCGTAAATTTTGGACTTAGAGAAATTTTGAAATTGTTTTTCCAAACTTAAATAATTTAAGGATAAAAAGATCTATCGGTTATAAATTGGGATATTTTGTTTAAATTAATTAATTTTGTAAATTTATTTGTTTATAAATTTAATATCTAAAGTAAGATATATTAATTTCTAAATCCTTCTTTTTTTCCCTTCTTTTCCTTTTCGGGGACGAAAAGTTTTGAGTGGGGGAGAGTGTAACGACCCGTAAATTTCAACAATTAAATTTGTTAATTTAATAGGATTTTGTAATTAAATTTTAGTATAAATAATAAACGTGATAAATTTATATTGGAATAAACGCTAAATTAAAATATAGCAATGGTAATTAAAACCTATTTATAGTAATTTGAATAATTCAAATGTAGGACTTAGTTATAAGTGTAAATTTATGGGTATGATAACAAATTTGTATAAACTACCTAATTAATTGGTCAATTAACTTATTAGAAATAAAACTCATTTAAATGGTAAGTAATTATAATGTGTTATTGATATAAACGTTACTTTAATGATTATTAATAAAGTAACGGAAGAGTAAATGAAAACTTAATTAAAACATAAATTTATTTTAAGGAAACAAGAGATATATTATACAAATTGATGTATTAGTATAAATTTAATGGTGATTGGACAAATTAATATCATATGAGTTATTGCAACATTTATTGGAAACTATAAACCCATAAATGTGATTTAGGAAAATTATTGACCGTTACTAATGGTTATTAGTTTACTTAGGCTATTAAACGGTGAGTGGGAATCAATTGAATTTATCAATGAAATAAAATATTGATTTATGGAAATTGAATGTAAATTGAGGTAATAAGTAATGCAGGACAATAAATAATTTATTTATTACAATTCCCATTTTTATTTGTAAACAATTGTAAGGTTTTATTTTATTGAAATTTGAAAGGAAATAGATTCAAAACTTATATTGGATAATGAATTGCAATAATTAAAGATAATAATTAATAGATTAAATGGAATACCAATTTATTTAGTGAATGTAAGTGAATGTAACAAAATGAATAGGAAATGCTAACTTATTCATAAAGTGATAGTTGATGTGAAAAGGAATGGAACCAAGATGGAATGATTAATGGGATCTAGGATCTAAATTTGTATGTGTGCATTTATGTATTATGAATGGGAAAAAAAAGAATCAATTTAGATATGTATTTATTTCTCTAGTATGTTGCATAAAATTTGGAAATCAGTTTGCTATCAGAGGGGATTAAGTAGCACGTTAAATGGGAAATAAATTAATTAATACGTTAATGATGTGTAATATAATTCATTGTTAATCGCATCCATACAATGTCAATTTATTAATAGCAAGATTTTAAATCAATAAACAGATTTATTTGGATTTCAATTTATAATTTATAACGTTTAAGGCGAAATCAATTGCCATTATTTGTCCTAACTTATGCAGTTAGGGCAGGTCTGAATTGTCATTAAAGAGGGTTAATTATATAAGATGTAAATGTTAATTTTATTTATAATATGTAGATAGGTTGATTTAAGGAGTGAAACCAAGATTTATTAATTTATTTATAATTTGAAACTTAATAAGTGGATTAATTGCAAATAAGTGGAGTATAATATTAAAACATTACACAAATGAAAATTTAGATGAAAATTGAGAATGTTAATATGATGGATTTTGATTCCAATATTTATTTCATCCGTTTGTAATAATGAAATTGGATAATATGAATAAAAAATTAATTCAAAGGAATTATTGAAATTTAATTTATAATTTCTAAATTTAACAAAATTATAATTTAACGCGGAAATTGTTAAATGTAATAACATCTAATTTGACATCTAATTTTTTTTAAATCATTGTAAATAATTAAGAAACTTTAAATAATAAGAATTGTCAAATTTTAGAATATAAATTAGAAATTTGATTTAATTAATTTATTTTATATTATTTAATTAATATAAAAATAGCCATTTTGGCCACTGACTTGGATTTCGACAAAACTAGTTTCGTCGGAGCCGTAACGGTGAATTATAATAGTGTTTCAAGTTTCGTAGCAATCGGACTTTTCGTTTGATCGTACAGACTTGAAACGCCTTGAAATTTATGCAATTGAAATCAATTAAAATCAATTTGGAAAATATTGTTTTTAGCATAACTTCTTCATACGATGGAATTTGAACCTGAAACCTTTTCCATTGTGTTTAAAATATTTTAAAACACCTATTTTGATATATGGGTTTACCCGATTTCGTTCCGGGGTCAGAATGGGCTTTTTGGGCCAATTATCGTTGAGCACATTTATAATTCGGATCCATCTGTCTATTCCAACTTCATCTATAAATACCCTGCTACACCCTAGCCTCCGCCTATTCTCATTTGTCTACACGTAAATTTTCATCAGCTCCTTCTCCTCCTCAATGGCAGACAAAATTTCAGATCCAGATCCATTTCAAAATCAAAGTCAAAAATTCAAAGTCCTTAGAAAAATCTCAAAATTATATATGTTGAAGCATTCGAGAGCGTAATTCAATGGTGTAATTTGTTTTTCAATTCGATGCTTCGTTAGACCAGAAATCACGGTCAAAATTGAATTTGGCGTTTTTGACTGGTGCGTTTGATCGGAAAACCCCTTCTGGTTTTTGTAGAGGGGCTAGCGCGTTGTTCATCGGTGAAGTTTGGAGGCGAATTGATGGTCGGATTTGGGGCAAAACGCGGTCAAAGGGCCGGTCAAAGGGGAGGTTGAGTGCGTTACTTGTTTCTACGTGCTTTGTAAATGGAAGACGCGTGAGAGGGAGGGAGAGTTGCAGTGGTGACGTGGCATGTGTGAAAGGTGATTGAATGTGTTCTTTTTCTTTTATTTTATAAATTGAATTTCAATCACAATTATCGACATATCTTTCACATACGATATCCGTTTTACGCGCGGTTTCTATTGTTAGAATCGTATTGAAATTCCGGACTTGATGACGTAGGTTTGGTCGAATTCTGATACGGTCAAATTTTTGGGTTTAAATTGAATTTAAATTCAATTTAAATTCAAAAGGTAAGTGTTTTAACCCACTCACAACTTCTAAGAGTTCTTATGTTTGTTAAATTGATTTATGATGTGTTTGAAAATATATTTATAGCTGTTTGGCATACTTTTATTCGTCATGTCAGTTAAATCACATTTATTTAATTAAATTGTTATTTAATTATTCGTTGCATACAAACTGCCAGTAAAATTTGTTATTTTATTTCATATAAACTTCCAGTTAAGCAGTTATTAAATTTATTATTAGTTAATACCTGTTATTTATTACCTATTATATTTAATATGCTCTATATTGATGTTTGTAATAAATGGTTGATGATTGATATTTGGATGAATGGATGATGTACTTATATTGTTATTAACTGCAAGTTATTATGCATTTTTATTTTATTCAGGATTGCGGTTCGAAATGATATAGAACCGCATTTTTATTTTTAAATTGCGGATTGAAATGATAAATATCCATATCACTTGACCATAGGATAGAAAATTATATACAGGCACCGCGGTATATATATAATTATTTTTGAAAGGATTTTCTATGGTTTTGGAAAGAGTACGGTTTAATAAATATTAAATTTTGATATATATATATATATATAGTAAAATTCTTGAATTTAGCTATGTATAAATGGTTTCGGATTTTGAAATAAGCTAAATAATGAAGTTTGATTTCCTTTATATAATATGGTTAAGTATCTATTTAAGTTTTTATTGTATATAGAGTTTATAACAACTCAAATAAAAGTAAGGTTGATGATAAATGTGAATATGATTGAATTAAAGTATTTAAGAATTATCCTCGAAAATTTGTTTTGAAATATAAATAAATTAAGATTTAAAGGGTATGATTTAATAACTTGATTTTGATTAGAGGATTTAAATGAATATTAAATTGATTGTAAGAATAGTATCAAGTTAATTTAATTAAAAGAATATTCGGTTATTGAAGTTTAAGGGTTTTACTTAAATAATATTTGCTGTATTAAGTAAGCATTTTAAAATTTAAATAATAAGAATTGGATTTGATATATATTAAATTTTCAAAGAATCCATTTTGAAAGAGTGGAATATTTAAAGATTCAAATAATATGAACTATAAAAATTTAAGTTATGAAAAATGGGATATATAAACTTTGAATTATATGGGAATTAAAATGGTTTTATTGGAGATTCAAATTTGTATTGGGAATTTATTGTGAAATTTAAAGAAGCTATTTTGGTATATAAATTAATATAGTATTTAAACCGTTAAGTATTAAAGTTATGTTTCAAAGCTATGGTTTCAAAGCTATGGTTTCAAAATATATCGATTTGAAATTGCTATGATTTTGGATAAAGGATATTTTTGAAACAAAATGATATCACATTGATTTAGGTTTTTAAAAAGAAATGATATCATATTTATATGGTTTTGAAATGGATATTATATTCTGGTTTTAAAAGTATAAACTATTTTGAAAAGAATGCGGTGTTATAACAACGATTGGTTGTTGAAGAGACCGGGATCGGAAGTTGTCATACTCTCTGCCAACTCCGAAAACCACTTTAACAACCGTGTACGCGGTGGAGATTCCAGAAGGAAGTAGGATGGCGGCGGCGTTTCCTTTGAGGTAAATACGTGGACCCAACTCCCGTGAGTTGGCATAAGATGGCTAAAACAGGAGCGATTCTCGGACCAATGAGGTCATTCCTCAGATCGGACACTCCTCTTCGATACTATACTCTGACTTCAAATTGATTCGGTGGCCACTTTTACTTTGATTTTTGGGGAGTTTGTTTGAGGTGGGCGGTAGTAGCTACTACGCTTTTCCACCAGCCCGGATAGGAATTGGTATATCTACCCTGGCATTGCCTAGTTGTGCCGTGTCACCTACCATACCGAGCCTTGTACGAGTTTGGATTTCTCCCGTAGCCCGTGTGGTATCCTCTGGTGGCTTCCCGATCAGGAGGGACTATGATATTGGATGGACTACTGGGACTATTGTTGTGTTAAGGGGTAGATTGGGTAACTCCTTAACGCTATTTAAAAGTATGTTTATTTTACTATAGACATTATTATAATAGCGAAATATTACTACATAGTAAATAGTTTAACGGATCCTTAGGAGATGTGAATCCCGAACATCTCTTGAGTTACTACACTCATATTTATTTCTGTTGATTTAACTCACATAAGATATTTTAGTTCTGACTTGAGTGCTTTGTCTTTTTAATTCGCTTGGGTCAGTCCGAGCATTTCAGGATTTGAAGATCTTACTTCTGGAGGACGGAGACGAAGATTTTATTACTATTATATATTATATTAGTCCACTGCATCACATTTGTTCCGCTGCATTATTTGGTATGTGTAACTCTGGTATGTATTGTATAAGTAAAATCAAATATTTTTTAAACAACTTCATGAACTGTATATTTGATTATTATATTTTATCCTTCCGCTGTGAGATTCTATTTTTGTTTTATTTCTTTCTTGTTTTTCTTATTTACCCCATAACAATCTGCCCTTCCGTATGGTTTGAATTGGCACGTGTGTCGGTTTAAAGCGTGTGAAAAGGCGGGACGTTACAGTTATCCCTTCGGACTAACCAATACCATTGCATATTTCGTAGATTCGAATAACCCGAGTATTTTGTGAAGTGTTAAATTGATTCTTTCTTGTAGCTATTGTTGATATTCTGATTTGGTAAGCCAAATGCAGAATAGATATCCAGTTTGACCTGGAAAACTGTTTCCCTATCTTTCATCTATCTTTGTGTCTCCCTGGCAAATTTCGGGGACGAAATTTCTTAAGGAGGGGAATCTGTAACGATCCCATATTTTGATTTAGTTTAAATTGCTAATTAATTTAATTTTTGAATAAAATTTGTGAAATTTATTGATAAATTTATTTGAGTTTCTCCGAATTCGAATAAAAATATGTGTGATTATTTTTATCAAAGTATAATTAAGTTTTAAAAATGATTTCTTTAAAATTTTAATATCTAAATAATGAATGAATGCAAGGGTAAAATAAGACAATGAATAAAAAAATAGAATAAGGTAATATTGAGACAAGTAAGTATGGAATGAAGTAAGGCAAAAGTAGGATGTATACAAGTATATACAAATAAAAAATAAAAAATGTTTTCAGCCAAGACAAACAATGCAGGCAAGAACATAAACAAAGCAAAGAAATAAAATATCTTTGTACAAATAAACAAGTATAAGTAATAGCTTGCAAATGAAAACATAAAGGATTTGAGTAATTTATGCAACAAACCTCTAACAATTAATGTATACCATATCTGCCATATCTTTTGTACAAAAGAAAATATATCAGCCACCACAAAATCTGCACAGCCGAGATCTTGTTTAATGAAACAAAGAAAAAAAATGATCCTATTGTACAAAACACTATATCACTTGTACAAAATATAATATAGCCTGTAGACTTGCTTCCTTATATATCAACCTTCCTCATATTAGTTTCATTCATTTCAAGCTGAGAAAATATAAAGTAAGCATCATCTAAAAAACTTGAATAAACTTTAAACAACTGAAACCAAAGATTAAAGAGGGAGACTTCACTTCAGCTAGCAAATTCAAAACAGGTTTCAAAAAGCAGGCTCTGTTCTTTCTTGTGAAAAACTGTGAGTAACATCACAATTAAATAGTTTAAGTGTATTTGTTCTATTACATGTTTCACTCTAAAAATTCATTTTTATTTTGAGTATGCTTTTGTTTAGTATATCTCTGTGAATGTTTGAATATAGTGATGAGCATCTTTGTGTATCTCTCTGACTTTAGTTCCAGGCTTAAGTACTCATCAAAATTCATTTGTTCTTGATCCAAGCTTTAACAAGACTTAAGTTTTGAACACAAAATGTTTGTTATAACATAGGCTAGAGTCTAAAATATTTTGTTTAAAGGAAAAATAGCTTGTATTAGTTCTGGAAAATATAAAACAACAGTGGGAAACTTAAATAAGTTAAAATTTAATTTTTATAATTCATGGATTCAGGCATATGAATCAAAAGCTAAAACTAAAACTTGATTTTTAAAACAAAAATCACTATTTTTAATCAAGCATTGAGGTAGCAGATTGGGTTTGAATGAGAAAGGGAATATTTGGTTTTTCTGGTGATCAAGTAGATCGGAGTGCTCGGGGTTCTCTATGGTGATGGAGGGGTGATCAGAGAGTTTGGGAAAAATAGTGGGTGGTGGTCCAGGTCATCGTGGAAGCGGCGACGAAGAGTTTAAATTTTTAAACCTAATTTTTTTGTGCGTCGTGCATCGATCACCGCGGCTAGCATAGGTGATCGAGTGCGGTGAGCTTCTGGGTGATGGAAGCTTGGTCGATGACGAGTCCACGGCCGGAATTGTGTAGCCTCCGGTGGTCGAGGCGTCGAGAATGGCGCGTTTCCAGGTTTGGTCGGAGTTGCTCCATTTGTTCCAGGTTTCGACTTTTTAGCTCGATCTCGAACTCGAGACGATGGTGACGATCTGGCGATCGATAATGAATGCGAGGACGAACGTCGACTTGCTCGACGACGTAGGGTTGGCTGGAGTTGATATCTGGTGTAGTACACGTGCACCGTGCACTAGTGCTAGGTCCTAGAAATGTTGTCCAGGGTTTAAACAGAAACCTGTTCTATTTGTTTTGAAAATTCAAAACTGAATTTTGATTGATCGAATAAAGTTTAAAATAAGTTTTGAATCAAAGTTAAATAGAAATCCAAGTCCAGTTGAAACTTAGTTGAAAATAAATAAAGTTTAATAACTTGGAATTATTTAAGTAATTAAGTGGATTTGAAAAGGAAATTGAAATTTAAAATTAGAATTTGATTTGTAAAGGAAAGATTTGAGCAAAGTTAAAGCAAGTTTTGAGCTAAACTTATAAATTAAAGTTTAAATATGTATTTAGGTTCGGTTTGAAACTTAGTTTCGAAATAAAGTTTAAAAATTAAAATTTGTTTAATAACTTAAAAGTGTTAAATATTTAAGTGTATTTTTAAAAGGATTTGAGTTTTAAATGGAATTTGAAATGTAAAGCAAGAATTTTTTTTTACAAGTTGAATCAAAATGTGAAACCTGGGTTTAAATCTAATTCCAAAAATCTAGATTTTGAAAAGAAATGAAGCTTATAAATTTAAACGTTTAAATCAGTTTAAACATTAAAGTATACTTTGAATTCTTTTATAACAAAGGTGTTACCTTCACATGGAAAAAAAGAAAAAAAGCTAACGATTAGTTTTAAATTTATTACAAATCAATTGGTATTCGTTTTAAATCTTGAAAATTGAAATGAATTTAAAAGTGAATTGAATATGAATTGTCAATATATTTAGAAGCGATAATAAAATCACTGATAAGAATGAGATTTGTCTTAAGTTAACAAAGATAAAATGATGATTATAATTCATTAATTATTAAGTTAATTAAAATGAAGAATTTATTTATCTAATTAATTAATGATTTGGGTTAATTAAATAAGAAATTAAAGGTTTAAAATCATTAATTAAGGTTTAAAGATTAATTAATTAAGAAATAATTTATTTGTAAACCAAGGATTATTAATTAGATGTTAATTAATGATTAAAGTTGGTAAATCAAGTGATTAAGAAATAAATTAATTTAAGGATAATGTGATAAATTAATTAAGATAATTAATTTGAGAATAATTAATTTATTAAAGGTTAATTAATTAATGAAAGTGATTAAGGAAAAATCATTAATTAAGTGAGTAATTAAGTAATAATTAATAAATTTAAAAAGTTGATTAATTAGTGATTAATAAACATAATAATAATAGTTTATTCTTAAGTGATTAATTAATAAAGTTAACCAAACTATTTTGATATGAATTGATGACAATTGTTTGATTATGAGATCTATTCTGTGATATATTGTGATATATTCTGGATATATCTACGAATGAACGATAAGCATTACAGTCTATACCGCTTATCAACTATATTTCTGTGTTTTGATCGGTGAGGATTGAATGATGTTGCACTATTGTGTTAAACCCCTAGACCACGCTTATACACACACAAATGTGGATTTCGTGAGGAAATCGATCAAGTCACAGATTTAGAAATGATTTTAAAGGTTGGATATCTAAATCCAAATGGTTTTGGAAATGGATTGGGTTTAAAATGAAAAGCTGTTGAAAAGGAATTTCAGAGATAAAGTTTATTTTTGAATAACTTGATTACGCCTTGAAGTTTAAATTAATTTGATTTAAACTTAAGATTTGAAATTGAATTCTATGGTTGGAAACTAGGTACTAAAGGTGTTATACCAGTTATCTATGGGTTAGAATATTTTAAAAGTATTGATTTGGGAATGTGAATATAATTTAAGAGCTTTAACTCGTGCAAATATAATTGGATCTTTCTGGAATGAAAACCATTTGTTTTCAAATAATAAAAGCTTTCACATAAGTAATGAACTTTCGATTTGTGTAAAAGGGATTTCAAGTTAAAAGAAAATGATTTTCCAAGTTATGGAAACAGTTTGAAAGCTATAAGTTAAATCTTTGATTTAAAGATTTAATGAGTTAATCCAATTGAAATGGAAATTGTTTTGAAATCCATGAATGGATCTTTGTGAATGGGGTGAACTTTGTGAATTGAATCTTTTTGTTTAAAAGATTAAAGTGTGGAAATTTGTTTAAACCATTGAAGGTTGTTGAAATGAATCTTTTTGTTTATAGGATTGGAAATGGTAATTTGTTTAAACCATTTAAAAGAAAAGTTTTGGGTAATAAGTTGTGACTTAACCGAGACCCCAATATCCATATGTTTTTTGTAAATATTGTGCTCACTATTCGGTTTAGCCGGAAGAGGACCTTTGTGTCATATAGCCCATTCTGAATATGTGATACGACGTTATGGGCAGTATTTGAAGACCGGTGGTGAAGACCAGATATTTTCGAAAGCGAAAGGATAACTCGTCGAATGTCTTTGCATCGACTGGTCCCCGGTATAGAGACTCCATATGTGACGGGAATTCCGGACATGATTAGGGATTATCTTGATTTGCAAGGGCTTCTTCGAAAGTGCCTTCGGTTCTGTTCGAACTCAGAATAGAGTTGTATGGATTGTAAGTCTGACATTACATTTTGAGATATAAAGCAGATTTCTTTCAAATACATTTCTGTTAGTGGCGGAGAATTTATTCTCTTAGCTTAGCACCCTTCTCTGAGACGTACGAGCTCAGAGGTTATGTAGTTGAAGGCTATCAGTAATATATTCCCAACTTGGTAATATGGCATGCTGAGTGCTGCTGATCATTTGTTGATCAAAGCGTGGCTTTTGTGAAAAGCATAGCTTTGTGGATGAGACTTCGTCGGACCTCACACCCTGGAAATGGTCGAAACAGGAAAGATGCAGTAAGGTTATTGGGGGTAGCGCCCCTTAGGGTATGTACATTTCCTTCTGGATAGAAGTGGTATCATGGTATGGAGCCCAGATACTTAACTTATGTGGATATCGCAAATATATATATATATATATATATATATATATATATATATGTATGTATGCATATGTATATATATATATCTTACTTTGTGATTGTTGTTGGGGACCCAGATAAAGGTTGGTTACAACCGGGAGATGGCATAATCGTGTCAATAGTTACCTAGTTTAGAGGTAACCCGGCCTTGAGTTGGCAGAGATCCGGTTAGGTTCTATGGGCGTCCTTCCAGTGGCGTACCCATGTGGCAATGGGAATTTCTTTGGCCTGACCATTTGTTGGAAATCCAAAGAAACAATACGACCCTTGTACGGTATTAGTTGTATTACCTGCCATTTACTTATGGTGGCGCCCCACTGTTAAGATGGTAGCTATAATAGGCATAGTTCAGAATGTCTATGCTGGCTAAGATTAATATTCTACTTTCGAAATGTTTTCTGCACTTTGCACTTATAGTAATAATATCAAAGAAATTTGCTCGTATCAAGCATATTTGACTATCATAAGGAGAAATATCCTCCAATTCTGCGTTTGCATTGTGTGTGTGGCGGGAGGCCTTAAGGTAATTTCATTTCTAAAAGCATTGCAGATCTATTTTAAATTCTTTCGTTGTTGTTTAAAGATAAACTATTTTTGTTACTCATACTAGTCGCATGACTGACGTGGAGTTTATTGTTCCTTTCCTAAACTCTGGGTGCCCACAATTTTCCACACGGGCAGTCTAGAGTTTAGTTTCTCAGATAGTCAGATTAGTAGGTTATTTGAAGCTAGTTCAATCTTTGGATATGGACTGCAATTGCTTATCTTGTGCATCGTTATTGGGAGTTCGAGCTATTTCTGGATTGGTGCCTTGGAGATGGAGATTATCCACTACTGGTGTTATCTATTTTCTTTCCGCTGCTATTTCTTGTATCATATCTCTGATGTATATAGATATTCATTGTATCATTCGGTTGTATCAGATATTGTATTTGAATATTGTATCAATGTTGTATATATTGATATATTCTTTTTCTTCCGCTATGTTGTACTAAATGGTGTTATAAGCTCCGGCGAACCGGATTTGAACGTTTGAATCTGCGGCATTCGAGTACGATGTGAGGTATGGATGTCGATTTTTGAACGCGAAAAATCCGATTCGTCACACCCATATCATAAATCACATCACTTTGAATGCCACACGGCCATTTTCGTTGACTACTGATTTCCTTCCACAAAAGTACAACCCTTAAGTTCATATGTCTCAAGAAGGGTGTTAAGCTAAGAAAAGTTGCCTTCTCCACCACCACTGATGTAACCAATGCATGTAATCTTAGAAATGAAATGACAGACAAACATCCATACAAGTTGTCCAGGAACAGGACAAACCGAAGGTACTTTTCTACCACATCCTTTCGAAAAATCCCTAGGATCAGTAGCAAATAGTCCTTGCATTAGATATTTCATAATGAAGAGAATACTGCTATTGGATGTATATTAGGATTTTAACCCCAAATGATCAACAAGCCGTCCTCCACTATAAAAATCAGAAATATCAATATCATCATAACCAACCTACACAATCGTCGCATAAATGTTTGCCCAAAGTGGCTTTCGGATAAACTAATCCCGGTCTCTTTACACCAACAACGCAAAAGTGTTTCTCAACCTCACACAGAAACTAAGTCTTATAGACTTATCAGGTCTGCAAATTTCAACTTGCTATCCTTTGGCCAAGAAGGAAGCTCGATAGATTAGAGTAATATTCCGCACTATTCGAATCAACATCCTCAACATAAACGATAATCAAGCCTACACAGAAGGCTACATACTACGTATAGGACTAAATAGTTCCCAATCAAGTCGAGGAACTAAAATGGCCAAATTTGATAGTTGGTTATTTAACTATCAAAGCAAAACAACAAATATCTAGCACCATAAGCAATCATTAAGCCCTTTTAATTTATCTTTTATAAATTAAATTACTTGCCAAATATTCTCTTCAAATAATCTTAAAAAAGATATAATCTCAAAACCATTTCAATATTTCAACATTGGAAAACATTTCCATATACTTATTGAATAATAAGTAATTCCCAAGTCAATTTATTTTTAACACTTAGAAAATATTACATATACTTAAATCAGGATTAAGTATATATTTACTCTTTTTTTCTAGGAAAACGTTCTCTTAAACACATTTATTCGGGTCAAAACGAATGTTGTGTAAAACATCGTTACGACAACCCAAAATCATTAGTATAGAGATTCAAAAATAAGATAGATATATAAATTCCATATACTATACAAAACATTTTCTTTCGAAAATCATTTACTATAACAACAATGTTATAGTCCATCATTTCCTTACTTCTTGAAAACGTCTATTTCAACAATGAATTTTGAAATCTATGGTTTCGACACTTAACACATTTTAAAATATCTTCAACCCATTTTACTCCAATTAAAAATATCACTTTCCCAAAAATTTACTTAATTTAAAAGACTATTCACTGTCCAAAATCGTGAATATATTTCTCTAGCCAAATTCATTACTTCTACATATTTATTGAAGGATAATCCACTGTCCAAAATCGTGGATTTAATTTCTAACCAAATTCATTACTATTGCACTTCTAATTAAAAGGATTATCCACTGTCCTAAATCGTGGATATAATTCCTTTAATAAAATACATATCTAGTTTTTCAATTTAAATTGATTTCACCTTTATAAAACAATATTAAAAAATCCATTTATATTTTATAAAAACTTCAATTCATAAAATCCGTTTATTTACCAATTCTATATATAACTCATTTACATGCTAAAATCCAAATTATATGTTAATTCACTTATAGTTCTCTTCTTTGCAAATTCATTCATTTTATAACTTCACAAATTCACAAATCTTATTTACTTATAAAATCCATTTATAACTTTATCAATTCTATAAATCTACAAATCTTATTTACATAAAAGATCCATTTATAGCCTCATTTTAACACTTTCAAAACTCCTTTATAATTCCATTATTTTTATTTATAAAATATCACTTTTATAAATCTATGCATATAAACCGTGTATAATAATTCAAAATCTCAATTTAACTATTTTACAAAATCATTAACTTCATATTTCAAAAATCACATTTCGATCATATTTCAAGAAAATCACAATTTTTATAACATAAAATTTATAACTTTCATTTATTTAAAATAAATTCATTTCTTTATAACAGTTCAAAATTAATAAAACACCTATTTCCAAAATCACATGAAAAATCCTTTTTAATTTGAAATCGTCACATTAGCATTTTTAAAATTCCAAAATATAGCCTAATGTTGCAACAACACTAAATACATCAATCACATAAATCCTGACATCCAAAACATCATATAACATATGATAAAAGCATATATATCAATATCTGCAAATAAATCAACAATGGTGAGGAATCCAGTTGGATCCCTCCAACCTATCACCTGCAACAAATATACATATTGGAAAATATGTACAATGACCACTTCAAGGCAGACGTGCGTACAAAAGGTCATCCGCTCATATGTGAGAACGTATAGGGTCTCATCTGCTCCAATAGGAAGAAATATATCCAAATACCGATCAATATACACATAATATCATATCATATATCATCCAAACAATCATCAATCATCATAAATAAAATTTATTCTCACTTATATACAAATATCAGTGAGTCAGAAAGAGTGAGCTATACTCACTTTGGTTCCAATAGCAGTTGCAGTATTTTATTCCGAATAAAATTAAACAACCGTTTAATTTTAGCCAAAATTTACACTAGCTCCAATCAACTCCAAACCAGCTCTAAAATGTAATGCTCATCAATACAAACCCAATGCAACTTGTTTCATCAAGAACAAACTTCGTTCGTTTCAAGTGATGAGATCTCGGCCGCGCACTGCTTTTCTTCATTATTCCCAGGTTATACACGTGCAAAGAACCTACCGACCGCCATTCTTGCTTGAATTTTCTCGACCACTTCGCTTGACTAGACGTCGATCGACGACCACCTGTCGAAGCCCCGAATGCCACACACCTACAGCCCCACCCACTCCATGCTCGGTGCCTCCTAGGTAATGTGATTCGAACCCAAACCCTAGACGAATGTGACCCCTTAGCCTCCACGTCGAGTCTCCATTTCAAATCTCAACCGTTGGATAGCTAGTACTCGTGGAGCTCTATAATTTGTTAGCTGGAAGTTTCAGCTAAATGTTTACGGATTGAGAGAGATCAAGGATAGAAAGAGTTGAATTTCTGGCCATGGAAATAGAAACGGCGGCTAGGGTTAGGTTTTGTGAAAATAATAGTTTGGCCTTTTATAGAAAATTATCGCGCACTATTCATCCAAAATTTTTCCGAACTCCAAACGAAGCGTGCTGCCTAGCATTTATAATGTTTTAACCCTATTCCAAACATAATGGAATACATACCGGGAGCCAACTCGAACTTATTTGGAAGATAGGGTTTCGAATCGACTATTTAAATTTAAAATTTCACTTAAGCAAATTTCTACGCGTTTTAGCTTGCAATGACTAAACCATAAATCTGATTGACATGAAATTTGGAATCTTACAATAATATAGCACTACAGATCCAATGAAACTGGTTTCGTCGAAATCCGAGACTATTTTAAAAATGATTGTTTTTACACGTTAATTAAATATTAAAATATTCAATTTCTATAAATTAACTTTTAATTCAATTTCAAAAGTCCTCTAACATCATCATAATTCAAATAAAATTTAAAACAACTTTAAAAATCATTTTCGTTCATATATAATTAAAATTTCGGTTATTTACACAATTTCAAATATTAAGTCAACAATTTAATTATCCAATTAAATCACTATATTAGAAATATAAGTTATTCAACTTATAATATCTACCAATGAATATCTAAAATCAATCAAATATACGAATTTCAAAAGACTAAAATTCGGTGCCGTTACATTCTCCCCTACTTAAAAGAATTTTGTCCCCGAAATTACTAAGTAAGAAAAAGCTATAAAATCCATTAACTTTTCAAAACAATTCTTTCAAATCAGATATCAACATTATATAAACCTTTTAACTTTTTCGAAATCCATTCGTTAAACTTCTTATAAAAACTTTTCTTAGTTTTCAAATACATATATAGTAATCTTTTCAATCAATAATATCGTTTAACTTTTAACTCAAAATCAAAATTTTGGTTATTAAAACATTTTCCCAATTTTTCAAAAAAATTCTAATGCCTTAAATTTTCAAAAATTTCGCCATGGCCTCTTTTGCGCCATTCGATCGTAGTAGGATCACAACATATATATATATATATATATATATATGTATGTATGTATGTATGTATGTATGTATCACAAATATACATCTCATCTTCGAGGATGAGGCATCCCGTAGGGAAAAAATATATAAATATGATATATAATCCGAGATATGTACCTTATATATTATTAGCTAGCTTATACAGCTAATATAGCACGAAAGCGAGCTCCAAATGCGAAGCAAGCACAATTAGCACCTACTAAATACTCAACAAACAAATGAGAAACACACACACACACACATATATATATATATATGAAAAGTAATATCAATATACAACATATACCAATACAACTACTATATATGCTAATATAATGAATGAAATCAATAAGCAACAAATCCAACCATCAATCAACTATCATCCAACTAATAACCAACAACTATCCAATCAATCCATAACCAAATCAACATAAATTCATTTCTTGTTGATGTTCATTGAATTGGTATTTAATTTAATCACATTTGATTCATTAACGTTGGATTTTTTTTCTAACATTCATTTATTCCAATTCAGTTAGTTTACATTCACTAATTTACATTCAAGTAGGTTCACTTCCAACTCAAATCAAATTCAATTCTATTTAGATTCACTTACTTCCAATTTTGAATTCAATTACTTAGCTTTCAGTTTTGTTAATTCAATTTCATGTGAATTTCTATACAATCAACTAACATCCATCTAACAACCAATGCATATCCAACATATCCAAATTTATTTACTTTACTTCGTTTACATTCAATTTGGTTTAACATTCAATTAGCTTTAAATGAATTAACACTTACATACATTATTCCATATCAATTCATTTATATTCATTTGATTAACATTCAATCAATATTTTATTTACTAATTTATTTCATTCGTCCACTTCAATTCATTAATTCGATTGCTAATTCGTTTAACCACTAAAATTGAATTTCATTATATAACTCAAATTTATATCCATCACTTCACTTTATTAATTCATTTTGATATCAAATCCAACTTCATTCAACTTTACTTAAGTCATGTTTCATTTCATCTTCATTTACATTTACTTTCACTATACAACTTAAGTTCATCTCTAATTTAATTCAAATTCTATTTTATTTAATTTTTACATAAGTCAAATTCCATATCACTACTCAAATTCAGATTCTATTTTGCTCAACAAAATTGTTTAACCATTTTAACATTTGGTTTTACTTACATTTTCCCATTTTATAAATTATGCAACTTATTTATTTAAACTTCCAAATTCATATTATATAATCACTTTACGTTTAATTTTCATTCCAATAACTTATCATATCTGGTTCAAATCCAATTCAATTTATTTAACCTTCCTTTATTTAAATTTCCAAATCATATATTTTATTGTGCTAACTCAAATTTATTTAACTTTACTAAAATTAAATTTTTATTTTCATATTATAAGTCTAATACTCATTTCACTTGTATTCTTCATTTTCAACTTGGATTTTTAATTCAAATTTGTTTATCAAAACAAAACTTCATTTTTCAATTTAATATAGGTAGCAAATTAATGACATGGAAACTCGAAAATGATACTGATGATGCTGCAGTCATCACCCTTTTTATTTTCCAGCAACAGTAGTGAATTCAGTGCTTTATATTCTTTCAAAAATCTGTTAATATTTATGTTAACATAAAAATTAGACGCTAACACCCCGGTGCAAGTAAAGCAAGTGTAAAAGCACCACCTGTTGACACGGGAATCAGAAATAAGCAGGAAAATATCAGAAAAACAAGAAAAGGCACAGTTTTTATAATGGTTCGGCTTATAGTCAAGCCTACGTCCACTTTCAATCTCTTTATTGCTGACTCAAGTACAACTTATACAACTTTCTTCGATTACAACACACTTTAGACTAATAGATCAAACTTTGTTGTAGAATAATCTTTCGAATCCATGTTGAATGATGTAGATTTTCTCTTCGAGTTTGTCGTAGTGTCCTTGGTGTTTGGAGTGCTTAAAGTGCTGTTTGAGTTGAGAAAACGGCAGAGTATTGGCGCTTGCAGAATGAGCCAAAAGATCCCCCTAAATGTTGGAGTTTAGGCCGTATTTATAGGGCTCTTCGGAGTTAGGTCGCTGATGGGTAGGTCGTAGGTCGGAGATAACGACTTAAGGTAAGTCGTAGACCACATGTGAGCGACCTAGCAGAGGGAAGCTTCGGTCCTTCCTGGTAACACTGGACTCTTCTGAATGAAGTAATAGGTCATGGACGATTTAGGGATATGGTTGGCAACCTTACATTACTAAGATATCCGATGTAGCGACCTAAGCTGACTTGTTAACCCACTATGTCGCATAGCCCATTAGGTCGCTTGTGACTTTAGGTCGCTAAGCCGCTTTATACTTTAGGTCGCTAAGCCGCTTCATACTTTAGGTCGCTAACTCGCTTCATACTTTAGGTTGCTAACTCGCTTCATACTTTAGGTCGCTAAGCGGCTTCATACTTTAGGTCGCTAACTCGCTTCATACTTTAGGTCGCTAACTCGCTTCATACTTTAGGTCGCTAAGCCGCTTCATACTTTTGGTCGCTAAGCCGCTTCATACTTTAGGTCGCTAAGCCGCTTCATACTTTAGGTCGCTAACTCGCTTCATACTTTAGGTCGCTAACTCGCTTCATACTTTAGGTCGCTAACTCGCTTCATACTTTAGGTCGCTAAGCCGCTTCATACTTTAGGTCCCTAAGCCGCTTCATACTTTAGGTCGCTAACTCGCTTCATACTTTAGGTCGCTAAGCCGCCAGGTCTTTTAGGTCGCTATGCTTACGTAAGTCGCCGGGTCACTCCAACTTGTTAACCTCTTTAGGTCACTTCGTTGTTGAGTCGCTAGGTCGCATAATAAAGGGAATTAACATTTGCCCCTCGAAGTACACGCCTAGGTTGTAGGTCGTGGGCTTCGACTTAGTTCCTTAGGTTGTGAGCGACTCAAACAGTTTGCTAGGTCGCGTGACGGTATGCCTTCCTTTCACATAAATAGCTTAACCCGCTCCTTCTTCACTTTACCTGCTCCATCACTCGAAGCCGCCATTAACAAATATTCGAGCTTCCATAGGCGAATTTGGGCTAGCTAGTTGTCGATTCGTTTTCACCATCGCATTGTGTAAGTAAACTCGACCTTTATCCTATCCACTATCGCCATCAAATCATGAATTCCAATCTTCTAACTCCATACCAGTTCCATACATTGCGCTTCATTCTTAAGTTATGCTGATCGCCATTAGCCATGTTGCTATTACGATCCATGTGAGCATAGCATGGTACTGGATTTATGATAGATCTGAGATGATTCAGATCAGTATTTGGGTGATTTGGTGGTATGGATAGACGATGGGTTTCGTTGAGAAGATGGTAGATTTTCGTGGCTAATGGGTTATCGGGTTAGGATGTAGGAGTTGCTGGATAGAGAGGAAGAAAGAGAGCTAGGAAAAAAAAATCATAGTGGTGCCAACAGGAGATGGTCCAAGGCTGTCAAGTTTCATCAGAGGCGACCTAACAAATCCGAACGACTTAAGAGACTTTGCGACCTAAAGTGCTTAAACGACCTTAGTGCCCGTGACTTAAATTGCACACGACTTAACTTCTTGGGTCGTGTTAGCATCCTGACGACCTAGGACTTAGTCAGATTTATACTGTCTTGATTTGAAGCTTAGTGACTTAAACTTTAGATCATGCGAGCGACCAAGGTCTTGGATGCGCATGGCCATGCCTTGTTTTTCTTGCGACTTAACTCACTTGCGATTTATCATATCTGTGACTTAGGCTTTAGGTCGTGGCCGAGCTAGGGCTTGGATGATTTTGCACTTCCGAGAAACTTCTTGCGGCTTATACCTATCTCGCTTACTTGTTAGATCGCGTACGACCTAGGACTCGAGCAAATCCTCACTGCCTTGACTTGAAGCCTTTTAATTTGAACTTTGAACTTTCGAGATAACTCGCATGACTTTGCTATGCTTGCTTAACAGATATACCAAATTTGACGCTAATAACCTATTAAACACAATATTTGCAGAAAACTAGGGCGAATATACTGCCACTGATTGCCCATATCAAATGACAGATTAGTCGGTAAAGGATAATTAACTCAACTTAAAGAAATTGTATGAAATGCTGTGAGTCAACAAATTCAAGTGAAGTAGTAAAGCAACGTTAATCAACTAAAGCTGATTTGTTTGCATTAATACTGCACTTGTTCTTGGACTTAGAGCGACAAGTCTTGAAATTTTACAATTGACACATGTTCTTTAGTTTAATTTCAGTTATATTTACTTGTCACTTTATTAGTTTTGCACAACACTTCAAACATTTAGGAAACGTGCACCTTCATATTTGAATATCCAGTTCCTTGTGTCGAATGTCTTCTCATCAAGAGGAAGGAGTAGAACAAACTGGAGAGGCCTTCCCGATAGTTGATCCACTGGTCAACCCACCAGAAAGAACTCCAACTACTTTGAGTCACCGGGTGTTCAACCAGTTACGCACCCAGTTTGGGATTGTAGAAGCAGATGCTATTCTCCCTGGGCCAAATGATTTTGCTGATAATCCTCCCTTCGGCTTGGTTGCCGTTAACCGCCAAATGTGCCTTTGTGGTGCCATTCCTCCTTTCAACAATTTTCTCCAACAACTCTTTCGCCGATTGGCTATTTCTCCTTTTCAATTGCACCCCAACGGCTTTGCCATTTTGATGGGATTATGCGTTCTCTTCAGAAGAACGCTTAACCGCCTCCGAAGCTTTGAAGAAATCTTCTATTTATGCACATTTGCGAGAAGTAAAGACCATCCTTCCATTATATATGTTGGAAGGGCCAGAAATCGCACGCTTATCACTGATCTCTCTCATAGCGCTCATGGTTTCCTGAACCAGTTCTTCTTTGTCCGTTGCCCCTAGGGATTTTACGCTATTTGGAGAGTAAGGGGTAGACTTACTTATCCCCATTCTTTCCTTTTCTGAGCTTTGCGAGTTTAGAATTACTAAATGTTAACTTCGTTCTCTACTTTTGCAGTCCACCCTCCTCCTTGTAGAGACTTTAGCCACAAGTCAACTTTTGAGAGGCTTAACGCTGTGGCGGCTGAGGAGAGAAGCATCAAGTTTTTTCTAAGAGACGAGTTCCTTCATCAGTTCGGACTCTTACACCCTTCCCGCTCTACTCAGCCTTATGAAGTTCCTGATTCTCTGGCCGAGACACCGGATGCCCCAGTTTCTGTTGAGGTGCCTATACTGAAAGAACCTGCTTCTGAGGCTTCTCTGGTGAAGTGCTATACTTCTACTGATGTTGCGGGGTCATCTGGCAAGCTTGCGCTTGCCCTGGTCATTGAAGAAGAAGAGCCTTGAGAACCTCCCCCGCATTCAGGGAAGTCCGGTGATGGAGGAGCTGGGAAAACAAGTCCTGCCAAGTAGAGCGGGGATGACACTTTTAAAGGTTTGAGCGACCTATTTATCACCTCAAGGGAGCTCTTTAAAGATGATCCTGTTACCGCCAGAGTTTCCTCTTCAGTAGTTGAAGCAACTTCCATTTTGCAACAGACTCCGTTGACTCAAGAGTTGACGTTAGCTACTACACCCATCATTTCCCCGCAACCGAGGAGTGGTTTGCAGTTTGACGCGCGTAGTTTGCACGTTACACACACTTAAGATTTTTCAACACTTATATGTACTCCATGCACTTTACTTCCAGGATTTTCAAGTTTTGCCTTTTTCTCATTTTTAGGTTCTCCAATGGGGCGTAGCGGTTCCTATTATGACGACTTTCAACAGTACGGAAGGCGTGGTCAGTATGATTATAAGCGCCATCTTCCCGCCCACAGGGAAACTGATGAAGAGAGAGCTGCTCGAAAAGCTCAAGAAAGAAGAACGTATGAAGAAAGGTACGGAAGAAGGGATGAGCAACATGACTCTTCTTGCAGAGGCGATGACTCTCATAAAAGAAAAACTTATGACGATAGAGGAAAGAGTCATGACATCGGAGACCCAAGCAAGCGGGCCAGGCTTGATGAAAAGACCGCATCCGCAACTTTAGAAAAGGCCGCTGCTCTCACTTCTCTTAAAATTCCTTCAAAGTCTCCTGCCCTTGAAGGAGCCGACATTCAGACACTTCTCGGAAGACCCTCGTACAAAGTTAAGAGAGGTCCACCAACCCTTCAAAGTCGGTTCCTGCATTGGTGCATAAGGGAGTCCGCTTCGACCTTGACTTGGTTCCCATCGACAAAGAGGCCATGCTACGAAATCTTGACACTGTTAAACATGATATTAAGAGAATATTAGGGTGGCAAAAGCTCGTCGATGAGCTTCAGAGGGTGAACTGGGCCAACCTTGAAGCTATGCTGACGATGGAGAACGACAAGTCTGAATGGCAGAAAATTCTTGATCAGCACAACACCGAAATGAAAAACATCGCTGAGTACAACGAAAAGCTTGAGGCGGAGGTCGAGAAACTTAAGCACGAGCTTGCTACTTCTTCCACCTCTTATACTCAAAAGGAAGAAGTGCTTTAGAAGCAAGTTCGAGATGCTCATGCCGCTCAACGGTATGTTGAAACCCAACTTGAAGCTACACAGAAGACGGCGGAAAATTATCGTGCTGACTTTGCAGAGCTACGGGAGAAAGCTAACTCCCAGGACTAAGAAATCATGAGGCTGAAAGCTCAATTATTAGAGACCGAGAAAGAACGTGATGAGGCCATGGCTGGAAAGAGAGCCGCTGAACAATCTCATGAAGAGACAAAAGCCAACATCAGCTCTACTCTGTTTGATTTTTACGTCCAAAGCGTCTTGGGGCGTGGCAGCCTTGCATTTTTGGGGCCTAAATATGAAATCACTTTGGCTGAAGTGTGGGAGGCTGTAATGGATATGCTCGGAGGTGCCGGTTATTCCGAAGATGAACTTGAGGCGCATTACTTTAATGACAGAACTCGTGATGCTCTTGCCAGAGGAAAGGAGCAGCTTGTTAAAGTACGAGCCGAAATGATGGGAGGGGAGCGTCCAGAGAAAGAAGCACCTTTAATTGCCCCTGTCCCCCCTTCGACTTCGGCCGACATTGATATTACAGGCTCCGGTTCCCATTTTCCGCCCACGGCTAAAGTCGTAACTGAGATTACAGGTGCACAGGGTGGAGACGAAGGCGAAGAAAGCACTGAAGCACAAGCTTATGAAATTGATGTTAGAAAGCCAACTTCTCCAGGTAACTCTACTGTTGATCTCGCTCAAGTGGACTGCTCGTTTGCTTCGACCGAGTTCAATGAGATTGTTGATTATTTTTTAAATCTCAACGAGCCTTTATCACCTCTCTTTACTGATTTTAACTTCTTTTCTTCTGTAGAGAAAGTGCCGAGCATTGTTCAGACTCCCCCTCCTCCAGTTATTCCTCCCCCGTCTCTCCAAGTCACTCCTCCTTCTGTTTCTCAACCAGGGTCGCAAGAGGAGCAAATAGAAGCTCTTCGAGACTTGGATGATCCCAATGCTTCACAAGAACATAGGGGAGGAGAACTTGAAGAAGGAGAGAAGACTCCGGAACTAACTGGTTCTGATGATATGCCATTTACCGCTCTTATCTCTCCAGGAAGTGGGTCTTCTTCTAAGAATAGGGGGAAAAGTGGAGTTTCGAAGAAGAAGAAGGAAGCTTCAACTGGCGAAGAAAAAGCAGAGGAAAGTCCGATTGTGCCCCTTTCTCCTTCTTCCCCTACTCTTACAAGCCGGCCCCAGAAGTTGATCATCCGGCCAGGCGGAGGCTCTAAAGGTGGAAAGAGGAAGATATGATGGCTTTGGTCCTGTGCTTTTTATCCCACTTTTTGCTTTTTGCTTGTATATAGACTTGTGTTGACCGGATATTGTGCAGGTACCGGTCCTGCCTTCTTTTGTTTCGAAACCTGCATATGTATATAAAATTTTTATAGTATGGAATAAAATGATTCTTTTACATGTACAAAACTCCTGTCTGTATTTGAGAATGCATTTATTCTTTTCTCTTCTTTTTTTTATATACAAGTTTCTTTATTTTCTCTATGTGATGTTGCAGTAAACCAATGGTATGTTGTTTGAGCATTGTTTTCGTTCTTGCTCCTATAATGTACTGCCCCCATACCATGGTTTATTGCAATCTCTTTCACATTGGCAAAGTTTTGGAGAACAATTCTTCTGTTTCAAGAAGACTTGTACTCTTTCTTTAGAGGATAACTTTTCCATTTGAAGGAGGTTTGCATCTGTAATTTATAGGATATATTTCCGTTTTAAGGAAATATTTTTCTTATTTAGTAGAATGCGCCTCGTATTGGAGAAGTTTTTCTCTTTTCTTTTTGTTGCGAAGTTTTTACACTTCACTTTTGGAGAAAGTCACTTTTATTTTTGCGAGTGAATTTTCTTTCGTGGTAAAGTAGGCCTCCGAAAAAGGGCTTTGATTTGCTTGTGCCTCCGAAGAGGGTTTTTGTTTGATCGTGCCTCTGGGAAGAGGGCTTTTTGTTTGATTGTGCCTCTGGGAAGAGGGCTTTTGTTTGATTTTGCCTCTGGGAAGAGGGCTATTTGTTTTCTGCCTCTGGGGAGAGGCTTTTATTTTTTCCCTGTTCGCTGGGAAGCGGGCCTCCGAAGAGGTCTTTTAGCATTTCAACTTTGGTGAAATGGGCCTCCGAAGAGGGCTTTTAACATTCCAACACTTGTGAATTTTTATTTCAGATCTTCGTGAAATGCGTGCCTCCGAAGAGGTCTTGTTATCATTTCAGCTCCGGTGAATTGCTTCAACTCCTAGTGAAATGGCCCTCCGAAGAGGGCTTTTCACATCTCAGCTCTTGTGAAGTTTTATTTCAGATCTTGGTGAGATGTGTGCCTCCGAGCGTGCCTGGAAGTTTCTTCCTCATGGTTGGTTGGATTCACGGGGCGAACGCAAGTTACTTGGATGTTTATTTGCGCAGATTGTCTCAATTAGTGAACGAGCGCCTTGCCTTCCACTTGCGAAGGTGCCTCCGGTCATCTCATGGATTCACGGGGCAGACGCGAGTTACTTGGACGCTTGTCTGCGCAAACTGTCTCAGCTAGTGAACAAGCGCTTTGCCTTCCAGTTGGGAAGGTGCTTCCGGTCATTCCATACCAATCTTTTTGTTGAGAAAGGGAACTTTCATTTTTAGGCATGCCCTATTCGAGGTCTTTATCCTCCGAAGAGTTGTGCCTCCGAAGAGGGCTTGTGCCTCCGAAAGGTCTTTCGCTGTTTGATGCTTTCTCGCCCATGTCTCTTTGCCATTTATTCATATCGGCGATCCTGTTATGTCACAAAAGTTTGCGGGAACACTCCCTTTCTATTGCCAGTAGCTTCCTTTATCCAAAGAAGTGTTCTTCATAGTTAAGCGGGTTCGCGGGGGCAGACACATGCTACTTAATCGGATGTTTGTTTGTACAAACAACCATAATTAGTTAGCAAGAGCCCACCCCCAGCAGAATCACTAACTTTTTGCTTGAAGCACTTCTTACATAGGATTTGAGTATGGAAATTTTGAATGGCTTAGCATTTGCTTGTTTAGTGATGTCGGGGATTGCTTAATCTCGAGATGGGTAAGCTTCATTTTTCATTACCTGTAATGTTAAATCGACATCTTAGTAATACATTCAAAGTACTTTACATATCGAAATAAAACAGGCAACTTATAATAAAAGAGAACACAAGATTTATAGTGGTTCGGCGAAAAACCGGGCCTGCAGCCACTTTATGGTTCTTATTATTCACTTGCACTAGCTTTTACAATGACTTTCATTACAAGAATCACACATTCATAATTCTTTTACAATATTTCAGCAAAGCTTTTAAGTATAATATGGGCGCAAGTGATTGATGTTCCAAGCCCTTGGAATTGAATCTCCTTCGAAAGTTATGAGTTTGAATGTGCCATCAAGAAGCTTTTAGCCTATGACATACGGCCCTTTCCATTTTGGCCCAAACACGCCTATAGGTGTCATAATTGTTTTTAAGATTAGATCTCTAACTTCAAAGCTGCGTTGGCGAACTTTGGAGTTGAAGTGCCTGGCTATCCTTTGCTGATGAGCCGCAATTCTGAGTTCAGCCTCTTTTCTTTTTTCATCAAGGAAGTCAAGGGCTTCAAGTTGTAGCTTTTCATTTTCAGCTTGATCGAAATGGATTTTTCTGTGTGAAGGGATCTCTGTTTCTACCAGAATCATTGCCTCTGATCCATATGCTAGTGAAAATGGAGTGTGCCCTGTCACAGTTTTATGGGTAGTTTTGTATGCCCATAGTGCTAGTGGCAGCTTATCGACCCAACCACCTTTTGCTTTCTCAAGCTGTTTTTTAATGGTTGAACTGATAATTTTGTTCACTGCTTCCACTTGCTCGTTTGCCTACGGATGAGCCACTGCTAAGAAGCTTTTTCGGATCTTGAATCGTTTGCAAAAATCCTGGAACTCTTCACTTTCGAATTGGGTACCGTTGTCAGTGATTATCTTCTGAGGCACACCGTACCTGCAAATGATATTTCTAGTCACAAAATTTATCATCTTTTGAGAGGTAATAGTAGCTAGTGGTTCAGCTTCAGCCCATTTAGTAAAATAATCAACAGCAACAATAGCATATTTGATTCCGGATTTGGCAGTCGGCCTAAGATCTATTTCCCCAAATAGCAAATGGCCATGGGCTGACCATCTGCGTTAGCTCGGTGGAAGGTGCTCTAAGGATTTTGGCAAATCTCTGGCGTTTGTCACACTTTCGGGAATAATCTGCAGCGTCTCGGTTGATATCCGGCCAAAAATATCTATAACGGAGAATTTTCTTTGCTAAAGTTTGGCCACCTGTATGATCTCCACATTCTCCTCCGTGCACTTCGGCTAGAATTGTCTTAGCTTCTTCCTTGGTTACACATCGGAGTAATGGCATTGAAAACCCCCGTCTGTACAATCGTCCATCTTGAATTATGTATCTTGAAGCTTTTCTTAACAGTTTCTGACGTTCTCTCGGATTTTCTGGCAGTGAACTGTTGAGAAGATATTCCTTTATCGGGGTCATCCATGACTCTTGCTCTTGAGATACGGTCATGATCCAGTCAATACCCATCTCATCAATGCTAGGGGTTGACAGGACTTCCACAGGAGCTAATCCCAATGATTGAGCTTCACCAGTACTAGAATACTTCGCAAGAGAGTCTGCCTTCCTGTTCTCTTCCCGGGGTATATGGCTTATTGTGTAGTGGTCGAAATCACTCAGAAGCTCCCAGGTTTTTGACAAGTAAGCAGGCAGATTTCCCCCTTTAGCTTGAAACTCTTTCTTAACTTGGCACACGATAAGCTGAGAATCACTGAAGATTTGCAATGACTTGATGCTCAGTTCTTTAGCAATCTTTAGGCCAGCAATAAGAGCTTCATATTCTGCTTCATTATTAGTCGAAGGAAATTCTAATCTCAATACATAATACAATGACCGTCCCTCAGGGGTCTCAAGAACGACCCCAGCTCCAGAACAGTAATCATTCCTCGCGCCATCCACATACAATTTCCATTGAATCGGGGCATTATCAACCACCACTTCCTCACCGTCACCTTTGTCTGTACATTCTGCGATGAAATCCGCCAATGCTTGTCCATTAATTGCTCTTCGGGGATGATAAGTAATGTCGTATTGACTGAGTTCAATATTCCATTTCAGAAGACGACCCGAAGTCTCAGGGCGAAACAGGACTTGCCTTAGAGGTTGATCAGTGAGGACTTTGATAAGGTGAGCTTGGAAATACGGCCTCAATTTTCTTGACGCGATTAGTAGACAATATGCGAGCTTCTCCAACTTCGAACAATTCATTTCTGCCCCAGTAAACCTTTTACTAATATAGTAGACTGGGTGCTGAATTTTTGCATCTTCTCGTACCAGCGCCGCACTAAGAGCATGAGATGAGACCGCCAAGTATACAAAATGATCTTCACCGTTGTCGGGCTTAGAAAGTATCGTAGGCGTTTCCATATGATGAATTAATTCATCAAAAGCTTTCTGGCATTCTGGAGTCCAGTCAAAGTTTTTTCTTCCTTTCTTTATAGCATCAAAGAATGGAATGCATTTATCAGTAGCTTTGGAAATGAATCGACTTAAGGCAGCGACCTTTCCATTGAGACTTTGCAGTTCCTTCTTCATTCTAGGAGCCTTGACTTCTCTTAAGGTAGTGATTTGAGCAGGATTAGCTTCAATGCCCCTAGCGCTCACAATGAAACCCAAGAACTTTCTGGACTCCACCCTGAACGAACACTTCAAAGGATTAAGTTTCATTCCATACTTTCGGAGGACGGCGAACATCTCTGCCAAGTGGTCCATATGGTCTACTGCTTTCTTTGATTTAACCAACATATCGTCAACATAAACTTCCACAGTCTTTCCAATCTGTGGCTTGAACATTGCATTAACAAGTCTTTGGTAAGTTGCCCCTGCATTCTTTAGCCCGAAGGGCATGACTTTGTAGCCGTATAGACCAACATCGGTTATGAAACTCGTGTCCTCCTGATCTGGCTCATGCATCATGATCTGGTTATATCCGGAGTAAGCATCCATAAAAGATAACAATTCATGTCCCGTAGTTCCATCAACTAACTGATCAATCCTGGGTAATGGAAAGTAGTCTTTGGGGCAGGCCTTGTTTAAATCTGAAAAGTCGATGCATACTCTCCATTTTCCATTAGCTTTCTTAACCAGTACTGGATTTGAAACCCAATTCGGATAAGTAGATTCTCTGATAAAGTCATTCTCCATGAGCCAATCCACCTCTTCCTTCAATGGTGCTGACCTTTCGGGACCCTGGGTTCTTCTTTTCTGCTTTACAGGTGTAAACTTCGGATCAATATTCAAAGCATGTACTGCAACCTCTGGCGATATTCCACACATATCAGCATGGGTCCAAGCGAATACATCCAGATTTGCTTTCAGGAATGATACCAAAATATTCTGAACCGCCGCATTAAGTTGTGAACCCACATTCTGTAGGATCGATTTCACCCTAGAGGGGGGTGAATAGGGTGATAGTGTTAAATATAAAAATTTATTGCGGAAGCTTATAAAATAATTTCAACACAGATCACAGAACAATAGCAGCACAGATAATAGCAGAATAATAAATGCAGAAATAGAACGACACAGAATTTACCCAGCTTCGGCAAAACCCTGCCTACGTGCTGCCCCCAAGGTTTCTACTAGAAATTAGATAGTCCCTCGCTTACACACGTAAACTCGCGACACCCGCTATCGACTAAATCTAACTCTACGCTCAAAACCCTGCCACAACTCAGCCACTGAGTTGCAAATTCTCAAGCTATGCCACGTAGCTTGTCCCCTAGTCACACGAGTAGAAAATTAAAATTTTTTTAAAAAAGAAATTGCAAGTTTAAAACAATTTAAATAATAAAACCCTAATTATAAAAGGTTAGCCCAAACTTCTTAGCCGGCCCAAATAATCACGAGAAAAAAATGCGCCGTCCCTTTTCTTCTTTAATTTTATCACGCTGCTTTGCTGTGAAAATAATGGCCTCCTTCGATCTTATTCCTCTTTTCTCTTAAATTAGGGCTTTTCTGAAATTGAAGCGCCGCTTCGATGATTCGAGTTTCTGATCTTGGATGCTTGCTTTGTCGAATAATCGTCTCTTCGATTTCGCATATGGCTGCTTCTATTTCGTCGAGTTCGGTTCAAAGAATCCGGCATGTAATTTATGCTTTTCGCTTTTCTTGTTAACTTGCTTGAACTTTGAACTCGATTTGATTCGAGATGAATGATTAATATTCTCAGTTTAGCTCGAACTCGAATCATTAAATTGCCGATGATGTTAATCACTTTTATAGGGTTCGACCCCCCTGTATTTTCGTCGTATATATTTTATTTGAATTTGTCAATTATTCATCTTGGCCACTTGATGATGCTTGAATGTTTGAGATTGATTCTGACTTTGTCAAATTCGTATTATCGATGCTTGGCTCTCACGGCTTTGAATCTGGACTGTTTGTTTTACAATCACGTCTCTGACTTGTTCAACATTGACTTTGGCACGAACTTGATGCTGGATAATGTTTGACTTCGACTTGGTTTTCGACTTGTTCCAATTTTTGTAATTTCGGCTTCTTGAATTTCTGGCCCCTGTGTAATTTAGCTCTGGCCATCTTTGTTTCAATGCTGATCTTGATTTCATGAATTTAATATTGACATTGTTATGCTTCCACGACTTCGACATTTACATTGTTCATCTCTGTTCTGATTGCTTTGGCTTTGCTGCATAGCATATTTGTGCATTTTAAAATATTGCATCATTGAGTAGTTTGAATCACTGTCATTTGTTTTCGAGTATGAAACTTGCACTGTTTCATGTGTGCTTGAACTCGAATACAGAAATTGCCATTCCACGATTCTGCATATATTCTCTGAGTTGCTTTGGCCCCTGTTGCCTACACTCTGGTGCATTCCTGTATATGCTTTTCTTTTTACTTGGTTCATGCATTGCTGTGTTGACTTGATGGTTTTCTTCTTTGGTTGTATATTTGGTCTCGTCTGCACCTTGTCATTGTGTAGCCTGGTCTGGACAAGTTATTGTTCAGGTTGCACATTTGTAAGTTGTTCAGTGCACTGTTGTTTTCTGTCCACCTGAGTTTGAGAATTTGCTGATGTTATGCGTATGCAAGTTCATTCATATTGCATTTCCCATTCACTGTTGCCTTGGCTTGCTTTTGTTACATTTTGTTGCGGCCTGACCTGTGCATGATGCATATTGCCTGACCATTGTTGCCGTGTTGATCTGAATTGCTTCCTGGTCGACACTTGATGTTTGTAGTTGATGTATATAATTGTTCGACCTGGCATTTGTTTGCTGTGGCATTGCATTACTGAGTCATTTGCTTATGCTATTTGTTTGCACTGTCGACTTATGTGGTCTTGAGTCTTTACTTGACATATGTGCACTTGTTTTGGACTTGCAGTTTGAATTGCATTGATTGAGTCGAGTTTGCAGTGATGGCTTGACCTTTGCACTTTGTTTGTTATTTGGTGCCTTCTTGAATTTGTGTAGAATGTGCATTACACTTGAGTTGAATCCAGTTTTACAACTCAGGTTTGACCTTGTGTTGAAGTCGAGATTTTATTTATGTTGCACCTGAGTTGAACCCGTCTTTTTTATTTGGGTTTGACCTTGTGCTCACCTGTCCCTGTAGCATTATCAAGTGTATATCGGTGTGCACGGCCTTGTGGCATGTACAGTGATACACTGTGCATGTCACATTTTTCGTGTGTGTGATGAATTCAGATATGATGACGAACAACCCAAATAACTGAGGCAAATAATATTTTCAAAAATCGTATTTTATTTTATGTTGCAAAAATATTTCTTTTTCAATTTTACTGCGTTAGTGAATATTTTTGCAGATTGCTTAGATGCTGGATTCTAACTGAATGAAGTTGAAGATTAAAATATGAGTGAATGAGCGATATGTAGTGAGGACATTCGTAAATGTGAAATCGTAATGTAATTGAATTTGTATCAAAGTTGTATAGTGTATAGTGAGAGCTTGAATTTGTACTATTCAAAAATGTAATAAATATTTGTTTGAATAAAATATTCGTTTGAATTCAAATTCTGTGTTATATAATTTTATTCAGCAAATATTTATTTAACCTGTGAAAAATAAAATAGTACATTAACAAATACATTTAAACGAATGTATATATGTTTATTATCATCAAACAAAAATCATATAAGCGCATATTCAACAATCTCCCCCTTTTGATGATAACAAACATATATTTAAGATTTTGAACATGTTAAATGTATTTGATCATTGATATATCCTAATTGCTCCCCCTATTTAAGTACTTCTTCTCTACATAAACCTCCCCCTACAAATATGCATACAATTAAATAATATGCTAATGAGCCTATATGCAAATGGAAAATATTTGACCTTTGCTTAATTTTATTTGACAAAATCTTAACTTTTCTCTCCCCCTTTTGTTATCAGCAAAAGAATAATAGTGTTAGAGAAAATAGAGATAAAGTGATCGATATTAATTCAACAATAAAACTCAACTGAATATAAATATTAAATTTCGATAAAAAATCAAACAAAAATCATAAATATTTTGTTAGGCGCATATTCCACTTTTAGAATGATGGGAATTATGTCATCATATAAAACCATATAGTTGTGTCTATTTGTGGTATATTTATATCAGGAATTTGAATATCTACTAACCATGCATAACCGTTAGGACTTTTAAGTGAGATTAGTAGTATTCCAATTTTATTTTAAAAAAAAATGAATTCAAGTATCTTCTAACCACGCATAACCGTGAGGACTTTTAAATGGGATTAGAATCAACTAGTTTATTTTACAAATCAACTTTTGATATATGTTCCATACATGCATAACCGTGAGGACTTTTAAATGAGCATGGAAGCACATAACAAATTCCAAGTAATTCACCCATGCATAACCGTGAGGACTTTTAAATGAGAGTGAATACTTTGGTATTTATTATCATTATTAATATTATTATTATTAAAAAAATGTAAAAATGAAAAAATGAACTATTCCTGTTTAAAGTACCACATATCGACAGATTATATAGAATTTTGATGAGTGACGGTTGTTAGAAATATGATAGACATAGAGATGGTCATGGAATTTTTACCAACAAAAAGTTTTATAACTCTTGTTTAAATTTCTAAAGAAATTTTCTAATTATACTTTCTCGAGTTATAATATATGATAAATATCAACACTCATCACTTTTTCAATCACTATTCATCTTTTCGATAATCAAAGGGAGTCAGATTAGTCAAAATAGTCATTTAAAATCAAATTCAAAAATTATTATGAAATTAATTTTTCAAAATGACTAATCTGAAAATATGGTCAAAAATGATTTTCTCGAGGGGTTTTATAAGAAAATTTTCTGCTATTTGGAAATTGTTTGAAATGAAAAATATGCAGATATTTTCTTTGAATGAATGATGCAGTTACTAAATGTTTCAAAAATCATGTTCCTTTAGTAATTTGTCTATTAACTAGATTACCAGTGTAATCTGCATCTGAATTTTACTTTTCACTCAATTATCACTCGTTGAATTTGATTGACCAAACCATGAAGTGTGCGCCAAGAATTTCAAACTTAACTTTAAACAACAATTTAAATGACATTCTTTTGAATTTGAAATGAAGCTATGTAAATAATTAGAAAACCGTGAATATAGAGTTAGCCATATTATAACCAAATGTATTATCATCCAACAAAACACTATTATTAATCCAAATTAATATATATATGAAGTAATTCAAAGAATCTAGAGAATTTTATAGTGTTTTTGGCATAAGAATATAATTGGCCAACTATGTTGAATAAGTCAGAATCAAAATCATCATCTTTTCATCAATCTCAATATTGGCTGATTTTAATTCAGAATACGGTGCAGATTATCACTTTTAATATATCGTTTAAAACATATCATTACCTGTTTTACCTTTACGATATTTTTCGATGTTGTCTATTGTGATTCTGTCACCTTTGAACTAGGCTAAGGAACTTTGCTTTGTCGCCCGTTGTGTTTCTGGAACAGCCAAAATCCAGAGAACACTATTGTTGTTCCTTAGCCCGCCACCGCACCTACACGGGAAAAATTTTATGTGACCTATTTGTTTTTATAGGTCCATGGCTGTTAGTGGCAGAAAATTTTGAAAAACAATTTTGTAAAGACCCAAAACTATTTATAATTGTTCGCTTCGGCATCCAAATTTGTTTAACTTTAAGAGTTTTTATATTTGTGCCTTTTGGAATCCAAATCGGTATAGTTTTCACATGTTTGGGTCTATACCAACAATTATTGTGAGTGTGTCCATATTTTCTACAAATTGTGCACATGGAATCAACTTGATTAATATTACTTTCAACAATTTTTGAATTATTATATCCATGTCCTTGTCTAACTGTATTAACAGTTTGCTTTCCTAATAGCATATTCAACGATTTTTCACTTTTTCAAAATTTATCTAAAGTCGTTGATAATTGTTGGACTTGTGTTTTTAAAGATTCATTTTCGTTCAATAATTGTGTGCACTTTTTAATAGAATTTTCTCTCCTAGTATTTTCATTTTCTTTCAAAATCAGAATTTAATTTTCAAGTGATTTTATTTTAATTTCTGATTTTTTAATTTCTTCTTCAAATGTTGGACACATATCACACTTAGGGATCCTACTTTGATAGGTTTTAACTAATTGTTCAAGTTGTTCATTTAATTCTATCAAAGTAACTTTTTGTGATTCAAGTTTAGCATATTTCTCCCTAAGTCGTTCAAAACAGCCATTTACTTCGTGGAAATAAATAAGTAATTCAGAGTGAGTAAGTTTTGATACCTCGCTTGGCTCGTCATCGTCGCTATCAGTTATATTCCCTTGAAGGCACATATCTGCTTTCTCACTCTTACTGCTAGAACTTTGATTATCTTTATCACTTGTATTCCACGTGGCTGCAAAACTTTTCCTTTTTGATTTCTTTTTAAAGTGGCGTTGATTTTGAGGACAATTGGGCTTGATGTGTCTGGGTTGGTTGCACTTGTGACAGATGATCTTCTGTTCTTCAGTGTAGTCTAGTGCTTTGGTTATTCTGCTTTTCGCCTTTTGAATTCGAGTTGAATTTCCATATTTGTGATTCCATCTTTTGAATTTCTTTATTAATAGCTCCAATTCTGCTGCTGCATCATCATCATCACCATCACTTTCTGTTGTTCTTTTAAGAGCTATCGATTTCTTTTGAGTATCTCCTTCTTCACGCTCTTTCTTGAATTTCATTTCTAGCTCATAAGTGGTGAGATTTCCGATGAGTTCTTCAACTTTCATTTGTTTCAAATCTTTCGATTCTTGAATGGCAGTCACTTTCGCTTCAAATTTTCGTGGAAGGACTGAGGATTTTTCGGACTATCTCCAACTCTGTGTATGATTTTCCAAGAGCTTTTGATTTGTATACGATGTTGGAAAGTCGTCCATGCATCTCTTTGACATTTTCTTCCTTCGCCATTGTGAAGTTCTCGTATTCGCTGCTTAGCATGGCAAGGCGAGATTCTTTCACTTGAGATGTTCCTTCGTGAGTCACTTCTAGTGTGTGCCATATTTCCTTTGCAGTTAGACAATTTGAGACACGATTAAATTCAAATTGATCCAATGAACAGATAATAGAATTCATAGCTTTAGCATTGGTATTTTCTAATTTATTTTCTAGTTCTGCCCATTGTTCCTTTGGTTTCTCTGTTTTTTGATTATCTACAGTTATAGTTGGTATTCTATAACCTGTCTCAACAATATTCCAAGCGTCAATGGTTTTCAGAAAGATTTCCATCCTATTTTTCCAATAAGCATATTCACCATTGAACATTGGTGGTCTAACTATGGATTGACCCTCAGCAAAAGCAGTATTAAAAGAAGCCATTTTTTAAAAATTCAAATTTTTAAAACAAAAAAAATTGGTTTTGTAAAAATCAAATTTTTTTAAAAAAAACGGCTTTCGTTCCTAGCTCTGATACCACTTGTAGGATCGATTTCACCCTAGAGGGGGGGGTGAATAGGGTGATAGTGTTAATTGTAAAAATTTATTGCGGAAGCTTACAAAATAATTTCAACACAGATCACAGAACAATAGCAGCACAGATAATAGCGGAATAATAAATGCAGAAATAGAACGACACAGAATTTACCCAGCTTCGGCAAAACCCTGCCTACGTGCTGCCCCCAAGGTTTCTACTAGAAATTAGATAGTCCCTCGCTTACACACGTAAACTCGCGACACCCGCTATCGACTAAATCTAACTCTACGCTCAAAACCCTGCCACAACTCAGCCACTGAGTTGCGAATTCTCAAGCTACGCCACGTAGCTTGTCCCCTAGTCACACGACTAGAAAATTAAAGTCGTTTAAAAAAAGAAATTGCAAGTTTAAAACAATTTAAATAATAAAACCCTAATTATAAAAGGTTAGCCCAAACTTCTTAGCCGGCCCAAATAATCACGAGAAAAAAATGCGTCGTCCCTTTTCTTCTTTTATTTTATCACGCTGCTTTGCTATGAAAATAATGGCCTCCTTCGATCTTATTCCTCTTTTCTCTTAAATTAGTGCTTTTCTGAAATTGAAGCGTCGCTTCGATGATTCGAGTTTCTGATCTTGGATGCTTGCTTTGTCGAATAATCGTCTCTTCGATTTCGCATATGGCTGCTTCTATTTCGTCGAGTTCGATTCAAAGAATCCAGCATGTAATTTATGCTTTTCGCTTTTCTTGTTAACTTGCCTGAACTTTGAACTCGATTTGATTCGAGATGAATGTTTATTATTCTCAGTTTAGCTCGAACTCGAATCATTAAATTGCCGATGATGTTAATCACTTTTATAGGGTTCGACCCCCCTGTATTTTCGTCGTGTATATTTTATTTGAATTTGTCAATTATTCATCTTGGCCACTTGATGATGCTTGAATGTTTAAGATTGATTCTGACTTTGTCAAATTCGTATTATCGATGCTTGGCTCTCACGGCTTTGAATCTGGACTGTTTGTTTTACAATCACGTCTCTGACTTGTTCAACATTGACTTTGGCACGAACTTGATGCTGGATAATGTTTGACTTCGACTTGGTTTTTGACTTGTTCCAATTTTTGTAATTTCGGCTTCTTGAATTTCTGGCCCCTGTGTAATTTAGCTCTGGCCATCTTTGTTTCAATGCTGATCTTGATTTCACGAATTTAATATTGACATTGTTATGCTTCCATGATTTCGACATTTACATTGTTCATCTCTGTCCTGATTGCTTTGGCTTCACTGCATAGCATATTTGTGCATTTTAAAATATTGCATCATTGAGTAGTTTGAATCACTGTCATTTGTTTTCGAGTATGAAACTTGCACTGTTTCATGTGTGCTTGAACTCGAATACATAAATTGCCATTCCATGATTCTTCATATATTCTCTGAGTTGCTTTGGCCCCTATTGCCTACACTCTGGTGCATTCCTGTATATGCTTTGCTTTTTACTATGTTCATACATTGCTGTGTTGGCTTGATGGTTTTCTTCTTTGGTTGTATATTTGGTCTCGTCTGCACCTTGTCATTGTGTAGCCTGGTCTGGACAAGTTATTGTTCAGGTTGCACATTTGTAAGTTGTTCAGTGCACTGTTGTTTTCTGTCCACCTGAGTTTGAGCATTTGCCGATGTTATGCATATGCATGTTCATTCATATTGCATTTCCCATTCACTGTTGCCTTGGCTTGCTTTTGTTACATTTTGTTGCGGCCTGACCTATGCATGATGCATATTGCCTGACCATTGTTGCTGTGTTGATCTGAATTGCTTCCTGGTCGACACTTGATGTTTGTAGTTGATGTATATAATTGTTTGACCTGGCATTTGTTTGCTGTGGCATTACATTACTGAGTCATTTGCTTATTCTATTTGTTTGCACTGTCGACTTATGTGGTCTTGAGTCTTTACTTGACATATGTGCACTTGTTTTGGACTTGCAGTTTGAATTGCATTGATTGAGTCGAGTTTGCAGTGATGGCTTGACCTTTGCGCTTTGTTTGTTATTTGGTGCCTTCTTGAATTTGTGTAGAATGTGCATTACACTTGAGTTGAATCCAGTTTTACAACTCAGGTTTGACCTTGTGCTGAAGTCGAGATTTTATTTATGTTGCACCTGAGTTGAACCCGTCTTTTTTATTTGGGTTTGACCTTGTGCTCACCTGTCCCTATAGCATTATCAAGTGTATATCGGTGTGCACGGCCTTGTGGCATGTACAGTGATACACTGTGCATGTCACATTGTTCGTGTGTGTGATGAATTCAGATATGATGACGAACAACCCAAATAACTGAGGCAAATAATATTTTCAAAAATAACATTTTATTTTATATTGCAAAAATATTTCTTTTCCAATTTTACTGCGTTAGTGAATATTTTTGCAGATTGCTCATATGCTGGATTCTAACTGAATGAAGTTGAAGATTAAAATATGAGTGAATGAGCGATATGTAGTGAGGACATTCGTAAATGTGAAATCGTAATGTAATTGAATTTGTATCAAAGTTGTATAGTGTATAGTGAGAGCTTGAATTTGTACTATTCAAAAATGTAATAAATATTTGATTGAATAAAATATTCGTTTGAATTCAAATTCTGTGTTATATAATTTTATTCAGCAAATATTTATTTAACCTGTGAAAAATAAAATAGTACATTAACAAATACATTTAAACGAATGTATATATGTTTATTATCATCAAACAAAAATCATATAAGCGCATATTCAACACATTCAGCACCTTGTTTGGGTGTTTCGGATCAACAGGAATTGGTACCGTTACTTCCGCTGGCACCACTCGATTCTCCCCTGCACTGGCTTTTCTGGGATCCATCTCTCTTCGTGCACCACTATGTTCGCCTGTGCAGGGTCCACCCTGTAATTGCTACAAGGTTGATTCTTTGATGCGGACTGGGGGTGCCGCATCTTTCCCCATTTCTCTCTTCCTCGCTTCACGCAACTCTGTAAGATAACATTCCCGTCCAGCATTCTGATCCCCTTTCACCACACCGACTCCATTATCTGTGGGGAATTTTATGGTCAGACACCATGGGGCAAGAATAGATTTAAATGATGCAAGATTTGGTCGGCCTAGGAAGGCATTGTAGGCAGAAAATTCTTCAACAATAACAAAGGTCTGTTTTCGGGCCACTTTTCTCTGCCCCTCTCCAAGCTCTACAAACAAATCGATAGTCCCAATTGGTTGTTTCGGTTCCCCAGTAAAACCAGCAATCTTTAGTGATGAAGCTTGAACGTCAGCCATTGGAATTTTCATCTGATCAAAAGTCTTCTTGAAGAGAATGTTGCACGAAGCTCCACAGTCAACCAGAACTCTTTTCACAGTAGCTGGTCCAATGCCAGCGGAGATGACCAAAGGATCAATGGTAGGAGCTTCAACACCCATCGAATCCCTGGCACTGGATATAATGTCATCATTAAAAGTTTTATGCTGCTTCAAGGGTGCAGCATCTTCTAACACAAAAACACTTTCATCCGCTAGTGCATACTTCAAAGCACGGGCGTATCTTTCCATCTCACCCCAACTCCTTCCAGCTGGGTGAGGACCTCCTGTAACCGCATTTATAACGGGCCTCTCTGATTCGTGAGCTGCCGCCTTTTCACTTGAGCTAGGACGATGAACAGGAACCTGTTGTCCTTGAGTTGACGGGGTTGGGCCATTCCTGTTCCTCTTTACATATTGCTGGAGCTTGTTTTCCTTCAATAATTCCTCAATCAATTCCTTCAAGTGACGACACTCATTAGTATCATGCCCGGGTTGGTTGTGGAACCGGCAGAATCTTCCATTCTTCTCAGCTTTCTTATTAACTGTGATCTTAGCTGGTGTGGGGTATTCTACAGTGTCCTTAGTTGCAAAGAAGATGTTCTCTGGTGTATCAGTCAAGGGAGTGAAGTTGAAGGGACGATTTCTCTTCGTGTCGCCTTGCTTCTTTCCACCATCGTTTCCTCTCTTCCGAGTGCTAGATTCGTTCTTACTCGGAGCAGCATTATTGTTTCCAGCTTCTATCGATACCACTTTGACTGGTGCTTGAAGGCTTTCCAATCGCATGAATTCGTCGGCTTTCTTATAAAACTTGTCGAGCGAATTCGGCTCCTTCATTTTCAGCCACTTTCCGAACTCACTTGTCTTGTCAATAGCCTTCATCAGGTATGTCAAAACCATTCTCGGCTCTACGTTATCTACTTAAACCAAAGCTATAATGAAACGATTCAAGAAAGATCTAATGGGTCCCCCAGGATTCTGCTCCAAGTTGGATAACGACATTATATCTTTCGCTTTCGAAGCATACAATCTGAATTGTTCCTTGAACTTTCGAGTCAAATCAGAAAACTGGTCTATGGATCGGACCGGCAGCTTTGTGAACCAAAGTAAAGCAACTCCTTCCAAGTATACCGGAAAATACGGCATTTGATCTCGTTAGAAGCCCTGGAACCCGTCATGTGCCAAACATACTTGTACAGAAATTCATTGGGGTCACTTGTCCCCTTATAGGCTGGAATGGTAGGAGGGATGAACTTCCTATGAAATTCTGCTTTCAAAATTCTTTCGGTGAATGGGGTCTTGCTTGGAGTGAACCCCCATTCTTTTTCGTCTTCCTATCTTTGCATAGTTTCCTTCATGATTTGTCGAACCATCCCTGAGAAATATTCCTCATCATTAAGGGGCTTAGCAGGACAGGCATCGGCCATCCTCTTAGATGTTTGCCTTGACAGGCGCTCACGGAAAGTTGACTGTTGTCCCGATCCTCCAACTTAGGGAGGTGTGTCTTTGACTGGGCCAGCTGCCCTTTGAGGAACATCTCTTTCTTCAACATCATGAACATTGTCAGCAAAGTTTGGTTCCTTATTCACTGGTTGACGGTTAGCCCCAAGCAAAGCGTTCAACCTTTCCAGCATCAGATTGTTTTGGGCTTCCATCTGCTGATATAGCCCAGAAACCGCGACATCCAATTCTGCTCGTGTTACTCCAACAGTTGGAGTTGTTTGACTTAAAGGAGGAGAATTGGTAGTAGTTTCGTGAACATCGTCGGATCTAACAGACTTATGCTTTCTTCCTGGAGCCATTATTTCTGATAAACTTCTGGTTTTTAGAGAGATCCTTTCCACAAACTTCTGCGAAGCTATGCTGACAATATCTTGAGTTGGGTTCTCAGTGAAAGCACCAAAAATGTTAACGTAAAAATCAGACGCTAACACCCCGGTGCAAGTAAAGCAAGTGTGAAAGCACCATCCGTTGACACGGGAATCAGAAATAAGCAGGAAAATATCAGAAAAACAAGAAAAGGCATAGTTTTTATAGTGGTTCGGCTTATAGTCAAGCCTACGTCCACTTTCAATGTCTTTATTGCTGACTCAAGTACAACTTATACAACTTTCTTCGATTACAACACACTTTAGACTAATAGATCAAACTTTGTTGTAGAATAATCTTTCAAATCCATGTTGAATAATGTAGATTTTCTCTTCGAGTTTGTCGTAGTGTCCTTGGTGTTTGGAGTGCTTAAAGTGCTGTTTGAGTATAGAAAACGAAAGAGTATCGGCGCTTCCAGAATGAGCCAAAAGATCCCCCCAAATGTTGGAGTTTAGGCCGTATTTATAGGGCTCTTCGGAGTTAGGTCGCTGATGGGTAGGTCGTAGGTCGGAGATAACGACTTAAAGTAAGTCGTAGACCACATGTGAGCGACCTAGCAGAGGGAAGCTTCGGCCCTTCCTGGTAACACTGGTCTCTTCTGAATGAAGTACTAGGTCGTGGACGACTTAGGAAAATGGTTGGCAACCTTACAATACTAAGATATCCGATGTAGCGACCTAAGCTGACTTGTTAACCCACTATGTCACATAGCCCATTAGGTCATTAGGTCGCTTGTGACTTTAGGTCGCTAACTCGCTTCATACTTTAGGTCGCTAAGCCGCTTCATACTTTTGGTCGCTAACTCGCTTCATATTTAGGTCGCTACCTCGCTTCATACTTTAGGTCGCTAAGTCGCTTCATACTTTAGGTCGCTAACTCGCTTCATACTTTAGGTCGCTAAGCGGCTTCATACTTTTGGTCGCTAAGCTGCTTCATACTTTAGGTCGCTAAGCCGCTTCATACTTTAGGTCGCTAACTCGCTTCATACTTTAGGTCGCTAAGCCGCTTCATACTTTAGGTCGCTAACTCGCTTCATACTTTAGGTCGCTAAGCCGCTTCATACTTTAGGTCGCTAACTCGCTTCATACTTTAGGTCGCTAAGCCGCTAGGTCTTTTAGGTCGCTGTGCTTACGTAAGTCGCTGGGTCACTCCAACTTGTTAACCTCATTAGGTCGCTTCGTTGTTGAGTCGCTAGGTCGCATAATAAAGGGAATTAACAATTTATAAATCATATTTACAGATCTTTTATTTATGTAATTTCACTATTTTACTTCATTTATGTAAGATCATTCCAAATTTATTTATCTTATGTAGATTTATAATAATATAATCTCTTTTATGTTTGAAAAATAACTTTCATAATCAACGGGATTCAAAATTTCAAATTCTTAGTTTAAATTCATTTTCCTTTGTAACTCATATTTATAAATATACTCATGTTGTTTCATTTCTTATATATAAGATTATTTCATAATTATAAATAATATTAATTATAATTCTATACTTTATAATTCATTTGCTTATATAATTTATTCTTTTACAATTGTTTTTTTATTTAGATTATTCAAACAGCTCTTATTAACTTATATATATTTACGTTTCCAAACAACCAAACAATTAATTTATATACACTTTAAAAATTTCTGAAAAATTGTTTCCTTTATATATAAAATATAATCGAGGTAAAATTATTTCGTTTACCCAATTTAAAATAATACTTTGTCACTTGCCTCATTCAAGTGTTTAGAAATCCCTATCGATAACATGGCATCCCACATACCGACCAGAATTCACAAACAGCTCAACGGATAAGTAAACACAATATAAAACATTTTTATATTCACTAACAAATACGTGCTCATATATATAATACACTCAAACTCAATCTAGGGTGCTACTATCCCTATCTATATTGAGTAAACATCAAAGCCTAGGAATATACAAAATCTAAGCTCTGATACTAACTGTGACGACTCGCAAATCCATACCCTTTGAATCGACAATAAACCACATATGTCCGACCCAAAAAGCATAGAATATTGGAAAGTCAAGAGAAAGAAAAGAAGAGAGAAGAAGAGAAGAGAAGAAAGAGAGAAGATAGAACCAAAATAGAATAATATAGAATCTCACACCGTAGTGGAAAACATATAATATCACATCAGTGATCTTACAAACCAAAAACTGAAAATATATACATCAATCGGAGTCCAACAACCAGTCACTAGTTATAAGCTCGAACAATTATAATAACCTGTCCTTAGAATTGCCGATAATATAAGCAACAATGCGCAAAGTGGATAATCAAATCAGATATGTGTATACGAAAATGAAGATCTCCAGCTCTTCTGTTGAAGCTCAAAAAGCACCAAATCTGAACCTGTAAATATATTCGGTCTGACCCGAGCATTGAAAGGGAAGAACTCCAAGATCAATCAGGTAAACCAGCGTGAGAAACACACTCAACCGAATTTATTAAATTACCAAACTTTTCCTTTATCAAAAAAAAGTATCTCGTAAGGCACTCCCACACATGAACAGGGACATGTTTTTACCTTATGATAACTTAAACATTTCATATCAAATTCTCTTATATTATAATAATGTCTATTGCACAAATAATATTAATCATAGCTGAAATTGTTACATTGATTAAATTCCAACATATAGCTCAAAACGGGTAATACAATCAAAATGGCAGGTACGTAGTGGAGTTTGGATTTCCATACAAATGAACCAGGTGAAAGGACTGCCTTTCGACGGGTAGAGCTTTAGATGGATGTCCCGAGAAACCATCACAAAGTTCCTCCACCAACTGTAACGACCCGTAATTTTCGATAGTTAAAATAGATAATTTAATTAGATTTTATGATTTAATATTGGGAGGAATAAAAAATTAGTGATCTACTAATGAAATAATAACTAAAATGAAATGTAATTATGCTAATCTAAGTTAATTATTAACAGCTTGAATGGAATTCCAATCAATTGAAATAATGTAAAGGTTATACTTGGCTATAAAGTGAAAATAGGAAAACAAATGTAAATATTTAATTCATTAATGAAACAGTATATATTAAAAGGTAATTGAATAAAAATCTATGTTATGTAACTAATTGTAACATTTGTTTGAAAGTAATAAACTTATAAGTGTAATAAAAGGTAAAAAGTGACAAATTGTTATCAGTTACCAATTTAATTAATCAATTGCAAATAAATGTAAATAAATGTTACATTAATGTGGAATAAGACAATAACTGTAGTGTAAACGTAATAAAAGGTATAGAAATGTAAATTTTATTTACATGACAATAATTGATGTAACAAAAAGAATGAAACCAAGGTAAAATAATTAATTGTGATTTTGAATTTTAATTAATGAGTAAAATTGACAAAATTTCAATATAATTGAATTATAGTAGTTAATACAAATAAAAGATGGAAGTGTAGCCTATTTGTGAAATAAGGCATCAACAAGTATTAACTATGTTATTTGAGTAATAATTGATCGAATATAAAGGCTGAAATCAAATTTAAACAATTTATTGAAATTAAATTATAACTAATTTGATTTAATTACACTTGAAATTGAACCTTGTAATTAGTAAATTTTTAAAAACTGAATTGATGTGTAAACTTGTTTTGAATCATTATAAATGTCTAAGTAGCCAAAAATGATGAAATTTGTTAGTTGATAAATATTGAATTAAAAAGGGAGTTAATTAATTTAATATTTATTTATTTATTAATTAATGTGAAAATAGTCATTTTGGCTACTGACTCGGATTTCAACGAAACTATTTTCATTGGATCCGTAATAGTAAATTATTGTAGGATTTCAAATTTCATAGCGATTGGACTTGTCGGTTGATCGAACGGGGTCGAAACGCCTAGAAATCAATTAAACTTCTTCATACGATGGAATTAGGACTTGAAACCTATTCCATTGAGTTTAAAAATATTGAAAACATCTATTTTGATATATGGGATGACCCATTTTTGTTTCACGAATGAAACGGGCTTTTCGGGTCGTTTATAGTTCAACTTCAAATTCGATCCGGTCCATTCTTCTTCGTTTTAGCTATGCCTATAAATAGCCTATTATAAACCGTAGCAACTTCTTATTTTCATCTGTTTGTACGTACATTTCCTTCTTAGCTCTTCATTCCAATGGCAGACAAACCAATTCCCGAATTCGCGAATTCAAAATAAATTCAAATCCAAAAATCAAACTCCTTAGAACCTTGACATATTAATTATATACCGTTTTGAAGCTCTCGACGGGCGTAATCCACTGGTTCAACTCGTTTTCTGATTCTATGCATCCTTTGACCAGAATTCAATGATCTTTGCTCGGTCGTCCACTGTAAGGTTTACCGTTTAACGTTGGATTTTCATCGGTTGGACGATCGGGAGATGGCAGTGCATGGGCGGGATGTGGCGAAAAAATCCATGCGGTTGGCCATCGTTATAGTCATCACGATTCGCTAGAATTTGGCATTCACGCTCACGGCAGAACTGACCACCAGGAGGCAGTGGAGTGCGGAGTGACATCGGAGAAGAGTCTACAGGGTGAGGCGAAGATGGCGGTGGTGCCTCATGGGGGCGGCAACGATTGTGGCGGCGGTGAAATAGGGTGAAAGGACGACGGCGTTAGGTGTTTAGCGCGATATGTAGATGAGCTAGGGCTTTTCTTGAGGTGTGAATTTACTATCTTGCCCTAAGCTATATTTTATTTTAATTTAAATTTTTACGCCATCTAACATCAATAACTTTTGCATACTAGCTCGACTTGGTCGCGGTTTGTTTTTTCGAGATCGAATCGAAATTCCGGACATTTTAACACTGGTTTGGACGAATTCTAAGACTGTTTGAATTTGGGCCCTAAATTGGATTTTAATTCGATTGAAATTAAATGGTGAGTATTTTAACCCACTCACAACTTCTAAAATTTCTTATGTTAGTTAAATTGAATTTATGATGTGATTAGGAATTTATTCATGGCAGTTGATATTTTTAAATTCCTATTCCTGTTAATTCCAATTTATTTGAATTAAACTGTCATTTAATTTATTATTGAATTTAAATTGCTAGTTAATTTCCTGTATATAATAATCTGTTAAGTGTCAAAATTTATTGGATGAACTGGATGATGATTGTGATCGATGTTTGAATTTATCATTGGATCATTTGACGCTATATTTGATTTATGAAATGCTATCGCTCTAAAAGTTCCGTTAGTTATTATTTAGAAAATCATTATAAGTTGAAACGATATATACCCGAACGATCTATAGATTAAGGAAAAATCTGTATGGATTGAAATGACAGACTCGAGCGAGTTTATGGATTTTTATATAAATTCGGGATTGCAGCTTGAAATGATATATAACCGTATAAATTGCGAATTGAAATGATAGATATCCGTATCACTTGACCCTCGGGTAGAGAATTATGTACGAACATCGGATTGGTTAAATTAAAAGATTTTAAAATCCTAAATTTTTAAATTGTGTTAAATACTATTTTGAAATAAATTTGATTTATATAAATTGAATTATTATCAAAAATCCAAGTTTTATGTTAAAAATTGGAGTTGGTTTAAAGGAATTGTGTAAAGGAATTTAATTTAAATTTTAAAGTGATTTTGAAGTATTATTGAATTTTTTTCGAAATTGAGTTATTAAAATTGTTTGAAAGATAACTTTGAAAATATTGAATTTGGAGCAGCTTAAATTGATAATTCAAACATGGATTGAAAGCAATATAGGGTTTGATAGTTTATTTGGAATTCGAATTAAAGGGTTTGAAATTTGGCTTGGTTGATTAGGAAATTTGAAATGGACCCGATATGTTGAAATTGAATGAATAGTAAAATTGATATAAATTCCAAACTCATTTTTTACTACAAACTGTTTAAAAAATATATTATTTTTAATTGTTTAATTATTAATATTTTCAAATTATAAAACTATTTTAACCTATTTATCTATATAAATTATTTCAACATATTTTAGAACAATTTAATTTACTTTAACTAATTTAAACCACTTAATCTTTTTTGAATCTAATTAATCTATATTTAAAGCTATTAAATCTATTTTAATTATAATTAATCTATTTTAAATCTATTTAGCTATCTTGAATCAAGTTAAAAACATCTGTAACCTATATAAAATTATTTTAGAGTATTTTAACTATTTAAAATTTTATTTAAACTATTTATAACTATTGTTAACGCTCAAATTTAAACGCTAACACCCTGGTGTATAAGATGTGATTGTGAAAGCACCACCCGTTCGTACGGGAAACAGAAATAAGCAGAAAGTATGCAGAAAAACAGTAAGAGACACAGTATTTATAGTGGTTCGGCTTATAATCCAGCCTACGTCCACTTTAATCTTTTTATCACTAGTTTGATTACAATTCTTTACAAGATCTTTCAATTACAACACACTTCAAGTGATAGGATATGTGAAACAAGTAGCTCAAGCTTTGATGTTGACAATCATCTTCAAATCCATGGCGAATGTGGATGATTCCTTCATGGAGTTCCTTTAGAAGTTTGTTGGATCTAAAAAGCTTTGAAGTAGTCTGGAATTCGGCAGAGTAATGGCGCTTGAAGAGAATGAGCCAAAAGTCCTTTGCATGTTGGAGATGGTTTCATATTTATAGAGAGTTCTGGGCGGAAAAAGTGCTAAGTCCTAACTCGTGGCCGACTTAAGATAAGTCGTGTTCGACTTAAGGTAAGTCGTCCCCGGGTCACTGAGCCGAGTCTATGGCAGTTCCCCTTTTTTGAACCCATCCCTAAGTTCTAAGTCGTGTGCGAGTTATCTGGCTGCAATTGCTAATTTCCTTTCTTAAGTCGTATACGACTCTTTTTATGTCGTAAGTCGTAGTCGACTTAACTAATTGCAACTGGTTTAAAGCAAGTCTTAACTCGTAGACGAGTTAAGAGGTGTGTCTTTAGGTCGTATCCTCCTTAAGTCGTATAACTTCTTTAAGTCGTAAGGGTCTTAAGTCGTACAAACTGCAGTTATCATTAAGTCGTAGGCCATCAATTTCCTTAAGTCGTAAAGACCTTAAGTCGTTAGCTTTTCTTAACTCGTATGCCTGCTAACTCGTAGGAAGATCTTAACTCGCAGAGGATTAACTCGTAGAGGCTTAACTCGTGGAGGATTAACTTGTGGAAGATCTTAACTCGTACACTTGCTAATTTGTAGATATGCTAACTCGTAAAGGCTTATCTCGCAAGTAGCTTAACTCGGGTACTCCTTAACTCGTAGGCTGCTTATCTCGTAAGCTTGCTAACTCGTAGAGGTCTTTAAGTTGTAGGAAGTTGCTGACTCATGTATCCTTTAACTCGTACATGCCTTGAGTCGTACATGCCTTGAGTCGTACATGCCTTAACTCGTGGACCCGTTAACTTGTGAACGAGTTAGGGTTAACATTTGCCCCTCGAAGCACACGCTTAAATCGTAAGTCGTGTGCTTCGACTTATCATAACTCGGTCATGTCGTTTCAAATCCCAACCTTTCCAGATATAAAAGCCTGAGTCGTCCTTCTTCTCATCACTTAACCTTTTAAACTGCTTTCTGCCATTAACGCATCTTCAAGCTCTCCGAGGCGATTTCGACCCGATTCATCTCTGATTCTTTCTAGCATCAAACAATCGTAAGAGATCTTGCTTCAAACTTCGACCGTTAACCATTGTTACTTTATGTATTCAGTTCATCATCTTTGGTTTGCCCCATTCAAACCCTGCGAATTCTATTCGAATTGATTACCGATGAACTAAAATTCATCTGATTTGGCCTATGGTGATTCGCGCTTTGGGGCGATTCATAGTGTAACGGGTTAAGGTTGTCGCTGCTGAAGAAGCCAAGGATGAACAGGTTAAGAGATTTGAAAGGGAGGCGAGTTGGTCGAATAGGTTGATTGAAAATAACAAGGGATCGTCTCATATATGACTCGGCTTCTTCCATGTGACTTAGCGATTTCCATGAGCCGTAGCCGGGTTAAGACTTGGAGGATTTCTAGTTGTTTTGGATCAGAGCCTTTCTCCTGTTCCCCGAGTTACGACTTAGGACTTAGAGGATAAGCAGCTTGATGTGTTTGATGGCTGAGGATAGGAACGACTCATCCCTTGAGTCGGTTGCGACTTAGTACTTGAGTCGGTTTTGACTTAGCACTTGAGTCCGATACGACTTAGCACTTGTGTTCGATACGACTTAGCACTTGTGTTCGATACGACTTAGCACTTGTGTTTTTTTTAGGATCTGCTTAAACCTTGAATTGTTGCAGTGATGTTGAACTGTTGAACTTTGATGCCTTCTTTTACAAATTACTTTGACTCGCAAGTTAACAACCTGTCCAATACAACATTTACAGAAAAACCGGGGCGAATATACTGCCATTGATCGCCCTCTTCGAATGACAGATTAGCTAATAACAGTCATTAAACTTAAACAGATTGTGTGAATGAAGTGCTCAACTTATTAACCTCAAGTAAAATACTAAAGCAATACTGAAATAGTCAATTAAAATTGACCAGCTCGCATTAATATTATACTTGAACTAAAGACTAACAAGTTCTGAAATTTTTGTAATCGATCAATCGTCGACTAGTCTTATTTCAGTTATATTTACTTGTTGTTATTTTTTATTAGTTTTTTGCACAACACTTCACACTTTTTTAGGAAACGTGCACCTTCATATTTGAATATCCAGTTGTTTGTGTAGAATGGCTTCTCAGGAAGGTGATGCAACAGTTCGGACTGGAGAGGTAACTGTTCTTCCGGCTCCACTGGTTAATCCTCCCGAAAGAGCTCCTACTTCACTATCATACAAAGTTTTTCGCCAGTTGTGTGCTCAGTTTGGTATCGTTGAATCAGATGCCATTCTTCCCGAAAGAAATAACACTGCCGATATAGCTCCTTCTGGCTTTGTGACAATTAACCGGCAAATGTGCCTAAGTGGAGGCATTCCTCCTTTCAACGACTTTTTCCAACAACTTCTCCGTCAACTGGCCATTGCTCCATCCCAGCTACACCCCAATGGCTATGCCATTCTAATGGGGTTGTGTGTGCTTTTTAGGAGAACACTTGATCGACTTCCAAGCTTTGGTGAAGTTTGTTATCTATGCTCTTTTACTCGGACTAAGGATCATCCTTCCATTACTGTTGTGAGGAGCGCCCGAAACCGCAAACTGATTGTTGGCCTCCCTGATACTGCTCACGGGTTTTTAACCCAATTCTTCTATGTTCGTTGCCCTCCGGGGTTTTATGGTGTGTGGAGAGTTGGAAGTAAGGGCGTTCAGCTTTATTCCTGACACATGTTTTCCTTATAAAATCTTTTCATAGCCTGAGTAGTTAGATGTTAATTTCCCTTTTTACTTTTCAGCGCTTCCACCTCCTTCTAGAGACCCAGGCTATAAGCAAATTTTTGAAAGATTGAATGCTGTGCCAGTAGAAGAGAGGAGTATAAAGTTTTTGCTGAGAGATGACTTTTTACATCAATACGGGCTTCTTCACTCTTCTCGCTATACTCAGCCTCATGAAGCCCCGACTGAAGTTCCCGATTCCCCGACTGAAGCATCGGATGCCCCCGTTACTATCGAACAACCTTCATCAAAAGAGTCTAACATCGAAGCTTCATTGGTGAAATGTTCCACCCCTACCGACATTATGGGGTCATCTAGTAAGACGGCACTTGCCCCGATTGAGGAAGAAGAAGAACCTTCACAGCCTCTCGGGGGATTAGCTGATGTAGGAACTGAGAAAACAAGTCTCACCGAGCATGATGGTGACGATGTTTATGATGGGTTGAGCGACATAATAGTGACCTCACAGGAGCTTTTTAGAGATGACGTGTCTAAAACTATCTCTCCTATAATTGAGGCGACGTCCCTTCTTCGACTAACACCAACACAAACACCAACTCCTCATACCCAAGCTATCATCACCTCTACACCAATGAGTGGTTTGTAGCTTAATGCGCGTAGCTTGCACATCACACAGCACTTAGGATTTTTTGGCATTTGTTCATATTTAACTTCTTTTCTCCGGAAGTTTCTAAGACTTGCTATTTTTGCCTTTTCAGATTCCTCTATGGGGCGCAGCGGCAGCGGTTCTAATTACAAAGACTTTCGACGCTATGGAGGGCGTGGCAGCTATGATTACAAGCAATACTATACCGATCCCAGAGAGACCAATGAGCAGAGAGCTGCGCGAAAAGCTGAAGAGAGGAGAAGGTATGAAGAACGTCATGAGGGAGCGGGCACGCGACATGAATCCTTCCCAAGGGATGATGATTCCCATAAACGTAAAACGCACGATGATAGGGGGAAGAGCCATATTGAGGATTCGAGAAAGCGGACCAAACTTGGCGAGGAGCACGTGCCCGTGACATCTGAGAGACCTGGTGCCTCAGTTTCTATTGACATCCCTTCCAAATCTCCTGCTCTTGAAGGAAGTGCCATCCAAACACTTCTCAACAGGCCTTCATACCATGTTGAAAGGGGCCCCCCGACTTTGCAGAGCCGATTCCCGAACTGGTGTTTGAGGGGGGTACGCTTCGACCTTGATTTGGTCCCCATCGACAAAGAAGCTATGTACAGAAATCTCGATGCTGTCAAGCTTGATATTGATAGAATGTCTGGATGGCAAAAGCTGGTTGATGAACTTCAAAGAGTTAATCGGGCTAACATCGAAGCAATGCTGACCATGGAAAATGACAAATCAGAATGGCAGAAGATTCTTGATCAACACAACGCTGAGATGAAGGAGATAGCCGAATACAATGAAAAACTCGAAGCTGAAGTAAAGCAGCTCAAAGATGATCTTGCCTCTTCTACTAATACTTACACCCAAAGAGAAGAGGTATTGCAAAAACAAGTGCGAGATGCGCACGCCAGCCAGAGGGACGCTGAAGCTAAAGCTGAGAGGTTGGAACAAGCTGTAGAGAACCACCGCACTGATGTCACCCAGCTGCAGAATAAACTGAGCGCCCGGGACATGGAGATTGAAGCGCTAAAAGCCCAACTTGCTCAGACCGAAAAAGATCGAGATGAGGCCATGGCTGGCAAAATTGCAGCCGAAGAAACTGCTCAGACCATGGAAAACGATATCAATTCGACTTTATTCGATTTTTATTTACATTGTGTCTTGGGACGCGGCAGCCTCTCTTTTCTTGGTCCTAAGTATGAAATCACCCTGGCCGAGGTGTGGGAAGCTGCTCTTAACATGTTTAAAGACGCCGGGTATGGCGATGAAGATTTTGAGGCGCGTTACCTGGATGAGGGAGCTCGTGCTGCTCTTGCGAAGGGGCGAGAACAACTTGCCAGGATGAGAACTGGAATGGCGGAAGAGGAACGTTCTGGAAAGGAATTAACGCTTACTTCCTCTGTCCAACCTCCAGTTTCTCCTGTGGTTGACATCACGGGTTCTAGCTCCTCTACTCCGCCTGCAACTAAGACAGTAACTGAAACTACAAGTGCACAAGGCGGGGATGAAGGTGGTGAAAGCAACGAAGCACAGCGATATGAAATCAGCCTCAGAGATCCAACTGCCCCAGGTAAACTTGACACCGGACCAGCCCAAGTGGTGAACTGCTCGTTCGCTCCTTGTGAACTTGACGATCTTCTTGATTATTTTTCAAATGTCAATGAATTCCTGACTTTTGATTATTCCTCAAATGTTAATGAATTCCCGACTTTTGACGAGCCGTCATCCCCTCTCTTTTCGAAAGATACTGATATTTTAAGTTTTTTCTCCTTTGTAGAGAAAGCACCGAGTCAAACTCAAGCTTCTTCTCCCCCGGTGATCCTTCCTCCATCTCTTCAAGTGGCGCCTCCTTCTGCCTCGCAACCTGGGTCACAAGAAGAACAAATAGAAGCTCTCCATGGCCTGGATGATCCCATTGCTTCGCAAGAGCAAAAAGATGAGGGACTTGAGGGAGGTGACATATCTCCGGAGCGGACTCCTTCTGACGATATAACTTTATCTAAACTTGTCACTCCAGGAAGTGAGTCTTCCTCAAAGAGGAGAAGGAAGCAAGGAGCATCAAGGAGGAGAGGGAAGATAATCACTGCCACTGAAGAGGAGCCAGAAGTTGGGCCAGCTGCGCCTACCTCTCCTTCCTCCCTTATACCCACTGGCCGACCTGAAAAGCTGGTCATTCGGTCGGGTAAAGGGTCCAAAGGCAGTAAAAAGAAGTGAAGACTTTAGCTTTTTGTCTTTTGTATGAACTGGCCGAGAGTTGTGCGGGTATCGGCCCCCGCTTTTATTTTGAGAACCTGTATCTGCATTATAGTTGAATAAAATGATTCTTCGTTTGTACAAACTTCTGTTTGAATTTGAGAATGCATTTACTATTTATTTTTGCACAAGTTTGTTTATATAGTGTTGCAGCGGGCTTATGGTATGTTGCTTGAGTATTACTCTGCTGATGCATCTATACTACTATACCATGTTGCCCCCATACCTTAAGCTTGCTGCAATATTTTATATTTCGAGGGGACTTGCACTCTTATTTGCTAAAGAATAATTATTTTATTCTTTAAAGAAAATTTTTATAGAGTACAACTCCCTTCGTATAAGTTTTTACGCTTGGTCGTTCGAAGAAATCACTTTTTTCTTTTGCTTATGTGCATATTTCATCAAGTGAATTCCTCTATGTGGTAAAGCGGACCTCTGAAGGGTACTTTAACTTCTTTTCTTTTTACGATCATTTCCCATGGTAGGCAAATTACTTTTCCTTTGAAAGTTAAAGTACGCTTTTGATGAGGATTTTTTTTTATAGAAAGTTGTACCTCTGAGGAGGGATTTTTTCACGTTTCAACACTTGGAAGTTTTATTTCAATCTCGGTGAAACGTGTACCTCCAAAGAGTTATGCTTTAGAAATCCTTTTCACGTTTCAACACTTGGAAGTTTTATTTCAATCTCGGTGAAACGTGGGTTTCCAAAGAGGTCTTTCTTCTTAATTGTGTTCCCGGGAGGGGGTTGTACCTCTGAGGAGGGATTTCTCACGTTCCAACACTTGGAAGTTTTATTTCAATCTTGGTGAAACGTGTACCCCCAAAGAGTTGTGCCTTTGAAGAAAGCCTTTTCACGTTTCAACACTTGGAAGTTTTATTTCAATCTCGGTGAAACGTGTGCTTTCAAGAAGGTCTTTGTTTTTGCATTTCAACTTTGGTGAAGTGAAATTCCGAAGAGCGGTTGCTACACTTCAACTCCTGGCGAAATGGGCCTCCGAAGAGGGCTTTTATTTTGTTTACATTTCAACTCTGGTGAAGTGAAATCCCGAAGAGCGGTTATAACACTTCAACTCCTGGTGAAATGGGCCTCCGAAGAGGGCTTTATTTTGTTTACATTTCAACTCTGGTGAAGTGAAATTCCGAAGAGCGGTTATAACACTTCAACTCCTGGTGAAATGGGCCTCCGAAGAGGGCTTTATTTTGTTTACATTTCAACTCTGGTGAAGTGAAATTCCGAAGAGCGGTTATAACACTTCAACTCCTGGTGAAATGGGCCTCCGAAGAGGGCTTTATTTTGTTTACATTTCAACTCTGGTGAAGTGAAATTCCGAAGAGCGGTTATAACACTTCAACTCCTGGTGAAATGGGCCTCCGAAGAGGGCTTTATTTTGTTTACATTTCAACTCTGGTGAAGTGAAATTCCGAAGAGCGGTTATAACACTTCAACTCCTGGTGAAATGGGCCTCCGAAGAGGGCTTTATTTTGTTTACATTTCAACTCTGGTGAAGTGAAATTCCGAAGAGCGGTTATAACACTTCAACTCCTGGTGAAATGTGCCTCAGAGAGGGTTTTCATCGCCTGGAAGTTACTCTCTCATGGTTGGAGGGTCATGACTCCTCCAATCTTGTTTTGTTGAGTAGAGAACTTTCTTTTTTGTGTCATATGACCCATTAGAGGTCTTTTATTATCCGAAGAGTTGCGCCTCCGAAGAGGACTTGTGGCGCTGATGGTAGCTTTGGTTGTTCCTCTGTTCACTTGCTTATGCCTTTTCAGCGATCCTTTTTTTTTTTTTCTTTTCAAGTTTTCATCCCCCTTTTTCTCACAAGTGGCTTGTTTAATCCAAGGAAGTGTACTTCATTGCCAGGCAAGTTCGTGAGAACGGGCACTAGCTTCCTAATTGGATGTTTGTTTGTTTAAACAATCTCAATTTATCAGCAAGGGCTCGTTCCTATCGAAATCATTAGCCGTTCAATTGAAGTATTTCCTATCTAGGATTTGAATTCGGGGTCTTTGTGACTTGAAATTTGTTTGTTGAATGATGGTGAGAATCGCTCGGTCTTATTATGCGCAAGTTTTATCTCCACTGTCTGCAAAAATTTAAATCGATATTTCAGCAATACATTTTATGTATTTTTATATCGAAAACAAAGCAAACATATAATGATAATAAGGAACACAAGATTTATAGTGGTTCGGCCATGAAATTGGGCCTACATCCACTTTATATTCTTTCATTATTTACTTGCATCAGTTTCACAATTGCTTTCAATTACAGGAATCATACATTCATAATTCTTTTTACAATGTTTCAACAAAATTTTCAAGTAAAGTATGGACGCAAGTGATTGCTGTTCCATGCCCTTGGAATTTGATCTCCATCAACTGTGGTGAGCTTGAATGTGCCGTCAAGAAGTTTCTGACCTATTACATACGGTCCTTCCCAATTTGGCCCAAACACACCTGTCGCAGTCATAATTCTTTTTAGGACTAGATCTCCAATTTCAAAGCTGCGTTGACGAACTTTGGAATTGAAATGTCTGGCTATCCTTTGCTGATGAGCTGCAACTCTGAGGTTAGCTTCATCTCTTTTTTCATCAAGGAGATCCAGCGCTTCAAGTTGCAGCTTTTCATTTTCTGCTTGATTGAAATGGATTCTTCTGTGTGAAGGGACCTCTGTTTCAACCGGGATCATTGCTTCCGATCCGTATGCTAACGAAAAAGGAGTATGCCCAGTTGCAGTTTTGTGAGTAGTTCTGTATGCCCATAGTGCAAGTGGTAGTTTATCGACCCAACCACCTTTTGCTCTTTCGAGTTGCTTTTTGATGGTTGATTTGATGATCTTGTTCACTGCTTCCACTTGCCCGTTTGCCTGCGGATGAGCTACTGCCGAAAAGCTTTTCTGGATTTTGAATCGCTTGCAAAAATCCTGGAATTCCTCGCTTTCAAACTGAGTACCATTGTCTGTGATTATTTTCTGAGGCACACCGTATCTGCAAATGATATTCTTAGTCACAAAATTTATCATCTTTTTGGAGGTGATAGTTGCCAATGGTTCAGCTTCAGCCCATTTAGTGAAATAATCTACAGCAACAATGGCATATTTGATTCCAGATTTGGCGGTTGGTAAAGGTCCGATCAAATCTATTCCCCAAATCGCAAACGGCCACGGACTGGTCATTTGTGTGAGTTCGGTAGAAGGTGCTCTAGGAATTTTGGCATATCTTTGGCACTTGTCACATTTTCGGGAGTAATCTGCGGCATCCCGATTAATTTCTGGCCAAAAATATCCGTATCGGAGAATTTTCTTTGCTAATGTTTGACCACCTGAATGATCACCGCATTCTCCTCCATGCACTTCAGTTAGGATTGTTTTGGACTCTTCCCGGGATACACATCGAAGCAATGGCATTGAGAATCCTCGTCTGTATAATTGACCATCCTGGATTATATATCGAGAAGCTTTTCTCAGTAGCTTTTGTCGTTCTTTAGAGTTTTCTGGTAAAGAGCCATTGAGTAGATACTTTGTTATTGGAGTCATCCATGATTCTTGCTCTTGCGACATACTCATAACCCAATCGATATCCATTTCATCAATGCTCGGATTTGACAAAACTTCCACTGGAACTAACCCTAAGGATTGGGCTTCGCCAGAACTTGAGTATTTTGCGAGAGAATCTGCTTTCATGTTTTCTTCTCGAGGAATATGACTTATCGTGTAATGGTCGAATTCACATAAAAGTTCCCAAGCCTTTGACACATAAGCGGGCAGATTTCCTCCTTTCGTTTGAAACTCCTTCTTGACTTGGCATACTATAAGCTGCGAATCACTGAAGATCTGTAACGCTCGAATGTTTAGTTCTTTAGCAATTTTCAAACCAGCAATCAGAGCTTCATATTCTGCTTCATTGTTTGTTGAAGGAAATTCTAATCTTAGCGCATAGCATAATGACCGGCCTTCAGGAGTTTCAAGAACAATTCCAGCACCTGAACAGTAATCATTTCTTGCGCCATCTACAAATAACTTCCATTGGATTGGGGGGTTCTCGATTGTTTTTTCCTCGCTGTTACCCTTGTCTGTAAATTCTGCAATAAAATCTGCCAAAGCTTGTCCGTTGATCGCTTTTCTAGGATGATAAGTGATGTCATATTGGCTCAATTCAATATTCCACTTTAAAAGGCGGCCCGAAGTCTCGGGGCGAAACAAGACTTGCTTTAAAGGTTGATCAGTGAGGACTTTGATAGGATGAGCTTGGAAATATTGCCTCAACTTTCTTGAGGCAATCAATAGACAATAGGCGAGTTTTTCCAACTTGGAGTAATTCATTTCTGCCCCAGTGAGTCTTTTGCTGATATAGTAAACTGGATGTTGAATCCTTTTGTCTTCCCGTACCAGCGCTGCACTTAAAGCATGAGATGAAACTGCCAAGTATATAAGGAGATCCTCGCCATCGCCGGGCCTAGAAAGTATTGGAGGCGTTTCCATATGTTGAATCAATTCTTCAAAAGCTTTCTGGCATTCGGGAGTCCAGTCAAAGTTTTTCTTTCCTTTCTTTAGAGCGTCGAAGAATGGAATGCATTTATCAGTAGCTTTGGATATGAACCGACTTAAGGCGGCAATTTTTCCATTGAGACTTTGCAATTCCCTCTTTGTTTTAGGAGCTTTGACTTCTTTTAAAGCAGTGATTTGAGCTGGACTAGCTTCAATGCCCCTAGCGCTCACGATGAAACCCAAGAACTTCCCAGATTCTACCCCGAAAGAACATTTTAAAGGGTTAAGCTTCATTCCGTATCTTCGGAGAATTGCGAACATTTCTGCTAAGTGTTCGATGTGATCCACTGCTTTCTTAGATTTTACTAGCATGTCATCAACGTAAACTTCCATAGTCTTTCCCAACTGCGGTTTGAACATAGCATTGACCAGTCTTTGGTATGTTGCCCCCGCATTCTTCAACCGAAAGGGCATAACTCTGTAACAGTAAAGACCGACATCGGTGATAAAGCTTGTGTCCTCCTGATCTGGCTCATGCATCATGATCTGATTATATCCGGAGTAGGCATCCATAAAAGACAACAATTCATGACCCGCTGTTCCATCTACCAGTTGATCGATCCTGGGTAATGGGAAGCTGTCTTTGGGACAGGCCTTGTTTAGATCTGAAAAGTCGATGCACACTCTCCATTTACCATTGGCCTTCTTAACCAGCACTGGATTTGAAACCCAATTTGGATAGGTAGATTCTCTGATGAAATTATTCTCCATAAGCCGGTCAACTTCCTCTTTCAATGCTGTCGACCTTTCTGGACCTTGGATTCTTCTTTTCTGCTTTACTGGCGTGAACTTTGGGTCAATATTCAGAGCATGTACCGCAACTTCTGGGGATATTCCGCACATATCGGCATGGGTCCAAGCGAAAACATCCAGGTTTGCTTTCAAAAAAGATATCAAGGCATTCTGAACTGACACATTAAGTTGTGAACCCACATTCAGCATCTTGTTTGGGTCCTTCAGATCAACGGGCACCGGTATCGTTGTTTCTGCTGGTACCACCCTACTCTCCCCCGCACTGGCCTTTCTAGGATCCATCACTTTTCGTGCCCCGCTATGCTCGCCAGTGCAGGGTCCGCCCTGTAGTTGCTATAGGGTTGGTGTTTTGATGCGGATTGGGGTTGCCGCATCTTTTCCCATTTCTCTTTTTCTTGACTCTCGCAGCTCTGTCCAATAACATTCTCGCGCAACATTTTGATTCCCTTTTATAACTCCTACTCCATTGTCAGTAGGAAATTTAATAGTGAGGCACCACGGGGCTAGGATAGCCTTGAATGCTGCGAGTGTTGGACGGCCAAGAAAAGCATTATAAGCAGAATATTCATCGACGATCACAAAAGTTTGTCTGCGGACCACTTTCCTTTCTCCTTCTCCAAGTTCAACAGGTAGATCAATGGTCCCAACTGGTTGCTTTGGCTCCCCAGTGAAGCCAACAATCTTCTGAGATGAGGCTTGCACATCCGCCATCGGGATTTTCATCTGGTCAAACGTTTTCTTGAAGAGGATGTTGCAAGATGCGCCGCAGTCAATAAGAACTCTTCTGACAATAGCCGGTCCAATACCGGCCGAGATGACTAACGGGTCCAAAGTAGGGGCCTCAATGCCCGTGGAATCTCTAGCCCTGAACACAATATCATCATTAAAAGTCCTTTGTTGTTTCAGGGGTGTAGAGTCCTCTAAAACAAAGACATTCTCTTCAGTTGGCACATGTTTCAGAGCTCGAGTGTACCTCTCCATTTCACCCCAGCTTCTGCCTGCTGGGTGGGGTCCTCCTGTGATGACATTAATAACTGGCCTTCCAGATTCATGTCCTGCGGCCTTCTCATTTGTCCTGGGCTGATGAGCAAGAGCTTGTTGCCCCTGACTTGACGAAGCAGGATCATTACCACTCTTCTTCACAAATTGCTGCAGCTTATTTTCTCTTAGCAATTCTTCGATTATATTTTTCAATTGACGGCAGTCGTCTGTGTCATGACCAGGCTGATTATGGAAGCGACAGAACTTCCCACTTTGCACAGCTTTTCTTCCGGTTCTGAGAACAGGAGGTTTGGGATACTCAAAAGAATCTTTTGTAGCCAGGTAGATGCGCTCTGGTGTCTCTAACAAAGGAGTATATTCTGATGGCTTGAAGGATCGAGGCTTCTTTGAATTGTGTTGTTTCCTTCCATCATTATTTTCTCTTTTCTGTCCCACAGATCCATTCTTACGTGGCGCAGCAGTGTTGTCTTCAGCTTTCTCTACTGTTGCCTTTGCCGGGACAGGACGGCTTTCCAAACGCATGAATTCATCCGCCTTTTTGTAGAACTTTTCCAGAGAATTTGGCTCCTTCATGTTCAGCCACTTTCCGAATTCACTTGACTTATCAATAGCTCTCATCAAATAGGTCAAGACCATGCGGGGTTCTGCATTATCCACCTCAGCTAACGCTATATTAAAGCGATTTAAAAAAGACTTGATAGTTTCCCCCGGATTCTGTTCCAAACCGGATAACGACATGATGTCTTTTGCCTTTGAAGCATATAGCCTAAATTGCTCTTTAAATTTCCTGGTTAGGTCTGAAAACTGATCGATGGACCGGACAGGCAGTTTTGTGAACCAAAGCAGAGCTACCCCTTCCAAATACACAGGAAAATAGCGGCATTTTATCTCGTCAGAAGCTCTGGCACCTGTCATGTGCCAATCATATTTGTACAGGAACTCATTTGGATCACTTGTCCCTTTGTAAGCTGGAATGGTCGGAGGGACGAACTTCCTTGGAAATTCAGCTTTTAGGATCTTTTCAGTAAACGGAGTCTTGCTCGGAGCGAAACCCCACTCTTTCTCATCTTCGACCCTTTGCATACTTTCTTTCATAATCTGTCGAACCATACCAGAAAGATATTCTTCGTCATTCCTATTTCTGGATCCTCCAGCCTCAGGCAATGTCCGTTCAAAGGGGCTAGCAGCCCTTTCGGGAATGTTTCTAGTTTCAGCATCATGGACATTACCGACAAAGTTCCTTTCATTATTCGCAGGTTGACGGTTTGCCCCGAGCAAATCGTTTAACCTATTCAGAATCAGAGCATTCTGAGCATTCTGAGCTTCCAATTGCGCGTTCTGGGCATTTATTTGCTGATTCAACCCAAAGATAGCAGCGTCCAATTCCGCTTTTGAAACTCCAACAGCTGGAGTGGCTTGATTTGGTGTTGGGGAAGCGGAGGTTCCCTCTTGAATGTTTGCAGATCTCACAGATTTACTTTTCCTTCCAGGAGCCATGATTTCGGATAGACTTCTGGTTCTTAAAGAAACTTTATCTACAAATCTTTCTGAAGCAATGATGATAGATGTCCTGAGTTCAATTCTCAGTGAAGGCACCAAAATGTTAACGCTCAAATTTAAACGCTAACACCCTGGTGTATAAGATGTGATTGTGAAAGCACCACCCGTTCGTACGGGAAACAGAAATAAGCAGAAAGTATGCAGAAAAACAGTAAGAGACACAGTATTTATAGTGGTTCGGCTTATAATCCAGCCTACGTCCACTTTAATCTTTTTATCACTAGTTTGATTACAATTCTTTACAAGATCTTTCAATTACAACACACTTCAAGTGATAGGATATGTGAAACAAGTAGCTCAAGCTTTGATGTTGACAATCATCTTCAAATCCATGGCGAATGTGGATGATTCCTTCATGGAGTTCCTTTAGAAGTTTGTTGGATCTAAAAAGCTTTGAAGTAGTCTGGAATTCGGCAGAGTAATGGCGCTTGAAGAGAATGAGCCAAAAGTCCTTTGCATGTTGGAGATGGTTTCATATTTATAGAGAGTTCTGGGCGGAAAAAGTGCTAAGTCCTAACTCGTGGCCGACTTAAGATAAGTCGTGTTCGACTTAAGGTAAGTCGTCCCCGGGTCACTGAGCCGAGTCTATGGCAGTTCCCCTTTTTTGAACCCATCCCTAAGTTCTAAGTCGTGTGCGAGTTATCTGGCTGCAATTGCTAATTTCCTTTCTTAAGTCGTATACGACTCTTTTTATGTCGTAAGTCGTAGTCGACTTAACTAATTGCAACTGGTTTAAAGCAAGTCTTAACTCGTAGACGAGTTAAGAGGTGTGTCTTTAGGTCGTATCCTCCTTAAGTCGTATAACTTCTTTAAGTCGTAAGGGTCTTAAGTTGTACAAACTGCAGTTATCATTAAGTCGTAGGCCATCAATTTCCTTAAGTCGTAAAGACCTTAAGTCGTTAGCTTTTCTTAACTCGTATGCCTGCTAACTCGTAGGAAGATCTTAACTCGCAGAGGATTAACTCGTAGAGGCTTAACTCGTGGAGGATTAACTTGTGGAAGATCTTAACTCGTACACTTGCTAATTTGTAGATATGCTAACTCGTAAAGGCTTATCTCGCAAGTAGCTTAACTCGGGTACTCCTTAACTCGTAGGCTGCTTATCTCGTAAGCTTGCTAACTCGTAGAGGTCTTTAAGTTGTAGGAAGTTGCTGACTCATGTATCCTTTAACTCGTACATGCCTTGAGTCGTACATGCCTTGAGTCGTACATGCCTTAACTCGTGGACCCGTTAACTTGTGAACGAGTTAGGGTTAACAACTATGTAGACTATCTTTCTAAATTTCAACTAAATAAAGTGGACGTGTTATGTCTTAAATCCTCGATTTTTGAGTTAACACGGTTAAATGATGTTATAACCTAAGTTGGGATTTAAATGTTATAATTAATTGAATATGATGATTTTGAAGTAAAGCTTTAACCTATTTGGAAATATGATTGTGAAAGAAATTATGATTTCGGAAAAGATATGATTCCAAATGTAATAAGAATTTGAAAGTGAATATGATTTTGAAAGTATTATGGATTTGATAATACGATATTTTGATATAAATTGTGAATTGACTTTTTAAATGTAAAAGAACCATCCGGTGTGAAATAAGCATTTGGTTGTTAAAGAGAACGGGATCGGATATTGTCATACTCCATGCCAATACCGAAAACCACTTGAACAACTGTGTACATGGTGGAGATTCCAGAAATGAAGTAGGATGGTTTGGTGAATGATTTTTGTATGAGGAATGCCGTGACCCCGACTCCCGTGAGTCAGCTTGGATGTGACTAAAACAGGAGCCACGCCGGGCCAAGTGAGGTCATTCCTCCTAATTACTTTGTGATTGATTTGGTGGCCACCCGTTGATTTTGATTTGGGAGTGTGTCTGAGGTGGGCGGTAGTAGCTGATATGCATTACTACAAATCCGGATACACAATTGTTATATCTATCCTAGCATTGCCTCGAGTGTCGTGTTCACATGCCCTAGAGCGCCTTCTGTGTGTTTTTTTGTACCGTACCAATGGAGTGCTCCTTGAGTATCCGATCAGTTTGGTGGGGCTTACAGTATCTGTGTAGACTATGGGAATATATAGAAATGTGTTAAGGGGGATATGGGTGACGCCTTAACGCTATTTTAACACTTTACTTTATTATAGACATTATTATAATAACATATCGTACTACATATTATATAGTTTAACGGATCCTTAGGAAATGGTAATCCCGAACATCTCTTAAGTTATTGCACTCACGTTAGACACTGGATGGGAGATGTTAAACCCCGTAAACATCTCTAACGTCGTCACACTCTTATTTACCATTTATTTAACTTACATAAGATCTTTTAGTTCTGACTCGAGTGTTTTTTCTTTTCAATTCACTCGGATCAACCTGAGCATTTCAGTGTTGAAGACCCTATTTCTGGAGGACGAAGACGCAGATTTGTATTATTACTACTCATTATATTTATCCCACTGCATCACGTTGTTCCACTGCATTTATTTATTTATTTATTTATTTATTCTTGTTGTATGTAACTCTGATTCTGTATTGTATAAGAATAATCAATTTTATTTGTAAACAGCTTCATGAACTATTTATTTGATTATTATATTTTGCCATTCCTCTACAAGATTCTGTATTTGTTTTATTTCTTTCTCTTCTTTTTCTTATTTACCCCCATAACAATCTTCCCTTTGAATAGTTTGAGTCTGACATGTGGGGTTCGTCGTCGATTAAAACTATCCAAAAAGGCATGTCGTCACAGTTGCTATCAGAGCTTTGGTTTAACGATAAACTTTGCTTTATGAGGTCTAACTCATATTAAATAGGGTAATAATACCCTAGAGTGAGTCGTTGAGTGTATATAAATGAGAGAGCGTATTTGTTAGTGTTTTAAAACGTATTTATATTGTGTTAGTTTGTTCCGTTTTGTATTTATAAATTACGATTGGTGCATCGGACACTATGACATCGATAGGGATTTCTAAAACTTAAAAGGACAGACCGACCCTATATTTGTTTTGAAATACAGGTAAATGAAATAATTTTGCCTATTATATTTTTTTATATAAAATAAAAAATTTATAAATGATATATTTTGGTTGTAATATATTTGTTTGTAAGGTAGTGAAATTTATAAATATTAGCTAAAAATGAGATTGTAAATAAAATAAGTATAAATTGGAAATTTTAGAACTTAAGTTCCAGGATTTTTGAAATTTCTTTCAAAGGATTTTTGGAATAAAATGTTAGTATTATTTGGAAGTATTTTCCCACTATAAACATTTCAATGTGATTTGGAAGAAATGGTTTAAAAGGATTTTTGAAAGGAAATAAGTTATGTACTCCCCTCTTTGTCGTTGGAAAATAATTTCGGTGACTAGTGCACGCATCACCGACGTTCATTTTCGAGTTTCAAGTGGGAAGACTGTTGTAGTAGTTAACCACACCTTGTTGATAAATAAATCTTAATTTTAAATTTTTTTATATGATTTGAGATTTATAAAGATATGGTTATATATAGTCTTAAATGATTTGAAACGAAACCCGACATTTAGTTCTTAAATTTTTATAAATTAGAAATTTTAATTATTGAAATGAAATCAAATTTTACCATTTAATAATTGGAACTTCTGAAATGAAAATAAGAAATTAAATGCTAAGTTATAAATGAAATATACAAGAAATTGAAATTTGTAACCTGTAAATAAAAAGGATATGAAGGTAAGAAATGGAAATTATTGAACATTTATTTGCTAAAATGAAATAAGATAAGCTTGTGTAACTTTCAATTGCATTCTTAAAACATATATAACTTACCAAATTATTAAAAGTTGAAATGTTGAATAGGATATGTAATGCGATATTATACAAGTAAAACTTAAGTAATGAAAATGTTCAACGGAATTACTTCAATAAATAAGAACTTTGATATCATAGTTGTTATAAACTTAAGTTATAATTGAAATACAACTAATTAAATGTAATAGAAAGGTGAGTATTATAAATGAATGATTATAAAACTTAAGTAAATGTTTGAAGTCATTTATAATTAGAATTTATGGTAAAGAGGAATACTATAAGTAAATAATTATAAACTAAAAGTTAATGTTGAGGCTATTTATAATTGAAGTAAATAATAAAATGAGTATTATATTTCGTTAATGACTATAATTTCAGAAAGACTGAAATGGTTTAGAAAATATATTTAATATTCAATGACACTATATAAGAAATGGATCTAAATTAAAAAGTAAGAAACTTAAGTATGAACTTATGCACAAATTAATATCATTATCTAATGGAAATCAAGTATATAAATTTATAAATGTGAACTAAATTGCAATAAAATATACGTAAGACTTGAATAATGAATTCTTTGGTTATTATAAACAATTGAATGGAAATAACCTATGTAAGAAATGAATATAAAGTAATGAAAAGAAATTTTCATTATATGAATAAAGGAACAAATGAAACGAATTTTTTAAGTAATGAATGAAAATGAAGAAAGGTAAATAATGCAAAATAAAATTAATAAGAACGAACTTAATTTATGCTTCGAGTCATTGTTTGTTTGGTTTATGGGTTGTTTGGGTAAAGATACTTTTAATTGTTTGGACGTATGGATAATCTATTGAGTTTTATCTAAGACTGTTGAGTGTACGGTATACTTAGTAGTTATTTATCATTCAGTACGATTGAAGTGTCTAACCCCGAACAAACCATTTGTTTTACTTCCTATGGATGTATGGTTGATTACATTTATTTCATGTGACGATAGTATGCTTGTTTGCAAGTGATTGTTGTTATGTTGCATTGATTTGTTTTGTTATTGGTTGAAACATCTTTAAATATTTCATTTTATATAATTATTAAACTTCTTTGGATTATATATGTGAAATATAGGTTATGGAAGCAATTACTACTTCTTTTTGTTTTATAAAAATAAGCGTTATTTGCCCGACAAATAGATACGTTCTCGGATTACGGTTTTCTAGCGAACTTATATTGTTTTCCCCGCTGTTGGGATATATTATTTTGAAATATATAATATATGTATTGTAATTATTGATATTATTATTTCTCCCGAGCCTCTCCATACAAAGGAGACTCTGCCGAGATTTTTCTGAAAATTTTGGACTTAGAAAATTTTATGAAATGTGTACCAAACTATTATTTACTTGAATATAAAGGATTTAATCATTATAAATTGATATATTTTATTTAAATTATTTAATTATATAAATTAATTATTTATAAATTAATATTTTGGATAAGATATATTGATTTCTTAATTCCGTCTTTTCCTTTTTGGGGATGAAAAGTTTTGAGTGGGGGAGAGGGTAACGACCCGTAATTTTCGACAGTCAAAATAGTTAATTTAATTCGATTTTATGATTTAATAATGGGAGGAATAAAAATTTGTGATCTATTAATAAAATAATAACTAAAATGAAATGTAATAATTCTAATCTAAGTTAATTATTAACAATTGAATGGAATTCCAATCAATTGAAATAATATAATGGTTATACTTGGTTATAAAGTGAATATAAGAAAACAAATGTAAATATTTAATTTTTTAATAAAATAGTATATATCAAAATGTAATTAAATAAAAATCTGTATTATGTAAATAATTGTAATGTTTGTTTGAAAGTAATAAACTTATAAGTGTAAGAAAAGGTAAAAGGTGACAAATTATTATCAGTTACCAATTTAATTATCAATTACAAATAAACGTAAATGAATGTTACATTAATGTGGATTAAGACAATAACTGTAGTGTGAACGTAATACAAGGTATATAAGTGTAAATTTTATTTACATAACAATAATTGATGTAATAAAAAGAATGAAACCAATGTAAAATAATTAGTTGGGATTTTCAATTTTAATTAATGTGTAAAATTGACAAAATTTCAATATAATTGAATTACAGTAGTTAACACAAATAAAAGATGGGAATGTAGCCTATTTGTGAAATAAGGTATCAGCAAGTATTAACTATGTTATTTGAGTAATAATTAATTGAATATAAAGGCTGAAATCAAATTCAAACAATTTATTGAAATTAAATTATAATTAATTTGATTTCGTTACAGTTGAAATTGAACACTGTAATTAGTAAATTTTTTAAAAATAAATTGATGTGTAAACTTGTTTTGAATCATTATAAATGTTTAAGTAGCCAAAAATGATGAAATTTGTTAGTTGATAAATATAGAATTAAAAAGTGAGTTAATTAATTTAATATTAATTCATTTAATTAATGTGAAAATAGCCACTTTGGCCACTGACTCAAATTTCAACGAAACTAGTTTCATTGGATCCGTAACAGTAAATTATTGCAGGATTTCAAGTTTCGTAGCGATCGGACTTGTCGGTTGATCGTACGGGCTCGAAACGCCTAGAAATCAATTAAACTTCTGCATACGATGGAATTAGGACTTGAAACCTATTCCATTGAGTTTAAAAATATTCAAAACATCTATTTTGATATATGGGATGACCCATTTTCGTTTCATGAATGAAACGGGCTTTTCGGGTCGTTTATCGTTCAACTTCAAATTCGATCTGGTCCATTCTTTTTCATTTCAGCTGTGCCTATAAATTGCCTGTTATAAACTGTAACGACCCGATTTTTTGAATTTCGAAAGTCGACATTAATACGTCCACTGTATCAACTGCTGAACCATCGAACGCCGGAAAACCGAACCATTAGTGTTTAAGAAGAAGAAAATGGAAGAAGAAACAGAAACAATAACAGAATCTCACATTTCACAGCGGAACAACATATAATATAAAAATGAATAATCTTTAAAACAAAGAATCATATCTGTTATTACATTACATCACATTACATTATCAGAGTGTACAACAACAACAGTGGAAAGAAATATTACAGATATAAGTAATACGCCTCGCCATCCAGCTCCAATTCCTGATTCCACAGCAACTTCTTGACTTTGCTCCCGAATAATGATAACCTGACTCTAGGCTGACCGTGTAGAAAATTGTGGACACCCAGAGTTTAGAAAGGGAACAATAAACTCCAGGTCAGTCATGGGACTGGTGTGAGATCTTAAAAACAGTTATTTTCACAAAGAAAATAAAAGAGAAATCCGCTATGCTTTTGAAAATGAAACTGCCATAAGGCCTCCCGCCACACACACAATGCAGACGCACACTTGGAGGAGATTTCTCCTTATGACAGTCAAAAATGTTTGATACGCGAAAACCTTTGGATATTATTTTTAGTGCATAGTGCAGAAAACATTTCGAAAGTATAATATTAATCTTAGCCAGCATACAACATTTCGTCGTATGCCTACTATAGCTACCATGTTCAGTAGCAGGTTACTGCCATATTCCATGGCAGGTTATACAACTAAAACCGTACATGGCGCGTATTGTTTCTTTGGATTTCCAACAAATGGTCAGGCAAAGGAACTTCCTACACCAAAATAGGTACGCCTCTGGAAGGACGACCACGAGAACCTAACCGGATCTCTGCTGGCACAAGGCCGATTTACCACACGCTTCTGGGTGCAATGAAGCTGTAACTTGATAACTCCACACAAAAAAGTATGCCATCCCTGGTCGTTACCGACCTTTATCCGAGGATCCTCAACCACAAAGCAACATCACACAGTAATGAGATTGCAATAACCACATAGGTTAAATATCTGGGCTCCATACCATGATACCACCTCTTATCCAGAAGGAAATGGACATACCCTAGGGGCGCGACCCTTAAAAACCTTGCCGCACCATTCCTGTTTCGACCATTTTCGGGTTGTGAGGCTCGACGAAGTCTCGTCCATAAAGCTACGCTTTTCACAAAAGCCATGCTTCGATCAACAAATGATCCGCAGCACTTCGTATGCCACATTACCAAATTGGGAATGTATCACTAGTAACCATCAACTACATAACCTCCGAGCTCGTACGTCTTAGAGAAGGGTGTTAAGCTAAGAGAATAAATTCTCCGCCACCAACAGAAATATATTTGATAGAAACCAACTTTACATCTCAATTTGTAACGTCAGATACACATCCATACAAGTCTGTTTCGGGTTCGAACAGAACCGAAGGCACTTCCGAAGAAGCCCTTGCAATCCGGGTATTCACAATCCCGATTGGACTTCCCATCACTTAGGGAATCTCTATATCGTAGCTACTCAGTGCAGAGACAATCGATAGGTCATCCTATCATTCTCGCAAATACCCGGTCTTCACCACCGGTCTTCAAATGCAATCTCATTTCGTCGTATCATTATTCGGAATGGGTTTTATGACACAAAGTCCTCTTCCGGCTAATCCGAATAATGAGCGCTTATTTTTTTAAAATAAGTGTTCATTCAGATTTCAATAAACCACAACAATTTTTATTTTGATCTTTTAAATAAAAGATTCATCACAATCACAAAGGTTCGATGTGGTTTTCGAATATCCACTTGGAATCCGACCCCCGGTCGCATCGAAATTCAAATGCCATTCAAAGTCCAATATTGATAGTCGGTTATTTAACTATCAATCAACATTCACAACAATCACTGGATTTCAAATAATTTTCCCCAGTTATTTATTTTCAAAATATCTTTGCAAGATATATTTTCACACTTCAACCATTTGAAAACAAATTTCAAATTACTTTCCACATTTTCAATACTTTGAAAACAAATTCCAAATCACTACCCTCACGTGGAATAAATTTCCAAATATTTATTCATTTCTACTAGAAATCTGCCAAGTTCAAATACTTTATCTCCAAAATAGTCCTTAAAGTCCAACTTCATAATTTTTCATTTATACTTTAAAACTACTTTGGAAATATACTCGGCTTTTCAGGGAAAATACACTTTCATTTCAAAATGGTCCATTTAAACCAATTAAATAAATCCTTATCGATTTATTTTAAATTTACATTCCAAATCTGTAAATTTCATTCCACGTCTCAAAAAAATAAATCAATGTTTATTTTTAAAACAAACTTCTCTTTCCTTTATAAATTCCATTGTGAATTTACATTTCCAAATATCCATTGATATACAATTTGACCAAATGTTCACTTCCAACACCAGATCAATTTTAAATTGATTTCCAAAAACACCAAACCAAATTCCATATTGATTTCCCAAATTCATTTCAAAACACCAAATCAATTTCCAAGTGGAATTCCAAATTTATTTCTTTTTAAAATAAATTCCTTTTTTAAGGAAATAAATTCCTTTATCTCTTCTAATCAATTTAAAATCCAAATTTTAAATAAATCCTTCAACTTATAAACAATATTATCCGAAATCCATTTTTCAGCCTTTTTTCCATATTTTGGAATTTTATTCAATAGGATTAAAAATAAAAATTTACCCTTTTAGAATTCGCTCTTTTAAATTTATCCAATTCTCAAAAATAAATTTTACTATAAACTTTCAACTTGAATTTTTCAAAAATCCAATTTTATTTATTTCTGGTATTCAACGATACCAAAAATATATTCGGCTAAACCATTGCCTTCAACAATTTTAACCACAAATATAATCACCCGGAGATTATAAATAATCGACACACAACATATGAAACAAATTCAAATGTTTTGAGGAATCCAGTTGGATCCCTCTAACCTGTTTCCCTGCATCCACAGATGTTAGCACAACAATTAAATACCCATTCCACTTCGAGGTGGAATATCGCGGTATATTAGATTTATAAAATATCATCCGCTATTATGCGGCGCAATAGGGACTCATCCGCTATATAATGCGGGAAATCAACTCCAAATACATATATAATACCAATTCCACTTCGAGGTGGAATATCACGGTATATGGGTTTAATATAATAACCTCCGCTATTATGCGGTGCATAGGGTCTATTTCAAAACAACTGATAATAAATTATCATCCAAGCACACAATCAAAAATTTCCATTTAACTATCACTATTCAACAATTAATCAATAACTGAAATTTTCAATTATTATTTTGAGTGAGAAGATCTCACCTTTGCTTTTATTTGCAATCCACTTCAATATTGCCTTGGTTTTCCTGATGTTTGACCTTGAATAAACAATTCACAATTTATTATTATTTGTATTTACCGAACAATTAATTGCCACTTATTTATTTAATTTTAAACAAATTTTCTTTTAATAAAAATTATTTTTAGTGACCAAAATAAATTGGATAGGTTAATAAACAAATAAATCAACGATTTTATTTTAAACTAATAATTTATTTTTGAACTAATTCATTTTAATAAAACATTTTCACCAACTAAAATAATTTCCGTTTAATGCATGTACTTTTTAAATGAAAATAGGCGTGTGTGTATATACATACATACATACATACATACATACATACATACATACATACATATATATATTGGTATTCTCTTTTTCCTTAACTGCATATATACATATATAAGTGTACATATACATCTTTAATATTGAAGAATAGTTGGTCTATATGCCTTGCTGTTTAACTCCAGATTTCTATATATATATTTATTCAAATTAAATTAAACAACACAGATACCTTACTGCCCGAACCCATCTCCTCGACACACTGGAACAGAAGCCACCAGATTTGCACCTGAACTTGCAACCCAAACATTCACCAATCACCGCACTGGATCTACATCAACTACATCACCCTCGACATCCCCGTGCATCAATTACCGAGCCATCGAAGAACTACTTTGCCGTGAACTCCCAATCAATCCCTACACTAACCCACTCGGACACGAGCAGCTCGTGAACGAGGTCGAAACCCTATGCCGCCACCAACCTTCCCCATATGACATCGTCGCCCAGATAATCACGCCTCCGCCAGTTTCCAGTCGCGCCAACCTGCGCGCTCACGAACGCGATAAAATGCTCGAGTTTGACCACTCTTCCACTTTTTTATTTCGTTCGAAATGATTTGGGATTCTGAATTTTTAAAAGAGGCTCGGCTATCTGATTGTACGAATCTGGAATATGAAGTAGGAAGGGATATTGAAGTCGCGACCATTTTGTTTGAATCGAATTTTTGATTTCGATTTGTGGTTGATTTTTTCTTCTTTCTTATTTCTTTTTGAATGAGAAAGGGGAACGACTCTTCCTTCTAATATTTCAACTGGAAAGGTTGCGTAAAGTAAAAAAAAAAGAATGTAAAGTTTGCGTTCCGATGTGATAGAAAGGCTGTTGAAAATTGACTAGGGTGTAAATATGTTAGCACCAAAATTGGTCACTAACACCTTAGAAAGATTGTGTAGAGAGAATAATGAATAAAATAAATTAAAACAGAGAAGAGAACATAAATTAAAATGCAGAAAGTAAGAACACCAAATTTATAGTGGTTCGGCGTAATAGCCAACGTCCACTTTGAAGTTGATCTTTAATTCTTCACTTGATATTTGATTACAGATACAATCCGTTTCCAAACGCTTGAATACAATTGCTAATAAAAAAGATGAAGTCTGGAATGGATGTTGAATTTGGCAGAGTCTCCCCAGTGCTCTCTCAAATCTGATCCTTTTCACTGTGCCCCTACACCTCTATTTATAGACGAAGGTGGGTTGGACTTCCCTGGTGGGCCAGGTAGATGGGTAACTCGGTCCAAATAGGACGTGCTCTGTGTACCGAACTGGACAGGCCAAACAGTTGAAGGCCGAACCCTCCTTTTCATGTCGAGTGATCTCTTTGTTGTGTGGGAAGAGTAGGTCGAGCGTTTACGTTGGCCGAACGTGCTGGGGAGAACGCTGTCCCATCTTTGATTACCGAACATTCTTGGGAGGCCGAACGTTCCTTGTGCTGAACGCTGTGATGCCAAGCAGTATGGAATGTTGGTTTGCCAGGCCGAACGTCTAGATATGTCCAACATACTCTACGCCGAGTATTCCTTGTAGGCCGAACGTTTACGTTGGCCAAACGTTTACTTTGGCCGAGCGTACTTTTTGCCGAGCGCTCCTTTTAGACCGAACGCTCACTTTAGGCCGAACGCTCACTTTAGGCCGAACGTGCTTGGGGGCCGAGTACCTTTGGATGTCGAATGTGCCTGGGAGGCCGAATGGTATCTTTACCGAGCGATGCCTTCGGTTGTAGATCGATTTTATGCAAAGCGCTCATTGACGCCGATTGGTGGGGAGTCTGAATACTAAGTTGCCCGGTCATTTTCCTGGGAAACACTTGCCCCCAAAGCGTATTACATGACCGAACGTGATACGCTTTGAAGTATGTATCTTCCATGCTTTACTTTGAGCCCTGGTTAAATTCCCTTGGAGGTTGCATGATTGTCTTGGCCGAACGTAGTGTAGAAGGCCGAACGGTCCGGATGAAACTGAATGACCCTCGCGTGCCGAACGTCATGCAGTGGCCGAACCGAACGGTGTGGCTTTGAGCAGTTTCACCGGCCATAGCCTCTTCATCTTCTCCTTCTTCCCTATATAACCTGGCATCTCCCCCTTCTCTTCTTTTCCACTTTTATTTCTGCCATCTTCGAGGAACTCGCGATTTCGCCTATAAACCAGATACTAAGAGTCAAATCAATCCCTCCTAAGCTTCGCTCTACCGAATAGGTACTATCTCCTTTTTCTAACCCCTATCCATGGTTGACTTAGAGCCGTGGTCGAAAATGGGTCGAACTTCGATCTTTAGGACTGTATGTAAGGAGGAATGATTTGAGATGAGTTCGGCAGGGGAGCATGGTTAGATGTTGACGTAGTCCCCTCGTGTCGAACGAGTTTTAAGGAAGAAAGGATGGAGGAGAAGCAGGAGGTAGTTGGGATACCGAATGGCATGTCCTGGTACGACCTGTCGAATGCTCGGCCCTCGCTGTTCGGTCGAGGATGGCGGAAGAGAGGGAAGGATCATAGGGTGGAGTGCTGAATGTTGGGGCTCAGCATGATTTTGGTCTGGTGTGAAACATTACATGCCGGACGGCAGGAGGGAATGTTTGGGAAGAAGAATGAGTTTGCGGAAAGGATGTTGAGTTTTGTTTCGGCCGAATGGGATTTTGGCCGAACGATACTCTGCTGAGTGCTAACTGGTTCGTCCTGTAGTTAGGCCGAGCGAGAGTTGTAGGCCGAGCGATAACTTCGTCGAGCGATAGCATAGCCAAACTGACATCAATGCCGAGTCATATTAAGGCCGAACAACCTTACATCGAACGTCACATAAATGCCGAACCAAACATGCCGAACAATGCATAGCCGAACCATACATAAACGCCGAACAATGCATAGCCGAACAATGCGTAGATGCCGAACGTACTCTATTGGCCGAACATAATCTTAAACCGACCAATTGCCTTGCCCAATTTCATAACTGAATAAGGACAGAAACTCAAGCATACTTGTATATCGAACTAATTTGGACTGATAATCGTCCTAACAGATATAAACCTGAACTTCACTTAACGTAATCGGATAGCTTCCTCTAACGTATTCTGAACCTGAAACTGTAATCGCCATAAGGAAGCCTTTTGGAGACGATCGGCGATGACGATCTTCGAAGGCGGTGATTTTAAGCTTAGTTTTACATCAGTAATCTTTCGACTTCCAAATTTTCAATGCTTATACATGATTGATTGCACTAGTTCACATGCCACGTGGAGGGATATTCGTGTTGTTAATTCTAACGTTGATCAATTTTCAAGTATACTACGCACTGGTGCTTAGCCAGATTCATTATTCATTAAAGATGACTAAAAGATCTAGCTCCACCACTATCTCAGAAAGGCCCGGACCGTCTTCCAAACAAGGGGATGCGGACACTTCTAATCCGTCGACTTCCCTTGCTCATAACCTGGCCCATGATGCCCTGGAGTCATCGATTCTCTTGGATAATCCGATCGATTCACAGGCCTCGAAAATCAACGAAGCCACGCTTCAGCGAATATGTTTTATTCTTGGAATCCCCTTTGCCGATGTGTTGGTTCCGTCGGGGCACGATCGTCGACACCTGCCCCCAGTTGGATATACCGCTTGTAACAAGTTCATGTGCTGCGTGGGCAGCGTGCCCCCATTTAATTCTTTCCTCCGGGACGTGCTACAACATACCGACGTTGCCCCGTCGCAGCTGCACCCCAACGGCACGCGTTCGTATATGGGACTTACCTCCTTTTCATGGATGTCTTCTCTAGGCCTCCAACTCCTAGCGACATTAAGTATATTTACATGATTAAGAAGCGAAGAGATAGTCCCTCCTTCGTGTTCCTCGAGCCGCACCACAAGCGCCAAATTCTAACCGGAGCATGGAGCAAGTTTTCCCTGTACAAACAGGAATGGTTCTATGTGCGCTGCCCTTCCGGTTTCGCGAGGAGATGAGTTGAAGGAAGTAAGTCCTCTTCTTTGAATGGTGTTCATGTTTTGATCGATGCTATTCTTTTTCTAACTCTTGTTTTATCTTTCCAGATGTCAGTCCATGTCCTGAGGACCGTGGTCACTCTAAGGCTGTTGAAGCTATTAGGGCTCTTCCTGCCGAAGAGCGAGACATTCAAACTCTCATCTCGAATGAGTCACTGTCAAGGTTCGAGCTGTTAGCCAAAGGTCATCAGGTGAGTCTTCCTAAGGGCGTCTCCGCTCCTAAGCCCACATCTGGTAAAGGGAAAAAGTTGGCTGGATCGTCATCATGCCACACCCCCGGTGCACAGGAGGAGGGGGAGATTAAAGAGGGTGAAGCCCCTGAAAAACAAGGTGAGAACGTAGGTCCTACTCCGGATCCACTGGTCGAGGTTCACGATATCGAGACGTCATCTTCCCCTTCGAAGGGAAAAAAGAAGTTGACGTATAGGATAAGGAAGGAGAAGGTTGGTGGAACTTCCAAAGTTACGCTCATCCCGGAAGAGAAAGAGGCTTCTTCACAGCAAGTGGAAAGTTCTTTAAAGGGCCTGTCGAACCTCTCCATCCCCGATGATCTGCTCAACTACGACTTTGGCGATCCGCAGGCATTCAAATTCCATTCGCCCGTCAGAGGCGATGTGGGCATTCCAACCCAAAGTCAGGGAGAGTAAACCCCCGTTAGCAAGGCTACTGGTCCGTCGGGGGGAAACACTAGGACACACACATGAACACTTGCACTTCAATTCTCACTTAGATTTTTGGTCGTCATACCTCCTTTTGCTAATTCGTTGTTATTTGAATTTCATGCAGGTGACATGGGACGCTCGCATGGATTCGACCGCCTTTGAGGTTTGTCTGTTCTTCACCAACCTGGATGGGGCTCAGGTTCCGGAAGGCATCGAGATAGGGATGGTGATGGCGATAAAGACTACCATTCCCGAGACTCGTCATCCCAGAAGAAAACTCAATATCAGCCAGAATACCACCAGGAGACCTCTTCTCATCGGGAGCGAAGCAAAGACAAGCGCGGTCATAAGAGATTGCATTTTGATGCTCCCCGGGACCAACACTCCGACTCCTCTTCCACTCGGCCGTCCCGAGACTCTCACAGGAGGGGCAAACTTTCAAAGCCGTCTCCTCCTGCTCCTGCAACGGACCCGACAGTATCGGAGAGACTGACCGAGCTCAAAACCAAATTTTCGAAGATCTGTTTCGACGGGTTAAAGTTCCTTCCGGCGATTCATCCTATACCTGGGGATGTTCAACAAAACACTATCGCCTGTACCAACGACGTCTATGTTCAACATGACGCGCTCGTTCATCTTGCTAAGAAACTTTCTGAAGTCTCTGTGGAGCGCCAACATGAAATCGACCGTCTGAAGCTTGAGGCTATACACGATAAAGACATCATTAAAGCCTAAGATGAAGAACTTGCAACTTACAAATCTGAACTCAAGGTCGCCCATCAGAGCGTCAGGGAAACCGCTAAGGACGTTACTCGTTTGGAATCAACTCACAAAAAAGAAATTGACGAGCCGGTTCAACGATGTGGGGCTTTGGCCTTAGAGAAGGACTCTGTTCAGAACGAGAGGGATGCGCTCATCTTTCGGGTCAAGGAACTCGAGGAGCTTCTCCGCAGAGAGAAGGAGGAGAAGACGGCTGCCCAAGAAGAGTCACAACGATACTGTGATGAGATTGTCGCCACTCGGCTTCTAAAAGAAAAACTTAAGGGCGAGCGTTCCAGGGTCGAGGCGTTGAAGAGCGAGGCCCGTGAAGAGGGCAAAAAGATGGCATCTGAGGACATCGAGTCCCGTCTTGAGGCAGCCAGGGAAGAAGGCAGAGAAGAAATCAAGACCGCGTTCAACCCACTTATTGCCTAGTTCAACGCCTGCGTGCTCATGCACCGGGACTTAACTTTTTTGGGGGATGGCTATCTTGAGTCCCTGGCCGAGGCATGGAAGGCCTTGATTGAAATCAAGAAGGCCGAGCGCGGCACTGAAGAGATTGATGAGGGGGTCTTAATAAAAGAGTTCCTCAAAGGAAAGGAACCCACAGACTTGTCGACGGCCAAAGCTGTTTATTGTAAAGGCTCCCCCTCGAAGAAAGGGAAAGAGGTTGCCGTCGGTTAATCCGGGATTGGGTCTTCTGTTCATGTGCCTACACAGCCGACCAATCGGTCGATACTTAATCCATTTGAACAGCACATCGGCTACGACCCGGAAGCGCCAAGAATGGGCGTCCATGTTTTGTCTCCTATCCGGGAGGGCGAGACCCCTTTGACGGCTGAGAATCAACCAGAATCCGGTAGGCAACTCTTTTTTTCATCATTCCAAGTGTTTCTCTAGAAGCGGTTGTATTCTAATACTTTCTTTTCGTGATTTTGTGCAGGTCGTTCTGATCCCGATACCACTCCGTGGAGCGATGTCGCCAAGGAGGTGGAAAAGACAGGTGGGGCTGCTCAAGCTGGTGTGGCTGCTCAAGCTGGTGAGGCTCTTAGGCCAGATGCTCAAGTCATCGGGGCGTTTGATGAAGGCAAGTCCGACTCCTCCTCTGAGAGTTATGAAATAGAAATCACCGGCGCCTCTGGGCACACATCGAAATTGAGCATGGAGGAGCAGCTCGAGAAAGAGAAGGAGAAGGCGACCGAGATCAAAGCTGAGCCCCGAACGGTGGACCTGGACGACCCTTTGAACAAACCGTTGAAGGTTATTCTTCCTGGCAGGTCCAAGCCCATAGATGTTCAACCTACTTCTTCAGTAGTTACCCCTCCATCAAGGAAGGATTCCAAGGGTAAGCGCTCTGGGAAGGAGTCGTCTGGGAAGAAGTCAAAGAAACACAAGAAGTGACCACTGTCCTCGTTCAACGAGAATTAATCTAAGTCATGTAATAATTTTTGTGTAATTATTTGTTGATAAACTGTCATCTCCGAACTTTGGAGTGATTGTAGTAGGAAACTTCTCTTGAATAAAGATTAGTTCTTTTTTCTGTCTTTACAAAAGATTCTTGTTATTCAGTTTCCTTTATGATTATGACTTGAATCCAAGCTGTTGTGCGTAACATAGACTCCCTGGTTTGTCTTTATTCTTTAGGAGTTGTTCCATCTCCATTCTGCACTCCGGGTACTTAGAATGTTTTCTAGCCTGTATCCTGGGGACTTGGAAATTCAGGTCGACTGCACTCGAGTTTGCACTCTGGGGACTTAGAGTACTCCAGTCCGCATTCTGGAGACTTGGAGATTTTGGATTTGCTTATACAAGAGTCTGCACTCTGGGGACTTAGAGTACTCCAGTCCGTACTCCGGGGACTTGGAGATTTTGATTTTGTATATATACTTTAATCTGCACTCTGGGGACTTAGAGTGCTCCAGTCCTCACTCCTCGGACTCGGAGATTTTTAGTCATTTATATTCGAGTCTGCACTCTGGGGACTTAGAGTACTCCAGTCCGCACTCCGGGGACTTGGAGATTTTGAATCGTTTATACTCGAGTCCACACTCTGGTGACTTAGAGTACTCCAGTTCGCACTCCGGGGACTTGGAGATTTTGAATCATTTATACTCAAGTCCGCAATCTGGGGACTTAGAGCACTCCAGTCCGCACTCCGGGGACTTGGAGATTTTGAAATGTTTATACTCGAGTCCGCACTCTGGGGACTTAGAGTACTCCAGTCCGCACTATGAGGACTTGGAGATTTTGAATCGTTTATACTCGAGTCCGCACACTGGGGACTTAGAGTACTATAGTCCGCACTCCGGGGACTTGGAGATTTTGAATCGTTTATATAGGATCGATTTCACCCTAGAGGGGGGGGGGTGAATAGGGTGATAGTGTAAATTATAAAAATTAATCGCGGAAGCTTATAAATTAATTCCAATTCAGATCACAGAATAGCAGCACAGATATCGCAGAATATAAATAACAGAATAAAACAGAACAACACAGAATTTACCCAGCTTCGGCGAAACCCCGCCTACGTGCTGCCCCCAAGGTTTCTACTAGAAATTAGATAGTCCCTTGCTTACACACGTAAACTCGCTATACCCGCTATTGACTAATCTAACTCTACGCTCAAAACCCTGCCACAACTCAACTACCGAGTTGCGAATTCTCAAGCTACGCCACGTAGCTTGTCCCCTAGTCACACGACTAGAAAATATAAAACGGTTTAAAGAAAAATACAAGTTAAAACAATTTAAAATAAAATAAAACACCCCAATTATTAAACCAAAACAACAAAACCCTTTATCAACTAAAACAGGGCCGGCCCTCTTTTCTTATTATGACCCGTCTCTTTTATTTTCTTTGTTCATGATGGCGGCCGTTCCTCTTGCAATTTTAGGGCTTCGTCCCTGATCCAATTTAGGGCTTTTGAAGTGCCGATAATATGTTGATTGATTCTATGATCACTCGCGTGTAGCCTTGATCGATTGTTGCTCACTTCGGCTGCTTCATTGATCGAATTCTTCCCTTGCTTTGGTATGTAATTCTATGCTTTTGCTCTACTGATTTTATGCTTTCTGGAATTCGATCGTGATTCGAGTTGGATGATTTGTTCTTTGTTAAGCTCGAACTCGAATGGATTTGAGATTGCCAATGATGATGGCTTATATAGGGTTTGTAACCCTAGATTTGCGTTCGTATAAATTGATTTGAATTTGTCCACTGAATCACTTCGGCCACTTGATGATGCTTGAATGATTGAGATTGATTCTGACTTTGTCAAATTCGTATATTGATTGACACGGTTTTGAATTATTTCGTGATGACCACGGTATCGTATTTGAATTGTTCGATTCTTCACCACCTCGTCTTTGACTTGTTCATCATATTCTTTGGCTTTGACTTGGTTTTAAAATACTGTGAATTACTGATGACATTATTTGATCTTCGGCATTTTGACTTGACTGCATCTCTCGGCCATCACTGTGTTCATCCCTGTGAGCTTCGTCTCTGGCATTGTAAAGAGCTTGTTGTACTTCATGTTGCCTCGACTTTGTTTCCTGTGCATTTATGTTTACTCTGTCTTGCATCATTGTGTTTGCTTGTATGTTATAAATGTTGCATTCACTTGCATTGTACTGGTGCACTTCTGTTTGCATTGCAGTTGTACTTGCTTTGATGCATTTACGTCCTGTATACATCCTGACCATTGTGATGTCTGGTGGCATGGTCATCTTTGTTTTGCTCGAGTCTTGATTCTACTTGCTGTGCATACTTGTTGTTTGGACATTTGTGCAGTTTGGTTTATTTTTCGATTTCAAATTTGGACTTATAGTTGCAACTGAACATGTTGTGAAGTTGTGCACTTGTGCATTGTTGTCATTTGGTATCTTTGCATTCATCACTGCAATACTTTTGATTTGCACCTGTTTCTGACTTTAGTTTTGTTTCATGTTTGAGGCTGTATTCATGTCTCGGTGCTTTTTCATTTCCTCTCTAGTTAACATTCTGTAATTGCCACTGCATCACCACTGTTGCAAGTGTTCTTGCTTCTGCATATTATTGTATCCATGTGCCACTGTTTGTACTGACTTGATCTCGTACCACAACAAACTGCATGTTATATTTCTTGATCATGTTGGCCATTTAGTTGAGCTGTAGTCCAGTGCCCCCATGTCTTGTGTCTGTTGCATTTGTGCATTGCCTTGCTGATTCATTGTTAGTCGAGTTCATTGTTCATACATTGGTTGTACTTGGATTTCAACTACGTCATGTTGGCTGCACTGTTGACATGTGCATTTGTCTTTGTACTTTCACACTGCTGCTTGCTGCAGTTTGGTTACTTGTGTACATACTTTGTCGAATTCATTTGCATCGTGTATATGAACTGCTTCATGTTTGAAGTTGTAGTCTGTACACCTGCCCTGTGTTGAATCCAGCTAACAGTTCGGCTTTGACCTTGTGCGTGTGTTGTGATTTTATTTATATTTGCACCTGAGTTGAACCCGTCTTTTTATTTGGGTTTGACCTTGTGCCCACCTGTCCCTGTAGCTCAATCAAGTGTATATTGGTGTGCACGGCCTTGTGGCATATACAGTAATACACTGTGTATGTCACAAGTTGTTCGTGTATGATGAATTCAAATTTAAATTATGACGAACAACCCAAATAACTGAGGCAAATATTATTTTCAAAAATTCACATTTTATTTTATATTGCAAAAATATTTCTTTTCCAATTTTACTGCGTTAGTAAATATTTTTGCAGATTGCTCAGATGCTGGATTCAAACTGGAATGCAGTTGAAGATAAAGTACGAGTGTGAGTGATATGTAGTGAGGTTATCAATGTAAATATGAAATCGTGATGTATTCAAAAGTTGTATAGTTATAGTGAGAGCTTGAAATTGTACTATTAAAAATTGTAATAAATATTTGTTTGAATAAAATATTCGTTTGAATTCAAATTCCGTGTTATTTATTTTATTCAGCAAATATTTATTTAATCTGTGAAAAATAAAATAGTATATTAACAAATACATTTAAACGAATGTATATATGTTTATTATCATCAAACAAAAATCATATAAGCGCATATTCAACAATCTCCCCCTTTTGATGATAACAAACATATATTTAAGATTTTGAATATGTTAAATGTATTTGATCATGGATATGCATTGCTCCCCCTATTTAAATGCTCCCTCTCTACACAATACTCCCACTACATATATGCATACAAATAAAAATATGCAAATGAGCCTAGATGCAAATGGAAAATTATTTGACCTTTGCTTGATTTTATTTGACAAAATCTTAACTTTTCTCTCCCCCTTTTGTTATCAGCAAAAGAATAATAGTGTTAGAGAAAATAGAGATAAAGTGGTCGATATTAATCCACATTAAAACTCAATTGAATATAAATATTAAATTTCAATAAAAAATCAAACAAAAATCATAAATATTTTGTTAGGCGCATATTCCACTTTTAGAATGATGGAAATGATGTCATCATATAAAACCATACAGTTGTGTCTATTTATGGTATATTTATATCAGGAATTTGAATATCTACTAACCATGCATAACCGTTAGGACTTTTAAATGAGATTAGTAGTATACCAATTTTATTTTAAAAAAATGAATTTAAGTATCTTCTAACCACGCATAACCGTGAGGACTTTTAAATGGGATTAGAATCAACTTGTTTATTTTAAAAGAAAAAAAATCAACTTTTGATATGCATTCCATACATGCATAACCGTGAGGACTTTTAAATGAGCATGGAAGCAAATAACAAATTCCAAGTAATTCACCCATGCATAACCGTGAGGACTTTTAAATGAGAGTGAATACTTTGGTATTTATTTTTATTTTTTTTTGTTTTATTGTTTTTTTTTAAAAAAATGTGAAAATGAAAAACGAACGATTCCTGTTTAAAGTACCACATATTGACAAACTATATAGAATTTTGATGAGTGATGGTTGTTAGAAATATGATAGACATAGAGATGGTCATGGAATTTTTACCAACAAAAAGTTTTATAACTCTTGTTTAAATTTCTAAAGAAATTTTCTAATTATACCGTCTCGAGTCATAATATATGATCAATATCAACACTCATCGCTTTTTCAATCACTATTTTTCTTTTCGATAATCATTAGGGAGTCAGATTAGTCAATATAGTCATTTAAAATCAAATTCAAAAATAATTATGAAACCAATTTTTCAAAAATGACTAATCTGAAAATATGGTCAAAAATGATTTTCTCCAGGGGGTTTTAAAAGAAAATTTTCTGCTATTTGAAAATTATTTGAAATGAAGAATATGCAGATATTTTCTTTGAAAAACGATGCAGTTACTAAATGTCTCAACAAAAATCACGTTTCACTAGTAATTTTTTTTATCAACTAGATTACCAGTGTAATCTGCATCTGAATTTCTCTTTCACTCAAAATTATCATCAATTGAATTTTATAGACCAAACCATGAAGTGTGCATCAAACATTTCAAATTCAATTTTAACAGCAATTTGAATGACATTCTTTTGAAATTGAACTGAAGCTGTGTAAATAATCAGAAAAACCGTGAATATAGAGTTAGCCGAATTATAACCAATTGTATTATCCAACAAAACACTATTATCAATCCAAATTAATATATATGAAGTAATTCAAAGAATCTAGAGAATTTTATAGTGCTTTTGGCATAAGAATCTAATTTGGCCAACTATTTTGAATAAGTCAGAATCAAAATCATCATCTTTTCATCAATCTCAATATTGGCTGATTTTAATTCAGAATATGGTGCAGATTATCACATTTGATATATCGTTCAAAATATACCATTACCTGTTTTACCTTTACGATATTTTTCGTTATTGTCCATTGTGATTCTGTCACCTTTATACTAGGCTAAGGAACTTTGCTTTGTCGTCCGTTGTGTTTCTGGAACAGCCAAAAATCCAGAGAACACTGTTGTTGTTCCTTAGCCTGCCACCACACCTACACGTTGAAAGATTTGTGTGACCTATTTGTTTTCATAGGTCCATGGTTGTTAGTGGCAGAAAATTTTGAAAAACAATTTTGTAAAGACCCAAAACTATTTATAATTGTTCCCTTCGGCACCCAAATTTGTTTAACTTCGAGAGTTTTTATATTTGTGCCTTTTGGAACCCAAATCAGTATAGTTTTCACATGTTTGGGTCTATACCAACAATTATTGTGATCGTGTCCAAATTTTCTACAAATTGTGCACATTAATTTTTCTCGATTAATCTCATTTCTAACATTTTTAGATTGATTATATTCAAGTCCTTGTCTAACTGTATTAACAGTTTGTTTCCCTAATAGCATATTCAACGATTTTTCACTTTTTGAAAATTTATCTAAAGTCGTTGACAATTGTTGGACTTGTGTTTTGAGAGATTCGTTTTCGTTCAATAATTGTGTGCACTTTTTAATAGAATTTTCTCTCCTAGTATTTTCATTTTCTTTCAAAATCAGAATTTCATTTTCAAGTGATTTTATTTTAGTTTCTGATTTTTTAATTTCTTCTTCAAATGTTGGACACTTATCACACTTAGGGATCCTACTTTGATAGGTTTTAACTAATTGGTCAAGTTGTTTATTTAAATCTATCAAAGTATCTTTTTGTGATTCAAGTTTGGCATACTTATCCCTAAGCCGTTCAAAACAGCCATTTACTTCGTGGAAATAAATAAGTAATTCAGAGTGAGTAAGTTTTGATACCTCGCTTGGCTCGTCATCGTCGCTATCTGTTATATTCCCATGAAGGCACATATCTGCTTTCTCACTCTCACTGTTATCGCTTTTATTCCACGTGGCTACAAAACATCTACTTTTTGATTCTTTTTCTTTGTCGAGTTGAAAACGGGGATAATTGGGCTTGATATCACCGGGTTTGTTGCAAATGATCCCGTGTTGTTTCGAGTTATCCAGTGCTTTGACTATTCTGCTTTTTAATTTTTTATTTAGAGCTGGATTTCCATATTTGTGGTTCCATCTTTTGAATTTCTTCATTATTAACGCCAGCTCAGCTGCTCCATCATCATCATCCTCATCACAACTGCTTTTTACAAATCCTGTTAAGCACATTTCTTCAACTGAGTTGGTTGTGGAGGACTTCTCATTGCTGTTGACTGTTGCACCATATATTGCAATTAAAGTATTCCAGATTTCCTGTGCATTTTCACAATGAGAGATGAAATTAAAATTATCTTGATTAATATAAGAATATAATATATGCATAGCAAGAGCATTAATCGAGATAATTTTCTTATCTGTTATATCACACCCATTTTCAATAATATCCCAACATTTAATATTAACAGATTTTAAATAAAATTCCATTTTTAATTTCCAATTCAAAAAATCTGTTCCATCGAAAATAGAAGGAATAATATTGGAGCGACCCTCAAAAGTATTAATAAAAGAAACCATTTCAAAAATTCAAAGTTTTAAAAACAAAAACCAATTTTTTAAAACACGAATTTTTAAAACAAAAATTGATTTTTGAAAAAAAAAAATTTAAAACAAAAACGGCTTTTGTTCCTAGCTCTGTTACCACTTGTAGGATCGATTTCACCCTAGAGGGAGGGGGGGTGAATAGGGTGATAGTGTAAATTATAAAAATTAATCGCGGAAGCTTATAAATTAATTTCAGTTTAGACCACAGAATAGCAGCACAGATATCGCAGAATATAAATAACAGAATAAAACAGAACAACACAGAATTTACCTAGCTTCGGCAAAACCCTGCCTACGTGCTGCCCCCAAGGTATCTACTAGAAATTAGATAGTCCCTCGCTTACACACGTAAACTCGCTATACCCGCTATTGACTAATCTAACTCTACGCTCAAAACCCTGCCACAACTCAACTACCGAGTTGCGAATTCTCAAGCTACGCCACGTAGCTTGTCCCCTAGTCACACGAATAGAAAATATAAAACGGTTTAAAGAAAAATACAAGTTAAAACAATTTAAAATAAAATAAAACACCCTAATTATTAAACCAAAACAACAAAACCCTTTATCAACTAAAACAAGGCCGGCCCTCTTTTCTTATTATGACCCGTCTCTTTTATTTTCTTTGTTCATGATGGCGGCCGTTCCTCTTGCAATTTTAGGGCTTCATCCCTGATCTAATTTAGGGATTTTGAAGTGCCGATAATATGTTGATTGATTCTATGATCACTCGCGTGTAGCCTTGATCGATTGTTGCTCGCTTCGGCTGCTTCATTGATCGAATTCTTCCCTTGCTTTGGTATGTAATTCTTGCTTTTGCTCTACTGATTTTATGCTTTTTGGAATTCGATCGTGATTCGAGTTGGATGATTTGTTCTTTGTTAAGCTCGAACTCGAATGGATTTGAGATTGCCAATGATGATGGTTTATATAGGGTTTGTAACCCTAGATTTGCGTTCGTATAAATTGATTTGAATTTGTCTACTGAATCACTTCGGCCACTTGATGATGCTTGAATGATTGAGATTGATTCTGACTTTGTCAAATTCGTATATTGGTTGACACGGTTTGGAATTATTTCGTGATGACCACAGTATCGTATTTGAACTGTTCGATTCTTCACCACCTCGTCTTTGACTTGTTCATCATATTCTTTGATCAAGGCTTTGACTTGGTTTTAAAATACTGTGAATTACTGTTGTCATTATTTGATCTTCGGCATTTTGACTTGACTGCATCTCTCGGCCATCACTGTGTTCATCCCTGTGAGCTTAGTCTCTGGCATTGTAAAGAGCTTGCTGTACTTCATGTTGCCTCGACTTTGTTTCCTGTGCATTTATGTTTACTCTGTCTTGCATCATTGTGTTTGCTTGTATGTTATAAATGTTGCATTCACTTGCATTGTACTGGTGCACTTCTGTTTGCATTGCAGTTGTACTTGCTTTGATGCATTTATGTCCTGTATACATCCTGACCATTGTGATGTCTGGTGGCATGGTCATCTTTGTTTTGCTCGAGTCTTGATTCTACTTGCTATGCATACTTGTTGTTTGGACATTTGTGCAGTTTGGTTTATTTTTCGATTTCAAATTTGGACTTGTAGTTGCAACTGAACATGTTGTGAAGTTGTGCACTTGTGTATTGTTGTCATTTGGTATCTTTGCATTCATCACTGCAATACTTTTGATTTGCACCCGTTTCTGAGTTTAGTCTTGTTTCATGTTTGAGGCTGTATTCATGTCTCAGTGCTTTTTCATTTCCTCTCTAGTTAGCATTCTGTAATTGCCACTGCATCACCACTGTTGCAAGTGTTCTTGCTTCTGCATATTGTTGTATCCATGTGCCACTGTTTGTACTGACTTGAGCTCATACCACAGCAAACTGCATGTTATATTTCTTGATCATGTTGGCCATTTAGTTGAGCTGTAGTCCAGTGCCCCCATGTCTTGTGTCTGTTGCATTTGTGCATTGCCTTGCTGATTCATTGTTAGTCGAGTTCATTGTTCATACATTGGTTGTACTTGGATTTCAACTACGTCATGTTGGCTGCACTGTTGACATGTGCATTTGTCTTTGTACTTTCACACTGCTGCTTGTTGCAGTTTGGTTACTTGTGTACATACTTTGTCGAATTCATTTACATCGTGTATATGAACTGCTTCATGTTTGAAGTTGTAGTCTGTACACCTGCCCTGTGTTGAATCCAGCTAATAGTTTGACCTTGTGCGTGTGTTGTGATTTTATTTATATTTGCACCTGAGTTGAACCCGTCATTTTATTTGGGTTTGACCATGTGCCCACCTGTCCCTGTAGCTCAATCAAGTGTATATTGGTGTGCACGGCCTTGTGGCATATACAGTAATACACTGTGTATGTCACAAGTTGTTCGTGTATGATGAATTCAAATTTAAATTATGACGAACAACCCAAATAACTGAGGCAAATATTATTTTCAAAAATTCACATTTTATTTTATATTGCAAAAATATTTCTTTTTCAATTTTACTGCAGTAGTGAATATTTTTGCAGATTGCTCAGATGCTGGATTCAAACTGGAATGCAGTTGAAGATAAAGTACGAGTGTGAGTGATATGTAGTGAGGTTATCAATGTAAATATGAAATCGTGATGTATTCAAAAATTGTATAGTTATAGTGAGAGCTTGAAATTGTACTATTCAAAATTGTAATAAATATTTGTTTGAATAAAATATTCGTTTGAATTCAAATTCCGTGTTATTTATTTTATTCAGCAAATATTTATTTGATCTGTGAAAAATAAAATAGTATATTAACAAATACATTTAAACGAATGTATATATGTTTATTATCATCAAAGAAAAATCATATAAGCGCATATTCAACAGTTTAAACTCGAGTCCGCACTCTAGGGGACTTAGAGTACTCTAGTCCGCACTCCGAGGACTTGGATATTTTGAATCGTTTATACTCGAGTCCGCACTCTGGGGGACTTAGAGTACTCCAGTCCGCACTACGGGGACTTGGAGATTTCGAATCGTTTATACTCGAGTCCGCACTCTGGGGACTTAGAGTACTCCAGTCCGCACTCCAGGGACTAGGAGACTTTGAATTGTTTATACTCGAGTCCGCACTCTGGGGACTTAGAGTACTCCAGTCCGCACTCCGGGGACTTAGAGATTTTGAACCGTTTATACTCGTTCATACCTCAGCCAGGATAATATAATTTCTGTTGCCTGTCACAGGGTTATCATTCACAAAAACATTAATAATTCATGGAAAGGATGGCTTCAAGCCTTTATTAATCAAAGCGAGATAAACCATCTTATTACATGCTAAGGACTGGAAATGGAAATGTGCTGAAAAGAAATGCAACTAATTCATAAAAGGAAATAAACTAAGTATAATAACACCGCAAGTGCTCGTTGTTCCATGCTTGGGGAGTGTCGCACCAACAACGGTCGCTAGCTTGAAAGTACCTTATCCAAGCCTCCGTTCGATGACGTATGGACCTTCCCATGCGGGGTTCATATGAGATGGGACTGGAAAAACTCGTTTCAAAACGAAATCTCCCACATCGAAGATTCTTGGGCAGACTTTCTCATTATAATATCTGGCGACTCGATGTTTGTATGAGGCTGCTCTCAGATCAGCTTCTTTGCCTTTTTCCATCAGTAAAGTCCAATGATTCCAATAAGAGGTCCTGGTTTGACACAGGGTTGTAGTAAGTTACCCGGTGTGAAGGGAATTCAAGTTCCACGGGTATGACAGCTTCTGTGCCATATGCCAATACGAACGGAGTGTGGCCAGTCGCGGTCTTGTGGGCAGTTCTATAAGCCCAAAGAGCCGTCGGAAGTTCATCTACCCACTTGCCTCTAGCCTTTTCCAAACGCTTTTTCAGTATGGACTTGATGATTTGTTCACAGCTTCTACCTGTCCATTCGCCTTCGGGTGAGCAACTGCTGCAAACCTTTTCTCAATGCCATATTTCCAACAAAATTCTTTAAACTCCTTGCTTTCGAATTAAGTTCCATTGTCTGTTATGATTGTCCGTGGAAGGCCGAAACGGCATATGATATTTCGTACAACGAAGTTAATAACTTTCTTGGTGGTGATCGTGGCCATTGGCTCTGCTCCTGCCCATTTTGTAAAGTAATCGACGGCAACTATTGCGTATTTCACGCCTCCTTTGGCTATGGGTAAGGAACCAATTAGGTCAATCCCCCACATTACAAATGGCCATGGACTATACATTTGTGTGAGTTCCATCGGCGGAGCCCTCGGAATTTTCGCGTATATCTGGCATTTGTAACATTTCCTCACATAGTCTGCATCGTCACGATTCACGGTTGGCCAAAAGTATCCAAAACGGAGGATTTTCTTTGCCAATGTTTTCCCTCCGGTATGATCACCACACTCTCCCTCATGGACTTCTCCCAGTACCCGTTTTATCTCATCATGTGCCACGCACCAGAGTAAGGGGGTCGAGAATCCCCTCCGATACATTATTCTGTCCTGTACTGCATAACGCGAAGCCTTACAAATGACTTGGTGCCTTTCGCTCCTTTTTTCAGGCAAATCCCCTTGTAGCAAGTACTGTTTGATCGGTGTCAACCATGATTCCTTTTCGAGTTCCGTTTCCAACACGAAATCTCTCTCCATCATGTCTATACTTGGAGAAAGTAGGGTCTCAATAGGAACAATCCCATTTGCTGTGCATCGCCAGTGCTTGCGAATTTTGCTAACGAATCAGCTTCTCTACTTTTTTCGCGTGGCACATGGGAAATGCCACAATATTCGAGACTTACCAGTAGCTCTCGAGCCCGAGCAAGGTAAGGAGCCAGTCTCTGTCCCTTTTCTTGATAGTCTCCCCGCACCTGATATACTGCCAATTGTGAGTCATAGAAGATTTCGATTGACTTCACTCTCAATTCGATAATAAGTCTCAAGCCAGCAATCAATGCTTCATATTCCGCTTCGTTATTTGTTGCTGCAAATTCAAGTTTCAGAGCGTAGCAGATTGATCAGCCTTCTGGGGTTATGATGACTATGCCTGCCCCCGAGCGATGGTCATTAGATGCCCCATCGGTGTACATCTTCCATAATATGGGAGGTATGACCCTATGACTGCTCGGCTCATCTGGCAGAGTGAATTCAGCGATGAAGTCAGCTAGTGCTTGTCCTTGTATGGCCCTTCGTGACAGGTAAGCAATGTCGAACTGACTCAACTCAATATTCCATTTCAGCATCCTTCCGGAAGTTTCCGGTCGTTGGAGCACCTGTCGCATGGGTTGGTTAGTGTACACACCGATTGAATGTGCCTGAAAGTAGGGTCGGAGCTTGCGTGATGCAATCACCAAGCAATAGGCGAGTTTCTCAATCTTCGGATAATTCCTTTCCGCCCCTGTCAAGCTTTTACCAATATAGTAAACTGGCCTTTGAACTCGGTCTTCCTCGTGGACCAAGGCTGTGCTGATAGCATGCTGGGAGACAGCTAAGTACACGTATAACATCTCGTGGTCTACTGCTTTCGATAGCACCGGGGGACTCTCTAGGTGTCTCACCAGAGCTCGGAATGCTTCATCGCAGTCAGTTGTCCATTTGAAGTTTCTCTTCCCTTTCTTTATGACATCGAAGAATGGAATACACTTGTCTGTAGCTCTGGATATGAATCAACTCAGCGCAGCCACTTTTCCATTCAAGCTTTGCACCTGCATTATGGTTCTGGGTACTTGTATATCTCGGATAGCCTGGATCTTTTCTGGGTTAGCTTCAATTCCTCGTGCATTCACAATGAAACCCAAGAACTTTCCCGATGCTACGTCGAATGAACATTTCATAGGATTGATCTTCATCCCGAAGTGCCTTAGTATATTGAACATCTCCGCCAAGTATCGGATGTGGTCGTTTGACTGTCGTGACTTCACGAGCATGTCATCCACATATACCTCCATTATTTTACCAATCTGATCTTTGAACATTTGATTCACCAGTCGCTGGTAAGTCGCTCCTACGTTCTTCAATCCAAAATGCATTACTACATAGCAATATATCCCAACGTTTATGACAAAGCTGGTGTGTTCTTGGTCTGGGATGTGCATCGGGATTTGATTGTATCTGGAGTATGCGTCCATAAATCATAGTAGTTCATGTCCGGCTGTTGAATCAACTAGTTGGTCAGTCCGTGGTAAACGGAAGCTATCCTTTGGGCATGCTTTGTCTAAATCAGAGTAATCAACACAAGTTCTCCATTTTCCATTCGATTTCTTTACCAACACTAGATTAGATACCCATTCAGCGTAGAGGGCATCGCGGACAAACCCGTTTGCTTTGAGTTTGTCCACCTCCTCTCTGAGAGCCGCAGACCTTTCTGGGTCCATGCCTCTCCTTTTCTGTTTCACAGGTACATGTTTAGGGTCTATGTTCAACATATGACTTGCAATCGCAGGAGAAATCCCGCACATATCAGAATATGTCCAAGAAAAAACATCAAGGTTCGCTCGGAGGAAATAAGTAAGGCTTTCAGCTGCCACGAGGTCTAGCTGTGATCCTATTTTAAGAACTCATGATGGGTCGTTGCAGCTAACTGAGATGTCAATAGTTAGTTCAGCCGGTGCCGCATTTGTTTTCCTGGGTTCCCCATCATCATCTCTCAGATCAATGTCTCTATGGATTCGAGAATGTCGCCCGAGCCAGGGCTCGGGCGCTAGTTGTCAATCGTCGGAATTTTGGATGAGGACAGAGCTGTCCACGACCTTTCCTTTCTCCCTACGCTGTGCCTCTCTAAGCTCAGCCACATAGCATGCACGACCGGTTGCCTGATCACTGTGCACTACTCCTACTCTTTTGTCTGTGGGAAATTTTAACGTCAAACACCACGGGGCCAAAGCTGCCCTGAATTCTGCCAGGGCTGGACGTCCCAAAAATACGTTGTATGGGGAATCAACATCCAACACTATGAATGGTAGGATTCGCACTCTCCTGCGTTCACCTTATCCCAGTTCAACTGGTAACTCCACATATCCCATTGCATCAGTTGCCACGCCATTCAAGCCATGGATTCTGGCTTTGGATGGTTTCAAATCCTTGGTCTGTAGCTTTATTTGGTCGTACGCCTTACGAAAGATGATGTTAACGGAACTCCCGCAATCAATTAGAATTCTCTTTACGAGTGTCGGCCCGATGGTCGCAGATATGACCATTGGGTCGATAGTAGGGGCCTCTACCTTCTCCGCATCTCTACTCCTGAACACGATGTCATCATTCATCGTGCGCTGCTGCTTTGCGGGGGTTCCATCTTCCACATTCGAACAACAATCATATTCCGCATGTCTCAAAGAGTTAGCATATCGCTCCATTTTCTACCAATTCTTGTCCGCAAGGTGAGGTCCGCCTGCAATCATGTTAATAACCAATCTACCCACAGTTTGAGTAGGTTGTTCTTGTTAGTGTGGGGATGGCCCACGCCTGGGGTCTGATGTCTCATGTCTTCCATCTGGTGAGTATTTGACAAATTCTTGTAGCTTCTTCTGCGTAATCAATTTCTCAATAGCGTCATGAAGATGTCTGCACTTCTCTGTGTTGTGCCCGTAAGACTCGTGAAAGCGGCAATACTTTCCAGTCCGCTTCTGCTCCTCTGATGATTCCTTTGGGTGTGGTTTTATGTATTGAAAAGCGTTGTAGGTTGACAAGTAGATGTTCTCAAGAGATGCATTTAGTGGAGTGTATTCGTTGTAGGTTGGGATTCTTGACTTCCATCTCCCCGTTTCCTTCTTATTCTTGGGATTTCCACCTCTGGATCCTTTAGACTACACGGACTTGTTCTGGACATTGGCTTGAGTCTTTGTAGGGTTATCGCCGGTTGTCTTCACGGCGGCGTTACTCTTTACAGATTCCTGAACGGGCCCTGGTGCCTTGTCTTTCCTTATCCATCGAGCTTCTTCCCTCCTTATGAACCGATGAGCTTTTGAATAAAACCGCTCCAGTGTAGTCGGGGGTTTCCCCGCCAACCAATCTCCAAATTCAGAATCGGGATCCACTCCACGTATTACTGCCATAAAAATTGCGTGGTCGTTAGGGTTTCTCACTTCAGTAGCAGCAACGTGGAATCTCTGCATGTATGCTTTCAAGACTCTCCTGGAGCTTGGGTTACGATTGATAAGGACATCACGTCCTTCGGACGAGTGGTGTGTATCCTGAATTGTTCTATGAATTTCATTGCTAATTCATCGAAGATGGATATTAATCGGAGAGGAAGTCGAGTAAACCACATGGTGGCAATTCCGGATAGAGTGATCGGGAAGCACCTGCACTTGGTCGCGTCATTGGCTCTTGCTGAATCCATCATCCATCCATACCTCATTACATGCTGTCTAGGGTCAGTTTTCCCTTCATAGGAAGGAATGGTGGGCGTGCTAAATTTCCTTGGGTATTCAGCCTGTAGAATGGTATATGTGAAGGGAGTATGACTTTTAGACATTCCACAATCTTCATTAGTTAATCCTTGGTTTTCTTTCATCAACTGTCTAACCATAGCTGTCAAGTCAAGGGTAGGTATAGGAGATGGAAGGTTAGGTTCTTTGGATCATGGTGAGCCCGGCGTCCAGTCTCCTCGCGGGCTTGATCCCTAGAAGATCGATCAGTGGCACCTACTTGTGCACCTTCATCCGTACGACGCTGCGCCTAGGAGGTTCGTCAGCTGAAGTCGAACTATCATCTTCTGAGTAAGAGATGGGGGTACCTCCAGCATTCTAATGCTACTGAGTAAGCTGAATCATGAGGTCAGCGTTGGCCTGCATTTGCTCAGCAAGTTGCCTTTTACTTTCCTTAAGTTCTCTTATCAAGTCATTGAACTCTGCTCGGGAAACAACTTCCGCTTGGTTTTGGTGGGAGGGCCGTGCACCTCGAATTGCTTGTTGATCGCTAGGTCCATCTTGTTGTATGCTAGCAGTTTCATGGGCATCCTCATTTTGAGAGGCCGATCCGGTTCGTGGTCTTCCCATAGTAGAGTTGTTGGTTGTAACTTTGAATAGAATCAGCAGATACCTTATGAATGATTACGGATCTCCTTTGGGGGATTTATGCAATGCAGTAGCTACAAAGTAGATCCCAATAGCGTGAGAATTCGATTCTCAGTGAAAGCACCAAAATGTTAGCACCAAAATTTCTCACTAACACCCTTAGAAAGATTATGTAGAGAGAATAATGAAGAAAATAAATTAAAATAGAGAAGAGAACATAAATTAAAATGCAGAAAGCAAGAACACCAAATTTATAGTGGTTCGATGTAATAGCCTACGTCCACATTGAAGTTGATCTTTATTTCTTCACTTGATATTTGATTACAGATACAATCCATTTCCAAACACTTGAATGCAATTGCTAATAAAAAAGATGAAGTCTTGAATGGGTGTTGAATGTGGCAGAGTCTCCCCAGTGCTCTCTCAAATTTGATCCTTTTCTCTATGCCCCTGCCCCTCTATTTATAGACGAAGGTGGGTTGGACTTCCCTAGTGGGCCAGGTAGCTGGGTAACTCGGTCCAAATAGGACGTGCTCTCTGTGCCGAACCGGACAGGCCGAACCCTCCTTTTCATGCTGAGTGATCTCTTTGTTGTGTGGGAGAGTAGGCCGAGCGTTTACGTTGGCCGAACGTGCTGGGGAGAACGTTGTCCCATCTTTGATTACCGAACATTCTTGGGAGGCCGAACGTTCCTTGTGTCGAACGATGTGATGACAAGCAGTATAGAATGTTGGTTTGCCAGGCCGAACGTCCAGAGATGTCGAACATACTCTACGCCGAGTATTCCTTGTAGGCCGAACGTTTACGTTGGTCGAACGTTTACGTTGGCCGAACGTTTACTTTGGCCGAACGTACTTTATGCCGAGTGCTCCTTTTAGACCGAACGCTCACTTTACGCCGATAGCTCACTTTAGGCCGAACGTACTTGGGGGGCCAAGTATCCTTTGGATGCCGAACGTGCCTGCGAGGCCGAAAGGTATCTTGACCTAGCGATGCCTTTGGTTGTAGATCGATCTAATGCCGAGCGCTCATTGACGCCGATCGGTGGGGAGTCTGAATACTAAGTTGCCTGGTCATTTTCCAGGGAAACAAAATATATATTTATATTAAATCGATTAATTATTGTCTAGGTGTTTATATCTCGTACGATCACACGATAACTCCGAAAGCTACGAAATTTTAAATCCGGTAATAACTCAATATTACGGATCTAATGGAACTGGTTTCGTCGAATTCCGAGACTGTGACTCGGACGACTATTTTTAAATATTGATTTAAACGATATGTTTTCAAATCTGATTAAATCGCTTTCAAATTCAATTCTGAAGCTTCTATTATCTTCAGTATCATCAATATAAATTTTTCAAGAATTCAAATTATTTTAAATCAGCTTAAAAATCAGGATTCAAAATTTTACCCCAAATTTTTATAATTAATTCAAAAATTTAAATTACCAAATCCATAGTTACATTTAAAATTCAATCTAAACCATCGTACAAATATTTAAAATCAATTAAATATTTCAATTTCAATTGTCCAAAATTCTGGGTCGTCACATAAACGCTGGTTACTTTTTATTTTCATCTGTCTGTATGTATATTTCCTTCTCAACTCCTCATTCCAATAGCAGATAAACCAATTCCCAAATTCGCGAATTCAAAATCAAATTCAAATCCAAAAATCAAACTCCTTAGAACCTTGATATATTATATACCGTTTTGAAGCTGTCGACGGGCATAATCCACTGGTTCAACTCATTTTCTGATTTGATGCATCCTTTGGCCATAATTCAATGATCTTTCCCCGACCGTCCATTGTAAGGTTTACCGTTTAATGGTGGATTTTCATCGATTGACCGATCGGGAGGTGGAAGTGCGTGGAGGTGATGAGGCAAACAAATCCATGCGATTGGCCATCGTTGTAGTCATCGCGATTCGGCAGAATTTGGCATTCATGCTCACGGCGGCACTGATCACCAGGAGGCACTGGAGTGTGGCTGACGCCGGAGAAGCGTCGGCAGGGTGAGGCGATGATGGAGGTGGTGCCTGATGGGGGCTGCAATGATTGTGGCGGCGGTGAAATAGGGTGGAGGGACGGCGGCCATTAGGCGTTGAGCGCGATCTGTAGATGAGCCAGGGTTTTTGATTTTGAGGGGTGAATTTACTATCTTGCCCTAAGCTATATTTTATTTTAATTTAAATTATTTAAACCGTCTAAAGTCAATAACTTTTGCATACGAGCTCGGATTTGGTCGCGTTTTGTTTTGTCGTGATCGTTTCGAAATTCCAGACATATTAACGCGGTTTGGACGAATTCTAAGACTGTTTGAAATTGGGCCCTGAACTGGATTTTAATTCGATTGAAATTCAAAGGTGAGTGTTTTAACCCACTCATAATTTCTAAAATTTCTTATGTTAATTAAATTAAATTTATGACGTGATTAGGAATTTATTCATGGTTGTTTGATATTTTTAAATTGTTGTTCCTATTAGTTTGAATTTATTTGAATTAAATTTCACTTAATTTATTATTGAATTTAAATTGCCAGTTAATTTCCTGTACATAATAACCTATTAACTGTTGATATTTATTGGATGAATTGGATGATGATTGTGATGGATGTTTGAATTTATCATTGGATGATTTGACGCTATATTGATTTATGAAATGCTATCCCTCTGCAAGTTCCCTTAGCAATTATTTGGGAAATCATTAATGGTTGAAATGATATATACTCGAACGATCTATAGATTAAGGAAAAATCGTTATGGGTTGAAATGGCAGAATCGAGCGATTTTACAGATTTTTAGATAAATTTAGGATTGCAGTTTGAAATGATATATAACCGTGAAATTTTAAATTGCGAATTGAAATGATAGATATCCGTATCACTTGACCCTAGGGTAGAGAATTATATACGGACACCGGATTGGTTAAATTAAATGATTTTAAAATCCTAAAATTTTAAATTGGGTTAAATAATTTTTTGAAATAAAATATGATTTATATAAATTGAATTATTATCAAAAATCGAAGTTTTATGTTAAAAAAATGGAATTAGTTCAAAGGAATCGTGTAAAGAAATTAAATTTAAATTTTAAATGATTTTGATGTTATTAACATAAAAATCAGACGCTAACACCCCGGTGTATGTAGAGTAGATGTGAAAGCACCAGCCGTCAATACGGGAATTAGAGATAAGCAGAAAATTACAGAAAAGCAGTAAAAGACACAGTTTTTATAGTGGTTTGGCTTATAGTCAAGCCTACGTCCACTTTAGTTCTCTTTATTACTGACTTAAGTACAACTTATACAACTTTCTTCAATTACAACACACTTTAACTAGTAGCTCAAACTTCGATGTAGAATAATCTTTTGAGTTCATATTGAATGATGTAGATTCTCTCTTGAAGTTTGTCGTAGTGTCCTTGGTGCTTGGGGTGCTTGAAGTGTTGTTTGAGTTGAGAAAATATCAGAGTGTTGATGCTTCGGAGAATGATCCAAAAGTCTCCTTTATGTTGGGGTTAGTGCTATATTTATAGGGTGAGCTCGGAGTTAGGTCGTAGGTCGAGGGGCGACCTAGGGATAGGTCGGGAACGACCTAAGGTTTCGGCTTAACAGGGTAGCTCCTAATCCTCCTTGAGCGAGCTAACGGGTTGGGAGACCTAGTGGTCGGCTATAATTTAGGTAGTGGGCGACCTATGGGATGGCAGGAGAGAGAGATGCGACCTATCAAATACGGCATAAAGAAGTTGCTCTGACATCCTTAGGTCACGAGCGACTTAGTGGAAGGGACTAGGTCGCGAGCGACCTAGTGGTCGTGTGATTCAAGTTGTAGCTCGTGGAAGATGCTAGGTCGCTTGAGTATTAGGCCGTTAACTCGTTGAGTCGTAGGTCGTTAGACCATCTGACCCCTTAACAGGTTAAGCCGTTAGGTCGCGATACCTTTTAAGTCGGTACTCCATTTCAGTAGTTAGGCCGCTGGTCTTCTTAGGTCGCAGAGTACTTAAGTCGTTAGGTCGCTGTGTTTCTTAACTCTGTCATGCTTTAGGTCGTTAATAGGCTAACTTGTTAGGTCGCTTGGGCTGTTAGGTCGCCAGGCCCTTTAAGTAATTAGGTCGCTGCTTCATTAGGTCGGTGAGCCAGAAAATTGAGGAGTTAACACTTGCCCCTCGAAGTACATGCCTTAGATCGTAGGTCGTGTGCTTCAATATCTTTTAACCCGTTCCCTTCTTAGTCGCTAGGTCGCAAGTGACCTAAAGCCTTGGTTAGGTTGTTCGTGCCGTTTCAGGTTCTTCCATCTCAATGTATAAGTCGCCCATCTTCTTCTTTCTCCTCATTACTTACTCCTTTATTCGAATCCGCCATTAACGAAGCTTCAATCTTTCAAAGGCGAATTCGACCTTCTCAACCGTCGACTCATCTCTACCATTATTTTGTGTAAGTAATTCTGATCGATACCCAAACATAGCCACCATCGAAACATGAATTTCCCTCTCTCCAGCCTTAATCCATTTTTATGTGCCGCGCTTTGCCATGAATTATGTCACAATCGGTCCTTAATCGCCATAGGACGTTTTAATTCACAAGAACACGGTAACACATTGGATGTTTGATGGATCTAAGGTGATCTAAGCTGGTTTTGGGTGATTTAGTGGTGTCGAAAGATGATGGTTTTCACTAGGAAGATGATTAACGTAGGCGATGGAAGGTTATCGGGTTAATGAGTTTGTTAGGCGATTTGATAAGTGGAGAAAAGCTAACGGGTTGAGGAAAGCTGTCGAACGACTTACGGCTCAAAAGTTTGAATGTGGACCATGCGACCCAGCTTTTCCTGCGACCCGATCCGCTTGTGACTTGTCGCGCCTGCGGCCTTCCTTCCTCGCGACTTATCATGCTTGGTCATCGTAGGGCTTTAAAGTAAAACGACCTTAGTTTATAACGACTCAACTATCAACGGCATAAGAGTTAGGTCGTAGCCGAGCTAGGACTTGGATGATTTTACATCACTCTGACCCGAGACCTTTTTTTTAAATATGCATCACGACTTAAAGAACTAACGACTTAACTTAACTCGCAGCACATTCTTTAGGTCATGGACGAGATAACATTTAGCTAAGAAATGTTTTGCCTGTCTTGAAGCATAATTCCGACTTGAATTTACAACTTGAATTGCCGGAATGGACTGCCTGAACTTGGAATTATTTGATCTTTGCTGCACTTTTTTACAGATTACACTAACTTTAATGCTAACAACCTGTTAAACACAACATTTGCAGAAAAATGGGACGAATATACTGCCACTGATCGCCCACATCGAATGATAGATTAGTCGATAAAACATGATCAACTTAAAGAAATTATATGAAATGTTGCGAATCAACAAATTCAAGTGAAGTAGTAAAGCAATGTCAATCAACTAAAGCCGATTTGTTTGCATCAATACTGCACCTGTATTTGGACTTAAAGTGACAAGTCCTGAAATTTTACAATTGACTCATGTTTATTAATTTAATTCCAGTTATACTTGCTTGTCACTTTGTTAGTTTTACACAGCACTTCACACATTTAGGAAATGTGCACCTTCACATTTGAATGTCCAGTTCCTTGTGTAGAATGGCTTCTCAAGAAGAAATAATCGAGCAATCTGAAGGAGTCTTTCCGATAGCCGATCCATTGGATAATCCTCCAGAAAGAACTCCAACAACCCTGAGTCAGCGATCATTCAACCAATTACGTAATGAATTCGGGATTGCCGAAGCGGATGCTATATTTCCTGGCCCAAATGATACTGTCGATAGGCCACCTCTCGGTTTTGTCGCCGTCAACCGTCAGATGTGCCTTTGTGGTGCCATTCCACCTTTCAATGAATTTCTTCATCAACTCCTTCTCCAGCTAACCATCTCTCCCTTTCAACCACATCCCAATGGCTACGCCATCCTGATGGGATTGTGTGTTTTATTCAGGAGGGCACTTAACCGTCTTCCGAGCTTCGAAGAAATCTGCTATCTATGCACATTCGCGAAGAATAAAGACCACCCCTTCTTTATACTCGTGAGAAGTGCCAGAAATCGTAAACTTATCACAGATCTTTCTGAAAGTGCTTACGGTTTTTTGAATCAGTTCTTCTTCGTCCGCTGCCCCTAGGGTTTTATGCCATCGGGAGAAAAGGAAGTAAGATTGCTCATTCCTGTTCTTTCCTTTTCAGCTTTCCAAGATCCGAATTGCTAAGTGCTAACTTCATTTTTCTCTTTTACAGCACTTCCTCCTCCCTCTAGAAATCCCAGTCACAAGACGACTTTTGATAGATCAAGTGTCGTGCCGGTTGAAGAAAGAAGTATTAACTTTTTGCTGAGAGATGAACTTCTGCATCAATACGGGCTTTTGCACCCTTCTCGTTCTACCCAACCTTATGAAGTCCCTGACTCTCCAGCCAAGACATCCGATTCCCCAGTTTCCGTTGGAGAACTTACGCTGAAAGAACATACCGTTGAGGCTTCGTTGGTAAAGTGTTCTACTCCAATTGATGTTGCTGGGTCATCCGGCAAACTTGCACTTGCCTCGGTCATTGAAGAAGAGGAACTTCCCCAGCAATCCGAGAAATCTGGTGATGAAGAAACCGAGAGAGCAAGTCCCGCCAGGCACAGCGTTGATGATACTTTCGAAGGGTTGAGCGACCTGATGATTTCTTCTCAGGAGCTTTTTAAAGATGATCCTATTGCTGCCAAAGTTACTTCTCTGGCAATTGAAGCGACATTCGTACTGCAACAAACTCCATCAGTCCAAGAGCCGACACTGGCTGTAACATCCATCACCACCTCCCAACCTAGGAGTGGTCCGTAGTTTGACGCACGTAGTTTTCACGTTACACACACACTTTGGATTTTTCAGCACTTGCATGCACTTTGTGTGACGACCGCCCATGACTCCAGCACCAAAACAAGGGAATAGTGCGCTGAAAGGCGTGCCAGGTTGCCATGGACGATAGTCAGGGTAAAATAAAACAGAAACTCTATCGCATAACTCACAACGCATGGATAAAATACAATAGAGAAATATATATATATATAGTGAAGCTTCGTAGCAGAAAATCATCATATAAGCATCATAGTAGTTTGATACATTCATCCAAACAAATCCATACATCAAAGCCTCACTACATAGCACTCAGAATACACAAACAACAGAACACCCAGTACAAATAGTAAGAAACTAATATGCAAAGCCTCCTGCTCGTCTTCGTCACCATCAGCGTAGATCTCTAAGAACAGCACCTGTCACCTGCTACCTAGTCTGCCCATCCCAACATGGATGAACAGCCCAAGGTAATAAGAGGAGACATAAAACCTTGAGTCAGACAAAGTCTTAGTGAACAGTAAATTAACTATCAAACATACCAAAAGAGTATAAGGGATAAAAGGGATAGGAACCAAACCATCCCACTCCACCTCTTTCTACAGTGATAGCCCCCAGACACACATTAAGGAGAAGCAATCATAACATAGCAGGTAATTAAAGTAAAGTAATAATCACTCGAGTCAAGGATGATGTTTTCCAAATACAAACCCCCAAGGCCTAAACCAAGATCAGATAAGCACCCAGAAAACACCGCTCTTGAGACCGAATGATGATACAACCAAACACCCATGACTCTGGCTATCACTGTTATCATTGCCTTGATATCACCGTTAGTTGAATGACCATCTGTCAAGGGCTAATGGTAACCCCGGTTCCAGACATAACTCCGCACACTGCCTTGTGCCTAGGACTTATCTACTTTGCCCAGAGTACTCGACTACCTACCTGTAGTCTTTTGGGTGTCCCGACTACCTACCTGTAGTCGTTATGGGCGCCCCATGTACTCTTGCTTTTGAGCATGCTAGAACCTTCAACAACGATGAGATCCAAGCCTCCTAGCCATCCTTCTCGACGACCATCCTCATACTAGCTCAAGCTACCTCTCGAGCAATCCATTATCAACCAACTCGAACCATCCCTCGAGTTATCAACATGCTTGGAATGATCCCTGCCTGGATTACGCCAAGTCTACATCACATCATACTTCGCTTTATCACACCATAGCAAAGTCTCAACTCAACAACATGGTTTGCCTCATCACATCATGGCAATGTTCCATCTCAACATCATCCAATCCATACATATGAGTTTCAACATTCGCTACATATGTCTCAAGCAGCTTTCACCATTCAAGAGCCTTCCCTCTTAGCTTTCGAATCACCTTCAATCATCTTGTTCCAAATCAACTACTAGCTAACTTGGAAACAATCAAATCAATCATGCATTCAAGCAATCAATCATTCAAACAAGATCTAATAAGCAATATTAACCATAATGGCAATTTCGTAAATAAATGAGCATAAGTCCAACATACATGATTCATAGGTTTTTAGCATAGATCTATCAAATATAAAACATGGGTTTTGCCTCTAATACTTGTTAAATGAACTTGCATAGGTAAACATCTTCAAAAATAATAGATCTACACTTGGATCTAACAAAAATGCACAAAATCACTATCTACAACACTCCAACAAACCACCAATCCAATATACTCCTTTGGGTCCGCGTGAGAGATAACTACCACTCACCAAATCACCCAAACACCTCAAAAAATAATCACTTCAGATCTGGACAGCGAAGAACAAGGCTTGATCCGGCAAAGTCTCACTTCAATCGACGAAATTTAGCTCAAATGGATGAAGATCTTCAACTTTGGCTCTTGGATCTTCGATCTCAATCTTCGATCTTGGATGGATGTTAGAACTAGATTGGAATAGAGAAAAGAAGATGAAGAAATGTTGTAGTCGAACTCTCAAAATGGCAGCACTTCGTCGCTTCAAAAACCGGTGCCAAAAAGTGAGCCAAAGCCCTCTATTTATAGGCTGAAAGCACCATGAGTCGTCCGCCCCTATGAGTCGTCCACGACTTATCTATGAGTCGTTCACGACTCAATGCCTTCGACTCAAAGACCCATCACCTTAACACGGCTTAACAACTCATGCCACATGCGACTCAATTACTGCCGACTCACAACACACGCGGGTTAACACACACGACTCAAACACAGGCCGACCTAACCTTCATACAACCCAACTACACGACTCACGATTCATCCACCAAGCCGACTCAACACAAACACGGTGCCTCACGACTTAACCTATAAGCGGCTTATCCTAGACACGACTCAACAAGCCTCCGCCGACTCAACACCTACCGACTCAAGCTCAACACAGACACGCACACGACAGCATGTACACGACTCAACTACGATGCCGACTCACGACCTAACACTAAGCCGTCTGTACGACTCAACTATCCACCCGACCCAACTACCCATGAGTCGGCTAACACTTAAGTCGGCCAACCCTATAACCTGTTGACCCTATGAGTCGGTCTTCTCTTAACTCGGCAACCCACTAACTCAGCTAACCCTATAGGTCGCTACCTCTATGAGTCGGTCTGAACTACTAGGTTCCTAACACTATGAGTCGGTCATCCTATGAGTCGCCTAAGGTCCTTGAGTCGGTCCCCTATGAGTCGTCTACGACTCAAGACTCAAACTTCCACGACCCGTTAACGGCTCAAAGCCTTGTTAACTCAAACACGACTCATCACTTAAACGCGAGATAACTTCCTAACCGACTCAGGCTAGAGACAACATAAACAATACTAACGACCTGTAAATTCTACGATTTATCGACAGGTAAAATACGGGTCGTTACACTTTGCTTTCAAGATTTCTGAGTTTATCTTTTCTTCATTTTCAGATTCTCCAATGGGAAGAAGTGGCTCCTATTACGACGATTTTCAACGTTATGGGAAGCGCGGTGCTTATGACCGCAGGAGGTATCTTCCCTCATCCTGGGAGACTGACGCAAAAAGAGCTGCAAGAAAAGCTCATGAAAGACGCGCCTATGAAGAACGCTATGAAAGACGGGATGAACGACATGATTCTTCCCATAAGGAAGATGATTCTCACAAACGAAAGTCCCGTGATGATAAAGGGAAAAGCCAGATCCCTGAAGATGCGAGTAAAAGGGCCAAACATGGTGAAAAGCCAGCGTCCGTACTTTCTAAAAAGCCCGCTGCATCTGAAACCTCTCAATCTCCTGCCCTTACTCGTACTGTAATTCAAACAATTATTGGCAGGCCCTCATATCAGGTTGGGCCAGGCCCGGCCACTCTTCAAAGTCGGTTTCCGCATTGGTGCTTGAAGGGAGTATGCTTTGACCTTGATTTAGTCCCGATTGACAAGCAGACTATGCTGCGCAATCTTGATGCTGTGAAACTAGATATCGAGAGAATGTCTAGCTGGCAGAAGCTTGTTGACGAGCTTCAGAGAGTAAATTGCGCGAATCTTGAGGCCATTCTAACAATGGAAAATGACAAATCTAAATGGCAGAAAACTCTTAAGCAGCATGACACGGAAATGAGGAGCATAGCCACTTATAATGAGAAGCTTGAAGTAGAAGTTGAAAAACTCAAGGAAGAGCTCGCCGCTTCTTCCACTTCCTACTCTCAGAGAGAGGAAGTGCTTCAAAAACAAGTAAGAGATGCTCATGCGGCGTAGAGATATGTTGAAGCCAAATTTGAAGCGCAGCAGCGAGTTGTAGAAAACTACCGGGCTGATGTTGTTCAACTTCGAGAGAAAACCAACACTCAGAACTTGGAGATTGAACTGCTAAAAACTCGGCTTTTTGAAGTTGAGAAGGAGTGCGATGAAGCTGTTGCCGGCAAAGCCGAAGAGTCTCATATGGCAACTAAAGTTGAAGTCAACTCCACTCTATTCGAGTTTTACATCCATAGCGTTTTGGGGCGTGGTAGCCTTAAGTTTTTGGCACCGACATATGAAATCACTTTGGCCAAAGTGTGGTAGGCCATACTTGCTATGTTTGGAGGAGCCGGATATACCCAAGTAGATTTAATGGGGCACTATCTAGATGATGATGCATGTGCCGCTCTCGCCAGGGGAAAGGAGCAACTTGCCAAAGAAAGGGTCGAAACGACAGAAGGAGAACATTTAGGAAAGACCATCTCAACCGACCCAGTTCTACCTTCAGTTTTGGTCGATATAGATATTGCTGGTTCCAGTTCCCATTCCCCTCCTCCTGCTAAAGCTGTTATTGAAATCGCCACCGCCCACACTGGGGATGAGACTCAAGAAAGCGCAGAAGCGCAGGACTTCGAAGTTGACATAGTAAAGTCTACTTCTCCAGGTAACCTCAATGTTGATCTCGCTCAAGTGGACTGCTTGTTCGCTTCTACTGAGTTCGGTGAGCTTCTTGCTTATTTCTTAAGTGTCGATGAGCCATTATCCCCTCTTTTTATGAGGAATACTGACTTTAACTTTTCTTCTCCTGTAGAGAAAGCACCAAGTATTGTCCAGACTTCCCCTCCTCTAGTTGCCCCCCTTCCATCTCTTCAGATTACTCCCCCTTATGTCTCTCAACCATGGTCGCAGGATGAGCAGATAGAAGCTCTTTGTGACTTGGATGATCCTGTTGCTTCTCAGGAACAAAAGGCCGAAGAACCCGAAGAAGGGGAGAGAACTCCGGAGCAGACTGCTTCCAATGACATAAAATTGTCCGCTCTTTTGTCTCCGGGCAGTGAATCTTCTTCTAAGAAGAGGGGAAAACGTGGAGTCTTAAAGAAAAAGGGAGAAGCTTCTGCTGGCGAGGGAAAAATAGAAGAACGTCCAATTGCACCTCTTCCTCCTTCTTCCCCTACTCTCACAAGCCGGCCCCATAAATTGATCATCCAGGCGGGCGTAGGCTCGAAAGGTGGCAAGAAGAAGAAATGATGGGCTTGGGACTTATGCTTCTTGTCTTGCTTTTTCGCTTTTTTGCTTGTATATACAAAGACTTGTGTTGACCGGCGATTGTGCGGGTACCGGTCCCCGCTTTCTTTTGTTTTGAAACCTGCACATGTATAAAAATTTTATAGTATGGAATAAAATGATTCTTTTACTTGTACAAACTTCTGTCTGTATTTAAGAATGCATTTATTCTTCTTTTTTATACAAGTTTTTTTAATTTCTCTATGTGATGTTGCAGTAAAACTATGGTATGTTGTCTGAGCATTTTTTCATTTTTGCAACTATATTATATTGCCCCCATACCATGGTTTATTGCAATCTCTTTCACATTGACAGAATTTTGGAGAACAACTCTTCTGTTTCGAGAAGACTTATACTCTTTCTTTAGAGAACAACTTTTCCATTTGAAGGAGGTTGGCATCTGTACTTTATAGGATAATATTTCTGTTTTAAGGAAATATTTTTCTGATTTAGTAGAATGCGCCTCATATTGGAGAAGTTTTTCTTCTTCTTTTTTGTCGTGAAGTTTTTACACTTCACTTTTTGGAGAAAGTCACTTTTATTTTGGGAAGTGGATTTTCTTTCGTGGTAAAGTGGGCCTCCGAAAAAGAGCTTTAACCTGCTTGTGCCTCCGAAGAGGACTTTTGTTTGATTGTGCCTCTGGGAAGAGGGCTTTTGATTGATTGTGCCTCTGGGAAGAGGGCTTTTTTGTGTGGCATCTGAGGAGAGGGCTTTTCTGTTTTTTCCTCTGGGGAGAGGCTTTTATTTTTTCCCTGTTCGTTGGGAAGCGGGCCTCCGAAGAGGGCTTTTCACATTTCGACTCGTGTGAAGTTTTATTTCGGATCGCGGTGAAATGTGTGCCTTCGAAGAGGTCTTTGTTTGGCACTTCAAACTTGGGAAGTGTGCCCCCAAAGAGGTCTTTGTTTTGCACTTCAAACTTAGAAGTGTGCCCCCGAAGAGGTCTTTGTTTTGCACTTCAAACTTGGGAAGTGTGCCCCCGAAGAGGTCTTTATTTTGCACTTCAAACTTGGGAAGTGTGCCCCCGAAGAGGTCTTTATTTTGCACTTCAAACTTGGGAAGTGTGCCCCCGAAGAGGTCTTTATTTTGCACTTCAAACTTGGGAAGTGTGCCCCCGAAGAGGTCTTTATTTTGCACTTCAAACTTGGGAAGTGTGCCCCCAGAGAGGTCTTTATTTTGCACTTCAAACTTGGGAAGTGTGCCCCCGAAGAGGTCTTTGTTTGTTTACTGCCTGCTTGCTCATGTCTTTTCACCATTTGCTCATATCAGCGATTCCCTGTTATCATTTCCAAGCACACATTCCTTTCTTTTGCAAGTACTTTATTTTGTCCAAAGAAGTATACTTCATTGTTAAATGAGTTCTCGAGGGGCAGACACAAGCTAATTAATCGGATGTTCGCTTGCACAAAGGATCACGATTAGTTAGCTAGGGCCCACTTTCGACGGAACCACTAACTGTTTGTTTGAAGCACTTCTTGTATAGGATTTGAGTCTGGAATTTTTGTGGCTGGACATTCATTTGTTGAGTGATGTCCAGGATCGCTTGATCTGGCTATGAGTAAGCTTTGCTTTGATTGCCTGCAATATTAAATCGACATTTTAGCGATATATTTAAGATATTTTCATATCGAAATGAAACAGGCATTTTATAGTAATAAAAGCACAAGATTTATAGTTCCTATTTTTCATTTGCACTGTTTTTACAATGGCTATTTAATATAAGAATGATACATCCATCATCCTATTACAAATTTGTAACAAAGCCTTTAAGTAAGATATGAATGCAAGCGATTGCTGTCCCAGGCTTTCGAAATTGAATCTCCGATGTGAGGGGACTAGATGGCAGCATTTTTTAGAACATGTCAGGACCCGTAAATCCGTACTCCTTGAATAGACACTAATCTCCATTGATTAACTCAAGGTGAACGAAAATACGAACACTGAGGGTTTTTAAGAAAGAAGAAAGAGGTAGAAGAAGAGAAAAGAAAAACAGAAAGAAAGGAAAATAGAACAGAACATCAGAACAATAACAGAATCTCACAATTCGCAGCGGAACAACATATAATAATAAATGAATAATCTTTAAACAAAGAACTATATCAGTTATTACATCACATTATATTACATTACATCAAATCATCAGAGTGTACAACAACCACAATAAACAGCGGAAAAGGAATACTATATACTAGTAATATGCTACGCCATCCAGCTTGCCTCCAGCAACTCCAGAATATCCAGAATATCCTGATAAACCTAACTCTTAACTGCCCGTGTGGAAATTGGTGGGCACCCAGAGTTTAGGAAGGAAAACAATAAACTCCGAGTCAGTCATGTGACTGGTGCGAGAACTAAAAACAGTTTATTTATCTTTAAAATCAAAATAGAAGAATATTTTTAAATTCCATTCGCAATGCTTTTAAAAATGAGACTACCATAAGGCCTCCCGCACACACACACACGCAAACGCAGAATCGGAGGAGATTTCTCCTTATGATAGCCAAAGATGCTTGATACGCATTTAAAATAACATTTGATATTATTACTAGTGCATAGTCTAGAGAAATTATTTCGAAAATAAAGATATAAATCTTAGCTGACATACGACCATTATCGTATGCCTACTATAGCTACTATCCAAACAGTGGTGACCACCATAAGTGAATAGCAGGTTCTACAACTAATACCGTACAAGTTTCGTATTGGGAATTGGATTTCCAACAAATGGTCAGGCCAAGGAACTTCCCATTGCCACATGAGAATGCCTCTGGATGGACATCCCCGAGAACCAAACCGGATCTCTACCAACACAAGGCCGGGTTACCCCTTACTGGGTAACAACTGACACGAGTATGCCATCCCCCGGTCCTTTGGGACCTTTATCCGAGCGCTCGTTACCAACATCACACCATAATAATAAAGTGTTTCAACATGAGTAAGTATCTGGGCTCCATACCATGATACCACCCTTTTCCAAAAGGAAATGCACATACCCTAAGGGGAGCTACAGCAACCCCTAATAACCTTGCCGCATCTTTCCTGTTTTGACCATTCCGAGATGTGAGGCTCGACGAAGTCACGTCCACAAAAACATACTTTATACAAAAGCCATGCTTTGGGTCAACAAATGATCAACACAATGATCACTAAGATAGACGATCAAATAAATGATCCTATCATAAATAATCAACACAATGATCATTTCACAGCAACACTCAGTATGTCACATTACCAAATTGGGAATATATCGCTGATAACTTCAACTATATAACCTCTGAGCTCGTACGTCTCAGAGAAGGGTGTTAAGCTAAAAGAATAAATTCTCCGCCACCACAGAAATATATTTGAAAGAAATCTGCTTTATATCTCAACTTGTAATGTCAGACACACAATCCATACAAGTCTGTTCCGGGCTCGAACAGAACCGAAGGCACTTACAAAGAAGTCCTTGCAAATCCGGATATTCACTAATCACGTTCGGACTTCCCATCACATATGGAGTCTCTATACCGGGGACCAGTCGATGCAAAGACATTCGACAAGAAACCCTTTCGTTTTCGAAAATATCCGGTCTTCAACACCGGTCTTCGAATGCAATTCATAACGACGTATCACATATTCGGAATGGGTTATACGACCCCATGGTCCTTTCCCGGTTAACCCGAATAGTGAGCGCTTATTTTTTAAAAAATAAGTGTGGCATTCAATTTCAAACAAATTCACAACAAATACCTATTCAAAGGTATATATCGATAGTCGGTTATTGAACTATCAATAGATATGCACACATCACCAGATTCCAAATAATTTTCTAAATTATTTATTTTCCAAAAATATCTTTAGAAGATATAACTTTCCATATTTCAAAAATAAATCAATATTTATGTTTAAACCTAATTTCCCAATTCCATTTATAAATTCCATATTGAATTTATATTTCCAAAATATTTATGAATATACGATTTCAAATATTCATTTCAATTTATCTTCAAAAAGATAAATTCTCAAAATATTCACTTTATATTGGAAAACATTTCCATACTTATTAAATAAGTAATTCACAAGTCTTTTTATTTTCTACGCTTAGAAAATATTTAATATACTCTAATCGAAATTAAGTATATATATTTCATTCTTTAAGGAAATCATTCTCTTAAACATATTTATTTGGGCCAAAACGAATGTTGCGTAAAACATCGTTACGACAGCCCAAAATCACTAGTATAGGGATTCGAAATTAAAATAGATATATAAATCCCAATACTATACAAAACATTCCCTTTCGGAAATCATCTATTATAACAACAGTGTTATAATCTACTATTCCCTTTTTATTTCTCGAAAACATCTATTTCAACAATAAATGTTGAAATCTATGGTTTCTAATCTCAACATATTTTAAAACATCGTTAGATTGTTTTAATTCTATTTCAAACATCATTTCCAAAATAATTTCTTTAACATATTATTCACTATTCAAAAACGTGAATATTCTTTGTTAATAAATTTCATCACTTCTATTCATTTTATTTTAAGGAATTATTCACTGTCTAAAACATGAATATAACTCCATAAATAAATTGCAACAATTTACTTATCAAAATAAGTAGTTTGCGAATTTATAAAACAATGTTTATAAATTCCATTTCTATTTATTTTATAACTACTTTCTTTATAAATCTCCTTTATAAATCTATTCAATTTCATATCTCAATGATATATAAAAAAAATTCATATTATAAGTTAAATACTTATAATTTGTTTGTTTATAAAATCATTCCTTTAAACTTCACTAATTTTATAAATCTTATAACTTATAAGATTCATTTATTTATCCAAAATCTTATTCTTTTAAATAACTTCACAAATTTTATAAACCTACTGTTTATAAAATTCCAATTATAACTTCACCGTTCATAATTCTATAAATTCATTCATTTGTGAAATTCATTCACAATTCATCATAACTCTTATAAAAACTTCGTTTTATAATTCCAATATTTTAATTTACAAATATCCGTTTGTAAATCCTTTAATATAAATCAATTTATTTTACTATTTTTAAAATGCCTTTTACTCTTTTATAAATCCATCTTTTGATTTAGAAATAATCCAATTTCATAAATCCAATTTTTAAACCTTTTTATAATTTATTCAAAAATCCCAATTTTATAAAATCGTTAATCTCATATTTTCAAAAAAATCAACTTTTAATTATATTTCTCAAAAATATAATTTTTATAACATTAAAATTATAACGTTTATTTATTTAGAATGAATCAATTCTAAAAATATTTATAAAGCGTATATTTTCAAAATTACTTTAGAAATCTCTTAAAATAAAAATCGTTATTTTTAAACTTCAAAAATTGGATCTGATGATGCAACACATCAATAGTCAATCACGATTTTCAAACATCATATATCATCCATGATAAACAGTCAAATATCACAATATATGAAATCAAATAAATATTTGTGAGGAATCCAGTTGGATCCCTCCAACCTATTTCCCTGGATCCACAGACATTAGCACAATACCATTCTGTTTCAAGACGGAATATCGCGGTATATGGGATTTTATAAAAATATATCCGCTTACTAACGGCGCATAGGGTCTCATCCGCTAAAAGAAAATGCGGGAAATCAATCAACTGCAATATATACATATGCCAATATATATATATTGCTATATATATAATATAATACCAATTCCACTTCAAGGTGGAATATCGCGGTATATGTGTGTAATAAATAACCTCCGCTTACTAACGGCGTATAGGGTCTATTCACATCCAATATATATAACAATCATCATTCAATCATTCAATCAACACAGTCAATCAATTTTAAATTTAACTATTTAAAATTTAAAGATACAACAAAAATTCCTTTTGAGTGAGAAGTTCTCACCTTTATTCCCGTTTGCAATCCACTTCCAATTCAACTTGATTTCTTCATTTATACCTTGTATAAATATTTACACAATTTATTAATATTCGAATCAATCGAATAAATTAAATTTTCATTAGATAATTTCGATTCATCGGCGATTTGATTTTTTTTTATAGTTAAATTAATTGATGGTTTTATTTAAACCAATTTCTTCTTTAAAATTTTATTTAACTAAAATTTAAATTTCCTTTAGATTGAATTTATTTAACTAAAAGTTTAAAAATTAATTTTTTCTTTAAAATTTATTTCTACTAATTCTTTTACCTTAGATTAATATCTTTTTAAATAAATTTGTTTTAACCAAAAATTTAAATTTAAAAACTAGAATTCCTTTAATAAATTATTTTATCAAATGATTTGAATTCTTAGCAAATTTTCTTTTACAAAAAATATTTTTCATTTAAAACTAAATTTTTATTCAACTAATAATTTAGTTTTAAACTAAATTTTCTTCAAGTTTAAAATTCCTATTATTATTTATTTTACAACAACTTCTATTTTTATATTTAAATTAACCAATTTCATTTTGAACAAATAATTTGAATTGTAAACAAATTTTCTTGTACTGTATAAAACCATTTATTTTATTTTATAAAATAAAACAAATTGTAAACAACAACTTCTTTTACTGTATAAAATTGTAAACAAATTTGTTTTACTGTAAACAACAATTTCTGTGTATAATTTTTTTCTTTACTGTAAAAATTTGAAATAATAAAAAAAAAAAAAAAAAATTATACCTCGCTGCAAAATTTGAAGAACCCAAATCCACGCGACTGCCATCGCCTCACCGCCGCCGCTCCTCGCGAGATGCTCGAAACCGAGCTCCAAGTTGTCGTCCAGATTTTGTGTCGTGCCTCGATTGTCGCACGCGACCGTGCGCCGCCGTTCGAATTGTCGTACCCCAACCACTCGCGCGCCACTGCCCTATCGCGACATCACCGAGGAGTCGCCGCTCGACCCCTTCCCCCACGCGTACGCGCGCGCCCAAATCGACACCCCCTACGCGCCTCGCCTCCATACGATCGAACGCCACCACCATCCTCCTCTCAGTCGCGACCTCCATCTCGCGACTCCACCTGAACGCGCCCACGACCTAGCGCACACCATCGATTTGCATCGCCGCACACTATGCGCGCGCGACCACGCTTAGGGCTTCGGCCATTCCTTTTTTTTTTATTTTGTTCGTAAGAATTTGAAACTGAGAAGGGAAAGGGAAAAAGGAATAGAAGAGGAGGAGCTTGCGTTCGAATTCTTGAACGACGCTTAGGAGGCTTCGGCCATTAAATTTTGAACGAACTTATCGATTTGATTTCAGAGTGGAGGAGGGGTTTTTAAAATGGAACGAAGTATGCTATCACGATTTTCTCTCGTGATCTTCTGCGTGATACTCTGCTTGAATTTAGGCGTAATAAATGGAAGCATGTTTGACCAATCTAAATCTAAAATTTAAATTGAATCCGATTAAATTTCAACGCGTTTATGTGTCGTGTGCTCACATATTAACTCCAAAAATTACGAAATTTGAAATCCGGCAATAATTCAATATTACGGACCCAATGGAACTGGTTTCGTCGAATTCCGAGACTGTGCCTCGGACGGCTATTTTAAATATCGATTCGAACGATTTAATTCAAAACTGAGCAAGGCAGTTTCAAATTCGATTCTGAAGCTTCAGTTATCTTCAGTATTATCAATATGAATTTTACAAGCCTTTGAAATATTTTTAATCGGCTTAAAATTGAAGATTCAAATTTTTATTCAACTCTCTATAGATTAAATTCTATAATTTAATCGCCAATTTCAAAGTTATATTGAAAATTCAATCCAAACCATCATTCAAATATTTAAAATTAATTAAATATTTTCAAATTAAATTATTCAAAATCCAGGATCGTTACAATCTTTCCCCCTTAAAAGAATTTCGTCCCGAAATTACAAGTTAAGAAGAATGCCCTTATTCCTATTATTATTTTTCACAATCCAAATAGTTTTATCAACTTACCAACCTAAATCTTTTTACTAGAGATTCACTATCTTTTCAACTAGATTTCCAACTTCAATTATAGGTTTCAAACAATATTGTTTTCCTAACCATTCAAATTTAAATTCAAATTCAAATTTCAAACTTTCAAATTTTTCTCAAAATTTTTCTAACACCCTAAATTTTCGAAAAATTTCGCCAGCGTTTCCTTTGCGCGGCTCGATCGGTACGACTACAAAATGGCACCACGGCCCCTCAGAATCAAAAAGAAAAGAGAAAAGCCAAGTCGCTAGAGAAGAAAGTCATCAAATCTCATACTGAAATTGAAATACGTACCTTTTTGTCGAGCAATTCAATTTTATCTTTGAAATCAAAATCTCAATTCTTTTATATACCTGTATAACCTGTATAATCTGCTGGTAGTAGCATCCAAATCCAACATTCAAACCATTTTGCAAATTCTATTACAAAATTTCCAATATATGCTTATTTATATATTTTGACTTCACTATTGAAGTTACACATATCCAATTTTCATTCAATTTTTACATTTTAATTCAATTCACAATTTAAATTTCATTCGAATTAAATCCTCAATTCTAAATATTGAATTCTATCGATTATCTTTCATTTAGTAATTCACATTACTACTTTCAATTAGTTTCATTCACTAATTCATTTCAATATTCAATTCATCTCATTTTCACTTAGAAATTCAATTCTATTTTTATATTCATTCCATTTGAAATTATTTCACAAATAAATAAATTATCAAGTTAATTTACTTGGTTACTAACAAAGGAAATTTCAATTTATTTCTTTTAATTACTGGAATTTATATACAAATTCAAATCTATCTTCAAATTTAGCTCACGACTAAACTTTAGTTTAACCAATTCAAATTCCAATTCGTTAGTCCACGAATTAATAATTTATCGAGTTGGTTTGCTTGAATTCAATTTATTTTATTTAATTACATATACTAATGATAATAATTCAATATTATCACTTCTAACAATCATGCAACCATATACTATAATAATTCATAGAAAATCATTTCTTTCTATACAAAAATAGTTTTGGGTAAAAATTATCTTATAATATAAATCAATTTTTATATTCACTAACAAATACGCGCTCATATCTATTATTACTCTCAAACTCATTCTAGAGTACTGCTGACTCTATCTCTAACGAGTAATACCCAACAGAACCATGGTTGTCGCTTAACCAACAGCTCTGATACCACATTGTCAGGACCCGTAAATCCGTACTCCTTGAATAGACACTAATCTCCATTGATTAACTCAAGGTGAACGAAAATACGAACACTGAGGGTTTTTAAGAAAGAAGAAAGAGGTAGAAGAAGAGGAAAGAAAAACAGAAAGAAAGGAAAATAGAACAGAACATCAGAACAATAACAGAATCTCACAATTCGCAGCGGAACAACATATAATAATAAATGAATAATCTTTAAACAAAGAACTATATCAGTTATTACATCACATTATATTACATTACATCAAATCATCAGAGTGTACAACAACCACAATAAACACCGGAAAAGGAATACTATATACTAGTAATATGCTACGCCATCCAGCTTGCCTCCAGCAACTCCAGAATATCCAGAATATCCTGATAAACCTAACTCTTAACTGCCCGTGTGGAAATTGGTGGGCACCCAGAGTTTAGGAAGGAAAACAATAAACTCCGAGTCAGTCATGTGACTAGTGCGAGAACTAAAAACAGTTTATTTATCTTTAAAATCAAAATAGAAGAATATTTTTAAATTCCATTCGCAATGCTTTTAAAAATGAGACTACCATAAGGCCTCCCGCACACACACACATGCAAACGCAGAATCGGAGGAGATTTCTCCTTATGATAGCCAAAGATGCTTGATACGCATTTAAAATAACATTTGATATTATTACTAGTGCATAGTGTAGAGAAATTATTTCGAAAATAAAGATATAAATCTTAGCCGACATACGACCATTATCGTATGCCTACTATAGCTACTATCCAAACAGTGGTGACCACCATTAGTGAATAGCAGGTTCTACAACTAATACCGTACAAGTTTCGTATTGGGAATTGGATTTCCAACAAATGGTCAGGCCAAGGAACTTCCCATTGCCACATGAGAATGCCTCTGGATGGACATCCCCGAGAACCAAACCGGATCTCTACCAACACAAGGCCGGGTTACCCCTTACTGGGTAACAACTGACACGAGTATGCCATCCCCCGGTCCTTTGGGACCTTTATCCGAGCGCTCGTTACCAACATCACACCATAATAATAAAGTGTTTCAACATGAGTAAGTATCTGGGCTCCATACCATGATACCACCCTTTTCCAGAAGGAAATGCACATACCCTAAGGGGAGCTACAGCAACCCCTAATAACCTTGCCGCATCTTTCCTGTTTTGACCATTCCGGGATGTGAGGCTCGACGAAGTCACGTCCACAAAAACATACTTTATACAAAAGCCATGCTTTGGGTCAACAAATGATCAACACAATGATCACTAAGATAGACGATCAAATAAATGATCCTATCATAAATAATCAACACAATGATCATTTCACAGCAACACTCAGTATGTCACATTACCAAATTGGGAATATATCGCTGATAACTTCAACTATATAACCTCTGAGCTCGTACGTCTCAGAGAAGGGTGTTAAGCTAAAAGAATAAATTCTCCGCCACCACAGAAATATATTTGAAAGAAATCTGCTTTATATCTCAACTTGTAATGTCAGACACACAATCCATACAAGTCTGTTCCGGGCTCGAACAGAACCGAAGGCACTTACAAAGAAGTCCTTGCAAATCCGGATATTCACTAATCACGTTCGGACTTCCCATCACATATGGAGTCTCTATACCGGGGACCAGTCGATGCAAAGACATTCGACAAGAAACCCTTTCGTTTTCGAAAATATCCGGTCTTCAACACCGGTCTTCGAATGCAATTCATAACGACGTATCACATATTCGGAATGGGTTATACGACCCCATGGTCCTTTCCCGGTTAACCCGAATAGTGAGCGCTTATTTTTTAAAAAATAAGTGTGGCATTCAATTTCAAACAAATTCACAACAAATACCTATTCAAAGGTATATATCGATAGTCGGTTATTGAACTATCAATAGATATGCACACATCACCAGATTCCAAATAATTTTCTAAATTATTTATTTTCCAAAAATATCTTTAGAAGATATAACTTTCCATATTTCAAAAATAAATCAATATTTACGTTTAAACCTATTTTCCCAATTCCATTTATAAATTCCATATTGAATTTATATTTCCAAAATATTTATGAATATACGATTTCAAATATTCATTTCAATTTATCTTCAAAAAGATAAATTCTCAAAATATTCACTTTATATTGGAAAATATTTCCATACTTATTAAATAAGTAATTCACAAGTCTTTTTATTTTCTACGCTTAGAAAATATTTAATATACTCTAATCGAAATTAAGTATATATATTTCATTCTTTAAGGAAATCATTCTCTTAAACATATTTATTTGGGCCAAAACGAATGTTGCGTAAAACATCGTTACGACAGCCCAAAATCACTAGTATAGGGATTCGAAATTAAAATAGATATATAAATCCCAATACTATACAAAACATTCCCTTTCGGAAATCATCTATTATAACAACAGTGTTATAATCTACTATTCCCTTTTTATTTCTCGAAAACATCTATTTCAACAATAAATGTTGAAATCTATGGTTTCTAATCTCAACATATTTTAAAACATCATTAGATTGTTTTAATTCTATTTCAAACATCATTTCCAAAATAATTTCTTTAACATATTATTCACTATTCAAAAACGTGAATATTCTTTGTTAATAAATTTCATCACTTCTATTCATTTTATTTTAAGGAATTATTCACTGTCTAAAACATGAATATAACTCCATAAATAAATTGCAACAATTTATTTATCAAAATAAGTAGTTTGCGAATTTATAAAACAATGTTTATAAATTCCATTTCTATTTATTTTATAACTACTTTCTTTATAAATCTCCTTTATAAATCTATTCAATTTCATATCTCAATGATATATAAAAAAAATTCATATTATAAGTTAAATACTTATAATTTGTTTGTTTATAAAATCATTCCTTTAAACTTCACTAATTTTATAAATCTTATAACTTATAAGATTCATTTATTTATCCAAAATCTTATTCTTTTAAATAACTTCACAAATTTTATAAACCTACTGTTTATAAAATTCCAATTATAACTTCACCGTTCATAATTCTATAAATTCATTCATTTGTGAAATTCATTCACAATTCATCATAACTCTTATAAAAACTTCGTTTTATAATTCCAATATTTTAATTTACAAATATCCGTTTGTAAATCCTTTAATATAAATCAATTTATTTTACTATTTTTAAAATGCCTTTTACTCTTTTATAAATCCATCTTTTGATTTAGAAATAATCCAATTTCATAAATCCTATTTTTAAACCTTTTTATAATTTATTCAAAAATCCCAATTTTATAAAATCGTTAATCTCATATTTTCAAAAAAATCAACTTTTAATTATATTTCTCAAAAATTATAACGTTTATTTATTTAGAATGAATCAATTCTAAAAATATTTATAAAGCGTATATTTTCAAAATTACTTTAGAAATCTCTTAAAATAAAAATCGTTATTTTTAAACTTCAAAAATTGGATCTGATGATGCAACACATCAATAGTCAATCACGATTTTCAAACATCATATATCATCCATGATAAACAGTCAAATATCACAATATATGAAATCAAATAAATATTTGTGAGGAATCCAGTTGGATCCCTCCAACCTATTTCCCTGCATCCACAGACATTAGCACAATACCATTCCGTTTCAAGACGGAATATCGCGGTATATGGGATTTTATAAAAATATATCCGCTTACTAACGGCGCATAGGGTCTCATCCGCTAAAAGAAAATGCGGGAAATCAATCAACTGCAATATATACATATGCCAATATATATATATTGCTATATATATAATATAATACCAATTCCACTTCAAGGTGGAATATCGCGGTATATGTGTGTAATAAATAACCTCCGCTTACTAACGGCGTATAGGGTCTATTCACATCCAATATATATAACAATCATCATTCAATCATTCAATCAACACAATCAATCAATTTTAAATTTAACTATTTAAAATTTAAAGATACAACAAAAATTCCTTTTGAGTGAGAAGTTCTCACCTTTATTCCCGTTTGCAATCCACTTCCAATTCAACTTGATTTCTTCATTTATACCTTGTATAAATATTTACACAATTTATTAATATTCGAATCAATCGAATAAATTAAATTTTCATTAGATAATTTCGATTCATCGGCGATTGATTTTTTTTTATAGTTAAATTAATTGATGGTTTTATTTAAACCAATTTCTTCTTTAAAATTTTATTTAACTAAAATTTAAATTTCCTTTAGATTGAATTTATTTAACTAAAAGTTTAAAAATTAATTTTTTCTTTAAAATTTATTTCTACTAATTCTTTTACCTAAGATTAATATCTTTTTAAATAAATTTGTTTTAACCAAAAATTTAAATTTAAAAACTAGAATTCCTTTAATAAATTATTTTATCAAATGATTTGAATTCTTAGCAAATTTTCTTTTACAAAAAATATTTTTCATTTAAAACTAAATTTTTATTCAACTAATAATTTAGTTTTAAACTAAATTTTCTTCAAGTTTAAAATTCCTATTATTATTTATTTTACAACAACTTCTATTTTTATATTTAAATTAACCAATTTCATTTTGAACAAATAATTTGAATTGTAAACAAATTTTCTTGTACTGTATAAAACCATTTATTTTATTTTATAAAATAAAACAAATTGTAAACAACAACTTCTTTTACTGTATAAAATTGTAAACAAATTTGTTTTACTGTAAACAACAATTTCTGTGTATAATTTTTTTCTTTACTGTAAAAATTTGAAATAATAAAAATAAAAATAAAAAAATTTATACCTCGCTGCAAAATTTGAAGAACCCAAATCCACGCGACTGCCATCGCCTCACCGCCGCCGCTCCTCGCGAGATGCTCGAAACCGAGCTCCAAGTCGTCGTCCAGATTTTGTGTCGTGCCTCGATTGTCGCACGCGACCGTGCGCCGCCGTTCGAATTGTCGTACCCCAACCACTCGCGCGCCACTGCCCTATCGCGACATCACCGAGGAGTCGCCGCTCGACCCCTTCCCCCACGCGTACGCGCGCGCCCAAATCGACACCCCCCTACGCGCCTCGCCTCCATACGATCGAACGCCACCACCATCCTCCTCTCAGTCGCGACCTCCATCTCGCGACTCCACCTGAACGCGCACACGACCTAGCGCACACCATCGATTTGCATCGCCGCACACTATGCGCGCGCGACCACGCTTAGGGCTTCGGCCATTCCTTTTTTTTTTTTTTTTTGTTCGTAAGAATTTGAAACTGAGAAGGGAAAGGGAAAAAGGAATAGAAGAGGAGGAGCTTGCGTTCGAATTCTTGAACGACGCTTAGGAGGCTTCGGCCATTAAATTTTGAACGAACTTCTCGATTTGATTTCAGAGTGGAGGAGGGGTTTTTAAAATGGAACGAAGTATGCTATCACGATTTTCTCCCGTGATCTTCTGCGTGATACTCTGCTTGAATTTAGGCGTAATAAATGGAAGCATGTTTGACCAATCTAAATCTAAAATTTAAATTGAATCCGATTAAATTTCAACGCGTTTATGTGTCGTGTGCTCACATATTAACTCCAAAAATTACGAAATTTGAAATCCGGCAATAATTCAATATTACGGACCCAATGGAACTGGTTTCGTCGAATTCCGAGACTGTGCCTCGGACGGCTATTTTTAAATATCGATTCGAACGATTTAATTCAAAACTGAGCAAGGCAGTTTCAAATTCGATTCTGAAGCTTCAGTTATCTTCAGTATTATCAATATGAATTTTACAAGCCTTTGAAATATTTTTAATCGGCTTAAAATTGAAGATTCAAATTTTTATTCAACTCTCTATAGATTAAATTCTATAATTTAATCGCCAATTTCAAAGTTATATTGAAAATTCAATCCAAACCATCATTCAAATATTTAAAATTAATTAAATATTTTCAAATTAAATTATTCAAAATCCAGGATCGTTATAGAACAGGTACATTCTCTCCCTTTGGAGCTTTTCTCAAGGCACGAGCGTATCTTTCCATCTCGTCCCAACTTTCACCTGCTAGGTGGGGGCCTCCTGTGTTGACATTAATGATAGGCCTATTGTCTCCCTGCAGTGCAGTTCTTTTATTTGAGCCGGATTGACGACCAGGATTCTGTTGCCCCTGAATTGATGAAGATGGATCATTCCTGTTTTTCTTGACGTATTGTTGGAGTTTGTTCTGTTCCAACAGTTCTTCAATCAGTTTTTTCAGATGACGACATTCATTAGTGTCATGGCTATGTTGATTGTGGAACCGACAGAATCTTCCATCATGCATAGCATTTTTCCCAACCTTCAACTCAGGTGGCTCCGGATATTCAATAGCATCCTTCGTTGCGAGAAAGATATTTTCTGGAGTATCAGTCAAGGGAGTATAATCTGAAGGTTTAAAGCGGCGAACTTTATTCAAGTCTCTTTGCTTTTTTCCACCATCATTCTCCCTCTTTTGTCTTCCCGACTCTCTTTTATCAGAAGCCACATTGTTATTCTGAATCTCGGCTACGACTGCTTTTGATGACACAGGAAGTTTATCCAAGCGCATAAATTCGTCGGCCTTTTTATAAAACTTCTCTAGTGAATTTGGCTCTTTCATCTTCAAGCACTTACCGAATTCACTAGACTTATCAATGGCTCGCACCAAGTAAGTCAGAATCATCCTAGGCTCGGCATTGTCCACCTCGGCCAAGGCTATGTTGAAGCGGTTTAGGAAGGATCTGAGAGGTTCTCCGGGATTTTGTTCAAGGTTGGAGAGCGACATTATATCCTTGGCCTTTGAAGCATATAGCCTGAACTGGTCCTTGAATTTCCGAGTGAGGTCAGAGAATTGATTCACCGAACGAACTGGCAATTTTGTGAACCAAAGCAGAGCCACCCCTTCCAAATACACCGGAAAATACCTGCATTTGATCTCATCAGAAACCCTGGCCCCAGTCATATGCCAGTCGTATTTGTATAGGAATTGGTTAGGGTCACTTGTTCCTCGACAAGTCGGAATAGTGGGAGGAACAAACTTCTTTGGAAATTCAGCCTTTAGGATTCTTTCGGTAAACGGTGTTTTTCTTGGAGCAAACACCCATTCTCTTTCATCTTCTTTCCTTTTCATACTTTCTCTCATAATTTGTCGTACCATGCCCGAAAGGTATTCCTCATCATTTAAAGTTCCTACAGGACAGACTTTAGCCATTTTCTCGGAAGTTTGTCTAGATAAACATTCGCGGAGAGTTGGCTGTGGTCTCGGTCCTCCTGCTTTGGGAGGTGTTTCTTTGACGGGGCTAGCTGCTCCTTGACGGATATTCCTCTCTTCAGGATTATGAACATCATCTTCACGGTTCTCTTCATTATTCACCGGTTGATGGTTAGCTCCGAGCAAAGCATTCATCCTCTCAAGCATTAAAGCATTCTGGGTTTCCATCTGCTGGTATAACCCAGATATTACAGCATCTAACTCTGCTCTTGTAATCTCAGCGCTCGGTGTTCCTTGACTTGATGAAAGAGAAGTGGCAGTATTCTCGTGGACATCGCGAGGCCTAATAGATCCACGTTTTCTCTCCGGAGCCATTATCTCCGATAGACTCCTGGTTTTGAGAGAGACTTTTTCAACAAACTTTCGTGGAGCAATGACGAAGTCCACCTGAGTTCAATTCTCAGTGAAAGCACCAAAAATGTTAACGTAAAAATCAGACGCTAACACCCCGGTGTATGTAGAGTAGATGTGAAAGCACCGCCGGTCAATACGGGAATTAGAGATAAGCAGAAAATTACAGAAAAGCAGTAAAAGACACAATTTTTATAGTGGTTCGGCTTATAGTCAAGCCTACGTCCACTTTAGTTCTCTTTATTACTGACTTAAGTACAACTTATACAACTTTCTTCAATTAGAAAACACTTTAGACTAGTAGCTCAAACTTCGATGTAGAATAATCTTTTGAGTTCATATTGAATGATGTAGATTCTCTCTTGAAGTTTGTCGTAGTGTCCTTGGTGCTAGTGGTGCTTGAAGTGTTGTTTGAGTTGAGAAAATGGCAGAGTGTTGATGCTTCGGAGAATGATCTGAAAGTCTCCTTTATGTTGGGGTTAGTGCTATATTTATAGGGTGAGCTCGGAGTTAGGTCGTAGGTCGTAGGTCGAGGGGCGACCTAGGGATAGGTCGGGAATGACCTAAGGTTTCGGCTTAACAGGGTAGCTCCTGATCCTCCTTGAGCAAGCTAACGGGTTTGGCGACCTAGTGGTCGGCTATAATTTAGGTCGTGGGCGACCTATGGGATGGCAGGAGAGAGAGATGCGACCTATCAAATACGGATAAAGAAGTTTCTCTAACATCCTTAGGTCACGAGCGACTTAGTGGAAGGGACTAGGTCGCGAGCGACCTAGTGGTCGTGTGATTCAAGTTGTAGCTCATGGAAGATGCTAGGTCGCTTGAGTATTAGGCCGTTAACTCGTTGAGTCGTAGGTCGCTAGAACATCGGATCCCTTAATAGGTTAAGCCGTTAGGTCGCGATACCTTTTAAGTCGGTACTCCACATCAGCAGTTAGGTCGCTGGTCTTCTTAGGTCGCTGTGTTTCTTAACTCGGTCATGCTTTAGGTCGTTAATAGGCTAACTCGTTAGGTCGCTTGGGATGTTAGGTCGCCAGGCCCTTTAAGTAATTATGTCGCTGCTTCATTAGGTCGGTGAGCCAGAAAATTGAGGAGTTAACAGAAGTATAATTGAATTTTTTTTGAAATTGAGTTATTAAAATTGTTTGAAAAATAACTTTGAAAATATTGAATTTGGAGTAGCTTAAATTGATATTTCAAACATGTATTGAAAGCAATATAGGATTTAATAATTTATTTGGAATTTGAATTGAAGGGTTTGAAATTGGGCTTGGTTGATTGGGAAATTTGAAATGGACCAGAAATGTTCAAACTAAATGAATTGTAAAATTAATATAGATTCCAAACTCATATTTTAATATAAACTGTTTAAAAATTTTATCATTTTAATTTTTTTTAATTATTAAGATTTTCAAATAATTAAACTATTTTAACCTATTTTAACTATATAAATTATTTCAACCTATTTTAAACCAATTTAATTTACTTTAACTAGTTTAAACCGTTTGATCAATTTTGAATCTAATTAATCTATATTTAAAGCTATTAAATCTATTTTAATTATATTCAATCTATTTAAAATCTATTTTACTATCTTAAGTAAATTTAAAAACATCTCTAACCTATATTAAATTATTTAAGTGTATTTGAACTACTAAATTTTTTATTTAAACTATTTAAAACTATTTATACTATCCAGACCATCTTTCTAAATTTCTACTAAATAAAGTGGATGAGTTTATGTCTTAAATCCTCGATTTTTGAGTGAATATAGTTAAATGATGTTATAACCAAAATTGGGATTTAAATGTTATAATTAATTAAATATGATGATTTTGAAGTAAAGATTTAACCTATTTGGAAACATGATTTTGAAAGAAATTATGATTTCGGAAAAGATATGATTCCAAATGTGATAAGAATTTGAAAGTGAATATGATTTCGAAAGTATTATGGCTTAGAGAATATGATATTTTGATATAAATTGTGAATTGGCTTTCGAAATGTAAAAGAACCATCCGGCGTGAAATAAGCATTTGGTTGTTAAAAGGATCAGATATTGTCATACTCTCTATCAATACCGAAAACCACTTTAATAACTGTGTATGTGGTGGAGATACCAGAAATGAAGTAGGATGGTTTGGTGAATGATTTTTGTATGAGGTATGACGTAACCCTGACTCCTGTGAGTCAGATTAGATGTGACTAAAACAGGAGCCATGTCGGGCCAAGTAAGGTCATTCCTCCTATTGGGCACATTTCTTCGATACCATTCTATTACATTGTGATTGATTTGGTGGACACCCTTTGTTTTTGATTTAGGTGTGTGTCCGAGGTGGGCGATAGTAGCTGCTATGCATTACCACTAGTCCGGATACGCAATTGGTATGTCTACATGGCGTTGCCTCGAGTGCCATGTTCACATGCCCTAGAGCGCCTTCTACGAGTTTGTTTTGTACCGTACCTTTAGAGTGCTCCTTGAGTATCCCATCAGTGTGGTGGGGCTTACAGTATCTGTATAGACTGCGGGAATAGATAAAAATGTGTTAAGGGGGATATGGGTAATGCCTTAACGCTATTTTAATACTTTACTTTACTGTAGACACTATTATAATAACGTATTGTACTACATAGTAGATAGTTTAACGGATCCTTAGGAGATGGTAATCCCGAACATCTCTTAAGTTACTGCACTCATATTAGACACTGGATAGGAGATGTCAAACTCCGTAAACATCTCTGATGTCGTCGCACTCATGTTTACCGCTGATTTAACTTACATAAGATCTTTAGTTCTGACTCGAGTGTTTTGTCTTTTCAATTCGCTTGGGTCAGCCTGAGCATTTCAGAGTTGAAGACCTTATTTCTGGAGGACGAAGATGAAGACTTGTACTATTACTATTCATTATATTTATTCTACTGCATCATGTTGTTCCATAGCATTTATTTATTTATTCTTGTTGTATGTAACTCTGATTCTGTATTTTTTAAGAATAATCAATGTTATTTTGTAAACAGCTTCATGAACTGTTTATTTGATTATTATATTTTGTCATTCTGCTGCGAGATTCTATATTTGTTTTATTTCTTTCTCTTCATTTTCTTATTTACCCCATAACAATCTCCCATTTGAATGGTTTGAGTCTGACGTGTGTGGTTTATCATCGATTTAAATTGTCCAAAAAGGCAGGTCATTACACCAACACAAGACCGGTCTACCTCTAAAACTAGGTAGTATCGAATATGTCATCCTCCGGTCGTTACCAAACTTTTTTGAGGGCCCTCATAGCATAAAAACCACAATAATTAGATACATGATGTCATAGCGTGTAAAGATGTATCTTGAAGAGGATGATCGTATCCTACTTGGGAGCGACCCAGTTAGCCTTGCCTCATCTAACACTGTTTTGGTCATTTCCAATTGATAAGGCCTAAGGTAATGATTACCTTTCACATGTCACAAATCACATTACTTTGAATGCCACATGGCCATTTTCGTTGACTACTAATTGCTTTCCACAAAAATACAACGCTTAAGCTTATACGTCTCAAGGAGGGTGTTAAGCTAAGAGAAGTTGCCTTCTCCACCACCACTGATTTTACGTTTGTAAAAACCAATGAACGTAATCTTAGAAATGCAATGTTAGACAAACATCCACACAAGTTGTCCAGGAATAGGAAAAACCGAAGGTACTTGCCTACTACATCCTGTCGGGAAATCCTTAGGATCAGTAGTGAATAGTCCTTGCATTCGGTATTTCATAATGAAGAGACTACTGCTAATGGATGTATATTTGGATTTTAACCCCAAACGATCAACAAGCAGTCCTCCACTATGAAAATCCAGAATATCAATATCATTGTAACCAACCTGCACAATCGTCGCATTAATGTTGGTCCAAAGTGGCTTTCGGATAAACCTATCCCGGTCTCTTCGCACCAACAATGCAAAAGCGTTTCTCAACCTCACATAGTAACTAAGTCTCATAGATTTATCACATCTCCAACTTTCAACTTGCTATCCTTCAGCCAAGAAAGAAGCTCGATAGATTGGAGTAATACTCCGCACTATACGAATCAACATCCTCAATACAAACAATAATCAAGTGTAAAGACCCATAAATTTTTAATAATTAAAATTGTTAAATTGATAAAATTTTGGTAATTTAATATGAAGAAAAATAAACTTTGTAATAAAATAAGGAAGGAATGTTAAAGTGGAAATGCATATTTTATTCATAAGGTAATATAAAATAATGAAACTAATCTGAATGAATTTATTTAAGGATTCAATCATAATAAATGTACACATTTAACAAATTCAATATAAATAAGAACAACTGTTAATACAAAGGAAAGAAATTAAATAAATCCGTCAGGTCATTGCTTGATTTCTTGCCTTTTTTCTACATGGCCTCTTTATTTCTTGCTTTAGCCATACAAACTCTTTTCCTAGCCGTGTATTTCTCATTTGCAAATCTTGTACAAGAAGATTTGTTTCTCATTTCAAAACTCTTTATTTTCATTTGCATTTAAGAATAAAACATATATATGTTTCTTTTTCCTTAACCTATGCCTTTTCTGTTTCTTAGCATTTACTCTCACTTTGCTTGCCATCCAAACAATCTATGTACCAACCCAAAAATTTTAATAAATGTTTAATTTATTTAATTTAGATAATTTTGTTATTTAAATATAATTTTTGATGTGGATTAGAATTCCACACATGAATTAATAGAATATTTTTCCGGAAATGTGAATTTTGTCAATATGGTCAAACTTTGACTTTTAAAAATTTAAAAGTTTAAAATTTTGAATTTTATCTTTTATTTTGAAAGTAAATAAAATTTTAAGAATACTGCTTTTCGTTTCGTTGAAATCTGATTTATAATGTGAAAGTTATGCCTTTTTAACTATTGTGTGTAATTTGCTGTATTTAACAAAATTGTTTACTTTAAATTATATAAATAATATTTTATTTGGTCATGTAATGTTATAATTTATGTTTTTAGGGGTAAAATAACTTGTTTTTTTATATATATTGGTTTTAAAACATTTTTAAAAGTGTAATTGACATTTTCCAGTGTCAGTTGTATTTTGTTTACAATTTCTAATTTCCAACTTTAATTAATTTAAGAAATTATTTATTTATTTTTATATTTTTATTAAGAACTTATTTTATTCCCATTCTCACTTTATTTTGTTTCTCAAAGATTTATTTTAAACCATTTTTAAGAAGAGTTGTAATTTCCTAAGTTAAGTAGATTATGTTTGCAATTTTCTTAAGCTAGTTTCAATAAATTAAGCTATTTTCTTTATTTATCTTTCTATTTTCCTAAAATATAATTACTTATTTTCTTTTTCACTTTATTTCAGTTTGTTTTATTTAATTCACTGATTTTAATTTTTTTAAAGTGTGGTAGAAATTTTTCCAAAGCTAGTGGTTGTGTGTACATTTTTAAGCCTTGTTTCAATTAATTCTGATCTTTGCTTTGTAAATTTGGGTAACATACAACATTTAAAAAAAAAATATTCTGCGTTTCGTTTTATTATTTCTATATCCATCTTCTTATTTACTTGTATGGTGTGTATAAACTTTATTTATTTGGTAAAGGACTCTTTTGTGTATATACATCTATATTTATTGGACAAGTAACAAATCAATTAAGATATGTTTTTAATATAGGCATTCGTTTCTTAATTTATTTCTTTCCTTTATATATTTACCACCGTTAATCTTCTACCATATCTATTCATAAATGAATTGCCGTGATTTTCTCCTTTTCAATCACGTACAAAGTTATCAAACTCCTCTTTTCATTTGTTTAAGAAAAATATATACAAGATATTTTCCTACTTAAATTGTGCCTTTTTAAATTTCCTTGCCTTTTTATTTTCTAACTATTCCTAAACTTTAGACGTTCAAATCTTTTAGTAAACCTAGCTACCTTTTACCATTCACGTGGAGAAAAAAGGTTTCTCATTGTATCATTTGAGTGAGGAAGAAAAAAGTCTACACCCATGGCTTCCTTCTCTCTTCTTTTTCCACTTTTTTTTTCTCTTTTTCTTTTTGTTTTCTCCTTGCATAGCTCGGCCTCCACCACCACAACATCACCTCCTCCTCACTATTAGACCATGGCCAAGCACACTTGGTGGTTGAAAGCAAGGTTATGTTCTTTGATTCGTAATTGCATAGTTTAATCCATCTTTTGTTGTGTTGAATCTTATTCTTATGATTTGTGTATTTTTTATATACAAGATATGGATCTTGACTCTCCATCTATTCAAAAGTCTGGTCGTGCCTTGTCGTGCTTTGCGGAGTTTCAATTGTGTATTGTGAATTTGATTCTAGCTTTTAAAAGGTGAGTTTTTATCACTCTAGACATATGTATTTATATTATTGTGGAATAATGACAAGTGGATCTGTATAAATTGATATGTCATTCATACATGCCTGTGATATGTTTTATGATGTTAAATGTTGTTTATACATTTGTTGCATCATCTAATATGTTTTTATATGTTATACCATTCATTTTATATACTGTATCTCACACTGCAAGTTCCCTATCACTATGGGTTGAAATGATACATACCCGAACGGACATTAGAATAAGGAAAAATCATTATGGGCTGAAATGATAGGCTTAAATGATTTTTATTGCATTTATTTTACTTAGGAATGGGGGTTTGAAATGATAGAACCCAGATTTTTCTTTTTAAATTACAGATTGAAATGATACATATCCGTATCACTTGACCTAGGTTAGAAAATTTTATACAGGCCCATGGATAAAATTTTATAATAGTTTTCTAAAATTATTAAGTATTTCGAATTTATAAATATATGGAAATTTAAATAAAAGTTGATTTAAAGATTTAGAATATAAAGAGCTATTGGTTTTCTATAAGTTAAAATTTTATAAGTTGATTGTGGTTTTTAATTGTAATGAAAAAAAAACTTTATTTGGTTTTAAATTTGTAATTTAAAGATTTGGAATATAATAAACAACTTAATAATGAAATTTGATTTAATGTGGAATTCTAAATCTAGCCTAGTAGTTGGAATGAATTTTATTCCATGAAGCAGACATGTTTTTATAAATAGGTTTACAGTGATTTTCTATAGGTTAAGTTGTATAAGTTAATGTATAAAATGTACTTAACCTGATGATTGGAAATTGGTTTCCAAATGGAGATTTCAAGTTAAGAAAATAAGGTATTTTAAATGAAAGAAACGTGTAAAGTATTAATTAATGAAAGAAACATGTAAAGTTTTAATTAATAAAAAAAACGTGTAAAGTTCTAATTAATGAAAGAAACACATAAAGTTTTAATTCATGAAAGAAAAGTGTAAAGTTTTAAATTAATGCAAGAAACATGTAAAGTTTTAATTAATGAAAGAAACGTGTAAAGTTCTAATTAATGAAAGAGACATGTAAAGTTTAAATTATTGAAAGAAACCTGTAAAGTTTTAATTAATGTAATATTGATTAAAATGATAAATGCTCTTTATTGTAATAAAAATGTAAGTTAAAAACATACATGTGATATGTAAAGTTTTAATTAATGTAATATTGGTTAATACGATAAATTCTCTTTACTGTAATAAAAAATGTAAATTAAAACGTACATTTGATAATATACGTTTTTTTAATTAGTGTAATATTGATTAAATGATAAATGCTCTTTACTGTAATAGAAATATAAATTAAAACGTACATTTGATAATGTAAGTTTTAATTAGTGTAATATTGATTGAAATGATAAATGCTCTTTATTGTAATAAATGTAAGTTAAAACGTACATTTGACATGTAAGTTTTATTAATGTAATGGTGTATTTTAAATTGATTAAAATGATAAATGTTCCTTACTGTAATAATAAAATGTAAGTTGATAATGTACATTTGATATGTAAGTTTTAATTAATGTAAATGGTATATTTTAAATGATTAAAATAATAAGGTTTCTTTATTGTAATAATAATGTAAGTTAATAAGGTACTTTTAACTTAACATAAGAATTTCAGCTTTAAATTGGATATTACAGTAACAAAGTTTATTTAACTATAAGGCTATGATAAAATGACCATGTAACATCCTGCCTTTTCGCATGCTTTAAATCGACACACGTGCCAATTCAACCCATACGGAAGGGCGGATTGTTATGGGGTAAATAAGAAAAACAAGAATGAAATAAAAAAAATAGAATCTCATAGCGGAGGGATAAAATATAATAATCAAATATACAGTTCATAAACTGTTTTACAAAACATTTGATTTTATTTATACAATAAATATCAGAGTACACATACCAGAGAATAATAATTAATGCAGCGGAATACTATGTGTAGTGAAACAATATAATATAATAATAATAATGAAATCTTCGTCTTCGTCCTCCAGAGCTAAAGTCTTCGAAATCCTAAAATGCTCGGACTGACCCGAGCATTTTGAAAAGACAAAACACTCGAGTCAGACTAAAATATCTTATGTGAGTCAAATCAACAGAAATAAATATGAGTGCATTAACTCAAGAGATGCTCGGGATTTACATCTCCTAAGGATCCGTTAAACTATTTACTATGTAGTATATTTCGTTATTATAATAGTGTCTGATTGTAAAATAAACTTACTTTTAAATATCGTTAAGGCTTTACATTTTCCACCTTAACGCATAAAATGCCAATAGTCTATATAGTACCGTAATACCTCCTGATCGGGAGGCTACCAGAGGATACTCCATTGGTACGACACAAATAGAAACTCGTAGTAAAGGCTAGATATGGTAGGTTACAAGGCACAACTAGGCAATGCCAGGGTAGATATACCAATTACTCTTCCAGATCGGTGGAAACGCGTAGCCGCAGCTACCGCCCACCTCGAACAAACTCCCCCAAATCAAAGAAATCAAAAGTGAAGGTGGCCACCGAATCAATCCAAAGTCAGAGTATAGTATCGAAGGGAAGTGTCTGATCAAAGGTGCTACCTCATTAACTCGTTAATCGTTCCTGTTTTAGCCACCTTATACCAACTCATGGGAGTTGGGTCCACGTATTTACCTCAGGGGAAACGCCGCCGCCATCCTACTTCATTTTGGAATCTCTACCGCGTACATGGTTGTTAAAATGTTTTTCGGAGTTGGCAGAGAGTATGACAACTTCCGATCCCGGTCTCTTCAACAACCAAACGTTATTATAACACCGCGGTCTTTTCAAAATAATTTGTACTTTAAAACCAGAATAAAATATCCTTTTCAAAACCATATAAATACGATATCATTTCTATTTTTAAACCCAAATCAATATGATATCATCTTTATTTCAAATATATCTTTTCTCAAAAATCATAGAACTTTTCAAATACATATACCTTAAACTAATAGCTTCCAAAAAAAATTCAATACTTAAATGGTTTAATAATAAATTACTTTATAAAGTAAATTAGCTTTTTGCCTTCTCAAATCAATTCCGAATATAGATTTGAATTCCCAAATAAACCATTTAAATTTCTATATATTTCAAAGCTTTAATTATTCCACCATTTCAAAACTTATTCTTAGATAATTTCATATATATCAAGTTCAACTGCTATTATTTAGATTTGAAATGTTTACTTAATAAATCAAATATCATTTTAGTAAAACCTTTATACTTCAAATAGCCGGATATTCTTCCCATTTAATTTACTTGGTAAAAATCATTTAAAACAATTTGATATTCATTTAAATCCTCTAAACAGAAATCAGGTTATAAAATCATACCTTTAAATCTCAATTTACTTACATTCAAATCAATTTTTATGCGAGAATAATTCTTATATGCTTTCATTCAAATCAAATTCATAATCCATATTTATCTTTCACTTTATTCTCATTTAATTTATTTAAACTCCAGAAGATATAATATAAATAAACACTTAACCATATTATTTTCTAATAAAGTCAATTTTATTATTTAACTTCTTATATACTTTAAATAATTTTATACATAGCTTAAAACCAAGAATTTTACTATATATATAAAATAACATTTATACAATATCCAAATCAATATCTCATAAAACCGTATATTACTTTACAAACCATAGAAAATCATTTTTATATATATATATATATATATATATATATATAAACCGCGGTGCTTGTATATAATTTTCTACCCAATGTTCAAGTGATACGGATATTTATCATTTCAATCCGCAATTTAAAAATAAAAATTTACGGTTATATATCATTTCAAACCGCCATCCCGAATGAGATGAAATGCATAATAACTTGTTGTTTATGACAATATAAAATACAGCATCAATTCATTCAGTATCAACCATCAACAATTTATCGCAATCATCATCAAATTCAAACAATAACATCAATATAGAACGGACAATAAACAACGGGTATTAAATAGCAGTTTATATTCAACAATAAATTTAATTACTATTTAACTGGCAGTCTATATGCAATGAATAAATTAATTAACAATTTAACTGGCAGTTTAAATGCAATGAACAAATTAAATAGCAATTTAATTTAAATAAATGAAATTAACCGAGATGACGATTAAAAATATGCCAACAACCATAAATAAATTTTAAATCACATCATATATCAATTTAACAAAAATAAGAAATTTTAGAAGTTGTGAGTGGGTTAAAACACTCACCTTTTTGAATTTAAATTGAATTTAAATCCAATTTAAACCCAAAAATTTGACCGTCTCGGAATTTATCCAAACCTGTGTCATCAAGTCTGGAATTCATATACGAACCTAGCAGAGGAAACCGTGCGTAAAACCGATTTCATATGTAAAAGTTATTAAGATTTGAACATTGAAGATGAAAATTAAATTAAATTAAAAATAAACACAAAACAAATCACCTCCCATCCCTAAAATCGACACGTCCTCCATCCTTTCACGCAAACTTGCGCACGGATCTACAGAGCAACCGAACCCATCCTCACCGAAAATGAGCGCCCTTTGACCAACAAATTCTCCCACCTACGACCACCTGGACGCCTCCAACCACCACCATCTTGAAGTCTATGCCGAGACGCGCCCATGGCCAGGAGGCCGGCGTCTCCGGTCATCGCCGTCGCCGCCCCTTCAAAGTTTAGGGGTTTCGAACACAAATCAACCAAATTCGAGCGCCCCCGATCGAATTAGCACACACGACCACCAACGTTAGCTTCCCCTTGCCGAGCTCTTCAATACCCAGAAACCGATTTCCCAATTGACGCTCCAGTCAAAAACGCCCAATTCAATTTTGACCGTGATTTCTGATCAAACGATGCATCGAATTGAAAAACGAATTACACCACTGAATTACGCTCATCGAGAGCTTTAACATATATTTTTCTGATTTTTTCTGAGGACTTTGAATTTGATGCTTTGCATTTGATTTGCAATTGGATCTGGAAATATAGAATTTTGTCTGCCATTAAGGAAGAGGAGGAATAGAATGAATTTACGTACAGACAAATGAGAATTTAGGGAGGCTAGGGTTTATAGCAGGATATTTATAGAGAAAGTGAAAATAGAATATATGGATCGGGTTGAATACGCGCTAACGACAAAGTGGCCCAAAAAGCCCGTTCTGATCCCGGAACTAAATTAGATAAACCCATATATCAAAATAGGTGTTTTAAAATATTTTAAATTCGATGGAAAAGGTTTCAGTTTCAAATTGCATCGTATGAAGAAGTTATGTTAAAATCAATATTTTCAAATTGATTTCAATTTATCGATTTCAAGGCGTTTCGTGTCTGTACGATCAAACGACAAGTCCGATCGCTACGAAACTTGAAACCCTATAATAATTCACCGATACGGATCCGATGAACCTTGTTTCGTCAAATCCGAGTCAGTGGCCAAAATGGCTATTTTTATATTAATTAAATAAATAAAATTTAGTCAATTTATTCAATTTTTCAATTTAAATTCGATAATTGACCATTCTTATCATTTTTAAATTTCCCAATCATTTTCACTGGTTCAAGCAAAATTTAAAATGTCAAATTAGAGTTGATAAAATTATAATTTCAGTGTTTAGCCCTAATTCCTTTAACTTCAGAAATTACAGATTTAATTTTCCAAAATTCTATCTAATTTACTTTTCATTATATTATTCCGTTCATTAGTAAAAATTAGATGAAATTTACATCGGATTCATACTTTACTACACAAATATCTTTAATTTCATTTAAATTAATATTTATGTAATATTTAAATATTAAATTTCAATTGATTGCAATAGATTCAATTATTGAATTTTTCCGTTCAATTAAATAAATAAATCTTGTTTCTATTCTTTAAATCAAACAAATGGCCATATTATAAATAGAATTAGCATTAATTTACATCTTATAAAAAAAATTAACCATTTTCAATGACAAATCACATCTACCCTAACTGCACAATTTAGTCAATTCATTGTAATTGATTTCACATTAAATGTTATTAATTATAAATTGAAATCTCAATAAATTCGTTTACTGATTTAAAATCTTGTTATTAAATAAATTGACAAACTTATGGGTATAATTAACATTGACATATATTACATTTCTTGATTTACATTCTTTACATTAACCAATAGTCATATTTAAATGGAATTTACATTATCCCCAATTATTAATTGCCATCAGTTAAGATCTTAACATTTGTTCCATAAAGTCATTTGTACTAAATTAGTTACTACATTAATTCCTTTTTATATAACATTAAGGTCCATTTAACTCTGACTGATTTCCAATTTTATTAAATTGGATTTCTCATTCCAATTGCAAAATAGTAAATTTCAATTGCTAAAAAATTATATTTAATATAAATTTGAATTCCAATCAATTGGTATTGCACTAACCTTATTACATTAAATTACATTCAGTTTCAATTTATATAGAATTAAATTCTAATTACTTACCATTGAATTCATCAATTATTGATTCTATCCAATCACCATTTAATTTATACTAATTCGTCAATTTGTACCATATATCTCTTATTTCCTTAAAATAAATTTATGTTTCTTTTAAGTTTTCATTTACACTTCGTTACTATATTAATAATCGTTAAAGTAACGTCTATTGTCAATAACAACATTATAATTACTTACCCTTTAAATGAACTTGATTTCAAATAGATTCATTGACAAATTAATTAGGTAATTTATAATAAGTGGGTAATAGGCACGAGGACAAATTTTTATAAATTTAGGCTGAAGGACAACAAGTTTCATTTTTGGGCTGAAGGACAAACTTTGAAAGAAAATTAGGCTGAAGGATAATGCTAAATACAACTAGCATTTTGTACATGTAAAACTGGATATAATGCTAGTTATAATTAGCATTTTGTACAGTCTTTACACTATACAAAATTCTAGTTGTATTTAGCATTGTCCTTCAGCCTAATTTTCTTTTAAAGTTTGTCCTTCAGCCCAAAAATGAAACTTCGTGTCCTTCAGCCTAGTTTTTTTTCAAAGTTTGTCCTTATGCCCAGTTCCCTCTTTATAATAATTTGTTATCTTACCCATACATTTACACTTAAGTTTATGTAATATTCAATTTATTCCGTATTACTTTCTTAGTTAATAATTTTTGAATTTAATCCCCGATTCCCTAATTACAATCAATAAAACTTTACAATCTGTTTCAAATCATTTGCAATTTCATTAAATTATTACATTTACTTCAATATAAATTAGGAGATTTTTATTTCTTCCTAAATTAAATTACAAAAGTCAAATTAAATTAACAAATTAAATGGTCGAAATTTACGGGTCGTTACACTCTACCCCACTCAAAACTTTTCGTCCCCGAAAAGGGAAAGAAGGGAAAAGAAGAATTAAGAAATCAATATATCTTATTTCAATATTAAATTTATAAACAAATAAATTTACAAAATAAAATAATTCAAAATAAAATATACAAATTTATACCCATTAAATCTTTTATACTTAAATTATTAAAGTTTGGAAAACATTATCAAAACTCTCTAAGTCCAAAATTTACGGACAATTTTGACAGAGTCTCCTTTGTACGGAGAGGCTCTGGAGAAAATATAATATCAATTATAACAATATACACATATAATATCCAAAATATTATATCCCAACAGGTGAAAATATATAAAATAGCGCTATACACCCGTAATCTGAGAACGTACCTATTTGTCGGGCAATTAACGCTTTATTTTATGGAACCAAAACAGTAGCAATTGCTTCCATAACATGTATTTCACTTATATAATCCAAAAAGGTTAACCATTATACAAAATGAAATATTTTAAATGGTTTCAACCATCAACAAATAATCAATACAAACATCAATGATTCATTCATATCAAACAAACCAAATAGTTGTTCGGGTTCAAAACTTTATATTGTACAGAATGAAAAATAAACTACGAAGTGTACCCTTCACTCAACAGTCTTAGGTGAAACTAAATAGATTATTCATTCATCCAAACAATTTTAAAGTATCCTTACCCAAACAAACATACACCAAACATAACAAATTCCAAATAAGAAATCAAGTTAATTTTTGTAAATTTCATTTCAAACTATTGCTGTTTGATTTCCTTTTTATCCATATACTGATTTATCTTTTTAATTTTACATTTATGTCTTACAATTTTATTTACTTATATTTATTTCTACCAAAATCGCGTTTTCACTTATTCATCTCATGAAATTTTCCTTTTATTATATTACTTTCAATTATTCACTGCTTAACTTCATTTATTTACAGTATTCATCTTTCTGCTTATTTTCAAAATAAATGTCTTTAACACTTACTTAAGTTTATAACACTACGACATCAATTCTTATTTATTAAAGAATTCCATTAATTACTTTCATTACCTCAAGTTAATTACTTGTATAATATCTATTACATTTTCTTATTACATTTCAACTTTTATATCTTTTGGTAAGTTATATATATGCCTTTAAGAATGTAATTGTAAGTTATAATACAATTTTTTCTCAATTCTTTTAATTAATTAATGGTTCAATAATTATATCCTTTGTTTTATAGATTATAGTTTCAACTTTCTTTTTAATTCTATTTATTCTTAGCATTAAATTCCTTATTTTTTTTAAAGACTCAAATTATTAATTGGTTACATCCCATTTCACTACAATGCTTGGAACTATTAATTAATCGAAAACTTAAGGATTAAATACCGGGTTAAATTTCAATTCATTTTAAAAATAATAGATAAAGGATTATACTTAAAAACTTATATATCCAATTATACTTAAAACAATTCAAAATATATATTTGTTTATCACAATAAATCTGTAGTAAAACTACAACAATGGCCTTCCCACTTCGAAACTCGAAAATGAATGTCGATGATGCGTGCACTCATCACCGAAATTATTTTCCAGCGACAAAGAGGGGAGTACATACTTATTTCTTTTCCAAATTTTCTTTTAAAATCTTTCTTCCAAATTATATTGAAATATTTATATCATAAAATACTTCTAAATAATATTATTATTATATTCCAAAATCATTGAAAGAATTTTCAAAACCCCGGGACTTAAGTTCTAAATTCCCAATTTTCGTTTATTTTTTGTTTCAGTCTTATTTCAACTATTATTTATAAATTTCATTACCTAACATCCAATATATTGCAGCCAAATATAACCTTTATAAAAGTTTATTTTATATATAGAAAATATATAATAGGAAAAATTATTTCATTTACCTATATTCAAAAACAAATATCACGTCAGTCTGTCCTATTAAGTGTTTAGAAATCCCTATTGATGTCATAGCGTCTCACGCATCAACCAGAATTTATAAATACAAAACGGAACAAATTAATACAATATTAAAACCTTTTTATAACACTAACAAATGCGCTCCCTCGTATATATACACTCAGCGACTCATCATAGGGTATTACTACCCTATTAGTAAGACCCCACAAAGCTAAGATTTATCGCTAAACCAAAGCTCGGATACCAACTGTAACATCCCGCCTTTTCGCACGCTTTAAATCGAAACATGTGCCAATTCAAGCCATACGGAAGGGCAGATTGTTATGGGGTAAATAAGAAAAACAAGAATAAAATAAACAAAATAGAATCTCACAGCGGAAGGATAAAATATAATAATCAAATATACAGTTCATAAATTATTTTACAAAACATTTGATTTTCTTTATACAATAAATATCAGAGTACGCATACCAGAGAATAATAATTAGTGCAGCTGGATACTGTGTGTAGTGAAACAATATAATATAATAATAATAATGAAATCTTCGTCTTCGTCCTCCAGAGCTAAAGTCTTCGAAATCCTGAAATGCCCGGACTGACCTGAGCATTTTGAAAAGACAAAACACTCGAGTCGGACTGAAATATCTTATGTGAGTTAAATCAACAGAAATAAATATGAGTGCAGTAACTCGAGAGATGGTCGGGATTTACATCTCCTAAGGATCCGTTAAACTATTTACTATGTAGTATATTTCGCTATTATAATAGTGTTTAATTGTAAAATAAACTTACTTTTAAATAGCATTAAGGCTTTACATTTTCCACCTTAACACGTAAAATGCCAATAGTCTACACAGTACCGTAATACGTCCTGATCGGGAGGCTACCAGAGGATACTCCATAGGTACGACACAAATAGAAACTCGTAGTAAAGGCTCGATATGGTAGATGACACGGCACAACTAGGCAATGCCACGGTAGATATACCAATTACGCTTCCCGGTCGGTGGAAACGCGTAACCGCAGCTACCGCCCACCTCGAACAAACTCCCCCAAATCAAAGAAATCAAAAGTGAAGGTGGCCACCGAATCAATCCAAAGTCAGAGTATAGTATCGAAGGGAAGTGTCTGATCAAAGGTGCTACCTCATTAACCCGTCGATCGCTCATGTTTTAGCCCCTTTATGCCAACTCACGGGAGTTGGGTCAACGTATTTACCTCAGGGGAAACGCCACCGCCATCCTACTTCATTCTAGAATCTCCACCGCGTACACGGTTGTTAAAGTGGTTTTTGGAGTTGGCAGAGAGTATGACAACTTCCGATCCCGGTCTCTTCAACAACCAAACGTTATTATAACACCGCGGTCTTTTCAAAATAATTTATACTTTAAAACCAGAATAAAATATCCTTTTCAAAACCATATAAATACGATATCATTTCTATTTTTAAACCCAAATCAATATGATATCATCTTTATTTCAAATATATCTTTTCTCAAAAATCATAGAACTTTTCAAATATATATATACCTTAAACTAATAGCTTCCAAACAAAATTTCAATACTTAAATGGTTTAATGATAAATTACTTTATAAAGTAAATTAGCTTTTTACCTTCTCAAATCAATTCCAAATACAGATTTGAATTCCCAAATAAACCATTTAAATTTCTATATATTTCAAAGCTTCAATTATTCCACCATTTCAAAACTTTTTCTTAGATAATTTCATATATATCAAGTTCAACTGCTATTATTTAGATTTGAAATGTTTACTTAATAAATCAAATATCATTTTAGTAAAACCTTTATACTTCAAATAGTCGGATATTCTTCCCATTTAATTTACTTGGTAAAAATCATTTAAAACAATTTGGTATTTATTTAAATCCTCTAAACAGAAATCAGGTTATAAAATCATACCTTTAAATCTCAATTTACTTACATTCAAATCAATTTTTATGCGAGAATAATTCTTATATACTTTAATTCAAATCAAATTCATAATCCATATTTATCTTCCACCTTATTCTCATTTAATTTATATAAACTCCAGAAAATATAATTTAAGTAAACACTTAACCATATTATATTCTAATAAAGTCAATTTTATTATTTAACTTCTTATATACTTCAAATAATTTTATACATAGCTTAAAACCAAGAATTTTACTATATATAAAATAACATTTTATATCCAAATCAATATCTCATAAAACCGCATATTACTTTACAAACCATAGAAAATCATTTTTATATATATATAAACCGCGGTGCCTGTATATAATTTTCTATCGGATGGTCAAGTGATACGGTTATTTATCGTTTCAATCCACAATTTAAAAATAAAAATTTACGGTTATATATCATTTCAAACCGCAATCCCGAATGAGCTGAAATGCATAATAACTTGCAGTTTATGACAATATAAGATACAACATCCATTCATTCAATATCAACCATCAACAATTTATCCCAATCATCATCAAATTCAAACGATAACATCAATATAGAACGGACAATAAACAACAGGTATTAAATAGCAGTTTATATTCAACAATAAATTTAATATCTGTTTAGTTGGCAGTCTATAGGTAATGAATAAATTAATTAACAATTTAACTGGCAGTTTAAATGCAATGAACAAATTAAATAGCAATTTAATTTCAATAAATGAAATTAACCAAGATGATGATTAAAAATATACCAACAACCATAAATAAATTTTAAATCACATCATATATCAATTTAACAAACATAAGAAATTTTAGAAGTTATGAGTGGGTTAAAATACTCACCTTTTGAATTTAAATTGAATTTAAATCCAATTTAAACCAAAAAATTTGACCGTCTCAGAATTCATCCAAACCGGCGTCAGCAAGTCCGGAATTTAGATATGAACCTACCGGAGAAAACCACGCGTAAACCGATTTCATAAGTAAAAGTTAATAAGATTTGCACATTGAAGTTGAAAATTAAATTAAATTAAAAATAAACACAAAACAAATCACCTCCCATCCCAAAAATCGACACGTCCTCCATCCTTTCACGCAAACCTGCGCACGGATCTATAGAGCAGCCGAACCCATCCTCACCGAAAACGAGCCCCCTTTGACCAACAAATCCTCCCTCCTACGACCACCTGGACGCCTCCAACCACCACCATCTCGAAACCCATGCGGAGACGCACCCATGGCCAGGAGGCCGTCGTCTCCGGTCGCTGTAAGGACCCGTAAATTTTGGTAAATAAATGAGTTAATTTAATTGGATTTTGAAATTAAATCTTAGAAAAGAAATAAAATTTTGTAACTTATATCTAAATAAAAAGTTTAAGGTTGAATTGTAGCAACCAATTGTTGACAATTGAAGTAAAATCAATTAAAGTGGAATAGCGTAAATTGTGCACTTGGGTACAAATGTTATAATTACTATAGGTTACATGTTAAATTTGTGGATGAAATTAGAAATTTATTTTTAGTAAAAATAAATAAATGATACATTTATGGGATGTGATACAATGTTAGAAATTAGATGTAGCAATTGTAATTAAAATTTGCAATTTAGAATAAATTTGAGATTAATTGAAAATAATGTAAATTGTCTTACTTGGTTATAAGTTTAATATAAGCAACAAATGAAAATGTTAAATTAGTGAATTATCAATAAAAATATTAACTAGAATGGAATTCAAATTAATATAATAATAGAAAGTGTAAATTGTGCATTTGGATATAAAATTAAAATATAAGTAAATAAAAAATAGGCATTCAATTTACCAATGGAATAATACGGTAATTAATAGTAATCTGTATGTAAATTTGGGTAGAAATGTAACGGCAGTTGATGAATAACCAAATTAGTGCAATCCCAATCTAATTGCAACAACGGTAAGGCTGAAATTGATTGTAGTTAGAAAATTTGAAATAAATTGCAATAAATATAATTAAATAGTAGTTGTGTGAAAGATAAACATACAAGTATTATAAAGAATATATTACGGATAAAAGGTTATTAAAAATAAGGTAAATAAAATGACTTTAATTATTGTTAATATAGTAACAGAAGTGTGAATGGAAATTAATAGAAACGTAAACTTATTTTAAGGTAGTAGTTGAATGTAGATTTATGGAATGGAGTTAATGCAAATCAATGGAATTGAATATTACATTAGGGTGGATTTAAAGGAATATGTGGTAATTGGATAAAATCAATATAAGATAATAAATGCAATGATTGTGGGTTAATAATAAAGTGTGAATAAGGAAATGATTGTTTATAGTAATTGAATGGAATTCCAATTTGTGGGAATAGAGTAAATGTATACTTGGTAATAAATTTAATATAGGAAAACGAACTTAAATATTGAATTAATTAATTTATATATATAATAAATGACGATTATTGGAGTGGAAATAATAAACTTATAAAAAGTGACTAAGAGTTGTGACCACAAATTATTATGAGTTATACGTATATATTTAATTCATTCAATTGAATTGGGAATCATTGTAATAAATCTAAAGGAAATGTTACGTTAATATAAATTTAGGAATCGGGGAATCAACTCAAAAGTTATTAACTAAGGAAGTAATACGTAATAATTTGAATAAAATCAATACCATACAAGAATCGTAATATTTGTTTATGAATAGTGAATTCCCATGTGTAATTACTATTTGTATCTAATAATGTAAATATGTTTAAGTTACTATTAGATAGGAAAAATTGTTTTAATTCTCATTACATTCATTTAGTCCATTTTGAAACTTAATCAACTGAAATGAATGTAATTGAAAATTTCTAATTAGTATGACAGAGAACACTAATTGTAAATTAATAGGTGTAATTAAAAACAGCTTATGTTTTGTAAAAATAAGGAAAGTTTGATGTAATAAAAAGAACATTTACATCAAATAAAATGAATGTAGGTATAATTTTATTAAAATATAGAATAGAATGATTGATTTTAAAAAAAGAAATATATGTTTATTTGAACTGTGTTTTAGCTTACAGATTGATTACAAGAATAGAAAATAATATATTTCAGTAAGTTATTTATTACTCTTGTGTATAAATAAATTTTCTATTTTTTTCATGCATTTTAGTTGTTTGTTTAAAAATTCAACTTTGTAAGAGATTGCAATTAATGTAGTTCAAATGTTTCAATTAAAAGGAAAGAAACGGTGATTGCAATCAATAGATTTAATAAAAAATTGCACGTTTTGTGTTAAACAAAATTTAATGCTAGTTACTACATATATGTTTATACCTAAATTTAAACTTATGTTTTAGATCAAAATTTAATGGAAGTTTATATTTGAAATCTCATACGTTGTTAAATTAAATGTTAATAGGTGATGATAAAGGGGGTAAAATAGATTTACACTTGATTATTTCCTTTCCAATTAGACTTTATTAGATTTTATTGCAACGTAACTTAACTTTCCATCTTCACTTTTCTAATTTACTCTTACATTCATTGCCTCCTTATGTGGATTATTTTCATACCTTTTATTTATGAATGTAAACTATAAGTGGCGATAAAGATGTACATATATATTATACACCTGTTTATATTACCTTGTTTATGCTATAATATTTTTGAATGTATGTTAATGCATTCCTTGTAAAACATTCAATCGAAATGTTAACAGGTTGTTTAATTTCCAATCAAATCACAAAGAGGGAGAAATGAAGATTTCTTAATGTTGTATGTTCTTTTAATTTATGACACAAATTTGTGTGGAGAATTTATTTTCATTTATAGTGTGCTAATTAAATCTTTAAAGGATGTTAATTTTGGTACATTTAGGGTTAACAAAATTAATTAAGTGAACGATTGTTTTGAAATTTGAATTCTAAAAATTTGTTTACAATGTAGAGTTAGTCCATTCATTCCCTTTCTAATTAAAAATTACCACTTTTTAATACCTGCTACTTTTAAAAAGGCTGTTCAAATTTACTATGTTTCAATACCAAGTTTGTTCATATTTACTTTATTTTATTTATTTTTTCCATTCATTTCCAACTTCATTTTTCAAAACGTCATTTCATTTATTCTAATCAATAGCAGCCTCTCTTTTCAAATCTCTTTGTCCCTAAACCTAACTCTAACCTTATAAATACGATATGATGCAAATGAAACCCTAGCCTCCATTCTATTCTTCTTCTTCTTTTTTCTTTTTTTTCCAATCTCCTTATTTTATTTCATTTTTATTTTTCCTTCCTCTTCAAATATTCTTCTTCTCAAATTTTATTCAATTTCAAACTTTCTTCTTTCTTTTCAAATCTTGATCTTCTCTACAATTTTAAGTTCTTCTTATTTCAATCCTTTTCTTTTTCAATTCTTCTTTTTAAAAAATTTTCCAAACCTTTTTAAAAAACATACATAAATACATATACATATGCATATACATATATACATACATACATATATATATATATATATTAATATAATAAGGAGGGAAATTTAAAGTAAATCAAAATAAAAGAAAAATTACGAAACAAGCTAGCAATCAAGAAGGAGACTAAGGAAACGTAAAGCGAAGCTATTGATTAGAAGTCTATTATTTTCAGATTCGTATAAAGGTGAGTGTTTTAACCCACTCACAACTTCTAAAATTTCTTATGTTTGTTAAATTGATTGATGATATGAGTAGAAATTCATTTATGACTGTTTGCCATATATATATTTTTCATCATCTAAGTTAGATTGCATTTTATTTAAATTTAATTGTTATTTATTTTATTATTGCATATAATTTGACAGTAAATTTATTTATTTGCATATAAACTGCTAGCTAAACAGTTATTAAATTTATTATTGAATATAAACTGTTAGTTAATACCTATTATTTATTACCTGTTATATTTTTATATGCTTTATATTGATGTTTGTTTAAATTGGATGATGATTGTAATAAATGGTTGATGATTGATATTTGGATGAATGGATGCGATAATTTATATTGTATAAACTGCAAGTTATTATGCATTTTCATTTCATTCGGGATTGCGGTTTGAAATGATATACAACCGCATTTTTTATTTTTAAATTACGGATTGAAATGATAAATATCCGTATCACTTGACCATAGGATAGAAAATTTTATATAGGCACCGCGGTACATATATAAAATTATTTTTGAAATGTTTTTTTTAGTTTGGATATGATACGGGTTAATAAATAATAAATTTTGATATTATATAAATATTATTTTATAATTATGCATATATAGTTAAATTTTGAATTTAAGCTATGTATAATCTGCTAAATAAAATGAATAAGTTGAAATGGAGTTGATAATTTATATTATATAATTAAGTACAGGCTTAGGATATAGAGTTTAAATGATTCAAATAAATTTGGATTAGAAGGTAAATAAAAAAATTGGAATTGAGCGTATTTAAGAATTAAACTCTATAAGTTGATGTAGAACCTTTTTAAGCTTGAAAATTTTAAAGGTATGATATTTATAAATGAAATTTTATTTCAAGATAAATTAAAGGAATATTTCTAGTATAAATAAATTGAAGGAAATATTTAGTTATAGGAAATTTGAGTTTTATATAAATGATTATGGATTTATCATGCAAATGTTCAAGACTAAATAATAGAACAGTGAATTTGTTGAAAGAATAAATTCCAACCTTAGTTTCGAAATTTATTAATACTCAAATTGGATATATATTGAAATTGAAGTGGTATTGGAAACTGAAGGTGAAATTTAAATGTATGGTTTAGACTTCATCTAAAGAAGTTATATTTGTAAAGTCATGGAAATTTATTTACTTTACAAAGTAAATTTAAAATTAAACCATTTTATTCTATATACTGTTGAATATCCAAATCATTCATGTTTTAGAAGTTATGGTTTTAAAGCTATGAATTTCGAAGTATTATGTTTTGAAAGTTATAATTCAAATGTTTGGTTTCCAGATATTATAAATTTTAAAGCAGTATGATTTTGAAAAAGAAATATATTTTAAATAAAAATGATATTATTGATTTGGGTTCTATAAAAATAATATCAAAATGAGTTTGTTTTGGAAAAAGAAATGATATCGTATTATATGTTTTGAAATGGGTATATATTCTAGTTTTGAAAGTATAATTATTTTTAAAAGACCACGGTGTTATAATAACGTTTGGTTGTTGAAGAGACCGGGATCGGAAGTTGTCATACTCTCTGCCAACTCCGAAAACCACTTTAACAACCGTGTACGCGGTGGAGATTCCAGAATGAAGTAGGTTGGTGGCAGCGTTTCCTGTAAGGTAAATACGTGGACCCAACTCCCGTGAGTTGGCATAAGGTGGCTAAAACAGGAGCGATTGACGGGTTAATAAGGTAGCATCTTTGATCAAACACTTCCCTTCGATACTATACTCTGACTTTGGATTGATTCGGTGGCCACCTTCACTTTTGATTTCTTTAATTTGGGGGAGTTTGTTCAAGGTGGGCGGTAGCTGCGCGCTACGCGTTACCACCGACCCGGGAGCGTAATTGGTATATCTACACTGGCATTGTCTAGTTGTGCCGTGTCACCTACCATAGTGAGCCTTGTACGAGTTTGGATTTCTCCCGTAGCCCGTGTGGTATCCTATGGTGGCTTCCCGATCAGGGGGGACTATGATATTGGATAAACTACTGGGACTATTATTGTGTTAAGGGGGAGATTGGGTAACTCCTTAACGCTATTTATAAGTAAGTTTATTTTACAATTAGACACTATTATAATAGCGAAATATACTACATAGTAAATAGTTTAACGGATCCTTAAGTGATGTGAATCCTGAGCATCTTTTAAGTTACTGCACTCATATTTATCCCTGTTGATTTAACTTACATAAGATCTTTTAGTTTTGACTCGAGTGTTTTGTCTTTTCAATTCGCTCGGGTTAGTCCGAGCGTTTCAGGATCGAACACTTCAGTTCTGGAGGACGAAGACGAAGATTTGTAGTATTGCTATCTACTATATTATTCCGTTACACTATTTAATTCCGTTGCATTGATATTATTGGGTATGTGAACTCTGATATTTATTGTATAAAAAAGAATCAAATGTTTGTAAACAGTTTTATGAACTGTGTATTTATTATTATATTTTATCCTTCCGCTGTGACATTCTGTTTAGTTTTTTTCTCTTCTCTGTTTTCTTATTTACCCCATAACAATCCGCCCTTTTGTATGTTTTAAGTTTGATGTGTGTGGTTTATCGTCGATTTACAGCATGCAAAAAGACGGGATGTTACATCTGGTATCAGAGCTTTGGTTTAGTGAAACCTTAGCTTTATGGGGTCTGACTCTTTATTAATAGGGTAGTAATACCCTATAGGAGTCACTGAGCGTATATATATGAGAGAGCATACTTGTTAGTGGTATAAAAAGGTTTTATATTGTGTTGATTTGTTCCGTTTTGTATTTATAAATTCTGGTTGATGCATGGGACGCTGTGACATCAATAGGGATTTCTAAACACATAATAGGACATACCGACATAATATTTTGTTTTAATATAGGTGAGTGAAATGATTTTGCCTATTATATTTTCTATATATATGAAGTAATTTTTTTATAAGGGTTATATTTGGTTGTATTATATTGGTTGTTAGATAATGAAATTTATAAATAATAATTGAAATAAGATTGAAATTAAAATAAATAAAAATTGGAAATTTAGAACTTAATTTCCGGGCTTTTTGAAATTTCTTTTGAATCATTTATATAATAATAATATTATTAGAAGTATTTTCTGGTATAAATATTTTAATATAATTTGAAAAAAATTGTTTTAAAGAAATTTTGGAAAAGAAATAACTTGTACTCCACTCTCTGCCGCTGGAAAATAATTTCGGTGATGAGTGCACGCATCATCGACATTCATTTTCGAGTTCCGAAGTGGGAAGGCCACTGTAGTGTTTTACTGCAGAGTTGTTTTGATAAACAAATATAAATTTTAAATTGTTTAAATATAATTTGATTTTGTAAGTGTATATTTATCTATTATTTTAAAATCGATTAAAATTTAACACGGTATTTAATTCTTAGGTTTCCAATTTATTAATAGTTTCCATTATTATAGTGGAATGGAATGTAACCGATTAATAATTGGAGTCTTTAATTAAAAAAAGGAATTTAATGCTAGGTTATGTATGAAATTAAAGGTAATTTGAGACTGTAACCTATGAAACAAAGAATAATTATTGAACATTGAATAAATTTTAAAAAGAAATGAGATAAATTTGTATAATTTTCAATTACATTCTTAAAAAGCATATTTATAACTTACCGAATATTAAAAGTTGAAATGTTAATAAGAAAATGTAATAGATATTATACAAGAAAATAATTTGAGGTAATGAAAGAAATTAATGAATTCTTTGTTTATAAGAATTGATGTTATAAAGTTATAAATTTAAGTGAAATTAAAATGTTACTATAATTAAATATAATAGAAATGTAAGCATTAAATAAATGAATGAAACTGAGAAATGCATAAATGTAATGCAATAAAAAGAAACTTACATGACCTGATTAAACGAAAATGAATAATTATAGGCAATAATGAAAATGAATAGAGTTAATAAAAATAAGCTAATCGTTGTGGTTGTTTTGGCTTATAATTGTTTGGGTAAGGAAATTTAAATTTTTTTGGTTGAATAAATAATCTATCTTGTTTCATCTAAGACTGTTGAGTAAATGATGCACTTGATAGTCTATTTTTTCATTCTGTACAATTTAAAGTTTGAACTCGAACAACAAATTGTTCGTTTGATATGAATGAATGTTTGATTTGTGTTGATTTTATGTATAACAACACGCATATTTATCGATTTTATATTTAAATATTTTATTTAAATATTTTGTCGTTAATCGGATATTGGTCCGAAAAGCTACTTTTTGCAAATGGTCAAATTTGGACTTGAGACCACTTCCATTGGGTTTGAAATGTCGTTTACAACCTTTTTAAGTATAAACATTGATAGGTTTGGAGTTAGTGGAATTTCATTAACTTTTCCCGCTTTGGACTTTGGGTTAGTTTGGCCTTTATAACTCAAGCCCAATTCCCTCCTTCTCCTCACTCTTCATAAATTCCTACCAACTCAAGCTTTTGCATTAATGGTGATTGGAAAGGGAAATTAAAACTCCAAGCCTAGGTTTCAACTTCAAATCCATCATTAAACTCCAAATTCAAAGAGAGGATATTGGATTCAAGCTTCTTGTGTTGAGATTGAAGTGGATTGATTCTTGCTTAGCTTCAAAGCTTCATTTTCATTGACTTTTGGTGCAAAGGTGAGATTTTTATCTCACATTCTTGTCTATAACTATCTTGGACTGTTGGTAATGAATTCCTATCACTTTATCATATACATTTGCATTTGGTTTGGATTGGATTACTAAAAAACTCCAATTTTTGGTGTTTTAGGCGAAAAACTGCAGTTAGGTCGTTCTGGACCTTTAGGTCGTTTGCCTAGGAAAAGTCTCACCTTCATTTGGCTCGTTCTGGCCTTAGCTCGTTTGGAGTTAGGTCGTTGCCTTTAGGTCGCTCGCGTGTTAAACCCTTAGGTCGCTCGCATGTTAAACCCTTAGGTCGCTCGCGTGTTAAACCCTTAGGTCGCTCGCGTGTTAAACCCTTAGGTCGCTCGCGTGTTGGACGTGTTAGGTCGCGGGTTAAATAGGCCGTTCGGCCTCAAATGACTAGGTCGCTCGCTTAAGTCGCTCATCCCTATAGGTCGCATTAGGTCGTCTCCGACCTTAAACCACTCGGCCGCATTAGGTCACGTACATTTTAGGTCGTGTGACCTTAGGTCATTAGGTCGTGTGACCTTAGGTCGTTAGGTCGTGTGACCTTAGGTCGCGAGCCGTTACGTCGTTAGGCCTCGTTTAAGACCTTAGGTCGCTCGTCTCTTCTAACACGCGAGTTCCTTAAGTCGCTCGCCTCCCCTAGGTCTTCACTAGGTCGTACCGTTTTAGACGGGGCGCTGCCCCGCACCCCCACCTTAGGGGGTTGCCACCCCCCTGGACCCCCCTCCGTAGGGGATCTTATCTGAAAAACATTCAACAGAACTTGCTTTGTTAAGATGCTGAGTTGACCATTCTTCGAGACAAACTATCTTGGGCTTCTCGGTCGATTTTATGGTATCACAGCCTTGCTAAAAAGGCAGGATAACAACTTTAGAAATATGAAGGTTTCAATACTAGTAGTAAATATCAAAACTCTTTCATCAAAACGATTTCAACACTATTTTAATACAAAGCTCTTTTCCTAAACCGTTTTCCAATCAATTAGTATGTACAAACCTTTACCTCATTCGGATGAGAAATCTAATTAAACGACTTAGTAAAACAAGTGGTATGAAACGCTTCCGTTTGCTCCGTCGGTTAATTCTTGGACTTGTTCGATTGAACCTTTCGTGACAATTTTCTAGTGAAGATCTATAGTTTGTTCGTAAATATTTAAGTTAAGCAAGTGGTTATGGGACATGAAGATAAACTCATATGTTTACTAGCTTAATGTGATTGACGCTTCTCGATGATCATGACGATCATTTTTGTGATTTAGACTAGAAATTGTGCGATGTCTCTTTGTCTGCGAGGGAGACTAGACCCCACTCTTGTGATGTTTCGCCATCGCATTTGTGTGATGTTTCGCCATCACATATGTGGGGTAGCGCCCCACGGTCTTCGGGCCATTCGTGTGTCAAAATTAATGGCTTGCAACCATGAGATAGCGTCTCGCTTTGTTCTACACGTGTAGGTGAGCTTTCATGCTCCCATTTTGTGAGTTTTCATGCTCCTATATTGTGATTTCTGGATTTCTTGTGTATTCTTCTGGAATTTGTGTTTCACCTATTTTCATGACTTTCATTGTTATGATTTTCCAGCTTTTATGTTTTGGTGAATTTGTGTGTTATTTACTTGTTATGAGTACAAGTTTTGGGTATGATACCCTCTTTGGATCTTTGAGAAGATTCTTGTGATATCGATTCAACTCTTTGTGATGTTCATTTTACATAATTATGATAGTATGTCATTATGGTTATTATATGTTTATGCCATACTTATTATTCTATATCATGTCATCTGATATTTATAGCTAGACTGATCCGTTTATTATTTTCTTATAAATAATACTCGGGTCAGACCGAGATGTTACAGGTGCTTCTGCTTGACTTCTCCCTCAGGGATTTACTAATCCGATTTTTGGCTAACTACTTAGATTAGTAGTTTTTGCTGTTTACACTTGAGATATAGACTCGTAGATGTATTCTTTTGTATAGCACGTGTTGCTACTCTTTTGTGTTATTGTGGGTCTTTTAGACCATAACTCTGATGTACACTTTCATGTGTTAGTTATATATTCATATCTTTTTCCGCCTTTGTGATATGGATGTCTCTGACTGGTTTATGTTATGCTTATTTCTATGTTTGTTTCCGAGGATTATTTATAGCCACCATGTGATAGCTTTGAGTTTGTATCGGTATGTCGGACTTCCTCCTTAAATGAAATGCATGTTATACTATCTGACATATCGGTGCTCGCCCAAAGAAGTTACATGGATGGTCGCTCCTCGACGACCTTATTCTCCATGTTAGTCGACAGCATTACACCGTAGTGTTCTTGCCTAGCGTGGGTATAGAGGCGGGACGTCACATTATGTGATGGTTGTATAACTTAATAGTTATAAATAGATATATTTTATTTTGTAATTTTTTTTTAAATTTAATATTTTTGAATAAGATGTATTGTTTATTTAATTCATCTTCCCCCTTCTTTTTCCTTTTCGATGACGAAAAGTTTTGAGTGGGGGAGAGTGTAAGGACCCATAAATTTTGGTAAATAAATGAGTTAATTTAATTGGATTTTGAAATTAAACCTTAGAAAATAAATAAAATTTTGTAATTTATATCAAAATAAAAAGTTTAAGGATGAATTATAGCAACCAATTGTTGACAATTCAAGTAAAATCAATTAAAGTGGAATAGCGTAAATTGTGCACTTGGGTGCAAATGTTATAATTACTATAGGTTACATGTTAAATTTGTGGATGAAATTGGAAATTTATTTTTAGTAAAAGTAAATAAATGTTACATTTATGGGATGTGATACGATGTTAGAAATTAGATGTAGCAATTGTAATTAAAATTTACAATTTAGAATAAATTTGAAATTAATTGAAAATAATGTAAATTGTCTTACTTGGTTATAAGTTTAATATAAGCAACAAATGAAAATGTTGAATTAGTGAATTATCAATAAAAAATTAACTAGAATGGAATTCAAATTAATATAATAATAGAAAGTGTAAATTGTGCATTTGGATATAAAATTAAAATATAAGTAAATAAAAAATAGGCATTCAATTTACCAATGGAATAATATGGTAATTAATAGTAATCTATATGTAAATTTGGGTAGAAATGTAACGGCAGTTGATGAATAACCAAATTAGTGCAATCCCAATCTAATTGCAACAATGGTAAGGCTGAAATTGATTGTAGTTACAAAATTTGAAATAAATTGCAATAAATATAATTAAATAGTAGTTGTGTGAAAGATAAACATACAAGTATTATAAAGAATATATTGGAGATAAAAGGTTATTACAAATAAGGTAAATAAATATGACTTTAATTATTGTTAATATAGTAACGGAAGTGTGAATGGAAATTAATAGAAACGTAAACTTATTTTAAGGTAGTAATTGAATGTTTTATGGAATGGAGTTAATGCAAATCAATGGAATTGAATATTACGTTAGCGAGGATTTAAAGGAATATGTGGTAATTGGATAAAATCAATATAAGATAATAAATGCAATGATTGTGGGTTAATAATAAAGTGTGAATAGGGAAATGATTGTTTATAGTAATTGAATGGAATTCAAATTTGTTGGAATAGAGTAAATGTATACTTGGTAATAAATTTAATATAGGAAAACGAACTTAAATATTGAATTAATTTATTTATATATATAATAAATGACGATTATTGGAGTGGAAATAATAAACTTATAAAAAGTGACTAAGAGTTGTGACCACAAATTACTATGAGTTATACATATATATTTAATTCATTCAATTGAATTGGGAATCATTGCAATAAATCTAAAGGAAATGTTACGTTAATATAAATTTGGGAATCGGGGAATCAACTCAAAAGTTATTAACTAAGGAAGTAATACGTAATAATTTGAATAAAATCAATACCATACAAGAATTGTAACATTTGTTCGTGAATAGTGATTCCCATGTGTAATTACTATTTGTATCCAATAATGTAAATATGTTTAAGTTACTATTAGATAGGAAAATTTGTTTTAATTCTCATTACATTCATTTAGTCCATTTTGAAACTTAATCAACTGAAATGAATGTAATTGAAATTTTTTAATTAATAGGAGAGAGAATACTAATTGTAAATTAATAGGTGTATTAAAAGCAGCTTATGTTTTGTGAAAATAAAAAAAGTTAGATGTAATAAAAAGAACATTTACATCAAATAAAATGAATGTTTCATTTATGAATGTAGGTCTAATTTTATTAAAATATAGAATAGAATGATTGATTTAAAAAAAAGAAATATATGTTTATTTGAACCGTGTTTTAGCTTACAGATTGATTACAAGAATAGAAAAATAATTTATTTCAGTAAGTTATTTATTACTCTTATGTATAAACAAATTTTCTATTTTTTTCATGCATTTTAGTTGTTTGTTTTAAAATTCAACTTTGTAGGTGATTGCAATTAATGTAGTTCAAATGTTTCAATTAAAAGGAAAGAAACGGTGATTGCAATCAATAGATTTAATAAAAAATTGCACGTTTTGTGTTAAACAAAATTTAATGCTAGTTACTACATATATGTTTATACCTAAATTCAAACTTATGTTTTAGATCAAAATTTAATGGAAGTTTATATTTGAAACCTCATACGTTGTTAAATTAAATGTTAATAGGAGATGATAAAGGGGGTAAAATAGATTTACACTTGACTATTTCCTTTCCAATTAGAATTTATTAGATTTTATTGCAACGTAACTTACCTTTCCATCTTCACTTTTCTAATTTACTCTTACATTCATTGCCTCCTTATGTGGATTATTTTCATACCTTTTATTTATGAATGTAAACTATAAGTGGCGATAAAGATGTACATATATATATTATACACCTGTTTATATTACCTTGTTTATGCTATCATATTTTTGAATGTATGTTAATGCATTCCTTGTAAAACATTCAATTGAAATGTTAACATGTTGTTTAATTTCCAATCAAATCACAAAGAGGAAGAAATGAAGATTTCTTAATGTTGTATGTTCTTTTAATTTATGACACAAATTTGTGTGGAGAATTTATTTTCATTTTTAGTGTGTTAATTAAATCTTTAAAGGATGTTAATTTTGGTACGTTTAGGGTTAACAAAATTAATTAAGTGAACGATTGTTTTGAAATTTGAATTCTAAAAATTTGTTTACAGTATAGAGTTAGTCCATTCATTACCTTTCTAATTAAAAATTATCACTTTTTAATACCTGCTACTTTTAAAAAGGCTGTTCGTATTTACTACGTTTCAATACCAAGTTTGTTCATATTTACTTTATTTTATTTATTTTTTCCATTCATTTCCAACTTCATTTTCCGAAACGTCATTTCATTTATTCTAATTAATAGCAGCCTCTCTTTTCAAATCTCTTTGTCCCTAAACCTAACTCTAACCTTATAAATATGATATGATGCAAATGAAACTTTATCCTCCTTTCTAATTTTTTTCTTCTTTTTTCTTTTTCTTTTTCTTTTTCCAATCTCCTTATTGTATATCATTTTTATTTTTCCTTCCTCTTCAAATATTCTTCTTCTCAAATTTTATTCAATTTCAAACTTTCTTCTTTCTTTTCAAATCTTGATCTTCTCTACAATTTTAAGTTCTTCTTATTTCAATCCTTTTCTTTTTCGATTCTTCTTTTTAAAATCTTTTCCAAACCTTTTTAAAAAAACATACATCAATACATATACATACATATATACATATATATATATATATATATATAAATATATATATTATAATAAGGAGAGAAATTTATAGTAAATCAAAATAAAAGAAAAATTACGAAACAAGCTAGCAATCAAGAAGGAGACTAAGGAAACGTAGAGCGAAGCTATTGATTAGAAGTCTATTATTTTCAGATTCGTATAAAGGTGCGTGTTTTAACCCACTCACAACTTCTAAAATTTCTTGTGTTTGTTAAATTGATTGATGATATGAGTACAAATTCAATTATGACTGTTTGGCATATTTTTTTTCATCATCTTAGTTAGATTGCATTTTATTTAAATTTAATTGTTATTTTATTTTATTATTACGTATAATTTGACAGTAAATTTATTTATTTGCATATAAACTGCTAGTTAAACAGTTATTAAATTTATTATTGAATATAAACTGTTAGTTAATACCTGTTATTTATTACCTGTTATATTTTTATATGCTCTATATTGATGTTTGTTCAAATTGGATGATATTTGTAATAAATGGTTGATGATTGATATTTGGATGAAGGGATGCGATAATTTATATTGTATAAACTGCAAGTTATTATACATTTTCATTTCATTCCAGACTGCGGTTTGAAATGATATACAACCGCATTTTTATTTTTAAATTGCGGATTAAAATGATGAATATCCGTCACTTGACCATAGGATAGAAAATTTTATACAGGCACCGCGGTATATATATAAAATTATTTTTGAAATGTTTTTTTTGGTTTGGATATGATACGGTTTAATAAATAATAAATTTTGATATTATATAAATATTATTTTATAATTATACATATATAGTTAAATTTTGAATTTAAGCTATGTATAATCTGCTAAATAAAATGAATAAGTTGAAATGGATTTGATAATTTACATTATATAATTAGGTACAGGCTTAGGATATAGAGTTTAAATGATTCAAATAAATTTAGATTGGAAGGTAAATAAAAAAATGGAATTGAGCGTATTTAAGAATTAAACTCTATAAGTTGATGTAGAACCTTATTAAGCTTGAAAATTTTAAAGGTATGATATTTATTAATGAAATTTTATTTCAAGATAAATTAAAGGAACATTTCTAGTATAAGTAAATTGAAGGAAATATTTAGTTATAGGAAATTTGAGTTTTATATAAATGATTATGGATTTATTGTGCAAATGTTCAAGACTAAATAATAGAACAGTGAATTTGTTGAAAGAATAAATTCCAACCTTAGTTTCGAAATTTATTAATACTCAAATTGGATATATATTGAAATTGAAGTAGTTTTGGAAACTGAAGGTGAAATTTAAATGTATGGTTTAGACTTCATCTAAAGAAGTTAAATTCGTAAAGTCATGGAAATTAATTTACTTTACAAAGTAAATTTAAAATCAAACCATTTTACTCTATATACTGTTGAATATCCAAATCATTCATGTTTTAGAAGTTATGGTTTTAAAGCTATGAATTTCGAAGTATTATGTTTTGAAAGTTATAATTCAAATGTTTGGTTTCCAGATATTATAAATTTTAAAGTAGTATGATTTGGAAAAGAAATATATTTGAAATAAAAATGATATTATTGATTTGGGTTTTATAAAAATAATATCAAAATGAGTTTGTTTTGGAAAAAGAAATGATATCGTATTATATGGTTTTGAAATGGGTATATATTCTGGTTTTGAAAGTATAATTATTTTTAAAAGACCACGGTGTTATAATAACGTTTGTGTAACGACCCGTAAATTTGAGTCAGTTAAATTGTCATTTTAATAAGATTAGATAATTTAATTTCAGAAAGAAGTAAAGATTTATAGTTGATAATGAAGCATATATTGAAAAAGAAATAAAACCATAGAATCGTAAGCTAAGTATTAACAGTGGATATAAAATGAGGAATAAATTAAAATGATGTAAATGGTTATACTAGGCTAAGGGGAGAATATAGGAAAACAAGGGTAAGTGTAAATTTATTTAATGGATTAATAATATTAGATGGTAAATTGAATTTTTTCAATGCCCTGTAGAAGTTGGAGTATGGTTTAGGAATGAAATGCTTTTAAAGGAAAACCTTTAATTTATAAATGAAAACCAATGCATTTAATTACGTGTAACTGAATGTATGTGAATAATTTTGTAAGAGTAAGTTAATTAACAATTTAATTGGGCATACCCGATTTAATTGAAATAACAGAAAAGACAAGAACTTGATTTGCCTAGGTATTTATATATTGATAAACTATAACTAAATAGAAAGTTTGGTAGTAAATAGGATATAAGAAGACAAAGGCAATTAATAAATGAATTCATAATAATAAGTAGTAATTAATGCATATATATTTAGCATTAGTGATAATTACAAAACTTACCCATTTATCTAATTTATTTAATTAAATCTAAATCTATGGCAATATTGTTGGAATGATGGTTGTAACTGAATTTGAATGTAAAAGGGTAACAATTTTTTAGGTTAACCATTTTGAGTATGTTAAGTTAAGAATGGCAATCGATTGAAATAAATATAAATTAATTATTTTGTTTTGGCTAATGTGTTCTAGTTAATAAAAGCGAATTTATATGAATTGAAGCATGCACTAATGAAATGTATTATAATTCAAATATTATTTATACCCATAAAATGTATTTACTGAATAGCAAAATTTTAAATTCAATAAACGAAATTTATTGATGTTTCAACTTTAATTAATAACAAATAATGTGGGATCAATTACAGTTAATTGACTAAATTTTTTGCAGTTAGGGTAGATTTGTTTTGGAATTTAAGGTAGTTAAATTTATAAGTTGAAACTTATGATAAGCCTATTGGCTATATGAAAATTCATTGATTTAAAAATGTAAAGTATCTGAGTAGGTATATTTAAATATAAATGGTACCCAGGATAGTAATGTGATAAGTAGTGGAATTAAGAATGAGAATTTGGATTTATTTATTTACATGGAAACTTAAGGTCTAATAATTGAACTCAATTGAAATTTAATGAGTTTGAACATAGTAAATAATTCGTTAATTGAAATAAAGATAATGTGAAAAATTTGTGTGATAATTTGGAATCCAATATTAAAGCCATCTATTGGAAATATATGAAGGGAATAACCATTGATTTCTTTGATTTATTATAAATCTTAGGATATTATTTATAATTGTGAATTTAACGGAATTAAGGATTTATATTAAAATTTATAAATTTACCTTCTTTACTTTGACATCTAGATTTGTTGAAATTTTGTAAACGATTAAGAATTTTAGAAAAAAAATGGGTCAATTTTTGAATCTAAATATAAAATTGGGTTTTATTTATTCATTTTAAATTTATTTAATTAATAAAAAAATAGCCATTTTGGCCACGGATTCGGATTTCGACGAAACTAGTTTCATCGGATCCGCATCGGTGAATTATTGTAGGGTTTCAAGTTTCGTATCGATCGGACCTGTCGTTTGATCGTACGGACGCGAAACGCCTTGAAATCGATTTAATTAAAATCAATTTGAAATCAATTTGGAAATTTTGTTTTCAGCATAACTTCTTCATACAATCAAATTTGGACGTGAAACTTTTTCCATCGCGTTCAGAATATTTTAAAATACCTATTTGGATATATGGGTTTAATAAATTTCATTCCGGGGTAGAACGGGCTTTTGGGCCATAGTTTGTTCCGTACGTTCATCTATCTGGTCTACTACTCCAATCCAACCCTACTTATAAATAGACGATTATAAACCCTAGCCTCCATTCTTTTCTCATTTGCTATATGTTCATTTCTTCAACCCTTTCTCTTCTTCAATGGTTGCAAACCTAAATCCATTTACAGTTCAAAATCAAAAGTCAAAAAATTAAAATCCTCATAAAATTTCCAAAAAAATATATATTGAAGTTTTTGACGAGGGGAACTCAGATCTGAAATTGGTTTCTCGATTCGAGTTATCGTTTGGCCTAAAATCAGAGAAATAATTTCGGTCGTTCGTAGGTTGGTTTTGGTTTTGCGGTGGATCTTCTACTAGAGGACGATCAGGTGGTGGCATCGCATAGAGGACGTCGAGGGGGACCTGCGGATGTAATCGTTCGCCCAAAGGAGGTCGACATCGCCTCAATTTGGCGTTGGGAAGTGACGGTGTCGCTTGAGGGGACCGGAGCATTCGACTTTGGTACTGGTGAGGGCGGCTTGGGCCGTAGAGGGTAGTGGTGTGACTCGATTGGGTCGAAGGTCGACGTGGTGGCGCCAATAATTCAGAAAAGAACGGCGGCCACTAGGTTTACGGTATCGAAATCTTCGGCCTGGAGAGATAACGCGCGCGCGTTTCTGGTTAGTGACGTGTTAAGAGCAGTATGTTTATTTTAATTAAATTTAAATTTTGATTTCAATGTTAAGATCTAAATAATTTTCTCATACGTTATCCGTTTCACGTGCAATTTTTTTTGTTAGGATCATAGTAAAATAACAGACGCGTTGACGCTGGTTTGGACAGATTTGAAGACCGTCGAATTTTTGGGTTTCAATCGGATTTAAATTCGATTTAAATTCAAAAGGTGAGTGTTTTAACCCAATCACAACTACTAAAAGTTTTTATGTTTGTTAAATTTATTTTAGATATGAGTAGAAATTTATTTATGACTATTTGGCATGTTTATTCATCATATATGTTAAATCGTGTTATTTAATTTAACTGTTAATTTATTTTATTTATTGCATATTAATTGATAGTTAAAATAAATTTATTTGCATATAAATTGCTAGTAAACAGTTATAAAATTTATTACTGAATATAAACTGTTAGTTTAATAGTTGTTAGATTTTATTTTGAATATAACTGCCAGTTATTACCTGTTATATATTATCAGATATATATTGATATTGATTTATTTTTGGATGATGATTGTGATTTGGATGATGGATGATTTTGATGAATGGATGTTTTATTATATATCATTAAACTGCAAGTTAACATTGTAACGCCCCGAAAATTTTCGACTTTCGAAAATTCAACATCGATACTCACTTTATCGACTGCCGAGAAATCGAAGGCCGGAAACCCGAAATGTTAGGGTTTAAGAAAAAAGAAAGAGGTAGAAGAAGGAGCAAAAGATAGAAGATGGAGAGAAAAGAAAATAGAAAATAGAAAATAGAACGGAACAGAAAGAAAACAACAGAACAATATCAGAATCTCACAATTCGCAGCAGAACAACATATAATAATAAATGTATAATCTTTAAACAAAGAACTATATCAGTTATTACATTACAACACATTTCATTACATGATATCATCAGAGTGTACAACAACAAAAAACAACAAACAGTGGAAAAAGAAATACTATATACTAGTAATACGCCATGCCATCCAGCTTGACTCCAGCAACTCCTGAATATCCAGAATATCCTGATAAACCTTAACTCTTGACTGCCCGTGTGGAAATTGGTGGGCACCCAGAGTTTAGGAAGGAAAACAATAAACTCCGAGTCAGTCATGTGACTGGTGTGAGAACTCAAAAACAGTTTATTTATCTTTAAAATCAAAATAGAGGAATATTTTTAAATTCAATTCGCAATGCTTTTTAAAAATGAGACTACCATAAGGCCTCCCGCGCACACACACATGCAAACGCAGAATCGGAGGAGATTTCTCCTTATGATAGCCAAAGATGCTTGATACGCATTTAAAAAGAACATTTGATATTATTACTAGTGCATAGTGTAGAGAAAAATCATTTCAAAAATAAAGATATAAATCTTAGCCAGCATAGACATTTCGAACTATGCCTACTATAGCTACCATCCAAACAGTGGTGACCACCATAAGTGAATGGCAGGTTCTACAACTAAAACCGTACAAGTTTCGTATTGGGAATTGGATTACCAACAAATGGTCAGGCCAAGGAACTTCCCATTGCCACATGAGAATGCCTCTGGAAGGACATCCCCGAGAACCAAACCGGATCTCTGCCAACACAAGGCCGGGTTACCCCTAACTGAGTAACAACTGACCGAGTATGCCATCCCTCGGTCCTTTGGGACCTTTAACCGAGCGCTCGTAATCAATTCACACAATCATAAATAAAGTGTTTCAACATGAGTAAGTATCTGGGCTCCATACCATGATACCACCCTTTTCCAGAAGGAAATGCACATACCCTAAAGGGCGCTACCCCTCATAACCTTGCCGCATCTTTCCTGTTTTGACCATTTCCGGGATGTGAGGCTCGGCGAAGTCTCGTCCACAAAAACACACTTTATACAAAAGCCATGTTTTGGGTCAACAAATGATCATAGAAATGATCACCAAGATAGACGATCAAACAAATGATCCTATCACAAATGATCAACACAATGATCATTTCACAGCAACACTCAGCATGTCACATTACCAAATTGGGAATATATCGCTGATAACCTTCAACTACATAACCTCTAAGCTCATATGTCTCAGAGAAGAGTGTTAAGCTAAGAGAATAAATTCTCCGCCACCAACAGAAATATATTTGAAAGAAATCGGCTTTATATCTCAATTTGTAATGTCAGACATACAATCCATACAAGTCTGTTCCGGGCTCGAACAGAACCGAAGGCACTTACAAAGAAGTCCTTGCAATCCGAATATTCACTAATCACTTTCGGACTTCCCATCACATATGGAATTTCTATACCGGGGCCATTCGGTGCAGAAACATTCGACGGTAATCCTTCCGTTTTCAAAAATATCCGGTCTTCAACACCGGTCATCAAATGCAATTCATTACGTCGTATCACTATTCGGATGGGTAATCCGAATAATGAGCGCAATAATTTAAAAATAAGTGTGCATTCAAATTCAAGCAATCACAACAAATACCTATTCAAAGGTAAATATTGATAGTCGGTTATTGAACTATCAATGGATATGCACACATCACCAAATTCCAAATAATTTTCCAAATTATTTATTTTCCAAAATACCTTTACTAGATATGTAGTTTTCACACTTCAAAAATAAATCAACATTTATTTTCAAACAAATTCCCCTTTTCATTTATAAATTCCATAATAAATTTTTATTCCAAAATATTTTATGAATAAACGATTTCAATTATTCATTTTCAATTTATCTTCAAAAAGATAAATTCTAAATATTCACTTCATATTGGAAAACATTTCCATACTTATTTATTAATAAGTAATTCACATATTTTATTTATTTTCAACCTTGGAAAATATTCAATATACTTAAATCGAAATTAAGTATATATTTCATTCTTTAAGAAAATCATTCTCTTAAACATATTTATTTGGGCCAAAATGAATGTTGCGTAAAACATCGTTACGACAACCCAAAATCACTAGTATAGGGATTCGAAATTAAAATAGATATATAAATCCCAATACTATACAAAACATTTCCTTTCGGAAATCATTTTCTATAACAACAGTGTTATAGTCCACCATTTCCTTCTATTTCTCGAAAACGTCTATTTCAACAATGAATGTTGAAATCTATGGTTTTGAATCTCAACCCAATTTGAAAACATCGTTAGATCGTTTTAATTCGATTTAAAACACCCAATTCAAAACATTTTCTTTAACATATTATTCACTATTCAAAAACGTGAATATAACTCCATAAGTAAGTTATAAAAATTAACTTATCAAAATAAGTTGTTTGCGAATTTATAAAACAACGTTTATAAATTCCTTTATTATCCTATATTCAATTCATAACTCAATTATATACCAAAGGTTCATATTACAAGTTAAATACTTATAATTTATTTGTTTGCAAAAATCGTTCCTTTGAACTTCATAATTATAAATCTTATAACTTATAAGATTCAATTATTTACCCAAATATATTCTTTAATAACTTCACAAAATTTATAAATCTTACTATTTATAAATTTCATTTATAACTTCACCATTTATAATTTTATAAATTCCATTCACTTATGCAATCCATTTTCACTTCATTCAAACACTTATAAAACTCGTTTTATAATTTCAATATTTCAATTTATAAATATCCATTTATAAATCTCTTAAATAAATCAATTCATATTAATATTTTAAAAAGTCTTTAAATTCCTTTATAATTTCAACCTTTTGACTTATAAAATAATCAAATTTTATAAATCCTATTTTTTAAACTTTTTACAATAAATCCCAAAAATCCAAGTTTAAACTATTTTATAAAATCATAAATCCCATATTTTCAAAAATCAACCTTTAACTATTTTTCTCAAAAAAACATAATTTTATAACTTTTAAAATTATAACGTTTATTTATAATGGATTAATTCTAAAAATCTTTATAAACGTATACTTTCAAAAATCACTTTAAAATCATTTTAAAGTTCCAAAATTTGGTCCAATGATGCTACACACCAAATAGTCAATCACGACTACAACGATATCATATATCGATATGATAATCCATCAAATATCAAAATATTTGAAATCAATAAAAGCTGTTGAGGAATCCAGTTGGATCCCTCCAACCTGTTTTCCTACATCCACAAACATTAGCACAATACCAATTTCGCTCCAGTACGAAATTATCGCGGTATATGGGATTTAAAATATTATCCGCTTAATAACGGCGCAATAGGGTCTCATCCACTAAAAAATGCGGGAAATCAACAACTGCAATATATACGTATGCCAATATATATATATATATTGCTATTATATATAATACCAATTTCACTGTTTATGAAATATTCGCGGTATATGTTTTTAATAAATAACATCCGCTTACTAACGGCGCATAATGTCTATTTTAACAATCAATAGATATCAATCATCATTCAAACATACATTCAAATATTTTAAATCTAACTATTTAAAATAAAATCGAAACCGATTCGATTGAGTGAGAAGTTCTCACCTTGATTTCAATTTCGTTTTAGCGATTTATTTCGAATAAAATTAAACGCGCGTTTAATTTTACCCGAAATTCTCACTAACTCCAAACGACTCCAATCAAATTGCATCGCGTAGTGATCGTCCATACGATACCAACGCTTCCTGTTTCGCGCGTTTTCGACCTCGTATGAAAAAGTTATGCATTTTACAAGTTTCACGATTTAAACTATAATTAATTTACAACATATATTTTAATTTTAAACCTAAGCCAATTCCTAGCCATGTGATCATTGCCCTTGCATCCAAACCGTGCATTGCATCTTCCCTTTCACGTTCTCAGGCCGACAAAGTACCCATCCCTTTGATATTAGGGTTTAATTATTCGGCCACCACGCTCGACGATAATTCGATCAGGAACTTCCATCGCGTAGCCCACCACGAGAGCTTCATTCGGCCCCCAACATGTTGAACTCGGCCACCATCTTGGCATGCAAAACGAGGCCGACCTGATGGTGAACGTGGCCATGTAGCCCCCACCTCGTTGCTCCAAACACGATCATCACCGTATAGATTGAAAGCTCTCTTCGCGCTCTCCAACTTTGCTGTTGAACACTTTGGCTAATCCTCGACGGATTGGAAGTAATTGAGGAGGAAAGGAGGATGATTTCTGGCCTTAGAAATATAAGTGACGGCTGGCCATTGAAAATTAGGGTTAGGGTTAGATATTTTTGCAAATTATGAAGAGGAGGGGGCTTTTATAGAAAATTTCCCAATTTACTACTCACCCGGAATTTCCGAACTCCAAACGAGTCATGCCGGTTGGCGTTTCTAAGGTTCACCCCGCGTTCCGAACGCAATGAAACGTGTTTTAGGAGCTAATTCGGTCATCTGTGCGAGTTATGGCAATAAACGTTCGATTTGAAATTAAACCGATTAAACGATTTTCTAGGCGTTTTAGCTTGCACCAGACAAACGGTAAATCCAATTGACATGAAATTTGAAACCATACAATAATATCACATTACGGATCCGATGAAACTAGTTTCGTCGAAATCCGACACTGTTTGAAAAATGGCTATTTTAACTCGCCAAATTAATATTAAAAACAATTTCGATGCGTTTATAGCTGCCACGATCAAACGATAACTCCGATTGCTACAAAAATTGAAATCCGGTAATAACTAACTATTACGGATCTAATGGAACTGGTTTCGTTCAATTCTGAGACTGTTCAAAAATTGGCTATTTTACAGTCGATTATTAAATATTAAAATATTCAATTTTCACAAATTAACTTTTAATTCGATTTTAAAAGTTCTAAAATATCATTCTAACTTCAATATGATAAAATAAAATTTTACAAATCAATTTCAATCATATTTAACCCAATTTTCAATTATTTCTGTAATTTAACATATTAAATTATCGATTTAATTATTCAATCAAATCCAATTATTCAAAATAAATTTATTCGACTTATAAATTTCACTTATTAATATTTAAAATCAATTAAATATTCAAATTTTAATTAATAAAAATTCTAGGTCGTTACAATCTTCCCCCCTTAAAAGAATTTCGTCCTCGAAATTAACAAGTAGAAAAGTTACAGAATCTATTAACTTTCCCAAAATCCATAGTTAAACTTCTTATAAAACTTTACTAAGTTTTCAAATCATACTTAGTTATCTTTTCAAAAACAACTACTATCGTTTAACTTTCAATTCCAAAATCAAAGTTAAAGTTTTCAAAATTTTCCAATTTTTCTCAAATTTTTCTAACGCCTTAAATTTTCGGAAAAATTTGCCATAGTCTCCTTTGCGCGGCTCGATCCGAAAAAAAAATGACAGTATATATATCACAAATATACATCTCATCAAGTAGTGAGGCATCCCGCAGGGAAAAAAAGTGTAAAAGTACGATATTTAATCCGAGATATGTACCTTATATTTTATTAGCGAGCATATACGGCTAATATAGCGCGAAAGCGAGCTCAAAATGCGAAGCAAACGCGATCCGCACCTACTAAACACTCAACAAACAACATGAGAATCATGTATATAGACAATAGTATTGATATACAACATATAGCAGCATAATAACTATATATGCCAACATAGCAAATGCAGTAAAACAACAAATGCAAACATCAACCAACTATCATCCATAACCAATAAATATTCATTCATATTCTCATTAATATTCAATGAAATAGGTTTTCAATTTAATCACATTTGATTCATTAACTATGGAGGTTTTTACTAACATTCATTTTCAATTAGTTTATATTCACTAATTCATATTCAAGTTGGTTCACTTCCCAATCAAATTCAATTTTTATTTAAGATTCACTTAACTTTCAATTGAATTTCAATTACTTTAACTTCCAATTTCATTAACACTTAATGAATTATATAGAATCAACTAACAATCATATAACAACCAATGTTTATTAATTACAACCAAATTCCTTTGCTTTCAATTGGTTTAATTAAATTAATTTTCATTCAATCTTTCTACTTCCAATACCATTAGAATTTAATGAATTAACACTTATATTCATCATTCCATATCAACTTAATTTACATTCAATTGATTTACATTCAATCCATTAATTCAATTCAATTTTTAAAGTTGAATTTCATTTATATAACTTAAGTTCACATTTATCACTTAACTTTATTAATTTACATTGATACCTATATCTACTTCATTCAACTTCTCTTAAGTTATATTTCATTTAACTTTAAATTCACTTTTATTTAAAACTCATATTCATAAATTTATATTCATATAGTTTCACTTCTTATATATATAAGTTTATTTCACAATTGTAAATCACATTAATTATAATTCAATTCTTATAATTCTTTTGCTTATACAATACTTCTTTTATTTAGATTATTCAAACAACTTATTCAACTTATATACACTTTAATAATTCTAAAAATTATTCCTTTATATATAAAAATATAATCAAGGTAAAATTATTTCATTTACCCAATTTTAAAACAATACTGTGTCGAATTGTTCTATTCAAGTGTTTAGAAACCCCTTCGATTCAGTTTCGAGGCTGCGCCGACGAAGGTTCATATGCCACTCAATAAACCAATCATCACAATATAAACAATTTTATATTCACCAACAAATACGCTCTCATAGCTATTATTACACTCAAACTCATTCTAGAGTACTACTGACTCTATCTCTAATGAGTAATACCCAACAGAACCATGGTTGTCGCTTAACCATATGCTCTGATACCAAATGTAACGTCCCGAAAATTTTCGACTTTCGAAAATTCAACATCGATACTCACTTTATCGACTGCCGAGAAATCGAAGGCCGGAAACCCGAAATGTTAGGGTTTAAGAAAAAGAAAGAGGTAGAAGAAGGAGCAAAAGATAGAAGATGGAGAGAAAAGAAAATAGAAAATAGAAAATAGAACGGAACAGAAAGAAAACAACAGAACAATATCAGAATCTCACAATTCGCAGCGGAACAACATATAATAATAAATGAATAATCTTTAAACAAAGAACTATATCAGTTATTACATTACAACACATTTCATTACATCATATCATCAGAGTGTACAACAACAAACAACAACAAACAGCGGAAAAAGAAATACTATATACTAGTAATACGCCATGCCATCCAGCTTGACTCCAGCAACTCCTGAATATCCAGAATATCCTGATAAACCTTAACTCTTGACTGCCCGTGTGGAAATTGGTGGGCACCCAGAGTTTAGGAAGGAAAACAATAAACTCCGAGTCAGTCATGTGACTGGTGTGAGAACTCAAAAACAGTTTATTTTTCTTTAAAATCAAAATAGAGGAATATTTTTAAATTCAATTCGCAATGCTTTTTAAAAATGAGACTACCATAAGGCCTCCCGCACACACACACATGCAAACGCAGAATCGGAGGAGATTTCTCCTTATGATAGCCAAAGATGCTTGATACGCATTTAAAAAGAACATTTGATATTATTACTAGTGCATAGTGTAGAGAAAAATCATTTCAAAAATAAAGATATAAATCTTAGCCAGCATAGACATTTCGAACTATGCCTACTATAGCTACCATCCAAACAGTGGTGACAACCATAAGTGAATGGCAGGTTCTACAACTAAAACCGTACAAGTTTCGTATTGGGAATTGGATTTCCAACAAATGGTCAGGCCAAGGAACTTCCCATTGCCACATGAGAATGCCTCTGGAAGGACATCCCCGGGAACCAAACCGGATCTCTGCCAACACAAGGCCGGGTTACCCCTAACTGAGTAACAACTGACCGAGTATGCCATCCCCCGGTCCTTTGGGACCTTTAACCGAGCGCTCGTAATCAATTCACACAATCATAAATAAAGTGTTTCAACATGAGTAAGTATCTGGGCTCCATACCATGATACCACCCTTTTCCAGAAGGAAATGCACATACCCTAAAGGGCGCTACCCCTCATAACTTTGCCGCATCTTTCCTGTTTTGACCATTTCCGGGATGTGAGGCTCGACGAAGTCTCGTCCACAAAAACACACTTTATACAAAAGCCATGTTTTGGGTCAACAAATGATCATAGAAATGATCACCAAGATAGACGATCAAACAAATGATCCTATCACAAATGATCAACACAATGATCATTTCACAGCAACACTCAGCATGTCACATTACCAAATTGGGAATATATCGCTGATAACCTTCAACTACATAACTTCTGAGCTCGTACTTCTCAGAGAAGGGTGTTAAGCTAAGAGAATAAATTCTCCGCCACCAACAGAAATATATTTGAAAGAAACCGGCTTTATATCTCAATTTGTAATGTTAGACATACAATCCATACAAGTCTGTTCCGGGCTCGAACAGAACCGAAGGCACTTACAAAGAAGTCCTTGCAATCCGAATATTCACTAATCACTTCCGGACTTCCCATCACATATGGAATTACTATACCGGGGCCATTCGGTGCAGAAACATTCGACGGTAATCCTTCCGTTTTCAAAAATATCCGGTCTTCAACACCGGTCATCAAATGCAATTCATTACATCGTATCACTATTCGGGATGGGTAATCCGAATAATGAGCGCAATAATTTAAAAATAAGTGTGCATTCAAATTCAAGCAATCACAACAAATACCTATTCAAAGGTAAATATTGATAGTCGGTTATTGAACTATCAATGGATATGCACACATCACCAAAATCCAAATAATTTTCCAAATTATTTTTTTTCCAAAATATCTTTACTAGATATATAGTTTTCACACTTCAAAAATAAATCAACATTTATTTTCAAACAAATTCCCCTTTTCATTTATAAATTCCATAATGAATTTATATTCCAAAATATTTTATGAATAAACGATTTCAATTATTCATTTTCAATTTATCTTCAAAAAGATAAATTCTAAATATTCACTTCATATTAGAAAACATTTCCATACTTATTTATTAATAAGTAATTCACACATTTTATTTATTTTCAACCTTGGAAAATATTCAATATGCTTAAATCGAAATTAAGTATATATTTCATTCTTTAAGGAAATCATTCTCTTAAACATATTTATTTGGGCCAAAACGAATGTTGCGTAAAACATCATTACGACAACCTAAAATCACTAGTATAGGGATTCGAAATTAAAATAGATATATAAATCCCAATACTATACAAAACATTTCCTTTCGGAAATCATTTTCTATAACAACAGTGTTATAGTCCACCATTTCCTTCTATTTCTCGAAAACGTCTATTTCAACAATGAATGTTAAAATCTATGGTTTCGAATCTCAACCCAATTTGAAAACATCGTTAGATCGTTTTAATTCGATTTAAAACACCCAATTCAAAACATTTTCTTTAACATATTATTCACTATTCAAAAACGTGAATATAACTCCATAAGTAAGTTATAAAAATTAACTTATCAAAATAAGTTGTTTGCGAATTTATAAAACAACGTTTATAAATTCCTTTATTATCCTATATTCAATTCATAACTCAATTATATACCAAAGGTTCATATTACAAGTTAAATACTTATAATTTATTTGTTTGCAAAAATCGTTCCTTTGAACTTCATAATTATAAATCTTATAACTTATAAGATTCAATTATTTACCCAAATATATTCTTTAATAACTTCACAAAATTTATAAATCTTACTATTTATAAATTTCATTTATAACTTCACCATTTATAATTTTATAAATTCCATTCACTTATGCAATCCATTTTCACTTCATTCAAACACTTATAAAACTCGTTTTATAATTTCAATATTTCAATTTATAAATATCCATTTATAAATCTCTTAAATAAATCAATTCATATTAATATTTTAAAACGTCTTTAAATTCCTTTATAATTTCATCCTTTTGACTTATAAAATAATCAAATTTTATAAATCCTATTTTTTAAACTTTTTACAATAAATCCCAAAAATCTAAGTTTAAACTATTTTATAAAATCATAAATCCCATATTTTCAAAAATCAACCTTTAACTTTTTTTCTCATAAAAAACATAATTTTATAACTTTTAAAATTATAACGTTTATTTATAATGGATTAATTCTAAAAATCTTTATAAACGTATACTTTCAAAAATCACTTTAAAATCATTTAAAGTTCCAAAATTTGGTTCAATGATGCTACACACCAAATAGTCAATCACGACTACAACGATATCATATATCGATATGATAATCCATCAAATATCAAAATATCTGAAATCAAATAAAAACTGTGGAGGAATCCAGTTGGATCACTCTAACCTGTTTTCCTGCATCCACAAACATTAGCACAATACCAATTTCGCTCCAGTACGAAATTATCGCGGTATATGGGATTTAAAATATTATCCGCTTAATAACGGCGCAATAGGGTCTCATCCGCTAAAAAATGCGGGAAATCAACAACTGCAATATATACATATGCCAATATATATATATTGCTATTATATATAATACCAATTTCACTGTTTATGAAATATTCGCGGTATATGTTTTTGATAAATAACATCCGCTTACTAACGGCGCATAATGTCTATTTTAACAATCAATAGATATCAATCATCATTCAAACATACATTCAAATATTTTAAATCTAACTATTTAAAATAAAATCGAAACCGATTCGATTGAGTGAGAAGTTCTCACCTTGATTTCAATTTCGTTTTAGCGATTTATTTCGAATAAAATTAAACGCGCGTTTAATTTTACCCGAAATTCTCACTAACTCCAAACGACTCCAATCCAATTGCATCGCGTAGTGCTCGTCCATACGATTCCAACGCTTCCTGTTTCGCACGTTTTCGACCTCGTATGAAAAAGTTATGCATTTTACAAGTTTCACGATTTAAACTATAATTAATTTACAACATATATTTTAATTTTAAACCTAATCCAATTCCTAGCCGTGTGATCATTGCCCTTGCATCCAAACCATGCATTGCATCTTCCCTTTCACGTTCTCAGGCCGACAAAGTACCCATCCCTTTGATATTAGGGTTTAATTATTCGGCCACCACGCTCGACGATAATTCGATCAGGAACTTCCATCGCGTAGCCCACCACGAGAGCTTCATTCGGCCCCCAACATGTTGAACTCGGCCACCATCTTGGCAAGCAAAACAAGGCCGACCTGATGGTGAACATGGCCATGTAGCCCCCACCTCGTTGCTCCAAACACGATCATCACCGTATAGATTGAAAGCTCTCTTCGCGCTCTCCAACTTTGCTGTTGAACACTTTGGCTAATTCTCGACGGATTGGAAGTAATTGAGTAGGAAAGGAGGATGATTTCTGGCCTTAGAAATATAAGTGATGGCTGGCCATTGAAAATTAGGGTTAGGGTTAGATATTTTTGCAAATTATGAAGAGGAGGGGGCTTTTATAGAAAATTTCCCAATTTACTATTCACCCGGAATTTCCGAACTCCAAACGAGGCATGCCGGTTGGCGTTTCTAAGGTTTACCCCGCGTTCCAAACGCAATGGAACATGTTTCGGGAGCTAATTCGGTCATCTGTGCGAGTTATGGCAATAAACGTTCGATTTGAAATTAAACCGATTAAACGATTTTCTAGGCGTTTTAGCTTGCACCGGACAAACGGTAAATCCAATTGACATGAAATTTGAAACCATACAATAATATCACATTACGGATCCGATGAAACTAGTTTCGTTGAAATCCGACACTGTTTGAAAATTTTCTATTTTAACTCGCCAAATTAATATTAAAAACAATTTCGATGCGTTTCGAGCTGTCACGATCAAACGATAACTCCGATTGCTAAAAAAATTGAAATCCGGTAATAACTAACTATTATGGATCTAATGGAACTGGTTTCGTTCAATTCTGAGACTGTTCAAAAATTGGCTATTTTACAGTCGATTATTAAATATTAAAATATTCAATTTTCACAAATTAACTTTTAATTCGATTTTAAAAGTTCTAAAATATCATTCTAACTTCAATATGATAAAATAAAATTTTACAAATCAATTTCAATCATATTTAACCCAATTTTCAATTATTTCTGTAATTTAACATATTAAATTATCGATTTAATTATTCAATCAAATCCAATTATTCAAAATAAATTTATTCGACTTATAAATTTCACTTATTAATATTTAAAATCAATTAAATATTCAAATTTTAATTAATAAAAATTCTGGGTCGTTACAATCATGCATTTTTCGTTTCATTCGGGATTGTGGTTTGAAATGATATACAACCGCAAATTTTATTTTTAAATTGCGGATTGAAATGATAAATATCTGTATCACTTGAACATAAGATAGAAAATTTTATACAGGCACCGTGGTCTATATATATATATAATATTTTAAAAGTGATTTCTATGGTTTGGATGGAATACGTTTATAATAATTTTTAGTTTTTATATTTTCTCCTATATATATACATATGAAGTTAGAAATTTTGAATTAAAACTGTGTATAAATCTCTTAAATAAAAATGGAAAAATTGAGAAAATGGAGTTTGATAATTTATATCATATGTTAAATGTTTAAGTTTGGAAATTTTAAGATATGATATTTATAACTGGATTTTTCCAAGATAAATTTAAAACGAATATTCTAGTATAAATTAAATTGAAGAAAATATTTAATTGCTAGAAATTGGAGTTTTATTTATGGATTTTATGTGAATATTCAAAACTAAACAATAGAACATTTAATTTGTTGGAAGAATAAATTCCAACTTTAGTTTTGAAATATTAATATTCCAAAGGGATATATATATATAGAAATTAAAGGGTTTTTGGAACTTGAAGTGATATTTAAGTATGGTTTAAACTTTAAATAAAGAAATATATTTGTAAAGCCATGGAAATTATTTTTCTTTATAAAATAACCTTAAAGTCAAACCATTTATTTTATATACTGTTGAATATCCAAACCATTCAAGTTCTAGAAGTTATGGTTTTAAAATTTTGAATTTCGAAATATTATGCTTTGAAAGTATATTTCAAATATTTGGTTTCCAGATATTATAAATTTTAAAGCAGTATGATTTTTTGGAAAAAAATTTATATTTGGATAAAATGATATCATATTGTTTTGGGTTTTTAAAATGATATCGTATTTATAATGGAAATTTTTATTCTGGTTTAAAGTATAAACTAATTTTTAATGACCGCGGTGTTATAATAACGATGGGTTGGCAAAGAGACCGGGATCAGATATGGACATACTCTCTGTCGATACCGAAAACCACTTTGACTAACCGTGTACGCGATGGAGATTCCAGAATGAAGTAGGATGGTGGCGACGTTTCCTGTAAGGTAAATACGTGGACCCAACTCCCGTGAGTTGGCATAAGGTGGCTAAAACAGGAGCGATCGACGGGTTAATGAGGTCATTCCTCTGATCGGACACTCCTCTTCGATATTATACTTTGACTTTGGATTGATTCAGTGGCCACTTTTACTTTGATTTTGGGGAGTTTGTTCGAGGTGGGCGGTAGCTGCGGCTACGCGTTACCATCGGCCCGGAAGCATAATTGGTATATCTACCCTGGCATTGCCTAGTTGTGCCGTGTCACCTACCCTATCGTGCCTTATACGATTTTGGTTTTGTACCATACCTATGGAGTGCCCTCTGACGACGCCCAGTACGGGGGAGATTATGGTACTGTATAGACTATGGGAATATATTCTGTGTTAAGGGCTATATGGGTAACCCCTTAACGCTATTTAAAAGTAAGTTTATTTTACAAATAGACACTATTATAATAGCGCAATATACTACCTAGTAAATAGTTTAACGGATCCTTAGGAGATGTAAATCCCGAGCATCTCTTGAGTTACTGCACTCATATTTATTCTGTTGATTTAACTTACATAAGATCTTTTAGTTCTGACTCGAGTGTTTTGTCTTTTCAATTCGCTCGGGTCAGTCCGAGCGTTTCAGGATTTGAAGATTTAGCTCTGGAGGACGAAGACGAAGATTTGTATTATTATTATTTATAGTATTGCACTACACCCACACTGTATTCCGCTGCATTGATATTTTGGTATGTGAACTCTGAAAATTTTTATATAAAGAAGAAGCAAATGTTTTGTAAACAGTTATATAAACTGTATATTTTATTATTATATTTTATCCTTCCGCTGTGAGATTCTGTTTTGTTTTATTTCTTCTCTGTTTTTCTTATTTACCCCATAACAATCCGCCCTTCCGTATGGTTTGAATCGACATGTGTGTCGGTTTAAATCGTGCGGAAAGGCGGGATGTTACAGTTTGGTTGTTGAAGAGACCGGGATCGGAAGTTGTCATACTCTCTGCCAACTCTGAAAGCCACTTTAACAACTGTGTACGCGGTGGAGATTCCAGAATGAAGTAGGTTGGTGGCGGCGTTTCCTGTAAGGTAAATACGTGGACCCAACTCCCGTGAGTTGGCATAAGGTGGCTAAAACAGGAGCGATTGATGGGTTAATAAGGTAGCACCTTTGATCGGACACTTCCCTTCGATACTATACTCTGACTTTGGATTGATTCGGTGGCCACCTTCACTTTTGATTTCTTTGATTTGGGGGAGTTTGTTCGAGGTGGGCGGTAGCTGCGCGCTACGCGTTACCACTGACCCGGAAGCGTAATTGGTATATCTACCCTGGCATTGCCCAGTTGTGTCGTGTCACCTACCCTATCGCGCCTTGTACGAGTTTGGATTTCTCCCGTAGCCCGTGTGGTATCCTCTGGTGGCTTCTCGATCAGGAGGGACTATGATATTGGATGGACTACTGGGACTATTATTGTGTTAAGGAGGAGATTGGGTAACTCCTTAACGCTATTTAAAAGTAAGTTTATTTTACAATTAGACACTATTATAATAGCGAAATATACTACATAGTAAATAGTTTAACGGATCCTTAAGAGATGTGAATCCCGAGCATCTTTTAAGTTACTGCACTCATATTTATCTCGTTGATTTAACTTACATAAGATCTTTTATTTTTGACTCAAGTGTTTTGTCTTTTCAATTCGCTCGGGTTAGTCCGAGCGTTTCAGGATCGAATACTTTAGTTTTGGAGGACGAAGACGAAGATTTGTAGTATTGCTATCTACTATATTATTCCACTACGCTATTTAATTCCGCTACATTGATATTTATAGGTATGTGAACTCTGATATTTATTTTATAAAAAAGAATCAAAAGTTTGTAAACAGTTTTGTGAACTGTATATTTATTATTATATTTTATCCTTCCGCCGTGAGATTCTGTTTAGTTTTTTTCTCTTCTCTATTTTCTTATTTGCCCCATAACAATCCGCACTTTTGTATGTTTTAAGTTTGATGTGTGTGGTTTATCGTCGATTTAAAGCATGCAAAAAGGCAGGATGTTATAGTCGCCTCCATCATCCCCACCGCCCCTTCAAAGTTTAGGGTTTTCGAACACAAATCAACCAAATTCGAGCGCCCCCGATCGAATTAGCACACACGACCACCAACGTTAGCTTCCCCTTGCCGAGCTCTCCAATACCCAGAAACCGATTTTCCAATTGACGCTCTAGTCAAAAACGCCCAATTCAATTTTGATCGCGATTTCTGGTCAAACGATGCTTCGAATTGAAAAACGAATTACACCACTGAATTACGCTCGTCGAGAGCTTCAATATATATTTTTCTAATTTTTTCTGAGGACTTTGAATTTTATGCTTTGCGTTTTATTTGCAATTCGATCTGGAAATATAGAATTTTGTTTGCCATTGAGGAAGAGGAGGAATAGAATGAATTTACCTATAGACAAATAAGAATTTAGGGAGGCTAGGGTTTATAGCAGGATATTTATAGAGAAAGTGAAAATAGAATAAATGGATCGGGTTGAATACGCGCTAACGACAAAGTGGCCCAAAAAGCCCGTTCTAACCCCAGAACGAAATTGGGTAAACGCATATATCAAAATAGGTGTTCTAAACTATTTTAAATTCGATGGAAAAGGTTTCATTTTCAAATTGCATCGTATGAAGAAGTTATGTTAAAATCAATATTTTCAAATTGATTTCAATATATCGATTTCAAAGCGTTTCGTGTCCGTACGATCAAATGACAAGTCCGATCGCTACGAAACTTGAAACCCTACAATAATTCACTGATACGAATTCGATGAAACTGGTTTCATAAAAATCCGAGTCAGTGGCCAAAATTGTTATATTTATATTAATTAAATAAATAAAATTTAGTCAATTTAATCAATTTTTCAATTTAAATTCGATAATTGACCATTCTTATCATTTTTAAATTTCCCAATCATTTTCATTGATTTAAATAAAATTTAAAATGTCAAATCAGAGTTGATAAATTTATAATTTCAGCGTTTGGCCCTAATTTCTTTAACTTCAGAAATTATAGATTTAATTTTCCAAAATTCTATCTAATTTATTTTCATTATATTATTCCGTTCATTAGTAACAATTAGATGAAATCTACATCGGATTCATACTTTATTACACAAGTATCTTCAATTTCATCTAAATTAATATTTATGTAATATTTAAATATTAAATTTCAATTGATTGCAATAGATTCAATTATTGAATTTTTCCCTTCAATTAAATAAATAAATCTTGTATCTATTCTTTAAATCAAACAAATAGCCATATTATAAATAGAATGCATTAATTTACATCTTATAAAAGAAAATTAACCATTTTCAATGACAAATCACATCTACCCTAACTGCACAATTTAGTCAATTCATTGTAATTGATTTCACAATAAATGTTATTAATTATAAATTGAAATCTCAACAAATTCGTTTATTGATTTAAAATCTTGCTATTAAATAAATTGACAAACTTATGGGCATAATTAACATTGAAATATGTTACATTTCTTGATTTACAATCCTTACATTAACCAATAGTCATATTTAAATGGAATTTACATTATCTCCAATTATTAATTACCATCAGTTCAGATCTTAACATTTGTTCCATAAAGTCATTTGCACTAAATTAGTTACTGCATTAATTCCTTTTATATAAAATTAAGGTCCATTTAACTCTGATTGATTTCCAATTTTATTAAATTTGATTTCTCATTTCAATTGCAAAAAAGTAAATTTCAATTGCTACAAAAATTATATTTAATATAAATTTGAATTCAATCAATTAGTATTGCACTAACCTTATTACATTAAATTACATTCAGTTTCAATTTATATAGAATTAAATTCTAATTACTTACCATTGAATTCATCAATTATTGATTCTATCCAATCACCATTTAATTTATACTAATTCGTCAATTTGTACCATATATCTCTTATTTCCTTAAAATAAATTTATATTTCTATTAAGTTTTCATTTACACTTCCGTTACTATTTTAATAATCATTAAAGTAACGTTTATTATCAATAACAACATTATAATTACTTACCCTTTAAATGAACTTGATTTCCAATAGATTCATTGACAAATTAATTAGGTAATTTATAATAATTTGTTATCATACCCTTACATTTACACTTAAGTTTATGTTATGTTCAATTTATTCCGTATTACTTTCTTAGTTAATAATTTTTGAGTTTATTCCCCGATTCCCTAATTACAATCAATTAAAACTTTACAATCTGTTTCAATTCATTTGCAATTTCATTAATTATTACATTTACTTCAATATAAATTAGGAAATTTTTATTTCTTCCTAAAATAAATTACAAAAATCAAATTAAATTAACAAATTAAACGGTTGAAATTTACGGGTCGTTACACTCTCCCCCACTCAAAACTTTTCGTCCCCGAAAAGGGAAAGAAGGGAAAAGAAGAATTAAGAAATCAATATATCTTATTTCAATATTAAATTTATAAACAAATAAATTTACAAAATAAAATAATTCAAAATAAAATATACAAATTTATACCCATTAAATCTTTTATACTTAAGTTATTAAAGTTTGGGAAACATTATCAAAACACTCTAAGTCCAAAATTTACAGAAAATTTTGACAGAGTCTCCTTTGTACGGTGAGGCTCTGGAGAACACATAATATCAATTATAACAATATACACATATAATATCCAAAATGTTATATCCCAACAGGGGAAAATATATAAAATAGCGCTATACACCCGTAATCCGAGAACCTACCTATTTGTCGGGCAATTAACGCTTTATTTTATGGAACCAAAACAGTAGCAATTGCTTTCATAACCTGTATTTCACTTATATAATCCAAAAAGGTTAACCATTATATAAAATGAAATATTTAAAACGGTTTCAACCATTAACAAACAATCAATACAAACATCAATCATTCATTCATATCAAACAAACTAAATAGTTGTTCGGGTTCAAAACTTTATATTGTACAGAATGAAAAATAAACTACTAAGTGTACCCTTCACTCAACAGTCTTAGGTGAAACTAAATAGATTATTCGTTCATCCAAACAATTTTAAAGTATCCTTACCCAAACAACCATACACCAAACACAACAAATTCTAAACAAGAAATCAAGTTAATTTTTGTAAATTTCATTTCAAATTATTGCTGTTTGATTTCCTTTTTATCCATATACTGATTTATCTTTTTAATTTTACATTTATGTCTTACAATTTTATTTACTTATATTTATTTCTACCAAAATCTCATTTTCACTTATTCATCTCATGAAATTTTCCTTTTATTATATTACGTTCATTTATTCACTCCTTAACTTCATTTATTTACAGTATTCATCTTTCTGTTTATTTTCAAAATAAATGCCTTTAACACTTACTTATGTTTATAAAACTACGACATCAATTCTAATTTATTAAAGAATTCCATTAATTACTTTCATTACCTCAAGTTAATTACTTGTATAATATCTATTACATTTTCTTATTACATTTCAACTTTTATATCTTTTGGTAAGTTATATATATGCCTTTAAGAATGTAATTGGAAGTTATACAAGTTTTTCTCAATTCTTTTAATTAATTAATGGTTCAATAATTATATCCTTTGTTTTATAGATTACAATTTCAACTTTCTTTTTAATTCTATTTATTCTTAGCATTAAATTCCTTATTTTTTTAAAGACTCAAATTATTAATTGGTTACATCCCATTTCACTACAATGCTTGAAACTATTAATTAATCGAAAACTTAAGAATTAAATACCGGGTTAAATTTCAATTCATTTTAAAAATAATAGATAAAGGTTTATACTTAAAACTTATATATCCAATTATACTTAAAAAAATTCAAAATTTATATTTGTTTATCACAATAAATCTGTAGTAAAACTACTACGATGGCCTTCCCACTTCGAAACTCGAAAATGAATGTGGATGATGCGTGCACTCATCACCGAAATTATTTTCCAGCGACAAAGAGGGGAGTACATACTTATTTCTTTTCCAAATTTTCTTTTAAAATCTTTCTTCCAAATTATATAGAAATATTTATATCATAAAATACTTCTAAATAATATTATTATTATATTCCAAAATCATTGAAAGAATTTTCAAAACCCCGGGACTCGAGTTCTAAATTCCCAATTTTCGTCTATTTTTTTTCAATCTTATTTCAACTATTATTTATAAATTTCATTACCTAACAACCAATATATTGCAACAAAATATAACCTTTATAAAAGTTTATTTTATATGTAGAAAATATATAATAGGCAAAATTATTTCATTTACCTATATTCAAAAACAAATATTATGTCGATCTGTCCAATTAAGTGTTTAGAAATCCCTATTGATGTCATAGCGTCTTATGCATCAACCAGAATTTATAAATACAAAACGGAACAAATTAATACAACATTAAAACCTTTTTATAACACTAACAAATACGCTCCCTCATATATATACACTCAGCTACTCATCATAGGGTATTACTACCCTAGTGGTAAGACCCCACAAAGCCAAGGTTTATCGCTAAACCAAAGCTCTGATACCAACTGTAATATCCCGCCTTTTCACACGCTTTAAATCGACACATGTGTCAATTCTAACCATACGGAAGGGCGGATTGTTATGGGGTACATAAGAAAAACAAGAATGAAATAAACAAAATAGAATCTCACAGCGGAAGGATAAAATATAATAATCAAATATACAGTTCATAATCTGTTTTACAATTTGATTTTCTTTATACAATAAATATTAGAGTACACATACCAGAGAATAATAATTAATGCAGCGGAATACCGTGTGTAGTGAAATAATATAATATAATAATAATAATGAAATCTTCGTCTTTGTCCTCCAGAGCTAAAGTCTTCGAAATCCTGAAATGCTCGGACTGACCGGAGCATTTTGAAAAGACAAAACACTCGAGTCAGACTAAAATATCTTATGTGAGTTAAATCAACAGAAATAAATATGAGTGCAGTAACTCGAGAGATGGTCGGGATTTACATCTCCTAAGGATCCGTTAAACTATTTACTATGTAGTATATTTCGCTATTATAATAGTGTCTAATTGTAAAATAAACTTATTTTAAATAACGTTAAGGCTTTACATTTTCCACCTTAACACATAAAATGCCAATAGTCTATACAGTACCGTAATACGTCCTGATCGGGAGGCTACCAGGGGATACTCCATAGGTATGACACAAATAGAAACTCGGAGTAAAGGCTCGATATGGCAGGTGACACGGCACAACTAGGCAATGGCAAGGTAGATTTACCAATTACGCTTTCGTCCGGTGGAAACGCGTAAACGTAGCTATCGCCCACCTCGAATAAACTCCCCCAAATCAAAGAAATCAAAAGTGATGGTGGCCACGGAATCAATCCAAAGTCAGAGTATAGTATCGAAGGGAAGTGTCCGATCAAAGGTTCTACCTCATTAACCCGTCGATCGCTCCTGTTTTGGCCCCCTTATGCAAACTCACGGGAGTTGGGTCCACGTATTTAGCTCAGGGGAAATGCCGCCGCCATCCTACTTCATTCTGGAATCTCCACCGCGTACACGGTTGTTAAAGTGGTTTTCGAAGTTGGCAGAGAGTATGACAACTTCCGATCCCGGTCTCTTCAACAACCAAACATTATTATAACACCGCGGTCTTTTTAAAATATCTTATACTTTAAAACCAGAATAAAATATCCTTTTTAAAACCATATAGATACTATAACATTTCTATTTCAAAACCCAAATCAATATGATATCATCTTTATTTCAAATATATCTTTTCTCAAAAATCATAGAACTTTTCAAATATATATACCTTAAACCCATAGCTTCGAAACAAAATTTCAATACTTAAATGGCTTAATAATAAATTACTTTATAAAGTAAATTAGCTTTTTACCTTCTCAAATCAATTCCAAATACAGATTTTAATTCCCAAATAAACCATTTAAATTTCTATATATTTCAAAGCTTCAATTATTCCACCATTTCAAAACTTATTCTTAGATAATTTCATATATATCAAGTTCAACTGCTATTATTTAGATTTTAAATGTTTACTTAATAAATCAAATATCATTTTAGTAAAACCTTTATACTTCAAATAGCCGGATATTCTTCCCATTTAATTTACTTGGTAAAAATCATTTAAAACAATTTGATATTCATTTAAATCCTCTAAACAGAAATCAGGTTATAAAATCATACCTTTAAATCTCAATTTAATTTCAAATCAATTTTTATGCGAGAATAATTCTTATATACTTTCATTCAAATCAAATTCATAATCCATATTTATCTTTCACCTTATTCTCATTTAATTTATTTAAACTCCAAAAAATATAATTTAAATAAACACAACCATATTATATTCTAATAAAGTCAATTTTATTATTTAACTTCTTATATACTTTAAATAATTTTATACATAGGTTTAAACCAAGAATTTTACTATATATATAAAATAACATTTATACAATATCCAAATCAATATCTCATAAAACCGTATATTACTTTACAAACCATAGAAAATCATTTTATATATATATATATATATATATATATATATATATATATATATATATATATGTAAAAACCGCGGTGCCTGTATATAATTTTCTACCCAATGGTCAAGTGATACGGATATTTATCATTTCAATCCGCAATTTAAAAATAAAAATTTACGGTTATATATCATTTCAAATCGCAATCCCGAATGAGATGAAATGCATAATAACTTGCAGTTTATGACAATATAAAATACAACATCAATTCATTCAATATCAACCATCAACAATTTATCGCAATCATCATCAAATTCAAACAATAGCATCAATATAGAACGGACAATAAACAACGGGTATTAAATAGTAGTTTATATTCAACAATAAATTTAATAACTATTTAAATGGCAATCTATATGCAATGAATAAATTAATTAACAATTTAACTGGCAGTTTAAATGCAATGAACAAATTAAATAGCAATTTAACTGGCAGTTTAAATGCAATGAATAAATTAAATAGCAATTTAATTTAAATAAATGAAATTAACTGAGATGATGATTAAAAATATGCCACACAACCAAAAATAAATTTTAAATCACATCGTATATCAATTGAACAAACATAGGAAATTTTAGAAGTTGTGAGTGGGTTAATACACTCACCTTTTGAATTTAAATTGAATTTAAATCCAATTTAAACCCAAAAATTTGACCATATCAGAATTCGTCTAAACCAGCGTCATCAAGTCCGGAATTCAGATACGAACCTAGCGGACAAAACTGCGCGTAAAACCGATTTCATATGTAAAAGTTGTTAAGATTTGAACATTAAAGTTGAAAATTAAATTAAACTAAAAATAACACAAAACAAATCACCTCCCATCCCAAAAATTGACACGTCCTCCATCCTTTCAAGCAAACCTGTGCACGGATCTACAGAGCAACCGAACCCATCCTCACCGGAAACTAGCCACCTTTGACCAACAAATTCTCCCTCTTACGACCACTTGGACGCCTCCAACCACCACCATCTCGAAGCCCATGCCGAGACGCACCCATGGCCAGGAGGCCGCCGTCTTCGGTCGCCTCCATCGTTGCCGCCGCCCGCTTCAAAGTTTAGGGTTTTCGAACACAAATCAACTAAAATCGAGCACCCCGATCGAATTAGCACACAGAACCACCAACGTTGGCTTCCCCTTGCCGAGCTCTTCAATACCCAGAAACCGATTTCCCAATTGACGCTCCAGTCAAAAACTCCAAATTCAATTTTGACCTAGATTTCTGGTCAAACTATGCATCAAATTGAAAAACGAATTACACCACTGAATTACGCTCATCGAGAGCTTCAAAAAATATTTTTCTGAATTTTTCTGAGGACTTTGAATTTTATGCTTTGGATTTGATTTGCAATTGGATCTGAAAATATAGAATTTTGTCTGCCATTGAGGAAGAGGAGGAATAGAATGAATTTACGTACAAACAAATGAGAATTTAGGGAGGCTAGGGTTTATAGCAGGATATTTATAGAGAAAGTGAAAATAGAATAAATGGATCAGGTTGAATACGCGCTAACGACAAAGTGGCCCAAAAAGCCCGTTCTGACCCTGAAACGAAATTGGGTAAACCCATATATCAAAATAGGTGTTTTAAAATATTTTAAATTCGATGGAAAAGGTTTCAGTTTCAAATTGCATCGTATGTAGAAGTTATGCTAAAATTAATATTTTCAAATTGATTTCAATTAATTTCATGGCGTTTCGCGTCCGTACGATCAAACGACAAGTCCGATCGCTACGAAACTTGAAACCCTACAATAATTCACCGATATGGATCCGATGAAACTGGTTTCATCGAAATCCGAGTCAGTGGCCAAAATGGCTATTTTATATTAATTAAATTAATAAAATTTAGTCAATTTAATCAATTTTTCAATTTAAATTCGATAATTGACCATTCTTATCATTTTTAAATTTCCCAATCATTTTCACTGATTTAAACAAAATTTAAAACGTCAAATCAGAGTTGATAAATTTATTATTTCAACATTTAGCCCTGATTCTTTAACTTCAGAAATTATAGATTTAATTTTCCAAAATTCTATCTAATTTACTTTTCATTATATTATTCCGTTCATTAGTAACAATTACATGAAATTTACATCGGATTCATACTTTATTACACAAATATCTTCAATTTCATCTAAATTAATATTTATGTAATATTTAAATATTAAATTTCAATTGATTGCAGTAGATTCAATTATTGAATTTTTCCCTTCAATTAAATAAATAAATCTTGTTTCTATTCTTTAAATCAAAAAAAATGGTCATATTATAAATAGAATTAGCATTAATTTACATCTTATAAAAAAATTAACCATTATCAATGACAAATCACATCTACCCTAACTACACAATTTAGTCAATTCATTATAATTGATTTCACATTAAATGTTATTAATTATAAATTGAAATCTCAATAAATTCATTTATTGATTTAAAATCTTGCTATTAAATAAATTGACAAACTTATGGGTATAATTAACATTGAAATATATTACATTTCTTGATTTACAATCTTTACAATAACCAATAGTCATATTTAAATGGAATTTACATTACCCCCAATTATTAATTACCGTCAGTTTAGATCTTAACATTTGTTCCATAAAGTCATTTGCACTAAATTAGTTACTGCATTAATTCCTTTTTTATATAATATTAAGGTCCATTTAACTCTGATTGATTTCCAATTTTATTAAATTTGATTTCTCATTTCAATTGCAAAATAGTAAATTCCAATTGCTACAAAAATTATATTTAATATAAATTTGAATTCCAATCAGTTGGTATTGCATTAACCTTATTACATTAAATTACATTCAGTTTCAATTTATATAGAATTATATTCTAATTACTTACCGTTGAATTCATCAATTATTGATTCTATCTAATCACCATTTAATTTATACTAATTCGTCAATTTGTACCATATATCTCTTATTTCCATAAAATAAATTTATGTTTCTATTAAGTTTTCATTTACACTTCCGTTACTATATTAATAATCATTAAAGTAACGTTTATTATCAACAACAACATTATAATTACTTACCCTTTAAATGAACTTGATTTCCAATAGATTCATTGACAAATTAATTAGGTAATTTATAATAATTTGTTATCATACCAATACATCTACACTTAAGTTTATGTTATATTCAATTTATTCCATATTACTTTCTTAGTTAATAATTTTTGAATTTATTCCCCGATTCACTAATTACAATCAATTAAAACTTTACAATCTGTTTCAATACATTTGCAATTTCATTAAATTATTACATTTACTTCAAAATAAGTTAGGAAATTTTTATTTCTTCCTAAATTAAATTGCAAAAATCAAATTAAATTAACAAATTAAATGGTCAAAATTTACGGGTCCTTACATAGCATGTTAAATTTGTAAGTATATAAATACTTTGATTATATAAAATGTTAAAGTGGAAAGTATTACATTCCAAAAATGTTATAATTCCTTAAGGTTACATTTCCAAAATGCTATGATAATTTAAATAAATATTTCAAGTTTAATAATTTGAGGTAAATACTCAGTGATTTGGAAATTTGGGTATTATTTAAGTGATATATTATTGAATTAGTTTGAAATGGAAATGATACTATTGTGATATGGTTTTGAAATGAGTATGATATTTTGGTTTTGAAAGTATATACTATTTTGAAAGAAATGATATGATTTTGAAACGGATATGCTAGTTTGGTTTTGAAAGTATAAATGATTTTGAAATAAATATCCATGGGTTATAATAACGTTTGGTTGTTGAAGAGACCGGGATCTGAAGTTGTCATACTCTCTGCCAACCCCGAAAACCACTTTTACAACCGTGCACACGGTGGAGATTTCAGAATGAAGTAGGATGGTGGCGACGTTTCCTTTGAGGTAAATATGTGGACCCAACTCCCGTGAGTTGACATAAGGTGGCTAAAACAGGAGCGATCGACCGGTTAATGAGGTAGCACCTTTGATCAAACACATCCCTTTGGTATTATACTTTGACTTTTGGATTGTTTCGGTGGCCACTTTTGATTTCTTTGATTTGGGGGTGTTGTTCGAGGTGGGCGGTAGCTACGGCTACGTGTTTCCACCGACCCGGAAGCGTAATTGGTATACCTACCCTGGCATTGCCTAGTTGTGACGTGTCACCTACCCTAGCGCGCCTTATGCGATTTTATTTTGTACCATACCTATGGAGTGCCCTCTGACAACGCCCAGTACGGGGGAGATTACGGTACTGTATAGACTATGAGAATATAAAAGTGTGTTAAGGGCTATATGGGTAACCCCTTAACGCTATTTAAAAGTAACTTTATTTTACTATAGACATTATTATAATAGCGAAATATTACTACATAGTAAATAGTTTAACGGATCCTTAGAGGATGGGTGGTCCCAAACATCCTTTAAGTTACTTGTACCTTATATTACAGTCCACTTGAGTTTGTTTACATTGTATAAGTATGTATGTCCTGACTCGAGTGTTTTGTGTTTTGCTTTACACTCGGGTCAGACTGAGTGATACAACATTAGAGACTCACCTTCGGAGTTGGAGCTTTGCTTGAAGATCCAGCTATCTATTTCAATTCCAGTTATTCAGTTGATCCCAGTGATGTATTCGGCTTTGTACTTGATTATTGTATTAAACTCCTATTGTATCTTGTTTAACTCTAATGTTTTACATAGTAGCTACACGAACTACTATTTCAGTACTTCCGCTGCATTATATTACTCTGTGCCTGTGATCTGTGATTTATTTATTATTGTATATTCTGAGTTTTGCTAAATTTATATTTACAATTCGGTATTTTGAGCAATTCAAATCCGGCATGTTTGGATGCGAATGGTTGAAAATATCGGGTCGTTACATTTGGTATCAGAGCTTTGGCTCTAGGAAAAACTTAGCATATATGGTAAATTTACTTACAGAATCACTTTCATTCGAGTATGAATCTCTTCCTTTTGACTTGATCCCTTTTGAATTTGGGAACGTTCCCTGCGGTTCCGAAATCCATTCTTGTCCCTCACTATTCATCTTCCTTAGATTTTGGAGTATCCCATAACTCCACTTCAGATGATCTTTAATGAGTTGGCGGTCTCGTCACCATTCTGATGACTTGTAAAGAGGTGAAACTCCTTTGCAATTAGCATTGATTAACCAGAGGCTTATATATATATCCTCGGTTTAGATGCTAATACCTCTTTTTATTCCGAATTCTATTTCTTAAGATCGAATGTAGAATTACCTCAGAATTCCACATTGATCTAATTCTTGAACTCACGGTTGACCCGGTTAAGGTTGCCCGTGATTTATGTAAGCTTATCCATTGCTTATTCTGCCAATTTAATCATCTTATCTTTTGTTTCCAACTTATCTTCGAATCAGAATTCTCTTGATTTGAGTCAATCAAATTTGAATCCCTATTCTTGCTTTGTAAACTATATTTAAAATGTTTTATATATTGTGTTGTTTGAGTTGTTAATGTTGATTTGGGTTTCCGGTCGATTCGTCTGATCAACGCTATCGATAGGATTTCCAAAACACTTGAACCGAGCAAACTGACACCATATTGATTTCAAAATTTAGTAAATGATAAATTTTGTATAATTATATTATGTATGATTTTGATTTTTTGAACTCTGATAGTTAATTGAATAGGTTATTAAGAAATAATATTTGACTTTATATATATTATGTAACCATTGGCTTTTGTCTCCAATATAAAAAACTGAACTATAAAACATGGCTATAAATTAATTTGGAAACTAAAATGAATCTAAATCAAGGACTTGAGAATTTAATTTCCGATGGTTTCAAACTTGGGTTTTTAAAGTTTTAAAAGATATAACATTTAAAGTGTTTTCCAAATAGAGATTGTTTTCAAAGAATTTTTAATGTTTAAATTAGTGCCCTTCTCTTGTCGTTGGAAAATAATTTCGGTGATAACTGCAACATCATCAACATTCATTTTCGAGTTTCGAAGTGAAGAGACCATTCTGTAGCTTTGCTACTGTTTTTCTTTGAAAATTTAATTGATTTGAATTTCAAAAATATGACTTGATTTATAATATATATATGGATATATGATTTAAATTTGATTTGATGTATATTGTATATATATTTATTTACCTCTAAATGGTTTGAAGTTAATCGAAAATCTAATTCTTAAACTTTGTCTTAAAGGATAATGTCAAATATACAATGAAACCAAAATTTTGAATGAATGATTCAAACTTGAGTAATTGAATTTGAATGTTTTATTTGTATAGTACTCAATTGCATTTCAAATATAACTTACCTTGTTTTTCAGAAGTTAACAATGTTGTAACGACCCAGAATTTCTGTTAATTAAAATTCGTATATTTAATTGATTTTAAGTATTAACAAGTGAAATTTGCAAGTCGAATAAGCTTTATTTCGAATATCTAGATTTAATTGGATAATTAAATCGATAATTTAATATTTGAAATTACAGAATTTTTTTGGAAATTAGGTTTATTGTAACGACCCTAAATTTTGAACAATTTAAATTGAAAATATTTAATTAATTTTAAATATTTGAATGATGGTTTAGTTTGAATTCTCAATATAACTTTGAATTTGGCGATTAAATTTTAGAATTTAATATATTGAAAGTTGAATAAAAATTTGAATCTTCAATTTTAAGCTGATTAAAAATATTTCAAAGGCTTGTAAAGTTCACATCGATAATACTGAAAATAATAGAAGCTTCAGAATTGAGTTTGAAAGCGATTTGATCAGTTTTGAAATTATATCGTTTGAATCGATATTTAAAATTAGCTTCCAAGGCATAATCTCGGAATTCGACGAAACCAGTTCCATTGGGTCCGTAATATTGAATTATTATCGGATTTCAAATTTTGTATTATTCGGAGTTGTTATGTGAGCACACGGTAAGTAAACGCGTTGAACTTAAATCGAATTCAATTTGATTTTAAATTTGAATTGGGTCAACATCGGCACACTTTTGCCTCAAACCAAAACACTGTAGAGGTAAGGTAGGCATGTTAATACCAACGACTATTCTCTGCAAAATCACGTCGTTCTTTATTTTATAATGCCGATACTTCTGCCCATCATTTTAAATCACGCCCTTACTCAAATCAGTTCTAACGAAAACAAATAATAACAATGGCCGCTCTAATCAAATGGCCGAAGCCAGAAATCAAAACGAAAAAAAATGTCGCTCCCTTCTTCCTCCTCCAATGTCGAGCAGAACCGAAATCGACTTCGAATCAAAAAAAAATGAGGGAGGCCGGCAAATTAGGGTTTGGCTCGCGATCATTTGGAGAGTGGGCCGGAGTTGATTCGATGAGCTAGTTGGGTGGAGTTGCGTGCATGTGGGGGAATGGTGGCTGCGATGGCGACATCAAGTATCATCGATCGGTTGATTGAGGGGTTGGGTCGCGATCGAGTGTCAATCTGGGGATTCGAATTAGGGCAGCGGCGTGTTCGAGGTGTTGAAGCAGGGAGGTGACAAAGGCTAGGGTCGCGTGTGGATCTACACTCGAGAAAATAATGGTTCAGAAAGCTCGTTGATATCAAAGGGGATGGCGCGCTGCACAGATAAGGGTAGTAGTGGCTTTGTCTAATGATCAGCCTGTGCAGTGGATATGAATAGAGGTATCTGTTTTATTTAAATTAATTCAAGTAAATGTTTATAGATTGGAAATAAACAATATAGTTAATATTCATGGATATCGGAGAAATTGTATACAGTAAGAAAATTTTGTTTTGTCATTTACATAAAGATGTATATATGCACGTATAGATAAAGAAAAATAAAAATAAATGTTTGGTAGTTAGTTTATTTTATTAATCTATTCAGTCATTTTAACTACTAAAAATAATTTGTTAAAAAGGAATATGTTTAAAATCAAAAGTATTGGTTTAAAATTAATATTTATTTCCTTAGGATTTTTAAATGGGTATTTGATTTGATTAAATGGATTGGTAAAAGAAAATTTGTTAGGAATTCAAATTATTTGATAAAATGATTTATTTAAGGAAATGTAGTTTAAAATTTAATCTTAAATAAATTTATAAACGAGAATTATTTATATGGATAAAACTAGGAAAAGAAAGAAAATAAATAATAATAGGAATTTTAAAACTTGAAGGAAATTTAGTTTAAAAACAAATTATTAGTTAAATTAAATAAATCTATTCAATGGTAATTAATTATTCAATTCAGTTTAAATATTAATAAATCTTACAATGCTTATACAAGGTCAATATTATGGAGAAAATAAATCAAAATGGAAATTTTAAGTAAAGTAATTCTTTAAAGAATTGGGAGTTTGAAAAGAAATTAGTTTAAACCAAGATTATTAATTTAAAATATAATTTTTGGTTAATTAAATTTATTAAAAAATGAGAAATTTAATCATTAGTTAGATAAATTTATCAAAGGAGAAAATTGGGTTAAAAAGAATTATCAGCTAGTCAAAAAAAACTATTAAACGGAAATTAATTGTTCAGTTAATTTGAATATTAATGAATTGTGTAAATAATTAAATAGGTATAAATCAAGAAAATCGAGTCAAGATGGAAATGGACTGCAAATAAAAAGCTAAGGTGAGAACTTCTCACTCAAAAAGGGTTTTGTTTAAATTTTAAATAGTTAGATTTAAAATTGTTGATTGTGTTGATTGTTTGTTTGGATAATATAGTATTATCTATTGTATTGAAATAGACCCTATACGCCGCCTATTAAGCGGATGTTATTTATTAAACCCATATACCGCGATATTCCACCTTGAAGTGGAATTGGTATTATATATGTACTTGGAGTTGATTTCCCGCATTATATAGAGGATGAGACCCTATTGCGCCGCCTATTAAGCGCATAATAATTTATAAATCCCATATACCGCGATATCCCGTCTTGAAACGGAATTGGTATTGTGCTAATGTCTGTGGATGCAGGGAAACTGGTTGGAGGGATCCAACTGGATTCCTCAAATAATTGAATTGGTTTCAATATTGTGTGTTGATTTCTTTTTATTTTGATCCCTGTGTGATTATCTTTATGATTGAAACCGTTGAAGGCTAAAATTTAGCCGAATAAAAATTCTGGTATCATTAGATATCGGAAATAAATAAAATTTGATTTTTGAAATAAGTAGTAGATAAATTTATAAAATGGTTTGAATTAGGATATTTGAATTATTATAAATGGTTTATGTAAAAAGATTTATAAAATGGATATTTATAAATAAAAACTAGAATTATAAAACGAGTTTTTATAAGCGCTAAAATGAATTATAAATGAATTTATAAGTGAATGAAATTTATAAATTGTGAAGTTATAAAAGAAAATGATTTTTGTAAAATAAGAGAATTATAAATAATTGACTTATAAATTGGGTTTTAGCATTTAAATGAGATATAAATAGAATTTGTTAATTAAAGGATTTTATAAGTTGAAGTTTTATAAAATATATAGATGTGAATTTATAAACATTGTTTTATAAAATTCGAAATCAATTGAATTCGATAGATTAAACATAGAAGTTTATTAAAGGAGATATATTCACAATTTTAGACGATGAATATATTATAAAAAAATGGATACGTTTAAGGAAAATGATATTTTAAATAGAATTAAAACGATTCACAATTTTAGACGATGAATATATTATAAAAAAATGGATACGTTTAAGGAAAATGATATTTTAAATAGAATTAAAACGATTTGAGATGTTTTAAATGTATTAGGCATTGAAAACATAGATTTCAACATTCATTGTTGAAATATGCGTTTTCGAGAAAAAAGGAAATGACGGACTATAACACTGTTGTTATAGAAAATGATTTCCGAAAAGAAATGTTTTATATAGTATTGGGATTTATATATCTATCTAGATTTCGAATCCCTATACGGGAGATTTTGGGTCGTCGTAACAATGTTTTACGCAACATTTGTTTGGACTCAAATAAAAGTGCTAAAGAAATGTTTTCCTTAAGAAATGGAATACATACTTAATATTAATTTAAGTATATCGAATATTTTCCAAATGTTGAAAATAAATAGATTTTTGAAATACTTATTATTAAATAAGTAGGGAAATGTTTTTTTCCAATATGAAATGAACGTTTTGAGAATTATCTTTTTAAAGTTAAATTGAAAATGAAAATTTGAAATCGATTTGAAAATCGTATATTCACAGATATTTTTGGAAATGTAAATTCAATATGGAGTTTATAAATGAAATTGGGAAAATTGGTTCAAAAATAAATATTGATTTATTTTTGAAGTATGGAAATTATATATATATATATATATATATATATATATATATATATATATATATATATATATATATATATATATCTTGTAAAGATATTTTTGGAAAATAAATAATTTGGAAAATTATTTGGAATCTGGTGATGTTGTGCATACCTATTGATAGTTAAATAACCGACTATCAATATTTACCTTTAAATAGGTATTTGTTGTGATTGCTCGAATTTGAATGCGACACTTATTTTTAAAAATAAGAGCTCACTATTCGGGTTAGCCGGGAAAGGACCTTGGGGTCGTATAACCCATTCTGAATATGTGATACGTCGTTATGGATTGCATTTGAAGACCGGTGTTGAAGACCGGGTATTTTTGAAAACGGAAGGATTACCGTCGAATGACTCTCATCGGCTGATCTCCGATATAGAGGTTTTATCACCCTTAGTGACGGGAAGTCCGGACGTGATTAGTGAATATTCGGATTGCAAGGGCTTCTTTGGAAGTGCCTTCGGTTCTGTTCGAGCCCGGAACAGACTTGTATGGTTGTGTGTCTGACATTACAATTTGAGATGTAAAGCTGGTTTCTATCAAATATATTTCTGTTGGTGGTGGAGAATTTATTCTCTTAGCTTAACACCCTTCTCTGAGACGTACGAGCTCAGAGGTTATGTAGTTGATGGTTACTAGTGATACATTCCCAAATTGGTAATGTGGCATACGAAGTGCTGTTGAGCATTTGATGATCAAAGCACAACTTTTGAATAAAGCGTGGCTTTGTGGATGAGACTTCGTCGGACCTCACACCCCGGAAATGGTCAAAACAGGAAGGATGCGGCAAGGTTGTTAGGGGGTAACGCTCCTTTTGTGTATGTCATTCCTTCTGGATAGAGGTGGTATCATGGTATGGAGCCCAGATACTTAACCTATGTTGTTGCTGCAAATTTATTACTTTGTGGTTGTTGGAATCGAGGATCCTCAGTTATAGATCGGTTACGACCGGGGAATGACATATTCGTGTCAGTAGTTACCTAGTTTGAAAGGTAACCCGGCCTTGTGTTGGTAGAGATCCGGTTAGGTTCTCGGGGTGTCTTTCCAGAGGCGTTTCCATGTGGCAATGGGAAGTTTCTTGGCCTGACCATTTATTGGAATCCAAAGTAACAATACGATCTTGTACGGTTTTAGTTGTAAAACCTATCATTCACTTATGGTGGTCACCACTGTTTGGATGGTAGCTATAGTAGGCATAAGTGCGAAATGTCTATGCTGGCTAAGATTTATATCTTTACTTTCGAAATGATTTTTCCTACACTATGCACTAGTAATAATATCAAATGTTTATTTTTAATGCGTATCAAGCATCTTTGACTATCATAAGAAGAAATCTCCTCCGATTCTGCGTTTGCATTGTATGTGTTTGCGGGAGGCCTTATGGTAGTCTCAATTTCAAAAAAAAGCATTGCGGATCAATTTTAAGATTATCCTGTTCTTTGTTTCAAAGATAGATAAACTATTTTAAGTTGTCACACCAGTCACATGACTGACTTAGAGTTTATTGTTTCCCTTCCTAAACTCTGGGTGCCCGCTAATTTCCACACGGGCAGTCTAGAGTTAAGGTTATCAGGATATTCTAGAATTCAGGAGTTGCTACAGAAATCTAGAGGCGAGCTAGATGGCGTAGCATATTACTAAGTATATAGTATTTCTTTTCCGTTGTTTGTTGTTGTAAACTCTGATAATGGATGTAATGTGATGTAACGTATAAAATGTACAGTTCTTTTATTTTAATGAATATTCATTTATCTATTATATGTTGTTCCGCTGCGATTGTTAGATTCTAATATTATTCTGTTGCTTCCTCTCTTTCTTCTTCTATTTTTTTCTTCTTCTAAAACCCTAAGAATTCGGTTTTTCAGCATTCGATTGCTCAGCAGTTGATACAGTGGACGTATCGATGTCGATTTTCGAAAGTCGAAGAATCGGGTCCTCACATTTGGTATTAGAGCATATGGTTAAGCGACAACCATGGCTCTGTTGGGTGTTACTCATTAGAGATAGAGTCAGCAGTACTCTAGAATGGTTTGAGTGTAATAATAGATATGAGAGTGTATTTGTTAGTGAATATGAAATTGTTCTGTATTGTGTTGACTTATCGGTTGATTGTTTATAGATTCTGGTCGGTGCAGTCTAGCTAACTGAATCGATAGGGGTTTCTAAACTCTTAAACAAGATAAACTGACACAGTATTGTTTAAAAAAAATAGGTAAATGAAATAATTTTACCTAAAACTATTTTTGTATATAAAAGAAATGATTTTTTGTAAATTATTACAGAATATGGTTGCTTGGTTGCTAGGAGGTGATAATAATTATCGTTGGTTGTTGAATAAGAGATTGAAATTAAAACAAAAGAACTAAGAAATAAAATCCATATACCACTAGAATTTGTGAATATAAAATGTAAATGTGATTTATAATTTGAAATGGAGTTCCAGAAAAATATTTGCAATAAAATTCAATAAATGGAATGAGATTTGATTTGGATCAAATTAAATAAAATTCCAAACTTGAGAAAAATAAATAAAATGGATTGAATCCAAGTAAATTAATATGATAATTCATTAATTCAGAATAAGAAAGTTGAATTAGTTCGTTTAAAAACTTGAATTGTAGTTAAATGTACAGATAAATTCAAGTAAGTAGAAACAAATGGAAATAAATGGAAAATTTCCTTGTTATTAATAAAATGAATTCGAGATAAATTGAGAATGGAAATTTGGAATTAAAATGGATAAGTGAATAAAACTAATTGAATTAAATTAGTTGATGAAATGGATTTGATAAATGAAAAATCAAATCGGGAATTTAAACTTGGAAGTGTGAATAAATAATAGAGTTTGGAAATGAAGCTTGAGTTATAAATAGAAATTCAACTTGGAATTGTAAGTAAATTAAATATAAGTTGAATGGAATTTACAATTGCAAGTAAATAAAATTAAAACTGAATGTTAACTTCGTTTGAATTTGTTAGTAAAGGAGATTCAAGCTGAATATTGGAAATAGAATTTGATTTGTGGTAAACAAAGTAAATATGATTTGAAAATGAATTGAATTCAATAATTATAAATGAAAAGTAAATAGAATTCAAATGGAATTTATAATACAAGGTTGAATGTAATAGGAACTCCAGTTTAAAAATAAGTAAATATAACCGAAGTGGCAAATTGAAAATCAATATAATGAGTATATGGAATATTTATATTGAACCTAAGAAATGAAGAGTGAAATTCTTAAGTAAGTTTGATATTAAAAATATTGATGATTGAATGAAGATTAAACTAGAATTCAAACTGATATAAATTAAGGTAGAGTCAATTTAAAATGGTTATGAGTTCAAATGATAGTTTATTTACTTAAATCTCGTCGAATTGCATAAAAATTTGTTTGTTGTTTGACGTAAACAATATATATAAATTCAATGGCTTAATAAAAAACAAATAGAATTGATGTTGGGATCGATTGAAATGAATATGAGTTGTTTGGACATAAGAAATGAATAGAATGTAAGAAGGTGAATTGTAAATCACTTGAATTAAATAGAAATGGTATGAAATGTAGTTGTAAGCGATTAAATTTGTATTGAAACCATATAAATTGCTTGAAATTGTTTTATGTATATTATTCATGAAATGCATATGTTTTACTATTGAAAATAAGTGAAATGCAAATAAATTTCTTATATATGTCACTTACGTGTTTAAATAAAGTAAGTACAGGTACAGGGGAGCCGTATGGCTGGATTTGATCGTGCTAATAAGCTAATAATTAGCCGCTTTGCTTAAAAATGCTAATAAGGTACGCCTACGTAATAAAAATAGGAAATATGAACTGTTTTTGTTTTTTCCGACCGTGTGGGTCGATGTATATATATTTATATCTTTTGTCAAATTACAAAAGATCCTCCGTACAAAGGAGACTCTGCCAAAAAATTTCGAAAATTTTGGTAGTTAGAATTTTTTTGAAAATCGTTGAAAATTTTAGTTAACGACAAATGATTTCAAATTGGGAATTGAAATGAATTAGTAAATGAAACTAATTTAAAATAGTGATATGAATCAATTGTAAATGAAAGTTAATCGATAAAATTCAATATTCAGAATAGAAGATAAATTGAATTCAAATAGCATTGAAATTGTGAATTGAATTCAAATGAAATTGAAATGCAAAATTGAATGAAAATGGATATGTAACTTCAATAGTGAAGTAAAAATGTATAAGAAGTAAGTATCGAGATTTTGTAATGGAATTGGAAAAATGGTTTAAATATTGTAACTGGATACTACTGCTAGCAGGATATATAGGTGTATTAAAAGAAATGGAATTGGGATTTTGATTTCAAAGATAAAATTGAATTACCCGACAAAAAGGTACGTATTTCAATTTCAGTATGAAATTTGGTGATTTTCTTATCCAGCCGCTTAGCTTTTTGTTTTCTTTTGGGATTTGAGGGCCTGTGGTGCCATTTTGTAGTCGTACCGAGCTATCCGCGCAAAGGAGACACTGGCGAAATTTTTCGAAAATTTCGAGTGTTAGAAAATTTTTGAGAAAATTGGAAGTTTAAAATTTGAATTTAAATTTGAATTGTTAAGGAAACAATGTTGTTTGAAACTTATGATTGAAGTGGGAAAGCTAGTTGAAATGATAATAGGTCTTTAATAAAAGATTTGTGTTGGTAAGTTGATAAAACTGATTAGTTTTAGAAAGAGAGCGAACGAGTTAAGGATCATTTTTTCCTAACTTGCAATTTCGGGACGAAATTCTTTTAAGGGGGGAAGATTGTAAGGACCCTAAATTTTGAACAATTTAAATTGAAAATTTTCAATTAATTTTAAATATTTGAATGATGGTTTAGTTTGAATTCTCAATATAACTTTTAATTTGGCGATTAAATTTTAGAATTTAATCTATTGAAAGTTGAATAAAAATTTGAATCTTCAATTTTAAGTTGACTAAAAATATTTCAAAGGCTTGTAAAATTCACATTGATAATACTGAAAATAATAGAAGCTTCAGAATTGAGTTTGAAAGCGATTTGATCGGTTTTGAAATTATATCGTTTGAATCGATATTTAAAAATAGCCTTCTGAGGCACAGTCTCGGAATTCGACGAAACTAGTTCCATTGGGTCTGTAATATTGAATTATTATCGGATTTCAAATTTCGTATTATTCGGAGTTGTTATGTGAGCACACGGTAAGTAAACGCGTTGAACTTAAATCGAATTCAATTTAATTTTAAATTTGAATTGGGTCAACATCAGCACTCTTTTTCCTCAAATCAAAACACTGTAGAGGTAAGGTAGGCACGTTAATACCAACGACTATTCTGTGCAAAATAACGTCGTTCTATATTTTATAATGCCGATACTTCTGCCCATCATTTTAAATCACGCCCCTTAGTCAAATCAATTCTAACGAAGACAAATAATAACAATGGCCGCTCTAATCAAATTGCCGAAGCCAGAAATCAAAAGGAAAAAAAATGCCGCTCCCTTCTTCCTCCTCCAATGTCGAGCAGAACCGAAATCGACTTCGAATCAAAAAAATAAATAAGAGGAAGGCCGAAAAATTAGGGTTTGGCTCACGATCATTTGGAGAGTGGGCCGGAGTTGCTTCGATGAGCTAGTTGGGTGGAGTTGCGTGCACGTGGGGGAATGGTGGCTGCGATGGCGACATCAAGTATCATCGATCGGTTGATTGAGGGGTTGGGTCGCGATCGAGTGTCGATCTAGGGATTCGAATCAGGGCAGCGGCGTGTTCGAGGTGTTGAAGCAGGGAGGTAACAAAGGCAAGGGTCGCGCGTGGATCTGCACTCGAGCAAATCGTGGTTTAGAAAGCTCGTTGATATCAAAGGGGATGGCGCGCTGCACAGATAAGGGTAGTGTAACGACCCAGATTTTTGAATGGTTAATTTGAGATATTTAAATAGATTTAAATATCTGGTTTGAGTTTTGAATTGATTTTTAATATGAAAAGCTTGGTTTTTATTTAATAAAAGGATTCAGAATTTAACAATATATAGAATAAATTAATTTTTAAAGTAGCAAGTGGATATTGGGTAAAATATAAAAATTTGGAATTATAAGTCTGTTAAAAATATTTTAATGGCTTATAAAATTTATATTAATAATACTGAAGATAATAGATAGGTTAAAATTGAATTTAACAGTGGGTTGTTCTATTTTAAAAATGCATCATTTAAATTGACATTTAAAAATAGCCTTCTGAGGCACAGTCTCGGAATTCGACGAAACTAGTTTCATTGGATCCGTAATATTGAATTATTATCTGATTTCAAATTTCATAGCATTCGGAGTCATCGTGTGATCGTAAGTGGTAAAAACGCTTCAAAAATAATTAATCGTTTTAATTTAATAATATCTTACATCTTTTCATCAGCCGTAATTTTTCTTTCAGCTTCTCTTATACGCAACCCATCACCTTAAATTCAATCGCGTCGTTCTACCGTTCTAGAGAAAGCTATTGCCTTCATTCTTTTAATCGAAACTAGCCTCTTTCTTTTTCGAAATCATCCTGAAGCTTATCTTCAAAATAAATAAAAAATGGCAGCCACTTAAACTTTTGCTCGAACGAAATCAGTCTTCGTTCCTCATAAAAAAAGGGGAGGGTACGATTCGAATTCAATTCGAAAACAAATCGAGCCTCATTCAAATTGAAATCGAACGAAACTAGGGCGAGTTCGATCTCGCGCGTGCAAGTAAGGGTCGCGACGTTGAAGATGGTGATACTCGCGGGGGCGGCTGCGGTGTCGAGGCTGATGGGAGTTGAGCGAAGCTCCGGCATCGTGACAATGAACTCGTTTGTCATCGACTGCAGTAAATAATCTTGGACGAGGCTGCGATGTCGTGTGGGAAAGAGATGAGGGCGACGGAGTAGCGGCTGTGACACGGGTGGTTCGTACTAGGGTTTCGAGTTGAGGTGATTTGAGGTGGGCAGCGCAGTGGTGTTGGTGGTTGTGCTCGTTGGCGTAGTAAGGTATTCTTTTTCATTTCGTTTATTTCTGTTTTGAAAATAAAAATAAATAAATATACATATTTTAAAATTTCTAGGTTTATTTTTAATAATAATAATGGTCTGGTGAAAAAATTGTTTAATTAACTTATTTTAATTATTTCAGCTAATAAAAAGATTTTTAGAAGAAAATGTTTTCAGTTTAAAACTAAGTAATTAGTAAATTAAATTTATTAAAAGAAATAAATTTTCAATTTGTTCCAAATATTTATAAAATTCAATTTTGAATCATCAGTTCATTAAATTATAAAATGGAAATTTATCGATCGATTATTTCAAATATTTATAAAATTCATATAATTGTTATATAAAGTTGAAAGTCGGGAAATAAGTAGCTTAAATAAATTGTAAGTCAATTAAAATGTTAAACAATTAATTTATTATTGGTCAGTTCAAATATTTATAAAATTCATACAATTGTTATACAAGGTAAAAAGTATGGGAACGAGTCGAGATTGGGAAGAATTGCAACAATTAAATCAAAGGCGAGTTAATGTCACTCATTTGAATTTAAATTTAGTTGTTGAATTTAAATTTATTTGTTGAATTGCTTGAATGATGGTTGAAATTAGTGAATAAATTTAATAGACCCTATACGTCGCATAATAGCGGATGATAATATATGAATCCCATATACCGTGATATTCCACCTTGAAGTGGAATTGATATTTTATGTTGTGTTAACATCTGTGGATGCAGGGAAAACAGGTTGGAGGGATCCAACAGGATTCCTCAAGAATATTTATTGATTTTATATATATGTTGTCATATGACAGGTTTATTTTAATTAATAATGAATTGCATGCGAATTGAATTATATAGTGTTAAATAATATGGAATTGAAATTTGGTAATTTTTAAATACCATAAATAAATTATGTAACGGCCCAATTTTTTTTACAAGTATTTTTCACTTGTATTTTTTTTTAAAAAAAAAAAAAACTTTGGGGTTTATTTAAAGTGATTAAAACAAAATATGAAAAAAAAAAATTAGGACTAACTAATAAGATCTCTGAAAAAATCAAGTTTTAATTAAGAAAACGTTTATAGCTTAGGTGGTTAAAACATCTAGGCTATTCACGACAGGTCACGGGTTCGAGTCTTAGCACGGTCAGAATTTCGAATTTTTTTTTTATGTATAAATGAACTGGGTAATCACGCGTTAAAAAGGGCACGTAAATCTAGGGAATAAGTACCGTGTATATATATATATAAAATATGAAGAATGTAAACCAATTTAAATTTTAGTTAAGTATTATTTTTGAAGGATTTAGTGTATTTATAAACTGTTAAATATCGCGTTTAAAAGGACGCGTAAAATTTATGGTAAGTAATGTAATAAAACGTGTAAAATTTAAAACGTTATTTTATATATATATTTTTGATGTTTTGTATTACGTCAGTTTGACGTACTTTTAAAATCATATATAAACACCTTTATGGATTAAAACATCAGTTAGTGATTTTTAAGACGAACGTTACTTTTGGTTGTAACTGACAGTTTGGTTTTAAATAAAATGTGTATATACGTTTCCATTTCCAAAAGCTTTGAAAAATTCTTGCCGTCATTTAATTAAATCAAACTAAAAAAAAAAATATATCAATTCTCATATAATTGGAACGGTTCATATTTTGCCATTCCTCTGATCACGAAACCTTATCTGCCTAAATCTACAATCACGCATATATCATTTGAAAGAAAATCAATTTTGCCTTCCTTTGCGCGTGACACAAAATTTTATTCTTTTAACATTTTTGGCATTTGCCTCTTACCTTTTTGTTTCTTGAGCATGCCACTGTATTCATTTATTCATGCAACCTAAATGGACTAATATATTTGATTGCCTAAATATCAACTCATGCATTCAAATTTAACCTTGCCTATCTTTTCAAATTCTCACATTCCTATTTATATCTCTCTGTTTTCCACTGCCTTTATTTTGCAAGATAAAAATTTTTTTCGTTCCTATAATCACGCATATAAAGTAAAAAAATCGTATTTAAATATCTTTATGGAGAAAAATATCAGTCAGTGATTTTAAGACGGATGTTATTTTGTTTTAAAGGACCGTTTGATTTCTTTTAATAAATGGTATACGTTCTTTGCCTAAAGCTTACATAAATATTCACCTTTTCATTTATGGGTATCAAACTAAAATCAAGATTTTAGCTAAAATAAAATGGATCACACGTGAGCAACATTAGTGCATTTGTATATATGTAACGTTCGCATTTTTGCTTATTCCTCTTACCCTCTGTTGTCATCAGCTTTACCAAACATCACGCTTGCCCTTCCTTTGATCAATATTCCCCTTAAGTAACGTACAAACTTTATAAATCAAACCATGTATCACGCAAGTCATTTATTTCCCATAATCCAAGCTGCCATTTTGTTTACAAATTTTCGAATACTGATCAAACTTTATACGTTGGAAAAATTTTTTTATCCTTTTGCAAAACTGAAATGAGTTAATCACGCCACATCCCTTGATCACTGCCTTGCCGTTTCACAAATTCGTGTATAAATATGCCAGAGATCCACATCTCAAAAAAAAGAAAAAAAAAACTCACCACTCTTCAAAGCATTGCAAATTTTCCTCTGGCAATTTCGTTCGAAGCATCAGGTAATTGTCTTATTGTTTTCTCTTTCTTTTCCTTCCAGTTTTTCCTTTCCTCAGTTTTTTTTTGTTCTCATTTGATATGCTCGGCCACTCCAACCCATCTACTTCACCCGATCTAGTTGACAAACTTTGGAAATTTATGAGTCATCACATCTGTAGAAATCTAATATGTGTGTGCAAAGAGATGGTGTAGTTGACCCAGATTTAATTTAATGCTAGCTTAAAGTTTACGCGTACTATCACTACGGAAAAATGGGTTATTCATTGTATATATCATACTTAGTTTTGGGTCAAACAAAATAGAAAGTCAATAATGTTCATTGAAAAAGAAAAAAAAAAAAGAAAAAAAAGAAGAAAGAAATATATATGTAAAACAGAGGAAGGAGAGGAAGGGAAGAGGGAGAGGAGAGATTTGAGGGTACCTGTACATGCGTGTATCAGTGAGAAGCTTTGCCTTTTTGCATATATTAGATGATTTACCTGTACTAAATGCATATCATATAGGAAGCAGTGCCTGCATATTTTTAACATAAATATAGTTCAGACCATATAGTGTGTGTGCAAGCATCTATTAAAAAAGATCCATGCATTTAGTCGAAAGATTGGGCGAATTGTGCATGTGATATATATATTTATAAAAAAAAAAAAAAACACACTGATTTCATTTGTAAATTAAATGCTTACAATTTATAAGCTTTCATTCCAAACAATATTTCAATTTGTACCGGACATTGATTTAATTCAATTTACTATTTAATATTATTAATTCATTAACTAAATTCACTACTTACCTTTGTTCTCTTATATGCAACTCTTAGCCTAATATAACAATTTACATCACTTCAATTTATTCGTCATTTTGTTTCAACTGTAAATACTTAGCCTTATATTCCCATGGTTTCATTTCCTTCTCAACATTTGCTTCATTATTAATTTTAAAATCTTTATTTCTTCTAAAGTAAATTTGCGTAAATCTTATTAAAATGACAAATTTAATTAACGAAAATGACAGGTCGTTACACATATAAAAAAAAAAAGGAGAATATTTATAATTTAGAAATGATATAATAAAATTTTATAAAGGAAGTAACGTGCAGATCAAATAATGTACTATCCATGCATTAGTTTGTAGTATAGGCTGGGTGAAAACTTTTGCATGTGTACACGCAAATCTAGTAGGAAATAGGCAGTGTGTTTTTGCGTGAAGGGAAAAAAATAAGGGAGTGAAGTATTTGCATTTCTTTGGGTTACAGTGAGCGTACATTCTTAGTTGATATAGGCTTGGGCCGTGACCTTATGCATACTTCCAGTTGAAGTTTAGTAATGTGGTGGTTGTGCGTTTTGTTTAATTAAATAATAGAGTATATATATAAAAGGTAGAAAAAAAAAGATTTTATTTTGGGCCGAGTTGTTCGTCAAGTAGGGTGGTGTAGTGGTCGAGCGTATCGTGCCAAATTTCTTTGACTCTATTCGTTCCAATTGTTTCAAATATTTGCGTTGACCATAAATTTTAAAAGTCACGTATTCGGTATTTGGATCTTATTATAGATTTGAATCTAGGCGTGACATCCAGGGAAATTTGATCGCTACCCTCTGTGCGTTTCTTTTTTTGGTGGATTTTTCATTTTCGCTTGAATCAAATTTTCTGCAGCTTTCAGGTGAGTTTTTCTCACCAGACATATGTACATATATTGTGTAAATTATCGCAAGTGTATGTGTAAACATTCTATTTAGATATTATCTGTCTGTAGTATGATGAAGAATGATTAACCCATTTAAATTGACATCTCATCAGTTATTTATCTGTTATATTATTTCTGCAGTTATATTATTAATTGTTATTTACTGCTTAAATCACTACTGCAAGTTCCCTGTTAAAGTTGGATTGTTATGGGCTGAAATAATGATTATTGTTAAACTAGTCTGTTAACTGCTTAACTGATAACTTGGGATTGCGGGTTTGAAATGATAGAACCCGGGATTTTGTAAATTACGGGTTGAAATGATATAAATCCGTATCACTTGACCTAGGCTAGAGAACTATATACATGCCCGTGGTTCTTATTGTAACGACCCGCCGCCCTGACCGCCTCTAGCCGGTAATTAAACCAACTAGAAACGTTCAGAATGACGGATTGTTATTTAGTTTATAGAATTTAAACAGAATCAGTCACAGAATCACAGAACAAACATATATTTCATAAATGAACTTTCTTTTATATACAAATATCAGAGTTTACAATACATTACATTTTATACAGCGGAAACAATTTATAAATTTAAGTACAAGAGAAAAAAAAAATTTTAGCTAAAACTTTAGTGGTGCTGAAATCCCCCTCACTCTAACTTCGCTGCGAGCAAATCTCTAAGCTGCAAAAATACTCGGTCTGACCCGAGCGTTTATGCAAAACACAAAAACACTCGAGTCAGGATTAATCTTTATTCAAGTAAATAAATTTGAAATGAACTGAAATAAATGGTTACAGAGATGGTGAAACAAATGAATCGGTCTAATCTATTATGGACTTTACATTAACAATTTCAATTTTTTAAATTCTGTCAAACGTGTGTGGCTGTAGTACACACGTATGTTTACACACATGTGCACTGCCTTGCCGACACGTATGCAAGTGCAATCACAAAGACCACAAAGATACAATAACAAGCCAGAACAGAAACAACACAGCAGGTCAAAGGCAGAGAGCACAAGTACAGGCCGCAATGCACAACAATTTCAGCAGCCCCAAATACAACTACAAGCACAAGGCATATCAACAACCATAGAATCAACATGTATGCACAACAACCCAGCTACACAAGTAGTGCAGACCACAAGGCTGAGGTAATAGAACCCAAATACAACCCAAGTGCTCAGTGCAGACTACACAATCAGTGCCACAACTCAATGCCAACAATATGGACTGGACAGTGCCAATTTGAACAAGTATACATGTATCAGAGGGAACTGGGAACTGTGTGCACAGGGAAAACACTACACAGTTCAAATGGAATGCAAACATGTATCAGAGGATATGTACAGTAATAGGCAGTGACCAACACAAGTGACGGTGTCAATTTGAACGAGTATACATGTATCTGAGGAAACTGGCTACAAAATTTTAAGTAAGACCAACAACAAGTTGGACTGCAACAGTCAATATGCAGACCATACCAGCAAAGAACCATAAATACAAGTAGAGAGCAAGCTACAAAATACATATGCAACATCACTACAGACTGCAACATGCACAGAGAAGTGAATGGACATGCAAACTGCCACAAACCAAAGTGCATGAACACAGGGAAGACTTAAATGAAGACTGAATACATCAGGCATGCAAAATGGAATGGATATGAAGACTGAACATATCAAAGTTTTGGAAATACAAGGTGTTCAAAATGAACACAGTAAGCTTCAGTTACAAAACTTAAGTGAAACAAGTAATACAACAGTAGCAAGTACAACATGACAGTATAAAAGTATCACAAGTTCAAGTGCAGATGGAACAAACAAGTTTCATTTGAAACCTAAGTTTTAAACAGAGGCTAGATTAAGTGGTTTTGAGTTTAAATCAAAACTTTAGAGAAACTGAAGTTATAGACATAGAGTATTCTGGAAATAACAACACAAAAGAACCTGGAAAAGCATACAGTGATTTCCAAAGCAAAGAAAAAAAATATACAAATCAAACAGAGCTTCAGTTTTCAACTCAGTTCAAAGCAAAATGTTAATCTGGAAATCAATTCAAGTAGTAATGCACTCTCAGGAAAACAGTTTTCAAAAGAAGAAAATGGAGTGCAAGGCAAAAATGAATTTTGTTTCAAACAGCAGTTCATCCTGGAGACAAAATCCAGTAAGAATTCTTTTCAAATCATTAGTTATAAACAGAAGATTTAATCAGAGGATTTCCTACATTTGTTTTGCTTGAATAAGATTTTTTTTTTTTTTTAACTTAAATTAATGTTTAAACAAGCATATCATGTTCAAACCTTAAATCCTAACAAGGAACTGATCAGAAGATTTGAATTCTTCTTCTATTCTTACTCTCTGTAGTTTAAAACAGAGAAGAGCAATCCAAGTAAATACAGGCACAAGTCATTTAATTCATACACACAGATCATATACTTATATATACTCATGCAAGCATCAATTATATCAGAAATTTGTCAAGCAAAATATAACTAACCACTTAAGTTATAATTAAAATGTTCATTCACCTAGCAGTTTAAAACAGAGAAGCTACTTGATGCTTACTAACATTTTAATAAATTGTTTTACACCATCACAACCTACTTCCATTTAAGCATCCCATGCTAAAGATAATCAGATAAATGGATTTACTTTTTCCCCTTTTTAACATATTATTCATATGTGCACATTTTCAAACAGAGAGACATTTTGATATTTCATTCACATGCAAACAAATTTTAAACAAGTATACTTAGTTCAATCACATGCAAAAATGGGAATGCAGACAGGAACAACATGGATGAAGTACTAACAGTACATACAAAATGGAGATGAAGACTTGAACACCCAGGAAAACAATGACCAGACCAAAGTGCAACAGCATGGATACAACTTGACATGGAAACTGAAACATATCAGATAATGCAAATTGAAACAGAAGTTTCGAGTCAAATATGAAGACCACAAGTGAAGTGAATCAACTGCAATGCAACACATACCAGGATGCAAACAATAATGACATGAAGAGTAGAACAATCAGGAGAGCAGAGACCAGACCCAAGTGCAACAGACATGCAAAGTGGAATGGATGCAACTTGACATGCAAACAGCCACAAACCCAAATACATGAACACAGGGAAGACTAAAATGAAGACTGGACAATATCAAATTGTGGGAATGCAAAATGTTCAAAAGAACATTGTAAGCTATATGATGAACTAGTGCAGATCCATGGGCTATCCGTAAAGCTCAACAAGACTAAGAAATAACTCAGTAAACATGCAAGTTTAAATTCAAAATGCAATTGTTTGCAAACAGTTTCAAACAAGATATTTTAGTAGCATCTGTACTTATCAATTTAAATACAAGATAAACATAGCATCTATTCTTATCAATTTTTAAAACAAACACCAATAGCACATGTTCCTATCAATTTTAAAACAAACACAAATAGCCAGGTAGCATTTGTTCTAATCAATTTAAAAATTAAGACTGGGCAGCATCTGTTCTTACAAATTTAAATTTTAAAAGAAATCAAAAAAAACATTTGCTCCTAACAGTTCAAAAACTAAATCAAATGGGTAGAATCTGTTCTTATAGTTTAAAATAATTACTAGCATCTGTTTCTACCAATTTAAAATCCAAGTAAATCGAGCAAATAACAGCAACTAGCACAAAAATTCAACATGCAGTCACAAATCTGAGCATATCAGTTTTAAAAATTAAATTAGCCGAGCCAAAGATAATCAAATCGCCCCAAAAACATAGCATGCAACCAAGGAATTCACTTCAAACAAATTCAAAAACTTGCATGAAGATTATCGTGAGCTTAGAAAACTCACATGCATTTCAAAACAGAGGGACAGTCAACATAAACAAGCATGCAAACACATTATCACTTAACAAAAACAATTTCAGGTACCAAAACATCACAACATATTATAGGCTTAAGTGATTGATTCACGGATAAACAAAGAAGAAGGTTTGGGTTCAGAGGTTTCCATATAAATATTCATTAACAAAGCAAGATCCAACACATGCAGCAACACAAAGCAAGTCAAGATTTAATAGCCTCTATTCTCATCAGATTCTTAAAATGATAGCATCTGTTCTCAACAGTAAAAAAAAAAAATTTAAATTTATAGCATCTGTTCAAATCAGTTTTTAAGAAAAACAAATTTTCAAAACAACAATCTGAAATCAAACATTTGGAAGCACCTGTTCTCATCAGGTTATTCATAGCATTTGTTTTTATCAGTTTAAATTAAAATTTAAGTAGTGTCTGTTCTTACCAATTTAAAACAAATATCAAATAGCATTTATTCTTATTAGTTTAAAATCAAAAATTGAGTAGAATCTGATCTTAACAGTTCAAAAACACAACATCAGAGCAAGTGATAACGAATAGCAACCAACAATCCAACATGCAGTGAGTTATCTGTTCTTATTAGTTTAAAATTCAAATTTAACCGAGCAACTGAAAGCTAATAATCACCAAATCATAGCATGCAACCAACATTCAATCCAAACAAATTTAAACACCTGAATTAAAAATTAATCGTGAGCAGAAAACTCACCATAACAAAGTCGAAGCAGCCGAAGGGAAATAAGCCAAGTTGAACGAAGGTCGAAGCCCAGATTAGATCGCAAACCCTTGTTTTGAATCGCAAGAAGCAAAACCCTAGATTAGATTGCTAGCCCTAATTTACAAAGAGGAACGGCTGCCATCATTTTTATTTTCTTTTTCTTTCGTGATTTTGCTTAGGGTTTGTGAAAATGGATAATGGAGGAAACGGGTCGAATTGAGGTAAAAAGGAAACGGCATTCAAAGGTAAATGGACCGAGATTCACAATTTCAAAGCCCAACAACACTTAACCAAATTTTATTATATATTTTTTTTCATTTTGAATTTCAATAAATTTTGTTATTTCTTTGCTTTGTTTTGTTGAATTATGTTGTTATAACTTTTCCAATGTAGTCACTTCATATTTTACGAAGTTTACAAATATGTTGTTTTAAATTTTAACTATGTATATTTACTTATCTATTTTGTATTGAATAAAATTTTATTCCTTTTTATTTTAAAGAAAAGAAAAATGTTATTTAAAACTAACCATCCATTTATAAATTTACATAAATAAAAATTCTTGTATCCAAATTATTTTCTTAAGTCATTAGTTTGAATTAAAAATACAAATTCAATATTCAATTTCAACTCCAAAGTCAAATATAAATTTTATTCAACTTTTTCTAGATTAAATTCTCAAATTTGATCGCAAAATTCATTGTTATATTGGAAATTCAGTTTAAATTATCATTCAAATATTCAAAATTAATTAAATATTCACAATTTAAATTGTTCAAAATTTACGATCGTTACAATCTCCCCTCCTTAAAAGAATTTCGTCCCGAAATTACAAGTAAGGAAAAATGATTGTTAAAATTTCACCGATATTTATATTTTACTCAATTTTATCAAGTTCAACACTTATTAAAGATGAATGAATATAGGATTCATTCTATTTGTTTTATCTCGCTAGCTTTGCTAATTAACTCTTTTGTTTATTATTTTCTACAATCAAGACACAAAAAAAAATCTTTACTAAAATTTTCAACTTACAAAACCCAAATTTTAAATTTGAAACACTACATTTAAGAAATTTTACATATTATAACTTTTCCAAAGCTGTGGATTTTTCAAAACATTTCAAAAATCCTCTTCCTTAATTCATTAGGTTGGAATTTACATCACTTTAATTTCAGATAATTGATTTGCTATTTAAAGTTTGAAAATACTTGCTAACTCGAAATTTAACAAGTCTACTGTCGTTCTTAAAGACATTAGGCATACGCTGGCCAGGCGCAAGTCTAACAATCTCCAAGTACTAAATATACTTGCTTCAATTCCCAGTGAAAATACTTTAAAAATTCTTTTAAAAATGGATATGGAAAGCACATTCCCCCATGGATCACAGTTTACTCGGCGGTTCCGCTACTATCCCAGTAGAGTCGCTTGTAACTGTGGATATCTCATCCCTTGAATTTCGCCATGGTTGTTGCCAAAGATCGCGGTTCACACGGCGGTTACGCTACTATCCCAGTAGAATCGCTCGTGACCGTAGGCATCTCGCCCCTCGAATTACGCTTTGGTTTGTAGATTGCAGTTTACACGGCGGTTACGCCACTATCCCAGTGGAATCGCTTGTAACTGTAGGCATCACGCCCCTCAAATTACGCTACCACCCGAGTGTAACTAGATCGCGGTATACTCGGCGGTTACGCCACTATCCCAGTGGAATCGCTTGTAACCATAGGCATCTCGCCCCTCGAATTACGCTAGCACACTATACCAGTCCAAAAGGACATTCCAACTAATGGAAATACAAAAGGTCATCCAACTAATGGAAATATAAATGGTCATCCAACTAATGGAAATATAAATGGTCATCCAACTAATGGAAATACTACGTAGCTACGATTTTTAAATGGATACTCATCTCGAGTTCCATCACCATCACACAGTCACACAGTATAAATGGAAGGTACCTTTCCATATCCTCAATTTGGAAAACATAATATTATACATACATATATAATATTTCATTTCACATTTAGTACATATCATACTCATGTACTTACATAAGTTTTCCATAACAATTACTTTTCCAAACTAATTGGTTTTCGAATTAATCGTATTCACACATATACGTTATGAAAACCACAATATTTCATACCCATAACAAATAGAGGATTCACAAATTTTTCCATTTCATTATCCATTTAAAATTTTCCTCTAAGCCGATTTGGAATTTTAAGGTTATCTCAAACCTAATTCACATTCATAATCCAATTTATTATCGACTTCACACTCGATTTGGATTTCACGTTACATCGTCAATCCTCAACACATAATTGATGTCTATCGATATATAACCTCTGAGCTCGTACGTCTCAGAGAAGGGTGTTAAGCTAAGAGAATAAATTCTCCGCCACCAACAGATATATATTTAATAGAGATCAATTGATATGTCGTCAATTCACGACGTTAGACATACAATCCAAATCATCCATTTAAAATTCAATGTTCAACTTAAATTGTTTTTGGGCGTCAAAGTTAAACTCAATTTAACTCAAAATTCAATCACTTTGAAAATTTCCAAATTGAACTAATTGTTCAAATTTCCCAAAAATAATATCTTTACAAGATATAAAAATTTTCACACTTAACCATTTGAAACAAATTCAAATCATTTTGCACCTTTTAATCTTTGAAAACAAATTTCAAAGCAATTTCCTTAAATGGAAACATTTCCAAATATTTATCCATTTTAAACTTCAAATGGTTCACTTAAATTAATCAAATAAATCCTTACCGATTTATTTTAAACTTACGTTCCAAATCCGTAAATTTATTTCCACATTTCAAAAATAAATCAATATTTATTTTTAACAAATTCCCCTTTCTTTTATAAATTCCATAGTGAATTTACATTTCCAAAGTATCTATGAATATACGATTTTCAAATCGATTTCACAAATTCATTTTCAATTTATCTTCAAAAGATAAAATTTCAAACATTCACTTCTCACTTTATCTTTAAAAGATAAAGTTTCAAACTTTTCATTTCATATTGGAAAATATTTTCATACTTATTCAATAATAAGTAATTCACAAATCCATTTATTTTCAACACTTTGAAAATATTCGATATACTTAAACCAAAATCAAGTATATATTTCATTCTTAAAAGAAATCATTCTTTAAACACATTTATTTGAGTCAAAACGAATGTTGCGTAAAACATCGTTACGACGACCCAAAAATCATTAGTATAGGGATTCGAATTTAATATAGATGTATAAATCCCAATACTATATAAAACATTTCCTTTCTTTTCCTCGAAAACGTCTATTTCAACAATGAATGTTGAAATCTATGCTTTCGATACTTAACACATTTCAAAACAACTTCAAATGGATTTACTTCGTTTCATAATATTATTTCCCCAAAAACATTCCCATTTAAGTTTTCAACTTCAACTTAATTCATGGTTTGAATTCCACATACACTTCAAAAATATTGGTTTTAAACCGATTTCAAATTTCCAATATTAAGTTTTCCACTCAACTTAATTCCATGCTCGTTCAAATTCAAATGCATCATTGAATCTATTTAAATCTATTTCGAATTTTCATTAGATTCATATCTCTTTTGATATTTTATTCACCGTTCAAAAACCATAGATATAATTCCTTTAATAAGTTACAACAATTTACTTATCAAAATAAGTCATTTGCGGATTTTATAAACATCTTTAGAAATTCCATTTCTATTTATAAAACTTCGTTTTATAATCTCCTTTATTAATTTGATTCAATTCAGCTCATATAACTTAGTTATATACCCAAAATTTCATATTATAAGTTAAATACTTATAATCCATTTATTCACTAAATCGTTCTTCACAACATTTGAAATCAATTTTTCAAAAGAATTCAAAATTAAATTTCCAAGTTATAGTTCAATAATCCGCTTGGTTATAATCAAATTGACATATCATTTTATTTTCCAATTACTACTTTGGAGATATTCAAAATATTTGATTTAAGTCAATTTAAACCAATTCATTAATCCACTTGACTTACATTTCATTTTCCATGACTCTCAAAAATTCGATAATGAGTTTCTGAACGATCGAAACTCAAGTCTAACGAGACCTCACCGAAGAGAAACAGTCGCAAACCTAAATTTAGAGAGGGGAATTTCCAAAAATAATTCTAATTTTCAAATACCTTTTATTTTAAAGAAAACAATTTTAAACTTCTTTAGATTTGAAAACACTCCCTTTAAAGTGATTCTAGTAACTATTCATATTAAACGCCATAAACTAAGCTTTGTGTACCAAAGCTCTGATACCACTTTGTAACGACCCGCCGCCCTGACCGCCTCTAGCCGGTAATTAAACCAACTAGAAACGTTCAGAATGACGGATTGTTATTTAGTTTATAGAATTTAAACAGAATCAGTCACAGAATCACAGAACAAACATATATTTCATAAATGAACTTTCTTTTATATACAAATATCAGAGTTTACAATACATTACATTTTATACAGCGGAAACAATTTATAAATTTAAGTACAAGAGAAAAAAAAAATTTTAGCTAAAACTTTAGTGGTGCTGAAATCCCCCTCACTCTAACTTCGCTGCGAGCAAATCTCTAAGCTGCAAAAATACTCGGTCTGACCCGAGCGTTTATGCAAAACACAAAAACACTCGAGTCAGGATTAATCTTTATTCAAGTAAATAAATTTGAAATGAACTGAAATAAATGGTTACAGAGATGGTGAAACAAATGAATCGGTCTAATCTATTATGGACTTTACATTAACAATTTCAATTTTTTAAATTCTGTCAAACGTGTGTGGCTGTAGTACACACGTATGTTTACACACATGTGCACTGCCTTGCCGACACGTATGCAAGTGCAATCACAAAGACCACAAAGATACAATAACAAGCCAGAACAGAAACAACACAGCAGGTCAAAGGCAGAGAGCACAAGTACAGGCCGCAATGCACAACAATTTCAGCAGCCCCAAATACAACTACAAGCACAAGGCATATCAACAACCATAGAATCAACATGTATGCACAACAACCCAGCTACACAAGTAGTGCAGACCACAAGGCTGAGGTAATAGAACCCAAATACAACCCAAGTGCTCAGTGCAGACTACACAATCAGTGCCACAACTCAATGCCAACAATATGGACTGGACAGTGCCAATTTGAACAAGTATACATGTATCAGAGGGAACTGGGAACTGTGTGCACAGGGAAAACACTACACAGTTCAAATGGAATGCAAACATGTATCAGAGGATATGTACAGTAATAGGCAGTGACCAACACAAGTGACGGTGTCAATTTGAACGAGTATACATGTATCTGAGGAAACTGGCTACAAAATTTTAAGTAAGACCAACAACAAGTTGGACTGCAACAGTCAATATGCAGACCATACCAGCAAAGAACCATAAATACAAGTAGAGAGCAAGCTACAAAATACATATGCAACATCACTACAGACTGCAACATGCACAGAGAAGTGAATGGACATGCAAACTGCCACAAACCAAAGTGCATGAACACAGGGAAGACTTAAATGAAGACTGAATACATCAGGCATGCAAAATGGAATGGATATGAAGACTGAACATATCAAAGTTTTGGAAATACAAGGTGTTCAAAATGAACACAGTAAGCTTCAGTTACAAAACTTAAGTGAAACAAGTAATACAACAGTAGCAAGTACAACATGACAGTATAAAAGTATCACAAGTTCAAGTGCAGATGGAACAAACAAGTTTCATTTGAAACCTAAGTTTTAAACAGAGGCTAGATTAAGTGGTTTTGAGTTTAAATCAAAACTTTAGAGAAACTGAAGTTATAGACATAGAGTATTCTGGAAATAACAACACAAAAGAACCTGGAAAAGCATACAGTGATTTCCAAAGCAAAGAAAAAAAATATACAAATCAAACAGAGCTTCAGTTTTCAACTCAGTTCAAAGCAAAATGTTAATCTGGAAATCAATTCAAGTAGTAATGCACTCTCAGGAAAACAGTTTTCAAAAGAAGAAAATGGAGTGCAAGGCAAAAATGAATTTTGTTTCAAACAGCAGTTCATCCTGGAGACAAAATCCAGTAAGAATTCTTTTCAAATCATTAGTTATAAACAGAAGATTTAATCAGAGGATTTCCTACATTTGTTTTGCTTGAATAAGATTTTTTTTTTTTTTTAACTTAAATTAATGTTTAAACAAGCATATCATGTTCAAACCTTAAATCCTAACAAGGAACTGATCAGAAGATTTGAATTCTTCTTCTATTCTTACTCTCTGTAGTTTAAAACAGAGAAGAGCAATCCAAGTAAATACAGGCACAAGTCATTTAATTCATACACACAGATCATATACTTATATATACTCATGCAAGCATCAATTATATCAGAAATTTGTCAAGCAAAATATAACTAACCACTTAAGTTATAATTAAAATGTTCATTCACCTAGCAGTTTAAAACAGAGAAGCTACTTGATGCTTACTAACATTTTAATAAATTGTTTTACACCATCACAACCTACTTCCATTTAAGCATCCCATGCTAAAGATAATCAGATAAATGGATTTACTTTTTCCCCTTTTTAACATATTATTCATATGTGCACATTTTCAAACAGAGAGACATTTTGATATTTCATTCACATGCAAACAAATTTTAAACAAGTATACTTAGTTCAATCACATGCAAAAATGGGAATGCAGACAGGAACAACATGGATGAAGTACTAACAGTACATACAAAATGGAGATGAAGACTTGAACACCCAGGAAAACAATGACCAGACCAAAGTGCAACAGCATGGATACAACTTGACATGGAAACTGAAACATATCAGATAATGCAAATTGAAACAGAAGTTTCGAGTCAAATATGAAGACCACAAGTGAAGTGAATCAACTGCAATGCAACACATACCAGGATGCAAACAATAATGACATGAAGAGTAGAACAATCAGGAGAGCAGAGACCAGACCCAAGTGCAACAGACATGCAAAGTGGAATGGATGCAACTTGACATGCAAACAGCCACAAACCCAAATACATGAACACAGGGAAGACTAAAATGAAGACTGGACAATATCAAATTGTGGGAATGCAAAATGTTCAAAAGAACATTGTAAGCTATATGATGAACTAGTGCAGATCCATGGGCTATCCGTAAAGCTCAACAAGACTAAGAAATAACTCAGTAAACATGCAAGTTTAAATTCAAAATGCAATTGTTTGCAAACAGTTTCAAACAAGATATTTTAGTAGCATCTGTACTTATCAATTTAAATACAAGATAAACATAGCATCTATTCTTATCAATTTTTAAAACAAACACCAATAGCACATGTTCCTATCAATTTTAAAACAAACACAAATAGCCAGGTAGCATTTGTTCTAATCAATTTAAAAATTAAGACTGGGCAGCATCTGTTCTTACAAATTTAAATTTTAAAAGAAATCAAAAAAAACATTTGCTCCTAACAGTTCAAAAACTAAATCAAATGGGTAGAATCTGTTCTTATAGTTTAAAATAATTACTAGCATCTGTTTCTACCAATTTAAAATCCAAGTAAATCGAGCAAATAACAGCAACTAGCACAAAAATTCAACATGCAGTCACAAATCTGAGCATATCAGTTTTAAAAATTAAATTAGCCGAGCCAAAGATAATCAAATCGCCCCAAAAACATAGCATGCAACCAAGGAATTCACTTCAAACAAATTCAAAAACTTGCATGAAGATTATCGTGAGCTTAGAAAACTCACATGCATTTCAAAACAGAGGGACAGTCAACATAAACAAGCATGCAAACACATTATCACTTAACAAAAACAATTTCAGGTACCAAAACATCACAACATATTATAGGCTTAAGTGATTGATTCACGGATAAACAAAGAAGAAGGTTTGGGTTCAGAGGTTTCCATATAAATATTCATTAACAAAGCAAGATCCAACACATGCAGCAACACAAAGCAAGTCAAGATTTAATAGCCTCTATTCTCATCAGATTCTTAAAATGATAGCATCTGTTCTCAACAGTAAAAAAAAAAAATTTAAATTTATAGCATCTGTTCAAATCAGTTTTTAAGAAAAACAAATTTTCAAAACAACAATCTGAAATCAAACATTTGGAAGCACCTGTTCTCATCAGGTTATTCATAGCATTTGTTTTTATCAGTTTAAATTAAAATTTAAGTAGTGTCTGTTCTTACCAATTTAAAACAAATATCAAATAGCATTTATTCTTATTAGTTTAAAATCAAAAATTGAGTAGAATCTGATCTTAACAGTTCAAAAACACAACATCAGAGCAAGTGATAACGAATAGCAACCAACAATCCAACATGCAGTGAGTTATCTGTTCTTATTAGTTTAAAATTCAAATTTAACCGAGCAACTGAAAGCTAATAATCACCAAATCATAGCATGCAACCAACATTCAATCCAAACAAATTTAAACACCTGAATTAAAAATTAATCGTGAGCAGAAAACTCACCATAACAAAGTCGAAGCAGCCGAAGGGAAATAAGCCAAGTTGAACGAAGGTCGAAGCCCAGATTAGATCGCAAACCCTTGTTTTGAATCGCAAGAAGCAAAACCCTAGATTAGATTGCTAGCCCTAATTTACAAAGAGGAACGGCTGCCATCATTTTTATTTTCTTTTTCTTTCGTGATTTTGCTTAGGGTTTGTGAAAATGGATAATGGAGGAAACGGGTCGAATTGAGGTAAAAAGGAAACGGCATTCAAAGGTAAATGGACCGAGATTCACAATTTCAAAGCCCAACAACACTTAACCAAATTTTATTATATATTTTTTTTCATTTTGAATTTCAATAAATTTTGTTATTTCTTTGCTTTGTTTTGTTGAATTATGTTGTTATAACTTTTCCAATGTAGTCACTTCATATTTTACGAAGTTTACAAATATGTTGTTTTAAATTTTAACTATGTATATTTACTTATCTATTTTGTATTGAATAAAATTTTATTCCTTTTTATTTTAAAGAAAAGAAAAATGTTATTTAAAACTAACCATCCATTTATAAATTTACATAAATAAAAATTCTTGTATCCAAATTATTTTCTTAAGTCATTAGTTTGAATTAAAAATACAAATTCAATATTCAATTTCAACTCCAAAGTCAAATATAAATTTTATTCAACTTTTTCTAGATTAAATTCTCAAATTTGATCGCAAAATTCATTGTTATATTGGAAATTCAGTTTAAATTATCATTCAAATATTCAAAATTAATTAAATATTCACAATTTAAATTGTTCAAAATTTACGATCGTTACACTTATAATATTTTCTGAAATATTTAAAATTATTTTGGAAGTTAAATATTTGATTTAATATCTTTAAAGGATTTTTTTTATTTTTATTTTTGAATGAGTTATAAATGTTAATAAATAAATAAATATTTGAATAGAATTTTGGAATATAACTTATTTTGGAAATTCTGGATTTTGAAAAATAAGCTTTCAGTTAATAAATAAATAGATAAATAAGTTATATTTGGAAATATTTATTTAGTTAAACAAATCTGCTACAACATTTTAAATGCTGTCTTTTTGAAATTGGACTAGTTTTACCCGTAACTTTAGGTAGCATTCCCTAAGTGCTACAGAATCTAGAATTGATTGTTTTAAAACTTATGAAATTTGATAAATTTTATTTTATGTTAAGTTTTGGAAAATCTTAAGATATGATATTTATAACTGGATTTTCCTTAATAAATTTAAGATGAATATTCTAGTATTAAGTGAATTTTGAAGATATTAAATGACTAACATTTGGAGTTTATTTATGGAATTTATGGGAATATTCAAGACTAAATAATAAAACATTGATTTGTTGAAAGAATAAAATCCAAACTTAGTTTTGAATAGGAAATACTCCAATTGGATATATATATATATATATATAGGAATTGTAATGGATTTGGGGACATAAAGTGATATTTAAATTATGGTTTAAACTTTAAATAAAGAAATATATTTGTAAAGCTATATAAATTATCTTCTTTACAAAGTAACCATAAAGTTAAACCATTATTCTATATACCGTTGAATATCCAAACCATTTGTGTGTTGGGAGTTATGGTTTTAAAGTAAAAATTCCAAATATTATGTTTTGAAGATATAATTCAAATATTTGGCTTCCAGATATTATAAATTTTAAGCAGTATGGTTTTTGGAAAGAATTATATTTGAATATAACAATATCATATTGTTTTTGGGTTTTAAAATGATATCGTATTTATAATTTTGAAATGGAAATGTTTATTCTGGTTTTAAAGTATAAAATGTTTTAAATGACCACGGGTTATAATAACGATGGGTTGGCAAAGAGACCGGGATCGGATATGGACATACTCTCTGTCGATACCGAAAACCACTTTGACCAACCGTGTACGCGGTGGAGATTCCAGAATGAAGTAGGTCGGTGGTGGCGTTTCCTGTAAGGTAAATACGTGGACCCGACTCCCGTGAGTTGGCATAAGGTGGCTAAAACAGGAGCAATTCCAGGCCAATGAGGTCATTCCTCTGATCGGACGCTCCTCTTCGATATTATACTATGTTTTGGATTGATTCGGTGGCCACCTCTATATTTTGATTTTGGGGAGTTAGTCCGAGGTGGGCGGTAACTGCGGCTACGCGTTTCCATCAGCCTGGATAGCAATTGGTATATCTACCCTGGCATTGCCTAGTTGTGCCGTGTCATCTACCATACCGAGCCTTTACTACGAGTTTCTATTTGTGTCGTACCTATGGAGTATCCTCTGGTAGCCTCCCGATCAGGAGGTATTACGGTACTGTATAGACTATTGGCATTATTCGTGTTAAGGGGAATATTGGGTCACTCCTTAACGCTATTTAAAAGTAAGTTTATTTTACAATTAGACACTATTATAATAGCGCAATATACTACATAGTAAATAGTTTAACGGATCCTTAGAGGATGGGCGGTCCCAAGCATCCTTTAAGTTACTTGCTCTATATTACAGTACACTTGAATTAGCTTACACTATATAAGTATGTATGTCCTGACTCGAGTGTTTATGTTTTATGTTACGCTCGGGTCAGCCTGAGTTGCAGTTCAGTCATCATCCCGGAGCTAGGACTTCTGTAGATCCTTTCAAGTTGCTGGCTTCTTTCTGTCCGCTATCTTATTTATGAAATCAAGACTTTGGGATTTTTGGATTTTCTATTTAATGATTTAAACTATATTTGGAGATAAAACTATGTAAACTTTCTATTTGTTGAGACTATCTATAGTGGCTTCATGAACCACTAAGTATTTTAAATTCCGCTGCGAGTATTCTGATTCTGTGTCTGTGATTCTGTGATTAATTATTTACTGCATATTCTGAGTTCTGCCAAATTTATTTTTTTACAACGCGGTATTTTGAACAAATTCAAGTCCGACATGTGCGGATGCGAATGGTTGAAAATACTGGGTTGTTACATTTGGTATCAGAGCTTTGGCTCTAGGCAAAACTTAGAATGTATGGTAAAATTGATTTACAGAATCACTTTCATTTGAGCTTGAATCTATTCCTTTTCGAATTTTGGAACGTTCCCTGCGGTTCCGAAGTTCATTCGTGTCCCTCACTATTCATTTTTTCCGATTCTGGAGTATCCCATAACTCCACTTCGGATGATCTTTATAGTAAATTGGCGGTTTCGCCAATATTCTAATATAGGGGTGAAACTCCTTTACAACTAGCATTGATTCACCGGAGATTTATATTTATCCTCAGTTTAGATGCTAGTATCTTTGGTTATTCTAAACTCTATCTCTTCAGATCGAATGTAGATTTACCCTAGAAAATCCACATCGATCTTATTCTTTAAGTCACGGTTGACCCGGTTAAGGTTGCCCGCGATTTATATAAACTTATCTGGTTCCTTATTCTGTTATTTAACCATCGGATCTTCTGATTCCAACTTATCTTTAAATCAAAATTCTCTTTAATTTGAGTCCTTCAAAATTTGAATCTCTATCCTTGTTTTGAAAAAAAATTTATTCCTATATTTGGGAAAAATCTAATATTATATATATAAGTATAATTTTCAAAATTTAACTAGTTGTTTAGAGATAATAGTGTTTGATTTTATTTATGGTTTTGTAAACCATTGGTTTTGTCTTATATAAATAATTGAACTATAAAACATGGTTATAAATTTATTTAGAAACAAAAAATGAAATTAAAACAAGAATTTAAGAATTTAATTTCTGATAGTTTCAAACCTTGTGTTTAAAGTCTTAAAAGGATATATTATTTAAATTATTTTCGAATATAAATTTGTTTCCAAAGAATTTTAAAAGTTTTAAAAATTAGTGCTCTTCTCTTTGTCGCTGGAAAATAATTTCGGTGATGACTACAACATCATCGACATTCATTTTCGAGTATCAAAGTAAAGAGACCACGTTGTAGTTTTGTTTCAAAAAATTTAATTGATTTGAATTTCTAAATATGACTTAATTTATAATATATATAGATATATGATTTAAATTGATTTGACATATCCTATATGTATGTATTTATTTATCTCTAAAGGGTTTGAAGTTAATTGGAAATTTAATTCATAAATTTATGTTAAAAGGTGATTCTAATGATAAAATAAAGTCAAATTTGGAATGAATATTTAAACTTGAATAATATAGTTGGAAAATTTTACTTGTATAAATTGCATGCCAATATAACTTACCTAAATCATTCATAAATTAACTATGTAATTGGATAATGTATAATATAAAAGGATTTTATAAATAAAATTTGAGTGGTTATAATAAATGTTATACACTTAAAGTTTCAATTACAACAAGACAAATAGAGGTAAATAGAAATAAAATAATAATTGAATAATATACAATATCAAATGGTGTTAAAGGAAATTTAGAAATATATTGGAATAGTTATATTAAATATAATCTACTTTATATGTGCGATAGATATATTAAGCAGAATATATTTAATAATAATCTGGAATAAAGAAAATTAAATTTGTTGAATAAAAGATGATTATTATAAATGACTATACAAATTTTTGATTTTAGAAAATAATTGGATAATAAGATAATTAATTTGGAAATAGTTAAGATTGATTTAACTTCTGTAAAAATCAAATGAATTAAATCAATTATTGAATATTAATTAATACAAATTGAATTTATATGGTTTAGATATTGAGAAAAATATTTGACATAGATGAGAAAAATATTGAGAAAAATAAATTTAATTTGGAATAAAGAAGAAACTAAATGGGGAATTTTGTTTATTTTGGGAAATGGTAAATTTACTTTAAAAAATTAAGTTAAATTACCATTTCAAATTTGGATTAAAATTAAACATTTTAAATTAGAATGTTATAATACCTTGTGAAAAATTTGGATAAAAAAAAAAAAAAATGAATGATTTTTTTTAAGTGTAGGGATATTATACAAGTAAATATGTAAATAAATAAATGTTAAAATTTTAAGTATAAATAGATGAAATCAAAGATTAATTTAAAATTGAATTTTATTGTTTAGATTAATGATTCTAATTTAAGTTTTAATTCAGTTTTCTTTCAGGTTGTTTCTATTCCCCTACCTTCTTCCTTTTCGAGGACGAAAAGTTCTGAGTGGGGGAGAGTGTAACAGCCCAATTTTTTTTACAAGTATTTTTCACTTGTATTTTTTTTTTTTAAAAAAAAAAAACTTTGGGGTTTATTTAAAGTGATTAAAACAAAATATGAAAAAAAAAAATTAGGACTAACTAATAAGATCTCTGAAAAATCAAGTTTTAATTAAGAAAACATTTATAGCTTAGGTGGTTAAGACATCTGGGCTATTCACGACAGGTCACGAGTTCGAGTCTCAGCACGGTCAGAATTTCGAATTTTTTTTTTATGTATAAACGAACTGGGTAATCACGCGTTAAAAAGGGCGCGTAAATCTAGGGAATAAGTACCGTGTATATATATATATAAAATATGAAGAATGTAAACCAATTTAAATTTTAGTTAAGTATTATTTTTGAAGGATTTAGTGTATTTATAAACTGTTAAATATCGCGTTTAAAAGGACGCGTAAAATTTATGGTAAGTAATGTAATAAAACGTGTAAAATTTAAAACGTTATTTTATATATATATTTTTGATGTTTTGTATTACGTCAGTTTGACGTACTTTTAAAATCATATATAAACACCTTTATGGATTAAAACATCAGTTAGTGATTTTTAAGACGAACGTTACTTTTGGTTGTAACTGACAGTTTGGTTTTAAATAAAATGTGTATATACGTTTCCATTTCCAAAAGCTTTGAAAAATTCTTGCCGTCATTTAATTAAATCAAACTAAAAAAAATAATATATCAATTCTCATATAATTGGAACGGTTCATATTTTGCCATTCCTCTGATCACGAAACCTTATCTGCCTAAATCTACAATCACGCATATATCATTTGAAAGAAAATCAATTTTGCCTTCCTTTGCGCGTGACACAAAATTTTATTCTTTTAACATTTTTGGCATTTGCCTCTTACCTTTTTGTTTCTTCAGCATGTCACTGTATTCATTTATTCACGCAACCTAAATGGACTAATATATTTGATTGCCTAAAAATCAACTCATGCATTCAAATTTAACCTTGCCTATCTTTTCAAATTCTCACATTCCTATTTATATCTCTCTGTTTTCCACTGCCTTTATTTTGCAAGATAAAATTTTTTTTCGTTCCTATAATCACGCATATAAAGTAAAAAAATCGTATTTAAATATCTTTATGGAGAAAAATATCAGTCAGTGATTTTAAGACGGATGTTATTTTGTTTTAAAGGACCGTTTGATTTCTTTTAATAAATGGTATACGTTCTTTGCCTAAAGCTTACATAAATATTCACCTTTTCATTTATGGGTATCAAACTAAAATCAAGATTTTAGCTAAAATAAAATGGATCACACGTGAGCAACATTAGTGCATTTGTATATATGTAACGTTCGCATTTTTTCTTATTCCTCTTACCCTCTGTTGTCATCAGCTTTACCAAACATCACGCTTGCCCTTCCTTTGATCAATATTCCCCTTAAGTAACGTACAAACTTTATAAATCAAACCATGTATCACGCAAGTCATTTATTTCCCATAATCCAAGCTGCCATTTTGTTTACAAATTTTCGAATACTGATCAAACTTTATACGTTGGAATTTTTTTTTTATCCTTTTGCAAAACTGAAATGAGTTAATCACGCCACATCCCTTGATCACTGCCTTGCCGTTTCACAAATTCGTGTATAAATATGCCAGAGATCCACATCTCAAAAAAAAGAAAAAAAAAACTCACCACTCTTCAAAGCATTGCAAATTTTCCTCTGGCAATTTCGTTCGAAGCATCAGGTAATTGTCTTATTGTTTTCTCTTTCTTTTCCTTCCAGTTTTTCCTTTCCTCAGTTTTTTTTTGTTCTCATTTGATATGCTCGGCCACTTCAACCCATCTACTTCACCCGATCTAGTTGACAAACTTTGGAAATTTATGAGTCATCACATCTGTAGAAATCTAATATGTGTGTGCAAAGAGATGGTGTAGTTGACCCAGATTTAATTTAATGCTAGCTTAAAGTTTACGCGTACTATCACTACGGAAAAATGGGTTATTCATTGTATATATCATACTTAGTTTTGGGTCAAACAAAATAGAAAGTCAATAATGTTCATTGAAAAAGAAAAAAAAAAAAAGAAAAAAAAAAGAAAAAAAAAAGAAGAAAGAAATATATATGTAAAACAGAGGAAGGAGAGGAAGGGAAGAGGGAGAGGAGAGATTTGAGGGTACCTGTACATGCGTGTATCAGTGAGAAGCTTTGCCTTTTTGCATATATTAGATAATTTACCTGTACTAAATGCATATCATATAGGAAGCAGTGCCTGCATATTTTTAACATAAATATAGTTCAGACCATATAGTGTGTGTGCAAGCATCTATTAAAAAAGATCCATGCATTTAGTCGAAAGATTGGGCGAATTGTGCATGTGATATATATATTTATAAAAAAAAAAAAAAACACACACTGATTTCATTTGTAAATTAAATGCTTACAATTTATAAGCTTTCATTCCAAACAATATTTCAATTTGTACCGGACATTGATTTAATTCAATTTACTATTTAATATTATTAATTCATTAACTAAATTCACTACTTACCTTTGTTCTCTTATATGCAACTCTTAGCCTAATATAACAATTTACATCACTTCAATTTATTCGTCATTTTGTTTCAACTGTAAATACTTAGCCTTATATTCCCATGGTTTCATTTCCTTCTCAACATTTGCTTCATTATTAATTTTAAAATCTTTATTTCTTCTAAAGTAAATTTGCGTAAATCTTATTAAAATGACAAATTTAATTAACGAAAATGACAGGTCGTTACACATATAAAAAAAAAAGGAGAATATTTATAATTTAGAAATGATATAATAAAATTTTATAAAGGAAGTAACGTGCAGATCAAATAATGTACTATCCATGCATTAGTTTGTAGTATAGGCTGGGTGAAAACTTTTGCATGTGTACACGCAAATCTAGTAGGAAATAGGCAGTGTGTTTTTGCGTGAAGGGAAAAAAATAAGGGAGTGAAGTATTTGCATTTCTTTGGGTTACAGTGAGCGTACATTCTTAGTTGATATAGGCTTGGGCCGTGACCTTATGCATACTTCCAGTTGAAGTTTAGTAATGTGGTGGTTGTGCGTTTTGTTTAATTAAATAATAGAGTATATATATAAAAGGTAGAAAAAAAAAAGATTTTATTTTGGGCCGAGTTGTTCGTCAAGTAGGGTGGTGTAGTGGTCGAGCGTATCGTGCCAAATTTCTTTGACTCTATTCGTTCCAATTATTTCAAATATTTGCGTTGACCATAAATTTTAAAAGTCACGTATTCGGTATTTGGATCTTGTTATAGATTTGAATCTAGGCGTGACATCCAGGGAAATTTGATCGCTACCCTCTGTGCGTTTCTTTTTTTGGTGGATTTTTCATTTTCGCTTGAATCAAATTTTCTGCAGCTTTCAGGTGAGTTTTTCTCACCAGACATATGTACATATATTGTGTAAATTATCGCAAGTGTATGTGTAAACATTCTATTTAGATATTATCTGTCTGTAGTATGATGAAGAATGATGAACCCATTTAAATTGACATCTCATCAGTTATTTATCTGTTATATTATTTCTGCAGTTATATTATTAATTGTTATTTACTGCTTAAATCACTACTGCAAGTTCCCTGTTAAAGTTGGATTGTTATGGGCTGAAATAATGATTATTGTTAAACTAGTCTGTTAACTGCTTAACTGATAACTTGGGATTGCGGGTTTGAAATGATAGAACCCGGGGTTTTGTAAATTACGGGTTGAAATGATATAAATCCGTATCACTTGACCTAGGCTAGAGAACTATATACAGGCCCGTGGTTCTTATAATATTTTCTGAAATATTTAAAATTATTTTGGAAGTTAAATATTTGATTTAATATCTTTAAAGGATTTTTTTTATTTTTATTTTTGAATGAGTTATAAATGTTAATAAATAAATAAATATTTGAATAGAATTTTGGAATATAACTTATTTTGGAAATTCTGGATTTTGAAAAATAAGCTTTCAGTTAATAAATAAATAGATAAATAAGTTATATTTGGAAATATTTATTTAGTTAAACAAATCTGCTACAGCATTTTAAATGCTGTCTTTTTGAAATTGGACTAGTTTTACCCGTAACTTTAGGTAGCATTCCCTAAGTGCTACAGAATCTAGAATTGATTGTTTTAAAACTCATGAAATTTGATAAATTTTATTTTATGTTAAGTTTTGGAAAATCTTAAGATATGATATTTATAACTGGATTTTCCTTAATAAATTTAAGATGAATATTCTAGTATTAAGTGAATTTTGAAGATATTAAATGACTAACATTTGGAGTTTATTTATGGAATTTATGGGAATATTCAAGACTAAATAATAAAACATTGATTTGTTGAAAGAATAAAATCCAAACTTAGTTTTGAATAGGAAATACTCCAATTGGATATATATATATATAGGAATTGTAATGGATTTGGGGACATAAAGTGATATTTAAATTATGGTTTAAACTTTAAATAAAGAAATATATTTGTAAAGCTATATAAATTATCTTCTTTACAAAGTAACCATAAAGTTAAACCATTATTCTATATACCGTTGAATATCCAAACCATTTGTGTGTTGGGAGTTATGGTTTTAAAGTAAAAATTCCAAATATTATGTTTTGAAGATATAATTCCAATATTTGGCTTCCAGATATTATAAATTTTAAGCAGTATGGTTTTTGGAAAGAATTATATTTGAATATAACGATATCATATTGTTTTTGGGTTTTAAAATGATATCGTATTTATAATTTTGAAATGGAAATGTTTATTCTGGTTTTAAAGTATAAAATGTTTTAAATGACCACGGGTTATAATAACGATGGGTTGGCAAAGAGACCGGGATCGGATATGGACATACTCTCTGTCGATACCGAAAACCACTTTGACCAACCATGTACGCGGTGGAGATTCCAGAATGAAGTAGGTCGGTGGTGGCGTTTCCTGTAAGGTAAATACGTGGACCCGACTCCCGTGAGTTGGCATAAGGTGGCTAAAACAGGAGCAATTCCAGGCCAATGAGGTCATTCCTCTGATCGGACGCTCCTCTTCGATATTATACTATGTTTTGGATTGATTCGGTGGCCACCTCTATATTTTGATTTTGGGGAGTTAGTCCGAGGTGGGCGGTAACTGCGGCTACGCGTTTCCATCAGCCTGGATAGCAATTGGTATATCTACCCTGGCATTGCCTAGTTGTGCCGTGTCATCTACCATACCGAGCCTTTACTACGAGTTTCTATTTGTGTCGTACCTATGGAGTATCCTCTGGTAGCCTCCCGATCAGGAGGTATTACGGTACTGTATAGACTATTGGCATTATTCGTGTTAAGGGGAATATTGGGTCACTCCTTAACGCTATTTAAAAGTAAGTTTATTTTACAATTAGAGACTATTATAATAGCGCAATATACTACATAGTAAATAGTTTAACGGATCCTTAGAGGATGGGCGGTCCCAAGCATCCTTTAAGTTACTTGCTCTATATTACAGTACACTTGAATTAGCTTACACTATATAAGTATGTATGTCCTGACTCGAGTGTTTATGTTTTATGTTACGCTCGGGTCAGCCTGAGTTGCAGTTCAGTCATCATCCCGGAGCTAGGACTTCTGTAGATCCTTTCAAGTTGCTGGCTTCTTTCTGTCCGCTATCTTATTTATGAAATCAAGACTTTGGGATTTTTGGATTTTCTATTTAATGATTTAAACTATATTTGGAGATAAAACTATGTAAACTTTCTATTTGTTGAGACTATCTATAGTGGCTTCATGAACCACTAAGTATTTTAAATTCCGCTGCGAGTATTCTGATTCTGTGTCTGTGATTCTGTGATTAATTATTTACTACATATTCTGAGTTCTGCCAAATTTATTTTTTTACAACGCGGTATTTTGAACAAATTCAAGTCCGACATGTGCGGATGCGAATGGTTGAAAATACTGGGTTGTTACAAATTAATTGAAGGAAGCTAAATGAAACTTAAATTAAAAAGAATATTTATTTAGGATTTGGATTTGCTTCTATTGAGAATAAAGTAAAATAAAAAGAATATTTATTGCATCGGTTATACTTAAAATTGGTTAAAGTTAAGTTCTGGACAATTTAACTTATATATCAATACCTCTAAGGAGTAAAAGTGAAATTCTAATTAAGGAAATAACATGAAAATTTATTAAGAGATAAAAGGGAATTCTATTATGGAATAAAAAGGAATTTTATCAAGGAATGAATTACTATGGAATGATATGAAATATTCTATTGAGGAATAAAATTATGAAAGATGTATTTTTTGAATAAAATTATTTTATAAATAAAAAGAAAACTCAGGGAAGTTGTCAAATTTATAAACGGGGTTTATAAATGGAAAGGAAGAAATCAGTAAATATGGGAAAAGATAAGTCAAGGAGAAATCTTATGTTGAGTTATAAATTTGTTTGAAACGGAAATAGTAGGATATTTCCGAAGGTAAGAAGTGTGAATTTGGACAAGAGGCACTTATAGATGGATATTGGGTTTTCCAAAATTATAAATTTATTTTGAAAGCGGAATATTTTTGAATTACTATACTATATAAATTTTTATAAACTATTATTTGAATGTAAAATATTTTCGGATTAGTTACTTTGAAGGCTTTGGCAAATATTTATTAATAAACTCTAATTTTCTAAAAATCTTTTTGAATTTTTATGAACTTTAATATTATTTTCGAACTATAATTTGTATAAAACCGTACTTCTTATTTTATAAATATAGATGTTTTCAAATTGTTTTTAAAACCCGAATTAAAATCCTCTTATGTTGATAAGCAAATTAATTTAAATGAGATAAGATTTAGGAGAAATCTTATAAAATGGAGAAATTGAGTTTGAAAATTTATAAGAAGTGTGAAATTGATTTTTGAGGAAGGAATGAGAAAATAAAGAATATTTTCAAAGGATAAATCAAAATGTGAGTGAGTATAAGAAACCAGTTAAACGATTTCATGGAGATAAAAGGACTTTGAAAATTCATTTCAAATGGGTTAAAATGGAAATAATATCTGAATAATATTTGAGATAAATAATTTGTGGAAATTATTTGATGGTTGCTTGTGAATGATTAATTGATAGTTTAACCGACTATCAATATTGGACAATGCGCTGATCGTTTTGAAGAGTCCGGGATCAGATTTAATTATCCGAAAACCACTTCGATCCAGTTTGAATGATTACGAATGAAGACCGTGAAGTGTTCAAGACGGTGATTCGATTTGTCCAGACCCAGGGCAACTTGTATGGAGTGAATGCTTTCAGAACATCGTCAGGGGGACGATGAGCATTCTAAGTGGGATTTGTTCTTGAAAAGGTAACACTTAGCCTCAAGCCTCAACAACCGGGAATGGCTAAAACAGGGGAGGTGCAGCAAGACTTCGTGGGTAGCCCCCACTGGAGAGTAAGGTTTCCCCTGTCTAGATGTCCCTTTTATTTAGGCTTAGTAGGTGGTTGGTCACGCCAACCACGAGGTGATCTTGCTTGGGACTATCCAGTAAGGGATGGTTCCGGTCTTGTGTTGCAGGGGAGTTAGGGTGGCTCCTCGGTACTCCGATCTAAACCAGGTACTGTGACGGGCGGTACCCCGGTAGCCCTGCCATTGTATGGAATCCAATCACCAATAAGCGCCTGTACGGTTTTGATTGTGCCCAACTATTGCTAAAACGTGAGATGCAAGCATTTCAGCTAGATTCTATTTTACTTTCTATAGACACTATTATAATATCAGACGAATTTGATAAAAATGTTTTAGCTATCGTAAGGTAAAAACCCGACATGTTTATTTGTGGCGTGGTCTTACGAGATGCTTTTATTTTTTTCAAAGGATTTTTGAAAATATAATAATCCAATTGAGTGCGATTTTCTCACGCTGGTTTTCCAAACTGACTCGGGTGTTGTTTTATATGATGCTCGGGTCAGACCGAGTTAAACAGGATCAGGTTAAAATCTAAGGAGTTCAGGAGACAAGCTGATGAAAGAGCGTACTTCCGTATTTGACTATTATCTCCGCTGTGTATAGACAATTATTAGTTGTCTCTGTATGGTTGTTTGATGTACTCTGATGATGGTATGTATGTATATGTATAAAGTATAGATTTCTTTGTTTTTAAAAGCTGTTATTATATTTTGTTCCGCTGTGATTGTGAGACTCTGATGTTGTATTTATTTGTTCTTCTTCTACCTCTTTCTTCTTTTACCTGAAGACTCGTATATTTGTGCCACTTTGGAAAGAACTGTGGTGAATTTTGTTAGTTCAAAGGGGTACGGATTTGCGGGCCTTTACACTTGGTATCAGAGCTGAAAGGTTAAGTGAGAACCTTGGCTCTGGTGGGGATTACTCATTAGAGATAGAGTCAGTAGTACTCTAGAATGAGTTTGAGCGTATTAATAGATATGAGTGTGTATTTGTTAATGAATATAAAATGGTTTTATAACGTGTTGATTGATTTATTGAGTGGTATATGAACCTTCGTCAGTGCAGTCTGCACAACTGTACCGAAGGGGTTTCTAAACACTCGAATAGGGCAATTCGACACAATATTGTTTCCAAAGTGGATGAACGAAATAATTTCATCCAAAATATATTTTGATATAAAAAGAATATTTTCTGAATTATTATTATGACTTGGATGTTTGGATGCTAATATTTTAGCCAAATGAGATTTTAAAACCTGAAATAATGTACATAACCAAGGAAATCATTAGGTTTGAATTTTGGAATTAAAATCAAAAGTGAGAAGTTAAAAATGAAATTTTAACTTGGATTAAGTTTAAATTTTTGAAATTTAATTATGATGGATGAAATAAAATAGCAAATTTTGTATGTGATTGAAATGAGGAAAATAAAAATAAAGTAAAAATAAATAAATATAAATAGATTGATGAAGTAAATAAAATTTAAAATGTGAATTAATTGGGTTGGTAAGTTTGATAGAAATTAAAATGGATTGAAATTCATTTAAGCTATGCAAATAGAAGTAGGTTGAAACAAACTGAAGATAAAAAATTCTGTTGTACTTGAACTAAGTTGAAATTTGAGTTAATATGTGAAAATGAATGTGATTGAGTGTATATGGATAGAAGCGTGGAAAATAAATGAGTATGCGGCTTATAAAATTTAAAAGTGAAATAAATAAGCCAAAATAGAATTGTTTGGAACTTTAGAAATGTAATAGAAATCTAAACATGAATTACAAACTAGAAATGAACTCCGGGAATATAATGAAGTGATTTTTGTGATAAAATCAAATATTGAATTGAAAATGGAAATAAACTAATCTGAAACAAATAAGTAAATTGTATATGTAAATGAAATTTTAGTTGGCCAAATAGAAGTTGAACTGAGAATTAATAAAATTGGATTGGGAATTAAAGTGAATGGTAGAAAGATGAACGGAAGATATTGTTCAAAGAAATTAAAGATAGAAAAAGTTTGCAAACAAACTTTTATTTGAGATATAAAAAAAAATTAGTAAGTGAAATTAATTTAAGGAATGATTAATCGAATATCATTTGAAATAAGATAAATTGAACTCAGTGTTTTGAATTGGAAGATGAATTAAACTCAAGTAAAATTGAAAATGAAATTCGGATAAAGGGTGAGAATAAAAGTATTGAGGTTTGAAATTAATTTGCAAATTAAAGCAAATTGAATTTATTTGGAATTGAAGTACAAAAGGGATTAAAACAGATAGTTATGAAACGGGAAAATTGTGAATAAGTGGATAACAATCAAAATAAATGAGAATAAAAAAGAAATTGATATAGTTGATAATCAATTGGGGCAAATAAGTAGGATGTACGTATATTATTTTATTCGCATAGTTATTTGATCCAGATTCGAGCACATAATTTCGAGGTAATTTTATCGATTCGAGTTAGGATTTTTCACTCGATTTTCGACGGCAAACCCTGGATATGGAATTTTGATTGATTCTGGAAATTCTCTATCATAGTTATGACTATGCAAGGAGAATGACGGTTTTTGATCAAGAAACCAGATCTGAGTCCGCACTAGGAAGTCGGGTGGACGATACTAGTTCGGAAGTGAAATTGTGTGATCGAGCAAGTGATCGAATTTGATATTGCGTACGAATGGTATATGTACATCATACGTGCTTAAATGTAATGAATATTGAAATTTTGTAAGAAGCCAATAAATATTTTTGAATGTTGTAATTGGATATTATTGCTAAATGGGATATACAGGTGTATAAAAGCAATGGATGAATTGGGATTTTTGATTTCAGAAGATAAAAATTTAATTGCCCAACTTAAAAGGTATGTAATTAAATTTCTGTATGAAATTTGATTGGGTTTTTTTGGATATAGCCACTTAGCTTTTTGTTTTATTTTTGAGATTTGGGGGCCGTAGAGCCATTTTGTAGTTGCACCGAGCTAGCCGCGCAAAGGAGACGTTGGCGAAATTTTTCAAAAATTTAGGGAGTTAGAAAAAATTTTGATAAGTAAAAATTCAGTTTCAAATTTAAAATTTGAGTTGATAAGTAAGTGATATTGTTTGGGACTTATGGATAAGTTTGAAAGATTAGGAAAAGGGTTAGTGGGTCTATTATAAAAGATTTGTTTGGTAAGTTGTTTAAACTATTTGGGTTGAGGAAATAGATAATGGGTTATGGATCATTCTTCCTAACTAGCAATTTCGGGGACGAAATTCTTTTAAGGGGGAAGGAATGTAACGACCCAGATTTTTGAACGGTTAATTTGAGATATTTAAATGGATTTAAATATCTAGTTTGAGTTGTGAATTGATTTTTAATATGAAAAGTTTGGTTTTTATTTAATAAAAGGATTCAGAATTTAACAATATATAGAATAAATTAATTTTTAAAGTAGCAAGTGGATATTGGGTAAAATATAAAAATTTGGAATTATAAGTCTGTTAAAAATATTTTAAAGGCATATAAAATTTATATTAATAATACTGAAGATAATAGATAGGTTAAAATTGAATTTAACAGTGGGTTGTTCAATTTTAAAAATGCATCGTTTAAATTGACGTTTAAAAATAGCCTTCCGAGGCACAGTCTCGGAATTCAATGAAACCAGTTTCATTGGATCCGTAATATAAAATTATTATCGGATTTCAAATTTCATAGCATTCGGAGTGATCGTGTGATCATACGTGGTAAAAACACTTCGAAAATAATTAATCGTTTTAATTTAAAAATATCTTACATCTTTTCATCAGCCGTAATTTTTCTTTCGGCTTCTCTTATACGCAACCCGTCACCTCAAATTCAATCGCGTCGTTCTACCCTTCTCGAGAAAGCTATTCCCTTCGTTCTTTTAATCTAAACTGGCCTCTTTTTTTTTCAAAATCATCCTAAAGCTTATCTTCAAAATAAATAAAAATGGCAGCCACTTAAATTTTTTCTCGAACGAAATCAAATTACTCTCTTCTCTTGAATGAAATCAGTCTTCGTTCCTCATAAAAAATGGGGAGGGTACGATTCGAATTCAATTCGAAAAAAAATCGAGTCTCGTTCAAATCGAAATCGAACAAAACTAGGGCGAGTTCGATCTCGCGCGTGCAAGTAAGGGTCGCGACATTGAAGATGGTGATACTCGCGAGGGCGACTGCGGTGTCGAGGCAGATGGGAGTCGAGCGAAGCTCCGGCATCGTGACAATGAACTCGTTTGTTATCGACTACGACAAATAATCTTAGATGAGGTTGCGATGTCGTGTGGGAAAGAGATGAGGGCGACGGAGTAGCGGCTGTGACACGGGTGGTTCGTACTAGGGTTTCGAGTAGAGGTGATTTGAGGGGGGCGGCGCAGTGGTGTTGGTGGTTGTGCTCGTTGGCATAGTAAGGTATTCTTTTTCATTTCGTTTGTTCCTGTTTTGAAAATAAAAATAAATAAATATACATATTATAAAATTGCTAGGTTTATTTTTAATAATAATAGTGGTCTGGTGAAAAAATTATTTAATTAACTTATTTTAATTATTTCAGCTAATAAAAAGATTTTTAGAAGAAAATGTTTTCAGTTTAAAACTAAGTAATTAGTAAATTAAATTTATTAAAAGAAAATAATTGTTCAATTTGTTCCAAATATTTATTAAATTCAATTTTGAATTATCAGTTCATTAAATTATAAAATGGGAATTTATCGATCGATTATTTCGAATATTTATAAAATTCAAATAATTGTTATATAAGGTTTAAAGTCGGGAAATAAATAGCTTAAATAAATTGTAAGTCAATTAAAATGTTAAACGATAAATTTATTATTGATCAGTTCAAATATTAATAAAATTCATACAATTGTTACACAAGGTAAAAAGTATGGGAACGAGTCGAGATTGGGAAGAATTGCAACAATTAAATCAAAGGTGAGTTAATGTCACTCAGTTGAATTTAAATTTAAATTGTTGAATTTAAATTTATTTGTTGAATTGCTTGAATGATGGATGAAATAAGTGAATAAATTAAATAGACCCTATACGCCGCATAATAGCGGATGATAATATATGAATCTCATATACCGTGATATTCCACCTTGAAGTGGAATTGATATTTTATGTTGTGCTAACATCTGTGGATGCAGGGAAAACAGGTTGGAGGGATCCAACAGGATTCCTCAAGAATATTTATTGGTTTTATATATATGTTGTCATATGACAGGTTGATTGAATTAATATTGAATTGCATGCGAATTGAATTATATAGTGTTAAATAGTATGGAATTGAAATTTAGTAATTTTTAAATACCATAAATAAATTAATTGAAAGAAGCTAAGTGAAACTTAAATTAAGAAGAATATTTATTTAGGATTTGGATTTACTTCTATTGAGAATAAAGTAAAATAAAAAGAATATTTATTGCATCGGTTATACTTAAAATTGGTTAAAGTTAAGTTTTGGACAATTTAACTTATATATTAATACCTCTGAGGAATAAAAGTGAAATTCTAATTAGGGAAATAACATGAAAATTTATTAAGAGATAAAACGGAATTCTATTCAGTCATTTTAACTACTAAAAATAATTTATTAAAAAGGAATATGTTTAAATTAAAAGTATTGGTTTAAAATTAATATTTATTTCCTTAAGATTTTAAATGGGTATTCAATTTGATTAAATGGATTGGTAAAAGAAAATTTGTTAGGAATTCAAATTATTTGATAAAATGATTTATTTAAGGAAATGTAGTTTAAAATTTAATCTTAAATAAATTTATAAACCAGAATTATTTATATGGATAAAACTAGGAAAAGAAAGAAAATAAATAATAATAGGAATTTTAAAACTTGAAGGAAATTTAGTTTAAAAACAAATTATTAGTTAAATTAAATAAATCTATTCAATGGTAATTAATTATTCAATTCAGTTTAAATATTAATAAATCTTACAATGCTTATAGAAGGTAAATATTGTGGAGAAAATAAATCGAAATGGAAAATCTTAAGTAAAGTAATTCTTTAAAGAATTGGGAGTTTGAAAAGAAATTAGTTTAAACCAAGATTATTAGTTTAAAATATAATTTTTGGTTAATTAAATTTATTAAAAAAGGAGAAATTTAATCATTAATTAGATGAATTTATCAAAGGAGAAAATTGGTTTAAAAAGAATTATCAGCTAATAAAAAAAACTATTAAACGGAAATTAATTGTTCAGTTGATTTGAATATTAATGAATTGTGTAAATAATTAAATAGGTATAAACCAAGAAAATCGAGTCAAGATGAAAATGGACTGCAAATAAAAAGCTAAGGTGAGAACTTCTCACTCAAAAAGGGTTTTGTTCAAATTTTAAATAGTTAGATTTAAAATTGTTGATTGTGTTGATTGTTTGTTTGGATAATATAGTATTATCTATTGTATTGAAATAGCCCCTATACGTCGCCTATTAAGCAGATGTTATTTATTGAAACCATATACCGCGATATTCCACCTTGAAGTGGAATTGGTATTATATATGTACTTGGAGTTGATTTCCCGCATTATATAGCGGATGAGACCCTATTGCGCCGCCTATTAAGCGGATAACAATTTATAAATCCCACATACCGCGATATCCTGTCTTGAAATGGGATTGGTATTGTGCTAATGTCTGTGGATGCAGGGAAACAGGTTGGAGGGATCCAACTGGATTCCTCAAATAATTGAATTGTTTTCAATATTGCGTGTTGATTTCGTTTTATTTTAATCCCTGTGTGATTATCTTTATGATTGGAACCGTTGAAGGCTAAAATTTAGCCGAATAAAAATTCTGGCATCATTAGATATCGGAAATAAATAAAATTTGATTTTTGAAATAAGTAGTAGATAAATTTGTAAAATGGTTTGAATTGGGATATTTGAATTATTATAAATGGTTAATATAAAAAGATTTATAAAATGGATATTTATAAATAAAAATACTGGAATTATAAAACGAGTTTTTATAAGCGCTAAAATGAATTATAAATGAATTCATAAGTGAATGAAATTTATAAATTGTGAAGTTATAAAAGGAAATGATTTTTGTAAAATAAGAGAATTATAAATAATTACTTATAAATTGGGTTTTAGCATTTAAATGAGATATAAATAGAATTTGTTAATTAAAGGATTTTATAAGTTGAAGTTTTATAAAATATATAGATGTGAATTTATAAACATTGTTTTATAAAATCCGAAATCAATTGAATTCGATAGATTAAACATAGAAGTTTATTAAAGGAGATATATTCACAATTTTGGACGACGAATATATTATAAAAAAAATGGATACGTTTAAGGCAAATGATATTTTAAATAGCATTAAAACGATTAGAGATGTTTTAAATTTATTAGGCATTGAAAAAATAGATTTCAACATTCATTGTTGAAATAGGCGTTTTCGAGAAAAAAAGAAATGATGGACTATAACACTGTTGTTATAGTAAATGATTTACGAAATGAAATGTTTTATATAGTATTGGGATTTATATATCTATCTAGATTTCGAATCCCTATACTGGAGATTTTGGGTCGTCGTAACAATGTTTTACGCAACATTTGATTGGACTCAAATAAAAGTGCTAAAGAAATGTTTTCCTTAAGAAATGAAATATATACTTAATATTAATTTAAGTATATCGAATATTTTCCAAATGTTGAAAATAAATAGATTTGTGAAATACTTATTATTAAATAAGTAGGGAATTTTTTTTTCTAATATGAAATGAACGTTTTGAGAATTATCTTTTTAAAGATAAATTGAAAATGAAAATTTGAAAATCGTATATTCACAGATATTTTTGGAAATGTAAATTCAATATGGAGTTTATAAATGAAATTAGGAAAAGTTGTTTAAAAATGAATATCGATTTATTTTTGAAGTATGGAAATTATATATATATATATATATATATATATATATATATATATATATATATATATATATATCTTGTAAAGATATTTTTGGAAAATAAATAATTTGGAAAATTATTTGGAATCTGGTGATGTTGTGCATACCTATTGATAGTTAAATAACCGACTATCAATATTTACCTTTAAATAGGTATTTGTTGCGATTGCTCGAATTTGAATGCTACACTTATTTTTAAAAATAAGCGCTCACTATTCGGGTTAGCCGGGAAAGGACCTTGGGGTCGTATAATCCATTCTGAATATGTGATACGTCGTTATGGATTGCATTTGAAGACCGGTGTTGAAGACCGTGTATTTTTGAAAACGGAAGGATTACCGTCGGATGACTCTGCATCGGCTGATCTCCGATATAGAGGTTTTATCACCCTTAGTGACGGGAAGTCCGGAAGTGATTAGTGAATATCCGGATTGCAAGGGCTTCTTTAGAAGTGTCGTCGGTTTTGTTCGAGCCCGGAACAGACTTGTATGGTTGTGTGTCTGACATTACAATTTGAGATGTAAAGCTGGTTTCTATCAAATATATTTCTATTGGTGGCGGAGAATTTATTCTCTTAGCTTAACACCCTTCTCTGAGATGTACGAGCTCAAAGGTTATGTAGTTGATGGTTACTAGTGATACATTCCTAAATTGGTAATGTGGCATACGAAGTGCTGTTGAGCATTTGATGATCAAAGCACAGCTTTTGTATAAAGCGTGGCTTTGTGGACGAGACTTCGTCGGACCTCACACCCTGGAAATGGTCAAAACAGGAAGGATGCGGCATGGTTATTAGGGGATAACACCCCTTTAGTGTTTGTCATTCCTTCTGAATAGAGGTGGTATCATGGTATGGAGCCCAGATACTTAACCTATGTTGTTGCTGCAAATTTATTACTTTGTGGTTGTTGGAATCGAGGATCCTCAGATATAGATCGTTTACGATCGGGGAATGACATATTCGTGTCAGTAGTTACCTAGTTTGAAAGGTAACCCGGCCTTGTGTTGGCAGAGATCCGGTTAGGTTCTCGGGGCGTCTTTCCAGAGGCATTTCCATGTGGCAATGGGAAGTTCCTTGGCCTGACCATTTGTTGGAAATTCAAAGAAACAATACGATCTTGTACAGTTTTAGTTGTAGAACCTATCATTCACTTATGGTGGTCACCACTATTTGGATGGTAGCTATAGTAGGCATAAGTGCGAAATGTCTATGCTGGCTAAGGTTTATATCTTTACTTTCGAAATGATTTTTCCTACAATATGCACTAGTAATAATATCAAATGTTTCTTTTTAATGCGTATCAAGCATATTTGACAATCCTAAGGAGAAACCTCCTCTGATTCTGCGTTTGCATTGTGTGTGTGTGCGGGAGGCCTTATGGTAGTCTCATTTCCAAAAAAAAAGCATTGCGAATCTATTTTAAGATTATCCTGTTCTTTGTTTCAAAGATAGATAAACTATTTTAAGTTCTCACACCAGTCACATGACTGTCCTGGAGTTTATTGTTTCCCTTCCTAAACTCTGGGTGCCCACCAATTTCCACACGGGCAGTCTAGAGTTAAGGTTATCAGGATATTCTGGAATTCAGGAGTTGCTGTAGAAATCTGGAGGCGAGCTAGATGGCGTAGCATATTACTAAGTATATAGTATTTCTTTTCTGCTGTTTGTTGTTGTAAACTCTGATATTGAATGTAATGTGATGTAATGTATAAAATGTACAGTTCTTTTATTTTAATGAATATTCGTTTATCTATTATGTGTTGTTCCGCTGCGATTGTTAGATTCTGATATTGTTCTGTTACTTCCTCTCTTTCTTCTTCTATCTTTTTCTTCTTCTAAAACCCTAAGAATTCGGTTTTCCGGCATTCGATTGCTCGGTAGTAGATACAGTGGACGTATTGATGTCGATTTTCGAAAGTCGAAGAATCGGGTCCTCACATTTAATGTGATTAAAAATGATTTTTAAAATTTTACTAAATAATATTGGGGTTAGAATGATGTTATAGAACTTTTAAAATTGAATTCAAAGTTAATTTGTGAAAATTTAATATTTTAATATTTAATTGACGTGAAAAAATAGCCATTTTTCAAACAGTCTCGGATTTGGACGAAACTAGTTTATTCCGATCCGTAATGTTATATTATTGTATGGTTTTAAATTTCGTATCAATCGGATTTACGGTTTGCCCGAGGCAAGCCAAAACGCATAGAAATTAGTTTAATAGGTTTAATTTAATTTTGATCGTTTATTTCCGTAACTTGCACATATGATCGAATTAGCTTCCGAAACACGTTCCATTGTGTCCGAAACATAGGGTAAACCCTAGAAACGCCAGTCGGCACGCTTCGTTTGGAGTTCGGAAAATTTCAAGTGAATAGTAATTTGAGAATTTTCTATAAAAGGCCTCCATTATTTCCATTTGCAAAAAAAATTAAAACCCTAACCCTAATTTTTTTTAGCTGCCACAATTACCTGTAATGACCCGCTATTTTGGACTATTCGTATCCGTACATGTCGGACTTGAATAATTCGAAATACCGAATTATAAAGTTAAATTTGGCAAAACTCAGATATACAGTAGATAAATAATCACATAATCACAGACACAGAGTAATAATATGCAGCGTAAGTAAAAGAGATAGTAGTTCATGAAGCTACTATATATATAACATAGTTAAATAAGTTACAACAGAATTCTCGAATACAATAATCGAATACAAGAATAAATATACAATTATTGGAATCAACACAATCTCTGAAAGCTGGATAAATAGCTGGATCTTCAAGCGAAGCTCCAACTCCAAAGGTGAGTCTCGAAAGCTGGTACTCTCAGTCTGACCCGAGCGTAAAGCAAAACACAAAACACTCGAGTCAGGATTAATATTCTCATATCAATAAATCCAACTCAAGTGAAACAGCAATCGAAATACAAGCAACTCAAAGGATATTGGAATCACCATCCTCTAAGGATCCGTTAAACTATCTACTATGTAGTAATATACGCTAAATAGATAATGTCTATCAATAATATAAATATCAAAATAGTGTTAAGGCGTTACCATTATCCCCCTTAACACATTTTATATAAGCGCTATAGTCTATACAGCACTGTAAACTCCACCGTAAACTAGTGGGATATCAGGGAGTACTCCATAGGTACAACACAAAACAAATTCGTAGTGGTCGCGTATATAGGGATACAAGTATGACAAGGCACATGAGGCAATACCCAAGGTAGTGAAACTACCGTTTGCCTGATCCGGACTGGTGAGAATGCATCACCGCAACGATCGCAACACCGCGAAACAACACTCCTGAAATTCCGAGGGTGCACCAATCAATAACAAGTAATGAGTAGTTTACGAAGAAGTGTGTTCGCTCGAGGTGGCTAACCCCATTTGGCCCGGCACGGCTCCTGTTTTAGTCATTTCCCATTTGACACAAGTGTCAAGGCTATCCATTATCGTTCTCTTTCTTCAGTCATCACGCACATCATTCCAACCACTTTATTCTGGATCACACTCCGCGTATAGTTATTAAAGTGGTTTTCGGTTTAGACAGAGAGTATGTCCATAACCGACTCCGGTCTCTTTAATAAATTTCGTAATTATTACATCGATTGGTCGTTTAACACATTTCAAAACCAAATCAAATTCAATTTCAATTAGAATTCGTACATCAACATTTCGTTAGTCTTTCTAAAACAATTTCCATAATTTACGTTCAAACTTTCAAATTACTATTTCGAAATCTTATAATTCAATTTCAATATTTATTTGACAATACAAATATTGATTCAAGTTCGTGTATAGGTTTCATTCTGAAATCATTTAAATTGTCAAATTTTTATTCAAATAAATTTAAATTCATCTATCGATTTCATTCAATATTCGCTAAGCGAATTTATCATTTAAAACAATTTTCATTTAAATTTCCAACTCATTAAATCGATTTCTTAAGTTCAACTTCATTATATCAAAACATCAAATTGAAATAAATTAAATTCGTCAAATCAATTCTTTAAATTACAAGTCTTACGTTAATTTCAATAAATCCTATTCATTTCAATAAATCACATTTTATTTCTTGTTAAAGAAATTCAATTTTCATTTATTTATTGACTTCGTTACAAATTTCAAACTCAATTAATAAAGAACTAAATTTCACAGAATCGAGGAGTTTCACTTTCACTTGTTAACTTACTTAAATAATTTTCCCAAAACTTAATAAATAAAGAAACTCAATTTCATTTATTAGCGAAGTTCAAATCCACTTATTCAACGTTCAATTTCTCTTATCAAAGAATTCAATTTTTATTCAATTATCAAATAATTAAATCTTATTCAATTATTAAATAATTTCAAACATAATTATTAAATAATTTCAAAACTTAATAAATACAAACTTGATTATAAATTCAAACTAAATTATTAAATCATTTCCACTTAATTATGAATTCAAACTTAATTATCAAATCATTTCAACTTAATTATAAATTCAACTTAATAATTTCAAACTTAATTATAATTCCAAACTTAATTATAATTTCAAATTTAATTGTTAAATGATTTCAAACTTAAAAATTTCAAAACTCAATTATTACTAAATCCAAATTTTTTATTTATAATTCTAAATTTAATTATTATATAATTAAATTTCGAACAACATTCTTTCTTCAATTTCTACGTTAATATTTGTTTCAGATTTAAATCTTTATATTTTCCTTTCATAAAATTCAAATTCCAACTTTATTTCAAAACTTATTCTTTGCTCGAATAAAATCATTATTTTATTTTTAAATCAATTTATTGACCAATCGGATTTTATTTAATTCTCTATCCTAGGTCAAGTTCATTCGGGTATATATCATTTCAACCCGATTCCAAATTCAATTCAAGTCAAGCATAATAAAGGGAACTTGCAGTTTGAAAACTGGGATGGTGTCAAAGTAAATAAACAAGCAATAACACAATCAATAACAATAATCAATAAAAATCCAATAATTAATTCGAATAATCCCGAAATAACCGTATTAATTCACATTGTTGTTCGTGCAAATTAATATAATTATTTCTAGAATCTACACTATCATTTCATGTAGACTAAAGATTATTACATTACAGTTTTTCACTTGTCGTTCAACTTCAATTTCAGTTCATCGATTTTAACAACATACATTCAATGGTTTAAGGTGAAATTAGTCAAATCCTACGTGTAATTAATCAAATCCTACGTGTCAATTAATTTAACGTTTAATGTGGTCATATTATACAAAGTTAACTAATCAAATTCAACTCATATGTCGATTCAAAATTTTAACTATCCTACGTCAGTTTCAATTTCATAATATTTATCACTTTATACATTACAATTTAACATCCAATATAAACAACAATCAATCAATCAATTTATCAACCAAACTGTATTATCATCGCATAGTAATTAACAGATAATGGTGTCAAATGTCATAGGTGAACAATATACAGGTAATAGCATATATAACAGTGTACATAACGAACAGCAGCATATTTCAATTGTCGTTTCAATTAGAATCAAATTTAATACATAAAAGAATATTAATCGTGAGTGATTGCTCACCTTTCGAGGCTAGAGCGATAGGCGATGAAATTGAGTTATGAAATCCAGGCACGAAACTCAACCGGCAAGATAGAACTCAAATCGACGAACGAAGCTGATAATAAAGAATAAACGAACCAATCAGAACTAGATCGATGAAGGTAAATGGTATTAGTGAACTTATGTATAAACTCTATACGGATAAAACATATTCTAATTTCAAGTACATTTCAGATTTTAAAACATATATAAAGTCAACTTATATATACATAATATTTAAAATCAATGCATGCATATTGCATTCATTTCATCCTAATATCTCACGTATACATATTTTTAAATATTATATTCATAAATCAATTTTAAACATACATTGGAAATAAAGATATATATATATATATATATATATATATATAGTATACATAGCTCGCATTTACCAATCATTATATAAATCTGTATAATACGTTCGGAAAAACAACGTAAAACAAACATATGTATAAAAAGATATGTGTAAACTAAAATAGATAATATACACATGAAACTTTATACGTAAATTAGACCTCTTATAAGAGACTCTGTTTAACTGTAATATAACATTTATATTATAACTAAATATATAAAAAAAATATAACGAAGCAGGTATACCTATACTTAAAAAAAATTCTATACATACTTTAAAATCATATAAGAACCTTGTAAAAGTCAATTCAAAGTTACAGCTCAAAAAGTATGCTTCAAACAAATATAACTTATATATAAACAACTAACCAAAACAGTACAGATAAAACACTTTATGTATGACTACTCTTATAAACATTTGTATATTAATATAAGCTTTCAAATCAAAATTTATGACTAACATAGATACTACTAACCTATATACACCCGTATCAACATTAATATATCAAAACCAAGTGTAAAAAAGAAATAGAAATGGATGGCAAAGTTGAAGGAGCAAGCTAAAAGAGAGAGCATGAATCAACAGGCAAGTACGAAAGCAAGAACAGTTAGATACATTAGCATATATATACACGTTAACATATATCATATATGTATGAACATAACAAAAAGAAGCGAGGCTATGCTCGGCTCTATTGAGTGGTGGTTACAGGGGAGAGGGCCGGTGCGAAGGAGATGAGCATGGCACGAGCTCGACTGAAACTGGGTTGTTCGGCCATGACGTCGGCTTGCTGACGGAGGAAGGCGGCTGCGGTTTCTCGACAGTGGAGCAATGAGGAAGTGGTAAGTTTCTTGGTGCAAGAGGCGGGCTCGGCCGAGCTGACAGGGTGGCCCACGGCATGCTCAGTCGGCGCTTGGTCGTGGAGGAGAGAAGTGCGAGGTGGAGGAGATAGAGAGGTGAGCGGGTGTGGCAAAGAAAAGAGACCTCTCTGATAGAGAGTTTATAGCTGAAGTTTGAATGAAGGCAAGGAGAAATAAAACAGTAGACCTCTCTGATTTTTTTTAATTTATGAATGCACGTAAAAGAATTTTGAAACGGGAGAAAATTAATGTTTGCTTGAATTCAATGAAATATTAAAAGCTGATGACTGTTACATTTTGAACGGTGGAATATGAAAGAATGGATGGAACCCAAAAGATGTTACCAACCGGTACCGATACGGGTGACAGTTTCGCAGTTTTAACAGCGTACCAAACTTCAAAACACAGAAGTAAATATACTGTAGAGATCAGCACGACGAGACGATCAAAACGATATACCCATATCAGTGGTTCGATCGAATTATAAAATTTTGAATTTTCTAATAGCGGAAAATGCATAAAAAACGTAGAAAAATAAGATCGACGGAGCCAAAGATGTCCGAATTTGTAAAAACGACAAACTGACATCTTGCTCAGAAGATGATTTAGAATTTTTCTATGTAAAAATATTTTGGTTTTGAAAATGTTTTATTTTCATCGCTTTTAAACTGATTAGATTGAAGTAAATTTACGCACGAAATAAACTTTCATATTTTCGGACGAAAATTTACCAATTGCTATGTTTAACTAGGCGCATTACAAATATGAAATTTATATTTCAAAATTTTATCGTTTAAAGTTTCACGAAATTTCAGTTAAATACGTTACTAAAACCGGTTAAATTTACGGGTCGTTACACTCTCCCCCACTCAAAACTTTTCGTCCTCGAAAAGGAAGAGGTATGAGAATAGAAACAATCAGAAGAAAATAGATTTGAATTCTAGAATAAAATAATCAATTCAAACCATATAAATTTCAATTTAAATAAATTTATATTCAACAATTTGTTTTAAATTCAATATTTTCATTAAATTGATTTGATTACACATTCATTAATGTTAGGTACAAAAGGTTTCTTTCAAAACGGAATTCAATTCAAATTCAATTAATATCGGGATATCTCATTAAGTTGATCTTATTGAAATTTATAATTTTTTTCCAAAACAGAATTTATTTTATTTGTCTCATTTATTATTCTATTAACTTATTATTCTAATTATCCTTATTCACATTTTATAATAAAAATTAAGTATATAACATTTTTATATGTACACAAATTTTATTTATAAAGACGATTTATATTGTATATTATCCAAATTCTTAAATTAACAATTTCAAAGATCATAAATTTAAATAGTCATTTATTATAATCATACTTTATTCGACAAATTTAATTCTTCGCTATTCCAAATTATTATTAAATCTATTATACTTGTTATATCTTATTACATATATTATGTATATTTACATTTATTATAACTACTCAAATTTATTTAAAAATTTCTTAACATTATTTTACACTGTATAATATTCAATAACCTAGTTAACTTTTGAAAATTTAGGTAAGTTATATATAATGAAATCGAGTATTATACAAGTAAAATTTCTAATTCAATTCTCACATGTTTAAATATTAATTCAAATTTTGGTTCCATTCATAATTGAAATCATCTTTTACCCAAATTTTAAGGATTAAATTTCCAATTAACTTCAAACAACTTAGAGACAATTATATACATACAAATATCCAAGTCAAATCAAATACTAATATATATATATATATATATATATATATATATATATATATATTTTAAATCGAGTCATACTTTAGAAATTCAAATCAAATTCATTTCAAAACAAAAGTGTAGCAAGCTACTGATGGTCTCTCCACTTCGAAACTCGAAAATGAATATCGATGATGCGGCCGTCATCACCGAAATTATTTTCCAGCGACAAAGAGAAGAGCACTGATTTAAATGTTTAAAATTCTTTGAAATGATTTCCATTTGAAAATATTTTAAAACTGTACACTTTGAAACTTTCAAATCAAAGTTTGAAATCTCCGAAAATTTAATTCTCAAATTCTAATTTTCATATGTTTCAAATTCCAAATCAAATTATAACTAAGTTTTATAAATTCATTTATTTATATTGTTAAAAGTCAATGGTTTACAAAACAATAAATGAAATTTAATTTTTCACATTTCGGACAACAGATTCATTAACATTTAATTTCAAAAAAAAATATTTATACCTATATATAATAAAATCGTACAAAATTATTTTATTTACCACATTTGAAAACAAAATTGTGTCAGTTTGCTCTGCTCAAGCGTTTTGGAAATCCTATCGATAGCGTTGATCAGACGAATCGATCGAAAATCCAAATCAACATCAACAACTCAAACAACACAATATATTAATTTTCAAATACACTTCTCGCTTGACGATACATGAAGGAATTCCAAAGCAGTATAGAAATTCAAATTTTTGATGGACTCAAATCAAAGAGAATTTTGATTCGAAGATAAGTTTGAAACAAAGATAAGATAATTCAATTAACAGAATCGGAAGATGGATAAGCTTATTTAATTCACGAGCAACCTTAACCGGGTCGACTGTAACTTCAAGAATAAGATCGATGTTGAATTCCGAGGTAAATCAACATTCGATCTCAAGAGATAGAATTCGGGTATAGCAGGGAATATATAGCATCGTAAACCGAGGATACAGAAATCTCCGATAAATCAATGTCTATTGTAAAGGAGTTTCACCCATTTGCAAATAATTCGATGATTGGCGAGACCGCCGTTTCATTGTAAGAGGCATTCGAAGTGAAGTTATGGGATGCTCCAGGATTGAAAGAAGACGAATAGTGAGGGACAAGAATGAATTTGGAAACCGTGTGAACGTTCCAAAATTCAAAGGAATTGAGTCAAAAGGAAGAGACTGAAACTCGAGTGGGAGTGATTCTGTAAATACATTTACCATATATGCTAAGTTCTGCCTAGAGCTACCAAAGCTCTGATACCAACTGTAACGACCCGCTATTTTGGACTATTCGCATCCGCACATTTCGGACTTGAATAATTCAAAATACCGAATTGTTAATTTAAATTTGGAAAAACTCAGATATACAGTAGATAAATAATCACATAATCACAGACACAGAGTAATAATATGCAACGGAAGTAAAAGAGATAGTAGTTCATGAAGCTACTATATATATAACAGAGTTAAATAAGTTACAACAGGATTCTCGAATACAATAATCGAATACAAGAATAAATATACAATTATTGGAATCAACTAAATCTCTGAAAGCTGGATAAATAGCTGGATCTCCAAGCGAAGCTCCAACTCCAAAGGTGAGTCTCGAAAGCTGGTACTCTCAGTCTGACCCGAGCGTAAAGCAAAACACAAAACACTCGAGTCAGAATTAATATTCTCATATCAATAAATCCAACTCAAGTGAAATAGCAGTCGAAATACAAGCAACTCAAAGGATGTTGGAATCACCATCCTCTAAGAATCCGTTAAACTATCTACTATGTAGTAATATACGCTAAATAGATAATGTCTATCAGTAATATAAATATCAAAATAGTGTTAAGGCGTTACCATTATCCCCCTTAACACATTTTATATAAGCGCTATAGTCTATATAGCACTGTAAACTCCACCGTAAACTAGTGGGATATCAGGGAGTACTCCATAGGTACAACACAAAACAAATTCGTAGTGGTCGCGTATATAGGGATACAAGTATGACAAGGCACATGAGGCAATATCCAAGGTAGTGAAACTACCGTTTGCCTGATCCGGACTGGTGAGAACGCATCGCCGCAACGATCGTAACACCGTGAAACAACACTCCTGAAATTCCGAGGGTGCACCATCAATAACAAGTAATGAGTATTTTACGAAGAAGTGTGTTCACTCGAGGTGGCTAACCCCATTTGGCCCGGCACGGTTCCTGTTTTAGTCATTTCCAATTTGACACAAGTGTCAAGGCTATCCATTATCGTTCTCTTTCTTCAGTCATCACGCACATCATTCCAACCACTTCATTCTGGATCACACTCCGCATATAGTTATTAAAGTGGTTTTCGGTTTAGAAAGAGAGTATGTCCATAACTGACTCCGGTCTCTTTAATAACTTTCGTAATTATTACATCGATTGGTCGTTTAACACATTTCAAAACCAAATCAAATTTAATTTCAATTAGAATTCGTACATCAACATTTCGTTAGTCTTTCTAAAACAATTTCCATAATTTACGTTCAAGCTTTCAAATTACTATTTCGAAATCTTATAATTCAATTTCAATATTTATTTAACAATACAAATATTGATTCAATTTCGTGTATAGGTTTCATTCCGAAATCATTTAAATTGTTAAATATTCATTCAAATCAATTTAAATTCATCCATCGATTTCATTCAATATTCGCTAAGCGAATTTATCATTTAAAACAATTTTCATTTAAATTTCCAACTCATTAAATCGATTTCTTAAGTTCAACTTCGTTATATCAAAACTTCAAATTGAAATAAATTAAATTCATCAAATCAATTCTTTAAATTACAAGTCTTACGTTAATTTCAATAAATCCTATTCATTTCAATAAATCACATTTTATTTCTTGTTAAAGAAATTCAATTTTCATTTATTTATTGACTTCGTTACAAATTTCAAACTCAATTAATAAAGAACTAAATTTCACAGAATCGAGGAGTTTCACTTTCACTTGTTAACTTACTTAAATAATTTTCCCAAAACTTAATAAATAAAGAAACTCAATTTCATTTATTAGCGAAGTTCAAATCCACTTATTCAACGTTCAATTTCTCTTATCAAAGAATTCAATTTTTATTCAATTATCAAATAATTAAATCTTATTCAATTATTAAATAATTTCAAACATAATTATTAAATAATTTCAAAACTTAATAATTACAAACTTGATTATAAATTCAAACTAAATTATTAAATCATTTCCACTTAATTATGAATTCAAACTTAATTATCAAATCGTTTCAACTTAATTATAAATTCAACTTAATAATTTCAAACTTAATTATAATTCCAAACTTAATTATAATTTCAAATTTAATTGTTAAATGATTTCAAATTAAAAATCTCAAAACTCAATTATTACTAATTCCAAATTCTTTATTTATAATTCTAAATTTAATTATTATATAATTAAATTTCAAACAACATTCTTTCATAAATTTCTACGTTAATATTTGTTTCAGATTTAAATCTTTATATTTTCCTTTCATAAAATTCAAATTCCAACTTTATTTCAAAACTTATCTTTGCTCGAATAAAATCATTATTTTATTTTTAAATCAATTTATTGACCAATCGGATTTTATTTAATTCTCTATCCTAGGTCAAGTTCATTTGGGTATATATCATTTCCACCCGATTCCAAATTCAATTCAAGTCAAGCATAATAAAGGGAACTTGCACTGTGATAACTGGGATGGTGTCAAAGTAAATAAACAAGCAATAACAAAATCAATAACAACAATCAATAAAAATCCAATAATTAATTCGAATAATCCCGAAATAACCGTATTAATTCACATTGTTGTTTGTGCAAATTAATATAATTATTTCTAGAATCTACACTATCATTTCATGTAGACTAAAGATTATTACATTACGGTTTTTCACTTATCGTTCAACTTCAATTTCAGTTCATCGATTTAAACAACATACATTCAATGGTTTAAGGTGAAATTAATCAAATCCTACGTGTAATTAATCAAATCCTACGTGTCAATTAATTTAACATTTAATGTGGTCATATTATACAAATTTAACTAATCAAATTCAACTCATATGTCGTTTCAAAATTTTAACTATCCTACGTCAATTTCAATTGCATAATATTTATCCCTTTATACATTACAATTTAACATCCAATATAAACAACAATCAATCAATCAATTTATCAACCAAACTGTATTATCATCGCATAGTAATTAACAGATAATGGTGTCAAATGTCATAGGTGAACAGTATACAGGTAATAGCATATATAACAGTGTACATAACGAACAGCAACATATTTCAATTGTCGTTTCAATTGGAATCAAATTTAATACATAAAAGAATATTAATCGTGAGTGATTGCTCACCTTTCGAGGCTAGAGCGATAGGCGATGAAATTGAGTTATGAAATCCAGGCACGAAACTCAACGGGCAAGATAGAACTCAAATTGACGAACGAAGCTGATAAGAATTGACGAACCAATCAGAACTAGATCGATGAAGGTAAATGGTATTAGTGAACTTATGTATAAACTTTATATGGGTAAAACATATTCTAATTTCAAGTACATTTCAGATTTTAAAACATATATAAACTCAACATATATATACATAATATTTAAAATCAATGCATGCATATTGCATTCATTTCATCCTAATATCTCAAGAATACATATTTTTAAATATTATATTCATAAATCAATTTTAAACATACATTGGAAATAAAGATATATATATATATATATATAATAATAGTATACATAGCTCGCATTTACCAATCATTATATAAATCTGTATAATACGTTCGGAAAAACAGCGTAAAACAAACATATGTATAAAAAGATATGTGTAAACTAAAATAGATAATATACACATGAAACTTTATACGTAAATTACACCTCTTATAAGAGACTCTGTTTAACTGTAATATAACATTTATATTATAACTAAATATATAAACAAAAATATAACGAAGCAGTTATACCTATACTTAAAAAATTTCTATACATACTTTAAAATCGTATAAGAACCTTGTAAAAGTCAATTCAAAGTTACAGCTCAAAAAGTATGCTTCAAACAAATATAACTTATATATAAACAACCAACCAAAACAGTACAGATAAAACACTTTATGTATGACTACTCTTATAAACATTTGTATATTAATATAAGCTTTCAAATCAAAATTTATGACTAACATAGATACTACTAACCTATATACACCCGTACCAACATTAATATATCAAAACCAAGTGTAAAAAAAAATAGAAAGGGATGGCAAAGTTGAAGGAGCAAGCTAAACAGAGAGAGCATGAATCAACAGGCAAGTACGAAAGCAAGAACAGTTAGATACATTAGCATATATATACACGTTAACATATATCATATATGTATGAACATACCAAAAAGAAGCGAGGCTATGTTCGGCTCTATTGAGTGGCGGTTACAGGGGAGAGGGCTGGCGCGAAGGAGATGAGCACGGCACGAGCTCGATTGAAACTGGGTTGTTCGGCCATGACGTCGGCTTGGTGACGGAGGAAGGCTGCTGCGGTTTCTCGACAGTGGAGCAATGGGGAAGTGGTAGGTTGCTTGGTGCAAGAGGCGGGCTCGGTCGAGCTGACAGGGTGGCCCACGGCATGCTCAGTCGGCGCTTGGTCGTGGAGGAGAGAAGTGCGAGGTGGAGGAGATAGAGAGGTGAGCGGGTGTGGCAAAGAAAAGAGACCACTCTGATAGAGTGTTTGTAGCTGAAGTTTGAATGAAGGCAAGGAGAAATAAAATAGTAGACCTCTCTGATTTTTTTTTTAATTTATGAATGCACGTAAAAGAATTTTGAAACGGGAGAAAAATAAAGTTTGCTTGAATTCAATGAAATATTAAAAGCTGATGACTGTTACATTTTGAACGGTGGAATATGAAAGAATGGATGGAACCCAAAAGATGTTACCAACCGGTACCGATACGGGTAACAGTTTCACAGTTTTCACAGCGTACCAAACTTCAAAACACAGAAGTAAATATACCGTAGAGATCAGCACGACGAGACGATCAAAACGATATACCCATATCAGTGGTTCGATCGAATTATAAAATTTCGAATTTTCTAATAGCGGAAAATGCATAAAAAACGTAGAAAAATAAGATCGATGGAGCCAAAGATGTCCGAATTTGTAAAAACGACAAACTGACATCTTGCTCATAAGATGGTTTAGAATTTTTCTATGTAAAAATATTTTGGTTTTGAAAATGTTTTATTTTCATCGCTTTTTAACTGATTGAATTGAAGTAAATTTACGCACGAAATAAACTTTCATATTTTCGGACGAAAATTTACCAGTTGCTATGTTTAACTAGGCGCATTCTAAATATAAAATTTATATTTCAAAATTTTATCGTTTAAAATTTCATAAAATTTCTGTTAAATACGTTACTAAAACCGGTTAAATTTACGGGTCGTTACATTACCATGCTATGGCCGAAATTTTGTTTCTTTCCTCCTCAATTATCATTCAATCCATCAATCTATACGTGAAACGTTCAACTGCAAACATGTAGAGCTAATCGAGCTCTAGAAGATCAACGGTCAAGATCGAAAAATATGATGTGGATCATCGGCAAATCATGCTCAAACAACCGGAAGTCAGGCACGTCTCTCGAGATGCAGGGGAGGCTGAGCTTCACTAGATTGAGGGTGGTGGTAGGCGTGGTGATGGGCTTCGAAACCGTAGTCATTGATTGTTGCAAAGGTGATCGTATATGGAGCGACATATAAACCTAAAGGATGGCCGATGGGTTCGAACTACCCGGGGGAGGAAGGCGCGTGGAAGAAGAAAGAAAAATAGCAGCCTTGATTTAATAGGTGAAAATGAACGGCTGAGATGGTTAATGTTTTAAAAATTGAAAAGAAAATTGTATATTAGTTCATATTTTAATTGTATAAACATTGTAATAGCGTAACTTTGTCATACGTGTCGGAAAATTACGAAACGAATTGCATTGGCTTCGTTTTGTCGAGCACTACGCAATGGATCTAGATTGGAATGGATTGGAGCTAGTGAAATTTTTGGGTAAAATTAAACTCGTGTTTAATTTTATTCAAAATAAAGCGTTGCAACTGTATTTGAAACAGGGTGAGAACTTCTCACTCAATCGAAATTGTTTCGATTTAAATTTTAAATAGTTAGATTTAAAATTGCTTTATTGTATGCTTGAATGATAAATTATTATCTGTTGTATTAGAATAGACACTATACGCTGTACGTTAAGCGGAGGTTATTTATTAAAAACATATACCGCGGATATTTCACCGTAAAGTGGAATTGGTATTATATATGTACTTGGAGTTGATTTCCCGCATTATGTAGCGGATGAGACCCTATTGCGCCGTATAATAGCGGATAATATTTTATAAATCCCATATACCGCGATATTCCATTTTAAATGGAATTGGTATTGTGCTAATGTCTGTGGATGCAGGGAAACAGGTTGGAGGGATCCAACTAGATTCCTCACCAATATTTATTTGATTACAGATATTGTGATATTTGTTGATTATCATATGATGATATATGATGTTTGATTGTCGTGTTTGATTATTTGGTGTTGTTGCAGCATTGGGCCTGTTTTTGAAGTTTTAAAAATGTTAAAGTAACGATTTCAAATTTAAAAGGATTTTCAAGTGATTTTTGAAAGTATACGTTTTATTAAATTTTGGAATTGATTCATTTTAAATAAATAAACGTTATAATTTTTATGTTATAAAAATTATGATTTATTTATGAAATGTAACCGAAATGTGATTTTTGAAATAAACAGTTGATTAATTTGAAAAATGGTTTTAAATTGGGATTTTTGAATTATTATAAATGGATTATATAGAAGATTTATAAAATTGATATTTATAAATTAAAAATATTGGAACTATAAAACGAGTTTTTATAAGTATTAAAATGAAATATAAATGGATTTCATAAGTGAATGAAATTCACAGTTTTATAAATTGTGAAGTTATAAAATGAATAGATTTTGTAAAGTAAAAGATTTATAAGTAATTAACTTATAAATTGGATTTTGGCATTTAAATGAGATATAAATAGAATTTGTTAATTAAGGGATTTTATAAGTTAATGTTTTTTTAAATATAAATGTGAATTTATAAACATTGTTTTATAAATCCAAATAAATTGAATTTGATAAAGTAAATATAGAAATTATTAATGGAATTATATCCACGATTTTGGATAATGGATAATGTAAGGACCCGTATTTTACGTGTCGATAAGTCGTAAAATAGTTGCATTAAGTCGTTTGTATTGCTTGAGTCGTAGGGTTTACGGCTTAAGGGGGTTAGGCCGTGCAATAGCTAGTATGAGCGACTTATAGAATAGACCGACCTAAGGAGTTTGTGACCGAGTTAAGAAGTGGGACGACTCATAGACTTGGACGAGTTAACAAGTTAAGGTGGTGACCGACCTATAGTTAAGTCATAGACGACTTAGGAGGGTGCACGAGTTAAGTGGAGTAACGACCTTAGGAAGTGACCGAGTTAACGAGTTATAGGACCTGGCCGAGTTAAGATAGTATGCGACTCAGTAGGTTGCGACTTAGTGAGGTTTGGCCGACTCATGGGAATAGCCGACTTAGGACTTAGAGCGGCATGCATGAGTCGTATGCAGTTGGGTCGGCTCGGTGTTGAGTCGTAGGTCGTAGTTTCGTTGAGTCGTCCAAACAACTTAGTAGTAAAGCTGCAGTGTTTGGGCTTAGGTCGTGTCACAGTTGAGACGTGTGTGTCTTAGGTCGTGTGCATGTCCTAGGTTGTGTGTTGTTAAGTCAGCAGGACTTGAGTCGTTAGCGACTTAGAGTTAGCTTGGATAGGAGTTAGGTCGGCATCGTTGAGTCATTAGGTCCTTAGTACGACTTAAGGAGATAGGGTGAGTCGGATGACCTTGTGTCTTAGTGTGTTGAGTCGTGAGTCGTTATAAGGCAGTTGACTCGGAGGATTTGATGAGTCGTGGACGACTCATGGGCGACGACTCATGGACAAATCAGCCTATAAATAGAGGGGTTTGGCTCACTTTTTGGCAACGGTTTTTGAAGCAACGAAGTGCTGCCGTTTTGGGAACTCGACTACAACATTTCTTCACCTTCTTTTCTCTATTCCAATCTAGTTCTAACATCCATCTAAGATCGAGGATCAAGGTTGAAGATTGAAGAGCCAAAGTTGAAGATCTTCATCCAACGAAGCTAGATTTCATCGTTTCAAGCGGGATTTCGATGAATCAAGTTTGGATCTCCGCTGTCCAGATCTGAAGTGGGTTTCTTTTGAAGTGTTTGGGTGATTTGGTGAGTGGTGGTTGTCTCTCACGCGGACCCAAAGGAGTGTATTGGATTGGTGGTTTGTTGGAGTGTTGTAGATAGTGATTTTATGCATTTTTCCTTAGATCCAAGTGTAGATCCAATACTTATGAAGATGTTTACTTTTGCAAGTTCATTCATCAAGTTATAGGGACAAAACCCATGATTTATATTTGTTAGATCTATGCTAAAGACCCATGATTCATGTATGTTAGATCTATGCTCATTTATTTACGAAATTGCCATTGTAATTATAAATGCCTATTTAGATCATGTTTGATTACTTGATTGTCTATGTAGATCTTGTTGAATGATTGACTGCTTGGATTAATGTTTGATTTGATTGATTAGTTGATCGATTACTTGACTTGGACAAGTATGGTCGATGGTGATTCAAAAGCTAAGTGGAAAGGCTCTTGAATGGTGAAAGCTGCCTGTAGCATATGAAGCGGATGTGGAAGCTCATATGGATGGATTCGATGATGTGGGACCTTGCCATGATGCGAGAAGGCAAAGCATGATATTGAGATGGGACTTTGCTATGATGTGATGAGGCAAGGCATATGTTGAGATGGGACGGGTCATGATGACGTTCCAAGCACGGGTCACGACGACGTGCGAAGATATGTTGATAACTCGGTGATGCGGTCCGAGTTGGTGTGGATAATGGTTAGCTTGAGAGGTGCTTGAGCTAGTATGGAAATAGTCGTCAAGGAGGATGACTAGGAGGCTAAGATCTCATCGTTGTTGAAGGTTCTAGCATACTCAAAGCAAGGGTACGTTGGAACGGGTCACGATGACGTTCCAAGCACGGGTCACGATGACGTGCTAGTACTCTGGGCTGATGCGTTCGGCTTAGGCACGGGTCATGATGACGTGCGGAGTTATGTCTAAAACCGGGGTTACCATTAGCCCTTGACAGGTGGTCATTCAACTAACGGTGAAATCAAGGCAAGGATAACAGTGATAGCCAGAGTCATGGATGTTTTGTTGTATCATCATTCGGTCTCAAGAGCGGTGTTTTCTGGGTGCTTATCTGATCTTGGTTTAGGCCTTGGGGGTTTCTATTTGGAAAACATCGACCTTGACTCGAGTGGTTATTGGTTTACCTTAGTTGTTTGCTATGTTATGTTTGCTTCTCCTTAGTATGTGTCTGGGGGCTGTCACTGTAGAAAGAGGTGGAGTGGGATGGTTTGGTTCCTATTCCTTTTATCCTTTATGCTCTTTTGGTATGTTTGATAGTTAATTTACTGCTCACTAAGACTTTGTCTGACTCAAGGTTTTATGTCTCCTCTTATTACCTTGGGCTGTTCATCTATGTTGGGATAGGCAGACTAGGTAGCAGGTGACAGGTGCTGTTCTTGGAGATCTACGCTGATGATGACGAAGACGAGCAGGAGGCTTTTACATATTATTTCTTATATGTACTGGGTATCCGCTGCTGTATTTGATTGAGTGATATGTAGTGAGGCTTTGATGTATAGATGATTCACATGTTTGTATAAAACTATTATGATGCTTATATGATGATTTTCTGTTATGAAGCTTCACTATATATTTCTCTATTGTATTTTATCCATGCGCTGTGAGTTGTACGATAGAGATTCTGCGATGTTATTCTACCCTTGACGGTCACCCATGGCTGCCTGGCACATTTTCAGCGCACCATTTCCTTGTTTCCGTGCGGGAGTCATGGGCGGTCGTCACATTTGGTATTAAAGCTTTGGTTAATCGATTTTAGCCAACGCTCGCTGATGTAACTACGTATGAGAGACGTAATTGTATTTTGATGGATGATTACTATATATAATATAGTAGTTTAGATGGATTTGAACTCCTTATGCAGTTGTTTCTCAAAGGTGTTCTAATCATTTATTTTTCTAGATACTAAAGATGAGTCGAAGAGGGAGACCAGCTGCAAGGGAAGGCCGTGCTACTGAAGGAGCTGTTGATTATGGAACTATGTTCGAAGTGATGATGACTTCGATCATGAGAAGGATACCAGCTCCAGGGCCATCTGTAGATGTTGGAGTTCAAGTTCAAGATCCAAGACCAGTGGATTTTGCTAAGCTTTGCAAAGACTATACTTCTCTTGGAGGAAAAGTTTTCTTGGGAACAGAGTCGACCATTGAAGTACAGAGATGGATTGAGGCTTGTCGGAGGATTTTTGGTGATTTAGGAATTGAGGATGCAACTAAGAGGAAGCTTGCATCAAGGCAACTTCAAGGGAGAGCTGCGGATTGGTGGAATTCCATCACCATCGATACTCCAGAAGAAGAGATCACTTGGGAGCAATTCCAAGTTAGATTTGAAGCTAAGTTCATCTCTACGGCTCAGAAGTCTGTTTTGTTCAAGAGGTTTGTAGAGCTCAAGCAAGGTGGGAGACCAGTTCTTGAGTATATTTCTGAGTTCGAAGCTTTGTCCAAGTATGCCAGATCGTATATTGATTCTCCCTATCAGAAGAATGAAAAGTTTGTGACGGGCTTGGACAATTATCTTGGAAGGCAGTTGGTGGATCATTTGGACGATCCGTTTGAGAAGCTTGTGGAGAAAGCTCTCAGGCATGAGAGTTTGTTTCCTAGGGAAAGTTCTGTTGTTGCTGTGACCAAGGACCATAGTGGAAATAAGAAGAGGAAGCAGCAGCAACAGAAGGGAAAGGATGGCCAGAAGAAGCTGAAAGGCGAAGTGACTTGCTACAACTGCCGACAGAAGGGTCATCTCTCCCGGGATTGCAAGAATCCAAAGGTGCAGTTGAAGTGCCACAACTGTGATAAGCTGGGACATATCAAGAAGGACTGTCCAGAACCGAGGAAAGATAGGCAGGTTGTGCAAGCTTATGCTTTGGGAGCTGTGCCGTCGTCTTCGAAAGCTCCTACTGCTGAAGAGAAGGGGAAGAGTGTGGTGGTTCAAGGTACTCTTTCCATTTGGGGTGTTCCAGTTAGGGTGTTGTTTGATACTGGAGCGTCGCATTCTTTTGTTTGTGATGATTTGGTAGGCCGGTTAGGTTTGGAACCGGATATTGTTGATAGGCCATTGGTTGTGACTAATCCAGTTGGGGGTTCGTCATGTTTGTGTATGATATGCCGTGGTCTAGTTGTGTCGAGTCATGATTGCTCGTTTGTTTGTGATTGTTTTGTTCTGAACTTTGCGGGGTTCGGAATTATTTTGGGTATGGACTGGCTTGGGAAGTATGCGGCAAGGATTGATTGTGAAAGGCTGGAGGTGACAGTCGGGAATGTGGAAGGACGAAAGGTTGTGATACGATGTAAGCATGAGGAAGGTGTCTTCATGAGCTTCATGTATTCGCTGGTTGTTCCACGGGATGGACTGTCATCGGTGCCTATTGTGAATGGATTTGAGGATGTCTTTGACGAAGTCAAAGGGTTACCGCCGCATAGGGAGATCGAGTTTCGTATCGATCTAGTTGAGGGAGCCAGACCTGTTGTGATGCCTCTTAGGCGAATGGCGCCTAGGGAGCAGCAAGAGTTGAAGGTGCAAGTTGATGACCTTTTACGGAAAGGATTCATTCGGCGTAGTGTGTCCGAATGGGGTGCAACAGTTGTGTTCGCAACCGAAGCGGATGGATCGTTGAGGTTGTGTGTCGATTATCGTGAGCTGAATAAGGTGACTAAGAAGAACAAGTATCCATTGCCGAGAATAGATGACTTGTTTGATCAGCTTCACGAGGCTAAGGTGTTTTCTCAGATGGATTTGGCAACGGGATTTCACCAGTTGAGAGTGGCTAAGGATAGTGTTCCGAAGACTGCTTTTAGGACACCATCCGGGATTTATGAGTGGCTGGTAATGCCGTTTGGATTGACTAATGCACCAGCATATTTTGTGGATCTTATGAATAGAGTGTTCAGAGATCAGTTGAATAAGTTCGTGCTTGTGTTCGTGGATGATATTCTGATTTATTCCAGAACTGAAGAAGAGCACAAGACGCACTTGCGGATTGTTTTGGAAATCTTGTGGAAACATCAGCTGAAGGCTAAGTTTTCGAAGTGTCACTTCTGGAAGAGTGAAGTGAGGTTCTTAGGTCATGTTATCTCTGGAAATGGAATAGCGGTTGATCCCGCTAAGGTGGCAGCGATTCAGGATTGGGTTAGACCTAAGAATGCATCTAATGTGAGAAGTTTTCTTGGATTAGCAGGATATTATCGTCGGTTTATCAAAGACTTTTCCAAGATAGCTGCACCGTTAACAGGATTGACGAAAAAGAACCAAGTGTTCAAATGGGATGATAAGTGTGAGCAAGCTTTCGTAATCCTGAAAGAGCGACTGACGAGTGCTCCTGTTTTGACTATTCCAAGTGGGAATGATGAGATGGTGGTTTACACTGATGCATGTGGTACTGGACTTGGAGCAGTGCTAATGCAGAAGGATAAAGTTGTTGCGTATGCTAGTCGACAACTAAAGCCGCATGAAAGGAATTATCCGACTCATGATTTGGAGTTAGCGGCGATTGTGTTTGCTTTGAAGATGTGGAGACATTATCTATTGGGAGTTCGATTCGAGTTGTTTACGGATCATAAGTCGTTGAAGTATCTATTCTCCCAAAAGGATTTGAATCTTCGACAGCAACGGTGGCTAGAGTTTTTAGCATCGTATGACTTTGGTATAGCCTATACTCCGGGAAAAGGTAACGCAGTGGCAGATGCGTTAAGTCGAAGACATGCAGGATTGGGAGCCATGTTTTCAGAATGGAAGAGTCTGGAGTATTTGGCTGGATTTGACTTCAGGCCTAGATGTGAATTGGAACCTGAGATGTTGGCAAACTTATCGATAAGACCTACTCTTGTGGAAAGGATTGGCGAGAGCCAAAAGAGAAAGGTTAAACTTGTCAAGATTATCTGTGATTTGGAATCCGGATTGGACCCAGAGAAGGATAAGGGATTCGAGGTCGATCGAGAGGGTTGGCTTCGAAAGCAAGGACGATTGGTTGTTCCCGATATTGATGGGTTGAGAGATGAAGTTCTGAGGGAAAGTCATCACTCGAAGTTGACGATTCATCCAGGTGGTAATAAGATGTATCGGGATATGAAGAGAACCTATTACTGGGAAGGTATGAAGAAAGATGTTGGAAATTTTATTTCCAAATGTATGAACTGCCAGTTGGTAAAAGCCGAGCAGAAGAAGCCTAGTGGATTGCTTCAGCCATTAGAGGTTCCTATATGGAAGTGGGAGCAAGTGTCGATGGATTTTATCGATGGTCTACCTAGAACCAGGACAGGGAATGAAGGGATTTGGGTCATCGTAGATCGTTTGACTAAGAGTGCAAGATTCATTCCTGTTCGATCAACTAGGACTGCATCGAAGTTGGCTGAGTTATATGTTAAGTGGATAGTTCGATTCCATGGTATTCCGAAGAGTATAGTGAGCGATCGAGACCCATTGTTCACTAGTGGATTTTGGAAGAGCTTCCAGGAAGTTTTGGGAACTGGGTTGTGTTTGAGTACAACTTATCACCCCCAAACAGATGGTCAGACCGAGAGAGTCAATCGAGTTTTGGAAGATCTTCTCAGAGCTTGTGTTTTGGACTTCGGAGGATCATGGGAAGATCACCTTCATTTGGTGGAATTTGCATATAATAACAGTTATCAGTCAAGTATTGGTATGGAACCATATGAAGCATTATATGGAAGACCGTGTAACTCTCCGACATGTTGGTTGGAAACTGGAGAAAAGCTGATACTTGGGCCAGAGATGATTCGACAGACTTCGGATTGTATAGAGATCATTCGGCAATGAATGAAGGCAGCCCAAGATCGTCAGAAAAGTTATGCCGATAATCGTCGTAAGGATTTGGAATTCGACGTAGGTGATATGGTTTTTGTGAAGATTTCTCCATTGAAGAATGTTATTAGATTCGAGAAGAAAGGAAAGTTAACTCCAAGATTTGTTGGACAATTCCCGATTATCGAGCGAATTGGAAAGCTCGCTTATAGATTGGAGTTACCGGAAAAGATGGCGGGTGTGCACAATGTTTTTCATGTATCTTATCTACGGGAGTATGTGCACGACCCAACTACGGTGGTTTCTGCTGATAGCTGTGAAGACTTGGAGGTTGATCCAGTTGCTTTGAGACCTCGTAAGCCGCTTCGCGTTGTTGAAACCGACATGAAACAGCTTAGGAGGAAGACGATTATGTTGCTCAAGATACAATGGAGTGATGATGTTAACGACTGTACATGGGAGGAGGAAGAGAGGATGAAAGCAGCTCATCCTGGTCTCTTCGAGGTATGGCCCTAAGGTGTCGTGACATCTCATGAATTTGTAGCTTGTTCTAATCTTAGTATTCTGCATGCTAGGCTAGTAATTGGATGCATGGTTTGTTGATTGCTATGGATGGTAGGCATGCGGAATAATTTTGATTGCTCTTGTTTGTTTAGAAATTTCGGGGGCGAAATTCCTAAGGGGGAGAGAATGTAACGACCCGTATTTTACGTGTCGATAAGTCGTAAAATAGTTGCATTATGTCGTTTGTATTGCTTGAGTCGTAGGGTTTACGGCTTAAGGGGGTTAGGCCGTGCAATAGCTAGTATGAGCGACTTATAGAATAGACCGACCTAAGGAGTTTGTGACCGAGTTAAGAAGTGGGACGACTCATAGACTTGGACGAGTTAACAAGTTAAGGTTGTGACCGACCTATAGTTAAGTCGTAGACGACTTAGGAGGGTGCACGAGTTAAGTGGAGTAACGACCTTAGGAAGTGACCGAGTTAACGAGTTATAGGACCTGGCCGAGTTAAGATAGTATGCGACTCAGTAGGTTGCGACTTAGTGAGGTTTGGCCGGCTCATGGGAATAGCCGACTTAGGACTTAGAGCGGCATGCATGATCGTATGCAGTTGGGTCGGCTCGGTGTTGAGTCGTAGGTCATAGTTTCGTTGAGTCGTCCAAACACTTAGTAGTAAAGCTGCAGTGTGTTTGGGCTTAGGTCGTGTCACAGTTGAGACGTGTGTGTCTTAGGTCGTGTGCATGTCCTAGGTTGTGTGTTGTTAAGTCAGCAGGACTTGAGTCGTTAGCGACTTAGAGTTAGCTTGGATAGGAGTTAGGTCGGCATCGTTGAGTCATTAGGTCCTTAGTACGACTTAAGGAGATAGGGTGAGTTGGATGACCTTGTGTCTTAGTGTGTTGATTCGTGAGTCGTTATAAGGCAGTTGACTCAGAGGATTTGATGAGTCGTGGACGACTCATGGGCGACGACTCATGGACAAATCAGCCTATAAATAGAGGGGTTTGGCTCACTTTTTGGCGCCGGTTTTTGAAGCAACGAAGTGCTGCCGTTTTGGGAACTCGACTACAACATTTCTTCACCTTCTTTTCTCCATTCCAATCTAGTTCTAACATCCATCTAAGATCGAGGATCAAGGTTGAAGATTGAAGAGCCAAAGTTGAAGATCTTCATCCAACGAAGCTAGATTACATCGTTTCAAGCGGGATTTCGACGAATCAAGTTTGGATCTCCGCTGTCCAGATCTGAAGTGGGTTTCTTTTGAAGTGTTTGGGTGATTTGGTGAGTGGTGGTTATCTCTCACGCGGACCCAAAGGAGTGTATTGGATTGGTGGTTTGTTGGAGTGTTGTAGATAGTGATTTTATGCATTTTTCCTTAGATCCAAGTGTAGATCCATTACTTATGAAGATGTTTACTTTTGCAAGTTCATTCATCAAGTTATAGGGACAAAACCTATGATTTATATTTGTTAGATCTATGCTAAAGACCCATGATTCATGTATGTTAGATCTATGCTCATTTATTTACGAAATAGCCATTGTAATTATAAATGCCTATTTAGATCATGTTTGATTACTTGATTGTCTATGTAGATCTTGTTGAATGATTGATTGCTTGGATTAATGTTTGATTTGATTGATTAGTTGATCGATTACTTGACTTGGACAAGTATGGTCGATGGTGATTCAAAAGCTAAGTGGAAAGGCTCTTGAATGGTGAAAGCTGCCTGTAGCATATGAAGCGGATGTGGAAGCTCATATGGATGGATTCGATGATGTGGGACCTTGCCATGATGAGAGAAGGCAAAGCATGATATTGACATGGGACTTTGCTATGATGTGATGAGGCAAGGCATATGTGGAGATGGGACGGGTCATGATGACGTTCCAAGCACGGGTCACGACGACGTGCGAAGATATGTTGATAACTCGGTGATGCGGTCCGAGTTGGTGTGGATAATGGTTAGCTTGAGAGGTGTTTGAGCTAGTATGGAAATAGTCGTCAAGGAGGATGACTAGGAGGCTAAGATCTCATCGTTGTTGAAGGTTCTAGCATACTCAAAGCAAGGGTACGTTGGAACGGGTCACGATGACGTTCCAAGCACGGGTCACGATGACGTGCTAGTACTCTGGGCTGATGCGTTCGGCTTAGGCACGGGTCATGATGACGTGCAGAGTTATGTCTAAAACCGGGGTTACCATTAGCCCTTGACAGGTGGTCATTCAACTAACGGTGAAATCAAGGCAAGGATAACAGTGATAGCCAGAGTCATGGATGTTTGGTTGTATCATCATTCGGTCTCAAGAGCGGTGTTTTCTGGGTGCTTATCTGATCTTGGTTTAGGCCTTGGGGGTTTGTATTTGGAAAACATCGACCTTGGCTCGAGTGGTTATTGTTTTACCTTAGTTGTCTGCTATGTTATGTTTGCTTCTCCTTAGTATGTGTCTGGGGGCTATCACTGTAGAAAGAGGTGGAGTGGGATGGTTTGGTTCCTATTCCTTTTATCCTTTATGCTCTTTTGGTATGTTTGATAGTTAATTTACTGCTCACTAAGACTTTGTCTGACTCAAGGTTTTATGTCTCCTCTTATTACCTTGGGCAGTTCATCCATGTTGGGATGGGCAGACTAGGTAGCAGGTGACAGGTGCTGTTCTTGGAGATCTACGCTGATGATGACGAAGACGAGCAGGAGGCTTTTACATATTATTTCTTATATGTACTGGGTATCCGCTGCTGTATTTGATTGAGTGATATGTAGTGAGGCTTTGATGTATGGATGATTCACATGTTTGTATAAAACTATTATGATGCTTATATGATGATTTTCTATTATGAAGCTTCACTATATATTTCTCTATTGTATTTTATCCATGCGCTGTGAGTTGTACGATAGAGATTCTGCAATGTTATTCTACCCTTGACGGTCACCCATGGCTGCCTGGCACATTTTCAGCGCACCATTTCCTTGTTTCCGTGCGGGAGTCATGGGCGGTCGTCACAGATAAATCTTTTAATTAAATATGTAGAAGTGTTGAATTTGGGTTAGAGATTATATTCACGATTTTGGACAGTGAATAATATATTAAAGAAATGTTTTGGGGAAGTGATATTTTAAATAGAATTAAAACGATTTAAAGATGTTCTAAAATGTGTTAGGCATCGAAACCACAGATTTCAACATTCATTGTTGAAATAGACGTTTTCAAGAAATAGAAGGAAATGGTGGACTATAACACTGTTGTTATAGTAAATGATTTTCGAAAGGGAATGTTTTATATAGTATTGGGATTTATATATCTATCTTAATTTCGAATCCCTATACTAGTGATTTTGGGTTGTCGTAACGATGTTTTACGCAACATTCGTTTTGACTCAAATAAATGTGTTTAAGAGAATGTTTTCCTTAAAGAATGGAATCTATACTTAACTGTGATTTAAGTATATTGAATATTTTTCAAATGCAGAAAATAAATAGATTTGTGAATTACTTATTATTAAATAAGTATGGAAATATTTTTCGATATGAAGTTAAATGTTTGAAATTATATCTTTTAAAGATAAATTGAAAATGTATATTTGAAATCGATTTGAAAATCGTATATCAGTGGATATTGGAAAATTTAAATTCACCGTGGAATTCATAAAAGGAAGGGGAGTTTGTTTAAATATAAACATTGATTTATTTTTTAAGTGTGGAAAAAAATATCTAGTAAAGATATTTTTTGGAGAAATAAATAATTTGGGAAATTATTTGGAATCTGGTGATGTTGTGCATACCTATTGATAGTTAAGTAACCGACTATCAATATTTACCTTTATATAGGTATTTGTTGTGATTGGCTTGAATTTGAATGCTACACTTATTTTTAAAATATTTTGCTCATTATTCGGGTTAGTCGGGAAAGGACCTTTGAGTCGTATAACCCATTCTGTATAGTGATACGTCGAAATGGATAGCATTTGAAGACCGTTGTTAAAGACCGGATATTTTCGAAAACGGAAGGATTACCGTCGAATATCTCTGCATCGGTGATCTCCGATATAGAGATTTTATCCCCATATGTGATAGGAAGTCCGGTCGTTATTAGTGAATATCCGGATTACAAGGATTTCCTTGGAAGTGCCTTCGGTTCCGTTCAATCCCGTAACGGACTTGTATGGATGTGTGTCCGACGTTACAATTTGAGATGTAAAGCTGGTTTCTATCAAATATATTTCCGTTGGTGGAGGAGAATTTATTCTCTTAGCTCAACACCCTTAGAGGTTATGTAGTTGATGGTTACTAGTGATACATTCCCAATTTGGTAATGTGGCATGCTGAGTGTTGCTGATCATTTGTTGATCAAAGCACAACTTTTGTATAAAGCGTAGCTTTGTGGACGAGACTTCGTCGGACCTCACACCCCGGAAATGGTCAAAACAGGAAAGATGTGGCAAGGTTAATAGTGGATCGTGCCCCCTTAGTGTATGTCATTCCTTCTGGATAGAGGTGGTATCATGGTATGGAGCACAGATACTTAACTTATGTTGTTGCTGCAAATTTATTACTTTGTGGTTGTTAGAATAGAGGATCCTCGGATGAAGGTCGGTTACGATCGGGGGATGGCATATTCGTGTCAGTAGTTACCCGGTTAAGGGGTAACCCGACCTTGTGTTGGCAAAGATCCATAACGTTAGGTTCTCAGGGCGTCTTTCCAGAGGTGTACCCATGTGGCAATGGGAAGTTCCTTGGCCTGACCATTTGTTGGAAATCCAAAGAAACAATACGAACCCTTTACGATTGCAAATTGTATAACCTGCCTCCTCAGGAGGTAGCTATAGCAGGCATAATATAATGGTACCTATGCTAGCTAAAATTTATATTGTACTTTCGAAATGTTTTCTTCACTATGCACTAATAATAATAATATAAAAAAATGATTTGTTTTGCATAGTAAGCATCTTTGACTATCATAAGGATGAATCTCCTCCAGTTCTGTGTTTGCATTGTGTGTGTGGCGGGAGGCCTTATGGTAGTTTCATTTTCTAAAAAGCATTGCGGATTCTTTTAAAATTATCCTGTTGTTTTGTTTTAAAGATAAATAACTGTTTTAAGTTCTCATACCAGTCTCATGACTGACCTGGAGTTTATTGTTTCCTTCCTAAGCTCTGGGTGTCCACCAATTTCCACGCGGGCAGTCTAGAGTCAAGTTATCAGGTCATTCTGGATTTTAGGAGTTGCTGTAGAAATCTAGAGGCAAGATGGATGGCATGGCGTATCAATTAGTATATGTAGTATTTCTTTTCCGCAGTTTGTTGTTGTAAACTCTGATAATGTGATGTGATGTGATGTAATGTAATAACTGATATAGTTCTTTGTTTTAAAGATATTCATTTATCTATTATAAGTTGTTCCGCTGCGATTGTGACATTCTGATATTGTTTCTGTTGCTTTTTCTTTCTTTCTTCTTCTATCTTTTTCTTCTTCTTAAAAACCCTAAGAATTCAGTTTTCCGGCATTCGATTGTTCAGCAGTTGATATAGACGTATTGATGTCGATTTTCGGAAGTCGAAGAATCGGGTCCTAACAAATGTAATTGGATAATATTCAATATAAAAAGATTTTATAAATAAAATTTGAGTCGTTATAATAAATGTTATACACTTAAATTCTAGTTATAAAAAGATTAACAGAGGTAAATAGAATAAAAAGGTAATGGAATAATTTACAATATAAAATGATGTTGAAGGAACTAAGAATAAATTTAAGCAGTTGTAGTAAGTGTAAACATATTTAACATAGACGATAAAAATATATTGAGAGAAAAAAAATTAATTATAATTAGGAACAAAGAAGAAATTAATTTATTGAACACATTTTTGAGTATAACAAATGATTTTCAAACTTGTGATTTTAGAAATTTTTATTTTAAGATAATTGGAAAATGAAGTATGAAATTTGAAATACTTAAATTTAACTTAAATGAAATTAAATAGATGAAATCAATTATTAATTTAAAATTTTATTTGTATGGTTTAGATTAATGATTCTATTCTGAGTTTCAATTTAGTTTTCTATCAGGTTGTTTCTATTCCCCTACCTTCTTCCTTTTCGAGGACGAAAAGTTTTGAGTGGAGGAGAGTGTAAAGACCCATAAATTATTAATAATTAAAATTTTTAAATTGATAAAATTTTGGTAATTTAATATGAATAAAATAAACTTTGTAATAAAATAAGGAAGGAATGTTAAAGTGGAAATGCATATTTTATTCATGAGGTAATATAAAAGAATGAAGCTTATCTGAATGAATTTATTTAAGGATTCAATCATAATAAATGTACACATTTAATAAATTCAATATAATTAAGAACAACTGTTAATACAAAGGAAAGAAGTTGATTAAATCCATCAGGTCATTGCTTGATTTCTTGCCTTTTTTCTACATGGCCTCTTTATTTCTTGCTTTAGCCATACAAACTCTTTTCCTAGCCGTGTATTTCTCATTTTCAAATCTAGTACAAGAAGATTTATTTCTCATTTCAAAACTCTTCATTTTCATTTGCATTTAAGAATAAAACATATATATGTTTCTTTTTCCTTAACTTATGCCTTTTCTATTTCTTAGCATTTACTCTCACTTTACTTGTCATCCCAACAATCTATGTATCAACTCAAAAATTTTAATAAATGTTTTATTTATTTAATTTAGATAATTTTGTTATTTAAATATAATTTTGGTGTGGATTAGAATTCCACACATGAATTAATAGAATATTTTTCTGGAAATGTGAATTTTGTCAATATGGTCAAACTTTGACTTTTAAAAATTTAAAAGTTTAAAATTTTGAATTTTATCTTTTATTTTGAAAGTAAATAAAATTTTTAGAATACTGCTTTTCGTTTCACTAAAATCTGATTTATAATGTGAAAGTTATGCCTTTTTAACTATTGTGTGTAATTTGCTGTATTTGACAAAATTGTTTACTTTAAATTATATAAATAATATTTTATTTAGTCATGTAATGTTCTAATTTATGTTTTCAGGGGTAAAATAACTTGTTCTGTATATATATTTTGGTTTTAAAACATTTTTAAAAGTGTAATTGACATTTTCCAGTGTCAGTTGTATTTTGTTTACAATTTCTAATTTCCAACTTTAATTAATTTAAGAAATTATTTATTTATTTTTATATTTTTCTTAAGAACTTATTTTATTCTCATTCTCACTTTATTTTTTTTGTCAAAAATTTATTTTAAACCATTTTCAAGAAGAGATGTAATTTCCCAAGTTAAGTGGATTATGTTTGCAATTTTCTTAAGCTAGTTTCAATAAATTAAGCAATTTTCTTTATTTATCTTTCTATTTTCCTAAAATATAATTTTTTTTTCACTTTATTTCAGTTAGTTTTATTTTATTCAATGATTTTTATTTTTTTAAAGTATGGTAGAAAATTTTCCAAAGCTAGTGGTTGTGTTTAGATTTTTAAGCTTGTTTCAATTAATTCTGATCTTTGCTTTTTAAATTTGGTTAACATACAACATTTAAAAAAAAATATAATTAATTTCTACGTTTCATATTTTTTTATTTCTATATCCATCTTCTTATTTACTTGTATGGTGTGTATAAACTTTATTTATTTAGTAAAGGATTCTTTTGTGTATATACATCCATATTTATTGGATAAGTAACAAATCAATTAAGATATGTTTTAAATATAGGCATACGTTTCTTAATTTAGTTCTTGCCTTTATATATTTCTCACCTTTTAATCTTCTACCATATCTATTCATAAATGCATAGCCGTGATTTTCTCCTTTTCAATCACGTACAAAGTTATCAAACTCCTCTTTTCATTTGTTTAAGAAAAATATATACAAGATCTTTTCCAACTTAAATTGTGCCTTTTTAAATTTCCTTGCCTTTTTATTTTCTAACTATTCCTAAACTTTAGCCATTCAAATCTTTTGGTAAACCTAGCTGCCTCTTATCATTCACGTGGAAAAAAAAGGTTTCTCATTGTATCATTTGAGTGAGGAAGGAAAAAGTCTAGATACATGTCTTCCTTCTCTCTTTTTTTTCCACTTTCTTTTTTTTATCTTTTTCTTTTTGTTATCTCCTTGCATAGCTCGGCCTCCACCACCACAACATCACCTCCTCCTCACTATTAGACCATGGCCAGGCCCACTTGGTGGTTGAAAGCAAGGTTATGTTCTTTGATTCGTAATTGCATAGTTTAATCCATCTTTTGTTGTGTTGAATCTTATTCTTATGATTTTTGTATTTGTTATATACAAGATATGGATCTTGACTCTCCATCTACTCAAAAGTTTGGTCGTGCCTTGTCGTGCTTTGCGGAGTTTCAATTGTGTATTGTGAATTTGATTCTAGCTTTTAAAAGGTGAGTTTTTATCACTCTAGACATATGTACTTATATTATTGTGGAATAATGACAAGTGGATTTGTATAAATTGATATGTCATTCATACATGTATGTGATATGTTATATGATGTTAAATCTGTTTATATAATTGTTGCATCATCTAATATGTTTTTATATGTTATACCATTCATTTTATATACTGTATCTCATACTGCAAGTTCCCTATCACTATGGGTTGAAATGATACATACCCGAACGGACATTAGAATAAGGAAAAATCATTATGGGCTGAAATGATAGGCTCAAATGATTTTTATTGCATTTATTTTGCTTGGGATTGCGGGCTTGAAATGATAGAACCCGGATTTTTCCTTTTAAACTATAGATTGAAATGATATACATCCGTATCACTTGACCTAGGTTAGAAATTTTTATACAGGCCCATGGATAAAATTTTATGATAGTTTTCTAAAATTATTAAGTATTTTGAATTTATAAATATATGGAAATTTAAATAAAAGTTGATTTAAAGATTTAGAATATAAAGAGTTATTGGTTTTCTATAAGTTAAAATTTTATAAGTTGATTGTGGTTTTTAATTGTAATGAAAAAAAAATCTTTATTTGGTTTTGAATTTGTAATTTGAAGATTTGGAATTAATAAACAACTTAATAATGAAATTTTATTTAATGTGGAATTCTAAATCTAGCCTAGTAGTTTGAATGAATTTTATTCCATGAAGCGGATATGTTTGTATAAATAGGTTTACAGTGATTTTCTATAGGTTAAGTTGTATAAGTTAATGTATAAAATGTAATTTATATATGACTTAACTTGATGATTGGAAATTGGTTTCCAAATGGAGATTTCAAGTTAAGAAAATAAGGTATTTTAAATGAAAGAAACGTGTAAAGTTTTAATTAATGAAAGAAACGTGTAAAGTTTTAATTAATGAAAGAAACATGTAAAGTTTTAATTAATGAAAAAAACGTGTAAAGTCTTAAATTAATGCAAGAAACATGTAAAGTTTTAATTAATGAAAGAAACGTGTAAAGTTCTAATTAATGAAAGAGACATGTAAAGTTTAAATTATTGAAAGAAACATGTAAAGTCTTAATTAATGTAATATTGATTAAAATGATAAATGCTCTTTATTGTAATAAAATGTAAGTTAAAAACATACATGTGACATGTAAATTTTTAATTAATGTAATGTTGGTTAAAATGATAAATGCTCTTTACTGTAATAAAAATGTAAATTAAAACTTACATTTGATAATATATGTTTTAATTAGTGTAATATTGATTAAATGATAAATGCTCTTTACTGTAATAGAAATATAAATTAAAACGTACATTTGATAATGTAAGTTTTAATTAGTGTAATATTGATTAAAATGATAAATGCTCTTTATTGTAATAAATGAAAGTTAAAACGTACATTTGACATGTAAGTTTTAATTAATGTAATGGTGTATTTTAAATTGATTAAAATGATAAATGTTCCTTACTGTAACAATAATATGTAAGTTAATAATGTACATTTGATATGTAAGTTTTAATTACTGTAAATGACTTATTTTAAACGATTAAAATAATAAGGTTTCTTTATTGTAATAATAATGTAAGTTAATAAGGTACTTTTAACTTAACATAAGAATTTCAGCTTTAAATTGGATATTACAGTAACAAAGTTTATTTAACTATAAGGCAATGATAAAATGACCATGTTAAATTTGTAAGTATATAAATACTTTGATTATATAAAATGTTAAAGTGGAAAGTATTACATTCAAAAAATGCTATAATTCCTTAAGGTTACATTTCCAAAATGCTATGATAATTTAAATAAATATTTCAAGTTCAATAAATTGAAGGAAATACTCAGTGATTTGGAAATTAGGGTTTTATTTAAATGATATATTATTGAATTAGTTTGAAATGGAAATGGTACTATTGTGATATGGTTTTGAAATGAGTATGATATTTTGGTTTTGAAAGTATGTACTATTTTGAAAGAAATGTTATGATTTTGAAACGGATATGCTAGTTTGGTTTTGAAAGTATAAATGATTTTGAAATAAATATTCATGGGTTATAATAACATTTGGTTGTTGAAGAGACCTGGATCGGAAGTTGTCATACTCTCTGCCAACCCCGAAAACCACTTTAACAACCATGCACGTGGTGGAGATTCCAGAATGAAGTAGGATGGTGGCGACGTTTCCTTTGAGGTAAATACGTGGACCCAACTCCCATGAGTTGGCATAAGGTGTCTAAAACAGTAGCAATGACGGGTTAATGAGGTAGCACCTTTGATCGGACACATCCCTTCGATATTATACTTTGACTTTTGGATTGTTTCGGTGGCCACTTTTGATTTCTTTGATTTGGGGGTGTTGTTCGAGGTGGGTAGTAGCTGCGGGCCTGCGGCTACGCATTTCCACCGACCCGGAAGCGTAATTGGTATATCTACCTTGGCATTGCCTAGTTGTGACGTGTCACCTACCCTAGCGCACCTTATACGATTTTGTATTGTACCGTACCTATGGAGTGCCCTCTGACGACGCCCAGTACGGAGGAGATTATGGTACTGTATAGACTATGGGAATATAAAAGTGTGTTAAGGGCTATATGGGTAACCCCTTAACGCTATTTAAAAGTAAGTTTATTTTACTATAGATATTATTATAATAGCGAAATATTACTACATAGTAAATAGTTTAACGGATCCTTAGAGGATGGGCGGTCCCAAACATCCTTTAAGTTACTTGTACCTTATATTACAGTCCACTTGAGTTGGTTTACATTGTATAAGTATGTATGTCCTGACTCGAGTGTTTTGTGTTTTGCTTTACGCTCGGGTCAGACTGAGTGATACAACATTAGAGACTCACCTTCGGAGTTGGAGCTTTGCTTGAAGATCCAGCTATCTATTTCAATTCCAGTTATTCAGTTGATCCCAGTGATGTATTCATCTTTGTACCTGATTATTGTATTAAACTCCTATTGTATCTTGTTTAACTCTAATGTTTTATATAGTAGCTTCATGAACTACTATTTCTTTACTTCCGCCGTATTATATTACTCTGTGTCCGTGATCTGTGATTTATTTATTATTGTATATTCTGAGTTTTGCTAAATTTATATTTACAATTCGATATTTTGAGCAATTCAAATACGGCATGTTTGGATGCGAATGTTTGAAAATATCAGGTCTTTACATCAAGCCTACACAGAAGGCTACGTACTGTGTGTACGACTAAATAGTTCCTACATCAAGTCGAGGAACTAAAATGGCCAAGTTTGATAGTCGGTTATTTAACTATAAAAGAAAACAAACAAATATCTAGCACCATAAGAAATCACTAGGCCCTTTTAATTTATCTTTTATAAATTAAATCACTTTCCAAATATTCTCTTCAAATTGTCTTTAAAAAGATATAATCACAAAACCATTTCAATATTTCAACATTGGAAAACATTTCCATATACTTATTGAATAATAAGTAATTCCCAAGTCAACCTATTTTCAACACTTAGAAATTATTACATATACTTAAATAAGAATTAAGTATATATTTATTCTTTTTTTAGGAAAAAATTATCTTAAACACATTTATTCGGGTCAAAACGAATTTTGCGTAAAACATCGTTACGACAACCCAAAATCATTAGTATAGGGATTCAAAAATAAGATAGATATATAAATCCCATATACTATACAAAACATTTCCTTTCAAAAATCATTTACTATAATAACAATTTTATAGTCCATCATTTCCTTACTTCTCGAAAACGTCTATTTCAATAACGAATGTTGAAATCTATGGTTTCGATACTTAACACATTTTAAAATATCTTCAACCCATTTTACTCCATTTAAAATAATCACTTTCCAAAATATTTATTTAACTTAAAAGATTATTCACTGTCCAAAATCGTGAATATATTTCTCTACCATATTCATTACTTCTACATATTTATTAAAGGATAATCCATTGTCCAGAATCGTGGATTTAATTTCTAACCAAATTCATTACTATTGCACTTTTAATTAAAAGGATTATCCACTGTCCAAAATCGTGGAAAAATTCCTTTAATAAAAATCCATATCTAGTTTATCAATTTAAATTGATTTCATATATATAAAACAATGTTAATAAATTCCATTTATATTTTATAAAAACTTCAATTTATAAAAATCCCTTTATTTACGAATTCTATATACAACTCATTTACATGTTAAAATCCAAATTATGAGTTAATTCACTTATAATTCTCTTATTTACAAATTTATTCATTTTATAACTTCACAAATTCGCAAATCTTATTTACTTATAAAATCCATTTATTACTTTATCTATCCTATAAATCTATAAATCTTATTTACTTATAAAATCCATTTCTAACCTCATTGTAATACTTTCAAAACTCCTTTATAATTCCTTTATTTTTATATATAAAATATCACTTTTATAAATCTATAAATATAAACCGTTTATAATAATTCAAAATCTTAATTTTACTATGGTACAAAATCATTAACTCCATATTTAAAAAAATCACATTTCATTCATATTTCACAAAAATCACAATTTTTATAACATAAAAATTATAACTTTCATTTATTTAAAATAAATTCATTTCTTCATAACAGTTCAAAAATTAATAAAACTCCTATTTCCAAAATCCCTTGAAAAATCCTTTTTAATTTGAAATCATCACTTTAACATTTTTAAAATTCCAAAATATGGCTCAATGTTGCAATAGCACTAAATACATCAATCACATCAATCTTGACATCCAAAACATTGTATAATATATGATAACAACATATGTATCAATATCTCTAAATAAATCAACAGTGGCGAGGAATCCAGTTGGATCCCTCCAACTTATCACCTGCAACAATATACATATTAGAAAATATGTACAATATCCGCTTCGAGGCAGACGTGTGTACAAAAGGTCATCCGCTAATACACGGAAACGTATAGGGTCTCATCTGCTCCAATAGGCAGGAATATATCCAAATACCAATCAATATATGGATAATATCATATCATATATCATCCAAACAATCATCAATCATCATATATAAAATTTATTCTCACTTATATAAAAATATCAGTGAGTCAGAAAGAGTGAATTGTACTCAATTTGGTTCCAATAGTAGTTGCAGTGTTTTATTACGATAAACAGCTGTTTAATTTTACCCAAAATTTATAATAGATCCAATCAACTCAAAACTAGCTCTAAAATGTGATGCTCATCAATAAGAACCCAACGCAATTTGTTTCGTCAAAAACGGACCTCGTATGAAGAAGTTATGACCTTTATAAGTTTGTACGAATTAATTATATAAATCAATTTCAATTTTTAGTTTTTTTTTAACCTGAAATAGATCTGCACCTTTCATTTCAAGTGATGAGATCTCGGCCATGCATTTCTTTTCTTCTCCATTCCCAGATTGTACGCGCGTAAAGAACCCATCGACCGCCATTCTTGCTTGAATTTTCGCGACCACTTCGCTTGACTAGACGTCGATCGACGACCACCGTGTCGAAGCCCCAAACGCCACGCACCTACGGCCCCACCCACTCCACGCTTGAAGCCTCCCAGGCTATGAGATTCGAACCTAAGCCCTAGACGAACGCGACTCCTTAGCCCCCACGTCGAGCCTCCATTTGAAATCTCAACCGTTGGATAGCTAGTACTCGTCGAGCTCTATAATATGTTAGTTGGAAGTTTCAACTAAATGTTTATGGATTGGAAGAGATTAATGAGAGAAAGAGATGAATTTCTAGCCATGGAAATAGAAATGACGGCTAGGGTTAGGTTTTCACCTAAGATTTGTGAAAATAAGAAATAGTTTGGCCTTTTATTGAAAATTCTCGCGCACTATTCATCCAAATTTTTTCGAACTCCAAACGAAGCATGACGCATGGCGTTTATAATGTTTTACCCCTATTTCGAACATAATGGAATATATATCGGGAGCCAAGTCGATAGTATTTGAAAGATATGTTTTCGAATCGACTATTTAAATTTAAAATTTCACTTAAACAAATTTCTACGCGTTTTAGCTTGCCCATGACTAAATCATAAATCCAATTGACATGAAATTTGAAATCTTACAATAATATAACACTACGGATCCAATGAAAGTGGTTTCGTCGAAATCCGAGACTATTTGAGAAATGATTGTTTTTACACGTTAATTAAATATTAAAATATTTAATTTCTATAAATTAAATTTTAATTCAATTTCAAAAGTTCTCTAACATCATCATAATTCAAATAGAATTTAAAACAACTTTATAAATCATTTCCATTCATATATAATTCAAATTTCAGTTATTTACACAATTTCAAATATTAAATCAATAATTTAATTATCCAATTAAATCACTATATTAGAATATAAGTTATTCAACTTATAATATCTACTTGTGAATATTTAAAATCAATTAAATATACAAATTTCAAATTACTAAAATTCTAGGTTATTACAATCCATTCTTATCAATAATATTCCTAACCATATTCAATTTACACTTAAATTGAATTCATTTATAGCTTAAGTCATCACCATTTCAATTCATTTCTACTTTATTCGACAACATTTCAAAATATATTTAATTCGCTTACACATAAGTCAAATTCCATTTATACTCAAGTCCCACGTTCAGTTTCAATTTCAATCCAAAATCCATTTTACTTAACCAAGTTAAGTTCCATTTCGATATTCAATTAACTAGTTAATTTATCTAATTAGTTCCCCTCCATTTTAGTTTTACCATTCCACTTTTCCAATTTATAAGTTACATAACTTATTTTCCCCATTTTTGTCAATTCTATACTTGATTTGACTCATATTCAAAAATTTATAACATATAGTTATATTATTATTTTACAACTCAAATTTTATACTCAATTCCATTCGAGATCATTTGTAATCCAATCCAATTCTATTTAGCTTAGCTTAAGTTAAATTTCAATTCATATAATTCATTTAACTTACTTAAGTTAAAATTCGATTCCAAAATTCCTATTTTCACACTTCTTTCCTTATTAATATTATTCTCACCTTATAAGTTCAAAAACTTATTACCTGATATTTTTCTAAAACATTTAAATAAGGATTCTAGAATTCAAACACCCGGTTTCATTTCAAATCATTTTGAAATCACAAAAACACACACACACACACACACATCTCTCTGTATACCAAATCATCCCTTTTTAAATTTAAGCTAACCTAAGTTTTTATCCAAAACAAATCCCTTTCGGAATTCCCAAAAAAAACCTTTGTTTCCAAACAAAAATTCTCATATCAAATTATTAAGGTAGCAATTCATCACTTAGAAACTCGAAAATGAAGACTGATGATGCGGTCGTCATCACCAGAATTTTACAACGACTGTAGTGAGTTTAATGCTTTATCACTGTCAAAATCCATTTAAAAACATTTTTTATTCAAATACATTTCCACAATAATATTACCATTATTTATTTAAAAAACACTTGGAAAACATTTCCAAAATTTCTGGGATTTAAATTTCCAAATTATGGTTTGAATCAAATTTTAGTTTTAACTCATTTGTATATTTCATAGTTATACCTTTTAATTTGGTTATATATGACCATTCCAATTTATAATCTTGTTTCGATTATAATAATAACAACCAAACACATTAATATACTATAATAATTTCAAAAAATTATTTCTTTTATATCAAAATATAATTTGGGTAAATTTATTTCATTTACCTACTTCAAAACAATACTATACCGATTTAACTTGTTCATAGTTTAGAAACACCTATCAATACAATTGCCCCGACCATACCGACCATAATTCATAAACACTCAACCGATAAGTCAACACGATATAAAACAATTTATATACACTAACAAATACGCGCTCATATCTATTAGTACACTCAAACTCATTCTAGGGTACTATGACTCTATCTCTAATGAGTAATCTCCACCAAAGCAAAGGTTCTCGCTTAACCTTGCGCTTTGATACCAACTGTAACAAAATGGGGGATTTTCGACCATCGGAAATCAACATCAATACATTCACAGTATAGCATGACGAGAAATCGAGTGCCGGAAATACCAGATCATTAAGGGTGAAGAAGAAAAGGAGATAAAATAAAACAGAAATAGTAACATAGAATCTCACAATCGCAGCGGAACAATATATAATAGATAATAACATATCTTTATACAAAAAGAACTATAATTGTTATTATAGATACCATCATCAGAGTACAACAATCAACAAATCAATCTGGACTAATAACTTGTCCTCACATTTGCTGAATATACAACATACACACACAACGAAATATAATCAAGTACGTGGAATATTCCTGAGACTCCTCCAGCTCGTCTCCTGAGCTCCATAGCATCTTAACCTGAACCTGTAATACTTGTCTAACCCGAGCATTATAATAAAATAACAATCGATTCAGTCTGGAAAACCAATGTGAGAAAAACACACTCAATTTGAATTTAATTATTTTCAAAAATCCTTTTGGAAAATAAAGGTATCTCGTAAGACCATGCCATACATAAATGTGATGGGTTTTTACCTTACAATAACCAAAACCTTTTATATCAAAATCATCTGATATTATAATAGTGTCTATAGAAAATAAACTAAAAAATAGTTGAAATGCTTGCATCTCACGTTTCAGCATAGTTCGGCACATCTAAAACCGTACAGGCTCATAGTGGATATTGGATTCCATCAATGAAAGGGCTACTGGGGTACCACCCGCCATAGTATTCCTCAAGAAAAATGTTCCAAGATCGAACCTATTCATCCCTACCAGTGTAAGACCGGCGTACCCCTTACTGGATAGTACCGTTAATGATCACCACTAATGGCCCCAAAACGCATACAAATGAAAGTGATGATCAATGTCCACTCTAGATGAGTGATGATCATACCCTAATGGGAGCGACCCACATAGCCTTTCTGCATCTCCCATGTTTTAGTCATTCCGGTTGATGAGGCTTGAGGCTATGTATTACCTTAAGAATAGAATTCATACTTGGAATGCTAACACTGCCTTTCAGACCACGATGCAAATGATAGCATTTATCCATACAAGTTGTTAAGGATCTGAACAAACCGAATTTCCAAAATCACCTTCTTCATTATTTTCACGATATCACAATTCGTAATGCACAAATCGAATCGAAGTGGTTTTCGAATATTTAAATTCGATCTTGTTCTCTTCGAAACGATCAATGAATTTGGCCAAATTTGATAGTCGGTTATATCGCTATTAAATTACACACATAAGCAGTCACTGGGCCATATTAAAACCTTTCAAAACATTTATTTCAAATATCCTTACAAAGATATATATATATATGTATATATATATATATTCAAATCTCTTCTAGTATATTCACCAATTGAAAACAATTTCAAACACTTATATCCATACCAGAGTATTTATGAACCATATCAATACTTACAAATATTTCCAAATTCCATTTTATAACTCATTACTGAGAAAATATTTCTATATAAATCATTCCGTACTTAAAATATTCCCAAAACCTTTCATTCCAATACTTCGGAAAATTTTCATAAGTAAATTTCCATAAAAACATTTCCAATACTTAGGAAAATATTCATAAGTAAATTATACAAAATAATTTTATTCCAATACTTAGGAAATATTCCATTAATTTCATACTTCTCAAAACCGTTTACAATTTATTTTTAAATTCCTTAACTCATTTATGCCGGATTCTATAAGTTTTCGTAATTCATTAATCAATTTCCTTTAAAATTTCCAAAATCGATTATACCTGTCTATAATTCCAACTACCCATTTCTAACTTCTTTTATGAATTCTAATTCATTTTCGAAGTTTCTATATTTAAACACTTTGGGAATTTCCTTAAGTTTCCATAATTTCATTATAAAATTTCATCTTAAAAATCACATTCATTAATTGAAACCCAGTTTACAAATCTCACGAGCATTTATAAATTAATTGCAATCACTTATTTTTAACTCCTTTTATATATAATAATAAATATATATTTTTTACTATTTAAGAATAAAAATTATTTTCCAAAACGCTTTAAGTAATTATTAAAATATCAAACACTTTTCAAATAAACAAACGTAAACTGAATTCCAATCCATTTAAATAATATAAATCGACTTACCAAGTTTATTAATAATAAATTTTATTATTTGAATAGTTAACCTTTCCAAAATATTGCAAATACTAATGACAGTTTAAACCATACCCTTAACTAAATATTTCCTTTTAGAAGCCAAACCTTACTTCTCGATACCAAAATCCATTTTTAAATTTCAATATTTTCGTCTCCAATTTATAAAACATCCTTGATTCACACATCGGTTCACGATTTCAATTTCATAAACATTCTCACATTTCAGAAAAAGAATCCACTATTTTTTTCAAAAATTGCTTTCATCTCGATATAAAATTCAGACTATGAATTTATATTTCCAATTTATCAACTGATAATCATTTCCCTTTATTTACAAACATCGTTTATAAGTTTATAGACTCATTCGGGTTTTACTTGTTTATAAAACATTCTCATTTATAACTTCATTTTTTTAATCTATCACTTTATAAATCCCATTTATTTTTTAAATCTGTTTTAAATACTGATTCGAACTCCTTATCCGTATTTTCAGAAATATCATTTAAAAACCATTGTTAAAAAATCCATTATATAAATTATTTTTAAATCTCTTATTAAAACATTTTACGAACAGTTGAGTACAAATCCAAAATCAAATCATTGTTTTATCCAAACCAATTTCCTTTAAAATAATCCAAATTTTGATATAAATATTTTTATATCCAAAATATCCATTTATCTTTCAAATTCAAAAATAATATTTATGGTATTTAAAATATCAAAATTTAGGCCAGTGCTACTATAGCACCCAATAAATCAAATCATAACATAATCTATAACATACTATCCACACACGTCATATATCACTATATTTGAAAAAAATCAATATATTTAAGGAATTCAGTTGGATCCCTCCAACTTGTTTCCCTACAAACACAGATATTATATAACATAAAATAACAATCTCTCTTCGAGGTAGGATATCACAGTAAAAAGGGTCATCAGCTATTATGCGGGGCGCATAGTGCCTCATCCGCTTCAATCGGCGGGAATATACCCAACTACCAATATATACTGCTATATATAATATAACATCCAACTAATAATAATTTATAAATTCATCGAATCAACCAATGAATAATTTTTAACATTTTATAATAAAACCAGTAATCCAAATGAGTGAGATTTAATCACCTTGATTTTTTTATTTTCCAAACATCCAAATTTGAAGTGTAACGACCCGTAAATTTTGATAAATAAATTGGTTGAATTAATAAGATTTTTGTAATTAAATTTAGAAAGAAATAAATTTTTATAATATATTGAAGTAAATGTTAAGAATGAATTGTAGCTATGGTTATTAAGAACTAATTACTGACAATTTAAGTAAAATCACAATGAAAATGAAATTGTGTATATTGTTGCACTTGGGTATAAAAATATAAAATAAGTAAATAAGTGGAAGTACTGTATAACTAAAGGAATTTATATATTATTAATAGTAATTGAATGAATTCGGTAATATGTATGTAATTATAAAATTTGGTTGAAGTATGATAAACCTAAGTGTAACCTTGGTTTGTAAACAATTATTATAAGTTACCTATTTAATTTGTTGATTGAATTGGAATGGGAAATAAAATTCTAATAAAAATATAATTAAAGGTTACATTAATGGGAATGAGAATGTGTTAAGTAAATAAAAGGTAAACAATACTAGTCAAGGTTAATAAATTTAAGTATTGAAGGGAATAACAATTAATGAAAAGAAATCTAAATGGTATGTTTGGCTATAGATTGAGCATACGTGAATGAAATAGCATTATGAAAATAAATGATAACTTTGATTTGTAAGTAATAAAAGCCTATTATGAGACCAAAGGTTAACGGTAATGATTTTGTATGTTACCTATTTATTAGCTTGTTAATCGAAATTGATATTAAATTTTAATAAATGTAAATAAATGTTATGTTAATGTGAAATGAAATCCCAATAAAGGAAGTAATGCAAATGTTGTATTTAGCAAAATTTCAATATAAGTGGAAATTATAGTTAATGCACAATTGCAAAAAATTTATTAATTTTATTTAGAAAATTGGGAAATAAATTTTAATAAATATAATTAAATATTTTGTTAATGTAAATTATGATAATATTTGAAAGTAATGTCCATTCCATCAAATTTTAAATATAGCAATAAATAATGTGTAAAAAGGCAATAAAAATATACGTTTTAAATTGGTACGTTTATATCCGTTCTTATTTAATTTATTTGGCGTTATTAATGGTACGTTATTTCTTGATATATTCTTTAGTATATCTTACTAAATAAATAAGAAACATATAAATTTAAATTGCGTTACTTTGTTACTTATTTTGGGCGTAAGTTTCGTGTTAATTATTGCATCTATTTTACGCACTCTTTAATTTCCTATCTTAGCAGTTAAAAATCAAATCAACCGTGCATTTCTATGATGAAGAAATTCAAAACCGTCGCCTTGCCATTCGCGCGTAAATTTGTCTACCCTTTCCTTTTGCTTCTTTTGTTTATTAGGAATATAATCATTTAGTTTCCTCTAGCCGTTACTATCTTTATTTCTTGCCCTTTTTCCCCACCTTTTGATTTCCTGCCCCTTTATTTACCTATTTATTTATTTCCTACCTTAACTTGTTCCTCAATACCCATAGCTGTTCCTTACATGTAGCCTATCAATTCACGTGAAGATAGGAAGAGTTCTCGTTTTTCCATTTATTCCTTTTTAAAAAAAATAGGAATTAAATCCCTTCATTTTCTCTTGCCACTTTAATTTAAATTTCTTTGCACTTTATCAATTTGAGGCTTCTCTTATAAATACAAATCACGCGTACATACCGTACTTCATATCAATAGACCTTCATCTCCTCTCTCGCGTGAAGCAGCAGGTAAATGGCCGCATGCTTTTCCTTTATTCTTTTTCTTCTTCTTGTTCATCTTTTTATTTTGTTTTCTTCTTGTTTATGTTGCTTTTGCTTTTCCTTTATTTTAAGTATAACATGTTTCAAGTATATATTTCAAATTAAGTATGTTTATATAGTGCAGCGCAAGTATACAATAAATTTAAAGTTATAAACATTTGTATTTGTTTTTTTGGTTAGTTTTATATGAGTATTTATTGAAATTTGTTTAGTCTGACTTTTGAATATAAATTGGGTTGTTGCATACTGTTTATATATGATATAAGAAGTTTAGAAGTCTGCATACTTTTATATATCATATAAGAAGTTTAGAATAGTTGGATTTCAATCTATATGATTTCATCAGAGAAATATCATGAACACATATTAGTCTATATATTGTGTACATGAGTTTGAATTCTATGTTCATATCTTGTTCTAACATATAATATATATGCACATGTTTTGATTTTTATTATAGATATGTTTTAAATTCAATATATATGTTTAAAGTTTAAGATTGATTTAAAAATATATATGTATTGGTTTCAATATATATATTGTATATAGGTTTTAAGTGTGATTTAAGGTCTGCACTTAAATTTTTAGTCTGCATGTTTGTAATATATAAAGATAATGTATATAAATTCATGTCTGCGTTGCCGTACAATTTTGAAAGAATATATATGATATTAACTGAAAATTGATTTTTATATTATATATATAAAAGGTTACTTTTATAAAGATTTAAATTTTAGATGGCGTTCGGATATGGGTTTGAAATATGGGTAATATAGTATACAAGTATTTATTTCAATCTTATGTATATATGATGATTAATTTTATTTATTGGTTTTAAACTAAATATTGATTACATATGTATTTAGTTCAAATTGTCATCGACTGATTGAATCGTTCTCTTCGATTCCCCATTATCAGCCTTGTCCATCGTGCCTATTTTGTACATCCAATCTTGTCCATCCAGCATTGCTTCGGATTTCGTAGTTCACTTCATTGTCTATCTCTCTAACCTGGAAAGGTGAGCAATCACTCACGATTAATGTTCTTATATTTATTAAGTTTGATTTCAATTGAAACGACAATTGAAATATGTTGCTAGTTTGAACTGTTATTTATTTAAATTGTTATATATGCTAGTATCTGTAACTGTTCACCTATGGGATATGACACATAATCCTATGTTTATATTATATAATTATTGATGATATATGCCTGTTGTTATATTCTATATTATCTGTTATCACTCTGCAAGTTCCCTGTTAGTATAGATGTGACGCCCCACCTCTATGCTCACAATAACAAGGATTATTATAAGGAATAACGTCTGCTATTGCGAAGAATAAGGCTTGTTAGAAGCGACCATCCGTAAGTTATGCCTTAGATGAGTATTGATTACATCGATAGGAGTTGTGTAAATTACTCCCAAAGATATATATTCAATCCCAATCTAAAATGAAACTACGGTGGCTAATGAAAAATTCAGAACAACTCATAATAAGAACAACACTGATAAGTATAATCACATCAGAACAGAAATATCAGATATATAGCAGAAGACAAGTCTGGATACATGCTACAACAATCGATGGTTCACATGAACCAAATATACATATACAAAGACACCATCATACATGAGATGAGAGTCAAATCAAAACTCCAAAAGTACACCTCGAAGGCTACACAAAAGATGAGGTGAAATCCCAAAAGCTGAAGCTGCAACTGAATCAGAGATAGTGATTATCCTGAAATAACTCTGTCTGACCCGAGTATTATTTATAAGGAAATAATAAACTGATCAGTCTAATTTAAACTTCAGAAATAAGTGTGTGATAAACAACACTTAAGTAAATAATTTTAACTTTGAACGAGATTATACAGCATAAATAATCAGCATTGTTTAAAGGAAGAAATCCCAATAAACTTAATTGAAATCATCATTCAAATTTATAATTGAATTCAAAACAGTAATTCACTGAAATATAATCTCGGATGAGACTATACACAAAATTATAATCTCGAATGAGACTATTCAACGTAAATAATCAACATAGTTTAAATGAAGAAATCTCAATTTAAACTCCATCAAAACCAGCTTTTAAATTCCCAATTGAATTCAAAACAGCAATACTCAAATTATAATCTCAGATGACACTATACACAAAATTCTAATCTCGACTGAGACTATCCACAAGATTATAGTCTCGGATGAGACTATACAACATAGTTTAAATGGAGAAATCTCATTAAACACCATCAAAATCAACTTCCCGATTCATAATTGAATTCGAAACAGCAATACACAAAAATCTAGAAATCAGTTAAGATAACTAGAAAATCAGCATTCACAAAATCTAGAAATCAAAATAAGATAACTAGAAAATCAACATAAAAGATGGATCGATCCCAGCAGATGGCGAGTTTTAGCTACGCCGCACGTGCATCTCATGTGGCCGAAGCCTACCAAGTACTATATTTTTGGTGCCCAACAAATGACCTGAAGGTCCAACAAATGACCCGAAGGTCTTGTACTCGTAATTGACCCGAAGGTCCATCATATGACCCGAAGGTACAGCAAAGTGGCTCGAAAGCCCAACAAAATCATCAAACTCGGAAAATATTTCAATTAACGAGTCCGGAATTAACCGAAATAGTAAAAGTGTGGTTTCATACTCCGCAATTTTGCTAAATCGTTTAAATCTCTTCATCGTTTCCTTGAAAGTGCAAAATTGTGTTTTTTATATAAATAACATTTTACGTTCCCAAACGGACAAGTCCGGAATTAACCGAATCAGTAAAAGTAAGGGTTCATAGTCCTTAATTTTGCTGAAACATTTAAATCGATTCCTCATTCTTTTGAAAGCGTAAACTATAAAATTTCATGAAAACAATTTTATTTTAAAATGATTTTTAAAAGACGTGAAACAAAAAGCAACAACTATAGCAATTTCGACGAGGAAATTGCGCTTCACAAAACACCGTAAAAACGGGTATCAAATCAGCGTTGCGGGATAACCGCTTAAAATTTCACTTTAAAATTGACAGTTACTGAAGTCAAAACAACAGTAAATTTGTTCGTCAAAAATATCACCAAAACAATACGCTTCAAAATATGATACCGACATAAAAATTTCATTATAAAAATAACGACAACTAAATACGATTTAAAACCAAACACCGGTTCAATGTAAAATTTATCACTGGTCTACACTACTATATTTTCCTCAAATATACACTGCCTGGGCAATGTTCATGTGTACACACGAAAATGGTTTACCAAAAAGAATGAATGACGTGGCACTTTATTTTTATCACACTTACTACCATTTTCCTACAAAATGAACCTGACAAAAAAACGCAATGAACTGGACCAATTTTTTTTCAAAGAATGCAATAAAATAGTGACTAGGATATGGTACGTGTATGTGAAATATGCACATACCAAATTTGCAAAGCAATGTGTAAAACTGGGACAATATTTCCCTGTACACACGAGTATACATGTAGTGCACATGTATACTGGACTAGTTCAGGTTAAAGAAGAACACATGAAGCTTATACAGCAACAGGTCAGGGAACAAACAAGTGCATCATATAAACCAGAGATTAGCCATGACCAGAGAGAAGCCAAAGCTAATGAACGAAGTGCATTGTGAACATATATACACATGACAGTGAAACAGGCAAGAGACATATACAAGGATGAAAGACTCAAGAGGCGCAAGGATGTACAACACAATTAAACCAGAAATACCATAACAGGGTATCAAACTTGAATGTACATAACATTTTCAAAGGCCTGGCATCTTTATATGCAGACACGCAATGAACGTCTCCAAAATGATTCAATGCTTTACATGAAAAAGGATGACCACTGCAAACTTAATGAATCAAAGGACTAGAGCATCTGAAGATGGCCACGCATGCAAGAATGCTTGAAGTTATGGTCTGGACATATGTATGCAAACGTTACATCTTATCACAGTAATGGATTCAGAAGGTTACTTCAGAACATGTGAGGCAATGTTGACTAAGTAAAAACAATTGTTCAAACATCAAGCTACTAAATGGTCGAAACCCAAAATAATAATACATAAAAACTCTATAAGTTTGGGGTGGCGAAATACAATTCTAGTATCTGTTTGCATCCACCATTGACCAAGAACCTCACATGTTAATTTTCACGTGCAAAATATATTAAACAAACTAACAAAAAATATATAGTCTTTTAACTAATGTATATTTTATGACATTCACCTGATGGTTTTTTCAATCCTTGTATGCTATCAAAATGGTTCAATTAGAGAGCCATAAAATTTAAACTAAACGAAGTCACTATTCATATTTATTTACTGAAAATTGCAAAATATTATTGCTAACAAAAAGTAAGAAAGAAAAAAAAATGGTCCAAATAGAAATTTTTCGCACGTATGAAAAATAATATCATGATGAAGCAAAAAATAAATCAGAAATGTGAGTGTTTTCACTCACCTTAGATTTGGGTTCAAAAACACTAGCAACCAAGAACTGAGAAGGAAGTAACAAATCGATCTGCCATCAACATATTTGCAGTGCTACTGAAGAGAGTGGAACGAAAATGATGCAGCTACTGGAAATTATTTGAATAATGAAAGTGACGAAGGCTACTAGACTATATCTCCAAAAGAGCACAAGTCAAAAATGAAGTGCCGGCAAAAAATTTTGTGGGTACAATTGCATTTAAGGCAACGTGCCTCAGACGTAAGAAATGACTTGCTGCTCGAAAAAAATGATGACAAAAGTATATACTGCTATCCCATTTTTTGGTCAAAACTGGAATATCAACAAATTGGCAAGGAATGACGGATATCGAGGTTGGAGATCGATTGGAATCAAGGCTACAATCGATGTCGTCAAAATTTGGTTGAGCTTCGAACGGTATGAAATTGGTTGGAGACGATGAAAAGGACTAGGAGAGGCTATGTTTCAAATTTCAAGTCAATCCGAGTTCATACTTTCGAATATGATCGATACAAGCTAGTGAAAGATGTTGTTCGAATCCATCATGGAGCGTTGTTCGTATCCATAAGTGGAGCCTCTATTCGAATCCATCGGAGGGACCTCTGTTCGTATCCATCGACGTTGCTTCCATCGTATCCATCGGCCGGGTCATGTTCGCATCGTGTTTGAATCCATTACGTTCGCATCAATCAAAAGGAAGATGACCTCGCCACCGTCTGATTCGTAACCATCAAGCTTGGAAGTCCTTCGAATCCATAGAGGATTCCTCTTCGAATCCATTCTGCAACCTCCTATTCGTATCGATCGACTGGGACCATTGAGATCGATACGAACAAAGCTATGCACCGAATCCATAAAAAATGATGCATTCATATCCACCAGAGCACCTCCCTTCGAATCCATCCTGCGCGGTCATTTCGTATCGATCAACCCAAGCAAGACACGATCGATACGAGTGACATATTGTTCGAATCCAGGTGTGGTTGAAGCCTCCGAATCCATCAGGTCAAGGCGACGAAGTCTCCGGGACGACTCGATCAAATAGGCGAAGAAAGCAGATCGATACAAAAGTTCTTCTCCACGTCATCATCAAGCCGCGAACCACCATCGATTCGAAGGAATCGATACGAAAGAGTCGATTCGAACGAGACGAACGACCAGAGAACACAATTTCGAATCGACCATATCTCGAGATCCACTGATCCAAATGCCATGAAATTTTCACAGAAGCTTGCATGCATGTCGAAGAATGTCCACACCAAATTTCACCTCGATTGGATGATTTTCTGATCCATTCGAATAGATTTGAATCGATCCCAAAGTGGGCCCAAATTTCCTGAGGCCGGGCATGTGGGCCCCCTCACGTGCCAGAAGTTGTCTCTCGAATTTTCAGCGAAATATCAGCCTCCTACGCCTATAAATAGAGCCCCTGGTCATTCAAAAGGGAATCGGAAAATTGTTAGAGCCAAAAGGACCTTTTGGCTATCGGACGTCCACACTTTACCGGATTCATTTCTACGCTTCAATACTGCTATTGTACTGGAAATTCTTCATATTTACTGTTGTAATCATCTATAACCAGCAAGGATAATCAATAAGAGGATAAAACTTTGGAATGGACGTAGGCCGGAAATAGCCGAACCACTATAAAACTTGTGTATGTGTTCATTATTTCTGAATTGTTGTTTGTTATTTGTTGAGATATGATATTTGTGTTTGAATAACGCTGATTTGTGTTCATACACTGGTGCTTTCACGGTATTTAGAGTTTGTGACCAATTTTGGTGCAAACACTTTGGTGCTTTCACTGAGAAGGACTAGCACCCGCTACACCGGATAGGAGTTTGGATTGGAAGAGCGTGAGGAGTTTGGATTTGAAGATAATGACTAGGCATAATAGTAAAATACAAAGGGCTGAGAGAAACCAACAAGGAGGAAGCCAGGAAGCATCCTCCGGAGCTGGAGAAGGGCAAGCTTCAATCTACATCACCAGAGACGAAATGGAAGCCATAACAAATTCACTACAAGAGAGGTTGTTGAAGAGTCAACAAGAAATGATGCAGACTTTCTTTGAGCAGATGAGAGCTGCAGGGACGCAGTACTTAGGAACAGCTACAGCGGCTGTGGATGCAGGACAAGGAGCTAGGGTTATGCAACCCAATGGAGGACAGGATACAGAGCCAGAGGGCAATCGACAAGGGCTTGGGGGCAGGCCCGCAGGATCCAAGACAGGAGGACCTTTGGAAGGAGTTCAACAGGCTAGAACCAACATTGCTGCTAATGAGCCACATGAAGAATATGTGCCGGAGTTTCCTCGGAGGCAACCCCTGACAGACAACGCTGGATTGGTAGAGATAATCAGGAAGACTGTACGAGGTGCTTGACCAATAGAGACTTGGAAGGGGTGGACAGGAGTCCATTCGCTCGGGAAATTAGGATAGATCCGAGTCCACCCAAGTTCAAGCTACCTAGCGTGGAGGTATATAATGGCAAGGCAGACCCAACTGATCACTTGATGAGGTACACCAGACACATGGAGGTGTTGGGGGCATCGGAGGAATCAGAGGAAGTGATGGCCCGATGCTTTCCTTTGTACTTGACGGACTTAGCTGCAATGTGGTTTAGGCAGCTGGAAGAAGGATTTATCAGGACTTGGAGAGAATTGGTGGACAGGTTTTTGGGACAGTTTCGGGTTCATATCAAGAGGCCGAAAAACGTAATGACATTAACGTCGGTAAAGCAAAGGACAGATGAATCGCTTAGAGCTTTTCTAACTCGATTCAATTAGGCGGTTGCTTCTGTGGATCGACCGGATCCATCGATTGTTTTGATGGCGGCGGTATCGGGAGTCAGAGATGATTCAGATTTTAAGGTATCTTTAATACGAGACCCACCACTGGATCTTGGGGAATTCTTCCACAAAGTCGAAAGATTCCTTCGACAAGAAGACGCTCGTATGGATTTAAAGTAAAAGAGAGTAAATGTGGCCGAGTGCGGAGGACCATCTAACGGAGGCTCGGATAAGGATAAAGGAAAGAGGATGCTGGACGATGATTCTGGAAAAGCTAGGAAGTGATGGAAGGATCCAAAGTTTTCTACATACACAGGATTGAACGATATGCTGGAGCGGATATTCATGGAAACTCAAAAATACCTTCCATACCGAAGGCCGGCTAGGAGAGAGCCTTCTGAGCGGGAAAGGGCATCAGGGAGGCATTGCCTTTTTCATGAATTGGATGGGCACGACACCAACAGCTGCAAACATTTAAGGGATATAATCGAGCAGCATGTCAGGAAGGGACTGTTGCCACAATATGTTGGAACTCGGAATGTAACGGCGGAGCAGGAGCAACCGCCGCCTACCTCAAGCCACGATTGTGGGAGGCCCAAGGATGATGGTCGACTGATCATCCATTGACCAGGATGATATGAAATAAGTAGCGAACTACTGGCGAGCAACCAAGTCATTTACACATGTACGGGGATGGAGATAGCCCCTAGGCATGCTCTGAATGATGATAAACTGCGATGCTATGGTTTGTGAAACTTGTCTTTTTCTTTTGGATTGGACACTGCTTTTTCTGGTTTGGTTTTGGAGTTTGGATCGAACTTCTGGTTTTCGTTTGCTTTTGATTTGGACACTGCTTTTTCTGGTTTGGTTTTGGAGTTTGGATTGAACTCCTGGTTTTCGTTTGCTTTCGGTTTGGACACTGCTTTTTCTGGTTTGGTTTTGGAGTTCGGATTGAACTCCTGGTTTCGTTTCCTTTCTGATTTGGATTTTCCTTTGGATGGTTGGTTTCAGTTTTGGATGCTGGTTTGGATTTCTGATTTTCTGGTTTTGATTTGGATTTTGGATTGGATTTTGGATTGGATTTTGATTGGATTTTTATCTGGTTTTTGATAAACGGTCGTCGGGTATGGATTATGCCTGGCAAGGGGTGAGTCGCTGTGCCCGAACGTGGTAAATTGACTCATTCAGGTCGTCGAGTACGGACTATGCTCGACAAGGGTCCGGAGAGACCAGGATTCGGCCTAGGACTTAGGCCTTGTATTACCGGTTGTTATTTTCAGGTCGTTGAGTATGGATTATGCTCAACAAGGGTCCGGAGTAACCAGGATTCGACCTAGGACTTAGGCCCCGTATTATCGATTATTGTTTCAGGTCGTTGAGTATGGACTATGCACAACACGGGTCCGGAGAGACCAGGATTTGGCTTAGACTTAAGCCATGGCATTATACAATGTCCAGGGACACTGGACCAAGGTCATCAAGTGTGGATTGCGCTTGGAAAGAACCTGGAGAGGTTAGCTCAACGTCCTGGGACACTGGACCAAGGTCGTCAAGTGTGTATTACGCTCGACAAGAACCCGATAAGGTTAACTTAACATCCAGGGACACTGGACCACGGCCGTCAGGTGTGAATTGCGCTTGGCAAGAGCCCGGAGAGGTTATGGATTCGGATATCGACCCGGAGAGGTCCTGGTTTCGGTTATTGGCTATTGGATAAGGATAGATTGGGGCTCGGTTGTCGAGTTCGGATGGATATGGAATTGACTAAGGCTTTGGTTATTGGATTTGGAATTGGGCACCGACGCGGAGCAGTCAAGGATGACATACTCTGGCAATATGGCTATGGACTTTGGATATTGGATTCAAAACTATTCAAAACACGCCTTGTTATCACAAGGCATGTTTTGGGGGGCAAAGTTCTATCCCATTTTTTGGTCAAAAGTGGAATATCAACAAATTGGCAAGGAATGACGGATATCGGGATTGGAGATCGATTGGAATCAAGGCTACAATTGATGTCGTCAAAATTTGGTTGAGCTTCGATCGGGACAAAATTGGTTGGAGATGATGAAAAGGACTAGGAGGGGCTATGTTTCAAATTTCAAGTCAATCCGAGTTCATACTTTCGAACTATGATCGATACAAGTTAGTGAAAGATGTTGTTCGAGTCCATCATGGAGTGCTATTCGTATCCATAAGCGGAGCCTCTATTCGAAACCATCGGAGGGACCTCTGTTCGTATCCATCGGCGTTGCTTCCTTCGTAACCATCGGCCGGTTCATGTTCGCATCGTGTTTGAATCCATTACGTTCGCATCAATCAAAAGGAAGATGACCTCGCCACCATCTGGTTCTTAACCATCAAGCTTGGAAGTCCTTCGAATCCATAGAGGATTCCTCTTCGAATCCATTCTGCAACCTCCTATTCATATCGATCGACTAGGGACAATTGAGATCGATACAAACAAAGCTATGCACCGACTCCATAAACAATGATGCGTTCATTTCCACCAGAGCACCTCCCTTCGAATCCATCCTGCACGGTCATTTCATATCGATCAACCCAAGCAAGACACGATCGATACGAGTGACATATTGTTCGAATCCAAGTGTGGTTGAAGCCTCCGAATCCATCGGGTCAAGGCGGCGAAGTCTCCGAGATGACTCGATCAAATAGGCGAAGAAAGCGGATCGATACGAAAGTTCCGCTCCACGACATCATCAAGCCGTGAACCACCATCGATTCGAAAGAATCAATACGAAGGAGTCGATTCGAACGAGACGAACGACCAGAGAACACAATTTAGAATTGACCATATCTCGAGATCCACTGATCCAAATGCCATGAAATTTTCACAGAAGCTTGCATGCATGTCGAAGAATGTCCACACCAAATATCACCTCGATTGGATGATTTACTGATCGATTTGAATGGAGTTCGAATCGATCCCAAAGTGGGCCCAAATTTCCTGAGGCCGGGCATGTGGGGCCCCTCACGTGCCAGAAGTGGTCTCCCGAATTTTCAACGAAATATCAGCCTCCTACGCCTATAAATGGAGCCCCTGGTCATTCAAAAGGGGATCGGAAAATTGTTAGAGCCAAAAGGACCGTTTGGCTAACGGACGTCCACACTTTACCGGATTCATTTCTACGCTTCAATACTGCTATTGTACTGGAAATTCTTCATATTTACTGTTGTAATCATCTGTAACCAGTAAGGATAATCAATAAGAGGATAAAACTTTGGAGTGGACATAGGCCGGAGATAGCCAAACCACTATAAAACTTGTGTCTTTGTTCATTATCTCTGAATTACTGTTTGTTATTTGTTGAGATCTGATATTTGTGTTTGAATATCGCTGATTTGTGTTCATACAGTGGTTCTTTCACGGTATTTGGGGTTTGTGACCAATTTTTGCGCAAACATGTACAACCTTTGCTCTACATAATAAGTGATGACAGCAAGAAAAAATTGTTCATACTTGCTTGCAAAAATGTTCAAACAAGCTTTTTGAATGGACTAGGCAATTGAAGTTATTTTCCATTGACTTTGCAATGACTACTACTTTTGTTCAACTGATTTTTGTGAATGAATTTCATTGTAAATTTTATTTTCAAATTTTTAATTTAAAATTTCTATTTTAAAAATATTTATTTCGATGGTAATTCAAAAATCACGGTCATTACAGACTCCCCTCCTCATAAAATTGCGTCCCCGCAATTTTAATACTAGAAGCAGTCAATACACAAATAATTCATCTCAACAATGATTTAAAATAGAAAAGATGGAAAAGAATGCTCACCCCCACCCGAAGAGGAGAGAAAACCCAGATAAGAACGCTCGATGAATTCTTTAGTTTGCCAAGTGCAAACTTTAGAGTTTGCGGACTATTGAATTTTCACAAGCGGGACTTCTTTATTCCTAAGGCGTTTAACCACTGAAGCTAGCACATGAATAGGATTTTGCACAATAGACAAGTCAGGTGAGATCTCAAGATCTTTCAACACAAGAGGATCAATAATAGAATCCGAATCTCGAAGGCATCGACAAAGCTGGGATACATGAAATACGTCATGAATTCCCGAAAACTGCATAGGTAGCGATACACGATAAGCAACAGGGCCAATGCGTTCTGTAATAGGAAACGATCCATAAAACGAGGAGGCAATTTCCCGGAGCTACAAAAATGCACCACACCCTTCATCGGGAAAACACGAATGAATACACGATCGCCAACGGAAAATTCCAAAGGCTTCCTACAATGATCGACATAAGATTTCTGCCAATTCTGAGCCTCTTTCATTCTTTGTCTAATAATATCAATCCTCTCAGAAGAATCACGAATGTAATCGGGGCCGAGAACTAACTTTCCCTCGATTCCAACCAACAAGATGGTGATCGACACAGCCTTCTGTAAAGGGCTTCGAAAGGAGCCATACCGATACTGGATTGAAAGCTGTCATTATAAGAGAACTCAACAAGAGGTAAGTGGTCTTCCCAACTACGACCAAAGTCAAGAAGCAGTCCGATTGGACTTGATAGGAATAAAATGGGATGATTTGGTCAATCGGTCAACAATCACCCAAACACTAGTACGACCCGACCTCGAACGAGGTAGACCATCAATGAAGACTATAGAAATTTGATCCCATTTCCACAATGGAATCTCAAGAGGATGTAAAAGGCCACTAAGACGATGGTGTTCTGCTTTAACAAGTTGACAAGTCATGCAACGACTCACATAACTTGCACCATCATGCTTCATACTCTCCCAAAGTATAAGCATTGCATATCAGCATACATTATACTACTACCCGGATGGATAGTATACTTAGAACGATGACATTCTCAGGAATATCATTTCCAAGATTAGAAACACTAGGCACGATTAACGTTCCCTTCTTCCGAATGCAATCATGAATATCAATATCGAAATCCTTTAGATCATCACTTCGGGATTTCGATTTACAACTCTAAATAAAATAAGAGAGATCTGGATCTTGTTTCTGGGCATCACAACACGATCCAACAAACTAGGATGAGCTTTCATGCTAAATAAAAGCACGGGAGAATCAGAAACTGAAGGATGGTCTCTAATAACAAAAAGAGACAAAGCTCCCAATATATTCCACTCTGTTAGCATCATGGAAACAACAACTTGCTGCTTGCGACTAAGCGCATCAGCAACACGATTACCCTTACTAGAGGTATACTGAATATCGAAATCATATGAAGCAAGGAATTCGAGCCAACGTTGTTGCCTCATATTAAGTTCTTTCTGAGTGAATAGATACTTCAGAGATTTATGGTCAGTGAAGAGAACAAAACGCTCGCCCAATAAATAATGTCGCCAAATCTTTAAAGCAAAGACTATAGAGGCTAACTCCAAATCATGGGTAGCATAATGAATCTCGTTAGGCTTTAGCTGTCTAGAAGCACAGGCAACTACTATGTTTTAGCATGAGAACAGCACCGAAACCAATACGGCTAGTATTGGTACAAATAATGAAGTCTTGGTTCCCTTCGGGAATCATAAGGATAAGAGTATCGAAAAAGAGTTCTTACGAACAATCTTCTTTCCTGAAAAGCTAAAACTTCCAAAATTACAATTGTCTTTATGAAATCATTTTCTAGAAAAAATTACTTTTTATAAGTCAACTTATTGTATCAAATTGTCTCATCAAAGCGTTCAGGAGATTCCTATCGATAACGTTGATCAAGTGCATCGACCAGAATTCGTAATGCACTTAATGGGCAATACAATCACAAAAGCATCTTCTGTATGATAAACACAAATCCAATTATACTTGTAAATAAATCTTATGAAAAAGATTTACAAAATTTTAAATTGTTGTTTTCATCCAAAATCAACAAATACACTGTTTGCGCAAAAAATGGGCAAACACCTCTAAGTCATGTGATTTAGTCGATTTTATGTTGTTCTTAGCGATTTGGGTGATTTGTGCAAATACGTAAAAAGCAGGGACTAAAATGTAAAAGACACGCAAATTTATAGTGGTTCGGCCAGAACGTGCCTACGTCGACTTTATATGTTATTCTCCTTTTCTCTTAAGATTACAAGTACAAAGCTTTGATTACAAGTATCTAAAGTTGTTTGAAAGTTCCTTCCAGGCTTGAGCTCTCAAACTTGTCTGCCATTGTTGTACCCCTGCCCCTCTATTTATAGAGTGAGGCTGGGGGTAGAGGTCTTGAATGTTTATAGCTGCTGGTGGGCCTGGGCTGAAGCAATCTGGACTGGCAACTTTGGTTCGGCATTCCTTGGTTCGGCCGTGCTTGGAGAGAAGGATGGAGAGCTTTGGTTCGGTGGTCACCTGGTTCGGTGGTAGGAGAGGAGTGGACCGGTGGAGCTTCGGTTCGGTGGTAGGAGTATGGTGATGGACCGGTGGAGCTTGGGTTCGGTAGGAGGATGGAGGTTGAGATGGTTCGGTGGCACTCCGATCCGGTTATGCTTGGTTCGGCAGTGGAGTTTTGGATTGGTGAGATGTTGGTCCGGTACCGAATGGTCCGGTGCCGAATGGTGGGTTGGAGCTGGTAACGCCGAATAAGCTAGTGGTGGGTTGGAGCTGGGAATGCCGAATGAGCTAATGGTGGGTTGGAGCTGGGAATGCCGAATGAGCTCTTGGTTCATACTTGAGTGAAATCCCTGACTTATGTACGCTTGCTTGCTTCTTCTTGTTCCGGTCGTGGTGGAAACGTACATAACATTGATATTCCAGTTTTGTCCAAAAAATGGGATAACACTTTGCCCCCCAAAACATGCCTTGCGGTAGGAAGGCGTGTTTTGTAATGCCATGAGCTGGATGTTCGTATCCTGTTGATGTCCTTGCGGTAGGAAGGCGTGTTTTGTAATGCCATGAGTTGGATGTTCGTATCCTGTTGACAACCTGTAAAGAGCTTGATATTTTATATGGCCCCAAATGACGACCGTTCGGGATCGAGCTATTTGGGATGAAGCGCGGCCGTTCATGGTTAAGCGCCTAACTTCGAATGACGACCGTTCGCGATCGAGTCATTTGAGGTGAAGTGCGGCCGTTCGCGGTCAAGCATCTAAGTCCATGCGACGATCGTTCGAGATCGAGTCATTTGCGGTGGAATGTGATCATTCACGGTCAAGCGCTTTACTTCAAATGACGACCGTTCGGGATCGAGCTATTCGAGGTAAAGTGCGACCGAGCCCGGTCAGAGGGCGGACCTCAAATGGCGACCGTTCGCGATCAAGCCACTTGGGGTGAAATGTGACCGTTAACGGCCGGTGCCGTTCGTGGCAAAAAATGAAATGGGACCGTTCACGGTCAAGCGCCTTACTTCGGATGACGATCATTCGAGATCGAGCCATTCGTGGTAAGGTGCGACTATTGGCGGTCAGGGGGTGGACCTCAAATGGCGACCTTTCGCGATCGAACCATTTGTGGCGAGGTGAGTTGTGCAGTTCGAGGCGGGTTGTGCCGTTCGAGGCGAGTTGTGCCGTTCGAGGCGAGTTGTGCCGTTCGAGGCGAGTTGTGATCGTTCGCGATCGGGTGCCGTTCGAGGCGACTTATGACTGTTCGAAGTCGGGTGCCGTTCGAGGCGAATTGTGACTGTTCGAAGTCGGGTGCCATTCGAGGCAAATTGTGAATGTACGAAGTCGGGTGGCGTTCGAGGCGAGTTGTGATCGTTCGCGATCGGGTGCCGTTCGAGGCGAATTGTGACCGTTCGCGGTCGGGTGTCGTTCGAGGCGAGAAAGCATGCCCGGGAGGGCTTGGTATTGTTGATGCCAGGGTCACGTTCGAGTGGGTCCCTGGATCGTTTGTGTGTCTATTGGAGGCGAATAAGTGTGCCCGGGAGGGCTTAGTATCGTTGATACCAGGTTCACGTTCGAGTGGGTCTCTGGATCGTTTGATTGTTGGAGTTCATGTTTGGGGGAGTTTCTGAATCAAAAGACTTTGGCTGTTCATCACCATACAAGAGGTGCTCGTGGACCGTTCGCGATCCAACGGACATGCAAGTAAATCCTTTCACAGAGTTGCAAATATCAAAGCAATAACCATACGAGTTCCACAGTAGGAATGTTCAAATCAAAATCAAAGCGGGAGCAAGACGAGGATGTCAAAGTGTAAACTCTTACTATGGTGCGGTCAGTAGTCATTCAGAGCATGCCTATGGATCGTGCGCGATCGCTTACATGTGTAAATGATCTAACCGTGCTAGTGAGAGGTTTGCGACTTGTTCATCGCTTTCGACCTGCCCCCCGAGTTCAGGAGGGAATTTTACCTGCCCCCTGGCTGGGCGTTCATTCCTTACCAGGTTGCTCAGAGGCCTCTATCTCACTCTCTGGGATTGGATTAACTGGCTCCAAGTGTGGTGCCCCCATGCGGGATCGATGCCTGATTGATAGTCGTCTGCTGATTGGGGGTTGCCCCCTGCTGAGCCATTTCATCTGCTTGCTGGTTGAGCATTTCTGATCCAACTACATGGATCTGAGTTCCGGCATTTCCTGCTCGCGTAATGTTGTCTGAGAAGAGTTCGCGTCACCTCCTCTTGTCTTTTCATCATGACTTCCATTTCCTCTCTGGTGATGTAGATGGATGCTCCTCCTACTCCATTTCTAGAAGAAGTCTCTTGATTTTCCTTCATGTTCACATCTCTTTGGCCTTTTGCCTTCTACTATTTTGCCTAGTCATTGTCTTCCAAATCCAAACTTCTATCCGGTGTAGCGGGAGTTGGTTCTTCTCAGTGAAATCACCAAAATGTTTGCGCAAAAAATGGGCAAACACCTCTAAGTCGTGTGATTTAGTCGATTTTATGTTGTTCTTAGCGATTTGGGTGATTTGTGCAAATACGTAAAAAGCAGGGACTAAAATGTAAAAGACACGCAAATTTATAGTGGTTCGGCCAGAACGTGCCTACGTCCACTTTATATGTTATTCTCCTTTTCTCTTCAGATTACAAGTACAAAGCTTTGATTACAAGTATCTAAAGTTGTTTGAAAGTTCCTTCCAGGCTTGAGCTCTCAAACTTGTCTGCCATTGTTGTACCCCTGCCCCTCTATTTATAGAGTGAGGCTGGGGGTAGAGGTCTTGGATGTTTATAGCTGCTGGTGGGCCTGGGCTGAAGCAATCTGGACTGGCAACTTTGGTTCGGCATTCCTTGGTTCGGCCGTGCTTGGAGAGAAGGATGGAGAAGCTTTGGTTCGGTGGTCACCTGGTTCGGTGGTAGGAGAGGAGTGGACCGGTGGAGCTTCGGTTCGGTGGTAGGAGTATGGTGATGGACCGGTGGAGCTTGGGTTCGGTAGAAGGATGGAGGTTGAGATGGTTCGGTGGCACTTCGATCCGGTTATGCTTGGTTCGGCAGTGGAGTTTTGGATTGGTGAGATGTTGGTCCGGCACCGAATGGTCCGGTGCCGAATGGTGGGTTGGAGCTGGTAACTCCGAATAAGCTAGTGGTGGGTTGGAGCTGGGAATGCCGAATGAGCTAATGGTGGGTTGGAGCTGGGAATGCCGAATGAGCTCTTGGTTCATACTTGAGTGAAATCCCCGACTTATGTACGCTTGCTTGCTTCTTCTTGTTCCGGTCGTGGTGGAAACACACACAACATTGATATTCCAGTTTTGTCCAAAAAATGGGATAACATACACAAATAGAGTCATTGAGATATTCGTAGAATATTCGATTCATAAAATGGATGAAATAAGCTGGGCAAACTGAATGACATGATAAGTCATTCATAAGAATCATTACGAGTGCGAAATGCGGTAAGTGGAATGCTATCTTCCACAACTCGTACCTGATGAAAACTGGTAGCAAGACCGAGTTGGGAGAAGAGCTAAAACGAATAAATTGTTTGGCTTCCAACTCAGATAATTGTTGCTTGAGTTCCTCATTTTCCTTAACAGACATCCTCGTGGGAGGACGACTGAAAGGATGAGCACCAGAGATAAGATCAATACGGAACTCTATTGCCCTCTTAGGCGGCAATCTCGAATTAGGCTCAAAAACATCAGAAAAATCACAAACAACCGGAATATTATCTATGTCATCCTCCGATTCGAAGGAAGAAATAAAAGCATTCGAAGTATAGTCCATGCTTTGAAATATAATAGATAACTGCTCGATAGCATCGGGATGCTTGAGAAATAAAATTCTTTCGGGACATAGAATTGAACTTCATAACAGACGAGCCAATCCATACTCAAAACCATATCTAAACCAAGATTATCCATAACATGCAGATTCACATGAAAGCAACAACCATAAAGAATAATCTCATATGAGACTATACACAAGATTATAATCTCGATTGAGACTATCCACAAGATTATAGTCTCGGATGAGACTATACAACATAGTTTAAATGGAGAAATCTCATTAAACAGCATCAAAATCAACTTCCCAATTCATAATTGAATTCGTAACAGCAATACACAAAAATATAAAAATCAGTTAAGATAACTAGAAAATCAGCATTCACAAAATCTAGAAATCAAAATGAGATAACTAGAAAATCAACATAAAAGATGGATCGATCCCAACAGATGGCGAGTTTTAGCTACGCCGCACGTGCATCTCATATGGCCGAAGCCTACCAAGTACTATATTTTTGGCGCCCAACAAATGACCCGAAGGTCCAACAAATCACCCGAAGGTCTAGTACTGGTAATTGACCCGAAGGTCCATCATATGACCCGAAGGTCCAGCAGAGTGGCTCCAAAGCCCAACAAAATCGTCAAACGTAGCAAATATTTCAATTAACGAGTCCGGAATTAACTGAAATAGAAAAAGAGTGGTTCCATACTCCGCACTTTTGCTAAGTCATTTAAATCTCTTCATCGTTTACTTGAAAGTGCAAAATTGTGTATTTTATATAAATAACATTTTTCGTGCTCAAACGGACAAGTCGGGAATTAACTGAATCAGTAAAAGTAAGGGTTCATAGTCCTTAATTTTGCTAAAACGTTTAAATCGATTCTTCATTCTTTTGAAAGCGTAAACTGTAAAATTTCTTGAAAACAATTTTATTTTAAAACGATTTTTAAAACACGTGAACAAAACAGCAACAACTATAGCAATTTCGACGAGGAAATTGCGCTTCACAAAACACCGTAAAAACGGGTATCAATTCAGCGTTGCGGGATAATCGCTTAAAAATTCACTTTAAAATTGACGGTTACTGAAGTCAAAACAACAGTAAATTTGTTCGTCAAAAATGTCACCAAAATAATACGCTTCAAAAATATAATACATGCGTAAAAATTTCCTTATAAAAATAACGGCAACTAAATACATTTTAAAACCAAACACCGGTTCAACGTAAAATTAATCAATGGTCTACACTACTATATTTTCCTCAAATATACACTGCCTGGGCAAATGTTCATGTGTACACACGAAAATGGTTTAGCAAAAATAATGAATGACGTGGCACTTTATTTGTTAACGTAAAAATCAAACGCTAACACCCCGGTGTGAGTTGTGTAAGTGTGAAAGCACCACCCGTTGATACGGGAATCAGAAATAAGCAGGAAAATCTCAGAAAAGCAGTAAAAGACACAGTTTTTATAGTGGTTTGGCTTATAGTCAAGCCTACGTCCACTTTCAATCTCTTTATTGCTGACTCAAATACAACTTATACAACTTTCTTCAGTTACAACACACTTTAGACTAGGAGCTCAAACATCAATGCAGAATAATCTTTTGAATTCATGTCGAATGATGTAGATTTTCTCTTGAAGTTTGTCGTAGAATCCTTGGTGTTATGAGTGCTCGAAGTGCTGGTTGAAAATGGCAGAGTCTTGGTGCTTCGAAGAATGATCCAAAAGTCCCCTGAATGTTGGAGCTAATGCTCTATTTATAGGGGATTTCCTGGGCGAGGTATAGGTCGTGCACGACCTAAGGTGGGTCATAGGTCGCCATCAAGTTAAGGGAATACGAGCTACGACTTAACTGGTTCGCACTTGGTCATTTGATTTAGCTGGTAGATCGTAACGACCTAGAGGAAAGCGGCACGATTTTATCACCAAGTCCTAGATCGTGAACGACCTAGGGTAAGTCGTAGGTCGGTGGTGACTTACGAGAGTAGCTAGCGACTCAACAACGTTGAGATATCCAATGTAGCAACCTAGGCTAGGTCGCTGAGCCACTTTACTCCTTATGTCGTTAACTCAGTAGGTCGTAGGTCGTTGGACCGTTGAGTCGCCTAGCCTTCAAGCTGTTAGGTCGCTAGACCATCTAATCTTTTAGGTCGCTGCTTTCCTTAAGTCGTTGCCTGTTAGGTCGCTTAGCAGTGTTCTTCCTTTTAAGTCGCTAGAGCTCTTAGGTCGCTAAGGACTAAAGTTATTAGGTCGTTCAACCTTTAGGTCGCGGGGTCCATAATTGTTCACTTGTTTATGCTTTAAGTCGCTTACGAGCCGCTTCATATGTTAGGTCGTTAGGTCCTTATCTTGTTAACTTGTAGGTCGCTTCGGTCTTTAAGTCGCTAAGTTGTGATGCAGAATCTCATTCCAGTTTCCTCGCTATTGCCTTGGGTCGCTGAGTCGCTTAAAATAGGACTTAACATTTGCCCCTCGAAGTACGCGCCTAGGTCGTAGGTCGTGTGCTTCGATCTAACTTCGTAGGTCGTGAGCAACCCAAGAGATAATTCGTATGGCCATTCGTCTTCTTCTTTCTACCCTATTTAAACCATTGACTCGCTCCTTCCCCATAACTGAACTGTCTTAATAACCTCCTCCGCCATTAGTGATCTTTCGAGCTTCCTAAGGCAAATCCTTTCCAATCAAGCTGTCAATCCATTCCAACTACTATATTACGTATGTGATTCCGCTCTCTACTTACTTCGCGATCGTAACTAAATCACGAGTTCTAGATTCCCGTTTTTCTTTGTAAACCATGTCGTGATTGGTTTCTGATGGAATTGAGGTGGTTTGATTCGATTTTTGGGTGATTTTCAATGATTCGAGGAGGAGATGATGGATTATAGGACCCCAAGTTAGCTGGTTTGCGAGGTTGAAGGGGAGCCCGAAAGTTCTTAACGGGTTGAGGGGTTATTGGATCACTGGAGATTTAGAGGAGATGATGGTGCTTCAAACGACACAGCGGTTGGAGAACACGCGGCCAAGTGCAATTGGAGAGTAGGGCGTAGCGGTTTTAACGGGAGGTAGCTTGGGATTGCTGCATTACTTTAGGAACGACCTAATAAATCCGAGCGACCTAAGGACCTTCAAAACCTTACATACATGGCCGACCTAAAAACTCCTGCGACCTACTCTCTACGCCTTAATCTTTAGGTCGCGTAGGCGACTTAATACTTAGGTCGTGTAGGCGACTTATCATTAGGTCGTGGCGGCGACTTAAGTAAATTTGCACTGCTGAGTTGCTTCTTGCGGCCTATACCTATCTCATCCTACTTGCCAGGTCGCGAGCGACCTAAGACTTGAGCGAATTTTCACCGCCTTAATTTCGAAGCTTCTGAACTTTGGACTTGTTGACTCGGATTGCGACTTGAGAATTTTGAACATAACTCGAAAGCCTCAAAATTTTGATAGGACTTGATTGAACTTCCAACTTGAACTTTGAACTGCCGAGATAACTTGCATGACCTTGTTATGCTTTCTTAACAGATTAAATCAACTTAACGCTAATGACCTGTTAAATACAACATTTGCAGAAAAATGGGACGAATATACTGCCACTGATTGCCCACATCGAATGACAGATTAGTCAATAAAATATAATCAACTTAAGAGATTATATGAAATGTTGTGCATCAACAAATTCAAGTGAAGTAGTAAAGCAATATTAAACAACTAAAGTCGATTTGTTTGCATCAATACTGCACTTGCATTTGAACTTAAAGCGACAAGTCCTGAAATTTTACAATTGTCATTTGTTTATTAATTTAATTTCAGTTATACTTGCCTGTCACTTTGTTAGTTTTACACAACACTTCACACATTTAGGAAACGTGCACCTTCACATTTGAATATCCAGTTCCTTGTGTAGAATGTCTTCTTAAGAAGAGATAATTAAGCAATCCGAAGGAGTCTTCCCGATAGCTGATCCATTGGTCGACCCTTCGGAGAGAACTCCAACTACCTTGAGTCAGCGGGTATTCAATCATCTACGTATTCAATTTGGGATTGCCAAAGAGGATGCTAGATTTCCTGTCCCAAATGATACCGCCGACAGGCCACCCTTGGTTTTGTTGCCGTCAACCGTCAGATGTGCCTTTGCGGTGCCATTCCTCCTTTCAATGAATTTCTTCATCAAATCCTTTTCTGGCTAACCATCTCTCCCTTTCATCTACATCCCAATGGCTACGCCATCCTGATGGGATTGTGCATTTTATTTAGGAGGACACTTAACCGTCTTCCAAGTTTCGAAGAAACTTGTTGCTTATGCTCATTTGCGAAGAATAAAGACCACCCCTCTTTTATACTCGTGAGAAGCGCCAGAAATCGTAAACTTATCACCGATCTTTCCGAGAGTGCTCACGGTTTTCTGAATCAATTCTTCTTCGTCCGCTGCTCCCTAGGGTTTTATGCCATTTGGAGAAAAGGAAGTAAGATTGCTCATTTTTGTTCTTTCCGTTTCAGTTTTTCAAAATCCGAATTGCTAAGTGCTAATTCTATTCTTTTCTTTCACAGCACTTCCTCCTCCCTCTAGAAACCCCAGTCACAAGACGACTTTTGATAGACTAAGTGTCGTGCCGGCTGAAGAAAGAAGTATTAAATTTTTCCTGAGAGATGAACTCCTGCACCAATATGGGGTTTTGCACCCTTCTCGCTCTACTCATCCTCACGAAGTTCCCGATTCTCCAGTCAAGTCATCAGATGCCCCAATTTCTGCCGAGGAACATATATCGAAAGAACCTTCTTCCAAGACTTCCCTGGTGAAGTTCTCTATTTCTACTGATGTTGCGGGGCCATCCGGCAAACTTCCGCTTGCCCCGGTCATCGAAGAAGAAGAAGAGCCTCAAGAACCCCCTCAACACTCAGAGAAATCCAGTGACAAAGGAGCTAAAAAGACGAGTCCCGCCAAGCAGAGCGGGGATGACATTTTTGAAGGGTTGAGCGATCTTATAGTCAATTCACAGGAGCTCTTTAAAGACGACCCTGCTTCCGTTAGAGTTATCTCTTCAGCAGTTGAAGCAACATCCACTTTACAACAGACCCCGTCAGCCCAAGAGTTGACGTTGGCTGTAAAACCCATAATTTCCCCGCAACCGAGGAGTGGCTTGTAGTTTGACGCGCGTAGTTTGCACGCTACACACACTTAGGATTTTTTAGCATTATTACGCACTTACATGCACTTTACTTAAAAGATTCTCAAGCTTGCCTCTTTTCCATTTTCAGGTCTTTCAATGGGGCGATGCTCTTATTACGACGACTTCCAGAGCTACGGGAGACGCAGCTCTTTTGATCCCAAGAGATATCTTCCTTCTTATAGAGAGACTGACGAAGAAAGAACCGCACGAAAAGCTCATGAAAGGCGTACCCTTGAAGAACGCCATGAAAGATGGGATGAGCGACATGATTCTTCCCAGAGGGAAGATGATTCTCATAAACGGAAGTCTCGCGACGACAAGGGGAAAGGTCAAATTGCTGAAGATATGAGTAAAAGAGTTAAACACGGCGAAAAACCAGCATCCGAGACTTCCGAACAACCTGCTGCTCCTACACTATCTCAATCTCCTGCCTTGGCACGTACCGATATTCAAACAATCATTGGTAGGCCCTCATATCAAGTTGGTCCAGGCCCAGCTACTCTCCAGAGTCGATTCCCTAAGTGGTGCTTGAAAGGAGTGCGCTTTGATCTTGACCTGGTCCCGATCGACAAGCAGGCTATGCTTCGCAACCTTGACGCCATCAAACTTGATATTGAGAGGATGTTAGGTTGGCAAAAGCTTGTCGATGAGCTCCAGAGGGTAAATCGCGCAAATCTTGAAGCCATGTTAACAATGGAAAACGACAAGTCTGAATGGCAGAAAGTTCTTGAGCAACATGACACTGAAATGAGAAGCATCGCTACTTATAACGAAAAGCTCAAAGCGGATGTTGAAAAACTTAAAGAAGAGCTTGCTACTTCCTCCACTTCCTATTCGCAAAGGGAGAAAGTGCTTCAACAACAAGTGCGAGACGCTCATGCCGCTCAAAAAGATGCCAAAGATAGGCTTTATGTGCAAAAAAGAATTAATGAGGGCCATATTGCTGACATTGTAGAGTTGCGAAAGAAGACTGGCTCCCAAGATGTGGAGATCGAAATGCTAAAACTTCAACTCCCTAAAGCTGAAAGGGAGCGTGATAAGGCTGTTGCCGGCAAAATTGTAGCTGAAGAGTCTCACGAAGCAACGAAAGCCAACATCAGCTCAACATTATTTGACTTTTACTTGCATAGCGTCCTGCGTCACGGTAGTCTTGCCTTTCTAGGCCCCAAATATGAAATAACTCTAGCCGAAGTGTGGGAAGCCATTCTTGACATGCTTGGCGGTGCTGGCTATACTGAGGCGGATTTAGAGGCCAACTATCTCGATGACAACGCATGTGCTGCTCTTGCCAGGGGAAAAGAGCAGCTTGCCGAAGAGAGAGCCGGAATAGCAGAAGGAGGACATGCAGGGAAGGCAACTTTAACCGACCCAGTTCAACTTTCGGTTTCAGCCGATATCGACATTGTTGGTTCTGGTTCTCATTCTCCGCCTCCTACTAAAGCCGTCACTGAGGGTGCAACCACTCATAATGGGGATGAGAGTCAAGAGAGCGGTGATGCGCGGGGCTTCGAAGTTGACATAGTAAAACATGCTTCGCCAGGTAACCGTACTATTGATCACGCTCAAGTGGACTGCTTGTTTGCTTCGACCGAGTTCAATGAGCTTCTTGATTATTTTTTAAATCTCGACACGCCACTAACTCCTCTCTTTATGAGAGATACTGACTTTAGCTTCTTTTCTTCTGTAGAGAAAGCATCGAGCATTGTTTAGACTTCCCCTCCTCCAGCTATTCCTCCTCCGCCTCTTCAGGTCACTCCTCCTTCTCTTTCTCAACCAGGGTCACAAGAGGAGCAAATAGAAGCTCTTCAAGACTTGGATGATCCCATCGCTTTACAAGAACATAGGGGAGAAGAACCTGAAGAGGGAGAAAAGACTCCGGAACCAACTGGTTCTGATGATATGCCATTAACCACACTTATCTCTCCAGGAAGTGGGTCTTCTTCTAAGAAGAGGGGGAAAAGTGGAGTTTCGAAGAAGAAGAAGGAAGCTTCAGCTGGCGAGGAAAAAGCGGAGGAAAGTCCAATTGTGCCCCTTTCTCCTTCTTCCCCTACACTTAAAAGCCGGCCCCAGAAGTTGATCATCCGGCCAGGCGCAGGCTCTAAAGGTGGAAAGAGGAAGAAATGATGGCTTTGGTCATGTGCTTTTTATCTCTCTTTTTGCTTTTTGCTTGTATATAAACTTGTGTTGACCGTAGATTGTGCGGGTACCGGTCCCGCCTTCTTTTGTTTCGAAACCTACATATGTATATAAAAATTTTATAGTATGGAATAAAGTGATTCTTTTACTTGTACAAACTCCTATCTGTATTTGAGAATGCATTTATTCTTTTCTCTTTTTTTTACACAAGTTTCTTTATTTTCTCTATGTGAAGTTGCAATAAGCCTGTGGTATGTTGTTTGAGCATTGCCTTTATGAATGTAACTATAATATATTGCCTCCATACCATGGTCTATTGCAATCTCTTTCGCATTAGTAAAATTTGGGAGAACAACTCTTCGGGTTTGAGAAGACTCGTACTCTTTCTTTAGAGAACAACTTTTCCATTTGAAAGAGGTCGGCATCTTATACTTTATAGAATAATATTTCCGTTTTAAGAAAATATTTTCCTGATTTAGTAGAATGCGCCTCGTATTGGAGAAGCCGTTCTTCTTCTTTTTTTTTTGGCGAAGTTTTTACACTTCACTTTTGGAGAAAGTCATTTTTGTTTCGGCAAGTGGGTTTTTTTCATGGTAAAGTGAGCCTCCGAAAAAGAGCTTTAACCTGCTTGTGCCTCCGAAGAGGGTTTTTGTTTAATTATGCCTCTGGGGAGAGGTCTTTCTGTTTGATTGTTCCTCTGGGAAGAGGGATTTTTTGTTTGATTGTGCCTCTGGGAAGAGGACTTTTTGTTTCTGCCTCTGGGGAGAGGCTTTTATTTTTTTCCCTGTTCGCTGGGAAGCGGACCTCCGAAGAGGGCTTTTAGCATTTCAACTTTGGTGAAATGGGCCTCCGAAGAGGGCTTTTCACATTCCAACACTTGTGAAGTTTTATTTCAGATCTCGGTGGAATGCGTGCCTCTGAAGAGGTCTTGTTATCATTTCAGCTCCGGTGAATTACTTCAACTCCTGGTGAAATGGGCCTCCGAAGAGGGCTTTTCACATCTCAGCTCTTGTGAGGTTTTATTTCAGATCTCGGTGGGATGTGTGCCTCTGGGTATGCCTGGAAGTTTCTTCCTCGTGGTTGGCTGGATTCACGGGGCAAACGCAAGTTACTTGGATGTTTATTTGCGCAGATTGTCTCAACTAGTGAACAAGCGCCTTGCCTTCCACTTGGGAAGGTGCCTTCGGTCATCTCATGTATTCACGGGGCGGACGCAAGTTACTTGGACGCTTGTCTGCGCAAACTGTCTCAGCTAGTGAACAAGCGCTTTGCCTTCCAGTTGGGAAGGTGCTTCCGGTCATTCCATACCAATCTTTTTTGTTGAGAAAGAGAACTTTCATTTTTTTGCTTGCCCCATTCGAGGTCTTTATCCTAAGAAGAGTTGTGCCTCCGAAGAGGGATTGTGCCTCCGAAAAGGTCTTTGGCTGTTTGATGCTTGTTCGCCCATATCTCTTTGCCATTTATTCATATCGGGGATCCCGTTATGTCACAAAAGTTTGCGGAAACATTCCCCTTCTATTGCCAGTAGCTTCCTTTATCCAAAGAAGTGTTCTTCATAGTTAAGCGAGTTCGCGAGGGTAGACACAGGCTATTTAATCGGATGTTTGTTTGTACAAACAACCATAATTAGTTAGCAAGGGCCCACCTTCAGCAGAATCACTAACTTTTTGCTTGAAGCACTTCTTACGTAGGATTTGAGTATGAAAATTTTGAATGGCTTAGCATTTGCTTGTTTAGTGATGTCAGGGATCGCTTAATCTCGAGATGGGTAAGCTTCATTTTTCATTACCTGCAATGTTAAATCGACGTCTTAGCAATACATTCATAGTACTTTACATATCGAAATAAAACAGGCAACTTATAATAGTAGAGAACACAAGATTTATAGTGGTTCGGCCAAAAACTGGGCCTACATCCACTTTATGGTTATTATTATTCACTTGCACTAGCTTTTACAATGGCTTTCATTACAAGAATCACACATTCATAATTCTTTTACAACATTTCAGCAAAGCTTCTAAGTATAATATGGGCGCAAGTGATTGTTGTTCCAAGCCCTTGGAATTGAATCTCCTTCGACAGTTATGAGTTTGAATGTGCCATCTAGATGCTTTTGGCCTATGACATACGGCCCTTCCCAGTTTGGCCCAAATACGCCTGTAGGTGTCATAATTCTTTTCAAGATTAGATCCCCAACTTCGAAGCTGCGTTGGCGAACTTTGGAGTTGAAATGCCTGGCTATTCTTTGCTGATGAGCCGCAATTCTGAGTTCAGCCTCTTTTTTTCTTTCATCAAGGAAGTCAAGGGCTTCAAGTTGCAGCTTTTCATTTTCAGCTTGATCGAAATGGATTCTTCTATGTGAAGGGACCTCTGTTTCTACCGGAATCATTGCCTCTGATCCATATGCTAGTGAAAATGGAGTGTGCCCTATCGTAGTTTTGTGGGTAGTTCTGTATGTCCATAGTGCTAGTGGCAGCTTATCGACCCAACCACCTTTTGCTTTCTCAAGCTGTTTTTTAATGGTTGACTTGATAATTTTGTTCACTGCTTCCACTTGCCCGTTTGCCTATGGATGAGCCACTGCTAAGAAGCTTTTTCGGATCTTGAACCGTTTGCAAAAATCTTGGAATTCTTCACTTTCGAATTGGGTACCGTTGTCTGTAATTATCTTCTGAGGCACACCATACCTGTAAATGATATTTCTAGTCACAAAATTTATCATCTTTCGAGAGGTAATAGTAGCTAGTGGTTCAGCTTCAGCCCATTTAGTAAAATAATCGACAGCAACAATAACATATTTGATTCCGGATTTGGCAGTTGGTAAAGGCCCGATAAGATCTATTCCCCAAATAGCAAATAGCCATGGGCTGACCATCTGTGTTAGCTCGGTGGAAGGTGATCTTGGGATTTTGGAAAATCGCTGGCATTTGTCACACTTTCGAGAATAGTCTGCAGCGTCCCGGTTGATATCCGGCCAAAAATATCCATAACGGAGAATTTTCTTTGCTAAAGTTTGGCCACCTGTATGATCTCCACATTCTCCTCCGTGCACTTCGGCTAGAATTGTCTTAGCTTCTTCCTTGGTTACACATCGGAGTAATGGCATTGAAAACCCCCGTCTGTACAATCGGCCATCTTGAATTATGTATCTTGAAGCTTTTCTTAACAGTTTCTGGCGTTCTCTTGGATTTTCTGGCAGTGAACTGTTGAGAAGATATTCCTTTATCGGGGTCATCCATGACTCTTGCTCTTGAGATACGGTCATGATCCAGTCAATATCCATTTTATCAATGCTAGGGGTTGACAGGACTTCCACAGGAGCTAATCCCAATGATTGAGCTTCACCAGTACTAGAATACTTCGCAAGAGAGTCTGCCTTCCTGTTCTCTTCCCGGGGTATACGGCTTATTGTGTAGTGGTCGAAATCACTCAGAAGCTCCCAGGTCTTTGACAAGTAAGCAGGCAGATTTCCCCCTTTAGCTTGAAACTCTTTCTTAACTTGGCACACGATAAGCTGAGAATAACTGAAGATTTGCAATGACTTGATGCTCAGTTCTTTAGCAATCTTTAGGCCGGCAATAAGAGCTTCATATTCTCCTTCATTATTGGTCGAAGGAAATTCTAATCTCAATGCATAATACAATGGCCCTCCCTTAGGGGTCTCAAGAACGACCCCAGCTCCAGAACAGTAATCATTCCTCGCGCCATCCACATATAACTTCCATTGAATCGGGGCGTTATCAACATCCACTTCCTCACCGTCACCTTTGTCTATACATTCTATGATGAAATTTGCCAAAGCTTGTCCATTAATTGCTCTTCGGGGATGATAAGTAATGTCGTATTGACTGAGTTCAATATTCCATTTTAGAAGGCGACCCGAAGTCTCAGGGCGAAACAGGACTTGCCTTAGAGGTTAATCAGTGAGGACTTTGATAGGGTGAGCTTGGAAATACGGCCTCAATTTTCTCGACGCGATTAGTAGACAATATGAGAGCTTCTGCAACTTTGAGTAATTCATTTCTGCCCCAGTAAACCTTTTGCTAATGTAGTAGACTGGGTGTTGAATTTTTGCGTCTTCTCGTACCAGTGCCGCACTAAGAGCATGAGATGTGACTGCCAAGTATACAAAAAGATCTTCACCATTGTCGGGCTTAGAAAGTATCGGAGGCATTTCCATATGATGAATTAATTCATCAAAAGCTTTCTGGCATTCTGGAGACCAGTCAAAGTTTTTCCCTCCTTTCTTCAGAGCATCAAAGAATGGAATGCATTTATCAGTAGCTTTGGAAATGAATCGACTTAAGGCAGCGACTTTTCCATTGATACTTTGTAGTTCCTTCTTCGTTCTAGGAGCTTTGACTTCTCTTAAGGCAGTGATTTGATCAGGATAAGCTTCAATGCCCCTAGCGCTCACAATGAAACCTAAGAACTTTCCGGACTCCACCACGAACGAACACTTCAGAAGATTAAGTTTCATTCCATACTTTCGGAGGACAGCGAACATCTCTGCCAAGTGATCCATGTGGTCTATTGCTTTCTTTGATTTAACCAACATATCGTCAACATAAACTTCCATAGTCTTTCCAATCTATGGCTTGAACATCGCATTAACAAGTCTTTGGTAAGTTGCCCTTGCATTCTTCAGTCCGAAGGGCATGACTTTGTAGCAGTATAGACCAACATCGGTTATAAAACTCGTGTTCTCCTGATTTGGCTCATGCATCATGATCTGGTTATATCCGGAGTAGGCATCCATAAAAGATAACAATTCATGCCCCGCAGTTCCATCAACTAACTGATTAATCCTGGGTAACGGAAAGCTGTCTTTGGGGCAGGCCTTGTTTAAATTTGAAAAGTCGATGTATACTCTCCACTTTCCGTTAGCTTTCTTAACCAGGACTGGATTTGAAACCCAATTTGGATAAGTAGATTCTCTGATAAAGTCATTCTCCATGAGCCGATCCACCTCTTCCTTTAATGCTGCTGACCTTTCGGGACCCTGGGTTCTTCTTTTCTACTTCACAAGTGTAAACTTTGGATCAATATTCAAAGCATGTACTGCAACTTCTGGCGATATTCCACACATATCAGCATGGGTCCAAGCGAATACATCCACATTTGCCTTCAAGAATGATACCAAAATATTCTGAACCACCACATTAAGTTGTGAACCCACATTCAGCACCTTGTTTGGGTCTTTTGGATCAACAGGAATTGGTACCGTTACTTCCGCTGGCACCACTCGATTCTCCCCTGCAATGGCTTTTCTGGGATCCATTTTTCTCTGTGCTTCGCTACATTCGCCAGTACAGTGTCCACCCTGTAATTGCTACAAGGTTGGTTCCTTGATGCGGACTGGGGCTGCCGCATCTTTTCCCATTTCTCTCTTTCTTGCTTCACGCAGTTCTATCAAATAGCATTTTCATCCCACATTCTGATCTCCTTTCACAACACCAACTCCATTATCTGTAGGGAATTTCATGGTAAGGCACCATGGGGCGAGAATTTCTTTAAAAGCTGCGAGAGTTGGCCGGCCTAGGAAGGAATTGTAAGCAGAAAATTCGTCAACAATTATAAAAGTCTGCTTTCAGACCAACTTTTTCTGCCCCTCTCCAAGTTCAACGAACAGGTCAACAGTTCCAATCGGCTGCCTGGGTTCCACAGTAAAACCAACAATCTTTTGTGACGAAGCTTGAACATCAGCCATTGAAATTTTCATCTGATCAAAGGTCTTTTTGAAAAGAACATTACAAGAAGCACCGCAATCAACAAGTACTCTTCTCACGATAGCCGGTCCAATACCTGCAGAAATAACCAAAGGATCTATGGTAGGGGCTTCAACACCCATAGAATCCCTGACTCTGAAGACAATATCATCATTAAAAGTTTTCTGCTACTTCAGAGGTGCAGCATCTTCTAACATAAAAACACTCTCCTCTGCTGGTACACATTTCAATGCATGAGCGTATCGTTCCATCTCACCCCAGCTTCTGCCAGCTGGGTGAGGTCCTCCTGTAATCACACTAATAACGGGCCTCTCCGATTCATGAGCTGCTGCCTTTTCACTTGAGTAGGACGATGAACAGGAGCCTGTTGTCCTTGAGTTGACGAAGTTGGGCCGTTCCTGTTCCTCTTTACATATTGCTGGAGCTTATTTTCCTTCAATAGTTCCTCAATCAATTCCTTCAAGTGACGGCACTCATTAATATCATGCCCGGGATGGTTGTAAAACCGGCAGAACCTTCCATTCTTCTCAGCTTTCTTATTAACCCTTTGCTTAGCTGGTGTGGGGTATTCGACTGTGTCCTTAGTTGCAAAGAAGATGTTTTCTGGTGTATCAGTCAAGGGAGTGAAGTTGAAGGGACGGTTTCTCTTCGTGTCGCCTTGCTTCTTTCCACCATCGTTTCCCCTCTTTTGAGTGCCAGATTCTTTCTTACTCGGAGCAGCATTATTGTTTCCAGCTTCCGTCGATACCACTTTGACTAGTGCCTGAAGGCTTTCCAGTCGCATGAATTCATCAGCTTTCTTGTAAAACTTGTCGAGTGAATTCGGCTCCTTCATTTTCAACCACTTTTCAAACTCACTTGTCTTGTCAATAGCCTTCATTAATTATGTCAAGACCATTCTCGGCTCTGCGTCGTCTACTTCAGCCAAAGCTATATTGAAACGATTCAAGAAAGATCTAATAGGTTCCCCAGGATTCTGCTCCAAGCTGGATAACGACATTATATCTTTCGCTTTCGAAGCATACAATCTGAATTGTTCCTTAAACTTTCGAGTCAAGTCAGAAAACTGGTCTATGGATCGGACCGGCAGCTTTGTGAACCAAAGTAAAGAAACTCCTTCCAAGTATACCAGAAAATATCGGCATTTGATCTCATCAGAAGCTCTGACACCCGTCATGTGCCAATCATACTTGTATAGAAATTCATTAGGGTCACTTGTCCCCTTATAGGCTGGAATGGTAGGAGGGATGAACTTCCTAGGAAATTCTGCTTTCAAAATTCTTTCAGTGAATGGAGTCTTACTCGGAGTAAATCCCCATTCTTTTTCGTCTTCCTCCCTTTGCATACTTTCCTTCATGATTTGTCGGACCATCCCTGAGAAATATTCCTCATCATTAAGGAGCTCAACAGGACAGGCATCGGCCATCTTCTCAGAAGTTTGCCTTGACAGGCGCTCACGGAAAGTTGGTTGTTGTCTCGATCCTCCAACTTGGGGAGGTGTGTCTTTGACTGGGCCAGCTGCCCTTTGAGGAACAACTCTTTCTTCAACGTCATGAACATTGTCGGCAAAGTTTGGTTCGTTATTCACTGGTTGACGCTTAGCCCCAAGCAAAGCGTTCAACCTTCCAACATCAGATTGTTTTGGGCTTCCATCTGCTGATATAGCCCAGAAACCGCGGCATCCAATTCTGCTCGCGTTACTCCAACAGTTGGAGTTGTTTGAATTAAAGGAGGAGAAGTGGCAGTAGTTTCGCGAACATCGTAGGATCTAACAGACTTACGCTTTCTTCCAAGAGCCATTATTTCTGATAAACTTCTGGTTTTTAGAGAGATCCTTTCAACAAACTTTTGCGAAGCTATGGTGAAGATATTCCTGAGTTGGGTTCTCAGTGAAAGCACCAAAAATGTTAATGTAAAAATCAAACGCTAACACCCCGGTGTGAGTTGTGTAAGTGTGAAAGCACCACCCGTTGATACGGGAATCAGAAATAAGCAGGAAAATCTCAGAAAAGCAGTAAAAGACACAGTTTTTATAGTGGTTCGGCTTATAGTCAAGCCTACGTCCACTTTCAATCTCTTTATTGCTGAATCAAATACAACTTATACAACTTTCTTCAGTTACAACACACTTTATACTAGGAGCTCAAACATCGATGCAGAATAATCTTTCGAATTCATGTCGAATGATGTAGATTTTCTCTTGAAGTTTGTCGTAGAATCCTTGGTGTTATGAGTGCTCGAAGTGCTGGTTGAAAATGGCAGAGTCTTGGTGCTTCGAAGAATGATCCAAAAGTCCCCTGAATGTTGGAGCTAATGCTGTATTTATAGGGGATTTCCTGGGCGAGGTATAGGTCGTGCACGACCTAAGGTGGGTCATAGGTCGCCAGCGAGTTAAGGGAATACGAGCTACGACTTATCTGGTTCGCACTTGGTCATTTGATTTAGCTGGTAGATCGTAACGACCTAGAGGAAAGCGGCACGATTTTATCACCATGTCCTAGGTCGTGAACGACCTAGGGTAAGTCGTAGGTCGGTGGTGACTTACGAGAGTAGCTAGCGACTCAACAACGTTGAGATATCCAATGTAGCGACCTAGGCTAGGTCGCTGAGCCACTTCACTCCTTATGTCGTTAACTCAGTAGGTCATAGGTCGTTGGACCGTTGAGTCGCCTAGCCTTCAAGCTGTTAGGTCGCTGGACCATCTAATCTTTTAGGTCGCTGCTTTCCTTAAGTCGTTACCTGTTAGGTCGCTTAGCAGTGTTCTTCCTTTTAAGTCGCAGGAGCTCTTAGGTCTCTAAGGACTAAAGTCATTAGGTCGTTCAACCTTTAGGTCGCGGGGTCCTTAATTGTTCACTTGTTTATGCTTTAAGTCGCTTACGAGCCGCTTCATATGTTAGGTCGTTAGGTCCTTATCTTGTTAACTCGTAGGTCGCTTCGGTCTTTAAGTCGCTAAGTTGTGATGCGGAATCTCATTCCAGTTGCCTCGCTATTGCCTTGGGTCGCTGAGTCGCTTAACATAGGAATTAACATTATTTTTATCACACTTACTACCATTTTCATACAAAATGAACCTGAAGAAAAAAACGCAATGAACTGGACCAATTTTTTTTTAAAGAATGCAATAAAATAGTGACTAGGATATGGTACGTATATGTGAAATATGCACATACCAAATTTGCAAAGCAATGTGTAAAACTGGGACAATATTTCCCTGTACACAGAAGTATGCATGCAGTGCACATGTATACTAGACTAGTTCAGGTTAAAGAAGAACACATGAAGCTTATACGGCAACAGGACTGGGAACAAACAAGTGCATCATATAAACCAGAGATCAGCCATGACCAGAGAGAAGCCAAAGCTAATGAACGAAGTGCACTGTGCACATATATACACATGACAATGGAACAGGCAAGAGACATATACAAGGATGAAAGACTCAAGAGGCGCAAGGATGTACAACACAATTAAACCAGAAATACCATAACAGGGTATCAAACTTGTATGTACATAACATTTTCAAAGGCCTGGCATCTTTAATGCAGACACGCAATGAATGTATCCAAAATGATTCAATGCTTTATATGAAAAAGGATGAACACTGGAAACATAATGAATCAAAGGACCAGAGCAATTGAAGATGGCCAAGCATGCAAGATTGCTTGAAGTTATGGTTGGACATATGTATGCAAACATTACATCTTATCACAATGATGGATTCAGAAGCTTAGTTCAAAATAGGTGAGGTAATTTGACCAAGTAAAAATAAATGTTCAAACATTAATCGACTTAATGGTCGAAACCCAAAATAATAATACTTAAAAACTCCAAAAGTTTGGGGTGGCGAGATACAACCCTAGTATCTATTTGCATCCACTATTGACCAAGAACCTCACATGTTAATTTTCACATGAAAAATATATTAAACAAACTAACAAAAAAATAGTCTTTTAACTAAAGTATATTTTATGACATTCACCTGATGGTTGTTTCAATCCTTGCATGCTATCAAAATGGTTCAATTAGAGAGCCATAAAATTTAAACTAAACGAAGTGACTATTCATTTTTATTTACTGAAAATTGCAAAATATTATTGCTTACAAAAGGTAAGAAAGAAAAAAAATGGTCGAACTAGAAATTTTTCGCACGTATGAAAAATAATATCATGATGAAGCAAAGAATAAATCAGAAATGTGAGTGTTTTCACTCACCTTGGATTGGGGTTCAAAAACACTAGCAACCTAGAACTGAGAAGGAAGTAACAAATCGATCTGCCATCAACATATTTGCAGTGCTACTGACGAGAGTGGAAAAAAATTGATACAGCTACTGGAAATTATTTGAACAATGAAAGTGACGAAGGCTACTAGACTATATCTCCAAAAAAGCACAAGTCAAAAATGAAGTGCTGGCAAAAATTTTTTTGGGTACAATTGCATTTAAGGCAACGTGCCTCAGATGTAAGAAATGACTTGCTGCTCGAAAAAAAAATGATGACAAAAGTATGTACAACCTTTGCTTTACATAATAAGTGATGACAGCAGGAAAAAATCGTTCATACTTGCTTGCAAAAATGTTCAAACAAGCTTTTTGAATGGACCATTTTATTTACATCTGATAGGCAATTGAAGTTATTTTCCACTGACTCTGCAATGACTACCACTTTTGTTCAACTGATTTTTGTGAATGAATTTCATTGAAAATTTTATTTTCAAATTTTTAATTTAAAATTTCTATTTTAAAAATATTTATTTCGACGGTAATTCAAAAATCATGGTCGTTACAATAGAATTCACTGTGGGTTGAAATGATACATACCCGAATGGACTTTAGAACATGAGAAAATCGTTATGGGTTGAAATGATAGACCCAAGCGTTTTTCATTTCAATTGACTTTAGGATTGCGGGTCGAAATGTTATCTACCCGTATATATTTAAATTATGGATTAAAATGATAAATATCCGTATCACTTGGCCATAGGATAGGAAATTATATACAGACACCATTGGTTTATATATAAATATTTTAAAATGATTTCTATGGTTTTGAAAGGGAATATATATATATATGGTTTTATTTAATACTGGAAATGTTTGATATATAAATAAGTTTTAAAGTAAAATGATTTAATTAATATATTATGTTAAGTATTAAATTCTTAAATTGATTTTTCAATGATTTGTATAAGTAAGCAAGATAATGTTGAATTTATTATAATTGTATTTAGTTAAGAATTTTACTTAATTAAATCATTTTGAAATTATTGAATTTGGAATTTTTCGATATGATCTTATAACTTGATTTTGATTTAGGAAATTATATGAATATTTCCCGATTAAAGAAATTGAAGGAAATATAGTAAACTGTAATTCAAGGTTATTTAAAAGATATTTAATTTATTAAGTGAATACTCCAAGGCTATAAAATAATGAAGTTAAACCAACATTTATATGAAAATGTTAAATTCAGTTTTGAAAATATTGGATATTTAAAGCCTTGAAATATATTGTAATTTAAATGTTTATTTTGTGGTTCAAATATGTATTTGAAATCGATAAAATTTGAATTTGTTTAGTTAGAAACTGAATTGAATGGAAATTGATAAATTTAGATTGAGTTAAATTTGAGTGGAAAAGTCGAGTTGATTTTGAAGCGATTTGTGAAGTTTTGATGAAATTACAAATAATTTACTTTATAAATTATTTAGTTTATATATACTATTTTGGAAAATAGATATATTTGAAATGAAATGATATTTAAGTTTTGAAGTATAAATTAATTCGAAATGACCACGGTGTTATAGTGTATATTTCTACATTGTAGATAGTTCCACGGATCCTTAGAGGATGGTTTCCCCAACATCCTTTAAGTTAATTGTATTTCAGTTGATATTTCACTTGAGTCGGATTTAAGGATATAAGAATGTTAATCCTGACTCGAGTGTTTTGTGTTTTACTTTACGCTCGGGTCAGCCTGAGTATTTACAACTTAGCTTTGGATTTCTTTCTAGAGCTAGGAATCACTAGAGATTCTGCTTGTCTAGTTATATAGTCCCTTTCAGTTTCAGTTGTTCTATTTCAGCTCTAGTATTTATAAACTTCTATGTATTTGAGATTTCTATTGTATATATTTTTCAAACTGATATTATGTATTTTGCTTGGAGAGTTTTTATAGTAGCTTCATGAACTATTATGGTATTTTAATTTCCGCTGCGAGTTATTCTGATATTTCTATGTCTGTGATTCTGTGATTGTATTTCATTTGCTCCAAATTTTATCACAATTTGTTATTTTGATTTATTCAAGTCAGACATGTGTGGATTATTGTCGATTTGAATGGTACAGAATAGTGGGTCGTTACAGTTGGTATCAATGCTTTGGTTTTTAGGCAAACCATAACATGCAGAGCAAAAACTCATTAGAGATAGGGTAGAAATACCCTAGAATGAGTGAAATCGATCTCAGAATCGTTTCTTTGTGAGAGAACATATTTTCGAAGTGTAAAATGATTTCTAAATGATTTCTAAAGGATTTTCAAAGATTATATTAGTATAAAAATCTTCTTATTTCGAAATCAAGATTTTCTAAATTTCATCCCTTCTGTATCCACCTTGTTAGAGATCTCTTGGTTAGGATTCTTATAGATTGGGATTCCTTGAATTTTGGAACGCTCCCACTTGTTTTGAAATCCAATCTTGTCTACCCTATTTTTTATCCTTTTGAATTTTGGGGCATTCCGTAACTCCACTTTGGAATGACCTCTATAAAGATTGGTGATTCCGCAAATCTTTGAATGATTTGTAAAGGGTTGAAACTCCTTTATAATTGGCATTGATTCACCAGAGTTTTTTGTATCCTTGGTTTACGATGTTATCTATCTTCTGCTCAACCTGGATTCTATCCCTGGCGATCGAATGTCGATTTGCCTTAGATTTCCGCATTTATTATATTCCTAAAGTCACGGTTGACCGGTTAAGATCGCTCGTGGTTTATATAGGCTTATCCATCTTCTATTTGGTAATAAAATTATCTTATCCTCATTTGAGCTTATCTTCGAACCAGAATTCTATTTGATTAGAGTTCCTCTAAATTTGAATCTCAAGAAAACCATCCTTGAACCATTCCTTGAAAAAAATTATGGTTGATTTTATTTTGAAAATTTGTATACATCAAAATTGTTATTTGGATAAGGATGACCATATTTTATATATAAAGATGAAACGTTTTCGATAAGGATTATATACCCTTTTAAAATAAGAATTTGAAGTTTGAAAGAATATGAATTTTTAAAATTACATGTGAAATGGTTTCATATAAATGATTTATAACTGAAGGTTTTGAAACTAAATTTGAGTGATTGAACTCCGGCATTTTTGAAACTGGTTTTAGGATTTTGAAATAATAAATAATATGAATAAATAATAAATAATATTTTTCAAATAAGAAATGTTTCAAATGTATTTGAACGAATTCCAATGATTTCGAAGAGATTTCAAAGAAGTTTCAAGAAAATAAAAGTCCAGAACCCACTTATGTCGTTGGAAAATAATTTCGGTGATGAATGCATGTATCATTGACATTGATTTTCGAGTTTCTGAGCGGGGGAGAGGCCACTCTAGTAGCTTTATTATGCGAGTGATTTTGTGAAACCAATTTTGATTTCAGATTTTGAAGTATGGTTTGATATTCGAAATATATGTGTATGTATATATATTTATGTTTAGAATTAGGCCAAAAATTAGGATACATTCTGGGCTCATGTCACGTCGAGGTACTGCAGAAGAAAAAACTGCAAAAAATCTGAAATCTGTTATTGAATTGCTCATTCAATGAGCATTCTCAATAAGGGCTTCAATGCAGACTTTGATGGGGACCAAATGGAAATGATTTAAAGCGAGCCGGTGTTCAGTCCTTGAGTTTCAGATTTGTTTTGGTATAAGCTTATGTATTAAAATTGATTTCACCAACTATTTTGAAGGTTCGAGCACTTCCAAATCGAGGTTAAATTTACAAAGCTAAGAAATTTCGAAAGTATAAAATATTTAATAATGTATACAAGTTTGGTTTTGTATGCTTAAAGTATAAGGAGTATGACTTAAATAAATTTGAAACTTTTGTTAAGTAAATAATTTGCAAAGGAAAATTGGATCTTTTGAATAGAAAAAAATAGTTTAAAGGTTTTAAAAGGGATGGTTTTAAAACTTAGTAACCATTTTTGGGTGAAAATTAATTTTGGAAAAATATCTGGTTTCGAAAATATATTAAAATTTAAACTCAGTATTTACATGATGTTTTGGAAATGAATTTTGTTTGACCTAAATTATGTTAATTTGGAAACTGGGATAATTTTCTATACCTATTATTTTGGAAACTTTGAAACTGAAGATATTTGATTTGGAAGAAATAATTTGTTGAAATCGGGTAGGATTTTTGAAACTGAATTGATATAGAAATGATTTGAAATTGAGAACCTTGTTTTATTAAATACCTGATTTGGGAGTTATCGAACTTATATAAAATGGATTTGTATAAGTATGATGTTGATTTGAAAACTATTGATTTGAAAGGTACTCAATTTGGAAAGAGAAATCATATATAATTGAAGTCTATATAAGTATGATTTGATATACTATTGATTTTGGAAAATATTCGATTTGAAAATGAAAACCTATATAATGGACTTTATATAAGTATGATATTTGAAAGTGATTTGAAAAGGTACTATATGTTATATATTTTCGAAGTAAAGATATGGAAAGTGCCTTCTGCTTGATATCCACTCTGTAGCCACATTAAGGATTCATTCTATCGATATTATTCTCTCTGATTTTGGGTTTTCCAGATGTGATACTCGAGTGTCACACCGTGGCGTAACGCATGGTTTTTTTCTTAGCACGACTGCGTAGCATAATTCATCTGGCTGAGATGGCCCAGGGGTACGGATGTTTCCTGGGGGATTCAGCCATAACCATTGTGTATCCTGTGATCTACGTAGGTCGTTTTTAATAGCGAAATCAGCAGGGCTGAGAAAGCTTACGGATACGGATGTTTCCTGGGGGATTCAAGCGTAACCTTTGTGTGTCTGCGGTCTACTAGTCATCATGGAGAAATTCGCAAGGCTGAGAAAGCTTACGGATACGGATGTTTCCTGGGGATTCAGGCATAACCTTTGTGTATCTGCGATCCATGGTTGTACAAAAGGTTTGGTTGTTTTGTTTGGATTGTACTTTCCATATTTATTTTTAAAAATTTTCAAGTATTTTCAATGGGTGTTGAAACAAGTCTACTAAGTACCTGGAGAATTCTAGCTTTGCACCTGATCAACGCACTACCAGAGTCTAGAGGAACAAGGATAAACTTGTTAAGACGTCGAGTAATAAAAGTATTTTGATAAAGTATCATATAAAGGATATTTTGATCAATTATTTTACCTTTCTAAATAATTAAAATTTATATAATTTTAAAATAATGGTTCATCCTTGTCTTTCAACCAATTTTCCCGTCTAGCCATTCCTACTTTCCACCTTGATAAACTTACCTATAACAACAGTTATCATGTATAATTTTAATCTTCTTGTCATCTTGTCTTAGTCCTATTTCATTCTATTTTTTTTGTATTTTTCGTACCTCGTTCCTTTTCGAGGACGAAAAGTTTTGAGTGGGGGAGAGTGTAACGACTCGTAAATTTTGATAAATAAATTGGTTGAATTAATAAGATTTTTGTAATTAAATTTACAAAGAAATAATTTTTTTATAATTTATATTGAAGTAAATGTTAAGAATGAGTTATAGCCATGGTTATTAAGAACTAATTATTGACAATTTAAGTAAAATCGCAATGAAAATGAAATTGTGTATATTGTTGCACTTGGGTCTAAAAAAATAAAATAAGTAAATAAGCTTAAGTACTGTATAACTAAAGGAATTTATATATTATTAATCGTAATTGAATGAATTCGGTAATATGTGTGTAATTATAAAATTTGGTTGAAGTATGATAAACCTAAGTGTAACCTTGGTTTGTAAAAAATTATTTTAAGTTACCTGTTTAATTTGTTGATTGAATTGGAATGGGAAATAGAATTCTAATAAAAATATAATTAAAGGTTACATTAATGGGAATGAGAATGTGTTAAGTAAATAAAAGGTAAACAATACTAGTCAAGGTTAATAAATTTATGTATTGAAGGGAATACCAATTGATGAAAAGAAATCTAAATGGTATGTTTGGCTATAGATTGAGCATACGTGAATGAAATAGCATTATGAAAATAAATGATAACTTTGATTTGTAAGTAATAAAAGCCTATTATAAGACTAAAGGTTAACGGTAATTATTTTGTATGTTACCTATTTATTAGCTTGTTAATCGAAATTGGAATTAAATTTTAATAAATGTAAATAAATGTTATGTTAATGTGAAATGAAATCCCAATAAAGGAAGTAATGCAAAATTTATATTTGGCAAAATTTCAATATAAGTGGAAATTATAGTTAATGCACAATTGCAAAAATTTTATTGATTTTATTTATAAAATTGGGAAATAAATTTTAATAAATATAATTAAATATTTTGCTAATGTAAATTATGATAATATTTGAAAGTAATGTCCATTCCATCAAATTTTAAATATAGGAATAAATAATGTGTAAAAAGGCAATAAAATTATACATTTTAAATTGGTTATATCGTTCTTGTTTAATTTATTTGGCGTTATTAATGGTACGTTATTTCCTGATATATTCTTTAGTTTATCTTACTAAATAAATAAGAAACATATAAATTTAAATTGCGTTACTTTGTTAATTATTTTGGGCGTAAGTTTCGTGTTAATTATTTCATCTATTTTACACAATCTTTATTTTCTTATCTTAGCTGTTAAAAATCAAATCAACCGTGCATTTCTATGAGGAAGAAATTCAAAACTGTCGCCTTGCCATTCACACGAAAATTTGTCTACCCTTTCCTTTTGCTTCTTCTGTTTATTAGGAATATAATAATTTAATTTTCTCTAGCCATTACTATCTTTATTTCTTGCCCTTTTCCCCACCTTTTGATTTCCTACCTCTTTTTTTACCTATTTATTTATTTCCTACCTTAACTTATTCCTCAATACCCATTGTCGTTCCTTACATGTAGCCTATCAATTCATGTGAAGATAGGTGTGACAACCCGGAATTTTCGAGCATTTAAAATCGGAATATTTTATTGATTTTAAATGTTCAATAGAGTGATTTTAACTTAAATTACGAATATCACAATTTATTTGATAATGGAATTATTAAATTAATTGATTTGAAGTTCGGTAAAATGTTGAATCGGGAGTTTTAAGCCTATTACAATAATTTGAAGGCTTGTAATATCTATATTCATAACACTAAGGATAATAGAAGTTTTGAAATTGAAATTAATATTGGTTTGTTCGGTTTTAAAATTTTATAGTTTAAATTGAATTTAAAAATAGCCTTCCGAGGCACAATCTCAGAATTCGACGAAACTAGTTCCATTGGATCCGTAATATTGTGTTATTATCGGTTTTCAATTCTCGTAGTTTATGGGTTTGTTGTGTGAGTGTACAGTGTATAAACGCCTAGAAATAATTATTAGAGACGGTTTATATTTAAATAAGGTGGTATATATACTATCCTTGACCAGTCAAAGCAAATATACATCAGTTGTTCTTTTTATTTCAAATCATTGTTCCCTTTTCAGCTAATAGCACACAACCCTCTTTTCCAAATCACGTCGCTATTTGTCTACCTCGCCAATCTTCCTTTGAAAGAAACATCACATTCTTCTTTCTTTGCCTAAATAAAAATCACCTCCTCCAGTATTTTAAAATGGTATTCGAGAAAAAAAAAGAAAAAAAAGGAAAAAAAACCTAAATGAATTCCGAAACCAAATCTAAGATAACAAATGAAATCGCCTCCATCGTTCAAAACACGACTTCTCTCTCTCTCTCTCAAACGAAATCCTCTTCGACCTAAGAAAAAAAGAAGAAGAATGGTGACTGGATGATGCTACTTAATCGATCGATTTGAGTCGAGCGAGGAGTGCCGGTGGCGTCGCGAGATGAAGTAAGGCTCGGCAGTTCGATAAGAGAAGGAGTTCGAGGGCGGCGTCTGGTAGATCGCGACGAGCAAGAGCTCGTTTCCAATCGAGGGGTCGCTGGAGATGTTGTCGCGTCTGTCGCGTGCGTGTGCTTAGGGACGTTTGCGCGACGATGGTCGTTGGGTTCAGGGGGGCGCTGTATTTGGTGATGAGGGTTGTTCGCCTACTCGATTTGAGGCTGCTCGAATTGGGTGTGGCGATTGCAGCTTGGTCATTCGTTTTCGATTGTTGTTCTGTGGATGTAAGGTTACAATTCCATCTTTATTTAATTTATTTACACATGTCTTCAGATTGATAATAAAAGGAAGAAAAAAATAGGATTTTTTTCACAGTAATAAAATTACTGTTTGTTGTTTACAATAAGGTATAGGATAATTCTAGTTAGAGATAAATATTATTTTTCCATTAGAGATTAGTAAATATATATATATATATATATGGTTTAAAGGGAAAATAAAATATAAAGTAACATTCTGCTTATATAGATGTAACAGTAAGATATTTATGTAGTTGCTTTTTATTCTTCATGCTTTAATTTAATTTTAATAACTTATGAATATGAATGTTACAGAAAACAAAAGAAGAAGGGATAATAAGATATTTTATAGTGAGAAATATGTAACAATTCTGTTTTTAATTTGATATATAGGTTGAGGGGAATTTTATTTATTTAGAGTTTAATGTGTGTGTGTGTGTATGATACTTTGAAGAAAAATAGGGATTTTTAATGTTGTGGGGTTTACATAAAAATTCGATTTTTAAATCTACATAGATTATTTTAAGAATATACGTGGTTTCAGAAAAATAAATATACGTGCTTTAAACTTACCATTTAATTTTAAAATAATGTAAGGTAATTTAAATCATTAGTTAAATTTAATTATCAGTTAAAACAAAATTTATAGGTTTAGATTAAATTAATAAATGGCAATTGATTGTTCGATTAGTTTGAATATTAATAAAATCACATAATATTTATTCAAGGTTTGAAATCGTGAAGAGAACAAGCTGGGTTGGATCAGATTTGTATATTAAAATCAAAGGTGAGTTAACCTCACTCGGTTAATTTAAATTTAAATGATTAAATTTAAATAATTGTTTGAATGGTTGAGATTAATTGATGTGTTATAGTATGGTAATTTTGGAATTGGCATATTATATTGTGCTAACATTTGTGGATGCAGGGAAAACATGTTGGAGGGATCCAACTGGACCCCTCAACATTTATTATTTAATATTCACTATTATGATTACTTGATATTCAATGTTGAATATATTGGAATATTGAATGATATGATTTGATTGGATATATATTGGGTATAATGAATTAAAAAAAAATCTATAAATTGAATTTTGGAAAGATAATAAAGAAAGTAAATTTGTAAACGAAATAATCTTAGAGAATTTAATAAATTAAGAATGAATTGGAAAGGAATGGAAATGAAATTAAAATACTAATAAATAATATCGAGTATGGAGGATAAAGGACTTGAATAAGCAGAAATTAATAAATAGTAAACTCAAGTGATATCAAATAAAAGAATAAAGAATTATTTTAAATTTCAAAGTTTAAATTTATTTAAAAGGATTAAGAAGTAAATTTGAGGAACCTAAAATTGGAATTTTCAGTTAAAAGTATTTTAAATCATAAGTAAGGAATGAAATCTGAAATTAAAGGATTTTGGAATAAATGAAGTAAGTTGGAAATCAATTTGGAAATTGATTTAAGTGTTGAAATTGGATATTTGGAAGAATAAATTCAAGGTGGGAATTTATTAAAGGATTGTGAAAAATTGTTTAAAAATAAATAGTGATTTATTAAAGGATTATCAGTTAAAACAAAATTTATAGGTTTAGATTAAATTAATAAATGGCAATTGATTGTTCGATTAGTTTGAATATTAATAAAATCACATAATATTTATTCAAGGTTTGAAATCGTGAAGAGAACAAGCTGGGTTGGATCAGATTTGTATATTAAAATCAAAGGTGAGTTAACCTCACTCGGTTAATTTAAATTTAAATGATTAAATTTAAATAATTGTTTGAATGGTTGAGATTAATTGATGTGTTATAGTATGGTAATTTTGGAATTGGCATATTATATTGTGCTAACATTTGTGGATGCAGGGAAAACATGTTGGAGGGATCCAACTGGACCCCTCAACATTTATTATTTAATATTCACTATTATGATTACTTGATATTCAATGTTGAATATAATGGAATATTGAATGATATGATTTGATTGGATATATATTGGGTATAATGAATTACCAAAAATCTATAAATTGAATTTTGGAAAGAAAATAAAGGAAGTAAATTTGTAAACGAAATAATCTTAGAGAATTTAATAAATTAAGAATGAATTGAAAAGGAATAGAGATGAAATTAAAATACTAATAAATAATATCGAGTATGGAGGATAAAGGACTTGAATAAGCAGAAATTAATAAATAGTAAACTCAAGTGATATCAAATAAAAGAATAAAGAATTATTTTAAATTTCAAAGTTTAAATTTATTTAAAAGGATTAAGAAGTAAATTTGAGGAACCTAAAATTGGAATTTTCAGTTAAAAGTATTTTAAATCATAAGTAAGGAATGAAATCTGAAATTAAAGGATTTTGGAATAAATGAAGTAAGTTGGAAATCAATTTGGAAATTGATTTAAGTGTTGAAATTGGATATGTGGAAGAATAAATTCAAGGTGGGAATTTATTAAAGGAATGTGAAAAATTGTTTAAAAATAAATAATTATTTATTTTCAAAGGTTGTGAAGAGAGTATATTTCCCTGGATAGCCAATTACGTTTTTAAGGTAAATTTTAAAATATAAGATAAAAGTTTAATGTTATTTTGAAAAGCATGATTTAGAAAATTTATTATTTGTGAACGTTTAAAATTCTAAAGTAAATATTTTTCAAATCTATTATTGTAATAATTATTTAAAAGATGAGTTGGTGTTTACTTTTAAAAAGTGAAAATTTAGTTTTATATTTTATAAAGTAACCTTATTTCAAATATTCAGATAGTATACATTTTTAAGAAATTATTGAAATAGTTTTTAACCTAAAGGGTTAAAGTATATTTCAAGTAAAGCGGTTTAAATTATTTTAAAAATCTAAAGTTTTATGCTTGGTGATTCCAATGGAAATAGAAATATTTGGAATTTATTCTGAGAAGGGAAGATTGTTTTGAAAACTGTTTTCAAAGGGTTTGAGAATAAAAATATATCTTGTAAAGATATTTTTGAGGTTAATAGATAATTTGGGAAATTATTTATTGTTGATGGATGTTTATGAATATCAATAGATAGTTAAATCACCGACTATCAATATTGGCCAAATGCGTTGATCGTTTCGAAGAGAACGGGATCGAGATTAATTTCTTGAAAACCACTTCGATCCGGTTTGTACGTTTTCATGGAAAACGAGTTTGGATTCGAAGATGGAGCAGTGAAGTGCAAGGGCTAGTCCCTACTAATCCTGGGGATATTTCCAAAATGGATGTAGTAGGGATAGTGCCTTTGGTTCCGTTCGAACCCGGGACGGACTTGTATGGATGAATGCTTGCGAAACATCGTCAGGTGGACGATGGGCATTCTAAGGAATATGTTCTAAAAGGGTAATGCTTAGCCTCAAACCTCATCAAATGGGAATGACTGAAAATCAGGGGTTATGCAGCAAGGTTAGGTGGGTAGCACCCAAGCAGGGTGAGGCTATCCCTGTCTAGATGTCCCTTTTATTTCGGCTTAGTGGGCGCTTGCTGATACCAACCGCAGGGTGATCTCACTCGGGTTATCCAGTAAGGGGTAGTCCCGGTCTTGTGTTACAGGGGAGCGGGCGTACTCCTCGGTACGGTGATCTAGGCCCTGTACTGTGACAGGTGGTACCCCAGTGCCTAGTCATTGGTTGGAAATCCATTCTCCCTACGAGCCTTGTACGAGTTTTGTTTGTATTACCCACTCTGTGACTAGTAGCTGGAATTTAATGAATGTAATAATTTTGGCTATTTTATAAGTATTTGTATATAGACCCTATTATATTATCAGAGGATTTCTATAAAAAATTGTTTTAGCTATCGTAAGGTAAAAACCCGACATGTTTATTTGTGGCGTGGTCTTACGAGATGCTTTTGTTTTCAAAGGATTTTTGAAACTTAATAATCAATTGGGTGTGATTTTCTCACGCTGGTATTCCAGACTAACTCGGGTGTTATTTAACTGTAATGCTAGGGTCAGACCGAGTATTATAGGATACAGGAGATGTTGTGGAGCTCAGGAGACGAGCTGGGAGACGATACGTACTCTCGTACTTGTTTATATATATATTCCGCTGTGTTGAGTTGCTGTATATCCATTTGTATGGTATTGATGTTGAGCTGTGATTGTTGTACTCTGATGATGTAATATATAAACAGAAATATTTGATTTTGAGTAAAGATCATTTATTATCTATCATATTTTATTCCGCTGCGATGGTTAGATTCTGATGCTGTTTTCTATTTTCTTCTTCTACCGCTTCTTCTTAAACCCAAATGGTTCGTATTTCTGTACAACTTGAGTTGATTTAGGTAGAATAGAGTTGACTCAAGGGGTACGGATTTGCGGGTCATTACACTTGGTATCAGAGCTTAGGTTGGTGATAACCTTGGCTCTGGTGGGAAATACTCATAAAATAGTCTACGGTACTCTAGAATGAGTTTGAGCATATTAATAGATATGAGCGCGTATTTGTTAGTGAATATAAAATTTGTTTTATATTGCGTTGATTTATCGGTTGAGTGTTTATGGATTCTGGTCGATATATGGGACGCCATGTCATCGATAAGGATTTCTAAACTCTTAAACAAGATAAACTAACACAATATTGTTTTAAATAGGGTAAATGAAATAATTTTACCCAAAATTATTTTTGTATATAGAAGAAAATGACTTTTTGTAAATTGTCATCGTTATATACGGATGTTTGGATGGTAGAAAGTGATAATATTTAATTATTATCATTGTGTGATAATTGAATAAGATATTGAAACTATAATTAAAACTAAGAAATAAATTTGTATACAAATGAAATTTGTAAAGATAAACTAAGTGTAAATTATAATGTGATTAATAATTAAAATAGGATAAAATTCCAAAGTAATGTTTGAATATAAATTTAAAGAGTTTGGAATTTGAAAATTTGGAAATTTGGAAATTTAAATTCCTTTGAATTTGGAAATGTTTCTCAAAAGTTGAGAAGGTAATATATATAGAGAAATATTTTGAATTGGATGTGAAGTCTAGAGAGATTTGGAATTTAAAAAAGTAATATTTGAAGGGTTTTAAAAGAGATAAAAGCATTGAACTCTTACGTTCGCTGGAAAATAACTTCGGTGATGACTGCCGCATCACCGATTTATTTTCGAGTTTCCAAAAGAGGAATTGCTACCAGGATGTTTTGGATTAATGTTTGTTGGAGGAATTGGTTGATTTTGAAAATGCAAAGGAATAACTTGGTGAGATATATATATATATGTTTTCAAAATTGAATGTTGAACTTAAGTTTGGAAAAGAAAATTAGTTAAGTTGGATTAAATAAACAAAGTTTTAAGATTAAAATTTATAAGTAACTGATTAATTAATATGGTGTGTAAATGAAATGAAATGAAATTGGATATTGGATGATGTTTGATTTAAATGTGTAAATTAAGGAGCAAAATAAGTTCAAATGGGCTAAAAATAATTAATGTTTGAAAACAAAATTCATTGGTTGAAAATGAATTTGTGAATGAATAAATGAATCAACTATTGTACTTATAAAGTAAAGTTGATATTAATGAGAAGAAATTGAAAATTTTAATTCGGGAATTAAAATTTAACTTAAGGGAAATAAGTGAATAAAATATATTTGAATGTAACATGAGATAAGTTAAATAAAATTTAAACTGAATTAAATAGAATATAAAGTTGAAAGGAAAAACGATTATAATTGTGAAATGAAATTTATACCTTAAGCTGGTAAGTGTCATATAAATAATTTGAATTTGGTTATAAGATGAGATGACTCAACTAAACAATATAAGCTTTAAGCTAAATAAATTTAGGTTGAAATAAATGCAGTCGAGTTATAGATATTATTAAATAGAATAAAATTCTACTCAAACAAATAAATGTAAAAATCCAAACTTGGGATATAAAATCAGATTGAACTCAAGGAAATCAAATAAAATGATTTTCAAGATAAATGAAAGAAAAGAAGAGAAAATCAAGTATGGGATTGTAATTGGATTATAATTTGAAGTGTTATTGAATGAATTGGATTAAAATGGATAAAAGAAGAAACTAATCGAATTAATTAGTGAAATGGTTGGGGATTGGATTAAAGGAAAATCAAATCAAAGATTGTGAATATGTAATAGAGTTTGGAAATAAAGCTTGAGTTGTATGGAATTGGATTAAAATAAAAATGATTTGTGATGAAATAAATCCAATTCGAGTATGAATAAATTAAAACGAGAATGAACTTAAGTTATGAAATGGTGGTGAATTGAAGTAAATTAACTTAAGCTTAAGGCTAGTTTGAATTTTCAAATGAATCCAATTCGAGAAAGAATGAATTAAATATGGCCTTGGGTATAATTCTAACAAAATTTAAATGGATGTATGAGAATGGCTAATTAAAGTAAAAGGAATTTGATTACATGAGTATCAAATAAACTGGAAATGAGATTAAGTATGAAGTTGAAATAAATAAATTAACTTAAGATTAAAATTTATGGCAGTGTGATTTCGAGGGAAGTGGAAAATTTATTAAATAAAAGCTTGAATAATTTAAGTTAAATGGAATAAAATCCTTATTCGAATAGAAATAGCTGGATAAGGATTAAATTGAATAAATAAACTTCGATTGCTTATCAAAAGAAATTTAATTGCTTGAAATGAAAGTATGTCGAGCTTAGTAAAGGTAAGATCTTGAGTTAAAAGAGAAAGATAAATGTGATTGGGTGTAAATGAATGGAAGCGGGGGAAAATAAATGAGTGTGTGACTTATAAATTTTAAAGGTGGAATAAATAAGTCAAAATAAAATATTTTGTATATTGGAAATGAAATAGACATCCAAACTTGAATTATAAAATTTGAATTGAACTCAAAAAAAAAATTATAATGAAGTGATTTTGTGATAAAAATCAATATTTAATTGAAAATGGAAGTAAACTAATTTGGGATAACTTAATAAGTTGGATTGAGAGTTAATAAATTTTGATTATGACCTAGAAATGAGTTATAAATAATATTCAATGCATATTGTCAGTAAACTAAATTGAAGTATTGTCGAATTGCATTAGTAAATTGGTCGTTCGACGTAAACGGAAGCAAACAAATTTTATAAGAATCGATGGTAGTTTAATAAATTGATTGTGGCATCTATTGAAATGAATATGCGTTCATTTTGGCTAAAAATGAATTAAATGGAATGGTATGTGATTTGAATGCAAACAAGTTAAAATTAGTGTCGAAACCTTGTATACGAGCTTATGAATGTATATCGCATGCATTACTTATGAAGTCTATGTGATAGTTATTTGAATATAAGTGAAATGTTATTAAATTGCATATATTTAGTACTTACATGTTTAAATTGAGTAAGTACAGGTACCTGGAAGCCGTGTGGCTGGATTTGGTCGTGCTAAATGCTAAATTAAATAAGTCGCTTGCTTAAAATGCTAAATAAGGTACGCCTACGCAATAAAAATAGGAAATATGAAATGTTTTTGGTTTTTTCCGACCGTGTAGGTCGATGTATATATATTTATATCTTTTGTCAAATTGCAAAAGCTCCTCCGTACAAAGGAGGATCTGCCAAAAAGTTTCATAAATTTTGGGAGTTCGAAAATTTTTAAAAAAAATTTGGAAAATTTTGTTAACGACAAAACGGTTTCAAATTGGAAATTGTAATAAATTAGTAAATGAAGCTAATTAAAATAATGACATAAATTAGTTATAAATGAAAGATAAAATTAAATGTTCAAAGTTGAAAATAAATAAAATTCATATGGAATGTGAAAACCAATTTGAATAGAAATAGATATAAACTGAAGTTGTAAGATGGAAATAAATATAGGAAACATATAAAATGCTTATACTAAACTTAAGTAAGGAAGGGTGCATTATCAATTGGAAATTGATATTACAAATATATTCTAAGTTGATATTTGAATGATAAAAATATTGACATTTGTAAGGAAGTTGATAAAATGTTTTGGAAGTTGTGATTGGATATTAGTGCTAAGCAAGATATGCAGGTATTATAAAGGGAAAGGAGAATTGGATTTGATTTCAAAAGATAATTTGAATCTCTCGACAAAAAGGTATGTATTTAAATTTCTATGAAATTTGATTGGGTTTTTGGATCGAGCCACTTGGCCTTTTTGTTTTCTTTTAGGATTTGGGAGCCCGTAGAGGCCTTTTGTAGTTGTACCGAGCTAACCGCGCAACGGAGACGCTGGCGAAAAATTTCGGAAATTTAGGGAGTTAGAAAAATTTTGAGAAAATTTTGATAATTCAAAATTTAGTTTTGAATTATAATTTGAATAATTGAACAACTAAGTTATTTGAAAACTATAGAATGTTTTTGAAAAGTTTGGAAAGTTAATAAGAATAATAATGGGTCTTTTATAAAAAGGTAGTTGGTAAGATGTTGAATTGTTAGAAACCGTTTGGTTTCGAGGGAAAAGCAAACGGGTATTGGACCATTCTTCCTAACTAGTAATTTCGGGGTCGAAATTCTTTTAAGGGGGGAGGAATGTGACATCCCGGAATTTTCGAGCATTTAAAATCGGAATATTTAATTGATTTTAAATGTTCAATAGAGTGATTTTAAATTAAATTACGAATATCACAATTTATTTGATAATGGAATTATTAAATTAATTAATTTGAAGTTCGGTAAAATGTTGAATCGGGAGTTTTAAGCCTATTACAGTAATTTGAAGGCTTGTAATATCTATATTCATAACATTAAGGATAATAGAAGTTGTGAAATTAAAATTAATAGCGGTTTGTTTGGTTTTAAAATTTTATAGTTTAAATTGAATTTAAAAATAGCCTTTCGAGGCACAATCTCGGAATTCGACGAAACTAGTTCCATTGGATCTGTAATACTGTGTTATTATCGGGTTTCAATTCTCGTAGTTTTTGGGTTTGTTGTGTGAGTGTACGGTGTATAAAAGCCTAGAAATAATTATTTGAGACGGTTTATATTTAAATAAGGTGGTACATATACTATCCTTGACCAGTCAAAGCAAATGTACATCAGTTGTTCTCTTTATTTCAAATCACTGTTCCCTTTTCAGCTAATAGCACGCAACCCTCTTTTCCAAATCACGTCGCTATTTGTCTACCTCGCCAATCTTCCTTTGAAAGAAATATCACATTCTTCTTTCTTTGCCTAAATAAAAATCACCTCCTCCGGTATTTTAAAATGGTATTCGAGAAAAAAAAAAGAAAAAAAAGGAAAAAAATCCCTAAATTAATTCCGAAACCAAATCTAAGATAACTAATGAATTCGCCTCCGTCGTTCAAAACGTGACTTCTCTCTCTCAAACGAAATCCTCTTCGACCTAAGAAAAAAAAGAAGAATGGCGACTGGATGATGCTACTTAATCGATCGATTTGAGTAGAGCGAGGAGTGCCGGTGGCGTCGCGAGACGAAGTAAGGCTCCACAGTTCAATAAGGGAAGGAGTTCGAGGGCGGCGTCTGGTAGATCGCGACGAGCAAGAGCTCGTTTCCAATCGAGGGGTCACTGGAGATGTTGTCGCGTCTGTTGCGCGTGTGTGCTTAGGGTCGTTTGTGCGACGATGGTCGTTGAGTTCAGGGGGGCCGCTGTATTTGGTGATGAGGGTTGTTCGCCTACTCGATTTGAGGCTGCTCAAATTGGGTGCGGCGATTGCAGCTTGGTCATTCATTTTTGATTGCTGTTATGTGGCTGTAAAGTTACAATTCCATCTTTATTTAATTTATTTACACATGTCTTCAGATTGATGATAAAAGGAAGAAAAAAATAGGATTTTTTTCACAGTAATAAAATTACTGTTTGTTGTTTACAATAAGGTATAGGATAATTCTAGTTAGAGATAAATATTATTTTTCCATTAGAGATTAGTAAATATATATATATGGTTTAAAGGGAAAATAAAATATAAAGTAACATTCTTCTTATATAGATGTAACATTAAGATATTTATGTAGTTGCTTTTTATTCTTCATGTTTTAATTTAAAGTTAATAACTTATGTATATAAATGTTACAGAAAACAAAAGAAGAAGGGATAATAAGATGTTTTATAGTGAGAAATATGTAACAATTCTGTTTTTAATTTGATATATAGGTTGAGGGGAATTTTATTTATTTAGAGTTTAATGTGTGTGTGTGTGTGAGAGAGAGAGAGATTTTGAAGAAAAATAGGGATTTTTAGTGTTGTGGGGTTTATATAAAATTCGATTTTTAAATCTATATAGATTATTTTAAGAATATATGTGGTTACAGAAAAATAAATACACATGCTTTTAACTTACCATTTAATTTTAAATAATGTAAGGTAATTTAAATCATTAGTTAAATTTAATTATTAGTTAAAACAAAATTTATAGGTTTAGATTAAATTAATAAATGGCAATTGATTGTTCGATTAGTTTGAATATTAATAAAATCACATAATATTTATTCAAGGTTTGAAATCGTGAAGAAGACAAGCTGGGTTGGATTAGATTTGTGTATTAAAATCAAAGGTGAGTTAATCTCACTCAGTTAATTTAAATTTAAATATTTGTTTGAATGGTTGAGATTGATTGATGTGCTATAGTATCGTAATTTTGGAATTGGCATATTATATTGTCCTAACATCTGTGGATACCGGGAAAATAGGTTGGAGGGATCCAACTGGACCTCTCAACATTTATTATTTAATATTCTCTGTTATGATTACTTGATATTCAATGTTGAATATAATGGAATATTAAATGATATGATTTGATTGGATATATATTGGGTATAATGAATTACCAAAAATCTATAAATTGAATTTTGGAAAGAAAATAAAGGAAGTAAATTTGTAAACGAAATAATCTTAGAGAATTTAATAAATTAAGAATGAATTGAAAAGGAATAGAGATGAAATTAAAATACTAATAAATAATATCGAGTATGGAGGATAAAGGACTTGAATAAGCAGAAATTAATAAATAGTAAACTCAAGTGATATCAAATAAAAGAATAAAGAATTATTTTAAATTTCAAAGTTTAAATTTATTTAAAAGGATTAAGAAGTAAATTTGAGGAACCTAAAATTGGAATTTTCAGTTAAAAGTATTTTAAATCATAAGTAAGGAATGAAATCTGAAATTAAAGGATTTTGGAATAAATGAAGTAAGTTGGAAATCAATTTGGAAATTGATTTAAGTGTTGAAATTGGATATGTGGAAGAATAAATTCAAGGTGGGAATTTATTAAAGGAATGTGAAAAATTGTTTAAAAATAAATAATTATTTATTTTCAAAGGTTGTGAAGAGAGTATATTTCCCTGGATAGCCAATTACGTTTTTAAGGTAAATTTTAAAATATAAGATAAAAGTTTAATGTTATTTTGAAAAGCATGATTTAGAAAATTTATTATTTGTGAACGTTTAAAATTCTAAAGTAAATATTTTTCAAATCTATTATTGTAATAATTATTTAAAAGATGAGTTGGTGTTTACTTTTAAAAAGTGAAAATTTAGTTTTATATTTTATAAAGTAACCTTATTTCAAATATTCAGATAGTATACATTTTTAACAAATTATTGAAATAGTTTTTAACCTAAAGGGTTAAAGTATATTTCAAGTAAAGCGGTTTAAATTATTTTAAAAATCTAAAGTTTTATGCTTGGTGATTCCAATGGAAATAGAAATATTTGGAATTTATTCTGAGAAGGGAAGATAGTTTTGAAAACTGTTTTCAAAGGGTTTGAGAATAAAAATATATCTTGTAAAGATATTTTTGAGGTTAATAGATATCTTGTAAAGATATCTTGTGAAGTGCAAGGGCTAGTCGCTACTAATCCTGCGGATATTTCCAAAATGGATGTAGTAGGGATAGTGCCTTCGGTTCCGTTCGAACCCAGGACGGACATCTATGGATGAATACTTGCGAAACATCGTCAGGTGGACGATGGACATTCTAAAGAATATGTTCTAAAAAGGTAACGCTTAGCTTCAAACCTCATCAAATGAGAATGACTGAAAATCAGGGGTTATGCAGCAAGGCTGGGTGGGTAGCACCCAAGCAGGGTGAGGTCATCCCTGTCTAGATGTCCCTTTTATTTCGGCTTAGTGGGCGGTTGCTGATCCCAACCGCGGGGTGATCTCACTCAGGATTATCCAATAAGGGGTAGTCTCAGTCTTGTGTTGTAGGGGAGCGGGCGTACTCCTCGGTATGGTGATCTAGGCCCCGTACTGTGACAGGTGGTACCCCAGTGCCTAGTCATTGGTTGGAATCCATTCTCACTACGAGCCTTGTACGAGTTTTGTTTGTATTACCCACTCTGTGGCTAGTAGCTGGAATTTAATGAATGCAACAATTTTGTTTATTTTATAAGTATTTGTATATAGACCCTATTATAATATCATAGGATTTCTATAAAAATTATTTTAGCTATCGTAAGGTAAAAACCCGACATGTTTATTTGTGGCGTGGTCTTACGAGATGCTTTTGTTTTCAAAGGATTTTTGAAACTTAATAATCAATTGGGTGTGATTTTCTCACGCTGGTATTCCAGACTGACTCGGGTGTTATTTAACTGTAATGCTCTGGTCAGACCGAGTATTATAGGATACAGGAGATGTTATGGAGCTCAGGAGACGAGCTGGGTGATGATACGTACTCTCGTACTTGTTTATATATATATTCTGCTGTGTTGAGTTGCTGTATATCCATTTGTATGGTATTGATGTTGAGCTGTGATTGTTGTACTCTGATGATGTAATATATAAACAGAAATATTTGATTTTGAGTAAAGATCATTTATTATCTATTATATTTTATTCCGCTGCGATGGTTAGATTCTGATGTTGTTTTCTATTTTCTTCTTCTACCACTTCTTCTTAAACCCAAATGGTTCGTATTTTGTACAACTCGAGTTGATTTAGGTAGAATAGAGTTGACTCAAGGGGTACGGATTTGCGGATCGTTACAATAGGAAGAGTTCTTGTTTTTTCCATTTATTCCTTTTAAAAAAAATAGGAATTAAATCCCTTCATTTTCTCTTGCCACTTTAATTAAAATTTCTTTCCACTTTATCAATTTGAGGCTTCTCTTATAAATACAAATCACACGTATATACCCTACTCCATATCAATAGACCTTCATCTCCTCTCTCGCGTGAAGCAGTAAGTAAATGGCCGCATGCTTTTCCTTTATTCTTTTTCTTCTTCTTTTTCATCGTTTTCTTTTGTTTTCTTCTTTTTTATATTGCTTTTGCTTTACCTTTATTTTAAGTATAACATGTTTATATATTTTAAATATAAATATGTTTATATAGTGCAGCGCAAGTATACATTAAATTTAAAGTCATAAACATTTGCATTTGTTTTTTTGTTAGTTTTACATGAGTATTTATTGAAATTTGTTTAGTCTGACTTTTGAATATACATGGGTTGTTGCATATTGTTTATATATAATATAAGAAGTTTAGAAGTCTGCTTACTTTTATATGTCATACAAGAAGTTTAGAATAGTTGGATTTCAATCTGTATGAGTTACTCAGAGAAATATCATGAACACGTATTAGTCTATATATTGTGTACATGAGTTTGAATTCTATGTTCTTATCTTGTTTTAACATATAATATATATGCACATGTTTTGATTTTTATTATAGATATGCTTTAAATTCAATATATATGTTTAAAGTTTAAGATTGATTTAAAAATATATATGTATTTGTTTCAATATATATATATTGTATATATGTTTTATGTGTGATTTAAGGTCTGCACTTAAATTTTTAGTCTGCATGTTTGTAATGTATAAAGATAATGTATATAAATTCATGCCTGCGTTGTCGTACAATTTTGAAAGAATATATATGATATTAAATGAAAATTGATTTTTATATTATATATAAAAAAGGTTACTTTTATAAAGATTTAAATTTTAGATGGTGTTCGGATATTGGTTTGAAATATGGGTAATATAGTATATAAGTATTTATTTTAATCTTATGTATATATGATGATTAATTTTATTTATTGGTTTTAAACTAAATATTGATTTCATATATATTTAGTTCAAATTTATATCGACTGATTCAATCATTCTCTTCGATTTTCCATTATCAGCCTTGTCCGTCGTGCCTATTTTCTACATCAAATCTTGTCTATCCAGCATTGCTTTGGATTTCGTAGTTCACTTCATTGTCTATCTCTCTAACCTCAAAAGGTGAGAAATCACTCACGATTAATGTTCTTATATTTATTAACTTTGATTTCAATTGAAACGACAATTGAAATATGCTGCTAGTTTGAACTGTTATTTATTTAAATTGTTATATATGCTAGTACTTGTGACTGTTCACCTATGGGATATGACACCATATCCTATGTTTATATTATATTATTATTGATGATATATGCCTGTTGTTATATTCTATATTATATGTTATCACTCTACAAGTTCCCTGTTAGTATAGAATTCACTATGGGTTTAAATGATACTTACTCGAACGGACTTTAGAGTAGGAGAAAATCGTTATGGGTTGAAATGATAGACCCAAGCGATTTTCATTTCAATTGAATTTGGGATTGCGGGTCAAAATGATATCTACCCTTATATATTTAAATTACGGATTAAAATGATAAATATCTGTATCACTTGGCCATAGGATAGGAAATTATATACAAACACCATTGGTCTATATATAAATATTTTAAAATGATTTCTATGGTTTTGAAAGGGAATATATATATGGTTTTATTTAATACTGGAAATGTTTGATATATAAATAAATTTTAAAATAATGTGATTTAATTAATATATTATGTTAAGTATTAAATTCTTAAATCGATTTTTCAATGATTTGTATAAGTAAGGAAGATAATGTTGAATTTATTAAAATTGTATTTATTTAAGAATTTTACTTAATTAAATTGTTTTGAAACTATTGAATTTGGAATTTTTAGATATGATCTTAACACTTGATTTTGATTTAGGAAATTATATGAATATTTCCCGATTAAAGAAATTGAAGGAAAATATAGTAAACTGTAATTCAAGGTTATTCAAATGATATTGAATTTATGAAGTGAATATTCCAAGGCTATAAAATAATGAAGTTAAACCAACAGTTATATGAAATTGTTAAATTTAGTTTTGAAAATGTTGAATATTTAAAGCCTTGAAATATATTAGAATTTAAATGTTTATTTTGTGGTTCATATCTGTATTTGAAATCGATAAAATTTGAATTTGTTTAGTCAGAAACTGAATTGAATGGAAATTGATAAATTTAGATTGAGTTAAATTTGAGTGGAAAAGTCGAGTTGATTTTGAAGCGATTTGTGAAGTTTTGAGGAAATTACAAATACTTTACTTTATAAATTATTTAGTTTATATATACTATTTTGGAAAATAGATATATTTGAAATGAAATGATATTTAAGTTTTGAAGTATAAATTAATTTGAAATGGCCACGGTGTTATAGTGTATATTTCTACATTGTAGATAGTTCCACGGATCCTTAGAGGATGGTTTTCCCAACATCCTTTAAGTTAATTGTATTTCATTTGATATTTCACTTGAGTCGGATTTAAGGATATAAGAATGTTAATCCTGACTCGAGTGTTTTGTGTTTTACTTTACACTCGGGTCAGCCTGAGTATTTACAACTTAGCTTTGGATTTCTTTCTAGAGCTAGGAATCACTAGAGATTCTGCTTGTCTAGTTATATAGTCCCTTTCAGTTTCAGTTGTTCTATTTCAGCTCTGGTATTTATAAACTTCTATGTATTTGAGATTTCTATTGTATATGTTTTTCAAACTGATATTATGTATTTTGCTTGGAGAGTTTTTATAGTAGCTCCATGAACTACTATGGTATTTTAATTTCCGCTGTGAGTTATTCTGTACTTCTGTGTCTGTGATTCTGTGATTGTATTTCATTTGCTCCAAATTTTATCACAATCTGTTATTTTGAATTAGTCAACTCAGAGATGTGTCAATTATTGTCGATTTGAATGGTCCAAAATAGTGGGTCGTTACATGAATTAACATTCGATTTAATCTAAAATTCCAGCTGACTCCAAAAAATCCCAAACCAATTTTGTTGAGTAGCACTCGTCGATGCGATCGTAACGCGACTCGTCGCGTTCGATTTGGACCTCGTATGAATACATTACGACATTTATAAGTATTGAAATTTCTTAAAACTATTGTATTTACTTTAATTACAAAATTAACCTTAGTTACCGTAATTAACCGGTTAATCCCTATTCCTCAAATCAAAAAACCCGCTCTCCACCTGAAAGAAACCCAACCTGCCGACCAAACCACCAGTGCACTATCCCCAATTGTCGCGCTGCCACCTTCTCCACGTTATCGCCGCCACTCCTAGCCACGAGCCTTTCTGCGCCGACCATGACCAACAATACGCCATCATCGACCCACAACCAAAACCCTAACCTCGCCATACTTAGCACTGCCTTTCTAGGCCAAAATCGCGGCCTACAAACGAACGACGCACCCATCACTCACTGACCACCAACGCCTCAGGCCGTCATGCTTCCTCCAGTCTCTTCGCCAGTGCACGGTCGATGCTTGCGAACCTAACATAGCCGCATGATCCAAAAAGCGAACGCCCTCCCGAGCTCATCTGCTCGTTTACGATTCCATTGCGTATTATATATATTTTTCATGAATTCGGACTGAAGAAGAAAGAGAGGGGAAGGATCGTGTTTATAAACTGAAGGAAAGTGGCGCACGATCAGACTAAAGTGGCTCGAGGGTGTTAGGTTGGCTAAAAGTTTGACCTTTGATATATATATATATATATATATATATATATATATATATATTCAAAATATCTCGTTTTGCATAAATCGAAATCTCGAACCCCCACTAAGGTGTGCCACCAGGCGTTCCTAATGATATATCCCTATTTTGAATGCAATGGAACAAGTTTTGGGACCTAATTCGATCGTATGTGAAAGACGGCTTTTTGAACCCAATTATTATATTAAATTTTCGATATTAATTTCAATGTGTTTCTATCCCGTACGACCAAATGCTATGAAATTTAAAATCCGATAATAATACACTATTATGAATCAAATGGAACTGGTTTCGTCGAATTTCAAGACTATGCCCCGGATCACTATTTTAACACGTCGATTAAATCGACGGTTTTCAATTTTCAATTTATTTGCATTATTCCCTTATCACTATTTTAACACGCCATTTCGATTCATATTCAACTTCAATTTTCAATTTATTGGCATTATTCCCGTATTATGATAAATCGTTATATTTGTAATTTAAATCCATTCCTCGAAGTCAACCAATTAATTCCATATTCAAAATCAAATATATTTGGAATTAAACATTTAATAAAAATTCAAAATCAAACAGTTGAAAAATTCGAGTCATTACAACCTTACACCGCCATATGCACCACCGATCATTGAACAACGACCACCAGCTAACTCCTCTCCTCTAGCTCTATCAAATATACTTCGTCACCTCGCCTCCGTCTATCCCTATCGAAATCTAACTACCTCAACCATTAATTAAAATGCATCTAGGAAATGAACACGCACCAAAAACCAAGCTCCACCCACCACCTCGACCAACAACCATCACTACCACCGTGGCCACCTTACCCATCCACCTCACCGACCACTAGCACACCATGCTCGATGCATCATAATTCCGCTATCAATAACAATTACGAACACAAAAATCCACACACTACTAAGCCCTAACATGAGTTCGACCTAATGCGTCAGACCACCAGATCTCCATTAATCACCACCCATGGCTCTGCCATCACGCAAGCCTCCTCCAGTCACAACTATTTCTCCCATCAACCATCGGTTCATCAGAAATTACTACATGAACAGAAAACATTCATGTAAAGGCCTATAAATCCGTACCCCTTGAACCAACCATAATTCACATCAGTTCAACTCAAATTGAATGGAAAATACGAATCTTTAAGGGAGAAGAAGAAAAAGGTAGAAGAAAATAGAACATAACAACACAGAATCTCATAATCGCAGTGGAACAAAATATAATATATAATACCAAATTTTTATACAAAAAGATATGTAACTTTTTAATACTTTTAATCATCAGAGTATAAAAATCATTACATCAATCGGGACAGTTATAATAACTTGTTCTCATTCAGCGGAAAATATTAATCAAGTATGGAAGTATGTCTCTGTCCTCCAGCTCATTCCCTAGACTTCATAGCATCCAGTCCTGAATCTGTAATACTCGATCTGACCCAAGCATTATAATAAAATTTCACCCGAGTCAGTCTGGAAAACCACGTGAGAAAAACACACTCAATTTGAATTATTGCTATTATTTTTCAAAACTCTTTGAAAGCAAAGGTATCTCGTAAGACCACGTCATACATAAACATGACGGGTTTTTACCTTACGATAACCAAAACATTTTTATCAATTTTGTCCGATATTATAATAGTGTTTAAACCAAGTAAATAGAAAATAGATGAAATGCTTGCATCTCACTTTTCAGCATAGTAGGGTATAATCAGAACCGTACGGCGCTTATTGGAGATTGGATTCCATACAATGACTAGGCACTGGGGTACCACCTATCATAGTACACTTCTAGAAGCATGTACCGAGGACCTCGTTGGGATCTCCTGCAACACAAGATTGGCCCTATCCCCAACCTGAATAAAACCGAATATGTTATTACCCCGGGTGTTCCCACCCTTACCGAGAGCTCTTTCGCATGCACCGTATGTTAGAAATGCGGATTACGGATCTTAAGGGTAGGATTAACACTAGAAGGGGGTAAATGGTGTTTATAAAGAATTACTAAATATTTTTGAGTTTATGTTAAATTGAACACGGATGTATTCAATATATAGACACAGATATGATCACAGAAACAAACACAGATGTAGGAATAAAGTAAAAGTGGTAAAGGAAAGAACACACCGGATTTTATACTGGTTCGGAGTTACCCTACATCCTGTCCTGCACAACAAGTACAGATTTCCTTTCAAAAGCAATCTTACAATTACACCCTCAATTTCAAGGCTATGAGGTACACCCTCCAGAATCACAATCCTCTAGGTCGAGATACTTGATTTTACGGGCAACAAGTTCACCCAGTTGATTTCCCAAGGCTACAATCACACCTTATCTCGCTTGATTGATTTTCAAGGCCACAATCACACCTTTTCTCGCTTAATAGATTACAAAGAAGTATATAACTCTGAATAGCGCTGAGAACCTTGTTGAGATAGTGATAGAGAATCAAATTAGAAGTAATCGAGTTCGATTCAATGTTGATTTCGGCAGAGTATTGATAAGAATATGTATTAAGAAATGTGGAAGAAGAAGAGGAGTGAAAAACCATAAAATCAGATATAAAATTCGTTGAAACTAACCCCTATTTATAGAAGAACAACAGCCATGTCCATTCGTGAAGAGTTATGATGAATAGACACTTCTTTTGAAATTTAAATTTTGAACTAAACTGATACTATGTCGACATGGTCACCATGGGTATGTCGACATCCCAAAGCATTTTTTGATGATTTGATTTTCTTTTGAAAATAACATTTATCTTATATTAAAACTATTTTAAACTTTATAAATATACTTGACTATAGTTAAAATTCATAAGTAAATATAGAGAATAATATATATATAATTTTACTATAATTTTATATTTAAATCTAAGTATAAATATTTAAAAGTTAAATATATTATTTTAAAAGATACTTTAAAATCAAGAGTAATTTGACTTTGAAATTAAAGATGATTTTGAGGCTAAAAGTATTTAAAATCAGGATAGATGTTATTTAATCTTTTAAAAGGAAAGTTTTGAAATCATTTTGAAAACAAGATAATTTTGTAAAAATCATTTGAATAAAAATTGGCGGATACAAAACAATGCTCCACTAGATTTTTCGTAGTTTCCATCCTACTTAGTGTTCCATCCCTTATCGGGCTCGAAGTGGGTTCCATTCCACGAATAAATTGGATTTTAATATGCTAGTGTTTTTCTAGGAGTTTAAACAAAATTCCTAATTAAAATGTAAATTACTTGAAATCTTGAACTCTTGATAATCTTGTTACTCATGAGTCTTCAATCTTGATATCTTGAATCTCTATACTGTACAGTCTTTATTCTTGGTACCTGCATGGTTAAATCCTGCATATACATATATATATATATATATCTAAACTTATAATGTTATTATTTATATTTTATAATCTATTCTAAGGTTGTTGTCATCAAAACCATTATCTCACGGACTACCAATCTCCCCCTTTTTGATGATGACGACCTTTGTTTATAAAATATTACTTCTATCCTAATAACTTCCCCTTACTCTATGCCTAATTACCCTATTTTATACTTCTCCCCCTTTGTCATCAACAAAAACTAATTCTAAACTATATAACTCCAAACTATATAACTCCTCCTAAATCTAATACTCTATGACATGTGATTATAATGATAGTGTTATCATAAATAATCAACACTTAGATCTAAACTAAAACATAGTCCTAAACTATTAACTATCCTAACTAAGAATCCGTGATAGTACTTATAATTAAAACATATATACGAACACAAATTATTTATTACGTATAAAGTTGTATTTACATTTTCGAGGGAAACGTAAGAAGAAACATACAACAATGGTAAAGAAAGAGAAGAGACTAATGTGTGTTTTTGAACATAGGAGATCTATGAATAGAACAGTTTGGATAGTGGAAACAAAAATTTCCACGTTGTTCGACAATATTCCCATTTTTGTCAAAACACACTTCACCAACTCAAACGACATTGTCGTCATCTTCCGCTTGCGCTTCTTCCATGGGTTCTTCTTCTTCTTCTTCGTTGGCCTCTTGTACTTGATCTTATGAGGAGTTCTCATCAATCAAGATTGGGTTAGCATGATTATCCATTAGAAATTTTTGCAAATTCCTAAGGATCTTGCCTTGCCTTTCTTGTTCCTTTGCTGTTCGAAGTTGCATTACTAGGATTTCAGTCATCAACTGAAGTGCATCCTTCAGAGAATCCTCCCGTTTCGTCACACGAGCGAGAGTAGTACGTTGAAACAGACCAAAAGTATGAGAGGGGAACGAAAATGTTGATTTTATTTTTGATTTGGAAGATGAGGCCATGATTTTATTTATTAAAGAAGTCTTGATATAGAGAGAGAACAGAGAGAATGATCAAAATTTCGAAACTAAGAAGAATATATAACCAACTATTTGAATTTTGGTGGGAAAAAATGAAAAAAAAAGAGAAACGTTGTATGTCGACATGGGTCTATAGGGGTGTCGACATGGTGCTTTAAATTTTTACTATTTGATTTATTTTAATTTTAATTATTAATTATACTTGTTATTTATATTTTATATTTCAGTTATTGAACAAATACCTAATTCTCTTCTTAATTCAGTAAATATAGATTCATTTAAAGGTTTTGTTAAGATATCAGCAATTTAATTCTCAGAATTAATATAATCGAGAGTAACTACATCCTTACTTATATTATCTGTAAGAAAATGATGTCTGATATCAATATGTTTAATTCGAGCATGTTGAGTAGTATTTTTAGATAAATTTATCGCACTAGTATTATCACAATAAATTGGTGATTTTGAAATATTTAAACCATAATCTTTTAATGTTTGTTGCACATATATTACTTGAGAAAAAGCCAAAGTTGCAGAAATATACTCTGCTTCAGTTGTTGATAAAGAAACTGTGTTTTTCTTTTTACTAAACCAGGAAACCAGAGAATGTCCTAAAAAGTGACAAGTTTCACTTGTACTTTTTCGGTCTGATTTACAACCAGCATAATCAGCATCACAGTAAGATATTAAATCAAAAGAATCATTTTTAGGGTAAAATAAACCATAATCAGATGTGTGTTTAACATATCTTATGATACATTTTACGGCTTTTAAGTGGGTCTCTTTAGGTTGGGATTGATATCTGGCATAGAGACAAACACTATGCATGATATCAGGTCTACTAGCAGTAATATAGAGTAGTGATCCAATCATTCCTCTATATAATTTTTGATCTACATCTTTCGAGAGATCTTCTTTACTAAGGTACTCATTGGTTGCCATAGGAGTGGGTTTTCCACTCGCAGAAGTCAAACCAAATTTACTAATTAGGTCTTTAGCATATTTTTCTTGACTAATAAAGATACCATTATCTAATTGTTTTATTTGCAATCCTAAAAAGAAATTTAATTCACCCATATGACTCATCTCAAACTTTTTTGTCATTATTTCAGAAAATTCTTTATTCATTTCAAAATTAGTTGATCCAAAAATGATATCATCTACGTAAACTTCTACTAGTTGAATATCATTTTTATTTCTTTTAATAAAAAGAGTATTATCTACTTTACCAATTTCAAAATTTGATTGTAATAAATAAGATCTTAGTCTATCATACCAGGCTCTTGGAGCTTGTTTTAGATCATATAAAGTTTTCTTAAGTTTGTAAACATGATTTGGTAATTTATCATTTTCAAAAAGTGGTGGTTGTTCAACATACACTTCTTATTTTACAAATCCATTTAAAAAGGCACTTTTAACATCCATTTGAAATAATTTGAAACTATTATGATTTGCAAAAGCAAGTAGAATCCTAATGGCTTCTAATCTTGCTACGGGAGCAAAGGTTTCATCAAAATATATTCCTTCTTCTTGACAATAACCTTGAGCGCTTTATTTCTAACTACCTCTCCTTGTTCATTCATTTTATTTTTATAAACCCATTTATTTCCAATTATAGTTTTATTTTCAGGTATAGGAACAAGTTCCCAAACATCATTTCTAGTAAATTGATTTAATTCTTCTTGCATAGCCAAAATCCATGAATCATCAGTTGATGCTTCTTTTGGATTTTTGGATTCAATAGTTGATATAAAAGCTACATTACTCATTCGACTTAGTTGATTTCTAGTTTTAATGACAGATTGCATATCTCCCAGTATATTTTCTATAGGATGATCTTTTAAAAGTTTAGCCCTTTTATTAGGATGATTAATTTCATTATTAGTTTCGGTTGACTCTTGATTTTGAGTGATTAAATCATCTTCATCATTTGTATCTTCAAAAATTTTGAAATTTTCATCAAATGAAACATGCATTGTTTCTTCGATGTTATTAGTTTTTAAATTAAACACACTGTACGCTTTACTTCTATTAGAATATCCGATAAAGATACCTTTGTCGGATTTAGGATCAAATTTATCTAAATTATCTTTTGTATTTAAAATAAAGGATTTACTCCCAAAAATTCTAAAACAAGACACCTCAGGTTTCTTTGAATAAAGAAGTTCATAAGATGTTTTATCAGTTAAAGGTCTAATTAAAATTCTATTTAAAATATAATAGACGGTAGCAACTGCTTCTGCCCAAAAATTCTTTGGTAAATTACTATATGAAAGCATAGTTCTCGCACACTCTTGAATCGTCCTATTTTTATGTTCTACTACTCCGTTTTGTTGTAGAGTTCACGGAAATGAAAAATTGTGAGTTATTCCCTTTTTATTGCAGAATTCCTCAAACTTTTCATTTTCAAATTCATCACCGTGATCACTACGAATAGTTATAATTTTTAGAGAAAATTGATTTTGAATTCTTTTTGAAAAGTTCTTAAAACACTCAAAAGTATCACTTTTATGTTTCAAAAATATTTTCCATGTAAATCTAGAATAATGATCTACAATAACGAAAACATATTTACTATGATTTATTGACAGAATTTGAGATGGACCAAATAAATCAAGATGAAGTATTTCAAGTGGTTTTGAAGTTGAAATCATATCTTTTAATTTATAAGAACTTTTTCTAAGTTTTCCTAATTGACATGCATCACATAGACTATCTGCTTTAAAATTCATTTTAGGGAGACCTCTTACTAGATCATGTTTTGACAGTCTAGATAAGAGTTCGAAATTTAAATGTCTAAATCTCTTATGCCAAATCCAAGGGTAACTTGCATTTGCGAATAGACACAGGTTATCATTTGAAACTTTCATACTAAGAATATAAATATTCTTTTTCCTTACTCCCTCAAATATAATGGTTGAATTATTAACTTCAATGTGACATTTATCTTTTTCAAATTTAATTTTATATACTTTATCGCAGAGTTGACTTATACTTAGAAGGTTATGTTTCAGATTCTTAACTAGCAAAACATTAGTAATAATAGGAGTTTCAGAATTACCGACTTTGCCGATGCCAATCACATATCCTTTTGAATTGTCTCCAAAGTTAACCAATCCACTGTCTTTGTATATTATATCATTCAGCATATCTGGACTGCCAGTCATGTGTCTAGAACATCCACTATCGAGTATACATTTTTTCTTTTTGATCTGCACAATTTGTTCGTTGTGGATTGATTCCTCAACATCCATAAAGCATGATTCCCGCACATCAAACAATTTTGGTAAACAACTTGAATTTGAATATTGATTATATGCAGACTCATGAAACGATGATGATTTAAATACTTCTAATCTAGTATTAACAAACAAAGCTATTTTAAAAACTTTTTCAAAAATCAGATTATGAAACTTTGAAAACCATGCTTTGATACCAATTATTAGAAATGCGGATTACGGATATTAAGGCTAGGATTAACACTAGAGGGTGGGGGTGAATAGTGTTTATAAAGAATTACTAAATCTTTTTTAGTTTATGTTAAATTGAACATGGATGTATTCAATATACAGACACATATACGATCACAGAAACAAACACAGATGCAGGAATAAAGTAAAAGCAGTAAAGGAAAGAACACACCGGATTTTATACCGGTTCGGAGTTACCCTACATCCAGTCCTGCACAATAAGTATGGATTTCCTTTCAAAAGCTAGCAATCTTACAATTACACCCTCGATTTCAAGGCTACGAGTTACACCCTCCGGAATCACAATCCTCTAGGTAGAGATACTTGATTTTAAGGGCAATAAGTTCACCCAATTGATTTCCCAAGGCTACAATCACACCTTATCTCGCTTGATTTATTTTCAAGGCCACAATCACACCTTTTCTCGCTTAATAGAATACAAAGAAGTCTACAACTCTAAATAGCACTGAGAACCTTGTTGAGATAGTGATAGAGAATCAAACTAGAAGTAATCGAGTTTGATTCAATGTTGATTTCGACAGAGTAATGAAAAGAATATGTATTAAGAAATGTGGAAGAAGAAGAGGAGTGAAAATCCAGAAAATCTGATATAAAATTCGTTGAAACTAACCCCTATTTATAGAAGAACAATAGCCATGTCCATTTGTGAAGAGTTATGACGAACAGACACTTCTTTTGAAATTTAAATTTTGAACTTAACTGACACTATGTCGACATGGTCACCATGGGTATGTCGACATCCCAAAGCATTTTTTGATGATTTGATTTTCTTTTGAAAATAACCTTTATCTTATATTAAAAATATTTTAAACTTTATAAATATACTTGACTATAGTTAAAATTCATAAGTAAATATAGAGAATAATATATATAGAATTTTACTATAATTTTATATTTAAATCTAAGTATAAATATTTAAAAGTTAAATATATTATTTTAAAAGATAGTTTAAATCAGGAGTAATTTGACTTTGAAATTAAAGATGATTTTGAGGCTAAAAGTATTTAAAATCAGGATAGATGTTTTTGAATCTTTTAAAAGGAAAGTTTTGAAATCATTTTGAAAACAAGATAATTTTGTAAAAATCATTTGAATAAAAATTAGCGGATACAAAACAATGTTCCACTAGATTTTTCGTAGGTTCCATCCTACTTAGGGTTCCATCCCTTTAATAGGCTCGAAGTGGATTCCATTCCACGAATAAATTGGAATTTAAGATGCCAGTGCTTTTCTAGGAGTTTTAACAAAATTCCTAATTAAAATGTAAATTACTTGAAATCTTGAACTCTTGATAATCTTGTTACTCATGAGTCTTCAATCTTGATATCTTGAATCTTTATACTGTACAGTCTTCATTCTTGGTACCTACATGGTTAAATCCTGCATACACATATATTTCTAAACGTATAATGTTAGTATTTATATTTTATACTAAGGTAGTTGTCATCAAAACCATTATCTCAATGACTAACACCGTATCCATCTAATATAATATATCCGAGGTTATCTAGAAAGGTGATAACATACCGTAATTGGGTATGATCCACTTAGCCTTGCTGTATACCCCCTGGTTTTTAGCCATTCTGGTTGATGAGGCTAGAGGCAACGATTACCTTTCAAGAATAATTTCACTTAGAATGCTCATCGTCCTCCAATGACGATATTCTTATAGCATTCATCTATACAAGTTGTCCTGGATCTGGACAAACCGAATCACCGTCTTCATCATCTTCATGGTATTCATTCGTTACTTTCAAACCGGATTAAAGTGGTTTTCGGATAATTAATTCGATCCCGGCCTCTTCGAAATGATTTACGATATTGGCCAAAATTGGTAGTCGATTATTTAACTATCAATATAACATCCATAAGCAATCACTAGGCTATTATTTGTAATATCTTCCAAATTACTCATTATATAATATCCATACAAAGATATACGTTCAATACTTCAACATTTGAAAACAGTTTCAAACTCTTATATTCTTAATGGAATATCCCCACCCATTCCAATACTTAGAATATTTTTTCCCCTTCATTTATATTCTCACTTAGGGAGTATTCCATCTATTTCCTTACTTCATATTTCTCGAAATCACTTACAACTTTATTTGTAAATTTCTTGACTAGTTTATAACGAATCCTATAAATTCTAGAATTCCTTAATTTATTCCCTTTAATATTTCCAAAGCCAATTATACTTGCTTATAATTGCAATTCTCCTTTGTACTTCTTTATGAATTCTATTTCATTTTTCGAAGTTCACTTTTATTTAACTACTTTGAAAATTTCCTTACTTTACTTCCCAATTCCATTTTATGGATTTTCTTATAATCTCATCCACTGGATAACCCCATTTCTATACTTCCGAGAAGGTTTATAAACAAATTTAAAACATTCCAAAACTCTATATATACGCATATATAAATAAAAATAAATATTTAAAAGAAAATAATAATAATTTTTTTAGGACATATTCAAATAATTATTTAAAATATTGAAACACCTTTTATAACATCACTTTTCAAGCAGGTTAGAAAATTAGGATTTATTAAATAAATATTAAGTATTTGAAAAATTAACTTGTGAAGTATTTCAATACTAACTAACTTTAAAATTACATAGTTTAAAAAAATAAATTTCCTTTTTTTAAAATAAAAACCTAACTTATTAATAAAAATATATCTTTAAATCTCAATAATCAAATTTCCAATTTATAAAACCCATCTCGATTTCCATCACATCACTTTGATTTCGGCCTCCTTAACCATTTTCACCCAAAAATAATATCCACTATTTTTCTCTCACCTCATTTCCATATTTCAATATAAATTCTTCCTATAAATTTATATTTCCAATTTAACACCTGATATCAATTTTTCTTTATTTATGAACATCGTTTATAAATTATTATAACTCCTTGAGTTTCACTAAAAATAATCTCATTTATAAAATCCCATTTTATAAATTCAATTTCTTATAAATTCCATTTATTTTATTTTTAATATCGATTTCAACTTCTTTCTATATTTTTCGAATATCATTTTAAAATCTACTCTTAAAAATTCCTATATTTAATTTATTGTAAAATCTCTATTTAAAATATTTTTCCCTCATTATTTAATGCGATCAAAAATTCAATAATCAATCTCTTTTAGATGATCCAAATTTCGATATACATATTTTTATATTAAAAATCTCCTTTTTAATTCCTTAACATTTCAAAATAATATTTATGGTATTTAATATACCCAAGTTAATTTCCATGGTATTATAACATTTAAAAATTTACAACACACAATAATCCGGCAGATTATTCATTCACATCATATATATATATGAAAAACGCTAATATATTTGAGGAATTCATTTGGATCCTGCCAACCTGTTTCCATACATCCATGGATGTTAGAACAAATAAAAGTACCAATCCCACTTCGAGGGGGATATCGTTGTATATAGGGTCATCTACTATTATGCGAGGTGCATAGGTCTCATCCGCTATAATGTGCGGGAATATCACTCCAATTACTAATATATATATACTACTATATATATAATCATCCAACAGATAATTATAATTTATCAATCAAATCAAGCATTACTAATTTAAATTTAAACATTTAAATTTAAATGTGGCAATCCAAAAGAGTGAGAAATTCTCACCTTGATTTTTAAATCTGTATAACATTCAGATTTTGAATTATCTAAAACCCAGCTTACTCCGGAAAATTCCAACCAATCCTATTGCAATGATTTCACGGCCACGGACCACTCGATTTATTTAATGATTTCCAGACCTCATATGAAAAAGATGATAATATCCTAGAGAAGTTTTTAAAATATTATTTAAGTTAAATAAAATTTGAAATCTTACTGGGTATTTAAAACAGCAAAGCAAACTTTGAATCAGGGAAAACCCAAACATTTTAGTTTATAAATCTAGGATCTTAATTTGAATCTTAGACTAAAGTAAGATTTATAAATCAAAAATCTAAATTTTTTGTTTGGGTTTGGATGTATATTTCTAGTTTGACCAGAAATTGGTTTGTGGGTGGTCACTGGTGATCAGATTGTTTTGGGGAGTCGTGTTTCCTCCAGTAGGTAGAGGAGTGTTCAGCGGAACTTGGAAAAATGTTGGATGGCGTTGTAGTTCATCGTGGTGGATGCGGTGATGTGTTCTTGTCAAGAACCCTAGTTTTAACTAGGTGGTTTAAATTGGTCGGCACGGGTTGAAGAGTTGATCGAGTTCAACTGGCTCTTGGGTAATGGAAGCTTGGCAATAGACGAAGTCGAGGCCGGAGTGGTAAACTTGTAGGTGGTCGGAATTTTGCAAACGAAGCGATGACAGGTTTGATGGGTTTTGGTACTTCTGTTTACAGGTTTTGGGATTAAGTCTCGACTTTGATTTCGAGCTGTGGACGGATAATTGATGGTCGTGAAGGGTCATGGGGTTTGTCGCTGTCATGGGGAGACCACCGAAGGTGGTTGGAGATCGCCGGAGGCACGGTGCATGTGCACCGTGCACTGCTGTTTCAGGTGATTTTGGGTATTGTTGTTGTGTTTTTTTACTCGAAGTAATACTCGAGTGTTGCTGTGCTTGGCTTGAAGCAGGGGTTTTGCTAACTCGAAGCAAGTTTGTTCTTGCTCGGGTTTAATCATATTAACAAGTTGCAGTTTGTTTAAAACCTGTAGTTCTGTTTCCATTTTTAAACTAAAATTTAAAAAACTGAATTTAAACGAAGTTAAGTGTTTAAATCTGAGTTAGGTTTAAATCTAGTTTGTATTATAGATTCAAATGATTTTGAATCTTATAAGTTTTTAAAGTTTAAAGGGGTTTTCAGTTTTAAAAATAAAAATATAAAACCTGACAGTTTTTTTTTGGAAAATTTAATTTCAATTTGAAATATGAGACTTAATTTTAAATAGCAGTTTGAATTTAAAATTTTAAGTTCAGTTCCTTAAGATTCTTTGAATCTTCAGTTTTTTTAAAATGAATTTGTATTTTAAGTAAAGCATTTTAAAATCAAGGGTTAAATCAAAATTTTAAATTCAAGTTAAATTTCAAATGATATAAATATGGAATGGTTTCAAATGTATTGAATTTATAACTGGATATTTGAATAAGTTTTAAAATTTGAATGTTTTCAAACAAGTTAAATTTAAATTGTTGCTAGAGGTAAATTTGTTTTCAAAACAAATATTTGAACATGATTCTTTTTGAATAAATTCTTTATCAAGGTTTATAAAAAAGGAAATTAAATGATTTGTTAACTTGAATTTGAAATTTAAATGGTAATGTAGTTTAAACTTAATTTTAAATGAAAATTAAGCAAAATTGATTAAGACTTATCTTATATAAGTTTTAATTATAAGTAATAAATGTTATTTGCATTTATTTAAAAAAAAATATAAATGGAATTTAAATTGATTAATGCTTTAATAAATATCATTTTTAATTTTAGATTCAAAATGAAATTTGAACTTTTAAATTTAAAATGCCATGTTCTAAGTACACTTTAATATCAATAAAATTATTAATAAGGAATGGATTATTTTAAAAATTATTAAGGTGTTAAAATAATTAAATAAATAGAATTATTAAGGAGTGACTTATTTATTTAATTTATAATTAATAATTTGGATAAATTTAAATTAGAGATAAATTAAGAAGTAATTAAAGAAAGGTAATTAAAGAATTAATAATTGTTAATGATGGTCATTAACTAAAGTTTATTTAGTAATTAATTAATATGATTAATTTTTTAATAATTAATTAGATTGATTAATTAATGATAATATATTGTGAAATTTATTTAAGTTTACTTACTTAAATGAAAATAATTAAGACATTAATTACTTAATGCAATTAATGGAGTTATTGTGATTGGTTTAGATTAATTAATTTAGTTTAATTAATTTTAAACATTAGATTTGATAATAATTACATCATGTAATTAATAAAGTAAATTACTCAGTAAAGTAATAAGAGATAAATACTGGATGTAATTAGTGGATGATATTGGGATTGTGAAAATAATTTGGATAAAATTGTTTTGTATAATTAATCAAGGAATTAATTAAAGATTTAATTAAGGGGTAATTAATTTGATAAGTAATTAAGGGTAGTTAATTACAGATTGAGATTAATCAAGGTGATTAATAATTATGGATTAAGTGGGATTAACTACTAAAAGTAATTAATTTAATTGAGTAATTAATTAAATATAATTAAAGATCATTAATTAATATAATTAAAGATCATTAATTAGTATAATTAATGATGTAATTAAGATTGATTAATTATTATTAATTAATCAATAATAAGTGATTAGGTGTAATTAATTAATTATAATTAACTAAGGTTTAATGTAATTAATTATAGATAATTAATTAATGAAGGAATTTAAGGTTAGTTACTATATATGGTTTAGAGTAATTAATTTTTTGAAATTAATTAAAAGTATAATTAATCAGGATTGGTTAATTAAGATGATAAATTAGAGGTTAATTAATTAATTAATTTGTAATTAATTAATGATGATGTAAGCAAGATTTATATTGTGTAAGTAATTAATTTAATTCATTTTAAATTAATTAGAGATGATGTAATTAATTTAATTCATTTTAAATTAATTATAGATAGTATGATTATAAGTCATTGCTTATAAATGGATGATATTGGTTGCCTTGAATGGTTTGAATCTCAGCTATGAGATTAGTAATGTTGTTTGATATGGATGCATTGGTTGCATTGTAACGATGATATTGATTATCTTTGATAATGATAAATGTGGATTATCTATGGTTATGATAATGATAATTATCTGTTGTGAATCTATGAATTATCTATCTATGTGTATATAGATAATGTTATTGAATTGTTTAAAACTCTAAAACAACTTGGACCTAAAAGACACGCTTTGGATTTCGATGAGACCGGGATCGGGTTTCCATATTTGGATATCCAAAAACCACATCGATCCAAATTAACGATAGGTCGTGAATCTTATGTGAAGAGTGCAGACTCGAGGTGTAAGGACTATTAGTCAGTATAACTCTGGGGGTGATTCCATGATGAGTTTGACGGAAATATTACTTACAGGCTCGAGATGGAGATTCAGAGTGCAAGGGTTATCATCGTTAACTCCGAGGGTGATTCCAAAATGAGTGTAATGAGATAATGCCTTCGGTTTCGTTTGAACCCAGAACGAACTTGTATGGATTGAATGCTTTCAGAACATCGTCAGGTGGACGATGAGCATTCTAAGAGATGTGTTCTCTAAAGGTAATCGTAGCCTCAAGCCTCATCAACCGGGAATGGCTAAAACAGGGGAGGTGCAGCAAGGCTTCGTGGGTAGCCCCCACTGGAGAGCAAGATTTTCCCCTGTCTGGAGGTCCCTTTTTATTCGGCTGTGTGGGCAGTTGGAATCGTGCGCCAACTACGGGGTTTTCTTGTTCGGAACTGTTCAGTAGGAATGGGTCCGGCCTTGTGTTGCAGGGTAGCGGGCATACTCCTCGGTACGTTGATCTAGGCCACATACTGTGACGGGCGGTACCCCAGTAGCCCAGCCATTGATGGAATCCAAAATCCAATAAGTGTCGTACGTATTAGTTGTGCCCAACTATGTTGGAACGTGAGATGTAAGCATTCCACCTATTTATGTATTTTACTTGAAAACCCTAGACCTATTATAATATCATTGGATTTCCTATCAAATGTTTTGGTTAGCGTAAGGTAAAAACTTTTTCATGTTTATGGGTGGAAAGTCTTACGTGATACCTTTCTTTTCAAATATTTTTAAAAGTTAAGCAACTTTAACCTGTTACTCACACTAGACCCATGTCTGACCCGGAGTTTATTCTTTTTTTTCTTAAACTCTTGGGTACTCAAAATTTTTACTAGTAGCCAAGGGATTCAGGTTAGCTTTGACGAATATTGGAGGAGCAATGGTGCAGGAGGCTTCTGCGTTAGATATATAGTATTCCGATGTGTGTCCTATGTTGTCTCTGGATTGTATTATGTTGTAAATACTAGATAGGTGTTTATAACTCTCTAGTATGTGTTGTATTATCTGTGTACTCTGACAGTGATTGTAAACTATGTAATATTTTATGTTATCAATATAATTTATTCGTTCCACTGTTTAGATTCTGATGTGTTGTTTCTTCTTTCTTCTCTTTCTTTCTCTTTTCTATCCCTTTCTTTCTTTATTAGCAATGCAACTTTCTGGTGTCATGAAGTTGGGTCATTACAGTGGTTTTAGAGCATTAGGTTGAGTGAATACCTAGGCTCTGGAGTGGTGTCTATCTTGAGAGAGCGTATTTGTAATTTTATATATATTTAAATATATTTATCTACTTCTACCTATCTGTTGGGTTACCTGTTCGGGTTTTCCAATATAGGTTATAAAGATAGATGAGGTAGTAGTGTTTGTAACACAATTACTACCATTGATTTGAGTCTGATGTTTGAGGTTGGAAGTGTATCTGTCGAGACTGTAGACCTAATAACCGTCTCGAGTAAGTTTTGTTATGTTGAAGTATTTCATCGATCTCTGAAGGAAACCTGTTAAGGTTCGGAGACATCTTTGAACGGCAGAGTTTGGTGAGTAGATTTTGATCTGTTCGATTGGGCTGGAACAAGTGATGGTATTTTGATACCTCAGGAAGTTGTAACTGCATGATGAGATGCAGTCACTATGGATGTGTCCGAAGATATTTCTTCGGAACAAGTTTTGGGAAGTGTGACTGCTTCGATGTTGTGACTGGATTCAGCAGGATGTTGTGGTGTTTCTGTCTGTTTTGGAGTCCGAGTTTTTCGAAGAGCTTTGGATCAGGAAGTTTGTTTTGGTGTCAGCAATGTAGCTCGGAGTGTTCTGTGAGCCAACAGAGAGGTCTTAGCTGAGTAGTTTTTCTGAAGTTGGAATTCAGAAGCAGCAAAGTGAATTCGTTTCTTCAATGGATTGACTAGACCAGTGTAAGCTGTTCTGTTTGGTAAAGAGAGGATAGTTTTTCTTTGGAAATTTATCTGGGTTGATCGCAAAAGTGACTTACGAATATTTGAGTATTCTCTGGGATTGTTAGAAACTTTTCTGGATGTCTTCTGGAAAGACAGAGGTTTGTTCGCATCCAGAAATTGAGTTTTTCTTTATGGATCTGTAGAACTATATTTCTGGAAGGTGATGTCCAGTTTGTGCTCGTGTTCTTAATCAGCATTTTCTTATCTACTTGGGATCAGAGTTGTGCAGCGGAAGTGGTTTGGAAGTGTTTCTGATTTGTCTTTTCCGGATCAGGAGAAGTTTGTAGTTTTCTGCTGTTTATGGAGTAGAATTGTGTTTTGGTTTTGGATTGATCTTGAGGAGATCATTGTGTTGGGTTGTTTTAGGTTCTGTTTGTTCTGGAGGAATCAGCAAGGGGTTGAGCTGATCAGTTTGGATGATGACAGCCCAGGATCGTCCGAAGACTTTTGTGGATAAGGGACGAAGGAATTTGGAATTCGAAGTTAGAGACTTCGTTGTTGTTGGAGTTTTCTCTGATTCAGGAGCTATAAGTTTTGAGTAATTCTGGGAAGCTAGCTCCGAGATGTTTGAATCTCATCTATGTTTTGGTTGGATCAGTGTTTGGTTTTCAGGATTGAATTGCCAGTTTGGATAGCTGGAATTCGATGAGTTTCACGTATCTCTGAGGGAGTACGTATATGGTCTATCTCTGGTTTTAGAACCAGTAGTTATAGAGGTTGGTTGTTGAATCAGACTGGTCTGTAGTCTGATATGTTGTCTAGTTCTGTAGATCAAGATGAATAAGAGCTCTATAGCTTAGTAGTATTGATTGCTATGGTTGTTAGCATATCATTGTTATATGCTTGTGTTTTAAAATTTAACCTTTAAGTAGATTATTAAATTACCTTTGTTTTAAATTTCGGGGATGAAATTCTTTTAAGGGGGGAGGAATGTGATGACCCGGGATTTGAAGCAATATCAATTTAATAATCTGAAATAGAAATTAAATTGATCTAATAATCTTTGTAATAAGATTTGAATTAATTTAATAATCCAATAAAATAAGTAGTTAATTGATAAATTTTATCTTTTTAAATCTAATAATTGTTTTATATTTATATATATATATATAGAATATTGTATATATTGTGAATAGATACTGTTTTAAATTTAAGTAATAAATAAATCCTGTTTCTATAAAATATGTATCTTTAGTAAGTTGTGAATTATGATTTTATTTGAAGGTTAAACTTTTTAAAGGTTATTTAATAAATAAATATGGTTTTAAATACATAAGGTAAATTATTTGAATGATTTAAAATATGTTTAACTCAAGTTTAAAATTTAAGTAAAATAATAATAAGGTTATTTTGATCAATATATAATTTATTAATAAGAAGACAATTTCTTTTAATAAGTTATTTGTGGTTATTAAATGTTGTTATTTTTTTAAAAAAATATTGTAACAAATAAATTTTTAATAAGGTTAATTGTTTTTCAAAAATTAAACTGTGTAGTTATGTTTGTAAATAAATTGGATTTCAAAAAAAATTAATTTGAACTTGTATTCAAAGCTTTTAAATTTTAAAGTATAAATTTTTTTAATTTGTTTTGATTTTGAAATATTTGTATAAGTTTAATTTTATAAATATAGTTTGATTTATTCATTTTAAAATCTATATTCATGTAAATAAATACATGTTAACTAATTAATTAAACATATCTTATATTAAACATCTAACTAAAATACAAGTTAACTTAATTTATAGCTTATTAACATTTATCAAGTGTAAACTTTTTAGAAACATAAATTAACATGTGTTAGGAAATAAGACATTTAAAGTGACAAATGTTAACTTCTTTACAAGTGTCAATTTTTGTTTGATTTTATTTAAATTTTAATCAAACAAAAAATTTATTCCATATAAAACACTTTCACATTCTTCATTTCTTTCCTTTTTCAAAATCAAAAGCCAAACAAAAATCTTCAAACCCAAAATGCAAAAAAAATCTGAAATGAATTAAACACTTCTCTTAAAACCCAAACTTTCTGAAAATCCACTTCTCAAACCAAATTTGTAAACCTGAAAGTTCCTCAAATCCAGTCTGAAACATCTTCAAATCCACTTCTCAAACCAAAAGCATGCATATCATTTTTTTCCAAAATTAAATCAAATACATGAAATCAAGCAAGAATTCTGCATTTCTGCAATTCAAGTCTGCATGCAAACCGATTATTTTCAAATCAAAACAAAACAGCCTGCATATTTTTCATTTGCATTTCCTCCTTTCAAAATCTTGAAGCAAAATCTATTTGAACCTGCTTTCTGGAACCTGAAGTGTCTGCATGCAAGAATTCAGTGATAAGCCTTCCAGTTTCTTTTTCTCTCAAGCAATCCATGCAACTCAAAGTTTTAAAGCAAGCATTGGAGTGCAAAGTTTGAAAAAAATAGGGGTTTCAGTTTCAGGCTCTTCAAAATCTAAACTGGAGGCTCTATTTTCAAATTTTAAGGCGAGTAACATTTTTCTTAAAATTTCTTAAGTACTAATTGGTAGCATGTTTACATCTGGAAATAAATATGTTTATGTGAATGTATATATGAATTATTTGTATGTTTATACATGTATGATGTGTGTATGGTAAATATTCCTGTAACCCCTCGGTTCTTAGTTCAAGCTCTAGTTTTTGGAATTAAAAATCATACCTCTCGATCAAATCCATGTTAAGATTCAAGTTTTAAACAAAACTTGTTTGTTTTATCCTAGATAATTTTTTAAAATATTACTTAAGTGAAATAAAATTTGAAATCTTACTGGGTATTTAAAACAGCAAAGCAAACTTTGAATCAGGGAAAACCCAAACATTTTAGTTTATAAATCTAGGATCTTAATTTGAATACATAGACTAAAGCAAGATTTTTAAATCAAAAATCTAAATTTTAGTTTGGGTTTGGGTGTATATTTCTGGTTTGACCAGAAATTGGTTTGTGGGTGGTCACTGGTGATCAGATTGTTTTGGGGAGTCGTTTTTCCTCCAGTGGGTAGAGGAGTGTTCAGCGAAACTTTGAAAAATGTTGGATGGCGTTGTAGTTCATCGTGGTGGCTGCGGTGATGTGTTCTTGTCCAGAACCCTAGTTTTAACTAGGTGGTTTCAATTGGTCGGCACGGGTTGAAGAGTTGATCGAGTTCAACTGGCTCTTGGGTAATGGAAGCTTGGATATAGACGAAGTCGAGGCCGGAGTGGTAAACTTGCAGGTGGTCGGAATTTTGCAAACGAAGCGATGACAGGTTTGATGGGTTTTGGTACTTCTGGTTACAGGTTTTGGGATTAAGTCTCGAATTTAATTTCGAGCTGTTGAGGGATAATTGATGGTCGTGAAGGGTCGTGGGGTTTGTCGCCGTCATGGGGAGACCACCGGAGGTGGTTGGAGATCGCCGGAGGCACGGTGCACGTGCACCGTGCACTGCCGTTTCAGGTGATTTTGGGTATTGTTGTTGTTTTTTTAACTCGAAGTAATACTCGAGTATTGCTGTGCTTGGCTCGAAGCAGGGGTTTTGCTGACTCGAAGCAAGTTTGTTCTTGCTCGGGTTTAATCATATTAACAGGTTGTAGTTTTTTTTAAAACCTGTAGTTCTGTTTCCATTTTTAAACTAAAATTTAAAAAACTGAATTTAAATGAAGTTAAGTTTTTAAATCTGAGTTAGGTTTAAATCTAGTTTGTATTATAGATTCAAATGATTTCGAATCTTATAAGTTTTTAAAATTTAAAGGGGATTTCAGTTTTAAAAATAAAAATATAAAACCTGACAGTTTTTTTGGAAAATTTAATTTCAATTTGAAATCTGAAACTTAATTTTAAATAGCAGTTTGAATTTAAAATTTTAAGTTCAGTTCCTTAAGATTCTTTGAATCTTCAGTTTTTTAAAATGAATTTGTATTTTAAATAAAGCATTTTAAAATCAAGGGTTAAATCAAAAGTTTAAATTCAAGTTAAATTTCAAATGATTTAAATAAGGAATGGTTTCAAATGTATTGAATTTAAAACTGGATATTTGAATAAGTTTTAAAATTTGAATGTTTTCAAACAATTTATTTTTAATTGTTGCTAGAGGTAAATTTATTTCCAAAACAAATATTTGAACTTGATTCTTTTTGAATAAATTCTTTATCAAGGTTTATAAAAAAGGAAATTAAATGATTTGTTAACTTGAATTTGAAATTTAAATGGTAATGTTGTTTAAACTTAATTTTAAATAAAAATTAAGCAAAACTGATTAAGACTTATCTTATATAAGTTTTAATTATAAGTAATAAATGTTATTTACATTTATTTTAAAAAATTATATAAATGGAATTTAAATTGATTAATGCTTTAATAAATATCATTTTGAATTTTAGATTCAAAATGAAATTTGAACTTTTAAATTTAAAATGCCATGTTCTAAGTACACTTTAATATCAATAAAATTATTAATAAGGAATGGATTATTTTAAAAATTATTAAGGTGTTAAAATAATTAAATAAATATAATAATTATGGAGTGATAATTTATAATTAATAATTTGTATTAATTTAAATTAGAGATAAATTAAGAAGTAACTAAAGAAAGGTAATTAAAGAATTAATAATTGTTAATGATGGTCATTAACTAAAGTTTATTTAGTAATTAATTAATATGATTAATTTTTTAATAATTAATTAGATTGATTAATTAATGATAATAAATTACGAAATTTATTTAAGTTTAACTACTTAAATGAAAATAATTAAGACATTAATTACTTAATGTAATTAATGGAGTTATTGTGGTTGGTTTAGATTAATTAATTTAGTTTAATTAATTTAAACATTGGATTTGATAATAATTACTTGATGTAATTAATAAAGTAAATTACTCGGTAAAGTAATTAGAGACAAATACAGGATGTAATTAGTGGATGATATTGGGATTCAAAAAATAATTTTGATAAAATTGTTTTGTATAATTAATCAAGGAATTAATTAAAGAATTAATTAAGGGGTAACTAATCTGATAAGTAATTAAGGGTAGTTAATTACAGATTGAGATTAATCAAGGTGATTAATAATTATGGATTAAGTGGGATTAATTACTAAAAGTAATTAATTTAATTGAGTAATTAATTAAATATCATTAAGGATCGTTAATTAATGATGTAATTAAGATTGATTAATAATTATTAATTAATCAATAATAAGTGATTAGGTGTAATTAATTAATTATAATTAATTAAGGTTTAATGTAATTAATTATAGATAATTAATTAATGAAGGAATTAAAGGTTAATTACTGTATTTGGTTTAGAGTAATTAATTTTATAAAATTAATTAAAAGTATAATTAATCAGGATTGATTAATTAAGATGATAAATTAAGGGTTAATTAATTAATTAATTTGTAATTAATTAATTTGTAATTAATTAATTTGTAATTAATTAATTTGTAATTAATTAATGATGATGTAAGCAAGATTTGTATTGTGTAAGTAATTAATTTGATTCATTTTAAATTAATTAGAGATGATGTAATTAATTTAATTCATTTTAAATTAATTATAGATAGTATGATTATAGGTCATTGCTTATAAATGGATGATATTGGTTTCCTTGAATGGTTTGAATCTCAGCTATGAGATTAGTAATGTTGTTTGATATGGATGCATTGGTTGCATTGTAATGATGATATTGATTATCTTTGATAATGATAAATGTGGATTATCTATGGTTATGATAATGATAATTATCTGTTGTGAATCTATGAATTATCTATCTGTGTGTATATAGATAATGTTATTGAATTGTTTTAAACTCTAAAACAACTTGGACCTAAAAGACATGCTTTGGATTTCGATGAGACCGGGATCGGGTTTCCATATTTGGATATCCGAAAACCACATCGATCCAAATTAACGATAGGTCGTGAATCTTATGTGAAGAGTGAAGACTTGAGGTGTAAGGACTATTAGTCAGTATAACTCTGGGGGTGATTCCGTGATGAGTTTGACGGAAATAGTACTTACAGGCTCGAGATGGCGATTCAGAGTGCAAGGGTTATCGTCGTTGACTTCGAGGGTGATTCCAAAATGAGTGTAATGAGATAATGCCTTCGATTTTGTTCGAACTCGGAATGAACTTGTATGGATTGAATGCTTTCAGAACATCATCAGGTGGACGATAAGCATTCTAAGAGATGTGTTCTCTAAAGGTAATCATAGCCTCAAGCCTCATCAACCGGGAATGGCTAAAATAGGGGAGGTGCAGCAAGGCTTCGTGGGTAGCCCCCACTGGAGAGCAAGATTTTCCCCTGTCTAGAGGTCCCTTTTTATTCGGCTGTATGGGCAGTTGGAATCGCGCGCCAACTGCGGGGTTTTCTAGTCGGAACTGTTCAGTAGGAATGGGTCCGGCCTTGTGTTGCAGGGGAGCGGGCGTACTCCTCAGTACGTTGATCTAGGCCACGTACTGTGACGGGCGATACCCCAGTAGCCCTGCCATTGATGGAATCCAAAATCCAATAAGTTCCGTACGTATTAGTTGTGCTTAACTATGTTGGAACGTGAGATGTAAGCATTCGAGCTATTTCTGTATTTTACTTGAAAACCCTAGACCTATTATAATATCACTAGATTTCCTATCAAATGTTTTGGTTAGCGTAAGGTAAAAACTTTTCCATGTTTATGGGTTGAAAGTCTTACGTGATACCTTTCTTTTCAATGATTTTTGAAAGTTAAGCAACTTTAACCTGTTACTCACACCAGACCTATGTCTGACCCGGAGTTTATTCTTTGTTTTCTTAAACTCTTGGGTACTCAAAATTTTTACGAGTAGCCAAGGGATTCAGGTTAGCTTTGACGAATATTGGAGGAGCAATGGAGCAGGAGGCTTCTACGTTAGATATATAGTATTCCGATGTGGGTCCTGTGTTGTCTCTGGATTGTATTATGTTGTAAATACTAGATAGGTGTTTATAACTGTTTAGTATGTGTTGTATTATCTGTGTACTCTGATAGTGGTTGTAGACTATGTAATATTTTATGTTATCAATATAATTTATTTGTTCCGCTGTTTAGATTATGATGTGTTGTTTCTTCTTTCTTCTCTTTCTTTCTCTTTTCTATCCCTTTCTTTCTTTCTTAGCGATGCAACTTTCTGGTGTTAGGAAGTTGGGTCGTTACATAAAGAATTTCATCCTCAAAATTTCGTCACCATCAAACCAAGAAAGAAATAACCCCACATAAATGCTTAACATTTTTCATAAGCTCGTATGATGTGTGTAGATCATCCGTACGTAATATCCAATTCGATCACTTACTCAAATACATATACTTCACTTTCTAACAGTATCACTCACTCGATTCCCTAGTGCGGACTCTGATCAGGTTCTTTGATTGGAAACCTCCATTCTTCTTACACCGTCATATACTATGATAGAAAACATTGGTAACATACAATGAACCCTCGTCAGGTGTTCGCCATCAAGAATCAAGTGATATATCCTTATTCGGGTCGTGTGAATCACCTCAAAGTCATGTACTAGAATCTTGAATCAAGAATTGTCCAAAGATATGATCTACGTAGAACTTACGTACTTATTCTTATTAATTCTTACTTATAGCCATTTCTTTTTACTTCCAAAATCATTTATGAAAATGTTTCATAAAAGCTTGACTTAAGCTTTAACTTGTTTAATGTTAGAACCTCTATTTTTGGATTTTAATGACAACAACTATACAAGTATGCCAAAGAGCCTTTAAGCTAACTTGCAGGTACATAAGTATCAAAAAGAGACAAACAAATTAGTTCAACAAGAAGATATACAGTACAAAAGAGGATAAAAGTATATATAAAAAGAAACAATGTAACGACCCGCTATTTCGAACCATTCAAATCGATAATTATCCACACATGTCAGACTTGAATTGGTCAAAACAACAGATTGTTAATTTATATTTGGAAAAACTTAGCATATACCGTAAATAAAATCAATCACAGAATCATAGACACACAGTTACACAACAATAAGCAGCGGAATAGATAAATAGTAGTTCATGAAGCTACTAGATAAACATTAGAGTCAGAAAAAATACAACAGAAAATCTCAAAAACAAAGTAGTCTCAAATACAAAAGCAACAGACAAGTCTGAACATAAACAAGTGGAAATAAATAAGATAGCAGCAAAGTTGAATAGATAAGAGACAGATCTTCAAGCAAAGCTCCAAACTCCAAAGGTGACTCAAATGCTGTGACACTCAGTCTGGCCCGAGCATAAATGTAATGACCCAGAATTTCAATCATTTGAAATTTGTATATCTAATTGATTTTAAATATTCATAATTTAATTTTATAAGTTGAATAACTTATATTTCAAATATCTTGATTTAATTGGCTAATTAAATTGTTAATTTAATATTTGAAATTTTAATTTAATGTGAATAAAAATGATTTATAAAGTTGATATAAATTCTATTTGAATTATAATGATATTGGTAAACTTTTGAAATCAAATTAAAAGTAAATTTATTGAAATTGGAGATTTATATATTTAATTAACATGTAAAAATAGGCATTTTTGACACTGTCTTGGATTTCGATGAAACTCATTTCATTAGATCCATAATGTTATATTATTGTAGGATTTCAAATTTCGTGTCAATCGGATTACGGTTTAGTTATGGGAAGCTAAAATGCGTAGAAATTTGTTTAAGTAAATTTTAATTAAAATAAGTCGATTCGAAAACCTATCTTCCAAATACGATTTAATCCCGATATATATTCCATTGTGTTCGAAATAGGGGTAAAACATTATAAACGTTTGACGGCTCGTTTCGATTCGAGTTTGGAAAATTCTGGCATTGAATTGTGTTTTGAAATTGTCTATATAAGGACGTTATTTACCAAAACCCTAGAAACCTAGGTCTAGCCATCACTAAAAATTCAATGGCCAAGAACATTCGATTCTTTCCCCCTCAAAATCCCTCGATCAATCAAACGATTTGAGAAACATTCTAAAGCAAAAACTTAGAGGGCGGTGAGATCTAGGAGATCAATGGCTGTGATAGAGTTTCGTGGGGTGGATTGGCCAGATTTTGGCCGTGTATATCCATCATTCGCGCACGAATTTCGAGAGGATGGTGGAGCCGAGCTTGCCGTGCCTCTGGGTAGTGGTGCAGTAGAGTTCAAGCTTTCGTCTAGACGTTGTGGATCGACCTCCGAGGGCTTGGAGGAGGAGCGGCGATAAAAAATAGTCATCATGAGTGGGTTCGTGCATGTGAAACTGGGGAGGGAGAAGATGCGATGAAGAAGGGATGTGTGGCCTTGATTAAATCTGGGTATATAAAAAAATTGTAAATAATTTGTATATTTTATAATGCGTGCAAAATTCTAAATTGCATAACTTTGTCATATGAGGTCTATTTCGCACGAAAAAAGTTGCTTTAGGTTTGTATTTGCGAGCACATGCAAAGGAGCTTGTTTGAAGTTGATCGAAGCTAGTGAAAATTTTGATTAAAATTAAACGTCTGTTTATTTTTATTCGGAATAAAATGCTGCAATGGTTATTGGAATCAAAGTAAGTATAACTCACCCTTTCTGACTCGCTTATATTTTTATATAAATGAAAATAAATTTATTTATGTTGATTGATGATTGTTTGGATGATATATGATATATTATATATATATATATATATATATATTGATTGTTTTGGATATATTCTTGCCAATTGGAGTAGATGATACCCTATAAGTTCGCGTGTATGAGCGGATAACCTTTTGTACGTGTGTCTGCCTCGAAGCGGACATTGTACATATTTTCTAATATGTATATTTGCTTCAGGTGATAGGTTGGAGGGATCTAACTGGATTCCTCACCGGTCTTGATTTTTATTTATAGATATTGCGATATATGCTATTATCGTATGATATATGATGAGTTTGATGCCATGATGGATATGATTGTTGTGAATCACCTTGTTTAGTGATGTTGTAGCATTGGGCTATTTTGGTAATTTTAAAAATATTAAAACGATGATTTCAATTTAAAAAGGGTTTCAAAGTGATTTTGAAAATAGATGTTTTATTAATTTTTGAATTGTTAAGGAAATGAATTTGTTTTAAATGAATAAAAAATCATAATTTTTATGTTATAAAAATTATGATTTTTGTGAAATATACTTAAATATGAATTGTGAAATATACTTAGGTATGACTTTTGAAGTTATATAAGTTTTAATAATGATTTGTAAATTACTAAAAGAAGAAGTTTATTTAAATGTAATCAAAATTTGATTTTTGAAATATGGAGTTAACTACTTTGTATAATAGTTTAAATTGAGAATTTGGACTTATTATAAATGGTGTTTCATAAAAATTAGAAATGGGACTATAATCAAATTTGTATATGGATTTGGAATTGAAATTTAGAAATGGATTTATAATGGATTTTATAAATAATAAGACTTAAGAAGAATGAACTTGTAAATAAAGAGATTTATAAGTAATTAACTTATAATCGGATTTTGACGTATAAATGAGATAAATGGATTGGTTAATAAAGGAATTCTATGAAATGAAGTTTTTATAAATATAGAAATGAAATTTATAAACATTGTTTTATAAATCCGAAATCAACTTATTTTGATATGTTAATTATGAAAGCTTATAAGAAGGATTATATTCACGATTTTGGACAATGAATAATCCTTTAAATTAAATATGTAAAAGTAATGACTTGGGTAAAGGAATTTCATTCACGGTTTTGGACAGTGAATAATCCCTTAAGTTAAATGAATGTTTTGGGAAGTGTACTTTTAAATAGAGTTAAATGGTTTGACGATGTTTTAAAAGGTGTGAGCATCGAATACATAGGTTTCAACATTCATTGTTGAAATGGACGTTTTCGAGAAGTGAGGAAAGCATGGACTATAACACTGTTGTTATAGTAAATGATTTTCCAATGGAGATGTTTTGTATAGTGTATGGGATTTATATATCTATCTAATTTTCGAATCCTTACACTAATGATTTTGGGTTGTCGTAACAGTGTTTTACGCAGCATTCATTTTGACCCAATAAAGCGTGTGTTGAAAAGTATTAAGCTTTCCTAAAAGAGATTTGTGAATATGCTTATACTGTCAAAATAAGTATATGTAAATGTTTTCCAAATATATAATATTGAAATTGTTTTGATAATATATCTTTTTAAATATAATTTGAAGTGAATACTTAGAAAGTGATTTAATTAATAAAAGATTAATTAAAAGGACCAAGTGATTTCTTATGGTGCTAAATATTTGTTTGTTTGCTTTGATATTTAAATAAACGACTATTAAATTTTTCCATTTTAGTTCCTTGACTTGATATGGGAACTATTTAGTCATAAACTTAGTACGTAGCCATCTATGTAGGCTTGATTATCGTTTGTGTTGAGGATGTTGATTCGTGTAGTGCGGAGTGTTACTCCAATCTATCGAGCTTCCCTCTTGGTCGAACGATAGCAAGTTGAAAGTTGGAGACGTGATAAGTCTATGAGACTTAGTTTATGGGTGAGGTTAAGAAACGCTTTTGCGTTGTTGTTGCGAAGTGACCAGGATCGGTTTATCCAAAAACCACTTCGGACCAACGTATATGTGTTCGATTGTGCAGGTTATTAATGATATTGATATTTAGGATTTTCATAGTGGAGGATTGCTTGTTGATTGTTTGGGGTTAAAATTCCAATATACATCTTGTAGCGGTAGTCTCTTCATTATAAAATATCCATTACAATTGCTATCGCTACTAATCCTAGGGATTTCCCGACAGGATGTGGTAGGAAAATACCTTAGGTCTGTCCTGTTCTTGGACAACTTGTATGGACGAGTGTTTGACATTGCATTTCTAAGATTACATAGATTGGTTTTTACAAACGTACATCTGTGGTGGTGGAGAAGGCAACTTCTCTTAGGTTAACACCTTCCTTGAGACATTTGAGCTCAAGTGTTGTATTTTTGTGGAAGGCAATTAGTAGTCAACGGAAATGGCAACGTGGCATTCAAAGTGATATGTGATATGTGAAAGGTAATCGTAACCTCAGGCCTCATCAACCGAAAAGGTCGAATTAGGGTTAGATACGGCAAGGCTAAGTAGGTCACTCACAATTAGGACATGATCATCCTCTTCTAGATATATTTCTTCCTGCTATGATGTTTGGGATGTAAATTAATGTGATTTGTATGCTATGTGGGCCCTCGAAAAAGGTCGGTAATGACCGAGGGATTATATATTCGGTACTACCTAGCTATAGAGGTAGGTCGGTCTTATGTTGGTAGAGGTTCCTTTGTGATGTTCCTTGGCACATTCCTCTAGAGATATATTGTTGGAAGGTAGTCCCTTCACTTGGTCATTTGTATCGAAATCCAAACTCCACTACGAACTTGCGGTTTTGTCTGTGTTGGCGTAATAAATAGCCCCGAAATTCTATATGGATAACCATTTCGGCTATGATTAATATTATTTGTGAAATAAACATAATTATAATACAATATGATCTGGTATGAAATGTTTTGGTTATCGTAAGGTAAAAATGTAATGATCCGTAAATTCGCACCCCTTCGAGTCGACAATATTCTCCATCAGATCAACTCAAATTGGACAGAAATATGAATCATTAGGGTTAAAGATGAAAAAGGTAGAAGAAGAAATAGAAAACAATATCAAAATCTCACAATCGTAGTGGAACAAAATATATATATATAACAACAGATTTTTATACAAAAGAATCTGTGACTATATAATACTTACAATCATCAGAGTATAACACAATCCATAACAGATAATTGGATAGTTATAATAACTTGTCCTTACAAAGCTGACTATACAGCGTACTATAAACAGCGGAATATAAGTCAGATATGTGATACACGTCTCTGTCGTCCAGCTCGTATCCTGAACTCCACAGCATCCTATCATGTATCTTTAATACTCGGTCTGACCCGAGCATTATAATAAAATAACACCCAAATCAGTCTGGAAAACCAGCGTGAGAAAAAACACTCAATTTGACTATTAAAGTTTTCAAAAATCCTTTGAAATCAAAGGTACCTCCTAAGACCAGGCCAAAAATAAACATGTCGGGTTTTTACCTTATGATAACCAAAACATTTTTAACAAATCCATCTGATATTATGAAAGTGTCTATAGAAAGTAAAACAGAATCTAGCTGAAATGCTTGCATCACACATTCCAGCAATAGTTGGGCACAATCAAAACCGTACGGGCACTTATTGGAGATTGGATTCCATACAATGGAAGGGCTACTGGGGTACCATCCATCACAGTACCTGGTCTAGATTAGCGTACAGAGGACAACTCCCGATCCCCTGCAACACAAGACCATCCTACTCCTAACATGGATGACCAAATAAGGTCACCCCGCGGTTGGGATCAACAACCACCCACTAAGCCGAGATCAAAAGGGAACTCCAGACAGGGATGACCTTAACCTACTTGGGTGGTACCCACTTAGCCTTGCCGCACCTCCCCTGGTTTAGCCATTCCCGGTTGATGAGGCTTGAGGCTACGCATCACCTTTTTAGAACACATTCACTTAGAATGATCATCGTCCTCCAGTGAAGATAGTCTAATAGCATTCGTCCATACAAGTTGCCATGGGTCTAGACAAACCGAATCACCGTCTTCATCATCTTCACGGTCTTCATTCGCAAACGTTCAAACAGGATCGAAGCGGTTTTCGGATAATTAGATCTGATTCTGGTGTCTTCGAAACAATCAGCGTATTGGCCAATATTGATAATCGGTTATTTAACTATCAAATTAACAATCATTCAACCCATTATTTTATTTCCACTGAAAAGCACCAAGTCTTATTTGATTTAGATTTTAAATAAATTAAATCACTTTATCCAAAAATATATACTTAAAACATTTAAAGCAAAACTACTTAAATCACTTTATTCAAAATAATAGTTATGAAATTCTATAACAATTTCCCAAGTAAAACTTTGGCCAAAACTAATTTTAAAATAAAACTATTATATAAGGTATAAATATATTTAATAGTTATCCTTTACATCAAGATACTAATTTAACCTTTAAAAATAGTTACTACTATAATTAACTTAAATAAATATTTACTTTAACAATTTTAAAACAACTAAATAATAATTTTTCCAAAACATTCTTTTCAAACACTTTTATAGCTTCTAATTTATACTTAAAAATCTCATTTGAAATCATACTTGGCTTTTTATGAATTTACACTTTTCATTCCAATATAGCCCATCAAATCATTTGTAAATCCTTCTCGATTTATTTCCAATTTAATTTACGTCCCAATCTTGTAAATTTTCTTATTCCACATTTTTAAAAATAAAAACATAATTTATTTTTAAAACGAATTACCCTTCCCTTATAAATTCCCACCGTGAATTTTATAAATCCAAATTATCCACTGATAACTATTCACTTTATTTATAAACCCAGCTAATAAATTCCATAATCTCATTTCCCTTTAATTCACAGTTTCCAAAACACTTAATCGATTTTCAAATCGATTCTCTGAATTAAATTCCCTTTAAAATTTTATTTCTCAATTTATCCAAATTTATTCCAAAATCCATTAATTCCAGTTTTACTCCTCTATTATGATTTAAAACCTTATCCAAATCTAAAATATGGATTTCATACTTTATTTCAAAATTCTCCCTTATTTCCCCAACTGATTTTAAATCTTGAATTTAAAAATAAATCCTTTTTGTCCTAACAATATTCGCTTAAGTCCAAAAACTCCTTTATTTTCATTTATTTAAAATCTCAATTTTTTCCATACTCGGAATTTATTTAATAGGATTTAAAATCAAAGTTTTATCCTTTTCCAAATTCATTCCTTCAATTATCCGAATTCAATGTAATTATCTTACTTAAAATTCTCTTTTTAATTTCCTTCAAAAATCCAATCTTTATTATTTTTGGCATCTTAAAATATCAAAATATATCCAACAAACCATATCATTCAATACTTTCAATTTTAAATATATTTATCACAGATTATCAAATAAATCACATAACTGAATATGAAAATAAATTTCAATATTTTTGAGGAATCTAGCTGGATCCCTCCAACATGTTTCTCTGCATCCACAGATATTAGCCCAATATAAAAATACCAATCCCACTTCGAGTGTGATATCGCAGTATATAGGGTCATCCGCTATTATGCGGGGCGCATAGGGTCTCAGCCGCTGTGTAATGCGTGAATATCAATCACTCCAATATATATATATATATATATAGACACACACACACACTACTATATATAATGTCACATCTAGACTGATAATAATTTATCAATTCAATCAATTAACCAATAATTTAAATATTTACTATTTAAATTCACTAGCAACCCAATTTGAGTGAGATTAACTCACCTTTGATTATTGTTTGCAATCCATTTAAATCTCGACTATTTTCTCCACGATTTTGGACCTTGTAATAAACATTACATGGTTTATTAACACTCTTAATAATTGAATAATCAATTACTATTTATTAATTTAATTTAAATTAATTTTCCTTTGAATAATTTCTAGTAACTAAAATAATTGAATAAATTAATTTAAATAAATTAATCTCCATACTACATTATTTTAAAAATTAACTAGTAAGTGAAAATATGTATTTATGTATATTTATTTATTTTTTGAACTACATATATACTTACAAAAAAAATCTAAATAGATTTAAAAATCTATTTTTATATAAACTCCTCAAACATTTAAAATTCCCATTTTTTTCAAGTGTAATATATATATATATATATATATATTAAAACGGAATGGTTTTTTTCTATATCTTACTGCAAAATATATGTATATACATTTCCTCTGTACCTATTTTAACCCTATATATTAGATAACAACAGAATTGCTATATATATATATATCTTACTGATATTATTATTTATAATATCTATATACATATATATACACAGAATTAAAATTAAAATGGGTTTATACCTTACTGCCACTCCCTACAGCAACTCGCGGCATGCCATGGACCCAGCTAATGTCGACATCTGCTACTCGCGACTCCCTCTATCACCTTGCTTAACAACTCTGATTCCCCCTCTCTGACCATCGCACCCGAGACCCTCCCACACACGGCTATAGTCGTGGCTTTGTCCCCATGCGACTCGCGACGCCAGCCCCGGTCACGCATCCCAATGCTGCGACCTAGCCCCCTCTAACCTTTGCCTCCCCTTCTCATATCCAAACCCTAGCACGCCACAAAAACTGATCTACCCACCCCTCATACCTGCCGCCATACGAACGAGAAGCCATCCGATTAAATGGGTTCGTGAATTTATGAACGTCGAACCAATCTGAGCTCCGACATTATTTTTTTCGGTGGATCTCGATTTCGATTTGAAATTTTAAAGGCGAGCGGCCTTTAGCATTGGACTTGGAAAAGAAAGCACACGATTTTATTTTATTTTTTTTGCATTTTATTTCGGATGAGGCACGAGATTTTGGTTTGAACCGCTCGGCCATCATTTTGATTTTGTTTTCTTGGCAACGAACTGTTTGAGATTTTTAAAAAGAAACGAAGGCGGGTACACGATTTGATGTATGCGTGTTTGAACAAGCCAGCTATAGTGACCAGAGATGAAAGCAAAAAGGTCCGATGTGAAGGAAATACGGCTGAAGTTGACCAGTATATAAACATATATATTTTAAATTCAAATCGTCTCGAAAAATACAACTTAAAATTTCGAACTCCTATTGAGGCGTGCCGCTAGGCGTTCATAATGTTATACCCCTATTCCAAACGCACTAGAAAAGGTTTTGAGTCCTAATTCGATCGTATGGAGAAGTTAGCTTTTTGGACACAATTATTATATTGAATTTTCGATATAAATTTCAGTGCGTTTACCTACCATACGATCACAAGATAACTCCAAACGATATGAAATTAAAAACACGATAATAAGACACTATTACGGATCTAATGGAACTAGCTTCGTTGAATTCCGAGACTGTGCCTCGGAAGGCTATTTTTAAGTATCAATTTAAACAATGTATTTTTAAAACTAAACAAATCAGTTCCAAATTCACTTTTAAAGCTTTCCTTATCTTTAGTATTATCAATATAAATTTTACAAGCTTTCAAATTATATTTAACAAGATTGAAACTCCCGATTTCAAAATTTACCCAATTTCCAGTTATTTAATTCAAAATCAAATTGTCCAAAAAATAGTTATATTGGAAATCCAAGTTAAAAATTAACTTTAATATTTAAAATCAATTGAATAATTTAATTTTAAATATCCAAAATTATTGGTAGTTACGTTCCTCCCCATTATAGGAATTTTGTCCCCGAAATTACTAGTTAAGAAGAATGGTCCCAAAACCCAATAACTATTTTCCCCAATGCCAAACAGTTTTTAACAACTCCCCAAAACAATCTTTTTATTAAGACACACTATCACCCTTTCTAATTTCCCAAACTAATTCATAGGTTCCAACCAATATTACTCAACCATTCAAATTAAAATTTAAAACCAAATTTTAAATTATCAAAACTTTATTCAAAAATTTTCTGACTCCTTAAATTTTCGAAATTTTTTGCCAGTGTCTCCTTTGTGCGGCTAGCTTGGAACAACCACAAAACTGCCTCTACGTCCCCAAATTTAAAAATAAAACAAAAGCCAAGTGGCTAGATCAGAAGGTCATCAAATTTCATATGACAAATTTTAAATACATACATTTTTGTCGGACAATTCAAATTTATCTACTGAAATCAAAAACACCAATTTCCTTTGATTTTAAAACACATGTATCCTACTTAGCAATGATATCCAATCATAGAATTCAAAATTGTTTTATTTACATCCTTTTCAAAATTTTCAATATTAGCTTTACTTAAGCCCATACGATGCACATATATCATCCGTACGCAATATCATATCTGATCGCTCACTCAATCACACAATTTCACTTTCGAACTAGTATCGTCCACCCGACTCTCTAGTGCGGACTCAGATTTGGTTCCTTGATCAAAAACCGTCATCCTCCTTGCACAGTCATAAACTATGATAGAGAATTTCCAAAATCAAGGTTCTCCATCGAATATCGAGTGAGAGATCCCAACTCGGATCGATATAAATATCTCAAAATTTTGTGCTTGAATCTGGATCAATTCGTTATGCGAATAAAATAATATACGTACATCCTACGTATCTATCTAAATGGATTATTAGCTAAATCAATTCTCCTTTTATTCACATTTACTTTGATTTCCATTCACTTATCCATAATTTATTATTTCACACGCCTTTATTAAATCTTCATTTTCAAATATTAACTTAGTATCTTTTCCCCAATACCAATTTTACTTAAGAATTCACCATTTTCTTCTTAATTCCAATATAAATATTTTACACGCTTCTTATTTTTATTTTCACTTCACCCCTTAAGTTATCCATTTTTATTCAATTTATATTTCCAATTTCATTTGTTTTCAATTTGCCTTCCAATTACTAATTTATTTCCAAATCGAATCAAATATTGACTTCTTTTACTGGCCACCTCTTAAACCACATTTATTTAACCAATTCCCTTAATTAGTTCCATTAGCTCCTTGATTTATATCTCAATCAATTTTTATTTCCAAACCATTAGTTTTATTCAGCATATTCGAACTAATTTTCAAATTATATACGTTCAAATTTACCAATATTCTATTCACCCATTTCTTCCAATTTATTCATTTACAAATTCATTTCTAACTTAATAAATTTTATTTCAATGTCCATTCATTTACCCTACTTAGATTTACCCCTCCAAATTCACTTTTATTTAACTTGATTCTGTTAAATTCTATTTTAATTCAAATATAAAACTTCTATAAGTTTTCCAACTTATTTACATTCCATTCACTAATCTTTAATTTACTTCATCTAATTGGCTTACCTTCTAACTCATTTCGTTTTCACACTTACCTTTATTTAACTCTTTCAAGTTGAATTTTATGCTAATAAATTTTCAAATTTGTTAAGTTATCAAACCCATTTATATTTTAATAAACATTTTTAATTAACCTCCCAGAGTTTAAACAATTTTCTTAAGCATTCAAAAATCATTTTTTTTTGAAGTCACACACACCCAAAGTCAAATTATTCCTTTGCATTTCAAAATCAACCCAATTTTGCAAACAAACACCAATCCAAAACATCCATGTAGCAATTTCCCTCTTGGAAACTCGAAAATGAATATCGATGATGCTGGAATCATCATTGAAATTATTTTCCAATGACCGAAGTGAGTTTAGTGCTTTCATTCTTTTAAAACGTTTTCAAGTATTTTTAATTCCAAATCCCACCAGATTTCATATCCAATTCAAAAATACTCCCGAATAATATCACTATTATTCCTCCAAAGCCTTTGAAAATCATTTTCAAACTCAAAGAAAATTAAATTTTCCAAATTTCAAATCCTTCCAATCCATATTACAAATATTACTCTGGAATTTTATTCCACTTCAATTATAAATCAAACTTATAATTCACGTTTACACATTTCATTTTCTTATATGAATTTATTTCCTTAACTTTTGAATATATTTTTCAATTCCTTATTCAATTTCCCCAACACAATAATAATAATTTAATATTATCACTTCCTAACAACCGAGCAACCATATATACTATAAGAATTTATGAAAATTATTCCTTTTATATTAAAATAATTTGGGTAAAATTATTTCATTCACCCTATTTAAACAATACTATGTCGAATTTTTCTATTCAAGTGTTTAGAGATCCCTATCAATAACGTTAATTACTCATATTGACCAGAATCCATAAGCCACTCAACAAACCAATCAACACAATATAAAACAGTTTTATATTCACCAACAAATACGTGCTCATATATATTAATACACTCAAACTCATTCTAGAGTACTACTGACTCTATCTCTAATGAGTAATCCCCACCAGAGCAAGGTTCTCGCTTAACCTTCAGCTCTGATACTAAGTGCAATGATCTGTAAATACGTACCCCTTCGAGCTGACAATATTCTCCATCAGCCCAACTCAAATTGGATAGAAATAAGAACATTAGGGTTAAAGAAGAAAATGGTAGAAGAAGAAATAGAAAACAATATCAAAATATCACAATCACAGTGGAACAAAATATAATATATAACAACAGATTTTTATACAAAAGAATCTGTAACTGTATAATACTTACAATCATCAAAGTACAACACAATCCCTAATACACAACTGGACAGTTATAATAACTTATCCTCACAAAAGCTGATTATACAGCGTACCATACACAGCGAAATATAAGTCAGATACGTGATATACGTCTCCGTCGTCCAGCTCGTCTCCTGAATTCCCCAGCATCATATCCTGTATCTGTAACACTCGGTCTGACCCAAGCATTATAATAAAATAACACCCGAGTCAGTCTGGAAAACCAGCGTGTGAAAACACACTCAATTGGATTATTAAAGTTTTCAAAAATCCTTTGAAATCAAAGGTATTTTGTAAGACCACGCCACAAATAAACATGCCGGGTTTTTACCTTAGGATAACCAAAACATTTTTATCAAAACCGTCTGATATTATGATAGTGTCTACAGAAACTAAAATAGAATCTAGCTGAAATGCTTGCATCTCGCGTTCCAACAATAGTTGGGCGCAATCAAAACCGAACGGGCGCTTATTGAAGATTGGATTCTATACAATGGCATGACTACTTGGGTACCGCCCCTCATAGTACCTGGTCTAGATCAGCGTATAGAGGACCACTCTTGATCCCCTACAACACAAGACCGGCCTACCCCTAACCTAGATAGACCGAATAAGATCACCTCGCGGTTGGGATCTGCAACCGCCCATTAAGCTGAGATCAAAAAGGGACTCTAGACAGGGATGACGTTACTCTACTTGGGTGCTACGCACTTAGCCTTGCTGCACCTCCCCTTTTTTAGCCATTCCCGGTTAATGAGGCTTGAGGCTATGCGTTACCTTTTTAGAACACATTCACTTAGAATGCTCATCGTCCTTCAGTGATGATGGTCTGATAGCATTCGTCCATACAAGTTGCCCTAGGGCTGTACAAAATGAATCGCCGTCTTCATCATCTTCACGGTCTTCATTCCCATACTTTCAAACCGGATCGAAGTTGTTTCTGAAAATTAGACCCAATCCCGGTCTCTTCGAAACAATCAGCGCATGGGCCAATATTGATAGTCGGTTATTTAACTATCAAATTAACAATCATTCAACCCATTATTTTATTTCCATTGGAAAGCACCAAGTCTTATTTCATTTAGATTTTAAATAAATTAAATCACTTTATCCAAAAATATATACTAAAAACATTTAAAATAAAACTACTTAAATCACTTTTTTCAAAATAATAGTTATGAAATTCTATAATAATTTCTCAAGTAAAACTTAGCCAAAACTACTTTTAAAATAAAATTATTATATAAGGTATAAATATATAATAGTTATCCTTTTACATCAAGATACTAATTTAACCTTTAAAAATAATTACTACTATAATTAAGTTAAATAAATATTTACTTTAACAATTTTAAAACAACTAAATAATAATTTTTCCAAAACATTCTTTTCAAACACTTTTAAAGCTTCTAATTTATATTTAAACATCTCCTTTGAAATTATACTTGGCTTTTTAGGAATATACACTTTTCAATCCATATAGCCCATCAAATCATTTATAAATCCTTCTCGATTTATTTCCACTTTAATTTACGTCCCAATCCCGTAAATTTTCTTTTTCCAAATTTTTAAAAATAAAACAACTATTTATTTTTTAAACGAATTATCCTTCCCTTATAAATTTCCACCCTGAATTTTATAAATCCAAATTATCCACTAATAACTATTCACTTTATTTATAAACCCAGTTTATAAATTCCATAATCTCATTTCCCTTTAAATCACAGTTTCCAAAACACTTAATCGATTTTCAAATCGATTCTTTGAATTAAATTCACTTTAAAATTTTATTTCTCGATTTATCCATATTTATTCCAAAATCCATTAATTCTAGTTTTACTCCTCTATTATGATTTAAAACCTTATCCAAATCTGAAATATCGATTTTATACTTTATTTCAAAATTCTCCCTTATTTCCCCAACTGATTTTAAATCTTGAATTTAAAAATAAATTCTTTTGTCCTAACAATATTCGCTTAAGTCCATAAAACTCCTTTATTTTCATTTATTTAAAATTTCTATTTTTTTCCATACTCGGAATTTATTTCATAGGATTTAAAATCAAACTTTTATCCCTTTCCAAATTCATTCCATTAATTATCCAAATTCACTATAATTATTTTTCTCAAAATTCTCTTTTTAATTTCTTTCAGAAATCCAATCTTTATTGTTTTTGGCATCTTAAAATACCAAAATATATCCAGCAAATCATATCATTCAATACTTTCAATTTTAAATATAATCTATCATAGATTATCAAATAAATCACATAACTGAATATGAAAATAAATTTTAATATTTTTGAGGAATCCAGTTGGATCCCACCAACCTGTTTCCCTGCATCCACAGATGTTAGCACAATATAAAAATACCAATCCCACTTCGTGGGGGATACCATGGTATATAGGGTCATCCGCTATTATGCGGGGCGCATAGGCTCTCATCCGCTATATAATGCGTGAATATCAATCACTTCAATATATATATATATATATATATATATATATATACATATACTACTATATACAATATCACATCCATACTGATAATAATTTAATAATTCAATCAATTAACTAATAATTTAAATTTTTTACTATTTAAATTCACCAGCAATCCAATTTGAGTGAGATTAACTCACCTTTGATTATTGTTTGCAATCCATTTCCATCTCCACTATTTTCTCCACGATTTTGGACCTTGTAACAAACATTACATGGTTTATTAAACCCTAAATAATCGAATAATCAATTACCATTTATTAATTTAATTTAAACTAATTTTCCTTTGAATAATTTCTAGTAATTAAAATAACTGAATAAACTAATTTAAATAAATTAATCTCCATACTACATTATTTTAAAAATTAACTAGTAGGTGAAAATATGTATTATATATATTTATTTATTTTTTTGAACTACATATATACTTATAAAATAATCTATATAGATTTAAAAATCTATTTTTATATAAACTCCTTAAACATTTTAAATTCCCATTTTTTTCAAGTCTAATATATATATATATATATATATATGTATATGTACACACACACATTAAATTAAAATGGAATGGGTATTTTTCTATATCTTATTGTAAAATATATGTGTGTATATATATATTTTCCTCTGTACCTATTTTAACCTTATATATTAAATAACAACAAAAAATTGCTATATATCTATCTTATTGCTATTGTTATTTCTAATATCTATATACGCATATATTGTAACGACCCGGAATTTTTATTAATTAAAATTTGAATATTTAATTAATTTTAAATATTAATAAGTGAAATTTATAAGTCGAATAAATTTTATTTTGAATTATTGGATTTAATTGGACAATTAAATCGATAATTTAATACGTTAAATTATGGAAATAATTGAAAATCGAGTTAAATATGATTGAAAATGATTTGTAAAATTTTATTTTATCATGTTGAAGTTAGAAAGATATTTTAGAACTTTTAAAATCGAATTAAGAGTTAAATTGTGAAAATTGAATATTTTAATATTTAATAATCGACTGTAAAATAGCCAATTTTTGAACAGTCTCAGAATTGAACGAAACCAGTTCCATTGGATCCGTAATAGTTAGTTATTACCGGATTTCAATTTTCGTGTCAATCGGAGTTATCGTTTGATCGTAGCAGCTCGAAACGCATCGAATTGTTTTTAATTTAAATTTGGCGAGTTAAAATAGCCATTTTTCAAAAAGTCTCGGATTTCGACGAAACAAGTTTCATCGGATCCGTAATGTGATATTATTGTAAGGTTTCAAATTTCAAGTCAATTGGAGTTACCGTTTGTCCGTTACAAATTAAAACGCCTAGAAATCGATTTAAATCGGTTTAATTTAAATTGAGCGTTTGTAGCCATAACTCGCACAGATGTCCGAATTAGCTTCCGAAACCAATTCCATTGTGTCCAGAACGCAGGGTAAACCTTAGAAACGCTGGTTACGGCGCGTAAATTGGAGTTCGGAATTTCCGGATGAATAGTGTCGATCGTTTCTCTATAAATAGCACCACTCTCTTCATAATTTTAGAAAAAAAAGTCAAAACCCTAAACCTAATTTGCTAGCCGCCACTTTTAGGTTCAATGGCCAGAATTTAATCTCACTTCTCCCTCAATCTCTCTCAATCCAGCAAGAATTAGCCAAAGTTGTTAACTACAACATTGAAGATCATGAAGAGAGCTAGAGATCTATACGGTGATGATGGATTTTGGTGCAACGGAGGGGGAGATAAATGGGGCCATTCGTGGCCAGTTGCGCACGCAACACGAGGAGGAGGAGGGGGCCGAGCCTTATGCCCTTCAGGCCGAGTATAGTGGAGGTTGAGAGCTTCGAAATGGCGGTGGTTTGATCGAGTTTCATCAAGTATTGATGTTGCAATGTTTAACCCTAAGAATTTATGATGGGTTCGGCCTTAGCATAATGTTCTGGAGCAAGAAACGTGGAGGGGGAAGAAGCTTGCGTGCGGGCCTGATGAGGAGGGCATGGATCCAACGGTTGTAATTAATTTGGGTTTAAAATATATAAAGTTTGTTGTAAATTAGTAAGTTTAAATACGTGTAACTTCAAAAATTCATAACTTTTTCATACGAGGTCGAAAAAATGCAAACTCAGTTGCGTTGGAATCGTATGGACGAGCACTACGTGATGGAGTTGGTTTGGAGTCATTTGGAGTTAGTGAGAATTTTGGGTAAAATTAAACGCGCGTTTAATTTTATTCGAAATAAATCGCTAAAACGAAATAGAATCAAGGTGAGAACTTCTCACTCAATCGAATCGGTTTCGATTTTATTTTAAATAGTTAGATTTAAAATATTTGAATGCATGTTTGAATGATGATTGATATCTATTGATTGTTAAAATAGACATTATACGCCGTTAGTAAGCGGATGTTATTTATTAAAAACATATACCGCGAATATTTCATAAACAGTGAAATTGGTATTATATATAATATCAATATATATATATATATATATATTGGCATATGTATATATTGCAGTTGTTGATTTCCCGCATTTTTTTAGCGGATGAGACCCTATTACGCCGTTATTAAGCGGATAATATTTAATAAAAACATATACCGCGATAATTTCGTATTGGAGCGAATTTGGTATTGTGCTAATGTTTGTGGATGCAGGAAAACAGGTTGGAGGGATCCAACTGGATTCCTCAACAGTTTTTATTAGATTTCAGATATTTTGATATTTGATGGATTTTCATATTGATATATGATATCGTTGTAGTCGTGATTGACTATTTGGTGTGTAGCATCATTGGACCCAAAATTTAGGATTTTAAAATGATTTTAAAGTGATTTTTGAAAATATACTATATTTTTGTAATTGATCCATTATAAATAAATAAACGTTATAATTTTTAAAGTTATAAAAATTATGATTTTTGAGAAATACGGTTAAAGTTGATTTTTGAGAAATATGGATTAATGATTTTACAGAATAGTTTAAATTGAGATTTTTGAATTTATTATAAAGAGTTTAAATATAGGATTTATAAAATTTAATTATTTTATAAATCAAGAGAATGGTGATATTATAAAGTAATTTAAAGATGTTTTAAAGAATAATATAAATTGATTTATATTAAGAGATTTATAAATGGATATTTATAAATTGGAATATTGAAATTATAAAACGAGTTTTTATAAGTGTTTGAATGAAGTGAAAATGAAATAAATAAATGAAATTTATAGAATTATAAACTGTGAAGTTATAAATGAAATTTATAAATAGTAAGATTTATAAATTTGGTGAAATTATTTGAAGAATAGATTGGTTAAATAAATGGATCTTATAAGTTATAAGATTTATAAATTGGAAAGTATTTAAAAGAACGATTTTGTAAAATAATCGTTTTATAAGTAATTAACTTATAATATGAACTTTTAGTTTATAATTGAGTTATAAACTGGAATAGGTTAATAAAAGAATTTATAAAAAGGAAGTTTTTATAAATAAAAGGAAATGGAATTTATAAACGTTGTTTTATAAATTCGCAAACGACTTATTTTGATAAGTTAATTGTTATAACCTATTAATGGAGTTATATTCACCTTTTTGAATAGTGAATAATCCTTTGAATTAAAATGAATAAAAGGATGAAATTTGTTAACGGAGTTTATTCACGTTTTTGAATAGTGAATAATATGTTAAAGAAAATGTTTTGAATTGGGTGTTTTAAATAGAATTAAAACAATCTAACGATGTTTTAAAAGGTGTTGAGATTCGAAACCATAGATTTCAACATTCATTGTTGAAATAGACGTTTTCGAGAAATAAAAGCAAATGGTGGACTATAACACTGTTGTTATAGTAAATGGTTTTCGAAAGGAAATGTTTTAAATAGTATTGGGATTTATATATATCTATTTTAATTTTGAATCCCTATACTAGTGATTTTGGGTTGTCGTAACGATGTTTTACGTAACATTCATTTTAGCCCAAATAAATATGTTTAAGAGAATGATTTTCTTAAAGAATGAATTATATACTTAATTCGATTTAAGTATATTGAATATTTTCCAAGGTTGAAAATAAATAAAATTTGTGAATTACTTATGAATAAATAAGTATGGAAATGTTTTCCAATATGAAGTGAATAATTAGAATTTATCTTTTTGAAGATAAATTGAAATTGGATAATTGAAATCGTATATGCATGGATATTTTGAAATATAAATTCATTGTGGAATTTATATAAGAAAGTGGAATTTGTTAAAAATAAATATTGATTTATTTTTGAAGTATTGAAATTATATATCTTGTAAAGATATTTTGAAAAATAAATAATTTGGAAAATTATTTGGAATCTGGTGATGTGTGCATATTCATTGATAGTTCAATAGCCGACTATCAATATTTTCCTTTGAATGGGTATTTGATGTGAATTGATTGAATTTGAATGCCACACTTATTTTTGAATAAGCGCTCACTATTCGGGTTAACCGGGAAAGGACCATGGGGTCGTATAACCCATTCCGAATATGTGATACGTCGTTGTGAATTGCATTTGAAGATCGGTGTTGAAGACCGGTATTTGCGAGAGCGATAGGATGACCTGTCGATTGTCTCTGCACTGGGTAGCTCCTGGTATAGAGATTCCATAAGTGATGGGAAATCCGATCAGGATTGTGGATATCCAGATTGCAAGGACTTCTTTGTAAGTGCCTTCGGTTTTGTTCGATCCCGGAACAGACTTGTATGGATTGTATGCCTGACATTACAAGTTGAGATATAAAGCCGATTTCTTTCAAATATACTTCTGTTGGTGGCGGAGAATTTATTCTTTGCTTAACACCCTTCTCTGAGACGTACGAGCTCAGAGGTTATATAGTTGAAGTTATCAGCGATATATTCCCAATTTGGTAATGTGACATGCTGAGTGATGCTGAAATGATCATTGTGTTGATTATTTGTGATAGGATCATTTATTTGATCGTCTATCTTGGTGATCATTTGTTGACCCAAAGCATGGCTTTTGTATAAAGTATGTTTTTGTGGACGTGAATTCGTCGAGCCTCACATCCCGGAAATGGTCAAAACAGGAAAGATGCGGCAAGGTTATGAGGGGTAGCGCCCTTTAGGATATGTGCATTTCCTTCTGGAAAAGGGTTGTATCATGGTATGGAGCCCAGATACTTACTCATGTTGAAACACTTTATTATTATGATTGTGTGAATTGATTACGAGATCTCGGTGATAAAGGTCCCAAAGGACCGGGGGATGGCATATTCGGTCAGTTGTTACTCAGTTAGGAGTAACCCGGCCTTGTGTTGGTAGAGATCCGGTTTGGTTCTCGGGGATGTCCTTCCAGAGGCATTCTCATGTGGCAATGGGAAGTTCCTTGGCCTGACCATTTGTTGGAAATCCAATTCCCAATACGAAACTTGTACGGTATTAGTTGTAGAACCTGCTATTCACTTATGGTGGTCACCACTGTTTGGATAGTAGCTATAGTAGGCATACGATAATGGTCGTATGTTGGCTAAGATTTATATCTTTATTTTAGAAATGATTTTCCTACACTATGCACTAGCAATAATATCAAATGTTATTTTAAATGCGTATCAAGCATCTTTGACTATCATAAGGAGAAATCTCCTCCGATTCTGCGTTTGCATGTGTGTGTGTGCGGGAGGCCTTATGGTAGTCTCATTTTTAAAAGCATTGCGAATTGAATTTAAAAATATTCTTCTATTTTGATTTTAAAGTTAAATAAACTGTTTTGAGTTCTCACACCAGTCACATGACTGACTCGGAGTTTATTGTTTTCCTTCCTAAACTCTGGGTGCCCACCAATTTCTACACGGGCAGTCAAGAGTTAAGGTTTATCAGGATATTCTGGATATTCTGGAGTTGCTGGAGGCAAGCTGGATGGCATGGCGTATTACTAGTATATAGTATTTCTTTTCCGCTGTTTGTTGTTGTTTGATGTTGTACACTCTGATGATGTGATGTAATGAAATGTGATGTAATGTAATAACTGATATAGTTCTTTGTTTAAAGATTATTCATTTATTATTATATGTTGTTCCGCTGCGAATTGTGAGATTCTGTTGTTCTGTTGTTTCCTTTCTTTCCCGTTCTATTTTCAAATTCTCTATTTTCTTTCTCTATTTTCTATCCTCTTTTCTCTCCTTCTCTCTTTTCCTTTTCTTAAATTCTTTTTAAAAAAAAACCATAACATTCCGGGTTTTCGGCCTTCGATTCCTCGGCAGTCGACAAAGTGAGTGTCGATGTTGAATTTTCGAAAGTCGAAAATTTTCGGGGCGTTACATTTGGTATCAAAGCTGATGGTTAAGCGACAACCATGGTTCTGTTGGGTATTACTCATTAGAGATAGAGTCAGTAGTACTCTAGAATGAGTTTGAGTGTAATAATAGATATGAGTGCGTATTTGTTAGTGAATATGAAATTGTTTTATATTGTGATGATTGGTTTATTGAGTGGCATATGAACCTTCGTCAGCACGGTCTGTCAAACTATGCCGAAGGGGTTTCTAAACACTTGAATAGAACAATTCGACATAATATTGTTTTAAAATTGGGTAAATGAAATAATTTTACCTTGATAATATTTTATATATAAAGAAATAATTCTTCAGAATTATTAAAGTGTATATAAGTAGATTTTTAGTTGGTTGAATAATCTAAATAAAAGAATAATTGTATAAGTAAAACAATTATAAGAATTGAATTATAATCAATGTGATTTACAATTGTGAAATAAACTTATATATATATATATATAAGAAGTGAAACTATATGAAAATATGTATGAGTATGAGTTGTAATAAAAAAATGAATTTAAAGTTAAATGAAAATTTACTTAGAATTGAAATGCTGAAATGAATTAGCAACTAGATTAATGAATGATTGAATGTTAAGTCAATTGAATGAAAATTAAGCTGATATGAAATAATGGATATAAATGTTAATTCATTAAAATCTAATGTGATAGGAAGTTGAAAGGTTGAATGAAAAATCAATTTAATTAAACCAATTGAAAGTGAAGGTGTTAAACCAAGAATGAATATAAGCAAAGGAATTTGGTTGTAATTGATATACATTGGTTATTATATGATTGTTTGTTGATTGATTGTATATAATTCATTAAGTATTAATGAAAGTGAATTAATGAAATTGGAAGCTATAAAATTAAATTCAAGTTGAAAGTAAATAAATTTGAATAGAATTGAATGTGAATTGGATTTAATTAGTAAATGTTAACTAATTGAATTGAGAATGAATGTTAGTAAGAACATCCATTGTTAATGAATCAAATATGATTTAAGTGAAAACCATTTCATTGAATATTAATGAGAATATGAATGAATATTATTGGTTATGGATGTTAGTTGGTTGATGGTTGTATATATTGCTATTGAATGCATTTGCTATGTTGACATATATAGTTGTTATGGAGATATATGTTGTATATTGAGATTATTTGCATATATGCATGTTCTCATGATGTTTGTTGAGTGTTTAGTAGGTGCGGATCGCGTTTGCTTCGCATTTGGAGCTCGCTTTCGCGCTATATTAGCCGTATATGCTTGCTAATAAAATATAAGGTACATATCTCGGATTAAATATCGTACTTTTACATTTTTTTCCCTTCGGGATGCCTCATTACTTGATGAGATGTATATTTATGATATATATACTGTCATTTTTTTTTCGGATCGAGCCGCGCAAAGGAGACTATGGCGAATTTTTCCGGAAATTTAAGGCGTTAGAATATTTTTGAGAAAATTGGGAAAATTTTGAAACTTTAACGTTGATTTGGAATTGAAAGTTAAACAATAGTAGTTGTTTTTGAAAAGATAACTAAGTATGATTTGGAAACTTAGTAAAGTATGGTAAGAAGTTTAATTATGAATTTTGGGAAAGTTAATAGATTCTGTAACTTTTCTTACTTGGTAATTTCGAGGACGAAATTCTTTTAAGGGGGAAAGATTGTAACGACCCAGAATTTTTATTAATTAAAATTTGAATATTTAATTAATTTTAAATATTAATAAGTGAAATTTATAAGTCGAATAAATTTTATTTTGAATTATTGGATTTAATTGGATAATTAAATCGATAATTTAATACGTTAAATTATGGAAATAATTGAAAATCGAGTTAAATATGATTGAAAATGATTTGTAAAACTTTATTTTATCATGTTGAAGTTAGAAAGATATTTTAGAACTTTTAAAATCGAATTAAGAATTAAATTGTGAAAATTGAATATTTTAATATTTAATAATCGACTGTAAAATAGCCAATTTTTGAACAGTCTCAGAATTGAACGAAACCAGTTCCATTGGATCCATAATAGTTAGTTATTACCGGATTTCAATTTTCGTGTCAATCGGAGTTATCGTTTGATCGTAGCAGCTCGAAACGCATCGAATTGTTTTTAATTTAAATTTGGCGAGTTAAAATAGCCATTTTTCAAAAAGTCTCGGATTTCGACGAAACCAGTTTCATCGGATCCGTAATGTGATATTATTGTAAGGTTTCAAATTTCATGTCAATTGGAGTTACCGTTTGTCCGGTACAAATTAAAACGCCTAGAAATCGATTTAAATCGGTTTAATTTAAATTGAGCGTTTGTAGCCATAACTCGCACAGATGTCCGAATTAGCTTCCGAAACCTATTCCATTGTGTCCGGAACGCGGGGTAAACCTTAGAAACGCTGGTTACGGCGCGTAAATCGGAGTTCGGAACTTCCGGATGAATAGTGTCGATCGTTTCTCTATAAATAGCACCACTCTCTTCATAATTTTAGAAAAAAAAGTCAAAACCCTAAACCTAATTTGCTAGCCGCCACTTTTAGGTTCAATGGCCAGAATTTAATCTCACTTCTCCCTCAATCTCTCTCAATCCAGTAAGAATTAGCCAAAGTTGTTAACTACAACATTGAAGATCATGAAGAGAGCTAGAGATCTATACGGTGATGATGGATTTTGGTGCAACGGAGGGGGAGATAAATGGGGCCGTTCATGGCCAGTTGCGCACGCAACACGAGGAGGAGGAGGGGGCCGAGCCTTATGCCCTTTAGGCCGAGTATAGTGGAGGTTGAGAGCTTCGAAATGGCGGTGGTTTGATCGAGTTTCATCAAGTATTGATGTTGCAATGTTTAACCCTAAGAATTTATGATGGGTTCGGCCTTAGCATAATGTTCTGGAGCAAGAAACGTGGAGGGGGAAGAAGCTTGCGTGCGGGCCTGATGAGGAGGGCATGGATCCAACGGTTGTAATTAATTTGGGTTTAAAATATATAAAGTTTGTTGTAAATTAGCAAGTTTAAATACGTGTAACTTCAAAAATTCATAACTTTTTCATACGAGGTCGAAAAAATGCAAACTCAGTTGCGTTGGAATCGTATGGACGAGCACTACGCGATGGAGTTGGTTTGGAGTCGTTTGGAGTTAGTGAGAATTTTGGGTAAAATTAAACGCGTGTTTAATTTTATTCGAAATAAATCGCTAAAACGAAATAGAATCAAGGTGAGAACTTCTCACTCAATCGAATCAGTTTCGATTTTATTTTAAATAGTTAGATTTAAAATATTTGAATGCATGTTTGAATGATGATTGATATCTATTGATTGTTAAAATAGACATTATACGCCGTTAGTAAGCGGATGTTATTTATTAAAAACATATACCGCGAATATTTCATAAACAGTGAAATTGGTATTATATATAATATCAATATATATATATTGGCATATGTATATATTGCAGTTGTTGATTTCCCGCATTTTTTTAGCGGATGAGACCCTATTACGCCGTTATTAAGCGGATAATATTTAATAAAAACATATACCGCGATAATTTCGTACTGGAGCGAAATTGGTATTGTGCTAATGTTTGTGGATGCAGGAAAACAGGTTGGAGGGATCCAACTGGATTCCTCAACAGTTTTTATTAGATTTCAGATATTTTTATATTTGATGGATTTTCATATTGATATATGATATCGTTGTAGTCGTGATTGACTATTTGGTGTGTAGCATCATTGGACCCAAAATTTGGGATTTTAAAATGATTTTAAAGTGATTTTTGAAAATATACTATATTTTTGGAATTGATCCATTATAAATAAATAAACGTTATAATTTTTAAAGTTATAAAAATTATGATTTTTGAGAAATACGGTTAAAGTTGATTTTTGAGAAATATGGATTAATGATTTTACAGAATAGTTTAAATTGAGATTTTTGAATTTATTATAAAGAGTTTAAATATAGGATTTATAAAATTTAATTATTTTATAAATTAAGAGAATGGTGATATTATAAAGTAATTTAAAGACGTTTTAAAGAATAATATAAATTGATTTATATTAAGAGATTTATAAATGGATATTTATAAATTGGAATATTGAAATTATAAAACGAGTTTTTATAAGTGTTTGAATGAAGTGAAAATGAAATAAATAAATGAAATTTATAGAATTATAAACTGTGAAGTTATAAATGAAATTTATAAATAGTAAGATTTATAAATTTGGTGAAATTATTTGAAGAATAGATTGGTTAAATAAATGGATCTTATAAGTTATAAGATTTATAAATTGGAAAGTATTTAAAAGAACGATTTTGTAAAATAATCGTTTTATAAGTAATTAACTTATAATATGAACTTTTAGTTTATAATTGAGTTATAAACTGGAATAGGTTAATAAAAGAATTTATAAAAAGGAAGTTTTTATAAATAAAAGGAAATGGAATTTATAAACGTTGTTTTATAAATTCGCAAACGACTTATTTTGATAAGTTAATTGTTATAACCTATTAATGGAGTTATATTCACCTTTTTGAATAGTGAATAATCCTTTGAATTAAAATGAATAAAAGGATGAAATTTGTTAACGGAGTTTATTCACGTTTTTGAATAGTGAATAATATGTTAAAGAAAATGTTTTGAATTGGGTGTTTTAAATAGAATTAAAACAATCTAACGATGTTTTAAAAGGTGTTGAGATTCGAAACCATAGATTTCAACATTCATTGTTGAAATAGACGTTTTCGAGAAATAAAAGGAAATGGTGGACTATAACACTGTTGTTATAGTAAATGGTTTTCGAAAGGAAATGTTTTAAATAGTATTGGGATTTATATATATCTATTTTAATTTTGAATCCCTATACTAGTGATTTTGGGTTGTCGTAACGATGTTTTACGTAACATTCATTTTAGCCCAAATAAATATGTTTAAGAGAATGATTTTCTTAAAGAATGAATTATATACTTAATTCGATTTAAGTATATTGAATATTTTCCAAGGTTGAAAATAAATAAAATTTGTGAATTACTTATGAATAAATAAGTATGGAAATGTTTTCCAATATGAAGTGAATAATTAGAATTTATCTTTTTGAAGATAAATTGAAATTGGATAATTGAAATCGTATATGCATGGATATTTTGAAATATAAATTCATTATGGAATTTATATAAGAAAGTGGAATTTGTTAAAAATAAATATTGATTTATTTTTGAAGTATTGAAATTATATATCTTGTAAAGATATTTTGAAAAATAAATAATTTGGAAAATTATTTGGAATCTGGTGATGTGTGCATATTCATTGATAGTTCAATAGCCGACTATCAATATTTTCCTTTGAATGGGTATTTGATGTGAATTGATTGAATTTGAATGCCACACTTATTTTTGAATAAGCGCTCACTATTCGGGTTAACCGGGAAAGGACCATGGGGTCGTATAACCCATTCCGAATATGTGATACGTCGTTGTGAATTGCATTTGAAGATCGGTGTTGAAGACCGGTATTTGCGAGAGCGATAGGATGACCTGTCGATTGTCTCTGCACTGGGTAGCTCCTGGTATAGAGATTCCATAAGTGATGGGAAATCCGATCAGGATTGTGGATATCCGGATTGCAAGGACTTCTTTGTAAGTGCCTTCGGTTTTGTTCGATCCCGGAACAGACTTGTATGGATTGTATGCCTGACATTACAAGTTGAGATATAAAGCCGATTTCTTTCAAATATATTTCTGTTGGTGGCGGAGAATTTATTCTTTGCTTAACACCCTTCTCTGAGACGTACGAGCTCAGAGGTTATATAGTTGAAGTTATCAGCAATATATTCCCAATTTGGTAATGTGACATGCTGAGTGATGCTGAAATGATCATTGTGTTGATTATTTGTGATAGGATCATTTATTTGATCGTCTATCTTGGTGATCATTTGTTGACCCAAAGCATGGCTTTTGTATAAAGTATGTTTTTGTGGACGTGAATTCGTCGAGCCTCACATCCCGGAAATGGTCAAAACAGGAAAGATGCGGCAAGGTTATGAGGGGTAGCGCCCTTTAGGATATGTGCATTTCCTTATGGAAAAGGGTGGTATCATGATATGGAGCCCAGATACTTACTCATGTTGAAACACTTTATTATTATGATTGTGTGAATTGATTACGAGATCTCGGTGATAAAGGTCCCAAAGGACCGGGGGATGGCATATTCGGTCAGTTGTTACTCAGTTAGGAGTAACCCGGCCTTGTGTTGGTAGAGATCCGGTTTGGTTCTCGGGGATGTCCTTCCAGAGGCATTCTCATGTGGCAATGGGAAGTTCCTTGGCCTGACCATTTGTTGGAAATCCAATTCCCAATACGAAACTTGTACGGTATTAGTTGTAGAACCTGCTATTCACTTATGGTGGTCACCACTGTTTGGATAGTAGCTATAGTAGGCATACGATAATGGTCGTATGTTGGCTAAGATTTATATCTTTATTTTAGAAATGATTTTCCTACACTATGCACTAGCAATAATATCAAATGTTATTTTAAATGCGTATCAAGCATCTTTGACTATCATAAGGAGAAATCTCCTCCGATTCTGCGTTTGCATGTGTGTGTGTGCGGGAGGCCTTATGGTAGTCTCATTTTTAAAAGCATTGCGAATTGAATTTAAAAATATTCTTCTATTTTGATTTTAAAGTTAAATAAACTGTTTTGAGTTCTCACACCAGTCACATGACTGACTCGGAGTTTATTGTTTTCCTTCCTAAACTCTGGGTGCCCACCAATTTCTACACGGGCAGTCAAGAGTTAAGGTTTATCAGGATATTCTGGATATTCTGGAGTTGCTGGAGGCAAGCTGGATGGCATGGCGTATTACTAGTATATAGTATTTCTTTTCCGCTGTTTGTTGTTGTTTGATGTTGTACACTCTGATGATGTGATGTAATGAAATGTGATGTAATGTAATAACTGATATAGTTCTTTGTTTAAAGATTATTCATTTATTATTATATGTTGTTCCGCTGCGAATTGTGAGATTCTGTTGTTCTGTTGTTTCCTTTCTTTCCCGTTCTATTTTCAAATTCTCTATTTTCTTTCTCTATTTTCTATCCTCTTTTCTCTCCTTCTCTCTTTTCCTTTTCTTAAATTCTTTTTAAAAAAAAACCATAACATTCCGGGTTTTCGGCCTTCGATTCCTCGGCAGTCGACAAAGTGAGTGTCGATGTTGAATTTTCGAAAGTCGAAAATTTTCGGGGCGTTACATTTGGTATCAAAGCTGATGGTTAAGCGACAACCATGGTTCTGTTGGGTATTACTCATTAGAGATAGAGTCAGTAGTACTCTAGAATGAGTTTGAGTGTAATAATAGATATGAGTGCGTATTTGTTAGTGAATATGAAATTGTTTTATATTGTGATGATTGGTTTATTGAGTGGCATATGAACCTTCGTCAGCACGGTCTGTCAAACTATGCCGAAGGGGTTTCTAAACACTTGAATAGAACAATTCGACATAATATTGTTTTAAAATTGGGTAAATGAAATAATTTTACCTTGATAATATTTTATATATAAAGAAATAATTCTTCAGAATTATTAAAGTGTATATAAGTAGATTTTTAGTTGGTTGAATAATCTAAATAAAAGAATAATTGTATAAGTAAAACAATTATAAGAATTGAATTATAATCAATGTGATTTACAATTGTGAAATAAACTTATATATATATATATAAGAAGTGAAACTATATGAAAATATGTATGAGTATGAGTTGTAATAAAAAAATGAATTTAAAGTTAAATGAAAATTTACTTAGAATTGAAATGCTGAAATGAATTAGCAACTAGATTAATGAATGATTGAATGTTAAGTCAATTGAATGAAAATTAAGCTGATATGAAATAATGGATATAAATGTTAATTCATTAAAATCTAATGTGATAGGAAGTTGAAAGGTTGAATGAAAAATCAATTTAATTAAACCAATTGAAAGTGAAGGTGTTAAACCAAGAATGAATATAAGCAAAGGAATTTGGTTGTAATTGATATACATTGGTTATTATATGATTGTTTGTTGATTGATTGTATATAATTCATTAAGTATTAATGAAAGTGAATTAATGAAATTGGAAGCTATAAAATTAAATTCAAGTTGAAAGTAAATAAATTTGAATAGAATTGAATGTGAATTGGATTTAATTAGTAAATGTTAACTAATTGAATTGAGAATGAATGTTAGTAAGAACATCCATTGTTAATGAATCAAATATGATTTAAGTGAAAACCATTTCATTGAATATTAATGAGAATATGAATGAATATTATTGGTTATGGATGTTAGTTGGTTGATGGTTGTATATATTGCTATTGAATGCATTTGCTATGTTGACATATATAGTTGTTATGGAGATATATGTTGTATATTGAGATTATTTGCATATATGCATGTTCTCATGATGTTTGTTGAGTGTTTAGTAGGTGCGGATCGCGTTTGCTTCGCATTTGGAGCTCGCTTTCGCGCTATATTAGCCGTATATGCTTGCTAATAAAATATAAGGTACATATCTCGGATTAAATATCGTACTTTTACATTTTTTTCCCTTCGGGATGCCTCATTACTTGATGAGATGTATATTTATGATATATATACTGTCATTTTTTTTTCGGATCGAGCCGCGCAAAGGAGACTATGGCGAATTTTTCCGGAAATTTAAGGCGTTAGAATATTTTTGAGAAAATTGGGAAAATTTTGAAACTTTAACGTTGATTTGGAATTGAAAGTTAAACAATAGTAGTTGTTTTTGAAAAGATAACTAAGTATGATTTGGAAACTTAGTAAAGTATGGTAAGAAGTTTAATTATGAATTTTGGGAAAGTTAATAGATTCTGTAACTTTTCTTACTTGGTAATTTCGAGGACGAAATTCTTTTAAGGGGGAAAGATTGTAACGACCCAGAATTTTTATTAATTAAAATTTGAATATTTAATTAATTTTAAATATTAATAAGTGAAATTTATAAGTCGAATAAATTTTATTTTGAATTATTGGATTTAATTGGATAATTAAATCGATAATTTAATACGTTAAATTATGGAAATAATTGAAAATCGAGTTAAATATGATTGAAAATGATTTGTAAAACTTTATTTTATCATGTTGAAGTTAGAAAGATATTTTAGAACTTTTAAAATCGAATTAAGAATTAAATTGTGAAAATTGAATATTTTAATATTTAATAATCGACTGTAAAATAGCCAATTTTTGAACAGTCTCAGAATTTAACGAAACCAGTTCCATTGGATCCATAATAGTTAGTTATTACCGGATTTCAATTTTCGTGTCAATCGGAGTTATCGTTTGATCGTAGCAGCTCGAAACGCATCGAATTGTTTTTAATTTAAATTTGGCGAGTTAAAATAGCCATTTTTCAAAAAGTCTCGGATTTCGACGAAACCAGTTTCATCGGATCCGTAATGTGATATTATTGTAAGGTTTCAAATTTCAAGTCAATTGGAGTTACCGTTTGTCCGGTACAAATTAAAACGCCTAGAAATCGATTTAAATCGGTTTAATTTAAATTGAGCGTTTGTAGCCATAACTCGCACAGATGTCCGAATTAGCTTCCGAAACCTATTCCATTGTGTCCGGAACGCGGGGTAAACCTTAGAAACGCTGGTTACGGCGCGTAAATCGGAGTTCGGAATTTCCGGATGAATAGTGTCGATCGTTTCTCTATAAATAGCACCACTCTCTTCATAATTTTAGAAAAAAAAGTCAAAACCCTAAACCTAATTTGCTAGCCGCCACTTTTAGGTTCAATGGCCAGAATTTAATCTCACTTCTCCCTCAATCTCTCTCAATCCAGTAAGAATTAGCCAAAGTTGTTAACTACAACATTGAAGATCATGAAGAGAGCTAGAGATCTATACGGTGATGATGGATTTTGGTGCAACGGAGGGGGAGATAAATGGGGCCGTTCGTGGCCAGTTGCGCACGCAACACGAGGAGGAGGAGGGGGCCGAGCCTTATGCCCTTTAGGCCGAGTATAGTGGAGGTTTAGAGCTTCGAAATGGCGGTGGTTTGATCGAGTTTCATCAAGTATTGATGTTGCAATGTTTAACCCTAAGAATTTATGATGGGTTCGGCCTTAGCATAATGTTCTGGAGCAAGAAACGTGGAGGGGGAAGAAGCTTGCGTGCGGGCCTGATGAGGAGGGCATGGATCCAACGGTTGTAATTAATTTGGGTTTAAAATATATAAAGTTTGTTGTAAATTAGCAAGTTTAAATACGTGTAACTTCAAAAATTCATAACTTTTTCATACGAGGTCGAAAAAATGCAAACTCAGTTGCGTTGGAATCGTATGGACGAGCACTACGCGATGAAGTTGGTTTGGAGTCGTTTGGAGTTAGTGAGAATTTTGGGTAAAATTAAACGCGTGTTTAATTTTATTCGAAATAAATCGCTAAAACGAAATAGAATCAAGGTGAGAACTTCTCACTCAATCGAATCAGTTTCGATTTTATTTTAAATAGTTAGATTTAAAATATTTGAATGCATGTTTGAATGATGATTGATATCTATTGATTGTTAAAATAGACATTATACGCCGTTAGTAAGCGGATGTTATTTATTAAAAACATATACCGCGAATATTTCATAAACAGTGAAATTGGTATTATATATAATATCAATATATATATATTGGCATATGTATATATTGCAGTTGTTGATTTCCCGCATTTTTTTAGCGGATGAGACCCTATTACGCCGTTATTAAGCGGATAATATTTAATAAAAACATATACCGCGATAATTTCGTACTGGAGCGAAATTGGTATTGTGCTAATGTTTGTGGATGCAGGAAAACAGGTTGGAGGGATCCAACTGGATTCCTCAACAGTTTTTATTAGATTTCAGATATTTTTATATTTGATGGATTTTCATATTGATATATGATATCGTTGTAGTCGTGATTGACTATTTGGTGTGTAGCATCATTGGACCCAAAATTTGGGATTTTAAAATGATTTTAAAGTGATTTTTGAAAATATACTATATTTTTGGAATTGATCCATTATAAATAAATAAACGTTATAATTTTTAAAGTTATAAAAATTATGATTTTTGAGAAATACGGTTAAAGTTGATTTTTGAGAAATATGGATTAATGATTTTACAGAATAGTTTAAATTGAGATTTTTGAATTTATTATAAAGAGTTTAAATATAGGATTTATAAAATTTAATTATTTTATAAATTAAGAGAATGGTGATATTATAAAGTAATTTAAAGACGTTTTAAAGAATAATATAAATTGATTTATATTAAGAGATTTATAAATGGATATTTATAAATTGGAATATTGAAATTATAAAACGAGTTTTTATAAGTGTTTGAATGAAGTGAAAATGAAATAAATAAATGAAATTTATAGAATTATAAACTGTGAAGTTATAAATGAAATTTATAAATAGTAAGATTTATAAATTTGGTGAAATTATTTGAAGAATAGATTGGTTAAATAAATGGATCTTATAAGTTATAAGATTTATAAATTGGAAAGTATTTAAAAGAACGATTTTGTAAAATAATCGTTTTATAAGTAATTAACTTATAATATGAACTTTTAGTTTATAATTGAGTTATAAACTGGAATAGGTTAATAAAAGAATTTATAAAAAGGAAGTTTTTATAAATAAAAGGAAATGGAATTTATAAACGTTGTTTTATAAATTCGCAAACGACTTATTTTGATAAGTTAATTGTTATAACCTATTAATGGAGTTATATTCACCTTTTTGAATAGTGAATAATCCTTTGAATTAAAATGAATAAAAGGATGAAATTTGTTAACGGAGTTTATTCACGTTTTTGAATAGTGAATAATATGTTAAAGAAAATGTTTTGAATTGGGTGTTTTAAATAGAATTAAAACAATCTAACGATGTTTTAAAAGGTGTTGAGATTCGAAACCATAGATTTCAACATTCATTGTTGAAATAGACGTTTTCGAGAAATAAAAGGAAATGGTGGACTATAACACTGTTGTTATAGTAAATGGTTTTCGAAAGGAAATGTTTTAAATAGTATTGGGATTTATATATATCTATTTTAATTTTGAATCCCTATACTAGTGATTTTGGGTTGTCGTAACGATGTTTTACGTAACATTCATTTTAGCCCAAATAAATATGTTTAAGAGAATGATTTTCTTAAAGAATGAATTATATACTTAATTCGATTTAAGTATATTGAATATTTTCCAAGGTTGAAAATAAATAAAATTTGTGAATTACTTATGAATAAATAAGTATGGAAATGTTTTCCAATATGAAGTGAATAATTAGAATTTATCTTTTTGAAGATAAATTGAAATTGGATAATTGAAATCGTATATGCATGGATATTTTGAAATATAAATTCATTATGGAATTTATATAAGAAAGTGGAATTTGTTAAAAATAAATATTGATTTATTTTTGAAGTATTGAAATTATATATCTTGTAAAGATATTTTGAAAAATAAATAATTTGGAAAATTATTTGGAATCTGGTGATGTGTGCATATTCATTGATAGTTCAATAGCCGACTATCAATATTTTCCTTTGAATGGGTATTTGATGTGAATTGATTGAATTTGAATGCCACACTTATTTTTGAATAAGCGCTCACTATTCGGGTTAACCGGGAAAGGACCATGGGGTCGTATAACCCATTCCGAATATGTGATACGTCGTTGTGAATTGCATTTGAAGATCGGTGTTGAAGACCGGTATTTGCGAGAGCGATAGGATGACCTGTCGATTGTCTCTGCACTGGGTAGCTCCTGGTATAGAGATTCCATAAGTGATGGGAAATCCGATCAGGATTGTGGATATCCGGATTGCAAGGACTTCTTTGTAAGTGCCTTCGGTTTTGTTCGATCCCGGAACAGACTTGTATGGATTGTATGCCTGACATTACAAGTTGAGATATAAAGCCGATTTCTTTCAAATATATTTCTGTTGGTGGCGGAGAATTTATTCTTTGCTTAACACCCTTCTCTGAGACGTACGAGCTCAGAGGTTATATAGTTGAAGTTATCAGCGATATATTCCCAATTTGGTAATGTGACATGCTGAGTGATGCTGAAATGATCATTGTGTTGATTATTTGTGATAGGATCATTTATTTGATCGTCTATCTTGGTGATCATTTGTTGACCCAAAGCATGGCTTTTGTATAAAGTATGTTTTTGTGGACGTGAATTCGTCGAGCCTCACATCCCGGAAATGGTCAAAACAGGAAAGATGCGGCAAGGTTATGAGGGGTAGCGCCCTTTAGGATATGTGCATTTCCTTATGGAAAAGGGTGGTATCATGATATGGAGCCCAGATACTTACTCATGTTGAAACACTTTATTATTATGATTGTGTGAATTGATTACGAGATCTCGGTGATAAAGGTCCCAAAGGACCGGGGGATGGCATATTCGGTCAGTTGTTACTCAGTTAGGAGTAACCCGGCCTTGTGTTGGTAGAGATCCGGTTTGGTTCTCGGGGATGTCCTTCCAGAGGCATTCTCATGTGGCAATGGGAAGTTCCTTGGCCTGACCATTTGTTGGAAATCCAATTCCCAATACGAAACTTGTACGGTATTAGTTGTAGAACCTGCTATTCACTTATGGTGGTCACCACTGTTTGGATAGTAGCTATAGTAGGCATACGATAATGGTCGTATGTTGGCTAAGATTTATATCTTTATTTTAGAAATGATTTTCCTACACTATGCACTAGCAATAATATCAAATGTTATTTTAAATGCGTATCAAGCATCTTTGACTATCATAAGGAGAAATCTCCTCCGATTTTGCGTTTGCATGTGTGTGTGTGCGGGAGGCCTTATGGTAGTCTCATTTTTAAAAGCATTGCGAATTGAATTTAAAAATATTCTTCTATTTTGATTTTAAAGTTAAATAAACTGTTTTGAGTTCTCACACCAGTCACATGACTGACTCGGAGTTTATTGTTTTCCTTCCTAAACTCTGGGTGCCCACCAATTTCTACACGGGCAGTCAAGAGTTAAGGTTTATCAGGATATTCTGGATATTCTGGAGTTGCTGGAGGCAAGCTGGATGGCATGGCGTATTACTAGTATATAGTATTTCTTTTCCGCTGTTTGTTGTTGTTTGATGTTGTACACTCTGATGATGTGATGTAATGAAATGTGATGTAATGTAATAACTGATATAGTTCTTTGTTTAAAGATTATTCATTTATTATTATATGTTGTTCCGCTGCGAATTGTGAGATTCTGTTGTTCTGTTGTTTCCTTTCTTTCCCGTTCTATTTTCAAATTCTCTATTTTCTATCCTCTTTTCTCTCCTTCTCTCTTTTCCTTTTCTTAAATTCTTTTTAAAAAAAACCATAACATTCCGGGTTTTCGGCCTTCGATTCCTCGGCAGTCGACAAAGTGAGTGTTGATGTTGAATTTTCGAAAGTCGAAAATTTTCGGGGCGTTACATTTGGTATCAAAGCTGATGGTTAAGCGACAACCATGGTTCTGTTGGGTATTACTCATTAGAGATAGAGTCAGCAGTACTCTAGAATGAGTTTGAGTGTAATAATAGATATGAGTGCGTATTTGTTAGTGAATATGAAATTGTTTTATATTGTGATGATTGGTTTATTGAGTGGCATATGAACCTTCGTCAGCACGGTCTGTCAAACTATGCCGAAGGGGTTTCTAAACACTTGAATAGAACAATTCGACATAATATTGTTTTAAAATTGGGTAAATGAGATAATTTTACCTTGATAATATTTTATATATAAAGAAATAATTCTTCAGAATTATTAAAGTGTATATAAGTAGATTTTTAGTTGGTTGAATAATCTAAATAAAAGAATAATTGTATAAGTAAAACAATTATAAGAATTGAATTATAATCAATGTGATTTACAATTGTGAAATAAACTTATATATATATATATAAGAAGTGAAACTATATGAAAATATGTATGAGTATGAGTTGTAATAAAAAAATGAATTTAAAGTTAAATGAAAATTTACTTAGAATTGAAATGCTGAAATGAATTAGCAACTAGATTAATGAATGATTGAATGTTAAGTCAATTGAATGAAAATTAAGCTGATATGAAATAATGGATATAAATGTTAATTCATTAAAATCTAATGTGATAGGAAGTTGAAAGGTTGAATGAAAAATCAATTTAATTAAACCAATTAAAAGTGAAGGTGTTAAACCAAGAATGAATATAAGCAAAGGAATTTGGTTGTAATTGATATAGATTGGTTATTATATGATTGTTTGTTGATTGATTGTATATAATTCATTAAGTATTAATGAAAGTGAATTAATGAAATTGGAAGCTATAAAATTAAATTCAAGTTGAAAGTAAATAAATTTGAATAGAATTGAATGTGAATTGGATTTAATTAGTAAATGTTAACTAATTGAATTGAGAATGAATGTTAGTAAGAACATCCATTGTTAATGAATCAAATATGATTTAAGTGAAAACCATTTCATTGAATATTAATGAGAATATGAATGAATATTATTGGTTATGGATGTTAGTTGGTTGATGGTTGTATATATTGCTATTGAATGCATTTGCTATGTTGACATATATAGTTGTTATGGAGATATATGTTGTATATTGAGATTATTTGCATATATGCATGTTCTCATGATGTTTGTTGAGTGTTTAGTAGGTGCGGATCGCGTTTGCTTCGCATTTGGAGCTCGCTTTCGCGCTATATTAACCGTATATGCTTGCTAATAAAATATAAGGTACATATCTCGGATTAAATATCGTACTTTTACATTTTTTTCCCTTCGGGATGCCTCATTACTTGATGAGATGTATATTTATGATATATATACTGTCATTTTTTTTTTCGGATCGAGCCGCGCAAAGGAGACTATGGCGAATTTTTCCGGAAATTTAAGGCGTTAGAATATTTTTGAGAAAATTGGGAAAATTTTGAAACTTTAACGTTGATTTGGAATTGAAAGTTAAACAATAGTAGTTGTTTTTGAAAAGATAACTAAGTATGATTTGGAAACTTAGTAAAGTATGGTAAGAAGTTTAATTATGAATTTTGGGAAAGTTAATAGATTCTGTAACTTTTCTTACTTGGTAATTTCGAGGACGAAATTCTTTTAAGGGGGAAAGATTGTAACGACCCAGAATTTTTATTAATTAAAATTTGAATATTTAATTAATTTTAAATATTAATAAGTGAAATTTATAAGTCGAATAAATTTTATTTTGAATTATTGGATTTAATTGGATAATTAAATCGATAATTTAATACGTTAGATTACGGAAATAATTGAAAATCGAGTTAAATATGATTGAAAATGATTTGTAAAACTTTATTTTATCATGTTGAAGTTAGAAAGATATTTTAGAACTTTTAAAATCGAATTAAGAGTTAAATTGTGAAAATTGAATATTTTAATATTTAATAATCGACTGTAAAATAGCCAATTTTTGAACAGTCTCAGAATTGAACGAAACCTGTTCCATTGGATCCATAATAGTTAGTTATTACCGGATTTCAATTTTCGTGTCAATCGGAGTTATCGTTTGATCGTAGCAGCTCGAAACGCATCGAATTGTTTTTAATTTAAATTTGGCGAGTTAAAATAGCCATTTTTCAAAAAGTCTCGGATTTCGACGAAACCAGTTTCATCGGATCCGTAATGTGATATTATTGTAAGGTTTCAAATTTCAAGTCAATTGGAGTTACCGTTTGTCCGGTACAAATTAAAACGCCTAGAAATCGATTTAAATCGGTTTAATTTAAATTGAGCGTTTGTAGCCATAACTCGCACAGATGTCCGAATTAGCTTCCGAAACCTGTTCCATTGTGTCCGGAACGCGGGGTAAACCTTAGAAACGCTGGTTACGGCGCGTAAATCGGAGTTCGGAATTTCCGGATGAATAGTGTCGATCGTTTCTCTATAAATAGCACCACTCTCTTCATAATTTTAGAAGAAAAAGTCAAAACCCTAAACCTAATTTGCTAGCCGCCACTTTTAGGTTCAATGGCCAGAATTTAATCTCACTTCTCCCTCAATCTCTCTCAATCCAGTAAGAATTAGCCAAAGTTGTTAACTACAACATTGAAGATCATGAAGAGAGCTAGAGATCTATACGGTGATGATGGATTTTGGTGCAATGGAGGGGGAGATAAATGGGGCCGTTCATGGCCAGTTGCGCACGCAACACGAGGAGGAGGAGGGGGCCGAGCCTTATGCCCTTTAGGCCGAGTATAGTGGAGGTTGAGAGCTTCGAAATGGCGGTGGTTTGATCGAGTTTCATCAAGTATTGATGTTGCAATGTTTAACCCTAAGAATTTATGATGGGTTCGGCCTTAGCATAATGTTCTGGAGCAAGAAACGTGGAGGGGGAAGAAGCTTGCGTGGGGGCCTGATGAGGAGGGCATGGATCCAACGGTTGTAATTAATTTGGGTTTAAAATATATAAAGTTTGTTGTAAATTAGTAAGTTTAAATACGTGTAACTTCAAAAATTCATAACTTTTTCATACGAGGTCGAAAAAATGCAAACTCAGTTGCGTTGGAATCGTATGGACGAGCACTACGCGATGGAGTTCGTTTGGAGTCGTTTGGAGTTAGTGAGAATTTTGGGTAAAATTAAACGCGTGTTTAATTTTATTCGAAATAAATCGCTAAAACGAAATAGAATCAAGGTGAGAACTTCTCACTCAATCGAATCAGTTTCGATTTTATTTTAAATAGTTAGATTTAAAATATTTGAATGCATGTTTGAATGATGATTGATATCTATTGATTGTTAAAATAGACATTATACGCCGTTAGTAAGCGGATGTTATTTATTAAAAACATATACCGCGAATATTTCATAAACAGTGAAATTGGTATTATATATAATATCAATATATATATATTGGCATATGTACATATTGCAGTTGTTGATTTCCCGCATTTTTTTAGCGGATGAGACCCTATTACGCCGTTATTAAGCGGATAATATTTAATAAAAACATATACCGCGATAATTTCGTACTGGAGCGAAATTGGTATTGTGCTAATGTTTGTGGATGCAGGAAAACAGGTTGGAGGGATCCAACTGGATTCCTCAACAGTTTTTATTAGATTTCTGATATTTTGATATTTGATGGATTTTCATATTGATATATGATATCGTTGTAGTCGTGATTGACTATTTGGTGTGTAGCATCATTGGACCCAAAATTTGGGATTTTAAAATGATTTTAAAGTGATTTTTGAAAATATACTATATTTTTGGAATTGATCCATTATAAATAAATAAACGTTATAATTTTTAAAGTTATAAAAATTATGATTTTTGAGAAATACGGTTAAAGTTGATTTTTGAGAAATATGGATTAATGATTTTACAGAATAGTTTAAATTGAGATTTTTGAATTTATTATAAAGAGTTTAAATATAGGATTTATAAAATTTAATTATTTTATAAATCAAGAGAATGGTGATATTATAAAGTAATTTAAAGACGTTTTAAAGAATAATATAAATTGATTTATATTAAGAGATTTATAAATGGATATTTATAAATTGGAATATTGAAATTATAAAACGAGTTTTTATAAGTGTTTGAATGAAGTGAAAATGAATTTCATAAATAAATGAAATTTATAGAATTATAAACTGTGAAGTTATAAATGAAATTTATAAATAGTAAGATTTATAAATTTGGTGAAATTATTTGAAGAATAGATTGGTTAAATAAATGGATCTTATAAGTTATAAGATTTATAAATTGGAAAGTCTTTAAAAGAACGATTTTGTAAAATAATCGTTTTATAAGTAATTAACTTATAATATGAACTTTTAGTTTATAATTGAGTTATTAACTGGAATAGGTTAATAAAAGAATTTATAAAAAGGAAGTTTTTATAAATAAAAGGAAATGGAATTTATAAACGTTGTTTTATAAATTCGCAAACGACTTATTTTGATAAGTTAATTGTTATAACCTATTAATGGAGTTATATTCACCTTTTTGAATAGTGAATAATCCTTTGAATTAAAATGAATAAAAGGATGAAATTTGTTAACGGAGTTTATTCACGTTTTTGAATAGTGAATAATATGTTAAAGAAAATGTTTTGAATTGGGTGTTTTAAATAGAATTAAAACAATCTAACGATGTTTTAAAAGGTGTTGAGATTCGAAACCATAGATTTCAACATTCATTGTTGAAATAGACGTTTTCGAGAAATAAAAGGAAATGGTGGACTATAACACTGTTGTTATAGTAAATGATTTCCGAAAGGAAATGTTTTAAATAGTATTGGGATTTATATATATCTATTTTAATTTTGAATCCCTATACTAGTGATTTTGGGTTGTCGTAACGATGTTTTACGTAACATTCGTTTTAGCCCAAATAAATATGTTTAAGAGAATGTTTTTCTTAAAGAATGAATTATATACTTAATTCGATTTAAGTATATTGAATATTTTCCAAGGTTGAAAATAAATAAAATTTGTGAATTACTTATGAATAAATAAGTATGGAAATGTTTTCCAATATGAAGTGAATAATTAGAATTTATCTTTTTGAAGATAAATTGAAATTGGATAATTGAAATCATATATGCATGGATATTTTGAAATATAAATTCATTATGGAATTTATATAAGAAAGTGGAATTTGTTAAAAATAAATATTGATTTATTTTTGAAGTATTGAAATTATATATCTTGTAAAGATATTTTGGAAAATAAATAATTTGGAAAATTATTTGGAATCTGGTGATGTGTGCATATTCATTGATAGTTCAATAGCCGACTATCAATATTTCCCTTTGAATGGGTATTTGATGTGAATTGATTGAATTTGAATGCCACACTTATTTTTGAATAAGCGCTCACTATTCGGGTTAACCGGGAAAGGACCATGGGGTCGTATAACCCATTCCGAATATGTGATACGTCGTTGTGAATTGCATTTGAAGATCGGTGTTGAAGACCGGTATTTGCGAGAGCGATAGGATGACCTGTCGATTGTCTCTGCACTGGGTAGCCCCTGGTATAGAGATTCCATAAGTGATGGGAAATCCGATCAGGATTGTGGATATCCGGATTGCAAGGACTTCTTTGTAAGTGCCTTCGGTTTTGTTCGATCCCGGAACAGACTTGTATGGATTGTATGCCTGACATTACAAGTTGAGATATAAAGCCGATTTCTTTCAAATATATTTCTGTTGGTGGCGGAGAATTTATTCTTTGCTTAACACCCTTCTCTGAGACGTACGAGCTCAGAGGTTATATAGTTGAAGTTATCAGCGATATATTCCCAATTTAGTAATGTGACATGCTGAGTGATGCTGAAATGATCATTGTGTTGATTATTTGTGATAGGATCATTTATTTGATCGTCTATCTTGGTGATCATTGTGTTGATCATTTGTTGACCCAAAGCATGGCTTTTGTATAAAGTATGTTTTTGTGGACGTGAATTCGTCGAGCCTCACATCCCGGAAATTGTCAAAACAGGAAAGATGCGGCAAGGTTATGAGGGGTAGCGCCCTTTAGGATATGTGCATTTCCTTCTTGAAAAGGGTGGTATCATGGTATGGAGCCCAGATACTTACTCATGTTGAAACACTTTATTATTATGATTGTGTGAATTGATTACGAGATCTCGGTGATAAAGGTCCCAAAGGACCGGGGGATGGCATATTCGGTCAGTTGTTACTCAGTTAGGAGTAACCCGGCCTTGTGTTGGTAGAGATCCGGTTTGGTTCTCGGGGATGTCCTTCCAGAGGCATTCTCATGTGGCAATGGGAAGTTCCTTGGCCTGACCATTTGTTGGAAATCCAATTCCCAATACGAAACTTGTACGGTATTAGTTGTAGAACCTGCTATTCACTTATGGTGGTCACCACTGTTTGGATAGTAGCTATAGTAGGCATACGATAATGGTCGTATGTTGGCTAAGATTTATATCTTTATTTTAGAAATGATTTTCCTACACTATGCACTAGCAATAATATCAAATGTTATTTTAAATGCGTATCAAGCATCTTTGACTATCATAAGGAGAAATCTCCTCCGATTCTGCGTTTGCATGTGTGTGTGTGCGGGAGGCCTTATGGTAGTCTCATTTTTAAAAGCATTGCGAATTGAATTTAAAAATATTCTTCTATTTTGATTTTAAAGTTAAATAAACTGTTTTGAGTTCTCACACCAGTCACATGACTGACTCGGAGTTTATTGTTTTCCTTCCTAAACTCTAGGTGCCCACCAATTTCTACACGGGCAGTCAAGAGTTAAGGTTTATCAGGATATTCTGGATATTCTGGAGTTGCTGGAGGCAAGCTAGATGGCATGGCGTATTACTAGTATATAGTATTTCTTTTCCGCTGTTTGTTGTTGTTTGATGTTGTACACTCATGATGTGATGTGATGTAATGTGATGTAATGTAATAACTGATATAGTTCTTTGTTTAAAGATTATTCATTTATTATTATATGTTGTTCCGCTGCGAATTGTGAGATTCTGTTGTTCTGTTGTTTCCTTTCTTTCCCGTTCTATTTTCAAATTCTCTATTTTCTTTCTCTATTTTCTATCCTCTTTTCTCTCCTTCTCTCTTTTCCTTTTCTTAAATTCTTTTTTAAAAAAACCATAACATTCCAGGTTTTCGGCCTTCGATTCCTCGGCAGTCGACAAAGTGAGTGTCGATGTTGAATTTTCGAAAGTCGAAAATTTTCAGGGCGTTACATATATATATATATATAGAATTAAAATTAAAATGGGTTTATACCTTACTACCACTCCCAGTAGCAACTCGCGGCATATCATCGACCCAATTAGTGTCGACATCTGCTACTCGCGACTCCCTCTACCACCTCGTTTAAAAGCTCTGATTAACCCTCTTCGACCACCGCACTCGAGATCCACCAACATTCGGCTACAGTCGTGGCTTCGTCCTCGCGCGACTCGCGACGCCACCCCCGGTCACGAATCCCAATGCCACGACATAGCCCCCTTGAACCTATGCCTCCCTTCCGATATCCGAACCATAGCATGCCACAAAAACCGATCTACCCACCCCTCATATCTGCCGCCATACGAACGAGAAGTGTAACATCCCGCCTTTTCGTACACTTTAAATCGACGCACGTGCCAATTTAAACTATACGGGAGGGCGGATTATTATGGGGTAAATAGAAAATAGAGGAGAAAAAAAACAAAACAGAATCTCACAGCGGAAGAATAAAATATGATAATCAATATACAGTTTATAAAACTATTTACAAAACTTTTGATTCTTCTTTATACAATAAATATCAGAGTTCACATACCAATAAATATCAATGCAGCGGAATACACTGTAGTGGAACCATATAATATAATAATAATAATGAAATCTCTGTCTTCTTCCTTCAAAAATAAAGTCTTCAAATCCTGAAATGCTCGAACTGACCCGACCGAATTGAAAAGACAAAATACTCGAGTCAGAACTAAAAGATCTTGTGTAAGTTAAATTGAACAGAAATAAATATGAGTGCAGTAACTCAAGAGATGCTCGGGATTTACATCTCTTAAGGATCCGTTAAACTATTTACTATGTAGTATATTTCGCTATTATAATAATGTCTATTTATAAAATAAACTTACTTTAAAATAGCGTTAAGGAGTGACCCAATATTCCCCTTAACACATATTATATTTCCATAGTCTATACACTACCGTAATCTCCCCCGTAATGGGCATCGTCAGAGGGCACTCCATAGGTATGGTACAAAACCAAAATCGTATAAGGCGCGGTAGGGTAGGTGACACGGCATAACTAGGCAATGCCAGGGTAAATATACCAATTGCTATCCGGACTGGTGGAAACGCATAGCCGCAGCTACCGCCCACCTCAAACAAACTCCCCCTAAAAACAAAAGTAAAGGTGGCCACTGAATCAATCCAAAGTCAGAGTATAGTATCAAAGAGGAGTATCTGATAAAGGGCGCTAACCCCCTTGGCCCGAGAATCACTCCTGTTTTAGCTACCTTATGCCAACTCACGGGAGTCGGGTCCACGTATTTACCTCAAAGGAAACGACGCCACCATCCTACTTCATTCTGGAATCTCCACCGCGCACACGGTTATTAAAGTGGTTTTCGGAGTTGGCAGAGAGTATGACAACTTCCGATCCCGGTCTCTTCAACAACCAATCGTTATTATAACACCGCGGTTATTTCAAACTATTTATACTTTAAAACCGAATATAATATCTCTTTCAAACCATATAAATACGATATCATTTATATTTTTAAAATCCCAAATCAATATGATATCACTTTTATATTATAAATATCCCTTTCCCAAAATCATAATATTTAAATTTTATATACCATGAAACCATAGCTTCGAAACATAACTTTTAATACTTAACGGTTCAAATACTATATTACTTTATAAAATAAACAGCTTCTTTAAATTTCACAATAAATTCCCAATATCAATTTGAACCTCCAAAACCCTTTTAATTCCCATATATTTAAAAGCTTACATATTCTATATTTCAAAACTTTATAGTTCATATATTCCAATCTTTAAATATTCCACTAATTCAAAATGGATTCTTTGATAATTTAATATATATCAATTCAATTCATATTATTTAAATTTGAAATGTTTACTTAATAAAACAAATATTATTTAAGCAAAACCCTTAAACTTCAATAACAGGATATTCTTTTAAATTAAATTATTTGATAATATTCTTTAAATCAATTTGATATTCATTTAAAGCCTCTAATCAAAATAAGGTTATAAAATCATACCTTTTTAAATCTAAATTTATTTACATTTCAAACAAAATTTTTGAGGAAAATTCTTAAATACTTTATTTCAAATCATATTCACATTTATCTTCAACCTTACTTTTATTTGAGTTATTATAAACTCTATATACAATAGAAATTTAAATAGGTACTTAACCATATTATATAAACGAAATCAACTCCATTATTTAGCTTATTTCAAAATTTGAAACAAATTTATACATAGCTAAATTAAAGAATTTTACATATATATATACATCAAAATTTAATATTTATTAAAACGTATTCTTTCGTAGTCTATAGAAAATCGTTTCAAAAATAATTTTTTATATATATACCGCGGTGTCTGTATATAATTTTCAATCCTATGGTCAAGTGATACTGATATTTATCCTTTCAATCCGCAATTTAAAAATAAAAAATGCAGTAGTATATCATTTCAAACCGCAATCCCGACTGAAATGAAAATGCATAATAACTTGCAGTTTATATAATATAAATATAGCATCCATTCATCCATCATATCAATCATCAACATTTATCAATTTATCATCCAATTCAACAATCGCATCAATAAATAACAATTAATTACTGACAGTTTATTCTTCGAAAATGAATTAAATAACTGTTTAATTGGTAGTTCTGAATACAATAAATAAATAAATAACAAATTTTAACTAGCAGTTTTATATGCAATGAATAATTAATAAAAAAATTAACTGGCAGTTTAAATGCAATGAATAAATTAAATGGCAATTTAATTTAAATAAATGAAATTAACTGCGATGATGATTTAAAAATATGCCAAACAACCATAAATAAATTTTAAATCACATCATATATCAATTTAACAAACATAAGAAATTTTAGAAGTTGTGAGTGAGTTAAAACACTCACCTTTTGAATTTAAATTGAAATCAAATCCAATTTAAACCCAAAAATTTGACAGTCTCCAAATTCGTTCAAACCAGCGTCATCAAGTTCGGAATTTCAATACGATCATAACAAAAGAAACTGCGCATAAAACGAAGTTCGTACCCAAAAATTATATTAGTTAGAGAAATTGAAAATTAAATTTTATATTAAACAAAAAGAGAACATATGCTTGCCACGTCACCTCGTGAAAAACACGTACGAGCTGAAACCAAACCCTAACCCCTCGTTCTGGTCGCCGCACACACGCAACTCCATCAATTTTCGCCCCAAATCCCTAACTCTTCAACCAGATCTGGTCACGCCATGCCTCTCCCCTCGCCTAGCCGACCCCAGAGACCCCACGTGCGGCCACAACGACGCCAGAAACCACTTCGGCCGTCGGCACTTTGGCTTCACTTTCTGGTGAATTCTGACATCCATTAGGCGAGCGACCACATCCCCAAGCTCTCCTCGACGAGCCCTACAGTGCAGCGCTTTCCGATCGCAAAGATATCGAAGATCCACCGTCAAATCCAATACCCCCATACGAATGGCCGAAATGAAACGCCCAATTTCTGGTCAAACCACCACCCGAATCGAAAAACAAACACCACCAGTGAATTACGCTAGTCAAGAGCTTCAACATATAATTTTTCCACATTTTTCTGAGGACTTTGAATTTTTGACTTTGGTTTTGAATTGTAATTGGATATAGGGTTTGCACCCATTGAGGAAGAGGAGGAGCGAATGAAATTTTTCATGCAGACAAATGAGAATAGGCGGAGGCTGGGGTTTAGTAGGGTATTTATAGATAAAGTTGGAATAGACAGATAGATCCGAAGTATAAACGTGCTAACCGATAATTGGCCCAAAAAGCCCATTCTTACTCCGGAACGAAATTGGGTCAGCCCATATATCAAAATAGATGTTTTTAAATATTTTAAACGCAATGGAAAAGGTTTCAGGATCAAATTTCATCGTATGAAGAAGTTATGCTAAAATCAATATTTTCAAATTGATTTCAATTGATTTCAATTAATCAATTTCAAGGTGTTTCGAGTCCGTACGATCAAACGACAAGTCTGATCGATACGAAACTTGAAATCCTACAATAATTCACCGTTACGGACCAGATGAAACCGATTTCGTCGAAATCCGAGTCAGTGGCCAAAATGTCTGTTTTTTTCACTTTTTAAATAAATTAATAATTAATTTACACCTTTAAATTCAATATTTATAAACTAGTAGATTTTTGTCATTTTTAGATCCATAGATATTTATAATAACTAAAAGAAAATTCACATATCAATTTAGTGTCAATTATTCCAGTAAATACAGTGTTCAAATGTCAACTGCAGTTAATCCAGTTAATTGCAAATTACTTCCAATAAATTTGATTTTATTCGATCACAACTTAATATTCAATCAATTATTACTCAACTAACATAGTTAACATTGTTTTATATTTCATTAAGTTAATATTTTCCAATTTTCATCTTTTTTCTTTTCTTTTTTTTTTGCATTATTTACTGTATTTCAATTATATTGGAATTTTGTCAATTTTACTCATTAATTAAAATTTAAAAATCTCGATTAATTATTTCATCTTGGTTTCATTCTTTTTATTACATTAATTATCATAGTATGAATGGAAATTTACCTTGGTTACATCTTATTGAATTCAACATTCTTCACTTACCAATTTATTCCACATTAACTGCAATAATTTAGTGAATTAATTGAAATTGATTTTAAATTAAACTTATCAAACTAATAAAATAAGTAACGCACAATAATTATTGTCATTAACTTTTAATCACAATTTTATAGGTTCATTATTTACAAAACATTATAATCACTTACATAACACTGGTTTTACTCAATTACCATTTATTTCAAACTATTTCAAAAATTTATTCAATATTTATATTAGTCCTCTTATATTCAATTTATAACCAAGTGTAACATTTAACTTGAACTGGTTGGAATTCCTTTCAAGTTATTAATAATTAACTTATATTAACATATTTCCTTAATTTATTCCAATTACCGTTAACAATGTTTTATTACATAAATCTATTAAATACTTTCCTCTCTCATATTTAATTTATACAAAGGTATAATCCTTTCCACTATTTCATTCATTAGAATTCTATTCAAATTTCAATCTCTTGCAATAACTCATTTATTATAAATTTGCACCCCAATAAATTAGGTTCCAATAAATAGGATTTATTCAATGCAACCTTTTTGTGACGACCCGATTTTCCACTCCCAGAAAATCGCATCATCAATTAGATAGAAAGGGATAGAAGAAGGAAAGAAAGAAGAGAAAGAAGAAAACAACACTGGAATCTCAACAGCGGAACGAATAAATTATATTAATAACATAAGTATTTACATAATATACAATACCAATCAGAGATACACAGCAAACACATCACATATACTAGATAGTTATAAACACCTGTCTAGTATTTACAACTCAAACACAATCACATCACAGAGAACACACAGCGGAACTATATATCTACAACGCAGAAGCCTCCTGCTCCATTGCTCCTCCATTATTCGTCAAAGCAAACCTGAATCCTAACCTGAATCCCTTGGCTACTCGAAAAATTTGAGTACCCAAGAGTTAAAGAAAAACAGAAATAACTCCGGGTCAGACATGGGTCTGGTGTGAGTAACAGGTTAAAGTTGCTTAACTTTGAAAAACCTTTTTAAAAGAAAGGTATCACGTAAGACTTCCCACACATAAACATGGAAAAGTTTTTACCTTACGCTAACCAAAACATTTGATAGGAAATCCGATGATATTATAATAGTGTCTAGGGTTTTCAAGTAAAATACAGAAATAGCTGAAATGCTTACATCTCACATTCCAACATAGTTGGGCACAACTAATACGTACGGCACTTATTGGATTTTGGATTCCATACAATGGCAGGGCTACTGGGGTACCGCCCGTCACAGTACGTGGCCTAGATCAACGTACCGAGGAGCCACCCTAACTCCCCTGCAACACAAGGCCGGGACCATTCCTTACTGAATAGTCCCGAACAAGACAACCCCGCAGTTGGTGTACATCCAACTGCCCACACAGCCGAAATATAAAGGGACCTCTAGACAGGGATCAATCTTGCTCTCCAGTAGGGGCTACCCACGAAGCCTTGCTGCACCTCCCCTGTTTTAGCCATTCCCGGTTGATGAGGCTTGAGGCTACGATTACCTTTATAGGACACATCTATCTTAGAATGCTCATCGTCCACCTGACGATGTTCTGAAAGCATTCAATCCATACAAGTTCGTTCCGGGTTCGAACGAAACCGAAGGCATTATCTCGTTATACTCGTTTCGGAATCACCCTCAGAGTTAACGACAATAACCCTTGCACTCTGATTCACCATCTCGAACCTATAAGGACTAATTCCGTCAACTCATTACGGAATCACCCACAGAGTATACTGACTCATAGTCCTTACACCTCGAGTCTTCACAAAGCTCCACCTGGATTAACGTCCTAACGTTATTTGGAAACGATGTGGTTTTCGGATATCCAAATATGGAAACCCGATCCCGGTCTCATCGAAATCCAAAGCGTGTCTTTTAAGGCCAAGTTGTTTTAAAGGTTTAAAACAATTCAATTATCTACATGTTCAAATAGATAAATCACAAATCCATAACAGGTAATCAACATTATCATCATATCAGATAAACCATATCATTATTCAAAAGATAACCTATATCAACATCACAATGCAACCGATGCATCCAAATCACTCAACATTATCTATCTCATATCTGAGATTCAAATCATTCAAAGCAAACAATACTAACCAACCATATAAGCAATAATTATCCACACCAAATATAATTAATTTAAAATGAATTAAATTAATTACAACATTCAAATTAATTTAAAGTAAATTAAATTAATTTCTTCATCAAATAAACCTTGCTTATATCACTATTGATTAATTATTAATCAATTAATTAATCATCATCCAATTATTCATTTTAATTAATCATCCCTGATTAATTAACTTTTAATTACATTAAAGTAATTATTTACTAATTAATTTCTCAAAGTAATTAACCTTTAATTACTTCCTAATTAATTAACTATAATTAATTACATTAATCCTAAATTAATTACATTAATTAATTACTTTTATTCACTTATTATTGATTAATTAATCTTAATTAATCAATCTTAATTACATCATTAATTATAATAATTAATGATCTTCTAATTACTTTTCACATCAAATTAATTACATTAAGTAATTAATCTTTAATTAAACCATAACTGTTAATCCCCCTTGAATTAACTCCATTCAGTAATTATCATCCTTAATTAATTGTCTCCAATTAATCTCTTGATTAATTTATAAAGTAATTATACTCAAACTACTTCTATCAACAAATCATCTTAAATTAATTGCATATAGTAATTACTCATTAATTACTTCTCTAAGTAATTCCCCTTCATTTAATTACATTAAGTAATTATCTTTCACAACTCATCCATTGATTAATTTTAAATTAATTAAAATGAATTAATTAACTTAAACTAATCAAATTAACTTAATTAATTACAATAAGTAATTAATTCCCTAATCACTTCCATAAGTAATTATACTTAATAACTCACAATTGATTATCTTTAAATTAATTAATCTAATTAATAATTAAAATTAACTACATTAATTAATTATAAAATAATCCTCAGTTAATGACCTTCATTAACTATTAACAACTCATTAATTATTTTTCAAAGTAATTAACTTATTTTAATCATTATTTATTACAAATTAATTAATCATTAACTAATCTATTAATTAACCCCTAATTAATTAAATAATTAAATGTTAATTAAAACTTAATTAAATCATTATTACTTGATTAGTTAATTATTAATCATTAATTAAAACTAATTTTATTTAATAAATTATTCTTAATTACAAGTTAATTATTCAAGGAATAATTAATCCTAAACCTTTAAGATTAACTCTTAATTACTTTAAGTAATTATTAATTTCATTAACTTATTAAATAAATTAATTATTCATTTAATTACTCTAATAATTAAATGAAATATAACACATTATATCATTCTTAACTTTAACAAGTTAAAATCAATCTGAAATCCTTAATTGAAAATAATACTTTTATTATAAAAGTTAAACCAATTTCTTCTTAAATTAAAACCATTTAGATTTTACATTATTATTCAAATTTGGTTTAACACTTAAATTTATAGACTTAAATTCATTTTAAACCAGAGATTCAAAATTAGATTTGAATCAAATTTAAACTTTATTTAAACATTACCACATATTTCAATTTTCAAATTTAAATTCAAATTTCCTTTTAAAAACATTTTAAACAATAAACTCTATCAAAGTTATTTTAAAACAAAATTTGATTTTAAATACTTCCTCATTTTCTACTTTAAGATTCAATATAACTAGAATCTATAATTTAAGTTAGATTTAAAACTTTTCTTTAAATTCTAGCTTCCATTTTTAAATTTAGTTTTAAATTTTGAAAACAAGTCAAATTTCAAACTTCAACAACCAACCCGAGCTAAAAGTAAATTAACTCGAGTAAAAAAAATTTCTTTTTAAAAAATTTTATCTTAAAATCAATTTAAATTTTAAATCAAAACAGTTTATACAAAAACCTGTTGTAACAGATTTACCCCAAAACCCTGTAACAAAGCTAAACCCGAGACTACAACAATTCCTTCGAGTTCCCAAACCCCTTACTTCGAGTCCAACGTTCAGGAACTTCGAGCTAAACATAAAATGACTCGAGACAACGCTGAAACTCATCTCCCCCAATTCAACTGATACACCACTGACCTCGTGCACCTACACCGCCGCCGCCATCACTTCCAATCACTCGCGACCCCTTGAGCAAGTCGGCGACTACCCCCCCAACTTAACTCCGACCATCCAATTCTCATCAGAACCCCCAATTCAAAACTTGCATTCGAGCTCAAAATACTGAAGAATGTCCAACTGGAAAATGCTTCAACCATCCAATCCTGACCACCAGAGAGACTACAATTCCGGCCACTACTCCTCCCATATACAATCTATCATCAACTCAAAATTGGTAAAGCTCGGTTATCTACTTTGATTCCAACGATCCAATTTCTTAGGCACGGTAAAACTAGGGTTCATAATTTCAAACCCAAATTTCTTCTGCCATACTGCTTTAATATCACCATCTATTATTTTTACTATAATCTACACACATCATTACAACAACAAAAGAAACTCAGGCATCTACATTTCTCTAAATTGACAGAACTCAACCAAAATGTATTTTCTGGTTAAACCAGAAATACTTCATTGACTGCAAACTAAAATTTTAGATTATAGTCTTAATAATCAAGTTAAAGATCAAGTAATTTGTTTATAAGCTTAAATAATTAAATCTGGAACATTTACATATTGATTTTATAAATTTTACTCTGTTGATTTTGCTTATCCTGTGTCATCACAACTTCATTCTCATTTTTCTTTCCTTTTATAAGATGAAACTCTAATTTATATTGCATAACATACTAGGTTTAAAAACTTAAACTATAACATTGATTCTTTTTCATGAAGTCATGATTTTGAACATAACAATAACCTGGAAAACTAAAACAGGCAAAACAATATCACTGTGCAACATGCATATAACAGAGTATAACATCTAATTCATCCACTTCAGAAAGATTACCACTGAATAAACTAAGCAACTATAATTACTTAAATTATATTTGTTAAAAATGTTACTCACCTATATGAGCAGAGCCTCTGTGTTCAAGAAGAACTAGAATCTGATGGTTGCTTAAATTTGAAAACTTCAGATCTCATTTATTTTAAAAACTGCAGAAGCTTTGCTTAAGAAATCTTTGGACTTCAGATTCTTTTTAAACTTGAAATGATGTAGCACTTTGTTTTTTCCAGATTTACATTTGCATGATTGCTTCCATACTTCATTTGCATGCTTGTTTCCAGGTTGGTAAAAATGCAGATATCATTTTGCATGATTGTTTTCCCCCTTCTTACTTTATACTGCATTTGCCTATTTACAGTCTCATCTTTTATTTGCTTTAAAACTGCAAATTTATTTCCTTGTCCCCATGATTCATGCAGTTTTGAATATGGTTTTCAACAAAGGACTGCAGCATAGTTGCATGCAGGTTTGTATTCTCCTATATTTTTTTTTAGTTGCAAATTGAATTTTCCAGATGCATGCAAATTTGATGAAGTTCAAACAGAAATGCAGTGATTTCAATTAGAGGACTGCAGGTTTAAGAATTGTTTTTGATTTGAATAGTTGAGGGAAGATTACTGATTTTGCATGCACAAGAATTTTCAGATTTAGATCTGAAACTTTCTTAAGTTTAAAGAAGAATAGGGAAAAGAAAAAATGAAGTTAAGAAGATATGTTTATATAAACAAAATTCTTGATTTAATTAAAAATAAAAGAAAAAGAAATTTAATGAGACACTTGTCTCTATCCTTAACATTTGTCACAATAGTTTATTTTATAACTAACACATGTCCTTTAAGATGGTAAATAAATTTACATATGTAATTTTGTATTTAAATTTTAATTTTAAATTGTTTATAAATACTTTAAAACCTCAATTTATCATGCTTATGTATATATACATGAATTTACCTCTTTTTAATTTATTAAAAAGGAATGAGACAAACAACTATGAATAAAATCTTATTCAAATATTTTAAGTGTTTATTCCCTTGAATATAATACATTAAATTCATATTTTAAATAAATTTATCAAATCAAATTTTAATAAATCAAGTTACATATAAATGCATATAAAATTCTATTAAAATTAAAAACAACAAATTTTATCCCTTACAAAAACTATTTATGTTCATAAGAACTTAAGCATTATAATTTTTATTTAAAAATAACAAATTAAGCAATTCTAAATAAATTTATAAAAGAGATTATAAATTACTTTTATTACTTAATAAATTAAGACATATGTAATTTGTATTTTAAACTTCTTATCAAATTTCAAGTAATACTTTAAAAAGAAAATAAAACAAAGCTTTGATGTTAATCAAATTTAACTTCATATTTAAGTTAACTAAAAATATAAATTTAAACAGATAAGAATTTCCTTTAATATAAACCATATAATTATTTACTAATTGTCTTGAAAAGTTAAATGTTAAGTTTAAATCAAATCTTCCAATTCACCAAATATGAATTAAAGCTAGAAAATTAATTCATTTACTAAAAATAAATTAGAATTAGAAAATCACTTCCTTTACTAAATTCAAAAATCAAAATTTATCAATCTACAATACATACAAATATATATATTATAAACAGAAAACAATTTATTTATTTAAAAGAATAAAATCTTTCCATTTAAATATTTATTAAAACATGATTATTAAATCAAATTCCAAATTTGTTATTAAAATTATCAAGTTAAATTAAATTTAAAACACAGATTATTAAATTTATATTGCCCAAATTTCCGGGATATCACATTCCTCCCCCCTTAAAAGAATTTCGTCCCCGAAATTTAAAACAAAGGTAATTTAATAATCTATCTTAAGATTTTATTTTAAAACACAAGCATATATTATCAAACATATGCTAACACCCATAGCAACCAATCAAGCAAAACAAATCTAATTATCCAGAAAACTGGATAAAATTTTCACGAGTTTCCCCGGTATATATATCGGAATACTCGCTCTATAGAATCTAAACAATCAATACTATTAAACTATAGAGCTCCTATCCAACTCTATCTACCAACAAAACAATATATATCAGACTACAGACGAGTCTGACTTTACAATCACATCCTCCTGAACTGCTGGTTTCACAACCAGAATTAAACCATACACGTACTCCCTCAGAGATACGTGAAACACATCAAATTCCAGTTATCCAAACTGGCAATTCAATCCTGAAAACCAAACGCCAATTCTCACAAGAACACAGAAAAGAATCCAAAAACCTCAAAGCTGACTTACCCAGTCTTACTCAATCTTATAGCTCCTCAGATCGGAGAAAACTTATTCAAGATCAAATCTCCGACTCCATAATCCAAACTCCTTCGTCTCTTATTCACCAAACACTCTTGACGATCCTGAGCTACTTTTAACTCTCTTGATCAGCTCAACCTTTGCTGATGTCTCTAGAAACAAACTGGACCAAAACAATCCAACCAAATGATCTCCTCAAGATCAATTCCAAACCAAAAACTCCAACTATACTCCACAAACATCAGAGGATCAACTTACTTCTATTATCCGGAAAAGATAAAACAAAAGCACTTCCTATCTGCTTCCGCTGCGCAACTCTGATTTGAAGCAGAAGAAAAACTCGAGCACAAACTGGATAACACACCACAGAAATATGGTTTAATAGATCCATAAAAGAAAATTCAGATGCCCTATCTGAACCAAAGCTACTTCACTAAACCTTCGGTACTACTCCTAGAATCCAGTCTAAAAGAAAACTCAGCCTCCAAATAGGGACAAACTTCACATAGCTCAAGAGAACACTCATACTATCGCAAGTCACTTTTGCGATCAACTAGCCCAAAATCCACAGAAATCTATTCTCTCTTTACCAATTCAGAACAGCTTACGCTTAACTGGCCAATCCATCGTAAAAATGGAATCTTCTCTGCTACTTCTGAATTCCTTCAGAAAAACTGCTAACCAGAAAATCTTCCTGCTGGCACACAGAACACTCCGAACTGCACTGTTGACACCGACGCCAAAGTCTTCCTAAACCAAAGCTCTTCGAGGAACTCAGGTTTCAAACCGGACAGAAACATCCTGCTGAATCCAGCCACAATATCGAAGCAGACTCACCTCTTTAACTTGTTCCAAATAAAACATCTTCGAGAACATCCATAGTCACTGCATCTCATTACGCAGCTACTATTCCTTAAGATATCAAGATACCATCATTATTCTCTTTTGCCAGACCGACAGAACAAATCTCTACTCATCCAATTCAAAGATAGACTCCGAACCTTTACAGGTTACCTTCAGAGATCTATGAAATTCTATACTCCGCACAACACACTCGAGACAGTATTAGGTCTACAGTCTCGACAAATACACTACCAATCTCAACACTAACTTCAACCAAGGGTAGTAGTTGTGTTACACACCCACTACCTTATCTACCTTATCTCCTATATTGGAAAACCCGAACAGGTAACCCAACAAATAGGTAGAAGTAAATATATATATATAATAAAATTACAAATACGCTCTCTCAAGATAGACGCCACTCCAGAGCCTAGGTATTCACTCAACCTAACGCTCTGATACCACCTGTGACGACCCGATTTTCCACTCCCAGAAAATCGCATCATCAATTAGATAGAAAGGGATAGAAGAAGGAAAGAAAGAAGAGAAAGAAGAAAACAACACTGGAATCTCAACAGCGGAACGAATAAATTATATTAATAACATAAGTATTTACATAATATACAATACCAATCAGAGATACACAGCAAACACATCACATATACTAGATAGTTATAAACACCTGTCTAGTATTTACAACTCAAACACAATCACATCACAGAGAACACACAGCGGAACTATATATCTACAACGCAGAAGCCTCCTGCTCCATTGCTCCTCCATTATTCGTCAAAGCAAACCTGAATCCTAACCTGAATCCCTTGGCTACTCGAAAAATTTGAGTACCCAAGAGTTAAAGAAAAACAGAAATAACTCCGGGTCAGACATGGGTCTGGTGTGAGTAACAGGTTAAAGTTGCTTAACTTTGAAAAACCTTTTTAAAAGAAAGGTATCACGTAAGACTTCCCACACATAAACATGGAAAAGTTTTTACCTTACGCTAACCAAAACATTTGATAGGAAATCCGATGATATTATAATAGTGTCTAGGGTTTTCAAGTAAAATACAGAAATAGCTGAAATGCTTACATCTCACATTCCAACATAGTTGGGCACAACTAATACGTACGGCACTTATTGGATTTTGGATTCCATACAATGGCAGGGCTACTGGGGTACCGCCCGTCACAGTACGTGGCCTAGATCAACGTACCGAGGAGCCACCCTAACTCCCCTGCAACACAAGGCCGGGACCATTCCTTACTGAATAGTCCCGAACAAGACAACCCCGCAGTTGGTGTACATCCAACTGCCCACACAGCCGAAATATAAAGGGACCTCTAGACAGGGATCAATCTTGCTCTCCAGTAGGGGCTACCCACGAAGCCTTGCTGCACCTCCCCTGTTTTAGCCATTCCCGGTTGATGAGGCTTGAGGCTACGATTACCTTTATAGGACACATCTATCTTAGAATGCTCATCGTCCACCTGACGATGTTCTGAAAGCATTCAATCCATACAAGTTCGTTCCGGGTTCGAACGAAACCGAAGGCATTATCTCGTTATACTCGTTTCGGAATCACCCTCAGAGTTAACGACAATAACCCTTGCACTCTGATTCACCATCTCGAACCTATAAGGACTAATTCCGTCAACTCATTACGGAATCACCCACAGAGTATACTGACTCATAGTCCTTACACCTCGAGTCTTCACAAAGCTCCACCTGGATTAACGTCCTAACGTTATTTGGAAACGATGTGGTTTTCGGATATCCAAATATGGAAACCCGATCCCGGTCTCATCGAAATCCAAAGCGTGTCTTTTAAGGCCAAGTTGTTTTAAAGGTTTAAAACAATTCAATTATCTACATGTTCAAATAGATAAATCACAAATCCATAACAGGTAATCAACATTATCATCATATCAGATAAACCATATCATTATTCAAAAGATAACCTATATCAACATCACAATGCAACCGATGCATCCAAATCACTCAACATTATCTATCTCATATCTGAGATTCAAATCATTCAAAGCAAACAATACTAACCAACCATATAAGCAATAATTATCCACACCAAATATAATTAATTTAAAATGAATTAAATTAATTACAACATTCAAATTAATTTAAAGTAAATTAAATTAATTTCTTCATCAAATAAACCTTGCTTATATCACTATTGATTAATTATTAATCAATTAATTAATCATCATCCAATTATTCATTTTAATTAATCATCCCTGATTAATTAACTTTTAATTACATTAAAGTAATTATTTACTAATTAATTTCTCAAAGTAATTAACCTTTAATTACTTCCTAATTAATTAACTATAATTAATTACATTAATCCTAAATTAATTACATTAATTAATTACTTTTATTCACTTATTATTGATTAATTAATCTTAATTAATCAATCTTAATTACATCATTAATTATAATAATTAATGATCTTCTAATTACTTTTCACATCAAATTAATTACATTAAGTAATTAATCTTTAATTAAACCATAACTGTTAATCCCCCTTGAATTAACTCCATTCAGTAATTATCATCCTTAATTAATTGTCTCCAATTAATCTCTTGATTAATTTATAAAGTAATTATACTCAAACTACTTCTATCAACAAATCATCTTAAATTAATTGCATATAGTAATTACTCATTAATTACTTCTCTAAGTAATTCCCCTTCATTTAATTACATTAAGTAATTATCTTTCACAACTCATCCATTGATTAATTTTAAATTAATTAAAATGAATTAATTAACTTAAACTAATCAAATTAACTTAATTAATTACAATAAGTAATTAATTCCCTAATCACTTCCATAAGTAATTATACTTAATAACTCACAATTGATTATCTTTAAATTAATTAATCTAATTAATAATTAAAATTAACCACATTAATTAATTATAAAATAATCCTCAGTTAATGACCTTCATTAACTATTAACAACTCATTAATTATTTTTCAAAGTAATTAACTTATTTTAATCATTATTTATTACAAATTAATTAATCATTAACTAATCTATTAATTAACCCCTAATTAATTAAATAATTAAATGTTAATTAAAACTTAATTAAATCATTATTACTTGATTAGTTAATTATTAATCATTAATTAAAACTAATTTTATTTAATAAATTATTCTTAATTACAAGTTAATTATTCAAGGAATAATTAATCCTAAACCTTTAAGATTAACTCTTAATTACTTTAAGTAATTATTAATTTCATTAACTTATTAAATAAATTAATTATTCATTTAATTACTCTAATAATTAAATGAAATATAACACATTATATCATTCTTAACTTTAACAAGTTAAAATCAATCTGAAATCCTTAATTGAAAATAATACTTTTATTATAAAAGTTAAACCAATTTCTTCTTAAATTAAAACCATTTAGATTTTACATTATTATTCAAATTTGGTTTAACACTTAAATTTATAGACTTAAATTCATTTTAAACCAGAGATTCAAAATTAGATTTGAATCAAATTTAAACTTTATTTAAACATTACCACATATTTCAATTTTCAAATTTAAATTCAAATTTCCTTTTAAAAACATTTTAAACAATAAACTCTATCAAAGTTATTTTAAAACAAAATTTGATTTTAAATACTTCCTCATTTTCTACTTTAAGATTCAATATAACTAGAATCTATAATTTAAGTTAGATTTAAAACTTTTCTTTAAATTCTAGCTTCCATTTTTAAATTTAGTTTTAAATTTTGAAAACAAGTCAAATTTCAAACTTCAACAACCAACCCGAGCTAAAAGTAAATTAACTCGAGTAAAAAAAATTTCTTTTTAAAAAATTTTATCTTAAAATCAATTTAAATTTTAAATCAAAACAGTTTATACAAAAACCTGTTGTAACAGATTTACCCCAAAACCCTGTAACAAAGCTAAACCCGAGACTACAACAATTCCTTCGAGTTCCCAAACCCCTTACTTCGAGTCCAACGTTCAGGAACTTCGAGCTAAACATAAAATGACTCGAGACAACGCTGAAACTCATCTCCCCCAATTCAACTGATACACCACTGACCTCGTGCACCTACACCGCCGCCGCCATCACTTCCAATCACTCGCGACCCCTTGAGCAAGTCGGCGACTACCCCCCCAACTTAACTCCGACCATCCAATTCTCATCAGAACCCCCAATTCAAAACTTGCATTCGAGCTCAAAATACTGAAGAATGTCCAACTGGAAAATGCTTCAACCATCCAATCCTGACCACCAGAGAGACTACAATTCCGGCCACTACTCCTCCCATATACAATCTATCATCAACTCAAAATTGGTAAAGCTCGGTTATCTACTTTGATTCCAACGATCCAATTTCTTAGGCACGGTAAAACTAGGGTTCATAATTTCAAACCCAAATTTCTTCTGCCATACTGCTTTAATATCACCATCTATTATTTTTACTATAATCTACACACATCATTACAACAACAAAAGAAACTCAGGCATCTACATTTCTCTAAATTGACAGAACTCAACCAAAATGTATTTTCTGGTTAAACCAGAAATACTTCATTGACTGCAAACTAAAATTTTAGATTATAGTCTTAATAATCAAGTTAAAGATCAAGTAATTTGTTTATAAGCTTAAATAATTAAATCTGGAACATTTACATATTGATTTTATAAATTTTACTCTGTTGATTTTGCTTATCCTGTGTCATCACAACTTCATTCTCATTTTTCTTTCCTTTTATAAGATGAAACTCTAATTTATATTGCATAACATACTAGGTTTAAAAACTTAAACTATAACATTGATTCTTTTTCATGAAGTCATGATTTTGAACATAACAATAACCTGGAAAACTAAAACAGGCAAAACAATATCACTGTGCAACATGCATATAACAGAGTATAACATCTAATTCATCCACTTCAGAAAGATTACCACTGAATAAACTAAGCAACTATAATTACTTAAATTATATTTGTTAAAAATGTTACTCACCTATATGAGCAGAGCCTCTGTGTTCAAGAAGAACTAGAATCTGATGGTTGCTTAAATTTGAAAACTTCAGATCTCATTTATTTTAAAAACTGCAGAAGCTTTGCTTAAGAAATCTTTGGACTTCAGATTCTTTTTAAACTTGAAATGATGTAGCACTTTGTTTTTTCCAGATTTACATTTGCATGATTGCTTCCATACTTCATTTGCATGCTTGTTTCCAGGTTGGTAAAAATGCAGATATCATTTTGCATGATTGTTTTCCCCCTTCTTGCTTTATACTGCATTTGCCTATTTACAGTCTCATCTTTTATTTGCTTTAAAACTGCAAATTTATTTCCTTGTCCCCATGATTCATGCAGTTTTGAATATGGTTTTCAACAAAGGACTGCAGCATAGTTGCATGCAGGTTTGTATTCTCCTATATTTTTTTTTAGTTGCAAATTGAATTTTCCAGATGCATGCAAATTTGATGAAGTTCAAGCAGAAATGCAGTGATTTCAATTAGAGGACTGCAGGTTTAAGAATTGTTTTTGATTTGAATAGTTGAGGGAAGATTACTGATTTTGCATGCACAAGAATTTTCAGATTTAGATCTGAAACTTTCTTAAGTTTAAAGAAGAATAGGGAAAAGAAAAAATGAAGTTAAGAAGATATGTTTATATAAACAAAATTCTTGATTTAATTAAAAATAAAAGAAAAAGAAATTTAATGAGACACTTGTCTCTATCCTTAACATTTGTCACAATAGTTTATTTTATAACTAACACATGTCCTTTAAGATGGTAAATAAATTTACATATGTAATTTTGTATTTAAATTTTAATTTTAAATTGTTTATAAATACTTTAAAACCTCAATTTATCATGCTTATGTATATATACATGAATTTACCTCTTTTTAATTTATTAAAAAGGAATGAGACAAACAACTATGAATAAAATCTTATTCAAATATTTTAAGTGTTTATTCCCTTGAATACAATACATTAAATTCATATTTTAAATAAATTTATCAAATCAAATTTTAATAAATCAAGTTACATATAAATGCATATAAAATTCTATTAAAATTAAAAACAACAAATTTTATCCCTTACAAAAACTATTTATGTTCATAAGAACTTAAGCATTATAATTTTTATTTAAAAATAACAAATTAAGCAATTCTAAATAAATTTATAAAAGAGATTATAAATTACTTTTATTACTTAATAAATTAAGACATATGTAATTTGTATTTTAAACTTCTTATCAAATTTCAAGTAATACTTTAAAAAGAAAATAAAACAAAGCTTTGATGTTAATCAAATTTAACTTCATATTTAAGTTAACTAAAAATATAAATTTAAACAGATAAGAATTTCCTTTAATATAAACCATATAATTATTTACTAATTGTCTTGAAAAGTTAAATGTTAAGTTTAAATCAAATCTTCCAATTCACCAAATATGAATTAAAGCTAGAAAATTAATTCATTTACTAAAAATAAATTAGAATTAGAAAATCACTTCCTTTACTAAATTCAAAAATCAAAATTTATCAATCTACAATACATACAAATATATATATTATAAACAGAAAACAATTTATTTATTTAAAAGAATAAAATCTTTCCATTTAAATATTTATTAAAACATGATTATTAAATCAAATTCCAAATTTGTTATTAAAATTATCAAGTTAAATTAAATTTAAAACACAGATTATTAAATTTATATTGCCCAAATTTCCGGGATATCACACTTTTTAATTAAGTCTATTTTAATCAACATAATACTTCATAGGTTAATTCTTAACATTTGATTCATTATAAATTATAACAATTATATTTCTTTATAAATTTAATTCCAAAAATCTTATTAATATGACAATTCAATTAATGAAATCTTCGGGTCGTTACACTCTCCTCCACTCAAAAATTTTCGTCCCCGTAAAGAGAAAAAAAGGAGAAGAAAAATAGGAATCAATATATCTTACTTAAAATATTAAATTTATAAACAAATAAAAAATAAAATATACAAATTTATACCCATTAAATATTTATACTTAAATTATTAAAGTTTGAAAATCATTTTCAAAAAATTTCTAAGTCCAAAATTTTACGGAAAATTTTGGCAGAGTCTCCTTTGTACGGAGAGGCTCGGGAGAAAATATAATATCAAATATAATAATATATAACATATATTTTCAAAATAAGATATATCCCAACATGGAAAAAATAATATAATAACGCTATTAACCGAAATCCGAAAAAGTACCTATTTGTCGGGCAATTTAGGCTTATTTTATGGAACCAAAAGCAGTAGCAATTGCTTCCATAACCTGCATTTCACTTACATAATCTAAAAAGGTTAACAATTTTGTAAATGAAATATTTAAGTTGTTTTAATCACCAACAACCAATCAATATCACACAACCAATTTCAACAAACAGCATACAACCATCACATAGAATCAATAAAATCAATCATTCATTCATATCAAACAAAGCAAAAAGTTGTTCGGGTTTAAAACTTTAAATGGTACAGAATGCCAAATAAACTACTAAGCGCATCATTTACTCAACAGCCTCTAATGAAGCTAAATAGATTATTCACACATCCAAACACTTTTAAAGTATCCTTACCTAAACAACCATAAGCCGAAACAAACAACAAATTGCAAACAGTAGATCACGTTTATTCTCTTAAATTTCATTTCATAGCACTTATTATTTGATTCCAATCTCATTCAATTAGTACTTATCTTCATTTATTACTTACCAACTTCATTTCATTTATCCACATCATATAAATTTCTTTTCATTGTATTATATTTATTCATTTCTCGATTTTCTTAGCATGTCAATTCATTAACTTAAGTTTATAGTCATTTGTTTACAGTATTCATCTTTTCTACTTATTTTACTTAGAAATACTTCGACCGTTTACTTAAGTTTATTATCATTTATTCATGATACTTACATCCCTATTAACTAGTAGCATTTCAATTACAACTTAAATTTATAGCTTTATAGCGTCAATTCTCATAAAAAAAGAAATTTATTGGATTCTTTCATTACCTACTTAATTCCATTTATTTCTTTCATTTATTACAAAATTCCAGTTATAATACTTACCTTTTGTTTTTAATTAACAGCTTTCAATTTTACTTAAGTTCCTAACAACTACCACCCAATTCTTATTTATTAAATTTTTTTATTTATTTCTTTCATTGCCTCAAATTTATTTCTTGTATAATATCTATTACATCTTCTTATTAACATTTCAACTTTTTACATCCTTTGGTAAGTTGTATATATATATATATATAAAGAATGAAAATAAACTTATACAAGTTTTACCTCATTCCTTTTAATTTATTCTAATGTTCAATAATTATATCCTTTATTTCATAGGTTAAAGTTTTAAATATCATTTAATACCATCTATAACCTAGCGTTAAATCTTTTATTTAATTAGAGGTTTCAATTATTAATTATATTCCATTTCACTACAATAACGGAAACTATTAATAAATCGAAAACTTAGGAATTAAATACCGGGTTAAGTTTCAATTTATTTTAAATAATAGATAAATATAAACTTCTAATTTATATATCCAAGTAGATTTAAAACAAAAAAAATTCACTTTTGTTTAACACAATAAATCTATAGTAAAACTATTACAGTGGCCTTCCCACTTCGAAACTCGAAAATAAATCTCGATGATGCGTGCACTCATCACCGAAATTATTTTCCAGCGACAGAGAGGGTAGTACAGAAATTTTCTTTTTGAAATTCCTTTTTTAAACAATTCTTTCAATTTACATTGAAATATTTATATCAGAAAATACTTATAAACAATACTATTATATTCCAAAATTATTCGAAAGAAATTTTCAAAAATCCCGGAACTAAAGCTTTACGTTTCCAATTTCATTTTTTTTTATTTTCAATCTTATCACGATTATTAATTACAAATTTATTACCCAACAACCAATGTATTGCAACCAAATATATATCTTATTTATAAAAATCTATTTTATATATAGCAGATATAATAGGCAAAATTATTTCATTCGCCTATATTAAAAACAAATATTATGTCGGTCTGTCCTATTAAGTGTTTAGAAATCTCTATTGATGTCACAGCGTCCCATGCACCAACCAGAATTTATAAATACAAAACAGTTAAAATTAGCACAATATTAAAACCTTTATATAACACTAACAAATACGCTCTCTCATATATATACGCTTAGTGACTCCCATAGGGTATTTCTACCCTATTAGTAAAGAGTCTGACCACACAAAGCTAAGGTTTATCGCTAAACCAAAACTCTGATACCAACTGTAATATCCCGCCTTTTCGCACACTTTAAATCGACGCACGTGCCAATTCAAAACATACGGGAGGGCGAATTGTTATGGGGTAAATAAGAAAACAGAGGAGGAAAAAAACAAAACAGAATCTCACAGCGGAAGGATAAAATATGATAATCAATATACAGTTCATAAAACTGTTTACAAAACTTTTGATTCTTCTTTATATAATAAATATCAGAGTTCACATACCAATAAATATCAATGCAGCGGAATACACTGTAGTGGAACCATATAATATAATAATAATAATGATGAAATCTCTGTCTTCTTCCTCCAGAAATAAAGTCTTCAAATCCTGAAATGCTCGGACTGACCCGAGCGAATTGAAAAGACAAAACACTCGAGTCAGAACTAAAAGATCTTATGTAAGTTAAATTTAACAGAAATAAATATAAGTGTAGTAACTCAAGAAATGCTCGGGATTTACATCTCTTAAGGATCTGTTAAACTATTTACTATGTAGTATATTTCGCTATTATACTAATGTCTATTTATAAAATAAACTTACTTTAAAATAGCGTTAAGGAGTGACCCAATATTCACCTTAACACATAATATATTCCATTAGTCTATACAGTACCGTAATCTCCCCCGTAATGGGCGTCGTCAGAGGGCACTCCATAGGTATGTTATAAAACCAAAATCGTATAAGGCGCGCTAGGGTAGGTAACACGGCACAACTAGGCAATGCCATGGTAGATATACCAATTGCTATCCGGACTGGTAGAAACGCATAGCCGCAGCTACCGCCCACCTCGAACAAACTCCCCCTAAAATCAAAAGTAAATGTGGCCACCGAATCAATCCAAAGTCAGAGTATAGTATCGAAGAGGAGTATCCGATAAAGGGCGCTAGCCCCCTTGGCCCGAGAATCGCTCCTGTTTTAGCCACCTTATGCCAACTCACGGGAGTCGGGTCCATGTATTTACCTCAAAGGAAATGCCTCCACCATCCTACTTCATTCTAGAATCTCCACCGCGTATACGGTTGTTAAAGTGGTTTTCAGAGTTGGCAGAGAGTATGACAACTTCCGATCACGGTCTCTTCAACAACCAATCATTATTATAACAGCGCGGTTATTTCAAACTATTTATACTTTAAAACCAGAATATAATATCTCTTTCAAACCATATAAATACGATATCATTTATATTTTTAAAATCCCAAATCAATATGATATCACTTTTATTTTATAAATATCCCTTTCCCAAAATCATAATATTTAAATTTTATATACCTTGAAACCATAGCTTCGAAACATTGCTTTTAATACTTAACGGTTCAAATACTATATTACTTTATAAAATAAACAGCTTCTTTAAATTTAATAATAAATTCCCAATATCAATTTGTACCTCCAAAACCCTTTTAATTTCCATATATTTCAAAGCTTACATATTCTATATTTCAAAACTTTATAGTTCATATATTCTAATCTTTAAATATTCCACTATTTCAAAATGGATTCTTTGATAATTTAATATATATCAATTCAATTCATATTATTTAAATTCGAAATGTTTACTTAATAAAACAAATATTATTTAAGCAAAACTCTTAAACTTCAATAACAGGATATTCTTTTAAATTAAATTATTTAATAATATTCTTTAAATCAATTTGATATTCATTTAAAGCCTCTAATCAAAATCAGGTTATAAAATCATACCTTTTTAAATCTAAATTTATTTACATTTCAAACAAAATTTTCGAGGAAAATTCTTAGATTCTTTAATTCAAATCGTATTCACATTTATCTTCAACATTACTTTTATTTGAGTTATTATAAACTCTATATACAATAGAAATTTAAATAGGTACTTAACCATATTATATAAACGAAATCAACTCCATTATTTAGCTTATTTTAAAATTCGAAACAAATTTATACATAGATAAATTAAAGAATTTTACTATATATATATATATATATATATCAAAATTTAATATTTATTAAACCGTATTCTTTCCAAGACCATAGAAAATCATTTCAAAAATAATTTTATGCATATATATATACCATAGTGCCTGTATATAATTTTCTATCCTATGGTTAAGTGGTATGGATATTTATCATTTCAATCCGCAATTTAAAAATAAAAAATGCGGTTGTATATCATTTCAAACCGCAATCTCGACCAAAATGAAAATGCATAATAACTTGCAGTTTATACAATATAAATACATCATCCATTCATCCATCATATCAATCGTCAACATTTATCAATTTATTATCCAATTCAACAATTTGCATCAATAAATAACAATTAATTACTGACAGTTTATTCTTCGAAAATGAATTAAATAACTGTTTAACTGGCATTTCTAAATACAATAAATAAATAAATAACAAATTTTAACTTGCAGTTTTATATGCAATGAATAATTAATAAAAAAATTAACTGGCAGTTTAAATGCAATGAATAAATTAAATAGTAACTTAATTTAAATAAATGAAATTAACTGCGATGATGATTTAAAAATATGCCAAACAACCATAAATAAATTTTAAATCACATCACATATCAATTTAACAAACATAAGAAATTTTAGAAGTTGTGAGTGGGTTAAAACACTCACCTTTTGAATTTAAATTGAATTCAAATCCAATTTAAACCCAAAAATTTGGCAGTCTCCAAATTCGTTCAAACCTGCGTCATCAAGTCCAGAATTTCAATACGATCCTAACAAAAGAAACCGCGCATAAAACAGAGTTTGTACGCAAAAATTATATTAGTTAGAGCAATTGAAAATTAAATTTTATATTAAACAAAAGGAGAACATATGCTTGCCACGTCACCTCGTGAAAAATGCGTATGAGTTGAAACCCTACCCCCTCGTTCTGGCCACCGCACATACGCAACTCCATCAATTTTCGCCCCAAATCCCTAACTCTTCAACCAGATCCAGTCACGCCATGCCTCTCCCCTCGCCTAGCCGACCCCAGAGACCCCACGCGCGGACACAACGATGCCAGAAACCAAATCTGCCACCGGCACTTTGGCTTCGTTTTCTGGTGAATATTTACATCCATTAGGCAAGCGACCACATCCCCAAGCTCTCCTCGACGAGCCCTGCAGTCCAGCGCTTTTCGATCGCAAAGATATCGAAGATCCACTGTCAAATCCAATACCCACATGCGAACGACCGAAACGAAACGCCCAATTTCTGGTCAAACCACCACCCGAATCGAAAAACAAACACCACCAGTGAATTACGCTAGTCGAGAGCTTCAACATATAATTTTTCCACATTTTTCTGAGGACTTTGAATTTTTTACTTTGGTTTTGAATTGTAATTGGATATAGGGTTTGCACCCATTGAGGAAGAGGAGGAGCTGATGAAATTTTTCGCGTAGACAAATGAGAATAGGCGGAGGCTAGGGTTTAGTAGGTTATTTATAGATAAAGTTGGAATAGACAGATAGATCCGAAGTATAAACGTGCTAACCGATAATTGGCCTAAAAAGCCCGTTCTGACTCCGGAACGAAATTGGGCCAGCCCATATATCAAAATTGATGTTTTTAAATATTTTAAACGCAATGGAAAAGGTTTCAGGTTCAAATTGCATCGTATGAAGAAGTTATGCTAAAATCAATATTTTCAAATTGAATTCAATTAATCAATTTCAAGGCGTTTCGAGTCCGTACGATCAAACGACAAGTCTGATCGATACGAAACTTGAAATCCTACAATAATTCACCGTTACGGACCCGATGAAACTGGTTTCGTCGAAATCTGAGTCAATGGCCAAAATGACTGTTTTTTTCACTTTTTAAATAAATTAATAATTAATTTACCACCTTTAAATTCAATATTTATAAACTTGTAGATTTTTGTCATTTTTAAATCTTTAGATATTTATAATAACTAAAAGCAAATTCACATATCAATTTAGTGTCAATTATTCCAGTAAATACAGTGTTCAAATGTCAACTGCAGTTAATCCAGTTAATTGCAAATTACTTCCAATAAATTTGATTTTATTCGATCACTACTTAATATTTAATCAATTATTACTCAACTAACATAGTTAACATTGTTTTATATTTCATTACATTAATATTTTCCAATTTTCATCTTCTTCTTTTTTGCATTAATTACTGTATTTCAATTATATTGGAGTTTTGTCAATTTTACTCATTAATTAAAATTTAAAAATCTCAATTAATTATTTCATCTTGGTTTCATTCTTTTTATTACATTAATTATCATATTATGAATGGAATTTTACCTTGGTTACATCTTATTGAATTCAACATTCTTCACTTACCAATTTATTCCACATTAACTGCAACAATTTAGTGAATTAATTGAAATTGATTTCAAATTAAACTTATCAAACTAATAAAATAAGTAACGCACATAATTATTGTCATTAACTTTTAATCACACTTTTATAGGTTCATTATTTACAAACCAATATTATAATCACTTACATAACACCGGTTTTACTCAATTACCATTTATTTCAAACTATTTCAAAAATTTATTCAATATTTATATTAGTCCTCTTATATTCAATTTATAACCAAGTGTAACATTTAACTTGAATTGGTTGGAATTCCTTTCAAGTTATTAATAATTAACTAATATTAACATATTTCCTTAATTTATTCCAATTACCGTTAACAACATTTTATTACATAAATCTATTAAATACTTTCCTCTCTCATATTCAATTTATACACAGGTATAATCCTTTCCACTATTTCATTCATTAGAATTATATTCAAATTTCAATCTCTTGCAATAACTCATTTGTTATAAATTTGCACCCCAATAAATTAGGTTCCAATAAATAAGATTTATTCAATGCAACCTTTTTAATTAAGTCTATTTTAATCAACATAATACTTCATAGGTTAATTCTTAACATTTGATTCATTACAAATTATAAAAATTATATTTATTTATAAATTTAATTCCTAAAATCTTATTTATATGACAATTTAATTAACGAAATCTATGGGTCGTTACAAGAAGGCACCCGATTAAATGGGTTCGTGAATTTATGAACGTCGAACGAATCTATGCTCTGGCATTATATTTTTTTTCTCGGTGGATCTCGATTTCGATTCGAAATTTTAAAGGTGAGCGGTAGCGTTGGATTTGGAAACGAAAGCATGAGATTTTATTTTTTTTCTTTCTGCATTTTATTTTGCACGAGGCACGAGATTTTGGATTGAACTGCTCGGCCATTATTTTGATATTGTTTTCCTGGCAACGAACTGTTTGAGCTTTTTAAAAAGAAACGAAGGAGGGAACATGATTTGATGTAAGCATGTTTTAACAAGCCAGTTACAATGACTAGAGTGAAAGGAAAAAGGTCTGATGTGAAGGAAATATGGCTGAAGTTGACCAGTATACAAAATATATATTTTAAATTCAAATCGTCTCGAAAAATACAACTTAAAATTTCACACTCTTATCGAGGCATGCCGCTAGGCGTTCATAATGTTATACCCCTATTCCGAACGCACTAGAAAAAGTTTCGAGTCCTAATTCGATTTTATGGAGAAGATAGCTTTTCAGACTCAGTTATTATATTGAATTTTCGATATAAATTTTAGTGCGTTTACCTACCGTACGATCACACGATAAAACCAAACGTTACAAAATTTGAAATCCTATAATAAAACACTATTACGGATCCAATGGAACTGGTTTCGTTGAATTCCGAGACTGTGCTTTGGAAGGCTATTTTTAAATATCAATTTAAACAATATATTTTAAAAACTGAACAAACCACTTCCAACTTCACTTTTAAATCTTTCCTTATCTTCAATATTATCAATATAAATTTTACAAGCCTTCAAATTATTTTTAACAAGCTCAAAACTCACGATTTCATAATTTACCCAATTTCCAATTATTTAATTTAAAAGTTAAATTGTACAAAAATTAGTTATCTTTGAAATCCAAGTTAAAAATTAACTTTTAATATTTAAAATCAATTAAATATTACAATTTTAAATATTCAAAATTCTGAGTCACTACATTCTTCCCCCTTATATGAATTTCGTCCCCGAAATTACTAGTTAAAAAGAATGATCCCGAAACCCAATAACTATTTTCCCCAATGCCAAACAGTTTTTAACAACTCCCCAAAACAATCTCTTTATTAAGACACACTATCACCCTTACTAATTTCCCAAACTCATTCATAGATTCCAACCAATTTTACTTAACCTTTCAAATTATAATTTAAAACCAAATTTTAAATTATCAAAATTTTCTTCAAAAATTTTCTAACTCCTTAAATTTTCGAAAATTTTTGACAGCGTCTCCTTTGCATGGCTAGTTCAGAACAACTACAAAATTCCTCTACGGGCCATAAATTTCAAAAGAAAACAAAAGCCAAGTGGCCAGATCAGAAGATCATCAAATTTTATATGACAAATTTTAAATGCATACCTTTTTGTCAGGCAATTCAAATTTATCTTGTGAAATCAAAAACACCAATTTCTTTTATTTTTAAAACACCTATATCCTACTTAGCAATGATATCCAATCACAGAATTCAAAATCGTTTTATTTACTTCCTTTTCGAAATTTTCAATATTAGCTTTACTTAAGCCCGTACGATGCACATATATCATCCCTGCGTAATATTAAATCCGATCGCTCACTGGATCACATAATTTCACTTTCGAACTAGTATCGTCCATCCGACACTCTAGTGCGGTCTCAGATCTGGTTCTTTAATCAGAAACCGTCATCTCCTTGCATAGTCGTAAACTATGATAGAGAATTTTCAAAATCAATCAAAAATCCATATCCAGGGTTCGCCGTAGACAATCGAGGGATAGATCCCAACTCGGTTCGATATAAATAACTCGAAATTATGTGCTCGAATCTAGATCAAATCGTTATGCGAATAAAATAATATACGTACATCCTACTTATCTATCTCAACGGATTATTAGCTAAATCAATTATCTTTTTATTCACATTTACTTTTATTTCCATTCACTTATACATAATTTGTTATTTCACACGCCTTTATTAAATTATCATTTTCAAATATTAACTTAGTATCTTTTCCCCAATACCAATTTTACTTTGGAATTCACCATTTTCTTCTTAAGTTCAATATAAATATTTTATACACTTCTTATATTTATTTTCACTTCACCACTTAAGTTATCCATTTTTATTCAATTTATATTTCTGGTTTCATTTTTTTCAATTTGCCTTCCAATTACTAATGTATTTCCAAATCAAATCAAATATTGACTTCTTTTACCGACCACCTCACAAACCACATTTAGTTAACCATTCCCTTAATTAGTTCCATTAGCTCATTGATTTATATCTCAATCAATTTTTATTTCCAAACCTTTCGTTTTATTCAGCCCATTCAAACTAATTTTCAAATTTTATACGTTCAGATTCACCAATATTCTATTTACCCATTTCGTCCAAATTATTCATTTACAAATTCATTTCCAACTTTATAAATTTTATTTCAATGTCCAGTCATTTAGCCTACTTAGACTTTCCCCTCCAAATTCACTTTTATTTAACTTGATTCGGTTAAATTCTATTTTTATTCAAATTTAAAACTTCTATAAGTTTTCCAACTTATTTACATTCCATTCACTAATCTCTTTAATTTACTTCATTTAATTGGCTCACCTTTTAACTCATTTCGTTTTCACACTTATCTATATTTAACTCTTTTCAAGTTGAATTTCATGCTAACAAATTTTCAAATGTGTTAAGTTATCAGACCCATTTATATTTTCATAAACATTTTTAATTAAACTCCCAGAGTTGAAACAATCTTCTTAAATATTCAAAAATCAATTTTTTTGAAGTCACATACACCCATAGTCGGATTATTCCTTTGCATTCCAAAATCAACCCAATTTTGTAAACAAACACCAATCCAAAACATCCAAGTAGCAATTTCTCTCTTGGAAACTCAAAAATGAATATCGATGATGCTACAGTCATAACTGAAATTATTTTCCAGCGAACCAAGTGAGTTTAGTGCTTTTACTCTTTTAAAACGTTTTCAAACATTTTTAATTCCACATCCCACCAGATTTCATATCCAATTCAAAAACATTCCCAATAATATCTTTATTATTCCTCCAAAGCCTTTGAAAATAATTTTCAAACTCAAATGAAATTAAATTTCCCAAATTTCAAATTTCAAATCCTTCCAATCCATATTACAAATATTACTCTGGAATTTTATGCCATTTCAATTGTAAATCACACTTATAATTCACATTTACACATTTCATTTGTTATATGAATTTATTTCCTAAACTATTGATCATAATTTTTGATTCCTTATTCAATTTCCCAAACACGATGATAATAATTTAATATTATCACTTCCTAACAACCAAGCAACCATATATACTACAAGAATTTATGAAAATTATTCCTTTTATATATAAAATAATTGGGTAAAATTATTTCATTCACCCCATTTAAACAATACTGTGTCAAATTGTTTTATTCAAGTGTTTAGAGATCCCTATCAATAATGTTAATTTCTCGTATTGACTAGAATCCGTGAGCCACTCAACAAACCAATGAACACAATATAAAATAGTTTTATATTCACTAACAAATACGCGCTCATATCTATTAATACACTCAAACTCATTCTAGAGTACTACTGACTCTATCTCTAATGAGTAATCCCTACCAGAGCCAAGGTTCTCGCTTGTCCTTCAGCTATGATACCAAGTGTAATGATCCGTAAATCCGTACCTCTTCGAGTCGACAATATTCTCCATCAGCTCAACTCAAATTGGACGGAAATGCGAATCATTAGGGTTAAAGAAGAAAAAGGTAGAAGAAGAAATAGAAAACAATATCAGAATCTCACATTCGCAGTGGAAAAAATATAATATATAACAACAGATTTTTATACAAAAGAATCCGTAAGAAAATAATATCAGAATCTCACAATCGCAGTGGAACAAAATATAATATATTACAATAGATTTTTATACAAAAGAATTTGTAACTATATAATACTTACAATCATCAGAGTACAACACAATCCATAACACACAACTGGACAGTTATAATAACTCGTCCTCACAAGAGCCGACTATACAGTGTACCATACACAGCGGAATATAAGTCAGATAAGTGATATACGTCTCCGTCGTCCAGCTCGTCTCCTGAAATCCACAACATCGTATCATGTATCTGTAATACTCGGTCTGACCCGAGAATTATAATAAAATAACTCTCGGGTCAATCTGGAAAACCGGCGTGAGAAAACACACTCAATTGGATTATTAAAGTTTTCAGAAATTCTTTGAAATCAATGGTATCTCGTAAGACCACGCCACAAATAAACATGTCGGGCTTTTACCTAACGATAACCAAAACATTTTTATCAAATTCATTTGATATTATGATAGTGTCTATAGAAAGTATAGTAGAATCTAGTTGAATTGCTTGCATCTCATGTTCCAGCAATAGTTGGGCACAATCAAAACCGTACGGGCGCTTATTGGAGATTTGATTCCATACAATGCTAGGGCTACTTGGGTACAGCCCGTCACAGTACCTGGTCTAGATTAGCGCACAGAGGACCACTTCTGATCCCTTGCAACATAAGGCCGGCCTACCCCTAACCTGGATAGATCGAATAAGATCACCCCGTGGCTGGGATTAGCAACCGCTCACTAAGACAAGATCAAAAAGGGACTCTAGAAAGGGATGACCTTACCCTACTTGGGTGTTACCCACTTATCCTTACTGCACCTCCCCTGTTTTAGCCATTTCCAATTGATGAGGCTTGAGGCTATACGTTACCTTTCTAGAACACATTCACTTAGAATGCTCATCGTCCTCCAGTGATGATGGTCTGATAGCATTCGTCCATACAAGTTGCCCTGGGTTTGGACAAACCGAATCACCGTCTTCATCATCTCCACGGTCTTCATTCACAAACATTCAAACTGGATCGAAGTAGTTTTCAAATAATTAAACCTGGTCCCGGTCTCTTCGAAACGATCAGCGCATTGGCCAATATTGATAATCGGTTATTTAACTATCAAATTAACAATCATTCAACCATTATTTTATTTCCACTGAAAAGCACCAAGTCTTATTTAGTTCATATTTTAAATAAATTAAATCACTTTATCCTAAAACATTTAAAATAAAACTACTTAAATCACTTTATTCAAAATAATAGTTATGAAATTCTATAATAATTTCCCAAGTAAAACTTTAGCCAAAACTACTTTTAAATAAAACTGTTATATAAAGTATAAATAATTAATTGTTATCCTTTACATCAAGATACTAATTTAAACTTTAAAAATAATTACTACTATACTTAACTTAAATAAATATTTACTTTAACAATCTTAAAACAACTAAATAATAATTTTTCCAAAACATTCTTTTCAAACAATTTTAAAGCTTCTAATTTATACTTAAAAATCTCCTTTGAAATTATACTTGCCTTTTCAGGAATATACACTTTTCATTCCAATAAACCCCATCAAATCATTCATAAATACTTCTCGATTTATTTCTAATTTAATTTACGTCTCAATCCCGTAAATTTTCTTTTACCACATTTTTAAAAATAAAACCACTATTTTTTTAAAAACGAATTACCCTTCCCTTATAAATTCCTACCTTGAATTTTATAAATCCAAATTATCCACTGATAACTATTCACTTTATTTATAAACCCAGTTTATAAATTCCATAATCTCAATTCCTTTTAAATCACAGTTTCCAAAACACTTAATCGATTTTCAAATCGATTCTCTGAATTAAATTCCTTTTAAAATTTTATTTCTCCATTTATCCAAATTTGTTCTAAAATCCATTAATTCCAGTTTTACTCCTCTATTATGATTCAAAATCTTATACAAATCTGAAATATCGATTTCATACATTATTTCAAAAATCTCCCTTATTTTCCCCAACTGATTTTAAATCTTGAATTTAAAAGTAAATCCTTTTTGTCCTAATAATATTCGCTTAAGTCCACAAAACTCCTTTATTTTCATTTATTTAAAATCTCTATTTTTTTTCCATACTCGAAATTTATTTAATGGGATTTAAAATACAACTTTTATCCTTTTCCAAATTTATTCCTTTAATTATCCAAATTCACCATAATTATTTTATTTCCCTTCAAAAATCCGATCTTTATTATTTTTGGCATCTTAAAATTTCAAAATATATCCAGTAAACCATATCATTCAATACTTTCGATTTTAAATATAATCTATCACAGATTATCAAATAAATCACATAACTGAATATGAAATAAATTTCAATATTTTTGAGGAATCCAGTTGGATCCCTCCAACATGTTTCCCTGCATCCACAGATGTTAGCACAATATAAAAATACCAATCCCACTTCGAGGGAGATATCGCGGTATATAGGGTCATCCACTATTATGTGGGGCGCATAGGGTCTCATCTGCTATATGATGCGTGAATATCAATCACTCCAATATATATACACAACTATATATAATATCACATCCAGAATGATAATAATTTATCAATTCAACCAATTAACCAATAATTTAAATTTTTACTATTTAAATTCACTAGCAATCCAATTTGAGTGAGATTAACTCACCTTTGATTATTGTTTGCAATCCATTTCCATCTGGACTATTTTCTCCATGATTTTTGACCTTGTAACAAACATTACATTGTTTATTAACACTCTAAATAATCGAACAATCAATTACCATTTATTAATTTAATTTAAATTAATTTTCCTTTGAATAATTTCTAGTAACTAAAATAATTGAATAAATTAATTTAAATAAATTAATCTTCATACTACATTATTTTAAAAATTAACTAGTAAGTGAAGATATATATTTATGTATATTTATTTATTTATTTGAACTACATATATACTTATAAAATAATCTATATAGATTAAAAATCTATATTTATATAAACTCCTTAAACATTTAAAATTCCTATTTTTTCAAGTTTAATATATATATATATATATATATATATATTAAATTAAAACGGAATGGTTCTTTTTTAATATCTTACTGTGAAATATATGTACATATATTTTCCTCTGTACTTATTTTAACTCTGTATATTAAATAAAAACAAAATTGCTATATATATATATATATATCTTTCTGTTATTATTATTTCTAATATCTGTATACATATATATACATAGAATTAAAATTAAAATGGGTTTATACCTTACTGCCACTCCCTACAGCAACTCGCGGCATGCCATCGACCTAGTTAGTGTCAACATCTGCCACTCATGACTCCCTCTATATACGGTTGAAGTTGACAAGTATATAAAAATATATATTTTCAATTCAAATCGTCTTGAAAAATACAACTTAAAATTTTGAACTTCTATCGAGGCATGCCGCTAGGCGTTCATAATGTTATACCCCTATTCCGAATGCACTAGAAAATGTTTCGAGTCCTAATTCGATCATATGGAGAAGATAGCTTTTTGGACCCAGTTATTATATTGAATTTTCGATATAAATTTCAACACGTTTACCTACCGTACGACCACACGATAACTCCAAACATTACGAAATTTGAAATTCGATAATAAAACACTATTATGGATCCAATAGAACTTATTTCGTCGAATTCCGAGACTGTGCCTCGGAAGGCTATTTTTAAATATCAATTTAAACAATATATTTTTAAAACTGAACAAATCACTTCCAAATTCACTTACAAAGCTTTCCTTATCTTCAGTATTATCAATATAAATTTTACAAGCCTTCAACTTATTTTTAACAAGCTCGAAACTCCCGATTTCATAATTTACCCAATTTCCAATTATTTTATTCAAAAGTTAAATTGTCCAAAAATTAGTTATATTTGAAATCCAAGTTAAAAATTAACTTTTAATATTTAAAATCAATTAATTATCCTAATTTTATATATCCAAAATTCTGGGTCGTTCCAAAAAACATGTCTGTGTATATGTATGAGCATGTCTAACGAGATACTTTTGTTTTGAAAGGAATGTTTGGTAATTTAATGAATTCAGTTGAGTGTGTTTTCTCACGCTGGTTTACCAAACTGATCCGGGCATTCTTCCCTTCTGATGCTTGGGTCAGACCGAGTATATTTACAGGTTTAAATTTGGTGCTTTTGGAGCTTCAGTAGGAGAGCTGGAGATCTTCATTTTCGTTTACACGTATCAGTTTATTATCCACTGCATTGTTATTTATATTATCAGCAATTATACAGACAGGTTATTATAACTGTCCGGTCTGATGATTAGTGATTGATTGTTGAACTCTGATTGATGTATGTATACACAATTTCTATTTTGTAGAGATCATTGATATGATATTATATGTTATTCCGCTGCAATGTGAGATTCTGCATTATTCATTTTTGTTTTTCTCTTCTCTCTTTCTTCTCTTCTCTTCTTCTCTCTTCTTTTCTTTCTCATGACTTTCTGTCGGTCTGTGCTTTTTGGGTCGGACATGTGTGGTTTATTAATGATTCAAAAGCTACGGATTTGCGGGTCATCACATTTGGTATCAGAGCATAGATTTAGTATATTCCTAGGCTTTGACGTGTACTCGGTATAGATAGGGTCAGTAGTGTCCTATGATGGGTTTGAGTGTATTATAAATATGAGTGCGTATTTGTTAGTGATTTAAAATGTTTTATATTGTGTTTACTTATCCGTTGAGTTGTTTGTGAATTCTGGTTGGTATATGGGACGTCGTGTTATCAATAAGGATTTCTAAACGCTTAAACAAGGCAAGTCGACATAGTATTATTTTTAAATTGGGAAAAGGAAATACTTTTACCTCGATTATGTTTTATATATAAAGGAACTATTTTTCAGAAATTATTATAGTGTATATAAATTGATTGTTTGGTTATTTGAAGATGTAAATATATATAAGTTAATAAACAAAACTGGTTGAATAATCTAAATAACAACAACAATTGTAAAAGGATAAATTATATAAGCAAATGGATTAAAAGTATGGAATTATAATTAAAATGATTTACGACTGTGAAATAATCTTGTATTATAAGAATTGAAATTACATGAGTATATTTATAAAAATGAGTTATAAATAAAAATGAATTTAAACTAAGAATTTTAGAATTTGAATCCCATTGATTTTGAAAGTTATTTTTCAAATTTTAAAGAGGTTATATTATTATAAATAAGATAAATAAATTTGGAATGAATCTTATATAAGTAAAGTGAAATAGTGAAATTATATAAGTAAAGATTTAAAAATGTATAAAAAGGATTTTTAGATAGAATATAAAGCACTAAATTCACTACTATCGCTGGGAAATAATAAGGGTGATGAATGCAGCATCATCAGTATCATTTTCGAGTTTCTGTGTGATTGATTTGCTACCAGTAAATTGGAAATTGAAGTTTTGTTGTGATAAACAAATTTAAATTTAAAATCCTATCGAAATTGATAAATATAAGTAAAATGATTTTTGTACTTATAATATGAAATAAAAATTTAACCTCGGTAAAGTTAAATAAATGTGAGTAGCATTATAAAATATATGAATTGAAATTTAACTAAAGGAAAGTTAAATAAATTGAATTGGGTTGAACTAGATTAGATAAGTTATTGAAATGGAAATTAAACTTATGTGGCAAGTGATTATATAGTATGAACTTGGAAGTTTGAATAAATAAATTGTATAACTTATAAAATGAGGAAATGTAAGTAAAACCAAATACTATAATGGTTAAACAATTTTGTTAAGCAAAACAAAATCTAAATTTGAATAGTGATATGAAATTTAACTTAAGTAAAAGTTAAATAAAATGAGTTTAAAAATGAAATCTAAGTTAAGTTAAAAGGAAAACGATCTTTGAAAATGAAATGTAACTCAAATAAAGAAAAAAGAAATGAGTTGAATAAAATAAAGTTTGAATTAAAATAGAAGTGAACTTAAGTTATATAGTGGAAGCAAATGTAAGTGAGAATGAAATGTAATATAACTTAAGTGATGTGGAATGAAGCTGAAATTGATATTAACAACGAATTAATGAAACGAAGCAATTAAATGAATATGAACTTGAGTTATATAATGAAATTCAACTTTATTTGTAAAATGAATTAGAAGTTGAATGAATAAATTGAACTGGGCTAATGAAATGAATTAGTGAATAAATATGGATTGAATGTTAATCAATTGAATGTAAATGAATTGATCTGGAATAATAAATGTAAGTGTTAGTTCATTAAAAGCTAATGGAATTGGGAATTGAATAATTGAGTGAAAATCAATTAGATATTAAACAAATTGAAATTAAAAGTGTTAAACAAATTGAATATAAATAAAGTATAACAAATGTTGAATGTAAATTAAATTAATTTGGTTATGTTAGATATGCATTGGTTGTTAGATGGATGTTAGTTGATTGAATAGAAATTCATTAAGTGTTAATGAAACTGAATTAATTAAATTGGAAGCTAAATAATTGAACTTAATTTGGTAGTAAGTGAATCTAAATAGAACTGAATTTGATTTGATTTCAAAGTGAACTAACATGAATGTAAATTAGTAAATGTAAACTAATTGAATTTGAATAAATAAATGTTAGTAAAATCCAATGTTAATGATTCAAATGTGATTAAATTGAAAACCAATTCAACAAATATTAATGAGAATGAGTGAATATTGATTTGGTTATAGATTTATTGGATAGATATTGGTTGGTTGGATGTTAGTTGGATGATAGTGGTTTGATGGTTGAATTTGTTACATTTTATTGCATTTTCTATATTGTCATATATAGTTGTTATATTGGTATATGTTGTATATTGATATTACTTTCCAGATACATGTGTTCTCATTGGTTTGTTGAGTGTATAGTAGGTGCGGATGGTGTATGCTTCGCATTAGGAACTCGCTTTCGTGCTATATTAGCCGTATATGCTTGCTAATAATATATAAGGTACATACCTCGACTTACATATCGTACTTTTAGATTTTATCCTACAGGATGCCTCATCCTCAAAGATGAGATTTATATTTTTGATACACACACACACACACACACACACACACACACACACACACACACACACATATATATATATATATTGTGATCCTACCATGATTGAACCGCGCAAAGGAGATGCTGGTGAAATTTTTTGAAAATTTAAGGCATTAAAAAATTATGGGAAAACTGGGGAAATTTTTTTAGAACTAATTTTTTTATTTTGAGTTATAAGTTGGACGATATTAGTTGGTTTTGAAAAGATAACTATAAATGAATTTGAAAACTTAGAAATTTTTTTATAAGAAGTTTAATGAATGGATTTTCAAAATGTTAAAAGGTTTAAATAACGTTCGTAATATAGTTTGAACAAATTATTTTGAAAAGTTAATGGAGTTTATGGCTTTTTTTACTTGGTAATTTCAAGGATGAAATTCTTTTAAGTAGGGAGGAATGTACCGACCCAGAATTTCAGTCATTTGAAATTGGAATATTTAATTGATTTTAAATATTCACAAGTTAATTTTATAAGTTGAATAACTTATATGTCAAATATCTTGATTTAATTGGATAATTAAATTGTTAATTTAATATTTGAAATTTGAATATATTGTGAATAAAAAATGATTTATAAAGTTTATATAAATTCTATTTGAATTAGAATGATGTTGGTAAACTTTTGAAATCAAATTAAAAGTAAATTTATTGAAAATTGGAAATTTATATATTTAATTAACGTGTAAAAATAGTTATTTTTTACACAGTCTTGGATTTCGACGAAACAAGTTTCATTGGATCCGTAATGTTATATTATTGTAGGATTTCAAATTTCATGTCAATTGGATTTACAGTTTGGTCGTGGGAAGCTGAAACGCGTAGAAATTTGTCAAAGTAAATTTTAATTAAAATAAGTCGATTCAAAAACCTATCTTCCAAATATGATGGAATTGGCTCCCGATATATATTCCATTATGTTCGGAATAGTGGTAAACCATTATAAACATTTGGCGGCATGTTCCGATTGGAGTTCGGAAAGTTTTGGCTTTGAATAGTGTTTTGAAATTGTCTATATAAGACGTTATTTGCCAAAATCGTAGAAACCTAGGTCTAGTCACCACTAAAAATTCAATGGCCAAGAACGTTCGATTCTTTCCCCCTTAAAATCTCACGATCCATCAAACGATTCGAGAAATTGTCTAAAGCAAAAACGTAGAGGGTGATGAGATCTAGGAGATCAATGGCTGTGATGGAGTTTCGTGGGCTGGATTGACCAGATTTTGGCTGCGTATATCCAACGTTCGCATACGTATTTTGAGAGGATTATGGGGTCGGGCTCGTCGTGCCTCTGGGCAACGGTGGAGTAGAGTTCGAGCTTTTGCTTTCACATTGTGGATCGACCTCCGGTCGTGTGGAGGAGGTGCGGTGATCAAATACTGTCATCAACAAGTGGGTTCATGCGCATGAAACTGGGGTGGGAGAAGACACGATGAAGAAGGGATGTGCGGCCATGATTAAATCTGGGTATATAAAAAAAATTAAATAATTTAAATATATTATAATTCGTGTAAACTTCTAAATTGCATTACTTTGTTATACAAGGTCCGTTTTGCACAAAACAAGTTGCATTAGGTTAGTATTCGCGAACACTACACGATGTTGTAGGTTTGTAGTTGATCATAGCTAATGAAAATTTTGGGTAAAATTAAACGTCTGTTTAATTTTATTCAAAACAAAATGCTGCAACGGATATTGGAATCAAAGTGAATACAACTCACTCTTCCTGACTCGCATATATGTTTATATAAGTGAAAATAAATTTATTTATGTTGATTGATGATTGTTTGGGTGATATATGATATATTATGTATATTGATTGGTTTGGATATATTGCTACCCATTGGAGCAAATGAGACCCTATACATTCTGATGTATGAGCGGATGATCTTTTGTATGTGCTTCTGCCTCGAAGCGGACATTGTACATATTTCCTAATATGTATGTTTGTTGCACATGATAGGTTGGAGGGATCCATCTGGATTCCTCACCAGTGTTTATTTTTATTTACAAATATTGTGATATATGCTATTATCGTATGATATATGATGACTTGGATGCCATGATGGATATGATTGTTGTGAATCACCTTATTTAATGTTGTTGTAGCATTGGGCTATTTTTGGCAATTTTAAAAATATTAAAATGATGATTTCAATTATAAAGGGATTTCAGAGTGATTTTGAAAATAGATGTTTTATTAATTTTTCAATTTTTAAGGAAATGAATTTATTTTAAATGAATAAAAAGTTATAATTTTAATGTTATAAAAATTATGATTTTTATGAAATGTACGTAAATATGATTTGTGAAATATACTTGGGTATGATTTTTGAAGTTATATAAGTTTTAATAATGATTTGTAATTTATTAAAAGAAGAAGCTTATTTAAATGCAATCAAAATGTGATTTTTGAAATATGGAGTTAACTATTTTGTAAAATAGTTTAAATTGAGATTTTTGACTTATTATAAATGGTGTTTCATAAATATTAGAAATGGATCTATAATAAAATTTGTATATGGATTAGGAATTGAAATTTAGAAAAGGATTTATAATGGATTTTATAAATAATAAGGCTTAAAAAGAATGAATTTGTAAATAAAAAGATTTATAAGTAATTAACTAATAATCAGATTTTGGCGTATAAATGAGATAAATGGAATTGGTTAATAAAGGAATTCTATAAAATGAAGTTTTCATAAATATAGAAATGGAATTTATGAACATTGTTTTATAAATTCGAAATCAACTTATTTTGGACAGTAAATAATCCTTTATATTAAATATGTAAAAGTAATGAATTTGGTAAAGGAATTTCATTCACGATTTTGGACAGTGAATAATCCTTTAAGTTAAATGAATGTTGGGAAGTGAACTTTTAAATAGAGTTAAATGGTTTGAAGATGTTTTAAAAGGTGTGAGCATCGAATACATAGATTTCAACATTTATTGTTGAAATAGACGTTTTCGAGAAGTGAGGAAAGCATGGACTATGGCATTGTTGTCATAGTAAATGATTTTCGAAAGGAGATGTTTTGTATAGTATATAGGATTTATATATCTATCTAATTTTAGAATCCCTATACTAATGATTTTGGGTTGTCGTAACGATGGTTTACGCAACAATCGTTTTGACCCAATAAGCGTGTGTTAAAAAGTATCAAGCTTTCCTACAAGAGATTTGTGAATATGCTTATACTGCTGAAATAAATTTATGGAAACTTTTTCCAAATATAGAATATTGAAATGGTTTTGGGAATATATCTTTTTAAAGATAATTTGAAGTGAATATTTGAAAAGTGATTTAATTAATAAAAGATTAATTAAAAGGACCTAGTGATTTCTTCTGATGCTAAATATTTGTTTGTTTGCTTTGATAGTTAAATAACCGACTATCATATTTTGCCATTTTTGTTCCTCGACTTGATGTGCGAACTATTTAGTCATACACTTAGTACGTAGCCATCTGTGTAGGCTTGATTATCGTTTGTGTTGAGGATGTGGATTCGTGTAGTGCGGAGTATTACTCCAATCCATCGAGCTTCCTTCTTGGCCGAAGGATAGCAAGTTGAAAGTTAAACGCATGATAAGTCTATGATACTTAGTTTTTGTGTGAGGTTGAGAAACGCTTTTGCATTATTGGTGCGAAGATACTAGGATCGGTTTATCAAAAAACCACTTTGAACCAACGTATATTTGTTCGATTGTGCAGGTTATTGATGATATTGATATTTAGGATTTTCATAGTGGAGTACTGCTTGTTGATCATTTGGTGTTAAAATCTCAATATACATCCAGTAGCAGTAGTCTCTTCGTTATGAAATATATATTGCAAGGGCTATTGCTACTAATCCTAGGGATTTCCCGACAGGATGTGGTAGGAAAGTACCTTCAGTTTGTCCTGTTCCTGGACAACATGTATGGATGAGTGTTTAACATTGCATTTCTAAGATTATGTACATTGGTTTTTACAAACGTATATTAGTGGTGACGGAGAAGGCAACTTCTCTTAGCTCAACACCCTCCTTGAGACATATGGGCTCAAGGGTTGTATTTTTGTGGAAGGCAATTAGTAGCCAACGAAAATGGCAATGTGGCATTCAAAGTGATATGTGATATGTGGAAGGTAATCGTTACCTCAAGCCTCATCAACCCGAAAATGACCGAAACAGGCAGATTTGGCAAGGCTAAGTGGGTCTTTCCCAATTAGGATATGATCAAGCTCTTCTAGATATATTTCTTCCCACTATGACATTCGGGATGTAAATTAGTGTGGTTTGTATACTATGAGGGCCCTCGAAAAACGTCAGTAACGATCATGGGATAATATATTGGGTACTACTTAGTTATAGAGGTAGGTTGGTCTTGTGTTGGTAGAGGTTCCTTTGTGATGTTCCTCGGTACTTTCCTCTAGAGATGTACTGCCGGAAGGTAGTCCCTTCACCTGGTCATTTGTATGGAAATCCAAACTCCACTACGAACTTGCGGTTTCGTTTGTATTGGCGTAATGAATAGCCTGAAATGCTATATGGGTAACCATTTCGACCATGATTAATATTATTTGTGCAGTAGATACTATTATAATACAATATGATTTGATATGAAATGTTTCGGTTATGGTAAGGTATAAACATGTCTATGTTTATAGGTGGGCAAGTATTACGAGATACTTTTGGTTTGAAAGGAAAGTTTGGTAATTTAATAAATTCAGTTGATTGTGTTTTCTAACGCTGGTTTACCAGACCGATTCGGGCGTTCTTCCCTTTCAATGCTTGGGTCAGACCAAGTATTTTTACAGGTTCATATTTGGTGCTTTTGGAGCTTCAGCAGGAGAGCTAGAGATCTTCATTTTCGTATGCACGTATCTATTTATTATCTGCTGCATTGTTGTTTATATTATCGGTGATTGTAAGGACAGGTTATTATATCTGTCCAGGCTGACGATTAGTGATTGATTGTTGAACTCTGATTGTTGTATGTATATACAGTTTCTATTTTGTAAAGATCGTTGATATAATATTATATGTTATTCCGCTGCGATGTGAGATTCTATATTATTCTGTTTTGGTTTCTCTTCTCTCTTTCTTCTCTTCTCTTCTTCTCTCTTCTTTTCTTTCTCATGACTTTCCGTCAGACTGTGCATTTTGGGTCGGATATGTGTGGTTTATTGTCGATTCAAAGGGTACGGATTTGCGGGTCGTCATAATAAAGAAAAACACAAAACACTCGAGTCGGGATTAACCTCTTATACTAGTAAATCAACTCAAGTGAAATGTCCAGGTGAAATGCAACATAACTTAAAGGATGTTGGGATTCCATCTTTTCAGGATCTATTAAACTATCTACATACATAGTACGTAGGCTACATAGATAATGTCTATAGTAAAGTAAACTATTAAAATAGCGTTAAGACATCACCCATATCCCCCTTAACACATTTTATATAAGCCCTAATCCCTAAACCACGACGATCTAGCCGTCAAAAACCCAAATAGCCGATGCCAATGGACTCTGCTCGATCCCCTCCACATAACTGTGTCGTTGATTCGTCGATCAGCCGAAGTTGATCGACGATCAACGAAAGGGCGAGAATAATTCACCCAGTACCGGTCACACAGAGACCCAGATCGAAAAATGAATCACATATTTGACTTGGCTCGTCGAGAGCTTCAAATCGATATATAATTAGATATATTTTGAGAAGTTTAATTTTTTTGTTTGATTTGCAATTTGAAGTTGGAACTGATTTGGTTTGTCTGCCTTTGAGAAGAAGCCAGAAGAATTGTATGTATGAACAAATGAAAATATGAAGTAGTTAGGGTTTATAACGGACTATTTATAGGCAAAGCTAAAAAATAGAATGAATGGACCATATCGATTTGGAATGAGGCGATAAACGACCTGAAAAGCTCGTTCTCCCTCCGAAACGAAAATGGCTGAACCTATATATCAAAATAGATGTTTTATATGATTTTAAACTCAATGAAACAAGTTTCAAGTCCTAATTTTATCGTATGAAGAAGTTATATTTAAAGTCAGCTTATTTCAAATTGATTTCAATTGATTTTAATTAAATTGGTTTCTAGGCGTTTCAAGCTCGTACGATCATATGACAAGTCTGATCGCTACGAAACTTGAAATCCTACATTAACTCACTGTCACGGATCCGATAAAACTGGTTTTTTCAAAATAAGAGTCAGTGGCCAAAATGGCTATTTTCACGTTAATTAAATAAATTAATATTAAATTAATTAATCACCTTTTTCAATTCAAATTTAATAGTTTACCATTTCTGTCATTTTAGATTACCTTTGTAATTTAAAATCCTTTATAACAAATTTCTATATAAATTTTATTATTGAATATTTCAAAATTTCCAATGTTAAATTCAATTTCAAATAAGTTCAGTAATTATAAATTTAATTTTCAATAAACCCATTTATTTGATTCTTAAGTTTTTTTGTTCAATCAATCATGTGGATACATATATTAAATATGTTTAGAGGAAAACTGTACATCAAAGGAATACTTTATTTCTTCCAGGATGCTTCTCTACTCATTTTCTTGGCAAAAAGAGTTATAGCTTTAACTAGATCTCATCAACCATCAAGTTATAGGACATGATACTAAGATGAAAATCATCTGCTTTCTAGTATACAACAATTTAAAAATGGTGTCAACGAATTTCATGAAGTTAAGAAAAGGTAAGAATCCTTTTACAGCAAGAGATAAAGACAGGGCAACAATTTAACTGATGTAATTAAGCATTTGGTTTACATAACCACATTGTTGTTGAAATTTGTGATTTTTGGAGGCGGTTATAGGATTTTTGGAGGCGAGGAGACGGAGAAAGGTGGAGATGAACAGAATTGAGGGTAAAGTCAAATTCGGGCGACCTAGCCAATTTCATGACCTGAAATCCAGTATGGAGGAAGAGTAGAAGGTGGGGCAATCGAGAAAAATGGCATGATAATTTTTAGTGGCGTAGGTGAGCGGGACGAGGAGGTTTTAGGGTTGTGTTAGTCGGATGTGGGTTCGGGTTTGAGACAAATGGTGAGGACGAAAGGAAGGGGGAAGTGTGCGCATAGAGGGGGATCGATGAAGAAGGAGGTGGCGGAGCTGGGTCAAAGCATGGTGGTTGATGGTGTACTGAGGTGGTGGTGCGAGGCGATGAAGTTGAAGCACTGTTATGTTCCATTTTTGTAATGGGAGTTCGAATTTTGGGTGTAGGTTGTTGGTCCAGGTAGGCAGCGAGGTTGCAGTAGATGTGGGTGGCGTTCGAGGTTGGTCGGCGGCGAGATTTGATGGTCGAAGGCGATGTTCATGTGCACATTCTCGTGAACATTCCATGCACGTTTCCTGTTGATCAAATGTAAGGAAAAGGAAGGGTGTAACAACCCGCATATTTATCGATTTTATATTTAAATATTTTATTTAAATATTTTAGCGTTAGTCGGATTTTAGTCCGAAAAGCTACTTTTTGCATACGGTCGAATTAGGACACGGGACCACTCCCGTTGAGTTTAAAATGCCATTTGCGACCTTTTTGAGTATAAGCTTCGGTATGTTTGGAGAAAGTTGATTTTTGCTACCTTTCACTTTGGGTTTGGTTTTTGGGCTCAGCCCTATGTTAACTTATGCTCAAATCTGAGACCTCAAATCTGAGCCACTCTCCCACACTCACCCTCATTCTCTTCTCTTTTCAGTTTTTACAACATTAATGGTGGGAGAGATTGTATATTAGAAATCCAAAACCCTAGTTTCTCTTGCAAATCAAATTCCTAGCTCCAAACTCAAGAAGAACTCATTGGTAAGCTTCTCTTCTTCTTCTCCAACTTATTCTCTTACCAATTTCAGAAATTCCAAAACCTAATTTTGGGAATGTTCTTGTTTTGAGCTTAGATTCAAGCTCATTAGGGTTGTGTTGAAGAGAGGTTGATTCCCCATTTGCTTTCAAGCTTCTTCTTGTTTGATTTTGTGAAAAGGTGAGATTTTTATCTCACATCTATGACTATAATCATCTTTGGTTGTTAGGTTTGAATTCCTAACACTCCTTCATGAGAATTTGCTCTTGATTTGGATTGATTTCGTGAATATTCCAATTTTTGGGTTTTTAAGTCAAATTTGTGTGAAAATCCTTTCATGGATGTTTGATCATGCTTTTGGTGATGCACCGAGGAGCATTTAGGGTCGGGTTGTCGATCGGCATAAACCCTTAGAGCCAATGTTCGTCCGGTTGCATTTTGGAAGAGTTTGCTCTTCATTTGAATAAGGCTAAAAAATAGCCCAGGCATGATTCAGTCGACTGAATTCTTCTGTTCAGTCGACTGAACCTGGAACCCGAGAGTTTCCAGGCATGATTCAGTCGACTGAATTCTTCTGCACAGTCGACTGAACCTGGAAACAGAAAGCTTCCTGGACCTGGAAAATTTCCAGGTACAGGGTCAGTCGACTGAATTCTTCTGTTCAGTCGACTGAACCTGTTGTTTTAGTCCAATTTGCCTTTTGGAGTGGATTTCCAACTTAAATCGATTCGTGTTGTTTCCTAAGTGTTGTTATCATTTGTTATGACTTTGATGACTCCTTTTTAGGGATTTTTGAATATCCATTTTGATGGATTCTTTATCGGTTTCGTTGGATTTTTATTCACATCTTCGTATGTGAATTTTAGTGATTGATTGTTCCTACAATCTTCTTTGTGTTTGTCACTTTAAAAATATAAAGGTTTTCTATACTAGTAGTAAATATCAAAACTCTTTCCGCAAACGATTTCCATACTATTTTAATACCAAATTCGTTTACAAAACCGTTTTCTAATCTATTAGTATATATAAACCTTTACCTCACTCGTATGAGAAATCTAATTAAACGACTTAGTAAAACAAGTGGTATGAAATGCTTGCGTTCACTTTGTTGGTTAATTCTTGGACTTGTTCGATTGAAAACTCTTGTGACAATTTTCTAGTGGAGATCTACAATTTGTTCGTAAATATTTAAGTTAAGCTAGTGGTTATGGGACATGATGCTAAGCTCATATATTTACTAGATTATTGTAATTGACACTTCTCGTTGATCATGACGATCATCTTTGTGGTTTAGACTAGCAATGTGCGATGTCTCTTTGTCTGCGAGGGAGACTAAACCCCGTTTTGTGGAGTTTCAACTCAATTTGTGATGGGGTAGCAACCCATGGTCTTCGGGTCGTTTGTGGAGCTTCGGCTCAATTTGTGATGATTAGCAACCATGGAATAAGCATTCCGTTTGTGATACACGTGTTGGTGAGCTTTATGCTCCCGTTTGTGATAGGCCTTTTCCCCCCTTTGTGATTTCTGGATTTCTTGAGATGAATTCTAGAATTTGTGTTTCACCAATTTTTGTGATTTCCATTGATAAACTTTATCAATATTTGTGCATTGGTGAATTTGTGTGTCATTGACTTTTGTGATTTCTGGATTTCTTGAGATGAATTCTAGAATTTGTGTTTCACCAATTTTTGTGATTTCCATTGATAAGCTTTATCAATATTTGTGCATTGGTGAATTTGTGTGTCATTGACTTTTGTGATTTCTGGATTTCGTATGTTGAATTCTGGAGTTTGTCTGTCATTGACTTTTGTGATTGACATTGATATTATCGTCAATATTTATGGTCTGGTGAACGAAATAACGAGAATGACGTTTCTTTGATTCTTGTGTAGATTTGGTGACATTGATAAATCTCTTGATGATTTTCAACTATTTATATACATCACAGCTTGACATTGTGATTATTATGTGTTTAGTCATATCTCTTATTCTACATCGTTTCATCTAATATTTATAGTCAGACTGATCCGTTTATTATTTTCTTATTAAATAATACTCGGGTCAGACCGAGATGTTACAGGTGCTTCTGCCTGACTTCTCATCCGGGATTAACTCCTTGACTTTTGGGTTAACTACTTAGATTAGTAGTTATTTTGTTGTATACTTTTGAGATATAGACTCCTTAATGTATACTTATTCTTTTGTGTAGTTCGTGTAACTATTCTTTCGTGATATTGTGGATCTTTTTAGACCACTACTCTGATGTACACTTTCTAGTTTAATATTCATATCTATTTCCGCCTTTGTGATATGAATTGTCTGTGACTGATTTATGTTATGTTTATTTCTATATTTATTTCCGAAGGATTTATATAGCCACCTTGTAGTAGCTTTGAGTTTGTATCGGTATGTCGGATTTCCTCTTGAAATAGAATTGCATGTTATACCATCTGACATATCGGTGCTCGCGCAAAGAAATTACACGGATGGTCGCTCCTCAACAGCCTTATTCTCCGTGCTAGTTGACAGCATTCTCCGTAATGTTCTTGGCTAGCGTGGGTATAGATGTGGGGTGTCACAGCTTGGTATCTGAGCGAAACTTCGAAACAATATGAAATATTATAACAAGGATCATCGTCCTAAGTCCATCTTAGGAGTCGTGCTTTAGGATTTTATTCGGGTCTTCGTACCGTTCAATCCTATTTTCTTTTATGATTCCTTGTTTATCTATCAAGTTTGCTTGATATTCAATTTGGTGAATAACCTTTTTCTTCTTCTTCTTTCTTTCAAAAGGAAGAGAAATGTCTAGACCAGGCCGCCCCAGAGCCGTGCCATCTAGCACTCCGCCCCAGGATGGAGTTTTTATGACTGCTCAACAGCTTCTTGATTTAGTGACAAATGCTCAAGCAGCTGGAGCTAACCCGGAACCCACTCACCCAAAGTCGGGATTTGCACGATTGTGTAGCGATTACACTAATTTGGGTGGGGAGCCATTCAAAGGTTCCGAAACTATTATTGAAGTACAGGCTTGGCCAAGGTCATGTGATCGAATCTTTTCTCGCATGAATCTTGTTGATCTTCACCGAGTTCAGGTGGCCTCTAGTATGCTCCGAGAAAGAGCATTGGACTGGTACGAACTTCTTATTTCTGAGATTAATGAGGCGGATCTCACTTGGGAGAAATTTCGAGAGCGCTTCAAATTAAAATTCGTGCCAGAAGCCGAGAAAGTGACGATGGCTCGTCTTTTCATTGACCTTGTTCGAGGCGATTCTTCCGTGACGGACTACGTTGCTTCTTTTGAATCACTTTCCAAATATGGGGTTGAATACATCAACACCCCTCTGAAGAAGAATCAAAGATTTGTTTATGGCTTAAATAAAAATCTCAAGAAGCCATTACTTATAAAATTAGAAGTTTCTTTCGACCAACTCGTTGATATCGCTCTTCGTCTTGAAGAGGCGGATAGGGAGAATGATGTTGAAGTGGTGGGTTCCAAACCAAACTTCAACAACAACAAGAAAAGGCCCAGTAAATTCAAAGGCCCTTATCCCAATAAGAAAGGGAAGCAAGCAACCCTAGTGGCAAAGACTTCTTCCATTGGTCGTGGGGAATGCTATAATTGTGGTTCGAAGGACCATTACGCGAACAAGTTCCCAAAGTCTCTCTCTTGTCGCTACTGCAAAGTTCCCGGTCATGTTATATCTTCTTGTCCCAAGCTTCAGGGCAAGAAGGAGGTAAAGTTGAATGTTGCTCAAGCCCCTGGCAACACATCTTGTGGCCAAGGTATTTCCCATTCTATCCTTGATGGAATTATTTTATTTCGTGATCATGCTATTCGAGTTCTTTTTGATACGGGTGCGTCCCATTCTTTTATATCAAAAGAACTTGTTGATACTTTTTCATTGGATGTTTTGTGTTTAATGACTTCTTTGAGAATTGCGAATCCGGTTGGTGGGTCCGCAACAATCAGTTTGTTGTGTAAAGATGTCGAGATTATTTTGTGTGATTTTCCTTTTCTAGCCGATTTGCATGTCATGCGATATTTAGGCTTTGGAATAATTTTGGGAATGGATTGGCTTAACCGTTATGATGCTCATATCCTATGTCCTGAGCGGACTATTCATCTTCGACATCCTCAATCTGTTAATCAGATTTCTATTGATCTTAAAGATTCGGATTCCAGCTTGGTTGCATCTTTATATTCTTTAAATCCTCGTGATGACGATAATGACGATGAGGAAGATATTATTTCTCTTATTCACGTTGTTCGTGAATTTTCCGACATATTTGAGCCCGTTTTAGGATTACCACCTAAGCTAACAATTGAGTTCAGAATTGATCTCATTCCTGGAGCTCAACCTATTACTCGTCCTCCTTATCGTATGTCCAATAAAGAAAATGAGGAGATGCGCCTACAATTATCCGATTTGGAAACGAAGTAATTTATTCGCTCTAGTTCCTCGCCTTGGGGAGCTTCAGCTATTTTTGTGAAGAAATCCGATGGTACGCTTAGGCTTTGCGTTGACTACCGCAAGCTTAATGATCTTACTATCAAAAATAAATATCCTTTACCTCGGATTGATGATCTATTCGATCAGCTTAGTGGTGCTAGAGTCTTTTCACAATTAGACTTAACTACTGGATTTCATCAGCTTCGTATTGCAGAGGATAGCATTCCTTTGACATCGTTCCGTACTCGTTATGGATCTTATGAATGGCTTGTTATGCCATTTGGTCTAACAAATGCTCCGGCTTATTTCGTTGACCTTATGAATAGAGTTTTCAAAGACTTTCTTGACCGGTTTGTTCTCATCTTTATTGATGATATTCTTGTGTATTCTAAAACCGAGGAGGAGCATGAAAAGCATCTTCGGATTGTGTTGGAAACTCTTAGGAGTAATCAATTGAAAGCAAAATTTGCTAAGTGCCATTTTTGGCAATCTCATGTGAAGTTTCTCGGTCATATTATTTCTGAATCCGGAATTTCTGTGGATCCTTCAAAGATTGAAGCGATTCAAAATTGGAAGAGACCGGAGAGTGTGACGGAGATCTGTAGCTTTCTCGGATTGGCAGGCTATTACCGTCGTTTTATCAAAGACTTTTCTAAGATTGCCGTGCCTCTCACTGGCTTGACTAAGAAAGGTGTTAAATACATTTGGTCGGACAAATGTGAAACTTCTTTTCAGAAATTAAAAGAACTTCTTTCTGATGCTCCTATTCTTGTGATTCCCGAAGGGAATCAAGATTTTGTTGTTTATACCGATGCTAGTCGCGTTGGTTTGGGTGCCGTTCTTATGCAAAAAGAACGTGTTATTGCTTACGCTTCTAGGCAATTGAAGCCGGCCGAGACTAGATATGCCACTCATGATTTAGAACTCGCGGCTATTGTTTTCGGCCTTCGAATTTGGCGTCATTATCTTTTGGGAGAGAAATTTATTCTTTATACCGATCATAAGTCCTTGAAGTATTTATTCTCTCAAAAGGAACTTAATTTGCGTCAACAGCGTTGGCTCGAGTTCCTTGCTCCTTATGATCTTGATATTCTTTATACCCCCGGTAAGGGTAATCGTGTCGCCGATGCACTTAGTCGGAAGCAACAAGCGGTTGTTTCTATGATGATATCCGAATGGAACGATCTCGAGATCTTATCCACTTGTGAGATTCGAGAGCGTGTTTCCGATTTATGTTCATCTTTTGTTTTATGTAGCCTTGAGGCTCATCCTTCTCTTTTAGACCGCATTCTTGAAGCCCAGAGGCTAGATCCCGAATTGGCTCTTCTTAGCCAAAATATTAAGGATAAGATTGATATTGAAGGATTGAAAGACTTTGATATCGATTCTCGTGGCGGCGTTCGGAGATTTGGTAGACTCATCGTGCCAAATATTAGTGATCGTCGTAAAGATATTTTAGAAGATTCACATCGTTCTAAATTTACCATTCATCCCGGTAGTAGTAAAATGTACGCGGATATGAAGCGACTTTATTATTGGGAGGGAATGAAACTTGACATCGCTAACTTCGTTAAGCGTTGCATGACTTGCCAACTCGTTAAAGCCGAACATCAAAGGCCCGGTGGGTTATTGCAACCTTTAGAAATTCCTGTTTTGGAAGTGGGATCAAATTTCCATGGATTTTATAAATGGCCTTCCCCGTTCTCGTTCGGGTCATGATAGCTTATGGGTGATTGTTGATAGACTTACAAAATCCGCCCATTTTATTCCCGTTCGATCTAATCGAACCGTTCCTCTTTTGGCCAAACTCTTTATCAAAGAGATTGTTAAATTGCATGGAGTTCCTACTTCTATTGTTAGTGATCATGATCCATTGTTTACTAGTTGATTTTGGAAGAATCTTCAAAAAGCTTTGGGAACGAAGCTTAATTTTAGCACCGCTTATCATCCTCAGTCCGATGGACAAACGGAGCGGGTGAATCAAACTCTTGAAGATCTTCTTCGTGCTTGTGTGCTTGATTTTGGTGGAAGTTGGGAAGATCATATCTCTCTTGTCGAATTTTCCTATATTAATAGCTTCCAATCTAGTATTGGTATGGCACCTTTTGAGGCACTCTATGGTAGGCCATGTCGATCTCCTTCTTGTTGGCTTGAGGCCGGTGAGAAGCTGGTTTTAGGTCCAGATTTTATTCGGGGTTCCACAGAGAAAATTGACCTTATTCGACATAGGATTAATGAAGCCCAAAGTAGACAAAAATCCTATGCCGATAACCGAAGAAGGAAATTAGAATTTTCTGTTGGAGATCTTGTTTTCATTCGTGTGTCACCAATGGAGGGTGTTGTGCGTTTCAGTCGATCGGGAAAGTTAGCGCCTCGATTTATTGGGCCATTTCCTGTCACTGAACGTATTGGTTCCTTGGCTTATCGCCTTTTATTATCGGCTCAATTTTCTGCTATCCATGACGTGTTTCACGTTTCTCAACTTCAGAAGTGTCTTCGAGATTCCGATTCTATTCTTGAGCCCGGTGTTGTGGAAGAGATTGAAGTTTCACCGAATTTAACATATGAGCAACATCCCGTTCGAATCATTGCTTCGGAGGTCAAACGACTTCGAAATAAAGATGTTCCGCTTGTTAAAGTTCAATGGTCTTCTAATCCTAAGGATTGTTCTTGGGAGTCTAGGGAATTCATCGAGCGATCACATCCGGACTTGCTTTCCCGTGCTCTTTAAGGTGAACCTTTTGTTTCAAATTTCTTTTGTGTTGAATATGCTTTTACGGTTGTTACTTTATGTTCTCTTTTTTAATATTGCGAGGACGCAATTTCTTTAAGGAGGGGAGTTTGTAACAACCTGCATATTTATCAATTTTATATTTAAATATTTTATTTAAATATTTTAGCGTTAGTCGGATTTTAGTCCGAAAAGCTACTTTTTGCATACGGTCGAATTAGGACTCGGGACCACTCCCATTGAGTTTAAAATGCCGTTTGCGACCTTTTTGAGTATAAGCTTCGGTATGTTTGGAGAAAGTTGATTTTTGCTACCTTTCACTTTGGGTTTGGTTTTTGGGCTCAGCCCTATGTTAACTTATGCTCAAATCTGAGCCACTCTCCCCCACTCACCCTCATTCTCTTCTCTTTTCAGTTTTTACAACATTAATGGTGGGAGAGATTGGAAATTAGAAATCCAAAACCCTAGTTTCTCTTGCAAATCAAATTCCTAGCTCCAAACTCAAGAAGAACTCATTGGTAAGCTTCTCTTCTTCTTCTCCAACTTATTCTCTTACCAATTTCAGAAATTCCTAAACTTAATTTTGGGAATGTTCTTGTTTTGAGCTTAGATTCAAGCTCATTTGGGTTGTGTTGAAGAGAGGTTGATTCCCCATTTGCTTTTAAGCTTCTTCTTGTTTGATTTTGTGAAAAGGTGAGATTTTTATCTCACATCTATGACTATAATCATCTTTGGTTGTTAGGTTTGAATTCCTAACACTCCTTCATGAGAATTTGCTCTTGATTTGGATTGATTTCGTGAATATTCCAATTTTTGGGTTTTTAAGTCAAATTTGTGTGAAAATCCTTTCATGGATGTTTGATCATGCTTTTGGTGATGCACCGAGGAGCATTTAGGGCCGGGTTGTCGATCGGCATAAACCCTTAGAGCCAATGTTCGTCCGGTTGCATTTTGGAAGAGTTTGCTCTTCATTTAAATAAGGCTGAAAAACAGCCCAGGCATGATTCAGTCGACTGAATTCTTCTGTTCAGTCGACTGAACCTGGAACCCGAGAGTTTCCAGGCATGATTCAGTCGACTGAATTCTTCTGCACAGTCGACTGAACCTGGAAACAGAAAGCTTCCTGGACCTGGAAAATTTCCAGGTACAGGGTCAGTCGACTGAATTCTTCTGTTCAGTCGACTGAACCTGTTGTTTTAGTCCAATTTGCCTTTTGGAGTGGATTTCCAACTTAAATCGATTCGTGTTGTTTCCTAAGTGTTGTTATCATTTGTTATGACTTTGATGACTCCTTTTTAGGGATTTTTGAATATCCATTTTGATGGATTCTTTATCGGTTTCGTTGGATTTTTATTCACATCTTCGTATGTGAATTTTAGTGATTGATTGTTCCTACAATCTTCTTTGTGTTTGTCACTTTAAAAATATAAAGGTTTTCTATACTAGTAGTAAATATCAAAACTCTTTCCGCAAACGATTTCCATACTATTTTAATACCAAATTCGTTTACAAAACCGTTTTCTAATCTATTAGTATATATAACCTTTACCTCACTCGTATAGAAATCTAATTAAACGACTTAGTAAAACAAGTGGTATGAAACGCTTGCGTTCACTTTGTTGGTTAATTCTTGGACTTGTTCGATTGAAAACTCTTGTGACAATTTTCTAGTGGAGATCTACAATTTGTTCGTAAATATTTAAGTTAAGCTAGTGGTTATGGGACATGATGCTAAGCTCATATATTTACTAGCTTATTGTAATTGACACTTCTCGTTGATCATGACGATCATCTTTGTGGTTTAGACTAGCAATGTGCGATGTCTCTTTGTCTGCGAGGGAGACTAAACCCCGTTTTGTGGAGTTTCAACTCAATTTGTGATGGGGTAGCAACCCATGGTCTTCGGGCCGTTTGTGGAGCTTCGGCTCAATTTGTGATGGTTAGCAACCATGGAATTAGCATTCCGTTTGTGATACACGTGTTGGTGAGCTTTATGCTCCCGTTTGTGAAAGGCCTTTTCCCCCCTTTGTGATTTCTGGATTTCTTGAGATGAATTCTAGAATTTGTGTTTCACCAATTTTTGTGATTTCCATTGATAAGCTTTATCAATATTTGTGCATTGGTGAATTTGTGTGTCATTGACTTTTGTGATTTCTGGATTTCTTGAGATGAATTCTAGAATTTGTGTTTCACCAATTTTTGTGATTTCCATTGATAAGCTTTATCAATATTTGTGCATTGGTGAATTTGTGTGTCATTGACTTTTGTGATTTCTGGATTTCGTGTGTTGAATTCTGGAGTTTGTCTGTCATTGACTTTTGTGATTGACATTGATATTATCGTCAATATTTATGGTCTGGTGAACGAAATAACGAGAATGACGTTTCTTTGATTCTTGTGTAGATTTGGTGACATTGATAAATCTCTTGATGATTTTCAACTATTTATATACATCACAGCTTGACATTGTGATTATTATGTGTTTAGTCATATCTTTTATTCTATATCGTTTCATCTGATATTTATAGTCAGACTGATCTGTTTATTATTTTCTTATTAAATACTACTCGGGTCAGACCGAGATGTTACAGGTGCTTCTGCTTGACTTCTCATCCGGGATTAACTCCTTGACTTTTGGGTTAACTACTTAGATTAGTAGTTATTTTGTTGTATACTTTTGAGATATAGACTCCTTAATGTATACTTATTCTTTTGTGTAGTTCGTGTAACTATTCTTTCGTGATATTGTGGATCTTTTTAGACCACTACTCTGATGTACACTTTCTAGTGTAATATTCATATCTATTTCCGCCTTTGTGATATGAATTGTCTGTGACTGATTTATGTTATGTTTATTTCTATATTTGTTTCCGAAGGATTTATATAGCCACCGTGTAGTAGCTTTGAATTTGTATCGGTATATCGGATTTCCTCTTGAAATAGAATTGCATGTTATACCATCTGACATATCGGTGCTCGCGCAAAGAAATTACACGGATGGTCGCTCCTCAACAGCCTTATTCTCCGTGCTAGTTGACAGCATTCTCCGTAATGTTCTTGGCTAGCGTGGGTATAGAGGTGGGGCGTCACAAAGGGGAAGGGAAGGAAAAGAAGTGGGCTGGAAAGAAAAAGATTTGGGCCAAGAAAGAAAAACAGAAAAAAGAAAGGAAGAAAAATAAAGAAAAAAAAGAAAAAGAAAAAGAAAAAAAGGAAAAGAAATTAAAAAGAAAAATTAAAAAATAGAAGAAGAAATGGATTTACAAATTTATTTATATGACAATTTATATTCTCTTCTAAAACTCTATTTTAATTTAGAATCCAAAATTTAAAGCTCAATAATATTTCTTAATTTAAATGGTAATTAATTACATTATTATTTTGTTCGAAACTCATACAAATCAGCCATGTAGACATTAAATAGAGTGTTAAACTTCGATCAGCTAATAACAATAAATTGTTTTTATAATTTCTTTAAATTATAGTTAAATTGGATAAAGATATAAATGGATTCGGTTAAGTAAAGTTAATAAAAATCCAAGTGTGATTCGTATAGTATTTGTTACCGATCGTTAAATTAATAACAATTTATATCTTGGCTAAATTCTATTGGAAATTTAATTCAGTTATTCTTGTTTGTACCATTAAATAGTCGGATGAGTTTAATGGTAGATAAAGTGATGAAACGTTTTATTGAAATAAACGTTTGTAATAAATTTCCTTATTTGAATATGGTCACCCTAAATGATAAATTGTTTATTTCAAACAATTTAACCTTTTAAATTTGTCACTCGGTTTCAAAGAGGCCGGGATCGGATATCAGCGTTATTCGAAACCACTTCGATTTAGTAATCACTACAAATCTTTACAGGTTTGATTATAGAGTCTAATAGGCTGGGATTGAATAAATCAAGTAAATCTGATTATTTTAAGTAGGTAACTGTACTTAGACATTAGTATAATATCAATGGATTTCTGGGAAAGTTTTTTTGGTTAAACTTAGATAAAACTCATTAAGTTGTACGAGTTACCTTGGTTTTTCAAGAGATTTTTTTATAGCCTAAATATTTCAATCTATGTTGGTTTACTCATGCTGGTTTCCAGCCTGACTCGGGTGTTACTTTATTGTAATGCTCGGATCAGACCGAGTATTACAAAATTTCAGGTTAGGACGCTTTGGAGTCCGGAGTCGAGCTGGATGGCAGAGATGTGTTGCACGTATTGACTATTTTCCACTATTTTGTAGGCTGTATTGGCGGTAGTTGAGGACAAGTTATTATAACTATCCAGATTTGTTGTACTCTGATATCTTGTATGTATATTGACAGTTACAACTTTCCTTTGTATAAATGTTGTTATTTCATATTATATTCCGCTGCGATTGTGAGATTCTATGTTGTCGTTTCCGTTTCTTATTCTATCTCCTTTTCTTCTGTATCCTAACAGCCTGGTATTTACGGACGCTCGATTATTCGACACTCTATATATGAACGTATTAGTGTCGATTTTTGGGGTCGAAAATCATCGGGTTGTTACAAAATCATATATGGTATTTTGAAGTTTGAAATTTTTTCCATACTTTTTCTGGTCAAATTTTATTTTTTATTAATTTATTAATTTTTGATAGATTATAATAATAATTTTAAAAACAGGAAAAATGATTCTTAATTTTTATATATTGAATGAGAGCTTATTATGATAAAATAATTTTATAAAATTTAGAAAATAATTTTCATTGCATATTTAATTTTATATAATTTATTAATGTAATATATTGATTTAATTAATATGAAATATAAATAAATAATTATAAAAATTAATTTCTTATTGTCGAAATTTACTATTGTTATAAAATTATATATGTAAAATTGTATGATCAGTTTTAACTATAGTATGATATTGTAATTAAATATAAACCATATATGTAGTTAATGATAATATATATGTATATATATAATTTGTATATTAATATGCGTGTGTTTGTGTATTAGGTGGATGTACGGTATATTAAAACTTGATATTTTTTCAATGTATAAGTATATAGATACATATAACCAAACTAGCCTACGACAACATTTATACATATCAGAACCGTCACCTAACTAAGAATATACACTACTGGAAAAGGCTAGAATATCGACAGCATGTAGCGACGGCTTCCGACAGGGCATCGAGGGCTATCAGAAGCCGTCAGAAATTCATGAATTACAAGCTCCGGCTAAGCCTCTTCTTCCTCATTATTTAGTATGAAAAAAAACCCCAAATCACTTTTCAAGCTTCCAATCTCCAATTTCAAGCTTTCGGATCCTCCACGGCTGCCTACTGAAACTCTATTGCTTTCAATCTCAGGTATAATATCTTATTTTCACGAATAATCAAAATTTTACCCTAAATCTAGATTTGTATAAGTTGATAAATTAGGCCTAATTAGTGATTGTAATTGCTTCCAATAGCCTAATAATGGTTTATAGTATTACATGGTATACCTATTTCATATGTTATCATGAAATTTTAAAGAGTACGTATAATTCATGATTGCGTGTGTATGTGTAAACCATTATATATGTGCTGTTTCTACCATTGTATTGTGTTATTTGGAATAAGACATGAGTTGTATAACATCTTGACTTGTATAATAATAAAGAATGCACGAGTCTAAAAAAAAATTGATTGTATTGAAAAATGATAACAATATTGAAGCAGCTTATTTGATAAAATATGCAGAATAAATGTAGTAAATTAATAATTTCTTGAAATATATAAAATTAGTAAACATTCATTTTTTATAAACTACTTTTTTTGTACATCCCTTAGAGAGTTTTTGGCCCGTCGAACAGGCATTGTACATGATTGTTATATAAATAATCGTTTTTGTCATAAAACAGTCATTTATATTCATCTGGTACAGTACTTGTTAGATTTGTCACTGTATTAGGCAAGTTATAAACACAGTAAATAATTACATTCCGCAAATTATTTCATTTCATATGGTTCATAAAATTACGCCGTCACTTTTCTTTTTTGTTTCCTATGTAAAAGCATTTGTGTACAATGCAGGAAATAAAAGGAAAGTGCTGCCAATTTTTTTTTACTCGTTTAAAATGAAATAATGTATGAAATATAAGTGTTTACTGTGTTTGTAATGGGAAGTAGGATGACTGACCAGGAAAAAAGATAACCAAAAAATGACATTTCTATATTGTATCCTTAAGTGAGGTAAAATTGACGTGTATAAGTTTTGTATTGATACATTGAAAAATAAAATGTGAATTCGTAAAATGACAAACGTTTATTTTTGAATTTGAGACATATATTTTCAAATAGAAAAAATGATCGATTATTTTATTGATCGGAGGAGATGGATGTATCAAAGAAGGGGATTGAGAGGCTCAATAAAAGAAGATTTTTATAATGGTATAAACATATTTTTGAATTTTCTTTAAGTAATAATGAAAACGATATGGAAATTCGTCGTTTGTGTAGTAGCAGTAAACATTTGAAGTGTTTGTTACTCGATATTGTGTAAGTCCATTTACGCAAAAACGATTACGTGCCGGAGTATTATGTTTGGGATCGTCATGCAGAAGCTGTAGTACATACGTCTGCAGAGTCTGAATTAGAGATTGCTGATAATGAAATTGTTATGACGAACTATATAGAAAATATGGTTGAAGATGCAGAACGATTAATGTTCCCTTCGGTTGAAGTCGACGAAGATGGTGTAAATGTTAAAGAACCAAATATTGAAGCAATTTTTTTATGATTTACTAGATGCTGCTAAGAAGCCACTTCGGGATGGTTGTAAAAGCGGCACCCAGCTATCAGTAATCGTAGAATATTTTGCGATGAAGTCAAAATAGAACATCATCGAAGCTGGATTTACAACCGTTGTACAAGCTGTAAAAAGTCATATGCCACCCGATATTTAATGTGTGAAAATCACTATGAAGTTAAAAAAATTATGTCGACTTTTGGTTTACCTTATCAAAAAATAGATACATGATTAAATGGTTGCATGTTGTTTTGGAAAGAGGACATCACTCTTAGGAAGTGTAAAATATGTAACAAGGAAAGGTACAAACCAGGAAAAAAGAAGGGGAAGGAAGTTCCATACAAATGTATGCATTATTTTCTCATCACTTCTAGGCTTCAAATATTATATGCATCATGTGTAACTACATCTCATATGAGATGGCATCGTGTGAAAAGAAAGGAAGAAGGTATGTTGACACATGTAGCCAATGGAGAAGCATGGAAGCATTTCGACAAAACTTATCTCAATTATGCAGCAGAGAGTCATAATGTTAGACTTGAATTATGTACGGATGGTTTTCACCATTTTCTCAATTTGGTGCTAAATATTCATATTGGCCCATTATCATCACACCTTATAATTTACCTCCGTGGATGTGTATGAAAATGCAATATATATTTCTTTTAGTTGTCATTCCTAGCCCCGAAGATCCGACACAAGGAATCGATGTTTATTTACAACTGTTGATTGAGGAGTTAAAGACATTATAGAATGAAGGAGTGGAAACATACGACCTTTCAAAGAAAGAGCATGTAAATCCAAGAGGGACGATTTCATATACATGGCATGACGATAAATCGAGAAAGAGCCATGTAAGCATATTTTAGTTTAAAATACTGTTAGTAACTATTTTAATTATTAAAGTATAATGAATTAAGATATCATGCTATTAATTTTAACTGTGTTTTTGTTTGTTCATGCAGATAAGGTTTTTGGAACGATGGTAGAAACTCTTGGAGGATACCGGTCGAGAACAGCTAACGGAGGACAAGCGGGACAATATTTTTGAGTTAGTCATGGATCCGCATTTACCGAACAGGCACTACGGCTTTGGAAATTAAGTGGTAACGAATAATATATTAAGATATAACAATTTAGTAATCTTTTAGTTCTAAAGAACTTTACATCGCTTTAGTTGAGTAATAAGTTTATAGATATAACAATTAACACGTTATGCTATAGCTTTTGTAGTAAGACTATAAATTAAATTAAATAAGTATTGTAGGCCAGCTGACAGAGGATAGTCGGTCAAACAGCTAATGTTGAGATCGATCTAGCAGAGATCGAAGAGTTGAGAGCTAGGGTGGCATAGAGGGAAGAGCAGAACCGTCGCCAGGCCATTGAGATGGCACAACTGCTAAACTAGCGTATTGCTGGGTACTTGCAGCAGTATGTTGGCCGCTTTCCATCTTTAGCTAGTTCGGGTGGTTCTGGAGGTGATTGACCGGAGTAATAGGTGTGTTTTTTTGTTTTCCGCCATTGTTTAGTAAATTTTGATAATATATTGAGTTGTTGGAGTTGGATTTGAAATATTGTGTATATTGTTTGATGATACATTTGGTTGTAGTAATTTTGACATTTGGGATTTGATGATGAGGAGTTAATGAAGGATTGATATGTATATTGTAAAACGAGACGTATGTAAGTTATGTTAGCAAAGTGTTGGTTTAATTTTATATGAATTATGCTTGATTTATTTCTAAATGTGATTTGATTATGCTTGTATAGTTTGATTTCATATTGAATATCTGAGTTGGATATATGGTTGTGTAGTGGAATATGTTGTGTTTGTGGATTATGGATGGAAGGCAAAAATGCAATAGAAAAATTGAAAAATAGGTTTAGTTTCTCCGGCGGCTCCTTACGGCTTATAGGCCAAAATTTCCAACAGCTTTTGATGGCCAGCGATGGACCAAAACGGCGGCTTCCAACGGCTTGCGATGGATTTCTATACCCACCATGATCATCCACGTGTCTTCCGAGGCCCGTCAGAAGCCATCGGCTTTCCCTCGGTAGCCGTCGAAAACGAGGCGACGGGGTGTGTCGGAAGCCGTTGGAAATCTTGTTCAACGACGGATTTTTTGCGACAGTAATTTCCGACGACCGCCGACGGATTGAAATTACCCCATTTCTTATAATGATAATAATATATACATAATAAAGCATTATTCAGAAAATTTTGAAGTATTATTTGATAAAAATATACCTAAGCACCAAAGCCTTGAAGCATACTTTAAAAGGATGAACTCTCCCTTTGAAACATTTTCAATTCGGCAGATTGCTGGTCCTTGAACCGTTGACTTTTGAGTATCGAACAATGATCGACTTTGAGTTGATTTGAGCTTGATATAATGGAATAACTGTGGTATATTTTTAGCCAGTAATGGAAGGATGAGGAGGCAACCATAGATCATTTTCCATTAGGTTTGGGGATTTTTAAATAGTGGATATAAGAGATAAAATAGTGGATCTCATCTTATACCAATTCTCCCACAATCTGAGCTATCCAAAACCTAATATCTCTACCCCATTTTGAACTGCCTCATACATCCCTATTGCAACAAAAAATCTCACCCACCACGATGAGCCAAAATCCCATTTAAGCCTAAAGAAAATATTATTTTATTAAATCAAAACCACTCGCTTGTCGTATCGTATATCGACTGATTTATTTATAACTATTATACATATATTCAATAATATTTGTTCCTCAAATCATAATCAAAATTTTATAATTTGTATTTCATAAATATTAGTTAATTTAGTTAATTTATAAAAATTATAAAATAATCACATCATTTCGGTTGCGTGACTCGTCGAGTGTAAATTTGGTTAGCGATTAATATCGAACTATTCGAATATTGACATTCATAAGTCACCTAGCAGTGGTATGATATTTTGGCCAAACTTATCGCTTACGTGGTTTTTGTTAAATCCAATTTCACTTTGTTAAGCGTTTCCCTGTTGTGAATTTTATTTACACTAATTCTCTGTGTCAAAACTATGTTACTTTGGACTTAGGAATTTGGTAATGGTCAAAATTTCAATATCGTCCACATTGAACTCTATAGTTCAAAAGCAAAATCTTTAGTTCAATAATAATTATTATTATTAATCGAACTGCTCTGGCTAAAGAATTTGACTTTGAGTTGACTTGTGTTGACCGTGATACTAACTCCATATTACCGAGGAATTGAATCCTCCCTTGAATAATGCTTCACTTCAAATACTTTCGCTAGACCCAACTACAGTCACCCGATGGACGCCATGCCATGCTTTGACTATAATCAAAGCGAAATTTTTATGTTGAAGATCCACGATATTAATCAAGTCGAGAGAACTACGTAAATCGGTCACATCGATATTCTCTGTTTGACCTTAGTCATACTATCCCACAAAAAACTACCAAATGAGTCATTTCATAGTTATCCAATAGCTATTAGTATGTATCTCTTAGGTGTCCTTATCCGTCATGAGTAATACACTGTCCAAAATTTGGAGAGCGTTACGTACTCCAGGCTTAACGGATACATCGATATCCGATCTTGATGCACCTTGACTAGAAACATTTAAAATGATTTATTTCTATAATTTTGTGATATAATACTCATGATTACAACTATTTGTAATTGCTGTCATAAACACATAATTTATGGATTTTTTTATTAAATATACTTTAAATTAGATTAATTAATTAATATAACACATTATACTGAATATATAATAGAAAGAAAACACCATTTATTTTGAACAAGATTGGTTATCGAGTTTGATATATATACCATATTATATAATTACCTCTTGGGTATACCCATAGCTCCATCATCGAGGTTGCTAAATATATATATATATATATATATATATATATATATATCAAAGCCCGAGTCAGGTTAAAAATCTAATGGTGAGTATAAAAAACCATAAGCAATAAATGTATCAAATACATAGATGGTCACTCACACCATACCAAATTTTACCCATAATTCATTTCCATAATTTAGTGATAACACATATGTCATGGCTCTATTCATCTTGACTCATAATTACAACTCTAGTATACTTGGGGTATCACATCATATACATACTATATGAGTTTCCTTTTCTATACATAGATATAAATCATCATTCCAAGTAAACCATTTTATGAAATTGACATTTTTTTACATTTTCTTATGAGAGTCCTATTTCATATTCTTTTTTTGAGTTCTTTACAAGAAAACGGACTGGTACTCCCATTTGCATTCACCATCTGTTAGACTATCTACCCCAATAGGCTATTATGGTATTTTCACCTATATACTCTCGATCAGTTGTGAGTGCACTTCACACGATCCCTTATTTGCATCTGCTCCTATGGCTTTTGAAGGCATTATAATCCATATTATATTATAGGCCATTTAAGTTTCTACCACATAGCACTGCTTTTACCCGTTCATGCCATGCATTCCAAAATCTTCATTGTAACGTTTGCGATTTTTCGACGCTCAATAACCGACATCAATACGTCCACTATATCAACTGTCGAGCAGTCGAATGCCGAAAAACCGAAATGTAATGGTTAAAGAAGAAGAAAACGATAGAAGAAGAGAGAAAAGGATAGAACAGAACAGAAAGAAACAACATAACAATATCAGAATCTCACAATCGCAGCGGAACAACATATAATAGATAAATGAATAATCTTTAAAACAAAGAACTATATCAGTTATTACATTACATCACATTACATTTACATTATCAGAGTGTACAACAACAAACAACGGAAAAGAAATACTATATGCTAGTTGATACGCCATGCCATCCAGCTTGCCTACAATTCTCTACAACAACTCTCGAATTCCAGAATGACCTGATAACCTGACTCTAGACTGCCCATGTGGAAATTGGTGGGCACCCAGAGTTTAGGAAGGAAAACAATAAACTCCAGGTCAGTCATGGGACTGGTGTGAGAACTTAAAACATATTATCTTTAAAACAAACAAAGAAATATTTTTATAGTCAATTCGCAATGCTTTTTGAAAATGTAACTACCATAAGACCTCCCACCACACACACAATGCAAACGCAGACTTGGAGGAGATTTCTTCTTATGTTAGTCAAAGATGCTTACTACGTAGAATCATTTGATTTTTTTATTATTATTAGTGCATAGTGTAGAAAACATTTCGAAAGTAGAATATAAATCTTAGCCAGCATAGGTACCATTATATTATGCCCGCAATAGCTACCTCCTCAGGAGGCAGGTTATACAATTTGCAATCAGAAAGGGTTCGTATTGTTTCTTTGGATTTCCAACAAATGGTCAGGCCAAGGAACTTCCCGTTGCCATATGGGTACGCCTCTGGAAAGACGCCCCGAGAACCTAACCTAACATTACGGTTAGATCTCTGCCAACATAAGGCCGGGTTACCCCTAACTGGGTAACTACTAACACGAATATGCCATCCCCCGGTCGTAACCGGCCTTCATCCGAGGATCCTCGATTCCAACAACCACAAAGTAATAAATTTGCAGCAACAACATAAGTTAAATATCTAAGCTCCATACCATGATACCACCTCTATCCAGAAGGGATGACATACACTAAAGGGGCGCTACCCCCTAATAACCTTGCCGCATCCTTCCTGTTTTGACCATTTTCGGGGTGTGAGGTCCGACGAAGTCTCGTCCACAAAGCTACGCTTTATGCAAAAGTTGTGCTTTGATCAACAAATGCTCAGCAGCACTTCGTACACCACATTACCAATTTGGGAATGTATCACTAGTAACCATCAACTACATAACCTCTAAGGGTGTTAAGCTAAGAGAATAAATTCTCCGCCACCAACGGAAATATATTTGACAGAAACCAGCTTTACATCTCAAATTGTAACGTCGGACACACATCCATACAAGCCCGTTCCGGGATCGAACGGAACCGAAGGCACTTCCAAAGAAGACCTTGCAATCCAGATATTCACTAATCACGACTGGACTTCCCATCACAAAGGGTAATAAATTTCTATATCGGAGATCAGCCGATGCAGAAACATTCGACAGTAATCCTTCCGTTTTCACAAATATCCGGTCTTAAACACCGGTCATCAAATGCAATCCATAACGACGTATCACATATTCAGAATGGTTTATACGACCCAAAGGTCCTTTCCCGGCTAACCCGAATAGTGAGCGCTTATTTAAAATAATAAGTGTAGCATTCAAATTCAAGCAAATCGCAACAAATACCTATTTAAAGGTAAATATTGATAGTCGGTTATTTAACTATCAATAGGCATGCACAACATTACCAGATTCGAAATAATTTCCAAATTATTTATTTTTCCAAAAATATCTTTACGAGATTGAAATTATTCCACACTTCAAAAATAAATCGATATTTATTTTTAAACTAGTTTTCCCTTTCTTTTATAAATTCTCTAGTGAATTTATATTTCAAAATATCTATTGATATACGATTTTCAAATCGATTTCAAATATTCACTTTCAATTTATCTTTAAAAAGATAAATTCTCAAAACGTTTCATTTCATATTGGAAAAACATTTCCATGCTTATTTAATAATAAGTAATTCACAAATCTATTTATTTTCAACATTTGGAAAATATTCAATATACTTAAATCATAATTAAGTATATATTTTATTCTTTAAGGAAAACATTCTCTTAAACACATTTATTTGAGTCAAAACGAATGTTACGTAAAACATCGTTACGACGACCCAAAATCACTAGTATAGGGATTCGAAATTATGATAGATATATAAATCCCAATACAATATAAAACATTTCCTTTCGTAAATCATTTACTATAACAACAGTGTTATAGTCCACCATTTCCTTATTTCTCGAAAACGTCTATTTTAACAATGAATGTTGAAATCTATGGTTTCGATACTTAATACATTTTTAAACATTTTTAAACCTTTTACTTTCTATTTAAAATATCACTTCCCAAAATCCTTCTTTAATATATAATTCACTGCCCAAAATCGTGAATATACTTCGTTCACCAAATTTAACGTTTCTACACCTTTTATTTAAAGGATTGTCCACTGTCCAAAATCGTGAATAAAATTCCCAACCAAACTCTTATTATTACAACATTTAACTTAAAGGATAATTCACTATCCAAAATCACGAATAAATCTCCTTTAATAAGCTTCTATGTTTAATTTATCAAATTTAATAAAATGTCGAATTTATAAAACAACGTTTATAAATTCCATTTATATTTATAAAAACTTCGATTTATAAATCTCCTTTATTCACCAATTAAATTTATAACTCAATTTTATACCCAAAATCTAATTCATAAGTTAATTACTTATAATATTTTATTTTACAAAAATCTATTCATTTTAAACTTTCACAATTTATAAATCTATAAATTTCATTCACTTATGAAATCCATTTTTACTTCATTTTAACACTTATAAAAACTCGTTTTATAATTCCAATATTTTTAATTTATAAAATATCTAAAAAAAATTATGTTATAAAATTATGATTTTTGTGAAATATAACCGAAATGTGATTTTTGAAATAAGTCGTTGATTAATTTGTAAAATGGTTTAAATTGGGATTTTTGAATTATTATAAACGGTTTATATAAAAGATTTATAAAACTGATATTTTATAAATTAAAAATATTGGAATTATAAAACGAGTTTTTATAAGTGTTAAAATGAAATAAAAATGGATTTCATAAGTGAATGAAATTTATAGATTTATAAATTGTGAAATTTTAAAATGAATAGATTTTTGTAAAATAAAAGATTATAAGTAATTAACTTATGAATTAGATTTTGGGTATAAAATTGAGTTATAAATTTAATTGGTGAATAAAGGAGATTTATAAATCGATGTTTTTATAAATATAAATGGAATTTTTAAACGTTGTTTTATAAATCCAAAATTTTATTAAATTTGATAAATTAAACATAGAAGTTTATTAAAGGAGATTTATTCGTGATTTTGGACAGTGAATTATCCTTTAAGTTAAATGTTGTAATAATAAGAGTTTGGTTGGGAATTTTATTCACGATTTTGGACAGTGGACAATCCTTTAAATAAAAGGTGTAGAAACGTTAAATTTGTTTAACGAAGTATATTCACGATTTTGGACAGTGAATTATATATTAAAGAAAGGTTTTGGGGAAGTGATATTTTAAGTAGAATTAAAACGGTATAAAAATGTTTTAAAATGTATTAAGTATCGAAACCATAGGTTTCAACATTCATTATTGAAATAGACGTTTTCGAGAAATAAGAAAACGGTGGACTATAACACTGTTGTTATAGTAAATGATTTCCGAAAGGAAATGTTTTATATAGTATTGGGATTTATATATCTATCTTAATTTCGAATCCCTATACTAGTGATTTTGGGTCGTCGTAACGATGTTTTACACAACATTCGTTTTGACTCAAATAAATGTGTTTAAGAGAATGTTTTCCTTAAAGAATAAAATATATACTTAATTATGATTTAAGTATATTGAATATTTTCCAAATGTTGAAAATAAATGGATTTGTGAATTACTTATTATTAAATAAGTACGGAAATGTTTTTCCAATATGAAATGAAACATTTTGAGAATTTATCTTTTTAAAGACAAATTGAAAATGAATATTTGAAAAAATGTTTATTTATTTAAAGTGGATCAATTCCAAAATTTAATAAACGTATACTTTCAAAAATCACTTTAAAATCCTTTTCTATTCAAAATCATTACTTTAATATTTTTAAAACTCCAAAAATAGTCCCAATGATGCAACAACACCAAATAATCAATCATGGCATTCAAACATCATATATCGATATGATAACAGAATATATAACAATATGTTTTACATAAATCAATATAGTTGAGGAATCCAGTTGGATCCCTCCAACATGTTTCCCTGCATCCACAGATGTTAGCACAATACCAATTTCGATCCAAACAGAATATCATGGTATATAGGATTCATAAAATATTACTCGCTATTATACGGCGCAATAGGGTCTCATCTGCTATATAATGCGGGAAATCAACTCGAAATACATAAATAATACCAATTTCACTTTACGGTGAAATATTCACGGTATATGTTTTTAATAAATAACCTCCGCTTAATAGACGACGTATAACATCTATTTTAACAATCAATAATAATCATCATCCAATCATACAATCAAACAATTTTAAATATAACTATTTAAAATTTTAAATCGAATAAATTCGATTGAGTGAGAAATTCTCACCTTGCTTTCAATGGCAATTCCAGCGTTTTATTTCGAATAATATTAAACGTGCGTTTAATTTTACCTGAAATTCTCACTAACTCCAAACGACTCCAAACCAGCTCCATTGCGTAGTGCTCGTCAAAACGAAGCCAACGCAAGTTGTTTCGTCATTTTTCGATCTCGTATGAAAAAGATATAACATTTTAAAGTTTGAACAAATTATTATATACAAATATTTACAATTTATTTACTTTTAAAACCCAACAATTCATCACCGCCGTTCATTTTTGCTTCAGGAAATCTGGGTCACTCACATCTTTCTCCTTCCCAAACGTGTGACAACATTCCAGGTAATGTTTGAACGCAAATAACCCATGCCGCCACTTGCCCCCTATTATCGCGACCAATACGAATATCGAGTACACGATCAAGTTGCGTCATGTCGAAGCTCCCTACACGTGCCACCATCGGCTGGAACCATGCCGAGCTTGGCCCCCTAGGCCGAGATTTTGACCTCCAAACGCGCAACCTTCCAACTGCAATTGCCACCAATCCGTAGTGTATTTTTCGATCGTAGCCGTTGATTTTATAGAACTCGTCGTGCTCTACAATGTTGTAGTTGAAAAGTTTTGCTAACTGTTCAAGGATTGGAAGTAATTGAGGGAAGAAGAAGAGAAAATTTAGGCCATTGGTGAGATAAGTGGCGGCTAGGGCTAAAGATGAAACCCTAGTTTTATTTTTAGTTTGCAAATTAAAAAATAGGGGGCCTTATATAGAAAATTCAACGAACACTATTCATCCGAAATTTTTCGAACTCCAAACGAAGCGTGCCGGCTGGCGTTTCTAGGGTTTATCCTACGTTTCGAACACAGTGGAAGGTGTTTCAGAAGCTAAGTCGGTCGTATACGCGGGTTACGGAAATAAACGATCAAATTTAAATTAAATCGATTAAACTAATTTTCTATGCGTTTTGGCTTGCCTCGGACAAATGGTAAATCCGATTGACACGAAATTTGAAATCTTACAATAATATAACATTATGGATCCGATGAAACTTGTTTCGTCGAAATCCGAGGCTGTTTAAAAAATTGCTATTTTTACTCGTCAATTAAATATTAAAATATTCAATTTTCATAATTTAACTTTTAATTGAATTTTAAAAGTTTAATAACATCATTCTAACACCAATATGATTAAATAAAATTTTACGAATCAATTTCAATCACATTAAACCCAATTTTCAATTATTTCTGTAATTTTAAATATTAAATTATCGATTTAATTATACAATTTAACTAGATATTCGAAATAAAATTTATTCGACTTACAAATTTTACTTATTAATATTTAAAATCAATTAAATATATGAATTTTAATTGACAGAAATTCTGGGTCGTTACATTCATAATCATTATATATCCATGCAATATATCATTTGGACACAATGACGTTGGAAAAGCTTGCCGTGACTCTGGTTACGACCCTCGAATCAGCCGTTAAGATTGATATTAGCATCTAGTAGTCTAACCATGTACCATTCTCATTAAATATTAAATTTATTACTTTTCAAGACATTTGACTTTTCAAATGTCATTTATTCCTAAAATGATGTTATATTCCATGTTCCATAAAATAAATGTTGTGTATATACATTTCATATCATTAGACAATAGTGCATCACAATTCAACAATGTAAACACGACAATTCACAATTTCATATCATAATACCAATGTGATATAATAAATTTGCATATCGTATCATGGGCGAATTAACATCCAATGTACTTGTACTCAAAAATAAAACAAGTATTCAAAATCTCCCATAGTTATTTAAAGCACCCTTTTCATTCATTTTACTTACATTTCATTCACGGAATACTTAGCAATACTAGTATATTTAACAAGTCGTTCATAGCCAAGCTTTGAATAATTCATATATTTCCGAATCAAGCAATTTTTTTGATTATTTAGCATAACACATGCAACGACCCGGATTTTCCATCGTCTGATTATGAATATTTTAAAAAATTTAAATATAGGATTTGGAATATAAATTGATTTTTGAATATGAAGATTTTGGTTGAAATTATATAATGAATTTAAATTTCAAATATAGGGATTTTTCAAAATATGGAAATGGTGATAATTGAAATTTGAAATGAATATGAATCGAAAATGATTTCTAATGTTGATATAAATCTATTTGAATAAGAATTAAGTTAGTAAGTTTTTAAAACCGAAATTTTAAGTGATTTCTTTTGTTTTTGAAACCGTCGATTTAATCGACGCGTTAAAATAGCAATCTGAGGCACGGTCTCGGAATTAGACGAAAATCAATTCCATTGGATTCATATTAGTGTGATATTATTGGATTTCAATTTTTGTAGCGTTCGAAGTTACCATTTGGTCATATGGGATAGAAATGCATTGAAAATTTATATCGAAAATTTAACATAATAATCGGGTTTAAAAGCTATCTTCCACATACGATCGAATTAGGACTCGAAACTTATTTTATTGCATTCGGAATAGAGGTATAACATTTAAAACGCCAGACGGCATGTCTCGATTGGTGTTCGGGATTTTAGGTGCCTTAAATAAGATATTTTTAAATTAAAAAATTGTATATCAAAGTCAAACCCTATACATAGCCACCCTAAGCTCATCGCCCTACGATCTAAATCGTGTACTTGGCTTCTTCTTCTTTAAAACAATGAAGAATCAATTCGAATTTATAAGAGAAAAAACAAATCGGTTCGATTTAAAATCATCTCGTCTTAGAATCCACTTCTGTATTTATATCGTCTTGGAATCCACTTTCACGTCATTGGCTGGACCTTTGCAAAATTAAAAGTAAAATCCAGATCAAATGCTTCTATCATTCTCATCATTTATAAGTCATTGATGCTAGTGGTAGGTTAGAAGTTTGAGAGAAAAAATTGGAGATCGTCGACTGAGGTGTAGTGGCGCATGGGGTAGCGGAGCGGCGGTGATTTCCATGAAATGGCGTGACAGTTCTTGGCCATTTTCGCGGCGCTCGAGGCATTACAGGTGATCACACCTATGGCAACGAGGAGCTGGAAGCTTTGGCATCCTTCGACGAGCGTGGAGTGGTGCATGGAGGTGTACGACGGCGCTAGCAGCTGATCGAGTCGCGTGTTTTGTTTACGATTTTGCCTGGGTTTGTTCGAACGCAAGGGAGAAGGTGAAATGAACGGCCTGAATAGGAAGTTGAGTTAATCAACAGCTCTGATTGCTTAGGGTATTTATTTTGAAATTTAATTTCCAAATTAATTATATCATTTGGTTATTAATTCATGTCGTACTCATACGAGGTCCAAATCGAACGCGACGAGTTGCATTGCGATTGTATCAACACAGGCTACACATAAGAATTGGATTGGAGATTTCTAGAGTCAGCTAGGATTTTAGATTAAATTGAATGTCGGTTCAATTTAATTTAAAATTGGAATGGATTGCAAAATAAAAATTAAGGTGAGTAAATCTCACTCATCTAGATTGTTGGTTTTAATTTAAAATATTGAAAATTATTTATTGGTTGATTGGATAAATGGATAAATTATTGTTGGTAGGATGCCATATTATATTATATATAGTAGTTTATATTAGTAATTAGGTATATTTCCGTCGATTGGAGCGGATGAGACACTATGTGCTCAGCATAATAGCGGATGACCTTATATTACCGCGACATCCCGCCTCGAAGTGGGATTGGTATTTTATGTTACATAACATCTGTGGTTGTAGGAAAACAGGTTGGAGCGTTCCAATTGGATTCCTCAAAAATATATTGACTGTTTTTATATATAGTGATACATGATGAAATTGAATAATCTATTATGGATTGTTGTGTGATTTGGTTGTTTGGATACCATAGTACCACTGGCCCTAATATTGGTATTTTAACTACCATAAATAATATTTTTGAATATGACAAGGAAACTCAAAGGTGATTTTGGAAATAACAATATTTATATGGAAATTGGAATATTGAATAAGAAATGGTTTGGATTAAATAAAAGATTGATTTTGGAAATATACTTAACTATTTTGTAAGGAGTTTCAAAAATAAATATATTTTTGAAATATACACACACACGCATATATACAAGGAAACTGAACAAGGGATTTTAACAATATTTTTTCAATTATAATTAGAAGTTGAATTTTGGGATTTTTAAGAGGAAATGGATTTGAGTAGAATTAATGATTGGATTTTGGGTTTTTACCTAACTATTTCTGAGAATATGAAATAGAGATTTTAAAATAATTAATAAAGAATTTGTATAATGAATTTTAAGTAGTATTTATAAAAAATATGGCAAAGAAGTTGGAATCGAAATTTTAAAAAAATTTGAGAAATAATTAAAATTTATTGGGAAATAGATCTGTAAATGAGATTTTAAATAGAAATTGATTTATAAATGAAGTTGTTAATATTAATCTATTATAGACTGGAAATGAGTATTAATTTTTTTTATAAACAATGTTTATAAATAAAGTAAAATGATTATTGTTTGATAAATTGAGAATATAAATTCACCGTGTGAATTTAAAATGAGATATGGAAGTCGAGTCGGAAAGAAATAATGGATTCTATTTTTGAACTTGGAAATAGTGTGAAATTGGAAATGAAAATCTAGTTGTGGTAAATCGAGAGAGGTTTATAAAGATAAAAATGGTTATGTGAAATTTTAAACATAAATTATTATCGAGAGTTAAGTTTTGAAAAAGGAATTATTTATTAAACTATGTAGTTTTAAAAACTATTAATTGGAGTAGAATATTTCAGGAAGTTACTTATTTAAATATTTATATTTTTTGAAATGAATTCTAAGTTTTATGAACAAATTTTGTAAATCGATTAGTATTATTTATAAATGAATTTGAAATTAGTTATGGTTGTTTAAATAAAAGGGGTTTGATATTTTAAACAACTACTTAAATGTGTTTGAAAATTTATTATTATTCTTTAAAATACTTATTTTATAAATATAGAGTTTTGGAAATTGGTTGAAGTTATTTATAAATACTCTTGAGATTTGTAAATCAGATTTTATTTAATAAATGAGATTTTATAAGAGAAATCTTATAATGGGATTAAGAGACTTAAGAAAATTTCCAAAATGTTAGATACGGGAACTTCGAAGTGAATCTGAATTCATAAAAGAAGTTATAAATTGGTAAATGAGATTTTAATAAGTAAAATCGATTTTGGAAATTGGGAAAGGGAAATTAATAATTTCGGTTTTTTAGGAGATAAAGTATGAAATATTTCCAAAGTATTGATATTAGAAATTATTTTGGAAAATAGACTTACAATATTTTCCTAAGTGCTGAACTGAAAGGTTTTGGAAATATTTTAGGGACGAAAGGATTTATGTAGAGATATTTTTCTAAGTAACGGATTATAAACCAAATTTGAAAATATTTCCCTAAGTGTTGAAGTAAGGTATGATTTGAAAATATCATGTTATGGATATAGGTAATTTTAATTGTTTTCAAGTATTGAATTACTGGAAGAGATTTAAGTAGATATCTTTGTGAGGATATTTTGAAGTAAATGTTAAAGATTTAAATATAGGCCTAGTGGCTGTTTGTATGTAAGTTGATAGTTAAATAACCGACTATCAAATATAGCCAAATTCGTTAATCGTTTCGAAGAGACTGGGATCAGATTTAATTATTCGAAAACCACTTCGATCCGATTTTTGCGTTACGAATTGTGATATCGTGAAGATGATGAAGATGGTGAACTTGGAGATTCGGTTTGTTTAGACTCAGATCAACTTGTATGGATGAATGCTATCATTGCATTACTTGTCGGAAAGGAATTTTTAGCATTCCAGGTATGAATGTTGTTCTTAAGGCACCTGGTGCATTTTATCTAGAGATGCACCATCGAAAGGTAGTTCTTTACCTTGTCATAGTATGGAATCTATTCTCCAATAAGCGTCGTACGGTTTTGATTGTGCCCAACTATGCTGAAACGTGAGATGCAAGCATTTCTGCTATTTTACAGTTTATTTTCTATAGACACTATTATAATATCAGATGATTTGATATAAAATATTTTGGTTATCGTAAGGTAAAAACCCATCGTATTTATGTGCGGCGTGGTCTTACGAGATACCTTTGTTTTCAAATGATTTTGATAACAGTAATAATTCAAATTGAGTGTGTTTTCTCACGCTGGCTTTTCAGACTGACTCGGGTATTATTTTATTATAATGCTCGGGTCAGACCGATTATTATAGATTTAGGTTAGGATGCTGTGGAGCACAAGAGACTTGCTGGAGGAGTCAGGCGTATTTCACGTACTTGATTATATTCCGCTGTGTGTGTATGCTGTATATTCAAATATTTTGAGGACAAGTTATTATAACTTTCCAGAATTGATTTGTTGACTGTCGTACTCTGATGATTGTAAGTATAATACAGTTACAGTTTTTTGTACAAAGATTTTTTAATGTATATAATATATTTTGTTTCACGATTGTGAGATTCTGTATTGTTGTTTTTTTTCTTCTATCTTTTTCTTCTTCACCCCTAGTTATTCCCCCTTCCGTACAATTTGTGTTGGACCAGAGTGATTTAATGTCAGCTCAAAGGGTACAGAACGGTGGGAGACTACAAGTATACTTGCATAACATAAGTGGAATGCAAGCATCCATTCATACATCAAAATCGAACAATCCATCCATTCACCCAATATATACTTATACTTTAGATTTCATAAAATATACTAATGTTTTCAAAACAAATATACTTGATACACATTTTCCAAAATCATACTAAAGCTATTTAACAAATCAAATATTTATTAATACTATTTGATATATTCATATCAAAACCACATACTTTAATTCATATGCAAAAATGATTTCAAATCCATTTATAAAATATTTTTTTCTCATTCCTCATTCAATGCTTCCAATATCAATATTTTAATTAATTCCATAATATTCTTTCCATATAAAAACCATCACATTATATATATACACATACAAAATGAGTTAAACTCATTTTCAAAAATTATATAATAATGATTAACATTATGGAACAATGAATTAAATCCCATTTAAATAAATTCATACATATATACATACATATAAACCCGACAAATCCGCTAGTTGGACCTTGTCATAGTCTCCAAAACCAACAAAACCAATTTGAGTTTGATAACTACTTGTTCCTCTTCTCATTCTGACCCTTTTACATCCAAGCTTTGTTAAAATCGATGATGATTTGATTTTTAGTTTCGAATCTTGATTTAGGTTATTGTTTCTTCATTGGTAAGAAAAAAAGAAAATGAGAAGTAATTGCACACTTCTCTTTGGACTGTGGGCCTTATTTCTTTACCATATTGAGTACTGATGGAACTTGGGACCCCATCTAGCCCAATTCAGTTTTAATTCTTTATTTGATTATAACATTTACAATGTAGTAGTTTCATTTTATTGCTACAGCTCATCATAACTACTGTGAATGCATTTAGCATACAAAAAGTAATAATTTTGTTTTGGATTCCTTTCAAACCATGTATAATTATGTTGAAACTCTTTACTGCTCTCTTCTTTAACATCTGAAGCGTATCTAAAATTAATTTCAAGATTTCTATTCATAACATATTTTAAATTTAAATAAAAATTATTAGGTTATTTGATTCATACCTTTTGATTAACTGACTTTTTCGAATGTTTGATTCTGCTGAACTAGATTTCGATTTTGCATCAACATAAAACTCCAATTTCACGGATTCTGATATTTAAGGTATGGTCATTGCTCATAGCATATTAGGAATAGGAGATATATATATATATATATGTTATATTTTTGATGATTTTCCATCTTTTGTGATTTAGTTGTTAATTATTATTCCTTACTATTCATATATTAGGAATAGAATGAATTTTATATAGGTATATTTGTATCCAATATCCATAATGGTGTGTTGTTTACATTTTAGATTTCTGTCATCTGCAACTGCAAAGAGGAGAAACTAATCATGATAATAAATTTTCTATTTATTGTCAATACTTTCAACATTGTTTTCTTATCTATTATCATGTATTCTCTAAATTTTGTGAATATCAACTTAATTAAGTTGTAGCTTTTTATTACGAAAAAACATATTTATTTATGTTTAGACACAGGGTTAACTCATTCTGATCTTATCTTTCTGTAATTAATTTATTTTAATTTCTTGTTGTTGATACCATCTGTACCAGGTTAATTTCAAAATAGGAATTTATGGTACTAATTTAAACTTTTATTGTGTGAACCATGACATCTATAATTATCGAGCTGATAGTAGAAAAGGTATCTTCATATATGGTCACTGTACTAAAATTGAAAACCAATCATCCTGTTTTTGAATGAAAATAGCAATTTTTTAAAACCATTCAAAGGGGCCTAAAACGTTTTCAGCTACACAGTATTATTTTATAGCAATCTATATAGAATTGTAATTGTAGTTTATATGCAACGCTAACTAGGATACACTAACTGAAAGCTTGTAAAATTGATTTGAATGTTGAGCAAGAAAGAAGCAAATAGGTTAGACTATAGTTATAAAGAGGTTGAGTGTATGTTTGTAGTTTGGGGCAAGATATAAGTTAGTTTTCCTTCACTAATATTGATTATCACTGTGCCTTTTATGACCTTTTTTACTTTCTCTATTTTCAATCGTAATTCGATAAATGCTTGCTATATTTTTAGTGCAGGTAACTTATAGTGCATGGAGAATCGGGCATGGAAATTTTTAGTGCAAATGTAGAACAAATCATGTGGAGCTGAATCCCAGTGATGAAGGATTTCAAGATATGGATGCATTGTGCGGGTGATTATCAAGGAAATTCTAACGACCCTGACTCGACCTTCGAAAATCGGCACCGAATACGACACTCGTATTCAAATGCCGCAGATCCAAACATCGAATCTGGTTCGCCGGAGCTTATAGCACATTAAGTACAACAACACAGCAGAAGAAATGAATAATATATTTGATATACAACATTTGATACGATATCTGATACAACTGAATGATAAAATGAATATCAATATACATCAGAGATGTGATACAAGACAATAGTAGCGGAAAGAAAAGATAACACCAGCGGCGGAACAATATCTCCAATATGGTCTTTGAGAAAGAACTCCAGTATTAGTAAAACTCCATCTCCAAGGCACCAATCCAGAAATTGCTCGAACTCCCAATGACGATGCACAAAGACAAGTAAGTGCAGTCCTGATCCAAAGATTGAACTAGCTCCAGATAATCTACTAAACCTGACTATCTGAAAAAACCCAACACTAGACTGCCCATGTGGGAAAATTGTGGGCACCCAGAGTTTAGGAAAGGAACAATAAACTTTAGGTCAGTCGTGGGACTGGTATGAGCAAACAAAACAGGTTTATCTTTTAAAACAAACAACAAAAGAATTTAAAATAAATCCACAATGCTTTTTTGAAAATGAAACTACCATAAGGCCTCCCGCCACACACACAATGCAAACGCAGAATTGGAGGAGATTTCTCCTTATGATAGTCAAATATGCTTGATACGAGAAAATTTCTTTGATATTATTACTAGTGCATAGTGTAGAAAAACCATTCTGAAGTATAATATTAATCCTAGCCAGCATACGACCAGTATCGTATGCCTACCATAGCTACCATCTAAACAGTGGGGCGCCACCATAAGTAAATGGCAGGTTCTACAACTAAAACCGTACAAGGCGCGTATTGAAGATTGGATTTTTCAACAAATGGTCAGGTTAAGGAACTTCCTACTGCCACATGGGTACGCCTCTGGCAGGACATCCCAAGAACCTAACCGGATCTCTGCCAACATAAGGTCGGTTTACCTCTGTAACTAGGTAACTACTACTCGAGCATGCCATCCCCCGGTCCTTTGGGACCTTTATCCGAGCGCTCGACACCAACAACCACAAAGTAATAGATTTGCAGTGACCACATGAGTAAGTATCTGGGCTCCATACCATGATACCACACTTTTCCAGAAGGGAATGACACACCCTAAAGGGAGCGACCCTCATAACCTTGCCGCATCTTTCCTGTTTCGACCATTTCCGGGGTGTGAGGTCCTGATGCAGTCTCGTCCACAAAGCTACACTTTATACAAAAGCCATGCTTTGATAATAAATGATACACAGCAGCACTCAACATGTCACACTACCAAATTCGGAGTATATCATTGATAACTATCAACTACATAACCTCTGAGCTCGTACGTCTCAGAGAAGGGTGTTAAGCTAAGACAATAAATTCTCCGCCACCAAGCAGAAATGTATATGATAGAGATTAGTTTAATATCTCAAAGTGTAATGTCGGACATACAACCATACAAGTCTGTTCCGGGTTCGAACAGAACCGAAGGCACTTCCGAAAAAGCCCTTGCAATCCGGGCATCCACAATTACGATCGGACTTCCCATCACATACGGAGAACTCTATACCTGAGCAACTCAGTGCAGAGTCAATCGACAGGTTATCCTATCGTTCTCGAAGACACCCGGTCTTCAACACCGGTCTTCAAATGCAATCCACAACTTCGTATCACTATTCGGAATGGGCTATATGACACAAGGCACTCTCCCAGCTAATCCGAATAGTGAGCGTAATATTTAAAAATATATGGATATAGGATTTCAGTTAAGTCACAACTTATAAAATCCAAAAAATTTCTTCAAATGGTTTAAACAAGTTACCATTTCAAATCTTTTAACAAAAAAGATTCGTTTCACAAAGTTCGCCGAGTTTCACAAAGATCTATTCATAGATTTCAAAACAATTTCCATTTCGGTTTAGATTAACTCAATTAAATCTTTAAATTAAAGATTTAACTTATAGCTTTCAAACTCGTTACCAAAGATTTATCCATAACTTGGAGAACCATTTTTATTTTAGACTTGAAATCCTTTTAACACAAATTGGAAGTTCATTTCTTATGTGAAAGCTTTTATTATTTGGAAACAAATAATTTTTCGTTTCAGAAAAATCCAATTATATTTATACAAGTTAAAATCTTAGGTTAAATTTTAAATTCCCAAAACATCACTTTTAAAATGGTTTAAAACCCATATAAACCCATTTATAAGTTGAATAACCATTTTAAACTCTAGTTCCCAGATCATAGAATTCAATTTCAAATCTTGAATTCAAATTTATATCAAATTATTTAAATTTCAAAACTCAATCAAGTTATTCAAAATAACTTTTATTTTTTGAAATTCATTTTCAAAGCTTCGATTCTAATTCAAAAACTATTTTGGATTCAAAATTTGAAATTTAAAACAATTTCAAAAATATCTGTGACTTAACCAATTTCCACGTGCAATCCATATTTGTGTGTGTATAAGTGTGGTCCAGGGGTTTTACCCAATAGAAGCGCAACATCATCAATCAGTACATATTCAAGTACAACAATATATTTGATAAGCATTATAAACTATAACGCTTATCTCACAGATCACAGATAATATACTACATTAACACAGCTCAAATCAAAATAGAGCATCATAATCAAGGATACCAAACAATTCAACCATCCAGTAGAATCCAAACATCCATAAGTAAGAGTGGTTAATTATCTGTTTAGTTCAAATCAGATTAATTACTTATGAATTACTAATCCTAGTTAATTAACATTAATAAATTACAAATCATTTTTATTAACTTTTCTTTAATCATGTATTCATCAACCTTTTATTAATAATTAAATATTCTTTAATTAATCGTTCTTAATTAATTACACTAATTAATTAACCCTTTAATTAATTACCATTTAATTAATTATTCTAAATTAATTACCCTAAGTGATCATCCCTAATCACTTTTATTAATTGATTAACTTTTAAATTAATTAATTATCCCCAAATTAATTACCTTAATCATTCAATCACATTAATTAATTATCATTTAATTAAATTATTCCTAAATCGCTTAATTAATCATCTTTAATCATTAATTAAATTTTTTTAATAAAGTAATTATCTTTAATGGATTATATATATTAATTAACCCTTTAATTAATTACATTAAGTGTTATTATTTGATTATTTTCTTTATGTAATTAATATTTTAATTCTTCTATCATTAATTAATTAATTACATAAATTAATTTTCCTTAAATAAAAATCGTTCTCTAATCACTTGGTTAATCAACCTTTATTATTAATCAACTTTTCTTAATTACTTTCATCAAATAATTATCTCAAGTAATTAATTACCGTTTTTAAATCATCAATAAAGAAATTGATAAATTTTATTATTTTATTTTAATTACTATCATTGAGTAATTGTCCTTTAAGTAATTATTTTTTCAATTATCACTTAAATTATCATTAAAATCTTTAACTAACGAATCCCATAACTAATTATCATCAATATATTAATCACCATGATTTAAAACAAATCAATCTTTAATTAATCAAATTTATTAATAAATCACCTACCTTAAGTAAGAAATTATTAAATTTCATTCGAAAGCATTTAGAAAATTAATTACATAGTTATCCTAACATATATTACTTGAAAAAACGAATTAATTTTAAACATTTAACTTTTTAAGAGAAACGGGTGTGTAGTGCGACACTACACAGCCGGTTATATATAATATTAAAGTAAGTAGGTAGCGCGATCAACAAGCCTGATCGCTGGCCAAAAAATAAGGAGTATCAGAACAGATACAAATCCAGACAACAACGTACTACAATAAGAAACTGAGGGCACAGTGCCCTTACTTGAAGCTCAAATAAAACAATTAGTGATGGGGCGAGCTACGAGTGACGACCATGAGGCTCGCGGAAGGGAGAAGCTGTTGTGCTGCCAGCTGATTCGGTTGGTGAGGTGCTAGGACGCGGAAGCCTGAGCCTGAAGGGAGCAGAGTGGCTGTAACCTGTAAAAGAAGAGTAGTAATAAATGATACGCCTGCATGTGCCTTCGAAGTGTGATTTGGGATTGTTGAATATGTGTGCGTTACGCTCTACCCAAACACACCAACTGAAAATAACCACTAGAGGATCCAAGTGCTTGTCCGACGGATTGGATTGCCAGAAATCAAAGAAGGAGATGATTAATGGAACATAGCCCAGAAGGTGTGCAGAAGTAGCGGTCCAGACCCGAAAAGAGAAATCGCACTCGAAAAAGAGATGGTGAATACTCTCAATAACATTAAAACGAATTAATTTTAAACATTTAACTTAGAAATTAGACTTTGAAATTTTATTGAAATTCGTTTTAAATTTTCATGTTAACTTCTAAACATAGTTAATATATCCCAAAAACTTGATTAAATTTAAATTTCAAGACTTGTTACTTTCTTTCCTTTCGAAACTTGCCACTACTTCAAAAACTCGAGCCCGAACTTTGTTTACCCAAGCTTTTTTTTTTGATCTCCCCAGATATGACTTCGATTTATCACCCCACTTTTTTCTTCTTCGAGCAATCCATTTTTTTTCTTTTCTCGAGATCAAACTCGAGACCAGCTCCTCTCTTTTTCCTTTAACCAAACGCAGACACACAGATACGTATGCACCGCACACACCACCCTGGTCGCCTCCGACCAACTCTTAGACCCTCAACAAGTTGTCGCAACCTTCCTTGATCGATACGACCACCCAGTACCACCAATCTCTTTGAGACCCAAAATCGAACGAACACAAACCCATCAAATTGTAACCCAATCACCTTATTCCACCTCGACCCGACATTGCCGACCACTAGTGAGTTCGCCAACCAAACCAAAGACGCATCATCCCACCACGCAACGTTTCCCCCTCCTGCGATCTACTCCGGTCAACCCACGACCACGCCATTTCCGCAGAAAACCCACGAACCAAATTTGGTTATAAAACCCTAAAATTACTTCGCATGACCACCCCGGCAATATATAAATTTCTCAAACATTTTTTCGATGATCAACGATCTATAAGCATGCTCCAGCCTCAAACCAGAGATCCCCGAACCACTTGATCGCCAAAAAAACCTCAAAACACATTTTCTAGTCACCCTCGAATAACTCCTTCGATCCCAAACTATAATTCGTGATTTAATTCTTAAAAATCATGATTTTAGATAGTAATTCAGATTATATAAATATATCATAGAATTACGATGCTTGAATTTTCAACGTGTTATAAAATTTCTACCGTCTTTTCTATTTCCAGATAAAATCCCTACTAATTTTACCTAAATTTATTTTTAAGACTTAATCTATGTCTAAAAAAACATAAATTGTTTGAAAACTAAATCCTAACAGAGATTAGATAAAGAAATTGGGAATTTAGATTAAAAATTTACACCATGTACTATGAAACAGGGAGGACACAGATACACAGTCGGGCAAACACATAAACAGTAAAACAATTTGCACAGCAACATAAAGCATTCATCACAACATCAATTCACAGATTCAAGGCTCTGAATTAAAGGTTTTCTCACCTGAAGTTGATGAAGAAAGACAGAGACTAGAATTGAAACAGAGAAGCAAAATACTTTGCTTTGAATCTGAAAAAAACTGGAAGCTTAATCCCTTTTTCCTTCTTTAAATCTTGAAGTTAAATCTGCAAAGTTTGTTAATACAAAAATTTTCTTAACTTCTGTTGTATTCATTTGTTTACTTCATCAATCATAAACAATCTTTAATTACTTACAGTTTGAATTTGTTTAAAGCTTCAAATTTGCTTTATTTTCCAGGCTGTAGACTTCAAATTTACATTTGCCTGAGATTTTTTTGAAGTTCTTGTTTTTCTTTTCTGGTCTCAGTTCCTTCTTTGCTTTGATTGCTGTTCATTCTAGATTTAAATTCACTTTAGTTTGTTTTCACTTCTGGTTCGATCTTCAATATTTTTAAATTTCCAGGTTGATTTTCCATATTGAACTTTGGTTCTCCTTTCTGGTTTTGAAACTGAGTTGCTGAGCTCGATCTTGCATGGATTACAGATTTAAACTACAGGCTTGAAAATTTTGAACACTTGGATTTGGTTTGCTTCCAGCTTGATTTTATTGAAACAGATCTTGATTTTATTTTTACTACTGTCTTTGTTTTTCTGGGTATGCTTTTCTCATCATTTTTTTTTCTTGGATATTGAGATTTGAGATACTCAAATCTATATTAGTGCATATACAGATTTGGTGAGAAGTTAAATTATTGCATATGGAGGAGCTCAAAAGTTTCTATAATTTTAAATTTTATTTTTTTACTCAATTAAATATAATGAATGCCATTTGTACAAAGATTATCATGAGATTCCAATGAAATGTTCACTTCTTTACTCTATCTCCTTTATGTTAAATCTCTTTCTCTAATTTATTTACAAATTTTGTTTTTAAATCTTTAAGCGTTTTAATTGTAATTTTTGTTTAAAACCATGCCTTATTTTTATATTTATATTTACATAGATAAAATTTTATCCTATTAATTTTCACATTGCAACCTTTAATTTTGTTCAACATATCTATACACTTATATAATTATACAATTTACATTCATGCTTTTTTTTTGTACAACTTTTAAAAGAAAAGAAGGATTTAAATACGTTGATTTTATATTAACAATTAATCACTTTTATTCATAAATGAAAACTTAACTTAAAAATAACATTTTGAAAGTGAGTACACTAATTTTTTTCTTCTTTTTATTACAACTTCCAAATATTAGTATAATTAAAAATTCAGAAAATAACTATCATTATCTTTTTATTAATCTCAAGCTTTTAATTTCTATTTTATTTTTAATTCATTTTATTTTGAAATTCAATATTGGTTTATAAAATATTTATTCTTATATTTTAAATCAAATTTCTATTTATTCCCAATATTTATTTGTAAGATACTTATGCTTAAATTTCAAATTAAATTTTTATTTATAATCAAAATATTTATTTATTCTAGAAATCTCTAATTAATTCACAATTTATTTTCAAAAATTAATTTAATTGCCAAATTAAACTTGGTGAATTTTCAGGAATGTTACAGAAATCGCAAAGAATCAATCACCAATTGACACCAAGGGGAAAAATGGGTCTAAGTATTAGTCCTGAATGAAGTGGGTAAGCTTTCAAGAAAATCTCAACATTCTCTTCGAATGACAATGGGGAAATACAGTGCTGCTTTCTTGTAGACTAATTTTACGTTGCACCAATTCTTGGATTGGGAAAAGTAAGTTTCAGAAATAGCATCTTATATGATTAAGGAACTGAGTACTAATAGGAAGGTTGATTACAATTTATGGCGAACACTATATAAATTGTTATTTAATTGCATTCCTTATCAAGTCATACTGAAGAAATTGTTGTCAGAACTACCCAGGAAGTTTGATTGTGAGTTGAGGCGGCAAATTTGTCACTGGGCTGCATATTATGAATATAGGATGCATCAAAGGCAAAAGACTATTTTTCACATAGAAGCGTTTGTAGCCAAGTTTATGAGTATATGTACAAAGGATTCCTTTTATTACGGATGAGATTTTATTACAGAGTTAATAATATTGAATATTACGAATGAGATTTTATTACGGTCAAGCGAAGTCAATTCAAAGTCAAAGTCTCTGACCAGAGTATTTTTGTTAATAATAATTGTTATTATTAAATCAAAGACTTTGTTTTTGGACTATAAAGTTGAATATGGACAATTGGAATTTTAACCATTATCAAATTCCATAAGTCCAAATGCAATATATTTTTGATGAAGAAAATTGATGTAAATAATTGTCACTGCGAGATAATGCTTAGAAAAGTCAAATTGGATTTTACCAAAACCAAGTAAGCGATAAATTTGGTCATAATCTCACATTAAAAACTGCTAAATGACGTGCGAACGCTAATATTTCAAAATGTTTAATATTAATAGTTGATCAAATTTACATCTAAGAGTCGTACAAATGAAATGTTAAATATTCCATTTACCACTTGATTTGATTAATTTATAAATTGTTGTAAATTAATTAATATTTATGAAATATTAATTATAAAATTTTATTTGATGCTTATCAAACAATACTAATAATGTGTTTATAACATTTGTAAATATATTTAGCGATATACAATATCAGTATACGTTTAAATAAGATTTAAACTTGCATTGAATATTGTTCGGACTTGGATCGGAGTTGAGACCCTATTAAAATTATATTTTCGACAGTAGGGGGCTTGATTTAAGCGACCCATATGATAACAATTAAAAATATTTTGAATGATTAAAAGTATGGAAATAGTAAGATATAGATATGTGGATAATATTCACTTTTCACTCTCTTGACTTTCTATTTATTTGTCAGCTCTTTACATCATTTGAAGTAGACTTTTGCTCTTCTTTCTCTCTAAAATTTTCGATCAGTAAGCCCCTTCTCTAATAATCGAAGTACAAAATTACGTCAAAAACCTTTGATTCGATCGTCAGTAATTTGACAGTTTGAGAGCTAGCAAATTCCGATTTCTGAACGGATTTACGGGGATCAATTCAACATTTCAACATGTACGCATGGACTTTGGTGAAAGGCGATTCTCTGTTTTATTTAGTCATATCATGTTTATGTATGTTATTTATATAATAGGATGTTAGATTATATTACGAATTTTATGTATCGAAATCCTGCACAAGTTAGTTGGCTGTGTATATTATTATACCTATATAAAAAAAATTGTATGCCCGCTTATTAGATGCTCACGTCCTGCAAATAAATAAATACATTTTTTATACAAGTAATAATATTAAATGATTTAATTAATTAAAATCCATGTTTAAAAGATTAATTCTATATACATCACGAGTTTAAAATTAAATTTGGAATTTTTTTCAAGCATAAAATACATTCGGCAACAAATAAAAAATGGATTGTTTTATAAATGTATTAAATATTTATTAACCTAAAATTGTTGCAACCAAATATTTGTATATTTATATATATATATATATATATTATTAATAAGACAATTTATAAAAATATTGCATAATATATATTATACATAACACTTTCGAAAATATATATATATATATATATATTAATTTTATATGGATTTGAAATTTGAAACTGATCTAAAATGCAAAACCGAAAAGAATATTTAAATTATATTATATGTATGGCCGAGAGCACTATTTGAAGAAATATAATCAAAAAAGACTTAATATATATATGTGTGTGTGTGATTATATATATTTAAATGTATTTTACAAACAAATTTAAAATAAAATAAAATATCATTTTACTAAATTATTCACGACTTGCATATTAAATTATACATTTATGTATATGTTATAAAAATTATTTTATAAATTAATTTAATAGTTTAATTATATATTTATATAATTTTAAATGTTTATTTATATAAATTTTTTATAACTAACATTTAATATATATTTATTTATATTTGTATTATATACTTACTTACATATATTATTATGTTTTTAAATATATACACATTTGGACAGTAAATTGAATACAAGGCTAATATGTCTATTACGGTGCAAATGCTAGCATATATACATGGCATGTCAAACCATGACACATTATTCCGTTGCACGTGCATGCACACACATACGTGTATATGATACATACATACATACTTACATACATACATATATAATGTAAATATATAATATAAAACTTTGTTTATAAATTCAGATAAAATATTGATTTTATTTAACATAAATTTTGGAAAATCCTAAACGATATAGACTATAGGCCTATTAAAAATCCAGATAGGTCAAAAAAATGAAATTTACCCAGCTACTCCGTTGTTGGCTGAGCCAGTTCCAACAAGTACAACAAATTCATAAACAATAAATGTATAATAGTAGATATAAATGTAACATTTTAAAATACATAGATGTCACTTACACCATAGCAAATCTTGCCCATAAATCATTTTTGCAATTTAGTGATAACACACGTGCCATGCTTTATTCATCGTGACTCACAGCTACAACTCTAGTCTATATGGATATCGCATCATATCCGTGTTATATGAGTTTCCTTTTGTTATATAAATGAAAATAATCATTTCAAATAAATCATTTTATAAATTTGACATTTTTTACCTTTTCTTATGAGAGTCATATTTCGAACTCTGTTATGTGAGTTCCCTATAAGAAAACTGGCTGGTGTTCCCTACTAGATTTAACCTCTACTAGAATATCTACCTCGAAAAGGTATTATGGTATTATGGTCTTTTTCACATGTATACTCTCGATCAGCTGTGAGTGCACTTCACACAATCCCTTATTTGTACATACCCTCTAGCTTCTAAAGGCATATTAATCTTTATTGTGTTATAGTTCGCTTTAAGTTTCCACCATGCGGTGCTGCTTTCACCCGTCGTGCTACCCATCCCAAATTCATTATTGTAGGATCAAATTCACCCTAGAGGCGGTGAATAGGGTTTATTATGATTCATAGAGCAATAAAAACTACAGTGCAGATAATAATAAAATAAATTTAAAAATAGAAGCAACATGCAAATTTACCCAGCCGTAGCAATACTTTCCTATTGCTGCCCTGAAGATTTCTAGTAAGGTTAAACAATCGAACGCTTACAAAAACTTTATAAACTTGTAACACTTACCTAATTATTCTAACCTAGCCTAGAAACTCTGCCTCAACTCTATCCCCGAGTCAAGAATTTCCCAAACTACATAATGTAGTTTAATCCTAGTTACAAACTAGAGTTTTAAAATTTAAACGTAAATTACAATTAAAATAAAAGAATAGAAACCCTAATAAATAATATATAAATTTTAAAGTAAAACAAGTTCAGCCCGAAAATAAAGTGTGGTATTCTTTATGCTTGTTCCTCTCTTCTGTTTCAAATTCGATCTTATTTTCTATTTTAGGGTTTTCTTGAAAGCAGCCAATTGGATAATGAATGATGAAATTTCATCCTTATCTCCTTATCAATCGATCTCTTCAATGGCTTAGTGATTAACAAATTCACTTGCTTCCTTGGTCGAGCTCTTTTGTCGTTGATTATTGGGTATGAATTTGATTCTATGATTATATTTCTTCCTGCTCGACTTGAATCAATTACCAATGATGAGTTTGGTTTATATAGGGTTTGGTTGTGGAAAAATCTTCCTTTGTTATATTTCTATATTTATATTTTGTGTATTTCAACTCTCGAATTTTGCTAAGGGTTTTGAATTTTATGGAACATGTTGTTTTCGTCCTTACTTTGAATCATTCAACTCTGATTTGAATGTTGTAATCTTCCGATTATTCTTTTGAAGATTGTCGATTTTTGAACCGACGTTATGCATACTTTATTATGTTGGGCTATTGTTTTAATTTTTGTGGCAGGTTTGTGCTGGCGGACTAGTCTTGACATTGTTGGCTTTGAATTTTTGCATTTTAATGTTCTTTGTACTTGACTACTATACTTGATTTTGCTCTATATGTGTGTTTTTGCCCTTGTGTGCATTTGTTTTCTTTTCTTGAATTGGATTGTTGCTTGTTAGATCTCTGATGCTCCTACATAAACTCCTATGTGTACATTTACATGTGTGTGTATATATATACATATACATACATATATGCATATATGCATATAAGTGTGCCTTGTTCTGCTGTGTTTTCTCTTTGCCTTTATCCTCATATTCTGCATGCTTGTGTTTTGTTCATGACCTTGTTATCATCCTGAGTTGTGCACTTCTTGTGTTGAACTTGTGTGTGTTGCTGCCTTATTTTTATGTTTTTTTGGTTGTGTACTTGCATGTTTCTTATGGTCCTTGTGTGTGTGTGCACGCATGACTCTTTTGACCTATTGCATCTCTGAGTACTTCTAAGTTGTGCGTCGTATTGTGTGTGTACTTTGTTGTGTGTTTATTGTGCTTCCCCTGGTATGCCTTTTGACCTGAGTTAGTTCATTGTTGTGCATGACTTTATTGCCTTGTGTTGAGGGTAAACCATTTGGGCTTGACCTTATGTGCTTTCCAATGTGTGCGTTGTACCTACATCTAATTTGTATTTGAATTGCTTGTGCATTGCTTTGTTCTTTTGAACTTCATGTTGTTGGACATGTACTTCGGCATGCCTAGTGCATTCTGATTAGGTTTCTTGCCTTCGTGCACTTCCACTTCCATTTGTTTGCATTTTCTTTGTCATTACAATGGCTTTCTATTGTCTGTGCAGGCATATCTAGCCTTGTATGCATTTACTGGCCTAGATTTTTTGTTGTGTACATGTGTACTAGCCTATGCAAGCCTATGTGCTTATTTGTTAGCTCGACTAATGTACTTGGTTGTGCACTATGTTGAGCTGCTTGTGAGCAAGCGTGATATGTGTAAAACTTCTTTTTATGTGCTTTGTGTACAAGTTATATGAGCATCTGTACATATGCATAGCCTTTTTATTATGCCTATTTATTTTATATTTCTTAGCATTAAGGTATGTACAATGATACATGTGCATGCCTTAAGTTGCTTACGCGCGTTATTGACTTGATTTTAATTTTTTCTCCCACACGAACATTTTGTAGTGGTTCTTGTATATACATGTTGTACTGTTCCATTTTCACTAATTTTGGTGCCTATTTAAAATAGAAAAGAGTAAAACTAGTAAACTTAGACAACATCGAGTTCAAATATATTTATATTTTTCGGTTTTAGTTTATTCCTTTTTACTTTTACCATAGTGCTATTTGATAGGCAAAGCAGATTTTCATTTGGATAAGGGCTGGTGTGAGAAGTCAAGCATCGCATTTAAGTAGAAATTGTATATTTGAAAAATGTGATTAAAAAATATTATATTTGAAAATATGTGTTATATAAGGGAGTAGAAACTATTGTATATGAACAGGGTATAAAATTTATGGGAACTCTTGTTGTAATTGTGTGTACTATTAAAATTTTATTGAAATAAAATATTTGTTGAAATAATTATTTATTTATTTCATTCGGTTATATTATAGCAGTACTTCTATAAACACGTTTACATATGTGTGTGTGTGTGTGCATGTACATGTATATATATATATATATATATATGTTTATTATCATCAAACAAAAATCATAAACTATTATATTCTACAATCTCTACGTTTTGATGATAACAAACATATATTAAGATTTTGTACCAAAGAAATGTGTTTGATGCGTCATGATTAAGCTCCCTTATTTAAATACTCCCCCTACAACTATACTCCCCATACACGGATGCATATAACAAAAAAATATGCCAAAGGGAAAAAAACTTATATATCAAAAGAAAAATGATTGCCTAGGTGCTAAGCAAAAATAAAACAACTTTTGAATAACATATATTGAAAAACAACTATTGAATATCGATAAGGTTATTACTCAAACAGTAAAATTTTAACGTCTCCCCCATTTTTTATCACCAAAATTATAACAATAATCGATATAGTGATTGATTTTGACTGAAACTATAAATCATATAGAGATAAAAATATATATAAAAAAATTAATCAATTAAACAAAAATCATGATATTTATTAATTAGACACATATCCCATTTTAGAGTGCTGGTTGGGTTATGAATTAGGAGGAATTTTATATAGTGACAGCAGTGGGTATTTTTAATGAAGGAAAATATTTGAAATTTTGAAAATTATTTTAAGAAAAACAAAAATATTAAGATTTTATAAATATGCATAACCATTTGGACTTTTAAATGAGATTAGTAGCCATTTGAAAAGAATTTCAAGCATTTTCTAACCATACATAACCGTTAGAACTTTTAAATCAGGTTGGAAATTCCCTAAATATTTATCCTTCTCTTGTATAAAATTCCCTCCATGCATTACCCTGAGGACTTTTAAATGAGAATGGAAGCACATATCTAGAGATTAAAGTTATTCATCCATGCATAACCGTGAAGACTTTTAAATGAGAGTGAATACTTTAGGATAGAATAAATTATTCAGGTTACACTAAAAATATAATTCCTCGTTTTTCGAAATACCAACTTTTGCACACTATATTAGATTTTGGTGTATGGATCATAAGAAAGATGATAGCAATAGAAATGATCATGGAATATGTACCGACTAAAAAAATACTATAAAATTTGTTCAATTAAAAAAAAAATAACATATTCTTCCTCTACTTATGAAGTGTAATTTAATCACTACCTATAACTTTCTTAATCACTATTAATAATTTTTGATAGATCTCAAAAGATTCAAGCAATCAACTACCATATTTTTTGAGTAAATTTCTTACTGAAGTAAACAAGAGTATTTTTATTGAAAAAAATCAAAGTAAAAATCTAAGTTATTTGCAAAATACCCAAATCCAAATGAAGTTGTGAAAATTTACTTTCTGGAAGGGGTTTCGTAAAAAATGTCTGATAATTTTAACATCGGTTGAAATATAAATCCAATGCAAATATGATCACGAATGTAAAAATGTCTTATGCCACTTGTACATCGGCTGCCTATGGTGGCATACAATAGTATCTTAGCAAAGTCATTTACATCGAAGAAAGGCACACTAGCTAAAAATTCTCTGACCAATGATTCATTTTGTTAGTCATCATCAATGGCAACTAAGGTAATCGTCGTACATAAACATTTGACTATCGTTGTTTTTAAGATTTATTCTTTTTGAAACCACTATTTGAAAACTTTAAGTCCTTATTTGATTTAACACTAAACATGAAAGATTTAGATATTTAGTATTTTTAATTAATAAAATTGGTTTCGGTTCAAATCGATAAATCGAGCAAAAGTTAGGTCTGAAATACTACACCTTGTTTGCATGAGTTAGAAATAATTTCAAGTAATACGTTGAAATGATTGCTATTATTCAAGATTTTACTTTGATGTGTTTACTTCTAAATCATCTTTTGAGTTTAAGTTGGGTCTAAAGTAATTTTTATGATTTAATTTTATTAAATGTTTAATTAGCGTTAGTGAGTGTTTAGGTGGGTACAAATAGTAAGACCTTAGAAAATTAGAGACCCAGTTTATATATTCAATGCTACATGAACTTTTTTATAATAATAATAGAAATAGGGACCTAGTTTGTAAAGCCCCATAAAAATAACCATATTTGTGGATTACATTTCATTCAATTTCTACAATGCTCGATTATCCATAATCGATCTTGTTTACTTCTAGATCCTCCTTTAAGTCTATGGTGGACTTCTGATGTAAGTTTTATGATACAATTTTGTTAGATATTTAAGTGGGATCATTAAGTGTTTCCATGGGTGTAAATAGTACCATCCTTTATAATATTATTTAAAACCCAACCAAAAATAAACATGTTATTAAAAATTTAAATCATCTAAACTATGCAACTTCTTTAGTTTATAATTTTTTTAACAATCAGGAGAAGTGCTACATGTTAATTTTAACATTTTTTACATAAATTTCAAAGATTGTAAACGAACATCGTCATGCGACATTGTACTTATCTTAGATTGGAAAATTTGATAAAATCAATTACTACTTTTGTAATAAAGATCTTAAGTGAAAATATAAAGATAAGTTACCAAAAAATTAGAAAACCATCTGAATATTAATCTTTCAATCATATGATTCATAGATTTCATTACTTCGATTTAAAGCCCACAGATTAAACACCAATATAAAGGTCAATACTTAATAATAAAAAAAGGCATAAAGAAATGAGCCAAAAATAATTGTATATTTATTATTTGAGAGTGGAAAACTAAATACATTTATATATTTATTATACATAACATAAAATTCAAACTAGAAATAGAATAAAACAAATGAAACTTGGTAAGCAAAAAGCACATTTAAATAATAAATTTAATTTTTTAAATTTGTAATAAAATATCTTGAAGTGAATATATAGAGATAAGTTACCACAAAATCCAAAAATCATCTGAAATTAAATTTTCAAATTCTATAACTCGTTGATTCCATTATTCCAATCTAAAACCTACAACAATTTTGATAACAACAAAAAGGCCAATCCTGAATATAACAAATAAACATAAAAACCGAGCCAAAGAACATTCTTAAGCTATTAATTGTGGAATGAAAAACTCAATATATTTATATTATTCAAAATGTAAAATTTAAATAAGATTTAGAACTAATAAATGGAATGTGGTTAGCAAAAATTATTTTGTGCTGCAAAACAAGATCTTTAAGTGAAGAAATAATGGTAAGTTGTGACAAAATTCAAAAAAAAATCCAAAAATTAATCTTTCAATTATCTGACTCATGGATTCCATTATTTTACTATAAAACTCCACAACAAATTAGGCGGCAATAAAAAAGTTAACATAACGAAATAAATCAAAATCCTTCGATATTTTTTAGCTTTATAATGGAAAAGTCTTGTATTATTCCAAATATAAAATGCAAATAAATAAAACCGATAATTATATTATTCTATATTTACGGTACATGAATGAACATCTTCATATAAATGGAATCTTATATTATTCAAGTTGGTGTAAATGGTTCATTATTTTTATTTCTACGTATATATTTCTCTACATTTATAATAGGAAAGGTGAGCCGTGACTTTCCATTATATCTCATACATATATTTCAATTTGCAGTGCACTCAGTATTAAAAAACACACGTTAACCCTATGTCCTACGTCCATTAAAGCAATAAACAATACAATTCTCCCTGTACAATAACCTTTCCTTTTTTCTTTTGCTTTTTGGATTCTATAAATCCGCTCCCCCCGAGAAAAGCCTGAAAGGTGAAATTTGCATAGCTTATTCTAAAATTCCATGTGCCCCTCTAACTTTTGTTTTATAATAATTTTTTGGAAAATTTATTTCACCTTTGTTTGGTAGTCACCTCAGCGAGTTGATTTTTTTTTTTTTTGAATCTTGGTTACGATTAACCGATAATTCAGATTATTTACTTATTTAGACTTATGTGTATGGAATTCTTTTGGAGCCTATCTTATTCCTGTATGAAAACAATCTAAGCCAAAATTATTCTATGTAGTTAATTTCCATGTCCATTGGTTTTAGCGCTTTCAGCCTGCATTTCTCAACTTCGAACCCTAGACTACTACTCCAATCCAAAGAAATTCAAAGCGCAAATAAGCACATTGGTTGTAAGGTCGAGATGAAAAAATTAATCGCTAGATTAAAATCGGCTATTTCTACGTTATTGAGGTAATTTGATTGTTTTTGATACCTTGAAACATTTTCCTTTGCGTATTGATACTGATTTTATTGCAAATGATATGCTAGACATTTACTGACAGCAAACCATTCAAAACTGAGTCTGGAATTATTTAAATTGGGAGTGAAAAAGAAACTAGAATTTGTAAATTCAAACTACAATTTTTTAACTGCAAATTTATTTACCCTTTTACCCATACTAGAATTTTAATTTCCTTTATCATTAATCTCATCATTTATATGAATTTATTTTGTATCAGTTTGTAAGAATATCAGGGAAATAGCGTTAATAAGAGATAGGAAGTGAGAACAAAAAACATTCGCTAAACACATATGTGAAACATCAAATGTATTTATGATATTGGCACAACTATGACCATTATAAACATCACTTGTATTTCTGATTTTTTATTTAAAATAACTAAGGATGTTGTTTTTTCTTCAATGCTACTGATTATCACAATGCTATCTAAATTTTTTTTGGGCTACATATGTGAAACAACATTTAGTTTTGCTTGGTAATTTGAAGTTGGAATGACTTGGTTTCCATTTAGATTTTTGCATATCCAGATTAAAATGGAAATAAAGGGAAATAGTAGGCATGAATTTTTTGTCCTAGAAGAGCATTTCACCACAATTATCATCCAAGCTTGTTCACTGATCATCTCATTGCCATTTCAGGTGTGACTATGCTTATTTGGAACTCCCGTTATCTCTGGAATGTATCTCTGATTTGACTGCCTTTATTTTGCAATCATGAAACCTTGGTCGGTTTTCATTTGGATTTCTATGTCCTTTCAAAATCTACTTATGCTTAACCAGTTCTTTGCATTACTGGAACTGGAATTTAAACTTTAAAAATTGGAAAATTGTAGTTCGATATTGAAATCCATCAACTTTTGCAACTGATTGATATTTGTAAGCAAAGAGTTATGAGTTATAATTTCTTTTTAAAGAAAAGACGATTGTCAAAATTTCTAACCATTATGTTTTATGGGAAAAAATAAAAGCCTGTACGAATATCTTGATTTTCTTGAGATGCTAAGAGAAACTATTTACTGCTAACAACGGTACATTGCTATTTTAGATTAACCCTAACCATGATTTGTTGCATGGTACTTAATTCAATAATTAGACCTAACAATATACTTGACTTAGTGAATACATATGGGCATGTTAGTTTTGTCTTTATCTTAACATGTGCACATAATTTTGACATCTACTTGCTTTTGCTGTTAGATTTTAAATTTGGTTGAGTATTATGATATGACAAGCCGATTTCATTGATTCAGTGGATTGGAGTTTACTATATAAAAGAAAATGGAAAGTGGGATGATCAAGGAACCAGATGTATCATGATTCATTATATGGAGGTAATCATACATAATTCCCATTATACCACGCTTGTTTTCTAAAACAATATTTTATGTTCATCACTATATTTTTATATAAAACGTTTCACGATCCATCTGCTAAACCATTTTCTAAATTATTCAGTTTGTAGCATTTGTGCAATCAAGAAAATTCTTTCCTATGGAATTTGTTGTTAAATTCATCTAATCGTCAACTAAACAACTATTCTAATTTTGCTATATTACTAACTTTAGCAATCACAACTTGATCAAGTGCATGGTTGAGGTTTGTGGGTGGTTGATGTAACAGAATGAACGTCTTCATATTTTTTTAGCTTCCTACAAGAGTTTAGTTAGGACTACATGTTTATGTCTCCTTCCTCGCTAGCTGCAGTTTGTGGCTACTATTTTGCAAGTAGCTTGGATTTCAATTTCACATTCAAATATATTGTTTTTCTTAGTCAAAAGCTATTAAACATAGTTCGTTCGATAAATTAATTCTCTTCAGTTACATCAGTTCATTCAATGGTTCGCTTATTCTCACACCGTCCAAATGCCTAATGTACTGTGTGTATACAAAAAGGAATTTTTGCTACACGTATTTCATTATATATAGGAAGCTTTTGCAATATTTGTTATGGTACGTAACCCCAGAAGTAGTTTTTTCTATGTCAATTATTATCCGGACATGCTTTATTTTAATAACTTCTTGAACTATTTTAATAGATACAATTTATTAAGTTATTATCTACAACAAAATAAAGAATCTTGGCTTCCTTAGTTATAGCATTTGAAAAAAATAACTTTTAGCAAAACTATTTGTGTACCATGGAAAAATCAGTTTGGATAACAGTTTCACTTTCAAAGATACCGTTTCTCTTAGTTAAAAGCTATTAAATAGATGTTTGGTAAATTAATTATGTTTAGTTACATCGGTTGCATTCAATGGGTTGCTTCGTATCACACCATCCTAATGTCTGATCTACTGTGTGTGTGTATAAATGCAGTTCATGGGTAATATAGTGCTTTAGGTCATTTGTTTAATATATTGTTTTCTAATAAGTTCTCAACATTGTTGTTACCATCTAAGTTAATTACAAAAATAAGTTTTTTGTTATGCATATTTCATTGTTTATAGGAACCTTTTGCACAATGTGTTATAGTACATAGGCCAAAAGTAGTTTTCTTCTGTATTTTCTTAGTATCACACCAGCCTAATGTCCGATCTACTATGTGTGTGTATAAATGCAGTTCATGGGTTTAATATATTGTTTTCCTAATAAGTTTCAATATTGTTGTTACCATTTAAGTTAGTTACAGAAAGAAGTTTTTTGTTACGCGTATTTCATTGTTTATAGGAACCTTTTGCACAATGTGTTATGGTACGCAGGCCAAAACTAGTTTTCTTCTATGTCTTTTATTATCCAAAGTCCAAACATGCTTTAGTTTTAATAACTTCTTGAACTGTCTTAATAAATGCAGTTTTATTAATTGATTATCAACAACAAAACAAAGAATCTTGGCTTTATTAGTTATAGCATTTATCAAAAATATTTCATGTACTATGGAAAAGTCAGTGTGCACAAGCCTTAGTTGATGAAACAACCATGTTAATCTATATTTGTTTGTATGCATGCAGATTTGGATTTAATGTATACTTCAAACTTTGACCTGATCAATTAAACTTCGCCTAACTATAATTATGGAATTACTTTAACTTTTTTTAGTGCAAAACTAATATAGATCAATTTTGAGTTTGGGGATTGATTATGGCTTCATTTGTAGTTGTTAAATGAATCTAGTTTGTGCTAGAAAATCACCTTTTCAAGATTGTGTGTGCACGTGCATGTTCGTGCACGTATGTGCATATGTGATGTTGGTGCATGTGTATATCTATAGAAACTAACATATAACGTTAAGCATGCCCTTTTTGGTGTTATTAGTAGACTTACTTCAAAATGCTACCTCCTTTTTTTTATTCTAGATAAGTGAAGTCTAAAGACTTCATTTTTTCTCATGATCTTATTTGATGTTGAGCAAAAGTCTCCGTTTGGATTTTCTAGTAATGTTCCTCCATTTACACGTAGAGTAATCAGGTTTAATGTAATAGTAATCTAGGTTATACTTTTGCCAGATTTTAATGTAAATTAGAAATAAATAACAAAGAAAATTTTGCACTTAACGAGACCATATGACATGACATTGTTTTAAATCACATACATGATTGTTGTGGCACAAAATGTGGATCAAACTATTGTAGACTACTTTTCTCAAATCTAAACATATAGAGCTAAAAGAGCGTAATAACTTTACAGAAAAAATTGCTGGTATTTTTTGGACTACAGATAAAAAATTCAATCATATATGAAGTATCAATATGTTTTTACAATATATCTATTTAGTTTGCTTACTTTTATGTTTAACTGAAGATCAAAATTAAAATTTGACAAGTGAAGTCTGTGGAACAGCTATTTGTCTTTTGTTATTCGAAGATGGATTCGCCATAATTATGGACGGAAGAGCCAGCGGAAAAAGTATTTTATTTATTACTAAATTGTTATTTTTAAAAGTATTCTTCACTTTTTAAGAAAGTTTTATTTAGGTAAAAGTGTTATGTACTCTTAATTAAATTAGGAAATTAAATAAAAATTAATTTTATTTAAATTAACTAGATTGGATCTAGCACAACTCACTCGGCCCACTATGATCTAAATGAGAAATTTTTTATTGAAATTCGTCCAATTTAGTCATCACAAACGGGCCAACGCCAACAATGGCAGCACGTAGCACTTTTATCTAAAAAAATTTCTTAAAAAGTAAAAAAAAAACCTTAAAAATTAACCATTTTAATGCTAAATATAATATCCTTTTAGGTGTTTCTTCCGTCCACACCAATGGCAAATCCATCTTTGAATAGCATGGCATAAATAACAGTTCGATGGACTTCTATCTGTTATGTTTTAATTTTATCTTCAGTTAAATATAAGAAAACGAACTAAATAAATATATTTTAAAAATATGTTGAAACTTTACGTGGTTGAAGTTTTTATCTTTAGTGCAAAATTTACCTGTCATTTTTTGTTACATTATGTTTTTGAAATTTTATCTTGTTTTACTGTGATAAACAACTTGATTATGTAGGTTTGATGAACAGCTTAATAATATGTTTTGTTCCAGATTGGTATTATAGTTATCTGTTTGAAATTTTATCTTTACGTTGTAGTTAAAAGACTCGTGAAAATGATTCATTTTAACTAGTTGTATTTTTTTTACTCAAACGTGATATTTTTGTTATGTTAGAATATATCATTGTAATTTGATTATGATCAGTAACTTCGCTGTTGGTATGTTGTTTCCATGACAATATATTTAACTATTTTTATGGGCATGAAAACAAAAAATATACACAATGCATGTGCAAATCTAAAAGACTTAATCTTAAAAAGGTGGAGAACACATACGAACATCTTATTGGGTTAAAAAAGAAGAAGAAAAAGAATACATGCTCCATTTTCTTAACAAACATCCAATTTTAGAAGAAAAAAACCAAATAATTCAAAAACACGAACACTGCATGGACATACAAACACTAGAGTTATTTCAACAAAGAGTTGTTTGTTCCAATGTGAATTGTCTTAGCATTTCTTAGAGTTGTTTCATTCTTTTCTGATGGTGAAACGTATAAAAATTAAAACAATAATTTGAAAAACTTACCGTCGACATGAACACTAGAACGCTTGATTAAAAAAACCCCGTAGCTTTATTAAATAAGAGAATTGATAGACTTTTTTAATTTTTTAACATTACTTTCTTATATATAAAACTTGCGATTGATATCTGATATCTTATATAAAACTTAATATGATAATTTTGGTAATATTGGTAACTATAGTAGTATATAATAATATAATATGACATCTCAAATTTCAATTAAGCGTTCATGTGCTTCAAATTTTTATATGATGGACTTTTAAACTTTTTTATGAAACTTTCCAAAAGAGCACATTCAGCCAACGATGGCACATTTATAACCATTTTTCACTCTGTTATACATAGATATATGGTAAATATTAGTTCATATATTAGTTTCTTGGACATACTTTATTTGCAGAATACTAAAATATTATAAACAAAAGAAGTGCATAACAGTACAATAAATTATATACTATTTAAAATTCAAATAATATTTAATGATAAATTCTTAAATATAATAATTTTTAAAATTGAATTTTATTATTCATTTAACATTAAAATACTTAATAATATTGATTAAATTGAAATCTTTTTGTCTATTCTATCATATATGAAAGCAAATATCTGAATATTCGTATTCTTTCTCAGTAATTGTTCTCATCCTGTATTATGACGTCTCCACGTTTTAAGATACCGCTTTACATTTACAATGTAGTAGTTTCATTTTAATATTGCAGCTCATCATAACTACTATGAATGCATTTAGCATAAAAAAATTCATAATTTTGTTTTTGGATACCTTTCAAACCATGTATAATTATGTTAACCTCTTTATTACTTCCTTCAACATCTGAAGCGTATCTAAAATTAATTTCAAGATTTCTATTCATTTTTTTTAATTTAAATAAAAATTATTAGGTTATTTGATATATGCCTTTTGATCAAATAACCTTTTCGAATGTTTGATTCTGCTGAACCAGATATTGATTTTGCATCAACAAAAAACCCCGATTTCATGGATTTTGTTATTTAAGGTATGGTTATTTCTCCTAACATATTAGGAATAGAAGATACATATAGCGAATTAGTTTATAATTATTGTTCCTTACTATTCATTTGTTAGGAATAGAATTGTAACGACCCAGAATTTTTATTAATTAAAATTTGAATATTTAATTAATTTTAAATATTTATAAGTGAATTTATAAGTCGAATAAATTTTTATTTGAATTATTGGATTTAATTGGATAATTAAATCGATAATTCAATATGTTAAATTATGGAAATAATTGAAAATCGAGTTAAATATGATTGAAAATGATTTGTAAAATTTTATTTTATCATATTGAAGTTAGAATGATATTTTAGAACTTTTAAAATCGAATTAAAAGTTTATTTGTGAAAATTTAATATTTTAATATTAAATAATCGACTGTAAAATAGCTAATTTTTGAACAGTCTCAGAATTGAACGAAACCAGTTCCATTGGATCCATAATAGTTAGTTATTACTGGATTTCAATTTTCGTGTCAATCGGAGTTATCGTTTGATCGTGGCAGCTCGAAACGCATCGAATTGTTTTTAATTTAAATTTAGCGGGTTAAAATAGCCATTTTTCAAAAAGTCTTGGATTTCGACGAAACTAGTTTCATCGGATTCGTAATGTGATATTATTGTAAGGTTTCAAATTTCAAGTCAACTGGATTTACCGTTTGTCCGATACGAATTAAAACGCCTAGAAATCGATTTAAATCGGTTTAATTTAAATTGAGCGTTTTCAGCCATAACTCGCACAAATATCCGAATTAGCTTCCGAAACCTGTTCCATTGTGTCCGGAACGCGGGGTAAACCTTAGAAACGCTGGTTACGGTGCCTAAATCGGAGTTCGGAATTTCCGGGATGAATAGTGTTTACGCTTGCTTTTCCTATAAATAGCCTACTATCTCAAAAATAAAAAATAAAAATTTATTAAAACCCTAATCACGTTACAGCCGCCACCCCCCTATCTAAGGCTAGAAACTCATGATCTTTCCCCCTCGATTTCTTCCAATCCATCAGCAATTAGACGAAACTTCCAACTAAAAAGTCGTAGAGCACATCGAGATCTTGAAGTTCAACGGTGGAGATGTGTTTTGGAGCAACATGGAGTGAGAAAAACGTGGCCGTTTGCAGTAGCTTACGCACGCAGTTCAAGGACGTGGAGGAGGCCGAGCTTCTCATCCTTGGGGCCGAGTGTAGCTAGTGTGGTGAGCTTCGAGGTGGAGCAAGCTGATCGAGTTTTAATTGAGAGATGGTGTCACAAAATCAAATCCTAGATTCATTGAATGGGTTCGGCCGAGCTTGTGCAACCTGTAGATGAATTGCGTGATGTAGGTGATGAAGGGGAATGGCCTGGATGCAATGGAGATGGATCCTATGGCTTAGGTTATAAATTTTATAATAAAAGTTGTAAATTACTAAGTTTAAATCGTGTAAAATTGTAAAATACATAACTTTTTCATACGAGGTCGAAACTGTGCGAAACCAGTTGCGTTGGAATCGTATGGACGAGCACTACGCGATCGAGTTGGTTTGGAGTCGTTTGGAGTTAGTGAGAATTTTGGGTAAAATTAAACGCACGTTTAATTTTATTCGAAATAAATCGCTAAAACGGAATTTAAAACCAAGGTGAGAACTTCTCACTCAATCGAATCGGTTTTGATTTTATTTTAAATAGTTAGATTTAAAATATTTGAATGCATGTATGAATGATGATTGATATCTATTGATTGTTAAAATAGATATTATACGCCGTTAGTAAGCGGATGTTATTTAGTAAGAACATATACCGCGAATATTTCATAAACAGTGAAATTGGTATTATATATATATATTGATTCCCGCATTTTTTTTTTAGCGGATGAGACCCTATTACGCCGTTATTAAGCGGATAATATTTATTAAGAACATATACCGCGATAATTTCGTACTGGAGCGAAATTGGTATTGTGCTAATGTTTTTGGATGCAGGAAAACAGGTTGGAGGGATCCAACTGGATTCCTCAATAGTTTTAATTTGATTTCAGATATTTTGATATTTGATGGATTATCATATACGATATATGATATCGTTGTTTGTCGTGATTGACTATTTGGTGTGTAACATCATTGGACCCAAATTTTGGGATTTTAAAATGATTTTAAAATAATTTTTGAAAATATACTTTATTCTTGGAATCGATCCATATTAAGTAAATAAACGTTATAATTTTTAAAGTTATAAAAATTATGATTTTTGTGAAATATAGTTAAAAGCTGATTTTTGAGAATGATGAAGTTTTAAAGGAATTTAAAGACGTTTTAAAGAATAATATAAATTGATTTATATTAAGAGATTTATAAATGGATATTTATAAATTGAAATATTGACATTATAAAACGAGTTTTTATAAGTGTTTGAATGAAGTGAAAATGAATTTCATAAATAAATGAAATTTATAGAATTATAAACTGTGAAGTTATAAATGAAATTTATAAATAGTAAGATTTATAAATTTGCGAAATTATTTGAAGAATAGATTGGTTAAATAAATGGATCTTATAAGTTATAAGATTTATAAATTGGAAAGTCTCTAAAAGAACGGTTTTGTAAAATAATCGTTTTATAAGTAATTAACTTATAATATGAACGTTTAGTTTATAATTTATTTATAAACTGGAATAGGTTAATAAAGGAATGTATAAAAAGGAAGTTTTTATAAATAAATAGAAATGGAATTTATAAACGTTGTTTTATAAATTCACAAACGACTTATTTTGATAAGTTAATTGTTATAACTTATAAATGGAGTTATATTCACGTTTTTGACGATGAATAATCCTTTGAATTAAAATGAATAAAAGGATGAAATTTGTTAACAAAGTTATTCACGTTTTTAAATAGTGAATAACACGTTAAAGAAAATGTTTGAACGTGATGTTTTAAATGGAATTAAAACGATCTAACAATGTTTTTAAAAGGTGTTGAGATTCGAAACCATAGATTTCAACATTCATTGTTGAAATAGATGTTTTCGAGAAATAAAAGGAAATGGTGGACTATAACACTGTTGTTATAGTAAATGATTTCCGAAAGGAAATGTTTTGTATAGTATTGGGATTTATATATCTATTTTAATTTCGAATCCCTATACTAGTGATTTTGGGTGGTCGTAACGATGTTTTACGCAACATTCGTTTTGGCCCAAATAAATATGTTTAAGAACATGATTTCCTTAGAGAATGAAATATATACTTAATTCGATTTAAGTATATTGAATATTTTCTAAGTGTTGAAAATAAAAAGATGTGTGAATTACTTATTTTTAATAAGTACGGAAATGTTTTCCAATATGAAGTGAATAATTAGAATTTATCTTTTTGAAGATAAATTGAAATGGATAATTGAAGTCGTATATGCATGGATATTTTGCAATATAAATTCACTAAGAAATTTATATGAGAAAGTGGAATTTGTTTAAAAATAAATATTGATTTATTTTTGACGTATTGAAATTGTATATCTTGTAAAGATATTTGGAAAATAAATAATTTGGAAAATTATTTGGAACTGGTGATGTGTGCATATCCATTGATAGTTCAATAGCCGACTATCAATATTTCCCTTTGAATGGGTATTTGATGTGAATTGTTTGAATTTGAATGCACACTTATTTTTGAATAAGCGCTCACTATTCGGGTTAACCGGGAAAGGACCATGGGGTCGTATAACCCATTCCGAATATGTGATACGTCGTTGTGAATTGCATTTGAAGATCGGTGTTGAAGACTGGATATTTGCGAGAGCGATAGGATGAACTATCGATTGACTCTGCACCGAGTTGCTCCGGTATTGAGTTCTCCATATGTGATGGTGAATCCGATCAGGATTGTGAATATCCGGATTGCAAGGACTTCTTTGTAAGTGCCTTCGGTTTTGTTCGATCCCGGAACAGACTTGTACGGATTGTATGCCTGACATTACAATTTGAGATATAAAGCCGATTTCTTTCAAATATATTTCTGTTGGTGGCGGAGAATTTATTCTTTGCTTAACACCCTTCTCTGAGACGTACGAGCTCGGAGGTTATATAGTTGAAGTTATCAGCGATATATTCCCAGTTTGGTAATGTGACATGCTGAGTGATGCTGAAATGATCATTGTGTTGATTATTTGTGATAGGATCATTTATTTGATCGTCTATCTTAGTGATCATTGTGTTGATCATTTGTTGACCCAAAGCATGGCTTTTGTATAAAGTATGTTTTTGTGGACGTGAATTCGTCGAGCCTCACATCCCGGAAATGGTCAAAACAGGAAAGATGCGGCAAGGTTATTAGGGGTTGCTGTAGCTCCCCTTAGGGTATGTGCATTTCCTTCTGGAAAAGGGTGGTATCATGGTATGGAGCCCAGATACTTACTCATGTTGAAACACTTTATTATTTTGGTGTGATGTTGGTAACGAGCGCTCGGATAAAGGTCCCAAAGGACCGGGGGATGGCATACTCGTGTCAGTTGTTACCCAGTTAGGGGTAACCTGGCCTTGTGTTGGTAGAGATCCGGTTTGGTTCTCGGGGATGTCCATCCAGAGGCATTCTCATGTGGCAATGGGAAGTTCCTTGGCCTGACCATTTGTTGGAAATCCAAAGAAACAATACGATTTTGTACGGTTTTAGTTGTAGAACCTGCCATTTAATATGGTAGCTATTAGTAGGCATAATATAATGGTACCTATGCTGGCTAAGATTTATATCTTTACTTTCGAAATGATTTGTTCTACACTATGCACTAGTAATAATATCAAATGTTTCTTTTAATGCGTATCAAGCATCTTTGACTAACATAAGAAGAAATCTCCTCCAAGTCTGCGTTTGCATTGTGTGTGTGGTGGGAGGTCTTATGGTAGTTACATTTTTAAAAGCATTGCGAATTGAATTTAAAAATATTCCTCTATTTTGATTTTAAAGATAAATAAACTGTTTTGAGTTCTCACACCAGTCACATGACTGACTCGGAGTTTATTGTTTTCCTTCCTAAACTCTGGGTGCCCACCAATTTCCACACGGGCAGTTAAGAGTTAGGTTTATCAGGATATTCTGGATATTCAGGAGTTGCTGGAGGCAAGCTGGATGGCATGGCGTATTACTAGTATATAGTATTTCCTTTTCCGCTGCACTATTTGTTGTTGTACACTCTGATGTGATGATATGATGAAATGAAATGTAATGTAATAACTGATATAGTTCTTTGTTTAAAGATTTTTCATTTATTATTATATGTTGTTCCGCTGCGAATTGTGAGATTCTGATGTTGTTCTGTTGTTTTCATTTCTGTCTTTTCTATTGTCTTTTCGCTATTCTCTTTTCTCTCTATTTTCTATCTTCTTATCTCTTCTTCTCTCTTTTTCTTTTCTTAAATTCTCTTTCTAAAACCCATAACATCTCGGTTTTTGGCCTTCGATTTCTCGGCAGTCGATAAAGTGAGTATCGATGTTGAATTTTCGAAAGTCGAAAATCCAGTTTGTTACATTTGGTATCGGAGCTGATGGTTAAGCGACAACCATGGTTCTGTAGGGTATTACTCATTAGAGATAGAGTCAGTAGTACTCTAGAATGAGTTTGAGTGTAAAAATAGCTATGAGAGCGTATTTGTTAGTGAATATGAAATTATTTTATATTGTGATGATTGGTTTATTGAGTGGTATATGAACCTTCGTCGGCACAGCTCGAAACTGAATCGAAGGGGTTTCTAAACACTTGAATAGAACAATTCGGCACAATATTGTTTTAAATTGGGTAAATGAAATAATTTTACCTTGATTATATTTTTATATATATAAAGAAATAATTTTTCAAAATTATTAAAGTGTATATAAGTTGATTGTTTAGTTGTTTGAATAATAATCTAAATAAAGGAATAATTGTATAAGTAAAAGAATTATAAGAATTGAATTATAATTAAAGTGATTTACAATTGTGAAATAAACTTATATGTATAAGAAGTAAAATTATATGAATATGAGAAGTAAATAATCAAGTGGATTAAATGAATATGAACTTGAGTTATATAAATAGAATTCAACTTTGTAATTGAATTGAATGAATGAATTGAATTGTGAGTCAATTAAATGTGAATGATTGATATGAAATAATGAATATAAGGGTTAATTCATTAAAATCTAGCGAAATTGGAAGCTATGAAATTGAATTCAAATGGAAAGTAAATAAATTTGAATAGAATTGAATGTGAATTGGATTTGATTAGTAAATGCAAACTAATTAAAATTGAGAATGAATGTTGATAAAATCCAATGGAAATAAATCAAATGTGATTAAATTGAAAACCAATTCATTGAATATTAAAGAGAATTCGAATGAATATTGATTTGGTTATGGATTTGTTGGATGTTAGTTGGTTGATGTTTGCATTTGTTGTTTTACTACATTTGTTATGATAGCATATGGAGATATATGTTGTATATCGATACTATTTTCATATATGCATGTTCTCATGTTGTTTGTTGAGTGTTTAGTAGGTGCGGATCGCGTTTGCTTCGCATTTGGAGCTCGCTTTAGCGCTATATTAGCCGTATATGCTTGCCAATAAAATATAAGATACATATCTCGAATTAAATATCGTACTTTTACATTTTTTTCCCTTCGGGATGCCTCATTACTTGATGAGATGTATATTTGTGATATATATACTGTCATTTTTTTTGGATCGAGCCGCGCAAAGGAGGCTATGGCGAATTTTTTTCGAAATTTTAAGGCGTTAGATATTTTTTAGAAAATTGGGAAAATTTTGAAAACTTTAAACTTTGAATTTGGAATTGAAAGTTAAACAATAGTAATTGTTTTTGAAAACATAACTAAGTATGATTTGAAAACTCAGTAAAGAATTATAAGAAGTTTAATTATGAATTTTGGAAAATTAATAGATTCTGTAACTTTTCTTACTTGTAATTTCGAGGACGAAATTCTTTTAAGGGGGAAAGATTGTAATGACCCAGAATTTTTATTAATTAAAATTTGAATATTTAATTAATTTTAAATATTTATAAGTGAATTTATAAGTCGAATAAATTTTTATTTGAATTATTGGATTTAATTGGATAATTAAATCGATAATTCAATATGTTAAATTATGGAAATAATTGAAAATCGAGTTAAATATGATTGAAAATGATTTGTAAAATTTTATTTTATCATATTGAAGTTAGAATGATATTTTAGAACTTTTAAAATCGAATTAAAAGTTTATTTGTGAAAATTGAATATTTTAATATTAAATAATCGACTGTAAAATAGCTAATTTTTGAACAGTCTCAGAATTGAACGAAACCAGTTCCATTGGATCCGTGATAGTTAGTTATTACTGGATTTCAATTTTCGTGTCAATCGGAGTTATCGTTTGATCGTGGCAGCTCGAAACGCATCGAATTGTTTTTAATTTAAATTTAGCGGGTTAAAATAGCCATTTTTCAAAAAGTCTCGGATTTTGACGAAACCAGTTTCATCGGATCCGTAATGTGGTATTATTGTAAGGTTTCAAATTTCAAGTCAATTGGATTTACCGTTTGTCCGATACGAATTAAAACGCCTAGAAATCGATTTAAATCGGTTTAATTTAAATTGAGCGTTTTCAGCCATAACTCGCACAAATGTCCGAATTAGCTTCCGAAACCTGTTCCATTGTGTCCGGAACGCGGGGTAAACCTTAGAAACGCTGGTTACGGCGCCTAAATCGGAGTTCGGAATTTCCGGGATGAATAGTGTTTACGCTTGCTTTTCCTATAAATAGCCCACTATCTCAAAAATAAAAAATAAAAATTTATTAAAACCCTAATCACGTTACAGCCGCCACCCCCCTATCTAAGGCCAGAAACTCATGATCTTTCCCCCTCGATTTCTTCCAATCCATCAGCAATTAGACGAAACTTCCAACTAAAAAGTCGTAGAGCACATCGAGATCTTGAAGTTCAACGGTGGAGATGTGTTTTGGAGCAACATGGAGTGAGAAAATCGTGGCCGTTCGCAGTAGCTTACGCACGCAGTTCAAGGACGTGGAGGAGGCCGAGCTTCTCATCCTTGGGGCCGAGTGTAGCTAGTGTGGTGAGCTTCGAGGTGGAGCAAGCTGATCGAGTTTTAATTGAGAGATGGTGTCACAAAATCAAACCCTAGATTCATTGAATGGGTTCGGCCGAGCTTGTGCAACCTGTAGATGAATTGCGTGATGTAGGTGATGAAGGGGAACGGCCTGGATGCAATGGAGATGATCCTATGGCTTAGGTTATAAATTTTATAATAAAAGTTGTAAATTATTAAGTTTAAATCATGTAAAATAGTAAAATACATAACTTTTTCATACGAGGTCGAAACTGCGCGAAACCAGTTGCGTTGGAATCGTATGGACGAGCACTACGCGATGGAGTTGGTTTGGAGTCGTTTGGAGTTAGTGAGAATTTTGGGTAAAATTAAACGCACGTTTAATTTTATTCGAAATAAATCGCTAAAACGGAATTTAAAACCAAGGTGAGAACTTCTCACTCAATCGAATCGGTTTCGATTTTATTTTAAATAGTTAGATTTAAAATATTTGAATGCATGTATGAATGATGATTGATATCTATTGATTGTTAAAATAGACATTATACGCCGTTAGTAAGCGGATGTTATTTAGTAAGAACATATACCGCGAATATTTCATAAACAGTGAAATTGGTATTATATATAATATCAATATATATATTGGCATATGTATATATTGCAGTTATTGATTTCCCGCATTTTTTGTTTAGCGGATGAGACCCTATTGTGCCGTTATTAAGCGGATAATATTTATTAAGAACATATACCGCGATAATTTCGTACTGGAGCGAAATTGGTATTGTGCTAATGTTTTTGGATGCAGGAAAACAGGTTGGAGGGATCCAACTGGATTCCTCAACAGTTTTTATTTGATTTCAGATATTTTGATATTTGATGGATTATCATATACGATATATGATATCGTTGTTTGTCGTGATTGACTATTTGGTGTGTAACATCATTGGACCCAAATTTTGGGATTTTAAAATGATTTTAAAATAATTTTTGAAAATATACTTTATTCTTGGAATCGATCCATATTAAGTAAATAAACGTTATAATTTTTAAAGTTATAAAAATTATGATTTTTGTGAAATATAGTTAAAAGCTGATTTTTGAGAATGATGAAGTTTTAAAGGAATTTAAAGACGTTTTAAAGAATAATATAAATTGATTTATATTAAGATATTTATAAATGGATATTTATAAATTGAAATATTGACATTATAAAACGAGTTTTTATAAGTGTTTGAATGAAGTGAAAATGAATTTCATAAATAAATGAAATTTATAGAATTATAAACTGTGAAGTTATAAATGAAATTTATAAATAGTAAGATTTATAAATTTGCGAAATTATTTGAAGAATAGATTGGTTAAATAAATGGATCTTATAAGTTATAAGATTTATAAATTGGAAAGTCTCTAAAAGAACGGTTTTGTAAAATAATCGTTTTATAAGTAATTAACTTATAATATGAACGTTTAGTTTATAATTTATTTATAAACTGGAATAGGTTAATAAAGGAATTTATAAAAAGGAAGTTTTTATAAATAAATAGAAATGGAATTTATAAACGTTGTTTTATAAATTCACAAACGACTTATTTTGATAAGTTAATTGTTATAACTTATAAATGGAGTTATATTCACGTTTTTGACGATGAATAATCCTTTGAATTAAAATGAATAAAAGGATGAAATTTGTTAACAAAGTTATTCACGTTTTTAAATAGTGAATAACACGTTAAAGAAAATGTTTGAATGTGATGTTTTAAATGGAATTAAAACGATCTAACAATGTTTTTAAAAGGTGTTGAGATTCGAAACCATAGATTTCAACATTCATTGTTGAAATAGATGTTTTCGAGAAATAAAAGGAAATGGTGGACTATAACACTGTTGTTATAGTAAATGATTTCCGAAAGGAAATGTTTTGTATAGTATTGGGATTTATATATCTATTTTAATTTCGAATCCCTATACTAGTGATTTTGGGTTGTCGTAACGATGTTTTACGCAACATTCGTTTTGGCCCAAATAAATATGTTTAAGAACATGATTTCCTTAGAGAATGAAATATATACTTAATTTGATTTAAGTATATTGAATATTTTCTAAGTGTTGAAAATAAAAAGATGTGTGAATTACTTATTTTTAATAAGTACGGAAATGTTTTCCAATATGAAGTGAATAATTAGAATTTATCTTTTTGAAGATAAATTGAAATGGATAATTGAAGTCGTATATGCATGGATATTTTGCAATATAAATTCACAAAGGAATTTATATGAGAAAGTGGAATTTGTTTAAAAATAAATATTGATTTATTTTTGACGTATTGAAATTGTATATCTTGTAAAGATATTTGGAAAATAAATAATTTGGAAAATTATTTGGAACTGGTGATGTGTGCATATCCATTGATAGTTCAATAGCCGACTATCAATATTTCCCTTTGAATGGGTATTTGATGTGAATTGTTTGAATTTGAATGCACACTTATTTTTGAATAAGCGCTCACTATTCGGGTTAACCGGGAAAGGACCATGGGGTCGTATAACCCATTCCGAATATGTGATACGTCGTTGTGAATTGCATTTGAAGATCGGTGTTGAAGACTGGATATTTGCGAGAGCGATAGGATGAACTATCGATTGACTCTGCACCGAGTTGCTCCGGTATTGAGTTCTCCATATGTGATGGTGAATCCGATCAGGATTGTGAATATCCGGATTGCAAGGACTTCTTTGTAAGTGCCTTCGGTTTTGTTCGATCCCGGAACAGACTTGTACGGATTGTATGCCTGACATTACAATTTGAGATATAAAGCCGATTTCTTTCAAATATATTTCTGTTGGTGGCGGAGAATTTATTCTTTGCTTAACACCCTTCTCTGAGACGTACGAGCTCGGAGGTTATATAGTTGAAGTTATCAGTGATATATTCCCAGTTTGGTAATGTGACATGCTGAGTGATGCTGAAATGATCATTGTGTTGATTATTTGTGATAGGATCATTTATTTGATCGTCTATCTTAGTGATCATTGTGTTGATCATTTGTTGACCCAAAGCATGGCTTTTGTATAAAGTATGTTTTTGTGGACGTGAATTCGTCGAGCCTCACATCCCGGAAATGGTCAAAACAGGAAAGATGCGGCAAGGTTATTAGGGGTTGTTGTAGCTCCCCTTAGGGTATGTGCATTTCCTTCTGGAAAAGGGTGGTATCATGGTATGGAGCCCAGATACTTACTCATGTTGAAACACTTTATTATTTTGGTGTGATGTTGGTAACGAGCGCTCGGATAAAGGTCCCAAAGGACCGGGGGATGGCATACTCGTGTCAGTTGTTACCCAGTTAGGGGTAACCCGGCCTTGTGTTGGTAGAGATCCGGTTTGGTTCTCGGGGATGTCCATCCAGAGGCATTCTCATGTGGTAATGGGAAGTTCCTTGGCCTGACCATTTGTTGGAAATCCAAAGAAACAATACGATCTTGTACGGTTTTAGTTGTAGAACCTGCCATTTAATATGGTAGCTATTAGTAGGCATAATATAATGGTACCTATGCTGGCTAAGATTTATATCTTTACTTTCGAAATGATTTGTTCTACACTATGCACTAGTAATAATATCAAATGTTTCTTTTAATGCGTATCAAGCATATTTGACTAACATAAGAAGAAATCTCCTCTAAGTCTGCGTTTGCATTGTGTGTGTGGTGGGAGGTCTTATGGTAGTTACATTTTTAAAAGCATTGCGAATTGAATTTAAAAATATTCCTCTATTTTGATTTTAAAGATAAATAAACTGTTTTGAGTTCTCACACCAGTCACATGACTGACTCGGAGTTTATTGTTTTCCTTCCTAAACTCTGGGTGCCCACCAATTTCCACAAGGGCAGTTAAGAGTTAGGTTTATCAGGCTATTCTGGATATTCAGGAGTTGCTGGAGGCAAGCTGGATGGCATGGCGTATTACTAGTATATAGTATTTCCTTTTCCGCTGCACTATTTGTTGTTGTACACTCTGATGTGATGATATGATGAAATGAAATGTAATGTAATAACTGATATAGTTCTTTGTTTAAAGATTTTTCATTTATTATTATATGTTGTTCCGCTGCGAATTGTGAGATTCTGATGTTGTTCTGTTGTTTTCGTTTCTGTCTTTTCTGTTGTCTTTTCGCTATTTTCTTTTCTCTCTATTTTCTATCTTCTTCTCTCTTTTTCTTTTCTTAAATTCTCTTTCTAAAACCCATAACATCTCGGTTTTTGGCCTTCGATTTCTCGGCAGTCGATAAAGTGAGTATCGATGTTGAATTTTCGAAAGTCGAAAATCCAGTTTGTTACATTTGGTATCGGAGCTGATGGTTAAGCGACAACCATGGTTCTGTAGGGTATTACTCATTAGAGATAGAGTCAGTAGTACTCTAGAATGAGTTTGAGTGTAAAAATAGCTATGAGAGCGTATTTGTTAGTGAATATGAAATTATTTTATATTGTGATGATTGGTTTATTGAGTGGTATATGAACCTTCGTCGGCACAGCTCGAAACTGAATCGAAGGGGTTTCTAAACACTTGAATAGAACAATTCGGCACAATATTGTTTTAAATTGGGTAAATGAAATAATTTTACCTTGATTATATTTTTATATATATAAAGAAATAATTTTTCAAAATTATTAAAGTGTATATAAGTTGATTGTTTAGTTGTTTGAATAATAATCTAAATAAAGGAATAATTGTATAAGTAAAAGAATTATAAGAATTGAATTATAATTAAAGTGATTTACAATTGTGAAATAAACTTATATGTATAAGAAGTAAAATTATATGAATATGAGAAGTAAATAATCAAGTGGATTAAATGAATATGAACTTGAGTTATATAAATAGAATTCAACTTTGTAATTGAATTGAATGAATGAATTGAATTGTGAGTCAATTAAATGTGAATGATTGATATGAAATAATGAATATAAGGGTTAATTCATTAAAATCTAGCGAAATTGGAAGCTATGAAATTGAATTCAAATGGAAAGTAAATAAATTTGAATAGAATTGAATGTGAATTGGATTTGATTAGTAAATGCAAACTAATTAAAATTGAGAATGAATGTTGATAAAATCCAATGGAAATAAATCAAATGTGATTAAATTGAAAACCAATTCATTGAATATTAAAGAGAATTCGAATGAATATTGATTTGGTTATGGATTTGTTGGATGTTAGTTGGTTGATGTTTGCATTTGTTGTTTTACTACATTTGTTATGATAGCATATGGAGATATATGTTGTATATCGATACTATTTTCATATATGCATGTTCTCATGTTGTTTGTTGAGTGTTTAGTAGGTGCGGATCGCGTTTGCTTCGCATTTGGAGCTCGCTTTAGCGCTATATTAGCCGTATATGCTTGCCAATAAAATATAAGGTACATATCTCGGATTAAATATCGTACTTTTACATTTTTTTCCCTTCGGGATGCCTCATTACTTGATGAGATGTATATTTGTGATATATATACTGTCATTTTTTTTTCGGATCGAGCCGCGCAAAGGAGACTATGGCGAATTTTTTTCGAAAATTTAAGGCGTTAGATATTTTTTAGAAAATTGGGAAAATTTTGAAAACTTTAAACTTTGAATTTGGAATTGAAAGTTAAACAATAGTAATTGTTTTTGAAAACATAACTAAGTATGATTTGAAAACTCAGTAAAGAATTATAAGAAGTTTAATTATGAATTTTGGAAAATTAATAGATTCTGTAACTTTTCTTACTTGTAATTTCGAGGACGAAATTCTTTTAAGGGGGAAAGATTGTAACGACCCAGAATTTTTATTAATTAAAATTTGAATATTTAATTAATTTTAAATATTTATAAGTGAATTTATAAGTCGAATAAATTTTTATTTGAATTATTGGATTTAATTGGATAATTAAATCGATAATTCAATATGTTAAATTATGGAAATAATTGAAAATCGAGTTAAATATGATTGAAAATGATTTGTAAAATTTTATTTTATCATATTGAAGTTAGAATGATATTTTAGAACTTTTAAAATCGAATTAAAATTTTATTTGTGAAAATTTAATATTTTAATATTAAATAATCGACTGTAAAATAGCTAATTTTTGAACAGTCTCAGAATTGAACGAAACCAGTTCCATTGGATCCGTAATAGTTAGTTATTACTGGATTTCAATTTTCGTGTCAATCGGAGTTATCGTTTGATCGTGGCAGCTCGAAACGCATCGAATTGTTTTTAATTTAAATTTAGCGGGTTAAAATAGCCATTTTTCAAAAAAGTCTCGGATTTCGACGAAACAAGTTTCATCGGATCCGTAATGTGATATTATTGTAAGGTTTCAAATTTCAAGTCAATTGGATTTACCGTTTGTCCGATACGAATTAAAACGCCTAGAAATCGATTTAAATCGGTTTAATTTAAATTGAGCGTTTTCAGCCATAACTCGCACAAATGTCCGAATTAGCTTCCGAAACCTGTTCCATTGTGTCCGGCAAGCGGGGTAAACCTTAGAAACGCTGGTTACGGCGCCTAAATCGGAGTTCGGAATTTCCGGGATGAAATAGTGTTTACGCTTGCTTTTCCTATAAATAGCCCACTATCTCAAAAATAAAAAAATAAAATTTATTAAAACCCTAATCACGTTACAGCCGCCACCCCCCCATTTAAGGCCAGAAACTCATGATCTTTCCCCCTCGATTTCTTCCAATCCATCAGCAATTAGACGAAACTTCCAACTAAAAAGTCGTAGAGCACATCGAGATCTTGAAGTTCGACGGTGGAGATGTGTTTTGGAGCAACATGGAGTGAGAAAAACGTGGCCGTTCGCAGTAGCTTATGCACGCAGTTCAAGGACGTGGAGGAGGCCGAGCTTATCATCCTTGGGGCCGAGTGTAGCTAGTGTGGTGAGCTTCGAGGTGGAGCAAGCTGATCGAGTTTTAATTGAGAGATGGTGTCACAAAATCAAACCCTAGATTCATTGAATGGGTTCAGCCGAGCTTGTGCAACCTGTAGATGAATTGCGTGATGTAGGTGATGAAGGGGAACGGCCTGGATGCAATGGAGATGGATCCTATGGCTTAGGTTATAAATTTTATAATAAAAGTTGTAAATTATTAAGTTTAAATCGTGTAAAATTGTAAAATACATAACTTTTTCATACGAGGTCGAAACTGCGCGAAACCAGTTGCGTTGGAATCGTATGGACGAGCACTACGCGATGGAGTTGGTTTGGAGTCGTTTGGAGTTAGTGAGAATTTTGGGTAAAATTAAACGCACGTTTAATTTTATTCGAAATAAATCGCTAAAACGGAATTTAAAACCAAGGTGAGAACTTCTCACTCAATCGAATCGGTTTTGATTTTATTTTAAATAGTTAGATTTAAAATATTTGAATGCATGTATGAATGATGATTGATATCTATTGATTGTTAAAATAGACATTATACGCCGTTAGTAAGTGGATGTTATTTAGTAAGAACATATACCGCGAATATTTCATAAACAGTGAAATTGGTATTATATATAATATCAATATATATATATATTGGCATATGTATATATTGCAGTTATTGATTTCCCGCATTTTTTGTTTAGCGGATGAGACCCTATTGCGCCGTTATTAAGCGGATAATATTTATTAAGAACATATACCGCGATAATTTCGTACTGGAGCGAAATTGGTATTGTGCTAATGTTTTTGGATGCAGGAAAACAGGTTGGAGGGATCCAACTGGATTCCTCAACAGTTTTTATTTGATTTTAGATATTTTGATATTTGATGGATTATCATATACGATATATGATATCGTTGTTTGTCGTGATTGACTATTTGGTGTGTAACATCATTGGACCCAAATTTTGGGATTTTAAAATGATTTTAAAATAATTTTTGAAAATATACTTTATTCTTGGAATCGATCCATATTAAGTAAATAAACGTTATAATTTTTAAAGTTATAAAAATTATGATTTTTGTGAAATATAGTTAAAAGCTGATTTTTGAGAATGATGAAGTTTTAAAGGAATTTAAAGACGTTTTAAAGAATAATATAAATTGATTTATATTAAGAGATTTATAAATGGATATTTATAAATTGAAATATTGACATTATAAAACGAGTTTTTATAAGTGTTTGAATGAAGTGAAAATGAATTTCATAAATAAATGAAATTTATAGAATTATAAACTGTGAAGTTATAAATGAAATTTATAAATAGTAAGATTTATAAATTTGCGAAATTATTTGAAGAATAGATTGGTTAAATAAATGGATCTTATAAGTTATAAGACTTATAAATTGGAAAGTCTCTAATTGTATATAAATGGATCTTTTTGAAGATAATTGAAGATAAATTGAAATGGATAATTGAAGTCGTATATGCATGGATATTTTGCAATATAAATTCACTAAGGAATTTATATGAGAAAGTGGAATTTGTTTAAAAATAAATATTGATTTATTTTTGACGTATTGAAATTGTATATCTTGTAAAGATATTTGGAAAATAAATAATTTGGAAAATTATTTGGAACTGGTGATGTGTGCATATCCATTGATAGTTCAATAGCCGACTATCAATATTTCCCTTTGAATGGGTATTTGATGTGAATTGTTTGAATTTGAATGCACACTTATTTTTGAATAAGCGCTCACTATTCGGGTTAACCGGGAAAGGACCATGGGGTCGTATAACCAATTCCGAATATGTGATACGTCGTTGTGAATTGCATTTGAAGATCGGTGTTGAAGACTGGATATTTGCGAGAGCGATAGGATGTACTATCGATTGACTCTGCACCGAGTTGCTCCGGTATTGAGTTCTCCATATGTGATGATGAATCCGATCAGGATTGTGAATATCCGGATTGCAAGGACTTCTTTGTAAGTGCCTTCGGTTTTGTTCGATCCCGGAACAGACTTGTACGGATTGTATGCCTGACATTACAATTTGAGATATAAAGCCGATTTCTTTCAAATATATTTCTGTTGGTGGCGGAGAATTTATTCTTTGCTTAACACCCTTCTCTGAGACGTACGAGCTCGGAGGTTATATAGTTGAAGTTATCAGCGATATATTCCCAGTTTGGTAATGTGACATGCTGAGTGATGCTGAAATGATCATTGTGTTGATTATTTGTGATAGGATCATTTATTTGATCGTCTATCTTAGTGATCATTGTGTTGATCATTTGTTGACCCAAAGCATGGCTTTTGTATAAAGTATGTTTTTGTGGACGTGAATTCGTCGAGCCTCACATCCCGGAAATGGTCAAAACAGGAAAGATGCGGCAAGGTTATTAGGGGTTGCTGTAGCTCCCCTTAGGGTATGTGCATTTCCTTCTGGAAAAGGGTGGTATCATGGTATGGAGCCCAGATACTTACTCATGTTGAAACACTTTATTATTTTGGTGTGATGTTGGTAACGAGTGCTCGGATAAAGGTCCCAAAGGACCGGGGGATGGCATACTCGTGTCAGTTGTTACCCAGTTAGGGGTAACCCGGCCTTGTGTTGGTAGAGATCCGGTTTGGTTCTCGGGGATGTCCATCCAGAGGCATTCTCATGTGGCAATGGGAAGTTCCTTGGCCTGATCATTTGTTGGAAATCCAAAGAAACAATACGATCTTGTACGGTTTTAGTTGTAGAACCTGCCATTTAATATGGTAGCTATTAGTAGGCATAATATAATGGTACCTATGCTGGCTAAGATTTATATCTTTACTTTCGAAATGATTTGTTCTACACTATGCACTAGTAATAATATCAAATGTTTCTTTTAATGCGTATCAAGCATCTTTGACTAACATAAGAAGAAATCTCCTCCAAGTCTGCGTTTGCATTGTGTGTGTGGTGGGAGGTCTTATGGTAGTTACATTTTTAAAAGCATTGCGAATTGAATTTGAAAATATTCCTCTATTTTGATTTTAAAGATAAATAAACTGTTTTGAGTTCTCACACCAGTCACATGACTGACTCGGAGTTTATTGTTTTCCTTCCTAAACTCTGAGTGCCCACCAATTTCCACACGGGCAGTTAAGAGTTAGGTTTATCAGGATATTCTGGATATTCAGGAGTTGCTGGAGGCAAGCTGGATGGCATGGCGTATTACTAGTATATAGTATTTCCTTTTCCGCTGCACTATTTGTTGTCGTACACTCTGATGTGATGATATGATGAAATGAAATGTAATGTAATAACTGATATAGTTCTTTGTTTAAAGATTTTTCATTTATTATTATATGTTGTTCCGCTGCGAATTGTGAGATTCTGATGTTGTTCTGTTGTTTTCGTTTCTGTCTTTTCTATTGTCTTTTCGCTATTCTCTTTTCTCTCTATTTTCTATCTTCTTATCTCTTCTTCTCTCTTTTTCTTTTCTTAAATTCTCTTTCTAAAACCCATAACATCTCGGTTTTTGGCGTTCGATTTCTCGGCAGTCGATAAAGTGAGTATCGATGTTGAATTTTCGAAAGTCGAAAATCCAGTTTGTTACAAGAATGAATTTCATATATGTATGTTTGTATCCAATATCCGTAAAGGTTTGTTGTTTACATTTTTAGATTTCCGTCCTCTGCAACTGTAAAGAGGAGAAACAAATCATGGTAGTAAATTTCCTACTTGTTGTCACTACTTTCAGCATTGTTCTCTTATATATTGTCATGTATTCTCTAAATTTTATGAATATCACCTTTATCACCTTGATTAAGTTGCAACTTTTTTTAGGAAAAAAACTTATTTATTTACGTTTAATTAGTTTATTTCTCTATTTTTGTATCTGCTTTGTTGCTTAGTCGCCTATGGTGTATCTTGTAAGTGATCTTGTATTAACTACTATTTATGTAAAAATAATGGTTTCCAAGTTTAATTTTTATTTTTTCCAAAAAAGCACATGGATGTTGAATTATGATGTGGATTTCTTCTGTATGTATTTCCTAGCAAAGGAGCACCTGTGACTAGGCTGGTTGATAATTGTACTGTTTGCATGCATGCTATCTGAATAATGCAAAAAGTGGCGGCTATATTCGATAATTATTTTGTGTATTGTGCCTCTTTTCAGTTTGTATACTGTTTAAATGTTGCTAACGTTATTCATGTTACATTTAAGTTATGGTGTAACTGGGGTGTTAACAAATGACTTGCTGGGGTTAATGCCTTTGGCTAACAGATTCTACTCTATCTTATAGTCACTTTTGGTAGAATGGTTTCTTGCTAATATGCGAGCAGAAGGAATGCACCTTCAATTCTCTAATTTTTTCCTTATCTGCTGGGTTTTGAAGACCCTGTTGGTTACCTTATCTAGGGTATAAAGATAAAAAGAGATCATCTTGGGTATAGAGATAAAAGGAGATCTTCGTTCGATGTGATTAATACTGAAGCGAAAAATATGATATGCGGATGAATTCAATGCACTTTAGCTTAAATGAGGAATATGTAACATCTAATATGTAACGAGGAAATGGTGAATATGCTTAATTATATTTGTAAGGAATATTCTGTATAATTCGTATTGTATTAAGCCTATAAATAGAGCTCAAAGGTATTGTACGTTTAAACCTACAATGAATGAAATTTCCCTCTCTAAGGACTTTTATTTTCTTGCACTTTTAACACGTTATTAGCAAGATCTCAAACCAAGAAACATAGATGTTGATTTTTGATAAATTGTGTTACCCAGCATTCGAACCGAGCGGTATTCAAGTGGATCTGGGCATCGAGATGAAGACGGGATGGTCCAAGAACTTGGGGGCAAGCTTAAAAGGGCTATGGAAGCTATGGAAGGTGGCCTTAATGATCTAGAGTTGATTCAGCCAACACAGTAAGCTGTAGGTGCTACCCCATATTCTTGGATGGGGTGGCTACTACGTGGCTTACTAGGCTCGTACCGAAATACATACTACATTTGATAAATTGGCGAAATTTTTCATGGAGCAGCTCGGGCTTCACACCGTTCGACCGATGGATGTGATGTCCTTGTCGAGCATTAATCAGAGATGCCGAAGAGACACTAAGGGATTTTCTACGTTGATTCGACACTACTGTAACAGAAGTAAGCAAACTGGAGGATATCGTGTTGATGGCATTGACCTCGGGAACACACCCGAACATAGATTTTGGCTGATGGCTGAAGATGAAAGAACCACTCACCGTGGAGGAATTCTATTAAAAGGCGATTTAGTATCTGCACTTGAAAGAAGCAGATATGGCAGTTGAAAATGCCAGTAGGAGACAGTCTACTGAAGTTGTGCAAATCAATGTCACTATTAAGAAAACTGGTAAGAGCAGTAACGTTGTGGTGAATGTGGAAACCAATAACAGAAGTCAAAAAATAAGTAATCAATATATTGGAGGTAAAAGAAATGATACTAAAAAGCATTCGAGATACTTGAAGCTGAGAGATTATCCTCCTCTGAATAATACTATCGGGAATGTCTACCTGCCATGAATGGTATGCAAAAATTAAGATACCGCCTCGGAGGGAGGTAATTGAAGCTCAATGGCGCTCGCAGAATTGCCGCTTTCATGACATTCATAGGGATAAACCAAATGGTGCAATAATTTAAGATATGTAATTGAAGAATCGATGCACAAGAAGTTATAGTAGTATATAAGGGACCTACAATGTGGCGGAGAAAATGCCGACCTCAAGGGAAAAACGCTCAGAGGGATCGACCTAGAACTAACAAAGAGGGGCCTAGGAGATCGAATGATAGAATTGTGATTATATAACACAGTAATTAGAGGACCTCATCCAACAGAGATGAGATGGAGCAAATATAGGACGTCGTTAAAGAATGAACCACAGGAAAGTATTTTGCTACCAAAGACAGAGCCTTGATAAAACAATCGAAGATGATGAGAGATGATATAGTTTTGCAAAATAGAGATGCCGATGAGGCACAAACGTCGACGTTTTACCCCTTGGTGATTTTGGTCGTGATAGGCCTAACAATTTTGCACTGTGTTTGCTTGATAATGGTAGTTCGGTTAACATTTCGTTCAAGAAGACGTTTGACTGGATGAAGATAAGTCAAAAGGATATAATGCGATGTAAATCCCTTATTCAAGGATTTACCTGGTAGGCAAAAGAGCTTATTGGATGTATTAACTTATCTTTGGAGTTATGTGAAGTGAGCGCAAAATTGTGCGAATGCATACCTTCATGATTGTAGATGAATTTTGTAATAGTCCGCAAATCCGTACTCCTTGAATAGACACTAATCTCCATCGATTAACTCAAGATGAACGGAAATACGAACCATTAGCGTTTAAAAAGAAGAAAGAGGTAGAAGAAGAAGAAGAAAATAGAAGAAGAAAACAATAGAACAATATCAGAATCTCACAGTCGCAACGGAACAACATATAATAGATAAATGAATAATCTTTAAAAAACAAAGAAATATATCAGTTATTACATTACATCACGTTACATTACATTATTAGAGTGTACAACAACAAATAGCGGAAAAGAAATACTATATACTAGAGAATACGCCATGCCATCCAGCTTGCCTTTAAATTTCTACAGCAACTCCTAAATTCCAGAATATCCTGGTAACCTAACTCTAGACTGCCCGTGTGGAAATTGGTGGGCACCCAGAGTTTAGGAAGGGAAACAATAAACTCCAGGTCAGTCGTGGGACTTGTGTGAGAACTTAAAACAGTTATTTATGTTTAAAACAACCACAAAAGAAGTATTTTAAAATCAATTCGCAATGCTTTTGAAAAATGAAACTACCATAAGGCCTCCCGCCACACACACAATGCAAACGCAGAATTGGAGGAGATTTCTCCTTATGATAGTCAAAGATGCTTACTATGCAAAATCATTTGATTATTTTTATTTTTAGTGCACAGTGTAGAAAATATTTCGAAAGTATAATATAAATCTTAGCTAGCATAGGTACCATTATATTATGCCTTCTATAGCTACCTCCTGAGGAGGCAGGTTATACAATTAAAACCGTATAAGGATCGTATTGTTTTGTTTGGATTTTCCAACAAATGGTCAGGCAAAAGAACTTCCTGCTGCCAATGGGATCGCCTCTGGATGGACGTCCCGAGAACCTAACGTTACTGTTAGATCTCTGCCAACACAAGGCCGGGCTACCTCTGTAACTAGGTAACTACTACACGAATATGTCATCCCCGGCCCTTTGGGACCTTTATCCGAGCGCTCGATAACCAACATCACACAGTAATAAATATAGTGTGTCAACATGAGTAAGTATCTGGGCTCCATACCATGATACCACCCTTTTCCAGAAGGAAATGACATACCCTAAAGGGCGCGACCCTCATAATGTTGCCGCATATTCCTGTTTTGACCATTTCCGGGGAGTGAGGTCTGACGAAGTCTCGTCCACAAAGCTACGCTTTGGCACAAAGCCATGCTTCGTTCAACAAATGATCAACGGATGATCAACACACAGCAACACTCAGCATGCCACATTACCAAATTGGGAATATATCGCTGATAACCTTCAACTACATAACCTCTAAGGGTGTTAAGCTAAGAGAATAAATTCTCCGCCACCAACGGAAATATATTTGAAAGAAATCTACTTTATATCTCAAAATGTAATGTCAGGCACGTAACCATACAAGTATGTTCCGGGTTCGAACAGAACCTAAGGCACTTCCAAAGAAGCCCTTGCAATTCGGATATTCACAATCCTGACAGAACTTCCCATCACAAAGGAAATCTCCATACCATAGTTAGCGGTGCGGAGACAATCGATAGGTCATCCTATCGTTTTCACAAATACCCGGTCTTCAACACCGGTCTCCAAATGCTATCCATAACGACATATCATTATTCGGAATGGGTTATACGACCCAAAGGTCCTTTCCCGGCTAACCCGAATAATAAGGGCTTATTTTAAAAATAAGTGTAGCATTCAAATTCAAGAAAATCACAACAAATACCTATTTAAAGGTAAATATTGATAGTCGGTTATTTAACTATCATAGGTATGCACAACATCACCAGATTCCAAATAATTTTTCAAATTATTTATTTTCCAAAAATATCTTTACAAGATATATTATTCCATAATTCAAAAATAAATCAATGTTTATTTTTAAACAAATTTCCCTTTCTTTTATAAATTCCATAGTGAATTTACATTTCCAAAATATCTATGAATATATGATTTTTAAATCGATTTCTAATATTCATTTTCAATTTATCTTAAAAGATAAATCTTAAACATTTCATTTTATATCGGAAAACATTTTCCATACTTATTTAATAATAAGTAATTCACAAATCTATTTATTTTCGACATTTGGAAAATATTCAATATACTTAAATCACAGTTAAGTATATATTTCATTCTTTAAGGAAAACATTCTCTTAAACACATTTATTTGAGTCAAAACGAATGTTGCGTAAAACATCGTTACGACGACCCAAAATCACTAGTATAGGGATTTGAACATTAAGACAGATTATAAATCCCAATACTATATAAAACATTTCCTTTTCGGAAATCATTTACTATAACATAGTGTTATAGTCCACCATTTCCTTCTTTCTTGAAAACGTCTATTTCAACAATGAATGTTGAAATCTATGGTTTCGATACTTAATACATTTTAAAACATCGTTAAAACAATTAACTTCATTTTATAATAATGCTTTCTCAAAACATATCCATTTTATTTAATAATATATTCACTGTCCAAAATCGTGAATATAATCTCTAACCCAAATTCAATACTTGTACATATTTAATTAAAGGATTTATCCTTTATCTAAAATCGTGGATATAATTCCATTAGTAATTTCTATATTTACTTATCAAATTTATTTGATTATGGATATATAAAACAATGTTTATAAATTCCATTTTTCATTTTATAAAAACTACTATATATATAAAAATCCTTTTTATTAACCAATTCCGTTTATAACATAATTATATACCCAAAAGCCAAATTATAAGTTAATAACTTATAGTTCATTTATTTTACAAAATCATTTATTTTAAAACTTCACAATTTGAATCTTATTCACTTATAACCTCCATTTATAACTTTATTTTAACATTTATAGAACCTGTCTAAAATTCAATTACCTTGATTTATAAAATATCGATTTTTATAAATCTCTTATATAAACCCTTTAATATAATTCAAAAACCTCTATTTAACTTTATTCTATAAAATAGTTAACTCCATATTTCAAAATTCACATTTAAATTTTATTCCTCAAATATCATAATTTTTAAATATAACTTTCAACCTGAATTTTTCAAAAATCAAATTTCATTTATTTCCGGTATCTAACGATACCAGAATTTTATCCGGCTAAGTTTTTGCCTTCAACGATTTCAATCATAAAAATAATTACACAGGGATTATAAACAATCAACACACAATATTGAAACCAATTCAATTATATTTGAGGAATCCAGTTGGATCCCTCCAACCTGTTTCCCTGCATCCACGAATGTTAGCACAATACCAATCCCGTTTCAAGACGGGATATCGCGGTATATGGGATTTATAAAATATTATCCGCTATTATGCGGCGCAATAGGGTCTCATCCGCTATATAATGCGGGAAATAAACTCCAAGTACATATATAATACCAATTCCACTTCAAGGTGGAATATCGCGGTTTATGGGTTTAATAAATAACATCCGCTTAAAAGGCGGCATATAGGGTCTATTTCAATACAATAGATAATACTATATTATCCAAACAAACAATCAACACAATCAACAATTTTAAATCTAACTATTTAAAATTTAAACAAAAACCCTTTTTGAGTGAGAAGTTCTCACCTTGCTTTTATTTTGCAATCCATTTTCCATTCTAGTTTGTTTCCTTTGCAGTTTTTACCTTGTATAAATATTATACAGTTGATAAATTCTCGAAGTAAATCAAATAATCGATTTTTCGTTTTGATAGTTTTAATTAACAAATTTCTCCTTTAATAATTTTATTTAACTACAATTTAAAATATAAAACTAAGTTTCCTTTAATAAAATATTTTTAATGCCAATAATTAAATGAACCATTTATACAATTTAATTCCGCTAGTCGAAAAATTAATTTCCATTTCATGGTAATTATTTGATTTAGAAATAAATTCCCATTTATATTTTTAATTTTATTTTAGACTAATATTCTTTAACCATTTCTAAAACAAGTAAATTAAACAAATTTTCTTCCTTTTGAAAATACACACATATATTTCTTGAACCTAAACAGAAACTTTTTTTTCTTACTGTGTTTAAATACAACTGAATTTTATCTTCAGTTTAATTCAACTTACTTCCATTCACATAGCTTAAATGAATTTCAATCCATTTTAATTCCTATCTTCTCATTTTAATCACATTTAAAATTTACTAATTTTTTTCTTCTAGTCATTAATTAAAATTCACATTTTAATCTTAATCCAAGTTAAATTTCATTTTTAACTCCTCACTTTTAATTTTAATTTCAAAAATTTCAAATCTAATGCTTTCCTTGGTTATATAAGCTATTTCAGATTTTATAATCTTATTTGACTATAACGTTATCATTCAAAACATCCAAGTTATATAATAATTTCAAAAAATATTTCTTTTTTTCTTCTTTATATCAAAATATAATTTGGATGAAATTATTTCATTCATCCCCTTTCAAAAACAATATTGTATCGAATTGTTCTATTCAAGTGTTTAGAAACCCCTTCGGCACAGTTGTGTAGACTGTGCTGACGAAGGTTCATATGCCACTCAATAAATCAATCAACACAATATAAAATCATTTTATATTTACTAACAAATACGCACTCATATCCATTATTACACTCACACTCATTCTAGAGTACTACTGACTCTATCTCTAATGAGTAACACCCAACAGAGCTAAGGTTGTCGCTTAACCATATGCTCTGATACCAAATGTAATAGTCCGCAAATCAGTACTCCTTGAATAGACACTAATCTCCATCGATTAACTCAAGATGAATGGAAATACGAACCATTAGCGTTTGAAAAGAAGAAAGAGGTAAAAGAAGAAGAAAATAGAAGAAGAAAACAATAGAACAATATCAGAATCTCACAGTCGCAGCGGAATAACATATAATAGATAAATGAATAATCTTTAAAAAACAAAGAACTAAATCAGTTATTACATTACATCACATTACATTACATTATCAGAGTGTACAAAATAAACAGCGGAAAAGAAATACTATATACTAGAGAATATGCCATGCCATCCAGCTTGCCTCCATATTTCTACAGCAACTCCTAAATTCCAGAATATCCTGGTAACCTAACTCTAGACTACCCGTATCAAAATTTTGTAATGGAATTGGTAAAATGGTTTGAATATTGTAATTGGATATTATGGATATCAGGATATACAGGTGTATTAAAGGAAATAGAATGGGAATTTTGATTTCGAAGATAAATTTGAATTGCTCGAAAATGGTATGTATATATTTATATTTTTTTTTCATTATCTGTTTTACCTTCAATTTAAAATAGGGAGACATATTTGTATCAATTTTTTTAATTGAAAAAAAGATGATCGAGAATACCTCAACAACAATCAGCTCAACCCCTATCCCCTTGCCGAAACCCTAACGGCAATGATTTGAAACCGTGCCAACACCTCAGCGTCGAACAATCGAACATCGCGCCGCCTACCTCACCATCGCTGATGCCTCATGTAGTTTCGCAATCCCTAGCCTCTCGCGTTGTACCTTCCAATCGTGCACACGAGAGTTGCAGTCGCGTTCCCTCCCACGGCGACCCGATGGATGAATTGATGAACTCGCGATTTCAATATCGGTTTCGACTTGGAGTTTGCCTATTGGCCTCGGATCGATCTTGAATCAAAGAGGCGATGTTCGTTTTGCTTACGAACGAGAAGACTGTGGGTAGAGCGGCAGCCATAAAAAGAAATTCCGAGTTCGATTTCAATTGAAGATAGAAGAAGGGAAATACGAGCTTTGATTTTTGTTCGAACAAAAGGTCTGAAGTGGGATTCCATTTTTCTTTGTTTTGTTTTGAAGAGGACATACGCCATTACTTTATACAAGTTCGAGTATTTTAAACTAAATGGAGGGAACAAGATTACTTGACTTTGCAGAGAGAACGTGTTTGCATTACCTAGCCACAGTATTTTGAGTTGAGGCCAAAAGTGTTGATGTTGACCAATTATAAATTTAAATTTAAATCGAATTCGATATAAATTTCAATGCGTTTACTTAACGTACGCTCACACAACAACTCCGATCAATACAAAATTTGAAATCTGATAATAATTCAATATTACGGTCCCAATGGAACTAGTTTCGTCGAATTCAGAGACTGTGCCCCGGAAGGCTATTTTTAAATATCGATTCAAACGATAAAATTTCAAAACTGAACAAATCACTTTCAAATTCAATTCTGAAGCTTCTATTATCTTCAGTATTATCAAAATTAATTTTACAAGCCTTTGAAATATTTTTAATCAGCTTAAAATTGAAGATTCAATTTTTTATTCAACTTTCAATAGATTAAATTTTATAATTTAATCGCCAAATTCAAAGTTATATTGGGAATTCTAGCTAAACCATTATTCAAATATTTAAAATTAATTAAATATCTTCAATTTAAATTATTTAAAATTTGGGGTCGTTACAAATTTTCTGCTTACAGTGTTTCTTGGGCCGACTGGCCCTGGCCAACTTCAAAATAGCGCTAGCCTTATGGTGTTTGATGATTAAAGTCTCTCCGTAGAATGAAGAGCTATTAAAGGTTACCAGAGCAGTGCAGTTAAAATGCTTAGTTGTTCTATAGGTGTAAAAAGTTATAACAGTGATATAGTGGAAAATAGTGATGGTGAAAAAAGCTTCATTAGGTACCAAGTATTAAAATTTAATTTATTCTCATTCTCACATCATTTTTGTAGGGAAAACAGTTACTATTTTACAATAGAATCGAAGAATATCATGATTTCTACAGACTAGTTTTGGTGGCTACGATAGATTTCAAACTTATATCGAGCACTTATGCCTTAAAATTAGGTTTTACCCTAATTTAATTGGTTTGATTTAAAAGAGAACTAGTTAAATCTACCTTTATATCTTAATGTTGTTAAAGTAGGTGCTAAAAAGCCTTGGCTTAGCGGATGTAGCAGTAAATAGCGGGCTTAAAGCAGATGTACCGTTTAATGGCATTGAAGTGAAATAGCGTAGCTGTACGAGAGCACTTATGTGCTATAGCAAGGATTTTATGGGGTTTTAGCTGGTTTTAACTGTACAGGACCAGAGCACAGGTCGTGAATGTTATATCGATGAGCTCAGAGAAGCGAGGCGATGTGAGAAAGGAAAAAGTGCAAAGAAAGCTCCTTGCAAAAAGTCTACAGACACATAGCAATTACCATTCATGTAACACCCCATATTTTTAGTAACATTATTTAGAAAATTTAATTAGCGAAATAAAATAAAATAATAGGATGATTAGGGGATTGAGATTTGTGATTAAACTAAGGAGTAGCCGTGCCACGTAAATAATGAACTAAAGATGAGTTAAAATGAAATAAAGATGGGGTAAAATGGGAAGAGGAATATTCTTATACCCTAAATCCCTCAGGGATTCATTTACACGTTCATTTCAAAATCAAAAATAAAGTAGAGGCCGACCGCCATTGGATAAGCTAGAGAAAGAGTGTAACAACCCGTATATTTGGACCATTTAAATTGACAATAATCCACACATGTCAACTTAAATAATCCAAAACACAAATCATTAATGAAGTATATGTATATAAATGAGAATCATTACAGAATCATAGACACAGACAGATATAGAATAACGCAGTGGAAATACAACATGTCATAATAGTAGTTCATGAAGCTACTAAGTAAATACAACAATGTCTCAAAAGCAAAAGTGACGGAATTAGAAGTACATAGATGTCCAATACAAGTACATCAAAACAGAATAGAGAAATACTGATAAAGATAAATTAGAGTCTTCAAAAGGTCTTCAACTCCTAAGCAGCTCAACAACAGAAATCCTCAGACTGACCCGAGCATAAGCATAAACCAAACACTCGAGTCAGGACTAATATTCTTATACAAGATAATATGACTCATGTGAGAAATATCAATAACTCAAAGATGAATGGAATAAACATCTTTCTGGATCCGTTAAACTATCTACATACAGTAGTGTACGCTGAATAGATAATGTCTATCAGTAATATAAATTATCGAAATAGTGTTAAGGCGTTACCATTATCCCCCTTAACATATTTTTATATAAGCGTCATAGTCTATACAGCACTGTAAACTCCATCGTAAAATAGTGGTATATTAGGTAGTACTACATATGTATAACATAAAACAAATCGTAGTTGTCGCGAATAGGGGTACGAGTATGACAAGACACATGAGGCTATACCCAAGGTAGTGAAACTACCGTTTTCGTGATCCGGACTGGTGAAAACGCATCGCCGCAACGACCGCAACACCGCGAAACAACACTCCTAATTCAAAGATGCGCACCAATCAAAAACAAGTAATGAGTAGTTTACGAAGAAGTTTGTCCGCTAGAGGTAGCTAACCTCATTGGCCCGGCGCGGCTTCTGTTTAAGTCATTTCCAATTTGATACAAGTGTCAAGGCTATCCATTATCGTTCTCTTTCTTCAAATCTAGTAACTTCATCATTCCAACCACTTCATTCTGGATCACACTCCATGTATAATAGTTATTAAAGTGGTTTTCGGTTTAGACAGAGAGTATGTCCATAACCGATCTCGGACTCTTCAATAACTACGTAATTATTACACCGATTGGTCTTTAAATTTAACTTCTAAAATCAAAATCAAAATTTTCAATTAAACTTTGAAAGTCAACATTCCATTTGACTTTCAATATTTGATTTCCATCTTCAAGTTTCAAAGTTTCAAATTTCCAATTTCAAATTCCTATTTAGTTTCGCAATTCATTTTTAATTCAATTTAAAACAATTCAATTATTGATTTCATTTCATATATGAATTCCATTCAATAGTCATTTCATTTCATATATGAATTACCGATTGGAGCTCTCACCGGACAGTTTGATTGCAACATTGCTTTGGATCCCTTCCGTACTTGGTCTTGCATCGGTTTGCTTCCTAGACTGTTTCGCGTCTTCCCGCCTCAGGAATTGAGCCGCCTTGGCGTGGAAACGGTCCAACGATGCAGGTGGTTTTCCAGCTAACCAATTGCCGAACTCAGAATCGGGGTCGATCCCCTTAGTCAACGCCATAAGAGTTATCATTTGGATTGCTGATCTCCGCACATGCAGTATGGAATCTCTCTAAGTAGTGTCTGAGTGTCTCTCCGGGAGCCTGAGTGACACTAGATAGAGTGTTGACATCCTTTGGCCTTGCGACGTGCATGCGGAATTGCTCAACGAATTTTGTGGCTAACTGGTCGAATGAAGAGATGGATCGAGGTGGCAATCGAGTGAACCACATGGTAGCGATTCCCCCCAAGGATATGGGGAAACTACGACACTTCACTGCATCATCGGCTCTGGCAACGGTCATCGACCATTCATATTTCAGAATATGTTGGTTGGGGTCGGAGTTCCCCTCGTACATGGGTAGAGTTGGCATCCTGAATCGCCGTGGGGGTTCAGCAGTAAGGATATCGTCCGTAAAAGGAGTGTGACTTCAGATAACTCCCCAATCGTAATTTGTGAATCCCTGACTCTCACGGATCATCTGACGTATCATAGTTGAAAGATCCGGCATTTGCGCATTTTGGGCGGCCTGCGCCTGAGTATGATTACGTTCCATTCTTTGGGGTTGGACCGGATATTGTTGACGGTCCAAGTCATGCCTTCTTGGCTCATAGTCCTCTGGGGCGTATGGTTCAGGAGTACGTCTGTCATGACGACGGTCCAGGTTCGACTGATCTTGAACGTCGACCCCTGGTTCAGCCGCAACGTCGGTAGTGCGGTATTATGTAGTGTGGTGAGGGATGGCACCTCCTCGGGAGGAGGGTCCAGTTTGGAAACTGGCTAATGGACCAACTCTCAGTTGTCCAACGGTCAGTGTAGGCTGATCTCCAACAGCTGGCATACGACTCCCATCTAGTCGGGGTCGTGGAGATCGATTGTGATAATCAGAAGATGAAGAACTCTCGCTAGAGGAGCGAGACACGTGGTCTCTCTTGGCTCTCTTTCGCTTCTGGCGATCCAGCTTATTGATTAGTTCAGCGTTAGCGCGTAGCTGCTCTTCTAGTTGTTGCCGACTCTGGGTCAGCTCTTGAAGGAGCAACTGCAACTCTTGTCGGGTAACCGGACCTGAGGGTTTCGAGTGTCCAGTAGCATCTTGATTAGATGGAGGTAGAGGTGCGGGATTCTGTCGATCCTGTTCTTCTTGATTGATAGCGTTAGAGGTGGCTCTTGTGCTAACCATCTTGAAGGTTGAATTCCTTTCCTTAGATTTTTCAAATCTGAATAGAATGGAAGGAATTTGAATTTAAAGATCTAGATCTCTCTCTTAGATTTATTCAATCCGGTATCGATGACAGATCCAACGAGCAGGAGAAAACCTGGGTTTTCTCGGTGAAAGCACCAAAGTGTTTGCACCAAAATTGGTCACAACATTCTTCGGGAGTCGTTGAAGAGATAATAATGAAGAATATGAATTCAAAACAGATATTATCTAACAAAAACTCCAATCAACAATAAGGTAAATGCGTAGACAAGCGATTTATAGTGGTTCGGCGTGTTGCCTACGTCCACTGTGAAGTTTTTTGATGTTTTATTGATTCACTTTCAATGATTACAAGTTGTTACAGCGATCAACAGCAAGTTACAACTGGAAATTTGAAATCAACAGCAAAATTATGATGTAGGATGATGGAGATCTCGATCCGGCATAGTCTGGGCGCTTGAGAGTCGAAAGATCCCGAAGGTCCCCTTTTCTGTTGGCTCTGGGGCTCTATTTATAGGCGTAGGATGCTAATATTTCGTTGAAAACTCGGGAGACCACTTCTGGCACGTGAATGGGCCAACGCGCCTGGCCTCAGGAAATTTGGGCCCACTTTGGAATCGATTCGAACTCCATTCAAATCGATCATGAAATCATCCAATCGAGGTGAAATTTGGTGTGGACATTCTTGAACATATATGCAAACTTCTGTGAAAATTTCGTGGCATTTGGATCAGTAGATTGAGAGATATGATGGATTCGAAATGGGGTTCATTGCATGGCCGTTTGGTTCGAAACCATCCTTTCGAACCGATGGTTTCGAATCGATGGCGGCACGCGCCTTCGTGGTGACGTCGAGCGCAAACTTCGAACCGATCCGGTCTTCACTCCGAGTTGACCGCTTCGACTCCATATATCTCGGCGCATTCAAACCGATGAAGGACACGTCATCATAGCTAGTTGACCCAGTGGATTCGAACGAAGCTTCACAGATGGATTCGAACATGACTTCGTGGATGGGTTCGAATATGGCTTCACAGATGGGTTCGAACAGGGCTTCATGGATGGATTCGAACAGGGCTTCATGGATGGGTTCGAACAACTGATGCTTGATGGATTCGAACTTGTGTTCCTCTGATGGATACGAGCTGTGTGACTTCTCCATGGATACGAGGTTCATCGATACGAACCCGATGGATTCGAAGGTGATGGAGTTGAAACTAGGCGCTTCGATGGGTTCGAAATCGATCGATACGAAGGTGATCAGTTCGAACCATTGATCAGTGATGGATTCGAAACCTAGGTTTTCCCCTTCAAATTGAATCGATCATAACTCGAGCGTATAAACTCAGATTGACTTGAAATTTGAGATGCTGACTCCTATGATCTTTCTTGCCGTGTCCTATCAATTGTAGCTCAATCTGGACTCGGACAAAATTCAGTGACATCCATAGCGAAACCAAGTATGACCAACCTCTGAGACGAATTGTTCTCCGTTTTCGATCGATCTTTCGGTATCACGGCTTTGCCAAAAAGCGGGATAACATTTACTATCGCCAAATCTTTTTGCGGGAAAGCCCAAATATTATTTTGGTGGCCGCTCTTTTGCCATTTTGTCTGTCCCCTCCCCAGAGCAAAAGGAAATAAACCTAAAAGAATTTCTCCTCCCTTTTTTGTCTCTTCAAAGCAATATTCATCCTCAGCCTTCACAGTAAACATTCCTTTTCTTCTCGATTTCTCTTTTACATCCATCATCTAACCCTAAAATAGATCATATGTTAATTGGTGGCACTATCACTTTTACTAAAATGGTGGAGAGAGTAGCAACAATCATTGATCTGGTGACAGGATGATCGATTTTAGGTGGTGGTGGTTGATTTGATGGTGGCTGCGACTGATTTGGGAGGCTTCAATAGTTTTTGAGGTCCATCCATGATTGTATGTATCCCATGAACCATATCCTATCTTCTTTTCATTATGTGACTTTACTATGTAGTTTCATTTTTTACAGTTTTTATTGTGCTTAATATTTGGTTTTGAACTGAACTGAAACTCTATTGTAGTATGCTTGAGTAACCGCAGTAATTATGTAACCGCAGTAGTGTCTAATCCCCTGAAAATTGTACAACCCCTTTACATATTTTGTATGGGTTATAGCGATGATATTATATGGTCTGATGGGTGTTTCATCTTCTTTCGATTGGTTGCTGACCTTGGGTTTAGGCTTTAGCTTTTTGGTTTAAGTTTTTTGGCAAACTGCAGTAGTGTTTTTATCCCCATTACTAGCCGTTCATTGATATAGTTTTAGGTATGTGACCAGTAAGGAAATTATTTTTTGATATATCAATAATTAACTAGAATTAAATTTTTACAAAAATTAACATTTTTTACAAAGTCTTTATCATCATGATATAACATGAATAAATACAAGGCAAGTTGGACAAAGCAACAAAATACAAAACACTATTGGTATCTGTCAACTAATCCATGTGCATATTGAATGCAAACTTTACCTGGTAGTTAAGGATTTCTCTCTATCTCAGTTGAAGAATTGGTTGCCCCTTATAACATCAATGTAATGTTCAACCATTCGCATGGTGAGACCTGGAAATCTATGAGGGCCATTTGTGTGCAGAATTGCAGAGCTATTTTTATAAATGGCCAATTCATTTTCAAAGCACCTTCACATTCTTCCATCCCATCTCCAATGACACAAAAGCGAACGCCTGGGCTTCCAAATCTTTCTTTGATCGACTTGAAACACTGAAATTTACCCACTTCCCATGCACTGTACACTGATAAATGGGTAATGTGTCAATCAGTGACATTGATTTATAAGGTATATATTTCTTAGCTTCCATTTGGTGTTTAAGAATCATTGTTATTTATTTGCTGTTTTATTTTTGAATTTTTCTTTAAACATCCTGTTACCTTTGTCAATGATGCATCTGGATTAGTTTATACTTATTGGTTGGTAAGGGCAGTAACCCTGATTTGATCAAAGGACTTCCAACAAACATGGCTCTTATTCAAGCATGCTTTAGTTTTATTTGTAGGATCTAGTTCTTAAATGCAGTTATCAGTTGCACTTTTAGGTAGTTATTGATTTTAAGTTCTTTAACATGTTTCATAACGGAGTAGTTTATATATATATATATATAAAATCTAGTTTTTAGGCTTCCAAATTATAGAAGTTGTTCTGATGAAATCCTTATATGCAATAAAGTTTTGATACTTTCACTTTATTCATGATTTTATAATGGTCATTTTTGCCACACTCAAAATCAGTTTGGCTAAAGAAAAGTTCTTTTGAAAATATATATATGATGTTTTCCAGGTCCAAAGATTGAGAAAAGGTGACCATGAGTTGAGGCTATTTATAGAAATGTACAAACATGAATCAACCGATTCCAGGTATTACTATCACATTATTTTTGAAATATAGTTATTCACCCTATACGTTTTGATGAAAAATAATAGTTCGATCACAACTCTCATGGATGGGTTACATTTTGTGGTGATATTGTTTTGTATGAGACGACAATGTTTTTATCAGGAAATGTTGGATTGCCTTAGCTCCTTAGTGTGTGTAGTTATCACCAAAGTTTTCGGTACAGTTACATACACACACATTATAACTGTAAATAGCTACTATGTTGTAGAAATCCTAGCCTTGGTACCCCTAGTAAGAGCACTAAAATAGCCGTGGAAACAAAATGAAGTAGAATCAACAGTATTAGGGTAAAATATCATGGATTATCTTGTGAAATATGGGAGCTGGGCTAACAGCAAAACCAGAGATAAATATCATCCTAATGCACTTCTTTCGATTCGGAATCAGTAATTATATTTATCCTAAAAATAGTTTTGTATTCAATATTATTGGTAAAACAGTAAAGGCAAAAAAACTGATGAATTAAGTGCAAAATAGGAAAATCGTAAAAAATATATCATTTAATCTGAAAATAACAAAATCATACAATTTTCATATTGATTAAAACATAATTGAATTATAACAATGAATATATATTTTTTTCCACCCAAAGAATGAAACTATATTAGCGCAATATGTGAAGTATAAACAACAGTGAATAATATTAAATCTTGGATCACGTATGATCTACACCTTCCAATATTATTTCCTTGGATATGATAATCTGGTATGCCAAATTGCTAACTCTAATTATTTTGCTAGATTGACATAAAGCAAGGGGCGAAACGATATAGGCTTCATATATCAATATAATTTTCTTAGATTTGGATGCCAATTTCCCTTCCTTTCCAATTTGAGATCAGCAATATTTTGCTGGCTGTCTGCAATGTTTATTTTTACTAAGTAATGGATTGCAAAAAGAAACATGTGTGTTTTTCACTAGCAATGTGATGTTGAGTGGGTAACTTGAAGAAACTTGTAGACTGTACTGGGTTTAGAGTTGTTTTATATACAAATATGCTAATTGTGGATTGGTATAACTCTCAGTGTTCACTTTTATTAAATTTACTTTATGTATTTCTATTTTCCTGGAGTTGTTTTATTAAGACTTCGACTGATGTTAGAACCGAGTACATTACTTGCTGAGCATGCCTCATGTGTTACTCAAACCAGCCCTTTTGGTGTTATTGTGCTTTCGTTACAAACACTAAATTAATCCCCAAAACTGAATATTTTGAGTTTATATTCATTAGTCTATAGTAAATTCCATATAAAACAAGTTTTATGTGTCCAAGCTCCGTAAGGATTTTGTCCAAGCTCAGTAAGCGACGAGTAGAAAAAAGTATAAAGAAACAATGAACATGAGAATCATGCAAAGAAAATGCTTTCTTTTTTGGCACCGTTTGGATCAAATTCAATGGTGCAATAGTAAACAAGCACACTGTTTTGCATTGCTTAATAGTAGAATTAACTGTATCATGTGTGCATACACTATGTAACATACTAAGTAGGATTGTTGGTGACTGATTCTATAAAATCTATTGTTTGTGCAGGAAAGAAAAAGAGAAGCTTTTGATTTTATTTTTATTTTGTTTTCTCACTAGCTGGCTTATCCCCCCTTGATTCAATGGTAGTCATTTAATTTAATAAATGTCTACTTCATATTTGATTTACTTGACTACTTGGTACATTTTTAAGGAAAGTAAACTGCATGCAACTTGTTTTGTGTGATAAGTCATGCTGGTATTTGCACCGAATACTACAAGATCCTACTCGGTATTTATTCTGAGTTTATTTGATTCTTTGTGTAACGACCCGAAATTTTCTAACCCGAAAATTCCACATAGTTATGAAAAAGAAGAAAGAGATAGAAGAAGAAGAAGAACAGAAACGTCCACAACTCACATTCGCAGCGGATAAAATATAATAATAAATAATAACAGTTTACAAAAGAATACTATATCTGTCGATTACATTTAATATACATCAGAGTTTCACATATATACAATCACTGAATATTTACAATTATCATGCCTCAGATTAATATTAATATAAATACAGCGGAAATACTTTGTACGATATTGCCATCCAGCTCGCCTCCTGAGCTCCGGAATGTCCTAACCTGAAAATCTGTAATACTCGGTCTGACCCGAGCATTACACCAAAGTAACACCCGGGTCAGGCTGGAAACCAACGTGAATAAAACCCAACTAACATGGAATACCAAACAAACAACTTATATAAACCCGGGGTATCTTATATCAATTTAACCCATTCAAAATTTGCTATAGACAATGCTTATTTCATATATAAATTTCTAAGTATCAAACTTAGATAAAATAATCCAATTCACTCAAATCAATTCATTCCATCCTATTGATTTCACAAATCAATTTATAAAAATTCGAAATGGTTTCGGGTATTTCCCAATACCCGACTCCGGTCTCTTCGAAATTCATGTTATCCTATCTTAAGTTATTCAAATGAAATACACAACATTCATATCAGAGATACCAACACATTTCAAAACATCCAATACCAATCGATCATCCATCACATACAAATCAATTCAATTGATTCAATTGAATTTCAAATCTCAATCATCTATATCCCTTCATTCAACGTTAATTAAATTCCAAATTAATTAATTGGTCAACCCATCATTATTCATCTTAATTAATCACCCTGGATTAATTATCTTTCAATTACATTCAAGTAATTATCTTTAATTAACTTCACGATATTAATTATTCTTAACCAAAGTCAATAAGTAATCATAATTACTTCATGAATTAATTAACTATTTTAATTACATTAATCCTTAATTACTTATTAATTAACTTCATAAGTCACTTATTATAGATTAATTCATCTTAATTAGTAAATCTTCAATTACATCGTTAATTATATTAACTATTTCCAATTATATTTTAATTAGTTCTAATCTAAATTAATTACTTTAATTCAACCACAATATTAATCATTTCCGATTAATTTCAACCTGTAATTAATTATCCATTTATTTACTTTATTAATCAAATTTCTCCTAAATTAATAACCTTAATTAATCTCTTGATTTATTCCTCAAAACAATTTTATTTTATTAATTTCATTAAGTAATTATTTACCAGGCAATCCAATGATTATTCTGAATTACTTACACTTAATTTAATTAACTTAAACTTAATTAATTCAAACCCTTATTAAATTTTAAGATGAAGACATTTTCTTATTTATGTTTCAAGTTTAATACAACTTAAAACCCAATATACCTCGAGTCAAACCCAATTAACTCGAGAACCAACCAAAACCAAAGTCATATCATCATTAGTGCACATCCAATAAATTTAATCATTCAACCAATCCATTTAAATCTAAATAAAACTCCGACTGAGTGAGGTTTACTCACCTTTGATTTTGCAATCCAAATCCAATCTCGACTTGGTTCCCTCCAGATGTTGACCTTGAATAATAATTTATATGATTTATTATTATTTGAAATAAACCAAAAATCAATTACCATTTAATACTTAAATTTTAAATTAACAATTTGGTTTTAATCGAATAAATTCTAATTTCAACCAATTTCCTCTAATAATGTATTTCAACAAGATAATCTCTAAAATTTCCAATACCCAAACTCCAATGTATACCCTTTTCCCACTTCCCAAAACCTTACTTATAAAATAATATATAGATTTAAAAATCCAATCTTCATATAAACTTCTAACATTTTGACTTTTTTTTCATTCTGTAAGTTCTGAATATATAAAATTTCAAAATTTTAAAAACAAATACCATTTACCTTACTACTGTTGACCAGTTCCCAAAATCATCGAACTCCTCCTCCCACCAGTCGACAAACCACGCTACTATCGAATGCCTCCACCCCGCCATCGTTGCTTACCCTCGAACACACGAAGCTCCTCGCGATTCAAAGTCGCATCCAACATCCCCAGCCATTCCCTTAATCTTGAACTCACCCACGAACGAACTTGCCGTGCCGCACATGATTCGACAACCCTACTCGACGAAGACGCCACTCAATTTCATCACCTCATCGCTGCTCGACCCCGCTGCCTAGTCGCGACTCGATCGCCCTTTAATTTTCGATTTATGTCCTCGTTCACGCGAACCACCCAACTCACCAAACCCTAATGTCGAACGCAAGAACTTGAAGGAGAGGGAGAGGGAGCGCGGCTACGAGCGAACAAGAAACTCGCAGCCACCATTAATTTGAATTTGATTTCCCTTTTCCTCTTTTTTTTAAGGTTCGATTTACTGCTGGAAATAAGAGAGGAAAACGGGGAGATTAGATATAGGGTTGGAGAAGCTTTTCAAGCATGCGTGAATAAAATATAATCGAATATTTTCTCGCGTATAATTGCGAAATCCCGAACCCCGCATCAGACATGCCGACAGATTATTATAAGATTTTACCCACATTCCGAGCAAAATGGAACGCGTTTCGAAAGCTAATTTGATCGTATGTGCGAGTTACAAAAGAAAATGATCAAATTTCACATAAATCGATTAAAATAATTTCTAAACGTTTTGAACTGCCAGGGTCAAACGACAACTCCGATTGCCATGAAAATTGATATTTGATAATAACTAACTACTACGAATCCAATGGAACGGATTTCGTCAAATTTCGAGACTGTGCCTCGGAAGGCCAATTTTAAATTCAATTTAAACGATATATTTTTAAAATTGAACACATTATCTTTAAATTGAATTTCAACCATTCTATTATCTTCTGTATCATCATTATAAATTTTGTAAGGCTTCAAATTATTTTAAACAGGCTTAGAAATTTCTAATTCAACAATTTACCCAATTTCAATTATTAAATTCAATATTTAAACTATAAAATTCAATGATTTAATTATCAAGTAAACATTGATATCTGGAGTTCAAGCTAAATATTAACTTTTAATATTTTAAAATCAATTAACTATTCAAATTTAAATGGTTAGAAATTCCGGGTCGTCACATTCCTCCCCCCTTAAAAGAATTTCATCCTCGAAATTACTAGATAGGAAGAATGGTCCAATACCCGTTTACCTTCTCTCAAAATTTACAATTCAACATTCTACCAACTATCTTTTATTAAAGGCCCACTATCACCTTAACCAACTTCCTAAAACCTTCTATAGTTTCAAACAATACCCTCTTGCTCAATCATCTAAATTTCAATTTAAAACCAAATTTGGAATTATCAAAATTTCTCAAAAAATTTCTAACTCTCTAAATTCCCAAAAAAATTTGCCAGTGTCTCCTTTGCACGGCTAGCTCGGTACAACCACAAAAGGCCTCTACGGGCTTCCAAATTCCAAAAGAAAATCAAAAGCCAAGTGGCTACATCATAAACCCAATCCAATTTCATACAGGAATTTAAATACATACCTTTTTTCGGGCAATACAAATTTATCTTTTGGAATCAAATCCAATTTTCTTCCCCTAATGCCTGCATATCTTACTTAGCAACAATATTCAATCATAACCTTTCAAGTCACTCCAAACATTTCCTCACATATGTTTTCATATCCATTTCTATTCAACTAGTTTTTCCCACTTCATATGAATTCAATTTGTCTTCATTTTTGAGTATTAAATTTTATCTTTCATTTATAATTGATTCATGTTAGTTTCATCTACTGATTTACTTTAATTTCCAATTTGAAATTGTTTTGTCGTTAACCAATTTTTCTCAAAAAATTTCACAAATTTTCGAACACCCAAAATTTTGAAAATTTTTTGGCAGAGTCTCCTTTGTACGGAGGAGCTTTTGCAATTTGACAAGAGATATAAATATATATACATCGACCCACCCAGTCGAAAAAAGCAAAAACAGTTCATATTTCCTATTTGTATTGCGTAGGCGTACCTTATTTAGCATTTTAAGCAAGTGGCTTATTTATTTTAGCATATATCGCATCCAAATCCAGCCAAACGGCCTTCAGGTACCTGTACTTACTCAATTTAAACATATGAGTAATATATGTATGAAATTTATAACATTTCTCTTACTAAAACAACTATAACACTTCAATTTTAAAAGAAATGCATTCAAAATAACTTCCACAAGCAATTTATATGTTCTCAAACCTAATTCAATTGCTTTCAACCAATTTATAAACCTTTTCATTCAATTTCAATGGTTTGCAACTCAATTTCCTATGTTCCATTAATTTTAATCCAAACAAGCTCATATTCACTTCAAATAATTCAGAATCAATTTTATTTAATCTCTATTAACCTATAGCATTTTAGTTACTATTATTTACACCGAACGACAACCATTTTTATGCAATTTCGACGATTCGTTTAATAGAGTATCTATTTCAGTTTATAACTACTTTAAATTAATTTCAACCCATTCTGCATTTAATTCCATTTCTTTTCTAAATTATTTACGAACCATTCATTGCATTTCACTTTATCACAGCCTTGGATTCATCTAAAACAATTTATTATGCTTTGCTCATTCAAACTTATAAATTATCGACCGTTTCCAACTTAATTTAATCCATGCTTTTATTTAATGGGCTTTCACTCTTATTCGAAGCCAAACTTCCATAAATTTTAAACTTAAGTGAATTTACTTTAATTTATTCCAACATCAAACTCAAGTTTACTTCTATTAGATTCTCATTTAATCAACTTCCATTAAATTCAGCTAGCCCATCCACTTTAAATTTTAATTTTCAAATTCATCTCCTCAATTTATCAAAATAATATCCAAGCACATTCTTAACTCATTTATACTTCAAATTAATATGCCACCGAACTTAAGTTCAGTCTGATAATCCAATTTCAATCACAACTTTGATTCAGTTTTTATGTAATCGGATTTCATCCATTTATTATTTAACTCAATTAACCCGTTTTAAATTTTTAATTTACTTTTTTTTAATTCGTTATCGAATTTATTTTATTAATACAAGGCCATTCTCAATTTATTTCTATTCACTTGGGTTTTGTTTTGTTGCAATTCAAACCATTTCGATTATAATTCACTTTCATTTCATTCGACAACACTTCTCTTATATCCAATTTACTTGCAAATTTCATTAAATATTATTCAAATCACAATTGAATTTTATTTATAATTCAAACCATCAGATTTTTCAATCCAACTCTATTTATTTCTATTTTTATAGCATCTCCACTTAATTCGTTATCAAATCCATGTCGAATTCTATTTACAATTCGAATTCAATTCCAAACTCCATTATTAACTTACAACCCATTTGATTTAACCGAGTTAAATTTTATTAACATACTCTATCAAATAATTATTTAGCCAATTAGCTTACTTCCAAAAAAAAAATTTAATCACAAAAATCACTTTATTAAATTTTTCTGAGTTCAAATCTTATTTATAATTCCAGCTTGGATATTTCTTTAATCTTTCAAAATTCCAACACCTTTATAAAAAATTTCGAAATGCTTTTAAATTCAGATAATACTATTTAAAATAGCTTTTAATAAAAATACTTTTATAACTCGATGTCTCAACCAGTCCATCCTTGTTCTCATAGAAATTCAGTCATAAGTTGATCAGGCGTAGGACTGAAAATCTATAAGTACTTGGTAAACCCGTTTTCAACACCCAGTGAAAATACTTGGAAATTAATTTTATTGAAAATATTGAATATAGTTTTTGAAAATAAAGAAATAACTTTGGTGAGAATGCTCTGGAAATCATCACCACGTCCATGGTCGCAGTTAACCCGTTGGTTACGTTGCCATCCCGACAAAATCCATAGCTAAATGTAGGCCTCCGCGCCCCTCGATTACACCATGGAACCCACGACAGATCGCAGCTACAACCGGGGTTACGTAGCTATCACAGCAAAAACCCATATAACTGTAGGCATCAGCGCCATCGAATTTCGCTGCCAAAAATGAAACTTCTCCACTCCACTTGACCATAGATCGCAGTCTACCGATGTTGCGTTGCCTTCCCGGCAAAATAAAGTGTAGACTGTTGGCACTCATCCTCCACACGAATTTCGCTATGGTCCCCACAGTAGATCGCAGCAACATCGAGTTACACTGTCGTCACAGCATAACCCAAATGCCTCTGTAGGCATCAGCGCCCTCGACTTTCGCTACCCAATAATCCTCAGGAACTAGTTTTGTCCGGACTCCTCACAAGATCAACTTTAGAACCCCCCCCTTGGGGCTCAAGGCAGCACCACCTGGTGGCACTCCTGAGAAGTTCATTTCAAGGGAGCGCCTTTTCCCCAGAGCCATCATCAAAACACTTTATACTATACACATATAGTATCTCTCAAATCATATACCTAGTATGATCTCATACAAGGCTCATTTACACAAAATCGATTATCCCAAATCGATAATTCTCAAACTCGGCTTTTCAAATTTCAATATTGATTTTACCCAAAAATCAAAAGCCTTTCCAAATCCAAAGGTTCCCAAAACCTTTTTCAAAATCCTCATAAGATTCTTTATATATATATATATATATATATATATAATTTTGAAACTTCGGATCATTTCAAACTCGTATAAAACCCTTTTATACTTCAAACACTTTCAAAAATCCTTTTCTCTCGGCAATAGATTTAACAAGGAAAGATTTATCTTATATAACAAAGACATATAACCTGTTTATTCAAAATCGAATATTCAAATTTTGATTACTCTTTCCAATAACAACTCCATTCAAATCTGTACGATGTACACATATCATCCGTACGCTATACCAATCTGATCGCTCACTCGATCACACAATTTCACTTCCGAACTAGTATCGTCCACCCGACTTCCTAGTGCAGACTTAGATCTGATTTCTTGATCAAAAACCGTCATTCCCCTTGCATAGTCATAACTATGATAGGGAATATCCAGAACCAATCAACAATCCATATCCAGGTTCGCCGTCGAAAATCGAGTGAAAAATCCCACTCGGATCAATAACTATCTCGAAATTCCGTGCTCGAATCTGGATCAAATCATTATGCGAATAGGATAATATACGTACATCCTATGTATTTATTTTCATTGATTATTATCCAAATCAATCCCATTGAAATATCACTTCAATTCTTATCTCAGTTGGGTATTAAATCCATAACAGTTTGAACTCCGACTAGTTTATATTTAGAAAATAGCTTAAAATTCTTAAAAATAGATAAGTAGTTGAAAAGTAATTATTAGTTTGCAAAACAGCTATAAAATAGTTAACTAATTATAGAATAGTTGGAAAATAGTTAAATAGTTTCAGAAATCTATATAATTTCCAAATAGTTGTAAAATAGAAATTAGTTTGTGAAATAGTTGAAAAATAGTAATTAGTTTAGAAAACAGTTGAAAAAATTGTTAAATAACTTTCAAAAATAATTGTAAACCAAGTCTAAAATAATTTGTCTTTAAGAAAGGAAAGTTGTATAAATTAAATAACTTAGAAAAATAAGTTTATATCAAAACAATTTATATTGAAAATAGTCAAGAGTCATCTGTTCACTTCCCTAACATTTCAATTTAAATTTATACTTCCATTTAAATTGATCCAATCCCAATTTGAATAACTCCAATTTCCATTGAAATTTATTTAATCCCAAGGCAACTTCAATTCTAATTAATTCAAGCTAAATTCAATTTGTACTAATGGAATTTAAATTTCAACAGTAACCCATCTCGAATTATATAAATTCGTGTTAAATCCTCAAAGGTTGGTTTAACTCTTTAAACCAAATTAACTTTTATTTTAAAGGTTTTAATCTATTTAATTTCTAAGTTCACTTCTCAAAATTCCAATTTAAATTATTTTTATTTATGTATTTCAAGGTTCAATACAATTTTATTTTAAAAAATTTAATTTATTATTAAATTTTTATCTTCCAGTTTGTAGCCAGTTCTTAAACAAGTATATTTTACGAACTTAATTATTCAAATTCATTTTAGTTATACTACCATTCTCAATTTAAAGATTTTCATTAACAATGGAATGATATCATCCAATTTATTTTTAAAACGTCCATCCATTTTCAATTTTTAAATCTCAAACCCATTTGAGATCACTCAAATTACCAATTCAAATTAACCATTTAACTTTCCAAGTTAAATTCCAATTTCATCTTGAATTCTCAATTCAGGTTGCCTTTTTCTACACTTATTTAACTTTTTCAAAGTTAAATTCCAATTTACTTAATCCAATCAACCTTACTCAAATTGAATTCCGGCTTCAAACTTCAAAATTCTTTCCCCATTTATAAGTTCAAAACTTATATCATTTTGGGTTTTTACATCACACTTCAGGGAAAATCAAACCAACCTCTTAGAGTTTATTTAACTATTTTTATTATCATGCATATCCATACATATATATACATATTTATTTCTTGGCCCTCCCAGCCATGTTCTAAAATTTTAAACCACCCTTGGTTTTAAACTCAAATCAAATTTCAGCAAACCCTTGTTTGCAACAAGTCCCGGTTATCCAAATAATACTTATTTATTATTTTTAATTACTTTGAAACAAAGTTTCCGAATTCTGGGATCAGATTTAGAATTTCATTTTCAATGCATTAAATTTTAATTTGGTTGTATTTCTATTTCTTTTAATTTAATTCCAATTCAAGACTTCAATTTCATTGTATTATATTACTTCTTAATTTTAATTTAAATAATTTAACAACCAATTGCTTTAATATTTATTAGAATAAAATATTGCTTTACATATCAAAATATATATCTTATATAAAATCATTTAAAATCTTTATATAAGAAAATAACAAGTACGCTCTCATATATATACTCAACTCATTCTAGAGTACTATGGACTCTATTTAATGAGTAATCCCCACCAGAGCCAAGGTTCTCGCTTAATCCTTCAGCTCTGATACCAACTGTAACGACCCGAAATTTTCTAACCCGAAAATTCCAGATAGTTATGAAAAAGAAGAAAGAGATAGAAGAAGAAGAACAGAAACGTCCACAACTCACATTCGCAGCGGATAAAATATAATAATAAATAATAACATTTTACAAAAGAATATTATATCTGTCGATTACATTTAATATACATCAGAGTTTCACATATATACAGTCACTGAATATTTACAATTATCATGCCTCAAATTAATAATAATATAAATACAGCGGAAATACTTTGTACGATATTGCCATCCAGCTCGCCTCCTGAGCTCCGGTGTAACGACTTGGAATTTTGAGCAATATCAATTTAATAATCTTTGATAATAATTAAATTGATTTGATCATTTTATATTATTAATTGACAAGTTAAAATTATTTCAAGTGCTGAAAACAATAATTTGTTAATATCTATTAATATTTTTCTTTGCAATATAAATAGGCAAGATTAATTCTTTTGAAAATTTATAATATTTTAATTTGGAATATTTATTTTGGTAATTTAAAATTTGTAAGACTTATCCTATTTTCTATTTATAATATATATATTGACATATCTTGTAAATAGGGAATGTTTAATGTAATAAAACTTTATATTCAAATTGTAATATATAAATGTATATATTGTGACTTGAGATTTTTTTTAAAATTTAATATGGAAATTAACAAATTTAATGTTAGAATGTTTCTATTTGAAATATGTATATATATTTGTATATATATTTGAAATAGGAAAATTATTAATTTAAATTTAACAAGAGTTTTTCAAACTTTAATATATATAGTTTTGAAATTTGAAATGTTAATTTGATTTAATATTTTTGAAATGATATTTGAAATTTAATTTTTTTTAATAACAAAGTTAATTGCTTATTATTATAAACATATAGTTCAACTTGAGTTTTAGATAAGATTTAAATTTAAAAGCTCATTTGCTTAATATTCTTCCATTTTAATTTTAACACAAGATAAATTTGTTTTAATATTTGAAGAGTTGAATTAAAATAGATGTTTCAAACATATAAACATTAAATTGAATCAAAATGTAAGTTACTTGATTTCATATAAATATTACATAAATATTACATAAATATTACATAAATACAAGTATATATAGCTTACATAAATTTTAATAAGAGAAATAACATTTAAAACATCTATAAAACATTGAGAAAATAACTTTTGTAAAATAAGAATTAAACATAATAACACTTGTAAACTTTTAAATATGTGTTAAGACAAATGTAAATTAAATGGTATAGGTGTAGGCTAATAAGGAGATAAGGTAGAAAAATGTCATTCTCTTTAGTAATTAAGTTTTAAATTAAATTGTAAATAATAAAAATAAAGATTTTATTCTTCAGCAAATCTTTCTCTTCATTTCACAAAGATGAATACAAATCTGAAAAAAAATGCTAATAAAAAACAAAGTTGAAAAAAAAATCTGTAGAAAATCTGAAACAAGAAAGAGATGAAAGGCAAATTCAAATCAGGAGTAAATATGGAAAAAATCAATCAAATGCAAGATTTTCAAATGCAGCAGCAAGATTTAAATCAACATGCAATTCAGATACATCAAGCAATGCAGACAAGAAACTAATCTGTCAACATGCAGTGAAATCAAAAGCCTGGAAAGCTATTCTGTCTTCTACAAAATTCAAAGTGAGTAAATGCAATTTTTTAGAAAACAGTTTTGAATCTTAAAAATTTATATTGTTCTTGTGTAATTATGATGATTTGTCTGGATGAATGGATTTAAACTAATGGGTGATTTATGATTTTGAGTTGCCTGTATACATGAATATATGCTCAGTATCCTTATAAACAGGTTTCCAATGTCATAATAAATTCAAGAATACAATGCTGAATTCGAATTTGCTTAGGATTTGTTTGCAAATGTTGTTTGTAATCACATAAGCTATCATATAAAAATAATTACAAGATTTTAAATTGAATAATTTATTATAAATAGTTGAATTTTACAGTACACTTTCAATTTGGGTCAGAAATTCATGAATTAAATTTTTAATTTTGGATTCATAATTGAATTGCAAATAGAAAATTATGATTTTTAATACTTGAATCATAATTTTTAATGGGGTAATTAGTGAGCTATTGGGATTTAGCTGTTTGGGGTTTTCTGGCCATTTCTCGGCGAACTTCTGAATTAGGGTCGTCGTGGTTGAGTATGGAGGTAGAGGGAGGGTTGATGTTCACCAGAAAAATGCAAAAGAATTTTTCTAATTGTTAAATCAATGGGAATGGATCGATATAGGGTTTTATGCCTGAGTTTTGACGTCGTAGTTTAATTGAGTTTCGCGGCAACGTGGAGTATCCGGTGGCGATCGCAGTTGTTGCCGAAGATTAGGGAGGTTGTGATAAAGCTTCGGAGGTGACGGTGGGACTTCTCGACGTTTGTGCTGCCGTAGATGTTGGTTTGCTGGTGAGGGTGTCTTCAAATTTTGGGTTCGAAGGTCATTTTTCGAATCTCGAGCGAAATTGATTTTCTGGGTTGATCATTGTGATGTAGGGGTGGATCGTGACTTGATGGAGGCTGGCATGGAGATCGCCGTCGACCGGCGTGGTCGTGCACGTTGATGTGCACGGCCTTGTGCGTCTGGGAATGGGTTCTAGGGAGAAGTAGAGGGGAGCTTGAAGACGACTCGGGTTTATGTCCAGGGAGATTCAAGTTTTACTCGAAGCAGGTTTAGGTTTGTTTTACTCGGAGTTAACGTGTGTTATACTCGGGGTATATGCGAGATTTTCTTTGGGTTGCTCGAGTTGTTGAGCATGTTTCGGTTTGGTACTGGAAGCTTTATGTGTAACAGTAATGTTTTTCTTTAAAAAGCTTAAAAACAAAGAAAATTTGGTTTTAGGAATAAAGTTTTTTTTAAACAAAGGTTAAACAAGTTTCGAAACTAAAATTGTTTCAAAGTTATGTTTTAAACAAATTTATACATCTTAAAATATGGAAGTTTTAAAATAAGTAGATTTGAAATAAAGTTTGTATTAAACTTTAATAAATAAATTTGGAAAGGTTTTAAAGATTTAAATAGTTTAATTTAAAATGTGTTTATTTATAAATTGATTTCTAAAAGGTTATATTTTATTTAAATAAAGTTTAATGATTTAGAATTTGATAATCAATTGTAATAAAGATTTATCTTATGTAAATTGGAATTTTGATTTAATTAAAGATAATTAAATATGGAAAGGTAATTAGGATAATTAAATTATTAACCATTGAAAGGTTATTGGTTAATATCAATGTGTTAATTAAGATAATGGTTTCTTGTTTAAGAATCTTTTTAATATAGTAAATTAAAGAATCATTTAATTAATTTTAAATGATTAAGTTAAATAATTAATTTGTGATTAATTAAGATAATCGCTTATGGGTTAATCTAATATAATTACTTTGGAAAGTAATTAAGTGGTTAATTACTACAGGTAATTAAGTAAAGGATAATTACTTTATGTAAGTAATTAAGTAATATGATTAAGAGATTAATCACTTGTGTTATTAATTAAAGTATTAATTAATATAATTAATTAAAGGTTCAAATTATTTGATTTATGATTAATTAATAAAAGGATTAAGAGTAATTAATTAAGTGATTAATTACTTGTAAAAGTAATTAATTAAGAAAGAAATTTAATTAATGGAAATAATCATTAATTAATGGAATTAATTAATTAACTGTTAATTAATGATTTAAGAATAATCATTTTATAATTATGTTTTAATTACTGAATGTAATTAAAGTAATTAATCAAAGGTGATTAATTAAAAGTAATTAATTAAATGTGATTAATTAAAAGTAATCAATCAAGTAGTTTTAATTAAAAGTAATTAATCAAGTGTGATTAATTAAAAGTGATTAATCAGTTGTAATTAATTAAAGGTAATTAAGGAATAATTATCTGGATAATTAAAGAATAGTTAATCAGGTATGATTAATTTTAAAGGGGTAATTAGGAGGTAATTACTTAGTATAATTTGGAAGTAATTAATCAGGATGATTAATTAATATGGTAATTAAGTAATAATTACTTAAAGTAATTAAGTGATAATTAATCGTGGAAGATTAATTGAAGTGGATAATTAAGAGATGTTAGTTAATTAATTTGTAATTAATTAATGAATAAGAAGTTGGATTGAAGGTAATCCAGGTGATTAATTAAGAATTAATTTAATTTAAGGATTAATTAAATTAATCAAGTTTGAATCAAACTTGTTTATGAATGAATAATGATTGGATGATATATATCATTGGATGAGTTAATGATATTGGTTGTTGTTGGATGACATTGATTGATGGGTGATGATGTGAATATGCTATATCTGAATGTGATATATATGCTGCTTTGTGATATGTATAGATGCATGTGAAAATAGATGCTTATCTATCTGTGTAATATGATACATCCATTTATGTTAAGTGATATTTTCTGAAATATCTATTGTTAAAAATCCCTTAAGTACAACTTGGACATTAAAATGGTGTTTGGTTTCGATGAGACCGGGACCGGGTTCCCATATTTGGATATCCGAAAACCACATCGATTCCAATTAAACGTTAGGTCGTTAATCCAAGTGGAGCGAGTGAAGACTCGAGGTATAAGGGCTATACGTCAGTATAACTCTGTGGGTGATTCCGTAATGAGTTTGACGGAATAGTGCTTATAGGTTCGAGATGGTGATTCAGAGTGCAAGGGCTATGGTCGTTGACTCTGAGGGTGATTCCAAAATGAGTGCAACGAGATAGTGCCTTCGGTTTCGTTCGAACCCGGAACGAACTTGTATGAATTGAATGCTTTCAGAACATCGTCAGGTGGACGATGAGCATTCTAAGATAGATGTATTCTATAAAGGTAATCGTAACCTCAAGCCTCATCAATCGAGAATGGCTAAAACAGGGGAGGTGCAGCAAGGCTTCGTGGGTAGCTCCCACTGGAGAGCAAGATACATCCCTGTCTAGATGTCCCTTTTTATTTTGGCTTTGTGGGCAGTTGGATCTGCAGCCAACTGCGGGGTGTCTTGTTCGGGACTGTTCAGTAAGGAATGGTCCCGGCCTTGTGTTGCAGGGGAGTGGGAGTGCTCCTCGGTATGGTGACCTAGGCCACGTATTGTGACGGGCGGCACCCCAGTAGCCCTGCCATTGATGGAAACCCATTTTTCCTACGAAACCCTACGGTTTTGTTTGTATTACCCACTTTTGTGGCTAGTAGCTGGAATTTGATGAATGTAACAATTTCGGCTATTTCATATTTATTTGAAAACCCAAGACACTTTTATAATATCACAGTATTTCCTATCAAATGTTTTGGTTAGTGTAAGGTAAAAACTTTTCCATGGTTATGTGTGGGAAGTCTTACGTGATACCTTTCTTTCAAAGGATTTTCTAAAGTTAAGCAATCTTAAACCGTTTACTCACACCAGACCCCTGTCTGACTCGAGTGTTTATTTTCTGTTTTATTAAACTCTTGGGTACTAATATTATGTATGAGTAGTCAAGTGATTCAGGTTATCTCTTGACAAATTCTGGAGGAGCTTTGGAGCAGGAGGCTTCAGCGTGTAGATATGGTTAGAGTTTCCGCTGTGTGTTATTCTGTATGATGTCTTGTATTGTATTAGACAGAAATGATATAACTGTCTAAATTGAAATGTATGATTGTGTACTCTGATATATATGATACTATGTATATGTTCTATATTATATTTAAATCATTCCGCTGCGAGATTCTGATGTGTTGTTTCTTTTTTTCTCGTTCTTTTCTTCTTCTATCCCTTTCTTTCTTAATTAGTGATGCGATTTTCTGGTGCTAGAAAGTCGGGTGGCTACGGTTGGTATCAGAGCGTTAGGTTGAGTGAATACCTAGGCTCTATAGTGGTGTCTTTCTTGAGAGAGCGTACTTGTAATTTATATATATATATATATATATATATATATATATATATATATATATATATATATAACTACCTAATCTGTTGGGTTATCTGTTCGGATTTTCCAACATAGGTTATAAAGGTAGATAAGGTAGGAGTGTGTGGAACACGACTACCACTAATGGAAGAGGCTTATATGTTGTGGTTGGAGGTGTTTGTCGAGATTGTAGACCTATTACCGTCTCGAATAAGCTTTGAAGATTGGTGAAAGGATTTCTTTGAGTCCAGAGGAAGGAATAGCTATATGGTGAGATGCAGTTTCCATAGATGGTTTTGAAGATGTTTCCTTTGGAGTCAGATTTAGATGGTGTTGGAAGGTGCATTGATGTCGACTGCAGTGAAGATTCGGATGTTTAGGAATTTTCTGGATCTCAAGTAAAGGTGTCCTATCTTTATTGAAGTAGGAGACTAAGGTCGATGAGTTACCTCATCTCGGACATGGTCTCAATTGTTTCTTAAGAAGATAAGTGGTTGGTTTTTGGTTTGGAGCCGAGTTTCTTGAGAAGATGTCTACTCGTCTCATGGATTTTTAGTGGAATTGGGTGTTAGTTTTGAGTTTCAAGAAGCTTCTGGTTAAGAAAGATCTTTTGGCTTAGCTGTATCATTGAAGTGAAGTTTGGAAGTAGCAGCGTGGATCTGTTTCTTCGATGATTCAGAAATCTTTGGGATTTTACTATCGGCAGACCAGGCAGATAGTGAGGACTTATCCTTTTCTTTGGGAGGCTCAGTAGAGCAGGATATTTATTGGAAGTGATCTATCAGTTTTTCTGGTAAATAAGCCATGCTTAAGATTTATCTTGATTAGGAAAAGCTGTTCTAGGTAGGGAGGCAGTTCTTTGGAATCAGAACTGAGTAGGATCACAAAAGTGACTTGCGATTAGTTTGGGAATCTTGGAGTATTCTTTGATTTGAGATTGAGGTATATCAAGTAGAGGTGAAAGATATGGAAGTTATGAAGTAGTCAGAGATTCTCAAGATGCTTTTTGTGAAAATCTGAGGTCTACCCGAATCGGAGATTGAGATTTCTTATCGACTTGAATTCTTAGAGCAATATTGATAATTCAACCTTATTGTGGGATGACTCTTAAAGCGAGAAGAGATTGGTAAGGCAGCTCAGGATTCTTTGGATTGATCATCTTATTCTAAGTTGAGATTCTGCTAAGATGTTTTGACCCAGTGGAATGGTCACTAAGATTTTATGAGTCGGATGAACAGTGCATGGAGAAGATTGTGCTTGTGTTCTTGGGTAGCATTCTTATCTGCTCTAGATCAGAGTTGTGCAGCGGAAGCCAGTTGGCAGTTATTCTAGAATGGGAGAAACCGGAAGTTGCAGTTTCCTTGGATTATAGGATTTCTACAGGAAATTCAAGTATGAAGGAATTTTCTGGATTTGGTAGGCAAGGATGTCAGGTGCAATTGTTTGGCTATTCCAGATAAGAGGGGTAGGTCTGAAGTCCACTGATGAATGTGGTATAGAGTCGTACTTTGGATTTCAGCAAATTATTTTTAGGAAAGCCATTTTGTTGAGTAGGACCTGGAGATTTGGTTTGAGTTGGTCTAGTTTGTTTCTTGAAGCAATCAGCAAGGATTAAGCTGATCAGGAATATTGAAGGTTCTCAAGAGTTTTGCAGTTAGAATTTGGATATTGTTTTAGTTTTATCCGATCAAAGGAGACATAAGATTTGGTAAAACTGGGGAGTTCGCTCTGGAGGTATTTTGAGTTTTCCTGTGTTCTCTAGAAATTAGATTTTGATCTACAGGATTGAATTGCCAGTCCGGATAGCTGGAATTCATTGTATTTCACATATCTCTGAGGAATATGTGTATGTCTCTTCGAGTGATAGAATCAGCAGTTCAGAAAGGATCTGGTAGTTGAGTTGGTTTGAGTTTAATCTAATATCTTGTTCAGATTTGAAGAATCAGATGAGGGAGTTCTTGGTTATAGTAGTATAGTTACTTAAGATTCTGTAGAGCGAGTATCCCAGTATAGGTACCTGGAAAACTCTTGATAATATTAGGAAGTTATATTCAGAATTTTGTCTGGATAGATAAAATTATTTGTTTGAATTAATTGTTTTGGATGCTATGATTGATTGTGTGATTGCTATTTGAAATTTAAATTCTTCAGCTGGGTTATTACATTATCTTTGCTTTTAAATTTCGGGGACGAAATTCTTTTAAGGGGGGAGGAATGTAACGACCCAGAATTTTGAGCAATATCAATTTAATAATCTTTGATAATAATTAAATTGATTTGATCATTTTATATTATTAATTGACAAGTTAAAATTATTTCAAGGGCTGAAAACAATAATTTGTTAATATCTATTAATATTTTTCTTTGCAATATAAATAGGCAAGATTAATTCTTTTGAAAATTTATAATATTTTAATTTGGAATATTTATTTTGGTAATTTAAAATTTGTAAGACTTATCCTATTTTCTATTTATAATATATATATTGTCATATCTTGTAAATAGGGAATGTTTAATGTAATAAAACTTTATATTCAAATTGTAATATATAAATGTATATATTGTGATTTGAGATTTGTTTTAAAATTTAATATGGAAATTAACAAATTTAATGTTAGAATGTTTCTATTTGAAATTTGTATATATATTTGTATATATATTTGAAATAGGAAAATTATTAATTTAAATTTAACAAGAGTTTTTCAAATTTTAATATATATAGTTTTGAAATTTGAAATGTTAACTGATTTAATATTTTTGAAATGATATTTGAAATTTAATTTTTTTTTATAACAAAGTTTATTGCTTATTATTATAAACATATAGTTCAACTTGAGTTTTAGATAAGACTTAAATTTAAAAGCTCATTTGCTTAATATTCTTCCATTTTAATTTTAACACAAGATAAATTTGTTTTAAAATTTTAAGAGTTGAATTAAAATAGATGTTTCAAACATATAAACATTAAATTGAATCAAAATGTAAGTTACTTGATTTCATATAAATATTACATAAATATTCCATAAATACAAGTATATATAGCTTACATAAATTTTAATAAGAGAAATAACATTTAAAACATCTATAAAACATTGAGAAAATAACTTTTGCAAAATAAGAATTAAACATAATAACACTTGTAAACTTTTAAATATGTGTTAAGACAAATGTAAATTAAATGGTATAGGTGTAGGCTAATAAGGAGATAAGTTAGACAAATGTCATACTCTTTAGTAATTAAGTTTTAAATTAAATTGTAAATAATAAAAAGAAAGATTTTATTCATCAGCAAATCTTTCTCTTCATTTCACAAAGATGAATACAAATCTGAAAAAAAATGCTAACAAAAAACAAAGTTGAAAAAAAAAGAAAGAAAAGAAAATCTGTAGAAAATTTGAAACAAGAAAGAGATGAAAGGCAAATTCAAATCAGGAGTAAATTTGGAAAAAATCAATCAAATGCAAGGTTTTCAAATGCAGCAGCAAGATTTAAATCAACATGCAATTCAGATACATCAAGCAATGCAGACAAGAAACTAATCTGTCAACATGCAGTGAAATCAAAAGCCTGGAAAGCTATTCTGTCTTCTGCAAAATTCAAAGTGAGTAAATGCAATTTTTTAAAAAACAGTTTTGAATCTTAAAAATTTATATTGTTCTTGTGTAATTATGATGATTTGTCTGGTGAATGGATTTAAACTAATGGGTGATTTATGATTTTGAGTTGCCTGTATACATGAATATATGCTCAGTATCCTTATAAACAGGTTTCCAATGTCATAATAAATTCAAGAATACAATGCTGAATTCGAATTTGCTTAGGATTTGTTTACAAATGTTGTTTGTAATCACATAAGCTATCATCTAAAAATAATTACAAGATTTTAAATTGAATAATTTATTATAAATAATTGAATTTACAGTACACTTTCAATTTGGGTCAGAAATTCATGAATTAAATTTTTAATTTTGGATTCATAATTGAATTGCAAATAGAAAATTATGATTTTTAATACTTGAATCATAATTTTTAATGGGGTAATTAGTGAGCTATTGGGATTTAGCTGTTTGGGGTTTTCTGGCCATTTCTCGGCGAACTTCTGAATTAGGGTCGTCGTGGTTGAGTATGGAGGTAGAGGGAGGGTTGATGTTCACCAGAAAAATGCAAAAGAATTTTTCTAATTGTTAAATCAATGGGAATGGATCGATATAGGGTTTTATGCCTGAGTTTTGACGTCGTAGTTTAATTGAGTTTCGCGGCAACGTGGAGTATCCGGTGGCGATCGCAGTTGTTGCTGAAGATTAGGGAGGTTGTGATAAAGCTTCGGAGGTGACGGTGGGACTTCTCGACGTTTGTGCTGTCGTAGATGTTGGTTTGCTGGTGAGGGTGTCTTCAAATTTTGGATTCGAAGGTCATTTTTCGAATCTCGAGCGAAATTGATTTTCTGGGTTGATCATTGTGATGTAGGGGTGGATCGTGACTTGATGGAGGCTGGCATGGAGATCGCCGTCGATTGGCGTGGTCGTGCACGTTGATGTGCACGGCCTTGTGCATCTGGGAATGGGTTCTAGGGAGAAGTAGAGGGGAGCTTGAAGACGACTCGGGTTTATGTCCAGGGAGATTCAAGTTTTACTCGAAGCAGGTTTAGGTTTGTTTTACTCGGAGTTAACGTGTGTTATACTCGGGGTATACGCGAGATTTTCTTTGGGTTGCTCGAGTCGTTGAGCATGTTTCGGTTTGGTACTGGAAGCTTTATGTGTAACAGTAATGTTTTTCTTTAAAAAGCTTAAAAACAAAGAAAATTTGGTTTTAAGGAATAAAGTTTTTTTTAAACAAAGGTTAAACAAGTTTCGAAACTAAAATTGTTTCAAAGTTATGTTTTAAACAAATTTATACATCTTAAAATATGGAAGTTTTAAAATAAGTGGATTTGAAATAAAGTTTGTATTAAACTTTAATAAATAAATTTGGAAAGGTTTTAAAGATTTAAATAGTTTAATTTAAAATGTGTTTATTTATAAATTGATTTCTAAAAGGTTATATTTTATTTAAATAAAGTTTAATGATTTAGAATTTGATAATCAATTGTAATAAAAATTTATCTTATGTAAATTGGAATTTTGATTTAATTAAAGATAATTAAATTTGGAAAGGTAATTAGGATAATTAAATTATTAACCATTGAAAGGTTATTGGTTAATATCAATGTGTTAATTAAGATAATGGTTTCTTGTTTAAGAATCTTTTTAATATAGTAAATTAAAGAATCATTTAATTAATTTTAAATGATTAAGTTAAATAATTAATTTGTGATTAATTAAGATAATAACTTATGGGTTAATCTAATATAATTACTTTGGAAAGTAATTAAGTAATTAAGTGGTTAATTACTACAGGTAATTAAGTAAAGGATAATTACTTTATGTAAGTAATTAAGTTATATGATTAAGAGATTAATCACTTGTGTTATTAATTAAAGTATTAATTAATATAATTAATTAAAGGTTCAAATTATTTGATTTATGATTAATTAATAAAAGGATTAAGAGTAATTAATTAAGTGATTAATTACTTGTAAAAGTAATTAATTAAGAAAGAAATTTAATTAATGGAAATAATCATTAATTAATGGAAATAATTAATTAATTGTTAATTAATGATTTAAGAATAATCATTTTATACTTATGTTTTAATTACTGAATGTAATTAAAGTAATTAATCAAAGGTGATTAATTAAAAGTAATTAATTAAATGTGATTAATTAAAAGTAATCAATCAAGTAGTTTTAATTAAAAGTAATTAATCAAGTGTGATTAATTAAAAGTGATTAATCAGGTGTAATTAATTAAAGGTAATTAAGGAATAATTATCTAGATAATTAAAGAATAGTTAATCAAGTATGATTAATTTTAAAGGGGTAATTAGGAGGTAATTACTTAGTATAATTTGGAAGTAATTAATCAGGATGATTAATTAATATGGTAATTAAGTAATAATTACTTAAAGTAATTAAGTGATAATTAATTGGGGAAGATTAATTGAAGTGGATAATTAAGAGATGTTAGTTAATTAATTTGTAATTAATTAATGAATAAGAAGTTGGATTGAAGGTAATCCAAGTGATTAATTAAGAATTAATTTAATTTAAGGATTAATTAAATTAATCAAGTTTGAATCAAACTTGTTTATGAATGAATAATGATTGGATGATATATATCATTGGATGAGTTAATGATATTGGTTGTTGTTGGATGACATTGATTGATGGGTGATGATGTGAATATGCTATATCTGAATGTGATATATATGCTGCTTTGTGATATGTATAGATGCATGTGAAAATAGATGCTTATCTATCTGTGTAATATGATACATCCATTTATGTTAAGTGATATTTTCTGAAATATCTATTGTTAAAAATCCCTTAAGTACAACTTGGACATTAAAATGGCGTTTGGTTTCGATGAGACCGGGATCGGGTTCCCATATTTGGATATCCGAAAACCACATCGATTCCAATTAAACGTTAGGTCGTTAATCCAAGTGGAGCGAGTGAAGACTCGAGGTATAAGGGCTATACGTCAGTATAACTCTGTGGGTGATTCCGTAATGAGTTTGACGGAATAGTGCTTATAGGTTCGAGATGGTGATTCAGAGTGCAAGGGCTATGGTCGTTGACTCTGAGGGTGATTCCAAAATAAGTGCAACGAGATAGTGCCTTCGGTTTCGTTCGAACCCGGAACGAACTTGTATGGATTGAATGCTTTCAGAACATCGTCAGGTGGACGATGAGCATTCTAAGATAGATGTATTCTATAAAGGTAATCGTAACCTCAAGCCTCATCAATCGAGAATGGCTAAAACAGGGGAGGTGCAGCAAGGCTTCGTGGGTAGCTCCCACTGGAGAGTAAGATACATCCCTGTCTAGATGTCCCTTTTTATTTTGGCTTTGTGGGCAGTTGGATCTGTAGCCAACTGCGGGGTGGTCTTGTTCGGGACTGTTCAGTAAGGAATGGTCCCGGCCTTGTGTTGCAGGGGAGTGGGAGTGCTCCTCGGTATGGTGACCTAGGCCACATATTGTGACGGGCGGCACCCCAGTAGCCCTGCCATTGATGGAAACCCATTTTTCCTACGAAACCCTACGGTTTTGTTTGTATTACCCACTTTTGTGGCTAGTAGCTGGAATTTAATGAATGTAACAATTTCGGCTATTTCATATTTATTTGAAAACCCTAGACACTATTATAATATCACAGGATTTCCTATCAAATGTTTTGGTTAGTGTAAGGTAAAAACTTTTCCATGGTTATGTGTGGGAAGTCTTACGTGATACCTTTCTTTCAAAGGATTTTCTAAAGTAAAGCAATCTTAAACCGTTTACTCACACCAGACCCCTGTCTGACCCGAGTGTTTATTTTCTGTTTTATTAAACTCTTGGGTACTAATATTATATATGAGTAGTCAAGTGATTCAGGTTATCTCTTGACAAATTCTGGAGGTGCTTTGGAGCAGGAGGCTTCAGCGTGTAGATATGGTTAGAGTTTCCGCTGTGTGTTATTCTGTATGATGTCTTGTATTGTATTCGACAGAAATGATATAACTGTCTAAATTGAAATGTATGATTGTGTACTCTGATATATATGATACTATGTATATGTTCTATATTATATTTAAATCATTCCGCTATGAGATTCTGATGTGTTGTTTCTTTTTTTTCTCTTTCTTTTCTTCTTATATCCCTTTCTTTCTTAATTAGTGATGTGATTTTCTGGTGCTAGAAAGTCGGGTCACTACGTCTAGAATGTCCTAACCTGAAAATCGGTAAAACTTGGTCTGACCCGAGCATTACACCAAAGTAACACCCGGGTCAGGCTGGAAACCAGCATGAATAAAACCCAACTAACATGGAATACCAAACAAACAACTTATATAAACCTGGGGTATCTTATATCAATTTAACCAATTCACAATTTGCTATAGACAATGCTTATTTCATATATAAATTTCTAAGTACCAAACTTAGATAAAATAATCCAATTCACTTTAATCAATTCATTCCATCCTATTGGTTTCACAAATCAATTTATAAAAATTCGAAGTGGTTTCGGGTATTTCCCAATACCTGACTCCGGTCTCTTCGAAATTCATGTTATCCTATCCCAAGTTATTCAAATGAAATACACAACATTCATATCAGAGATACCAACACATTTCAAAATATCCAATACCAATCAATCATCCATCACATACAAATCAATTCAATTGATTCAATTGAATTTCAAATCTCAATCACCTATATCCCTTCATTCAATGTTAATTAAATTCCAAATTAATTAATTGGTCAACCCATCATTATTCATCTTAATTAATCACCCTGGATTAATTATCTTTCAATTACATTAAGTAATTATCTTTAATTAACTTCACAATATTAATTATTCTTAACCAAAGTCAATAAGTAATGTTAATTACTTCATGAATTAATTAACTATTTTAATTACATTAATCCTTAATTACTTATTAATTAACTTCATAAGTCGCTTATTATAGATTAATTCGTCTTAATTAGTAAATCTTCAATTACATCGTTAATTATATTAACTATTTCCAATTATATTTTAATTAGTTCTAATCTAAATTAATTACTTTAATTCAACCACAATATTAATCATTTCCGATTAATTTCAACCTGTAATTAATTATCCATTTATTTACTTTATTAATCAAATTTCTCCTAAATTAATAACCTTAATTAATCTCTTGATTTATTCCTCAAAACAATTTTATTTTATTAATTTCATTAAGTAATTATTTACCAGGCCATCCAATGATTATTCTGAATTACTTACACTTAATTTAATTAACTTAAACTTAATTAATTAATTCAATGCCTTATTAAATTTTAAGATGAAGACATTTTCTTATTTATGTTTTAAGTTTAATACAACTTAAAACCCAATATACCTCGAGTCAAACCCAATTAACTCGAGAACCAACCAAAACCAAAGTCATATCATCATTAGTGCACATCCAATAAATTTAATCATTCAACCAAACCATTTAAATCTAAATAAAACTCCGATTGAGTGAGGTTTACTCACCTTTGATTTTGCAATCCAAATCCAATCTCGACTTGGTTCCTTCCAGATGTTGACCTTGAATAATAATTTATATGATTTATTATTATTTGAAATAAATCGAAAATCAATTACCATTTAATACTTAAATTTTAAATTAACAATTTGGTTTTAATCGAATAAATTCTAATTTCAACCAATTTCCTCTAATAATTTATTTCAACAAGATAATCTCTAAAATTTCCAATACCCAAACTCCAATGTATACCCTTTTCCCTCCTCCCAAAATCTTACTTATAAAATAATATATATTTAAAAATCCAATCTTCATATAAACTTCTAACATTTTGATTTTTTTTCATTCTGTAAGTTCTGAATATATAAAATTTTAAAAACAAATACCATTTACCTTACTGCTGTTGACAAGTTGCCAAAGTCATCGAACTCCTCCTCCCACCAGTCGACGAACCACGCTACTGTCGAATGCCTCCACCCCGCCATCGTTGCCTACCCTCGAACTTGCGAAGCTCCTCGCGATTCGAAATCGCGTCCAACATCCCCAGCCATTCCCTTAATCTCGAACTCACCCACGAACGAACTTGTTACACCGCACATGATTCGACAACCCTGCCCGACGAAGACGCCACTCAATTTCATCGCCTCATCGCTACTCGACCCCACTGCCTAGTCGCGACTCGGTCGCCCTTTAATTTTCGATTTCTGTCCTCGTTCACGCGAACTACCCAACTCACCAAACCCTAATGTCGAACGCAAGAACTTGAGGGAGAGGGAGAGGGAGCGCGGCTACGAGCGAACAAGAAACTCGCAGCCACCATTAATTTGAAATTGATTTCCCTTTTCCTTTTTTTTTAAGGTTCGATTTACTGCTGGAAATAGGAGAGGAAAACGGGGAGATTAGATATAGGGTTGGAGAAGCTTCTCAAGCACGCATGAATAAAATATAATCGAATATTTTCTCGCGTTATATAATTGCAAAATCTCGAACCCCGCATCAGATATGCCGACAGACGATTATAAGATTTTACCCGCATTCCGAGCAAAATGGAACGCGTTTCGAAAGCTAATTTGATCGTATGTGCGAGTTACAAAAGAAAACTATAAAATTTCACTTAAATCAATTAAAATAATTTCTAAACGTTTTGAGCTGCCAGGGTCAAACGACAACTTCGATTGCTACGAAAATTGAAATCTGATAATAACTAACTACTACAGATCCAATGGAACTAATTTCGTCGAATTCCGAGACTGTGCCTCGGAAGGCTATTTTTAAATTCAATTTAAACGATGTATTTTTAAAATTGAATACATTATCTTTAAATTGAATTTCAACCATTTTATTATCTTCGGTATCATCATTATAAATTTTATAAGCCTTCAAATTATTTTAAAAAGGTTTAGAAATTTTTGATTCAACAAATTACCCAATTTCAATTATTAAATTCAATATTTAAACTATAAAATTCAATGATTTAATTATCAAGTAAACATTGGTATCTGGAATTCAAGCTAAATATTAACTTTTAATATTTTAAAATCAATTAACTATTCAAAATTAAATGGTTAGAAATTCCGGGTCGTCACACTTTGTTTTTGCAGATCAAATCTTTGGTAGCAGTCACAAAACCCATTAACTTAAAGGATTCAACATATTCATGGAATGACGTAGTATTGAAATGCACTATTTTTAAGTAGTAAATGCATATTTTTGCATATTTTATTTGATCAATCAGAATTATTTTTACCAGGTTTATAACGGCTGAACTTGCAACTTTGTCCGAAGCAACGACACTTGAAGTAGCAGCACATGAATAATTGGTTAGTTTCATTTTCATTAAATTTTAACTTATTTATATATTCACAGCATATGTTAGTGTTGGCCATTTATAACTGATAAGTCATGTTAACGTAAAAATCAGACGCTAACACCCCGGTGTATGTAGAGTAAATGTGAAAGCACCACCCGTCAATACCGGAATCAGAGATAAGCAGAAAATTACAGAAAAGCAGTAGAAGACACAGGCTTTATAGTGGTTCGGCTTATAGTCAAGCCTACGTCCACTTTAGTTCTCTTTATTACTGACTTAAGTACAACTTATACAACTTTCTTCAATTACAACACACTTTAGACTATTAACTCAAACTTCGATGCAGAATAATCTTTTGAGTTCATATTGAATGATGTAGATTCTCTCTTGAAGTTTGTTGTAGTGTCCTTGGTGCTTGGGGTGCTTGAAGTGTTGTTCGAGTTGAGAAAATGGCAGAGTGTTGAGGCTTCGGAGAACGATCCAAAAGTCCCCCTCGAGTTGGAGCTAGTGTCGTATTTATAGGAGTTTTCTGGTCATAAGTCGTGGGTCGGAAGTTGCGACCTATGGTAGGTCGTAGGTCGGAAGTTGCGACCTATGGTAGGCCGTAGGTCGGAAGTTGCGACCTATGGTATGTCGTAGGTCGGAAGTCACGACCTAAGCCATACGAGCTTCGGCCTATTCTGGTTGCACTCGGCCTCTCTGAGCGGGTTAATGGGTCGAACATGCGGCTAAGTCGCTAGGTCGTGGACTCCTCTATGTCGCTGAACTCTTCAGGTCGCAAGGCCCTTTAAGTGATCAGGTCGTTCCACCTCTTAGGTCGTTCCACCTTTTAGGTCGTTCCACCTTTTAGGTCGTCCCACCTTTTAGGTCGTCCCACCTTTTAGGTCGTTAAGTCGGCTCATCTCTTAGGTCGTTAGGTTGGCTTATCTCTTAGGTCGCTGTGCTTATGTAAGTCGCTAGGTCGTTTCATCTTGTTAGCCTCTTAGGTCGCTCCGGTTGTTGAGTCGCTAAGTCGCATAACAAAGGAATTAACATTTGCCCCTCGAAGTACACGCCTAGGTCGTAGGTCGTGTGTTTCAACTTAGTTCCTTAGGTTGTAAGCGACTCATTGGGTTTGCTAGGTCGCGTGACGATATGCCTTCCTTTCTTTTCCATATAAATTGCTTAACCCGCTCCTTCTTCACTTTATTTGTTCCAACATTCTAAGCCGCCATTAACAAACCTTCGAGCTTAAAGATTTAGCACGAAATCTTTTCCTCTTTCAACCGTCAATTCCATCAGCGAATTTAGGTAATCTTGAGCATTTATTCGTTGCACTCGTTGCCGATTCCATCATAACCATTTCCACACGATTTTGTTGTTACAATGCAATTTGGCATTCGAATTTGCCTTTCGATTCTCTGTCAAATTTTTAGTGGTTGTTGTAGGAACGAATCGGCCTAGGGTTTCATGGGGTTCCTGGAAACTTGGAGAGGATGATGAGGTTTCAGGAGTTTGGAGGAGGCGAAGAGATTCTTGGTTATTGGGTTATTGGATAGCGGGTTATGTGATTTGCTAGGTGGAGAGAAGCGAATGGGTTAGAGAGGGATCAGAAACGACCGGTTTAAGTACCTTAGGCGACCTTTTGGTTTGGATGTGAACTACCCGACTCATCTTCCTTGCGACCTAACTCACTTGCGACTTATCATATCTACGACTTAGGTCTTAGGTCGCGGCCGAGCTAGGACCTAGATAATTTTGACCTACCGAGCAGCTTTTTGCGGCTTATACCAATCTTACATACTTGTTAGGTCACCAACGACCTAAGACTTGAGCAAATTTTCACTGCCTTGATTTGAAGCTTTGTGACTTAACCTTTAGATCGTGTGAGCGACCTAGGACTTGGATGCACACTGCCATGCCTTGTATTCTTTAACTCAAACCGTACGGCCTAGGACTTGAACAACTTGAGAGCTTCAAAATTTTGATAGAACTTGATTGCACTTCCAACTTGAACTTTGAACTGCCGAGATAACTTGCATGACCTTGCTATGCCTTCTTAACAGATTAAATCAATTTTAATGCCAACGACCTGTTAAGCACAATATTTGCAGAAAAATGGGACGAATATACTGCCACTGATTGTCCACATCGAATGACAGATTAGTCGATAAAATATAATCAACTTAAAGAAATTACATGAAATGTTGTGAACCAACAAATTCAAGTGAGGTAGTAAAGCAATATTAATTAACTAAAGCCGATTTGTTTGCATCAATACTACACTTGCATTTGAACTTCAGGTGACAAGACCTGAAATTTTACAATTGTCATATGTTTATTAATTCAATTCCAGTTATACTTTCTTGTCACTTTGTTAGTTTTGCACAACACTTCACACATTTAGGAAACATGCACCTTCACATTTGAATATCCAGTTCCTTGTGTAGAATGTCTTCTCATCAAGAGGAAGTGGTAGAACAAACTAGAGAGGCCTTCCCAATAGCCGATCCACTGGTCAACCCCCCGGAAAGAACTCCAACTACTCTGAGTCATCGGGTGTTCAATCAGTTACGTGCCCAGTTTGGGATTGCAGAAGCAGATGTTATTCTCCCTAGGCCAAATGATTTTGCTGATAGTCCTCCCTTCGGCTTTGTCGTTGTTAACCGCCAAATGTGCCTTTGTGGTGCCATTCCTCCTTTTAACAATTTTCTCCAACAACTCTTTCGCCGGTTGGCCATCTCTCCTTTTCAATTGCACCCCAATGGCTATGCCATCTTGATGGGAATATGCGTTCTATTCAGAAGGATGCTTAACCATCTCCCAAGTTTTGAAGAAATCTGCTATTTATGCACATTTGCGAGAAATAAAGAACATCCTTCCATCATACATGTGAGAAGCGCCAGAAATCGCAAGCTTATCGCTGATCTCTCTGAGAGCGCTCATGGTTTCCGGAGTCAATTCTTCTTTGTTCATTGCCCCCAGGGATTTTATGCTATCTGGAGGGTAGGGGGTACGCTTACTCATCCCCATTCTTTCCTTTTCTGAGCCTTCCGAGGTCCGAATTGCTAAATGTTAACTTCGTTCTCTGCTTTTACAGTTCTTCCTCCTCCTTGTAGAGACTTCAGCCACAAGTCCACTTTCGAGAAGCTAAATGCAGTGACAGCTGAGGAGAGAAGCATCAAATTTTTGCTGAGAGATGAGTTTCTACATCAATTTTGACTCCTAAACTCTTCTCGCTCTACTCAGCCTTATGAAGTTCCCGACTCTCCAGGCAAGACACAAGATGCCTCTGTTTCTGCTGAGGAACCTATATCGAAAGAACCTACTTCCGAGGCTTCCCTGGTGAAGTGCTCTATTTCTACTAATGTTGCGGGGTCATCCGGAAAACTTTCACTTGCCCCGGTCATCGACGAAGAAGAAGAACCTCAAGAACCCCCTCAACACTCAGAGAAATCCGGTGACGAAGGAGCTGAAAAGACGAGTCCCGCCAAGCAGAGCGGGGATGACATTTATGAAGGATTGAGCGATCTGGTAGTCACTTCACAGGAGCTCTTTAAAGACGACCCTATTTCTGTTAGAGTTATCTTTTCAGCAGTTGAAGCAACATCCACTTTACAACAGACCCCGTCAGCTCAAGAGTTGACGTTAGCTACAAAACCCATCATTTCCCCGCAACCGAGGAGTGGTTCATAGTTTGACACGCGTAGTTTGCACGTTACACACACTTAGGATTTTTTAGCATTCTCATGCACTTACATGCACTTTACTTCAAATATTCTCAAGCTTTTCCTCTTTTCCATTTTCAGGTCTTTCAATGGGGCGACGCTCTTATTACGACGACTTTCAGAGCTACGGGAGACGCGACTCTTTTGATCCTAAGGATACTTCCTTCTTATAGGGAGACTGACGAAGAGAGAGCCGCACGAAAAGCTCGTGAAAGGCGTGGCCACGAAGAATGCCATGAAAGACGGGACGAGCGACATGATTCTTCCCAGAGGGAAGATGATTCTCATAAACGGACGTGACGACAAGGGGAAAGGTCAGGCTGCCGAAGATATGAGTAAAAGAGTCAAACATTGCAAAAAACCAGCATCCGAGATTTCCGAACAACCTGCTGCTCCTGTACTATCTCAATCTCCTGCCCTGACAAGTACTGACATTCAAACAATCATTGGTAGGCCCCCATATCAAGTTGGCCCAGGCCCAGCTACTCTTCAGAGTCGATTCTCGAATTGGTGCCTGAAAGGAGTGCGCTTTGATCTTGACCTGGTCCCGATCGACAAGCAGGCTATGCTTCGCAACCTTGATGCCGTCAAGCTTGATATCGAGAGGATGTCAAGTTGGAAAAAGCTTGTCAATGAGCTCCAGAGGGTAAATCGCACCAATCTTGAAGCCATGTTAACAATGGAAAACGACAAATCTGAATGGCAGAAAATTCTTGAGCAACATGACGCTGAAATGAGAAGCATTGCTACTTATAACGAAAAGCTCGAAGCGGATGTTGAAAAACTTAAAGAAGAGCTTTCTACTTCCTCCACTTCCTACTCGCAAAGGGAGCAAGTGCTTCAACAACAAGTGCGAGAAGCTCATGTCGCTCAAAGAGATGCCAAAGATAGGCTTGATGTGCAAAAAAGAATTAATGAGGGCCATATTGCTGACATTGCAGAGCTGTAAAAGAAGATTGACTCCCAGGACGTGGAGATCGAAATGCTAAAACTTCAACTCTCTAAAGCTGAAAGAGTGCGTGATGAGGCTGTTGCCGGCAAAATTGCAGCTGAAGGGTCTCACGAGGCAAAGAAAGCCAACATCAGCTCAACATTATTTGACTTTTACTTGCATAGCATCCTGGGGCGCGGTAGTCTCGCCTTTCTAGGCCCCAAATATGAAATAACTCTGGCCGAAGTGTGGGAGGCCATTCTTGACATGCTCGGCAGTGCAGGCTATACTGAGGCAGATTTAGAGGCAAACTATCTTGATGACAATGCACGTGCTGCTCTTGCCAAGGGAAAAGAGCAGCTTGCCGAAGAGAGAGCCGGAATGGCAGAAGGAGGACATGTAGGGAAGGCAACTTTAACCGACCCAGTTCAACCTTCGGTTTCGGCCGATATCGACATTGTTGGTTCCTGTTCCCATTCTCCGCCTCCTACCAAAGCCATCACTGAGGGTGCAACCGCTCACAATGGGGATGAGAGTCAAGAGAGCGGTGATGCGCGGGGCTTCGAAGTTGACATAGTAAAGCCTGCTTCGCCAGGTAACCCTACTGCTGATCTCGCTCAAGTGGACTACTCGTTTGCTTCAACCGAGTTCAATGAGCTTCTTGATTATTTTTTAAATCTCAACGCACCACTAACTCCTCTCTTTACGAGAGATACTGACTTTAACTTCTTTTCTTCTATAGAGAAAGCATCGAGCATTGTTCAGACTTCCCCTCCTCCAGTTATTCCTTCTCCATCTCTTCAGGTCACTCCTCCTTCTCTTTCTCAACCATGGTCGCAAGAGGAGCAAATAGAAGCTCTTCGAGACTTGGATGATCCCATTGCTTTACAAGAACATAGGGGAGAAGAACCTGAAGAGGGCGAAAAGACTCCGAAACCAACTGGTTTTGATGATATGCCGTTAACCACACTTCTCTCTCCAGGAAGTGGGTCTTCTTCTAAGAAGAGGGGGAAAAGTGGAGTCTCGAAGAAGAAGAAGGAAGCTTCAGCTGGCGAAGAAAAAGCAGAGGAAAGTCCAATTGTGCCCCTTTCTCCTTCTTCCCCTACTCTTACAAGCCGGCCCAAGAAGTTGATCATCCGGCCAGGCGCAGGCTCTAAAGGTGGAAAGAGGAAGAAATGATGGCTTTGGTCCTGTGCTTTTATCTTGCTTTTTGCTTTTTGCTTGTATATAAGCTTGTGTTGACCGGAGATTGTGCGGGTACCGGTCCTCGCATTCTTTATTTTGAAAACCTGCACATGTATAAAATTCTCATAGTATGGAATAAAATGATTCTTTCACTTATACAAATTTCTGTCTGTATTTGAGAATGCATTTATTCTTCTTTTTATACAAGTTTCATTATTTTTTTCTGTGTGATATTGCAGTAAACCTATGGTATGTTGCTTGAGCATCGTTTTTATTTTTGCAATTATATTATATTGCCCCCATACCATGGTCTATTGCCATCTCTTTCACATTAGCAGAATTTTGGAGAATAACTCTTCTGTTTCGAGAAGTCTTGTACTCTTTCTTTAGAGAACATCTTTTCCATTTGAAAGAGGTTGGCATCTTGTACTTTATAAGATAATATTTCCGTTTTAAGGAAATATTTTTTCCTGATTTAGTGGAATGCACCTCGTATTGGAGAAGTTCTTCTTCTTCTTTTTTTAGCGAAGTTTTTTTTTACACTTCACTTTTGGAGAAAGTCACTTTTATTTTGGCAAGTGAATTTTCCTTCGTGGTAAAGTGGGCCTCCGAAAAAGAGCTTTAACCTGCTTGTGCCTCCGAAGAGGGCTTTTGTTTAATTGTGCCTCTGGGGAGAGGTCTTTTTGTTTGATTGTGCCGCTGGGAAGAGGGCTTTTTGTTTGATTGTGCCTCTGGGAAGAGGGCTTTTTGTTTTGCACTTCAAACTTGGGAAGTGTGCCTCCGAAGAGGTCTTTGTTTTGCACTTCAAACTTGGGAAGTGTGCCTCCGAAGAGGTCTTTGTTTGGCACTTCAAACTTGGGAAGTGTGCCTCCAAAGAGGTCTTTGTTTTTTGCACTTCAAACTTGGGAAGTGTGCCTCCGAAGAGGTCTTTGTTTTTGCACTTCAAACTTGGGAAGTGTGCCTCCGAAGAGGTCTTTGTTTGGAACTTCAAACTTGGGAAGTGTGCCTCCGAAGAGGTCTTTGTTTTTGCACTTCAAACTTGGGAAGTGTGCCTCCGAAGAGGTCTTTGCTGTTCGTTGCCTGCTTGCCCATGTCTTTTCACCATTTGCTCATATCAGCGATTCCCTGTTATCATTTCCAAGCACACATTTCTTTCTTTTGCAAGTACTTTATTTTGTCCAAAGAAGTATACTTCACTGTTAAATGAGTTCTCGAGGGGCAGACATAGGCTAATTAATCGGATGTTCGTTTGCGCAAACGATCACGATTAATCAGCAAGGGCCCACTTCTGACCGAACCACTAACTGTTTGCTTGAAGCACTTCTTGTATAGGATTTGAGTCTGGAATTTTTGTGGCTGGACATTCATTTGTTGAGTGATGTCCGGGATCGCTTGGTTTGGTGATGGGTAAGCTTTGCTTTGATTGCCTGCAATATTAAATCAACATTTTAGCAATATATTTAAGATATTTGCATATCGAAATGAAACAGGCATTTTATAGTAATGAAAGCACAAGATTCATAGTTCCTATTTTTCATTTGCATTGTTTTTACAATGGCTTTTTAATATAAGAATGATACATCCATCATCCTTTTACAAATTTGTAACAAAGCTTTTAAGTAAGATATGAATGCAAGCGAATTCTGTCCCAGGCTTTCGGAATTGAATCCCCGATGTGAGGGGACTAGATGGCAGCATTTTTTAGAATAGGAACATTCTCTCCCTCTGGGGCTTTTCTCAAGGTACGAGCGTATCTTTCCATCTCGTCCCAACTTTCACCCGTTGGGTGGGGGCCTCCTGTGATGACATTAATGATAGGCCTATTATCTTCTTGTATTGCAGTTCTTTTGTTTGAGCCGGATTGATGAGCAGGATTCCGTTGCCCCTGAATTGATGAAGATGGATCATTCCTGTTTTTCTTGACGCATTTTTGGAGTTTGTTCTGTTTCAACGGTTCTTCAATCAGATTTTTCAGATGACGACATTCATTAGTGTCATGGCCAGGTTGATTGTGGAACCGACTGAATTTTCCATTATGCATAGCATTCTTTCCAACCTTCAACTCAGGTGGCGTCGGATATACAATAGCATCCTTTGTTGCGAAAAAGATGTTTTCTGGAGTATCAGTTAAGGGAGTATAGTCTGAAGGTTTAAAGCGGCGATCTTTCTTCAAGTCTTTCTGCTTTTTTCCACCATCATTCTCCCTCTTCTGTTTTCCAAACTCTCTTTTATCAGAAGCAACATTGTCATTTTGAATCTCGGTTACGACTGCTTTTGACGGCAAAGGAAGGTTATCCAAGCACATAAATTCGTCGGCCTTTTTATAAAACTTCTCAAGTGAATTTGGCTCTTTCATCCTCAACAACTTACCGAATTCACTAGACTTATCAATGGCTCGCATCAAGTAAGTCAGAATCATTTTAGGCTCAGCATTGTCCACCTCGGCTAAGGCTATGTTGAAGCAGTTTAGGAAAGATCTGAGAGGTTCTCCAGGATTTTGTTCAAAGTTGGAGAGCGACATTATATCCTTGGCCTTTGAAGCATATAGCCTGAACTGGTCCTTGAATTTCCAAGTGAGGTCAGAGAATTGATTTACCGAACGAACTGGCAGTTTTGTGAACCAAAGCAGTGCTACCCCTTCCAAATACACCGGAAAATACCTGCATTTGATCTCATCAGAAGCCCTGGCCCCGGTCATATGCCAGTCGTATTTGTATAGGAATTGGTTAGGGTCACTTGTTCCTCGATAAGCCGGAATAGTGGGAGGAACAAACTTCTTTGGAAATTCTGCTTTTAAAATCCTTTTAGTGAATGGAGTCTTGCTCGGAGCGAATCCCCATTCTTTTTCGTCTTCTTCCCTTTGCATACCTTCCTTCATGATTTCCCTGAGAAATATTCCTCATCATTAAGGGGCTCAGCAGGACAGGCATCGACCATCTTCTCAAAAGTTTGCCTCGACAGGCGCTCACGGAAAGTTGGCTGCTGTCCCGATCCTCCAACTTGGGGAGGTATGGCTTTGACTTGGCCAGCTGCCCTTTGAGGAACATCTCTTTCTTCAACATCATGAACATTATCAGGAAAGTTTGGTTCGTTATTCACCGGTTGATGGTTAGCCCCAAGCAAAGCGTTCAACCTTTCCAACATCAGATTGTTTTGGGCTTCCATCTGCTGGTATAGCCCAGAAATCGCGGCATCCAATTCTACTAACGTTACTCCAACAGTTGGAGTTGTTTGACTTAAAGGAGGAGAAGTGGCAGTAGTCTCGCGAACATCGTTGGATCTAACAGACTTGCGCTTTCTTCCAGGAGCCATTATTTCTGATAAACTTCTGGTTTTTAGAGAGATCCTTTTCACAAATTTCTACGAAGCTATGATGACAGTATCCCTGAGTTCAATTCTCAGTGAAAGCACCAAAAATGTTAATGTAAAATCAGATGCTAACACCCGGTGTATGTAGAGTAAATGTGAAAGCACCACCCGTCAATATGGGAATCGGAGATAAGCAGAAAATTACAGAAAAGCAGTAGAAGACACAGGCTTTATAGTGCTTCGGCTTATAGTCAAGCCTACGTTCACTTTAGTTCTCTTTATTACTAACTTAAGTACAACTTATACAACATTCTTCAATTACAACACACTTTAGACTATTAACTCAAACTTCGATGCAGAATAATCTTTTGAGTTCATATTGAATGATGTAGATTCTCTCTTGAAGTTTGTTGTAGTGTCCTTGGTGCTTGGGGTGCTTGAAGTGTTGTTCGAGTTGAGAAAATTGGTAGAGTGTTGAGGCTTCGGTGAACGATCCAAAAGTCCCCCTCGAGTTGGAGCTAGTGTCGTATTTATAGGAGTTTTCTGGTCATAAGTCGTAGGTCGGAAGTCACGACCCATGGTAGGTCGCAGGTTGGAAGTCGCGACCCATGGTAGGTCGTAGGTCGGAAGTTGCGACCTATGGTAGGTCGTAGGTCGGAAGTTGCGACCTATGGTAGGTCGTAGGTCGAAAGTCACGACCTAAGCCATACGAGCTCCGGCCTATTCTGGTTGCACTCGGCCTCTCTGAGCGGGTTAATGGGTGGAACATGTGGCTAAGTCGCTAGGTCATGGACTCCTCTAGGTCGCTGAACTCTTCAGGTCGCAAGGCCCTTTAAGTGATCAGGTCGTTCCACTGTTCCACCTCTTAGGTCGTTCCACCTTTTAGGTCGTTCCACCTTTTAGGTCATCCCACCTTTTAGGTTGTCCCACCTTTTAGGTCGTCCCACCTTTTAGGTCGTTAAGTCGGCTCATCTCTTAGGTCGTTAGGTCGGCTTATCTCTTAGGTCACTGTGCTTATGTAAGTCGCTAGGTCGTTTCATCTTGTTAGCCTCTTTAGGTCGCTCCGGTTGTTGAGTCGCTAAGTCGCATAACAAAGGAATTAACAAGTCATATGTCAATATTGGTTGTTTATAACTTATCAACATCTAAGCAATGGTCCTCCTCCTGTTAGACATTCTAAATGCTAATAGGTAAAAGGTTATCATGGCTACATGTAACTAGTTGCAATGATTATACACAGGTACTTAGTTTCACACCATTTTTGATATATTACGTCTTCTATTTTTATATTGAAAAAAAAGTGATTTATTATTCGTTGGACCCAAATAATTATTAACGTATATAGTAACCCTCAAATGTTCCAATGCATGCATTTTCTCTGATAGATATAGCGATGAAGTTGGTCGGATAAGAAGTAACATCGGAAATAGTATTATATCCCAACAGTTGATAAACCAGAATATTGTAATACATGTATTAGCATTTGACCTAATTTTAGTACTTCATCTAAATCCTGGCATTCTGTAAAACTACAAGATTTCAAATAACGCTACCTCTTTTTGAAGGCATGTTATCTGCATTTTAAGATATCTACTCCCAAAACTAAAAATATTTTGAAGCTAAATTTATTAATTTTTTTGGCATTTGGAGATGACATATTGTTGATAGAGTAAATCAATGAGATGATGCATGATTGATGAAAAGCAGAGTATCTCAAATTTAAATAACCTTAATTTTATTACATAAGTCTAATTAAGTTTAAAAATTCAAATAATGCAAATCTGATCAATGCAGGCAGCCAGACTGAAGTGTTCATCGACTCACGTGAATGGATAGACTCTAACCGCGAAGACGATTTCGTTAGTGACATGGAGGTTAGATTACTATTCCAGATTATAAGATCTCATTCAAAGTTTTATCCTTTATTGATGAAATTTGATCTATTTACCTTGAAAGAAGATTTGGTTAATTAATGATTTGTATAATACTATGTCCCCCATGTTGATCATCAAGCACAAGGAGATAGCATCTTTTCGATTAGCAACACATTAACGGTGATAACCAATAAGGGCATATATTTTTGTTCGTAGTTTTCTATAAATTGGTATAAATAAACAACGCTTCAGTAATAATCAATGTTTTTCAAATGGTACTACAAAATTAAAAAAATTGTCAATTGGCACTAATTCTTAATATATTTCATCTTAAACCACTGTTCATATAATAATAATATTGTCGCATCCACATATTATTATTTCAACTTATGATATATACTGTTAAATAGCTTACACTGTATATCCATGAATGCTATAGTAGTACATTGATGAATGCTATACTCAAATGAATTTTTCCTTCGAAAATAATAATCCCTCCAAAATAAATAAATATGTTTCATGTAAGAGAATAATACTCCCAATTCATAGCAGTTTATTTATTTCCCCTGGAATTTGTTTTTCCTGCTGCCTCCTTTTGTTGTTTGAGTTGTTACATGTACATTTATTACTTGAAGTTATGTAATTATTTTATTAACTATAAATTTAAACTCGGCTATTTTGTTAACTAAATGGAATAGCGGTTACTGACTAGAAGACTAGAGGTTTGGAAGTTGAATGTAGTTGATAAATGTACATATATGCATGCTTGGAGTAAAGACACTGTGTTTGGTGAAAATAAAGTTAACTAAGTTTTATAAAAATTAACTAAATTTATAGAAACTAACCTAATTTATAAAAGTCAACTAATTTTTATAATCGTTAACTGCATTTTATAAAAATTAAATAAGTTTATAACATAACTAAGTTTATAAAAATTAAGTTTTAAATTTCTTATTAAGTCTATAAAATAACTAAGTTAATAAAACTTAACAAATTTTTATAGAAGTTAACCAGCTTTTATAAACATTTGACTAAATTGACTAAGTTTGTAAAATTTAATCGAGTTTTATAAAAATTAAATAAGCTTATAAAAATTAACTATGTTTTATAAAAATTTAACTAAATTAACTAAATTACTAAAGAATTTATTAAGTTTCATAAATATTAAACTAAGTTTCTAAAATTAGCCAAGTTTATTTTCTTAATTAAGTTTAAAATATAACTAAGTTTTAAAGAAATTTAACTAAGTTGAATTTTTATTAAATTAACTAACTTAACAAAAATCAACTAATTTGTACAAAAAAGAACTATGTTAAGCAAGTTTTACAAAAATTAAACAAACAAGGTAACTAATTTTATAAAGAAATAACTAAGTTTATAAAAAATAATTAAGTTTTATAAAATTTTAACCAAGTCGACTAAATGTTTGTTAAAATTAACTAAATTTATAAAATTTAACTAGGTTTATTAAGTTTATAAAAATTAACTAAATTTACCAAATTTATCAAAGTTAAATAATTTTCTAAAAATAAACTAAGTTTTATTCAACTTAATAAATTCATAAGAATTAAAAATATAACAATTAACCAAGTTTTATAGTAATTAATTTTTTTCCAGATATTAACAAAATTTCATAAATATTAACTATATTTTATAAATTTAATGAAGTTAAATAAATTTTATAAAAATTAAGTAAATTTATAAAATGACTAATTTATAAAAATTAACTACTTTTTATACAAGTTAACTATATTTTATAAAAATTAAATAAGTTTATCAAAATAATTAAGTTTATAAAAATTAATTAAGTCAAAGTAAGTTTATTGTACTGTTGCTGGTTTAAATGGCAGTCAAAGATAATGCCTGTACGAGATTGTATTGTTTGAATTATTTTGTTGGAAATCCAAGTTTTCACCTAAATGATGTGACCTGTACTAGAATTTATTGAACCTTTACTATGATCAAGATTCTAGCCTTTCAAATTTGTATTTACTGTATTTATGATTTATATTTACAGGTAGATGGATGTCTTTAATGCAAAAAAGTAGAAAAATGCTGCAACAAGTTATCGATTCAAAGTTATTTTGGATGTCAGAACTACATTTTTGTTCGTATGTATTTCTACTTTGGTTACTAGCTACTACTTCTACATTGTTTATGAAATATTATGGACGTATTATATATGTTTTTTGTAAGAATATTATGTATGTTGATTATGTAATGTTACATGTAGATTATGAGATGCGTGATTAATATAACGAAATGTTTGAATAATGTACAATGTGTTGATTTTAGTTGAGTTATATATTTGGTATATAAATTGTCATCTATGCGTATAGAAATGGAATCTATCGGTGGGGAAATGTAGATACTCTAAACGACAGCGTTTTAAAAACGCTGTGTTAACTTTCAATAGCATTTACCGAGTGCTATAGAAAAGAGTTCATAATAGAGAAAAACGCTGAGAAAAATTCACGGCACCAGTTAAACGCTATAAAAAGTTATCTTAGCAAAGTAAAACTGCTGTTAAATCCATTTGATAACAGAGGTCGAACGCTACGAAAAGTATTTCAGCTCATTAGCAAAAACGCCATAAATTGTATTAACGACATCATTAGAACGCTATTAGAAACATGCTTTTTATAGCGTTTTCACTATTGCTATGATATGTTCAGTACCTATAATTGCATGTCGTTATACAGCGTAGTTAAAAACGCTGTTAAAACCTTTTACAGCATTTTTTAAATGCTGTTAAGGGTCCAGTTTGTTGTAGTGAATAATCTATAATATACAATAAATCTTTACACAGAAGCAAACTGTAATGCACACACATACATATCAATCAGAGGATACAAACCAATTTCAGCCCGGACAGTTATAACAACCTATCCTCACAATTTGCTGATAAATACAGTAAAGAATACAGTGGAAAATAACCATGTACGTGAATACTTCTTTAGGCTGCAGCTCGTCTCCTGAAGCACCAAAGCATCCAAACTAATCTATAATATACTCAGTCTGACCTGGGCATTGTGATAAAATAAAACCTGAATCAGTATGGTAAACCAGCATTAAAAAAACACAAATAATTAAATTTTAAAGTTATAAAAACCTTTAAAATCAAAATATCTCGTAAGTCCACATTGCACATAAACACGGACGGGTTTTTACCTTACGATAACCAAATCATTTCATATAGAAATCCATTTATATTATTGTAATGTCTAGGAATCAAAGAAAAATATGAACATAGCTTAAATGCTTGCATCTCACGTTTCAGCATAGTTGGGCACAATTAAGTCCGTACAATGCTTATTGGAGAATGGATTCTATACAATGAACTGGGGTACCACCTGTCACGGTGCATCTCTGTAACAGCCCGCAAATCCGTACCCCTTGAGTCAACACTATTCTACAACAATCAACTCAAGTTGTACAGAAAAACGAACAATTTGGGTTAAAGAAGAAGAGGTAGAAGAAGAAAATAGAAAACAACATCAAAATCTAACCATCGCAGTGGAATAAAATATAATAGATAATAAATGCTCTCTACTCAAAATTAAATATATCTGCTTATATATTACATCATCAGAGTACATCTAATCACAGCTCAACATCAATAACATACAAATGGATACATCATGACTCAACACAGCGGAATATGTATATATATAAACAAGTACGGGAGTACGTATCGTCATCCTGCTCGTCTCCTGAGCTCCACAGCATCACATCCTGTATATCCTACAATACTCGGTCTGACCCGAGCATTACAGTTAAATAACACCCAAGTCAGTCTGGAATACCAGCGTGAGAAAATCACACTCAATTGATTATTAAAGTTTCAAAAATCCTTTGAAAACAAAAGCATCTCGTAAGACCACGCCACAAATAAACATGTCGGGTTTTTACCTTACGATAGCTAAATCAATTTTTATAGAAATCCTCTGATATTATAATAGGGTCTATATACAAATACTTATAAAATAGCCGAAATTGTTACATTATTAAATTCCAGCTACTAGACACAGAGTGGGTAATACAAACAAAATTCGTACAAGGCTCGTAGGGAGAATGGATTTCCAACTAATGACTAGGCACTGGGGTACCACCTGTCATAGTACGGGGCCTGGATCACCGTACCGAGGAATACGCCCGCTCCCCTGCAACACAAGACCAAGACTACCCCTTACTGGACAATCCCGATGGAGATCACCCCACGGTTGGGATCAGCAACCGCCCACTAAGCCGAAATAAAAAGGGACATCTAGACAGGAATGACCTCACCCTGCTTGGGTGCTACCCACCTAGCCTTGCTGCATAACCCCTGATTTTCAGTCATTCCCATTTGATGAGGCTTGAGGCTAAGCGTTACCTTTTTAGAACATATCCCTTAGAATGCCCATCGTCCACCTGACGATGTCCCGTAAGCATTCGTCCAAACAAGTCCGTTCTAGGTTCGAACGGAACCGAAGGCACTATTCCTACTACATCCATTTTGGAAATATCCTCAGGATTAGTAGCGACTAGTCGTTGGACTTCACTGCTCCATCTTCGAATCCAAAATCATTTCCACGAAACGTACAAACTGGACCGAAGTGGTTTTCGAGAGATAAATCTCGATCCCGGTCTCTTCGAAACGATCAACGCATTTTTGTCCAATATTGATAGTCGGTTATTTAACTATCAATTAAGATTCACAAACAAACATCCACCAATAAATATCTCAAAATATCTTTACAAGATATATTTTCACTTTCAAACCCTTTTGAAAATAGTTTCAAACTATCTTCCTTTTCTCAGAATAAATTTTGAGTATTTCCATTTCCACTGGAATCACCAAGCACAAATCTTTAGATTTTTTAAAATAATTTAAAAACACTTTATTGAAAATATGTTAAACATTTAATTTACAAAATATTACTTTAATACTTAATTTATAATAATACTTTAGAAATAACTAAAATAAGGTTACCTTATAACTATACATTGGATTTTCTTTATTAAACAAATACCAAATCATTCTTTAAGTAACTATTACGATAATAGATTTAACAAAATACTTACTTTGGAATTTACTTTTAAACATTTAAGTTAAAACTACTTCAATAATTTACTAAAAAGACATACTATATAAACATTTGAAAATAAAGTTACTTAATATAATATAAAACTAGATTTCTACTTTTAAAAACAAAATACTAGGTTACTTCTTAATAATTTCTGCTAAAATAAATTAAAAGAAAATACTTACTTTAGACTTTAAATATTAGAAAAAATAAATTTTACAAAACTTGCTTTCTTTCAAAAAACAACTTTAAAACATTTAATTTATATTTAAAAAATTACTTTTTATAAACATGTACTTGGCTATCCAGAGAAAATTCCAACTTCAATTACTTAAATCAATTTTTCCAAATTGATTTCCAATTTATTTTATTTGAAATAAGTTTATTTAAATTCTCAACTCATTTCAAAATTCATTAGTTATGGACTTATTATTAATGTTATTATTTCCCGTTTGATTTTAAACCTTTTAACTGAAATATACAAATTTCAGGCTTTTCCCGATTTCTTCTTCATTCTTCTTAAATAATTTAAACCTTGAATTCTAAAATAAATGTTTTAATTATACTGAAGTTTAAAAATTCATTAATCTTCTGTTTATTTAAAATTTCCCTTCCATATACGGAATTTATTTATTAGAATTTAAAACTATTATTATTCTTATCCAAGTCATTCCTAATTTATTTAAATTCTCTATAATTATTTCACTTACAAATTCTCTTCAGTTTATTTCCAAAATCCAATTCTATATATCTTGATAAATTAGTGCACCGGAACATATCCAGGTAAACCATAACATCCAATATTCCAATTGTCAATAATATTCAGCACAGAATATAAGATAATCACAACGGAGGGTATTAAATAATTTAAATAAATGTTGAGGGATCCAGTTGGATCCCTCCAACCTGTTTTTCTCTGCATCCACTGACGTTAGCACAATATAATACACCGATTCCAAAATATCATACTATATCACATCAATCAATTCAATCATTCAAACAATTATTTAAATTTAATCATTTAAATTTAAGTTTCACTGAGTGAGATTAACTCACCTTTATTTTATGCCTGCAATCCTATTCCAATCCGGCTTGCTTGCTTCCTATTTTGACCTTATATAACATTCAGATGATTTTATTAATACTTGACTAATTGAACATTTTATTATCCATTTTAAGTAACCAATAATTTATTTTAGTTTTAAACCAATTTCCTTTTAATAAAATATTTTTAGCATCCAAGATAAATCGTATAACTTCAATAAATACATAAATTTGTACCGAACACATATTTTAAAACACTTAGTGGTGATAAAATGTGAGTATGTACGTTTACTTTTCCTTTGAATCTATATATACTAGAATAACCTATATATATTCATATATTTTAACATCTACCTGCTTATAAATCTTACCACTTTGCAAAAGTCCTATGTATTTTAAATTGTATACATATTACGAATAAATTACAGTAAGGTCTTATTAGTAATTAATTGAATTTGATTCCTGGATCTAGGTTGTTGACTAAAAAATAAGTTTCAAGAATCTAACCTTTATATAAACAAAATCTTATGTATACATATACTTTGTCTGATCCTCCATATGTGTATATAATTTAAATTGTAAATATAAATTATTCGCTATAACAGACTATTAATTAATTCTTAACCTATATATATATATATATAAATTTAAACTAATTTGATTAAGTTAAATCTCGACTTGAGGAAAGAGTTTACCAGAGGACTACCTTCTGACGATCGACAAATCCTTCCTCGAAATCGTCCAATCTCCATCGTCCAACCCTCTAAGCTCGCGAGCTTCCATCAGGTCGCGAGTTTCACATCAGGTCGCGAGTTTGATTACGAACAGATTCAAGTATCGGGTCACGAAGACTAATGCATAAAGATCTTGAGTTTTCAACGAGGTTCCGGAGCAGGATTATGTAGCGTAGATCTTGAGAAGAAGTATGAGAATGCTCGCAAGGTGAGCCATGTCGCCGGCGAATCGAAATATGTTCATTTTTGCCAAACTTTAGAAAATCTGATTCTTCCAATTTGGGGTAAAGCTGTAGGTTTTGTTGATTTTGATTTGAGAGGAGATTTGTTCGGCTATATTTCCATTTAAATTGAAGGAAAAACAAAGAGCGGCCATTAAAAAAATTTCAACTGAGTATTCGATTATGAAGAAGGAGGTTTCGGTGAATTCATTTAAGGAAATGAAGCTTGCGTGAGAAGAGAAAGGGAGACACGATGATGATAATATGTACGAGAGGAGGCAGCGATTTGAAGGAAAAACGGCGGATGGTGATCAGCACGTTAATAGATAATTAAAATTTTAAATAGAATTTTCGATGAAAATTTCCAACGCGTTTATGTATCGTACGCTCACATAACAACCCCAATCAGTACGAAATTTAAAATCCAATAATAATTCAATATTACGGACCCAATGGAACTAGTTTCGTCGAATTCCGAGACAGCGCCTCGGAAGTCTATTTTTAAATTCAATTTAAACTATAAAATTTTAAAACTGAACAAACCACTGTTAATTTCTATTTTACAACTTCTGTTATCTTCAGTATTATCAATATAAATTTTATGAGCCTTCAAATTATTTTTAATAAACTTAAAATTCCAGATTCAATATGTTACTCAACTTCAAATTATTTAATTCAATAAATTTAATTATCAGAAAAATTGTGATATTCGAATTCAAGTTAAAATTACTCTATTGAATATTTAAAAATCAATTAAATATTTCGATTTTAAATGCTCGAAAATTCCGGGTCGTCACATTCCTCCCCCCTTAAATGAATTTCGTCCCCAAAATTACTAATTAGGAAGAATGGTCCAATTCCCGTTACTTATCCAAAAAAACAAAAAATCCAACATCTGACCATCTTTTTATAAAAGACCCATTATCATACTTATTAACTTCTCAAATCTCCCATAGTTTCAAACTATACTATTTGTTTAACCATTCAAGTTTCAATTTAAAACCAAATTTTGAATTATCAAAATTTTCTCAAAAATTTTCTAACTCCCTAAATCCCCAAAAAAATTCGCCAGCGTCTCCTTTGCGCGGCTAGCTCGGTACAACTACAAAATGGCTCTACGGCCTCCCAAATCCAAAAAGAAAACAAAAAGCCAAGTGGCTCGATCCAAAAATCCAATCAAATTTCACATAATTTTAAACACCTACCTTTTTGTCGAGCATTTCAAATTTATCTTCTGAAATCAAAATCAATTCTCTTTACCTTTATATTACCTGCATGTCCTGCTTAGCACTAATATCCAATCACAATATTCCCAAAATATTTTATCGACTTCCTCACAAAATGCCAATATCTATTCATTCCAATATTATCTTAGATTATATTTGTAGTATCAATCTCTCATTTAAGAATTCACTATTCTTTTGTTAAGTTAATATAAGCATTTTATATGCTTCTTCGTTTATTTTCACCTTACCACTTTAGTTTATATTTAATTCTATTCAAATTGATTCCTTCATTATCATATGAATTTAATTTATTTTCAACTCCAAATATTGAATTTTATTTTTCATTTATAACTAATCCATGTCTTTATTTCAAATTAGTTTCATTTACTAAATTATTTTAGTTTCCAATTTAAATTCGTTATGTCATTAACAAAAAAAATTCCAAAAATTTTCTAACTCCCAAAATTTCTGAAAATTTTTGGCAGAGTCCCCTTGTACGGAGGAGCTTTTGCAATTTGACAAGAGACATAAATATGTATACACATCGACCCACACGGTCGAAAAAACCAAAAACAGTTCATATTTCCTATTTTTATTGCGCAGGCATACCTTATTTAGCATTTTAAGCAAGCGGCAAATTATTTTTAGCAAATAGCACAACCAAATCCAGCCACACGGCTCCCAGGTACCTGTACTTACTCAATTTAAACATGTAAGCGCGATATAAATGAAGTTTAACAACATTTCACTTATTTGCAACAGTTGAACACATGAATTCTAAAAGAAATTCACACCAAACATTTTCCCGTATGTAACTTATACAGTTCTTATACTAATTTAACTGTTTCAATTAATTTATAAACCATTCTCATTCAGTTTGAATGGTTTTAAAACTCAATCGCTTATATTTAATTTATTTTTAAGCAAACTGAACTCATATTTAATTCAATTGCTCTCAAAATCAATTCATTTTATTCCTATCAATTCATAGAATTTTAATTACTTTCATTTACATCCAAAGACAATTTATCCTATGCAATTTGACGAGATCCATGTGAATAAATAAGTATTTATATTTTATAACCAATTTGAATTGATTTCACTCAATTTATACTTAATTCTATTCCATTTTTAAATTTATTCACAATCCATATATTCTCATTTTCATTGCATTTTAAATTCGAATCCATTCACTTGCATTTCATTTTATTAACCAAACCAGTTCATTCAAAACCATTTACCAATTAAATTTCCTTTTTATTTTAATTCGTTCACAATCATTTATTTAGCTCGACACATTCAAAGCTTGCATATTACTACCCATTCCCGAATTAATTCAAATCAAGCTTTAATTTAATGGTCTTCCCATTTTACTCGTAGTCGAGCTTCTAATTATTCTCAATTTAAGTTAATTTACTCAATTTATTTCACTTTAAACTAAAGTTCACTCCAATTTGATTCTTATTTATTCCATCCATTTATTTATTCAATAAAATTAGTTTATCCACTCAATCCATTTTGAATTTACATTTCCTTAAATATTACTTATAACCCACCAAATTCTATTTCGATTCAAATTTATTTTCACTTGATTTAAATCCAACCCAATATCATTACACTTAGTTTTAAATTGAATTCAATCCAACTCTCCTTCAATTTATTCAAATCTTTTTTTCTATACTTAAGCTCATTTCATTTTGCAAATAAATTTCTCTTTTCCATTTAACTTGATTCTATTTTAATCCAATCCCATTTCAAACTACAAATTTATTTGATCAATTACTATACATTTTAACTTTTTAGATTCAGCTCATTCAATTTATTACAAGGCCATTTCCAATTTATTTCCACTTATTTGGATTTTATTTGCAATTCAAACCATTACTATTTCAATCAAATTTCATTTTCGATTATTCGACACATTTCCAATTATATATAATTTGTTAACACTTTAAGTTAAATTTTTAATTTATAACTCAAGTTTTGAATTCACTGGCCATTTTCAATTTACCACCAAATTTCATGAACTCACAATTCAGTTACATTTACTTTACTGACAATTCAAGTCGAATTCAATTTATAACTTGAGTTTTATTTCCAAATTTCATCATAAATTCACAATTCAGCTTCTATTAAACAACATTGGGTTCTCATTACATACTTCATTATCTAATTATCATCTAAATAGCCTCTCCCCAACTTATAATCCAGAAATTGATTTTAAATCTCAAAATCTCTTCATTTAAATTTTCTTAAGTTCAAATTTATTTTATAATTTAAGTTTTGATCTTCATTTTATTTTTCAATTCATCAAAAATGTTTATTTTGTGTTTTCTATCCCACTTTTCAAATTTATAAGTCGCAACTTATTATGTACACAATTCCATTCATCATAGGCTTGAATGTATTCTTCTTTTATTTTAACTCAAGCCTTATGCTTATTTATACCCCAAGCATATTTATTCCATGCATTATAATTCTTTTACTCGTTATTCTAATTTATTTATTTCAATCCAATTCTTATCCAACTTATTTTCCATTTATTCAGGTAAGAATCTAATTCCATTCAATAACTCAATTGAATTTTATTCCAATTTAATTCTTTTTTAACTCAGATTTAGTTAACTCGATTCGATTTCAACTTAATTTGAATACAACTGGATATTAGTTTCAGCTTATCCAATTAATTTCAATCCAGTTAAATTTTATTTTCCAATCCAAGTTAATTCCATTTTTTTTTAACCTTTCACTTTAAATTTAAATTCCAACATTCAAAGCTTATATTCCCTTCCTGATTTAAAAATCATCTCAATTTATAAGCTTATAACTATCTCGTCAGGATTTTTAAACACCCGACTTTTGATTTTCAAAACATTTTGAAATCTCCAACATCCCAAATCACACTTCTCAAAAATTAAACCAATCCTGGTTTTATCCCCAACAAATTTCCTTTGAAATTTTCAAAAACAACTAGTTTTTCTAAACAAATCAGATTTTGGCAGCAATCCGTCGCTTAGAAATTCGAAAATGAATACTGGTGATGCGGCCGTCATCATCAGAATTATTTTCCAATAATCCAAGTGATTTCAATGCTATATCACTTTCAAAATCCATGTAAAACAAATTTCCTTTCATAAATACCCCCAAAACTATAATGCTATTATTTATCTTCAAATGCTTCCAAATCTCCGGGATTTAGATTCCAAATCCTGCTTAAATCAATTTTAACTATGATTCATTTGTGCACTTTATGCTTATACAAATTCTCATTTGATTATATTTTAATTTTATAAATTACATTTATAATTCATATTTATAAATTCCATTTTATAATGAATTTATTTCCTCAAACTTTGGTTATATTTTCAATTTGTAGTTAAATTTTCACTTAACAATGATAATATTTTAATATTATCATTTCTAGCATCCAAGCAACCATGTGTTAGCTAAAATAGTTTACAAAAGCTTTTCCTTATATTAAAATTATATTTTGGGCAAAATTATTTCATTTACCCACATTTAAAACAATACTGTGTCGATTGTTCTCTTCAAGTGTTTAGAAACCCCTTCGATATAGTTGTGCAGACTGTGTCGATGAAGGTTCATATGCCACTCAATAAATCAATCAACACAATATTAAAACAATTTATATTCACTAACAAATACGCTCTCACATCTATTAATACGCTCAAACTCATTCTAGAGTACTATGGACTCTAATTTCAATGAGTAATTCCCACCAGAGCCAAGGTTATCACCAACCTAAGCTCTGATACCAACTGTAACAGCCCGTAAATCCGTAACCCTTGAGTCAACACTATTCTACAACAATCAACTCAAGTTGTACAGAAAAACGAACAATTTGGGTTAAAGAAGAAGAGGTAGAAGAAGAAAATAGAAAACAACATCAGAATCTAACCATCGCAGCGGAATAAAATATAATAGATAATAAATGCTCTTTACTCAAAATTAAATATATCTGCTTGTATATTACATCATCAGAGTACATCTAATCACAGCTCAACATCAATAACATACAAATGGATACTCCATAACTCAACACAACGGAATATGTATATATATAAACAAGTACGGGAGTACGTATCGTCATCCTGCTCGTCTCCTGAGCTCTACAGCATCACATCCTGTATATCCTATAATACTCGGTCTGACCCGAGCATTACAGTTACATAACACCCGAGTCAGTCTGGAATACCAGCGTGAGAAAATCACAATCAATTGATTATTAAAGTTTCAAAAATCCATTGAAAACAAAAGCATCTCGTAAGACCACGTCACAAATAAACATGTCGGGTTTTTACCTTACGTTAGCTAAATCAATTTTTATAGAAATCCTTTGATATTATAATAGGGTCCATATACAAATACTTATAAAATAGACGAAATTGTTACATTATTAAATTCCAGCTACTAGCAACAGAGTGGGTAATACAAACAAAACTCGTACAAGGCTCGTAGGGAGAATGGATTTCCAACAAATGACTAGGCACTGGGGTACCACCTGTCATAGTACGGGGCCTGGATCACCGTACCAAGGAGTACGCCCGCTCCCCAGCAATACAAGACCGAGACTACCCCTTACTGGACAATCCCGATGGAGATCACCCCGCGGTTGGGATCAGCAACCGCCCACTAAGCCGAAATAAAAAGGGACATCTAGACAGGAATGACCTCACTCTGCTTGGGTGCTACCCACCTAGCCTTGCTGCATAACCCCTGATTTTCAGTCATTCCCATTTGATAAGGCTTGAGGCTAAGCGTTACCTTTTTAGAACATATCCCTTAGAATGCCCATCGTCCACCTAGCGATGTCCCGTAAGCATTCGTCCATACAAGTCTGTCCCGGGTTCGAACGGAACCGAAGGCACTATTCCTACTACATCCATTTTAGAAATATCCTCAGGATTAGTAGCGACTAGTCCTTGGACTTCACTGCTCCATCTTCGAATCCAAAATCGTTTCCACGAAACGTACAAACCGGACCGAAGTGGTTTTCGAGAGATAAATCTCGATCCCGGTCTCTTCGAAACGATCAACGCATTTTTGTCCAATATTGATAGTCGGTTATTTAACTATCAATTAAGATTCACAAACAAACATCCACCAATAAATAATTTCCCAAATTATTTATTTATCTCAAATATCTTTACAAGATATATTTTCACTTTCAAACCCTTTTGAAAACAGTTTCAAACTATCTTCCTTTTCTCAGAATAAATTTCGAGTATTTCCATTTCCACTGGAATCACCAAGCACAAATCTTTAGATTTTTTAAAATAATTTAAAAACACTTTATTGAAAATATGTTAAACATTTAATTTAGAAAATATTACTTTAATACTTAATTTATAATAATACTTTAGAAATAACTAAAATAAGGTTACCTTATAACTATACCTTGGATTTTCTTCATTAAACAAATACCAAATCATTCTTTAAGTAACTATTACGATAATAGATTTAACAAAATACTTACTTTGGAATTTACTTTTAAACATTTAAGTTAAAACTACTTCAATAATTTACTAAAAATACATACTATATAAACATTTGAAAATAAAGTTACTTAATAAAATATAAAACTAGATTTCTACTTTTAAAAACAAAATACTAGGTTACTTCTTAATAATTTCTGTTAAAATAAATTAAAAGAAAATACTTACTTTAGACTTTAAATATTATAAAAAATAAATTTTACAAAACTTGCTTTCTTTAAAAAAACAACTTTAAAACATTTAATTTATATTTAAAAAATTACTTTTTAAAAACATGTACTTGGCTATCCAGAGAAAATTCCAACTTCAATTACTTAAATTAATTTTCCCAAATTGATTTCCAATTTATTTTATTTGAAATAAGTTTCTTTAATTTCTCAACTCATTTCAAAATTCATTAGTTATGGACTTATTATTAATGTTATTATTTCCTGTTTGATTTTAACCTTTTAACTGAAATATACAAATTTCGGGCTTTTCCCAATTTCTTCTTTATTCTTCTTAAATAATTTAAACCTTGAATTCTAAAATAAATGTTTTAATTATACTGAAGTTTAAAAATTCATTAATCTTCTGTTTATTCAAAATTTCCCTTCCATATACAGAATTTATTTATTAGAATTTAAAACTATTATTATTGTTATCCAAGTCATTCCTAATTTATTTAAATTCTCTATAATTATTTCACTTACAAATTCTCTTCAGTTTATTTCCAAAATCCAATTCTATATATCTTGATAAATTAGTGCACCGGAACATATCAGGTAAACCATAACATCCAATATTCCAATTGTCAATAATATTCATCACAGAATATAAGATAATCACAACGGAGGGTATTAAATGATTTAAATAAATGTTGAGGGATCCAGTTGGATCCCTCCAACCTGTTTTTCCCTGCATCCACAGACGTTAGCACAATATAATACACCGATTTCAAAATATCATACTATATCACATCAATCAATTCAATCATTCAAACAATTATTTAAATTTAATCATTTAAATTTAAGTTTCACTGAGTGAGATTAACTTACCTTTATTTTATGCCTGCAATGCTATTCCAATCCGGCTTGCTTGCTTCCTATTTTGACCTTATATAATATTCAGATGATTTTATTAATACTTGACTAATTGAACATTTTATTATCCATTTTAAGTAACCAATAATTTATTTTAGTTTTAAACCAATTTCATTTGAATAAAATATTTTTAGTATCCAAGATAAATCGTATAACTTCAATAAATACATAAATTTGTACCAAACACATATTTTAAAACACTTAGTAGTGATAAAATGTGAGTATGTATATTTACTTTTCCTTTGAATCTATATATACTAGAATAACCTATATATATATATATTCATATATTTTAACATCTACCTGCTTATAAATCTTACCACTTTGCAAAAGTCCTATGTATTTTAAATTGTATAAATATTACGAATAAATTACAGTAAGGCCTTATTAGTAATTAATTGAATTTGATTCCTGGATCTAGGTTGTTGACTAAAAAATAAGTTTCAAGAATCTAACCTTTATATAAACAAAATCTTATGTATACATATACTTTGTCTGATCCTCCATATGTGTATATAATTTAAATTGTAAAAATAAGTTGTTCGATATAACAGACTATTAATTAATTCTTAACCTATATATATATATATATATATATATAAATTTAAACTAACTTTGATTAAGTTAAATCTCGACTTGAGAAAAGAGTTTACCAGAGGACTACCTTCTGACGATCGACAAATCCTTCCTCGAAATCGTCCAATCTCCATCGTCCAACCCCCTAAGCTCGCGAGCTTCCATCAGGTCGCGAGTTTCACATCAGGTCGCGAGTTTGGTTGCTCACGCACCTGCCTCGAAATCAGCATCGAATGGCACGTTCGAACCCCTATGCGACTCGATTGCTGAAGACACAAGCGATGCCCTAGCCTCTCGACATAATCTCGAGCTTGAGATCAAGCTCGCAACTGCGGTTACGAACAGATCCAAGTATCGGGTCACGAAGACTAATGCATAAAGCTCTTGAGTTTTCAACGAGATTCCGGAGCAGGATTATGTAGCGTAGATCTTGAAAAGAAGTATGAGAATGCTCGCAAGGTGAACCATGTCGTCGGCGAATCGGAATATGTTCATTTTTGCCAAACTTTAGAAAATTTGATTCTTCCAATTTGGGGTAGAGCTGTAGGGTTTTGTTGATTTTGATTTGGAGAGGAGATTTGTTCGGCTATATTTCCATTTAAATTGAAGGAAAAACAAAGAGCGGCCATTAAAAAAATTTCAACAGAGTATTCGATTATAAAGAAGGAGGTTTCGGTGAATTCATTTAAGGAAATGAAGCTTGCATGATAAGAGAAAGGGAGACACAATGATGATAATATGTAAGAGAGGAGGCAGCGATTTGAAGGAAAAACGGCGGACGGTGATCAGCACGTGAATAGATAATTAAAATTTTATATAAAATTTTCGATGAAAATTGCCAACGCGTTTATGTATCGTATGCTCACATAACAACCCCAATCAATACGAAATTTAAAATCCAATAATAATTCAATATTACGGAACCAATGGAACTGGTTTCGTCAAATTCCGAGACTGCGCCTCGGAAGGCTATTTTTAAATTCAATTTAAACTATAAAATTTTAAAACTGAACAAACCACTTTTAATTTCTATTTTACAACTTCTATTATCTTCAATATTATCAATATAAATTTTATGAGCCTTCAAATTATTTTTAATAAGCTTAAAATTCCAGATTCAATATGTTACTCAACTTCAAATTATTGAATTCAATAAATTTAATTATCAAATAAATTGTGATATTCGAATTCAAGTTAAAATTACTCTATTGAATATTTAATAATCAATTAAATATTTCGATTTTAAATGCTCGAAAATTCCGGGTCGTTACAATCTCTAGATAAAATAACACCGAGGACCTCACCTGTTTCTCTTTCCAACACAGAACCGGCCTACCGCTTGACTAGTATTACTGAATATGATCACCCTTCTATTAATGGGCCTCGAAGCATACAAATGAGAGACAATATCGACTCTAGATAGGGATAATCATACCCTACTTGGGAGCAACGTACTTAGCCCGACTGCATCTCCCATGTTTTAGTCATCCCCAGTTGATGGGGCTTGAGGCTACGTTTTACTTTTGTATAGCACTTCCAACTTGGAATCCTAACACTGCCCTCCAAGCAATAACGCAATACCAGCATCATCTATACAAGTTTGTTTTAGGACTGAACAAAACAATTGAGAGCTCTGTTTTCAATTCCATCGTCTTTAAGATGTTTTTGCTTCGAAACCTTGAGTTGGATTGAAGTGGTTTTTGGATAACATACCCGATCCCAGTCTCTTCAAAACAACTTTCGGTAATTCCTGGTAAACTCAATCCTGGTTCTTTAGTAAATAAACATCAAGGATAAGAGCGAAGATCGCCTCCTAACTGTTATTGGACGGATTCCCTCATCGTTGTCCAAGGAGAGCGAAACGAGATTTGTACGCACATTATAGTACCATCGGAAATGACTATGCGATATAACTCACATGTTTCTCCTAAATATTTTCAAAGTTACGTTTTGGGTCCAAATTCTGATAGTCGGTTGTTTAACTATCAACAAACACATATTCAATTCAGATGTTTAATTCCATATGAAAAAACAAACCTTGGTTATGCACATAAGTAATCAATAGCCCTTTAATTAATCTTTTTACTAATTAAATTCACTTCATAAATATTTTTATCAAAATTCATTTACATACATACATACATACATACATACATACATACATACATACATACATACATATATATATATATATATATATATCCACACATCTCTATATTCTAATACTTGGAAAATATCCAAATACTCAAACGGTATAAGTATATTCACCAAACACTTAGAAAGATTTCCTTTTTATACAATTCTAAATCGTTTATAAATTCCATTAAATTTTCTAAAACCATTTATAACAATTTTATAAATCTCTAGAACTATTTATGAAACTCTTTTATACATTCCAAAAATCATTTAGGATCCCTTTATAAAACCATTTTTAAAACTTCTCTAATAAATCTGTAAACCAATTTCTAAAATCTTTTTATAAATATCTAAAACCATTTATAAAACCCTTTTTACCTTAAATAATCTTCCTTTATGATGCAGAGCGATCTACGAAAGCAACAAGGTTAAAGGGTTCAAGATCTTTTGGTCATTTGGAGAAGGCCACAATGTTAAGTCGTTCATCTACTTTAAGTCGTTTCCGACTTAACGAAGTATGGTCACGACCTAACAGAGAAGTATTGAGTCGTCACCGACCTAACAGAAGTATATTGGGTCGTTTCCGACTTAAGGAGTTACAGGGAGGAGTGATAACCATAAGTCGCATAGAGAAGGCATCGGATTTGAGTCGGTTGCGAGTCAATAAAGGCTTGAGACGTTGCCGAGCCAAGGAAGGAGGGCTACGACCTAACTGCAAGGCTATGAGTCGTCCACGACTCATCAGGAAACAAAAAGGAATAACAGTAGTTGGAGGCCATAAGGCGGGGACGGGTTACGACATAGATGAGTCGTCCAGAATTGACCCGCTTGAAGGGTTATGCCGTAGAAGACTTGAAAGCTTGAGTCGTAGGAAGGATGTTGAGTCGCTGAAGCTATGAGTCGTGAGTCGGCATGAAGTTGAGTCGTGAGTCGCAACTTGTTGGTCGTGATGTTGTAATGTGTTTGTATTTTCCTTGAGTCGTCTGTATTGAGTCGTAAGTCGACTTGTTTGGCACCATGTGAATGTTGTTAAGTAACGTACGACTTATGATGAGTCGTGAGTCGTGTTGTGAAGTAATTGTGTTGAGTCGTGAGTCGTTCATGTAATATGTTGAGTCAGTAATAGAGATGAGTCGGTCGTATTGAGTCAGGTGAGTTGTTGTATGTAGGTCGTACTTGTTAAGTCGGCCTTGTTTAAGTCGTTTGTACCGTGCTGTGTGAAAGGGGCTTGAGTCGCTATTGTAATGAGTCGGAGCTTATGAGTCGGCAACGGGTTAAAGGGGGCCGGTTGTGTCAAGCTATAAATAGAGGGTGTGTTGTATATTTTTTGGTTGTTGATTTTTGAATAAAATTCTCTTTTGTTAGCTTTGTGCTTTCATACCAATTGGTAGTTGAGTGTAATCTCCTATCTCCTCTTTCGGTTAATCGAGTGCGCTCGATTCGATGATCGTAGAAGCCGATTCACGGAATCTAGTGCGCTAGATCAACGTGCAAGAATCGTAGATCTTCGAACATGGTATAGTGCGCTATCAACGTGTTTGAGATAGCTAGAGTTCGGTATCTTTGGATCAACGAACTTGGGCATTTTGGTATCTACAACTCACCGATTGCTACATTCCATCGATTGAAGTTTTGTTGGATTAATCCGCTGCGTCAGTTTTGGTATCAGAGCCATACTTAGCCAATCATAGCTAAGTTGATTCTTGGAGCCAAGTTATTGAAGTTTTGAAGTTTGAAGTTGTTCATTGTGTTCATATTGAAGTTGCAACAAGTTTGGAGTATTTGATCCATTGCTTTTTGGATCAAAGTGAGCAAAGGTGTTTGAAGGAAGTTAGGCCGTGTATACTTGGAAGTAGCCGAGCCTAGAGAAGTGTTTGAAGCAAGTGAGCCGAGACAAGTGTTGAGTTGGAGCCGACTTAACCTAAGTCGCGACTTGTTGCCGAGTCAAATTAAGCCGACCTTTACTTGAGTCGTATACATACAAGCCGAGTTAAGTTCAAGGCCGAGCCTTGTGAAATTGTTGTTTGTGAAAGCTTTGGGGTTTTGTGTTTGAATTGTTGAAATTTGTGAAGTTTTCAATCATGCCACCAAGGAGAGCTAATCGTCATCAAAACGTTGAAGCTTTGTATCGTAGAGAAGAAGCCGAGCTTATGGAACAACGTATTAATGAAAAGTTTGACGAAGGCATTGGAAAATTGGAGAGATTGATGAATGATTTGAATCAGAGGAGGAGATCACCAAACTCGAACCATGGAGGAAACCGAGTTTCGCCATCGGTTACGGAAGCGAGGAGGGTATCGCCACATTCTTGTAGAGATAGAAGAGAAACATCAATTTCATCACGAAGAGATGATATTGGTCGAGATCGATGTAGGTGTACTTTTGATTTTGTTGAAGAAGGTGATAGAGCTAGTATTCATTATCGAGATCGAGACCAAATTCGAAATTCTTATAGGGATGTTGAAGATGATCGTCGATGGGAATCGGGTATGAAGATGGAAATTTCGGAGTTTAAAGGCGGGATGGTTGCTGAAGAGTTCTTAGATTGGTTGTCTAATGTGGAGGAAATCTTTGATTTCAAGGAGGTCCCGGAGAATCGAAGGGTGAAGTTGGTTGCTACTAGGTTGAGGGGGAGAGCTTTGGCGTGGTGGCAACAAACTAAACTTACCAGGGAGAGAATGGGGAAGTCAAAGATAGAATCATGGGATAAGATGAAGAAGCTGATGAGATCTACCTTTTTACCTTACAACTATCAGTCACTTATGTACCAAAGGTTGCAGAATCTGAGGCAAGGGACAAAATATGTTAGTGATTATGCTGATGAATTTTACCAACTCATCGCCAGGAATGATATTATGGAGACAGAAGAACAGTTGACTGCTAGATTCATTGGGGGGTTGAGAATGCAGATCCAGGATATGGTTAATATGTTTGATCCTAGATCCGTTGCAGAGGCACATCAGAAAGCGTTAGCTTGGGAGAAACAAGGAAGGCGTGGAGGTGGTGTGTTTACTAATTCCAATAATCAAGCGAGGGGTGTTGGTGGAAGTTCTAATGTTCCTAAACCTGTTACAAAGCCGGTGGTGAAGGAGGCTGAGAAGGCGAAGGCTAGTAGTGTTTTCAAATGTTATAATTGTCAGGAGTTGGGTCACAAAAGCAACGAATGTCCGAAGCCGAAGAAGAGAACCATGGTTGCAGAAGTTTAGGAGGATGATGGTGAGGAGGCAGAATATTCAAATGCACCTTATGTTGAGGAGGAAGAAGAAGTGTCGGGTGATGAAGGTTGTAATCTTATGTTAAGGAGAAGTTGTTTGACACCAAAGCAAGAGGAGGATTGTAGTTGGTTGAGAAGCAATATTTTTCAGTCGACATGCACTATTCTGGGGAAAGTCTGCAAGTTAGTTATTGATGCGGGAAGTTTTGATAATATTATTTCTACAGAGGCTGTGAGGAAATTGAATTTGAAGACTGAGAAGCATCCTAAACCGTACAAGCTAGCATGGTTAAGGAAGGGTGGTGAAGTGAAGGTGTGTCGAAGGGCTTGTGTTAATTTTTCTATTGGGAAGAAGTACAAAGATGAAATTTGGTGTGATGTTGTGGATATGGATGTTTGTCATTTGTTGCTGGGCAGACCATGGCAGTTTGATAGAGCAGTACAACATGATGGTCGTGCCAACAGTTAACGTTTCATGTTCGAGGGTACTAAAATCACTTTGGTTCCCAAGAAGCAACAGCAGAAGGAGAGCAAGCTAGAAGAGATTGAAGAGTTGAAAACTTTATTATCTTTGAAGGAGTTTGTCAAGGAAGTCGAAGAAGAACCTGAGGTGTTTTTGTTGATTGGGAGAGAGAGTAGTGAAGAAGTTGAAATTCCAGAAGCAGCAAAGCCAATTTTGAAAGAATTTGAAGATGTCTTTCCAGAGGAGTTGCCTAAGGAGTTACCACCACTTAGAGACATTCAACATCAGATTGATCTTGTTCCGGGAGCAGTGTTACCACATCGACCACATTACCGAATGAGTCCGAAGGAACATGAAGAGTTACGAAGGCAGGTGGAAGAATTGTTGGAACAGGGACGTATTCAGGAAAGCTTGAGTCCTTGTGCCGTGCCAGCATTGTTAGTACCAAAGAAGGACGGAACATGGAGGATGTGCACAGATAGTAGAGCTTTAAATAAAATCACTATCCGATATAGATTTCCTATGCCGAGGTTGGATGATTTGTTGGATCAGTTGAGTGGGGCAACTATATTTTCGAAGATTGACTTGAAGAGTGGTTATCATCAAATTCGAATCAGACCTGGAGATGAATGGAAGACAGCTTTCAAGACAAGAGAGGGGTTATACGAATGGTTGGTTATGCCGTTTGGTTTGTCAAATGCACCTAGTACATTCATGCGGGTGATGAATCAAATCTTTAGACCATTCATTGGGAAGTTCGTCGTGGTTTATTTCGATGATATTCTGATTTATAGCAGGAGTACACAGGAGCATGTTCAACATTTGAGGGAAGTATTGATTATTCTTCGTGAAGAACAATTTTATGCTGCTACAAAGTTGTGTGTTTATGACGCATACTGTTTTATTTCTTGGGTATGTTGTTTCAGGAGAAGGTATTCAAGTTGACCAGAGTAAAGTTGAGGCAGTCAGGAATTGGCCACAGCCAAAGACAATTACGGAAGTGAGAAGTTTTCATGGGCTAGCGTCATTCTACCGGAGATTCATTCCACACTTCAGTAGCGTGATGGCTCCAGTTAATGATTGCATGAAGGGTAAACAGTTTATATGGTCAGAAGAAGCGGGGGTTGCTTTTGAGAAGATCAAGGAATTGTTGACGTCTGCACCAATTCTTGTTCTACCTAATTTTCAGTTATTATTTTAATTGCATACTGATGCATCGAAGGTTGATATTGGAGGAGTTCTAAGTCAGAATGGGAAGCCAGTTGCTTATTTCAGCGAAAAGTTGTCAGGGGCAAAGATGAGATACAGTACATATGACGTTGAATTTTATGCTGTTGTGCAAGCTGTTAAGCATTGGAGACACTATCTATTTCAGAAGGAATTTGTTCTTTACACAGATCATGAAGCTTTGAAACATTTACAGGGACAGGACAAAATTTCGGCGAGACATGCATCATGGATTGCATACTTACAGCAGTTTACTTTTGTCGTTAAGCACAAATCAGGGGTGACAAACCGGGTAGCTGATGCTTTAAGTAGGAGGAGTCATTTATTAACGACAATGAAGGTTGAAGTGACAGGGTTTGACATGTTGCCAGAAATGATTAAAGAAGATCCTTACTTTGTGAAATATGTTGAAAAAGTAAAGGATGGGAGTACCGATGAATTTATGATAGTTGATGGTTTTCTGTTTAAAGGAAATCGTTTATGCATACCGGACTGTAGCTTGAGATTAAAAATTGTCAAGGAGTTACACGAGGAAGGGCATGTGGGCCGTGATCGTACTTTACAGTTGATTTCACAGTCTTACTTTTGGCCGTCGATGAGAAAAGAGGTTGAAAGATTCGTGGAGAGATGCCATATTTGCCAGGTTTCAAAAGGAACAGCAACGAATGCAGGGTTGTATATGCCATTGCCTGTACCGTCTAAGACATGGGTTGATATTAGCATGGATTTCGTTTTGGGTTTGCCTAGAACTCAAAGGGGAAATGATTCGATATTTGTTGTGGTGGACAGATTTTCGAAGATGGCACATTTTATTGCTTGCAAGAAGACGGCAGATGCTGTTCGTGTAGCGCAGTTATTTTTCAAGGAGATCTATCGACTTCATGGATTGCCAGAGTCTATTGTGTCGGATAGAGATACTCGTTTTCTGAGTCACTTTTGGTTGAGTTTGTGGAAGATGGTGGGAACGAAACTGAAATTTAGTAGTGCTTATCATCCACAAACTGATGGGCAGACAGAAGTTGTTAACAGGTCATTGGGAAATTTATTGCGATGTCTTGTACAGGATAATCTGAAGAGTTGGGACATGAAGTTATGCCAAGCTGAATTTGCACATAATCATGCAGTGAATCGTAGCACGGGATTCAGTCCATTTCAGATTGTTTATTCAAGTTTACCCAGGGGACCGTTAGATTTGGCAGTCGTACCACAGTCGAAGGGAAAGTTAAACGGGCTGTTGAATTTGTTGATGAACTGACTGAATGTCATAAAATCGTTCAGGAACGATTGGAAAAGTCGAATGAGAAGTATAAGAAGTCTGCAGATTTGAAGCGACGAAATGTTGAATTTAACGAAGGCGATTTGGTTTATGCAGTGTTAACAAAAGACCGTTTTCCGGTGGGAACATATAATAAATTGAAAGCATGGAAAATTGGTCCGGTTGAAGTTTTGAAGAAAGTCAATGAGAATGCTTATCGATTAAAGCTACCAGATGATGTTTATACGTCTGATGTTTTTAACGTCAAACATTTAATTCCATATCATAGAGGAGAGATTGTTGTGAAACGAGATGGTGAAAATTCGAGGTCGAATTTCTGTCAACCCGGAGAGGATGATACAGAGCGATCTATGAAAGCAACAAGGTTAAAGGGTTCAAGATCTTTTGGTCATTTGGAGAAGGCCACAATGTTAAGTCGTTCATCTACTTTAAGTCGTTTCCGACTTAACGAAGTATGGTCACGACCTAACAGAGAAGTATTGAGTCGTCACCGACCTAACAGAAGTATATTGGGTCGTTTCCGACTTAAGGAGTTACAGGGAGGAGTGATAACCATAAGTCGCATAGAGAAGGCATCGGATTTGAGTCGGTTGCGAGTCAATAAAGGCTTGAGCCGTTGCCGAGCCAAGGAAGGAGGGCTACGACCTAACTGCAAGGCTATGAGTCGTCCACGACTCATCAGGAAACAAAAAGGAATAACAGTAGTTGGAGGCCATAAGGCGGGGACGGGTTACGACATAGATGAGTCGTCCAGAATTGACCCGCTTGAAGGGTTATGCCGTAGAAGACTTGAAAGCTTGAGTCGTAGGAAGGATGTTGAGTCGCTGAAGCTATGAGTCGTGAGTCGGCATGAAGTTGAGTCGTGAGTCGCAACTTGTTGGTCGTGATGTTGTAATGTGTTTGTATTTTCCTTGAGTCGTCTGTATTGAGTCGTAAGTCGACTTGTTTGGCACCATGTGAATGTTGTTAAGTAACGTACGACTTATGATGAGTCGTGAGTCGTGTTGTGAAGTAATTGTGTTGAGTCGTGAGTCGTTCATGTAATATGTTGAGTCAGTAATAGAGATGAGTCGGTCGTATTGAGTCAGGTGAGTTGTTGTATGTAGGTCGTACTTGTTAAGTCGGCCTTGTTTAAGTCGTTTGTACCGTGCTGTGTGAAAGGGGCTTGAGTCGCTATTGTAATGAGTCGGCGACGACTTATGATGAGTCGGAGCTTATGAGTCGGCAACGGGTTAAAGGGGGCCGGTTGTGTCAAGCTATAAATAGAGGGTGTGTTGTATATTTTTTGGTTGTTGATTTTTGAATAAAATTCTCTTTTGTTAGCTTTGTGCTTTCATACCAATTGGTAGTTGAGTGTAATCTCCTATCTCCTCTTTCGGTTAATCGAGTGCGCTCGATTCAACGATCGTAGAAGCCGATTCACGGAATCTAGTGCGCTAGATCAACGTGCAAGAATCGTAGATCTTCGAACACGGTATAGTGCGCTATCAACGTGTTTGAGATAGCTAGAGTTCGGTATCTTTGGATCAACGAACTTGGGCATTTTGGTATCTACAACTCACCGATTGCTACATTCCATCGATTGAAGTTTTGTTGGATTAATCCGCTGCGTCACTTTAGGTTTCCAGACCATATTATAAAAACTTCTATTATAACCTCACATTTGTTTATAAAACTCTATTTCTAAATCTCAGAACATTTATAAATAAATTCTAATCACTTACTTTATGACACTATTATATAACAATAAACATAATAAATAAAAAATAATTGTTAACTTCAAAAAATCTTAAAAATAATATTTAATTATTTCAAAACATTATTAAATAAACAATGATAATTAATCTTTATCATGACTATAAATAATAATAATTAACTTCCAAATTATTATTAATAATCATTTTCATCAATTTCATGCCATATTAATCAATTGAATAATTAACTTTTCCAAATAGCAAAATATTAATAAATATCTTTAAAACAACAATAAATATAAATAAATAACTTTAACAATATTAATTACAGATAAATAACTTTAAAACAATATTAATTATAAATAAATAATTTTAAAATAATATTAAATAAATAAATAATTTTAAAACAATATTAGTTATAAATAAATAATTTAAAAAAATATTCGATAAATAAATAATTTTAAGAAAAAGATAGATAAATAGGTTTGAATAAAAAAGAAAGTAAATCCATTAAAAAAATATTTTCAACTGACTAAATTTTGAATTTAAAATCGTTTCCTTAGTCAAAAACCAATTCCAATTCAAATGGAAATTTGTAGTATTTTTTTTTAAAATACCGACTCAAGGTCTATAGCTACCAAACACTTAACCAACATCGATATTGATTTTCTATCACTACAGGGTTTTTGATTGCTCATATAACAATGTCATAACCAATCGTGCTAACAATCAGGTTTGATATTCCGTATTCAACAAAAATATTATTGAAGAACATTTCAATAAATGGCGAGGAATCCCACTGGATTACTACAACCTGTTTCCACCCACATCATAATTGTGTGTGTATCAACACACACACAAATATATATATATATATATATATATATATATATATATATATAAAATCATCAGTGATGAGAAATTCTATTAGATCCCTCTGTTAACCCGCCTTTTGGCAATGTCGTGGACAGGCGGATTTAACTTAATCGACTACTTGTTTGCCGAGGCTAAAATACGATGGGTTTGAGTCAACTGGATGGATATACGATCATTCGTGGATGGTAGATATGATTACGAAGCCAGGGTTCAGCATAATATGGTTCGGTATGGTTGGAGTTCGGCCATGCGACTCGGCCGTTCAATCATACATGGCTTGGTTGTGGAGAGGTGGTCAAGCATGGTTCGGTTACTGGTGGTTAGGCCATGCGGCTTGGTCGTTCGAACAAGATGGTTTGGTCATACTGGAGTGGTTCGGTGTAAGTTGGTTCGGCCGAAATGGTCAAAGCAAAGTGGTTCGGTCGAGAAGGTTTCGGACCTAGTGGGTCGGTGTGGATTTGGTTCGGCCCTAGTCGTTCGGCATAGGTGGATCAACACGTGGAGATCGGTTTGGCATGTATTCGGAAATGGGATTGGCCTTAGGGTCATGTGGCTCGGCCCTTTGTGGTTTAGCTTCGGAGGGATTATGATAGGTGGATATGCCTCTAGTGGTTCGGCCATATGGGGTCGGTCAGCATAGTTGGAAGTTAGGCATGGAAGAGTGGGTCAGAATAAGTATAAGAGCAAGTTACTTCGAGTCAAGCGAAGAAGTTGCTTCGAGTCGTGAAGCACATTGCTCCGAGTCACAAGCAAGTTTGCTCCGGGTCATCTTCGAGTCATTCCCGAGGCAATATTGGATCGGTGTGTCTTAGCTCACGGTCGACATATGTGGGTCGGTGTGTGACGACCCGCCTTTCTAACCACAGAAAGACGTATCGTCAATAAGAAAAGAAAGAGGTAGAAATAGAAAAGATAGAAATAAAGAATAACAACATCTAATCTCACAGCGGAATGGAACAAAATATAATACATCACATAACTGTTACATAGTTTTACATATATCAGAGTTACACATGATACAACAAGACAGTCATATACATATCTGTTAATACATACATCCCAAAATACATTATATACTAACTAACACAGCGGAACTAGATAGGTAGATACATACGTCTGGACTCCTGCTCCAAGCTCCTCCAGAACTCAACACTCCAAAACCTATCACTTGGCTACTCATAAAAATTTGAGTACCCAAGAGTTTATGAAAAACAAAATATAAACACTGAGTCAGACATGGGTCTGGAGTGAGTAAAAGGGTTAAAGTTGTTTAACTTTGAAAACCATTTGAAAATAAAGGTATCACGTAAGACTTCCCACACATAAACACGGGTAAGTTTTTACCTTATGCTAACCAAAACATTTAATAGAAAATCCAGTGATATTATAATAGTGTCTAGGGTTTTCAAGTAAATAGAAAATAGCCGAAATTATTACATTCATTAAATTCCAGCTACTAGCCACAAAAGTGGATAATACAAATTAAAACCGTAGGGTCTCGTAGGGAAAATCGATTTCCATCAATGGCAGGGCTACTGGGGTACCGCCCATCACAGTACGGGGCCTAGATCACCGTACCGAGGATCACTTCCGACCCCCTACAACACAAGGCCAGAACCATTCCTTACTGAACAGTCCCGAACAAAATAACCCCACAGTTGTGGCCAACAACTGCCCACTAAGCCGAAATAAAAAGGGACATCTAGGCAGGGGTATATCTCGTCCTGCTTGGGTATGACCCACCTAACCTTGCTGCACATCCCCTGTTTTAGCCATTCTCGGTTGGTGAGGCTTGAGGCTACGATTACCTTTATAGCATATATCTCTTAAAATGCTCATCGTCCACCTGACGATGTGCTGAAAGCATTCAATCCATACAAGTTCGTTCTGAGTTCGAACGAAACCGAAGGCATTATCTCGTTACACTCATTTTGGAATCACCCTCAGAGTTAACGACAATAACCCTTGCATTCTGAAACACCATCTCGTCCTTTCCTTGATATGTCACGAACTATCGTTTAATTTGGATCGATGTGGTTTTTTGATAATCAAATTGATACCCGATCCCGGTCTCATCGAAATCCAAACGCCATTTTAGAGGCCAAGTTGTTTAAATAGTTTAAACAATTTAATTCAATACTTTGAATTCACATAATATTTATCACAGATAAATCATACATAGACATCACAGATATATCAAGGCATATCACAGAGTATCACAGAATGTCACCAAATAGATATCATAATCAATTAAACGGGAATCATCAATTCATATCAAATTTTTTTAATTAACTTAACTTAATTAATTACTTAAGAATGGACCACTTAATCCTGCTTAGTTAATCACTAATTAATCAATTTATTAAATTTATTAATTTCTACTTAATTAGTTAATTCTTTAATTATTAATTAATAATCTTAATTATTAATTAATAAAACTTAATTACCCATTTATTACCAATTAATTATTTAATTAATCATTAATTACCAATTTAATAAACCATTAACCCTTAATTAATTACTCAATTAGTTAATTACTATTTATTTATTTACTTTAAATAGTTAATTAAATTCTTAAGTTCAAATTGATTAAACACAAGATTATTTATATCAATCTTTAAATACAAATTTATTCAATCTTAAATTACTTATTAAATAAATTTACATTCTTAATTAACTTATACTTAAATTAATTAAACATCTTACATTAGCCAACTTTTCTTAATAAATTTCAAATCAAATCTTAGCTTAAACTTACTAACATTATTTATTTAATTAACACTAAACTTTGTTAATCAAATAGCTTAAAAGAAATATAAGCTTAACCCCAAAAATGGACCCGAGGGCAATACTGCATCACTCGAGTAGTTCCTGCTTCCCCTACCTTTCTTCTTCTACATATCTTTTTTTAGTTAAGTTTTAAACTACAACAGCCACGTACTCGCTGACACACCCACACCACCGTGCACGTGCACGGTGGTTCGCCGCCCCTCCGGCAAACTTCATCGCCTCCAACAAGTCACGTATAGACCCCACACTCGAGAGCAAACTCCAGTTGTCGCGAAATTCACGAAATCGAAAAAAGGCTTGAAACTCGAACCAAACGCTCGAACACTCAACAGTAAAACACCACGTTCTCCCAATACTGACCACCGGAGGCGAAGCCACTTCGTCCACGCCATGACCATACTCTCCTCGACCTTCACCTAAAATATCGAATCACTCAATCAAGCGACGGCGCAGAAAAAAAAATTTACAAAGCACAGTAAATTTTTAACCCAAAACCCTATATTCGATTCGACTTAAGAATTATTGCATTAGAAAAATTCTTTAGCATTTTTACTGTCATCAACAAGTATCAAGCGTGCTTCAACATGAATTTCAACATCTAGAATTAGTTGAATCATCGGATAATCTCGAATAAGCATTTTCGGTTCCTTTGAAAATTGCACCTTATTTTCTTACTGAAAAATCATCACTTTTATGTTAAAAATCTTTACTTTGTGTGTTAAATCAAGATATGAGATCAAATTTACAAATTAAAACATTTAAATTTTGACATATTGATTTCTTTATACGGTAACTTGAAGAAACAGTATCTATATTATACAGTTATGCTCAAAATAAATTTCCAAGCTTATAAATTAAGTTAAAAAACTTAATTAGCTTAAATTTCTAAGTTTAATTTGGTTTAAATGAATAAGACGGATTTCATTTCAAATAGTTTTTGAAAGGTTTTATTTTAGATTTTCAAATCAAAATTGCCTTCACACAACATATATAACTGGAAAATGCCCAAAAAACTTATTTATTTACAAATGAAAACTTGTATTTTATTTAAATTAGATTAAATTCCTATTATAATATATTGTCGAAATTCCGGGTCGTTACATTCCTCCCCCCTTAAAAAAATTTCATCCCTGAAATTTAAAACAACAGTTAATTCAAAAGCTTTTATATTAACAAACCAAACATACATATCATCCAAACAATAACAAACAACAGTCTACCTTAACAAACATCACTAGTTATTTGGACACAGATCCGGATAAGCTTTCCTAAAACTATCCAGAGTTTCCCAGGTACAATCTCTGGGATCCTCGCTCCACTGCACTTTGATGAGCTTTACTACTTTGCTCCTGAGTTGCTTCTCGTCTTGATCCACAATCCGAACCGGGTTTCTGACCACGGTCAGTTGGGTTCAACTTCTAGATCCTCCTAGGCTACTGGTTCTACAACCAGTGATGGGTCATGAACAAATTTCCTTAAATGGGATACATGAAATACATTATGAATTCCAGACATCCGCTCTGGCAATTCAATTCTGTAAGCTATAGCTCTAATTCTTTCCACCACTCGAAATGGTCCTATATATCTTGGGGCAAGTTTTCCCGTTTTTCCGAATCTTATAGCACCTTTGATCGGGGAAACTTTAACAAAAACTAAATCTTCAATCTCAAATTCCAATGGTCTTCGCCTTTTATCTGCATATTTCTTTTGACGATCCTGAGCAGCTTTCATCCTTTTCTTGATAAGCTCAACTTTCGTCGAAGCTTCTCGAATCAAATCTGGTCCAAGCACAAGGTGATCTTTTGATTCAATCCAACGGGATGGGCATTTACACGGTCTTTTATACAGAGCTTCATAAGGAGCCATCTTAATACTCGCCTGGTAACTGTTATTATAAGAGAACTCCACTAGATGAAGATGGTCTTCCTACGGTCCACCAAAATCCAAAACACAAGCTCGCAGCATATCCTCTAGAATACGATTAAGCCTCTCCGACCGTCCGTCTGAGGATGATATGTTGTACTCAATCTCAAACTCGTTCCCAAAGCTGATTGCAGAGCCTCCCAGAATTTGCTGGTGAAAATAGGATCACGATCACTTACTATGATAACTGGAACACCATGCAATCTAACTATCTCCCTCAAGAAAATCTCTGCCAGAGAAGCTGCAGTACGAGTTTCCTTAACCGGTATAAAATGGGAATTCTTAGTTAAATGATCCACAATAACCCATATTCCATCGTTTCCTTTCTTGGTTCTAGGCAAACCATCGATGAAATCCATCGAAATCATTTCCCACTTCTAATCTGGAACTTCCAAAGGTTGCAATAATTCGGCTGACTTCTGCTGATCTCCTTTAACTTGTTGGCAGATGGCACAACTATTAACAAAAACTGCAACATCTTCCTTCATGCCCTTCCACCAAAAGACTCTCCTCATATCTTTATACATTTTTGAGATTCCCGGATGGAAATTCAATTTGGAGTGATGACTTTCTGACAACACCTCCTGCCTCAGATCCCTATCATTCGGAACACAAATCCTCCCGTTAATCCTCAATGTTCCTTGCCATCAATTTCATAACTGGGACACTGACCCTTCCTAACTCTTTTGATGATTCTTCTAAACAATTTATCAGATTCTTGCTTGCTTGAAATCCTTTCAATAAGAGATGGAACAACTTCCAGAAGAGACAAAACTGCATTCCTACTAAGAGCATCAGCTACAACATTCGCCTTTCCCGGGGTATATAGAATATCCAAATCATATGATGCCAGAAACTCGGCCCATAGCTGCTGCCTCAGATTAAGATCCTTTTGAGAGAAAAGATATTTCAACGATTTTTGATCCGTGAATAACTCAAACATCTCCCCCAAAAGATAATGTCTCCAGATCTTCAAAGCAAAAACAATGGCTAACAACTCTAGATCGTGCGTAGCGTAATTCTTCTCATGTGGCTTCAATTGCTGACCCGCATACGCAATAACCCTTCCATTCTGCATCAAAACTGCTCCCAGTCCAACTATACAAGCATCTGTATAAACTTCAAATTTTCTTTTCCCATCCGGAATAGCAAGCACTGGAGCACTGGTTAGCCTCGTCTTCAACTCCTGAAAATCTTCTTCACACTGGGGTATCCATTTGAATTTAGCTCCTTTCCTTGTCAGCTTAGTCAGATGTGAAGAAATCTTGGAATAATCCTTGATAAATTTTCTATAGTAGCCAGCCAACCATAGAAAATTACGAACTTCAGTCGGTGTCTTCGGCTGTTTCCATTCCAGAATAGACTCAACCTTCGCTGGATGTACAGAGATACCTTCACCAGAAACAAGGTGCCCTAAAAAATTTACTTCCGATTTCCATAAATGGCACTTAGAAAACTTTGCCTTCAAAACATGCCTTCTCAGTGTCTCCAATACAATTCTCAAATGTTGCATGTGCTTCTCTTCAGACTTGGAGTAGACCAGAATATCATCGATGAACACCAGAATGAACTTATTCAATACATCTCGAAAGACTCGGTTCATTAGGTCAACAAAGTAAGCAGGAGCGTTGGTTAATCCGAAAGGCATAACCAACCACTCATAGAAATAATTTGGTCCCCTAAATGCAGTCAAGGGAACACTGTCCTCAGCTACCCTCAACTGATGGAAACCTGAAGCTAAATCTAGTTGGGAAAAGACAGAAGCTCCATGCAAATGGTCAAAAAGATCATCAATACGAGGGAGAGGATATTTATTACGGATAGTCACTTTGTTCAATTCTCTATAATCTACACAGAACCTTAGCGATCCATCCGATTTAGTGACAAACACCGCAGCAGAGCACCAATAAGAAAAACTGGTTCTAATCAACCCCTTCTCCAAAAGATCCTACGTCTGCTTAATTAACTCTTCTCTCTCCCTTGGAGCCATCCTCCTACTAGACTGAATCACTGGCACTGCTCCTGGAATCAAATCAATACGAAACTCTATCTCTCGATGTGGAGGCAGACACTTAACTTCCTCAAATACATCAGCAAAATCCTGGACCACATCGATATCTTCAACCTTCTCTTGAGAAGTCTCGACTCCATGCAAAAGACTACTAAAGTGAATTCCAGAATTATCACATGTCACTCTGGCAATTCTACCCAAATCAGTTTCAAGCGAAACTGTTCTCTCCTCACAATTCAGAACTGCTTTATACTTATCAAGCCAATCCATTCCCAATATAAGGTCAAACCCCTTAAAATTCAACACATAAGGGTCACAAGAAAAACTATGGGATGGATAGGAAATCTTCAAGTCCTTACAAATCGTATCTAGTTTGGTTACCCCTCCTATAGGATTAGATACAAAGATGGGACAGTTTACAGTACTAGGGGTAAGAAAGAACTTCTCTACAGATCCAGAGAAATAAAACTCAAAGAAGCACCCGAATTAAATAAAACATTAATATACTTGCCATCTAAAAGTAAAGTACCTTCCAATACCCTCTTGCCTTGAGAAGAAGAAGATGGACCGGCTTCCAGATCAAAGACTTTATTCTGAGGCGCCCTCTGCAAAAGCGGACAATTCTTGATCATGTGTCCTGGATGGTGACAATTGAAGCATAGAGATTTCTGAACCAAAGTTGTACCCGGTCCACTATAATGCGGTTGTTGTTGCTGCTGCTGCTGAGATCCTTTCCTGGGACACTTATTCGCCAAGTGACCTTCTTGTTGACAAATATAGCATTTGCGAGGTCCATTATTGTTTCCAGGCTTCTTCTTGGGCTGCTTCCTCCAATTGGGATTGAACTTCCGCTTGTTCGGATTAGCGATATTCCCTCCCGATGGTGCTACTGGTGCAACTGTTTTCTTGTTCAATAGATCCTCGTACCTTAGAGCCATATCAATTAAATCAACAAAAGATCCTTTCAAGAGCACCGTCATCTTTTCATGAAATTCGGGTCTCAATCCTTGCATAAACATTTCGTTCTTTTTGAGTGGAGTATCAATGAGCCCTAGTCCATAGCAAGAAAGTTCATTGAATTTAGTCTCATACTCCGCAATAGACATGTCACCCTGCCTCAAATTCAGAAAATCCTGATACAAACGAGTTTTTCCTGCCGTTGGCATGAATTTCTCCTCAAATAACTCCTTAAATCTTTCCCATGAAATGTCTTCCTCAGAAACATTTGCTATTGTTGCATCCCACCAGGCTGTTGCACCTCCCTGCAATTTCCACGATGCCAATTCCCTTTTCCGTTCTTCAGATAGCTTCATATTCTTAAAGATGTGCTCACATGAGCATAACCAAGCTTGAACTTCAATTATCAATTCTGATCCCTTAAATGGTTTGCCTCCAAGGTTGATATAGTCCTTGCATAAAGCGGCAAAACTAACATGAGGCGGTACTGGATCTACAGCCTCACTAGCAGCTTGACTTCTTCCATTATCAGTCGTGGTACTGGCCCTACCTCTACCTCTCCTTCCAGAACTCATGTTGGCAACCTAAACAGATAACCCAACAAATTTAGATAGGTACATGATTATACAACAATACAAATACGCATTTTCAAGGTAGATATTACTCCAGAGCCTAGGTATTTTCTCAACCAGTGCTCTAATACCAACTGTGACGACCCGCCTTTCTAACCACAGAAAGACGTATCGTCAATAAGAAAAGAAAGAGATAGAAATAGAAAAGATAGAAAGAAAGAATAACAACATCTAATCTCACAGCGGAATGGAACAAAATATAGTACATCACATAACTGTTACATAGTTTTACATATATCAAAGTTACACATCATACAACAAGACAGTCATATACATATCTGTCAATACATACATCCCAAAATTCATCCTACACTAACTAACACAGCAGAACTAGATAGGTAGATACATACGTCTGGACTCCTGCTCCAAGCTCGTCCAGAACTCAACACTCCAAAACCTATCACTTGGCTACTCATAAAAATTTGAGTACCCAAGAGTTTATGAAAAACAAAATATAAAATCCGGGTCAGACATGGGTCTGGTGTGAGTAAACGGGTTAAAGTTGTTTAACTTTGAAAACCATTTGAAAATATAGGTATCATGTAAGACTTCCCACACATAAATACGGGTAAGTTTTTACCTTACGCTAACCAAAACATTTTATAGGAAATCCAGTGATATTATAATAGTGTCTAGGGTTTTCAAGTAAATAGAAAATAGCCAAAATTGTTACATTCACTAAATTCCAGCTACTAGCCACAAAAGTGGGTAATACAAATTAAAACCGTAGGGTCTCGTAGGGAAAATGGATTTCCATCAATGGAAGGATGATGTAGCCCAGCCTGAAATTAGGTCGCTTTCCATAATTCGTGCAGCCTTAAGTCGCCAGCGACCTACCAAGCTCCAAGCTAAAGAGTTACGACCTAAGGAAGGTCACTCATGAGTTAACGGGATAAGCAATCAAATATGCAAGCGACCTAGCGAGCTAAGGGAGCCGGGACACATTTCGTTAGGTCGCTCCGACTTTTGGACCACGAACTTGACGAGATACGACCTATGATAGGTCGCTCCAATGACCTAGTGAAGAACAACAAGCTAAAGGATACTGTGCATTGGAAAGACCGCATGTCTTTAGGTCGCTCTGATCTAATTCCAACGACATACGACCTAGTTAGGCCGCATGAAGAAGATTCAGTTGCAGAAGGTTTTAAGTCGTTTAAGTTGAAGGTCGCTTATGCTGATACATCGCTCCAAAAGAAGGTTGCTTATGTTGATAGGTCGCTCCAGAAGAAGGTCGCATGAAGCTTTTAGGTCGCTTGTCAATAAGTCGCGTCAGGTTGTAACTGGGTAAGTCGCTTGTGTATAAGTCGTAGGTCGCGGACTACTGTGTTGTATGCTGTTGTGTTGTACATATAGGTCGTAATTCATATGTTTGTAGGTCGCGTGGATGTGTTGATTCGTTTGTTGTGTTGTATTGTTTGTTTTAAGTCGTAGGTCGCTTGGGTCTTTTAAGTCGTGTGTCTTGTGTGTTGAGTCGTTCATAGCTAAGTCATTAGCGACCTAAGTTGAACCGTGTGTTGTAAGCCAATAAATAGGCAAGGTGTGGTCATTTGTAACTTGGTTATTGTTGAATAAACTTTTGTTTTGAGAGCTTTGTGCCTCCATTAAATTGGTAGTTGAGTGTGATCTCCTATCTCCACTTTCGGTTATTCGAGTGCGCTCGAATCAACGATTGTTGAAGCCAATTCACGGTATCAAGTGCGCTTGATCAACGTTCGAAGAATTGTAGATCTTCTCTCACGGTATCGTGCGCGATCAACGTGTTGAAGATAGCTAGAATTCGGTATCTTTCGAGATCAACGAACTTGGGCATTTTGGTATCTTTAATCCATCGATTGCTACTTTTCACCGTTTCATCTATTTTTCGTATTTCCGCTGCATCAGTTTGGTATCAAAGCTAGACTTAGCCAATCATAGCTAAGCCGAGTCTTGGAGCCAAGGAGTTTGAAGTTTGGTGTTCATCGTGTTCATCGCAAAGTTGCAACAAGTTGGGAGTTTTCGATCCATAACCTTTTGGATCAAAGTTGGGAAAGTGTTTGGATTTTGATCATGGAAGTTTTGCACCCCAAAGTGAGTTTGAATTTTTGAAGTGTTTGTGCGAGCTAGTTTGAGCCGCATTAAGTTTGTGTTGAACGAGTTGGGGTTGTGCGAGTTAGTGCAGGCCGAGAGCTAAGTGCAAGCGCGAGCCAAGTTAGGTCGCAACCCGTGCGTGCGAGCTAAGTGCAAGGCCGAGAATTTTGTGTTTGAAGATTTTTGAAGTTTGAAGTTTGAACTTGTGAAGGTTTGAACCATGTCGCCGAGAAGAGCTAATCGTTATTAAAATGTTGAAGATTTGTACAAGAGAGAAGATGCTGAACAAATGGAGCAACGCATTAGCAATAAATTCAATGAGAAGTTAGATGAAGGCATTGGTAGATTAGAGAAATTGATGATTGATATGAATCAAAGGACAAGGTCGCCAATCTCGAACCATGGAGGAAACAGAGTTTCTCCATCGGTTACGGAAGCGAGGAGGGTGTCGCCCCAATCTTACCAAGAAAGAAGAGAATCTTCAGTTTCATTGAGAAGAGAACATCATGAGCATAGAAGGGAAGAGAGAAGGACTCCATGGGAATATGAATATGAGGCATATCATGATGTTGAAAGACCAAGTAGAAGGGATATGCGCGATCATAGAAATGTAGGTGGTCGAGATCGTTATCGAAGTACATCTGTTTTTGATGAAGATGGTGATAGATGTAGTGTTCATTATCGAGATTGAGACCAAGTACGAAATGCATATTGGGATGTTGAAGATGATCGACGTTGGGAGTCGGGGATGAAGATGGAAATTCCTGAATTTAAAGGTGGAATGGTTGCAGAAGAATTCTTGGACTGGTTGTCTAATGTTGAAGAGATCTTTGATTTCAAAGAGGTTCCAGAAAATCGTCGAGTGAAGTTGGTTGCTACTATGTTGAGGGAGAGAGCTATGGCGTGGTGGCAACAAACCAAACTTACACGAGAACGGATGGGGAAGTCGAAGATTGAATCATGGGAAAAGATGAAGAAACTGATGAAAGCTACATTTTTACCTTACAATTATCAATCACTTATGTATCAGAGGTTGCAGAATCTGAGGCAGGGGACGAAGACTGTTAATGATTATGCAGATGAGTTTTATCAACTGATCGCTCGAAATGACATTATGGAGACAGAGGAACAATTGACTGCTTGGTTTATTGGAGGGTTGAGAATGCAGATACAGGATATGGTGAATATGTTTGATCCTAGATCTGTGGTAGAAGCACATCAGAAAGCGTTGGCTTGGGAGAAGCAGGGAAGACGTAGGGTTGGTGTGTTTCCAAGTTCCAATTTTCAAAGCAAGGGTGCTAGTGGGAGTTCCAATGTTTCTAAAGCTGTCAGTAAACCAGTTGTGAATGAAGTTGCGAAGGCAAAGGTCAACAACAGTTTCAAATGCTATAATTGCCAGGAAGTGGGTCACAAGAGTAATGAATGTCCAAAGCCGAAGAAACGAACTATGATTGCTGAAGTTGAATAGTATAGTTGAGGAGGATGTACAGGATGTCGCGTCAGGAGATGAAGGATGTAATCTAATGATGAGGAGGTCTTGTTTAACACTGAAGCAGGAAGAAGAAGCTAGTTGTTTAAGGAGTAACATCTTTCAGTCAACGTGCACTATTCTGGGGAAGGTTTGTAAATTTGTGATTGACGCAGGAAGTTGTGACAATATTATTTCTACCGAAGCTGTGAGGAAGTTGAAATTGAAGACGGAGAAGCATCCAAATCCTTACAAGTTAGCGTGGTTGAGAAAATGAGGAGAGGTGAAGGTGGACAAGCGAGCTCAGGTTCCATTTTCTATTGGGAAGAAGTATAAAGACGAGATTTGGTGTGATGTTGTGGAGATGGATGTCTGTCATTTGCTTTTGGGAAGACCATGGCAGTACGATCGAGCAGTGCAGCATGACGGTCGGACCAATAGCTACAGCTTTATGTTTGAAGGTGTTAAGATCATTTTAGTTCCGAAGAAGAGACAGCAAGGAGAAAGCAAATCAGAAGAGATTGAGGAGCTAAAGACTTTGTTGACTTTGAAGGAATTTGTTAAAGAGGTAGAAGAGAGTCCAGAGGTATTTTTGTTGATTGGACGTGAAGCGACTGAATCTGTTGAAGTCCCAGAGGAAGTAAAGCCGGTATTAGAGGAATTCAGTGATGTGTTTCCTGAAGAGTTGCCAACGGAGTTGCCACCGTTGAGGGATATTCAGCATCAGATAGATCTTGTGCCAGAGCAGTATTACCACAAAGACCACATTACAGGATGAGTCCTAAGGAGCATGAGGAACTGAGAAGGCAGGTGGAGGAGTTGTTAGCACAGGGCCGTGTACAGGAGAGCTTGAGTCCATGTGCAGTGCCAGCTTTATTGGTGCCAAAGAAGGATGGTTCGTGGAGGATGTGTACGGACAGTCGGGCTCTAAATAAGATCACTGTGAGATACAGGTTTCTTATGCCGAGGTTTGTTGATTTGATTGATCAGTTGAGTGGGGCTGTTGTGTTTTCGAAGATTGACTTGAAGAGTGGATACCACCAGATTCGTATAAGACCGGGTGATGAATGGAAGACAGCGTTCAAGACGAGGGAAGGATTATATGAATGGTTGGTGATGCCGTTTGGTCTATCGAATGCACCGAGTACTTTTATGAGAGTAATGAACCAGATTTTCATACCATTCATTGGGAAGTTTGTAGTGGTTTAATTTGATGATATTTTGATCTATAGTGGAAGTATGGGAGAACATGTCCAGCATTTGCGTGAAGTACTATTTATTCTACGACAGGAGAAATTTTATGCTGCCACGAAGAAGTGTGTGTTCATGACGCACAGTATTCTGTTTCTGGGGTATGTTCTGTCAAAGGAAGGCATTCAAGTGGATGAAAGTAAAGTGGAAGCTGTCAGGAGTTGGCCACAGCCCAAGACAATTACTGAAGTGAGGAGCTTTCATGGGTTGGTATCTTTTTATCGAAGATTCATTCCACATTTTAGCAGTGTGATGGCATCTGTAACCGATTGCATGAAGGGAAGGAAGTTTGCATGGTCAGAGGAAGCAGGGGTTGCTTTTGAGAAGATCAAGACACTATTGACGTCAGCGCCAATTCTAGTTTTACCGGATTTTCAGTTATTGTTTGCGTTACATACTGATGCTTCGAAAGTTAGGATTGGTGGAGTATTGAGTCAGAAGGGAAGACCTGTTGCTTATTACAGTGAGAAATTGTCTGGAGCCAAGTTGAGATATAGTACTTATGATATGGAGTTTTATGCAATTGTTCAAGCTGTGAAGCACTGGAGACATTATCTGTTTCAGAAGGAGTTTGTTCTTTACACGGATCATGAAGCTTTGAAGCATTTGCAAGGGCAGGACAAGATTTCAGCTAGGCACGCTTCATGGGTCGCGTATCTGCAGCAGTTTACTTTTGTTGTAAAGCACAAATCAGGGGTGACAAATCGTGTAGCTGATGCTTTGAGCAGGAGAAATCATTTGTTGACGACAATGAAGGTTGAAGTGACGGGGTTTGAACTATTGCCAGAGTTGGTTGAAGAAGATCCTTACTTTACGAAGTTTGTTGAGAAAGTCAAGGATGGGAGTACTGATGAATTTGTGATGGTGGATGGATTCTTATTCAAGGGGAATCAATTATGCGTACCAGATTGCAATTTGAGAATGAAAATTGTTAAAGAGTTACATGAAGAAGGACATGTTGGACGGGATCGCACATTGCAATTAATTTCTTAATCGTACTATTGGCCCTCGATGAGGCGAGAGGTTGAAAGATTTGTGCGTAAATGTCATGTTCGTCAGGTTTCGAAAGGGACAGCTACAAATGCAGGATTATATATGCCTTTACCTGTTCCTACAAAACCGTGGGTAGATATAAGCATGGATTTTTTGTTGGGTTTGCCGAGGACTCAACGGGGAAATGACTACCGTTTCTCGAAGATGGTACATTTTATTGCTTGTAAGAAAATGACGGATGCAGTTCATGTGGCACAGCTGTTCTTTAAAGAGATCTATTGTTTACATGGTTTACCAGAATCGATAGTTTCAGACAGGGATACCAGATTTCTGAGTCATTTTTGGCTAAGTTTGTGGAAGATGGTGGGAACAAAGTTTAAATTTAGTAGCGCTTATCATCCGCAGACAGATGGACAGACGGAGGTTGTGAACAGATCGTTGGGAAATTTATTGCGGTGTCTTGTGAAAGATAATCTGAAGAGTTGGGATGTGAAGTTGTGCCAAGCAGAGTGAGACGACCCGACTTTCTCACCACAGAAAATCGTATCATCTTGAAGAAAGAAAGGGAAAGAAAAGAGAAAAGAAAGAAGAGAAGGAAGAAACAACATCAGAATCTAAACAGCGGAACGACTAAATTATATTAATAACATAAATATTACATAGTTTACAATCATTATCAGAGTTACACAGAGGACACATCCTATACTAGACAGTTATAAACACCTGTCTAGTTATACAACTTAATGCAATACAAGAGAACTACTCAGAGAAACCAACACAGCGGAAAACTATATATCTACACACAGAAGCCTCCTGCTCCATTGCTCCTCCACAATTCATCAAAACTAACCTGAATCCCTTGGCTACTCGTAAAAATTTGAGTACCCAAGAGTTTAAGAAAAACAAAATAAACTCCGAGTCAGACATGGGTCTGGTGTGAGTAAACGGTTAAAGTTGCTTAACTTTTAAAAACCTTTTGAAAGAAAGGTATCACGTAAGACTTCCCACACATAAACACGGAAAAGATTTTATCTTACGCTAACCAAAACATTTGATAGGAAATCCAGTGATATTATAATACGGTCTAGGGTTTTCAAAATAAAATACAGAAATAGCTGGAATGCTTACATCTCACGTTCCAACATAGTTGGGCACAATCAAAACCGTACTGGCACTTATTGGAGTTTGGATTCCATATAATGGCAGGGCTATTGGGGTACCGCCCGTCACAGTACGGGGCCTAGATCACCGTACCGAGGACCACTCCCGATCCCCAACAACACAAGGCCGGAACCATCCCTTACTGGACAGCTTCGAACAAGATAACCCCGCAGTTGTGGCCAACAACCGCCCACACAGCCGAAATAATAACGGACTTCTAGACAGGGGAAAATCTTGCTCTCAAGTGGGGGCTACCCACGAAGCCTTGCTGCACCTCCCCTGTTTTAGCCATTCCCGGTTGATGAGGCTTGATGCTACGATTACCTTTAGAGAACACATCTCTTAGAATGCTCATCGTCCACCTGACGATGTTCTGAAAGCATTCAATCCATACAAGTTCGTTCCGGGTTCAAACGAAACCGAAGGCATTATCTCGTTACACTCATTTTGGAATCACCCTCAGAGTTAAAGACGATAACCCTTGCACTCTGAATCTTCATCTTCACTTGATTCACGACCTATCGTTAATTTGGATCGATGTGGTTTTCGGATATCCAAATATGGAAACTCGATCCCGGTCTCATCGAAATCCAAAACGCCGTCTTTTAGGTCTAAGTTGTTTTAAAGTTTAAAACAATTCAATTCTATTATCTATATTAACTAGATAGATAATTCACATCCTCTAATAGATAATCTACATTACCATCACAATAGATAATTCATGTTATCCTCACAAATAGATAACTCATACTATCGTCTCAATTCAACCAAAGCATTCATATCATATATCACACATATCTCATCAGAGATATCAAACAACAAGCCATTCAATATAAATCAGACATCCATAAGCAATGATATATTAATCACCATCTATAATTAATTTAAAATGAATTAAATTAATTAATTTATCTATAATTAATTTAAAATAAATTAAATTAATTACCTTTATCACCATAAATCTTGCTTACTTATCCATTAATTAAACTAATTAATAAATCATCATCTTAATTAATCACCCTTGATTAATTACCCCTTAATTACATTAAGTAATTACCTTAATTAATTACACAAATTAATTAAACCATTAAGTAATTAACCTTAATTACTCTATTAATTAATTATAATTAATTACATTAATCCTTAATTAATTACAATTAATTGCCTTATAATAACTTATTATAGATTAATTAATCTTAATTAATCAATCCTTAATTATTCTCATTAATCACATTAATTAACGAACCTTAATCAATTTCTTCCATTAATTAATTAATTAATTAATTACATTATTCATTATTTAATTATATTCATTAATCAAGCTTAAATTAATTAAATCAACTTTAAACATTAATAAATTACTCTTAATTACTTTTATAAATCCTTTGACTTATTATACCAAGTAATAAATCCTTAATTACTTTACCCAGTAATTATCCTTTTAAACTACTTCCCATTAAGTAATTTCCCTTATCTCAATTACCTCCATTTATTTATTCATCAATTACTTACATTAAGTAATTACTCTTATCAAGTCTTATTGAGTAAGTATACTTAATCAATTACCTAATGATTTCCTTTAATTAATCAACCTATTTGATTAATCCAAATTAACCACACTTATTTGATTAATTATAATTGAGTAATTCATTCCTTAATTACCCCTTTTTAAATAAAGTAATTAATCTTTAATTATAGATTAATTAATCCTTAATGATTAATTAATAACCTTAATTATCAATTAATAAAATAATAACAAATTAATTATTCCTTAACGAATGAATTAATTAATTCTATTTAATAATTAATTAACCCTTAATAATAGTTAAATAATCCTTAGTTAATTATAGATTAATTATTTCTTAATTATCAATTAAGAAAACTTAATTATTAATTAATAAAACTTAATTATTAATTAGTAAACTTAATTACAAATTAAATACCTTTTTAAATAAATTAATCTTTAATTACTACTAATCAACCTTAATTACTTAATTAATTAATCTTTTAATCATTAATTAATAATCTCTAACTTAATTATAAATTAATTAACTTCCAAATAATTAACTTATAACACTTAATTATTAATTTAAAATTAATTAAATCAATTAATAATTCTTAATTAATTCCCTAAATAAATTTTTAAATCATTACTAATTAAATTAATTAATCATATCTAATTTCCTTAATTAATTTAATTAATTTCAAGATAAATAAACCTCTTAATCTTAAGATAAACATTATCTTATAAATACCTTAATTTCCATTTATATTTTTAAGCCATTATAACTTTATAATTAAATCTACTTAATCAAATCAATAATTAAGTTTAAAATAATCATTAACTTGACAGTTTAGTGTTATCAAAGCACAATAACCTTAAACATTTATCACAAAATGATTTAAGCCAAATTAAATTTATATTTTAAAACTTATCTTTTTTAAAGTTCCACTTTTACTTAAGTTTTTTTTTACAAATAACTTTAATTTTATTTAACCAAATTTTAAATATACAAATTTTAAACTTCTTGATAAAATGCTAAAGAAACACTTATTTTATTTAAAACCAAAAAGTATTCAATAACAACAAGATTTATTACAAAAGTTAAAGCTTTCTTTACTTAAATTGAAACTTGTTTTATGAATCTTTTAAACTTTTAAAAAAAATTCTTTAACCAATCAGTTGGTTGCACTCGGGTATCACTCGAATTCCACTTCAGGTTCATTTTCTTCTTAAATTTCAAAGGTTAGTCTAAATTTACACTTTTAAAAAAAACTGAAGCAACACACCTGATTCAGGTTTTAAAATCCTATAGACAACTCGAGTTCACACTTGAGTCTTTCTTCCAAAACCCGAGACCATCATCAAGTAAACCACTCAACTCACAACCCCAAACAACAAGCACAACTCCTCCTCCCTGTGCACATGCACCGGTGCCGGAGTCGTCTTCCATCATCGACGAACCCTCCTTCACACCACACATCACCGCAGCAACCACCTCTGGTCATCAAAGCACCTTAACTTGCCCTGAAACAATAACGAGCTTCCCAGCTGAAAATGCAAATCAACAGCCATGACCAAAACCCTCTCGCGATCACCGCTCCGACCATCTTACGGTTTGAAATTCTGGCCACTTCATCTCCAACCCTTCACGATCCTATTCCTAAAATTGGAGGCAACTCGATGCATTTAAGAAGAAGCACGAATCCCCTTTTCACAGTTCGACCCAATTAGGTTTACAACCTAAATCCTCCTGCTGTTGTTGCCACGACCACCAGAAACCCATCCTACCATTTTTCCTGAGCACTCCTATACCTCGACCTTCTTCAATCGAAGCCACGTTCACCAAAAATGCTCTGCCCACCAAAACTTGCCCAAAAACCCATTTCCAATTATTTCCAAAATTCACAATCAACACTTCACTAAAAATTGAGATTTTTGTCTTAAAAATCCTATCTTCCTAAGTGGATTCATACTATAACCCTGAAACAATATTTCGTAGAGTTTGATTTTTACATGATTTAAAGATTCCCACTGTTTTTCCCATTTTCCCAGATACACTTTCAAATGTTTAACTCAAATTTATTTTTAAGTTTGAATTTACGACTAAACAAACATTTATTGTTTGTAAACCAAGTCGCTACAAAGATTAAAAGAAGAGAAATTGGAATTTTAACTAAATTTAATCTCTGAAATATGAAATAGAGAAGGCATGACTTCAGTCCAGACTTGCACACACATGAATATATTCACAAACACAGATAATACATTTATAGATAAACATGCAAGCATTAACTATTATAGAAATCTAACTAGCAACATATCAGATATCACTTAGAAATTTTAAGTAGATGTTTACTCACCTTATTAATTAAATGCAGAGAGCTTTCTTTTAAAAAAAAACTATGTTGAAAATTTGCATTGCTCCTGTTGATTTAGCTCCAGAAAACTTTGAATGCTTCCTTGCTTTGAAGTTTTGTTGCAGGGTGACTTGCTTGGATTTTGAAAACATGTTGCAGACATGGGAAATGCAGAGCTTTAGTAGCTGGATTGACATTTGCATGCATTTGTTACATGCCTAAATTCATTTCTGGTTTCAGAAATGAACTTAGCTTCTTTGATTACAGGTTTGTGAACTTTTGATTTTTGTTTTAGAGGAGATTACAAGCTTTGATGTTTGACGAATAGATGATAGTTTTGAGTATAAAATAGTTATACAGGTTCGAGCTTTGAAAGTATTTCAGGTTGCAAATTTGAAATTGATATTGCTAAAAAAAACTTAGTACAGGCTTTTGTATTTTGGTTTTGGAATGAGTTACAGGGTTTCTAGCTTGAGATGGTTGCAGATCTAGAAATGTTTTCATGGTAATTTGATAAATGGTTTAGGCTGCATTTTATTTCAGAGGAGATTTCAGATCTTTTTTTTCTTTGATTTGTTTCAGAGGAAATAAATTACAGGTTTTAAACAATGAACTTCAGGTTTGAATTGAGAAAAGTTCTTGCATAAAAAATGAAAAGATAAAGAAGGAAAATAGAAGAGAGAGGAGATGAGTGTTTTATTATAAGATTGAATTAAAATTAATTTAGATTAAAGAAAAATGGAAAATAATTCATGCCACTTGTTATCACACTTACATTTGTCACCTATAATAACTAATTAGTTAACACATGTATATTAGCATGCATAAGAATTCAACACATGTAATTATTTGTTTTCATTTCTTTTTAAAATTATTTTAAAGCTTTTTAAATTGAATTTCCTAATTGATGAATATATTTTAAATGCCTTTCTAATATATATACATATAACCTTTTAAAAGAAATAGAATGAAAACCCATTAGATTTTAAATAAAATCACATGAAAATATATTAAATTCATTTTTAAATGTTAATATAACTTTTGTATTTATTTATTAATAAATAAACACTTTCTAAATTTCTATAAATAAATTTCTTTAAAGAGATTACAAAACAAATCTTATTTTTACATAAAAACTTTATCCATATTTTTTTTAATATCCAAACTATATTATTATTTTAATATATATATTCCCTTAAATTCAAATTCAAATTCAAAGTCAGTTTAAAATCCAAATTTAAAGTCAATTCAAATAAATATAGATATCAATTTCAAACAAACTCATTATTATTTATAAATAATTTATTCTATTAAAAATAAATCTAAATACACAGATATATATATTTAAGCACACTTGTTAAATTAGAAAACAATAAGCCAATTTAGAATTTATTTACACAAACAAAATAATTATACTCGTTTAAAATCAATCTATAATCATAATTTTAAACATCACATTTTTAATTGTTTGGCTATTTATATTTGAAAATAACAATTTTATCAAATCTAAACAATTTAATTATGAGATTATCACATTTAAATTCCTGGAAATTCCGGGATATTACACAGAGTTTGCTCATAATCATGCTATCAACCGTAGTATGGGTTTCAGTCCATTTCAGATTGTGTATTCAAGTTTACCAAAGGGGCCGTTGGATTTAATGATAGTACCACAACCGAAGGGGACAGTTAGGCGGGCTGCTGATTTCGTTGATGGGCTGACAGAATGCCATAGAATCGTTCAGGAACGATTGGAGAAGACGAATGAGATGTATAAGCGATCTGCGGATCTAAAGTGAAGAAGTGTTGAATTTAATGAGGGAGAGTTAGTATATGCTGCACTAACGAAGTATCGTTTTCCAGTGGGAGCATACAATAAACTTAAAGCTTGAAAGATTGGTCCTGTAACGATTGTGAAACGGATCAATGAAAATGCTTATAAGTTGAAGCTACCGAAAGATGTGTACACTTCTGACGTGTTTAATGTTAAACATCTTATACCCTATTATGGAGAGGGATAATCTAATGGGGAAGAACTTTTAAATTCGAGGACGAATTTTTCTCAACCAGGCAAGGATGATGTAGCCCAGCCTGAAATTAGGTCGCTTTCCATAATTCGCTCAGCCTTAAGTCACCAGCGACCTACCAAGCTCCGAGCTAAAGAGTCACGACCTAGGGAAAGTCACTCGCGAGTTAACGGGATAAGCAATCAAACATGCAAGCGACCTAGCGAGTTAAGGGAGCCGGGGCACATTTCGTTAGGTCGCTCCGACCTTTTGGACCACGGACCTGACGAGATACGACCTATGATAGGTCGCTCCAACGACCTAGTAAAGAACAACGAGCTAAAGGATACTGTGCGATGGAAAGACCGCGTGTCTTTAGGTCGCTCTGATCTAATTCCAACGACATACGACCTAGTTAGGCCGCATGAAGCAGATTCAGTTGTAGAAGGTTTTAAGTCGTTTAAGTTGAAGGTCGCTTATGTTGATACGTCGCTCTAGAAGAAGGTTGCTTATGTTGATAGGTTGCTCCAGAAGAAGGTCGCATAAAGCCTATAGGTCGCTTGTCAATAAGTCGCGTCAGGTTGTAACTGGGTAAGTCGCTTGTGTATAAGTCGTAGGTCGCGGACTACTGTGTTGTATGTCGTTGTGTTGTACATATAGGTCGTAACTCGTATGTTTGTAGGTCGCATGGATGTGTTGAGTCGTTTGTTGTGTTGTGTTGTTTGTTTTAAGTCGTAGGTCGCTTGGGTCTTTTAAGTCGCATGTCTTGTGTGTTGAGTCGTTCATAGCCAAGTCGTTAGCGACCTAAGTTGAACCGTGTGTTGTAAGCCTATAAATAGGCAAGGTGTGGTCATTTGTAACTTGGTTATTGTTGAATAAACTTTTGTTTTGAGAGCTTTGTGCCTCCATTAAATTGGTAGTTGAGTGTGATCTCCTATCTCCACTTTCGGTTATTCGAGTGCGCTCGAATCAACGATTGTTGAAGCCAATTCGCGGTATCAAGTGCGCTTGATCAACGTTCGAAGAATTGTCGTGCGCGATCAACGTGTCGAAGATAGCTAGAATTCGGTATCTTTCGAGATCAACGAATTTGGGCATTTTGGTGTCTTTAATCCATCGATTGCTACTTTTCACTGTTTCATCTATTTTTCGTATTTCCGCTGCATCACAGGGCTACTGGGGTACCGCCCATCATAGTACGGGGCCTAGATCACCGTACCGAGGATCACTCTCGACCCCCTACAACACAAGGCCGGAAACATTCCTTACTGAACAGTTCCGAACAAAATAACCCCGCAGTTGTGGCCAACAACTGCCCACTAACCCGAAATAAAAAGAGACATCTAGATAGGGGTATATCTCGTCCTGCTTGGGTATAACCCACCTAACCTTGCTGCACATCCCCTGTTTTAGCCATTCCCGGTTGGTGAGGCTTGAGGCTACGATTTCCTTTATAGCACATATCTCTAAGAATGCCCATCGTCCACCGACGATGTGCTGAAAGCATTCAATCCATACAAGTTCGTTTCGGGTTCGAACGAAACCGAAGGCATTATCTCGTTACACTCATTTTGGAATCACCCTCAGAGTTAACGATAATAACCCTTGCATTCTGAAACACCATCTCGTCCTTTACCTGAGATGTCACGACCTATCGTTTAATTTGGATCGATGTGGTTTTCTGATAATCAAATTGATACCCGATACCGGTCTCATCGAAATCCAAACGCCATTTTAGAGGCCAAGTTGTTTAAATAGTTTAAACAATTTAATTCAATGCTTTGAATTCACATAATATTTATCACAGATAAATCATACACAGACATCACAGATATATCAAGGCATATCACAGAGTATCACAGAATGTCACCAAATAGTTTTCATAATCAATCAAATGGGAATCATCAATTCATATAAAAATTGTTTAATTAACTTAACTTAATTAATTACTTAAGAATAGACCACTTAATCCTGCTTAGTTAATCACTAATTAATCAATTTATTAAATTTATTAATTTCTGCTTAATTAATCAATTCTTTAATTATTAATTAATAACCTTAATTATTAATTAATAAAACTTAATTACCCATTTATTACCAATTAATTATTTAATTAATCATTAATTACCAATTTAATAAACCATTAACCCTTAATTAATTACTCAATTAGTTAATTACTATTTATTTATTTACTTTAAATAGTTAATTAAATTCTTAAGTTCAAATTGATTAAACACAAGATTATTTATATCAATCTTTAAATACAAATTTATTCAATCTTAAATTACTTATTAAATAAATTTACATTCTTAATTAACTTATACTTAAATTAATTAAACATCTTACATTAGCCAACTTTTCTTAATAAATTTCAAATCAAATCTTAGCTTAAACTTGCTAACATTATTTATTTAATTAACACTAAACTTTGTAATCAAATAGCATAAAAGAAATATAAGCTTAACCCCAAAAATGGACCCGAGGTCAATATTGCATCACTCGAGTAGTTCCTGCTTCCCCCTACCTTTTTTCTTCTACATATCTTTTTTTAGTTAAGTTTTAAACTACAACAGTAGTATTACATACCCACTCACGTACCACCCACGTACTCGCTGACACACCCACACCACCGTGCATGTGCACGGTGGTTCGTCGCCCCTCCGGCAAACTTCATCGCCTCCAACAAATCACGTAAAGACCCCACACACGAGAGCAAACTCCAGTTTGTCGCGAAATTCACGAAATCGAAAAAAGGCCTGAAACTCGAACCAAATGCTCGAACACTCGACAGTAAAATGCCATATTCTCCCAATACTGACCACCGGAGGCGAAGCCACTTCGTCCACGCCATGACCATACTCTCCTCGACCTTCACCCAAAATATCGAATCACTCGATCAAGCGACGGCGACAAAAACAAAAATTTACGTAGCATAGTAAATTTTTAACCCAAAACCCTATATTCGATTCGACTTAAGAATCATTGCATTAGAAAAATTCTTTAGCATTTTCCTGTCATCAACAAGTATTAAGCAAAATTCAACATGAATTTCAACATCTAGAATTAGTTGAATCATCAGATAATCTCAAATAAGCATTTTCGGTTCCTTTGAAAATTGCACCTTATTTTCTTACAGAAAAATCATCACTTTTGTGTTCAAAATCTTAACATTGTGTGTTAAATCAAGATATGAGATCAAATTTACAAATTAAAGCATTTAAATTTTGACATATTGATTTCTTTGTACTGTAACTTGAAGAAACAGTATCTATATTATACGGTTATGCTCAAAATAAATTTCTAGGCTTATAAATTAAGTTAAACAACTTAATTAGCTTAAATTTCTAAGTTTAATTTGGTTTAAATGAAGAAGTATTTGTTTTCTCTGCATTTCTTTACTCTGTAACCAAATATATAGAATAACAGATCATGTACAGATTCCTAGTGCAAACAGAATATACACAGAGTAGTTAGTTTAGACTATAGCAAGCATATATCATTCAAAAAGAAAATACAAAAGTTAAATTTTAAAATCAGTTTGTTTACTCACTTGAAAACAACCTGAACAAAGATCAACTCCCTGATTGAAACACTGTAGTTTGAATTTCCTGAAAGCCTTCTTCGTTTTGCTGTTGAATTTGTTTGAGTTTACAAAGACAAGATGTTATTTTTCTTTTCTTTTTCTCAGGTTAGCTTCTTAAGTTTTGTAAACGAACAAGTATATTATGATGTGTATAAATAGAAATGGCTTTGAACAGTAGGTTATGCAGGGACAGTCTTACTTGTTTGACCATACAAGATTTTGTGTATTTAATTAATATAAAATTTAAGTGATCTTGCATATCTCGGCTGATCATACTTTGTACTGAGATGATTTCTTTAAAATCCGAAAGGACAAAATGTTGTGCTAGCATTTAATGAACATGTCTTCTTATGTGTTTATAAAATTATGGTTTGCTGATATTTTGTATTAGTGAACAAAGATATTTTGAATATTATGAATAGTTTGTCTTCTTTGCATTGTACATATGCATATATTATATAGCAACATCTTTTCTAAACCTATTCCATATGTTTATTTATGTAAAGTTATTATAATTATTGTTTTCACTTATATACCGTGTGTGTGTATACTAGAATGATCTTATGTTTCTATTTAAGTTTGACCATATAGGTTATTGTTAATATAACTTCTTAGTTTTATTTCTATTTGTAATTTTACTTTCAAACATTTGATTTATAACATTATATTTGTATTTATATATTTATATTTATATTTATTATTGATAGGATTGCTTAGTTTAAACATTATTAGTAAGGACTTCGTTTATAACATATGTATTGTATTAAATATTAATAAGATAGAACCTTTGATTTAATTGAATAAGACGGATTTCATTTCAAATAGTTTTTGAAAGGTTTTATTTTAGATTTTCAAATCAAAATTTCCTTCACACAACATATATAACTGGAAAATGCCCAAAAAACTTATTTATTTATAAATGAAAACTTGTATTTTATTTAAATTAGATTAAATTCCTATTATAATATATTGCCAAAATTCCGGGTCGTTACACGGTGGATGTGGATCGACTTGCCTAGGTCGGTCGTAGTATTGAGTATGGTTCAGTTATGGCCTTGATAGGCCCGGATTACTCATGAAGCCCAACAACTCATTTTTGTCTATAAATACGGCATGTAGGGCCTCAGAGAGGTGGATCTTCATTCTGCTTCCCTTCTTCTTCTACACTAAGGTTGCTCTACCGTTGTTGTTCTAAAAACTCTGGATAGTAACTGTAATTGATTCTAACATCAATAAAAAGGAAATTTCTGGAGTGGACGTAGGCCGGAGTTAGCTGAATCACTATAAACCTTGTGTCTTTACTGCTTTATCTTTTATTTTTACTGTTCTTCATATTTTTACTCTTTACATACATTCTATCTGTGATCTATGACTGTGATTTGGTGCTTCCATCTAGATTTGGGTGTTAGTGAATTTTGGCGCTAACACCCTCCAACCTGGCCCTCTGCATCACAAAATAGTATATAATTATATAATGTAGGTCATCCGCTACTGGAAAGGTATATATAAAAGGCCATATATTCAAGGGGCAGGAATAAATCCAAACCAACTATATAACATTTCTTGTTTACCAAAAGGGTGATTTTAACTCACCGGAATTTCTGCTGTTGCCAAGACATTTCGGTTTGGAACTAAAATCGAACGACGTTTGATTTTAGCCTAAATTTTAGCCATCTCTAAATTGATCCAAACCAATTCCATTGTGAAGCTTACGTCATCACCAGCACAATGCAAAAATCTCGGTCTTGATCGAACCTCGTATGCAAAAGTTATTAAATATATAAATTTTCAATTATTAAATAAAATTTTAATTCACGGATTACTTTTAGTTATAAATTAATTACACGTTAAACCTTCGTCTTCCCACTCATTCTCGCTTATGTTCAAAATAAATTTGTAGGCGCCCTTTTATTACTCGTCGCAAAACCATGCTACCTCGCCTTCACTTGCGACCACCACTGAAGGACGCACCGACCACCATCCACCTTACGTCGCCTGTCCCATCACCTTACATGCCATGTAACTTGACCACTGACCCGAAGTTCATCGTCATTAGAACAAGAAACCACATGCCATGTCGTGCCACCAAATTGCACCAGTAGATAGCCCTCGACGCCCTCTACGCTTTCCCTTTTTGAGCCCATCGCCTATAGGCGAACATAGGCGTCGAAATTTGCATGTGAATGAATTCCAATCATCTAGCAACTACGCCGGCTAGGGATCATCATAGCCTAATCCAATAGTTGAATGCACTCAACACATCCTTGCCAACCATTTCGCTAGTTGAATACTTCACCTGAAAATCCATCGATTGGCTCCCTTGATCCATTGCTGTTCGATTAGGCTATTATTTAATTTCGAACATTTTGCTGATATGCACTCGATTATTTAAAGAGAAAAGGGTTATGGTTCGCACAGTTGAAACATGGTAAAGATATGGGCTAAGGCGTGGGTAGGGTATGGGACATATAATATATATATATATATATCTATGTATGTATGTATGTATGTATGTATATGTATATGTATATGTATATGTATATGTATATGTATATGTATATGTATATGTATATGTATATGTATATGTATATGTATATGTATATGTATATGTATACATACATATATACACACATACTTATATATACATACATATATATATGTATGTATGTATGTATGTATGTATGTATGTATGTATGTATGTATGTATGTATGTATGTATGTATGTATGTATATTTGAGATTTTTGAGTACATCGAGCTAGATAATTTCGAAATATAATATAAATATATATATATATATTATATTTCAAAATTATCTAGCCCATGTACTCAAAAATCCCGAACTCCAATCGAGGCGTACCGCTTGGCGTTCTATATGTAATACCCATATTTCAAACATAATGGAACTTGTTTCAAGACCAAATTCGATCGTATGCGGAAGATAGCTTTTCAAACCTAGTTATAATATAAAATTTTGAAATTATAGACGTTTCGATCTCGCACGACCAAATGAAATGTCCAATCACCACGAAATTCATCGGCATACAATAACTCATTATTACAGATTCAATGAAACTAGTTTCGTCAAAATTCGAGGCAGTGCCACGGAATGCTATTTTTATACATTAATTAAAACGAATTATTATAAAAACCAAATTAATCACTTTTAAATTTAAATTAGAAGTTTAATATTGCCGTTCTTATTCAACATAACTTAAATGAGCTTTGATTTCATTTTTATCCAAATTAAAACCCAAGATTTAATTATTTGAACAATTTCAATTATTAAATTCAATAATTTAATTATCAAATAAATCACTAAATTTGAAATTCAAGTTATTTAACTTATAAAATTAACTTTTCAATATTTAAAATCAAATATATATTCCATTTTAAGTGGTTAAAATTTTAGGTCGTTACACAAACCCCTTTAAACAAATTTATTGCAGCTTTTTTTAGGGGTATCATAGCAACAAAAATTATCGGGAAATGTTCAAAAAACTTGGACGATTTGATAAATTGTTATTGTGTTGAAGAGGAGTGTTTCAATATAGGGGTAAAGTTAAAACAACAACAAATGATATTTCTATCATTTTTGGTTTACCAATGCATGGAAAACATTTTCTCACCACCTAAAATGTCTTTTCAAAATACCTTTGAAATTGTAAAGAGTTTGTTTTAAGAAATTTTGGTGAAGTCGCTTATATAACAAGAGATCATGTCACATAAAAGATACAGAAGGAAGTATAAAAAGTATTACAAGTATATGAAAATGATTTACCAAAGTTCATTCTTATTTCTTTTATAACATTCATTTTTTCGGATAATCAAAGAACGTTAAGCTGGGGATGTCTTCAATATATAATTGACTTAGAAAAAATGAATCAAGTGTCATTGCCATTGAGTATTCATTATTGCTTAGTTAAGTCACTAAACTTTTTCAATCAAAAACAAAGAAACATGTACGGTATTCAATGCTACCATTAGTAAGAAAATGATAATAGATTCTAACATATTATCATAAATTATAAAATAACATTTATGTTTTTGTAGTACATTTGAGCATGTGGACATAATGAAGCTAGGGAAAGAATGGTCCAAAAATTTACCAAGATTTGCTAAATGATCTATTAATGGAATGAAGAATATAATCTCAAAAGATTATTTAAAAAATGTGGAAAGCAAGAAGGTTATATAATACTTTTATAACAATTAATTTGTTTTTTGAATTCGGTTAGTATATTTGTTATTTTTAGTTATTGGTTGTGTGTACCTTTATTGGATTTTATACAATAATCTGACAATGTTTTGTATCTAATTATTACTTAGTTATGCTCTTTTTTACAATAACACTGAGCTTCTTTTAGGTTAAAATGCTAGATTAATGTAGCTTTATAACATTATATCTAACTACAGTATAGTATACTTATATATATATATATATGTATATATGTATGTATATATATACACAGTTCTATTATATTTTATACAATAAACTACAATTGCTAACTAATGCTAGCATTCATATAATGCATTACATTAAATCATTTCCACTAAATTATACTACATAGAGTAATAAAGTTTGATTACCAATGTTATATGATACTAGCATTAATAATAAATCAACATTAATAATATATAATTTCTAGAGATGCTAAATGACAATAGAATTGTAATTGTATTGCGCAAATATACTTAACTATAATAAAATGATATCTTATTCTAGCATTATCAATTTATGATGCATTTAAAAAAAATCATTTCCAGTATTGCCAAAGACGTTGTTACTGCAAACATAATTAATTTATAAAGAATGCTAGATAATTATAGCATTATGGTTTTGTAATTCATTACCATATATAGTTTACAGTAATACCGAATGACATTAGCATTGATACAACATAGTACAGTTGTAATATAGTAAGCATATGAAATTGATTAAAATGTTAGATTAAAATATCATTATAATATCATATTTTGATAGAACACACTGTATTCCATACTTATATCTGTTTACTGTTATTTTATCTTAATAGATATTAGTTTTTAATAATATAGATCTCAATTTCAATATAAAATACAGCTACCAAAGAAAGACGGTTTCTTAATGAATCAAAATGCCAAATGACAAAGCCAGAAAAGAAACAACAAAAATATGCAAATGACGCTGAAGAAGAATTCGGTCTGGATGACAAATAAAAAAAATTGAATCTCAGGACTATTTCATCAAGTAGTTAGAAAATGAACTTAATTAAGTGTAACGAGAAGTGTAACGGGAAGTGCAAAAAGAAAAGGAACTTAGGAAACAAAGGGAAGAAGAATTGAGTCAAATGGACAATGAAATTAAGTAATGGAATCAAAGCTCCAACAATATGAAATAGAAGGTCAAAAAGCCAATGTATAATAAGCTTATGAAAATATTAGCCCTTCATCATTCAAATTGTTTGATACATAAGAATTAGAAATCCATGAAAAATGAAGGAGGAGGAAATTAAAAAAAGAATGAATCAAGAAGAAGTTGACAAATCAAGAAGAAGTTGACAAATCAAGAAGAAGTTGACAAATCAAGAAGATCTAAACAAACTCAACGATTCAAAGAGTAAAATCAAAATGAAGAAAACCAAAAGTTGATCCTCACTATCAATATAAGATGGTATACCATAAGAAAAGCACAAAGAGTGAAGAAGACACTGAAAAGGATAAAGAAAAAACTGAAGATAAAATTGAGGACAAAAAAATGAGAACGGAGAAAAAGAGAAAAAGATGATGAAAGCAAAGAAGAAAAAGTGCAGAAGAGGATAGTGAAAAAACTACAGAAGATGATAATGAAAAGAAATAAAGAAGATGACAGAGAAGAAAGTGGAGAAGATGAAGAAGAGAATGAAGAAGAAAGTACTAAAGAAAACAAACATGTTAAAGAAAAAGTAGCGATGGCGACGAACAATTTGAAGAAGAAGTATAGATGATCGTGAACAGATTGAACAAGAAACCGATGCAAAAGATGAAGTAATGAAAAAGATGAAGAGAAAAAATGTATAAACATTGATAAAAATCACCAAAAAGAAAACAATATCTTCAAAATACATATTAAAGAGCCACATTTTTCAACTATTAGAATCACACAAAAGAGATATAGTAAGAGCGTTCTTTGCATGTAGGTACAAGTCAAAGTAAGTATTCCATACTCAATAAAAGCTTATAAAATTTAATAGAAATCATATTGTTTTCATAGTTTGAAATCATAAAATATATCGCACGGTAGCATGACATAAAGATGATGGTAAAAGGGGAGGCATAACAATTGTTCAGTCCATGTTAGAAGCATTGCTTTTTGATGAGTTCACAGACGGACGGGTAAATATGAAATAACACTTCCTTACATGTACAAACTAGATTTATGATTTCACCCGCTTTCTGCAGTTTTAACAATTCATAAGAAATTAATGCATCATTACATAACATACTCGAAATGAATACATGTCCTATATATTTATCTTGAACTAGGGTAAAAGCAAGATTGTTTATGCTATGAAAATATCCTTTGGAAACTATAATTACAAGTTAGACTCTTGTTATGTGCATTTATCGTAAATTCTCTTTTTGAATACAATATATCAACATGTTAACCAAACAAATATTACATAAAAAATAATGTATTAAAATATTACATAAAATAAAGTACAAAATGAATTTATAGTGCAGTAAAATATACAGTGGTTACAAAATCATAAATTGTACTAGCACTATGATATTTAAATTATAACAACACATCAACGATACGAAAATACATTTTTTTAGTATGAATAGTATCAAGAATTTTTTTATAGCAACTGTAAATATTAGTCGTAAAGTATAAAATGCATATAAATATTTGATTGTACAATATACCCTTTATAAGACGCTAATTTCCCCTAGCATTATATAGAACTATTATATGAGAGTAGAATATATCCCTTGTAGTATATAAATCTCTCATAGTGTATAGCTATTATAAGATACGTATAAAATTCAATTGTTAAAAAAAAAATTCAAGATTTTTTTATATTCATAGAAGCATATATCTCTCATAGTATAGAAAGCATAAATATTGAATTATGCAATATAATATTGATATGATAAATTACATATTAGCATTTTCCATAGTCAAACTATACATGCCATTATCAACCATGGAAAATGAAAATGTAATTTGTGATATTTTTCAATCATCGATTATACATGCCAAATACCCCCCAAGTCAACATTAATATCCTGACTAGAATTTCGAAATTAAATTTATATTGTTTTTCATCTCTATATATTTATTTATCAATTGGACATAACTTGTTTAGTTTGAAACCCTTTATTAATATATACTAAAACAGTATTTTTTTTTCTAATGCAGATCATAAACTGGTTTGCTGAAACTAGAGCATCCTATGAACATACTTACATATTAAGAACAATAGTGATGGAAAACAATATTATTTTCCTTTAAAATCATAAATATTTGAAAAACAAACTAATTGTCACGACCCAAAATTCATCATTCAAAAGTCGACATCAAATACTTCACTTGTATTCAACTGCCGGAGATTCGAACGTCAAATTTCAGTTCGGATGGAGCTTATAACAACAATTAGATGAATATAAAACAGCAGAACAGAATAAATATCATACATATCATCACAGATACAACATCAACATAATATCCATACTACATCAGAGTATATAATACATACACCACAACTCCAAATACAACATCACGATAATACAACAGTGATCATATATCCAAAAAGTCTTCAAATGAAAGAAGTGATAACGGACTACCAAAAGCTAAACACCTGAGATGTTCAAAAGCTCCTAAGACATCTCCAAGATAAGAGCTCCAAAATACTGCTAATTCCAAAACACGGAAACCTACTACTAGGCTACCCGTGTAGAAATAATGGGCACTCAGAGTTTAGGAAAGAAAACAATAAACTCCGAATCAGTCATGGGACTGGTATGAGTAAACAAAACAATAGTTGCTTTTAAAGAGACTAAATTTATAAAAGATTTTTTTGGTATGCTTTTAAAAATGGAACTACCATATGACCTCCCGCCACACACACAATGCAAACGCAGAATTGGAGGAGATTTTTTTCTTATGATAGTTAAATATGCTTGGTACGAGGAAATTTCTTTGATATTATTTCTAGTGCATAGTGTATAAATCATTTCGAAAATAGAATATTAATCTTAGCCAACATACGACCATTATCGTATGCCTACTATAGCTACCAGCTAAACTGTGGTGACCACCATAAGTAAATGGCAGGTTCTACAACTAAAACCGTACAGGGTTTCGTATTGGGAATTGGATTTCCAACAATGGTCAGGCTAAGGAACTTCCTGGGCCACATGGGTACGCCTCTGGAGGGACGACCCGAGAACCTAACCGGATCTCTGCCAACACAAGGCCGGGTTACCCCTAACTGGGTAACTACTGACACGAGTATGCCATCTCCCAGTTGTAACCAACCTTTAACCGGGGACCCAGCAACAAATCACAAAATAATATATAAATATCTGTGATATCCACATTAGTTAAGTATCTGGGCTCCATACCATGATACCACTTCTATCCAGAAGGAAATGTACATACCCTAAGGGGCGCTACCCCCAATAACCTTGCCGCATCTTTCCTGTTTCGACCATTCCGGGGTGTGAGGTTCGACGAAGTCTCATCCACAAAGCTACGCTTTTCACAAAGCCATTGTTCGATCAACAAATGATCAACAACACTCAGCATGCCACATTACCAAATTGGGAATATATTGCTAATAACCTTCAACTACATAACCTCTGAGCTCGTACATCTCAGAGAATGGTGTTAAGCTAAGAGAATAAATTCTCCGCCACCAACAGAAATGTATTTGAAAGAAATCTGCTTTATATCTCAATTTACAATGCCAGACATACAATCCATACAAGTCTGTTCTGGGTTCGAACAGAACCGAAGGCACTTCCAAAGAAGTCCTTGCAATCCGTGTATTCACAATCCCGATCGGATTTCCCATCACTTAGGCAATCTCTATACTGTAGCTACTCGGTGCAGAGACAATCGATAGGTCATCCTATCGCTCTCGCAAATACCCGGTCTTCAACACCGGTCTTCAAATGCTATCCATAACGTCGTATCACATATTCGGAATGGGTTATACGACACAAAGGTCCTTTCCCGGCTAAACCGAATAGTGAGTGTCAAATTTCAAAGCATGTTGATGTCATTCACAAAAATTCACAGGTTCGATGTGGGTTTTGGATAACAACTGAAATCTGATTCCCTGTCGCATCGAAATTAAAATGCCGTTTTACAGGCAACAGGGTTTTCACATCAATACAGAACAAATCACGATCACAGTGCATCACACAGTATTACAATCACAACAGAAATATCAATCTAGTGCATAGCAATAGTTAATTATTTACCAATCAAAGTGAATGGGATTTAATAAATTAACCAAATAATTATTTTTATTGATTATTTTAAATCAATGATTTATTATTCTTAATGATAAATTAATTAATCTTAATCATCTTGATACATTGATTATTCCTTAATTAATTATTTTAATTAACTGCCAATTAAAATTAATTAACTTAATTTATCTAATCAACAAATTCTTTATTATAAATTTATTTAAGTACTTAATTGTTTATTAAATCAATTTTAATTACAAATTTTAAATCATTCTAAATTTCTTTTCAAAACTATTAATAAAAATTGTTTACCTTAATTATCATTTGAAAATCTGCTTTATACTTTAAAAATTAATTTATTGTTACATTGAAATTTAAATGTAAATTAATTTTATATTCTTGTTTTAAAATTTAATCGTTTAATTAATGGGTTAATTAATTTTTTTTTAAAAACTTTCCTTACTTAATCATAAGAATTAACAAAATTCTAAAAACATTGTTAAATAGTCTAACTTATAATAAGTTTTTTTAACTTAACAAAATCTATATTTGTTTTCATTGCAAACAAAAAAAAATTGCTTAACATTTTTAACTTGAAGATTTGTTTGGGCTTAGCCCATTATAAAACACCCCGAGTGAAACAGTATTTTCCATTCGAGCCCAACTCGATTTCTTCTCGTACCTGTTTTCTTCTTCTTCTCTTTTTTTCTTATTTTCTTTCTTCACTAAAGTTTAAACTGATACACAAAACACTGACACACGCATGTGCATACGCACCGGTGCTCGACGCCGCCGCGATCAACTCCAAACCCTCCTGCACATCAGCGATCCACTCAACAGTCGCTACCGACCATCCACTCGTCATCGTAGAACCCAAAACAAAATCAAGCTTCACAGGAGAACTCGAACCAAAACCACTGCCTGGAAACAAACCCATATCCACGTCGCCGATCACCAGAGCACCCCCAGATTCCGGCCATACCTCGGCCATGCCCTCCTCTACCTTGCCTAAAATCGCGTGACACTCGATCATCTCACGGAGCCGAAAACGTGAATTTAAGCAGAGCACAAAAAACATGATCCCAAACCCTAAATTCGAATCGACCCCAAAATTTACGCATTAGAAAAATTATTTGGCATTTTTCCTGGATTCGTGGATGATTGAACTCGCTATATAACAAATTTCAGCATTTATAATTGATTAAATCGTCAGAAATTTATAGAAATGCAAAATTTGTTTATATACGAACAGCCTTTTCAATATTAATCTAAAAATCTTGATTTTTGTTTTAGAAATAGTGGATTGTAGTATAGATTCAATATATCATCTCGAATTAATATTTTTCAACAATTTATTTTTGTCAAATATTGGTTGGATACCTGTAAACAAGTTTACAGTGGGAATAATTTACTGTATGTTCAAATAAGCTTTGAAAAAATATTATTTGAGATTAAACATCTTGATTGTTTGAAAAACCAAAGCTTTGCAATGCTTAACAGCAAATGAATCTTAGTTTTGGATCAGATATACACCCTGTATACATTTTTGGCAGAGAAACACTGAACATCCAACATTATATGCAAACTGAAGCATATTCAAGGCAGTTAATAGATGAAGTTTGAAATGTTTTAAAGAAATTTAAAACTTTTCAAAGATTAAGTTTACTCACCTTTATCCCGGAAATAAACAGAGTTGCTTTAAATTTGAAACAAAGATTATATTTGTTTTGAACTGTGGTTTGATCCTTTTCCTTTCTGTTTTGTCTTCTTGAATGAAGTTGAGTTTGTGAATAAATGACACTTATGTTTTTCTTTCTTTTAATTTATGTTCTCTGCTATGATTGTTGAATGAAGGAACTGAGACGATGTTTATTTATATATAAAAGAGGTAGGCAGGTTTAAGCAAAGTACTGAAATTAAATTTTGTATAGTTGCTTTATACGGTATTTGTACAACACATGCTTTCCTCCTTTCTTCAAGGGAGGCTGAAGAGTAAGCATTTAATGCAAGCATTAAATGAAGCATGTATTGCATATGCGCCCCTGTATGTTCAAACAGGCAATGTTACTTTATTTTTTTGTAAGTACTATTTTATTTTGTTAATAGATTTTTCTTCCTTTGCCTTGAATACTTACAGTATATGCTGTTAGGTCCTTTTGATAAGTGTTGTTTTGGTTTCTTTTACAGTTTATTTTTTTTCTTTGTTTTGTTTTCTTTTACAGTTTATATTTCTTCATACTTATATTTTTAGATGTTCCTTTCCTTTGTGAACAAATCTTGTTCTTGTTTTACTGCTAAATAAAAGTGTTTGTTTTAATTATTGTTTTCTTATGTCTATATTTGAATGTAATATAAATGAATTTCTATTTAAAGTTTTTAACTATTAGTATTTAAATTTTCAACATACGTTTTATTTTATTGTTAAATATAAATTCTTGTTTGTTACTTAATTTATTCATTTTTTTATTTAATTCCATACAATTTGTAATATTAATATCAACAATATTAAATTTATGTTGAATTTCACAAATTTAAATTCCAAAGTTCAAATAATTTATCGAATTTAAATTAACTACATTCTGGATGTTACAATATCCCCTTCTTAAGAAAATTTCATCCTCGAAATTGAAAGAGAGAGAAACGCAAACAAAGAATATACGAATTCAAAAAAATAAGGAAATGGCTTACAGATTAAGCCGGATGTCTATTCAGCAATTGGGATATGATTTCTTCATATTATCTTCAGTCTCCCAAGTACAATCCTTTGGATCGCCACTCCATTGAACTTTGACCAGTTTCACAACTTTGTTTATAAATCGCTTTTCATCACGATCTACGATTTTTATTGGTTCCCTCTTTACTGCCAAGTTAGGAGTGATTTCGAGATCCTGCTGAGTAGCTTCTTCAATAATATCATCTGGATCGTGCACATACTTCCGAAGATTAGAAATAAACGCCAGATAACTAGCTGGGCAGCTGTACTCGATATGCTAGAGAACCAATCCTTCCTGAATAGGAAAAGGACCAATATAACGTGTGCTAACTTTCCAGTTTTCCCGAATCTCAATACACCCTGCATCGAAGACACTTTCAAAAATACAGAATCACCAACTTGAAATTCCAAATTTCTTCTTCGACAGTCATAATAGCTCTTCTGACGGCTTTGGGCAGTTAATAACTTCTTTCGAATAAAATCTACCTTCTCCGTGGCTTCTTTGATCATGTCTGGTCCTAAGACGAGTCTGTCACCTGATTCGATCCAGCATGTAGGTGATCGACACGGACGACCATATAAAGCTTCGAAAGGAGCCATTTCTATACTGGCTTGATAACTGTTATTATATGAAAATTGGACCAGATGTAAATGGTCTTCCCGAGAACCACCACATGAACGCAAGCACGCAAAAGGTCTTCTAGAATTCGATTAACCCTCTCAGTTTGCCCATCAGATTGTGGGTGATAAGCAGTACTGAAATTTAATTTTGTTCCCAATGCATCCTAAAATGCCTCCCAAAATCTACTAGTGAAGATCGGGTCACGATCACTCACTATACTGCTGGGAATACCATGGAGTCGAACTATCTCCTTTATATAAATACCTGCTAAGTTTGCCGCAGTTCGAGTGGATTTCACTGGAATAAAGTGAGTAGTTTTGGTTGAACGATCTATTATAACCCAAATTGCTTCATTTCCCTTCTTGGTTCGTGGCAATCTGTCGATGAAATCCATCGATACCCGATCCCATTTCCATTTTGGTACTTCCAAAGGTTGAAGTAAACCGGCCACTTTCTTTTGATCGCTTTTGATTTGCTGACAAGTAGCACAGCGACTTACATAAATAGATATGTCTCTCTTCATTGTCTTCCACCAGAATGTTCTTTTAATATCACGATACATTTTGTTGACTCTTGGATGGATACTGAGTTTTGATTTGTGACATTCGTCCAATACTTCACGTTTCAGTTCTGGAACGTCAGGGACACAAATTCTATCTTTCATCCTTATAACTTCTCTATTATCTATCTCAAAACTAGTATCTTCTCCTCGGTCTATTCTTCTACGCATTTCTCGAAGAAACTTGTCTTCAGTTTGCTTGCTCGCGTTCTTCTTAAGAAGAGTAGGAGTGATAACCAAATGAGCAAGAATAGCGTGTTTTCTACTTAAGGCGTCGGCAAATACATTGGCTTTTCTGGGCGTATACAGAATATCTAGGTCATACGATGCCAGAAATTCCAACCAACGTTGTTGTCGCAGATTCAGATCCTTCTGGGTAAAAAGATATTTCAAGGACCTATGGTCGATGAATAATTCGAATTTCTCACCTAAAAAAAGAGAGTTTATTAAGTACATTTATTTAGTTAATTTCATAAATTGTTGAGAAAGCTGAAAGGATTCTTACCCAGAAGATAGTGTCGCCAGATTTTTAAAGCGAAAACAACAGCCAAAAGCTCCAAATCATGTGTTGGGTAGTTTTTCTCATGCAGACGTAATTGTCTACTTGCGTAGGCAACTACCTTCCCATTCTGCATTAATACTGCACCTACCCCATCACCACACGCATCAGTATAGACAGATAAGCCTTGGTTCCCATTAGCAATAGTGAGAACAGGAGCAGTGGTCAATCTCTTTTTCAGTTCCTGGAAAGCTTCATCACATCTTGGAGTCCAAACGAATTTAGCATTCTTCATTGCTAGCTTAGTCAATGGACTAGCCAACTTAGAAAAATCCTGTACAAACTTCCTATAATATCCCGCTAAACCGAGAAAACTTCGAACTTCTCTAGGAGTGGTGGGTTGCATTTAGTCCAGAATTGCAGAAATCTTGCTTGGATCAACAGAAATCCCTTCTTCATTAACAATGTGACCGAGAAATCTGACTTCATTTACCCAAAAGTGACATTTGGAAAATTTTGCATATAGAATATTTCTCCTCAAAATCTCTAAAACGATACTAAGATGCTCGGCATGCTCCTCTTCAGTTTTGGAGTAAATCAAGATATCATCAATGAATATTAGCACAAATTTATTCAATACTTCTTGGAACACACGAGTCATAAGAACTAAGAAGTATGCTGGAGCATTGGTTAGCCCGAAAGGCATGACTAACCATTCGTAGAACATATCGGGACCTCTGAAAGCGGTCAAATGAACACAATCTTCGGCGATTCGTAATTGATGGAACCCTTGGGCTAGATCCATCTTTGAAAAGAAACGAGCGCCATGAAGTTGATCGAATAAATCGTCAATTCTTGGTAAAGGGAATTTGTTCTTAAGAGTTTGTTTATTGAGATCGCGGTAATCTACACACAATCTCAAAGATCCGTCTGATTTAGTGACAAATACAACGGCTGAACCCCATTTAGAAACACTAGAACGAATCAATCCTTTCTTTAGCAAATCACGAGTTTGATCGACAAATTCAATTTTTTCCCTAGGTGCCATCCTGCGACTTGCGTGAACAACAGGACGGGCATTAGGTACTAAGTCAATTCGGAATTCTATTTCTCTGCGCGGAGGTAAGGATTTTACTTCTTCAAATACGTCGGAAAATTCCCGAACAACAGGTATAGACTGCAAACTGGGTTCACGATATCCCAAAGTATACATCAATCTATCTCTCTTTGGACTCGGATCCTCACAAGAGATTTCAATAAAATTTCCAAAACTTGTTTTGACTAAAACTGTCTGATTATTACAATCCAATATAGCTTCGTATCTCGATAACCAGTTCATACCGAGTAAGATTTCAAATTCATTAAATTCGAGGACATAAAGGTTGATAGAAAATCGATAGCTAGCATATGAAATAGGAACTCTCTTACAATATAAACAAAGATTTGCCGGACCTCCAACCGGATTTTTCATGCAAATAGGATCGTCAGCAAATTTAGTTTTAAGTCCTAGTTCACTTACGGTTTGTTGGGAGATAAAGCTATGTGAAGCTCCCGTGTCAAATAAAACTCTAACAGTTCTATCATAAATAGTAAGGTTACCTTCCAGAACATCTTTTACTTTATCAGCTTTCGAAGTTGAAGGGTCTTTCTTTATCGCATAAACATTGGCCACCTGTGCTGGCTTCATTGCCGGGCAATCTTTAACAAGATGTCCAGGCTTGTGACAATTATAGCATTCTTTAGCTCCTCTAACAGTTTCTTCCTTCTTAACTAGCTTCTTCGGTTTTGGGTAGCTGTTTGAATAATGGCCCTTCTCTTAGAAGTTGTAACAAGTTATATTGATTGCAGAATTTCCTTGATTGCTCTTCTTATTCTTGTCTTGTTGTGGCTTCTTGCCCTCAAACTTCCTTTTCTTCCAATTCTGATTATTTGAATTTCCTCCTTCCCTCGGAATCTCCTGCATATCCAGTGTGGCATACCTATATCCCATATCAATAAGATCAGAAAAAGATTCTTTGACGTGTGCGGTCATTCTTTCGTGATACTTTTTGTTCATTCCATGGATGAACCTTTCATTTTTCTTAAGAGGCGTGCTTAACAACTCCGGACCAAAACGGGATAGTTCGTTGAACTTATTTAAGTACTCCTCAAACGACAAGCTTTCCTGCTTCGAATCCAGAAATTCTTGATACATCCTGGAAATTCCTGCCAATTTGGCATATAACGCTTTTCGAACACCTCTTTAAAACGATCCCAAGTAAACTCTTCCACGGGTTCATCAATAATGACTGTTTCCCACCAGGCTGAAGCTTCTCCTTGGAGTTGCCAAGAAGCTATAAGTCTCTTCTGCTCATCCTGCAGTTTTAGCCCTTTAAAAATCTTCTCACATGAGCTTACCCAAGCTTGAGCCTCAATAATTGATGCCTTGCCGGTGAACGGTTTGCTACCAAGCTTTTCGAACTTCTTATATAAATCAGCCAAGTCCGGCTGCTGCTGGATATCTATTGCTGCAGCTACTGCTGGAGGATCTTGGTTTGGTGATGCGGCATTCCCTTGACCCCTAGCTCTTCCTCTGCGTCCACTCATTCTTACTATCTCAGATTAGTAAGAAAATTGATTTAGATATACGGACGAGATGTCTTAAGGAATATCAGAAGTAAAAAGAAATAGACTAAGAAAATTTAGAGTTTCAGTCTTAGTTATACTCATTCTAGGGTATACTTCACCCTATCTCTAATGAGCCATCTATTGTGTTATACTCCGTAGCTAAAGTTCTTACTCAACCAACAGCTCTGATACCAATTTGTCACGACCCAAAATTCATCGTTCAAAAGTCGACATCAAATACTTCACTTGTATTCAAATGCCGGAGATTCGAACGTCAAATTTCAGTTCGGATGGAGCTTATAACAACAATTAGATGAATATAAAATAGTGGAACAGAATAAATATCATACATATCATCACAGATACAACATCAATATAATATCCATACTACATCAGAGTATATAATACATACACCACAACTCCAAATACAACATCACGATAATACAACAGTGATCATATATCCAAAAAGTCTTCAAAAGAAAGAAGTGATAATGGACTTCCAAAAGCTAAACACCTGAGATTTCCAAAAGCTCCTAAGATATCTCCAAGATAAGAGGTCCAAAATACTGCTAACTCCAAAATACGGAAACCTGCTACTAGGCTGCCCGTGTAGAAATAATGGGCACCCAGAGTTTAGGAAATAAAACAATAAACCCCGGATCAGTCATGGGACTGGTATGAGTAAACAAAACAACAGTTACTTTTAAAGAGACTAAATTTATAAAAGAATTCTTCGGTATGCTTTTAAAAATGGAACTACCATAAGACCTCCCGCCACACACACAATGCAAACGCAGAATTGGAGGAGATTTCTTCTTATGCTAGTTAAATATGATTGGTACGAGGAAATTTCTTTGATATTATTTCTAGTGCATAGTGTATAAATCATTTCGAAAATAGAATATTAATCTTAGCCAACATACGACCATTATCGTATGCCTACTATAGCTACCATCTAAACAGTGGTGACCACCATAAGTAAATGGCAGGTTCTACAACTAAAATCGTACAGGGTTTCGTATTGGGAATTGGATTTCCAACAATGGTCAGACTAAGGAACTTCGTGGGCCACATGGGTACGCCTCTGGAGGGACGACCCGAGAACCTAACCGGATCTCTACCAACACAAGGCCGGGTTACCCCTAACTGGGTAACTACTGACACGAGTATGCCATCTCCCGGTTGTAACCAACCTTTAACCGGGGCCCCAACAACAAATCACAAAATAATATATAAATATCTGCGATATCCACATAAGTTAAGTATCTGGGCTCCATACCATGATACCACTTCTATCCAGAAGGAAATATACATACCCTAAGGGGCGCTACCACCAATAATCTTGCCGCATCTTTCCTGTTTCGACCATTCCGGGGTGTGAGGTTCGACGAAGTCTCGTCCAAAAAGCTACGCTTTTCACAAAGCCATGCTTTGATCAACAAATGATCAACAACACTCAGCATGCCACATTACCAAATTGGGAATATATTGCTGATAACCTTCAACTACATAACCTCTGAGCTCGTATGTCTCAGAGAAGGGTGTTAAGCTAAGAGAATAAATTCTCCGCCACCAACAGAAATGTGTTTGAAAGAAATCTGCATTATATCTCAATTTGCAATGTCAGACATACAAGCCATACAAGTCTGTTTTGGGTTCGAACAGAACCGAAGGCACTTCCAAAGAAGTCCTTGCAATCCGGGTATTCACAATCCCGGTCGGATTTCCCATCACTTAGGGAATCTCTATACCGTAGCTACTAGGTGCTAAGACAATCGATAGGTCATCCTATCGCTCTCGCAAATACCCGGTCTTCAACACTGGTCTTCAAATGCTATCCATAACGTCGTATCACATATTCGGAATGGGTTATACGACACAAAGGTCCTTTCCTGGCTAAACCGAATAGTGAGTGTCAAATTTCAAAGCATGTGGATGTCATTCACAAAAATTCACAGGTTCGATGTGGGTTTCGGATAACAACTGAAATCCGATTCCCTGTCGCATCGAAATTAAAATGTCGTTTTACGGGCAATAGGGTTTTCACATCAATACAGAACAAATCACGATCACAGTGCATCACACAGTATTACAATCACAACAGAAATATCAATCTAGTGCATAGCAATAGTTAATTATTTACCAATCAAAGTGAATGGGATTTAATAAATTAACCAAATAATTATTTTTATTGATTATTTTAAATCAATGATTTATTATTCTTAATGATAAATTAATTAATCTTAATCATCTTAATACATTGATTATTCCTTAATTAATTATTTTAATTAACTTAATTTATCTAATCAACAAATTCTTAATTATAAATTTATTTAAGTACTTAATTGTTTATTAAATCAATTTTAATTACAAATTTTAAATCATTCTAAATTTCTTTTCAAAACTATTAATAAAAATTGTTTACCGTAATTATCATTTGAAAATCTGCTTTATACTTTAAAAATTAATTTATTGTTACATAGAAATTTTAATGTAAATTAATTTTAAATTCTTGTTTCAAAATTAAATCGTTTAATTAAAAGGTTAATTAAATTTTTTATTTTTTAACTTTCCTCACTTAATCATAAGATTTAACAAAATTCTAAAAACATTGTTAAATAGTCTAACTTATAATAAGTTTTTTTAACTTAACAAAATCTGTATTTGTTTCATTGCAAACAAAAAAAATTACTTAACATTTTTAACTTGAACATTTGTTTGGGCTTAGCCCATTATAAAACACACCCGAGTGAAATAGTATTTTCCACTCGAGCCCAACTCGATTTCTTCTCATGCCTTTTTTCTTCTTCTTCTCTTTTTTTTCTTATTTTCTTTCTTCACTAAAGTTTAAACTGATACACAAAACACTGACACACGCCTGTGCATATGCACCGGTGCTCGACGCCGCCGCGATCAACTCCAAACCCTCCTACACATCAGCGATCCACTCAACAGTCGCTACCGACCATCCACTCGTCACCGTAGAACCCAAAACAAAATCAAGCTTCACAAGAGAACTCGAACCAAAACCACTGCCTGGAAACAAACCCACATCCACGTCGCCGATCACCGGAGCACCCCCAGATTCCGGCCATTCCTCGGCCATGCCCTCTTCTACCTTCGCCTAGAATCGCGTGACACTCGATCATCTCACGGAGCCGAAATCGTGAATTTAAGCGGAGCACAGAAAACATGATCCCAAACCCTAAATTCGAATCGACCCCAAAATTTACGCATTAGAAAAATTCTTTGGCATTTTTCCTGGATTCGTGGATGATTGAACTCGCTATATAACAAATTTCAGCATTTATAATTGATTAAATCGTCAGAAATTTGTAGAAATGCAAAATTTGTTTATATACGAACTGCCTTTTTAATATTAATCTAAAAATCTTGATTTTTGTTTTAAAAATCGTGGATTGTAGTTTAGATTCAATATATCATCTCGAATTAATATTTTTCAACAATTTATTTTTGTCAAATATTGGTTGTATGCCTGTAAACAAGTTTACAGTGGGAATAATTTACTGTATGTTCAAATAAGCTTTGAAAAAATATTGTTTGAGATTAAACATCTTGATTGTTTGAAAAACCAAAGCTTTGCAATGCTTAACAGCAAATGAATCTTAGTTTTGGATCAGATATACACCATGTATACATTTTTGGCAGAGAAACACTGAACATCCAACATTATATGCAAACTGAAGCATATTCAAGGCAGTTAATAGATGAAGTTTGAAATGTTTTAAAGAAATTTAAAACTTTTCAAAGATTAAGTTTATTCACCTTTATCCCGGAAATAAACAGAGTTGCTTTATATTTGAAACAGAGATTATATTTGTTTTGAACTGCAGTTTGATCCTTTTCCTTTCTGTTTTGTCTTCTTGAATGAAGTTGAGTTTATGAATAAATGACACTTATGTTTTTCATTCTTTTTAATTTATGTTCTCTGCTAAGATTGTTGAATGAAGGAACTGAGACTATGTTCATGAACATATAAAAGAGGTGGGCAGGTTTAATCAAAGTACTGAAATTAAATTTTGTATAGTTGCTTTATACAGTATTTGTACAACACATGCTTTCCTCCTTTCTTCAAGGGAGGCTGAAGAGTAAGCATTTAATGCAAGCATTAAATGAAGCATGTATTGCATATGCGTCCCTGTATGTTCAAACAGGCAATGTTACTTTATTTTTTTGTAAGTACTATTTTATTTTGTTAATAGATTTTTCTTCCTTTGCCTTGAATACTTACATCATATGTTGTTAGGTCCTTTTGATAAGTGCTGTTTTGGTTTCTTTTACAGTTTATTTTTTTTCTTTGTTTTGTTTTCTTTTACAGTTTATATTTCTTCATACTTATATTTTTAGATGTTCCTTTCCTTTGTGAACAAATCTTGTTCTTGTTTTACTGCTAAATAAAAGTGTTTGTTTTAATTATTGTTTTCTTATGTCTATATTTGAATGTAATATAAATGAATTCCTATTTAAAGTTTTTAACTATTAGTATTTAAATTTTCAACATACATTTTATTTTATTGTTAAATATAAATTCTTGTTTGTTACTTAATTTATTCATTATTTATTTAATTCCATACAACTTTGTGATATTAATATCAACAATATTAAATTCCTGTTGAATTTCACAAATTTAAATTCCAAAGTTCAAATAATTTATCGAATTTAAATTAACTAAATTCTGGAATGTTACACTAATATCCAATATTCATTTTCACAATGCTCTAAAAACATATAAGAAAATGTAATCAGGGCATTGGTTGATCGTATAGTTCAAAATATTATGATGGATGAGTATATAGAACTAATAATCTTCCTCTTGCATCATATCAACCATTGAATTTTTCTTACTTTAGATTATGTTAAAATGCATCAGGGTCATTATGATTCACAAAGGCCATAAAGGTCAACTACAGCATCAAATCAGCACTGCAAACAAGCATTGCTAATGGTAAAATTATTTTATAACAAAATGAAATGTTCAAAAAGCTAATTCTACCTTTTCTTGTAAAGGAAAAATATGGAAAAGATACCGCATGAAAAGTGGAAAGAATACCAAATCTTAAAGAAGGAAATTGAAAAAATGTAGACGAAGCAACCACAATGCCCACAACAAGAAGTAGACTCGTAAGCATTATTAAGTTGTTAATATATTTTTTAAAAGTAAACTGCAAATGAATTATAATAACAATTCCAATGCTATAATGTTCAATACATCAATAGAAATTGACAGGTTGCATTACGATAGTATAAAGGATATTTATGGTTATCAATATATATGCTATAGTGTTAATAACATGCTAAATGATAATAACAGGAAAAATTTACAATGTGTTATACTTTATAATTTCATGCAAATGCTAAATAATCATACCATTATAATTTTATATCACTGCCCTTTTATTGACCATATGTGAAAAATTTATTCTTTTTAAATACCTATTCTGATTTTCTGAGTGTGCAAGTCTAAAATAGTTTGCAACAAAAATATTGATGCTGAAACTATAAGAAAACATACCAAATTAGTCTCACCATTCAAGTTTACTCTGAAAGTTCCTTCATAAATTCCCACATAAGTCTATGTAATGACACATCATTCCAACCCAAAAAAGTCGACATCAATACATCCACGGTATTCATGTGTAGAGCATCCAAATGCCGGAACGATAGATTATCGAAGAAAAGAGAAAGAAAAGATATAACAGAATCTCACATCAGGATGGGTAATATATAATATACAATAGATATTTACAAAAGAGAACACTTTAATATACATACATCAATCAGAGTACAATAATCTACCATCAGCCTAGACAGTTATAACAACCTATCCTCAGAGCTACTGATAAATACTGTCAACAAACACAGTAGAAAATAAAATATACAGGAATACATCTTGGAGGCATATGCTCGTCCCTTGAAGCACCAAAGCATCCATAACAAGATCTAAAAATATGCTCGGTCTGACTCGAGCATTATAAGAGAATAACACCCAGATCAGTCAGGTAAACCAGCGAGAGAAACACACTTGAAATGAATTTTTATGTTATAAAACCTTTCAAATAAATCTATCTTGTAAGACCACGGCGCACATAGACATGAACGTTTATTTTACCTTACGATAGCCAAACTATTTCATAGGAAATCTTACGATATTATAATAATGTATAGGATTTAAAATAAATATGGAATCGCAGTCGAAATTGTTACATTAATTAAATTCCAGAATAATAAGTATACAACTAAGTTCGAAGGAACTTATTGGATTTCCAACATGACAAGGTATGAGACTACCTTCCATATAGTACAATTCCATATAAAATGTAACATGGACGAACCTATTGACCCATATGAATAAGGTACGGACTACCCCTTATTGGATAGTAATCGAATATTTTGTCACCCCAGTTGCTTTGCGACCTTTTCCCAAGAAACTCTCATACACAACCAAATCCATAAATAATTATCTAGAAAGATGATGACAATACCCTAAGGGGTGCGACCCACATAGCCCTGGGGCACTACCATGTTTTTGTCATTTCTCGTTGCAAGGCTTGAGGCTATATTTTACCTTTTTAGCAAATCCCACTTGGAATGCTAACATTGCCATCCAAGAAACAATGCAATGCCAGCATTCATCAATACAAGTTGTGTAGGATATAAAAAAACATCAGGCACTACTTCTACTACATCCATTTTTGAATCACCCTTAGGATTAGTAGCAAGCAGCCCTTGCACTTCAAAGATCTCTGTCTTTGATCTCATTATCTTCAAGATGTATCAATTCGAACGTTTATGTCAATTCAAAGTAGTTTTCGGATAATATATCTGATCCAGGTCTCTTCGGACCAATAATGATAGTTTTAAAAATTGGCCAAGATTTGATAGTCAGTTATTTGGCTATTAAATAACAAATAGCTCGACTAGAGATTTAACCAAGCGTGATCAAGCACTAAGCAACCACTAAGCCTATTTAATTAATCATTTCAATAATTAAAACTATTTTGTAAATACTTGTATTAAATATTTTTACAAAGATATATTCACAAACTCTTCTTTACTCTTTTCAATATTTGAAAAATATTGATATACTTATCTCAGCTGTGTAAGTATACTATAAAAACATTTCACTTTCAAAACTTTGGAAACTTTCCTATATACTTGTCTCAACAATATGAGTATATTCGCAAATCTTTAAAAAGATTTCACTTTCCAAAACATCCTTATTTAGGTTATAAAAACTGTAACTTAAACATTTATAAATCAAACTTAAAACACTTTTGGTGAAAGTAAACGGGCCGTATAGAAACTAGGCCTAATATATCTACCACCACTTTCCAATTTCAAATAGTACCATCCCTCAAATAACAATACAATCAAACAAGTTAGAAAACTATCCTTGCCTCGTTCCATATTCTTAATTCTTAATAAAGAAACAAGGTTCTATACCTCAGAATTTGGTATTAAGTATGAAAAGAACATTTTCCATACCACCGTAGCTTTAAAAAAGATCATTTATGGAGATCAGATCTTAGTCCTTTTATAAATCCCTTCTATATAAATGCCTTTCATAACTCCTTATATTTACAAATTTCTTTTATAAAAATATATGATTTATAAATTATAAAATCCCCTTTACAAATAGCTAAAACTTAATTATAAACTTTTTTTATAAATCTCCAAGCTTATTTAATAACTCCTATACAAACATCCTTTATACAGTTTATAGAACTCTTTTATAAAACTTCTTTTACAATATATCATTTATAAAACTCTATTTATAAATCAAATTGTTTGCAACTCTTTTTATAAAACTCCAAATTCATTTATAAAACTCCTTTTATAAATTTCTAAATATAATTTACGAAACTCTTTTTTGTAAAAAAAATTCCAAATATAAAACCAAACTCCAAATATAATTATAAAATTTATATCCTTTCCACGATCATTCCATATATTGCAATAAATTCACAGCTATGATTTATTGTTCTGATTTATCAAAATGATAATATTCCTTTTTTTATAAAATACCATTTATAAACCTATTCCTTTATTTATATAGTATCGCGCATAAATATCTCTTTAACTTATAAAATACCATTTAAAAATATTTATTACAACATATTAGGTAAAAAAATTACAAATATTTATTCCAAAATATTTCTATCTTCCTTTAAAAAAACTCTATAAAATAAAAGATAAGCCCCATTTTTAATAACTTTTCTATAAAGATAAATACTTCCTAAAATAATTTAAAATACGTACATATATACACATCTTAGAAGAATAATAAGATGGTGAAATAAAAATGGAGAGGTTCCAAAACCCATATTAAATAAAATATCTTAGAAAATCCAAAAAGGTCAGATTTAAAATTATATTTCCAAATCAAAAACCATTCCCAAATAAAACTATAATTAATAGTATTTTTAAATACTGTAATGAGGCCAATAGTTACTGTAGCACTTAACTAATGCTATTACTACCCTTCTTAAAAATGTTAAACTTTTAACATATGTGGATGTCACATCCAATATGACCAAACAATCAAATGCGACATTTAATAATTTATAACATAGATATATGACTGAAATAAAATCAATAGATATATAACTGGAAATTAAAATCACTAGGGTGAGAAATCCAGATTTCTCTATAAATTCCATGTATTTCAATTTAAATAACATTCGCTTTTTCAAAGTGGATATTTAACCAAACTAGCTAATAATTCATCCAAACACAAATAGTATATTTTATCCAATATATATCATACTGATTATCCAAAAAAGTGAGTTAACTCATCGAAATTCCAGTGGATGCTTAGGCGTTCTAGTATGAACTAAAATCGAACGACATTTTATTTTAGCCCAAAATTTCACTTGCTTCAAATTCAACCAAACCAATTCCATCGCATAGTTATTTCCATTATGAGCACAACACAAAAAGTCTTGCCTCGGTTGCACCTCGTATGAGAGAGTTGCATGTTTTATAAGTTTGAGATAAATTTAAATTAATTAATTACTAGATTAGGTAACTGATTGCCTCACTTAAACCTTAATCCTTCTTCCTCAAACACCTCGCAATAAAAACTGATGTGCACACCCCCTCCAAAACCTCTATGCCATGCACTTCCATCGCCTCAATTCCTCCATCTCTCCACGAAATCGAATAATAAGACCACTATTGGACTCCACCCCACGAGAGCAACCTTCCCAACCCATGAACCCACACTTGAACCCCTCTACCAAATCGCAGCCATGCGAGTTATATCCCTAAAAAAATCATGCATAACTCCTCTAGACTGTGCACCCCCCAAAACACCACCTCACTTGCTCCTTGACTTGAGAAACACCGCCATGCTCTCCAAATCACCAATAGTCGACCAAAGCTCAAGAAAAATCAAACCCAAATTTAGCCTAATCCACTTCTTAATTGTCAGATCATTATCACACTTACCATACAAAACCAAACACCATAAATTTATACCAAATCATAAATCTAGCCTACACGATTCCATAGATTTTTGCTTTAGGATTTTTAGTTGAGTATTTAAGAAGATCTTTGTTTTTAAAGTTTCCGTTTCCTTTGTTTTTGATTTTTGACGGTTATAGGAAGTGATAGAATAAAACGGTGTAAGAGGAAAATGTGTTGAACAATCCAAATGCATTGATATGTTTATTCTCAAATTTCCGACTTGTCGCCATATAGCATTTCGTTCGCGTATGTACCGTGGACGACACAACAAAAATACGATCGAACACAAAAATATGACACAATCCCAAAACAAAAATAATATACACTAGTTAACTTATTCTATAAAATCACAAAAATACTATCGTTTGGCGAAAAATCGTCAAACGAAAATTTTAAATATTTTTTAAATTAAAAATTATGGAAAATCTTATAAATTAAATTAAAAATATTACGCTAATAATCGAGTCTTATAATAAAAGTTGATTTTCTTATTATTTATTAAATTCAAATCAAACCTGAATACTTAAATAAATCAAGTATTCATATTCAAAATGTTAAAAACTTCGGGTTGTTACATTCTTCCTCCCTTAAAAAGAATTTCATCCTCAAAATTCTCCAAGACAAAAATGTCCCTAAACCCTTAGATTACAAAATATCTTACTTAAAATGAGTTATTAAACTTTAAAGTCTCTAAAGTTACGGAAAATTTCGGTGTCACCTTCTTTGCACGGCTCGATCCGAGAAAACTGCAACTCGCCTCTATGGGCCCAAATCAATAAAAGAAAACAAAAACATAAAGTGGCCTCCCATATCTGAGGCATAAAACCATTAACCATGATATAAACATTTACCTATTAGTCAAGAAATCACACTCTACATATGAAACAAAAAGCAACAAGCCAGCCTTTATTTCCATGTATCTATATCTCACTTACAAATACCATCAAACCATATAGCTTGCATTATCTAATGTCAAAAGTAGATAATTATATTAAAGCCTGTATGATGTACATATACCATTCGTATGCAATATCAAATCTGATCGCTCATTCGTTAATACAAATTTCACTTCAAAACTAGTATCGCTCATTCTACTACCCTAATGCGGCCTCTGGTCTAGAACCTGGATTGGAAACATACGGTCTCCTTACATAGCAATATACCATGATAGAAAACTTTGAAATCAAATCAAAAATCTGTATCAAGTGTTCGTCGTTGAGACTCGACTGAAAAATCCTTTTTCGGATCAGTGTAAAACACCTTGAAATCATGGACTTGAATCTGGATCAAAATAGTTATGTGAATAAATTGATCTACATACAACTTACGTATTTCTTCCATTGGTTTTTAACTATTCCAATTTCCTTTTAATTCAAATCACAATCATCTTCTACTTATAGTGAATTTCCTTTTATACTAAACATTTGTGAACCATTTCATAAAATCAATTCATTTAACTTACTAAAGTTAAATATCATTTCATAGCTCAAGTCTGTATTCATACAACACTCTTCCACATCCTAAGAGTATATACATGATTTAAAAATTGTTTTACTTAACCAGAATATTTGATACCTTTAAAACATGTTTTACTTACCACCTTCTCAAACTTATAAGTTACAAAATTTATTTTCTTATAATTTCACAAAAACACTTAACTTCAATTTCTCAATTAACTTGCCTGTTTTTGATTGTCTAAAATCATTGAAAATTCTATTTCTTTTCAATAAATGAAGATTACCAAACAATATATCAAGATAAGATATACAAGCCAAACTATCATAATAGAAAGGATACATGATTCTATATAATAACTTAACATAAAACTTCACAATTAAACACCCAGTATTTATTTCAGATTATATTGAAATAACGATATACATATCTCCTTCTTCTATATTTAAATCATACCTTTGGAATTAATCAAAATATATTTATTAAAACATTCTAAAGCAAAACTACTATTGTAGCGATCTGTCACTTAGAGACTTGAAAATGAACGCCAATGATGCTGCAGCCATCACCAAAATTATTTTCCAACGAAATAAGTAGTTCGATGCTTTCTTATCTCTTTTTTAAAAAAAAAATATTTCTATACAAAACACTCCCAAATAATACTATTATTATTTTTCTCCAAAGCTTTGGAAAACAATTTCCAAAAACACCGGGATATAAGTTCTAAAATTCTCGATTTTTAAATCCTTTTTATTTATAAACCATACATTTGTAAATCCACTTTCTTAAATATATTTTTTACAATGTTTACCTTTATCTAAATTATAATAAAAAACTTTATAAAAAAATTAATTTTAATTTTAACCCAACATTATCCCAGAACGTCTAATAGTTAAATTGTGAAACTGAATTGACAAGGTGTTCGTATTTGATTCAATCAAAACAATGAATGCTCATAAAAATTTTGAGCAAAAAAAATCAATCAACAGACAATATTCAATGCTCCTAAACTGGATGAGCATGATTGATCAAAAATAAATGATAATTACTAAGTATTATCATTTTCTAACAAACACATCATAGATGTTAGGAACTGGAGATAGTGGTTTTGATGACAACAACCTTTGTAACTTATTTTATTATAACTTATATACTAACACTATTATCTAGATATATATGAATGTTATTGTGCAGGATATATATAAGGCAGGTACTGATAATTTAAGACTGTACAGTACAAAGATCAAGAATGAAGAAATCAAGTTTGAAGACTCATGAGTATCAAGATCAAGATTTCAAGATAAGTGTCTAGTTTTGTTAAAACTTCATACTAGCATGGAAATCTTCACTCCAAATTTCATTTGGGATGGAACCCATTTCTACCTTCTTAGTGGCTTACAAACCCATGACAAGTAGCTTACAAACCTACGACAAGTGGCTTACAAACGAACGAACATCCTGGTTTTGTACAAGTTCTCGAGTCCTGATGTGATGAATTATTCTGTAGGAAGAAGTTTGCAAAACTACTTCAAAATGTTCTTTTAAAATGATTTTCAAAACTACTTTTCAAAATATTTTAGCCTTAAAAATTCTTCTTTCCAATGATTTTCAAAAGGATATTTTAGCCTTAAAATATTCTTTGTTTTTATTTTTAATAAACTCTTGTTTTAAACTCTGTTTGTTTTTAAAACTATCTTCTGATCTTTAAATATTCTTTATAATATATATATATATATATATACTTGAAATTTAAAATCAAATTTATATATATACACACATTCTAAAAATATATTTTTCTACTCTTCTTTATTTTAAAACATGGGATAATTAGTTTATTTTACTCCAGAATCATTTTATCTTGTTTTCCTTTCAATACCATTTTCAAAACAAATTTTACATAGTTTTTAACTAAGGGATGTCGACATCATGGGATACCTCATGTCGACATGGTGGCCGTTAAATTCAAAAGTTTCAATTTTCAAAAGAAGTTTCAATTCGTTTAAATCTCTTCACAAATGGTTATGACCATTACTGGTCTATAAATAGCCTTCACAAACGAATTTTTTAACTAACTGTTTTCTTATTTTCTTCACTCCTTCTTCTCCATAAATCCATATTCTAAAATTTTAATATTTTAAAGATCGTGCCAAAATTCTGCCGAATTCTCAAGTGAATCAAATTATAATCTCATTCTTGTTTGATTCTTTGCCTTCTCTCGAAGATCAAAGTGCTATTCAGAGTTATAGGATCAATTGGTAATCAAAAGTTTATCGAGTCTCTCTATAAGGTGTGGTTGTAACTGGAAATCAATTGGGTGATCCTGTGTCTCGTAAATCAAGAGAGTTTGCCCCAGACTCGAAGACATGAGGGTACCTCAAGGCCATTAGAAATTGAGGATTGTAATCTCGACATTGGTATAATAAAAATCTGTACGAGGTGTTTGCCTTGGTGCAGGACTGGATGTAGGGTAACTCCGAACCAGTATAAAATCCGATGTGTTCTTTCCTTTTACTGCTTTTTATTTACTTTCTGCACCTATGTTTGATTCTGTGATTGTTCTGTGATTAAGTTCTACGTTTGTTCATATCATAATTTTTAAATTAGTCCATATAAGTCTTAGAATCCATTGAACACTATTCACCCTCCTCTAGTGTTAAATTAGCCTTAAGATCCTTAATCCGCACTCCCTTTCAATTTTGTTAATACTAGTTTGAATTTATGCATTTCATCAAAGTATCATAAGTCTGCATATAGTTTTTATGAAAAATCAAGTTATCTACTGAATTGGTTTGTTATGCAGGAATAGACATGTTACATGGCTTTTGAAGAATCAACAACCAACGGACAAACTGTGCAAATTGAGAAAGATAAATGGATATTTGATAGTGGTTGTTCAAGGCATATGATTGGAAAACCCGAGATACTCAATGCCATTATATATCAAGATGGTGGATTGTCAACTTCTTTGGAGATAACTTAAAAGGATATGTGATTGGCATCGGCAATGTCGGTAATTCTAAAGCTCCTCTTATTTTTGATATTTTGCTAGTTAGGAATTTAAAACATAATTTGCTTAGTATAAGTCAACTATGTGATAAAGGATTTAAAATTAAATTTGGAAAATATAAGTGTCACATCGAAGATAATAAGTCAAATATTATCTTTGAAGTAATTAGGAAGAAAAACATTTACATCCTTAGTATGAAAGTTCAAATGATAACTTATCTCTTTTGGCTAATACAAGTGACCCTTGGATTTGGCATAAAAGATTTGGTCATTTAAATTTCAAACTGTTATCTAGGTTATCAAAACTTGACTTAGTTAGAGGTCTTCCCAAGTTAAACTTTAAAGTAGATAGTATATGTGATGCATGCCTATTAGGAAAACTTAAGAAAAGTTCACTTAAATTAAAAGATATGATTTCTACTTCTAAACCTCTAGAATTACTTCATTTATATTTATTTGGTCCATCTCAAGTTCAATCAATTAACCATAATAAATATGTTTTTGTAATTGTAGATGATTATTCTAGATATACTTGGATAATTTTTCTTAAACTTAAAAGTGATGCTTTTGAATTATTTAAAAAATTTGCTAAAAGAATTCTAAATCAATTTTCATTAAAAATAAAAACTATTCGTAGTGATCATGGTGGAGAATTTGAAAATGAAAATTTTGAGAATTTCTATAATAAAAAAGGAATTGCTCATAATTTCTCTTTTCTAAGAACTCCACAACAAAACGGAGTGGTAGAACGTAAGAATAGAACGATTCAAGAGTGTGCTAGAACAATGCTTTCTGATAACAACTTACCTAAAAACTTTTGGGCTGAAGCAGTCGCTACAGCGTGTTATATATTAAATAGGATTTTAATTAGACCATTAATGAAATGACCCGCAGTTCCGTACCCCTTGAGTCAACACTATTCTACATCAATCAACTCAAGTTGAACAGAATTACGAACCATTTGGGTTAAATAAGAAGAGGTAGAAGAAGAAAGATAAAAAAACAACATCAGAATCTAACAAGCGCAGCGGAATAAAATATAATAGATAATAACAGATCTTTACACAAAAGAAATATCTGTTTATACATTACATCACCAGAATACATCATTAGAGTTCAATAATATCAATAACATACAACTGGACAGTAATCATAACCTGTCCTCCCAATCTGAATACACAGCTAAACAACACAGCGGAATATCTAAAACAAGTACGGGAGTACGTATCGCCATCCAGCTCCACAGCATCCTCTCCTGTAGTCTATAATACTCGGTCTAACCCGAGCATTATAGTTAAATAACACCCGAGTCAGTCTGGAAAACCAGCATGAGAAAACCACACTCAAATAGATTATTAGAGTTTCAAAATTCTTTTGAAAATAAAAGCATCTCATAAGGCCACGCCATAAATAAACATGTCAGGTTTTTACCTACGATAGCTAAAACACTTTTTATTAAAGTTCTCTGATATTATAATAGTGTCTATAGGAAGTAAAATAGAATCTAGCTAAAATGCTTGCATCTCACGTTTCAGCAATAGTTGGGCACAATCAAAACAGGCGCGTAGGGAGAATGGATTTCCAACGAATGACTAGGCACTGGGGTACCACCTGTCACAGTACGTGGCCTCGATCACAGTACCGAGGAGTACGCCCGCTCTCCTGCAACACAAGGCCGGAACCACCCCTTACTGGATAATTCCGAATAAGATCACCCTGCGGTTGGGATCAGCAACCGCCACACGGTTGAAATATAAAGGGACATCTAGACAGGAATGACCTTACTCTCAAGTGGGGGCTACCCATGAAGCCTTGCTGCATAACCCCTGATTTTCTGTCATTCCCGGTTGATGAGGCTTGAGGCTAAGCGTTACCTTTTTGGACATATCCCTTAGAATGCTCATCGTCCACCCGACGATGTTATGAAAGCATTCATCCATACAAGTCCATCCCGGGTTCGAACGTAACCGAAGGCACTATTCCTACTACATCCATTTCGGAAATATCCTCAGGATTATTAGCGACTAGCCTTTGCACTTCATTGCTCCATCTTCGACTCCGAACTCTTGTTTTCCACACGAAAACGTACAAACCGGATCGAAGTGGTTTTCGAGAATTTAATCCTGATCCCAGTCTCTTCGAAACAATCAGCGCATTGGCCAATATTGATAGTCAGTTATTTAACTATCAATTAACATTCACAACATCCATCAAACAATAAATAATTCCCTAAATTATTTATTATACTCAAATTATCTTCACAAGATATATTTCCATTTTTCAACCCTTTGAAAATTGTTTCAAACCATACTCTTTTCATGGAATGAATTTCCAAATATTTATTTCCACTGAAAACACCAGGTACAAAGCTTTAGATTTAAAATAATTTAAAACACTTTATTTTAAAATATAATTTAACATTTAGATTGAAAACTACTTCAATACTTTATTAAAACTATACACTTTATGAATATTCAAATAAGGCTTCTTTTATAAAAATATAAAACTAGATTTCTCTCTTTAAACAAATACCAAGTCACTTTTAAATAATTACTACTATAATAGATTAAAAGAAAATACATACTTTATAATTTAAATATTTTAGAAATAATTAATTTTCCAAAACATGCTTTTTAAAACAACATTAAAACTTTTATTTAAAAATTTACTTTGAAAACGTACTTGGCTATCCAGGAAAAATTTCCAGTTTCAATCACTTAAATCAATTTTCCAAATTGATTCCCAATTTACTCCATTTTGAAATCTCTTTACTTTCTCATTTCATTACAAAATCCAATAATTGTAGACTTTATTTATTTATTTATTTCGTTTGATTTTAAATCTTTTAACTAAAACATACCAATTTCAGATTTTCCAAATTTCTCCTTTATTCTTTTCTATAATTTAAATCTTAAATTTAAAATAAAATGCTTTATTCTTTAAATAATAACACTGAAGTTTAAAATTCATTATCTTCTTGTTTATACAAATTCCCTTTTCATACTCGAAATTTATTTATTAAAATTTTAAAATCGCTTTTATTCTTAACCAGTTCATTCATAAATTTATTTAGGTTCTCTTTAATTATTTCACTGCAAATTCTCTTCTTTATTTTTATTTTCAAAAATCCAATTCTATATATTTTGATAACTCGATACCAGAATATTCAAGTAAACCATAGCATTCAATATTCCAATTATCAATAATATTCATCACAGAATATCGAATATTCATAACAGAGAATATTAAACAATATAAATTATTTTGAGGAATCCAGTCGGATCCCTTCAACCTGTTTCCCTGCATCCACGGATGTTAGCACAATAAAATACCAATTCTACTTCGAGGTGGAATATCGCAGTATATGGGATTAAATATAATATCATCTGCTATTATATGGCGCATAGGGTCTCATCCGCTATATAATGCGAGAAATCAATTATTCCAAGATGTTTTATATACTATAATATAGCATATCAAATCAATTCAACCATTCAACCAATCATTTAAATTTAACCATTTAAATTTAAATTAAACCAGATGAGTGAGATTAACTCACCTTTGCTTTTAATTTGCAATCCACTTCCAAACGGCTTGTTTCCTTCATGGTTTTAGACCTTGTATAAATATTAGATTATTTTATTAATATTTGAAATTGATCAAACAATTTATTACCACTTGGTTAACTAACAATTTAATTTAACAAAAGTTTGGTTTTTAACTTAATAATTTAATCTTACTCATAATTTCCTTTTGAAACCCCTTGTTTTTGTGACTAAAATAAATTAATAGGTTATAAACAAAATAATCACTAAAATACATTATCAACAATAAACTAGAAGATAAATAAAAATATGTATTTTTATTTATCTTTCTGGTTTCATATATATAAATAATTTCAAAATCTTCCTGGTTATATTTTTCTCGGTTTACCTTTAATTTAAAATAGGCAGATTTATTTATTGTTATTGTTATTTAAAATACATAAATAGTATTTATAAAATTTTAAAACTAAAATAGATTTTACTTTTTTTTTAAATTAACTACTAACTTAGAAATTTAATAATTTAAATTGATGGGAAAAAGATACCTCACTGACTCTTCTTCCCCTGCTCACTTACCAGCTCCAAACCCTAGAATGCCTTGCCCAAATTTTCGCACTCTAGAATCGCGCTTCCCCTCCACAACATCCCTAACCCAAAGTCGAACCACCCAGTGCATTTCGCGAATCCACCCTACGCGAGCGCCAAAGTCGGTCGCGAAGCCCCAAATTGCGACTTCAATGATGACAAACCAACTCACGATCTCGAGAATTGATCGCACGCCCCAAGTCCGTCGTCACTTCAGAGCCTCCTCGAAGTCGCACCTCCCCCCTTCTTCGACCGCTATCTCGCCTCGTGTTTCTGATTTGCGTTCGACTTCTTGTTGAGCGATTTAGGGCTTAGAAATTTGATCGAATTAGGAGAGCTCGGCCGAATTGAAATTGAAGGAGGAGGGTGTTTTAATCGGCCATTTACCTTTATTTTTTTCTTTTTTTTGATTAGTGAAGGAAGATGCGAATTGTGCCTGAAGAAGAAAAGGGTATGCGAATTGCTTCTTCGGCCATTAATTTATTTCCTTCGAAAAGCTTGAAAAAGATATTTTTGAACGAGCCTGCATTTTATTGAAAGAACAGATGGAACAGGAAAAGATGTTTCGCGTGTAAAATTGTTTTGTCGGCTACAACAGAGATAGGTTAGCTAAAGGAAATTCAGGGTGGCTGCTGATTTAAAATTGATATTTTTATATTCAAAAATATCTCGTTTAGGTACCTAGTTATTAAATTGGATTCCATATAGATTTCAGCGCGTTTATATAACGTACGCTCACACAACAACTCTAAACATTACGAAATTTGAAATCCGATAACTATACAATATTACGGATCCAATGGAACTGTTTTCTTAGAATTCCGAGACTGCGCCTCGGGAGGCTATTTTTAAATATCAATTTAAACAATATTTTTCCAAAACTTAACAAAACATTTCCAAATTCAATTTCAACACTTTTACCATCTTCAGTGCTATCAATATAAATTTTACAAACCCTTAAATTATTTTTAATAGGCTTAAAACTGAAGATTCAATAATTTATCCAATTTCAAATTATTAAAGTCAATAATTTAGTTAATAAATAAATAGTGATATTTGGAATTCAAGTTAATATGAACCTTTCAAATATTTAAAATTAATTAAATATTCCAATTTCAAATGCTCAAAAATTCCGGGTCGTCGCATTCCTCTCCCTTTAAAAAGAATTTCGTCCCCGAAATTACTAATTAAGAAGAATGATCCCATACCCATTACTATTTCCCAAAACCAACAGTTTTATCAACCTGCCATAACATATCTTTTATTAAAGACCCACTATTACTTCAACCAACTTCCCAAAACCTTCCATAGTTTCCAACAACATTATTTGCTCCACTTATTCAAATTTAAATTTAAATTCGAATTTAATTTATCAAAATTTTCTTAAAAATTTTCTAACTCTATAAATTTCCGAAAAATTTCGCCAGCGTCTCTTTTGCGCAGCTAGCTCGGTACAACTACAAAATGCCTCTACGGCCCCCAAATCTCAAAAAGAAAACAAAAATCCAAGTGGCTAGATCAAAACCCAAATCAAATTTCATTCAGAAATTTAAATACGAACCTTTTTAGTCGGGCAATTCAAATTTATCTTCTGAACTGAAAAACATCCATTTATTCTTTGTCTTAACACACCTATATATTCTGTTTAGCAATAATTCCCAATTACAACATTTAAAATCATTTTATTGACTTCTTTTACAAAATTTCAATATCTATTTATTCAAACTGTACGATGGACATATACCATTTGTACGCAATATCATACCGATCACTTACTCGATCACACAATTTCACTTCTGAACTAGTATCGTCCACCCGACTTCCTAGTGCGGACTCAGATCTGGTCTCTTGATCAGAACCCGTCATTCTCTTTGCATAGCTGTCAACTATGATAGAGAATTTCCAGAATCAACCAAAATTCCATGTCCAGGGTTCGCCGTCGAAAATCGAGTGAAAAATCCTAACTCGGATCGATAAAATTATTTCGAAATTCTGTGCTCGAATCTGGATCAAATAGCTATGCGAATAAAATAATATACGTACATCCTACGTATTTGCCCCAATTGATCATCAACTATATCAATTTCCTTTTATTTCTCATTTATTTTGATTGTTATTCACTTATTCACACTTTCCCTTGCCACAACTTCCAGTTTTAATCCTTTTGTATTCCAATTCCAAATAAATTCAATTTGCGAATTAATTTCAAGCCTCAATACTTTTATTCTCATCCTTTATCCAAATTTCATTTTCAATTTTACTTGAGTTTAATTCACCTTCCAATTCAAAATATTGAGTTCAATTCATCTCATTTCAAACAATATTTGATTAATCATTCCTTAAATTAATTCAACTTACTAATTTGTTTTTATATCTCAAATAAAAGTTGTTTGCAAACTTTTATTTCTTTAATTTCTTCAAACATTTCTTCGCTTTTACCTTACACAAATGTTAAATTAGATTCCAATAGTCAGTTTCAAATCTAATTGCTTACCAAATTTAAATCCTTTGTCGTTAGTGAAAATTTTAAAAAAAAATCTAACTCCCAAAATTTTCGAAAATTTTTGACAAAGTCTCCTTTGTACGGAGAAGCTTTTGCAATTTGACAAGAGATATAAATATATATACATCAACCTGCACGGTCGAAAAACAGAAAAACAGTTCATATTTTCTATTTGTATTGCGTAGGCGTACCTTATTTAGCATTTTAAGCAAACGGCTCATTTATTTTAGAAATAAGCGCAACCAAATCCAGTCACGCGGCTTCCCTATACATGTACTTAATCAATTAAACATGTAAGTGACGAATATACAAAGTTTATTAACATTTCAATTAATTTTAATAGCTAAACACATGTATAACACAAGCAATATACACTAAGCGCTGTCCATAAGTAAATTTATAAGGTTTCGACACAAATATAAATGCTTTCAATCCATTTACCCACTATCTCACTTAATTCATTCTTATTTCATTCCATTTAAATGGCTTACACTCCATTTCTTACATTCAATTCATTTAATCCAAACGAACTCATTACATAATATATTTACAAGCCAAACATTTGTCACATCAAATTGGTATTCAACCTGCATTTCATTTCATTAACTAAACGTGTTTTATTTAAGATCATTTCATTAAACTCGACACAATCATTTCACCATTTTGCCTAAGTCAAGCTTTTATCCAAATATTACTTCAATTATTTACTTCCTTCAAGATATTTCAACTTTAAAACTCAAGTTATATTTTGTTTTTATAAGCACTTCCCAATTTAAATTCTTAATTTGATTTTCAATTGTCAAACCAATCTCATTTACTAATTTAATTAAATTAGTTTATTTAGTCATTTCTTTAAACTTCAAACTTCCATACTTAATTCACTCTGAATTTATTCCTATCAATAATAAGGAATGTTTTAAATTTATGTCTACTTGGATTTTTATCCACCAATTCAATCCATCATTGTTATAATCCAATTCTATTTTATTCGATTACGCTTCCAATTATATTTAATTCACCAACAATCCAAGCTGAATTCATTTATACTCGAGTTCATTTTCAATTTCATTAACTAATAAATTATCTATTGGTTTATTCTAATTTCATACCCAATATTTGATTTTTATTTCAAAAATCACTTTAATTATTTTGCTGGAGTTCAATCTATTTTATAATTTAAGTTTTGGATTTTATTCATTTTCCAAAATACAAAACAAATTATTTTGGCTTGTTTATTCCACTTCTAAACTTTATGAATCACAAACTTATTTATATCCATTCTTTTATCTATTTATAATCAATCCCATTCACATTTTACCTTTAACTCGGAATTATACATTTTATTTAGCCAATATATTTTCATTATTCCATAAACATTTAAAATAAGATTCCAGAGTTTAAACAATTTCCTAAAATTACAAAATCACTTTTGAAATCAACTACATCCAAAATCCTTTGGCAAATTCAATTGTCCCTTTGAATTTCAAAACCAAACCCAGTTCGCAAACAATTCCAATTTAAAATATTCAGGTAGCAATTCCTCTCTTGGAAACTCGAAAATGAACACCGATGATGTCGCGATCATCATCGGAACTATTTTCCAGCGACCGAAAGAGTTTAGTGCTTTTATCTCTTCAACAACATTTCAAATATTTTTAATTTCCAAATCTCACAAGATTTCACATACAACTCAAAATATTTCCAAAATAATACTATTATTCCTCCAAACCTTTTTGAAACCATATTCAAACCCAAAGGAATTTAAATTTTTCCCAAAATTTCCAAATTGCAATTCCTTTAAATCTATATTCAAACATTCTCTGGGATTTTATCTCATTTCAGTTTCAAATGTTTCTCTGGAATTATATTTCAAAATTATAATCACCTTTACAGTTTACATTTACAAATCTCATTTCTATATGAAGTTTATTTAAATTTATAAATTACATTTATAATCTATATTTCAAATTCCATTTTGTTATATAAATTTATTCTTCAACTTTGGTTATAATTTTTCAATTTCTCATTCAATTTCTACACAATAGTGTTAATAATTTAATATTATCATTCCTTGACAATCAAGCATCCAAATACTATAATACTTTACAAAAATTATATCTTTTATATACAAAAATAATTTGGGTAAAATTATTTCATTTACCCTACTTTAAAATAATACTGTGTCGAATTGTTCTTTTCAAGTGTTTAGAGATCCCTATCAATAACGTTAATTACTCGTATTGACCAGAATCCATAAACTACTCAATAAACCAATCAACACAATATAAAATCATTTTATATTCACTAACAAATACGCGCTCATATCTATTAATACGCTCAAACTCATTCTAGAGTACTATGGACTCTATTTCAATGAGTAATTCCCATCAAAGCCTAGGTTGTCGCCAACCTAAGCTCGGATACCAAGTGAAACGACCCACGGTTCTGTACCCCATGAGTCAACACTATTCTACATCAATCAACTCAAGTTGAACAGAATTACGAACCATTTTGGTTAAAGAAGAAGAGGTAGAAGAAGAAAGATAAAAAAACAACATCAGAATCTAACAATCGCAGCGGAATAAAATGTAATAGATAATAACAGATCTTTACACAAAAGAAAACTATATATGTTTATACATTACATCACTAGAATACATCATCAGAGTTCAACAATATCAATAACATACAACTGGACAGTAATCATAACCTGTCCTCACAATCTGAATACACAGCTAAACAACACAGTGGAATATCTAAAACAAGTACGGGAGTACGTATCCCCATCCAGCTCCACAGCATCCTTTCATGTAGTCTATAATACCCGGTCTGACCCGAGCATTACAGTTAAATAACACCCGAGTCAGTCTAGAAAACCAACGTGAGAAAACCACACTCAAATAGATTATTAAAGTTTCAAAATTCTTTTGAAAACAAAAGCATCTCGTAAGACCACGCCACAAATAAACATGTCGGGTTTTTACCTTACTATAGCTAAAACACTTTTTATTAAAGTTCTCTGATATTATAATAGTGTCTATAGAAAGTAAAATAGAATTTAGCTGAAATGCTTGCATCTCACGTTTCAGCAATAGTTGGGCACAATCAAAACCGTACAGGCGCGTAGGGAGAATGGATTTCCAACGAATTACTAGGCACTGGGGTACCACCTGTCACAGTACGTGGCTTGGATCACAGTACCGAGGAGTACGCCTGCTCCCCTGCAACACAAGGCCGGAACCACCCATACTGGATAATTTCGAATAAGATCACCCCACGGTTGGGATGAGCAACCGCCACACAGCCGAAATATAAAGGGACATCTAGACAGGGATGACCTTACTCTCAAGTGGGGGATACCCACGAAGCCTTGCTGCATAACTCCTGATTTTCAATCATTCCCGGTTGATGAGGCTTGAGGCTAAGCGTTACCTTTTCGGACATATCCCTTAGAATGCTCATCGTCCACCTGACGATGTTCTAAAAGCATTCATCCATACAAGTCCGTCTCGGGTTCGAACGGAACCCAAGGCATTATTCCTACTACATCCATTTTGGAAATATCCTCAGGATTAGTAGCGACTAGCCCTTGCACTTCACTGCTCCATCTTCGACTCCGAACTCTTGTTTTCCACACGGAAACGTACAAACTGGATCGAAGTGGTTTTCGAGAATTAATCCCGATCTCGGTCTCTTCGAAACGATCAGCGCATTGGCCAATATTGATAATCGGTTATTTAACTATCAATTAACGTCCACAACATCCACCAAACAATAAATAATTCCCCAAATTATTTATTATACTCAAATTATCTTCACAAGATATATTTCCATTTTTCAACCCTTTGAAAATAGTTTCAAACCATACTTTTTTCATGGAATGAATTTCCAAATATTTATTTCCACTGAAAACACCAAGTACAAAGCTTTAGATTTAAAATAATTTAAAACACTTTATTATAAAATATAATTTAACATTTAGATTGAAAACTACTTCAATACTTTATTAAAACTATACACTTTAAGAATGTTCAAATAAGGCTACTTTTATAAAATATAAAACTAGATTTCTCTTTTTAAACAAATACCAAGTCACTTTTAAATAATTACTATTATAATAGATTAAAAGAAAATACTTACTTTAGAATTTAAATATTTTAGAAATAATAAATATTCCAAAACATGCTTTTTAAAACAACATTAAAACTTTTATTTAAAAATTTACTTTGAAAACGTACCTGGCTATCCAGGAAAATTTTCCAATTTCAATCACTTAAATCAATTTTCCAAATTGATTCCCAATTTACTCCATTTTGAAATAAATCTCTTTACTTTCTCATTTCACTACAAAATCCATTAATTGTTGACTTTATTTATTTATTTATTTCGTTTGATTTTAAATCTTTTAACTGAAACATACCAATTTCAGAGTTTCCAAATTTCTCCTTTATTCTTTTCTATAATTTAAATCTTAAATTTAAAATAAAATGCTTTATTCTTTAAATAGTAACACTGAAGTTTAAAATTCATTATCTTCCTGTTTATACAAATTCCCTTTTCATACCCGAAATTTATTTATTAGAATTTTAAAATCACTTTTATTCTTATCCAGTTCATTCATAAATTTATTTAGGTTTTCTTTAATTATTTCACTACAAATTCTCTTCTTTATTTTTATTTTCAAAAATCCAATTCTATATATTTTGATAACTCGGTGTAACGGATTATTCAAGTAAACCATAGCATTCAATATTCCAATTATCAATAATATTCATCACAGAATATCGAATATTCATAACAGAGAATATTAAACAATATAAATAATTTTGAGGAATCCAGTTGGATCCCTCCAACCTGTTTCCCTGCATCCATAGATGTTAGCATAATACAATACCAATTCCACTTCGAGGTGGAATATCGCGGTATATGGGATTAAATATAATATCATCTGCTATTATGCGGCGCATAGGGTCACATCCGCTATATAATGCGGGAAATGAATCATTCCAAGATGTATTATATATTATAATATAGCACATCAAATCAATTCAACCATTCAACCAATTATTTAAATTTAACCATTTAAATTTAAATTAAACCAGATGAGTGAGATTAACTCACCTTCGCTTTTAATTTGTAATCCACTTCCAAATGGCTTGTTTCCTTCACGATTTTAGACCTTGTATAAATATTAGATTATTTTATTAATATTTGAAATTGATCAAACAATTTATTACCACTTAGTTAACTAACAATTTTAATTTAACTAAAAGTTTGGTTTTTAACTTAATAATTTAATCTTACTCATAATTTCCTTTTGAAACCCCCTTTTTTGTGGCTAAAATAAATTAATAGGTTATAAACAAAATAATCACTAAAATACGTTATCAACAATAAACTAGAAGATAAATAAAAATATGTATTTTTATTTTTCTTTCTGGTTTCATATATATAAATAATTTCAAAATCTTCCTGGTCATATTTTTCTCAGTTTAACTTTAATTTAAAATAGGCAAATTTATTTATTGTTATTATTATTTAAAATACATAAACAGTATTTATAAAATTTTAAAACTAAAATAGATTTTACTTTTTTTTTAAATTAACTACTAACTTAGAAATTTAATAATTTAAATTAATGGGAAAAGATACCTCATTGACTCTTCTTTCCCTGCACACTGACCAGCTCCAAACCCTAGAATGCCTTGCCTAAATTATCGCACTCTAGAATCGCGCTTCCCCTCCACAACATCCCTAACCCAAAGTCGAACCACCTTGTGCCTCTCGCGAATCCACCTTACACGAGTGCCAAAGTCAGTCATGAAGCCCCAAATCGTGACTTCAATGATGACAAACCAACTCACGATCTCGAGAATTGATCGCACGCCCCAAGTCCATCGTCACATCAAAGCCTCCTCGAAGTCGCACCTACCGCCTTCTTCGACCGCTATCTCGCCTCGTGTTTCTGATTTGCATTCGACTTCTTGCTGAGCTATTTAGGGCTTAGAAATTTGATCGAATTAGGAGAGCTTGGTTGAATTGAAATTGAAGTAGGAGGGTGTTTTAATCGGCCATATCCCTTTCTTTTTTTCTTTTTTTTGATTAGTGAAGAAAGATGCGAATTGTTCCTGAAGGAGTAAAGGGGTATGCGAATTTCATCTTCGTCCATTAATTTATTTCATTCGAAAAGCTTGAGCAAGATATTATTGAATGAGCCTGCATTTTAAAGAAAGAACAGAGGGAACAGGAAAAGATGTTTCGCGTGTAAAATTGTTTCTGCGTGCCGGCTACAACGGAGATAGGTTGGCTAAAGGAAATACATGGTGGCTGCTGATTTAAAATTGATATTTTTATATTCAAAAATATCCTGTTTAGGTACCTAGTTGTCAAATTGGATTCGATATAGATTTCAGCGCATTTATATAACGTACGCTCACACAACAACTCCAAACATTATGAAATTTGAAATTCGATAATAATACAATATTACGGATCCAATGGAACTGGTTTCCTCAAATTCCGAAACTGCACCTCGAGAGGTTATTTTTAAATATCAATTTAAACAATATTTTCTCCAAAACTTAACAAAACATTTCCAAATTCAATTTCAACACTTTTACCATCTTCAGTGCTATCAATATAAATTTTACAAACCCTTAAATTATTTTTAATAGGCTTAAAACTGAAGATTCAATAATTTATCCAATTTCAAATTATTAAATTTAATAATTTTGTAAACAAATAAATAGTGATACTTGGAATTCAAGTTAATATTAACCTTTCAAATATTTAAAATTAATTAAATATTCCAATTTCAAATGCTCAAAAATTCAGGGTCGTCGCATTCCTCTCCCATTAAAAAGAATTTCGTCCCCGAAATTACTAATTAAGAAGAATGATCTCATACCCATTACTATTTCCCAAAACCAACAGTTTTATCAACCTGCCATAACATATCTTTTATTAAAGACCCACTATTACTTCAACCAACTTCCCAAAACCTTCCATAGTTTCCAATAACATTATTTGCTCCGCTTATTCAAATTTGAATTTAAATTTGAATTTAATTTATTAAAATTTTCTCAAAAAATTTCTAACTCTCTAAATTTCTGAAAAATTTCGTCGGCGTCTCCTTTGCGCAGCTAGCTCGGTACAACTACAAAATGCCTCTACAGCCCCCAAATCTCAAAAAGAAAACAAAAATCCAAGTGGCTAGATCAAAACCCAAATCAAATTTCATTCAGAAATTTAAATACGTACCTTTTTAGTCGGGCAATTCAAATTTATCTTCTGAACTCAAAAACATCCATTTATTCCTTGTCTTAACACACCTGTATATTCTGTTTAGCAATAATTCCCAATTACAACATTTAAAATCATTTTATTGACTTCTTTTACAAAATTTCAATATCTATTTATTCAAGCCGTACGATGGACATATACCATTTGTACGCAATATCATACCGATCGCTTACTCGATCACACAATTTCACTTCTGAACTAGTATCGTCCACCCGACTTCCTAGTGCGGACTCAGATCTGGTCTCTTGATCAGAACCCGTCATTCTCCTTGCATAGCTGTAAACTACGATAGAGAATTTCCAGAATCAACCAAAATTCCATATCCAGGGTTCGTCGTCGAAAATCGAGTGAAAAATCCTAACTCGGATCGATAAAATTATTTCGAAATTCTATGCTCGAATCTGGATCAAATAGCTATGCGAATAAAATAATATACGTACATCCTACGTATTTGCCCCAATTGATCATCAACTATATCAATTTCCTTTTATTTCTCATTTATTTTGATTGTTATTCACTTATTCACACTTTCCCTTGCCACAACTTCCAGTTTTAATCTTTTTGTATTCCAATTCCAAATAAATTCAATTTGCGAATTAATTTCAAGCCTCAATACTTTTATTCTCATCCTTTATCAAAATTTCATTTTCAATTTTACTTGAGTTTAAAACACCTTCCAATTTAAAATATTGAGTTCAATTCATCTCATTTCAAACAATATTTGATTAATCATTCCTTAAATTAATTCAACTTACTAATTTGTTTTTATATCTCAAATAAAAGTTATTTGCAAACTTTTATTTCTTTAATTTCTTCAAACATTTCTTCGCTTTTACCTTACACAAATGTTAAATTAGATTCCAATAGTCAGTTTCAAATCTAATTGCTTACCAAATTTAAATCCTTTGTCGTTAGTGAAAATTTTAAAAAAAAAACAATTCTAACTCCCAAAATTTTCGAAAATTTTTGACAGAGTCTCCTTTGTACGGAAGAGCTTTTGCAATTTGACAAGAGATATAAATATATATACATCAACCTGCACGGTCAAAAAACAGAAAAACAGTTCATATTTTCTATTTGTATTGCGTAGGCGTACCTTATTTAGCATTTTAAGCAAACGGCTCATTTATTTTAGAAATAAGCGCAACCAAATCCAGTCTCGCGGCTTCCCTATACATGTACTTAATCAATTAAACATGTAAGTGACGAATATACAAAGTTTATTAACATTTCAATTAATTTTAATAGCTAAACACATGTATAACACAAGCAATATACACTAAACGCTGTCCATAAGTAAATTTATAAGGTTTCGACACAAATATAAATGCTTTCAATCCATTTACCCACTATCTCACTTAATTCATTCTTATTTCGTTCCATTTAAATGGCTTACATTCCATTTCTTACATTCAATTCATTTAATCCAAACGAACTCATTACATAATATATTTACAAGCCAAACATTTGTCACATCAAATTGGTATTCAACCTGCATTTCATTTCATTAACTAAACGTGTTTTATTTAAGATCATTTCATTAAACTCGACACAATCATTTCACCATTTTGCCTAAGTCAAGCTTTTATCCAAATATTACTTCAGTTATTTACTTCCTTCAAGATATTTCAACTTTAAACTCAAGTTATATTTTGTTTTTATAAGCAATTCCAATTTCAAATGCTTAAAAATTCTGGGTCGTCACATTCATCTCCCCTCAAAAAGAATTTTGTCCCCGAAATTACTAATTAAGAAGAATGATCCCATACCCATTACTATTTCCCAAAACCAACAGTTTTATCAACCTGCCATAACATATCTTTTATTAAAGACCCACTATTACTTCAACCAACTTCCCAAAACCTTCCATAGTTTCCAACAACATTATTTGCTCCACTTATTCAAATTTAAATTTAAATTCGAATTTAATTTATCAAAATTTTCTCAAAAATTTTCTAACTCTCTAAATTTCCGAAAAATTTCGCCAGCGTCTCCTTTGCACGACTAGCTCGGTACAACTACAAAATGCCTCTACGGCCCCCAAATATCAAAAAGAAAACAAAAAGCCAAGTGGCTAGATCAAAACCCAAAACAAATTTCATTCAGAAATTTAAATACGTACCTTTTTAGTCGGGCAATTCAAATTTATCTTCTGAACTCAAAAACATCCATTTATTCTTTGTCTTAACACACCTGTATATTCTGTTTAGCAATAATGTCCAATTACAACATTCAAAATCATTTTATTGACTTCTTTTATAAAATTTCAATATCTATTTATTCGAGCCATACGATGTACATATACCATTTGTACGCAATATCATACCGATCGCTTACTCGATCATACAATTTCACTTCCAAACTAGTATCGTCCACCCGACTTCCTAGTGCGGACTCAGATCTGGTCTCTTGATCATAACCCATCATTCTCCTTGCATAGCTGCAAACTATGATAGAGAATTTCCAGAATCAACCAAAATTCCATGTCCAGGGTTCACCGTCGAAAATCGAGTGAAAAATCCAAACTCGGATCGATAAAATTATTTCGAAATTCTGTGCTCGAATCTGGATCAAATAGCTATGCGAATAAAATAATATACGTACATCCTACGTATTTGCCCCAATTGATTATAAACTATATCAATTTCCTTTTATTTCTCATTTATTTTGATTGTTATTCACTTATTCACACTTTCACTTGCTTTTGCAAACTACAATAATTTCAAGTTATATCAAATGGATGTTAAAAGTGCTTTTCTAAATGGTTTTGTAAAAGAAGATGTTTATGTTGAACAACCACCACTTTTTGAAGATAATAAATTTCCAAATCATGTATATAAATTAAAGAAAGCTTATATGGTCTGAAATAAGCTCCTAGAGCCTGGTACGAAAGATTAAGATCTTATTTACTACAATCTGATTTTGAAATGGGTAAAATAGATACAACTCTTTTTATTAAAAGAAACAAAAATGATATTCAATTAGTACAAATATATGTAGATGATATAATATTTGGATCATAACATAATGAATAAAGAATTTTCAGATATAATGACTAAAGAATTTGAAATGAGTCATATGGGAGAACTAAGTTTCTTCTTAGGACTTCAAATCAAACAATTAGATAAAGGAATTTTCATTAGTCATGAAAAATATGCTAAGGATTTAATAATAAATTTGGATTGACCACTTCTAGTGGGAAACCGACTCCAATGACAACTAACGTAGCTTTAAGTAAAGAAGATAAATCAAAAGATGTTGATCAAAAATTATATAAGGGAATGATTGGTTCGTTGCTTTATATAACAGCAAGTCATCCTGACATCATGCATAGTGTCTGTCTCTGTGCTAGATACCAATCTCAACCTAAAGAAACCCACTTAAAATCTTTTAAAAGAATTTTAAGATATGTAAAACATACTTTAGATTATGATTTATTTTACCCTAAAAATGATGTATTTGATTTAATTTCGTATTGTGATGCTGATTACGCTAGTTGTAAATCAGACCGAAAAAGTACAAGTGGAACTTATCACTTTCTAGGACATTCTCTAGTTTCCTGGTTTAGTAAGAAGCAAAACACTATATCCTTGTCTACAACTGAAGCAGAATATATATCTACTGCTTTGGCTTGTTCTTAAGCTATATATATGCAACAAACTTTAAAAGATTTTGGATTAACTATAACTAAATTGCCAATTTATTGTGATAATACTAGTGCAATAAACCTATATAAGAATCCAACTCATCATGCTAGAACAAAACATATTGATAGTAAACATCATTTTCTTAGAGATAATATAAGTTAAGAAGTCATAACTCTTGAATATATTAATACTGAAAAACAAGTTGTTGATATATTAACCAAACCAATAAATGAACAAAACTTTACTAAATTTAGAAGAGAATTAGGTATATGTTCATTAACTGAAATATAAATTATAAATAATACAAGTATAGTTAATAATTAATATAAATAAAAATTTCTCAAAAATTGAACTGGGCATGTCGACATGACCCATCCCCCTATGTCGACATACAAGCCGAGATTTTCAAATTTAAATTTTCCTCTAAAATTAGTTATTAAGTTGTATATTTATATATTTTGACTTTTATTCCTTTTCTCTGTTCTATTCTTTGTAACAAACTTCTAAAATAGTAAATTAATGGCTTTCTCTTCTAATAATGAACCTTCTTCACCCACTTGTCCTCATTCTTGTCCTTTTAAACGTTCCACACACGTACGAGTCATCAAATTACAAGAGAAGATGAAAGATTTGCTTCAAATGATGATGGAAATTCAAGTGAGTCAACTTCGAATGGCTAGAGAACAAGATAGGCAAGGCAGAATCCTTAGGAATTTACAAAACTTCCTTACGGATAACCATGCCAATCCCATTATCATCGAAGGATCATCACAAGCCATGGATTCTAAAGAAGAAGAGCCTCTAGAAGAACCACAAGAGAATCAAGAAGAATAACATCCTCTGCCGAATCCGGATATTCATATGGACGAAGACGATGGCATGATTTGCGTTGAAGAGGTCCTTTTTGACGCTAATGGGAACTTGGTCGAACAACGTGGAAACTTTTGTCTCCACTATCCAAATTGTTCGGTCCATAAATCACCAATAGTTAAGGATCCTCGTTAAGCTTTTTTCGTTTTCTTGATTGTATATTGGTTTGTTAATTTGTATATAAGTGTTATCTTAATTAGTGTGCTTCTAAAAACAATCTTTGGTGTATAAAATCTTGAATTCCATTTGACTTAGGATGCTATATTTCACTCATACATAGTTATTGTTCTTATGTCATATGTTTTTTATCTCATTTTCTATTAAGTTCAAGGTTCATAGGTTATTTTTTGTTGATGACAAAGGGGGAGAAGTTATATGAAATAGTAGGCTTGGAGTAAGGGGGAGTTGTTGGTGTAAGTGGAAGTTATGGTATGATTGAAGTGGTAAGTATATTTTATAAGGTTGTCATCATCAAAAAGGGGGAGATTGTTAGGAACTGGAGATAGTGGTTTTGATGACAACAACCTTTGTAACTTATTGTATTATAACTTATATACTAACACTATTATCTAGATATATATATATATATATGAATGTTATATGCAGGATATATAAGGCCGTTACTGATTATTGAAGACTGTACAGTATAAAGATCAAGAATGAAGAAATCAAGTTTGAAGACTCATGAGTATCAAGATCAAGATTTCAAGATAAGTGTCATGTTTTGTTAAAACTTCATAATAGCATGGAAATCTTCATTCCAAATTTCATTTGGGATGGAACCCATTTCTACCTTCTTAGTGGCTTACAAACCCATGACAAGTAGCTTACAAACCTACGACAAGTGGCTTACAAACCCACGAACATCCTGGTTTTGTACAAGTTCTCGAATCCTGATGTGATGAAATATTCTGCAAGAAGAAGCTTGCAAAACTACTTCAAAATGTTTTTTAAAATGATTTTCAAAACTACTTTTCAAAATATTTTAGGCTTAAAAATTATCTTTTCAAATGATTTTCAAAAAGATGTTTTAGCCTTAAAATATTCTTTTTTTTTTGTTTTTAATAAACTCTTGTTTTAAACTTCATTTGTTTTTAAAACTGTCTTCTGATTTTTAAATATTCTTTATAATATATATATATATATATATATATATATATATATATATATACTTGAGATTTAAAATCAAATTTATATATATGTTCTAAAAATATATTTTTCTACTCTCCTTTATTTTAAAACATAGGAAAATTAATTTATTTTACTCCAGAATCATTTTATCTTGTTTTCCTTTCAATACCATTTTCAAAACAAATTCTACATAGTTTTTAACTAAGGGATGTCGACATCATGGGATACCCCATGTCGACATGGTGGCCGTTAAATTCAAAAGTTTCAATTTTCAAAAGAAGTGTCTATTCGTTTAAATCTCTTCACAAATGGTTATGGCCGTTACTGGTCTATAAATAGCCTTCACAAATGAATTTTTTAAATAACTATTTTCTTTACTCCTTCTCCACAAATCCATATTCTAGAATTTTCATATTTTTAAGATCGTGTCGAAATTCTATTGAATTCTCAAGTGAATCAAATTTGAATCTCATTCTTGTTAGATTCTCTGCCTTCTCTCGAAGATCAAAGTGTTATACATAGTTATAGGATCAATTCGAGTCTCTCTATAAGGTGTGGTTGTGCCTGGAAATCAATTGGGTGATCTTGTGTCCTATAAATCAAGAGAGTTTGCCCCGGACTTGAAGACAGAAGGGTACCTCAAGGCCTTTAGAAATTGAGGATTGTAATCTTGATATTGGTGTAATAAAAATCTATACGAGGTGTTTGACTTGGTGCAGGACTGGATGTAGGGTAACTCCGAACTAGTATAAAATCCGGTGGGTTCTTTTCTTTTACTGCTTTTTATTTACTTTATGCATCTGTGTTTGATTCTGTGATTGTTCTGTGATTAAGTTCTGCATTTTTTTATATCATAATTTTTAAATTAGTCCATATAAGTTTTAGAATCCATTAAACACTATTCACCCCCCTCTAGTGTTAAATTAGCCTTAAGATCCTTAATCTGCACTCCCTTTCAATAGATTGCTATATAAATTTTCTAAAAATTATTCTTTTGTATATAAAATAAAATTTAGATAAAATAATTTCATGTACCAATTTCAAAATAATACTGTATCGGTTTCCTTGTTCAAGAGTTTAGAAAACCTTATTGATAGAGTCGTTCCTTCTTTACCGATCAGAATTCACAAGCCACTTAACCGATAAATCAACACGGTACAAAACATTTTTATAGCACTAAAAAAAGCTCTCATATATGTATATACATAAATGCTCAAACTCATCTTAGGGTCTCACATACCCTATCTCAAATGAGTTAATCCCAATAAAGCCTAGGTTTCGCTCAACCTAAGCTCTGACACAATGTATAACGACCCGCCTTTTCAACCCTCAAAAGTCGACACTAATACATCCACGATATTCACGTGCCGAGCATCCAAGTGCCGAAAAAAATATTGGAGGAAAAGGAAAGAAATGGCAGAACAGAATCTTGTATCGTGACGAGTAATACATATATAACAAATCTTTACAAAAGAGAATTATACTATACATACATCAATCAGAGTACACTAATCTACCATCAATCGGGACAGTTATAACACATGTTCTCACAACTTCTAATAAATATAATCAACAAATGCAATGGAAAATAAAATATATGGGAACACACTTTGGAGGCATCAAGCTTGTATCTTGAAGCTCTAAAGCATCCATAACTAGATCTGAAAATATGCTCGGTCTGACCCGAATATTATAAGACAATAACACCTATATCAGTCTCGTAAACCAGTATGACAAACACACCTCAAATGAATTTTTATGTTATAAAACCTTTAAAAATAAAGGTATCACATAAGACCATGCCGCACATAAAAACACGGATGGGTTTTTCCTTACGATAGCCAAACCATTTCATAGAAAATCTTTTAATATTATAATAATGTCTAGGTTTAATTAAATATGGAATCATAGCCGGAACTTTTCTATTAATTAAAGTTCATCATAATAAGTATACAACTAAGTTCGAAGGCACTTATTGGAGATTGGATTTCCGGCATAAGAAGGTAAGGAACCACCTTCCGCATAGTACGCTAGATGAAATGTACGGGGTTCAAACTTATCGACCTAAGGGAATCAGGAACGAACTACCCCTTATTGGATAGTAACTGAATATTTTATCACCCTTGTTGCTTAGCATCCTTTTCTGATAGCTTTCAAGCACAACCAAATTCATAAATGATAATCTAGATGGGTGATGAGTACAGGGGTCGAACTTATCGACCCCTGGGAATCAGGACCGGACTGCCCCTTATTGGATAGTAAATGAATATTTTATCACCATCGTTTCTTAGCAACCTTTTTCTGAGAGCTCTCAAGCAAAACCAAATTCATAAATAATATTCTAAAAGGGTGATGAGAATACCCTAATGGTGCGAGCAGCATAGCCCTGTGGACTACCATGTTTTTGTCATTTTCAGTTGTGAGGCTTAAGGCGACATTTTACCTTTTTAGGAAATTCCACTTCGAATGCTAACATTTCCCTCCAAGCAACAATCCAATGCCAGCATTCATCCATACATGTTGTTCAAGATTTTAACAAACCAAAGGCACTACTTCTACTACATCCATTTTGGAATCACCCTTAAGATTAGTAACAAGCGGTCCTTAAACTTCCAAAGATCTTCGTCTTCGATTTCATCATCTTTGGTATGTACTCAATTCAAACACTTATACAGATTCGAATTGTTTTTTCGATAATATATCTAATCACGGTCTCTTCGAACCAACAACAGCAGTTTTAAAAACTGGCAAAGATTTGACAATCGGTTATTTAACTATCAGTAACAAACAATTCTACCAGAGATTTAACCAAGCACCAAGCAACCAACTTTCCATTAAATCTTTTCATTAATTAAAACCACTTAGAAAATACTTGTACTAGATATTTCTACAGAGATATATTCACAAGCACTTCTCTACTCTATCAATATTTGAAAAATATTGATATAATTATCTCAACTTTATAAGTATACTCACAAAACATTTCCCTTTCATAACTTAGGAAACTTTCCCATACACTTATCTCAGTAGTATAAGTATATTCATAAGTCTTTAGAAAGATTTCACTTTTCAAAACATACTTATTTGGGTTAAAACAAATGTAACTTAAACATTTACAAAAATTACGATCCACGAATTTATCAATATGATCAATTATATTTATTTTCAAAATATTAAAATTTAAGATTTTCTAACATGGATTATGATGTTTTGAACAATAAATAATAATTGTAATGTATTTTTTAAAAAAAATATACTTTAGAAAATAGCAATAAAATGACCGAAAAACATCTTATCGATAAACAGCTCTATAATCGAAAAATGTCGTGCATGGAACTAGAAACATACACTTATTTTTATAATTTAACAAGAATATGAAATAAAATTATTTGTTTTATTTTTGGAAATTAACTGTTTATGACATCATCATTGATAATTATATTTAATAATTGATTTATGATTTTAAAATTAAGATTTAATGATTTAATAATTATTTTAAAATGATAATAAGCCATTTTAGTTTATTATATAGCGATAGTAAATTATTTATAGTAGTTTTATGAAGATATATGTTGAATTGAAAAATATAAGAAAATTGATATTGTTTTGTCAGTATAATAACAATATTTGTAAATAATTGTAATATTGATTTATATGATTTTATAATTCAAATGAGATCATTTTTATTAATTAAAATTATCATAAGTTTATTTTCAAATTTTGTTTGCATTTATATTTAATTTAATGTATAAGTGAAAATGTGACCGGGAATCGGTTCTCCAATTTGCAACGGTTTATCGAACAGAAGTTGTTCGGAGTCAGTGCAACTTTTTTTACATTTCATATACACATATATAACATATAAATACATCCCTAACATATAAATATATCCTTATATGTATACATTACACATTTATATATTATATAAAGTTAAAAATATCTAAGATATATTCCAAAATTTAACCCTTAAGCCATCAAAATTCAAATGCACATGCCATGAGAAGAGTGAAGTGATGGTGGCACATGATAGCACAACGAAGGGAGGGAGGTAACATATATGGAGATGTGAAAGAGGGGGTGTGGGCAAGGGGTGTTTTGGTCCATGCACATTTATATATTTTTTCACACATTTTTTCTATAAATACCCATGTATTCCTTCGCATTTCTACACACCATTCCCCTTCTTCTTCTCTCTTTTCCAAGCTTCTTTAATGGCTTCTCTTCTTAGAAAAAGTTATGGAAAAATAATGCCAAAATACAAACAAATTTAGATACACTAGTTGATAAGACCTCAAAATAAGTTCAAACCACCTCCTTTACCTCCTACAACCTATGGCCTCACCTAAATTCACTCTTAGCCGAGATCCACCACTTAATCAAGGCTAGGATGAACCCATATTGAGGTTAGAAAGAGATCCAGGAAGCTACGATGCAAGAAAAGGTGAAGGATGTGCCCCAGTTTCATTCCAAGAAGATAGGAGAAAGTTCGAAGTGTCGCGGAAGTTCTGCCGGATTTTCTGGAGCTTGGGAAGGAGGGAGCATTTGTGACATTAAGTACTAGATTTACTTACATTTAGAAAATAATTATATGAATGTTGAAATTATAAATTTAAATGCTTGGTTGATAACTTAGTTGGTTATATGGATGTTGATATGGTTGATAACCTGGTTGTGATAAATTCTGAGAAATCATAACAAAAATGGTTAAGTAACTAACCATGATTAATTAATATAGAATGAATTCATATAAATATTTGTATGGAGTTGGTTTGCCTCTTAATGGATTAAAAATATAAAAAGTTTGGAAATGAATATTATAATAAAATAATATAATAAAATGGTTTAAAAGTGAATATGAGATTTACTATGGAAATATTTGTCTAAATGATTTAGAATGATTTATAAATGTTTTATAAACAATGAAACTCAATATAGAGAAGTTTTGACAATTTATGAAAAATAAGTCAAAAAGGCGCACCGTGTAATGGTAGTTCACGATTTCGTACCGAAAAAGTAAAATGAACATATAGAGTGGAATATAGCTCGAAATTTTTCGATATAAGAAATTTTCAAACGATTATATTCATAGTTTTCAAACAAAAGAAAAATCGAGATTTTGTTTTGTAGATTTTGAAATATGAGCTGTTTGTACCAAAATTGGGCACAACACTCTTTAGATGTGTTTGAAGAGATAAAATGAAAAATTTAAATGGAAAAAGAGGAAGATCTAACAAACACACCAATTAATAAACAAGTAAACGCATAGAAACACGCAGATTTAGAGTGGTTTGGCGTATGGCCTACGTCCACTATGAAATGGTTGACTTTTATTAACTTTTGCTTGCTGATTACAATGAGTTACAACAGTAGAATCGAGCAATAGTGATTTCAGCAGATTCTGGACGTAGAAGAGCCAAAAGTCCTTTTTCAATAGGTCATGGGTTGCTATTTATAGGTGTACACTGCAAATATCTCGCTCAAAACTCGGAAGACCTCTTCTCTCACGTGGGTGGGCCCATGCGATCGATCCCTAACTGTTTGGAGTCGATCCGTGATCGATACGAACGCAATTCGTATCGATCAGGATTTAGTGCAATCGAGTCGGGATCAATCATGAACATTCCTGAAGATGTACGCAAGCTCCTGGGAAAATTTGGTGGCATTTGGACTTGTAGATTTTGAGTTATGATCGATACAAGTTTGGATTTATTGAAGGCTGCTGAGTTCGCATCGCTCCATTTTGCATCGATCTGTTCGTATCGCTTCAAGGCACGTGCTTTCTACTTGACATGGTGCTTGCTTTTAGGATCGATCCATGTTTTATACCGAGTGACCGAGTCCCTCACTTGAATGTGCCATGTTCGTATCCATCCATTGTTTTCCCATTTGTATCGCTCATGTACTTCAGTTCGCATCACTTTACATATACTTTGCTTCGTATCCATGGGCATTGCTTCATTCGTATCGATGATTTGAAGGCGCTTCGTATCGATCACTGCTTGCGTTCTTCGTATCTCTTCCTTTAAAGGTATGCCTCGTATCGATAGGTCAATTGATCGATACAAGTTGAGTCGGGGTGATCGATACGAAACGTGACTTGCTGATGGATACGAAATAAAGCAACACGATGGGTACGAACAGAAGTGTGCACGATGGATACGTAGCGGCATGCGCTTGATGGATTCGAACAAGATCGATACGAAGGAGGCTGATTCCCTGGGTGGATACGAATAGAGGGTTGCGGACCGATGGATATGAAAGGGATTTATGCGAACTGATGGATACGAATGAGTTGACTTTCTTGGCTTGCATCGATCATATCTTGAGCATATGAACTCGGATTGACTTGAAATTTGGAATGTTGGCTTCCGTGGCTTTGGTTGTCATGCCATATCAATTTTAGCTTGATTTGGACTCAGGAAAAATTTACCATTATCCATAGCGAACCTGTGTATAACCGCTTTCCGGAATGAACTGTCTTCGATTTTCAGTCAACTTCTTGGTGTCACGGTCTTGCCAAAAGGCGGGATAATATTTTCCCCTCAAAGTATGTCTTATGAGGACAAGACGTGCTTTGAAAAGCTGCAATCTTCATTATGAAAAGTTCTATCTAACTCGTTGAACGGCTGTTGTCTTTTCGTCGAAAGATATTACCTTTGACTGACCTTCAGTAATATAAATAATGAATTGTTAACTGCCAATGGTTGTACTGTGCACTGTTGTAACTGAGTATTGAATGATCGCAAACTTTTGTTGTAATTATCATCAGGTGAGCATTCAATTCCTTTGAACTCTTTAAAAATTTGGATGTTAGTCCATCATACATGTACGTATGTTAACTTGACTATCATTAACGTTCGCACGCTCACAAGTCGTCGTCAGTTTTTTCTTATCGAATTCCATATCGATTCTCTCCTGAATCGATGTAAAATTCGAGTTATAACAACGCTTGATGGTTGTTTTGGTGTATTCCCTCGTATCGATTCTCTCCTGGATTGATTCGAGAAGTTGAAAATTTGCTTTCGTATCGATGGTGATCGATATGAATTCATTAGTCTTTTTGAATATTTTCACATCGATGGCCGCGAATTCTCATGGTCTTCGAATGGATGGATACGAAATTATCATTTCGCATCGATGGAGTTGAAGATCGGTTGCCGATGGATATGAACAGCTACACTTCGGATCATTCTGGATCGATGGATACTAATAAGCTTCCTTATATCGATGGTAGTCATGCGGTTCTAGTGGAACCCCGCTATTCTCTTCGTATCGATACACGGACAGATACAAATCCGTTGGATACGAAATCTTCTTTCATATCGATAGAGGTAATCGGTTATCTCGGTATCACAATGGGGATACGAAGCGTTTCTTTTCCTTGGGTACAAACTAATATAAAAGCTTTTGGGACTAAGAAAATTATCACTTGCTTTTACTTTTCTTTCGCATTCGTATCGATAGAAGAAACGAGAATTGGAAATTGCCTCTTCCCCCAAATCATTATAACAGTTCAATCTTTCGAACCCATATTTCGATTTAGGTAACTAATGAATAAATCCATGTAAAAAATGATGAGACTCGAGATTCAATGCCAGTTCACTCATATTCACGGCCGAGTTCAGTCATGTTGATACCAAAGTAGTGCTGGGGCAAGGTTGAGAAAAAGTAATGTCGTTCAAGCAGCTTGGGGAAGAAGGAGGGTAGATGGATATGAAGGCGGTGTTCGTGTCATTCGAGGAAAAGTGATCCATGTCAATCTAAGAATAACTGGAGTTTGTACCAATCAACAACAGTGGAGATTCGTATCGAAAAAGGGGGGAGCGACTTCGTATCGATAGGAGACGGTGGGAGTTCGCATCGATCCGGAGTGATCGATACGTAAATCTAGTCGTATGATCGATAAGAAGCTGCGGCCCTATTGATCGATACGAAGATAAAAGGCTTCAAGATCGATATAAACTGGAATTTTGTAAGATCGATGCAAAATCCCTTTCTCCTTGATCGATACGAATGGGGCCTCTGGTGATCGATCCGAGTCTTAACCTTGATGGATACGAAAATTTTGAATAATTGAACACTTAACTCCAACGAGCTTTAGCCTTGCATATTTGAACTTGATTGTTTCACTGCACATTTGACTGCCTTATGAAGCTCGTCGATGGAACTGTAACTTGACTGAATTTAACAAACTTTAACTCAGATCGGTCTCTAAAGTCTAGATGGCACGGTTGTGACAGTCAGTGATGACGGTCACTCTAGTTGAATTTCGAAGTCTTGTCGTTTGAACATTTCTCAAATTCTATAGAATCTTTTAAGTATTATGTACCACTGCACAGCACATTCATGCACTTCACACTGGGGAACGCACAGGCTTATTATCATCTGATGATGGTTTTTGATGAGTTTTTTAGTTATGGAATCCACAAGTTCACAGCAGCAGGAGCCTCAAAGTTCGTCTTCTCCGATAATAGAGATGTCGGCCATTGCAGCCGAAGTAATAGGTCCAGCTCCAAACGAGCTGCCAAGAGCAACTTTTATCGCGAATCCTCAAGATTTCGTGCCATCCAATATTTTCGAAGATATGTTGGGGAAAATATGCTTAAGACACGTTTTACCATTAGACGATGTTCTGCTACCCGGCCCGAATGACAGGCCACACGCTCCCCTAGAAGGATTCACCGCCTTTAATCGCCATTCATGCACAGTGGGAACACTTCCTCCATTCAACCAGTATATTCGAGAAGTGCTAGCTTTCTTTAGAATCGCTCCATCGTAGTTACATCCAAATGGATATGCACGGCTAAACAGAATATTCACTATTTTCATGGAACATCTCTTTCTACCCCCGACTCCGGAAGAAGTCAGATACTTGTTTAATGTCAAGAGTTGGGGAGGCAATCCTTCATTCATATTTCTAGAGGTAGTTAGGAATTTCCAAGTGGTGACGAGATCTTGGACCAGGCTTAGTTACTTTAAGATGGAATGGTTTTATGTCCGATGCCCCCCAAGGTTTGCCATTTGGTGGTTAGTCAAACGTAAGTGCTGTAATTTCTCTAGTGGATAACGAGATAGTTGTAACCGGTGCTGAGTCTATCATTTTCTTTCTTTTACAGCTGTAATTCCACGACCTGAAGGTGCCCACTTCAAAGAAATAGTACGGATTCTTCAGGAAGTGGCGGGCGAGATAAGAGACATGGACTCGGTGCTCAGAGATAGAAACTTGAGGATTGTCGGGCTAATTGATAAAAACCAAAGCATAAGACTTGTGGGATAGCTTAGGGAAGCCCTGACAAGATGGGCTAAACATAGAGTGTTCGGGATCATAATAGTTGAGGAGGGCGATGAAGAAAATACGCCCACTGACGATGAACTCGTAGCCGGGCCTCCTGACAGTTTTTAGGATTTGGAGGGAAGGAGGAATGGAAAGGCAGCAGCACATAAGCGTTATAAATCTTTGAGATGGAAATATATGGTTGTGTCCCTGTTAGTCTTCGGTGTTAGAATTTCGAAGGCTCCTCCCTCGCAAATGGAAAATCCTTTCGAAGGGCTTGTCGATATTCCAATTCCGGACTATGTGTCGCCCCAACACGATACCCGGTTGGAAGGGCTTCAAAGTGCCTTAGATTTAAGCGAGTCACTTCCTACAAGTGTGGCCGACATATCCGGTTGGTCGGGGGGTTTAACACATGCATGCATACACTTCATGACACTACACGATTTCCAATCATAAATTATTCATTTCTAGAGATTACTGATTCTGTTTTTCTTTATATTCTATAGATACGATGACTAAGCGAGAATCTATGTTAGGAAGGCTTCGCTCCGCACGTCAGTCGTCTATTTCATACTATGAGTCCCGTAGGAGGGATGATGATAGAGACCGTGATTGCGGTTATTCTAGTCAAGAACGTTATAAGAGGGAGAGGGATAGAGATAGAGAATACAGACATCGATCCCGATCACGTTCTCCACCTCCTCAAGCTCCAACACAACCCTCCAGTCATGGAAAACAATCGTTGGAGCCTCCACGTCAAAAACCATCTTCTCAACCTCCCAGGCCCGATTCACAATGCCATAGAACCAAGGCCGAAACTGCCATTATCATTGAACAAGCCATTACCGAGCCCACGGGAGAAGGAGCAATCAAAATCGCCCAATTGAAATAAGACATCCCAAATATTTGTTTCGATGGCTTTGTCTTCCCTCCGCATTTAAAGAGAATCTCGGTTGAGGTGGAGCAAACTATGCATGATTACATCCATAATGTATATAGTCAATATCGGGAGTGGATGAAGACTGTGGATAAAGTCTCAGCGGTGGCCTTTGAGCGGGCAAAAACAATCGAGAAGTTAGAAACCGATATCACTCAAAAGGACTGTAATATCCCGGAGATTTAGGCAATGTTTATTTAATAATTATTTTAAAATGTGTAATATCGATTTAAATATCTAATTTAACAAGATTTATCTCTAATTGTTTAATTTGATAAATGTTACCTTTTTAAAATCTCTAATGATAATAATTTAATTTGGGAATTTTATTCTTTCCAAAGTTAAAATATTTAAATAATAAAATTTATCTTTCTAAGCTTATTTAAAAGATATTTTATTTATAATGTATATATGTGTATACATTGTAAATAGAGAATTTGATTTTTAATTAGTATTGAATAAATTATGAATTGGTGAATTTGATTGAAATAGTATTGAAACTTTAAAAGGATAATTTAAAGGTCTATCTTATATCTTCAAAGTAATTAAAGTAAAAATCTATTTTTTAAAAAATATAAAGGTTTAAATTGTATTTCATAATAAAAGTTTATTTTGTTTTATTTTAAAAATATTTAAATAAACATTAAGATGTGTAATTTTATAAAAGTAATTTATATGTAATCATTTAAGGCTAAAAATAGATAAACATTTATATAAACATGATAATGTAAATTAGAAATTGATTTAGATAAATTTAAATACATTTGTAAATTGAGAAATTTCTTTTAATATTAAGATGAACATGTGTAAGACATTTGTACTTAAAGAAGACACTTGTAAATTAATATACATCATTATGTAACAAGTGGCATTGTTTTTAAATAACATTTTATTTAAAAATTTATTAAGTAGAAAACTTAACAATTCATTTTGTTTAGCACATTATGTTAAAAAGAAATCTGAAATCAGATTGTAAGAAGAGAATTCAAAACCCGATTTTAAAAAAAAAGTTTCAAAGCCAAGTTTAGAAATCAAAATCTATTCAAAAATCTGCAAAAACAAAATCATTTGCAAATCCTCAACGGTAGCTCTTAAATTTCTTCATCCTGGAATCAATTTGCAAATTTGAAGTCCTGCAGTCTTCCCTCTGTTCTATTTTGAATTTCATCAAACCTGCATGCAACTCCGTTAATGCCTGCATTTTCTGGGAAGCATGCATCAAGGAAAGCATTTTACAAAAGCAAGATGAATGTTTTAATAGCAAACTGCTGTTTAAAGAACAAATTGAAGTTCAATTCATAAGCAAAAATAAAAGAAGGGATCTGAAGCTTTCAAAATTTAAAGCACCATTCAAGTTCAAAGCTTTCCAATAGACAGTGGATGCTCTGCTCCTAAAATATAGGTCAGTAATCTACCTCTCTGGTTAAATGTTTAAAACTGATTGAAAACTTTTGTTTGAGAGTAAATAATCTCATTTAAGTTTTTTTTCTAAAAAAAAGATCAGATGCATGCAATTTAATATCTGAACATAGGAATGTATATGAGTAAACAGAAGTTTTCTTTTCAATTTTTAAAACCAGTGCATGTTGTTATTTCTTGAAGAAATCTGTGACAAATGTTTCTATAAATGTTTGCATGTTTAAGGTGAATGCATGTGAATATGTATAAAGAAATTATGTGTATGAGTATGTATAAATGTGCTCTGTTTAAACTACAGGTTTTACTCCACTAAGTAAAACCAAACTTACCCTTCATAAAATTAAAAATTAGGATTTGATTGGGATTACAGAAAAAAAAAAGAGGGAAATCAAGTTCCAGAATTAAAAAAAAAGAAGACCCTGTCACTCTGTTAGACAAGAATAATGAGAAATGTTCATTCAAACCCAAAATCTGTTATGTCTGAATTGTTTGGGATTGGTATCTATAGTTTGTTAAGGAACATATTTGTGCAGATAGAAAAAAGAAAATTTTTGCCTGTTTGTTCATGTATAAATATATATAAGCCTAAGAATGTCTTTATGCATATATCTATGTTATATACAGGAACAAAACCAAAATTTTAAATTCAATTGCTTCTTCTGTGTTTGATTATAGGTTATGATTCCTATATGAAAGGTGATTAGGAGGATATAACCTCATTTTTAAAAGTGGTTTCAAAATTTCATATATAGTAATCATTTCAAAAGTAAAATTTTACAGTGGTAATCCAAATATGTTCATAATCATATATCCTGAATTCGAGTTCTGGTTCCATGATCTTGTTCGTCTTCCTAAAACATGAATTTTAATGATAGAATCACAAATTTTAAGTTTGGGAATCACTCGGAATTGTGAGTTGATCAGAAACTGCAACTCCATCAATTTTTGGCGATTGGGGAAACTTTGGACGCCGTGATCACGGTGGAAGGAGGCTGGAGGTTAGATGAGCATCAGAAAAATACTCACTAGAATTCTGGGTGACCACGGTGGCAGAACGACGATGGTTTAGGGTTTGTGTACAAATTTGGGTTGTCGTGGTTCTAGAGGCAATTACGTCTACGTGAAAGCATCGGATTGGATATGAGGTATGGAGATGGAAGCAAGGAACTCTGGCAAGGGCGTGGGTTCGATGACGTGGTGTCAAACAATCGGAGTTAGGCGTCGGCAAGGAAGTTTGGTGACTGATTCGTCCAGATTGGGTGTGCTCGAGTAAGATTTTGATTTCGTGCTCAATTCAAGCTTTGGGTGATCGTGGTCATAGAAGTAGGTCAACGTCAATTTGTTGTCAATGGTGATGGTGGTCGGAGCCGCCGCTTTGGGATGTGCATGTGCACGGGGAGATTTGGGTGGGTGCTGTTTTGTTTGGAAACAAAGAATGGATGGACTCGGGTTTGCACTCGAGAGAGGGCTGTGATGACTCGAGTAATGTTGGGTATGTTCTCGTGACAAATTGACTAACAGGTTTTATAGTGTTAAACAAATAGAGTTAAGGAAATTTTGTTTGAAATAAACTCGGGAAAATAGTAGTTTAACAAGGGTAATTTAGTTTTGGACTCAAGTTTGTTATAAATGGACATCAGGTTTCCTGAAGTTTTTTTTTTATATATAAACAGTTTTAAGTAAAGCATAAACAAAATAAGGGTTTATAAAAACAAGTTGTAAATTAAAATGAAGCTAGTTTAAATTATTTCATGATAATGTTTTAACCATTTGATTTAAGGAAGTTATAAATTGTTTAACCAGATTTTGATAAGTTAATGCTATGTTAAAATTGAAATTGCATGATTATTTTAAACAAATGTGAGATGGAAGCCAAAATGAGGAGTTAATAAATTTATTAAGATAATTAATCAATTGGGTAACTAAATTGTGTAATCAATTTTAAGGGTTTATTTATTAAAAGTGGTAAATTGTTTAGGTAACTAAAAGATGATTAATTTATTAAAAAGTTGAAATTACTTAATGTAATTAATTAACGATAATTACTTAAAATTTAGGTGTAATTGCTTAATGTCATTAATTAAGGTAGGTAATTAATGAGATGTGAATACTTAGTGAAGTAATGAGTGGATAGTCACTAGACGTAATTAGTTAAAAAGAATTACTTGATGGGAAGTAATTAAAGGATAATTACTTAGTGGAGGAATTAAGTGATAGTTACTCAGTGTAATTTAAGGATTAATTAATGAGTGTAATTAAATTAAAGGTTAATTACTAAATGAAATTTAAGAATAATTAACTAATAAGAGTAATTATAGAATCATTAATTGATGAAATTTATGGAAGTGATCAATCTTGCAAATTAATGATTGAATGATGATGAGTGCTTAGAATTGGTTGATGTCTCTGATATGAATTGCTTTGTGATATGATATGTTGGATGGGCGGTGATAGTGTGATTATCTATCAATTATAAATTGCTGTGTGAAGGTGTTATCCGAAATTTAAAGTTGAATTGTATTAAATTGGACAACTTGGGTTTAGATGGCATTGGATTCGAAGAGACCGGAGTCGGGTATTAGTTAATACCCGAAGCCACTTCGATTCTTTAAAAAATTGATATGTGGAAATCAATGTGCTGGTTTGGAATAATTTGAGTGTATTAGACCATTTAATCTAAGTTTTGACACTTAGAAATTGATGTGTGATAAGTGTTGTCTATAACAACATGTGAAGTTATAAATTGATACAAGTTACCCCGGGTTAATATAAGTTGTAGGCTTTTGCATTCTATGCTAGATGGGTTTACTCACGCCGGTTTCCAGCCTGACCTGGGTTTTACTTTGATGTAATGCTCGGGTCAGACCGAGTATTACAAATTTTCAGGTTAGGTCGTTCTGGAGCTCAGGAGGCGAGCTGGAGAACAGGAACGTATGGAGAGTTTCTTCTGTGTTATATTATAGTATCTGAAACAGATTATTATTTGTCCTGTGGTTGTAAATATGTGTAACTCTGATATATTAAAGTGTAATTTGACAAGTACAACTTTCTTTATATAACTATTATTTATGTTATATTATATTTGATCCGCTGCGAATGTGAGGTTTTTGTGATTTGTGTTCTGGTGTTTTCTTCTTGTTCTTCTACCTCTTTTTCTTTTTCTCTAACTATCTGGAATTTTCGGGATCGAAATTTCCGGGTCGTCACATTTGGTATCAGAGCTGAAGGTTAAGCGAGAACCTTGGCTCTGGTGGGTATACTCATTAAGAATAGGGTAAGTGATACCCTAGAATGAGTTGAGTGTATATATATATGAGAGAGCGTACTTGTTATTTTCTTATATAAAGGTTTTAAATGGATTTATATAAGATTATATTTTGATATATATAAAGAAATATATCTTTCTAACAAATAGTAAAGGAATTGGTTGTTAAATTATTGAATTAAATTTAGAAGTAATAGAAATACAACCAAACTAAAATTAAATCTTGAATTTGGAAAGGTTTCAGGATAAGGATAATAAATTAAATTATGTTATTAATTAAACTTATTAAATGAGATTAATTCATGGATAATAATTGGAAATGATAAATTAAGAGGGAGTTACTTAAGGAAGTAACTAGAGGTAAGTAATTTAAGGGACAATTACTTAATGAAGGTAATCAAGAAATAAGTTAATTACCGAATGTGATTAATTAATGATGTAATTAATTTAAAGAAATAACAAATAATATTATGCATTTGAATGAAATGGTCCTATTTCAAACAAGAGTTGTTTGAAATTTTAAAAGAAATTTGTTTTGAATTAAAACCAAAGGTGGTTTAAAATTTTAAAATATAACTTGGTATGTAAAAGAAATTGATATGTATACATGTGGATATACATAATATCAAAGGTGGTTGGAAATAAACTCTAAATGTTAAGTTTTGAGTTTGGAATAAGATATGATACCCAAAGTGATAAGTTTTTGAACTTAATAAGTGGGAAGATTATTTATGTTAAGTTTAAAATTTGAAATGGAAGTTCAAATTGGGTAAGGTTGACTGGATTAAGTGAATTGAGTTTAACTTGGGAAAAAGTTAAATAAGTATGAATGATCAACCTAATTTGGAAATTTCAAGATGAAGTTGGGGTTTAACTTAGAGAGTTCAATGGTCGATTTAAACTGAAAATTCTAGAAATTTGAGCTCAGAAATTAATTTGTTTAAAACTTTAAGGGTAAATTGATTTAAAGAAATTAAATCAACATTTGAAGTATTAACTCGAATTTATATAATTCGAGATGGTTTAAATTTGAATTAGTTCAAATTGAATTTGATTTGAATTAATTAAAATGGTGATTGAAGATGTATGAGTATAAGATTCAAATGGAAAATTGAATTGGATTAATTGGAAACTATTTGAAACTTAAGCGGGTTCAATTTGAAATTAGTCCAAATTGATTTGAATAATTTGGAATTGTAATTAAAGTTAAATAGTTAAAATTCAAATGGAATTTGAATTGAATTTGGAAAGAAATCAAGAATAATTCAACTTGATTTGGAAATGGAGTTTGAAATTGGGATTAATTCAAACTGGAGTTGAAATGAATTGAAATTGGAACTAGTTCAATTGAAATTTATTTGAATTAGTAGAATTTGAGATTAGAGTTGAATAAAGTTGAATTTGAAAAGAAACCGAGGTTAATTCAACATGAATTGGGGTTGAATCAATTTCAATGGAAATTGTAGTTATTTAAATTGGAATTAGGTCAATTTAAATGGAAGTGGAAATTTAAATTGAATTGATGACAATGGAAATTGGGAAGTGAACAGTTTTGACTCTTGACCATTTTTAATATAAATTGTTTTAATATAAACCTATTTTCTAAGCTATTTATTACATATATAACTTTTCTTTTAAAAGCCAAACTATCTTATATTTGTTTACAATTATTTTTGAAACTATTTAACAATTTTCCAACTGTTTTATAAACTAATTACTATATTTCAACTATTTTACAAAATTAATTACTATCTTACTATTATTTTGCAATTATCCAAATTTCTATAATTATTTTAACTATTTCTAACTATTTTACACCTATTTTGCAAACTAGTAATTATTTCCCAACCACTTATCTATTTTAAAAAATTTCAAGCTATTTTCTAAATAAACTGGTCTGAGTTCAAACTGTTGTTGGTTAAATACCCAATCGAGATAAGAATAAAGGTGATAGTCCAAATGGATTGAGGCAATTGTGAGTAAGTGAATGAAAATCAAAGTGAATGTTAATAGAAATGGAATTTATTTGGCTAATAACCAATAAAGATAAATACGAAGGGTGTACGTATGTTATTCTATTCGCATAATGATTTGATCCAGATTCGAGCACAGAATTTCGAGATAGTTATATCGATCCGAGTGGGATTTTTCACTCGATTTTCGAAGGCGAACCTGGGTATGGATTGTTGATTGGTTTTGGATGTTCTCTATCATAGTTATGACTATGCAAGGAGAATGACGATTTCTGATCAAGAAACCAGATCTGTGTCCTCACTAGGAAGTCGGGTGGACGATACTAGTTCGGAAATGAAATTGTGTGATCGAGTGAGCGATCAGATTGGTATAGCATAGGGATGATATGTGTACATCGTACGGATTTGAATGAAAATGATATTGAAAAGAGTAATCAAATTTGAACGTTTGATTTAGAGTAAACAAAGTTGAATATCTTTGTTTTATAAAATGAAACTCCCTTTGTTGAATCTTTTGCCAAAAGAAAAAGGATTTGTTTTGAAAGTGTTTGAAGTATAAAAGGATTTTTATACAAGTTTATAATGATCCAAAGATTTTTATCAAGGATTTTATATATATCTCTATATATAAAGGATCATATGAGGATTTTGGAAAAAGGGTTTGGGAACCTTTGGATTTGGAAAAGGCTTTTGATTTTTGGGTGAAAACAATATGAGAATTTGGAAAGCTTAGTTTGAGAATTATCGATTTTGGAATAATCGATTTTGTGTAAAGGAGCTTTGTACGAGATCATACTAGGTGTATGATTTAAGGATACTATATATGTATAGTATAAAATGTTTTGATGATGGCTCTGGGGAAAAAGGCGCTTCCTTGAAATGAACTTCTCAGGAGTAGCACCGGGTGGTGCTGCCTTGAGCCCCAAGGGGGGTTCTAAAGTTGATCCTGTGAGGAGTCCGGACAAAACTAGTTCCTTGGGATTATGAGTAGAGTATAACATAGCGAAAGTCGTGTGTGCCGCTGAGAGCCAACAGTCTGCGTTTGATTTTATATCGGTAGACTGCGACCTATGTAGGAGTGGAGAAGTTTCATTTTGACAGCGAAAATCAGAGGCCGCTGAGAGCCTGTAGTTACATGGACTTTTGCTGTGACGGCAACGTAACCCTGGATGTAACTGTGATCGGTTGTGTGGGTTCCATGGCGTAATCGAGAGGTCGCGGAGAGCCTGCAGTTACATGGACTTTTGCTGCGATGGCAACGTAGCCCTGGAATGTAACTGTGACCATGGATGGGGGTGATGATTTCCAGAGCATTCTCACCAAAGATATATCCTCTATTTTCAAAAATTGTTTTCTATATTTTCAATGAAATTATTTTCCAAGTATTTTCACTGGGTGTTGAAAACAAGTCTGCTAAGTACTTACAGATTTTCAGTCCTACGCCTGATCAACGTACGACCGAATTTCTGTGAGAACAAGGATGGACTGGTTAAAACATCAAGTTATAAAAGTATTTTTATAAAACTATTTTGGCAGTATTACAGATTTAAAAAGTGTTTTAAAATGATCGTAGAATATTTTAACTGGTTTTAAAATATTTAATAAAATCGGTTTTCGTTCCTTTTCGAGGACGAAAAGATTCAAAGGGGGAGGAATGTAATATCCCGGAGATTTAGGCAATGTTTATTTAATAATTATTTTAAAATGTGTAATATCGATTTAAATATCTAATTTAACAAGATTTATCTCTAATTGTTTAATTTGATAAATGTTACCTTTTTAAAATCTCTAATGATAATAATTTAATTTGGGAATTTTATTCTTTCCAAAGTTAAAATATTTAAATAATAAAATTTATCTTTCTAAGCTTATTTAAAAGATATTTTATTTATAATGTATATATGTGTATACATTGTAAATAGAGAATTTGATTTTTAATTAGTATTGAATAAATTATGAATTGGTGAATTTGATTGAAATAGTATTGAAACTTTAAAAGGATAATTTAAAGGTCTATCTTATATCTTCAAAGTAATTAAAGTAAAAATCTATTTTATTTAAAAATATAAAGGTTTAAATTGTATTTCATAATAAAAGTTTATTTTGTTTTATTTTAAAAATATTTAAATAAACATTAAGATGTGTAATTTTATAAAAGTAATTTATATGTAATCATTTAAGGCTAAAAATAGATAAACATTTATATAAACATGATAATGTAAATTAGAAATTGATTTAGATAAATTTAAATACATTTGTAAATTGAGAAATTTCTTTTAATATTAAGATGAACATGTGTAAGACATTTGTACTTAAAGAAGACACTTGTAAATTAATATACATCATTATGTAACAAGTGGCATTGTTTTTAAATAACATTTTATTTAAAAATTTATTAAGTAGAAAACTTAACAATTCATTTTGTTTAGCACATTATCTTAAAAAGAAATCTGAAATCAGATTGTAAGAAGAGAATTCAAAACCCGATTTAAAAAAAAAGTTTCAAAGCCAAGTTTAGAAATCAAATCTATTCAAAAATCTGCAAAAACAAAATCATTTGCAAATCCTCAACGGTAGCTCTTAAATTTCTTCAACCTGGAATCAATTTGCAAATTTGAAGTCCTGCAGTCTTCCCTCTGTTCTATTTTGAATTTCATCAAACCTGCATGCAACTCCGTTAATGCCTGCATTTTCTGGGAAGCATGCATCAAGGAAAGCATTTTACAAAAGCAAGATGAATGTTTTAATAGCAAACTACTGTTTAAAGAACAAATTGAAGTTCAATTCATAAGCAAAAATAAAAGAAGAGATCTGAAGCTTTCAAAATTTAAAGCACCATTCAAGTTCAAAGCTTTCCAATAGACAGTGGATGCTCTACTCCTAAAATATAGGTCAGTAATCTACCTCTCTGGTTAAATGTTTAAAACTGATTGAAAACTTTTGTTTGAGAGTAAATAATCTCATTTAAGTTTTTTTTCTAAAAAAAAGATCAGATGCATGCAATTTAATATCTGAACATAGGAATGTATATGAGTAAACAGAAGTTTTCTTTTCAATTTTTAAAACCAGGTGCATGTTGTTGTTTCTTGAAGAAATTTATGACAAATGTTTCTATAAATGTTTGCATGTTTAAGGTGAATGCATGTGAATATGTATAAAGAAATTGTGTGTATGAGTATGTATAAATGTGCTCTGTTTAAACTACAGGTTTTACTCCACTAAGTAAAACCAAACTTACCCTTCATAAAATTAAAAATTAGGATTTGATTGGGATTACAGAAAAAAAAAAAAGAGGGAAATCAAGTTCCAGAATTAAAAAAAAAGACCCTGTCACTCTGTTAGACAAGAATAATGAGAAATGTTCATTCATACCCAAAATCTGTTATGTCTGAATTATTTGGGATTGGTATCTATAGTTTGTTAAGGAACATATTTGTGCAGATAGAAAAAGAAAATTTTTACCTGTTTGTTCATGTATAAATATATATAAGCCTAAGCATGTCTTTATGCATATATCTCTGTTATATACAGGAACAAAACCAAAATTTTAAATTCAATTGCTTCTTCTGTGTTTGATTATAGGTTATGATTCCTATATGAAAGGTGATTAGGAGGATATAACCTCATTTTTAAAAGTGGTTTCAAAATTTCATATATAGTAATCATTTCAAAAAGTAAAATTTTACAGTGGTAATCCAAATATGTTTATAATCATATATCCTGAATTCGAGTTCTGGTTCCATGATCTTGTTCGTCTTCCTGAAACATGAATTTTAATGATAGAATCATAAACTTTAAGTTTGGGAATCACTCGGAATTGTGAGTTGATCAGAAACTGCAACTCCATCAATTTTTGGCGATTGGGGAAACTTTGGACGCCGTGATCATGGTGGAAGGAGGCTGGAGGTTAGATGAGCATCAGAAAAATACTCACTAGAATTCTAGGTGACCACGGTGGCAGAACGACGATGGTTTAGGGTTTGTGTACAGATTTGGGTTGTCGTGGTTCTAGAGGCAATTACGTCTACGTGAAAGCATCGGATTGGATATGAGGTATGGAGATGGAAGCAAGGAACTCTGGTAAGGGCATGGGTTCGATGACGTGGTGTCAAACAATCGGAGTTAGGCGTCGGCAAGGAAGTTTGGTGACTAATTCATCCAGATTGGGTGTGCTCGAGTAAGATTTTGATTTCGTGCTCAATTCAAGCTTTGGGTGATCGTGGTCAGGGAAGTAGGTCAACGTCAATTTGTTGTCAATGGTGATGGTGGTCGGAGCCGCCGCTTTGGGATGTGCATATGCACGGGGAGATTTGGGTGGGTGCTGTTTTGTTTGGAAACGAAGAATGGATGGACTCGGGTTTATACTCGAGAGAGGGTTGTGATGACTCGAGTAATGGTCGGGTATGTTCTCGTGACAAATTGATTAACAGGTTTTATAGTGTTAAACAAACAGAGTTAAGGAAATTTTGTTTGAAATAAACTCGATAAAATAGTAGTTTAACACGGGTAATTTAGTTTTGGACTCAAGTTTGTTATAAATGGACATCAGGTTTCCTGAAGTTTTTTTTTTATATATATAAACAGTTGTATGTAAAGCATAAACAAAATAAGGGTTTATAAAAACAAGTTGTAAATTAAAATGAAGCTAGTTTAAATTATTTCACGATAATGTTTTAACCATTTGATTTAAGGAAGTTATAAATTGTTTAACCAGATTTTGATATGTTAATGCTATGTAAAAATTGAAATTGCATGATTATTTTAAATAAATGTGAGGTGGAAGCCAAAATGAGGAGTTAATATATTTATTAAGATAATTAATCAATTGGGTAACTAAATTGTGTAATCAATTTTAAGGGTTTATTTATTAAAAGTGGTGAATTGTTTAGGTAATTAAAAGATGATTAATTTATTAAAAAGTTGAAATTACTTAATGTAATTAATTAACGATAATTACTTAAAATTTAGGTATAATTGCTTAATGTCATTAATTAAGGTAGGTAATTAATGAGATGTGAATACTTAGTGAAGTAATGAGTGGATAGTCACTAGACGTAATTAGTTAAAAAGAATTACTTGATGAGAAGTAATTAAAGGATAATTACTTAGTGGAGGAATTAAGTGATAGTTACTCAGTGTAATTTAAGGATTAATTAATGAGTGTAATTAAATTAAAGGTTAATTACTAAATGAAATTTAAGAATAATTAACTAATAAGAGTAATTATAGAATCATTAATTGATGAAATTTATGGAAGTGATCAATCTTGCAAATTAATGATTGAATGATGATGAGTGCTTAGAATTGGTTGATGTCTCTGATATGAATTGCTTTGTGATATGATATGTTGGATGGGCGGTGATAGTGTGATTATCTATCAATTATAAATTGCTGTGTGAAGGTGTTATCCGAAATTTAAAGTTGAATTGTATTAAATTGGACAACTTGGGTTTAGATGACATTGGATTCGAAGAGACCGGAGTCGGGTATTAGTTAATACCCGAAGCCACTTCGATTCTTTATAAAATTGATATGTGGAAATCAATGTGCTGGTTTGGAATAATTTGAGTGTATTAGACCATTTAATCTAAGTTTTGACACTTAGAAATTGATGTGTGATAAGTGTTGTCTATAACAACATGTGAAGTTATAAATTGATACAAGTTACCCCGGGTTTATATAAGTTGTAGGCTTTTGCATTCTATGCTAGATGGGTTTACTCACGCTGGTTTCCAGCCTGACCTGGGTGTTACTTTGATGTAGTGCTCGGGTCAGACCGAGTATTACAGATTTTCAGGTTAGGACGTTCTGGAGCTCGGGAGGCGAGCTGGAGAACAGGAACGTATGGAGAGTTTCTTCTGTGTTATATTATAGTATCTGAAACAGATTATTATTTGTCCTGTGGTTGTAAATATGTGTAACTTTGATATATTAAAGTGTAATTTGACAAGTACAACTTTCTTTGTATAACTATTATTTATGTGATATTATATTTGATCCGCTGCGAATGTGAGGTTTCTGTGATTTGTGTTCTGGTGTTTTCTTCTTGTTCTTCTACCTCTTTTTCTTTTTCTCTAACTATTTGGAATTTTCGGGATCGAAATTTCCGGGTCGTCACAAGGACCGTATAATTGAAGTGCTTAACAATGAGGCCGAATCCTCCAGGAAGTCGGAAATAGAGGCCACTAAGAAAACCGATGAGGCAAATCAATCCATGGAAAGGATGCGACAGATGCATTTTTCTTTGGTTAAGGAGATGGGCCACCGAAACACTACTGCTATTGCTGAAAGGGATGCTGCGCTGAAGGAACTTAATGAGCTTAAAGCCAAACTTTTTGAAATCATCAAACAAAAGGACGATGCAAAAAAAGCAGCCTAGGAGACGTGCGAACAAGCTGTGGTGCTCCGGGGTGAAAGGGATGCGGCAACACTTATAATTCGGGAGGTTGAGGCCAGGGTTGAGGATGAAGTTAAGATGGCAGAGGCCAGGTTAGAGGCCGATATTGAAGATCTTCTTATCACATACAGTGCTAATGTTCTGAAGCACATAAATTTGACCTAGCTCGATAATTATCCAACACACCTATATAATGCTTGTGGTTGATTAGTGCAAGATGAGAAAGCTAAACGACAAGCGGAATCAATTGATGAGTTCGAACTTAAAAATCGAGTGCTAAGCGAAGACAAAAGAAAGTTCTTCACGACATCATGATTGCATATGAAAAGGAGAAACTTAGCACTTAGCACTTGGAGGCTATAGAAGATTCCGGTGTTGAGCACCATGATGTAGGTTCTAAAATTTTTGCGCTAACTCAGCCGTAATCTATATCCATAGTTGATCCTCAGTCCATTCCTGCTTATAATCCTGATCAACCACGGTTATCTCCAGTTTGCGAGCACGTCTCTGAAGCTGCTCCACCACTTGGAAGCCAAACTGAGGAAGGTATTCTAAACAATCCTTGTGCTCACCCAAAGCTGGAAACGTTGATTGAAATAAACACTAACTCTTTCTATTTGTCTCTATTCATTGATAGGAGCTTCATCTGTTATGCCCCCTACAACCCAAGAGTTGCATCACGAGTAGGAGTCTATCATAACGGAAGCGACCACGACAACGGTTAATGCACCTACGGATGAGGTACAAGGGAGCACACTTACTTTCGATGAATAGATGATGGAGGAACTTCTCGATCATCACAGTGACCCCTTTGCTGATCTGCCGTTTGTCATGAGGGGAGGCGCACCTATGATTCTGTGACTAGCTCCTCAGGCCCAACTGCTAATGTTCCAGCGAGGCTCAGACAATTCACGAAGAGGAGATAATAGCCGAAATTAATGCCGAGATGGAAGCAGTTGCACGGGCTAGTAGCTTTGGAGGTGGAATGGCGGGCCCTGATCCAGCCCCTTTGCGAATGATCTCCCCGGGTGGAACGGTCGTTGATACAAGTGTGCCTCCTCCGCCTGCTAACATTAATCCCATCCCTCCGACTCCACCTTCATTAAGCATACCTATCCATGTGAGTTCGGAAGAGGAAGTTAACATAATGCCCCCGACTGGAGATCAGCCGCCAAAAGGCAATGGGTCGAAGAGGAAGCCAAGCGGCGAATCCAGCGGGTCAACGCCGAAGAAGAAGCCGAGAAAAAAGAAAGAGTAGACATGTCTTTTCGGCTCATTTTTGGTAGATAGATAGGAATCTACTTTTGCTCTCTTTTTGTAGGCCGTGTATAGATGCAAGTTCGGCCCCTACTAGTAGGATTTTTGGTATAATTTTGTGCTCATCCTTTTTCTTCCAAAGAATAGTTGAAATAAAACTTTATTTTGTCTTCAGCTCGGTTTATGTTCATTTGTTAAAGCGCTTCAGCGCTCAAACTTCCATTCAATACACTTGTGGAATTTTAGTCTTTAAATCGGACCCGGGTTTAGTTGCTAAGTTCTGGAGTCACAGTTTCGGGTCGCGGTCGAGCGCTAAGTCGAACTTTGATATTGCATTGTCTCAATCAGTGGCTGGTACTTAAGTTCTGCCCCTAGTTCTGGGGATAAGTTGAAAATATTGGTTAACATTCATTGATTGTCTTTAATACATTGAGCTTAACTTCGGTGAAGCAAAATTGAAACAAGACGAGCTCAGGTGGTCAAATCTCACTTGCTCATCTATTAGTGATCGCATCCACACTCTGGGGATTGCACTTGTAGATCGGTGATCTGTCACACCCGCATAAGGTTTTGAGATACGTTCGTGCTCTGGGGACTTAAGTTATTTTATGGGCGGTCAGCACACCCGGCTTGCGTTTATACTTCAATCCGCACTCTGGGGATTTAGAGTTAGTCGATGTTCATACTTCATTTCACTCTTTGGGAATCCAGAGTTATTTAATGTTTATACTCCGCTTCGCACTATGGGAGTCTGGATTTAGTTGATGTATGGTCGATCACACCCGCTTGGTATTTATGTTTATACTCTAGTTCGCACTTCAAGAATCTAGAGTTGACCGATAGATAGTTAGTCACATCTGTTTAGGCTTTAGGATTTTTTTGCACTCCGGGAACGACGATCTATGAGGATCGTCAATGGTCAGTTCACATCCACCCTGAGTTAACAGGCGAGGTCGTTAGATGGACAGATCCATCCTCCTCAGACTTGGTTAAATACGAGCGAAGTCGTTAGGTGGACGGATCCACCCTCTTCAAAACCTAATTTATAGGTTTATACTCCAGTTGGCACTCTGGGAATCTAGAGTTAGTTAGAGGATTGTCGTGTGTCAATCCTTTTTTGGCTTCAGTATGATGACTTGTCTCCGAGCTCGGGTTTCATTTAGCGAGTGATCGATCGTATCACAGTCACTCCCTATTTGAATAAATACCACCATATGGTGGAACTTAGCTCTCCATGCTTAGTAATGGTCGTATGACGCATTCAAAAAATCATAGCTCTGGCTCGAAGAGATTGTATTTTATTGTTGAAATAAGAAAATATGACAAAGTCAGTTGCCTTATTACAAATTCAAATTTCGAAATGCATAAACAATTGCAAATGAAAAGTAAACTAAATAAATAAACAGAGCCTGTTAGGTGTAATAGCGACGTAGACTTTCGCTGTTCCAGGCTCTTGGCACAATGAGACCGTCAACGGTCGATAATTTGAATATACCATCTTCGAGCTTTTGTTCAATGACATACGGTCCTTCCACGTTGGTTCCATAGGTGAAGGAACTGGGTAAATTCACTTGAGAACGAGATCGTCGAGTTTGAAGGTTCGGGGTCGGACCTTGGCATTGTATATCCGTGCGACTCGACTTCGATATGCGACTGCCCTCAAATCAGCCTCTTCACGCTTCTCATCCAATAAATCCAAAGATTCGGCAAGTAATATAGCATTCGTTTTTGGATCATAATAAGTTACACAATGAGAAGGTACTTCCATCTCGACTGGAATAACGGCTTCGGAACCGTAAGAAAGAGAGAGTGGAGAGTGGCCGGTCGTAGATTTGTAGGTTGTCTGGTAATCCCATAAATCCATAGGAATTTCATCGACCCATTCACCCCGGCCTTTTCTAGTTGTTTTTTTAGAATAAACTGTATAACTTTATTAACAGCTTCAACCTATCCATTCGCTTGAAGGTGTGCAACTGCAGAGAACTTCTTCTGGATGTGGAACCGTTGATAGAAATTCTTAAATTCAGCACTGTTGAATTGGGCTCCCTTGTTTGTGACGATGGTATGTGGGAGACCAAATCGACAGATAATGTTGCGCACTACAAAGTTGATCACTTTCTTTGTCGTGATTGTAGCAAGGGGTTCAGTTTCCGCCTACTTGGTAAAGTACTCAACTGCGACGATGGCTTACTTCACACAACCTTTGGCAAGAGGTAGAGAACTAATAATGTCATTGTCCCATACTACAAACGGCCATGGACTGACCATCTGAGTTATTTCAGTAGGTGGGGCTTTAGGAATCCGAGCGCTTTTGTGACATCTGTCACATTTTTTGACATAGTTTGATGCGTCGTGGCTTACATTTTTTTGACATTTGTTGTCCAATAGCTTGTGTATAGCTTCCGTCTAGCCGTGGGCGCATGGATCTATGGTGGTAGTCGAAAGAGGCTGAACTCTTAGTGGATGAATAGGAATCATGATCCCTTCTGGATCTCCTTCGTCTTTGACGATTCAGTTGATTGGTCAACTCTGCGTTGGCACGGAGTTGCTAAGTAAGCTGCTGGCGGCTTTGCGTCAGCTCTTGCATTAGCAATTGAAATTCTTCTCCGGTGACAGGGCCTTGCAGATTTGATGGTCTAGCAGCATTCTGATCGGTTGGAGGCAGTTGTACGGGTTCTGTCTGTCCCGTCCTTCTAGATCTACAGCTGTTGAAGTAGTCCTTGTGTTAACCATGATGGATAGCGAAGCTCTTTCCTTAACTTGATGCAAATCTAAATAGGATGGAAGAACTTTAAACTTTGAATCTGGATCTTCTTCTTAGATTTACGCAATCCGATATCGATAGTGGATCCAACGAGCAGGAAAAAACTGGGTTTTCTCAATGAAAGCACCAAAGTGTTTTTACCAAAATTGGGCACAACACTCTTCGGATATGTTTGAAGAGATAAAATGAAAATTTTAAATGGAAAAGGAGGAAGATCTAATAAACACACCAAATAATAAACAAATAAATGCACAGAAACACGTAGATTTAGAGTGGTTTGGCATATGGCCTACGTCCACTATGAAATGGTTGGCTTTTATTAACTTTTGCTTGCTGATTACAATGAGGTACAACAGTAGAATTCAAATACAACAGTGATTTCGGCAGAGTCTGGATGCAAAAGAGCCAAAAGACCTTTTTCAGTAGGTCATGGGCTGCTATTTATAGGTGTAGGCTGCAAATATCCCGCTCAGATCTCGAAAGAACTCTTCTCTTACGTGGGTGGGCCTACGCGATCGATCCCTGACCATTTGGAGTCGATTCGTGATCGATACGAATGCAATTCGTATAGATCATGATTTAGTCCAATTGAGTCAGGATCAATCATGAACATTCCTGAAGATGTACGCAAGCTCTTATGAAAATTTGGTGGCATTTGGACTTGTAGATTTTGAGTTATGATTGATGCACGTTTGGATTTATTGAAGGCTGTTGAGTTCACATCGCTCCACTTCGCATCGATCTGTTCGTATCGCTTCTAGGCACATGCTTGCTAGTTGACATGGTGCTTGCTTTTAGGATCAATCCACTTTTTAAGCCAAGTGACTGAGTCCCTCACTTGAATGCGCCCTGTTCGTATCCAACCATTGTTTTCCCATTCGTATTGCTCCTGTACTTCACTTCACATCACTTTGCAAATACTTTGCTTCACATCCATGGGCATTGCTTCATTTGTATCGATGATTTGAAGGCGCTTCGTATCGATCACTGCCTGCGTTCTTCTTATCACTTCCTTTGAAGGTATGCCTCCTATCATAGGTCAACTGATCGATACGAGTTGAGTCGGGGTGATTGATATGAAACGTGACTTGCTAATGAATATGAAATAAAGCAACACGATGGATACGAACAGAAGTGTGCGCAATGAATACGTAGTGGCATGCGCTTGATGGATTCGAACAAGATCGATACAAAGAAGGCTGGTTCCCTGGATAGATACGAATTGAGGCTGGCGGACCGATGGATACGAAAGGAATTTATGCGAACTGAAGGATACGAATGAATTGACTTTCTTGGCTTGCATCAATCATATCTTGAGCATAGGAACTCGGATTGACTTGAAATTTGGAACGTTGCCTTCCGTGGCTTTGGTTGTCGTGCCATTTCAATTGTAGCTTGATCCGGACTTAGGAAAAATTAATCGGTATCCATAGCGAACCTGTGTATAACCGCTTTCTGGGATGAACTATCTTTGATTTTCAGTCAACTTCTTGGTGTTACAGTCTTGCCAAAAGGCGGGATAACATGAGCAAATCAAGTTTTCAAAATAATTGCGGTTTGTAGTTCGGAATCCATAAAGGGTATTCTTTTAAATTGATATTTTTAAATGTTTAAAAATATGTAATAAATTATATAAATGTTTTAAAAGAGATTTTAGTTACATAAATGAATTTCCAAAATATAGATAATTCCGTTTGATCAATATAGCTTTCAAAACACTATTTGTAGCACTTTTTCGCAACACTTTGTGTTTGGACTATAAAGTTGAATATGCACTATATTGGAACTTTTACCATTACCAAGCTCCATAAATCCTTATGTGATATAGTTTTGATAAAGAGAATTGGTGTAAATAATTGTCACTACCGGATAACTCTTAAATAAGTAAAATTGGATTTTATCGAAGCTATGTAAGCGATAAATTTTGCCTTAATGTCATCACTTGTTATGTGACATGTGAACGTTAATATTTGCATTATTCGATATTTGACCAAACTTACACCTAAGAGTCACACAAACGAAACGTTGAATACTCCTACTACCACATGATTTAATTAATTATAATTGTTATAAATTAGTTAATATTCATAAAATAATAATTAATATTCATGAAATATTAATTATAAAATTTTGTTCTATTTGTGTTGATCAATATAATATAATGTGTGTATAATAGTTACAGACACACATATCGATATACGATATCGTTGTGCATTTGAATTTGCTTTAAATGCATATTTATTTGATCGTGCTTGAAGCAATTTAGAGGCCCATTCAGGGGAAAGCGTGGCTGGCCACACTAGAGTAGAAAGGAGGGATTAAATGATTAAAATGAGTTTGGGAATAATAAGAGAGAGATGTGGATCTAGATCCACCTTTAGATCCCATCCTCTTTGATTATTTAAACACTCCTCCTTTATTTTGCCATTTGATTTTTGCCTCCTCTCATCTCATTTTTAGGATGAGCCCTCCTTGTCCAGCATATAATTTTTAAGCTCCTAGAACAAATATTAAATACAAATTTTGGCATCAATGTTTGGTGCTTTTGGTCTGGTAGCTCTCTATCTGAAGGTTTGAATACATTTCAAGTAGTTAATAGATTCAACGTTCCTAGATGTTACTTTAAGGCAATAGATATGCAACTATTCAATTTATATTAATATATAAACATATAGACACACACACACATATATATTTTTATTTATTTATTCATCATATCGTTTCGTTGCTTCCTTTTATTGATACAATATCGCAAATCCACATATGTCTGTGTTGTTAACATAGGATGTGTATGCACACACACACACACACACACACACACACACACACACACACATATATATATATATAAATGTTAATAATTTTCTATATATGTTCACATATATATTATTCGCCAAGTGAAAAAACTTATTTTTAATTTCGAAATTAAATAGTATTTTGAAATAATTAAAATAAATTGATTGTAAATATGTATATGTATATTAGTGTATAAAATGTATATAAATATAATCTTGTTAATTTGTACGCATAATATATTTTTGAATTTTTTTGTATACATATATATATATATATATGTTTAAATAAAAAACATATATATGTTACTTATCTTAAATACAAAATACAACTTTTACATAGTATAAACATGTATATATGTATATATAATTATAAAATATACATATAAATATTTAATATTATTTATATAGTGTTTTTTCTGGAAAAAATTGATTCGTTTTATGATTTTTGTACGAAAATATTCTATTTAAAAAATGAATTTAAAAACTACATGGATTTTAATAAAAAAAAGTATTAAGTTTTTTTTAAACATAATTTGGCCGAATATATATATATATATATATATATATATATATATATATATACGTTTATATATATATATATGTTTATATATATGTGTGTGTTTATATATATATATATATATATATATATATAATTATTTTACATTAAATAAATGTATATATGTTTATTTTATATTATACTTTATAATTGATTTAACATGTGTATCAGATTACAAACACACATACGTAATTTTCAAAAAAAAATAAGTTTTCCAATTTTAAAAACATATAATATATACACATATTTATTTGGAAAATTAATAAATCATTTTGAGCTTGAAAATCTATGTAGATTTGGATCTAAATTTAAAATTTGAATCTGAATTCTATATTATTTATAACCACGTTTAAAGTTATATTATGTTATAATATGCATGCGCACACACACATATGTGTGTGTGTAAATATGTACACAAATATTTATATTTCACGTGTATGATTTTGTATCGTATAAAACATTATACATGCACACACGCACACATATGTGACACACATATACGTGCATATATATAGACAACACATATGTAAATTGAGAGGCTAATATGTCCATTGCAGTGTAAATCCCAACATTCATACATGGACATGGTAAACCATGTATACTATATGTGTTGCATGTGCATGTACATATAAATGTATATATGATATGCATGTTATATTATATTATATAAATATAAAATAAAAATATAAAATTACTTACAAATAAAATAAAAACGTTGGTTTTATTTAAAATTAATATAGATAAAATCTAAATAAATTTAGACTTTATAGACCTAATTTGATCCAAATGGAATAGTTATTCTGAAATTTGCTCATTCACTTCACTGTGTGCTTGCCCAAATTCAACAACCCAAACCCACTTTACTCACAATATTATTTCCCCAAAACATATAAATCGACTTCTCCACTGTCTCTCTTCAAACAATTAAATCAAAAAATTGACATAGTTAGTGGTATGCCCTAAGGGCATTTCTATAATTTAAAGTAATTAATTAACTCTGTTATCAATTCTCGTTCATAATAAAGGCGTTTTCCTTTCTATTACATATTTGTTATAATGTGTTTTAACGACCCACCTTTCGATCCCCAGAAGTGGACACTAACACATCCTCAGTATTCACATGCCGAATAACCAAGTGCCGAAAAGATCGATTGTTAGGGGAAAGAAAGAAGAAAGAAGACAAGAAAAAACTAAACAGCACAGAATCTCAAAATGCAACGAATAATCTATACTATAACAATGATCTTTATATAAGAAAACTTTATATACATCATCCATCAAAGTACTGCCATATCATCTACCTGGACAGTTATAACAACATTTTCTTGCAATTTCTGATAAATACAACAAAACCTTGCAATGGAACACAAATAAATATGTAGATACATCAAGGGCCTCCTGCTCGTCTCCTAAGCTCCAATGCATCCAAAGCTAAATCTGTAAGTATTCTCGGTTAGACCCAAGCATTACAAGGAAATTACACCCGGATCGGTCTGGTAGACCAGCATGAGAAACATACCTCAAATGGATTTCAAAGTTACAAAAACCTTTCAAAATAAAGGTATCTCATAAGACTACGATGCACATAAACATGGATGGATTTTTACCTTACGATAACCAAAACATCTTGTTGAAAATCCAGTAATACTATAATATTATCTAAAGATTTTGAAAGTAAATACAAAACATAGCTGAAATGCTTGCACCTTACATTTTAATACATTTGGGTACAACTAAGTCCGTATGGTGCTTATTGGAGAATTGATTCCATCAATGACTAGGCTATTGGGGTATCGCCCGTTACAGTACACCTCTAGAAATATGTAACAAGGTCGGCAAGAACGCCTTGCATCCCTGCTACACAAGGCTGGCCTACCCCTTACTGGATAGTACCAAATATATCAACACCTTGGTTGCTTTGAAACCATTACTGAGAGCACTCATGCACACCAATCCATAAGATGAATGCATATCTAAGAAGGTGATGATACACCCTAATGGAAGCGACTCACTTAGCCCTGATGCATATCCTCTGTTTTTAGTCATTCTCGATTGATGAGACTAGAGGCAATGTTTTACCTTTTATATATAGAATTCCCACTTGGATGCCAATACTATAGCATTTGTCCATACAAGTTGTTCAGGATGTGAACAAAACGAAGGCACTACTTCTGCTACATCCATTTTGGAATCACCCTTAGGATTAGTAGCAAATAGCCCTTGACCTTTAAAGAGCTTCATCTTCGATCATCTTCAGATATTCTAGTTCAAAATGCTTATGCCAATTCGAAGTGGTTTTCGGATAATATATCTGATCCCGGTCTCTCCGAACCAACAAGGATAGTTTTAAAACAGGCCAGCATTTGATAGTCGGTTATTTAATTATCAAACAAACAAACAATACGACTAGAGGTTTAACTCCCTAAAGGAAAAATAACAACGGTTAAGTAAAAAGCAACCATAGGCCTCTTAAATTAATTTTTGATTAATCTAAACCACTTTGTAAATACCTATATTAAATATCTTTTACAAGTTATATTTCAAAACATTTCATTTTCCCAAAACATAGAAATCCTTCCATATACTTATATTACGATTTAGGTATATGCGTAAATCACTGTATTTAAATACTTAGAAAATGTACTCATATACTTATTTCAACGGTATCAGTATATTTACAAATCCTAAGAAAGATTCTTATTCCAAAATCGCACTAAAAAGGGATTAAATTTGAGTCATTAAAAATGGAAAAAATAATAACCCAAACACTATTCCTTCGGTGTTAAGTGGAGAAAGAAAGTTACCTACCACCATAATTAGGAAGGCTAGTCAAGGAAATCACAAAACTATTTCAAATACTCTTTTATAAAAATCTCGTTTATAGTTATAACTCAAATTCATTTTGGAATTCCTTCCCCGGATATTATTTATAAATCTCTATAAAAATATATATAACCTAATTTCAATCTCCTTTTATAAACTTCCAAATTCATTTAGCAACCCCTTCATAAAAATCCATGTGTGTGTGTGTGTGTCTATATATATATATATTGAAAAAAGGTACTTTATAAATGAAAAAAGAGAATATATGTCCATAATATGCCTCATTAAAACCTAGCAATCCCTCTAACATAAATGGGTGCCTTACCAGGAAAAAGAGACATATCATGTCCATATATTAACAGTACAATAATACAGATGCCAAAACCCGAGTTGACAAATAGATGGAGGAGTAAAAACAAGGAGACGACGCACTTAAAACCATCCATATGTGCAACTCAGGGCATGAACAAACAACTTAACACAAACAAATACAAACACACAAAAAAGTGACCAAGACACAACCATGTGGAAACGCCAGCAAGGCCCAAATATGAAACAACGCCCGGCTTGAAATGAATGCAACTAATGACTTTAACCACGGAATCTTCCAGATTAAGTGAGAAAAATATCTTAAATCTAAAAAGAACTCAAAAGAAATTAATAATGGCGGCCGAAGTATTCATTACGAGGGTGAATTCGAGATCCACAGAAGAAGCAGTAAAAACACAAGCTATCCAAAACCAAACTCAGGAAGGTTGGATCTTCCCGTTTTGATATCAAATTCAGACAAGATAAGTATCAAATCCCTTGAAATATTTTTCAAATCCACTAAATTCTGCAATAAATGTTTGCAATCTTGCATCATGAGACTCCTTCAAACAGTAACTGGCATTTCAACTCTGAATGCTCTAGAGTTCCATCGCACCATCAATGCCGAATAATCGTAGTAAATGAAATGTTCATGATGTGATAATGCATGTTGTTACTAAGTTGAGTGTGGCATAAGGATTCCAGAATTTGATTAATATCATATGAATTTCCAATATTAATTCTGAGTTTTAGCATAATTTCTTTAATAATCTATCAAGAAAACGCGCAATTGAAAAAAAAGATGGTTTTTGTCCTCGTTTTGATTTGAACAGAGAACACAAATTTGATTAATACTGCTGTTCCATCTGTAAATTCTGTCTTTAGTGTTCAGACTGTTTAATATAGCCAGTAATGAACATACCGACATTTTTGGAGCACATTTATTGTCCTGTATGATTTTGGACCACTTAACTTCAGTCTGTTTGCTTCTTAATTGATCCCAGGCCGAGTTTAAATAGAATTGACCATTGTTCTAGGAATCCAACACCAGTAGTCATGCTGCTTCTATTTGTCTATCTTAATTTTGTGCACTATGTCTTGATATTGAAAAGGAATGTAGTCAAGATTATTTTTCCACTCGTTATCAACTATGAGAGATGATACTTTTCTATTGTTGCCTCCATAAATGTCCGTAGAATTCCATCCTAATTTTTCCACCAAGGAGGATCCATTGATCCATGGATTAGTCTAAATGTCTGTGTTCTCACCATTTACAATTATTCTATTAACTAAACCAGTGCACCATTTTCTAGCTTTAAGCAATAAATTCCATGTATATGATGCACAGTTGTTAACGTCAGCAGACCAGAAATTTGAATTATAGCAGTATTTGTTGGCATCCATTTGGCCCAAGTAGAATTTCCCTGTAAAAATTTCCATAGCAGTTTAGCAGCCACTGCTTTTGCCATATCATCTATTTTTCTGATGCCCAGTCCACCCTCATTCTTGGGTTTACAAATATCTTCCCAGTACATTTTATGGGCTTTAGACTTCCAAATGAAATTAGCATAGATATAATTGATTCTATGAACAACGGACATTGGGAATTGGGAAAATGGTGGCCAGAATTGAATCATAGGATAGATAGCTATTTTTACTATTTCAATTCGACCACTGATATTAAGCAATTTACTGTTCCAATGATTAATCTTTTTGTTGATTTTATCTATTAAGCATCCAAAGTCTCTTGCTTTAAGAACATTGTTAGATAAAGGAATGCCTAAATACATCACAGGAAGATTACCAACACTGACATTAAGAATATCAGCTATCTGTTGCTTATTTTTTTGCTCCTTTTCTAAAATAAACATTGGATTTATTTTCATTAGCATCAAGGCCAGTAAAATGTTTCAATCTATGAAGGATGTCTGTAATACATTCAGCATTTATTTTGTTAGCTTTGGCCATAATTAAGATATCATCCGCATAAAATAAGTGAGTGATTATGGGATTAATCTTATGAATAGGGGATAAAGTACCTTTAATGTACTCCAAATCGAGATTAATTATGAGGAACTCCATTGCTATAGAAAATAAATATGGAGATAGAGGGTCCCGTTACCTTAAAACCCTCGAGCTCTCGATGAAACCAAATGGGGCTCCTTCAATTAACACTGAAAAAGTTGGAGTAGAAATACATTCGTATATTAGATTAGCGAAAGATGTAGGAAAACCCATGGCTAGCGGCATATGATGAGCGAACTCTCTATTTATTTTATCATGGTTTTATGTAAGTCGATTTTCAGGCAAATATTGTTGGAATTTTTTCTATTAAAGCCTCTAATCATTTCATATGCAAGAAGAGAGTTCTCTGTAATGATTCTCCCAGTGATGAATGCATTCCGATTATAAGAAATAAGATCGTCCATATAAGGTTTTAGTCGATTACACAGAAGATTGGCTAAAATCTTATAGGAGACATTGCAAAGAGAAATCAGTATGAAATCAGAGATATTAATAGCATCCGTTTTTTTTGGGATAAGGCAAATAAATGTGTGATTGATTTCTTTTATTATTTTTCCATACTAAAGGATGCCATTTACGGCATTATAGATATCCTCCTTAAACTGCTCCTAGTGAACTTTGTAAAATTTTGAATTTAGGCCATCAGGCCCCAGAGCACTGTTATCACTGATCTGGAAAATAGTAGTTTATATTTCATCCATTTGAAAGGGTTTGCATAAATCTCTTCTTTCTTTTTCAGAAAGAATTTTTTTACATACTATGCTTGGAAATTAGCTTGTATTCTGTGTTGAGTGAAACAGATCTGAAAAATAATCAATTACTTTAAATGCAAGCTTTTCTGATGCTGCTGTCCATGTGCCATCTAAATTAAGGATATAATTACTTCCTCTTTTCGGTTTAAGCACATTAACTTTGTTGTAGAAAAAGTTAGTAGGCATGTCCCCCTTAATAAGCCAATTGAATTTCATCCTTTGTTCATTGTCAATAGCTATTCTATTCATAAATTCATGAATCTGGCCAGTTTTCATATTATATTGTTCTATCAGATAGTTATTTGAGGGAATTTGAACAAGCATATAACATACATCATTGGCCTCTGCCTTCAAAAAAGCAAAAAACTGACTGTATGTTAGTCTTATTTTTAATCCAAGTCTTTAATGCTTTGCAGCCTTGAGCCTGCATAAAAAAATGTGGAGAGGATTACCATGAAAGACTTGAGATAATGCAACTTGAAGAGCTGAGTGGTATCCCTCATGAAGATGCCAGGTATTACTGTATCTGAAGGCAATCTTTTTTCTCTTATCAGATGTAATCATAAATTTTAAGTAGATAGGAGAATGGTCACTTAGCGAATGATTTCCAAAGTGAATACCAAAATTAAGAAACATATTCGTCCATAACATATTGATAAAGACACGGTCAATTTTGCAATGAATTGAAAATTTTTGCCCACCCCTCCAAGTGAAAAAACTGCCCGTGAAGTTAGGTTCCACTAGATTAGACGAAGTAATACAGTCAATAAAGTCAGGATCGCCCACCGAGTTGTAAGAACCATCATTAATTCTTTCATTTTATGATAAAATAGAATTGAAATCTCCCACAGTAATCCAAGGGAGATTAAAGTTTTTTGATTGTTTCGTAATATAATTCCATTACTCCTTTCGCTTTGTCTCATCATTGAATGCATAAATCGTAGAACATAGCATACTTGTACCATTAGCATTGTGGAGAATACAAGTAATAACATAGTCATTAGTATGAATAATGATATTCAACCAATAAGAAGAATCCCATAAAATTAGTATCCTACTTTTAAGGCTGTTGGAGATATTATGCGAATAATTCAACTTGTTATCTATTTTCGCCATAAAATTATCAATACTAACAGTTGATAATTTATTTACAACGATACCAATGAAAAGAAATCTTTTACTATTAAGTAAGTGCAAAATGTCTAACGGCTTTGAAAGGGCATTCATGCCCCGTACATTCCAAAAGAGGAACTCCATAAATTAATTATTACCTGAAACACTACCATCAACGGAGCATGTAGCAGCACCAAGTGCCTTGAGTTTTTTTGACTTTTTGAGTTTTCCTTTCAACTGGTTAACTAAATTGTTGCATTCAGGGTTGTCTAGAACATCATTTCATGAGGTAGCTTTAAATTCAAAGGGAGCTTCTTCCGTTCGAATTTTTTGAGTAGCTTTTGGTTTGCGTGCCTGCTGCATCTTAGGATTCTGTGTTTCATTCGGACTGCAGAGTGGAACTTCAGCAGTTGTATCAGACTCTTCGGCTGTCATTTTGTTTTCTTCAGTAGCATTTGTAACATTAGCATGTGTAATAATATCAGAGACCATTGTATTTGAGTTCATACTAGTGTCTATATTAATAGTCCTGATAACTTTTTCCGACTGGACTGTTTGAGCAATATTGCCTGATTGATATGCTATATTTTTGTTATTCCTTACGTTATGTGAATTGGTATCAATTGAGTCTAGCACCATATTTTCTTGCTCATCTTGGATAATTTCTGAAACACCTGTCTTTTCTTTATTTTGATTGAAGTCATCAATATTCATTTCTGAATTTTCAGTGGTCTGAGCCTGGGGAGGGTTTTATGGCATCCAAATCTTGGTGAATTGGAAATGGGTTTTGGCATGACCAAAACTTGTATAGTTAGAGAAAATTGATGGTTTCCATTCATATTCTACATCTTGCTAAACAATTTCATCATTCTCCGATGGAATAGGAATTTTGCTCGGGAAATCAAAAACGTTTTTTATTTCTATTAAGACTCTAGCGTAAGCTATTTTAATTATTCCTTCCGTAAATTTCTCTAATTTGATAGGAGTTCCAAGCACTAAAGCAATGCGAGTAATCCCCTATTCTGTCCAGTAATCCAATGGTAAGTTAGGAAAGCGGACCCATATCGGGATACAATTAAGTAATTCTTTATTGAGTTGCATCCCTAGAGACCATCTCTTCATCATCATTAATTTTTTGTTGTAGTAATAGGGACCACCCTTTAGAATTCTATCACGGTCTTTATTATTATTAAATTTAATAGCATAGAATCCGTTTTCCTTAGAATATATAGAGAAATCGTCTTCAGGCTTCCACACTCTCATTATATAATCTCTAAAATATGGATAATATGGTTTCGGACCATCAACATAGATCACTAAAAGATTATCCCATTGTTTTTTTGCATTTTGAAAAACTTCAATAGACATTTTAGCACAGTGCAACGAATTGAAATTGCAGGGTTGATAAAACTTGAGTAGGACAGACATCAGAATGTTGTTACACATAACAACTTCATTCCATGCATGACTGGAGGAGGTAGAAAAGTTCCATTTGGAGTTCGCTGATCTGTTCTCATTCTGAAAAGCGTGATTTTTATTGTCATGATTGGGTCCAGAATTAAGGTGATCGATATGTTTTGGAACAGATCTAAAACCTTTAGACAGAGAGCTGTGGGAAACATTAGTGGGTTTGAAAGGCAGCGGATTTGGTTTAGCTTGGCATTTCCAACATTTGGTTCTAACAGGGATGAATCCCTCATCTTCGATTGTAGTGGTGTCAGTATTAGGTCGAGGAGGAAAACTCGGAGGTGGGTCAGTGGGCTAGCCATCGGAACTGAACAGAGTGGTGAATTAGGATTTGAATTCAATATGGAAGACATAATAGACAAGGACGTAGACAAGGAGCAGGCAAAAATAAATGAAGAATCTGGGGAAAAGATCGAAGACTGCTTGGAAAAATGAGACACGACTGAAAGAAATTTTCAAGCGGAATTTAGGGTTTCCGCCATGAGCAATAACTTAAAATATGCTTTTATATTATTGATAAAACCCATAAAACTTCTTTTATAAAATATTATTTATAAACTCATTTTGTAAAACTTAAAATCCATTTATATAACTCCTTCATAAAACAAAACTCCTTTTATAAAACAAACTCCAGATATAAAACCAAACTCTAATTATAAAATAAACTCCTTTAATATTTATAAAATTTCCTTTTTAACATCCCTTTCATATTGATAAAACACCGTTTATACATTTTCAAATTTATCGCACTTACAATTTCCAAAATAAATCCAACTATTTTCTCTAAAAAGACCCTTCCACGTATTATTATAAATCACAAATGTGATTTATTTCTCAAAAATTATTAAATGGAAATATCTTCGCTTTTATAAAATATCACTTATAAGACTCTCCTTCGATTTATAAAATACCATTTATAATCTACTCTTATATTTTCAACATTTTATATAAAATCCCAATGTACCATGTAAGAGGCATGCTCCATATCGAGCTTGATAGCCATGAAATTCACACCTGCCCCTTATAAAATCTAATGAAAAAGCTCCCGCGCCACCAGAATCTTAAAAGAAATCGAAGGACCCTAGGAATAGTCTTTGTAGGAAGTAATCCGCTAGGGAATGCAGCTAAGTCAGTTCAACTAAACTATAGGCAAGGTGATGAAATCGCTAATATGCCTCACAATATTTATTTCAAAATATTTCCATCTTCTTTAAAATAGAGATCACTTTTAAGTAAAAGATAACCTCTTTTTATTTACTTTTTCAATGATTAAACATTTATTATTATAATAGTTTTTTCTATAAAAACCAATACTCCTAAAATAATTATTTTAAACATTTACTTAAACATATATATATATATATTAGAAAGAGTAAATAAAGAAATTTGGAAATAGAATGGAAAAGTTTTTAAAACTCGTTTATATTAAAATGTCATAGAAATTCCAAAATAGTCATATTTAACTCATTTCCTAAATCAAATTAATTCCAAACCAAATCAAAAATTAGTAGTATTCCAAAATACTGAATCAAGGTTTGTAGTTAATATAACACTCGACAAATGCTATAACTACTCTTTTCTACTAAAAATGTTCAATTTTCATATGCTGGTACCAGATCCAATATGACCAGACAGTCAAATTTTCAATATTTAACAACCTGTATCATAGATATATAACTAAAATAAATCAACAGGTAAATAACTAGAAATTATAAATCATTACGATGAGAAATCCAGGTTTCTCAACAAATTTTACTGTATTTCAATTTTAAGTGCCAGTCGCCTTAAAAGCGGATATTTTAACCAAACGACCAATAATTTCACCCAAACATAAATAGTAAATTTTATCTGCTATATAATAGACTGATTTATCCAAAGAGTGAGTTATACTCACCGAAATTTTAGTTGGTGTCGAAGCGTTCCGGTTTGAACTAAAATCGAACGACGTCCGATTTTAGCCCAAATTACAACTTTCTCCAAATTCTCCCAAACCAGATCCATCATGAAGCTTTCGTCATTACAAGTACAATGCTAAGAGTTTCATCTCGATTGGACCGCGTATGAGCAAGGTATTTCATTTATAATTATCGATTTTAATTATAGTTAATTAACACACTAATTACTTTATCAATTCCTTAATTACCATTCCAAAATTAATCCTTCTTCTACAGTACCCATTCCCACGTCTTTCTATTTCCTGCTCCTCCATTACCGCTACATCTTACCCCTCTCCCTTGGAATACGATCAACGGAACCCACAACCGACGACGCTGATGAAATTCCACTCGCAAACTCCACCCCTCGGACCCTTTGAACCTAAGCTCGATGGCCACATATGGATCACGACTTGAGATAGCTCCACGTGAATGCAATCGGTCATGACACCCTACCAAATGTCGAGCCCCACCATCTCCAGCCTCCAAGTGACATTTGACCCCCTCAACCCGATTACAACATCCATTTCTCCAATTGAGGACAAAAGCTTAAGATTTCCCAAACTCTAGTTTAGTTCATACTCATGAGTTTACTATTGCATGCTTCAACTAGGAGCCACTGCCTTCAAATCTATAACCATACGTAGATTTAAGCTTTCTAAATCCAAAGGTACGAGCTTTATATTTTTTTATGGATTTTATATGAATTGATTTTTTTCATTTTTAAAGGAGGAGATAAAATGAGTTTTCTGGATCGCAATGTAACAATAAGGTGGAGAAGTTAGAAATGTGTGGTGGTGGTTTAGATAAGGGTTTGACTATATTATATTTGCGATTTCGGACATTTTGCCGCATAGATTTTTGTTTCACGCATGGACCCCGAACGACAAAACAAATATACTATCACGCTCAGAACAACAACGCGATTCCAAAACAATAATAATATACATTGGTTAGTCGAATCTGAAAAATCGCAAAAACATTGCCATTTGCCGACAAATCGTCAAACGAATAATTTCAATCTTTTCCATATTAAAAATAATGGACAAATCAAATAAATAAATTAAAAATATGCTAATAAAAATCGAGTCATAAAAATAAAAATTTATTTACTTATTAATTATTTTATCCATTTATTACTATAAATAAATTTACGAAAGAATTCACGGTTATTATATTTATTTAAAATATTTAAATAAGACCCTTAAAACATTTAATTAATATTAAATTTAGAATCCAATTATTTAAAACACTATTCAAATATAAATTCATAATTCAAATATTTTAAACAACCTCTATATTTGGGTACAACTTATTTAATTAATAAAAACGAATAATTGCAATATTTTATTTTAATTAAATATTTAAAATCCAATGACCAGAATTCTGGGTCGTTACATTCTTCTCCCTTAAAAGAATTCAATCCCTGAAATTTTAAAGGTAGGAAAAATGTTTGAAAATCCTTATACTTATTTAAAAACCAATTGGTTGAAAAAGATTATTAAATTTTAAAGTCTTTAAAATCATGAAAAATTCAACGGTGTCTCCTTTGTGCTACTCGATTGGATAAAACTACAGATCGCCACCACGGGCCCAAACCAACAAAAGAAAACAAAAGTCAAGTAGCCTCCTATATCTAGGCATAAAATCGTCCAATCTAAACAACAATACATAAAACATGTACTTATTTGTCGGCAAATAACTCTACTCATGAATTCTAAAGCTTCAACTAGTATTTGCTTCCGTGAACCTACATGTCACTTACAAATGATATCCAACCATATATTTCATAGCCATTAGATTTTGCATTTTGCTAATGTTAAACATATAATTAAAATAAAATCTATACGAAGTACATATACCATCCATATGCAATATTAATTCCAATCGCTTGCTCGATCATACAAATTTCACTTTCTTAACTAGTATCGTCCACTTGACCACTCTAAAGCGGACTCTGATCCGGTTTCTTGATTAGAAACTTCCATTCTCCTTACATAGCTATAAACTATAATAGAAAACTTCAAAATCAAATCAAAAATCCGTTTCATGTATTCATCGTCAAAAATAGAGTGAAAAATCCTAACTTGGACTGATGTACATCACCTCAAAATCGTGCGCTCGAATCGGATAAAAATCTATTATGCGAATAAAATGATCTACGTATAGCTTACGTGTTTAGTTGAATTGGTTTATTAACTATACCAATTTCTTTTTTTATTCACACTCATTATTTTCTTAGTATTTCTCACAAATAGGCAATGCTTAATCCAACATAAATACAATTTACATCATCATCTAACTAAGTGATTTTGATTATAGAATTAAAATAGAATCAAAATCTGATGATCTATGTTACTAATCAAAAATAATAAATAGATCATGCTTAAAATAGATTTTGTTTTAGTTTCATATTCATTTTCATTACAATTAATAAGTGGTTTTAGTTGTTGCACTAAAGTTTGATGGTTTAAGTTATGTCAATCAATAACATAAATAGACCATACTTATGATAAATACATCACTAATTCTACTTAGATTAAAATAAGAGATTATAAATTGATTTTGTGTTGATTTATGCGAGAGTATGAGAATGGATTTCCCTCTAAATTGTCTCTTAATCTCGTATTTTTACTCACTTTTGTTTTAGTAAGTTTCTACATTCTTTTTGCTAAAACAATCTCAAGCTTTGGTTTAATATAATTGTGTAGAATTTAAGGTTAATTCATTTCCCTACAGATCGATCTGTACTCGCATATGTACTACAATTGTATGTCGTGCGTTTGCGGTTATTTTAACGACTATATTTTTAATGGCGATTTTCTAACCGATAGAAAATTCTGCCGTTATCAAACAAGTTTTTGACGCCATTGCCGGGGAAGAGATTAGATTTAGTTTTGTTCTTCAAATTATTTTTAATTGATTTTATTATGTATTCATTTTATGCATTGACTTGCATTTTAGAAAGAAAAAAAATTGTGTTGTGTGTTTGTTGTGTGATTTTTGCTTCCATTTGATTTGTGTGTTTTTGTTTTTATATTTGCATTTGCATTTCTAGTAATATATATATATACACACACACACACACACAAATTCATTTCAAAACAAATAAATATATATATATATATATATTCCATTTCATTTTTTTTATTTATATTTTATGTAAATTATTTTACATTCTCTGTTGCACTTTAAATTATTTCTCTACATTCATTCTCTGTTTACATCTACATTCTCTGTTACATCCATTACCCCTACTGTTCTCTTTTTACATCTGCCTATACACTTCCCTACTGTCCTCTATTTCTACTTGCCTCTCCACCTTCTATCTGCACAATCTCCATCTCCACCCTGTACATCAATATCAAACTACTGCTACACATACTTCAGTTTCAACTTCCTTGCACAAACTTCAACCTCCAAGAACATAACTACTTCATTTCCCACAACCTGTCATCATTGCTGCCAAACCACCATCACAGTGCACATACAACAACTACCTCAACAAACCAAAACTGTGCACATACAATAGCAACATCCACCCCTCTACAACCTTCACCATCACTTCCATCCATTTACATCAACAACTCTCTTTGCCACCATACTTCACTATAGCATCAATCCATATACTGGTAACATCCACCATATTCTCCACATACCTCCACATAACATACTTCATCCCGCAAACTAGACAACACACCCACTACAATCACCATAGCCTATAACATACTTCTGCATATCTCATATATCATACACCACTGGAACCATCTTCCATCACCTCTGCCAACTGCAAACACTATCTTATGCACATCAAACCACCCTGTGACTTCATCCACTTTATAACCCTTCTCTGACCATCCTCTACAACCTGCCATATACACAAACCATCATCCACAAACCATACTTCTTCAACTTGATCATCCAAAACAACAGCAACATCATACTTTAATTTCACTATCCTCCTGCATCTCTACCACTGCATACATACTTCTATCACTTCAACTCACTGCTCAAACCATTAACCACCAGCCACTATCCCATAACCTTAACATCACCATTTTCTTGCACTTACATCAACTACCGCTATTGCCTATTGCAACCACTGACCAGCTACACCATACAAACAAAAACTGTTGATTACTCATACCTAAACAACAAACCATCCTTTTCTGCCATACACCAACTGATCAACTTCAACCACCCAAAACTGTTGCATCACCTCTAAACCTCCCCACTGTCAACATTCACGGCTTTAATCTCTACATTGCATACTGTTGATCATTGTAGGCTATTGTAAGACTAATCGCTCTAAGGCACGAAAAAATCGTTGTCTTTCAAGAATGTTTTTTTTTTGAAAACTGGTTCAAACTTTTCTATTAAGAACGTAAAGTATTTACAAGAGCCTAATCAAAGGCAATACAATACAGTTTATCTGAAAACATTCGACATCTGATACTGAACAAGCCCATAAAGTAAGGCCATCTTCGTTCTTTCGGCCCACATGCCCGAAGATTCGAGACAACTCTCGATCAAAACAGGCAATGTATAACCTAACTTACTACCGCTTCTCATTAATAAAAGAAAATATCCAAAGCTCCAACTTTTTACTTTAATGGCGGCGCCAAAAGAAGAAACTTAAGTCTTCTCGTCTTCCTTTCAGCTACTGCTAGATCCAGTCTATTCTGCACTGTAATCTTGCATAGCCTTCACTAAACTGGCTGGTAAGCCTCTTTCTCTCAGAAGGGATAAACTTTTAGCTTCGTTATAGTAACTAATAGCTTGCTTTCATTATTTGAGGTTCCCATCATAAATTAGAAGTCAAAATAACTGACTTCTAAGTTAAAACGATCTCCGAAGTTTCTGCTAAATCCATCGCAAAGATCCCTAAAGATCCGAGCAAGATAAGTCTTCGCAAATTTTTTTAAAAATGATGTCTTTAACCCTTAATCGAGAAATTAGTCCTCTTAATTTACTTATCAAACAGATCTGCAGCAAGTAGACTCCACCTTCGAGTCTCGGTTGAGAACGTTGATTCCTGACAGTTGTATCGAGTTTCCAAAGTTATTGCAACTGGGTTGAAAGCGAAATGTTTCTATGGCTGAAGCACCTCTAAAGAATGATATCAAAAGCTAAGTCTCCACACCCACACAGTAGTTTTGTAACTGATATTTCAATAATGTTGTAAATTTTGTCTACAACGATCTTTGGAACATTGTGCTTCAACAGGACCTACAATCTGAAGCACTTACAAAACTAGATCAATTAGTATTGTTGATTTATTAATTGTAATGTAACTTAAATGAGAGGGAGTGAGGAAAATGTAAATAATACAGGTGCTCAGAAAAAAATCTCAGCCTAGATACAGCATTACTTGGATCGAGCAGGAGGAGGTTACATATGATAATAAAGATGCAGCCCCAATTCAGCGTTGGGAGGTATAACCCCATCTCTTTGCTATTATATCATTCATGCCAGTGATGTGCCTGATATGTTTAGACTTAGTCATTCTGATGCTTATAGTCTGGAAAATCTGTTTACATAACTGTGAATGATCAATGTATTGATTCTGAAAGATTCTGTTATTACGTTCTCTCCATATATGCCAAACACAAGCGGACAACGAAAGTTGTAACAAATCTGAGCTTAAATTTTTACCTCTAGACAATGAGACTATTTTATGTAAATCATTTTTCAAAGTAAACGAGAGCAAACTACCTGGAGAAGTAAAAAAAAAAATTACTACTCCACATCCAAATCTTTCCAGTGTAATCGCATTGAAAAAAAAGATGGTCTATGGTTTCAATGTGTTTATTGCACAAAACGCAAGTAGGGTCCACGATTATATGCTTCTGCAGTAGTCTTTCCTTAGTGAGTAAAAATCATTAATAACTTTAAAAAGGCAAACTGCCATTTTTGGGACGTGAATTTTGTTCCAAACTAAGGGCGACCAGTTTTTAAATTCGTAATTGGTTCTCACCGAATTCCAAACCTTTTTAAATTGATAAAGTCCATCCTTAGTGCCCTTCCAAGTCCAGTAGTCCCTCTTCCTATCCTTATGGATCACTACTCCTTCAATTTCTGAGTGTAACTGGAATAAGAAACTAATCGTATCCCATCTCCACTCACCAATTTCTATAATCTTGCAAAGGGACATGTTTTCTGTACCAGTTCTAAAAGCCGCCTCTCTACCAATATGATCCATAATAAAGCTTCCATTCAACCACGGGTCATACCATAGGGAGGTGGTTTTACCGTCTACAATGTTAAGGGAAAGACATTTCAGAGCATCATGTCTACTTCCCAAAATGTATTTCCACACTCCCGAGTCGTCCATTCTCTGAGAAATTTCCCAAAAACTTTTATGCCCAATGTACTTTTTATGCATGAAGTTCGCCCAAATACCTTCTACGTTAATTATTTTCCATATCAACTTAATATATAACGCTCGATTCATCTCTTCGAGATTTCTCAATCCCATTCCTCCCTCTTCTTTCTGTCTGCACAGAATTTCCCGGGGTATCTTACTGCTACGGCTTTTCCATAAAAAGTTAAGAATCAAATGCTTTATTTTTTGAACAGTGGAGACTGGGAGTCGAAAACATTGCATCCAAAACTGAATTATTGGGTAAATTGTAGACTTGGTGAGTTCAAGTCTACCGGCTATGCTAAGCATTCTTGTTTCCCATCCCCCCAGTCTAATTTTAATCTTTTCAATTAAAGTGGTACAATCTTTATCCCTCAAGTTAGCATTCGACAGGGGGATGCCCAAATACCTTACTGGGAGGTCAGCTTGTTGGATGTTAAGGGTATTGCTAATGTCAGAGCAGTGCTTCACACCTTTGCCAAAGAAAACATTGGATTTTTCACAACTTAACTCCAGTCCCGACACTTCCCTCATATTTTTGAAAACATCCCTAATCGCTGTTGCCGTCTGTGTATTGGCTTTGGTGAAAATGAGTATGTCATCAGCGTAGATAAGATGGGTCAATTTATTATCAAAATTTGGAATAGGAGTAATTGAACCATCTCGTACTTTCTCGTCCATCAAAAGCGAGAAGTACTCCATCACCAGTGTAAAGAGGATCGGGGAAATTGGGTCACCTTGCCTGAGGCCGTTTGAACTCTTGAAATAACCGTGCGATTCCCCATTTACGATAATGGAAAACACAGGTGATGTTATGATGTTCTCAATGATTTTTGCCCATTTATCTGGGAAACCCAAGCTTCTAATCATGTGAATAACAAAAGATCGATTAACCGGGTCATAAGCTCTCTTTAAATCGACTTTAATGCACATGCATTTATTTTCCTTCCTTCCAAGACCCCTGATAATTTCATGTGCAAAAAGAATTCCATCCCCTATAGACCTGTTTTTAATAAATGTCGTTTGATTAGGGGACACCAACTGATCCAGGAATGGAACAAGTCTATTGCATAGTATTTTTGTGAAAACCTTGTACAAGGTGTTGCAGCAGGCAATGGGTCTAAAATCTTGGATTCTGGTGGAGTTGGCTTTTTTTGGAATCATATGCAGGAAAGTATGGTTCCATTCCTTAATAATTAGACCCTTATGAAAAACATCATTCAAGGCTTTATGGATTAGATCTTTCGAAGTATTGCAATGAATTTTGAAAAATTTTGAATTAAAACCATCTGGGCCTGGAGATGTAGTATCTTTTATACTCCACAATGCAAATTTAATTTCATCCAAAGAAATACTGTCATTCAAAAAATTAGCTCCGTACTCAGAAATAATCGTTTTGCAAATGACTTCTGGAAACTTCTCCTTAAAAGGGCGATTAAAGACCCCTTTATAATAATCTATGGCTGACTCTGCAAACTTGTCTTCCAAAATCTCTTTTCCATCTATTTCGATTCTAGTTAAGCATTTGCTGCTTCTTCTACTAGACATCTTCGCATAGAAAAATGAAGATGCCTCATCTCCCATCATCAACCAATCACATTTTGCCTTTTGTTTGGTGTCTAGGAATTCTTTTTTAATGGCCAAGTCCAGGTTGGTCTTAGCGCTTTGGAATTCCATTGCTAAATTGAGATCATCAGATTTTTCCAGAAGTTTTTGTAGTCTAGAACAATTCTCTCTCTGAACCTTAACCTCCAGATTGGTATTACGAATTTTAGCACTCCAAATCTTTAGTTCTCTCTTAATACTCTTAAGAATGTGCAAGATTTGTGAAGGGGCGGTTGTCTTGATTAGCAATCCAGCATTTCTCAACCAGAGGAAAATATTGGTCACATAAAGGCCAATGATTCATAAATCTAAAAGGTCTTTTTTTGTCCTTAGTTTTGCAAGAGAGTGAAACATGAATAGCATTGTGATCACTTACCGAAGGAGGAAGATATTCAGCCGAAAGGTCTGGAAATAAATTAATCCAATCTAGGTTAGCAAAGACCCTGTCTATCCTAGAAAATATATTTCGACTAGGGCCTGACCACCAAGAGAAGTCGTACCCTTTGACATTAACCTCATTCAGTCTTGTGTATTTGGATATTTCATCTAACTCAAAAAGGTTATCAAACCTTACTGGGTTTCCTCCCTTTTTATCAGAGGGATTACTTATGCAATTGAAGTCCCCAAGAACTAGCCAAGGTCTATAGATGCTGATAGCATCCTCCTGTAAATTATTCCATAATCTTTTCCTTAGTGTAGCATGATTCTGAGCATATACGAAGGATATATTGCACTTGAATTTCCAGATGTTAATCGGTTCTATTGTGATGTGTTGGTCACTCATGCTTACAAAGTTGTACTCCCAAGAGTTTCCATCTATGAGAACAAAAATTCTACATTTATAGTAATAGGAAACATTACTTATTATGTTCCATCCATCATCCAGAACTTTTTCAAGTTTCATGATGTCCGAATGCAACAATTTATTTTCCAAAACACCAAAGCAACTAATTTTATATTTATCTATCTAGTTTTTCACTTCTTTCATTCTGTTAGGGTTGTGGAACCCCCTAACATTCCAACATGTTATCGACATTATGTAACTTTGTTGTTGCGAGTCCTCTGCAGTCTGCTGCTAGTGGACTCCCCTTTGTCTTCCTCAGAGATGCCTAACATTTTAACCCACTTAGGATTCTTACGTACAAGCTTATCCTTCTGAATATCCTCAAATTTCTTGTCTTGGGACTTGGGAATTTGCTGTTCCTCTTGGACTTTGTTATCATATGTAACCTTACCCTCTGCTTCTTCTGTTAATCCTGTATCCTGGCCCAGATTTTCCTGTACATGTAAATCAATACATGGTTCAGATCCTCTCATATAACTAACATTATTAATTATATTATCATCAATACAAATATCATTAGAGTGTAAAGAGCTAGAAAAATGGGGAAGGTCCGATGGTGTATTAGATGATGAGATCAGTGCTGCTGGCATTTTCAAGGGAACGGAGAAGTCTGCTCCCCTTTCAGATTCCCGATCATAAGAGTCTTTCTGATTGTCTTCTGGAGATCCGGCTATGTTAATGCAATTTTCATGCTGATTCATTTCTTTTGGGTTTTCCTGAGTTTTATCTTCTTCACTAGGAACCTCCTCCTCGATGTATCTGTTTTCTCCTTCGGGAATAGAAGCGTCATTCACTGGCTCTGAAATTTGATGATTAGGGGAAAACCCTTCATTCGCCTGCATACTCAATTCATTAGGTGTGTCTTTTGCACCTTCTTCTCTCGATAATTCCGAACAACCCACTGAACTTTGATTCACAGGGTTTTCTTTATTTGCTACTTCCGATGGCGACTGTTTCGGAACCCACGTCTTGGCCATTGGACATTCTGCTGCTACATGTCCAAAACACACACACTTACCACATATCGGAGGGGGGTTCTCATATGACACCTCCTGAAGGAAGCTTCTTCCTTTGTCATCCATGCCTTCAATGATATTTGGCATACCATAGGCAGCATTGACTTCAATTAGAACTCTAGCATAGGCTAATCTGGATTTATTTTTCGTAGCCTCATCCATCTTTATAGGAACTCCTATAGTGCTTGTCAAGGCACTAATTGCTTTATTACCCCACAGTTTAAAACTTAATCCAGGGAGTCTAACCCATATAGGCAGGGATGTAAGAAGATCCCTGTCTGTTTTCATATCTGGGGAGAGACGCTTCATTATAATCAGGTTCTGGTCCATGAACCAAGGACCTGATTTCAATATCTTGTTGCAGTCTTCCTCAGAGCCAAACCTGACCACAAAAAAACCGTTGTCCCTTGAGTGGACTGAAAATGGTTTCTGTGTTGTCCATACTCTATTAGCATATCCTTCAAAAGTTTTCAGCCATGGCTTATATCCTACCACATACAATAGAATACATAGATCCCATCCATCCTCCGCTTCTTTAATAGCTTCTGTTGTAAGATTGCCAATCCTTTTACCATCAGCTATCTTAGGCTCAATATATTTGAGATCCAGATTCCCTATTTCGCCTAATGCTCCTGATTTGACTGCCTCACTGTATGAGAATTTTCTTGCGTTTTCAGCCACAGTAAATTTAATTTTAGTTGCTGCTTGACCTAAAATTGGTTTAATTGATTTCTTCGGCTTAAAGGACGATCGGCCTCCAACAACCTGAGGCCTTCCGCCCAAAGTCCCAACTGGGTTTTCCGCAGTTCTCAAGTTTCTTCCCAAATTGATCCTGGCGTCTGGACCCGAAGGAGCAGGATTCTTGCCCCTTTTCCTCCTCACCTCCTCCCAACCTTTTCCTGGCGTCTTTCAAGAATGTTTTCCCCTTCTTTATCACAATTGGCAGAACGAAATCCTTCTTTCATGATACAATGAAGATTTATCCAAGCAAGTTATGATTACTTGCTCAGATCAGAAGAAACACATAAGAGTTTTTATTCCAGACGAGTTTGATTTAGAAGAAAAAAGAAGAAGTAGTTTCTGCGTTGATGGAATGCTCGGTTATGATGGAATGCTCAGTTTTTTGCGTTGCCACCCCCGGACCCCCCTCCGTAGGGGATCTTATTTGAAAAAAAAACATTCAACACATACTACCACCACATTGCCTTGCTATAACCACCTGCCTGCATACAACCAACATCGCAACACCATACCTTCCACTCATCAAATCTGTACACTCCTAAAGCCTACTACGCAAAACCTTGCACCACCTAGTTCCATTCCTCCCCATTCACTTAAACACCGGAACACTAAATCGCAATTGCAAAAGGCCACCATCCACCGAAGCCAAAAAAAACCAAAAATTCACTCAAACCTTAACCTTCGAAGCCAAATACCCTACCTGCTTTCAAATCGCAATTTCATTTTTTTTATTTGTCTCTTTCTTTTCTTTCGTTTTTTTACAAAGAGAGATAGAATTTATTTTGAGTGTTTATTTTTAACTCTTTGGTTTTGGTTTTGAGTGTTTACAGAGAGAAGGAAAAATCCCAAAAAAATGAGAGAGAAAATGTTGGTTTACAAATTTGTTTTGGGCTTTTAACTTTTTGGGTGTGTGTGTTATGTTGCTTGTTGTTTTGAGTGTTTATTTTTATTTTTCTTAACTTTGTTTAAAGATTTTTGTTAAGTTTCTTTCAGAAATGTTTTTTTCTTTGTTTCTTTTTTTTAACTTTCATTCTTCTAAAAAAATTCAAAAAAAGTTGAACTTTGTTTTTGTTTTCGTTCGATCCTTATAAAAAATAGTATTCGACTCTCTTTTTTCAGGTTGCAAATTGCAGGAATAAAGAACAATTGCTTATTAAAAACTGCTCCACTTTACTTGCAAAATCGCTGCTTAAAAATCGCCGTTTTAAAATAAATAGCTAATAATTCTGCACGCTCTGGTATCGTGCTCTCGTCTCTTGTTTTTATTTGCTTTGAGTTGTTGGTTGCTTACATTTTATGAAAAAAGAATTTAAAAAAAAACGAAAACAAAATTTCATTCGTAGTTGCATTGTTAACATCACATTTTATTTTTTTTGCATTCATATCATCTTATTTTCTTTTCTAAGGGCAACACTCAAATCCACATAAAGTGGGGAATTCATCACCCCTTCCCTGGCATACAAATTGCGTTTCGTCTTAGAATTTGGTAGTAATAACAGTTAGATATCGAACTTAATAGTGTCACGAGCTCACCTAGGGCTTAATATTATCTTGAAAAATTGTCTTCTTTCAACAATTTATTTTCTTGGTGTCTAAGCTATGACAGAGCAACAATCATATATAAATATTACGGTGATTCGTAAATATAATTGTGATTGTTTCTTTGAAGATACTTACACATTCGGTTGGATTGCTACGGTGATTCGAGGTGCACCTATAACTCCTGTCCATTACCTAGCTAAAAATATTTTGCTGGATTAAGACAAAGTGTGATTATACAATTCTGGGTCAGGAGCTACTAGGATAAAAGATTTGTAATTAAGTTCTTGCATTCACTTAGCTGCATTAGTTCATGCATATATAAAAAAAACAAATTCCAAAAAATAAAAACATTATACATTTTACTTAACTTATTTCTTATTTAATCCAAAATCCTAAAAAAATCTTTTTAAATCTTTTTCGTTGAATTTTTTCATCAAAATCAAAATTCCAAAAAAAATAAAGATAAGCATTTCACTTAGTTGGTTTTTTTCTTTTTAGAAAAACGAAAAATAAAAAAACGAAAAAACTTTAAAAAAATCCTTTTTGGTGAATATTTGGCCTTTCTAAAGAAAAATCATATAAAAAAAATTTGAGAATCCAAAAAACAAAAAAAATTGAATCACCTTTTTGAAAAATAAATCCTTTTTGGTAAATATTTGGCCTTTCTAAAGCAAAAACATATAAAAAAATAATGAAATATCCCTTTTGAAAAATTAATCCTTTTTGGTAAATATTTGGCCTTTCTAAGAAAAATCATATAAAAAAACAATTTTTTCACTTCATTTTCCAAACCTTGTTTCATTCTCTAACTCAATTCTCACTTCTTTCTCACCTTGACTTTTTCTTGTGCATCAATACTTTGACTCGTGACACAACAACAAATCATTTAACTCGGACAAACAATACTTCAACAATGGCAAACGAAAAATGCCACTCAAACTCCCATGGATATAATCTTTCTCGATAGACTTTCTATTCCTTCTTGTATCACACTATCTGCCCCAACGAGTAACCATTTCAAAATTCATTCCAATTAAATTGCCACGCTCCCAAAATTTGGTAACTTTGAATAGTCATACATTTTCTTAATGAAATTCGAACAAGTTTGCCAACCATTAAACTCCAACAACTTTGTGACGATGGAATCAAACTTCAGTTAATTCCATTTGTCCTTACCGATTATGTAGAAAAATGGTTGTAAAACTTATCATCAAACTCGATTAAAACTTGGAAGAATTTGTTAAAGTTTTCTTAAAAAAGTTCTACTCCTTTGGAAAAAAACTAAAATCCATAACGAAATTGTCAATTTTCATCAATTTAGGGGTGGACCTTTCGGAAAATATTTTGAAAGATTCAAAGAGCTTCTGATAAAATTTCCACACTATAATTTCAAAAAATGGATCCTTTGCCAAATCTTATACGATGGACTTGAAAACAGCTCACGAACCACGCTTGAATCAATGTGCCAAGGAAAATTTCTCGCCCAACATCACGATGATGCTTGGAAATTTCTTGAAAACGTAACCGAATAATCATCCCAATGGGAACGTTCTACTGAAAAATCAATTTACTCACGATCTCGATCACACTCGATATGATCATCTTCAACTTTGGAAACTAAAATCGATGTAGTGATCAGCAAATTCGACTGTGTTTTCTCATCCAACCAAATGAACCAAGCTTACCAACCCATGTGTTATAAATGTAACGATCTGAATCACATAGTCGATCAGTGTCCTAGTTCGATCAAACAACTCAATGCTTTCAATAAGGTTAAGAATCACCCATTTTCTCCAACGTACAATTCTAGTTGGAGAAATCATCTGAACTTTGCTTGGAACCAAAATAATCCTAACATGAATTTGGTTCGTCTTAATTTTTCAGCATTTCCGAATAATGCTTTGAATCCTCCCTTTCAACCTAATCATTTTCAACAAAATTTTGCGGGTCCGTCTCAAAATCAACCGCAACAATCTTTTGCTCCCCAAGACGATAAATTATTAAGTTCACTTGAGAAATGTCTTGAAACTTTGGCTTAGGTAACAACCTAAAGCTTTCAATCAAACAGTAATTTGAAAAATTTGTTAACCTCGTTGTGACGACCCGCCCTTCTATGCCTAGAAAGACGTATCGTCTTGAAGAAAGAAAGGGATGAGAAAATAGAAAAGATAGAGAAGAAAGAACAACAACATCAGAATCTCATAGCGGAACGAATAAATTATAATAATCACATAAGTATTTACATCATATACAATATCAATCAGAGTTATACAGACAATACATCACATACTAGACAGTTACAGACACCTGTCTAGTTAATACAACTCAATACACAAAACAACTCAGAGATATCAACATAGCGGAACTATATATATATATATATACACACAACGCTGAAGCCTCCTACTCCATTGCTCCTCCAGAACTCGTCAAAGCTAACCTGAATCCCTTGGCTACCCGTAAAAATTTGGGTACCCGAGAGTTTATGAAAAACAAAAATAAACTCCGGGTCAGACATGGGTCTGGTATGAGTAACAGGTTAAAATTGCTTAACTTTGGAAATCTTTTGAAAACAAAAGGTATCATGTAAGACTTCCCACACATAAACATGGAAAAGTTTTTACCTTACGCTAACCAAAACATTTGATAGGAAATTCTGTGATATTATAATAGGTCTAGGGTTTTCAAGTAAATAGAAAATAGCCGAAATTGTTACATTCATTAAATTCCAGCAACTAGCCACAAAAGTGGGTAATACAATCAAAACCGTTGGCACTTATTGGATTGTGGATTCCATACAATGGCAGGGCTACTGGGGTACCGCCCGTCACAGTACGTGGCCTAGATCAACGTACCGAGGATCACTCCCGACCCCCTGCAACACAAGGCCGGAACCATTCCTTACTGAACAGTCCCGAACAAGATAAACCCCGCAATTGTTTGCAACCAACTGCCCACACAGCCGAAAAATAAGGGACATCTAGACATGGGAATATCCTTGTCCTGCTTGGGCATGACCCACCTAACCTTGCTGCACCTCCCCTGTTTTAGCCATTCCCGGTTGATGAGGCTTGAGGCTACGATTACCTTTAGAGAACATATTTTCATAGAATGCTCATCGCCCACCTGACGATGTGTTGAAAGCATTCAATCTATACAAGTTCGTACCGGGTTCGAACGAAACCGAAGGCATTATCTCGTTACACTCATTTTGGAATCACCCTCAGAGTTAACGACGAGAACCCTTGCATTCTGAATCTTCATCTTCACTCCAGATTCACGACCTATCGTTAATTTGGAATCGATGTGGTTTACGGATATTCCTAATGTGGAAAACCGATCTCGGTCTCATCGAAATCCAAAAGGTGTCTTTTAAGGCCAAGTTGTCTATTTAGTCTTAACAGTTTAATTCAATATAATTCAATATACACACAGATAGAATATTCATAACATCACCATAGATAATCACATCATCATCATAAATAGATAATTAATATTATCATCCAAACAGATAACTAAATATTATCTTACTTAAACCAAGTATCCATATCACATAGATATTATTCATGTCAGATCTAAATTTACAATCATCAAATGAAATATCCATATCATTCACAAGCAATGATTTATAATCATACCATTTGTAATTAATTTAAAATGAATTAAATTAACTACTCTTATCTCTAGTAAATTAAATTAATTACTTCATCTATAAATCCTGCTTATACGACCATTAATTAATTATAAATCAAATTAATTAATCATCTTCTAAATATTCACCTTGATTAAACACCTTTGATTAATCATTTTCTAATTACAATAAGTAATTAATCTTTAATTAATTTCACATATTAGTTGTCCTAAATCATTCATAGTAATTAGCATTTAATTACTTTATTTATATTAATTAAATATAATTAATTACATTTTTCTTTAAGTAATCACCACATTATTAATTATTTCTTAATTAACCAATTCTTAATTTACATCATTAATTATATTAATTAATGATTCCTAATTTAGATTTAAAATAAATTTCTTTATTTAAATTAATTTCATTGAATGATTAATCTTTTAATTTAACACAATTATTAATCACCTTTGATTAATATCTCCCAGTAATTAACCACCCTTAATTACTCATATAAATAAATTAATTATTCCCATAATTAATTATCTCCGCTAATTAATCCCAAGATTAATTATAAAAGTAATTATCCAAATTACTTCATTAACACATCATCTTTCATTAATTACATTCAGTAATTAACATTCATTACTTCTTAAGTAATTCTGCTCCATTGCATACACTAAGTAATTATACTTATCAATTTATCAAATGATTTTCTTAAATTAATTAAGATAAATTAATTAACTTAAATTAATCATTTATCAAAATTAATTACAATAAGTAATTAATCTCTTAATTACTTTTATCAAGTAATTTCATTTAACAATTTACAATAGATTATCTAATTAATCGATTAATTATCAAAATTAACCACATTAATAAATTAATTAATAATCCTTAGTTAATTATCTTCATTAACTAATAACATCACTTAATTTACTTCTTAATTTATCTTTATCTATAAATTAATCTAAATTATTAATTTATAAATTTAATAAATTACCATTCCTTATTATCTTATTAATTAAATCATTTAATACCTTCATTATTCTTAAGATAATTTATTTCTTATTTAATGACTTAATTAATATAAAAGTGTATTAGAACATTACACTTTTTAATTGAAATCCAAATTCCATTCTGAATTTAAGATTCAAAAGAATTATTTATTAAACATTATTCAAATTTAATTCAATTTATAATCTTGTAAATAACATCAATCTCTGATTTAAATTTCCAAAATACATTAATATTTGACTTGCAAATTTTCAAGCTAAACAATTCATTTTCTTTCCATTTAAAAACTTTCTCAACAGATTTATTTTCAAAACTGTTTTATTGGACTTATTCTTAAAACATTCATAACTAAAGACTAATTTAATCTTTCAGATTTAGTTTTCAAGTCACATGAATCTATTAGTTTTAACATTGATTTCAAAACTTTGTTGAAAAACCTTGATTTTAAGTCTTGATTAAAAATCCAAATTCATTTTGAAAACTTTAGATTTCAAAATTTTCTTCTAAAATTACTTTAAACTCTGGATTCAAACATTGTTTCAATATTGGTTTATATTTTGAACTAAGTTTAAAACATAGCATAAAATCCTGTTAAGAAATTTTGCACCAAATTTAAACCTGGGTATATCAGGTTTATTACAACTTGAAAACCAACCTCTGACCCGAGAATAAACCCAGCATGCACTGAGTCTCCCCCTTCCTTACTTCGAGTCACGTACTCGAGTTACTCGAGTTCTTCCCTAACCCAAAAAAAAAACTACACACAGAAAACAACTACCCCATCTTCAATGGCACGGTGCACGTGCACCGTGGCCCCAACCAACACCGGCCACCCTCTGGCACTCCAACACATCGCCGACTACCTCCAGACAACGGCACTGCCTCCCAAAATCCATCACCACACCCAAAACAAAAATGAGCAGTACAAGCAAAACCTGAAAAACATAAACAGGCTCCCCCCTCAATCCTGTCATCACCTCCTCCTCGCTGCTCCGACCGCCAGACCACCAGAAACTCCGGCATAAGCTTCGACCATCACACCTCTAGCCACCTCCAGGACCCCATAACACTTGGTCACCAATTCAAGGCATACGCGACCCAAACCCAAAACAAAGTAAAATTAGGTTTAAAAACTTTAAACCATCGCTACCGCCTCCATGGTCATTGGTCAACCATCTCAACATTTTTCCCATACTCCCTGTTCGCTCCTCCACCTCCAGCCCAAACCCCAACCCCTCTGATCAACGAGACCGACTCCGGCGACTCGAAAAGCAAAAATTGAACAAACCCAAACTGCTCTCATACCACTCCATTAAAAATAATCCAATTTGTTTTAAAAATCATGTGTTTGAATAGTGTTCCAGATTGCATGCCTAAATCATTGAATTGCGATGTTGGGATTTTCACTTATTTACAGATTTGTCTGTTATTTTGATTACCAGAGACAAAACATATTCCTTTTACTAAAATAAAAATTTTAAAACTAAATTTTGGTAATGAAATACACAAGTTTCACCCGAAACTTAAACTTAAATAAGGATTACACCACGAGATGTCGAATTAAAATCAAATAAGAACCTGGAAATATGAACAGAAAGCATCCAAAATTAAACAGAACATTGATATCAGTCATTCCTATATGGATATACAAAGAAAAACACCAATATATATACTGGAATTCAAACATATTATTTCCCAGAAATTTTATGCAACCAGATTACTTCTTAAGTTATTTAAAATTTGAAGTTACTCACCAGATTCGAAGAATGAAGACAAATCTTTGAAAACTGTTTTTGAACTTCTGAAACTATTTGAACTTTATATGCTTTCTTGTTTGATGCTTCAGTTGTAATATTACCTTAGTTTGTATAGATGGAATTGTTTGTTATTACTTCTTTGCTTCAGGTTTAATATGAACAAACTAAAAACAGTATGCATATATAAAGAAGTTTACAGGGGTAGGTATTTACTGGGTTTAGGCAAATTTGCAGGTACAATATTTCATTTTGTTTGTATTAGGCAAGATATTTATTTTAGAGGCTGGAATGATTTTGCATCCAATTCGTTTGGACATGTTTACTGCTAGAAATGAAAGCATTTATTGTTTTAAGTACTTTATGTTTACACTAATCTTTTTTTTGTACAAAGATATTTCTGTTTTGCAATTTTTTTTACAGGTTGACTACATTTTATTTCTTAACTTGCTTTAGCTTGTTCTACAAACTATCATACACAAGATATTTGTTTTACTTAGTTGTGCATACTTACTTTACTTTACTTTACTTTTGCTTTCCTTCATTTCTAAGTTTTACAGTCCATATACAAGCCTGATACATTTGTTCTCTCTGTATTTTGTTTTCCAGTTGAATATGAAAGCATTAAATGCTTTGAGCACTTCATGCTTTTATTTTTGTTTATATTCTTGCCTGCATATCTATTTTTTTCTTACTTTATTTTATTTTATTTGCCAACATAATTATTATATAGACATGATTACATGTTTCTGTATTTTACATACACATTTCAAAATTTGTTTTAGTTATTTGTTTTCTTAACTATGCTTTGCATTCCTTTCTATAACCTGCATATTATATCTTATTTTATTTTGTTTTATACTTGATGTTTCTTTTCTTAGATTTGCGTTATTTTACTTCTTGCTTGCATGTTATATCTCATTTTTGTTCTTAGCTTATTCTAGTTATTATTTATAAACTTTACTTATGTTAAATATCATACATTTGATTTATTCTTAAGTTTAATAATTATAAAGTTTACTTTATTGTAAATTTACAAATCATAGCTTTCCAAAATACTTATACATATATAAATGAATTTAAAATAACAATTTCTTTTATATTAAAATCTATTTATAAAAATATTGCATTATTGTTATTGTTTAAAAATCACTCATTACTAATTTAAAATGATTCATAAATGAAATCACTGCATAAATAAATTACTTATTTTATGAAGTTGAAGTAAAAAGAACAAAACAATCTTTTTATTTAAATTTAAACTCTATGCTAAAATCATTTTAAACAAATTAAACTTTATCTTGAGTATTTTAAAGATCATATTATTATTTATACAATATTAAATTTCCAAATTATCAAAAATAATAGAATTAAAAAATATAATTTTATCTATTAAATTTAAAAACAAAACTGATCTATTTATAATATACGCCAATATATATACATATATACATTATAAATAGAGACAATTTAAATTAGCTTTTAACAAATAAATTATCAGTTAAATATTTATTTAAATGAAGATTATTAAATCAATTCAAATATTATTAAATCAATTTAATTTTAATGTAGATTATTAAATTGATATTGCCCCAAATTTCCGGGATATCACATTCCTCCCTCCTTAAAAGAATTTCGTCCCCGAAATTTAAAACAAAGGTAATTTAATAATCTACTTAAATATTTATTTTAAAACACAAGCATATATTAATCATAAGCTAACAATCATAGCAACCAATTCATCCAAACAAACAAATCTAACTATCCAGACAAAATTCTGGATAGAATTTTCTCGAGTTTCCCCAAGTATAAATACTGGGTTACTCGCTCTATAGAATCCAAACAATCAATACTACTAAGCCACAGAACTTCCGCTCATCAAGATCTACAAAACAAGACAGGATATCAGACTACAGGCAAGTCTGAATCAACAGCCAAAACTCCCTGAACTGCTGGTTTTACAACCAGAGATAGATCTTACACGTACTCCCTCAGAGATACGTAAAACACAACGAATTTTGACAATTCAATCCTGAAGACCAAACACTTATCCAAGATCAAATCTCCGATTTCGGAATCCAAATTCCTCCGTCTCTTTTCCACAAAACTCCTCGGACGATCCTGGGCTGCCTACATCTTCCCTGATCAGCTCAACTCTTGCTGATGTCCTTAGAAACAAACTGAACCAAAGATAGTCCAACAAAATGATCTTTCCAAGATCGACCAAAAACTCAGAACACAAACTCTATTCCAAATCAGAAACAGAACTCACTTCTCTCATCCGGAGAAAATAAAACAGGTGCACTCCAATCTGGCCTCAGATTCTGAAAAGTTTCCTATAGAACTCTCCAACCAAATATTGCAACATCCAATTGCTTCCAAACTAAAACAGCTGCCACCATGCTTCCACTGCACAACTCTGATTGAACAGATGAAAATGCTGAAGATGAACTCAAGCATAGACTGGTCAACACGTTCCAAAATTAGGGTTCCCCATATCCAAAAAGAAATCTCAGAAGTTCTTCCAAAATCCGTGCTACTTCACTAACTCAAAAACCGTCCTATTACTAAGTTGAACCATCGGTACCACTTCTGGGATCCAGTCGATACCAAACTCAATCTCCAAATGCTAGCAAATCTCTGACTTCTCGAAGACATCCAGAAAAATATCTCTGAAACACAAGAGAACATTCAAATTATCGCAAGTCACTTTTGCGATCAATCTAGCCTAATTTCAAAGATACTGCTCTTTCTTTACCAAACAGAACAACTTACACTTATGTGGCCAATCCATCGAAGAAATGGATCTACTATACTGCTTCTGATGTTACCCAAGAAAAACTACAAAGCCAGAAGACTTCCTAAACCAAAACTCTTTGAGAAATTCAGACCTCAAAGCAACCAGAAACATTCTACTGAACTCAGCTACAACTCCAAAGCAGACACTCTTCCTTAACTTGTTCCAAAGAAACATGTTTGGAGACATCCATAGTCACTGTGTCTCATCACACAACTACTGCACCTTGACGTACCAAGATATCATGACTTTCTTCTGCGCAACCGACAGATCCAAACTCTAGCTCAATTAAATTACACTTCAAAAATGAAATCCGAGCCTTAACAGGTTTCCTTCAGAGATCAATGAAATCCTTACACCACCCAAAGCTTTCTCGAGACGGTATTAGGTCTATAGTCTCGACAAATACACTTCCCACCTCAAACATTCAAATTTCAACTATTGGTAGTTGTGTTACACACACCACTACCCTATCTACCTTTATAGCTTATTGGAAAACCCGAACAGGTAACCCAACAAATAGGTAGAAATAAATAATTATATATATATATATATATCAAAATTACAAATACGCTCTCTCAGGAAAGAAATCACTCAAGAGCCTAGGTATTCACTCAACCTAGCGCTCTGATACCAACTGTGACGACCCGCCCTTCTACGCCCAGAAAGACGTATCGTCTTGAAGAAAGAAAGGGATGAGAAAATAGAAAAGATAGAGAAGAAAGAACAACAACATCAGAATCTCACAGCGGAACGAATAAATTATAATAATCACATAAGTATTTACATCATATACAATATCAATCAGAGTTATACAGACAATACATCACATACTAGACAGTTATAGACACCTGTCTAGTTAATACAACTCAATACACAAAACAACTCAGAGATATCAACACAGCGGAACTATATATATATACACAACGCTGAAGCCTCCTGCTCCATTGCTCCTCCAGAACTCGTCAAAGCTAACCTGAATCCCTTGGCTACCCGTAAAAATTTGGGTACCCGAGAGTTTATGAAAAACAAAAATAAACTCCGGGTGAGACATGGGTCTGGTATGAGTAACAGGTTAAAGTTGCTTAACTTTGGAAATATTTTGAAAACAAAAGGTATCATGTAAGACTTTCCACACATAAACATGGAAAAGTTTTTACCTTACGCTAACCAAAACATTTGATAGGAAATTCTGTGATATTATAATAGGTCTAGGGTTTTCAAGTAAATAGAAAATAGCCGAAATTGTTACATTCATTAAATTCCAGCAACTAGCCACAAAAGTGGGTAATACAATCAAAACCGTTGGCCCTTATTGGATTGTAGATTCCATACAATGGCAGGGCTACTGGGGTACCGCCCGTCACAGTACGTGGCCTAGATCAACGTACCGAGGATCACTCCCGACCCCCTGCAACACAAGGCCGGAACCATTCCTTACTGAACAGTCCCGAACAAGATAAACCCCGCAATTGTTTGCAACCAACTGCCCACACAGCCGAAAAATAAGGGACATCCAGACAGGGGAATATCCTTGTCCTGCTTGGGCATGACCCACCTAACCTTGCTGCACCTCCCCTGTTTTAGCCATTCCCGGTTGATGAGGCTTGAGGCTACGATTACCTTTAGAGAACATATTTTCATAGAATGCTCATCGCCCACCCGACGATGTGTTGAAAGCATTCAATCTATACAAGTTCGTTTCGGGTTCGAACGAAACCGAAGGCATTATCTCGTTACACTCATTTTGGAATCACCCTCAGAGTTAACGACGAGAACCCTTGCATTCTGAATCTTCATCTTCACTCCAGATTCACGACCTATCGTTAATTTGGAATCGATGTGGTTTACGGATATTCCTAATGTGGAAAACCGATCTCGGTCTCATCGAAATCCAAAAGGTGTCTTTTAAGGCCAAGTTGTCTATTTAGTCTTAACAGTTTAATTCAATATAATTCAATATACACACAGATAGAATATTCATAACATCACCATAGATAATCACATCATCATCATAAACAGATAATTAATATTATCATCCAAACAGATAACTAAATATTATCTTACTTAAACCAAGTATCCATATCACATAGATATTATTCATGTCAGATCTAAATTCACAATCATCAAATGAAATATCCATATCATTCACAAGCAATGATTTATAATCATACCATTTGTAATTAATTTAAAATGAATTAAATTAACTACTCCTATCTCTAGTAAATTAAATTAATTACTTCATCTATAAATCCTGCTTATACGACCATTAATTAATTATAAATCAAATTAATTAATCATCTTCTAAATATTCACCTTGATTAAACACCTTTGATTAATCATTTTCTAATTACAATAAGTAATTAATCTTTAATTAATTTCACATATTAGTTGTCCAAAATCATTCATAGTAATTAGCATTTAATTACTTTATTTATATTAATTAAATATAATTAATTACAGTTTTCTTTAAGTAATCACCACATTATTAATTATTTCTTAATTAACCAATTCTTAATTTACATCATTAATTATATTAATTAATGATTCCTAATTTAGATTTAAAATAAGTTTCTTTATTTAAATTAATTTCATTGAATGATTAATCTTTTAATTTAACACAATTATTAATCACCTTTGATTAATATCTCCCAGTAATTAACCACCCTTAATTACTCATATAAATAAATTAATTATTCCCATAATTAATTATCTCCGCTAATTAATCCCAAGATTAATTATAAAAGTAATTATCCAAATTACTTCATTAACACATCATCTTTCATTAATTACATTCAGTAATTAACATTCATTACTTCTTAAGTAATTCTGCTCCATTGCATACACTAAGTAATTATACTTATCAATTTATCAAATGATTTTCTTAAATTAATTAAGATAAATTAATTAACTTAAATTAATCATTTATCAAAATTAATTACAATAAGTAATTAATCTCTTAATTACTTTTATCAAGTAATTTCATTTAACAATTTAAAATAGATTATCTAATTAATCGATTAATTATCAAAATTAACCACATTAATAAATTAATTAATAATCCTTAGTTAATTATCTTCATTAACTAATAACATCACTTAATTTACTTCTTAATTTATCTTTATCTATAAATTAATCTAAATTATTAATTTATAAATTTAATAAATTACCATTCCTTATTATCTTATTAATTAAATCATTTAATACCTTCATTATTCTTAAGATAATTTATTTCTTATTTAATGACTTAATTAATATAAAAGTGTATTAGAACATTACACTTTTTAATTGAAATCCAAATTCCATTCTGAATTTAAGATTCAAAAGAATTATTTATTAAACATTATTCCAATTTAATTCAATTTATAATCTTGTAAATAACATCAATCTCTGATTTAAATTTCCAAAATACATTAATATTTGACTTGCAAATTTTCAAGCTAAACAATTCATTTTCTTTCCATTTAAAAACTTTCTCAACAGATTTATTTTCAAAACTGTTTTATTGGACTTATTCTTAAAACATTCATAACTAAAGACTAATTTAATCTTTCAGATTTAGTTTTCAAGTCACATGAATCTATTAGTTTTAACATTGATTTCAAAACTTTATTGAAAAACCTTGATTTTAAGTCTTGATTAAAAATCCAAATTCATTTTGAAAACTTTAGATTTCAAAATTTTCTTCTAAAATTACTTTAAACTCTGGATTCAAACATTGTTTCAATATTGGTTTATATTTTGAACTAAGTTTAAAACATAGCATAAAATCCTGTTAAGAAATTTTGGACCAAATTTAAACCTGGGTATATCAGGTTTATTACAACTTGAAAACCAACCTCTGACCCGAGAATAAACCCAGCATGCACCGAGTCTCCCCCTTCCTTACTTCGAGTCACGTACTCGAGTTACTCGAGTTCTTCCCTAACCCAAAAAAAAACTACACACAGAAAACAACTACCCCATCTTCAATGGCACGGTGCACGTGCACCGTGGCCCCAACCAACACCGGCCACCCTCTGGCACTCCAACACATCGCCGACTACCTCCAGACAACGGCACTGCCTCCCAAAATCCATCACCACACCCAAAACAAAAATGAGCAGTACAAGCAAAACCTGAAAAACATAAACAGGCTCCCCCCTCAATCCTGTCATCACCTCCTCCTCGCTGCTCCGACCGCCAAACCACCAGAAACTCCGGCATAAGCTTCGACCATCACACCTCTAGCCACCTCCAGGACCCCATAACACTTGGTCACCAATTCAAGGCATACGCGACCCAAACCCAAAACAAAGTAAAATTAGGTTTAAAAACTTTAAACCATCGCTGCCGCCTCCATGGTCATTGGTCAACCATCTCAACATTTTTCCCATACTCCCTGTTCGCTCCTCCACCTCCAGCCCAAACCCCAACCCCTCTGATCAATGAGACCGACTCCGGCGACTCGAAAAGCAAAAATTGAACAAACCCAAACTGCTCTCATACCACTCCATTAAAAATAATCCAATTTGTTTTAAAAATCATGTGTTTGAATAGTGTTCCAGATTGCATGCCTAAATCATTGAATTGCGATGTTGGGATTTTCACTTATTTACAGATTTGTCTGTTATTTTGATTACCAGAGACAAAACATATTCCTTTTACTAAAATAAAAATTTTAAAACTAAATTTTGGTAATGAAATACACAAGTTTCACCCAAAACTTAAACTTAAATAAGGATTACACCACGAGATGTCGAATTAAAATCAAATAAGAACCTGGAAATATGAACAGAAAGTATCCAGAATTAAACAGAACATTGATATCAGTCATTCCTATATGAATACAAAGAAAAACACCAATATATATATACTGGAATTCAAACATATTATTTCCCAGAAATTTTATGCAACCAGATTACTTCTTAAGTTATTTAAAATTTGAAGTTACTCACCAGATTCGAAGAATGAGGACAAATCTTTGAAAACTGTTTTTGAACTTCTGAAACTATTTGAACTTTATAAACTGGAAATGATTTTCTTGCTTTCTTGTTTGATGCTTCAGTTGTAATATTACCTTAGTTTGTATAGATGGAATTGTTTGTTATTACTTCTTTGCTTCAGGTTTAATATGAACGAACTAAAAACAGTATGCATATATAAAGAAGTTTACAGGGGTAGGTATTTACTGGGTTTAGGCAAATTTGCAGGTACAATATTTCATTTTGTTTGTATTAGGCAAGATATTTATTTTGGAGGCTGGAATGATTTTGCATCCAATTCGTTTGGACATGTTTACTGCTAGAAATGAAAGCATTTATTGTTTTAAGTACTTTATGTTTACACTAATCTTTTTTTTTGTACAAAGATATTTCTGTTTTGCAATTTTTTTTACAGGTTGACTACATTTTATTTCTTAACTTGCTTTAGCTTGTTCTACAAACTATCATACACAAGATATTTGTTTTACTTAGTTGTGCATACTTACTTTACTTTACTTTACTTTTGCTTTCCTTCATTTCTAAGTTTTACAGTCCATATACAAGCCTGATACATTTGTTCTCTCTGTATTTTGTTTTCCAGTTGAATATGAAAGCATTAAATGCTTTGAGCACTTCATGCTTTTATTTTTGTTTATATTCTTGCCTGCATATCTATTTTTTTCTTACTTTATTTTATTTTATTTGCCAACATAATTATTATATAGACATGATTACATGTTTCTGTATTTTACATACACATTTCAAAATTTGTTTTAGTTATTTGTTTTCTTAAATATGCTTTGCATTCCTTTCTCTAACCTGCATATTATATCTTATTTTATTTAGTTTTATACTTGATGTTTCTTTTCTTAGCTTTGCGTTATTTTTCTTCTTGCTTGCATGTTATATCTCATTTTTGTTCTTAGCTTATTCTAGTTATTATTTATAAACTTTACTTATGTTAAATATCATACATTTGATTTATTCTTAAGTTTAATAATTATAAAGTTTACTTTATTGTAAATTTACAAATCATAGCTTTCCAAAATACTTATATATATATATATATATATATATATAAATGAATTTAAAATAACAATTTCTTTTATATTAAAATCTATTTATAAAAATATTGCATTATTGTTATTGTTTAAAAATCACTCATTACTAATTTAAAATGATTCATAAATGAAATCACTACATAAATAAATTACTTATTTTATAAAGTTGAAATAAAAAGAACAAAACAATCTTATTATTTAAATTTAAACTCTAGGCTAAAATCATTTTAAACAAATTAAACTTTATCTTGAGTATTTTAAAGATCATATTATTATTTATACAATATTAAATTTCCAAATTATCAAAAATAATAGAATTAGAAAATATAATTTTATCTATTAAATTTAAAAACAAAACTGATCTATTTATAATATATGCCAATATATATACATATATACATTATAAATAGAAACAATTTAAATTAGCTTTTAACAGATAAATTATCAGTTAAATATTTATTTAAACGAAGATTATTAAATCAATTCAAATATTATTAACAAATAATATTAAATCAATTTAATTTTTAATGTAGATTATTAAATTGATATTGCCCTAAATTTCCGGGATATCACACTCGTACATGCATAATACGAGTCAACCTATTGCAAACTTGAAATGCAAATGACTCAATTAGCCACGTCTATGAGTGAACGTGAACGAAGCACATTTCCATGTCAGCCAGTTCCGAATCCCAGAAATCAAAACGTGAATTCAAATCAAAGCCTTGTTGTTCAAGATAGCAACGTAACCCAAATGAATGCTATCACGACTTTTCTTTTTGGTAAACTAACCGATAATCAAGTTGTTAACCTAAATGATTTACTGGAAATTCCTCTTGACGCTTCAAAATCAACAAATGAATCTGAACAAAAATTGAGCCAAACATCAAATCAAACTCCAATTTAAATTATTCTACTCAAGTAGACCCACCTACTGACTATCGGGTTCCATTTCCATATCAACTTCGACCAAGGAAACATTCTGACTAAATGGAAAAGATGTTGAAATTTTTTAAACATGTCAAAGTTAACATCCCGCTTCTTGATATCATTCAATAAGTCCCAACTTAAGCTAAGTTTTTCTAGGACTTGTGTACCTAAAAACACCACACTCATGTACCTAAGAAAGTTTTCTTAGCCGTCGAACTTAGCGAAGTCTTGTCCCAATCAATTCCCATCAAATATATAGATCCTGAATATTCGACGATCTCATGGATGATAGGAGACAAAACGATTAGTAAATGCTTACTCGATTTGGGTGTGAGTGGGAGAAATCGAGCACGTACTCATCAAAATTGGTCAATTCATATTCCTCGTCAATTTGATTATTTTGGAGACCCGACCTGTGAATAATCCAATGAGTCAAATTCCATTGATTTTAGGCTGACCTTTCTTGGCTACTTCAAATGCTTTAATCAATTTTCGAAACGGTTCGATGAAAATTTCTTTTAGCATGACTTTGGATCTTAACATCTTCAATCTTGAAAATTAATCGAATGAACCACGTGGCTAAACACTGAAAGTTAGCTTCATTCAAAAAAAATTCGATAACGAAACAGTTAACCTAAACAACGAACTCGTTTCTGCTTCCATCATTTACTCACACAATCAGGATTTTCCTTTTGAAATAATGTGCGATGCTTCTAACTTTGCAGTTGGTGCTGCCTTAGGACAATGCATCAACAAATTTTTCATGTCATCTACTACGTTAGTATAACTCTAAATGAAGCTCAACTCAATTACACGACCACTGATAAAGAGCTTCTAGCGGTATTCTTTGCACTCAAAAAGTTTAGACCTTTTTTTATTGGCTCACACATTACTATTTACACTGACCACTCCGCACTTACATACCTTTTTGCCAAAAAGGATGCTAAGTCTCATTTGATCCATTGGATCTTGTTGCTCCAAGAATTCGACCTTACGATCAAAGACAAAAAAGGATCTGACAACATCATTGCTAATCATCTGTCATGTCTTCCAAATGCACCATCTTCTTTACCGATCAACGAGAACTTTCCTGATGAACAACTCCTTTCTGTTTCATCGATCCATGGTATGCAAACATAGTAAACTATCTAGTCACTAAAGAAACTCCTTTAATTTGGCCGAAATAAGATAAATATTAATTTCATTCCCAAGTCAAGTAGTTCTATTAGGATGATCCACACTTGTTTAAGTATTGTTCCGGCCAAATCATTCGACGTTGCATTTCGAATTATGAAATCAAGAGTATTCTTTCGTTTTGTCATGACCAAGCTTGAGGTGATCACTTCAGTCCGAAGAAAACCGTGGAAAATGTGCTTCAATGTGGTTTTTACTAGCCTACACCTTTCAAAGATGCATACGAGTTTTGTAAAACTTACGCTCGCTGCTAAACGTTAGAAAAAATCTCTCGATGAAATATGATGCCTTTGAACTCCATTCTTACGATCGAAATCTTTGACGTTTGGGGTATTGATTTTATGGACCATGTCCCAACTCTTTTGAAAATTTGCACATTCTTCTTACCATTGATTATGTCTCTAAATGGATCGAAGCCATTCCTTTAAAACAAATGGCCATAAAATTGTTGTGAAATTCATAAAAGAAAACATCTTCTCAAGGTTTGGAACACCTTGCAAAATAATAAGCGATAATGGAACCTATTTATGTACTCGTTCATTTGAAACACTAAGGAAAAAATACTCGATAACCCACAAGTTATCCACTCCGTATCATCATCAAACTTGTAGCCAAGTTGAAGTTTCTATCGGGTTAGAAAACCGTCGTTAAAAATATAATCATTAAAATAACCACAAGTGCATGGCATACAATTGTAATACGTATGCGAGTACGGGTCGATCCACAGAGAAATGAATTAATTTTAAATTCTACTCAATCAAATTAAACCAAAGCTTGAAATTGTTTTAACTAAAAAGAATGTAGAAACTTACTAAAACAAAAGCGAATAAAAATATAAGATTAAGAGAAAATTTAGAGGCAAAACCACTCTCACACAAATCAACACAAAATCAATCTATGATCTCTCATTTTAATCTAAGTAGAATTAGTGATGTATTTAGCATAAGATTGGTCTATTTATGTTATTAATTAACATAACTTAAACCATCAAACTTTAATACAACAATTAAAACCATTTATTAATTGTAATGAAAATGAATATGAAACTAAAACAAAATATATTTTAAGCATGATCTATTTACTATTTTTGATTAGTAACATAGATCATTAAATTTTGATTCTATTTTAATTCTATGATCAAAATCAATTAGTTATATGATGATGTAAATTGTGTTTATGTTGAATTAAGCATATCCTATTTGTGATTAGAAATACAATATAGGCTATCAAATTCCCTAATAAACTTACATCATAATCCTACTCTTCAGTAAGCACTAAAAAGAGATCATAAATAATAAAATATGTTTAATCCATATAATTTTAGAGAGCTTAATTACCCCTAAATTGAGGGGGTTTAGTTTCTCATTTGTGTTATCATTTCAACACATGTAAATTTCAACAAAGAACCACAAAAAGAAAGTGCAAGCTAATTAAAATAAAAAGAGCTAACTACTTTCATAAAAATAAAACTAAACTAAGTGCATGAATGAAAATCTAATCTACTAGTGTAAAAGGAAAGAGAGCATGTAAATAAAAATGAGCATAAAATAAAATAAAAGCATGTAAAGAACAAATAAGAAGAAGAAGAGGCTTAGGAAGTCATTTTATTTCTCATTAATTTTGTGGCTACAATTTGCATCGTATGATAAGAAGATACAAACTCCATTGCATGAATACAAGAGGGTTATTTATACATGACTAAAATCTTAATCCATTTTTAGGGAACTCCCTAAAATACCCTTGAGGTAGTGTGGCCTCTAAGTTATCATTAGCATAAAATTAATCCTCTGTTAAATGTGCATGTGCTTTTAATCTCCACTAACATATACATTAGTTCTTACTTATGGTTCATTAGTTAGTGGGTAGGTGGGGTCCTCTATGTTTACATGAATTCTTTTATTTCTTCATTTCTTTGGCTTCCAACTCTTGTATATGCATGTTTTCAAGAAGCCACATCCAAGTTGAATCCAAATTCCTACAAAACAAATTGAAATGTGCAAGTAATTTTTTTTCAGATTAATTCACACATAAAAATTACCGTTTTGGCCCTATGTAGATACATGAATGATGATTTGAAAGCATTTTTGAAATTCAGTTTTAATAATGTAAAAACATCCAATTATGACATTTATTTTACTAAAATGAGATTAATATTGTGAGTAAAATATACATTGTTACGTCCACATCAATTTCCTTTAATACTAAATCATTTCTTTATAACTGTTCCATAAAACCCTTACTTAAGTTTATAAACATTTTCTTAGACACACTTATGTTTATTTATCACTTTAAAACTTAAGTTCATATTTGTATGACACTCTTCTACATCCTAAGAGTATATAAAAAAAATCATATTTGTTTTTACTTAACCCGAATGTTCGACAAATTAAAATATTATTTAACTTATTGTTTCATCGAATTTCTAAGCTACAAAGACTTATCTGCTTATATTTATAAAACCACTTATCTTCAATTTCAATATCCATTCGGAAGTTTTCAACTGTCAAAAATTGTTGAAAATTCAATTTCATTTTAATAAATGAAAATTACTATACAACATCCCCAAAATGAGATGTACAAACCCAACTTATCCTAAGAAATAAGATGCATGAGTTCAGACAATGTAACTTAACTAAAAATTCAAGAACAAAACACCCGGCTTTTATTTCAAATCAATTTGAAATAATAATATCCATATATCCCTTTGTATATACCAAATCATATTTTTTGGAATCTAAAACAACTTTGTTTTACCAAAACAAAACTTTTATGGTAGCGATGCGTCACTTAGAAACTTGAATATGAACACCAGCGATGCTTTAGTCATCACCAGAATCATTTTCCAGCTATTAAAGTGAGTTTAGTGCGTTCTAACTCTTTAAAATCCATTTTAAAACATTTATATTCAAAAATGCTTTCAGACATAATACCATTATTATTTTCATCAAAACTTTGAAAACAATTTCAAAAAAAACCGAGATTTAAGTTCTCAAATTCTCAGCTTAAAATCCTTTTTATTATAAACAATACTTTATAATTCACATTTTATAAATTTATCTTCTTATGTAAGATCAATTCATAATTGTTTCTCGTTAAATAAATTAAAATAAATCACTTTTATTATAATTAAAGTTCAACCCAATATTATCATCAAACACCTTATAGCCAAACTATGAAACCGAATTCACAAGATGTTTGTACTTAATTTAACCAAACAAAATACCCATAAACTATATGAGCATAACTAATCGACAATAAATGATAATAATTAAATATTATCATTCTCTAACAACCAAACACGCCATATATCGCTATAATAATTTTTGAAAAAATATTTTGTTATATATATAATATAATTTAGGTAAAATTATTTCATTTACCCACTTTTCAAATAATACCGTGTCAGTTTACCTTTTTAAAGTATTTAGAAACCGCTATCAGTATAGTTGTTCCTTCTATAATAATCAGAATTCATAAACACTCAACCTATAAATCAACACAGTATAAACATTTTTTTAACACTAACAAATATGCGCTCATATATACATATATACTCTCAAACTCATCTTAGGGTCTCGCTTACCCTATCTCAAATGAGTTTACCCCACCAAAGCCTAGGTGTTCAATCAACCTAAGTTCTAATACCACATGTAAAGATCTAACGTTTTGATCCTTAGAAGTCAACACTAATACATCCTCTGTATTCACATGTTGAACAACCAAGTGCCGGAAAGACTGATTGTTAGGAGAAAGAAGACAAGAAGAAACTAAACAACACAGAATCTCACAACGCAACAAATAATCTATAATATAACAATGATCTTTATAAAAGAAAACTTTTATATACATACATCTATCAGAGTACTAGCGTATCATCAACCTGGACATTTACAACAACCCGTCCTTACAATTTCTGATAAATACAAAAAAAACCATGCAGTGGAACACAAAGAAATATGTAGATATGTCTTGGGCCTCTAGCTCGTCTCTTGAGCTCCAATGAATCTAAAGCTAAATCTGTAAATATGCTCAGTCAGACCTGAGCACTACAAGGAATAACGTCCAGATCAGTCTGGTAGACCAGCGTAAGAAACACATCTCAAATGAATTTTAAAGTTATAAAAACCTTTCAAAATAAATGTATCTTGTAAGACCATGCCACACATAAACACGGACGGGTTTTTACCGTAGGATAACAAAAACATTTTTTAGAAAATCCAGTGATATCATAATAATGTCTAAGGGTTTTGAAAGTTGTAACGACTACGATTTTTCGTTGCCGAAAAACCGAAATGTTAGGGTTTAAGAAGAAAAGAAAAGGAGAGAGAAGGAGAGAAGAGGATAGAAAATAGAGGGAGAAGAATAGAACGGGACAGAAAGGAAACAACAGAACAACATCAGAATCTCACAATTCGCAGCGGAACAACATATAATAATAAATGAATAATCTTTAAACAAAGAACTATATCAGTTATTACATTACATTACATTTACATCATATCATCAGAGTGTACAACAACATACAACAAACAAACAGTGCAGTGGAAAAAGAAATACTATATACTAGTAATACGCCATGCCATCCAGCTTGCCTCCAGCAACTCCTGAATATCCAGAATATCCTGATAAACCTAACTCTTGACTGCCCGTGTGGAAATTGGTGGGCACCCAGAGTTTAGGAAGGAAAACAATAAACTCCGAGTCAGTCATGTGACTGGTGTGAGAACTCAAAACAGTTTATTTATCTTTAAAATCAAATAGAGGAATATTTTTAAAGTCAATTCGCAATGCTTGTTAAAAATGAGACTACCATAAGGCCTCCCGCACACACACACAATGCAAACGCAGAATCGGAGGAGATTTCTCCTTATGATAGTCAATGATGCTTGATACGCATTAAAAAGAACATTTGATATTATTACTAGTGCAAAGGGTAGTAAAATATTTATTTCGAAAATAAAGATATAAATCTTAGCCAACATACGACCATTATCGTATGCCTACTATAGCTACCATGTTCAATAGCAGGTTACCGCCACATTCCATGGCAGGTTCTACAACTAAAACCGTACAAGTTTCGTATTGAGAATTGGATTTCCAACAAATGGTCAGGCCAACGAACTTCCCATTGCCACATGAGAATGCCTCTGGAAGGACATCCCCGAGAACCAAACCGGATCTCTACCAACACAAGGCCGGGTTACCCCTAACTGAGTAACAACTGACCGAGTATGCCATCCCCCGGTCCTTTGGGACCTTTCACCGAGCGCTCGTAATCAATTCACACAATCATAATAATAAAGTATTTCAACATGAGTAAGTATCTGGGCTCCATACCATGATACCACCCTTTTCCAGAAGGGAATGCACATACCCTAAAGGGAGCTACCCCTCATAACCTTGCTGCATCTTTCCTGTTTTGACCATTTCCGGGGTGTGAGGCTCGACGAAGTCACATCCACAAAAACATACTTTATGCAAAAGCCATGCTTTGGGTCAACAAATGATCATAGAAATGATCACCAAGATAGACGATCAAATAAATGATCCTATCACAAATGATCAACACAATGATCATTTCACAGCAACACTCAGCATGTCACATTACCAAATTGGGAATATATCGCTGATAACCTTCAACTACATAACCTCTGAGCTCGTACGTCTCAGAGAAGGGTGTTAAGCTAAAAGAATAAATTCTCCGCCACCAACAGAAATATATTTGAAAGAAATCGGCTTTATATCTCAATTTGTAATGTCAGACATACAATCCATACAAGTCTGTTCCGGGCTCGAACAGAACCGAAGGCACTTACAAAGAAGTCCTTGCAATCCGGATATCCACAATCTTGATCGGATTCCCCATCACATATGGAGAACTCTATACCGGAGCAACTCGGTGCAGAGTCAATCGACAGGTCATCCTATCGCTCTCGTAAATATCCGGTCTTCAACACCGATCTTCAATGCTATCCATTACGTCGTATCACTATTCGGAATGGGTAATCCGAATAACGAGCGCAATAATTTAAAAATAAGTGTGCATTCAAATTCAACAAATCACAACCAATACCCATTCAAAGGGAAATATTGATAGTCGGCTATTGAACTATCAATGGATATGCACACATCACCAGATTCCAAATAATTTTCCAAATTATTTATTTTCCAAAAATATCTTTACAAGATATATGTAACGTACGCGATTTTTCGTTGCCGAAAAACCGAATAGTTATGGTTTTAAAAAGAAGAAAAAGGCAGAAGAAGAGAGAAAGGTAGAAAATAGAGAGGAAAGAAGATAGAGAAAAAGGACGGGACAGAATGAAAACAACAGAACAACAATATCAGAATCTCACAATTCGCAGCGGAACAACATATAATAATAAATGAATAATCTTTAAACAAAGAACTATATCAGTTATTACATTACATTACATTACATTTCATTAATTCATATCATCAGAGTGTACAACAACATACAACAACAAACGGCGGAAAAAGAAATACTATATACTAGTAATACGCCATGCCATCCAGCTTGCCTCTAGCAACTCCTGAATTCCAGAATACCCTGATAAACCTTAACTCTTAACTGCCCGTGTGGAAATTGGTCGGCACCCAGAGTTTAGGAAGGAAAACAATAAACTCCGAGTCAGTCATGTGACTGGTGTGAGAACTCAAAACAGTTTATTTATCTTTGAAATCAAAAATAGAGGAATATTTTTAAATTCAATTCGCAATGCTTTTAAAAATGAGACTACCATAAGGCCTCCCGCACACGCACACATGCAAACGCAGAATCAGAGGAGATTTCTCCTTATGATAGTCAAAGATGCTTGATACGCATTAAAAAGAACATTTGATATTATTACTAGTGCATAGTGTAATAAAATATTTCGAAAGTAAAGATATAAATCTTAGCCAGCATAGACATTTCGCACTTATGCCTACTATAGCTACCATGTTCAATAGCAGGTTACCGCCACATTCCATGGCAGGTTCTACATCTAAAACCGTACAAGTCTCGTATTGTTTCTTTGGATTTCCAACAAATGGTCAGGCCAAGGAACTTCCCATTGCCACATGAGAATGCCTCTGGAAGGACATCCCCGAGAACCAAACCGAATCTCTACCAACACAAGGCCGGGTTACCCCTAACTGAGTACAACTGACCGAATATGCCATCCCCCGGTCCTTTGGGACCTTTCACCGAGCGCTCGTAATCAATTCACACAATCATAATAAAGTGTTTCAACATGAGTAAGTATCTGGGCTCCATACCATGATACCACCCTTTTCTAGAAGGAAATGCACATACCCTAAAGGGCGCTACCCCTCATAACCTTGCTGCATCTTTCCTGTTTTGACCATTTTCGGGATGTGAGGCTCGACGAAGTCTCGTCCATAAAAACATACTTTATACAAAAGCCATGCTTTGGGTCAACAAATGATCATAGAAATGATCACCAAGATAGACGATCAAACAAATGATCCTATCATAAATAATCAACACAATGATCATTTACAGCAACACTCAGCATGCCACATTACCAAATTGGGAATATATCGCTGATAACCTTCAACTACATAACCTCTGAGCTCGTACGTCTCAGAGAAAGGTGTTAAGCTAAGAGAATAAATTCTCCGCCACCAACAGAAATATATTTGAAAGAAATCGGCTTTATATCTCAACTTGTAATGTCAGGCATACAATCCATACAAGTCTGTTCCGGGCTCGAACAGAACCGAAGGCACTTACAAAGAAGTCCTTGCAATTCGGATATCCACAATCCTGATCGGATTCCCCATCACATATAGAGAACTCTATACCGGAGCAACTCGGTGCAGAGTCAATCGACAGGTCATCCTATCGCTCTCGCAAATATCCGGTCTTCAACACCGATCTTCAATGCTATTCATATCGACGTATCACATATTCGGAATGGGTTATACGACCCTTGGTCCTTTCCCGGTTAACCCGAATAGTGAGCGCTTATTCAAAAATAAGTGTGACATTCAAATTCAAACAAATCACATCAAATACCCATTCAAAGGAAATATTGATAGTCGGTTATTGAACTATCAATGGATATGCACAACATCACCAGATTCCAAATAATTTTCCAAATTATTTATTTTCCAATATATCTATACAAGATATATAATTTCAACACTTCAAAAATAAATCAATATTTATTTTTAACAAATTCCACTTTTCATTTATAAATTCCATAGTGAATTTATATTCCAAAATATTCATGCATATACGATTTCAATTATCCATTTTCAATTTATCTTCCAAAAAGATAAATTCTAAATATTCACTTCATATTGGAAAACATTTCCATACTTATTCAATAAGTAATTCACAAATTTTATTTATTTTCAACCTTTGGAAAATATTCAATATACTTAAATCGAGATTAAGTATATATTTCATTCTTTAAGGAAATCATTCTCTTAAACATATTTATTTGGGCCAAAACGAATGTTGCGTAAAACATCGTTACGACAACCCAAAATCACTAGTATAGGGATTCGAAATTAAAATAGATATATAGATCCCAATACTATACAAAACATTTCCTTTCAGAAATCATTTACTATAACAACAGTGTTATAGTCCACCATTTCCTTTTATTTCTCGAAAACGTCTATTTCAACAATGAATGTTGAAATCTATGGTTTCGAATCTCAACACCTTTAAAAACATCGTTAGATCGTTTTAATTCTATTTAAAACATCATATCTAAAACATTTTCTTTAACATATTATTCACTATTCAAAAATGTGAATATACTTCATTAACAAATTTCATCATTTTCAATACATTTCATTTTAAAGGATTATTCACTGTCTAAAAACGTGAATATAACTCCATAAATAATTTACAACAATTTATTTATCAAAATAAGTCGTTTGAGGATTTATAAAACAACGTTTATAAATTCCATTTCTATTTATTTTATAACAACTTCCTTTTATACATCCTTTATTAACCTATTCAATTTCATATCTCAATTATAAACCAAAAGTTCATATTATAAGTCAAATGCTTATAAAACGATTATTTTACAAAATCGTTCCTTTAAACTTCATAATTATAAATCTTATAACCTATAAGATTCATTTATTTATCCAAAACCATTCTTTTAATAACTTTATAAATTTTATAAACCTACTGTTTATAAAATTCCATTTATAATTTAACCGTTTATAATTCTATAAATTTCATTCAATTTATGAAATTCATTTTCACTTCATTCAAACACTTATAAAAACTTGTTTTATAATGTCAATATTTCAATTTATAAATATCCATTTATAAATCTCTTAATATAAATCAATTTATATTATTCTTTAAAACGTCTTTAAATTCCTTTATAATTTCACCATTTTGATTTATAAAATAATCAAATTTTATAAATCCTATATTTTAAACTTTTATAATAAATTCAAAAATTCCGATTTAAACTATTTTATAAAATCATTAATCCATATTTCTAAAAAATCAACTTTAACCGTATTTCTCAAAAATCATAATTTTTATAACTTTAAAAATTATAACGTTTATTTATTTATAATGGATCAATTCCAAAAATATAGTATATTTTCAAAAATCACTTTTAAATCCTTTTAAAATTCCAAATTTGGTCCAATGATGCTACACATCAAATAGTCAATCACGACTATAACGACATCATATATCGATATGATAATCCATCAAATATCAAAATATCTGAAACCAAATAAAAACTGTTGAGGAATCCAGTTGGATGCCTCCAACCTGTTTTCCTGCATCCATAAACATTAGCACAATACCAATTTCGCTCTAGTACGAAATTATCGCGGTATATGGGATTTAAATATTATCCGCTTAATAACGGCGTAATAGGGTCTCATCCGCTAAAAAATGCGGGAAATCAACAACTGCAATATATACATATGCCAATATATATATATATATTGCTATCATATATAATACCAATTTCACTGTTTATGAAATATTCGCGGTATATGTTTTTAATAAATAACATCCGCTTACTAACGGCGCATAATGTCTATTTTAACAATCAATAGATATCAATCATCATTCAAACATGCATTCAACAATTTTAAATATAACTATTTAAAATAAAATCGAAACCGATTCAATTGAGTGAGAAGTTCTCACCTTGATTTCAATTTCGTTTTAGCGATTTATTTCGAATAAAATTAAACGGACGTTTAATTTTACCCGAAATTCTCACTAACTCCAAACGACTCCAATCCAATTCCATAGCGTAGTGCTCGTCCATACGATTCCAACGCAACTGGTTTCGCGCGTTTTCGACCTCGTATGAAAAAGATATGAATTTATGAAGTTATACGAATTTTTATTTACAAATTTTATAACATAAATTTTCATTTTTAAACCTAAGTTTTGCTGGCCGTAGGATCACCATAATCGAATCGTGGCCGCTTGAAATTGCTTCTTCCTCATACGCGACTTTGCCTCCAGGAACACACGAAATGCCGAACCCATCAACTTCATAATTAGGGTTTCATACCACCATCTCCTCGCTCGACTAAAACACGATCAAGATGCGCCAAATCGAAGGCCGACCCCCCCCCCCCACCATGCTCGGCCAGAGCATAAGCCAACTCGGCCCCACCTAGGCACGGGAAAACGTGCTTGTACTGTTGGTGCTCGTGGCCACTTCTAGTGTAACGACCCAGAATTTTTATTAATTAAAATTTGAATATTTAATTAATTTTAAATATTTATAAGTGAATTTATAAGTCAAATAAATTTTTATTTGAATTATTGGATTTAATTGGATAATTAAATCGATAAATTTAATACGTTAAATTATGGAAATAATTGAAATTTGGGTTAAATATGATTGAAAATGATTTGTAAAATTTTATTTTATCATATTGAAGTTAGAACGATATTTTAGAACTTTTAAAATCGAATTAAAAGTTTATTTGTGAAAATTGAATATTTTAATATTTAATCGACTAGTAAAATAGTCAATTTTTGAACAGTCTCAGAATTGAACGAAACTAGTTCCATTGGATCCGTAATAGTTAGTTATTACCGGATTTCAATTTTCGTGTCAATCGGAGTTATCGTTTGATCGTGGCAGCTCGAAACGCATCGAATTATTTTTAATTTAAATTTGGCGAGTTAAAATAGCCATTTTTCAAAAAGTCTCGGATTTCGACAAAACCAGTTTCATCGGATCCGTAATGTGATATTATTGTAAGGTTTCAAATTTTAAGTCAATTGGATTTACCGTTTGTCCGGTACAAATTAAAACGCCTAGAAATCGATTTAAATCGGTTTAATTTAAATTGAGCGTTTACAGCCATAACTTGCACAGATGTCCGAATTAGCTTCCGAAACCAGTTCCATTGTGTCCGGAACGCGGGGTAAACCTTAGAAACGCAGGTTACGGCGCGTAAATCCGAGTTCGGAATTTCCGGATGAATAGTGTTCGATTTTTTCTCTATAAATACACCCCACCCCTTCATAAATTAAAAAAAAAAAAAAAAAAAAAATAACAAACCCTAGCCGCCACCCCCATAAACAAAGGCCAGATTTTTCCCACCTTCCTCCCTCAATCACTCACGATCCGTCAACAATTAGAGGAAGTTGTCAACATGAAAGTTGGAGAGGGGAGTGAGAGCTACGATCTGAACGGTTATGATTGAGATAGGAGTTGTATTTTGGGAGTAAAGGGGGGCCGTTTGCTTCGACTTGCGCACGCCATACGAGGCCGTGGGTGAGGCCGAGTTGGCCAGGGCTATGGCCGAACATAGGGGGGTTTGGGGCTTCCTATTGCAGGTTGTTGATCGAGTTAATATCAAGCATTGTTGTTGCTAAATTAAACCCTAGTTCAAGCTATTGGGTTCGGTTTATGCGTGTATACCTGGAGCATATGCGAGAGAGGAAGGAGAAAGGGGAGAGCCGTAGGATTTAGGTTGGAGGGTGATGATTGGGTATGTTAAAAAAAAATTAATTAAAGTTGTTGTAAATTTTAGTTTAAATCGTGTATAAACTTGTAAAATTCATATCTTTGTCATACGAGGTCGAAAATACGCGAAACCAGTTGCGTTGGAATCGTATCGTCGAGCACTACGCGATGGAGTTGGATTGGAGTCGTTTGGAGTTAGTGAGAATTTTGGGTAAAATTAAACGCACGTTTAATTTTATTCGAAATAAATCGCTAAAACGGAAATTAAAATCAAGGTGAGAACTTCTCACTCAATCGAATCGGTTTCGATTTTATTTTAAATAGTTAGATTTAAAATATTTGAATGCATGTTTGAATGATGATTGATATCTATTGATTGTTAAAATAGACATTATACGCCGTTAGTAAGCGGATGTTATTTATTAAAAACATATACCGCGAATATTTCATAAACAGTGAAATTGGTATTATATATAATATCAATATATATATATATTGGCATATGTATATATTGCAGTTGTTGATTTCCCGCATTTTTTAGCGGATGAGACCCTATTGCGCCGTTATTAAGCGGATAATATTTAATAAAAACATGTACCGCGATAATTTCGTACTGGAGCGAAATTGGTATTGTGCTAATGTTTTTGGATGCAGGAAAACAGGTTGGAGGGATCCAACTGGATTCCTCAACAGTTTTTATTTGATTTCAGATATTTTGATATTTGATGGATTTTCATATTGATATATGATATCGTTGTGGTCGTGATTGACTATTTGGTGTGTAGCATCATTGGACCCAGATTTTGGGATTTTAAAATGATTTTTAAAGGTGATTTTTGAAAAGTATACGTTATAAACTATTTTTGGAAATTTATTTATTTTAAATAAATAAACGTTATACTTTTAAAAGTTATAAAATTATGATTTTTGAGAAATATAGTTAAAAGATTGATTTTTGAAAATACGGGTTAATGATGTTATAAAATAGTTTAAACTGGGATTTTTGAATTTATTGCGAAAAGTTTAAATATAGGATTTATAAAATTTAATTATTTTATAAATCAAGAGAATGATGAAATTATAAAGGAAATTAAAGACGTTTTAAAAGAATAATATAAATTGATTTATATTAAGAGATTTATAAATGGATATTTATAAATTGAAATAGTGACATTATAAAACAAGTTTTTATAAGTGTTTGAATGTAGTGGAAATGAATTTCCTAAATGAATGAAATTTATAGAATTATAAACTGTGAAGTTATAAATGAAATTTATAAATAGTAAGATTCATAAATTTGGTGAAATTATTTGAAGAATAGATTGGTTAAATAAATGGATCTTATAAGTTATAAGATTTATAAATTGGAAAGTCTTTAAAAGAACGATTTTGTAAAATAATCGTTTTATAAGCATTTGACTTATTATATGAACATTTAGTTTATAATTTAGTTATAAACTGGAATAGGTTAATAAAAGAATTTATAAAAAAGGAAGTTTTTATAAATAAATAGTAATGGAATTTATAAACGTTGTTTTATAAATTCGCAAACGACTTATTTTGATAAGTAAATTATTATAACTTATGTATGGAGTTATATTCACGTTTTAGACCGTGAATAATCCTTTGAAATAAAATGCATAGAATTGATGAAATTTGTTAACGTAGTATATTCACGTTTTTGAATAATGAATAATACGTTAAAGAAATTGTTTTGAATGTGATGTTTTAAATAGAATTAAAACGATCTAAAGATGTTTTAAAATATGTTGAGATTCGAAACCATAGATTTCAACATTTATTGTTGAAATAGACGTTTTCGAGAAATAAAAGGAAATGGTGGACTATAACACTGTTGTTATAGTAAATGATTTCCGAAAGGAAATGTTTTGAATAGTATTGGGATTTATATATCTATTTTAATTTCGAATCCCTATACTAGTGATTTTGGGTTGTCGTAACGATGTTTTACGTAACATTCGTTTTGGCCCAAATAAATATGTTAAGAGAATGATTTCCTTAAAGAATGAATTATATACTTAATTCGATTTAAGTATATTGAATATTTTCTAAGTGTTGAAAATAAATAAAATTTGTGAATTACTTATTTAATAAGTATGGAAATGTTTTCCAATATGAAGTGAATATTGAGAATTTATCTTTTTGAAGATAAATTGAAATGAAAATTTGAAATCGTAATATGCATGGATATTTTGGAATATAAATTCACTAAGGAATTTATATGAGAAAGTGGAATTTGTTTAGAAAAATAAATATTGATTTATTTTTGAAGTGTTGAAATTATATATCTTGTAAAGATATTTTGGAAAATAAATAATTTGGAAAATTATTTGGAATCTGGTGATGTTGTGCATATCCATTGATAGTTCAATAATCGACTATCAATATTTCCCTTTGAATGAGTATTTGATGTGATTTGTTTGAATTTGAATGCACACTTATTTTTGAATAAGCGCTCACTATTCGGGTTAACCGGGAAAGGACCATGGGGTCGTATAACCCATTCCGAATATGTGATACGTCGTTGTGAAATTGCATTGAAGATCGGTGTTGAAGACCGGTATGTGCGAGAGCGATAGGATGACCTATCGATTGTCTCTGCACTGGGTCGCTCCTGGTATAGAGATTCCATAAGTGATGGGAAATCCGATCAGGATTGTGGATATCCGGATTGCAAGGACTTCTTTGTAAGTGCCTTCGGTTTTGTTCTATCCCGGAACAGACTTGTATGGATTGTATGTCTGACATTACAAGTTGAGATATAAAGCCGATTTCTTTCAAATATATTTCTGTTGGTGGCGGAGAATTTATTCTTTTAGCTTAACACCCTTCTCTGAGACGTACGAGCTCAGAGGTTATATAGTTGAAGTTATCAGCGATATATTCCCAATTTGGTAATGTGACGTGCTGAGTGATGCTGAAATGATCATTGTGTTGATTATTTGTGATAGGATCATTTATTTGATCGTCTATCTTGGTGATCATTGTGTTGATCATTTGTTGACCCAAAGCATGGCTTTTGTATAAAGTATGTTTTTGTGGACGTGAATTCGTCGAGCCTCGCATCCCGGAAATGGTCAAAACAGGAAAGATGCAGCAAGGTTATGAGGGGTAGCGCCCTTTAGGATATGTGCATTTCCTTCTGGAAAAGGGTGGTATCATGGTATGGAGCCCAGATACTTACTCATGTTGAAACACTTTATTATTATGATTGTGTGAATTGATTACGAGCGCTCGATTGATAAAGGTCCCAAAGGACCGGGGGATGGCATATTCGGTCAGTTGTTACTCAGTTAGAGGTAACCCGGCCTTGTGTTGGTAGAGATCCGGTTTGGTTCTCGGGGATGTCCATCCAGAGGCATTCTCATGTGGCAATGGGAAGTTCCTTGGCCTGATCATTTGTTGGAAATCCAATTCTCAATACGAAACTTGTACGGTATTAGTTGTATAACCTGCTATGGAATGTGGCGGTAACCTGCTATTGAACATGGTTAGCTATAGTAGGCATACGATAATGGTCGTATGTTGGCTAAGATTTATATCTTTATTTTCGAAATGATTTTACTACACTATGCACTAGTAATAATATCAAATGTTATTTTAAATACGTATCAAGCATCTTTGACTATCATAAGGAGAAATCTCCTCCGATTCTGCGTTTGCATGTGTGTGTGTGCGGGAGGCCTTATGGTAGTCTCATTTTTAAAAGCATTGCGAATTTAATTTAAAAATATTCCTCTATTTTGATTTTAAAGTTAAATAAACTGTTTTGAGTTCTCACACCAGTCACATGACTGACTCGGAGTTTATTGTTTTCCTTCCTAAACTCTGGGTGCCCACCAATTTCCACACGGGCAGTCAAGAGTTAAGGTTTATCAGGATATTCTGGATATTCAGGAGTTGCTGGAGGCAAGCTGGATGGCATGGCGTATTACTAGTATAGTATTTCTTTTTCCGCTGCATTGTTAGTTGTTGTTGTATGATGTTGTAATCTCTGATGATATGATGTAATGAAATGTAATGTAATGTAATAACTGATATAGTTCTTTGTTTAAAGAGTATTCATTTATTATTATATGTTGTTCCGCTGCGAATTGTGAGATTCTGTTGTTGTTCAGTTGTTTCCTTTCTGTCCCGTTCTCTATTTTTAAATTTTTCTTTCCGTTTCTATTTGTTCTATTTTAAAATTGTTCTATCTTCTATTTTCTCTTTTCTCTATTTTCTATCTTTCTGATCTCTCCTTCTCTCTTTTTCTTTTCTTAAATTCTTTTTAAAACCCTAACTATTCGGTTTTTCGGCAACGAAAATCCGTAAACGTTACATTTGGTATCAGAGCTGATGGTTAAGCGACAACCATGGTTCTGTTGGGTATTACTCGTTAGAGATAGAGTCAGCAGTACTCTAGAATGAGTTTGAGTGTAATAATAGCTATGAGAGCGTATTTGTTAGTGAATATAAAAATTATTTTATATTGTGATGATTGGTTTGTTGAGTAGTATATGAACCTTCGTCAGCACGGTCTGCAAAACTATGCCGAAGGGGTTTCTAAACACTTAAATAGAACAATTCGACATAATATTGTTTTAAATTGGGTAAATGAAATAATTTTACCTTGATTTTATTTTTATATATAAAGGAATAATTTTTTTTTTTGAATTATTAAAGTACGTATAAGTAGATTGTTTGGTTGTTTGAATAATCTAAATAAAAGAATAATTGTATAAGCAAAAGAATTATAAGAATTGAATTATAATTAAAGTGAATTACAATTGTGAAATAAACTTATATATATAAGAAGTGAAACTATATGAATATATTTATGAATATGAGTTGTAAATAAAAAATGAATTTAAAGTTAAATGAAAATTTACTTTAAAATTGGAATCTGAATTTATTTACAAGTGGGAATTTAAGTTATGTAAAACTAAGTGATGTTTAAAATGAAGTATAAATTAAGAGATGTTGGATGAAGTTGATATTCGTATCAAACTAAATTAATAAAGTTAAGTAAGAAATGTGAACTTAAGTTATGTGAATGAAATTCAACTTTAGAAATTGAATTGAATTAATGAATTGAATGTTGATCAATTGAATGTAAATTAAGTTGAAAACCCATTTCATTGAATATTGATAAGAATATGAATGAATATATATTGGTTATGGATGTTAGTTGATTGATGGTTGAATATATATTGCATTTGTTGTTTAGTTGCATTTGCTATGTGACATATATAGTTGATATGTTGCTATATGTTGTATATTGAGATTATTTTCATATATGCATGTTCTCATGTTGTTTGTTGAGTGTTTAGTAGGTGCGGATCGCGTTTGCTTCGCATTTGGAGCTCGCTTTAGCGCTATATTAGCCGTATATGCTCGCTAATAAAATATAAGGTACATATCTCGGATTACATATCGTACTTTTACATTTTTTTCCCTGCGGGATGCCTCATTACTTGATGAGATGTATATTTGTGATATATATACTGTCATTTTTTTTTCGGATCGAGCCGCGCAAAGGAGACTATGGCGAATTTTTCCGAAAATTTAAGGCGTTAGAAAAATTTTGAAAAAATGGGAAAATTTTGAAAACTTTAACTTTGATTTTGGAATTGAAAGTTAAACAATAGTAGTTGTTTTTGAAAGATAACTAAGTATGATTTGGAAACTTAGTAAAGTATTATAAGAAGTCTAACTATCAATTTTGGAAAAATTAATAGATTCTGTAACTTTTCTTACTTGTAATTTCGAGGACGAAATTCTTTTAAGGGGGAAAGATTGTAACGACCCAGAATTTTTATTAATTAAAATTTGAATATTTAATTAATTTTAAATATTTATAAGTGAATTTATAAGTCAAATAAATTTTTATTTGAATTATTGGATTTAATTGGATAATTAAATCGATAAATTTAATACGTTAAATTATGGAAATAATTGAAATTTGGGTTAAATATGATTGAAAATGATTTGTAAAATTTTATTTTATCATATTGAAGTTAGAACGATATTTTAGAACTTTTAAAATCGAATTAAAAGTTTATTTGTGAAAATTGAATATTTTAATATTTAATCGACTAGTAAAATAGTCAATTTTTGAACAGTCTCAGAATTGAACGAAACCAGTACCATTGGATCCGTAATAGTTAGTTATTACCGGATTTCAATTTTCGTGTCAATCGGAGTTATCGTTTGATCGTGGCAGCTCGAAACGCATCGAATTATTTTTAATTTAAATTTGGCGAGTTAAAATAGCCATTTTTCAAAAAGTCTCGGATTTCAACGAAACTAGTTTCATCGGATCCGTAATGTGATATTATTGTAAGGTTTCAAATGTCAAGTCAATTGGATTTACCGTTTGTCCGGTACAAATTAAAACGCCTGGAAATCGATTTAAATCGGTTTAATTTAAATTGAGCGTTTACAGCCATAACTCGCACAGATGTCCGAATTAACTTCTGAAACCTGTTCCATTGTATCCGGAACGCGGGGTAAACCTTAGAAACACTGGTTACGGCGCATAAATCGGAGTTCGGAATTTCCGGATGAATAGTGTTCGATTTTTTCTCTATAAATACACCCCACCCCTTCATAAATTAAAAAAAAAAAAGAAATAACAAACCCTAGCCGCCGCCCCCATAAACAAAGGCCAGATTTTTCCCACCTTCCTCCCTCAATCACTCACGATCCGTCAACAATTAGAGGAAGTTGTCAACATGAAAGTTGGAGAGGGGAGTGAGAGCTACGATCTGAACGGTTATGATTGAGATAGGAGTTGTATTTTGGGAGTAAAGGGGGTCGTTTGCTTCGACTTGCGCACGCCATACGAGGCCGTGGGTGAGGCCGAGTTGGCCAGGGCTATGGCCGAACATAGGGGGGGTTTGGGGCTTCCTATTGCAGGTTGTTGATCGAGTTAATATCGAGTATTGTTGTTGCTAAATTAAACCCTAGTTCAAGCTATTGGGTTCGGTTTATGCGTGTATACCTGGAGCATATGCGAGAGAGGAAGGAGAAAGGGGAGAGCCGTAGGATTTAGGTTGGAGGGTGATGATTGGGTATGTTAAAAAAAATTAATTAAAGTTGTTGTAAATTTTAGTTTAAATCGTGTATAAACTTGTAAAATTCATATCTTTGTCATACGAGGTCAAAAATGCGCGAAACCAGTTGCGTTGGAATCGTATCGTCGAGCACTACGCGATGGAGTTGGATTGGAGTCGTTTGGAGTTAGTGAGAATTTTGGGTAAAATTAAACGCACGTTTAATTTTATTCGAAATAAATCGCTAAAACGGAAATTAAAATCAAGGTGAGAACTTCTCACTCAATCGAATCGGTTTCGATTTTATTTTAAATAGTTAGATTTAAAATATTTGAATGCATGTTTGAATGATGATTGATATCTATTGATTGTTAAAATAGACATTATATGTCGTCAGTAAGCGGATGTTATTTATTAAAAACATATACCGCGAATATTTCATAAACAGTGAAATTGGTATTATATATAATATCAATATATATATATATATTGGCATATGTATATATTGCAGTTGTTGATTTCCCGCATTTTTTAGCGGATGAGACCCTATTGCGCCGTTATTAAGCGGATAATATTTAATAAAAACATGTACCGCAATAATTTCGTACTGGAGCGAAATTGGTTTTGTGCTAATGTTTTTGGATGCAGGAAAACAGGTTGGAGGGATCCAACTGGATTCCTCAACAGTTTTTATTTGATTTCAGATATTTTGATATTTGATGGATTTTCATATTGATATATGATATCGTTGTGGTCGTGATTGACTATTTGGTGTGTAGCATCATTGGACCCAGATTTTGGGATTTTAAAATGATTTTTAAAGGTGATTTTTGAAAAGTATACGTTACAAACTATTTTTGGAAATTTATTTATTTTAAATAAATAAACATTATACTTTTAAAAGTTATAAAATTATGATTTTTGAGAAATATAGTTAAAAGATTGATTTTTGAAAATACGGGTTAATGATGTTATAAAATAGTTTAAACTGGGATTTTTGAATTTATTGCGAAAAGTTTAAATATAGGATTTATAAAATTTAATTATTTTATAAATCAAGAGAATGATGAAATTATAAAGGAAATTAAAGACGTTTTAAAAGAATAATATAAATTGATTTATATTAAGAGATTTATAAATGGATATTTATAAATTGAAATAGTGACATTATAAAACGAGTTTTTATAAGTGTTTGAATGTAGTGGAAATGAATTTCCTAAATGAATGAAATTTATAGAATTATAAACTGTGAAGTTATAAATGAAATTTATAAATAGTAAGATTCATAAATTTGGTGAAATTATTTGAAGAATAGATTGGTTAAATAAATGGATCTTATAAGTTATAAGATTTATAAATTGGAAAGTCTTTAAAAGAACGATTTTATAAAATAATCGTTTTATAAGCATTTGACTTATTATACGAACATTTAGTTTATAATTTAGTTATAAACTGGAATAGGTTAATAAAAGAATTTATAAAAAAGGAAGTTTTTATAAATAAATAGTAATGGAATTTATAAACGTTGTTTTATAAATTCGCAAACGACTTATTTTGATAAGTAAATTATTATAACTTATGTATGGAGTTATATTCACGTTTTAGACCGTGAATAATCCTTTGAAATAAAATGCATAGAATTGATGAAATTTGTTAACGTAGTATATTCACGTTTTTGAATAATGAATAATACGTTAAAGAAATTGTTTTGAATGTGATGTTTTAAACAGAATTAAAACGATCTAAAGATGTTTTAAAATATGTTGAGATTCGAAACCATAGATTTCAACATTTATTGTTGAAATAGACGTTTTCGAGAAATAAAAGGAAATGGTGGACTATAACACTGTTGTTATAGTAAATGATTTCCGAAAGGAAATGTTTTGAATAGTATTGGGATTTATATATCTATTTTAATTTCGAATCCCTATACTAGTGATTTTGGGTTGTCGTAACGATGTTTTACGTAACATTCGTTTTGGCCCAAATAAATATGTTAAGAGAATGATTTCCTTAAAGAGTGAATTATATACTTAATTCGATTTAAGTATATTGAATATTTTCTAAGTGTTGAAAATAAATAAAATTTGTGAATTACTTATTTAATAAGTATGGAAATGTTTTCCAATATGAAGTGAATATTGAGAATTTATCTTTTTGAAGATAAATTGAAATGAAAATTTGAAATCGTAATATGCATGGATATTTTGGAATATAAATTCACTAAGGAATTTATATGAGAAAGTGGAATTTGTTTAGAAAAATAAATATTGATTTATTTTTGAAGTGTTGAAATTATATATCTTGTAAAGATATTTTGGAAAATAAATAATTTGGAAAATTATTTGGAATCTGGTGATGTTTCCATATCCATTGATAGTTCAATGATCGACTATCAATATTTCCCTTTGAATGGGTATTTGATGTGATTTGTTTGAATTTGAATGCACGCTTATTTTTGAATAAGCGCTCACTATTCGGGTTAACTGGGAAAGGACCATGGGGTCGTATAACCCATTCTGAATATGTGATACGTCGTTGTGAAATTGCATTGAAGATCGGTGTTGAAGACCGGTATTTGCGAGAGCGATAGGATGACCTATCGATTGTCTCTGCACTGGGTCGCTCCTGGTATAGAGATTCCATAAGTGATGGGAAATCCGATCAGGATTGTGGATATCCGGATTGCAAGGACTTCTTTGTAAGTGCCTTCGGTTTTGTTCGATCCCGGAACAGACTTGTATGGATTGTATGTCTGACATTACAAGTTGAGATATAAAGCCGATTTCTTTCAAATATATTTCTGTTGGTGGCGGAGAATTTATTCTTTTAGCTTAACACCCTTCTCTGAGACGTACGAGCTCAGAGGTTATATAGTTGAAGTTATCAGCGATATATTCCCAATTTGGTAGTGTGACATGCTAAGTGATGCTGAAATGATCATTGTGTTGATTATTTGTGATATGATCATTTATTTGATCGTCTATCTTGGTGATCATTGTGTTGATCATTTGTTGACCCAAAGCATGGCTTTTGTATAAAGTATGTTTTTGTGGACGTGAATTCGTCGAGCCTCACATCCCGGAAATGGTCAAAACAGGAAAGATGCAGCAAGGTTATGAGGGGTAGCGCCCTTTAGGATATGTGCATTTCCTTCTGGAAAAGGGTGGTATCATGGTATGGAGCCCAGATACTTACTCATGTTGAAACACTTTATTATTATGATTGTGTGAATTGATTACGAGCGCTCGGTTGATAAAGGTCCCAAAGGACCGGGGGATGGCATATTCGGTCAGTTGTTACTCAGTTAGGGGTAACCCGGCCTTGTGTTGGTAGAGATCCGGTTTGGTTCTCGGGGATGTCCATCCAGAGGCATTCTCATGTGGCAATGGGAAGTTCCTTGGCCTGATCATTTGTTGGAAATCCAATTCTCAATACGAAACTTGTACGGTATTAGTTGTATAACCTGCTATGGAATGTGGCGGTAACCTGCTATTGAACATGGTTAGCTATAGTAGGCATACGATAATGGTCGTATGTTGGCTAAGATTTATATCTTTATTTTCGAAATGATTTTACTACACTATGCACTAGTAATAATATCAAATGTTATTTTAAATACGTATCAAGCATCTTTGACTATCATAAGGAGAAATCTCCTCCGATTCTGCGTTTGCATGTGTGTGTGTGTGCGGGAGGCCTTATGGTAGTCTCATTTTTAAAAGCATTGCGAATTTAAGTTAAAAATATTCCTCTATTTTGATTTTAAAGTTAAATAAACTGTTTTGAGTTCTCACACCAGTCACATGACTGACTCGGAGTTTATTGTTTTCCTTCCTAAACTCTGGGTGCCCACCAATTTCCACACGGGCAGTCAAGAGTTAAGGTTTATCAGGATATTCTGGATATTCAGGAGTTGCTGGAGGCAAGCTGGATGGCATGGCGTATTACTAGTATAGTATTTCTTTTTCCGCTGCATTGTTAGTTGTTGTTGTATGATGTTGTACACTCTGATGATATGATGTAATGAAATGTAATGTAATGTAATAACTGATATAGTTCTTTGTTTAAAGAGTATTCATTTATTATTATATGTTGTTCCGCTGCGAATTGTGAGATTCTGTTGTTGTTCAGTTGTTTCCTTTCTGTCCCGTTCTCTATTTTTAAATTTTTCTTTCCGTTTCTATTTGTTCTATTTTAAAATTGTTCTATCTTCTATTTTCTCTTTTCTCTATTTTCTATCTTTCTGATCTCTCCTTCTCTCCTTTTCTTTTCTTAAATTCTTTTTAAAACCCTAACTATTCGGTTTTTCGGCAACGAAAATCCGTAAACGTTACATTTGGTATCAGAGCTGATGGTTAAGCTACAACCATGGTTCTGTTGGGTATTACTCATTAGAGATAGAGTCAGCAGTACTCTAGAATGAGTTTGAGTGTAATAATAGCTATGAGAGCGTATTTGTTAGTGAATATAAAAATTGTTTTATATTGTGATGATTGGTTTGTTGAGTGGTATATGAACCTTCGTTAGCACGGTCTGCAAAACTATGCCGAAGGGGTTTCTAAACACTTAAATAGAACAATTCGACATAATATTGTTTTAAATTGCGTAAATGAAATAATTTTACCTTGATTTTATTTTTATATATAAAGGAATAATTTTTTTTTTTTTGAATTATTAAAGTATGTATAAGTAGATTGTTTGGTTGTTTGAATAATCTAAATAAAAGAATAATTGTATAAGCAAAAGAATTATAAGAATTGAATTATAATTAAAGTGAATTACAATTGTGAAATAAACTTATATATATAAGAAGTGAAACTATATGAATATATTTATGAATATGAGTTGTAAATAAAAAATGAATTTAAAGTTAAATGAAAATTTACTTTAAAATTGGAATCTGAATTTATTTACAAGTGGGAATTTACGTTATGTAAAACTAAGTGATGTTTAAAATGAAGTATAACTTAAGAGAGGTTGGATGAAGTTGATATTCGTATCAAACTAAATTAATAAAGTTAAGTAAGAAATGTGAACTTAAGTTATGGGAATGAAATTCTACTTTAGAAATTGAATTGAATTAATGAATTGAATGTTGATCAATTGAATGTAAATTAAGTTGAAAACCCATTTCATTGAATATTGATAAGAATATGAATGAATATATATTGGTTATGGATGTTAGTTGATTGATGGTTGAATATATATTGCATTTGTTGTTTAGTTGCATTTGCTATGTGACATATATAGTTGATATGTTGCTATATGTTGTATATTGAGATTATTTTCATATATGCATGTTCTCATGTTGTTTGTTGAGTGTTTAGTAGGTGCGGATCGCGTTTGCTTCGCACTTGGAGCTCGCTTTAGCGCTATATTAGCCGTATATGCTCGCTAATAAAATATAAGGTACATATCTCGGATTACATATCGTACTTTTACATTTTTTTCCCTGCGGGATGCCTCATTACTTGATGAGATGTATATTTTTGATATATATACTGTCATTTTTTTTTCGGATCGAGCCGCGCAAAGGAGACTATGGCGAATTTTTCCGAAAATTTAAGGCGTTAGAAAAATTTTGAAAAAATGGGAAAATTTTGAAAACTTTAACTTTGATTTTGGAATTGAAAGTTAAACAATAGTAGTTGTTTTTGAAAGATAACTAAGTATGATTTGGAAACTTAGTAAAGTATTATAAGAAGTCTAACTATCAATTTTGGAAAAATTAATAGATTCTGTAACTTTTCTTACTTGTAATTTCGAGGACGAAATTCTTTTAAGGGGGAAAGATTGTAACGACCCAGAATTTTTATTAATTAAAATTTGAATATTTAATTAATTTTAAATATTTATAAGTGAATTTATAAGTCAAATAAATTTTTATTTGAATTATTGGATTTAATTGGATAATTAAATCGATAAATTTAATACGTTAAATTATGGAAATAATTGAAATTTGGGTTAAATATGATTGAAAATGATTTGTAAAATTTTATTTTATCATATTGAAGTTAGAACGATATTTTAGAACTTTTAAAATCGAATTAAAAGTTTATTTGTGAAAATTGAATATTTTAATATTTAATCGACTAGTAAAATAGTCAATTTTTGAACAGTCTCAGAATTGAAAGAAACCAGTTCCATTGGATCCGTAATAGTTAGTTATTACCGGATTTCAATTTTTGTGTCAATCGGAGTTATCGTTTGATCGTGGCAGCTCGAAACGCATCGAATTACTTTTAATTTAAATTTGGCGAGTTAAAATAGCCATTTTTCAAAAAGTCTCGGATTTCGACGAAACCAGTTTCATCGGATCCGTAATGTGATATTATTGTAAGGTTTCAAATTTCAATTCAATTGGATTTACCGTTTGTCCGGTACAAATTAAAACGCCTAGAAATCGATTTAAATCGGTTTAATTTAAACTGAGCGTTTACAGCCATAACTCGCACAGATGTCCGAATTAGCTTCCGAAACCTGTTCCATTGTGTCCGGAACGCGGGGTAAACCTTAGAAACGCTGGTTACGGCGCGTAAATCGGAGGTCGGAATTTCCGGATGAATAGTGTTCGATTTTTTCTCTATAAATACACCCCACCCCTTCATAAATTAAAAAAAAAAAAAGAAATAACAAACCCTAGCCGCCACCCCCATAAACAAAGGCCAGATTTTTCCCACCTTCCTCCCTCAATCACTCACGATCCGTCAACAATTAGAGGAAGTTGTCAACATGAAAGTTGGAGAGGGGAGTGAGAGCTACGATCTGAACGGTTATGATTGAGATAGGAGTTGTATTTTGGGAGTAAAGGGGGGCCGTTTGCTTCGACTTGCGCACGCCATACGAGGCCGTGGGTGAGGCCGAGTTGGCCAGGGCTATGGCCGAACATAGGGGGGTTTGGGGCTTCCTATTGCAGGTTGTTGATCGAGTTAATATCGAGTATTGTTGTTGCTAAATTAAACCCTAGTTCAAGCTATTAGGTTCGGTTTATGCGTGTATACCTGGAGCATATGCGAGAGAGGAAGGAGAAAGGGGAGAGCCGTAGGATTTAGGTTGGAGGGTGATGATTGGGTATGTTAAAAAAAATTAATTAAAGTTGTTGTAAATTTTAGTTTAAATCGTGTATAAACTTTTAAAATTCATATCTTTGTCATACGAGGTCGAAAATGCGCGAAACCAGTTGCGTTGGAATCGTATCGTCGAGCACTACGTGATGGAGTTGGATTGGAGTCGTTTGGAGTTAGTGAGAATTTTGGGTAAAATTAAACGCACGTTTAATTTTATTCGAAATAAATCGCTAAAACGGAAATTAAAATCAAGGTGAGAACTTCTCACTCAATCGAATCGGTTTCGATTTTATTTTAAATAGTTAGATTTAAAATATTTGAATGCATGTTTGAATGATTATTGATATCTATTGATTGTTAAAATAGACATTATACGCCGTTAGTAAGCGGATGTTATTTATTAAAAACATATACCGCGAATATTTCATAAACAGTGAAATTGGTATTATATATAATATCAATATATATATATATTGGCATATGTATATATTGCAGTTGTTGATTTCCCGCATTTTTTAGCGGATGAGACCCTATTGCGCCGTTATTAAGCGGATAATATTTAATAAAAACATGTACCGCGATAATTTCGTACTGGAGCGAAATTGGTTTTGTGCTAATGTTTTTGGATGCAGGAAAACAGGTTGGAGGGATCCAACTGGATTCCTCAACAGTTTTTATTTGATTTCAGATATTTTGATATTTGATGGATTTTCATATTGATATATGATATCGTTGTGGTCGTGATTGACTATTTGGTGTGTAGCATCATTGGACCCAGATTTTGGGATTTTAAAATGATTTTTAAAGGTGATTTTTGAAAAGTATACGTTATAAACTATTTTTGGAAATTTATTTATTTTAAATAAATAAACGTTATACTTATAAAAGTTATAAAATTATGAGTTTTGAGAAATATAGTTAAAAGATTGATTTTTGAAAATACGGGTTAATGATGTTATAAAATAGTTTAAACTGGGATTTTTGAATTTATTGCGAAAAGTTTAAATATAGGATTTATAAAATTTAATTATTTTATAAATCAAGAGAATGATGAAATTATAAAGGAAATTAAAGACGTTTTAAAAGAATAATATAAATTGATTTATATTAAGAGATTTATAAATGGATATTTATAAATTGAAATAGTGACATTATAAAACGAGTTTTTATAAGTGTTTGAATGTAGTGGAAATGAATTTCCTAAATGAATGAAATTTATAGAATTATAAACTGTGAAGTTATAAATGAAATTTATAAATAGTAAGATTCATAAATTTGGTGAAATTATTTGAAGAATAGATTGGTTAAATAAATGGATCTTATAAGTTATAAGATTTATAAATTGGAAAGTCTTTAAAAGAACGATTTTGTAAAATAATCGTTTTATAAGCATTTGACTTATTATATGAACATTTAGTTTATAATTTAGTTATAAACTGGAATAGGTTAATAAAAGAATTTATAAAAAAGGAAGTTTTTATAAATAAATAGTAATGGAATTTATAAACGTTGTTTTATAAATTCGCAAACGACTTATTTTGATAAGTAAATTATTATAACTTATGTATGGAGTTATATTCACGTTTTAGACCGTGAATAATCCTTTGAAATAAAATGCATAGAATTGATGAAATTTGTTAACGTAGTATATTCACGTTTTTGAATAATGAATAATACGTTAAAGAAATTGTTTTGAATGTGATGTTTTAAACAGAATTAAAACGATCTAAAGATGTTTTAAAATATGTTGAGATTCGAAACCATAGATTTCAACATTTATTATTGAAATAGACGTTTTCGAGAAATAAAAGGAAATGGTGGACTATAACACTGTTGTTACAGTAAATGATTTCCGAAAGGAAATGTTTTGAATAGTATTGGGATTTATATATCTATTTTAATTTCGAATCCCTATACTAGTGATTTTGGGTTGTCGTAACGATGTTTTACGTAACATTCGTTTTGGCCCAAATAAATATGTTAAGAGAATGATTTCCTTAAAGAGTGAATTATATACTTAATTCGATTTAAGTATATTGAATATTTTCTAAGTGTTGAAAATAAATAAAATTTGTGAATTACTTATTTAATAAGTATGGAAATGTTTTCCAATATGAAGTGAATATTGAGAATTTATCTTTTTGAAGATAAATTGAAATGAAAATTTGAAATCGTAATATGCATGGATATTTTGGAATATAAATTCACTAAGGAATTTATATGAGAAAGTGGAATTTGTTTAGAAAAATAAATATTGATTTATTTTTGAAGTGTTGAAATTATATATCTTGTAAAGATATTTTGGAAAATAAATAATTTGGAAAATTATTTGGAATCTGGTGATGTTGTGCATATCCATTGATAGTTCAATAATCGACTATCAATATTTCCCTTTGAATGGGTATTTGATGTGATTTGTTTGAATTTGAATGCACACTTATTTTTGAATAAGCGCTCACTATTCGGGTTTACCGGGAAAGGACCATGGGGTCGTATAACCCATTCCGAATATGTGATACGTCGTTGTGAAATTGCATTGAAGATCGGTGTTGAAGACCGGTATTTGCGAGAGCGGTAGGATGACCTATCGATTGTCTCTGCACTGGGTCGCTCCTGGTATAGAGATTCCATAAGTGATGGGAAATCCGATCAGGATTGTGGATATCCGGATTGCAAGGACTTCTTTGTAAGTGCTTTCGGTTTTGTTAGATCCCGGAACAGACTTGTATGGATTGTATGTCTGACATTACAAGTTGAGATATAAAGCCGATTTCTTTCAAATATATTTCTGTTGGTGGTGGAGAATTTATTCTTTTAGCTTAACACCCTTCTCTGAGACGTACGAGCTCAGAGGTTATATAGTTGAAGTTATCAGCGATATATTCCCAATTTGGTAATGTGACATGTTGAGTGATGCTGAAATGATCATTGTGCTGATTATTTGTGATAGGATCATTTATTTGATCGTCTATCTTGGTGATCATTGTGTTGATCATTTGTTGACCCAAAGCATGGCTTTTGTATAAAGTATGTTTTTGTGGACGTGAATTCGTCGAGCCTCACATCCCGGAAATGGTCAAAACAGGAAAGATGCAGCAAGGTTATGAGGGGTAGCGCCCTTTAGGATATGTGCATTTCCTTCTGGAAAAGGGTGGTATCATGGTATGGAGCCCAGATACTTACTCATGTTAAAACACTTTATTATTATGATTGTGTGAATTGATTACGAGCGCTCGGTTGTAAAGGTCCCAAAGGACTGGGGGATGGCATATTCGGTCAGTTGTTACTCAGTTAGGGGTAACCCGGCCTTGTGTTGGTAGAGATCCGGTTTGGTTCTCGGGGATGTCCATCCAGAGGCATTCTCATGTGGCAATGGGAAGTTCCTTGGCCTGATCATTTGTTGGAAATCCAATTCTCAATACGAAACTTGTACGGTATTAGTTGTATAACCTGCTATGGAATGTGGCGGTAACCTGCTATTGAACATGGTTAGCTATAGTAGGCATACGATAATGGTCGTATGTTGGCTAAGATTTATATCTTTATTTTCGAAATGATTTTACTACACTATGCACTAGTAATAATATCAAATGTTATTTTAAATACGTATCAAGCATCTTTGACTATCATAAGGAGAAATCTCCTCCGATTCTGCGTTTGCATGTGTGTGTGTGCGGGAGGCCTTATGGTAGTCTCATTTTTAAAAGCATTGCGAATTGAATTTAAAAATATTCCTCTATTTTGATTTTAAAGTTAAATAAACTGTTTTGAGTTCTCACACCAGTCACATGACTGACTCCGAGTTTATTGTTTTCCTTCCTAAACTCTGGGTGCCCACCAATTTCCACACGGGCAGTCAAGAGTTAAGGTTTATCAAGATATTCTGGATATTCAGGAGTTGCTGGAGGCAAGCTGGATGGCATGGCGTATTACTAGTATAGTATTTCTTTTTCCGCTGCATTGTTAGTTGTTGTTGTATGATGTTGTACACTCTGATGATATGATGTAATGAAATGTAATGTAATGTAATAACTGATATAGTTCTTTGTTTAAAGAGTATTCATTTATTATTATATGTTGTTCCGCTGCGAATTGTGAGATTCTGTTGTTGTTCAGTTGTTTCCTTTCTGTCCCGTTCTCTATTTTTAAATTTTTCTTTCCGTTTCTATTTGTTCTATTTTAAAATTGTTCTATCTTCTATTTTCTCTTTTCTCTATTTTCTATCTTTCTGATCTCTCCTTCTCTCTTTTTCTTTTCTTAAATTCTTTTTAAAACCCTAACTATTCGGTTTTTCGGCAACGAAAATCCGCAATGTTACATCTAGCCCTCCACGTTGCTTCGTTTTACATCACAACCGTTCAGATTGTAGCTCTCACTCCCCTCTCCAACTTTCATGTTGAAAGTTTTGGCTAAAACTGAATAGATGAAGAGAGATTAGAGGGAGAAGGTGACCAATTTTCAGCCATTGATTAACAAAGTGGCGGCTGCAGTTTTAGATTAGGGTTTTGATATATATTTTTTTTATTTGTGAATGAGGCCTATTTATAGAGAATAAATGAACACTATTCATCCGGAAATTCCAAACTTCGATTTACACGCCGAAACTGACGTTTCTAGGGTTTGTCCCGCGTTCCGGACACAATGGAACAGTTTTCGGAAGCTAATTCGGACATCTGTGCGAGTTATGGCAATAAACGTTCAATTTAAATTAAACCGATTTAAACGATTTTCTAGGCATTTTAATTTGCACCGAACAAACGGTAAATCCAATTGACTTGAAATTTGAAACCTTACAATAATATCACATTATGGATCCGATGAAACTAGTTTCGTCGAAATCCGACACTGTTTGAAAAATGGCTATTTTAACTCGCCAAATTAATATTAAAAACAATTCGATGCGTTTCGAGCTGCCACGATCAAACGATAGCTCCGATTGCTACGAAAATTGAAATCCGGTAATAACTAACTATTATGGATCCAATAGAACTGGTTTCGTCCAATTCTGAGACAGTTCAAAAATTGGCTATTTTCACTAGTCGATTAAATATTAAAATATTCAATTTTCACAAATAAACTTTTAATTCGATTTTAAAAGTTCTAAAATATCGTTCTAACTTCAATATGATAAAATAAAATTTTACAAACCATTTTCAATCATATTTAACCCAAATTTCAATATTTTCCATAATTTAACATATTAAATTATCGATTTAATTATCCAATTAATCCTTTTATTCGAAATAAAATTTATTCGACTTATAAATTTCACTTATTAATATTTAAAATTAATTAAATATTCAAATTTAAATTAATAAAAATTCTGGGTCGTTACAATATATAATTTTCACACTTCAAAAATAAATCAATATTTATTTTTTTAAACAAATTCCCCTTTCTTTTATAAATTCAATAGTGAATTTATATTTCACAATATCTACTGATATACGATTTTCAATAGGTTTCAATATTCATTTTCAATTTATCTTCAAAAAGATAAATTCTCAAAACGTTTCGTTTCACATTGGAAAAACATTTCCATACTTATTTATAAATAAGTAATTCATAAATCTTTTTATTTTCTACACTTGGAAAATATTCAATATACTTAAATCGAAATTAAGTATATATTTCATTCTTTAAAGAAATCATTCTCTTAAACATATTTATTTGGGCCAAAACGAATGTTACGTAAAACATCGTTACAACAACCCAAAATCACTAGTATAGGGATTCGAAATTAGAATAGATATATAAATCCCAATACTATTCAAACATTTCCTTTCGGAAATCATTTACTATAACAACTGTGTTATAGTCCACCATTTCCTTCTATTTCTCGAAAGCGTCTATTTCAACAATAAATGTTGAAATCTATGATTTCGAATCTCAACACATTTAAAACATCGTTAGATCATTTTAATTCTATTTAAAACATCACATCCAAAACATTTTCTTTAACAAATTATTCACTATTCAAAAACGTGAATATACTTTGTTAACAAATTTCATCATTTCTATTCACTTTATTTTAAAGGATTATTCACTGTCTAAAACGTGAATATAACTCCATAAGTAAGTTATAAAAATTAACTTATCAAAATAAGTCGTTGCGAATTTATAAAACAACGTTCATAAATTTCTTTTCTATTTATTATATAACAACTTCCTTTTATAGATTCCTTTACTAACCTATTCAATTTATAACTCAATTATAAACCAAAGGTTCACATTATAAGTTAAATGCTTATAAAACGATTATTTTACAAAACCGTTCTTTTAAACTTCCCAAATTATAAATCTTATAACTTATAAGATTCATTTATTTACCCAAAACTTATTCTTCAAATAACTTTACATATTCTATAAACCTACTGTTTATAAAATTCCATTTCTAACTTCACCGATTATAATTCTATAAATTTCATTCATTTATGAAATTCATTCACAATCCATTCTAACACTTATAAAAACTCGTTTTATAATTTCAATCTTTTATTTATTTATAAATATCAATTTATAAATCTTTTAAATAAATCAATTCATATTATTATTGAAAACGTCTTTAAACTCCTTTATAATTTCACCATTCTCTTGATTTATAAAATAATCAAATTTTATAAATCCTATATTTTCAACTTTTTATAATAAATCCAAAAATCCCAATTTTAAACTATTTTATAAAACCATTAACCCCATATTTTCAAAAAATAAATCTTTAATCGTATTTCTCAAAATCATAATTTTTATAACTTTAAAAATTATAACGTTTATTTATTTAAAATGGATCAATTCTGAAAATATTTTATAAACGTATACTTTCAAAAATCACTTTTGAATCCTTTTAAAATTCCAAATTTGGCCCAATGGTGCTACACACCAAATAGTCAATCACGACTACAACGACATCACATATCGTATATGATAATCCATCAAATATCAAAATATCTGAAATCAAATAAAAACTGTTGAGGAATCCAGTTGGATCCCTCCAACCTGTTTCCTACATCCACAAACATTAGCACAATACCATTTCCGCTCCAGTACGAAATTATCGGGGTATATGGGATTTAAAATATTATCCGCTTAATAACGGCGCAATAGGGTCTCATCCGCTAAAAAATGCGGGGAATCAACAATTGCAATATATACATATGCCAATATATATATATATATATATATATATATATATATATATTGCTATTATATATAATACCAATTTCACTGTTTATGAAATATTCGCGGTATATGTTTTTAATAAATAACATTCGCTTACTAACGGCGCATAATGTATATTTTAACAATCAATATATGCAATCATCATTCAATCATGCATTCAAATATTTTAAATCTAACTATTTAAAATAAAATCGAAACCGATTCGATTGAGTGAGAAGTTCTCACCTTGATTTCAATTTCGTTTTAGCGATTTATTTCGAATAAAATTAAACGCGCGTTTAATTTTACCCGAAATTCTCACTAACTCCAAACGACTCCAATCCAATTGCATCGCGTAGTGCTCGTCCATACAATTCCAACGCAACTAGTTTCGCGCGTTTTCGACCTCGTATGAAAAAGATATGATTTTTACAACTTTATACGAATTTTATATAACTAATTACAACAATTTCTTTTTATATTTTAACCTACTCATTTCTGGCCGTAGGATCCCTAGCCTCCTTCATCACAGTCGTCCTTTGCCTTCTTCCCAAAATCACGTTCCAACAACTACAAGAAGATAGCCGCACATACAAACCCATGAATGCAAATTAGTTTTTGATTTATCGATCGCCACAAGCAACTTGAACACGATCGGAAACAAGGGTTTTGAAGCCCCTCACACAAGCTACTCTCGGCCTGAGTATGGGGAAGCTCGGCCTCACCATTTGCCTTGATTTCCGTGCGCAACACCCAGGGAACGCGGCCCCGCTGCCATCGACTCGCTCCACTTCACGCCATCATCTCCGTATGGATCTAACGAGCTCGAGACGCTCTACAACTTTCATGTTAAACACTTCTTCTAATTATCTACATATTTAGAGAAATTGAGGGGAGAAAATCGAAAAATTCTGGCCTTTGATAAAGGAGGTGGCGGCTAGGGTTAGGTTTAGTTTATTTTATTTTATTTTTTTTAATTTATGAAGGGGTAAGGGTCTATTTATAGGAAAACGAACGAAACACTATTCATTTCGATTTTCCAAACTCCGATTTACGCACAGTGACTGACGTTCCTAAGGTTTATCCCGTGTTCCGGACACAATGGAATAGGTTTTGGAAGCTAATTCGGTCATCTGTGCGAGTTATGGCCATAAACGTTCGATTTAAATTTAAACCGATTAAACCGATTTCGATGCGTTTTAATTTGTACCGGACAAACGATAAATCCAATCGACTTGAAATTTGAAACCTTACAATAATATCACATTACGGATCCGATGAAACTGGTTTCGTCGAAATCCGACACTGTTTGAAAAATGGCTATTTTAACTCGCCAAATTAATATTAAAAACAATTCGATGCGTTTCGAGCTGCCACGATCAAACCGCAACTCCGATTGCTACGAAAATTGAAATCCGATAATAACTAACTATTACGGATCCAATGGAACTGGGTTTGTCCAATTTTGAGACTGTTCAAAAATTGGCTATTTTCACTAGTCGAATAAATATTAAAATATTCAATTTTCACAAATAAACTCTTAATTCGATTTTAAAAGTTCTAAAATATTCTTCTAACTCCAATATGATAAAATAAAATTTTACAAATCATTTTCAATCATATTTAACTCAATTTTCAATTATTTCCATAATTTAACATATTAAATTATCGATTTAATTATCCAATTAAATCCAATATTCGAAATAAAATTTATTCGACTTATAAATTTCACTTATTAATATTTAAAATTAATTAAATATTTAAATTTTAATTAATAAAAATTCTGGGTCGTTACAATAGTAAATATAGAACATAGCAGAAATGCTTGCATCTCACATTTCAACATATTTGGGCACAACTAAGTCCGTATGGAGCTTATTGGAGAATGAATTCCATCAACAACTAGACTACTGGGTTATTGCCCGTCACAATACACCTCTAGAAAAATGTACCGAGGTCAACAAGAACATCTTGCATTCCCTACTACATAGGACTGTCCTACTCCTTACTGGACCGAATATATCATCACCGTAGTTGCTTTGCAACCTTTACCGAGAGTGCCCATGTACAATCAATCCATAAAATGAATGCATATCTAGAAAGGTGATGATACACCCTAATTGGAACGATCCACTTAGTCCTGCTGCATATCCCATGTTTTAGTCATTCCTGGTTGATGAGGCTAGAGAATACATTTTACCTTTTATATATAGAAATCCTACTTGGATGCCAACACTGCCCTCCATGCAGTAATGCAGTGCAAACATTTGTCCACACAAGTTATTCAGGATATGAGCAAACTGAAGGCACTACTTCTACAACATCCATTTTGGAATCACCCTTAGAATTAGTAGAAAGTAGCCCTTGCACTTCAAAGAGCTCCGTCTTCGATCATCTTCAGATAATCCAATTTGAAACGCTTATGCCAGTTCGAAGTGGTTTTCAGATAATATATCTTATCACAATCTCTCCGAACCGACAATGGTATTTTTAAAACAGACTGACAATTGGTAGTCGATTATTTAACTATCAAATAAACAAACAATACGACCAGAGGTTTAATTCCCTAAAGGAAAAATAACACCGGTTAAGTTAAAAGAAACCCTAGGCCTCTTAAATTAATTTGCATTAATCTAAATCACTTTGTTAATAATTGTATCAAATATCTTTTACAAGATATATTTCAAAACATTAACCCTTCCATATACTCATATTAACGATTTAGGTATATGCATAAATCACCGTATTTCCATACTTTGAAAATGCATACATATACTTATTTCAATGGTATAAGTATATTTACAAATATTAAGAAACATTCATATTCCAAAACCGCAGTAAAAATTGGGTTAAAATGGAGACATTAAAAAGAAATAATATTAGCCAAAACACTATTCCTTTAGTGTTAAGTAGGGAAAGAATATTCCCTACTGCCATAATTAAGAAGGTCAATCAAGGAAATCAGAACCCTTTTTCAAATAGACTCTTTTATAAAAATCCCTTTCATAATTATAACTCAAATCCATTTTAGAATTCCTTTCACAAATATTATTCATAAATCACTTTAAGAATATACATAACATAATTTCAACATCCTTTTATAAACTTCCAAATTCATTCAATAAATCTTTTATAAACATCCTTTTATATTATTTATAAAACCCTTTTATAAAACTTCTTTTATAAAATATTATTTATAAACTCATTTTATAAAACTTAAAATCCAATTATACAACTACTTTATAAAACAAAACTCATTTTATAAAACAAACTCCAAATATAAAATCAAACTTTAATTATAAAACCTTCATTTTTTTATAAAATTCCATTTTTAACGTTCCTTTCATATTTATAAAACACCATTTATACATTTTCAAATTTATCACACTTCCAGTTTCTAAAATAGATCCAACTACTTTCTCTAAAATGACCCTTCCACGTATTATTATAAATCCACAAATGTGATTTATTTCTCAAATTTATCAAAAGAAAATATCCTCCCTTTTATAAAATATCACTTATAAGACTCTCCATCAATTTATAAAATACCATTTATAATCTATTCTTTTATTTTCAACATTTTGTGTAAAATGTCTAACAATATTTATTTCAAAATATTCCCATCTTCTTTAAAACAAAAATCACTTTTAAATAAAAGATAACCCCTTTTTATTTCCTTTTTAAGAAAATAAACCTTTATTATTATAATAATTTTTTCTATAAAAATCAATACTCCTAAAATAATTATTTTAAACATTTACTTATATATATATATATTAGAAAGAATAATAAAGAAATTTTGAAATATAATAGAAAAGTTTTAAAAACCCATTATATTATAATATTATAGAAATTCCAAAACAGCCGGATTTATATCATTTCCCAAATCAAAAATTAATAATACTCTAAAATACTAAATCGAGGCCCATAATTACAATTACATTTAACAAATGCTATAACTACCCTTTTTTTACCGAAAATGTTTAATTTTCACATATGCCGGTGTCATACCCAATATGGCTAAAGAGTCAAATTTTCAGCATTTAATAATCAATATCATAGACATATAATTGAAATCAACCAACGAGTGAATTACTAGAAATTGTAAATCACTACAGTGTGAAATTCAGATTTCTCAACAAATTTTCCTATATTTCAAATTTAAGTGTCAATCGCTTTAAAAGCGGATATTTTAACCAAATAGCTAATAATTTCAACGAAATACAAATAACAAATTTTATTTACCATATAATATACTGATTTATCCAAAGAGATGACTTATACTCACTTAAATTCCAATTAGCGCCGAAGCATTCCGATTTAATCTAAAACTGAACGACGTCCGATTTTAGCTCAAATTTCAACTTGCTTCAAATTCACCCAACTAGTTCCACCATGAAGCTTTCGTCATTATGAGCACAATGCAAAAGGTTTCTTCTCAATTGGTCCTCGTATGAGCATGATATTGCATTTATAAGTCATCGATTTTAACTATAATTAATTAACACTAATTACTTTATCAATTCCTTAATTACCATTAAAAAAATTAATCCTTCTTCTACAATACTCATTCCTAGTTCTTTCTATTTCCTGCTCCTCCATTACCACTGCTTCTCATCCCTCTCCCTCGGACTACGATCAACGAAACCCACAACCAATGACGTCAACGAACTCCCACTCCCAAACACCACCCCTTGGACCCTTTGAATCGAAGCTTGTTGGCCATGTACGGATCGCGACTTAAGACATCTCCACATTCATGCGATCAGTCGCGACACCCTACCAAGAGCTGAGCTCCACCATCTTTAGCCTCTAAGTGCCATATGACCCCCTTAACCCAGTTACAACAACCATTTCTCCAATCAAGCACAAAACATTAAGATTTCCCAAACCCTAGTTTAATTCCTACTCACGACTTTACTGTCGCATGCCTCAACTAGGAGCCGCAACCTCCAAATCTCCAACCATATGTGGATCTAAGCTTTCTAAATCCAAAGTAAGAGCTTTATAAATTTTTTTTGAAATTTATATGAGTTGTTTTATTTTTATTTTTAAAGAAGGAGATACAATGAGTTTTCTGGTATGCAATGTAACAGTAAGGTGGACAGTTAGAAATGTGTTGTGGTGGTTTGGATAAGGGTTTGGCTATATTATATTTGCGATTTCTGGCATTTCACCACATAGATTTATTTTCGCATATGGACTCCAAACGATAAAAGAAAAATACAATCGCACTTGGAATAGCAACGCGACTCCAAAGCAATAATAATATATACTGGTTATTCGAATCTAAAAAATCAAGAAAGCACTGCCGTTTGCCGACAAATCGTTAAACGAATACATTCAATATTTTCCAAATTAAAAATTATGGAAAAAGAATTAATTATTCAACAAAATTCGAGTCATAAAAATAATAATTTTTTCTTATTAATTATTTTGGCCATTTATTGCTGCAAATAAATTTACAAATAAATTCACCGTTATTATTTATTTAAAATAGTTAAATAAGACCGTTAAAGCATTTAATTAATATTAAATTTAAAATCCAATTATTTGAAACATTATTCAAATATGAATTCACAATTCAAATATTTTAAACAACTCCTATATTTGAATTCAAGTTATTAAATTATTAAAAACCAATTGTTGCAATATTTTATTTTAATTAAATACTCAAAGTCCAATGACCAAAATTCTAGGTCATTATAGAGTTATAAATAATTAAATATTTAATTAAAATATATTTATTAGGAAATCCATAAATGATTTGTTTGTGATAGTAATTAAAAATGGTTTTAATTATAAGTATTATATCACAATATACTAAACACGTCATTTTAAACATTCCTAGTTAAGATGCATCGAGATTGGATATCGATATATCCTTTGAAACTAGAGTACGTAACGCCCTCCAAATGTTGGGTAATGTATTACTCGTGATTATTGGAGAGCACAAAGGGTTACGTACTGATAGTTATTGGATAATTATGGAATGACTCACTCGATAGTTTTCTATTGGCTAATTAATAAACTTAGGTCAAAAAGAAAATATCGATAGGACCGATTTACACAGTTCTCTCGACTTTAGAATACTATTGATCTTCGATATGAACGCTCCACTTTAATTATAGTCAAATCATGACACGACGTCCATCGAGTAACTGAAGTTGGGTTGAGTGGAAGTATTGAAAGTGAAACAACTGTTCAAGAGAGGATTCATCTCCTCAGTTATATGGGGTTAGTATCATGGTTGACTCAAGTCAACTTAAAGTCAAAATCGCTAGCCGGAGTAGTTCAGTTAATCATGATTGTTATTATTGAACCAAGTACTTTGTGTTTGAATTATAAAGTTAAATATGGACGATTTTGAAATTTTGACAATTAACAAATTCCATATGTCTGAAGTGATATAGTTTTGACGAACAAAATTGGTGTATATTCACAATCGGGTTACACTTAACGGACAAAAATTGTATTTTTACCGAAACCAAGTAAGCGATAAATTTGGCAAAAATGTCACACGACATATAAAGTGAAGTGTGAATGTTAATACTCGAATAGTTAGCTATGAATCGCTAACCATATTTACACCTAAAGAGTCACACAACTAAAACGTCGAATACTCCTTTGACCACATAATTTAATTAATTTGTAACTATTATAAACTAATTAAATTAATTAAAATTTATAAATTTTAATTATAAAATTTTATTTTTATTTGATGAACAGTAGTAATAAATATGTTTATAATATTTATAAATACATTAATCGATATATGTTATCGATATGCGTTTAAATTGAATTTAAATGCGACATATTTTTGTTCAAGCTTTAAATGGGTTTGAAGCCAATATGGGAAAGAGGGAGTTCGGTCATGCTTAGGACTAGGTAGAGGTGACTACAATATGGGAAATGGTCTAATGTTCTGATAGGATAAGGGGAACAGAACGAGTAAGAGAGAAAAGTGGATTTGGATCTTAACTTATCTCTCTAGTCCTTCCTCTATACATATTCACAACCCTTGTTCTTATTAGAAATTTTTGATGCCTTCATCCTCCCTACCTTTGGATGCATTCTATCTCTACCTCCCTCTCCATTTCAAAAGCTCAAATCGAATAAAACAAACGTTATTCGATAGTTGATGGTCATCGGTTTAGGAGTTAGCACTCTACTAGATTGGAAACTAGTTCAAAGAGTTGATCTCATCATTTCAAGGTGTAGTAATAGGCTTTGGAAATGTGGTAATTTTCTGATCTACTAATGTGTGTGAATAATATATATATACAGACACACATATTTGTGTGTGTGTGTTTGTGTGTGTGTGTGTCACATGTATTATTTTGTTAGTTAGGTGATGATTTTAGCATATTGATATATCGTTGCATTCGGAATAGTTGTATGATTATATACTTATATAATTAGAAAAGAATTTATGACATAAACATGCCTTCAATTCTCATGGCAGATAATAAAAAATTGATTTTTTAATTTAAGTTAATTTAATATACATTATTTATTTTATATAAGCTTCATAATTTAAACAATAAATCTTACATTGCACAAAATATGGTTTTAAAATTTTATACAATAAATTTTATACTTAAAATTTTTTTGGCATAACTAAAATAATATATATATATATATATATATATATAATTTAAATATTATTTAAATCACTTAATTCTATGAATATAATATATATATATATATATATATATATTATAAATTATGTTTTAATTTTTATTAAATTAAATTTGCACCTAATAACACTTTCAATAGACAAATATAAATAATTTTTCACATATAATTTAAATATTTAAATAATTATCTAAATTAATAATTGATTTTAAATTATGATGTATGTAATATTAAAATACCTTTGATATTTTACTAAAATATTTAAATTTGAAATTATCATCTATTTTTTTTATTAATTTCCGTATGGATATGTGTGTGTGTGTGTAATAAAAATAAAATAAAAAACTTTTGTCATGAGCAATATAATGGGTATATATATATTTATTATATATATTCATTAAACTATATATATATATGAATGAATTTATATATATATATATATATATATATTTAATATATATACACTTTTATTTTAAATAATAAAAAGTCTAATTTTGATTTCGAATTTTCAATAAAATAAATAAATAAAATTTTAGTTTAATTTAAATGATTTTAAACATACATATGCATATACATATTTATATATAAATGTACTTTACAAATTGCACACACACACATATATATATTCATAAATAATTTCAAAATAATATGTATGTATGTGTGTGTGTGAATATATTTGCAATATTTTGTATACATAAATTATAGTATATAAACAAACATTTGGACGATACATTTGTATACTAGACGAGCAAGCATGTCTGTTAGGGTGTAAATCCCAGCACTTATACATTGGTATGTTAAAGCTTACACGGATTGCTACGTTACACATGCACACACACATATATGTGTGTATATGATACACGTATGTATATATAATATAAAGCTATATTATAAATATAATAAATAAAATAATGATCTTATTTAAAATAATATAGAAATGTCCTAAACAAATTAGACTTCATAGGCCCAATAACGATTCAAAATGGTTTTAAAAAAATTGAAATTCATCCATTACTTTCATTGTGGGCTGGCCTAGTTCCAACTAAATTTCCATTTGATTTCACCACACTTAATCTTTTTTTAATCTAATGATTCATAAATACATATGAATCCAACAAATTTGATTGTAACTAAGATGTAATTGACCTTGACTTTATGTAGATTTTCCACTCTTTTTGTAAATTGTGTAACCCTAAATTAGACTAACATAGTACATAATAATTTATAGCTCAAATTTTGGTGTTACGATGTAATGTAACAACGGACCACTTCGACCCTCAAAAGTCGACACTAATACATCCATGGTATTCACACCGAGCATCCAAGTGTTGGAAAGACAGCTTGTTGGGGTGAAAGAAAAGAAAAAATAGAACAGAATCTCACATCGTGACGAGTAATATATAATATCCAAATGATATTTATAAAATAAAACTGTAATATACATATATCAATCAGCGTAAACTAATTTATCATCAGCCTGGACAGTTATAACAACATGTTCTCACAAATGCCGATAGATAAAAAACAAAAAATGCAGTGGAAAATAAAATACATAAATAGTTCTTGGAGGCATCCTACTCATCTCTTGAAGCTCCAAGTAATCCATACCTAAATATGGAAATATACTCGGGTCTGACTCGAGTATTATAAGAAAACAACACTCGGATCAGTCTGGTAAACCAGCATGAGAACTCAAATCATATGGATTTTTGTATTTATAAAACCCTTCAAAAATAAAGATATCTCATAAGACCATGCCACACATAAACACGGATGAGTTTTTACCTTACGATAACCAAACCATTTTTATTAGAAAATCTGTAGGGTTTAAAATAAATAGTTAACATATCTGGAATGGTTACATTAATTACATTCAACAACATATTTAGTATACAACTAAGTCCGTTAGGCACGTATTGGAAAATGGATTCCGACAATGATAAGGTAAGAGATTACCTTCCTTATAATACACTTCCAAATAAAATGTATCGATGCTGCAAACATTGCATCTCTACCAACATAGAACCGACCTACCCCTTCCTAGATAGTACCGGATATGATCATCATCCTGGCTGCCCACTTAACAAACCGTTTCCATGGGGCCAACATACATAATCCGTAAATATTGATCTAGATACAAATGACGAACATACCCTAATGGTAGCAAACCACATAGTCTTGCCGCATCTCCCATGTTTTTGTCATTTTCAGGTGTGAGTTGTATGGTTTGAGGCTACGTTTTTACCTTTTAGCAAATCCTCTCGGAATGCTAACACTTCCCACAAAAAATAATGCAATGCCAGCATTCATCCATACAAGTTGTTCAAGGACTGAACAAACCGAAGACACTACTTCTACTACATCCATTTGGAATCACCCTGTGAAGTAGTAGAAAGTATCCATTGCACTTCAAATAACTCCGTCTTCGATTTCCATCGTCTTCAAGATGTATCAAATTTGAATGCTTTTTTCGGTTTAAAGTGGTTTTCGCATAACTCATGCTTATTCAATCTCGGTCTTTCCGAACCAACAATCAGTATTGTCAAAACTAGTTAAGGTTTGATAGTCGATTGTTTAACTATCAAATAAACAAATATCCAAATTAGAGGTTTAATTTCATATAGAACCAAGTATGATTTAGCACATAAGAAACCACTAAGCCTCTTTAATTAATCCTTTCATTAATTAAAATCTCCTTTCAATTAATTGTTCGACAATACCATTACAAAAGTTATACATATACATTTCTACTCTTCTCAATACTTAGAAAAAAGTATTCGTATACTTATCTCATCGGTATAAGTATAATCACAAATCACCATACATTTCAATACTTAGAAAGCATATTCATATACTTCTCTTAACGGTATAAGAATATTCACAAAATCCTAAGAAAGATTTTGTTTCCAAAAACTTACTTATTTGGGTTAAAACCAATGTCATTTCAAAATACTGATAACAATAACCCAAAACACTTTTGGTGTAAGTTAATGGATCATACAGAAATTAGACCAAATATACTTACCACCACTTTCCGATTTCAAACTTGTACTATCCCTCGGTTAACATTGCAATCGGAGCCTCGATGTACATTCTTAAACTCTCACAGACAGAGACAAGTTTTCCTACTATGGAATTTGGTGTTAAGTGTGAATAGAATACTTTCCATGTCACCATAAATTATAAAATCATTTATAGAAATCAAATCTATCATTTTTGTCACTTTTTTGATATTTTGACTTACTTTATCTCTCGTCCAAAAACTAAGGTAGGTAAGTCAGGGCACTGATTGCTCCTAGCCTAGGCTTAGTTAAACATTCTGATTCTAAATCTCACAGATAGAGGATCAATCTACTCATTAGTTTTTAGTGCTAAATATAAGACTACTTAATTTCCATAAGTAACCGAATTTGTACATGAAAATAGTACATATATACTTAACATTAATCTTCGATTTCAAACTTAAACTATCCTTTGGTTAACAATGAAGCCATTCAAGTTGGGGTATGATTACCCCTCAACTCTAGACTCGACAACATTCTTATCTTTGAGGATATGTTAAAGTATCCCTATCTCGAAGCTTAATATCATGTATAAGACCTTATAATCCGGTATACTATTTACAATAAACAAACTCCTTTTCGTAAAAGTACACTTGCTTTATTATATCAAATAATGCTTTAAATCACCTATATACATTTCAACTCTCAGTTAAAACACTTTAAACAAAGTTTAAACTTCCAATCAAAACATAACTTAAAATCGTCACCATTTTTAAAAGAATGCTACTTTGAAAAGTAAAGGGGTTTCCTTTATATAAACCACTTGTTTACCTATCTCAAATTAAATCTTTTAAATCTCAAATCTCTTTTAAACCATTTACTTTTCAAAAGTACAATTTTTAAAATACTCAAATTATAATTCAAAACTCTTATACAACAAATTACTTGAGGAAAGTAAATTAAAATCCAACTTTAATTTGAAAAGGTAATATTTTCTCTTTATAAAATTTAAACCACTTACTTAAATAACTCAAATAAATTCTTAAAAATATATTTAAAACTTCAATCTTCTTTTTAAATACTTATGCAACTTTTGTTAAATACATTTGAAAAGAATTTATAAAATTTTTAAAGTAGATAGCCTTTTATACTTTCCTAAAAGTATAGATTTTCAAAGTGCATCCATAGCGATTATTGTTGTATGGACCGTCACTTTTATAGTTTTGCAAATCAGCTAGCTTTTAAAACTCCATATCTTTCTATATTTTATACTATTACAAGATAGAAAACATTTACTTACGAATATTATATGAGCTAAAGGTATGTTAAAACCTTTTTATAACAAACCAAAAACCATATCCTTTTTTAAAGAGTATTACTACGAGGCTTAGCAACCACTATGGTACTTAAAAAGCTACCATTTATTTTCATGTTAAAGGAGTATTTCAACTTTTCAAGCCATATCACAAGCATTTACATAAAAAAGAATACCTGTAAATAAAAATGGCAAGGCGAGGAATCCTTTAGGATCCCTCCACAATTTATGTTCTTTGAAGTGCTTCCATAGTGACCTATTCGCGACACTTCGACTTCCATTCACTTTTGCTAGTCCCCTACTAATCCTTATGTGTTATATAGTATGACCATATACAAAAGTGTACAACAAGTCCCTTGTAAATCAAAGTTACATATTTCATTCGCTACCAAGCGGGAATCAATTGCAACCAATATCAAAATCAATCCATATACAATTATATATACAACATATATAATTACTATTCATCCAACAAAGATCACCATATAATATGGCATATACAGTAAGTATTCTCACATCTAATCTCGACCAAACTCTAGCAAGAAGCTACCATCCTCCGACCTCCATCTAAACCAACACAAAGCCACCCATTTTCCTTGTTTGCTTACGCCTACCTTCTCCCTAACTCGTGTCCATGGCTTCCTCTTCATCGTAGTTGCACACGGCCCTATAGGGTTTGTGGGGGTTTGTGCTCCAAAGCTTCGAACTTTAGCAAGATGACAGTGTGTACTAAATGTATACAAGCTTATGCAAGAAGTTAGAGGAGAAAAGAGATGAGTTTGAAGTGGTTTAATTTAAGAAAAAGAATGGAGTAGAAAAGAGCTTAAACTTAGAAAATGAAAACAAAATGAACTTATAGTTGTTGCCCTCTTTTATAAACACAAAAAGGGTAAATGACCTCACTTTTCTCTTCACCAAATTACCTAACTACCCCTCCACTACTCTTCCATAATAAACTTCCTCCACATGCTACTCCATGTGCCAAACTACATTCCATAATAACATGTACAGCTTATCACGTCACACAGAACAGTCCTCTCTTTACTTTATTACTAAATGACATCATTGGCCACTAATTAATTTTCTAACTATAGTTTAGCGCTAACCACTTCTTATTTGTTAAATATATGTGTGCACGATATTTGTATGTGTGCAACAATGTTGCAACAACTTTTGTTCGGTTAAAAGTCGAAAAATCTAAAAAAATGAATTTCGGTCATATTTTCAATTTTTCATCGAGCTATTTATTTTTGTAAACAAAATTCAAAAATGAATTTTCTATCATCACTTACTAAATAAAAAGGGTTATTTGATTATTAAAAACTATTAATTAAATAACTAAAACTAAATATTCAAAAATTAAAGCGATAAAATTTCAAATCGTTACATGTAACATAGTAAATAAACTTTATTTCTATAGCGATTAAAATTCCCCAACCATTATACTTTTGCTGTTGTTTCAATAACAAAATGAAAAAAGAACGATGAGTAGAATCGTAATAGAAAAACAATATGATATAACTAAATACAATTAATTCCTTTTATCATTTTCCTAGAAAATTAGTAAAATTACCAAAATGTTGATTTTCATGCATGTTCCAAATCTTAATTCATCAACTGTCCTAATTGAAATTTATAAAATATTTTACTTACATTTTTCAACTTATTTTCTTCGGTCATTAGTGGTTGATAGGATTGAAAATAACAATGTTTATGGAGTACATTTCATTCTATTCCTACATTGCTCGGTTGCCCATAACCGATATCATTTACTTCTAGATTCCTTTTAAGCCTAACTAAGATGGATTTTTGATGTAAGTTTTATGATTTAATTTTGTTAAATGTTTAAGTGGGGTTAGTAAATGTTTATGTGGATGTAAATAATATCACCCTTTATAATATCATTTAAAACCTAACAAAAGTAAACATGTTATTAAAATTTTAAATTATCTAAATTATGCATCTTCTATGATAAATTTATAATTTTTTTTAATCCATGCATTTAGGTTTTAAATTAAAAGCATAAAAGGAAAATAGACACTTGTTGATTTTAACAATTTTTTTACATAAATTTCAAAAATTATAAACAAATATCGTCACTCAATATCATAGTTACCAAGTTTAGAACGGAAAATTTGATAAAATTAATTTTTAGTTTTGTAATAAAAGATCTTCAAATGAAGAACTAAAGATAGGTTAACAAAAAAAAATAAAAAAAAAACCATCTAAATTTTAATCTTTCAATTCTATGATTCATCGATTTTATTACTTCAATTTAAAAGCTGCAAATCATGAACCAATAGAAAGGTCGACCCTTAATAAAAAACAGGCATAAAGAAAGGTGTTACTATCTACACATGCCACTTAAATATGAATTAAGATTAATTCAAAGAAAATACCACGAACAACCACCTCGACTTGTTATGCAACACTGAGTGAAAAAAATAAGCATATGGTTTGCATAACCAAATAATGCGAATAAGACCTAATTTTTTGCTTTTGTATAAGTTTTCGTAGGGATTGATTGTTTTTCTATTACTATTCAAAGTATGCAAGATATTATTTTTGTTGTAGTCTCATTATATACCATGTTCAATTTACTTGTAGTTTTTGTTAACGTTTTGTTTGAAGATTGCATGTATTATAAATTTAATTTTGGTTGAAATCGTGGCACATATGCTAGTTTAATTTTTGGTAAAAAAAAGGTTTTGAAATTGAACAGTTTGAAGATTGCATGTATTATAATTGGGGAATTAATTTAAAAGACAAAAATTTGAATATTTTTAGGCTCAAGGACACGATCTCGATATTTTAACCACAAGGACAAACATTCACCTAAAAATTATTCATAAGGACAAACATTCTTCCAAAATTATTCATAAAGACAAACATTCTTTCAAAACTGCTACCAAACTAAAAATTGATACCTAAAAACTACTACCGGTAACTACAAACTGATACCTAAAAACTGTTATCAATAACTAAAACCTGATACCTAAAAAAACTTGTCCTTCAGGCTAAAATACTGAAGGTCCGTCCTTGAGGCTAAAATGCTGAGAAATTTTGTCCTTGATAATAATTTCCTGTATTTTATTATAAATTTAATTTTGGTTGAAACCATAACGCATATGCTAATTTAATTTTTGGTAAAAAAAGGTTTTGAAATTGAGTTTCATAAAACTATTTTTTTTTTTGTCGTAATAGTTTGAAAACTGTTCGTAATATTTAGTTTTGGGCAAATTTGATTTGATGGAGGGAATAAAATATTGCAACGTTTGGTTTATTTTTCGGAAGAAAAAACGTTGGAGAGAAAATGAAAATTTAAATAAGTGGATGCGGGTGGGTATGCGGAATAATCTAGTGGGTGAGAAGAAAATTAGATGAGAGGTGTATACCTGGTGTCTGTGAGTAGATAGTAAAAGACTTTGGTTAGCAAAAAGTACATTCAAATAATAAATTAAATTATTTGAATTTGTAATAAAATACATCCTGAAGTGAATAAATAGAGATAAGTTACCACAAAATCGGAGAATCGTCTGAAATTAAATCTTCAGATTCTATGACTCATCGATTCCATTATTTCAATCTAAACCTGCAACAATTTCGATAACAATAAAATGATCAATTCTAAATACAAGACATAAACGTAATAAATGAGGCCAAAATCATTCAAAATCTGTTAATTTTGGAATGAAAACTTAATATATTTACATTATTTAGAATCTAAGACTCAAATCAGATTTCAGATTTAGAACTAATAAATGGAATGTGGTTAGCAAAAAACACTGCTAAATAATAAATTTATTTTTTTACCGTTAAACTAGATTTTTAAGTGAAGAAATAGTAGTAAGTTGCTACAAAATTCGAAAAGTTTCTGAAAATTAATATTTCGATTATCCGACTCATGGATTCCATTATTTTATTATAAAACTCTGCAACAAATCAAGTATCAATGAAAAAGTTAACATAACAAAATGAACCAAAATCATTCGATATTTATTAGTTTTATACTGGAAAAGTCTTATATTATTCCAAATATAAAACGCAAATCAATAAATGGATAATTATATTATTCTACAGTTACGGTACGGTACATAAGTGAATAGTTATATTATTCCAAATAAAAAACACACGTTAACCCTATCTCTTCCGTCAATTAAAGCAATAAACAATACAATCTTCCTCGTACAATTAACATCTTTCCTTTTTCTTTTTTTTGGATTCTATAAATCCGCTCCCCCAAGCGGCCAACATAATTTACGGGAGAACGAGAAAATTCAGGAGGTGAAATTTTCAGCGGTTATTCTAAATTTTCATATTCCTTTTAACTTCTGTTTTGTAATAATTTTTTGGATAATTTATTTCACCTCTGTTTGGCAGTTACCCAAACGAGTTGATTATTGTAATATTTTTGAATCTGGGTTACGGTCAACCGTTAATTCGGATTATTTATTGATTCAAACTTATGTGTATGGAATTCTATATTTGGATCTGTAAAAATTTCAGCGTCATGTTCCCTTGTTTATCATCATCATCATTATAATATATGTAATATCAAGTTAATTCTTTTGGAACCTATCTTATTCCCGTATGATAACCATCTAAGCCCACATTAATCTGTGTAGTTGATTTCTATGTCCTTTGGTTTTAGGGGTTTCAGCCTGCATTTCTCAACTTTGAACCTTAGATTACTACTCCAATCCAAAAAAATTCAAAGTGCAAATAGGAAGTTAGAACATTGGTTGTAAGGAAATGATGAAAAAATCAATCGCCAGATTAAAATTGGCTACTTTTACGTTGTTGAGGTAATTTGATTGTTATTTCTAGTTTTGATACTTTGGCCCCTTTTCCCTTGCATATTGATACTGATTTTATTGCAAATGATATGCTAGATATTTACTGACTGCAAACCATCCAAAAAGGAATTTGTAATTATTTAAACTGGGAATGAAGAGGAAACTAGAATTTGTAAATTCAAACTATAATTTTTTAACTGCAAGTTAATTTATCCTTTTACCCATACTGAAATTTTAATTTTCTTTATCGTTATTCCCATCATTGATAGGAATTTTTTTGTATTAGTTTGTAAGAATATTAGGGGAATAGCGTTAATAAGAGATATGAAGTAAGAACAAAAGACATTCACTGAATGCATATGTTACTTAGTCATTGAAATGTGCTTATGTTACATGGATGGATTTCATCAATGCAAATTTCTCTTAATTTTATTTATTTCTGATTTTTGAATAAAATTAAGTTGATATTGGCACAACTATGACTGTTATAAACATTAGACATATGTAATATTTTTTATCTAAAATAATAACGAACAATGTTCTTCCTTCAATGCTACTGATCATCACAATGCAATTTTAAGTTTTTTGGGCTACATATGTGGAACAACAATTAGTTTTGCTTGGTAGTTTGAAGATGTAATGACTTGGTTTCTTGCTAGATTTTTACATATCCACATTTAAAGGGAAATATTAGGCATGATTTTTTTTTTTTGGAAAAGCATTTTACCACAATTGTCATCCAAGCTTGTTCACTGATCATCTCATTGTCATTTCTGGTGTTTGATTATGCTTATTTGGAACTCCTGTTATTTTTGGAATGCTGCTCTAATTTGACCACCTTCATTTTACAATCATGAAACCCTGGTTGGTTTTCATTCAGATTTTTACGTCCTTTCAAAATCTACTTATGCTTAACTAGTTTGCATTTTTAGAACTGGAACTGAAACTTTAAAAATTAGAAATTGAAGCTCGATATTGAAATCCATCAACTTTGAAATTGATTGATATTTCTTACCAAAAGAGTTATGATTTATAATTTCTTTTCAAAGAAAAGATGATTGAAATCCATCAATTTCACTTTCAAAGATACAGTTTCTCTTAGTTAAAAGCTGTTAAACAGATGTTTGGTAAATTAATTTTGTTTAGCTACATCAGTCACATTCAATGGGTTGCTTAGTGTCACACCATCCTAATGTCCTGATCTACTCCCTCTCTCTGTGTAATTGCAGTTCATGGGTAATATAGTGTTTTAGGTCATTTGTTTAATATATTGTTTTCCTAATAAGTTTTCAATATTGTTGTTCCCATTTAAGTTAATTACAAAAGGAAGTTTTTTGCTACGCATATCTCATTTTATATAGGAACCTTTTGCAAAATGTTTTATGGTACCAAAAGTAGTTTTCTTGTGTCTTTTATTATCCAAACATGCTTTGCTTTTAATAACTTCCTGAACTGTCTTAATAGATACAATTTTATTAAGTGATTATCTACAACAAAACAAAGAATTTTGGCTTGCTTAGTTATAGCATTTAGCAAAAATATTGTATGTAATATGGAAAGTCAGTGTGCACAAGCCATAGTTGATGAAATAACCATGTTAATGTATAGTTGTTTGCATGCATGCAGATTAATGTATACTTCAAACTTTGACCTGATCAATGAAACTTTGCCTAATTATAATTATGGAATTACTTCAACTCTTTTTTAGTACAAAACTAATATAGAATAATTTTGAGTTTGAGGATTGATTATGGCTTCATTTGTAGTTATTAAATGAAACTAGTGTTGTTCTAGAAAATTCCTTTTTCAAGATTATATATGCGTGCACGTGCTTCTTCGTGCACGTATGTGCATATGTGATGTGCGTTCATGTGTATATGTATAGATGCTAACATCTGATGTTAAGCATGTAATTTTGGTGTTATTAGCAGGCTTACTTCAAAATGGTACCTCCTTTTTTTTATTCTAGATAAGTGAAGTCTAACGCCTTCATTTTTTCTCATGATCTTATTTGATGTCGAGGGAAAGTTTTCCGTTTGGTTTTTCAATTAATGTTCCTCCATTTACATGTAGAATAATCAAGTTTGATGTAATAGTAATCTAGGTTATCATTTTAGTTTCACATAAACATTTTTGCTAGATTTTAATGTAAATTAGAAATAAATAGAAAGAAGATTTTGCACTTTCGGAACCATATGACATGACATTGTTTTAAATCACATACATGATTGCTGTGCCACTAATGTGGATCAACATATTGTAGACTACCTTTCTCAAATTTAGACATATAGAACTAGAAAAGCATAATAACTTTACATTAACATTACATGGCAAAAATTGCTGGTAATTTTTGGACTAAAGATAAAAAATTCAATCACATATGAGGTATCAATATATTTTTACAATATATCTATTTAGTTCGTTTGTTTTTTATGTTTAACTGAAGATCAAAATTGAAATTTGACAAGTGAAGTCCATGGAACAGCTATTTGTCTTTTGCTATTCAAAGATGGATTCGCCATGGTTATGGATGGAAGAGCCACTGGTAAATGTATTTTATTTAGTATTAAACGGTTATTTTTAAAAGCAATTTTCACTTTTTAAGAAAGTTTTATTTAGATAGCAGTGTCATGTGCTCTTAATTAAATTAAGAAATTAAATAAAAATTAATTTTATTTCAACTAACTAGATTGGATCTAATACTATTCATTCGGCCCACTATGATCCAAATGGAAAAAAAAATATTGGAATTTGTCCAATTTAGTCATGACAAAAGGGTCAATTCCAACAATGGCAGCACATAACACTTTTATCTATAAAAAACTTTCTTAAAGAGAGAAAATACCTTAAAAGTCAACCGTTTAAATGCTAAGTGTAATATTATTTTCGGTGTTTCTTCCATCAAATCCAATGGCAAATCCATCCTTGAATAGCATCATGGCATAAATAACAGTTCCATGGACTTCTACGTGTTATGTGTTAATTTTTATCTTCAGTTAAATATAAGAAAACGAACTAAATAAACATATTTTAAAAATAGGTTGAAACTTTACATGCTTGAAGTTTTTATCTTTTGTGCAAAATTTACCTGTCATTTTTTATTACGTAATTTTTTGGAAATTTTATCTTGTTTTACTGTGATGAACAACTTAATTATGTAGGTTTGATGAACAACTTAACAATATGTTTGTTCCAGATTAGTAATATATTTATCTGTTTGAAATTTTATCTTTACACTGAGGTTAAAAGACTCATGAAAATGATTCATGTTAACTAGTAATTTTTTTTTTACTCACGTGTTGTATTTTTGTTATGTTAGAATATATATTTGTAAAAAATTTGATTATGATTAGTAACTTCACTGTTGGTATTTTGTTTCCATGATAATATATTTAACTATTTTTTATGGGCGTGAAAACAAAAAATATACACAATGCATGTGTGAATTTGAAAGACGTAATCTTAAAAAGGAGGAGAACGCATATGAACATCATATTGGGTTAAAAAAGAAAAAAAGAATGCATGCTCCATTTTCTTAACAAACATCCAATTTTAGAAGAAAAAAAATCCAAATAACTCAAAAACACGAACATCGCATGAACACACAAACACTAGAGTTGTTTCAACAAAGAGTTGGTTGTTCCAATGTGAATTGTCTTTGCATTTCTTAGAATTGTTTCATTATTTTCTGATGGTGAAACGTATAAAAAATAAAACAATAATTTGAAAAACTTACCTTGACATGAACACTAGAACGCTTGATTAAAGAAACCGTAGCTTTATTAAATAAGAGAATTGATAGACTTTTTTAATTTTTTAATATCTCGATGTTTACTTTCTTATATGTAAAACTTGTGATTGATATCTGATATCTTTTATAAAACTTAATATGATAATCTTGGTAATATTGGTAACTATAGCAGTATATAATAATATAATATGACATCTCAAATTTCAATTAAGCGTTCGTGTCCTTCAAATTTTTATATAACGAACTTTTATACTTCTTTTTTGAAACTTTCTAAAAGAGCACTTTCAACCCACGATGGCACATTTATAACCATTTTTCACTTTGTTATACATAGAAATATGGTAAATATTAGTTCATATATTAGTTTCTTGGACACAAACTTTATTTGCGGAATACAAAAATATTTTAAACAAAAGAAGTCCATAACAGTACAATAAATTATAAACTATTTTAAAATTCAAATAATACTTAATGATAAATTCTTAAATATAATAATTTTTAAAATTGAATTTTATTATTCATTTAACATTAAACTACTTAATAATATTGATTAAATTGAAATCTTTTTGTCTATTCAATCATATACGAAAGCAAATATCTAAATATTTGTATTCTTTCTCAGTAATTCTTCTCATCCTGCATTATGACGTCTCCACGTTTTAAGATACCGCTTTACATTTACAACGTAGTAGTTTAATTTTATTATTCCAACTCATCATAACTACCATGAAAGCATTTAGCATACAAAAAGTCATAATTTTACTTTTGGATCCCTATCAAACCATGTATAATTATGTTGAAACTCTTTACTGCTCCATTCTTCAACATCTGAAGCGTATCTAAAATTAATTTCAAGATTTGTAGTCATAATATTTTTTAAATTTAAATAAAAATTATTAGGTTATTTGATTTATACCTTTTGATTAAATGACTATTTCGAATGTTGATTCTGCTGAACCCGATTTCGATTTTGCATCAACAAAAAACTCCAATTCCCTGGATTTTGATATTTAAGGTATGGTCGTTGCTCGTAACATAATAGGAATTGGAGCTATATACGTTTTTTTTTTTTTTTTGATGATTTGCCATCTTTTGTGATTTAGTTTATAATTATTGTTCCTTACTATTCATATATTAGGAATATGATGAATTTCATATAGGTATGTTTGTATCCAATATCCATAAAGGTTTGTTGTTTATATTTTTAGATTTTCGTCATCTGCAATTGCAAAGAGGAGAAATAAATCATGGTAATAAATTTCCTATTTATTGTCACTACTTTCAGCATTGTTCTCTTATCTATTATCATGTATTCTCTAAATTTTGTGAATATCACCTTAATTAAGTTGTAACATTTTATTAGGAAAAGAACTTATTTATTTACGTTTAATTAGTTTATTTCTTTATTTTTGTATCTGCTTTGTTAATCTATTGAACAGGTTTCAGCAAATAGGGAAAATTGGATTTTTTATGGTCAAGGAACATAAATTTTTTGTTATTTAACCAAGACACAAGGTGTAATTCATTCCGATCTTTTCTTTGTGTAATTCATTTATTTTAATTTCCTGTCGTTGATACCATCTATACCAGGTTAATTTCAAAATATGAATTTATGGTGCTAATTTAATCTTTCATTGTGTGAACCTTGACATCTAAAATTATCTAGTTCATAGTAGAAAAAGGTATCTTCATGCATGGTCACTGTACTAAAATTGAAAATCAATCATCCTGTTTTTTAATAAGAAATAGCATTTTTAAACCATTCAAAAGGAACTAAAATGTTTTCAGCTACACAGTATTCTTCTATAGCGATCTATATAGAATTGTGATTGCAGTTTATATGCAACGCTAACTAGGATGCACTAACTGAAAGCTTGTAAAATTGATTTAAATGTTGAGCAAGAAAGAAGCAAATAGGTTAGACCATGGTTATAAAGAGGTCGAGTGTATGTTTGTAGTTTGTGGCAAGATATAGGTTAGTTTTCCTTCATTAATACTGATTATCACTATGCCTTTTATGACCTTTTTTAATTTCTCTATTTTCAATCGTAATTCGATAAATGCTTGCTATATTTTTAGTGCAGGTAACTTATAGTGCATGGGGAACCAGGCATGGAAAATTATTGTGCAGATGTTGAAAAGTCCAAGTGGAGCGGAATCCCAGTGATGCAGGCTTTTAAGATATAGATGCATTGTGCAAGAAATTATCAAGGAAATGGCAAAGAATCGATCAATTGACACCAAGGGGAAAAATGGGTCTCAGTATTAGTCCTGAATGAAGTGGGCAAGCTTTCAAGAAAAGCTCAACATTCTCTTTGAATAACAATGGAGGAATACAGTGCTTCTTTCTTGTAGGCTAATTTTATGTTGCAACAATTCTTGGATTGGGAAAAGTAAGTTTCAGAAATAGCATCTTATGTGATTAAGGAACAGAATCCTACCAGGTAGGTTGTTTACAATTCCTGGCAAACTGTATATGAACTGCTAGTCAATTGCATTCCTTCTCAATTCATATTGAAGAAATTGTTGTCGGAGCTACCAAGGAAGTTTGACTCTGAGCTGAGGCAGCAAATTTGTCATTGGGCTGTATATTATGAATACAGGATGCGTCATGGGAAAAGGACTATTTTTCACATAGAACGGTTTGTAGCCAAGTTTATGAGCATATATACAAGGGACTCCTCATTGCAACATTTTGCTAAGTTACTAATCCTGATTGTTATAACTTTGTATCTATTGGCAATGTTCCTCCTCAATGATCAATTTGTCGTTGGCTATGGTGGTTTTTCCAAGTGATCTCGTAATAGCTACTGTTTGTGCATATTACTAAACTCATATATGCTTTATTTTTGGATTTTTTTGTAAACTTCAATTACTGAATGAATTTGTACTTTTTTTTAATTATTGGATAATTGATTTGCATTAGCTTTTCATCAGTGCTTTTATGAAACGCGTGGAAACATTTGAATAAATTGCGTTTTATTTTTGTAATGCACTAGGAATGTTTCTTTTGCCAATACTTTATTAGGTTTATAGTTGTATAGAAAAAAGGCCATTTTTACAAATTGGCCAGTAAGTAGAGTTTGAATAATATTTGCTACATTGGGTGAGCAATCAAATTTTCTTCTTCTTATTTTTGTTATGGTGAACAAGATGTGCACGTGCTTACTCTTTACAATGATAAATAAGTAGTCTTTATTAAAGCTACATAGCTTTCTATCTTTTAGGAATTTTTAAATTTTGTTCAAATTTGGTTGAGTTTGAATTTTTGGATCCTATATTTTTTTTTCTTCTTATTTTATGTTTTAAATACGTGATATGATTAATGTAGTCAATGGGATTTAAGCTTGGTATACGTAGAAAACTAAAATTAAATCAACATATATAAAGAGCATCTCCAACAATGAGTCTGGAGATTATGTTTACATGATTCAAACCCCCAATCATATTCCCACAGTCCCTTAGAATTCTTGGATCTACATCCATCGCTGCAAATAGATGGCTTGCCAACACTGGATCTATTTAGTTGAATGAATGTGAATGAAGTTGAAAAATGGAGTTCATGGGGTCGGTATTTTTGGCCAAGATAGGAAGAGTGACGAGCAAAAGTGCGTATAAAAAGTGGAGGCTTAGGCATGAATTTAATGCTTGAAAATATTAATATACTTATCTCAATTGTATAAGTTTATGCACAAAACATTACATTTCAATACTTAAAAAACGACTCATATACTTATCTCAACGGTATAAGTATATTCACAAATCTTAGAAAAGACTTCATTTCTAAAACCATACCCGTCTGGATTAAAACAAATGTCATTTAAACATTGATAATAATAATAAACCAAAAAAATTCTCTTTTGGGGAATGTAAATAGATCGTATAGAGATTGGATCAAATATACTTACCACCACTTTTGATTTCAAACAGTGCTATCCCTCGATTAACAATAAAATCGGACAAGTTAGAAAACTAACTCTGCCTCGATATACGTTCTTTAATTCTAAAAATAGAGACGAGTTTTCGTACCTCGGAATTTGATGTTAAGTATGAAAAGAACGTTTTCCATGACACCGTATTTAAAACAATCATTTATAGAAATCGAGTCTCGTTCTTTTTATAAATTTCTTCTTTCTAGAATGCTTTATAAAGGTTCTTAAATTTGCACACTCCACTATAAGATAATTAGTTATTAGTTGCACGATATAGCAGCGTTTGTTAGCAAAATGCAACCATCAACATTTCTCTGTCGGATAGCAACACTGCCAAAATCACATTTTAACTTTCCCCGCTAAATTTCCCTTATTTTTTCAGTCGCCCGCACTTTTCTCCGTTTTCGGTCTATTAAATTTTCATTTCCCTCTTCTCGCTTTTCTTCTGTTATCTAGTTCTTATCTACAGCCACATCCACCTTTACCTTCTTCGCCATCTCCCTCTTCTATGTCGTCTCTTCTTCCAAGGCCCGGCCCGACCCGTCTCCTAAAAGTTTCGCACCATTAGAAAAATTGTTCAATCACGTTTTTCTTCATCGTGAATACTTAGAATTTTTTTACCTTTTCCTTTATTCCTCTACAATACTTAAAAAAAAAATCACCTTTTCACTTTAGCAAAATTCATCTCCTTCTACGATTCCCCCTCGTCATCGTCGCGTCAGCGCTCGCCATCGTCATCGTCGAGCTAGCCCTCTTCCTCACCAATTTTCAATTATCTTCGAACGTAAATTGATTGTTAATGTTTATCCCCAAAATAATTCGAAGGTTTTGGTAAACATAACTGGAGTTGGATGTGCTTGCAAGCATGGACAATGTGGACTGGACACGGCAGATCTGGCAGTTGGATCGGAAATGACGCCGAGGATGGATTTGATTAAGGCAGAGGATGTGGAAGGGTACGCTGATTGATTGGTATAAAAGTTATAACCATACTTATCTCTATCATCACTTCAGGCTTTTGATTCCTTCCTTAGTTCTATTATCATGCAAGTATTAACCAATAAGTGAAGCTTAATTGAGCTAGTTATGATTTTGTGAATCCTTAAAATTCGCCTTTTATGGAGAATATAGACCAAATTAAACCATTTTGGTTGAACAAGATAGGTTAAATAGGCTACTGGCATGAATTCGTAAAGCTGAAAATGGAGTTTATCTTAGTATCAATAAATAAATGTAGCCAACAAAAATTCTTTTGTTGAACCTGGAAAGTTACTTAGGTGAAGGTGAGTGAAAAGGGATTGGAATCCAACTTGAACGGCTTATTATCATATTATATACATCTATTTTAGAATAAACAAGGTTAGGTGGTAATACAATATATGAAACTTGATTAAACTATTTTGTATGTATCGACTCTCAATTTTTTTGGTCACTTCAAGTCTTCAACAGTTTATAGATGTAGATTTCGAACTCCAAATTGAGGGATCCACCAACAGTATGATGGAGACAAATATAGGTGAAGTCGATTTGTATATAATGAGTTCATTTCTCGGTTAGTTGGACATCATTAAGACTTATATCAGTATTTCCAAAATGAATGTGTTTCCTAGATCATTTTTTCTATTAATTTTCTAAGTGGCGTCGTTTTTTAAACTAATAGTAAAAGCATAATGAGGGTGGTTCTCAAGTTACACTATAGTGAAAAAAGGATGGAGTTACAAGGGATGTGATTAAGGAGATAATGACAGTATTCCTTTTTGATATTTATGTAAACTTGTTGCTAGTCTGTTCTTATAAAACATAAACTGGTTCCAGAAAGAAAAAATAGAATCAAAATAATATTACTGCATGATCCCATTACACTGCTGCTTTAGTTTGAGTTGTAAAATATCTCAAAGTATTACAATTTACTATGATTTTTTTTCATTTTTACAGTGAATTCACTGATATAGACATATATTTGAAACCGTTTCTTTTCATGCACTAAATGTACAACATATGCACTTTGTCTTACATTTTTTAATTTCTTTTCTTGGAATTATTTGCAAGACCAGAAAGTAATGTACATAACTACAACTGAAATGAGTTATTCGGTGATACTGATGTTGTACGTCTCATCATACCTTTTACCAGTAATATTTTGTCTCATTTAAGCTTTTGGCATTACTTCTTCTGTTATACACTTGTCTGTCTTTACTACTTTTTAATAACGGATTTGTTTGTTCAGAAGTTACATAAATTTTGACAGTAAATGATACAGCTTCATTGACATGCCATTCAATATATTCAAGATGCACTTCTGCGACCATTAATTTTATACAATGTATTTAATAACCAACCACCATCAACAGTTATTCACTCATCGAGAATATTATATTGTTTCCCATACTGTCTGGTATGAATACCGGGTTCGCTATTTCAACTAATCATATACCCTGTTGTACAGTACATATAGCTTTGCACTTCATATCAAAGAAGGCATTCAATCACAATCATGGATATTTTTCTTACCATAAACATTTACTGAGCTATGATCACAAGAGAAAGTAATTGTAATTTTTTATCATGACTTTGTCGTATAATCTTATTGATATTGTATGCATTAAGATTCTAACTGTAGAATACCTAGTCAACTGCTTTGAAATAAGCGAGAAGTTAACTAAATACTGTCATTTGTTGTTTATTGTATGCAGGTGAAGAATATATTTTTCTGCAAGCCATCCAGACCCATTTGAGGTAGAAAAGTGAAGAAAATGCTTGAAGTATGTAAATATTTACTATATCGTTCATCAAAAATGAATTATCCACCTACAACGGTAAACTTTTGGTAAATTTTCCTTTTTTAGAAAAAACGATGCTTGGGTCACTACTTTATTGGTAAGTTTTTCCTTTTTTTAGAAAAATTGTAGTTTATTTGAGCATTCTATCACAGCTTAAGATTCTAATTTTTTTTTACTGAAATTTCAATTATACTATTGTTCAAAATCACATTCCCAATATATACCTAATCTACATTGCTGTTCTGCTAACAATTATGCACATTAAAGTCCAAGCTTGCTCCATTTTAAATGTTTTTCTAAGAAAAACAATCATCAGAAATTTGAGTTCATTCTATGTAGAATTTGTACTTTTTATGCAAAATTACCCCATTTTGCAAACAAACAAACAAACAAAAATTAACGGCTAATAAATGACAGACCTGGTGTAGTAGAACTGAAATGTGTTATGATTAACATTTGCTGAAGTCATAAGCCTACTTCTATTTTTGTATCCACCAAAATAAGAATGCTCCCCCAAGATTAAAAATGATATTATTGAAAGTTCAAAGGAATAATGAATTAAAGCTGATGTTGAACACATGTTGATGTATACAAACTTGTCAGTTCATTAAGTCCCTCAACCAGCAATAATGCCAAAATCTTAAGGATATGCAAAAAAGGATGCAGATAAATAGTGTGTAATTATCCATAAATAGCTAATGTTAGAGATATTTGGTTTGAACAGGTGAATATACATAGTAGGTTATTATTCAGTAGGAGTATGAAACACTGATAATCATACGTGGTGGTAATTCATTCTAAGTTGTGTAGTATAGCTGTTCTAGAATATAAACTATTATGTCAATGAAGAAAATGAAGGTAGAATATGACTCACAGGCTGTCAAATTGCAATCATGTTTTTTCTTATATTATGTAAACAACAAAGGGGTTGAGGATCTTCCGCTCAACCATAATAAAGTGGTTCTACTTGGTTGTTAAATTATCATGCTTGATCAATATTTGTTAGGTTGTGGTTTTGTAGTTAAAGTTTCATTACACACTTTGCTATATAAATTAAAATGTTTCGTTACAACCACTCATTAAATATCTAGAATGCGTAGCGAGCAACTTTTGATTCGGTTTTTATAAGATATATCATATCGCATTTGTATCTTCCTTTGATAACATATAAAGGAAGGAAAATCGAAAAGCTAATACCTTTTCGAACATCTTGCAAATATTTTATCCATGAAGAAAGGAAAAAAAACAGTCCAATACAAACGTTAGTTTGCTTTCTTCAACAATTAAAATTCGGAATGCTCTTTTTTTGAACAAAATGATTAATTATAATATAATGTTACGCCAATATTTATTAAGTCAATTAAGAAGCAGTCAGGAAAAGCTCGCATACAAAATAAAATATAAGGAGATGCAAGGGTCTGACATTCTGAGTTCATCATAGTTCCAAACATGGCTAAGTAAACTAGAAAACATTCATAGTGTGTATATTACTAAATCAGCAATCAGCAAGCAACTATAAAGGAAGATAAACCAAAAAAAATCCCCTTGACTATTTAATGCGAATTTTGTATTTTCTTCTCCTTATTCTTCCGTGGTTTCATATTTCTCACTAAAGAGAAGAATCAGGAGTATAGATCATTACATCTAGGTTCAGTTTTATCTTTTGTTTTCTTTTTTTGAAGGTAATTCATAATCTTTGGGTCATGTGTTTTTGCATTCGTTTGTTCTCTTTTTGTTTATTTTATTTATTCGTTGCTTTCGACTCATTAAATGTTCTTTCTATCACTTTTCTTATGATATTAGACATGCAATAATCATCATTTTCTCATTTGGTTGCAAACATTACCTAACATGTAGGTGGACAACATTTTGACATAAATTTATGAAGTTTTTATACAAAGATGGCGCTTTCACAAATATAGTAAAAAGGCAATTAGTTGCAAATATTTTATCAAACATTTGATCAATTTGAGAGAGAAAAAAAACTATACATCTAATTTGACATAAATGGGGAAATTGCTACGAATTTTGCTATGTAAATTGCAATTTTATTCAAGATAAGCATAAGTAGTAACTAGTAAGTTGGAGGTTCCTGCAAAAAACATTTTTGCACATATTTTCAGGGTATTCAGAAGTTATTTTTCTATTATGTATCAATTTGTACAAATTAACGATGTAGTGGGCAGCTAATAGTTTGCATCATGAGTGTGAATTTCTTTCTATCCAAGAACTAGCTAAAACCACAGGGTTGTCTAATAGGTTTGTAGTATGTGTTAAGTAATCAAATAGGAAAGGATTCCCTAATATATTTGTGGCGGTCTCCTGTTCCCAAAAAAAGAAAGCTGTATACTGGTTTTCTTCTTCTTCTAAAATCATTGTTCTATCGTTCGTTTTGTAACTCACATTGATATACGTTCTAGATTGATGAGGATGGAGGAAACGGTGGCAATAAAAACATCCCCGAGCAAATGCAAGAAGAGGAAATAATAGGAAATTTTTAATTTTTTTTATTTATTTATTGTTATTACTTTGATACATTAAAGTTATTATACATGTTGTTTTTTTGATATACATTTATCTGGCATTATACAAATGATTCTTCAACCTATAGGTAGTTGGGAATCAAGTTCAAGAATGATTGTTAGCATTATATATAGTAAATAACAACAAAAGTTCTTTTAATCTGAAAATTTTAAAAGTAACTACTTTTTGTTACATTCCTCAATTTGGTGTGAGTTTTTAGTTAGAAATTAAGTTCAACAATGATGTTATGTGTGTAGTTCATAAGGAAAAATATCTGAAAAAGATACTAGATAATCTAATTACATATTTATCTACTTTAACTTGCAGAGGAAGGTTCTGATAGGAATGGATGCTTCTATTGCCTATGTTGAAAATCTTGTCATCCTGATCCTAATGATAGTATGATCTTTATCTCACATTATCACTGATTATTTATTTAAAAAATTAAACTCTCATGTTTCTTCATTTTAAAGTAATGGACACAGTCAAGGCTTCTGTTGGTGGTTTCAGCATGCGTGCTTGCCAATACTGACTTGCCATGAAAAAGGTATCAATATTTTTGTTTGTTTTTTATGAATTTTGTTTTGCTTTCATTTTGCAAATCTCCAATGTCTTATGCATGGAGTTTTTTGACATTTCAGGAGATGTAATAGTTCTTTACCGACATGGAGAGAAATTAGCTGAGGCTTTAAAATCGTTGGTTTTAGAAATCTTACATTCAAACCATACAACAACGGGTATGTTAAACGTACTTTTCAAGTAGATGCTTGTAATGTTGCTTTGAAAAATTTGTATTGGTAAGTCCGATTTGGCAGTCTTTGTAGTGACAAACTAACATGTAGGAGATGTGTGACATGAAAGGTACTGCTACTGTTGACAAGGTTTGGCAGTACTTGATAGAGGGGAGGAATGCTACTGCTAGTGTAAGAGCACATAGAGGGGAGGTAATGCTGCTAGTCCAATATGTTTAAGCACAAATATTATCAATTGATTTTATTTAATACAGCAGGTTTCACTAATTCTAAAAGAGATCAATAGGTCTCAATAGCAGCTAAAAAAGAAAATAAGGATTATTTGCACATGCAGAGGAAGATTAATTGTACTGGTACATGTATGATAGTAACAATGTTTGATGAAGTTAATCATCTGACACTGGTTAAGTACCATGCAAAAATGAAGTTCTCTCAAATATATTAACTATAGGCATATCCTATATTATGACGTTTTAGGCATCGCATCATACAAATGTATTTAATATGTAGAGTATACATACATTAATCTTTATGTTTCATGATCTGAGGAAGATTTGGATGATGGCAAGCATTAATAGGAATGTCTATGCACTGCCTATGAAAGCAACCTCAAATGGAGTATTTCAAGGAGACAATGCTCTTGATTTTGCATTATCGCTAGCGATACTACAGATATGCATCGTTATTGTTCTTACTCGTGGACTTGCTTACTTCCTCAAACCTTTAAAGCAGCCTTCTGTGATTGCAGAAATTATTGTAAGTGCATCTCTTTTATGACTATCACCTTTTAAAGATAACTTGAATCATACTTAAATATATAGGCTCGTAATAGATCTAGTGTCCATCTTGAGCAGTTTCTTTTTCCCCTTTTTTCCCATGCCACTTGACCTTGAATTATAAATCAGTGAGATGCTAATAGAAAATTATATATTTTTGGTTATCTATGAAAGTTTCTCTTTCTGTTTTTCATAAAGTTCAACAAGAACTAATCTGTATGCTTTCTTTATGAATTTTTTAAATTAGCAGCATACTTCAGCAGTCATATATACCTATCAAATTCTTTCAAATGAAATTATGTTCTAAAAAAAATAAAGAATCATATAATCAGTTTAATGTCCATATGCTATTAGTCAGTGTTCAGGTGATCCATGAGGGTTCAGGTGATCCATGTAAGTGGTTACGTAAGTAAATCTGAAACCTTGCTCAAGTAAGCCTCACTCTGTTACATCTAAACTCTGATCTCAGCTAAGCTAGCTTTGAGCAGACAATATCTTACTTTCTAAAGGCTTGGTGAACACAACACAATTGCAATGACTAAGATGACATAGGTCTTTCAATAAGAGAAGTTTTACTTGGCTTTGACAGAACTGGATAAAACTGCTATTTTGTATGAGGTACTTCTATTGTATGGTGGTAGTTTGTCAAACAAAAATAACAACTGCTATTTGTTTTTCAGAGCATGTATACATGAATTATCAGTTAAGATTGGGGCATGAAAGTTGTTTCCTAGGAGTTGCTTTAAATTCAATGTAGTTAGTAGATAGTGTGGAATGTATTGTTGATTGGTAGATGTGTAGGTTCTTACTTCCTTACACCCTTGTATTTGAAACAATTGAAGGTCCAGGTGTTGATTCAAAACCCACTACTTTGTGTGTGGAAGATCAAGATTACATTGGTCGAGTCAAAAAGATTAAAGAATATTTTGATAAGATACTCTTTTTTAGCATTTAAATATTTTACTGTCCTTTCAAAGTGAATATGTAGCTTAAAAAAGCCACATACTGTGTAGCTTAAACTAATTTTTATAAAAATTAATCGAAATTTTAAATTAACTAAGTTTTATATAATTTAACAACGTACTATGCATCATGCTTCTTTTATAGTTCAGATTCAACATTGTATACTCATTTTTATCTCTGTATTTGTCCAGTATAACTCTTATGGAGAATGCCTCATTTCTCTAGAATTATGGCTGTGTTGGTGCTGATATTATTTATTGTAACATGATTTCGAGTAAAATCCCTTTCTGATGTGCACGTGAAGTGGTTAAACAAGCAAATGAGCGAGCTATGGCCTTATATTGCTGAAGTAAGTTCAATGTTCATATGATGAACTATGTTTCTGTTTGAACTCGTAAAGGAGCATGGGAGAACCACCCCAATAAGATCATTTTAACATAGTGTGGTCCATCTTATTAAGAAAGGACTTTTACATCATCTCATTGTCCTATTTTATTATCTCATATATTTAAGGTTCACCAACATTTTGACTATTTTTTTCCATACTCTGTCAGGTTGGTTCTAGTGTTGGCTTGGTTGGTATTTCTTTTATTTATGTTGGATCTTCCAAGGTATGACCGCTTGAATTTGATGAAAAAACAAAGATTTCTTAACCTTTATGAAAATATAAAACAGATACACTGCTACTTTTTTTAAGTTTACATTGTGTACAATGGTTACATTGTTTTCCGTACAAAAAACCTCTTAGAAACACACTAAATTAGACATGGTATTATGAAGCATAATAGAGAAATTTCATGGTATTTTTAGACATGGTATTAGAAAGAACAAATCAAGGTTCCCTTAGCAACACACTAAAATAGGTTGCAACTTTTTTCCCTTAACACTTGTTCCTTTGACTGATTTCATATTATCTTAATATATTGAAAAAACAAATACTCCCAGCTCTAAATAATGCTATATACTATGATCCTGGAAATCTTGAATTTGGATTTGACCATTTATATCGTTTATGTGACTAAGCCAGAGTCAGATGAGAATCATATTAATATTCGCTAATACAGTTCAATTCATGTTTTTTCAAATGAATAGCTGGCAAGTCTTAAGTCCAGTTGAGGATATTGGACATAATGTTGTGGATGAATTGCTTACAATTCAAAATAAATCTTACGAGCAACCAACAATTTTTGGTAGCAAGTGAGTGGGTATACATGTGCTGTGCAAGTCAGTGGATTCAAGCGAAGTAGTGATAGGTTGAAGTTTTGGTGAGGGAAGGAGTATGGTTGACAGTGGATGATAAGGCGGTGGAGGTTCTGTTCGGTTTGCGTTTGGGTGTTTTGGAAGTGACGATGGTGGAGCAGCAGGCAGATGTTGTTTGCAGTGCGTTCTTGCTGAAGTTGTTGTATGGGTTGTTGGTTATGGGTTAGTGGAATTTACGGTTATTGGTAGAGAGGTAAGGCAGCGCTGAAGCTAATTTGTGAACTTGGAAAAAATTTCACTCATTACTGAGTATACCAACCTGCAACTGTTTCAAGTTTTGGTTATATTATGTTTGAATAATAATCAATTAATATTGTTTGAATGTTACTTGATAATTCCTGGCAAATTCTTATTGTTGATTATCAACCTTGTTTACAGGTAATTAGCTTTTCCGAGTGAAGACCATCAGCAGCAATGGACATGACTTCAATTGTTATGTATTATGATATTTGTAAGTACTGGTTGTGTAAACTTGTTTGTGAATGCTTGTGATATGTGAATTTGCTCATTTTGTCAAATAACTATTACTAAAATGGTTATGGATATTATACTTATGTGATTAACGTGTTCTCAATTATTTGAATATGATGATTATATGATTGATTGTTGGTTTGAATATGGTAATTATACGATTGTTGCTGATTTTAATATGACTATTATATAACTGGTTGTGGGAAATAATATAAGCCATTAACAGTATATAGCAGCATATAAAATATGCTATAAAACAATCAATACCTTTTAGTAGCATTTTAAATATGCTACAGAAACTAATGTAAAATACCATCATAATATGTAGTGGCATAAATTAAATGCAACGAAAAGTTTTTAGTTGCACAAAATAAACGCTATAGAAAATCAAAAGAATGATCCAAGTACAAATACAACTAAAAATGTTAGTTTTGGTAGGGTTTTGTAAACGCTGCAGAAAAACCTTTAGCAGCGTTTAAAAAATGCAGTTATACAAAAATATTTTGTAGCGTTTATTAAAACCGAACCAAAAAAATCGTACTTTTAGTTGCGCGACCTGTAGTAGCATTCTTTAAAACGCTTCTAAAAGTTTTGGTAGGGTTTTTTCGACGCTACTAAAGATCTTTTCTGGTGTAGTGCTCCTTTTATAAAAATATCATCTATAAATTATAAAATCCCCTTTTAAATATCCAAACATAATTATAAATCTCCTTTTATAAATCTCTATTTAATTAATAAACTCTTTTATATACCTCTTTTATACTATTTATAAGACTCTTTATGAACCTTATTTATAAAATAGTCATTTATAAAACTCATTGTATAAATCCCAAATTTATTTGCAACTCTTTTTATAAAAACTCCAAATTCATTTTAAAAAAACCCTTCATAAATTTCCAAATATAATTAAAAAATTCCTTTTATAAAACAAAACTTCAAATATAAACAAAACTCCAATTATAATTTATAAAATTCATATACTTTCCATCATACGACCATCCAATATATTATAATAAATTCACAAGTTTGATTTATTACCCAACTTATCGAAATGGTGATATTCACTTTTATAAAATACAATTTATATCTTACCCTTTACTACAACATTTTATATAAAATGTTTCACACATTTTTTGTTCAAAAATGTTTCTATCTCCTTTTAAACACAAAGTCTCTTTTAAAATAAAGTATAACCCTTATTTTCTTTTAGAACAAACACTCCTTGTTATAATAATTTTTTCTATAAAATAAATACTTACCCAAAATAAATTTAAAACTATTTACGTATATACATATATTAGAAAAGAATAATAAAAGAAATTAATGTAAAATAAAGAAGTACGAAAACTAATTTTAAATTAAAATATCATAGAAAATCTGAAAGGTCGTATTGAATATCTTTTTTCAAAGCGGAAACTATTTCCAAATCAAACAACAATTAACAGTTTCTCAAAATACTATATCGAACCAATGGTTATTGTAGCACTTAATTGTGTTATTACCACCTTTTTCTCTAAATGGTTCAATTTTTAATATATATCGGTGTCACATCCAATATGGCCAAACAATCAAAAAGATTTACATTTAAAAATCTACAAATAGATATATGATTGAAATGAAATCAACAGATATATATATATAACTGAAACTAAAAATCTATGTCTGGAAATCCGGGTTTCTCTACTAAATTCCTGTATTTTCAATTTAAATGTCAATCGCTTTTCAAAAGCGGATATTTAACTAAATCGACTAATAATTCATTCAAACACAAATAATAATTTTTATCTACTATATATCATACTGATTATCCCACAAGACAAGCACCTTTGTCCAAGTGGTTAATTGATTCGGCTTTGGTGTAGAATGTCACAAGTTCGAAACTTGCTTTCGAATGTTTATTTGACATGGGATATGTTGTCCCAATGATTTGTTGTATATAAAGTACCAGTTCAAAAAAAACAAAAAACAAAAAAAAATCCCACAAGTGCAATGCAACTAACTGTATTCGATTCGGACCTCATACGAGAAAGTTATTCAATACATAAGTTTTTAGGATTAAATAGAATACTTTATTTACTAATTACATTCATTAATTACCCAAACCCCTACCTAATCTTTCTTCCCCATCCTCGAAAACATTAGTTTGTACATGATCGAACAGTGCACGCCAACCACTGATACGGAGCTTCGGGATGCTATTCGACGAACGAACTTCGCCGATGTCTCCCGTCGCGAGTTCCACCATCCTGGCATCTTAAAGTCAAGCTCGATCTGCCTTAGGAAGATGCTACCGTGCCTTGGCTTAGCTACAGGAATTTTGTCACTTTTCACCTCAAAGAGCTGCTCCATGCCAAAACATCACATGAGGCTCCCTCCTTAATAAATCCAAACAAATCAACGTCGTACCCTAACTCTCCCTATATCTACCAAAATCTAAACCCTAGGCTCACATCCCAAAAATCAATCATCCCAAATTGATGGTGCTCGCCCAAAAAGGCATATGAACACGAGATCTTGACCATATGAACTCCTCGGGACTAAGCATATGATTTTTAGCGGATGGTGGTGCTCGAATTCGACTTTCATGTGGGGTGGCCATTTTCTTTCGTTGACTGGGAATGAAAGTAAAAGGAGAAGAGGAACGAAAGATTTAGAGTGATGTAAAATTAATAAGGTTATAAGTGATGACCTTAAAATATATCAAAAACACTACCCATAAAATAAACAAGCTTTCTCTAGTTAGCTACTTTTTCCAAGCAATATATCACATCACAAAATTATATATTTCGAAGATTTGAAATTTTATTTTGTTTTAAAAATGTTTTGAAAATAGAGTTTTTACGGAACTCCGCTACACTAAGTTCTCGTTATTGAATGAACCACGAATGATCGAAATAAAAATACGATCGTGGACTAAAATATGATATTATCAACAATAATATACACTAGGTATCCAATTCTGTAAAATCACAAAAATACCGTCATTTGCCAAAAAATCATCAAATGATAATTTATATAATCTTTCAGAATTAAGAATTATGGAAAAAATAAATTGAATTAAATTAAAAACATGCAAACATAAATTGAGTATTAAAAATAAATTTGCTTATTATTTATTATTGCAAATAAATTTACGAAATGAATTCACCATTATTATTTATTATTTTAAAAGGAGTTAAATTAGACCATTAAATGGTATTCAATTATCAATCCAGATATTTAAATCATTATTTAAATATTAAATTTACAATTCAAATATTTGAATAATCCTTATATTTGAATTCAAGTTTAAACTTCAAAAACCAATTATTTCAATATTTAAAATTAATTAAATATTCAAAATTAAACAACAAAATTCCGGGTTGTTGCATTCTTCCTCCCTTAAAAGAATTTTACTCTCGAAATTCGCAAAGCAAGAAAAATGTCTTTAAACCCTTAAGCTTTCCCAATAAATTAGTTGAAATGGGTTACTAAATCTCCAAGTCTTTTAAAGTTCGAAAAATTTCAGCAGTACCTCCTTTGCACGACTCAATTGGAAATAACTACAAATCGCCATTACGGGCCCAAACCAACAAAAAAATGAAAGCCCAAACGTGGTCTTCCATATCTGGAGCATAAAACCATCAACAACAATATATATATGTGTACCTATTTGTCGAGCAAACCAACTCTGCCCATGAAACCAAAAGCGTGATATCCAACCATATAACTTGTATTTCTAAAGTCAAAGGCATACAATTTATTAAGGCCCGTATGATGTACATGTTCCATCTGTACGCAATATCCATCGATCGCTTTCTCGATCACAAAAATTTCATTTTCGAACTAGTATCGCTCATTTGACTTCCCTAGTGCAAAAAGTTCTGGTTCTTTGATTAGAAATATATGTTCTCCTAACATAGCCATATACTATGATAGAAAACTTCAACACCAATCAAAAATATGTATCCACTGTCTCCGTCGTAAAGAACCAAGTGTAAAATCCTTGTTCGGATCGGTATAAATCAACTTATAATCGTGCACTTGAATCTCGATCAAGGTCGGTTATGAAAATAAAATGACATACATACAACTGACCTATTCCTTTTCGATTGGTTTCTCAATTACACCAAATTCTTTTTATTCACATTTAGTTTAAATCATAATTATTTGCACCAATAGTATTTCATTTAATACTAAAATCATTTATGAACCATTCATAGAATGATCATTTAAGTTTATTAACATCTTATGAAACACAACTTATGTTTATTATCACTTCAAAACTTAAGTTCATATCCATATAACACTCTACCATATCCTAAGAGTGTATATACAAATTCAGATTTTCTTTTCTTATCTAGGATATTCTGCAAATATAAAATCTTATTTTAACGTACTATCTTCCCAAATTTATAAGTTGCAAAACTTATTTTCTTATTTTTCATAAAAACACTTAGCTTCAATTTCTATATCACTTCGGAAAGTTTCAACTGTCCAAAATCGTCGAAAATTCCATTTCATTTCAACAAATGAGAATTACCAAACAACAAATCAAAAGGAGATGCACATGCTGAACTATCCTAATGGATATGATCCATGAGTTTAATATCACTTAATTGAAAATTTAAGAACCAAACACCCAATTTTTATTTCAAAAATTTTCGAAATAACAATGATAGTATAATATACATATCTCTTTCTTGTACATCCCATCATACTTTTGGGATTTTCAAATAAAAATTTGTCTAACCCAAAACAACTCTGAAGCAAATCTATTATTATTGTAGCAATTCCTCACTTAGAAACCCGAAAATAAACACTGATGATGTTGCAGTCATCACTGTAATTATTTTGCAGCAACAGAAGTGAGTTCTGTGCTTTTTTCTCTTTTAAAATCATTTTAAAATATTTCTATACCCAAATACTTTCAAATAATTACTAATATTATTACTTTCCAAAAATTTTGAAAAATAATTTCCAAAACAACTAGAATTTTAAATTCTCATCTTAAAAATCCTTCTTATTTATAAACTCTATTTATAAATCATACCTATATCAATTTATTTTCTTATGTAAAAACATTTCACAACTGTTTAACTTTGTTTAGATTATAATAAACAACTATTATTAGAATAAATTTTAATTCAACTAATTCATCGAACCCCTTATATTGAAATCGAGAAACTGAATTTATAAGATGTTCGTAATTAACAAAAACAAACAATAAATGCTCATAATATATCTGAGTACAAACAGTTAATCAATCAGTGCTTCTAAACTGGATAAGCATGACTAATCAAACAATAAATGACAATGACTGAACATTATCATTTCCTAACAAACACATAATGCATTTCTATATTAATTTTCTGAAAATTAATCTTTTATGTATAAAATATGATCTAGGTTAAATTATTCTATTTACCAAACAAAAAAATATTGTGTTCAAGAGTTTACAAAAAACCCTACCAATACAGTTGTTCCTTCTATACCGACCAGAATCCATAATCCACTCAGCCAATAAATCAACACGATATAGAACATTTTATAGCACTAACAGATACGCTGTTATACATATGACACTCAAACTCGTTCTAAGGTATTATTAACCCTATCTCCAATGAGTCTACCCCACCAAAGCCTAGGTGTTGGCTCAACCTAAGCTCTGATATCACTTGTAATGATCCATCTTTTCGACCCATCAAAAGTCGATAATAATACATCCACGGTATTCACATGCCAAGTATCCAAGTGAGGGAAAGACAGATTGTTGGGAGAAAAGAAAAGAAAGACATAAAAAATCTCATATCGTGACGAGAAATATATAATATATAATAGATCTTTGGAAAAGAAAAACTGCAATATACATACATAAGTCAGATTTAACCAACTAATCATCAGTCTGGACAGTTATAACAACATGTCCTTAAAAATGCTGATAAATATAAACAACCAATGCAGGGGAAACTAAAATATACGAGAATACGTCATGGAGGCATCCAACTCGTTCTTTGAAGCTCCAGAGCACCCATAACTAAATCTTAAATATGCTCGGTCTAACCCAAGCATTATAAGAGAATAACGCCCAGATCAGTCTGGTAAACAGCGTGAGAAACACACCTCAAATGGATTTTGATGTTTATAAAACCTTTCAAAATAAAGGTATCTCATAAGACCACGTTGCACATGAATGCAAACATGTTTTTACCTTACAATAACCAAACTATTTCACAAGAAATCTTCTGATATTATAATAAAGTCTAGGGTTAAAAATAAATAGTGAATCATAACCAAAATTGTTGCATTAGTTAGATTCCAACACAATAGTCATACGACTAAGTCTGAAAGGCACTTATTGGAGAATGGATTCTATCAATGACAAGGTACTGGGGTACCGCCTATCACAGTACACCTTCAAAAAAAATGTACCAAGATCGATAACCTTTCGACCCCAACATGGCAAGATCGGCCTACCGTTACTGGATAGTACCGAATATTTCATCACTCTAGTTGCTTTGAAACATATCCCCAACGCTCTCATGCATAACCATATATATAAATAATAATTTAGAAGGGTGCGCCCTATATAGCCTTGCATCATATCTCCTCTTTTAGTCATTCCAGGTAGATGAGGCTACATGCTATGTTTTATCTTTTTAGCAAATCTTACTTAGAATACTAACATTGCCCTCTAGGAAACAATGCAATGCCAACATTCAATCATATAAGTTATTCAGAATAAGAACAAACCGAAGGCACTACTTTTACTACATCTATTTTGGAATCACCCTCAGGATTAGTAGCAAGTAGCCCTTGCACTTCAAAGAACTCCATCTTCGATTCCATCATCTTCAAGATGTCTTCATTCGAACACTTATGCCGGTTCAAAGTAGTTTTCGGATAATATATCCAATCCAGATCTCTCCGAATTGACAATGATAGTTTTTAAAATAGGTCAACATTCGATAATCGGTTATTTAACTATAAAATAAACAAACAATTCAACCAGAGATTTAACAAATAATGGGTAAGCGTAAAGCAACCGCTAAGCCTCTTTAATTATTCCTTTTATTAATTAAAACCACTTTGTAAATATTTGTATCAAAATACTTTTACAAAGATATATTCACAAGTCTCTTCTACTATGTACAATATTTAAAAATATTGATATACTTATATTCACAAAACACTACATTTTCAATACTAAATTTTTTTTACTCATATACTTATCTCAATGGTATAAGTATATTCACAAATCTTAAGAAAGACTTCATTTCCAAAACCATACTGGTCTAGGTTAAAACAAATGTCATTTAAATATTGATAATAATAATAAACCCAAAACGCATCTCTTTTGGTGAAAGTAAATAGATCGTATAGAAATTGGACCGGATATACCGACCACCACTTTCCAATTTCAAACAGTACTATCTCTCGATTAACAATGAAACCGAACAGGTTAGAAAGCTAACCTTGCCTCGGTATACATTCTTGATTCTAAAAATAGAGACGAGTTTCCATACCTTGAAATTTGGTGTTAAGTATGAAAAGAACATTTTCCATAACACCATATTTAAAACAATCATTTATGAAAATCGAGTCTCGGTCATTTTATAAATCTCTTCTTTATAAAATACCTTTATAAAACTCCTTATATTTACAAACTCCTTTTAAAATATTATTAATAAATTATAATATTCCCTTTATGAATATTCAAACATAATTATAAATCTCCTTTTATAAATCTCCACATTCAACTAATAAACTCCTTTATAAACCTTTTTTATACTATTTATAAGATTCTTTATAAACCTTATTTTATAAAATAGTCATTTCTAAACTCAATTTATAAATCCTAAATTTATTTGCAACTCTTTTTATAAAAACTCCAAATTCGTTTATAAAACTCCTTTTATAAATTTTCAAATACAATTACAAAATTCCTTTTATAAACAAACTCCAAATATAAACAAAACTTCAATTATAATTTATAAAACTCATATATTTTACATGACACGACCATTTCATATATTGCAATAAATTCACAACTGTGATTTATTACACCAACTTATCAAATGATAATATTCTCTTTTATAAAATACCATTTATACATCTGTTCCTTTATTACAATATTTTATGTAAAATGTTTGACACATTTTTGTTCCAAAATGTTTCTATCTCCTTTTAAACACAAAATCTCTTTTAAAGTAAAGGGTAATCCTTATTTTCTTTTAAAACAAACATTCCTTGTTATAATTTCTTATTTTATAAAAATAAATACTTTCCCAAAAAAAAAATTAAAACTATTTACATATATGCATATATTATAAAAGAATAATAAAGAAGCTGAAGTAAGATAAAGAAGTACGAAAACTAATTTTAAATTAAAATCTCACAGAAAATCCAAAAGGTCATATTAAAAATTATTTTTTCATATGGAAACTATTTCCAAATAAAAAATTAATTAATATTGTTCTCGAAATATTATATTGAGGCCAATAGTTGCTATAGCACGTAACCGGTGTTATTACTATTTTTATCTAAAAGGTTCAATTTTCAACATATGTCGGCGTCACATCCAATATGGCCAAACAATCAATTTTTTTACATTTAATAATCTCCAAATAGATATATAACTAAAATTAATTCAATGGATATATAATTAGAATTAGAAATCATGATGTTGAGAAATATGGATTTCTCTACTAAATTCATATATTTTGAATTTAAACGTCAATCGTTTTTCAAAAGTGGATATTTAACCAAATCAACCAATAATTCATCCAAACACAAACTATAATTTTTATCTACTATATACCATACTGATTATCCAAAAAGGTGAGTTTGACTCATCGAATTCTAGCGGACGCTTAGGCATTACAGTTTGAACTAAAATCAAATGACATTCGATTTTTAGCCCAAAATTTCACTTGCTTCGAATTCAACGATACTAGTTCCAATGCGAAGATAATAATCCTACGAGTGCAATGCAATAGAGTGCTTATGATTTGGACCTCTTATGAGCAAGTTATTCAATATATAAGTTTTTAGAATTAAGCAATACACTTTATTTACTAATTACAGTCGTTAATTACCTAAACCCCTACCTAATCTTTCTTCCCCATCCTTGGAAACATTAGTTGTACAAGATTGAATGGTGCACGCCATGCATCTCAACAACTAATATGGAGCATCAGGCCGACATTTGATGAACGAACTTCGCCGCCACCTTCCCCTTCATGAGCTCCACCACCCTGGCACCTCCAAGTCAGGCTCAATCTTCCATAGGAAATGCGATCGTGCGTTGGGTCGGCTACAGGAATTTTATCGCTTTTCACCTCTAAAGAGTCGCTACACACCAAAACATCACTACAGACGCTCCTCCCGTCCACAAATCCAAAGAAATCAACGTCGTACACCGACTCTTCCAATATCTGTCAAAGTCTAAAATCCTAGGCTCATATCCCAAAAGTCAATCATCCAAAATCTATGGCGCTTACCCCAAAAAGTATATGGATGCCAAGATCTTGACCATATGAACTCGGCAGGACTAAGTATATGATTTTTAGTGGATAGTGGTGCTCGAATTCGACTTTTATGTGCGGTGGCCATTTTCTTTCGCTAAAGTGAATGAAAATAAAAGGAGAAGAGGAGGAAAAGATTTAGAGTGATGAAAATGAATAAAGGTGTAAGTGATGTCCTTAAAATTTAAATCAAACACGCTACTTTACCCAAATAATAAACAAGCTTTCTTAGATTAACCACTTTATCCAAGCAATATATCCCATCACAAAAGGTATATATTTTGAAACTTTGAAATTTGATTTTGTTTTTAAGATGTTTTGAAAATAGGGTTTTTACGGTACTTCGCTGCACAAAAATCATGTTCGTGAACGAACAGTGAATGATAGAAATAAAAATACGATTGTGCGCTAAAATGCGACACTATCACAAATCAACAATAGCATACACTGGATATCCAATTCCGTAAAATCACAAAAATACCATCGTTTACTGAAAAATCTTCAAACAATAATTTAAATATTTTCTAAATTAAAAAAATATGAAAAAATCAAATAAATTAAATTAAAATACATCAATAAAAATCGAGTCGTTATATTAAAAATAAATTTTCTTATTATTTATTGTTGTAAATAAATTTACAAAATTAATTCACCATTATTATTTATTATTTTAAAAGGATATTAAATGAGTCCATTAAATCCATTTAATTAGTATTCAATTTAAAATACAGATATTTAAATCAATATTCAAATATTAAATTCTCAATTCAAATATTTGAATAATCCATATACTTGATTTTGAGTTTTAAACTTTAAAAACCAATTATTTCAATATTTAAAATTAACTAAATATTCAAAATCAAACGACAAAATTTATGGTTGTTACATTTGTGGTGTGGCGGTCTGATTTAATTCTTCGCTTATAAATCTCATCGACAAAATCCAATTTTACAAATTTAAGCGGTAAATATTTAGTAACGATTATTTTCACACATTATCTTCGTCAATGTTATATCACTTTAAAATGTATGGAATTTGGTTATGGTCGAAATTCCAATATTATCCATATTCAAGCGACAAAAGTCTTTTGTTCACACACACATTAAAATTAACGTTAACCAATTTACACACTGTAAAATCAAAACTCAAAATACTATTTAATTTTATAATATTTTGAAACTAAAATAATGGTTACATATAAGAATCTATTTTATTAACTTTAAGTCAAAGGGACATGCAACTGAATGTGTATATATACTTGAAAATTATGGTTAGTAATATGACATGCAATTATATGTGTATATATACTTGAAAATTATGGTTAGTAATATAAAATACAACCTTAACAAAAAGGGTTAAAAGGAGCACGTGACATTTCGCATAGAAGTTCACTTAAAATTATAAATTTTTAATTTTTTGTGTGTAAAATAATGAAAAGATTTATATCCAAATCAATAACCATACAAAACTTATACTCATGATCCAAATTGTTTCAAGAAAATAATATGTTATTTTGTTCAAGTTTGGATTTTATGTAACAACCAATAAAAATTATATTATGTAATTTAATATTAGATTTCAATCAAATTGCTGGCCTTTCCTTTTCTGAATCAACTTATGAATTTCACGTAGAGGTGAGCATTTTGTTGGTTTGGCTTATCCGATGATGAAAATTGTTAAACCACCTAAAAATAATGAAAATGAAAATCAAATCAACAAAATTAAATTTGGTTGGCTCAATTGGTTATCCGATATAACCAAACTAAAAACGATATACATTTTATGTTTGAATATTCATTGTAAGTTGAAATAAAACCTAAATATATGATCAAAGTATTCTTATTTAGCATTCATGTGTTTTCTAATAGTATTTTTGGCACATATATGATAAATAAATTTTATTTAAATCACTAAAATAATCTATAAAAATTATTGTAACATTTGTAATTTTGAAAATAAAATAAAAGTTTGGTTAATTTGGTTAAACCGATAACCAAACAAAAAAATTTTGCGGACCGAGTGTAAACCAATTTAGTTTTAAAACCAAACCAAACCGACCAAAATGAATTGGTTTAGTTGGTTTATTTGGTTTAACCAAAGATTGCTCACCTTTAATTTCAAGTCCACTTGAAATTTTATGTAAACAACAAACAAACTCATTTCAAAACAACTTGGGAGAGAATCTTTAATTTTAATTTTATAATATGAACCAAACTTTATGTCATAAATTATTTTAAAATGTTATTCAAACAAAAGTTTATATATGAAAGAATTGGACAACGCAATCATGTATAAATTATGACATTGAAAGATATATCTAATTAAATACATAATATAAACAACCAAACAAAATAGGAGTAGATCCATAATAATAATCGTTGGTGACATGTGAATAACAAAGAATGTAGATAAGATGATTTTAATCATATTGACATGATGGGGATAAAGCTGGTTCAAGGAAATAAGTAAAATATTCAAAACATTGTCTGAATACATACAAATGAATGAATAGTATAAGTGAAGAAATATAATCATAATGAAATAATATATAAATAAAACATGAGTTTAATTTTAGATGAAGCAAAGAGAAACATCTTGATTAGTGATTTTTCCTCAGATCTCAATTAGATCACCACCTAGTTTTACTAGAGAAGGATGAACAGCTAATTCTACTTAATTTGATATTTGTATTTCGTATTGGCATTGATAAAATTTTCCAAAATATTAATTTGATTTTCGTCCATGGAAAATTAAGAGGAAAGAAGAGGATCGAGAAAAAAAAAGAAGGTCTGTAGAAAATGAATTAGTGGATATGTTTTTAATTGAAAGAATGAAACCTTTTAGATTCTTTAATTAAAACTTCCCTAATAAATTCCCATGATTTTCCCTCTATATTCATGTGATATGGCTGAAATAAATTGCTATCAAATGGTACAAAATTTCCACAAACCTTTTTGTGTAGTTATCTTTTACTTAAACTTGTTTAAAATACACAAATATCGTATATTGATGCACATAGATATAACTTTTATATATGCATTCAAATAACTCCCAAACATCAAATAAATTAAATATTAATTAATATTTGTTAAATATTAGTTAATTTAATCCACTGAAAATGTTTTATAAATTAATTAAATCATGTGGTTTTTCGAAGAATTCAAAAATACGGTTGTGTGACTTAAAGGTGTAAATTCAGTCGGCAATTTATGTTTTTTTAGCATGGTTCATTAATGCTAACAAGTATCGATCTCGAAGATCAAAGCCGTCATCTTTAATTTCATGGTCCGAGCTACCAACCAGTTGAGCCAAACCTATTGGCATCAGTGATTAAAGTTGAACGATTTAAATATTAACATTTACACGTCACCTTAGCTAGTGGAGTGACATTTTGGCTGAATGTCACTTACCTGTCTTTACCAGTAAAATCCAATTTACTTATTTAAGCATTATTTGGTAGTGACAATTATTTTCATCAATTCTTTTCATCAAGACTATATCGTATTAGGATTTATGGAATTTGGTTTTAGCCAAAATTCCAGCATTGTCCACATTAAGTCCAAATGCAAAATCCTTAGTCCAATAATAATAATTATTATTAATGTATTGCTCTGGCTCGGGACTTTGATTTTGAGTTGATTTAGTTAACCTCATAATGTCAATCCCATATAACCGAGGAGACAAATTCTCTTTTCAATTTCGCTTCATGCTTCCATCGACCCAATTATAGTCGTTCAATGGACGATATGCCATGATTTAACTATAATCAAAATAGAGTTTCCACATTGAAGCTCCAAAATATTCTCAAGTCGATGGAACTATGAAATATCATCACTTTGAGATTATATGTTTAACCTTGAGTATATTAACCAACATAGACTCTTGAGTGGGTCATTCAATGGTTATCTAATAACTATTAACACGTAACCACTTGGTGGCCCTAGCAGCCATGGGAAATAAACTGTCCAACATTTGGAAAGCATTATGTACCCTAGTTTCAACAGATGAATCGATATCCTTTCTCGTAACATCTTGACTATGAATATTTAAAACAATATATTATTTTCAATGTGATAAAATTCTCATGATTGCAACGCTTTGTAATTTTTATCACATAACATATCATTTAAGAATTTTCCATTTATATACTTTAAATTAATTGCTTAATTATTTATACAACTATATAAAAAGTATATAATAGAAAGAAAAACACCTTTTATTTTTAACAAGGTTGGTCACAGAGTTAGATATAACAAATTATATAATTATCCCTGGGGCATATCCCTAACTCTGTCAAAAGCCACCCTAAAGCCGGCGTGGGCTTCTCAGTCCAAGAAAGCGTTGTACGTAGAGTATTTATCCATCACAATGAAGGTTAAAACTCACACTCTCTTACGGTCACCTTCGCCTAACTCCATCGGCAAGTTAACACACCCAACAGGCTCTACAATCTTTTTGATAAATTCCTGAATTCAGGATTTACATTGCTTCAAATCTTGACCATCCATCATCGTTTGGTCGTAGGTTTTCTTAAACCAAATATTAAATAAGCTTCCACAATTGATGAGAAATCGCTTCATAGTCGTCGGCTCCATCATGGTTGTTATCACCAAAGGGTCGAGTGTCGGCGCTTCAACCCCGTCAGCATCACGATTTCTGAACACAATGTCATATGTCATCATCCTTACCTTCTTTATTGGTGCTCCATCTTCGACAATAAAGTAGCTTGCATGAACAGCATGATTCAAAGAACTCCGACACATTTCCATCTCGTTCCAGCTCTTCTTAACCGGATGAGGTCCATCAGTGATCGTATTAATAACAAGTCTTTTTCCAAGCACCTTCACTCGGCCCAACCTAGCCTCGTTGAGGCATCTACCCTCGAGGTTGAACATTTTCTTGTCCGCCATACTATAGGGCTTTCACATACTATTGAAGTTTCTTTTTTGGTTCAGGTCTTCGATTACATCTTGCAAATATCTGCATTCGTTAGTATTGTGTCCATGCATTCCGTGGAAGCGACAATAATTCCTTGACATTTTCTCTCATTTAACCGACTCCCTCAGAGCCAGCTTCTTGTAGTTTTCAATATCTTATGTCGCAAGGTAGATATTTTTGACTGTATCATTCATCGGGGTGTAACCTAAAAGAACAATATCTATGGTGTTTTGATGATAGCAACCGTACAATAGTGATACTAACGGTTTTATCAAGTACATTATATATTTATTTAGCATTCAATGGAAGAGACAAGAATACTATAGGAGTAAATGAGCTTTAGAAAACTTACGATGCGTTAACAATGTTATTAGAGTGCTTTAAGATAAGGCCTATAATGAATCAGAAATTTTGATCGCCTTGTTATAAATATTTAATTAGTTTAAAAAAAAGAAAAAAAAGAAAAATTTCGGCTTTTGAACCTTTGGTTTTATATTTTATTATTGAAATTATAATAGTATGTGGAATATAATTTAAATAGGTTTTTAAGAAAAAATAAAAATAAATAAATAAAATAAAGAATATGCATGTATGTATGTACCTATGTATGTATATATAAGAAAAAAATGTGTAATATGAATTATTCAAATAACCGTATTGGAGCCACGCCATATTTCTTAGGTAACACAAGGGAGGTTAAGGGGAGTAAGGGAAAGAGTAAATGGAGTATTGCATGTACGATTCTTTTTGAAAGGCTCCCACTTCAAATCCATGTCATTCTTAAAAATTCTAGTGCCATAGTCATTCAAAAAAAGATGACTTCTGGTAACTTGGCTAGCTTAGGAGCAAAAATTGGAGTTCAACCCAACATCGGAAAGGCGAGGGTTTATGTTTTATTGACTTGGTATGTAAAAAACCTAAATTAAATTACAATGAACTTCCTCTGTTATGTATGAAGTTTCAACCATGAACATTTGAAAATCAATTCATTTCAAACCATTGAACTTTAACCTGCGTGCTCGAAACGAAAATTGTGCGAATCAATCTCTAGTGTTTTTAAAAATTAAAGGTGTTTGATTTTGTCGAGCGATGTAGAAGATATCTCAGTTTAACTAAAAGGAAAAAATATTGTTCATAGAGTTCAAAAATTGACTTCTCTCAATCCACTTGAAATTGAAAGGCGGCGTGTGTATCATTGATGTCTGGTCGAAGTGTAGGGTTTTTCCTACAACTTCGACAACATTAGCTTAGCATTGCACTAAAACAGGAGAGGCGCTTGAATGGTGATTTTTTTGGAGATCAAAGCTAATAGTTGTCGCGTTATCTTCAACCTGTACACCTTTTTTGGGTCGGTCAGTGATTAGAGGTGGCGAATGTGGTGGCGTAGGGGCATTTGGTCCAGCTCGATATTTAAAGCATGCGTGTATCCTCGGATTGCGATTAGATGGGCAGTGGCTACGTGCATTTGCACACGCGTTTACGAGTTAAGGACCGAAAGAAAAAAAGTGGGGAAGGTTTGGGGAAGATGGTCCTATAGTAGCGGTTCGGCAAGGAGATAATGGGCTTCGGCCAGTTTGAATTTAGTGAGGGAAAACATTTAAGTTGCATAATATATTTTATAATTTAAATGTTAAAAACTAGGGAAATTCATATCTCACCCATATTGAATCTGATTGACACATGGATTTTTACGTTGGGTTTGTATTTACGAGCACAACATTGTAATTCATAGCTTTAGACAAGTATAAATTTATGACATATACAAACGGATAGGATTTAAATTACATTATTTTAATTAATAACATCGCTTTTAATTTATATACCTTTATTACCGATGTTTATTTGGCAAAATAAAATGCTAATAAAATTAAATTGGACTGAATATGGTGATTGGACAATTTTTTTAATGGAATAAAACACCATTCTATTAATTAAATTAATTGGACACCTGTTTAGTAGAATAAATCACTATTCTGTTGTTATTAGCCGGGTAAGTTATATTTGGACATTTTTTTAGTAGAAATTAAACCCGTTCTGCTATTACACAAGTGTGGACACTTAATTACAATCCAATTGATTATTATTGGATAAGTGTCGTATTAATAACCAACTGTTAATTATAAATTTAATTTACATGTGCGATATTATGCAAAATATTTGAATTATAAATTGGTTAATAAGGGAATTAACGATTAAGTACTTTTGGAGTTGCTAAGCCTATTCTAATTTGAAAAGTTAATTATCTAATAAAGTTATTTTAAAGAATAATTATTAACTAGTAATAAGACTTAAAAAGATAAATTATTAATTATTAATAATGTTTCAAAAGATAATTGATTATTATTTAAATAATAATTGAAGGTTAATTATTTTAAAATTCTTTAAAGTATTTCATAAAAGGATTTAAGAATATTTAATAATTGTTTTAAATTTATTTGATTATTTAATTAAAAATGTTTTAAATTATATTTAATTATTAATTAAAGATATTTTAAAAATATTTAAGGTGTTTTAATTTTTTTAATTTTATTTTAATTATAAATATTAATTATATTGATTTTAAATAATTAATTATATTTTAAAGGGTTAATTAATTATCATGTTAATATTATCTAAAGGATTAATTAATTTATTATTATTACATTATTTATATATTTTATTAATATTTTTGGGTTAAATTATCGGTGTGATAATAATATTTAAAGTTAGTTAATATATTGTTAAGGGTATTCTAAAGTCATTATTTGGAATAAGGTTTAAAGAAATTAAATGAGGAAGGTAAATAGTCACATGGTTTTTCTAAAGGTGTTTTAAAAAAGAAAAATGGATTGTTGTTGAAAGAATGCGACTGATTAAAGTTGCTTTGGAAGTTGTCCAAGCAAGGGAAGTTTATAAAACGAGTTTTTATAAATTCTTAAAGGGATCTTGAATTGAGGGAGAGTATAAATGACCCTTTAAGTTAAATCATTATTTTATATACATTTTGAAAAGTAACTTGGAGTTAAAGTGAATTATAAATTATTCTGGAAGTTTTTATGTTATTCAAATTATGAAGTAAGCATTTTAAAAGGAAGTTTGATAAAGGATAGCGGGTTGGTTTTATGGAAAGAAATGCTTTATATGGAATGCATTTGGGCATTTAATATGGAATTTAGAAAGAAGAAAACTTTTGTATATTTTTGTAAATATACTCATACCAATAAGATAAGTGTTGATGTTTATAAGTATAAAGGAATTTAAGGAGTTTGGGGATGGTGTTTCAAAAAGACCTTTGGATCAGGTTTTATAAACTGTGGAATAAATGAAATATTAAATTCTCAAAGGCTTGGTGATTTCCATGGGGAAATGTAAATCTTTGTGGTTGTTTGTTATTTGATAGTTAAATAACCGACTATCGAATTTGGAGCCAAAATGTAACTTTGGAGATATCAAGAAGAAACACGTGAGTTGTATGACATAGTCATCTCCGATGATGTTGTACTATGTGTATGAATCTCATTCCTTTTTCCTAGGACAAATGATAAGAAAATCCATTCACTAATGGTTAGGAGGGGATCTTTGCTCTTATCTTTGACTATTTTTTTCCTAAAGAACCGGGATTGAGTTTACTGAAAATTATCGAAAGTTGTTTCGAAGAGGCGGGGATCGGATATGTTATCCAAAAACCACTTCGATCTAACTTAAGCATTTTGAAGTGAAGACATCTTGAAGATGATGGAATTGAAGATGGAGCTATCAAATGTTTTGTTCAATCCCATAACGAACTTATATGGATGAATGCTGGCATTGCATTGTTGCCTAGAGGGCAGTGTTAGCATTCCAAGTGGGAAGTGCTATATAAAGGTAAAACTTAGCCTTAAACCTCAACAACCGGAAATGACTAAAACATGGAAGATGCGGCAGGGCTAAGTGGGTCACTCCTAAGTAGGGTATGATCACCCCTATCTAGAGTCGATATTATCTCTTATTTGTATGCTTCAGGACCCATTAACGGAGTGATCATATTTGTTACTATCCAGTAAGGGTTAGGCCAGTCCTTTGTTGGCAGGGGATCCAAGCGAGGTTTTTGGTGTTATTATATCCAGATGTGCACCGTGACAGGCAGTACCCAAGTAGTCCAATCATTACATGGAATCCATTCACTAATAAGTGCTCTATGGACTTAGTTGTGCCTAACTATGCTGAAATGTGAGATGCAAGCCTTTTAGGTATATACATATTTTACGTTGACCATTAGATATTATTATAATATCAATGGATTTCTCTATAGAAAAGGTTTTGGTTATCGTAAAACAAAAACTCGTTTGTGTCTATGTGCATCGTTGTCTTATGGGATACCTTTGATTTTAAAAGATCTTACAAGTTACAATAAATAAAATTCCTTGTGATTTTAGTCTCTCACGCTGGTTTTACCAGACTGACCCAGGACGTTGTTTTCCTAAATGCTCGGGTTAGACCAAGCATATTACAGGTTTATTTTGGATGCTTTAGAGCTTCAGGAGACGGAAAGGCTCAAAGATGTATCGGCATATATAGTTATTTTTCTGTTGCATTCATTGTTGTATTTATCAACGATTATAAGGACGGGTTATTATAACTGTCCGGGCTGAAATAAGTTAGTATACTATAATTGAATTCCATATATACTTATATTACAGTTTTCTTTTGTGTGAAGATTGGTTTTATGTTATAGGTTATTCATTCTGCTATGAGATTCTATGTTGTTTGTTTCATCTTGTCTTCTTTCTTCTTTCTTTCACCTAAATATCCGCCTTTCCATTCAATTTGAGTGGGTCATGTGCGGTTGATTTTCCACTTAAAATGTATAGAAAAGTGGGTCGTTAGAATGTGGTATCAGAGCTTAAGTTGAGCGAACACCTAGGTTTTGGTGGGGTTAACTCATTTAAGATAGGGTAAGTGAGACCCCTAGGATGAGTTTAAGTGTATTATATATAAGAGCGTGTATTTGTTAGTGATATAAAAATGTTTTATATTGTGTTGTTTGATCTGTTGAGTGGCTTTAGAATTCTGGTCGATGTATTTGACCAACGTCATCGATAGGGATTTCCTAAACACTTGAATAAGGCCAAACAAATACAATATTGCCCTAATTTTTTTTTAAAAAATTTACCTTGAAATATATTTGTGTATATAAAAGGATAATTTTACAAAATTTAATGTAGTTATTCTTGGTTGTACTAATTTGTTAGAAAATGATAATATTTTGTCGTTATCATCTAGAATTTGAGTAACCATGCTTGGCCATTTCTGAGCATTGACTATTATATGGTATTCTATCTATAATCTTCCTTTTGAAACCTGGTTGGATAGATAGGAAAAAAATTGAGCTTTAATAAATAATGTATTCCAAGAAATTTAAAAATTTAGAGATAGATATTTGAGAATTTTTTTTTTGAAAAGGAGTGGTTTTATAAAATTGATTTATAAAACGTATTTTATAAATAAGAGAAATTTGAGAATTTAAAATCCTGGCATTTTTGGGAAAAAAAAGGTTTTCAAGGTTTCGAAAATAGATAATAGTATACATTAAAAGCATTTTCAGTTCAAGAAAATTTTTTGGGTATGAAAATGTTAAGTAAGAATTGAAAAATGAAGTTTAAGCTTTAATAAAAATTTAATTATGAAGGCTTGGTAAACCCTGTTTTACTTAATTGTGTCGTTTGTTTAAAACACTTGGAGTATAAGGATTAGGTGTTGATTAATGGGTTGACTAATAAACCTCTTTACCCTAGAAGTAGACTCTAGGAATAAAATTGGATACCCATGGCCTACTCTTCTCAGCAACTTACCAGATCAAATAGGTAAAGAGGTTGGATTAGTCAAATTCAGTATTAAACCCCAAGGTTTAGTTGGCATGTACACATTTTTCTTTAGGTACAAATGAATGGGTATAGAAGAACAATGAGCTAGTTAACAAAGAAAAATGATCATGTAGAATCTTATACGGTTAATTTCCAGAGTATAAATATTCTTATAGAACTAAGTATGTCAAATTCTAAGGATTTCTAGCTATTTGATTTCATATGGAATCGAGAGGAGCATGCATGAGAGCCTTTAAGCTTCAGAAACTTGCCTTGACCAGGGAAGAAGATTCGATAGAGGAAGAAGAGCCTGTGGCGGAAGAAGAGCCAGTGGAGGAGGACGAGCTTATTCCAGTAGGGGAACCAAAGGTAGAAAGTGATGGTGAGATGATTTGGGATATTGGGGAGGTTATTGATTGTCCATAGCCAGAGAAGGACATTTATGATGATGGGTTGAGGGAACCAATGTAATTCCAAGGGGTCTGAATCCAAAGATCATATGGTTTGAATGATGAAGCAGAGTTATAGATCTGGATGGATCTTCGAAAGAAGACTCTTCTTAGAATAAGATACCTCTTCTATGAGGGTTAGTATTATGGTATTGTGCATGCGTGGTGGTTGCTTTATACAGTATGTATGGGAACTCTAGTAAATGGTGTATCAGAGTAAACGTTCAGGGGTTTGTATTAGATATCTTTAGTATGTATGACTTGATCTATTATGATATGCAAGACCAATGTTTTTCCTAATGCTTGTTTGAAATGATTGTTGAAAGATAGAGAATTCCAAATAATTTTTTTTCTGGGTAGGGTGAGATATGAATTTCGGGGTTGAAATTTTCTTAAAGGGAAAAGAGTGTAACGAACCATAAATTTAGATCGCCTTGTTATAAATATTTAACCAGATTAAAAAAAAATAGTAAAAATTCTGGTTGTTGAACCTTTGGTTTTTGTTATTTCATCATTGAAAATATAATAGTATGTTGAATATAATTTAAATAGGGTTTTTAAGAAAAACTTCAAAAAAATAAATAAAGTAAAGAATACACACACACACGTATGTATGTATGTAAAAGAAAAAATGTATAATATGAAATATTTATATAACCATATTGGAGCCATACCCTATTTTTAGATAATACGAGGGAGGTAAAGGGGGAGATAAGGGAAAGGGTAAGGGGAGTATTACCTGTACGATCCTTTTTGAAAGGCTCCCACTTCAAATCTTGGTCATTCTTTAAAATTCTTGTGCCTTAGTCATTCATAAAAAGTCTGGTAAAGGGGGTATTTCCTGTATGATTCTTTTTGAAAGGCTCCCACTTCAAATCTCGGTCATGCTTCAAAATTCTTGTGCCTTAGTCATTCAAAAAAAGAGGACTTTTGATGACTTAACTTGCTTAGGAACAAAAGGTGGAGTTTAGCCCAACATTAGAAAGGTGAGGATTTACGTTATACCGACTTGGTATGTAAAATACTTGAATTAGATTGCTATGAACTTCCTCTGTTATGTTTAAACTTTCAACCATGAACATTCAAAAACAAATTCATTTCAAACCATTTAGTTTTAACCCGAGTGCTCAAAACAAAAGTTGTGCGTATCGATCTTGGATATTTTTAAAAATTGATGGCGCTTGATTTCGTCGAGTGACGCAGTAGATATCTCAATTTAACTAAAAGGGAAAAATATTGTACATAGAGTTCAAAAATTGATTTCTTTCAATCTGCTTGAAATTGAAAGGCAGCGCATGTATAATTGAAGTCTGGTCGAAGTGTAGGATTTTTGTTGTAGCTTCACAAAATTTTGTGATGATGATCGACGAACATCGAAAGTTAAGGTTTGGGTTAGCATCCGATTTGCGCAGTGATGATCGATTTGGAGCTTGGCATTGCATTTAGGGAGGAGAGGCGCTCGAATGGTGATTTTTTTTGGAGATCGAAGCTTATAGTTGTCACATTTTCATCGACCTGTACACTTTTTTTTGGGTTAGTCGGAGATAGGAGGCGACGAACGTTCCGGTGAAAGGGGATTTGGTCCAACTTAAGATTTGGAGCACGCGTGTATTCTCGGATTTGCTGTGAGGTAGGTAATGATCGGATGCACGTGCACACGCATGCACGATTTAGAGACCGAAAGAAAAAAAGAAGGGAAGGTTTGGGGAAGATGATCCTATAGCAGCGGTTGGGTAAGGAAATAATAGGCTTTGGTCCGTTTGAATTTGGTGAGGGAAAACATTAAGTTGCATAATATATTTTATAATTTAAATGTTAAAACTAGGAAAATTCATATCTCACCCATATTGAATCCGATTGACATACGGACTTCTGTATTAGGCTCGTATTGATGAGCACAACATAGTTGTGCAACTTATTCATAGCTTTGGACAAGTATAAATTTATGATGTATGCAAATGGGTAGGATTTAAATTATGTTATTTTAATCAGTAACGTCACTATGAATTTATATACCTTAATTATTGATTTTTATTTGGCAAAATAAAGTATTGTGGAATTAACTTGGAGTAAATATGGTAATTGGACATTTGCTTAGTGGAATAAAACACCATTCCGTGAATTAAATTAATTAGACACCTATTTAGCAGAATAAATCAAAGTTTGGCTATTATTAACTAGGTAGGTTATATTTGGACATCTGTTTAGCAGAAATTAAACCTGTTCTGCTATTACTTGTGGACATTTAATTACAATCCAATTGATTATTGTTGGATAAGTATCGTATCCATAATCACATATTAATTATGAGTTTAATTTACATATGCAACATTATGTAAATACTCGAATTATAACCCGGATAATAAGGGAGTTAATGATTAAGCACCGTTGGAGTTGCTAAGCCTCTTCTAATTTGAAAAGTTAATTATCTAAAGTTATTTTAGAGGATAATTATTAATTACTAATAAGGCTTAAAAAGATAAATTATTAATTATTAATAATGTTTTAAAAGATAATTGATTATTGCTTTAAATAATAATTAAAGGTTAATTATTTTAAAAAATTTTAAAATATTTCATAATGATATTTAAGAACATTTAATTATTATTTTAAAGTTATTTGATTATTTATTTAAAGATGTTTTAATTATATTTATTAATAATTAAAGTTATTTTAAAAGTATTTAAATTGTTTTAAAAATGTTTAAATTTATTTTAATTATAAAAATTAGTTATATTAATTTTAGATAATTAATATATTTAAAGGGTTAATTAATTATCATGTTAATATTATCTAAAGGATTAATTAATTAATTATTATTATTACATTATTTATATATTTTATTAATATTGTTAGGTTAAATTACTAGTATAATAATAATATTTAAAGTTAGTTAAAATATTATTAACGGTATTCTAAAGTCATTATTTGTAATAAGGTTTAAAGAAATTAAATGAAGAAGGTACACAATAACTTGGTTATTTTAAAGGTGTTTTAAAAAGAGAGAAAAAATTGATTGTTGTTGAAAAACTCTATCGATTAAAGTTATTTTTGAAGTTGTTCAAACAAGGGAAGTTTATAAAATGGTTTTTATAAATTCTGAAAGAGATCTTGAATTGAGGAAGAGTATAAATGATCCTTCAAGTTAAATCATTATTTTACATAGGTTTTATAAATTAATATGGAGTTTATTAAAGTGAATTATAAATTATTTTGGAAGTTTATGTGTTATTTGAATAATGAAGTGAGCTTTTTACAGGGAAGTTTGATAAAGGAAAGTAGGTTGGTTTTATGGGAAGAAATGTTTCAAGTGGTATACATTTTGGCATTTATGGAATTTTGAAAGAAGAAAACTTTTGTAAAATTTTTTAAATATACTCATACAATAAGATAAGTGTTGATGTTTATAAGTATAAAAGGGATTTAATAAATTTGGGAATAGTGTTTCAAAATGACCGTTGGATCAAGTTTTATAAAGTGTGGAATAAATGAAAGATTAATTTTCAGAGGCTTAGTGATTTCCATGGGGAAATGTAAATCTTTTTTCTTGCTTGTTATTTGACAGTTAAATAACTGACTACCGAATTTGGACCCAAAACGTAACTTGGAGATATTTAAAGGAAACACATGAGTTTTATGGCACAGTCATTTCTGATGTTGTTGTACTATGCATGTAAATCTCGTTTCGTTCTCCTAGGACAAATGATAAGAAAATCCGTCCATTAACGGTTTAGAGGGGATCTCCCCTCTTATATTTGATTGTTTATTCCTAAAGAACCGGGATTGAGTTTACCGAAAATTATCAAAAGTTGTTTCGAAGAGACAAGGATCAGATATGTTGTATGAAAACCACTTCGATCCAACTCAAGCGTTTCGAGGTGAAGACATCTCGAAGATGATGGAATTGAAGAAGGAGCTCTCAAATGTTTCATTTAGTCCCAAAATAAACTTGTATGGATGAATGCTAGCATTGCTTTGTTGCTTGGAGGGCAGTGTGGGTCACTCCATAGTAGGGTATGATCATCCCTATCTAGAGTCGATATTATCTCTCATTTGTATGCTTCAAATCCTATTAACAGAGGGGTGATCATATTCAGTATTATCCAGTAAGGGGTAGGCTGATCGTGTATTGGTAGGGGATATAAGCGAGGTCCTCGCTGTTATTTTATCCAAAAGTGCACCGTGATGGGCGGTACCCTAGTAGCTCGGTCATTGTATGGGATTTGCTAGATATACCATATGTGATAATGCATCGAAGCTTCCAGAATGTGTTTAATGTCAGTAGTTAATAATCAACATAATCTGACTTCGAACAGTTGCTTATAGAAGCATTGATTTTAGCTTATTCAGGCTAGAGTATTTTGATTTATATATTATTTTCATTATTTACGGGAGTTTGGCTTTGGTTCAATGTGATAAAAAAGTAAAACACTTTCCTTTGTTGTTTTCATTCATTTTCCAACAAAAAATATTATGTATATAAAGATGTAACATGAGAAAATGAAAAGTTCTTTTTGACTTTTATGTTTTCAAGATTAGCGGTTATTTTTATAATATATTTAAATCTCTATTTGGATTGCAATCAATTTCTCATTCGGTGAGATTATCTTGACTTTAGAATTCTACACAAAGTTGCCATTCATTTGCGCATAAGGTTCTAATGATGAATTGATCAAAGATGTCCACACACAATAGCAATATGTTCAATTAACTTTGATTAGGTGACTCAATCATTCTTTATTATGACTCGCTATTTATTTAATTTTTTAAATTTCCTTCGATCATTGCAATCTTAGGTTAGGATTCGGTGTTTATTTAATTTGTGTAGTTTCCATCTTCTTCTGAAGCTTTTGTTTTATATTGTAATTGGCGTAATTTATATCAACGTTGTTATCATTATTATAATTATGCTTAATGCTTCACACAACACCATGATTTTTTGAGACAAACATTTCCATATTGGTTTATCTCATGTAATGATGATGATGATCAAGTTGAATACAATATACATGTTATTGTAGAAGAAGTGAGTTACATTTTATAAGAAGACAAAAAGGTAAGATATTGAATTAAATTTTTATGTACTTTTTACTTGCAATGCTATTTAAGTGTGAAACATCAACCATGCCAACGTACTCATTCTTTTTTACTTGCAATGCAATGATTTGTAAATTTAAAAACAATCCATGGCAATATTATTTATCAATATTTTGCTCACAATTTACAGTTTCATTCACTGTAGGTTGTAATTGTATTTTTGGTTCAAATGAAGATTTAAGTGATAGTAATTATTAGGTTAGAAATCCATTTTTTATCACATTATATCAATATACCTTTATAGTTATAAATATTTACAAATTTAATTCTAATTTTCATTTTAGAGCTCTATCAGATCAATATTATCAGACTGCCAATTACCATGAATTTGTGAGGCAGCAAGTCATTGGTCAGGTTTCTTAACCTTATATCAACATATTTGCTTCTATTTTTATTTTAATTAAGTTACAGTTTCATTCTCTATATTTTTTTGCTCATGCAATAAATTCGATCCTCGGCTTACCTCTCATCTAAAATATATAGAGGATATGTCCCGATGGCCTGTGACGATTATATGAGAACTCTATCAAAGTAATTTTTACTGACCCATACAAAACTTTGTAGATGATATGTGTAGTTATATACTGTTCAAAAAATGATCAATAATGGTACTGAATTTCCTATGAGTGTATTTAATTTAATATTTTGATTAGTATAGGCATTTGTCCAAATGGAAGCTATGTAATTGGTCATTTATAGGAAATTGTAGTCTTACAGCTGTAGGTGTAGTAGGAAAATGACTGTATACTATATTTTTCAATTTTTTATTTTCTTATTATGTCATGGTAAGCAAATAAACCAACGTTTGATGATTATGTTAAAATTTGTTCTGAAAAGATATATATTTCAGTTCTCATTAAATCTAGGCAGTAGACTAAATATAGCCCATAAAATCAGCCATTTGGTTTGTTGGGTTCGGTAGAATGAAACAATGGCAATGATGAAGATAAATAGAGTTTACTCTCAGGCATGTTACAAAATCGATGTTCATTATGATGGAAATAAAATGAGTTTAGTTAACAAATTTGATTTCAAGGTACAATGGTGTCTAATAATGAATCTCTAATGGTAATAGATTGCTTTTTAAATTTGATTGCAATTATCCTTTGAAACTGTAGAGTCAAAAAGAGTGGATGTTTGTAATCTGTATCATTACAAAATGAGAGATCATTGTAAATATTTAAATAACCAAATAGTCTATAAAAAGCAATAAAAATATTTGATTTTTTTTTTGACTTTTGCAGACTGAATAGGAAGCCAGCATGTTGGCATGTGCAGTGCAAAGAATAATATCAGCTAAAAAACAGTTCAAACAAAATTGACCATCATAGGGAAAAGGTACCTCAACTGACTGATTTCCTATAGGTATTATTACACCAATCTTAGCTCTCAGGTTTGGAAAACCTGCATCAACCGATCCATCCCTAAAAGCAGTTGGTCAGTGAATTCTCTTTTTTACGTATTTTTCCAGTCTTTTCTACTTTTTTTGGGATAAGAAACCTTGGACTCCCTCTGAGAAATTTCATTCTAGAAATATATTAAAATCCAAGCCGACATAACACATCATGTCAGTCCAACTAAAGGCATCGTGCATCTGTCTATGTGAATTTGTACATGGCTCCCCCTCAACGCTATAGCATTTTTAAATGTCCATCTGAGCATTGTTGAATTAATGCATGCACATTATGTTGATCTACATTAAATTTTCTGACTCATTTGTAAATGCAGATAAACAATCAAGCTCAATCATCACTAATCAAATATACACGTCAATCTCAGGTAATATATCGCTGATTTATTTTAATTCCTTCGAATTTTGAGTTGTATCCGTGTTGTGCTATAACTTAATTCAGTGTTAGTTCTTTATCCATCGATAATTTTAATAGCTTTTGGCACTAATTTTAAATTATTGATAGCATTTCACCTAACAAATGTTCGATTATAGCACATAAATGCATACGCACACATACACACATGTGTGTGCTCGCGCGCATATTATATTATATATATATATAAGATGATACTCCTTAATCGATGTTATTATAAGAAATTGCAAAGAACACAAAAAAATTCATTGGGTTAAATCTTTATCTTTACTACTAATAATGAGAATTCAATGAATTGATATCAACCGTGTCTTTTTGAAATACCTATTATACCCTTTAGACTTTTAGTCCACCGTATCTCTCTTCTATCGGCTTTTGCAGCCTTCCCAAAATTGAAAAAAAAAAACCATTGCTATTGATTCATCTCTTTGTAGTTCCACAACCAGAAACTAGGGTTAGCTCACCGAATTTCCAGATGTGCCATCCTCTTCACCTTCCATTCGATCATTGATCATCGATTAATCGATTATCGACCAAGGATTGTCCGTTAAACTACGGTTTTTGATATAACATCTTCTAAAACTTCGATTATGGACTGAGCACATAGTTAAGTTGGATTTTTTGATTCAGCGTCGATAGATAATCAAGCTTGGTCATCCTTCATGTGACATTATTAACTTTCAATCTAAGGTAAGTATTGTTTATTTTCATTAGTTCCTTCAAATTTGGAGTAGTATTTGGGTTCCTTAACAATTTATCTTTTATAATTAAATTCAAGGTTAATTTTGTTTCCTATTTTGTTGATATCAATCTCTTTTGATATTGAATGACGACTTTGGGCTTTTTTATTGATTTTCCTAGAGTTATCTCAATGGATAACTTCTGTAATTATATTTTGTTTTCATTCTCTAACTGTTCCTAAATTTGTTAGCTGAAAATAGATTCACTCAACAGATAAAATAGTTGCTTGCTTTGAAATATTTCACCCCCTTTACTTACATATGCATGTGTATAAACCGCTGGAGTATCGAGATCTAATTTTTCTTTTAGGTTACATACTTGCATTTGCATGGTTAACTAAAATAACAGCACTAGGATACTTTTCTTTAAAACAAAAATTGACACTGTGAATGCATATCATAAACGTTCACACATGTTCAGCTTCACTTCTTCAACGCAAGTAAATTTTAACAGAGATGGGTTTTTTTTATTACAGGTATAAGAAAAATAGTTCTCAGAAGCTTCGATATAAGTGTGGATGGCCCAGGCAGTTCATGATAGATGCTACTGTTTCTTTTCAAACTTTTTGTACGTGATTTATGCTATAAGATTGCTGCATTTTCCGTTTGTACAGATAATTAATCTTCATGCAGTTCATTACATGTGTTGGTCTATTGTATTGCCAGTAAATTCATAAAAAATTGAAGATTAGTCATCCATGATGTTATATCCTTTATTATCTTCATTTTTTGTATATATATGGCCATCACTTTTTGTATGTATTCTCATTCTCATTTCAATCTACACGGTTGCTCTGATGGGAAGTGAAACATTGTAATATTAACTTACATGAATTTCGTATTTTCAGCACATATGACATTCAGTTAAATGTATGATCAACAATTTGAGAGCTATAATAATGTAAGTCATATGAAATAGTGACGTTATGGATTGATATTCCATTTTTATAATTTTCTACTAATGGGCATTTAAATTTTGTTACATACTTCATATAATGACAACTATGTTTATGTTGTTCATTAACTGCAAACAAAATTAAGACATTTAACGGATACCCGAAAAATTCGAAATTTATCTGCATTCATATTCAAAAAAAGAATGAATATTCGATATTCGAAAAAAACGAAAATGGATGCTAATACGACGACATCGGCATTTAAAAATTATCTATTCATTTTTTGTCAAGATTATAGTTCATTTGATGCATATTTTCGTATAATATTAGATATGTATTTATCACCTTATTAAGTTAATAGTTTATATTATCTGCATTTAATGCATATTAAGTGACTAAAATTATTTATTATCATCATATCTGTTAATTTGAATAATTTTATAATCAAAGGATTTGAAAAATAATTGATTCAAACCAAAGTTTTCAATTTATATTTCTTGATTTGTCGATCATTGACGGATAAGATAATCATCTAATATCAATCTGTATCCATAGATGTGGATATTCGATGTCTAAAAATGGTTTTGGATGCGATGCGAATATGACATTATCTGTATTTGAAGCCTAATCAATGTACCTTTTATAATAACACAATTTCTCACTTCTTAATGCTTTTTCCACAGAAAATTGAATAACCACTATCACGTGCATGGTATTAAATGAAGTAAATCTTCCCACTACTCTTCATACCATTAGAGAAAAACAGTTAAGACTTGGATTTGATATGTCATGAATAATGAACACTTCCATATACAAAATTCTTATAAATCATAGTTACAATGTTTTGTTTAATGCAAGTTTTTAATAGTCACACGAAGGTCTGAAAATTTGATATTCCATACATTTTTTGTTGAAGGATGTGTTTACCATATAATCATTTATTGAAGATTACACAACTAAATGATAGCTATCACAAAAGAGGATGAGAAGCGTCATGATTACCTAACCGCGCTATTATTAGCAAATGTTTAATTCTCGAAATGGGTAGGCTAGCTAGCTTTGAGTGTGTGTGTGTGTAAGATTATGTCGTGAGAAATGACTGTACTTTATCGCACTAGACCACTGCTAAATTTTTTTCTTGAAGAAGCATCGTCATGACTTTTTTAACCACCTATCATTAGTTATATAATGTTTGAGCTATTCCATCATTGTGTCTTTATCATTTGAACTTCATGTGATGGGCGTTTTAGTTTTAATAAAATCATTCTTTGTTTTATTTTCCTTTTTTCTATTTTTGAATTTGGATGACTATTAGAATATATTGCATTAATAACTATGTTCCCAAATTTATAATGATTTGTCTATGCTAATTGTTTTGTTATTAATTAATGTTCTATTATGCCGTATTTAGATAGTATGTGTTAAAGCTACACAAGCACACTGTTGAATTGATCATGCATGACTAGATGCGGGCCCAACTAGGCGTGCATATATACTCGTATATATAATGATAAAATAATATTTTACATAAAAACGATATATATATATATACATAAATATATATATATATATACATACATAAATATATATATATATATTTTTTAATAGAAAAAGGTAAATTCCATATTTTTGTACAACACCAAAAAAATTTGCTACAAATTTTTATTATTTTAACATATATTTTAATTGAATATTTATTCGAAAGTACATATAATATTAATAACAATTATTTTCGAAACATTTTTCCAAATTTTAAACTTTGAGTAAATCATATATGATATTTTGACATTTGAATTTTTTTCAATGTTTCTTTCCGGTCAAATTTTATTTTTTATCAATTTAATATTTTTTGGCCGATTACAATAATATTTTTCAAAAAAATAGCAAAATGGTTTTATAATTTTTATTTTCTAGGCGAGACCTTATCATATGATGAAATAATTTTATAAAATAAAAATATATTTTTCATAGCGTATTTGATTTTATATGATTTATTTATGTAATATATTGATTTAGCTAACGTTAAATATTAAAAATTAATTATAAAAATTAATTTCCTACTATCGAAAATTATTATTGTTATAAAGTTATGTATATATATAATTATATGATCAATTTTAACCATGGCATGATATTGTAATTAAATATAAACCATATATATATATAATTAAATGATATATATATAATTTAATAACATATATATATATATATGTGTGTGTGTGTGTGTGTATGTATGTATGTATGTATGTATGTATTAGGTGAATGTACAAATCTAATTGTATATAAAACATTGATTTTTTTAATTTATAAGTATATACATACGTATAACCAAACTAACATGTGACAACATTAATACATATCACAATCGTCACCTAACTAACAATATAATAATAATATATATAATAAAATATTATTCAGAAAAGTGCAAACTGTTATTTGATAAGAACATACCTAAGTACCAAAGCATTGAAGCACACTTTGAAAGGATGAATTATCTCCTTTGAAAGCTTTTCTAATCGACGGATTGTTAGTCGTTGAACGATCGACCTTTCACTATCGAATAGCGATCGACTTTGAGTTGATTTAAGCTTGAAATGATGGAGCGCTTATGGTGTATTTTTGGCCACTAATGGAAGGATAAGGAGGTAGCTAAAGATCGTTGGCAATTAGGGTTAGAGATGTTTAAATTGTGGATAGAAGAAAGAAAATAGTGGGTCTCATCTCATACCAATTTTATTCTCCCTCGATCTGAGCTATCCAAAATCTTACATCTTTGCCACATTTTGAGTCGTCCCATGTGTCCATATTATACCCAAAAATCTCACCCGCCATGATGAGCCGAAATCACATTTAAGCCTAAAGAAAATATTATTTAGTTAGATCCATTCAATCGCATATCGATATCGTATATCGATTGATATATTTATAACTGTTATAAATTTATTTAATCATATTTATTCCTTAAATCATAATCATAATTTTATAACTAATATTTCATGAACATTGATTAATTTATAAAAATTGTAAACTAATTATATCGTTTAGTCAAAGGAGAATTCATCATTTAGGTTATATGACTTGTCAGGTGTAAATTTGGTCAGCGATTAATATCGAACTATTTGAATATTAACGTTCACACATCACTTAGTAGGTGGTGTGACATTTTGGCCAAATTTGTTGCTTGCTTTGTTTCAACAAAATCCAATTTCAATTTGTTAAGCATTACCTACATGTGACTTTTATTTATACTAATTCTCTTCATCAAAGCTATATCATTTTGGACTTATGGAATTTGGTAATGGTTAAAATTCCAATATCGTCCACGTTTAACTATATAGTCCAAACACAAAATCCTTGACTCAATAATAACGATTATTACTAACCAAACTGCTCTAGCTAAAGATTTTGAATTTGAGTTGACCATGATACTAACCCATATAACTGAGGAGACGGATCCTCATTTGAATTGTGCTTTACTTCCAATACTTCCACTCGACCCAACAATAGTCACTCGATGGACACCGTGCCATGATTTGATTGTAATCAAAGTAGAGCTTTCACAAAGATCTAAGGTGTTCTCAAGTAGAGGGAACTACGAAATCATTCACATCGAAATTTTATGTTTGACCTTGGTTATATTAACCAATAGTAAACTATTGAATGAGTCATCATGGTTATCTAATAACTATCAGTACGTAACTCATAGATGTCCCCCGGCAGTCATGAGTAATACACTACCCAACATTTGGAGATTGCGTAATCCAGTCTCAATGGATACATCAATATCCATTCTTGATGCATCTTGACTAGTAACATTTAAAATGATGTGTTTTATAATATTCTGATACAATACTCATGATTACAACTAATTATTATCACAAACACACCATTTATAAATATTCTATTAAATACACTTTTAATTTAATTAACTAGTTAATATAACACGTTATATTAAGTATATAATAGAAAAAAAACACTTTTTATTTCGAACAAGATTGGTTATCAAGTTAGATGTAAATAACGATTACATAATTGCCCATAGGGCATACCTCCACCTCTATCAATCTCCCACTTGCACTTGGAGCCAATTATGGAATCTTATTCTAACTTCTCCAATTGATTTCCTCAAATCAATTGGGTCAGTCGCTCAATAAACGAATTTGCTATTATGTTTTAATTATCTACTCCGTCAATGAACTCTCTCCGACACCACATATATCGTGTGGCACAATTCAGAGTACGTCCCTCAACTCCAATGAGCTCTAAGTTCTGTTATGAACTATACTGTGACATTATTATCATATAACAATGTTGTGTGATTCTCAACATTTGAAATCACCCTCAGCTAAGTTATAAATTCATGCATTTATATTTAGATACATTGCTTTTATTGTGACGCTATTTAAGGGGATGCACTTAGCCTTTTCATTGAATCAACCATAGTCTTTTACTAAGAATATTTCCAATTTAAAGATTCTTAAATTGAATTTATTATTGACACATTATACTTGATATCATTTATAAGTTTGAACCTGAATACTCATTCATAAGGAGTTCGTTGTCTTTCTAAACAATTCTCTGGTATTTTGTAAATACACGAGAACACTCCAAACTACCATTCAATGATATCAATTTGGACTTGATATTTTGCTTCATGTATCAAATACACAAACAAATCAATGCATAAAGAATCCATTTTACATGTTTCGTATTAAACATTTTAATAAGGTGGCCTTGCATATTGTTTTGAGACATTCCCAATATCTTTTATACTTACTATAAAAGATATTATATACAAATCCAACGATGAGTATTAAAACAACTAAAACTGATCTTAGCACAAGTGCATCGTTAAAAAACAGTAATGTGTTGTTCACTTATGATTTAGGAATATCTATGTACTTTTTAACATTCTTTCTCATGAGCACACGCTTCATCTACATTTTGATTGATAATCAAACTATTTGATACATCTATCAAAATACTCTTTCAATTTTGTTGCTTTGCAAAATGATACTTTCGTATCCGTTCTCGAATCGTATCCGAAAACCACAAACTCAATATAGCTTCTACTGAATTCGAGACACTTTGGTTGTTACATGCAAACAGACCGGTCTAAATCTATATTCAGAACTTTCTCTTCAACACATATACCAAAACATAAAGACATACTAGGTGATAATTTTGTGAGTAGAACCAACTTGAGCATATCGAAAGGCGAATCTGTTACGTGAATTTCAACAATTGAAATTCACGTGTAATATTCTTATCAATGTGGCTCGCTATATTCCAACTACATTTGTCTTTCTCATAAAGACATGTTTGCGGCAATGAATCGCATCTCTTTGGACACAACTATCAAAATAATATTTTGATAACATACTTGGAATCTATTTTGGATTATTGCACCATATCATAGAGTCAATACTCTTCATGATTTAATTAAACAATTGAGGATTATTTTATCTTGATATTGACAAGAAATTCACAGTTTCTTTTTAATGTACAAGAATATTCATTAGAAATTCTAATATATTTGTATTCATTTAGGTTTGATCGATTTTATTTCATCCATTGTAATCAGTTTTATCATTAGATCGCATCCAAATTCATTTTATACTAATAATTTCTTAAAGAAATTCCTTCACTATGAAGTTGGTTTTTCTCAAAACAACAATTTTTCTCAATGCAATAGAGCGTACGCTCATAAATATTTTATGAGTTGCCCTATAAAAAAATAATTTTGCATTATTTCACAATATATTTATGTTCGTGACATAAATTAGTTATTTAATAACTATCGATCCCAAAATTCTCTTAGGAAGATTCATACAAAATTTCTTACGTACAATTATTATGTACAGTCTTTCGACTCGCATAACTTGCTAACTCCTTGGTCTAGGATATGTAGGTTTTTTTATAAACCCTTACCTCGTATGGTTTTGTAAATTATTTCTTGAACGATATTAATTTTAACCTTGTGTACTACTCTTAAATCCACACCTTATATAAAGAATATAACTCAACTTCACCCATTATTAATCGTGCTTTGTCTAACAAAATTTGATTACTCCTTATCAATACATCATCATGTACTGTAGGGAGGAGTGATCTTTGGAACCGAATCTTTATTCATATAAGTTGCATACAGAACTCTTTCCAATATACCCGCCCATTTATCAAATCGAATCATTTACGTTGCATGTTATATTATTTACTTCCACTTTATATTTTATGAGCTTATCGTAAACTTATAAATGTGTATCAAATACACATGTTCATGTCTGTGATAACTCATCGATGAATATGTCGAAGTATATGGAGCCATTTTGGTATTAATAGACTTATGATTGCATATATCTATATGTATAAATCCGAAGAGTTCATTGACTCTTATGATGCTGCCACTAAATGGGTGCATAGCACTTAATTGTTTGAGATATAACTAACCAGTATAATATGATTCATAATCATATAATAAAATTTATTTCTCAATGCCATGGCTTTATATTTCCAAAATAATTGTAAATAATTTTAGATACTTCAGTATTTTCAATTGCATCACTTTAGTTGTGAAAACAAATGCCACGTTATAGTTTAATTTCATAACGAATATTCATAATATTCATATTGAAATATAACTACGTCTTTTTCAGTCGATACTGAAAATAGTCATTACTTTATGAATAATGTTATGTGTTTTTATGAAAACAATTTTCATAACATGATGCGGTCAATAAGTGCTATATGGCATGCTCTCACTATTTTCGTCATTACTCTAAATTCGGAGGTCCATCATTCACTTATTATATATTATTTATTTCACAACTAGTTTACAATGATGAGTACTTTGATCAAATATCTGAACTAAAAGAAATAAATCTTATAGAAAATAAGTTTCTATATCATTTCAAAGTAGAAATCATATTCCTTAATCCAATGTTAAGTATCAATCATTATTATTACAATTTTCGTTTCCAATGTTTTTTTATGAAGTAGAAGTGACCATCCACTCTTTTTATCCTAATTGTACCTTAAATCACATCTACTATTGCGCAGTCGTTATTCTTTCTTAAGGTTGAACTATTCAAAAGAATATCCTTACTATAAGATCAAAACAAACCCATTACAAAAACGCATTCGAACATCCTTAACATTTAAGGTCATCAAATATGTTGCATTTTGCGTAAACTGGTCAAACTAACATATCCATGATCGAGTCCTTAGATCTATACTATAGTTTTAGTTTTGTGTTATATTTAACACAATGTGATCTTTATTGTAATCAACCAAATTGAATACTCGATCTCATAGTATAGTTTATTTGTTGTTTCGAACAAATTAACCTCATCGAAGTATCATACATTACAAACTGTGACCGTCCGCTATATAACAATTAATGCTTTAATATATGGTCAAATATCAAAAGTCCTATATTACTTTTATATTTTGAAACTCATAGAATGCTATACACGATCTTGATCAAATAAACATTTAAACAACCAAATTACGAACGTATTAAGTAGTTGTAAAATTAGGTACTTCCATGGATGTATAAAACATTAATTTGCAAGAAGTATTTAATAGCAAGTGCGCGCGCGCACAAACACACACACACATGTGTGTGTGTATTATTTCTATTGTCAATCTTCAATTCAATTCATTTGTATATCTTAATTGATAAATGTTTGTCAATCATATTAAATGCACAAATTTTTCATTGTACATTATTATAACATTATATAGCATATATTCTTACAATATTAATAGATTAAATGTTACCATTTCATTTTTCTAGTAAGGCTCCCACTAGTTTATTATGTTACACCAAAACATACAAGTCTTTCGATTTCACTAGTGGGTGTTAGAACTCATCCGTCTTGGAATTCTGATCTTGAGTTTGCTCAACAAATCATTGCTCCATAGACAATGAATAACTCCTTATTGGTTGTATCGTATACAACTTCTAACCCTTTGTTTCTTGTCTTAATTTTGTTTCGATCTTGAGTTTGCTCAACAAATCCAAAGAACTATTCACTCGTACCTACCATATCGCGACGGCCTAAGTATAGTATACCTTGAGTTTGCTCAACAAATACATATAGTTATCTTACCTCATTTATTCAAAATACTAATGATACTACACATCACATCCCTAGATTGAGTTTGCTTAACAACTAAGGAGTATGCAAGTAATTTATTAATATATATATGGTAGAGGACAACATTATATTGAAGATTCATAATCTTCAATATACTAAAATAGTGGTATTTACTTATGGAATAATGTATTTCTTTTGAAATACCCTCGTGATTCAAGTGTCAAACACATAAGAAATCATGACATATGTACATTCGCGTATGTATTTATTCCTTAAGTTAGTTTAAGGTTTATTAATGCTCCACCTTTAGTTTATACATTCCATATTATATAAGTTTTATCATTATATAACTTTTATATTTCATATTACTTATATAATATTCTTATATATATATTGATTAAATCTTATTTAATTACTTAATGTTTTATAAGATTTATATTTAGTGTTTTATTATATACTATAACTTTTATAATATAATATATATATATCATATACATGTGCATATTATTTGATTAACTAATATTTTAATTAATTTATTAAATTGAATTATATTAATTTCAAAATTTATTTGATATACTTATCTTATTTCAAATATTTTAAAATAACATAACATATATAATACATGTATTTATTTATTAATTAACTTATTTAATCAAATTATTTTATCAATCTTATTAATAAATTCTAACTTTCGAAATTAATTTGTATTATTTTTAAAATATTTTGAAAAACTTATTATATTATAACATTTATAATGTATGTATATCTTATTTTAAATTTTAAATATTATATTTCTAAATTTTTAAACAATTTCTAAAACTAGCCCAATGGCCAATTCAAATTGGGCCTCTTCTATTAGGGGCAATCTTTCGAGCTCACTTCATCTTTCAGGCCAGGTTGGTAACCAAGTAGAACATAGTACTTAGTTACCCAATTTCAATCCTAGATATTACCTTTCAAGGCACCATACTACGTGGACTATAAGCTTAATTGGTCAACCCTAACATGACTAATTTAGACCGCATAGGCCATCGGACCCCAATACCATTGTTTGAATTAGGTCAGCCTGCAGCGAAAGTATTGGATTTTTATTGGGTCTATGAAGTCTAATTCATTTAGAACATTTCTAAATATTATTTAAATAAAATCATTTATATTATTTTAAATTTTAAATTATACAGTGTTATTTAATTAATGTGTTAATACATATATATATATATATATTATACATAAATGTACATGTATGATTGTGTAAAATGTCGGGCCAGCAAGGTATAACATGTACTTGTATAAATGATGAGATTTACATCGCAAAAGACACTTAGTTCATACAATATGTAATGTATGTTGTTCAAATATATGTATGTATACAAACTTATTACTTATATATAAATATTATATATATATATATATATATATATGTATGTGTATATTAATTTCATTTAAAATAATTATATGTAAATGAAATATAATTAAATATATGTGTGTGTATATAATTCATAAATAAAATAATATATATATATATATAATTTTTTCTAAAACCAAGAATAATATATGTACCAATATATATACGTACATATATATATATATATAATGATAAATAATATTTTATTAAAAAAGAGATATATATATACACACACAAATAAATAAATATATATATATATACAAACACACACACACACACATATATATATAAACACACATAGATATATATACATGTAAATTAACAAAATAATTTTCTTTTTAAATTCCAAATCGTGTGTACAACACCGAAACATTTTGTTATTTTAAGTCATATTTTAATTGAATATTTATTTGAAATTACATAAAATATTAATAACAATTATTTTCAAAATATTTTCCTAAATTATCAGTTTTCAGTAAATCATATATGGTCTTTTGAAGTTTGAAAAAATTTCCATATTTTTTCTGGTCAAATTTTATTTTTTATTAATTTATTAATTTTTGACTAGTTATAATAATAATTTGTAAAAATAGCAAAAATGATTCTTAATTTTTATTTATTGAACGAGAGCTTATTACGATAAAATAATTTTATAAAATTTAGAAAAAAAATTTCATTACATATTTAATTTTATATGATTTACTTATGTAATATATTGATTTAAATAAGACTGAATATTAATAAATAATTATAAAAATTAATTTCTTATTGTCGAAAATGACTACTATTATAAAATTATATATGTAAAATTATATGATCAATTTAACTATAGTATGATACTGTAATTAAATATAAACTATATATATATATAATTAAATGATAATATATATGTATATGTATAATTTGATAACATATTAATATGTGTGTGTGTGTATTAGGTGGATGTACAAATCTGATTTGTATATTAAAAGTTGATATTTTTTCAGTTTATAAGTATATAGATACATATAACCAACCTACGACAACGTTTATACATATCGGAATCATCACCTAACTAACAATATACACTACTAAAAAAGGCTAGAATAACTACAGCATGTAGCGACGGCATCCGAAGGCATATTTCTGACGGCTTCCGACAGGCCGTCGGTGGTCGTCGGAAGCCGTCAGAAATTCGCAAATTACAAGCTCCAGCAAAGCCTCTTCTTCCTCATTATTCAGTACAAAAAACCCCCAAATCCCTTTTCAATCTTCCAATATCCAATTTCAAGCTTCCGGATCCTCCATGCCTGCCTAGTCAAACTCTATCGCTTTCAATCTTAGGTATAATATCTTATTTTCGCGAATAATCTAAATTTTATCCTAAATCTAGATATCCATAAGTTGATAAATTAGGCCTAGCTAATTATTGTCATTGCTTCTAGTAGCCTAATGATGGTTTATAGTATTACATGATATACCTATTTCATATGTTATTGTGAAATTTTAAAGAGTACGTATAATTTGTGATTGTGTATGTATGTGTAAACCATTATATATGTGTTGTTTCTACCATTGTATTGTGTTATTTGGAATAAAACATGAGTTGTATAACATCTTGACTTGTATAACAATAAAGAATGCACGAGCCTAATTTTTTTTGATTGTATTGGAAAATGATAACAATATTGAAGCAGCCTTATTTGATAAAATACGCGGAATAAATGTGGTAAATTAATAATTTCTTGAAATATATAGATTTAGTAAATATTCGTTTTTTATAAACTACTTTTTTTGTACTTCCCTTTGAGAGTTTTTGGTCCCGTCAGACAGGTATTGTACACGATCGTTATATAAATATTCGTTTTTGTCATAAAACGGCCATTTATATTCATCTGGTACAGTACTTATTAGATTTGTCCCTGTATTGAGCAAGTTATAAACACATTAAACAACTACATTACGCACATTATTTCATTTAAAATGGTTCATAAAATTTCGCCGTCACTTTTCTTTTTTGTTTCCTATGTACACGCATTAGTGTACAATGCAGGAAATAAAAGAAAAGTGCTACCGAAATTTTATTGAATCGTTTAAAATGGAGTAATGTACGAAATATAAGTGTTTACTATATTTGTAATGGAAAGTAGGATGACTGATAAGGAAAAAAGATAACCATAGACCGACATTTCTATATTGTATTCTTAAGTGGGGTAAAATTGACGTGTATAAGTTTTGTATCGATATATTGAAAAATAAAATGTGAATTCGTAAAATGACCAATATTTATTTTTGAATTTGTGACGTATATTTTCAAATAGAAAAAATGATCGATTATTTTGTTGATCGAAGGAGATGGATGTATCAAAGAAGGGGATTGAGAGGTTCAATAAAAGAAGATTTTTATAATGGTATAAACATATTTTTGAATTTGTTTTAAGTAATAATGAAAACGATATGGAAATTCGTTGTCCATATAGTAGCTGTAAATATTTGAAGTATTTGTTACTCGATATTGTGGAAGTCCATTTGTGCAAAAACAATTTCGTGCCAGAGTATTATGTTTGGGATCGTCATGGAGAAGTTGTAGCACATACTTCTGCAGAGTCTGAATTAGAGATTGCTGGTAATGAAATTGTTATGAAGAACCATATAGAAAATGTGGTTGAAGATGCAGCACGATCAATGTTCCCTACGGTTGAAGTTGAAGACGATGATGTAAATGTTGAAGAACCAAATATTGAAGCAATTATTTTTTTGATTTACTGGATGCTGCTAAGAAACCACTTTAGGATGGTTGTAAAAGCGGCACCCAGCTATCAGTAACCGTAGAATATATTGCGATGAAGTCAAAATACAACATTACCGAAGCCAGATTTACAGCCGTTGTGCATGCTGCAAAAAGTCATATGCTGCCCGATAATTTAATGTGTGAAAATCACTATGAATTTAAAAAACTTATGTCGGCTTTTGGTTTACCTTATCAAAAAATAGATACATGTTTAAATGGATGCATGTTGTTTTGGAAAGAGGACGTCACTCTTAGGAAGTGTAGAATATGTAACGAGGAAAGGTACCAACCAAGAAAAAAGAAGAGAAATGAAGTTCCATACAAACGTATGCATTATTTTCTCATCCCTCCTAGGCTTCGAAGATTATACGCATCTTCTGTAACTACATCTCATATGAGATGGTATAGTGTGAGAATAGAGGAAGAAGGTACGTTGACGCATCCAGCCGATGGAGAAGCATCGAAGCATTTCGACAAAACTTATTCATATTTTGCAGTGGAGAGTCGTAATGTTAGACTTGGATTATATATGGATGGTTTTTCACCATTCTCTCAATTTAGTGCTAAATATTCATCTTGACCCATTATCATCACACCTTATAATTTACCTCTGTGGATGTGTATGAAAACATAATATATGTTTCTTACTATTGTCATTCCTAGCCCTGATGATCCGACAAAAGTAATCGATGTTTATTTACAACTGTTGATTGAGGAGTTAAAAAAAAATATGGAATGAAGGAGTAGAAACATACGACGTTTCAAAGAAAGAGCATGTAAATCCAAAAGGGACGGTTTCATATATATGGCATGATGATAAATCGAGAAAAAGCCATGTAAGCATATTTTAGTTTATATACTATTAGTAACTATTTTAATTATTAAAGTATAATGAATTAAGATATCATGATATTAATTTTAACTGTATTTTTGTTTGTTCATGCAGGCAAGGTTTATGGAATGGCGACGGAAACTCCTGGAGGATACTGGTCGAGAGCAGCTGACGGCGGACGAGGAGGATGTCATTTTTGAGTCAGTCATGGATACACCTTCATGGAACAGGCACTACGACTTTGGCAATTAAGTGGTAATGAATAATATATTAAGGTATAACGATTTAGCAATCTTTTAGTTCTAAAGAACTTTACATCGCTTTAGTTTGAGTAATAAGTTTATCGATATAACAATTAACACGTTATGTTGTAGCTTTAGTAGTTAGATTATAAAATAAATTAAATAAGTATTATAGGCCAGTTGACAGAGGAGAGTTAGTCAAACAACCAAAGCTGAGATCGATCTAGCAGAGATCGAAGAGTTTAGAGCTAGGGTGGCGCAGCTAGAAGAGCAGAACCGTCGCCAGGCCATTGAGATGACACAACTATTGGACCAGTGTATTGCTAAGTACATGCAGTAGTATGATGGCCGCTTTCCATCTTCAGCTGGTTTGGGAGGTTCTGGAGGTGATTGAAAGGAGTGATAGGTATGTTTTTTTGTTTTCCGCCATTGTGTAGTAAGTTTTGATGATACATTGAGTTGGTGGAGTTGGATTTGAAATATTGTGTATATTGTTTGATGATACATTTAGTGGTAGTGTAACGACCTATCTTTTTGGACATTTTAAGCAGACACACACGTCAAACTCAAACCGTACAAAGGGGCAGATTGTTATTGGGGTAAATAAGAAAAAGCAGAGAAAGAAAAAAAGAAAAACAGAATCTTACAGCGGAATGAAAAAATATAATAATCAAGTAACAGTTCATGAAGCTGTTTACAAAACATTTGATTATGCTTATACAACACAGAGTCAGAGTTACACATATCAGAGATAAATATATAATGCAGCAGAATAGTAGGAATGCAGTGGAAATAATATAATAATAGTAGTACAAAATCTTCGTCTTCGTCCTCCAAAAATAAGGTCTTCAAATCCTGAAATGCTCAGGCTGACCTAAGCGAATTAAAAAGACAAAACACTCGAGTCAGAACAAAAAGATCTTATGTAAGTTAAATCAACGGTAATAAATATGAGTGGAATGGCGTTAGAGATGTTTACGGGGTTTGACATCCTTATCCAGTGTCGAACATGAGTGCAGTAACTTAAGAGATGTTCGGGATTCCCATCTCCTAAGGATCCATCAAACTATCTACTATGTAGTACAATACGCTATTATAATATGTCTACAGTAAAGTAAAAGTATTAAAATATCGTTAAGGCGTTACCCATATCCCCCTTAACACATTTTATATATTCTCATAGTCTATACAGTACCGTAACTCCCCCGTAAACTGGAGGGCTATCAGAGGGCACTCCATAGGTATGGTACAAAACAAACTCGTAGAAAGCGCTCTAGGGCATGTGAACACGGCACTCGAGGCAATGCCAGGGTAGATATACCAAGTGCGGATTCGGACTGGTGGTAATGCATAGCAGCTACTACCACCCACCTCGAACATATTCCCAAATCAAAATCAAGGGTGGCCACCAAATCAATCACAAAGTAATAGAATGGTATTGAAGAAATGTGCCCGATAGGAGGAATGACCTCACTTGGCCCGGCGTGGCTCCTGTTTTAAGCACATCTGCGTTGACTCACGGGAGTCAAGGTCACGTCATACCTTATACAGAAATCGTTTCCCAAACCATCCTACTTCATTTCTGGAATCTCCACCACGTACACAGTTGTTAAAGTGGTTTTCGGTATTGGTAGAGAATATGACAATATCCTATCCCAGTCTCTTTAATAACCAATCGCTTATTTCACACCGGGTGGTTCTTTTAAATTTTCAAAATCAATTCATCATTGATATCAAAATATCATATTCAATTCAACCATATCACTTACGAAATTATATTTTCTTTCAAAGGTCATATTTTCCAAAATAGGTTAACTCTCATTTCAAAATCATCATATCCAATCAATTATGCCATTTAAATCCCAACTTAGGTTATGATCATCATTTAACCATTTCACTTTGAAGTCGAAGATTTGAATATAAACACATCTACTTTGTTTAGTTTGAAATTTAGAAAGATAGTTTAGATAGTTATAACTAGTTTTAAATAGTTATAAATAGTTAAAATACTCTAAATAGTTTAATTTAAGAATAAAGATATTGTTCAATTGATTTAAGATAGTTAAATAGGTTTAAAATAGATTAAATATAACTAAAATAGATTAAATAATTTTAAAATAGTTTTATTAGATTTGAAATAAGTTAAATGGATTAAAATAGGTTAAAATGATTTAATATGGTTAATATAGGTTAAAATAGTTTAATAATTTGAAAATCTTAAAATTTAGAATCTTTAATTTTTGTTTAAAAATAGTTTATATTCAAATATGAGTTTGAAATTTTAAATCAATTTAAACTATTTATTTCATTTCAACACCTTTGGACTATTTTCAACTTCCAAAACCCAATTTCAAATCTTTCAATTCAAATTCTCAATACGATATTTAATTCTATATCGCTTCCAATCCATGTTTGAAACATCAATTTAAATTACTCCAATTCCAATATTTTCGAAGTTATATTTCAAACAATTTTAATAACTCAATTTCGATAAACTTCACTTATACTCAAATTCAACTTTAAAATTTCAATTTAATTTCATTAAACCATTCCTTTAAACCAAATCCAATTTTTTACATAAAACTTGAATATCGATAATAATTCAATTTATATAAATCAAATTTTATTTCAAAATGTCATTTGACTAAAATAAAAAAAATTAAGGATTAAAAATCATTTAATTTAACCAATCTGGTGTCCGTATATAATTCTCTACCCTAGGGTCAAGTGATACAGATATTTATCATTTCAATCCGCAATTTAAAATTTTACGGTTATATATCATTTCAAACTGCAATCCCGAATTTAATTAAATCCATAAAATCGCTCGAGTCCATCATTTCAACCCATAACGATTTTTCCCTAATCTATAGATCATTCGGGTATATATCATTTCAATCCATAGCGATTTCCCTAATAATAACTAAGCGAACTTACAGAGTGATAACAATATATAAATCAAACATAACATCCAATCATCCAATATCAACAATCAAACATCCATCAAAATCATCATTCAACTCAACCAGTAAACATCAAAAATTAACTAATTATCAATAACAGGTATTTAATTGGCCATTTAAATTCAATAATAAATTTAATAACAATTTAATTCAAATAAATTCAAATTAAATGGAATAGCAAATTTAAATATACCAAACAGCAATAAATAAATTTCTAATCACATCACAGACTTAATTTAACTAACATAAGAAATTTTAGAAGTTGTGAACGGGTTAAAATACTCACCTTTGATTTTAAATCGAATTAAAATCCAAATTAGGGCCCAAAATTTAACAGTCTCATAATTCATATAAACCAGTGTCAAAATGTCAAAAATTTCGATACGATCCTAACGGAACTAACCACGCGTGAATCCGAGATTGCATGCAAAAGTTATGATAATTAGAACATCGTATGATTTAAATTAGAAAATAAATAAATAAAAACAATACGGTACACGTTAGCGGGAAGAAAAGAACCCTAGCAGCTCCTCGTTCATGCACAGTTTGACGCGGCCGCTACCTCTCAATCCACGATCCCACGCCGGCCACCTTGACGCCGCCACCTACCAACCTCGCGATCCCCCTAGGCCAACCGCGACCCTTATGTTCACCGCGTCGCCCTCTCCTGACCTCGAAGACGCAGCCGCCGACACCGTTCCAAATCCTAAATCCTATTCTCGTCGACGATCTAGCCATCCATCGACCACACGAATAGCACATATGCACTCCAATCGTCCCCCTCCACGCGACTGTGTTGCCGATTCGACGATCGGTCGATGTCGATCATGACACGAAGGACGACCGAGATTTAATCACCAATTTCAGGGCACATAGGAACCCAAATCGAAAAACTAATAGTAGATTTGACTTGCGCTCAGCTAGAGCTTCAAATCGATATATAATATGGTATAGTTTGAGGAGTTTTAATTTTTGGAATTGAATTTGAAACTCAATTTGCAATTTGGGAATTAGGGTTTTGTTTTTCTGCCATTGAGGTGAAGAAGTAGACAGTTGAATTGTATGTACAGACAAATGAAAATAAGAAGTAGCAAGGGTTTATAACAGGATTTTATAGGCAAAGCCGAAAAAATAAAGAATGGACCAGATCGATTTGGATTGGAATGATAAGCGATCCGAAAAGCCCGTTCTGTCTCCGAAAGGAAAATGGGTCAACCCATATATCAAAATAGATGTTTTTGATGATTTTAAACTCGGTGGAACAGGTTTCAAGTCCTAATTCCAACATATGAAGAAGTTATGTTAAAATCAACTTATTTCAAATTGATATTAATTAACTTGATTTCTAGACTTTTCGAGCCCGTACGATCAAACGGCAAGTCTAATCGCTACAAAACCCGAAATCCTACAAAAATTCATCATTACGGATCCGATGAAACTAGTTTCGTCGAAATCCGAGATAGTTGCCAAAATGGCTATTTTCACTTTAATTAAATAAATAAATTAATATTAAATTAATTAACCACCTTTTAATTCAATATTTATAAACTAGTAGATTTTTATCATTTTTGATTGCAAAGACATTTATAATAAATTAAAATAAGTTTACATATCAATTCAGTGTTAATTATTTCAATAATTACAAGGTTCAATTTCAACTGCCATTAATCCTATTAATTATATTTTAATTCCAATAACTTGATTTTATTTGATTTCAATCTTTTTATTTAAATCAATTATTATTCTATAAACATAGTTAACATTTTTATATATTCCATTACATTAATATCCTCCAATCTCCATCTTTTATCTGTATTAACTACTCTTTTTCAATTATATTTAATTTTGTGAATTTCACACATTAAATAAAATTAAAAATCCCAAATTGATTATTTATCTTGATTTTACTATTTTATTAAATCAATTATTACATTATGAATACAATTAACATTTCTATTCGTTTTATTACATTCACAATTTACAGTTATTGCCTTAACTCGCATTAATGTAACATTCCTTTACATTTAATTTCAATTGATTTCCAATTAAATTTTATAGACTAATTAAATAGGTAACTTATAATAATTGTTACCATTAACTTTTAATCACACTTATAAGTTATTATTTACAAACAAATGTTACCATTGCTTACATAACACGAATTTTATTCAATTATCATTAATTACATATTATTTCGTTTGTTAATTCAATATTTACATTTGTTTTCTTATATTCACTTTATAACCAAGTCATACATTTTATTCATTTCAATTGATTGGAATTTCATTTAATTTATTAGCAATTAACTTTAATTAACCATTGTTATGTTTCATCTTAGTTATTATTTTATTAACACATCACAAATTTTTATTTCTCCTAATATTAAATCACTAAACTTATTAAATTACCTATTTTAAATATCAAAAATTTAGGGGTCGTTACAAGTAGTAATTTTGACATTTTGGGAGTTGATGGTGAGAAGTTGATGAAGGATTGATATGTATATTGTAAAATGAGATGTATGTAAGTTAAGTTGGGGAAGTGTTTGTTTGATTTTATATAAATTATGCTTGATTTATTTCTATATGTGATTTGATTATATTAGTATGGTTTGATTTCATATTGAATATCTAAATTGGATATATGGTTGTGTAGTGAAATATATTGTGTTTATGGACTGTGGATGGAAGGAAAAAATACAGTAGAAAAATTGAAAAACAGGTTTAGTTTCTCCGGCGGCTCCTGACGGCTTATAGGCAAAAATTTCCGACAGCTTCCCACGGCTAGCGATGGACCATAAACGGCGGCTTTCGACGGCTTGCAATGGATTTCGGTACCCACTGTGATCATCTGCGTGTCTTCCAACGGCCGTCAAAAACCGTCGGCTTGCCCTCAGTAGCCGTCGAAAACGAGGCGACGGGGTGTGTCGAAAGCCGTCCGAAATCTTATTCAACGGCATATTTTTTGTGGCGGCAATTTCCGACGGCCACCGACGGATTTGAGTCATCGGAAATTACCCTGTTTCTTATATAGTGATAATAATAATATATACGTAATAAAACATTATTCAAAAAATTATGAAGTATTATTTGATAAAAACATACCTAAGCACCAAAGCCTTGAAGCGTACTTTAAAAGGATGAACTCTCCCTCTGAAACATTTTCGATTCAACAGATTGTTAGTCCGTAAACCATTGACCTTTGACTATCGAATAATGATCAACTTGGAGTTGTTTGAGCTTGATATGATGGAACACCTATGGTATATTTTTGGCTAGTAATGGAACGATGAAGAGGCAACCGAAGATCATTTTCCATTAGGGTTGGGGATGTTTAAATATTGGATATAAGAGATAAAATAGTGGATCTTATCTTATACCGATTCTCCCTCAATTTGACCTATCCAAAATCTAACATCTCTACCCCATTTTGAACTACCCCATACGTCCCTATTGCAACCAAAAATCTCACCCACCGTGATGAGCCAACATCCAATTTAAACCTAAATAAAATATTATTTTATTAAATCAAAACCATTCGCTTATCGATATCGTATATCGACTGATTTATTTATAACTATTATAAGTATATTTAATAACATTTGTTCCTCTAACATAATCATAATTTTATAATTAGTATTTCGTAAATATTAATTAATTTAGTTAATTTATAACAATTATAAAATAATCAAACCGTTTGGTCAAAGGAGAATTCATCATTTCGGTTGCATGACTCGTTGAGTGTAAATTTGGTCAGCGATTAGTATCGAACTATTCGAATATTAACATTCATAAGTCACCTAGCGGCGGTGTGATATTTTGGCCAAACTTATTGCTTACTTGTTTTTGGTAAAGTCCAATTTCACTTTGTTAAGCATTACTCGGTTGTGAATTTTATTTACACTAATTCTCTGTGTCAAAACTATATTACTTTGGACTTAGGAATTTGGTAATGGTCAAAATTTCAGTATTATCCACATTCAACTCTATAGTCCAAAAACAAAATCTTTAGTTCAAAAATAATAATTATTATTAATCGAACCGCTCTGGCTAAAGAATTTGACTTTGAGTTGACTAGCGTTAACTATGAGACTAACCCCATATTACCGAGGAATCGAATCCTCTCTTGAATAATGCTTCACTTCCAATACTTTCGCTAGGCCCAACTATAGTCATCCGATAGACGCAATGCCATGATTTGACTATAATCAAAGCAGAATTTTTATGTTGAAGATCCACAATATTATCAAGTCGAGAGAACTATGTAAATCGATCACATCGATATTTTCTGTTTGACCTTAGTTATACTAACCCACAGAAAACTACCAAGTGAGTCATTTCATAGTTATCCAATAACTATTAGTACGTAACTCTTAGGTGCCCTCATCAGTCATGAGTAATACACTGTCCAAAATTTGGAGAGCGTTACGTACTCTAGTCTCAACGGATATATCGATATCCGATCTTGATGCACTTTGACTAGAAACATTTAAAATGATTTATTTCTATAATTTTGTGATATAATACTCATGATTAAAACTATTTGTAACTACCGTTATAAACACATAATTTATGGATTTTCTATTAAATATACTTTAAATTAGATTAATTAATTAATATAACACATTATACTGAATATATAATAGAAAGAAAACACCTTTTATTTTGAACAAGATTGGTTATCGAATTAGATATATATATATATATATATATATATCATATTATATAATTACCCCTTGGGTATACCCCTAACTCCATCATCGAGGTTGTTAAATATAAAACAAAACCCGAGTCAGGTTAAAAATCTAATTGTGGGTATAAAAAATCATAAGCAATAAATGTACAGTGGCAGTTATAATGGTGAATTCCAAATACATAGATGGTCACTCACACCATACCAAATTTTTCCCATAATTCATTTCCATAATTCAGTGATAACACATGTGTCATAGCTCTATTCATCTTGATTCACGATTACAACTCTAGTATACTCGGGGTATCACATCCTATCCATACTATACGAGTTTCCCTTTGCTATACATAAATGTAAATCATCATTTCAAGTAAACCATTTTATAAAGTTGACATTTTTTTTACATTTTCTTATGAGAGTCCTATTTCATATTCTTTTTTTGAGTTCTTCACAAGAAAACGGGCTAGTACTCCCTTCTGCATTCACCATCTATTAGACTATCTACCTCGATAGGCTATTATGGTATTTTCACCTATATACTCTCGATCAGTTGTGAGTGCACTTCACATGATCCCTTATTTGCATCCGCCTTTATGGATTTTGAAGGCGTTATAATCCATATTATGTAATAGACCATTTAAGTTTCAACCACATAACACTGCTTTTACCCTTTCATGCCATGCATTCCAAAATATTCATGATCATTATGTATCCATACAATATATAATTCAGACACAATGACGTTGGAAAAGCTTGCCATAATTCAGGTTACGACCCTCAAATCAGCCGCTAAGATGGATATTAGCATCTAGTAGTCTAACCATGTACAATTCTCGTTAAATGTTAAGTTTATTAATTTTCAAAACATTTGACTTTTCCAAATGCCATTTATTCCTAAAATGATGTTATATTCCATGTTCCATCAAATAAATGTTATGTATATGCATTTCATCTCATTAAACAATAGTGCATCACAATTCAACAATGTAAACACGACAATTCACAATTTCGTATCATAATACCAACGTGATACGATAAATTTGCACATCATATCATTGGCGAATTAACGTCCAATGTACTTGTACTTAAAAATAAACAAGTATTCAAAATCACCCGTAGTTATTCAAAGCACACTTTTCATTCATTTTACATGCATTTCATTCATGGAATACTTAGCAATACTAGTATATTTAACAAGTCATTCGTAGTCAAGCTTTGAATAATTCATATATTTCCAAATCAAGCAAGTTTTTCAATCATTTAGCAAAACACATGCAACGACTCAGATTTTTTCGTTGTTTGATTTTGAATCTTTAAATGTTTTTAAATGTTGGATTTGGAATATAAATTGATTTCTAAATATGAAGATTTTGGTTAAAATTATAGAATGATTTCAAATTTCAAATATAGCGAATTATCGAAATATGGAAATGGTGAATAATTGAAACTTTAATTGAATATGAATCGAAAATGATTTCTAATGTTGATATAAATTCTATTCGAATTAGAATTAAGTTAGTAAGTTTTTAAAACTGAAATTTTAAGTGGTTTTGTCAATTTTTAAAATCGTCGATTTAATCGACACGTTAAAATAGCAATCCGGGGCACAATCTCAAAATTCGATGAAAATCAGTTCCATTTGATCCATAATAGTGTATTATTATTGGATTTCAATTTTGTAGCGTTTGAAATTACCGTTTGGTCATATGGGATAGAAATGCATTAAAAATTTATATCGAAAATTTAATATAATAATCGGGTTCAAAAGCTATCTTCCACATACGATCAAATTAGGATTCGAAAATTATTCCATTGCGTTTGGAATAAGAGTATAACATTTGGAACGCTAGGAGGCGTGTCTCGTTAGGGGTTTGGGATTTAGCTGCCTTAAACAAGATATTTTTAACATAAAAAATTATAAATCAAAGTCAAACCCTATATATAGCCGCCCTAAGCTCGCCGCCCTACCATTTGAATCGTGTACTTGCCTTCTTCTTCTTCTTTAAAAAAATAATGAACCAGTTCGAATTTATAAGAGAGAAAAAATGAATCAGTTCGATGTAAAATCATCTCGTCTTAGAATCCATTTCCGTATCCTTATCGTCTTGGAATCCACTTTCACATCAATGGCTGGATCTTTGCAAAATCAGAACTAAAATCTAGATCAAATGCTTCTATCATTCTCATCATTCGTAAGTCACTGATGCTGGTGGTAGGCTAGAAGTTTGAGAGAAAAACTGGCGATCGTCGATTAAGGTGCAGTGGCGCATGGGGAAGAGGAGCGGCGGTGATTTCCGTGAAATGGCGTGACTGTTCTTGGCCATTTTCGCGGTGCTCAAAGCATTACATGTGATTGCACCTACGGCGACGAGGAGCTAGAAGCTTTGGCGTCCTTTGACGAGCATGCAGTGGTGCACGGAGGTATACGACGGTGCTGGAAGTTGATCAAGTCACATGTTTCGTTCACAATTTTGCCTGGGTTTGTTCGAAGGCAAGGGAGAAGGTGAAATGAATGGCCTGAGTGGGAAGTTGAGTTGATCAACGGCTCTGATTGCTTAGGGTATTCAGTTTGAAATTTAATTTTTAAATTAATTATATCGTTCGGTTATTAATTCATATCGTCTCACACGAGGTCCAAATCGAACACGACGAGTTGCGTTGCAATCGTATCAACGCAGGCTACGTATAAGAATTGGATTGGAAATTTTTAGAGTTAACTAGGCTTTTAGATTAAATTGAATGTCAGCTCAATTTAAGTTAAAATTGGAACGGATTGCAAATTAAAAATCAAGGTGAGTAAATCTCACTCATTTGGATTGTTGGTTTTAATTTAAAATATTAAAAATTATTTATGGGTTGAATGGATGAATGGATCAATTATTATAGGTTGGACGTCATGTTATATTATATATAGTAGTTTATATATTAGTAGTTGGGCATATTTTCGCCGATTGGAGCGGATGAGTCACTACACGCCTTGCATAATAGCGGATGATCCTATATTACTGCGATATCCCACCTCGAAGCAGGATTGGTATTTTATGTTACATAACATTTGTGGTTGCAGGGAAACAAGTTAGAGGGATCCAACTGGATTCCTAAAAAATATATTGACTGTTTTTCCTATATAGTGATATATGATGAATTGAATAATCTATTATGTATTGTTGTGTGATTTGGTTGTTTGGATACTATAGTAGCACTGGCCCTAATTTTGGTATTTTAACTATCATAAATAATATTTTTGAATCTTAAAAAGAAATTCAAAGGTGATTTTGGAAATAAAAATATTTATAAAGAAATTGGAATATTGAATAAGGAATAGTGTGGATTAAATAAAAGATTTGATTTTGGAAATATACTTAACTATTTTATAAGGAGTTGCAAAAATAAATATATTTTTGAAATATATGTATATGTATATATATATATATATATATAGACACACACACATATACATATATACATACATACAAGGAAACTGAAACAAGGGATTTTAATAATATTTCTTAAATTATAATTAGAAGTTGAATTTTAGGATTTTTAAGAGGAAATGGATTTGAGTAGAATTAATGATTAGATTTTGGATTTTTACCTAACTATTTTCGGGAGAATTGGAAATAGAGATTTTAAAATAATTGATAAAGAATTTGTATAATGAATTTTAAGTAGTATTTCTCAATAATATGGCAAAGAAGTTGGAATTGGAATTTTAAACGAATTTGAGAAATAATTAAAATTTACTAGGAAATAGATTTGTAAATGGGATTTTAAATAGAAATTGATTTATAAATGGAGTTGTTAATATTAATCTATTATAGACTGGAAATGAGTTTTATAAAATTTATAAACAATGTTTATAAATAAAGTAAAATGATTATCGTTTGATAAATTAAGAATATAAATTCACCATGTGAATTTAAAATGAGATATGGAAATTGGCTTGGAAAGAAATAATGGATTCTATTTTGGAACTTGGAAATAGGGTGAAATTGGAAATGAAAATCTAGTTGTGATAAATCGAGAGAGGTTTATAAAGATAAAAATGGTTATGTAAAATTTTAAAAATAAATTATTATCGAGAGTTAAGTTTTGAAAAAAAATTATTTATTAAACTATGTAGTTCTAAAAACTATTAGTTGGAGTAGAATATTTAAGGAAGTTAGTTATTTAAATATTTAATTTTTTTTGAAATGAATTCTATGTTTTATAAACAAATTTTGTAAATCGATTAGTATTATCTATAAATGGATTGGAAATTAGTTATTGTTGTTTATTTAAAAGGGGTTTGATATTTTAAACAATTACTCAAATGTGGTTGAAAATTTATTATTATTCTTTAAAATACTTATTTTATAAATGTAGAGTTTTGGAAATTGGTTGAAGTTATTTATAAATACTCTCGAGATTTGTAAATCGGGTTTTATTTAATAAATGAGATTTTATAAGAGAAATCTTATAATGGGATTCTAGAGACTTAAGAAAATATTCAAAATGTTAGATACGGGAACTTCGAAAATGAATTTGAATTCATAAAAGAAGTTATAAACTGATAAATGAGATTTTAAATAAGTAAAATCAATTTTGGAAATTGGAAAAGGAAAATTATTAATAATTCCAGAAATTTAGGAGATAAGTTATGAAATATTTCTTAAGTATTGATATTAGAAATGATTTCGGAAAATAGACTTATAATATTTTCCTAAGAGTTGAACTGAAAGGTTTTGGAAATATTTTAGGGACGAAAGGATTTATGTAGAGATATTTTTCTCTGTAATGGATTATAATTCAAATTTGGAAATATTTCACTAAGTGTTGAAGTAAGATATGATTTGAAAGTATCATGTTATGGATATAGGTATTTGGAATTGTTTTCAAGTATTGAATTATTAGAAGAGATTTGAATTGATATCTTTGTAAGCATATTTTGAAGTAAATGTTCTTTTGAAAGATTATGGGCCTAGTGACTGCTGTGTGTAATTTGATCGTTAAATAACCGACTGTCAAATATGGCTAAATTCGTTAATCGTTTTGAAGAGACTGAGATCGGATTTAATTATCCGAAAACCACTTTGATCTGATTTGTGTGCTACGAATTGTGATATCGTGAAAATAATGAAGATGGTGAACTTGGAGATTCGGTTTGTGCAAACCCAGAACAACTTGTATGGATGAATATTATCATTACATTGCTTGCCTGAAAGGCAGTGTTAGCATTCCAAGTATGAATGTTATTCTTAAGGTAAACGTAGCCTCAAGCCTCATCAACCGGGAAATGACAAAAACAGGGCATGCATCAAGGCCAAGTGGGTCGCTCTCGATCATCACTCATCTAAAGTGGACATTTATCATCATCACTATATTTCATTTGTATGTGTTTCGGGCCCATTAGTGGTGATCATATTCGGTACTAATAGTCAAGTGCTAGGCCAGTCTTGTATGGTAGGGGTACAAGATGTTCTCCTCAGACCCCGATGCATTTTATCTAGAGATGCACCATCAGAAGGTAGTTTCTTACCTTGTCATAGTATGAAATCCATTCTCCAATAAGCGCTATACTGTTTTGATTATGTCCAACTATGCTAAAACGTGAGATGCAAGCATTTCTGCTATTTTATAGTTTATTTTCGATAGACACTATTATAATATCAGATGATTTTGATATAAAATGTTTTGGTTATCGTAAGGTAAAAACAAGTCGTATTTATATGCGGCGTGGTCTTAGAGATATCTTGTTTTCAAAGGATTTTGATAACAGTAATAATTCAAATTGAGTACGTTTTCTCATGCTGGTTTTTCAAACTGGCTCGGGTGTTATTTTATTATAGCGCTCGGGTCAGACTGAGTATTACAGATTTAGGTTAGGATGCTATGGAGTACATGGGACTTGCTGGAGGAGTCTCAAGCGTATTCCACGTACTTGATTATATTTCGTCGTGTATGTATGTTGTACACTCAACACCTATAAGGACAAGTTATTATAACTGTCCAGAATTGATTTGATAACTGTTGTACTCTAATGATTGTATGTATAATACAGTTACAGTTTTCTTTGTATAAAGATTTGTTATTATATATATTATATTTGGTTCCACTATGATTGTGAGATTCTGTATTGTTGTTTCTTTTTTCTGCTTTCTCTTTCTTCTTTACCCCTATGTATTCTCCCTTTCGTACAATTTGTTTTGGACCAGAGTGATTTAATGTCAGCTCAAAGAGTACAGAACGGTGGGTCACTACATTTGGTATTGGAGCTGAAGGTTAAGCGAGAACCTTGGCTTTGGTGGGGATTACTCATTAGAGATAAGGTCAGTAAAAACCTAAGAATGAGTTTCAGTGTATTAATATTTATGAGCGCGTATTTGTTAGTGAATATAAATTGTTTTATATTGTGTTGACTTATCGGTTTAGTGTTTATGAATTCTGGTCGATACGGGAAGTACAACTGTATCGATAAGGGTTTCTAAACTCTTAAACAAGGTGAACTGACACAGTATTGTTTTGAAGTGGATAAATGAAATAATTTTACCCAAACTATATTTTGATATAAAAGAATATTTTTTCAAAAATTATTATAGTAAATTTGGAGTGTTTGGTTGATATTATTATAATCAAAACAAGATTATAATAATTGAAATGGTTTATATAACCAAAGGGAATTTTAAAGGTGAACTTATGAATGTGAATATAACCAAATTGGATTCAAACCAGAATCTGGAAATTTAAAATCTCGCAAGCTCTGAAAAATATTTTAAATGGATTTGAACTAAGTATTTGGGAATTTTGAAATCTCAAAAGTTTTGGAAATGTTTTCCAAAGTGGTTGAAAAGAATAATGGAGTATTATATTGGAGGTATTTTTGGATAGAAAATGTTTAAAATGGGTTTTGGAAGTAAGTAAGCACTGAATTAACTTCAGTCGTTGGAAAATAATTCCGGTGATGACGGCCGCATCATTAGCCTTCATTTCGAGTTTCTAAGTGATGGATTGCTACCGTAGTGATTGGTTAAGATTGTTTTGCTCCGAGCTTATTTGGTACACTAATTTTGTTCAAATTCCAAAAGGAGTTGACTTGGATAAAACCAAGTTTATTTCGGAAGTTCTGAAAATATGGTTTGATATACTAAGGGGCTATACATATATTTATGATGTCAAAATGATTTGAAATGAAACTGGGTGTTTGGATTTTGAAATTTCTCAACTTTGTGAAACCAGAAGAAAATAAGTTTTGAACTTATAATTCTGAAAACGGCATAGAAGAAAGGGAAATATGGAGCGTTGCAGTTTGGAATTGAAATTTAACTTGAGTAAGTTAAATGAGTAAAATGAATTGAATTTAACTTAAGATAAGTTAAATAAAGTTGAATTGGATTGGAAATGATATCAAATTGAAGTGAATATGGTTTTGAATAATAAAGTGGGTATATAACTATAAGTTATAATTATTGAATGGAATGAACTCCAGCATTGAATCTATGAAATTATGAATAATAAGTTGAATAACTTGTGAACTTGAGGAAAATGAAAAGTGGAATCCAAGTTATGATGGTTAAATATTTTGTTTGAAAGAAATGAAAATCTGAGTTTGAATATTAAAAATGAAGTTAACTCGGGTCAAGTCAAATGAGATGATTTTTGAATTGAAATTTAACTCAAGTAAAATGGAAGTAAACAAATTAGATAAATTAATTTGCGAATTGGATATTGAAATATAAATTGGTTTTTGAAAAATAGGGCAAGAGTTATAAATAAATTCAACTTAAGTGATAAGAATGGAAATTCAACCTAAGTGTGAACAAATTGAATATGGTTTAAAGGATTGATTGATAAAATCTGAATTTTTAGTAAGTGCAAATGAATTAAATTATGTTTTGGAGTATCGCTTGATTTAAATCAAGTAGGAATTTAAGTAATAAGTTGAATATGAACTTAACAATAGTATGAATGTTTATAATAAATCTTAAGCGATAATTTTAAGAAATGGTTTATTATTGAATTAACATGGAATGAAATGTCGTTCAAATATAAAATGAATCGTTTGTAATTTATTTGAAATTGGATAAATGGAATTTGACTTATATGTAAGCGAATTAAATATATTTTGGAATGTTGTCAAATAAAATAAAATGGATGGAAATGGTGATAACTCGAGTTATAAATGAATTCAATTCAAGTGTAAATAAATTGAATATGGTTTTGGGATGTTATGTAAATGAAATTGAGCATGGAATTAAATTTTGAAGTGGAAACGAATATAAGTGATATGTAAAAGATTATAATATACCTTAATATTAATTTTATGAAGTGATTCATAAATAAATTGACATGGAATGAAAACCGTTAATATAAAATGAAGTGAAACAGGACTTTGTGAATAGTTGGAATGTGAATCCATAAATATGGATAAATTGATTCAGAAGCAATTTAAAATAGTTATAAACTAGAATTGTTACTTTATTAAATGAATATCACCAAGTAACATGGATTGAACTATCATTCGACATAAACGGAAGAAAACAAAATTTTGTGGATTAATGGAAAGTGAATAAATTGGTTTAGAGCCAATTTGTAATGGATATGGATATAGTGGATGGGAATATGAATTGATGCAAGTAAAATTGGCTGTGAATCATTCAAATTGAATGAAACGGTATATGAATCAATGGAAAGTAACGAAACTAGTATTGAAACCTTGTGATTGCTTATAAATACATGCTAAACATGTTTAGCTATGCAAATTATGTGTTTAACTACTTAAATAAATGAAAAGTTATTAAATTTGACATATTTGGTACTTATGAATTGTATGGAGTAAGTACAGATAAATGGAGCTATTTGGCTTGATTTTTGTAATGCAATTGTATATAAATTAAGCGAACTCGCTTAATAACGCTAAAATAAGGTACGCTTACGAAATTAGCGTGTGGAAAATATAAATATTATTATATATTGTGTTTTTCGGCCATGAGAGCCGATGCATATATTTTTATCATATTTGTCATATTGCAAAAGGCTCTCAGTATAAGGGAGACTCTGCCAAAAAAAATTCGAAAATTTAGGGTGTTAGAAAATTTTTGTTAACTAAAAAGGGTTGACTTTTGAATTGTATTTGAAATAAAGAGTTTTGAATTAAAAATGAAAGCTAATTGTTTTGGTTGAAACTAAAGCATTTAGAAAAGTGAAATGGCGAGTTTTAACTAAGTGGGTTTTGAAAAGTTAATGGGTTTGGAACATTTCTTCTACTTTGGCAATTTCGGGAATGAAATTCTTTTAAGGGGGAGGAATGCAACGACCTGGATTTTTCCATCGTTTGATTTTGAATATTTAAATGTTTTTAAATATTGGATTTGGAATATAAATTGATTTTTGAATTGAAGATTTTGGTTGAAATTATAGATAGTATTTAAATTTCAAATATAGCGATTTATCGAAATACAGAAATGGTGACTAATTGAAATTTGAATTGAATATGAATCGAAAACGATTTCTAATGTTGATATAAATTAAATTTGAATTAGAATTGAGTTAGTAAGTTTTTAAAACTGAAATTTTAAGTGATTTCACCAATTTTTAAAACCGTCGATTTAATCGACGCGTTGAAATAGCAATTCGGGGCACAGTCTCGGAGTTTGACAAAAACCGGTTCTATTGGATCCGTAATAGTGTATTATTATCGGATTTCAATTTTCATAGCATATGAAGTTACCATTTGGTCGTATGGGATAGAAACGCGTTGAAAATTTATATCGAAAATTTAATATAATAATCGGGTTCAAAAGTTATCTTCCATATACGATCGAATTAGGACTCGAAACTTATTTCATTGCGTTCAGAATAGGGGTACAACATTAGGAACGCCAGGCGGCATGCCTCGATAGGGTTCGGGATTTAAGGTGCCTTAAACAAGATATTTTTAATATAAAAATTTATAAATCAAAGTCAAACCCTATACACTGCCACCCTAAGCTTGCCGCCCTACCATCTGAATCGCGTACTCGCCTTCTTCGTCTTTAAAAAAAATGATGAACCAGTTCGAATTTATAAGAGAAAAAAAACGAATCTGTTCGATTTAAAATCATCTCGTCTTAGAATCCACTTCCGTATTCATCTCGTCTTGGAATCTACTTTCACGTCAATGGCTGAACTTTTGCAAAATCAGAAGTAAAATCCAGATCGAATGCATCTATCGTTCTCATCATTCGTAAGTCACCGATGCTGGTGGTAGGCTAGAAGTTCGAGAGAAAAAAAATGGCGATCGTCGACTGAGGTGCAGTGGCGCATAGGGCAGCAGAGCGGCGGCGATTTCTGTGAAATGGCACTACTGTTCTTGGCCATTTTCGTGGCGCTCGAGACATTACAGCCGATCGCACCTATGGCGACGAGGAGATGGAAGCTTTGGCATCCTTCGACGAGCGTGGAGTGGTGCATGGACGTGTACGACGGCGCTGGAAGTCGATCGAGTCGCATGTTTCGTTCACGATTTTCTTGGGTTTGTTCGAACGGAAGGGAGAAGGTGAAATGCACGGCCTGGATAGGAAGTGAGTTGATCAAGGGCTCTAATTGCTTAGGGTATTTAGTTTGAAATTTAATTTTTAAATTAATTATATCATTCGGTTATTAATTCATATCGTGCTTATACGAGGTCTAAATCGAACGCGGTGAGTCGCGTTGCGTTCGTATCAACGCAGGCTACGCATAGGAATGAGACTGGAGATTTTTGGAGTCGGCTAGGATTTTAGATTAAATTGAACGTCAGTTCAATTTAATTTAAAATTGGAACGGATTGCAAATTAAATATCAATGTGAGTAAATCTCACTCATTTGGATTGCTAGTTTTGATTTAAAATATTGAAAATTGTTTATTGGTTGATTGGAAGAATGGATCAATTATTATTGGTTAGATGTCATATTATATTATACATAGTAGTATATATATTAGCAGTTTGGTATATTCCCGCCACTTGTAGAGGATGAGACACTATGCCCCCCGCATAATAGGGGATGACCCTATATTACCGTGATATCCCGCCTCGCAGCGGGATAGGTATTTTATGTTATTTAACATTTGTGGTTGCAGGGAAACATGTTGGAGTGATCCAACCGGATTCCTCAAAAATATATTGATTGTTTTTCCTATATACTGATATATGATGAAATTGAATAATCAGTTATGAACTATTGTGTGATTTGATTGTTTGGATGCTATAGAAGCGCTGGCCCTTATTTTGGTATTTTAAATACCATAAATAATATTTTTGAATCTTAAAAAGAAATTCAAAGGTGATTTTGGTTTGGATTAAATAAAAGATTTGATTTTGGAAATATGCTTAACTATTTCGTAAGAAGTTTCAAAAATAAATATATTTTTGAAATACACACACACGCACACACACAATGAAACCAAAATAATGGATTTTAATAATATTTCTTAAATTATAATTAGAAGTTGAATTTTGGGATTTTTAAGAGGAAATGGATTTGAGTAGAATTAATGACTGGATTTTAGATTATTACCTAACTATTTTCGGGAGAATTGGAAATAGAGATTTTAAAATAATTGATAAAGATTTTGTATACTAAATTTTAAGTAGTATTTCTCAAAAATATAGCAAAGAAGTTGGAATCGGAATTTTAGACGAATTTGAGAAACAATTGAAACTTGTTGGGAAATAGATTTGTAAATGGGATTTTTAAAAGAAATCAATTTATAAATGGAGTTGTTAATATTAATTTGTTACAGACTGGAAATGAGTTTTACAAAATTTATAAACAATATTTATAAATAAAGTAAAATGATTATCGTTTGATAAATTGTGAATATAAATTCACCGTGTGAATTTAAAATGAGATATGGAAATCGGGTTGGAAAGAAATAATAGATTCTATTTTGGAACTTGGAAATAGTGTGAAATTGGAAATGAAAATTGGGTTGTGATAAATCGAGAGAGGTTTATAAAGATAAAAATGGTTATGTAAAATTTTAAAAATAAATTATTATCGAGAGTTAAGTTTTGAAGAAAAAAATTATTTATTAAACTGTATAGTTTTAAAAACTATTAATTGGAATAAATATTTTAGGAAGTTAGTTATCTAAATATTTAAATTTGTTAAAATGAATTCTAAGTTTTATAAACAAATTTTGTAAATCGATTAGTATTATTTACAAATGAGTTGGAAATTAGTTATCGTTGTTTATTTAAAATGGGTTTGATATTTTAAATAATTACTTAAATGTGTTTGAAAATTTATTATTATTCTTTAAAATACTTATTCTTTAAATATAGAGTTTTGGAAATTTGTTGAAATTATTTATAAATACTCTCGAGATTTGTAAATCGTGTTTTATTTAATGAATGAGATTTTATAAGAGAAATTTTATAATGGGACTCTGGAGACTTAAGAAAATTTCTAAAATTTTAGATACGTAAACTTCGAAAATGAATCTGAACTCATAGAAGAAGTTATAAATTGGTAAATGAGATTTTAAATAGGTAAAATCGATTTTGGAAATTGGAAAAGGGAATTTTTTTTATAATTCTGGAAATGTAGGAGATAGGTTATGAAATATTTCCTAAGTAATGAGATTAGAAATGATTTCGGAAAATAGGCTTACAATATTTTCCTAAGTGTTGAACTGAAAGATATTGGAAATATTTTAGCGGCGAAAGGATTTATATAGAGATATATTTCTATATATGGATTATAAATCGAATTTGGAAATATTTCACTAAGTGTTGAAGTAAGATATGATTTGAAAGTATCATGTTATGGATATAAGTATTTGGAATTGTTTTCAAGTATTGAATTACTGGAAGATATTTGAATATATATATATTTGTAAGGATATTTTAAAGTAAATGTTAAAGATGTAAATATGGGCCTAGTGACTGCTTGTGTGTAAGTTGATAGTTAAATAACCGACTATCAAATATAGTCAAATTCGTTAATCGTTTCAAAGAGACTGTGATCGGATTTAATTATCCAAAAACCACTTCGATTTATGCATTACGAATTATGATATCGTGAAGATAATGAAGATGGTGAACTTGAAGATTCGGTTTGTTCAGACCTAGAATAACTTGTGTGGATGAATGCTATCATTGCATTACTTGCCTGAAAGGCAATGTTAGCATTCGAAGTATGAATGTTGTTCTTAAGGTAAACGTAGCCTCAAGCCTTATCAACCGGGAAATGACAAAAACAGGGCATGCACCAAGGCTAGGTGGGTCGCTCCCATTAGGGTATGATCATCACTCATCTAGAGTGGACATTTATCATCATCACTATCTTTCATTTGTATGCGTTTCGGGCCCATTAGTGGTGAACATATTCGGTACTAGTAGTCAAGTGCTAGGCCAGTCTTATGTGGCAGGTGTACAAGATGTTCTTGTCAGACCTCGTTGCATTTTATCTAGAGATGTACCATCGGAAGGTAGTTCTTTACTTTGTCATGGTATGGAATCCATTCTTCAATAAGTGCCGTACGGTTTTGATTGTGCCCGACTATGCTGAAACGTCAAGCATTTCTGCTATTTTACAGTTTACTTTCTACAGACACTATTATTATATCAGCTGATTTGATATAAAATATTTTAGTTATCGTAAGGTAAAAACCCATCGTATTTATGTGTGGCGTGGTCTTACGAGATACCTTTGTTTTCAAATAATTTTGATAACAGTAATAATTCAATTTGAGTGTGTTTTCTCACGTTGGTTTACAAACTGACTCGGGTGTTATTTTATTATAATGCTCGAGTCGGACCGAATATTACAGATTCAGGTTAGGATGTTATGGAGCACAGGAGACTTGCTGGAGGAGTCTCAGGCGTATTCCACATACTTGATTATATTCCACTGTGTGTGTGTGTTGTATACTCAATACTTTTGAGGACAAGTTATTACAACTTCCCAGAATTGATTTGTTGACTGTTGTACTCTAATGGTTGTAAGTATAATACAGTTGCAGTTTTTTTGTATAAATATTTGTTATTGTATATATTATATTTTGTTTCGCAATTGTGAGATTCTGTATTGTTGTTTTTGTTTTCTTCTATCTTTTTCTTCTTCACCCCTAGTTATTCGCCTTTTCGTACAATTTGTGTTGGACTAGAGTGATTTAATGTCAGCTCAAAGGGTACAGAACGACGGGTGACTACAAGTATACTTGCATAACATAAGTGGAATGCCAACATTCATTCATACATCAAAATCGAATAACCCATCTATTCACCCAATATATACTTATACTTTAGATTTCATAAATATACTAATGTTTTCAAAATAAATATATTTGATATACCTTTTCCAAAATCATACTATAGCCATTTAACAAATTAAATATTTATTAATACTATTTGATATATTCATATCAAAACCATATACTTTATTTCATATGCAAAAATGATTTCAAATCCATTTATAAAATATTTTTCCTCATTCCTCATCAACGCTTCCAATATCATATTCTAATTAATGCCATAATATTCTTTCTATATAAAAACCTTCACATTATATATATACACATATAAAACGAGTTAAACTCATTTTCAAAAATTATGTAATAATGATTAACATTATGGAAGAATGAATTAAATCCCATTTAAATAAATTCATACATACATACGTACGTACATACGTACGTACGTACATACATACATACATATAAACCCAACAAATCCGCTAGTTGGACCTTGCCATAGTCTCCAAAATCAACAGACCATTTGAGTTTGATAACTACTTGTTGCTCTTCTTTGTTCTGACCTTTTCACATCCAAGCTTTGTTAAAATCGATGATGATTTGATTTTAAGTTTTGAATCTTTCTTTAGGTTATTGTTTCTTCATTTGGTAAGAAAAAGAGAAAATGAGAAGTAATTGCACACTTCTCTTTGGACTATGGGCTTATTTCTTTACCATATTGGGTACTGATGGACCTTGGGACCCCATTTAGCCCAATTCAGTTTCAATTTTACATTTGATTATAACATTTAATCACTTTATTTGATTCATAAGTTCTTACGGTGAAACTTAACTAGAAAAGTATACTCTTTGAAGTGATACATGAATCATCGCATAATTCATCCATTTGTGAAAAATTCAATTTACATAAAATAATAACCCTTAATTAATTAATTATTTAAATTTTATGGGGTGTTATAATTACCTGCGTACCTCAACTCACCAAGTGACCATGTTTTATTGTCTTGCCAATTTGCAAGAACAATGATACACCAGAACAAACTCATTCTACGCACATATGTTTCACATAAATTTTTAACCATGAAATTATAGGCATGCTTTTTAGTTTTATATGATGGAGAAAAATATGCTTTTGGACTGTCATTTTTTCGAATTGGATTTTCCTGATCGCTACTAGGAAATCATAAATTATAAACATGCTTAAATAATTTCAAAGCACGCAAAGGATAACGAATATTTTTTTGGAGATGTTGGCATTATACAATAAACACCAACGTCAATTATAAATTATTCCTAAATAGGAAGCATTACATTACTAAGAATGTCAAATTTCTAAATTGAGTCTTAATAGTTAATTTCTTTTATCATCTACATTATAATATATTTGATATAACCCTATTTCAAGTTAGAGGATAAAGAATGATAATTGACTAGAATCAATCGTATGTTATTCTAATTAAATCTAACAGGTTGAATATGTTTACCATAAAATGTGAAATAAATGAACATTGAATTCATTTCAGTTTGTAGATAAAAAAATTTCTGATACCAATTAACATAAATTTGGAGACAACATGGCAGTGAATATGCATTTGTTATTTCATACAATTGGGTAAATAATGATAAATATATTTATTATTTGAATTCGAGTTCAAATAAAAGAATTAAATGCAAAATATTGCTGTTACTTATTATTTATATTGATTCGATTGTGAATCAAAAACTAATCACATATTAATTTTAGAATTAATCCTCTTTGATATTAATTAAATGAATTAATTACCATTAATAGGTTTATTTACTGGACAAAAATTAATTAACTCAAAAACAATGATGGAAGATTATGATAATATTCATTTATAATATCATGAACCTAACCACAAAATGAATATGCTATTAAAATTTTAAATGAACTAAATTGTGCATCTCTTCCATTAAAATGTATAATTTTTTTTTCTAATGTATGCATGTAGTTGTAAATTAAAAGCACAAAAGGAATTTTCTTACATAAATTCCAAAAATTGTATATGAACATCGTCTTGCAGTATTGTGGTTTCTAATTTTAGAATGAAAAACCTTATGCATTATTCAAAATATAAAATTTAATCAAAATTAGAACCACATAATGGAAGGTGATTAGCAAAAAAAATACTGCTAAATGATAAATTTAATTTTTTAGTTTTATAATAAAAGATATTTAAGCGAAGAAACAACGACAATATACCAAAAATTGAAAATTTGTCTAAATTTTAATCTTTCAACACTCATTAATTCCATTATTTCAATATAAAGCCTACGACAAATTAGGCACCATTGAAAGGTCAATCCTTATTAAAAAAAATAGATATAAAGAAATGAGCCAAAAATTGTTATATATTTATTATTTTAAAATGAAAACTCAATAAATCTATATTTTCAAAACATAAAACTCATCAAAATTAGAATAAAATAAATAGAACTTGGTAGCAAAAAGTACATCTAAATAATAAATTTAATTTTTTAAATCTGTAATAAAATATTTTGAAGTGAATAAATAAAGATAAGTTACGAATTTTGGTAGCAATAACTTGTCGATTCCATTGTTTCATTCTAAAATCTGCAACAATTTCGGTACCAATGGAAAGCACAATCTCAAATAAAAGGAAAGAAACATAAAAAGTGAGCAAAAATTCATTATATAGTTATTAATTTTAGAATGAAATACTCAACATACTTATATTATTCATAATGTAAAACTCAAATTAGATTTAGAGTTAATAAATGGAATGGATTAGCACAAAATATTGCTAAATAATAAATTCATTTTTAATTGTAATAAGAGATCTTTACGTGAAGAAACATAGATAAATTGTCACAAAATTGAAAAATCATCTTAAAATTAATCTTATTGCTCTTTGACTCATCGATTTCGTTATTTCATTTTAAAAGTCTACAACAAATTAAGTACCAATAATAAAAATCAATCCTGAAAAAAAAAATAAACATAAAGAAACGAACTAAAATCCATTCTATATTTATTAATTTTAAAATGGAAAACTCAAAGCTTTTTTATATAGAATATAATACTCAAATCAATACATCATAAAGAAAGTTATATTTCATAGGTACATAAGTTGATAGTTATATTATCATTACTATATGTGTGTGCAGTTATGCGTGTAAATGGTAAATGATTTTTAGTTTTATATGACATATTGAGTCCTTTCACATCTCATTATTCAGTTCGTAGTTCCACATGTTAAAAACACACATTAATCTTATATGTTCCGTTTATTGGCTTTCGCAGGAAAGTTAAACGGGGTAAAATTTCATTCGCGTCCAGCGCGTCAGACGCACTAACGAATGATGACCCACACAATGATCCGTTGGCCTGAACGCACCAAATAGTTGCGTTGAAGAAACGAACGGATGTTAATATTTTTTAATAATTATATTTAGTTTTAACCTAAATTTTTATAAATTTCTAAAATTAATGGCTTGTGCAAACGAGGTCCGTTTGAAACGCTTTTTTTTTGCGTTGCAATCGTATTAGAGTGATTTACGTTATGAAGTTGGTTTGAACTGATTCCGAGCAATTTATAAATTTTTAATTTATTTATTTTTCAAACTATTAACACATATTATTTATTAAAATACAAATAATTAATTAATTAACTATAAATGAATTAGTTGCCTCGTTCCTATGAGCAATGCAATCTCTACCGTACAACGACATCTCTCAATTTTTTAGGGTTCTGTAAATCGGCTGTTCTCCCAGGCGGCTAGATTGTTGGGCATAATTTACAGAAGAACAGGAAAAGTGAAAAGGCGAAATTTTCTGCGCTTATTCTAGAATAAAATTCCATGTTCGTTTTTACTTCTAGCTGCAGTCGGTGGCTGCTATCTTGCCAACGGCACGAATTTCAATTTCTCTTTCGAAGATATTGCTTCTCTTAGTTAAAAGCTATTAAATAAAATTCGTTTGGTAAATTATTTCTCTTAGTTACATCGTTGCATTCAATAATGGTTTGCTTAGTATCACACCATCCTAATGCCTAATGGGGAACGTAGTGTTTTATATCATTTGTTTAATGAATCATTTTCCTTATAAGATTCATTGTTGTTGTTCCCATGTAAGTTAATTACAACACTTCATATTGTTAGATAATTCCGTGGGTTCATCCTAGTTATAATGATTAGTCTTTATTGGCACAGGTGATCTTGGTTTATGAATTTTCTTGGTTTATGAATTTATATTATTGAATGGCAACCGGTTGTGCTTGACGCATATTTTCATGCAACATCCGGTTTAAGTCTTAAATAGTTGCAGGAGGATTATTTGATACAGGTTTAGCATTTTCCTCTGTTTGTTATAAGGAAATCAGTGACTTCAAGAAAGATGATTCTCACTCAGCTCACTATAAGCATGGTAACATAAAAGGTAGCATATGCAATAGTAGACAGGAGAAAATGCTACCTTTTGTGCTACTATGCATATGCTACCTTTTGTGTTACCGTGCTTATAGTGAGCTTGAGGGAGAATGATCTTTCTTGAAGTCACTGACTTGACTTCCTTATAACAGACAGGAGAAAATGCTAAACCAGTATCAAATAATCCTCTTGCAACTATCTAAGACTTAAACCGGATGTTGCATGACAATATGCGTCAAGCACAACCAGTTACCATTCAATAATATAAATTCATAAATTAAGATCACTTGTGCCAAGAAAGACTAATCATTATAACTAGGGTGAACCAGTGGTACGCACATGACATGTATGCCAAATAGTTTTCTCCTGTCTTTTATTATCCAATCATGCTTTATTTTAATAATTTCTTGAACTGTCTTATTAGATACAGTTTTACCGAATGATCGTCCACAACAAAACAAAGAATCCTGGCTTCCTTAGTTATATCATTTGGATAAAAATAACATTTAGTAAAAATATTTATGTACTATGGAAAAGTCTGTGTGAACAAATCTTAGTTGATTAATAAACCAATATATTTTCTGACAATTCATTATGCATACAATGATACAAAACCTAAACTAAGGTTGGAAATCAATGACTATATTATTTTTTTGGCCAAGCTTAATTATACGGGTGTATATGCTACATTAAAGGTCAAAAATTAAATATGATTGAATATGGGTTATAAATGCAAATGAAAAGATATCAAATTAATATATGAACAGCCATGTTAATGTACATTTGTTTGTATGCATGTAGCTTTTATCAATCAAACTGTAGAGGTGAGAGTTATGTATTTGATAGAAGACAAACCACAGGTTTGGCTAGATATTTGGAGGAGATGGAGCTATCAAGCAAGGAAGTGGTACATAGATTCGGTGGCCTCAGATGAAGGACGTGTGTTCTTTTCCAGCGAACTCAAATAGTGGATGAAGATACACTAGTTGGATTCATGATAGGGTTATAAAACTGTTGGAGAGATTGAAAATTATTATCAGGTGAGGGTTTTTATCTTAGCATATGTTATGTAAAATTAGCACAGTTGTTTTATGATATGATACATTAGTCTTGCTCAAGCAAACGGTTTTGTATATAAATCGTGCTGACGTACTTTGGCATGAAAACTTTTTATGAATTGATGTCGATCCATTGAGTTAAAAACATTCGAACAAGCTTTGAGTTTCAATACACTTACGTATAAATGCCTTATTTCGATTTTTCTTCTATTTTTTGAATAAAGCTCTTTAACCATTATATTTTATGATTTTTGTATATGAATTTGTAATTATCTTTGTTCAATTATATTTACTATTTGTTCTTCAGTGGAAATTTTTGTAGATTTGGGTTTCATGTATACTTCAAACTGTTAACTGATCAATGAAACCTTGCTTGATTTTAATTATGGAAGAACTTTATGTCTTTATTAGCACTAAACTAAATGGATTGATCATGGCTTCAATTGTAGTTATTAAATGAAACAAGTGTTGTGTCAAAAAATCCTTTTCTTGTAAATTATGTGTGTGCAGCGTGCATATGTGCATATGTGATGTGCATGTGTGCATGTATGTGTGGATATTAGCTTCTAAAGGTAAGCATGTTGTTTTCAGAGTTATTAGTATGCTTACATGAAAATGGTGCCTACTTTTTTTATTTTAGATAACTGAAGTCTAAAGCCTTCATTTTTCTCTCATGATCTGTAATGAGAATTAGCAATCGATTTGTAAATCTCATGGAAACAGGCTTAATTTTCTATCAGTTCATGTTAATGGCTGCATAACTGGAGACAGTTTACCACAACCATTGGTATGTGGTTTATTTTCAACTAATTCAAAATTTTGAAATGAATTTTGTAGACGAATGTATGTATGTTTATAATGGCGCAGGATTGTAGGTATTCACCAAAACAATTGCCTAAGATGGACAAATAATCTATATCAGTGAATAACTTTTAACATTTTTAGTTCTACTCTTTTTAATAACATTAGTTTTGATAAATCCACTGCAAGGTGATACACTCACTATTTTTGGCTAATTATGCAAGCCCATAAAACTCTAAACACAATACGAAGTGACATAGTTAACTTCTAGCTTTACCAAAATAATATATGCCATGCAATACAATTTATGTTACAATACTAATAAAATTAACAATTAGATACAACTTATGGATTGTAGACAATGGCACAAGACTTGCATTTTCAGCCTTTAGCTTCATAGTTAGTGTATTTATTAGCTTTTTAAATTGTTAATTATTGCAGGCACTTGGGCACCCATGCATGGATCGCAACCTCCACGCGTGCACGTACAATTTGGTGGCATTAAGCCAATCTTCTGCATACTACAATTGCTGATACTACCCACCATGAATGAATGTCTAAGATGAATAAATGCACAGAGTGAACAGGTACATTATACTATGAAAATGTCCGCAAGTTTAAGATAATTTCCATTTTAAACAAGTATAATAATGTTTCTCATGTCAGATCCTCTTTTAGTAGACGGGCTACAGTTCTATGTTCCTTTTGCTCCGTATAATTTATGCCTAGAGAACCAAATGAAATTCATAGTACTTTAACTGTGGGTGCTCAGTCAATAATGAGTTCATTTTATATTACAATATACAATTGAGGAAACCGAAACTTTTGGAGAAAAATGCAGTCAGATTTCATGCTTGGAGTTGGTATATTTTCGTTCTTTGTGGAATCAACATTTTACATTGGTTGGGCGAATTTACCATCTTTACAAAAATTACATGATTTATTCTCTAAGCAGGAATTTTCTATTTTGTAGGTATCACTTTATATTTGTCGTTATTTATTATCTTTGTTATATGCCATGTCTACTGTATGATTGAATCGACATATGGATTTGCTTCACTATCTGACAAGCTAATACTTCCAAAAATATTTTCTATGAAAATGTGCATGGCAAACCTCCACATTAAGCGTATATATAATTACACTACTCAAAAAGTTAGCTCAAGCTACTCTACAATATATTCAAAGAGTTGTAATTTTATACAATTGCTCATCAAGTACCGCTGATTTGGCTTTTACACTAATACATCTTTATTTTTTTGGGATAAACCCATATTGAATTGAGATTTCCAAAACATTTTTATCTTAGCAATGATAGTTTGATAAAAGCGAAAGCAGTAATATTTGGATAAATCCAATAGCACCTAACAATAATAAAAAATTATGTAAAGTTTGTAAGCTCAAATAACTTCTAATAAGTTCACCATTATCAAATTTTTTATTCCTAATTATGTGTAATGTGACAATTGGTCAACATATTAAGTACAAAAAGTTATCACTAAACAGGCTGTAAAAATATATCATTATGCAAAATACACAAGATACTTTATGAATGTGTGAATGCATTAGTTTAGGTTGGAACTGATCAAATTATGATAGTACATGCAAAGATATGTTGAATATTGACTAAATTCTTTGGTTTGAGGATTAGTACAAGATGAAACTGTGATATTAGCTATAAAGATTTATTAAAATTTATCAATTTGATTAAAATAACGTAACTAAATACATTCGTGTTTTGTTGGTTAATTCCTCACTTTAATTCTCATTATACTAACGTGTACTAAAATTGTAACTTTGTAAACTCTAATGAGATTTTGCTAGCTTCTAATGATTTTATCTTAATCACATGGAAAATAAAAATTTGTTTATCTACATAGAAGATCTTATAACATTGTCCACATTTTTATAAGTTGTATTTTAAACTTCATACCAGAAAATTATAAAATATCTTGCAATTATTTTGAAATTGTTACTTAATTAGGTGGTAGCACTACTAGTTTTAGGCAGTATGAAACATACCACGTATCAACACATGTTTAAAGATTTGAATCACACTACGTAGGATTTGAAAATGTGATCTTAGTTCTAAACCGGCACGTCTAACAACTATGGCAATGGCGTTGGACCATCTTGCATTTATTTTATCAAGACATTGGGTTAAGTTTCCAATTTTTATTCAAATAATCTTACTAATACCGCTATCGTGCGGGAGCCTCGTGCATTGGTTCCACCTATTGATTTCGGTACAATTGGCTTAAATGGGTAACTTCATTTGTAATTGTTCATGCGCGATTTTTTTGCAGTGGACCTTCAAGTTTGTTTTTTTTATGAAATGCGAGTTATTAATGCACTCATTTCACTTGAACTTCACATAGGGAATTATAATATCATTAAATTTATGTAATTTAAGTGATATAATATTTCAACTTAGTTTTGAGAAGTGTTAGAATCTATGTAGTTAATATCGGTATCGAGTACGTATCGGTCAAGTACCAATATGATATATTTCAAAATATTGTGATAATATTGATAAAATATCGGACATGTATGATATTTTTCTATGTTATAAAGTTATAATGATGTCAAATATCTAAAATTTGGATATGTATTGCCAAATTACTACTAAAGACGGGGTGCATATATTTTACACATTACAATCTGTTTTCTGGAGTATTCTATTAAATACAAGTTGTGAAATAGGATTATAGAAACCAAGATTTTGTATAATTTGCGTTTCTTCTTCTTCTTTCAATTCTACTATATTCTTTGTTTCTTCAATCATCTTTATATTTTAGTTTTCTTTTCTTCATTTTCAGTTAAATTATTGAGCAAGGAATGTTGATTTGATATTGATTACTATTTCTAGCCCGTTCTTTATCAATTTGCCTAATATATAACTTTACCGCTCATCAACTTTCAATTCCTGGTGCATGATCGTTAATAAAACTGAAAAATGTTTTTTCATAGGTTAACATACAAATTAGAAATAGTGAACAAAGAAGATAACTAAAAAGATAAGCAAATCTGGCACGATCTCGCTTTTAGTGGAAAAGTGTACATAAAATAAAACATATAAAATAATAGAATAAGCGAAATTTTCTTTATTGGAAGACATATGAAGGACTGAAATTAAAACAAAAAAAAATAGTGCATTGAGATTTTTAATATGGTCTACAATCATTCACCATGTACTAGAAACAAACATTGAGAATGTGAAGATGTTTACTTTTAATTTTATTTTCTCCAACACTTGCAATAATGACCGATATTTTTAAAAATATTGGGTATTCTACACTAATACCGGAGTGATATATTGACAAAGATATTTTGAGCGATATTTTAAAATATCGGCTAAGTAGTGATATGGGTACTGTATTATCCGATATTAACTACTTAGCTTATAATGCCCTCTTACTGCTAATTAGTATATTAGGAGATGCCTAAAGGTACTTGATAGTTTTGGCGTCTTTATTCACCTAATTAACGACTGAAAGACTTTTTATTTTAAGTGTGCCTATGAGATATTCGTCCTATAGTTGTAATTGTCATCCATCAACTTTGTAGATATGGACTTTACATGCTTGCACCCACACATTGTTTATGTGGTATAAGAAGCGGAGTTTTTTTTTTTCCTTGTCTCGCGTAGAGTGTGGATTGAGATAAAATTATGGTTTGTTTTATATTTATATATTTTCATTGTAATAGATGTTTTTTCCCCTCATATGTGTTTTTCATATAGATAATTTTATGTTATGATGCTACCATGGTCACCATTAAATAGATTGATTGCTATGATAATTTTTTAGTGCTTTAGGAACCATTATATTTTTCTAATGGATGTATTCTAATTTGAACTACTTCATGTTGTCAGATCACCGTAGATTCCTATATGAATTCTATACCAACTTTTTACGACGTAGCAATCATGTTAGTGATTATTGTACCAGGCTTTTATGTTTATGTTTTAACAAACCAACACAAACTTTGGACAATTCCATTTGCTTAGCATAGGCACAAATTGCTAAGAAATAGATTAAACAATATGCTCAAGGTAACTATTGCCACAATAATGTTTCTATAAGCAAAATATGATATATAAATTAGCCCATTTTATTATGCATAATAAGAAATATCTAGGCATATATAAATGACCGTAGTCGGTCTAAAAACAAAAAAACTAGTATGGATCATTTGTTTGAAGCATTCGTTTGTATTATTGCAATCATTTTGTTTTGGGTTGCCGCCTTTCTTTTTATGTAGCATATTAGTCATTTAATTTAATTTAATTTGTGTACACGCATGTACCATTTGTTGTCGCTTGGTTACAAATATAACAATGATCAACCGGAGATGCTCTATTGGATTTTCCAATAATCGTCACATTAGAAGAGTCTCAAATTGCTATTTTTGGGAAAAAAGGAGAATTCTTCTTTGTCCACTCGATCAGCTTGATGCTATACAAGCAGATATATATGTAAGAAGACAAACCCTTTGAAATTGCATAGAATATATAGCACATTCGATCAACTAAAAATTTCGATAGGAAACTATGAATTTCATATGATATTTTGTAGACTTCTACACCTAGAAAAGAAAGAAAGGGTTCCAAGTAGTAAATGAATTGTGAAGAACAAAATGAGTAGAGGTGTCTTACATAGGTGGCGTAAGTACATAGATGAGAATGTGGTTAGTGTGGATAACATAAAGATAAAAATATCCACTACTTGTAGCACTGATCATTTCTTGCTGGTAACAGAGCAATGACATTTTGGGTACTTTGAAAAAGGCTCGCCAAGTATTTGCTTTGTATATAATAATAATAGATAGATAGGTAGATTAAACTATAAAACATAAACAACACAATTTTTTTTATCAACTCCAAATGTCAAAATACGTTCATAACAATTTATTCTTTATTTTTTTGAATCCCATTAGGGGATAGTCTTAGTTCTTCTCCGTTTTTTTTGAGGAATGGCAATTTGAGACTATTTTAGTGCGACGATCATTGGAAAATTCAATGGTGCCTCCATGGTTAATCATGGTTATATTTGTAACCAACTAAAATCAAATGTTAGATGCATGTAAATAGATAAAAATAAAAAATAAAAAATAATTAAATGACAACTAATTCTATACCCTTCACTACCAGGAGGAATGCCGTCATACAAAACTAAACGACTGTTACAATAGAAGCAAAAGCTCCTAATAATTGATCCATGCTTGTTTTTTTTGTTCTATAGATTGAATATGGTCGTTTATATATACTTAGATATTTTTTATTGCGCATAATAAAATGTGCTAAATGATACTGTGTGTTATTGTTTTGTAGTTTTGATTTTATTTTTGACAGATTGATTATTAAAATGTGCTATGGTATATTTATATGAAAAACCTTTAAAAACATAAAAAACAAAATTCAGCTTTTAAGTTTATTTCAGTATAATTCTCGCACCACTTTTTATTAAAAATTCATGTCCATTAGACTTGTCAACGGATACTTTCGGATATGGTTAGTGCCATATCCATATTTGTATTCAAAATCATATTCAGATATCCACATCGGAGGTTTCGAACGGATATCAGATAATTATTTTATTTGCTACTGATCGATAAATCAAGAAACATAAGTAGAAAATTTTGGTTTAGTATAATTTTTTTCAATCTCATTAATTATGGAAGTATGTAAAATCTACGAATATGATATGATAAGAAATGATTTTGAGCAGTTAATATGCATTAAATGCACATAATATAATCTATTAGTTTACTAAAAAAATTAATACATATATTTTACCGTACTAAAATACACATACAATAAACTATAATCTTGAGATAAACCGGACGGATGATTTTCGGATGCGGATACCTTTTTATCCGTATCCGTATTCATTTCTTTTGATATCGAATATTTATATGCTTTTCAGATATGGATGCTAGTGGATTTAGGATATCTCTAAGCTTTTAGTATTCAGAACAATCGAGATTGCTATAAAGTACTTTTTAGTTTTTTCTACAATCTTTTTATGTGCTACATTGGGTAGGTTTTTGCACTGGCACAATTTTTTTTTCCCCTTCCAGTCTTTGTAGCATTAGCTTAATGGGCTTATGAAATAAAAAAAATGTTTAAATTCCTTTCAGCTAAAATATCAAAGCAACATATGTTATCTGATACACAAATCAGTTTCTTATTTCTATGTGGTTATGTATGCATCAACATTCGACAGGGAAAAAGGATTTTTAGACTCATTTATTAGTCATCACTACCATGTGGGATCACTCCAGCGTATTTCTAATACTCAGTATTTGAAATTCAGATTTTTTTTTTCAATCAAAGTATACGATCAGGACCGGCCTTTGGCTGGGCTATCCTGACGACGGCCCAGGGCCCAGTTTAGGGACAGGACCCATTCTTCAGGTTTGATATTATACATAAATGGTAGTATCGATTTATTTTTCAAAGAATGTGTCAATGTATGGTAAAGTATATCATTTTTGACCAAGTCCTAGCAGCTTCATTTTTTATTCCATTTTTATATATAAAAAATATATTTTATATTCTGCCCAGGGCCCAATTTAACGTTTTGCGCAGGGCCCAAATTCTCCTTAGACTGGGCCTGTATATGATTGTTGAAAAAGAAGTGATGTTCGTGACATCACTGAGCAAGAGTACGATATTCATGAAAAGCCGGGTTTGAAATGCCAAGACAATCTAATAAAAAAAGGGCCTAATTTACTGGATCGATCACCTATAAATATAGGTATAGCCTAGTATATTAATTGGGCGGGACCGATCCAATCAACATATACTGGATCGCTATTCTCTAAACCTTCTCCTTTCATGTTTTTTATTCATTTTTTTCATAGAATTATATTTATTGTTTAAGTAATTTCTTTTTGGGTGCATATTTACTCTTCTGATGGATTAAATAGCATATTAATTGAGATTTCAATCGACTCCCAATGATGTGTTGCAGTACCTATGATATACGATAAGCGTGTCATGATCATCATGTATGTATTACTGTAACATACATATAATTTATACAATGGTAAAATATATTTTATTTTCAATCAATGATAAGAACTACTAGGAGCTTGTTGGATTTTATGATATTGCAATAAGTAGTTCAAGTACTGTGTACATAACCATAATAGTGGGGTGGTTATTTCTCTGTCGTAACGCTCTTATATTTCTTAATGTTGGCAATTAAATCTTTTAGTAAGTGGTTGGACATGTAGTTGTCTGATTTCGCTGTTTATTATTGATTTGAAGTAATAACCACAAATGTTGTGAAAAGAATGATAATTTTTTTTCCACTAAGGCTGTCAAAATAAGAACAAATTCAAATACCCAGCATGTGTAACCAAATTTTACATAGGTTGGGCTAGAATGATATCTACGAATCTAGGGGTTTTTTTTTTGTCATGTTGTCGCTTCTTTCAACACTATCCAAATATCTGGCGTTTACTCTTGAAGGCATGGGCATCCAATTGCCGCCTCAATTTTTGTCTAGCAATAAAAGGTGTGCTCGAAGAAAGTGGTGTTCATAAAGCTAACGTCATAAGGAAGTTAATTTTTTTGTAGTCTTTGATCTTTTCTTGTTTGAAAAAGCAGCTAAATTTGGTAAAGTTGTGATTCGTGTTAATTTCTTTTCATATGGTGCGTTTTTGACGAACTGTAAAGGAGAATTTGAGCAGGGCATTTATGTTAACGGGGAATACGCTTGTGTGATGCGAGCAAAGAATCTGAACGAGTATTTAATATGTGATTTTTAATTTAATTGATTTACAATTAACTAATTATTTATTTTGTTATGGCAACATGCGTTTAATTAAAATGAAATAACAGTAAAAAAAATCGAAATAAACGCAAATTAATTATACAATACTAGTAAGTACAGATAAAACGAGGCAATGTTTCAGTGCAACACTACTGCAATAATTTCATCTCTTATGGTATTTCGAATTGTTAAAATTTCATGGCTTACGTGTCGTTATACCGTTAAGTCGCTCTGTTTGATGCATTTTTCATATTATAATATTCCTTCTAGTATTCGTCTAGAATAAGATCGGGATTATCATCATAAACCATAAAATCCGAATCACCTTTATTGTATTTTCGTATGAAATTGTGTATAGCCATTGTAAATACGATAACTTTTACTTGAGTTTCAAATTAGTATGTTTGACATATTCTTCAAAATGACAAACTTTTTTTCCTTGTTCCAAAAGTTCTCTCAATTGCCATACATAAACTCAAATGATAGAGCGTTGCAGCTATGTTGTATACGAATATAGCAACCGTTTCTTTGGTACTAATTTCTTTCGTTGAAGCCATACCATAACTTTGTAGCCTATCACACAACGAGTGAATTCAACCTTTTCATTCGAAAATTTCGTTGATAACATTCTCGATGTCCATTTAATATGTCGTCCACCCATATTAAACCGGTATAGTTTGATGTGCGAATTCGGCTAATTTCGTTACTTCTTCTACATAGATAAGCTGATATAACGACTAAATCCTGTACATCTTTGTAGTAGTCGGGGTTTGATTCCGAATTAACCATTGCAAGTATAAAAGAAGATATGAAAGTGGAGAGGAGAAGGGAGGAGAAGAGTGGGGCGAATGAGAAGAAGGGAGAGAAGAATGTTTTAAATGGTTGGGGTGATTAATACGTTGGCGTCCACGTATTTCGCACCAACGTTCCCCCAACGGAGCCAGGGAAAGGGGAAAGACCGTTGGGGCTTCTGATGCGTCCCCAACAATAAAGGGTCATTATTTGGCAGCGAACGGCCTCAAATTTACGATTGTTGTGTTGTAAAATTGATATATTGTTGCTCATAGATTAATTCCCTTTTGGGTAGATTTTATTTTTTTGAAGTTTCTTTTTTACCTTTTACTTATAAGATGATTAAAATTACTTTTAATCAAAACTTATGTGTCTCTGTTTAACGTCTTACTGAAAGGGGTGACTTACTTGTACACTCCCTACCGTACTTATGTATATTTTTTTCTGGTAATACACCTCCCTTAATGTTTATGAAGATCGCCTGTGTTAATGTTTGAAACTAAGTCATTATTGATTTTTAAGTATTTCAGTACATGTTTCTGGTAATACACATATGGATGTGAACAAGCATTTAAATGTTTTGAGAAGCAAGCACGACAGGCTTAAGAAGTAACGAGAATCTGCTTAACTTCTAACAATCAAAAATTATTTCATGACATGCCCAAGTTTGCAATTCTCATTATAGATCAATTACCCAACCAACCATGACTGGTACAGAGAACACAAACAACTTCACATAATTATAAAAAAAAGAAGAAGAAAAAAACAGACCTTCTGAAACAAAACATCGTAGTAGTTCTTATACTTGTCCAAATTAATATTTTATAACTTAATAGTATGAAATCCACAGCTTGTCTAACGGGAAAGTGTGACTAAAAATGGAATTAATTTAGAAGCTCTGACCTTACGATTGTCCAGCTTGTTTAGCTCAAGCACAAGACGCAAACCAGGAGAAAAAAGATGTAATATTTGTTTACATGTTCATAGTAATTTGTTTCTGAAGTAGATGAATTATTTGATGCTGTGATTCTACATGATTGATTTTTCAGGTCATCTGCACTTTGGTTACTCTGGTTGCTGTCACACCTACATAAGACTTGAGTTGTTGAAAAATAATACATTTTTTCCCGAGGCTTTCCCACACAGTTACATATTTCCGGTGTTACAATTTGGTAGGTAAGAGACTAGTGCCATTGTTTTACATATAGAGAAGGCTTCTAATCATTTGAGATTTGATATTTGTAATGTTTTCATTGTGCAGGAGAATATGAAGGTCTTTGATATCCTTAAGTTGTTCACACACACAAAAACTTCAAAATTGTGAAACAGTATTTTAGTTTCTTTGTTGGCATTTTGTTTTTGAGGCATATGATAGGAAGATGCCTTTCAGTTAACAAGTCGGTTTTGGTTCAATATGGGCATTGTATTTTCTAATTGATTTACATGTTTTTTTTATTAGTGTTGCAGCTTTTAAGCAAGCTTTTACCTGGGAAGAAAAATTATATTTTGCCTGCACTTATTTAGCAAGCTACCTGCTCTTTTAGCAAGGTACTGTATTTGCTCTGTTCTCATTTCTTGATAAATCTTGTGCGTACTCTTTTTTAATCTATATTTTTTTAATGTATATTTTGTATTGTGAATATTAGCCGCGCATCCCTAAAATCAAAGTTAATTCAAATGGCATCCTTTCGAGAGAAAAAGTTGTAAAGCGGGTTCCTGTAATTATTTTACTGTAGCTGTATGTTTTTTCTTTTTTTTGCACGGTGCTTAAAAAAGATTCAAAAAATCGTAAATATTATAACCTGCTTTCTGCAAAAGAAAACAACAAATTGCAGACATATATGCAGTTAGTCTATATAATTGCAGATATATCTGCAATTATTCACTGAATAACTGCATTTGATAAACATCTGAATAATTGCAGATATATATGCAATTATTCTATATAATTGCAGACGTATTTGCAATTATTCACTGAATAATTGTGTTGAATAAAAATTTATATAATTATAGGCATGTTTGCAATTATTTTATATATTTGCAGACATGTATGCAATTATTAATTGAATAACAATTTAACAATCATGATATTTATGTAAACATCTGCACCTATTCATTGAATCTGCAATTTTTAATTGCAAAGACATGCTATCCAGAATAAGTGCTTACATGTCAGCAATTATTCTCTAAAATTGCATACACGACGGCAAGTATTCCTGAAATATACCGTGTGTCATTTTTTTCACTTTTCATCCTTATTTTTTGATATTTTGACATGAATACGAAGATAAATACTAGTTGGAATAAGTTTTAAAATTGAAAAGTTTTTTTTAATATTTTTTTTATGATTTTCGAAAAATAAGTACATAATTTACATGCTTTTTTCTACCGGGGTTTTTGTGAATTTTGAAACTCATCAAGGATCTGTGCCAAAAGCATCATTTTGTATTTCTAACTGACCTGTTTGTCCTTGCTGCAGTTTACAGGGAAAAGGTGGTATGAAGAATTTTTTATTTATTTTGAAAAAGACTTTAGCCTTCTTCTATGATAAAATTTTATGAACAATGGTTTTAAATGATATTTTGATTATTGTTGTATTAAATTATGCAAATATTACAGTTTGAACGTTATTTCCATCGTTATTGTTTACATGCTTCAAATGTTACAGTTATATACATGAAAAATGTGAAATCGATATTTTAGTTTTTACCATATTAATTTGATTATTGTTGCTAATTCCATGCGGTTATTTTTGCTATATCGTACAATTTTTTGCGGGAAATTCGTTGAAAATGGTTATGATGGGCTCGGTTAGGTCGATCCTTTTAAATTAGTGGTTGGGTTAGGTTTGTATTGCATTGTAACAGTTGTATGTGCTAATTTATTGTCCATTGTATTACATTACTACATTTATTCATGTACTTCATTTATACACAGAGCGATAATATCAGGGTCTTGTAAACGTTGTTGGTCATATCAAAAAAGTAGCATAATTCCCGTCAGCAGAAATTGTAAATTATTGTTTAGGAGTTTTTCTTAATTTAAATCAGCCTTTTCAAACTAATTATACAAATAGATCATTTTTGAAACCATTCACAAATATAGATCATTTTTTGATCATCTTAGCGACATGTTGACAAAAGCGTACTAGCGTATTTGAAAAGCCGTTCATGTTAAACCGATAATCATTATGGGATGATTTTTGAAAATGATGCTGTGATATTTTGTATAAAAATATTGGTACATTTTGAAATGCTGTTCGTGTGTATGAAATGTCGTTAGTGCATTTTTGTCAACAGAGCATTGACATAAACAAAAGTTAGTTATATTTGTAAATATTTGCAAAAGTTGTCTATTTAACAAAAATATATGAAACAGTTTCCTAACGTATGACAATCATTGAAGGCAAACTGGCAAAGGATCCATACTTCGAGTTCAACAAACTATGCCACACAGAAAAACAGTACAAATGGAGAGGGCCCATGGTACATGTAAAAGCTCATGACATTAGTTATTCACCGAAGATAATGATTCACAACAATTAGGGATGGACATTTAACCGACCGAACCGACTTAACCGATCGAACCGATCTTAATCGTACCACTTTAACCGCAAAAATTGGTTAACCGAACATTCGATTAATCGACGGACGTTAACCAATCAAAATCGCTTCGGTTAACGGTTAACCGCGGTTATATATCGGTTAACCTTTAACCGAAACCATTTTTTAAGTCATCCGGAGAACCCAAAACTATTCGCAACCCGATCCAACAATTTTTACGTAACCCTAATCAAGGGATTCAGCCGCTAGACACTATCTTCATACTTCGAATTCGTTCCCATAAATAAAATACTTATCTACTTATTTCATTTTCGTGAATCCATGATAATCGAATCGTGAATCCATTATAATCAAATCGTGAATCTGTGATAATCGAATCGTGAATCCGTGTTAATCGAATCGATCCTCTGCCGCCTTGCTCTTCAGACTTTACTATCCGGATCATTGATCTGAGCAATGGTGAATACCAGCAGGAAGAGGAAAAGCGTGAGTTTGATTTATTTTTTACAAATGATTTTTTTAATTTGTTAGTTGTTACGTTGGAATGGTTAAGCTTGGTTTATTTTCTGATTTGTTAGTTGTTACGTTGATCTGTTCAGAAATATATGACTGATTTTGAAATATTTGATTTTGGCACCATAGTCTTGATTTCATTGGCATGAACTTTTGTAGAATTCATAGTTTCAGTTTTAAGTTTTTGTGCAGTAGAAGGGACATAAATTCATAGAGCTTTCATATTTTCAATTGGAGAAAGGTTTTAGTTGAAGACAATGTAGCTATTTGCAATTGATGATACCATTTGCAGTTTATTTATGTTGGTCATGCTTGGAATTAGTCATCATGTATTTAAGTAATGTTTGCTTCCTTTACTCGGTTGGCCCGACCGTATCGAAATCAATGAGATGTGTAGGAGTTGAGGCTCAAAAAGAATAGTAAATCAACCTGTTAACAAAGTATATGTTATAGATTGATACATTTTTCTCAGTAATTTATGGACATTGCCCAGTTAACTGTATACTCAAATAATAATAAAAATAAAACAAAAAATTAAAATAATGTTTAGTAGCAGTAATACAGTAATAATAAACTACTAGTTGTAGCGATATGCAGAAGCAATTTTAAGCATCGAATGATCCCGGATTCAGATAAAAACGAACTGGTCATGAAGCTAGTACTACTAAAAAATTTGCAAGGCTACTTCATTTTCTTCCTAATTTGAATGCCACTTTAAAGTATGGATGAATGTTTCTTATAAGATGATAATCAATGTAAGATAATACTTCAGTGTACTTATACAAATGAATGTTTCTTCAGTTCTATAATTGCTGTTGTAAAGTATGGATGGCTTAGTTCAAATAGTGTGCATGAAATTAACATGTTTTGAATTACAACAAAATATAGACCTTACATATATATGCCAGAGTTCAAATATATATACATTAGATTTATTAGTTTATAATCACTTCAGTTTAGGTGCACCTGTGGTATGCAAAACTGTAAATAGAAATGAAGTAGAACCAAGCTTGAGCATGGGAGGTTGCGTGTGTATATGTAATATGCATGACTGTGACATGTATTTTGTATGTGCATGGCTGTGACATGTATTTTGTATATGCGTGTATACGTGAGGATGTGCATGACCGGGCTGATGTGTATTTCATATTTTGTTGATCTTGTTTGCTTATTAATTTCTATTGAGATAGTTGCTACTTTATAACTTAGAGGTAATAATAAAAGCGTATGCTTTTGGGTCTAAATTCTTTGAACACACACATATACATACATACATACATATATTTGTGCATTCATGTTTGTAGTTCTGTTATTGAGGCATTTCATATATTTGTGCATTACTGCATCTAGTGATCCATGGTTTTGAAGATCAGATAAATGTACTGTTTGTCAAAGTCTTTTTTTTCTTCATTTTTTTGAGAGATGGAATGGATGTAGACAGTTTGATTTAGTGTTGTAAAGCTAGCTTGTTCCTTATCAATTTAAATGATATTCTTGTTAGTTGCCAATTTGCTGGCTTGTCATCTAAATCCTGATTTCATATAATTGTTTGATGTTTTTGTTAATTATATAATTGTTGTTCATGTTTTGATTTCAATACTGCCTTTTGTTTGTTTCTGATGTTTCTTACCTTGAAAGTGAGGGTAAATAGAAGACTTTTCATATGTATTAATTTGTCCAGGTAATGAATGAATTGATTACTTCATTGAAATTAGCCATTCATATGTATCAATATCTTGTGTTTCTGTTTTCACTTTTCAGCTAACTTCCATTTGTTTACCTTTGGGCAGAGAGACATGGAGAATGGAGACCGAGTCGCCGAAGTTGTAACGCTGGTTGATGGCTGCTGTAGTTTACGAAATTGTTGTGGTTGTAATGCTTTTAATGTGTGGCACGTATGAACTATGAAATATGATGCTTTAGCTTTGTAATGCTGTATGTTGTGGTTATAAACTTGTAATGGTCTATGCAAGGTTTCAATGTTTGTAGATGTTGTAACGACCCAGAATTTTTATTAATTAAAATTTGGATATTTAATTAATTTTAAATATTAATAAGTGAAATTTATAAGTCGAATAAATTTTATTTCGAATAATTGGATTTAATTGAATAATTAAATCGATAATTTAATATGTTAAATTACAGAAATAATTGAAAATTGGGTTAAATATGATTGAAAATGATTTGTAAAATTTTATTTTATCATATTGAAGTTAGAACGATATTTTAGAACTTTTAAAATCGAACTAAAAGTTAATTTGTAAAAATTGAATATTTTAATATTTAACGACTAGTGAAAATAGCCAATTTTTGAACAGTCTCAGAATTGAATGAAACTAGTTCCATTGGATCCGTAATAGTTAGTTATTATCGGATTTCAATTTTCGTAGCAATCGGAGTTATCGTTTGATCGTGGCAGCTCGAAACGCATCGAAATTGTTTTAATATTAATTTGGCGAGTTAAAATAGCCATTTTTCAAAAAGTCTCGAATTTCGACGAAACTAGTTTCATCGGATCCGTAATGTGATATTATTGTATGGTTTCAAATTTCGTGTCAATTGGATTTACGTTTGTCCGGTGCAAGCTAAAACGCCTAGAAAATCGTTTAATCGGTTTAATTTTAAATTGAGCGTTTATTGCCATAACTCGCACAGATGACCGAATTAGTTTCCGAAACCTGATCCATTGTGTCCGGAACGCGGGGTAAACCCTAGAAACGCTGGTTACGGCGCGTAAATCGGAGTTTGGAAATTCCGGAATGAATAGTGTCGTTCGTTTTCCTATAAATAGCCCCCTCTCTCACAAGAAAATAAATTTTTTTTTTTCTTTCTAAAACCCTAATTCTCTTCAGCCGCCACCACTTCATGAATGACCGAAAATTTCCCTTTTTCTTCTTCAATTATCTTTCGATCTACGCCCTATTTCAACAATCTTCCAACATGGAAAATGTAGAGGGCATCGAGTTCTATCAAATCAACGGTTATGATCGTTTAAAACGAAGTGGATCATCGGCAATTTGGCTTGGAAGCGCCGGCCGTTGTTAGCGTTTTTCTGGATGATGGTAGGGCCGAGCTTCATGAGGTGGTAGCCGAGAATGGTTCTCGCGTAGGCGGTCAAGATGGCGTTGCTTGATCGAGTTATAACGTGATGGTAGTGATCGAATAATTAACCCTAGTTTCTTGAGAGTTGGGTTGTTGTTCGGCTGTATATAACGTGAGGGAAGAGGAGTGTAGCGCGCGTGAGAAGATGGTGGGTGCGGCCAGGATGCGATCTGGAAATCTAACGGCTGGAAATAGATGTCGGGTTTTAAAGGTTGAAAATAATTTGTAAAATGATTATTTTATAATTCGTACAAAGTTTAAACTGCTATAACTTTTTGCTGCGAGGTCGAAAAATTTCAAAACAAAGTGCGTTGGAATCGCATGGACGAGCACTACGCGATGGAGTTAGATTGGAGTCGTTTGGAGTTAGTGAGAATTTTGGGTAAAACTAAACGTCCGTTTAATTTTATTCGAAATAAATCGCTAAAACGAAATTGAAATCAAGGTGAGAACTTCTCACTCAATCGAATCGGTTTCTATTTTATTTTAAATAGTTATATTTAAAATATTTGAATGCATGTTTGAATGATGATTGTTATCCATTGATTGTTAAAATAGACATTATGCGCCGTTAGTAAGCGGATGTTATTTAGTAAAAACATATACCGCGAATATTTCATAAACAGTGAAATTGGTATTATATATAATAGCAATATATATATATTGGCATATGTATATATTGCAGTTGTTGATTTCCCTTATTTTTTAGCGGATGAGACCCTATTGCGCCGTTATTAAGCGGATAGTATTATTAATCCCATATACCGCGATAATTTCGTACTGGAACGGAATTAGTATTGTGGTAATGTTTTTGGATGCAGGAAACAGGTTGGAGGGATCCAACTGGATTCCTCAACAGTTTTTATTTGATTTCAGATATTTTGATATTTGATGGATTATCATATCGATATATGATATCGTTGTAGTCGTGATTGACTATTTTGTGTGTAGCATCATTGGACCAAATTTTGGAATTTTAAAATGTTTTTTAAAGTGATTTTTGGAAAGTATACGTTATAAAATATTTTTGGAATTGATCCATTTTAAATAAATAACGATATAATTTTAATGTTATAAAAATTATGATTTTTGAGAAATATAGTTAAAAGCTGACTTTTGAAAATATGGGATTAATGACTTTATAAAATAGCTTAAATTGAAATTTTTGAATTTATTATAAAAAGTTTAAATATAGGATTTATAAAATTTGATTATTTTATAAATAAAAATGATGAAGTTTTTAAAGGAGTTTAAAGACGTTTTAAAATATTAATATGAATTGATTTATATAAGAGATTTATAAATGGATATTTATAAATTGAAATATTGAAATTATAAAACGAGCTTTTATAAGTGTTAGAATGAATTGTGAACGAATTTCATAACTGAATGAAATTTATAGAATTATAAACGGTGAAGTTATAAATGGAATTTTTATAAACAGTAGGTTTATAAAATTTATAAAGTTATTGAAAGAATGGATTTTGGATAAATAAACAATCTTATAAGTTATAAGATTTATATTTTGGGAAGTTCAAAGGAACGATTTTTGCAAACAAATAAATTATAAGTATTTAACTTATAATGTGAACCTTTGGTATATAATTGAGTTATAAGTCGAATAGGTTAATAAAGGAAATTTGTAAAAGGAAGTTGTTATAAATAAATAGAAATGGAATTTATAAACGTTGTTTTATAAATTCACAAACGACTTATTTTGATAAGTAAAATTGTTATAACTTATTTATGGAGTTATATTCACGTTCTAGACAGTGAATAATCCTTTGAAATAAAATGTATAGAAATGATGAAATTGGTTAACGTAGTATATTCACGTTTTTGAATAGTGAATAATATGTTAAAGGAAATGTTTTGGATATGATCTTTTAAATATAATTAAAACGATCTAACGATGTTTTCAAAATGTGTTAAGATTCGAAACCATAGATTTCAACATTCATTGTTGAAATAGACGTTTTCGAGAAATAGAAGGAAATGGTGGACTATAACACTGTTGTTATAGTAAATGATTTCCGAAAGGAAATGTTTTGTATAGTATTGGGATTTATATATCTATTTTAATTTCGAATCCCTATACTAGTGATTTTGGGTTGTCGTAACGATGTTTTACGCAACATTCGTTTTGGCCCAAATAAATATGTTTAAGAGAATGATTTCCTTAAAGAATGAAATATATACTTAATTTCGATTTAAGTATATTGAATATTTTCCAAGTGTAGAAAATAAAAAGATTTGTGAATTACTTATGAATAAATAAGTATGGAAATGTTTTTCCAATGTGAAATGAAACGTTTTTAGAATTTATCTTTTTGAAGATAAATTGAAATGAAAAATTGAAATCGTATATGCATGGATATTTTGGAGTGAAAATTCACTATGGAATTTATAAAGAAAGGGGAATCTGTTTAAAAATAAATATTGATTTATTTTTGAGGTATTGAAATTATATATCTTGTAAAGATATTTTGGAAAAATAAATAATTTGGTAAATTATTTGGAATCTGGTGATGTGTGCATATCCATTGATAGTTCAATAACCGACTATCAATATTTACCTTTGAAAGGTATTTGTTGTGATTTGCTTGAATTTGAATGCACACTTATTTTAAATTATTGCGCTCGTTATTCGGATTACCCATTCCGAATAGTGATACGACGTAATGGATAACATTGAAGATCGGTGTTGAAGACCGGATATTTGCGAGAGCGATAGGATGACCTGTCGATTGACTCTGCATCGAGTTGCTCCGGTATAGAGTTCTCCATATGTGATGGGGAATCCGATCAGGATTGTGGATATCCGGATTGCAAGGACTTCTTTGTAAGTGCCTTCGGTTCTGCTCGAGCCCGGAACAGACTTGTATGGATTGTATGTCTGACATTACAAATTGAGATATAAATCAGATTTCTTTCAAATATATTTCTGTTGGTGGCGGAGAATTTATTCTCTTAGCTTAACACCCTTCTCTGAGACGTACGAGCTCAGAGGTTATGTAGTTGAAGGTTATTGGCAATATATTCCCAATTTGGTAATGTGACATGCTGAGTGTTGCTGTGAAATGATCATTGTGTTGATCATTTGTGATAGGATTATTTGTTTGATCATTTATCTTTGTGATCATTTCTATTATCATTTGTTGACCCAATGCACGACTTTTGTATAAAGTGTGTTTTTGTAGATGAGACTTCGTCGAGCCTAACACCCCGGAAATGGTCAAAACAGGAAAGATGCAGCAAGGTTATGAGGGGTAGCTCCCTTTAGGGTATGTGCATTTCCTTCTGAAAAAGGGTGGTATCATGGTATGGAGCCCAGATGCTTACTCATGTTGAAACACTTTATTTATGATTGTGTGATGATGGTGACGAGCGCTCGGTTAAAGGTCCCAAAGGACCGGGGGATGACATACTCGGTCAGTTGTTACTCGGTTAGGGGTAACCCGGCCTTGTGTTGGTAGAGATCCGGTTTGGTTCTCGGGGATGTCCTTCCAGAGGCATTCTCATGTGGCAATGGGAAGTTCCTTGGCCTGACCATTTGTTGGAAATCCAATTCTCAATACGAAACCCTGTACGGTTTTAGTTGTAGAACCTGCCATTTACTTATGGTGGTCACCACTATTTAGATGGTAGCTATAGTAGGCATAGTTCGAAATGTCTATGCTGGCTAAGATTTATATCTTTATTTTCAAAATGATTTCCTCTACACTATGCACTAGTAATAATATCAAATGTTCTTTTTAATGCGTATCAAGCATCTTTGGCTATCATAAGGAGAAATCTCCTCCGATTCTACGTTTGCATGTGTGTGTGTGCGGGAGGCCTTATGGTAGTCTCATTTTTAAAAGCATTGCGAATTGACTTTAAAAATATTCCTCTATTTTGATTTTAAAGATAAATAAACTGTTTTGAGTTCTCACACCAGTCACATGACTGACTCGGAGTTTATTGTTTTCCTTCCTAAACTCTGGGTGCCCACCAATTTCCACACGGGCAGTTAAGAGTTAGGTTTATCAGGATATTCTGGATATTCAGGAGTTGCTGGAGGCAAGCTAGATGGCATGGCGTATTACTTGTATACAGTATTTCTTTTCCACTGTTTGATGTTGTTTGTTGTTGTACACTCTGATGATATGATGTAATGAAATGAAATGTAATGTAATAACTGATATAGTTCTTTGTTTAAAGATTATTCATTTATCTATTATATGTTGTTCCACTGCGATTGTGAGATTCTGATGTTGTTCTGATGTTTTCTTTTTGTCCCGTTCTATTTTCTATTTTCTTTTCTCTCTATTTCCTATCTTATTTCTCTCCTTCTTTCTTTTTCTTTTCTTTTTAAAACCCTAACTATTCGGTTTTTCGGCAACGAAAAATCGCGTATGTTACAGATATAGACTTGTATTTGTATTTCTATGGTTACATTTGTCATTTTCTATTCAATGCTTGCAATTTCAGTGCAATGGTGACTAGTTGTAATGCTGTTGTGGTCCGCCTGTGACTAGTTGCAATGCTTGTAATTTTGAAATTTGAATTTCTACGCATAGTCGCAAAGAGTTAATCGGTTAACCATTGTAACTTGGCAGGTTAACTGATTAACCGTTTAACCGCGAACAACAATCGGTTAACCGTTCTATTCGAACGGTTAACCGTGGTTTAAAAGTTGCAGTTTGGTCGATACAGCTGACCATGATTAACCGAATATCGGTTAACCGAACCGCTTATTAGTTTAGGTTAATCGCAAAAATTAACCGATTTGAGCGGTTAACCGACCGCGCCCACCCCTAACAACAATCACCTTTGCACATTGATTCAACAGCCAAAAAATATATTATCCAGCATTTATAATACCGGATAACATATAAGCAAATTAAACACTTCCACAAGGCAATCTGCGTAGGGTTTGAAATTAAATCATGGCCGTTAGATTATCCGGCATTTATAATGGCGGATAAACTAGTATAACACAACAGGTTTTTTTTCTTCGATCGGCTATGTTTCCTCCTCAACTTTCAATTCTTAAACCCATTTTTAATTCACAAAATCCCCTCAAATACACCAATTTTCAATCTATTTTAAATCACATTCTTCAGAAAATTTGTCCAAAAGTAAGAAGAGTATTGCGTGTTGTTCGTGGTAGCAGTAGATCTTCACAAAATCGTGAGGGCGACAGAGATGGTGGTGGTGAAGGCCTTAGCTCCAGCTCTTAAAGAAGATGCAGGGGTGATGAAACAATGGTATTCTAAAAGTGGCGCATGTGGGTTGTTTTCAAAAACTCTGCTTTGTTTTTGAATATCGATCAAAACTTAGGACTAGAAAATGAGTTGATCAATTTTTGAGTGTCGGCCGATGAACAAGTGCACATTTCTGCCCATTTGTGTAAGTACCATTTTTAATTCAAATACAATGATAATTATTAACATAAATTATTTTACATTATTTACGTATTTAAAACAAATTGTGTATAGTGTATAGTTCTACACTAATTGTATGGTTCTATATTTAGGCCTAGTAAAATGTTGACATTTTAGTAAATCGTACAGTTATACATTTAATTTATGAAGTTAATGACTAAAATAATTTTCTCAAAAGGCGAGGGAAGGGGAAACTCGAGAGTCTCTTGCATTCGTCTTTCATCTATGTCAAGAGATCTTAGCATTCGACGTCGATCGACGTATTATGATATAGCAAAAAGCTTGTTTGAAAATGTAGTTTGAAATTAAAATGTTTTCGGAGAATTTCAAATTTAAAATTGATTTTAAAAGCTGAAATTTCATTTAGAAAAGTGGTGTATTAAAACTGCGATAACTTGAGATTTAAAACTCCAAAAGAGCTCAATCTTTTTGCAAATTAAAGAGATTTCAGTAAGCTATAAAGTTTATTTTACCACTTTAAAAGATTTTTCTTTTTACTGAATCTAAAATGGGTTTGAAAGTGGATAGACATTTCTGTCCTCTCAAGAAATTTCTAAGATTAAGCTGAAAATAAATTTAGCATAACTTTCAAACCGTTAATCCGATTTTGATGATCTTTATACTGCTGGAAAGCTTAGACTGAGTAGAAAAACTTTCATTTTATAAAAAATTTCAGATTTAGTTGTTTGCTGGGTCAAAAAATGTCTTCTTTACAGAAGGTCTGAAATGAAATTGATCTATTTCTCCTTAATAATTAAATGTAGCACTTCTTATATGTGAACATGAACTAATATCATCTATTTGAGTTAAGCACATGTGAAAAGAGGATAGTTGGACTATATTTTGAGCAAAAATATTATATATAAGATTGTGCAAACTCGCTTTAAAATGCTAAAAAGAAAGGTATGTTTTCGGATTTATTTTAAGAGTTAAATGATGATATATTTTGTGTTTCTGACCTAATGGTCGATGTATATTATATAAATAATTTTTGTAATATTGTATATAGCCCTCCGTACAAAGGAGAATCCGTCGATTTTTTCGGAAATTTCTTAACACTTAAAAAATTTGAGAAACAAATTGAAAAAAAATATGTTGCAAACTAGGGAATACCTATAGAAGAATTAGAGAATAAACAACTGAAACTCATTTTACTCTAATGAAGAGTAATGAATTTAAATTTAAAATCTAAGTAAGAAGCTTCGGAAATTTTCAAGTGTTGAAAATTGAGAATTTTAAATCTTGAAGATAATGGGTTGGAAAACTTTAAGAATATTTGATTAGCAAGAGAGAGTTTAAAAATCTATTCCTTAAGTCTTAACTTGCCTTTGTGCAATTAATTTATGACTTGCATTTATGCAGTCGTATGAGTTTGGTGGTATTGGGGGAAAACCACCTACCTCTTATTGGGTTTTCTTTCTGTAATAGTTGTCAATCAAATATCGATATGACTCCCTTCATAGTGTTATACGGAAAGTCATATCGATTTTCATCTTGTGGGTTGGAGTTCGGGATAAAGTCGTGACTAAATCCCGACTCTACTCGTGAAGCTTTTTAGGAATCGATCTCACCCGATTTATCTATTGCGTAACATCATATCCGTGTTTTGCTTCGAAGGTGAAACACCTTCGAAATAGGGATGTATTGCTTGTAGAAACTCAATGGTCCGCAAATCCTAGTAATTCCACTTGGAAAACCATAGAATTAATCGAGCAATCTCATCTTGATTTTCTATCATCTTGTGTTGAGGGTGAGAATTTTAAACTCTAGCTTATCTATCTTCCTCTGCTTGATGAAATTAATATGTTGAATACAAACTCTTCTCTAGAAATTACGAGGACCCAGTTTTTATAAGGGGGAAATCTGTAACAACCCTGGTTTGGAGATTACCTTACAGTATTGAATTATAATGGTGGTTATAATTTAATATTGTGATTTAAAATAAAATTGTGTTATAATATATGTAAATATAAATAGTGAATATGCTATATATTGTTTTGTATTTAGTCCCACATCGTGGGATTAGTTCTATCCCAAACTCCTAGGCCTTTATATAAAGGTGCTAATATAATGAAAATGGATTACTAATCTCTGAATGAATAAAATTATTCTCTCTCTAATGGCTTCTGCTTTCTTTATTTTATAACGCGTTATCAGCACGATCTCTAAATAAAAGGAAAATTTCAGATCTGATTATAAATCTTCAAAGCGGTAAGCTATTTCTGATCTGATTAATCAAATATCTTTCGAATCTCATTCTATTAATTTTATTTCTTTTAGATCTCATTGTATCGTTGATCTAATTATTTAGATTTGATTCTATTTGTACATTTTATTTTTTGTCCCTGTATTTTAGATCTCATTTTGTTGCAGATCTTATATTTTTTTTTCTAATTTTTCAGATCTCTTGTAGATCTTAATATCATGTTCAAATGATATATTTTTTAGATCTGTAGATTTTAATCATCAGATCTCTTATTAATTTTTATTAATGTATATCCATTTTTTATGATAATTTTGAATTTGATCTGAAACTAAATTGTTTCATAGACTAAAATGTAATTTCAGACCTTATTCTGTTAGTATTCTTTTTAGATCTTATCTATCATATCTAATTTTCTAGATTTCATTATATATATATATATTATCTTATAGATCTTGCTCTATTAATATTATCATTTTAGATCTCATTTTACCGTCAATCTAAACTTTTAGATCTCATTCCATTGTTTGGTAAAAAAAAGGGTTTTCATTTTGAAACTTTTTTGTTTGGATTTCGGTTTGAATGAGGACTATAGAAATGATTTTGCTACATGATTTATATTTCCAGAAGAAATATTTTATTGTTTCTTAGAGAAACAAATATAAAGATAATAAGTAACTAGAAGATCGTATTAAGTTTATATGAAATAATAGAAACCTGAAGTTCATTTATGCGAAGGTGAAAGATTAAAGCTTTCATAAGCTGAAATAAAGCCTTGAAGAAAATAAATGAGCAATTCTAGAAGAAGATGTTGATATGTCCAGAAGACATAACATAAAAACAATATGCTGGAATAACATTACAAACGTGGTAAATACTATTTCCTTAAAGAGAAGTAGTATTATGATTCTCATGTCCGGATACAATTATGAAGAGTACTCTTGTTTCATCGTGTTTATTTAATATTGGAGACCTAAAGTTCTCAAATAAAATTTATGCATATAAGTTTGTATTCCTAAAAAAGGGGATTATATATATCAAAACTCTATAAATTTGAGATGTGAAGTGTTGAATTATTGGAAAAGCAAATTCAGATTATGGTAAATTCTAACCATGTTTGCAATCAAACCTGAAGTATGATAATGAAAATCAAGTTGTACCATTTAGGATCTAAAGTAATAAACAAAGACTTTAATTTAAAGTAAAATTGGAACCTAAAGTTCTAAAAATATTTGCCAATAGTATTAACTACTAAACCAAATAAATGTATAGAAATTTGTTCACTTCAGAAGTGGTGACAATAATAATAATAATAATAAATCTCTAGAAGAGATTTGTATATTTAGTAATGATAAAATATCTCTAGAAGAGATTTGTTGATATATTTGGTGCTTTTATTAAACCAAATAAATACATAGAAATATATCTACTCTCCCGCTCTCTTTCTTTTTAATAGAAAATAATGTATTCTAACAGGAAGTTTACTTCCTAATTTTTTTTCCTTCTTCCATTCATCTAATCATGCCTTTCAAAAGGTGAAATATGTAATGGATCAAGTTTCTTTCCTTTGGCTCATCAAGTAAGTATTTTGGATTCTTCATAAAATGAATGTTAACATGTGATGTACAAATTTTCTCTCTCTGTACTTACAATATGTAAATAGCGCATATATTAATTCACAAATTAATTGGTAGGAATTAATAAATCAATAAATAAATTTATTGATGAATGAGAATGGTCCAACAAAGATGTGTTTGAATGCTTCATACATTTATTCTTCTTTTATATCTCTTATTGTTGACAAGGATCATAACGTATATAAATGGTATATATTTATGTCTCTCACTATTGCAGTTGTTATGAATTAATAAATGATATTTAATACTACCTATTCAAGTTCTTAAATCTGCGTACATTATAAAAATAAACATGATAAAGTCAGTTCCATATTTTCAAGGGTAATTTTTCATTTTCAAGGAAATTAATTAATGAATAAATGAGATTGGATCTAGAGCTATCAAATGGGTGTAAATATGAAATTATAGTCGCTTTTATTGATTATATTTGGTTGTCTTTTACTATTTTACAGTAATGCTTTTCTTTCTTTCACTATAACTACTATTAGATATGGGTTCTTATTTTATGAAATGCATTGATTATATACCCATGAACAATATTTTGATGCTTATGCATTTTTATTTCCACTTATAGTTGGTAATGTGATAAACACAGCCAAGCTTGAATTTAAAGCTTTGGATATATTAGAAGATAACGTTTTGTCATAGATATTGGATGCTGACATTCAATTACAATCTCATTGCTTAAAAAAGCCAATAAAATAATAATAATATGTCCCAGTAGGATAAAACAAAGGCTCTTATATTTTTAAGGTGTCATATCCACGACAATCTTAAAATAAAACATATAATTGAAAAAGATCACCTTTACTTATGGTACTCCCTGAAGAAGTGTTATGACCACTAGAAGATGGTCACACTTCCAAGCACTAGACATGAGCGGTTGAACCTGAAGTTTCAAGAAATCTGTTAGGAAATACAATTCCTTTATATTTAGAATTACTTCTAAACTGAAATTGTGTGAAAGGATTGTCTGGTAATACTAACATGAAGTTAGATCATTTCTTCAAAGGTAATGATGAAAACTTCATTGATGATGAAAATCTAAGTGCAATAATTAATGATATGGTCGAATTGATCAACTAGTAGCAGCTTGAAGTCTGCTATGTGGATTTTGTTTTATTTTACTTTAGTGTAGTAAATTAGTTTGAAGTTGGTAAAACCCAAGTTTTAATAATTTTTGGGTGTGTTTGCCAAACTATATATTTGAAGAAGTACATTTTAATATTCTCCAGAAGAGATAACCCATATGACATACTCTTGAAGAGATGTTTTATGATTTTTATATTGCAAAATCCAAACATTCTAGAAGAGATGTTGTAGAATTAGGTCAATCATGTAGAAAAAGATATTGAGTATTGATGACATCCCAAAAACAGTGCATATAAAGTATCTTTAGAAGTAATATGTACCACTCTAGAAGCGGTGTTTATGAAATATCTCCAGAAGTGATATTATATCATCATATAGCACTATAAAAGAATTGCCTATAGAATATTGTCAAATATGATATAACACTTCAAAAAGTAACGTGATAATTAATTACCTAAAATTCAATCGTCTATTATCATGGACCCGTAGCTCCATTAGAAAAATTTAGAAGCATATAGTGATATGTAACCTTTTACTTTTCAGAACTTATGATGAATCAAATGTTATATACACAACTATTCTTGAAGAAATATCTTTAGATATGCTCCTGAAGAGATAATCTATATGCCGTATCATAATTTTTGCTAAAGCTATATAAATACGACCTTGAACAAACTGGTATGTGCAACCAATATAATTTCTTATTTTTATAACATTTCAGGATCCAGAAGATACTCTTATTTATGTTGTAAATATATCTATTTTACTGAACTCTCTAGAAGAGATGTTTATATATAATTATAACTAAGTGTATATTCTCTAATAAAAAAATCATAGTTAATGTTCAAAAGTAATATTAGAGATATAGTCAAGGAATAAAATTTACCAACTTGAAGTTGTGTATACAATTTATTTGAACCAGAAGTTCAATATGATTCCAAACCATATGTTTTGAACATTATCATGCGGTCTTGAAGGATTCACACTGACATTGATCTATAAATAAAAAGAAAATTTATAATATAGATGTAATACGTGGACGCACGTATATATCCATATATGTAAATATTCAGCCAACAGCCTGATGTTTGTTATGAGCTCATCTTAATAATTATGTATAGATATTATTTTGTGATTTAAATCAACATAAATGTTGAATGACTTGAAGTCGTGTATTTATTCAAATGATCTATACAATAAGGAAATGCCTCCAATTGACTAGATCAATAAATGAAAACAAACTCTAATAAGCAATATAAATTGAATGCATCTTATCAACTAATAATAAAATTAAATAAAAAATATCCTCCTATTATTAATATGTATGGTATATTTACTAGTAGCAACAACATAATGGATCAAAATGAGAGTTCAAAGATGATTATTATTTAATGTGACAATGTTTGTCAACATTGAGGGGGAGGATAAAGGGATACAAGCTCATTTTGATCATTAGTGTTAAAAATTTGTTAAAGTATACAATGATGCAAAATATTAAGTAACATGAATAAATTATCAATAATATCCCTAGTAGACTTTCTCCAATATAGATTTGAATCCTTGAAGGATCAAAATGTGTAAACCACATCTGAAATATGGTACAAAAGTCAGTTTGAAATACTTTTGGAGTAAGTAATAAAGATGTCAAATAAAAGAGACGAGTGTTCTTGAATAAACACTTAAGGGTGCTCTTGAAGAGATTAGTGACATGATTGTCAAATTACCCTAGAAGTGGTTTAGGTACCTAAAACATGATAATTAAAGAGATCTAAATAAATCATGTCTAGAACTGACAAGAAATAATCATCGATGATAAATTTATAAATAATAAAGCGCTTATGTTTATAAAAAGATTAAATATCTTGAATTAGGGAAAAACATCACTGACCATCATGAATCCTTTATTAATAGAGAAATATGGAAATGTAGTCTGCAAAGTAGCGAAAGTGCTTGAAACGCTTAATATACCCTGAAGGAATAAATATGGTTTAAATCATATTAATGAATGTATACAAATTCCTAAAGAATATAAATACTTTCATGGTTATAAAGAAGGCAAATAACAAGGAGCATAGATTACAACCTACTTTTAATTATTGTTGTAATGAAAATCTTGGTATAATTCACGATGAGTAGATTACTTCTTATTTTTAAGTATTGTTGTATTGAAACTCTAAACATCCATTGAAGTGTTAGTTGCGATATGAAAAACTTATTAAAATATATAAGTTCCTGAAGAATTTAAATAACTTTGATGATTATAAAGAATGAAAAAAAAATGGAATGTAGATTACAACCTTCTTCAAAGTATTGCTGTAATGAAAATCTTGATGCACGTCATGATGAGTAGATTACTTCCTGCTTTTAAGTATCATTGGAATAAAAGTTTTAATATTCATCAAAGATGTAGTTGCAATATGCAAAATTGATTTGAAGCACAAAAATGAAAGCACATGATGTGTTTTCATAAAGGTAGCAAACAAAATACATAAAATGCAAATCATATTTGGAAGAAACAATCTTGAAAAATTTGATTGTGTCGAAGGAAACTATTAATAAATTGTATTATTGATGAGATACATATTTATGGATCCAGAAGTATCTATAACCAATTTGAGTTATCGAAAGACGAATATGAATTCAGAGAAAAATTTCAAATCAGGAGAAGCATCCATAAATATGTTATAATGCACTCTTTTTCCTTATTTAAGATTTTTCCCACTGGGTTTTTCTTAGTAAGGTTTTAATGAGGCATTATCTTGATCCAGAAGTATCAACTTTCCAGTAACATTTGAAAATAAGTTATAATGTACTCCTTATCCTTATTTAAGATTTTTCCCACTGGGTTTTGCTTACTAAGGTTTTAACGAGGCATTATTTTGATCTAGAAGAATCAAACATCTTTTCAAGAAATAACATCTCAAATATGTTATTTAAGTTAAATTATATTTTTATCCTTAACTAAGATTTTTCCCATTGGGTTTTTCTTAGTAAGGTTTTTAATGAGGCATTGTTTTGATCCCGAAGTATCAAACCCTTATAAAGAATATCATTTTAATATGATTTTACAAGTTGCATTTTTTTCCTCATTCAAGGTTTTTTCCCACTGGATTTTCCTAACAGAGGTTTTTAACGAGGCAATGGACAATATCTAGATCGAATGAACGAATAAGTGCAAATAAGATATCAATGAGGGGGAGAATCATCATACACGTTACAAAAGAGACAATTCCTAGTTATCAGAGGATTCAAGATTTTGAATACGCATATTCAAGGGGGATTGTTATAATAAGTGTAAATATAAATAGTGAATATACTATTTGTATTTAGTCCCACATCGTGGGATTAGTTCTATCCCATACTCCAAGGCCTTTATATAAAGGTGCTAATATAATGAATTTGGATTACTAATCTCTGAATGAATAAAATTATTCTCTCTCTAATAGCTTCTGCTTTTTTTATTTTATAACAAATTGGGGATTTTATATTGTTTATTTGGAATAAACAATGAATTTTGGAATTAAAAAATGAGAAAATAAAGTTCTAAACTTTGTTTTATCTTGTTTGGATTGATAATAATAGAATATGATTTTATTTTAGAGGAAACATAATAATTAGTTTAATTATTGCGAAGTTACTTCTTTTAATAATTTTTTAAAAGTATTAGATTTTTAAAGGTTGCTTACTTAAATAAAAAGATGGAAATTGGTTTAAAAATATGTTTTGGCTATAAATAAAATTTGGAAATGGTTTGAAATAATTTTCTAAGTGTGAAAAGTATTTTTTTTTTTAAATTTTAGAAGTTGAAAATAAGGTTTCATCTATTTATTTGAGTAAATAGTTTATTTTTGTAAATTAAAGGATTTTAATAATAAAAATGTTTTAAAGATATAAAATAATCTTTTATTTCATAAGTATACAAGTTTACATATTTTTCTTATGTAAAAATTTGAAGGAACATGCATTTTGGTTTTGTGTATAATGTAAATATGAAGCCATTTTATTATAAGTGTTAATTATTTAACCTTAGCCATTTTATTTTATTTTAATTTTGAGTCCATTGGCCCATTAGACTTAACCTGTTAGTGAGAAAAGAAGAAAACTATTACCGTACGTTCGTTTTACATCCCTCATCTTCTTTCTTAGCCAGAAATAAGAAATTCGTAAACCCATTTTACCAATCTCAAAATTCAAGCTGTTTCTTCTATAAAATTCAAGCAAATTTAAATCTTTTGCAATCTAGAGAGTAAATATAAGGTAATCTAACTCCAAACCATATAGTTTTCTCAAATATCTAATTACAGTGGTTGATTTTTTTAATTTATTGTATATTTTGGTTTGCATGCACTGTTTATCTCCTCTACAGGTTCTACAGGCTTGTAATCAAGCAAAAAGCTCCCAACTTTCTGCAAAAGTACGAGCTTTAGCATCCTTACACCAAGGTGAGTTGCAACACTCACAAATTCTAGCTGAGCCAAGCTCAAAATTGCAAAAAGCTGTGAATTTCTAGCTAATGTAAATAAATTTCCGTAGTTGCTTTTCTCTGATTGAAATCTGTTTCATATCTCTTCTTTGAAAACCTGTAACTTTGGACTTCGGCAACGAAATACTGTCGGATTTCTTTCATTTAGTAGTTTACATGTTGATCTTTGTCTCTGCAAATTTTGGTTCAAAAATATTGTCGTTTGAGTGTTGAAATCTGCTCTGGAATTTGCTTGTAAACCCTGAAATCGACCTGGAATGAATCGCGTGAGGAAGGTCGACCCTTCCTTTCTCGTAGGTCGACCCAGAGACCACTAAGGTCAACCGGCCTGTCGACCTTATTGGGGGAATGGTCAACCTGGGTATAGGGCTTTCTCTGGCCCATCTGCCCCTTTGTTTTGATGTTTTCAGCCCTATTTACTTCATTTCCTTGCTATATTTCAAGATGTTTTTGATTACCTTAGATTTACTCTCTTGATTGAAAAAGGTTGCAATTTGTTGAATTTGTCTGAAGAAATAGCTTGGATTTGCAATTTTGAGAAGGCGGGTTCTATTTTTGATTTACTGGTTAAGGAAGAAGAAGAGGGATATAAAAATGAACGTATATGTTAATTTCTTTTCTCACTTCTTCATTTTTAGGCTAAGCCTAAGTGGGCTTGGAACCAAAAAGAAATAGAAAATAACACGACCTATGTTTTAATTCACATTATTTTAAAAAGGCTTCATATTTACACTAATTACAAAACAAAAATGCATTTTTCTCCCAAATTTTACATAAGAAAAATATGTAAACTTGTATACTTATAAAATAAATTATTTTACATCTCATAAAAAGATTATTTTATATTTTAAAAACATTTTTATTATTAAAACCCTTTAATTTACAAAAATAAACTATTTACTCAGAAAAATGAATAAAACCTTGTTTTTAACTTCTAAAATTCACCAAACGTACTTTTCTTACTTAGAAAAATATTTCAAACAATTTACAAACATAATTTATAGCCAAAACATATTCTTAAACCAATTTATACCTTTTTATTTCAATAAAAAACCAATAAAAATAAAATACTCCTTTTAAAAATTATTAAAAGAAGTAAATAAGCAATAATTAATAAAATTATTGCACTTTCACTAAATAAAACCCATTTTCCATTTATTGTCACCCCAACCAAATAAAATAAAGTCCTAAACCTTATTTTCACAATTTAATTTCGCAATTCATTGTTTATTCTAATTAAACGATATAAAATCCCCAATTTTATTTTAAATCACAATATTAAATTATAATTACCATTATAATTTAATATTGACAGGTAATCTCCAAACCAATAGACTCCCCCTTATAAAAATTGCGTCATCGCAATTTCTGGAGAAGAGTTTGTATTCAACATAATAATTTCATCAATCAAAAGAGAAAAAGAGATAAGTTTAAGATAAAAAGATTCTCATCGTCGCTATGCGAAGATAGAAAACCGAGATAAGATTACTCTATAAACTTAATGGTTTCCCGATTGTAACTACTGGGATTTGGAGACCATTGGATTTTTACGAGCAATACATCATGATTTCGAAGGCGTCTCATCTTCGACACAAGAATACAAACAAAATGCTACACAAAATATCTACTAGGTATCCTACTTTTGGCTAATTTTTTGTTTTTTTTCTACGGAATGTTAATGATGATTCCAATGTATCTGTATTCACTCCTGAGTTTCGAGATGTTGATGATATATTTCGAATTCTAGTCATTGTGACTTTGTTGATTTCTATGGGTCCGTTCGGGTTTGTCACCCTATCGGTCAATCGAGTTTTGTATTGACCTCTTTTCCTATTCTCAGCCTTTCAGTCATCCTTCCATGAGGATGTCCACCTTGGAAATGAGGTGATTCATTGAATTTGACTGTTATTGTCATTCTTGTCTCCTTTGAGATATCCTTTTTGCGTACTCAGTTGTTGATATACCATGTGGTATTACTTCAATCAGAGTAATGATTCATTAAAGTGTTACTTATCCTCGTTTGGGAGGATATCTTATTCTTACTCTTATATTTCATTAATCCTTTTAATCTATTAAGTGGTGTTAGGGTCATTTCTCAACTTAACCTTACGTCGATTTTCTTAAGCTACGAGTCGTAGAGGATAACATTCCTCTTACCGCATTCCGCACTTATATGAGTCTCGTGAGTGGCTCGTTATACCATTCGAAAAAACAAACACTCCAGTATAGTCCATTAGTCTATGAATCGAGTATTCTAGGAATATCTCGATGAATTCTTCTTGTATTTTTGATTTTGAGTATAAGTTACAATCAAGTTTTCAAATCCTTCAAATTAAAGATATGTTTTTAAGTGAAATTGGATTTTTGAGAGAAACAAAGATCATTTTGAGAATTAAATATGAGGTACTTCTTTTATAGAAGATGATTTTTGTATTGGGTTGTCCATTGAGTGCTTTAAGAATTCTGATCGATGTGCCTGATCAACATTATCGATAGGAATTTCCTAAACGCTGTGATGAGGCAATCAAACACAGTAAATTGAGTTTTAATAAGTAAAGATTGGAATAAATTAATATGGTTTGAGAATTAAATGCATCCATTGAACCATAGTAAGTATTAGAGGAGTGGCGAGGCAGTTTTGATCACTAGGTCAATTCTGCATCCAATCGATGGGTTCATTAACTATAGAACAATGGCGAGGCAATATCCTTGTAGTATTTGAAAATTATTCGAAATTGAATATGCTTATTTTTAAAATTTAATCATGGGTTTGTGAGCTAATTTTGTTCCTAATTTTTGGCTGTGTTAAAATTTTGTTGGAGTAAATTTGTACAACTCTTTTGAAAACATATTTGAATAAATTGTCAACTTTAGTTAGTTTTACATTGAAAATTTATTGGAAATTTAATTTGTGTGACAAAGTGGAAATTTGAGGTTGAAGTGTTTTGATATATGAGCAAATCATGTTTTTTAATCATTTTTAAAGTTATGAGAATAATTTGAAACTTTATATATATTCCCAAAGTTTGTTTTAATAAATGATCAACAATCATCTTTTGATAATTGAAGATATTAGTCATCTCTTTCATAATGAGTTTTCTTAGTTAATTGTTTTAAAAATTAGATTTTTGGGTAATAAAGAAAAATGTCAAATTAATGAATTGTTTCTTTTATGAAAATTATATAAAGTTGATCATATTTTGGTATGTCTTAGCTTTCTTGGAAAAAAGAAGATCATTTAATAAGTGGTTTAGCAAAATGCTTGTTTGAAAATACAATTTGAAATCAAAACAGTTTGAGAAAATTTTAAAGTTTAATATGATTTGAAAGATGAAATTTGGTTGAAATAATGTTGTGCTAAAACAATCATAACTTGAGATTTATAACTTCGAATGAGTTTAAAATTTTTGTAAATGAAAGAGTCTTTAGAAAGCTATTAATTTTCTTTTTACTACTTTAGAAAATTTTTCATTTTTAATAGTCGAAAATAGGTTTGAAAGAAGATGGTCATTTCTGTCTTATAAGAGATTTTCTAGAATTTAATCTGAAAATAAATTTAGCATAACTTTCAAATCATGAATCCGATTTTTATAATCTTTATATCATTGGAAAGCATAGAAACAACTTTCATTCTATAAGTATTTTTAGATTTTGAGTTTTGCTGGGTCAAACTTGAGGATCTTTACAGCAGGTTTGTGATTGGAATAACTTTTTTTCTTAATAGTTATGTGCATTTTACCCATTTTGCGAATATAAATTGGTTGATGTTTTATATAAAAGTATAAGTTTCAAATTGATATATATTGTGGTAGAATATATGTGTAAAGCATTTTGTTTACTTTAATTAAGAGTTTAGAGATTAAATTGGATTTTTGAAAGAAGTTTTAATTTTTTTTAGAACATTGAAGTTTGAGATATAGAGTATAAAGAAATTGGGTTTTTGGAAACCTTAAAATTTTTTGCTTTGCAGAATAAGAGTATAAAAATCCATTCCCCGAGTTTGTTTTGTCTTCGTACCATTATCTAAAGACATACATTATGTGGTCAATTGAGTCTGGTGGCCTTTGAAGAAGCCACCTATCATCGAATTCTCTTACCTTTCTTGTTGTCAAACCATTTTTTGGCATGGTTCTTTCTGTAGTGACACACGAGAAGTCATGTTGCTAATCATCTTAGTGATTGGAGTTCGGGAAAAAAGGTTAACTAAATCCTAACTTTATCCGAGAAATTTCTAAGAAATCAATCTCACTTGATTAATCTTCTGGGTAGCATTCTGTTTGTGTTCTTGTTTCAAAGGAGTGAAGCCTTCGAAATCATGAGGTGTTGCTTATACAAATTCTATAGTCGCTAATCCAGATGAATATATTCAGAAAATTATAGAATTTATCGAGCAATTTTATCTTGGTCTTATATCATTTTGAGTTAAGAGAAATATTTTTAAACTCGAGCTTGTCTATCTTTCTTTTGATTGATGAAATTAATAGGTTGAATACAAATTCTCCTCTAGAAATTGTGAGGACGCAATTTTGTTAAGGGATGAGTCTGTAACAACCCTGGTTTGGAGATTACCTGCTAATATTAAATTACAATGGTAATTATAATTTAATACTATGAATTAATTAAAAATTGAAGATTTTAAATTGTTTATTTGGAATAAACAATGAATTTTGGAATTAAAAATGAGAAAATAAAATTCCAAACTTTATTTTATCTGGTTAGTGTGATAATAAATGGAAAATGACTTTATTTTTGAGAAAATGCAATAATTACATTAATTATTGCCCATTTGCTTCTTTTGATAATTTTTAAGAGAAGTAATTGATTCTTAAAGGTAGTTTAATTAAAAAAAAGGTGAAAATTGGTTTAAAAATGTGTTATGGCTATAAATTATGTTTGGAAATGGTTTATAATATTTTTTAAGTGAGAAAAGTATTTTTATTAAATTTTAGAAGTTAAAACAATGTTTTATCTATTTATTTGAGTAAATAGTGTATTTTTATAAAATAAAGTATTTTAAAAATAAAAATGTTTTAAAAATATAAATTTATCTTTTTATATGGTAGAAAATGTTTTATTATGTAAAACTTGAGAGAAAAGTGCCTTTTGTTCTGTGTATATATATGATATATGTACATATTTTTAGTTAAGTATTAAGTAATTATCTTAAGCCATTTTATTTTCTTTCGATTTGGGTCCTTTGGCCTAGTAGTCTTAGCCTATAAATTAAGAAGTGAGAAAAGGAATACCACTACGTTCATTTTTCTCAATTTCATCTTCCTCTTCCACCTGAAAAAAATACATAGTAAACCACTCAACCAAATTTCACAATCCAAGCCAATTTCTCCATAAAATTCAAACAAATTAAAGTTTTTTACATTCTAGAGAATAAATTGAAGGTAATCTAACTCCAAATCACTTAATTTCATCAAAAATCTCTGATTAGTGAAAAGATTTCTTATTTACAGTGAATTTTGTTTCGCACGCACTGTTTATCTTCTCTACAGGTTCTTAGAAGCTATTTCTCAAGCCAAAGCTTCCAACTTGCTACTAAAATCCACTTTATTGCATCTAAACAGCGAGATGAGTTGCAATACTCATAAATTCTAGCTGAGCCAAGCTCAAAATTGCAAAACTATAAAAATTTAGCTTATGTTGATTAACTTCTGCAGTTGTTTTTCCCTGTTTGAAATCTACTTCATATTGCTTCTTTGGAATTTTGATTCTGGTAGCGAAATGCTGTCGGATTTCTTTCATTTGATAGTATACAAGTTGAACTTTGGCTTTGCAAATTTTGGTTGTGAAATATTGTCATTTGAATGCTCAAAACAGTGCTTGAAAATCAATACGGAGCACTGGAAACAAGCTGAAGCAAATCGCGTGCAAGAGGTCGACACCTCTCTTCTCTGGCTCGACATGCAGGTCGATCCAGAGACCACTAAGGTTGATTGGCATGTCGACTTTAGTGGGGGCATGGTCGACCACCAGGTCAACCTAGGTGCAGGGCATTTTCAAGCCCATTTTGCCCCTTTGTTTTGATGTTTTCAGCCCTATTTTGCTTCATTTTCTTGCTATATTTCGAGATGTTTTTGATCGTATTCAGAGGCCATAATGCCATCAACAGATTAGCAAAAGCTAGTAGATTTTGAAATTAAAATTTTGGATTAAATTTGAATTTAATTTAAATTGAATTCAAATATCGGTTCGAGTGATTTTCTTTGTTTTTCTTAGTTTTCGAGCAAAGATTTATCCAAACAACTTCGAAATAATTTTTAAAATAAATTAGTATTTCAAATAATTATTATATAATATTTTTAAAGTATTTTCAAATATAAAATCTACTTATTATCTATAATAAGGAAAATTTTAAAGATTGTTTCCAAAATCGATTTCAAAAAATGGTTTTAAAAGCTTGTTTTCTCAAATAAATTATTTTTTTTATATAAAATACACCTTTTTGCACTATTCGAGCGAATGAGAAGGAGAATTGAACGATTTGGTAAAACACGTGGTATGGGACACATTCGTTTATCTTATCGTTAATTCTTGACTTGTCCATTTGATCGTTTGAACCTTCAGGTCGAGTTTACTGATGAGATGAGGTAAATTTTTTACTGCTTTGAGTGTGAAATTTACCAGCAGTTAGTAAACCGTTTAGTGTGAACATGTGGTATGGGACGCACGTTAAGACTGTTCGGGTTCCTATCCGAGAGTTTGTGACACATTCGCCATTGCGGCGTATTGCCAGTACTGGACCTTCGGATCATTGCCATTGAGGTGTATTTGTCTTCGAGACATTTGCCATTGCGGCGTATTTTCCACTGCAGCGTATTTTCCACTGCGGCGTATTTGTCATTATGACGTATTTGCCTTCGGGCGAGCTACCTATTTTTAAAGATCTGGCAGGCTTTGGCCAAAAGCACGTGCAAAACTTTTGAGATGATTTCATTGATTGTTATGATTTCCCTAGTATATCGCCTTTTTCATGGTCGGCCATTCGAGCCGTTTTATATATATATATATATATATATATATATATATATATATATGACGATTACCTTAGGGGAATTTGAGTTGCTTGCACTGGCGTTATTTGAGATTTGCCTTTTGGCGTATTATTTGAGATTTGCTTATTGGCATTATTATATGAGATTTGCCTTTTGGCATTTTTTTCGATTATATTCTCCTTTGTTGGAGATTTATATTTGATTACCTTATGGCGTATTTTGGGATGGTGATTTCTTTGAGATTGTTTTGAGTTTGCCGATATGGCGGGTTTGGAATTTCTCCTCTTTGGAGTTATATTTTTCTCCTAAACCATATTTGAGTTTTTGTGATACGCTGATGAGATGAGGCGTGCTTTTATTGTGAGATTTGTTATAAAGTTTTATTGCTTTTGTGTTGCATTCATATTTAGTGATATCCTTAGATTACTTGAAATTACTATACCTACTTAGTTATGCCATGTGACGTAACCATATACATTTGAATTATTCCTTCTCACTTGAGAAGATTATCATCTTGCCTTATGCTTATGTTGTCGGTTATCCTCTTAAACTGATTTGTTTAGCTAGACTGACCCGTGTATTTTATACTCGGGTTCGACCGAGGTGTTTCAGGTTAGGTACCCTTTGGACTTAGCCTATTTTGCTTCCGCGTGGACTTTTATGCTTGCTTTTTGTTGTAGCTTTTGTATAGTCCTTTTGTTGTTACTCTGATATGTATATTCTTTTGACTCATGTTTGTATTGTGGTCATCATACCACATATGATGTATCATTTTTTATACTCTATGATGTATCGGTATATGTGTGTATATATATGATTATCTGCTGTTTTGTGATATGTTTTGCATTTGAGTTGTATTTTGTTCTGATAGATCCTATAGTCACTTATGGCTTTGTATTAAGTATTTATTGGATATGTCAATCCACTTGAGTTAGAAAAAAATGGAGCAGTTATCGACGTATTCAATAGATATTTAAGACAAGGCTATAGATGGTCGCTCCTAAACAGCTTTATTCTCTGCATCAACAGACGGTATTACCTAGTAATACTCTTTGTTAATATGGGTTTCGGGGTGGGGCGTCACAACTATGTTTTTTATCATAAATACCTACATGTACAACCGTATTGTATTTTTCTTAGTCATGCATGTTGCTTATTTTAAAGGCATTCAGTTGACTTTAAATTCTGACGCACAATTGTGTGGTGCATTAGCTTCTTCTCGGTAAAAGGCTACCCTCAATTTCCACTTTTCTTTTGAGGAGATGGGCATTACTCCGTTAGATTCTGTTATGCTTACTGTGATTTCTGTTAGATTGCACATTAATTTACCGTATGATGAACAGTACCAGAGACATGATAACATTCTACATGTCTTATCTAGTATTCTTATTTTGTCATGCTTATCGAGGGTACACATATTAGAGTTAGTTTCCTTAAAAAGGAGATAGCTTTGACAATACGACTCTACCCATGACTTGGAGATAGTTAGGCTATTTGTCCTGTATAAGATGGGAAACCTTTTCTTTTCCAATCCGTCCACCACATCGCCATTAGGACATGTTACAACGGTTGCAAACTTTGATCTTTGTTATTCTTTACGATTGGGGAATGAATACCATAGCCTACTGTATAGGTCATTGGACTTACGGTGTATAGTGACTAGCCATAGTGCATCATTTTGTGGTTTTTAGGAGGTTTTACGGTATTTGTAGTATGAGTATAGTCACAATCTAGCTCATTGGACTAGAGACCACCAGTTATCATTATTCTTTTTGAGAATTTGTGCATTGTCATCGAAGAATAGGCGTAGAGTTCGTGGTTGTGAGGCAAGCCATGTGTTTACGGTTGCACGCTACCAGATAGAGTTATGGCATAGACTTGGTTCCAGATGAACCTCATCCTTATATACATTTTCTCCGAGCGTCTTCGATGGCCTCGTTACAGCATGCAGCGACGAATGGATGGTGGGAAGCGAGTTACTTCATTATTCTCCTCGTGGATTATCATCAGTATTTGCGTAGATTCTACACTGCTCCGCCGTCTGTCGATTTTACACAGCAGGGCCATCGATTTAGCCAGGCCATCTGCCATCTATCCCGGTGTTGCACCCTCAGTTGTCATTGACTTATCTCAGCCCACTCAAAGGTTTGTTGCTCCACGATCCGAGATTCCAAGTGGACTATATGGATGGGCTATTGCTATGCTTACTCCATCCATTCATGATCAATTTGTTCACCTGGCACTTTTTTCGATCATAGATTATCCAAATCCAGCATCGTTTCCATACGAGGATTTATTCCAGATGCACGTTGACTTAGGGATGTTAATACAGAGAGCATAGATGCAGCGTAGATGAGTACAAGTAGAGACTTCTGGATTTGGAGAGCAGTGTTTAGGGGTTGACTGTTAAGGATGATGCCAGATACCAGAATCGACTGAGGCACATTCCTAGATATGGCAGCTGATTTGGAACGTGCTTCCAATTTTAGGCATGCTAGAGTTAGTGGGGATGACCCTTGATAGTGAGATTCCATATTATAACAACGACGACGAGGACGATGATTAAAATAAGGATGAGTAATTGATTTATTTGCTCTGTTGTATCGTATTGGACGATATTATATCGTATTAGCCTTTGTTGCACTTGTTTTTACTATATATCTTGTGTTATTCATGTTGTACTATGCTTGTTTATGAGTATGTTATTCATGTGTGTCTGTTTTAGATTATATTTGTCATTTGCTATGATTGAAATTATAGTATAGAAACAATGTTACATTTAATCATAAACATACAACATATGGCTAACAAGTGGATGAACCCCCTAGATTAGCATGATATGCTCTTATTTTTCTCTGTATTACCTCACACTATTCATGTGCGAGATCAGAGAGGTCATAAGTCATCATAGCAAAAATGGACTCTACTTTTCGTTGTATCGTTTTCTCGCTTTTCAATTCTAAATACTCTTCTTACAAATACTGATCTACCTTTCTTTGGTTTTCTTCCTTGGCGTTGTACTCATTCCATTTATGCATTCTCCGCTGCTCCTTCTCTTCCTCAAATAGTCTTGTGTTGTTATCCACTGAAGACATAGTTTCAACTATTTTAATCTTCAATCTTTGTTTCCTGATGCCCTCCCTGCATTGCTAGTACAAAATTGTGTGGGTTCTTGTTCTTCAGCTGCCTCCAGGACATTGGATTCTCCAGTACTAGACTCAAGATTCATTCTTCTTGGTACAAATTGAAATTCGATGTGTTTTTTTATTGTGCTCCATTTGGCCTCATCTTTAAGAAGATTGTAAATGAACAAAAGATTGAAAGCACTCCCTTGTTTTGTTGTATGTAGGCCTTATGAGATTGTCCAAACTGAAAATTAACATAAATTATTAGTGAATTGTATAATAAATAATTTACTTCAAAGACGGTTGAAAGTTAAAACTCACCAAATTAACATATGTAGCCCTACTTTGCTTTCTTGACTCCATAACTGCAATGATTTCATTCCGTTTTTCTAACAGCCCATGTTCATATGTCTCCATTGAGTTTTAAAGATTCAAATGTTCTAGGAATACCATTGTAGACAATCATGGAAAAGGTTTGAAATAGACGTCCAAATAGAAAAATCAAATTGCGATGCACCTTTCTTTTCACTAAGGAAACATTGTCGCCAACAATAACAAGTTCTTTTGTTCATCTTTTGACCATTTCCATTGAGTAGAAACAACATTTGTAGATGAAATTTCAATTATGTTTTGAATTAGGAACCTATTTTTGTTGATTCCCCCTAGATTTGCCCTTATTTGAATCAAATGGGTTTGTTAACTTAAATCATTATTTCCATCCCATAAGATTTCATTTTCAACAAATTCTCCGTAATCATTTCGATTTTGACTGAAATTGGAAACCACCGTCAACTGCTTCAAGATTAGAATTTAAATTTCTAATAAAATTGTTGGTTTGTGTGAAATTACCTCGTACGCCGCCTCTAAAATTCGATGATCGATACTACGGACCACTATTCGAGTATTGGTTGCTAAACTGATCATTGTAGCCTTGACTCATATGCTGCAAATGTTGCTGCGAATGAAAGAGTTTTGCTGATAATTCTGATTGCTCTATCGATTTGACAACGAATTATCATAAACAGTAGAATTTTGATTATATTTTTGAAATCATTGGAATGAGGATGACGTCGGGTTTTTTCCTCTTTGGTTGTTGGACATATTTTGTGGATAATTATGAGTATGGTTTGTACAGTTTAAAAGATGATGAAGAAGAAAACTTATAAGTAGATAAAAAATGAATGTTAATTATTTATAAAAAGATGACAATGGTAACAAAAATATTATTGTTGCTTATCTGACATTAATAGTGTCGGATAACATTACAACGACCAATCTTTACCGTTGCCTGTGTTTACCCAGCGTTAGCAATGTCGCATATTTACCTGACACTATTAATGTTGGATAAACTACTGACTTCCAAGGTTGTCAAAGCGACCTTAATGGTCAGCAGTGAGACCAAAAATGGACTCATAGACCCCATGTTGGGGTCACTATTGGGAATGCTCTTAGCCTACTTCTTGCCAAGCTAATATTAAAGTCTAGGCATACAAGTGTATATTAGTAATATTGGTTTGAGCCCAAGAGGGAAAAGATCATATCAACTTCTACTAATTGCAAAATAATGACAAAAAATTGCATAACATGACAATATGACATCAACAAATAAGTTCATGTAGCATTTCTAAAATTACCAAAAACTGGCCACAACGTTTTTATTATAGCTACCATAAATCTCAGCCAATACCATACTGGTAACCACATATGTAATGCATCCATAAATATCTATAGATAGATTTAACACGACTGTTTTTGGAAAATGATGCAACAAAAGGAATTACATACTACTTTCAAGAGTAATTACTGAAGACACTAAATAAATTTTTAAAATAACTGTAAATCACTCCCATCTTCCTATAGCTGCCCCAACTTTTACACGATCTTGATTTTTTATGCAGGTTTCATACTTTGAAGAATAATCACCTTTTACTTCTGATCTCCTAATCAAGAACTATTGTAAAGTCTATATTAAACATTGCTATTTGAAAAAAGGCCAAACAATAATGTCCAATTATCGAGCATAAATAGTGAAATATGAGCATACTTCATGCGTTCATTTTATAGGTGACAAAAAGAGATAAATCGCATGTGTATAGTTTGAGGCATAGGAAAATCAGTGTGGATTTATGGTTCCGAGCACCAGTAAATTGGCGCTAGTTTAGGATGCGGTTGAAATTGAGATATTTGATGGGGATTTAAGTATGTTTTAGGACTATGGAAATGCCATGTATTAGGGATGGGTTTTGTTTTTCTCAAGGCTGGAGAGAACGAAGGAAAGATGGAGAGAAGGGTAAAGAGTACAGGTGTGTTATTTACGTGCCTATTGAAAATTTAAACAATTAAAATATGTGTTTATTTATTTAATAGCAAAACATCTATCTCATTAATTCTAAGAATTATCTCTATTCTGTTATAAACTATGTATAGATGAGAAGCCATTTGAGAAAGAGAGAGGATAGACTTTATTTATTAGAGATTGGTATATTCATTTCCATTATATAGACTCCTTTATATATAGGCTTTGGAGCTCGAGATTGAGCTTATCGTACGATGTGGGGCTAAATAAAAAACATAAAGAACATCATATTTTTAGCATATTCACTCATGGTTACATGTATCATAACACCTCATTGAATACATGTCTTCAAAATCATGAATGCTCTGGTAACTTAAAGTTGTCCCTTTGAAACTGTATGATGATTGTTTTCCCTCATTATTATCTTGCTTATATTTATCTATTCAGTCGATATAGATATTGTATGTCGCCCCATTAAAAATTCCTGTTAGGAAAAACCAATGGGAAAAAATTTGAATGAGGAAAAGTGCGCAACTAATTAAATCATAAATATCATATTAAAAATGATAATCCTTATGAAGAGTTTGATATTTAGGATCAAAGTAATGTCTCATTAAAACCTTGTAAGAAAAACCCAATGGGAAAAATCTTAGTAGGAAAAAGAGTACAATGACATATTATAATATCTTTTTTCATCAAAATAAATTTGATACTTCTGAATCAGGATAATGCCTTGTCAAAACCTACTAAGAAAAACACAGTGGGAAAAAGCTTAGTGAAGGAAAAAGAGTACAATATAGTGTGACATATTTTAATAGTTTATTACATCAAAGGGGATTTGATGCTTCTACGTCAGTGTAATGCATCGTTAAAACCTAACTAAAAAAACCCAATTAAAAAAATCTTAATGAAGGAAAAAGAGTATATTATGATATACTTATGTATGCTCCCCCTGATTTTATATTTTTCCCTTTAAGTTTGAATATATTTTATGATAATTCAAATTAGCTACAAATACTTTTGATCCATGTATGTCTAACATAGCTTAGACAATTGAGAAATTAAAATCAGAAGACAATAATTCTATTTTCCCTCCTTCGGTTGTTCACCATTTATAAAAAGTTCGCTTTTGTACAATCTATTTTCCAAGCTTGTTTCTTCCATACATGCTTTGCATTTTATGCACTTCATATGCTATTTTTATGAAAAATACTACATGTACTTTCATTTTGGTGCTTTAATAAGTTTTTCATATTGCAACTTCCACTTCAATGAATAATAAGGTTTCATTACAACAATACTTAAAAAGAGAAAGTAATGAACTCATCATGAATTATATCAGGGTTTCCATTTCAACAATGCTTAAAAGAATTTTGTAATCTACGCTTCTTGTTCTTTGCAATCTTTATGACTGGCAAAGTTATTTATAATCTTCGCAAACTCGTATACTTTCATCATTTAGTATGATTTAACTAACATTTATACCTTCGGGGTATTTAAAGCGTTTCATACACTTTTAGCTACTTCAATCAATTTAATTATTTCTAAAAAAATCATGCTTATGGCACTTGACATGTTGTTGATACTCTACGTGCTTTAATTTTGGTGTGCTTTGGCCACTTTATATATATGTCTATAATTATATTTTGCAGACTACATGTCCATATTTCTCATTTAGAAAAAGGCTTTATACAGTTTAAAGCAGGCACCTCATGCTTGGTATGGCCGTCTTAAAAGTTATTTAATTAATTTTGGTTTTAAAATTGGTAAAATAGATCAAACTTTATTTATGAAACAAGATAAAATGATAGTTTAATAATTTAAATTTATGTAGATGACATTATTTTTGGTTCCATAAATGAAAAATTATGTCAAGAATTTTCAGAAATTATGACAAGAAAATTTGAAATGTCTCACATAGGAGAACTTTCATATTTTCTTGGATTACAAGTTAAACAATTATCAAATGGATTTGTTACTAATCAAGAAAAATATTGTAATAATGTCATGAAACAATTTGGTATGGAAAATACTTCTTCTAAACCTACTCCTATGAGTACTACATTACATCTCGATAGAGATGAAAATGAAAAAGTGTTGACTAAAAACTATATCGTAGATGATTGGTTCAGTACTACATTTAACTGCTAGTAGACCTGACGTAATGATAAGTGTCTGCTTGTGTACACAATTTCAAGCAAATCCTAAAGAATCACATTTATGAGCGGTAAAGTGAATTTTATGATATTTAAGCAAAACTAAAGACTATGGTCTCTTTTATCCAAAAAAATATCCTTTTGAATTAGTATCGTATAGTGATGCTGGTTTTAGAGGATGTCGAACGGATCAAAAGAGTACTAGTGGCACTTGTCACTTTATTGGACAATCTTTAGTATCTTGGTTTAGTAAGAAACAAAATTTTGTTTCACTTTTGAAGTGTGAAGTAGAATATATCTCTGCTGCTTTGGTATGTGCTCAAGTAATCTACATGCAGCAAGCACTACAAGATTTTGGAGCAAATCTTTCAAATTCTACAATTTATTGTGATAATACAAGTGCAATAAATTTATCAAAAAATCCAATAAACCATTATAGAACTAAACATATAGATATAAGATATCATTTTCTCAGAGATCTTATAGAAAAAGATAATATTTCATTAGAATTTGTATCTTTAGAAAATCAGATAGCTGACATATTTACAAAATCTTTAAATGAAAATATATTTATAAAATTACGTAGGGAATTAGGTATTATATCTTTACACGATTTATAATTTAAATTTTTAATTTTCTAAAAAATATCTGTTTTTTTGAAAATTGTTGCCATTGGCACTCGAACTTGGGTTGCTGCTAGTAAGGGAGTTACATTCTTTTTCAATTATGCTATTGTATTTCTTGCTACACTAAACACTATCTTCCTCATATTATTTGAATGGTTCTTATCTCTTAACCTTTTCCTACCTCATATATGTTTCTGGCTATATTCATTGAGGAGTTTTCATTCTCAACTTTATTTACCTAAAAATAGGCTTTGCTTTTGTACGTAAATGCTTATATCTCATCATTTTTTTTCATTAACTTTCCTCAATACAAATTTTCTAAGCTAAAATTCTTGTTTTTTATTTCTTCCTACAAACATCAACGTGTCTTCACAGGATGAATTTAATCAATCATGTATTATTTTCAGGACACCTTCCTTAGAATCTTCAAAAGACTCCAACAGATCCACATTGGTTTATATTCCAGTAAAAATCACACCATCTCCTACCCATCGTACTCGATATATTCCTCAAGAAAAACGAGCTAAACGTACTTTACGTTTTGGTTCTCCGTCAAAAAAGAGAAAATTGACGATATTCATCATTACCAAAGAGAGACTCGGGAACTGCAGCGTGAGCTATATTACGAATAGAAAGTAAACGCTAAGTGTTTAAGTTTTCTGAAACAAGTCACGTCAAAGTTCTGCGGGTCTTCATCGAAAGAGAGCGTACATCAACCATCGTCAAACCGTTTTCAAGCTCCGCCAATTTCTCGGGAACAAAGTCCACAACGTTCTCAGGTGTTACCGAAGTCCTAGGAACATAGTAATGTTTGGTAGTCAATCCAACCTTTACAAGAGATAACGAAGATTGAACCGAACTCCAATGACTCTCACTCCTCAAGAAATTAGTTTTTATGTATATTGTTATTGAATGAATGTTGTATATTTATATGTTTTAAAATAATTTTTTAATATATAACAATTATAAATTTACCAAAATTTTAATATTATTTTGTTTTTATAAGAAAATCTTTTGTATATAGGCTTAAAAGGCAAATAAGCACAGATTCAGTCGACTCATTCGAACATTTCAGTCGACTAAAACTTCAACACAAATTTTTTTTATATAAGTAATTTTGGTCGACTGCTCTTGATAATTTAATTGACCGAATTGGGATTTTTTTAGGCTATTTGATGTGTGAAAATTTTCTCTGCATATTAATCGACTGAATTTTAGTTTTAGTCGATTGAACATTCTTGAGTACTTAAAAATTTCTAGATTTCAGTCGACTGATCCTATATTTTAAGTCGACTGAATTAGGAAATTTTCAGACAAAAACTTTCGGGTTGAAAACCCGAGTATTTAAGTCGACTACCCCCTTGCCTTCAGTCAAATGAATTGTTGTTTTTTGGTTTTTTAAAATAAGATTTCACAACTCCCAATACACCTTTTCACCAACCATCTAAATACATCTCCTTCTCTCTAAAACCCCACTTCATTTTCTGCAAGCAAACTCTAGCCCCTATTTTCTTCAATCAAAATTTTCTTCTTCAAACCCACTCGAATCAAATGGCTCCAAGAACAATAAGACCTCGCCAATCATCCACCAAACCATCTGAAAGCCAAATTAGGTCTTGGCTCCACAACGAAACCACCGTTACCTGTTTCAATGCCATGCGAAGCTCTAGGATCTTCGATGGTTCATTTGTCAAGTATCCAAATTTCAATGCCTCCACGATCTAAGAAACCATGAAGGCATGTGGTCTTGAAAGTTTGCCTAATTTACGACAACAACGTCAAGATCTACCCTCTCCTAATCAAGCTATTCTTTGCCAATATGAACTTAGATCACCAAGATCCAAGAAATAAAGACAATTGCATTTGGACACTTGTTTGCGACGTCTGAATCTACCTTCCCCTCCAACGTCTTGGCTATATTCTCCATTGTCCCTATGAAGGCATCAACATCAATGACGTTGAAGTCGATATGGACAACTGGGATGAGGTCTCTCATCGATTTCATCGCCATGATATGACTAGTCTCAAATCTATCGCCTTCAAAGGCGCACATCCTTCATTATGTCCTCATCCGCTCTATCTAACCTCGTAATGGAAGCTACAAGAAAGTCTACAAGCGTGACTTCCAAGCGCTCTATTCAATCTACTCCTCCCAACACATCAATTGGGCCAAAGTTATTCTTAATGAATTTCTCACGGTCAACCACAAGAGGAGCTTCAAAACCATCTTCTATGGAGCATACAGTATGCGGTTTCTTCTGAATTTTGACCTTACCATCCCCAATGCCAATTTTATAACCGTCGGTGAGCTGAATACTAAGACGTTAAGTCTTATAGGCTTGCCAAAACGCCCACTGCCTTAACAAATAATTAGCTTCCAACAATGGGCGGCTAATCGGGCTCAAGTGATTCCGTAACCCCAAGAGACTCATATCGGCTCTCCTACTCCCAACCTTCCCGCCAAGTCGAGTAAGAAGAAGATGACGACGACATCATATAGCTCTATGGTGATTTTCCTCCAAAGCAAGGATTAATCACCGTGTCAAGGAATCAAAGCAAGCTAAATTGACATTTAGTCAACCTCGAGAGAACCGTCGTCAAGATCAACAAGAAGCTCAACTCCATCAAGGGCTTCTTAAATAAAATTTAGGAAAAATTCTCTTGCATCGACTCTACTTCCACAAGTGTAGTCAAAAATCCTCCCGCTCCTTTCTCTTAGACAACATCTGAGGAGGAAGAAGAGGAAGAGGAAGAATCTAATACCGAGGAGGTTTAGTCTATTTTTTGCTTATGTATGTTTTTCCATTTTTTTGTTGCTTGTTATGATGTATCCATGAACAATTGCTATGTTGGTCGTTCCTCTTAAATCAATGTTATTTTATTGATGTTTTGTTAAGTAATATGATATTTAATTTCTTTTGTTCTTGATTTATATTATTCATGTTTACCATGTTATCATTGTTAAGTAATATTCATATTCATCCATATTCTCATGGTTATATAATTGATATTCCTTTTTGTCGATGACAAAGGGGGAGAAATATAAAGATAAGCAAGTAGTTCATTGATTCAGGGGGAGTTTTAATTGCTTTCTATAAATCTTATAAATTTTTAAACTTACATAGTTTCATCATCAAAAAGGGGGAGAATGTTGGAACCTTGTGTTTTGATGTTTTGATCGTGACAATTATGTAAGTATATAATATATGAACTAACCAAATTTGCAGGAGAAGATACCATTCTACTCGAAGATAGACCGAAGACCAAGATTTCAAAGTGAAATTTCAAAAGTTTATGATTGGTTTGTCTATAGTCTAGTTAGTAATTAATAACTGTTAAAATCTCTCCAAAGTGTATATGCTCACACACATAGTTTAAAATTACTTTCAAAATCATATACACACCTTAGAATGAATTATAATAAGTTATTAAAAAAAAACCTTTCAACAAGAAGTTTATACAACAAAAACCACATGTTTCAATCGGCTGAACAAAGGTGTGATGTTGACTGAAACATGCATAGGTACACAAAATACTTTGAAGGTTTTGTCGACTAAACACCCCATTCAGTCGACTGAACCAGATGTCTTTTCACAATAAATTTAAATTTCGAAATGTTATAAATATTCAAATTACTGAATTTGTTTCCTCAGTCGACTGAATATTCATAACGGTTGTTTTTCTAATTGGTCATCTTCTTTTAACGAACAGAAATGACTTTTAAGCCAATAGTTGTTTTCGTATCTTTTGGCCGAAACTTTTCATGAACGGTTACATCTTATAAACTCTATATATAACCTTGAATTCAGTTGTTTCTATAACTTAACTCTATGATTCTATTCTAATATTCTTGCTATCAAAATTCTGTCATTTGCTTTCATAAACATATTCAAATCACTTGCACATTCAAGAACAAATTTATTTGTGATTAAAATTACTTCCAATCTTCACGAACCGTACTATATACCACAAAAGATAAGATTATAGGGAGGTTATACTCTAAAGACTTATCCGTGCTATCTATAGAGAACAATCAGTCAAGAAAACTTATTATATGATTGAAGTCCTTTCAGTTACTCAGGCGATAGAAGTCCTATTCAATTGTCTAGGCGGTAGAAGTCCTATTCGATTGCTCGGGTGGTGTAATACCTGTTCCTGCGGGTTAAGTAAGGGTTGATAGTTAAATTCCAGAAGGAGTCTGGGACTGGACATAGAACGGGAGTTCGAACCACTATAAAAATCACCGGTGTCATTTACTTTACTGTTTACTTTTTATTTTTTATTCCGCACTAGTAGATAAATTTTGCTACTATTCCATATTACAATCCTAAGCAACACTTTCAAAATATAATATACAATAGATCTTTACAGAAAGAAAGCTATAATACACATACATTAAATCAGAGTGCACCAACCAACTATAATCGTCAGCCTGGACAGTTATAATAACCTGTTCTCATAAATTGCTACTAAATATAATAGAAAAATGCAACGGAAAATAAAAAAATACGTGAATATGTCTTGGAGGCATTTAGCTCGTCTCCTAAAGCTCCAACACATCCTGACTAAGTCTGTAAATATGCTTGGTTTGACCCGAGCATTACGAGAAAAATAATGCCCGGATCAACCTGGTAAACCAGCATGAGAAAACTCAATCAAATCATGTTGATTTTTATATTTATAAACCCTTTTAAAAAATAAAGTAAGGCCATGCCATAAATAAACACGGATAGGTTTTTACCTTACGATAATCAAACAACTTTGTATAGAAATCCAATGATATTATAATAACTTCTAAGATACAAGTACATATTAATCATAGCCAAAAATTTTCATTAATTATATTCCAGCATAATAGGTATATAACGGATTGCATACAATGATAAGGTAAGGTATTACCTTCCGAATGGTACACCTCTAGATAAAATGCACTAGGTGTCTGATAAGAAAATCTTGTACCCCTACTACACATAATCGGCCTAGCCCTTACTGGATAGTACCGAATATGATCACTCCTTGCTTGTGATTAACAACCATATTGGGCCCTGAAGCATACATAAATATTGACTCTAGATAAGGAATGATCATACCCTAACGGGAGTTACCAATCTAGATAAGGAACATGTTTTTCCTTTCTTTAGCACTTCATACTTGGAATGCTAACAGTGCCTTCCAAAGGACAATGCAATGCCAACATTCATCCATACGAAGTTGTTCTGGGTTTGAACAAATCGAAGGTGCTACTTCTGCTACATCCATTTTGGAATCACCCTTAGGATAAGTAGCAAGTAGTCCTTACACTTCCAAGAGCTCCTCTTCGATTATCTTCTAGATATTCCAATTTGAAATGCTAATGTTGTTTCCAAGTGGTTCTCGGATAATATATCTAGTCTCGGTCCCCTCGAACCAATAACGATAGTTTAAAACTGGCCAAGTTTGATAGTCGGTTATTTAACTATCAAATATACAACAATCCAATCAAAGATTTATTCCCACATGAAACCAACATCGGTTAAGCACATAAGCAACTAGTTACCAATTTAATTAATTCGTTCATTAATTAAAATCACCATGTAAATAGTTGTATCGAAATACTTTTACAAAGGTATACCCATAAACCTTTTTTACTCCTTTCAATGCTTAGAAGAATATCCATATACTTATCTTAACGGTATAAGTATATTTAAAAAAACACTACACTTACATTACTTAGAAAATGTATTTATATATTTATCTCAATGGTATAAGTATATTCACAAACAATGAGAAAGATTTCTTATTTGGTGTTGAGTGTAGAAAGATATTTGATACCACTATAGTTATTTAAAGATCATTTTTGGAAAATGAATTTCATCTTCTTTTACAAATTCCCTTTTATACAACTCTAAAACCGTTTATAAACTCCCGTTGTAAATCTATAAACTGTTTATATACTCTGTTATAAATCTCTAAAACAATTTACAAAACCCTCTTATAAATTTATAAAACCATCTATAAAACTATTTATAAAAATCCTTTTATAAGTCTACAGAATCATTTATAAAACTTTATTCTTTTATAAAACTCATTTATCAAAATCCCTTTTAAAACCACTTTATAGAAATCCTTTATAAAGCATTTTTATAAACTCTTATAAATCCAAAAACCAGTTTTCATTTATAAACTCTTTAATAAATATGTTTTACTAAACGAGATTCCTGTATAAATAAATTTATTATTTGTAAATGCCATTAATCAGTAAATTAATTTACTTTAAACACCTAAATAAATGATAAATAACTTTCCAATACTAACTCCAAAACATTATTAACATAATAATTAATAACTTCAAAACATTATAAATAAATTACTATCATTAATTTCAAAATATTATTGATATACAATAATTATTATCTTCAACCAAAATTAATTATCAAATAAATAACTTTTCACAATATAAAATATTAGTACATAATTTTAAAACAATATGAATAAATGAAATTTGAAAACATTATTATACATTAGTTAAACATCTTTAAATCATTATTATAAAATAATTGAACAACTTTGAAACATATGTAAATAATTTTGAAAAGATAAATAATGGTTAGGGCAAAATAGAGGTGTTCAAATCCATTTAAACAAAAATATTCTAGAAAACGTGAAATCTTGATTTAAAATCATTCTCCAAATCAAAAACTAATTTCAAGCATAAACGACAATTAATAGTATTCCAAGATACTAAATTAAGGCCAATGGCCACCAAAGCAATTAACTAATGTTGTTACTGATTTTTATCACTACAGTTGTTACGTTTTCAACATATAATGTTATAAGTAATAGTGCTAAACATCAAGACTTAGCAATTAACAATCTATATAACATGGTTATAATCGAAATAGAATTAACAGGTATATATAACTAGAAATGAAAATCAATACGCTGAGAAATCTAGATTTCTCTACATAATTTCATATATTTCAATTTCGTTTACAACCCTGGCCATTATCTCCAAAACCCGACATCGTCAATTCTCCATTCATCCTACCATTCCAAGCCACTACCCGCCATCACGACATCATCATGGACTGCCCCGACTTCACTGAACCCAAAGACCCCAACCTCACCTCCTCCCAATCACTATACCTTGAGAATGAGCACTCTAAACCCATTCCATTCAACACGGTACCGTCGCTGCCTCAGGCGATGATCGATAGCCGCGCCACCTCCAAAAGCTAGCTTCCCTCCATGCTGACCGACGCCCCCGATAACGACCCCCAATTCAGATCCGATGCCAAGATCGAACTCAAAGTATGGTTCAACCCACTGCGATTTTCCGCCGTCGTACACCCCTAGCGGTGGAGATCTAAGGTGGCCATTGTTAAAGAGGAAATATCAAAAATGGCAGCTATGGTTCTAAATTCTTGTTTGGGAAAATTAATAAAGGGTGTGGATCCTTATATAGCGAAATCTATCTAACCCTATTCATGTCCAAAAATTTACAACCTCCCACCGAGCCGTGCCCACAGGCGTTCCTAGCTAAATACCCTATTCTGAAACAAATGGGACTATATCATGACCTATTTCCATCATATATGGAAGTTAGCTTTTATAATAAAATTATATTATTTTCAATTCGCTAAAATTAATCGCTATGTGGTTCGAGCTCGCATGACCATACAGTACGTCCAATCCTCGTAAAACTTGTTAGCATACAACAAATCATTATTCTGGATCTAATGGTACTAGTTTCATTAAATTCCGAGACAATGTCCCGAAGTGCTAATTTCACACATTAATTAAAATGTTTTATTATTAAAACAAATTCAGTCACTTTAATTATAAACTATAGCTTACGCTAACCATTTATTGTTTAAAAATAATTTAAATAAGATTTCAATATCAATTTATTCAAATTAAATTCAAGATTCACTATTTAAACCACTATTCTTATATTAGATTCACAATTCACATATTCAAATATATTAAATAATTCTTTTTTGGATAACATGAGTGATACTTCAATATATTAAATAATTCTTATATTTTGGATTCAGGTCATTTAACTTTTAAAACCTATATTTCAATATTTAAAATTAATTAAATGTTCAAACACCAAATTTTCGGGTTGTTACATGGCCTCTCCCCAAGTCCTACCTATTTAACTTTCATTAGGTTACTTTTACTAATTTTCTTGGCTTAGTACCACCCTGCCCCAATGTTGAGTGCTTTCCACTTTTCTTACTCAGTGTTTCCATCCAAAATTAGGCGCATCAAGACCACTTCATCCATCTAAAATTTGGCGTAGCAAGACCTCTTCATATAATGCGCAGTACTTATAAATATGAAGCCGCTGCCCCAACGTTGTTTTCAAACAAACCCTGACATATTTGATAACATCTTTACACGTGTCATTATTTCATTCGTCCTTATTTTACTTATTGTTATTTGTAGTGTCCTTTATCTTTCTTTTTATCAAATGCTTTGGATCTTGTTTCCCTTTTCCCTAACCAATTAAGATAATATTAGAATCTCACAATGGAATGATAACATATAATATCAAATAGATAATACATAGAGAAATTCTAGTATACATAGCATTTCAGAATTACTACTCAAAGTACTATAATCGGTCTAGACAATTATTACAGTCCATCTTTACAATTACTGATATACACACATAAGTAATACAATGGAAATAAAAATATCATGGTAGGTAAACATCCATCTCATCTCTATAGCTAACTAAAACTTGTCTTTCTCAAACTGCTTGAAAGAGCACATGAGAAATTTATGGAAAACAAAAGCCACATGCCAAACATTTATCTGGTATGAGAAACTCAAGAAATATGTATATAATATATAACAACATCTATTAAGGTTGTCGTAATGGTTATCCCCTTAAAAGGGCCAAACCATTTAATAAGTACATGTTGCGATATAATAAATAATGTTTAAGGTGAAGAATATAAATAAGAAAATAGCTGTTGGTGCTTACATTGGCACACCACAACAATAGGTATATATACAAAACATCTCAGGCACGTTTGCATATGGATTTTCTGTGAAGACCTCATCTATAAACTAAGACCGATCTCCTATGAAATGGGCCAGAAGTTACCTTTCAAGCATTGTATACCTCTTGATAAAATATACCATAAGGCAAACATAACTGCCTATGCTCAAATAACGAACCCGAACCACATGGAACCTAAGTATCAATAACTCCCCATATGCAACATATCGTTAAGCATACTCTAGATACGGAGTTGATATACTCCCTTAGGTTAGATAAACCCAAAATCATGTATCCTACTCTGTCTTTAATCATATACCAATGATGAAGTCATGTTCAGTATCTCAACACATAAGCCATCATCATTCCAACCGATAATGAATCCCAAAATAGATTCCGGCATCTCGAACAAATCCACTTCCAAGAAATAGAGCACGTATCTTAGTCTTGAAGTGGTTTTCAATAAGTAGAAAACTTATCGATACCGGTCTCCCTAAAGCTGAATTGATGAGTTTCCAGTTAACTCATTTCCATTTCTTTAAAAAGTAAATGGAAGCTAGAGACATTTCATACAAATGCTCCTCCCAGGGTTCTCAAAGCGTATAACACGGTGAAGCATTTTTGGTACTTCTTAAGTTAATTAGGTCATATTAAAAAATACTAAAACAATCGCATATGGAAACCAAGTCTTGTATGCTTATCACGTTTCCAATCTTTTCAACTTTTATTATCCCTCGGTCAAGAAAGAAGCCAGTACGTTAGAGCGAAATTGCTTCTACACCCTACTCCAATCATTATTCTTAACTCCCAAGGATAGAATAAAGTCTACTCGGTTGGCTTTTAGTGCTAAGTACACGACTAATTATTTTCCATAACCAAGTTACACACAAGCATAATTAACACACATAAAGCACGATCAAGTCAGATAATCGACTTTTAATTCCCTCTTTATTTATTTGATATTTCAATTATTAATTAAAACTTCATCATTTAAGTAAAACTTCATCATTTATTTAAAACTTCTCTTGTTAATTAAACACCTTTATTAATTAGACTTCTTATTTAATTAAACATGTATGTAAATACATATTTAATTTCTCTTTATAAAAGATGTATATTTGCATTCTACTATTCATGTTTTACTATTCATTTATACTGTATTTTACTATTCATCTATATTGTATTCTATACTTTAAAAGGTGTCCATACACTTACCTTAAATGAATAAATATATCCATGAATCATTAACAAGATATACTTACTTTGATTTATAATAAAATAGGTTAAAATAAAATGTCTCAAATAGTGTTACTACAAACCTTTTCTCTTTTATAAGTGAAACTTTTATTTTTTCTATCTTTTTATTTCAAAAGATTCTATACTTGTTATTTTCTTAAAAACTTTTTTATTAAAGATCTAAGTACATTTTTAAGTATAAAAGAAAAGTGCTATTTAAATGTTGTTCCAACTAACCCAAACCAATTTCACACTTAACCATTTTATTAAAACATGCTTTCAGAGATTTAACTTCAGTTAAGGGTAACCATTTTATTCACAGTTAACCATCTTTAGCAGCAATGAATGTTCAATTTTAATATGTTTTATATTTAATCAATGATGCAACCATTTATTTAACTAGAAATTGATTATTTGTATGCATGTATATATATAATATATCTAAAATTATTTATGAAATTTTATTTAAAAATATTACATAATTTTTGGATCTTAAAAATCATTTTATAATTTTAATTGATTTAATTACATCGGTTTTAAAATTATCTTATAGATTTTAGTTAAAAAATCATTTTAAACTTCAATTTTTTTTGTCGTGACCTTAAAATCAGAAATTATTAATATATATATTTATATATGTGCACGTAAAAAAAGTGCCTCGAAGTTAGTGGGAGCGAAAACTGAGTTTGTGAGTACTGGATAGGACCCAAGAACTAATACAAAAACATCACACGGTAAGCATCATAATTGAGAAAATAAGTTGATAAAGAATTCAAACATTTTGATTTTCATTTGAAATGCAGAAGAAACATGTGCTTATAAGAAAGAATATTAAACGGTACTAAGATATTTCTAAACTATAACTAAATAACACACTACCGATTATTAGCGATGCATTCATGTTAAAATCAATCTTAGTTTAGTTGTTTAATACTCGACGTATCATTTGAAAATGACATCCTTTATAATCAGTATAAAGGAATATTTGGCATTGTCCCAAACAATATAAATGGACACGATATTAAAATGTTCAATGTAGAGCATATGAGATGAATTCCTTAAGCATCGGTAATATGAATCATCAAATATGCTAAGTTGTATACTATATCACATTTCATTTATGTACTTGGTACATTGAATGAATATCAAATCCAAAATGACATTACTAAATGGTAGTTAAGTGTGTTCTTGAGTATTTGAGAAATACTAGGGAATTATTTATGGAAACAAATTCGGACTCAAACTTCATAAGTAATATCGAGCATAGTATGTCAATCCTAATTTCATGTGTAATATGAGTTAAGGAGCTTTAAATTGAAAATGTTCCAAACATCAAAGTTTTGGCTGATTCAACCATAAGACTAAGTACATCGCCTTGAGTAGCATCATAGCAAAAGAAGTATGTATGTGTATGTGTATACATACACACACACATAATGTGTGTGTGTGTGTGTGTATACATAAGTAATGGCTTCTGTTTCATCTAATCCTAGTGAAAAATCCAAGGCAATACCCAATTCCGAAGAGAACGGAGCTGATGACATGGGGTGGAAAGAGGAAAGGAGGAAACGAAACATAATTTCCAAGGATTCAAAGGTGTCATCCAATCAGAAGGGCAAAGGAGGATTAGCTGCACAAAAGCAATATTCTGAGGAACGCGCATGCACATGGGCAGATGCACTTGCAAGGAATACTAGCATCAAAGGTAAGGTCCCTAAATTTGATTTTGTGAATGATTAGGATGGAGAGTATGCTGCCTATGTGACGAGATGTTCCTATATACTAAAAAACATATGGAGCAATTCAATTTACACATCCTTGGTCTGAAAAATGACTTATTATATACATTTAAATGCTTATATTAAACAAGAATGGTAGCTATCTGGTTCGTGGGATGTTTTCGCTCATGAAATTGGTTTCTACTTGATTAAATTCGCAAATGAGGCAGACTATAAGAAGATTCTTAATGGGGGACCATGGTTTACGGATAGCAAATTGATTTTCATTAAGAGACGGGAACCTAATTTAAGAATGGAACGTGAGATGCTTGAGCCTCACCCGTTTGGGAAAAAATGCAAAATCTAAATCTATCGTCATAGCTAAAGGGATAAGAAGACTAGCTTTTGCCTAACTGAGAAACCACTAGCCATGGATGAATATACAAGGAACATTAAGTAGCTAAAATATGCATGTGTGATAATTGATATTAAAGAAACCATAGAACTAAAGAAGCAATTTAGAGCAAAAGATAGCAGCGCTAATATTTACATACAAATATTGAATACAAATTTGTGCCTCCTAAAGGTGCACGGTGTAAGTGCTTTGGACATTCTGATGCCCAATGTGAAGTGATAGTGTAACCTGTTACACAAGTGTGGAGGAGGAAAGAAAATTCAATCGGTAAATATAAAAAGCGGAAAGTGTCTAAGAAAAATACAGGAACTTACACTATGGTAGATCATATTCATCCTACTACTACTACCCTCATAGCTACTAATTTACAAGGCAACCTATCTGAGTCTTCTGCTACTGCTAGGAGGAGGAGGCCTAGAAGAATAAGGCTAATGCAAGGGAGGATCAGAAGGAGCCAAATGCTGAAATCCAAAAGGTGAAACCAAACCAAGTGACCGAGGAAGTATCTATTGAGAACCTGTCCCTTGAAACAATTGAAGATATCAGTAAGTTGAATTTATATATTAATTTGTCTGATAATAAGGTTATTTAAAACTTCAGTAAGATATCAGTACTGGACAGGGATTAATCGGCAAATTACTTTTAAAGCAACTAATTCTGGTGATCTTATCTTATACGTCACATCAGTTTATGATGGAAATCTTGCCTCGTATAGAACCAATCTTTGGAATAAGATTAAAGTCATATCTATGAAAGTAAGCGGTCCTTGGATTGTCATATATGATTTTAATGCAGTTTTAAAAAGTAATGGAAAAGGGGACTTACATTAAAGGTTTCTCAGCATGCTGAGTTCAACAGTTGCATGCTGGCCACTGAATTGGTGGAGTTAGACCATAATGTCTTGAAATTCACATGGCATAGTGGAGAATGTAAGAAGATATCTTGCAAACTTGATAGGGTGTTAATAAATGCTGACTGCATCAACATGTTTTCAGACATTAAAGTTACAATATTGCCTAATTCTTCTAGTGATTATAGCCCTATTCATATCCAACTAGCTGATAAAAACACTAATCCCAATGGAAGTCCTTTCATATAATGTAACGAGTGGTACGTGTTTGATGGATACACAAAGGTAATTGATTTCAGTACTTATGACCAGGTTGAAGGATGACAATTTTTTAAGCTATCCATAAAACTCTAAGGCCATGTTAAAGGAATGGAACAAAACCAAATGTAAAGAGTCTAACATGGTCTCTGCTCTACAAAAAACCTATGAGGAGCTGCTAATCAAAATAGATGTAGGAGCTATTGATGATGACACATGGAGATAATACTATCATATGCAAGAGCAACTTAAAGGAACTCTAATAATCAAAGTTGTGGAGTTAAAGCAAAAGGCCAAAAAGAAATAGATCACCGAAGGGGATGAATGCACTAAGTTTTTCTACACTAAAATGTCCATAGACATAATAATAACAACAACTTTCAATGTTTTGCTCAGGATGGTGCAGCTTACAATAACTTACAATTGATAGAGGATAAGGCTATAGAGTGCTATACTGAGATTTACAATGGGAAAATAGAGTCTAACTTACCACACATTAAGAGTAGGAGATTGCTAAACTCCAAAGGTAGCGGGCTGCTGAGGAAGAGAGTCAATGATGCTGAAACCTGAGAGGCTTTGAATTCACCCATTGTGATTCCAGTCCTAGCCCAGATCGGCTGGGTTTCGATTTCTATAGACTGCACTGGAGTGACCTAAAAAACAACATAGTGTCAGCCATTCAAGAATCTTTTCAATCTGGCAAGATTTTGAATGAAATTAATCATACTTTCCTTTGCCTCATTCCAAAGAATGATAAACTAATAATATTAGAGACTATAGACTGATAGCCTACTGTAATGCTATATATAAAACCTTGAGTAAAGTTATATGTAATAGAATCAAGCAAATCTTATCGAACCTCATTGTCGAATGTCAAAGTGCATTTATCAAAGGCAGAAGTATTTCTGAAACTCACTAATGGAACATGAATTGATCAAAAATTCTAACAAGAAAGGCACTAATAAACTTTGTATGAAAGTTGACCTTCATAAGGCACATGACAAGATAAATAGGCACTTTATCATTCACATGATTAGAAGTACAGGATTCTCAAACAAAATAGTTTTTTTGATAAATGAATGTATATCCACTCCTACATTTTCATTCAGAGTCAATGGCAATCCCAAAGAAAACATCAATAGTAACAGAGGTATTAAGCAAGTAGGCCTTTCTCTATACCTATTCGCAATTGCTATGGAATATTTCACCCTTCAAATGGAATTAGTGAGCTATAGCAAGAAATTTTAGATTATTCATAACTTCAAGCCTAGAGTTAGTCACCTTTTATACGCTGATGATTTGATAAATTGTATCAAATCAGAAAAAGATGCAGTTGTGACTATAAAGAAGATTTTCTGCTCTTTAGAAAGAATGTTGGTCTGAAGCTTAATGAGCTCAAGACAAAGTGCTTTTTTAATAAGTTTTGTAGGACCAAGAATGAGGTGATGGACATCTTGGGTGTTAAGGAGAGGGAGCTTCCAGGAAAGTACCAGGAGTCCCTTTCTCTTCTAACAAAATTACAAACAAAGATTGTGCGGAGTCGATAACTAAAATTAGAGATAATTTGCAAGGATGGATCTCTCAGCTACTTTTATTTGCTGGCAGAGTTAAGCTAGTTCCCACAATGATCCATGTAAATTTAATTTTTGGCTACAAATTTTCCCAAAACTGGATGCTTCTATAGATAAAATTGAAAAAATATGTGCTGATTTCATATGGAAAGGTGGGCTTCTAAAATTAAGTATCAGGACTTATGTGGGTCGACCGAAGAAGGTGGAGTTGGGATCAAAAATTTAAGAGATATGAGGGCTATTCACACTTTGAGGCGAGGTTGGAAGATCATTAATTCATTAGGTTTATATGCTAGGTGGATGAGACATAAGTACTTGAAAGGTAATTTCTGCCAGACGGCAGTTGATAATAACTCTTCCCCTACTTGGAAAGCTATAATAAGAATTAGAAATAAGCTGGCTAAAAATTACATAAGAGAGATAACTCATGGTAAGAGACAGATTTTCGGAAAGACCTATGGATAGCGGTAAATCTCTCATTGACATCTTGGGATGAGACTCATGCTCTGCTTATGGGTATCCAAATTGAAAGGTGGATTCGATAATTCAGGATAGTGCTTGGAATTGTGAATTTATCCCAATAAATCCAGAACAAAAGAGGCAAATTGAGTTCATGTCATTATTCCTCAGTAGAGAAAATGATTTGTGGGCATGGAAACACTCGAGGAGTGATTTTATATCTAAGACAGCTTGGGATGCAACTAGAAGGAAATACTCGAAGATTACATGGCACAATATCATTTGGACTGGGAAAACTGTCCCAAGATGGCTCTAAATACCTTTAAGGTGTTGCTTGGTAGGCTTCCTACTAGAGATAAGTTTGCCAAATAGGGAATTGCTCAAGACACTACATGCATACTTTGTAAAAATGAGAGAAACACACAAACATTTTTTTTTCAATTGCAAGTATGCGAAGGAAATTTAGAATAAGTGCAGATCTAAAGCTAAATTAAACTTCTTAAATATGTAATATTTATGAAATCATAGAATACTTAAGCTTTATTGGCTACTCGATAAACCATGAATCCAAATTGTGGAAGATAGCCCTCACCATAGCTGTTTGGAGCATTTGGAGGGAACGAAACAATAGAATTTTCCAACATGCAGAGAGTGCAAAAGAGAAAGTTAGTTATTTTTCCATTTTAGAAACGAACTTGACATCGAAGAGAATAAAGAGGAATAGGCTACCAAAAGTTGGGTACTAGAAGTAGTCGATGTTGAAGGAGAGGAACAGAGGCGGGAAGGGTAGAAAACCGATGCAGTGGTAGCTATTATTTTCTACTTCCATAAGTGTGAGGTAGTTTTGAAGAAGAAGAAGCTATATCTGAAATAGAACTTAATATTGTCTAAACTTTTAACTTTTATTGTAAAGTGGGTATTTTTGTATTTGCTCAGACAATCTCCGCTACGTGCGTCTATATGGGCTGAATTGGGCCATTTCTTTGGGCTGTAAAATGCCTTAATAAAAGTTTACCCACTTTCTATATATATATAATGCAAAAATTTATAACTAAGCTAGTGGCAATTCCAAATGTTTAGAATTCCATAACATTGCTATGTGATAACAATGTCGTAATACATATCGCATAAGGACCTAAAGCTCACTAGAAGTCGAGAAAAATACTCTGAAAAGTTTCACATGATAAATGCAGTTTATTTATATGTGCATCACATACATACATACATATACATATATACATGTATATATATAATGCATAAATATAACCGAGCTAGCTGTAATTCCAAATATTGAGACTTTCAATACATTGTTATGTGATAATAGTGCCATATTACGTATCGCATAAGAACCTAAAGCTCACTAGTAGTTAAGAAATATACTATGAAATTTTCCATTTGATAAAGGCAGTTTATTAGCGTTGGAGAGAGTTAATTGACAAAGTAGATAATTAATACAATATAGTATATATATTCACAATGGGACTAGCTCGATCAATTTTGAGAAAACCGCTCAAAGGAAAAAGATGCCATAATTGACCCCAAGTGCAAGTGGGAGATCGAGAGAATTAGGAGTATGCCCCATGGGAAAATTATTATTTTTACATATCTCTATCTGTGACCAATCTTTTTTTTAAGCAAGGCTAGCCGGTTTTATAGTGAGCCGTACCACTTATCTGTGACCAATCTTGTTCATAATAAAGGTATTTATTCTATATTATAATTATTATATTCTGGTATATTAGTTAAGTAATTAATTTTAAGTGTATTAGATAAAAAATCATTAAATGATACGTCATATGATAATAATTAAGGATTTGTAATCATGATAAAATTATCATAATATAAAATAACATATTATTTTATATATTCCTAGCCAAAGATGTTTCAAGAAAGAATATCGATACGTCCGTTGAGACTGGTGTACGTAATGCTATTCAAATGTTGGGCACTATTTTACTCATGGCTATTGGGGTTACCCAGAGGTTATGTATAAATAGTTATTGGATAACTATGGAATAACTCACCCAATAGCTTTCTGTTGGTTAATAACAACTAGGTCAAATAGAAGATCTTGTAGTGACGATGTTACACAGTTCTCTTGACTTAAGAATACTATTGAGCTTGGATACTCCACTTTGATTGTAGTTAAATCGTGCCACAGCGACCACTGGGCGACTATAGTTGGATCTATGTTGAAGCATTGGAAGTGAAACACTATTCAATAGAGAATTTGCCTCCTTAGTTGTATAATCATGGTCAACAATAGTAAACTTAAAATCAAAATATCTGGCTTGAGTAGTACGGTCAACAATAAATGTTATTATTGAACCAAGGATTTTTATGGACTAATCGAGTTGAATATGGATGATATTAAAATCTTGACGAAAACTAAATTTCATAAATTCTAAAATGATATAGCGTTGACGAAGAGAATTTGCATAAATAGTCGTTATTGAAAGATACCATTAAATTATAAAATCGGATTTTACTGATAAAGATTTATAAGCAATAAATTTGGCCAAAATTTCACACAACTAGCTATGTTGTGTGAATGTTAATATTCGAGTTGTTTGATATTAATCAGTAGCAGAATTTACACCTACAAGTTGCACAACCAAATTGTTGATTTCCCTGAAGTACCACACAATTTAACTGATTTATAACTATTATAAACTTATTAAATTAGGTAATATATATGAAATATTAATTATTGATTTAGTTGATGTATTATGTGTTGTTAGTATTTTCTAGGCGTCATTAATAATTAACTGGGTATGTATATGAAAACTATATATGTGTGTATCGATATACAATATCGATACACATTTAAATGCAATTTGTAACAATCCGCTATTGAGAAGAAATCAATAAAAATTAATAATAGAGATTTAAATTATTAAGGGGGTATTTTCATTGAAATGTGAATGATTAGAGATTTTTTTTTGCAAAGTAATAGAAGAGAATAAAATCAATTAGTAAAGTATTCCATGGCCCATTTGCTCTCATAACCTAAGTCAAAAACAGAGTCACAATTTCTCTCTCTTAATTTTCATGAAAATTCTAGAGCCTTCGTGTAATGATCGCCTTTTGGAGCCTCAAATGTCGACACTAATACATCCATGGTATTCACGTGAGCACCCAAGTGCCGGGAAGGCAGAAGTTAGGCTGAAATAAAAGAAGAAAATAAAATTAACAAGAAAGGAGAGGGCACAATACCAGAATCTCACAACAGAACGATAACATATAATATCAAAACAATACTTTTACAAAGTAAAACTATATAGATTCGATAATCAGAGTAAATTAACCTATCATCAGCATGGACAGTTAAAACTACCCGTCATCAAAATTGCTGATACCGAAAATAAACAAAGTAATGCCGTAGAAATAAAATCCACGGTAGGGAATCATCTAGCTCCTCTCTCCAAGAGTTCCAATGAATCATCAACGATATCTGGAAGTATACACAAGGCTCATCTGAGAATTATAAGAAGAATAGCACCCAGATCAGTCTGGTAATCCAGCGTGAGAAAACTCAAGTAATTTTAATTACTACATTTACAAAACCCATTAAAGAGTAAAGGAATCTCATTAGACCACACCGGAAATAAACACGAACGGGATTTTACCTTAAAATAACCAAACCATTTTATAGAGAAATTTAGTGATATTATAATAATTCTAGGGTGTTCAATATAATTATAAATTATATCTCAAATGATTACATTGGTTACATTTGACAGCATATTTAGGTAAATAAAAAAAAACCACTAAGGTACGTTCGTATAAACGGATTTTCCACAGAGACCTCCCAAGTATATTCGTAAGCCATACCGAGATTGATCACCTATGACAAGGTCAGAAACTACCTTCCGAGTGTCGTATATATATCTAGATAAAATATATCATAAAGTAAACACAACAAGCTCACGCCCTAACACGTGAACCGAGTATCATTAACTCCTAGTGCGCAACATATCGATAAGCACACTCTAGATAATGGAGTTGATGTATCCCCTATTTAGGTTAGCTGAACCTTGGGTCCTGCAAAATATTCTATCTTTAGTCATTTTCCAATGTCGAGGCTACATTTGGCATCTTTGCACGAGTTTCCAACGAGACTCAATCACATAGTGAATCCTATATGAATTTCATCATCTCAACGGATTTTTGAAACCACACATGGTTTCCATCTTGCCCTTCCAAAACATAGAACCCAAATAATAGTTTTGAAGTAGTGTTCGGTAAGTAAAACACTTACCGATCCCAGACTTTTCAAAACCAATCGATGAATTTTAGGTTAACTCAATTTTGGTTCTTTTAGAAGTAATAGACAGCTAGAGGTGTTTCATGTCAATACCCCTCCCCGGGGATTCTTATTTGTATCAATCTATAAAGCATTATGTATACTTCCTAAGTTATGTTTTATTAAGATCGATAATCGACTAATTAACTATCGAGTCTTGAACGCTTGCTTATGGGAATCAAGATTCCACATTTTACACATTTCTGGCCTTTCTGCTTAAATATTCCTCGGCCTGGAAGAATGTCGATAGGTTAGCGCTCTATTTCTCCATCCCTACATGAACATTAGTCTTAACTCTCGCAGATAGAGAAGCTTACTTGTTCAAAGTTTATTGTTAAGCATATTAGCACTAACATCCGATTAACAATCAAACAAAGGTCATTACATAGTTTTAACTTATCATCCAAGTATAATCAAGTCACATAAACGACTTTTAATCCCTTTATAATTAATTTATCCTCTATTGATTAAAACCCTTTTTATTAGCAAAACATCTTGTTATCTAATAAATCTTCTTTTATAAATCAAGACTTCCTTTATCAATTAATACTCATTTATTAGTTAAAAATTCCTTTATATACATGTATAAGTATATTGGATATCTCTTTATAAAAGATATATACTTGTCTTTTTAAATTTAAATATTAATTTACTCTTTTAATACTTAAAAAGTATTCATATACTTATTCCAATGGTATAACTATATTCACAAATCGTTTAACAAGTTTTACTTACTTGAAATATAATAAAAGAGATTAAAATAATTAATGGTTCAAGGCAAGTGTTGCTAAAAAAATTGTCACCACAAACCCAAACATTTTATACTTTGAAAAAATTCCTCTTTAAAACTCCCTTCTTAAAATTTATTTATATTTAAGGGTTAAAGAGGTCAAAACATTTGTCACAATAAACCCAAACATTTTATACTTTGTAAACATTCCTCTTTAAAACTTCCTTCTTAAAATTCATTTATATTCAAGGGTTAAAGATAAGTGTTGCTCAAAATATTTTTCATAACAAATCCAAAATCATTTACTTATATTTTTTTATTTGATATACATTAGTATATATTTAATTATATTCGCAAGTTTAATTAATAATAAGGGTTAAAAGCAAGTTTTGCTAAAACCACTGTTTACAGCAACCCAAAACTATTTACTTCTTCATTAACAACTTTAAACATTTATTTCAAGATCAAAGCATATCCACACTTATTAATTAAGGCAATAAAATTTTATTTGATTCCATAAAACAATTTATTTTAACTTCAGTGTTAAAATCAAAACTCTCTTTATTATATTTATAAAATACATAATTTAATATTTAAAATTATGCACATAGAAATATTTTTAAAATACTTATTAATATGTTAAAATTATTTTAAAATTAATTAAAATATATGATAATTATTTATATAGAATACCGTGTAAAAATAGCGAATTTTGGAATAAATAGCAAAAAAGTTTTTATTATAAAAGTTACTTAATTTAGAAATTCATAGTTAATTATTAAATAAAAAATATAAACTTGAAACCAATTTTAAAACTCTCTATCATAATTTAGAAAACAATTCAAAAAATATTAGAGAAAAATATTAAATTTGAATATCTTTTCTAAACAATTTATATCTTCAATTTACAATGGCAACACTTTTAGAAGTGCTGCCTAAAATTCTTTTTAAAATATTTTGTATACTTTGGATACTTTGAAAACCATGAAGAAAAATCCCAAACAATATCTTTTTTTATTTTATAGAATTTCCCAAAAACAGGGTATTTTACCGAACTGCACTTATAGCGACTATTTCACTATAACCTTTTGCATTTCGTTCGACTAGCTATCAAATGAATTAGGCCCCAAAATAATTCCAATAATAGTAATATATTATTACATGATTAATTGGTAAAGAAATCCCTAAGAAAGTTACCACAAAAATAAGTGTTATTTTCAAAAACATATTATTTTAAAACTGTTGCTATGACTACATTTTTACTTCTATCTTTTGTTACTTTGGTTCAATTCTTCTATAGCTTTCCAAATCATATTCTTTGATTTTTCAAAAAATTATAGAAGTGTATATAATAACCAAACAAGTTATTATTAAGATATATTATTAAATCACCATTTTCACAAGTTATAGTTTAAGTGATTCAAAGTGCGTTTAGAGCGACTATCGCTATACGAACAATTCCATATTCAATCCATAGTGTCATGTTATTTTATACACATATATGGTTAAAAGTTCCAACCATTCTACTACTAATAATACGCATTAATATATCCATTTTAAATGTTTAAATAAACTTATCAAAATTCAAACTTTAATAATTTATATACCTTTTAAAGCATATAATCAACGGTTTAACTTTATGTAGTTAATGTCTATTATTATTAATACAGAGCAAGCATATTAACATGTGATTTAAAAATAATTATCAAGAGATTAAGCAAGCAAATATCAAGCAATATTTCAAGTTAACTTGCAAGTAATTTATAGCGTAATCAAAGTGAGATCAACTCACTTTTATCAAACCATACTTCTTCTATCATTTTGTACTTCATCCTGACATCACTAAAATCCATTCCTTCCTCCCCTAAACCACATGCAAACCCACCTCCATCATCAAGGTGCACACGGCCTTCCTGCCCCTTCGCCATAGCTCATGCACATTACTCCTTCCAATACCATAGTACTTGGCCTTAGCTTCCTCTTCCTTCACCACAAATGCTCACAAACTCATGGCCAAAGGCCTTCCCTTTCCTCCACTGGCTCAAGGTTAAGCCTAGAAAGGCCATACCCCTAAACTCATGGCCCAAGGAGGCATTTCCCCATAACTCCATCATTTTTCCACTTTTTAGAGGTTATAGCATATTTTCTAGATTGATATAAGAACTTTGACAAAGTTCGATGGAGAAAAGAGTTGGTTTGAATAATTTATAGAAAGTTAGAGAGGGTATTTATAGGTTTAGGAATTTGAGGTAAAAGTGTGCAAATCCCCCTCTTTAGCCATGAAGTTAAGCATGTAAGACCATGCTCTTACACAAGCATGCTTTCCTTGAATCAAGGAGTGATTTAAGGGTCCTTTTGTCCTTAATGTTTCTTTAATCTTACATGCTTACTTTAATTAATTTGATTAGGAAATGAGATTTTTTAATTCTTAGTTAATGTGTTCATATGATAACTTTTCAAGTTGCAATATGTTTGCACAACTTGTATTGTATAAAAAGTTGATTTTTATAAAATATTTTTCGGTCACATTCAGTATTTATTCAAAGTGTATAGTTTTGTAAAATCATTTTAAAAATAATTTCTCTAACATCAGTTATTAATTAAAAAGTGTTCAATAAGGTTATAAAATCATATTTAATCACATTAAATCTTGGATTCAAATATTTATATAATTTAGGTATTTAAAATCGAAGTGTTCGAAATTCCGGATCGTTGCATTCTTGCCACTTAGAATATTTCGTCCTCGAAATTCCAACACAAGCAATCAAAGAAACAACCATACAATAATACTTAACAATATTACTACTGTTAACAAACAACGCCGACTATTTGCCCAGGCCAAAAATCTTCTCATTGCACATGGATGATAAATAAATTACTAAGTGAACCTTTTGCTCAACTGCCTCAGGTTATTACTTAGTCGATTATTCACACTACTTCAAACACTTTGAATAGTATTTCCTAAACTTATCACAGCCAAACAAACATAGTATACAATTATACTAAAGGCCATACGATGTACATAAACCATTCGTACACAATCTTAATTAAGATAACTTGTTCGACTACATAAAAATCACTTCCAAACTAGTATATCATACTTCACTTCTTAGTGCGGACTCCTATCTAGTTCCTTGATTGGACACTTCCATTCTCCTTACATAGCAATAAAATATGATAGAAAACTTAAGGATCATCTCAAGAATCTGTATCAAGTGTTAGTAGGCAAAAAGCCTAGTGAAAAATCTTTTTTCAAATCGGTGTACACCACCTTGAAATCATGTACCCGAATCCTAGATCAAGAACTATCATGCAAATAAATGATCTACATGCAACTTATGCACTTAACTCAATTGGATACTTAACCACACCAATTTCTTTCCAATTCCCATTTATTTACACAAAATCATTTCTAATGTAATATTAAAATCTTTTATGCAACATTTCTTAGAACATTACTTATGTTTTATAAATATTTCCTAAAGACTTAACCGTGTTTATTTATTTTATTTTATTTATTATTATTTCTATCATTTTATTAAAAAATAATAATTTTGGAAACATTTCAAGACTTTAGTTCATTATTCGTATAATGCAATGCTATATCCTAAGAGGACAAACAAAATATTCTTTTATAAATTTAGTTTCTAAAATTTCAATGAAGGCCAAAAATAAATTTGGATCTTATAATGTAGTCAATCATCTAACTTCTTTATCAATCGAGTTTGGCAACTAGCTAGGTAGAGCAGGACTCTTGTATCTAAACTCAAGTTTAGAGTCTTAGAAGGCCCTAAATTAAAGACATCTACTAGTTGGCCCAATAACATTGAGTGCCCTATTTAACAAAGATGCTAAACACCATTTTAAACTTGTTTTAATTTACTATCTGATCAAATGGAGGTTTATAAAAGTTTAACTTTTATATTTTCATAAAAATACTTAGCTTCAATTATATTAGTTCGAAAGTTTCCAACTCTCCAGAATTGTCGAAAATTTTATTTTATTTCGATAATTGAAAACTAAATAACATACCATAATAAGATGCACAACCTAACAATCTTAATGCAAAGGATACATGCAATCATATATATCTTTATTGAAAACTTAAGAATTTGAACCCCGGGTTTTGTTTCAAGTCATTTGAAATAATAATTTATAAATATAACTTTTAGGTATCAAATCATACTTTTTTAAGATTAAAACAAAATAATTTTCTAGAATCAATTTCCAAAATATTTTCTTTAAAATCCCTAGAAAATATTCAATAGATAGAGTAACAAAATAAATATAAGGAACTGGGTCCTACCAAATTGTACAATATAATCCCTTTATAAAGAAGAGTAATACTTAAGAGAAGTGCTTTCTAACCGAACACATCTCCTACCCAATTTTAGTCACTTTTGAGCCCCTCGAACTAGCAAACATAAAAATACTTTATTTCCCAAATCGACCTGCTGTTTTCGAGCGTAATCTCGAACTCGAACAAATCTTAAAGCTCTTTTAATAACATTAATCCTTTAGAATAGTTTCAAATCATACTATTATTGTTTTCTCAAAATTCCTTAGAAACCATTTCCAAAAACACCGGGATTTAACTTCATAAATTCTCAATTTAAAACCTTTATAATTCATATTTATACTAACCATATTTATATAAATTTAGTTTCTTATATGAAATCATTTCATAAGCGTTTATTTTTTTAATATATTACCTTTCCTCTTAAGCTATATTAACAACTTTTTATTTATTAACTTTTAACCCAATATTATCGTCAAATGACGTATAGTCAAATTTAATTCACAAGGAGTTCGTTTCAATGCTTCCATAAATTACTATCTACCTAACACAAGTCGTGAAAAAAAGGTAAATTCAATAAACATTAGTCAATGCCCATAAATTGGCCGAGCATGACTAATCAAGCAATAAATGAGATAAGTTAATATTATCATTTCCTAACAAACAAATACATTATAAATAACTATGTTAATTATTTGGAAATTATTCTTTTACATAAAATATTATCCTAGGCGTAATTATTTAATTTCCCAATTTTGAAAATAATTGTAACAACCCGAAATTTACCTGTAATAATTAATTTGTTAATTAATTTAAAAATAAAATAACTTTTGTGAAATGATCAGAATTGAGCTATGGGAGTTGCACCATTAGATTCATGGTAATTTTCTTGTCAATTTCCATATATAGAACATTAGAAACCAAGCTAATATGATCAAGATAAGAAATAAACAACGAAACGAATATATATATATATATATATATATATATACGTATATGTATATGTATGTATATATGGGCAGGTCGACCGCCCGGTCGACTTGGGCACCAGGCAGTTGACCACCCTATCGACCCGCCTTTTTTTTGGAGCGAACGAACGTTTGTTCGTTCTTTTGAATGACGTGCGATTTTGTTAACCGACTTACGTGTTTTGCATTCTTTATTTCAATATGGTCCCTCTATTCTTGCATCCGATGGCTCCTATTCAGCCTATGACGTGGTTGCATCCTATTCAATCTCCAAATCCAACGGGCAGAGATGCACTTCTACTCCTATAAATAGACCTCTAGACCTAACACTTTTTCTCAATTTAAGTATTCTCCAATTGGGTTCATCTTTCCAGGAAGGATCCTAAACGGAATAATTTTTCCAAAGGAGAAAATCGTTGTAAACAAAATTATTTTACAACTTCAAGTGGTTCCGAGAAGACCAAAGGACGAGCTTGGGACCGAAGGTGAGTGATTGTAATTATTTAAAAGATTTCTTTAAGTAATTTAAAATGATAGGGTTTCCAATAGTTATAGTTTTACTACGATTTTTGGAATAGCCTTTTCAGTAGTTTATTTACAGTTTTTTTTAGAATTATTTTCAGTCTATTTCCTTTCAGCTATTCTTTTCAATAATTTTAGTTTATTTCTGTTAATTATAGCTTTTCCGTTTATTTACATTATTTACTGTTATTTATACATTATTTACGTCTTCTTCCTACGCTTTGGATTTTCTTCTATTTCCAGTTTTCTTTTATTCCTTCTTTTTCTTCGCCTATGGATTAGAATATGATTAACGCGAATATGGATTAAATTGTAAGAAAACTGAAATAATGGAACATAAGATTTAAATTTCAAAGTCTATAATATAAATGAAATTGGACTGAAATTATGCCTAACTATGACGTTAATAGGATTGAATTAAAAAGTTTGGTCTAGATATAACCTAGAATTGTAACTAAAAAGAGTAAAAGATGAAAGAAGCTTATTTTCACACTTTGACCTTGGTTTATGTAATAAGCATGATTATAACATAGGTTATAATAAAAACGAAATGAGGCTTATTTTAAGACTTAAGATAAATTAATAAGCAAATATAGTAAAGATAATAATAAAGGCTTATTTAAATAATTTATCTAAGTTAATAAGCAAAGATGAAAATAGGACCTATACCTAATAGCATTTCCTATTAGGAAAACCGTGGTCTCACATTAGCCTGAAGCGAGACGAGGGCACGCTTATGCTAAAAAAGGTAGTAATTGGTCAATTAGAAGTCCAAATCATGAGGGATTTCGATAAGGGGCGCAACTAGATATTGTTTGGACGAAGGGCCAGTACCAACAACATTTCCTCTATTTTTCTATGAATACACGGTGATCTCACACTAGCCTGAAGTGAGATGAGGGGTACGCTTATGCTGGAGTTGGAGGTAATAAGAAGACCCAATAGGTGGAGCAAAAGGTAGCATGGGCATGGTGGCAGTTAGGTGTGCGACTTCCATTGGGGTCCTTAATAATAGCTATGAGTTCCAAGCGCTTAGTTTGAGTGTCTTATGTAGACAAAATTGCCTTTTGATTAGGGAGCTATATATGTCGTTCGGTCCAATGTGGTTGCTCTATGCATTTTTTATAGATGCCATTGGCTGCTGCCTAGGGAGTTATATAGCGGATGGTCCACAAAAAGGTCTATAGTGTAGCAGGCCGATCAAAAGGGTAGAATTAGGGTTACATCCAAATTACAAGATTAGGAATTCAGCTTAATAAAAGCAGAAATCAAGAACAAGTGCAAGCAATTAAAGTTAAACTATCTTATAAGTTGAGTAATAATTAATCTACTTATTCCTAGTTTATTTCTTTCCTATTTCCCCTGTTATCCTTATTTGTGCTAGAACTGTTGTAGAGTCTACTACTTTTATCTTGCTTAAAGACTCTAGTAATTACGATCATTCACCAGACTTTTAGTCTAACCCACTCCTCTATTTTCTCTTTTTTCACCCATAGGCAATCAAGGGAGAAGTCAATAGATCGTTGTTGCTCGAAGTTTCTTGAAGGAGACCACTGCTATGTATTTCTTTCATTTTTCAGTTTTAGTTCTTATATTGCACTGGCACTATAATGAGGGATAATTGTACTCTGATTTTATGGAGACTATGGTTTTTGATTTAAGACATATATGGGCAGTTTGACATTTGAAGTATTTGGTATGTGATGACTTATTTTATCATCTAATATTATGGAGTTGACCTTGAACAAAATACTATATTTGTTTATGCTGTGTTATTATTATTATTTAGTTTTTGTCTTATGAATCGTAGTCCCCGCTAGTTTTAGTTATACCTACAACGCACAACATCTTTTAGTGTGTCCTTTCGGGTATACTAAGGGGTGTGGGGTGTTAAATTTGGTATCAGAGCCTAAGGTTACATAATTCCTAAAAATTTATTTTAAAAGTAATGTATTTTCCAAAATAACTTATTTTAAAAGTATTTTTTAGAAAAGAACTTTTAGAAATGATTTTAATTCTAAAAGTGTTCTTATAAAAATCCCCTCATAAGTCTAATTCAATCCCCCTTTGACTCTTTCCTAAACTATCTTTTTTTCTTTCGTAGAATGGCTGATTCCCCGAACCTTCCCGAGGGCATCCGTATCCTAGCCTAGTTTCGTAAATACTTACAAGCCATGACTCCAGAAGTGCACGGGCCTGTGCCCAATCCTGCACCAGTGGGAATCCCATTAACCTACCTACGACCATCAATTTCTCTAAGCTTTGTAAAGATTTTACGAGTTTGAGCGGAAAGACTTTTTCTGGCAAGGTGACTTTTGTGGAGGTGAGAGCATGGCTTAGGGACATAGAGAGGATGTTTGGTCTTTTGGGATTGGATGGTCGCAGCGAGTTCAGCTAGCTGCTTGGCAGCTGAAGGAGGAGGCATCTTTTTGGTGGGAAGTGATCGAGTTGGAGGGAAGGAATATTACATAGGATGGATTCCGAGAGCGACTCAATAGGAAGTTTCTATCTCAGGCGGAAGAGAGTGTTCAGCTAGAAAGGTTTATTAATTTAAAGCAAGGGAGTTTGTCTGTTAAGGAATACATCAATCAATTCAATGAGCTATTGCGGTTTGGTATGGATTTGGTGAATATGCAGCATAAGAAAGCAATGAAGTTTGCGAAGGGAATGAATCAACCCCTTTAGGGATTATTGCTAACTCATGTACCGATGTGGGCTACTTATGAGTCTTTGGTCGAGATGGCACTTATGTCGGATACAGTCAAGGAGAGAGAGTCTAAAGAAGAAGTTAAGTCAGAGGGTCCAAAGAAGAAGTGGTGGGAAAAGAACAAGAAGAAGAAAAAGGTGATGGTCCTCAGAAGTAGATTAGAATAAAGTGCCATAGTTGTGGTAAGGTAGGACATATAGCCAAGGATTGTTGGAAGGAGAAGATGAAGGGTAAGTGCTATACTTGGAGGCAGTCCAAACATATGAGTAGGAGTTTTCCCCAGGGAGCGAGTGCATCAGTTGCGCAGATTCAGGCGTTAGAGACAACACCTTCCAGTAGCATTCCTGATAGAAGTAGGAAAGTCACAGTTGAAGGTTTGATTTCTATATCTGATTTTCCCATTTGGACTCTATTTGATTCTAGAGCATCACACTCTTTTATCTCTAGTTCTCTAGTTGATTGTTTACACATGGACATATCATTAGTAGTAGACCCATTATTGTTTCAAACCCCATAGGAGGATCGACACACTTATCTATGGTTTATAGGGGTTTGAAAATCATTATCCTAGGCATACTGCGACGCCTATGTTTTGGGATTATCCGAGTATGGGATGATCTTAGGGATGGATTGACTATCCACATACGGAGCCATATTAGACTGAGAGAGGAGAGACGTTAGACTTGAGACTTGTTGTGGTAGGACTCGGGAGGTTTTTTGCGACCCACAAGGGTCAGTCATGTTGAGTTTTCTCTATTCCCCTTAATTCATCTTCATTAGAGTTGCATTGGTTTCTATCGTCAAAGATTTTACAGTTGTCTTTAAGGAGGTTAGGAGACTACCCCCTAAGAGAGAGATTGACTTCAGGATTTATTTGACCGAGAATGCTAAGCCAATAGCATTACCTGTAAGGCACACGGCGCCTAGGGAGAGGAAAGAATTGAACAAGAAGATTCATAAGCTTATGGAGAAGGGATTCATAAGAAGGATCATATCGGAGTGGGGAGCACTAGTCGTCTTCGCCACTAAGGCGGATGGCTCTCTTCGACTTTGCGTGGATTATAGAGAATTAACTAAACTCACCAAGAAGAACCGATATCCACTCCCTAGGATTGATGATTTTTTTGGCCATCTGGTAGGTTATTTGGTTTTCTCTCAGCTTGATTTATGCAACGGGATTCCATTAGCTTAGAGTCGTCGATGACAGCATAGATAAGACTGCCTTTAGGACACTAGACAGATTTTTCGAGTGGTTGGTTATGCCTTTTGGGCTAACCAATGCTCCAGCCTATTTCGTTGACTTGATGAGATACATCTTTAGGGATGTCTTAAATAAGTTTGTGGCGGTATTCGTGGATGACATCTTGGTATTTTCCTAGAACATGGAGAAGCATGTTATTCATTTGGAAGAATTTCTTCGTACACTTCGTAACCATCATTTGAGAGCTAAGTTTTCGAAGTGTCATTTTTGGAGAGAGGAAGTTCGTTTCTTGGGGCACGTAGTCTCGAAGCAAGGTTTGGCTATTGACCCCGCCAAGGTTATTGCAGTATAAGCTTGGAAAGCCCCTAAGAACGTTGTCGAGGTTAGGGCTTCCTAGGATTGGCTGGCTACTATAGGAAGTTCTTTAGAGACTTTGCCAAGATTTCGGCACCAGTCACGCGCCTTACTAAGAAGAATAAAGCTTTCGTGTAGGACTTAGATTGTAAGGATTACTTCACGAAGCTTAAGAGAGCCTTTACTAGTGCATCAGTGTTAGTATTACCCGACGGAGCTAAAACTTTCACTGTATTCACTGATGCATGCGGAACGGGTCTAGGAGCGGCGTTGATGCAAGAACGTAGAGTAGTGTGTTATGGTAGTAGGAAGCTGAGGATGCATGAGAAGAAGTACCCTACACACGATTTGGAGTTGGCTGCCATAGTTTTTGCACTTAAGTCTTGGAGGCACTATTTGCTTGGAGATAGGTTTGAGCTTTTTACTTACCATAAGTTTTTGAAGTACCTATTCTCACAGAAGGACTTGAACTTGAGGCAAAAAAAGTGGATGGAGTTCGTATGATTTTGAGATAGCTTATACCCCTGGCAAGGGTAATGTGGTTGTAGATGCATTAAGTAGAAAGAAAGCAACCCTTAGTCCTTTGTTCGTAGAGTGGAGGAGCTCGGAGTTTATTTCTACTTTTGATTTTAAGGCCTCTACAGATATTACCCCCGAATTGTTGGCGACATTAGAGGTGAGATCCACCCTTATGGATCAGCTTGGCTCGATGCAGCGAGGATTCAGAGCTCATGGACATTATAGATAGGAGTAGCCAAGGAGAGGTCTCTAGGCATCTCCAACGTTATTCCATAGATAGTATGGGGTGGCTTAGGAGAGATAGGAGGCTTTGTGTTCCATGTATCAGTGACTTGTTGAGAGCAGTTTTAGAAGAGGCGCACCATTCCCGTATGAATATTCATCCGTGTGGTGAAAAAATATATCGAGATATGAAGAGGATATTCTATCGAGGTGGCATGAAGAAGGACGTGGCGGAATTCGTAGCTAAGCGTCTCATATGCCAAAGGGTAAAACAGAACAACATTAACATGGTGGATTACTTCGGCCTTTAGATATACCAAAGTGGAAGTGGGACAACATTTCTATGGATTTTATAGATGGTTTACCCCATTTTAGGAAGGGGAATACTAGCATTTGGGTGATTGTTGATAGATTGACCAAGAGTGCCCACTTCATACCAGTTAAGAGTAAGCATACAGCTTCATATTTGGCATCCTTGTATATTCGACAGATAGTCCGACTACAAGGAGTTCTTTCTGGCATGGTGGGTGATAGAGAACCCATTTTCACTAGTGGGTTTTGGAAGAGCTTATAGGAGGTGCTAGGGATGCGAATGAGATTGAGTACAGCCTATGATCCCTAGACGGATGGCCAAACAGAAAGGATCAATAGGATGCTTGAGGATTTGCTACGGATGTGCATTTTGGACTTCAGATGAACTTAGAAGGAGCATCTTCTGTTGGTTGAGTTTGCCTACAATAATAGCTACCGAACAAGTATAGGAATGGTACCATTTGAGGCTTTATATGGAAGACCTTGCAAGTCCCCATTATGTTGGGTAGAGTCTACGGAGAAATTATTACTTGGACCCGATATGGTTAGGGATACCTCCGAGAGAGTGGATTTGATTTAGCGGAGGATGAAGATGGCTCAAGACAGATAGAAGTCGTATGTGGACAAGCGGAGGAGAGACTTAGATTTTGAGGTCAGAGACTTAGTTTTTATCAAAGTATCCCCACTTAGGAAGGTGGTAAGATTTGGGTCAAATGGAAAGTTAGCCCCTATATTTGTTGGTCCTTTCCCTATCGTAGAGAGAATTGGGAAGATGGCTTACAAAGTGAAGCTACCTGATAGGCTCGTAGGAGTGCACAACGTTTTCCATGTTTCGCACTTGCGAAAGTGCTTACATAACCCGTTGGAGGTTGTAGAGCCTAGTCAGTTGGAGGAGGTAGAAAGGGAAGCTTTTGTTCGGCATATCCCCATGAAGATTGTTGGAAGAGACATCAAGCGACTAAGGAACAAGGAGGTTCAACTGGTGAAGGTGCAATGGAGAGATGATGTTGTTGACGCCACTTGGGAAGCAGAAGAGAAGATTCGTACTTCCTATCCGTATCTTTTTGATAGTAAGTTTTAGAATTCCTTTTTCCATCTTTCGACTTGAATAGATTCTTTCCTTTATTATCCTTTGAGAGTGTAAAACTTAGAATTCAACCTATGGATAGTAGGATTTGATATAAACATGTTAATAGAACATATTATGAATGATGTGTGCTAGTGATTGCAAGTGTTCGCTAGTAGATGCTATGGACGATAATAGGTACACTAGGCACTATTATTCTTTAGGGATTGGCCTAACTAGGACACCAAAGCATATGCATATGGATGTGTGTGCATTTTTATTTTATTTCCATGGTTGCTAAAAATGGATGTTTATCATATGATTGTTTCATTTGGATGATGTTTGCAGCATGCATATAGAATTATCAGTTATCATTAGGAAATTTTTACATTCATTTAGATACATGGCACGGACATGATTGCATAAAAGGAGGTCAACTGAATCAGTGGACCGCCTAATCTTTTACATTAGTTAGGGACATTTACACTACACTAATTGCGTAAGTATCATAAATTGCATTAATTTTTGTAAGGATAATGGATGAATGGTTGAAGATTGAGAAGTTGGTTGTAGAATGGGATGAAAATATTTAGTACATTCTTGTATCCTTAGAGATTTCGAGGATGAAATCCCTTAAGGAGGGGAGAATGTAACAACCCAAAATTTAACTTGTAATAATTAATTTTTTAACGAATTAAATGATAAAATAACTTTTTGAAATTATCATAATTGAGCCATGGAGTTGCACCATTGGGTCTGTGGTAATTTTCAGGTCAATTTCCATCTAGATAAGAAATAGACAAAGAAACGAATATATATATATATGTATGTATGTATATATATATGTGTGTGTATAAATATATATGTGTATCTATATGTGTATAAATATATGTGTGTGTGTACATATATGTTTGTATATGTGTATATATATGGGAAGATCGACCGGCCGGTCGACCTGGGCACCAAGCAGTCGACCGCCGACCCGCCTTTTTGTTCTGGGAGTGAACAAACTTTTGTTCGTTCGTTCGAATGACGTGCAATTTTGTTAACCAACTTACGTGTTTTGCATTCTTTATTTCAATCCGGTCCCTCTATTCTTGCATTCGATGGCTCCTATTCAGCCTATGACATGGTTGCATCCTATTCAATCTCCAAATCCGATGGTCCGAGATCCATTTCTACTCCCACAAATAGACCATTAGACCTAACACTTTTTCTCATTTTAGGTTTTCTCCAATTGGGTTCACCTTTCTAGGAAGGACCCTAAATGGAATAATTTTTCCTAAGGAGAAAATCATTATAAATTAAATTATTTTACAAATCCAAGTGGATCCAGGAAGACCAAAGGAAGAGTTGGGGACCTTAGGCGAGTGATTGTAATTATTTTAAAGATTTCTTTAAGTAATTTAAAATAATAGGGTTTTCAACAGTTGTAATTTTAATACGAGTTTTGGAATAGCCTTTTCAGTAGTTTATTTATAGTTTTTTTAGAATTATTTTTAGTCTATTTCCTTTCAGTTATTCTTTTCAGTAATTTTAGTTTATTTCTATTAATTATAGCTTTTCCATTTATTTACATTATTTACTGTTATTTGTACATTATTTACATCTTCTTCCTACGCTTTGGATTTTCTTCTATTTTCATTTTTCTTTTATTCCTTCTTTTTCTTCGCCTATGGATTAGAATATGATTAACGCGAATATGGATCAAATTGTAAGAAAACTGAAATAATGGAACATAAGATGTAAATTTCAAAGACTATAATATAAATGAAATTGGACTGAAATTATGTCTAACTATGACGTTAATTGGATTGAATTAAAAAGTTTGGTCTATCTATAACCTATAATTGTAACTAAAAAGTGTAAAAGATGAAAGAAGCTTATTTTCACACTTTGACCTTGGGTTATATAATAAGCATGATTATAACGTATGTTATAATAAAAACGGAATGAGGCTTATTTTAAGACTTAGGATAAATTAATAAGCAAAGATAGTAAAGATAATAATAACGGCTATATTTAAATAATTTATCTAAATCAGTATGCAAAGATGAAAGTAGGACCTATACCTAATAGCATTCCCTATTAGACAATGTCTCACATTCGCCTAAAGCGAGACGAGGGCACGCTTATGCTAAAAATGGTAGTAATTGGTCAATTAGAAGTCAAATCATGGGGGATTTTGATAAGAGGCGCAACTAGATATTGTTTGGACGAAGGGCCAGTACCAATAACATTTCCCTTATTTTTCAATGAACACACGACGATCTCACACTAGTTTGAAGTGAGATGAGGGGCACGCTTATGCTGGAGTTGGAGGTAATAAGAAGACCCAATAGGAGGAGCAAAAGGTAGCATGGGCATGGTGGAAGTTAGGCGTGCGACTTCCATTCGGGTGCTCAGTAATAGCTATGAGTTCCAAACGCTTAGTATGAGTGTCTTTCGTAGGCACCATTTCCTTCTATGTATGGAGCTATATATGTCGTCCGATCCACAATGGTTGCTCTGTGCATTTTTCGTAGATGCCATTGGCTGCTGCATAGGGAGTTATATAGCGATTGGTCCATAGAAAGGTCTATGTAGTAGCAGACCGATCAAAAAAGGTAGAACTAAGGTCACATCCTAATTACAGGATTATGAATTCAGCCTAATAAAAGCCGAAATCAAGGACAAGTGCAAGCAATTAAAGTTAACCTATCTTATAAATTGAGGAATAATTGATCGTACTTATTCCCAGTTTATTTCTTTCCTATTTCCCTTGTTATCCTTATTTGTGCTAGAACAGTTGTAGTGTTTATTACTTTTATCTTGCTTAAAGACTCTAGTAATTACTATCATTCACTAGACTTTTAGTCTGACCCACTCCTTTATTTTCCTCCTTCCCCCCCATAGGCAATCAAGGAAGTAGATCGTCGTTGCTTGAAGTTTCTTGGAGGAGACCACTGCTATGTATTTCTTTCATTTTTTCATTTTTAGTTCTTATATTGAATTGGCACTATAATGAGGGATAATTGTACTCTGATTTTATGGAGACTATGGTTTTCGATTTAAGACATATATGGGTAGTTTGACATTTAAAGTATTTGGTATTCGATGACTTATTTTATCATCTAATATTATGGAGTTTGATTTTGAACAAAATACTATAGTTGTTTCCGCTGTGTTATTATCATTATTTAGTTTTTGTCTTGTGAATCTTAGTCTTTGCTAGATTTAGTTATACCTACAACGCTCTACATCTTTTAGTGTGTTCTTTCGGGTATACCAAGGGGTGTGGGGTGTTACAATAATACTATGTTGGTTTGTTCTGTTCAAGTGTTTAGGAATCCCCATCGATGATGCTGATTTGACGCATCAACCAGAATCCATAAGCACTCAGCAGATTAATCAACACAATACAAAACATTGTTATTGCACTAACAACTATGCTCTTATATGTATAATACAATCAAACTCATAATAAGGCATTCCATTACCCTATCTCTTAATGAGTTATACCCAACCAAAGCTCATGTTCTCGCTTAACCTTCAGCTCTGATACCAAAATGTAACGATCGCCTTTTCAACCTCAAAATGTTGACATTAATACATCCACGGTATTCACGTGCAATACACCCAAGAGGCGAAAAGGCAGAACGTTAGAGTAAAATAAATGAAGAAAAGAAAAGGAACAAGAAAGGAGAGAACAATATCAGAATCTCATAACGGAACGATAACATATAATATCAGAATGATACTTTTACAAAGGAAAACTATAAAGATTTGATAATCACTACAAGAAAGGTGAGATTTAACTGCAATTACAGTTAGCGTTTAAAAGTTCAATGTTGTAGAATACGTTTATAAGAAATTTGTTTCAAAGGTTCAACGCTGACATTACTATTAGTGTTTATTTTGTTTGCAGCTACACACATCAATGTTTATTTTGTTTGCCACCACTTCTCATTTACTTGGAGAAAAAAGAACATATGTTGATTTTAGTTTCCATTCCCTTCGTAGTTTCCAGGTTCCATACATCGATTTCGATTTCAGCACCGAAAACCATCTTCCTTCATCCATCGCTTCGATATTGTTTTAGCATCTCTTTCGTCAATTTCGAATTTTGTCACCCTAAACTCAACGAAATGGGAAAGTGGTGAGTGTTTTTCTCAACCCTAGTTTTTAGTTTGAGTTAGAATAGTTGTGAATTATCAGTTCTTTCTTATCAGATCAAGTTCAAAGTTTTCCCTAGTTTTTGTTCAATATTTATCGATTACAACTGTATGAACCTTTTCTTGACCTCTTTGATGAAATTCTTTTCTAGTTAAGTTGTATTCTTTCTGATTTTAGTAAGACATCTTGTTTCATCTCTAACTGGCTGGTTTGGTTTTTGTTCATTAAGGATCCACCATTCACTGATTCTGTAGGCATTAATGATGAATTGATGAATTACTCAATACTTATTTGCATGCTCTAAATATTCAATTACTAAATTTTGTATCATTAAACCTAGATTATATTCATTAAATTATCTCATTTTAGGACTTTATTATTAATGCAGTAGAAACTTGAAAATAAGATTAAACCCCTACAGTTTGCAGTTAAAACTTTGATATGAAATTATGATATTTTAAAATGTTAATGATGTAACACATTAATAATTTGGAAAATTTTGGAAATATTTGACATGCTTTGCGAATTGCTTTATTGAGTTAAATGGTCAGTCTTTGTTTGTTAATTTATAAATGCTGACCATTATGGTGCACAATTTTTGATAAGAAATTTATTCAAATTGTTTGATATATTTCATTAATTTCTCCATTAATTTCAATGGCGAATTTGTATTAGTTAATATCTAAATGCCGATCAATATGCTGCAATATTGATGATAAAAAAAATTCAAGATGTTTAATGTATTATGCTACTGCTTCATTTAATTAAATGGTCAGCTTATATTAGTTGATTTATAAATCTTTGTTAATTATGCTACAGCGCTGATGATAAGGAAACTCTTAAAAAATGTTTGGCAACTTGTATGAATTGCTCCATTAAATCAAATGACAATCTGTTTTAGTTTATTTCTAAATCTTAGTCATTATGGTCTAATAATAATGATTAGGAAAATTTTAAAATGTTTGACATATTATATTAGTCAATCTATTGAATTAAATCACCAATTTCTAATAGCTGATTTACTATAACTGCAATAAGTGCAAATCATGTTGATCGTTTTTCTTAAACAGATCATGGCGGGACTACTAGATCACTACACAAATGCTGGTAATGCTCGGGCTTTACATATAGTTACTAAGATGGCAGACTATTTTGCAAATCGAGTGAAAAATGTAATACAAGATTATAGCATTGAAAAGCATTGGACATCGCTCAATGATGAAATGGTAGGCATGAATGAACTTCTCTACAAACTATACAAAATAACTGTAAGCATCTTCACTTTCATATTTTCACATAACAGGTAATGTTTTCTTCATTACTAACATATACCGAGTATACTCCACAGGACTGTTCAAAGGACTCCCGAAATAGTTAAGAAGTGTATTATTTTCTCCTAATCTAATTATTGTTACAGAGGACACTAGATTTATTTTGTTTTCGTTTGTAATATAATTATTGATTTCATTTTTAGCCTTAAATAATAAAATTTCTTAAACCGTAAGGCACTTGAATAATTTTCATTGACATGATATCAAACACCTTTTTACATTTTGTTTCATCATCACATTGCAAAAATCAAATATTTTTCTTATACACTAAACTATCAATCATTTATTTAATTCTATACAATAATTAGTCATATAAAATCTCCATATTTTTTTCCTAATAAACTTAAAATAAACAGATTTTGTCTTACCATTGAAAATGTGTTGAAGTTAGTTATGATGGATTTGAGTATGATTCTTTGGGACTAAAAATAAGAGTATGTGGTTTATTTTTATTCAGAGTGGCCATTATCCAGAATCCACTTAGAATAAATTCCACCTTAACCATTTTGGAGTCTTTTTAGCGGTTTCCTAACTTATTATGCTAATTTCTAAGCAATCTTTAGATTTATAACCACATCATTTGTTGGCTTTTATTTATTTATTGAATGTTTGAATTGATGTTGGGTGATCAAAAGCATTTAATTTTGGCTCATCTCTTTGACAAGCCATGCTTTCTTAGTCCACTTGCATTAAAGGTCAGTTAGCTTCTTTTGATACCTGCCTGAATCATGAAATAAGCTAATGCTACTATGAGGCCGTTAGATTTAGTAATAACCGACTAAAATTTTATTTTTTATTTATCGATTGAATCAACATGAATATTTTATTTGTGGTTTTGGTGCAGGTTGACAATTTTCTGGCTTCCATGCTAATACACATATTCCAATTGTTATTGAAGCACAAACGGGCTATGAGGTTACTGGTGATCCACTTTATAAGGTGATACGATTGGTAACATCTAGTCAAAAGTGAAGATTTTACCCGATAAACATAAATACAACCCACCCTTAAAAAATACCAAATATTATACATTGAAATGACTAACAAATTCATCTAACTAAATATGAAGATAAATTTATCTCTCCTAAACTTTCTAGGAAGTAGCAACTTTCTTTATGCATATTGTCAACTCTTCCCACACTTATGCAACAGACTTCTGTTGATGAGCATTTGTAAAATCACAGAAGAATATGTACTTAATCTAACGTTCTACTATAGTATATGATAGTGTACTTAATTGGTTATTGATTTATTTCTATGTGTAAATCCATTTCATAGTTTGCAAGTCAGATCCAAAGCGACTTGCAGACACTCTTAATGCTGAAGACCAGGAATCATGCACCACTTATAACATGCTTAAGGTAATTCGCATTTATTTTATGATGCCAACACTAAACAAATTGGGCTTTATTCATGTTAAGGCATTCATGGTCTTCAACATATATTTGGCAAACCTCTTGCCAATCTGAAATATATATAGGAACTGCATCACAATATTAAGAGACATTCATTCTTAACCTTGTTAAATTAGTTCAAAAAAACATGCAACCCAAACATATAAATAAGCAAGCTTCCGCATTCATTTGGTACTAACTTGGCAATACGAATCCTTGTTTGATTAACAAGTGTCCATGTTAATTTACACAGGTTTCTCGTAACTTGTTTAAATGAAGTGAAGGAATGGGTTATGCTGATCATTATGAGCGAGTCGTTATTAACAATATTTTAAGCATTAAAAAAGGAGATGAGCCTGCTATTATGATCTACATGCTTCCACAAGGACCTGGAATGTCCAAGGCTCGCAGTAAGCATAGATGGGGAACACAGTTCGATTCATTTTGCTGTTATTATGGAATAGGTTTGCATTTTTCTAAAAATTTAGTTTATCGAATTCACATAATCTATATTCCAAGATGTTTGATATGGTAGTTAGTAGGTATCTTTCTTTATTGTCTATGAAAATAATGATAACATGTGGTTTCTTTTGTAGGTATTGAAACATTTTCTAAGCTAGCTGACTCAATTTATTTTGAGGGAGTGGGAAGTGGCCTAATTCTATACATCACACAGTTCATACCAAATTCTTTAGATTGGAGGTCTGGAGGAATGAAAATATGCCAGAAAGTAGATCCTGCTCATTTAAATGACACTTATCTTCGAATCCTCGTAGAGTTTGATCCATATGAGGTATTTGGAGTTTTGATTCCACTGCAGTGAAGCTATTTTCATTATGTAACATACAAGTATCAGAATGATTCCATGTTTGAACCGCAGTTATGGTATCCTTGCATGATCTGCATTATAGACTGTACATGAACAAAACATATGGAACAACAAAAAATATCATCCCCCAGCACCCATATATGGTATAACTTTTGTCTATGCGTCGTGAAAAATCAAATATGTTGGTAATATTAATTAAAGAGATGGGACATAAAGTGGAAATTAGAATAATATCAACCAAAGAGAGTTTTTGACTGGAAGTTCTAAATTGTGTAGTGTAAGTAGGTTTTGAATTATGCCTTGAAAATTCTAAAATTATAGATGATTGATAGTGTTTTTTTATTATGTGATGTAACTAGTTTATTTTTTTGAAATACACACTTGGCCTTATTCTAAAATACAGTTGAAATGAGTTCCTGGATTTTAAAAGATTTCACTTGACATCCAAAAGAAAATACTCAGCTAAGCTTAAAACCTTCTTAGTCCGATTCATTAAAAAAAGAAAAATCACTTAATCAAACATTTTTATTTTTATTTTTGAATGTTTGAATTTTTTTACACCATGATTATCTCCATTATTTATAAATGAAATTGGATGAATATGGTTTTAGAGTGTCCTTTCTAAATTCCACAAATACCTATGGCTCCGTTTTCAAATCATTACAAATATACAAATCTCTCATCGAATCTTTCATCCCTTCACTTGTAAGTTTGTCGGTTGTGGGGTACATATATGTGCATCGCGTGCGTTATTTACTAGTATTTATAAAGTAATTTTTTATGGAAACCGATGTCACAAATATTGCTTTTCCTTTTGAGTACTATGCAGGAGTAACACACATTCATGTTAATTACCCTTTATAAATTGTAAATAAAACAAAATGTACTGCAGTCTTGTGCTTATCACACCTACAAAACAAGTGGTACTATGATATGCCTGTTACACCTTTTCTTATTTATTAAAAGATATTAAAAATTATGGCGCTATCCATCAGGTATGGAAGTATTCCTTTCAGCAGATAGATCATTAGCTAACTCTGAAATAATGCATTAAAGTGACCAATACAAAAAATACTTATGGACATTGAATTTATTTCATTGGCACCAAATTATTATATACGGAAGAAGTTTGTACATTGGAACATCGTAAGTTAAGTCGAGCTCTTTAGTTATCATGATGCATTTATCGTATGTTTAATTACACATGGTGGGGTTGCATTAAATCCTGAAATGCAACTCAGTTTAGAATAGGTTACTCCAAAACATTCCATTTTAATGCAAATTGGATCTTGATATTTACCTTAAAAATATGCATGATAAACAACAAAACACATATACAGACTTGGCCTTAAATGCGACAGAGTTGGTTTTATTTTTTTATGCCAGAGGTAGTATCAAAAATATTCAATAAATTGAGAACTAGCTACTTAAATGTTTCAGTCTTTTTAAGCCTTATCAAGTACGCATAATTAAATAACTTTTACTTTGCAGGAGGATAAATATATTTGACGGAAAAGTAGCAACTTGCTACAACAAGTTGATTCGAAGTTACTTTTGATGTTAACTACATTTTGGTTTGTATGCTTTTATGTATTACTACTTTTGGTCAGTAGTCGCGGCTTTTTATGGACTTATATGAGTTTGATGTAAGAATATTGCGTGTTTTATTATGCGGTGTTACATTTTGATTAAAAGATGTGATTAATATAATATGTTGTTTATAAAGTGTGTGATTAATATAATTTATATGTTCATTATGAAATATGTGTGTTTATATAAACTATGATACATATAAATTGTGGCTGCATACGGAACTGTAACTGTTACATACAGACTAGTAACTAGGCAACATACGACAATGTTTATAAAACGATGTTGAAAGTTTCTGCATCGTTTTGTAAACATTGTTGAAACTTTTAACGGCATTCAATTTTTTCCAGAAACGCTATAAATATTCATCAGAGCAACAATTAGAAACGTTGTAATAAGAAATCACAGCAACGAAGACAATATTGTAAAAAGTTAATATACCTTCGTATAACTACTATGGAATATATTTCATAGCAAAGATGCAATGCTAAGGAAAGAAATTTTGCTCACCAACAAATGGTAAAATGTATTAAAGACATCAATTAAACACTATAATTACTTTGATTCTACAGCATTTATTGTATTGCCATGGTATAGGTCTGATCTATAATGGCATGTTAATATACATCGTAGTTAAAAACGCTGCTAAAGGTTTTTATAGCGTTTCTGAAATGCTATTATAGATGCATTTTGTTGCAGTGAATCTGAGTAAACCAACCTATCATCAGCTTGGAAAGTTATAACAACATTTCCTCATAATTAGTGACATTGAAAATAAACAAAGTAATGCAGCGGAAAAAAAATCCACGGTAGGGATCATCCAGTTCCTCTCTCCAAGAGTTCCAATGAATCATCAATGATATTTGAAAATATACAAGGGGTTGGCCCAAGCATTATAAGAAGAATAAAACCTGTATCAGTTTGGTAATCCAGCATGAGAAAACTCAAGCAATTTGAATTACTATAATTGTAAAACCCTTTAAAGAATAACGATATCTCGTAAGACCATGCCGCAAATAAACATGGACGGGTTTTTACCTTACGGTAACTGAACCATCTTATAGAAAAATCTAGTGATATTATAATAATGTTTAGGGTGTTCAATATAAATATAAATCATAGCTGAAATGGTTACATTGGTTACGTCTGATAGCATACTTAGGTATACAAATAAAACCATTAAGGTACGTTCGTATAAACGGATTATCCACGGAGACCTCCCAGTATACTCGTAAGTTATACTGAGACTGATCACCTAGGACAAGGGTTAGAAACAACCTACCAAGCATCGTATGTATCTATAGATAAAATATACCATAAGGTAATCACAACCAGTCCGCACTGTAACGACCCAGTTTTTCAGTCGTTTGAATTTAGAATATTTAATTGAATTTAAATATTTAAAAGTAAGATTTATAAGCCAAACAGTCTAAATAATTGAATCTGGAGTGTAATGAAGATAAAAATGATTTCTAAATTTAAATTACATTTTATTTGAATTTAGATGGAGTTAGAGAACTTTTAAATTTGAATTAAAAATGAATGAACATAAATTGAAAAATTAATATTTAATTAATAAGTGTGAAAACAGTCATTTTTGACATCGTCTCAGAATTGGATGAAACCAATTTCATTGAATCCGTAGTAGGATATTTTTATAGAATTTTAAATTTTGTGTCGACTGGACTTACGGTTTGATCGTACGAATTAAAAACACCTAGAGATTTATTTAAACAAATTTAATTAATTTGATTTTGAAAACCTTTCTTCTGTGTATGATGGAATTGGCCTCCGATACATATTACATTGTATTCAGAATAGGGGTAAAACATTATGAACGCCAGGCAGCACGCTTCATTTGGAGTTCGGAAATTTGTAGGATGGACAGTGTTTTTAATTGGCTATATAAGGACCTCTACCCTTTATATCACAAAACCCCAGCCTAAGAAATCACAATCGCCGTAATCCTTCTTCCAACCTAGATGATCGTACGACCATAATTAGATCGTGCCTCTAGAGGCGAAATTAGGCCATGGCCCTAACTATGCTTTTGTAGAGCTCGAGGAGGGGAGTGCACCCAACGGTTGTGATCGATCGGAGTTCAACGAGGCGGTGGCCAATCTCGTGCAAAGGCAACAATTTTGGAGGCTTGATTATCGTCGATCGAAAGAATTTTTGGTGAGGGGACATATGGCGATGAGTTGCTGGAAGTCGTGGCATCCTTCGGTGTGAGAGTGGAGGAGTAAGGCAGATGGGGTCGATCTGGGGAGGCGCGCGATTCTCATGTTCAAATAAAAAAAAAAAAAAGACGCGTGTGAAGAAGGAAACCTACGAAGAAGAAGGAGGAAAGGGAATGGACGGCCCCAATCCGCTCTAGTTTGAATTCAATTGTTCAGATTTATTCAGGGTATTAAAAAAAATAAAAAAAGAATTCATAAAATTATTTTATAATAAATCGTGTAATCTTATAAGTTGCATAACTTCTTTATATGAGATTCAATTTAGACAAAACAAGGTTCTTTAGGTTCGTTACTGAAAATACTACGTATAGGAGTTGGATTGGTGTGATTTACGGCTCGTAAGAATTTTGGGTAAAATCAAACGCTCGTTTGATTTTATTCCAAATAAAATGCTGCAATGACAACTGCAAGCAAAGTGAGTAAAACCCACTCTCTCTGTCTTGCTTATATTTTTATATAAGTGGGAATAAATTTATTGTATGCTATGTGATGATTGTTTGGATGTTATGCTATATTATTAGTAGTTGGATATATTCCTGTCTATTGGAGCAGATGAGACCCTATACATTCCCGTGTATGAGCGGATGACCCTTTGTACGCACGTCTACCTCGAAGCAGACATTGTACATATTTTATCATATGTATATTTGACAGGTTTGAGGGATCCAACAGGACTTCTCACTACGGTTGATGTTTATTTACACATATTGTGATATACGCTGTATTATGTGATGTTTGATGTGATGGATACCATGTTTGCTACTTTTGATGTGAATCCCCTTATTTAGCGCTTTTGTAGCATCAGGCCATATTTTTGGAAATTTTAAAATATTAAAATGATGATTTCAATTTAAAAAGGATTTCAAAGTGATTTTGAAAATATATATGTTTTAATAATTTTTGAATTGTTAAGATAATGGACTTATTTTAAATAAATAAAAAGTTATAATTTTTATGTTATAAAAATTATGGTTTTGTGAAATGTACCCAAAATATGATTTTTTTTGAAAATGGAGTTAACTATTTTGTAAAATAAGTTAAATGAGAATTTTGAATTTATTATAAATGGTTTAGGTATAAGATTTATAAAATTGATATTTTATAAATAAAAGTAATGGAATTATAAACAAGTTTTGTAAGTGTTAAAATGAAGTTATATATGAATCTTTTAAGTAAATAAGGTTTATGAATTGATGAGGTTATAAAAAGAATGAATTTGTAAATAAGAGACTTATAAGTAAATTAAATTATAATTGGTTTTTGACATATAAATGAGATATAAATGGAAATTGTTAACAAAGGAATTTTATAAATGGAAGTTTTGTAAAATAAAAATGGAAATTATAAACATTGTTTTATAAATGTGGAATCAATTTAATTTGATAAGCTAAATATGGATTTTTATAAAAGGAAATATATTCACATTTTTAAAGTGAAAATCCTTAAATTGACTGTTTTAGAAGTGATATTTTAAAATGGAGTTTAAATGATTTGAAAAGCGAATTTAAAATATGTTACGTATCAAAAACATAGACTTCAATATTTGTTGTTGAAATAGACGTTTTCGTGAAAAGAAAGGAAGGCATGGACTATATCACTATTGTTATAGTAAATGATTTCCAAAAGGAAATATTTTAATATAATTAATGGAATCCCTATAATAGTATTTTTGGGTTGTCGTAACGATGTTTTACGCTATATTCGTTTTGACTCAAATAAAATATGTTTAAGAGAATGTTTTCCTTAAAAGAATTTCATATGTACTTAATCATCAAATTAAATATATAAAATGTTTTCCAGGTGTTGAAAATACAATGAATTGTGAAAATGCTTATTATTAAAATAAGTACATGGAAATGTTTTCCCAATGTAGAAAGTTTGACATGGTTTTTAAGAATATATCTTTTTAAAAGATAATTAGAAGCAAATGAATTGGCAAGTGATTTAATCAATAATAAGATTAATTAATCAGGCCTAGTGATTACCTAAGTGCTAAATTTATATTTTTGGCAATTTTAGTTTCTCGACTTGATGTGGAAACTAATTAGTCGTACACTTAGTGCATAGTCATCTGTGTAGGCTTGATTATCATTTGGTTCAAAGATGTTGATTTGAGTAATGCAGAGTGATTACTCCTATCTATCGAGCTTCCTTGTTGGCCAAAGGATATCAAATTGAAAGTTGCAAACGTGATAAGTCTACAAGACTTAGTTTCTGTATGAAGTTGAATAAAGCTTTTGTGTTGTTGGTGCAAAGAGACCGGGATCGGTTTATCCAAAAACCATTTCGAAGCCAACATGATTCCTCACTATGGTTGATGTTTATTTACAAATATTGTGATATATGTTGTATTATGTGATGTTTGATGTGACGGATGCCATGTTTGCTATTATTAATGTGAATCCCCTTTTTTTTGCGCTTTTGCAGTATTGAGCCATATATTTGGAAATTTTACAATATTAAAATGATGATTTCAATTAAAAAGGATTTCAATGTGATTTTGAAAATATATGTGTTTTAATAATTTTCGAATTGTTAAAGAAATGGATTTATTTTAAACAGATAATAAGTTATAATTTTTATGTTATAAAAATTATGGTTTAATGAAATAAACTCAAAATATGATTTTTTGAAATATGGAGTTAACTTTTTTGTAAAATAAGTTAAATGAGAATTTTGAATTTACTATAAATGGTTTATGTATATGTAACAACATGCGTTTTTGGATGGTGTAAATCGATGATAAACCACACAAGTCAGACTCAAACCGTTTAAAAGGGCAGATTGTTATGGGGTAAATAAGAAAAGTAGAGAAGGAAAGAAAACAAACACAGAATCTCGCAGCGGAATGACAAAATATAATAATTAAATAAATAGTTCATGAAGATGTTTACAGATAACATTGATTTAACTTTTATAATACAGATCAGAGTTATGTACAACAAGAATAAATAATAAATAAATGCAGCGGAACAACATGATGCAGTGGAATAAATATAATAAATAGTAATAGTACAAAATCTTCGTCTTCATCCTCCAGAAAGCAGTCTTCGACTGAAAAGCTCTGACTGACCCGAGCGAATTGGAAAGACAAAGCACTCAAGTAAGAACTAAAAGATCGAATGTAAGTTAAATCAACACTGAAAATATGAGTGTAACGGCGTCGGAGATGTTTACAGGGTTTGACATCTCTTATCCAGTGTCTAATGTGAGTGCAATAATAACTTAAGATATGTTCAGGATTCCCATCTCCTAAGGATCCGTTAATTTATCGATTATGTAGTACAATACGCTATTATATCAGTGTCTACAGTAAAGTAAAGTATTAAAATAGCGTTAAGGCATTACCCATATCCCCTTTAACACATTTACATATTCCCATAGTCTATACAATACCGTCTTCTCCGTAAACTGGAGGTTTACACAGAAGGCACTCTATAGGTATGTACAAAACAAACTCATAGAAGGCGCGATAGGGCATGTGAACACGGCACTCGAGGCAATGCCAGGGTAGATATACCAATTTATAACGACCCGTAAATTTTAATGGTTTTTATATTGTAATTAACTGAGTTTATATGAAATTTAAATAATTAAGTTTTGAAATAAAAGTTTGATATTTAGAATATATTTATATAAACATAACAAATGGTAAATTTTCATCAGAAAATATAGAAGTTAGTTTTGTTGTGTAATTTCAATTTCAATTTAAATCAGTTAAAATTGATGTAAATAAAATATTTCTCAAACCTGAATATTTTTATGTAATAAATTCGTAAATCATCTTTTGAGTGAGACGTCATATTTTATATCACCAAATTTGGACTGCTATTGCTCCGTTTATCTTATTTTCAGCGTTTTAGCAGCATTTTCGGTACCGAATATCGACTTTTGATAGGATGGTCGTATCATTGATACCTGTGTACCTTTTTGATCGTCTCGTCATGCTGAATACCATAGTGTATTCAATTGTATATTTGGGGTCTTGTATGTCTCGAAATCAGTAAAACGATTACCGCATCATTATCCGTTTTCGAACCTTTTGACTTCCGTGGCCTTTCATTTGTCTACCACCTGAAATTAAATAGCCACTTGTTATCAATATCTCAGCTATTCAATTTCTGACTTTTATTATTCCGCTGTTAAATTCATATGTCAGATCGTTTGTTCCGTGCTTCTCATTTGACAATAATATAATTAAAGTTATTATATATGTTTATCTACCTAAAGCTTTTCTTTGGAAACCTGCTTACCATTTTATTTTCTCCTTCCAGTTGTTTCACAGCCTACTTCTTCCCATCGGCCTTCCCCTCTTCCTTTCAAAACCCAAGAGCACTTCATTCCAGAGCAATCTCCGCTGGTCGTAGCCCTTCCACCCCCTTCTAACTCGCTCAGCCACCTCACCCAAAGCCGCAACAAGCACAACACCGAACCAACCCTCCATCCGCAAATCCAGTCCAGCCACCAAACCCCATCCCATACCACTCGGCCCTTCATTCTCCATCTCTGCCATCCGCTTTGCCTTCAAACGCCCGACCATGCTAGCTCCACTCGCCCATGCCCACTATTCTCCCTCCTTGCTGAGACCATCACCCCTTTGTCACCGCCATGCTCCAACCGATCAACCTTGCGCCACCACCATTGAGTTGCATTCCTATCTATTGCCTATATATAAGCCTATGTAAGTTATATAGTATATATTATGCCAGTTTTACACAAATTAGTTTATATGAGCATACATGTGTCATATATTAGTATACGTGTTTATTTATAACTTATATGTTTTATGTTATATATATATATATATAATTACATATTCTATATATGTTGTACGTCTATACAAGTTATATACCGTGATTTTAAAATATGTGTGTTATTCTATATGTATATTAGTTGTATTATATATATATAATTTGCATAAGTTGTTGAGTTGAGAAATATATTTGTTTTTCTTTCTGTTTGTATTGCTGAAAGGAAAAGTTTATGTATGTGTATTTAAAATTAATATGGTTTTAATGTATATGTGTGCATGTGTAAATATCTAAAAGTGTTTATAAAGTTTCAATGACAATCTATGTTTTAAAGTATTTTTTTCGAAGTACTTATAATCTGTTAGTTATATGTTAGTTTATATAATTTTTTTTGTTGTATAAGAATATAAATTATAACTTCTGTTTATATAGAAAAGTTTATATAAGTTTGTCTATGAAACGTTATATATATAAAGCTTGACGGGCTTGAATATAATCTATTATTATGTATGTAAGTTTATATAAGTGATATAGAATATGTTTGTTTGTATACAAGTTTATAAATGGTCTGTTTGAGTTATAATAAAGGATATATTGATTTTTATAATAGATGCTAATAATATATATGAAAGGTCATATATGAGTTGGGTTCTGTCCTGTTAGGTACTATGTTAAAATGCATTATATATATATATAGGTTTGTTTAAAATGTTAATATGTGTTCTAGTTTTTTTATCTATGTGCTTTAAAGTAAGTAGTGATTTTGTAATAACATATATATAGATTTTATGTTAATATGTTTTAATATCAATTTTAAAATATAATATGTATGTGAGTTTGTACATTTTTATATATTAATAGATGAGTATACTAGAGTTTGGGTTTTAATAAATATATAGAGATTTTATTTATAGGTGTTTAGATTTAGTATTCATTTGAAAATGTGTATATATATTATTTAAATCTGAGTTCTAAATTTAATATTGGTTTAAGAAAATAATATAATAAAATAATATATATTTCATTTCAGTCTATATCAAGTAGATTCTGATTTAGTTCATCAATTCCTTATCTATCAACTTCGTCCGTAAAATCCGTATTTATCTTACGTCACTTTAAGATTTGTTGTTAGATCAGTCGATAGTCTTGATCGTGATTCAAATCGTAGCTTATCGTGTTATCTATTCTCTTTAGCCTCGAAAGGCGAGCAATCATTCACGATTAACATTCTTATGTTTATTAGATTTGATTTCATTTGAAACGACAATTGAAATATGATGCTAAATTGAATTGTTAATTAGATAATTGTTATATAAGAAATATCATTATCTATATCTGTTCACCTGTGAGATATGACACCGTATCCTGTTATTTATATTTTATTTAATTTATCACTGATGATATATGCCTGTTGTTGATATGTTATATTATTATCATATTTGTTCTCACTCTGCAAGTTTTCTGTTAGTATAGAATTCCCTATGGGTTGAAATGATACGTACTCGAACGATCTTGTTGAATAGGAGAAAATCATTATGGGTTGAAATGATAAACCCAAGCGATTTTCATTGAATTGAAATTAGGATTGCAGGTTGAAATGATATATACCTGTAGATAATTAAATTGCGGATTAAAATGATAAATATCCTTATCACTTAATCATAGGATAGTAAATTATATATAGACACTGTTGGTATATATTTTGAAAAATGATTTCTAAGGTTTTAAAAGTAAATATATGGTTTTATTAAATATTGATTTTAAGATATTATATATATATAAATGTTATTTTATAAAGTTTAAAATTTTAGATCTTTAAATTTATACGTTTGGAAAGTTTAAATTTATAAGTTAGGATTGAAAATATAATATTTAAGACTTTTCTTATAATTTTACTATTTTTAAAATATATAAAATAAGTTTTAATGTAAAAATAAATTTAATAATAAGCTTTAATTTAATAAAGTTTAATTTAATTAGTATAAAATATGTTTTAAGTATTTATTTAAAATTTTATTTTAAAAGTAGATTTTATATAATTTTAATCAATTAAGGGTTGGAAAGATAAATTTGAAATTGATTTGAAATTGTAATTATTTAGGAATTATACTCAAATAAAATTGATTCAAAAATTATTAAATTTGAGATTTTGAAGATATGATTTATAACTTGATTTTTTTTGTTTAATATGATTAAATGAAAATTTTCAAATTTAAATAAATCAAAATGGTATATTTAGTTTTATTTAAATTGTAATTTGAGATTTTATTTAAATATCATTGGATTTATTAAGTAAATATTTCAATGGTAAAGTTGATGTAACGATCCCGTTTTTAAACCAAATTTAATTCAGTAATTAATATAAATTTTTGAATAAAATTGTGAATTAATTTGAAAATTTCCAAACCAAATAAGATATTAACTTGTTATATATATATTGTAAATAGAATTTTGGTTTGATATAAAAAATAAATATATTGAAAATAAATTGGATTTGAAAACACTATATTTTAAATTAATAAAAGTTTGTTTTCTAATTTTGTATATATATATATATGTACGTATGTATATACATTGTGATTTTGAAGCATCAATTTGAATTTAATATAATAATTTTCTAAAAGTTAATTAAATTTAAATTGAACATTTTTAACACTAATATTTATTTATATTTATCCATTTAAGTATAATAACTTAAGTTTGATTTTAAATAAGATTTAATAAAGAGGTTAATATTCTTTCTTTTTAAATTTAACATGAGATAAGTAAAATTTGTATATATATATATATAAAACATTTAAAACATAATACATATATAAATATAATACATAAATTAATACATAAACATAAGAAAATAATATAAAAATATATAAAGACATTTGTAAGTTAATAATAACGGATATTAACATTTGTAAGCTTTAAAGTAACATGCAATAACATGTGTTAGCTTAGCATATTTTGAGATTAACAAGTGTTAGTTTAGTTTCAATATGCAAATACAAGTGTAATGATTTAATTTATTTTCTTTCATTTTTAAAAATTATAAAACATCCTTATAAATACGCATCCACTCTCTACCTCTACATTTTCTTTCATATTTTGATTAAAAATTACAAACTTGGAAAACTTAAACTAGGAAATCAAAATAAAAAACCTGAGAAAGAAATCCATAAACCAGAAAATCAAAACAAATCTGAGACAAACTAAAGAAATCAAGTTCAAATTTTTAAAACCTAGAAGCCTGAAAGCAAGCGAAAGAAATCAAAATCAAACAGCTCTGTAAAATCAAAGAGCATGCAAGGTTCAACTCAGTTTTTATCAAGTTTCGGTTCAACTAAAATAGCAAGCTAAAGATCAAGTAATTACAGTTTAAAACAAAGCATCAAGCTTCAAATCATTTCCCAGTTTCTCAAAAGCCTGTGTTCTCTGTTCAAGCTAGATCCAAGTGAGTAAACAACCTTTCTAAAAGCCTAAAACTATTTATGTCTTGATTAGCATGTGATGATCCTTGAATGTAAGATATGAAATATGCTTTGTATGGTTGATTTCATATATATATATATATATATATATATATATATATATATATATATATATATATATATATATATATATATATATATATGAATGGTTACATTGGTGTGCATGTCTGGGAAACATGCATAGTTGCCTCTGTTCTAAATATACAGGCTACAAAACCTGTTTAAAAACTAAAATCTTTTCTTCTGATTCTTTTTAGGCTATAAGTTATAAAAAAAACCTGTTTATATTATCAAGATCTAAGTTTTAAAAATATTTCCAAATGAATATATTGGGAATTTATTTAGAAAACAAGAAATTTCAGTAGAAAGAAATTCAAGTCAGAAAATCAATTGTTAAAATTTCATGTTTTGACTTTATGATCTGATTCCAACTTGGAAATTATGATTTTTAAAAGTTAAATCAAGATTTTTAGTTTAAAATTGAATGGGGAATTCGTGATTGAACGAAAAAGGGAACTCTGTCAATTTCTGGTGATCGCGAGGTCGTGTAGCCTCGGGGTTGTGACCAGAGGTTGCTAGTTGGTCAACGGTTTCGGGAAAAATGGTCGGATAATTTTTTGACCACCGTGGTGGTGAGACAGTGGAAAAGTAGGGTTTCATACCCTGACTTGGTCGATTGGGTTCGCGAAGCTTGTTCGTCGTTATTGGTGAAGTGGAGACGATCAGTGTAGGGGGATTATGAAGAGGATGGTCCGGCGAGTCTTTTGACGGAGCAGTGAGGTCTCTGGCGATTGGATTGGTCGGCACGAGGTGTTTTCAGATGATCGTGCTGGGTTCCAGTTTATATCGATTGGTTCGATTTCGATTCCAGATGAAATTGATGATACTGGGTGGTCGGAACGTACGAGTTTGTCGTCGTCGACGTGTGGGTAGTCGCGGCAGTAACCGGAGGTGGTCAGTTCATCGGTGTAGGTGCACGGTGCACATGGATGTGTCTGGGTTGTAATTTTAAATAGAGGAAAGAGAAGAAGAAGCATGCTTGGGGTAGAGCTCGGGAATGTGGGTTTTTGGTTCGAGTATTTGTTTGGGTAGGTTTGAGCATATTATAACAGTTTAAAATTTTAACATAATAAAGTTTAAAAATAAAAAGAAGGGGCGACATGGGGTTTTACTTGGGAAATTCTTGGATTGGCTCGGGTTGATACACGAAGTTGTCTCGGGTCAGAAATTTAAAAAGTACATTTACAAGTATCAAATGTTTGAATAAATCTTTAATCCGTTTCTTTTAATAATTAATGTTTTATTTAAGTTTAGAAATAGATGAAGGTTTAAAAATAAATTATTTTAAATTTAATTAAGTTTAAAATATTTTATTTATGTGTCCCTTATTTATAATTAAGTTATTTAAACAAATTTGATAATGTAATTAAGAAGTTAACTAAGAAAATAAAATGTTTTTAAATTATTAATTGACTTAAAGGTTTAAGTTAAATTATGGGTTAACAATACAGTTATTTCAAAGGTTAAACTTTTAAAATTAATTGTTTTTAAGATTAATTGATTTGATTTTAAAAATAATTATATATTAGGTTAATTATTTGATTTAAATTCCTAAGTGTTTTCAAAGAATTTAATGATGTAAATTAGTGAGTGTTTAATGTTTAATTATTAATTTAAAGATCTTAGTTAATTCATTTGTTAATGATAACTAATTTCAAAGGTTTATTTAATAAGGGTCAAATGATAATTAAATGATTAATTAAGATAAATGGTTTATCATAAGTCAGTTGGGGTCTTAATTAATTAAAGAGTCATTAATAGTTAATTAAGGGTAATTACTTAATGTAATTAATTAGTAATTTATTGACGTAAGTAATTAAGGGATAATTAATTACTTAAAAGATAATTACTTAATGTAAGTAATTAGAGGATAATTTAAAGAACTAAGGGTTAATTATTAAAGGTTGATTAATTAATTACCTAAAGGTTAATTACTTAATGAAAGTAATTAAGAATAATTAATTAATGATTAAAGGTTAATTAATAAAGTGATTAAAAGATAATTATTTGTATAAGTAATTAAAGGGATTATTTGTTAATTAATTAAGGGTTAATTAATTAACGAGATTAATTAATAACTAAAGGTTAATTAAATTAAAGTAACTAATTAAGGGTTAATTTATTAATGTAATTAACTTAAGGTTAATTAATTTATATGATTAATTAAGGAATAATTAATTAAGGTAAGTAAATGAGGATAATTACTTAAGATGGATAATTAAGGTTGATTGATTAATTTCATTAATTAATTTATATAATAACCAATGGTTTGAAATTAATGTTAATTAAGCAGGGATAAGTAATTTACTCATAAGGTATTACTTTATTTGGTTTAAATTAATTATAATCAGGTGATTAATTAATCTTGCTTATGGATATGTGAATTGTTTGATATCTTTGATATGTGATGTTATGTGATATGATTGTTTTGAATTGATATGTGAACTGTGAATTATTTATCTATGATGAATTTACTTGTTTATCTGTGAATGAAAGATAAACGTTATAGGATTATACCGCTTATTGATATTATTATGCCTGGATTTATGATGGTTGTTTATTGTTGTATGTAAAAACCCCTACACAACACACACAAATATGGATTTCATGGGAAATTGGTTAAGTCATGAGTATATTGAATTTAATATTATATTATTTAAAAGTTGAATTTTGAAGCCAAATTGGTTTGGAAGTGATTTGGGTCAAACATTTGAAAAGGGAATTTTGGAATAAAAATTATTTTGAATATAATATAGGTTGTTAAAGTTTTTAAAATTTAAAATAATAATATGGGTTATACAGGATATATAATGTATATATATGGATTTTAAACCATTTTTAAAGTATTTTAAATGAATTATTTTGGGATTTTAAATTTAACCCAAATAAAACTTGCCGAGGATACGGTAGTTCGCTAATTTTCTGTTTTATACTTTAAAAGGCTATAACCTGTGCATATTTGATCGGATTTTTCTGAAACAAAAAAAACCTTTGTTTTCAAATAATAATAGCTTTCATATAAAGAAAGAATTTTCAGTTTTTGTTGAAAGGATTTCAAGTTATGGGTGAATCAAATTGGAAATAGTTTTGAAAGCTATGAATAATCTTTGTTAAAGATTTAGGTAAACCTTGTTTTAAATTGAAGTGGATCTTAAAGATGGATCTTTTGTTTTAAAATGGAAATTTGATAAAAACCATTCAAAAGGAAAGGTTTTGGGGGGCTAAAAAGTTATGACTTAACTAAGATCCGAACGTATCCAAATGTTTTTAAATAAGCACTCATTATTCGATTAAGCCGGGAGAGGACTTTATGTCATAAAACCCATTCCGAATTAATGATACGACGCATTGGATAGCATTTGAAGACGGTGGTGAAGACGGTGGTGAAGACCGGGTATTTTCGAAAGCGAAAGGATTACCTATCGATTGTCTCTGCACCAAATGGCCCTGAATAGAGATTTTGATTACTCTATGTGATGGGGAGTCCGGACGTGATTGGGGATTAGGACTTCTTTTGGAGTGCCGTCAGGATGGACTTGTATGGATGTATGTCTGACGTTACACTTTGAGATGTAAAGTTGGTTTCTATCAAGTACATTTCTGTTTGGTGGCGGAGAATTTATTCTCTTAGCTTAACAACCTTCTCTGAGACGTACGAGCTCAGAGGTTATGTAGTTGATGGTTACTAGTGATATACACCCAACTTGGTAATGTGGCATACTAAGTGCTGATCATTGGTTGATCAAAGCATGGCTTTTGTGAAAACGTAGCTTTGTGGGACAAGACTTCATCGAACCTCACACCTCGGAAATGGTCGAAACAGGAAGGATGCAGCAAGGTTACGGGGGTCGCGCCCCTTAGCACATGTGCATTTCCTTCTGGATAAAAAGTGATATCATGGTATGGAGCCTAGATATTTAACTTATGTGGTTGTTGGAGTGTCGAAAAAGGTCATTGACGACCGGGGGATGACATATTCATGACAGTTAGTTACCTAGTTACAGAGGTAACCTGGCCTTGTGTTGGCAGAGATCCGATTAGGTTCTCGGGGCGTCCCTCCAGAGGCATAACCATTCGGAAAGGAAGTTCCTTAGCCTTTGCCATTCCAATTACCCAATACGAGCCCTGTACAGTTTTAGTTGTAGAACCTACCATATAACATGGTAGCTATAGTAGGCATACTATAATGGTACGTATGCTGGCTAAGATTAATATTATGTTTTTGAAATATTTTCTACACTATGCACTAATAATAATATAAAAGGATTTTCACGTGTCAAGCATGTTTGACTGCTATAAGGAGAAATCTCCCCCAAGTGTGCGATTGCATTGTGTGTGTGCTGGGAGGCCTTATGGTAGTTTCATTTTCCAAAAAGCATAGCGAATTTATTTTTATTTTTTTGTTCAAAATAAACTGTTTTTGTTTTCTCACACCTGTACCATGACTGACCTGGAGTTTATTGTTCCCTTTCTAAACTCTGGGTGCCCATAATTTACCACACGGGCAGCCTAGAGTCAGGTTATCTGTAGTTCAGAAGCTAGTTCAGATAGTAGATTTGGATCTAGAAGTCTTTGGTTTGGCGATCGCATTGTGCTATATTCCAGCATGATAGTGTTTCGAGATTTTTGGTTTGAAGTCTTTGGAACTTTGGCAATGGAGACGCAGTCTGTTGGATTCTTTCTCTCTTTCTCTCTTGAAGATCATGTTGGAGATTTCTTCCCGCTGTTGCATTTTGGCTCTGATATTGATATTTCATTTGTATTAGATTGTTGTATCCATTTGTGTATCAATAAAAATTCATTTTGTTTCCGCTGTGTTGTTATCACCTAATGTTGTTATAAGCTCTAGCGAACCAGACTCAACATTTGAATATGCGGCATTCAAATACAGGTGATGTATTGGATGTTGATTTTTGGACGCTGAATCCGGGTCGTCACATTTGGTATCAGAGCAAAAGGTTGAAAAAGAACTTTAGCTTTGGAGTATAACACATTAGGTAACTCATTAGAGATAGGGTTATAAATGCCCTAGAATGAGTATCCCTAAGATATCTTGTCCGTATGCCTCAGTTAATTCTCTTACTATTCACTGATAGTGAGAATGAGTGCAAGAAGACGTCGAGATAGGGGACAGGGGAGTACCACTACAAATGGTCGATACCCTGTAACAACAAGGAACAACTTTTTCAATCAATCTCTTTTGATCATCATCCGATATGAATTCTTTGATGGCTTCCTGGCAGCTACAAGAAGAAGCTTTGGTGTGGTGGTGGCCCTACGAATCTTTGTTTACGTTGTAGAAAGGTTTCTATTTCCTATTTCATATTCTCATCATTAGTTTCCTATTAAATTTTCATTTTTAACTTTAAAGAATTTGAAATTTTACTTGAAATGGATTGGTTAACAAAATATAAAGTTAAATTAAATCGTACCAATAGAACGATTTCGATCAAAACCAAACTTGGAAATTATGTGTAGATTTTTGTGATCTTAATAAGTTAACTTTTAAAGATAAATTTCTTTTGTCCCGAATCGAGCACCATGCAAATCGATTCTTTTCCATGATGGATCAGCCCAGGGATTCCATTCAGCTGAGAATTGTGAGAAATTGTATCCATTTGCCTGTTCTTTTAGGTCCTGATATATTCTAGGAACGGTTAGTTATGCCTTTGAACTAACCAATGCCCCTGCATATTTCATAGACCAGATGATCCGAGTATTTTGTAAAGTGTTGAATAAATTTGTTCTTATATTTATTGATGATATTCTGATTTGGTAAGCCAAATGTAGAACAGATTTTCGGTTTGATCTGGTAATCCATTTCTCTATCTTTTATGTGTTCATATGTCCTTTGTTGTCTCCCTGTCTAGCAAATTTCGGGGACGAAATTTTTTTAAGGGGAGAATCTGTAACGATCCCATTTTAAGCCAAATTTAATTCAGTAATTAATACAAATTTTGAATAAAATTGTGAATTAATTTGAAAATTTCCGAACCAAATAAGATATGTGTTTGTTATATATATATATATTGTAAATAGAATTTTTGTTTGAAATTCAAAATAAATATATTGAAAATAAATTAGATTTGAAAACACTATATTTTAAATTAATAAAAGATTATTTTCTAATTTCGTATATATATAATATATATATATTTGTGTGTCTGTGTGTGTATGTATATACATTGTGATTTTGAAACATCAATTTGAATTCAATATAATAATTTCTAAAAGTTAATTAAAGTTAAATTGAACATTTCGAACACTAATATTTATTTATAGTTATCCATTTAAGTATAATAACTTAAATTTAATTTTAAATAAGATTTAATAAAGAGGTTAATATTCTTTCTTTTTAAATTTAATATGAGATAAGTATAATTTGTATATATATATATATATAAAAGATTTAAAACATAATACATATATAAATATAATACATAAATTAATATATAAACATAAGAAAGTAATGTAAAAATATAAAAAGACATTTGTAAGTTAATAATAAAGGATATTAACTTTTGTAAGCTTTAAAGTAACATGCAATAACATTTGTTAGCTTAGTATATCTTGAGATTAACAAGTGTTAGTTTGATTTCAATATGCAAATACAAGTGTCATGATTTAATTTTTTTATCTTTCATTTTTAAAAATAATAAAACATCCTTATAAATACTCATCTACTCTATACCCCTACATTTTCTTTCATATTTTGATTCAAATCTACAAACTTGGAAAACTTAAACCAGGAAATCAAAATAACAAACCTGAGAAAAAAATCCATAAACTAGAAAATCAAAACAAACCTGAGACAAACTAAAGAAATCAAGTTCAAAATTTTAAACCTTGGAAGTCTGAAAGCAAGCAAAAGAAATCAAAATCAAACATCTTTGTAAAATTAAAGAGCATGCAAGGTTCAACTCAATTTTTATCAAGTTTCAGTCCAACTAAAATAGCAAGCTAAAGATCAAGAAATTACAGTTTAAAAATCAAAGCATCAAGCTTCAGATCATTTCCCAGTTTCTCAAAAGCCTGTGTTCTCCGTCGTAGCTAAATCCAGGTGAGTAAACAACCTTTCTAAAAGCCTAAAACTATTTATGTCTTGATTAGCATGTGATGATCCTGGAATGTAAGATATGAAATATGCTTTGTATGGTTGATGTCATATATATATATATATATATATATATATATATATATATATATATATATGAATGTTTATATTGGTGTGCATGTCTGGGAAACAGGCACAGTTGCCTCTGTTCTAAGTATACAGGCTACAAAACTTGTTTAAAAACTAAAATCTTTTCTTCTAATTCTTTTTAGGCTATAAGTTATAAACAAAACATGTTTATATTATCTAGATCTAAGTTTAAAAAATATTTCCAAGTGAATATATTGGGAATTTATTTTGAAAACAAGAAATTTCATATATTTATTTTGAATATATTTCATATATTGGGAATTGTTAAAATTTTGTGTTTTGACTTTATGATCTGATTCGTACTTGGAAATTATGATTTTTAAAAGTTAAATCAAGATTTTTAGTTCAAAATTGAATGAGGAATTTATGATTCAACGGAAATGGGAACTCTGTCAATTTCTGGTGATCGTGAGGTCATGTAGCCTCGGGGTTGTGGCTATAGGTTGCTAGTTGGTCAATGGTCTCAGGAAAAATGGTCAGAGAATTTTCTGACCACCGTGGTGGCGAGACAGTGGCGAAGTATGGTTTAATACCCTGACTTGGTCGATTGGGTTTGCGAAGCTTGTTCGTCGTCGTGGGTGAACTGGAGACGATCGGTGTAGGGGGATTAGGAAGAGGATGGTTCGGCGAGTCTTTTGATGGAGCAGCTAGGTCTCTGGCGATCGGATTGGTCGGCATGAGGTGTTTTCAGATGATTGTGTTGGGTTCCAGTTTATATCGATTGGTTCAATTTTGATTCCAGGTGAAATTGATGATACTGAGTGGTCGGATTGTACGAGCGGGTCATCCTCGACGTGTGGGTAGTCGCGACAGTGACCGGAGGTGGTCGGTTCATCGGTGTAGGTGCACGGTGCACATGGATGTGTCTGGGTTGTACTTTGAAATAGAGGAAGGAGAAGAAGAAGCAGGCTCGGGGTAGAGCTCGCGAATGTGGATTTTTGGCTCGAGTATTTGTTCGGGTAGGTTTGAGCATATTATAACAGCTTAAAATTTTAACATAATAAAGTGTAAAAATAAAAAGAAGGGGCGACTCGGGGTTTTACTTGGGATTTTCTTGGATTGGCTCGGGTTGATACCCGAAGTTGTCTCGGGTCAGAAATTTAAAAAGTACATTTACAAGTTTTAAATGTTTGAATAAATCTTTAACCCATTTTTTTAAATAATTAATTTTTTATTTAAGTTTAGAAATAGATAAAGGTTTAAAAATAAATTATTTTAAATTTAATTAAGTTTAAAATATTTTATTTATGTGTCCCTTATTTATAATTAAGTTATTTAAACAAATTTGATAACGTAATTAGGAAGTTAACTAAGAAAATAAAATGTTTTTAAATTATTAATTGACTTAAGGGTTTAAGTTAATTTGTGACGCCCCACCTCTATACCCGCGCTAGCCAAGAACACTACGGTGTAGTGCTGTCAACTAGCCCGGAGAATAAGGCTGTTGAGGAGCGGCCATCAATAGTTAGGCCTTACACTAGTACTGGTTATCTCAATAGGAGTGATATATATATAAATATTCGTAATTTTTCATCTCTGATTTATTTTCTCCCATCGACATACCCCAATACCAGTATAAAACGAACTACGATGGTTCATAATAGTTTAGAACAGTAAATATAAAATATTACACAGATAATATAATGCGGAACACAAATAAAATAGAAAGTCTCATATATACAATAACTGATGTCAGTTACAATACATTTGATACAATACATATGACACGGTACATATGATACAACTACCACAGTCGACTCAGGAAGTTACATATACAAGTACATTAACGTATATAATATACATGAATACATATTTTCCTATACAATTATACAGACTACTATAAGTGACGACGACTACTCCAAAAGATATGAAAGAACTTCATAGCTCTAGCAGCAACCCAAAGCAGAATATCTACAACCTGAAATACCCGGTCTGACCCGAGTATTAGATTCAAAAGAAAATAATACTCGGGTCAGTCTAATTCAGACTCAGTTATTAATAATTAAATAATGAATAGACGACAGTAATTAAAACGAATCAGAATGCAATTTCAGAATATTGAATTGAATAAAAAAAACAGTTCAAACCATTGAAATATCAATTAAAATATTAATTCAAGTAGGGCTGCAGTACACGCACGCGTGCACTGCCTCGCCACTACCGCATATGGAATACGCAAAAGATCCATAAATCAAACAAATAGAATATTATAAAAGCCGCACCGTGTGGCTGCAGTTCACGCTTGCGTGCACTGCCTTGCCACTAAAGTGATGATGCACCTAATGAATATCGTGTGGCTGCAGTTCACGCTTGCGTGCACTGCCGTGCCACTATAGATGAGGTACCCAATAAAGATTCACAAGCATCGCCGTGAATTTCATAAGGCCGAGTGTCGATTAAATTGCAGAGAGAAATGCGAGGTCAAGCCCAATGAATTTTAGGCTCAACACAAGGCAATGAGCAAAGTAGCAAGTCATGTACACCAAAACAAAATCAAGAAACATATAAATGCACATGAACAAGCTACTGACCGGACACACAAGTGCACAAAGGCACTGTTACTGCATAAAGTCATCAAAAATGAAGGTGGGAGCACCATAAACATGGCACCACAACACAACATAAAAGAACATAGAGAGTCAGTACCCAACAGAGGCAAGTCCAAGTAAAACACATAGGAAAATTGTAATCAACAAGGTTGCATGCATGCATATGTATGAATACACATACATATAACACCAATTGAAACAGCACTTAGCATAGGCAATTGCCAAAGATAGTTCGATCAGAACCATTTAAACTGGGTCGAACCCAAAGTTAAAATGCAGCAAGCACAAATAAAGGCAAGGCAAAAATTGAACAACAAGAACAAGTCAGAAATCAGGTCAGAGAAACGAACATGTGGAACAACAACAAGTATGCAAACAGGTACAACGGCACTGCAATTTCAAGAAGGCAGTAAACTGAAGTCTAGAAGTAGTTCAAGTGCATAAACACATAAACCAAGTATCAGCATATAAAATATGCAAAACAAAAGTTGCAGTGGTGAAGAACAATTCAACTACAAACGCACTGTCACGACATGTACACAGCTGCATGAAACAGCAAGTACAAACACAAGTAAACTACATGCCTCGAAGAATAGAGCACAAACTCGAATGACCAAAAGCATATGTCAGTGGTTTAGCATGAAGACACTGCCGAATGGAGGTGAAGGCAAACAAGATGGCAACTTTAACTAAATCAAAAGAAGTCCAAATATACTGCAACTACGCTCTCAACCTCAATTTTCTCAAATACAACTTGACAGTAAAAGGCTCAGGACAGTTTTAAATATGAATACTGTCACAAATGAAATATAATGATCAAATACAAATGAATACACTGCATCAATACAGTGTATCAGGTTCGAGTTCAACCAAGGAGACAGACATCAAGTGGACACAAGACTCACATATATACATATACATGTATATACATTATATACATGGAAACAATAGCATCGAGTAGAGACCAAAAGTGTTCAGGAACACAAACAAGTACAGGGATACAGTGGACAAAAACAAGCCTACAAACAAATGTGCCAGATTGCAATTCAAGTCAATCCACCCATATATGCATACACACAAACATATGTATATATGCACATATATGCAGACACTGGTGACAGAGCAAGCTTGTGTACAACTCGACACATTCAATTCATTTCATTTCATTTTATTTTTCTTTAAAAACATTTGCAGGTCTAAAAATCATGTAAATAAAAATCTACCCGAGCCTTACAAAGTTTTACCCGAGTCAAAAGCAACGAAAACCCGAGGCAAGCCTAAAATAATCAAGTAGCGAAACAGGTCAGTGAAGCCGGTCATAATGAATATGACAAAAGAAATGGCCAGCAACAACATGCTTAAGGACACTAAGGTGTACAATGAACAATGTAAGTCATGGGATCTAAATCAACAGCCCCGAAATCATCTCAAGGCAGAAAAGCATCAACATCGAACAAAAACAGGGTCGAGGCGACAAAGTTACAAAATCAATCATCAAAACAAATCGAATGGCCGAAGTCAGGTACAAAAATTCAAGGCCGAACACAAAATCACCAAACAATGAATTTGAATTAGATGTGAGTAGGGATTACTCACCAAAATTGTAATCGAACTCGATCAATCGAAGCAACCGAAGTGAGCAACAATCGATCAAGGCTACACGCGAGTGATCATAGAATCAATCAACATGTTATCGGCACTTCAAAAGCCCTAAATTGGATCAGGGACGAAGCCCTAAAATTGCCAGAGGAACGGCCGCCACCATGAACAAAGAAAATAAAAGAGACGGGTCATAATAAGAAAAGAGGGCCGACATTTTTCACAAGCAAAAGAAAAGGGGACGGTATTGGGGTTTTTAAAATTTTCATGGCCCAAAAATAAAAGGACCACTATTTAATTTTTAAACCCATCAACCTTTTTAACAATTTATAAAAGAATTTTAATTCAAATTTTAAAACTTCAATTGGCAAATAAGCAACAGTATTTATCGTTTAAAAGTCGATTATCAATCGATGCAAATACCGAGTTGTTACATAATTTATGGGTTAACAATAAAGTTATTTCAAAGGTTAAACTTTTAAAGTTTATTTTTTTTAAGATTAGTTGATTTGGTTTTAAAAATAATTATATATTAGGTTAATTATTTGATTTAAATTCCTAAGTGTTTTCAAAGAATTTAATGATGTAAATTAGTGAGTGTCTAATGTTTAATTATTAATTTAAAGATCTTAGTTAATTCATTTGTTAATGATTATTAATTCCAAAGGTTTATTTAATAATGGTCAAATGATAATTAAATGCTTAATTAAGATAAATGGTTTATCTTAAGTCAATTGGGGTCTTAATTAATTAAAGAGTCGTTAATGATTAATTAAGGGTAATACTTAATGTACGTAAGCAATTAAGGGATAATTAATTACTTAGAAGATAATTACTTAATGTAAGTAATTAGAGGATAATTTAAAAAATTAAGGGTTAATTATTAAAGTTTGATTAATTAATTACTTAAAGGTTAATTACTTAATGAAAGTAATTAAGAATAATTAATTAATGACTAAAGGTTAATTAATCAAGTGATTAAAAGATAATTATTTAGTATAAGTAATTAAAGGGTTAATTTGTTAATTAATTAAGGGTTAATTAATTATTGATATTAATTAATAATTAAAGGTTAATTAAATTAAAGTAATTAATTGAGGGTTAATTTATTAATGTAATTAACTTAAGGTTAATTAATTTATATGATTAATTAAGAAATAATTAATTAAGGTACGTAAGTGAGGATAATTACTTAAGATGGATAATTAAGGTTGATTAATTAATATCATTAATTAATTTATATAATAACCAATGGTTTGACATTAATGTTAATTAAGTAGGGATAAGTTATTTACTCATAAGGGATTAATTTATTTGGTTTAAGTTAATTATAATCAGGTGATTAATTAATCTTGCTTATGGATGATTGGATTATATTGAATGCCTTGAATTGTTTGATATCTTTGATATGTGATGTTCTGTGATATGATTGTTTTGAATTGAGCTGTGAACTGTGATTTATTTATCTATGATGAATTTACTTGTTTATCTATGAATGAAAGATAAGCGTTATAGGATTATACCTCTTATTGATATTATTGTGCCTGGATTTATAATGGTTGTTTATTGTTGTATGTAGAAACCCCTACACAACACACACAAATATGGATTTCACGAAAAATTGGTTAAGTCATGAGTATTTTGAATTTAATATTATATTATTTAAGAGTTGAATTTTGAATCCAAATTGGTTTGGAAGTGATTTGGGTTAAACTTTTGAAAAGGGAATTTTGGAATAAAAATTATTTTGAATAAAATATGAGTTGTTAAAGTTTTTGAAATTTAAAATAATAATATGGGTTATACAGGTTATATAATGTATATATATGGATTTTAAACTATTTTTAAAGTATTTTAAATGAATTTATTTAACCCAAATAGAACTTGCCAAGGATACGGTAGTTCGCTAATTTTCCAATTTATGATTTAAAAGGCTACAACTTGTGCATATTTGATCGGATTTTTTCGAAACAAAAAAACCTTTGTTTTCAAATAATAATAGCTTTCATATAAAGAAAGAATTTCCATTTTTTGTTGAAAGGATTTCAAGTTATGGGTGAATCAAATTGGAAATAGTTTTGAAAGCTATGAATGAATCTTTGATAAAGATTTGGGTAAACCTTGTTTTAAATTGAAGTGGATTTTAAAGATGGATCTTTTGTTTTAAAATGAAAATTTGATTATAACCATTCAAAAGGGAAGGTTTTGAGGGGCTAAAAAGTTGTGACTTAACTAAGATCCGAATGTATCCATATGTTTTTAAATAAGCTCTCATCATTCGATTAAGCCAGGAGAGGACTTTATGTCATAAAACCCATTCTGAATTAAAGATACGACAAATTGGATAGCATTTGAAGATGGTGGTGAAGACCGGGTATTTTCGAAAGCGAAAGGATTACCTGTCGAATGTCTCTACATCGAATGGCCCCGATAAAGAGATTTTGATTACCCTATGTGATGGGGACTCCGGACGTGATTAGGGATTTTCCGGATTTGCAAGGACTTCTTTTGAAGTGCCTTCGGTTCCATTCAGACTCTGGATGGACTTGTATGGATGTATATCTGACGTTACACTTTGAGATGTAAAGGTCATTTCTATCAAATACATTTCTGTTTGGTGGCAGAGAATTTATTCTCTTAGCTTAACACCCTTCTCTGAGACATATGAGCTCAGAGGTTATGTAGTTGATGGTTACTAGTGATATACTCCCAACTTGGTAATGTGGCATGCTAAGTGCTGATCATTGGTTGGTCGAAGTATGACTTTTGTGAAAAGCACAGCTTTATAGGACGAGACTTCATCGAACCTCACACCCCGGAAATAGTCGAAACAGGAAGGATACAACAAGGTTACGGTGGTCGTGCCCCTTAGGGTATGTGCATTTCCTTCTGGATAAAAAGTGATATCATGGTATGGAGCCCAGATATTTAACATATGTGGTTGTTGGAATTTTGTTGTTGTTGGCACCTCGGAAAAAGTCGATGACGACCAAGGGATGGCATGCTGGTGACAGTTAGTTACCTAGTTACAGAGGTAACCCGGCCTTGTGTTGGCAGAGATCCAGTTAGGTTCTCAGGGCATCCCTCCAGAGGCGTACCCATTCGAAAAGGAAGTTCCTCAGCCTTGGCCATTTGTTGGAAATCCAATCACCCAATACGAGCCCTGTATAGTTTTAGTTATAGAAGCTGCCATCTAACGTGGTAGCTATAGCAGGCATACTATAATGGTACATATGCTGGCTAAGATTAATATTATACTTTTGAAATGTTTTCTACACTATGTACTAATAATAATTTCAAAAGGATTTTCGCGTATCAAGCATGTTTGACTGCTACAAGGAGAAATCTCCCCCAAGTGTGCGATTGCATTGTGTGTGTGCCGGGAGGCCTTATGGTAGTTTCATTTTCCAAAAAGCATAGCGAATTTCTTTTTATTTTTTGTTCAAAATAAACTGTTTTTGTTTGCTCACACCAGTCCCATGACTAACCTGGAGTTTATTGTTCCCTTTCTAAACTCTGGGTGCCCATGATTTACCACATGGGCAGCCTAGAGTCAGGTTATCTGTAGTTCAGAAGCTAGTTCAGAAAGTAGATTTAGATCTAGAAGTCTTTGGTTTGGCAATCGTATTGTGCTATATTCTAGCATGATAGTGGTTCGAGATTTTTGGTTTGAAGTCTTTGGAGCTTTGGCAATGGGGATGCAGCCTGTTGGATTCTATCTCTCTTTCTCTCTTGAAGATCATGTTGGAGATTTTTTTTCCGCTGTTGTATTTTAGCTCTGATATTGCTATTTCATTTATATCAGATTGTTAAATCCATTTGTGTATCAATCAAAATTCATTTTGTTTCCGCTGTGTTGTTATCACCTAATATTGTTACAAGCTCCGGCGAACCAGACTCAACGTTTGAATCTGCAGCATTCAAATACGGGTGATGTATTGGATGTCGATTTTTGGACGCTGAATCGGGTCATTACAGTTGAATTTGAAATATAAATAAAATTTATCAAAATTGATTTATTGTAAAGGTTTGAATATTTAAACTGTGAAATCTATTAAAATCAGAATTGTTTGATTTGTAATTCAAATCTATATTTGAAACCGATATAAATTAATGGTTTATTGAGATGTTGAATTAAATTGAAATTTTGCGAATTAAGATTTAATTAAATTGAATTTTAGAATTCGAGTTGATTTGGATCGATTTGTGAAATTTAAGGAAATTATTTATTTATATAAAATATTTTTGATATATATTAAAAACTATTTAAATATATATATATATAAATCATTTTAATATATATATTGTTTTTAATATAAAACTATTTTAACATGCTAATTATTTTAATATAAACTATTTTAATATACAAATTATTTTGATATGTAAACTATTTTAAATTATAACTATTTTTTGTTATATATACTATTTTAATATCTAAACTATTTAAGTGGAAAGTTTATGATTTCCAAAGTATTAAAATTTCAAAATATCATGACTTCAAAGCATTATGATTTCTAGGTTATGATTTCCAAAGTGTTATAATTCCGAAAGAATTATAATTATGGAAAACGTTATGATTTTTGAAATGTATATTATTTTAAAGTGAGTAGTGATCTCAAATTAATATGGTTTTGAAATGATATGATATTTTGATATGAAGTATAAACTATTTGAAATGAAATGACCACGGTGTTATAATAACGTTTGGTTGTTAAAAAGACCGGGATCGGTTATTGTCATACTCTCTGCCAATACCGAAAACACTTTGACAACCGTGTACGCGGTGGAGATTCCAGAATACAGTAGGATGGTTTGCCACGATTCTATTTGAGGTATTTACGTGAACCTGACTCCCGTGAGTTAGCTTAAGGTGGCTAAAACAGAAGCAATTGATGGGCCAAGTGAGGTAGCTCCTTCGATCGGACACACTTCTTCGATACCATTCTATTACTTTGTGATTGATTGGGTGCACCCTCGCATTTTTATGGGAGTGTTGGACGAGGTGGGCGGTAGCTGGGGCTATGCATTACCACCAGCCCGAAAGTGTAATTGGTATATCTACCCTGGCATTGCCTAGTTGTGCCGTGTCACCTACCTTATCGATACCACTACGAGTTTATTTTGTGTTGTACCTATGGAGTGCTCCTTGATAGCCCACTAGTTTGATGGAGTTTACAGTACTGTATAGACTACGACATTATATAAAAATGTGTTAAGGAGGATATGGGTAACGCCTTAACGCTATTTTAATAGTTTATCTTATTATGGACATTATTATAATAGTGTGTATTACTACATACTAGATTGTTGCACGGATCCTTAGAGGATGGGTATCCCAAACATCCTTTGGGTTATTTGTATTTCAGTTGATATTTCACTTAAGTTGGATTTATTGATATAAGAATGTTAATCCTGATTCGAGTGTTTTGTGTTTTCTTTATGCTCGGAACAGACTGAGTGTCACAACATTTGAGACTCACCTTTGGAGTTGGAGCCTTGCTTGGAGATCCATCTATATCTATTCAGCTTTCAGTTGTTCAGTTGACTCCAGTGATATATTCAGATTTTTATATTTGACTATGTATTGAGATTTCTATGTATCTTTATTTCTGCTGTATTTTGTTTCATACTCTGTTGTTTATATAGTAGCTTCATGAACTACTATTTATCAGTTTCCGCTGCTTATTGTTATATTACTCTATGTCTGTGATTCTGTGATTGATTTATTTACCGTATATGCTGAGTTTTGCTAAATATAAAATTAACAATCTGATATTTTGAGCAATTCAAGTCCGACATGTGTGGATACGAATGACACGAAATACCAAGATGTTACACAATTGCACTCCCGGACTGGTGGTAACGCCTAGCAGCTACTACCGCCCACCTCAGAACACACTTCGATAACCAAAATCGTGGGGTAGCCACCAAATCAATCATAAAGTAATAGCATGGTGTAACGATCCTGTTTTTAAATAAAATTTAATTTAATAATTAATATAAAATTTTGGGATTTAATTGTGAATTAATTTGAATTTTTTTTCAAAACAAATAGGATAAGTGTTTGGTTATATATATATATATACATGAATAGATTGTAATTTGAATTTGAATTTAAAATTCAAATATAAAATTCTTAAAAATATTTGGATTTAAAAATAATATATGTGTGATTTTTATTAGTATATAATTAATTTCAAAATTATTTTCTTTTAAGATTATATAATAATAAATAAAGGAAATGTCTTAATAAAAATAAGAAAATGTAATATAAAAATTTATTTAAAATATTTATTCATGCATACTACAAGTGCAACCATTTTAACATAGGAATTAACAAGTGTTAAGATTTTAATTCATATATTAAACAAGTGTCAAATTTTATCATGCATAATTAACAAGTGTCCCAAAATTTTTAATTTTCTTTTATTTTAAAAAAAATGACAAAATTTGGCTATATATACATCTACTTCTACTCTTTCTATTTCCTTTCATAAATTTCAAAAACAAAAGCCTATACAAACTAGAAACAAAAAGAAAATCAAAACCCAAACCTGTACAAACCAGTAAAACAAATTCAAAAAAAAAAATCATCTCAAGCCAAGATTCAACTCATTCAACCTGAATTAAAAGCAAGCTAACAAACAAAGATCAAGCAAGTTCCAGTTTTCAAACAACAGATCAAAGTCATCCCAGATTTTCAAATTCAAACACTTCCAGGTTCTTCTCTGTTTTCTTCTTTAAAAGGTGAGTAAATCTCCTTTGATCTGACCTATAAACTTGATGCAGTGATTAATGTTTGAAGTAAAGCTTTGATGAAGGTTTGCTTGCGTGAAATTATGTTTGTATATATACAAATATGTATACATATATATATATATATGCTTGTGCATGTCTGTATACATGAATATTCCCTCTGTTCCAGGTTTACAGGTTTCAAACCTGTTTAAAAATCCAAATTCTCTCTCTAATCTTCTTTAAGCTTTAAGTTTCAAACAAAATATGTTTGTATAATCGTGTTTTAAGTTTTAAAAATAATTTCAAGTATAATTAATTAAAGCATTTTCTGGAAATTGAAAAATACAGGAAAACTCAATATATGTTGAAAATTCAAGCATCATGATTTCTGGTTTTAATTATCACTACACCAAAACAGGCAAATCCTAACATTTATAGGTGTTAGAAATAATTTCAATAACACTTTTTAAGTGTTACTAATGGACTGTGAGGAATGGAGCGGTCAAATTTGTAACACTTATAAGTGTTAGGAACATACGTATTACTAACACTTATAAGTGTTGGCACCTAAATATATGGTAATGCTTATGAGTGTTGGTGCAGAAATATAAGGTAACACTTATAAGTGTTAGTACAGAAATATACGGTAACACTTATAAGTGTTGGTACAGAAATATACGGTAACACTTATAGGTGTTGGAAAATTAATATTAAATTCTTAAATTATGTTTTTACCTTATTTTATGCATAATTAATATTAAATTCTTAAAATAAATAAATATAATATCTCATAAATGATGATGTCCATATCACATATATAATTATCATATCAATTCAATATGAAGTATAAAATGCTTCCATATCTCAAATGCAACATTATCATATTTAGATAATACTATAATATGAGCTACAAACTGCTACAAACTTTCCAATTTCAGAATACCACAATATCATATCCAAATTACAAAAAAGCAATTTCATATTCAATTTTGAATATCCAATATAATATGAGCTACTGATAAGTAGAATTTTAGATATTACGACGATGAAACACGAGCTATATCACAAAGCCCCCATCTGAAAATTCACAAAGCTTGTCAAATGAAAATTCACAAAGCAATTCCAACTTCTATTTTTCTTCCTCTTCCTCATTTGACAGTCTTCATACCACATTTCCACTCCCCAGTCAACACTTCCTTCCATTCCTACATTGCACATACCATCAGACCATTCACAACCCCAGAGGCCACATACCACTTCGTTTACAACTTCAGATTCACCACTCCTTCCAAATCACCACATCATTTACTACTCAACATCTTCCCACTGTTCTTGACATTCATCCGACAGCCACTCCAAACACTTACTCCATCAAACATTCATCCACCTGACATCATTTAAGTCATCATTACATTCACCCAGAAACACAACTTCATCAAACAGCAATCTAGCCACCACACAAAACTGCATCCTTACTGTCTATTGCCATCACACAAACATTTACACTGTCAATTGCATCATTATCCTCTTCTACAACACTGCAGCTTTACAAACAAACCACTCCACCATCCACATAACAAACAATTCCAACATCACCAATCCTTACCGCCTCCACCCTTTCTCTTCCCTACAACCACTCAATTCAACCAAACTGCCAATACAACATCTACAGCCATAACCCTCACCATCTCCAATCACCATACTTCTACATCTCACCAGCTACCAAAAACTGACAACTAACAACCCATACCACAAACTGACAATTGACATTTGACAATTCCCATACCAAAAATAGCCACACCACAAAACCATTCTATCTGCAGTCATTTCCATACCACGGTCTCCTCCCCACCACAGCAACTCCACTGCCGAAACCACATACCATCAACCTTTGAGAATTCAATATGTCAAATGAGAATTCAAACATCAAAATTACTATTAATTGAGACTTCGCTTTCATTATATAAAAATATAGAACAGCAGTGCACTTCCAACTCAACTATTCATGTATGTGCAGGTTTAGTATAAATTGGTTTACTTAAATATAATCAGGTCTAAAATATAATCTAAGGTATTAGTGCATTATTAGATCCAATTATTTCCCATCATAGGCTACTGACCCATTTGTCTATGTTCTGATTGCTTGATACTATCTTTTTACATAGGTTTCTGATAAAAGCAGAAAACTCACTTCTAACAAAAGTTTTTCTTGTCTTATACTCTAATTTACAAACACTTTAAATGGAGACGAAATTGTTCCATTGGATAACAAAAGCAGCGTGGATGGATGGCACATCATTCAATTTGCTGGAGGAAAAAAAATCACCTACAAAATTTCATTTTAAACTTGTTTGGTCTACTAGAATAGCAACAAGCTCAGATGTTTTATTAAAATTAAGAATAGATGTTAAAATACACAAAATAGACAGTGATGAAAGATGTTCACCTTCTACTATATATTTGATGAAGAGAAGACATAGTCCAGCTCCTATCCTTCTCTTTCTCAACGTTCTCACCATCAGTTTTCTCTTTAGCTATGAAATTGATTCTTTTTGTTGTTACCATTAAAATGTAAAAAAAATTGCGCAAGCATAAAGGAACACTTGATATCTTCATATAGAACTAATCTTTAGTGATAAAAACTTAAGCAACAACCTCAGGGATGAGACATTAACGAATAGACATATGATTGTGTCCCTTTTGGGTAAAAGATTTAGAGAATATTGCAATAATACACATGATTTGGGTAGAAGATTTGGCAGGTTAAATAACTAATCATAAAATATTGATGTAGTAGTAGTTCACAATGCAAGTTGAATCAACATAGAATTTTAAGTTAACAATTTACATATGTTGCCTACGGCTAATAAGAATAATTCTTATTTTCTACGGCATTAGTAGTAAAAAAAAGAACACTGGCAATAGGTTACAAGGAACATATGTTGCAAGATTAGAAACGAGTATGCATACCTGAAATGTGCCCGTAACAATTTTTAATGGCCGGATCATCAAGGATGAAAGTTCAAGAATAACTTCTTCATTAGTTTCACATGGCACATGATTAGGAGAAGGGAATGGCATCGACTGAGAGATGCTAGAATCTATGGTTGTGGCTCGCTTAGGTCGGTCAGACACAGAGGACCATGACAACGAGGCCTGTTCATTTTCAATTATGTTTTCGGAGTTTTCAGTTTCCATTTGCTCATCATTGTCATTTCCATCTTCTATAGATACAACATCAGAAATGATGATCGAAGTATTAGAAGGAAGATTAGTGTCCAAACGGTCACTATTATTAGGAACTGGATGATCTTCATAATCAGCAGCTGCCCCAAAGTGATTGGTACCCTTGTAATTTTTGATAAAAAATCTTCTCATTCTTGAAGAACTTTCTACAAAATCTAACTTCCAAAAGACCGGTATGATTGCATCGATAAGACCAATCAGTGAAATCGTAAATATAAACTAAAGCTGCCACAGTATGGAGTTTGGCCAATAGTTTGCCTAAGCTGCAAGAGTAATGCTTCAAAAACCTCTTATATTATGAATATACATAACATATTGTTTTTTTCCACACATAAACATCTTCGCAAAAAGAATTTTAGTTGACAAAGAAACAAAAATGTCATGAAATAGTAGGTTGTTAATGATATTAGTATAATGATATAAAATACATAAATTTCCTAGATAACTTAAGCATGGTGGTTTACATGTACATACATGCTGAGCGGTATGATATAAAATACAACAACCAACATCCTGTCACAATCATCAACTTCTCATACATCCAGCACTTAATTGCCGAAACCATCACAACCATCATACAACAACAGCCTCACCGAACTCCATCCACACTACTAACAGTTCATCTCATTCTACTTCATCATCCAACAGCTACTGTCATAAATCAAACTTGCCATAATCCTTCTACAACTGTATAAACCACCACCTACCTGAAACTGTGACTATTACATGTCACAGTGCACTTCTACAACCACAAACTACATTCCATTCAAAACCTCTCTTGCACAATAATTCATAACAACGTCTCTACAGCCTCCACTTGCATCCTAATTCCACCACTTACAAGTGCACAAAACAACTTCTTCATCATCACCACCATTTCAAACCACATTTCTACACATCCATTCCACTGCCTGCCTTGGCACATGTCACTGCCATAAACCTTCCAACAACCTACACACACCCTTCACACAGTCCCAAAACAAGTGCAACAACCACCCGTACATCCATACATCAACAGTGCTACCTCCTGTCACAAATACATCCATACATCACCATACAACACCCTCCCTCAACCTCACCAGTCAAAACCCTTGCCACATCAAAGCACAAACAGTCATCCTCCCAGACACTTCCAACCTCAAACACACTCAAACACCCCCATTGAACTGATCATTCCATTGTCGTGGTTCATCAACACCTCCTCCCAATACAAACTAACCAAAAAGAAATAAAACCAACCAAGAACAGCAAATCCATTCATCACCTGCAAACAATCCTTCCGGCTCCACCTCCACACTTCTTGGCACTATGGTTTAACCATCAAGTACCTTTTTCACATCCAAACATCCATTTCCCCTTTGTCCAAACCTGCTGCTCCGCCCCTATCTATTCACCACTGCCATTAACTATAAACCAGCAGCGGCTTCATTTAACACAATAACATCAATCCACATCCCCTACTTCCCTACTATTCGTTGCAATCATTCTTCATTCTCGACAAATACCAGAATCACCTCGGCCTCATCCTCTCACTTACTACAAACATCGACATAGACAAGCTTCACCAAAGCACAACGACCATCCTCAATAAAAAAAGAAACTGCATACATACCACTACTCTACCCACTGCTACTACTGCCACCTCCAGTAACCCACCAGACCCAATCGCCGCACAATTCGAGCCATCACCTGACATCGCAACATCTCTCTTCATACCGCTCAGCAACAATCATTGAACAACCACATCCTACATGTATATTATAACCAAGAATATGTTGATGAAGTAAATAATTCCACATACCATTAACGATAAATCTAAACTTCTCATGGTTCAGGGTTTTGAAGTCGAGAAGTCGAACTTTATGGGTCAGCTCCATCTCCCATGACTTAATTGCGTTTTGCACCGTATCTTCTAACGATCCCTTTGGCCATTCCTGCAATTAATTAATTGTTGCAGTCTCAAATTTCAATATCAAATAGATCAATGAGTTAAAATTTGTTTTTCTTAATATGAAAGTCAGTTAGAAAAGGCAGATGATGAAGATACACCTAGGTTCTTCCTTACTCGAATAGCTTGTTAACTGCATCATATTATGGAGGTGCACCAAATCTCCACTGAGTGTTTTTTTCTGCTTCTCCGTACAAGTGGGATCTGTACTTATCTTCAACAAGAAGGCCATAGAATCTTAAAGTGATGCCACCGCCTGGAGATGAGAGTTGCAGCAGCGATGTAAGTGGCTGCCTCTAGGATGAACGATCTGTCGCCGCCGCCGCTATGAACGGTTTGTTGTCGGGATAAGAGATTCCGCGAAACCCTAGTTATGAGATTTTATGGAATTTAACTTTATGCGGTCAAGAGAAGAGATAGAAAAGGAACAACGTTACAAATGAACGAATGGTTTTAAATTACCATGTAGTCCATTGATATTGATTTATTTACATATTTACCAAGTATTGTAATGATTTTTTGTGTTGCAAAGTTTATACAGAAAATTATTTATTTTTACTAACACTTTTTGATGTATCCTAACAGTTTTTAGATGTTGGTAGTTTGTAACATTTATAAATGTTAGAAATTGAGAAGTATAAAATGTTACAAAATCACTGATTTGGTGTAGTGTATCTCATGTAAAACGTTTTCGAAAACAGTGATTTTTAAAAGTGGAATCATGATTTTTAAGTTTGTAAACATGGAGATATCTCGAGTTGATCATTTTGGGTTTTCTGGTGATTCCCGACGATCAGAGTAAAATGGAGGATCAGGATTGCCACTGGAGGTAGCTGGGTGATGGTCGAACTTGGGAAAAATGATCAGAAAAATTCATGATCATCGTGGAGGATAAATGATGTTGATTTAGGGTTTTAACTCATGTTTTGGTGGTGGTCGGAATTCGATTAACTGCAGCGTCGTTAGTGGATCGGAGGTGACCAGTGCTGGGGGAAATGGTGCATGGATGAATGGAGCGGCTATGGTCGGGGTGGCGTGGCTTTTGATGATCAAGATCGTTGGCTCGAGGAAGATTTGTCGATTGAAGTTTTTGTTCTAGGTTGGGTCGAGTAGCTCGATGTCGAGTTTGTCATCATTTCGGGGTTTTGGGTGGTCTGCTTGTTAGGGGAGGTTTTCGTCGACTTATCGATAGTCATAGCATCGACCGAAGATGGTCGGAGCACATATGCATGTGGATAGTGTCAAGGTTGTATCAGTGGCGCGCTCTCGGAGAAGAAGGTTGGGGACTCGAAGTCGACCTCGGGAAACTGTGTTGCTGGCTCGAGTAAGTGCTCGGGTAATTCGTGTGGGTTATCATGTTTAACAGGTTTAAAAATTTAAAACCAAAAACGAAGAAAAAAAAAGTGGCTCGGGGAAGACTCGGGGGATTTGGGTTTTAGCTTGGGACGATACTCGAGTTAATCTCGGGTAAGTGTAGTTACAGTTTTCAAATTTTAAACATATTTAAGTTTAAATTTTTTTAACTCATTCTTTTGAAATAATTGTTTTACTTAAAAATGGGATTAGTTTAAGGTTTTAAAGTAAACCATTTTCAAGTAATTAAGTTTATTTTATTTAATCATTTGACTATTTATTAATTCTTAAGTTAATTAAAAGAACTTTAATAGTATAATTAAAAGTTAATTAAGAAGAAATGTTTTCAATTATTAATTAACTTAAATATCTTAAATTAATTTATGTGTTAATGATAATTAATTACAAGGTTTATTAATTAAAGATTTTAATGATAATTAAGTAATTAATTAAGATAAATGATTTATCTTTAAAATTACTAAAAGATAATTAATTAATAATTAAAGGATTATTAATTAAAGGCCAATTAATTATTATTGAAAGGTTAATTAAATTATTAATTAAAGGTTAATTAATTTATAATTAAGGATTAATTTATTATTGTAATTAATTATAGGAATAATTAATTAATGAAAGTGATTAAAATTTAATTAATTAATAATTAAAGATAATTAAATCATTAATTAAGGATAATTAATGAAAGTAATTATGTGATTAATTAATTATAGTTAATTAAAATAATTGTAATTACTTAATAATAATTAAGCAGGACTTAAAAGTAATTAAAGTAATTTATTTAATTTATTTGGAAATTAAATTAATTAATTGGGAATTGAACGACTAATTCATCTTGCTTATAGATGATTGGATTATTATTGAATACCTTAGATTGGTTAATATCTCTGATATGTGGTTGTGATACTTTATGATATGAATTGCTTTGTTTTGAGCTGCGACATTTGTGATATATTGCTGTGTGATTGTGAACTTCTGAATTGAAGTAAAATTGTTGGCCTTTAATAGGGCATTTGAATTTCGATGCGACTAGGAATCGGATTCCATATGGTTATCTGAAACCCACATCGAATCTAAAAGATTATAAATGGAAATTTGCTGTGACTTATATATCCACGTGTTTTTAAAAATAAGCGCCCATTATTCGGTTGAGCTGGGAGAGGGCATTAGGTCATAGATCCCATTCTGAATAATGATATGACGAAATGGGAGTGCATTTGAAGACGGTGGTTGAAGACCGGGTATTTTCGAGAACGAAAGGATTACCTGTCGATTGTCTCTGCACTGAGTTGCTCTGGTAAAAAGATCACCATATGTAATGGGGAGTCCGGTCGGGATTGTGGATACCCGGATTTGCAAGGACTTCTTCCTTTATTGGACGAAGTGCATTCGGTTCAATTTAGACCCGGGATGGACTTGTATGGATGTATGTCTGACATTACACTTTGAGATGTAAAGCTGATTTCTATCAAATACATTTATGTTTGGTGGCGGAGAATTTATTCTCTTAGCTTAGCACTCTTCTCTAAGACATACGAGCTCAGAGGTTATGTAGTTGATGGTTATTAGTGATATATTCCCAATTTGGTAGTGTGGCATGCTAAGTGCTGATCGTTGGTTGATCAAAGCATGGATTTTGTGAAAAGCATAGCTTTGTGGGACGAGACTTCATCGAACCTCACACCCTGGAAATGGTCGAAACATGAAGGATGCGGAAAGGTTACGGGGTCGCGCCCCTTAAGGTATGTGCATTTCCTTCTGGATAAAAAGTGGTATTCTGGTATGGAGCCCGGATACTTAATTTATGTGGTTGTTGGTCGTTGTCGTTGGGGCTTCGGATAAAGGCCGGTTCGACCGGGGGATGGCATACTCGTGACAGTTAGTTACCTAGTTACAGAGGTAACCAGGCCTTGTGTTGGTAGAGATCCGGTTAGGTTCTCGGAGAATCCGTCCAGAGGAATACCCATTCGGAAAGGAAGTTCCTTAGCCTGGTCATTTGTTGGAAATCCAATCACTCATGAGCCTTGTACGGTTTTATTCATAGAACCTGCCATCTAACATGGTAGCTATAGTAGGCATACTACAATGGTACGTATGCTGGCTAAGATTTATATTGTACTTTCAAAATATTTTCTACACTACGCACTAATAATAATATCAAAAAGATTTTCATGTATCAAGCATGTTTGACTATCATAAGGAGAAATCTCCTCTAAGTGTGTGATTGCATTGTGTGTGTGCCGGGAGGCCTTAGGGTAGTTTCTTTTTTCAAAAATCATAATGGATTTCTTTTTGTAATTTATTTTTGTTTAAACAACTGTTTTGTTTACTCATACCAGTCCCATGAATGACCCAGTGTTTATTGTTCCCCTTCTGAACTCTAGGTGCCCATAATTTTCCACACGGGCAGCCTAGAGTCAAGTTATCCGTGTTCTGGAGAGAAATTGGAATGTAGATTGGATCTAGATGTCTTTTCAAGCCTTTGGTCTTTAATGTCTTTAGAAGCTTTTGGTTTGGAGTTTTTGGGTTTTGAAGCCTTTTGGATCTGAAAGCCTTTGGAGTTTTGGAAGGCCTTATTGAAGTAGCAGTATGTTGAATTCTTTTGAAGACCCTGTTGTTGTTCCGCTATGTGTTGTTGTATCATATACATTATGCTCTGATGTTAGTGTTCGTGTGTTGTATCAAATGTTGTATCTATGTTGTTTATCAATGAAAATTCATTTTTTTCCCGCGTGCTGTAATCACTTAATGTTGTTATAAGCTCCAGCGAACAGGAGTCCGACGTTTGAATCTTCAGCATTCGAATACAAGTGAGGTATTAGTGTTGATTTTTTGGACGTTGGATTTCAGGTCGTGACAAGTGGTATCAGAGCTAAAGGTTGAGTAAGAACTTTAGCTTTGGAGTATTACACATTAGGTGACTCATTAGAGATAGGGTTAGAAATACCCTGGAATGAGTATATTCCCTAAGATATCTTGTCCGTTGGCCTAAATCAAGTTTTCTTACTATTTATAGATAGTGAGAATGAGCGCAAGAAGAGGACGAGGTAGGGGACAGGGAAACACCACTACAACTGGTCAAGACCTTGTGACAACAGCAACGGAAAGAGTAGCTATTCCTATCCAACCCCAGCCGAATCTGGCTGATCTACATCGAAGTTTCTCAAGACTTGGGGGAAAACCATTCACAGGTAAGGAGAATATTATCGAAGCACAAGCCTGGATTCGATCCGAAAGTATTTTCAAAGGATTGAATTGGGAAGATGATCAAATGAGGTTGATAGCTTCCTGGCAGCTCTAGGAAGAAGCTTTAGCATGGTGGGAGACTATTACATTGGCTGAGTGGGAGGATGATTTCACTTGGGATCGATTCAAGGAAGTGTTTGAGCAGCGTTATATGCTGCCGTCTGCTGGTATCTCCAGGATGTACCAAGAGTTTACTGATTTGAAGCAAGGGAGCTTATCTTTTGAAGAATACTTGAACAAGTTTAACGAGTTATCTCGGTTTGGTCCAGAGTTGGTGAATACCCCTTTGAAGAAGAATGAAAGATTTATTAGAGGGATGAACAAGAAATTTCATGAAAGAATGACAACCTATGTGAAGGAATCTTTTTCTGATCTGATAGATATGGGATATAGATACGCTACCTTGGATAAACAAGAAATTCTGGAGGAGAAGGGGAGCGGAAGCAATTCAAATTGGAAGAAAAGGAAATTTGGAGGAAAGAAACCATGGCATGGCAAAGAAAAGAAGAATAATCAGGAGAACAAGGCAAAGGATGTAACTTATTTCAATTTTTTGGAGAAGGGACATTACTCGAGTAGTTGCAGAAATCCCAAGAAGCACGGAAAGATGGATTAACATAAGAATTCAGGACAACAAGCTAGGGAATGTTATTATTGCCATAAACCTGGACAAGTAGTTAAAGAATGTCCGGCAATGAAGCATGCTCAAGTAGCGAAGGTGTCTGCGATCAAGGATGACCCCTCAACCTCAAAAGCGAATAAAGGAAAAGGAGTTTTAGAAGGTAACCTTCTTATTTATGATAAAGTTGTTAGAGTTCTGTTCGACACGGGAGCTACACATAGCTTTATCTCCCAACAGACTGTAAACGCATTAAAACTTGAACCCGAATTCGTAGATGGACCCATTTGCGTGAAGAATCCGGTTGGTGGCCATACGAATCTTTGTCTACGTTGTAGAAAGGTTCCTATCTCATATTCTCTTCATCAATTTCCTATCAGTCTTTTTGTTCTCGACTTTAGTGAATTTGAAATCTTACTTGGAATAAATTGGTTAACCAAATATGAAGCTAAATTAGATTGTAACAATCGAACGATTTCGGTCAAAACCAAATTTGGGAATTTCATTGTGATTTCTTATAAGGACCTAAGTCCAAAAAAGGATAAGCTAATGTATACTTTAGAGTATCCTGGCCCAAGTTTGGAATCCATACCTATTGTTCGGGAATTTCCAGATGTATTCGAAGAAGTTAAATCTTTACCTCCGCATAGGGAAATTGAATTCAGAATTGACTTGGTTCCCAATACTCGTCCTGTTGTGCATGCAAGTCGCAGGATGGCACCAAGGGAAAGAATAGAGCTAGTCAAGCAAACCTAAGATTTGCTGGAGAAAGGATTAATATGTCCCAGTTGTTCTAGTTAGGGTTCTACTATGGTATTCGTAGCCAAGTTTGATGGATCCTTAAGATTGTGCATAGACAATTGCAATCTCAATAAATTAACTCTTAAAAATAAATTTCATTTGCCCCGAATCGATGACTTGTTCGATCAGTTTCATGACGCTTGATTCTTTTCCAAGATGGATCTATCCTATGGATTCCATCAACTGAGAATTGTTGAAGATTGTATTCATTTAACTGCTTTTAGGGGTCCAGATGCATTCTACAAATGGTTAGTTATGCCTTTCGGACTAACTAATGCTCCTGCATATTTCGTAGACTTGATGACCCGAGTATTCCGAGAAGTGTTGAATAATTCGTTCTCATATTTATTGATGATTTTTTGATCTATTCCAAAACTAAAGAAGAGCATGCCGAGCACTTGAGAATTGTTTTGGAAATATTGAGGAGGAATATTCTTTTCGCCAAATTTTCTAAATGTCGTTTTTGGGTCAGAGAAGTTAGATTTCTGGGACATATTGTGACAGAAGAGGGAATTTCTGTAGACCCTGGTAAGGTTTCCGCTATCCTAGATTGGAAGAAACCCACTATTCCGAAGGAAGTCAGAAGTTTTTTGGGATTAGCCCGATATTACCGAAAGTTTGTCCAGGATTTCTCTAAGTTAGTCAGTCCATTGACTAAGCTGACTATGAAGAATGCCAAATTTGATTGGACTCCGAAGTACGAGGAAGCATTCTAGGAATTGAAGAGAAGGTTGACCACTTCTCCCGCTCTTGCTATTTTTAACGAGAATCAAGGTTTATCTATTTATACAGATGCGTGTGGGGAAGGTGTGGGTGCTGTTCTAATGCAGGAGGGTAGAGTGATTGCCTACGCGAGTAGACAATTGCGACCACATGAGAAAAACTACCCAACCTACGATCTTGAGCTTTTGGCAGTTATTTTTGCTTTAAAAATCTGGCGTCATTATCTTCTGGGTGAATAATTCGAATTGTTCATCGACCATAAATCTTTGAAATATCTCTTTACCCAGAAGGATTTGAATCTATGGTGGCAACATTGGTTAGAATTTCTAGTGTCATAATATTCATTATACACCTGGTAAAGCCAATGTGGTAGCTGATGCTTTGAGTAGAAGACATGCTGTTCTTGTTATCTTGTTGTCACTCCTACTCTTCTTGATAAGGTTACTAGTATGAAGAAGGAAGACAAGTTTCTTCAGAAATTTATGGGAGAATCCTTCGAGACGAAGATTCCAGCTTTGAAACCAACAATAGTGGAATTATAAGACTGGAAGGGAGGATCTGTGTTCCAGACATCCCAGATCTCAAACGAGAAGTATTAGACGAGTGTCACAAGTCCAAGCTTTGTATTCATACAGGGGTTAATAAAATGTATCGAGATATTAAAAGGACTTTCTGGTGGAAAACAATGAAGAGAGATATATCTATTTATATTAGTCGATGTGCAACTTGTCAACAAATCAAGAGTGATCAAAAGAAGATGGCGGGTTTACTCCAACCACTGGAGGTACCTAAATGGAAATGGGATCAAGTGTCTATGGATTTCATAGATGGTTTGCCACGAACTCGTAAGGGTAATGAAGCGATTTAGGTTATTGTGGATCGTCAGACCAAGACTGCCCACTTTATCCTAGTAATATCCACTCGAATGGTAGCAAGTTTGGCAGATCTATATGTGAAAGAAATTGTCTGACTCCATGGAATACCAAGTAGTATAGTGAGTGATCTTGACCCGATCTTAACTAGAAAATTTTGGGAGGAATATGAAGCTGCACTAGGAACCAAGTTGAACTTCAGTACTGCTTACCATCCGTAGTATGATGGGCAAACAGAGAGAATAAATCAAATCTTGGAAGATCTTTTGTGTGCTTTTATTCTTGACTTTGGCGGTTCATGGGAGGACAATTTTCATCTAGTAGAATTTTAATATAATAATAGTTATCAGGCCAGTATTAGGATAACTCCTTTCGAAGCATTGTATGGGCGTCCTTGTAGATCACCTGCGTGTTGGATTAAGTCGGGTGATAGGCTTGTTTTTGGTCCAGATATGATAAAGGAAGCTACTGAGAAGGTTGATTTTATTCGAAAAAAGTTGAAAACCATCCAGAGTCGACAGAAAAGTTATGCTGACCGCAGGAGAAGAAATATAGAGTTTTAGGTAGGAGATTCAGTTTTCTTAAAGGTTTCTCCAATGCGTGGAGTTTTGAGATTTGGAAAGACTGGTAAGCTGGCGCCGCGATATATAGGGCCTTTTCCTATACTTGAGAGGATTGGTCCTTTGGCTTATCGAGTACAGTTTTACCTGGCGTACATAATGTGTTTCATGTTTCACATCTTCAAAAATATGTGCATGATCCAGACTGTATCGTTAAGGAGGCCGCTCAGTGGGATTTGGAGATCACACCAAATTTGGCAGTGAAAAGAGAACCATTGAAGATAATTGATTGAGATGAAAAGCAGTTGAGAAATAAAGTGGTGAAATTGGTGAAAGTACAATGGAGTGCAGATCCAAATGATTGTACTTGGGAAACATAGGATAGCATGCAGAAGTCCTATCCCAAGTGGAGAGTGGATATTTCGGCTTAATCTGGTAAGCCATTTCTCTACCTCTTTATGTATTCATATATTCTTTATTTTTCTCCCCGTCTTTCGAATTTCGAGGACGAAATTTTCTTAAGGAGGGAATTTGTAACGATCCTGTTTTTAAATCAAATCAAATTTAATAATTAATATAAAATTTTGGGATTTAATTGTGAATTAATTTGAATTTTTTTCAAAACAAATAAGGTAAGCTTTGGTGTATATATATATATATATATGAATAGATTATAATTTGAATTTGAATTTAAAATTCAAATACAAAATTCTTAAAAATATTTGGATTTAAAAATAATATATGTGTGATTTTGATTAGTATATAATTAATTTCAAAACCATTTTCTTTTAAGCTTATATAATAATAAATAAAGGAAATGTTTTTATAAAAAATAAGAAAATGTAATATAAAAATTTATTTAAAATATTTATTCATGCATAATACAAGTGTAACCATTTTAACATAGGGATTAACAAGTGTTAAGATTTTAATTCATATATTAAACAAGTGTCAAATTTTATCATGCATAATTAACAAGTGTCTCAAAAATTTTAATTTTCTTTTACTTTTAAAAAAGACAAAATTTGGCTATATATACATCTACTTCTACTCTTTCAATTTCCTTTCATAAATTTCAAAACCAAAAGCCTATACAAACTAGGAACAAAAAGAAAATCAAAACCCAAACCTGTACAAACCAGTAAAACAAATTAAAAAAAATCATCTCAAGCCAAGATTCAACTCATTCAACCTGAATTAAAAGCAAGCTAACAAACAAAGATCAAGCAAGTTCCAGTTTTCAAACAATAGATCAAAGTCATCCTAGATTTTCAAATTCAAACACTTCCAGTGTGACGACCCGCAAATCCGTACCCTTTGAATCGATAAAAAACCCTACATGTACGACCCAAAACGCACAGACTGACGGAATGTCAAGAGAAAGAAAAGAAGAGAGAAGAAGAGAAGAGAAGAAAGAGAGAAGATAGAACCAAACAGAGCAATACAGAATCGCACATCACAGCGGGAAAACATATAATATCATATCAATGATCTTTACAAAACAAAAACTGTATATATACATACATAAATCAGAGTTCAACAATCAATCAATAGTAATCAGCCTGAATAGTTATAATAACCTGTCCTCAGAATCGCTGATAATAAACAACAACTAAGCACAATGGATAATCAATAATCAAAACAGATATGCGTATACGAAATGAAGATCTCCAACTCACCTGCTGAAGCTCCAATAGCACCAATCTGAACCTGTAAATATACTCGGTCTGACCCGAGCATTGAAAGGGAAGAACGCCTAGATCAGTCTGGAAAACCAGCGTGAGAAACACACTCAACTGAATTTATTAAATTACCAAACTTTTCCTTAGTTTTCAAAACAAAAGTATCTCGTTAGATCAATCCACACATAAACACGGACATGTTTTTACCCTACGATAACTAAAACATATCATATCAAACTCATGTGATATTATAGTAGTGTCTACTATATTCAAATAATATTAATCATAGCTGAAATTGTTACATTGATTAAATTCCAGCAAATAGCCCAATTGGGTAATACAATCAAAATGGCAAACGTGTAGTGGAGTTTGGATTTCCATACAAATGACCAGGTGAAGGGACTACCTTCCGGCAGTACTTCTCTAGAAGAATGTACCGAGAAACCATCACAAAGTTTCTCTACCAACATAAGACCGGCCCACCTCTATAACTAGATGGTACCGAATATGTCATCTTCCTGTCATTACCGACCTTTACCGAGGGCCCTCTAGCATACAAACCATAATAATCAGATACACGATGTCATAGCGTGCAAAGATATATCTAGAAGAGGATGATCATATCCTAATGGAAGCGACCCACTTAGCCCTGCTGCATCTAACCCTGTTTTGGTCATTTCCGGTTGATGAGGCTAGAGGTAACGATTACCTTTCACAATCACAATCACATCACTTTGGATGCCACACGGCCATTTCCATTGACTACTAATTGACTTCCATAAAAATACAACCCTTAAGCTCATACGTCTCAAGGAGGGTGTTAAGCTAAGAGAAGTTGCCTTCTCCGCCACCACTAATGTACGTTTGTAAAAACAAATGTACGTAATCTATAGAAATGCAACGTCAAACAAACATCCATACAAGTTGTCCAGGAACAGGACAAACCAAAGGCACTTTCCTACCACATTCTGTCTGGAAATCCCTAGGATTAGTAGCGAATAGTCCTCGCATTGGATATTTCATAATGAAGAGACCACTGCTACTGGATGTATATTGAGATTTTAACCCCAAACGATCAACAAGCAGCCCCCCACTATGAAAATCCGAAATATCAATATCATCACAAGCAACTTGCACAATCGTCGCATATACGTTGGTCCGAAGTGGTTTTCAGATAAATCTAATCCCGGTCTCTTCGCACCAACAACGCAAAAGCGTTTCTCAACTTCACACAGAAACTAAATCTCATAGACTTATCACGTCTCCAACTTTCAACTTTCTTTCCTTCGAGCCAAGAAGGAAGCTCGATAGATTGGAGTAATACTCCACACTACACGAATCAACATCCTCAACACAAACGATAATCAAGCCTACACAGAAGGCTAGGTACTAAGTGTACGACGAAATAGTTCCCACATCAAGTTGAGGAACTAAAATTTGGCAAATTTTGATAGTCGGTTATTTAACTATAAAAAAATACAAACAAATATTCAGCACCATAACAATCACTAGGCCCTTTTAATTAATCTTTTATTAATTAAATCACTTGCCAAATATTCACTTCAAATTATCTTTAAAAGATATAACCTCAACACATTTCAACTTCCTATATTGGAAAACATCTCCAAATACTTATTTAATAATAAGTAATTCACAAATCTATTTATTTTCAACGCTTAGAAAATATTCAACATACTTAAATCACGATTAAGTATATATTTTATTCTATAAGGAAAACATTCTTTTAAACAACTTTTATTTGGGTTAAAACGAATGTTGCGTAAAACATCGTTACCACAACCCAAAATCAATAGTATAGGGATTCGATAATAAGATAGATATATAAATCCCAATACTATACAAAAACATTTCCTTTCGAAAATCATTACTATAACAACAGTGTTATAGTCCATCATTTCCTTTTTTCTCGAAAATGTCTATTTCAACAATGAATGTTGAAATCTATGGTTTCGATGCTAAACACATTTTAAGACAACTTTAAACCAATTAACTCCCTTTTAAAGTATCACTGCCCAAAACATTTATTTAATTTTAAAATATTATTCGCTATCCAAAATCGTGAATATAAATTCTCCAACGAATTCCAACACTTCTACACATTTATTTCAAAAGTTAATTCACTGTCCAAAATAGTGAATATACCCCTTTACCAAATTCATTCCTATTGCACATTTAAACTAAAGGATTACCTACTGTCTAAAATCATGAGTATAGTTCCTTTAATAAACTTCTATATTTAACTTATCAAAATCAATTGATTTTGAATTTATAAAACAATGTTTATAAATCACATTTATATTTTATAAAAACTTCAACTTATAAAATCCCTTTATTAACAAATATCATTTACATTTCATTTATATGCCAAATCCAAATTATAAGCTAATTCCCTTATAATAAATTATTTTACAAAATCATTCATTTTATAACTTCACAAATATAAATCTATAATTCTTTTTTTTACTTATAAAATCCATTAATAACTCCATTTTGAACACTTATAAAACCCATTTATAATTCCATTATTCTGATTTATAAAAATTCAATTTTATAAATCTTCTATATAATTTGTTTATAATAATTCAAAAATCAATTTAAACTATTTACCAAATAATTAACTCAATATTTAAAAAAAATCACATTTCAATTATATTTCCCAAAACATCATAATTTTTATAACATTAAAATTATCACATTTATTTATTCAAAATAAATCAATTCTTAACGATTCAAAAATTCAATAAAACATTTATTTTCAAAATCAGTTTTAAAATTCTTTTAAATTCGAAATCGTTACTTTAAAATTTCCAAAATAGGCCCAATGCTGTAACAACACCAAATACATCAATCACGACATCTAAAACATCATATATCATATGATAACAGAATATATAACAATATCAGTAAATAAATGAATACTGGTGAGAAATCCAATTGGATCCCACCAACTTGTCACCTGCAACAAATATACATATTAGAATATGTGTACAATGTCCGCTTCAAGGCAGACGCGCGTACAAAGGGTCATCCGCTCATATACACGGGAACGTATAGGGTCATCTGCTCCACTAGGCAGGTATATATCCAAATATCAACCAATATATCATATATCATCCAAACAATCATCAATCATCATAAAAATATATTTATTCTCACTTATATAAGAATATCAGTGAGTCAGAAAGAGTGAGTTGTACTCACATTGCCTGCAGTCGTTGCGATAGCGATTTATTCCAATTAAAATTAAACAAGCGTTTAATTTCAACCAAAATTTTCACTAGCTTAAATAAATCCTAATCCAGGTCCATAATGTAGTGCTCGTCAATACAGTTCCAACGCAATTCGTTTCATGCGAAACGGACCTCGTATGAAAAAGTTACAGCTTTTTAAAGATTGTACGATTTATTAATATAATTATTTTCAACTTTTATTTTAATTTTTAAACCTTCACTCAATCATGGCTGCCCATCTTTGCAACACCAAATCTAGGCCGAACATAGCATAGCATCTTCTTTTTCATTGCTTCCAGGTTTTACATGCACAAAATGAACCCATAGCCGCCACTCTTCAACGAATTATCACGGCCACTACGTTGAAGTTGAAGATGATCGAGCTCCACCACGTCGAAGGCCTACGTACGCACCACCATTGGCCCAAGCACCATGCAGCTTGGCCCTCCCCAACGCAATATCCAGATCCTTGAACGCAGCTACAACGCGAGCCACTAGCCTCCAATCCGCTTCGCTAAACTTGATCATCACCGTATGGATTTATAGATTTCATCGTGCTCTACAACTTTGTAGTTGGAAGTTTCTCGAATAGATTTATGGATTGAGAGAGATTAAGGGAAGAAATTCGTGCATTTCTGGCCATAGAAATTGAAAGTGGCGGCTAGGGTATGAAACCCTAGGGTTTGTGAAAAAAGGAAAAAATGAGGAGCTTTTATAGAAAATGTACGCGCACTATTTATCCGAAAATTTTTCAAACTCGAAATGAAGCATGCCGCCTGGCATTTATAAGCTTTTACCCCTACTCCAAATGCAATGGAATATATATCAGGAGCCAATTCAATCGTATTTGAAAGACAGGCCTTCGAATCGACTATTTAAATTTAAAATTCACTTAAACAGATTTCTAAGCGTTTTAGCTTGCCCCGAACAAACCGTAAATCCGATTGATACGAAATTTGAAATCTTACAATAATTTAACATTACGGATCTAATGAAACTAGTTACATCAAAATCCGAGGCTGTTTGAAAAATGGCTATTTTACACATAAATTAAATATTAAAATATTCAATTTCTACAATTTAACTTTTAATTCGATTTTAAAAGTTCATTAACATCATTCTAATTCAAATAGAATTTAATTCAACTTTATAAATCATTTTTATTCACATTAAATCCAATTTCTAATTTTTTCAGCAATTTCAAATATTAAATTAACAATTTAGTTATCCAATTAAATCCAGATATTCGAAATATTATTTATTCAGCTTATAAACATTACTTGTGCATATTTAGTATCAATTAAATATAAGAATTTCAAATGACAAAAATTCTGGGTCGTTACTTTCTCCCTTACTTAAAAGAATTTCATCCTCGAAATTACCAAGTAAGAAGAAGTTACAATATCCATTAAATTTTTAAAACAATTCGTTCAAATTAGATTTACCAAATTTATTTAACATTTTAACTTTTTCCAAAATCCAATAGTTAAACTTATTATAAAACTTTACTAAGTTTTCATATCCATATATAGTTATCTTTTCAAAACCCATTATATTGTTTAACTTTAAACTCAAAAACCAAAAACTTAGTTATCAAATTCTTTTCCAATTTTCCCCAAAAAATTCTAACACTTTAAACTTTCAGAAAAATTCACCATAGCCTCCTTTGCGCGGTTCGATCGAAAAAAAGAATAATATATATATATATATATATATATATATCAAAAATATACATCTCATCTTCGAGGATGAGGCTTCCCGGAGGGAAAAAAGTATAAAAGTACGATATGTAATCCGAGATATGTACCTTATATATTATTAGCGAGCATATACGGTTAATATAGCGCGAAAGCGAGCTCCAAATGCGAAGCAAGCGCCATCCGCACCTACTAAATACTCAACAAACCAATGAGAAACATGTATATATGAAAGTAATATCAATATACAACATATACAACAACTATATATGCCAATATAGCAAATGCAACAAAAACAATAAATCCAACCATCATACAACTATCATCCAACTAACATCCAATAACTATCCAATCAATCCATAACCAAATCAATATACATTCACTTCTTATTAATATTCATTGAATTGGTTTTCAATTTTATCCATATTTGATTTATTAACATTGGATTTTCTAACATTCATTTATCCATATTCAATTATTTTACATTCACTAATTCACATTCAAGTTTGTTTACTTCCAAATCAAATCAAGTTCATTTCTATTTATTCTTACTTCACTTTCAACTTGAATTCAATTATTTAGCTTCCAATTTCATTAATTCAATTTCATATGAATTTCTACACAACCATCTAACAACCATCTAACAACCAATGCATAACCAACATAACCAAATTAGTTTAATTTACATTCATTCAATTTGGTTCAACATTTTTAATCCCAATTGGTTTAACATTTAATTGACTTGCATTCAACTATTCAATTCACAACTTCTTAACTTAAGTTTTATTCAATTCTTAACAACAATATTTTCTAATCCGTGTTTATTCACTAGTTCACTTTTACAATTAAAGTTGAATTCCATAATATAACTCAAGTTCATATTCATCACTTTACTTTATTAATTCACATTATTAATTTACTTTGATACCAAAATTAACTTCATTCAATATTACTTAAGTCATGTTTCATTTCATTCTTACTTGCATTTACTTCCATTATACAACTTAAGTTCATTCTCTAATTTATTTCAAATTCTATTTTATTTAACTTTTACTTAAGTCAAATTCCAAGTCACTTATTCAAATTCAATTTTGTTTTGCTTAACAAAATTGTTTAACCATTTTAACAATTGGTTTTACTTACATTTTCTCACTTTCTAAGTTATACAACTTATTTTTATTCAAACTTCCAAATTCATATTATATAATCACTTACTATCTTAAGTTTAATTTCCATTTCAATAACTTACCTAATCCGGTTCAAATTATTTAACCTTTCTTTAGTTAAATTTCAAATCATATATTTATTATGCTAACTCAAATTTGTTCCATACTATAAGTCCAAAACTCATTTAACTTATATTTATCAATTACAACTTGGATTTTAAATCAAATTTGTTTATCAATTTTTTTTTCAATTTTCAATTTACTATTGGTAGCAAATCCATCACATAGAAACTCGAAAATGATACTGATGATGCTGCAGTCATCACCCTTATTATTTCCCAATAACAGTAGTGAATTCAGTGCTTTATATTCTTTTAAAAAATTTCTTTTATTTATAAATCACATTTATAAACTTATATTTATATAATTTAACTATTATACCTCACTTATATAAGGTCATTTCAAATTCTTTTATCTTATTAAGATTTATAATAATATAATGTCTTTAACTTCTGAAAAACAACTTCAAAACAAACTGAATTCAACATTTCCAAATTCTTAGTTAAATCCATTTTTATTTATAATTCATATTTATAAATATATTCATATAGTTCTATTTCTTATATATAAAATATAATCGAGGTAAAATTATTTCATTTACCCAATTTAAAAATAATACTATGTCGACTTGCCTCATTTAAGTGTTTGCAAATCCTTATCGATAATATGGCGTCCCATATACCGACCAGAATTCACAAACGACTCAGTGGATAAGCAAACACAATTTAAAACATTTGATATTCACTAACAAATACGCGCTCATATATATAATAAACTCAAACTCAATCTAGGGTGCTACTGTTCCTATCTATACCGAGTACACATCAAAGCTTAGGAATATACAAAATCTAAGCTCTGATACCAGCTGTGACGACCCACAAATACATACCCTTTGAATCGACGATAAACCCCACATGTACGACCCAAAAACCACAGACCGACGGAAAGTCAAGAGAAAGAAAAGAAGAGAGAAGAAGACAAGAAAGAGAGAAGATAGAACCAAACAGAACAATATAGAATCTCACATCGCAGTGGAAAAACATATAATATCGTATCAATGATCTTTACAAAACAAAAACTGTATATATACATACATCAATCAGAGTTCAACAATCAATCAATAGTTATCAGCCTGAACAGTTATAATAATCTGTCCTCACAATCACTGATAATAAACAACAACTAAGCACAACGGATAATCAAAATCAAAACAGATACGCGTATACGAAATGAAGATCTCCAGCTCGCCTACTGAAGCTCCAATAGCACCAATCTGAACCTGTAAATATACTTGGCCTGACCCGAGCATTGAAAGGGAAGAACGTCCGGATCAGTCTGGTAAACCAGCGTGAGAAATACACTCAAATGAATTTATTAAATTACCAAACTTTTCCTTAGTTTTCGAAACAAAAGTATCTCGTAAGACAAGTCCACACATAAACACGGACGTGTTTTTACCTAACGATAACTAAAACATATCATATCAGACTCATGTGATATTATAGTAGTGTCTACTATATACAAATAATATTAATCATAGCCGAAATTGTTACATTGATTAAATTCTAGCATATAGCCCAATTGGGTAATACAATCAAAATGGCAAACACGTAGTGGAGTTTGGATTTCCATACAAATGACCAGGTGAAGGGACTACCTTCCGGCAGTACATCTCTAGAAGAATGTACCAAGAAACCATCACAAAGTTTCTCTACCAACACAAGATCGGCCCACCTCTATAACTAGATAGTACCGAATATGTCATCCTCCGATCGTTACCGACCTTTACCGAGGGCCCTCTAGCATACAAACCACAATAATCAGATACACGACGTCATAGCGTGCAAAGATATATCTAGAAGAGGATGATCATATCCTAATGGGAGCGACCCACTTAGCCCTGCTGCATCTAACCCTGTTTTGGTCATTTCCGGTTGATGAGGCTAGAGGTAACGATTACCTTTCACAATCACAATCACAATCACATCACTTTGAATGCCACACGGCCATTTTCGTTGACTACTAATTGCCTTCCACAAAAATACAACCCTTAAGCTCATACGTCTCAAGGAGGGTGTTAAGCTAAGTGAAGTTGCCTTCTCCGCCACCACTGATGTACGTTTGTAAAAACCAATGTACGTAATCTATAGAAATGCAATGTCAGACAAACATCCATACAAGTTGTCCAGAAATAGGACAAACCGAAGGTACTTTCCTACCACATCCTGTCAGGAAATCCCTAGGATTAATAGCGAATAGTCCTCGCATTGGATATTTCATAATGAAGAGACCACTGCTACTGGATGTATATTGGGACTTTAACCCCAAACGATCAACAAGCAGCCCCCACTATGAAAATTTGGAATATCAATATCATCACAAGCAACCTGCACAATCGTCGCATATACGTTGGTCCGAAGTGGTTTTCAGATAAATTTGATCCTGGTCTCTTCGCACCAACAACGCAAAAGCGTTTCTCAACTTCACATAGAAACTAAGTCTCATAGACTTATCACGTCTCCAACTTTCAACTTGCTATCCTTCGAGCCAAGAAGGAAGCTCGATAGATTGGAGTAATACTCCGCACTATATGAATCAACATCCTCAACACAAATGATAATCAAGCCTACACAGAAGTGTAACGACCCAGGATTTTGACCATATTTTTATAATAAGAATTTAATCTAATTTAAATATAGCTAATAATAATAATGTTAAAACGACACAAGTCTACCCATATTAAATAAATATAAAATGTATTAATGTAAATATAAGTTATAAATCGAATATTTGAAGTTAAACTTTAAAAAAAAAAAAATATGATTAAGAAATGATTCTAATGACAACTCTTATAATTAAAAATAAAATAAAGCTTATTAATATTTAACATAAGTATAAAACTATGATTTGAACATAAGAGATAAATATATAAGTACAAATACAATGTTATAAATCAAGTGTTTTAAAATTTATGCTAACAATAACTTTCAAACAAAACAAGCTATACACATATATGCTCACAAAAACAAAGAAATGATCTAAGTATAAAATGAACAAAGTAACATATATGCTCAACAACCTCTAAAACTAGGATGTACAAACTAGTGTAACAAAATATTTACATCAAGTACAACATATCTTTGCACTAAGAACCTGTAGCCAAGATAAATAAACTTCCAGCCAACATTAATTGCATGTAAATGAACAAATAGCAAGAGTATGGAATAATTAAAGTAATTCTAGTTATGCATAAGAAGACAAAGTCAAATATAAGAATCTTGATACATTACTTAATACACATATAACTTTGTACAGCAATTAAATGATGTACCCAGAAAAAAAATTAATAATAAGAATAATAATAAATTAAAGTTAAAAGTAAACCAGTAATAAACATATAAATAAACATATATATTAACTATAACTTGTGTAGGTGTTGGGTGCAGTTTTGTGCCTTAGGAAAACAGAGTGAACTTAAATATAAAACTAGTCTCACTTCAAAATAGCAATGAACCAGAATCTGTAGCTTGTATATAAGCAAACAAGAAATAAAGTTTACTTCAAATAGAATACAAACAAAACCTGTATCTTGCAAGATAGGCTAGCCGAAATAAATTTAATATCTTTGTACAACAAATAGTAATTATCAGTATACATTTATTACTTGCTGTCATAATTAATAACATGAACATTAAATAGCATAACATATTGTTTAATTAAGTACACAGCCGAAATCTTCTTATATCATTATTTTCTGCAGATTTTTACTAGCCATTAAAAAGAAAGAGTGACAATGCAGAAGGAACTGTCCAGTTACAACCTATTATTCAGTAGTTTTAACTCATATATATCCATCTTTATATCATTAGTTTATTTATATAAACTTTAGTTTTAAAAACAAACCTGAGGAACATATGTTTTGGCTTTGGAATCACAATTTAATTTAACAGCAAAAGCAAAGATAGTGTTCAGGGTAGATCAACTGTAGTTCCTTCATCATACTTTCTGTTCAACAGTTTTTTTTGGTTGGTGAGTAAACAAAACTAATTTTTAAATTTTAGCTTGCATATTTTCTTTTTACTGATATATGAAGTTTAAATATATACTGTTCTGTATATATGTTGATTGCTCTGGAAGTTGCATAACTGATATTGATCAGTACTTCTAGTTGTATCAGTACTTCAAGTTTAAATAGATCTTAGTTATATAACCATTTAAATTCTGTATTGAATGAATTCAAGTTTGTTTACATGAAACAAAGCCTGTAAATCATGTTTAAGCTTTAACAGTAAAATATGAATACTGTATTATTCAACTACAGGTAAACAAGAAATTAAAGTGTAAATTCAAATGTTTAAATTTGAAATTTCAGTAACATATTTAGAATTCATACAAGTAATTATGATTTTTAACATAAAATTTATGATTTTTATGCAAAGGTATGAAGAGCAGTTACGAAATCAAATAAAAATGGGTTTTTGTGAATTTTGGGTAATAGAGTTAATTTTAATTCATGAAATCTGGCATGAAGCAAGATGAAAGAGATATTAACACTAGAAAAATAGTAAGTTATTTTTCGAATTCATATATTTTGAGTTCGAATCATGAATAGGGTTTAAACCCCCTTTTTTTCAAAGCTCTGTAAAAATTTGATCTCGGCTCCAATATGAAATCGAGTTGGCCGCGACGCTTGGAGGAGCTAGGGGGAGGTGTAGGCGACGTAGTGTCGAATTTTTATCACTGACGGTGATGTGAGGTGGTCGCGGGATGGATTTGCGCGTGGGGGTTTGTTTGCTATGTTCGAACTGCAGGCCTAAATTTTTGTTACGGCTTGTAATTGAATTTGGGTTTTCGAATTCATACGAGATGGTGATTTGTGGTTTGTGGGGGTTGCAGCGAGGTGCCGATGGCCAGGCGCACCACCGTGCACGTGCACGGTGGCGAAGAGGTGCCTGACATGTATTGTGATTTGTCGCGTGCGTAAACTCGGGAAATTCGAAGGTTGTATCGATCGTGTCTTCGGGTTTGCTCGTGTGTGGGTGTTTCTGCAGTTAGCTCTTGACAAATGTTTAATTAGATAAAAAAAATGAATGAGAGTATAAACTGGAAGAAGAAGGGAGAGTGAGAGAGAGAGGGACGCACGAGAAAGACACGGGAAAAGAAGGGAAGAAACTCGTGACAGTCACGAGTGAAAAGGGGAGTTGTCCCTGATTCACGTTACAGCATAAGTTTTAGTTTGGCCTTTTATAACAAGGTTAGTGATTAATTAGTTAGATTGATATTAATCAATTTATAGTTTGACAATGCTTAAATTGGTAACTGTAACTTTGTTAATTTAAAATAAATTATATGTTAAAGAAATTTGAAATCTTAATAACGTTAACTTATTATTGGAAGTCAATTAATGAAAAATTGACTTACGTGTTTAATCAGAACATATGCTATTAAATTGAAAATTTAAGTAATTTTGATAATTAAATAATTAATTCATTTTAATAAGTGAGTTATTATTAATTGATAATTAAGAATAAACTAATCAATTGGGTAGTTAAGTAACAGAAATGAATAAAAGTAAATTAATTTAATAAGTAATTAAAAGATTAGATAATTGATAAATTAATTAATTTATTAATTAATAAATTTGAATAATAAATTAATTGATTATTAATAAGTTAATTAATCAGTAATTAATTAAATAGAATGAAATAGTTTATTCTTAAGCAAATAATTAAGTAAAGTAAATCCAGATTGTTTGGTATACATTAATGATTCTGTTTGATTTACTTTGATATATGTTGAAGATTATTCTGTGATATGTTATGATATATTCTGGATATGTCTGTAATAACTGTGTATGGTTTATCTGTTATATCTGTCCTGTGAATACTGATATTTAATTGAACTGTTAAGTTAAATAGACAACTTGACCCTTAAAATGGCGTTTGGATCCGATGAGACCGGGATCAGAAGAATCAATTTTGATTCTCCGAAAAACCACATCGATCCAAATTAAACGATAGGTCGTGACTTATCAAATGGTGATCGAGATGGTGTTTCAGAATGCAAGGGTTATCGTCGTTAACTCTGAGGGTGATTCCAAAATGAGTGTAACGAGATAATGCCTTCGGTTTCGTTCGAACCCGGAACGAACTTGTATGGATTGAATGCTTTCAGCACATCGTCAGGCGGACGATGAGCATTCTAAGATATGTTCAATAAAGGTAATCGTAGCCTCAAGCCTCATCAACCGGGAATGGCTAAAACAGGGGAGATGCAGCAAGGTTAGGTGGGTCATGCCCAAGCAGGACAAGATTTTCCCCTGTCTAGATGTCCCTTTTTATTTCGGTTTAGTGGGCAGTTGTTGGCCACAACTGCGGGGTTATCTTGTTCGGGACTGTTCAGTAAGGAATGGTTCCGGCCTTGTGTTGCAGGGGATGAAGGGAGTAATCCTCAGTACGGTGATCTAGGCCCCGTACTGTGACGGGCGGTACCCCAGTAGCCCTGCCATTGTTGGAAATCCAATTTCCCTACGAGACCCTACGGTTTTGATTTGTATTACCCACTTCCGTGGCTAGTAGCTGGAATTTAATCATGTAACAATTTCAGCTATTTTCTATTTACTTGAAAACCCTAGACACTATTATAATATCACAGAATTTCCTATCAAATGTTTTGGTTAGCGTAAGGTAAAAACTTACCCGTATTTATTTGTGGGGAGTCTTACGTGATACCTTCATTTTCAAAGGATTTTCAAAGTTAAACAACTTTAACCTGTTTACTCATACCAGACCCATGTCTGTCCCGGAGTTTATATTTTGTGTTTCATAAACTCTTGGGTACTCAAATTTTTACGAGTAGCCAAGTGATAGGTATCTAGAAGTGTTGCTATCTGGAGGAGCTTGGAGCAGGAGTCCAGGCGTATATATATATATATATATATTGTCCGCTGTAGTAGATTGTGTATGTGATGTATTTTGGATATGTAGTGACAGATATGTATGTATGACTGTCCCATGTATATGATGTTATGTGACTCTGATGATATGTAAAACTATGTAATAGTTATGTGATGTATTATATTTTGTTCCATTCCGCTGTGAGATTCTGATGTTGTTATTCTTTCTTTCTATTCTTTTCTATTTCTATCACTTTCTTTCTTAATGGTGAAACGTCTTTCTGGGATTGAGAAGGGCGGGTCGTCACAGTTGGTATCAGAGCGCTAGGTAAAGCGAGTACCTAGGCTCTAGTGTTGTAGTTCTTTAGAGAGTGCGTATTTGTATTTTCATATAATATTATATATATATATCCATCTATCTATCTAAATTGGTTGAGTTACCTTTTCAGGTGACCGACATGAGTTCAGGAAGAAGAGGCAGAGTTAGGGCCAGTACTTCAACAGATAATGGACGGAGTCAAAATGTCAGTGAGGCTGTCAATCCAGTACCATCTCAAGTTAGCTTTGCAGCCTTATGCAAGGATTTCAAACATCTTGGAGGCCAACCATTCAAAGGTTCGGAGTCAATAATTGAAGTTCAGGAATGGTTACGCTCTTGCGAGCGCATTTTCAAGAGTATGAGATTGTCTGATGAGCGTAAGAGGCATATGGCATCGTGGCAGTTGCAAGGTGGTGCAGCAGCATGGTGGAATTCAATTATTGCTAATATTTCTGAGGATGACATCTCTTGGGACAGATTCAAGGAGTTGTTTGAAGAGAAGTTTGTGCCGACGGCAGGGAAAACCCAACTGTATCAGGATTTTCTGAATTTGAAGCAGGGCTGTATGTCTATTTCGGAATATGAAACCAGATTCAACGAGCTCTCTTGTTATGGTCAAGGACTCATCGATACTCCTCTGAAAAAGAATGAGAAATTTGTGCAAGGGTTGAGGCCTGAATTCCATGGAAAGTTGACAGTGCTTCTGAAGGGATCTTTTGTTGACTTGATTGATATGGCATTAAGGTTTGAAAGTTTGATGAGTAAGAAACCAGGGACTCCAGTTGCAGCTTCAGGTGAGAGTTCCACTAATTCGAATAAGCGAAAGTTCGATCCTAGATGGAGGAAGCCGAATAAGAAGAGACCTGGAAATAACAACGGACCTCGCAAGTGTTACATTTGTCAGCAGGAAGGGCATTTGGCAAATAATTGTCCTAGGAAGGGATTCCAGCAGCAGCATCAACAGCATCAGAGTGGCCCAGGATCAGCCATGGTTCAGAAATCATTGTGCTTTAATTGCCATCAGCCAGGGCACATGATCAAGAACTGTCCACTTCTGCAGAGGGCACCTCAGAATAAAGTTTTTGCTTTGGAAGCTGGACCATCTTCATCTTCGAAGGGCAAAGGAGTTTTAGAAGGTACTTTACTTTTGGATGGAATATATATTAAAGTTTTGTTTGATTCGGGTGCTTCCTTGAGTTTTATTTCCTTGGACTCTGTTGAAAAGTTTTCTCTTGCTCCTAGTTCTGTAGATAGTTCTATCTTGGTATCTAATCCTATCGGAGGGGTGACCAAATTAGACTCTATTTGTAAGGACTTGAAGATCTCTTATCTATCCCACAGTTTCTCTTGTGACCCGTATGTGTTGAATTTTAAGGGATTTGATCTTATTTTGGGTATGGATTGGCTGGATAAGTATAAAGCCGTTTTGAATTGTGATGAGAGAACAGTTTCGTTGGAAACTAATCTGGGTAGAATTGCCAGAGTGTCGTGTGATGATTCTGGAATTCACTTGAGTAGTCTTTTGCATGGAATTGAGAATTCTGAAGAGAGTGTTGAAGATATCGATGTGGTTCAAGATTTTGCCGATGTTTTTGAAGAAGTTAAATGTTTGCCACCACATCGAGAGATAGAGTTCCGTATTGATTTGATTCTAGGAGCTGTGCCAGTAATTCAACCTAGCAGGAGAATGGCTCCTAGGGAAAGAGAAGAGTTGATTAAGCAGACGCAGGATCTTTTAGAGAAGGGGTTGATTAGACCTAGTTTTTCCTGTTGGGGTTCAGCGGCAGTGTTTGTGACCAAATCGGATGGATCACTGAGATTCTGTGTGGATTATAGAGAATTGAACAAAGTGACTATCCGTAATAAATATCCTCTTCCTCGCATCGATGATCTTTTTGACCAATTGCATGGTGCATCTATCTTTTCTCAATTGGATCTAGCTTCAGGTTTCCACCGGTTGAGGGTAGCTGAAGACAGTATTCCCTTGACTGCATTTAGGGGACCGAATTGTTTCTATGAGTGGTTGGTTATGCCGTTCGGATTAACCAACGCTCCTGCCTATTTCGTTGATCTTATGAATCGAGTTTTTAGGGATGTGTTGAATAAGTTTGTGCTGGTATTCATTGATGATATCTTGGTCTATTCCAAATCCGAAGAAGAGCACAGGGAACATTTGAGGATAGTATTAGAGACTCTGAGGAAGAATGTGCTGAAGGCGAAGTTTTCGAAGTGTCACTTCTGGAAATCGGAAGTAAAATTCTTAGGGCATATTGTTTCTGGTGAAGGCATTTCTGTAGACCCAGCAAAAGTGGAACTATTCTGGAATGGAAACAGCCAGAGACACCGACGGAAGTTCGCAGTTTCTTAGGATTGGCGGGCTACTACAGGAGATTTATCAGAGATTATTCCAAGATTTCTTCACATTTGACTAAGCTGACCAGGAAAGGAGCAAAATTCAAATGGACGCCTCAGTGTGAAGAAGCTTTTCAGGAATTGAAGTTAAGGCTCACGAGTGCACCAGTACTTGCTGTTCCGGATGGGAAGAGTAAATTCGAAGTTTATACCGATGCTTGTATAGTGGGTTTGGGAGCAGTTCTGATGCAGAACGGAAGGGTGATTGCGTATGCTAGTCGGCAGTTGAAACCTCATGAGAAGAACTATGCTACGCATGATCTTGAATTGCTTGCCATTGTTTTTGCTCTGAAGATTTGGAGACATTATCTGTTAGGAGAGAAATTCGAATTGTTCACGGATCACAAACCGTTGAAATATTTATTCTCTCAAAAAGACCTTAATCTGAGACAGCAGCGATGGGTTGAATTTCTTGCATCCTATGATTTGGATATTCTGTACACTCCGGGGAAAGCGAATGTCGTAGCTGATGCTCTCAGTAGAAATGCGGTTCTTTCTCTTCTGGAAGTGGTTCCATCTCTTATTGAAAGGATCTCAAGCAAGCAAGAATCTGATAAGAAGTTGAGAAGGATCATCAAGGGAGTCGGGAAAGGTCAATGTCCCAGCTTTGAAATTGATGACCAAGGAACACTAAGGATCAATGGGAGAATCTGTGTTCCGAATGAAAAGGAGTTGAAGCAGGAAGTTTTATCTGAAGGTCATCGTTCCAAATTGAATATTCATCCTGGAATTTCGAAGATGTACAAAGACTTGAGGAGAGTATTCTGGTGGCCGGGAATGAAGAAGGATATTGCTAAATTTGTGAACAGTTGTGCCATTTGTCAACAAGTGAAAGGTGATCAACAGAAATCTGCCGGGTTATTGCAACCTCTGGAAATTCCAAATTGGAAATGGGAAATGATCTCGATGGATTTTATCGATGGTTTGCCTAGAACCAGAAAAGGGAATGATGGTATATGGGTTATTGTTGATCGTTTAACTAAGAGTGCCCATTTCATACCCGTTAAGGCAATCCGTACTGCAGTTTCTTTGGCGGAAATTTTCTTGAAGGAGATAGTTCGATTGCATGGTGTTCCAGTCAGCATAGTAAGTGACCGTGATCCTATTTTCACTAGCAAATTTTGGGAAGCTCTGCAATCAGCAATGGGAACAGATTTGAGATTGAGTACAGCCTATCATCCTCAAACGGACGGACAGACAGAAAGGCTGAATCGTATTCTTGAGGATATGCTACGGGCTTGTGTTTTAGATTTTGGGGGATCTTGGGAAGACCATCTTCACCTGGTGGAATTTTCTTATAATAACAGTTATCAAGCGAGTATTAAGATGGCTCCATATGAAGCTTTATACGGAAAGCCGTGTAGATCTCCATCTTGTTGGATTGAATCGAAGGATCGTATTGTGCTCGGACCCGATCTTATTCGTGAAGCTTCTGCGAAGGTTGAGCTTATTAAGAAAAGAATGAAAGCTGCTCAAGATCGTCAGAAGAAATATGCTGATAGAAGGCGAAGGCCATTAGAATTTGAGATCGGAGACTTGGTTTTTGTTAAAGTTTCCCCAATTAAAGGTGCTATAAGATTCGGAAAGACGGGAAAACTTGCACCGAGATACATTGGACCGTTCCGAGTGTTGGAGAGAATTGGAACTGTGGCCTACAGGATTGAATTACCAGAGCGGATGTCTGGGATTCACAATGTGTTTCATGTATCGCATTTGAGGAAATTTGTTCATGATCCGTCACTGGTTGTAGAACCGGTAATTCAAGAAGATTTGGAAGTGGAGCCAAATTTAACTGTAGTCAGAAATCCAGTTCAGATTGTGGACAGAGACGAGAAGCAACTCAGGAACAAAGTAGTGAAACTCGTCAAGGTGCAATGGAGTGAGGATCCCAGAGACTGTACCTGGGAAACTCTCGATAGTTTTAGGAATGCTTATCCGGATTTATGTTCGGATAACTAGTATTGTTTGTTAGAGTAGATTGTTTGTTTGTTTGTTATTGTATGAATGATATGTATGTTTGGATTGTTAATATAAAAGCTTTTAAATTTACTGTTGTTTAAATTTCGGGGACGAAATTCTTTTAAGGGGGGAAGAATGTAACGACCCAGGATTTTGACCATATTTTTATAATAAGAATTTAATCTAATTTAAATATAGCTAATAATAATAATGTTAAAACGACACAAGTCTACCCATATTAAATAAATATAAAATGTATTAATGTAAATATAAGTTATAAATCGAATATTTGAAGTTAAACTTTAAAAAAAAAAAAATATGATTAAGAAATGATTCTAACGACAACTCTTATAATTAAAAATAAAATAAAGCTTATTAATATTTAACATAAGTATAAAACTATGATTTGAACATAAGAGATAAATATATAAGTACAAATACAATGTTATAAATTAAGTGTTTTAAAATTTATGCTAACAATAACTTTCAAACAAAACAAGCTATACACATATATGCTCACAAAAACAAAGAAATGATCTAAGTATAAAATGAACAAAGTAACATATATGCTCAACAACCTCTAAAACTAGGATGTACAAACTAGTGTAACAAAATATTTACATCAAGTACAACATATCTTTGCACTAAGAACCTGTAGCCAAGATAAATAAACTTCCAGCCAACATTAATTGCATGTAAATGAACAAATAGCAAGAGTATGGAATAATTAAAGTAATTCTAGTTATGCATAAGAAGACAAAGTCAAATATAAGAATCTTGATACATTACTTAATACACATATAACTTTGTACAGCAATTAAATGATGTACCCAGAAAAAAAATTAATAATAAGAATAATAATAAATTAAAGTTAAAAGTAAACCAGTAATAAACATATAAATAAACATATATATTAACTATAACTTGTGTAGGTGTTGGGTGCAGTTTTGTGCCTTAGGAAAACAGAGTGAACTTAAATATAAAACTAGTCTCACTTCAAAATAGCAATGAACCAGAATCTGTAGCTTGTATATAAGCAAACAAGAAATAAAGTTTACTTCAAATAGAATACAAACAAAACCTGTATCTTGCAAGATAGGCTAGCCGAAATAAATTTAATATCTTTGTACAACAAATAGTAATTATCAGTATACATTTATTACTTGCTGTCATAATTAATAACATGAACATTAAATAGCATAACATATTGTTTAATTAAGTACACAGCCGAAATCTTCTTATATCATTATTTTCTGCAGATTTTTACTAGCCATTAAAAAGAAAGAGTGACAATGCAGAAGGAACTGTCCAGTTACAACCTATTATTCAGTAGTTTTAACTCATATATATCCATCTTTATATCATTAGTTTATTTATATAAACTTTAGTTTTAAAAACAAACCTGAGGAACATATGTTTTGGCTTTGGAATCACAATTTAATTTAACAGCAAAAGCAAAGATAGTGTTCAGGGTAGATCAACTGTAGTTCCTTCATCATACTTTCTGTTCAACAGTTTTTTTTGGTTGGTGAGTAAACAAAACTAATTTTTAAATTTTAGCTTGCATATTTTCTTTTTACTGATATATGAAGTTTAAATATATACTGTTCTGTATATATGTTGATTGCTCTGGAAGTTGCATAACTGATATTGATCAGTACTTCTAGTTGTATCAGTACTTCAAGTTTAAATAGATCTTAGTTATATAACCATTTAAATTCTGTATTGAATGAATTCAAGTTTGTTTACATGAAACAAAGCCTGTAAATCATGTTTAAGCTTTAACAGTAAAATATGAATACTGTATTATTCAACTACAGGTAAACAAGAAATTAAAGTGTAAATTCAAATGTTTAAATTTGAAATTTCAGTAACATATTTAGAATTCATACAAGTAATTATGATTTTTAACATAAAATTTATGATTTTTATGCAAAGGTATGAAGAGCAGTTACGAAATCAAATAAAAATGGGTTTTTGTGAATTTTGGGTAATAGAGTTAATTTTAATTCATGAAATCTGGCATGAAGCAAGATGAAAGAGATATTAACACTAGAAAAATAGTAAGTTATTTTTCGAATTCATATATTTTGAGTTCGAATCATGAATAGGGTTTAAACCCCCTTTTTTTCAAAGCTCTGTAAAAATTTGATCTCGGCTCCAATATGAAATCGAGTTGGCCGCGACGCTTGGAGGAGCTAGGGGGAGGTGTAGGCGACGTAGTGTCGAATTTTTATCACCGACGGTGATGTGAGGTGGTCGCGGGATGGATTTGCGCGTGGGGGTTTGTTTGCTATGTTCGAACTGCAGGCCTAAATTTTTGTTACGGCTTGTAATTGAATTTGGGTTTTCGAATTCATACGAGATCGTGATTTGTGGTTTGTGGGGGTTGCAGCGAGGTGCCGATGGCCAGGCGCACCACCGTGCACGTGCACGGTGGCGAAGAGGTGCCTGACATGTATTGTGATTTGTCGCGTGCGTAAACTCGGGAAATTCGAAGGTTGTATCGATCGTGTCTTCGGGTTTGCTCGTGTGTGGGTGTTTCTGCAGTTAGCTCTTGACAAATGTTTAATTAGATAAAAAAAAATGAATGACAGTATAAACTGGAAGAAGAAGGGAGAGTGAGAGAGAGAGGGACGCACGAGAAAGACACGGGAAAAGAAGGGAAGGAACTCGTGACAGTCACGAGTGAAAAGGGGAGTTGTCCCTGATTCACGTTACAGCATAAGTTTTAGTTTGGCCTTTTATAACAAGGTTAGTGATTAATTAGTTAGATTGATATTAATCAATTTATAGTTTGACAATGCTTAAATTGGTAACTGTAACTTTGTTAATTTAAAATAAATTATATGTTAAAGAAATTTGAAATCTTAATAACGTTAACTTATTATTGGAAGTCAATTAATGAAAAATTGACTTACGTGTTTAATCAGAACATATGCTATTAAATTGAAAATTTAAGTAATTTTGATAATTAAATAATTAATTCATTTTAATAAGTGAGTTATTATTAATTGATAATTAAGAATAAACTAATCAATTGGGTAGTTAAGTAACAGAAATGAATAAAAGTAAATTAATTTAATAAGTAATTAAAAGATTAGATAATTGATAAATTAATTAATTTATTAATTAATAAATTTGAATAATAAATTAATTGATTATTAATAAGTTAATTAATCAGTAATTAATTAAATAGAATGAAATAGTTTATTCTTAAGCAAATAATTAAGTAAAGTAAATCCAGATTGTTTGGTATACATTAATGATTCTGTTTGATTTACTTTGATATATGTTGAAAATTATTTTGTGATATGTTATGATATATTCTGGATATGTCTGTAATAACTGTGTATGGTTTATCTGTTATATCTGTCCTGTGAATACTGATATTTAATTGAACTGTTAAGTTAAATAGACAACTTGACCCTTAAAATGGCGTTTGGATCCGATGAGACCGGGATCGGAAGAATCAATTTTGATTCTCCGAAAAACCACATCGATCCAAATTAAACGATAGGTCGTGACTTATCAAATGGTGATCGAGATGGTGTTTCAGAATGCAAGGGTTATCGTCGTTAACTATGAGGGTGATTCCAAAATGAGTGTAACGAGATAATGCCTTCGGTTTCGTTCGAACCCGGAACGAACTTGTATGGATTGAATGCTTTCAGCACATCGTCAGGCGGACGATGAGCATTCTAAGATATGTTCAATAAAGGTAATCGTAGCCTCAAGCCTCATCAACCGGGAATGGCTAAAACAGGGGAGATGCAGCAAGGTTAGGTGGGTCATGCCCAAGCAGGACAAGATTTTCCCCTGTCTAGATGTCCCTTTTTATTTCGGTTTAGTGGGCAGTTGTTGGCCACAACTGCGGGGTTATCTTGTTCGGGACTGTTCAGTAAGGAATGGTTCCGGCCTTGTGTTGCAGGGGATGAAGGGAGTAATCCTCAGTACGGTGATCTAGGCCCCGTACTGTGACGGGCGGTACCCCAGTAGCCCTGCCATTGTTGGAAATCCAATTTCCCTACGAGACCCTACGGTTTTGATTTGTATTACCCACTTCCGTGGCTAGTAGCTGGAATTTAATCATGTAACAATTTCAGCTATTTTCTATTTACTTGAAAACCCTAGACACTATTATAATATCACAGAATTTCCTATCAAATGTTTTGGTTAGCGTAAGGTAAAAACTTACCCGTATTTATTTGTGGGGAGTCTTACGTGATACCTTCATTTTCAAAGGATTTTCAAAGTTAAACAACTTTAACCTGTTTACTCATACCAGACCCATGTCTGACCCGGAGTTTATATTTTGTGTTTCATAAACTCTTGGGTACTCAAATTTTTACGAGTAGCCAAGTGATAGGTATCTAGAAGTGTTGCTATCTGGAGGAGCTTGGAGCAGGAGTCCAGGCGTATCTATATATATATTGTCCGCTGCAGTAGATTCTGTATGTGATGTATTTTGGATATGTAGTGACAGATATGTATGTATGACTGTCCCATGTATATGATGTTATGTGACTCTGATGATATGTAAAACTATGTAATAGTTATGTGATGTATTATATTTTGTTCCATTCCGCTGTGAGATTCTGATGTTGTTATTCTTTCTTTCTATTCTTTTCTATTTCTATCACTTTCTTTCTTAATGATGAAACGTCTTTCTGGGATTGAGAAGGGCGGGTCGTCATAAGAAGTCTACGTACTAAGTGTACGACTAAATAGTTCCCCCATCAAGTTGAGGACTAAAATTTGGCAAAGTTTGATAGTCGATTATTTAACTATCAAAACAAACAAGAAAATATTCAGCACTATAACAATCACTAGGCCCTTTTGATTAATCTTTTATTAATTAAATCACTTGCCAAATATTCACTTCAAATTATCTTTAAAAGATATAACCTCAACACATTTCAACTTTCTATATTGGAAAACATCTCCAAATACTTATTTAATAATAAGTAATTCAAAAATCTATTTATTTTCAACGCTTAGAAAATATTCAATATACTTAAATCACAATTAAGTATATATTTTATTCTATAAGGAAAACATTCTTCTAAACATCTTTTATTTGGGTTAAAACGAATGTTGCGTAAAACATTGTTATCACAACCCAAAATCAATAGTATAGGGATTCGATAATAAGATAGATATATAAATCCCAATACTATACAAAAACATTTCCTTTCGAAAATCATTTACTATAACAACAGTGTTATAGTCCATCATTTCCTTATTTCTCGCAAACGTCTATTTCAACAATGAATGTTGAAACCTATGGTTTCAATGCTTAACACATTCTAAAACAACTTTAAACCATTTAACTCCATTTTAAAGTATCACTACCCAAAACATTTATTTAATTTTAAAATACTATTCACTGTCCAAAATCGTGAATATAAATTCTCTAACAAATTCCAACACTTCTACACATTTATTTCAAAAGATAATTCACTGTCCAAAATCGTGAATATACCCCTTTACCAAATTCATTCCTATTGCACATTAAACTAAAGGATTACCCACTGTCCAAAATCGTGAGTATAGTTCCTTTAATAAACTTATATATTTAACTTATCAAAATCAATTGATTTCGAATTTATAAAACAATGTTTATAAATCACATTTATATTTTATAAAAACTTCAACTTATAAAATCCCTTTATTAACAAATCTCATTTACATTTCATTTATATGCCAAATCTTAGTTATAAGATAATTCCCTTATAATCATTTATTTTACAAAATCATTCATTTTATAACTTCACAAATATAAATCTATAATTCTTTTTTTTACTTATAAAATCCATTAATAACTCCATTTTGAACACTTATGAAACCCATTTATAATTCCATTATTCTGATTTATAAAAATTCAATTTTATAAATCTCCTATATAATCTGTTTATAATAATTCAAAAACTCAATTTAAACTATTTACCAAATCTTTAACTCAATATTTAGAAAATAAATCACATTTCAATTATATTTTCCAAAACATCATAATTTTTGTAACATAAAAAATATGACATTTATTTATTCAAAATAAATCAATTCTTAATGATTCAAAAATTCAATAAAACATTTATTTTCAAAATCACTTTTAAAATTCTTTTAAATTCGAAATCGTTGCTTTAACATTTTTAAATTTCCAAAATAGGCCCAATGCTGCAACAGCACCTAATACATCAATCACGGCATACAAAACATCATATATCATATGATAACAGAATATATAACAACATTTGTAAATAAATCAATACTGGTGAGGAATCCAGTTGGATCCCTCCAACCTGTCACCTGCAACAAATATACATATTAGAATATGTGTACAATGTCCGCTTCAAGGCAGACGCGCGTACAAAGGGTCATTCGCTCATATACACGGGAACGTATAGGGTCATCTGCTCCACTAGGCAGGTATATGTCCAAATATCAACCAATATATCATATATAATCCAAACAATCATCAATCATCATAAAAAATATATTTGTTCTAACTTACATAAAAATATTAATGAGTTAGAAAGAGTGAGTTGTACTCACATTGCTTGCAGTCGTTGCGATAGCGATTTATTCCGATTAAAATTAAACAAGCGTTTAATTTCAATCAAAATTTTCACTAGCTTAAATAAATCCCAATCTAGCTCCATAATGTATTGCTCGTCTATATGGTCCCAATGCAATTCGTTTCATACGAAACGGATCTCTTATGAAAAAGTTACTGCTTTTTAAAGATTGTACAATTTATTAATATAATTATTTTCAACTTTTATTTTAATTTTTAAACCTTCACTCAATCGTGGCCGCCCATCTTTGCAACACCAGATCTGGGCCGAACATAGCATAGCATCTTCTTCTTCGTTGCTTCCAGGTTTTACACGCACAAAATGAACCCATAGCCACCACTCTTCAACGAATTATCACGGCCACTACGTTGAAGTTGAAGACGATCGAGCTCCACCACGCCGAAGGCCTACGCACGCACCACCGTCGGCCCAAGCACCATGCAGCTCGGCCCTCCCCAATGCAATATCCAGCCCCTTGAACGCAGCTACAACGCGAGCCACTAGCCTCCAATCCTCTTTGCAAAACTTGATCATCACCGTATGGATTTATAGATTTCATCGTGCTCTACAACTTTGTAGTTGGAAGTTTCTTGAATAGATTTATGGATTGAGAGAAATTAAGGGAAGAAATTCATGCATTTCTAGCCATATAAATTGAAAGTGGCAGCTAGGGTATGAAACCCTAGGGTTTGCGAAAAAAGGAAAAAATGAGGGGCTTTTATAAGAAATTCATGCGCACTATTCATCCAAAAATATTTCGAACTAGAAACGAAGCATGCCGCCTGGCGTTTATAAGGTTTTACCCCTATTCCGAACGCAATGGAATATATATCGGGAGCCAATTCAATCGTATTTGAAAGATAGGTTTTTGAATCGACTATTTAAATTTAAAATTTACTTAAACAGATTTCTATGCGTTTTAGCTTGCCCCGAACAAACCGTAAATTTGATTGACACGAAATTTGAAATCTTACAATAATTTAACATTATGGATCTAATGAAACTGGCATCGTCGAAATCCGAGACTGTTTGAAAAATGGCTATTTTACGCGTAAATTAAATATTAAAATATTCAATTTCTACAATTTAACTTTTAATTTGATTTTACAGTTCGATAACATCATTCTAGTTCAAATAGAATTTAATTCAACTTTATAAATCATTTTTATTCACATTAAATCCAATTTATAATTATTTCAGCAATTTCAAATATTAAATTAATAATTTAGTTATCCAATTAAATCCAGATATTCGAAATATTATTTATTCAGCTTATAAACTTTACTTGCACATATTTAGTATCAATTAAATATACGAATTTTAAATGACAGAAATTCTTGGTCGTTACATCCAGGCTCTTCTCTGTTTTCTTCTTTAAAAGGTGAGTAAACCTCCTTTGATCTAACCTATAAACTTGATGCAGTGATTAATGTTTGGAGTAAATCTGTGATGAAGGTTTGCTAGTGTGAACTTATATTTGTATATATACAAATATGTATATATATGCTTGTACATGTCTGTATACATGAATATTCCCTCTGTTTGCACGAAAAATGGGCAAACACCTCCAAGTCGTATGATTTAGTTGATTATATGTGGTTCTTAGCGATTTGGGTGATTTATGCGAATATATAAAATAGATGGAGTAAACTGTAAAAGACACACAGATTTATAGTGGTTCGGCCAGAATGTGCCTACGTCCACTTTATATGTTATTCTCCTTTTCTATCCAGATTACAAGTACAAAGCTTTGATTAAAAGTAACTGAAAGTTGTTTGAAAGTTCTATCCATGCTTGAGCTCTCAAACTTTTCCGCCATTGTTGTGCCCCTGCCCCTCTATTTATAGAGTGAGGCTGGGGGTAGGGGTCTTGGATGTATATAGCTGCTGGTGGGCCTGGGCAGATGCAATCTGGCCTGGCAAAGTTGGTTCGGTGTCCCTTGGTCCGACGATGGTTCTGGTTTGATTGCATGTTGGTCCGGTATCACCTTCTTTACTCTGGTTCGGTAGTATGCTAGTCCGGTGGTATGTTGGAGATGTGTTGGTTCGGTGATGGGGACGTAGCTTGGTCCGGTGGTGGTTGATTCGGTGGTGGTCAATTGGGGTTTGGTTCGGTGATGGAGGAGAGGGGACTTTGGTTCGGTAGGTGTTGGAGGGGCTTTGGTTCGGTGATGGAGGAGAGGGGACTTTGGTTCGGTAGGTGTTGGAGGTGCTTTGGTTCGGCAGAGAAGTGGAGAGGTTTGGTTCGGCAGTGGAGTGGTGAGGTTTGGTTCGGTGGTACCCTCCTTGTAATGGCTTTGTGGAAACACCCCCGACACTTGCCCCCCAAAGTGGGGCATATGCCTGCATATGTCGCGCTTTGTTCTAGCTTGGGTGTTTTCATCCGGTCCTATGTGTCGAACCATCCGGTCCGGTCATCCTGCGTTTGCCTATAAGTAGGGGCCTAATGTTTTCGTTATTCCTTATCAGCCGAACCAAACCCTTGTCTTTGCTGAATCGAATTCCTATCCTTGTCGAATCAAACGTGTTTAGCCGAATCAAATTCCTATCTCTGCCGAACCAGGTGAAACCCTCTTGCCGAATGAACTTCGTGCTTGAGTTACCGAATGAAACTCTTATTTTTGAATTACCGAATGAAACTCTTATTTTTGAATTGCCGAATGAAACTTGTACTTGAATTGCCGAATGAAACTTGTACTTGAATTGCCAAATGAAACTCTTATTTTTGAATTGTCGAATGAAACTTGTACTTGAACCACCGAATGTGAATGGGGAAGATAAGAGCCGAATGAACTTTAGGTTGGGACAACTGAATGAACTCGAGGATTCCGAGTGCTGAATGGATCTTTAGCTTTTTATGTTTCGACTTATGAATGAAATTTCTAGACTGTACGCACTTGCTCTCTATACCTCTACTTCTATCAACGTGCTTTCTTGTGTTGCAGATAAATGTCTCATAAAGTGGAAACTCGATCAGATAAGAGGAAATCTACGGACAGAAGAGAGTCCCCCGTTGTGCCTCCAGCCCAGCCAGGACCGGGATGACAGGGACCCACCCTGAGATCATTAGTGGATGGATATGGCCCTCAGGAGCTCTTGAACTCTCATCCTGACTGCTTTCCTAGCTCCCTCAAAGAGGAGCAGCTTGATGTTATCTCTCGCTCCTTTGGAATTGATAGAGCGTGTATGCTGTTGCCGGGGGAAGGAGTGATGCCGTACAACCCCCCTGAAGGATATTTCGCTTATAGTAGGTACCATTGCATGTGCGGGGCCATTCCCCCGATCAATGCTTGGATAGTCAGCTTTATTACCTATTTGAAGGTGGCCCCTTTCCAGCTTCAGCCCAATTCTTATGCTATCTTGGTGAGTCTATTCATCATTTTCCAGAGAAAATATGGGCGTCCCCCCTTCCAACCGGGAGATCTGGTATTTGTACAACTTGAGAGTCTACAAGAAGGGGTCTCCATACATCATCTTGGAATCGGCCATGTCCTTCAAGCCGGTTCTGGACGTATATTCGAAGTTCAGCATGTTCAAGAAAGAATGGTTTTTTGTCAAGGATGACTCTGTTTCTATCCGTCGCTTCACCTCCGGCTGTAAGTTGAAGCTTATTTATAATTTCCGTTCTGACTGCAATGCTTCTTCTTATGTGTTTTTATTTCTTGCTAGCCACAGGTGGCTTTGCGGTTGTGGAGAACGATCGCCTGGTTCAGATTGCTGCGGAAATAGAAGCCATCTCAGGAAGGGAGAGGTCAGCTTCTTACCTGATCAGGAATGCTACTCTTCTATAGCACAACCTGATTCTACCACGTCAGTCTGTGGTCAAGCAGAGAGACACGGCTGAGGAGAGGGCTGCCAAAGCCAAAGGAGGGACCACAACGAAGAGCAGCAAGAGGAAACCCTTCTCGATACCTTCAGTCGTCGGGGGGAAGAAGCTCAAGAAATCTGATGGACCCTCCCATAGCACATGTCCAGATGTTCCGGAGGAGGAAAATGTAGAGAAGTAAAGAGGCGAGGAGGAGAGTGGAGGTGATGGAGAAGGTGATGATGGTGGCGAAGGACAGAGCGGTGATGGCGCTGGGGCTTTGTCCTCTGGGCAAGCAGGGGAGATCCAAGAGTGGACAGATGATGCTTTCCACCAGGCTTTTGAGGGGTTGGAGAAAGGATCGGCCTTGGTGGAGAAGTCGAAGGAAACTGATAAGGCCGAGACTGGCGCCGATTCATCTTCCAAGAGCATTTCAGCCAAGGCAACCCCTGCGATTCAAGGTGAATTTTTGACTCCTGACGACTCCATTTATGATAAGGATTTCGGAATCTTTTATGGCCAGCTCCCGTCCTGGAATGAGATCCACAACTTATTGCAGTATCCTACTCCTCCCCAGGGTTTGTATAACAAAAGCGTCTTTTCACTCTTCTTAACTTAATATGTTTCTTGGATTATAGTCCCATGCATGCTTATAACACTTGGTTTATATTCCAGGGACGGGTAAGGTGGCTAAGACATCAGATATTCGACACCGTCTCGAACAATTCAAACTCCTCAAAGCTTCCGCTAAACCAAAGCCTCCGACCAATCGTTCTGGGGACGTAGTCAGCTACCGTCCTCTTCTCTGAGTTATTGAAGAGGATATTCGAAAGAAAAAGAGGAGTCACTCCTTGTTCGAACTTTCACCTGGTCCTCAGCCCCCAACCCAGCCTATTCATGATATCACGGAGGAGGATATTGAGTTCATACCCACTCCGCATCCGTCTGAGAATCCTACCGTTACTCAGATTGATCGTCCCGGCTTGGCTCGTAATCCATTTGCGGGTCATCCAGATCTGGATCCGGGTTCTCATGATATTTCCTTTGACGAAGTTATTGGTGAGCACCTTCTCCCTCGCAATCCTATGGTAAGGGTGCTTGATGAGGCTAAGTCCCTGGACCTTGATTTGCTTACTACGTGGATTATAACTATGGGGGATGAAGCCAAGGCAAATATCGACCGGGTTGTTGAGGAGACTAAGAAGTTGATGGGGCATCACGCCCGACTGGTCAAGGCCGGGGAGGAAATTGGGAGTGCCAACATAAGATTGCGGCTAGTGGTTGCCGACCAGGCCAAGCAACTCGTCGATCAGGCTATCCAGATCTCTCAGCACGAGGCTGCCTCCAGACGGCTAAAGAAAACTATGGAAGAGGCTAGCAGAGCCGAGCTGCAGAAAATGGAGGCTACCATCAAGGAACGGATCGATATGGCCATTGCAATGGTGGATGAGGTTCGGAAAGCGGATCTCGATCGGATAGAGGAGTTACCTGGGAAGCTTGAAGCCGCAGAGCTTGCTCAAGCCAAGATGAAGGAGGAGATGGAGGCGATGAGGAAATCCCTTCAGGCTGACCGCTCGAGATATCGATCGGAAAGAGATGCTGTCGTTGTAAGGTTGTCGGCCTCCGAGGTCCGGATGAGGGAATTTGAGGAGAACAAGGGGATGATGGATGAGATGCTTCAGGACATGTACTTCCGTACTTGGAAGCAGGGCAACTTATCCTGGATGGATGATTATCCCCGGGTCATGGCCAGGATTTATCTTCGGGCTCTGGAGGAGGCTAAGGCTGATGCGGATAAGGAGGGTGGTGTGGCTTTCAGAATGGAGGTGGTTACGACCCAGTTTACCGAGGAGGAGAAGGTGGTGGTGAAGGAGGGCATGCGGCTGCTCGCTGCTGAGGAGGTAGGTGTGCAGTTGGGAGATGATGATCAAGGAACAGATGTTGGTAAGTCTTCCCTTTTAGCCTTTTCATAGCTTGGTTTTTTATTGTCTATTCAATGAATTCTTCTCCTGAATTGGACAGGCGGGACCTCTGAAGCGCCAACTACCTCTGGTCAGCACGTTGGGAGCTCTGATCCGGCGGTTAAGTAGACCTCGGAGGGCCAGCAGGATAGAGGCAAAGCCCGGATGCAGTTGGCTCCTTGGCTTGATCTGGACATTTTTCAGTTTACTTGACATTGTTGTCCATGTTAGTCTTAAAACATTAATGTAATTTTCAGGCTGTAATTATGTAACGAACAACTTTATTTTTGGCATGTAACTTTATAACATAAGCTGATTTTGTCATGTTTGAATGTTGTCGTTATTTTGATGTGTTGCATAAAATATAGCTGTGCGTGTGTCTGTGATTCAATCGTTTTCGATGTTAAGCTCTTTCTTAAAACATGATTTCACATCTTGCAATGTTTGTGTGATGTGCGAATAAATTATAGTTACATATTTATGTACAAGAGAAGAAAGTACCGCCCTTCAAGTTTTAGCTGTAGACGGTAGCTTTGAATGCCTTGTGTAATCGAATATGGAATGCAGCTGAGTGACCTGCCATCCAGCTGTGAGTTCTTATTCCCATTAGTGAGTGTGTCCTATTTTGTGTCCTGTACTTTAGGGATCGTTATAGAGGATAGGAGGAGGGTTTTTATAAATAAAATGGAAATATAAGAAATAGTAAAACTTCCAATCACGGAAGGCCTTCGATGTGCTTAAGTTCGTGGCAAACGGGTTTCGTAGTCACTTTCCTTAGCTGTGGGTCTTGGAGACATTTGTCACCCATCTTACGCCTCTGCGGGAGTTTTCTTTTTTATCACAGCCGCACTTAAGACACAGCGGAGCCGAGATCGCGCACGGTAACTACCCGGGCCATTATGGCCCATAATCGTGGGTATTATTCGATTTACCGTGGCCAGCTAGCGCGGGTGCCGATCGTCAACTATGAACTGCCCCTGGCTGGCCACATCTTATGTTGGGGCTTATAATCGGTTCACGGTTGTCGGCGAGCCGAACGCCGTAATGAGCTGCCTAGGCTATTTTCGGCCTCCTCGGTGGCTTATAATCGGCTCATTACAGTTGGCTTTGAGGGCCGTCCTGAGCAATGAGTTAACCCACAGCAGAGGGATGCTGGAGCAAAAGTGTCTCATTGGCGAGGGCATAGATTCGTATAGTACCTGTTAGGTCTTGTTCACGTGAGGTTGTGCCGTGAAGTGTCCAGAATGGAAATGCCATTACACAGGATTTTGTTCAACAGAAAAGGATAAGGCTTAACAAGAAGCCAAGATATAAAGGAACAAGTTAAAAAGAGACAAGATTTTTAAAGTGGTTCAGCACGAAAATGCCTACGTCCACTGATTCTCTTTGTTAATTCACTTCATATGGGCAGTACAAGTTAAGAAAAGTATCGACGAAGGTGTTGGATGTTCCATGCCCTTTGAAACACCTCTCCGTCCACTGTTGACAAAATATAAGCTCCATTGTGGAGATCTTTATGAATTAGATAGGGTCCATCCCAGATTGGATCTAGCGCTCCGGGGCGCGGGAAGATCCGCTTGAGGACAAGATCTCCTTCTTGTAAGCTGCGGTGCTTGACTTTGGAGTTGTATTATGCTGCCACTTTTTGCTTGTGAGCTGCCGCTTTGAGTGCTGCATCGTTTCTTCTCTCTTCAATTAGATCCAAAGACATGTGGAGGAGTTCTTCGTTCTCTTCTGGGTTGTAGTGGATCCTACGGTGGGAAGGCACTGCAGTTTCAACTGGGAGCATGGCCTCCGATCCGTATGCCAAAGAGAAAGGAGTATGCCCTGTTGATATTCTGTAAGATGTGCGGTAGGCCTAAAGTGCCGTAGAAGTTCATCCACCCAAGCGCCTTTTGACTTTTCAAGTTTCTTCTTGATCAGAGTTTTGAGAATTTTATTGACAGCTTCGACTTGTCCGTTTGCCTGGGGATAAGCTACAGATGAGAAGCTTTTGTGAATTCCGTGCTCTTGGCACCAGTCGGTGAATTCCTCGCTGTCAAATAGAAGTCCATTGTCCGATATGATTTTGAGTGGAATTCCGTACCTGCATAAAACATTTTTGATCAAGAAGTTAATAACTTTTGCCGAAGATATTTTATTTAGAGGTTCCGCTTCCACCCATTTGGTGAAATAGTCGACTGCCACTATAGCATATTTGGCTCCGCCTTGGCCCATCGGCAGTTCGCCAATCAAGTCAATTCCCCATACTGCAAAGGGCCAAGGGCTGGTCATTTGAGTAATCTCATTTGTGGGTAGTCGAGGAATCTTAGCGAATTTCTGACATCTGTCGCATTTTTTGACGAAGTCCAAGGTGTCTTTGTTTAAGGTGGGCCAGAAATATCCATATCGGAGTATCTTCTTTGCCAGAGTCTGCCCTCCAGTGTGGTCTCTACAACTTCCTTGATGGATGTTGGATAAGATTTCCTTGGCTTCCCTTCCAGCGACACATCTTAATAAGGGGTTAGAGAAGCCGCGTCGATAGAGGATGCCTTCTTGTATTTGTAGCGGGAAGCACTCCTCAAGATTTTCCTGACTTCGTTACGCTCGTTGGGTAGTGTGCCACCTTGCAAGTATTTCCGGATAGGAGTCATCCAAGTTCCTTCTTCGATTGCAGCTATCAGATCCTCTTGTTCGAAACTTGGGGCTAGTTGTTTTGAAATGGCTACTGTTCCAGAAATAGTGTTGTTCTTCATGCTAGCTTGCTTTGCCAGTTCGTCGGCCTCTCGGTTCTCCTCTCGAGGAATGTGTTTGATTAAATAGTGGTCCAACTGATCGAGTAGCAGCTTGGTTTTCTTTAGATATGTTGTGAGCCGTTCCCCTCGAGTCTGGAACTCTCATAATACTTGGTTCACGATAAGTTGAGAATCACTATGAAGACATAAAGAACCGACTCCAATTTCTAAGGAAAGTTCTAATCCTGCTATTACTGCTTCATATTCTGCATCGTTGTTGGTGGCAACGAATTCCAACCTTAGGGCATAGTGCAGCTTCCTTCCCCTGGGGGTGATTATCACAACACCTGTCCCCGAGCCTTGTTCGTTTGATGCCCCATCTACAAAAAGATTCCACTTGATATCTTCCGCTATTTCAGATTGCTCCTTACCTTCGTTAGTAGTGAATTCGGCAATGAAATCGGCTATGGCTTGTCCCTTGATGGCGGTGCGAGGATGGTAGGTGATATCATATTGACTCAGTTCAATGCACCATTTAAGTAGTCGTCCAGAAGTGTCGGGGCGATGGAGTACCTGCCTTAGCGGTTGATCGGTTAAAACTCTGATGGAATGAGATTGGAAATAGTGTCGCAGTTTCCATGACGTGATTAGCAAACAGTATGCTAGCTTCTCAAGTTTAGGGTATCTGGCTTCTGCCCCCGTAAACCTCTTGCTTACAAAGTATACGGGCCGCTGCGCGCGGTTGTCTTCTCTCACCAAAGTGGCGCTTAGAGCATGAGACGACACACCAAGGTATAGGTATAGTTCTTCGCCTTCATTTGGAGTTGAGAGTACTGGTGGTCTCTGGAGGTGTTCGATTAGGTTCAGGAAGGCTGTTGAGCATTCGTCAGTCCATTCGAACTTTCCTTTATCTTTCTTTAGGGCTTCGAAGAAAGGGATGCATTTGTCGGTTGCCTTAGAGATGAATCTGCTTAGGGCGGCCACCTTCCCATTTAGGCTTTGCATCTCTCTTCGAGTGGATGGTATCTTGATATCTTGCAAAGCCCGGACTTATTCGGGGTTTGCTTCAATCCCCCTGGCATGGACGATGAATCCTAGGAACTTTCCCGACGATACTCCGAAGGAGCACTTTAGAGGATTCAGCTTCATTCCATATTGGCGAAGTACTTGAAACATCTCGTCCAGGTGGCTTACATGATCGTAGGCTTTCCTCGATTTTACCAGCATGTCATCCACATAAACTTCCATAGTTCATCCTATTAGTTCCGCAAACATCTTGTTGACGAGGCACTGATAAGTAGCTCCGGCGTTTTTAAGTCCAAAAGGCATTACTCTATAGCAGTACAATCCCTGGTCAGTGATGAAACTAGTGTGGTCTTGATCGGGGGCGTGCATAGGAATCTGGTTATATCCTGAGTATGCATCCATAAAGGATAAGAGTTCGTGCCCGGCTGTGCTGTCCACGAGTTGATCGATTCGGGGGAGTGGGAAGCAATCCTTCGGGCAAGCGTCATTTAAGTTGGAGAAGTCAATGCATGTTCGCCACTTCCCATTTGCCTTCTTTACTAGTACCGGGTTAGCGATCCACTCTGGGTAGATGGCTTCTCGTATAAAGTTATTGGCAAGTAGGTTCTTTACTTCTTCCTCGAGGGCTGCTGATCGTTCTGCCCCCATACTTCTCTTTTTCTGCTTTACTAGCACTTTGGTAGAATCGACGTTCAGTATGTGGCATGCTACGTCTGGGAAGATTCCAGTCATATCAGCGTGCGTCCATGCAAATACATCCAAGTTGTGGCGGAGAAAATCAATAAGTTGATCCTTTAATTCTGCTTTTAGTTGAGATCCGATTTTCAATAGTCTACTTGAGTTATGTTTGTCTACAGATACAAACTCCATAGCCTCTGCAGGCTCGGCAGTGGCCTCCTCCTCTTTGTCCCTGGGGTATAATTCATTGAAAGGATCACTGGTATATCGAAGAGGAGGGGCTTTCTTTAGTTGCTATGCTTCCAAGTTTTTCTTGCAGAGAGAAGTCTCTGCATCCTTCCCTTTATCCTTCCTACGGTTATTGCGAAGTTTAGTCACATAGCAATCTCGAGCGGCGTCTTGATCTCCCTCTATTTCTCCTATTCCGTTATCTGTTGGAAATTTCATCTTCAGGCACCACGGGGCTAGGACAATTTGGAAGTCAGACAAGGCTGGTCTTCCCAAAAAAGCGTTGTAGGCCGAGTGGTTCTCTATTAGCACAAATGTTTGTTTTCGCACAATGGAGCGGGGATGACTTCCTATTTCGACAAAGAGGTCCAGTTGCCCGAGGGGCATCTTCGCATCTCCAGTGAAACCATGTAGCGGTTTGTTGCAGGGAGACACATCCTTCATTGACAGCTTCATTTTGTCGAAAGCATGCTTGAATAGGATATTTACTGAGCTTCCAGTGTCTACTAGAATTCATAAAACTTTGGCTGGACCGAACCAGGCAGAGATGACCATAGGGTCCATGTGAGGGTACTGCCTTCCCTCTAGATCATGCCTACTGAATGTGATGTCATCATTCTCTTTCCGTTTCGGGTGGCGTTCTTCTGTAACAGAATTAATGCAGCCTTCATTGTTTCTAAGCGACCTTCCATATTTTTCCATCTCTGCCCAGCTTCTGTCGACGATGTGTGGTCCTCCTGATATGGTATGGACCACTACCTTCTCCTGACTAGAGCCGCTGGTGTTGCGATTTCCTCCGCCTACTTCTGGGAGGGGTAGCCCTGGGTTCTCATTGGCAGGAGTTGGAGTCCTGTTCTGCCCTTTTACATAGCGCTCTAGTCTCTTCCTTCTGATGTGTTCTTCAATTAAGTCCCGGAGATTATGGCATTCATTTGTGTCATGCCCATGAGATTTGTGGAAGCGGCAGAACTTTCTAGACTTAACTGTGTTATCTGATTCCTTCTTGTGTGGGGGGCGCTTGTATCTAACTTCGTCTTGGGTGGCCAGGAAGATGTTTTCGATTGTTTCATTCAAAGGAGTGTAAGAGTCAAACCTCGGTCCTGGCCGATATAAACGCTTTTCTCCCTTCCTGCCCCCAGCATTGTCTCTAGAGTCATTTCTTCGAACATCCTTTGCTGCAACGAGAACCCTGTCTGGAGTTGCCTTAGTCTGTTGCCCTGGCTGCCTCTCAGTGGCAGCATCTTCAAGCCTCATATACTTCCCAGCTTCATGGAAGAAATCGGGTAAGGTAGCTGGTTTTTCTTTCGTTAATCTCCTAGCAAATTTAGTATCCGGATGCACACCACATCAGAGGGCCATTAGGATAAGTTTCTCATCGGCATCTTGGACTTCGGCCGCTGCGGCGTTGAATCGGGTTAGATATTGTTGCACTGTCTCTCCAGGCTTCTGTTTGATATTAGATAGGGAATAAGCGTCTTTGGGTTGTTCCACATGAATGCGGAACTGGCTGATGAACTTTTCTTTCAACATTTCCCATGAGCTGATGGATCCTTGGGGTAGATAGCAGAACCAGGAGGTAGCTAGATCTGCCAAGAATAGTGGGAAGCATTTACACAACACTCCCTCTGTTGCTCCGCTCATGAGCATATGATGTGTGTATCTCTGCAAGTGTACAACGGGGTCAGAGGTTCCCTTGTAAGGTTACATTGTTGGCATTTTCCATTCCCGGGGGGTGATGGCAGTTTCGATATTGCGGGTGAAGGGGCTGGTTACCCTAGCGCCTATCCCGCGATCCCTTTGGTCCCGTTGGACGCACTCTATGAACAATCGCGCCATCCTTTCATCAGAACTTGGAGCGGATACAAATTAGTTCGGTTCTTCCCTACGGGATTGATTCCGTCAAGATGACCTGTAGGGATGGTATCGTCTATCACTCCTGACATTCTCCAATGGCTGCCTCTGGTCTTCCGGGAGCGCGTTGGGGTCAGCCACAGTTGGCCCTTGCCTTGATCTTCCCCTGCTGGGTTCTGTTCTCAGGACTTCCTCGGGTCCAACTTTGGGCTGGACTCCAGCTCGGCCCCGTCTATTGGTGTTTCCATGGTTAGGTAGCATGGCAGGCTCAGCTACATCCGACCCCTGCCTGGTACCTCCCGTGTTGGGTTCGGTTCCAAGTGTTTCCTCGGGTCAGAATTCGGGCTGAGTCCAGGCTCGGCTCCTACCATTGCTGTTTCTGTTGTTAGCCTCTTCGAAGAAGAAAGACCTTTGTCGTCTCCCAGATCCTCCAGACCGGGACTCACCCCATGATTCAGTGTTGCGGTTGGATTCTTCAGCATCCCTTAAGCATGACATGAGTTGGTCCACCAAGGCTTCTTGTTGAGATGCGAAGCGGTTAGTTACTTTAGCCACACCCTGTCCAGATCCGTCCTTGTAATTGGTTGTTCCGTAGCAGGGGCCGTCGGGTTTGCCTGATTTTCATTTGCTGTTGGAACCGGACGATTGTCTTGATCTCTGATCACTGGATCTGGGGTACGGCTAGTTGCGATGTTCATTCCTTTGTTAGCATCTTTCTTCCATCCGGGATGCATGTTTCCCATGCAATGAACGATGCTGATAGGAAAAGGGTTAAGTGGGAGAAGCTGAAGCTTCGAGCTCCTGCTCTTAGTGAAAGCACCAAAAATGTTTGCACGAAAAATGGGCAAACACCTCCAAGTCGTATGATTTAGTTGATTATATGTGGTTCTTAGCGATTTGGGTGATTTATGCGAATATATAAAATAGATGAACTAAACTGTAAAAGACACACAGATTTATAGTGGTTCGGCCAGAATGTGCCTACGTCCACTTTATATGTTATTCTCCTTTTCTATCCAGATTACAAGTACAAAGCTTTGATTACAAGTAACTGAAAGTTGTTTGAAAATTCTATCCATGCTTGAGCTCTCAAACTTTTTCGCCATTGTTGTGCCCCTGCCCCTCTATTTATAGAGTGAGGCTGGGGGTAGGGGTCTTGGATGTATATTGCTGCTGGTGGGTCTGGGCTGATGCAATCTGGCCTGGTAAAGTTGGTTCGGTATCCCTTGGTCCGGCGATGGTTCTGGTTTGATTGCATGTTGGTCCGATATCACCTTCTTTACTCTGGTTCGGTAGTATGCTGGTCCGGTGGTATGTTGGAGATGTGTTGGTTCGGTGATGGGGACGTAGGTTGGTCCGGTGGTGGTTGATTCGATGGTGGTCAATTGGGGTTTGGTTCGGTGATGAAGGAGAGGGGACTTTGGTTCGGTAGGTGTTGGAGGGGCTTTGGTTCGGTGATGGAGGAGAGGGGACTTTGGTTCGGTAGGTGTTGGAGGGGCTTTGGTTCGGCAGAGAACTGGAGAGGTTTGGTTCGGCAGTGGAGTGGTGAGGTTTGGTTCGGTGGTACCCTCCTTGTAATGGCTCGGTGGAAACACCCCCAACACCCTCTGTTCTAGGTTTACAGGTTTCAAACCTGTTAAAAAATCCCAATTCTCTCTCTAATCTTCTTTAAGCTTTGAGGTTCAAACAAAATATGTTTGTATAATCATGTTTTAAGTTTTAAAAATAATTTTAAGCATAATTAATTAAAGCATTTTCTGGAAATTGGAAATATAGGAAAACTAAATATATGTTGAAAATTCAAGCATCATGATTTCTGGTTTTAATTATATCTTGTAAACGTTTTCGAAAACAATGATTTTTAAAAGTGGAATCGTGATTTTTAAGTTTGTAAACATGGAGATATCCCGAGTTGATCGTTTTTGGGTTTTTTGGTGATTATCGGTGATCGGGATTGCTACTTGATGTAGCTGGGTGATGGTCGAACTCGGGAAAAATGATCAGAAAAATTCTTGATCATCGTGGAGGACAAACGGTGTTGACTTAGGGTTTTAACTCATGTTTTGGTGGTGGTCGGAATTTGATTAACTGCAGCATCGTCGGTGGATCGGAGGTGATCGGTGCTGGGGGAAATGGTGCGTAGATGAACGGAGAGGCAATGGTCGGGGTGTCGTGGCTACTGATGATCTAGATCATCGGCGTGAGGAAGATTTGTCGATCGAAGTTTTTGTTCTAGGTTGGGTCGAGTAGCTCGATGTCGAGTTCATCGTCGTTTCGGGGTTCTGGGTGGTCTGGTGGTTAGGGGAGGTTTTCGTAGACTTGTCGATAGTCGTAGCATCGACTGGAGACGGTCGGAGCACCTGTGCATGTGTATAGTTTCATGGTTTTTCGGTGGCATGCTCTCGGGGAAGAAGGTTGTGGACTTGAAGTCGACCTCGGGAAACTATGTTGCTGCCTCGAGTAAGTGCTCCGGTAATTCATGTGGGTTATCATGTTTAACAGGTTTAAAAATTTAAAACCAAAAACAAAGAAAAAAAAGTAGCTCGGGGAAGTCTCGGGGGATTTGGGTTTTTGCTCGAGACGACACTCGAGTTAATCTCGGGTAAGTGTAGTTACAATTTTCAAATTTTAAACATATTCAAGTTTAAAACATTTTTAACTCATTCTTTTAATAATTGTTTTATTTGAAAATGGGATTAGTTTAAGGTTTTAAAGTAAATCATTTTCAAGTAAATAAGTTTAATTTATTTAATCATGTGACTACTAATTAATTCTCAAGTTAATTAAAATAAATTTAATAGTATAATTAAAAGTTAATTAAGAAGAAATGTTTTCAATTATTAATTAACTTAAATATCTTAAGTTAATTTATGTGTTAATGATAATTAATTACAAGGTTTATTAATTAAAGATTTTAATGATAATTAAGTAATTAATTAAGATAAATGATTTATCTTTAAAATTAATAAAAGATAATTGATTAATAATTAAAGGATTATTAACTAAAGGCCAATTAATTATTAATTGAAGGTTAATTAAATTATTAATTAAAGGTTAATTAATTTGTTAGTTAAAGGTTAATTAATTTGTTAATTAAAGGTTAATTAATTTATAATTAAGGATTAATTAATTAATGTAATTAGTTAAGGAATAATTAATTAATGAAAGTGATTAAGATTTAACTAATAATAGTTAAGGATAATTAAATCATTAACTAAGGATAATTAATGCAAGTAATTATGTGATTAATTAATTATGATTAATTAAAATAATTGTAATTACTTAATAATAATTAAGCGGGACTTAAAAGTAATTAAAGTAATTAATTTAATTTATTTGGAAATTACATTGAATTTATTGAGAATTGAACGACTAATTCAACTTGCTTGTAGATGATTGGATTATTATTGAATACCATGGATTGGTTGATATCTCTGATATGTAATTGTGATACTTTGTGATATGAATTTCTTTGTTTTGAGCTATGACATCTGTGATATATTGCTGTGTGATTGGGAACTTCTGAATTGAAGTAAAATTGTTGGCCTTTGAAAGGGCATTTGGATTTCGATGCGACCGGGGGTCGGATTCCAAATGGTTATCCGAAACCTACATCGAATCTAAAAGATTATAAATGGAAATTTGTTGTGACTTATATATCCACGTGTTTTTAAAAATAAGCGCTCATTATTCGATTGAGATGGGAGAGGACATTAAGTCATAAAAGCCATTCCGAATAATGATACCACGAAATGAGAGTGCATTTGAAGACGGTGGTTGAATATCGGGTATTTTCGAGAACGAAAGGATTACCTGTAGATTATCCCTGCACTGAGTTGCCCCGGTATAGAGATCTCCATATGTGATATGGAGTCCGGTCGGGATTGTGGATACCCGGATTCGCAAGGACTTCTTCCTTTATTGGTCGAAGTGACTTCGGTTCCATTCAGACCCAGGATGGACTTGTATGGATGTATGTCTGACATTACACTTTGAGATGTTAAGCTGATTTCTATCAAATACATTTTTGTTTGGTGGCGGAGAATTTATTCTCTTAGCTTAACACCATTCTCTTAGACGTACGAGCTCAAAGGTTATGTAGTTGATGTTTACTAGTGCTATATTCCCAATTTGGTAGTGTGGCATGCTGAGTGTCGATCATTGGTTGATCAAAGCATGGCTTTTGTGAAAAGCGTAGCTTTGTGGGACGAGACTTCATCGAACCTCACACCCCGAAAATGGTCGAAACAGGAAGGATGCGGCAAGGTTATAGGGGTCGCGCCCCTTAGGGTATGTGCATTTCCTTCTGGATAAAAAGTGGTATTCTGGTTGGAGCCCAGATACTTAACTTATGTGGTTGTTGGTTATTGTTATTGGGGCCTTGGATAAAGGTCGGTTACGACCGGGGGATAGCATACTCGTGATAGTTAGTTACCTAGTTACAGAGGTAACCCGGCCTTGTGTTGGCAGAGATCCGGTTAGGTTCTCGGGGTGTCCCTCCAGAGGCGTACCCATTCGGAAAGGAAGTTCCTTAGCTTGACCATTTGTTGGAAATCCAATCACTCAATACGAGCCCCGTACGGTTTTAGTTGTAGAACCTGCCATCTAACATGGTAGCTATAGTAGGCATACTATAATGGTATGTATGCTGGATAAGATTTATATTATACTATCGAAATGTTTTCTACACTATGCACTAATAATAATATCAAAAAGATTTTCACGTATCAAGCATGTTTGACTATCATAAGGAGAAATCTCCTCCAAGTGTGCAATTGCATTGTGTCTGTGCTGGGAGGCCTTATGGTAGTTTCATTTTTCAAAAACATAACGGATTTCTTTTTGTAATTTATTTTTGTTCAAAAAACTGTTTTGTTTACTCATACCAGTCCCATGACTGACCCAGAGTTTATTGTTCCCCTTCTAAACTCTGGGTGCCTATAATTTTCCACACGGGCAGCCTAGAGTCAGTTTATCCGTGTTCTGGAGCGAAGTTGGAATGTAGATTGGATCTTGATGTCTTTTGAAGCCTTTGGTCTTTGAAGTCTTTGGAAGCTTTCGGTTTGGAGTTTTTGGGTTTTGAAGCCTTTTGGATTTGAAAGTCTTTAGAGTTTTGGAAGACCTTATTGAAGTAGCAGTATGTTGAATTCTTTTGAAGACCCTATTGTTGTTCCGCTGTGTTGTTGTATCATATACATTGTGCTCTGATGTTGGTGTTCATGTGTTGTATCAAATGTTGTATCTATGTTGTTTATCAATGAAAATTCATTCTGTTTCCGCTGTGTTGTTATCACTTAATGTTGTTATAAGCTCCAGCGAACCGCACTCCGACATTTGAATCTCCGGCATTCAAATACAAGTAAGGTATTGGATGCCGATTTTTCAGACGCTAGATTTTGGGTCGTGACACATGGTATCGAAGAAATGTGCCTGATTGGAGATGTGACCTCACTTGGCCTGGTATAGCTCCTGTTTTAGTCGCATCTAAGCTAACTCATAGGAGTCAGGGTCACATAAATACCTTATACAGAATCGTTCGCCGTACCACCCTTTCATTTATGGAATCTCCACCATGTTCACAGTTGTTAAAATTGTTTTCGGTATTGGCAGAGAGTATGACAATATCTGATCCCGATCTCTTTAACAACCAAACGCGTATTTCACACCGGATGGTTCTTTAACATTTCAAAACGTCAATTCACAATTGATATCGAAATATCATATTTGATTTCAAATCATTTCTCTTTCGAAATCATGTTGACTTTCAAAACTAAATTCACTTCAAAATCATATTTACTTTCAAAATCATATTTACTTTCAAAATCATATTCACTTTTGAATTTATCGATAAGATAGGTTAATTAAATCCTAGTTCCAAAATCATCATATTTACTCAAATACGTCATTTCACCAAAAAGGTATCAATTCCAAATTCTATCAATTCCAAATTTCAACTTTGGTTGAACCATCATCAAGGATTTAAATATAAATACTTCAGCTTTACGCAGTCTGAAATCTTAGAAAATAGTTTGGATAGTCATAAATAGTTTTAATAGTTTGAAAAATAATTTAAAATAGATTAAAATAGTTTTAAAATAGTAAAATAGTTCAAATAGATTTAAATTTGATTTAATTTGATTTTAAATGATTTAAATAGATTTAAAATAGACTAAATAGATTTAAATTATCTTAAATACTTGTTAAATAGATTACATAAATTTAAAATAGATTAAATAGATTTAAATTATATTAATTAGAGTCAAAATATATTAAATAAATTTAATTAATTTAAATTAGGTAGAATAGATTAAATTGGATTAAATAAGTTATAATAAATTAAAATAGTTTAAATTGATCAAAATAGTTTAAATTAATTAAAATAATTTAAATTAGTCTAAAATAGATTTCAAAGTTATATCCAAACATTTGAATAACTCAATTCCGATAAATTCATTTATATTTGACATTTTAACTTTGAAATTCCAATTTAAATCCTTTGAACAATTCATTAAATCAATTCCAATTTCAGCATTAACGCTCAGATTATCGTAAATAATTCAGTTTGTATAAATCAATTTCTATTTAAAAATGGTAGTTAACTGATTCAAAATTTAAAGAATTAAAAATCATTTGATTTAACCAATCCGGTGTCCGTATATAATTTTCTATCCTATGGTCAAGTGATACAGATATTTATCATTTCAATCCGAAATTCAAACCTACAATTTTACAGTTATATATCATTTTAAACCGCAATCACAAATTAAATAAAATCCATAAAATTGCTCGAGTCTATCATTTCAACCTGTAACGATTTTTCCTAATCTATAGATCGTTCAAATACGTACCATTTCAACCCATAGGGAACTTGCAATGTTATAACAATATAAAAATAAAACATTCAGTCATCCAATATCAAAAATTAAACATCCATCACAATCCTCATCCAAATCAACCAATAAACATCAATAGATAACTGATTATCGTTAAACGGTGTTAAATTGAAAATTAAATTCAATATTAAACTAAATGATGATTAAATGTAATAAAAGTCAAATTTAACTTGAATGACAATTTAAGCATACCAAACATCAATCAATTAATTTCTAATCACATCATAAATTTAATTTAACTAACATAAGATAATCTAGTAGTTGTGAAGGTTAAAACACTCACCTTTGATTTTAGCCCATAAAAATCCAAACAGAAGCGCAAAACTCAACCGTCTCCCAATTCAACTAAATCAATTTCATGTTGTCCGGAATTTAAACATGAATCCAATAGTAGAAATCACGCGTGAATCAAAGTTTATATGCAAAAGATATTCATGTTATAAGAAATATTATTAAAATAAAAATTAGTATGCATAAAAAAAACAAATAAACAAATTTTAATACTTATGTTTTTCACAAGATGAGGCTTAAGGAAAAGATTGAAGAACAAAAAAAATCATGTTTCATAAATGAAAGCTTTTGGATTTGCAAGAATAAGAGCTTTTGAATATAAGGTGTCAAGAGAAATAGAACACAAATGAAGAAATAAGCTGCATGTTATTTATAATTAGGAAATAAAGGTGGAGGGACAAAAATAAATGTCACATTTTATTTTGAAAGCTCTAGGCACTAATATTGCATAAGGAAATGTACGTAGGAATGGAAAAGTTTGCAAACCAAAGGAAAGTAAAATTTTATATACGTGAAAATGAGGTGGCAAGAATTAAATGCAACCTATAAGTCTAGGCTTGGGTATTAAATAGAAGGAGAAATGAATGGATCAGGTATTAATAATAGGGTAACTATTTTAAAATGTTCATGCAACAATTAACAACAAAAGAAATGAAGGGACCAAGTACATCGCACAACCTTTTGAAATTCAATTTTTTTTGAAACGTATCCAAATTAACTTCATTAAATCAAATAATATTCAAATTTGTACAAATTTAGGTTTTTATCTACGCATGATAACATATTTATATTTATCTTAAAAATGAAAACGTTCAATTTGGTCTTGCCAAAACTATCTTTTATTTCCATTAAAACACTCTTTTTGTTTAATACAAAACGTGCATTTCTTTTATTAAATCTATTAATTGCAATCAATATTTTCTTTCCTTTTAATTGAAATATTTGAATTGCATTAATTGCAATTACTTATAAAGTCAAATTTCAAAACAGACAACTAAAATGGATGAAAATTAAACAATTGTTTATTTAAACATGTTTGTAAATTTGTTGTTTATACACAAGAGTAATAAAAAACTCTGAAATAGATTAATTTCCTATTCTTGTAATCAATCTGTAAGCTAAGACACAGTTCAAATAAACATATATTTCTTCCTTTAAAATTAATCATTCTATTCTTTATTTTGATGAAATTAAACTTACATTCACATATGAAACATTCATTTTATTTGTTGTAAATGTTCTTTTCATTAAATCAAACTTTCCTTATATTTTGACAAAACATAATCTACTTTTACTTACACCTATTAATTTACAATTTAGCATTCCCTCTCCTATTAATTGAAAATTTTCGATTACATTAATTTCAGTTGATTAAGTTTCAAAATGGACAAAATGAATGTAATGAGAAGTAGAACAATTTTTTCCTATCTAATAGTAATTTAAACATATTTATACACTATTGGATACAAACAGTAATTACACATTTCTTACTAAATAATAGCTTCTCGTCTCTACAATCAACTTTCAGCTACCAAACATTTCAAATAAATAAACATATGTTTGCTCCTTTACTAAACTTATTCATTTTTATTCTTTTATTTTGATTTACACTCCTACTATAAATCAACCAATACCTTATGAAATTATTAACATAGGTGTTTATCTTGTTATCCTCATTTTCTACAATTGATGCCTTTTCTTACATTAACCACAAATTACATTTAGTTCCAATTAATTATATTCTAATTCCAATATATTGATTTAGTTAGATTTTAATCATTTTATTCAATCAAACATTACTCTTAGACATAGTTAACATTTGTTTACATTTTATTGCATTAATATTCTACAATTATCATTTTTACTACATTAGTTGCAATATTTCAATTATATTAAATTTTTGTCAATTTTCACATTAATTATAATTTAAAGTCCCAATAATTTCATTTATCTTAGTTTCACTCTTTTTATTAAATAAATTATTGCCTTAAGAGTATAATTAACATTTATGTACATTTTATTACCTTTACATTTTACAGTTATCATCTTAAATCATATTAACATAATATTTAATTACATTTAATTACAATTGATTTCCAACTTAATTCAACATATTAAATAAATTGGTAACAAATAACACTTGTTACCTTTTCTTAATTTAATCACATTTATAAGTTTGTTATCTACACACAAATGTCATAGCTACTAACACAACACAAATTTTATCCAATTTCAATTTATTTCATCAATTATTATGACATTTATATTTATTTCCTTATTTTAAATTTATAACCAATTATAACTTACAATTTTTTTTGAGAAAAATGCATGATCCTCTACTAAAAGAGGAGAGTACACTTGAAACTATATATATAACACATAATATGGTGCCGCCAACAAGCCTGGCAGGTGACATATCTATGTACTGGTAACAGAGTACATGTACCCCTAAAATGAGCTCCGGTAAAGCCACCACCCATTACACCTCAATACCGAACTCCGGCATGGCCACCGCCCGATAATGAGATGTTAGAAATACCTGTAAAACTGAAAAGAATCAAAATCCAGAGATATTGGATGACATTCATGTTAACCCTGCTGAAGCTTGGGCCGACTCATCAGACAAGGCAGTTAGCGACTCAGAAGATTTACAACTCACCATGAGTCGTTAGCGGTTCAAGTGTGCAAGCCAAGTACAATTAACTCGCGTACGACTCAATGACCCGAGAAGGAACTGCACGACTTAAGGGACTCACCGACTCATCTGATCTAGGTCCGACTCATCAAGGACCGACTCAACAAATCCCCGACTCAACTGTTATGCGACTTATGGGAGTTTCTGACTCAGCGACTCACGACTTAAGGAGCCTAATGAGTCAAATGCATTAATGACTCATTGAAAGGACGACTTAGGGAAAGTATCGACTCAATTGGTAGCGACTCAACGCATTACCGACTCACCAAAGGAATTGCCTCAGCGACTCAACAGGTCCACGACTCATCATAAAAACGACTCAAGATGATTGACGACCTAAGAAATGACTTGACGACTCATAACTCAGGATGACTCGTCCGCGACTTAAAGCCACTGAGTCGTATTCTGTTACATCAATGCATGTCCTAGTAAGAGTTGACTCGCCAACGACTCAGGACTTGGCTTAGAATCCAGCGAGAGAATGAGCTAGTGAGAAGACCAAGTGCAGATGAGTCGGCCACGACTCAACTTGACTCGGCCACGACTCAACTTGACTCGGCCACGGCTTAGCCTGAGTCGGTCACGACTCAGGACTTGGACAAAAAAAACTTCTATCCAGGCTTGCCTATAAATACATAGCCACCTCCAACTTTCAAGGGACTTTTGCTCATTCTCTTCAAGCGCCGATACTTTGCTGCATTCCAAACCAATTCAACACTTGAAGCTCTCGAGACACTAAGAACGCTACAAACAACTTCAAGAAGAGATCACGTACATCCAACATGGATTCGAAGACTCTCATCTCCATTGAAGTTTAGAATAATTGTTCTAAGTTTCTTGTAATTCAAAGTGAATTGTACTTGGGAAGAATTGTATCAACTTGTAACGAGATCATCAATAAAAGTACTTAAAGTGGACGTAGGCTATACCCTTAAGCCGAACCACTATAAAATTGTTGTTGTTTACTGCTTTTCCGCTATTACTTGCTTGTAATTCTTTCCCGATCTATCGGGTGGTGCTTTCACAACTACACTTCACACACCGGGGTGTTAGCGTTCACATTTTAGCGTTAACATTTTTGGTGCTTTCACTGGGAACCCAACTCAGGAAAACTGTCATCATTGCTTCACAAAGATTTGTAGAAAGAATTTCTTTAAAAACCAGAAGTCTATCTGAGATTATGGCTCCTGGAAGGAAAAGTAGATCTGTCAGATCTGGAAACATTCAAGAGGGAACCTCCGCCTCCCCTGTACCTAATCAACCTACTCCGTCTGTTGGAGTTACGAAAGCGGAGTTGGATGCTGTGATTCTAGGGCTAAACCAGCAGATAAACGCCCAAAATGCACAATTAGAGGCTCAAAGTGCCCAGAATGCTCTGATTCTGAATAAGTTGAACGACTTACTTGGGGCAAACAATCAACCGGCTGGTAATGAAAGGAACTATGCTGGCAACGTTCATGATGTTAATGAAAGGAATGCTCCTGAAAGGGCTACTAGTCCCTTTGAGCAGGCAGTACCTGAGGCCGGTGGATCTAGAACTCGGCATGATGAGGAATATCTTTCTGGAATGGTCCGGCAGATCATGAAAGAAAGTATGCAAAGGGTTGAAGATGAGAAGGAATGGGGTTTCGCCCCAAGCAAAACTCCGTTTACTGAAAAATTCTTAAAGGCGGAATTTCCAAGGAAGTTTGTCCCTCCGACTATCCCAGCTTACAAAGGGACAAGTGATCCGAATGAATTCTTGTATAAATATGATTGGCACATGACAGGTGCCAGAGCTTCCGACGAAATAAAGTGCCGATATTTCCCCGTATACCTGGAAGGTGTGGCTCTACTATGGTTCACCAAGTTGCCAGTCCGATCTATTGATCAGTTTTCAGACTTGACCAGAAAATTCAAGGAGCAGTTTAGACTATATGCTTCAAAGGCCAAGGACATCATGTCACTGTCGAGTTTAGAGCAGAATCCTGGTGAGTCTATTAGATCTTTCTTGAACCGCTTTAATATAGCGCTGGCTGAGGTGGACAATGCTGAACCACGAATGATACTGACCTATCTGATGAGGGCTATTGATAAGTCAAGCGAATTTGGGAAATGGTTAAATATGAAAGAGCCAACCTCTCTCGAAAATTTCTATAAAAAAGCAGATGAATTCATTCGCTTGGAAAGTCGTCCTTTGCCAGTAAAGGCAGTGTTGGAGAAAGCTGAAGATAACACTGTCGTTCCACGCAAGAATGAATCGGTGGGGCAGAAAAGGGAAAATAATAATGGAAAGAAACAGGGTAATCTGAAGAAGCCCCAATCCTTCAAGCCATCAGAATATACTCCATTGTCACATACGCCGGAGCACATCTACCTTGCCACTAAAGATTCCGTCGATTTCCCTAAACCTATCCCTTTGAGAACCGGGAAAAAAGCCATACAGAGTGGGAAATTCTGCCGCTTCCACAATCAACCCGGTCATGAGACTGATGAATGCCGCCAGTTGAAAAATCTGATTGAAGAGTTGCTAAGAGAAAACAAACTACAGCAATTTGTGAAGAAGAATAGCAACAATCCTGCATCGTCAAGTCAGGGGCAACAGGTTCCTGTTCATCAGCCTAGGACAAGTGAGAAAGCTACGGGGCATGAATCTGGAAGGCCCGTTATCAATGTCATTACAGGAGGGCCTCACCCAGCTGGCAAGAGCTGGGGTGAGATGGAGAGATATTCCAGGGCTTTGAAATATGCTCCAGCCGAAGAAGACGTCTTTGTTTTAGAAGACACTACGCCCCTGAAACAACAGAAAACTTTCAGTGATGATATTGTTTTCAGAGCCAGAGATTCCACAGGTGTTGAAGCTCCAACCCTAGATCCCTTGGTCATCTCGGCTGGTACTGGACCGGCCATTGTCAGAAGAGTCCTCATTGACTGCGGAGCATCATGTAATATCCTCTTCAAGAAGACATTTGACCAGATGAAGATCCCTATGATCGATGTACAAGCCTCATCACAGAAGATCGCTGGCTTCACTGGGGAGCCAAAGCAACCAATTGGGACCATCGATCTGCTTGTAGAACTTGGGGAAGCAGAAAGGAAAGTGATCCGCAAGCAAACATTTGTGATTGTCGATGAGTTTTCTGCTTATAATGCTTTTCTTGGCCGTCCAACACTCGCAGCATTCAAAGCTATCCTGGCCCCGTGGTGCCTCACTATTAAATTCCCTACTGACAATGGAGTAGGAGTTATAAAAGGTGATCAAAATGCTGCGCGAGAATGCTATTTGACAGAGCTGCGAGAGTCAAGAAAAAGAGAAATGGGAAAGGATGCGGTAACCCCAGTCCGCATCAAGGAACCAGCCTTGTAGCAATTACGGGGCGGACCCTGCACTGGCGAGCACAGCGGGGCACGGAAAGAAATGGATCCTAGAAAAGCCAGTGCAGGGGAGAATAGAGTAGTACCGGTGTAAACGACAGTTCCGGTACCTGTTGACCCGAAGGACCCAAATAAGGTGTTGAATGTGGGTTCACAGCTTAATGTGTCAATTCAGAATATCTTGATATCTTTCCTGAAGGCAAATCTGGATGTCTTTGCTTGGACTCATGCCGATATGTGTGGAATATCTCCAGAAGTTGCAGTACACGCTCTGAATATTGACCCAAAGTTTACGCCAGTTAAACAGAAAAGAAGAACCCAAGGTCCAGAAAGGTCAGCAGCATTAAAAGAAGAAGTTGATCGACTCATGGAAAATAACTTCATCAAAGAATCTACATATCCGAATTGTGTTTCAAATCCTGTGCTGGTCAAGAAAGCTAATGGAAAATGGAGAGTGTGCATCGACTTTTCTGATCTAAACAAGGCTTGCCCCAAAGATTGCTTCCCATTACCCAGGATCGATCAACTGGTAGACGGAACTGCGGGACATGAATTGTTATCTTTCATGGATGCCTACTCCGGTTATAACCAAATCATGATGCACGAGCCGGATCAGGAGGATACAAGCTTTATCACAGATGTTGGACTATATTGCTACAGAGTTATGCCCTTCGGATTGAAAAATGCAGGGGCAACCTACCAAAGACTTGTTAATGCTATGTTCAAACCGCAATTGGGCAAAACTATGGAAGTCTACGTCGACGACATGTTAGTAAAGTCTAAGAAAGCAGCGGACCACATTGAACACTTAGCAGAAATGTTCGCAGTCCTCCGAAAATACAGAATGAAACTTAACCCTCTGAAATGTACATTTGGGGTCGAGTCCAGAAAGTTCTTAGGTTTCATCGTCAGTGCTAGGGGCATTGAGGCTAGTCCAGCTCAAATTACTGCCTTGAAAGAAGTTAAAGCTCCTAGAACGAAGAAGGAATTGCAGAGTCTCAACGGAAAGGTCGCCGCCCTGAGTCGGTTCATTTCCAAAGCCACTGATAAATGCATCCCATTCTTTGACGCCCTGAAGAAAGGAAAGAAGAATTTTGAATGGACTTCCGAATGCCAAAAAGCCTTCGATGAGTTGATCCGTCATATGGAAACGCCTCCAATACTTTCTAGGCCAGGCAATGGTGAGGATCTTCTTATATACTTGGCAGTGTCATCTCATGCTCTAAGTGCAGCGCTGATACGGGAAGACAAAAGGATTCAACATCCGGTTTACTATATCAGCAAAAGACTCACTGGGGCAGAGCTGAATTACTCCAAGTTGGAAAAACTCGCCTATTGCCTACTAGTTGCATCAAGGAAACTGAGGCAATATTTCCAAGCTCATCCTATCAGAGTACTCACTGATCAACCTCTAAAGCAAGTCCTATTTCGCCCTGAAACTTCGGGTCGCCTTCTAAAATGGAACATTGAACTCAGTCAATATGACATCACTTATCACCCCCGAAAAGCAATCAACGGACAAGCTTTAGCTGATTTCATTGCAGAATTCACAGAGAAAGATAATGGTGAGGAAGAAGCGATCAATGATTCCCCAATCCAGTGGAAGATGTATGTTGATGGCGCAAGAAATGACTACTGTTCTGGAGCCGGAGTGATACTTGAAACTCCTGAAGGTCGATCATTATGTTATGCACTAAGATTGGAATTTCCTTCAACAAAAAATGAAGCAGAATATGAAGCTCTTATTGCAGGTCTGAAAATCGCTAAAGAGCTAAACATTCGAGCATTACAGATCTTCAGTGATTCTCAGCTTATTGTATGCCAAGTCAAGAAGGAATTTCAAACAAAAGGTGGAAACTTGCCTTCCTACTTGTCAAAGGCTTGGGAACTCCTATGTGAACTCGATCATTATTCAATAAGCCATATTCCCCGGGAAGAGAATACGAAGGCAGATTCCCTCGCAAAGTATTCAAGTTCTGGTGAAGCTCAACTATTGGGATTGGTTCCCGTAGAAGTCCTCTCAGCACCAAGTATAGACGAGATGGATATAGACTGGATTATGAATGTATCTCAAGAACAAGAGTCGTGGATGACTCCAATATTAGATTACCTACTTAACGGTTCTCTGCCAGAAAATTCGAGAGAGAGACAGAAGCTACTAAGGAAAGCCTCTCGCTATGTAATTCAGGATGGCCGATTGTACAGACGGGGATTCTTAATGCCTTTACTTCGATGTGTATCCAGGGAAGAATCCAAAACAATCCTAGCTGAGGTACATGGAGGCGAATGTGGTGATCATTCAGGTGGCCAAACATTAGCAAAGAAAATTCTCCGATACGGATATTTTTGGCCGGAAATTAATCGAGATGCTGCAGATTACTCCCGAAAATGTGACAGATGCCAAAGATTTGCCAAAATTCCTAGAGCACCTTCTACCGAACTCACACAGATGGTCAGTCCATGGCCGTTTGCGATTTGGGGAATGGATCTCATTGGGCCGCTACCAACTGCCAAATCAGGGATTAAATATGCTATTGTTGCAGTTGACTACTTTACTAAATGGGCTGAAGCTGAACCATTGGCTACTATCACCTCTAAGAAAATGATAAGTTTTGTGACCAAGAATATCATTTGCAGATACGGTGTGCCTCAGAAAATAATCACAGACAATGGTACTCAGTTTGAAAGCGAGGAATTCTAGGATTTTTGCAAACGATTCAAAATCCAGAAAAGCTTCTCGGCAGTAGCTCATCCGCAGGCAAACGGGCAAGTGGAAGCAGTGAACAAGATCATCAAATCAACCATCAAAAAGCAACTCGAAAGAGCAAAAGGTGGTTGGGTCGATAAACTACCACTTGCACTATGGGCATACAGAACTACTCACAAAACTGCGACTGGGCATACTCCTTTTTCGTTAGCATACGGATCGGAAGCAATGATCCCGGTTGAAACAGAGGTCCCTTCACATAGAAGAATCCATTTCAATCAAGCAGAAAATGAAAAGCTACAACTTGAAGCGCTGGATCTCCTTGATGAAAAAAGAGATGAAGCTAATCTCAGAATTGCAGCTCATCAGCAAAGGATAGCCAGACATTTCAATTCCAAAGTTCGTCAACGCAGCTTTGAAATTGGAGACCTAGTCCTGAAAAGAATTATGACCGCGACAGGTGTGTTCGGGCCCAATTGGGAAGGACCATATGTGATAGGTCGGAAGCTTCTTGACGGCACATTCAAACTCACTACTGTTGAAGGAGATCAAATTCCAAGGGCATGGAACAACAATCACTTGCGTCCATATTTTACTTCAAAATTTTGTTGAAATAATGTAAAAGAGTTGTGAATGTACGATTCTTGTAATTGAGAGCAATTGTAAAACTGATGCAAGTGAATAATGAATGAATATAAAGTGGATGTAGGCCTAAATTTCTGGCCGAACCACTATAAATCTTGTGTTCCTTATTATTATTACATGTTTGCTTTATTTTCGATATAAAAGTACATAAAATGTATTGCTGAAATGTCGATTTAAATTTTTGCAGACAATGGAAATAAAATTGCACATAATAAGACCGAGCGATTCTCTCCATCATTCAACAAACGAATTTCGAGTCACAAAGGCCCCGAATTCAAATCCTAGATAGGAAATACTTCAATTGAACGGCTAATGATTTCGATAGAAACGAGCCCTTGCTAATAAATTGAGATTGTTTGAAACATCCAATTAGGAAGCTAGTGCCCGTTCTCACGAACTTGCCTGACAATGAAGTACACTTCCTTGGATTAAACAAGCTACTTGCAAGAAAAGGGGAATGAAAACTTTTTAAAAAAAAAGGGGGATCGTTGAAAAGGCATAAGCAAGAAGACAAGGAAACAACCAAAATCCGTCATCGGCAGCACAAGTCCTCTTCAGAGGCACAACTCTTCGGAGGATAAAAGACCTCTAATGGGTCATATGCCACAAAAAAGAAAGTTCTCTACTCAACAAAAAAGATTGGAGGAGTCATGACCCTCCAACCATGAGAGAGTAACTTCCAGGCAATGAAAACCCTCTCGGAGGCACATTTCACCAGGAGTTGAAGTGAAATAGCCGCTCTTCGGAGTTTCACTTCACCAAAGTTGAAATGCAAACAAAATAAAGACCTCTTCGGAGGCATATTTCACCAGGAGTTGAAGTGAAACGGCCGCTCTTCGGAATTTCACTTCACCAGAGTTGAAAGACAAACAAAATAAAGACCTCTTCGGAGGCACAATCAAGAAGAAAGACCTCTTCGGAAGCCCACGTTTCGCCGAGATTGAAATAAAACTTCCAAGTGTTGAAACGTGAAAAGACTTTCTAAGGCAAAACTCTTTGGAGGTACACATTTCACCGAGATTGAAATAAGACTTCCAAGTGTTGAAACGTAAAAAATCCCTCCTCAGAGGTACAACTTTCTATATATAAAAAAAATTCCTCATCAGGGGCATACTTTAACTTCTGAAGAAAGAGTAATTTACCTATTTTGGAAAATGATCTTCCTCAAAAAAAAAAAAAAAAAAAGAGAGAGAGGGAGTTAAAGTGCCCTTCAGAGGTCCGCTTTACCACATAAAAGAATTCACTTGGTAAAGAATGTACTTAAGCAAAAGAAAGAAGTGATTTCTTCAAAGGACAAAGCGCAGAAACTTATACGAAGGGGGTTGTACTCTACAAAAATTTTTCTTTAAAGAATAAAATAATTATTCTTTAGCAAATAAGAGTGCAAGTCCCCTCGAAGTATAGAATATTGCAGCAAACTTATGGAATGGGGGCAATATAGTATAATTACACACAATATGGTATAGCCAAACCAGCAAAAGGTAACGCTCAAGTAACATGCCATAAGCTTGCTGCAATATCGTGTAAATAAACTCATGCCAAAATGAATAATAAATGTATTCTCAAATTCAAACAAAAGTTTGTACAAACGAAGAATCATTTTATTCAACTATAATGCAGGTACAGGTTTCAAAATAAAGAAAGGCGGGGGCCGGTACCCGCAAAATTCTCGGCCAGTACATACAAAAGGCAAAAAGCTAAAATCTTCACTTCTTCTTCCCCCCTTTGGACCCTTTACCCGGTCGAATGACCAGCTTTTCAGGTCGGCCAGTGGGTATAAGGGAGGAAGGAGAGGTAGGCGCAGCTGGCCCAACTTCTGGCTCCTCTTCAGTGGCAGTGATTATCTTCCCTCTCTTCTTGGACGTTCCGCGCTTTTTCCTCCTCTTCGAGGAAGACTCACTTCCTGGGGTGACAAGTTTTGATAGAGTTATGTCGTCAGAAGGAGTCCGCTCCGGAGATATGTCGCCTCCCTCAAGTCTCTCATCTTTCTGCTCTTGCGAAGGAATGGGATCATCCAGGCCATGGAGAGCCTCTATTTGTTCCTCCTGTGATCCAGGCTGCGAAGCAGAAGGAGGAGCCACCTGAAGAGATGGAGGAGGGATTACCGGAGAAGTAGAGATTTGAGCAGTGCTTGATACTTTCTCTACAGAAGAAAAGAGGTTAAAGTCAGTAAAGAGAGGAGATGAAGGTTCACCAATAAAGTCGGTAGAGAGAGGAGATGAAGGCTCATCAAGGTTGAGAAAATAGCCAAGGAGCTCATGAAACTCATGCGAAATAAATGAGTAACCCGCTTGAGCAGAATTGACAGTAGCGAGATTAACAGTGAAGTTACCTGGAGAAGCTGGTTTCCTGATATCGACTTCATAAGCTTGCGCATCAGCGCTCTCATCACCCTCGTCTCCACCTTGTACGCTTGTAATCTCAGTGGTAACTTTGGTAGGAGATGCAAAATGGGAACTGGAACCAATAATGTTGACTTCAGATGAAGAAGGTGGCTGGACTAGAGTAGTTGAAGTGGTTTTTCCCAGCTGGTCCCCTTCCGTCACTTCAGTTCTTAATTTGGCAAGTTGTTCCTTTCCCTTGGCAAGGGCAGCGCGAGCGTCATCATCAAAGTAATGCCTTTCCAGGGCTGATTCGTCATAACCAGCGCCTTCAGCACCAAGCATATCAAGGGCAGCCTCCCACACTTCAGCTAAAGTGATTTCATACTTGGGACCTAGAAAAGCAAGGCTTCCACGCCCCAAGACGCTGTGCAAGTAGAAGTCGAATAATGTTGAGCCGAAGCTGTTTTTGGTCGCCTCATGAGATTCTTCAGCTGCGATTCTGCCGGCGACAGCCTCATCACGCTCCCTTTCAGTTTTGGAAAGCTGAAGCTTAAGCATTTGTATCTCCGCTTCCTGGGAGTCGTTTTTCTTTTGAAGCTCAGCAATATCAGAAACATAGCCTTCACTGATTCTTTTTTGTGCTTCGAGCCTGTCTTCAGCATCCCTTTGGCTAGCGTGAGCGTCTCTCACTTGTTTCAGGAGCACTTCTTCTTTTTGAGAATATGAAGTAGAGGAAGCAGCAAGCTCATGTTTCAAATTCTCAACCTTTGCTTCGAGCTCCTCATTGTAGGAAGCAATGCTCCTCATTTCGGTATCATGTTGCTCAAGGACCTTTTGCCATTCAGCCTTGTCATTTTCCATAGTGAGCATGGCCTCTATGTTAGCACGATTAACTCTTTGAAGCTCGTCAACAAGCTTCTGCCAGTTTGACATCCTCTCGATATCAAGTTTGACGGCGTCGAGATTTCGTAGCATGGCAGGCTTGTCAATAGGGACCAGGTCAAGGTCAAACCTCACACCCTTTAAGCACCACTGTGGAAAACGACTTTGTAAAGTGGCTGGGCCCGGTCCAACTTGAAATTTGGGCCTGCTTATTATTGTTTGGATGTCCGCCTTCCCGAGAGCAGGAGAGTCGGAAGAAATGTCAAGAGGAGCAGGGGCAATAGCCTTTTCGGGAGTAGTGGAAGCATGTTTCTCACCATATCGGGCTCGTTTGCCTGAATCTTCGGCTACATGACCTTTTCCTCGGTCATCGTGAGATTTCCTTTTGTGAGAGTCGTCACCTCTCTGCAAAGAATCGTGGTGCTCATCCCTATCCCTTCTGTCATAACGCTCTTCTTCATCCCGCCTTTCACGGGCCTTTCGAGCAGCCCTCTCTTCGTCAGACTCTCTATAGGAGGCGAAGTAGCGCCCATAATTATATTGACCACACCCCCCGTAGCGTTGGAAATCCTGATAATATGATCCGCCGCGTTTCATTGAAGGATCTGAAATAAGAAAAGATAAGCTTTAGAAATCTTTAAAGTATAAGAAGATAAGTGCATAAATGTGCTGGAAAATCCTTAGTTGTGTGTGAAGTGCAAACTACTCGCGTTGGACTAACGAACCACTCCTCAGTTGGGGGGAGGTAATAGGTTTCACTATCGGTGACAATTCTTGGGATAAAGGAGTTGGAGTCTGTTGAAGGGCAGATGTTGCTTCAATCATCGGAGGTACAGTTTTACCACAGGCAGGGTCATCTTTAAAGAGCTCTTGGGAAGTGACAATTATGTCACTTAAATCCCCAAAGACGTCATCACCATCATGCCCAACCTGATTCCCTCCATCAGCTCCTTTGTCGGCACTCTTCCTGGTTTGGGAAGAGGGCTCCTCTTCTTCTTCAATTATGGGAGCAAGTGCGGGCTTTTCAGAGGGTCCCGCATCATCTCTTGAAGTAGAGCACTTTACTAGTAAGGTTTCTGCAGAAATTTCTCCTCGCATGTGCTCTTTAGTGGAAACCGGGAGATCAGGAGTTTTCACCGGAGAATCAGGAACCTCCGTTGGAGCTTCATGAGGCTGAGTAAAGCGAGAGGGATGGAGGAGTTCGTATTGATGTAAAAATTCATCGTTTAGCAAAAACTTTATGCTCCTCTCTTCTACTGGCACGGCATTTAATCTTTCAAAGATTTGCTTATGGCTTGGATCCCTAGCAGGGGGTGGAAGTGCTAAAACAGGAAAAGAATGAAATTAGCAACTGAGAGTTCAGATCTTGAGAAAGTTTCAAAACGGAAAAAGTAAAGACAGGAAATCTTACTTCCCACTCTCCAGATGGCATAAAACCCTCGAGGGCAGCGAACAAAGAAAAACTGATTCAAAAATCCGTGGGCGCTTTCGGAGAGATCAGTAATAAGTTTGCGGTTTCGAGCGCTTCTTATAACCACGATGGAGGGATGGTCTTTAATTTTCGTGAATGAGCAAAAATAGCAGATCTCCCCGAAGCTTGGTAATCGATCCAAAACTCTCCTAAATAGAACACATAACCCCATCAGAATGGCGTAGCCATTGGGGTGTAATTGGAATGGAGAGATAGACAACCGAAGCAGGAACTGTTGAAGAAAGTCATTAAAAGGAGGAATAGCGCCGTTCAAGCACATTTGGCGATTAACAGCAACAAAGCCAAGAGGGGGCCTATCCGCGGTGTCATTTGGCCCCGGAAGTAAGACGTCAGCATCATCAATGCCAAACTGGACGCGCAGTTGGTTAAACACCCGCTGATTCAAAGTTGTGGATGTTCTCTCCGGAGGGTTATCTACAGGGATAGCTACTGGGAAGACATCTTCAGCCTGGCCCATCGGCTCTTCTTGATGAGAAGTCATTCTACACAAGCAACTGGATGTTCAAACGCGAAGGTACGCGTTTCCTAAAAAGTGTGAAGTGTTGTGCAAGACTAATAAAAAGTGACAAGTATGTGTAACTGGAATTATACTAATCGATGCTTGATCGATTGTAAACATTTCAAAACTTGTTAATCTAAAGCTCAAGCATAATATTAGTGCAAGCGGGTCGATTTCAATTGACTATTTCAGCATTGCTTTGATATTTTGTTTGAAATTGATAAGTTAAAGGCACTTCATACACGCAATTTATTCTAAGTTAATCATCTATTGTTAGCTAATCTGTCATTTGATGTGGGCAATCAATAACAGTATATTCGTCCCAGTTTTCTGTGAATGTTGTATTGAACAGGTTATTAGCTTGCAAGTCAAAATAACCTGTAAATGAGTGCAATAAAATTCAACAGTCCAAAGTTAATGCAATGGTCCAAAGTTCGAGAAGAATTTACGCAAGTCCTAACTCGTCAACGGTTCAAAAGTTCTGAGTCGGCAGTGCCCTAAGTCATGAGTCGTGGAAATAAGGAGATTATCTCCAAGTCTTATCTCGGCAACGACTCAAGGCTAAGTTTTATCTCGGCCACGACTCAAAGGTTTTATCTCGGCCACAATTCAAGGGTTCTGTCTCGGTCGCGACTCAAGGCTCAAGTCGAGGAGCATGATGAGTCATACCATGATTAAATCGTGAGGGTCACTGGGTCATACGAAAGGAGCCGAGTCAAACCTACGGCAGCATTCGAATCAACCTAACCCATTAACCATCTGACCCATTAACCCAATAAATCCTCATTCTACAACCCTAGTCTTATCGCGTCAAGTAGATCGCCTCGAGTCGCAAATCATTGGATCAGACAATCCTCAATCCATCAATGATTAGGGCAACCTAACTCGCAAAGCTCAAGGGGATAGATTGAAGATAAGGACGGTGCGCACAGGGAAATGATGATCGACAATCAGAAAGGAGGCGAAATTGCTTACGTGGTGTGATGTCAGAGATGATCGGAGGAGATTCGAGTTGAAATTGCTTTTGGGAGCTTGGAGATGTGTTAATGGCGGAAAACGACTCACGAGATTGGTAAAAGAAGAAGAAGAAGATAAAAGCGACGGTTCATACTTTTTATACCAGGGTAGTAGGACATGAGTCGGCACATGCGAGTTAAGATAAGTCGAAGCACGCGACCTACGACTTAGGCGTGTGCTTCGAGGGGCAAATGTTAACCCTGTTGAAGCTTGGGCCGACTCATCAGACAAGGCAGTCAGCGACTCAGAAGATTTACGACTCACCATGAGTCGTTAGCGGTTCAAGTGTGCAAGCCAAGTACAATTAACTCGCGTACGACTCAATGACCCGAGAAGGAACTGCACGACTTAAGGGACTCACCGACTCATCTGATCTAGGTCCGACTCATCAAGGACCGACTCAACAAATCCCCGACTCAACTGTTATGCGACTTATGGGAGTTTCTGACTCAGCGACTCACGACTTAAGGAGCCTAATGAGTCAAATGCATTAACGACTCATTGAAAGGACGACTTAGGGAAAGTATCGACTCAATTGGTAGCGACTCAACGCATTACCGACTCACCAAAGGAATTGCCTCAGCGACTCAACAGGTCCACGACTCATCATAAGAAACGACTCAAGATGATTGACGACCTAAGAAATGACTTGACGACTCACAACTCAGGATGACTCGTCCGCGACTTAAAGCCACTGAGTCGTATTCTGTTACAGCAATGCATGTCCTAGTAAGAGTTGACTCGCCAACGACTCAGGACTTGGCTTAAAATCCAGCGAGAGAATGAGCTAGTGAGAAGACCAAGTGCAGATGAGTCGGCCACGACTCAACTTGACTCGGCCACGACTCAACTTGACTCGGCCACGGCTTAGCCTGAGTCGGTCACGACTCAGGACTTGGACAAAAAAAACTTCTATCCAGGCTTGCCTATAAATACATAGCCACCTCCAACTTTCAAGGGACTTTTGCTCATTCTCTTCAAGCGCCGATACTCTGCTGCATTCCAAACCAATTCAACACTTGAAGCTCTCGAGACACTAAGAACGCTACAAACAACTTCAAGAAGAGATCACGTACATCCAACATGGATTCGAAGACTCTCATCTCCATTGAAGTTTAGAATAATTTTTCTAAGTTTCTTGTAATTCAAAGTGAATTGTACTTGGGAAGAATTGTATCAACTTGTAACGAGATCATCAATAAAAGTACTTAAAGTGGACGTAGGCTATACCCTTAAGCCGAACCACTATAAAATTGTTGTTGTTTACTGCTTTTCCGCTATTACTTGCTTGTAATTCTTTCCCGATCTATCGGGTGGTGCTTTCACAACTACACTTCACACACCGGGGTGTTAGCGTTCACATTTTAGCGTTAACAATTCAAATAGTCATCTATTACATTAATTTACATTATTAAACTTCATTCTAGTTAGTTTTCACATTCCTACATCTTAAATTTTATTTTCTTCCAACATTAAATTACAAAACCTTATTAGGTAAACTATTTTTAATTATCAAAAATTACGGGTCGTTACATTATAAGATTTATAAAATTGATATTTTATAAATAAAAGTAATGGAATTATAAATGAGTTTTATAAGTGTTAAAATAAAGTTATAAATAAATCTTATAAGTAAATAAGATTTATGAATGGACGAAGTTATGAAAAGAATGAATTTATAAATAAGAGATTTATAAGTAAATTAACTTATAATTGGATTTTGACATATAAATGAGATATAAATGGAAATTGTTAATAAAGGAATTTTGTAAATAGAAGTTTTGTAAAATATAAATGGAAATTATAAAATTGTTTTATAAATGTGAAATCAATTTAATTTGATAAGCTAAATATGGATTTTTATCAAAGGAAATATATTCACGTTTTTAAAGTGAAAAATCCTAAAATTGAATGTTTTAGAAGTGATTTTAAAATGGAGTTTAAATGATTTGAAAAGCGAATTTAAAGTATGTTAAGTATCGAAAACATAGATTTCAACATTTATTGTTGAAATAAACGTTTTCGTGAAATGGAAGAAAGGGATAGACTATAACACTATTGTTATAGTAAATGATTTCCCAAAGGAAATATTTTAATATAGTTAATCGTATCCCTATACTAGTATTTTCAGGTTGTCATAACGATGTTTTACGCAACATTCATTTTGACCCAAATAAATATGTTTAAGCGAATGTTTTCGTTAAAAGAATTACATATGTACTTAAGTATATAAAATGTTCTCTAGGTGTTGAAAGCAAAATGAATTGTGAAAATGCTCATTATTAAAATAAGTACATGAAAATGTTTTCCAAATATAGAAAGGTTGACATGGTTTTTGAGAATATATCTTTTTAAAAGATAATTAGAAGCAAATGAATTGGCAAGTGATCTAATCAATAACAAGATTAATTAATCAGGCTTACTAATTACTTAAGTGTTAAATATTTTTTTTCCATTTTAGTTTCTCGACTTGATGTGGAAACTAATTAGCCGTACATTTAGTAGCCATCTATGTAGGCTTGATTATAGTTTGGTGTAAAGGATGTCGATTCAAGTAGTGCAGAGTGATTACTCCTATCTACCAAGCTTTCATCTTGGCCGAAGGATAGCAAGTTGAAAGCGGAATCTATCGTACAACTCACAGCGCATGGACAAAATACAATAGAGAAATATATGTATATAGTGAAGCTCATAACAAAATATCATCACATAGACTTTATAAAGGTTTGATACAAACATCTGAACAATCAATACATCAAGCCTCACTACATGACACTCAAAACATATACAAGCAGCGGAACATCCAGTACATATAGTAGGAAAACTAATATGCTAGCCTCCAGCTCGTCTTCGTCATCAACATCGTAGATACTTAAGAACAGCACCTGTCACCTGCTACCTAGTCTGCCCATCCCAACATGGATGAACATCCCAAGGTAATAAGAGTTGAACATAAAACCTTGAGTCAGACAACATTCTTAGTGAGCAGTAAATTAACTATAAAACATACCAAAAGAGCATAAAGGATAAAAGGAATAGGAACCCAACCATCCCACTCCACCTCTTTCTACAGTGATAGCCCCCAGACACACTAAGCAGAAGTAAACATAGCAATTCAGACATTTAAAGTAAAGCAATTATCACTCGAGTCAAGGTCGGTGTTTTCCAAATACAAACCCCCAAGGCCTAAACCAAGATCAGATAAGCACCCAGAAAACATCGCTCTTGAGTCCGAATGACGATACAACCAACATCCATGACTCTGGCTATCACTGTTATCATTGCCTCGATTTCACCATTAATTGAATGACTATCTCATTCTTTCATTCATCCGTCAAGGGCTAATGGTAACCCCGGTTCTAGACATAACTCCGCACGTCGTCGCAGCCCGTGCCTAGGAATTTTCGCAACTACCCAGAGTACTAGCACGTCGTCGCAGCCCGTTCCAACGTACTCTTGCTTTGAGCATGCTAGAACCTTCAATAACGATGAAACCCAAGCCTCCTAGTCATCCTCCTCGACGACTATTCTCATACTAGCCCAAGCGCCTCTCGAGCCCACCATTATCAACCAACTCGCATCGCATCATCGAGTTATCAACATGCTTGGAATGATCCCATCTGGATTAAACCAAGGCTATCTCACATCATGCTTTGCTTTATCGCCTCATAGCAAAGTCCATCATCATCGAATCTATCCATATGAGCTTCATCACTCGCTTCATATGCCACAAGCAGCTTTCACCATTCAAGAGCCTTTCCACTTAGCTTTTGAATCATCTTCGACCAACTTATCCAAATCAACTTATCGATCGACTAAACAATCAAATCAAACATTAATCCAAGCAATCAATCATTCAAACAAGATCTAAATAAACAATTACAACAATAATGGCAATTTCGTAAATAAAGGTCCAAATCTAACATGCAATCTAACAAACATGAATCATGAACAAATATCTCTACAACTTGATGAATAAACTTGCATAAGTGATCATGTAGCAAAATAGGTGTCAAATCATCATGAACAATAGATCTACATGTAGACTTAAGAAAAATGCACGAAATCACTCTCTTTAACACATAAACAAGCCACCAATCCAATATACTCCCTTGGGTCCGTGTGAGAGATAACTACCACTCACTGAATCACCTAAACACCTCAAAAACAATCAATCCCAGATCTGGATAGCAAAGATCTAAGCTTGATCCGGCAAAATCTCGCTACAAACGATGAAATCTCACTTCAATGGATGAAGATCTTCAACTTTGGCTCTTGGATCTTCGATTTGATCTTCAATCTTGGATGGAAGGAATCATTAGATTAGAGAGGAGAAAAGAAGTGAAGAAGTGTTGTAGTCGAGCTCTCAAAATGGCAGCACTTCGTCGCTTCAAAATCCGGTGCCAAAAAGTGAGCCAAACCCCTCTATTTATAGGCTGGAAATCCCCTTAACTCGGCCGTCCCCTTGAGTCGTCGCCGACCTACGACCCAAACCCAAGGCCGACCTAACTACAAAGTCGACTCAACAAATCACACGACCTAACAGACCTACCGACCTAACTCAACCCCGAGTCAACGACTTACCACACACACGACCTCCTTATGGCCGACCTAACACTAAGTCGCTCAAGCGACTCAGTGACTTAACTACCCTTCCGACCTAACTAGGTCGTCCCACGACCTAACTACACGGCCACGACTTAAACACCATGCGACCTATCACATAGCCGCTCCATCCCCTAGGTCGGTAACTCCTTCATCACTATCCCTTAGGTCGGTCACACTATGGGTCGGCCAAATCTAAACTCGGTCATCTATGAGTCGGCCACACCTCTAAGTCGGCAACACCTATGAGTCGGCCATGCTTTAAGCCGGCCATCCTCTAAGCCGTTAACTACTATCACTAGCTTCCTTAGGTCGGTCTCACCCCTTAGGTCGGTCCAATCCACTAACTCGCCTACCACCTTAAGTCGGCCAACTATTATCTCCTTAGGTCGCATACTATCTTAACTCGGTTGATACTTAGGTCGGTCAGAAACCCATAACTCGCTCACACGACCTAAGCTAACTTCCACACGAGTTAACTATCACGACTTAAGCCCCTAACGACCCAAGCCTTCGAACGACTCAACTCTGGACAACCTAAGCTCTGAACGACTTAGATTCTGGATGGTTTAACAACACAACTAACTAAGGATAACAGTATTTCGATCCGTAAAAATACGGGTCGTTGCATTCTCTCCCCCTTAGGAATTTCGCCCCCGAAATTCCAAACAAACAAGAGCAATCAAAATTATTCCACATGCCTACCATCCATAGCAATCAACAAACCATACATCCAATTACTAACCTAGCATGCAGAATTCTAAGACTTAGAACAAGCTACAAATTCGTGAGATGTCACGATACCTTAGGGTCATACCTTGAAGAGTTCAGGATGAGCTGCCTTCATCCTCTCTTCCTCCTCCCACGTACAGTTGTTAACATCATCACTCCATTATACCTTGAGCAACGTAATCGTCTTCCTCCTAAGCTGTTTCGTGTCAGTTTCAACAACACGAAGCGGCTTACGAGGTCTTCTAACAACTGGATCAACCTCTAAATCTTCACAGCTATCAGCAGAAACCACCGTATTCGAGTCGTGCACATACTTCCGTAGATACGATACATGAAAAACATTGTGCACACCCGCCATCTTTTTCGGTAACTCCAATCTATAGGCGAGCTTTCCAATTCGCTCGATGATCGGGAATGGTCCAACAAATCTCGGAGTCAACTTTCCTTTCTTCCCAAATCGAATAACATTCTTCAGTGGAGAAATCTTCACAAAAACCATATCGCCTACGTCGAATTCCAAATCCTTACGACGATTATCGGCATAACTTTTCTGACGGTCTTGGGCTGCCTTCATTCGTTGCCGAATGATCTCTATACAATCCGAAGTCTGTCGAATCATTTCTGGCCCAAGTATCAGCTTTTCTCCAGTTTCCAACCAACATGTTGGAGAATTACACGGTCTTCCATACAATGCCTCATATGGTGCCATACCAATACTAGACTGATAACTGTTATTATATGCAAATTCCACCAAATGAAGATGATCTTCCCATGATCCTCCGAAATCCAAAACACATGCCCTCAGGAGATCTTCTAAAACTCGGTTGACTCTCTCGGTCTGACCATCTGTTTGGGGGATGGTAAGCTGTACTCAAACACAACTCGGTTCCCAAAACTTCTTGGAAGCTCTTCCAAAATCCACTAGTGAACAATGGGTCTCGATCGCTCACTATACTCTTCGGAATACCATGGAATCAAACTATCCACTTAACATAAATCTTAGCCAACTTCGATGCAGTCCTAGTTGATCGAACAGGAATGAATCTTGCACTCTTAGTCAAATGATCTACAATGACCCAAATCCCTTCATTCCCTGCCCTAGTTCTAGGTAGACCATCGATAAAATCCATCGATATCTGCTCCCACTTCCATGTGGGGACCTCTAATGGCTGAAGCAATCCACTTGGCTTCTTCTGTTCGGCTTTTACCAACTGGCAGTTCATGCATTTGGAAATAAAATTTCCAACATCCTTCTTCATACCTTCCCAGTAGTAGGCTCTCTTCATATCCCGATACATCTTATTTCCACCTGGATGAATTGTCATCTTTGAGTGATGACTTTCCCTTAGAACTTCATCTCTCAATTCATCTATGTCGGGAACAACTAATCGTCCTTGTTTTCGAAGCCAACCCTCTCGATCGACCTCGAATCCTTTATCCTTCTCTGGGTCCAATCCAGATTCCAAATCATGGATAATCTTGACAAGCTTATCGTCTCGCTTTTGGCTCTCGCCAATTCTTCCCACTAGAGTAGGTCTTATTGATAAGTTTGCCAACATCTCAGGTTCTAATTCACACCTAGGCCTGAAGTCAAATCCAGCCAAATACTCGAGACTCTTCCATTCTGAAAACATGGCTCCCAATCTTGCATGTCTTCGACTTTACGCATCTGCCACTGCGTTACCTTTTCCCGGAGTATAGGCTATACCAAAATCATATGATGCTAAAAACTCTAGCCACCTTTGCTGCCGAAGATTCAAATCCTTTTGGGAGAACAGATACTTCAACGACTTATGATCCGTAAACAACTCGAATCGAACTCCCAATAGGTAATGTCTCCACATCTTCAAAGCAAATACAATTGCTGCTAACTCCAAATCAGAGTCGGATAATTCCTTTCATGCGGCTTCAGTTGTCGACTTGCATATGCAACAACTTTATCCTTCTGCATTAGCACTGCTCCAAGTCCAGTACCACATGCATCGGTGTAAACCACCATCTCATCATTCCCACTTGGAATAGTAAAAACAGGAGCACTTGTCAGTCGCCCTTTCAGGATTCCGAAAGCTTGCTCACACTTAGCATCCCATCTGAACACTTGGTTCTTTTTCATCAATCCTGTTAACGGTGCAGCTATCTTGGAAAAGTCTTTGATAAACCGACGATAATATCCTGCTAATCCAAGAAAACTTCTCACATCAGATGCATTCTTAGGTCTAATCCAATCCTGGATCGCTGCCACCTTAGCGGGATCAACCGCTATTCCATTTCCAGAGATAACATGGCCTAAGAACCTCACTTCACTCTTCTAGAAGTGACACTTCGAAAACTTAGCCTTCAGCTGATATTTCTGCAAGATTTCCAAAACAATACGCAAGTGCGTCTTGTGCTCTTCTTCAGTTCTGGAATAAATCAGAATATCATCCACAAACACAAGCACGAACTTATTCAACTGATCTCGGAACACTCTATTCATAAGATCCACAAAATATGCTGGTGCATTGGTCAATCCAAACGGCATTACCAGCCACTCATAAAACCCGGATGGTGTCCTAAAAGCAGTCTTCGGCACACTATCCTTAGCCACTCTCAACTGGTGAAATCCCGTTGCCAAATCCATCTGAGAAAACACCTTAGCCTCGTGAAGCTGATCAAACAAGTAATCTATTCTTGGCAATGGATACTTGTTCTTCTTAGTCACCTTATTCAGCTCACGATAATCCACACACAACCTCAACGATCCATCCGCTTTGGTTGCGAAAACAACTGGTGCACCCCATTCGGACACGCTACGCCGAATGAATCCTTTCCGTAAAAGGTCATCAACTTGCACCTTCAACTCTTGTTGCTCCCTAGGCGCCATCCGCCTAAGAGGCATCACAACAGGTCTGGCTCCCTCAACTAGATCGATACGAAACTCGATCTCCCTATGCGGCGGTAATCCTTTGACCTCGTCAAAGACATCATCAAATCCATTCACAATAAGCACCGATGACAGTCCATCCCGTGGAACAACCAGCGAATACATGAAGCTCATGAAGACGCCTTCCTCATGCTTACATCGTATCACAACCTTTCGCCCTTCCACATTCTCGACTGTCACCTCAAGCCTCTCACAATCAATCCTTGCCGCATACTTCCTAAGCCATTCCATACCCAGAATAATTCCGAACCCCGCAAAGTTTAGAACAAAACAATCACAAACAAAAGAGCAATCATGACTCGACACAACTAGACCACGACATATCATACACAAACAAGATGAACCCCCAACTGGATTAGTCACAACCAATGGTCTCTCAACAATATCCGGCTCCAAACCCAACCGGCCTACAAGTTCAGTACAAACAAGAATGCGATGCTCCAGTATCAAACAACACTCTAACTGGAATACCACAAATGGAAAGAGTACCTTGAACCACCACACTCTTCCCCTTCTCTTCCGTAGTAGGAGCTTTTGAAGACGACGGAATAGCCCCCAAAGCATAAGCTTGCACAATCTGCTTATCTTTCCTCGGTTCTGGACAGTCCCTCTTGAAATGCCCCGGTTTGTCACAGTTGTGACACTTTGCCGGCACTCTGGGTTTCTTGCAATCCCTGGAGAGATGACCCTTCTGCTGACAACTGTAGCAGGTCACTTCACCCTTTGGCTTCTTCTGGCCATCCTTACCCTTCTGTTGTTGTTGCTTCCTCTTCTTGTTTCCACCCTGCTGTGGCCTAGACCCTTCCTTGGTTACAGCAACAACAGATCCTTCCTTAGGAAACAAACTCTCATGCCTGAGAGCTTTCTCCACAAGCTTCTCAAACGGATCGTCCAAATGATCCACCAACACTCTCCCAAGATAATGGTCCAAGCCTGTCACAAACTTCTCGTTCTTCTGGTAGGGAGATTCAATATACGACCGAGCATACTTGGACAAAGCTTCAAACTCAGAAATATACTCAAGAATTGGTCTTCCACCTTGCTTGAGCTCCACAAACTTCTTAAACAAGACAGATTTCTGAGCCGTAGAAATGAACTTAGCTTCAAATCTAACTTAGAATTGCTCCCAAGTAATCCCTTCCTCTGGAGTATCAATGGTGATAGAATTCCACCAATCAGAAGCTCTCCCTTGAAGCTGTCTTGATGCAAGCTTCCTCTTAGTTGCATCCTCAATTCCCAAGTCACCAAAGTCCTTCTACAAGCATCAATCCATCTTTGCACTTCAATGGTTGATTCCGTTCCCAAGAAAACCTTTCCTCCAAGAGAAGTATAGTCCTTGCACAACTTAGCAAAATCCACTGGTCTTGGAGCTTGAACTTGAACTCCAACATCTACTGACGGTCCTGAAGTTGGTATCCTTCTCATGATCGAAGTCATCATAGCCTCAAACATAGCAGCATAATCAGTAGCTTCCCCAGCAGCACGGCTTTCCCTAGCAGCTTGTCTCTCACTTCGACTCATCCTTAATATCTACAAAAAGGAATGATTTAGAACACCTTGAGAAACAACTATATAAGGAGTTCAAATCCTCCTAAGCTACTATATTATATATAGTAATCATCCATCAAAATACAATTACGTCTCTCATACGTAGTTACGTCAGCGAGCGTTGGCTAAAATCGATTAACCAAAGCTCTGATACCAAATGTGACGACCGTCCATGACTCCCGCACCAAAACTAGGAGATAGTGCGCTGAAAGGCGTGCCAGGCAGCCATGGACGATAGTCAGTGTAAAATGAAACAGCGGAATCTATCGTACAACTCACAGCGCATGGGCAAAATACAATAGAGAAATATATGTATATAGTGAAGCTCATAACAGAATATCATCACATAGACTTTATAAAGGTTTGATACAAACATCTAAACAATCAATACATCAAGCCTCACTACATGACACTCAAAAAATATACAAGCAGCGGAACATCCAGTACATATAGTAGGAAAACTAATATGCTAGCCTCCAGCTCGTCTTCGTCATCAACATCGTAGATCCTTAAGAACAGCACCTGTCACCTGCTACCTGGTCTGCCCATCCCAACATGGATGAACAGCCCAAGGTAATAGAGTTGAACATAAAACCTTGAGTCAGACAACAGTCTTAGTGAGCAGTAAATTAACTATCAAACATACCAAAAGAGCACAAAGGATAAAAGGAATAGGAACCCAACCATCCCACTCCACCTCTTTCTACAGTGATAGCCCCCAGACACACTAAGCAGAAGTAAACATAGCAATTCAGACATTTAAAGTAAAGCAATTATCACTCGAGTCAAGGTCGGTGTTTTCCAAATACAAACCCCCAAGGCCTAAACCAAGATCAGATAAGCACCCAGAAAACATCGCTCTTGAGTCCGAATGACGATACAACCAACATCCATGACTCTGGCTATCACTGTTATCATTGCCTCGATTTCACCATTAATTGAATGACTATCTCATTCTTTCATTCATCCGTCAAGGGCTAATGGTAACCCCGGTTCTAGACATAACTCCGCACGTCGTCGCAGCCCGTGCCTAGGAATTTTCGCAACTACCCAGAGTACTAGCACGTCGTCGCAGCCCGTGCTTGGAACGTCGTCGCAGCCCGTTCCAACGTACTCTTGCTTTGAGCATGCTAGAACCTTCAATAATGATGAAACCCAAGCCTCCTAGTCATCCTCCTCGACGACTATTCTCATACTAGCCCAAGCGCCTCTCGAGCCCACCATTATCAATTAACTCGCATCGCATCATCGAGTTATCAACGTGCTTGGAATGATCCCGTCTGGATTAAACCAAGGCTATCTCACATCATGCTTTTCTTTATCGCCTCATAGCAAAGTCCATCATCATCGAATCTATCCATATGAGCTTCATCACTCGCTTCATATGCAACAAGCAGCTTTCACCATTCAAGAGCCTTTCCACTTAGCTTTTGAATCATCTTCGACCAACTTATCCAAATCAACTTATCGATCGACTAAACAATCAAATCAAACATTAATCCTAGCAATCAATCATTCAAACAAGATCTAAATAAACAATTACAACAATAATGGCAATTTCGTAAATAAAGGTCCAAATCTAACATGCAATCTAACAAACATGAATCATGAACAAATATCTCTACAACTTGATGAATAAACTTGCATAAGTGATCATGTAGCAAAATAGGTGTCAAATCATCATGAACAATAGATCTACATGTAGACTTAAGAAAAATGCATGAAATCACTCTCTTTAACACATAAACAAGCCACCAATCCAATATACTCCCTTGGGTCCGTGTGTTAGATAACTACCACTCACCGAATCACCTAAACACCTCAAAAACAATCAATTCCAGATCTGGACAGTAAAGATCTAAGCTTGATCCGGCAAAATCTCGCTACAAACGATGAAATCTCACTTCAATGGATGAAGATCTTCAACTTTGGCTCTTGGATCTTCGATTTGATCTTCAATATTGGATGGAAGGAATCACTAGATTAGAGAGGAGAAAAGAAGTGAAGAAGTGTTGTAGTCGAGCTCTTAAAATGTCAGCACTTCGTCGCTTCAAAATCCGGTGCCAAAAAGTGAGCCAAACCCCTCTATTTATAGGCTGGAAATCCCCTTAACTCGGCCGTCCCCTTGAGTCGTCGCCGACCTACGACCCAAACCCAAGGCCGACCTAACTACAAAGTCGACTCAACAAATCACACGACCTAACAGACCTACCGACCTAACTCAACCCCGAGTCAACGACTTACCACACACACGACCTCCTTATGGCCGACCTAACACTAATTCGCTCATGCGACTCAGCGACTTAACTACCCTGCCGACCTAACTAGGTCGTCCCACGACCTAACTACACGGCCACGACTTAAACACCATGCAACCTATCACATAGCCGCTCCATCCCCTAGGTCGGTAACTCCTTCATCACTATCCCTTAGGTCGGTCACACTATGGGTCGGCCAAATCTAAACTCGGTCATCTATGAGTCGGTCGCACCTCTAAGTCGGCAACACCTATGAGTCGGCCATGCTTTAAGCCGGCCATCCTTTAAGCCGTTAACTACTATCACTAGCTTCCTTAGGTCGGTCTCACCCCTTAGGTCGGTCCAATCCACTAACTCGCCTACTACCTTAAGTCGGCCAACTATTATCTCCTTAGGTCGCATACTATCTTAACTCGGTCGATACTTTGGTCGGTCAGAAACCCATAACTCGCTCACACGACCTAAGCTAACTTCCATACGAGTTAACTATCACGACTTAAGCCCCTAACGACCCAAGCCTTCGAACGACTCAACTCTGGACAACCTAAGCTCTGAACGACTTAGATTCTGGATAGTTTAACAACACAACTAACTAAGGATAACAGTATTTCGATCCGTAAAAATACGGGTCGTTACACGAGCTGGATGGCAGGAACGTATAGAGTATTTACGCTGTCTTATATTATTGTAAATCTGAGGCATGATAATTGTGTATATTCGGTGTCTGTATATATGTGTAACTCTAATGTATTAAAGTATAATCGATAGATATAGTATTCTTTTGTAAACTGTTATTATTTATTATTATATTTCATCCGCTGCGAATGTGAGATGTTGATGTTTCTATTCTTCTTCTTCTTCTTCTATCTCTTTCTTCTTTTTTCCTAACTATCTGAAATTTTCGGATCGAAAATTTCGGGTCGTTACAAAAGAATATGTATACATCAAGGAGTCTCTATCTCGAATGTATAAAACAAAAACTATTAAGCTAAGCAGTTAGCTAAAAGTCAGATGACGGACCTTGAATAGAAGTCAAGTAGAAGCACCTGAAATACCTTGGTCTAACCCGAGTATTATTTAAGAAGAAAATAATAAATGGACCAGTCTAGCTATAAATATCACATAGAATGAGATAGAATAAGAGATATGACAAAAATGTATGATAACAATAATGCCATACTGTGACAAATATACATCAAATAACGAAAAAAATAATACTAGTTCTCAAGAATCTCAAAACACCAAAAAGAATGTCGAATTCTTTAGTTTATTCACCAAGCCACAGATATTGATCAAGCTCATCAATATATATCATCAAAACCGGTGAAACACAAATTTTAGAAATCATCAACTAGAAATCCAAAGATCACAAAGGGAGAGGCCTATAAAAAACGGGAGCATGAAAACTCACCAACACGTGTATCACAAACGGGTCGCTATCCTATGGTCGCTAACCATGGAGCCGGTGCAACGACGTAGTACAATAACGGTACGCCCAAGGAACCTGAAACTCTAATAACAATATTGGTACGCCCGATGAACCTAATAAGCCGAAACAATGACGAAATGCAACAACGATACGTCCGATGAACCGAACTCCATAAAAGAACATGGATCGATAGCCCATAAAAATGAGTCGAAACTCCAAAAAACCCATAGGCCACTAGCCTATATAAAAATAATGAGACGAAGCTCAACAGAACGAGGTACAGTCCCCTACGTAGACAAAGAGACATCGTATATCGCTAGTCTAAGCCATAAAATGATCATCATTGATCAATAAGAAGTGTGAATTATACTAACCTAGTAAATAAATGAGTTTATCTTCATGTCTCATAACCACTGGCTCAACTTAAATATTTAAGAATAGATTGTAGATTTCCACTCAAAAATTGTCACAAGAGTTCAATCGAACAAGTCTAAGAATTAATTGACGAAGTAAATGCAAGCATTTCATACCACTTGTTTTGCTAATCTTTTGATTAGATTTCTCATACGAATGAGGTAAAGGTTTGTATATACTAAAAGATTGAAAAACGGTTTTAAAATAACGAGCTTTGTATTAAAAGTACGTTGAAATCATTTTTGTAAAAGAGTTTGAGTATTTACTACTAGTATAAAAACCTTTGTATTTTAACGTGACAAATCACAGAAAACGATTGTAAAAACAGTCGATCACCAAAAATTCACATTCGATGATGTGACTCAAAACCATAAAAATCGATATCGAATCCATCAAATGGATTTTCCCAAAAATCCAGAAAAGAAGTCATCAAAGTCGATAATAAGTGACAACAACCAACCGGATCACCAAAAATCAATTAAAACAGAAACCCATCTAAAGACAAGCAAGTTGGCTGGAACTATCAGCTCTAGACGACTGATGGTTCTCCCAGACGTTTGAGCTGAAAGATTGGAAATTTTATTCTAGATCACCCAGACGTCTGGAATGTAAGCTCAGACGTCTGAGCTGAAGGTCTGGAATTTTTATTCCGTAGCTTCAGACGTCTGAGCTTATCACCAGACGTCTGAGCTGAAGCTCGGTGCAAGATTTAGGCTAGGCCAATGATGGCCAAATTGTCTTGGAGGCGATTGAACGAGCGTCGATGGCCAAGGATTTATGCCAAGCGACGACCCAGCCCTATAGGCTCTTCAATACACTCCAAACAACATGTCAAAAGATCCAATGTAGGATTTTCATTGATTTTGACTTCAAAATATCAAAAATTGGAAAATTCACCAAACTATTTCAATTCAAAGCAAATGAACATGAAATAGGTGTTAGGATTTCATACCTAACAACTGTCAATGGTATCGACATAGATGTGAGTTCAAGAACTCACCTTTAAACCTAAAAACAGCAAGTGAGAAGCTTTAAAACAAAGGAAAGATCAACCACTCTTCAACCTCAACTCAAGAAGCTCCAATCTAAGCGCATAAGCAAATATTTCCTAAGTTAGGGTTTAGGAATTTCTGAAAATTGAAGAGAGATTGAGATGGAGAAGATGAAGAGGATGCTTACCTAAGCTTCTCCTTGATTTCTAGAACTTGAATTTGAATTTCCTAGTAAACCAGGGCCTAGGAATTTTGATATCTTTTCTCTTCCCTCATTTTTCTTTTAGCTTGAGTGTTAGGAAATAATAGAATGAGTGAAGAGGAGTTAGATGAGGAGTTAGGGTATTAGATGAGTTCATGGGCTGAAACCCAAAACCAAAGCCCAATAGAAAAATTCTACTCAACTCCAAATGTATGGATGTTTATACTCAAAAATGTCGCAAACGACATTTTGGACTCAATGGAAGTGGTCTGGGGTCCTAATTCGACAGTTTACAAAAAGTAGCATTTCAGACTTTAATCTGACTAACGATGCTATATTTAAATGAAACATTTAAACATACAATCGTAAAATATATAGGTTGCAATAGTATGGATTTATGGGTCGTCACATTGTGGTATCAAATCTTTGGGTTTAGCGATGAACCTAGGCTTTAATGGGTACTCATTATAGATATGGTTAGTAATACCATATAATGAGTCTGAGTGTGTGTGTGTGTGTATATATGTTTGTGTATATATATATATATGAGTGCGTATTTGTTAGTGATATAAAAATGTTTTATACTGGGTTGTTTGTTTTGTTAAGTTTGAATTTTGGGTTCTGGTCGATGCATCTGGCTAACGTCATTTGTAGGGATTTCAAAACACTTGAACATGATATTGTTTTTAAATTGGGTAAATGAAATAATTTTACCTAGATTATATTTTCTATATAAAGAATAGTTTTTCAGAAAATATTATAGTTAGATGATTTATTGGTTGTTAGCGAATGGTAATTTATGATTATTATCATTTGTTATTTGTTGTGTTTAAATAATAAAAGTTGTCATTATTATAAATCTAAATAACGATAAACAAAATTGAAATGTCTTATATAAGAAAAGTGAAATAAGTGAATTTATGTAAGTGTAAATTTATGAATGTGAATTATGAATAAAAAGGATTTTCAAGTAATAAAAGCACTGAATTCACTACAGTTGCTGGAAAGTAATAAGGGTGACGACTGCAGCATCATCTATATCATTTTTGAGTTTCTGTGTGATTGATTTTCTACCAATAGTAAATTGAAAATTGAAGTTTTGTGTGATAAACAAGTTTGAATTTAAAATCCAAGTTTGAATGATAAATATAAGTGAAATGAGTTTGGACTTATAATATGAAATAAAAATTTAACTTTAGTAAAGTGAAATAAATTTGAATTGGCATAATAAAATATATGATTTGAAATTTAACTAAAGGAAAGTTAAATAAAGTGAATTGGATTTGAACTGGATTAGACAAGTTACTAAAATGAAAATTAAACTTAAGTGGTAAGTGAATTTATAATATGAATTTGAAAGTTTAAATAACTAAGTTGTATAACTTATACATTTTGTAATAACATGTTAAAAACAAGAGTTTTGAACTCGTAATTAGAAAATTTTAAAATTGGAATATGAAATTAGAATTTAACTTCGGTAAAGTTAAATAAATTGGAGTTAGTGAATTGAATTAAGTGTATTGATGAATCAAATAAAAGTGAATATAAACCTAAGTTGTTTTCAAGTGATTATATAACCATGAACTGAAATATTAGTATGTCAATAACTTAAGTAAATATTCATGGAATCTTAAATAAATAAGTTGTATAACTTATAAAATAAGAAAATGTAAGTAAAACCAAATATCAAGATGGTACAAAACAAAATCTAAATTTGAACGACGATGTGAAATTTAACTTAAGTAAAAATTAAATAAAATGACTTTAGAAATGAAATTTAAGTTAAGTCAAATAAAATGAAATGTTGTGAAGGAATTTAACATAAGTAATGTTGAATGAAGTTGACTTTGATATCAAAATGAATTAATTGAGTGAATTAATGAAATGAAGTAATGGAATGAATACAAACTTGAGTTATAAAATGAAATTCTGCTTAAGTTGTAAATGAATGAAACGAGTAAGATAAAATTGACAATGAATTGAGAGGAATTAATTAAGTGAATTAATGTGATGAATAGAATTGAACTAATGAAATAAATTAGTAAATGAAATATGAGCTGTAATGTTATTTGTTAATAACTCAATAAAACTTAAATTTTGAAGTGATGATAATATTAGCATTGGAAGTGTTGTATGAACATGTGAATATAGTGAATATTAGAATTCAATCTAAATTGAATATCAAACAATCAAAATTAAATGTGTTAAACCAAATTGAATGTAAACGAAGTAAATATGAATGTTTGAGTGTAAATTAAATAAATTTTGTTATGTTGGATATGCATTGGTTGTTAGTTGACTGAATAGAAATTCATTAAATATAATGAAATTGTATTACTGAAATTGAAAAAAAAATGAATCCAAATTGGAAGTAAAGTGAATCTAAATATAACTGAATTTGAGTTGAATTGAAAGTGAACTAACTTAGATGTAAATTAATGAATGTAAACTAATTGAATATGAGTAAATGGATATTAGTAAAATCCAATGTTAATGAATCGAATGTGAATAAATTAGAAACCAATTCAATGAATATTAATGAGAAATGAATGTATATTGATTTGGATATATTGGATTGATGTTAGTTATTGATGGTTTCTTTGTTTTCATGTGTTTCCGTTTTATATAATGTTATATAGTTATGTTGTATATTGTGATTTATTTCCATATATACATGTACTTATTGTTTGTTGATCGTTTAGTAGGCGTAGAATGCGTATGCTTTGCATTTGAAGCTCGCTTTCGAGCTACACTAGCCGTATATGCTCGCTAATAATATATAAGATACATATCTCAGATTACATATTGTACTTTTACACTTTTTTCTCTTGGGGATGCCTCATCCTCGAAGATGAGATGTATATTTGTGATATATATATATATATATATATATATAAACATACATATATTGTGATTTTTTTCTGATCAAAGGATGTAAAGGAGGCACTGTCGATATTTTTTGAAAATTTAAGGCATTAGAATTTTTTTGGGAAAATTGGAAAAATTTGGATAACTAAAATTTTGAGTTTTAAGTTATAACTTGAAATGATAAAAGTTACTTTTGAAATAATATAAGTTTTTTTTTGAAATGATATTAGTTGATCACTAAAATTCTAAGAATGAATTTAGAAACTTAGAGAATGTGATAATGAAGTTGCAACTAATAAATGTTTGAAAAGTTAAAAGACATAAGAGATTTAGTAATCCACTTTAACTAGATTTGGTTTTGAAAAGTAAATGGGATTTGTGTATTTTTTTACTTTGTAATTTTGAGGATGAAATTCTTTTAAGGTTGGAAATATGTAATGACCTAGTTTTTTAGTCATTTAAATTTAGAATATTTAACTGATTTTAAATATTTAAAAGTAAGATTTATAAGCTAAAAAGTCTAGATAATTGAATCTGGAGTGTAATGAAAATAAAAATGATTTCTAAAGTTGAATTAAATTCTATTTGAATTTAGATGGAGTTAGAGAACTTTTAGGTTTGAACTAAAAGCGAATGAACATAAATTGAAAAATTAATATTTAATTAATAAGTGTAAAAATAGTCATTTTTGACACCGTCTTAGAATTGAACGAAACCAGTTTCATTGAATTCGTAATAGGATATTTTTATAGGATTCCAAATTTCGTGTTGATTGGACATAGGTTTGATCATGCGAATTAAAAACGCCTAGAGATTTATTTAAATAAATTTAATTAAGATAATTCGATTTCGAAAACCTTTCTTCTGTATATGAAGGAATTGGCCTCCGATACATATTCCATTGTATTAGGAATAGGGGTAAAACATTGTGAACGTTAGGCGAGACGCTTCGTTTGGAGTTCATAAATTTATAGGATGAACAGTGTTTTTAATTGGATATATAAGGACCTCTACCCTTTTTATCACAAAACCCCGGCCAAAGAAATCACAGTCGCCATAATCCTTCCTCCAACCCTAGACGACCGTACGACCATAATCAGATCGCGCCTCTTGAGGGGGAATTAGGCCATGGCCCTAACTACGCTCTTGTGGAGATCGAGGAGGGGAGTGCATCCAACGGTTGTGATCGATTGGAGTTCAACAAGGCGGTGGTCAATCTCGTGCAAAGGCAACATTTTTGGAGGCTTGATTATCGTCGATCGAAACTGTTTTTGGTGAGAGGACCTATGGGGATGGGGTGCTGGAAGTCGTGGCATCCTTAGGTGTGAGCGCAGAGGAGTAAGGCAGAGGGGGTCAATCTGGGGAGGCACACGATTTTCGCGTTCAAATAAAAAAAATAGACGCGCACAAAAAAGGAAACCTACAAAGAAGAAGGAGGAAAGGGAACGGACGGCCCCGATCTACTCTAGTTTGAATTCAATGGTTAAGATTTATTCAATGTATTAAAAAAAATAAAAAAAATTTGTAAATTTATTTTATAATAAATCGTGTAATATTATAAATTGCATAACTTCTTCATATGACGTCTGATTTAGACGAAACGAGTTACGTAGGGTTTGTTACTGAAAATGCTATGCATATAAATTAGATTGGAGTGATTTGGAGCTCACAAGAATTTTGGATAAAATTAACGCACGTTTTATTTTGTTCCAAATAAAACGCTGCAATGTCGACTACAAGCAAATTGATTAAAACTCCTCTCTCTGCCTCGCTTATATTTTTATATAAGTAGGAATAAATTTATTATATGCTATGTGATGATTGTTTGGATGTTATGCTATGTTATTAGTAGTTGGATATATTCCTGCATATTGGAGCAGATGAGACCCTATATATTCCTATGTATGAGCGGATGACCCTTTGTATGTGCGTCTACCTCGAAGCAGACATTGTACATATTTTCTCATATGTATATTTGTTGCAGGTGACAGGTTGGAGGGATTCAACATAACTCCTCACTATGTTTGATGTTTATTTGCACATATTGTGATTTACGCTGTATTATGTGATGTTTGGTGTGATGGATGCCATGTTTTCTACTATTGATGTGAATCCCCTTATTTAACGCTTTTGCAGCACTTGGCTATATTTTTGGAAATTTTAAAATATTAAAATGGTGATTTAAATTTAAAAAGGATTTAAAAGTGATTTTGAATATATATATGTTTTAATAGTTTTTTGAATTGTTAAAGAAATGGATTTACTTTAAATAGATAAAGAGTTATAAATTTTATGTTATAAAAATTATGATTTAGTGAAATATACTCAAAATATGATTTTTTGAAATATTAAGTTAACTATTTTTGAAAATAAGTTAAATGAGAATTTTGAATTTATTATAAAATGTTTATGTATAAGATTTATAAAATTGATATTTTATTAATAAAAGTAATGGAATTATAAACGATTTTTGTAAGTGTTAAAATGAAGTTATAAATGAATCTTATAAGTAAATAAAATTTATGAGTTGATGAAGTTATCAAAAGAATGAATTTGTAAATAAGAGATTTATAAGTAAATTGATTTATAATAGGATTTTGATATATAAATGAGATATAAACGGATGTTTTGTAAAATATAAATGGAAATTATAAACATTGTTTTATAAATGTGAAATCAGTTTAATTTAATAAGTTAAATATGGATTTTTATGGAAGGAAATATATTCACGTTTTTAAAGTGAAAAATCCTTAAATTGAATGTTTTAGAAGTGATATTTAAAATGGAGTTTAAAATGATTTGGAATGCAAATTTAAAATATGTTACGTATCGAAAACATAGATTTCAACATTTATTGTTGAAGTAGACATTTTCATGAAAAGAAAGGAAGGAATGTACTATATCACTATTGTTACAGTAAATGATTTACGAAAGAAAATACTTTAATATAGTTAATCAAATCCCTATACTAGTATTTTTGGGTTGTCGTAACGACGTATTATGCAACATTCGTTTTGACCCAAATAAAATATGTTTAAGAGAATGTTTTCCTTAAAAGAATTGCATATGTACTTAATCATCAAATTAAGTATATAAAATGTTTTCTAGGTGTTTAAAATAAAATGAATTGTGAAAATGCTTATTATTAAAATAAGTACATGGAAATGTTTTTCAAATATAGAAAGATTGACATGGTCTTTGAGAATATATCTTTTTAAAAGATAATTAGAAGCAAATCGATTAGTAAGTGATTTAATCAATAATAAGATTAATTAATCAGGCCTAGTGATTACACAAGTGCTAAATTTATATTTTTGGCCATTTTAGTTTCTCAACTTGACGTGGAAACTAATTAGTCATACACATAGTACATAGCATCTATGTCGGCTTGATTATCGTTTGGTGTAAAGGATGTTGATTTGAGTAGTGCGGAGTGATTACTCCTATCTACCGAGATTCCATCTTGGCCAAAGGATAGCAAGTTCAAAGTTGGAAATGTGATAAGTCTACGAGACTTGGTTTCTGTATGAGGTTAAGTAATGCTTTTTCGTTGTTGGTGCGAAGAGAGTGGGATCGGTTTATCGAAAAAACCACTTCGGACCAACCTATATGCGTCGATTGAGCAGATTTGTTGATGATGTTGATATTTAAGATTTCCATAGTGAAGGACTGCTTGCTGATCATTTGGGGTTTAAATCTGTAACGACCCGGTAATTTTAATGATTTTTAATAGCGTATTTAACTGATTTTTTCATGAAAAATATAACAATTAAGTTCAGCAATGAAAATTTGATATTTGATATGCATCTATTTTAACATAGCAAGTGTCAAATTTTTATTGGAAAATATGAAAGTTTATCCGGTTGTGAAATTTTCTATTTTGAATGTTCAATTTTGACTCAGTAAATTTTTGATGGAAATAAATATTAATGAAATCTGAATATTTTTATATAATAAAAATGTAAATCGTTTTCTGAGAGAGATGTCATATTTTGTTTCGCTAAATTTGGAATGCTCTAGCTCCGTTTATATTATTTTCGACGGTATAGTAGCATTTTGGCAACGAATATCATTTTTTGATAGGTAGACCATATCGCTGATATCCATGTAACATTCTGTTCATCTCGTCGTGCTAATCTCCACATTATATTCATTTGTGTGTTCGTTGTCCGGTACATGGAGAAATTCGCAAAACAATTAGCCGTAACGGTACCCGTTTTTGAACCTTTTCTTTTCCTTTTGTTTTTCGTTTATCCAACGTGAGAAATCGAATAGCCACTAGCCATTAATTATTCTCTAAACTCATCAATAGGCTTTTACTATTCCTTAATTTGTTTTGCATTCTCTTTGTTCTGATGGTTCTTTTGATAAAAATTTATATATAAAAATAAAGTATATAAAAAGTTTATATTATGAAACTATGAAACTCTTCCACCTGCTATCTCCCTGCTCGTATCCTTCTTGCCTTCACACCCATCAACCCATCACCTTTCTCAAACCTCGCTAAGCAACGCACGGTAGCAGCCGACCAAAGCCTGCATATTCCACACCGAAACCCAAGCGGATTACCATCTCAACCGTTCACCCTTGTCACAGCACCCTTCGAGCACCATAAACCTATCACTTTTACCTACAACCCCTCCACATGCAGCCGTATTCCCCACCTGAAATCCCGTACCCCACCCTCACCATCCACGTAGACGAATAGCACAACCACCAAGCGCCACCACTTTTCCCATCTCTCCACACCATTAGCCGAAACCCATTTCCCAGATCTACCACGTTCCTTCGTCAGACCCATGCCATCCTTTCTCCGAACTCCACTACCTTCGCCCTGCTCAGCCGCCTTCTCCCATACATGTCTACTTTTCCCGCCTCTCTTCCCCTTGTGACTACATGCAATCTCCTCTCTCCACCTTTTCCCATCTCCCTCACGCTCATGACAGCTAACACCGCCCCATGCAACTTCTGCTCACGGCCTTTCCACCATGAAAATCCATCGCCCTCCACGTCATCCGCTAGCAGCACACACGAAACTAGTATCTCCAACCCATAAGCACCGCAGACACCCTGCTAGACCACTTCTTTTTATATAAAAAAGATGAAAGTGAAACACAAGTATATTTGTGAAGCCTGAGATTATTCTTCGTGCAGCCTCAAGCCTGTGACCGCCTTCTTTTTTGTAGCCTTCTATATATATGTTATATTATAAAGGTAATATATTATATGTCCTAAATTTTATCTATTTCATATAGACAAAAAAGAGAGAAAGTTGTTATGTACATGTTTATATATCAAGTTGGCTCGTATTTTTTGCTCCTGCTTTCGAAAAAAAGAGAATATATTTCATATTTTGAGCACGTATATATATAATGTTTAAGGATTTATATCAATTTATGTTAACATGTTTGAAATAGATTTTTGTGATAATGAATATATGTATAATATGTTAAATATGAATTTGAATTTATGTTAAATATCTTAATACGTTTTTAATAATTTACATATAAATATAAAAATACATTATATATATAACAATCTATTTTCATCGAATTCTAGATCATGCTATTTTGTTTCCCCATTGTCTGAATTCATTCAGCAATAGTTTTCTAGCCTCATAGCTTATTCGTGTGCGTGTCCGTGTCACTGTTTCCATTCTCATCGTTCTCTAGCCTCGAAAGGTGAATAATCACTCATGATTGACATTCTTATATTTAGTAAATCTAACTCACATGAAGTGACAATTGAAATATATTGTTAAATTTGAATTTTTAGTTATTTAATTGTTAAATGTGATATTCCATTATCTGCAATTGTTTACCTATGACATATGACACCATAACCTGTTTTATATTTTATATTTAAATTGTTATTGATGATATATGCCTGCTTTTGATATGTATGTCATTTTATAATATTATTGTATTGTTCTCACTCTACAAGTTACTTGTTAGTTAGGAATTCCCTATGGGTTGAAATGATACATACCTGAACGATCTTATAGATTAAGGGAAAATCGTTATGGGTTGAAATAATAGACCAAGCGGTTTTCATTGATTTTTGAAATTTTGCGATTGCGGGTTGAAATGATATATACCCGTAAATTTAAATTATCACGGATTGAATGGTAAATATCCATATCACTTGACCATATGATAGAAAATTATATACGGACACCGTTGGTCTAATTTGAAAAATGATTTCCAAAATTTTGAAGGGAAATATATGGGTTTTTAATAAATATTGATTTTTAAATATAATATAAAGATTTTATTCATATAGATTTTTAAAATTATATGTTTGGAAATTTTAAATTTATAAGTTTAGTTTTGAAAAATGTAAATTTTCAGGTTTTACTTATAATTTTATTATTTTAAATATATAAAATAATATTTAATTTAATAATATTTAATATAATAAAAATTTAATTCAATTAACATATATATATATTATGTTTAAATATTTATTTAAATTTTATATTAATATTTTTAAAATAGATTCTGTAATAACTTTAATAAATCAAGGTTGGAAAGATAAATTGAATTGATTTGAAATTTAAATTTGTTTAAGAATTATATTAAAACAGAAATTAATTTGAAACTTACTAGTTTTGAGATTTTGAAAGATATGATTTTATAACTTGATAACTTGATTTTGATTAAAAGTGATTAAATAAATATTTTAAATTTAAGTAGAATTGAATTTTGAATATTTAATTTTGATTTAAATATGTAATTTGAGATTTTATTTAAGGCGATAAAAATGAATATTTTCAAATTTAAATAAATTGAAGTTGAATATTTGATTTGATTTAAAATTTTCAATTTGAGATTTTATTTAAATGTTCTTAAAAAATGGTTAAGCGAATATTTTAAGTTGAATTTTTAATCCTGTTAAATAGTATTTTGAAATAAAATTGATTTGTATGAACCAAATTGTTTTCAAAATCCAAGCTTTTAAGATGTGAAATTGAAGTTGGTTTAAATGAATTATTCAATGAAATTAAAACAAAATATTAAGGTTGAAATTTGAAATATAAATGAATTTATCAAATTGAGTTATTGTAAATAGTTTGAATATTTAAACTTTGAAAGCTATTGAATTGGAAGGGGTTTAAATTTGTAGTTCAAACCTGGATTTGAAATCAATATAAATTAAAATGGTTTTAATAAGAATTTGAATTTAACCCTTTTAATTGTAATTGTTGAGATGAGATTGATTTAAATTGAATTTTTGGAATTAAAGTTGATTTGAATTGATTTGTGAAATTGGAAGAAACAATTCCAATTTGAAACTATTTTCGAAATAAGCTCTTTTTTAATATATTTACTATTTTTAATATAAACTATTTTAATCTATGACCTATTTTAAATATAAACTGCTTTTTTATAATTATTTCCATATATATAAACTATTTTCAATATTTAAATTGTTTAAGTTGGAACTGCTATGATTTAAAGTGAATATGATCTCAGAAAGGATATGATTTCAAAAATGATATGATTACAAAAGTGATATGATATCAAAGTGAATATATAATTTCAAAAATTATATGATTCTGAAATGAATATGATATTTTGATATGAAATATGGACTGTTTTGAAGTAAACGACCACGGTGTGAAATAAGCGTTTGGTTGTTAAAGAGACCAGGATCGGATATTGTCATACTCTCTGCCAATACCGCCATTTTAACAGCTATTCATGTAGTGGAGATTCCAGAACGAAGTAGGATGGTTTGGCGAACGATTCTATATGAGGTATTAACACAACCTGACTCCCACGAGTCAGCTTGATGTGTCTTAAATAGGAGCTATACCGGCCAAGTGAGGTCGCACCTTCGATCGGGCACATTTCTTCGATACAATTCTATTACTTTGTGATTTGATTGGGTGCACCTTTGATTTTGGGAGTGTGTCTTGAGATGGGCGGTAGTAGTTGCTATGCGTTACCGCCAATCCGGGAGTGCAAAACGATATAATCCTACCCTAGGTATTGCCTCGCATGCGTTGTCACATGCCTTATCGCGCCTTCTACGAGTTTATTTTGTGTCATACCGATGGAGTGCTCCTTGATAGCCCATCGGTTTGGTGGAGTTTACAATACTGTATAGACTAGACATTATATGAAATGTGTCAAGGGAGATATGGGTAACATCTTAACGCTATTTTAATAGTTTACTTTACCATAGACATTATATATGTAGCGTATTTTACTATGTAAGTAGATAGTTTAACGGATCCTTAGAGGATGGTAATCCCAAACATCCTTTTAGTTACTTTGTATTTTGGCTGACATTTCACTTGAGTTGATTTATCGGTATAAGAATGTTAATCGTTGCTCGAGTGTTTTGTGTTTTGCTTTATGCTCAGGTCAGACTGAGTGTCACAACATTTGAGACAAGCTTGGAGTATTGCTTGAAGATCAATCTTTTAGCTTTTCAGTTGTTTCCAGTTATTTGTGCAGACTCATCATTTTCTCTTGTATTGATACTTCTACGTATTGGATATCTGTTGTACTCCATTTAAGACTGTTGTTTATATAGTAGCATCATGAACAATATTTATTTATTCCGCTGCTTATTGTTGTAAAACTCTATGTCTGTGATTATATGATTGATTTATTTACCGTATATGCTGAGTTTTGCCAAACATAAATTAGCAATCAGTTGTTTTGAGCAATTAAAGTTTGACACGAGTGGATGATTATTGATTTGAATAGTTCAAATTACCAGGTCGTTACAAGTGGTATCAGAGCTTTGGTTTAGGCAAAATCTTAGCATGCGGAATAAAAACTCATTAGATATAGGGTAGTAATATCCTAGAATGAGTAGAATCAATTATAGAATCATCTTCGTTCGAGCTTGAAATTCTTCGTCACGATCCTCCTAGATTTGGATTTCTTTTGAATTTTGGAACTCTTCTCTTTGTTATGCAATCCATTCATGTCTTTTCCTATTTGTGTTTTTCTTGATACTAGATCATCCCATAGCTTTAACCTCAGTTGGCAACTTCATCCTTGTGTGTATCTAATTCTATCGGAGGTCCTGCAACCTTTGTATATTTGTAAAGGGGTAAAACTCCTTTACAACAAGCGTCGATTCACCGAAGATCTCTATGTCCTTGGTTTTGATGCTGTTATCTCTTGAAAATCCTGAATCATTTTTCTAGTAGATGACCCGGGTACTTCTTCTATGATCGAATGTCGAATGCCTCTGGATTATGCAGGCAGTTTATCTTTACGCTTGATTCTCAACCTAGTGATCTTGATTCCACCCCCGTTGTCTAATTTTTTCCGGATGTCTTTGGTGAATTCCGCATCGATCTTATACCCTAAGCTTGGTCTTGCTGCCGGGTTTCACCAGCTTTGTGTAGCCTAGGAGAGCATTCCTAAGACAGCTTTCCGAATGGAGAATGGTTTCTATGAATGGTTTGTCATGCCCTTCGGATTAACCAATGCTCCTGCCTTCTTCATCGACCTCGTGAATCACGTTTTCCGTGATGTTCTTAATAAGTTTTCCGGCTTTCGTTGATGATATTTTCGTCTTTCCTAAGTCTCGGTTGACCCGGTTAAGGTCCCTACGATTAATATAAGTCTATCCATCTTTACTCTTTTGTAATTTAATTATCTTATCTACCTTTTGAGCCTATCTGCTTAGTTAGGATTCTCTTTGATTAGGATTCCTTTAAATTTGAACCTCTATCCTTGTTTTAAGATCCATTTTTGAATCATCGTGTGAAGGAGTGTATTTGTAATTGATATAAAATGTTTTATGTTGTGTTGTTTGAGTTGTTAAGTTGAATTTTGTTGTTTGAGTTGTTAAGTTGAATTTTGGGTTTCGATCGATTCGTCCGGCCAACGCTACCGATAGGAATTCCAAAACACTTGAACAGGGAAAACTGACACAATATTGTTTTTAAAGTTGATAAATGAAATAATTTTAAGTATGATTATATTTTATATATATAGATATAATTTTTTGAAATTAGATAGTTAATGAAATGGTTGTTATAAATGATAATACTAGATTATCATTTATTGTTTCGTCAACATTCCCAAACCATGAATTATTGTTGTATGTTATAAGAAGATGAAATTTTAAAACATGATTTATAAATCTGACTTGCAAATGAAATGAATTTAAAATGTGGATTTGAGAATTAAATTTCTGATGCTTTTCAAAATTTGGTTTTCAAAGTTTGAAAATATATATTATTTGAAAGTATTTTCGGAAAAAACCGTTTTCAAAGAGTTTAAAATGAAGTAAGCCGGTACTTTCCTCTTTTATCACTGGAAAATAATTTCGGTGATGACTGCAGTATCATCGACTTTCATTTTCAAGTCTCAGAGTGGAGAGACCACTTAGTAGCGTTGCTACACTATTGTTTTGGAAATGGATTTGATTTGAATTTCTTGAATATGATTTGGTTGATAATATATACACACACATTAATGTATGTATATATTTAATTCAAAATGGTTTGAAGTAACACCGAAAATTTTAAAAGTCTACATGGTGGATCGTGTAGTGTATATACAAGTATATGTGACAAAATATATGATGCAACTAAAATAATATTATTCTAAGTAAATATAGAATAAGCACACCAGAATTTTATACTGGTTCGGACCTCCCGTCCTACGTCCAGTCCCGAAGCTCCCCTTCGGAATTCGACTATCAAAAACCCTCGCTTCGTCCGGAGGAATAGGCTTGATTACAATAAGTTGTTCTTCTCAAATGTGTGTTCTAGTATAATACGGATGTTGACTAATTAGTACAATTACTTCCAATATATATCTAAAGAATATTGTCTATGAAGAACTGAGTATATGGAAGAGTGAGTACAAGTAAAGATTGCTAGAGTGCAGAGATCAAGAATATAGTATAAAGTATAGAATTAGAAAGCATAAGTAAGTAAGATAAGTCTTTTTTATCTTGATTCTTGATGTTATATATAGTTGTAGATAGATATCTTGAGTAGTTGCATCCCTTAACGAACGCTCTAAAGTTGCTTCTATTGAAGGTGAAGAGTTATAGCGAAGAGAAGCGGAGATGTCCATTCGCATGTGGCAGTTGTAGTTCTTTTTTGAAGTTTGAGTTTGAATTCAGACGTCTGATATTTCTTTCAAACGTCTAATACTATATATTTTTTGAACATTGTAGATTTTTAGACATCTGAGTGCTATTACCAGACGTCTGGTTTAGCCCGTTTTATTGTTCCAGAGGACTTTTCCAGACGTTTGGCTTGTGCACCCAGACATCTAATACTGGTGCAGTGCATCTTTTCTTTTGCTTCTTTGTACCTATCAACTTGTAGTCTCTTGTAGTGTCCTTTGAGCCTTGTTCTTGTCTTTCTAGTGATGTTGATCTAGCAAGTACATGTAAATATAAATATATATGTATATTTGATTTCCATTATATAGTTATTGTCATCGAAACCGTAGATTGGATTTCCTAACAAATTTAACTCTTAAGTTTTATGTTAAGTGATGGTTTTCAATTATTTAAAATAAAAGAAAAATTCTGAATTATTGGACTGTTTAGAATAAGAATGAATTCAAAACAACTTGAAACAGTTAAGCTAGGTTAAATTTATTTGTATAATACTCAATTACATTCTAAACCATATATAACTTACCTGAATATTCAAATAGTTAAAATGTAATGTGAATATGTAATTGAATAGTATACAATATAAATCAATTAAGAAACTAATGAAGTTTATATTGTTTTGAATTAATTGTTTTATTTTGTATTTGGATCGATTTTCCCTTCTATTGCTTCTATTCTCCTACCTCGTTCCTCCTCGGGGACGAAAAGTTTTGAGTGTGGGAGAGTGTAACGACCCGGTAATTTTAACAATTTTTAATAATGTATTTAACTAAATTTTTCATGAAAAATATAACAATAAAATTTAGAATGAAAATTTGATATTTGATGTGCGTCTATTTTAACATAGCAACTGCCAAATTTTTATTGGAAGATATGAAAGTTTATTTAGTTGTGAAATTTTCAATTTTCAATTTTGAATCAGTAAAATTTTGATGGAAATAAATATTTTTGAAATCTGAATATTTTTATATAATAAAAATGTAAATCATTTTCTGAGTGAGACATCATATTTCGTTTCACCAAATTGGGGACTGCTATAGCTCCATTTATATCATTCTAAACGGTTTAGCAGCATTTGGGTAGAAATATCGACTTTTGATAGGATGATCATATCGTCGATATCCGTGTACCATTCTATTCATCTCGTCATGCTGATCTCTATAGTATATTCATTTGTGTGTGTCAGTGTCCGGTACTTGGCGAAATCCGCGAAACAGTTAGCCGTATCGGTCTCCGTTTTTGAACCTTTGGTTTTCCTTTTGTCTTTTCGTGTATCCAACGTGAGAAATAGGATAGCCACTTGCCATAAATTATTATCTAAATTCATCAACAAGATTTTCTATTCCTTCATTTCGTTTTGCATTTTCTTTATTCTGATGGTTCTTTTGACAAAAATTTATATATAAAAATAAAGTATATAAAAAGTTTATATTATGAAACTGTGAAACTCTTCCTCCTGCTATCTCCCTGCTCGTATCCTTCTTGCCTTCACACCCATCAACCCATCGCCTTTCTCAAACCTCGCCAACCAACACCCAATAGTAGACGACTAAACGGTTGCACATTCCACACTGAAAACCAAGCAGATCTCCACCTCAACCATTCACCCTTGTTACAACAGCCTTCGAGCACCATAAACCTATCACTTTTACCTACAGCCCCTCCACATGTGGCCGTATTCCCCACCTGAAAACCCGTATCCCACCCTCACCTTCCACATAGACGAACAACACAACCACCAAGCACCACCACTTTTCCCGTCCCTCCACACTAATAGTAAACCCATTTCCTAGATCTGCCACGTTCCTTCGTCAAACATGTGCCATTCTCTCTCTGAACTCCACCACCTTCGCCCTACTCAACCGCCTTCTCCCATGCATGTCCATTTTTCCCCACCTCTCTTCCCCTTTTGACTGCACGCAATCTCCTCTCTCCACCTTTTCCCATCTCCCTCACGCTTATGATAGCCAACACCACCCCATGCAAGCCCTGCTCATGGCCTTGCCACCATGAAAATCAATCACCATCCACGTCATTCACTAGCAGCACACACGCAGCTAGCATATCCAACCCATCAGCACCGCAAACACCCTGCTCGACCATTCTTTTTATATAAAAAAGATGAAAGTGAAACACAAGTATATTTGTGAAACCTGAGCTTATTCTTTATCAACCTTAAGCCTGTGACTGCTGCCTCTTTTTGTAGCTTCTTTATATATGTTATATTATAAAGGTGATATATTATATGTCCTAAACTTTGTCTATTTTATATAGAAGGAAAAAAGAGAAAGTTGTTATGTATAAGTTTATATATCAAGTTGGCTCGTATTTGTCTACTCCTGGTTTCGAAAAAAATTCATAATTTGAGTATGTATTTATGTGTGTGTGTGTATAATGTTTAAGGATTTATATCAATTTATGTTAATACGTTTGAAATAGATTTTTGTGACGATGAATATATGTATAATATGTTAAATATGTATTTGAATCCATGTTAAACATGTTAATACGTTTGCGATAATTTTTACATAAATATAAAAATATATTATATATATATATAACTATCTGTTTTCATTGAATGCTAGATCATGTTGTTTTGTTTCACCGCTGTCCAGATTCGTTCAGCAGCAGTTTTCTAGCCTCGTCGCTTATCCACGTGCGTGTCTATGTCGCCGTTTCCATTCTCATCGTTCTCTAGCCTCGGAAGGTGAGCACATTCACAATTAACATTCTTGTATTTAGTAAATTTAATTCACATGAAATGACGATTGAAATATGTTGTTAAATTTGAATTGTTAGTTATTTAATTGTTAAATATGATATTCCATTATCTGCAGTTGTTTACCTATGACATATGACACCATAACCTGATGTATATTTTATATTTAAATTGGTATTGATGATATATGCCTGCTATTGATATGTATGTCATTTTATAATATTATTATATTGTTCTCACTCTGCAAGTTCCTTGTTAGTTAGGAATTTCTTATGGGTTGAAATGATACATACACGAACGATCTTATAAATTAAGGGAAAATCGTTATGGGTTGAAATAATAGACCCAAGTGGTTTTCATTGATTTTTGAAATTTTGAGATTGCGGGTTGAAATGATGTATACCTATAAATTAAAATTATCATGGATTGAAATGATAAATATTCATATCACGCGACAATAGGATAGAAAATTATATACGGACACTTCCAAAGTTTTGAAGGGAAATATATGGATTTTTAATAAATATTAATTTCTAAATATAATATAAAGATTTTATTTTAATATATGTATAAAATTTAGATTTTTAAAATTATATGTTTGGAAATTTTAAATTTATAAGTTAAGTGTTGAAAAATGTAAATTTAAAGATTTTACTTATAATTTTATTATTTTAAATATATAAAATAAGATTTAATTTAATAATATTTAGTATAAAAAATTTAATTTAATTAATATATATATATATATATATATTATTTTTAATTATTTATTTAAATTTTACATTAATATTTTGAAAATAGATTTTGTAATAACTTTAATAAATCAAGATTGGAAAGATAAATTGGAATTGATTTGAAATTTAAATTTGTTTAAGAATTATATTTAAATCGAAATTAATTTGAAACATACGAGTTTTGAGATTTTGAAAGATAAGATTTCATAACTTGATAGCTTGATTTTGATTAAAGGTGATTAAATGAATATTTTAAATTTAAATAGAATTGAATTTTGAATATTCAATTTTTATTTAAATATGTAATTTGAAATTTTATTTAAGGTGATGAAAATGAATATTTTCAAATTTAAATAAATTGAAGTTGAATATTTTATTTGATTTAAAATTGGAATTTGTGATTTTATTTAAATGTTCTTAAAAAATGATTACGCGAATATTTTAAGTTGAATTTTTAATCCTGTTAAATAATATTTTGAAATAAATTTGATTTTTATGAACTGAATTGTTTTTAAAATCCAAACATTTAAGATGTGAAATTGAAGTTTGTTTAAATGAATTGTTTAATGAAATTAAAATAAAACCTTAAGGTTGAAATTTGAAATATAATAAATTTATCAAATTGAGTTATTATAAATAGTTTGAATATTTAAACTTTGAAAGCTATTGAATTAGAAGTGGTTTAAATTTGTTGTTTAAACCTGAATTTGAAATCGATATAAATTAAAATGGTTTTAATGACAATTTGAATTGAACCATTTTAATTTTAATTGTAATTATTGAGATGAGATTGATTTAAATTGAATTTTTGGAATTAAAGTTGATTTGAATTGATTTGTGAAATTGGAAGAAACAATTCCAATTTGAGACTATTTTCAATATAAACACTTTTTAATGTATATACTATTTTTAATATAAACTATTTTGATCTATAACCTATTTTAAATATAAACTACTTTTAGTTTATATCTATTTCCATATATATAAACTATTTTCAATATTTAAACTATTTAAGTTGGAACTGTTATGATTTAAAGTGAATATGATTTTGGAATGGATATGATTTCGAAAATGATATGATTTCAAAAGTGATATGATTTCAAAGTGAATATATAATTCCGAAAGTGATATGATTTTGAAATGAATATGATATTTTTAAATGAAGTATGAACTTTTTTGAAGTAAAACGACCACGGTGTGAAATAAGCGTTTGGTTGAAAGAGACTGGGATCAGACATTGTCATACTCTCTGCCAATACCGAAAACCACTTTAACAACTGTGCACGTGGTGGAGATTTCAGAACGAAGTAGGATGGTTTGGAAAACGATTCTACATGAGGTAATAACGCAGCCCTGACTCCCGCGAGTCAGCTTGATGTGACTGAAACAGGAGCTATACCGGGCCAAGTGAGGTCGCACCTCCAATCGGGCATATTTCTTCGATACCATTATATTACTTTATGATTTGATTGGGTGCACCTTTGATTTTGGGAGTGTATCTCGAGGTGGGCTGTAGTGGCTGCTATGCATTACCACTAGTCCGGAAGTGCAAAACGGTAGAATCCTACCCTCGGCGTTGCCTCGCATGCCTTGCCACATGCCTTATCGCACCTTCTACGAGTTTGTTTTGTGTCGTACCTATGAAATTCTCCCTGATAGCCTGCCGGTTTGGTGGAGTTTACAGTACTGTATAGACTATGGCGTTATATAAAATGTGTTAAGGGGGATATGGGTAATGCCTAAACTATTTTAATAGTTTACTTTACTATAGACATTATATATGTAGTGTATTGTACTATGTATGTAGATAGTTTAACGGATCCTTAGAGGATGAGAATCTCAAACATCCTTTAAGTTATTTTATATTTTAGTTGACATTCCCCTTGAGTCGATTTACTGGTGTAAGAATGTTAATCCTAACTCGAGTGTTTTATGTTTTGCTTTATGCTCGAGTCAAACTGAGTGTCATAGCATTTGAGACTCTCCTTTGGAGCTTGGAGTTTTGCATGAAGATCTATCTTTTAGCTTTTCAGTTGTTTCCAGTTGTTTGTGCAGATTCGTCATTTTCTCTTGTATTGATACTTCTATGTATTGGATATCTGCTGTTTAAGACTCTATTGTTTATATAGTAGCTTCATGAACTACTATTTATTTATTCCGCTACTTATTCTTGTAAAACATTGTGTCTGTGATTGATTTATTTACTATATATAATGAGTTTTGCCAAATATAAATTAACAATCTGTTGCTTTGAGCAATTCAAGTCTGTCATGAGTGGATGATTGTCGATTGGAATAGTTCGAAATACTAGGTCGTTACAAAATCCTAATATACATATAGTAGCAGTAGTCTCTTCGTTGTGAAATATCCAATGCAAGGACTATTCGCAACTAATCCTTGGGATTTCCCGATAGGATGTCGTAGGAAAGTACCTTTGGTCTGTCCTGTTTCTGGACAACTTGTATGGATGGAAATCTGACAGTGCATTTTTTGTGATTACATACATTGGTTTTTACAAACATATATTTGTGGTAGCGAGGAAGGTAACTTCTCTTAGCTTGACACCCTCCTTGAGACGTACAAGCTCATGGGTTGTATTTTTATGGAAGGTAATTAGTAGTCAACGGAAATGGCAATGTGGCGTTCAAAGATGTTGATGATGTGATATGCGAAAGGTATTGGATACCTCTTTTGGCCTCACACCTCAGGAAATGACTAAAACAGGGTAGAAGTAGCAAGACTAAGTGGGTCGCTCCCATTAGGATATGTCATCATCCTTCTAGATTCACTCTACACATGTCTAAGTATGTGGTGAATGTATGAGATGGGTACCCGTTAGAGGTATACTGAGTTCGGAAAGGTAGTCCCTTACCTTGTTATTTATATGGAATTCAATATTCACTACGTGCCTGCCATTTTGTTTGTAAACCTATTATGCTGGAATTTAATAATGTAATAATTTCCACTATTTAATTTATTATTTGTATACTAGACACTAGTATAATATAATATGATTTGATATGAAATGTTTTGGTTATCGTAAGGGAAAAACCAGTCCGTGTTTATGTGTAGGCGTGTCTTACGAGATACCTTTCTTTTGATAAAAAGAACATCTCTATAACTTTAAAATAATTTCAGTTGAGATGTTTTTTCTCACGCTAGTTTACCAGACTGATCAGGTGTTCTTCCCTTTCAACGCTCGGGTCAGACTGGGTATATTTACAGGTTCAGATTTGGTGCTTTTGGAGCTTTAGCAGACAAGCTGGAGATTTTTATGTCATATACATGTATCTGTTAATTTTGCGTTGCATTGTTGTTTTAAGTTATCAGCATTTGTGAGGACAGGTTTTCATAACCGTCCAAGCTGATAATTATATATTCATGTACTCTGATATTGATGTATGTATATTACAATTTCTCTTTTGTAAAGATTATTTGTCTACATTATATGTTATTCCGCTGTGATGTGAGATTCTGTGTTAATGGTTCTGTTTCTCTCTTCTTCTTCTTCTTCTTCTATCTTCTTTCTTTCTTCTCACCCTCTCTCTTCTTTCTCATGACTTTCAATCATTCTGTGCTTTTTGGGTCAGACATGTTTGGTTTTTTATTGATTCAAAGGGTACGGATTTGCAGGTCGTCACACACACCCTAACACGTGAGCTGAGTATCATCAACTCCCAGTGCACAACATATCGATAAGAATACTCTAGATAATGGAGTTAATGTACCCCCTAATTGGGTTAGCTGAACCCGAGTTCATGCATCATACTCTCTCTTTATTCATTCTCCGATGTCGAGGCTACATTCGGCGTCTTAACATTAGTTTCCAACAAGACTCGATCACATAATGTATCCCATATGGATTCCATCGTCTCACAGATTTCCAAAACCACACATGGTTTCCATCATTCACTTCCAAAACACAGAACCCGAATAATAGTTTAAAAGTGGAATTCGTTTTGTAAGACACTTACCAATCCAGGACTCTTAAAGACAATTGATGAATTTTTGGTTAACTCAATTTCGGTTCTTTTAGAAGTAATCGACAGCTAGAGGCATTTCATACCAATACTCCTTCCCGGAGATTCTTATTGGTATAAATCCACGAAGCATTCCGTATGCTTCCTAAGTTAAGTTTTGTTAAGATCGATAGTTCATTAATCAACTATCTAGTCTTGAACGCTTGCTTATGGGAATCAAGTTTCCACACTTTACACGTTTTCGGCCTTTCCGCTGAACTATTCCTCAGCCTAAAAGAATGCCAATAGGTTATAGCTCTATTGTACCATCCTGACCTAAACATCAATCTTGACTCTTACAAATAGAAAAGCTTACTCGTTCAAGTTTTAGTTTTAAGCATATTTGTACTAACATCTAATAAACAATCAAACTAAGGTCATTACATAGTTGTTACTTATCATCCAAGTATAACCAAGTGTCATAAACGACTTTTAATCCCTTTATAATTAATTTATCCTTTATTAGTTAAAACCCTTTTTATTAGCAAAACATCTTTTTATCTAGTAAAACTTCTTTTATAAATCAAGACTTCCTTTATTAGTTAATATTCTTTTATTAATTAAAACCTTCTTTATATACTTGTATAAATATATTGGATTTCTCTTTACAAAAGATATATGCTTGTCTTTATAGATTTAACTATTCAGTTATTTTTTTAATACTTAAAAAGTATTCATATACTTATTCCAATGGTATAATTGTATTCACAAATCGTTTAACAAGTTTTACTTACTTGAAATATAACCAAAGTGATCAAAACAATTACTACCAAAACATTATTATAATAAACTTCTTTCATTTATAAATTAAACTTATAACATTATCTATCATCTCATAAAAGATTTCAATACTTGTTATTATCTTTAAAATTCCATTGTTAAAGATTTATAATATTTATCCAAAATAGAATTCAAGGATTTAAAAATAAATGTTGCTAAAACATTGTTTACTACAAACCCTAAACGATTCCATTTAATCATTATCTATAAAAATCTCCTTTTAAAGGTTTAGTTACATTTAAGGGTTAAATATAAGTGTTGCTAAAGACAATTGTCACCACAAATCCAAACATTTTATACATTGAAAACATTCCTCTTTAAAACTCCCTTCTTGAAGATTTATTTATATTTAGGGTTAATGACAAGTATTTCTCAAAACATTTGTCACAACAAACCCAAACATATTATAATTTGAAAAATAATCCACTTTAAAACTCCCTTCTTAAAGATTTATTTATGTTTAATGATTAAAGACAAATGTTGCTCCAAACATTTGTCACAACAAAACCAAACATTTTTTACTTTGAAAACATTCCTCTTTAAAACTCCCTTCTTAGAGATTCATTTATATTTAAGGGTTAAAGACAAGTGTTTCTCAAAAAAATTGTCACAACAAAGCCAAAATCATTTATGTGTATTTTTCTACTTAGTATCCATTAGCAAATATCTAATTATATCAAGTATAATTAATAATAAGGTTAAAAACAAGTGTTTCTAAAAACACTGTTTACTACAACCTAGAACTATTTACTTATCAATTAATAACTTTAAACATTTATTTAAAGATCAAAGCATATACACGGTTATTAATAAAGGCAATACACTTTTGGTTGATTCCACAAAACAATTTATTTTAACTTAAACATTAAATCCACTCCTTTTATTACACTTATAAAATACTTAATTTAATATCTAAAACCTATATATATAGAGATATCTTTAAAATACATATTAATATGTTAAATTTTTTTTAAAACTACTTAAAATATGTGGTAATTATTTATATAGAATATTATGTAAAAATAGAGAATTTTGGAACAAATAGGAACACACGTTTTTATTTTAAAAGCTACTTAGTTTAGAACTTCATAGTTAATTGTTAAAAATATATGTAAACTTAGAAAACAATTTTAAAACTCTCTGTTATAAGTTAGAAAATAATTCTAAAAGGTCTAGAGAAAATATTAAATTTAATATCGTTCTTAAACAATTTATATCTTTAATTTCCAACAACAGCACTTCAACGGTAGCACATCTAGAAGTGCTGCGCAAAGTCATGTTGCTAGTTTTTTCTAGAACTTTGACAAAGGTTGATGGAGAAAAGATTGGTTTGAATATATTTCTACAATGTTAGGGAGGGGAAGAACAGAAGAAGAAGAAATAAGAGTGAATTTATTTGTGGATGAACGAGTGAATATGAGAGGGTATTTATAGGTTTAGGAATTTGAGGTGAAAGTGTGCAAATCACCCTCTTTAGCCATGAAGTTAAGCATGCAGCACCATGCTCTTACACAAGAATGCTTTTCTTGAATCAAGGAGTGATTTAAGGGTCCTTTTGTCCTTAATGTTTCTGTAATCTTACATTCTTATTTTAATTAATTTGATTAGGAAATGAGATGTTTTAATTCTTATTTACCATGTTCATATGATAACTATTCAAGTTGCAATATGTTCGCACAACTTGTATTGTATAAAAGTTTATTATTAATAAAAAAAATTCGGATCACATTGTCTGTATTAATCCAAAGTGTATATTTTATAAAACCATTACAAAAATAATTTTTATAACATTAGTTAGTAATTTAAAAGTGTTTTATAAGGTTATAAAATCATATATAATCAAATTAAATCTTAGATTCAAATATTTATATACTTCAGATATTTAAATACAAAGCGTTTGAAATTCCGGGTTCTTACACTTTGTCACTTAGCTTAAAAAATCAACTGTGTATCTCATTTTCATTTTCCTGAAGTAAAATTATTCCCTATCCTCTCCTTTCAAAATTCATATTAAATCGTATAAAATCCCATAAATCCTAATATTCAAATATAAACTTCTCAACACATAATTACACCTTTAAAAGAATTCAAAGTGGAAAGTCAAGTTTGAAGAGTTTGGAAATTTATAGCTAATCATGAATAAGGAGGAAGAAGGAGCAGTATAGTGTTTTCTGCATGCCATAGCTAAGGTGAGTTGTTCTTCACTCCTGTGCAGTTAATGCCCTTCTATTACCTCGCAATAACCCTGCTATATCTCATAGCAGATTTCTAGCGCTATGATTTTTCCATATAGCCCCAAATATAGCCTTTCCGCTTTAAGCCCCGCTATTTCCGCTATAACTCGTTGTTCACGTTATATTCCATTATTTATGCTATATCTTCGTTAAAAGAAATGAATTGAAAAATGACATTTATACATTATAAAATTATGAAATTAATTTATTTAATTGAATTTATAATATATTTTCAGAAATGAAAATACTCTAATATTCTAGTAAATTAAATTATGTTATATATAACAGTTTTACGTCTATACAGTATATTCGCATATGTTTTAATTTAAAATTATTTATGTATTAATTATAATTCAATTAAATATTAATTCTTCATTTAATTACCATTTATATATTTGTCAAAACATTAAATATGAGTTTTATATGCTATTTTAGAGTCATCCGCTATATCTCGCTATATCCTTGCTATATCCTGGCTATGACTTTTTGCACCTCCGCCGCATTAGATATGTCGAGCTCTTTAACTGCACAGCTTCACTCATATACCTGTGTTGAAATGTAATATGTGATGTAGAATGCAATGTAAAAATGTGTGTATTGTATCATTGTATGTTTGCATTTGATATTGATCTGGACATCGTGTTTGCATGCTCTATTTTCTTCTTTTGTAAATGTAATCTATCACTATAAAATTAGCACTTGGGCAATATGCATGAATTGCATTGCATGATGATTGATTTTAGTGCCAAAATGAAGTAGAAATGGCGATTAGGAAAATGAGGTTTAATGGGATGAAGAATTGACAACAAGGAGGAGTGGCCTAGAACATCAGGACAACTCGATCAGCTAGTACCTGGAGCATGGTACTTTATACCATATGTCACGTACTATTTAAAAAAATAAAGAAAAATAAAAATATATGTTTTAAGAAGTAGAAAATTGTTATTTATGTTTTTTGTAGTAGAAAATTATAATTTTCCTATTGTAGAATTATTTTGTGGAAAATGATTTATTTCATTAAATATTAACCGTTGAAAGAATTAGTACTTTAAGTTAAATAGAAATTGATTTTAACCTTTAAAATTCATTTGAAATTACTACTTAATTCTTTAAAATTATTGTATGATCTCTAAATGCTATTAATTTATTTTTAGTAGATTTTTAATGATCTGTGAGTATAAAAAAGAGGTTTAAAACATCATTTATGGTTTAAAGCAAATAGAAATTGATTTTTAGGATTATAAATCCATTTAAAAATTATATTCAACTATAGAAAATAATAGGATGGTTTATATAAATGATAGTTGAATATAATGGAATTTCTTTGATTTTGAATATAGGAAAGAGATTTAAATGTATATTAAAGGATTGAAATCCTTATTTGTGGTTTTAAATAAAAGGAGAAAATGGTATTTTAGAGAGAGTATAAAAGCTTTAGGAAATTTTTTCTCCATGAATGGAATCTCTTTTATAAATGATTGGTGTGTTTACGTGATTATATTTTCTATGCGATAAAGATATTAAATAAACGAAATTTTAATACCATATGGTATAGGACATTCGGTAATATTTCTTCATTGTTCTATGGACTTATTACAAAGAATAATTTTAGATGAAGCGAGTGTAGTGTACAAAAATTGAGTAAACGAGTAACACCTGGTGGTATGAGACATTAGAGTTGATATTTGTTCGAGTGCTCCTTGTGAGTAGATAACACCAGGACAAGGATAACGATACTGGGATATTGCATATGTGGTGTATAAGAGGTAATGCTCTTTGGGGAGAATATGGTTGTATGACTATAGACGCACACATAGATACACATACATACATACATATATATAATTTATGTGTTCTTCTATTATTTTGGTAATGGGTAACCGGATTTGGCTATCATTGTGACGACCCAGAATTTTAGATATTTGAAATTGGAATATTTAATTGATTTTAAATATCTAAAAGGGTAATTTTGACTTCAATTTCAAATATCACTAATTATAGGATAATTTAATTATTGGATTTAATAATTGGGGATTGGGTGAAATATTGAATCTGGAATTTCAAGTTAGTTAACAATATTTCAAAGGCTTATAAAATTTACATTGATGATACTGAAAATAATAAAAGTTTTAAAATTGAAATTGGAAGTGATCTGTTCGGTTTTAAAAATATATCGTTTAAATTGACATTTAAAAATAGCCTTCTAGGACACAGTCTCGTAATTCGACGAAACCAGTTCTATTGGATCCGTAATAATGTATTATTATCGGATTTCAAATTCCGTAGCATTCAGAGTAGTCGTGTGATCGTATGATTTGTAAACGCACTGAAATTTATATCGAATTCAATAAATAACTTGATCCAAAAGGCTATCTTCTCCATACGATCGAATTAGAACTCGAAACCTTTTCCATAGTGTTCGGAATAGGGGTATAACATTATGAACGCCTAGTGGCATGCCTTGATAGGAGGTCGAGATTTTGAGTTGTTTTTTTCGTGATGATTTAAATTTAAATATGAACACGTATATATATTCTCTTTTCACATCAAAACTTTTTACCACTCATTTCAATGTTACTACAGCTTGTTCATTTTGGCACACTAAACATCTCATCTGGTCTCCCCTTTCCTTTTCAAAATGTACGCAGTGGTCAGTTCAAGAAAGAAAAAAATTATAAACCTATCGTTCGAAAATAATAGCGGAACGACTTCCTTTCTTCAAAATCTAACGCTCTCCAGTTCGATTAAAAAATGGCCAAACCCAAATTCGATTTCATTTAAAAAAAGAAAGGAGGGAAGCATGAAGACAAAAACGTAGTGCTCTCCTCCTTGCCTTCTCTACTATTCGAAGCAAGTGGTTCGCGATCGAAATCGTTGGGTGGTGGGAAGATCGCAAGCTCGATGGAACGCACGTGGGAGATGGCGGTGTTCGTAGGGAAATCGTAGAGATTCATGGTTGGCGTGGCATGCACGACTTTGGGGAAGAGATATGTTGGGCCGGCGGCCTCGTGGGATGTCGACGTCGATGAGGTGAGTATCTCTCATGTTTTTTTTTGCATGTCGATTACAGCTTCAAATTTCTAGATTAATTGTTGGCTTCGAATTGAACAAACAAAAAAATATATACCGAAAACAGAAAATATATTTAATGTAAGGTATATGAAAAAATTTATTTTTCCAATTAAAAGACTTATAGACATATATGTATATATATGTAGTAAAAGGAAAAATGTTTAAATAAAAAATTATTATGGATTTTGGAAAATATAGGAGATTATATAAAAATTAGATTTTTAAACCTATATAAATTATTTTTGTAAGTATATATATATATGTAGTTTCAAAAATAAAAATAAATACATTTATATACTTATTTTCACTTAACTAGTTTGTTTTATAATAATATGTTAAGGAGATCAATTAGAGTAATTAACTTATTTTAATTATTTTAGTTACTAAAAGATTTTTAAAGGAAAATTATCAATTTAAATTAGATTATTAGTAAATTGAATTTATTAAATGGAAATTAATGGTCCGATTATTTCAAATATTAATAAAACGTATAATGATTATACAAGGTCAATAATCACGAGAATCAAGTCGAGGATGAAGTGGACTGCAACAAAATAATGGTGAGTTAATCTCACCCACATTTGGATTTTCATGATAAATTTTAAGTAGTTAGAATATAAATTATTGGTTGATTGACTAAATGTGATTGTTATTATCAATCTGGATGTGGTATTATATATGGTTGTGTGTGTGTGTGTATATATATTGGAGTGATTGATATTCCCACATTATATAGCGGATGAGACCCTATGCGCCGCGCATAATAGCGGATGACCCTTTATACCGCGATATCCCCCTCGAGGTGGGATTGATATTTTTATATTGTGCTAACATTTGTGGATGCAGGGAAACAGGTTGGAGGGATCCAACTGGATTCCTCAAAATGTTGGAATTTATTTTCATATTCAGTGATATGTTTTATTTGATAATCTGTGATAGATTATATAGATTATATTGAGAATTAAAATTATTGAATGCTATGGTTTGACTGAATATATTTTTGGTATATTAAGATATCAAAAATATAAAGATTGGATTTTTAAGTAAAATAATTACAGTGAAATTTGGATAAATTAAAAGAATGAATTTGGAAAAGGATAAAAGTTCGATTTAAAATCGTATCAAATAAATTTCGAGTATGGGGAAAGAGTTTTTGAATAAATGGGAATAAATGAATTTTGAAACTTAAGTGATTAAAGAAATAAAGGATTTATTTTTAAATTCAAGGTTTAAAATGGTTTGGGGAATTTAAAAGGGGAAACTTTGAAATAAAGTGTGAGGTTGATAATGTCAGATTTAAATAAGATTTTAAATCATAATAAAAGGATGAATCCGAAATTAATGGGTTTTGGAATAGATTTGGGTCAGAAAAGGAATTTATTTTTAAAATATGGTTAATTTTGGAAATCGATTTGAAAATTTACTAAGTGTTGAAATAGTGATTTAAAAGGAGAATGAGACTATGGAATATATAAATTGGGTTTATAAATAAAGTAAAATAAATATCAGTGGATATTTGAGATTTTAAATTCACGGTGGGAATTTATAAGGAGAGGGTAATTCGTTTTAAAAATAAAAAGGTGGTTTTATTTTTAAAAGCGTGGAAAAGAAATTTACGGGATTGGGACGTAAATAAAAATTGGGATTAATCGAGGAGGATTTATAAATGATTAAATAGACTATATGGGAATGGGAAGTGTATTTCCTGAAGAGCCTAGTATATTTTCGAAGAAGGAATGTTTCTAGAGAAATTTATTATTTAAATTGTTTCAATATTTTAAAGATAAATATTTATTAAGTAGTTATAGTACTAGTTATTTTAAAGGTTTAACTAGTAGTATGATTTAAAAGATAGTTACTGAATATTTATACTTTATATAAATAACCTTTATTTTAAAGGTAGTTTTGGTTAAGTTTTACTTGGAAATTGTTATGGGAATTCATAACTATATTTTTGAATAAAGTCTTTTAAGTAGTTTTATTTTAAATGTTTTAAGTGTATCTTTGGATTAAGTGATTTAAATTATTTAAAATCTAAGTTATTAAGACTTGGTGCTTTTCGGTGAAAATTTAACAATTGTTTGGATGATTGTGTGATTTGATAGTTAAATAACCGACTATCAATGTTGGCCAATGCGTCGATCGTTTCGAAGAGACCGAGATCGGATTTTATTATCCGAAAACCACTTCAATCCGGTTTGAATGTTTGCGAATGAAGACCGTGAAGATGGTGAAGACGATGATTCGGTTTGTCCAGACCTAGGGCAACTTTTATGGATGAATGCTTTTAGAACATCGTCACGAGCACGATGGGCATTCTAAGTGAATGTGTTCTAAAAAGGTAACGCATAGCCTCAAGCCTCATCAACCGGGAATGGCTAAAACAGGGGAACAGGGGAAGGTGCAGCAAGGCTAAGTGGCTAGCAACCAATTTGGGTAAGGTCATCCCTGTCTAGATGTCCCTTTTTATTTTGGTTGTGTGGGCGGTTGCTGATCCCAACCGCGGGGTGATCTTATTTAGACTATCCAGGAAGGGGTAGCTCCCGTCTTGTGTTGCAAGGGATTGGGAGGGATCCTCGGTACTCTGATCTATACCAGGTACTGTGACGGACGGAACCCCAGTAGCCCTGCCATTGTATGGAATCCAATCTCCAATAAGCACCTGTACGGTTTTGATTGTGCCCAACTATGCTGAAACATGCGATGCAATCATTTCAGCAAGATTCTATTTTACTTTCTATAGACACTATTATAATATCAGATGGATTTGGTAAAAAATGTTTTGGTTATCGTAAGGTAAAAACCCGACATGTTTATTTGTGGGGTGGTCTTACGAGATACCTTTGATTTCAAAGGATTTTGAAAATTTAATAATCCGACTGAGTGTGTTTTCTCACGCTGGTTTTTCAAACTGACTCGGGTGTTATTTTACTATAATGCTTGGGTCAGACCGAGTATTATAGGATACATGATAGGATGATGTGGAGCTCAAGAGACGAGCTGGATGGCGAGACGTACCACACGTACTTGATATATATTCCGCTGTGCAGTATAAGCTGTATAGTCAGTTTTTGTAAGGACAAGTTAATATAACTGTCTAGTATTTTGCTATTGATTATGTTGTATTCTGTTGATGTAATGTATTAAACAGATATAGTTCTTTTTTGTATAAAGATTGGTTACTTAACTATTATACATTGTTTCGTTGCGATTGTGAGATTCTGATGTTGTTTTCTATTTCTTCTTCTACCTCTTCCTTCTTTTTCCCCAATGGTTTCGTATCTCCATCCGTTTTGAGTTGAATTAATGGAGAATATTGTCGGCTCAAAGGGTTACGGATTTGTGGGCTGTTACATTCGGTATCAGAGCTGAAGGTTAAGCGACAACTTTAGCTCTGGTGGGGACTACTCATTAGAGATAGAGTCAGTAGTACTCTAGAATGAGTTTGAGCGTATAAATAGATATGAGCACGTATTTGTTAGTGAATATAAATTGTTTTATATTGTGTTGATTGGTTTGTTAAGTGGCTTATGGATTCTGGTCAATACGAGTAATTAACGTTATTGATAGGGATCTTTAAATACTTGAACAGAACAATTCGACATGATATTGTTTTAAAATAGGGTGAATGAAATAATTTACTCAAATTATTTTTATATATAAAAGAAATAAGTTTTAGAAATTATTATTATAAGTGTATATGTATGGTTGCTTGGTTGTTAAGAAGTAATAATATTTAACTTTTATCATTGTTGAGTGGAAATCGAATAAGAAATTTGGGTAGTAACCAAAAGATAAGAAAAGAATTCATATAACGAAAGGAAATTTATAAATGTGAATTATAAATGTGATTTATAATTAAAATGAGATAAAATTCTAGAGTAATATTTGAATATGGATTGAAAAGATTTGAAATTTCAAAATTTGAGTAAAATTAATTTCTTTTGGAGTTGAAAATGATTTCCAAAAGTTTGGAGGAATAATGGTGATATTATTTCGAAAATATTTTTGAATTGGATGTGAAATATGGTGAGATTTGGAATTAAAAATATTTGAAATGTTTTTAAAGAGTAAAAGCACTGAACTATTTCGGTCGCTGGAAAATAATTTCGATGATGATCGCGACATCCTTGGTGTTCATTTTCGAGTTTCCAAGGGAGGAATTGCTACCTAAATGTTTTGAATTGGAGTTGTTAGCAAAACTGGGTTTGGTTTTGAAATTCAAATGAATTATTGGATACACCAAAAGGTTTTGGGATACACTTGATTTCAAAAATGTTTTGGAATGTTTACGTAATTGTTCAAAATCTCTGGAAGTTTAATTAAAAATGCTTATGGAAATATGAATGTGCTTGATAACTTACAAAATTTGAAATTTGTTAGAATGAAATTCAACTTGAAAAGAGTTAAATAAAGGTAAGTTTGTCGATAAAGTAAAGTGGTAGGCAAACCAATTAAGAAAAGTAAATCAAAGGAGATTAGTAAACGGAATGTAAATAAGTGGAAAACTTATGGAAGTTTAAAAATTTGAATGGAAGTGGAATGTAATTGAATTTAGTAAATAAAAGTGAATTTGGGGAAAAGCCTAGTATACTAAATGGAATGGAATAAAATTTATTAGTTGGAAATAAATTTGTGAATGAACAAATGAATTTACATTTATAAATAAATAGAAGTGAAACTGAATATTGAAATCCAATTTGAATTGTGTCGAATAAAGTGAAATGGAAAATTAGTCAAGTTGGACTAAATAAAACAAAGGATTGAAAATAAAATTGGTAAGTAAACCAATTGATTTAAATGGGTAAGCAAACAAATTGAAATTGAATATTGGAGTGATCTTTAATTTAAATTGTGTAAAGTAAAGTAAAGAGAAGATGAAAAATTAGTTCAAAGTAGACTAAAGTAATAAATGAGAGGTATAGAAATAAAATCCATTGAGATTTAAAATAAATTAGTAAGAGGAACAAATTAAAGAAATTATTAATTAAATATGGTTTGAGACAAGATGAATAAATTTCAATATTTAATGATGAAATCAAACTGAATTCATACGGAATGAAAGATCCAATTTGAATAAAAATAGATATAAACCAAAAGTGGTGAAGTGAAAATAAATATAAGAAGAGTTTAAAATACTCAATTAAACTTAAGAAATGGATGGTGAAATTTTTAAGTAAATTCGAAGTTGAGAAATATACTAAAATAATATTTGATGAAGATTAAGTAAAGTGTGAAATGAGATTGTAAATAAGTGAATGGAAATCAAAATAAATGTGAATAAAAGTGGATTGATATAATTAATAATCAATTAAGATAAATATGTAGGATGTACGTATATTATTCTATCCGCATATCGATTTGATACAGATTCGAGCATAGAATTTTGAGACAGTCATATCGATCCGAGTTGGGATTTTTCACTCGATTTTCGACGGCGAACCCTGGATATGGATTTTTGATTGATTTTGGAAATTCTCTATCATAGTACGTGGATATGCAAGGAGAATGACGGTTTCTAAGAAACCAGATCTGAGTCCGCACTAGGAAGTTACGTGGATGATACTAGTTTGGAAGTGAAACTATGATCGAGTGAGCGATCAGATTTGGTATTGCATACGGATGATATATGGACATAGTACGGGCTTGATTGGAATAGATATGAAAATTTTGAAAAGGGATTAAATAAAATGATTTTGGAGACTGTGATTGGATATTATTGCTAAGTAGGATATACAGGTGTTTTATGAGCAAAGGAAAATTGGTGTTTTAGATTTCAGAAGATAAATTTGATGGCCCGACAAAAAGGTATGTATTTAAGTTGTCATATGAAATTTGATAATTTTTTTATTTAGCCACTTGGCTTTTGTTTTCTTTTGAAATTTGGGGGCCCGTAGAGGCATTTTGTAGTTGTACCGAGTTAGCCGCGCAGAGGAGACGCTGACGAAATTTTGCGAAAATTTAGGGAGTTAGAAAATTTTGATAATTTAAATATGGTTTAAACTATAATTTGAATTATTGAACCTAGGGATGAGTTCGGGAAAGTTAGTAAGGGTGACAGGGTGTTCTTAATAAAAAGATTGTTTTGGGAAGTTGTTTGAAACTGTTGGTTTTGGGAAAATAGTTAACGGGTTATATATCATTCTTCTTAGCTAGTAATTTCAGGGACGAAATTCTTTTGAGGGGAAGGAATATGATGACTCGAAATTTTAGATATTTTAAATTGTAATATTTAATTGATTTTAAATATCTAAAAGGGTAATTTTGACTTGAATTTCAAATATCACTAATTAAGGGTAATTTAATTATTGAATTTAATAATTGGGGATTGGGTAAAATATTGAATCTGGAATTTCAAGCTTGTTAAAAATATTTCAAAGGCTTATAAAATTTATATTGATGATACTGAAGATAATAAAAAATTTAAAATTGAAATTTGAAGTGATCTATTTAGTTTTAAAAATATATTGTTTAAACTGACATTTAAAAATAGCCTTCCGAAACATAGTCTCGGAATTCAACGAAACCAGTTCCATTAGATCCATAATAATATACTATTATCGGATTTCAAATTTCACAGCATTTGGAGTAGTCGTGTGATCATACTATATGTAAACGCATTTAAATTTATATCGAATTTAATATAAAAACTGGATCCAAAACGCTATCTTCTCCATACGATCGAATTAGAACTCGAAACCTTTTCCATCACGTTCAAAATAGAGGTATACCATTATGAACGCCTAGTGGCATGCCTCGATAGGAGGTCGAGATTTTGAATTGTTTTTTCAAGATGATTTAAACTTAAATTTAAATATAAACATGTATATATATATTCTCTTTTCACATTAGAGCTTTTTACTACTCATTTCAATGTTACTGTAGCATGTTCATTATGGCACGCTAAACATCTCATCTGCTCTCCCCTTTCCTTTTCAAAATGTACGCAGTGGTCAGTTCAAGAAAGAAAGAAAAAATATAATCCTATCGTTTGAAAATAATAGCGGAACGACTTCCTTTCTTCAAAATCTAACCCTCTCCAGTTTGATTAAAAAATGGCCGAACCCAAATTCGATTTCGTTTAAAAAAAGAGGGGAAGCATGAAGACGAGATGGAGTGTTCTCCTCCTCGCCTTCTCTACTATTCGAAGCGAAGCGGTTCGCGATCGAAATTACTGGGTGGTGGGAAGATCACGAGCTCGATGGCACGCCTGTAGGAGATGGCGGCGTTCGCAGGGAAATCGTGGAGATTCGTGGTTGGCATGCCATGCACGGCTTTGGGGAATAGATGTACTGGGTCGGCGGCCTCGTGGGATCTCGACGTCGATGAGGTGAGTATCTCTCACGTTTTCGATTGCAGCTTTAAATTTCTGGATTAATTGTTGGCTTCGGATTGAATAAATAAAAAAAAGAATATACCAAAAACAAAAAATATGTTTAATGTAAGGTATAAGAAACAATTTATTTTTCCAATTAAAAGACTTATAGACATATATGTATATATATGCAATAAAAGGAAAAATGTTTAAACATAAAATTATTATGGATTTTGGAAAATATAGGAGATTATATAAAAATTAGATTTTTAAACCTATATAAATTATTTTTATAAGTATATAGTTTCAAAAATAAAAATAAATATACATATATACCTATTTTCACTTAACTAGTTTATTTTAAAATAATATGTTAAGGAGATTAATTAGAGTAATTAACTTATTTTAATTATTTTAGTTACTAAAAGATTTTTAAAGGAAAATTATCAATTTAAATTAGATTATTAGTAAATTGAATTTATTAAATGGAAATTAATGGTCCGATTATTTCAAATATTAATAAAACATAATGATTATACAAGGTCAATAATCGCGAGAATCAAGTCGAGGATGAAGTGGACTGCAACAAAATAAAGGTGAGCTAATCTCACCCACATCTGGATTTTCATGATAAATTTTAAATATTTAGAATTTAAATTATTGGTGATTGATTGAATGTGATTGTTATTATCAGTCTGGATGTGATATTATATATGGTAGTGTGTGTGTTTGTGTGTATTGGAGTGATTGATATTCCTGCATTATATAGCGGATGAGACCCTATGCACCCACATAATAGCGGATGACCCTTTATACTGTGATATCCCCCTCGAGGTGGGATTGGTATTTTTATATCGTGCTAACATCTGTGGATGCAGATAAATAGGTTGGAGGGATCCAAATGGATTCCTCATAATGTTGGAATTTATTTTTGTATTCGGTGATATGTTTTATTTGATAATCTATGATAGATTTTATGGATTATATTGAGAATTGAAAATATTGAATGGTATGGTTTAACTGATTATATTTTGGGTATATTGAGATATCAAAAATATAAAGATTGGATTTTTAAGTAAAATAATTATAGTGAATTTGGATAAATTAAAAGAATGAATTTGTAAAAGGATAAAAGTTTGATTTAAAATCCTATCAAATAAATTTCGAGTATGGGGAAAGAGTTTTTGAATAAATGGGAAGAAATGGATTTTGAAACTTAAGTGATATTGTTTAAAGAAACAAAGGATTTATTTTTAAATTCATGGTTTAAAATGGTTTGGGGAATTTAAATGGGGAAATTTTGAAATAAAGTGTGAAGTTGATAATGTCAGTTTTAAATAAGATTTTAAATCATAATAAAAGGATGAATCTGGAATTAATAGGTTTTGGAATAGATTTGGGTCAGAAAAGGAATTTATTTTTAAATGTGGTTAATTTTGGAAATCGATTTGAAAATTTACTAAGTGTTGAAATAGTGATTTAAAAGGAGAATGAGACTATAGAATTTATAAACTGGGTTTATAAATAAAGTGAAATAAATATCAATGGATATTTGAGATTTTAAATTCATGGTGGGAATTTATAAGGAGAGGGTAATTCATTTTAAAAATAAAAAAATGGTTTTATTTTTAAAAGTGTGGAAAAGAAATTTACGGGATTGGGACGTAAATAAAAATTGGGATAAATCGAGGAGGATTTATAAATGATTAAATAGACTATATGGGAATGGGAAGTGTATTTCCTGAAGAGCCAAGTATATTTTTGAAGAAGGAATGTTTCTAGAGAAATTTATTATTTAAATTGTTTTAAGATTTTAAAGGTAAATATTTATTAAGTAGTTATAGTACTAATTATTTTAAAGGTTTAACTAGTATTATGATTTAAAAGATAGTTACCGAATATTTATACTTTATATAAATAACCTTTATTTTAAAGGTAGTTTTGGTTAAGTTTTACTAGGAAATTATTATGGGAATTCATAACAATATTTTTGAATAAAGTCTTTTAAGTAGATTTATTTAAATGTTTTAAGTGTATCTTTGGATTAAGTGATTTAAATTATATGATTGTGTGATTTGATAGTTAAATAATGACTATCAATGTTGGCCAATGCGCTGATCGTTTCGATGAGAACGGGATCGGATTTTATTATCCGAAAACCACTTCGATCTGGTTTGAACGTTTGTGAAAGAAGACCGTGAAGATGATGAAGACGGAGATATGGTTTGTCCAGACCCAGGGAAACTTGTATGGATGAATACTTTCAGAACATCGTCAGGAGGATGATGAGCATTCTACGTGAATATGTTCTAAAAAGGTAAAGCATAGCCTCAAGCCTCATCAACCGGGAATGGCTAAAATAGGAAGGTGCAGCAAGGCTAAGTGGCTAGCTACCAATTAGGGTAAGGTCATCCCTGTCTAGATGTCTCTTTTTATTCCAGCTGTGTGGGCGGATGCTGATCCCAACCATGGGGTGATCTTATTCGGACTATCCAGTAAGGGGTATCTTTGGTCTTGTGTTGTAGGGGATCGGGAGGGATCCTCGATAATCTGATCTAGACCAGGTACTTTGACGGGTGGTACCCCAGTAGCCCTATCATTGTGTGGAATCCAATCTCCAATAAGCGCTTGTATAGTTTTTATTGTGCCCAACTATGCTTGAACGTGAGATGCAAGCATTTCAGCCAGATTCTATTTTACTTTCTATAGACACTATTATAATATTAGACGGATTTGATAAAAAATGTTTTGGTTATCGTAAGGTAAAAACCCGGCATGTTTATTTGTGGCGTGGTCTTACGAGATACTTTTGATTTCAAAGGATTTTGAAACTTTAATAATCTAATTGAGTGTGTTTCCTCACGCTGGTTTTCCAAACTGACTCGGGTGTTATTTTACTATAGTTCTTAGGTCAAACCGAGTATTATAGGATACATGATAGATGCTATGCAGCTCAGAAGATGAGCTGGATGGCGAGGTGTATCACACGTACTTGATATATATTCTGCTGTGCAGTATAAGCTTTATAGTTAGCTTTTGTAAGGAAAAGTTAATATAACTGTCTAGTATTTTTCTATTGATTGTGTTGTATTTTTTTGATGTAATGTATTAAACAGATATAGTTCTTTTTGTATAAAGATCAGTCATTTAACTATTATATATTGTTCCACTGCGATTGTGAGATTCTGATGTTGTTTTCTATTTCTTCTTCCACCTCTTCTTTCTTTTACCATAATGGTTTCGTATCTCCGTCTGTTTTGAGTTGAATTGATGGAAAATATTGTCGGCTTAATGCGGTACGGATTTGCGGGTTGTTACAATCATACATCCTGGCAGCCTGATTAATGGGTTATGCCCTAGATCCATAGCATACCTTGAGTTACATTGCTATGTACCATAGTAGTTTACAATTTCCCCATGCATATTGGTCAACAGTCTGCTACCATTTAGGACACTTGTAGGGTCGTGACCATTGCATAGCGCATACTTGTAGTCGATGGAAATTGGTTCATGGTGGTAGTCGTGGTAGCCAAAGACTGTAGGAGTAATGCCAGATGGGCATGTGTGTTGTCTCCTCGAGCAAGCAAGTGGCTATCATTCTCTTATTTGTTATAATGTGCGAAAGATAGATATACGACATTTTTACACCTCTTTGAGTTTGATGAACTATGATGATTATTCGATGATTATACTTAAAATTATGCACCTAATTTGTGGTCAATCCCCATACATGGGATTATAAAGAAGGACAACCAAGGCTACAATAAGGTGTTATCTCATTCTTTGTTGATGTGAGTTGCTACTATATGTTGGGTCGTGTAGATTCTTGTTTGTTTCACTTACATTAGATGATGGATCAATGACACATCTACCAATGATTATCTAAGATATGCATTGCTTTGTGCTAGACCTATAGTACTTGATAGTTTCTTGTGTATTGATGGCAGTTGATGTGTGGTGTTTCACCTATTTCTGATACTATACAAAATTATTTGTAGCTTTATTTTACTTTTATATGGGTGATTTATTGCCCCATGCCAATTTCTGTGATCTATTGACATCTATGTTCTAGACATAGTTTGACTCTTGTGTTATCTATATAATACTCAAGTCAATCCATGACTTTTCAGGTTCAAGGATGGTATGACCAACTTATGGTTGTTGGGCATAGTTGGTAGCTAGTATATTCATTTATTAGTCTTCCGTTGATATGATGTTGCCTCTTATATATTTATGATAATGGGATGTATGTATTGGACATTGTTTGCATATTTGAAATGTAATAGGCATGTGACTCTTTTGTATTTTATCCTGGAAACATGCATGTTTATTTCCTTATGTCGATACTGAGTACATGTAGGTAAGTAGTTTATGATTTTGAAATATGTACCAGTGTTAATTCAAGGGAATATTCACGTGTGACATCCCAATATCACTTCATTCCCCTAATTATCAGACATTATTACCTTGTAATACTCTTTGATAGTATGGGCATAAGGGTGCGGTGTTATAATTGGTATTAGAGCTAACTGTTGTGAGTAGCATAATAAAGATTCTCCCATTGTGCTCAGTAGCGAAGCTTTGACTTTTATCCCTACATGTCCCATTTACAGTTGATTTCGACAATCGAGAAGCTAACCATTAACCTAGTGTTTAAGGTACCAATGATGAGCACGGCGAGCTAGACATTATAATTGGTATCAAAGCCAGTTTTAAGAAAATACAATGTATAAGAGACACAAGTCTCGACCTTAGATGAGACTTAGTGCCCTTGCGTCTTTGACCGTGATAGGTAGTTACCCCATATCAGGGGATAGTAGGAGCATACAATGATTACTAGGGTAACCATTGAGGGACATATTTGTATTTTCTTACTACATGGTATTTATCTCTTATATCTACTAAGTGATTTGGGCCAATTTTAGTACATAGAGAGGTGAGCTCATCACAAGAGTTTCTTATCCTTTATTATTCTCCATGTAACAATTTAACTTATTAGCACTTAGTATTTATTTTATCAGACATGTGTGGCTTTTCTATGTACTCTATATTTGACTATATATTGTTATTCTAAAATTGTATTCTGGATATTTTCTATGATGGATTTGTGTGTCAAGGAGTGCATGTTGTCACAGTAGTTATTGGAGATCGGCCTTGAATGTTGTATTCAGTAGGAGTCACTACTTAAGGTGAGTATCCCACTTAAGTCTTGACAATTAGAACTTGGTTATGTCTTCGACAATGAAGTTACTGCAAGGGATAATGGAAATTCGTTTCCAATAAAATAAAATAGTATTTTAGGATTGAGATGAAAGTAAATTGGAATTTTCTTATTTGATGTGTATTTATATGATTATGGGCGATGTTTGGAATGTTAAGTGATTCATTATTTAATTGTGTTTATAAGGAACAATTATTGTCAGCATCAAAAATGGTCGTCAACACCAAATAGTATGAAAGCAAGAGCAATCCAATAACCAAATACAAACAGAGTGCAGTAGAGAATAAAATACGAAGAATGGTAAATTAAAAAAGAAAGAAAGTAAATGAACAAATAGATTTATAGTGGCTCGGCTAACTCTGGCCTACATCCACTCATAAAAATCTTTTTTATTATACTGTATGATTACAAATATAGTTTGGATAATAGTCTATGAATAATAATGGAGGAAGAAGTGAACCAAAAAGAAGATCCAGGAAAGAGTGCCATGCCCATTGTATTTATAAGGGAAGATGGAAAAATATCCAGCTGAAAATTCGCATGCAGAAGCCCAAGACCAAGACGAACCCGCTCGCCTAAAATGAGGCTTATCTGGGCCATCCTAGGGGAACGACACCAATCTCTATAGGGGAGATTGGCACTGACTGACTCGAGGGAGCCTTTTAGGGCCCAGCAATCCCTATGGTGGATCCCTCTCTATTGTATCTCCATGTTTCCATAGTTGTTCGTATTGTTGCTTTGTGAAATTAGATGATATCGATCGATTTCGGTTGAGTTGAACTATTGAGTTGAGTGTCGTATCCTTAGTGATCCGATCTGATCCCCTGCCTAGGGGAAGTTCCAATTCAAGGATGCCATTCACCTAAATCCACTCGATATCTTCCTAGCCTTGCTTATAATTTAATCTCTGAACCAGATAACCATCTCTTTGGGCTTCCTGCCTTGATGATCACAGAATCCATTTAGCCAAATCCATGGCATTATGGCCTTGCCAAAAGGCGGGATAATATTTGTCCCTCAAAACATTCCTTGAGATAGCAAGGTGAGTTGTGAATTGCTATAAAGTCCAAAGTCCAGAATCCATAGTCCATCGTCAGTTGAAATTTCTAATCTAGAATACAATCCTTTGCCATACAAAATTTCCATAATCCGCTCATGTTCCGAGTTGATTGCCAATTCTAAAACCATTCTAAAACCTTAGCCAAATCCATATTAACCAAATCCATAGTCTAACTGGATCATTTTCCAAATCTAAAGCCTTGATCTCACCGGATCATTGTCCCAAGTCCTTGATCTCCCTGTATCATTATTCAAATCCAAGGTCTTGCCAGATCAATAGTATGGTTCATAGTCTCTCCAGGCCGATTATAGCCGCTTTAAGCACTTACTGGACCCTACCTAGTCATTTTTCGGCAAAAGGATGAATAACGATAAGTAAGCCAATCTTGTCGCTCTCCGACGAAGCAACATTACTTCCTGCATTTTGGTTTAGTGCCCTGAACATAAAGCAATGTCATGGCCTTCCTAGGCCGATCATCACTTTGGACCCTTGCTGGACCCCATTCACTCTCTAACGAGAAGGGCACAATGATATGCAGGGCGATCCTGTCGCTCTTCGATGAAGCGACTACTTATTGCTTCTCTGGTTTCGTCTCTTCAGTTGGAATATAACACGATCTCTAGGGTATTATTCTTTTGCCTCGATCCCCTAGTCAAGGACTTAATCCATGTACAAGTCCATCTTATCGCTCTCCAATGAAGGGACTGAAACCTTGCGATTATTGGCCTGTCTCCTCGGTAGGGAAAATTGCGATCTGTTTTGTCATCGCACTAATGCAGATTTAACTGTTTTAAGATTCATTTATTATGGTGGTTCATCATCATATTAGAGCATGCTTAGGGACCGACCTCGATCTCATACATGTGTAAGTGACTTAGCCATTTTATTATAGAGTTTATAATTTATTTAATTTCATGCCATCCCGTTCAATGACGATCTGTGTCCTTGTGCCAGGCCTGCTCCAATTTATGGGGGATGATGGCTGCTCCGGTTCCATCGCAGCTGCATGAGTTGTCATAAAATTCCCCTAGTTTCTTGGAGAGTGGTGCGGACCCCCATGAAGGGATCACTGTCAATCCATCTTCCTTGGCTAGGGTTTGCCTCGGTCGCTCTAATCCATGTCGAAGCCCGCTAGTTTCTGCTCCAAGTCCTGGGGTTATCCCATTTTTGGTCAAAACGGGAATATCAACAAATTGGCAAGGAACTATGGATATCAGGATTGGAGATCGGTTGGAATCAAGGCTACAACAGATATCATCAAAATTTGGTTGAACTCCGATCGGGACGAAATTAATTGGAGATGATGATAAGGGTTAGGAAAGGTTGTGTTTCAAATTTCAGGTTAATCGGAGTTAGTATGGAGAACTTATGATGGATTCAAGGTAGGAGAGGCAAGCTGTTCGAATCGATTAGGGGTAACACTCACTTCGAATCGATATACTTAGTATCGATCGACCTGGGTTCGAATTGGCTACTTCGTATCGATCGAAGGCAAGGCACAGGGATGGTTCGAATTGATACGCTTCGTATCGATTAGTATGGGTTCGGCTAAGAGAGGTTCGTATCGGTTGGGTGATGGTTTATCTTGATAACCTTCGCATCGATCAAAGGCAGAGCATAGTTGAAGGCTTCGAATCGATGGGGTTCGTATCGATTGGAAGAGGTTCGGCTTGGTGAAGTTCGTATCAATCAGGTGGGAAAGGCATATGGAGTTTACTACGAATCGATGGACTTCGACTCGATGACAGCACGGATCTCCTTCGTATCCATAAAGGTGTATACAGGTTAGTGGTTCGAATCGATGGGAACTCCATGGATTCGGAGGAGATGGATTCGAAGGAGAGAAAGAAGACTCCATGGATTCGGAGGAGATGGATTCGAAGGAGAGAGAGAGGAGACTCCATGGACTTGAAGGAGAGGGAGGCGGCTCCATGGATTCGAAGAGGAGGTGGGTTCGGAGCATGGATTCGAAGGACGTGGGTTCGGAGCATGGATTCGAAGGACGTGGGTTCGAAGCATGGGTTCGAACCAGGCAGAACACACGGAGCTTTGATCTCGAATCGATCATATCTTCCAAACCGTTGATCCAAATGCAATGAAATTTTTACAGGAGCTTACATGCATGTTGAAGAATGTTCACACCAAATTTCAGCTCAATTGGACGGTTTCTTGATCGATTCGAACCTTACTTCGAATCGATCCCAAATTGGGCACGGATTTCCAGAATGCGGGCCTATGGGCCCCCCTCACGTGCCGAGCGGCCTCCCCGGGTTTTAGGCGGGATTTTAGCCTTCCACGCCTATAAATAGAGCCCCTGGTCATTCAGAAAAGGGGTCGGAGAATTTGGAGAGAGAAAGCACGCCCGGACGCTGCCAGAATCACTCCATATCATCATTGCTGCTATTTATTTCAAGTTTTGGACTTTGTAACTGCTGTAATCATCTGTAATCATCAAGGATAATCAATAAAAGGATAAAACTTTGGAGTGGACGTAGGCCGGAGATAGCCGAACCACTATAAAACTTGTGTCTTTGTTCATTACTTCTGGATTACTGTTTAATATTTGTTGAGATCTGAGATTTGTGTTTGAATATTGTTGATTTATATTCATACACTGGTGCTTCCACGGTATTCAGGGGTTTGTGACCAATTTTGGCACAAACACCTGGGTTCCAACTTCTAACTGTTCTATCATCCATACTAGCCTACCCCTAACTCCACGGAGGTATTCCAACACATACTCCTTTAAATGTGCACTCGTATTCTGATCCGCATCAAACTGCACATCATCGACCAATGGCCTACCGTGCTCTGATCTAGCCTTACCTAGGGGTGTGTCCCCCCAACTTTAGGGGATCGGTGTCAATACCTCTTGCTTGCTTGGAGTTCACCCTCGAATGTTCCCTTCCATTCTCTCACTTGTTAGCTTCGTTTCCATGCTTCTGGTTTTGTAATTATATAGCTCCTGCTGCTCCAACTCCTTGATCCAAATTGCCAGTATCTCCTACTCTAGCTTGTCCAATTTGCTTAAGGAAATTCTGCATCATCTCTTCTTGCCTCTTGTCTCCTTGCAGTTTTCCTAGCCAATGATTCCAAGATCCAGTATCCAAGCCTTCAAATCGAAGATCCAAGCTTTCAAATCCACGGGTGCAAGTCTTCTCAGTGAAAGTACCAGAATGTTAGCATCTAAAATAGTAGCCAACACCCAAATAGTATGAAAGCACCACCAATCCAATAATCAAATCCAAACAGAATGTCATAGATAATAAAATATGAAGAATGGTAAATTAAAATAGAAAGAAAGTAAATGAACACACGTATTTATAGCGGTTTGGCTAACTCTGGCCTACGTCCACTCATAATAATCTTTTTTATTATACTGTAAGATTACAAATACAGTCCGGATAATAGCCTTAGAATAATAATGGAGGAAGAAGAGAGCCAGAAAGAAGATCTAAAAATGAGTTTCATGCCCGCTGTATTTATAGGGGAAGATGGAAAAAACCCAACTGAAAATCCTCATGCAGAACCCCAAGACTAAGAATAACCCACTTACAAAAAAGAGACCCATCCGGGCCATCCTAGGGGATCGGCACCGATCCTATAGGTGAGATCGGCACTGATCGGTTAAGGAAGCCTTATGGGGTCTGACGATCCCTATGGTGGGTCCCCCTCTGTTGTATCTCCTTTGTTGTTACTGTAGTTGCCTTATTAAATTTAGTGATATTGATCGATTTCCAAAGAGTTAAACTATTTAGTTGAGTGTCCATATCCATAGTGATCTGATCTGGTCCCTTACCTAAGGGAAGTGCCAATCCATACATAGCCAAATCCAAGGTGCCATTCATTTGAATCCACTTGACTATTATCTATAGCCTTGCTTATAACCGATCTTCGAACTTGATAAACAACCCTTCGGGTTTCCTACCTTGATGGTCACGGAATCTATTTAGCCAACTCCATGGTATCACGACCTTGCCAAAAGGTGGGACTACAATTGTAAATATTTTTAATACAAGCAAGCATGTGTCTGATTTAAAATCGGCAACATCCACAACTTGAGACTCGAAGATGAACACTGATGATGTAACGAACCGGGATATTTTACCCTAAAAAATCGACACTAATACATCCACTGTATTACACGCCAAGTAATCCAATGCCAGAAAACCTGATTATTAGGGAAAAAGAAAAAAGAAATAAGAGAAGAACTACACAACACAAAATCTCATATTCATATGAATAATCTATAATATACAACAAATCTTTAACAAAAGTCGAACTATAATATATGTATATACAGACATCAACTAGAGTATACTAACATATTTCAGCTCGGATAGTTATAACAACATATCTTTGCAATTTGCTAGTAAATACAACAATGAGTAAAGTGGAAAAATAACCATGTACATGAATACGTCTCTGGGCCTGCAGCTCGTCTTTTGAAGCTTCAAAGCATCTTAACCAATATGTAATATGCTTTGTTTGACCCAAGCATTATAATAAAATAACATCTGAGTCATTCTAGAAAACCAGCATGAGAAAAACATACCCAACTGGATTTTAAAGTAATATAAAAATCTTTGAAATCAAAAGGTATCTCATAAGACCACGCCGCACATAAACATGGACGGGTTTTTACCTTATGATAACTAAAACATTTTCTATAGAAAATCCATTTATATTGTAATAATGTCTAGGTTTAAAGTAAATAGATAAAATAGCTGAAATGCTTAAATATCACATTCTAAAATAGTAAGCTCAACAATCGAAAACGTAAGGCTCGTATTGGAGAATGGATTCCAACTATTCACTAAGCTACTGGGGTACCACCCTTCATGGTGCATCTCTAGATAAAATAACATAGAGGATCTCATCTGGTTCCCCTACCAAAACAGGACCGGCCTACCTCTTGCTAGATAGTACCGAATATGATCAACACTCCGTTAATAGATCCTCGAGCATGTAAATGAGAGATAATAGCGACTCTAGATAGGGATGATCATACCCTACTTGAAGCGACCCACTTTGCATTGCTGCATCTCCCCTATTTTAGCCATTCCTGGTTAATTAGGCTTGAGGCTACATTTTACCTTTATATAGCACTTCCCACGTGGAATGCTAATACCGCCTTCCAGGCAACAATGTAATACCTGCAATCATCCATACAAGTTCGTTCTAGGACCGAATGAAACATTTGAGAGCTCCATCTCCAATTCCATCATCTTCAAGATGTCTTCACTTCGAAATACATTCCTTTGATCTAAGTGGTTTTCGGATAACATATCTGATCCCACTCTCTTCGAAACAACATTGGTAATTTTTTGTAACTCGATCCTGGTTATTTAAGAAATAAACGGTCAAAGATAAGATCATAGATCACCTCCTAGCTGTTAGCAGATGGGTTTCCATATCAATTTCCTTGGAGAATGAAACGACATTTATACGCACGGTACATCATCATCGGAGATTACTATACCATATAACTCACGTGTTTCTCTTAGATATTTCCAAAGTTACGTTTGGATCCAAATTCAATAGTCAGTAATTTAACTACCGAATCATAAACATTCAATCAGGGATTTATTCCATAGGGAAAAACAACATTGGTTCAGCATATAAGCAATCACTAGCCTCCTTTTATAAATTTTCATACATAAAACCATTTGTAAATTAATTGTATAAGAATACTTTTACAATGGTATAACCGCATATCCCTACATTTTAGTACTTGGAAAATATCCATATACTTATCTCAATGGTATAAGTATATTCATAAAACCGAGAAAGACTACCTTTTTATTTGATTCAAAAATCATTTACAAAACTCCTTGTAATTCTTTAAAACCATTTATAAGCCATTTTACAAAACTCCTGAAACCATTTACAAAACTTCTTTTATACACTTCAGTCATTCATAAATTCTTTTTGTACGTTTCTAAACCTCCTTTATAAATCTCTAAACCATTTAAAGAACTTCTTTGTATAAATCTATAACACGTTTCTCAAGTCCATTTAAATATATCCAACCATTTATAAAAACCTTCACCTTGTAAATAATCTTCCTTACATCTCCAAACCATTTTGTAAGCTCCTTTATAAAATCTAAGTCTTTCAACTCTATTAATGGGTCTCGAAAACATTTATAAATAATTAAAAATCTTTTACTTCAAAACACCATTATATAATAATAGTTATTAGCAATAAACATTATAAACAAATGGAAATTATTAACTTAAAAACATATTAAAATAGTAATTAATAATTTCAAAATATTGTTTAATAATCAATAATAATTCATCTTTACCATTTTTATAAATAATATTTTATTTTCAAAACCTTATTACTAACCCTTATTATTAATTTCAAACCATAATCATTCTTAAGTAACTACTTTTCAAGATATTAATAGTTTGATAAATAGTTTAAAACAATACTAAATATAAGAAAATATCTTTTAAAATAATATTAATGTAATTAAATACTTTTATACAGTATTAATATAATTAAATACTTTAAAACAATATTAATATATATAATACTCTGAAACAATATTAATGTAAATAAATATTCTAAAACAATATTAATATAAGTAGATAATCTTTTAAAACAGTATATTGATATAAATAGATAATCTTTAAAACAAAATATTTTTGAAACCTAATTTCAAATTCAAAAATCATTTCCTATCTCAAAAACTAATTCCAACTCAAATGGAAATTTATAGAATTTTAAAATACTAGTTTGAGGCCACCAGCCACCAAACGCTCAACCAATATTGATATTGATTTTCTATTACCGTGGGTTTTCAGTTTTAACATATAACGATGTCATAACCCATATTTCCAACAAATCGGGTTATTATCCAATAATTCATATAATTTGAATATTACTGAAACCAATTCAATAATAGCAAGGAATCTCGTTGGATCCCTCCAACCTGTTTCTACCTGCATCACAAACGTTATATAATCATAAATTATAAATCAACCACTTTGAGGCGGGATTCATATACAAGGGGTCATCCGGACTTACAAGGAAACGTAATAGGGTCTCATCTGCTCCAATAGACGGGAATATATCCAAACCAACTAGTAAATATAGTAATTCATCCAAACAATCATTCAACAATTTCTATCAACTATATATTATACTAGTTAACCAGAAAGGTGAGTTTAACTCACCTAAATTTTCTGCTATCGCCAAGGCGTTTCGATTTGGATCAATAATCGAACGACATCTGATTTTAACCCAAATCAACAGTCTCCAAATTCGGCCAAACAAGCTCCATTGTGAATCTAATGTCCACATGAGCGCAACCCCAAAATCCATGTCTCGATTGGACCTCGTATGCAAAAGGTACGAAATTTATAAGTTATCATCAATTTTTAATTAAAATCAAAACAGCTTATATATTACATTTATACTCTCATTGCTTTCTTCCCCAAAACTTAAAAACGTGCACAGTGAAACATATACACCATGGCTGCATCTTCTGATGGTGATTCCTCCCCTTCCACTCGACGAAATTCAAAATCAATCGCGCTGTTAGATCCTACATCAAAATCTCCATCTCCCTGACACCATGTCGATTTCGCATCGACTCTCTAGGCAAAATGCGACTGCTGCACCTCCCTTCGTGTTGCGTTCACCAAAGGTCCACCATGCCCTGCCAAGACGAGGCCGCAGCTACTCCATGGCCCCACAAACCCATCTGCAAGCTTCGAATCTCCTAACAACCATTCTAGCCCGAGAAAAGCTAAGCCCTAATCGGTTGCCTCAAACGTCGATCCCCCAATGTCACAATGAAGATCTCATCAATTCCGTTCTAAAGAAACAAAGGTTGGAATTTTTCATTGAGTATTTTATGAAATATTTATTTTTGAATTCAAGAAGCTTGCCTTTTTTTTCTTTCTCATTTACAGATATTGATAAATAGGAGAAAAAGGTATGGTCTGGTTGTACGTCGAGGTATGGGTTGATGTATGGGGGTATCGCCAGGTGGTGATGAGGCATGACTGATGTATGGTCAAATCTAGTTATATTATAATATATATTATTCAAATTTAGATTATCAAGCTATATAATTTCGAACCCAATCAAGACTTACCGCTTGGCATTCTGTATGTTGTATAGCTATTCCGAACGCAATGGAACTAGTCTCGATGTCTAGTTTGATCACATGCAAAAGATAGCTCTTTGAAACCAATTATTATATTAGATTTTTCAATATTAAATTCTATGCATTTCAATCTCGTACAGTCAAACGACACATCTGATCACCATGAAATATGACAGCATACTATAGCTCATTATTGCGGATCCAATGAAACTGGTTTCTTTGAAATCCGAGACAGCACCTCGGAAGGCTATTTTCACTCATTAATTAAAACTAATATATTACTAAACCAAATTAATTACTTTTAAATCTAAATTAAAAGTTTACTATTTTTATTCTTGTTTAAATAGATTTTTAAACAAATTTTCAAAATCATTTTCATTCTCGTAGAACCAAGAATCAATAATTTAAACAATTTCAATTATTAAACTCAAAAATTAAATTATCCAATAAATCGCTATATTCCCAATTCAGGTTATTTAATCTATAAAATTAACTTTTCAATAGTTAAAATTAATTAAATATTTCAAATTCAAATAATTAAAATTCTGGGTTGTTATATTCTTCCCCCTTAAAAGAATTTCATTCTCGAAATTGCCAAAGTAGGAAAAGTACCCCTTATTTTTTAAAACCAATTAGTTGAAATAACTTACCAAATCCTTTTAAGCCTTTAACATTCCCAAATCAATATGTTGAAACCTTGTTATTACTTTTATTAAGTTTCCAAATTCATTCATTGATGCTAGCTAATACTATCACATTCAATCATTTCAGGTTATAACACAAAATCAAATTTTATTATTATAAATTTCTTCAAAATTTCTAACTCTTTAAACTTTTGGAAAATTTCATCACTGTCTCTTTTGCACGGCTAGATTAGAATGACTACAAATCGCCACTGCAATCCCACACTAACAAAGAAAACAAAATCCTAGTGGCTTAATCATAAAACCATCAAATTCAAACAACAGTATAAAAATGTACCTTTTTATTGGGCAACCCAATTTTTACTTATGAAATTAAAAACATCAAATTAGCTCTTGCTTTTATATACTGCATTTTATTTACCAATGATATCCCAACATATAGATCATAATCATATTATTCTGCAATTTCAATTTTCAACATTTGCCTTACTAAAGCCCATATGATGTACATATATCATCCATATGCAATATCGAATCCGGTCTCTCGCTCGACCACACAATCTCACTTCTGAATTAATATCATTCACACGATAACTCTAGTGCAGACTAAGGCCCGGTTTCTTGATTGGAAACTACCATTCTTCTTGCATAGCCATATACTATAATAGAGAATTCCAGAATCAATCAAAAATCCATATCCAGTGTCGCCGTCGTGAATCGAGTGTAAAATCCTTGTTTAGACCAATGTGACTCGAAATCATGTACTCGAATCTGGATCAAACCATTATGGGGATAAAATAATGTACGTACAACTTACATATTTATTTCCATTGATTTCTTAGCTATACCAAATTCCTTTATATTCACATTTATTTTATCCTTATTCATTTATTTACTTTCAATTATTCACATTTAATTGATCTACATTCAGTTATCCACATTGTTTTATCCACATCCATTTATTTCAAAGTATATTTCTTTCAATACTAATGTTATTTAAGAGTTATTCCCTTAAATTTCATGTTTAACAACATTTCACTCTATACTAAATTCATCTATGAATTATTTCATAAACTTTTACTCAAGCTTATAAACATTTCATTCAAGTCTTCTCATGTTTATTACCAATTCACAGCTTAAGCCCATATCCATTTTAAATCAAAGTCAATTCCATTTAACTTATTTCAATTTTTCCCATCATTGTTCAATTTCAACATTCGATTTTATCAACCAACATTCCAAAACCATATTCAACACACTAATTTATTTAATTAGCTTATTTCATTGATCCATTTCAAATCTTATTCAAATTTAGTTCAAAAATTATTTTATTTAACTTAAATTTCTTTTCAAACTTGCTTTTCTTAACATTCATAACTTTATTTTGCTTACTAATTCTAAGGATTTATAAGTTAAAACTTATTTTCTCATGTTCTCATAAAACACCTGAATGAAAATTTTTAAGTTTAACCACCATGTCTTATTTATTTCAAATCATTTTGAAATATCATAATTGATTTCTTTGTAATTCAAATCATAATTTCGAATTTTAAAATCAAAACTAGTTTTGCCAAAGCAAAATCCCCATGGTAGCAATTTCTCTCTTGGTAACACAAAAATGAACAATGATGATATTGCAGTCATCACCAAAATTATTTTCCAATGACCGAAGTGAGTTCAGTACTTTCTTTCTCTTAAAATCTTTTTTTAAAATATTGCCATTAAAATATTTTCCAAATTTACCACTATTATTTTCCCAAACTTGAATTTTTTTTCCAATATCACGGGATTTAAATTCTCAAACTTCTAGCATTTAAACTCTTTTTACTTACAAATAATATTTATAATATATTTCTAAAATTTCATTTTAATTTATAAATTACATTCATAATAATATATTTATATCATTCCACTTTGTTTATATAAAATCATTTCTTTATCTTTAATTTTTGTTTTCATTATAATATTGACAACTTTTATTAGAACACAACAACAACAAATGATAATAATCAAATATCACCATTTTCTAACAACCAAACACACCATATATACTGTAATGATTTTTTGAAAATTATTCCTTTATATATAAAATATAATGAAGGTAAAATTATTTCATTTACCCAATTTTGAAACAATGCCGTGTCGAATTGCTATATTCAAGTGTTTAGAGACCCTGTCAATGACGTTAATTACTCGTGTTGACCAGAATCCATAAGCACTCAATAGATCCACTAACATAATATAAAACATTTTTATATCACTAACAAATATGTGCTCATACACACACACACACACACATACATACACACACACTCAAACTCATTCTAGGGTGCTAGTGCCCTTATCTCTAATGAGTTACCCTACCAAATCCAAGGTTCTCACTTAACCTTCAGCCCTGATACCAAATGTAACGAACTGGGATCTTTGACCCTCGACAATCGGCATGTAATATAATGGATGTATTAGCGTCGATTTTCAAGGGTCAAAAATTCCGGTTCGTTACATGTGACGTTGCAGTCATCACTGAAATTATCTTCTAGCGATGAAATTGAGTTTAGTTTATTAATTAAACGTAGTTAAAGCAAACAGAGTAGCGAATTTTTTTTCATTACATCAAAATTTGCTTAAAAATTATTTACATGTAGTTTGATCAGAATTCAACCCAAAAACTTCACACGCAGGGGTCAAATATAATAGAAAATAATATAGTGAAGAGTTGGGTCAACGTATGATAATGTAGCCTACACTCCTTAACACAATGGAAACAAAATTATTCATTAGCTACTACACCTCCTGCACCATCTTTGATCATTGTACCACGACAATTATTACACACCTGTCTAATCCCATAAACTCGACCTCTCAAATGAGCACCCGTAAGTTTATGGGGAAAAAATAATAAAAACAGGGGTCAGACATAAAGTCCGGTGTGAATATTACTTATCCCAAAACATTCATATAGTGAGACCAAAATGTACTGCACATGTTAGGCTTCCCTCTCACTATTCAAAATTACGAGATATTCAAGGTGCTAATGCAATTGCACTTATTTACGTCTGCATCTTATGCTTCCCTAAGCGATCCCTATTTATATTTGCAACCCTGGCACAATACCCATTAATTCCCAATTTAGTTCGTTCTTTTAGTTCATTACATTCCTTTACCACAGCGCTTCCTGCACGATCCCCACTTGGTTCCCACCTTAGATTAATATTTTAATCTAGTATAATACTTGTGCCAATCTTCTTATCTATCCCTTAACTGTTTAATACTACGCCCCATGCAAGTCCTACCATTATAATTTTAGTTGTTTAATACTATGACCCACATAAGTCTTATTTATTTTTTTAACAGTTGATTACTACGTCCCATGAAGTTCTTCTTACTTTTCTTTAATGGTTTAATACTACACCCCGTACATGTGTTATTCATTTCCCTTTAACGTTTTAATACTACGTCCCACATAGTTCTTACTCAATTACCTTAAAATTTTAATATTGCTCCCCACACAGTTGAATGCCTCACCTTCTCAAGGTGTACATTCGTGAATGCCTCTCCTTACCTTCCCAAGGTGTGCGTTCACTTCAATCATTTGTTTAACTCATGGAACTTCCCTACAGTCCTTGGAAGTTGAATGTCTATCCCCATCTTCCTAAGGTGTGAATTCGAGTGAGCATCCCTAACCGGCATCAATAGTCCTTCCAACCTTATTTCTAGCACTGGATTCCTTTCCCATGTTGACGTGGCCTCTCTTCGAGTCCTACCTATTTAACTTTTATCAGGTTGCTTTTACTCCTTAGCTTAGTACCACCCTGTCCTAAAGCTGAATGCTTCTCATTTTCCTTACTAAGTGTTCCCTTCCAAATTTTGGTGCAAAATGACCCCTTCATACTATGTGCGGTACTTATTTATAAATATCAACCCACCGCCCAACGCCATTTTCAAACAAACCTTGGTATCTTTGATAACGTCTTTACACATGTCATTATTTCATTTGTCCTTATTTTACTTTCTGTTACTTTTAACGTCTTTTTTCTTTCTTTTTAGAAAATGATTTGGATTTGGTTTCACTTTTCCCTAACCCATTAAGATAATTCCCATATAAATTTATTTCATGCAACTCTGCAGTCACTTGCCCTAGTAAAGTACTTAGCCCTATTTGGTTTATTTCACTTGTAGAAAATTCAAATAAATTCCCAGAAAATTTGTGAATACATATTCTAACATGTTTAATCTTTATCTGAAATTTTGAGGATGCTTTCCTTACTTATTTTCTAGTTATGCACCTTTAATAAATCTTGTATAATCGTATAAGCTTAAGAAACTTCTCAAATTAAAAAAATCCATCTCTAAAACCACGATTGCAACACGATACAAAATTTCCATTAACTTTCGAAAACATTGAAGTAGGGGAACATATCTAAACATCCCATGTTTACCTATCCTTCCCCAAAACATTCATTAAGCTTCTATATTTATTAATAAAAATCCATATGAACCCTATCAAACCTAAAATCATACAAGTCTAAATGTAAACCTTATACTAGAGGTCAACGTAGATAAGTTAGGTATTGCTCACCTAAATCTTTTGTCTAGCTTTAGTCTTCTAAGTCCACCTTTAGCTTGCATTTTCCTTATCTACTCTTTATTTATCCTCTTTAAACCACCACCATTAATATTTCTCTTAAGCTTTTATTTTATTTTATGTAGGATGGAATGAATGAATAAAAAAGATATTTATTGTCTCACAGTAATTTGGGCTTGGCCCTTCTACCTCATTTTCCATTAATTAGTTTTCCCTTACTTCTCTTAATCGGGCCGTGCTGGCCTTTTAATTAATTTATTTGATATAGGGTCATTACAAAATCCTTTTGCATAAAACATATATATGGTATTAAAAAATGTTTTATTACAAACAAGAAATTATTTTATAAAATTAAATTTTTTAAATTATATCTAAATAAATATCTAAAATAGTTTTAAAAGGTAATATTATGTTAATACTTTCATTGAGTGCTTTAAGAACTCTAGTCGATGCGTTTGATCAACGTTATTAATAGGGATTCCTAAAAATAAGATGAAAAATTTGGACATGATGTTTTAAAAGGTAATATAATGTTTCGAAAGGTGTAAATTTTTTGAAAATAATATGTTGAGGAATTTTATATATGACATTTCAAAAAGGAGCGTTTTGAAGAATATTTTGAAATGAGAATAATGTTTTAGAAAATTAATAATTACTATTAATGAAAGAAGTATAATGTTATGTGAAGTATTTAAAATAACAATTTGGAAATAAAATAATGCTTTGAGATAAGTTAAAGATAATTAATGTAACAACCCGCATATTTGTCGATTTTTTATTTAAATATTTTATTTAAATACTTTATCGATACTCGGAATTTAGTCCGAAAAGTTACTTTTTACATACGGTCGAATTAGGACTCGGATCACCCCCATTGTGTTTAAAATGCCGTTTGCGACCTTTTTGAGTATAAGCTTCGATATGTTTGGAGTAAGTTGATTTCTGCTACTTTTTCACTTAGGGTTTTGATTTGGGCTGAGCCCACTTATGTATTCAGTCCCAACCCCTCTCCTCCTCATTCACTTCCTTTCTATTTTCCTTTTTTTACTCAAGCTTTAGCAACAATGGTGGGAGAGATGAGAAATTAAAACTCAAGCCCTAGTTTTCTTTTGCAAATCAAGTTCTTGCTCCAAACTAATAGAAGAACCCATTGGTAAACTTCTCTTCTTCTTCTCCAACTCAATCTCTTATCAATTTCAGAAATTCCTAAACCTAACTTTGGTGATGTTCTTCTTTTCAAGCTTAGAATCAAGCTTCTTGAGTTGGATTTGAAGAGTGGTTGATTCTCCTTTGCTTTCAAGCATCTTCTTCAATCGTTTGGGTTCAAAGGTGAGATTTTTATCTCACATCTATGACTATAATTATCTTTGGTTGTTGGGTATGGATTCCTAACACTTCTTCATGTGCATTTGCTCTTGATTTGGACCGGTTTTGTGAATATTCCAATTTTTGGGTTTTTAAGTCAAATTTGTGTGAAATCCTTTTATGGATGTTTGATCATGCTTTGGATGATGCATCGAGGAGCATATAGGGACGGGTTGCCGATTGGCCTAAACCCTTAGAGCCAATGTTCGTCCGGTTGCATTTTGGAAGAGTTTTCTCTTCATTTGTATAGGCTGAATAACAGCCCAGGCAAGATTCAGTTGACTGAAAAGTCTGTTCAGTCGACCGAACCTGGAACCCGAAAGTTTCCAGGCATGATTCAGTCGACTGAATCCTCTGTTCAGTCGACTGAACCTGGAAACAGAAAGTTTCCTGAACCTGGAAAATTTCAAGGTACAGGGTCAGTCGACTGAAAACTCTGTTCAGTCGACTGAACCTGCTGTTTCAGTCCAGTTTGCCTTTTTGGATTGAATTTCCAATTTAAATCGATTCGTGATGATCCTATTTGTTGTTATCATTTATTATGACTTTGATGACTCCTGTTTAGGGATTTTTGAATATCCATTTCGATGGATTCTTTATCGATTTGTTTGGAATTTATTCACGTCTTCGTATGTGAATTTTGATGATCAATTATTCTACTATCATCTTTGTGATTTGTCACTTTAAAATATAAAGGTTTTCTATACTAGTAGTAAATATCAAAATCCTTTTATTAAAATCGATTTCAACACTATTTTACTACAAAGCTCCTTTCTTAAACCGTTTTCCAGTCTATTAGTATACAAAACCTTTACCTCACTTGTATGAGAAATCTAATTAAACGACTTAGTAAAACGAGTGGTATGAAACGCTTGCGCTTACTTCGTTGGTTAATTCTTGGACTTGTTCGATTGAATCTCTTGTGACAATTTTATAGTGGAGATCTACAGTTTGTTCGTAAATATTTGAGTTAAGCAAGTGGTTATGGGACATGAAGCTAAACTTTTATATTTACTAACTTAGTGTAATTGACACTTCTTAATGATCAATGATGATCATCTTTGTGATTTAGACTAGCAATGTGCGATGTCTCTTTGTCTGCGAGGGAGACTAAACCCCGTTTTGTGGAGTTTCGACTCAAATTTGGTGGGGTAGCAACCCATGGTCTTCGGGCCGTTTGTGGAGCTTCGGCTCAATTTGTGATGGTTAGCAACTGTTATCCCATTTTTTGGTCAAAACTGGAATATCAACAAAGTGGCAAGGAATTATGGATATCAGGACTGGAGATAAGGCTACGATGGATATCGTCAAAATTTTGTTGAACTCCGATCGGGACGAAATTGATTGGAAATGATGATAAGGACTATGAAAGGCTATGTTTCGAATTTCAGGTTAATCGGAGTTCGTATGAAGGAAATATGATGGATTCAAAGTAGGAATAGTACGTAGTTCGAACCCATCAGGTTCGAACCCATCAGGTTCGAACCCATCAGGTTCGCATCGATGACGCTTCGAATCGATGGAAACATGATGGGTTCGAAATGAGTAGCTTCAATGCAATGGACATGGATTCGAACAATGGACATGGACTCGAAGGAGGTAATGGATTCGAAGTATACATGGATTCGAAGATGAAGATGGACTCGAAGAAGGTAATGGATTCGAAGTATACATGGATTCGAAGATGGACATGGACTCGAAGAAGGTAATGGATTCGAAGTATACATGGATTCGAAGATGAAGATGGAATCGAAGAAGGTAATGGATTCGAAGTATACATGGATTCGAAGATGAAGGTGGACTCGAAGAAGGAGATGGATTCGAAGTGGGCATGGATTCGAAGAAGGAGTTGGAGTCGAAGTAGACATGGATTCGAAGAAGGAGATGGATTCGAAGAGGACATGGATTCGAAGATGATGGATACGAAGCAAGGGACATGGATTCGAAGGACGAGGATTCGAAAGGGATGGATTCGAAGAGGATGGACTCGTAGGATATGGACTCGAAGGAGGCGGCTTCAGAAAGCATGGATTCGAAGAGCATGGGTTCGAAGGGTATGGATTCGAAGGAATCGGCCCTATGGATTCGAAGGGGATGGTTTCGAAGTAGATGGTTTCGAAGCATGGGTTCGAACCATTTAGGACGCACGGATTCTTGAACTTGGATCGATCATATCTTCCAAACCGTTGATCCAAATGCAATGAAATTTTTACAGGAGCTTACATACATGTTGAAGAATGTTCACACCAAATTTCAGCTCAATTAGATGGATCCTTGATCGATTCGAACGTCACTTCGAATCGATCCCAAACTGGGCACGGATTCCGAGAACACGGGCCTGTGGGCCCCCCCTCACGTGCCAAGCAACCTCCCCAGGTTTTAGGCGGGATTTCAGCCTTCCACGCCTATAAATAGAGCCCCTGGTCATTCAGAAAAGGGGTCGGAAAATTTGGAGAGGAAAGGCAAGCCCAGACGCTGCTAAAATCATTCCATAGCATCATTACTGCTATTTTCTTCAGATTTGGTCACTACAACTGTTGTAATCACTTGTAATCTTCAAGGATAATCAATAAAAAAAAGAAAAAATTGCAGTGGACGTAGGCCGGAGATAGCCGAACCACTATAAAACTTGTGTCTCTGTTCTTTACTTTTGGATTGCTGTCTATTATTGGTTGAGATTTGTTATTTGCGTTTGAATATCACTAATTTATATTCATACACTGGTGCTTTCACGGTATTGGGTGTTTGTGACCAATTTTGGCGCAAACAGCAACCATGGATTTAGCGTTCCGTTTGTGATACACATGTTGGTGAGCTTTATGCTCCCGTTTGTGATAGGCCTCCCCCCTTTTTATGATTTCTGGGTTTCTTGAGATGATTTCTAGAATTTGTGTTTCACCAATTTTTGTGATTTCCATTGATAAGTTTTATCAATATTTGTGCATTTGTGTATTTGTGTGTCAATGACTTTGTGATTTCCATTGATAAGCTTTATCAATATTTTGTGCATTGGTGAATTTGTGTGTCATTGACTTTTGTGATTGACATTGATATAATCGTAAATATTTATGGATTGGTGAACGAAATAGGGAGTATGACATTTCTTTGATTCTTGTGTAGATTTTGTGATATTGATTAATCTCTTGTTGATTTTCAATTACTTATATATATATATATATATATATCACAGCTTGGCATTGTGATTATTATGTGTTTAGTCATATCTCTTATTCTATATCGTTTCATCAGATATTTATAGCTAGACTGATCCGTTTATTATTTTCTTATTAAATAATACTCGGGTCAGACCGAGATGTTTCAGGTGCTTCTGCTTGACTTCTCCCCGGGGATTCATTACTCTGACTTTTGGCTAACTACTTAGATTAGTAGTTTATTTTGTTGTATACACTTGAGATATAGACTCATAGTTGTATTCTTTTGTATAGCACGTGTTGCTATTCTTTTGTATTATTGTGGATCTTTTTGACCACTACTCTGATATACACTTTCATGTGTTAATTATATATACATATCTTCTTCTGCCTTTGTGATATGAATTATCTGTGAATGATTTGTGTTATGCTTATTTCTATATTTGTTTCCGAAGATTACTATAGCCACTGTGTAGTAGCTTTGAGTTTGTGTCGGTATGTCGGATTTCCTCTTGTGATGAAAAGTTATATTTTTATCTGGCATATCGGTGCTCGCCCAAAGAAATTATACGGATGGTTGCTACTCAACAGCCTTATTCTCCGTGCTAGTTGACAGCATTACTCCGTAGTGTTCTTGGCTAGCGTGGGTATAGAGGTGGGGCGTCACAGCTTGGTATCAGAGCCAAACTTCGGAACAATATGGAATATTATAACAAGGATCATCGTCCTAAGTCCATATTAGGAGTCGTGCTTTAGGGTTTACTTCGAGTCTTCGTACCGATTCATCGTATTTTTCTTATGATTCCTTGTTTTATCTATCAAGATTGCTTGATATTTATTTTGTGAATAACCTTTTTCTTCTTCTTTATTTCTTTCTAAAGGAAGAGAAATGGTTAGACCTGGCCGTCCCAGCGCCGGTCAATCCAGTGCTACTCCCCAAGATGGAGTTTTTATGACTACCCAGCAACTTCTTGACCTTGTAACGAACGCTCAAGCTGCCGGACCCAATCCAGAGCCTACTCATCCTAGATCCGATTTTGCACGCTTGTGCAGAGACTACACCGATTTTGGTGGAAGGCCATTCAAAGGATCCGAGAGTGTTATAGAAATTCAGGCTTGGCTCAAATCATGCGATCGCATCTTTTCTCGCTTGAACCTTATTGATCTACATCGAGTCCAAGTGGCTTCTATCATGCTCCAAGAAAGAGCGTTAGATTGGTATGAGCTCTTGACTTCGGAGATTATCGAAGCGGATCATACTTGGGAGCAATTCCAGGAACGTTTCGAATTAAAGTTTGTGCCGGAGGCTGAAAAAGTAACTTTAGCCCGGCGTTTCATAGACCTTGTTCAAGGTGAATCTTCTGTGACAGACTATGTCGCATCTTTCGAATCTCTTTCTAAATACAGGGTTGAGTATATTAATACCCCGATGAAGAAAAATCAGAGGTTCGTCTATGGGTTGAATAAGAACCTCAAGAAGTCATTACTTCTGAAACTTGAGGTTTCATTTGATCAGCTTATTGATATCGCTCTTCGTCTTGAGGAGGCCGATAATGAAGGTGATGTTGAAGTTGTGAGTGCCCAACAAAACTTCGACAATAACTTAAAGAGGCCTATCAAATTCAGAGGCCCCAATTCTAAAAAGAAAGGGAAGCAGCAAACTCTGGTAGCAAAGACTCCTACCTCTAGTCGTGGACGATGCTACAATTGTGGTTCCACAAACCACCATGCAAGGGAGTGCCCGAAACCCCTCTTTTGTCGTTATTGTAAAGGTTCGGGTCATCTTTTATCTTCAAGTCCTGAGCTTCCAAGCAAGAGAGAAGGAAAGCTGCAAGCCCCTGGCAACTCTTCTCTTGGTCAAGGTATTTTCTCTCAATCCTTGATGGCATTGTTTTATTTCGTGATCTTCTTATTTGAGTTCTTTTTGATATGGGTTCCATCTGACTATTTTATATCAAAAGAACTTGTTGATTCTTTTTCTTTGAAAATATTTTGGGCTTGGTGACTTCTTTGAGAGTTGCGAATCCGGATGGTAGATCCGCAACACTCAATTTGCTTTTTATTGAGGTCGAAACTATTTTATGTGGTTTTTCTTTCCGAGCCGATAGTTTTACTTAGGCTTCGGAATTGATTTGTGTTAAAGGATTGGCTTATTCATTATGAAGCCATATCCTTTGTCCCTAGTGGACTACTTATCTTCGACATTCTTAATCTGTTAGGAAGATTTCTATTTCTCCTTTGTGGTTTCGATTCCAACTTGATGACATCATTTTACTCTTTAAGTCCGCATGATGAGGAAAGTGTTGTTTCTCTCATTTATGTAGTTTGAGAATTTTCCGGTAATTTTGAGTTTGTCTTAGGATCATCACCTAAGCAATATCTTGTGTGGTATTAAGGTCTTTTGAGCTCGACCTTGCCACCGATTTCATTTGCTACGAGTCGCGGGAGTTAGCATTCCATTTACCGCATTCCGCACTCGTTATGATACTTATGAATGACTTATTATGTCATTCAGTTTGTCCAGCTTATTTCATCCATTTTATGAATCGAGTATTCTACGATCTCGATGACTCCATTCTTGTATATATTGATTTTGGATGAAAATAGCAACTTAAAAGTTTTACAAATCTTTTTCATAAGATTTATTTATAAGTATAGATGGATTTTGTTCTTAAATGAGCAAAGAATATTCTTAAAACTTTTTAAGAGACATTTTGGTCATATAGAAGATGATTTTGTGATTGTATTGCCCATTTAGTGTTTTAAGAATTCTGGTCGATGCGCTTGATCAACGTTATCAATAGGAATTTCCTAAACGCTTTGATGAGACAGTCAGACACGATATATTGACTTGTAATAATGTAAATTTTTCTAGAAAGATTATTATATAAAGATAAATGTAATTTTGAAAGTTTTAGCTTTTCGGGAAAGAAGATTTTAAAAGAACTCTTCCTTTCGATACTCCTATTCTTGTGATTCCTGAAGGGGAACCAAGACTTTGCTATTTGTACCGATACTAGTCGTATTGGTTTGGATGCCGTTCTCTTGCTAAAGAGAACGTGCTATCACTTGTGCTTCTAAATCATTATAGCTTATCGAGACTAGATATGCCACTCATGATCTAGTGCTCGCGGATATTGTTTTTACTTCTAAAATTTGGCATCACCATTTTTGGATGAGAAATTTGTTCTCCACCTCGATCGTAAATCTTTGGAATATTTATTTCTCATAAGGAACTTAATTTGCGTCAACCTCGTTGGCTCGAGATTCCTTGTATCTTATGATCGTTTTACCAAGTTCATCGGACGTTTTGATGTACGTCGTTTTATTGAGTTTCATCTCATTTCTTTTATGGACTAGCGTCTGATGTTCTTTTATGGTGTTGGATTCATTGGATGTACCGTTTGTACTACATCAATGTCTTTGCTATTTGATTCATTGGATGCACCGTTTGTACTACATCAATGTTTTTGCTTTTGGATTCATTGGATGTACCGTTTGTACTACATCAATGTCTTTGCTATTTGATTCATTGGATGTACCGTTTGTACTACATCAATGTTTTTGCTTTTGGATTCATTGGATGTACCGTTTGTACTACATCAATGTCTTTGCTATTTGATTCATTGGATGTACCGTTTGTACTACATCAATGTCTTTGCTTATTGATTCATTGGATGTACCGTTTGTACTACATCAATGTTTTAGCTTTTGGATTCATTGGATGTACCGTTTGTACTACATCAATGTCTTTGCTATTTGATTCATTGGATGTATCGTTTGTACTACATCAATGTTTTTGCTTTTGGATTCATTGGATTTACCGTTTGTACTACATCAATGTTTTTGCTATTTGATTCATTGGACGTACCGTTTTTGTACTACGTCGGAGTTTCGAAATTATTCGAGCTTTGGATCATCTGGCGTACCGTTATTGTACTACGCCGTTATTCCAAATTATTTAAGTTTGTAGTTTCTCGGGCGTACCGTTTTTGTACTACGCCGTTGCACTGGCTCAATTTTTTGCTATTCTTGACGTTTTCCACGTCTGTTATCTACGGAAATGCCTTAGGGATTCCGGTTTTTAATCTTGAGCTCGGTGTTGTGGAAGAGATTGAAGTTTCGCCTAATTTAACTTATGAGCAACATCCTATTCGTATTATTGCTTCGGAGGTCAAGCGCCTTCGAAATAAAGATGTTTCGCTTGTTAAAGTTCAATGGTCTTCAAATCCTAAGAATTGTTCTTGGGAGTCTAGAGAGTTCATCGAGCGAACACATCCGGACTTACTTTCTCGTACTCTTTGAGGTGAACTTCTTATTTCAATCTTCTTTTGTGTTGAATATGCTTTTATGGTTGTTACTATATTCTTCTTCTTAATTATTGCGAGGACGCAATTTCTTTAAGGAGGGGAGTCTGTAACAACCCGCATATTTGTCGATTTTTTATTTAAATATTTTATTTAAATACTTTATCGATACTCGGAATTTAGTCCGAAAAATTACTTTTTGCATACGGTCGAATTAGGACTCGGGATCACCCCCGTTGAGTTTAAAATGCCGTTTGCGGCCTTTTTGGGTATAAGCTTCGATATGTTTGGAGTAAGTTGATTTCTGCTACTTTGTCACTTAGGGTTTTGATTTGGGCTGAGCCCACTTATGTATTCAGTCCCAACCCCTCTCCTCATCATTCACTTCCTTTCTATTTTCCTTTTTTTACTCAAGCTTTAGCAACAATGGTGGGAGAGATGAGAAATTAAAACTCAAGCCCTAGTTTTCTTTTGCAAATCAAGTTCTTGCTCCAAACTAATAGAAGAACCCATTGGTAAGCTTCTCTTCTTCTTCTCCAACTCAATCTCTTATCAATTTTAGAAATTCCTAAACCTAACTTTGGGGATGTTCTTCTTTTAAAGCTTAGAATCAAGCTTCTTGAGTTGGATTTGAAGAGTGGTTGATTCTCCTTTGCTTTCAAGCATCTTCTTCAATCGTTTGGGTTCAAAGGTGAGATTTTTATCTCACATCTATGACTATAATTTTCTTTGGTAGTTTGGTATGAATTCCTAACACTTCTTCATGTGCATTTGCTCTTGATTTGGATTGGTTTTGTGAATATTCCAATTTTTGGGTTTTTAAGTCAAATTTGTGTGAAATCCTTTTATGGATGTTTGATCATGCTTTGGATGATGCATCGAGGAGCATATAGGGACGGGTTGCTGATTGGCCTAAACCCTTAGAGCCAATGTTCGTCCGGTTGCATTTTGGAAGAGTTTTCTCTTCAATTGTATAGGCTGAAAAACAGCCCAGGCAAGATTCAGTCGACCGAAAAGTCTGTTCAATCGACTGAACCTGGAATCCGAAAGTTTCCAGGCATGATTCAGTCGACTGAATCCTCTGTTCAGTCGACTGAACCTGGAAAAAGAAAGTTTCCTGAACCTGAAAAATTTCCAGGTACAGGGTCAGTCGACTGAAAACTCTGTTCAGTCGACTGAACCTGCTGTTTCAGTCCAGTTTGCCTTTTTGGATTGAATTTCCAATTTAAATCGATTCGTGATGATCCTATTTGTTTTTATCATTTATTATGACTTTGATGACTCCTGTTTAGGGATTTTGAATATCCATTTCGATGGATTCTTTATCGATTTGTTTGGAATTTATTCACGTCATCGTATGTGAATTTTGATGATCAATTGTTCTACTATCATCTTTGTGATTTGTCACTTTAAAATATAAAGGTTTTCTATACTAGTAGTAAATATCAAAATCCTTTTATTAAAATCGATTTCAACACTATTTTACTACAAAGCTCCTTTCTTAAACCGTTTTCCAATCTATTAGTATATACAAACCTTTACCTCACTCGTATGAGAAATCTAATTAAACGACTTAGTAAAACGAGTGGTATGAAACGCTTGCGCTTACTTCGTTGGTTAATTCTTGGACTTGTTCGATTGAATCTCTTGTGATAATTTTATAGTGGAGATCTACAGTTTGTTCGTAAATATTTGAGTTAAGCAAGTGGTTATGGGACATGAAGCTAAACTTTTATATTTACTAACTTAGTGTAATTGACACTTCTTAATGATCAATTATGATCATCTTTGTGATTTAGACTAGCAATGTGCGATGTCTCTTTGTCTGTGAGGGAGACTAAACCCCGTTTTGTGGAGTTTCGACTCAAATTTGGTGGGGTAGCAACCCATGGTCTTCGGGCCGTTTGTGGAGCTTCGGCTCAATTTGTGATGGTTAGCAACCATGGAATTAGCGTTCCGTTTGTGATACACGTGTTGGTGAGCTTTATGCTCCCGTTTGTGATAGGCCTCCCCCCTTTTTGTGATTTCTGGATTTCTTGAGATGATTTCTAGAATTTGTGTTTCACCAATTTTTGTGATTTCCATTGATAAGTTTTATCAATATTTGTGCGTTGGTGAATTTGTGTGTCAACGACTTTGTGATTTCCATTGATAAGCTTTATCAATATTTTGCGCATTGGTGAATTTGTGTGTCATTGACTTTTGTGATTGACATTGATATAATCGTCAATATTTATGGATTGGTGAACGAAATAGGGAGTATGACATTTCTTTGATTGTTGTGTAGATTTTGTGATATTGATTAATCTCTTGTTGATTTTCAATTACTTATATATATATATATCACAGCTTGGCATTGTGATTATTATGTGTTTAGTCATATCTCTTATTCTATATCGTTTCATTAGATATTTATAGCTAGACTGATCCATTTAATATTTTCTTATTAAATAATACTCGGGTCAGACCGAGATGTTTCAGGTGCTTCTGCTTGACTTCTCCCCGGGGATTCATTACTCTGACTTTTGGCTAACTACTTAGATTAGTAGTTTATTTTGTTGTATACACTTGAGATATAGACTCATAGTTGTATTCTTTTGTATAGCACGTGTTGCTATTCTTTTGTATTATTGTGGATCTTTTTGACCACTACTCTGATTTACACTTTCATGTGTTAATTATATATTCATATCTTCTTCTGCCTTTGTGATATGAATTATCTGTGAATGATTTGTGTTATGCTTATTTCTATATTTGTTTCCGAAGATTACTATAGCCACTGTGTAGTAGCTTTGAGTTTGTGTCGGTATGTCGGATTTCCTCTTGTGATGAAAAGTTATATTTTTATCTGGCATATCGGTGCTCGCCCAAAGAAATTATACGGATGGTTGCTACTCAACAGCCTTATTCTCCGTGCTAGTTGACAGCATTACTCCGTAGTGTTCTTGGCTAGCGTGGGTATAGAGGTGGGGCGTCACAGCTTGGTATCAGAGCCAAACTTCGAAACAATATGGAATATTATAACAAGGATCATCGTCCTAAGTCCATATTAGGAGTCGTGCTTTAGGATTTACTTCGAGTCTTCGTACCGATTCATCCTATTTTCCTTATGATTCCTTGTTTTATCTATCAAGATTGCTTGATATTTATTTTATTAATAACCTTTTTCTTCTTCTTTATTTATTTCTAAAGGAAGAGAAATGGTTAGACCTGGCCGTCCCAGCGCCGGTCAATCCAGTGCTACTCCCCAAGATGGAGTTTTTATGACTACCCAGCAACATCTTGACCTTGTCACGAACGCTCAAGCTGCCGGACCCAATCCAGAGCCTACTCATCCTAGATCCGGTTTTGCACGCTTGTGCAGAGACTACACTGATTTGGGTGGAAGGCCATTCAAAGGATCCGAGAGTGTTATAGAAATTCAGGCTTGGCTCAAATCATGCGATCGCATCTATTCTCGCATGAACCTTATTGATCTACATCGAGTCCAAGTGGCTTCTAGCATGCTCCAAGAAAGAGCGTTAGATTGGTATGAGCTCTTGACTTTGGAGATTATCGAAGCGGATCTTACTTGGGAGCAATCCGGGAACGTTTCGAATTAAAGTTTGTGCCGGAGGCTAAAAAAGTAACTTTAGCCTGGCGTTTCATAGACCTTGTTTAAGGTGAATCTTCTGTGACAGACTATGTCGCATCTTTCGAATCTCTTTCTAAATACGGGGTTGAGTATATTAATACCCTGATGAAGAAAAATCAGAGGTTCGTCTATGGGTTGAATAAGAACCTCAAGAAGCCATTACTTCTGAAACTTGAGGTTTCATTTGATCAGCTTATTGATATCGCTCTTCGTCTTGAGGAGGCCGATAATGAAGGTGATGTTGAAGTTGTGAGTGCCCAACAAAACTTCGACAATAATTTAAAATGGCCTATCAAATTTAAAGGCCCAAATTCTAAAAAGAAAGGGAAGCAGCAAACTCCGGTAGCAAAGACTCCTACCTCTAGTCGTGGACGATGCTACAATTGTGGTTCCACAGACCACCTTGCAAGGGAGTGCCCGAAACCCCTCTTTTGTCGTTATTGTAAAGGTTCGGGTCATCTTTTATCTTCGTGTCCTGAGCTTCCAAGCAAGAAAGAAGGAAAGCTGCAAGCCCTTGGCAACTCTTCTCTTGGTCAAGGTATTTTCACTCAATCCTTGATGGCATTGTTTTATTTCGTGATCTTCTTATTTGAGTTCTTTTTGATATGGGTTCCATCTCACTATTTTATATCAAAAGAACTTGTTGATTCTTTTTCTTTGAAAATATTTTGGGCTTGGTGACTTCTTTGAGAGTTGCGAATCCGGATGGTAGATCCGCAACACTCAATTTTCTTTCTATTGAGGTCGAAACTATTTTATGTGGTTTTTCTTTCCGAGCCGATATTTTTACTTAGGCTTCGGAATTGATTTGTGTTAAAGGATTGGCTTATTCATTATGAAGCCATATCCTTTGTCCCTAGTGGACTACTTATCTTCGACATTCTTAATCTGTTAGGAAGATTTCTATTTCTCCTTTGTGGTTTCGATTCCAACTTGATGACATCATTTTACTCTTTAAGTCCGCTTGATGAGGAAAGTGTTGTTTCTCTCATTCATGTAGTTTGAGAATTTTCCGGTAATTTTGAGTTTGTCTTAGGATCATCACCTAAGCAATATCTTGTATGGTATTAAGGTCTTTTGAGCTCGACCTTGTGTAACGACCCTGAATTTTGGCCCCGTCTATCTTAATAAATATTTAATCCAATTAAATACAATGTGAACTGATCATATTAAAATGATTTAACCATTTGGAATAATTGCCATTTGTTTAGGATGGATTTGTATTTTAAAAGGAAATTGGTTTGAAAGCTTAAAATAAATCTCTTAAAAAAAAAAATATTTAGAATAAAATATCTCAATAACATTTACAACAAAATTTCCTTATATAATCTCATTTCAATACTTTGTCTTGTTATCATGTGATACATAGATGTATAGATGTGGATGATGTTGTTTGAAATAAAAATCAAATCCTATCAACATAAAAAATAAGTCAGATATATGAATGTAACTTGATTGTGGATAGTTAAAATACAAATAAAAATGAATATATATATATATAATAATGTTTGAAATGAAATAAAATTTTATCAGTAAAATATAAGTAAATCATAAAAATATAATTTGACTATGGATAGTTAAAATATAGAAATAGAAATAAATATAAGTATAAAACATAAGTCAATCATATGAACATAATTTAAATAGTGATAGTTAAAAATTGAAATACATCATAAGTTGAAGTTGTGCAAGAAAAATAAATGAAATAAAATAAGACAAATATTTGCATATGAATCAAGCAAGAAAATAATAAAACAAATATTATCATACAGCATAAACTGAAATTAAGTAGTAATGTAAAATATAAAACAAACTTGTATATCTAAACTATTCAACTAGATGTCAGGTAAAACAAAACATATCTACAACATCTATCTTCATTCATAAGCCAATCCATTTGCAAATATAAAAAAAAAATATATATATATAGAAACACAAACCTACCTGCAAGTATACTTAGTACAAAATTCTTTTCATAACAAAACATGATAACTATGTACATATTTTTAATAACTATGTAAATATTTTAATTCATGTGCAAACTAATTAAGCTACAAAACAAAAAGGAAAATGAATGGCTTCATGTTTAAGCTTTATGAGCCTGCAAAATAAAGTAGAGCAAACTAATATCTTAGGGTATAGTACAGGCAATAGTACATGATAGTTATGAAAACATTTAATAACTATGCAAACTAAATACAAAGCAAATATGACAAAAATAATAGCTTCATATACAAGCTTTGCTGGCCTGCAACAAATCAATATACTTATGCACAGTACAAAACAATGGTATATGAATGTTATATACAGCTAAACATAATGAGTGTGTAAACCTGTTTAGGAAGCAACCATTTAATTCTCAGCCTCCATTTGTGTCAAGTCAAGATATTTGTAAACCTGCTCAATCTAGAAATTTATTGTCCAGTTAAAGCCTCCCCATCATGTTCTCTACTTATATGTATCCATTATGATACTGCAAATTCGTGAAACAAGAAAAAGAAAAAAAAATGGAACCTGAAGAAACTAAAAACAAGAGAAGGAAACACATTAAAAGAAGAACAGATTCATGAACTAGCACAAACAGTTTTCAACTGCAGTTCAAGGCATTCAAGGGATTTCAGCTCAACAGTTTATGTGTGAGTAAACTTCACTTTCCAAACTTAAGTTAATTAAAACAGTAAGATAATTTCATGAGATTGTTTGTGCTTTGTTTTGATATTTGTCTGAGATTATATACAAGTGAACCTGGAATATTTAAGATGCTGAACCATGCTTTGTGTTATAGGGTTGAAACAATTAAATGTTTGAATTGTTTTCATTGATTTATAGTAAGTTTAAATTTTGTATTCATCAAAAACTTGTTGCACGAACTTCAATCAGAAGATTGTTGTGAAAAACTGTATCAACATATTAGAAATTTTATTTTTATTTTTGTTGTTTCTCTGTTTACAGTTAAGCAAGGAAACATAGGTAAATTCAATCATATATAAAAGCTAATTCAAACTTATCTCCTGAATTATGACTACAAGTTATGATTTTTAAAGGTTGAATGGGAATTTTTAGCTCAATATATCAAGAGCAATTTGTTGTTGAACAAACATTGAACTTTTATGGAATTCTCGAAAATTACTCAATATAAATTGTTGAAATTCAAATCGAAGCAAGTATGGATGTATATGATCTTAGGAAAAATGTCCATTAATTTTTCTATTGCATAGAATTTTGATATGAGATCGGAATAGGGTTTTACTGCACATTTTTGTTCAAGCCTGTAAATTTTGAAATTCTACTCGTACCTTTGACCGAGTGAATCAAGGCTTAGTGGGAAGGTTGTTGGGGATGTTGACGAGGTGTTGACGAGTTTGCATCATTTCTGGTGGTCTGCGTTTTGGTGGCGAGGCGTTTGTTCGCTGTGGGGTTGATGCTTGCTTTCGATCGAACAGCATTTTTTTCGTATGTGAATTTTTGTTGGTACTGCGTCTTTGTTTTCACGTATTCGTGCTAATTGGGATTTGCTCGTAGTCATGGAGGATTGCCGAAGCTACGAACGGCGTTGTACACGTGTACAAGCACGGCGGCGTGTCAGCGTGTGCAAGGTGGGGGCGCTGTCTCGAGTCGTTCTCGAGAATTTGGGTTATTCGCTTCGGGTTTTCTTGTGAGTTGGGTGCGAGAATGGTAGTTGGTTATTCTTTAATTAAGTTTTAAATAAAGCTTGCTGTAAATCAAAATGAAGAAGAAGATGGAATTCGCGTTACTGGGTTGGGAAACTTGGGTGAAGGAGCGAATGACTCGAAGCAGTGAGTGGGTGTATCAGGGGAGAGCTCGGTTTTTTGTACAAGAGTATAAGCTGATTATAAAATTTGTTAATAAACATGGGATTCAGTAAGGTATCACAGTGAAAAACAAATATTGTTCAAAGTTTCAGTTTAAATTTAATTCAAGTATAATTTAGCCTAGTCAAGATTTAACATTAGTTTTAACTCGTGATCAATTATTTAAATTAACTAATTACTTTTGTTAAGCTTAACCATGTTTTAAAAATCTTGTTAATTAAACAAATATTGTTTCAGTTAGTAATATAACTGATATTAAAATTCAAGAAGACTCGAATGTTAGTTATGTGAAAAATCAATAGTGATTGATTGAATTCAAAAGTAATTAAGAGTAATTACTTTGTAATTTTAATTAGTAATGTATTATAAATAATAAGTGAAATTGTAATTAACCACTTAATTAATTAATAACGAGTAATAGTTAATTAATCAAGTGATTTAAACTAAGAATTGTAAATTGATTAATGAAGCAATTAGCAGAAAATAAACTGGTAATTAAGTTCTATTTAGTTCGTAGAACAGTGATTAGAAATAATTACTTAAGAAATTAAAGTTAGGTAACTTAATTAATAAAGTAATTAAGTAATCAAGCAATCAAGACATATATGTTAATTAAGAAATGATTTGTTGATTAATAATTTGAAGGGAAATAAGTGATTAAACAGAGTTAAGAGATTAACTCTCAAGTAATGAAGTAACTGATGGATAATTAAGTTATATAAGTTAATAATTAAGGTTCTAAATTAATAAGTAGGAGTAATTAAGTAATTAAGATATAATTATTAATAAAGAGTTGATTATTAATTAAATAATTTGAAATGGATTAAGTAATGAGTTATTAACTAATGATTAATCTATCAGGATTAAGAGGTTAATCCTCAAGTAATTAATTCGATTTAATTGGTTAAATTGAGAATTAATGATGATTGCTTATGGATGTTGGATGTGCTGTATATTTGTTTGTGATGTTTATTGATAATATTCTGTGATGCTCTCTGATATGCTTTAATATATCCATGGCAATTGTGTATGATTTATCTGTAATAAATGTTATGTTAATTCAGTTGTTGAATTTAAATTATTAAACTGTTAAGTTAATTAGACAACTTGGACTTTAAAATGGCGTTTGGATTTTGATGAGACCGGGATCGGGTATCCTATTGATATTCCGAAAACCACATCGATCCAAATTAAACGATAGGTCGTGAATTCTGAAGTAAAGATCAAGATGGTGCTTTCAGAATGCAAGGGTTATCGTCGTTGACTCTGAGGGTGATTCCAATATGAGTGTGACGAGATAATGCCTTCGGTTTCGTTCGAACCCGGAACGAACTTGTATGGATTGAATGCTTTCAACACATCGTCAGGCGGACGATGAGCATTCTAAGATATTTGTCCTATAAAGGTAATCGCAGCCTCAAGCCTCATCAATCGGGAATGGCTAAAACAGGGGAGGTGCAGCAAGGTTAGGTGGGTCATGCCCAAGCAGGACGAGGTATACCCCTGTCTAGATGTCCCTTTATTTCGGCTGTGTGGGCGGTTGGAATTGCGCACCAACTGCGGGGTTATCTTGTTCGGGACTGTTCAGTAAGGAATGGTTCCGGCCTTGTGTTGCAGGGGAGTTAGGGTGGCTCCTCGGTACTGTGATCTAGACCACGTACTGTGACGGGCGGTACCCCAGTAGCCCTGCCATTGTATGGGATCCAATTTCCAATAAGCGCCGTACGTTTTGATTGTGCCCAACTATGTTGGAATGTGAGATGTAAGCATTTCAGCTATTTCTGTATTTTACTTGAAAACCCTAGACACTATTATAATATCACTGGATTTCCTATAAAAATGTTTGGTTAGCGTAAGGTAAAAACTTTCCCGTATTTATTTGTGGGGAGTTTTACGTGATACCTTTGTTTAAAATGTTTTTCAAAGTTAAACAACTTTAAACCGTTTACTCATACCAGACCCATGTCTGACCCGAAGTTTATTTTTGTTTTCCATAAACTCTCGGGTACCCAAATTTTTACGGGTAGTCAAGGGATTCAGGTAAGCTTTGACGAATTCTGGAGGAGCAATGGAGCAGGAGGCTTCAGCGTTATAGATATCTATCTAGTTCCGCTGTGTTAGTTGATGTATACTGTATCTCTGATGTATATAGTGACTGATGTATGTATAATTGTCATGTATATTGATATTGTATAACTCTGATGTATGTAAACTATGTAATAGTTATGTGATATATTATATTTTGTTCCGTTCCGCTGTGAGATTCTGATGTTATTGTTCTTTCTTTTCTATCTTTTCTATTTTCTCATCCATTTCTTTCTTAATGATGATGCGTCTTTCTGGTAGTAGAAGGGCGGGTCGTCACACCTTGCCACCGATTTCATTTGCTACGAGTCGCGGGAGTTAGCATTCCATTTACCGCATTCCGCACTCGTTATGATACTTATGAATGACTTATTATGTCATTCAGTTTGTCCAGCTTATTTCATCCATTTTATGAATCGAGTATTCTACGATCTCGATGACTCCATTCTTGTATATATTGATTTTGGATGAAAATAGCAATTTAAAAATTTTACAAATCTTTTTCATAAGATTAATTTATAAGTATAGATGGATTTTGTTCTTAAATGAGCAAAGAATATTTTTAAAACTTTTTAAGAGACATTTTGGTCATATAGAAGATGATTTCGTGATTGTATTGCCATTTAGTGTTTTAAGAATTCTGGTCGATGCGCTTGATCAACGTTATCGATAGGAATTTCCTAAACGCTTTGATGAGACAGTCAGACACGATATATTGACTTGTAAAAATGTAAATTTTTCTAGAAAGATTATTATATAAAGATAAATGTAATTTTGAAAGTTTTAGCTTTTCGAGAAAGAAGATTATTTAAAAGAACTCTTCCTTTCGATACTCCTATTCTTGTGATTCCTGAAGGGGAACCAAGACTATGCTATTTGTACCGATACTAGTCGTATTGGTTTGGATGCCGTTCTCTTGCCAAAGAGAACGTGCTATCACTTGTGCTTCTAAATCATTATAGCTTATCGAGACTAGATATGCCACTCATGATCTACTGCTCGCGGATATTGTTTTTACTTTTAAAATTTGGCATCACCATTTTTGGATGAGAAATTTGTTCTCCACCTCAATCGTAAATCTTTGGAATATTTATTTCTCATAAGGAACTTAATTTGCGTCAACCTCGTTGGCTCGAGATTCCTTGTATCTTATGATCGTTTTACCAAGTTCATCGGACGTTTTGATGTACGTCGTTTTATTGAGTTTCATCTCAATTCTTTTATGGACTAGCGTCTGATGTTCTTTTATGGTGTTGGATTCATTAGATGTACCATTTGTACTACATCAATGTCTTTGCTATTTGATTCATTGGATGTACCATTTGTACTACATCAATGTTTTTGCTTTTGGATTCATTGGATGTACCGTTTGTACTACATCAATGTCTTTGCTATTTGATTCATTGGATGTACCGTTTGTACTACATCAATGTTTTTGCTTTTGGATTCATTGGATGTACCGTTTGTACTACATCAATGTCTTTGCTATTTGATTCATTGGATGTACCGTTTGTACTACATCAATGTCTTTGCTTCTAGATTCATTGGATGTACCATTTGTACTACATCAATGTTTTTGCTTTTGGATTCATTGGATGTACCATTTGTACTACATCAATGTCTTTGCTATTTGACTCATTGGATGTACCGTTTGTACTACATTAATGTTTTTTCTTTTGGATTCATTGGATGTACCGTTTGTAATACATTAATGTTTTTGTTATTTGATTCATTGGACGTACCGTTTTTGTACTACGTCGGAGTTTCGAAATAATTCGAGCTTTGGATCATCTGGCGTACCGTTATTGTACTACGCCGTTATTCCAAATTATTTGAGTTTGTAGTTTCTCGGGCGTACCGTTTTTGTACTACGCCGTTGCACTGGCTCAATTTTCTGCTATTCTTGACGTTTTCCATGTCTATTATCTACGGAAATGCCTTAGGGATTCCGGTTTTTATTCTTGAGCTTGGTGTTGTGGAGGAGATTGAAGTTTCGCCTAATTTAACTTATGAGCAACATCCTATTCGTATTACTACTTCGGAGGTCAAGCGCCTTCGAAATAAAAATGTTTCGCTTGTTAAAGTTCAATGGTCTTCAAATCCTAAGGATTGTTCTTGGGAGTCTAGAGAGTTCATCGAGCGGACACATCCGGACTTACTTTCTCGTACTCTTTGAGGTGAACTTCTTATTTCAATCTTCTTTTGTGTTGAATATGCTTTTATGGTTGTTACTATATATCTTCTTCTTAATTATTGCGAGGACGCAATTTCTTTAAGGAGGGGAGTCTGTAACAACCCGCATATTTGTCGATTTTTTATTTAAATATTTTATTTAAATACTTTATCGATACTCGGAATTTAGTCCGAAAAGTTACTTTTTGCATACGGTCGAATTAGGACTCGGGATCACCCCCGTTGAGTTTAAAATGCCGTTTGCGGCCTTTTTGAGTATAAGCTTCGATATGTTTGGAGTAAGTTGATTTCTGCTACTTTTTCACTTAGGGTTTTGATTTGGGCTAAGCCCACTTATGTATTCAGTCCCAACCCCTCTCCTCCTCATTCACTTCCTTTCTATTTTCCTTTTTTTACTCAAGCTTTAGCAACAATGGTGGGAGAGATGAGAAATTAAAACTCAAGCCCTAGTTTTCTTTTGCAAATCAAGTTCTTGCTCCAAACTAATAGAAGAACCCATTAGTAAGCTTCTCTTCTTCTTCTCCAACTCAATCTCTTATCAAATTCAGAAATTCCTAAACCTAACTTTGGGGATCTTCTTCTTTTAAAGCTTAGAATCAAGCTTCTTGAGTTGGATTTGAAGAGTGGTTGATTCTCCTTTGCTTTCAAGCATCTTCTTCAATCGTTTTGGTTCAAAGGTGAGATTTTTATCTCACATCTATGACTATAATTATCTTTGGTTGTTGGGTATGAATTCCTAACACTTCTTCATGTGCATTTGCTCTTGATTTGGATTGGTTTTGTGAATATTCCTATTTTTGGGTTTTTAAGTCAAATTTGTGTGAAATCCTTTTATGGATGTTTGATCATGCTTTGGATGATGCATCGAGGAGCATATAGGGACGGGTTGCTGATTGGCCTAAACCCTTAGAGCCAATGTTCGTCCGGTTGCATTTTGGAAGAGTTTTCTCTTCATTTGTATAGGCTGAAAAATAGCCCAGGGAAGATTCAGTCGACTGAAAAGTCTGTTCAGTTGACTGAACCTGGAACCCGAAAGTTTCCAGGCATGATTCAGTCGACTGAATCCTCTATTCAGTCGACTGAACCTGGAAACAGAAAGTTTCCTGAACCTGGAAAATTTCCAGGTACAGTGTCAGTCGACTGAAAACTCTGTTCAGTCGACTAAACCTGTTGTTTCAGTCTAGTTTGCCTTTTTGGATTGAATTTCCAATTTAAATCGATTCGTGATGATCCTATTTGTTGTTATCATTTATTATGACTTTGATGACTCCTGTTTAGGGATTTTTGAATATCCATTTCGATGGATTCTTTATCGATTTGTTTGGAATTTATTCACGTCTTCGTATGTGAATTTTGATGATCAATTGTTCTACTATCATCTTTGTGATTTGTCACTTTAAAATATAAAGGTTTTCTATACTAGTAGTAAATATCAAAATCCTTTTATTAAAATCGATTTCAACACTATTTTACTACAAAGCTCCTTTCTTAAACCGTTTTCCAATCTATTAGTATATACAAACCTTTACCTCACTCGTATGAGAAATCTAATTAAACGACTTAGTAAAACGAGTGGTATGAAACGCTTGCGCTTACTTCGTTGGTTAATTCTTGGACTTGTTCGATTGAATCTCTTGTGACAATTTTATAGTGGGATCTACAGTTTGTTCATAAATATTTGAGTTAAGCAAGTGGTTATGGGACATGAAGCTAAACTTTTATATTTACTAACTTAGTGTAATTGACACTTCTTAATGATCAATGATGATCATCTTTGTGATTTAGACTAGCAATGTGCGATGTCTCTTTGACTGCGAGGGAGACTAAACCCCGTTTTGTGGAGTTTCGACTCAAATTTGGTGGGGTAGCAACCCATGGTCTTCGGGCCATTTGTGGAGCTTCGGCTCAATTTGTGATGGTTAGCAACCATGGAATTAGCGTTCCGTTTGTGATACACGTGTTGGTGAGCTTTATGCTCCCGTTTGTGATAGGCCTCCCCCCATTTTTGTGATTTCTGAATTTCTTGAGATGATTTCTAGAATTTTTGTTTCACCAATTTTTTTGATTTCCATTGATAAGTTTTATCAATATTTGTGCATTGGCGAATTTGTGTGTCAATGACTTTGTGATTTCCATTGATAAGCTTTATCAATATTTTATGCATTGGTGAATTTGTGTGTCATTGACTTTTGTGTTTGACATTGATATAATCGTTAATATATATGGATTGGTGAACGAAATAGGGAGTATGACATTTCTTTGATTCTTGTGTAGATTTTGTGATATTGATTAATCTCTTGTTGATTTTCAATTACTTATATATATATATATATATATCACAGCTTGGCATTGTGATTATTATGTGTTTAGTCGTATCTCTTATTCTATATCATTTCATCAGATATTTATAGCTAGACTGATCCGTTTAATATTTTCTTATTAAATAATACTCGGGTCTGACCGAGATGTTTCAGGTGCTTCTGCTTGACTTCTCCCCGGGGATTCATTACTCTGACTTTTGGCTAACTACTTAGATTAGTAGTTTATTTTGTTGTATACACTTGAGATATAGACTCATAGTTGTATTCTTTTGTATAGCACGTGTTGCTATTCTTTTGTATTATTGTGGATCTTTTTGACCACTACTCTGATATACACTTTCATGTGTTAATTATATATTCATATCTTCTTCCGCCTTTGTGATATGAATTATCTGTGAATGATTTGTGTTATGCTTATTTCTATATTTGTTTCCGAAGCTATAGCCACTATGTAGTAGCTTTGAGTTTGTGTCGGTATGTCGGATTTCCTCTTGTGATGAAAAGTTATATTTTTATCTGGCATATCGGTGCTCGCCCAAAGAAATTATACGGATGGTCGCTCCTCAACAGCCTTATTCTCCGTGCTAGTTGACAGCATTACTCCGTAGTGTTCTTGGCTAGCGTGGGTATAGAGGTGGGGCGTCACAATTAAAGTGGATAATTTAGGAAAAGCATAAGTAATATTTTTAAGAAAAATGGTTTGAAAGAAAGAACAACATTTCAAAGAAGTATTTTAAGCCATACTTTAAAAGGAGAACAATTATAAGGTTTTGGAAAATAATATAAAGCATTTTGGATAAGAAAGTAAATATCTTTTTTGGAAATATAAAGTATTATTTTGGAATAATGTTTTAGTAAATGTTTTGATATGGAAGTATAATTACATAATTATGATTAAAAATTGAGAATATATATGTTGGAACTGTGCCAGCACGCAACGGAAGTAATGGATGAATTAATTTTCTTTTTATCATTTTGGTTTTTTATTAGGCCTATGAAGTCTAATTTATTCAGAATATTTTCAAATTTCTTATATATAAAATCATTATTTTATTTAAATTTGTAAATGATTTTATATTATATGATTAATTAATGTTATTATAAATATATATATATATATATATATATATATATATGTGCCATATACACACGCGTATGTGTGTGTGCATGTGTAACATAGCAATCCATGTAAAGTATAACATGTATGTATATAAGTGTTAGGATTTACACTGCAATAGACATGTTAACTCAGCTAATATACAAATATATTATTTAAATGTATATTTATATACTTTATTTATTTAAAAAAATATTACAATATATATAAAAAAAATATTTTAAATAATTATATATATACACACATGGAATTTTAACATTGAATATACATATATATATAACTATGTATGTGTGTATGTCTGTGTGTATATGTTTAAAGCATTTATAAAATTAAAAAAATTCTTTATTTATTGCAAAGACGAAAGCCATACATATATATGTTTATATATATATACGTATATAATAAATACATATATTGGAATATACACACACACACACACACACATAATATGATAATAAATATATACATCTAAATATCTTTAAAATATAAAAATAAGTATATATAAACCATACATAGGTACCTATTGTTAGGCACGAGAAATGTTATTGTTATTAATTTTTTAAATTTATTTTAAATTAATATCCTTACGGATATTATTTAAAATTAACAAAAAGTTGTAAAAGCATTATTTTATAACATAATTTAAATTCCAAAATTTTAAGGAAAAATCCAGGTGATATTTTATTATTTGAACATTTAAAACCAAATTTTAAATTTTAAAACAATTTTAAATCTATTTAATTTTTTGGCTAGCATTTACAATTTAAACTACAAACAAAAAAATTATTTTTTTATTTCTACCGAAAGTAAATTTAGTACAAACTAATTTTATAAAATATAAAACATATTTAAAATATATATTGTCATAATTAATTTACTAAACTAATTAATTTAAATAATATTTTAAAATAAATTATATGTACGAAAAAACTATTTTTATTTGTACCAAAATCATTTTACATATAAAAAAATTATTTAAAATTTTAAAACTATATTTGAATAGAATAAGATAAAGAATTTGGATTTCAAAACTTATATATAATTAATGTTGTATATTAGATTAAATAAATAAACACCTTCCTTAGTCATAATTAATACACAAATAAAAAAACACATAATATCTCTTTTACAACAAAATATCTCTAGCTACTATAGTAGGAGTGCTTATGAAGATGCCGACGGCGAAGGGTCTTCATAATCAAATTCGTCGTGCCTTTGAAACATTGCCAACAATTTTGCACTTTTGCCTAAAAGTTCTCTCTGACTTCCTTTTGCTGCCATGTATGCCTTGCTTGCTCTACCTCAAGTTTTTGGCTTTTAGTTCTATTTTTGAAAAGTGAGGATGGTTAGAAAAATCGGAATGGGATCACTGTGCTGTAAATCGAGAGGGATTTATAAATTGAATTGATTATTTAAATTAAAAAATATATATATCTTTAATTTTAAGAAATTAAGTTTGTTTTTGAAAGGAAAATGTTATGTATCAAACTATAAAATTTTGAAATAGGAGAATTAAAGTACATCGAAAAGTAAATTTCTCAAATACTTAATATTTATTTTAATAAATTCTAAATTTAAAAATCAGCTTTGAAATTGATTTTATTGATGTTAATAGAAAGGGTTTCGATATTTTTAAATGACTACTTAAACTTGTTTAAAAATAAATTATTATTCTTTTAAATACTTATTTTGTATATATATATATATATAGAGTTGTGAAGTGATTGAAAAATTTATTTATAAATTCTCTTGGGATTCGTAAATGGGGCTTATAAATGGATCTGATTTTGAGAAGAGTAATTTTATAAGTGATTTGGAGGAAATGTAATTTCAACGTGTTGAATATGGGAGCTTCGAAAATGAAATCTGAATTCATAAAAGAAGTTATAAATTGTTGAATGGGGTTACAAATAAGTACACTGGGTTTTGGAAATTGTTAAAGGGAATTTATTAATGATTCTGAAGACTTATGATATAAATTACGAAATATTCTCTGAAGCGTTAATATTTGAAATGATTTTGGAAAATAAGACTTATAATGTTTTCCTAAGTATTAAAATGGAAATTTGAAAATAATTTCTAAGTGTTGAGGTGGTTTGGGAATATCCTGTTATTGATTTAAGTATTTGAAATTGTTTTCAAATATTGCAATATGGAAAGGAATTTGAATATATACCTTTGTAAAGGTATTTTGCAATGAATATTTTGGAAGAAAATTATAATATGGGCCTAGTGTCTGCTTATAGATGTTATTTGATAGTTAAATAACCGACTATCAATATTGGCCAATCACGATAATCGTTTCGAAGAGACTGAGATCGGGTTTAATTATCCAGAAACCACTTCAATCCGGTTTGAAAGTTATGAATGGATATCGTGAAGATAGTTTAGATGGTGATTCGGTTTTTCTAGACCCAGGACAACTTGTATGGACGAATGCTATCAGAACATTATCATTGGAGGACGATGAGCATTCTAAGTGGGATTGTTCTTGAAAGGTAAACATTAGCCTCAAGCCACGTCAACCGAAAATGACTAAAACATGGGAGATGTAGCAAGGCTAAGTGGTTGCACCCAATTAGGGTATGTTATCACTTTTCAAGATACCCTCGGAAATATATATAAATTATGGATATGGCTGTGCATGGAAAAGGGAATGCTCGATTTTTTTTAAGGGTGGGAACACCCAGGGTGATAACATATTTGGTCCTATCCAGGTTAGGGGTAGGCCGGTCTTGTGTAGCAGGGGATCCCAGTGAGGTCCTTGGTACATTTTTCTAGAGGTGTACTGTGATGGGTGGTACTCCAGTAGTTCAGTCATTGTATGGGATCCATTCTCTAATACGAGCCTTTACAGTTTTGATTTTAGAGCCTAGTATGCTGGAATTTAACTAATGTAACAATTTTGGCTATTTGAATAAGTATTTGTACTTAGACACTATTATAATATCACTGGATTTTCTATAAAATGTTTTGGTTATCGTAAGAGAAAAACCCATCATGTTTATGTGTGGTGCGGTCTTACGAGATACCTTTGTTGTTCCAAATGTTTTTGGTAACTTAATAATTCAAATTGAGTGTGTATTCTTACGCTGGCGTTTTCCAGACTAACTCTGGTGTTATTTTATTATAATGCTCAGGTCAGATAGAGTTTTATCGATTCAGGTTAGAATGATATGGAGCTCGAGAGACGAGCTGGAGGAGTTCAGACGTATATCACGTACTTGGTTATTTCCACTGTGTGAGTTATGTATAAGGACAAGTTATTATAACTGTCCAGATTGATGTGTTGATTTTTGTACTCTGATGATTATAAGTATGAAACATTTACAGTTTTTGTATTTAAAACCTGTTGTTATATATTATATTTGGTTCCGCTGTGATTGTGAGATTCTGTGTTGTTTTTTCTGTTTCCTTCTTCTACATTTTCTTCTTTACACCTAGCAATCGATATTTTCGGTACTTGAATATTCGACATATTATACAATGAACGTATAGATGTCGATTTTTGAGAATCGAAAATCCTGGGTCACAACACTTGGTATAAGTTATAAAATTCATATTGTGAATTTATGACGAGATATAGGAATAGTTTTGGGAAAAATAATAGAATCTATTTTTGGAAAGTGAAATGGCTAGGGAGTTGGAAAGGAAATCAATGTGTTGCGAATTGAGAGGGATTTATAGATTGGAATTAATTGTTGAGAATTTTTTAAATTGTATATATATATATATATTCAGGAATTAAGTTTGTTTTAAAAGGGAAATTTAACTTATTTAACTATGAAATTTTAAACTAATTCATATTAGGATATTTCAAAAAGTGGATTATTCAAATATAAGTTCTTTTTGAAATAAATTCTAACTTTTATAACAAGTTTTATAAATGAATTAGTTTTAACTAAGGACGGATTGAAAAATGAGTTATTAATGTTTTATTTAAAAAGCTTTTGATGGTTCAAACAATATTTGAACATGTTCCAAAAATAAATTATTATTCTTTAAAATAATTATTTTATATATATATAGTCTTGAAATGATTTAAATCATTTATTTATTTATAAACTCTCTTGTGATGTGAAAACGAATATGGTTTTAGAAGTTGTAAATGGATAGCAGAAATTATAAGTGAGTATAACAGACCTTGAAAAAGGTAAAAAGTAATTGATATAAATTCCAAAAATGTAGGAGATAGGATAAGAAAAACTCCTAAGTATTGATATTAAAAATGATTCCGAGAAAATGGATTATAATATTTTCCTACGTGAGAAAATGATGGTTTCTGGAAATATTTAGAGACGAAGGATATGTATCGAGATATTTTCTAAGTAATGGATTATAAATCAAAGTTGGAAATATTTCACCTAGTGTGGGAGTGAGGTACGAGTGGAAATATCTTATTATGGAAGCAAGTATTCGGAAATGTTTTCAAATAATGATAAATTTGAAAAAGATTTGAATATATATCTTGTAAGGATATTTTTAAATGGATGTTTTAAAGAATTTTTAATAATGGCCTAGTGACTATTTATAGATGTTATTTGATAGTTAAATAACCGACTATCAATATTGGCCAGTTTCGTTCGAAGAGACCGGGATCAGATTTAGTTATCCGAAAACCACTTCGATCCAGTATGAACGTTATGGATGGATATCATGAAGATGGTGAAGACGGTGATTCAATTTGTCCAGAACCAGGACAAATTATATAGACGTATGCTATCAGAACATCGTCATTGGAGGACGATGAGCATTCTAAGTGGAATTGTTCTTGAAAGGTAACGTTCGCCTCAAGCCTCATCAACCGAAAATGACTAAAACAGGGGAGATGTAGCAAGGCTAAGTGGGTCGCACCCAATTAGGTTATGTTATCACTTTTCTAGATACCGTCAGAAATATATAAATTATGGATATGGTTGTGCATGAAAAAGAGAGCGCTCAATTTTTAAGGGTGGGAACACCCAGAGTGATAACACATTCAGTTCTATCCCAATTAGGGGTAGGTCGGTCTTGTGTTGTAGGGGATCCCAGTGAGGTCCTCGGTACATTTTTCTAGAGGTGTACTGTGATGGGCGGTACCCCAGTAGCCCAGTCATTGTATGAGATCCATTCTCTAATATGAGCCATTACGGTTTTGATTGTAGAGCCTAGTATGCTGGAATTTAATTAATGTAACGGTTTTGGCTATTTGAATAAGTATTTGTACTTAGACACTATTATAATATCACTAGATTTTCTATTAAATTTTTTGGCCATTGTAAGGGAAAAACCCGTCATGTTTATGTATGACGCGGTCTTACGAGATACCTTTGTTTTTCAAAGGGTTTTAATAACTTTAATAATTAAAATTGAGTGTGTTTTCTCATGTTGGTTTTTCAGACTGACTTAGGTGTTATTTTATTATAATGCTCGGGTCAGACCAAGCATTATAGATTCAGGATAGAATGCCATGGAGCTCGGAAGACGAGCTGGATGATAGAGACGTATCTCCATACTTCGTTATATTTCCACTGTGAGAGGACAAGTTATTATAACTGTCCATTTTGGTGTATTGAATTATTATATTCTGATGATTTATGTATATTAACAGATACTGTTTCCCTTGTATAAATTTTTTTTTATTATATATTATATTTTATTCCGTTGCGGTTGTGTGATTTTGCGTATTGCTGTTCTTATTTGTTCTATCTTTTACTTCTTTACCCCTAAAGATTCGTATTTCCGTTCAATTTGAGTTGAACTGACGTGAATTATGGTCGACTCAAAGGGTACGGAGATACCGGTCTTTACACTTGGTATCAGGGTCGAAGGTTAAGTGAGAACATTGGCTTTGGTGGGGATTACTCATTAGAGATAGGGTCAGTAGTACCCTAGAATGAGTTTGAGTGTATAGATAGATTATAACACGTATTGTTTAGTAAATATAAATTGGTTTATATTGTGTTAATTAATCTGTTGAGTGGCGTATAAATTCTCGTCGAGTAATGGGATGTCACTGCATCGATAGGAGTTTCTAAACACCAAAATACGATAAGCCGATGCAGTATTGTTTTGAAGGAGGTAAATGAAATAATTTTACCCAAATTATTTTTTGATATAAAAGGAATAATTTTCTGGAAACTATTGCAGTAGATCGATGTGTTTGGTTATTATTGTATGATCAATATAAGATTATAAAAATTGGTAATGGATTATAGAAATCAAAATTAAAATTGTATAAGAGTAAATTATACAAATGAGTTAAGACTAAAAATGGATTCAAACCAGAATTCGAAAAATTAACTCCCAGAGGTTTTTGGGAATGTTTTTCAAAGTATTTGAAATGAATAATGGTAAAATTATTTGGAATATTTTTGAAATTAAATGGTTTTAAATGGATTTTGGAAATGATAAAGCACTGAACTCACTTCAGTCACTGGAAATAATCTTGGTGGCGACTGCGCAACATCATCAGTATTCATTTTCAAGTTTCTAAGTGACATATTGATACCATAGTAATTTGTTATGGAGATTTTTGGTAAAAACAAGTGTTGTTTTTAGAAATTCCGAAAGGAATTGTTTTTGGATAAAATCTGGTTGACTTTGAAAATTTCAAAGAAATGGTCAGTTAAAACCAAAAAGCTATATGTTGGTTTCAAATGATTTGAAGTGAAGCTGGGTATTTGAATTATGGAATCCTTATTTAAATGTTTTAGGCAATACCAGGAACTTATAAGTGGAGAATGAAGTTAATAAGGAAGGAAGTGTGAAAATTGAATTTTGGAAGTAAAATTTAAATTGAGAAAGTTAAATGGAATACAACTTAAGTTGAGTTGAATGAATTAAATTTTAGAAATAAAATTTATATGGGTTTGAATTGAATTAATGAGGTGCATAATTGAAATGGAAATTTACTTAAGTGAAGTTAAATGGAGTGAAATGAATAGAATGTAATGAAGTTAACTAAATATAAATGCATGTCATGTGAATAAGGAATGTGTATAAGTGAATGGAACAAATAAAAATAAGTAAGGAAGTGTGGAAAAATGTGAAATTGGAATTGAATTCTTACTTGATTAAGTCTACTTCCCTTCAAATGATGAAACCCCATTAAATTAAAGGAATACTTTGGGACTCGTAAGGGATTTACTTATCTATATATCGTTTCATTCCATTCGATCTTTTAGGTCCCTACTTACCTCGACGGCTATGTCATTATGCCTCTTGAAGCATATATGCGATAAATAGATTTCTGTAACCATGTCATATTTACTTGCTTTAAAGGAACCTCTCTCTAAAAGAAATGGATATTGAAGTCTTCTTTCGTTTCTCGACGGTGAAGTACGACCAAGCTCATGAGCTTATTATCCTTGGTCGGAACAAGTTGGTAGGATCCCATTTTTTACGTCCCCATGCCACCACACAAGAGGGACACGGGGCGCAAAAAAGAAAGAGAGGGATGGGGTTTCTCTCGCTTTTGGCATAGCAGTGGGAGGCCTGCCGAATGAACTAAAAATAAATTTATTAGCGTGAAATTTAATTTAAGTATGAATAACTCGAATATGGTTTTGAGATGTTGGTTAAAAGGAATTGAAATTGAAATTGAATTAACATAGGATTTGATTAGAAATAATATGGAATTAAAGTAAATATAAATTCTGAGTTGTGAAATTATTATGTAACCATAAATTATGAATTTTGAATGGAATAGACTTTAAGGGAAAAATTATGGGATGGTGAATAAATAAGTTTGTATAGCTTATAAAAATGGAAATTAGTGGGATAAAAGTGTACTTAGGCTATAAACAGATGTGTAATGTCGAGTTAAAAATAAAATGTGAAGGTGCTCGAGTATAGAATTAATGGAAATGCAAAGAATAAATTTTGTAGCTTATAAAATTGAAAGGGGGAATGGAAAACCAAAAATAAAAATGGTTTGATATTTTGGTGAAGAAATAAAAGTTCAAACTTGAATTATAAAGTGAATGTGAACTCAAGTGGATTAAATACAATGATTCTTGAAATAAAAATCAGATGTTGAATACAAAATGGAACTTAACTTGGTTGAATAAAATTGGATTGTGGATTAAAAGTAGATATTGGAAATGGAACTTGAGTTATAAATAAGTTCAATTTAAGGTAAATAAATTAAATATGCCCTTGGATATGGTTTAAAATGAACTTGAGCTTGAAGTTAAGTTTGAAGTGGATTGCGTGAATGAACTAATTGGATTAATTAGTAAATAGAATGGAATTTTATTGAACAAAAATCAAATCAAAAGTTTGAATTGAAATTGGATGGCGAGGGAAACAAACTTAAGTTAATATGGAAGCTTGGCTTAAATCAATCTGTGAAATGGCTATTTACTAAATTAGCATGGAATGATTTTAAGCTATGTAAAATGGATTTGGATGTAATATGAATGGAATGTAAATAAATTGATTAAGAATCAATTTGAAATGGATTAGGATTGAATAAAAATTGATTTGGAATCAATTTTAAACATCTATAAACTGAGATGGGTATTTTGTTAAATGAATATTCCCGAATTATCATGGAAATATTGTCGTTTGTCGCAAACGGAAGTAAATAAAATTCAATGAATACATAGGAGGTGAATAAATTGATTTTTAAATCAATTTGGAATGAATATGAATTTGTTTGGCATAAATATGAAGTGAATGCAAGTAAATTGATTTATAAATCATTTGAATTGAATACGAAATGATTGAAAATAATTAAATTAGTATCAAGACCCTATAATTGCTTATAAATACATGTTTGGCATGTGATTTATGAATTTTTGTGATTAACCAGTTAAATGAATGAAATGTTAGTGGATTTCATGTTTTTGGTACTTACGTGTTTTAATTGAGTAAGTACAATTATATGGAGCTGTTTTGCTTGATTTTGGTCATGCAAATGCATATAAAATAAGCCGCTCGCCAAAAACGCTCAAATAAGGTGCATTTTCGAATTCAATATCGCAAAATATATAAATGTTGATATATATTTTGTTTTCCGACCATGTGGATCGATGTACATATTTTTATCTCTCTTGTCATATTGCAAAAGGCTCTCCGCACAAAGAAGACTCTGCCAAAAAAATTCGAAAAATAAGAGAGTTCAAAAGTTTTTAGAAAATTTTGGAAATTTTTTTGTTAATTTAAAAAGGCTGATTTTTGAATTCAAATTGGGGAAAAGGATTTTGAATCAGGAATGGAAACTAAATGTCTGGTTGGGACTAAAACATTAGAAAAGTGAATATCGAATTTTCACTAAGTGGGTTTCGGAAAAGTTAATGGGTTTGGCACATTCTTCCTACCTTAGTAATTTCATGGGCGAAATTCTTTTAAGAGAGGAGGAATGTAACGACCCGGATTTTTCGAAGTTTAATTTGGAATATTTAAATGGTTTTAAATATTGCATTTGAGACAATAATTTATTTTGTAAGGTTTTAAAATTGAAATTTTAAGTGATTTAGGAAATTTTGAAATCGTCGATTTAATCGACGCGTTAAAATAGCAATCTAGGGCACAGTCTCGGATTTCGACGAAACCAGTTCCACTGGATCCGTAATAGAGTATTATTATCATATTTCAAATTTTGTAGTGTTTAGGTTTACCGTGTGGTCGCACAATCTGAAAACGCTTGGAAATAATTTAATTTAATTAAATTTAAATAGTCAATTTAAAAAGCTATTTTTCTATTCGATGGAATTGGGACTCGAAACTTGTTCCATTGGGTTTGGAATAGTGGTATAACATTAGGAACACATGGTGGCACACCTCCATAGAGGTTCAAAATTTCGTGATATGTAATGTGGGGTATTGGGAATACAATAAAAATATATGTGATCAAATCAAAGTCAAATCTTAGCTGACCAACATCGTACCCAAACCCCCTTCTTCACGTTTAAGTCGCATCCCCTCTCCTTTCTCTTATTAGTTTGATTTCAAAATCAAATCACGAGATACAAAATGGAAAACGAAATCTCGTTTTCAGTTTTAAGAATTAAAAAATAGTAACGAAATCATTAAACAGAAAAGAAAAATGAAAAAGGGAGAATCGATTGAATTGATTAAGGGCATGCGATCAGGCAGCATGGAAGTGAGCTCAAGCTCGATCTCAAGATGTGGAGTGAAGTCAAGTCATGTTTTTGGAGGAGGCGAAGGAATTTTTCGCCTAGGGTTTAGATGCGTGCTAAGTTAGGGAAGGATAGGTGCTCGTACGTGCATGCGAGCTACAACATGCAGCTACAGGCGAGGCGATGGAAGGTCGAACGATGATCAAAGGCGCACTTTTTGGGTTGTGGTTCATCTCGTGTACGGTCGGAAAAAGGGATGGTGGACTCAGTGGAGGAGCTGGGAAGGGGAAGGTGATTTCCAAATCGCAAATGGGAAGGGGTGAAGTGGCGATGGCGAAGAAGAGGAGAACTAGGCACGAGCTAGGAAGGTTGAGGCTTAGGTTGTTCGACAGTTGTAGCTAAGGGTTAGGATCGTCACAGGTGAATTGGAGGCCAACACTATCAGGGAACGATTCGTGTAGTGTGGAGAGAGGGAAGGTCGGAGAAGGTTGGGGCCAAGGTGAGGTTGACTGGTTCAGGCAGAAGTGCTGACTCTTTAGTAGAAGGAAAATCAAAATTTATTTTAATTAATTTTAATCAAAGAGTAATTAGTTTATTAATTGTAATTAAAATTTGAATCGTTAATTTATAAAATTTGCAATTTGCTTATGAGGTTTAAATCGAATGGAAGTTGTGCAGAAAATATAAATTTAGGACGAATTGCAATTTAAAAAGCAACATGAGTAAAATCTCATACATTTGGATTGCTAGTATGATTTAAAAACGTTGAATTTAAATTTTTGGTTTTTGGGATGGATTTATAAATTATTATTAGTTTGGATGTTATTACATGTATAATAGTAGTTGGGTATATCTCCCGCCGATTGGAGCGGATGAGACCCTAAGCGCCCCGTATAATAGCGGATGACCATATATACCGCGATATCTCCTTCGAAGTGGGACTGGTATTTTTATGTTGTACTAACATCTGTGGATGCAAGAAAACAGGTTGGAGGGATCCAACTGGAATCCTCAAAAATGTTGGTTTTAATTTCATATTTAATGATATATGATGTGTTAGTATAATCTGTTATAGATCGTTGTTGTGATTTGAATTATTGGATGCTATAGTAGCATTGGCCTTAATTTTGGTATTTTAAATACCATAAATATTATTTTTGAAATTTAAAGGAAATAAAAGGAGATTTTGAATATAAAAATATTGCATAGAAATTTGGTTATTTTTAAAGTGACTGATTTGGATAAAATAAAATTTTGATTTGGAATTGAACTTAACAATTCGTAAAATGTTTTATTTAGAATTTAAGAAAATATTAATTATATAAAGGATTTTAACAGTGGATTTTTTAAGTGATATTTTTTAAAAATATGGAAAAGAGTTAAAATCGATAAGTTAAAATCGATAATTTAAATAGATTTGTGAAATATATGAAAATTATTAAGAAATGGATGTATAAAAATGAGATGTTATAAATCGAATTAGTATTATAAACAAGTGAAACCTAAAGGAGTTATAAAATTTATAAACGATGTTTATAGATAAGGGAAATGATAATTGTTGATAAACCGGAATAAAAATTCATAGTGTGAATTTATACCGAGGTATGGGAATAGTTTTGGGAAAAACAGTAGAATCTATTTTTGGAAAGTGAAATGGCTAGGAAGTTGGAAAGGAAATCGATGTATTATGAATCGAGAGGTATTTATAGATTGGAATTGGTTATTGAGATTTTTTTAATATAAATAAATATATTCAGAAATTAATTTGTTTTAAAAGGGAAATTTTACTTTTTTGACTGTGAAATTTTAAACTAGTTAATATTGGGATATTTCAGAAAGTGGATTATTCAAATATATGTTCTTATTGAAATAAATTCTATCTTTTATAACAATTTTAGTAAATCAATTAGTTTTAATTAGGGGTGGATTGAAAAATGAGTTATTAATGTTTTATTTAAAAAGTGTTCGATGTTTCAAACAATTATTTGAACATGTTTCAAAAATAAATTATTATTCTTTAAAATACTTATTTTATATATATATATAGCCTTGAAATGATTTAAATTATTTATTTATTTATAAACCCTCTCGAGGTGTGAAAACGGTTATGGTTTTAGAAGTTGTAAATGGATAGACGAAATTATAAGTGAGTATAATAGACCTTGAAAAAGATAAAAAGGAATTAATATAAATTCTGGAAATGTAGGAGATAGGACAAGAAAAGCTCATAGGTATTGATGTTAGAAATGATTTCGGGAAAATGAATTATAATATTTTTCTAAGTGAGAAAATGACAGTTTTTGGAAATATTTAGAGAAGAAGGATTTATATCGAGATATTTTCTAAGTAATGGATTATAAATCGACGTTGGAAACATTTAACTAAGTATGAGAGTAAGGTCGGTTGGAAATATCCTGTTATTGAAGCAAGTATTCGAAAATGTTTTCAAATATTGAAAAATTTGAAAAAGATTTGAATATATATCTTGTAAAGATATTTTGAAATGGATGTTTTAAAGAATTTTGAATAATGGCTGAGTGAATATTTGTGGATGTTATTTGATAGTTAAATAATCGACTATCAATTTTGGCCAATTTCGTTAATCATTTCAAATAGAACGAGATCAGATTTAATTATCCGAAAACCACTTCGATCCGGTTTGAACGTTACAGATGGATATCGTGAAGATAGTGAAGACGATGATTCATTTTGTCCAGACCCAGGTCAACTTGTATGGATGAATGCTATCAGAACATCGTCATTGGAGGACGATGAGCATTCTAAGTGGAATTGTTTTTGAAAGGTAATGTTAGCATCAAGCCTCATCAACCGGGAATGACTAAAACAAGGGAGATGCAGCAAGGCTAAGTGGGTCACACCTAGGGTATGTTATCACTTTTCTAGATACCCTTGGAAATATATATAAATTATCGATATGGTTGTGCATGAAACAGGGAGCGCTCGATTTTTAAGGGTGGGAACACCTAGGGTGATAACATAGTCGGTTCTATCCTGGTTAGGGGTAGGTCGGTCTTGTGTAGCAGGCAATCCCGGTGAGTTCCTTGATACATTTTTCTAGAGGGGTACTTTGATGGGTGGTACCCCAGTAGCCCCGTCATTATATGGGATCTATTCTTTCATACGAGCCTTTACGGTTTTGTTTGTAGAGCCTAGTATGCTGGAATTTAATTAATATAATAATTTTGGCTATTTGATAAGTATTTGTACTTAGATGCTATTATAATGTCACTAAATTTTCTATAAAATGTTTTGGTTATCCCAAGGGAAAAACTCATAGTGTTTATGTGTGACGCAGTCTTACGAGATACCTTTGTTTTCAAAGGGTTTTGATAACTTTAATAATTCAAATTGAGTGTGTTTTCTCACGCTGGTTTTCCAGACTGGCATGAGTGTTATTTTATTATAATGCTCGGGTCAGACCAAGTATTATAGGATAGAATGCTATGGAGCTCAGAAGACGAGCTGGATGACAGAGACGTATCTCTGTACTTGGTTATATTTCCGCTGTGTGGGGACAAGTTATTATAACTGTCCATTTTGATGTATTGAATTGTTGTGCCCAGATTATTGTATGTATATTAACATATACAGTTTCCCTTGTATCAAAATCTGTTATTATATTTTTTTCCCTTGCGATTGTGAGATTCTATGTATTGTTGTTCTTATTTGTTCTATTCTTTTCTTCTTCACCTCTAAAGATTCGTATTTCCATTCAATTTGAGGTGAAATGATGTGAATTATGGTCAACTGAATTATGGTCAACTCAAAGGGTTTGGAGATACTGTCTTTACATAGTGTGAATTTATATTTAAATGTAACAAACTGGATTTTTATGTCACTAACATATCAATTAACACAATAAACACAATAAAACATTTTATATCACTAACAGATCAGTATGCCACTCAACAAATCAATTAATACAATAAAACATTTTATATCACTAACAAATACGCGCTCTCGTATACATATACACTCAGACTCATTCTAGGGTACTACTGACCCTATCACTAATGAGTAATCCCACCAAAGCCTAGGTATTTGCTCAACCTAAGCTTTGATACCAAGATGTCATGACCCACTTTTCCGTATAGTTCGAACTGACACTTTACCACACTTGTCCAGTCCAAATTCAACAGAAAGGCGGGTAGTAAGAAAAAGAAAGTAGAAAGAAGATAGAAGGAAAACCAAACAACATAGAATCTCACAGCGGAATCGAATAATCTATAATATAGAACAAATCTTTACATAAAACAAAACTGTAATACTTATAGAACAGATAACAATCAGAGTACACCACCCTATTCAGCACGGACAGTTATAAAACCCTATCCTTACAAACTGCTGGTAACACAACTGTAATGCAACGGAAAAATAATCATCTACGTGAATATGTCTCTAGGACTCCAGCCCCTCTTCTGAAGCTCCAATCCTTCCAGCTAAACCTGGAAATATGCTTGGTTTAACCCGAGCATATAGGAAAAATCACGCCAGGGTTAGTCTGGTAAAACCAGCATGAGAATTTAAATCACAAGGATTTTTATTCATTATAACTTTCAAACATCCTTTTAAAATCAAAGGTATCTCGTAAGATCACATTACATATAAACACGATGGGTTTCCCTTACGATAACCAAAACCTTTTATAAAAAATCCAATGATATTATAATAATGTTTAAGTACAAATACTTATTCAAATAGTCAAAATTGTTACATTAATTAAATTCCAGCATACTAGGCTCTACAACCAAAACCGTAAAGGCACGTATTGGAGAATGGATCCCATACAATGACTATGCACTGGGGTACCACCTACCATAGTACACGTCTAGAAAAATATACTGAGGACCTCGTCGGGATCACCTACAACACAAGACTGGTCTACCCCTAACCTGGATAGAACCGAATACGCTATCACTCCAGGTGTTCCCACCCTTACCTAGTTCTTCCTATACACTATAGTAATAATATTTGAGGATATCTGGAAAGGTGATAAATATACCATAATTGGGAGCGACCCACTTAGCCTTGCTGCATCTCTCCTAATTTTTAATCATTCCCAGTAGATGAGGCTTGAGGCTACAATTAGCTTTCTAAGAAATTTACACTTGGAATGCTTATTGTCTTCTAATGACAATGTACTGAAAGCATTCATCCATACAAGTCCTTTCTAGGCCTGAACGAAACCGAAGGCACTATTCCTACTGCATTCGTTTTGGAATCATCCTCAGGATTAGTAGCGATTAGCCCTTGCACTTCACTACTCCATCTTCGATTCCATGCCCTTCCCTTCACTTTGAAAATGTATTTGCTGGATCGAAGTGGTTTTTAGATAACTTATCCAATCCCGATCTCTTCGAAACGACCTTCGATATTTTTGGCAAACTCAACCTCGATTCTTTAGGAAATAAATAGACGAAAATAAGATCGGAGATCATCTCCTAACCATTAGTGGACGGATTTTCTTAAAATCGTCCTAGAAGAATGAAACAAGTTCATACGTACAATATATCACCTCGAATCATAATTGTACCATATAATCACCGTGTTTCTCCTAGATATTTCCAAAGCTATGTTTTAGTCCAAATTAGATAGTCGGTTATTTAACTATTAAATAAACAATCATTCAATCAAAGATTCCATTTCCCACTAAAATCACTAATCCTTATTTAATTTAAATTTCAATAAATTAAATCTCATTATTGAACAATATATACTTATCGTACAGGAATAAGTATATTCACCAACCATTTCCTTCAATAATAATTGAAAACCCTATTAAATAAATATGGAAAGTACTCTGTGGTATCAACCATGGATTCTCAGCTCGATGATTACGTCTCTATCCCAGAGAAATCGAAACTTAACTGTAGGTAATCTCTACCTTTCGATTACGCCATAAAAGTATACCATTACTTTTCGAAAACTTTATTTAATAATTATCTCAAAATAATAAGTATAAATTTCCTATATAAATTTTCCAATTTAATTTAGGAAAAATACTGTTTATAACAGTTTACTATATAATATATTATTTTTAAAACATTATTAATATTTGAACAATTTATCTTGAAATAAAATACTTTAATGCTAATCAATCCTTAAGTAATAATTTACTTGAAACAAATCACAATAAAATAACTTTAATTTTTAATTAAATATACTTTAAACAACTTAAATAATTAAATAGCTTTGAAATAATAATTAAATACTTTTTATATAATTTTTAAGTAAAATAAAATAATTAACTTTAAATCATTATCAAAATATTTATTAATTAACTTTAAAATATCATTAATAAATAATAATTATCCTTAAAACAATTTTGGTTTAAAAGTCAACTTCCAAATCGGAAAAAAAGACTTATTAATTTCAGTGGTACTCAATCAAATTATCATTCATCCCATAACAATCCTGAATAATAGACATAGATATTCACATCAATCTATTTTAATGATTAATCAAACAACATATTGCCCAATATAATTATCGGGATAATAAATAGATGTCCATATAAATACAATAGCAGGACATGGTTTTAATTCTACTAATCAATGTCTAAAAATACACATATTCAGTAATAATTGCAAAACGGTGATATATTCTGCCAATAGGTGTCCAATTAAATAAATTAGCGGAACAGTGTTTTATACCACTAAACAGATGTATGATTAACTTAAATTAACTTATCGTTATTCTTATATAGGCAAATAAATTCAATAGATAGATCACATAAATTTTAAACAATGATATATGTTTTTAAATTGGTAATTAAAATCGGTCCGTTTTAAATTTCTTAAAATTTTCACTTGCTTAATCTCGAATATAAATCGCATGATGATGTAGTGTTCATCGAACGAACCCAACGCAACAAGTTTCACGTCAAGCGAGTTTTATATGCATTGCTCATGGCATTTTAAAAGTTTACGAAATACAATATAAATTAACATTTTATATTTAAAACTTGACTGTTTTATAATACCATAAATTATCACTAAGTCAAATTAGACAACGGGCTTCAGGAAAATGAAGTACTCGACGATACGATCCCGTTGCAAAAAGAATCGATTTGATTGGGTTTCACATGAACGATTTATAACAATCTAAAGTTTTTAACTATAAATATATATAAATCAAATTAAATCCCACCCTTGTGAAATTGGGCTGAAGCCAAGCCCACTACCCAAAAACCCATTCTCCTTATCCTTCTTCATCCCTTTTTCTATTTCTTCCAGTTCTAGTTAAAACAAGAACCCAAATCCAACTCCTAATTCTTTGATCCACTTCTACTTCAACGAGACATCATGCACTCGCATACTCCTCAAGACCAAACTAAGATTTACGCGCCCCATTAACTAGGCTTCGATCATCATTTCGCATACCTGGAACTTCACTCGTGTGTGCATACATGTACGTGCATGTGCACGAACGAACCTCGCCACCGCTCAACCAATCGACACCACCCACCAACGTCTCTGACCACCCTCGACACCCTAATGCTGTCGCCTACGCCCCTTCGTCCAAAGTTCAAACAAACATTGTCGTGAACGACACACCCGCATCCACTAAACCCCCTCCTACGACCACCGCAAGCCACTAGAACTTGCACCACTCGACCACCAGAACCCTCACTCGCCGCCACCACTTCCAAAGCAAACTAATCCGACCGATTGCCTCTCCTAGCCGCAACTCGATGACTTTCGAACACCCCCAAACCGCCTCCTTAAACCCTAAAAACTTTACGCCATCTGAAACCAAAGTCAAATTCAAAAATTCTTCACAATCAACCTCTTCCCCTTGATGCGATGCTCCTCCTTGGGCAGGCCCGCTTTCCCTTGACGACCCAATCACCGGATTTTTTTTTTTAATGAAGATCAATCAAACCAAAATCTCTCTAAATCTAACAATTTAAAAATCTTGATTTCTTCACTAAAATTCATGGTTTCGCCTAATAGTCATGACTATATATATAAATCAAAGATTTAAGAAGGGTGAAATTTTCCAAAATATTGTTTTCTTACTGTATATTCAACATTGCACACAATATATAGCACGAATCGACCTAAACCTATTTTTAATGTATTCCCTCAAAAATAAACAAGTTTACATCATCTTCAAATTCGAACTAGATTTGGAGATAGAAATTTTTAAAGATCGAGCATATATGAATATTTCATTGTAAAAAATTAGAGCATTTAAATTCTTCCAAGAATTTCTCTACTTTAACTCTCACCTTAAAAATGCTTGAATCTTTGAAATCTTCAAGTTGAAATTTCAGTTTTTGATCTACAAACTTGAATCCTTGATTTTACTTTTGAATTTGAATAGAAATGCTTCTTCTTTCTTTTCTTTTACGATTCCTTTGTTTGCAGAGTATTTTACAATGTTTATTTGTTTACAGGCTATCAAAAAATGAAGCTACACACAAACTTATATATATTTACGCAAGAAAGTAAAGGTGTACACGTACAGGATTATGCCTCAAAATAATTTGATATGTCGTACAATGTTTTGTGATGGATTTGAAATGAGGTGGCTTTGAGTTGATATTGAGATGAATAATCTTTCATCCTTTATTCTTTTGCTTTGAATTGAAAAGAAGTTAAATCGAATGTTTTAGCCTTTCCTATTTTGAACCAGACAAGCATATGTTTATATTTTCTTTTTCCCTCTCATCTGACTTGTAAGTTTAAATACCTTTCTCTTTTCATTTTTACTAGTTTGTTTTTTTGCAGGCTTTGTTTTACTTTTTACTTTGGCCATTTTTTCCCTCTTTTATATATTTTTCAATTTACTTCGTTAAATTTTCTTTTGATTAATAACATGCTTTATATATATTTTGAGAACAACATGTAAAGTGGTTTTTTAAATAAACCATTTAAGTCTTCTCATTTATATATATATATATATATATATATATATATATATATATATATTTCTATTAATATATATATATATAACTCAAGCCATTAAAAGTTTTTGCCATTCCATTTTTAGATAACATTTTTGTTCCACGTTTCCTTTTATATTTAAAATGTATAATTCAAAGCAAATGAAAATTTTTCTATACTATCTTTATAAAAATAAATTTTTTGTCAAAATGTTACTTTTGTAAAAGATTTCCTTTCTAAAACAATTTTATAATTTTTCTCATTTCTATCATATATATTTTCTTCTTTTATTTTTCAATATATGTATTATTTTAATATACCATTTATATTTGCTTAAAAATATTACATATATATTTTTTACATTCTTCTTAACTAATGTGTGTGTGTGTAAGAAAAATCACATATTTTCAACTTTCTCTATTTAAAATACATTATATTTTTCATAACCCAAAATCATTTCTATTTATAATATACTTCTTATTCATCTACATTTATTTGCTAAGAACCAAATTATATATATAAAAACTGTTGTTCTGGATAAATATATATAAGAAATTTCAACCAAATCAATTTCCTATTTTATAAATAAAAATCTGGAAATTCCGAATATAATCTTAGGTTAAAAGCTATATATTATTACCAGTTACCATTAACGAGAATTTTATTTTGATTAAATTACTGTATTATTGAATATTAAAAATTAATATTCAAACTCAAGACGATAAAAATTCAGAATCGTTACAGTTTGCTCGTTCTCTCTCTCTCTCTATGCCTCTATCTTAAGTCGCTCTACTATCTCGTTCACAAGCTTTATGCGCGTATCCTCAAAAACAATTTGCAGCCCATGAATATCATCTTTAACACAATGGCATTTTGAACAAGGGAGCAATAGCTGATGTCTAATTAATAACCACCATGCGGAATAAAATGGTCTACTACTAAGTTAGAACATGATACATGACTATCTATCATAAAACCTATATGCTTTATCCAAGATCCGCATATTGGTTCGTCCATGTTCAGCCTAATTAGTGATGTGTGTATATAAAAGTTTACTTAAACACAAATTATCCAACTCATACACGCATCACATTTGAAACAAGAATTCAAAGTTTTATCAAAGCAGCTGAACAAAGGTACTGTTTGCACCGAAAATTGGCATGAACACCCAATAGAAATTTTTGTACAGAAATAACTATAGAGAAATAAATGAAAAACAGAGGAAAGAAGCAATCGAACAATAGAAAATAAGCGATAACAAGAACACAACGATTTATAGTGGTTCGATGTTGAAAGCCTACGCTCACTTTGGAGAAATAACTTTATTTATTACTTGAATTATTGAGTACAGAGGGACGGATCAAAGTAGTGCCCTTAGTTACAAAAAGTACTAAGTAAACAAGTAGCATAAAGATCCTGAAGATAAACGATCAAGTCTATATTTATAGGCAAAGACAGTGAAATATCTTTTTGAAATTTCGACAATGGAGTCACCACATGTAGAAGAAGTCATGGTATCGATTGCGAGTCCCACATCTTTCACAATAACAATTGGTATCGATCGTTCTATAGGCTCATTTTGGCATACGATCAATAGGGTGGGCTCCACTCTTTGAAATATTGATATTCCCAAATTTTCATGTGTATTTGACTTTAGATTTTGATATATCGATCGTTTTCCATTGAGTTGAACTGTAATATCAGTACGGTATGATCCATAATTGGTGAATATGGACCGTACCCAATCCATTTTCAGTCAATTGTATATTTTCATATTTTTATTGTTCTATTGAGTTAGTCTAATACTTTCACTTTGCCACTGCTTCATAATATCATCTGTGCCTAATTTTTGGGCTTCGTGGTTGTTAATCTGACTTGTCGATCCCGATGTCAATCAAGTCTAACTTGTCTAATCAGTTCGAATATAGTTGGATCAAAATGCCAAATAACACTTACCCTCAAAGTACATCTTGTTTCAATAAACTTGCTTTGAATCGATAAAAGTTATAGTCGTCGAAAAAGAATCCATTCTACTTTTTGAAAAGTTGTCATCCTTTTGTTGAATCGCTTTCCTTGAAGAGTTGTGTATTTCTTTATTTGACATGAGGATTGAATGATTTCCAATAGCATAAATTCTGAATTGTAATTTTCCAATTAATATACGTACCCAATTCCATTAAGCTAGTATGCGTCGGTTATCTGGTCCGCTTCTTTCTTTGATAACTCCAGTTGTCGATTTCAAGAAATTGAGTTTTTAGGATACACATGTGCACGTTCATGTAACCGTTCTTGTCATTGGCTTGCGGATGCCTTTGTATGCTCACTAGTCATTGCCAGTTTTGTGTAATGCTATTCAATCATTTGCATTTTTATAAGATGGATATGCATGAACCCATCAGGTAAATGGATCATACTTTATCCACCGTAAATATGGATTGGGTCAAATTCATTTGAGTTGGATCATGTTCGATCGTTCTCCCCCCTTCTTTTTTCTAACTCAAGAAGAAGACGATGGATCGTTCCAAAGCCATTAGTTTTGGATTGTACATGATCTAAGTATATGTTGAACGAACCAATTCCACTGTGTATTAAAGGAAAGGATCGGCATAGATCCATCATAGAATGATCGTGCTCGAACATTTCCTAATTTGGCCATTTGATTAAATTGCAAGTAAGAAAAATGGATCAGCGTAAGGCCATCATAAAACGATCGCACCCGATCATTTATAGGCCAAATATCCATGGTTTGAATCACATTCTTCATTTATATACGTGGATACTTAGGTCATTTTCTTCACTTCACTCCATTTTCTATCATCATTATCCAAATCAAAAAAGAAACCCTATCTTCATCTTCTCATTCACCATCAATCCATCGAGCTTCCCGACCCAATTCCATACTTATCTCGTAATTATCTCCATAGGTCGGTCTGCTTCCTTACTTAATCAATCATCATCGCCGCCATCCCCTATTGATCTTGCTTCATACTCGAAATCAAATCGCATCGACTTTTTAATTTTTTGACATAGGTATGTCGAACTTCTTTTTCTTATGACAATTGAGTGACAATATGATGATTCTCATTCTAGTTAGCATGATTCAAGTCATGGCGATTCGATCGGTTTGAGTGGAGGAAGGAGATGGTGATGATTGGGTCGAGTTGTTTATGTTGGTGTTGAGGTTGGATGGAATGCAATTGTTTGAGGTCGAAGGTGGGAGATCGTTTTCAGCCTATCGTTCTTTGAGTTCTTGGCCGATCATTCTTTGAATTGGTGTTTTAGATTCTTGGATCGAAGCGAAGTGTGCAATAGGAGTCGAAGTTTGAATCGATCACAATGATCGGTTGGAGAACGATCAATTGAAGAAAGATCGATTGTGAAATGATCGGCATGTGCATTGGGATGATCGGTCGTAACATTTTTTGGATCGTTTGTTCGTTTATATTGGACAAACGTTCTTAAAATCCCCAAATCTTAATTATATATTTGTGATGAGCTTCGGCCTTAAACGCGTGAATTGTAGTACATGACTTACATATGAAATGGACTACATATCGAACAGTGGAACGAACTCGACTAATTTCCTGCATATTTATGTTTGTTGCCAGTGCCTTGGAAAAATTTGGGAAGCCCATCCACTTCTAAATGCACAATTTGAACTTCGACATGCAACCAATTGATCCCGATGATTAGACTAAACCCTTTGCCATTGACGTAGAGAATCGGTTCAGATGGTCAGTAATGATGATCGCTCTGATCGAATCGGGGAGTCTCATCACAATCAGAGTCTTTAATTCTGAACTGTTTTTATTGCATTGCACGACACTTCACCACTCTGCACTAGCACACACTTCGCATGAGGGAAAAAGTTATTTTTTCTAATGATGATTATCTAATGAGTTTAGTAGTCATAGGTTCCATATGCTTGAGGCGTTTAGCTACTATGTCCTCTAGATAGATTTCGCAGCACAATAGTACAAGCGAGAAATCGAGCTTTGCAACTACTTCCAATAAATTCTCTCCCAGACATCAAGCTGAACAACTAGAACATTCCTGTCCATCACTCGACCTTTTCTCTATCGTTCCTGTCCTTCTAGCAAAAGTGATAGACCCTGCTCCCAACACTCCAGATGTCGCTATATTTTTGGAAGATCCGAAGGATTCTATGGCTTCAAAAATTAATAAAGCCTCTCTTTGTAGAATTTTGCTAGACACGAGATTCCATTTGATGGCATGTGAGTTTCGACTTGGGATAATAGAGCTCATATGCCCCGATGAAGAGTTTACTACATCCAACAAATTCATGTGTTGGGAAAGATGCATCCCGCCCTTCAATTCATTTATTCAAGAGATGCTACATCATATGAGTTACACCGGCACAACTGCATCCAAATGGTTATGCCTTGCTTAATTTTACCTACATGGCATTTTATGGAGTTTTTGTTTCATCCTCCAACTCCTGAAGACATTCGATTTCTTCTCACCTTTAAGCGATGAAAGGGAAGCCTTTCTTTTACATTTCTCGAGTCAACCAAGAAAGGCCAGATCCAGACTGGTACTTGGAACAAAATGAGCGCTTTTAAAAGTGAGTGGTTCGATATCTTTTGCTCCTCTGACTTTTCCATATGGTTGTTAGAAGGACGTAAGTGTTACTCCTTGCCTAACTTATTAAGTGCTTGTATCAAAGTCATATCCTGATAAAACAATTTTTCTAGTTTGAGCAGGCTCTTATCCATGACCCGATGGAAAAAATATACAGAAACGATCTTGGTGCTAAAAAGGGTTCAATCAGAAGATAGAGACATTGAGAATCTCCTTATTGATGAATGCCTCGTTACTTACTTCCTAATGGAAGAGGGTGATAGCATAAGGCTACCGTCACTACAGGAGTTATAGTGGCTGAGTAGCAAGATATGGTTAATAATGAAGGCCATCAAACTGATCTTGTCGTGCCCCCAGTTGAGGGGGCTTAGGAAGCTACCAAAAAAGTCGAAGCGGGAGATAAAGGTGATGACCTTGGTTGCGATGACGTGGGTCCTAGTTTCGGGGCTGTGATCAGATCTTCGCAAACCTCACAGCCCCCTGCTCTTGAAAAAGAAAAAAGGAAGAAGCTTGTTTCCAAGCTCCTTTAAAGCCGCCTCTTCAAATAGCTTAAGCTATCCATCAACCCTTTGGTTATTTCGGATTAGTCCCCTTCTCAACCTTCTGAACACTTGGACAAAACATTTAGGCATTATCTGATCTTCTGATGCCAGAAGACGTCGATGCCTTCATTTTAGCAACATAAGCATTGGTGGATCAGAATTTCCTTCCAGAGCTGGGGCTGGAATCCCTCCAACCACTAGTGGAGAGGTTACTCCTTCCATTAGAGCATCAATAACTGATCTGTTTGGGGGAAACAAGAACATGCACATTCGCATGCACTTCACAATATTGCACTGCACTTTTCTCATGTTCTTCAATACTCAAAGTTGATTCATTCTTCATCTTTGTTTGTAGAAATAGTGATGAGGAAGAAGCATATGTTTCGGCCGTTATAGGAGATATTATGCCAAAATCTCGACTCTTGATCGGGCTCGTATCGCCAAGGCAGAGGTCATGAACATGTCCCTAGCTATCACTCTAGTCAGATTGGGATTACCAAAATAGAGGTGACAGAAAAAGGTCTTCTTATGGTAAGCATCAATCTAGATTTAGATATCCTCCCCCTAAATATTCTGAAAGGCAACGAGATCGCCACAACGACGTTCATCCTATTGACACTTCTCATGGTTCCCTTTCTACTTCCATTTCTTCATAGACCATTGTTCCATCTCATCCTCAATGATCCATAGATTGTCGACATCATAATGAGCATGGTGCTCACCAACAAAGGTCGAACAAAGAGAGGATTGACATCTACGCTGTCACTGAATTTCAACAAGCTGATGCCACCGCTCACATGGCCTAACTTAAATCAAAATTTCCAAAAGTATGTCTTGATGGATTTTTCTTTATACCTAATCTTAAGAAAGTCCTCGAAAAAGTCCAGCATATTACTATGAATGGTGTGAATGATATCCATAAGCAACATAATGAGTGGATGAGAGTGGATGAGAGTGGCGGAGAGGATTTTTATGGTGTCTTGGAAGAGAGTGGCAGAGATCGAGAAGTTGAAATGCCAAGAGGCCAGGATAAGAAGATCATCGAAACTCTAAATAATGTGTTAGAATCTTTAAGGAGATCACAAGCAGAAGCTGAGAGAAAAGCAGAAATGACCATCAAGGCACTTGAAGACGAGAAGGCCAGGGAATTGGTCGCGGTTGAAGCGATTCATTATCGGAATCATTTTGAAGAAACTATTACTCTTAATGAGTTGGAAGATAATTTCTCTTGGGAAGGTTTAAAGAAGTTTTTGAAGAACAAAATATGCGCACCGCTAGGAAATCCCTCCTCTATAGAAGTTTCATGGATCTGAAGGGATGTCCGAGAAAGAATATTTATACAAGTCCAATGAATCATCTTGCTTTGGGCCATGACTGATAGAGATGCCTCTAAAGAAAAATGAGATGTTCATTTCTGAGATGAAGGAGTAGTTTCAGGATAGGATGGCCACTCATGGAAAAGGAACCATTGTGGATTTAATAGATATGGTTTCCCGTTATGAAGCTTTGAGCAAAAAGAGTCCGGTCGCAACCAGAACAACAACAATAACAACAACAACAACAACAACAACAGGAGGAAGTTCGTAATAATGGAAAGAAGCCATGGCAAGGCAAGTCCGGTGGGGGATCTTAATAAAACTGTTTTAAAGATGTTGAATGTTTTAACTGTGGAAAGAAAGGTCATTATTCAAAGTATTATATGAGACCCAAGGTTCAAAGGCAGCAACAAGGAATCGTTTCTCCTATGGTTCAAAATAGTTTCTTCCATAATTGCTAGAAAGGAATGCAGCCCAGAGAAGCGCGGCTAAGTCAAAACTAAGTTTGAGCACGAATCCAAAGGTAAAACGGAGGCGTAGAAAATTGGTCAGGATGTTCATGAGGAATTTGTTACCGTCGGGCTTGAAAGAGACGCGGCTGTCGGAAAGGTGACATCGGTGCTCTCGTTAAATAATAAGTAGATCATAAAAGAAAAGGCCAGGGAGGAGGTTATGGAGGAATTAGATCCACTGCTCATTTTTTAAAATGACAATGTCTTGAAGTATAGAAACTTAGAAAGGCTCCAAGGTGACTACCTTTACCATCTTGTATGGCTTAGGGGCATCTAGTTCAGGAGGAGAAGGAGGCTCTCGACACTAAAAAAATCGATTTGATGAGGCTAGAAGGCGAAATTCTATTGGGTGATGAACCCAAAGTTCTACATGAAACCCGACTTATACTCCAAAAGGAGCAGGTCACAACCTCTCAACATGAAGCTGGTGAAGGATCCGAATCTGTATCACACAATGTCGCAGATGATCAGAATTTGGTAACCCAAGCTATTCCCAGCATCACCATGAATTTTTCTATCGAGCCTGGCTACAATCCGGATAAGCCATATATTGCTACATCTGGTATGCTTTGCCCAATGGAAGGAGATTGTGGTGGCACTCCGGCTCATGTGGGGGATCAATCCAGAGAAGTTATTTCATTAAACTCTCATGTTCTTCAGAAAGCCAGAGTGTCGTCGATCAATATATCTAATCTCTTTTGTTTTGTTTTGTCGGCTTTAGATCAACTGGCTGCTGTCCCACCTCTTCCTCAAGAATTTCATTAAGGATCTCAGGTGCCAACGATAGAGTTTGTTAGTATCACGGCTTTAGCAACAGCCTAATATGCCCCATAAGAGGAAGTTTTTATGATTAACGAGCACTTGGTCGAAGTTTTGTTGATGGAAGAAGAGAACCATGTCTAGATATTCCAGTTGATGATGTCATCGTGAGGATTGGAGCTTTCCAATCATTGTTTATCCCCTCTATGCAAGAAATGGCACAGAAACTTGGGATGGACTTTGCTCTCTTGAGACAAAAATCAAGTAGGAAAAAATGGAGATCATTCCCCCTTTCGTCTCCATCATTTTGCCTGGAGAAACTGTGGATGCTTTCGTTTTCTAGCCAGAACCCCCCAAAATACACCTACTGGTTCAACCCAGTCTACTTCGGCGAAAGGCCAAGGAAGCGAGAAGAGAGGAGAGAAGAGGAGTGGGGAAAGTTTGAGGGAAATCTCTCTTGATTCCAAGAAGAAGAAGAGGAAGCCGAGGAGGAAGTGATTTTTTTGTACTCATGCTCCCGAGTCTTTTAGGTTTTGTTGGCCGAATTTGTATGGAATTGGCCACATTTTTGATTTTGTTGTTGTGAATACTTGTACTTGACTTTCCAAGCTTATGTTAATAAAATTCTTTTACTTTTGTTGAACTCTTGTATGTATTTGCATAAGTATTTAAGCTTTAAAATTTTCCATCATTGTACTTGTAATTTTTTGCTCATTGATTCGGATGATAATTTGTTAATTTTATTCCAGGGCCTTTATATGGTCGTGGCCTTAGGTCGTACTAGACATTGGACTCAAGCCCTAGTGTTACACTATCAGATTCAGCGGTTTAAGTGGTTATACTCCTACCCCCAGTTCTCGGGTGAAAGGATTTGATAGTGGATAGTCGAATTCCATCTTTAGCGAGTTTATAATCATCCTATTGGTTTTAGGCTGGAGTTTATGTAACAACTAGTGGTCGAATCGCATTCAGCTATCTGTTTATACTCATATCTGCACTTTAAGGATAAGAGTTAGTTGGGAGTGATTGAATCGCACCCAACTTGTATTTATACTTCTGTCCACGCTTTGGGGACTTGGAGTTATTTCGAAAAATAATCGGACTGTACTTTCCTTATTTGATTGATTTTCCCCTAAGTCCAGGGTTTGACTTAAAGAGCGATCGGTCATGTCATGATTGCTCTTGATTAATGACCGCCTCATCACTTAGTGGGATTAATTTGATAATTCGAAGGTCAAATCACATCCATTTCTCGTTAGGTACTCCATCTATCAAGTTGTGAGCGAGAATCATCGAAAGAACGGTTGGACCACATTCATTTTATTTAGTTTAATTGTGAACTTGTGTAAACGGCTGGCTCCAAACTCTGGAACTTATTTGGACATGTCAACATTAGTTAGTAGGCTACCGCAACTAACATATAATTCTACAACAATATAGATATGAAGGAAATTTTAAACTTTTATTTGCCAAATGGAAAGAAATGACATAATTTGCCTTATTACATTTATGGAAGATCAAATGGTAAAGCAATTAGGAAATTTAATACAACCGAATGAAAAAGAATAAATTAAGTAAAATAGCATCGCAAATGCTCGCAATTTAATGCCCTTGGGAGTGTTACACTATCAACGGTCACTAGCTCAAAAGTTCGTTCTCCAAACCTCTATTCAATGATATGTGGTCCTTCCTAAGTAGGATTCATGTGTGTCGGGATAGGAAAAACCCATTTCAAGACGAGATTGTCGAATTCATAGGTTCTATGTCAGAATTTAGTGTTAACTATCGGGTGAGTTGGTGTTGATGTGCAGCTGCCTCAAATCAGCTTCTCCGCGCTTCTCCTCTACAAAGTCTAGAGATTCTAATAGGAGATCTCTATTCATTCTGGGGTCTTAGTAGGCCACTCGACGAGAAGGTACTTCGAGTTTAAAAGGAATGACGGTTTAGGAGCCATAAGCAATGGCGAACAGAGTATGGCTAACCGTGGACTTATGGGTGGTTCGGTAAGCCTATAATGTTGTTGGAAGTTCATCCACCCACTTGCCTCTAGCCTTTTCCAAACGTTTCTTCAGAATGGACTTCACGATTTTATTCACAACGTCAACTTGTCCATTTGCTTGAGAGTGAGCAACTTCTGCAAATCTCTTTTCAATATGATGTTGATAGCAAAAGTCTTTGAATTCAACATATCGAATTGAGTACCATTATCAGTTACAATGGTTCGTGGAAGGCCAAAATGATAGATGATGTTTTGAACAACGAAGTTGATTACTTTCTTTTTCATAATCGTGGCTAAAGGTTCCGCTTTGACTCATTTGGTGAAGTAATCAACTGCTATGATGGTGTACTTCGCACCACCTATAGAGATCAGTAAGGAATCGGTAATATCTATGCCCCATGTGGAAAACATCCATGGACTGACCATTCATGTAATTTTCTTCGGTAGAGCTCTCGGAACTTTTGCATACATCTGACACTTATTACATCACTTAGCATAATTAGCAGCATCATGGTTGATAGTTGGCTAATAATATCCATAACGAAGTTTTTTTTTGCTATGGTTTGCCTCCGGCATGATCGCCACATTCACTTTCATGAACCTCTTTTATGACTCGTTTTATTTCATCATGAGTGATACACTAGAGCAAAGGAACAGAAAAACCCTTTTTACACATGATTCCTTCCTAAATGACATATTGTGAGGCTTTGCGGAGGATTTATCATCTTTCATTCCTCCGTTTGGGAAGGACTTCCTGCAGCAAATAATCTTTAATCAGAGTCATCCATGACTCCTTCTCAGGCTTTGTCTCTAGTTCCTAGTCGAGTTCCATCTGAATTATGCTTGGAGCATTTAGTACTTCGACTGGATGCAAGCCCATTTGTTATGCATCCTCTGTGCTAGAAAACTTTACCTAATGAGTCGGCCTCTTTGTTTTGATCCTGGGGAATGCGTGTGATGTCATAATTCTCAAAGTCAGTCAATAGCTCTTGAACTCGGGTAAGGTACGGTGTGAGTCATTGTCCTTTAACCTGGTAGGCTCCCTGACTTGGAATACCACCAATTGGGAATCGCAAAAGATTTCAAGAGATTTTATCCCTAATTCTTTGACAAGTCTCAATCCAGCAATCAGAGCTTCGTACTTAGATTCATTGTTCATTACGGAGAAGTCAAGCTTTAAAGCGTAGCAAATTGATCGATCCTCTAGAGTTACTAGCACGACTCCGGCTCCAGAACAACGATCATTGGATGATCCATCCATATAATTTTCCACCGATGGTAGAGGCTTCACCGCTTTCTTGGTGATCATCCTGTGCAATGAATTCTGCTATAATGTCTGCCAGTGCCTGTCCATGGATGGCTCTCCAAGGGAGATGAGTGATGTCGAATTGGCTTAGCTCGATGTTCCACTTGAGTAACCTTCATACATCTTATGTTGTAATAAGACCTGTCGTAATGGTCGATCGGTTGATGAGCCTAAAAATAAGGGCAGAGCTCTCGTGAAGCAATCAACAAGTAGTACCCCAATTTCTCTATCTTCGGGTAGTTCCTTTCAGGTCCTATTAAACACTTGCTAACATAATAGACCAGTCTTTGGATTTGATTCTCCTTATGAAGTAGTGCGGCACTTATAGCGTGTATCGACATGGCCAGATATATATAAGTCTTCATGATCCACTGGCTTTGACAAGATGGGAGGCCTCTCTTAGTGGTACACCAAAGCTTGGATGCATCTTCATAGTCCTATGTCCATTCGAATTCCCTCTTCTAATCAAGTTGAAGAAAGGTATGCATTTATTGGTAGCTTTGAAAACAAATTAACTTAGGTCGACAACCTTCCCATTTAAGCTCTGCACTTGTTTGATGGCTTTTGGCACTAAGATGTTAGAAATTGATCGAATTTTCTCTAGATTAGATTTGATTCCGCGGGCATTGATGATGAAAACCAAGAACATTCCAGATACAAAAAAGAACATTTTAGAGCATTGATCTTCAATTTGTAATATCGAAGGATGTCGAACATTTCTACTAAGTCCCTAATATAGCCACTTGATCATCGTGACTTCAGGAGCATATGATCCAAATATACCTCCATCGTCTTTCCAATCTGATCTTTAAACATTCAGTTAACTAGGCATTGATAGGTCGCTACCACATTCTTCAATTCGAATGGCATCACTACATAGCAGCACAATCCAATGTCGGTAATAAAACTGGTGTGCTCCTGGTCGAGGATGTGCATCAAGATTTGGTTATATCCGAAGTACCCATCCATAATGGATAGCAACTCATGTCCTGCGGTTGAGTCTACCAGCTAGTCGATATTTGGAAGGTGAAAATTGTCTTTTTGACACGCCTTGTTTAAATCCGAATAGTCAATGCACGTTTGCCACTTTCCATTCGTCTTTCTCCGAAGTACAGGATTGGATACCCATTTAGGGTAGAGGGCATCATGGATAAACCCATTGCTTTTGAGTCTATCCACCTCCTCTTTAAAGGCAGTAGATCTCTCTGTATCCATACTATGCCTTTCTGTTTCACCAAGATATGCCCCGAGTCGATATTTAATGCTTGGCTCGCGATGGCAGGCGAGATCCCACACATATCAAAATAAGTCCAAACGAATACATCGAGATTCGCTATGAGAAAACAAGTAAGTTCTTTCATCATCGAGGGGCTGTACTATGATCCGATCTTTAGGACCCGTGATAGGTCATCGTGGCTGATCGTGATGTCAATCATCAGCTTAGCCGGTGCAACCTTGGTCTCTTTGGGCTCCTCGTTGTCATCCCTCGGATCTATGTCTTTATAGAACCGACTGTAGCGCCCGAGCCTAGGCCCAGGCACTGGTTATCAATCTTCAACGGTTTGGATGTGGAGAGACTTGTCTGTACCCTTATCTTTCTCCTTTCATTGAGCATCCCTCAACTCAACCATATAATAGGTACGTCCAGTCGTCTGATCGCCATGTACAACTCCAACACCTTATTAGTTAGGAACTTCAAAGTCAAGCAATATGGGGAAAGAGCTTTTAGGAATTCAGCTACGGTCGGTTGGCCAAAACAAGCATTGTATGGTGAGTTAACTTCCAAGATAAATAATGGCAACATCTGCACTCTCATGCGGTCACCTTCTCCCAAATCCATGGCCAATTTGATATAACTGATAGCTTCAGTCACAACACTATTAAAGCCATGAATGCGAGTTTTAGGCAGTTTCATTTCCATGGCTTCCATCTTCATCTAGTCGTAAGCCTTTTTGAAAATTATATACAAGGAACTATCACAATCCACCAAGATCTTTCTCAATAAGGTGGGATCGATCATGGCCAAAATGACCATTGGATCGATCATAGGTGCCTCCACCTTATCTACATCTCTATTTCTAAATACAATGTCGACTGCCATCGTATGCTACTATTTTATCGGAGCTCCATCTTCTCTACTTAACCTTCAAAATTCATGTGCATGATTGCGCTAGCATAGTGCTCCATCTCGTGCTAGCTCTTATCAGCTAGATGCAGTCCTCTGACTATTGTATTGATAACTAATCTTCCACCAGTCCGCGCAGGCTCCTCAACCTTATATGGTACTTGCCTTGGTTAAGGTCGAATGTCCTATGCATGCCATCCTGTGGGCTCTAACAAACTGTTGTAGTCTTCTTTTCCGAATCAATTTCTCGATAACGTCCTGAAGATGCCTACATTCATTAGTGTTGTGACCATAACATTCATGGAACCGATAGTATTTTCTAGTCTGCTTCTACTTCTCCATCGATTCATTTGGAGGTGGCTTCCTATACTTAATTTTATTACATGTGGAAAAGCATACATTCTCTAGAGATGTATTTGACGGCATGTAGGTATCATACATTGGAATCCTAATCTTTCCTTCCAACATCGCTCTTTCGTTCACGGTTCCTATCTCCGTCTTTCTTTTGTTGATTCGATTATTTTATACATTTACTTGAACTTTTCCCGAACTCTCCCTGCACTGTTTCACTGCAATGTTACTTTGCACTCCCTCTCCACTCGGTCCCACAACATTCTTGTTCCTAGAGCATTTAGCTTCCTCTTTTCTAAATACCGAGCTGCTTTTGCATAGAAATGCTCCAACATTGTGGGTGGTTTGCCAACTATTCAATCGCCAAAGTCAGATTCTGGGTCAGTCCCTCTTGTTAACACCATCAATATTGAATGGTCATTCGGATTACTGACTACTGTAACGCTTGTGTGAAATCTCACTAAGTAGTCTTTCAGTGATTCTCCCGAAACCAGGATCACGCTTGATAGGGCATTACATCTTTAGGGCGTGTTGCGTGCATATGGGACTGCTCCATTTTTTTTGCTAAATCATCAAATCTAAATATTGACCATGGGAGTAATCTCATAGACCACATTGTTGCTATGTCATAGAGAGTAATAGGAAAACATCAGCATTTTATGGAAATATCGGCTCGCGCGGAATCCATCAGCCATTCATATCTCATGATGCGCTGGCTGGGGTCGGTTTTTCCCTCGTAGGCAGGCATTGACGGCATGTTGAACCTCATTGGATACTTCGCTGTAGAATATTATCAATGAACGGGGTGTGGCTCCTCAAGATCCCTAATCATCATTGGCCAAGCCTTGGCTTTCCCATAATAACTGTTTGATCATAGCCGACAAGCTGGCGTTTGGATAGTTGGAGCAAAGTAGTAGTCATGCTCCACCTCATATGAATGGTCTGGTCAATGTCTACGGATGTTTCACGCCTTGTTGGCTCAATATCCTTTTGATGTGTGCCGCATGCGTTTACATCGTCGTCATTTTGGAAAGGTAACCGCTCCAAAAGTTGGATCGGCACGAAGTCATTCCAGATGGATCGATACCGATCGTTATTGGTCTGTCTGGATCGATCGGATAATGGCGGCTCGACGTTTCAACGTGGTATCCATCAGATCTGCGACATCTACATCTTAGTCATCTGATGAAATTGAGCTTTTCGATGCAAAATAAGGAGTTGGCTTTCTACTAGTGTTCCTCCATTGTTGATCCCTGAGTTGATTCATTAGATCGATATTGGCTTGAATCTACTGTTTCAACTATCGACGGCTATCCATGAGTTCTCTTATCAGTTTCTAGAAATCAGCTCTCATGATAGATTCAGCTGGATTCTAGACATCAACTGGATTGGTAGCATTACCATCTACTGGTTGATTGCTCTGGCCTCCTTGCTAGATGCCAGCGTTGTCATTTCGCTCTACGTTTTGAGTGGTAGATCTCGTATTCCTAACCATTATTAATAGTTTTCCTTAGATTTCTGCAAGCTGGAAAAAATGGATAAACTACTTAAATATAGTTCTAGATCTCTTCGTGGTATTTATGCAATCCAGTAGTAGCAAGGGGATCCAAATAGAGCTAAGAATCTTCCTCTCAATGAAAGCACTAAAATGTTTGCATCAAAAATTGGCACAAACACTCAATAGAAATTTTTATAGAGAAATAAATGAAAAGTAATAAATAAAAAACTAAGGAAACAAAAAATCTAATAATAAAAAATAATCAATAATAAGAACACAACAATTTATAGTTGTTCGGCGTTGAATGCCTGCATCCAGTTTGGAGAAATAACTTTATTTATCACTCATATTGCAAAATATAGAGGGATGGATCGAGTAGAGCCCTTAGTTACAAAAAGTATTAAGCAACAAGCAGCATAAAGATCTTGAAAATGAACGATCAAGTCTATAATGAATAGGGGAAGATGGTTATATATCTTCTTGAAATTCAGCAACAAAATCTCCAGATCCAGAAGAAGTCATGGTATAGATTGCGGGTCCCACATCTTTCACAATAACGATCGGTGCCGATCATTTTATGGGCTCGTTTTGGCATGTGATCGAAATGATGGGATCCACACTTTGATATATTAATGTTCCCAAAGTTTTATATGTATCTGACTTGTAGATTTTGAGATATTGACCATTATCCATTAAGTGGAACTGTAATATCGATACGATACGATCCATAATTAGTGAATGTGGATCATATCCAATCCTTTCTCGGTAAATGGTATATTTTCATACTTTTATCATTTTATTGAGTCCATCTCTTGCTTTCAATTCGCCACTGCTTCGTATTATCATCTGTGTCTGATATACGGTCTTCGTGATTGTTAATCTGACTTGTCGATAACGATGTTAGTCGAGTCTAACTTGTTTAATTAGGTCGGATATAGCTGGTTCAAAATGCTAGATAATAGGTGCTGAAATAAGGATCATAGATTGGCCATGATCCGATAATTTAAGAAATAACTAATAAAACTTGTACTTATGAACAATCTTGTGTTCATGTGTATATATCCTGTATAATCAGCAACCAATCCTTGGACAGAGAATTTATATTATTTCAATAATAATAATAGCATTACCTTGCATATATCTAAGCTATTTACGTAGTAAAATGTGTCTAGATTTATTATTGACTCATATTTGCAATAAATTGATCGGGAAAAATAATAATAGACCGCCTACGGTTCCAAAATGACTTGATCCTATCACAATCATCCGACTATTGATTTTTAGGAATTCCGAGGAATTATCTCACCTTGTTCCTTACTCAAAGAACTGTACATATAAAATTTGATATTAAATTATGTCTATTATATAAAATAAATAATGCAATGTATTAAATATGTTTCTGAATTAATATAGAATGGCATGATTTACTTTCAAGTTTCAAAAACCACAATCTAGTACTATTCCTTAATAAATATTTTCATAGGTGGTTCAACTACTTATATAAAATTTAATGAAATGTTAAATAACTAAATAATTAAATCAAGTTTGTTGTTACTGGCAAATGAAGATGTTGTTATTATTTCTTTTAGGTTGGTGATATATTACTTATTATAAAATTTCAACAACAGTAAATTAATGTAGTTCTTGATAACACACTAAGCAATGTCAATAATAACTCAACTTTGATCATATAATTTCTTTTCCATTTTATTTAAGTTAATGTTTAGTTCCATCTATCTCAATATGGGAAACAAAATGCATTGTTCGTTTTGAGATTTGAATTAGAACCTGGTAAAACCACACACTTCTTTCAACTCTTTAGCAAAATCCACATCGCTTGTAATGCAAGGGAGGTGACTTGTATTTATCATAACCTGCAAAAAAAATTGAAAAAGCTTAAATTCAAAAAAAATTGCATAGAATCCTGGTTTAACCAAATACAAAATCGAATGCAATATTTATTACCAACATAAACATGGAACCATCATGAACAACTCTACTTCCAATTGCAAAAAAGAATATAAGATTTTAATATAATGAAGATATTCGTCATTCCTATCAATGCAAATATTAGTTAAATGGAGGGAATCCAAATTATTTATTACAGGTAATCATATACCCAAAAAAGGAGTGTAATGCAAATCAAAGTTGAAATGCAATGTATAAAAGGAAAAGATAAATACCAGAATAAGTAATTTATGCCTTTCACAATCCATAAATATGCTAATTTTCCAATTTGCACTTGATATTATTTTGTCCCCAACAGTGCTGAAGCCAAATTAAACACTGGAAGTATATCTATCAACTTCGTTAAACCAGAGAATAAGTGAAGAGAATAGTAATAGGAATATGCTCTATGATAATCATACAACCTTTCAAGTACATTTGGAAATTTCATAAACGAAATTGTATATGTAAGTTCAATATTTATTTAAGTAAAAACAATATGTAATTAGCTGATGATAATATGATACATAGTTTTGAGAACCGGACCGGACCGTGGTTCAACCGTCAAAAATCATCGACCATGGACTTCACCTGCCCAGAGCTTAATCTGACCGTCTTCGTATAGAAACCGTCGACTGAACCTCCAATCGTGATTGAACCATGCCTTAAAATTGTTTCTCCAAGCTGCATCCATGATAATTCTTGTTATTTTACCCCCAAATTGAGAAACCCTAAAACCTATGCTGCTTCCAACGAAACCGCCACCCCCGTCACAGCTTCATCCCATAACTGCCTTTGATCTTGAATTTTACGTTAATCCTTCTTGTTTCCATGGTCGAAAGCTTTGCAGGTATATATAATATCCATTTTTATTTATTTTTAGTTGCATGCTATTTTTGATACAATTAGTTGATGAAATTAAGAAATTATGACTGCTGCAAGCTTCTCCTTTATCTTAAGTAAATAACTAAAAGCCTGTTGCACCAAAGAAGACCGCACAGACTTAGAACAAATTAACTTATAATAATTGTTGTTTAATAAAATCCAAAATAAGTTACATAAGCAAGGTTGTAAAGTCTCGTTTTTCCGTACTCTTTGAATCGACAATAAACCACACATGTCCAACTCAAATTGCACGAAAAGCCTGATCTTTAAGGGTGCTTAAGAAAAGTAGACAGAACAGAATCTCTCACAAATGGAATAACATATAATATCGAACAAATATTTTTACAGCGGAAAACATTTAAATACATATACTAGAGTCTATCCTAAATTCAGCTTGGACAGTTATAAAACCTGCCCTTACAAATGCTGACACACATCAAACAAAATACACTAAGTATAGCGGATAATAGAATATTCTCATACGTTGATGAATATCTACAGCTCTCTTCTGGAAACTCCAACCGTCTTCGACTAAACCTGAAACTACTCGGATCTGACCTGAGTATTGAAAATACCTAGATCGGGCTTGATAAACCTATGTGAGAAAAAATCAATAATAGATGACAGTGTCATATATCAGCCTTTAAATAAAAATCCTTTGAAAACAAAGAGTATCTCATAAGACCGTGTCCACATATAAACACAGACAGGTTTTTACCTTATGATAACTAAAACACTTTTACATCAAAACTTTTGATATTATTTCTAATGACATCTCTTTGAAAACCTTTGCACATAAACTTATTAATCTTATCCGAAATGGTTACCCATATAGCATTTCGAGGCTATTCATTACGCCAATACAAACAAAATCGTAGGTTATTATTGGAGAATGGATTTCCATACAAATGACCGGGTGAAGGATCTACCTTCCGAAATGGGTACACCTCTAGATGGATGTCCCAAGGCACAGAACATCTGCCCTCTACCAACACAAGACCGACCTACCTCTGTAACTAGATAGTACCGAATATGTCATCCCCCGGTCGTTACCGGCCTTTAACCGAGCGCTCGTTTTCCATACACCCAATTAATTTACATCCCGAACATATAGCGGGAAGAAATATATCTAGAAGGGGATGATCATACCCTAATTGGGAATGACCCACTTAGCTTTGCTGCATCTAATCCTGTTTCGGACATTTCCGATTTGACGAGGCTTGAGGTTATGACTACCTTTTCACATGGCACATATCACATCTTTGAATGTCACATTGCCATTTCCGTTTAACTACTAATTGCCTTCCATAAAAATACAACCCTTGAGCTCGTACGTCTCAAGGAGGGTGTTAAGCTAAGAGAAGTTGCATTTTCCGCCACCGCTGATGTACATTTATAAAAACCAATGTGCGTAATCTTTAGAAATGCAATGTCAGACAAACGTCCATACAAGTTGTCCAGGAACAGTACAAACCGAAGGCACTCTCCTATTACCACTAGTAGCAAGTAGTCCTTGCAATCCGAAAAATTCCATCACGATGAGACCACTACTATAAATAACTCTATAATTGGAAGCTACCTAGAGCATGTTCAACAAGCAGTCTTCACGCTATGAAGATCCACGATCTTCAATCATCATCTTCAACATGTCTTCATGTTCGAACATATACATTGGTTCAAAGTGGTTTTCGGATAGGAATTATCCAATTCCGACTCCGGTTCCTTCGAAATCCAATATGATAGAAAGTAAATATGAATATACTGGATTTATTAAGTCTCTTTTCACTTCAATTCTTTTTGGATGATTTCGAATTCTCTTTCTTTTGACTTAGAGTAATTTCTAAGAAATTCATTCTTTTGCTTTGGAAAATATTTCAAATTTCCTTACTTAACTTTCAATCAAATTCTTTAACTTTTAAGCGGGTCAAAACAATGTTATTTAAGACATCGCTTACTATAAACCCTAAATCAATTTGAGAAAACATTTTGAAGTAAATAGAAATCATTCTTTTAATTCAAAAACTTAATAGAATCTTTTTATTTAAGAGCATCCGGGCTTTCCCTTCGATCTGTTACACCCCTCTCCTAAGAAAAGAAAACATAGGTCAGGTAAGTTCAGGGCACTGCTTGCTCCATCCCTAACCTTAGTTAAACACCTTATTTTATCTTCCCAGATCTCACAGGCGGGACAAATGTACTAGTCGTTTCCGCATACTCAGATTTTCAGCTTATTTTGGAATTGCGTATAAATATTCCAAATTATCTTTCAAAATGCTTAATTATCCTTTATTAAAACATTCACATTTGATTCTGTGAAACGTCGTTATATTTAAACTCATATTCCAAAAGTTATAGAATTCACAGCTTAAAAGTGCTGCGGAAAGTGCCATATAAGCTTATTTGATTAAAACAACTTTTAAATATTTGAAAACTCATATTTTCCAATCCAAATCTTTTTTAAATCATTTAAATATATTTATCGAATTTATTTCATATTATTCCATAATTAAAAACATCCATTTAAACAAATTTCCTGTTATGGTTACTAAACTGCACTAGCGCGATTTTTCTAGAAAATTGATTTGGACTTATCTCAAAATCTATTCAACGAAACTTTGATTTTCTTTCTTCGTTTAGAAGATATGGATATAATAGTCCGGAATTTTCTTATCTCGAACAATTCCGAGCTATATTTCACACTATACACTCATTTGAACTTTTCGGCACGAAATCGCGAACTACCGTTGCGCGACGCATCTAGTTCTAACTTATTTTTCAATATTTGAAGTAATCTATTCAAATTGAATTTCATCGCTTATAAAATCATTACAAATTATTTTAAATCAATATTTTCACTTTTTAAAGTATTTAATATATATTTTCACTATTACCATATTATAATATTATTATGTTCCTATTATTTTAATATTAAATTTTAAATTCCAATTTCAACTCAATTTCAATTCTAATCTCAAATTAACATATTTAAAACTTACATTTCAAATCCAATTTCAATTTAAACTTCAATATAACCTCAAATTAAACTTCACTTTTTCAAAATCGATTTTAATTTCAATTTCATTATTCATCTCAATTTCAATTTCAAATTAACTATCATTTTCAAATCCGTTTCACTTCAAATTGCAAATTCTCTTTCATTTTAACTTTAGTTTTACTTCTAAATGAAAAGAGACTTATTTTTCCACAATATCTCATATTACTAAAATATGGTCTTATTAACAAAATGATTATTTAAATAATAGAAATTTGATGTCCAAATTATCATCACAGCCATACAACAATCATATAACATTAACATATTCAATACGGTAAATGTCATAACATTAGTATGGATTATCCAACATATTCAAACAATCAATCAAATATCAATATCATCAAATGGTGATTATCTAACACAACAATTAAGCATGATAATCAATATAATTTAAAAAGCGGTGCCTTCATATCCACTCCATCGAACTTTATTGTAAGATTTTTGTCTCTCGCTAACGTGCTATTTCCAACGTCTCGCCTTTTGCCGTTTCCTTTCCGAACGCTTTTGTTTTCCTTTTCTTTTTCTTTTCTTCTCTCTTATTTTTTTTGGCCGAAAGCTTTTGGAGGGGAATGGGTGTACAATCTTGGGTATGTGAGTGTGGAGGAGTTTATGGCCTTGGGTATGGCGTGTAGGAGGGTTTGGGGTGTGTAGGTTTGGGTTTTGGTGAGGTGGTGCTCGGCCTAGGGGTGTAGTGGCTCGGCTTGGGCTTAGGGGGTACGGCCTTGGGGTTTAGAAGGGGTAGGTGGTTGTAGGAGCTTGGCCATGGGTTTTGGGGTGATGAGGAGGTGGATAGGTGGTAGTTTGGCTTGGTTTTGGTGATGTAAGGTGATGGTTTGGAGTATGGAGGTAGTAGCTTGAAGGTAGAAGAGAAATGAAGAGGTGGGAAGCCATGGAAATGGAGGTGAAGAAGTGGGAGAAAGTGAAGAAGAAGGTAGTGAATGAAGTGTGAAAAATAAAAGGTATGGATGCATATTTATATTTGAGCTTTGGATGGCAAATGACTAAAATACCCTTCTCTACTTTTTTGACTTTTCATTTACTTTTTTACCCTTGATTTGACCTTTGCTTAATGGAGAAGAAATAGTTTGATTTGAATTTGTACTTAAGAAATGATGTTTTCCTTATTTTCTTAAATTTTAAAAAGAAGACTTTTGCTTGATTCGACTTGCATTAAATGGATTTGTAAGTATGCATTAATGGTGAGCATATGTGTCATTAATTCCATTAGTTAGTTATCTTTTCACTTTCCATTTGCTTGGATTCTAGGTGTATAAGTTATATAATGTGTAAGAGAAAAGAAAGTAATGTAATATAGTTGTTTTATTTGTTTACTTTTACACTCTTTTGTCAAATCATGTATTAACATTATTTTTATCATTTATGTAAATATTTTCAAAAGTAAACTCTTTTTGTTTTTAGTGCTAAATGTAGAATGTTTAAATAGTTTGTAAACTTGTATTTATAAGTTAGAAAATGTATCAAGTTGCAACAACTTGTCGACGACTTGTTTTGGTTGAAAACGGTGTTTTTTATGACAAATTATACAGTCAAAATTTGACGTTTTTATTAAGCTATATATTGAAGTAAACCAAACTTTAAAATGAACTTTTTACTTCTTTAAATAAACTAAAACAAGTCTCTTTATATTTTAAAATTAACTTTAATTAATATCAAAATCTATAATTTTACCGTGTCTGTAAAACTGACAAAAGTCCGACAAATTTTTGTTATTTTTGTAAAATGATTATTAACAAATTTCTAAATCTTTTAACATACTTTTATTATCTTTATTAGATGTTTTAAATAAGATTTACCTTGTTAAATAAATATTTAAATTCATTTATTTAAGCCTTTATTTATTATTAACAGAACTTAACTTTTGTCGATTTGTTTGAAAATCCAAACTTATACTTTTTAATTTATTAACTATAAGAATAGATAATTTATTAATTATATATAACATATTTATTTAAGATTTAACTCCTTTTAAATTTAAAACGAACGAAATCTCTCATTTCCGAAGTAGCGAAATTACGGGTCGTTACAAAGGTGCTTGTTTGTATGTGTATCAACTTATAGATAAAATCCATAATCAAATTTATCGACTCTTTTATTCTTTGCCAATATATTGTAAGGATAATATAATTTTGATTCATAACCTCAGTGATATTTGACAATATATAGTTTGTGAAGAAAATAAAACAATTAGGATTTGTTATATGGTTTGCTACTTTAGTTTGCATTAATATGATACATGGGCTTACAATATGTTGTGCATTTGTACTATCATAATAATTATTTCAGATATACAATCAAACTACCAAAAAAAGCACATTTGTGACAGTTCAACCGATCTGACCACCTAAACCTTAAACCTTAAGTTGTCATAGTTCGATTTTCAAAACACTGATATGATATGTTACTCACCACTTGTGAAGGGTATTTAATGGGAGAAAACGGGTCAAACCTTCCTTTCTGTAAAAGCAGTTTGATATTCTGTGGCCGAACGGTCATACTTCCATGCAGCTCTGTTGGCTTCCGCTTCCTCAAATATATCAAAGTGATTATAATGCCTATAAATTGCCAAAACGGCGTTATTTCAATATACAAACCTGGAGATTTTAAAGGGATGTTTATTAACATCAACATACATCAATTATGAACTCAAAAGCACCTAAAATTCAAGACCATGAAACTATACAGTTTTCAGGTGCAACCTCCAACATATATGAGATTTATATGAAAAATATAGGCACTAAAAGGCTGTGTAGCTAAAGTTTTTTTTCCAAAGCTTTCAGTTAAGAAGAATGTTGAAACATTGACTACTAACTCAAATTTGTAAAACACCACCTATTCTTTCCTGTCAAGAACCTGGCCTTGAGTTCCTCATCATCTTTACTCAACTTTCTAGCTGACAAAATTTTGTTTTGTCCTTTGATAGTGAAATTCACGCTGCTAGCATCAGAATTCTGAGCGAGCAGCAAATTGATGCCTTCACAACTTTCTCCAATAAAGCGGTCGCGATGAGTTCGTTCAGGTATCGTAAGGAGACAGCGACAAAGTCCACATCCCTCATCATCACAAGCAAAACCGACGTATCTTGGACCTAAGGCAAGTGTCATCGGCCCTCTACAAATCACAATTTATAAAGCGAACAGGCAGCAATTTTCTCCAAGCATGCAGTGGAAAAGTGGATTCAAATCCATGAGTAACACACCGAGTTATTTGAAGAATTAATGTACATGTTTGGTTTTAAAAGTTTTACCATTGCTAGATCTTTTAAAGGAGGAAAAAAAATTGCTATATTTAGGGGTTTGAACGAATCTAGGGTTAGATGTTAGGGTGGAAAATGAAAGTTTATGTAACGACCTGTAAGATTTAATAAATTTTATTGTTTTATTAACGTATTTAATTGGATTTGTGGTGAGATTTTAAATAAATTAATTTGCAAATAAAAAGTTAATATTTGGATTACGTCCAATTAAACATAGCAGATGGTAAAATTTCAAAATATTTTATCAAAGTTTATTTCTTTGGGAATTTCTATTTAATTCAAGATAGCCAATAATTGCTGAGAATAAATTTAGTTTCAAGCCTGAATATTTTCTATGGAAAATTTCTAAATCCTATTCTGAGTGAGACGTCATCCTTCGTTTTCCCAAATTCGGACGTCTACTACTCCGTTTACCTTATTTTCTGCAAAATAGCAGCATTTCCGGTACCGACTATCGACTTTTGATCGGATGATCGTACCACCGATAACTGTATACCGTTGTGATCGTCTCATCGTGCTGATCTCAATTGTGTATTTATTTCTGTATTTTGAGGTCCGGTACGCGACAGAACCAATAAAATGTCGTTGTAACGGTACCTTAGATGTTGACCGTTAATTTTGCTTTAATTATTTGCCTGAATCAATGCTTCTGGACGTTACAATTTCTTTTAATTGTATAAATTCGTTCAAAATTTCATTTGACTCTTCCCAGTACGCTAGCTGTCACATTTATTTTGGCTATTCATTTACTTTGCTCTCTGTTATAATTCGACTTTATTTGGGAAAGATATTGTAACGTTGGACTATTTATTTTGAAAACTGGTACGTTTCTCTCTGCTAACATTTATTGGATTCTCTACTTTATATTTTCATTCTTGAAACGTGTCTCCCCTACTTCTCCTTTCCTCTTTTATTTTCTCCCCTCCTCTTCTTTATTTCCGTTATCTCCTTCCTCTGAAACCCATCAGCACGCTTAAACCACCAGACCACCCACTCTTCCTTCCCCTCAAATTTGTTCACCGCCACCCTCTCAGCAACTGTTCTTCCGGCCTCCCTCCGCCCTAACTTTCACCGCATCCGAGCAACAACAGCTATTCACCCTTCCCTCTCTCGCCCATTTGTGCCTTGCATCCTTCACCGTGCACCACCTCAACAGCACGGCCTCCACCACAAACCAAATCGACCTCTCCACCTACCACTCTACCCAGATCTGCATCGGCCAACACCTTGCAGCGCCTCCGTGTCCCACTCCTCCTCACGCCTACCCTTCCCACCACCGAGCCGTGAGCCATTCATCCACCCCGTCCTTACCTCCTCCTCTCCTCCTTGCTTCGACTTCCCCGAGCAGCCTCGGTCCACCATTTTTTTCGAGCCTTGCCTCCTCCTTGTAAGCCGAATGCAGGTTATATTTATATAAATACAGATAGTTTATATATATGTGTTAATTGATATATATTATTATATTTGTTATAAATATATTAGTTCCTGAGTGTACAAAGTGTATAAATATATTAGTTCATAACAGATTACATCATTCTAATATATACTAGGTGTATATAAAGTTATGAATAAGAAACTGTCAGCTTGAATATGTGTGTAGTTATTTATATAATGTATCTATAGTGTTAGGTTTCGAGTATATTAGCTTTGAAATTTGGGAATACGTGAGTGCATGGGTTGTCGGATATATTAGCTCTCATATACATTTAACTGAGTATGTAGTGTCTATATATATTTTTCTCTTTTTGGTCTGCATATTTTTTTTTTAGATCAAATTCAAAGTATATTTGTCATATTAGTTGTTTACTTTATATGTATATTTAAGCTACCCTATATTATATAAGTTATTTTATATAAATCTGGATATATAAAGGTTGTGTAAGCATGTAAAGTCTGCATATAATTTACTTTAGATTTATTTGCATGTGCGCATATTAACTTATATAAATATGTTTGGTTTTACTTATTCATATTTATTCGTATAATATGAATACTAGTCTGCATAATTTTGTGTATCCTAAGATTTACATGTGGAAGTGATTTAGATACATGTATATGTTGCACTGTAATTACATTATGGGTTAAGTTTATATACATTTATGTTGTATTGGTTTTATAAATTTTGATTTTGATATAATAAGTATGTAAGCTTATATATATTCGCATATTAGTATATATAGGAATATATAAGATTGGTTCAAGCATCTATATAAAAATTTATTTTACATGGGTTTGAATTTAATATGGATTTGAAAGTATATGTTTTGGAATTTATTTTTGGAAACAAATAAAATAAATATATATATTAAGTTATATTGATCTTTTATAATTGTTGATTTTAAAATATAGTATATATATCTTCCATTTTTATTAGGTTGATTCTGATTCGTTTTCATAAATTCATGCCAATCAGTTTTGATCCGTTCCCATCGTTTTCTGTTACCAGATTCTATTCATCGAATTCGTACAAATTTTGCTTTGCTTGGATTCGTAAATCAAATTTCAATGTCCGTATCAGTGTGTGTGTTTCCGAATCATCTCCGGTACCCTCTAGCCATGAAAGGTGAGCCATCACTCACGATTAACATTCTTTTATTTATTAAATTTGACTTCAATTGAAACGACAATTGAAATATGCTGCTGTTGGTTGTTTTATTGCTATGACTGCTATTATCTGTATCTGTTCACCTGTGACACCTGACACCATTATCGGTTAATTATTTATGTGATAATAATACAGATTGGTTGATAATTGATTGATTGATTGTCGTTTAAATTGGATGTTAATTACTACTGTTAAGTGATAACTAGTTTGCTAGTTAAATTTGGGGTAGTATAGTTTACAAATTAAGACGGATTACATATGACGGACCTTGATTTATTGAAACCTGACCCCGCCATATGTAAATTTGATTAGTTTAATTTGACCCATTAATTGTCGTAGAAATTGATAAGTTATACTTTAAAGCTTTGAACGTAGTTTGGATTAACGGTTGTAATATTAAACTGAAATTGAAATGGAACGACAAGTGAAAAACCGAAATGTAATAATCTGTAATCTACATGAAATGATAGTGTAGATTCTAGGAATAATTATACAAGTAACAATGCTAATTAATACGATTATTTCGGGGTTATTTGATTAAGTATTGAATGGTTGTTGATTGTTGTTATTGTTTGTTTATTTACTTTGACACCATCCCTGTCATCACACTGCAAGTTCCCTTTGTTATGTTTGATTTTTAAATTGAATTGGGTTGAAATGATAGACCCAAGCGGTTGTCATTTAAATAAATTTGGGATTACGGGTTGAAATGCTATTCACCCGTATACATTTTGTGTACGGATAGAAATGATAATATCCGTAACACTTGAACCCTATGATAAGAAACATATGGTCTTATTAAATGTAAATGCTTAAATACATATAAGGGGTAATGATAAATATAGAGTTAAGTATATCTAGTGTAATCAAGATTTGATTAAATACATAAATTTTGATAAAAATTTATGTAAATTTTATCTCGAATAGTTTTGAAATAATATTGAACAATTAAGACTGGGAGATAAATTTGGGTTATTTTTAAATGGGTTTTAGATAAGGATTTATTTATTTAAATCAATTTGAAATTTATCGAATGTGGTATTTCACGTTTAATAAAATTTAAGAAATATTGAGAAAATGTAATTTAAGGTCACTAAAATGATATTGAATCAAATAAGGAAGGATTCGAAACTGAATAATAATGATGTAAAAATCGAGAATCTATATGAAACTGTTAAACTTAAATTGTTATATTTAAACTATGAACTATAGTGGAATTAAATGGTTTAGAGATTTGGATATGTATTTGGAACCAAGATAGTAGAATTCGTTATGTAGATAACTAATTGAATTAAGTGAAAATTTAGTTGAACTAAATTTTGAAATTCGTAGTTAGAAGACTAGATTGGGAAAAATTTAGTTGAAATGTTAAATACTTAAAGTATGGAAACATATTGAAATAAAAAGGGAAATTGGGATATCAAAAAAAAAAATCCAGATTTGAGATTTATATAAATTAAAGTGGTTATTTTAGGAAGGTTTAAATTGATAAATTGAGTTTGAATTAAATTTAAATGGGAAGGTCAGGTTGATGTGAACGATTTGTTAAGATAAGGAAGTTGAAAATACTTTACCGTATACATTACTTAACATATGGATACTAGTTTGGGAATATGATTTTTGAAGTGAAATTGATATTTGGGTCGAAATATAAATTAAGTGAATGACCACGGGGTAACAGTATATATTCCTACCTCGTAGATAGTTCTATGGACCCTTAGAGGATGGACATCCCAAACATCCTTTAAGTTATATTGTATTTCAGTTGATATTTCATTTGAGTTGAATTCATTGATATAAGAATGTTAATCCTGACTCGAGTGTTTTGTGTTTTGCTTTACGCTCGGGTCAGACTGAGTAATACAGCATTAGAGACTCACCTTTGGAGATTGGAGCTTCATTTGGAGATCCAACTATCGTTTCAGCTTTCAGTTTTCTAGTTGACTGGTTCAGAGAAGTCATCGGCTCGTACTGAAGACTTTTCTGTATTCAAGAGATTCTGATGTATTCATTTTAAACTCTGATGTATATAGTAGCTTCATGAACTACTATTTTTTTTTCTGTTCCGCTGCATTATATTACTCTGTGTCTGTGATCTGTGTTTGATTTATTTACTGTATATTTTAAGTTTGCCAAATTAAATTAACAATTCGGTATTTTGAATTATTCAAGTCGGACATGTATGGTTTTAGTGTCGATTTGAATGGTCTAAAATAGCGGGTCGTTACAGTTGGTATCAGAGCTTTGGCTCTGGGCAAAATTTAACATATATGGTAAATTTATTTACAGAATCACTTTCGCTCGAGTTGAATCTCTTCCTTTCGACTCGATTTCCTTTGAATTTTGGGATGCCCCTCGATTCCGAAATTCATTCTTGTCTCCCTCTATTTTTGTTCTTTTGATTCTGGAGTATCCATGACTCCACTAAATGTTTTGTAAACGGATGAACTCCATACAATTGGCATTGATTCACCGAAGATTTCTGTACCCTCGGTTTACGATGTCGATATATCTGGATATGCCGAATTCTATATTTGGCAAACGAATATCGATTTGTTTTAGGATCCTGCATCGAGCATATTCCTGAAGTCACGGGTGACCCGGTTAAGGTCGCCCACGATTTATAGAAGTATATCCATCTTCTATTTGTAATTTGATTTTTCTCAAGCTTTGTTGAGCCTATCTTCGAATCAGGATTCTATTGATTAGAGTTCCTCTAAATTAAACCTCTATCTTTATTTTGAAATCCATTCTTAAAAAAAAAAAAAAAATTATCCTTTGAAAATCGGGTATGTTTTATTTTGAAATAGCTTTATATATCAAAATTATATCCTATATATAAAAAGTGAATTGTTTTCAATAAGGATTATATACCTATATATATATATAAAGCAAGTAAGTTTCATTATTCTATATAAAAAGGTTTTGAAAGGTTTTGAAAAATTGAAAAAATTATAAGAAGTCTATTTTATAAAAATGATTTATAACTGTAAAGGTAAATTTGAAGTTCGAGAATTGAATCCCGGTATTTTGAAATTGGTTTTAAGATTTTGGAAAAATATATAAAAATAATACGATTTAAAGGTATTTTTCCAAATAAGAAATGTTCCAAATAAGTTCAAATGAATTCCAATAATTTTGAAGATATTCAAAGAAGCTTTCAAGAAATTAGAAGTCCAGAACTCACTTTTGTCGCTGGAAAATAATTTCGGTGATGAGTGCACGCATCATCGACATTGATTTTCGAGTTTCAGAGTGGGGAGAGGCCACTTTAATAGCTTCGCTATGTAAGTGATTTGTAAAACCATTTTTGATTTCAAATACTGAAGTATAATCTGATATTTTCGAAAGATATATGTATATATTTGAAATGATATAAAGTATACCGGTGTTCGATCCTAGAGTTTTGATTTGACCTAGAATAACCCTATTTATAAAAATTTGATTTCCAACTTGGGATTTGAAATTTGATTTCACCAACTATTTTGAAGGTTCGAGCACTTCCAAATCAAGATTTAAGAGTTAAAGACTAAGAAATTTCGAAAGTATAAAATATTTGATAAAGCATATAAGTTGAGTTTTGTATGTTTAAGATTGAAACCTTTTGTTAAGAAAATGAATATGACTATTATGAAATTTAGTTTTAAATAATGGTTTCAAAAAAGGTAAATTGGATATTTCAAATAGAAATAGATAGTTTAAAGGCTTTAAAGGGATAATTATAAATTTGGAAACCATTTTGAGTATAATCGATTTTGAGAAATATTCGGTTTTGAAATTTAATTGAAATAAAAAAAACCAGTAATTATATGGTGAAGTTGGAAATAAATTTGTTCGACTTGAATCAGCCTGTTATTTTGGGAACTTTGAAATTTGGATATTTAATTTGGAAGAAAATTGGTGAAATCATATATATGATTTTGAAACTGAAGAAATATTGAATGATTTGAAATTGAGAACCTTATATAATTAAACACTTGGTTTGGGAGTGGTCGGACTTATATAAGATGGATTTGTATAAGTATGAAAGTGATTTGAAACCTATTGATTTGAAAGGTACTCAATTTGGAAAGAGAAATTTATATAATCAAAGTCTATATAAGTATGATTTGATCTACTATTGATTTGGAAAGTATTTGATTTGAAAGGAATCCTATATATTATAGACTTTATAAGTACGATATTTGAAAGGGATTTAAAAGGTACTATATGATATATATTTTCCAAGTAAAGATATGGAAAGTGCCTTCTGCTTGATATCCGCTTTGTGGCCACAGCGTGGATTCATTCTATCGATGTTATTCTCTCTGATTTTGGTTTTCCGGATGTAATACTCGAGTGTTCCCACCGTGACGTAACCCACGGTTTCTTTTTCTCTCGTGAATGCACAGCGAAATTGCCTGGCTGAGTCTTGCCTGGGTGTACGGATTGTTTCCTGGGGGAACCAGGCGTAACCATTGTGTATCCTGCAATCTGTGTAGGTCGCGAATAGTAGCGCAAGTGCCTGGCTGAGTCTTGCCTGGGGGTACGGATTGTTTCCTGGGGGAACCAGGCGTAACCATTGTGTATCCTGCACCCTACTAGTCATCATGGCGTAACTCGCAGGGCTGTGAAAGCTTACGGATAAGGATTGTTTCCTGGGGGACCCAGGCGTAACCATTGTGTATCTGCGAACCATGATCGGACAAAGGTTTTGGTTTGATGGTTTGTTTGGATCGTACTTTCCATATCTGTTTTTTTTTTTTTAAAAAAAAGTTTTCCAAGTATTTTCACTGGGTGTTGAAACAAGTCTACTTAGTACTTGAAGAATTCTAGCTTTGCGCCTGATCAACGCATGGCCAGAGTCTGCAAGAACGAGGATAAACTTGTTGAAACATCGAGTTATAAAAAGTATTTTCGAAAGGAAATTTATTTCGATATAATAGTATTTTATTATAAAAGCATTATTATAAAGGTATTTATTATAAAATTATTTTTCCCAACAAAGAAATTTTGAATTAATCTTTGAAATTTAAAATTCCTTTGGTGAATTAACAAATTCGGACCCGATTCTTTCTTTTGAGTCCACCTTATCTTCTTAGCTTTAGTTGTTCACCTATTCCGTTTCCAGAATCTACCTTCCTTTCCTTTCTAGTATAATCTTTTAAATATTACTTATTTGTATACTACATTGTTTAATAGAAAATTTTAGTGTTATAAATAGTTGAAGTTATTAATTAAATAAAACATATTTAAAGTAAATGATTTATTAATAATATTTGAAAAGTATCCAAAGACAGATTTATAAATTTATGAGTCATAGATTTAATGTTTCCAATAGCTTCTGTGTAAATATAACTAATTATGTAAATAAATTGCTATCAAATAGTTTTCATTTATTTATTAAGTGTTATTTAAACATATTTAATTCCAATGGGTTTTTAAATTTTAAAATATCATAGTATTAAAGATAAATGAAGTTTCAAATGAATATTTCAAGTAAAATTTATATAGTTTTAAATAAACTATCTACCCTTGATTTTCAATTTACTTATTCCTGGTTGGCCTATTCTCCTACCTCCTTCCTTTTCGGGGACGAAAAGTTTTGAGTGGGGGAGAGTGTAACGACCTGTAAGATTTAATAAATTTTATTGTTTTATTAACTATTTAATTGGATTTGTGGTGAGATTTTAAATAAATTAATTTGCAAATAAAAAGTTAATATTTGGATTACGTCCAATTAAACATAGCAGATGGTAAAATTTCAAAATATTTTATCAAAGTTTATTTCTTTGGGAATTTCTATTTAATTCAAGATAGCCAATAATTGCTGAGAATAAATTTAGTTTCAAGCCTGAATATTTTCTATGGAAAATTTCTAAATCCTATTCTGAGTGAGGCGTCATCCTTCGTTTTCCCAAATTCGGACGTCTACTACTCCGTTTACCTTATTTTCTGCAAAATAGCAGCATTTCCGGTACCGACTATCGACTTTTGATCGGATGATCGTACCACCGATAACTGTATACCGTTGTGATCGTCTCATCGTGCTGATCTCAATTGTGTATTTATTTCTGTATTTTGAGGTCCGGTACGCGACAGAACCAATAAAATGTCGTTGTAACGGTACCTTAGATGTTGACCGTTAATTTTGCTTTAATTATTTGCCTGAATCAATGCTTCTGGACGTTACAATTTCTTTTAATTGTATAAATTCGTTCAAAATTTCATTTGACTCTTCCCAGTACGCTAGCTGTCACATTTATTTTGGCTATTCATTTTCTTTGCTCTCTGTTATAATTCGACTTTATTTGGGAAAGATATTGTAACGTTGGACTTATTTATTTTGAAAACTGGTACGTTTCTCTCTGCTAACATTTATTGGATTCTCTACTTTATATTTTCATTCTTGAAACGTGTCTCCCCTACTTCTCCTTTCCTCTTTTATTTTCTCCCCTCCTCTTCTTTATTTCTGTTATCTCCTTCCTCTGAAACCCATCAGCACGCTTAAACCACCAGACCACCCACTCTTCCTTCCCCTCAAATTTGTTCACCGCCACCCTCTCAGCAACTGTTCTTCCGGCCTCCCTCCGCCCTAACTTTCACCGCATCCGAGCAACAACAGCTATTCACCCTTCCCTCTCTCGCCCATTTGTGCCTTGCATCCTTCACCGTGCACCACCTCAACAGCACGGCCTCCACCACAAACCAAATCGACCTCTCCACCTACCACTCTACCCAGATCTGCATCGGCCAACACCTTGCAGCGCCTCCGTGTCCCACTCCTCCTCACGCCTACCCTTCCCACCACCGAGCCGTGAGCCATTCATCCACCCCGTCCTTACCTCCTCCTCTCCTCCTTGCTTCGACTTCCCCGAGCAGCCTCGGTCCACCATTTTTTTCGAGCCTTGCCTCCTCCTTGTAAGCCGAATGCAGGTTATATTTATATAAATACAGATAGTTTATATATATGTGTTAATTGATATATATTATTATATTTGTTATAAATATATTAGTTCCTGAGTGTACAAAGTGTATAAATATATTAGTTCATAACAGATTACATCATTCTAATATATACTAGGTGTATATAAAGTTATGAATAAGAAACTGTCAGCTTGAATATGTGTGTAGTTATTTATATAGTGTATCTATAGTGTTAGGTTTCGAGTATATTAGCTTTGAAATTTGGGAATACGTGAGTGCATGGGTTGTCGGATATATTAGCTCTCATATACATTTAACTGAGTATGTAGTGTCTATATATATTTTTCTCTTTTTGGTCTGCATATTTTTTTTTTTTAGATCAAATTCAAAGTATATTTGTCATATTAGTTGTTTACTTTATATGTATATTTAAGCTACCCTATATTATATAAGTTATTTTGTATAAATCTGGATATATAAAGGTTGTGTAAGCATGTAAAGTCTGCATATAATTTACTTTAGATTTATTTGCATGTGCGCATATTAACTTATATAAATATGTTTGGTTTTACTTATTCATATTTATTCGTATAATATGAATACTAGTCTGCATAATTTTGTGTATCCTAAGATTTACATGTGGAAGTGATTTAGATACATGTATATGTTGCACTGTAATTACATTATGGGTTAAGTTTATATACATTTATGTTGTATTGGTTTTATAAATTTTGATTTTGATATAATAAGTATGTAAGCTTATATATATTCGCATATTAGTATATATAGGAATATATAAGATTGGTTCAAGCATCTATATAAAAATTTATTTTACATGGGTTTGAATTTAATATGGATTTGAAAGTATATGTTTTGGAATTTATTTTTGGAAACAAATAAAATAAATATATATATTAAGTTATATTGATCTTTTATAATTGTTGATTTTAAAATATAGTATATATATCTTCCATTTTTATTAGGTTGATTCTGATTCGTTTTCATAAATTCATGCCAATCAGTTTTGATCCGTTCCCATCGTTTTCTGTTACCAGATTCTATTCATCGAATTCGTACAAATTTTGCTTTGCTTGGATTCGTAAATCAAATTTCAATGTCCGTATCAGTGTGTGTGTTTCCGAATCATCTCCGGTACCCTCTAGCCATGAAAGGTGAGCCATCACTCACGATTAACATTCTTTTATTTATTAAATTTGACTTCAATTGAAACGACAATTGAAATATGCTGCTGTTGGTTGTTTTACTGCTATGACTGCTATTATCTGTATCTGTTCACCTGTGACACCTGACACCATTATCGGTTAATTATTTATGTGATAATAATACAGATTGGTTGATAATTGATTGATTGATTGTCGTTTAAATTGGATGTTAATTACTACTGTTAAGTGATAACTAGTTTGCTAGTTAAATTTGGGGTAGTATAGTTTACAAATTAAGACGGATTACATATGACGGACCTTGATTTATTGAAACCTGACCCCGCCATATGTAAATTTGATTAGTTTAATTTGACCCATTAATTGTCGTAGAAATTGATAAGTTATACTTTAAAGCTTTGAACGTAGTTTGGATTAACGGTTGTAATATTAAACTGAAATTGAAATGGAACGACAAGTGAAAAACCGAAATGTAATAATCTGTAATCTACATGAAATGATAGTGTAGATTCTAGGAATAATTATACAAGTAACAATGCTAATTAATACGATTATTTCGGGGTTATTTGATTAAGTATTGAATGGTTGTTGATTGTTGTTATTGTTTGTTTATTTACTTTGACACCATCCCTGTCATCACACTGCAAGTTCCCTTTGTTATGTTTGATTTTTAAATTGAATTGGGTTGAAATGATAGACCCAAGCGGTTGTCATTTAAATAAATTTGGGATTACGGGTTGAAATGCTATTCACCCGTATACATTTTGTGTACGGATAGAAATGATAATATCCGTAACACTTGAACCCTATGATAAGAAACATATGGTCTTATTAAATGTAAATGCTTAAATACATATAAGGGGTAATGATAAATATAGAGTTAAGTATATCTAGTTTAATCAAGATTTGATTAAATACATAAATTTTGATAAAAATTTATGTAAATTTTATCTCGAATAGTTTTGAAATAATATTGAACAATTAAGACTGGGAGATAAATTTGGGTTATTTTTAAATGGGTTTTAGATAAGGATTTATTTATTTAAATCAATTTGAAATTTATCGAATGTGGTATTTCACGTTTAATAAAATTTAAGAAATATTGAGAAAATGTAATTTAAGGTCACTAAAATGATATTGAATCAAATAAGGAAGGATTCGAAACTGAATAATAATGATGTAAAAATCGAGAATCTATATGAAACTGTTAAACTTAAATTGTTATATTTAAACTATGAACTATAGTGGAATTAAATGGTTTAGAGATTTGGATATGTATTTGGAACCAAGATAGTAGAATTCGTTATGTAGATAACTAATTGAATTAAGTGAAAATTTAGTTGAACTAAATTTTGAAATTCGTAGTTAGAAGACTAGATTGGGAAAAATTTAGTTGAAATGTTAAATACTTAAAGTATGGAAACATATTGAAATAAAAAGGGAAATTGGGATATCAAAAAAAAAAATCCAGATTTGAGATTTATATAAATTAAAGTGGTTATTTTAGGAAGGTTTAAATTGATAAATTGAGTTTGAATTAAATTTAAATGGGAAGGTCAGGTTGATGTGAACGATTTGTTAAGATAAGGAAGTTGAAAATACTTTACCGTATACATTACTTAACATATGGATACTAGTTTGGGAATATGATTTTTGAAGTGAAATTGATATTTGGGTCGAAATATAAATTAAGTGAATGACCACGGGGTAACAGTATATATTCCTACCTCGTAGATAGTTCTATGGACCCTTAGAGGATGGACATCCCAAACATCCTTTAAGTTATATTGTATTTCAGTTGATATTTCATTTGAGTTGAATTCATTGATATAAGAATGTTAATCCTGACTCGAGTGTTTTGTGTTTTGCTTTACGCTCGGGTCAGACTGAGTAATACAGCATTAGAGACTCACCTTTGGAGATTGGAGCTTCATTTGGAGATCCAACTATCGTTTCAGCTTTCAGTTTTCTAGTTGACTGGTTCAGAGAAGTCATCGGCTCGTACTGAAGACTTTTCTGTATTCAAGAGATTCTGATGTATTCATTTTAAACTCTGATGTATATAGTAGCTTCATGAACTACTATTTTTTTTTCTGTTCCGCTGCATTATATTACTCTGTGTCTGTGATCTGTGTTTGATTTATTTACTGTATATTTTAAGTTTGCCAAATTAAATTAACAATTCGGTATTTTGAATTATTCAAGTCGGACATGTATGGTTTTAGTGTCGATTTGAATGGTCTAAAATAGCGGGTCGTTACAGTTGGTATCAGAGCTTTGGCTCTGGGCAAAATTTAACATATATGGTAAATTTATTTACAGAATCACTTTCGCTCGAGTTGAATCTCTTCCTTTCGACTCGATTTCCTTTGAATTTTGGGATGCCCCTCGATTCCGAAATTCATTCTTGTCTCCCTCTATTTTTGTTCTTTTGATTCTGGAGTATCCATGACTCCACTAAATGTTTTGTAAACGGATGAACTCCATACAATTGGCATTGATTCACCGAAGATTTCTGTACCCTCGGTTTACGATGTCGATATATCTGGATATGCCGAATTCTATATTTGGCAAACGAATATCGATTTGTTTTAGGATCCTGCATCGAGCATATTCCTGAAGTCACGGGTGACCCGGTTAAGGTCGCCCACGATTTATAGAAGTATATCCATCTTCTATTTGTAATTTGATTTTTCTCAAGCTTTGTTGAGCCTATCTTCGAATCAGGATTCTATTGATTAGAGTTCCTCTAAATTAAACCTCTATCTTTATTTTGAAATCCATTCTTAAAAAAAAAAAAAAAAAATTATCCTTTGAAAATCGGGTATGTTTTATTTTGAAATAGCTTTATATATCAAAATTATATCCTATATATAAAAAGTGAATTGTTTTCAATAAGGATTATATACCTATATATATATATAAAGCAAGTAAGTTTCATTATTCTATATAAAAAGGTTTTGAAAGGTTTTGAAAAATTGAAAAAATTATAAGAAGTCTATTTTATAAAAATGATTTATAACTGTAAAGGTAAATTTGAAGTTCGAGAATTGAATCCCGGTATTTTGAAATTGGTTTTAAGATTTTGGAAAAATATATAAAAATAATACGATTTAAAGGTATTTTTCCAAATAAGAAATGTTCCAAATAAGTTCAAATGAATTCCAATAATTTTGAAGATATTCAAAGAAGCTTTCAAGAAATTAGAAGTCCAGAACTCACTTTTGTCGCTGGAAAATAATTTCGGTGATGAGTGCACGCATCATCGACATTGATTTTCGAGTTTCAGAGTGGGGAGAGGCCACTTTAATAGCTTCGCTATGTAAGTGATTTGTAAAACCATTTTTGATTTCAAATACTGAAGTATAATCTGATATTTTCGAAAGATATATGTATATATTTGAAATGATATAAAGTATACCGGTGTTCGATCCTAGAGTTTTGATTTGACCTAGAATAACCCTATTTATAAAAATTTGATTTCCAACTTGGGATTTGAAATTTGATTTCACCAACTATTTTGAAGGTTCGAGCACTTCCAAATCAAGATTTAAGAGTTAAAGACTAAGAAATTTCGAAAGTATAAAATATTTGATAAAGCATATAAGTTGAGTTTTGTATGTTTAAGATTGAAACCTTTTGTTAAGAAAATGAATATGACTATTATGAAATTTAGTTTTAAATAATGGTTTCAAAAAAGGTAAATTGGATATTTCAAATAGAAATAGATAGTTTAAAGGCTTTAAAGGGATAATTATAAATTTGGAAACCATTTTGAGTATAATCGATTTTGAGAAATATTCGGTTTTGAAATTTAATTGAAATAAAAAAAACCAGTAATTATATGGTGAAGTTGGAAATAAATTTGTTCGACTTGAATCAGCCTGTTATTTTGGGAACTTTGAAATTTGGATATTTAATTTGGAAGAAAATTGGTGAAATCATATATATGATTTTGAAACTGAAGAAATATTGAATGATTTGAAATTGAGAACCTTATATAATTAAACACTTGGTTTGGGAGTGGTCGGACTTATATAAGATGGATTTGTATAAGTATGAAAGTGATTTGAAACCTATTGATTTGAAAGGTACTCAATTTGGAAAGAGAAATTTATATAATCAAAGTCTATATAAGTATGATTTGATCTACTATTGATTTGGAAAGTATTTGATTTGAAAGGAATCCTATATATTATAGACTTTATAAGTACGATATTTGAAAGGGATTTAAAAGGTACTATATGATATATATTTTCCAAGTAAAGATATGGAAAGTGCCTTCTGCTTGATATCCGCTTTGTGGCCACAGCGTGGATTCATTCTATCGATGTTATTCTCTCTGATTTTGGTTTTCCGGATGTAATACTCGAGTGTTCCCACCGTGACGTAACCCACGGTTTCTTTTTCTCTCGTGAATGCACAGCGAAATTGCCTGGCTGAGTCTTGCCTGGGTGTACGGATTGTTTCCTGGGGGAACCAGGCGTAACCATTGTGTATCCTGCAATCTGTGTAGGTCGCGAATAGTAGCGCAAGTGCCTGGCTGAGTCTTGCCTGGGGGTACGGATTGTTTCCTGGGGGAACCAGGCGTAACCATTGTGTATCCTGCACCCTACTAGTCATCATGGCGTAACTCGCAGGGCTGTGAAAGCTTACGGATAAGGATTGTTTCCTGGGGGACCCAGGCGTAACCATTGTGTATCTGCGAACCATGATCGGACAAAGGTTTTGGTTTGATGGTTTGTTTGGATCGTACTTTCCATATCTGTTTTTTTTTTTTAAAAAAAAAGTTTTCCAAGTATTTTCACTGGGTGTTGAAACAAGTCTACTTAGTACTTGAAGAATTCTAGCTTTGCGCCTGATCAACGCATGGCCAGAGTCTGCAAGAACGAGGATAAACTTGTTGAAACATCGAGTTATAAAAAGTATTTTCGAAAGGAAATTTATTTCGATATAATAGTATTTTATTATAAAAGCATTATTATAAAGGTATTTATTATAAAATTATTTTTCCCAACAAAGAAATTTTGAATTAATCTTTGAAATTTAAAATTCCTTTGGTGAATTAACAAATTCGGACCCGATTCTTTCTTTTGAGTCCACCTTATCTTCTTAGCTTTAGTTGTTCACCTATTCCGTTTCCAGAATCTACCTTCCTTTCCTTTCTAGTATAATCTTTTAAATATTACTTATTTGTATACTACATTGTTTAATAGAAAATTTTAGTGTTATAAATAGTTGAAGTTATTAATTAAATAAAACATATTTAAAGTAAATGATTTATTAATAATATTTGAAAAGTATCCAAAGACAGATTTATAAATTTATGAGTCATAGATTTAATGTTTCCAATAGCTTCTGTGTAAATATAACTAATTATGTAAATAAATTGCTATCAAATAGTTTTCATTTATTTATTAAGTGTTATTTAAACATATTTAATTCCAATGGGTTTTTAAATTTTAAAATATCATAGTATTAAAGATAAATGAAGTTTCAAATGAATATTTCAAGTAAAATTTATATAGTTTTAAATAAACTATCTACCCTTGATTTTCAATTTACTTATTCCTGGTTGGCCTATTCTCCTACCTCCTTCCTTTTCGGGGACGAAAAGTTTTGAGTGGGGGAGAGTGTAACGACCTGTAAGATTTAATAAATTTTATTGTTTTATTAACTATTTAATTGGATTTGTGGTGAGATTTTAAATAAATTAATTTGCAAATAAAAAGTTAATATTTGGATTACGTCCAATTAAACATAGCAGATGGTAAAATTTCAAAATATTTTATCAAAGTTTATTTCTTTGGGAATTTCTATTTAATTCAAGATAGCCAATAATTGCTGAGAATAAATTTAGTTTCAAGCCTGAATATTTTCTATGGAAAATTTCTAAATCCTATTCTGAGTGAGGCGTCATCCTTCGTTTTCCCAAATTCGGACGTCTACTACTCCGTTTACCTTATTTTCTGCAAAATAGCAGCATTTCCGGTACCGACTATCGACTTTTGATCGGATGATCGTACCACCGATAACTGTATACCGTTGTGATCGTCTCATCGTGCTGATCTCAATTGTGTATTTATTTCTGTATTTTGAGGTCCGGTACGCGACAGAACCAATAAAATGTCGTTGTAACGGTACCTTAGATGTTGACCGTTAATTTTGCTTTAATTATTTGCCTGAATCAATGCTTCTGGACGTTACAATTTCTTTTAATTGTATAAATTCGTTCAAAATTTCATTTGACTCTTCCCAGTACGCTAGCTGTCACATTTATTTTGGCTATTCATTTTCTTTGCTCTCTGTTATAATTCGACTTTATTTGGGAAAGATATTGTAACGTTGGACTTATTTATTTTGAAAACTGGTACGTTTCTCTCTGCTAACATTTATTGGATTCTCTACTTTATATTTTCATTCTTGAAACGTGTCTCCCCTACTTCTCCTTTCCTCTTTTATTTTCTCCCCTCCTCTTCTTTATTTCTGTTATCTCCTTCCTCTGAAACCCATCAGCACGCTTAAACCACCAGACCACCCACTCTTCCTTCCCCTCAAATTTGTTCACCGCCACCCTCTCAGCAACTGTTCTTCCGGCCTCCCTCCGCCCTAACTTTCACCGCATCCGAGCAACAACAGCTATTCACCCTTCCCTCTCTCGCCCATTTGTGCCTTGCATCCTTCACCGTGCACCACCTCAACAGCACGGCCTCCACCACAAACCAAATCGACCTCTCCACCTACCACTCTACCCAGATCTGCATCGGCCAACACCTTGCAGCGCCTCCGTGTCCCACTCCTCCTCACGCCTACCCTTCCCACCACCGAGCCGTGAGCCATTCATCCACCCCGTCCTTACCTCCTCCTCTCCTCCTTGCTTCGACTTCCCCGAGCAGCCTCGGTCCACCATTTTTTTCGAGCCTTGCCTCCTCCTTGTAAGCCGAATGCAGGTTATATTTATATAAATACAGATAGTTTATATATATGTGTTAATTGATATATATTATTATATTTGTTATAAATATATTAGTTCCTGAGTGTACAAAGTGTATAAATATATTAGTTCATAACAGATTACATCATTCTAATATATACTAGGTGTATATAAAGTTATGAATAAGAAACTGTCAGCTTGAATATGTGTGTAGTTATTTATATAGTGTATCTATAGTGTTAGGTTTCGAGTATATTAGCTTTGAAATTTGGGAATACGTGAGTGCATGGGTTGTCGGATATATTAGCTCTCATATACATTTAACTGAGTATGTAGTGTCTATATATATTTTTCTCTTTTTGGTCTGCATATTTTTTTTTTTTAGATCAAATTCAAAGTATATTTGTCATATTAGTTGTTTACTTTATATGTATATTTAAGCTACCCTATATTATATAAGTTATTTTGTATAAATCTGGATATATAAAGGTTGTGTAAGCATGTAAAGTCTGCATATAATTTACTTTAGATTTATTTGCATGTGCGCATATTAACTTATATAAATATGTTTGGTTTTACTTATTCATATTTATTCGTATAATATGAATACTAGTCTGCATAATTTTGTGTATCCTAAGATTTACATGTGGAAGTGATTTAGATACATGTATATGTTGCACTGTAATTACATTATGGGTTAAGTTTATATACATTTATGTTGTATTGGTTTTATAAATTTTGATTTTGATATAATAAGTATGTAAGCTTATATATATTCGCATATTAGTATATATAGGAATATATAAGATTGGTTCAAGCATCTATATAAAAATTTATTTTACATGGGTTTGAATTTAATATGGATTTGAAAGTATATGTTTTGGAATTTATTTTTGGAAACAAATAAAATAAATATATATATTAAGTTATATTGATCTTTTATAATTGTTGATTTTAAAATATAGTATATATATCTTCCATTTTTATTAGGTTGATTCTGATTCGTTTTCATAAATTCATGCCAATCAGTTTTGATCCGTTCCCATCGTTTTCTGTTACCAGATTCTATTCATCGAATTCGTACAAATTTTGCTTTGCTTGGATTCGTAAATCAAATTTCAATGTCCGTATCAGTGTGTGTGTTTCCGAATCATCTCCGGTACCCTCTAGCCATGAAAGGTGAGCCATCACTCACGATTAACATTCTTTTATTTATTAAATTTGACTTCAATTGAAACGACAATTGAAATATGCTGCTGTTGGTTGTTTTACTGCTATGACTGCTATTATCTGTATCTGTTCACCTGTGACACCTGACACCATTATCGGTTAATTATTTATGTGATAATAATACAGATTGGTTGATAATTGATTGATTGATTGTCGTTTAAATTGGATGTTAATTACTACTGTTAAGTGATAACTAGTTTGCTAGTTAAATTTGGGGTAGTATAGTTTACAAATTAAGACGGATTACATATGACGGACCTTGATTTATTGAAACCTGACCCCGCCATATGTAAATTTGATTAGTTTAATTTGACCCATTAATTGTCGTAGAAATTGATAAGTTATACTTTAAAGCTTTGAACGTAGTTTGGATTAACGGTTGTAATATTAAACTGAAATTGAAATGGAACGACAAGTGAAAAACCGAAATGTAATAATCTGTAATCTACATGAAATGATAGTGTAGATTCTAGGAATAATTATACAAGTAACAATGCTAATTAATACGATTATTTCGGGGTTATTTGATTAAGTATTGAATGGTTGTTGATTGTTGTTATTGTTTGTTTATTTACTTTGACACCATCCCTGTCATCACACTGCAAGTTCCCTTTGTTATGTTTGATTTTTAAATTGAATTGGGTTGAAATGATAGACCCAAGCGGTTGTCATTTAAATAAATTTGGGATTACGGGTTGAAATGCTATTTACCCGTATACATTTTGTGTACGGATAGAAATGATAATATCCGTAACACTTGAACCCTATGATAAGAAACATATGGTCTTATTAAATGTAAATGCTTAAATACATATAAGGGGTAATGATAAATATAGAGTTAAGTATATCTAGTTTAATCAAGATTTGATTAAATACATAAATTTTGATAAAAATTTATGTAAATTTTATCTCGAATAGTTTTGAAATAATATTGAACAATTAAGACTGGGAGATAAATTTGGGTTATTTTTAAATGGGTTTTAGATAAGGATTTATTTATTTAAATCAATTTGAAATTTATCGAATGTGGTATTTCACGTTTAATAAAATTTAAGAAATATTGAGAAAATGTAATTTAAGGTCACTAAAATGATATTGAATCAAATAAGGAAGGATTCGAAACTGAATAATAATGATGTAAAAATCGAGAATCTATATGAAACTGTTAAACTTAAATTGTTATATTTAAACTATGAACTATAGTGGAATTAAATGGTTTAGAGATTTGGATATGTATTTGGAACCAAGATAGTAGAATTCGTTATGTAGATAACTAATTGAATTAAGTGAAAATTTAGTTGAACTAAATTTTGAAATTCGTAGTTAGAAGACTAGATTGGGAAAAATTTAGTTGAAATGTTAAATACTTAAAGTATGGAAACATATTGAAATAAAAAGGGAAATTGGGATATCAAAAAAAAAAAAATCCAGATTTGAGATTTATATAAATTAAAGTGGTTATTTTAGGAAGGTTTAAATTGATAAATTGAGTTTGAATTAAATTTAAATGGGAAGGTCAGGTTGATGTGAACGATTTGTTAAGATAAGGAAGTTGAAAATACTTTACCGTATACATTACTTAACATATGGATACTAGTTTGGGAATATGATTTTTGAAGTGAAATTGATATTTGGGTCGAAATATAAATTAAGTGAATGACCACGGGGTAACAGTATATATTCCTACCTCGTAGATAGTTCTATGGACCCTTAGAGGATGGACATCCCAAACATCCTTTAAGTTATATTGTATTTCAGTTGATATTTCATTTGAGTTGAATTCATTGATATAAGAATGTTAATCCTGACTCGAGTGTTTTGTGTTTTGCTTTACGCTCGGGTCAGACTGAGTAATACAGCATTAGAGACTCACCTTTGGAGATTGGAGCTTCATTTGGAGATCCAACTATCGTTTCAGCTTTCAGTTTTCTAGTTGACTGGTTCAGAGAAGTCATCGGCTCGTACTGAAGACTTTTCTGTATTCAAGAGATTCTGATGTATTCATTTTAAACTCTGATGTATATAGTAGCTTCATGAACTACTATTTTTTTTTCTGTTCCGCTGCATTATATTACTCTGTGTCTGATTTATTTACTGTATATTTTAAGTTTGCCAAATTAAATTAACAATTCGGTATTTTGAATTATTCAAGTCGGACATGTATGGTTTTAGTGTCGATTTGAATGGTCTAAAATAGCGGGTCGTTACAGTTTAGGGGAAGAGGAATGAAAATTGTGAAAGAGATAGCACTAAATGAAATAGTAGGCCGACACATACTAAAAAATTAGTGCATGCGTGGAAATAAAGGACACATTCATAATTAAATTTTACACCCTATTAATTATCAAGCTTTAAAATGCAATAACTTTTTATAGAAACGACGGATTAACAAACCGTTTTCGCCATTAAATCCTAAATTTTATAATCTTTCTAATGAGTGGCACTATGTATATGTAGAAAAACGGAGGACAAGTTATCTTTTTAATGAGTGACACTATATGCAGTAATTGCAGTAAAGTCTGCAATTGGATAGTATGATTGCAGACAAATCAGCAATTATATGCAATAATGGCAGAATACTCTACAATTATATGGTATAGTTGCACTTTTCTATTATTACTTAGAATAATTACAGAGTTTTCTGCAATTATTCGATATAATTGCATAAAAGCATGCCTTATATGGAATATTTGCAGAAAAATCTGCAATTATTCCATATAATTTCTTAAAAGTCTGCAATTATATGTAATAATTGCTGATATTTGAAGAAAAATTGATAATTATTTCATATAATTACAGAAAATGACAAGTATAATGAATAATTGCAGAAAAGTCGGCAATTATATGGAATAATAGCAGAGAAGTCTACATATTATTACATATAATTGTATAAAAGTCTGCGATTATTCTATATAATTGCATAAAGTATGCAATCATATGGAATAATTGCTGACATTTGAAGAAAAATCGATGATGTTTAAAAATTGCAGAATACTCTGCAAATATATGGAATAATTGCAGCCTTACTGCAAATATGATTTTCTGGTGATAACGATATGTTGATCCAATGTTTCTACATAAAGTTATATGCGTTTGAAATGCTAAAAACGTAAAGGGTATTTGGGCCTTTCTGCGTAGGTGAATTTAAAAACAGAGACTAAAAACGTAAGTTTAGTTTGGAGAGGATGTTTTCTCTATTTTGAAATTTAATGGGGATGTGAGCCAAACTATCCCTATAATTAAAGATAGAAATTATTTATTATTATTTTCATTGGATGGATGTTTTATTTATTTGAAAATTATATTTACATTTTAAGAAAAAATCTTAACAAAATGACTTATTTCATTTATTATTAATTATTATTTATTAAAATATTACTTCTTATTTAATAATTATTACTTAGTCCTTCTTAATTATAATTGAATATTAATTTTTGAATCTTAATTATTATGCATATATTATTAACTATTAATTATTAATAACAATTATTTATTATTATATATTTAATTTTAATTATTAAAATTCATTTATTAATTATTTAATAGAAATTGTTTACTAATTATTAATTATTCAATAATTAAAATAGTTAAAACTAATAAGTTTTTATAGATCTCTATTACAACTGATAAAACGAACAGTTTTTAACAATATGTTCATTACGGCTGTCAAAAAACCAGTTATTAAAAATACATTTATTGCAGCAGTGAGGAAAATCAGTTGTTAAAAATATTACAACTATCAGCAAAAATTTGATATTGAAAACACATTTATTGTCAAGAAAAACCAATTGTTAAAATTCCTTTATTACAACTGTCTAGAAAAACCAGTAATTGAAATCCTTTATTAAAACTGTCATATTGTAAACGTTGTAAATAACTAGTTGTATCATGGTCATATTCTTGTAGTGGTAACATTTTAATCAATTATACATATATTCAAAACTTATACATATCATAGAAGATAGTTCCATTTGAAAATGCGCATAGAAGTATTAATTTGCAAGATAATGTTTGTATTTTTTGAATTTTGAAATTCTTTAACATTTTGGAATTTTTAAAAATTTTGAATATTTGACAAGATTTTGGATTTATTGCAAAACATTATCTTTTAACTCTATGAAAACTTCAAAATTTTACTTAAACTTTGTGAATAACTTTAAATTTATTGTAGAAAATTCCAAAATAATTTTTTTGAAATAATACGTATTAAATATAATTATCAATTATAATTAATAAATATTAGATACTAAATAATAAATATCATTCCATAATTATTAAAGATTACTTATTAATCATCAATTATTAAAACTAATTATATTAAATAGTAAATATTAGTCTTAATTGTTATTATTAACTTCTAATTTTTAATAGTAATTATTAATTAATCAGTGTTAATTATTTAATATTATTTATTATAAGCAGTAATAATTTAATTTTTGCTATTAATTAATTATTATTAATAGTAAGTATTTAATATTTATTATTAATCATAAATTATTTAGTAATAATTATTGATCGATAAAAATTAATTATTAAATATTACTTCTTACTCATTAATTATAAATTATTAAACATGCATATTACAAATTTCATTATGGTTTAACTGGATAAGCGTTTGAAAATTTCGTATTTAAACATAAGTGCCCCTTGCAATTTTCTTGGAAATCTGCCATAAAATTGCTTCGAAATCTACCATCGATAATCTGCCTCAATTTGCAACGGAATTTAGTGTCAAAATATATATGCCAGTAAATTGACGCAATTTGCAACGCAGTGGCAGATTTAAATTACAGATGGTGACAGTTTAAAAAAATTAACAGAAAAAACTTAAGTTTATCTGTAACGACCCAGGATTTAATTACATTAACGATGAATATTTAAATAAATTTTATTAACTAATTAATGGATTTTATAACTCAAATAAACTCCTTTTAAATAATAACTAAAGAGGGTGAAATAGTTTTGTAACGGCCCGAAATTTCACTGCTTTGATTTGTGAATATTTAATTAATTTTAAATATTCAAATATTAAATATTATGATGAAAATAAAACTCTTTTAAATAATAATTAATGATGGTGAAATCATTTTCAAATTTTGTTTTAAAAAACATGTAGTTTGAAAAATATCGAAAATGTGACCAGAATTCGTTTTGCGAATTTTCAACTTTTCATCGGCTAATAGTTGTCGAAAAACGTTGTGCACATTTGAATTAACATATTCATGTTTGCAAATAAGCAAGACATATATTTTCATAAATATATATATACATATATTAACTTAAATAAATATAAAGGTGATGTGACTTTTTATGCACTATTTATAAATAAGAAAAGAAGTTAAAAAGTGTCATTTCATTAGCAAACATAAAGTGCATGAAGTACTACAACATGTTTAAACATGTTGGAGCTTGTTTATAAGGAGGGAATAAGGGAAATGAAGTGGCAAAGATCTAGTGGAGGTTAAGCACTTTAGGGTATTTTAGTAAATTCACTTGTTAATGTATTATAAAAGCAAATTTTTCTAATTTATTTTTATTTTTTCTCATTCTTATCTTCATTTCCATACTCTCTAAGCTCTTAAGAAAGTCTTTCATGACTTCCTAATATATTTCAAAGTTATAAAAAGCTTTAGATTTCCACTTTAATTCCTTCCAAAGCTTCTAAAAACACTTCTTCATCATCTACTTCACTTCCTCTTTAAAAATCAAGTCCACTTCCACCTTATATTGTTAAGGCCAAACCCGTATTACCTAGGGCCAAACCTTTTGTGGCTAGAAACCGCTTAAAGACTTCATTTTTTCAAGCTATAAGCAAAGGCATAGGCCGTGTTCGAGTTATAGAAAAAGTTAGCTTAGTTTCACCGACTTATGGTGAGTAAAGATCTAACACTTAACTAAGTTCTATAAACTTAAATATATGTCTGATTTGTTATAAAAATATGGCGTTATTTGGATATAAATTGTGTTGGCTTGGATATATGTGTAAGAGTTTGGATGAGGTGGCAAATAGTTTGGAATTTGAGAATTGAAATGTCAATTTAGTTGCAAATTATACTACTTGCTCGTATATGTTAATTACGACATGATTTTATATTGTGATGCATGTGATGTAACTATATATGCTATGATGTTGAATAAATGATTGTATGCTAAGGAAGTTGACACTTTTGCTAATTTAAGTGACATGGAATCTCTTGTGTAAAAACTATCATTTTTGGTTTTAAAATTTCAAAGTATTTCCGAATATAAAACTTGCTTTATTTTTCAAGAAACATACCTTTACGTTTTAGTAAAGTTTCCAAGAGTTAAAGTTTGGAAAAGACACAGAAAATAAAATTTCATGTTTTAAAATTACAAGTCGTATAGCGATAGTCGCTATATGTGTAGTTTGAGAAAACAAACTCCTTTTGGAATCTAAAGATGTCTTCACTTAGAAATCTTTTTGCAAAATGTTTTAAAACTTATATTAAGTAATTAAAAGGTAATTATTATTTAATTATTTGTTTATTTAATAAATGATTGATTGATTAATTAATTAATTTAGCAATTAATACTTAATTATTGGTTAATAAAGGTAATCAATACTTAAGTGTTAATCAATTAAGTTAACTTTAATTAGTCAATTAATTAATTAAAGTTAATTATTATTTAATTAATAATTAAGGGTAAATTATTTTAAATTATTTGTTAAAGATTAATTTGTTAATTAATTGTTTATTAAAGGGATTTTATTAATTATTGGTTAATTTAAATTTAATTAAGATGTTAATTAAGATTTAATTATTATTTGATAAAGGTTTAATTTTTTATTTAATTAATAAATAAAGGTTTAATTTAAAAATCAATTTGTTTTAAAATACCGTTTTGTTTTAGGAATGTCTTTCTTTTTAAAAAATATTTTAAATCAAGGGATTTCTTTGTCGATTACCATTAAGTAACCTCAAACAAATATGAAACCAATGTTAATGTGGTGACACATTTATAGGAATTAAGTCAATTCGTAATTAGCACTAAAAGCTGATGAGTAGGCTGGCCCACTAACTGTGAGATCTAGAATTTATTTCTAGGTGAGGGATAGAGTAAGGTTGAAATATTGAAAACATGATAGATATGGAAGGGTTAATTCCTATCAATGGGTCGCGTCTAAATAAAGTATATGGTTATCCATATGCGAAATCTATATAATTATCCTAACTAGGAGCCATTATTTATAACTTGACCTGTTTTTACTCAGTAAGTATGTTGTGTATATTAGAGTTCCCTGGTGAGGACTCGAATATTAGGTATATAATTCCAAAAGAACTGGAATGGAGTTAGCTTGGAATTATCGCTTAGTTCGGAGACACCGGTTTCGGATAACTGTAATTTATCTGAACCATTCCAAACTAATAGCGTTCACGATGGATCGTTATGAAGTATGTTATGGAGATATATTATTCTTCCTGAGGGTGATTCCAAAAATGGAAGATAGTAAATGTTGGATGTTTGTTCGACCCTGGAACAACTTGTATGGATGAATGCTAGCTTTGCATTGCTGCCTGGATGGCAGTGTTAGCATTCCAAGATGGTTGCTATATAAAATGGTGAACGTAGCCTTATGCCTCATAAACCGGGAAAAATGACTAAAGTGGGGACGTGCAGTAGGGCTATATGGGTCACTCCCATTAGGGTATGGTCAATATCAAATCTAGAGCGATACCTTTAGTTTATGTATGCTTCAGGATCCCTTTTTATTGTTGTTGATCAAAATCAAGTGTTGATCATATTCGGCGCAACCCGGTAAGGGATAGGGCCGGTACGGAGTAGTAGAGGTCCAATGCATTGTGGCCTCCCATACATTTTATCTAGAGGTATACAGATTCGGTAGGTAGACCCTTACCCTTTCATAGTTGGAATCAATTCTCATATATGAACCTCCAGACTTGATTGTAAATCTATTATTCTGGAATTTAATAATGTAACAATTTTGATTACGATTCCATATTTATTTTAAGCCTAGACATTATGATAATATCAGAGGATTTTATATAGAAATGTTTTGGTTATCGTAATATAAAAACCCGTTCGTGTTTATATGCGGCGTGGTTTTATGAGATACCTTTAATTTGAAGGTTTTTATAAAGTTAAACATATGCTTTACTCACACTAGACTCATGTACGATCTGGAGTTATTTTTTCCCTTAAACTCTTAGGTACTCAAATTTTTATGAGCAGCCAAGTAAGCAGGTTTCTTTGGAGCATTTTGGGAAGCGATATGGAGCCGAAGCTTGCACTGTATCCAGTAGTTATGTTTATTTCCATTGCGACTATACATTATGTATTGGTAATTTAGGTAGGCTGATATAGCTGTCCTTGTTGGGAATAGTACTTGTCGTAACTTAGATGTAACATTTTGGAGTAACCATATGTACTATTCTATGATGATGTGTATGTAACTCTATTGTTGTGAGGAAAATATGTATTTGTTTCCTTTGTCTTTTATTTTCTTTACCACATGACCTATCTTACGGACACTTAAATGCTCGGCACATAAATATCAAGGATGTATTAAGTGTCGTCTTTGGGTGTAAGAAAGGCATATTGTTACACCTTATATTAGAGCCAGGTTGAGCGAACACTTAGACCTTGGTTGGGGTCAACTCATTAGAGATAGGGTCAGTAGTACCCTAGAATGAGTTCAATCTTTGAGAGTGTGTTCCCATGTTGTTTTGATTAGCATTTATATGTTTGGTTTTATGTTCTTTTTCCTAAGATAATCCCGTCCATGTATTCTAATACTTTATTATGGTAGTAAGAATGAGTACAAAAAGGGGACGAGGAAGGGGAAATAGTGGAACAACAACCACAAATTGAAGAACCTCGAATATTGGAAGGGGTGGAATAGCTATTGAGACAGTAGGTCTAGAGTAGCCTCAAGTAAACCTTGCAACACTATACAAGGACTACACAAAACTTGGAGGAAAACCTTTTAACGGTACCGAATCCATCATTGAAGTACAATCTTGGCTACAGTCATGTGAGAAGATTTTCAAAGGTTTGGACATTTCTGATGATCAAAAACGGTCCTTGGCATCATGGCAATTGCAAGAGGGTGTAGCTGCATGGTAGGATTCTGTCACTACATATGTTCCAGAAGATGAGTTCTCATGGGCTAGATTCAAAGAAGTATTCAAAGATCAATTCATGCCAGCTGCGAGCAGAACTAGATTTTATAGAAGTTTCAAGGATCTCAAGCAGGAAGACATGTCGGTACCTGAATACGAGTCCAAGTTTAATGAATTATCTTATTTCGAACCTAGACTTATTGACACACCATTAACGAAAAATAAGATGTTCATATTGGGTATAAAAGAAGAATTCCATGAAAAGATGACTGCACATGTGAAGGAATCATTTGTAGATCTGGTGGACATGGCATTAAGATATAATATGCTTTTGAAGAAAAAGCTAGCAGCAGTAGCGACATCACCCAATTGTGGTGCCATTAACCCTAAAAAAAGGAAGTTTAATCCAAATTGGAAAAAGAAGTAGGTTAAGGAAAAACCAGCAGGTGGAAATCAAAGAGACAAGTTCAAGGACGTTACATGTTTCAAGTGTAATAAAAAAGGGCACATTTAACCACATTGTCAGCAGACGAAGGCTAACTATCCTATGGTCCAGAAGACGCTTTGCTATAATTGCCACCAGCTTGGACACATGGTTAAAGATTGCCTATTATTGAAGAAGGGCCGGCAAATTAAAGTTTATGCTATTAACGATGTGCCCTGAACCTCTGAAGATGTTAAAGGGAAAGGAGTCTTAGAAGGTACTTTAATTATAAATGGTATTTTAGTTCACATTTTGTTTGACATCGGAGCTTCTTATAGTTTTGTCTCTAAAGAATTGGTAAATAGGTTACAACTTATCCCAGAATTTGTAGAAACCCATATTTGTGTATCCAACCACATAGGAGGTATAACTAATTCATGCTTGATTTCTGAAAGAGTACAAATTAATTTTCGAAAACATCGTCTCTTTTGTGACCTGTTTGTCTTAGATTTTAAGGGGCTTTATGTGATACTGGGTATGGATTGGTTGTCAAAATTTGGAGTTATTCTAGATTGCGTTAAGAGAAGGGTAGTATTGAAACCTAACTTCGGAAAGTTATTGGAAAAGATAGTTTGTTAGAAGCCTACTAAACGTATGATTAGTTTCCTTTATTCCTCAGAATCATCCTATGAAGAGTTAGGATCGATAGAAGTTGCTAAAAAATTTCTTGATATTTTTAAGCCAGTTAGCAGTTTTCCTCCCCATTGGGAAATTGAATTTCGAATCGATCTAGTTCCTGGAGGGAGACCTGTCATTCAACCCCTACGTAGAATTGCCCCGAGAGAGAAGCAAGAGCTAATAAATCAAACTAGTGATTTTTTAAGAAGAGGATTGATTAGACAAAGCCATTCGGGTTAGGGATCGGCTGTGGTTTTTTTAGCTAAGTCTGATGGTTTGTTAAGATTGTGTGTGGATTATAGGGAAATAAACAGATAGACTATTCTAAATAAATACCCTTTACCTCGCATAAATGATATGTTTGACCAACTTCATGGAGCTAGATTATTCTCCTAATTAGACCTTTTTAGGGTTTCCATCAGTTAAGGGTAGCGGAGGATAGTATACCCTTAACTGCTTTTAGAGGTCCAGATCTTTTCTATGAGTGGTTGGTTATGCCTTTTGGGCCGATCAACACACCGGCATTCTTTTTTGATCTTATGACTAGAGTTTTTAGGAATATGTTGGATAAATTCATATTGGTTTTCATCGACGACATTCTTATCTAGTCAAATACCGAGGAAGAGGATAAACACCATTTGGAAGTGTAATTGGAAACGTTAAGTAAAAAAGTTCTTAAAGCTAAGTTTTATAAGTGTCACTTTTGGCAATGAGAAGTGAGATGTAACAACCCGATATTTTCAGCGAATCATATCCATTGTAAGTGCATAGGTAGACACACACGCCGGACTTGAATTGCTCAAAATACCGCATTGTAAATAAATTTGGAGCAAATGAAATACAAATCACAGACACAGAACAAACAGAATACCTCGCAGCGGAATATAAAATACATAGTAGTTCATGAAGCTACTACGGCAGAGTCTCAAACCAAAAACATAATATAGTCTGAAAACAACATAATAGAAATCCCAAATACATAGAAGTTTACTAATACATGAGATAAACTAGAATAACTGAAACAGAAAGTAGATATAAATGTAGATAAGCAGAAACTCCAGCAAAGACCAGCTCCAGAAAGAGAATCCAAAGCTGTGAATACTCAGGCTGACCCGAGCGTAAAGTAAAACACAAAACACTCGAGTCAGGACAATATATACTTATATAATGTAAACCAACTCAAGTGAACTGTAGTAGAAATACACAACAACTTAAAGGATGCTTGGGATCGCCCATCCTTTAAGAATCAGTTAAACTATAAATTAAATACATCCCGTGGTTAAAATTTCAAAATGGTATTTTATACTTCAAAATCAAATATCATTTCGAAATTCAATATCATTCAAAAATCCATTTCAAAATATCAAAAATATAATATCTTCCAAACCACATTCATTTTTATTTAATTTGAATACCATTACAAAACACATTTCAAAATAGTTTATATTTCAAAACAAATTACTTCATTTTAAATCATAAAATGAAGTTATTATATTTAATAATTAAATTATTCAATTTACAAAAAAAATTAGTCTTTCAAAATTCATTTATTCACTTAATTAAATAAAACAGATGAAAATTCAATTTTCGCAGCATTTAGAAATTGCTACGGAAAGTTACATTCAAAACAGTTCAATTTAACAAAAGATAGCATTTAAAAATGCTGTAATAGGGTTACATTATTTTCAAATAAAACTTAGTTAAATTCAACAATTATAGCATTTACAAAATGCTATAATAACCTTTAATTAAACTTAGCCATTTGGTTCATTAATATCAACTACAGCATTTACAAATGATGTATTATCATTTACATTAGAATTAATAGCATTTCAAAAATGCAGTTAATTAACTTCAAGTATTCAATATAATTTCACAAACAATCATATTTTTATTTAAATCGTTTTTAGCTCATAAAATCATATAATTTCACTTTTAAAACAGTCATTCAAATACACTTATATTCATGATTTTATAAAGTTAAATCTCCATTCAAAAATCAAAATTTAATAATAATTCACTTATTAAATTCCAACATAAAATTTCAAATTCATTAAATTAAATTTAACTTAACACTTAAGTTTAAAATTTTCAAATATAACTTAATTTCATTTTTATTTACTTAACTTAAAATTCACTTTTATGCCAAATTCACAAATTTGCAATTTTAGTTATATTTCAAAATTTCAACATAAATATTCATTCATTTCACATTTTAACTTTATTCAAAAATCATTAATATATTATAAAATCATTTTAAATTCATTTAATTCAAAATATTATAAATTTATCATATTTTCAAATTTAATTTAAATTCCATTTATCACCAAATTCTAATTTCCAAAATAACTTACATTTCAGATTTTCTAACTTTACCATTTATTTATTTCACTTATAAATTTTAAGAAAATCAATAATGCTTTTCAAAAATCATTTTTAATCAAATTTAAATCAAAATATTATAATATTTACATTTCTAAAATATTTCAAAATTTTTAGAAAAACATATTTTAACAACGGGTCTGTATTTCATTTTCTAGCCTAGGTAAAGTGATACGGGTAATATATCATTTCAATCCGTAATTTACAAAGAAAACCCGGGTTTGATCATTTCAAACCCGCAATCCCAAGTAAATGAAAATAATTGAAAATCATTCAGGCCTATCATTTCAGCCCATAACGATTTTCTCCTATTCTAAAGTCCGTTCGGGTATGTATCATTTCAACCCATAGTGATTCTAGTCTACAGGGAACTTGCAGTGTGATAAACTGATGAAAATAATAGAATAGCATGAAATAACAGTAACATATGGTATAACAAGTGTAAATATAGGTGTGAACTTCATATGAATATAATATAGCAGTTATAACAGGATGATATGCATTTACAGATTCAGGTGATGTCAGTTTATCACTATATAAGTACATATTAGTCTGGTGAGATTTACTCACTGTTTTGAGCTGATGACACAACGACGAATTGCACAACGAGATCTACACAAGCGCAAAAGCACGATACAGATACGAAATGGAGGAGCCAAGGATTAATTCCCTTGAATACAAATCAAACAAACAATACAAACAGCATAAGTTTTCAACCCAAAATTTCAATAAAACATTGTTAGAAATGACTGCATAAAACGAATCCAAGGCTATTGCACTTGCTTTCAACCACCTATGGTTCAGATACAGAACTAAAATGTATGACTAAGGGGTGAGTTTGGATCTGGTCTTGGGTCCATAGGGTCGGCCTAGCATGGTTTACATGATAGTGAGGAGGTAGGTGCTTGGAATTTCAACTATAAGGCATAACAAAGGTTTCAAGGCAAAATAAAGCACCAACATGCCACGGCCAAGGCAAGTGGTCACGGCCAAAGGCAAGGTGAGGTCATGTGGTGATGTGGTAGTGGTGTCAGGTTGGAATTTGGCTGGTGGTGTGATGGAAGTGGCGGCCAAGGTGGGGTTTTGTGGAGGTGGATCAAGAGGTGAGCTCGGCTAGGCTACAAGGTGAAGTGTTTGCAAATTTTGTTGGATCTACACATCAAGGGAGCATGGCTATGGCTTGGGGTTGTGCTGGAGGTGGTGGTGGTGACTGGTTGTGGTGGTGGTGGAGGCAGTCACAGTGCTGGAATGGAGAGGAGCCGATCCTAGAAGTGATGAAAGCAAGTGCAATTCTCATGGAAACAAAAGAAAATTATAGAAAAGAAGAAGAAATTTTTACCAAACTCTTGAGATCGGAAATGGCCGAATACTTTTGAGGAAATGAGACAAAAAATGAAGTATGTGAATGAGAAATGAGGGTGGCAGCTGAAAGAATGAAGAGATATGGCCATTTGAGTGAAAAGAAACGTTAAAATGTGAAAAGGTGGGAAAATCAAAAGCCATAGGAAACAAAAGGTCACAAACCCTTTCGATTTACCTTTTATTATTTATATAAATTTATGTAGCTGAAATAATAATAATATCAGATAAGATTTCGAAATTTTTAACAAATATACAAATATATATAATATTTATCAATTATGTAAAGTAAAATTAAGGAAAATAGTTAAAACAGTGAACTAGACTAGCAAAATTTGAAGTTAAATGAAATAATTTTTAGAAAATTCATATAAGCTTGTAAAGTATTTTTAAACATAAATAATAACATAAAATACAAATATATTCACAAAATAAAATTTTTAAAATTTAATTTAAAATATAAAATTTTAATGCAGAAAATAGCAGAAAATGGGAAAACAGCCCTTAGAAATAGGAAATCAACACAGTAATTTTTGGAAAAATTCTATTATTATTTTAAAAATATTTAGAGATGAATTTTCACAAATAAAACAAATTTAAAATAAAATAAAGAAATTTAAAATGAAGAAAATGGCAGAAAATTAGAAAACAGCCTTTAAAAATAGGAAATAAATACAGTAAATTTTGGAAAAATTATATTATCACTTTAAAAATATTAAAAGACAAAATATACATAAAATAACATATTAACACATATTAAAATAAAATATAACAAAGAAAATATGATTTGTATAATCTAAAATAGACAAAATTGCAAAATAAAACAAATTATACTCAAAATTGAAATGTGCATAACTTTCACAGTTTAAGTCCGTTTTCAACGAAACAAAAAGCAATATTCAAGTTTTTAAATCTACTTCCATAATAAAAGATAAAATTTAGGAGTTTAAATATTTAAATTTGAAATTTAAAAGTCAAAGTTTGACCAGTTTGAACAGAAATTCATCTTTCAGTAAAATATCCAATTTATACCTGTTTAAAATTATAATTCACATAATAATCAATACTTATATTTAAAAATGAAATGTTTGATATGAAACAAGTTTTAAAAATAATTTCAAAATAAATTAAAGTCAAATATTAAAATATATGAAAAATCTAGGGTTGTTACATGAGATACCTAGGACTATTGTATCAAGTGATGGCATCTCAGTTGATCCGGCTAAGGTAGCTTCTGTGCAAGATTTCAAGAGACCCCAAACTCCTAATGAGGTGAGAAGCTTTTTAGGATGGCGGGTTATTATAGGAAGTTCATAAAGGATTACATTAAGATTTCCTCTCATCTAACCAAGCCGACGAAAGAAGATGTTAAATTCGAGTGGACTTCGAAGTGTGAGGATGCATTCCTCGAGTTAAAAGAAAGGTTGACCAGTGCACCTATTTTGGCTATTATTGATGGAGGAGAAGAGTTAACTGTTTATACCGATGCATGTACATTGGCTTGGGTGTAGTGTTGATGAAACATTGGAAGGTTATAGCCTATGCAAGTAGACAGTTAAAGCCTTACGAAAAGAATTATGCAACACATGACTTGGAGCTGTTAGACGTAGTATTTGCATTAAAGATGTGGAGGCATTACTTGCTGGGTAAGAGTCATTCTTTCCCTCTTTTGTTTATTCCCAATCTTTAAGGATCCTAGTTAGTAATTTCTCTATTTAAATAGGTGAAAAGTTCAAGCTCTTCATGGATCACAAGTTCCTAAAGTACTTTTTCACTAGAAGGATCTATACGTAAGGCAACAACAAAGGTTGGAGTTCCTAGCAGCCTACGACTTAGATATTCTCTACATGACAGGAAAAGAAAATGTTGTGGCAAATAATCTTAGTAGGAATGTAGTTTTGGCACATTTGGAAGTTAAACCAACTATTTTGGAAAGGATTCCTAATAAGCAAAAGGAGGACAAGCATTTAAGGAAGATTATCTAGGATGTTTTGGGGGGCAGTCTTTAAGTTTCGAGTTAGAAAAACAAGGTATATTATGTATGAACAGAAGGATTTGCGTCCCTAATATCGATGGCCTTAGACAAGTAGTTTTATCATCGATCCAGATTAAGTACCCACCCGGGTATTTCTAAAATTCATGGATGAAACAAGTATTTCGGTGGCCCGGAATGAAGAGGGATGTCTCGATCTTTGTTAGTGGATGTTTGAACTGTCAACAGATTAAAGGCGATCATCAGAAGATGGCTGGATTACTTCAACCCTTGTAATTCCCATATTGGAAATGGGAGTTGATATTAATCGATTTTATCGATGGTTTACCCAGAACCAGAAAAGAAAATAAAGGTGTGTGGGCTATCACGGATCGGTTAACAAAGAATGCTCATTTTATCCCAGTAAAACCGACAAGAACTGTAGTTTCTTTGGAGAAAATTTGTATAATTTAGTCGATTGCATGGAGTCTCGGTGAGTATTGTAAGTGCTTGAGACCCCATCTTCACTAGTCAATTTTGAGAGGCGTTGCAAGTAGCTATAGGAACAAAGCTAAGCTTGACCACATCATATCACCCTCAAACGAATGGATAAAGGGAAAGGGTAAACCAGATTATAGAAGATCTTTTGAAGGCCCGTATTTTGGATTTTGGAGGATCGTGGGAAGATCATCTCCACTTAGTAGAATTCTCCTACAATAATAGCTTTCAGGCAAGCGCTAGGATGGCACCCTATGAAGCTCTCTATGGACGTCCATGCAAGTGACCAGCATGTTGGGTCGAGACTGGAGATTGGCTAGTACTTGGGCCAGATATGATCCAGGAAGCTACTGAAAGGTTGCAGTGATAAAGAGAAGGATGAAAGCAGCCCAAGATCTCCATAAGAGTAATGCTAATAGGAGGCGAAGAGATTTGGAATTGGATGTTGTAGACCTTGTGTTTGTTAAGATTTCACCAATAAGAAGATTTGTTAGATTGAGGAACCTGGAAAATTAGCTCCAAGGTATATTGGACCTTTTCGTATTCATAAAAGGATTGGGTCTCTTGCTTATAAGGTTGAGTTGCCGGAGAGATTGTCAGGTGTTCATAATGTATTTCATGTGTTCGCATTTAAGGAAACTTGTACATGATCCAACCTTGATTTTAGAGTCATCCGAGCAGAAGGATCTGGAAGTGAAGCCAAACTTGACAGTGGTTAGACATCCAGTCCATATTGTATATCAGAATGAGAAGCGATTGTGCAATAAGGTAGTGCAGTTGGTTAAAGTTCAATGGAGTGAGGATCTTAGGGACTGCACATGGGAGACTGTAGACCACATGAAGGAGGCCTATCCTGAGTTAATAGTAGTTGTTTGTTTGTATGCATAGTCTAGCTTTATTTTTCTATGGATATTTAGTGTATGTCTTTTGTATATATTTTATGATAGGAATATATGGCTTTTTAAGAAATTGAGTTATCTTCTTATGTGCTAATTTCGAGACGACATTCTTTTAAGGGGGAGAGTGTAACGACCCAGGATTTAATTACCTTAATGAAGAATATTTAAATATATTTTATTAACTAATTAATGGATTTTATAACTCAAATAAACTCCTTTTAAATAATAATTGAAGATGGTGAAATAGTTTTTGTAACGGCCCAGAATTTCACCGCTTTGATTTGCGAATGTTTAATTAATTTTAAATATTCAAATAATAAATATTATAATTAAAATAAAAGTCTTTTAAATTATAATTAATGATGGTGAAATCATTTTCAAATTTTGTTTATAAAAATATTTATTTCAAAGAAAAATAATGTAACTGGAATTCGTTTTGTGAATTTTCGACTTTTCGTCAGCTAAAAATTATCGGAAAAGGTTGTGCATGTTTGAATTAACATATTCACATTTACAAATAACTAGATATATATATATATATATTGATATATATATATATACATGTGCTAACTTAAATAGATACAAAGGTAATGTGACCTTTTATGCATTATTTATAAATAAGAAAATCATTTCGTTAGCAAACATAAAGTACATGAAGTACTAAAACATATTGGAGCATGTTTATAAGGAGGGGACAGGAGAAATGAAGTGGCAAAGGTCTAGTGGAGGTTAAGTACTTTAGGGTATTTTAGTAAATTCACTTGTTAACATACTATAAAAGTAAAGTTTCTTCATTTATTTTTATTTTTCCTTATTTTTATCTTCATTTCCAAACTCCCTAAGCTCTTAAGAAAGTCTTTTATGGCTTCCTAATATATTTCAAAGTTTTAAAAAGCTTTAGATTTCCCTTTAATTCCTTCCAAAGCTTCCAAAAACACTTCTTCATCATTTACTCCACTTGCTCTCATAAAATCAAGTCCACTTCCACTTTATGTTGTCAAGGCCAAACCCATATTGCCTAGGGCTGAATCTTTTATGGCCAGAAACCACTTAAAGACTTCATTTTTTCAAGTTAGAAGCAAAGGCCTAGGCCGTGTTCGAGTTATAGGATAAGTTTGCTTAGTTTCGTCGACTTATGGTGAGCTAAGATATAACACTTAACTAAGTTTTATAAACTCAAATATATGCTTGATTTGTTGTAAAAATATGATGTTGTTTGGATATAAATTATGTTGGCTTGGATATATGTGTGTGTGTTTAGATGCGATGATAAATAGTTTGGAATTTGAGAATTGAAATGCCAATTTAGTTGCAAGTTACAATCCATGCTCGTATATGTTGGTTATGACATGATTTTATGTCGTGATATGCATGTGATGTAATCATGTATGCTATGATGTTGAATAAATGATTTATGCTAAGAAGTTGGCACTTTTGCTAACTTAAGTGACATAGAATCTCTTGTGTAAAAACTATCATCTTTGGTTTTAAAATTTCAAGATATTTCCGAATTTAATACTTGCTTTAATTTTCAAGAAACTTACTTTTATGTTTTAATAAAGTTTTCCAAGAGTTAAAGTTTGAAAAGACTTAGAAAATAAAATTTGAAGTTTTAAAATTATGGGTCATATAACGATAGTCCCTATATGTGTAGTTCGAGGAAACAAACCCTTTTTAGAATCTAAAGACGTCTTCACTTAGAAATCTTTTTGCAAAAATGTTTTAAAACTTATATTAAGCAATTAAAAGGTAATTATTATTTAATTAATTATTTAATAAAATGATTAATTAATTAACAAGTTAAGTAATTAGTACTTAATTATTGGTTAATAAAGGTAATTAATACTTAAGTGTTAATCAATTAAGTTAATTTTAATCGGTTAATTAATTAAAGTTAATTATTATTTAATTAATAATTAAGGGCTAATTATTTAAATTATTTATTACGGATTAATTTATTAATTAATTCTTTATTAAAGGGATTTAATTAATTATTGATTAATTTAAATTTAATCAAGATGCTAGTTAAGACTTAATTAAGATTTAATTATTATTTGATAAAGGTTTAATTTGTTATTTAATTAATAAATAAGGGTTTAATTAAAAATCTTTTTGTTTCGATTTACAAAATGAATGTATAAATCCTTATTTTAACTTCAAAAACTCTATAAAGATTATTTCCTTACATATAAAAATATGACAAATCATTTCAAACCTAATTTTATAACCAAAACTCATTTTAAAACCAAATTTCACCTTTTTATTCAAATAAACAACCTTTAAAAATCAAACACTTCCCTTAAAAATTATTAAAAGAAGTAATTGGCAATTATTAATAAAATTATTGCATTTTCTCTAAATAAAAATCATTTTCCATTCATTATTAACCAAAACAAACAAAATAAAGTTTCAATACTTTATTTTCACATTTTGTTTTCAAAATTCATTGTTTATTTCAAATAAACAATTTAAAATCTCCAATTTTAAATTAATTCACAATATTAAATTATAATTACCATTATAATTTAATATTGATAGGTAATCTCCAAACCTGAGTTATTACAGACAGTCATTCTTTTTCAAATATGTTTTAAATCAATGTTCTTTGTCAATTACCCTTAAGTAACCTCAGACAAATATGAAACCAATGTTAATATGGTGACAGATTTATGGGATGTAAGTCAACCCATAGTTAGCACTAAAAGCCGATGAGTAGACCGACCCTCTATTTGTGAGATCTAGAATTTATTTCTAGGCGAGGGATAGAGTTAGGCCGAAATATCAGAAATGTGATAGATATGGCAGAGTTAATTCCTATATAAGGGTCATGTTTAAATAAAGTATATGGTTATCCATGTGTGAACTCTATATAATTACCCTAAGTAGAAGATTGTCCGCTATTTATAACTTGACCTATTTTTACTCAGGAAATATATTGTGTATATTAGAGTTCCCCGGTGAGGACTCGAATATTGGTTATATGCTTCCAAAAGAATCGGAATGGAGTTAGCTAGGAATTATCGCTTAGTTCGGAGACACTGGTTTTAGATAACTATAATTTATCCAAACCACTCCAAACTAATAATGTTCATGATGGATCGTTATGAAGTATGCTATAGAGATGTACTATTTCTTCCGAAGGTGATTTCAAAAATGGAAGATAGTAAATGTTGAATGTTTGCTCGATCCTGGAATAACTTGTATAGATGAATGCTAGCATTGCATTGCTGTCGGGATGGCAGTGTTAGTATTCCAAGATGGTTGCTATACAAAAAGGTATTTGTAGCCTCATGGCTCATCAACTAAGAGAAATGACTAAAGCAGGGACGTGCAATACGGCTATGTGGGTCGCTCCTATTAGGGTATGATCTCCAAATCTAGAGCGATATCTTAGGTTTATGTATGCTTCGTGATCCCTTTTTATGGCTATTGATCGCGACCAAGTGGTGAACATATTCGATGCTACCCAGTAAGGCGTAGGGCCGGTCCTAAGTAGTAGAGGTGAAACGCGTTATGGCCTCCCATACATTTTTCCTAGAGGTGTACAGATTCGATGGGTAGACCCTTACCCTTTCATAGTTGGAATCCATTTTCCAATGCGAGCCTTCAGACTTGATTATAAATCTATTATGCTAGAATTTAATAATGTAACAATTTCGGCTATGATTCCATATTTATTTTAAACCTAGATATTATGATAATATTGAAGGATTTTATATAGAAATGTTTTAGTAATCATAAGGTAAAAGCCCGTCTATTTTTATGTGAGGCGTGGTCTTACAAGATACCTTTAATTTGAAGGTTTTTATAAAGTTAAACATATGCTTTGCTCACACTAGACTCCTATCTGACTCGGAGTTTTATTTTTTTCCCTTGAACTCTTAGGTACTCAAATTTTTGTGAGTAGCCATGTAGTCAAGTTTCTTTAGAGCATTTTGGGAAGCGGTATGGAGCCGAAACTTTCTCTATATCCAGTAGTTATGGCTATTTCCACTATGACTGTACGTTATGTATTAGTAACTTAGTTAGGCTGATATAGTTATCCGTGTTTGGAATAGTGCTTGTTGTAACTTTGATATAATATTTTTGAGTAACCACATGTACTATTCTGTGATGATGTATATGTAACTCTATCATTGTGAGGAAAACCTGTATTTGTTTCCTTTGTCTTTTATTTTCTTTACCTCATGACTACCTTTCGGACACTTAGATGATTTGCACATGAATTTTGAGGATGTATTAAGTGTCGTTTTTGACTGTAAGAAAGGCAGATTGTTACTTATCCCTAGCAAATCACTCGTAAATCCATCGCAAATTTAGCAACGGAAAATTCTATTGCTATTTTCAGCTTTTCTTGTAGTGACTTCTAATATCCCTTGGTCAAGAAGGAACCCGGCAGGTTAGAGCACAATTGCTTCTACACCCTACTCAAATCATCATTCTTAACTCTCATAGATAGAATCAAGTCTACTTCATTGGCTTTTAGTTTTAAGTGCTCAATTAATTAATTTCCATAAACAAGTAACACACAAGCACAATTAATAGACACAAAGCATGATCGAGTCACATGAATGACCTTTGATACCCTTTTTATTTACTTAATATTTCATTAATTAATTAAAACTTCATTCTTTAGTTAAAACTTCATCATTTAATTAAAACTTCATCATCTAATTAAAACTTCATTCTTTAATCAAAACTTCTGTTGTTAATTAAACACCTTTATTAATTAAACTTCTTATTTAATTAAACTTCTTATTTAATTAAACTTCTTATTTAATTAAAATTCTTATTAAACTTGTATATATTGATTTTATTTCTCTTTATAAAAGATGTATACTTGTAATCTACTATTCTTGTATTACTATTCAAGTATTACTATTCATTTACATTGTATTTTACTATTCATTTATATTGTATTTTATACTTCAAAAAGTGTTAATATACTTATCTCTAATGGTATAAGTGTATTCATAAATCATTAACAAGATTTAAGCTTCAAAATTTTTATAGTAAGAACAATATATTATTTACTTGCTAAAGTGGTAAAGAAACCCTTATGGAAGTTTGTGCAAAAATAAACGTTATTTCCCAAAAACAAAGAACCTAAAAGTGTCGATATTGCGACCTTTTTACTTACATTAGCTTTGTTTGACTGGTTTTAAACCTTTTTAGAACTTGGTAAATTTACATTAGAAAGTACTTATATAATTTTTATTAAAACCACAAAGAAAACCCTATGGATTTCTTCCAATGTTGACTTAAAAGTAGCGGAACACAAAGTGATTTCCAAGTGCGTCCGTAGCGACTATTTTGCTTTTAGCATTCACAACTTTGGTTCATTATTTCCATAACTTTCCAAAACCATTCATCGCTGCCCGAAACAAATTTGGAAGTGTAGAGCACAACCAAACCAAGTTATCCAATAATATACACATAGACCATCAATTTGAAGCAAGTTAAAATACAAAGGATTTAAAGTGCTTTCATAGTGGCTTTCTCGCTTCAAACACACATACACACTTTTACATCACTTACAACATGTCCAAACATGTGCAGATCAAGTCGTGGCCACGATACTAGTTTTAGAGGGATTATAAGAGAAGTTTTAATGAATATATGTTGTCGTTTGCTTTCAAAAGCAAGAGGGATCCAAAAAGTGATAACTTGTAATTATTTTTATTTAACATTTATATTTAACACAACCAAACATTATAACACATCATATACTTGCAAGATGGTGAGAGAACACACCTTAAAACTAAGTTAACAAACATCACAAGGCACTAGAACAATGGACATACTTCCTACCATCACCAAAAGCCCAAAGATACATGCCTTTGCCTTCCAAACCCAAGCCAAGTGTTATCCAGCCTTTTAACCAGGCCATATTCAGACAGATTGGATGAGTCGAACTTGAAATTATCAAGGAAGAAAGCCTAGAGAGATAGCCCAAGAGTCCAGAAATTGAACACAAATAGAGTTCGCATGGCCAAAGCAAAAACAACTCAAGCAAAAACAAGCACAGAATCGCTAAAGCTATGGGTCAGTGTCGATCCCTATTTCCTCCACTAAGGGAGCCCATCTTCTACTTACATGTCCTACAAGATTCCAAAATCCTATATCCAATGTCGTTTTGTTGAACCATTGCAACTCTCATCTATCTCCACGAACACTTGAGACTACAACTCTATTCTTCCACAACTCCGTTATTAGAACCCAGAAACAAGCTAATATTAGTGCATACAACTATGGAATCACGAAACTTACCACAAGAAGAGCCAAGATGAAGAGTTGAAGGAAGCCATATTGGCCATCTTATGGGTCGGTACCGACCCCTACCCTTGGAGTTGTACCAACCCATACAATTTGATGAGGTGGCACCTACTTTCTTGGAAGAATTGGTCTAAATTGTGAATAACGGCCTGGAGATATTATGTACGAGATTTTAGGCCCCTTTCTCTATAAATAGGAAGGTAGGGCTCATGTTTAGGATATTCTGGGCTCTAGTTCTACTCTACTCTATATTCTTGTAATTCTAAAAATCTAAGTGCTAGAGTAGTGACAACCCGTAAGAACTTCTACCTCCAAGTCTGAATATAAGCAATAAAATTTTAAAGTGGACGTAGGTCAAGCATTGTTAGACCACTATAAATGATTGTGGCTTGTTTATTTCTCATTTTCATTTACATTCTTCATGTTTTATTCTCTACATAAACTTTTGGGTGTTTGGGTCAATTTTGGTTCAAACTTTTGGTGCTTTAACTAAGAATGAGATTCTCAAGCTGTTTGGATCCATCATCTATTATTGGATTTCCCATATCCAAGAGATTGATTCAATTTCTCTACCTTTTGATTCTACAACTTAGATTTTCAAAGATCTATAAAAAGCATTCTATCATGACCTTATTAAGGAAAGAACAACGTACTATAACTACTAGAGCTACCCCTAGTGATGCTGAGAATTAGAACCCTCGGCATGTGGATGAAGTTGTGCAACCGGAACAAATGGAGATCCATGCTCCAACTGATATCTTGACCAGAATGGAGATGGATAGGATGATGAAGCATATGGAAGATAGATTCTAGGATAGTCAAAATGAGATGAATTAAATGATATAGCAAAGCTTGAGGCTGTTAGATGAATTAACTCAAAGCAGCCATAGAAGGAGTAGAATGGATTCTATTTCTTCATCTGAAAGTTCCTTACCATCTTAGCAGAGACAGAAGGACAGGAAGCAGAAGAGGACTAAGAACACTATTGGATCACCTTACCAAGGAAGAGGACAAGCTCAAGGATTAAATTTTGGGATCAACACCAACCATTATTAGGAGTCGGTACCGACCCATCTAATGGTGGGCCCAAAGCTCGCCATCTGGAAGGTGGCATGAATTTGACTTCATGTCACGTTGCTAATGATCAGAATCTAGAAAATCTTGTTGCTGCCGATGATGTTGTTCACGTGAATTCAACAGTAGGGACTGCTATACGAAGGGATCTCTCGAATTTTAGAGAGCCTATATATCGAGAGCCAAACCGAGAGCGTTCATCAGGTCGAACACTCGAGGAGGGGCCTGATTGCCACCGTTCAGTCAAACCTATTGACCTGGACTACTTTGAGGATATGGTCAGGAGGTTTGTTAGCAAAAATCATTTTAGAAACAACGATGAATTGGGTACCTCTCCCAGTCGGACTCCATTTACTGAGAACATCATAAGCAAGAGATATCCTCATAGATTTGCATTGTCGATGATGCCTCTGTATGGAGGAACAACAAATCCTAGGAAACAGTTGACGAGATACGAGTGGAATATAGATTCTATTAGGGTTTTTTATGCCAAGAAATGACATTGTTTCTCGATTTTCGTTGAAGGTAGCTATGATGTGGTTCGCTGGACTCCCATCAAGATCCATATCAACTTTTGCTAGGTTGTCGCAAAAGTTTCTCGAGCAGTTTCGCTTACACGCTTCACGTCTAAAATATGTGATGTTGCTATTTAAACTCTTCCAAGTTGATGGAGAGTCGCTAAGAGACTTCTTGAGTCAGCTCAACATGGTCGTGATGGAAGTTACAATACCTAAAGAAGACATAGTGCCGATGGCACTGATTAAGGAATCCATCCCGACTCGGTTTCACAGACTGGTTGGAAAGGAAACCCCCATCGACTATGGATGCTTTCTATAGAAAGGCTAATGAATACTTATGCTTCGAGGAAGCAAAGAATAGTCCATAAAGGACCAATGCTAGAAATTCAAATGAAGTGATAGAAAGCAACGTTGCCGTAAAGAGATCTAATGGAAGACCTGGAAGTGTGGATATGAATGTTGCCACACAAAAAATGATCGAAAATGGAATGATGATGGGGCTAAGAAGGAGAAGCAGGATATTAGGAATTGTATTAGGACTCCTAAGTATGACAACTATATTGAATCGGACAACTCGATAGAGAACATCTAGCTGACGACTTAGGCTCGAGCTCCATGGACGGTATGAACCGACGAAAAGAGTAGAAGGTGGATGAGAAATTCTAGCCGAGTTGAAAATTTCTATTTCATTTATCCAGGATATCCAAATTGGGTCTTGAAGGTCGGATCATAGGTCGGTGCAAGAGTGATGAAGGAGTTGGTTGGTTTTCCCAGGAAAACCTGGATGTATTTTCCTGGACACGCTCGGACATGTGCGGGATCTCGCTTGGGATAGCTAGCCATGCATTAAACATTAACCCTAAATGTGCCCCTGTGAAATAGTAATGTTGTAGCCTAGGTCCAAAGAGATCCACTACACTCAAAGAAGAGGTGGGTAAGTTGAAGGAAATGGTTTCATCTGCATGCTTTGTACCGGAGTGGGTATTTAACCCTATTTTAGTGAGGAAAGCTAAAGGAAAGTGGAGGACATGCACCGACTGTTCTAATTTGAATAAGGCATGCACAAAAGATAGCTACCTGCTTTTGAAGATCGATCAGTTGGTGGACTCGACGGCTGGACATGAGCTACTTTCATTTATGGATGCGTACTATGGATATAACCAAATCTCGATGCATGTCCTGGATCAAGAACACACTAGCTTTATGATCGATCTCGAATTGTATTTCTATACGGTCATGCCCTTTGGACTAAAGAATGCAGGAGCAACTTACCAGAGGCTTGTGAACCGGATGTTCAAATATCAAATTGGACGTTCATTGGAAGTTTACATGGAAGACATGCTTGTGAAGTGGTGGCATTCAAGAAACCACATTGATGATCTGGTAGAGATGTTTGGCATCCTCCGAAAATACAGGATGAAGCTCGACCCTTTGAAATGCTCATTTGGCATTACATCAGGGAAATTCTTGGGCTTCATTGTGAACTACTGTGGAATTGAACCCAACCCAGGAATAATTGAGGCACTAAGAAAAATTAAGACTTGAAAGATGATCAAGGAGGTCCAAAGCTTAAATGCGAAGGTAGCCGGACTGAGTCGGTTCATTTTTAGAGTCGTAGAGAAATGCATTCCTTTCTTCGACGTGATCGAGAAGGGAAAATAAAATTTCGAATGGAACAAGGAATGTAATGATGCATTCTAGGCTTTGGTGAATCACTTAGAGAGACCCCCATCTTCTCGAAGCCATTGGATGATGAGGACTTTTTTATATACCTAGCAGTGTCGGTGCATGCTTTGAGTGTTGTACTCGTACGAGAGGAGTCCCGCATCCAGCGACCAGTCTATTACATCAGTAAGCTCTTGACAGGCATAGAAAAAAGTTACCCGAGGCAGGAAAAGCTCGCATACTACCTATTACTCTCTTTAAGAAAGCTTTGCCCTTATTTTCAAGCTCATCGATTAAAGTTCTTACCGACCAGCCTTTATGATAAGTCTTGCAAGGACTTGAGACTTTTGAAGGCTGTTGGAACATTAAATTGAGCCATACAACATAACTTATCACCCTCGGAGAGCAATCTAGGGTCAAGCTTTGGCAGATACCATAGCTGAATTCACTACACGAGATGATTCTTCGGAGTGTAGTGGTGAGAAAGAAATTAGATGGAAGATGTACACAGATGGTGCATCTAATGAATGGTGTTCCAATGCTGGAGTTTTACTTGTCACATCCGAAGAAAACTCGATCTGTTGCGCCTTAAAACTCAACTTTCCAATGACGAATAATGAAGCTAAATATGAGGCCTTGATTGCATGACTCAAGATTGCCAAGGAACCGAAAATAAAGACTTTGCACATTGTTTGTGACTCCCAACTGGTAGTTTGTCAAGTTCGAAAAGAGATTTAGGAAAAAAGAGTGAGACTAGCTCCTTTTCTAAACCGAGTCCTTGAGCCGCTCAGTGACATTGAATATTACATGATCACTTATATTCCCAAAGATGAGAATGAGAAGACTGACTCACTGGCTATGTTGGCTAGTTCCGAAGATGCACAGCTCATGGGCTTGGTTTTGGTGGAAGTGTTTTCAGCACTAAGCATCGACTAGATGGATGTCGATTGGATCTTAGAGACCGAACCTGAAAGGGAGTTAATGATGACTTCGATTTGGGATTATTTACAAAGAGGAATTCTTCTAAAGAGAAAGAATAAAAGACCAAAACTCCTTGGACTAACTTTAAGATATATAATGCAGGAAAGAGTGCTATATAGGAAGGGTTTCTCTATCCCTATACTTCAATGTGTCACTTACAATGAGGCCAACCGAGTCCTAAAAGGAGTTCACAAAGGGGTCAATGGCGACTACACTGGAGGGAAAACCCTAGCAAAGAAGATCTTTCGTTATGGGTACTCCTGGCCAACTGTCAAATGAGATGCAGGTAATTACAATCGTAGATGCAACAAGTGCCATAGTTTTGCTAAGATTCTAATAGCCTAGACAATAAAGATTACTAAAATGGTCAGTCATTAGCTGTTTCTTGTCTGGGGCCAAGTGTCAAATGAGATGCAGGTAATGACAATCGTAGATGCAACAAGTTCCATAGTTTTGCTAAGATTCTAAGAGCCTAGACAATAAAGATTACTCAAATGGTCAGTCATTAGCTGTTTCTAGATGCAACAAGTGCCATAGTTTTACAATCAGACAATAAAGATTACTCAAATGGACAATAAAGATTACTCAAATAGTTGATTACTCAAATAGTTGATTACTTCACCAAATGGGCGGAGTGGAGTTACTGGCCACAATTACTACAAAGAAATTGATCAAATTCGTAGTTCATAATATCATCTACCATTTTTAAGTTCCGCATGCAATCGTAGCCAATAACGGAACCTAATTCAATAGCACTGAATTTAAGGATTTTTGCCGCCGACATCATATAGAGAAAAGATTGTCTACGATGGCACACCGTCAGGCAAATGGATAGGTTGAAGCAGTAAACAATATTATCAAGTCCATTCTGAAGAAGTGATTAGAGAAGGCTAAGGGATAGTGGGCCGATAAACTTTTGTTAGTACTCTAGGCTTATCGGAAGATCCATAATTCTACGACTGGCCATTCTCTATTTCCCTAGCCTATGGATCAAAGGCTATGATTCTAGTTGAACTAGAAGCACCTTCTCATCGAGTGACTCGTTATAACCTACAGACAAATGAGAAACTACTTTTGGAGTCTCTTGATATGATCGTTGAGAAAAAGGATGAAGCTGAGTTGAGAGCAGCTGCGCACTGACACCAATTCACCTGATATTACAACACCAAGGTCAAGAGTCAGACCTTTGAAATTGGTGACTTGGTCCTTAAGCGAATTTTCCCAAGCCCACCTAACTTGAGCCCGAGTTGGGAAGGTCGGTAGGCAATAGAGCAAAGCTTGGAGATGGCACTTTCAGGCTGGCGACGATAGACGAGATCTCACTTCCAAGGGCGTGGAATAGAAAGCACTTACGACATTATTTCATTGAGAAATAAACTTGTAAATAATTAGCTAGAGCCATGTAATAAGATAGATTCTATCATTTTTCCACCTTTTTTGAAATAAAATGGCTTTTCCAGCCCAAGACTTTGTCTTTCCATTGCTTAAGAGTTGTGACTTAACCAACTCGGACGAATCTGCATGTAATTAATGCAGATGTGTTGGTACACGGAGATAGGCATTGAACAAACTTCCTTGGTCCATGATTGAACCCTCAAAGTCCTTCTTGGTGTCCAAGATTAACACCAACTAACTCTTACCCTCGGATTAGGAGTAGGAGCATAAACTTAAACCGAATGCAACACGACCATCCACACACTAACTCTTACCTTCAAATTAGGGGTAGGAGTATAAATCAAAATGAACGTGATACAAGCATTCGCTTGTTCAACTATTGTCCTTAGATTGGAGGTAGGAGTATAAACAAGAGTGAACCTGACAGGATTATCCAATCATTAACCCTTGACCGGACTAGGCAAAGAAAAAGATCCATGCTTGGCGTAAGGCAGGACCTGACCTACGAGCCTTCGATCGATGGCTAAAGTTTGGTGCAATTGAAGGTAAATATCATGGATGAGGATGTATGAACTACGATCCTAAATAGTTTACTTAAACTTCCACCCGTAGTTTCATGCAACCAAAAGTTATCATCCTGGAAAAGGATACTCAAGTCGCTAATCCTAAGTGACTAATCTACACACAATGTTTGGCACTTGAATAATCACCTTACATTCGTTAGAGCAATGAAAGGCCGGTGAACTTATAATGGGCTAAGGACTTAGTCTGAAATGATCATTAACAGAAATAGATCGTAAGTACATAGAATGGAATGTGTAATTCTTTAATACTTAAGACAAATCTATACAAAAATTTAACAAAATAGAAACCTTTGTTATTCACATGAAATTTGGAAAGCTAAGTACACATGTTATTGATGCTAAAAACAAAAAGCAAAAGCGGAAGCCGAACCCGCACAAATCAGGCTTAAAACCAAAATGGACTACTATTATTGCAAAATAAAAAGGAGTTTATGTACATTGAAGCCGGCATTCACTTCTTCGGCCTTGTTTAACTCTGCTTCTTCTTGGAACCGAGAGACACTTCACCTAAGCTTTCACCCTTCCTCTTTCCTCCTTTTCCTCCACTTCCTTTGCCCTTTAAAAGTGAGCTAATTAGAGGGACGGTAGATTCACTCTGGGTGCTCTCAAGCAGAGAGAGAGGCTGGAGTGCTTTGTGAGGATCCTATGAGATTTCTTTGAGCGCTTCTCGGTATAGAAATATAGACCAGAGTGTAAATGGTCCAGCCTGGCAAGGATACAGATAAAGGAATAGGGAAGACTCGACCTTCTCCAGCTTGATCTCCATATTTGAAAGACATTTATGCTCGATATCGCTTAGGGTATGAACCAGCAGGAGCTCAGAGACTCTGCTAATAACAATATCCTTGTCAATCTTAGTCTCCTGGGTCCCACCAATCCCTTCATCCAACAAAGCGGCAATCATCTAATTATTAAGACCGGGAATCTCTTCATCCATGGCACTAGAAATCATTGTTGAAGTCGTAATGGTTATTGATTCCATTACAAAAGCTTATTACTCCGGTTGATAAATCTTAGCAGGAAGTGGGCCGAGGTTGATCTAAAACTTGAGAGACATAAAAAGAGAGATTAGCGATGTTGATTTGCGACACATCAACTCTTTGAAATATAGGAGAAGTCAACCAGATACCTTCTTTGGTTTTGGGTTCTATGCGGCCAAAGTGCCATCGGAGTTCCCCTAAGGAATGGGAGATAGCATAGCAGGTCTATGAATCTGGGGCCTCTATAGATCATACCCAGGATCAGAAGTGGAATCGAAAGCAGCCTAGGACCTAAATGTTTGCCTGGATATTGTATCATATGGCATCGATCTAGAGCCTTTGCCTAAGTCTTTTCGTTTCATTGTGGCTAGCTTCGTATGGAGAACATGCCGGCCATTTTTCAAAATCTTGAGATTGTCTCCTACCAAGACGTCTTTCTCCAACTGCTCCAGATTCACTTCACCAATCTTAAGATAACCCTTTTCTTCTTCAACAATCTACTCCCAGGTAAGAGCGGGGATTCTATTATCTTTGAACCACACCAGATTACGGTATTTGAAAACATTGGCGTTAGGCAATGTTGCAAACTTCTGCATCATGCGCTCTTTTACTGGCTTTTGGAAGGCCTCAACCTCCCCCCGGACCAGGGCATCAACATCTTTAGCATGCTCAAGTGATTTGTATCTTTCCTCCTTAGCATCGAGCATCTTATCACAATAATTCTAGGCTTGTTAGAGTGCTCCATCATTTTCTTTCGTTTCCAGCTCAAGCTTGGTTGTAAGCTCAGCCACTTTCCGATTAGCAACATCTTTTTCTAACATCAGTTCATGGTTCCAATGGTGTGCCTTTTCTATTTCGTCAAGATGCTTGGTCTTTTCAGCCTTGAGTGCCATGATGGCATCCTCAGCCTTCTTCTCAGCATCAGCTTGATATTTTCATAGATTCTCTATCTTGGCATCGAGATTAGCTATAATTCTTTTGTTGTCAGCCTCAATGAGTTTTTGGTTTTCAATCTCTAGCTGCCTTTTCCTCGAGGTCTTGGAAATTTTTCAGCTGACTTCAACCATTCATTATATTGGTTGTGGACATCGATCACACAATTAATGGTCATCTTTTGAACATCAGCGGGATTCGTTTAAAGTTTGGCATGAGCATAAGACCGTCGAAGCAAATGTTTGGAAATTCTTCGTTCAGTTTGGCAATTCGGGCATTGGCCGCAAGTAGTTGCTCTGCTGTAACATCTGGAGCTTCAGTAATCTACTTGTCGGGCTCATAATGGGAAGTTTCAGAGCCACACTTGTGATGCCTGTGACTAGAGAACCTGCTTGAATGAGATGATGTCGGGAATTGCACATGGAAGGAAGCTGGAGGTGGAACACTAGAAGTATCACCAAGCAGGATGTCATTGCGACGATTGGGTCTCCTATCTAGACCTCTAGGAGGAGGTGATCTGGAGCTAAGGTGACCCTTGGAAGCACTATCATGTGATGAAAGATCGTTGTTGTAACTGCTTCTATCTCGGTTGTCTATATCTCGGCTAGAACGATAGCCTGACTCATAAGTGCGACCACTTCCTTGATGGTACGAACTTGACCAAGGCCTCTGTGCTTGGGATGCTTTTCCTCCAAGGACCGATATATGTAATTACTTTTCTCCATAGATCTTGCAAATAAAACGAGAATGAGTTATATTCAATGAGTAAGGAAACACCGGAAGTGCACATGCACTTTAGTGTCCTAGTGTCCCCCAAACAGACCGTGAGTTGGATCTTTACTCATGGGCAAAACCTCTCCCAGACCAGTAGGGCCGGTGTCCTTATCAAAGCAAATAAGGGAATCGATGCCCTTAATACTAATGTTACCAATGTCGAAAGAGCCAAACTCGGTAGGAATTAGCCCTACTCCAGCAAATTTTCCTATCAAAGGAAGAGATGGAGTTTTCTCCACATATGTTAATTGTGGGGTTGAATAGAAGTCAGTACCATGGAGATTTCACGATTAACCTCTTCTTTGGAGCAGGTGGTTGATCATCCCTAGATTATTTAGGATGAGACTCATGACCCACATTAATGTTACCTTAGCCAGCCTCGCCACTTTCACCAATAGTTTCTCCTTCCTCGGCACTTTCTTGCACTCCTCCAATATTTTCTTCAACTCCTGCCCCAAGACTTAGGATGGGGGGAAATATGGATCAACCTCGTCTCCTCCAGGCGGGTTTTTATCATCATCATTGTCGTCATCGCTAATCGCCACTTGAACGATGCTGAACTGCAGCCCTCTTCAACAAGCCGTAGGCAAAGAGATTTTCATCTAAAAAATGAGTTCTGGTATCACTATATTTGCTGGAGTTGCTATTAGAGAATTAACAATATTTGAAAGAACTGAACTACTGGTTCTCGTTGAAACGCCTATACAATCAAGAAAAATGATTTAAGCCTGCAAAATGTAAGGCAAATTCATATAAAGCATACAGAATAATGCTTACGTCTAGATAACCATCTACGAGCAAACTTAGGCGGACAATGGACATAGAACCACTCACTCTTAAAGTAGCTCAACTTGATCCACGTGCTAGAGACTACTCTATAACCCCTGATCGGTTCAAAGTAATTCAGAGACAGACTTTCTTTTTGGCTCTTGTAGCTGTGTGTGTGTGTGTGTGTTTAATCCCCTAGTAGCTGGGTACTCTATTCAAATGCTAAGAGAAAACCATGTAAGTGCCAACGAGGAAAGCAAAGTTGTTTGGATGCAGCTACGTGGGAGCCAGCCTCATAAAATTCAGAACTTGTCATACAAATTGATTAAATGGTGGGACGATGCCCGCTAAGCACATATATTTATTGCAAATAATATAATCCTTTGGAGGATTGTGAGCACTTTGATTGTGAGATGGAACTAATACGTCATCGAATGGAATTCCATGCTTATTGCTTATTCTCTGAAGAGATCCTTCATTGATTTTAGAGGCAGCAGAATCAATAGGATCATCTAACATTATGGCATCTCAAGGGAGTCGGGAGATAGATTTATTTCTGGCCCACTTGCTAGCTCTATTGGATCCTTTGGAACTTGTTGTTTGACTGAGGATATTCTAGAATTTGTTGTTCAACCTGCGGAGAGTCTTATTCTATTCCTACTGGATGGGAGTTTGTTGTGCGTGCCCTACGGGAGTTTGTTGGGCATGTGGAGTTGCAGTTGAACTTGACTTGGTGTTGGACTCGACATATCTTGAAGCGGAAATGCTTGTGGCTTGAACAGCGAGATGTTTGGAATGTCTCTGATCCATTTCTATAAGAAACTCGACGGATAATTAACGTTGGATTAATTACAAGTTGTAACCCCCATGTTAAAGTACATCCTAGTGTGATGTTCTGTAGTGTTATGTAGTTTAGGTTATTGCTTAACGGTTCAAGTTCTAGAAATAACTTTATATGATCATCGTCGCTGAACGTCTCGACAAGTTTCACACCATTGACAATGGTTTGGAAAAGGCTCAAGACCAAGAAGAAGACATTGGTTCACAAGATGGGATACTCATATAAATAACGAAATTTCAAAATGTGCCTAAGTGTAGGAGTTTCACAACCCTAAAAAAAGGAAATTACATCCCTTCTTCCTCCATCTTCACTAATCCTAAATCACAACCATCATCATTTGTTCATCCATGTCCATCCATCAACCTTCGAGTCCAAAACCTACCTAGTTATATATGAATTAGGACTCGAGAAATATGAACCGGGTTCAAAGAAACATATTGTAGGTCGATGTTATGGTTTTGTGGCAGCGAGGTGAATGGATCTAGGCTCAAGTGACGTTAGGCAACAGTCCTAGGCTTAGAGCAAGGCAAAGTTCAATTGGGAGTTGAGAGATTTAATGGCGGCTCTTGTGTTTTCAGGTCGGCAGCATAAAAGTGAAGAGGAAGTGGAGTCATATGGCTTTTTATAACTTACACTTTGACTCATATGCTTTGGCCATGGAACTTAGGAAATAACCCAAGTCCTGAGTCGGTACCGACCCAAGAAATGGGGTCGGTACCGAGTCCTAAATATTTTTAAAAAAAATGAAAAGAAAAATAGGAGTATATATGTGTATGTATGTAACTATATGTATATGCAGGAGTATGCCCAAGACTTGCTCAAGAACATGCATTGAAAGTGATGCGTATACATATCCAACCCAATGAATAGAGTCAATGGGAATCAAGTTCAAACCTGGATAATCCGTGGAAGAAATCAATTTAAAATCATCAAGCTCGAAATGACAGATTATGGGGACGCATTCCAATTCATAATCCTTGATGCTGGTAGAGCATCATGACGGATGACTATGGACATAACTTTTCACAGAAACGATTTATAGGAAGGATAACGACCATTCGAAACACAAGATGGAGTCCTTCATGGTAATTTTGACTTGTCTCGATTCAAAACACATCATGTTTCAAACAAGATGTACTTTTGGAGGGCAAGTGTTATTCATCCTTTGACCAGGCCATATTTGGACAGATTGGATGAGTCGAACTTGGAATTGTCAAGGCAAGAAGCCCAGTGAGATTGCCTAAGAGTCCATAAACCAAACACAAATAGAGTCACAAGGCCAAACCAAAAACAACACAAGCCAAGACAAGCACAAAATCGCCAAAGCTATGGGTCGGTATCGACCCCTATCTATGGATCTGTATTGATCCATATTTCCTCCACTAGCTGGACCCATCTTCTGCTTACATGTCCTACATGATGCCAAAATCCTATTTCCAATGTTATTTTGTTGATCCAATGCAACTCCCCATTAATCTCCACAAATACTTGAATTGCAACTCTGATCTTCCACAACTCCATTATTAGGACCAAGAAACAAGCTAATATTGATGCAAACAACTATGAAATCGTGAAGCTTACCACAAGAAGAGCCAAGATGAAGAGTTGAAGGCAGCCATATTGGCCATCTTATGGGTCAGTACCGACCCATACCCTTGGAGTTGTACCAACCCATACAAACTAATACAGTGGCACCCACTTTCTTAGGAGAATTGGTCTAAATCATGGATAACGGCCTGGAGATATTTGTATGAGATTTTATGCCCCTAAATCTATCAATAGGAAGGTAGGGCTCATTTTTCAGGATCTTTTGGGTTCTAGTTCTACTCTACTCTATATTCTTGTAATTCTAAAAATCCAAGTGTTGTAATTGTACCAACCCCTAAGAACTTTTGCCTCTAAGTTAGAATATAAGCAATAAAATTTGAAGCTAAGTGTTTGTGAAAATACAAGATAATAAGTTTTTGCAACTTATAAATTTGGGAAGATAATATGTTAAACAAGTTTAAAATTTGCTGAACATCCTGGTTAAGTAAAGAAAATCTGAATTTGTATAAATACTCTTAGGATGTAGAAGTGTGTTGTATGAATATGAACTTAAGTTTTATATTGATTGATTAACATAAGTTATGTTTTATGATGTTTAGAAACTTAAGTAATGGTTTTATGAAAGGTTTCATAAATGATTTTAGTATTAAAGGAAATACTATTGGTGTAAATAGACGAGAACTAAAAATAATTGATATGGCTAAGAAACCAATGTTATAAATACGTAAGTGGTACATTAGTCATTTTATTCGCATTATTTTTTTATTATTTAGATTCGAGTACACGATTTCAAGGTGATTTACACCAATCCGAATAAGGAGATTTCACTTGATTCTTGGTGATGAACACTTGATATGGAATTTTTTTTTGATTCTGAAGTTTTCCATCATAGTATATGGCTATGTAAGGAGAACAGAGTTTTCTAATCAATGAATCCGATAGGAGTCCGCACTAGGGAAATCGAGTGAGCAATACTAGTTCAGAAGTGAGATTTGTGTGATCGAGCTATCGAGCGGGAGTTCAGATTTGATATTGCATACGGATGGTATATGTACATCGTACAGACTTTAATGTAATTGTATGCTTTTGACATTAGAAAATGCAAATTGTTTGGTTGGATATCATTTGTTAGGGAGATACAGGTACGTGAAAGCAAATCTAGCTTGATGCTTTGGTTTCATGAGTAGGGTTTGATTGCTCGACGAATAGGTACACGTTTATGTTGTTGATGATGATTTTATGCCCTAGATATGGAATGCCACTTTAGGGCTTTTGTTTTCTTTTGTAGATTTGGGCCCATTGTGGCTACTTGTAGTTTTTTCGGATTAAGTTGCGTAAAGGAAGTGCTATTAAAATTTTCTTTAACTTATGAGATTTTAAAAGGTTAAATAACTCATTTTGAGTATAAGAGTTTTATAAGATTAAGGGTTCGAAGACATTTTTCTTCCTTTGGGAATTTCGGAGATGGATTCTTTTAAGGGAGGAGATTGTAACGAACCAAAAAATTTAACATTTCAAATGAGAATATTTAATTTATTTAAATTTGCAGGATTGATTCAAAGATAATAAATAAGAAGAAAATCAATTATTAGTACAATGACTCGATTTTAATTGACGTATTTTTAATTTAATTTATATGTTTTTTCTTTAATTTTTAATTTAGAAAATATTTAAATTATCATTTGACGATTTTTTGGCAAACGACATTATTTTTGTAATTTTACAGAATAAGATAACCAGTGGATACTATTATTGTTTTGGGATCGTATCACCTTTTTATGCATGATCGTATTTCATTTTGTCGTTAACGGTTCGTAGGTAAACGAAATTTTGTGCGGGGTGAAGCCAGAAATTGCAAATTAAATATAATCCATCACTTACACAATTCAACAATCTGGTCATTCCCTTCATTCTTTCTCTTTTCTTTCTTTTCAGACTTCCAATAAAAGAAAAGCAATATTCATACACTTACAAAATTTAAAACCAAAAATTTACTCATCTATAAAATGTAAAGATTAGATCTTTGAAATCGTAGAGCCTAGATCTACATTTCTAGGGATGTTTGGATGGGTGCGGTGAAGTTATAGGTGTTCCATATTTTTGAACGAGAGGAAAGGAAGCTAGGGTTTTGGTTTTGTGGGGATGTAGGTGAAATTAGCTCAAAGTGAGTATGACATTGTGTCTGTAGTGGCAAGGGGAGTTAGCAGTCGGTTTTTAGTGATATGCGGTGCTTGAATGAGGGATGCAACCTTTCAGGATTCATGAGCGAGATAGCTTGGTTGGACTTCGGAGGGGTGGGGCGAGCTGCACGTGGTAGTGAGGGATTTAAAGCTCGGGCGATGAGGATTTTGGAGGTGAAGTCGAGAAGCAATTTCATGGAGCAAGGAGTGAGAATTATATGCATGCATGTTTGGGTGCACCAGGTATCATGTGCAGGCGGTAGGAATTTTGAGTTGAGGAAGAAGATGTTTAAGAGGGTAATTAGTTTATAGTTTTGTAATTAACAAATTAATTTTATAATTTAATTTAATAACTTGTAAATTGAATAACTTTCTCATACGAGGTCCAGTCGAGGCGCAAACTTTTACATTGTGCTTGTACTGGTGATAGCTATGCAATGGAATTGATTTCATCAAATTTGGAGCAAGTGAAATTTAGGGTTAAAATCGAACGTCGTTCGATTTTAGTTCAAACCGAAACACCTAAATATCCACTGGAATTTCGATGAGTTAAACTCGCTTTTTGGATAATCAGTACGATATATAATAGATAAAATTTATTGTTTGTGTATATATGAATTATTAGTTAGTTTCGCTAAATATCTGCTTTTGAAAAGTGAATGACATTTAGAATAAAATACAGAGAATTTTGTAGAGAAATCCAGATTTCTCGTTATTGTGATTTTTTTAGTTCCAGTTATATACCTGTTGATTTTAATTACAACTATATAGATTTGCTAAATGCTAAAATTTGATAATTTGGTCATACCAGATGTGACACTGACATATATTAAAAGTGGAGGCCTTTTAGTGGAAATGGAAGTAACAGCATCGAATAAGTGTTATAGTTGTTGTTGGCCTTGTTATAGTACTTTGGAATACTATTAAATGTTGTTTGAATTGGAAATGGTTTTGCTTTAGAAAAGGATTTTTAATCCTATATTTTTGGATTTTCTGCAATATTTTATAGAAAAATAGTTTTGTACTTCTCTATTTTACTTCAGTTTCTTTTATTCTTCTTTTTTAATATGTGTATATACATACATACATATATATATATATATGTATGCAAATGTTTCAAAATTATTTTGAAAATTATCTTTCTTTTATAGAAAAGTAATTATTATTATGATTGGTTATTTTAAAGGGAATAAAATGGGTTATCTTTATTTTAAAGTGAATTTTGTTTTAATGGGAAATGGAAATATTTTAAGATAAATATTTGTAAAACATTTTATATAAAAATGTTGTAATAAAAGAACAAATTCATAAAGGTTATTTTATAAAAGAAAGAGAGATTTATAAGCGGTATTTTATAAATAAAAGTATAGGTTTATAAATGGTATTTTATAAAGGGGAAATATTATCATTCGATAAATTGAAGAAATAAATCATAATTGTGCATTTATTATAATATATGGAATGATCGTGTTATGGGAAATGTATGAGATTTATAATTATGTTTGGAGGTTTGTTTTATATTTGGAGTTTGGTTTATATTTGGAGTTTGTTTTATAAAGGAGTTTTGCGATTATATTTGGAAGTTCATAAAAGGAGTTTTATAAATGAAATTGGAATTTTATATAGAAAAAAGTTGCATATAAATTTGGGGATTTATAAAATGAGTTTTATAAATGATATTTTATAAAAGAAGTTTGATAAAAAGAGTTTTTATAAATAGTATGAAGAATTTTTATTTAGGAGTTTTATAGTTATACTTTGAGAATCATAGAAGAAGATTTTTTAAATGATATTTTATAAAGGAGATTAATAAAAGATTTTTTATAAAGAGATTTACAAATGGAGTTTGTAAATATAAGAGAGATGTATAAAATAGAGTTTATAAAAGGAATGAGATTTGATTTCCATAAATGATCATTTTAACTTATGGTGGTATGGAAAATATTCTTTTCACACTTAACACCAAATTCTGAGGTATGGAAACCCGTCTCTATCTTGAGAATTAAGAATGTGTGTCGAGGCTCTAACTTGTCCAATTTCATTGTTAATCGAGGGTTAGTATTGTATGAAATCGAGAAGTGGTCTTAAGTATATTTGGTCTTATGTCTATACAATCCATTTACTTACAAAAATGGTGTTTTGGGTTTATTGTTATCAATGTTTTAAATCACTTTTATGTTAACCGAAATATGTATGGTTTGGGGAAATAAAATCTTTCGTAAGATTTGTGAATACACTACTACCGTTGAGATAAGTATATGGATACATTTCCTAAATATAAGGAATGTACTGTTTTGTCAATATACTTATACATTTGAGATATGTATATCAATAATTCCAAGCATTGAAAAGGATCGAGAAGATTCTAAATATATCTTTGTAAAGGTATTTTAATACAAGTATGTACGAAGTGGTTTTAATCAATGAAAGGATTAATTAAAGAGGCATAGTGGTTGCTTTGTGCTTAACCATGCTTGGTTAAATCTCTAGTTGAATTGTCTGTTACTTGATAGTCAAATAACGGGTTATTAAACCTTGGCCAGTTTTAAAACTATTGTTGTTGGTTCAGAGAGACCGGGATCAGATCTATTTTTCGAATCCACTTTGAACCGGCATAAGAGTTTGAATTTAAGACATCTTGAAGATGATGAAATCGAAGGCGAAGGTCTTTGAAGTGCAAGGGGTACTTGCTACTAATTCTAAGGGTGATTCCAAAATGGATGTTGTAGAAGTAGTTCCTTTGCTTTGTTCATATCCTGAACAACATATATGGATGAATGCTAGCATTGCATTGACGCCTGAAGAGAAATGTTAGCATTGCAAGTGGGACTACTATATGGAAAGGTAAAATGTTGTCTCAAACCTCACAACTAGAATGACGAAAATAGAGGATGTGCAGCTAGGCTATATGGGTCGCACCCATTAGGGTATTGGTTATCACCCGATCTAGATCGTTACTTATTGATGGATATATGTATGCTCAGGGCTCGTTATGGTTGTTGGCTACAGCAGGGATGGTGATATATTCGGTACTATCCCGGGTAGGCCAGTTCTGTATTGGAAAGGGGTCTATGTGAGGCCCTCGGTACATTTTATCTAGAGGCGTACAGTGGTAGGTGGTACACCAGTAGCCTTTTCATTATATGGAATCCATTCTCTAATAAGTTCCTTTCGGACTTAATTGTATACCTATAATACTGGAATTTAGTTAATGTAACAATTTTAACTATGATTCAATATTAATTTTAAACCTTAGACATTATTATAAATCGAAAGATTTCCTATGAAATGGTTTGGTTATTGTAAGGTAAAAATCCATTCGTGTTTATATGCGGCGTGATCTTATGAGATGCCTTTATTTTATAAAGTTTTATAAAATTAAAAATCCATTTAGGGTGTGTTTCTCACATTGGTTTACCACACTGATCTGGGCATTATTTTCTTATAATGCTCGGGTCAGACTGAGCATATTTTCAGATATAGTTATGGATGCTTTGGAGCTTCAGGAGACAAGCTGGATGCCTCCAAGATGTATTCACGTATATTTTATTCCCGCTATATTTGTTTTTTTGTATTTATCAGCACTAGTGAGGATAGGTTGTTATAACTGTCCAAGCTAATGATATGTTAGTGTACTCTGATTAACAAAATTTGTTACATATTAGAAAATTACTTGTCGCAATGTGAGATTCTATTCTATCTTTTCTTTCCTTTCCTCCAATAATTTGTCTTCTCGACACTTGGATGCTCGGCACGTGAATACTGTGGATGTACCGGTGTCCACTTTTGTGGGTTGGAGAAGGCGGGTCGTTACAACAGTCATAACTATAATAGAAAACATCGGGATCATATCATGAATCCATACCAAGTGTTCGTCATCAAGAATCGAATGAAAAACCCTTATTCTGGTCGGTGTAAATCATCTCAAAACCATGTACTCGAATACTGGATCAAGATAGCCATGTGAATAAAACGATCTACGTACAACTTACATACTTACCCAATTGGTTTCTTAACTACACCAATATCCTCTAAATCACATTCTCCTACACAAGTAGTATATCACTCTATATTGAATTCATTCATGAATCATTTCATAAAACATTAACTTTAAGTTTATAAACATTTTATAACTTAAGTTCATACTAGTATAATACTCGATTATATCCTCAGTGCATAAACAAAAAAATCAAATTCATCTTACTTAACAAGGATGATCAACAATTTTAACTAGTTTTCTAACTCACTACCTTTTCAAATTCCAATGTAATACAATTATATCTTCAGAAACACTTAACTACAAGTTCTATAATGATTCAGAAATTTTTGACTACCCAAAATCGTAGAAAATCCCATTTTATTTTAAGAAATGAAAACTATCAAACAACATATCATATCATGATGCACATACCATACTATCCTAATGCATAAGCTACATGTGTCCATGTAATTACTTAACAAGAAAACTTTAGAATTAAACATCGGATTTCATTTCAAACCACTTTGAAATAAAATATACATATAACTTTTTTATATCAAATCATAATTTGGGGTATAAATCAAAAGATATTTTTACCAAGATTATTTTTTAATAAACTACCACGGAAGCATCCCCGACTTAGAAACTCAAAAATAAACGCCGATGATGCTGCAGTCATCACCGGAATTATTTTCAAGCAACAGGAGTGAGTTCAGGACATCCAAATCATGCCTTTCGAACTTAACCAAAATCATTTCCAAAAAGGAATCGAATAATAGGTAAGTATTACTAAGTACCATGATCTCAATTTCATAAACCTATTTCCTAAATATTTAATTTCAAATTACTGTTTTTTCAAAATCTTGAAAAACATTTTCAATGATACTGGGATTTAAGTTCTCAAATTCTCGACTTAAATACTCTTTGTTATAAATCATGCTTACATAAAACAACTTTCTTATATAAAATCCTTTCATAAATGTTTATTTATAAAATACATTATCTTTCCTTTAGATTAAAATAAACATCTTCCACTAAATTTAACTTTTACAAAAGTTAACTTCTAACCCAACATTATAATCGAACGCCTTATAGTCAAATTGTGAAACTCAACTCACAAGGTGTTCGTTTCAATGCATCTACAAATACTGTCTATCCAACCCATGCAGTGAAAAGGTCTAGTTGCCATAAACTATTCAAGCACATATCAACAATCAATAAGCAATAATCAATGCTCATAAACTAACCAAGCCTGGCTAAACTAATCAATAAGGATAATAGGTAAACATCATTAATCCCTACATGAATTAAACTACACTATCAACTTACTTTATATATATATAACTAATATATAGTAGATATATGTATGCTATCATATATAATACACTCAACTCATGGTAGGGCATCCCATTATCCTATCTTTTAATGAGTCGTAGCCAACCAATGCCAATGTTCACGCTTAACCTACAACTTTGATACCACATATAACGACCTCCTTTTTCAAAGGTGACTACATCGTGGTAACCTCATTTCTGATTTTACGGCCAGCCTCTCGACTTCCAAACGAACGCATAAAGGGACATGTAGGAGTAATAGACAAAGCTTCGTCACATGTTCACCAATGTGAGAACCTCTTAGCATGCGTTTCAAGTACTCACCGGAAATAATAACATATAATATCAAAAGATGGTACAAACCGTCACTCTAAAATACATACCATTTCAGAGTTACAATAATAAGTACTATCATCGGCTTGGATAATTATAATAACATGTCCTCACATATGCTGATATAAACAATATAGTAATGCAGCAGAGATTAGAATACTATGGTAGTTAATCTTCAAGCTCTACTCCATAAGCTCCAAAGCATCCGTAGCTAAATTTGAAAATATAATCGAAACTGACCCGTGCATTATAATAAAATAACACCAAGATCAGTCTGGTAAAAAAGCATGAGAAACTCAAGAAATACGTGTGACATATAACAACACCTTTTGAATCAGCATGGAATACCATAATAGTTTCCCTTCAAACGAACCAACCCTCTATTAAGAGCATACTTTGATATAACAGATAATGTCCAGAGTGTAGAACATAAATCAAAAAATAGATGTTGTGTGTATTCCACAACAATAATAGGTATACAATCAATACCACTAAGGCACGTTCGTATACGTGTAAGGATTTCAGTGGGGATCTCCTTGGATCAAGCGTCGAACTCATGCATAAGAATCAAATACATCCTTTCGAGCATCATATATCTCTAGTTAAAAAACTACAACAAGGTAAACATAGCTGGTTCACGCATAAACACTTGTGATCCCGAATGTCATTAACTCTTGCTAGCATCGTTGTTGAGCATACTCTAGATATGGGTTTGATATACCCTATGGGTTAGTTGAACCCCGCTAGCTAAGCACCTTATCCTGGTTTTTTCATTTTCGATGTCGAGGCTACGTTTGGTTTCTTTTACTCGAACATAACACAAATCCGTAAATGGATTCCATTGTTTCGAACATATTACAAATCGCTATATGGATTCGAGCATCTCAAATAGATCTCAAATAGATCTCAAATAGATCTCAAATCCCCACATAGATTCCTACATAAGTCCTCCGACAAATGCTTGTCCTCTCTCATGGAATACTACTCAAGATATACAGTCTCACATGATAACATCGTTCATAATGTTAATATTGACCCCTCCCTTTAACTTAATCTTAGGACAAACAATTCAACTCTATGACATTCCACTTCACAACCACTTCTAGAGCATAGATCGTGTTTATGGTTTTGAAGTGGTTACAATTTTGAATCATCTCATATAAGTACACTCCCCTACTTACAAGGCTCTGCAAAACCAATCGATGAATTTCCAATTAACTTTACCCCATTTCTTTCATAAATAAATAGACAACACATAAGGGTGGAGATAATCTTCTATCCAGACGGATTTCCTTATCATTCGTCCTAGAAGAGCAAGACAAGTTTATATGTATAATATAACACCTCAGAAGATAACTATACTATATAGACCTCGTGTATTTTCTGAAAAATTTCTAATTATTTTGGTCAGTTGGATAGTCGGCTAATCAACTATCAAGTATAAGATAGATGATCATAATTGGATACCAAGTCTCGTTTACTTATCACAATGAATAAACAAACCAAGTATGATCAAGTCACACAAGAGATCTCTAATCCCTACTTTTTTTAATTAAGAAATTTTATTAATTAAAATCTCTTTTGTTTGAAAAACTTCATTTATCAATCGCTACTATTCATTTTTACTCTTTCAATACTTCAAAAATTATTCATATACTTATCTCAACTGGTTTAGGTATATTCACAAATCATTAAAAAAAATCTTACTTTAAATCTTTACTTTTTCTATATTTTTTCCAAAAGATTCCATACTGATAATTTTCTTCAAAATATCCATTTTAAGGATCTAAGTACTTTCACAAACCTATTCAAAGGTTTAAGCCTAATGTTACTTAAACATTTTCACTACATACCCAAAACCTTTTCGCTTATGCTTATCTTTAAAATATTCTTATAAAGATCTATTTACATGCATAAGTATAATCAAAAAGGGTTAAAGACGAATTTTATTAACACGTTGTCATAAAAAACCCAAAACCATTCCATACTTATTTTATCTTTAAAAATATTCTTTTAAAGATCCAAGTTAATATTCGGTTAAGTTCGATAGTTGACAAGTCAATTACCCGGTTAAACAATCGCTAAGAGAAATCACGGTTTTTATACTTAACTCGTTTTCAACATTCCAACTTATATTATCCCTCGTCCAAGAGTGAAGCTAGGAAAGTTAGAGAACTGGTTGCATATCAAAGGCTTGCCTAGACACTTCATTCTTGAATCCTACAGATAAACAAGTTTACCTCGTCGACATTTAGTGTTAAATATAGTATTAATAATTCCATAAACGAGTAAGAAATCAACACACGTAATATGTCTCCAACATTCCCAACTCAACAATTCCTCGATAAAGAGGGAAGACAGTAGGTTAGAGCGCTATTGTTTCTATCCCTACTCAGATAACAATCCTAACGCTCACAAATAGATAAGCCTAACTCGTTAGCTTTTAATGTTAAGCATAGTTAATTAATTTTCAAACAAGTAATTAAACAAAAAACGATTTAGCCACTAAGAATTCATAACCCCATTCTAAATCCTTTGTTCATACTTTTAAAATACTTGTAGTAGGTTGTAAAACATTTTCTCAAAATATTACTATAAGATAACAAGTTTGTAAAACACTTTGAAACTTGGAAAAACCATGTTTTCTATATATTTAAAATTGAACCGCCTTCTTTAAAATTTCATAACTAATTCTTAAAAATTCAAATCTCAAACTGCTTTTAAGATACTACAATAAGAGTTGGCAAACACTTGTAAAATAGAATGAAACAAAATACATAAATTTGAATATCTTTTCAAACCTTTAAAGTCCAAAATAAAGGCTAAAATGGGGCAGGTTTGCACAAGTGTAAGTTTGGCCACTTTTCGATATGTTACTCAACTTCTCAAAATTAAAAACTTTTACAATAGCAAGCATACACAATATGAATCACAAGTATAGCGAGAAACCTCTAAGGATATCTAGACAAAGTTCCATAGAAATTTGCCGAATACAAGGCAATTTCTAAGTGCATCTATAGCGATTATCGCTATAAGAGCACTTCCAAATTCAAGTCCAACCTAACCAAAGTTTAACTACAACCTATATGCTTTGTTTCAAGGCCATGTTATGTGCCATACAAGTCTTTCCAAGTCTATTCAAGTCTATACAAATGAAATACATATGTCATTTGCTTTCAAAGCAAGAATCAAAACCAATATTATAACATATGTTAATATTTAACCATCGCAAAGAATTATTCAATCACAAGAAAATATAAACGATATATTTTCATTCAAGGTTTGAGATATCCTACCCTTAATCAGTTAAACAAGAAAGTCCAAGCAACCAACTTATACTTCCACCTTGAAAACACCTTGCTTCCTTCCTTCTCCTCGCTTACTCACTTGCCTTAAGCCCAAACACCTCCTTATTGCTCACGTCCTATGCCTATGGGGTGAGATCTGCTTCAATTTTTCAAGATTCAACTTGGTAGAAGGTGTTGTGATGTTGTGTTCAGGCTCTTGTCCAATTTGAGTTGAGTTGGATGTGTTTTGAAATTATTTTGTTTAAGAATATTGTGAAGAGGAAGACATGAAACAGTGCTTATAACTTTGTATAAATTTGCAAATGTAAATCAAGAGGCATACCCTCTCTTATATAGACTTCTAATTGTAGCCTAACCTTCTCCTCTCATCTTCATGGAAGGCTTACCTCCCACATGCTCTATCACATCTCCTTTCCACCTCAAAAGAAAACGATAATATCTCCTCCTAGCTAATTACCATTTTACCTCACACATAAAAATATCTCTTATTACTTAGAAGTTTCCATAACCTTCTAATTACTAATCAAAGTGTGTTAGTTAGCTCCTAATGTGTTCGTTAGCTTAGCACAAAAGAGTTCTGACAACTTATATTGATTAAAAAATCTGTTTATCGATAAACCGAATTTCAGTCACATTATCGATATTTCTTCAAAGTACTTATTTTTATAAACATTTTTCCAAAATAAGTTTATCATCTTTACTTATTATTTAAAGGAGGTTTAAAAAGGTTATTAAACCAATTTAATAACATTTAATCCATGATTTAACTATTTAAATAATTCAAATATTTAAATATGAAGAGTCTGAAATTCCGGATCGTTGCACTATTGCAATACAACAAAGTTTAGGTTGGATCAGATGCACCACAGCGGGCTAGAAATGGAAAAGTTCAAAAAAGATACATTTTTATCCATTATGCACTAGATTTATTATGTGTTTTATCATGAATAATGTTGTTGACATTAAACATAAATTTAGTTTGATTTTTTATGTTACATTTTATTATCATTATATTTACAATGTTAATTTGATTTACAAAGCCATTATTTGTCTAAAATATTTGACGATACACACATATATAACATTTTCATAGTGGTAAGATTAATAAGATACAACACTTTGGTGTTGAGAAATAATTTATAATGAAGATTTATTTAACTAATTGGTATAAAATAGTAATATATAAATTATGTGGGATGGTTTGGAAATCAAGTAATAAATATTTTTGTAGAATGAGAAAAATACTAAAATGAGATAATTACTGATTTTATATTTAATATGCTTGTTTTAAATCCAAAATGGTTTATCAAATGAATTATTTAGTGGAAAATATTTTTTAAAATGATAAATTACTAATAACGATAATTTTGGCCATCTGTGAATTAATATTTAAATTTTAAATCTATAATAATTTTTTAAAGTGAACTAAAATTGGATTAAATTTTTTATGAGGTCAAATAATGGTATATAAGGTGTTTTAGAATTTGTTGTGGAAAAGACTGAATTCTTTTTCTATTAATGTAACGACCCGCAAATTTTAACAGTTTTTGTCACGTAATTAACTGAAATTTTTCTTCAAATATAATTATAAATTTAACAATGAAAATTTCATATATGTAATGCATCTATTTTAACGTAGCGGACGTCAAATTTTCATCAGTGAATATGGAAGTTAATTCTGTTATGTAATTTTTAAATTCAATTCAAATCAGTTAAATTTGATGAAAATAAAATATTTTTGAAATCTAAATTTCTTATATAATAAAAATGTAAACTATATTCTAAATGAGACGTCATATTTCGTTTCGTCAAATTTGGACTTCTCTAGCTCCGTTTATCTTATTTTCGGCGTTTTACCAGCATTTTCGGCAACGAAAAATCGACTTTTGATAGGATGATCATATCGCTCATATTTGTGTACCATTCTGTTTATCTCATCATGCTGGTTTTCGCAGTATGCTTATTTGTGTGTTTAGGAGTCCGGTGCACGGTGGAATCTGCGAAACGGTTAACCGTATTGGTACCCGTTTTGTGTCTATTTGTTTCTTATGTCCTTTCATTTGCTCATCATATTATACCAACAATCACTAGCAATTATATTTCTGAAAAATCCAACCCTTGACTTTTTACTTCCTACTGGTTCACTTTATTAACTGGTTCATTTTTCTCTGACTCTTCGTTTCTTTTGAACTGTTTCATTTGTAAATTTTTGTTGAATTTTGATCTGATATAGATGATCATGTATTTGGTTTGTATTATTAAAGAGAAGATTGAAACAGAAAGTAATTTGTTATTCTCACTTGAATACATTACAAAGTATGTTACAGTTGCTATTTATACAAACTTTTGATGCAAAGTGGGCTGAGCTTTGTTGGGCCCAATTACACAAGCAACGGTAGAGATTATATCAGAGTAACTGGATGAACCAGATAGCAAGCAGAGAGAGAGATATACGCGGATTACCACTGATCTCGTCTCCATTATTTCCCCCCTTTGAACCCTAGCTGCAGAATTTAGGGTTAGGGTTCGTATCTAATTTCTGAGGCAGACGAAAAGGAGAAAGCATGTAGATCATACGGGCATTTCAGATCAATCCTTTAAATGATTTGCAGTCTGCGATTGAGATTTTAGGTCGTGTTGAGTTGAGGAATGAGGAAAGTTGACGCCTTTTTCTTCTATTTCTGGAGAAGATTGTTGTTTGAGCTTCAATTTGTTCAGATCTGAGTCTATTTCTTGAGATTTGACTTTGTTGTGACCGAAAGGATTTTGAGCTTTTTCTGGTTGCCTATCTGGATGAAAGCTTGTTCGATTTTGCTCAGTTGAAGCTTTACTTTCTGCTACTCTGAGGTCCTCTCTAAACCATAGAAAATTCTTCTTTGACAGAGATTTGGTTAAGGTGTCGGCTATCTGGTAAGTTGCAGGTAAGTGATTTACTTGTAAACTTTCCTTTAGAACTTGATCTCGAACGAAATGCAAGTCTATTTCAATGTGTTTGGTTCTGGAATGCATTATGGGGTTTGCTATCATATAGACTGCACTTTGGTTGTCGCACCATAGAGTTGCTTTGGTGTTTGTGTCTAGCTGTAGTTCTTTAATAATTGATTGTAACCACATTATTTCTGCTGTTGCATTGGCTATGCTTCTGTATTCGGCTTCAGTGCTAGATCGAGAAATAGTTGGTTGTTTTTTTTGAACTCCATGATATTAAGTTTCCCCCAATGAATATGCAATATCCTGTGGTTGATTTCCTGTCATCTGGATCAGTAGCCCAATCTGAATCTGAATAGCCTGTGATGTTGAGATTTCTGCTTGCTTTAAATATTAGTCCATGATTGATTGTTCCTTTAAGATATCTCAGGACTCTTTTTACACCCTTCCAGTGTTCATTTAGAGGATTCTGCATAAATTGAGAAAGTTTGTTAACACTGAAAGTAATATCTGGTCGTGTTATAGTGACATACTGTAATGCCCCTATAACACTTCTGTATTGTTTAATGTTATCTATGACTTCTCCCCTGTTTTTTGAAAATTTTTGATGACTAATCATGTGAGTGGCCATAGGTTTAGCATCTTCCATTTTTTGTTTTAGCAAGTAACTCTGCTATGTATTTTTTCTGACATAATATGATATCTGAGTTAGATGTCTTGTGAACTTCTATTCCTAGGAAGTAATTGAGATTTCCCAGATCTTTAAATGAGAATTCCTTGTTTAGATAGCATATGACTTTATTGATTTCATCCTGATTATTACCTGTGACAATTAAGTCATCAACATAGATTAGGATGTAAATAACTGAGGATGAATTGCTTTTAATGAAAAATGAGGTGTCTGATTTGATAGATTGATATCCTATAGACATCAGAGTTGATTTCAATCTATCAAACCAAACCTTTGGGGCTTGTTTCAGCCCATATATAGCTTTATCAAGTTTGCATACAAGACTTGAGTCTTGTTCATATCCTGATGGTTGTTTCATATAGATTTCTTCTTCAAGTTTGCCATTTAAGAAGGCATTGTTTACATCCAGTTGCCTTATACTCCACCCTTTGTGTAAGGCAATTGTGATAACTAGCCTTATAATAGTGGGTTTGATTACTGGACTAAATGTCTCTGTAAAGTCAAACCCATGCTGTTGGGTATAACCCTTGGCTACTAATCTAGCTTTGTATTTGTTGATGGATCCATCGGGATTTCTTTTTATTTTATATGTCCATCTGCAGCCTACAATATTTTTGTGTGCAGGTGGACATACAAGATTCCATGTTTTATTTTTCATAAGAGCATTGTACTCTTCATCCATAGCTGCCTTCCAGTTTTTACTTTTTGCAGCTTGATCAAAAGTAGATGGTTCACTGAAGTTTATGTTGACCATGTATGCCTTGGGCTTGAATATCCCACTTTTGGCTCTGGTGATCATGTGGTGACTGGGCCTGACAGGAGTTTCAGTTTGAGGTAATTCAGAGTTGTTTTGAGTAGAATTATTTTCTGAATTGTAATGCTGATTTTCCTCATTTGCTGTAGGTGAGTTGATGGCATGACTGAGATCATCTTCACATTCTGTATTTTGATCAGAAGTAGGTGAATGTGTTTGATGATCATCAGTAGACCTCTTTAGCTCAACTGTGCTCCTGTCTTCTGATACAACAGGTAATTCAGGTATAGAAATTCTTGGATTGTATACCTTTGCTGTAGTTCTTACTTCAGCATTTTTAAAAGGAAAGACTTTTTCATTAAAGGCAACATGTCTACTGATAATAATTTTTCCACTGTCATCGAGACACTTGCATCCTTTTTGATTAGAGGTGTATCCTAAAAATGTGCATTGTTTTGACCTAAAGTTTAGTTTATTACTGTTGTAAGGTCGTAAACATGGAAAACATAGGCATCCAAATACTTTTAAGCTATGATAGTTTGGTTTTACCCCTTGTAACTTTTCAATAGGGGTTGTACCGTCTAAAGTTTTGGTTGGTAGCCTGTTAATGAGATAAACAGCAGTACTAAAGGCTTCTGGCCAAAACTTTAGTGGTAGATTTGCATGACTCAGTAAACTGAGTCCTGCTTCAACCACATGCCTATGTTTTCTCTCAGCTAAACCATTTTGCTCTGAGGTATAAGGACAAGTGTATCGATGAACTATGCCTTTTGTCTTGAAGTATTCCTTAAGGGTTTTATACTCAGTTCCTCCATCAGATTGTATGATCTTGACATGTGTATCAAGTTGTTTTTCAATCATTGTGATGAAGTTTACTACAATATCATGTGTGTCAGATTTGTTTTTCAAAAAGTATATCCAAGTGTGTCTTGTGTGTGCATCTACAAATGATATGTAATATTTATATCCATAATCTGAGTGTATTGGGGCAGGTCCCCAAAGATCAGTAGCAATAAGCTCAAGTGGCTTAGTATATTCAGTTATGGAGTTGCCAAATGGTAATTTGTGACTTTTTCCCATTTGGCAATGAGTGCATACATAAGGAATAGATATGTTATTGTAAAGTATATTATTCTCAGTAAGAATTTGTTTAACCACTTTTACATTAGGATGGCCAAGTCTGAAATGCCACAAGTCGAAAACATTATCATTGTTTTTCATTTCACAATGATTACAAGAATTTTTAATATCTCTGTGATATTCACAGTTCACAGATCTAAATCTGTACAATCCTCCTTCTGCATCACCCTGCAATAAGATGTCTTTAGTTAGTATGTCTCTAACAACACAATGCTGAGGAAAAAATTCAAAGTAAACTTTATTATCACTAGCAAATTGAGACACACTAATAAGATTCTTTTTTATTTTTGGGACTCTTAGTAAGTTATGTAGGAATAACTGTTTTTTTCCTCTAATGACAGCATTTCCTACATGAGAGATGTTGATACACTTACCATTTCCCATACAAATTGATTTATTACCTTTGTATTCTTTATTGCCAAGATTTAAGTTTTCTAGGCTATTGGTTATGTGATTGGTAGCTCCTGAATCTGGGTACCAGCAGTCATCATTCATTGATTGATTGTTTTCACTAGAATTGTGATCTCTGTTATCTGATTGACTGTTGGAGCTTGCTTGAGCTATGTTTGCACTGTAATTTCCACCTTTTTGATTGTTATTCTGATTTGAGTACCTTAGATAACACTTTATGGCAGTGTGCCCAATCTTTTCACAAATTTGACATTTTGGTCTATTGTTGTTGATGTATCTACCTCTTCCTCTTGACCTGTTTGAGTATCCTCCTCTCTGAGTTCCTCCTCTTTGTGCATTTTGATCTGTCTTGTTATTACTCTGAACTTTGTTTCTTGATGCAGTTGTGTAGTTGACTACAAGTTCTGATTCTTGTGGTCTTTTATTATCAATTCTTGCTTCATGAGAAAGTAATATAGAATACACATCATCAAGTGATGGTAGATCCTTTTGTGATGCTATTACAGCAATAACAGATTCATATTCTTCAATTAATCCACTGAGAATGATCAGAATATGTTTAGAATCTGAAATCTTGTGATTTGCTGCCTCTAGTGAATCACATATTGCTTTAATTTTGAAGATGTATTCCCTTATAGTATTGTTGTCTTTTCTTATGCTATGCAGCTGTCTCTTATAGTACATAACTTTTGCAGCTGATTGTGTATTGAATACTTTCTCAATAGTTGTCCATATATCATTTGCACTTTTGCATCCAATGACATGAGACAGAAGATTTGTGCTTATTGATGATAGAAGCCATGAACAGATTAACCTATCTTGTCTGTGATATCTGATGTAATTCTCATTGGTTGTTATTCTGTTTTCTTGATCAGTTATGCACTTAGGAGGAATAGGGATGGTTCCAAGAATGTGGCCTTCAAGTCCATATCCTTGAACTGCAGTTTCTATTTGCAATTTCCAGAGAAGAAAATTATCTTCATTTAACTGGACTGTAACAAGATTGCTTTGTGGGCTGATTACAGATTTGATGAGCCTTTCTATTGCTATATTGGATTCACTGTTGCTGCTTTCATTAGCAGAATCATTTGCAGAGCTAGCTACACTGGGTTGGTTATTCAATTCATCACCCATGATGATATCAAAGAGCAAGATCCAATATAGATAGAAAATGAAATGTAGAGCAACAAGGGACAATTAATTCAATTCAGAAAACAAAAAGGTACTAAGTCAAGAACTTCTCACAAAATTTTGATGCAACCGTATAACTGAATGATGATCTCTTTAGATCTGATGTGTTGTACAGGATGGCACCTTCTTTTGTTTTTGAGATGATTCTTGATTTCTTGATTTCTTTGTTTTCTGGATTTTTGATTGATTTTCTTGTGAGAGAGAATTGGTGAATCTTGATGCAGCCACTGCTTGTGGCACGGCACTGGATTCATAGATTTCTTCAGATGATGAACCTTGGTTCAGATGAAGATAAATTCCTCAAATGATGATATGAAATCTGATGGGGCTTGATTGATTCGATAGAATGGCTGTTAAGCCTTTTTTTGCTTTGATACCATGTTGAATTTTGATCCGATATAGATGATCATGTATTTGGTTTGTATTGTTAAAGAGAAGATTGAAACAGAAAGTAATTTGTTATTCTCACTTGAATACATTACAAAGTATATTACAGTTGCTATTTATACAAACTTTCGATGCAAAGTGGGCTGAGCTTTGTTGGGCCCAATTACACATGCAACGGTAGAGATTATATCAGAGTAACTGGATGAACCAGATAGCAAACCGAGAGAGAGATATACGCGGATTACCACTGATCTCGTCTCCATTATTTATTTTATATATCAGAATTAAATATTTATTTGCCACCTGTTGCTTTCATTTTAATGGAGCCTTTCCCTTCACCTTTTATTTTGCCGTGAACCCCACACTACCACAACGCAAGCAACCACCTGCTCAATAGTCCCCTTCACGCTTGGTCGTACTCTATCACCTTCCATCCTCTAGCCGAACACCGAGTAGCAGCCTTCCCTTCTATAAAAAAAAGTATATATGTTTTAGATATAAAGTATACATGCCTGTCACTTTTGCAGCCAACATGAGGTGCACCTTTACGTTTTTTTGATTTAGGTCCTAGCCTTCTCTGTCTATATATATATCAAGCATGTCATTGTATGGCCGAACCCAGCTCAGTGTTTTCCCCTTACTCACCATCTGCCTACTCGGTCCTTGGCCAACATCAGCCTCCATCCATCCTTTATCTCTGTTGCTTGTGCTATATATTAAAAAAAAGGCAAAGGTACATATCTATTACATGCGTAGATATTGGTATGTTGGTGTATATATATAAAGGTTTTACAAACCACATTATATGTTATTATATACATAAGTTTTATAAACTATGTTATCTGTTGTTACGTATATAAAACTTTATATATATATATATATATATATATATATATATATATATATATATATAATATAAAAGTTGTTTGTGCTATTAATATAACGCACAAGTTATAGCAGTTATAAATAGTTTATATATATGTGTGTGTGTGCGCGCGCGTGTGTGTATATATGGGCACTAAGTTTGTCTTTGCGAATTCGAATCGATTTGCAAGAATAACTTCTCAAAATTCAAAACTTTATAAGGTACGTCTTCCGCTTATATATGGGGAAATATACATACATACATACATATAATGAATTTAATCATGTTTTGATCATATATACTTATATATTCATATTGTAATTGTTCGAAAGCCTTTCCGTACCAAGGAATCCTTTGTCGAAATTTATCAAAAATTTCGTCACAGATTTTTTTGGAAATTTTACACTATGAAATTAAAGAAAATTTTCTAGAAAAGTATTAGAAGCTATATTGATGTTGATCTCTTTGTTTATAATGTTCTATGATACATTTGAACGAAATGGGAGTGTTCACCTCTCTTGAATATGGTTGAGTTGATGCGATTGATGCGAACGATTCATATAGATTAAAAGTGGTTTAACAGAGTGATGCAGTGAAAGTGAGGTGAACAATGTTGTGCATATTATTGAAATGATTAATTGGTAATTGAAAGTTCTTATGAATGCATTAGATGGTAGACATGTTTATTTATATTGTATTACATGTACATGCATTTGTCGATGTTATTAGCTTGATCGATTACACCACTCTCCAGTAAATTGCAAGAACGTAATATGTAACATCATATTCAATGTTTAGATAAAATAAATATATTAAAATGGATTTTGGAAACTTAATTGGATATTTTACTAAATTTAATTCAATAAATTGAAACTTAATTGGATAAATATTGTCATATTTTACTAAATTTAATTCAATATTTTACTGTGCCCTTCTTCAGCATCTTAAGTGTATCTAAAATTAATTTCAAAATTTCTATTCATTATCTTTTTAAAATAAAATTATGGGTTACTTGGTTTAACCTTCTGATTAAATGACTTTTTCCTAATGTTTGATTCAACTGATTTGGATTTCGATTTTGCATCAGCAAAAACTCTATTTTCATGGATTTTGATATATAAGGTATGGTTATTGCTCTTAACATATTAGGAATAGGAGATATGTAAGTTATTCTATGATTTGCCATCTTTTGTGATTTAGGTTATAATTATTGTGCCTTACTATTCAAATATTAGGAATAGAATGAATTTCATATGGGTATGTTATATCTGTAAAGGTTTGTTGTTTACAATTTTAGATTTCTATCATCTGCATTCGCAATGAGGAGAAACTAATCAAGGTAATTAATTACCTATTTATTGTTACTATTTTCAGCATTGATCTCTTATGTATTGTCATGTATTCTCTAAATTTTGTGAATATCGCCTTTATCACCTTAATCTAGTTATTACATTTGATTGGGGGAAAAAATTATTTATTTAGTTATCATCTGACCATTTCTTAATTTTTATACCTACCTTGTTAATTTATTGAACAGTTTTCAACAAATGAAAAAAAAATACATTTGTTATGGGCAAGTAACATAAATTTGTTGTCATTTAAGAAAAACACAAAAGTGTAATTTATTCCAATCTAATATTTTAATTCATTTATTTTATTTTCCTATTGTTGATACCATTTGATACCAGATTAATTTTAAAATAGAAATTTAGTGTACTACTTTAATCTTTCATTATATGAACCTTGATTGCTAAAACTATCCAGTACATAGTAGAAAAAGGAAGGTTAATGCATGATGTTATACTGCAATTGAAAATCGATCATCTGTGTTTTTGGTAAGAAATTGCATTTCTTTAACTATTCAAAAGAGTGAAATGTTTTTAGCTATACAGTATTTGTTTTGAAGCGACCTATATAGAAATTTGATTGCAGTTTGTATGTTTATAATTTTAAAATTTAAAGCTTTTGATAATGAGCGAGAAAGAAGCAAATAGGTTAAGATTATGGTTATAAAAGAGGTCAACTGTATGTTCGTTTTTTGGAGCAAGATGCAGGTTAGTTCTTCATTAACATTGATTTATCTGTATGCCTTTTATGAAGGCTTAAAAAATTATAATCATATCACATGACCTTTTTACTTTTTCTATTTTAAAACATTGTTTGATAAATACTTGCTATATTTATAGAAGGTGACTTATAGTGCAGATGGAGAACATTGCCAAGTACGAACCATGTGGAGCCGGATCCCAGTGATGTAAGGCTTTCAGAAATAGCATTTGGTATGATTAAGGAACATAGTAGTAACAAGTTGTTTACAATTCTTGGCAAACACTATAAGAACTGCTTGTTAATTACATTCCTCCCCAAGTCATATTGAAAAGCTATTGTCATAACCGCTAAGGACGAATTGAACTCTGTGCAAGAATTGGTAATGTTTCTCTTCATTATCAATATTTTGTCGCCTATGATGGTCCTCGCTAGCGATCTTGCAATAACTACTATTTATAACAAGCATACACCTTATTTAGCGTTTCAAAGCAAAATTGTCGAGAAATCTTGTTTTCCAAAACTTTCATAAAGTGTAAAATTTCCAAAAAAAAATAAAAATTTATGTGACAAAAATTTCGACAAAGTTTCCTTGGTACGGAGAGGCTTTCGAACAATTACAATATGAATATATCAGTATGCAGAATCAAAACATGATTAGATTCTATACACAAACACACACATATAAGCGGAAGTAGTATCTTATTTAGCGTTTCAAAGCAAAATTGTCGAGAAAACTTGTTTTCTAAAATAATTCCTGGATCTTCAAAATTTGGTATTTATCAAAAGATATAGCTAATTTACTTAACAATGCAGTTTATCAAATTGAAAATAATATGCAGGCCCACTTCTTTAATTTCAGTTTTTCGCTTAGAAAACTTCAAAATTTTGCAAAACTCCTCAAATAAAAGTTGTTTATCATCATCTTAGCTTTCCAGAAAGTACATGGATCGTCAAAAGCAGACAAGAGTCCTAAAAGTTATGGTCAAAACACTTAGGCATTAAAATTCTGAAAATACAAACCCAGGCCAGAATTTTTAATCCAACTTCAGGCCAGAATTTTTAATCCAACTTCAAACATGTTTTAACGCTAATAAACTTCAAAATTTTATAAAGCGACAAACAAGAAAGTTGATCTATTTTAAAATATCCTTTCAAAAAACAAATTCACCAAAATCGAGCAATAAAATCAAAAGTTATGTCTGCAACGTTAAGTGAGTGGGTAATAACAAATTTCATATTATTGTTTGTGGTTGGTATAAACAAATTTGAAAACCATAATGTTCAAAGATTATAATTTTTTTTCTAAGAGCAAAAACAAGTGTTAAATCTCAAAAATGATAAATTTCATAACATTCATGTTCATAAACTTTACTAACAAGATAAAAGCATAGTCAACCTAAATTGCTCTTAATTTAATATATATATATATATATATATATATATATATATAGATACATACATACATGACACATTGCATGCAAAAGAAAATGGCATAATATATGTGTACCTCATATGCAAGTTTTTTATTGATGGAAAACCTACACACTAAATCACCCGGAAATTTCAGGTGGTTGTGATTTTGAAAGACAAGCTTCTTATCAAGATTGGTTGAACATAGCAACATGAGTATGAAAATTAATAAACATGAAATGATGTAATTAGATGTTACAAATTATTATAACTTTAATTGTTACAAATAGTTTCCATGCGCAAATAAAAGCATATTTCATTCAAATGATGATGTTTATTTGGGATAACACATTACTCCACATGATAACACTGAATAATGGCCATTTTGGAAAGAATGATTTGTTATCATTCATTGCTTTTATCGAACTACGTCGTTATATGGGTTAAAATCTAAGACAACTGCAAATGAGAAAAGAATTACATTGATACATGTTTAAGCAACTATTTGTAACAATCAACAAATTGTAGTTTATTTGTTACAGACATATTTCATGCACAAGTAAAGCCATATTTCATTTACAGGAACATATCGACTCTTTGGTCTATAATACTAGAATATATATATATATATATATATATATATATATATATATATATAATATTCATATAAAGTACTCTACCGCATTATCACTCAAACATTCAATTATACCAAACTTAACACCAAGCAAGCATCCATTACACTCAAATTGAATTTATTTTATCATATCACAGTCACATACAAATGTTCACATCATACATGTGAATATTATTGTATTTTTCTTTCCAAGAATAGATAACTTTTACTTAATAAATCTTTAATATAAATACATGTGAGAGTCGAATAAAATTGGGTCAATATCCTAAGTCTCACTCCTTTAAGCCCAAAATATCTCTCTTTATTATTTTATTCTCGGCTTTGATACCATGATGTAGCGCCTGCTCCAGCGGTCGAATTATCAGAGGGAGTTACCGCCTTATAGCTCGGATCAAAGGGTATGGAAAGAGCAATCTCTCGTACATGCTACTTTGGATCACCGTGGACACATTACAATGCCTGAACACATCTGAAATATTTATATGTTGTCTCGACACAAAGCAACATATATATATCGAGTTGCCTAGACTAAATAATACAATATTAGAGATACTAATGAAAATCACCAAACTATCAAAATCAGAATGAACAAAAACAACGAATATTATATCATTTCTGAAAATCTGATACATTATCTTATATGTACAACTCATCACACAAGTACATAACATCGACCATTACAAATATATCTCAATAGTATAAGAAAAGCAAACACTTATATAATTTATTTAAATTACTATTAAAATTTTCTCAATTTTATTTCCACTAAATAGTTTTTCGATGGACAAGTTACCACTTTTAACTTTTAAAACAATTAATAATAATTATTTATTTCTCAAATAATTCCAACTCACAAATATTATTTATTCTGCTAAAATAAATTTTCAAATTTTTGAAATTTTAAACACAATTCAAATTTTCGAATTTGAATTTTAAATCAATATTCTCATTTTATTGTCAAATAAATTCAAAATTTTAATTTATTGAAATCCAATTAATATATTTAATTTATTTTAACTTCGAACAGGAATGTTAAGAATAGCTTAGATTGGTAATGAGATTATTACGTAATTATTAACATGCAAAGTTGCACTTGATTATCAAATCAAAATCTTTAGAAAATAAGTAGTAATAAAATACGAACTTTAATTAATCTTAATCTTTAAAGACAAAAAAGTGATTGAATTTTGTTTTCATATTTCGAATTAGATAGCACCATACTTCTGTTGTAGTGTGTCTTTATTTGAACACTAAAAAGACTTCACTTTCTAATCTTTATTCTCTAGTTCAACTTTATATTCTAATATGTATATACTTATAGTTTTGTTTTCGTGTTCCAACTAGAGATCCTAATGACATTTATACCATTGTAGATGAGGAAATATCAAAGTCAGTAAATATTAGAGAATATACATTATAAAATACACTAGTGCTAACAGACGTGCTGCATTACATAGGCATTTTGGTTGAACTCGTAAGAAATATTTATAATGCATTGTGCATTATAAACAATTTTATTTTCTTTTCATATTTTTTTACTTGTTTATTATCCAAGATAAAAGTTATCAAGATCTTTTTACCCTTAAAGAGAAGGAAATAGAATACTTGAATGTCAATTCTCGGGGAAAAAATATTAGGAAAAACTAGCAAAGGAGCGAAATTTCTATTTGCAAGTTATTTCCATGAGGAATTTAGTTGGAATATATTTTTAAAGCTTTTTCATACAAATATAATATAGCACATTTTAACAATCAACCAGTCAATAACAAAATCAAAAATGACATAAAATAACATACAATATTGAACATATGTTTGGACTATTATCAATCGAGATGATTTTTTGGAGCGTGAAATATGCTGAAATAAACTTGAAAGTTGAATTTTTTTTATTAATACAAAAGTGGCTCATTGTAATTTCTTCGAACTATAAGATTCATAGTGAAGGTTGGTGTTTGGCAGACCGTATGTGTAGTAGTTTTTGATGGGTTCATATACCTCTACTCTGCGGGTAGGAAGTAGAACTTCAATTTTCGTATAATAAAACACATTTATTTTTTTATTGGAGAGCAGTCATAGAAATCCAATCCATGCTCTATGTTAGAGTCATACATCATATGCAATATTACCAACTGACATACGCTAGCTCCTAATGAAGGCAATGCATATTAAATTTCATACGCAATATGGGAGTTATACATTATTATATAATATAATAGTGTTATTTCTTACGTGGGAACTCAGTTGTTGTCCTTTCATACATTCAGAATATATTTCTTAGAAAATTATTCCATTACCATCATTTTTGCATAATTTTAAAATTGTAGCTTATAGGATATAAAATAATTCAAATATATAACCTACCTTCCATAATTTAAAATTTAAACTAAACGTAATATTAGTAGCTTTCTAAATATTAATTCAATTTTCTTAGTGTGTAATATTAATTAGCTTTTTTGCTTCATGCATATAGAGCATTAATGATGGTTTGTTCATTTATGAATTTTTCTAGATTTTGTATAGTTTGTTCACTTATGTTTTCAATTTTTAGTTAATGATAGATGTCGATGATATATTCAGTCAGAGATGACCAAGTTGACAAGTATACAGCAAAAGCCTGAAAGATCATTTATCTCTTAGCATACAAATTATTTTTGAAACTAACAAGTACAGAAAATTCTAATAAGGGTAGGAAATTAGAAAACGATTACGAATTAGCTTCTAAGCCCACATTGTTGTACACAATGGTTCAAGAGCTTCGACTCTAGAGAATTGCGTTGAGTATTTTGAAAACAAACTAAATACAATTACTTAAATATAAAATATTTTTATATATGTATTTTAATAATTTATTGACATATAAGTTATTTTCTCGACGGTGACTATAGAGAGAGGTTTATTCATATGTCCCAGATGATGTAACTGACTACTTGATGTAACCAACTACTTGAAGTTTGTCATTGTTGAGGCACAATTAGAACCCACGACATGATTCAACTGCTAATGATGCCTCAATGATGAAAAACTTTAAGTAGTCAATTGCGTATTTCATGATTTATGAATGGAACTTTTCCCTACGGTCTCTATTGGAAAAATAATTTACGTCAATAAATTATTAAAATACATATCTAAACTATTGTATATAAAAGAATCTCTATTGTATTTTGTTTTCAACACACCCTATATTGTTCTCTATAGCCGAAACTCCTAATCCTATTATGTAGGACAGTGGCAGCTTACAAACTGATTCATAATCATTTTCTAATTTTTTTTTTTTATTAAACTTTAATGTGTTTGTTGGTCTCAGAAATAATTTGTATATCATAATAGATAAATGAACTTTAAGGCATTTGCTGAATACTCATCCACTTGTTATTTTCTGAATGTATGTCTTTGACATCTACCATTGATTAAAAATTAAAAACATAAATGAACAAACTACACAGTACCTCGAAAACCTCATAAATATATAAACTATCATTAATGCCCTATATGTATGTAACAAAATAATAAATACAAATCAATATCTAGAGAACCTTATAAAATAATAGTTGTAATATCATTGGTGTTACACTCTTTTGGTGTCAGCGTGAACTATCATAAATGCTCATTCTATCGATATTACCAAATATTAATATCACTTAAAAGGATATAACAATTAAACTTTCTTTACAAAATTAAAATATCATTCTACAAATTACCAAATCTTAATGTTACTTAAAAATATGATCTAACAAATAAACATTATTTACAAACTCAAAATGTCCCTCCATAGATATTAGCAAATCTTAATATTACTTAAAAATAATATCTAACTAGATAAATTTTCTTTAAAAATTCGTTCTTTATTGATTAATAGTAGAAATGAATATTCAAACTAAAAAAATTAGATGTTGCAACTTAAAAATAAAAACTCAAACCGACTACACATGATTTCAAACTAAAAATATAATTAAATATTTGTGCTAATCATTTTTTTGAATGTGTTAACATATACAATTTATAGAAAAACATTTTACACGCGAAGCACATGCCATAACGCTCGTCCCTATACGTATGTAACAAAATTATAGATACAGATGCATAATGTAAATAAACTGTTTATTATAGATAATGTATTACAAATATTTCTTTTTGTATGTTCAACCATATGTCTACATAATGCAAGCACTGCACATTTTGCCATGTATACTTCTTTAATATATGCTAACTTTGATGGAAAAAACAAAATTATATGTATATAAATATAGGAAGATAAAATAGAATTAAAGGACCATGTTCGATTGCTACTTAGTTTTTAAAGACTTGGATTTGATAATCAATAGCAACTTTGGATGATAATAATTCATCATATCCTCATTATCAATCTAAGCTGGCATATCTGTGCGGAGTGGTGGTATTGACTATATTAAAAAACTGAAATAGATAGAAATACATATTTTAACTTTCGATGTTAATAATTAATTTAAGTGTTCATATCAAAACACAACTTAATTATATTTGATTATTGCTAAGCATGCAAGGACAACATAGGATCTAGTAATTACCTATGTATAGTGCACAAGGATGTTCTTTTTTGCAATATATGTAGTATGTGTGTGTAAAAATACATGTGTGTGTGTGTATATGTGTGTGCATATATTATATATAGCAGTATATGCAATAGCCATGGTATATAATCAAGATATAATAAATAATGACAAATAGAAAGTAATACATACAAAGTAGAAAATATGTGCTTATGGAATGTATAGATAGAAATCATGTAATTTTGTAAAGGTAGTAAAGTCGTCCAACCGATGTAGAATGTTGATTCCATGAAGAACGAAAATATACAAACCCCAAGCATGAAACCTGACTGCATTTTTTCTTCTCCAAGAGTCTCTTCGGTTTCCTTAATTGGGAATTGTAATATAAAATGAATTGATTGTTGACTGAGCACTCACGGTTAAAGTATTATGAATTTCATTTGTTTCTATATGCATAAATTATACGGAGCAAAAGGAACATAGAACTATGGCTAGTCTTCTAAAAGAGGATCTGGTAAGAGAAACAATATTATACTTGTTGGAAACTGAAATTATCTTAAACTTGCAGACATTTTTTTAGTATAATGTACCTGTTCAATCTGTGCTTGTATTCATCTTGGACCTTCATGGCGGGTAGTAACAGCAATTGTTGTATAGAGAAGATTACTATCTGGTTCTTCTTTTCTTTCTCACTCCGCACATATAATGTTGATATTATGTAATGAAACTAATATGATGAAGCTTGGGTTGTGCCGCCAAATTGTACGTGTGCAAGCGGAGGTTGTGATCCATGCATGGCTGCCCAAGTGCTTGCAATAACTAACAATATGAAGCCTGCTAAATACACTAACTATGAAGCTAAAGGCTGAAAATGAAAGCCTGGTGCCACCGTCTAGAATCAATAAGTTTTATCTAATTGTTAATTTTGTTAGTATTGTAACATAAACTGTATGACATGACATATTTTATGTTGGTAAGCTAGAAACTACATCACAGTTTTATGGCTATATAATTAGCCAAAAAAAGTGTATGTACATTGCAATGGATTTATCAAAACTAATGTTATTAAAAAGAGTAGAACAAAAAATGTATAAAGCTATTCCCTGATATAGCTTACTTGTCCATCTTAAGCGAAAAATTTGGTGAATAATAAACAATCCTACACCATTATATGCATACATGCATCCATTTATAAAATTCTTTCATTATTTTGAATTGGTTGAAAATAAACCACATAACAATGTTAATTGTAAACTGTCTCCAATTATGCAGTCCATCAACTTGAACTGATACAAAATTAAGCCTATTTCCCAGTGATTGACAAATCGATTACTAATTCTCGTCAGAAATAATATCATGAGAAAAAAATGAAGGTTTTAGACTTCAGTTATCTAAAATAAAAAAGGAGGCACCATTTTGAAGTAAGCATATTAATAACGCTGAAAACGGCATGCTTAACTTTAGATGGTAGTGTGTGTATATAAACACACACACACACGTATACAAAAACACACACACGTCACATATGCACATATGGGTACGAACACACAATCTGCAAAAAAGGGATTTCAGACACAAAACTACTTCAATTTAATAACTACAAACGAAGCCTTAATCAATCCCCAAACTCAGAATTGGTCTATATTAGTTTTGAACTGATAAGGAGTTAAAGTTATTCCATAATTATAGTTAGGCAAAGTTTCATTGATCAGGTGACATACATGAAACCAAAATCTACAAGTGAGTTTTAACTTAAAATTTCCACCGAAGAACAAATCGTAAATATAATTGGACAAAGAGAATTACAAATTCAAATACAAAAATCATAACTAATAATGGTTAAAGATCTTCATTTGCAAATATAAAAAAATCAAATAATGCACTTATACGTAAATATATTGAAACTCAAAGCTTGCTCAAACGCTCTAATTTAACTCTTCATCCCGATATCAATTCATAAAATGTTTTCATCACAAAGTATGTCAACATGATTTAGATATAAAACGCTTGCTTGAGCTACACTAATGTATCATAACATAATTGCGCTAATTTTACATAACAATATATGCTAAAATTAAAAGTCTCACCTGATGATAATGTTCATTCACACTGCGACAGTTTCATACCCCCATCATGAATCCACCTAAGGACTAGGGTATCTTCATCCACTGCTTGAATTCAATGGAAAAGAACACATCTTTCATTTGATACCAACAAGCCTCTCTACCACTTCCTTGCTTGTTAATAACTCCATCTCCTCCAAATATCTTGCAGAACCTGTGGTTTGTCTTCTATCATAAACATAACTCTTACCTCAATAGTTTGATTGATAAAAGCTATGTGCACACATACAAACAAAATATACACTAACATAGTTGTTTCATATATCCATCTGATATCTTTTTATTTGCATTTATAACCCATAATTAATTATATTTACTTTTCAACCTTTAATATAGCATATGCACCCGGTATAATTAAGTTTGGCAAGAAAAAATACGTTGTCATTGAATTCCAACCTTGGTTCGGTGTCTATCATTGTATGCATGATGAATTGTCGGATAATATACTTGTTTACTCATCAACTAAGGCTTGTGCACACTGACTTTTCCATAGTACATAAAATATTTTTGCTAAACAATTTTTTTTCAAATGCTATAGCCAAGGAAGCCAAGATTCTTTGTTTTGTTGTAAATAATCATTTAGTAAAACTGTATCGATTAAGATGGTTCAAGAAGTTATTAAAATAAAGCATGTTTGGATAATAATAGACATAGAAGAAAACTACTCTTGGCCTACGTACCAAAACACATGTTGCAAAAGGTTCCTATATATAATGAAATATGTAGCAAAAAACTTCTTTTTGCAATTAACTTACATGGGAACAACCATATTGATAGGAAAACTATTTATTAAACAAATGATCTAAAACACTATATTCCCCATGAACTGCATTTATATATACACTCGGTGGATTTGTCATTAATATTGCGTGATACTATGCAAACCTTTAAATGCAACTGTTGTAACTAAAGATGATTGATTTACCAAACGAAATCTGTGTAATGGCTTTTAGCTAAGAGAAACAATATCTTTGAAGGTGTGATTGAAATTCAAGCCTACTTTTCCATAGTACATAAACTATTTTTGGTAAATGCCATTTATTTTCCCAAAATGAAAACTTAGTGCTGATTCATTTTGCTAAATAGAAGGAGATAATGAGCACCACTTTTTAAAAACAAACAGTTAAATTGCCTCTTTTCACTTATTCTATTAAGTGTTCAGCACCTATTTTAGCAAAACAAACAGAGCCGTATGCATTTAGTGAATGTCTTTTGTTCTTACTTCCTATATCTTTTTCACACAATTTCCCTAATATTCTTAAAAACTAATACAAAATAAATTCCTATCAATGAAGAAAATAATGAAAAAGGAAATTAAAATTTTAGTATGGGTAAAAGGGTAGATTAATTTGCTGTTTAAAAAATTGCAGCTTGAATTTACAAATTCTGCTTTCTTTTTCATTCCCAGTTTAAGTAATTCCAAATTCCTTCTTGAAATATTCATAGTAAGTAAATGTCGCTAGCATATGATTTGCAATAAAATCAGTATTAATACGCATGGGAAAAAGTGTCAAAGTATCAAATCTAAAAATAAGAATCAAATTACCTTAATAATGTAGAGATAGTCGATTTTAATGTGGCGATTGATTTTTTTTCATCACGATCTTACATCCAATGTTCTAACTTGCTATTCGTGTTTTGAATATCTTTGGATTGGAGTTGTAATCTAGGGTTCGAAGTTGAGAAATGCAGACTGAAACCCCTAAAAACAACGGGCATGGAAATCGACTACAAATATTAATTAGGGCTTAGATGGTTTTCATATGGGAATAAGATAGGTCGCAAAAGAATAAACAAGGGAAAATGACCCTGGAATTTGTTCAAATCCAAATATAGAATTCCATACATACAAGTTCAAATAAATAACTAGTCTGAATTATCCGCTGATCGTAACCGAGAATCAAAAAAATTACAAAAGTGAAAGAAATTTCCCAATAAATTAATATAAAATAGAAGTTAATACTAACATGAAATTTTAGAACAAGTGCAGAAAATTTCACCTTTTCTCGTTGCTTTTTAAATTATGTCCACCAAGCTAGCCACCTCGGAGAAAAAAATTGAGAGATGTTTTGTATGATAACGACTGCATTGTTTATATTGCTTTAATAGAGTGAAGAGATACTGTTGATTGGAGACGGAAAAGGACTTCCCTGTTGTATATAGAAATAAAATCAGCTCATTCCGTCATTAAACATCTACACTCGTGGAACAATATATTATCTTGCTTTAGTCAACCAAATGGTTCATTGGAGATTGAAAGAACTTCACTGTTATATAATATATAAAAAGGAAAATTTTCAAAATTTAAACTATTTCGCGTTCAGAGCTAATTTTATACTTTATTATCAAATAAGGCTAGTTTTAGCCCAATAAACATTCACATCAACAGTTTTGTAACTGCCAACGTATATAAGTTTCATACACAACTCATAGTTACGCATATTCAAAATATTTAGAAATTAATAAAGCGTAACAATGAGTTGCGCATAAAAGTTTCATGTCGGCGCAACCCATAATTGTATCTGCACGGATCTGCTGTTGTCACATAAAGACAGCAGCAATCCTACACACCCATTTCATATCTCAAAACACATTTGCTTTCCATTATTTTCTGCTCGAACCCATCTCCTCCAAATCTAAAATTTTGATTTTTTTTTGATCGATTTCACTCAAAATTAACAAATTTATTCGTCAATCTTCACATATAACAAATCTATCGCAACAGAAGCGGAATCTTCATCAACACAATACAATTTTAGTATTGTATAAACCCTATATTTATTTTTTAGTTTCTAATTTGCATCTTGTTTGTTTCTATTTGCAATAAACATTGCAATTAATTTGTTCTTTTGTTAGTAATCCGCTTCATACAGTTGAATCAATCATATATTGTAAAAGAAGATAAAAAATTTCTTTTCTGTTTCATTAACTTTTAGAGACGGAAAGCGGACCCGTCGATGGTACTGTGTTATATTTGTAGGATAAACACCGCACAAATGTTGAAGATTTAACGAGGGTACTTTTTTTATTTTGTAAATATAGTAAATAGCTTGAGAATTTTAGCATTTTGAATTAACTATACGTTATAATTCTTTGTTTTGCAGAGTGTAAAACCCGTCAACTGTTTGGATCATTCGCAAAGTTTCGAAGATCTAATGGAGATGATTGATGAGCATCGAATTCAACAATTACTTCATCAAGCGGGTTTTTGGTATTTCATGCAAATAAAGTATATCAGGTTTGACAGGTTTTTACTGACAGCATTATGCGATAGATGGAGGCCTGAGACTTGCACATTTCATTTTTTAGTTGGAGAAATAATAATTATTCTACAAGATGTTTCTATTTTGTCCGACCTTCCTTTAGAAGGCGTTGTTCTGAATTACGATGGCAACGTGGATGTCGATGATGTTTGTCACTGTTTGCTTGGCGAGATTACCTCTCGAAGCAATGGTTAATAGAAGAGAGTTGAAGGTCAAATGGATAAATGATCTTATAATTGGCCGGGAGATTACTGTCGATTCATCTGTTGAGGAGCTAGAATAGTTCACATGGACTGTCATATTGCTTCTTGAAGCATCCTGTCTTTTTTCAAACCACTCGAAGGGTCGAGTGAGTGTCAAATGGTTATGCATGCTACAGGACTTTGCCACTGTTTCTGGTTATTCATGGGGTAACGTGGATTTTTGCTTTTTGTATAAGGAGTTGGATAATGTGGCACTAAGGAAGTCGAACGGGGTAGTTGGTTGCCTAACCCTTCTGCAGTTATATAATTTTTCACTTATAATTGTACTAATATTTTGAAAGACCTTGTTTAACACTGGTAATGTACAGGTTTGGTCATGGACGCGTATTTCTATTGGTCGTCCAAATATTCATGCCAATGTCACTTGTAGGATCGATTTCACCCTAGAGGGAGGTGAATAGGGTGATGGTATTAATTATAAAAATTAATTGCGGAAGCTTATAAAATTATTTCAACACAGATCACAGATTAATATCAGCACAAAATAGCAGAATAATAAAATGCAGAAATAGAACGACACAGAATTTACCCAGCTTCGGTAAAACCCTGCCTACGTGCTGCCCCCAAGGTTTCTACTAGAAATTAGATAGTTAGACGCTTACACACGTAAACTCGCGACACCCGCTATCGACTAAACCTAACTCTACGCTCAAAACTCTGCCACAACTCAGCCATTGAGTTGCGAATTCTCAAACTATGTCATGTAGTTTGTGCCCTAGTCACACGACTAGAAAATATAACGGTTTAAAATTTAAAAATAAATTTAAAAAGCAAATTAAAAAACAAAGACACGAAAACCCTAATTAAAAAAAGCCCTTTAAAACAAAACCGGCCCCCTTTTCTAATCTGGCCCGTTCGACTTTTAGTTGCTTTTCCTTTTTGTGAATAATGGCGGTCGTTCCTCTTTGCAAATTTAGGGCTTCGTTATCTTCGATCCAAACTAGGGTTTCGTGATGAAGCTGCCGATTGTTTGATCAATCTGGTTGTCAATTGAGTGATGATTTGTTCATCTTAATGCTTTCGGCTGCTTTTGGAGTTCGACTTCAATTTGGTATGTGATTTTCCTTTGTGCTTTTCAGTTATGCTCGATTGAACTCCGATGATTGAAATTGCCGATGATGAGTGGTTTATATAGGATTTGAATTCCTGAATTGCGTTCGTCTGATTTCTTCAACATTTTAGTTTCGGCCATCTGATATTGTTTTGATGCTTGAGATTTTACTGACTTTTTCAAATTCGTGACACTTGTGTCCCACGGCTTTGATGTTTAACTCGGTCAATTGCCTTTGCTACCACAGTTTCGAATTTGACTTGTTCGTTTGAGATGACTGTGATGATTTTACTGTGACTTCGGTTTTGTTTACTTGGCTATCAGGTTTTGAATTTGACATGTTCATACTTTGATTTCGGTCATCACGGTGTTGATTTTGGTTTGAAACACGGCTTTGATTTCCTTTGACTTTGCCCAATTTTTGATTTCATGAATTTTCTTGTACTGCTTCGGCCTTGACTTGAGATTTGTTTCGTGAATTTCTGGTCGGCTTCGACTTTGATTCTTCACAGTCTGTATTTGTGTCATCCTGGACTTGTACGGCGTCAACTTGAATTTGTTATAACTATTAAAGGCTTTGTAGTCTCACTTCAACCATATTATCATTGATTCATTTATATTGTTACTGCATATATTGTGTCTATGACCTGATGGCATTCATGTGTACACATTATCACATACATTCATATACATGTTACAAGTGTTGATGTGCATTCGTACTTGAATCCGTAACCTTGCTTGCATATAGTCTGGTTGCCTCTACTTGTGTACTGGTTGAAGTTCTGATCTGGTTGTTATGCATATGTATACTTCATGCTTGATTTGGGTTCATATGTACTTGATGGTTGTAGCTTGGTTTGTGTTGTTGCTTGAGTCACTTTGTTGTAGCATGCACTCTGTTTATGGCCACTGGTTCATTGTTGTTGTCTCTGTCCATTTGCCTCTGGTTACTTTGAGTTTCACTGTGATATGTTCACTTGAGTCATTTGAAGTTTGTTGTGCACTGACTTTGTGGTCATTGCATAGTGGTCTTGTGGCACTGTTTACATTCGTATTGAATTGAGTTTGATCTGATCATGTTTTCATCTGAGTGTTGTTAGCTTTGTGTTTGTTGACCACACATGTACATGCTTGCATCATTATTGATTTGTTCAATGGAGTCAGTGGTTTGAGGCTGCACTTTAGTTGCTTATATATGTGTAACAAGTGTGATGGTTTCTGGTAGTTGTTCATTGTGTAGCCTTGGTCTTTGTTGTTGCATTGAGTTGAATCATGATTGCAGTGACTTGACCTTTGAATTTGGTTTATTTTTCGAAATTTCACCTGAGTTGAATCCAGCTTAAGCTCGGATTTGACCTTGTGCTGAGAGTTGTGACATTTATTTTATTGCACTTGAGTTGAATCCGATAATTTGGGTTTGACCTGTGCTTACCTGTCCCTGTAACATTATCAAGTGTATATCGGTGTGCACGGCCTTGTGGCATGTACAGTGATACACTGTGCATGTCACATTGTTCGTGTGTGATGAATTCAAATGTAAATGATGACGAACAACCCAAATAACTGAGGCAAATAATATTTTCAAAATCCATATTTTATCTTATATTGCAAAAAATATTTCCTTTTCAATTTTACCGCGTTAGTGTATATTTTTGCAGATTGCTCAGATGCTGGATTCTAACTAGAATGAAGTTGAAGATAAATACGAGTGTAAGTGATATGTAGTGAGGTCAACTGTAAATTGAATTGTGATGTAATCTGAAATTGTATTGAAATTTTATATGTATAGTGAGAGCTTGAATTTGTACTATTCAAAAATTGTAATAAATATTTGTTTGAATAAAATTTCTGTTTGAATTCAAATTCTGTGTTATTCAATTTTATTCAGCAAATATTTATTTAACCTGTGAAAAATAAAATAGTACATTAACAAATACATTTAAACGAATGTATATATGTTTATTATCATCAAACAAAAATCATATAAGCGCATATTCAACAATCTCCCCCTTTTGATGATAACAAACATATATTTAAGATTTTGAATATATTAAATGTATTTGATCATTGATATGCTCTAATTGCTCCCCCTATTTAAATGATTTCTCTCTATACAAAGCACCCCCTACATATATGCATAAAAATATGCAAATGAGCCTAGATGCAAATAGAAAATTGTTTGACCTTTGCTTGATTTTATTTGACAAAATCTTAACTTTTCTCTCCCCCCTTTGTTATCTGATGTGCACGTAAATGTGCACATTTTTATCGCCATATTTAATCTATTTAAATTAAATAAATGATCATATTGGGTATTTTAACTTGTTTTAACCAAAATTCACATTAATTTCAAATTGTCACACATTCATCTTCATACAAGGGTGAAATGGTCATTTTTGTGCATTTATTAAATTGTGAAAATTTACTTAGAATTTTCTATGTTTTTTTGTAGGAAATTTGGTGACATTTACAAGTGGTTTCATGAAGATATGCATGCACAAAATCAATACAAAGGAATGAAGATGTAAATAATTCAAAGTGATGATCATGGAGGACCCCACCTACCCACCTACCTTAATGTACAAATTAAAGGCTAATGCACATGCTTATGGATTTAATGGCTTCATGTACATTTAAGTGGGGATTAAAACATGCTAATGATAACTTGGCCTCCACACTTTCTCATGGGCATTTTGGGCATTCCCCAAAAATAGGAATTAGGGTTTTAAACTTGTATATATACCCATATGTTTCATGTCTCTTGATATCTCTTCTTTAGTCTCTTTTAGGCCTCCTTCTCTTTAGTTTAGTTTAGATCAAAAATAAAAGAAAGCTCTCTTTCTCTTTTCATGGCTACTTAGCCATTTTTATTTTATGTAATTTTCTTTTTATTTTATGCAATGTTAATTAGTGTTTCCTTTTACTTACATGTTCATTTTCTTTCATGCTAGTAGTGTAGATTTACTTTTATTCAAGTAGAATAGTTTTTTCATTTAATTTTGCTCTCTTTTTCTTTTCTTATTCTTTCATGTTGAAGGCTACATTTGTTGTTTTGATAACAAATATGAGAGGCTAAACCCCTTCAATTTAGGGGTAATGAAGCTCTATAATCATGTAGCTTCAACTTAACTTGATGTTTATGCTCTCTTTTTGTGCTTAATGAGAATGATTGAAGTGGTTTAATGATGTTGTTTTGCTTTGAATTTGATAGTCTATGTTGTTCATACCAAATAGACTATGCTTAAACAAACATAACACAAATTGCCTCTTCATCTAAATATGATTATAGCAAAGAAGTGAATGTTGAAATTGAAATTTGATAGCCTATATTTCTAAACAATAGTTAATAGGCTATGCTTAAAATAGATTTTGCTTTCAACTTTGTTGTCATATTTTATGACATTTAGAAGTGTATTAGTGGTTGTGTTATAGTTTGATGGTTTATATTGAGCTAATTAATAGCACAAATATACCATACTTATAATAGACACATCAACTAATTACACTAATGAAAAGAAAAGAGAGATCATAACTTCATTTTGTTGATTTATATGATCTAGAGAGTGGATTTATCTCTAAATTGTTCTTTTAACTCTCATATTTTTATCATTTTCTTTTGCTAGTTTTTGTTAGTTTCTTACATTTCTAACTATTCACTCTCGACTTCGGTATAATTTGATTGAGTAGGAAATTTAAATCATCAATTCCCTGTGGATCGACCCGTATTCGCCGCGTGCTACATTCGTACACCGTGCGCTTGCGGCTATTTTTATTTCAAAATTCGTTCGACGGTTTTCTAAACCGATAGAATTTCCGTCGACGAACAAGTTTTTGGCGCCGTTGCCAGGGAATTGTTTTGATTTTATTTTCTATTCTTCGGATTAATTTTGTTTGATTTTGTGTGTTTGTTGTGTGTGTTAATTTTTTTTTTTAAAAAAAAAAAAATTGTGTGCTTGTGTGATTTGTGTTTGCATTTGATTTGGTGTTCTAGTTTGCTTTGCATTGGAATTTATAGAAAAAAAAAACATTCACAATTTCAAAACAAAACCAAAAATATTTCATTTCCATTTCGTTTACAATTTGTATTTCTTTTTACTCTTTACATTTTATTTTACAATTTACATAAACCAAAAAACAAAACAAAAAAGCATTGCATTGCCTTTATTTTCTCTCCTCTGTCTCTCTGTTCACTGCACCTGCATACTTCACCATCATTTCTGTCACAAAACTGCACAATTCCCCTATAACAATAACATCCCTGTCTTTCCCTCCACTAACATCACACCATTTCACTGAGCATATCTCAGCAACCATCTCAAAACCCCCCTGTCCAAAGTCATCACAACCACCACAACAACTCACGACTTCACAAATCCAACCCGCGACGTCACAACACTTCTTCCACACACGAACAAACCTTCCATTCAACTTGCAAAAGCACCACCAACCCATTGCAGATCACCATCACATACATTCTTACCCACTGCATCCTCGCAAGCCATCACTGCAGCAAGCCCGAAGTTGCAAACAACACTACCCATACAACCAACACTGTTCCAATCACCACATTTCTTCCCTTCACAACTCTCTATGACTTCAATACATCTGCAATCACCTCCTTCAATACTGTCATTTGCCTACAGCAAACAACCAGACAACAAACTTAATTCCTCCAGCTGACTGCCTTGCAAAACATCACAACACACTTCAACTTCTCAACATACACACAACTCAACCATTTCACCATTTCTTTCAACTGCACCCCTCCACTGTCATGACAGACTGTACCGCCAACAACTGCGATCACCGCTTCCATTACTGTATCGCCTTCACCTGCTTGCTCGAACTCACCCAAATCACCACGACTTGCCATCGACCAGCCTCTAATCCAATCGACTTCACCCACTTCAATCAAGTCGCCGCCAATCATCCTCAAATCACCCACCCACCATCTCCAACAGCACTGTCCTGCCCAATATCACAGTGTACATTCAAACTACACTGCATCAATTTCCTATAAACAGACTTCTCCATACGTTTCACACAACAGCCTCTACCATCCCATTCTACCAATTCAACGCATCTTTTTTTCAAAATCGACAACTTCCATCTACCATCCCATTCTACCAACAACCACCGAAAACATACAAACATACCTGACTGCAGCATCTCAACTTCGAACCCAAGGACTAACAGCCGCAAACCAAAATCAAATAGCCATCGTACTCGACATCGACATCAGACCACCGAGAGCTACTCATCCACACTCAAGCAACTGCAGCAATCTCCAATCACCGTATCAACCATACTCCACAAAATTCACACGCGAACCCCTCACTGAACCAATCTCCATCACCCCTTTTCACTTCAAATCACATACCTGTCATACATACCACGAAATCACCAGAACTCCGCCATCACAGTGCCGCACCCCACTGCAAAACAAAATCCTCCCTGAGACTCCAACCCGCGTCCCAAAATCCACAGCCAACACCCAAATCCGCAGCAGCAACCACTCGCAAAATCCCATATCGAACCTCGCAAATCCAACCTGCAATTTCGATCTTTTTCTTTGGAGACTGAGCATTTTGTTAGCTTGGATTGCTAATTTTTGAAATCGCTCAGAAATTGGGAATTGAACGAGAGTTTTTTGTGTTTTGTTTTTGTTTTGGGAAGCAAGAATAGAACGAGAATTTGGTCTTCATGAAATATTTATTCATAAGTTATTGGGTTTGCGGTTTAAATGGGCTACAGTTGATATAATTTTGTTTGTGGTTTGTGGGTTGAGTAGATTGTTCTTAAGTTTCTCTTTGTTTTCTTTTTTTTAAGAGACGGTAAATTTTCCCTTCTTTTTTTTTTTTTAAGTAAAACCCTACTTTTAAGTTTCCTTTCAAGAAACAAAAAAAATTGTATATATCCTGTTGTTTTTTTTTCAGGTTGCCAAAGCAAAATTTCAAAAGGAGAAGAACTGCTGCCAAAATAATTGCTTCGCTTGCCAAAATAAAATAAATTGTCTGCTTGTTATATCTATTGTTTTATTTGTCTTGCATAGTTGGTTGTTTGCATTTGCATTTACAAAAAACAAAATTATAAAAAAAACAAAAATTTCATTGTAGTTGCATTGTTAATACACGTTTACTTTCTGCTTTGCATTTCATCTTAGAATTTGATTAATAATAACGATTAGACATCGATAACTTTTAATTGTATATTGACATTTTGTCTTCTTTGAACAATTTAATTTCTTGGTGTCTAGGCTACGGCAGAGTAATAACCATTTATAAATATTACGGTGATTCGTAAATATTATAGTGGTTGTTCCTCTGAAGGTACTTAAACCTTCGGCTGCATTGCTACGGTGATTCGTGGTGCACCGATAAATCCTGTCCGTTACCTGGCTGAGAACTATCTTGTTTATCTAAGACAATGTGTAATTATACAATTTTGGGTTAACTTAGGATAAATCATTTGTAATTAACCCTTGCATTCATTTAGTTGCATTAGTTCATGCATATTTATAAAAAAAAACAAAAAAAATATATTCAAAATTCAAAACTAAAAAAAAACTGTAAATATTCCATTTCCTTTGAAATTTTTAAATCATTTTTCTTTAAAATTTCAAAAGTCCAAAAAAAATCTAGAAAAACCAAAATTCGAAAAAAAAGAAAATTATAAAACCTTTTCAAAAACAAAGAAAAAATTTGAAAAACCTAAAAAAAAAAAATCAATTTCCCTTTTGCAAAATAATTCTACTTGTAAATATTTTTCTTTATAAAAAAAACTAAAAAAAAAAATTCTTGAAAATGTCCGAGTTTCCTCCCTCTTACTCACTTGAATTTAGTTGTGAAAATCAATATAATCCATATGAGTTCACTCCAAATTCGTATGGATATTTTAACAACAACTATTGTTTAAACGATTCGAATTTTGAACCACAAAATTTTCAAAATGAGGACCAACCTTCAAATCTTGAAAATAGCATTTCATCTTTACTTGAAATCGCTACACAACAAAATCAAATGATAAATAAGTTGTGTAATTCATATTTATGCAATAACTCGAATCAAAGTTTTCAAAATAATCAAAATTTGAATTCACTTCAAAATTCAAATGATTTCGAGTATAACCCATGCCAATTCGATTTCGAGCTTCAAAATGAATTCCAAAATCAAGACGAAAATGTGAACCAATTTTCAAATAATTTTTACAATGGGAATAGTTTCAATAACGATACGATTGAAAACTTTGGTTGTCAATAAATTCAAAATGAAAATTTTCAAATTAATAATCATGAGTTTGATTATGTTGACCAAATGGAAGAAGACAACGGGGATTTATTACTTGAGAAATACAAAACTTTTTGTGAAAATCATAATCAAATCCCAACTTCCGAAGAATCAAATCCACCATTTACTGAAATTGACAATTCTTGTTCTCAACAAGTCCAAATCGAAAATTTTCAAGTTAATAATTACAAATTTGACTTTGTTGAGCAAATGAATGAAATTTATGATGATCACACAAATTTGTTGATTAAAACATTGGAAAATTTTCGTGAGAAAGAAAATCAAATTTCAATGTGTGACGAGTCAAACGATAATCCATCTTTTACCCAAATCGATGATTTTCAAATGACAACTTTTAAAATTGATAATGACGATCTTAATCAAGTTGTTGAAAATACGGTAATTAAGTTGGATTTCAATTCTTTTGAGGGTGTGGAACCAAATTTAAAATTCGATCTTCCTTTTCACGATTTCGAAAATTTAAATACAACAACTTTGAATTTTGAACTTGAGACATGTAATAAAGTTGTTGATAATCCAATAAAGGAAGTGGAATTTAACGAACACGAATTTTTTGGACTTTTGGATGACGAGCTGTTAAATTCCAACGGGGAAGATTTAAATCACCACTTTGATTTTGAAATCAATAATTTTGAAGAATTTTTCAACGATAAACTTGAATTTCAATCAATTGTTTTATCAACCCCAAAAATCATTGAAAATAAAACAACTCGTTCATTTTTTAATAAAACAAAATTCGTTTTTCCAAATCGACAATCAACTTCGAAATCTTATACGATTTGGTTTTTCGTGCTTAAGCTGTGTCTCACACATTTGACGAGACAGATGAATCGGTCTTTAAAAGACCGTTTCATTTACTTTTTGACTGTATACTTTCTCATCTCTTGTAAATAATAATCTTTCTTGTAAATATAGGATTTTTATTTGATTTTTCTCCTTCCACTTGGGTTGACTGTGGGGACACAGTCAAAATCAAGTGTGGGGGGAGACTCGCCTTCATATTTTTTTTCATGGTTTATTTTTGCTTTAAAATCACAAAAACAAAAAAAATTAAAAAAAAATCTCGAAAACAAAATTTCTTTTGATTTATTTTTAAAAGAAACACTATAAGATAAATATATGGCTTTGGTTTATTAAATTGAAATTTTTGAAAATTTATTGGTCTTAACAAAAATAAAAATGAAGTTTGATTACAAACAATAATGGTTTAACTAGTATATAGGAAGATTCATACGTGTTAATTATGAAGTACATCCTAATTGAAAATCTTTGTTTTAAAAAGTGGTTGATATAAAGTAAAGGATATAACATTTTTTTTGTCTTCTAAGTTAAATGGTGCTAAGATGATTTTGCAAAACTCCCACTCAAAAAAATATAAAAATAAAAAATAATAACATCCAAGTATTCACTCTCATTTAAAAGTCCTCACGGTTATGCATGGGTGATTACTTGGAATTTTTGATTATGTGCTTTCATACTCATTTAAAAGTCCTCACGGTTATGGTGTATGGAACACATGTAAAATAAAAAATAAAAAAGTCTTAATAAAAACCACCTACGGTCGATAGTGTATGCGTGAAAGTGTGTGCACTCGCCATGCTCTGTACTCCCCTCACATAAGCCCGAAAGGCAGTGCATGGGTGGTATATCTGGCCTCAGTTTACCTGAGCTAGGTGTGTAATTTTTCTTGCAAATAATGAGAGAGCAAGCAATTGAAATCCTAGCACTATTTTTACTTATTTGATTTGATTTGTTATTGAAAAGAAATGAAAATACCACTTTGATAAACTTTGATAATCAACTAAGGATCCATTTTATAATTACACTTTGTTATCAAATGAAACAACAAGTTAAACTATTGTCTATTTGTTATGATAACTTGATTTTTGTTGAAAATTTTGTCGAGTAAACGACATAAATTTTCAAGATAATAACCAAAACCTATATTTAACTTATTTTTGTCAATTTAAAAATAAATCCTTCATTTGTAAATATTTTCAAAAATTTGCATTCATCTCTTTGTAAATAAATCTTGCATTTTGTAAATATTTTCATCCTGCATTTGGATTTTGTGGGTAGCATCCGCTGAAAACCCTCACGAGACAACACTCGTCCTACTGGGGACACCCAGAGGTTTAACGGCTTGTTGCATACGCTCAATGCAATCGTGCTCCCTACGAAAACGGATTTATCTTAGTTTTTTCTTTATTCGAGGACGAATAAAAAGATAAGTGTGGGGGTATTTGATGTGCACGTAAATGTGCACATTTTTATCGCCATATTTAATCTATTTAAATTAAATAAATGATCATATTGGGTATTTTAACTTGTTTTAACCAAAATTCACATTAATTTCAAATTGTCACACATTCATCTTCATACAAGGGTGAAATGGTCATTTTTGTGCATTTATTAAATTGTGAAAATTTACTTAGAATTTTCTATGTTTTTTTGTAGGAAATTTGGTGACTTTTACAAGTGGTTTCATGAAGATATGCATGCACAAAATCAATACAAAGGAATGAAGATGTAAATAATTCAAAGTGAAGATCATGGAGGACCCCACCTACCCACCTACCTTAATGTACAAATTAAAGGCTAATGCACATGCTTATGGATTTAATGGCTTCATGTACATTTAAGTGGGGATTAAAACATGCTAATGATAACTTGGCCTCCACACTTTCTCATGGGCATTTTGGGCATTCCCCAAAAATAGGAATTAGGGTTTTAAACTTGTATATATACCCATATGTTTCATGTCTCTTGATATCTCTTCTTTAGTCTCTCTTAGGCCTCCTTCTCTTTAGTTTAGTTTAGATCAAAAATAAAAGAAAGCTCTCTTTATCTTTTCATGGCTACTTAGCCATTTTTATTTTATGTAATTTTCTTTTTATTTTATGCAATGTTAATTAGTGTTTCCTTTTACTTACATGTTCATTTTCTTTCATGCTAGTAGTGTAGATTTACTTTTATGCAAGTAGAATAGTTTTTTCATTTAATTTTGCTCTCTTTTTCTTTTCTTATTCTTTCATGTTGAAGGCTACATTTGTTGTTTTGATAACAAATATGAGAGGCTAAACCCCTTCAATTTAGGGGTAATGAAGCTCTCTAATCATGTAGCTTCAACTTAACTTGATGTTTATGCTCTCTTTTTGTGCTTAATGAGAATGATTGAAGTGGTTTAATGATGTTGTTTTGCTTTGAATTTGATAGTCTATGTTGTTCATACCAAATAGCTATGCTTAAACAAACATAACACAAATTGCCTCTTCATCTAAATATGATTATGGCAAAGAAGTGAATGTTGAAATTGAAATTTGTTAGCCTATATTTCTAAACAATAGTTAATAGGCTATGCTTAAAATAGATTTTGCTTTCAACTTTGTTGTCATATTTTATGACATTTAGAAGTGTATTAGTGGTTGTGTTATAGTTTGATGGTTTATATTGAGCTAATTAATAGCACAAATATACCATACTTATAATAAACACATCAACTAATTACACTAATGAAAAGAAAAGAGAGATCATAACTTCATTTTGTTGATTTATATGATCTAGAGAGTGGATTTATCTCTAAATTGTTCTTTTAACTCTCATATTTTTATCATTTTCTTTTGCTAGTTTTTGTTAGTTTCTTACATTTCTAACTATTCACTCTCGACTTCGGTATAATTTGATTGAGTAGGAAATTTAAATCATCAATTCCCTGTGGATCGACCCGTATTCGCCGCGTGCTACATTTGTACACCGTGCGCTTGCAGCTATTTTTGTTTCAAAATTTGTTCGACGGTTTTCTAAACCGATAGAATTTCCGTCGACGAACATTATCAGCAAAAGAATAATAGTGTTAGAGAAAATAGAGATAAGGTGATCGATATTAATTCAACATTAAAACTCAATTGAATATAAAAAAAATTTCAAAAAAAATCAAACAAAAATCATAAATATTTTGTGAGGCGCATATTCCACTTTTAGAATGATGGGAATTATGTCATCATAAAACCATACAGTTGTGTCTATTTGTGGTATATTTATATCAGGAATTTGAATACCTACTAACCATGCATAACCGTTAGGACTTTTAAATGAGATTAGTAGTATTCCAATTTTATTTAAAAAAATGAATTCAAGTGTCTTCTAACCACGCATAACCGTGAGGACTTTTAAATGGGATTAGAATCAACTTGTGTATTATCAACTTTTGATATGCGTTCCATACATGCATAACCATGAGGACTTTTAAATGAGCATGGAAGCATATAACAAATTCCAAGTAATTCACCCATGCATAACCGTGAGGACTTTTAAATGAGAGTGAATACTTTGGTATTTATTTATTTATTAATTATTTTTTTACAAGAAATATAAAATGAAAAACGAACGATTCCTGTTTAAAGTACCACATATTGACAAACTATATAGAATTTTGATGAGTGATGGTCGTTATAAATATGATAGAAATAGAGATGGTCATGGAATTTTTACCAACAAAAGTTTTATAACTCTTGTTTAAATTGAAATTTTTTACTAATTATACCATCTCGAGTAATAATATATGATAAATATCAATACTCATTACTTTTTCAATCACTTTTTATCTTTTCGACAATTAGTAGGGAGAAAAAAATGTTAAATATTCGGCAAATTAAATTTCTAAAACACCTAAGCTGAGACATAGTTTACAAAAACTATTTTCTGGTAGAGGTTTTGTAAAAATGTCTTCCAATTGAGAATCGGTTGAAATAAAATTTATGCAGATATTTTCTTTGGAAATATGATCTCTAATAAAATGATGTCTAACATCTATATGTTTTGTTCGTGAGTGGTGTACAGGATTATTTGTGAGATCAATTGCGCTTTTGCTATCACACATTAGTGGTACACGTTTAAAATTTAGACCATAGTCTTGCAAAGTTTGTATCACCCATAAGATTTGAGCAGAGCAACCACTCAAAGCAATATACTCTGCCTCTGTTGTAGATAATGCAATACAATTCTGTTTTCTACTTGACCATGCAACTAATGAATGTCCTAACATAAAACATGCTCCACTAGTACTTTTTCTATCAACTAAATTTCCAGCATAATCAGCATCTGAAAAACCTTTTAATTCAAAGTTATCGTTTGTTGGATACCAAAGACCAAACCGTGAGGTGTGCAACAAATATCTTATAATTCTTTTAAATGCTTTTAAATGAGATTCTTTTGGGTTAGATTGAAATCGTGCACACAAGCAGACAGAAAACATGATGTCAGGTCTAGAAGTGGTAAGATAAAGGAGTGATCCAATCATACCTCTATATTGCTTTTGATCAACTGCCTTACCTTTTTCATCACTGTCAAGTTTAATTGTTGTGCTCATGGGGGTTCTAGCTGGTTTAGCATCTTTTAACCCAAATTTGTTGATAAGTTCGTTAATATATTTTGTTTGAGAAATGAATGTACCTTTATCGCTTTGTTTGACTTGAAATCCTAAAAAGAATTTCAATTCTCCAACCAAGCTCATTTCGAACTTTTCCTGCATAACTTTTTCAAATTTCTCATACAACAAATTGTTAGTAGCACCATAAATAATGTCATCAACATATATTTGAACAATTAAAATATCATCGTTTTCATGCAACAGAAATAGTGTGGTGTCTACACAACCCTTTTTGAACCATTTTCAAGAAGATAAGTACTGAGGCATTCGTACCAAGCTCTAGGAGCTTGTTTTAACCCATATAATGCCTTTTTAAGCTTATATACATGGTTAGGAAATTCATGACTTTCAAAACCTTCTGGTTGTTCGACAAATACATCTTCCTTTAAAATTCCATTAAGAAATGCACTTTTAATATCCATTTGTCTTAACTTAAATCCTTTGTAGCAAGCAAAAGCTAGCAATATCCTAATTGATTCTAGTCTAGCTACAGGTGCAAAAGTTTCATCAAAGTCAACTCCTTCAATTTGATTATATCCTTTAGCGACTAGTCTAGCTTTATTTCTAATCATATTTCCAGATTCATCATATTTATTTTTGAAAATCCATTTTGTTCCTACGATTGGATAGTCCTTAGGTCTAGGTGCTAAACTCCAAACATCATTTCGCTCAAATTGATTTAGCTCTTCTTGCATAGCCATAAACCAATTTTCATCATTAAGAGCAGTATTTATGTCTTTGGGTTCTATTTCTGAAATAAATCCACTATATAGACACAGATCACACAAATTTCTAAAAGAGGAACGAGTTTGAACACCTGTGATAGGATTTTCTATTATCAATTCTAGAGGATCTGCTTTGAATTCCAATTTTTCTGGATCTAGATTCCTTCGGACTTCGTTTGTTGTTGCAGTTTCTTTTGGTTTTTCGTTCTCATCTTTTGCATTCTCCTCTTCAACATTGCTTTTGACCATTTCCTGTTCATTAATGCCTTCATCAAACTTCACATTGATTGACTCCACGATTGTTTTATTCCTTTTGTTGTAGACTCTATAAGCTTTACTTCTAGAAGAGTATCCCATGAATATGCCTTCATCAGCTTTTGCTTCGAATTTTCTCAATTGATCACTTGTATTGAGAATATAGCACGGACGCCCAAATACTTTGAAATAGTCAATGTTTGGTTTATTTTTGAATCATAGCTCATAGGGTGTTTTGTCAAGAATTGGTCTAATCATAACTCTATTCATTACATAACAAGCTTTATTTACTACTTCTGCCCAAAAATGCAAAGGTAGCTTATACTCATTTATCATAGACCAAGCTAACTCTTGCAATGTTCAATTCTTTCTTTCAACTGCTCCATTTTGTTGTGGAGTACGTGGTGCAGAAAATTCTTGTTTAAAGCCGTTTTCATCACAGAAGTTTTCGAATTCATAATTTTCAAATTCTCTACCATGATCACTTCTTAACGTAACAATAGGGACTCCCTTTTCATTTTGCACAAATTTTGCGAATTTTGTGAAGTATGAAAAAGTTTCTGATTTTTTAGCCAAGAAATATACCCATGTATATCTTGAGTAATCATCAACTAACACAAAACAATATTTCTTACCTCCTAAACTAGCAATGTCGTTAGGTCCGAACAGATCCATATGAACTAGTTCAAGAACTCTAGAAGTGCTTACATTGTTTTTGGCATGAAATGATGATTTTTTAAGTTTTCCCAAGGTACATGCTTTACAAATGTTTTCTGTTTCAAACTCATGTGATGGCAACCCTCTTACCAAATTTTTCCTTTTTAATTTGTTTAACAAGTTCATACTAGCATGCCCTAAACGTCTATGCCATAAATTTACTTCTATATCCTTACCTACCAAACATTTAGAGAGGGTGAGATCATCAAAAGATAGAGAATATATATTACCTTTCCTTTTACCTGAAAATAAGATTTCTTTTAATGATTTGTCAACAATTTTGCACAAGTCAGAATCAAAGATAACATTCATACCTTTATCACATAGCTAGCTGATTGATATCAAATTGTGGTGTAGATTTTCAACATATAGTATGTCATTCAAGGTAAATGTACTGTTACCTACTTTACCTTTACCGACAATTTTACACTTGTCATTGTTGCCCATTGTGACTCTGCCACCTTTGTACTTTTCTAGGCTAAGGAACTTTGATTTATCGCCTGTCATGTGCCTGGAACAGCCAGAATCCAAGTACCATTGTTGTTGTTCCTTAGCCTGCCAGCATACCTACAAGAGAAGAGAGTTTAGTGACCTATTTGTTTTTATAGGTCCATGATTGTTAGTGGCAGAATATTTAGAAAGATAATTTAGTGGGGACCCAAAACTATTTATATATGTTCCCTTCGGCACCCAAATTTGTTTAACTTTGAGAGATTTTATATTTGTTTCTTTTGGAACCCAGATCAGTATAGTTTTCACATGTTTGGGTTTATACCAACAATTATTGTGATTGTGTCCATATTTTCTACAAATTGTGCACATAGAATTAACTCGATTAATATTGCTTTCAAAACTTTTAGATTGATTATATCCAAGTCCTTGTCTAACCGTATTAACAGTTCGCTTTCCTAATAGCATATTCAACGATTTTTCACTTTTTGAAAATTTATCTAAAGTCGTTGACAATTGTTGGACTTGTGTTTTGAGAGATTCATTTTCGTTTAATAATTGTGTGCACTTTTTGATAGAATTTTCTCTCTTAGTATTTTCACTTTCTTTCAAAATCAGAATTTCATTTTCAAGTGATTTTATATTAATTTCCGATTTTTTAATTTCTTCTTCAAATGTTGGACACTTATCGCACTTAGGGATCCTACTTTGATAGTTTTGAACTAATTGGTCAAGTTGTTCATTCAATTCTATCAAAGTATCTTTTTGTGATTCTAGTTTGACATACTTCTCCCTAAGTCGTTCAAAACGGCCATTTACCTCATGAAAATGTATAAGTAATTCTGAATGAGTAAGTTTTGATACCTCACTTGGCTCGTCATCGTCACTGTCAGTTATTTCACCATGAAAACACAAATTTGATATTTCACTGCCAGTGCTATCACTTCCATCTTCGTCGCTTTCATCCCAAGTAGCTGCAAAACTTCTCCTTTTCAGTTTCTTTCCTTGACTGAGTCGATTTCGGGGACAATTTGGCTTGATATGTCCGGGTTTGTTGCATTTATGACAGATGATTTTCTATTCTTCTGGGTTGTCTATTGCTTTGTTTAATCTGCTCTTTGCTTGTTGATTTCTAACTGGATTGCCATATTTGTGACTCCACCTTTTGAATTTTCTTATTAATAGTGCTAGTTCTGCTTCACAATCATCATCATTATCATCATCATCTTCACTTTCAATTGTCCCTTTAAGAGCTATTGATTTTCTTCGAGTGTCTCCTCCTTCACGTTCTTCCTTGAATTTCATTTCTGGCTCATAAGTGGTGAGATTTCCGATGAGTTCTTCTACTTTCATTTGTTTTAAATCTTTCGATTCTTGTATGGCAGTAACTTTAGCTTCAAATTTTCGTGGAAGGACTCTGAGGATATTTCGGACTATCTCCAACTCTGTGTACGATTTTCCAAGAGCTTTTGATTTGTATACGATATTGGAAAGTCGTTCATGCATTTCTTTGACATTTTCTTCCTTCGTCATTGTGAAGTTATCGTATTCGCTGCTTAGCATGGCAAGGCGAGATTCTTTGACTTGAGATGTTCCTTCGTGAGTCACTTCTAGTGTATGCCATATTTCCTGCACAGTTAGACAATGTGAGACACGATTAAATTTAGATTGATCTAATGAACAGATAATAGAATTCATGGCTTTAGCATTAGCATTTTGTAATTTATTTTCTAGTTCTGTCCATTGATCCTTCGGTTTTTTATTTCCTGATTATTTTCAATTATAGTTGGTGCTCTATACCCTGTCTCAACAATATCCTAAGCGTCAATGGTTTTCAGAAAAATTTCCATCCTATTTTTCCAGTAAGCATATTCACCATTGAACATTGATGGTCTAACTATGGACTGACCCTCAGCAAAAGCATTATTAAAAGAAGCCATTTTAAAAATTCAAATTTTTAAAACAAAAACTGAATTTTTTATAAAAAAACGGATTTTTTAAAACAAGAGTTGACTTCTATTCCTTGCTCCGATACCACTTGTAGGATCGATTTCACCCTAGAGGGGGGTGGATAGGGTGATGGTATTAATTATAAAAATTAATTGCGGAAGATTATAAAATTATTTCAACACAGATCACAGATTAATATCAGCACAAAATAGCAGAATAATAAAATGCAGAAATAGAACGACACAGAATCTACCCAACTTCGGCAAAACCCTGCCTACGTGCTGCCCCTAAGGTTTCTACTAGAAATTAGATAGTCAGACGCTTACACACGTAAACTCACGACACCCGCTATCGACTAAACCTAACTCTACGCTCAAAACCCTGCCACAACTCAGCCACTGAGTTGCGAATTCTCAAACTACGCCACGTAGTTTGTGCCCTAGTCACACGACTAGAAAATATAACGGTTTAAAATTTAAAAATAAATTTAAAAAGCAAATTAAAAAACAAAGAAACGAAAACCCTAATTAAAAAAAGCCCTTTAAAATAAAACCGGCCCCCTTTTCTAATCTGGCCCGTTCGACTTTTAGTTGCTCTGTTCCTTTTTGTGAATAATGGCGGCCGTTCCTCTTTGAAAATTTAGGGCTTCATTCTCTTCGATCCAAACTAGGGTTTCATGATGAAGCTGCCGATTGTTTGATCAATCTGGTTGTCAATTGAGTGATGATTTGTTCGTCTTAATGCTTTCGGCTGCTTTTGGAGTTCGACTTCAATTTGGTATGTGATTTTCCTTTGTGCTTTTCAGTTATGCCCGATTGAACTCCGATGATTGAAATTGCCGATGATGAGTGGTTTATATAGGATTTGAATTCCTAGAATTGCGTTCGTCTGATTTCTTCAACGTTTTAGTTTCGGCCATCTGATATTGTTTTGATGCTTAAGATTTTACTGACTTTTTCAAATTCGTGACACTTGTGTCCCACGGCTTTGATGTTTAACTTGGTCAATTGCCTTTGCTACCACAGTTTCGAATTTGACTTGTTCGTTTGAGATGACTGTGATGATTTTACTGGCTTCGGTTTTGTTTACTTGGCTATCAGGTTTTGAATTTGACATGTTCATACTTTGATTTCGGTCATCACGGTGTTGATTTTGGTTTGAAACACGGCTTTGATTTCCTTTGACTTTGCCCAATTTTTGATTTCATGAATTTTCTTATACTGCTTCGGCCTTGACTTGAGATTTGTTTCGTGAATTTCTGGTCGGCTTCGACTTTGATTCTTCACAGTCTGTATTTGTGTCATCCTGGACTTGTACGGCTTCAACTTGAATTTGTTATAACTATTAAAGGCTTTGTAGTCTCACTTCAACCATATCATTGATTCATTTATATTGTTACTGCATATATTGTTTCTCTGACCTGATGGCATTCATGTGCACACATTATCACTTACATTCATATACATGTTACAAGTGTTGATGTGCATACGTACTTGAATCTGTAACCTTGCTTGCATATAGTCTGGTTGCCTCTACTTGTGTACTGGTTGAAGTTCTAATCTTGTTATTATGCATATGTATACTTCATGCTTGATTTGGGTTCATATGTACTTGATGGTTGTAGCTTGGTTTGAGTTGTTGCTTGAGTCACTTTGTTGTAGCATGCACTCTGTTTATGGCCACTGGTTCATTGTTATTGTCTCTGTCCATTTGCCTTTGGTTACTTTGAGCTTCACTGTGATATGTTCACTTGATTCATTTGAAGTTTGTTGTGCACTGACTTTGTGGTCATTGCATGGTGGTCTTGTGGCACTGTCTACAGTCGTATTGAATTGAGTTTGATCTGATCATGTATTCATCTGAGTGTTGTTAGCTTTGTGTTTGTTGACCACACATGTACATGCTTGCATCATTATTGATTTGTTCAATGGAGTCAGTGGTTTGAGGCTGCACTTCAGTTGCTTATATATGTGTAACAAGTGTGATGGTTTCTGGTAGTTGTTCATTGTGTAGCCTTGGTCTTTGTTGTTGCATTGAGTTGAGTCATGATTGCAGTGACTTGATGTAACGACCCGTATTTTTACGGATCGAAATATTGTAAATTGTATGCTTTAGGTCATGGAGTTGATAGGTCGTATTGAAGGCTGGGTCGGTTGAGCGAATTAGTGGAATGGAGCGACTTAAGGGAAGGTAGCGACTTAAGTTATTGACCGACCTATAGGAATGAGCCATCCAGAGTTAGCTCGTGTGAAAGTTAGGTCGGTGGAACGACTTAAGGATAGTAGGCGACTTAAGGAAGGTGAACGAGTTAGGGGTTAACGGCTTAAGGTTTGGACTGACCTATATAGTGACCGACCTATAGGAGTGACCGACTTAAGGTAGTTAGCGAGTTAGTGGCTAGCGGTTTAGGAATAGGTCGGTTGAAGCGAGTTAGCGACCTAGTGGTTAGTGCCGGGTTATAGTTAGGTCGTGAGACGACCTAAGGTTGCAAGCGACTTAGGGTTAGGTCGTAAGTTGTTGGGTCGTATGCGACCTATGGTGGTTTGCCTTGTGTATTTAGGTCGCTGTAGTGGTTAGGTCGGCATCTCAGCTAAGTCGTAAGTCGCTTAGTGGCATTTGGTTGAATCGTTAGGTCGTAAGCCGTGGGGAGTCTTAGGTCGTATGTCGGCAACGGTTAGGTCGGCAATGACTTAAGGGGGGGGCGGCCGACTTAAGGAGTTTCCAGCCTATAAATACCCGGTCTTTCTTCACTTTTTGGGATCCGGATTTTGAAGCGACGAAGTGCTGCCATTTTGAGAGCTCGACTACGACACTTCTTCACTTCTTTTCTCCACTCTAATCTTGTGCTTCCATCCATCTAGATTGAAGATCAAATCGAAGATCCAAGAGCCAAGGTTGGAGATCTCCATCCATCAAAGAGAGATTTCATCGTTTAAAGAGGAGCTTTGGAGGATCAAGCTAGGTTCTTCGCTGCCCAGATCTGAAGCATGTTGTTTTTGAGGTGTTTAGGTGATTTGGTGAGTGGTGGTCATCTCTCACACGGACCCAAAGGAGTATATTGGATCGGTGGCTTGTTTGTGTGTTAAAGATAGTGATTTCATGCATTTTCTTAAGTCTGCATGTAGATCTATGGTTCATGATGATTTGACACCTATTTTACTACATGTTCACCTATGCAAGTTTATTCATCAAATTGTAGAGATATTGTTCATGATTCATGTTTGTTAGATTGCATATTAGATTTGGACTCTTTATTTACGAAATTGCCATTATTGCTGTAATTGTTATTTAGATCTTGTTTGAATGATTGATTACATGGATTAATGTTGATTTGATTGATTAATTGATTGATAACTTGATTTGTGTAACGTTTCGGATTTTTCGTTGCCGAAAAACCGAAATGTTATGGTTTAAGAAAAAGAAAGAGGTAGAAGAAGAGAGAAAAGATAGAACAGAATAGAAAGAAATAACAGAACAATATCAGAGTCTCACAATCGCAACGGAACAACATATAATAGATAAATGAATAATCATTAAAACAAAAGAACTGTATATTTTATACATTACATCACATTACATTCATTATCAGAGTGTACAACAACAAACAACACCAAACAGCGGAAAAGAAATACTATATACTAGTAATACGCCATGCCTTCCATCTTGCCTCCTGCAACTCCTGAATTCCAGAATATCCTGATAAACCTTAACTCTTGACTGCCCGTGTGGAAATTGGTGGGCACCCAGAGTTTAGGAAGGAAAACAATAAACTCCGAGTCAGTCATGTGACTGGTGTGAGAACTAAAACAGTTTATTTTCTTAAAAATCAAAATAGAGGAATATTTTTAAATTCAATTCGCAATGCTTTTAAAAATGAGACTACCATAAGGCCTCCCGCACACACACACATGCAAACGCAGAATCGGAGGAGATTTCTCCTTATGATAGTCAAAGATGCTTGATACGCATTAAAAAGAAACATTTGATATTATTACTAGTGCATAGTGTAGAAAATATTTCGAAAGTAAAGATATAAATCTTAGCCAACATACGACCATTATCGTATGCCTACTATAGCTATCATCCAAACAGTGGGGCGCCACCATAAGTGAATGATAGGTTCTACAACTAATACCGTACAAGATCGTATTGTTTCTTTGGATTTCCAGTGAATGGTCAGGCCAAGGAACTTCCCATTGCCACATGAGAACGCCTCTGGAAGGACGTCCCCGAGAACCAAACCGGATCTCTGCCAACACAAGGCCGGGTTACCCCTAACTGGGTAACTACTGACACGAGTATGCCATCCCCCGGTCCTTTGGGACCTTTAACCGAGCGCTCGCAATCAACATCACACCATAATAATAAGTGTTTCAACATGAGTAAGTATTTAGGCTCCATACCATGATACCACCCTTTTCCAGAAGGAAATGCACACACCCTAAAGGGAGCTACCCCTCATAACCTTGCTGCATCTTTCCTGTTTTGACCATTCCGGGGTGTGAGGCTCGACGAAGTCTCGTCCACAAAAACATACTTTATACAAAAGTCATGCTTTGGGTCAACAAATGATCATAGAGATGATCACAAAGATAAACGATCAAACAAATGATCCTATCACAAATGATCAACACAATGATCATTTCACAGCAACACTCAGCATGTCACATTACCAAATTGGGAATATATTGCTGATAACCTTCAACTACATAACCTCTGAGCTCGTACGTCTCAGAGAAGGGTGTTAAGCTAAGAGAATAAATTCTCCGCCACCAACAGAAATATATTTGAAAGAAATCAGCTTTATATCTCAATTCGTAATGTCAGACATACAATCCATACAAGTCTGTTCCGGGATCGAACAGAACCGAAGGCACTTACAAAGAAGTCCTTGCAATCCGGATAATCTCTAATCACGTCCGAATTTCCCATCACATATGGAGATCTCTATACCGGGGATCAGCCAGTGCAGAGACAATCGAGAAGAAACCCTTTCGTTTTCGAAAATATCCGGTCTTCAACACCGATCTTCGAATGCAATTCATAACGACGTATCATATATTCGGAATGGGTTATACGACCCCAAGGTCCTTTCTCGGTTAACCCGAATAGTGAGCGCTTATTTTAAAAAAAAAAATAAGCGTGGCATTCAATTTCAAGCAAATCACAACAAATACCTATTTAAAGGTAAATATTGATAGTCGGTTATTGAACTATCAATAGATATGCACAACATCACCAGATTCCAAATAATTTATTTCCCAAAAATATCTTTAGAAGATATAAATTTTCAATACTTCAAAAATAAATCAATATTTATTTTTAAACCCATTTTCCAAATTTCATTTATAAATTCCATATTGAATTTACATTTCCAAAATATCTGTGAATATACGGTTTCAAATCGTTTTCAAATATTCACTTTCAATTTATCTTAAAAAGATAATTCTCAAAACGTTCATTTCTTATTTGAAACCATTTCCATACTTATTTATTTATAAGTAATTCACACGTCTTTTCATTTTCTACACTTGGAAAATATTCAATATACTCTAATCGAAATTAAGTACATATTTCATTCTTTAAGGAAACCATTCTCTTAAACATATTTATTTGGGCCAAAACGAATGTTGCGTAAAACATCGTTACGACAACCCAAAATTACTAGTATAGGGATTCGAAATTAAAATAGATATATAAATCCCAATACTATACAAAACATTTCCTTTCGAAAATCATTTACTATAACAACAGTGTTATAGTCTACCATTTCCTTTTATTTCTCGAAAACGTCTATTTCAACAATGAATGTTGAAATCTATGGTTTCGAATCTTAATACATTTAAAACATTGTTAGATCGTTTTAATTCTATTTAAATCATCACATTCAAAACATTTCTTTAACATATTATTCACTATTCAAAAATGTGAATATACCTGTTAACCAATTTTATCATTTCTATTCATTTTTATTTCAAAGGATTATTCACCGTCTAAAACGTGAATATAACTCCATAAATAAGTTATAACAATTTACTTATCAAAATAAGTTCTTTTTGCGGATTTATAAAACAATGTTTATAAATTCCATTTCTATTTATTTTATAACAACTTCCTTTTATAAATTTCCTTTATCAATCTATTCAATTTCATATCTCAATGATATACTAAAATCCATATTATAAGTTAAATACTTAAAATTTATTTGTTTACAAAATTGTTCTTTTAACTTCCCAAATTTTATAAATCTTATAACTTATAAGATTCATTTATTTATCCAAAATCTATTCTTTTAAATAACTTTACAAATTTTATAAACCTACTGTTTATAAAATTCCATTTATAACTTCACCGTTTATAATTCTATAAATTTCATTCATTTATGGAATTCATTTACAATTCATTCTAACACTTATAAAAGCTCGTTTTACAATTCCAATATTTTTCATTTATAAATATCAATTTATAAATCTTTTATATGGATCAATTTATATTATTATTTTAAAACGTCTTCAAACTACTTTATAATTTCATCATTTGGATTTATAAAATAATCAAATTTCATAAATCCTATTTTTAAACTTTTTATAATTTATTCAAAAATCCCAATTTAAGCTATTTTATAAAATCATTAATCCCATATTTTCAAAAATCAACTTTTAACTATATTTCTCGAAAATCATAATTTTATAATATTAAAATTTATATCGTTTATCTATTTAAGATGAATTAATTCCAAAAATATTTTATAAACGTATACTTTCAAAAAAATCACTTTAGAAATCCCTTAAAAATCAAAATCGTTATTTTTAAACTTCAAAAATTGGATCCGATGATGCAACACATCAAATAGTCAATCACGACTTTCCAATATCATATATCGATATGATAAACAATCAAATATCACTATATCTGAATCAAATAAATATTTGTGAGGAATCCAGTTGGATCCCTCCAACCTGTTTCCCTGCATCCACAGACATTAGCACAATACCAATTCCGTTTCAAGACGGAATATCGCGGTATATGGGATTTATAAAATATTATCCGCTTAATAAAGGAGCAATAGGGTCTCATCCGTTATACAATGCGGGAAATCAATCAACTGCAATATATACATATGCCAATATATATATTGCTATATATATAGATATATCCTACTATATCTAATATCACAATCAAGCAAACAATCAATAACTGCAAATCCAACTTATACATTTTTGAGTGAGAAGTTCTCACCTTTATTCCGTTTGCAATCCACTTCCAATTCAACTTGTTTTCTTCACTATTTTTGAACCTTGTATAAATATTATACACATGCATTAATATTCGAACCAATCAATAACTAATTTTTTTTATTTGATAATTTCGATTCATCGGCGATTTTGTTTTAATAGTTAAAGTTACTGATAGTTTTATTTAAACTAATATTTCTCCTTTAATAATTGATCTAATTTCAATTTAAAATTTAAAACTAAGTTTCCTTTTAAAATAATTCTAACTAGAAATTTCCAATTGAACTAAATTTCTTTTTTATAAATTAAATCAACTAACAAATTTTGGTTTTAACTATTAAATTTGTTATAAATAAATTTCCTTTTATTTAGAATATTTGAACTAAGTGAAAAATCACTTACCATTTAATAACTTAATTAACTAATGCTTTCGTTTCAAACTAATTTTTCTTTAATAAAATATTTAACTAAAAGTTTACTTTCAGAACTAAATTAAATAAAATAACCTCTTGTAAAAATTCAATTAAGTTTCATTAAATAAAACTACCTTTATAATGTATTAATATTCGAGACAATCGAAAAATCAATTTCTTTAACAAGTTTATTTAACCAAAAATTTAAATTTTATACTAATGATTTTATTTAAACGAATCATAAATTTTAAACTAATGACTTGATAAATTAGTTAAAAATCAAATTTCCTTTAATAATTTAAATCATTTTTTCTTCAGTCAACAATTTTATTTTCAAACTAATATTTTTAACCCTTAAATTAAACTTTTCAAAACACTTCAAGATTTCTAGATAACTTCAGTTATCTGTAAATATAATAACCTTACAAATTTTAACTTAAATTTGATAATATGTGTGTACCCATTTTTTTTTCTCTGTTTATAAATTTTCATTCATTTACGAATTTATACAAATCCATCATATCAAATATCTACAAACAGTAATTACCTTACTGCTTAAACCACAACGCCAGAAGTCGAACAACCCAGAGCCGCTCCACCCTCATCGAACGTGCGCTCCACGTACGCTGCCTAGATCCACCTCACCCCCACGCCTCGCCACGACAGCGCCGTCGCCGCCTTCGATTGCCAGATCGAGCACCGCGTCGCCTCCATACACCGTGCCACTTACTGCTCGCGAAACCCCTACGCGCGCGCCAGTAGCCGCCGCACTTGCCATCTCACGAACGCCACTAGAATAGACCCCACGCGCGAACGCGAGGCTCGAATTGGTTTGGAGGAAGTCGCGATTTTGATTTAGGGCTTCGGCTATTAATTTTAAGGGAGGAGAAATTAAAATATAGATGAATACTGGGTGGTTCATTTGCAGAGGATTTTGATGCTCACAGGCTTCGGCCATTATCACTTGAGTGATTTTTTTTTCTTTCTTTTGATTTTGAACTTGCGTGATATTTAACAGAGAGGGGGAACGTGACGAATCGCATGAATTACGGCTGAAAGAAGGGAGAAGGATGCTTTGCACGATCTAGCCGTGATTTTAAAAAAAATGGAAGAACGAGATGATTTTGTTTCGTTTCGATTTTTAAAACTGAAGAGGGAGAGGGATTTGCTTGAGATTTGTAACGAACGGGGAAGACAAGAGTACGTGCTTGCACGATTTTTTTTCCCAAGATTTCAGGCGTGAATTTTAGGGCATGTTTTTAGGAACGAAACGTGCTGTTTGTTGACCAATTTAAATTTAAATTTAAATTTGAATCGTTGAAAATTTTCCACGCATTTATGTGTCGTGTGCTCACATATTAACTCCGAAAAATATGAGATTTGAAATCCGGTAACAATTCAATATTATGGACCAAATGGAACTGGTTTCGTCGAATTTCGAGACTGTGCCTCGGACGGCTATTTTTAAATATCGATTCCAACGATATAATTTCAAAACTGAACAAAGCAATTTCAAATTCAATTTTGAAGCTTCTATTATCTTCAATATTATCAATATAAATTTTACAAGCCTTTGAAATATTTTTAATCAGCTTAAAATTAAAGATTCATATTTTTATTCAACTTTCAACAGATTAAATTCTATAATTTAATCGCTAAATACATTCTGATAATTTGAAATTCAAGTCAAACCATCATTCAAATATTTAAAATTAATTAAATATTTTCAAATTAAATTATTCAAAATTCTGGGTCGTTACAATTTGGACAAGTATGGTCGAAGATGATTCAAAAGCTAAGTGGAAAGGCTCTTGAATAAGGAAAGCTGCTTGTGGCATATGAAGCGGATGTTGGAGCTCATATGGATAGATTTGATGATGATGTTGAGATGGGACTTTGCAATGATGCGATGGGGCAAACCATGATGTTGAGATGAGATTTTGCTATGATGCGATGACGCAAAGTATGATGTGAGAAAACCTTGGTTTAATCCAGACGGGATCATCCCAAGCATGTTGATAACTCGGTGATGCGGTCTGAGTTTGTGGATAATGGTTGGCTTGAGAGGCGCTCGAGCTAGTATGGAAATAGTCGTCGAGGAGGATGACTAGAAGGCTGAGATTTCATCGTTTTTGAAGGTTCTAGCATGCTCAAAGCAAGAGTACGTTGGGATGGGTCACGATGACGTTCCAGGCACGGGTCACGATGACGTGCTAGTACTCTGCGCAGATGCGAAAGTCCTAGGCACGGGTCACGACGACGTGCGGAGTTATGTCTAGAACCGGGGTTACCATTAGCCCTTGGCGAATAGATGAGATAATGTGACGGTCATTCAATTAACGGTGAAATCAAGGCAATGATAACAGTGATAGCCAGAGTCATGGATGTTTGGATGTTTGGTTGTATCGTCGCTTGGGCTAAGAGCGATGTCTTCAGGGTGCTTATCTGATCTTGGTTTAGGCCTTGGGGGTTTGTACTTGGAAAACATCGACCTTGACTCGAGTGATAATTACTTTGCTTTGAATGTCTGAATTGCTATGTTTGCTTCTGCTTAGTGTGTCTGGGGGCTATCACTGTAGAAAGAGGTGGAGTGGGATGGTTGGGTTCCTATTCCTTTTACCCCTTTATGCTCTTTTGGTATGTTTGATAGTTGATTTACTGCTCACTAAGACTTTTGTCTGACTCAAGGTTTTATGTTTACTCTTATTACCTTGGGCTGTTCATCCATGTTGGGATGGGCAGACTAGGTAGCAGGTGACAGGTGTTGTTCTTAGTGGTCAACGCTGTTGATGACGAAGACGAGCAGGAGGCTTTTTCATATTGTTTTCTTACTATATGTACCGGATGTTCCGCTGTTTGTTTGTATTCCCTGAGTGATATGTAGTGAGGCTTGATGTATTGACTGTTCAGATGCTTGTATCAAACTATTTTAAAAGTATATTGATGAAATTCTGGTTGTGGAGCTTCACTATATATATTTCTCTATTGTATTTTATCCATGCGCTGTGAGTTATACGATAGAGCTTATTGTTTTACCTTACCCTGATGATCGTCCATGGCGGCCTTGCATACTTTTCAGTGCACTACTTTCTTGTTTAGTGCAGGAGTCACGGGCGGTCGTCACATTTGGTATCAGAGCCTTGGTTAATCGATTTTAGCCAACGCTCGCTGACGTAACTACGTATGAGAGACGTAATTGTACTTTGATGGATGATTACTATATATAATATAGTAGCTTAGAAGGATTTGAACTCCTTATGTAGTTGTTTCTCAAGGTGTTCTAATCATTCTTTTTATAGATATAAAGGATGAGTCGAAGGGGGAAACAAGCTGCAAGGGAAAGCCGTGCTGTTGAAGAGGCTGCTGATGCTGATTATGCTGCTATGTTTGAGGCCATGATGACTTCGATCATGAGAAGGATGCCAGCCTCGGGGTCATCAGTAGATGTTGGAGTTCAAGTTCAAGCTCCAAGACCAGTGGATTTTGCTAAGTTGTGCAAAGACTATACTTCTCTTGGAGGAAAGGTTTTCTTGGGAACAGAGTCAACCATTGAAGTCCAGAGGTGGATAGATGCTTGTAGAAGGATCTTTGGTGATTTGGGAATTGAGGATGCAACCAAAAGGAAACTTGCATCAAGACAGCTTCAAGGAAGAGCTTCTGATTGGTGGAACTCTATTACCATTGATACTCCGGAGGAAGAAATTACTTGGGAGCAATTCCAAGCCAGATTTGAAGCTAAGTTCATTTCCATGGCTCAGAAATCTGTTTTGTTCAAGAAGTTTGTGGAGCTCAAGCAAGGTGGAAGACCAGTTCTTGAGTATTTTTCTGAGTTTGAAGCCTTGTCCAAGTATGCTCGATCGTACATCGAATCTCCATATCAGAAGAATGAGAAGTTTGTGACAGGCTTGGACACTTATCTTGGGAGGCAGTTGGTGGATCATCTGGACGATCCGTTTGAGAAGCTTGTGGAGAAAGCTCTTAGGCATGAGAATCTGTTTCCTAAGGATGGATCTGTTGTTGCTATGACCAAGGAGGAGCCCAAACCACAACAGGGTGGAAACAAGAAGAGGAAGCAGCAACAGCAGAAGGGTAAGGATGGCCAGAAAAAGCCAAAGGGTGAAGTGACCTGCTATAATTGTCGGCAGAAGGGCCATTTCTCTAGAGATTGCAAGAATCCGAGAGTGCCGGTAAAGTGTCACAACTGTGACAAACCTGGGCATATCAAGAGGAATTGTCCGGAACCGACGAGGGACAAGAAGATTGTGCAAGCTTATGCTTTGGGGGCTGTGCCATCGTCTTCGGAGGCTCCTACTGCTGAAGAGAAAGGAAAGAGTGTGGTGGTTCAAGGTACTCCTTCCATTTGTGGTGTTCCAGTTAGAGTGTTGTTTGATACCGGAGTGTCGCATTCCTTTGTTTGTAGTGAACTTGTAGGCCGGTTGGGTTTGGAACCGGATATTGTTGATAGACCATTGGTTGTGACTAATCCAGTTGGGGGTTCGTCTTGTTTGTGTATGGTATGTTGTGGTCTAGTTGTGTCGAGTCATGATTGCTCTTTTGTTTGTGATTGTTTTGTTCTGAACTTTGCGGGGTTCGGAATTATTTTGGGTATGGACTGGCTTAGGAAGTATGCGGCAAAGGTTGATTGTGAAAGGCTAGAGGTGACAGTCGAGAATGTGGAAGGGCGAAAGGTTGTGATACGATGTAAGCATGAGGAAGGCGTCTTCATGAGCTTCATGTATTCACTGGTTGTTCCACGGGATGGACTGTCATCGGTGCCTATTGTGAATGGATTTGAGGATGTCTTTGATGAGGTCAAAGGATTACCGCCGCATAGGGAGATCGAGTTTCGTATCGATCTAGTTGAGGGAGCCAGACCTGTTGTGATGCCTCTTAGGCGGATGGCGCCTAGGGAACAGCAAGAGTTGAAGGTGCAAGTTGATGACCTTTTACAGAAAGGATTCATTCGGCGTAGTGTGTCCGAATAGGGTGCACCAGTTGTGTTCGCAACCAAAGCGGACGGATCGTTGAGGTTGTGTGTGGATTATCGTGAGCTGAATAAAGTGACTAAGAAGAACAAGTATCCACTGCCGAGAATAGATGACTTGTTTGATCAGCTTCACGAAGCTAAGGTGTTTTCTCAGATGGATTTGGCAACGGTATTTCACCAGTTGAGAGTGGCAAAGGATAGTGTTCCGAAGACTGCTTTTAGGACACCATCTGGTTTCTATGAGTGGCTGGTAATGCCGTTTGGATTGACTAATGCACCAGCATATTTTGTGGATCTTATGAATAGAGTGTTCAAGGATCAGTTGAACAAGTTTGTACTTGTGTTTGTGGATGATATTCTGATTTATTCCAGAACTGAAGAAGAGCACAAGACGCACTTGCGTATTGTTTTGGAAATCTTGCGGAAACATCAGCTGAAGGCTAAGTTTTCGAAGTGTCACTTCTGGAAGAGTGAAGTGAGGTTCTTAGGCCATGTTATCTCTGGAAATGGAATAGTGGTTGATCCGGCCAAGGTGGCAACAATCCAGGATTGGGTTAGACCTAAGAATGCATCTGATGTGAGAAGTTTTCTTGGATTAGCAGGATATTATCGTCGGTTTATCAAAGACTTTTCCAAGATAACTGCACCGTTAACAGGATTGACGAAGAAGAACCAAGTGTTCAGATGGGATGCTAAGTGTGAGCAAGCTTTCGAAATCCTGAAAGAGCGACTGACAACTGCTCCTATTTTAACTATTCCAAGTGGGAATGATGAGATAGTGGTTTACACCGATGCATGTGGTACTGGACTTGGAGCAGTGCTAATGCAGAAGGATAAAGTTGTTGCGTATGCAAGTCGACAACTGAAGCCGCATGAAAGGAATTACCCGATTCATGATTTGGAGTTAGCGGCGATTGTGTTTGCTTTGAAGATGTGGAGACATTATCTTTTGGGAGTTCGATTCGAGTTGTTTACGGATCATAAGTCATTGAAGTATCTATTCTCCCAAAAGGATTTGAATCTTCGACAGCAACGGTGGCTAGAGTTTTTAGCATCATATGATTTTGGTATAGCCTATACTCCAGGAAAAGGTAACGCAGTGGAAGATGCGTTAAGTCGAAGACATGCAGGTTTGGGAGCCATGTTTTCGGAATGGAAGAGTCTCGAGTATTTAGCTGGATTTGACTTCAGGCCTAAATGTGAATTGGAACCTGAGATGTTGGCAAACTTATCGATAAGACCTACTCTAGTGGAAAGAATTGGCGAGAGCCAGAAGCGAGATGATAAGCTTGTCAAGATTATCCGTGATTTAGAATCTGGGTTGAACCCAGAGAAGGATAAAGGATTCGAGATCGATCGAGAGGGTTGGCTTCGGAAACAAGGACTACTGGTTGTTCCCGATATAGATGGATTTAGGGATGAAGTTCTAAAGGAAAGTCATCATTCGAAGTTGACAATTCATCCAGGTGGAAATAAGATGTATCGGGATATGAAGAGAACCTATTATTGGGAAGGTATGAAGAAGGATGTTGGAAATTTTATTTCAAAATGTATGAACTGCCAGTTAGTAAAAGCCGAGCAGAAGAAGCCAAGTGGATTGCTTCAGCCATTAGAAGTTCCTACATGGAAGTGGGACCAAATATCGATGGATTTTATCGATGGTCTACCTAGAACCAGAGAAGGAAATGAAGGGATTTGGGTCATCGTAGATCGTTTGACTAAGAGTGCAAGATTCATTCCTGTTCGATCAACCAGGACTGCATGGAAGTTGGCTGAGTTGTATGTTAAGTGGGTAGTTCGATTCCATGGTATTCCGAAAAGTATAGTGAGCGATCGAGACCCATTGTTCACTAGCGGATTTTAGAAGAGCTTCCAGGAAGTTTTGGGAACCGAGTTGTATTTGAGTACAGCTTATCATCCCCAAACAGATGGTCAGACCGAGAGAGTCAACCGAGTTTTGAAAGATCTCCTCAGAGCATGTGTTTTGGATTTCGGAGGATCATGGGAAGATCATCTTCATTTGGTGGAATTTGCATATAATAACAGTTACCAATCAAGCATTGGTATGGCACCATATGAGGCATTGTATGGAAGACCGTGTAACTCTTCGACATGTTGGTTGGAAACAGGAGAAAAGTTGATACTTGGGCCAGAAATGATTCGACAAACTTCTGATTGTATAGAGATCGTTCGGCGACGAATGAAGGCAGCCCAAGATCGTCAGAAAAGTTATGCCAACAAGCATCGTAAGGATTTGGAATTCGACGTGGGGGATATGGTTTTTGTGAAGATTTCTCCACTGAAGAATGTTATTCGATTCGGGAAGAAAGGAAAATTGACTCCGAGATTTGTTGGACCATTCCCGATCGTTGAGCGAATAGGAAAGCTCGCTTATAAGTTGGAGTTACCAGAAAAGATGTTGGGAGTGCACAATGTTTTTCACGTATCGTATCTACGGAGATATGTGCACAACCCAAGTACAGTGGTTTCTGCTGATAGCTATGAAGATTTAGAGGTTGATCCAGTTGTTACGAGACCTCGTAAACCGCTTCGTGTTGTGGAAACCGACACGAAACAGCTTAGGAGGAAGACGATTACGTTGCTCAAGGTACAATGGAGTGATGATGTTAACGACTGTACATGGGAGGAGGAAGAGAGGATGAAGGCAGCTCATCCTGAACTCTTCGAGGAATAGCCCTAAGGTGTCGTGACATCTCACGAATTTGTAGCTTGTTCTATTCTTAGAATTCTGCTTGTTAGGCTAGGAATTGGATGCATGGTTTGTTGATTGCTATGGATGGTAGGCATGCAGAATAGTTTTGGTTGCTCTTGTTGTTTGGAATTTCGGGGACGAAATTCCTAAGGGGGAGAGAATGTAACGACCCGTATTTTTACGGATCGAAATATTGTAAATTGTATGCTTTAGGTCATGGAGTTGATAGGTCGTATTGAAGGCTAGGTCGGTTGAGCGAATTAGTGGAATGGAGCAACTTAAGGGAAGGTAGCGACTTAAGTTATTGACCGACCTATAGGAATGAGCCATCCAGAGTTAGCTCGTGTGAAAGTTAGGTCGGTGGAACGACTTAAGGATAGTAGGCGACTTAAGGAAGGTGAACGAGTTAGGGGTTAACGGCTTAAGGTTTGGACTGACCTATAGAGTGACCGACCTATAGAGTGACCGACCTATAGGAGTAACCGACTTAAGATAGTTAGCGAGTTAGTGGCTAGCGGCTTAGGAATAGGTCAGTTGAAGCGAGTTAGCGACCTAGTGGTTAGTGCCGGGTTATAGTTAGGTCGTGAGACGACCTAAGGTTGCAAGCGACTTAGGGTTAGGTCGTAAGTCGTTGGGTCGTATGCGACCTATGGTGGTTTGCCTTGTGTAGTTAGGTCACTGTAGTGGTTAGGTTGGCATCTCAGCTAAGTCGTAAGTCACTTAGTGGCATTTGGTTGAGTCGTTAGGTCGTAAGCCGTGGGGAGTCTTAGGTCGTATGTCGGCAATGGTTAGGTCGGCAACGACTTAAGGGGGGGGCGGCCGACTTAAGGAGTTTCCAGCCTATAAATACCCGGTCTTTCTTCACTTTTTGGGATCCGGATTTTGAAGCGACAAAGTGCTGCCATTTTGAGAGCTCGACTACAACACTTCTTCACTTCTTTTCTCCACTCTAATCTTGTGCTTCCATCCATCTAGATTGAAGATCAAATCGAAGATCCAAGAGCCAAGGTTGGAGATCTCCATCCATCAAAGAGAGATTTCATCGTTTGAAGAGGAGCTTTGGAGGATCAAGCTAGGTTCTTCGCTGTCCAGATCGGAAGCGTGTTGTTTTTGAGGTGTTTAGGTGATTTGGTGAGTGGTGGTCATCTCTCACACGGACTCAAAGGAGTATATTGGATCGGTGGCTTGTTTGTGTGTTAAATATAGTGATTTCATGCATTTTCTTAAGTCTGCATGTAGATCTATGGTTCATGATGATTTGACACCTACTTTACTACATGTTCACCTATGCAAGTTTATTCATCAAATTGTAGAGATATTGTTCATGATTCATGTTTGTTAGATTGCATATTAGATTTGGACTCTTTATTTACGAAATTGCCATTATTGCTGTAATTGTTATTTAGATCTTGTTTGAATGATTGATTACATGGATTAATGTTGATTTGATTGATTAGTTGATTGATAACTTGATTTGGACAAGTATGGTCGAAGATGATTCAAAAGCTAAGTGGAAAGGCTCTTGAATAAGGAAAGCTGCTTGTGGCATATGAAGCGGATGTTGGAGCTCATATGGATAGATTTGATGATGATGTTGAGATGGGACTTTGCCATGATGCGATGGGGCAAACCATGATGTTGAGATGAGACTTTGCTATGATGTGATGAAGCAAAGTATGATGTGAGAAAGCCTTGGTTTAATCCAGACGGGATCATCCCAAGCATGTTGATAACTCGGTGATGCGGTCTGAGTTTGTGGATAATGGTTGGCTTGAGAGGCGCTCGAGCTAGTATGGAAATAGTCGTCGAGGAGGATGACTAGAAGGCTGAGATTTCATCGTTGTTGAAGGTTCTAGCATGCTCAAAGCAAGAGTACGTTGGGACGGGTCACGATGACGTTCCAGGCACGGGTCACGATGACGTGCTAGTACTCTAGGCAGATGCGAAAGTCCTAGGCATGGGTCACAACGACGTGCGGAGTTATGTCTAGAACCGGGGTTACCATTAGCCCTTGGCGAATAGATGAGATAATGTGACGGTCATTCAATTAACGGTGAAATCAAGGCAATGATAACAGTGATAGCCAGAGTCATGGATGTTTGGATGTTTGGTTGTATCGTCGCTTGGGCCAAGAGCGATGTCTTCAGGGTGCTTATCTGATCTTGGTTTAGGCCTTGGGGGTTTGTACTTGGAAAACATCGACCTTGACTCGAGTGATAATTACTTTGCTTTGAATGTCTGAATTGCTATGTTTGCTTCTGCTTAGTGTGTCTGGGGGCTATCACTGTAGAAAGAGGTGGAGTGGGATGGTTGGGTTCCTATTCCTTTTACCCCTTTATGCTCTTTTGGTATGTTTGATAGTTGATTTACTGCTCACTAAGACTTTTGTCTGACTCAAGGTTTTATGTTTAACTCTTATTACCTTGGGCTGTTCATCCATGTTGGGATGGGCAGACTAGGTAGCAGGTGACAGGTGCTGTTCTTAGTGGTCAACGCTGTTGATGACGAAGACGAGCAGAAGGCTTTTGCATATTGTTTTCTTACTATATGTACTGGATGTTCCGCTATTTGTTTGTATTCCCTGAGTGATATGTAGTGAGGCTTGATGTATTGACTGTTCAGATGCTTGTATCAAACTATTTTAAAAGTATATTGATGAAATTCTGGTTGTGGAGCTTCACTATATATATTTCTCTATTGTATTTTATCCATGCGCTGTGAGTTATACGATAGAGCTTATTGTTTTACCTTACCCTGATGATCGTCCATGGCGGCCTTGCACACTTTTCAGTGCACTACTTTCTTGTTTAGTGCAGGAGTCACGGGCGGTCGTCACACTTGACCTTTGAATTTGGTTTATTTTTTGAAATTTCACCTGAGTTGAATCCAGCTTAAGCTCGGATTTGACCTTGTGCTGAGAGTTGTGACATGTATTTTATTGCACTTGAGTTGAATCCGATAATTTGGGTTTGACCTGTGCTTACCTGTCCCTGTAACATTATCAAGTGTATATCGGTGTGCACGGCCTTGTGGCATGTACAGTGATACACTGTGCATGTCACATTGTTCGTGTGTGATGAATTCAAATGTAAATGATGACGAACAACCCAAATAACTGAGGAAAATAATATTTTCAAAATCCATATTTTATTTTATATTGCAAAAAATATTTCCTTTTCAATTTTACTGCGTTAGTGTATATTTTTACAGATTGCTCAGATGCTGGATTCTAACTAGAATGAAGTTGAAGATAAATACGAGTGTGAGCGATATGTAGTGAGGTCAACTGTAAATTGAATTGTGATGTAATCAGAAATTGTATTGAAATTTTATATGTATAGTGAGAGCTTGAATTTGTACTATTCAAAAATTGTAATAAATATTTGTTTGAATAAAATTTCTGTTTGAATTCAAATTCTGTGTTATTTAGTTTTGTTCAGCAAATATTTATTTAACCTGTGAAAAATGAAATAGTACATTAACAAATACATTTAAACGAATGTATATATGTTTATTATCATCAAACAAAAATCATATAAGTGCATATTCAACATCACTGCTGGATTATCTTATGGAGCTAGGTAAAAACTGCCAATAATTTCTATTGAAAATCTATATTTTATTATAATATTCACACATTATTTTATTCATTGATTGTAGATGGATGGAAGATAGACATTGGAGAGATGATCCAGCCCACCATCCCACATTCTAACGCGATGAGCTCGATTCTATGGGCAACATAATGTTGATTAGACGCCATACGCAGTTGAGATTGTACAAGATTTACTGCCAATTTGCTTGGATGGAGAACAAACTTGGTATTCAAGAACCCCAATCATTTACTTGCAAAGTGTGGCCATGCACTACCCTGATAGAGTGATGAGAGAATTTGGCCTTCATAAGCATATACCAGATGTAGCCGAGTAGGTGGTCCCGCACGGTTGGAACAGAGATTTGTATAATACATATGCAGCAAGATGGGATCACAGGGTAGTTCATGTACAAGTTGAATGCGTACCAAGAGTCACCATCAAACAATACTATAGTTGGTACTGGCATATAATGCAATGATTTATTCTTAAAGAATCGTCTACTAGGTTGCTTAGATATGCTCCACGGGGAACAGTGGAACGTGACTTGGTATGTGTAAATAAGTTTTTGTCTCTTAACTCGTTCAACTAGCTTTACTTACTTATGTCAATAATTCTTTTATTTTAGGTTCAAGGGTTGTACCTCATTTCAAACGAAATTGATGATGTTCATGTAGATCTTAGAGAGGAAGATCGAGTAAAAGGTAAGTGTTTCAACATCAAAGAAATTATCAAGTCGCTTCTTGGTAGACACAAGCTTGAATGACCGCCGTCGTATGTACCTCGTCCACCCGAAGCTTTTGCTCGTATATACCAACATAGACGTTTTAGAGGCACGAGTGGTTCTTCACAAGGCACTCAACCGAGACAAGACATAGTTGAAGTCGGACCATCTCAACCGCCTCCAACCCAAACATAAAGAACACCACGCGAACTTAGAAACTTAAGAAACTAGGTGGTATGGTAGGTGTACTTAAGTTGTTTAATTTGGTATGTAGGTTGATTGCTTTTGTTTGAAGTTGCGCTTTGTTGTTTTGAACTCGTATTTGCATTTTAAGTTGAACTTTGTTGATGTGCGATCAAGATATGTACGCTTTTTATTTGATATGTGGTTTTTCTACTTATTGTTTTCATACGTATAGATGAATTTGATTTGTATTGAAATATGTTAGGTTTTGAATTATATGTATATTTTGTTTTCATATATGTGAGCTGCTACTTAAAAAACAATAGCAGGTTACATACGCAACTATGAGTTGTACATATACATACAGCAGAATGCAGCTTTGAGTTGCGCTCTATTATATACATAGCAGCGCAACTCAATGTTGTGATAACGCATAAAGTAAACGAGTTGTACTTTAAGAATGAGGGGTGGTACAAAAAAATAAACCACAATCTCATATTAATTGATTATGCAAGTCAACCAGAACTAAGTAATACTGCCTAGCAAAGTCAAATGTATTACCTATACTGCTCCTACCAGCCACCTAATCTTTATACACAAACACCTAGGTATGGTTTCATGTGACGCATGTATGTTTCATTCTTGGTTTGTATACTTATGTAATTGTTTGTTTACAGGTTATATACACAGACATCCAACTACGGTATCATGCCATATCCATCGTAGTGACCCGTATGTGGTTTAATGTCGTATCCTCCATAGTCAATTCCAACTCTAAATTCAAACAAACATTTGTATTAAATTGAAGACAAAGATGTTGAAACTGAAGATATGGAGGATGGAAATGCTGATAATAATGTATCACATTTGGATAGCATGGAAATCGCTGCTTCACTTGACGAAGATGATACATGGATAGATGAATTAATGTTAACAATAATGCTCTGTTAGATGATATTCCAGAGGAAGTTAATGACATTGACGAGCATATCGAGATGGAAGAACCATTAGAGGATGACCAATGCAACGATATATAACGACCATTTGGATATTAGATTTTAAATGTTTAATTAATTTTAAATATTTAAAAAAATTAAATTTTGGAATTTAATAATTCATAATTCAAATATAGGGAATAATTAAATACTTGAATTGAGAATTAAAAGTTAATTAAATGGATTTAATAATTTTATTTAACTCAATTTAACCAATAAATAATATTGGTAAGTTTAATTTGTAGATTTATTTACAAATATAAATAGACCAAATAAATATTGATAATTAATTACTTAAATCTGGGAAATTGTCGTTCCGAGGCACAGTCTTGGATTTCAACGAACCAGTTTCATTGGATCTGTAATAGTGAATTATATTACGATGTCGAACTTCATAGCAATCAGACGTATCATTTAGTTGTGTGAGATTGAAACGCGTTGAAATTAATATCGAAAATTTAATATAATAACTAGGCCCAAAAACCTATCTTCTGCATACGATCGAATTAGATCCCGAAATAAGTTCCATTACGTTCAGAATAGTGGTATAACATATACAACGCCAGGCAGCACGCCTCGTTTGGAGTTCGAGATTTTCGGGTATGTTTTGTGAATATTTAAAATTAAAATAATATAATATATTGATATCATCCTATGCTTCCATACCTATGGCCATACCCCCACATTTTCAAACCATACCCATGCCCTTGCGTGCAGGCCCATCCCTTTTCTCCTCTATTTAACATTGCCTATACATGTAAATGAAGATTTTCCCATTTTTAAAAATCCACAATTAAAGAGTTAAGCATCTAAAATCCTAAAACAAGTTTTAGAAATCCCAATTCGACGTGAGCTTCGATCCAGCATATTTTTAAATGGTGCGACAGTGAGCATTGGGGAGGCTGTGACGACCCGGGTTTTTGGTGTCAGATAATCGGGTGATTAACTGATTTAAATTTATCGTAATATTAATTTTAATGGATCTAACCACTGAATTTCTAATAATTAAAAATAAAACTCTACCTTTGAACACTAAATATAAAGGATATATATATATAAGTTCTATTATCTAAATTAAGATGAAAATCCATAAATATACAAATGAAAATACAAATAGATACAAAATTTATGATGTTCGAAAATATATAAGTATAAGTATATAAACCCATAAATACATGAATGTATAACTTCGCAATAATAAGATTTCAAAACTTGTGAGTGTATATAAATGTTATAATAACAATAACATACATGACTATACACATATAATTCATACAAAATTCTTGTAAACATATCATGAGACAATCATTAAATTGTAGCATACAATACATCATTTCAAGCATACATCAGGCTAAGCTTGAGCTAGAAGGGAAAATCAAATCATGCTTTTACAATACATCAAATCTTTGTACAAGATCATCTCTGATCAAATTGCTGACCATAGGAAAATTAAACAAAATAAAGTTTAAAAGAAAAATGAAATGAAATGAATACCAGCCTGTACATATGCAGGCTTGTAATGTACACCTCCATTCCAATTATATATATCCTACTGTCTTATTGCTCTCGGCTAAAGATCAACAATAATAAAAAAAAAATGAGTGAAAGAAAAACCCGTAACACTTCTCAAGTTTCAAGTTCAAAACTTGTGAATCCTTTTAATCTTCAGCTTGCAAAACACTCCTCAAAACTAATCTGAAATGATTCTTCAAACCTGTAAACATTTTATTCCTCAAGCCTGTAAACATCCATCAAGCTGTAAACAACCAAAGCCAGCAATCATCTTTCTGTTTCAAAATAAAAACTGTAACCTTTTGCAAGTAAATCTGAAGTAAGCCAAGGCAAAAGTTTTCAAAGCATCTCAAATTATCCAAAGCTTGTCAATTTTTAGAGGAAATCAAGGTATTCAGTTCCAAAGTTTTCAGTTTTTCAAGCCCTGTCAAAAACTGCTTTAGTTCTTTGCATTTCTTTCAAAGGTGAGTAAACATTTTTTTCAAAAGCTAAAATATATTTAAATTTGCTTTCATATGATTCTGAATGAATTATCTTTGCATATTTATTTATATGTATGTGCTCTGTATATATGTGAAAATGGAACTGTACATGTTGATATATATGGTTCTGTTCCAGGCTTCAGTGTATAACCATTAGAAAAAAAAATTCATATCTTTTTATCTGATCTCTGTTAGCACTTGGATCAAAAATAAAATAGATTAGTTTTAACAAAATCTAAGTACTAAAAATATAAACAAATGTGTAAGTGTTGGAATATGTTTGTATTTGGAAATAACAGTAAAAATCTTTTAATTTATGTAAAACCAAGTGTTGTATTTCACCAATTCAAGATTATAACTTGAATTATCTATGAAAAGTAAGATTTTTAAAACAAAAATCATAATTTTTAGAATTGAAATAAGGGTGTAGTCATTAGTTGACCAGAGTTTGGAGTTTTGGATTTTTTGGTGACTGGAGAGTTTCTGGTGATCGTGGTTCTGGATGGAGCTAGATGGATGATCAGAGTGATCGACAAAAATGGCTGGATGGTGGTTAATCACTGTGGTGTTGGGAATTTCTCGACTATGTTTTTAAACCTAGTTTGGTTCAAGGTCTGATTTGGGTGATCGTTTCTTCACCTCTGGATGATCGAGTGGGTCGAGGTGGAAGGGATTGGTTGCGTAGGAGCTTGGCAAGGTGCGGACGAAGTGGTTCATTTTCCGGTGGCTAGAATCGATTAGGCGATGTATTTTTTTCTGGCAGTGGTTGAATTCTAGTTTCAACTGGATAGTTCAATCTTGAATCATGGCTTGTGGTAGTGTAGTGATGATTGTGATGGATTGCTGGAGCGATCGTGGGTGTGTAGGAGTTTCTGGCGATGGTCGAAGGATCACCGTTCGTGGTGCAGGTTGCACGGTGGCAAGGTGTGTCAGTGGATGGTTAAGTTTTGGAATGGGAGATTGTCTCGGGGAAGAAATCGCGTGATAAGGGTTTTGGCTCGAGTAATTCCTAGGGTCGTATGCAAGAACTTAAGTAAACTGTTAAGGTTTTAACAGTTTTCAGATTTTAAATCAACCAGTTTTTAAAATTTAAATTAAATCTGTTTTAATAATAAGAAGAGATGCAGGTGTACTTGGTTTTAGTTCAAGTACATACGGGTTAAGTAAAATGTTTAACCCATTTTAAAATTTAAACAAAAGCAAGTCTTTAAAATTTTAAATAATCAAGTTTAACCAATTCTCTTGAAAATTCATTTCCTCGTAATGAATTGTTTGTATAAATTAATTTGTATGATTTGTTAACTTAAATGGTTTAAGTTAAATCCTTAAGTTATTTTCAAACTTAATTTGAAATGTAAAAAGGAATTAATAAGGAAATGTTTTTTTAAGCTTGATAATTAATGAATTAACTAAAGAGTGATTAGTTAATCAAATTAGTTGATGATTAGTGATTTATTAATTAACAGTTAAGGGTTTCAAGTGATTTATTAACTTGTAATTAAGGATTGTTAATTAATAATTAGAGATAAATAACTAATGATTATTTTATTTTAAACTTAATTAATGATTTAATTTAGTAAAGTTAATTACTTAGATCAAATGTTTTAAAGATAATGATTTATCATAAGGAAAATTAATGTGTAATGAAAGATTAATTGATTTGTTTAAAGAGTAATTAAGGGATGAATTACTCATTTGTGATTAGTGAGATGAATGTGATTTATTTAAGTTAATTAATTTGATAATTAATTAAAGATTGTCACTTGGTAATTGATTAAGTATAATTACTTAATGAGATTTGATAGTGTAATTACTTAGTGTAAGTGATTGTTAAATGAATTACTGGATGTAATTGATCTAAGGGAAATTACTTAATGGGAAGTAATTTAAAGGAATAATTACTTGATAAAAGTAATTAAGGATTAGTTATTTGGTATAATTAATCCAAGGATTTATAAAAGTAATTAAGAAGTTGTTAATGGTAATTAAATGATTAATCAATGGTAATTAAGGATTGATTAACTGTTAACTAAGGATGGGTTAACTGTTAATTAAGGATTAATCAAATGGTTAATCAACTGGTAATTAATTTGTATTAATAGATATTGATTAATAATTAAGGTTATTAATCAATAGATGTTGGTTAATTAATCAGTTGATTATAGGTTAATTAATTGATTTTAAAGTAATTAAGGATTGATTACTTTGTATTAAAGGAGATTAACAAATAATTGAGGTTTATTAATTGATAACTAAAGGATAATTAATCTGTGATTAGAGAATAATTGATTGATTGATAAGGTGATCAAGAAGTGATGAATTAATTAAATGATTATAAATAATTAATGGTTAATTAAGCAAGATTAGATGATTAATCATGATATGAATTGATAATGCTTGCTTATGGATGATTGTTGTTGAATGTCTGAATTAAATGACATCTATTGAATGATATCTATTGGATGATATGCTGTGACATTCTGTTGATATGATATTGGTTATATCAATGATAAATGTGTGATATTTATCTGTGTTATTGCTGTGTAAAAGTGACATCCAGTATTTGAATTTAATCACTTGAATAACTTTGGTTAAGATGACAGTGGATTCGAAGAGGCCGGAGTCGGGTATGAGTAAATACCCGAAACCACTTCGATTCTTTATAAATTGATATGTGAAATCGAAAGGTTGAAATGGAATGATTTAAGTGAATTAGACTATTTAATCTAAGTTTTGGTACTTAGAAATTGATGTGTGAAATAAGTGATGCCTATAACAAATTGTGAATTTGTAAATTGATACGAGTTACCCCGGGTTTTATATAAGTTGTATTCTTTTGTATTCCATGTTAGATGGGTTTACTCACGCCGGTTTACAGCCTGACTTGGGTGTTACTTTGATGTAATGCTCGGGTCAGACCGAGTATTACAGATTTTCAAGTAAGGATGTTCTAGAGCTCAGAAGACGAGCTGGATGACAGGAACGTATGGAGTGTTTCCGCTGTGAGATATTTCTGTGTATCTAAGATATGTTAATGTGTATATGTCCAATGTTTGTGTATGTATGTAACTCTGATATATTAAAATGTAATTGAAAGATACCGTATTCCTTTGTAAACTGTTATTTTATGTAATATTATGATTTGATCCACTGCGAATGTGAGAATCTGTGTTTCTTTCCTGTTTCTTCTTCTATCTCTTTTCTTTCTTTCCTAGCTATCTGGAATTTTCGGGTTCGGAAATTCTGGGTCGTTACATTCGGTATCAGAGCTGAAGGTTAAGCGAGAACCTTAGCTCTGGTGGGATTACTCATTAAGGATAGGGTCAATGGTACCCTAGAATGAGTTGAGTGTGTGTGTGTGTGTGTTTATATATATATATATATATATATATATATATATATATATATATATATATGAGAGCGTACTTGTTATTTGCTTATATAATGATTTTAAATGATTTTATATAAGAATATATTTTGATATATAAAGCGATATTTCCTTCTTATAAATATTAAGGTGATTGATTGTTAAATTATTGGAATTAAATTAAGAAGTAATATAATACAACCAAACTGAAATTGAAATCTTGAATTGGGAAAGAATTTCAAAATAAGATGATAATGAATGGTTACAGATATGATAATCTTGGTTATTATCATAAATAATTGTTGTGTTTAATAATTAATGAGTAAGCCAAATGAAATGTTTTAAAGAAGTAAAACATTTAGGCAAGTATGACTGATAAATTGGAACTGAAGTTGATCTGAATTGTGGAGTTTTAAATCTGGGTCCATAATTCGAAAATTTTGCTTCAAAGTAATGAAGAAATAATAAATAATGTTATTTAATATTGTTTGAATGATAGAGCTTGATTCAACCAGAGTCGTTTGAAAATTTTAAAGGAATTTGTTTGAATTTAAAACCAAAGGTGGTTTAAAATTTAAAAGTAACCTGGTGTGTAAAGGAAATAAATATGAAATAAACTCTAAGGTTGAGTTTTGAATTTTCCTTGGAATATGGTGTGAAACCCAAAGTGAAGTAAGTTTTAAACTTAAGTGGGAAGGTTATTAATCTGAAGTATAAAATTTGAATGGGAATTCAAATTGTGTAAATTGACTGGATTAAGTAAATTGAATTTAACTTAGAAGAAGTTAAATAAGTTTGAATGGACAACCTGATTTGGAAATTTCAATATGAAATTGGGATTTAACTTGGGAAGTTAAATGGTTAATTTAATTGGAAGTTTGTGTGATCTTAAAATGGATTTGAGATCTGTAAATTTGAAATGTATGGGTGTTTTAAAATAATTTGGATAATATTATCCTATTAATAATCTTTAAATTGTGAATTGGATTTGAATTATTATTTGAACCTAGAAAAAGGTTTATGAAGAAGTAAAGGTTAAATTGATTTAAAGGATTAAATCAACATCTAAAAATTTAACCTGAATTTATATAATTTAGGATGGTTTAAATTTGAAATTTGAATTGAATTGAATTAGTTCAAATTGAATTTGGTTTGAATTAATTGGAATTGTGATTGAAGATGGATAAGTTTAAAAATTCAAATGGGAATTGGGACTAATTCAAACAGGAATTGAAATGATTCGAAATTGAAGTGGATTCAATTTGAAATTAGTCTAAATTAATTTGAATAATTTGGAATTGTGGTTAAAATGAATATGTTTAAAATCAAATGAAATTTGATTTGAATTTGGAAAGAAATCAAGATTAATTCAACTTGAATTGGGGTTAAATCAATTTCAATGGAAATTGAAGTTATTTAAAGTGGAATTGAGTCAATTTAAATGGAAGTGGAAATTTAAATTGAATTGATGAGAATGGAGATTTGGAAATTGAACAGTTTGGCGCTGGACTGTTTTCAGAATAAATTATTTTAATATAAATCTATTTTTCCAAGCTATTTACTATATACAATTTTTTTTAAAAGCCAAATTATTTTATATTTATTTTACAATTATTTTTGGAACTATTTAACAAATTTTCAACAGTTTTATAAACTAATTACTATTTTTCAACTATTTTACAAATTAATTACTATTTTACAACTATTTTGCAACTATCTAAAATTTCTGAAACTATTTAACTATTTTACAATTACTTAACTATTTTACAGCTATTTTACAAACTAATAATTATTTTTCAATTACTTTTCTATTTTTAAAATTTTCAAGCTATTTACTAAATATAAAATGGTCGGAGTTCAAACTGTTATTGATTAAATACCCAACTGAGGTAAGAATTGAAGTGATAATCCAAATGGGGATTAAGGCAATTGTGATTATGTGGATAGAAATCAAAGGAAATGTGAATAGAAAGAGAAATTGATTTAGTTAATAATCAATGAAAATAAATACGTAGGATGTACGTATATTATTCTATTCGCATAGTGATTTGATCCAGATTCGAGCACAGAATTTCGAGATAGTTATATCTATCCGAGTTGGGATTTTTCACTCGATTTTCAACAGCGAACCTAGATGTGGATTGTTGGTTGGTTCTGGATATTTTCAATCATAGTTATGGCTATACAAGGAGAATGACGATTTCTGATCAAGAAACCAGATCTGTGTCCGCACTAGGAAGTCGGGTGGGCGATACTAGTTCGGAAGTGAAATTATGCGATCGAGTGAGCGATTAGATTGGTATAGCGTACGGACAATATGTGTACATCGTACGAGTTTGAATGAAATGGATACTGGAAATTTGTGGATAAGAAATGTGAAATGGTTTTTGAAATGGAAGGTATATTTGTGAAATATACGATGAAATAAAGTGGAAATTGGATATTTCTATGGTAATAACTTACTTTTTGAAGTAAGTAATTTGGTAAGTGACTTTATAGAGTAATCAAATTTGAATATTTGATTTTGAATAAACAAAGTTATATATCTTTGTTATATAAGGTAAATCTCCCTTGTTGAATCTATTGCCGGAAGAAAAGGATTTTGAAGGTGTTTGAAGTATAAAAGGAGTTTTATACAAGTTTGAAATGATCCAAAGTTTAATTTTTTTATATATCTATATATATATATAAAGGATCTTATAAGGATTTTGGAAAAAGGTTTTGGGAACCTTTGGATTTGGAGAGGCTTTTGATTTTTGGGTAAAATCGATATTAGAATTTGGAAAGCCTAGTTTGAGAATTATCGATTTTGGGATAATCGATTTTGTGTAAAGGAGCTTTGTATGAGATCATACTAGGTGTATGATTTGGAAGATACTATATGTGTATAGTATAAAGTGTTTTGAAAATGGCTCTGGAGAAAAAGGCGCTCCCTTGAAATGAACTTCTCAGGAGTACCACAGGGTGGTACTGCGTTGAACCCTAAGGGGGGTTTCTAAAGTTGATCCTGTGAGGAGTCCAGACAAAACTAGTTCCTGAGGATTATGAATAGTGTGTAGTGAAAGTCGAGGGCGCTGATGCCTACAGAGGCATTTGGGTTATGCTGTGACGACAGTGTAACTCGATGTCACTGCGATCTACTACAGACCATAGCGAAAGTCGTGTGTGCTGCTGAGAGCCAACAGTCTACGTTTGATTTTATATCGGTAGACTGCGACCTATGGTAACATAGCGAAAGTCGTGTGTGCCGTTGAGAGCCAACAGTCTGCGTTTGATTTTACATCGGTAGACTGCGACCTATGTGGGAGTGGAGAAGTTTCACTTTTGACAGCGAAAATCGAGGGCGCTGATGCCTACAGTTACATGGACTTTTGCTGCGATGGCAACATAACCCTGGAATGTAACTGCGGTCTGTTGTGGGTTCCATGGCGTAATCGAGAGGCGCGGAGTGCCTATGGTTACATGGACTTTTGCTGCGATGGCAACGTAACCCAGGATGTAACTGCGACCATGGATGGGGGTGATGATTTCCAGAGCATTCTCACCAAAGATGATTCCTCTATTTTCAATTTTTTTTTCTATATTTTCAATAAAATGTTTTCAAATTATTTTCACTGGGTGTTGAAACGGGTTTACCAAGTACTTATAGATTTTCTGTTCTACGCCTGATCAACGTATGACCGAATTTCTGTGAGAACAAGGATGGACTTGTCGAAACATCGAGTTTTAAAAGTATTTTTATAAAAACTATTTTAGTAATATTACATAGATTTTTAAAGTATTTTAAAAATGATCAAGGAAAATTTATCTGACTTTAAGCATTTTAACAATTCTGGCTTCGTTCCTTTTCGAGGACGAAAAGATTCAAAGGGAGGAGGAATGTGACGACCCGGGTTTTTGGTGTCGGATAATCGGGTGATTAACTGATTTAAATTTATCGTAATATTAATTTTAATGGATCTAACCACTGAATTTCTGATAATTAAAAATAAAACTCTACCTTTGAACACTAAATATAAAGGATATATATATATATATAAGTTCTATTATCTATATTAGGATGAAAATTCATAAGTATACAAATGAAAATACAAATAGATACAAAATTTATGATGCTCAAAAATATATAAGTATAAGTATATAAACCCATAAATAAATGAATGTATAACTTCGCAATAATAAGATTTCAAAACTTGTGAGTGTATATAAATGTTATAATAACAATAACATACATGACTATACACATATAATTCATACAAAATTCTTGTAAACATATCATGAGACAAGTGTTAAATTGTAGCATACAATACATCATTTCAAGCATACATCAGGCCAAGCTTTAGCTAGAAGGGAAAATCAAATCATGCTTTTACAATACATCAAATCTTTGTACAAGATCATCTCTGGTCAAATTGCTGACCATAGGAAAACTAAACAAAATAAAGTTTAAAAGAAAATTGAAATGAAATGAAAACCAGACTGTACATATGCAGGCTTGTAATGTATACCTCCATTCCAATTATATATACCCCACTGCCTTGTTGCTCTCAGCTGAAGATCAACAATAAAAAAAAAGAGTAAAAGAAAAACATGTAACCCTTCTCAAGTTTCAAGTTCAAAACTTATGAATCCTTTTAATCTTCAGCTTGCAAAACACTCCTCAAAACTAATCTGAAATGATTCTTCAAACCTGTAAACATTTATTCCTCAAGCCTGTAAACATCCATCAAGCTCTGTAAACTACCAAAGCCTGCAATCATCTTTCTGTTTCAAAATCAAAACTGTAACCTTTTGCAAGTAAATCTGAAGTAAGCCAAGGCAAAAGTTTTCAAAGCATCTCAAATTATCCAAAGCTTGTCAATTTTTAGAGGAAATCAAGGTATTCAGTTCCAAAGTTTCCAGTTTTTCAAGCTCTGTCAAAAACTGCTTTAGTTCTTTGCATTTCTTTCAAAGGTGAGTAAACTTTTTTTTTTCAAAAGCTAAAATATATTTAAATTTGCTTTCATATGATTCTGAATGAATTATCTTTGCATGTTTATTTATATGTATGTGCTCTGTATGTATTTGAAAATGGAACTGTACATGTTGATATATATGGTTCTGTTCCAGGCTTCAGTGTTTAACCGTCAGAAACAAAAAATTCATATCTTTTTATCTAATCTCTGTTAGCACTTGGATAAAAAATAAAATAGATTAGTTTTAACAAAATCTAATTACTAAAAATATGAACAAATGTGTAAGTGTTGGAATATGTCTGTATTTGGAAATAACAGTAAAAATCTTTTAATTTATGTAAAACCAAGTGTTGTATTTCACTGATTCAAGATTATAACTTGAATTATCTATGAAAGTAAGATTTTTAAAACAAAAATCATAATTTTTAGAATTGAAATAAGGGTGCAGTCATTAGTTGACTAGAGTTTGGAGTTTTAGGATTTTTTGGTGACTGGCGAGTTTCTGGTGATCGTGGTTCTGGATGGAGCTAGATGGATGATCAGAGTGATCGGCAAAAATGGTTGGATGGTGGTTAGTCCACTGTGGTGTTGGGAATTTCTCGACTAAGTTTTTAAACCTCGTTTGGTTCAAGGTCTGATTTGGGTGATCGTTTCTTCACCTCTGGATGATCGAGTGGGTCGAGGTGGAAGGGATTGGTTGCGTAGGAGCTTGGCAAGGTGGACGAAGTGGTTCATTTTCCGGTGGCTAGAATCGATTAGGCGATGTTTTTTTTCTGGCAGTGGTTGAATTCCAGTTTGGATAGTTCAATCTTGAATCATGGCATGTGGTAGTGTATTGATGATTGTGATGGATTGCTGGAGCGATCGTGGGTGTGTAGGAGTTTCAGGCGATGGTCGGAGGATCACTGTTGGTGGTGCAGGTAGCACGGTGGCAAGGTGTCTCAGTGGATGGTTAAGTTTTGGAATGGGAGATTGTCTCGGGGAAGAACTCGCGTGATAAGGGTTTTGGCTCGAGTAATTCCTAAGGTCGTATGCAAGAACTTAAGTAAACTGTTAAGGTTTTAACAGTTTTCAGATTTTAAATCAACCAGTTTTTAAAATTTAAATTAAATCTGTTTTAATAATAAGAAGAGATGCATGTGTACTTGATTTTAGTTCAAGTACATACAGGTTAAGTAAAATGTTTAACCCATTTTAAAATTTAAACAAAAGCAAGTCTTTAAAATTTTAAATAATCAAGTTTAACCAATTCTCTTGAAAATTCATTTCCTCGTAATGAATTATTTGTATAAATTAATTTGTATGATTTGTTAACTTAAATGGTTTAAGTTAAATCCTTAAGTTATTTTCAAACTTAATTTGAAATGTAAAAAGGAATTAATAAGGAAATGTTTTTTTAAGCTTGATAATTAATGAATTAACTAAAGAGTGATTAGTTAATCAAATTAGTTTATGATTAGTGATTTATTAATTAACGGTTAAGGGTTTCAAGTGATTTATTAACTTGTAATTAAGGATTGTTAATTAATAATTAGAGATAAATAACTAATGATTATTTTATTTTAAACTTAATTAATGATTTAATTTAGTAAAGTTAATTACTTAGATCAAATGTTTTAAAGATAATGATTTATCTTAAGGAAAATTAATCTGTAATGAAAGATCAATTGATTTGTTTAAAGAGTAATTAAGGGATGAATTACTCATTTGTGATTAGTGAGATGAATGTGATTTATTTAAGTTGATTAATTTGATAATTAATTAAAGATTGTCACTTGGTAATTGATTAAGTATAATTACTTAATGAGATTTGATAGTGTAATTACTTAGTGTAAGTGATTGTTAAATGAATTACTGGATGTAATTGATCTAAGGGAAATTACTTAATGGGAAGTAATTTAAAGGAATAATTACTTGATAAAAGTAATTAAGGATTAGTTATTTGGTATAATTAATCCAAGGATTTATAAAAGTAATTAAGAAGTTGTTAATGGTAATTAAATGATTAATCAATGGTAATTAAGGATTGATTAACTGTTAATTAAGGATGGGTTAACTGTTAATTAAGGATTAATCAAATGGTTAATCAACTGGTAATTAATTTGTATTAAGAGATATTGATTAATAATTAAGATTATTAATCAAGAGATGATGGTTTATTAATCAGTTAATTAGAGGTTAATTAATTGATTTTAAAGTAATTAAGGATTGATTACTTTGTATTAAAGGAGATTAATAAACAATTGAGGTTTATTAATTGATAACTAAAGGATAATTACTCTGTGATTAGAGATTAATTGATTGATAAGGTAATCAAGGAGTGATGAATTAATTAAATGATTGTAAATAATTAATGGTTGATTAAGCAAGATTAGATAATTAATCATGATATGAATTGATAATGCTTGCTTATGGATGATTGTTGTTGAATATCTGAATTAAATGACATCTATTGAATGATATCTATTGGATGATATGTTGTGACATTCTGTTGATATGATATTGGTTATATCAACGATAAATGTGTGATGTTTATCTGTGTTATTGCTGTGTAAAAGTGACATCCAGTATTTGACTTTAATCACTTGAATAACTTTAGTTAAGATGACAGTGGATTCGAAGAGACCGGAGTCGGGTATGAGTAAATACCCGAAACCATTTCGATTCTTTATAAACTGATATATGAAATCGAAAGGTTGAAATGGAATGATTTGAGTGAATTGGACTATTTAATCTAAGTTTTGTTACTTAGAAATTGATGTGTGAAATAAGTGATGTCTATAACAAATTGTGAATTTGTAAATTGATACGAGTTACCCCGGGTTTTATATAAGTTGTATGTTTTTGTATTCCATGTTAGATGGGTTTCACTACACCAAAAATGCCATTTCGCAACGACTTAGAGCCGTTGCAAACGAGTTTCGCAGTGGCTTAGAACAGTTGCAAAATTGGCAGTGGTAAAAATTTAGTAACGGCTCTTAGCCATTGCGAAATTAAATTTAGCAACGGCTCAAAGCCGTTGCAAAACTTAATTTTACAACGGCTAAGAGCCATTGCTAAATTTAATTTCGCAACGGCTAAAAGCCGTTGCAAAACCTTGTTGTACATGGGTTGTTAATTTGGTTTTACAACGGCTCAAAACCGTTGCTAATTTTAATATTTTTTAAAAAATATACATTGCTTTTTTCTGCCCTCTTACAGTAAGAGTTAATTCATTATCATACTCAATACAAACATTTGCAAATTTAACATAATATCACAAAAGAAAGATCATTAAACCAAATATTTTTCATAGATTCAGCACAAAGACCAAACATAACAAATCTTTTAATTACAATGTTTAACAACAATACATTACAGTACATAGTTCAGCAGCAACAATGGCAAATTACATTATACAGTACATAGTTTGGCAACAACAACTAAACATATACAAATTGCACCTCAACCCCAGAATCCACCCACCTAAAATAAGACCACGACCATCAACCAGAAATCTTGTTCTGTTATCATTAAAGAATTATAACTGAAATTGTTCTAGGCATCTAAGATTTAAAATAAAAACAGCTAATGCTACTTCGACAAGGACCATAATATGTGCATGGCACGTGCCACAAAGGTAGAGTAAACTGACCCAAAGATAGAAACATCTTCAATTGAGGGATGGGCACGAAGAAACGCTTCTAACTCTGCTGGAGCCACCTGCAAATAAATTATTGGGGTCCAAATTAATTGGCAATGTCTTGAGTGACTGTTATAATTGAGGAATATAACCTACTTATGCCTGCAAGCAGAGAACAATTCTAAACCACAATTTTTGATAATTTAATATGCCTTTATTTCGAAACTACCTTTGCAACTTTCTTACCGTTTTCATTTGGGTTGAATTATCTTTGTTTTCAAAGCAGATATAGGTAGACATGCACAGACGAGCTGTTTTCATTCAGCTCGGTGTTGGGCGTGGCTAGTTGGCCACTGGAAACATTTGGATATGCATATGTTTGCAGTTCTGTGCAGCTGCTTCTAAGAGGGAATTCTCGTGCACTAACCAAGTGAAATGTTTTTGTAATCTTGCTAGTGTTCATGTTTCCTATGCACATAAATATTTTTTTGCTTTTCATCACTGTCAATCAGTCCATCTATTTAAGAATTGAATAACTTTCAATTTCTTAGCTGAACTACTTTAGTGTTGCTGACACAATAATTGGAAAATATATGTTTGACCAGGTCGTTACTGACACTGATGGGGCTGGCACATAACATGTAAATTACTGGGGTGTGTGTGTGAGACACAGGGTAAGATGCAAGAAAAGTTTGAGCATTCTACCCACAATACCTAAGTTTGCATAACTTGTGCTTCAATACAGCTAAACCCAGCCTGCTGAATGCAATGTTTATTGCCAGCCAGCTAATAGGAAATGATATTCCAGTATAGCGAAATTGATTTTTGTGTGATAAGTAATGACTGAAGTAACCTTTAAATGTACCATACATATTTTGGTGTGTACACATTAAAGTGTCCCATCTACAAATTTACAAATTACGTTTGGAAGGGCTTGCCTTAGTGTTGGGAGTCAAGCCTGCAACTCCTTATTAGTCTATATTTATTTATAAAACTTGTATTTGTGGTTTAATCTTTGTTAAATATATCAAGCATTACGTTGAGCTGTTGCAGATCATTTAGAATTTATTCGATATGACAATTTCTTGTATAGCTGACAGAATAAAGGAATTATGACATCCGATGTGCAATAAGTTGCCCTCAGTCTATCTATTTCTGAAGTCATATATGATTAATAGGTATTGCAAGTAATTATCACCGCTTGACATTGAATTTTCAGTATGAATTGTAGTGTGTTATCAAATCTGTTACTGCACAATACACATTTTTACCGGTACAAACGGTTTGATGTTTTGCTACAACTGAAACGAGTTTGGAAATTGAAACGGGTCAGTTGAGACAAATTAACAGCTTCATTGGATCTTGGGCGTTGGACAAAGTCCCAAAGATTTGAGATGAAAAGACTGTTTTCAGTTATATAATCCCCACAACAACTTTCTCTTCTTCCTCCACCAGCCTCAAACACCTAATATAGTCATTTTTAGTTTTTCTGATCATAAATCAAGGTAATTTGTTGCCTAAAATGTTAAAAGGAAATACAAATGCAAATTCATTCACAATTATTTTATTTTGCTGCCTAAAATGTGCCTCTTTAGTTGAACTTTCCCGTACATGGTAGCGTCCTCCGTTAAGAATACCCTTGCCTACGTCATCCTCTTTCTCTTGAGGAAAAAGAAGAACAAAGAAGACCACATGTTGAAGCAAGCCATGTATTTATGTTTGACTCCGAGCTGATACAAGCCAAGTACACTGGACATTCGGGAAGTCGATTTGGGTATGAAATTTTTTACATATTCAACAAATTTATTCGTTCATTGATATACTTTCAACAATTAACGTTAATGAAGATTTTTACATATTCAACAAATTTTGCTGCAAATGAAAACAAATCGGGATACAAAGAATGATATCAACAAATTTGGCTATCTCACGTTAATGAAGAGATGGGCTAAACTAAGCAAGCTAGTAGCATCTTCTGATCGTTTTTCCTTACAAAAAGTGTATCTTGAGTACTGCAATTACTTCAAAAAAGTCAGAGAGCCTTCACCCTGTAAGCATTTCTCTAGTTTCTCTATCTTCTTTTCAAGCTTTAATCAAGTTTATGTGATATAACTTAATGAGATTCTATTTAACTGAATGATAGCTTACAGATGGCTGAAATGTGAATGGAAGGAAGATATTGATTGTGCAGCAGTACTCGAAATGCACAAATAAAAACCCAATCAGGCGTGCTTCTTGAAGCTGATAGTCGGTATACTCGTCTGAGCCTAATAAAGACAGACGATGATTTCGACCAAATGATGAAAAAACTGGAAACTCTTGTTTATCCAGAAAGTAGAATTTAAGTTCTATCATATTATCGTGTAAACAAAGATTTGTCATTTTTGCTTACACCATATAATTTATGTTTGTTCCAATTTTATTAATTGAAGGGTGTTTTAAGTATATCCATATTACTTTTGCATGGGTGTAACAAAGTAATCTTTTAATGTTTGTCCTTTAAATCACGTAACGATGTTTGGCATGAATAAATGACAAGTTTATTATTGATTAATAAAAACTGTAGGAGTTTATGGTTAACCATCCAAAACAGAGTTTTATTAAATATTCATGGATCAAAAGTTTACTAAAATATAGGAAATTGTGTGTTTTTATATTTTTCTTCTTGTTTTAAGAATGTAGTTTCTTGAAGAAAAAAGAAAAAACGGAATACATCTGACCTGGAAACCTTTGTATTTGATCAACTCCTTGATGCGATCTACAGGTTGACCTCTAAGTTGGGAAGAATGAAGCCGACAGAGTTCTTTTTAGCAATTCCATGCCCTTTTCTTTGATCACCATGGGTGAACGTGATGCAACTATGTTCTGTTAGCCCGTATGCCTATTGAAATAGTAGACATCACGCAATAACTATTTTCAACAATGTATAGAACTTGCAAAATGAATCTTTATATAGAATCTCCTTCAATATAATATGCATCTTTAGTTCGACACTTTTATATTGGTTAATGGCAGAACTAAATGAAGCCTTTCAGTGTTAATAGCATATGTCTGCCTTATCAATCCTACAAATTTCCTGACCAAAATAAGAAAGTCATCCGAACATTAAAAACTTACAGCTAATTTATTTCAATTTTAGTGTCTGGATTTTTTTATAAATAGTCAAAACTATCTGCAACCACCTTATTTTATTTTTAGTATTCGTAAACTTCTTCCAGGTAGCTTGCAAAATTAACCACTAAGAAGCAACTATTTGTTACCAATGACTTATGAAACAATATCATAAGCAATTTTATCAAACATTCCTACTTAGAAGTCAAATTACATCCACACGCTTTTACTTATAAGTTGCTATTTAAAACTATTTTGCACAATGGTTCTATGTAAGGAGTTTCAAAATAAGTTGTTGTCAAAGTGACTGTAAACTGGTTCAAAAACAACACTTAACCACTAATAATTGCAATTTTCAGATTTCAGTGGTTTCTGTGTTATTATTTCCATCAAGCAAATATCAGATAGAATGTACTAGTGATGTACACAAAATTAATAAATGAAAATAGTATAAACTCGGAAAATTACATCTTGAATATAAACACCAGGAAACTTATTTTCAAATGCAGTCCTCAACTCCGAAGCAAGTGGAGCTGCAGCAGTTAAAACAAACTTAAGCTATTTAACAAGACTACTGGAATTTTTAAACCCATAAAAATAAATCACAAATTTCTATCTATCACCCACATCAACACTGGTAATTCATGATCTTAGGTGGAAATTCATACATCACGCATATCATATATGCATCATACACAATTCCTCTACCAAGCACGACAATTACACCACAAGCACAATCAACCTCAGCACACTTCTTCATTATTCCCATCCCAATTGATAGGATCAGAATCTTAGGATGGGGTTAAGTTGGTGTAATAAGATCATCTGTGTATAGGTGAAATTTTCAACGAAAGGTGGTTTAGAGCCAAATATAAAAATGTGATACTTATTCGCATATCTGGTTCAAGATTTATGATATATTTAAAGCAACAATGATATCACAAATTGTTTGTTTTTCTTCCAAATTACGATTACATCCAAATACTCATGAGAACCCAATACAATTTTAAAACATTGAATATCTTACTGAATAGTCTCTATCATATGCAAAAAATTCATGCCCGTTCTTTAAGGCATGCCTTCAGCATCTTAAACTTTATAGCTTGTACAAAAAAGATGCAATGTTTATGTAGCCAATCTTGAAGATAAGTTGAAAATAAAAACCGCTAAAAATGATCTATGAATATTCAGCCATGAACTTTTTGAGGAAAGAAATTGGTTGAGAATCTTGAGGAGAGATTTTATCAAATGGAACATAGTACTGCTCCTTGTCACACACAGTTAACTCAGATTACTGAACTGAACCAAATTGAAGAATCAAAATCAAATTGCAATCTAACAAGACTTAAATTTAATTCACAAACTCTTATATACCAAACCATTCATAAGGAATAAAAATTGAAATCGAACCATTTACAAGGAATAAAAGTCGAAACCAGGAAAACTATTATATTCGAAAACTATCATATACCGAACCATTCATTCGAAAATAGGAACCAAATTGATGATTTAAACATAACGGACCATTCATAAGGAATAAAAATAAAAATCGATTCGTACTAAATACCTTGACTGGATCGATTGGAAAATGAGATCACCAGATTCTTTTTGAACTGCGCCGATAATCGATACCATTGCCTCAATTGAGTGTAGTATGTCAGAGTTTAACAATTGATGGATTTTGGAAGATTAAAATTTAGCAATCTGAAGATGAAATTAGAGAAGAGTACGGGGGACGATATTAGGGCAAATGGTAAAGGAGCATGCTATTTTGGGAATGAGGGGGGCTACACAAGCGGCAACGAATTACAAAATAAATAAATAAAACTGTAAAACAGCTTTGAGCCGTTGCAAAAGTAAAACGGCCTTTAGCCGTTCTTACTGATTTTACAACGGCTCGAAACCGTTGTTGTTTAGCAACGGTCCAAAACCGTTGCTATTCTTCTGCATGAGGGGGTTGCGAAACTGCAAATATGGTGTAGTGTTTTCTCACGCTGGTTTCCGGCCTGACTCGAGAGTTACTTTGATGTAATGCTCGGGTCAGACCGAGTATTATAGATTTTCAGGTAAGGACGTTCTAGAGCTCAGGAGACGAGCTGGATGGCAGGAACGTATGGAGTGTTTCCGCTGTGAGATATTTCTGTGTATCTGAGATATGTTAATGTGTATATGTCCAGTGTTTGTGTATGTGTGTAACTCTGATATACTAAAATGTAATTGAAAGATACCGTATTCCTTTGTAAACTGTTATTTTATGTGATATTATAATTTGATCCGCTACGAATGTGAGAATCTGTGTTTCTTTCCTGTTTCTTCTTCTATCTCTTTTCTTTCTTTCCTAAATATCTGGAATTTTTGGGTTCAGAAATTCTAGGTCGTTACAGAGGCCGTGTGTTGGGTTGGAGCTAGGGTTAGCTTTTGTGGTGATTTTGGACATCAATTTGGCGAATGGAGTATGGAATTGGTATCGGAATGGAATTAACATCTCCAAGTCAATTTTGGTCAAGTTCGGTTGCTAGATGGGGAAACGACATTAGGGGGCCGACGGACCTGATGGTGCAAGTGGCAACGGTGATGCAAGACCTTCGGGCATGAATTTTGGGTTGAGCGGGTGCGGTTCGAGTAGAGCAAGCCATCGGTGAAGTTCGTTTGTCAAACGGTGGTCCAGAGCTCCATGTTAGTACTTTGCCGTGCACGTATAAATAGGTTCACTGAAATTTTAATGCACTGAAGTTTGATTGGGGAAGATGATAGTTGAGGAGTAATTTTGTAAATATTGTGAAGTTGTTTAATTTCAATTTTAAAATATCGTTAACTTATAAAATTCGTATCTCCTTTATACGAGGTTGGATTCGAACCCCGTTTGTTGTATTGGATTTATGTCGTCGAGATCTTTGCGATGAAGTATGTTTGGTTGGGATTTAGAGCAAGTGAAAATTTAGGCTAAAATTGGACAACTGGTCAGTTTTAGTCCAAAATTGGGACGATTCAACGTTATAAAAATTAATGTGAGTTTAACTCACATTTAATTTTATTATATCATATCAATGATATTATAAATATTTATTGATTGTTTGGATGTTAGTTATATTGGTTGATTGATTGTTTGGTTGAATTTTCGATTGGAAAATGTATGACCTATTAATTTGATCGTTATAAACCCATATGATTATCTATATATTATCCATACCATTGTTTTGCAGGAAAATTATGTAGAGAGACCCAAAGGGGGGTTTTGCACCCATGAATTATTTATTTACATCCATATGCTATTATAGATGTTTAATTGAAATTAATTTCTGATATTCCATTTAATAGTTTAATGTCATTATAGTTATTTTTCGTTATACCGTTGTTATTAAATTTCTTCCCCAAAACCCTATCGTATGAACTTGTGCTTGTGTTTCCACTAAAAAGAATATTGAAAATTTATTAATCATTTTGATTAATTAATTTGAGACTGATTAACAGTTTTAATAAATAATGATAAAAAAATTGGTTTATCATTGATTTAGTTAATCATTTTTGCTAATGATGTTTTTTACTTAATTAATCATTTTAAATATTGATTATTTGAGTTTAATTAATTCTTTTAATTAAGGATAATGGAGTTTAATTAATTTATTGAATTATTTTAATTAATGATAATTGAAATTAATAATAATTTTACTTAATGATACTTGAAAATAATTAATCATTTTAAATAATGATATTTGAATTTAATTAATCATTTAATTAATAATTGTTTTGAATTTAACTAATTGTTTAACTAAGAATATTTAGAATTTAGTTAAATCATTTTAATTAATGATGTTTTATAATTAAATAAATCATTTTAACCAATGATGTTTTAATTATATGTCTTAGCTAATGGAGTTTGAATTTAATTAATTAAATTAATTTATGATTATTTGAATTTAATTAATTGTTTTAATTAATGGAATTTAAAATTACTTGTCATTTTAATTAATGATGTTTGAGATTAATTATTCATTTAATTAATGATTATTTGAATTTAATAAATCTTTTTAATTAATGATATTTAAAGTCAATTAATCGATTTAATAAAAGTGATTAAAGTAAATTAACTAATATAATAAGATTGCTTTAATAAACTAATTTAACAAACTGATTTAATAAAGATTTTTAAAGTTGATTTACCAATGTTATAAAAGTATTTGGAAATAATTTATCTATTTTATTATAGATAACGGATTTGTTTATCCAAAAGAGATTTTAAATGTGATTAATTATCTTTTAAGATAATTAATATTGTTTTAAAAGTTATAAAAATGAATTGGAACTCAATTATTGGGATGTTAAGTTGGATAATCTTCTGGGTGTTTGGTCTGATGTTGGTTTAGGCTTTCGGGATCGCGCTCTTGGAAAGATTTTTCTCTTGAGGTTTCAACAATCAGGAACTAATTCTAAAAGTGTCTGACCAAAGTATAAACATGGAAATCAAGCACAAGTTCAGTTTTAAAAGTTAAATTTCGAGTTTGGTTATAGAACAATAGTTCCATATTCGATATCGCTTATATGGAAAGGGTCTAGTCATACATTTAACGCTAAACGTTAAGTCTCGGACTCGTTTCTATCTCAAAGGTTAAAAATGTCATTAAGGTGATGCCTAGAGGTAACACTACCTCAACTTGCCCGGCTTCATTTTCAACCGAGAAATACGACTTGTCTGAAATCAATGAGTAGCGGTAAATATATGAAATTTAATTTCCATATATGATCATTTTAAGTATCACTGATAGTTGATTTATCAATTATTGGATTCGGCTCTCTTCATGATGTACCGTCACCATAAAAATGATTTGCTGCTCAATCGAGCTTTGTTATCCTTTGTCGGAAATGACTAAACCCAAATCGCGAGAGGGGGGCCAAGCTATGTGGGGTTGCTCCCATTAGGGTATTTTCACATCTTATCTAGTTTGGATTCGGTTGTGCACTTAGATATGAAAATATTCAGATTCTCGGTAAGGTATGGCGGGGTCTGGCTTGGAGGGCCTCGAAAAGTGTCATGGAGTATATAAGCTTCCCAGAAGTATATTGTTAGAGGTATACTTCAAAGGGGTACACCTTCCTTGTCATTTGTTTGAAATTTTCCTTTTCTTATTTGATTCGTATCACTAAATCTGTTTTAGCTTTAAATTTCCATGAGCAGAGCCAACTCCTCATCATGGCATTTAACTATTAATTCAGTCCATTCTATTCAGTTTGGATTGTTACCTTATTTTTTCCATTTTATCAAGTTAGACGGTTACCTTATTTAGTCCATTCTATCAGGTTTAGATTGTTCCCTTATTTAGTCCACTTTATCAAGTTGGACCATTTCCTTGTTTTATCCATTCTGTCCAATTTGGATTTAACTCGGTCTATTTTCCATTCTTTCAAGTTTGGTTTAATATTAATTATGCTCATTTATATTTGGACTTATTTCCTGACATTTATTTCTGCTTTTGCATGTATGGATGTTATTCTTGTGAGGTGAAAACTCGTTCCGCGTTAGCAGCTTGGCCTCAAGGAATTTTATATGTTCCTCGTTATTCGAGTTATCTCATGTTAGTATTTCCAGACTGATCTGGGTGTTATTTATTTACAATTCTCGGGTTAGATTGAGTATTTTCCCAGATTGTCTTTGAAGTTTTGGAGATCGTGGAGGGGGGCTAGAGATTCACCCATCGTAGTATTTTATTTTCTACTGTATTATATAGCATACCTATCGTCATTTGTAAGGTTAGAATTTTATAACTATCCATTTGATAAGGTTTGTTTTTAACTCTGATATACTATGTATGTTTGGAGTGGCAGTTTCTACTTTCCTTGTTATATTATATGTTGATTCCACTATGAGATTCTGTTTTCTCTACCCTCTGTTATTTTCTTTTATTTACCCTAACAGTCTGCACTTTTGTCGATCGGATGTGCGATATTGGAACACGGTGGCAGTGTTCGGTGTCGACTTTTGATGGTCAAAATGGCAGGTCATCACATTTGGAATCAGAGCTGAAGGTTAAGTGAAAACCTTGGCTTTGGTAGGGTTTGGCTCATTAGAGATAGGGTAAGCGACACCCTAGAATGAGTTTGAGAGTAATATATATAAGAGAACGTATTTGTTAATGTTATAAAACGTATTATGTTAATTGGTTTATTGAGTTTTTATGAATGCAGTCAAGACCTAGGATACCACAGTATCGATAGGGGTTTCTAAACACCTTTCCAAGGCTAATGGACATGGTATTGAATTTTTGAAAATTTGGAAAATTAATTATTTTTCCTAGGATTATAATTTATATATAAAGGAATTATTTTCAAAATTTTATATAGTTATATGTGTGTTGGTTTAAATGTGATATTATGTATTCATTATCACAATTATTTGTACGGTTATGCTTAATTTAAATAAGAAGCATTAGCTATTGTTTGTTAATTGCTAATTGTGCTTAGTTTATTTAGGAGCATTTATCGCCCTGAATTAAAACGAACATTTTGTCACAGTTTGACTATAAATGTGTTCGGAGAAACAGTTAGCTTGAAAAATTCCCATTTTAATAACCGTGGATTAGGAATTAAACTTTATAAAAAGTCATTAACATGATCTAATTAGTGGATAAGATATTTAGAGAATAAGCATTCGAGATAAAAGTATTATAATAAAGAGGAATTATTATAATATGAAATGATTTATATATTAATTAAATTTTATATAAATTAGTTTGTGAATTGTGTTTAAAAAATAATTTTTGAATCTAAATAGCTGAATTTTTGGAAATAATTTCAAAAAAAAAATTGGAAAAAAAGGAAATAGCGGTACTTTTGAAAGTAGTTAAAAACGAAATTATTTTTGGAAGTAAATTTTTAAATGGAATGTATTTTCTTTGGGATTATTAGGAGGAAATTGTCTCGATTAGTTTTGTGGTAATCTGAATAATCTTCTAAGTGACGATCAAATGTTTGCTTAGGTGGACATTGTGGAATATTTAGTAAATTATTCTCATTATCATTATGCGATCGAAATGAGTTCAAATCGAATAAACCCAAAGTGAGTTTTAATAAATAAATTGTTTGAAGTTATTATATATAAAAATATATGCAATATGCTTTCAAAATTTAGTTTTGAAATTAAAAACTGGGTATCCAGCTTTTAAGTTCCCTAAAAGGAAATTAGTTCAACAATAAAAAGTATTTCTAACAAGAGGTTGTTTTGATAAATAAGATTTTTCCCTTAGATAAGATAAAGGATAATTTAACACAAATTTAAAATGAGTTAAATTGAATAAGATGGTTTTGATAAACATTGTTTTGTTAAAATCATAGATTTGTTTAAAACATCTAAGTAGTTTAAACTATTTGCATTTTTGGGTCAACCCACGAAATATTATTCATTTTAACACTCTAATTTAATGGGGTTAATAGGTTGACTCGATTTTAAGAAACCATAATTTGATTTGATCTCCATCCAGATCTTTGAAAAAAGTAAAATAAATTTGTATATATTCTCTGGATATAAAATAATATTATATAAGTAAATAAAGTGGAATAAGTCATGATTTGATGTTTTACAAAGAGATAACATTATAAGGTATTTTAAAACTTGGGTGAGAAATTATGAGATAACTCATAAATAGTTTTAGTATTGAATGAAATACTAAGTGAAAATATAAATGAATTAGAAAACTTTGAATATAATAAAGTAGCTAATGAAATATAGAGTATAACTTTCCATTTTGTCCGAGTGAGTTTAGATAATCTTCTAAGCAATAACCAAAGGATAATGAGCAAAACAATATGCTTAGATAATTATCTATATTTTTGGACAATTAAGAAAGTTTTGAACCTAAGTTAAAATTTGTTTTTTAATTATTTGACATTTTGAAACAATGTTAAGTTATAAGTTTTTCGCTTATTGAATTTGTTTGATTGTTAGTATTAGTTTACTCCTTCACGTAATTTGATTGATTTGATTTGATTGAATTAAATTTATTTGTTGTGTGATTTTTATACCATTTTCTATAAAGTTTGAATTTATAGACAAAGGATTTAAACTGTTGTTAGGGTCTAAATCCCGGTGATTTTGAAAAAGGAAATTTTTGAAGATTTTGAGAAAGAAAGATATTTATTCACTCTAGTTGATGTTTTTGGAGAAACTGAAATACCACTGGATGCTTCATGTTGTTTTGAATTAGAGTTTCAACCACTACAACAAAACAGTCTTTTTACAATGGGCAATGCCCGTTGTAATATGGTTTTCACAACGGGCGTGCATCCGTTGTAATAGGCCTCGTTGTAATAGATCCACCACATTTTACAACGGGCAAAGCACGTTGTAAAAACCGCTGCAGTATACCTTTTTACAACGGGTTATGACCGATACAACGGCCATAACCCGTTGCGATAAACTAACCATACTAGTTGCATTGCCTATTTCACAACATGCATTGACCGTTGTAAAAAACATATTTAACAACGTGCTGTGACCGTTGTAAGAAGCTCATATAACAACGCACATTGCCCGTTGCAAAATAAATGCAAATTTTAAAAAAATTACAGCAGCATCCATGCAATACATCCATACTATTACTTCACATTTCATACAAACCACAACAGTACAAACATCTATAAACTGCAAAATCGATTACAAAGCTGATACATTAAAACTGGAAAATGGATCAAACTATAGAATTGACAGCTTATGTTAACTAACTCATTTTATTACCTCTTAAATGCACGCACCCAAGTTACAACAACAATTACTTGTCTATGATGCATCTATATTGATATTAAAACACATTACTGTTAAGAAAATACTTATGTTGATTTTGGTCAAGTACAAGTTGTAAATAGAAAGGTGCAAAACTGCACAAAATACACTGTTTGAAATACCCAAAAAGGGGTTAACATCAAAAAATAAAGTAAATAAAAAAATAAAAAAAATCAACCTTCATCACCATTGTCATCTCCAAATCAAACACAAAACTCTACCGCCATTGTTTCAGGTCAACAAACTCTACCACCTCTTCAACATCAACCACTTAATCATCCACACTTAGCAGAGGAATATCAATACCAACAAGAGCAAAGGCAGATACCTAACTGCTTTAGGTTTGTTACTGATCGCATTCAAACTCCGACGATGCAACCATCAAGTCAAATCCAAGCTCCAGCGACAGTTCAACACACCTTAGAAATAAAATATGAGTGAATTAAAAAACAATAATCGAACCACATTCAAAGTGAACTAAAAAACAATTAATAGTCCAACTGAATTTCAAATTCCCAGATAACAATATTCAAAGTGTCATCTATAGTAGATGACAACTTTAACCCTACTAGACCTCTGAATTACCACAAGTAAACCAAACCAAGTCTACAATATTCAAATTACCAAACTTAGAAAACTTTTTTGACATTTAGTACAGACTTATGTACATCATAAACTTGTGCTTTCTAAGTTAAAAGTATATATTAATTTAACGAGCTGCAGTTTTTTCACAGTATGATAACCTTTGCTTTGCTCCACCAAAGCAACAACCATAACAGAGTTGCAATAATTCAGTTCAACCAATTTTTTTCATTTTATAACTCAAAACGCCAAGCAGAGCATAATAGCATATTGTGTCCCAAAATACAATGCGTTTAGATGCTGATATAACGCATGCTAGTGCTCATACTCGTCTTTTTGGTACATTCTGAATTTAATACTAAAACTTAAAAGGATCTCCTTTTAAATATTTGATGATTGGATGTTATATGATGGGTATTATGACCGTGTTAAAAGTGGTTTGAGTTATACAAAACCTAATTAATATAAAATATACAACCTTGCTTACAGGTTAAAGCTGAACTGAAGGCGTGGAACAAGACAAAGATAGAAGCAATGATTATTTGGCGGAAGCAGAAAACAAGCTAAAAGAGACATTGCTAACAATTGATAAAGACCCAAATAATGAGAAACTATTTGATCGAATGGTTGCAACACATAAGGACTATAAACTATAAAGCACTACTGGAGAAGCATCATTGCACCATAAGGCAAAAAGCTTAAGTGGACTGGCCTACTATGGGAGATGCTCTATGCAAAATGGCTATGTGAAAAAAATTTGTCGGTGACATGAGCCAAGAAGCTAGGAAGCTACAATTTTTGGTAGTTTTATTATTGTCATTATCTTTTCAAATTCGAATATTATAGGGGGGGATAAAGAGAACACATAAGTATTTATGTATCATTGTGTCAAGATTTCTAGCCTAAGTGGTTGAGGGTGTGACGTTTTAAACAGATGTTTCAAAGGTCATGAATTTGAGCCCTTCGCTTGAATAAAGTATCCCTCGTGTTATAAAAAAAGTACTTATATACCATTCCGACACATAATCTGCAAATCGATAAGCTTACTTTTAAGTACTTCAAAACTCATTGCTTACAGTGAAGAAAGAACGATTTCAATATGGAAAGACTAGATCAATAAAGTTTACGGGGTCCAGAATTATATTCATTTCAGGCTTAACTGCTTAAGGTAGACGCAATCCGAAAGATACCTTAGTTTATTCCACAAGAAAGTTCATTAAATGAAGAAAAAGATTTTGTACAGATGAATATCAGTATGTTTTAATTAGTGATTCTAGTACCATTGTTTCTTTTCTGTGCCTGACAATTAACAAGGATAACTGTAAAATTCCTACTAAGGATGACATTGCCATTGAACTTGTTGGTTTCTCAAAAGTAAATACAGGTGCCCTGATAAAATTTGTAATTGAATATTCAGTTTTGCTAAGTTCATACAAGCTTACTGACAAACCGAGGAAAAATGCTTCAGAATCAACAAATTTTACTCAAATATATAGATGATGTGGAAAGCAAAGGATGTAGAGGGAGAGTAACATGTAATGTAAGGACATGTTTACCGGATCCTTCCATTTAGCAGAGTTTAAAAAACAAATAACAGAACATTATGTAAACTATGTTGTTTCATTTCTGTGCGTAAACAAATAATGATGTTGAAAATTAGCCTAACCGTATTGAATAGGACAACAATTTAGCTGTCATGACTTTTGGGACATTATATCTTGTAAATTTCGATAAACGAGTATCTGGCTGTCATTCTACTTTTAATGTTCTTTCATGATCAATGCAAAGGTTCGGTGTATTATTGAAATGGTCAAACTCCTAAAAGTGTTTCTTAGATAAATTAAACACTAATTCAAAATCACAATCATCAAAGATAAACAGAAGCAACCCAAACCTGGTCACAAATGGGACAGGTATCACTTCTCTCCATCCACTCCAGGATACATGACATGTGAAAATGATGCTCACACTTCGTCATGATCCTAGGATTCTCTAATCATATTCTGCAAGATAACATTAAAAGGCATTAGAGGATTCAATAATTATACATATAATGTAAGCCTTCAGATATACTTTGACAATCTCCAAATAAACGAACTTTCAAGATGGAGGATTGCTTGATTAGAAAACAACATGATCATGAGTTTGGCTTATATCACTGCTATATTACAAGTCAACATCCATCGATAAATCAAAGCTTCAAGTAAATCAAAGCTTAAGTGCCACAAAAAAGAATTATAACGCAAAAAATATAATGTGACAAATTTTTTTTGTTGAATGTGAATCAAATGAATCATTCAAGTGGTGGGAGAATTTTTACCCTCTGTAGCCCAGAAATGTACCCCCTCTCACGAACAACAGCAATTTCGCCTACAGTAGCAGGTTGAAAATTTTGGATTTCCATCACCTCTGAGGCCCGATGCTGTAACAAAAAAATGGTCAAACTTTTGGAACATCCATAGTGATAAACAGGATCGCGAGATTTCACTAGAGATTTATAAGAGCGTTCAGTTTATTTAGGACTGCCGATTCTAGTGGTGGTTGTCGATTACATTATTCTCCATACAAAAAGGTAGAACAGATGTCCTGGCATGATTTAAGTCCTTTATATTCATTTGTAGACCAAATCAAACTCACCATGCTGTAATATTTTAGCCAAGCATGATAACCTTTACTGTGTGTAAATAAGAAACATATAAAAGTTAAAACAGAGTAAAACCATGATGATAGCAATAAAATCATGACTGACATGCTTATGAGTTATGACATGACATAGTATTCAAGGTAAAATATTACTATATGTAGTTATGAGAAAATTCATGTCCTATTATATTCATATAACAAAATGGTAAGAATGGTAGAAGAAGATTTGTCTGTGTTTGTTTGAATACCTCTAATGTGAGTTCTGATTTTTCAAGAGCATTTACAATTGCAGGCACCCTTAAATTTGATTCTGGATGTGACTCCTGTATTAGACACAATGTATAACTGAAAACACGTCAAAAGTCTAATAACGTGGTAAATATTATTTTTAATTTAAAGGTAACAGCAAATTTATACTTTACATGCTAATATTCATGTTAAAGACAAAGAAAAGTTATGTAAGAGGAATAAACTAATAAACTAGTTATGTTTGAAATTAGTTCATAAGCGATTTACACACATGTACAATAACAGAAACATCCTCCCAAAACTTCGCTCTGTCATATAAGAATCAATGAAAAGAAGAAAAATTCTCTATTTTCATCTAGGGTGCCAGAAAAAAAAGATTGTACAAGCCTTTGGCCATGACACTATTATGACCATAATGTACACTAACAATGTTGTCCATTTTCTACCAAGTTATGGTTGACAAAGCTAAAAACAATTATTTTGAACTAGCAAAAAAAAATTTGGACCAGGACAAAGTAGGGTCACAAAAACTTTGCACTTGGAACTGACCCAAAACTGATTTATCCATTTCAAAGTGCTTTAAATTGATAAGCGCATGCAGCAAATAAAATACAAAGTATTGCAATAGGCTCAAACTATGCATGTTATATACACTTTAATCATGTTTCCATTTCAGTAAACAATCATTTATGTTACTCTCTGGCGTGGAAAATATAATTTATTTATTGTTCTGATAATTATTTTGGTTTTATTCTTAACTTCATGATTTAATGTCTCATTCTTCCCAAGTTATTTTACATGTGTGAATATATTGTTCTGTAGACCTCATTGAGATGAAGGAGACCATCATAAACAAATGAACCGATCCCTCACAAAATATGACAGGGAAGTTTTGATTTGATTAGTTTACAAAACAAAGAAGATCGTAGAATAACAATATGATTATAAGCAAGAAACCATCCGGAATATTTATCTAATTCAAATTTCGTGAGTAGCAGAGTGCAAATACAGAAACGTCACCAAATAAAACCAAGGACACATCACTAAATACAGAAAAAGAAAGAAAAAAAATTGATATAATGACTAGCAGCCCACCAACAAAATATATTGCTTGAAGTTTAGTTGCTTGGCAAATGAATTTAATCCATAAAATTAAAACTATTTTAATCAATCTATGAAAGATTTGTTGTGAAAATTCAGGTGTTCTAGGTATAATATTCCAAAACATTTGAAAATACGGCATCAGAACCTGTAGTAGAAACCTGAAGAGATGTTTCTTTCTTCTCGTTGCTCTTTTGCATCAGTATGTAACCCTGGGGGATTTTTTCACCTGATATAATATCTGTAAGCCATTCCTGATCGCGAAATCCAAATCGCGAAAAGTTAAAATTGAAGTTCTTTGCATCGTGAAATCCAAATCGCAAAAAGTTAAAAGGGAAGAAGAATACGCACAAATTAAAATGAAATCGTGAGATTCGTACCTGAATAATGAGAAGGCGGAGCGAAATCGAAATCGCAAAACTTGATTTGATTTCGCGTTCCCTAAAATGATTTCATGTGCCAAGGAGAAGAAATGATTTCGCGGGTCGAGGCATCAGCAAGAAATGGAAGCGGCAACTCAATTCCCAAAAACAATAGTTTTGGCAAAGAGGACGAACGCCATTTTTGACAACCAGCCGAAGAAATAAAAAAGGTACAGTGTTTTATTATTTGATAACAGTTGGACCGGGTAAAATTTTATGACAACGTGCATGCATTACAACGGGCATGCGACCGTTGTAAAGTTGACATCTATTACAACGGGCCTAAATGGACCGTTGTAATAGCCTTCTATTACAACGGGCAACCAATGCTCGTTGAAAAAGGGCGTTGTATGGGCATCTTTTACAACGGGCGCAAATGGACCGTTGTAATAGTCTTTTACTGCAACGGGCAATCAACGTCCATTGTAAAAAGGACGTTGTAATAGGGTATTTTTGTTGTAGTGAACCTAATTTATTTGGAGAAATTCCCTTCTTGTCTTTTTGATTCTAATCTTTGATTTTTCTTGTTTGATAAATTTGAAAATAAAATTATGAATTGAAAAACCTGGGTATTTAGATCCAAATTTACCATTTGAAATAATTGGATACATATCATCTATTACAGAACATTCTCTGTATTTTGTCACATATGATTGTGATATGGTTATTGGTTGCATATCATGTTAGCTTTTGCATGTAGAGTTACATCACATTGCTTTTGTCAGCTTGATTTTCTTTGAGATTATGCGAGTACAGGTATGCAGGAGATTTCCATTTGATTCTTGTGCACCTGAATTTGCATAGAAATGATAAATTACCTGCCAAAATATAAATCAAACACAAAAAGGTATGTAATAAATTTAGAAAATTTAAATTGGTTGATGATTTTATACCCCAGATATGGGAGGCCACTTCGCTTTTATTTTTTTGATTGGTTTGGAGCCCGTAGTGGCAATTTCTACTTGCACCGATCAAGTCGGGCAAAGGACTCGTTGGCAAAAAAATTTGAAAATTTAAGAGATAGAAATTTTTGAAGGGTTTTGGAAAAGTTTTGATAACTAAATATTTGATTTTCTGAGTTATATCTTGGAATAAATGAACAGAAGCAAATTAGTTGGTATAAATGAATGAATTTAAAAGACTTGGAAATGGTAAAATCTATTCCAGCTAATTGGTTTTGAAAATAAGTTAATAACTCATTTTAATTAATAGTTATAAACTGAAGGGTTAGAAACATTTTCTTCCTTAGGAATTTCAAGGTGAAATTCATTTAAGAGGGTAAATGTAACGACCCAAAATTTTGGATATTAGATTTTAAATGTTTAATTAATTTTAAAATTTTAAAATAATTGAATTTTGAAATTTAATAATTTATAATTCAAATATAGGGAATAATTAAACATTTGAATTGAGAATTAAAAGTTAATTAAATGGATTTAATAATTTTATTTAACTTCATTTGACCAATAAATAATATTGGTAAGTTCAATTTGTAAATTTATTTACAAATACAAATAGACCAGATAAATATCGATAACTAAATATTGAAATATGGAAAATTGTCGTTCCGAGGCATAGTCTTGGATTTCGATGAAACTAGTTTCATTGAATCCATAATAATGAATTATATTACGCCGTCGAATATTGTAGCAATTAGACGTATCGTTTGGTCGTGCAAGATTGAAATGCGTTGAAATCAATATCGAAAATTTAATATAATAACCAAGCCCAAAAACCTATCTTATGCATACGATCGAATTAGGTCCTAAAAGAAGTTCTAAATTGCGTTCAAAATAGGGGTATAACATATAGAACACCAAGCGGCATGCCTCGTTTGGAGTTCGAGATTTTCAGGTATGTTTTGTGAATATTTAAAATTAAAATAATATAATATATTTATATCAGCCTATGCTTGCCATACCTATGGCCATACCCCCACATTTTCAAACCATACCCATGCCCTTGCATGTAGGCCCATCCCTCTTCTCCTCTATTTATCATTGCCTATACATGTAAATGAAAATTTTCCCATTTTCAAAAATCCACAACTAAAGATTTAAGCATCTAAAAATCCTAAAACAAGTTTTAAAAATCCCAATTCGATAAGAGCTTCGATCCAGTATATTTTTAGATGGTGCGGCAGTGAGCATTGGGGAGGCCGTGTGTTGGGTTGGAGCTAGGGTTAGCTTTGGTGGTGATTTTGGACATCGATTTGGTGAACGGAGTATGGAATTGGTATCAGAATGGAATTTAGCATCCCCGAGTCAATTTTGGTCAAGCTCGGGTTGCTAGATGGGGAAGCGGCATTGGGGAGGGGCCGACGGACCTAATGGTGCAGGTCGCAATGGTGATGTGAGGCCTTTAGGCATGGATTTTGGGTTGAGCGGGTGCGATTAGAGTAGAGCAAGCCATCGACGAAGTCCGTTTGTCGAACGGTTGTCCGGAGCTCCGTGTTAGTGCTTTGCTGTGCACGCATAAATGGGTTCACTGGCATTTTCATGCACAGGAGTTTGATTTGGGGAAGATGATAGTTGAGGGTTAATTTTGTAAATATTGTGAAGTTGTTTAATTTTAATTTTAAAATATCGTTAACTTATAAAATTTGTATCTCCTTCATATGAGGTCGGATTCAAATGTCATTCGTTGCATTGGACTCATGTCATCGAGATCTTCATGATGGAGTATGTTTGGTTGGATTTGGAGCAAGTGAAAATTTAGGCTAAAATCGGACGACCATTCGGTTTTAGTCCAAAATTGGGACGATTCAGCGGAAAGGAAAATCAATGTGAGTTTAACTCACATTTAATTTTATTATATCATATTAATGATGTTATAAATGTTTTTTGATTGTTTGGGTGTTAGTTAAATTGTTTGATTCCTTGTTTGGTTGAATTTCCGATTGGAAAATGGATGACCTATTAATTTGATTGTTATAAACCCATACGATTATCTATATATTATCCATAACCATTGTTTTGCGGGAAAAATATGTAGAGAGACCCAAAGAGGATTTCTTGTCCATAAATTATTTATTTACATCCATATGCTGTTATTGATGGTTAACTGAAATTAATTTTTGATATTTGATTTAGTAGTTTAAATGTCGTTATAGCGATTTTTCTCTATACCGTCGTTTATTGAATTTCATCCCCAAAACCATATCTTATGAACTTGAGCTTGTGTTTCCGCTAAAAAGAATATTGAATTTTTTTAATCATTTTGATTAATAGTAATTTAAATTAATTAATCATTTTAATTAATTAATTTGTGGCTAATTAACCAATTTAATAAACGACGATAAAAAAATTAGTTTAGCTTTAGATTTAATTAATCATTTTTGCTAATGATGTTTATGCTTAATTATTCATTTTAACTAATGATTATTTGAGTTTAATTAATTCTTTTAATGAAGGATAATGGAGTTTAATTAATTTATTAAATTATTTTACTTAATGATAATTGAAATTAATAATCATTTTACTTAATGATATTTGAAAATAATTAATCATTTTAAATAATGATATTTCAATTTAATTAATCATTTAATTAACGAATGTTTTGAATTTAACTAATTGTTTAACTAATGATATTTAGAATTTAGTTAAATAGTTTTAATTAATGATGTTTTATAATTAAATAAATCATTTTAACCAATGATGTTTAATTATTTGTTTTAGCTGATGGAGTTCGAATTTAATTAATCAAATTAATTTATGATTATTTGAACTTAATTAATTGTTTTGATTAATGGAATTCAAAATTACTTATCATCCTAATTAATGATCTTTGAGATTAATTATTCATTTAATTAATGATTATTTGAATTTAATAAATATTTTTAATTAATGATATATAAATTCAATAGATTGATTTAATAAAAGTGATTAAAGAAAATTAACTAATATAATAAGATTGCTTTAATAAACCGATTTAAAGTTAACTAACTGATTTAATAAAGATTTTTAAAGTTGATTTACCAATGTTATAAGAGTGATTGGAAATAATTATCTATTTTATTATAGATAATGGATTTGTTTATTTAAAAGTGATTTTAAATGTGATTAACTATCTTTTGAGATAATTAGTATTGTTTTAAAAGTTATAAAAAGGAATTGGAACTCAATTATTGGGATGTTAAGTTGGATAATCTTTTGGGTGTTCGGTCTGATGTTGGTTTAGGCCTTCAGGGTCGCGCACTTGGAGAGATTTTTCTCTTAACGTTTCAACAACCAGGAACTAATTCTAAAAGTGTTTTACCAGAGTGGAAATAAGGAAATCAAGCACAACTTCAGTTTTTAAAAGTTAAACTTCGATTTCGGTTATTAAATAATAGTTTCGTAATTGATATCGCTTATGTGGAAAGGATCTAGCCATACATTTAATGCTAAATGACTCATTTCTATCTCAAAGGTTAAAAATGTCGTCAGGGTGATGCCTAGAGGTAACACTACCTTAACTTGCATGGCTTCTTTTTCGACAGAGAAATAGGACTTGTTTGGAATCAACGAGCTGTAGTAAATTTGTGAAATTTAATTTCCATATACAATCATTTTAGGTGTCCCTGATAGTTGATTTATTAATTATCGGATTCAACATTCTTCATGGTGTACCGTCACCTTAAAACGATTTGCTGCTCAACCGAGCTTTGTTATCCTTTGCCGGAAATGACTAAACCCAAATCGCGAGAGGGGCCAAGCTATGTGGAGTTGCTTCCATTATGGTATTTTCACATCCCATCTAGTTTGGATTCGGTTGTGCACTTAGATGTGAAAATATTCGGATTCTCGGTAAGGTATGGCGGGGTCCGGCTTGGAGGGTCCCGAGAAGTGTCATGAAGTATATGAGCTTCTCAAAAGTATATTACTAGAGGTATACTTTAAGGGGGATGCACCTTCCTTGTCATTTGTTGAAAATTTTCCTTTCCTTATTTACGTATCCCTGAATCTTTTTTAGCTTTAAATTGCCATGAGTAGTGCCAACTCCTCATCATGGCATTTAAATATTAATTCAGTCCGTTCTATTTAGTTTGGACTGTTACCTTATTCTGTCCATCCTATCAAGTTGGACGGTTACCTTATTTAGTCCATTCTATCATGTTTGGATTGTTCCCTTATTTAGTCCACTTTATCAAGTTGGACCATTTCCTTGTTCTATCCATTCTGTCTAGTTTAGATTTTACTCGGTTTATTTCCCGTTCTTTCAAGTCTTGTTTAATATTAATTATGCTCAATTATATTTGGATTTGTTTCCTGATATTTATTTATGCTCTTTCCTGTATGGATGTTATTCCATTGAGATGAAAACCCATTCCGCATTAGCGGCATTGTCTCGCAGAACTTTTATATGTTCCCCATTATTCGAGTTATCTCACGCTGGTATTTTCAAACTGATCCGATTGTTATTTATTTACAATTCTCAAGTCTGACCGAGTATTTTTCCAGGTTGTCTTTGAAGTTTTGGAGATCATGGAAGGGAGTTTAAGATCACCCATCATAGTATGTTATTTTCCATTGTATTATATAGTATACCTATCGGCATTTGTAAGGTCAGAATTTTGTAACTATCCAGCTGATTAGATTTGTTTTTAACTTTGATATACTTTGTATGTTTGGGGTGACAGTTTCTACTGTGCTTGTTATATTTTATGTTGTCGATTCCGTTGTAAGATTATGTTTTCTCTACCCTTTATTCTCTTCTTTTATTTACCCTAACAATCTACCCTTTTGTCGTTTGGATGCGCAACATTGAAACGCAGTGGCAGTGTTCGGTGTCCGCTTTCGATGGTCAAAATGACGGGTGATCACACGACATAATCATGGAAAGATTTATTATGCAAGAAATTCAATTTACTGATGAGATGTTTGGACTTGAATGTGTGGAGAAAGGCCTTTGAGTCCATATGATTTTTAAATCAAAAGAATCTTTGATTGAACATATGTGTGAATGGTCGATAAAGTGTTCAGTTTCATTTAAAAACATAAAGTCATGTGCTAGGAAGTTAACTACTATATGTGTTATTGATGTTAATTATCCATGGAGGCTTCATGCTATTGTTTCTAAAGTGATCATCCTAGATGATGAGTGATAAAAAAATATGGTGGTTATCACATGTGCTCAAATCCAATCATCAACTCGAATCAAAAACAAGCAATAGCTAAATTGATCTGCACCATAGTCCTTCCACATGTTCGATCGAACCCAAGTTACACTACAAAATCTGTCCAATAGCTTATAAAAAATACGTACAAAATTCAAATAAGCTACATGAGATCTTGGAAAGGACTAAGCAAAGCCGTGTCTAAAATATTTGGTGATTTGGAATCTTCATACAATGACTTGTCACAGTTTCTTCGTGCAATACAGAAAAGCAATCCAAACAATGTTTATCATGTTCATACAAATGTTTTTCAATTTTAAGGGGCTTTTTGGGCATCTAGACCGAGTACAGAAGGTTTCAAGCGTTGTCGTCCTGTTCTTGCTATCGATGGAACACATCTTTTAGGTAAATATCAAGGTACGTTGCTTGTGGTTACAAGATTTGATGCAAATAACTCTCTTTTTCCTTTGGCATTTGCTATTATACGAACCGAATCAACGGAGACTTGGGGATGTTTTTTTTTCATGCATGGGACACTTAATTCCATCTTTAAATGCAAGATGAATTATATTCATTTCTAATACAATTAAAGGAATTCCAACCACCTTGCGAGAGAAATGGAGAAGATCGCATCATCGTCGCTTCTGCCTTCGTCATTTAAAAACAAACTTCAAAAATGCAGGTTGGTAGAAAATTTTTGCAAAACTTATTCCATGATTGTGCTAAAGCAAGAGATGAGATAGCATACAAAGAACAAAAAGAGCGACTAAAAAAATGTTAGTCCAGCTGCTGACAGATGGATTGACAGAATTCTCAAACATAAGGATGAGCAATGGCTCTTTACAAGGACAACGGTGAATGATTATATATGATGACTACCAATGCTTCGAAGAGTTTTAATGGAATTCTAAAAGGTGAAATATCATAACCGATGAAGGCGTTAGTAGGGCATACCTTTCATCGTCTTAATAGTTACTTCTACAGAAGACGTACTGATGGACTGGAGCACACATCCATACTCATGCCAACGTATGAAAAAATGATGGAAAAATATGCAGCAAAAGCATAAAGTATGAACATTAATAGGTTCATCCTAACGGAGTGGTGAGTAACATACACAAACGCTTGTAACTACACAATAAATATTGCCAGTGACAACTGCAGCTGTTCATGCAATATTCCTATTCTTGCTCATTTTCCATCTTCTCGTGTTTTAGTTGCATGTGCATGATGCAAAGGAGAAGCTAACAAAGCTTACCATGATCTTATTTCATCGTGGTTTACAGTAGACAGTTATAGACATAGTTATTCTTTGATTTTTCATCATGTACCTGACTATAGATAATGGAATGTACATAAAGGCCCAACTATACAACCGCTGCATACACATAGGAATACATGAAGACCGAGGTCCACAAGAATTAGGGGGTCATGGACAAAATAGAGGAAAGAAGATGGGACAAATATGGATAATGTGGTAACTTGGGTCATAAGAGAAGAATGTGTGGGAAGCAATAGCTAATTTTCTTGCTTATACTACTTATGTCATTTGTGTATTGCAGAAATTCTATTTTTATTATGTACGCAACTTTCGTACTAAGAGTTATTTTTTGTCAAACATTGATGTTAGTTGCTATGTTCTATGATTTGTTTTGTACGTAGCTTTTGAACGCAATATCCATTGTATGCAAAGTGGAACAACAACAAAGTACGACATCAAACATTAAATAAACATTACAACAAAAAATTGATACATCTAACATTACAGAACCATTACAACAACAAAGTAATACATTAAATATTACATAACCAATACAACAACCATTAAAACTAATGCATACATAACTCCATTAAACAAGTATGATACACAACCATTACATAACAATTGCACTAACCATTTTACTAGACCCCTTTTCAAATTGGATTTAAGGACTGCAAATAGTTTACCTGATGTCATAGCACGCTATTTTCCTTTTTCAAGCGCCTCACTTCGGCTTGCATCTCTAGTAGATATTCAACTCCCCTAGGGGTCAAAGGACGGTCTAACCATTTGAAGTATTTACATCACTAAACACCATTCGAATTAGTTATATGATCTTGGTAACCAGCACATTGATAAAACCGATGCTCGATATTTGTCTAAGTCTTACATATAATACCTCACAAATATCTCCACAGCGACAAATTGGATGTGCTGGTTGTCTCACTCAACCTTCATGGCTAATTTGTTTCTTTGGCTTTGATTCAGTTCAACTAAGTAAACCTGATTCTCCGAACCAGATTCAACAACAGCACCAATGTTTTGAGGAACTGTCTCGGATTGAGTTTCAAGAACGGTTTCAAACCGAGTTTCAGGAAAAAATTCAGATTCAACTTCCAATTGTTCACAATATTTCACCAATACATCATCTGAGATCTCCCAGCTGGCTTAATATGAAATGTATGGAACTAAAAATCAACACAAAAATATAAAACATTTTAAAATGACAATAGATTTGAAAATATGGTTTAGTCAATTACCTTGCAAAGATTGTTATAGCTTTGTTCTAATCGATTAATGACGCAAAAATATGACGATTTTGAGTGTATTTGATGAATAAATTAGAATTTGGTGATTGGAGGCTTTGGGTTTTGAATTGGGAAAGTTGGAAGGAGGAATGAATGATAATGTGAGTATGTGGAGGAAAGTGTGAGTGGTGTTGATTTTACATACAACAGAATATATGTGCGCAACTTTGAATTGTGCTAAACAATTATTATATATGCACAACTATGAGTTGCTCATATGTTATAAATTGTTAAGCGTAGCTGAAAGCTATGCCATATCAATTTGCAAACAAAATGAAAAAGCACCACTCATAGTTGCGCTTTTCCATTTGATGAATATTTTGCATTTGCGCAACTAAGAGTTGCACTTATATTAATTTACCTTATGCACGACTCATAGTTGCGCATATACGTTGGCAGTTGCAAAACTGTTAATGTGGATGCTGACTGGGCTAAAACTAGCCCTATTTTGTAATAAGTTTTCAAACAAGCTTCAAAAGCGAAATAGTTTCGAAAATTAGCACACTTTGAAAATTTGTCCTATGCAGAAATAAAATAAAATCATTCAATCATTATACATTTATACCCACAATTATAACTATATATAGAATAATATAGCTATCCATTTATTTAGTTCCAACTCCAATTTGAGCATTACAATAATATAAAGTGGAAATTAGGTTGGAGGGCTTCTCATTTCAAGGTGATAAGTTTTAAGGACAACACTTATGAATAATTAGTTTTAAGAACAATTTACAAGATAATGATAAATTTATTTATCATTTTAAGTTATACAGGAAAATGATAAATTCTTTTATCATTATTTCTTTATACTTGAAAATAATAACTTCATTTATCTTTTTACTGTAATTTGTCCTTAAATGTAATGATATAAATGTATTAAGTTATCATTCTAAAATTAATAAATACAGAATGATTTTTGACTTATTTCTTTTTATTTATTTATTTTATTAAGGATTAACCTTTATATTGATATCTAAATTATTGTGGGTTTTAGACCGAAATAATGAAATTGAGTCAGAAAATTGAAAGACTAAATTTCAGATGATTTTTCAACTTTGTAATGACTTATCTGTAATTGACTTCAAGATGTTTTATTAGGAGGAAAAATTAAAATTTGATATTTAAATGTGCTTTTGCCAACCACCTTCCATTTATTTAGTTCAAATTTCGATTTAAGTTTTATATTTGGAATAATATAAACGTATTGATTTTCCATTCTAAAATTAATAAAAATAAAATGATTTTTGGTTCATTTCTTTATATTTATTTTATTATTCGGGATTGACTTATTTATTGGTACCTAATTTGTTGTTGATTTTTAAATAAAATAATGAAATCGAGGAGTCAGAAAATTGAAAGATTAATTTTTAAATGTTTTTTCAATTTTATGGCAACTTATCTCAATTTCTCCACTTAAGATCCTTTATTATAACTAAAAATAAATTTATTATTTAGCGATGTTTTGTGCTAACAACGTTCCATTTATTAGTTCTAAATCTAATTTGAGTTTTGCATTCTGAATAATATTAATATATCGAGTTTTCCACTCTAAAATTAATAACTATAGAATGTTTTTGGCTCATTTTTTATGTTTATTTCTTTTATTGAGGATTTGCCATTGTAACGACTTGGGTATTTCGAACCATTCGCGTTTGCACATGTTAGACTTGAATTGCTCGAAATATCAAATTGTTAATTTATATTTGGCAAAACTCAGCATATACGGTAAATAAATCAATCACAGAATCACAGACACCGATTATTACAACAATAAGCAGCGGAATAGATAAATCTAGTTCATGAAGCTACTATAGAACATCACGGTCAAAAACAAATGTAATGGATATCTCAATTACAATGGAACCTAATACAAAAACAATGGAAAGTCCGAAAAAATCAACTAGAAGCAACTGAGAAGCTGGATAGATAGATCTTCAAACAAAGCTCCAATCTCCAAAGGTGAGTCCCAAATGCTATGACACTCAGTCTGACTCAAGCGTAAAGCAAAACACAAAGCACTCGAGTCAAGATTAACATTCTTATATTAATAAATTCAATTCAAGTGAAATGTCAACTAAAATATAAGTAACTTAAAGGATGTTTGGGATTTCCATCCTCTAAGGATCCGTGGAACTATCTACTATGTAGTAATGTACGCTATTATAATATGTCTATAGTAAAGTAAACTATTAAAATAGCGTTAAGGCGTTACCCATATCCCCTTTAACACATTTTATATAATGTTGTAGTCTATACAGATACTGCAAACTCCACTCACAAGTGGGCTATCAGGGAGCACTCCATAGGTACGACACAAAAAAACTCGTAGAAGGCACGATAGGGCATGTGACAAGGCATGCGAGGCAATGCCAAGGTAGGTATACAATTTGCACTCCTGGACTGGTGGTAACGCATAGCAGCTACTACCGCCCACCTTGTGACACACTCCCAAATCAAAGGTGCAACCAATCAGATCAGAAAAGCAATAGAATGGTATAGATGAAATGTGTCCGATAGGGGGAATGACCACACTTGGCCCGGTATAGCTCATGTTTTAGCCACATCAAGCCGACTCACGGGAGTCAGGGCTACGTAAATACCATATAGAATAATCGCCAAACCATCCTACTTCATTTTGGAATCTCCACCACATACACAGTTTTTAAAGCGATTTTCGGCATTGGCAGAGAGTGTAACAATATTCTATCTCAGTCTCTTTAATAACTAAATGCTTATTTTGCACCGTGGTCATTTCATTTTCAAATAATTCATACTTCATATCAAAATATTTACATTCATTTCAAAACCACATCAAATCGATATCATTATTCAGTTTATAAAATATTCATTTCCGTAATCGTAATCCTTTCAAAATCATAACACTTTATAAATCATAACACTTTCGAAATTATAACACTTTTTGAAATTCATAACAGTTCCAACTTAAACTGTTTAGATACAGAAACAGTATATATATCAAAATAGTTATAAATTAAAATAGGTTATTTATTAAAATAATTTATATATTAAAATAGTTTATATATATTAAAATACTTTATATAATAGAAATTATTTTCCTCTAATTTCACCAATCGATTCAAATCATTCTAAATTCCAAAATTCAATTTAAATCAATTCCAGTTTAACCATTTCAAATTTAAAGTTAAAGATTCGAGTTTATATATTCAAAAATTTACAATATAAATTTCATTTATATTTCAACATTTAACTTTAAATTTATTCAAATTGGAAATTATTCCCTTAACCATTTTTATAATAATTTATTTAAATCCCAATTTATATGTTTAAATCAATATTAAATATTCAATCTCAATTTTATTCAAAATTGAGAATATTCATTTAATCACTTTTTAACAAATCAGTTATAAATCAATTTATAATCATATCTTTTCAAAATCTCAAAACTAATAAGTTCAAATCAATTCTTTCTTAAATTCAGTTTTTAACAATTTAAATCCCAAGTCAACATTAATTTATCTTTCCAACCTTTATTATTAAAGTTATAAATCTATTTTAAAATATTAATATAAAATTTTAAATAAATAATTTAAAACATATTATATACTAATTAGATTAAATTTTATTAAATTAAATCTTATTGTTAATTGTATTTTGTATTAAATCTTATTTATATGTTTTTAAAATAATAAACTATAAGAAAAATCTTAAAATTTATATTTTTCAAAGCTAACTTATAAATTAAAATTTCCAAAACATATAAATTTAAAAATCTAAAATTTTCAAAATAAAATATCTTTACATTATTAAAATCCATATATTTCCTTTCAAAATTCAAAAATCATTTTTCAAAATAGACCAACGGTGTCCGTATATAATTTTCTATCCTACGGTCAAGTGATACAGATATTTATCATTTCAATCCGCAAATTAAATATTTACGGGTATATACCATTTTAACCCGTAATCCCAAATTCAATTCAACGAAAATCACTTGGGTTTATCATTTCAACCCATTACGATTTTCTCCTATTCTACAAGATCGTTCGGGTATGTATCATTTCAACCCACAGGGAATTCTAAACTAACAGGGAACTTGCAGAGTGAGAATTATAGTAATATAACATGTCAACAACAAGCATATATCATTAGTGGCAATAAAATGTAATATAAATGACAGGATATGTGTCATATCCCACAGGTGAACAATTACGGATAATAGCATATCATATATAGCAATTAAATAATTAACAGTTCAAATTAGCAGCATATTTCAATTGTCATTTCAAGTGAAATTAAACTTAATAAATATAAGAATGTTAATCGTGAGTAATTGCTCACCTTTCGAGGCTAGAGAGAATAGACAATGAAATGAGTTATGAATCGAAGCACGAATTCCAAAACAAAGCAAGATTGGCATGAATTTGACGAACAAACCTGATAATAAGGAATCAATGAAATAAATCAGAATCTGATTGATATAGACTGAAACGAATTATGTTTTATATACATACATACATACATAAATATATATATTTCAAAATCAATTTTAACACACACACACACACACACACACACACACATATATATATGAAAACCAAACTCATATCTACATATCTACAAAAGCCAAAATGTAAACATAGATATAAACTTACATACTAAAAAAAAATCAATATAACTTACATGTGGATCTTAAATATCACATTGTATGCATGCTGACCTCTAAAATAAATACTTTAAAACATATTATACTAAAATCATTCTTTTAATATATCATTAATTTAAAGTCAGACCTTAAATATCAATACATAATAACAAGCTACATATATATATATATATATATATATATAACTTTTACAAACATTATATATATAAAACATGACAGATATAAACTTTTATATACAACAACATGTTTTGTAGTACTAATATAAACTTATATACACTTTTATGTATACTATAACTTTTATAAACTCATATATATACAACATAAAACAACAAACTTATATAACTCATATATCAATATAAAACTTAAGACAAACCTGTTACGAACTTATATTTTCAACTAACAGATCATATAATTTCATATATAAATATATACATATATAGCAGACAAATGATAATTGTATAAACTTTCATACATACATATATATTCATTATTTAAAATATTACTACCGAAACCAGTATGTAAATATTGACATATATTTCAAAAATAAAATATCCATGCATAAAATAATTTAAGACAATCTGAAATAAGAGTAGGTGACAAGCTTTGACATGTAAAGGTGGTCGGGTATAGGCCGAAGGGGGTTGAACACGGGTTGTGTAACGACCCATAAAATTTTAATAAAACGTATAAATTAATAGGTAGAGAATAAATAGTATAAATTAATAGTTAGAGAATAAATAGTACAAATTAATAGGTAGAGAATAAATAGTATAAATTAATAGGTAGAGAATAAAACGTATAAATAAATAGGTAGAGAATAAATAAATAACGTATAAATTAATAGGTAGAGAATAAATAGTATAAATTAATAGGTAGAGAATAAATAAGTAAATTATAAATTAATAGGTAGAGAATAAATAGTATAAATTAATAGGTAGAGAATAAATAAGTAACGTATAAATTAATAGGTAGAGAATAAATAGTATAAATTAATAGGTAGAGAATAAATAAGTAACGTATAAATTAATAGGTAGAGAATAAATAGTATAAATATAGGTAGAGAATAAATAGTATAAATAAATAGGTAGAGAATAAATAAGTAACGTATAAATTAATAGGTAGAGAATAAATAGTATAAATTAATAGGTAGAGAATAAAACGTATAAAAATTAATAGGTAGAGAATAAAACGTATAAATTAATAGGTAGAGAATAAATAGTATAAATTAATAGGTAGAGAATAAATAAGTAACGTATGAATTTAGATACGTTACTTTTTGTATAAATTTAGCGTATCTTGTACTAACTATATGAAAAAATATATAAGAACAACGCATATATATATTGCCCATGATAAGCATATCTCTCCTTCTTCTTTTCATTCTTTGGAAAAAATTCTTCCCCTCATTCCTCTTTGCTCCACGCGTTCACTGCATGCTCGATTACCCACAACCGTTTCCTCTCTTCTTTCATTCTTTATATGTAAGTATTTCTTTATATATTATATCTATTTCTTATACTTGCAGCTTTATATATATTCAAGCATACGAAAGGTTTGTTAAAACATAGATTTATATGTATATTTTATTTTATACAAGATTTCAAGTATCCTGGTGAGTTGGTTTTAGAGCGTATATATATACTTGCTTGGTTATTTTAAGTTTTTATTTATAAGTTTGAAATAAATTTTCATAACACATATTTATTTTTCGGTATGTATATATAATTTCTGCATATTTGGATAAGTTTATGTTGTACAAATTATTATATATATTAGTTGTTTGTGTTAGGTATATGCAGGCTATATGGTTTCTGCATATAAAATATATAGCTTTTATAGTATTATTATATATTTTGGCAGAGTATATATTTATACGAAATATGTTTTGTTAACAGCTTGGTATGTTATGTTTATAAAATATGTTATGAAAAAAAGGATTTTTGGTATAAATGATTTATGTCGGTTTTCCAATGTAAATGTTAGTAATATATGAGTTTGACAGTGTATATATGTTAGTAGAAATGACATTTTATGTATATATAAAGTTTACATAAGTTTGATATGTTATTCTTCAATATGTCTGTTTATATAAATCGGTTTTTGTTTTATATATATATATATTATTATTATATGATATGTATAGTAAGACTAAGTTAATTTTTAATATGTACTGTGTACATAATTTATTGTTGTTTAAGTATATAATGTGTTTTGATTTTTTTTTAATAGCCGCAGCCTATATTAGCTTACATATTTTAACTTGCATAGGTTCTATTTAGTATATAAAGTAAGTTATTTATATACTATAAGGTTTATATAAAATTTTATGATATATGTTAATACGAGTTATTATATATGTAAAGTTTATATTATATGAGTTTAAGATAGCTGTATTTCGAACATCTGGTGCGTCACATTTATATATTATATCCAGGCTGCTTTTTTTTGTTATTCTATATTTTACTATTTTAGGATGAGCATATATCATATATTTGTTATGCAACTGGTTGTATAGGATGTTGTGAGTCAGTAGTTAGTTTTATTGACATTTTGAAATTTTTTAAGCACGTATGAATATATATGTATATTTATAACTATAATATGTTTCTGGTTATATAAGAGTTAGTTCAGTTTATACATGAGCAGTCTGTGTCTATGCCCATATTTTAGAAACAATAGTCAACTTTTGTTCTTTTTGGTTGATATAGGTTATGTACAGTATTATATTTATACTATTTTGGATTTAAGATGATTCTATAAATACTCTACTTTATAAATTATTTAAATACACATATATAATTTGGAAATTTATATAGGTTGAATATAATATGTTATTGAATGTAAAAATATGGATGGATTTAAATTATACATATATATAACATTTAATATATATAGAAATAGTTATATAATAAAAAAAGTTTTCTTTTAGGTATTCATATTTAAACATTTATTTTATCCGTTTGAGAATATATATATACTAGTTATATAAGTTTAGTATAAAGGTGTTAGTATATATATATATATATATATATATATATATATATATATTTTTAAGTGTATGTTGATTTTTTTTTTAAAAATGTAAGCTTGATTTATTTATTTATATGTTTGAAAAACATGTAAATTAAATTTGTGATGTTTGAACTTAGAATATAAATTTCATGTGTGCATATATAGTTATAGGTGGTTATAAAAGTTCGCTTATACCATTTATCTTCATCGTTCCAGTTCTGATCTGATCCGTTTCATCAATTCGAGCCAATCAGCTTTGATCGTTGAATTCGTGCCGATTTTGCTTTGCTTGGATTTGAAATTTAATTTCAGTGTCTGTATCAGTGTGCGTATCTGTGTCTCCTTCTATATTCTCTAGCCTCGAAAGATGAGCAATCACTCACGATTAACATTTTTTTATTCATTAAATTTGATTTCAATTGAAACGACAATTGAAATATGCTGCTGTAGTTATTTAAATTTTTTATATATGCTATTATCTGTAACTGTTCACCTGCGGGATATGACACCATATCCTGTTGTTTATATTATATTGTTATTGATGATATATGCCTGGTATTTTATTGTATTTTCTGTTATCGCTTTGCAAGTTCCCTGTAGTTTAGAAATCACTATGGGTTGAAATGATACATACCCGAACAAACTTTAGAATAGGAGAAAATCGTTATGGGTTGAAATGATAAACCCAAGCGATTTTCATTTAATTGAATTTGGGATTACGGGTTGAAATGATATCCACCCGTATATCTTTAGTATACGGATTGAAATGATAAATATCCGTAGCACTTGACTATATGATAGGAAATATATACAGACACTGTTGGTCCATATAAATATTTTGAAAATAATTTCTATAATTTTGGAAAGAAATATATGGTTTAATAAATTTGAATCTTAAGATATTTTATAAATGAAAATTGTATATATAGATTTAGTAGTAATATTTGACTTAAATTAGATTGATTCAATACATATAATATGGTTAAGTATTTATGTAAATCTATATTTCAAATAGATTCTCTTGTAATAAATTGAATAATTAAGATCGGGAGATAAATTTGGGTTTATAAAAACGGTATTTAAATAAGGATTTATTTAATTAAATCGATTTGAAATTTTTGAATGGGAAATTTAAAGGGTGTGATTTTATAACTGGAATTTTGATTTAAGTGATTTAATGAATATTTCACGTTTAAATAAATTAAAGAAAATATTGAATAAAATGTAATTTAAGGTTACTTAAATGATATTGAATCTAATAAGGGAGTATTTCAAGACTAAATAAGAATGAGGTTAAATCGAGATCTATATGAAACTGTTATATAGAACATTTAAATATTAAAGCCTTGAACTATACCGGAATTTAAATGGTTTATGTTGAGATTCGGATCTGTATTTGAAATCAACGTAGTTGAATTTGTTATTTAGCAACTAAATTGAATTAAAATGAAAATTTCGGTTGAACTAAATTTGAATTTATTATTTAGAAAACTAAATTGAATGAAAATTTAGTGAAACGTTGAATACTTAAAGTTTTGAAATATATGGAAATATAAAGGGGTATTTGTGATTATAAATCCGAATTTGAGATCGATAAAATTTAAGTGGTTATTTTAGAAATTGGGTTAAATTTAAATTGATAAATTGAGATTGAATTTAATTTGAATGAGAAGGTCGGGTTGATGTTGAAACGATTTGTTAAGTTGAGGGAATTGAAAATACTTTATTGTATAAATTATTTAATATATATAAATACTATTTTGGGAAATATAGAGATATTTGAAGTGAAATTGGTATTTTGGTTTTGAAGTATAAATAAATTGGAATGACCACGGTGTTATAGTGTATATTTCTACCTTGTAGATAGTTCCATGGACCCTTAGAGGATGGTTATCCCAAACATCCTTTAAGTTATTTGTTTTTCAGTTGATATTTCACTTGAGTTAGATTTATTGATATAAGAATGTTAATCCCGACTCGAGTGTTTTGTGTTTTGCTTTACGCTCGGGTCAGACTGAGTGATACAGCATTAGAGGCTCACCTTTGGAGTTCGGAGCTTCATTTGGAGATCCAACTATCGATTCAGATCTCAGCCTTTCCAGTTGATTGGTTCAGAGAAGTCATCTGTTGCATTGGAGACTTCACTGCATTTGAACTATTCGGTTGTATTTTACTTCTAACTCTGATGTATATAGTAGCTTCATGAATTACTATTCTTTATCTATTCCGCTGCATTATATTACTCTATGATCTGTGATTGATTTATTTATTGTATATTTTAAGTTTTGCCAAATTTAAATTAACAATTCGGTATTTTGAAATTATTCAAGTCGGACATGTATGGTTTTATTGTCGATTTGAATAGTCTAAAATAGCGGGTCGTTACAGTAGGTATCAGAGCTTTGGCTCTAGGCAAAACTTAGCATATATGGTAAATTTATTTACAGAATCACTTCCGCTCGAGTTGAATCTCTTCCTTTTGACTCGATTTCCTTTGAATTTTCGAATGTCCCTCGGTTCCGAAATTCATTCTGTCTCTCCCTATTTATATTCGTTTGTTTCCGGAGTATCCCATAACTCCACTGAATGATTTGTAAAGGGGGTGAAAACTTCTTTTCAATTGGCATTGACTCACCGAAGATTTCTGTATCCTCGGTTTACTATGCTGCTATATCTTGTTATGCCGAATTCTATATCTCTGGCGATTGAATGTCGAATTGCCTCACAATTCTACACCGATCTAATTTTGGAATCACGGTTGACCGGTAAAGGTCGCCCACGATTTATAGAAGTATATCCATCTTCTATTTTGTAATTTAATTATCTCATCTTCGATCGAGTCTATCTTCGAATCAGGATTCTATTGATTGGAGTTACTCTAAATTAAATCGCTATCTTTGTTTTGAAATCCATTCTTGAATCATCCTTTGAAAATCGGGTTTTGTTTGTATTATTGAAATTGTTTATACCGAAATTTTATTTTGATAACTATGATTTTTTTTATATATAAAAGTGAAAATGTTTTCGATAAGGATTATATACCCATATATATAAAGCAAATAAGAAATGTTATTCTATATAAAAAGGTTTTGAAAGGATTTGAAATTTTGAAAAATTATAAGAAATTGATTTATATAAAAATGATTTATAACAATAGAGTTAAATTTGAAATTTGAGAATTGAATTCCGGTATTTTGAAATTGGTTTTAAGATTTTGGAAAATATATAAAAATAATACGATTTAAAAGTATTTTTCCGAATAAGAAATGTTTCAAATGAGTTCAAATGAATTCCAATAATTTTGAAGAAATTTCAAAGAAGTTTTCAAGTAAATAGAAGTCCAGAACTCACTTATGTAATAATTTCGGTGATGAGTGCACGCATCATCGACGTTGATTTTCGAGTTTCAGAGTGGGGGAGAGGCCACTTTAATAGCTTCGCTATGCAAGTGATTTTGTAAAACCATTTTTGATTTCAAATTCCGAAGTATAATTTGATATTTCAGAAAGATATAAGTATATATTTGAAACAATTTAAAATGAGACCGGTGTTCAGTCCTCGAGTTTCGGATTTAATAATTGATTTATTGATTTATTGTTGATTTTCAACTCTTGAATTGAAAATTTGATTTCCCTTGCTATTTTGAATGTTCGAACACTTCCAAATCGAGATTAAATTTTCAAAGCTAAGAAATTTCGAAGAGTATAAAATGTTTGATAAAGAATATAAATTTAGTTTTGAAATATTTTGAAAAAAAAATAGTTGAATAATGGTTTTCAGAAAGGTAAATTGGATATTTCACATAGAAATAGATAGTTTAAAAGTTTTTTTTAAAAAAAAGGGATAATTATAAATTTGGAAACAATTTTGGGTATAATTGATTTTGGGAAAATATTTGGTTTTGAAATTAAATTGGAATTAAAAACCAGTACTTATATGGTGATTTTTGGAAATGAATTTGTTTGACTTGGATTATTTTAATTTGGAAAATAGGATAATTTTCTAAACCTATTATTTTGGGAACTTTGAAATTTAGATATTTAATTTGGAAGAAAATTTGGTGAAATCATATATGATTTTGAAACTGAATTGATATTGAAATGATTTGAAATTTGAGAACCTTGTATTATTAAGCACTTGATTTGGGAGTGGTCGAACTTATATAAAATGGATTGTATAAGTATGAAGTTGATTTGAAATCTATTGATTTGAAAGGTACTCAATTTGGAAAGAGATTTTATATAATCGAAGTCTATATAAGTATGATTTGATCTACTATTGATTTGGAAAGTATTCGATTTGGGAAAAATGGAATCCTATATATATGGATTTTATATAAGTATGATATTTGAAAGTGATTTGAAAAGGTACTATATGATATATATTTTCGAAGTAAGGATATGGAAAGTGCCTTCTGCTTGATATCCGCTTTGTGGCCACATCGTGGACTCATTCTATCGATATTATTCTCTCTGATTTTTGGTTTTCCGGATGTAATACTCGAGTGTTCCCACCGTGGCGTAACCCATGGTTTTTTTTCCTCTCGAGACTGCATAGCGCAATTGCCTGGCTGAGTCTGGCCTAGGGGTACGGATTGTTTCCTGGGGGATCCAGGCGTAACCATTGTGTATCCTGCACTCTACTAGTCATCATGGCGTAACTCGCAGAGCTGAGAAAGCTTACAGATACGGATTGTTTCCTGGGGGATCCAGGCATAACCATTGTGTATCTGCGAACCATGGTCGGACAAAGGTTGTGGTTTGGTTGTTTTGTTTGGACTGTACTTTCTATATCTGTTTTAAAGGTTTTTCAAGTATTTTCACTGGGTGTTGAAACAAGTCTACTAAGTACTTGAAGAATTCTAGCTTTGCGCGTGATCAACGCATGGCCAGAGTCTGCAAGAACGAGGATAAACTTGTTGAAACATCGAGTTATAAAAGTATTTTCGAAAGGAAAATCTATTTCGATATAATAGTATTTTATTATAAAAGTATTATTATAAAGGTATTTATTATAAAAGTATTTTTCCCAACAAAGGAATTTTGTGTTAATATTTGAGATTGAAACTCTTATGGTTTGAAATTTACGATTCGTGCCCGATTCTATTCTTTGAATCTACCTTATCGTCTCAGCTTTAGTTGTTCACCTATATTCCGTTTCCAGAATCTACCTTCCTTTCCTTTTTGAATATAATCTTTTAAATATTGCTTATCTCTATACTACATTGGTTAATAGAAAATTTTAGGGGTATAAATATTTTTGAAGTCATTAATTAAATAAAACATATTTAAAGAAAATGATTATTAATTTATTGATAATATTTGAAAAGTGTCTTGAGATAAATTAAAAATTCCATGAGTTATGGATTAAATGTTTTCAAATAGCTTCTTTAAATATAATTAATGATGTAAATAATTGTTTTCAAATAGTTTTCATATACTTATAAAGGTGTTATTTAAACATATAAATGGTATTTATAAAGAAAGCAAGAAGTTTTACAAATGGGTTTTGAAAAGTATGAATATCTCAAGTAAAATTTATATAGTTAAATCAATTATTTACCCCTGTGTTAACGCTTAAATTTGAACGCTAACACCCCGGTGTGTGAAGTGTATTTGTGAAAGCACCACCCGATAGATCGGGAATGAATTATAAGTAAGGAGATTGCAGAAAAGTAGTAAAAACACAAGTTTTATAGTGGTTCGGCCCAAAATCAGGCCTACGTCCACTTAGATTCTCTTTATTGCTGATATGAGTACAATTTATATCACTTTCTTCAATTACAATCAACTTCAGACAAATGGTTCAAACTCCCATGAAGAATAATCTTTCGAATTCATCTTGAATGATTGTGATTCTTCTTTGAAGTGTGTAATAGCGTCCTTGGAGTTTGGAGTGCTTGGAGTGTTGCTTGAGTTGAGAAAATGGCAGAGTAACGGTGCTTCGAGAATTAGCCCAAAAAAGGGTCCCCTCCACATTGAATGTGGCCATGTATTTATAGGCAAATTTTTAGGCTGGAACTTTCAAGTCATGAGTCGTGACCGACTCATCATGAGTCGTGAGTCGTGGCCGACTCATCGTGAGTCGTCTGCGAGTCAAAAGTTGCCGTCTAAGATGAGGCGACCCTGGTCTTCTACACAGCAGCTTCAGGTTGAGTCATCAACGAGTCATCATGTACGACTCATCTCAAGTCGTAAGTCATCAACGAGTCATCATGTACGACTCATCTTAAGTCGTAAGTCATCAACGAGTCATCCCCTTGCAGCATGATTCTGAGCTTGTCTCTGAGTCGTGTGTCGTGAATTGACCTATCTTTTGAGTCGTAGCTGCCTTAGGTCATAGACTCCTTAAGTCGTAAGTCTTTTGAGCCATAAGGTTTTATGACTCGGATCTCTCCTTGGGTCGTTGAGTCGTTAATGAACTTGAGTCGTAAGGTTTTATGAACCGTTCCTCTCCTGAGTCGTAAACCCAATGGAATACTTAAGGGCCTCGAATGGATGAGTCGCGACCAACTGAGTCGGTCTTTGATGAGTCGGAGCCAGGTCAGATGAGTCGGTGATAGAATGAATCGTGAGGTTTCTTGAGTCGGCAGCTTAATGAGTCGGCCTGTATCATTGAGTCGCTACTAGTTGAGTCGGGGATTCTTTGAGTCGGTCCTTTCCTTAAGTCGTGAGGTCTCCTAAGTCGTTAGGCACCTTAAGTCGTAGGTCGTTTCAAGTCTTAACCCGTTGACGCCTCTAACTCGTAGGCCTTTTAGCTCGTATGCTGGAACGGGGTTAACATTTGCCCCTCAAAGCACACGCTTAAGTCGTAAGTCGTGTGCTTCGACTCATCATGACCCGTGCCGAGTCGAGTCCCAACATTTCCAGGTATAAAAATGCTTGAGTCGCTTCTCCTCTTTCTCACTTCTTATTACTTATCCCAGAGCCGCATCTGCCATTAGAGACCTTTCAACCTTTCGAAGGCGAATCCAAGTTAGCTGATCATCAATCCATCCTTTCCACTACATTGCGTAAGTGATTTCGAACTTCAATCCAACAACGTCCATTGCTAAGGCACAAATTTTCGCTTCCTGTTCCCAAATCACCGCCGCATGTCTCACTTGGGCTTTGATTTGAGTTGTGAACGATTCTGATCATTGTTGGCTACGTTGTTGTTGTGATCCTCTAGATTATAGCATCGCCCTTGATTCGTGGCAGCTTCATAACAGTTTTGGATCGGCGTTTGATAAACTGGTGGGATAAATGAGTAATAGGCTTAGTTGAGGAGTTTGCATTCCAGACCTACTTCACGACTTTATCGTCTTTTGGATCTTCCGACTTAAGGATTTTCCGCAATCTCAATTGCACACGGCTTAGATTTTAGGTTGTATTGGTTGTCTGGCGACTTACAGCTTCGGTTGTACGAGCGACCCAGTCCTTTGAATTTGTTACACGACCTATTCTTTAAGCCATGCACGACTTAAGCCTTGAGTCGTGAACGACTCGGCACTTGGCTATTTTCCATTCTGAGCTGCTTCTTGCGACTTAACCATGAACCGACCTAATGTACACCATGACTAAAGCCGTAAGTCGTGCCAGAGATAGGACTTGGAGATTTTCCCACTGTTTTTATGACTTATGACTCAAAGCTCTTAACTCGTAGGAAAGATTCTTGAGTCGTTGATGAGTTAGGACTTGTATGGATTTTGTTCGAACTTTGAACCATTGCATGGTCTTTGAACCGTTGAACCCTATTGCGTTCATTGACGGGTTACCTTGACTTGCAGGCTAACAATCTGTCCAACACAATATTTACAGAAAATTGGGACGAATATACTGCCATTGACTGCCCACATCAAATGACAGATTAGCTTATAGCAGATAATCAATTTAAACAAATTATGTGAAAGAAGTGCTCTAAATCAACAAATCCAAGTAGAATGCTAATGCAATATTGAAACAGTCAACTGAAATTAACCGGTTTGCACTAACACCACACCTGAACTTTTAAGTTAATAAGTCCTGAAATTTGGTAGTCAACCAACTGCCAACTAGCTTAACTTCAGTTATATTTACTTGTTTATTTTCATTAGTTCTGCACAACATTTCACACTTTTAGGAAACGTGTACCTTCGCATTTGAACATCCAGTTGCTTGTGTAGAATGACCTCTCATCAAGAAGAGCCGATGGACCAGGCTGAAGATGTCTTTCCAGTAGCTATCCCTATAGACAACCCTCCGGAGAGGACATCCACAACTTTGAATCAGCGGGCATTTAACCAACTGCGCGTCCAGTTTGGCATTGATGATGCCGACATCTTATTTCCGGGGCCAAATGACACTGCTGACAATCCTCCCTACGGCTTTGTTGCAGTCAATCGCCAAATGTGCTTAAGTGGGGCGATTCCTCCTTTTAACGACTTTCTCCAACAGTTCCTGCTTCGGTTGTCTATCTCTCCATTCCAATTACACCCCAATGGCTACGCCATTCTGATGGGGTTATGTGTTCTATCCAGGAGAGTTTTGGATCGGTTACCAAGCTTCGAGGAGATCTGCTATTTTTGCTCATTCACGAAAACTAAAGACCATCCCTCCATCGTGGTTGTAAGAAGCGCTCGAAATCGCAAACTTATTACTGATCTCTCCGAAAGCGCTCACGGATTTTTGAATCAGTTTTTCTTCGTTCGCTGCCCTCCAGGGTTTTATGCCATCTGGAGAGTGGGAAGTAAGATTTCCTGTCTCTACTTTTTCCGTTTTGAAACTTTCTCGAGATCTGAACTCTCAGCTGCTAATTTCATTCTTTTCCTGTTTTTAGCACTTCCTCTCCCTTCTAGAGATCCGATTCATAAACAAGTTTTCGAGAGGTTGAGTGCCGTGGCTGCGGAAGAAAGGAGCATAAAATTTCTGCTGAAGGATGAATTTTTACACCAATACGGGCTTCTACATGCTTCTCGTTCTACGCATGCTCATGAAGTTCCAACAGAAGTTCCCGATTCCCCGACGAAAACTCCTGACGCCCCGGTTACTGTCGAACAACTCGCATCAAAAGAGTCTAATATTGAAGCTTCATTGGTGAAGTGTTCCACTTCTACCGACATTATGGGGTCATCCAGTAAGACGGTGCTTGCCCCGATCGAGGAAGAAGAAGAACCTTCACAGCCTCTCGGGGGATTAGCTGATGCAGGAATTGAGAAAACAAGTCCCACCAAGCATGGTGGTGACGATGTTTATGAGGGGTTGAGCGACATAATAGTGACTTCGCAGGAGCTTTTTAGAGATGACGTATCTAAAACTATCTCTCCTGTAATTGAGGCGACGTCTCTTCTTCGACAAACGCCAACACAAACATCAACTCCTCATACCCAAGCTATCATCACCTCTACACCAAAGAGTGGTTTGTAGCTTAATGCGTGTAGCTTGCACATCACACAACACTTAGGATTTTTTGGCATTTGTTCACATTTAACTTCTTTTCTCTGGAAGTTTTTAAGACTTGTTATTTTTGCCTTTCAGATTCCTCTATGGGGCGCAGCGGCAGCGGTTCTTATTACAAAGACTTTCGACGCTATGGAGGGCGTGGCAGCTATGATTACAAGCAATACTATACCGATTCCAGAGAGACCAATGAGCAGAGAGCTGCGCGAAAAGCTGAAGAGAGGAGAAAGTATGAAGAACGCCACGAGGGAGCAGGCACGCGATACGAATCCTTCCCAAGGGGTGATGATTCCCATAAACGTAAAACGCATGATGATAGGGGGAAGAGCCATATTGAGGATTCGAGAAAGCGGACCAAACTTGGCGAGGAACACGCGCCTGTGACATCCGAGAGACCTGGCGCCTCAGTTTCTACTGACATCCCTTCCAAATCTCCTGCTCTTGAAGGAAGTGCCATTCAAACACTCCTCAACAGGCCTTCATATCATGTTGAAAGGGGCCCCCCGACTTTGCAGAGCCGATTCCCGAATTGGTGTTTGAGGGGGGTACGCTTCGACCTTGATTTGGTCCCCATCGACAAAGAAGCCATGTACAGAAATCTCGATGCTGTCAGGCTTGATATTGACAGAATGTCTGGATGGCAAAAGCTTGTTGATGAACTTCAAAGAGTTAATCGGGCTAACATCGAAGCAATGCTGACCATGGAAAATGATAAATCAGAGTGGCAGAAGATTCTTGATCAACACAACGTTGAGATGAAGGAGATAGCCGAATACAATGAAAAACTCGAAGCCGAAGTAAAGCAGCTCAAAGATGATCTTGCCTCTTCTACTAATACTTACACCCAAAGAGAAGAGGTATTGCAAAAACAAGTGCGAGATGCGCACGCCAGCCAGAGGGACGCCGAAGCTAAAGCTGAGAGGCTAGAGCAAGCTGTAGAGAACCACCGCACTGATGTCACCCAGTTGCAGAATAAACTGAGCGCCCGGGATATGGAGATTGAAGCGCTAAAAGCCCAACTTGCTCAGACCGAAAAAGATCGAGATGAGGCCATGGCTGGTAAGATTGCAGCCGAAGAAACTGTTCAGACCATGGAAACCGACATCAATTCGACTTTATTCGACTTTTATGTACACTGTGTCTTGGGACGCGGCAGCCTCTCTTTTCTTGGTCCTAAATATGAAATCACCCTGGCCGAGGTGTGGGAAGCTGCTCTTAGCATGTTTAAAGACACCGGGTATGGCGATGAAGATTTTGAGGCGCGTTACCTGGATGAGGAAGCTCGCGCTGCTCTTGTGAAGGGGCAAGAACAACTTGCCAGGATGAGAGCTGGAATGGCGGAAGAGGAACATTCTGGAAAGGAATTACCACTTACTCCCTCTGTCCAACCTCCAGTTTCTCCCGTGGTTGACATCACGGGTTCTAGCTCCTACACTCCGCCTGCGACTAAGATAGTAACTGAAACTACAAGTGCACAAGGCGGGGATGAAGGCGGTGAAAGCAACGAAGCGCAGCGATATGAAATCAGCATCAGAGATCCAACTGCCCCAGGTAAACTTGACACCGGACCAGTCCAAGTGGTGAACTGCTCGTTTGCTCCTTGTGAACTTGACGATCTTCTTGATTATTTTTCGAATTTCAATGAATTCCCGACCTTTGATTATTCTTCAAATGTCAATGAATTCCCGACTTTCGACGAGCCGTCATCCCCTCTCTTTTCGAAAGATACTGATATTTTATGTTTTTTCTCCTTTGTAGTGAAAGAACCGAGCCAAACTCAAGCTTCTTCTCCCCCGGTTATCCTTCCTTCATCTCTTCAAGTGGCGCCTCCTTCTGCCTCGCAACCTGGATCACAGGAGGAACAAATAGAGGCTCTTCACGGCTTGGATGATCCCATCGCTTCGCAAGAGCAGAAAGATGAGAGACCTGAGGGAGGTGACATTTCCCCGGAACGGACTCCTTCTGACGACATTGTTCTATCAAAACTTGTCACTCCGGGGAGTGAGTCTTCCTCACAAAGGAGAGAGAAGCGTGGGACATCAAAGAGGAGGGGGAAGAAAATCACCGCCACTAAAGAGGAGCCGGAAGTTGAACCGGTTACACCTGCTTCTCCTACTTCCCTTATAACCACTGGCCGACCTGAAAAGCTGGTTATTCGACCGAGTAAAGGGTCCAAAGGAGGGAAGAAGAAGTGAAGATTTTAGCTTTTTTTTTTTTTTTCTTTTGTATGAACTGGCCGAGAGTTGTGCGGGTACCGGCCCCCGCTTTTATTTTGAAACCTGTATCTGCATTATAGTTGAATAAAATGATTCTTCGTTTGTACAAATTTCTGTTTGAATATGAGAATGCATTTACTATTTATTTTTGCACAAGTTTGTTTATATAGTGTTGCAGCGGGCTTATGGTATGTTGCTTGAGTATTACTCTACTGATGCATCTATACTACTATACCATGTTGCCCCCATACCTTAAGCTTGCTGCAATATTTTACACTTCGAGGGGACTTGCACTCTTATTTGCTAAAGAATAATTATTTTATTCTTTAAAGAAAATTTTTATAGAGTACAACTCCCTTCGTATAAGTTTTTACGCTTTGTCGTTCGAAGAAATCACTTTTTCCTTTTGCTTACGTGCATATTTCACCAAGTGAATTCCTCTATGTGGTAAAGCGGACCTCTGAAGGGTACTTTAACTTCTTTTCTTTTTACGATCATTTCCCATAGTAGGCAAATTACTTTTCCTTTGAAAGTTAAAGTACGCTTTTGATGAGGATTTTTTTTTTATATATAGAAAGTTGTACCTCTGAGGAGGGATTTTTTCACGTTTCAACACTTGGAAGTTTTATTTCAATCTCGGTGAAACGTGTACCTCCAAAGAGTTATGCCTTAGAAATCCTTTTCACGTTTCAACACTTGGAAGTTTTATTTCAATCTCGGTGAAACGTGGGTTTCCGAAGAGGTCTTTCTTCTTAATTGTGTCCCCGGGAGGGGGTTATACCTCTAAGGAGGGATTTTTTTACGTTTCAACACTTGGAAGTGTTATTTCAATCTCGGTGAAACGTGTACCCCCAAAGAGTTGTGCCTTCGAAGAAAGCCTTTTCACGTTTCAACACTTGGAAGTTTTATTTCAATCTCGGTGAAACGTGTGCTTTCAAGAAGGTCTTTGTTTTTGCATTTCAACTTTGGTGAAGTGAAATTCCGAAGAGCGGTTGTTACACTTCAACTCCTGGCGAAATGTGCCTCCGAAGAGGGCTTTTATTTTGTTTACATTTCAACTCTGGTGAAGTGAAATTCCGAAGAGCGGTCACAACACTTCAACTCCTGGTGAAATGGGCCTCCGAAGAGGGCTTTTATTTTGTTTACATTTCAACTCTGGTGAAGTGAAATTCCGAAGAGCGGTCACAACACTTCAACTCCTGGTGAAATGGGCCTCCGAAGAGGGCTTTTATTTTGTTTGCATTTCAACTCTGGTGAAGTGAAATCCCGAAGAACGGTTATAACACTTCAACTCCTGGTGAAATGTGCCTCAGAGAGGGTTTTCATCGCCTGGAAGTTACTCTCTCATGGTTGGAGGGTCATGACTCCTCCAATCTTTTTTGTTGAGTAGAGAACTTTCTTTTTTGTGGCGTATGACCCATTAGAGGTCTTTTATCCTCCGAAGAGTTGCGCCCCCGAAGAGGACTTGTGCTGCTGATGGTAGCTTTGGTTGTTCCTTTGTTCACTTGCTTATGCCTTTTCAGCGATCCCCTCTTTTTTTTTTTTTTTTTTTTCTTTTCAAGTTTTCATCCCCCTCTTCTCGCAAGTGGCTTGTTTAATCCAAGGAAATGTACTTCATTGCCAGGCAAGTTCGTGAGAACGGGCACTAGCTTCCTAATTGGATGTTTGTTTGTTCAAACAATTTCAATTTATCAGCAAGGGCTCGTTTCTATCGAAATCATTAGTCGTTCAATTGAAGTATTTCCTATCTAGGATTTGAATTCGGGGTCTTTGAGACTTGAAATTTGTTTGTTGAATGATGGTGAGAATCGCTCGGTCTTATTATGCGCAAGTTTCATTTCCATTGTCTGCAAAAATTTAAATTGACATTTCAGCAATACATTTTATGTATTTTTATATCGAAAACAAAGCAAACATATAATGATAATAAGGAACACAAGATTTATAGTGGTTCGGCCATGAAATTGGGCCTACATCCACTTTATATTCTTTCATTATTTACTTGCATCAGTTTCACAATTGCTTTCAATTACAAGAATCATACATTCATAATTCTTTTTACAATGTTTCAACAAAATTTTCAAGTAAAGTATGGACGCAAGTGGTTGCTGTTCCATGCCCTTGGAATTTGATCTCCATCAACAGTGGTGAGCTTGAATGTGCCGTCGAGAAGCTTCTGACCTATTACATATGGTCCTTCCCAATTTGGCCCAAACACACCTGTCGCGGTCATAATTCTTTTCAGGACTAGATCTCCAATTTCAAAGCTGCGTTGACGAACTTTGGAATTGAAATGTCTGGCTATCCTTTGCTGATGAGCTGCAACTCTGAGGTTAGCTTCATCTCTTTTTTCATCAAGGAGATCCAGCGCTTCAAGTTGCAGCTTTTCATTTTCTGCTTGATTGAAATGGATTCTTCTGTGTGAAGGGACCTCTGTTTCAACCGGGATCATTGCTTCCGATCCGTATGCTAACGAAAAAGGAGTATGCCCAGTTGCAGTTTTGTGAGTAGTTCTGTATGCCCATAGTGCAAGTGGTAGTTTATCGACCCAACCACCTTTTGCTCTTTCGAGTTGCTTTTTGATGGTTGATTTGATGATCTTGTTCACTGCTTCCACTTGCCCGTTTGCCTGCGGATGAGCTACTGCCGAAAAGCTTTTCTGGATTTTGAATCGTTTGCAAAAATCCTGGAATTCCTCACTTTCAAACTGAGTACCATTGTCTGTGATTATTTTCTGAGGCACACCGTATCTGCAAATGATATTCTTGGTCACAAAGCTTATCATTTTCTTAGAAGTGATAGTAGCCAATGGTTCAGCTTCAGCCCACTTAGTAAAATAATCAACTGCAACAATAGCATATTTAATCCCTGATTTAGCAGTTGGTAGCGGCCCAATGAGATCCATTCCCCAAATTGCAAATGGCCATGGACTGACCATCTGTGTGAGTTCGGTAGAAGGTGCTCTAGGAATTTTGGCATATCTTTGGCACTTGTCACATTTTCGGGAGTAATCTGCGGCATCCCGATTAATTTCTGGCCAAAAATATCCGTATCGGAGAATTTTCTTTGCTAGTGTTTGACCACCTGAATGATCACCGCATTCTCCTCCATGCACTTCAGCTAGGATTGTTTTGGACTCTTCCCGGGATACACATCGAAGCAATGGCATTGAGAATTCCCGTCTGTACAATCGGCCATCCTGAATTACATAGCGAGAGGCCTTCCTTAGAAGCTTTCGTCTTTCTATCGAGTTTTCTGGCAGAGAACCCCTGAGTAGGTAATCCAGTATTGGAGTCATCCATGACTCTTGTTCTTGAGATACATTCATAATCCAGTCTATATCCATCTCGTCTATACTTGGCGCTGAAAGGACTTCTACAGGGACCAATCCCAATAGTTGAGCTTTACCAGAACTTGAATACTTTGCGAGGGAATCTGCCTTCATATTCTCTTCACGAGGAATGTGGCTTATTGAATAGTGATCGAGTTCATATAGGAGTTCCCAAGCCTTTAACAAGTAGGAAGGCAGATTTCCACCTTTTGCTTGAAATTCCTTCTTGACTTGGCATACGATAAGCTGAGAATCACTGAAAATTTGTAATGCTCGAATGTTTAGCTCTTTAGCGATTTTCAGACCTGCAATAAGAGCTTCATATTCCGCTTCATTGTTTGTTGAAGGAAATTCCAGTCTTAGTGCATAACATAATGATCGACCTTCAGGAGTTTCAAGTACCACTCCGGCTCCAGAACAGTAGTCATTTCTTGCGCCATCAACATACATCTTCCACTGGATTGGAGAATCATTGATCGCTTTTTCCTCGCCATTATCTTTCTCTGTGAATTCTGCAATGAAATCAGCTAAAGCTTGTCCGTTGATTGCTTTTCGGGGGTGATAGGTGATGTCATATTGACTAAGTTCAATGTTCCATTTTAGAAGACGACCCGAAGTTTCAGGGCGAAATAGGACTTGCTTTAGAGGCTGATCAGTGAGTATTTTGATAGGATGAGCTTGGAAATATTGCCTCAGTTTCCTCGATGCAACTAGTAGGCAATAGGCGAGTTTTTCCAACTTGGAGTAATTCAGCTCTGCCCCAGTGAGTCTTTTGCTGATATAGTAAACTGGATGTTGAATCCTTTTGTCTTCCCGTATCAGCGCTGCACTTAGAGCATGAGATGATACTGCCAAGTATATGAGAAGATCCTCGCCATCGCCTGGCCTAGAAAGTATCGGAGGCGTTTCCATATGACGGATCAACTCTTCAAAAGCTTTTTGGCATTCGGGAGTCCATTCAAAGTTCTTCTTTCCTTTTTTCAGGGCATCGAAGAACGGGATGCATTTATCAGTAGCTTTGGAAATGAACCGATTCAAAGCGGCGACCTTTCCGTTGAGACTTTGCAATTCCTTCTTCGTTCTAGGGGCTTTAACTTCTTTTAAGGCGGTAATTTGAGCTGGGCTAGCCTCTATGCCCCTAGCACTGACAATAAAACCTAAGAACTTTCCGGATTCGACCCCAAATGTACATTTCAGAGGGTTAAGTTTCATTCTGTATTTCCGGAGGACTGCGAACATTTCTGCTAAGTGTTCAATGTGATCCACTGCTTTCCTGGACTTCACTAACATGTCGTCGACGTAGACTTCCATAGTTTTGCCCAATTGCGGTTTGAACATAACATTAACAAGTCTTTGGTAGGTTGCCCCTGCGTTTTTCAATCCGAAGGGCATAACTCTGTAGCAATAAAGTCCAACATCTGTGATAAAGCTTGTATCCTCTTGATCCGGCTCATGCATCATGATTTGGTTATAACCGGAGTAGGCATCCATGAAGGATAACAATTCATGTCCCGCAGTTCCGTCTACCAGTTGATCGATCCTGGGTAATGGGAAGCAATCTTTGGGGCAAGCCTTGTTTAGATCAGAAAAGTCGATGCATACTCTCCATTTTCCATTAGCTTTCTTGACCAGCACAGGATTTGAAACCCAATTCGGATACGTAGATTCTTTGATGAAGTTATTTTCCATGAGTCGATCAACTTCTTCTTTTAATGCTGCTGACCTTTCTGGACCTTGGGTTCTTCTTTTCTGTTTAACTGGCGTAAACTTTGGGTCAATATTCAGAGCGTGTACTGCAACTTCTGGGGATATCCCACACATATCGGCATGAGTCCAAGCAAAGACATCCAGATTTGCTTTCAGGAAAGATATCAAGACATTCTGAATTGACACATTAAGCTGCGAACCCACATTCAACACCTTATTTGGGTCCTTCGGGTCAACAGGTACCGGAATTGTCGTTTCCACCGGTACTACTCTATTCTCCCATGTACTGGCTTTTCTGGGATCCATTTCTTTCCGTGCCCCGCTGTGCTCGCCAGTGCAGGGTCCGCTCTGTAATTGCTACAAAGCTGGTTCCTTGATGCGGACTGGAGTTGCCGCATCCTTTCCCATTTCTCTTTTTCTTGACTCTCGCAGCTCTGTCCAATAACATTCTCGCGCAGCATTTTGATCCCCTTTTATAACTCCTACTCCATTGTCAGTAGGGAATTTAATAGTGAGGCACCACGGGGCTAGGATAGCTTTGAATGCTGCGAGTGTTGGACGGCCAAGAAAAGCATTATAGGCAGAAAACTCATCGACAATCACAAATGTTTGCTTTCGGACCACTTTCCTTTCTCCTTCCCCAAGTTCTACAAACAAATCGATGGTTCCTACTGGTTGCTTTGGCTCCCCTGTGAAGCCCACGATTTTCTGTGATGAGGCTTGCACATCGATCATAGGGATTTTCATCTGGTCAAATGTCTTCTTGAAGAGAATATTGCATGATGCTCCGCAGTCAATGAGGACTCTTCTGACAATGGCTGGTCCAATACCAGCCGAGATGACCAAGGGATCTAAAGTAGGAGCTTCAATACCTGTAGAATCTCTGGCTCTGAAAATAATATCGTCACTGAAAGTTTTCTGTTGTTTAAGGGGCGTAGTGTCTTCTAGAACAAAGACGTTTTCTTCGGCTGGAGCATATTTCAAAGCCCTGGAATATCTCTCCATCTCACCCCAACTTTTACCAGCTGGGTGAGGTCCTCCTGAAATGACATTGATAACGGGCCTTCCAGATTCGTGCCCCGTAGCTTTCTCTCCTGCCCCAGGCTGATGAACAGGGGCCCGCTGCCCCTGACTCGACGATGCAAGATTGTTGCTATTCTTTTTTACGAATTGCTGCAACTTGTTTTCTCTTAGCAACTCTTCAATCAGATTTTTCAGCTGGCGGCATTCATCAGTTTCATGACCTGGTTGATTGTGGAAGCGGCAGAATTTCCCACTTTGTATGGCTTTTCTCCCAGTTCTCAACGGGATAGGTTTAGGGAAATCGACGGAATCTTTAGTGGCGAGGTAGATGTGCTCCGGTGTATGTGATAATGGAGTATATTCTGATGGCTTGAAGGACCGGGGCTTCTTCAGATTACCCTGTTTCTTCCCATTACTATTCTCCCTTTTTTCCCCCACCGATTCATTCTTGCATGGAGCGATAGTGTTGTCTTCTGCTTTTTCTAACACTGTCTTTACTGGTAAAGGACGGCTTTCCAAGCGAATGAACTCGTCTGCTTTTTTGTAGAACTTTTCGAGAGAGGTTGGCTCCTTCATATTTAACCATTTCCCAAATTCGCTTGACTTATCGATAGCCCTCATCAGATAAGTCAATATCATTCGTGGTTCAGCATTGTCCACCTCAGCCAGTGCTATATTGAAGCGGTTCAAGAAGGATCTGATAGATTCACCAGGATTCTGCTCTAAACTCGATAGTGACATAATATCCTTGGCCTTCGAAGCATATAGTCTAAACTGCTCCTTGAATTTTCTGGTCAAGTCTGAAAACTGATCGATAGATCGGACTGGTAACTTGGTGAACCACAATAAAGCCACGCCTTCCAGGTATACGGGGAAATATCGGCACTTTATTTCGTCGGAGGCCCTGGCACCTGTCATGTGCCAGTCATATTTATACAGGAACTCATTCGGATCACTCGTCCCTTTGTAAGCTAGAATAGTCGGAGGGACAAACTTCCTTGGAAATTCTGCCTTCAAGATTTTTTCAGTAAACGGAGTTTTACTTGGAGCGAAACCCCATTCCTTCTCATCTTCAACCCTTTGCATACTTTCTCTCATGATCTGCCGGACCATTCCAGAAAGATATTCCTCATCATGTCGAGTTCTAGATCCACCGGCGTCAGGTACTGCCTGCTCAAAGGGACTAGTAGGCCTTTCAGGAGCATTCCTTTCATTAACATCATGAATGTTGCCAGCATAGTTCCTTTCATTATCAGCCGGTTCATTGTTTGCCCCGAGTAAGTCGTTCAACTTATTCAGAATCAGAGCATTCTGGGCACTTTGAGCCTCTAGTTGTGCATTTTGGGCGTTTATCTGCTGGTTTAGCCCTAGAATCACAGCATCCAATTCCGCTTTTGTAACTCCAACAGACGGAGTGGGTAGATTAGGCACAGGGGAAGCGGAGGTTCCCTCTTGAATGTTCCCAGATCTGATAGATCTGCTTTTCCTTCCAGGAGCCATAATCTCAGATATACTTCTGGTTTTTAAGGAAATTCTTTCTTCAAATCTCTGCGAAGCAATGATGACAGCTGTCCTGAGTTCAATTCTCAGTGAAAGCACCAAAAATGTTAACGCTTAAATTTGAACGCTAACACCCCGGTGTGTGAAGTGTATTTGTGAAAGCACCACCCGATAGATCGGGAATGAATTATAAGTAAGGAGATTGCAGAAAAGTAGTAAAAACACAAGTTTTATAGTGGTTCGGCCCAAAATCAGGCCTACGTCCACTTAGATTCTCTTTATTGCTGATATGAGTACAATTTATATCACTTTCTTCAATTACAATCAACTTCAGACAAATGGTTCAAACTCCCATGAAGAATAATCTTTCGAATTCATCTTGAATGATTGTGATTCTTCTTTGAAGTGTGTAATAGCGTCCTTGGAGTTTGGAGTGCTTGGAGTGTTGCTTGAGTTGAGAAAATGGCAGAGTAACGGTGCTTCGAGAATTAGCCCAAAAAAGGGTCCCCTCCACATTGAATGTGGCCATGTATTTATAGGCAAATTTTTAGGCTGGAACTTTCAAGTCATGAGTCGTGACCGACTCATCATGAGTCGTGAGTCGTGGCCGACTCATCGTGAGTCGTCTGCGAGTCAAAAGTTGCCGTCTAAGATGAGGCGACCCTGGTCTTCTACACAGCAGCTTCAGGTTGAGTCATCAACGAGTCATCATGTACGACTCATCTCAAGTCGTAAGTCATCAACGAGTCATCATGTACGACTCATCTTAAGTCGTAAGTCATCAACGAGTCATCCCCTTGCAGCATGATTCTGAGCTTGTCTCTGAGTCGTGTGTCGTGAATTGACCTATCTTTTGAGTCGTAGCTGCCTTAGGTCATAGACTCCTTAAGTCGTAAGTCTTTTGAGCCATAAGGTTTTATGACTCGGATCTCTCCTTGGGTCGTTGAGTCGTTAATGAACTTGAGTCGTAAGGTTTTATGAACCGTTCCTCTCCTGAGTCGTAAACCCAATGGAATACTTAAGGGCCTCGAATGGATGAGTCGCGACCAACTGAGTCGGTCTTTGATGAGTCGGAGCCAGGTCAGATGAGTCGGTGATAGAATGAATCGTGAGGTTTCTTGAGTCGGCAGCTTAATGAGTCGGCCTGTATCATTGAGTCGCTACTAGTTGAGTCGGGGATTCTTTGAGTCGGTCCTTTCCTTAAGTCGTGAGGTCTCCTAAGTCGTTAGGCACCTTAAGTCGTAGGTCGTTTCAAGTCTTAACCCGTTGACGCCTCTAACTCGTAGGCCTTTTAGCTCGTATGCTGGAACGGGGTTAACACCCTGACTTTCAATCTACTTTTATTTCTGGTTGTTCTATTCTCCTACCTCCTTCCTTTTCGGGGACGAAAAGTTTTGAGTGGGGGAGAGTGTAACGACCCATAAAATTTTAATAAAACGTATAAACTAATAGGTAGAGAATAAATAGTATAAATTAATAGGTAGAGAATAAAACGTATAAATAAATAGGTAGAGAATAAATAAATAACGTATAAATTAATAGGTAGAGAATAAATAGTATAAATTAATAGGTAGAGAATAAATAAGTAACGTATAAATTAATAGGTAGAGAATAAATAGTATAAATTAATAGGTAGAGAATAAATAAGTAACCTATAAATTAATAGGTAGAGAATAAATAGTATAAATTTATAGGTAGAGAATAAACAGTATAAATAAATAGGTAGAGAATAAAACGTATAAATTAATAGGTAGAGAATAAAACGTATAAATTAATAGGTAGAGAATAAATAAGTAACGTATAAATTTAGATACGTTACTTTTTGTACAAATTTAGCGTATCTTGTACTAACTATATGAAAAAAAATATAAGAACAACGCATATATATTGCCCATGATAAGCATATCTCTCCTTCTTCTTTTCATTCTCAGGAAAAAACTCTTCCCATCATTCCTCTTTGTTCCACGCGTTCACCGCATGCTCGATTACCCACAACTGTTTCCTCTCTTCTTTCATTCTTTATATGTAAGTATTTCTTTATATATTATATCTATTTCTTATACTTGCAGCTTTATACATATTCAAGCATACGAAAGGTTTGTTAAAACATAGATTTATATGTATATTTTATTTTATACAAGATTTCAAATATCCTGGTGAGTTGGTTTTAGAGCGTATATATATAATCTGCTTGGTTATTTTAAGTTTTTATTTATAAGTTTGAAATAGATTTTCATAACACATATTTATTTTTCGGTATGTATATATGATTTCTGCATATTTGGATAAGTTTATGTTGTACAAATTATTATATATATTAGTTGTTTGTGTTAGGTATATGCAGGCTATATGGTTTCTGCATATAAAATATATAGCTTTTATAGTATTATTATATATTTTGGCAGAGTATATATTTATACAAAATATATTTTATTAACAGCTTGGTATGTTATGTTTATAAAATATGTTATGAAAAAAAGGATTTTTGGTATAAATGATTTATGTCGGTTTTCCAATGTAAATGTTAGTAATATATGAGTTTGACAGTGTATATATGTTAGTAGAAATGACATTTTGTGTATATATAAAGTTTACATAAGTTTGATATGTTATTCTTCAATATGTCTGTTTATATAACTCGGTTTTTGTTTTATATATATATTACTATTATATGATATGTATAGTAAGACTAAGTTAATTTTTAATATGTACTGTGTACATAATTTATTGTTGTTTAAGTATATAATGTATTTTGATTTTTTTTTAATAGCCGCAGCCTATATTAGCTTAGATATTTTAACTTGCATAGGTTCTATTTAGTATATAAAGTAAGTTATTTATATACTATAAGGTTTATATAAAATTTTATGATATATGTTAATACGAGTTATTATATATGTAAAGTTTATATTATATGAGTTTAAGATAGCTGTATTTTGAACATCTGGTGCGTCACATATATATATTATATCCAGGCTGCTTTGTTTTGTCATTCTATATTTTACTATTTTAAGATGAGCATATATCATATATTTGTTATACAACTGGTTGTATAGGATGTTGTGAGTCAGTAGTTAGTTTTATTGACGTTTTGAAATTTTTTAAGCACGTATGAATATATATGTATATTTATAACTATAATATGTTTCTGGTTATATAAGAGTTAGTTCAGTTTATACATGAGCAGTCTGTGTTTATGCCCATATTTTAGAAACAATAGTCAACTTTTGTTCTTTTTGGTTGATATAGGTTATGTACAGTATTATATTTATACTATTTTGGATTTAAGATGATTCTATAAATACTCTACTTTATAAATTATTTAAATACACATATATAATTTGGAAATTTATATAGGTTGAATATAATATGTTATTGAATATAAAAATATGGATGAATTTAAATTATATATATATATATAACATTTAATATATATATAGAAATAGTTATATATAAAAAAGTTTTCTTTTAGGTATTCATATTTAAACATTTATTTTATCTGTTTGAGAATATATATATATACTCGTTATATAAGTTTAGTATAAAGGTGTTAGTATATATATATATATGTATATATATATATATATATTTAAGTGTATGTTGACTTTTTTTTTTAAAAATGTAAGCTTAATTTATTTATATGTTTGAAAAACATGTAAATTAATTTTGTGATGTCTGAACTTAGAATATAAATTTCATATGTGTATATATAGTTATAGGTGGTTATAAAAGTTCGCTTATACCATTTATCTTCATCGTTCCAGTTCTGATCTGATCCGTTTCATCAATTCGAGCCAATCAGCTTAGATCGTTGAATTCGTGCCGATTTTTCTTTGCTTGGATTTGAAATTTAATTTCAGTGTCTGTATCAGTGTGCGTATCCGTGTCTCCTTCTATATTCTCTAGCCTCAAAAGGTGAGCAATCACTCACGATTAACATTTTTTTATTCATTAAATTTGATTTCAATTGAAACGACAATTGAAATATGCTGCTGTAGTTATTTAAATTTTTTATATATGCTATTATCTGTAACTGTTCACCTGCGGGATATGACACCATATCCTGTTGTTTATATTATATTGTTATTGATGATATATGCCTGTTATTTTATTGTATTTTCTGTTATCACTTTGCAAGTTCCCTGTAGTTTAGAAATCACTATGGGTTGAAATGATACATACCCGAACAAACTTTAGAATAGGAGAAAATCGTTATGGGTTGAAATGATAAAACCAAGCATTTTCATCTCATTGAATTTGGGATTACGGGTTGAAATGATATCCACTCGTATATATTTAGCATACGGATTGAAATGATAAACATCCGTAGCACTTGACTATATGATAGGAAATATATACAGACACCGTTGGTTCATATAAATATTTTGAAAATAATTTCTACAATTTTGGAAAGAAATATATGGTTTAATAAATTTGATTCTTAAGATATTATATAAATGAAAATTGTATATATAGATTTAGTAGTAATATTTGATTTAAATTAGATTGATTTAATACATTCAATATGGTTAAGTATTTATGTAAATCTATATTTCAAATAGATTCTCTTGTAATAAATTGAATAGTTAAGATTGGGATATAAATTTGGGTTTATAAAAATGGTATTTAAATAAGGATTTATTTAATTAAATCGATTTGAAATTTTTGAATGGGAAATTTAAAGGGTATGATTTTATAACTGGATTTTTGATTTAAGTAATTTAATGAATATTTCACGTTTAAATAAATTAAAGAAAATATTGAATAAAATGTAATTTAAGGTTACTTAAATGATATTGAATCTAATAAGGGAGTATTTCAAGACTAAATAAGAATGAGGTTAAATCGAGATCTATATGAAACTGTTATATAGAACATTTAAATATTAAAGCCTTGAACTATATTGGAATTTAAATGGTTTATGTTGAGATTCGGATCTGTATTTGAAATCAACGTAGTTCAATTTGTTATTTAGCAACTAAATTGAATTAAAATGAAAATTTAGGTTGAACTAAATTTGAATTTATTATTTAGAAAACTAAATTGAATGAAAATTTAAATGAAACGTTGAATACTTAAAGTTTTGAAATATATGGAAATATAAAGGGGTATTTGTGATTATAAATCCGAATTTGAGATCGATGAAATTTAAGTGGTTATTTTAGAAATTGAGTTGAATTTAAATTGATAAATTGAGATTGAATTTAATTTGAATGGGAAGGTCGGGTTGATGTTGAAACGATTTGTTAAGTTGAGGGAATTGAAAATACTTTATTGTATAAATTATTTAATATATATAAATACTATTTTGGGAAATATAGAGATATTTGAAGTGAAATTGATATTTTGGTTTTGAAGTATAAATAAATTGGAATGACCACGGTGTTATAGTGTATATTTCTACCTTGTAGATAGTTCCATGGACCCTTAGAGGATGGTTATCCCAAACATCCTTTAAGTTATTTGTATTTCAGTTGATATTTCACTTGAGTTGGATTTATTGATATAAGAATGTTAATCCTGACTCGAGTGTTTTGTGTTTTGCTTTACGCTCGGGTCAGACTGAGTGATGCAGCATTAGAGACTCACCTTTGGAGTTCGGAGCTTCATTTGGAGATCCAACTATCGATTCAGATCCCAGCCTTTCCAGTTGATTGGTTCAGAGAAGTCATCTGTTGCATTGGAGACTTCACTGCATTTGAACTATTCGGTTGTATTTTATTTCTAACTCTGATGTATATAGTAGCTTCATGAATTACTATTCTTTATCTATTCCGCTGCATTATATTACTCTGTGATCTGTGATTGATTTATTTATTGTATATTTTAAGTTTTGCCAAATTTAAATTAACAATTCGGTATTTTGAAATTATTCAAGTCGGACATGTATGGTTTTATTGTCGATTTGAATAGTCTAAAATAGCATGTCGTTACAGGCTGGAGGTAGTTCGATTGTGGAAGGCGCGCGGTGACGAAATTGCTGCTGTCCGAAAGTGAAGCAGGTCAAGTGAAATTTTAGAAAGAAAACATAATATGCAAGCATCGATTCCTTTTATATAAGTTTTGTTTTACTTTCAGCATATAACGGACAAAAGCAAAGAAAGAAAGAAGGGGAACGAACCAAGAAGTTATAAATTGGAACCGGGGAATAACAAAAGCCAAAGTGTTGAATCCAAGAAATAATTAATTTCTAGTGGTTTATAGCTTTGCACGATGGGAAATGAATTGACAAAGGAAACAAAAGGACTCAGAAACAAAGGACTCAAAAACGGGTACTGATACGATTAACCGTTACGTGGTTTCCGCCATGTACCGGACACCGAAACACACCAATGTGTATACTGTGGAGATCAGCACGATGGAGCGAACATATTGGTACACAGATATCAATGGTATGACCACCATATCAAAAGTCGATATTCGATACCAAAAATGCTGCTAAAATACCGAAAATAAGATCAACGGAGCAATAGCAATCCAAATTTGACGAAACCAAATATGACGTCTCACTTTGAAGGTGATTTACAAATTTATTATATAAAGATATTCAGGTTTGAGAGATATTTTATTATCATCTAATATTAACTGATTTAAATTGAAATAAATTACACAACAGAATTAACTTCCATATTATCAGACGAAAATTTACCATTTTCTATGTTTAAATAAACGCATACCAAATATTAAATTTTTATTTCCAAATTCAACGGTTTAAATTTTCACAAAAATTCAGTTAATTACTTTATTAAAACCTTTAAAATTTACGGGTCGTTACAGCCATTTTGTTGCTATTAAAATTATTGCAAATTTTGGACTGTATTAATTGAATTTTGACGAGGTATAGAATTTGAAGATTAAATTTCTGATGATGTTCAAATTTTGTGGCAGCTTATATCAATTTATTCACTTTATTACAAATTTGAAAGATTAGATTTATTATTTAGACGTACTTTTACTGGCAAAGTTCCATTTATTTTATTATAAATCTAGTTTGAGATTATTATTATAAATAATATATATGTATAGAGTTTTACATTTTGAGATAAAAAATATATAATGATTCTTGGCTTATTTATTTATGTCTATTTTTTATTATATATTGACCTTTCTATTAGTACCTTATTTTGCATAGTCTTTAGATTGAAATAATGTAATTAATGAGTTGGAGAACTGAAAGATTAAAATTCAGATCGATTTTCACTATTTTTTTGACTTATCTCTATTTCTTCACTAAAAGATCTTCTTTTATAAAAGAATTTTTTTATCATTTAACAGTGTATTTTTTGCTAACCACCTTCCATTATTTAGTTCTACTTTTGTTTTGAGTTTTGCGTTATGAATAGTGTATCGTGTTTTCCATTCTAAAATTAGTAACTACGGTATTGCATGATGATGTTTCTTTTATAGATTTTGGAATTAATGCAAAAATTTTATTAAATTTCACATGTGCCTATTTTCCTTTTATGCTTTTAATTTAGAATCTAAATGCATATATTAGAAAAATTATTTTGCATAAATTTAACAGAGAAGATGCATAATTTAGTTAATTTGATTTTCCAATGACATGTTTATTTTTGGTTTGGTTTTTAATGTTATTATAAATGAACATTATTATATTTTACTATCTTTGATATTAAGTTAATTAATCATTACTAAATGAATATGCTCATTAATGGTAATTAATAATTAGCGTCAAAGAGGATTATTTCTAGGATTAATTTGTAACTAGCTATCCGATTCGTATTGGAATAAAGCTAGAAAGATATAAATACTTAGTAGGTGTTGTGATTTGTAGTTAATTCTCCATTTAGTTTTAATTCAAAATTAAACAATAAATTTATTTATCATAATTTACTCTATTGCATATAATAATAAATGCATATTCAATCTCATGCGGTCCCCGAAGTTATGTTAGTTGGTATTGGAAATTGTTATGCTAGATCATTGTCTACCAATTCAAATGAATTAAATGTCATTCATTTCACATTTTAAATTATGGTAAACATATTCCTCACCATTTTAAATTTATGTACTTAGAATAATATACAATTAATTCTAGCTAATTATCATTTTTCACCCTCTGAATCCTTTTTAATTTAGATTAAGGTTATATCAAATGATACTACTATGCATGCAACATCCACCTCTTTATCCAAACTACCGAAGAGTATTATTAAGTAATATTGTCTGATGATACGGCGAATGAGACAATATTAGACTATCACACGTGCATTACAAAAGAAACATCCATTTAAAGACTGCAAATCAAAGACTAAAATATTTTAGTTTCTATCCTGAAATTGATTGATGACAAAAAAAATCGGTCTTTAGATTTTTATGATAAAGACTGAAAGGCAGTCTTTAATTGGTTAGTAAACTTTTAAATGGATTTAATACTGAGTTTTAGTTTCTAATCGGTGTATAAATAAAAAAATACTTAGTGGCTAAGTTTTATCACCGTATTATAAATCCAATGGCTAAATCTGATGATCCATTTAAAAGTTTGGCGTTAGAGTGATAATCTATTTAAAGCATCAAATGTCTCACATCTCTATTAGTAGTGGGTGACAATTCCTTATTTACTCAAAATTAAATGTTTCTTTAATGCATCCAAATCCCACTTACTCTATCTAAATGTCAATACTACTCTCTTCTTGCAAAATTTGATCTAAAATCTTCTTACATCAAGTTCAGCTAACCATTCTCAATGTTTCCATTATCAATCTTTTTTTCTTTTTTCAAAGCTCTCAATTTCGTTACTCCTCCATACGTTTATTCTTTAAAGTCCCACGATTTAATTAGAATTCGAAATATAGATTGGAAATGGATATTCTCTTAAGTTCTTAAAGGTTAATGAACTATTTCATGAAGGGGTAATTTAATAGATGGGTCTGAGCTTTCTAATGATGGTTTGCTTTTTGTTGAGCATACTTTATTTTTGTACTGTGATAGCTTGCACAGAATACAAGTAGAAATAATCCACCAGCTAAAACTTAAATCAACTTATCATTACGTCTGTATACCAAAGTGCAGGATGGTATAATTATAAACCGGGCTGAAGTTCAAATCAAATTTTCGTACTTCAGCATCTTTCCTTACAGATTTACACCAATAAAATAGAGTGTATAAAATTAGCTATGTGTGGAAAATTCCGGTGTTTGTTCTAAACTCTAAGATTCTGGCGTACACTTTATTGCCTTGATGTGTATTTCGATTGAAATGGAAGTTATATCATTTGTACATTTACTGCATTTTTTATTTTTGTGTTGGATTATAAATTCATAATCTACACTCTAATATTATTGTATGATATGGTGGACCGATTACTTCTAAAATGGAATAAACAAAGGTGGTTGACCGTTGTAAATATAATTCATTTGGTAATGAAGATGGTTGACCGTTATAAATATAATTTATTTGTTAATGAAAACAAAAATTAACACACACGTATACACATATAATACTATAATTTTAAACCGAATAAAAACTGTATGTCAGTTGCTATAATTCAGTCTTTGAAAGAGTTGGCACCGACTTTCTATCTCTACATCTTAAGACTGATTTTTTCAGTTTCAAATATTTTTTGGGACTATCGAATTAGTGATTGATCATTAATCAGTTTTGAAACGTCATTTAAAGATTGAAATGTTTGATTAGAAACTGAAATTTTCGGCCTTTAACCAAGCTTTTTTGATAGTATTCCTTTGGGCTAACACCAGTGTGTGCTATAAAAAAATCATAAATTACTCACATATAAGTATTTGTTATCAACACAAAGCAATAATCACATGCGTTTCCCGGACAAAACAATACATGTACAAAACAGAAAATAGAGAACACTAAATCATCAAAGTAGTGACAACGTAAAATAAATAACGTATACAAGTCCTAGTGGGTCAATGTAAAAGAATCCATGCCTACTATCTCTCAAAAATATGTAGAGCATAAGTCCAATACTTACATCTCAACTACATCAACATACATGAGGTTATCCTAAATACATAATGATACATAAATCAACTAATAACTAGTCTTCATATCTGAGCCAAACAACCATAAGCCGGTCCAGCCATCCCTAAATCTGAAATGTTTAGACCTGACCAATTAATATATAAATAATGCACGGGCCAGACTATGTCTAGAATGTAGATATCAATATGTGATAATAACTGACATGGTATAACTTGTATCTCATAAAGTAATATATGATCATCACAGTGTAAGTGTACATCTCAAACCATACAACCCATCAATAAAACCATAGCATAATTGGTGAATCAACCAAGTATACAATCATCAACCAATACACTAATATCCTTAAAGGAGATCAACTATCAAATACTCACAATCAAATAAGATACTGCAAGTATGGTATCGTATGTATACGTATCTCACTCACATATATTCCTAATAAGAGCCTAACAACACATAGCACTACTCTAGGGGATAACACAACGCACCTATAACACATAGCACACAACGCACCTTATAATCTTAAGTTACCCCCGTCACCGTGACCCTATATCCATTTACGCTCCATGGTCACAAATCTGCTACTCAATGGTTACATATTGTTTGGATATTGTAACATCTGGGCATATCATCACACAATAAAAATATCAGCACACTGCACATATAATGGTGATGCTGTATATTTGAGGCACGACCCTACGATCAACCAACACACAACACTCATAGGCACATGGCCAATAGACATACTTAACCATATTGCACACATCAATGGTTACACTAGCTGCCGCACCTCATATATGAGTGTCAATCACATTCAATGGTAACCAAATAAATTACAACTCAAGTGTCCCATACCACTCAATTCTACACACTTATTTCTATAATGTCCATGAATCCCACCCAACTATGCATAATATTCCACGTAACAAGTTCGAAAAATAACCGAAGAGATATTACCGTAGTCTCATACCAAATAGTATTATAACTCTGTTTATTTAAATTCCTCATTATAAAGAAATATAATCAAACAGAGCTTACAATTTATTTAAAAAAGGGAATTAATTTATAGGAAAATGATTTAAAAGTTCTAGAAGCTCATATGTGATTTTATAAGTTAACTACTATTTTATTGATTTATTTAAAACCATAAATAGGAATAATGAATTTTCAAACCTCTATCCCATATTTAAAAATAACATAAATATCTTTTATAATCAAATATTATTCATAAAATCATCTCATAAATTTTCTTTAACCAAATACGCTTTTAAAATGGATGTATAGGCTTCCAAATAAAATCCTGTTTATTTTAAACCATAGAATATAATTTATAATCTCTTCTTCATGTTCAAAAATTATGGGAAAACACTTTTAAATTTAAATATGACTATTTGGGGATCGTTCCATAATTTTTTGGAATTAAATAACATTTTTGAATAATTATATAAAACCCAAAAATCCATTAAATTATTTTAAATCATATATTTTTAATTAAATATTCTTTAGTAAAAACAAACGAATTTTCATAAAATAACATTATATTTGGAAAATTCCTTCTTTTTTACTTATAGAATCCTACTTTTTTTCAAATATAATATTTTTATTTAAACATAAGAATACAGCACAACACTAGTCTAGATCTTTGCTTTAGGCATATCCTACCAGTTCGTCGGTCTAACCAGACAGGTCCACTAGTTGGGTACACTGGTTGACCGATTGGTCAACCGATGTGATGGCCTAGACGGATGTGATGGCCTAGAGTGACGTTTTCTCCAAATCATGCATCACTTCGACGTTCAGCACTCCATTCCCTCTCTTATTCGAACCCGACTTTGTTAACACCAACCCCACTACACTCTAACATCCAAGTCATACTCAATAAGCACACAGACTCAAAAATGGTGTTTATAGTAAATGGGTTCAGCAACACGAAGCAATTAAGAAATTCAAACACATCAAACAAAGATATAATCAAACTATTTGGACATGGATTTGTGAGTAAAGAACACTCACATTAACAATGACGAGTTCCAATCTTCCTATAGCTCTTTAATGCTCCATCAGAACCCCTCCTTTGCCCTTGTTGTAAATTTCGATACTCCTTAAATTTACTCAAATTTGCTAGCCTCTAAAGGTATATAACCATGCCGAGAAGCTTGATTTCGAATTCCCTGATTTATGAAATTTATTTGATTTGTTTTTAATTTTTGAAGGAAGGGTTTTGTTAAGAATTCTGTCACAAGAAATTAAAGAGTGAGTAAAAAAGAGCAACAGGGATTATTTTTGAAGCAAGGAAAGAAGACTCCATAATTTTTAGGAGAAGTGGGGATAAATGAAACAATGCTTTAGGATTCTTGGACTTTAAACGAAATCATTTCCCATTTTATTTACACCATATTCTTTTGGAAAAATTATTATTTTACCTTATCAAAGTAGCTCCAAACTTCCAAAATTTATAATATAATTCCAATTTACGCACATTTAATCATTTAAAACTCATTTAATCACTTAAATACTATCGTTAGTTATTAGTTATAAGTAATTACTTCTCAATACCATATTGTTAAATATGTTAAAAAGAAAATAATTACTAACAATTCAAATTAGTAAATTAGCAATCCTAGTAAGGTAGTGCTTCCTAATTAGGAATAACTTATAATTGATGTTCATGTTTGTTGTATAACACCAAGATCTTCAACAATATGGTCATACTTAGTGCGCTTTGAAATTATTTAAGCATTTTTGTAATTTCAGTTTTGCCAATAGTTTTCAAGGAAAACCCAATCCAAAAAGTCACAGTACAAAAGCACATTTTTACCTATCATATAACTAAAAAGGTATATCTATAAATGCATAGTTGAAAAATTATGTAAATCCCATGCATGTAGCATGAATTTGCACTAGTGTATCATTATTCTTGTAGATTGATAAGGCAATGCAACATGGTTGCTTGGTGAGTTGAGGTGTATGAGTAATTATAACACCCCATAAAATTTGAATAATTAAATAAATAGTGGTTGAAGGGTAAAATAGTAATTTAATATTTCGAGTAAATTTTAGTTTTCACAAACAGTTGGATTATGCACTTAAACCAATACCATTGGACATAATTTTCTAGTTAAGTTTCACCATAAGAACATATGAATCAAATAAAGTGATTAAATGTTATAACAAAATATAGAATTGAAATTGGATCGGGCTAAGTCGAGTCCTAGGGCCATTTAATGTTAACTCCCTGAGTATTGATTTTGACGAAAAAAACCATATAAATTTTCCATTATCATTTCTCCAAGTTTTGAGGTATTTTTAGATATATTATGGAGGCATTTTATAGAGATAAACAATAACTCAGGGGAAGCAAATGATACACACACACACATACGAGTAGCACTTAGTTACACCCACATTTTGCAACACCTCTCCTGGACCCCAGATTTCCACCACACATCCCCATTTAAATAATGGAGTCAGGGGAATGTGAGATAAAGTAGTATTATTTAAATGGGGATGTGTGGTGGAAATTAGAGGGCCAGGACGAGTGTTGTAGAGCGCTGTTCTATATGTATGTATGTATGTATGTGCATGTTTGTATATATATATATATAAAGATTAATTAGAGCAAATAGAAAATCAAAAGTGACTCAAGACGAATGAAACATGAATGCTTTATCAACAAAGGTATTTGAAGTGTTTAGTAAGTCTGTTAAAGTCTTAGAATTTATATTAAAGACCCATAGAAAATATCTTTTATATTTCTCTTTATATTTTCATCTGCAGTATCTTTTTTTACAAAAATACAATAATAATATTTAAAGTATAAAGATCAAAACATTTTTTAGAAAGAGATTTTCAAAATTGACATATTCTAAAATTATATGTTAACATAGAGATGAAAATGTCGACTTACTCTAAAATTATATGTTGACATACTAACAGTTGGATAGATTTTTAGCTTTATTTGAATGAACACTTCCCTTCATCCTTTCGCTAAAAGTCATGTCTCTTCGTTCTCTATATAATGGCTTCTAGAAATGAATTTTAACATACTATTTTCTCATTTTCACTTACTCCTTCACTTCTACGCTTTTGTAAGAAAGATCCATTAAGTATTCTTACACTCTATTTCCAAATTCGTTCTCCTTCACTCTAATTCTTCAAGTATTTGCAAACTGTAAAATATCAGAGAGTTTGACTTGAATTCTCAATCTTCTCTCTCTAGCCTCCTCCTATCCCTCAAAGATCGAAGTTATATTTCAATTACAGGTCTACAGGATCATTCTATTGAATTTGCAAGAATTTTTACTAAAGATACAATTACTTGTTATAGTCTACTACTGATTGTATACCACTCAAGGAAAGTCAAGAGGAAAGGTGTATCTTGGCACTCGAGGAAAGAAAAAATTATAAAAGCATACTTGCCACCAGTGAAAAAAAGAAAGTGATAGTGGAAATCCTATATGGGGTGAAAAACTAGATGTAAAATTGAAAATCCGAAATAGTATAAAAATTCCTCATATCATTTATGAAAGAGTTAGTGGCATGATATAACATCCTCGTTCGAAGTAAAAATAAAATTAATACACTAAAATGAATTTTGAGAATTTAATTGGATAATTATGAATTTAATTCAATAAATTTAACTTTTGAATATTTGATAATAAAAAGAAAGTATAGATTTAAAATCGTGTTTTAAAAATCCAAAAGATGTCTAAAAATTTATTTTAGCAAAATAAAAAATATTATGGAATTTTAAACTTTATTTTAGAAATAAGACAATTATTTTATAATTATTAAAAATGGAAATAAATATTCGATAGAGTTAGTGGTATGCTCTTGGGATAATTTTGTAATTTATTACACATTACTAACTCTATAATTAAATCTCGTTCAAAATAATTAATTATTTGATTTAACTATATTTACACAAGAAAATCCATAAATGGTGTATTTGTGATAGTAATAACAATTGTTGTAATCATCGGTATTTTGTCATAATTTGACAAACACGTCATTTTAAATATTCCCAGTCAAGATGTGCTAAGACTGGATATCGATGCATTTGTTGATATTAGAATATGTAATGCTCTCCAAATGTTAGGCCTTGTGCTTCTTGTGACTGCTGGGGGTACCTAGAGGTTAAGTATTGATGATTATTGGATAACTACGGATTGACTCACTCGATAGTTTTCTACTGGTTAATATAACTAAGGTTAAACAGAAACCAACAATGTGACGATATTACATGGTATTTTGACTTGTAAATATTGTTGGTGTTCAATGTGAAGACTCCTCTTTGATTATTGTCAAATCGTGGCACGGTGTCCATCGAACGACCATAGTTGGATTGAGTAGAAGAATTGGAAGTGAAATACTTTTCAATAGAGGATTTATCTTCTCAGTTATATGTGGTTAGTTTCACGGTCAACTGAAGTCAACTCAAAGTCAAAATATTTGGTCAAAGTAGTTCAGTTAATAATAATTTTTATCATTGAACCAAAGACTTTGTGTTTGGATTATATAGTTGGAAATAGACGATATTGGAATTTTACCGTTACCAAATTTCATAAGTCCTAAATTGATATATTTTGATGAAGAGATTTGGTGTAAACAATTGTCACTACTGGTTAATGCATAAATATATAAAATTATATTTTAGTAAAGCTATGTAAGTAATAAATTTAGCCATATTGTCACACCTCATGCTAAGTGAAATGTGAACGTAATATTCGAAATTGTTTTATATTGATCGCTAACTAAATTTAGACCTAAGAGTCAAACAATCGAAATGTTGAATACTCCTACTACCACTTAAATCATCGAAATGTTATTCAATATTAAATAGTGTGTATATAATAGTTATAGACACACGTATCGATATACGATATTAATATGCATTTGAATTGAATTTAAAATCATATTTATTTGATCAAGCTTGTAGCAGTTAGGAGGCCCAAATCGGGGTTATTATAGCAAGCTATAGGAGGGGGAAAGGTGGGTTGAGTGTTGATTCAAATTGAGGTGGAAAGTAGAGGTAAAAGGTGGATCTGGATCGTCTTTTTGCTCTTTGGAACCTACACTACTTAAACACCTTAAACCGCATTTTTCTTCTCTTGAATTTTTTCTCCCCTATACCTAATTAGGCTAGCCTTATCCTTTGCATCCCTTCTCTATTTCAAGCTTCTAAAACACAAAATTATATACATATCAAAGATCGATGGTTGCTGCTTTCAGTTTGGTATCTCATTTTAAAGGATTAGATTTTGATTCAAGGAGTAAATGGATTCAACATCTCAAGGTACTTCATCTTTGGACAAGGTACTAATCCAATTTACATTATTTATAAATCATTTATCATTTCATTATGTTGTTATATTATTTATGTCTATATTATCACGAATTCATGTATATTATGTCATTAACATTGGATGAATATGTTTGTATATATGTATGTTAAAAAATTTATGTATATATAATTGTATATATATCATTCAGCAATAATAATAATAATAATAATAATAATAAATTTATGTATATTTTAGTTTTTGAAAATAATTTAAAATGTTTAAAACTAGTTTGATTTTAAAGTACATGTATATTACATATAAAATATACTTATAAATTTAGCAACATACATACATGTATACACACACACACATCCACATATACCTAAAATGTTTTCGAAAAAAATTAAGTCGTATATATACATTTTTAATATAAAATCTAAGTTTTACAATATTTATATATGTATATAAAATATATGTAATATGTAAATAAACAAACAAACATATATATATATATATAATAATTTTTTTATATGTTTTCGCTTTCAAAATTATTTTTATTTTTTATACTTTATAATTTCTATATGAAAATCAAAACTAAAAAACATTTTTTTAAACCGCATGATTTAAATAAGTCGTTTTTCTTACAATTTTTTTTCGAAAATGAATATATATATATATATTTCTTGCAAAATATATATATGTATGTGTCTATATATTGATATTTAATTATTTATTTACATCAAAACACACAGAGACATACATATCATTCTAAATACTAATTTAATATGCATATGTATGATTATGTGCGTGTGGGTATAATTGTTTACAAGTTTTGAAATATATATATATATATAATAATATTTAAAATTAATATACTAATACAAATTTGAATTGTTAGATATTTACTACGCAGATTTAAGTCTAAGATTTAGATTTTTAAATTTGAATTTGTAGTTATTTTTATTAAATTTACAATCACTACATTTATAATATTAAGTACACACATACAAATATATATACATATATATGTGTGTGTGTGTGTGTGTGTGTCCATGTGTGTACATATTTGCATATATTTATATATTTTAAAAATATCATTTTATAATTTGTATACAAATATACGCGTACATACACACACGCAAATATACATATTATACATATATATGTATGTGTGTGTACTTACATATTAGATGACACATATGCATAAGAAGGGGTTAATATGTCCATCATAGTATAAATCTTAGCATTTATACACGAGTAAGTTAAATGATGCACACCTTTTATGGTGCATATGCACATACATACATATGTGTCTATGATACACATATTATGTGTGTGTGTATTAAACATAACATTAAAATAATAAGACTTTATTATAAATTAAATAAAATATTGATTTTATTTAAAATAAATTTGGAAAATATCTAAATAAATTTGGACTTCATTGGCCCGATAAGATCCAAATTGGAACAATTTTTTTTGAAATTTTCCCATGTACCCCACTACATGCTTGCCAAGATCCAAAATAACATCGGGGCTAAATAGCCTGTGTGATCTATATTAGTCATGTTAGGGCTACCAAATTTTGTTTAACCATTTAGTAGGGTGTCTAGAAAAGTAGTGTTGAATGTTTAGTTTAAGTAACCTAGAACCTTCCCAACCTAGCCACTAGTTTAGCCCAAAAGGTAAAAAGAGCCTAAAGTTATGCCTGATAGAAAAGGCCCAATTTGAATTGATTATTAGGCTAATTTTTTTAAAAAAAACTTGAAATTGAAAAATATTTGGAATTAAAAGTTAAATATAAACTAATAAATTTATTATACATGTTATAATATATTTTTCAAAAATGTTTTGAAAATATAATATATAAATTTCAAAAGTTTAATATTCATTAGATTAATAAAATAAATAAATAAATTAAATAGCTAATTAACTAAACACACACATATATATATACGCGCCATATATTATAATATATTACGTTGACTTGAATTGTTTAAGACATTGTAAGTGTGTGTGTACAAATAATAAGAATTTTCGAAATTAAAAATATTTGATTAAATTGTTTAATTAAATAAATAAACTAAAAGATAATTAATAAATATTGAAATACATACATGTATAAAGATATGTGTATATGACTACGTTAACCCAAAAAATGGATCAACACCGTGGATCAAGTGTGAAAGCACCCGTGTAGATAATCAACAGCACACAAATCTCAGATAAACAACAAATAAACAGCAGAAGTAAGAAAAAGGATATATAATTTTTATAGTGGTTTGGCTGACTCTAGCCTACGTCCACTTTAGTCAATCTTTATTATGATTATACGAGTTGAATCTCTCTGGATATCAACTAGTTAGTCCTTAGATCTAAGTTACAATGAGTTGGAATAAGTCACAAGTTCAAGGGTTGACTGGAGAATTACAGTAACCCCCTGATGACTATTATGAGGGAGAAGAAAGAAGAAGTAAAGGAATTCCAGTAGAGTAATGGCAGCTATCTCTCTTTGGAAAAGATTCATTTCTAGTTGCAGGTAAGTGAGTATTTATAGGGGAATTCAGTGAGTGTTGGGCCAGAAGTCCAAGTGCAAAAGAGTCCAGTTGTTATGCCAAGTCATCACTGAAAATCTCAAATTAATCTGAGTCATTTCTATGGATCGCTAGCTATCCATGAAGGATGGATCGCTAGCTATCCATCCACTTAGCATATTTTTGAGTGATCTGTGTTTGGTTGTCTTCCTATCTTCTATTTAAGTGCTACAAAGGAGCTCGAAAGGAGCTTGAAAAGTTTGAGGGCGATCTGACCTATCTTGATGGATTGCTAGCTATCCATAGGGGATGGATCGCTAGATATCCATCCACTTAGTATATTTTTGAGTGATCCATGTTTGGTTTTCTTTCTATCTTCTATTTATGTACCTTGTCCAAATATCAAGGCATTTGGAGTTAGTTTGATCATCCGTCTCATGGATCATCTGGTCTAGAAGAATCATCCATAACTCGCTCAAAGCTTAATGAAATCGAATGAAACGTTACAAGAACACTATAGAGGGTGTTAGAGACTCATCATAAAAATTTTAGGTTGTGGTTCTCAATCTAGATGGGTTGCTAGTGATCCATCTAGTTAGGTCGCCAGCGATCCATTAAATCAACTCCAAATGATCACATTTTTTGTGAGTCTTCTTCTATGTTTTCTAAATGTCCTTCCGAAATTTCAAGTCAATCCGACTTTGTATGAGTTCTGTAGGTCAATTTTAAGTTAGCTATTTTTGGTCAAACTTCTTGAATCGGGCGATTCTTCACTTCTCGAGCTAGATTGTTTGGCATGCTATAAAACTTGGTAAGCATCTCTAGGGAACATATTAGATCATGATAAAACTTATATAAAATGAATGTATAAATGTAAAAATTAAAGGTGGAACGTTAAGAAACCCTAAATAAATTTAAGGGATAAATACATCCATATAATACGTATACCATGATTTCTGATGTGTCCGACACTTAAACAATGACCGTATTTCATAAGAAAAATATTATTCCATAAATCGTTATCACTTAATATAATGTATTAAAGATGATGAATCTTTAATATAAAGCTGTCCTTTACCATTTTTATTAATAGATTACTTACATATTCCATAGTTGTTGATAATCCTCAAGCTAAGGATGTTGTGTAGCACTATCAATATATTGAAGGTAAGATATATATACATATTTTTTTTATTCCTTAAGGTACGTACATTTATACTTAGGCCATCACAAAATTGTAGGTACGAGTGAATGATCTCTTTCAATATGTCGATATTCCTTAGAGTCAAAATGAGATTAGGACAATGTAAGGACCCGCAAATCCGTACTCCTTGAATAAACACTAATCTCCATTGATTAACTCAAGATGAACGGAAATACGAACCATTATGGTTAAAGAAGAAGAAAAAGATAGAAGAAGAGAGAAAAAAAGAACAGAAAGAAAACAACAGAACAATATCAGAATCTCACAATCGCAGCGGAACAACATATAATAAATAAATGAATAATCTTTAAACAAAGAACTATATCAGTTATTACATTACATCACATTATCAGAGTTTACAACAACAACAACAAACAGCGGAAAAGAAATACTATATACTAAATGATACGCCATGCCCTCCAGCTTGCCTCCAGCAACTTCCGAATTCCAGAATATCCTGATAAACTAACTCTAGACTGCCGTGTGGAAATTGGTGGGCACCCAGAGTTTAGGAAAGAAAACAATAAACTCCGAGTCAGTCATGTGACTGGTGTGAGAACTTTAAAATAGTTATTCTTTTTAAAAAAAACTGAGGAATATTTTTAAAGTCAATTCGAAATGCTTTTAAAAATGAAACTACCATAAGGCCTCCTGGCACACACACAATGCAAACGCAAACTTGGGGGAGATTTCTCCTTATGATAGTCAAAGATGCTTACTATGCAAAATCAAATCATTTTTGATATTATTATTAGTGAATAGTGTAGAAAACATTTCGAAAGTAGAATATAAATCTTAGCCAGCATAGGTACCATTATATTATGCCTACTATAGCTACCATATTAGATGGCAGGTTCTACAACTAAAACCGTACAAGGTTCATATTGTTTCTTTGGATTTCGAACAAATGGTCAGGCCAAGGAACTTCCCATTGCCACATGGAAACGCCTCTGGAATGACGTCCCGAGAACCTAACCGGATCTCTGCCAACACAAGGCCGGGTTACCCTTCAAACTGGGTAACTACTGACAAGAATATGCCATCCCCCGATCGTAACCGATCTATATCCGAGGATCCTCGATTTCCAACAACCACAAAGTAATAAATTTGCAGCAACAACATAGGTTAAGTATCTGGGCTCCATACCATGATACCACCTCTATCCAGAAGGAATGACATACACTAAAGGGCGCTACCCCCGATAACCTTGCTGCATCCTTCCTGTTTTGACCATTTTCGGGGTGTGAGGTCCGACGCAGTCTCGTCCACAAAGCTACGCTTTATACAAAAGCTGTGTTTTGATTCAACAAATGCTCAACAGCACTTAGCATATCACACTACCAAATTGGGAGTATATTACTAATAACCTTCAACTACATAACCTCTGAGCTCGTACGTCTCAGAGAAGGGTAGTAATGCTAAGAGAATAAATTCTCCGCCACCAACAGATATGTATTTGAAAGAAATCAGCTTTATATCTCAATTTGTAATGTCAGACATACAATCCATACAAGTCTGTTCCGGGATCGAACAGAACCGAAGGCACTTCAAAGAAGTCCTTGCAATCCGGATATTTACTAATCACGTCCGGACTTCCCATCACATATGGAATCTCTATACCATGGCCATTCGGTGCAGAGACATTTGATGGTAATCCTTCCGTTTTCAGAAATATCCGGTCTTCAACACCGGTCATCAAATGCAATCCATAACGACGTATCACATATTCGAAATGGGATATACGACCCCAAGGCCCTTTCCCGGCTAACCCGAATAGTGAGCGCTTATTCAAATAAGTGTGGCATTCAAATTCAAGCAAATCACAACAAATACCCATTCAAAGGTAATTATTGATAGTCGGTTATTGAACTATCAATGGATATGCACAACGTCACCAGATTCCAAATATTTTTCCAAATTATTTATTTTCCCAAAAATCTTTACAAGATATATAATTTCAATACTTAAAAAATAAATCAATATTTGTTTTTAAATAAATTCCCCTTTCTTTTATAAATTCCATAGTGAATTTATATTTCAAAATATCTACTGATATACGGTTTTTAATAGATTTCAAATATTCATTCCAATTTATCTTTACAAAGATAAATTCTCAAAAACGTTTCATTTCATATTGGAAAAGCATTTCCATACTTATTAAAAATAAGTAGTTCACAAATCTGTTTATTTCCAACACTTGGAAAATATTCCATATACTTAAATCACAATTAAGTATATATTTTATTCTTTAAGGAAAGTGTTCTTTTAAACACGTTTATTTGAGTCAAAACGAATGTTGCGTAAAACATCTTTACAACAACTCAAAATCATTAGTATAAGGATTCGAAGTTAAGATAAATATATAAATCCCAATACTATATAAAACATTTCCTTCCGGAAATCATTTACTATAACAACAGTGTTATAGTCCACCATTTCCTTCTATTTCTCGAAAACGTCTATTTCAACAATGAATGTTGAAATCTATGGTTTCGAATCTTAACACATCTTAAAAAAAACATCGTTAAATCGTTTTAATTCTATTTAAAATATCACATCCAAAACAATTTCTTTAACATATTATTCACTATCCAAAAACGTGAATGTACTTCGTTAACCAATTTTATCATTTCTATACATTTTATTTTAAAGTATTATCCATTGTCCAAAAATCGTGGATATAACTCCTTTAATAATTTCTACATTTGCTTTATTAAATTCAGTTGATTTGGATTTATAAAACAATGTTTATAAATCCTATTTCTGTTTATTTTATAACAACTTCAATTTATAAATCTCCTTTATTAACCTATTCAATTTATAACTCAATTATATACCAAAAGTTAAATACTCATATTTATTTGTTTACAAAATCGTTCTTTTAAACTTCCCAAATTATAAATCTTATAACTTATAAGATTCATTTATTTATCCAAATCTATTCTTTTAATAACTTTACAAAATTTTTAAATCTTACTACTTATAAATTCCATTTATAACTTCACCATTTATAATTCTATAATTTCATTCGCTTACGAAATCCATTTACACTTCATTCTAACATTTATAAAAAATCGTTTTATAATTCCAATATTTTAATTTATAAATATCAATTTTATAAATCTTTTATATAAATCAATTTATATTATTATTTTAAAACGTCTTTAAACTCCTTTATAATTTCATCATTTTGATTTATAAAATAATCAAATTTTATAAATCCTATATTTAAACTTTTTACAATAAATTCAAAAATCCCAATTTAAACTATTTTATAAAATCATTAACCCCATATTTTCAAAAATCAACTTTTAACTATATTTCTCAAAAATCATAATTTTTATAACATTAAAATTATAACGTTTATTTATTTAAAATGAATCAATTCCAAAAATATTTTATAAAACGTATACTTTCAAAAATCCCTTTAAAATCCTTTTAAAATTCCAAAATTGGCCCAATGATGCTACACACCAAATAGTCAATCATGACAATAACGACATTATATATCTGTATATGATAATCAACAAATATCAAAATATCTATAATCAAATAAATACTGTTGAGGAATCTAGTTGGATCCCTCCAACCTGTTTCCCTGCATCCACAAACATTAGCAAAATACCAATTCCGTTCCAATACGGAATATCGCGGTATATAGGATTTAAAATATTATCCGCTATTATACGGCGCAATAAGGTCTCATCCTCTATATAATGCGGGAAATCAACTCCAAGTACATATATAATACCAATTTCACCGTACTGTGTAATATTCGCGGTATATATTTTTAATAAATAACCTTCGCTTACTAACGGCGTATAATGTCTATTTTAACAATCAATAGATAATAATCATCATTCAAACATACAATCAAGAATTTTAAATATAACTATTTAAAATTTAAATCGAAACGATTCGATTGAGTGAGAAGTTCTCACCTTGGTTTCAATTTCGTTTTTCGCGTTTTATTTCGAATAAAATTAAACACACGTTTAATTTTACCTGAAATTCTCACTAGCTCCAAACGACTCCAATCCAGTTCCATAGCGTAGTATTCGATAAAACGATTGCAACGCAATTCATTTCGCCCAAAACGGACCTCGCATCAACAAGTTATGATATTTAGAAGTTAATACAATTTAAATACAATTTAATTTCAACTTTATTTTTTAATTTAAACCTAACTACCATCATCTGCCGTACATTTTGTTTCGAAAAATCGTGGCCATGCACAACATCATCTCCCTCACGTTGAATACCCAGGCCGACACACCCATTGCCGCCCTTTTAGCCCTAATACACGCAACTACCACATCGACTTCCAGGACGATCAGGATACACGGTTTCGAAGCTTCACTTGAGAGCCACCCTCGGCCATGACATGGGCAAGCTCGGTCGTGTATATTTGTGGGAATTCGTGCACGAACATACGAACTTCCAGCCCCAATTGCCACCAATCCATCGCTTGTTTCTTGATCATAGCCGTTCACAACGTAGAGCTCGCGAAGCTCTACAGTTTTGCTGTAGAAAGTATTCAGAATTATTGAGTGAATTTGAAGAAATTTGAGGGAGAAGATAGGAGCATTTCGGCCATTCATTTGTACTGGCGGCTGGCTTCTTCAAAACCCTAGAGTTTGTGAGTTGTTTGCAAAATAGAAGAATGAAGTCCTCATATAGAAATTTTCCAAATTACTATTCACTCGAAATTTTCCGAACGCCAAACAAAGCGTGCCGGCTGGCGTTTCTAGGGTTTACCCTGCGTTCCGAACACAATTGAATAGGTTTCGGAGGCTAATTCCATCGTATGTGCGAGTTACGGAAATAAATGATCAATTTTTAAATTAAACCGATTAAACGATTTTCTATGCGTTTTGACTTGCCCCGGACAAACGGTAAATCCGATTGATACGAAATTTGAAACCATACAATAATATAACATTATAGATCCGATGAAACTAGTTTCGTCGAAATCCGAGATTGTTTGAAAAATGGCTATTTTAACTCGTCAATTAAATATTAAAATATTCAATTTTCACAAATTAACTTTAAATTCAATTTTAAAAGTTCTGTAACATCATTCTAACTCCAATATGATTAAATAAAATTTTACAAATCATTTTCAATCATATTAAACCCAATTTTCAATTATTTCTATAATTTCCAATATTAAATTATCGATTTAATTATCCAATTAAATCCAATTATTCGAAATAAAATTTATTCGACTTATAAATTTCACTTATTTAATATTTAAAATCAATTAAACATACGAATTTTAATTAATAGAAATTCTGAGTCGTTACAGACAAGGTACCATGGGTTAGGAGTTACCTGTGATATAACCGATAAGGAGTTATCCATTGTTTGTGGGAATATGATTTGTTGATGTTCCTCAAGGTCAGAATCCGAAGGTAAACAAGTCCTCATACCCACTAGTGAAGTCGAAAAATTCCTATGTTTCATCTTAGGGTTTGAAGAAACATAAAATGCTAGTGGGAGCTTATTAATAAAATGAAACATAAAGTTTAACCTTACTAATATTATAAGAACATATACTATGAAATTGTCCAAAACTACCCACTATAAAACTTATAGAAAATTGTCTAGACTTAAATTATTTTTTGAAAGTGACAGACTTATGGGAACTAACTATGTCGATTGTCTAAGAGCAATTGCGGTAGCGTTGACTTAAGAACATCTTCGGTCGTTGATAATTGCAACTCTAAAAGAACAACTCGCTGATGAAGCAGACCTCAAACTGGGACATGCTTATGATAAACGGGTTTTTGATATGGAGTTGCCTAAGTTTTGTGTTGTTTATGTTAGACAAGTCGCTGTAGAGGCAGCATGAAAAAATATATATCCATGACATTTTTGATAGTCTCAAAGCTCTTTTTGGTGAATACTCCCATTCGACATGGTGCAAACTTTCGAAGAAATTGTTCAATACCAAGATGACCATGGGACAGAAAGTGGACAATTATGTACTATTGATGAAAGGCCATATTGGTAGACTTACACAGTCAAACATAACGATAAGCAATAAACAGCATGTAGATTTAATGTTGGTTTCTTGCTCCTCGGTATGAGCATTCATATTAAACTACAATATTAACCAGTTGAACGTAAGCCTCGTTGAGCTCCTCAATAAGGTCGGCTGAGTCTTCGTCCAAGGATCAAGGGGCCGTACTTATTGTTAAGGGGAAACAAGTCATCTTCACAAGGTTCAAAGAAGCAAAAAGGGTTTACAAGAAAAATAAGAAGACTTCTATTGCGAACAAGGATGAATGTCATCATTTTCACAAGAAAGGCAATTATAAACGAATTGTTCGAAGTACTTGATGATTGTTAAAGAGTAGAAGCAGAATGGTTCTACCATTCCATCAGGTATATTTATGATTCTAAACTATTTTGCAATCAATAAATTATCTTGGGTTTTAGATACTAGATTTAAAACTCATATTTGTAATTCATTTTACGTGTTTAGAAACCAACATCACATGGAAAAGGGAGAAACACGACTTCAAGTTGTTAATGGGTCTTTTATAGATGCAACGACGGTTGGAAATTTTCATTTGAGTTTGCTAAGTGCATTTATTTTGATATAACATAAATTCTCTTATGTTAAAGTCTTTTTTATGGAATTATTTCTATGTCTTGATTGTTTGAGACTGGTTATGTTTTTCACTATGCTAATAATGTTATGAACAATATTTTAGATGGTAATAATGTCTACGATAATATTTTAGATAATGGTATTTATGCGATCAATAGAAATTATGTTTTTTCCATGAGTAATTCTTCGAATAATAATATAAATAAAAATTATCTTTGGCATTGTAAGTTAAGCCATATAAGTGAGAAACATTTACACAAATTGAAAACCGAAGGTTTTCTTCCATCATTCTATTCTGAATCATTTGATATGCGTGAATCGTATCTCAAAGGTAAGATGACCTACTACGCCTTTAGTGGGAGCAACGAAAGAGTTGATGAACCATTGGGGCTCATGCATACTAATGTATGTGGCCCAATGCTCGTAATTACTAAAGATAACTGTTCTTATTTTATAACTTTATCAAGATTAGGATATGTATACCTTATGAAGGAAAATTTTGATATCTATGAAAAATTTATTGAATATAAGAATGAGGTTGAAAATTAGACAGCCGAAAGATTAAAATACTTCGATTCGATCCAGGAGGTAAGCACATTGGACAAGAAATTCAACAGGATTTAAAAGATAATGGGATTATCTCTTAGGTTACTCCTCCATATACTTTGCAACAAAATGGTGTTTCCGAGTGAAGGATTAGAACCTTATGAAATATGTTTCATCACATTATGAGTAAGGCTGAGCTACCTCTGTCGTATTGGGGATATGCGCTAGAATCGCAACACATATGTTGAATTTGTTACTCACTAATTCTATGCCTAAGATGCTAAATGAGATGTGGCAGGGGAAGAAACCCTACCTTAATTATTTGAAGGTGTAGAGTTGTCTAGCCTATGTTAAGAACGTCGTGAACAATAAGCTTGAGATAAGATCAGCCTTATGTAAGATTGTATGATATCGCAAGAATTCAACGGGATAATTTGTACGGCGTGATGGAATAAAAGGTTATTATTTCCATACACGTTATCTTTTTAGAAAAGGAATTTTTGTCAAAATAAATTAACAGCGAAGTTGTAGACTTGGATGGGATCCAAGAAACCAACATTGACACTGAACCAATCGGAGAACCAAGTTCACCCATCTATGAAAATACACAACCCGTTATAAGGCCTGATAGGGAATCTCACGCGCTATAGGATACTACATTTTTCTCGTGGATGGCGAGATGGAGGACTATGTCTTAGATGACAACACTCCTCTACCATTCCAATAAGCAGTCATACTAAAGAATAAGCACATTGGCTTGGAGCAATGAAATCCAAGATGGATTCCATATATAAAAACAAAGTATGGACTTGTTTGACATATCCAAAGAGATAAAACCCGTTGGCTACAAATGGATTTAAAAAATTTCTAAATACAGACGGACAAGTGGAGACTTGTAAGTCTATGCCAGTTATAAAAGGATTTCGTTAAATTCAAGGTGTTGATTATGATGAGACTTTTTCATCCGTAGCTATGCTTCAGTCCATTCAGATAATGCAAGGTATTGATGCATTCTATAACTATGAAATATGGAAAATGGATGTAAAGATGGGATTTCTAAATGGTGATTTAGAAGTGGTTGTCTATATCTAGCATCTCGAGGGTTTCGAGGTCAGTGGGAGTGAAGGAAAAACTTGCATGTTATTAATATTCATTTATGGACTCAAACAAGTTTCAAGGAGTTGGAACAAGTGTTTTGACAAAATGATCAAATTGTTTGGTTTTTATCAAAACATAATGAAAGTGTTCCTATACCGAAAGGAACATAGAAATGCTACATTGATGATCTTTTGTTGATTGGCAATGACTTTTCGTTATTGTAATCACCGAAAGCTTGGGTTTCCAAGAATTTTTCTATGAAGGATTTGGGAGAAGCAGTCTATATACTATGTATAAAAATCTATAGAGATAGATCTGAAAGGCTGTTGGGATTATCCCTAATCCTATACATATATACCATATCAAAAAGATTCAGTATGGAGAATTCCAAGCATCCTTTCTAAGAAGGAAGCTCCTAATACTGATGAGGAGAAAGGAATACGAAGAGGATACCATACGCTTAAGTGATCGGTTCCATAATGTATGCTATGGTATGTACTAGACCGGATATGACATATGCATTAGGATTCTTAAGCCGATACCAATCTAATCCTGGAGAAAAACATTGGACGGTTGTAAAATGTACATTGAAGTATTCAAAAATATTCCGGACTTATTCTTAAGATACGGAATAGAGACCTCCTTATGAAGAGGTGTACTGACTCTAGCTTTCAGAGTGATGTCGATGATGGTAAGTCAGTGTCAGTTTATGTTTTTACGCTTAATGGTGGGCCTGTCAGTTGGAAGAGTTCCAAATAGGAAATAGTAGTTGATTCCATAATGGAGGTAGAGTAGATCATCCTCAATGAAACAACTAAGGAAGCGGTCTAGATGTTCAAGTTTTAAGTGATCTCAGAGTGATTCCAAACACAGAGAATCCAATGGCATTACTTTGGGAAAACAATGCGGCAATATGGATCGCAAATGAGACAAGAGCGCACAAGAAATCATGTCTATTCATCGAAATTTCTAGCTCATCAATGAATTCACTGAGAAGAAATAGGTTGTGATATAAAGGGTAGATACTAAGTATAATATAACAGATTTATTCACGAAGGGTCTAGCTTGGTCGGTTCTCGTCAAGCTAATCGAAGAGATGGGATTGAGATTCCATAATTGATCTTAAGTGCAAGTTAGAGATTAATACAGTTGGGATTTTTCCCTTAGTGCAATTATGTAATTTATTGTAAATTATTAGCTATGTAATAAAATCTTCTTCGAAATAAAAAAGTGTTTTCTTCCTGTAATATACTTATTATAAAGTGTTGTAGTTAATTAATTATTTTTAGTAAGTACATTTATATAAGAAAATCCACCTATGATGTCTTTATGATAGTAATTATAATTATTACAATCATATGTATTTTATCACAATTTAATAAACATATCATTTTAAATTTTCCTAATCCAGATGTATAGAGATTGTTTGTCGATGCATCTGTTAAGACTAGAATACATAATGCTTTTCAAATGTTGGGCAGTATATTATCATGATTGTCAGGGACTCCTATAGATTACATACTTATAGTTATTGGATAATTATGGAATGACTCGCTCGATAGTTTTCTATTGATTAATATAACTAACGTCAAATAGAAAATATCGATGTGACAATATTACACAGTTCTCTTGACTTGAGAATACTATTGATTTTCAATGTGGAGACTCCGCTTTGATTATAGTAAAATCATGGCAGGACGTCCATCAAATGATTGTAGCTGGGTTGAGTGGAAGCATTGGAAGTGGATCACTATTCAATAGAGTATTATGTGGACTTCTTTAGCTTTCTCATTTCAAAATACTGCTTGGTTTCCGCCTCTGCCTTTTTTTTTCTTTCGCAGTGGGAACAAGTCCCCATTCTCAACTGCAACGTCCCACGTCTAATTAATCTCTCCTATACCAATTAACCGTTCTTTCATTTCCACTCTCCTCCTCTGCCGTCGTTGAGGAGAAAAGATAATTTTTACCTAATTTATGCTCAAAAGAAAATTCCTACATTCATCCACTGTAAAATTAATTGATCTCTATTCCAGTTTTTTCCCTTCATCCATAAAGCTGCTTCGATTGCCGATAGTCCATTACCTACTTCGTACGATGTTTTGCAAGTGAAGTTATCCTTCATGTGTTCCCTTTTTATACCTAATAATACATATTGAAGTTCAGAATCCCTAACCTTTTCCTCTACGTTGCTAGAAAATTACCAATGTTTTCCCCTTAATTTTCTACTATTAATATCAAGTGGATGATTTTCCTAAACTTTTTACATGATTCTTATGATCTATACAATTTGAACCATCATATGGACTACAGTTTGTGAACTTCAGCAAACCGCTGTTACATTGCAATTTATTGCCACAATAGTTTTACTGTATTTTAGTTTACTGCTTGAATTTTTTTAACGAAAATTGTTTGTTACTTATGGTTAAATAACCCTGCTCATCTTTATAAATTATTATCTTCTTTAACATTGTTGTAACCTGTTTCCAACATGATTACTAACATCCGTGTTTTAGTAGGCCACCAATTTTTGCTATCTTTTACAAATGATTATTTCCTATAGTATCATATAGAGCCTTCTATGCACATAGAAAGGTAAATTAAAGGATCAATTCGTGTGTTTTCAGTCTTACATGTATCAGCCCTCTTACTGTTCAACTTTGTTTTCTTGTTCTACTTTTTATTTATGTCATCTATAATACACATTTTTTCAAACTGCATATGGTAGCTAACCGTTTTACTTATCTGACCTTCATTTTGACCAACATATCTGACTTATATTAGAGGATGTTACAATTCAATTATGTTCTTCTATGCTCTTTTGCTTTCTTTAACATCTATTTCTTATGATACAAGTTGACACCCACACATGCATATGTTATTCACTGTTAAGCAAATTGAATGGATCTGAGATTCAATGTGTAAACTAATATTGTATTTGATAAACTAATTTACAGAAGAAGAAGATAAAATGCTAAAATGAAGAAATATTATTGATTCTGCAAAAAATGATTTGATGATGTTTACGTTCAGTTACACAGAGTATTTATATTACTCTAATTACTAATGGGCTTACAAAACCCGGCCCATGACCAAACTACAAGTACAGATAATAAAATAGCCATATGAGATGAACTGGCATATGCAACACAACTCGTTTCTTTTACCCCCCCTCAAACCGAAGTTAGGGTTAGGGCATGGCGGCCAAAACCTTGTGATTTTCTGCTCCAAAATTCCAGTAAAAAATCCAACTTTCATGCAGAAATATTGTCTAAATGAATAGATCTTCTCAGATCTTAACTCAATCTGGGCTTGAATGAAGATGAGTTGCTTGAAGTTGTAGATCTGAGTTTGATTGAAGATGTATGATTTGAAGATAAAGAACGCATGAAACCTGAAGATGAATTTTGTAATTTGAGAACTCAAGTCATCTCGGTAAGGCCATGAAGCATGCTTCATCTTCTGGAATTTCTTGTACCTTCAAATCATTTCGAAATCTGACAAAATTTCTAGCTGACAAAGCTTTTGTAAGAGCATCTGCTCGCTGGTAAGGTGCAGGTACGTAATTTACTTGTAAATTTCCCTTTAACACATGCTCTCGAACAAAATAAAGATCAATTTCAATGTGCTTCGTCTTTGAGTGTTGAATAGGATTAGCCGACATATATATTGTACTTTGATTATCACACCACAAGGTCGGTTTGGTCTGTAACTTGAGTTTTAATTCACTCAAGAATGACTGAATCCAGATCATTTCTGCTGTTGCACTAGCCACACTTCTATATTCAGCTTCAGTACTTGATCTGGATATTGTAGGCTGTTTTTTCGAACACCATGATATTGGATTATTGCCAAGATAAATACAATATCCTGTTACTGATCTTCTATCATCTAAATCAGTAGCCCAATCTGCATCTGAATAACCAGATAAAGTAAGCTTGTTGCAATCTTTTAACAGTAAACCAAAATTAGCAGTTCCTTTCAGATATCTCAGTATTCTTTTAACTGCTTTCCAATGACTATCCAATGGTTCCTGCATAAATTGACAAACTTTATTCACACTGAATGAAATATCAGGCCTAGTGATAGTTACATATTGCAAAGCACCTACAACACTTCTATATTGTTTAATATTAGTTATGGGTTCTCCCCTATTTTTAGACAACTGCTGACTACTTATCATTGGTGTTGGTTGAGGCTTTGCTTTATCCATATTTGTTTTGCATAGCAGTTCTAAAATATATTTCTTTTGGCTTAAGTACATGACTGAATTTGATCTTCTTTTGACTTCTATGCCTAAAAAATAATTTAATTCTCCAAGATCTTTAATTGAAAATTGTTCATCAAGATATTGAGTAAGTTTGTTGATTTCATTTTCATCATCCCCAGTTATAATTAAATCATCAACATATATCAGAATATATATACTTGAATTTTTATCAAGCTTGATAAACAATGAGTTATCAGATTTGGTAGATTGATATCCTAAAATAGATAATGTGGTTTTCAATTTATCAAACCAGGCTCTAGGAGCCTGTTTAAGACCATATATGGCCTTATTCAATTTGCAAACAAGATTCATATCTTGTTTATATCCTTGAGGCTTCTCCATAAATATCTCTTCCTGCAAATTGCCATTTAAAAAGGCATTATTGACATCAAGTTGCCTAATATTCCAATGTTTATGTAAGGCTATAGATAAAATAATTCTTATGGTTGTAGGTTTGACTACAGGAGAAAAAGTCTCATTGTAGTCAAACCCATACACCTGATATGAATCTTGTTTGTTGATACTTGTACCTCTGTTTTTATTTCCGCTAGCAAAATTAATTGATAAATCTGATTCTTGAGGTCTCTTATGTTCAAGTCTTGCTTCATGAGCAAGAAGTGTTGAATGAACATATTCCATAGATGGTAAGATGGGTTGAGATGATATAACTGCAACAACAGCCTCATACTCATCACTGAGACCATTCAATATGGACAATACATGCTCAGTTTCAGTAATCTTTAATCCAGTTGCTTCTAACATGATGCATATATTGTTAACTTGTGCCAAATAGTCTTTCATGGGTTGATTATCCTTGCTGACATTTTGAAGTTGTCTCTTGTAATGCATAATCTTTGCTGCAGACTGTGTATTGAATATTCTTTCCAATGTAATCCATATTTCATTAGCAGTTTTGCAGCCTATAACTTGTGATAACAACTTTGTGTTGATAGAAGATAACAGCCAAGAACTTATCAATCTATCTTGCCTATAATATCTTGTGTATTCTTCATTACTAACAGTTTTTCCTTGTGTATCAGTAATAAATCTTGGGGGAATTGGATTGGTGCCTAAAATAAAATCTTCAAGACCATACCCTTGAATTGCAGTTTCAACTTGAAGCTTCCATAGAAGATAATTATCTTCTTCTAAATGAATGGTAATGAGCTGACTTTGAGGGCTAATGACAGTTTTGATCAACTTTTCTGCTGCATCAACTGTCTGTTGTTGAGTATTGTGACTAGAACCTGATGTCGCTGATGAGTTATCTCCCTCAGCCATGAAGAAACTAATTGCAAAGAATCAATTACAGAGAAGACAGATGAATTTGCAAAATTCAAGAAAGCTTGATTGCAGAAGTATCAGGTAAAACTGCAGCCGAATCCGATGATGATAAAATAATCTGATGGATTCTTGGCAAGGCAAAAGTTATCTTTCTGCTTATGATTGCTTTCTTGATTCCAGAAACTGATTTTTCTTCAACAAAATTTGCACTTCTTTTCTATAAAAAGTTGCAGCCAGAAAAAATATCTATTTCTTTGGCACGGTACCTGTTTTATAGAAAATTTCAACTATAAAAACCCAAATGATGAAACAATACCTGATGGGTTTTTAGAAATCAAATGATGATGCTTTTCTGATGATTTCTTGAATGACAATAAAATTCTGTTTTCCAAAAACTGAATGATTTCTGGAAAAAGGAACTCCTCAGTATCTTGAATTCTGATATCTCTCAAAATTGAAGGTTGAAACTCCAGATTTTGATTTAACCTCTGATATGCCGTTAGGGTTGAAATGAATGCTCTGATACCATGTTAAGAAAATTGAATGGATATGAGATTCAATGTGTAAACTGATATTGTATTTGATAAACTGAATTTACAGAAGAAGAAGATAGAATGCTAAAATGAAGAAATATTATTGATTCTGCAAAAAATGATTTGATGATGTTTACGTTCAGTTACACAGAGTATTTATATTACTCTAATTACTAATGGGCTTACAAAACCCGACCTATGACCAAACTACAAGTACAGATAATAAAATAGCCATATGAGATGAACTGGCATATGCAACACAACTCATTTCTTTTATTCACATTAATTTTATTCCTCCAATCATTTCAATATATAATATTTATAACGATATCCTAAGAAATTGGACGTTTTTATGTTGACCATCATACCTTACCTATATTAGTGGATATGATGTTATAGTTCAGCTATTTTCCTCTATGCTCTTCTGCTTTCATTAACTCTTATATTAAAAGTTGACACATACATGTACCTATACATACATATATTATTCACATTGAATTTTTTCCTCCAATCATTTCAATATATACTATTTATCACAATATCCTTAATCACATTGATTTCATTCCTCCAATCATTTCAACATATAATATTTATCGTGATACCCCTAAAAATTAGACATATGTAAAACTACGGATATAAATAATTTAATGAAATGTGGGAAAACAATTCATCCGACTGAAACAAAAGCCGAGTAGGATAATTGAGAAGAGCTAACGAGCCTCCATGAGATCCAAACATTTGTATCCCATTAATTCACCAGCCGTTCCATAAAAATCCCTGCGAATATATTTGTGGCTAACTACACACACCTGCAAATGTGAAGTACAAACCATTTCATTAAGTATCATACACAGTCTTGATGGATGTAGTGCCGCAGCTGTAGAAAGTGAAATTACAAACAGTGAAAATAAAATTGATGTTGATGAGTTTTGACTCAAGGTGTACCATTATTAAAATTAGACAATAGACATATATTTAAAGCTTTGTATAATTTATAACTTTATACTGTATCATTCATTAGCTTAACATATATGGTATATTGATGTAGTAATCATTTTCCACCTTTAATCTTCTTTCAACAACATTCACCCAAGAATGTGTACCTTGAATAATTGGTGTAATTGTTATGTGAATTCATTTTAAATGATATGTCAAGCTGTAATTATACACACATGTATGTATATATGTATGTATGTAAAATTTGAATGTGATACCTCATTATGCACTAGAAAAGAACGTAACTCACGTTTTTCTTTATATAGGTACTGGTTATTTTAAAAGGGGAACAGGGACTTTGTGAAGTTTGAACCGAGCGACCCTAAAGAAAACTCTAGAACATATTGTAGCACAGCTCTCTTTCTTCCAGGTTTTTCTCTCCGTAATAATAATGGCTTCTTCCAGGCGTCTATTTCAGCATCTATTGTTTAGAAGATTCAACACTTCTCTAACTCCTTTCGCTTCCGAGCTGTCAAAATTGCCTCTACTTAATCGTACTACCAGTCCATTCAGATTTGTGCCACTGCCAGATTATTTTTCCTCGCTTTCCAGTGTTTCTATTTCTTAACGAAAGCGAATGACCCACAGCTAAAGATTACAGGTTTTGTGTTTTTTTTCCTATTTAAACTTTGTTGAAAATAGGTTTGTTTATTTGTTTACTTATGTATTTAATCATGATTCAATGTGAAGCAATGACTACAACCAAAAAATAGATGTTTATCGTAAGCATTTATATCCACAAGCATCAAACTAAACTGGTACACATATTTAAACTATAGGTATTCCAACTCTTTGACTTAATAATGCTAATTACGGCAATCATAAATATAATAATAAAAAAATATTTATCAACCACGCCTTATATAATATAAGGCTGAAATTGGAATTATGTAAGTCGACCCTAAAGCAGTAAGAAAAGTTTGACATTACCACGTAAGGTATATGCTAATAAGGAAAGTATAATTTTTTTTTTTTTTTTTTGGAAATGGTACTTTATATACAACAAATCATTGGGACAACATATCACATGTCAATAAACGTTCGAAAGCAAGTTTCGAACTTGTGACCTCTTTCACCAAAGCCGAATCAATCAACCACTTGGACAATGATGTTTGTCAAACAAATCATCGTAGAGAATAGAAGAAAAAATTTCAAACAAATAGGGTTAAACACAACTGAAATTTGGTCATACTCATAGACATATCCAAATCATCTGGAAACATCTCCCTGTTGCAGTTATAGACATAAGATTTTTTTGTCAATGCAATGTTGAATAATCTCTCTACCCTAATAAATTATTGTTACCAGTAAACCAGAACTTCGACATTCTAAATATTCTTAACTTGACAAGCCCCCATTCTCAACTGCAACTTCCCACATCTAATTGATCTCTCATGTATAACTGCTTCACTCTCAATTTCTCCTCCAATGTATTTTATTCCTTCTTCAAACTCAACTTCTTCCTCCGCCCAACCATCCCCCCTCCCTACCGCGTCGAAACCTCTTTCATCCACGGCTAGGCTAAAATAGGTAGTGACCCAAACTGGTTCATTTGATGTAGGCGATAATAGATCTGAGATAGCGAATGGCATTTTTGTAAATAATGAGGATAACAGTAATCGAGTTAGATTGATAGCTTTGCTTACCATTTTTGACGTTTTGCCCTATTTTAACAATTCTTACCATTTAGAACAACAAGTCTATTTTGAATCATTATTTTTATACAGAGTGATTTATCTATGAATATCTTAATTCGTGTTAGAGTTATTTGAAAGATTTTGCAATATACATATGCTGAGTGAATAAATTTTTTGGGTTAGTAGGTTGTACTGAATGGGAGGAAACTCGGCATTTTTGTGAATGACGTATTATTCTACATTTTCATGCTCTCAATTTACTGGGCGACATTTTATCAACTTTTTCTGTCTTTACCAAAGACCAATACTATAATAGTTGGATAAATATACATGTCCTGTCAGAAATGTGATGTTTTACATTATACAATATTACTTTTGAAGAAATGAATATAATTGCAAATTACATATGCCTTATTTTTTCGTATAGTTATAGATTTTGTGTTGAAGCTAAAATCCAATTGTAGAATAGTTGGTTAACCCAAACATGCATATTAAAAATTAATGTGAGAGAATATTATTTATGTAATAACTATGAGGTCACCAATTTGACATTCCACTAAATTTTGCGATTGTTTGCTTCGGTAATTTGAAGAACTTTACTGAATACAGTTATAGAAGGTGAAGGTTACCTCTTTTGGATTCGCATGTATGAAACAAATGACTTCAGGTTCGTATTTTTCATGTGTTGTTTCTGAATTTTCATTTCTAGCCATAACTTATAAGAACCAAAGGATTTAGAACTATTATTGAATTGGAATTACTCTTGTGATGTATATCCAACTTCGAAAATCCCCTAATTTATGCTTCACAATATGGCGCCTGTACAATCAGTTTTTAAAAGAGGCTTACATAATTTATTTTTTGGTCGTAACATTCAAGATAAATTGGTAAATAATAAAATCTGGGATAAGAAGATGCTTTTCCAGTTATCAAACATTTATCTCTTGGTTTGTCTTCTTTGGCGGAAGCTTTTACCGTTCCGATGAAAATCATCACATTTCATGAATCATTTACATACTAGCTTTTAGTTAATTCTAAGTCTTTCATTTTCATCTTTATAGTATTACAACAATCCAAAAGGATTTTAAAACACTGTGATGTTTTTGCTTTATAATAGATTCCTTAAAGGGTTCCTATAATGCATTGGCAAATTCTATGGTTATATAAATTTTGTGAATTAATAGTCAAATCTTGATTAACATCTATGTGCAAAACCATTTGATTAATTTTTTCAAGGCATGAGGATTGTATTGCAAAGCTTCACAAATTTACAATGCTAAATTTGTTTGTGTCCATATAAACTATCTCCAAATTTCCTCTTGCTACTCATTTTGTGGCATACGATTATTTGGTGCATGGAGTGGTGAAATTAAAATCATATTAGGAAATTAATTTTTTACATTCCTTTTGATATGTAGTTGAAGTCAGATGAGGAATCATTTGCCTTCGTGTTATTTAAATAGTCTTTGCTCTTTAGCAGGCATTTTATTATTTTCCGATAGTATACCACTCATTTAACTCATATATAAGGTCTATTGTTTGGAGGCCTGTGAATTTTATTTATAGCAACAATTCAAATGCTATCACAATCTTTTGGCTATTTTGTCCAAGTCTTATGGCCATTTTTATGCCATTATATTCTTTTATTTGATGAACATTTGATACAAATCAATTCGATACCACATTCTTTTTAGTTCACTTGTTGTTCACCATTAATTACTGCTAAAATATATTCAGGTCAACTTAGCCAGCATGAATATTATTCTAATGATCTTCTATTTGCATTATAATCATAACTATGTTGCATTATATTCATAACTATGTAAGTGGGAACTATTGATAAATTCACGACTTCATCAATGTTGTTCGTATATTCCGCTATCAATGGCAATGAAAATATAAGTTTATTCATATGAACTGTTTGTAACGATAGTGACGACGACGACTTTATGTTTTTCTATAAATGTCATTCACAAGTAAAATTGCAGATGGATCACAAAATCACATTCTTCAAGTAGAACTAAGAAGTTTTCTTTGAACTATGCTAAACTGAGATAAAGATTTGGTTGCAAAAGTTCTTACCATTCAAATTATTTTGTGTCATATGTGTATACATTTAAAGACCGTCTTTCATTTGCTTTTATTTGTTTTTATACAATTGGATGAAAAAACTATTATTCATTTTATAAGCTTATTCATAGGAAACTTACTTAGCTAAGTGCTGACAATATCGTGTTTCATAGGGAAAGGGAACTGGACAGTTCTCAATTATATGCTACCTATTCTTAAGTTTAAAAAAGTCACTTAATGAAGTATTGAATACGGTGCACGTAACCTTTAACGTAAGCATAGTGTTTTAAAATTGATATACAAAATATTCATTATATCTTATTTGCTTGAGTTAAAACTATATATACCCATATTAGACTATTTGTGAATAGCCATTTTCTTTTTCTATACAGGTTAAATTGGGTTCTGAATAACTTATGCGCTACTAATTTGTGTCAACTTACGTTTCTACAATGTAGGCAGTAAAATTTAGCTCTCTATCAGTTCATATGAGGTAACATTTTGATACATTAACTACTTTTCTATAACCATCTGATATCTTCATGCTAATTTTATATGCATTTGTTGTTTAGTAACTGTCATTTTAAATATAAAGAGTGAAGATGCATTCAGTCAACGGTGACCTATTTTATTATTATTTAACATGTTATAGTCCATAATGTATTTTTTATGAACTATGAAAGAGTTAGGATATAGCCATCTCCCTTTCATGTAATTGTTGTTTTTTGTATATCTCAGCAATTAAAGAATAATTAGGATTTATATTTTTAACTTTTTTTGGGTATGGTATTCTGAATATCATGCAAAATTGAACCCATGTAACACTACAAGAAAAGTTATGGTTTGGGAAATTTCATGTTTGGTTCAAGTAACCTTCTATAGTGTACACGAGGGAATGGATAATTAATGGATGACACTAAAACTTTAACTTATGCAAAACTAAACGTAGCTTTAGATGGTATCGAAAAATATGAAAGTTGTTCTACTAAATCAATGACTGAAAATACTCTAGGGAAGTCACAATTATTAAGCAGCAAGGAAATGGGTGAAAGAGTTACATATCCTTTTGCTTTGATATGGCTTAAACAATTATCATTTCTACTACCACTCAATTTATAGGAATTTACGTATTCCACAAAGCTTGTGTATGAACATTAAAGAAAATGAAATGTTGTATGGACGTACATGTAGATATAGTTATTTGTATTTTGGCACTAAATTCATTAGCTGTTGATTTGAGAGAAAATTAAAATCAATAATTTTATAAATAATAGGGAAGATTTGCAAAACACTCCCTTTAATTTGTAAAATACACATCCACCCCTCGTTAAAAACATGTTATTAAAAAACTTTTATTTTAAGTTTCAGTATTTGTACAAAAATCTGAAACTATATGCAGAAAGCTTTATAAATATTTGCAAAAAAAAATCTGCAAATATTTATAGTTTATGTGCTGCAAATATTTGTAGAGAAATATGCAAATATTTGCATAGTTTTCTGTTCTTCACAAATATTTGCAGTTCTTCAGAAAAATACAAAAATATTTTAAAAAAATTGTTTAGATCATAGAAACATGCGATTAATATTCTGATTTGATTTCCAACAATTTTTTTACCGAAACTAAATTAGGTTGTCATTTAAAATAAATTTTGGAGAAGGGTTTTTCACTTATCAAATCTGAAAATAAGGAGGGTAACCAAATTTCCACTAAATGGTGTGCATTTGCATGGATGTACTGTTCCTTACCACTGGGTTAAGGATGTATCACATGTTCAAATTTAGAAGAAATGGAATATGTAAAAACATGATAAGACGTATTTTTTAAAGAAAAAATCATAAGAAATGTTTATATTAGTGCCTGATACATTGACCATAAAAAACATATAAATATTTACATTATCTGAATTTTAGTTGGAATCTGCTGGTGTGATGACTACAACAACTTTATTTTTCCCAGTGAAAACTATGAATACAAGTAACATCCCATAATTTTGTTCTCAGCAAAGCAAGCTTAATCATAACTTAGGTGCCACAAAGGGATACGATACATGCAAACAATTCATTTAATGTCAAAACCAAAACATAAACTGAGATAACATACAGAAATATAGTTAATGATGTGTATTGGATATAAAGGATCACCCACACACCAAATTCACCGCTATATATGTGTCTGAGTGTTTGATATTTATAGTTGAAAACTAAGACATATGCAACAAGTACGTCCCGAATTTTTGGTCAAATGTGAATTTAGTTTACCAACTGCCCACTACATTACTACCCCCTTTGCTTGCCCAACATTCAAATTTGATGTGCCCGTTTTCAAACACAAATCATATTAAATGCAAACTCGGTTGTTATTTTTTTTTGAAAAAGCAGGAGAACCCAGCGGGTCGGTAAACTCTTGAGGAGGGTATAGTAAAACCGTCTGCTGATCCAAGCCCCCATACCTCTAGGTAAATTTATATATGATAGGAAGACGCATGACAGGAATCGAACCTGCTTTCTTTTATCAGAACCCAAGCCTATTTTCCACTGCGCCACACCCGCGGACTCGGTTGATGTTCGTACTAAGATGTATGATAGTGTAGATAAAAATTTATAACAATAGTATGTCAGACTTGACCTAAGTTGTAACTTAAAGGTTAATCAAGTGGCTAAAAATTGGGGGTAGATAAGAAATGCATAGTTTGAATTTTTTATTATGGTACAAACATAAGACAATACTTGATTCCTTGGTTATGCAATGAAACACGAAACACTACCATTCTACACTGGTGTTAAATTTCAAGTTGTGAAATATGTTAAACTTACATTACGGGAAATATTAAAACAAGAAGAAGATGAAGAAACTGGTTTAGTTCTTTTTCAAGCTTTTACTTTTTTTTAACTCATATCCATATTGTGAGGATGTGCACAATGCTTTATGATGAATGAAGCTAATGCATAATAAGTTAAAAGCCCATCATTTATATTCTTTTCAATAGGTATAGGTAAAAGGATATGCAAAAAAAAGTGACAACTTTGAGAAATTGCTACTTGAAATCTGAATCTGAATTTGATTATGATTTCAAATAGATTTCAAGCAGTGAATTTATCTCTATAGATTCGGTAGTACCATTAGAAGATGAGGTGGAGTTCTTGAATAGATGTGCAGAAGGTGGAGTTGTGCCCACCCTTGGAAAATACAGTACTCAGAGCTATAATAGAATCTGGGATGATAAAGAAAATTACAATTGGTGTATTTACTCATTTTTTTAGTAGAATTTGTACAAGCAATAGTGTGACTATACATCTCCGGTTGCAAAATACATCTTCGGTCTTTTTCTAAAAAAAATTCTTCCAGTCTTTGTGAGTTTGTAAGCAACTCATAACATTCTCCTTACCAATATGTTTGCTGATTTGAGAAACTAAGTTAACCAAAATTATTCTTCATCGTCTTCTCTATTTGTATACCATAATATCTTTAAGTCTTGAATTTTAGTTATATTCATGAAGGTTATCATTTTACTCATACTTTTAATCATTTACTTATATTAGAGGAAAATCATAATATATTCTTATCTTATTATGAAATACTATATGTGTTTTGTATTGTGCAACCAGATAGCAAAATTATATTTTGCCGTCCAAGGAATTTACAATACAGATATGGTTCAATAAAAATTTCATCTTTTTTAAAATTCAACTGCTTAATCTAACATGTTTTCTGCTTACGACCTTAAACTGTATCTTATATTCTTTATCCGTAGGATGGTGATACAGATCAATAGGCCGTAGCAGCGCTTGGAATCAAGATTCGAGAAAAGCAAAGAAATTAATTTCTAGCAGTTTATCTCATGCTTATGCTACCGTTATGTTTTTATGTTTGTAGCTACTATTTTCCTGTATGTTTTCCATGTCGTCCTTTTTTTTCCGTTAACTCATTTTGAACCTTTTTTTTTAAATTGTACATCAGGACGTATGATGGCGTAATTAGTTTGATTTCACCTACATTACATATGTGTGTATTTTTTAATCGCAACTCCAGCTTTGACGTACCATTTATGTTTGTTATGTTCATTTGTACTAACGCTTTAACTATATACCATAGCTGTGCTGACATATGTATCCGCTGTACATTGTGCATGAATATGTATATGAAGGATATGGTCGCTCTTCCGTCCTCAAATAATCTTTCTGGTGTTGGGATTAAAATTTACGGAGTATAACAATGCCCGTGTGCGTAGCACGGGCTACTCACTAGTTGTTATTATTGAACCAAGGACTTTGTGTTTGTACCATAGAGTTGAATGTGGATGCTATTGGAATTTTGACCATTACCAAACTTCATAAGTCCTAATGAGATATAGTTTTGACAAAAAGATGGTGTAAATAATTGTCACTACCGGGTAATGCTAAAATAAGTAATTGGATTTTACCAAAGCTATGTAAGCAATAAATTTGGCCATAATGTCACACCACCAATTAAGTGATGTATGAATGTTAACATTCGAAGTTGTTCAATATTGATTGCTAACCAAATTTACACATAAGAATCACACAACTATAACGACTCGTCTTTGCGACTCCTGAATGTCAATGCTAATATATCCACGCTATTCACGTGTTGAGCACCCAAGTGTCGAAAAGATGGATTTTTAGGATAAATAGAGAAAAGAAAAGGAAATAGAATAAGAAACAAGGAATACAATATCAGAATCTCACAGCGGAATAGTAACATATAATATCCAATGACAGTACACACTCACTCTAAGATACATACATTTTAGAGTTACAATTCTAAATATTATCATCACGCTGGACAATTATAACAAACTATTCTCATAATTTCTAATATATATATATATATATATATAATAGTAATGCAACGTAAATGAGAGTATAATGGTAGGTCAATGGAAGCATCCAACTTGTCTCTAGAAGCTCCAAAGAACATGAATGAAAACCTACCTTTCTCAGACTACTCGGAAGAGCACCCATGGAAATAAGGGAGATATAAAACTTGTAACGACCCGTAAATTTTAACAGTTTCAATAACGTAATTAATTGAATTTTTGTGAATTTTAAAATTGTTGAATTTAGAATTTAAAAATATAATATTTGGAATACGTCTATTTAAATATAGTAAATTGTAAATTTCCATCTTATAATATGGAAGTTTATTTTATTATGTAATTTTATTTTAATATTAAATTAGTTAATATTAGATGATAATGAAATGTTTTCCAAACCTGAATATTTTATATAATAAATTTGTAAATCATTCTCTAAGTGAGACGTCATATTTTGTTTCGTCAAATTTGGACTGTCATCGCTCCGTTTACCTTATTTTCGGCGTTTTAGCAGCATTGTCGATACCGATTATCGACTTTTAATAGGATGATCGTACCACTGACATCTGTATACTATTTTGATCGCCTCATCATACTGATCTCTACAGCATATTCACTTTTGTATTTCGGGATTTGGTACGCCACGAAATCAATACAACGACTAACCATAATGGTATGTCTTTTTGTCTCTTTGACACTATTCATTGTCCACCGTTAATACTAATAGCCATTTATCTTTAGTATCCCTTGAATTTAACTCTGGCTTTTAGCATTCCTATCTAATAAATTTATATGCCTCTACTTTGTTCTCTTTCTTCATTTTGATCGGCTGCCTTCTCCTCTAATAGTAGAGGCATATAAATGTTCTCTTTCTTCATTTTGATCGGCTGCCTTCTCCTCTAAAAAAATGAGAAAAGGAGATATAAATTTTGTTGTTTGAAAATCTACACGTCTTCATTTTGTTTCTCCATAACAAATCCATGCCAATCTAATAACTAGTGTAACAACCCTCATATTTATCGATTGTATATTTAAATATTTTATTTAAATATAATATTGTTCGTCGGATTTTAGTCCGAAAAGCTACTTTTTGTGAACAGTCGAATTAGAACTCGAGACTACTTCCATTGAGTTCAAAATACCGTTTGCGACCTTTTTGAGTATAAGCTTCGATATGTTTGGAGCTAGTAGAATTTTGCTATTTTTCAGTTAGGGCTTTGGGTTTGGGTTTCAGCCCATTAACCCAACTTATCAACCTAGCTCCAACCCTCTCCTCTTCATTACTTCATTTCTATTTCCTAATACTCAAGCTTTAGCAACAATGGTGGAAGAGATTGGAAATTAGAAACTTCAAGCCCTAGTTTCCATTTGCAAATCCAAGTTCTATCTCCAAATTCAAGAAGAAGCTATTGGTAAGCATCTCCTTCTTCTTCTCCAACTCATTCTCCTTTCAAATTTCAGAAATTTCTAAACCTAACTTTAGGAATGTTCTCCTTTTAAAGCTTAGATTCAAGCTTCTTGAGTTGGGATTGAAGAGTGGTTGATCCTCCTTTGTTTTCAAGCTTCTTCTTTATTGTTGTTGTGTAAAAGGTGAGAATTTTATCTCACATCTATGTCTATAACTATCTTTGAATGCTGGGTATGAATTCCTAACACTTATCCATGTGTATTTGCTTTTGATTTGGATTGATTTGGTATATATTCCAACTTTTGGTGCTTTGAAAGCAAAATCTATGAAAATCCTTTTATGGATGTTTGACAAGTTTTTGGTGATGCATCGAAGAGCCTATAGGGCCGAGTTGCCGATTGGCATAAATCCCTAACGCCATTGCTCGTTCGGTCGCGAATTGGATGAGATTGCATATCAATTATATAGGCTGAAAACTGCCTTAGCATCAGTCAGTCGACTGACCTTTGCAGTTAGTCGACTGGCTGTAGCTAATAAGCATTCCAGGGGCTGTTTACAAAGACGGGGAGTCTCTGTTCCCTGCAATCAGTCGACTTGCCTCTGTAATCAGTCGACTAACTGCAGGAAATGAAATTTTCGAGTTTCTGGTTCAGTTGACTGCATACAGAAGGCCAGTCGACTGACCTGCTTATTCTTGCCTATTTTGCCTATTTTTGTTTGAAACTCCAATTTTATCGATGCGTGGTTCTCCGATTCGTTGTTGTCATTTATTATCGACTTCGATGACTTCATTTTCGGGATTTTTGGGAATATCCATTTTGATGGATTTGGTATCGATTTCTTTGGATCTTATTCACGTCTTCGAATGTGAATTTTGATGATTGATTGTTTCTACAATCATTTTTGTGATTTGTCACTTTAAAAATATATAAAGGTTTTAATACTAGTAGTAAATATCAAAACTCTTTTATCCAAACGATTTCAACACTATTTTATTACAAAGCTCGTTTCTTAAACCGTTGTCCAATCTGCTAGCATATACAAACCTTTACCTCACTCGTATGAGAAATCTAATTGAACGACTTTGTAAAACAAGTGGTATGAAACGCTTGTGTTTACTTCGTCGGTCAATTCTTGGATTTGTTCGATTAAAACTCTTGTGACAACTTTTTAGTGGAGATCTACAATTTGTTCGTAAATATTTAAGTTAAGCCAGTGGTTATGGGACATGAAGCTAAGCTCATATATTTACTAGCTTAGTGTAATTGACACTTCTTGATGATCGATGATGATCATTTTATGGTTTAGACTAGCAATGTGCGATGTCTCTTTGTCCACGTGGAGGACTGTACCTCATTTTATTGAGCTCCGTCTCATTTCTTTGTGGGCTAGCGACCCATGTACTTTTAATGTGTCTCGATTCATCTGATGTACCATTTGTACTACATCGATGTCTCGGCATTTTGGTTCATGGACGTACCGTTTGTACTGCGTTGATGTTCTGAATTGTTTTGTGTTTCGATTCATCTGATGTACCGTTTGTACTACATCGATGTCTCGGCTTTTTGGTTCATTGGACGTACCGTTTGTACTGCGTTGATGTTGTGAATTGTTTTGTGTTTCGATTCATCTGATGTACCGTTTGTACTACATCGATGTCTCGGCTTTTTGGTTCATTGGACGTACCTTTTGTACTGCGTTGATGTTCCAAATTGTTTTGTGTTTCGATTCATCTGATGTACCTTTTGTACTACATTAATGTCTCGGCTTTTTGGTTCATTGGACGTACCGTTTGTACTGCGTTGATGTTCTGAATTGTTTTGTGTTTCGATTCGTCTGATGTACCGTTCGTACTACATCGATGTCTTGGCCTTTCGATTCATTGGATGTACCGTTTGTACTGCGTCGATGTTCTGAATTGTTTTGTGTTTCGATTCATCGGATGTACCGTTTGTACTACATCGGTGTCTCGGCTTTTCGGATTATTGGGCGTACCGTTTGTACTGCGTCGATGTTCCGAATTGTTTTTGATACACGTGTTGCTGAGTTTTCATGCGCCCACTTGGGATTGGCCATCCTTTTCTTATGATTTCTGGAATTTATTTTCACCAAATTTTACAATTGGCATTGATATGTATGTCAATTTTTGTAGCTTGGTGAATTAAATAAAGAATATGACATTCCTTTTGATGCTGTGAGATTCTTGAGATATTGTATGACTTTTGTGGATTTTCTAATGTATACTTGTCGTAGTATGACATTTTTGGTTATCATACGTTTTTATTATATCTCTTCTTATATCTCAATTTATCTAATAATTATAACTAGACTGATCCGTTTATTATTTTCTTCTTAAATAATACTCGGGTCAGACTGAGATATTACAAGTGCTTCCTCATGACTTCTTATCTAGAACCATCATCTGATTTTGGCTAACTACTATAGTTTAGTAGTTTTTTGTTGTATACATTTGAGATTGAGAATCCTTGATGTATACATATTCTTTTGTATTACTCTTGTACCTATTCTTTTGTGACATTGTGGATCTTGTTTGACCAAAACTCTGATATACACTTGTGTTGTATTCATATCTGTTTCCGCCTTTGAGATATGAACTTCTGTGACTGACTTGTGTTATGATATTTCTATATTTGTTTCCGAAGATTACATATGGCCACTGTGTAGTAGCTTTGAGTTTGTGTCGGTATGTCAGATTTCCTCTCTAAATGAATTACATGTTATTCTATCTGGCATATCGGTACTCGCACAAGGCAATTATACAGATGGTCGCTCCTCAACAGCCTTATTCTCCGTGCTAGTTGACAACATTACCTCATAGTGTCTTTGGCTAGCGTAGGCACAGAGGTGGGACGTCACAGCTTGGTATCAGAGCCAAATTTCGGAACAATGTAGAATAATCTAGCAAGGATCATTGCCCTAAGTCTTCCTTAGGAGTCGTGCCTTAGGATTTAATTCGTGTCTTTGTACCGTTATATCCTATTTTCTTTTATGATTCCTTGTTTTATCAATCATGATTGTTTGATAATTATTTTGAGAATAACTTTTCTTCTTCTTTCTTTCTTTCTTAAAGAAGAGAAATGGTTAGACCTGGCCGTCCCAGCGCCAGTCAATCTAGTGCTACTCTCCAAGATGGAGTATTTATGTCTGCCCAACAGCTTCTAGATCTTGTTAAGAACGCTCAAGCAGCCGGACCCATCGCAGAGCCTACTCATCCTTGATCAGATTTTGCATGCTTGTGCAGAGACTATACTGATTTTGGTGGAAGGCCATTCAAAGGATCCGAGAGTGTTATAGAAATTCAAGCTTGGCTCAAATCATGCGATCGCATCTTTTCTCGCATGAGCCTTATTGATCTGCATCGAGTCCAAGTGGCTTCTAGCATGCTCCAAGAAAGAGCATTAGATTGATATGAGCTTTTGGTTTCTGAAATCGTTGAAGCAGATCTTACTTGGGAGCAATTCCTGGAAATGTTCGAATCGAAATTTATGCCGGAAGCTGAAAAAGTAACTTTGGCCCGGCGTTTTATTGACCTTGTTCAAGGTGAATCTTCTGTGATGGACTACGTCGCATCTTTCGAATCTCTTTCTGGGGTTGAATACATTAATACCCCATTGAAGAAAAATCAGAGATTTGTCTATGGCTTAAATAAGAATCTTAAAAAGCCATTACTTCTGAAACTAGAAGTTTCTTTTAATCAACTCATTGATATCGCTCTCCGTCTTAAAAAGGCTGATAGAGAGAGTAATGTTGAAGTTGTGGATGCTAAACAAAACTTTAACAACAACATGAAGAGGCCTATCAAATTCAAGGCCATTCTCCCAACAAGAAAGGGAAACAACAAACTTTGGTAGCTAAGACTCTTATCTCTAGTAATGGACAATGCTACAATTGTGGTTCCACCAACCACTATGCGAATAGATGTCTGAAACCTCTCTTTTGTCGTTATTGCAAAAGTTCGGGTCATCTTTTATCTTCGTGTCCTAAACTTCCAAGCAAGAGTGAAGGAAAGCTGCAAGCCCCTAGCAACTCTTCTCTTAGTCAAGGTATTCTTCATTCCATCCTTGATGGTAGTGTTTTACCCAGTGATCTTTTATTCGAGTTCTTTTTTATATGGGTTCATCTCATCATTTTTATATCAAAGGAACTTGTTGATTCTTTTTCTTTAAAACATTTTGGGCTTGATGTCTTCCTTGAGAATTGCGAATCCGGATGGTAGATCCGCAACACTCAATTTGCTTTTTATTGATGTCGAAATTATTTTATGTGATTTTTCTTTCCGAGCCGATTTTTTTTACTTAGGCTTCGGAATTGATTTTTGTAAGGATTGGCTTAATCGTTGTGAAGCCCATTCCGTGTGGACTATTCATCCTCGACATTTTTAATCTGTAAAACATATTTCTATTTTTCTTTGTGATTTTGATTCCAATTTGATGGCATCATTATATTCTTTAAGCCCTCACGATGAGAAAAGTGTTATTTCTCTTATCTAAATAGTTTGTGAAACTTTATGGTATTTTTAAGTTTGTCTTAAGATTATCTCCTAAGCAATCTTTTGAGTGGTGTTAAGATCGACCTTGCCATCGATTTTTATTTGCTACGAGTTGCGGAAGTTAGCATTCCATTTACCGCATTCCGCACTCGTTATGATTCTTATGAATGACTTATTATATCATTCAGTTTGTCCAGCTTATTTCATCCATTTTATAAATCGAGTATTCTATGAATATTTCGATGAGACCATTCTTGTATTTATTGATTTTGGATGAAAATAACAATTTAAAAATTTTACAAATCTTTTTCATAAGATTTATTTATTGGGTTTTGTTCTTAAACGAGCAAAGAATATTCTTAAAACTTTTTAAGAGACTTATTTATCCTATAGGAGATGATTTTATGATTGTATTGCCCATTGAGTGCTTTAAGAATTCTGGTCAATGCGCTTGATCAACGTTATCGATAGGAATCTCCTAAATGCTTTGATGAGACAGTCAGACACGATATATTGACTTGTAAAAATGTAAATTTTTCTAGAAAGATAATTACATAAAGGTAAATTGTAATTTTTGAAAGTTTTAGCTTTTCGGGAAAGAAGATTATTTAAAAGAACTCTTTTCCGATATTCTTATTCTTGTGATTCCCGAAGGGAACCAAGACTTTATCTTTTGTACCAATGCTAGCTGTATTGGTTTGGGTGTCATTCTCTTGCGAAAGAGAATGTTCTACCATTCATGCTTCTTTACAATTAAAGCCTATCAAGACTAGGTATGCCACTCATGATCTAGTGCTCGCGGCTATTATTTTCACTTTTAGAGTTTGGCATCATCATTTATTTTTGAGGAAGAAATTCATTCTCTACTTCGATCATAAATCTTTGAAATGTTTATTTTCTCTTAAGGAACTTAATGTTAGCTCGAGTTCCTTGCATCTTATGATCTTGATATTCTTTATATACTCCCGGAAAGAGAGAGTCGTATTGCCAATGCACTTAGTCGTAAGCAACAAGTGGTTATTTCTTTGATGATGTCCGAATGGAACGATCTTTTTATCAAGTTCATTGGACGTTTCGATGTACTTTGTTTTGTTGAGCTTTGTCTCATTTCTTTTATAGACTAGCGTCCGATGTTCTTTTATGAGCTTCGGTTCATTTGACGTACCGTTTTTGTACTACGTCGGTGTTTCGAATTATTTGAGCTTTGGTTCATCTGGCGTACAGTTATTGTACTACGCCGTTGTTCCAAATTATTGAGTTTCTAGTTTCTCGAGCATACCATTATTGTACTACGCCGTTGCACCGGTTAAATCTTATGCTATTCATGACGCTTTCCACGTTTTTATCTACGGAAATGCCTTAGGGATTCTGATTTTTATTCTTGAGCCCAGTGTTATTGAAGAAATTGAAGTTTCGCCTATTTGACTTTTGAGCAACATTTTATTCGCATCATTGCTTCGGAAGTTGAGCGCCTTCGAAATAAAGATGTTCTTCTTGTGAAAGTTCAATGGTTCTCGAATCCCAAGGATAGCTCTTGGAAAATCTAGGGAATTCATCGAGCGAACACGTTCGGACTTGCACTTTCGTGCTCTTTATGATGAACTTCTTATTTCAAATTTTCTTTTGTGTTGATATGCTTTTATGGTTGTTACAATTTATTTTCTCCTTAAGTATTGCAAGGACGCAATTTCTTTAAGGAGGGGAGTCTGTAACAACCCACATATTTATCGATTGTATATTTAAATATTTTATTTAAATATAACATTGTTCGTCGGATTTTAGTCCGAAAAGTTACTTTTTGCAAACAGTCGAATTAGGACTCGAGACCACTTCTATTGAGTTCAAAATGCCGTATGCGACCTTTTTGAGTATAAGCTTCGATATGTTTGAAGCTAGTAGAATTTTGCTATTTTTCACTTAGGGCCTTGGGTTTGGGTTTCAGCCCATTAACCCCACTTATCAACCTAGCTCCAACCCTCTCCTCTTCATTACTTCATTGCCATTTCCTAATACTCAAGCTTTAGCAACAATGGTGGGAGAGATTGGAAATCAGAAACTCCAAGCCCTAGTTTCCATTTGCAAATCCAAGTTCTATCTCCAAATTCAAGAAGAAGCTATTGGTAAGCATCTCCTTCTTCTTCTCCAACTCATTCTCCTTTCAAATTTCAGAAATTTCTAAACCTAACTTTAGGAATGTTCTCCTTTTAAAGCTTAGATTCAAGCTTCTTGAGTTGGGATTGAAGAGTGGTTGATCCTCCTTTGTTTTCAAGCTTCTTCTTTATTGTTGTTGTGTAAAAGGTGATATTTTTATCTCACATCTATGTCTATAACTATCTTTGAATGTTGGGTATGAATTCCTAACACTTATCCATGTATATTTGCTTTTGGTTTGGATTGATTTGGTATATATTCCAACTTTTGGTGTTTTGAAAGCAAAATCTATGAAAATCCTTTTATGGATGTTTGAACAAGTTTTTGGTGATGCATCGAAGAGCCTATAGGGTCGGGTTGCCGACTGGCATAAATCCCTAGCGCCATTGCTCGTTCGGTCGCGAATTGGATGAGATTGCATATCAATTATATAGGCTAAAAAACTGCTTTAGCATAAGTCAATCGACTGACCTTTGCAGTTAGTCGACTGGCTGTAGCTAATAAGCATTCCAGGGGCTGTTTACAGAGACAGGGAGTCTCTGTTCCCTGCAATCATTCGACTTGCCTCTATAATCAGTCGACTGACTGCAGCAAATGAAATTTTTGATTTTCTGGTTCAGTCGACTGCTTATAGAAGGCCAGTCGACTGACCTGCTTATTCTTGCCTATTTTGCCTATTTTCGTTTGAAACTCCTATTTTATCGATTAGCGGTTCTCCGATTCTTCGTTGTCATTTATTATCGACTTCGATGACTTAATTTTTGGGATTTTAGAGAATATCCATTTTGATGGATTTGGTATCGATTTCTTTGGATCTTATTCACGTCTTCGAATGTGAATTTTGATGATTGATTGTTTCTACAATCATTTTTGTGATTTGTCATTTTAAAAAGATATAAAGGTTTTAATACTAGTAGTAAATATCAAAACTCTTTTATCCAAACGATTTCAACACTATTTTATTACAAAGCTCGTTTCTTAAACCGTTGTCCAATCTGCTAGCATATACAAACCTTTACCTCACTCGTATGAGAAATCTAATTGAACGGCTTTGTAAAACAAGTGGTATGAAACACTTGCGTTTACTTCATCGGTCAATTCTTGGACTTGTTCGATTAAAACTCTTGTGACAACTTTTTAGTGGAGATCTACAATTTGTTCGTAAGAATTTAAGTTAAGCCAGTGGTTATGGGACATGAAGCTAAGCTCATATATTTACTAGCTTAGTGTAATTGACACTTCTTGATGATCGATGATGATCATTTTATGGTTTAGACTAGCAATGTGCGATGTCTCTTTGTCCACGTGGAGGACTGTACCTCATTTTATTGAGCTTCGTCTCATTCCTTTGTGGGCTAGCGACCCATGTACTTTTAATGTGTTTCGATTCATCTGATGTACCGTTGGTACTACATCGATGTCTCGGCTTTTTGGTTCATTGGGCGTACCATTTGTACTGCGTTGATGTTCTGAATTGTTTTGTGTTTCGATTCATCTGATGTACCGTTTGTACTACATCGATGTCTCGGCTTTTTGGTTCACTAGACGTACCGTTTGTACTGCGTTGATGTTCTGAATTGTTTTGTGTTTCGATTTGTCTGATGTACCGTTTGTACTACATCGATTTCTGGGCTTTTTGGTTCATTGGACGTACTGTTTGTACTGCGTTGATTTTTTGAATTGTTTTGTGTTTCGATTCATCTGATGTACCGTTTGTACTACATCGATGTCTCGGTTTGTGGTTCACTAGACGTACCATTTGTACTGCGTTGATGTTCTGAATTGTTTTGTGTTTCGATTCGTCTGATGTACTGTTTGTACTACATCGATGTCTCGACCTTTCGGTTCATTGGACGTACCGTTTGTACTGCGTCGATGTTCTGAATTATTTTGTGTTTTGATTCATCGGATGCACCATTTGTACTACATCGGTGTCTCGGCTTTTCGGATTATTGGGCGTACCGTTTGTACTGCGTCGATGTTCCGAATTGTTTGTGATACACGTGTTGGTGAGTTTATGTAACGACCCAGAATTTTTATTAATTAAAATTTGAATATTTAATTAATTTTAAATATTAATAAGTGAAATTTATAAGTCGAATAAATTTTAATTCGAATAATTAGATTTAATTGAATAATTAAATCGATAATTTAATATGTGAAATTATAGAAATAACTGAAAATTGGGTTAAATATGATTGAAAATGATTTGTAAAATTTTATTTTATCATATTGGAGTTGGAATGATATTTTAGAACTTTTAAAATCGAATTAAGAGTTAATTTGTGAAAATTGAATATTTAAATATTTAATCGACTAGTGAAATTAGCCAATTTTCGAACAGTCTCAGAATTGGATGAAACTAGTTCCATTAGATCCGTAACAGTTTGTTATTACCGGATTTCAATTTTCGTAGCAATCGGATTTATCGTTTGATCGTAGCAGCTCGAAACGCATCGAAATTGTTTTAATATTAATTTGGCGAGTTAAAATAGTCATTTTTCAAAAAGTCTCGGATTTCGGCGAAACTAGTTTCGTCGGATCCGTAATGTGATATTATTGTATGGTTTCAAATTTCGTGTCAATTGGATTTACCGTTTGTCCGGTGCAAGCTAAAACGCCTAGAAAATCGTTTAATCGGTTTAATTTTAAATTGAACGTTTATTACCATAACTCGCATAGATGACCGAATTAGCTCTCGAAACACGTTCCGTTGTGTTCGGAACGTGGGGTAAACCTTAGAAACGCCAACCGGCACGCTTCGTTTGGAGTTCGGAAAATCCGGGATGAATAGTATTTTGAGAATTTTCTATCTAAGGACTTATAATTCATAACTTTGCAAAGAAATTAAACCCTAGGGTTCCAAAACCTTCAGCCGCCGCTGTTATTTAATCAATGGCTGAAATCTTGTTCTCTTCCTTCCCTCTTTTCTTCAAATCCACGCATCGAATCGAAAAAGTTCCAACTACAATATCGAAGAGACCAACGAGAACTACAAGATCAACGGTGGAGATCGCGAATGGTGCTACGGATTGGTGGGAAATTGGCCGCGTTCGTTCAACATTGGGGCGAGTTTTTCGAGCAGGAGGTGAGGCCGAGCTTGGTGATGCTTGGGCCGAGCATGGAGTTGGAGGCACTCATCGAAGTGGCGAAGTCTGATCAACTAATCAATGCTCGTGGAGGTCGTATAGTCTAACCCTAAATTTGAAATTGGGTTCGGCCTTGCTACTGGGAGTTCACGCGCATGCGTGTAGATGGAGGAGAAGCAAAAAGATGCGGCCTAGATGCAAAGTCCCAGAGGTGAACGGCTGTGATTAGGTTAAGCAAATAAAAAATGAAAATAAAGTTGTAAAATTTATAGTTAAAAATTCGTGTAATCTTTAAAAATTCATATCTTTTTCATACGAGGTCGAAAACGCGCGAAACCAGTTGCGTTGGAATCGTATGGACGAGCACTACGCTATGGAATTAGATTGGAGTCGTTTGGAGTTAGTGAGAATTTCGGGTAAAATTAAACGTCCGTTTAATTTTTTCGAAATAAATCGCTAAAACGAAATTGAAATCAAGGTGAGAACTTCTCACTCAATCGACTCGGTTTCGATTTTTATTTTAAATAGTTAGATTTAAAATTCTTGAATGTATGTTTGAATGATGATTGTTATCTATTGATTGTTAAAATAGACATTATACGCCGTTAGTAAGCGGATGTTATTTATTAAAAACATATACCGCGAATATTTCATAAACAGTGAAATTGGTATTATTTATGTACTTGGAGTTGATTTCCCGCAGTATATAGCGGATGAGACCCTATTGCGCCGCCTATTAAGCGGATAATATTTTAAATCCCAAATACCGCGATAATTTCGTACTGGAACGGAATTGGTATTGTGCTAACATCTTTGGATGCAGGAAAACAGGTTGGAGGGATCCAACTGGATTCCTCAACAGTATTTATTTGATTATGGATATTTTGATATTCGTTGATTATCATATCGATATATGATGTCGTTGTTGTCGTGATTGACTATTTGGTGTGTAGCATCATTGGGCCAAATTTTGGAATTTTAAAATGATTTTAAAGTGATTTTTGAAAGCATACGTTATAAAATATTTTTGGAATTGATCCATTATAAATAAATAACGTTATAATTTTTAATGTTATAAAAATTATGATTTTTGAGAAATATAGTTAAAAGTTGATTTTTGAAAATATGGGGCTAATTATTTTATAAAATAACTTAAATTGGGATTTATGGATTTATTGTAAAAAGTTTAAGATACAGGATTTATAAAATTTGATTATTTTATAAATCAAAGAAAATGGTGAAATTTTAAAGGAGTTTAAAGACGTTTTGAAAGAATAATATAAATTGATTTATATAAAAGATTTATAAATTGATATTTATAAATTAAAAATGTTGGAATTATAAAACGAGTTTTTATAAGTGTTAGAATGAATTGTAAATGAATTTCATAAATGAATGAAATTTATAGAATTATAAACGGTGAAGTCATAATTGAAATTTTATAAGCAGTAGGTTTATAAAATTTGTAAAGTTGTTAAGAGAATGGTTTTGGGTAAATAAATGAATCTTATAAGTTATAAGATTTATAATTATGAAGTTTAAAAGAACGATTTTGCAAACAAATAAATTTTAAGTATTTAACTTATAATATGAACTTTTGGTTTATAATTGAGTTATAAATTGAATAGGTTAATAAAGGGGATTTATAAAAGGAGTTGTTATAAATAAATAGAAAAGGAATTTATAAACGTTGTTTTATAAATTCGCAAACGACTTATTTTGATAAGTAGATTGTTGTAACTTATTTATGGAGTTATATTCACGTTTTTGACAGTGAATAATCCTTTAAAATAAATTGAATAGAAAATGATGAAATTTGTTAACAAAGTATATTCACGTTTTTAAATAGTGAATAATATGTTAAAGAAAATGTTTTGGATATGATGTTTTAAATAGAATTAAAACGATCTAACGATGTTTTAAAATATATTAAGATTCGAAACTATAGATTTCAACATTCATTGTTGAAATAGACGTTTTCGAGAAATAAAAGGAAATGGTGGAATATAACACTGTTGTTATAGTAAATGATTTCCGAAAGGAAATGTTTTGTATAGTATTGGGATTTATATATCTATTTTAATTTCGAATCCCTATACTGGTGATTTTGGGTTGTCGTAACGATGTTTTACGTTACATTCGTTTTGGCCCAAACAAATATGGTTAAGAGAATGATTTCCTTAAAGAATGAAATATATGCTTAATTTCGATTTAAGTATATTGAATATTTTCCAAGTATAGAAAATAAAAGAGATTTGTGAATTACTTATTAAATAAGTATGGGAATGTTTTTCCAATGTGAAATGAAACGTTTTGAGAATTTACCTTTTTGAAGATAAATTGAAAATGAATAATTGAAATCGTATATTCATAAATATTTTGGGAATATAAATTCACTACGGAATTTATAAAAGAAAGGGGAATTTGTTTAAAAATAAATATTGATTTATTTTTGAAGTATTAAAATTTTATATATCTTGTAAAGATATTTTTGGGAAATAAATAATTTGGAAAATTATTTGGAATCTGGTGATGTGTGCATATCCATTGATAGTTCAATAACCGACTATCAATATTTACCTTTGAATGGGTATTTGTTGTGATTTGCTTGAATTTGAATGCCATACTTATTTTTTAAATTATTGCGCTCGTTATTCGGATTACCCATTCTGAATAGTGATACGACGTAATGGATAGCATTAATGACCGGTGTTGAAGACCGGATATTTTTGAAAGCGAAAGGACAACTCGTCGAATGTCTTTGCATCGACTGGTCCCCGATATAGAGACTCCATATGTGATGGGAAGTTCGAACGTGATTAGTGAATATCCGGATTGCAAGGACTTCTTTGTAAGTGCCTTTGGTTCTGTTCGATCCCGGAACAGACTTGTATGGATAGTATGTCTGACATTACAAATTTAGATATAAAGCTGATTTCTTTCAAATATATTTCTATTTGTGGCGGAGAATTTATTCTCTTAGCTTAACACCCTTCTCTGAGACGTACGAGCTCAGAGGTTATGTAGTTGAAGGTTATTAGCAATATATTCCCAATTTGGTAATGTGATATGCTGAGTGTTGCTGTGAAATGATCATTGTTTGATCATTTGTGATATGATCATTTGTTTGATCGTTTATCTTTGTGATCATTTCTATGATCATTTGTTGACCCAAAGCACAGCTTTTGTATAAAGCGTGGCTTTGTGGACGAGACTTCGTCGAGCCTCACACCCGGAATGGTCAAAACATGAAAGATGCGGCAAGGTTATGAGGGGTAGCTCCCTTTAGGGTATGTGCATTTCCTTCTGGAAAAGGGTGGTATCATGGTATGGAGCCCAGATACTTACTCATGTTGAAACACTTTATTTATGATTATGTGATGATGGTTACGAGCGCTCGGATAAAGGTCCCAAAGGACCGGGGGATGGCATACTCGTGTCAGTAGTTACCCAGTTAGGGGTAACCCGGCCTTGTGTTGGCAGAGATCCGGTTTGGTTCTCGGGGACGTCCTTCCAGAGGCGTTCTCATGTGGCAATGGGAAGTTCCTTGGCCTGACCATTTGTTGGAAATCCAAAGAAACAATACGATCTTGTACGGTATTAGTTGTAGAACCTATCATTCACTTATGGTGGCGCCCCACTGTTTGGATGGTAGCTATAGTAGGCATACGATAATGGTCGTATGTTGGCTAAGATTTATATTCTACTTTCGAAATTGTTTTATGCACTATGCACTAATAATAATAACAAATGTTTCTTTTTAATGCGTATCAAGCATCTTTGACTATCATAAGGAGAAATCTCCTCCGATTCTGCGTTTTCATTGTGTGTGTGTGCGGGAGGCCTTATGGTAGTCTCATTTTTAAAAGCATTGCGAATTGACTTTAAAAATATTCCTCTATTTTGATTTTAAAGATAAATAAACTGTTTTGAGTTCTCACACCAGTCACATGACTGACTCGAAGTTTATTGTTTTCCTTCCTAAACTCTGGGTGCCCTCCAATTTCCACACGGGCAGTCAAGAGTTAGGTTTATCAGGATATTCTGGAATTCAGGAGTTGCTGGAGGCAAGATGGATGGCATGGCGTATCACTAGTATATAGTATTTTCTTTTTCCGCTGTTTGTTGTTGTTGTTGTACACTCTGATGTAATGTAATATAATAACTGATATAGTTCTTTGTTTAAAGATTATTCATTTATCTATTATATGTTGTTCCGCTGCGATTGTGAGATTCTGATGTTGTTTCGTTGTTTTCTGTTCTGTTCCATCCTATCTTCTACCTTTTTCTCTCTTCTTCTGTCTCTTTCTTCTTCTTAAACACCGATAATTCGTATTTCTGTTCATCTTGAGTTAATCTATGGAGATTTGTGTATATTCAAAGAGTACGGATTTGCGGGTCGTCACAGGTGGTATCAGAGAATATGGTTAAGCGACAACCATGGCTCTGTTGGGTACTACTCATTAGAGATAGAGTCAGTAGTGCTCTAGAATGAGTTGAGTATAATAATAGCTATGAGTGCGTATTTGTTAGTGAATATAAAATTGTTTTATATTGTGATGATTGGTTTGTTGAGTGGTATATAGATTCTGGTTAATACGAGTAATTAACGTTGTTGATAGGGATCTCTAAACACTTGTACAGAACAATTCGACACAATATTGTTTTAAATTGGGTAAATGAAATAATTTTACCTTGATTATATTTTATATACAAAGGAATAATTTTTTAGATTGTTTGGTTGTTGGATAAGTTAAATAAAAACATCTAAATAAAAGAATAATTGTATAAGCAAAAGAATTATAAGAATTGAATTATAATTAAAGTGATTTACAATTGAGAAATAAACTTATATATATAAGAAGTGAAACTATATGAATATATTTATGAATATGAGTTGTAAATAAAAATGAATTTAAAGTTAAATGGAAATTTACTTAGAATTCAGAATCTGAATTTATTTATAAGTTGGAATTTAAGTCAAGTAAAAACCAAGTGATGTTTATAAAATGAAGTATAACTTAAGAGATGTTGAATGAAGTTGATTTTGATATCAAAGTAAATTAACAAAGGTTAATGATAAATGTGAACTTGAGTTATATAAATGAAATTCAACTTTAGAAATTGAATTGAATTAATGGATTGAATGTTAATCAAATTGAATGTAAATAAAGTTGATATGAAATAACGAGTTTAAGTGTTAATTCATTGAAATCTAATGTTATTGGAAGTTGAATAATTGAATGAAAATCAATTTAATTAAACCAATTGAAAGTGATGGTGTTAAACCAAATTGAGTGAATATAAGCAAAGGAATTTGGTTGTAATTAATATACATTGGTTGTTATTTGATGTTAGTTGATTGTATATAATTCATTAAGTATTAATGAAATTAAGTTAATGAAATTGGAAGCTAAAGTAATTGAAATTCAATTGGAAGTTAAGTGAATCTTAAATAGAATTGAATTTGATTTGAAAGTGAACCAACTTGAATATGAATTAGTGAATATAAACTAATTGAAAATGAATGTTAGTAAAAACATCCACTGTTAATGAATCAAATGTGATTAAATTGAAAACCATTTCATTAGATATTAATGAGAATATGAATGAATATTTATTGGTTATGAATTAGTTGGATGATAGTTGGTTGATGGTTGAATATATATTGCTTTTACTACATTTGCTATGTTGGCATATATAGTTATTATGTTGCTATATGTTGTATATCGATACTATTGTCTATATACATGTTTCTCATCTATTTGTTGAGTGTTTAGTAGGTGCGGATCGCGTTTGCTTCGCATTTGGAGCTTGCTTTCGCGCTATATTAGTCGTATATGCTCGCTAATAAAATATAAGGTACATATCTCGGATTAAATATCGTACTTTTACACTTTTTTCCCTGCGGGATGCCTCGTCACTTGATGAGATGTATATTTGTGATATATATACTGTCATTTTTTTTTCGGATCGAGCCGCGCAAAGGAGACTCTGGCGAATTTTTCCAAAAATTTAAGGCGTTAGAATAAATTTGGGAAAATTGGAAAATTTTGAAAACTGTAATTTTGATTTGGAGTTGAAAGTTAAACAATAGTAGTTGTTTTTGAAAGATAACTAAGTATAATTTGAAAACTTAGTAAAGTATTGTAAGAAGTTTAACTATGGATTTTGGGAAAGTTAATAGATTCTGTAACTTTTCTTACTTGGTAATTTCGTGGACGAAATTCTTTTAAGGGGGAAAGTATGTAACGACCTAGAATTTTTATTAATTAAAATTTGAATATTTAATTAATTTTAAATATTAATAAGTGAAATTTATAAGTCGAATAAATTTTAATTCGAATAATTAGATTTAATTGAATAATTAAATCGATAATTTAATATGTGAAATTATAGAAATAATTGAAACTTGGGTTAAATATGATTGAAAATGATTTGTAAAATTTTATTTTATCATATTGGAGTTGGAATGATATTTTAGAACTTTTAAAATCGAATTAAGAGTTAATTTGTGAAAATTGAATATTTTAATATTTAATCGACTAGTGAAATTAGCCAATTTTCGAACAGTCTCAGAATTGGACGAAACTAGTTTCATTGGATCCGTAATAGTTTGTTAATACTGGATTTCAATTTTCGTAGCAATCGGAGTTATCGTTTGATCGTAGCAGCTCGAAACGCATCGAAATTATTTTAATATTAATTTGGCGAGTTAAAATAGTCATTTTTCAAAAAGTCTTGGATTTCGACGAAACCAGTTTCATCGGATCCGTAATGTGATATTATTGTATGGTTTCAAATTTCGTGTCAATTTGATTTACCGTTTGTCAGGTGCAAGCTAAAACGCCTAGAAAATCGTTTAATCGGTTTAATTTTAAATTGAACGTTTATTGCCATAACTCGCACAGATGACCGAATTAGCTCCCGAAACACGTTCCATTGTGTTCGGAACGTGGGGTAAACCTTAGAAACGCCAACCGGCACGCTTCGTTTGGAGTTCGGAAAATCCGGGATGAATAGTCTTTTGAGAATTTTCTATATAAGGACTTATAATTCATAACTTTGCAAAGAAATTAAACCCTAGGGTTCCAAAACCTTCAGCCGCCGCTGTTATGTAATCAATGGCCGAAATCTTGTTCTCTTCCTTCCCTCTTTTCTTCAAATCCACGCATCGGATCGAAAAAGTTCCAACTACAATATCGAAGAGACCAACGAGAACTACAAGATCAACGGTGGAGATCGCGAATGGTGCTACGGATTGATGGAAAATTGGCCGCGTTCGTTCAACATTGGGGCGCGTTTTTCAAGCAGGAGGAGAGGCCGAGCTTGGTGATGCTTGGGCCGAGCATGGAGTTGGAGGCACTCCTCGAAGTGGCGAAGTCTGATCAACTAATCAATGCTCGTGGAGGTCGTATAGTCTAACCCTAAATTTGAAATTGGGTTCGGCCTTGCTACTGGGAGTTCACGCGCGTGCGTGAAGATGGAGGAGAAGCAAAAAGATGCGGCCCAGATGCAAAGTCCCAGAGGTGAACGGCTGTGATTAGGTTAAGCAAATAAAAAATGAAAATAAAGTTGTAAAATTTATAGTTAAAAATTCGTGTAATCTTTAAAAATTCATATCTTTTTCATACGAGGTCGAAAACGCGCGAAACCAGTTGCATTGGAATCGTATGGACGAGCACTACGCTATGGAATTGGATTGGAGTCATTTGGAGTTAGTGAGAATTTCGGGTAAAATTAAACATCCGTTTAATTTTATTCGAAATAAATCGCTAAAACGAAATTGAAATCAAGGTGAGAACTTCTCACTCAATCGAATCGGTTTCGATTTTTATTTTAAATAATTAGATTTAAAATTCTTGAATGTATGTTTGAATGATGATTGTTATCTATTGATTGTTAAAATAGACGTTATGCGCCGTTAGTAAGCGGATGTTATTTATTAAAAACATATACCGCGAATATTTCATAAACAGTGAAATTGGTATTATTTATGTACTTGGAGTTGATTTCCCGCAGTATATAGCGGATGAGACCCTATTGCGCCGCCTATTAAGCGGATAATATTTTAAATCTCATATACCGCGATAATTTCGTACTGGAACGGAATTGGTATTGTGCTAACATCTTTGGATGCAGGAAAACAGGTTGGAGGGATCCAACTGGATTCCTCAACAGTATTTATTTGATTATGGATATTTTGATATTCGTTGATTATCATATCGATATATGATGTTGTTGTTGTCGTTATTGACTATTTGGTGTGTAGCATCATTGGGCCAAATTTTGGAATTTTAAAAGGATTTTAAAGTGATTTTTGAAAGCATACGTTATAAAATATTTTTGGAATTGATCCATTATAAATAAATAACATTATAATTTTTAATGTTATAAAAATTATGATTTTTGAGAAATATAGTTAAAAGTTGATTTTTGAAAATATGGGGCTAATGATTTTATAAAATAACTTAAATTGGGATTTATGGATTTATTGTAAAAAGTTTAAGATACAGGATTTATAAAATTTGATTATTTTATAAATCAAAGAAAATGGTGAAATTTTAAAGGAGTTTAAAGACGTTTTAAAAGAATAATATAAATTGATTTATATAAAAGATTTATAAATTCATATTTATAAATTAAAAATGTTGGAATTATAAAACGAGTTTTTATAAGTGTTAGAATGAATTATAAATGAATTTCATAAATGAATGAAATTTATAGAATTATAAACGGTGAAGTCATAATTGAAATTTTATAAGCAGTAGGTTTATAAAATTTGTAAAGTTGTTAAGAGAATAGTTTTGGGTAAATAAATGAATCTTATAAGTTATAAGATTTATAATTATGAAGTTTAAAAGAACGATTTTGCAAACAAATAAATTTTAAGTATTTAACTTATAATATGAACTTTTGGTTTATAATTGAGTTATAAATTGAATAGGTTAATAAAGGAGATTTATAAAAGGAGTTGTTATAAATAAATAGAAAAGGAATTTATAAACGTTGTTTTATAAATTCGCAAACGACTTATTTTGATAAGTAGATTGTTGTAACTTATTTATGGAGTTATATTCACGTTTTTGACAGTGAATAATCCTTTAAAATAAATTGAATAGAAAATGATGAAATTTGTTAACAAAGTATATTCACGTTTTTAAATAGTGAATAATATGTTAAAGAAAATGTTTTGGATATGATGTTTTAAATAGAATTAAAACGATCTAACGATGTTTTAAAATATATTAAGATTCGAAACTATAGATTTCAACATTCATTGTTGAAATAGACGTTTTCGAGAAATAAAAGGAAATGGTGGAATATAACACTGTGGCGGAGAATTTATTCTCTTAGCTTAACACCCTTCTCTGAGACGTACGAGCTCAGAGGTTATGTAGTTGAAGGTTATTAGCAATATATTCCCAATTTGGTAATGTGATATGCTGAGTGTTGCTGTGAAATGATCATTGTTTGATCATTTGTGATATGATCATTTGTTTGATCATTTATCTTTGTGATCATTTCTATGATCATTTGTTGACCCAAAGCACAGATTTTGTATAAAGCGTGGCTTTGTGGACGAGACTTCGTCGAGCCTCACACCCCGGAATGGTCAAAACAAGAAAGATGCGGCAAGGTTATGAGGGGTAGCTCCCTTTAGGGTATGTGCATTTCCTTCTGGAAAAGGGTGGTATCATGGTATGGAGCCCGGATACTTACTCATGTTGAAACACTTTATTTATGATTATGTGATGATGGTTACGAGCGCTCGGATAAAGGTCCCAAAGGACCGGGGGATGGCATACTCATGTTAGTAGTTACCCAGTTAGGGGTAACCCGGCCTTGTGTTGGCAGAGATCCGGTTTGGTTCTCGGGGACGTCCTTCCAGAGGCGTTCTCATGTGGCAATGGGAAGTTCCTTGGCCTGACCATTTGTTGGAAATCCAAAGAAACAATACGATCTTGTACGGTATTAGTTGTAGAACCTATCATTCACTTATGGTGGCTTCCCACTGTTTGGATGGTAGCTATAGTAGGCATACGATAATGGTCGTATGTTGGCTAAGATATATATTCTACTTTCGAAATTGTTTTATACACTATGCACTAATAATAATAACAAATGTTTCTTTTTAATGCGTATCAAGCATCTTTGACTATCATAAGGAGAAATCTCCTCCGATTCTACGTTTGCATTGTGTGTGTGCGGGAGGCCTTATGGTAGTCTCATTTTTAAAAGCATTGCGAATTGACTTTAAAAATATTCCTCTATTTTGATTTTAAAGATAAATAAACTGTTTTGAGTTCTCACACCAGTCACATGACTGACTCGGAGTTTATTGTTTTCCTTCCTAAACTCTGGGTGCCCACCAATTTCCACACGGGCAGTCAAGAGTTAGGTTTATCAGGATATTCTGGAATTCAGGAGTTGCTGGAGGCAAGATGGATGGCATGGCGTATCACTAGTATATAGTATTTTCTTTTTCCGCTGTTTGTTGTTGTTGTTGTTGTTGTTGTTGTACACTCTGATGTAATGTAATGAAATGTAATGTAATGTAATAACTGATATAGTTCTTTGTTTAAAGATTATTCATTTATTTATTATATGTTGTTCCACTGCGATTGTGAGATTCTGATGTTGTTTTGTTGTTTTCTGTTCTGTTCCGTCCTATCTTCTATCTTTTTCTCTCTTTTTCTGTCTCTTTCTTCTTCTTAAACACTGATAATTCGTATTTCTGTTCATCTTGAGTTAATCTATGGAGATTAGTGTATATTCGAGGAGTACGGATTTGCGGGTCGTCACAGTTTTCATGCTCCCGCTTGGGATTGACCATCCTTTTCTTATGATTTCTGGATTTTATTTTCACCAACTTTTACATTTGGCATTGATATGTATGTCAATTTTTGTGGCTTGGTGAATTAAATAAAGAATATGACATTCCTTTTTGATGCTATGAGATTCTTTTTGATATTGTATGACTTTTGTGGATTTTCTAATGTATACTTGTCGTAGTATGACATTTTTGGTTATCATACGTTTTTATTATATCTCTTCTTATATCTCAATTTATCTGATAATTATAGCTAGATTGATCCGTTTATTATTTTCTTCTTAAATAATACTCGGCTCAGACTGAGATATTACAGGTGCTTCCTCATGACTTCTTATCTGGAACCATCATTTGATTTTGGCTAACTACTATAGTTTAGTAGTTTTTTGTTGTATAAATTTAAGATTGAGACTCCTTGATGTATACATATTCTTTTGTCTTACTCTTGTACCTATTCTTTTGTGACATTGTGGATCTTACTTGACCACAACTCTGATATACACTTATATGTGTTGTATTCATATCTGTTTCCGCCTTTGAGATATGAACTTTTGTGACTGACTTGTGTTATGATATTTCTATATTTGTTTTCAAAGATTACATATAGCCACTGTGTAGTAGCTTTGAGTTTGTGTCGGTATGTCGGATTTCCTCTCGAAATGAATTACATGTTATTCTATCTTGCATAACGGTACTCGCACAAGGCAATTATACAGATGGTCGCTCCTCAACAGCCTTATTCTCCGCGCTAGTTGACAACATTACCCCACAGTGTCCTTGGCTAGCGTGGGTATAGAGGTGGGGCGTCACAACTAGCTTCGCCATCTTGCAGAACCACCCCTCTACGATAACACTCCCCCCAACTCGCAAGCTTCCACCCTATCAATCTGACCATGGCCGCTCCACCTCCACTGCTCGTCCTCCCCTCCTCAAACCGCCACTGAACAGCCGCGCCGACCTCCCAATCTTCCACCTTCGCCAGCGAGCACCTGTTCGTATTACCCATCTCTTTTAAACTCCTATGGCCGAGGCGCCACATCTCTGCCACGTTACACTCACCTACCACCTTACTTCCCACTGCCAAGCAATTGATCCATCACAGTGGCCGGGCGACACATCTCATCTCCCCTTTACGTCGCAGCCATGTGTTCTCCTCCCACGGCCACCCTCCCCTACTGCTCTTTCTCTTGGTATAGGTATATATATAGTTGTTTGATCTCTTTTATATGTATATTATTATAGGGTAGTTACGGTCTGCATGTATTCTTGGATTTGCTGCACACACACACACACACACATATGAACTTATATAAGTTTTATATCTTTTCGTTGTTCATTATGTATTAGTATATACATACAAAATTTGTTGGCTTACTATATATTAGTTATATAATTGACTATTTATATACTAGTTTTGATATATTTGTACAGTTGGTATATGTTAGTTATATATGTATATTTAAGTTTTGTACAAACCCAAGTTTTCAAATATATGGGTGGAGATACCTACGGGTTAAAAGTGAATCATGGGAGCTTTTGGGTATCCAGATTTATATATATTATATGCATAACTCATATATACTCTGTTGCTTATAAATATATGGTCTACATATATTTTGTTATAATCTGATTTATATATATACGCACAGTTTTGCATATAAAACTGTTTAGAGTTGGATTTCATATATTAGATTATAACTATAGTTTGCATTGTTATATGTATATATATATATATGTTGAAAAGTATATTTATAATACGATTAAAGCTTATACAAGTTTTATTTTCTGTTCGTTTATAAATATTGATGACTGTACAAGTTATTTCTATATGTGTTTTGTTGGTCGCATGTAAACAGTTGTATATATGTTTACAGTGTGTATATTTTAAAGAAAAAATATATTACTTATAAATAGTTATTTGTATGTATTCATTTAGTTGTATACTATATATACGAGTACTTTGGCATGTGCGATGCACGTGCACATAAGGAATTGATGTTATAAAACACTATTTTAAAAAAAAATTGTAATCTTACGAAATGCCTTGATGTGTATGAAATGTTGCGTTTTCTATATGCATACATACACAAATCAACCATTTATCAAAACATGAATGAGCTAAGTTATTTTAGGAAATAATTAACCGAGTAAAGAGAGTAGTCAACCATTATATCAATATGTTAAGAAATGTAATAAATATTAAATTTAGTATTTTTTAATATTTTGGAACTTAAAAAACATACATTGCCTCTATTTTAAAAAGTAATAAATCAGCCTATTAATATAAACGAAATTTTTTATTTCAACTATACAAATTGTACTTCACATGATACTCCCTTCCTCATGAATGCTTAATACTTGTTGAAGTATAAAACTAACTACAGTTAACTAAGTTCATGATTACATATATAACACTTTAGTAAATTTTAAGAACCAAGTATAGTTGTCGTAATCATTTTCTCCCCTCCTTGTTTCGGATCGTGAGAAATGTCTATTGTAATATGGACAAATACGAAAAACATAGTTGTGACAGAGCTGGAAAACATAGCTGGGCTAGACAATGTGAACTAACTACAAATAATATTATTTTGGATTGTTATCTAAATACATAGTTTTATTTTGTATAACTAATTATAAATAATGAAATGAAAGATACTCAAAACAGAATAAACAGAGATGATCACAAAATGATAACATTATTTTGCTGTTTACAATTTCTAGCACGTTTCTACAACACATTACTTTTGGTGCATTACAGAGTGCCATCGCTAAATTTATTTACCTTAAATATTACAATATATATATATATATACATATATATTAGTTAAAAGAAAATAAACTTCTTAGGCTTCGTACATCTTTTATATAATATTACACGACGCCTCTCTCATTGCTGCATCAATCCTGCTGGGTTTGGTTGACAGACGTTTAAGCATTTCATGCACCGGTCTGCTACTCCTGCTATATAATATTACACAGAGATTTTTCTTGATGGAGAGCATGGTATCGGCAGGACATTTGAGATTGCCCAGCAAGTGTGGGCTAAAGTCTTCTTTTACATGGCTCTAAACAATGTCATGTTCAAAGGCATTTTACTTAAACCAAGCAAGGTTACTCCTGGTGCTGAATGTAAAGAAAAGCAACTTTAGAGAAAGTTGCTGAATGAACATTGAAACTTCTACAAAGAAGAGTCCAACCTGCAGTTCCAAGCATTTATGGTACAATATTTATGCATTGCCTAACCTTTTTATAATGATACCAGCTACATTTTGATTCATACAATGCATGTGTAAGATGTTGTGACTAATACATACATGTTTTCGTTTACTGAAATGCAGGTCCTTTTTGGAGGGCAGTCTGAAGTAGAAGCAACACTCAACCTGAATGCAATGAACCATATAATTGTACATTTTGAACAAAAAAACATATTCAAAAAATATTATGCTATCACAGTCAATATCTAACTACATAAACTGAATTTTGCAAAAAATGACATCTAAAAACGAATGAAAATAAAATTTTAGGTCATTTTTTGAACTTATGGAATACAAAGTGACAGACAATGTATATCATTCATAAACAATGTGCACTATCTTAATACCGAGAACACTTGTAATCAAATTATGTAAATCTTAAGGCTTAAACAATAAAGGTTAATGGAAAAATAATAAAATGTATTCATTAATTTCATCCTATAATGCGTCATATGTCATCATTCATAGGATTTTTAAAACTACAATCAGTTACTTAACTAACATGTTAATTTGATAATGATACGTATATAACAACGATTATCTTAGACAATGGTTATTAACATTAAGATTAAAAAAATATCAAAATGAAAGATCACAAAAGCAATAATATGTTGGATAATAACCTATTGAGTTTTTGAAAAAATTTATTTAATTGTGCAACTTCATTCCAGAAAATTTATTATGTCAATTTTATACTAACTGGACTCCCATTGTTACAAAACATTTGCATCTGCTCAAAATATTCAACCATCAAACAATATTAACATAAAAGTTCCAATTTTGATAAAAAAAGATTCACAAATAAGTAAATATATAAAGTACTTTGGCACGTGCGATGCACGTGTGCAGGAGTAACTGGTATTGAAAACCATCGTTTGTAATACCAGTTACTCCTGCGTATGTGCATCGCATGTACCAAAGTACTCGTAACCTCTAATACAAATAGACAGTTTTATTCATGTCAAAAAATATATAAAATATTCAGCTTTATAGGTTACTGATTTTTTTTAATAAGTTACTAAAATAAATAATGATATTGATATTATTGATGTAAGCGTCATGAAAATAAAGGTTGGATTATGCTACTGTTGGTGGGTATTCAAAGATACAGAAAATTAAAGTTGCCCAAGTACCTGATGTTTGAAACAAACGCAGATTAGTTGCCTACTTAATCGCACCTTTAGCTTAGAAGCCTAAAAAATCGAGGGACCAAATAACCTTGCAACTGGAGTTATGGATTGTTTTCTTGAATGTGCCTGCTTCTGCCTTCTGATGAGAAAATTTGATTTCTTATATTGGTCTTAAAAAAATGGGTTTTCCTGTATTTGAGAAGGCAACAGGAAAATAGAGGCCACCTCTATGATATTTGGTATCTATTTTTTTTTCTTTTTACCAAAAAGAAGCTAATAGTGACTGTAGGGAAAAGTTTTGCTGATGAAGAAGAAGAAGATGGTGTTCAAGTTAGAAAAGAAATTAGAGGTTAGCAATACAGTTTTTTATATATATATAAGATAAAGAAATAGTTTTCTTTTGATATTAGCTGTAGCAGTTTGTTTTTTTTCACATAACCATGAAAACTTAATTTCTCAATCAAGTAACGTTACTGATTTTAATGTTTGACATGATCATAAGTGAATTACTGGAAAGACTACAGGTGAAAATAAAATTAAATGTGAAATAAACATTATTGTGCTAACAAAGTATTCATTAAACAAAAGATTTTAACAGAACCAAACTTAGCAAAAAAAACATTCATTTCCAAGTCTAGAACATAAGCATATTTTTCACGTGATTCATTTTTTTGAGAACATTACACGGTATACAAAAAAACTGAAAATACACAAAAAGTGTCGTTGACTAATTATCAAAATACAACAAAATGCTGCAGAAAAATTGTACAAACGGCCTTTTCTTATTCAATATTGGAATCCCTTTAACAATTCCCAAAATTATTGACCATGATTTATGAAGCACTGTCGGCGTGAAGTAAACAAATGCATGTTTACTTGCCTTAAGATCTATGGAAGTATTAGTGCACTTTTAACGAAACAATGGTCTATATTTTTGCATATTTACATTAAATACGCAAGGCTATTATTGACCTAATATTGTGTATCTGAATTGGACTTGATATTTAGGCAAGTAAACACATTAACGGCATAAAATTTAAGCGTATTATTCTTCATTGAGAAACAATGTACATTGACCAAGTTTAAAGATATTGTTATTCAATAATGATGGACTTCTTTAATGTAATTCATTTTAATACCACAAACCAATTAACTAGACAACAGTCATCACAAAAAAATCCTTGAACCAAAACATAAATGACTGTTTCTTTTGTTTATATCATTAAATAGTTACCCCTATAGAAGTTGTATAAATGAGATGATTGAAGCTTTCATGAACGAAATAAGAAGTTAAGCTAAAAAGAATCTTGGATTTTAGAACAATTTAGGATGCATATGAAAAGAAGGAAGTAAACAATGAAATCTTTAAGAAGACGAAAAAGTATGTTTATGCTATCATGTGGGTATTAAATGCATAAATTAGCAGGTAAGAAGTTAAAATGCAGAATATATAGAATAAAAAAATATCCTTGTCATCCCATTCAAAACTGGATGGGTATTCCAGATTTTTTCAGAATTGAGTAATTTACCTTCTTTTTCGGCTTATACATCGATATAATCAGCCTTCATCCTCTGAACTTTTAGCAAATATAAAGCCATGCCAATAAGTCAGCTGTAAATATAAAATGCAAATCAACTTATCACTAAAAATGCATAAAAGCTCTATAAACTTTAGTTAGATCAAGGAATCGGGTCTCGTCATGAAAATAACCTTGTGTGCCCTTTGACCTTAAGCTAAAGAGAGCATATACATAATCAGCAAAAGCAAGAATTAAAAATGGCTAATATAGTGAAAGAAATGAAGTATTACGGATGTGCTTGTGTATTTCGAAAGATTATCGTGTGTAGTTACTATATACCTTGAATAACCTACATATGTATTAACCATATTGGGACGAAGATTGCATAAAGTAGGTTTGATAAAAATGGAAAAACCAACGTTACCATGTCCACATAAAGCAGACATTATTGCCTTGATATGAATGTCCCAAATGTTAAAAGGAAAATATTGGAAGATAAAACATGACATTAGTTTTGACCATTGTTACATTGGAAGATAAAACATGACATTAATTTTGACCATTGCTACATATACGACTGAATTTTTTTTTAACTTATGGTGGAAGAGAAGTTTCATACTTTTCACACTGAAGCAAACACCCAATTAATAGAACTCCAACACCAATTATTAGATGAAGGACTAAGAATTTTACACCAATCGAATGTCTAAGCTATAAAATTCTAGCAGCATAAATAAGAAAATTTGGATAATCGGATTGATTGAAAGCAAAAAAACGTTCACCCATGGAATTATTATTAGGGCTAGCAATTTGATGACCAATTTAAATATATATTATTTTTATATCAATAACGTGACTAAAGTTTTATGTAACCATCAGTTAAAAAAATTAAATCTTTTACAATTGCATTTTTTAATGAAAACCTTGGTATCAAATTAATAGTCATTAAGTGTAATCTTCCAAAGTAGTTGAACAACCGAAAACAAAATTGGAAAAAATGAACGGGTAATAAATACTGAAAGTTGTAGCTATTTCAATTTATCACCTTTTGTTTGTGTATAATTTTAGCACTATCTAAAATGTATAGAATCAGAGAAAATAAACATACATGTCTTGTTTCTTTATATATTCAATTGAAAACGAAATCTGCTTCATTGTTAATGTTTGCAACAACAAAATACTACAGATATAAAAAAATTCGATGTTGAATCTTGCATAGTTGAACAATGAAGATGAAGATTTAGGTATTTAGTTTACAGTTGGTACACTTAATCTTCCACAATCATTAAGTAGAGTAATAACAAACTTCAATTCTTTCATTGTCAATGTTTGCAACAACAAAAAACTACAGATATAAAAATCTTCAATAATTCCGCACTGTATATAATGCAGTACCGAAACTGCTGAAATGGAAACAAATATGTTCCATATCGAGTTCAGTAAAATGGAACATTTTCCATATCGATCATTGATTATGCTGATATATATAAATGTAACAATGGTGACATGATGTCTCGTGTAAAACTATGAAATCTAAAATTTACCCCGTCTATCCATGATCAAATCATTATGTGAATATTTTATGAAATTAGTACATCATCCAAACTTCACTAAAAGCACCGCTATTGTAAACTGAAAATTATTTATAAATGCCAATACTTTATATTTTTATGGAATTATATTGAAGGTTGGATTTTTTGCTTAACAGCAGGCAACGTTTGCATTGGATCTGTGTGTGGGGACAAATTATATTATTATTTGCGTACTAGGGCTATTGTTGCTACAAATCAAATATAAAATGTTACCTAATACAATATTTGTAGGATCAACATGAGCACCTTAAATTCAATTTTTGCCGTTCCGACCATTGGTCTTTTCGCCATCTCCAAATAGCCACCTCCGTCAGAAAACCACCCCCTGCAAAATGCTGTTGTGAGTTTAGTTGACGATTCATCTCCCTTCCAAACCTACCTTTCTAATCCTCATACCCTCTCTCTTCACAAACTCTTGGTCCACATCTTTTTCATCAACATGCTTTTTATATCTCACCTTAATTTAAATCTATGCATTTCCAGTAAATAAAGAGTTTAAATTAGGGACTTGAAATACTGATATTTTGAAATTCACAATCTTAATCAACTTTTGTATGATAACATTAACAATTTTTACTGTTAGTAAACATTAACATGAAAACACAACTGATATTTGGACTATCATCAAAGTAGATAAAAATAATTGATGAATATGTTCGATAATCATCATTAAATCAATTACATAAAGAATTCTGAATTAAACACAAATCAATATCCGGTCTTAAAAATATGAAAACAAACCTCTGAAAAATGAATTATCGCCTTGATGAGCAACTTCGAGATCCTCAGTCGCTTTTCCTTAGAGACGTCGTAAGGCAATTACTTCAAAATCGGTCACAAATGATATAGAATCCAAATGTATTTGAAGTTAGATTGGATTGTGGATTTTTTTTTAGGTAAGGAAGCGAATGAAGTGGGAGAAGGAAACTGGGGATTGGCAATTGCAAAAACGGCTGAAGAGAAACGTGTATAGACGTGGAATAGAAAGGGAGTAAAACGTAGAGAACCTGAAGGACGAATATGTCCTTGAATGGATGAAGCGAAATACTATTTTGAATTGTGAACGCAGGGCAATTTTGAGAGTACGAAAAAGGCTTCACCTCCTGAAGTATTTGCATTATATATAAGATATACCGAGTTTACATATATAGCCTTATGAATATCAGAGTTTGTATATCCAGATTTGTAGTTTATATATATATATATATATATATATATAGTGTTTGTATATATATTGCTTTAGTGGATCTAATAGTCAATATGAAGACAGTATTATATGATGTTGCAGTATATATATATAAGCTATATTATATTTCATAAGTCTACCATATGTATATATTTATATATTTGAAGTGTTATCTTATATATATATATATATATATATATATATATATATATATATTACTAGTTTTTATAATCTTTTGGGTTTGGTTATATAGTGATTTGCATAGAATAATTATATAGGTTATTTATATATTTATTTATAAGTATATATATTCATTTATTTCAAATTATACTATGTAGATATGTTTGTTTTATATGTGTTTTATTTAATAACAATGATTTTGAAATACATATATATTTAATTTAATATGTGTTTAAATTAATATTTATTTGAAAATAATAATAATAATAATAATAATATAATATACATTTCGTTTCTATGATAGTAAACTGATTTTTGGTCCTTGATTTCCAATCTATCAGCTTTGTCCGTCAAATCCGCTTCCAGCTTACTTCACTTTGAGATTGTTGTTGGATTGGTCGATTGTCTAGATCGTAATCCAATTCATAGCTTGTTGTGTATCAAATTCCTCTAGCTTTGAAAGATGAGCAATCACTCATGATTAACGTTCTTATATTTATTAAATTTGATTTCAATTGAAACGACAATTGAAATGTGATGTTGTTAGTTATTTAAATTTCTATATACATGCCATTATCTGTAACTATTCACCTGTGATATCTGACACCATTATCTGTTATTTATACTGATGATATATGTCTGTTGTTGATATGCTATATTATTATCATCACTGTTCTCACTTTGCAAGTTCCCTGTTAGTATAGAACTTCCTATAGGTTGAAATAATACATACTCGAACGATCTTGTAGAATAGGAGAAAATCGTTATAGGTTGAAATGATAAACCCAAGCGATTTTCATTGACATTGAATTTAGGATTGCGGGTTGAAAAGATATATACCTGTAGATATTTAAATTACGGATTGAAATGATAAATATCTACATCACTTGACAATAGGATGGAAAATTTTATACAGACACCGTTGGTTTATAATATATATATATATATATATATATATATATATATATATTGAAAATGATTTCCAAAGTTTTGAAAAGAAATATATGGTTTTAATGAATATTGATTTTAAGATATTATATATAAATATGTTTTATAAAGGTTTTAAATTTTAGATTTTTAAAATTATATGTTTTGAAAATTTTAAAATTATAAGTTAGTTTTGAAATTATGAATTTTAAGAATTTACTTATAATTTTACTATTTTAAAATATGTATAAATTAGTTTTAATATAAAAATAAGATTTATAATAAGATTTAATTTATATATAATATGTTTTAAGCATTTATTTAAATTTATTTTAAAGATATATTTTTATAATAATTGTAATAAATTAAGGTTGGAAAGTTAAATTTGAAATTGATTTGAAATGGTATTTATTTAAGAATTATACTCAAATAAAATCAATTTGAAACTTATTAGATTTGAGATTTTGAAGATACGATTTTATAACTTGATTTGGATTAAAAGTGATTTAAATGAATATGTTCAAATTTATATAAATTGAAATGGGATATTTAATTTATTTAAATTTGTAATTTGAAGTTTATTTAAATAATATTGGAATGATAAAATAAATATTTCAAAACTAAATAATAGTAAAATGAATTTGAAATATATATGAAATTTTCAAATTTAGTTATTATAAAGGCTGAATATTAAACTTTGAAATCAATTGAAGTTGAAATGGTTTAATTTGTGATTCAAATTTGTATTTGAAATCGATATAAATTGAAAATGGTTTATTGAGATGTTGAACTAAATTAAATTTGATGAACTGATATTGAGTTAAATTGAAATTTTGGAATTCAATTTGAATTGATTCGTGAACCTTGAGGAAACTATTTTATTGTATGAAGTATTTTAAATATGTATAAATATTTTAGTTTATAAATTATTTTAACATATAATTATTTTAACGTAAAACTATTTTAATATATATAAATTATTTAATATAAACAATTTTTAATGTAAAACTATTTTAATACACTAATTATTTTATTATATAAACTATTTTATTTTATAAACTATTTTATTATATATACTATTTTCTATATCTAAACGGTTTAAGTATGAAATGTTCGATTTCAAAATGTTAGGATTCCCAAGTTGTAACGACCCGGTATTTTCAACCATTCGCATCCATTATAAGTGTATAGGTAGACACTCATGCCGGAATTGAATTGCTCAAAATACCGCGTTGTAAATAAAAATTTGGCAAATCTCAGAATATACAGTAAATAAAAATCACAGATCACAGACACAGAGTATATAAAAATTGCAGCGGAAGAAAAAGAGATAGTAGTTCATGAAGCTACTATATAAAATATATGATACATCAGAGTTAAATAAGATACAACAGAAGAGTAACAGGATACATCAGGTACAAATCAGATACATCACTGAACCACTGGGTGCTGAAACAAAATAGATGGCTGGATCTTCAAGGAAAGGTCCAACGCCGAAGGTGAATCTTGAATGCTAACTCAATCAATCTGACCCGAGCGCAAAGCAAAACACAAAACCCTCGATTCAGGACATAAATACTTATAAACTGTAAATCAACTCAAGTGAACAGTAACAAAATGCATCAGTAACTTAAAGGATGCTTGGGACCGCCCATCCTCTAAGGATCCGTTAAACTATTTACTATGTAGTAATATACGCTATATACGGTAGTGTCTAATCAGTAAAGTATAATCATATAGAAAATAGCGTTAAGGGGATGGTGAACCTTAACGCAGTCGGATCTTTAAAACCAAAATCGTAGTGGGCTCGATATAAGGATATGACACGGCACGCAAGGAAATGCCAGGGTGGATACACCGTTTGCACTCCCGGACCGGTGGTGACGGCAAGCCAGCAGCTTCCGCCCACCTCGAACAATACCCCTGAATCAAAAGTGGCGCCACCGAATCGAATCACAACAGTAATAGAATGGTTTCCGATGGAGCATGCTCAATGAAAGGGTGCGACCCTTTGTGTAGCCCGGTATAGCTCCTGTTTTAGTCATATATGCCAACTCACGGGAGTTGGGTCCACGTAATATATACCTCGAGAATGTCGCCACCATCCTACTTCATTCTGGAATCTCCACCGCGTACACAGTTATTAAAGTGGTTTTCGGTATTGGCCGGCTATAAGACAATATCCGATCCCGGTCTCTTTAACAACCAATCGTTATTATAACCCGTGGTTATAACTTTAAAACAATAAATTTTTTTTTACTTCAAAATAAAATATCCTTTCAATCCAAATCTTTATCAAAATAAAGATTAAATCATTTCTAAACCATTTCAATATATCAACATACCATATCTTTCAAATTCAAATATTTATCAAAATATTTATCAAGTCATTTCAAATCATTTTTAATACATAAACATCACATCTTTCAAACTTCATTTTCAAATCGTTTTAAATTTCAAAATATCATAACTTTCAAAACTTCATCTTCGAATCGTTTCAATATATCATATCTTAGCATCTTTAAATTCAAAGATAACATTCATTTATTATTATCTCAATTCACCTTTAAATAATTTATATTCCATCAATTTAATTCAATTAAAAATCATTTTAAAAGTGTAATTATTATACTTTCAAATCCAGTATTAAATTTCCAAAGTTTCAAATCATTCTGAGTTCGTTTACTAAGTCAAAAACCATAATTATTACAATTTCAGCATTTCACAGCATATAGAAAATGCTATTATAAGTTATGCTTAAAAACACTTTAATTCAGAAAAGACAGCATTTAAAACTGCTGTTAAAACTCAGTTTTTAGTTAAATTATAGTTCAAAACAGAAAAGACAGCATTTCAAAAGTGCTGCGGGAGTTCAGATTTCAAAACAAAGGTTTTATTAAATTTCAGCAAAGACTGCAGACCACTATAGCATTCCCAGAGAATGCTATAATAGACCTGAGTTCAATATTAGTCTATAAGTTCGATTACAGCAACTACAGCATTTCAGAAATGCTGTAATAGCTCTTTTTACACAATTTTAGTTCAATTCAGAAACTATAGCATTTATGAATGCTATTAAAAGTTAATTCCAAGTTTTAGTGTATTTCCAACAATTAAATAACTTCGATTTAAAACAAATGAACATTTTAAAAATCATCTTTTAACATTTAAAAATGTTCACTAACCTATCATTTGACATATTATTTTTATACAATAATTTCTTATAATTTAATCTAATTTTCAACAACTTACTTAATACATTTAAGGGTAAAAGCTTCCAATTCTTTACATTTCAACAAATAGACTTAACACTTATATTTTATTTTCATTTTCTCAAATTAAACCAAATTTCCAAAAAAAATTTATTTAATTTACTTAAACCTTTAATAAAAACCAAATTCACATTTTCAAGTCAAGTCATATATTAAATTTTCACTTTTCAACAGTCATTTATTCAACCACTTAAATTTATTGAAAAATCAATAATTCTTTAGTAAATCACTTAAATTCAAATATAAATCAATTTACCATATTTACCATTTTCCAAATATAATTAAAGTCCATCTTATTTTATTCATATAGCTTAAATATCATTTTTAGTCAAAATTCCAAATTTCAAACATAAGTTATATTTCAAAAATCCAGTTAAACAATTCATAAATTACATTTTAAACACATAGAAAAATCATATTTTATTTATTTTAAAACCTTTCAAAATCTATTTAAATCAAATTTCATATATTTATATTTTTAAAATACTTAAAAATATTCAAAACACTTTATAAAATAACCACGGGTCTGTATATAGTTTTCTACGCTAGGTAAAATGATACGGACGTGTATCATTTCAGTCCGCAGTTTAAAAAGTAAAATCCGGGTTCTATCATTTCAAACCCGCAATCCCAAGTTAAAATTAGATAAATAACAATAACTCAGGCCTATCATTTCAGCCCATAACATTTTTTCTAACAGGGAACTTGCAGTGTGATCATATACAGAAATAATATAAACAAGGTCAATATCACAATATACAGTCATATATCAGATGTCAGGTGGAAATTAACAGTTTTAACATGGTAATAACATGGTAATAACATGGCATAGCATATCATATGATCATCATTAACTTGCATAAACATTTTATATTACTAAACACTTGTCATCAATTCACTTTTCATAAGTATAAATGTCAGAGTGAGAAAGACTCACTTTTCAAGCTGAAGACCAAAACAACAAGCACAAGAGCGATTTTAGAAGCGCGACAACACGATTTGTATTGAATGAATGGGGAGCCTTGATAATGATCTTGTATACAACAAATAAACAAGACCATAGAAACATATGCATTCAATACAAAATATGAATTGAAACGAAATGGAAATTTTTAACTCAACAAAGAACATTACCCAGCTTTAACACGAAAGTTCCTGACCACGACAACATGGCTTGTCACATGATCAAATGGGCTTGTTCTCATCACACTACGCTCAGCCTAGGTGTCAACATGACTTGGATTTAGCATCGAAACACATGGCAACAAGTGGATGAAGATGGAGGGGTTACAACATGAATTATCACAAAACAACATAGGAATTTAGTGTCCAAAACAACATCAAATGGTTTGCACTTGTTCTCAACTATCCTAGGCTCGGATATGGATTAAAATACATGACTAAAGCTTGTGTTTGGATCTGGTAGTGGACTCATATGGGTCGGCCTAGCCTAGGGAAAAAGGTGCGGAGACATATAGGTGCTAAAGAACAAAACTACAAGGCAAATTCAACAATTCAAGGCTACAAGAGGGTTTGGCCATAGGATCTATGGCACGGCCAGAGGTGTGGGGTCCAAGGTGATGACGTGGAAGAGGGTGCTGGAGGTGCTGGAGGTGGTGGTGGTCATGTAGGTGGCGGCTATGGGTGGTGGAAGGTGATAGATGAAGGGTAGGTGAAGCATATGTGGTCTAGGCATTGTTTCAAGGATTGTTTTACAAGTTTGAGGGGTTTGCAAATTATGGAGGCCATGGTCAGATCTAGGTCAGAGGAAGGGAAGGTGGTGCTGTTGTAGATGGTGGTGGAGGCGGCCTAGATGGTGGAGGGAGGAGCCGATCCAAATAGTTGAGAACAAGGTGCAAAATCATTTTGGAAATAGGAAAACAAGAAGAAGAACTTACCAGATTTTGTAAGATGGAGGCCATGATCTCCTTTTCTTTTTTTTTTAGGGTTTGGGGCTTCAAAATTTCGTGAATGACAAGGGGAAGTCGGTTGCAAGGGATGGGGAAAGGAGTGGTTAAGATGAATTGATGTATTAATGTTAAGAGAAACTGCAAAAGAAACGGATAAAACGTTTTTCTGTTTCTTAGCTCTTAACCCTTTCAAATTATATATATATATTTTGTAATTTTATAAATACATATAAACTGAGAAATAAAGATAAAAAATCAGTAATAAGAATAAATATATAAAATAAATAATTAAATTTTAATTAAATAGAATTAAAATTAAGAAAATGGCTTAAAATACCAAACAGTGTTCTAAAATTGTGAATAAATTACTGTAAGTCTTGGAAAATTATACATTTCATTATAAAATTATTCTAAGATAAAATTTGAATTAAAATGATTTTAAAAACATTTTCAAGGTAAAATAATAATTGAATTTTAATTAAATAGAATTTTAAATAAAGAAAAATGCAGTAAATACCAAACTAGGCTTTATAAATTGAAATAAATTCAAATAAACTTTAGAAAAATTATATTATCGTTTTAAAAATACTTAAAAGTCAAAATATACATAGTATAACATATTATCACATATTAAAATAAAATATAACAAAGAAGAAGTAATTTATAGTCATTGTTAAATAACCCTATATACGCACAATATTGTAAAGGGTATAACTTTCACAATTTACATCCAATTTCAACGAAACGAAAAGTGGTGTTCTTAGAATTTTATGTACTTTCATAATAAAAGAAAAAAAAATTTAAACTTTTAAAATTTTAAGTTGAAAGTCACAGTTTGACTATTTTGACCAAAATCAGCATTTGAGGCAAATATTTCAACTTACACAAGTTTGGGATTATAACTCATAAAAATCAAGATTATATTTAAATAATAAATTTAATCATTTCAAATAAGTAAAAATAAAAGTTTTTTTTTAAACCAAAATTTTTCATTAAAATAATTAAAATATACAAAAAAATAATTACAAAATATAGGATTGTTACACTCTCCCCCACTCAAAACTTTTCGTCCCCGAAAAGGAATAGGTATGAGAAAGCACAGAAAAAGATAGAGTGAAATAAGGTTAGGACAAGATGACAAGGAGAATGAAATTATACATGCTGGCTATTGTTATAGGTAAGTTTAACAAGGTGCAGATTATCAAAGATTATAGAAAGATTTCTAAATGGAAAGATTACAGAAAGATGCCTATACCAGTCTATAGCAAGATGAGGATGATAAGGACAACCAAAAGATAGTTTGGAAAACAAAATAAGGAAATAAATTTGAAAGCATGGAAATTTCAACTTAAACAGAGAATAAATCTTTACACAAGTTAACTAAATCTTAACTATCTCAAATTTAATTATCTTATTATCCAATCATCTTAAATTAACAAATTTCAAAACCATGGTTTTGAAAAATAATCATTTATTTCAATCACAATGTAATTAATAAATTTAATTCTTCTTTGTTCCAAATTAAAATTAAATTTATTCCTCTTAATATATTTATCACTCATGTTAAATATATTTACACTTTTTTTTTTATAACTACTTTCTTTTATTCTTAGGTCTTTTAACATTATTTTATTATAAGTTATTCAATTACCCTTTTATTTTATTTATCTCTATTAATCGTTTTATAATTAAAATTTAAGTGTATAACATTTGTTATAACCATTCAAAATTTATTTATAAAATCTTTTTATATCGTATATTATCCAATTACATTTTTAACTTCTGAAATTTTGGTAAGTTATATTTGAATGAAATTGTGTGTTATACAAATAAAACTTTCAAATTCAATTATCTCAAGTTTGAATCATTTATCCAAAATTTTAATTTAATTTTTTTTTATATAATTGAAATTATTCTTTAAGATAGAGTTTAAGAATTTAATTTCCGATTCCATTCAAACCATTTAGAGATAAGTAATAATATATACATAATATATCAAATCAAATTTCAATCATATATTTATATATATGTTATAAATCAAGTCATATTTTAGAAATTCAAATCAATTTTATTCCCAAAACAAAACTGTAGCAAGACTACAGAACAGTCTCTTCACTTCGAAACTCGAAAATGAACGTTGATGATGCTGCAGTCATCACCGGAGTTATTTTCCAGCGACAAAGAGAAGAGTACTAATTTTAAACTTAAAAATTCTTTGGAAACAAATTTCTATTTGAAAATATTTTAAATATTATATCCCTTTAAACTTTTAAACAAAAGGTTTGGAACCATCGGAAATTAAATTCTCAAATTTCTTTTTCTAAATTCATTTAAGTTCCCATATAAATTTATAAACAATTATTTATAAATTCATTTATAGAACAATAAATGATAAATCAAGTATTATCATTTCAAATTATCAATTTGAATCATTTTATTAAGTTCCATAAATATATATATCAAAATTTTATTTCATTAACCAAATTTTAAAATAATATTGTGTCAGTTTGTTCTGTCAAAGTGTTTTAGAAATCCTATCGATAGCGTTGATCAGACGAATCGATCGGAAACCCAAATCAACATCAATAACTCAAACAACACAATATATAAAACAAAACATAGATATATAAATACAATTCAAAATGTTTTAAGGAATAGATTGGAAACAAAATACAAGATGATTAAATAACAAAATAGGGAGGTGGATAAGCCTAAATAAATCACGGGCAACATTTACCGGGTCATCCGTGGCTTAAAGAATAAGGTCAATGTGGATTTTCTAGGATAAATCTACATTGATATCAAGAGTTAGAGTTTGAAATAACAAAAGATATTAGCATCTAAACCAAGGATATATATATATAAATCTCTGGTGAATCAATGCTAATTGTAAAGGAGTTTTCCCCCTTTTTTTTCAATTCAATTTGAAATTGGCGTGACCGCCGACTCACTAGAAAGATCATTCGAAGCGGAGTTATGGAATGCTCCAGAGTCAAAAGAAGATGAATAGTGAGGGATACGAATGGATTTTGGAACCGTAGGGAATGTTCCAAAATTCAAAGGAATCGAGTCAAAAGAGAGAGATTCAAACTCGAATGAAAGTGATTCTGTAAATACATTCACTCCATATGCTGAGTTTTGCCTAGAGCTACCAAAGCTCTGATACCAACTGTAACGACCCGGTATTTTCAACCATTCGCATCCATTATAAGTGTATAGGTAGACACTCATGCCGGAATTGAATTGCTCAAAATACCGCGTTGTAAATAAAAATTTGGCAAATCTCAGAATATACAGTAAATAAAAATCACAGATCACAGACACAGAGTATATAAAAATTGCAGCGGAAGAAAAAGAGATAGTAGTTCATGAAGCTACTATATAAAATATATGATACATCAGAGTTAAATAAGATACAACAGAAGAGTAACAGGATACATCAGGTACAAATCAGATACATCACTGAACCACTGGGTGCTGAAACAAAATAGATGGCTGGATCTTCAAGGAAAGCTCCAACGCCGAAGGTGAATCTTGAATGCTAACTCAATCAATCTGACCCGAGCGCAAAACAAAACACAAAACCCTCGAGTCAGGACATAAATACTTATAAACTGTAAATCAACTCAAGTGAACAGTAACAAAATGCATTAGTAACTTAAAGGATGCTTGGGACCGCCCATCCTCTAAGGATCCGTTAAACTATTTACTATGTAGTAATATACGCTATATACGGTAGTGTCTAATCAGTAAAGTATAATCATATAGAAAATAACGTTAAGGGGAAAGTGAACCTTAACGCAGACGGATCTTTAAAACCAAAATCGTAGTGGGCTCGATATAAGGATATGACACGGCACGCAAGGAAATGCCAGGGTGGATACACCGTTTGCACTCCTGGACCGGTGGTGACGGCAAGCCAGCAGCTTCCGCCCACCTCGAACAATACCCCTGAATCAAAAGTGGCGCCACCGAATCGAATCACAACAGTAATAGAATGGTTTCCGATGGAGCATGCTCGATGAAAGGGTGCGACCCTTTGTGTAGCCCGGTATAGCTCCTGTTTTAGTCATATATGCCAACTCACGGGAGTTGGGTCCACGTAATATATACCTCGAGAACGTCGCCACCATCCTACTTCATTCTGGAATCTCCACCGCGTACACAGTTATTAAAGTGGTTTTCGGTATTGGCCGGCTATAAGACAATATCCGGTCCCGGTCTCTTTAACAACCAATCGTTATTATAACCCGTGGTTATAACTTTAAAATAATAACTTTTTTTTTACTTCAAAATAAAATATCCTTTCAATCCAAATCTTTATCAAAATAAAGATTAAATCATTTCTAAACCATTTCAATATATCAACATACCATATCTTTCAAATTCAAATATTTATCAAAATATTTATCAAGTCATTTCAAATCATTTTTAATACATAAACATCACATCTTTCAAACTTCATTTTCAAATCGTTTTAAATTTCAAAATATCATAACTTTCAAAACTTCATCTTCGAATCGTTTCAATATATCATATCTTAGCATCTTTAAATTCAAAGATAACATTCATTCATTATTATCTCAATTCACCTTTAAATAATTTATATTCCATCAGTTTAATTCAATTAAAAATCATTTTAAAAGTGTAATTATTATACTTTCAAATCCAGTATTAAATTTCCAAAGTTTCAAATCATTCTGAGTTCGTTTACTAAGTCAAAAACCATAATTATTACAATTTCAGCATTTCACAGCATATAGAAAATGCTATTATAAGTTATGCTTAAAAACACTTTAATTCAGAAAAGACAGCATTTAAAACTGCTGTTAAAACTCAGTTTTTAGTTAAATTATAGTTCAAAACAGAAAAGACAGCATTTCAAAAGTGCTGCGGGAGTTCAGATTTCAAAACAAAGGTTTTATTAAATTTCAGCAAAGACTGCAGACCACTATAGCATTCCCAAAGAATGCTATAATAGACCTGAGTTCAATATTAGTCTATAAGTTCGATTACAGCAACTACAGCATTTCAGAAATGCTGTAATAGCTCTTTTTACACAATTTTAGTTCAATTCAGAAACTATAGCATTTATGAATGCTATTAAAAGTTAATTCCAAGTTTTAGTGTATTTCCAACAATTAAATAACTTCGATTTAAAACAAATAAACATTTTAAAAATCATCTTTTAACATTTAAAAATGTTCACTAACCTATCATTTGACATATTATTTTTATACAATAATTTCTTATAATTTAATCTAATTTTCAACAACTTACTTAATACATTTAAGGGTAAAAGCTTCCAATTCTTTACATTTCAACAAATAGACTTAACACTTATATTTTATTTTCATTTTCTCAAATTAAACCAAATTTCCAAAAAAAAATTATTTAATTTACTTAACCCTTTAATAAAAACCAAATTCACATTTTCAAGTCAAGTCATATATTAAATTTTCACTTTTCAACAGTCATTTATTCAACCACTTAAATTTATTGAAAAATCAATAATTCTTTAGTAAATCACTTAAATTCAAATATAAATCAATTTATCATATTTACCATTTTCCAAATATAATTAAAGTCCATCTTATTTTATTCATATAACTTAAATATCATTTTTAGTCAAAATTCCAAATTTCAAACATAAGTTATATTTCAAAAATCCAGTTAAACAATTCATAAATTACATTTTAAACACATAGAAAAATCATATTTTATTTATTTTAAAACCTTTCAAAATCTGTTTAAATCAAATTTCATATATTTATATTTTTAAAATACTTAAAAATATTCAAAACACTTTATAAAATAACCACGGGTCTGTATATAGTTTTCTACGCTAGGTAAAATGATACGGACGTGTATCATTTCAGTCCGCAGTTTAAAAAGTAAAATCCGGGTTCTATCATTTCAAACCCGCAATCCCAAGTTAAAATTAGATAAATAACAATAACTCAGGCCTATCATTTCAGCCCATAACAATTTTTCTAACAGGGAACTTGCAGTGTGATCATATACAGAAATAATATAAACAAGGTTAATATCACAATATACAGTCATATATCAGATGTCAGGTGGAAATTAACAGTTTTAACATGGTAATAACATGGTAATAACATGGCATAGCATATCATATGATCATCATTAACTTGCATAAACATTTTATATTACTAAACACTTGTCATCAATTCACTTTTCATAAGTATAAATGTCAGAGTGAGAAAGACTCACTTTTCAAGCTGAAGACCAAAACAACAAGCACAAGAGCGATTTTAGAAGCGCGACAACACAATTTGTATTGAATGAATGGGGAGCCTTGATAATGATCTTGTATACAACAAATAAACAAGACCATAGAAACATATGCATTCAATACAAAATATGAATTGAAACGAAATGGAAATTTTTATCTCAACAAAGAACATTACCCAGCTTTAACACGAAAGTTCCTGACCACGACAACATGGCTTGTCACATGATCAAATGGGCTTGTTCTCATCACACTAGGCTCAGCCTAGGTGTCAACATGACTTGGATTTAGCATCAAAACACATGGCAACAAGTGGATGAAGATGGAGGGGTTACAACATGAATTATCACAAAACAACATAGGAATTTAGTGTCCAAAACAACATCAAATGGTTTGCACTTGTTCTCAACTATCCTAGGCTCGGATATGGATTAAAATACATGACTAAAGCTTGTGTTTGGATCTGGTAGTGGACTCATATGGGTCGGCCTAGCCTAGGGAAAAAGGTGCGGAGACATATAGGTGCTAAAGAACAACACTACAAGGCAAATTCAACAATTCAAGGCTACAAGAGGGTTTGGCCATAGGATCTATGGCACGGCCAGTGGTGTGGGGTCCAAGGTGATGACGTGGAAGAGGGTGCTGGAGGTGCTGGAGGTGGTGGTGGTCATGTAGGTGGCGGCTATGGGTGGTGGAAGGTGATAGATGAAGGATAGGTGAAGCATATGTGGTCTAGGCATTGTTTCAAGGATTGCTTTACAAGTTTGAGGGGTTTGCAAATTAGGGAGGCCATGGTCAGATCTAGGTCAGAGGAAGGGAAGGTGGTGCTGTTGTAGATGGTGGTGGAGGCGGCCTAGGTGGTGGAGGGAGGAGCCGATCCAAATAGTTGAGAACAAGGTGCAAAATCATTTTGGAAATAGGAAAACAAGAAGAAGAACTTACCAGATTTTGTAAGATGGAGGCCATGATCTCCTTTTCTTTTTTTTTTAGGGCTTGGGGCTTCAAAATTTCGTGAATGACAAGGGAAAGTCGGATGCAAGGGATGGGGAAAGGAGTGGTTAAGATGAATTGATGTATTAATGTTAAGAGAAACTGCAAAAGAAACGGATAAAACGTTTTTCCGTTTCTTAGCTCTTAACCCTTTCAAATTATATATATATGTTTTGTAATTTTATAAATACATATAAACTGAGAAATAAAGATAAAAAATCAGTAATAAGAATAAATATCTAAAATAAATAATTAAATTTTAATTAAATAGAATTAAAATTAAGAAAATGGCTTAAAATACCAAACAGTGTTCTAAAATTGTGAATAAATTACTGTAAGTCTTGGAAAATTATACATTTCATTATAAAATTATTCTAAGATAAAATTTGAATTAAAATGATTTTAAAAACATTTTCAAGGTAAAATAATAATTGAATTTTAATTAAATAGAATTTTAAATAAAGAAAAATGCAGTAAATACCAAACTAGGCTTTATAAATTGAAATAAATTCAAGTAAACTTTAGAAAAATTATATTATCATTTTAAAAATACTTAAAAGTCAAAATATACATAGTATAACATATTATCACATATTAAAATAAAATATAACAAAGAAGAAGTAATTTATAGTCATTGTTAAATAACCCTATATACGCACAATATTGTAAAGGGTATAACTTTCACAATTTACATCCAATTTCAACGAAATGAAAAGTGGTGTTCTTAGAATTTTATGTACTTTCATAATAAAAGAAAAAAAAATTTAAACTTTTAAAATTTTAAGTTGAAAGTCACAGTTTGACTATTTTGACCAAAATCAGCATTTCAGGCAAATATTTCAACTTACACAAGTTTGGGATTATAACTCATAAAAATCAAGATTATATTTAAATAATAAATTTAATCATTTCAAATAAGTAAAAATAAAAGTTTTTTTTTAAACCAAAATTTTTCATTAAAATAATTAAAATATACAAAAACATAATTACAAAATATAGGATTGTTACACAAGTGTTATGATTTTCGAAGTGTTATGGTTTCAAAGATTTATAATTTTGAAAGAGTTATAATTTTGAAAAGTGCTATGATTTTAGAAATATATATTATTTTGAAGTGAGTAATGATCTCGAATTGATATGGTTTTGAAATGAATATGATGTTTTGGTTTTGAAGTATGATATTTTGAAATGACCACGGTGATATATTAACGATTGGCTGTTAAAGAGACCGGGATAGTTTATTGTCATACTCTCTGCCAATACCGAAAATCACTTTAACAACTGTGTACGCAGTAGAGATTCCAGAATGAAGTAGGGTGGTGGCAACCATCCTATATGAGGTATATACGTGGACCTGACTCCCTTGAGCTAGCTTAAGGTGGCTAAAACAGGAGCAATCGATGGGCCAAGTGAGATAGCTCATTCGATCGAACACACTTCTTCGATTGTCATTCTATTACTTTGTGATTGATTTGGTGCGCCCCTTTGATTTAGGAGTGTGGATCGAGGTGGGCGGTAGTTGCGCCTATGTGTTACCACCAGCCCGGAAGTGTAATTGGTATATCTACCCTGGCATTGCCTAGTTGTGCCATGTCACCCACCTTATCGAGACCACTACGAGTTTGTTTTGTACCATACCTAAGGAGTGCCCTTTGATAAGCCCAGTTTACGGAAAGTTATGGTACTATATAGACTATGGGAATATATAAAAATGTGTTAAGGGGGATATAGGTAACGCCTTAACGCTATTTTAATAGTTTACTTTACTATAGACATATTATAATAGTGTATTGTACTACATAGTAGATAGTTCTGCGCATCCTTAGAGGATGGTTATCCCAAACATCCTTTGAGTTACTTGTATTCCAGTTGATATTTCACTTGAGTTGGATTTATTGATATAAGAATGTTAATCCTGACTCGAGTGTTTTGTGTATTGCTTTATGCTCGGGTCAGACCGAGTGTCACAACATTTGAGACTCACCTTTGGAGTTGGAGCTTCGCTTGGAGATCCATCTATATCTTTCCAACTTTTTGTTATTCAGTTGACTCTAGTGCTATATTCCAATTTTGTTATTTGACTATTGTAATGAGACTTCTATGTATTCGAGACTTCTGTTGTATCTTGTTTAACTCTGTTATATATATAGTAGCTTCATGAACTACTATTCATTTGTTTCCGCTACTTATCGTTACATTACTCTGTGTCTGTGATTCTGTGATTTATTTGTTTACCGCATATGCTGAGTTTTGCCAAATATAAATTAACAATCTAATATTTTGAGCAATTCAAGTCCGATATGTGCGGATGCGAATGGCAAGAAATACGGGAATGTTACAAAACCACAAGTCAAACATAAGTCTGGTGTGAGAAACTCAAGAAATATGCGGCCAACACATAACAATATTTTTGAGACCGCACATAATGTTGTAATGGTTATCCTCTCAAAAGAATCACCATTTAATAAGTACATATGATGATATAATAGATAATGTTTAGGGTGTAGACTATAATAGTTGTGATGATTGCATCTTATGACATTACAATATTGAAGTAGAACTAAAATCGCTAAGGTACGTTCGCATAATGAATTTTCTATGAAGATTCCCTCAATACATCGAGGTGGATCTCCATGAAAAGGATTAGAAACCACCTTTCAAGCATCATGTATCTCTAGATAAAATATACCATAAGGTAAACATAGCAGCTTCGACCCAAAGGCGTGGTACCAAATATCATCAACTCGCGTCGGCCAACATATCGAAAGAATCTCTAGATATGGAGTTGGTAACACCCTTGAGGTTAGCTAAACCCTCCATTCTAGGCATCATACTCTATCTTTAGTCAATATCAATGGTGAAGGTATGTTCAACATTTCAATACACGACTATTCACCACTCGAACTGATCATGAATCCCCAAATGGATTCCAACATCCTAAACAGATCATAAATCTCTACATGAATTCAAGCATTTCGAACAGATCACAAATCCCCACATAGATTCCAGCACATAAATCACATATATGGTTTTGAAGTGGGTATGGTTTTGAATCGTCTCTTATAAGTATACTTCCTTGCTTACCGAACGCTACAAAACCAATCGATAGATTTCCTGCCAATTTAACCTCGGTTTTTTTAGAAATAAACAGATAATGCATAAGGGTGGAGATCATCTCCTATCCAGATGGATTTCCTTATCATTTATCTTAGAAAAGCAAGACAATTTTATGCGTACAATATAACATCACTGAGGATAACTGTACCGTATAACTCTCGTGTTTCTTTAAGGTATTCCTTAAGCTAGTTTGGTCAAATTCAACCACAATGAGAACGATCGCATATGGAAACTAAGTCTTGTATACTCATAACATTTCCGTCCTTCTCAACTCACACCATCCCTTGGTGTCAAGAGCGTTATTATAACATTGTTGCTTCTACACCCTACTCGAACATCAGTCAACAAGCCTACTTCGTCAGATTCTAGTACTAAGTACACGACCAAATACATTCCATAAACGAGTAAACACACAAAGCACAGTTAAGCCACAGAAAGCACGATTAAGTCACACAAAGCACGATTAAGCTAGATAAGCGACTTATAATCCCCTTTTTATTTAAGTAATCCTTTTATTAGTTAAAACCTCTTTTCTTAGTAAAACTTCGTTTATTTAATAAAACTTCGTTTATTAATTACTATTATTTCACTAATCATTTTTACTCTTTAAATACTTCAAAAATTATTTATATACTTATCTCAGTTGGTATAATTATATTCAAAAATCTTTAATAAGGTCTCTTACTTTGAAAATATAATCAAAGAGCTTAAAAACAAGTGTTGCTTAAACCTTGTTACTTTCAACTCTTTCTCTTTCATAAGTTAAATCTTTACTTTTCTATCTTTTTTCAAAAGGTTCCATACTTGTTATTACCTATAAAATATCCATTTAAAAGGTTAAATTACATTCACAAATCTATTTCAAAAGCTTTAAGATAAATTTTACTTAAATATTATCACCACAACCCAAAATAATTTTACATATAATCATCTTTAGAACATTATTTTTAAAGATCCAATTATATTCATAAGTATAATCAAAAAGTGTTAAAGATGAATGTTATTAACACATTGTCACAGTAAACCGAAAACTAATTCATACTTGTCTTTGTCTTTAAAACATTATTTTTAAAGATCTAAGTACATTTACACTTATTAAACAAGTTAATATTCTTTTAATTAACTTCACAAAACCACATATTATAACATAAGTGTTATAATCCAAAACTATTTTTTATTCTTTTAAAAAATACTTAACTTACTTTTCCAAACTTGTATATATAAATACTTATAAATAGGTTTTAAATATCTGTATAAAATATTAGTTAAAAATAACTAATTTATGATTTGACGAAAATCAATAAAAATCATGTCTTATATTTTAAAGCCCTTTAATTTAAAAATTCATAAATAATTACGAAAAATATTTAAACTTCAAACCAACTTTAAATACTGCAAAGTATGTTATAAAACAACCTTAAAAGGTTTATGGAAAAATACTTAATTTAACCATCATTTTTAGACATTTAAAACCTTAAGAAACTAACTATAACATTTATAAATGCTGTTAAAAGTCATTGACAAAGAACAACATCGAAAAGTACGAATTTTATGACCAGTTTTCATCACTTAAATAAATGACTTAAGATTTTAAATTTTTATATTAAGTACCAGACTAAGGATACCTAAAATCCATGAAGAGAATGGTATAAGGCTATATTTCAATTTAATTATAAAAATTTCCAAAAACGAGGCATTTATTAAAGTGTTCGTTAAGCGACTTTTTTACTCCAACTTTAGCTGCTTTGTTTAACTAAACTCTAATTTTTTTATAGTAATAAGTATGCATATAATACATATTTAAAATGAAAAAAAATCCCCTGAGGATATCTTTCAGATTAATTATAAAAATTCCCAAAATGAAGACATTTGAAAGCGCGCATATAACGACCTTCTTCTCACTATTTGCAACTTTTTTCAACAAGTTAATAAATGGTTTGAACTTCAATATTTTTCAAGTAATAAGTAATCATATAACACTTATTAAAAAGGCAAAGAAGCCCATATGATTTCTTTCAAAGCTGACTTTAAAAATCATCGAACACACGACATTTTCAAATTGCATCCATAGCAACTTTTTCGCTTCTAACTATCACTACTTTGTTTCACAATTTCTATACCTTTCCAAATCAATTACTTGCTACCCCATACACCAAAATATGTGTAGAAAATAACCAAAATATATTATATGATAATATATTCCCAAGTATTCATGTAGAACAAGTTTAAACATGGGGGATTCAAAGTGCACTTATAACGACTATTGCTATATGGACCATTTCATATCCATTCCAAATTCGACACGCAATCCAAACAACCATTAAACATCAAGGCAAGGCTACGCTACATGTTGTAAAAGGTAATAGGAGTGATGTTATACAACATAAAGTCGTCATTTGCTTTCAAAAGTAAGGGAGTCCAAATTTTATAGCTTTAATTACACCGCTACAAATCTGCAATTTTCTATTGCGCATTTAACATCGATATAGTGCCGCTAAATTTTTTAGTGACGCTAAATTTTTTAGTGACGCCAAATGCACGACGGAAAAACGGGGGTCGCTAAATAGTTTGACGTCGCTAAGACGTCACAAGATGGGCATCGCTATGGCGTCACGAAAACTTAACGACGCCATTGTGACGTTTACTGTTTACTAGAAAACGATCATAGCTACGGCGTCACTAAATTTTTAGGAACACCGTAATGACGACTTCTATGTATTTAAAATGACCGTGGTTATGGCATTGCAAAATTTTAATGATGCCAATGTTCTACAGTAGAAAATTCGTTGCAAAGGCATCGCTGAAATTTAACGACATTTTTGCAACGACAAGCTTCTAACCATTGCAATGCGTTGCTACTACCATATTACAAGACAAATCGCTGTGTCTATTAAAATTAGTTTATGCAAGTCACAACTACAATCAAGAAGGAAATATAACATTTAATGGCATTTCATTTTGATCTCTAATTTTTAAAATACATGGACATCAAATTCAAACAACAAATTTCGTAATAAAATAATATTGTATATTACCCAGGATACACAATATTCTTACATCAAATGGGTCGCACATAATTCCATTAAATAATTTAAAAGTACAATCATCCCTACCACTCGCTTCACTCAACCTGCATGATGCAGAGTCCTTTCACCACCAAGTTAAAGTGTCAATATATCGCCAGCATGTTTTATCGCCAGCATGGTTTTGTTTGTGTAGCCTGACTTTGACTCGTTTGGGCATTATGACTTCGGCTTACATGTGCAGCTTGCCTTTCGCTATTACCTGTGTAGCTTATTTCTGACCTACCTGCGCAGCTTGACTTCGACTCATTTGGGCATTTTGATTCTGACTCGTCTGATTCTAACTTGTTTGTACTTGCCCAAGATAACAAGAATTGACCTGAGCCAACATGTTTTGTTTTAAGTATCGCATAGTTCGAGATAAAATAGAAGTTATATGGTTGTGCACAGACCGTGGAAGAGCAGCACGTATATTCTGCCGACTAGCATGCTCAATCAATTGCTGCTGCAGAGTTGGATGTCGATTCAATGCATTCTCCAATTGTGTTGCTGGCAGCTGGGTAAGAGTAACTATTGTTTGCTTGTAATATAGAGTCAAATCCATCTCTGTGCATGCGTGTGCGTGCATGCTGATCTGTTGAAACCATTACCTTAAAGATTTCCATAGTAAAACTAACCTGTAATAGAACACCAAAGGATTGAGGTACTGTTTGGATAACACACTTGACAAACCCAATCCATAGTTTAGGAAATCTCTTGATCTGCGGTGAATAGAGAAATGGAAATGTCAAATTGCCATACAGAATTCCTTGAAAGTGGATCCAGTTATCATAATTATTAAAGTAAATATTACTTAACGCTCGTATTAGCCGTTAGTCAAAAAAAGGTAATCATCATACCTAGTTTTTTACTAATTTATAAGCAACGTCGGATGCCACTAATGCTTGATAGCTTAAAGCTGAGTTTAAAAATGATGGGCAAGTTGCGTGCTCTGTCTGCTATAGCCAGGAAGGCATCTCAAGCAATACTCTGCAAGATCAAACATCACTAAGCTACATGCCATTATAGTTGTAAGTTTCCAGCGCAGAGGGGTACACTACATCATCATTGTTTCAATCGCACAATATTCTATACCAAATGTACTGTCTAATGCACTTGATTTGCTTGCTTGCAGATTGAATATCGTCATCTGTAAAACAAATACAGCTAATTAGTTGAATGGCCAATTAGATGCACATGTTTATTTTTGAAGTAAGAATATGAGTATATAAATATATACTTACAAACACACAAAACCACTATATAAATATATACTTACGAACATACATAATAGCGATATTTTGTCAACTTCTTTGGAGAAGGTCGGATTTTCTAATTTCAATTACAGGCATGCAAATTGTCAAATGATGACAACTCATCATCTAATAGTGATATTTGGTTACTTATTTATACATTATCATATCTGTATTTCTTCCGAGTAAATAACCAATGACTTACATATAAATTACATATATTTTAAAGATTCTACTGTTTATTGTTCTCTTCATTGTTCACTTTCTTCCCTTTCTTGTTTATCCATTTTGCATATCAGACCCTCTTTTGTATTTTATTATGTTCCGAATACCTTCTATGATTTCACACTTCTGTGAAAACCTTATGGTCTAATTATCCATTTCTATGAAGGTTAGCGACGACCCTATGATTTTTACAGCATTTTGTGTTCTGTTCATGAAATATTAGTCCACTCTACATATTATTGCATTCTGTATACTTCTTTGGAAATCAATCATAAGTAAACTACCAACTATAGTTTTAAAATTTTGTAACTGTGCATATTATGAATAATATCAAGAGTTTGCTTCCAACTAAAATGATGTCTTAAATAGTAACAGCCACCGCAAGCAAATTTGAAATCAAATTTTGCATGCCTGTGTTTATAAAGAGAGCTTTTAAGAAAAGGTATTTCGATTCTTCTAAGTATCCATGTTTTGGTTGAAATAAAACAAATATGAACTCGGACATTTAAAGGCAAATAATATCATTCTATAGTTTGAAAATGACTCTTTATTTAAAATTTTGCATTGTTTCCTCATTTATACATTTATTCATCTTCGGATTGCATACATGTAACAATAGGTATATATGATAATAATGAAAAAAAATAAAGTTAGAGATTACTAAAATATGATATTTGATATGAAATAATGATACACGGTGGCGGAAATTCTACTGGGATTTAACGTTTGGATTCGTAAAATGCGTTTATAAAGATTAAGTTCTAAAATGCGGCGAAGATTGATGAGATGGAGCCTTCTGAAACTTTGGATTAGATTTGCGTTGGCAGATTTTAAAGGCGTCATGGTGGCGGAGGAAATGTGCTATGCCATCTGAATGCCAATTTTTTTTAAGAAAAATGTTAGGACGGTGTCGCAAAAATATCAATAACTACCATAATTACCGACCCCTTAGTGATTCTTCAATGACATTCCGAACTTTAGCGATGCCGTGCCGCCGTTGCCTTACTATGGCGTCACTACTTAATATCAGAAATCAGCCCTCCTTCAAGTAGTGTTAGTTAATGTCACTTTAACTTTTTTATTTACACACATATAATATATACATATAAAAACTCAATGAGATAACTCGCCCATATCCAAGCCAAACACAAGCTCAAGCACACACAAACTCAAGAACACCGCCTACCATCTCCAAATACCCAAAGATCCAAACATTAGCACCAAAACCACAAGGCAACACCTTCCCCTCCTCATTGATGCTCTTGGCCTAAGGTACTGATGAAAATTTGGGGTAGATATGAATTAATTAGAAAATGATTAACGGAGAACAAAGGGGATTGGTGATAATCCCTTTCTACATTTTTGATCCTTTTATTTTCTCTCAAGCTTTGAAATTAACGAAGTAAATACAAAGTGACTTTAAGTCTCTTCTTTAAATCCTCTTGCTTGCCAATGTCACCCCCTCTCATTCTTTTCCCATGTGCACTTTACACCTCACCATTTACATAATAAATATCCAAAACATCATTCACCAAAATATCTTTTCCTTAATCCTTTTAGAAGCTTTATTTATTTTTTACAAAAAATATTTTTAGTTGCTAATTACCTAAATATTGATTAATTATAACTTTCATTGAGAAAAAATCTGTTTATCGATAAAACGATTTTCGGTCAGTTCATCGATATTTCATCGAACTATATAGTTTTGTAAACATTTTTCTAAAACAAGTTTATCATCATTAATTAGTACTTAAAAAAGGTCAATAAGGTTATTAAATAACTTTTATCATGACAAGTACCATTATCTCAGTGGTTAAGTGATTCGACTTTGGTGCGAGAGGTCATACGTTCGAAACTTGCGTAGCGTAATTCGAACATATATTGACATGTGATTTGTGTTATGTTTTCCCAGTAACATGTTGTATCTAAGTACCATTTCAAAAAAAATAAATTTTATCATATTTAATCCAAGAATCTAATATTTGAATAATTGAAATATTTAAATACGATGTGTTCGAAATTCCGAATCGTTGTAACAACCGAAATGCTGAATACTCCTCTTACCACTAGATTTAATTAATTATAATTGTTATAAATTGATTTAATTAATTAATATTTATTATACATTAGTTATAAAACTTTATTTAATTTGTGTTAACCAATAATAAATATTGTGTATATAATTATTATAGAAACACGTATCAATATCCATGTGCATTTGAATTGAATTTAAATGCATATTTATTTGATCTGGCTTGAAGCAGTTAAGGACCCAAATTAAGGCTATTATGGCTAGATGTATAAAGGAAAAAGGTGGGTTGAATGTTGATTCAAAATTGAGGTGAAAAGGGAGGAGAAAATGGTGGATCTTGATCCTCTTTTTACTCTTTTGAACCTACACTTTTAATTAACTCAAATCCCATTTCTTCTCTTGAAATTTTTTCTCCCCTCTACCTATTTAGTTTGGCTATATCCTTTGCCTCCCTTTCCTATTTCAAGCTTCCAAAATACAAAATTAAATAAAAATCGAACATCAATGGCCACTAATTTCAGTTTGGTAGCTCTTTCTAATGGTTTGGATATTGATTCAAGGAGAGAACATATTCAACATCTCAATGTGTTTCATCTAGGCTTTGGAAAAGGTATTATTTTAATTTATACTATTTATGTATTTATATATTATTTATCATGTCATTATGCTGCTATTGTTAATGTGTATATCATCACAAAATCATATATTTTTGTGCCGTTAACATTGGATGATATATGTGTGTGTTAAAATAAAAAATAAGAATATATATATATATAATTGTATGTATATCATTGGGAAATAATAATAAAAAATTATGAATATTTTAATTTTTGAAAACAATTTTAAACATTTACTAATATTTCAAAATAAGTCGGTTTTAAAATACATGCATATATTATATATAATATACTTATAAATTTAGCAACATACATATACCTAATATGTTTTCAATTTTTTTTTAAATCGTAAATATGTATTTTATATATAATTATTTTAAATATAAAATCCAACTTTCACAATATTTATGTTTATGTATAAAATATATGTAATATGTAAATATACATATTTAATAAATATTGCATATATTTTTTCTTTTGGATTTTTTATATTTTATTTCCGTGCAGAAATTAAAATGAAAAAACAAATTTTTTAAACTTCAAGATTTAAAATAATTATAATTTTCTTTTTTGGCCGAATGTACACACACATATATAATTACTTATTTACATCAAAACACACACACCCACACATATAATTACTTATTTACTTCAAAACACACACAAACACACACACACACATTTTTCTTATATGTAGAATTCTTAATACTAATTTAATATTCATATGTACGTTTATGTCTGTGTATAAATTTACAAGTTTTGAAATATATATATATATATATATATATATATATATATATATATATATATATATATATATATATAACATGTTTAAAATTAATATACCAATTTAAATTAAAATTGTTAGATTTTACTATGCAGATTAATACCTAAGATTTAGAATTTGAACATTAAATTTGAATTTGAATTTATAGTTATTTATATGAGCGTTACGGCATGCGCTTCGCGTGTGTTAAAAGCACCTTAATTATTTTTGTGACGACCCGATATTTTGGCAATATTATTTTAATAAGCATTTAATCTAATTAAATAAAATACAAACTTATCATTTTAAAAATGAATAAAACTTTTGGACATTTGCCATTTATTTATATATATGTGTGTATTTTGGAAGGAAATTATGATTTAAAATTTTAAATACAGTCTTTCAAAAATATTTAAAATAAAATCTATCTTATTTACATTAAATTAAAGTAAATCTCTACTTGTTAACATTTGATCTGAATATGTATTTATGATGTAAGCTAGATAATAATGTTTAAAATAAAATTAATCTTATCAATACAAAAACATAAGTATAAGAAATATATGGATATAAATTAAGTGTTTGATTGTTTAAGTTTAAAAATAAAAAGAGAAATAAAAATGAACATTTATGTTAGGCATAGAACTAAATACATAAGTTAAAATTTTAACAATAACTATAATAACTATATAGTAAGAACATAAGGTATAAAACAACCAGGCAAGTAATATATATACTATAGAATTATATGTTTATGCAAGGCAATGAGACAAAAAGAGAAAACAAAAAAAATCTATGAACATAGAAATCAAAGGGGATAAGTACGCATACATAAAAAGGGACAATTGCATTTAATAGCACAAAAACAAGGTCATTTCGAGTTGCTTAAAATTCATTTCAGTTTTCACAAGCTTGGCTGGTCAAAGAAGAAAACGAAAAAAAAAATCTCTGATCAAATATTTTGTACCAGTTAATACATACCCTATACAAAACCTGTTTTCTATATATATCCCTTTGTTCTAGTTCGTTCCTAACATAGCAAACCAGAAGCTTGCTGTAGAAGGCAGCCATTTCTCTACATATACCCACATATATTCCTATCTTTATTCTGTTTATACCCACATATACTAACTACTGCATGCTAAGACTAGCTCGAATCCGTTTCAAATCCTTCCAGTTCAAGAGCTAAAGCAGCTTACAGTTTTTAAGCAATCAAAGTATCATCATCTTCAGTTTCAAAAGCAGGTCCAGGTTCTCTATTTGCATAAATATAAAGGTGGGTAAACTTTTTAAGTAAATCATTGGGTGCTAAATTATCTGTGTGATATTGATGAAAATATGTTGTTGCACGAATGTTTTCAATTCAAATCTGATTTAAATCCTGCTATATTTTGAAGTATGACTGTGTTTATAAATATATAAGCCTCTGTGAAATTTTTGGTTCATTATCAAATTTAAAACCCTTCCTATTATTTTTAAATGAGTCACTATTAGGCTTTGATTTTTGAAAAGAATTTGATTATAACTAGGTAATCTTGGCTTTAAAAATAGTTTAAAGTAATTATATGTATTAAATAGACTGGAAATGTAGGATTATAGAGAAAAATTAAAATATAGGTGAAAATCAGTATCTTCGATTTCATCCTTAGATTATTTAGTCTGAATCATATAATCGAATCATGAATTTTAAAGTAAAATTTGTGATTTTTAATTTTGTATTCGAAGTGAATTCGAGAGATGTCCGATTTTGGGACTTTTGGCATTTGCCGTTGATCGGCGTTGAGTAGGGGCTTGTGATTTGGCATGGTGGTAGCCGGGGTGTCAGGTGATCATGGAAATATGGGGTTTGATTTTATCTTGGACCGTGGTGGCCGTGAAGTGGAGAAGTAGGGTTTTCATGCCTGTTTGTGTCGTCGAGTTTCAGATGGAATTCGTGCTGTCGAGGTGCGACCGAAGTCGATCGGGATGGGTTTTGGAGGTGCGGGAAGACGTGGCGAAGCTATGGTGGGAACGGCGAGGTGTCTCGAGTTCTAGATCGTCGGAGGTGGTCAATTTTCTAGTGGTGATCGTTTCCAAGCTGAGTAGGTTTGGGGTCGAATTCAATTCTCGATCGAATTAAGGTAGTTGAGTGTTCGCGTGTTGTTGTCGCGGTCATAAGTGATGTGTTGAGGCCAGTATCGATGGTCGGAGAGTCGTGGTTCGTTGGTGTACGTGCACTGTGCACGTTTGTACATCTAGGAATGAGTTCATTTGGGAAGATGATGATTCCCTCGGTTTCGATCTTGGGTTGATACTTGTGCGATTTGAAGTAAATGTTGAAGGGGACTCGTGAATGTCGCGTGGTCTCAGATCTTTAGCCCGGTTTGTTTTGGTTTTGTGTTTAGGTTTAAATTTTTGAATCTGCTTACAACCTTAAATAGTTTTAAAAATTTAAACTAAAAAAAGAAGAAGGGTGAAGCTCAGGAAAAAGGAGGTGAGGACTCAGTTTTGTTCAGGTAAGTGCTGAACTTGTATAGGGAAGGATAATTGTGTTTCAAATGTTAAAATAACATAATTAAGCTTTTAATAATTCACCTAATCATTCTTTATATAAAAGTGATTATTTAAGAGTTTGATTTATTAAGTTGAATTATTTATTTTAACTTAGAAAGTTAATTCTTTAAGTTTACTTAATTTATAATGTAATTAAATTAAGTTGAATAATTAAGGGTTGAATCATTTACTAGTAATTAAGTAATGATTAATTGATTAATTAATTAACGTAATTAACTTTGAGATAATCAATTAGTCTGTCTAATTGAAGATAATCACCTAATGTAATTGATTAAGTATATTTCTTAGTGAAGTAATTAATAGATAATTATTGAATGTTATAAAAGAGTAATTCCTTCAGGTAAATAATTAATGGAAAATTAATTAAGAAGAAATTTGATAAATGGAAATAATTAAGGTTTAATTATTTTGAGTAATCAATAAGGAAGATAATCACCTAGAGGAAGTGATAAAGGATTAATTACTTGCTGTAATTAATTAAAATAATTAATTAAGAAGTTAATTAATGTTAGAAATGGAGAATAGTGAATTACTGAATGGGATTAATTAAGATAAATTAATGATGGTAATAAATTAAATATAATTAATTAATGTAATTAATTAAAGATCAATGTAATTAATCATGGTTAATTAATTACTGTAAAAGGTTAGGGATAATTAATTAAAGGCTAATTACTTAATGTAATTAAAATGATAATTAGAGGATGATTAATTAATTGATTTATAATTAATTAATGTTGAGTAAGCGGGATTTAAAGAGGATGGAAGTAATTAATTTAGTATATTAGAATGGTATGGCTAATCAACCTTGTATAGATGATTAAATAATATTGAAAGCCTTGGATTAATTGTTATCCCTAATACGTGATTCGTAATGCTATGTGATATGATATGTTTGATTTAAACTGTGATGGTATGGTTATCTATTGATGACAAATTACTGTGACACCCTGTATTTAAAGTTGAATTGTATTTAATTGGATAACTTGGGTATAGATAACATTGGATTTGAAGAGACCGGAGTCGGGTATTAGTAAATACCCAGAACCACTTCGATTCTTTATAGATTGATATGTGAAAACAATAAGCTGGAATGAAATGATTTAGGTGAATTGGTCTAATTAATCTAAGTATTGGTACTTAGAAATTTGTGAGTGAAATAAGTAATGTCTACAGCAATTTGTGAACTTGTAATTGATACAAGTTACCCGGGTAATATATATATATGTTGTATGCTTTTGTATTCCATGTTAGATGGGTTTTACTCACGCTGGTTTCCAGCCTGACCCGGGTGTTACTTTGATGTAATGCTCGGGTCAGACCGAGTATTATAGATTTTCAGGTAAGGACGTTCTAGAGCTCAGGAGGCGAGCTGGATGGCAAGAACGTATGGAGTGTTCCGTTGTATTATATTGTTGTATAACTGAGGCCTAATGATTGTGTATATCCAGTGTCTGTATATATGTGTAACTCTGATGTATTAAAGTGAAATTTGACAAGTACAGTTTTCCTTTGTACAACTGTTATTGTTTGTTATTATATTTTATCCGCTGTGAATGTGAGATATTGGTGTTTCTGTTCTTCTTATTCTTCTTATTCTTCTATCTCTTTCTTCTTTTTTCATAACTATCTGGAATTTTTGGGTTCGAAAATTTCGGGTCGTTACAAATTTTCTACAAATCGTATTTGCTTAATACGTTAAAAAAAACGATTTACACAAATATTTAGGCATATTTCTATGTTGAATCATACATAATTAATTTGAATTCTTATTTCTATGTTGCAATACCTAATTTTTTTGTTAGTTTAAATTTTTATTTATATTATTAACTAATAAAAAACGAATTTGTAAACTTATTTTTAAGTAATATTAAGACTTAGTAAATATTTGTGGAGAAAATTTTGAATTTATAAAGCAAGCTTAATTGTCAGATCCTATTTTAAGTGATACTAAATTTATATAGTATTTGCAGAGAAACATTTTTTGTATTTTACGCTGGCACCAAAAGAGTGTGACATCAAAACAACTATTAAGAAAGAAATGCATGTAAGGGCATTTTTGGAACTTCGCGATCGAACCGAAAGATTGTGCTTCCAAATCAACTATTAATAAAGATAGATATTTTCTTCTAATATTAACACTTTATACCTGTGCAATTTGAATTTGCGCTGACACGATTTTTTATAAAAACAGAAATTATGCTTACACAATTTCAAATTGCTCAAGTACAAAATGGAATTTTGTGCTTGTGCATTTTAAAATTATGCATATACAAATTCTAGACGTGAAAACATGCATGTTTTTTTAATAAGTTTTTGAACGAAAAGCATAAATACGTTTTCTTTTGGTTTGGCCTACAGATTCCCCCCTCCCCCTCCCTCCAAATATAAAATTATTATTAAAGGCAAAATTTATCAACGTTTTTGCCTCAATAATAGACCTTCGGTATTTTAGCCTTATGGGTAACTTTCTTTAAGTATCAGTTTTTAGTTATTGATAACAGCTTTTAGCTATCAGTTTGTAGTTATCGGTAGCAGTTTTTAGGTATCAGTTTTTAGTTTGGTAGCAGTTTTGGAAGAATGTTTGTCCTTATGAATAATTTTGGAAGAATATTTGCCATTACTTTTTAAGAGAATGTTTGTACTCATGATTTAAAAACCATAGCAGAGCTACTCTAAACAACGTGAGCCATCCATCTAAGATCTAATAATCTTTGGAAACCTACTTCTAAGGTTAGCCGTTGTTTTAAATTACAACACAAAACATTGGATAATGTCTACCGTTAGATCTTATTGAATGGTTGTAACCAATCCAGAGTACTGACATTCCAATGAACATGAACCATTAGATATAAGATCTATGGTCTAAAATCTAATGGTGTTTGAAAACAGCATGGGTCATTAATGTTCTTTTTCCGTTGACTTGAATACTCTTTCCTAAAGGAAAATTGTACTTTAACTCTTTGAAAACTTTTGCAATTTAGATACAGTTTTATTTAGTTCAAGGATTTTGTGTATCAAATTCCAATTGTGTCATATACTTTGAACACGAATGCTAAGAACACTCGCTTCCAAGCAACTGTAAAATATACTCACGATTGCTATTGATCAAGATAATAAAAACTGGAACCCATTTGTAGTTTGAAAACTAATAAAATAAGGAATTGCCATTGTTTGGGCCAATTATTTGGCAAGTTAAAAGGATACTTGCTCTTGAGCAAGCGAGTGTCTATAACACATCTCTTCTTTTAAAATCACCTCGTAAGATCACCTGCTTTGGTCCCAAGACAGAGCAATGACACTTAAAGTAAGAAGGATTAATCTAAGATCTAATGTTCTTCATACGGAAGATGCGAAAGCGCATTGAAAGCAAGGGTATATTTGGTATTTCAAAAAGACACCGAGTAAAGTTATTCAATGAATTATCTTTATTAGTAGTAAAGATTAAATTTAAAATTATTACATATTATGATATTAACTATGTATGATACACACACACATATATATACATATACTTCTAGACACACACACACGTAAACTTTTATATTTTACAAATATCATTTTGTGGTATATATATATATATATATATATATATGCACACACACACTTACATATTAGACGATGCATATTTATATGGAGGAACCAATATGTCTGTTGCGGCGTAAATCCCAACATCCATACATGGGCTTGTTAAACCATGTATACCTTTTATGTTGCGCATGCATATACCTACATATGTGTATATGATACACATATTATACTATATATTAAACATAACATTAATATAATAAGACAAATAACATAAAATATTGATTGTTTGCAGCTCAGTGGAGTTGGTAATAATTTCCAGCTCCTTAACAAAGGGAGATGGTTCGAGCCCTAACAGCTACACTTTAATACCCTGTTATTCGCGAAGGCTTGCAATAATCTCTATTGAAATGTACAAAATCCACGGGATCAAAAAGTGCCACCGTGAGGGGCAGCTAAAAATGAGATGGGATTGGGGCGGGTCTTCCTACATCCCTAGCCTATGGAAGTAGCTTTTTCTTTGAAAAAAATATTAATTTTATTTAAAACAAATTTAGACTTCGAAGGCTTAATAAGATCCAAAATGGAATAAATTTTTATAATTTATCCATACCTCATTGTGTGTTGGCCCGTATCTAATAATATTTTAATAAAAGAAAATTGTTGTAAATATATAATAAAATTTGGATTGGAATGCCTTAAATTGAATATAAATCGAATATCAAATAACGGTTGGGTAATAGAGTGGTTAAGGGTGTTTATTTTAGATTAAAAGAAAAATAAAACTTTCTTTGTTTTTCATTGGACCACATCCTTCATCCTTATTCCCTCATCTCTTACACCCAAAGTAAACCCATTCCCTTATATCCTTCTCGGCCCATACTCTAATTTATGAAAAGCTAATGCACGAAGAAAAAAGTTCATTGCACAAGAATTTTCGATAAGAAAAGGCAGCCGCGATAGATTGGCATCAAGTACTGAAGCGCATAACGGAGGGATGGTGACACAATGCCGAAGTAGGCGTTAATGGTGGAGGCTCAATGAATGAAGATGACGGTAGGTGGTTGGTCGTGCATTGACTTAAACGACTCTAGCGCAAAGCTCTTAGCATTTGATTTTGTTAAGTGTGGGCGAACAGGGGGAACAACTGTTGCTGCATAGGCGCATTTGAGATGTTGAAATCACGATGAGGTTTTTATAGTTTTGGTGGTTGAAGGCTGGGGCAACGTGCGAGTGTAACTGTCCTTATCTTCATTTTTAGCATAACTTCATTCAGTAATCTTAATTTTCTATATATTATGCTTGTTTGCATCGATTTAATCTATGGTAGTAAATTTTCTTCATCTTTCTCATCATGTTGTAAAACATTAAAGTATATTGATTCGGTAATTCAATCATTGGTGTGTTAAGATTATCTCTTCTTTATTCGAATAATGTAAAATTAAAATACATAGAAGTTTGGATTGGATTACTAGAACATTGATTTATTGACTAGGCTTGGTGTTGATATCTTGATTTCAACTTATTCAAATTGAATGATATGTTGATTGGTGGCGGCTTGGTAGCCTTGGTTCTTACTAGTAGATGACTGATGATCAAATTATTTGATCGATGATTTTTTAAATTGAATTATATACGGTCGAATGGTGCGCTATATGCTTTGATATTGATTGGTTTAGACGATGAAGAAATTAAACTAAAAATGTGTTATTTGAATTATTTAAAAAATATGATATGAATATTTAAAGCTAGTATGGTGTTTTAATTTAATTTTATTTAAAATATTTTTGAATTTATTTTTGAAATAAGTTTAAATTGATCTATTTAAAAAAAGAAGTTTATATGTGTGTGTGTGTGTGTGTGTGTGTGTATGGAGAAGGATCAATAGCCCCCTTTATTCAACCTCAACATAACCCTTTAATTTCAGCCCCTCATTTCGATTTAAATAATTGTACGATGTGATAAGAGAGAGAAAGTATTTTGATTTAAATAGAAAAGAGTGGCTGAAATTAAGGGGCTACGTTTGGCAGCTGAATAGAGGAGGCTGCTGATCCTTCCCCTATGTGTGTGTGTGTGAGTGTATGGATTTATTAAATATAAATAGTAGTATACTTGTATTGTTGTTTCAAAGCTTTAAAATTGAGTTTGATTAGTTTAAACTTATGTGGAACTTCAAAAATAAGTTAAATCATAAAGAATATTTAAGAAGTATAAGACTTGAATATTATTTAAGTTTATTTGAATTTATATAAGAAGGAAGATTTTATACTAAAATTATTTGAAAAGATTTTTTTATAGATTATATTATTAAAAATATTTTTGTATAAAATAGTTTTGAACTATCATGACATTAATAGAATTTAAATTTGATTTTAAATTATATTCAAGTGGAAAATAATGGGATTTCAATTAAAAATTGAATTTTAAAATCCCATGTGAATATTTTTATTTTGATTTTGAAGTAGAAAATATTTTTATAATATAAAGATTGGTTTATTTTAGAAATAATATGAACTTAAATTTAAAATGTGATAGATGAATGGTTTCAATATATATGCTTTTCCATAAAAGAATTTTGAGATTTATTCGAGATAATATTGAAAATATTTTGCAAATGAATTTGAAATTCATTTTTATACCAATAAAGATATTTTATTTTGATTTGAATTTCAGATGGTATAAATAATACATGGTTAAATTTTAAAGATATATATCATGATTTAGAAGGAGATTAACTAAGTTTGTGTACATATAAATATGTAAATTTTGAAAAGCAAGAATATTATTACGTATGATATAAGTTTAAAAGTCAGATGAATAAAATGTCCATTTGATTGGGAAGTTAACTATTGATATTTCACCTATATTATGCTAGAATACTCATGATAAGCCAAAAGACCGAAAGCTTGCTTGATTTGAATTTGAATATGAACTGATAAACTGGACGATATGACCGAATTTGAGTGATCTTTAAATGCTTATTTGATACAAGTATAGAATCTAACATATTTTCATCCATGATACATTTAAGCAAAGCTAGCAGGGTTTACGGGCCCTTTCTAGACCTATAATACATGTAAGAAAGTTTATCGTATCCTAATATTATTGATTTGAATAGATGAGCTGTCATAGTTGAATTGAAATGTTTTAATACATTATCGTTTGATGATTGAATTGAATTACACATGACATTTATTTGGAACATTATTTTGAGAAATAACGACGTTTGAAGTCAGTTGTTTATATAAGTTGAAATTTAACATTTGATGGAAATAATACAATGTATTGACTATTAGACTGCTAGAATCCATCCCGGTGGACCGATTTAAGGATCATAACCTGAATTATGATGACTTTGTCCCTCATCATAAAATCTGCTATTGCTTAGAGAATACATTGAATAGTAAGATATTGGAGATGTAGTGCTATAGGAGATAGCGCCTCAAGATGGAATCAGGTAGGTGTTTACAATATATAAAATGTTTACGTCTTCAGAAGCCAAAAGGGCAGTGCGACTAAGGGATCATGAGAAGTGCAATCGTAACCATTCATAAGTAGTGGGAGAAAAAGACCGATCAAGATTTTTAAGCTAGTAAGATTTTGTAGAGTGTGAATCCAGAAGAAGTACTAATGAGTATTCCTATTGGGAGATCAAGAAAGGGAGTTAATATATGACTCTCCTTTATATATATCAACCTCGTAAAATATATGAACATTTTAGATATGAGGTTGAAAAAGGCCATTCAATGGTAAACAATGAGCATGTATAACTATTAATTGTTTAGATATGCAGTTGAAAAGGACTATACAATGTTAAAAAAACGAAATTGGACTCCGTAGATCAGAAAATAGTGTACTTGAATTTAAGCTGAAGGCAACTCGTATAATATAAATAAATTGTAAAATTCCAGTTGATTAGAGTTGCAGTTGTTAATTACAATGATTAAAAATGTGACATTTCTGTTAAAACCATTTTAGTGGAATATGGACATGATATTGTTGGTGTGAGTGACATTGTTGTGTTTGATTGATATATCACGTATTTATACCCGACACCACATTTATATATTATTATTAAGCTTTATTATATTCACAGCTAGATTTTTAGCCTGACTCGGGGTTTGTTATTTGTTTAACAACCTTGGGTTATTTTGAGGTTTTTTATAGGTCACTATTATGATGATATGTGTTTTGTAGGCTATGATGTGGAGATAGAGTAGATGACGATGGAAAATACAGTTTTTGTTTGTATTATGACTCTGTTGTATTAGTCGAGTGATGTACTTATGTAATGATTTATGTAAATATGAAATGATGTATCAGATTTTTAGAAATGATATAAAATTCATTATCTTTGTTCACTCTGATTCTGTTGGTTAGGAAATTTTTATTTGTGTCCATATACTATATTATTCAACTGAACTCATGTACATTGCCTTACATATTAGTACCGTAGGCATTGGTTTTGATGACAACAATCATATTACATTATATAAAATATAGATACTAATGTTTATATCAAGTTATATATAGTATATAATGTAGGATATTAGACAGGTGTTAATTAAGAAGACTGTACATTATCAAGAGTAGATTCAACAGGCTAATGTAGAGATTCAAGATTGAAGACTCATGAGTATTGAAGATTCAATATATCGAGATAGGCTATAGAGTCATAGATTATTTTGTTAAAACCTTGGAAGCACTTCTTTGATCTCTCTTCCATTTTACAAAAAAGTTTTTAAAATTTATTCTCTGATTTTAATGATTTTCAAATATTATGGTTTTCAAAAATGATTTTAAGAATCCCTGTTTTCAAAATGATATTTCAAATGTCTTTTCAAAATAGCTTTCAAAAGACTCCTAACCTTTTTATTTACAAGATTATTAAGTTTTTAAGTATATTATAATTTATATATACACTTTTAATTTATTTTATTTAGATATAGATTTTTTATGCTTTCTAAAATGTCTATAGTATTTAAAAGTATATTTTGACATTTATTAATACTTTGATTCGAAATATATGTTCACTTGTATTTTGTATATATTATTTTTAAAAGAAATTAATATTTAAAACCTTTATATATTTCAAAATAATTTCAAAAATGTGTATAAACTATGTTTAAATGATTTTACAAAGTATCAATATATTTTACAAAATTAATATTTTCAAAACAATTTTTATTAAATGATTTTTCAAATTTACAAAGGATATATCGACATATTCTCATTATGTATGTTAACATATAGGTCGGGAATTTCTAAAAGCAAATTTGAATAGAAGTTTCTTTTGGTCGTATCTCTTTATGAATGGACTTGACTATTGTTTCTCTATAAATAGGGGTTTACTCAAATAAAATTTTCTAACTACTTTCTCATATTTTCTCTCCTCTTTCACTCTTTTGATTCCTAAATGAAAATCTACCTAAAATCTTCTCAATTCGATTATAATCAAATTCAAAATCTATTAATTACTCTCTGATCTCTCTCATCTCTCTCACTCAAATCAAGATTAAAGTGCTATTCAAGAGGTTATAGGAGCATTTGTATTCAAAATCGAGAAATTAAGTTTGTAAACTCTATTAAACATACTCTTATACTATTGGGTGTGCTTTGATGTCCTTGAAATCCAAGTGGGCATGCATGTGTCCCATATAAATTAAGTGGATGTCCTTAATGTCCCGTTTGAATCCAAGTGGGTATGTTGGTGTCCCATCTGAATCTAGTCAGTGTACCTAGAGCTTGGAAAATCTGGAGGGTGTGTCTCATAGCCTTGAAATCGAGATTGTATAGACTTTGATATTTGAAAAGAAATATGTACAAGAAAATGTACAAGACTGGATGTAGGGTAACTCCGAACCAGTATAAAAATTCCTAGTGTGATCTCTCCAACTCTTTACTTTTTACTTATACTACATTTTTATCTATCCGTGTTTGCATCTATGATTGTCAATTTGCATTGTTTAAACCATAATCTTAAAAGAATTTAAAAAGATTCATAAAAGTTAGTAAACACTATTCACCCCCTAGTGCTAATTAGCCTTAAGATCCTTATTCCACAAATTTACATTGGATATCAGAGCATTGGTTTTTGAAGTATTCATAATTCTATAAATGGCTAACAACACTGTTAGTTCACTTGTTAACAACATATTTGTTGAAGGACAATCTACTACCAAACCACCACTTTTTAATGATAGTAATTACACCTATTGGTCGTGTAGAATGAAAACCTATTTACAGTCAACTGTCTAGATATTTGGAATGTCACACAAATGAGTACAATGAGCCCTATACTAACTTTTCACAATGAACTGATGACCAAAAGGCACTTGCACAAAGTAACTCTAAAGCCATGAATATCTTGTTCTGTTCATTAGATAAGAATGAATTCAACAGAGTATCCAATTGTAAGTTTGCATATGAAATATGGAGAACACTGTAAGTTACACGTGAGGGCACTAATAAAGACAAACAAATCAAAACTTCTATGTTAACTAATCAATTTCAATTATTTAAAATGATTCAATTTCTGATATGTATAATAGACTTCAAGATATAGTAGATTCACTAATTTCATTGGGTAAAAGTATTTCTGAAGAGGATCAAGTTGTTGAATATGCAAGTATATGATTTGTTTAATGATAATAAACATATATATATATTCATTTAAATGTATTTGTTAATGTACTGTTTTATTTTCACAGATTAAATAAATATTTGCTGAATAAAATAAATAACACAGAATTAAATTCAAACGAATATTTTATTCAAACAAATATTTATTACAATTTTGAATAGTACAAATTTGAGCTCTCACTATATATTACAATTTCAATTACAATAAAATTTCAATCACATCACAATTATCATTTACATATGCACCTCACTACATTTCACTCATTCACTCGTATTTCATCTTCAACTTCATTCCAGATTGAATCCAGCATCTGAGTTATCTGTAAAAATATACAATGACACAATAAAATTGAAAATAAAATATTTTTGTAATGTAAAATAAAATGTAATTTTGAAAATATTATCTGCCTCAGTTATTTAGGTTGTTCATCATCATTTAAATTTGAATTCATCATACACGAACAGCTTGTGACAAACACAGTATATCTCTGTACATGCCACATGGCCGTGCACACCAATATACACTTGAGAAAATTGCAGGTACATGTGAGCACAAGGTCAAACCCAATTAAAAGCCGGGTTCAACTCAAGTGAAAAACAAATAAAGTCACAATATAAGCACAAGGTCAAACCCGAGCTTTAAGCTGGATTCAACACATGTGCAAGCTCAATAAAATGGTCAAGAATCCAAAACCAACATAAAACAAGCCTCGACAAAAATTCAGTGAGAAAACAATGAACTGGTCACTGCAACCCAAATCAATGAAGGTTCAGACATGAACCATAAATCAATATCAAATTTAACTGCACCAGAGCTCAATGCAATGAATGCCACCACACCAAATACAACAAAAATAGGCCAGGACATCAACGAACAACAATATGATATCAACATAAGTTCAAAGAAGCACGTACAAGCAACTCACTACATAATGAACACAATAAGGCAGAGCAGAATTCACTGAAACAAAGAAGCAACCATACTAATGGCATACATGAAGACCAACATCAATGCATATGAACTCAGGCATAAAAATTATAAGATTGATACAAGCAGTGACAATAATGGTGAGCAGTTGCAATCAATATACATGTCAACCAAAGGCTACCACTTCAAGTAAAAATGCACATCAATCTATACCGGACTTATATATGAATGACCAGACCAACCAAGTAGTGAAATAACACTATATAAACATATGTATATGTAACCACCACTGACTCAATTCAAATGCAAACATACTCGAACAATATATGCAGTGCATAGTGAGAACATTACAGTGAAACGATAAAAATCAAAACAGTATACAAGAATATAGTGAAGACCAGAGGATTGCAACCAAATCAATGAACAATACATATGACAACAACTCATAAATGAAGATATCACGATCAGACTTCAAGCACAAAGCTACATGGCAAATGGACGATACAACTATAGAGGCGAGCAGTGTCAGAAATGAACACGAGTTCAAAAAATCATGGAACAACAATTAATAGTTTTATCAAAGTCGAAGTCAGGTGACAATGAACAAGTCAGAGTCAAGCCAGAAATTCACACAGCAAAATCAAAATGGCCGAAGTCGACCATTACTCATAAAATAAAATTAAGAAACCGAAGTCAACAGAAAAACGTACGAAATCGAACAGTTAAAATCAAGCCGTGTTAGCCAAGGAATCAATCACAAGCAATTCAAAGCCGTGCGAATCAAGGAAACAGGAAATATACGATTATGAACAAGTCAGAAAAAATCACTATCATCCATACAAAATCGAATGGCCAAAGCATAGCAATTGACAAATTCAAATAATTCAATACAAACGCAAATATAGGAATTCGAATCCTATATAAACCCTTAACATCATCGGCCAAAAGATCATTCGAGTTTGAGATAAACAGAGAATAATAATCATTCAACTTGAATCATATTCGAGTTCAAGCATATCACAGATCACAACATAAATTAGGAACTCGAATTAAGTCGAGTATAGTATAAATCGAAGGAGTAACAAACGTACCGATTTTCGCTACAGATAAACTCGACTCAAATTGAAGGAGCCGTGAGCAAAGTAATGAGACGGTCGATCGACAGAGCAAGCAACGTGGAATCATCATTCGATCGAGCAATTGAAATCGGCAGCCTCAATTTTTCACAAGCCCTAAAAAGAAAAGAGGAACGAGCCATTATTCGCGAAGAAAGCCGGCCAAACAACTTAAAAAGAAGAAAGGGAAATTTCATAACATATTGTTTATTTGGGCTGGTTATATTACTCTTTGGACTTTCAAGTTTCAATTAGGGCTTAATGTTTTTAATTGTTTTTAAAATTTGTATTTTTATTTTAAACCGTTGTAAATTCTAGTAGTGTGACTGGGGACGAACTACGGTGGTGTAGTTTGAGAATTCGCAACTTAGTGGCTGAGTTGTGGCAGAGTTTTGAGCGTAAAGTTAAGGTTAGTCAATAGGGGGTGTCGCAAGTTTATGTGTGTAAGCGTCTGACTGCTTAATTTCTAGTAGAAACCTTGGGGGCAGCACGAAGGCAGGGTTTTGTCGAAGCTGGGTAAATTCTGTGTTGTTCTATTTCTGCATTTATTATTCTACTATTATCTATGCTGCTATTAGTCTGATATATCTGTGTTGAAAATATTTTATAAACTTCAGCAATAAATTTTAATAATTAATAGTATCACCCTATTCACCACCCTCTAGGGTGAAATTGATCCTACAAGTGGTATCAGAGCTAGGAACAAAAGCCATTTTTGTTTTAAAAATTTTGAATTTTCAAAGACCAACTTTTTTACAAATTTGAATTTTTAAAATGGCTACTTTTGCTGAGGGTTGGTCCAGTATCATCCCTCCTATTTTAGATGGAACAGATTTTTTAAATTGAAAATTAAAAATGGAATTTTATTTAAAATCCGTTAATGTTAAATGTTGGGATATTGTTGAAAATGGATGTGATATTACAGATGAGAAAATTATCTCGATTAATGCTCTTGCTATGCATATATTATATTCTCATATTAATCAAGATAATTTTAACTTTATCTCTCATTGTGAAAATGCATAGGAAATTTGGAATACTTTTGATGCAATATATGGTGCAAAAGTCAACTGCAATAAGAAATCCTCCTCAATCGACTCAATTAAAGAAACGAGCTTAATAGGATTGGTAAAAAACAGTAGTGATGAGGATGATGATGATGGAGCAGCTGAGATGGCACTACTAATGAAGAGATTCAAAAAGTGGAACCGCAGATACGGAAATCCAGGTCTAAATCAGCAATTGAAAAGCAGAATAGTCAAAGCACTAGACAACTCAGAAGACCAGAAAATCATATGTCACAAGTGCAATAATCCCAGTCATATCAAGCCCAGTGGTCCCCGAATTCTACTCCACCAAGAAAAAGAATTCAAATTGTAGAAGCTTTGCAGCCACGTGGAATAAAAGCGGTGATCATTATAAAAGTACTAAAAGTGAGAGTGAGAAAGGAGATCTGTGCCTTCGAAGTGATATAACTGATAACAATGATGATGAGCCAAGCAAGGTATCAAAACTTACTCACTCAGAATTACTTATACATTTCGACGAAGTAAATGGCTATTTTGAACGACTTAGGGAGAAATATGCCAAAATTGAATCACAAAGAGATAGTTTGATAGAGTCAAATAAACAGCTTAATCAATTGGTTAAAAACTATCAAACTAAAAGCCCTAAGTGTGATAAGTGTCCAACATTTGAATCAGAAATTAAAAAATCAGAAATTAAAATTAAATCACTTGAAAATGAAATTCTGATTTTGAAAGAAAGTGAAAATACTCGGAGTGAAAATTATATTAAAAAGTGCACACAATTATTGAATGAAAATGTATCCTTCAAAAAACACAAGTCCAACAATTGTTTACGACTTTAGGAAAATTTTCGAAAGGAGAAAGATCATTAAATACACTATTAGGAAAACAAACTGTTAACACGGATAGACAAGGACTTGGATATAATCAATCTGAACTTGATAGAAGCAAAATTAATCAAGTCAATTCCATGTGCACAATTTGTAGAAAATTTGGACACAATCAAAATAATTGTTGGTATAGACCTAAACACGTGAAAACTATTTCAATTTGGGTTCCAAAAGGAACAAATATAGAATCTCTGAAAGTCAAACAAATCTGGGTGCCAAAAGGAACATATATAAATTGTTTTGGGTCTCCACAAACTTATTTTTCAAAATCATTTGCCACTAACAACCATGGACCTATAAAAACAAATAGGTCATAAATATCTTTCATCATATAGGTGTAGTGGCAGGCTAACGAATTTCAATAGTGTTACTTGGATTCTGGCTGTTCCAGGGATACAACGGGCGACAAAGCAAAGTTCCTTAGCCTAGTATAAAGGTGGCAAAATCACAATGGGCAACAATGAATAATTATCGTAAAGGTAAAACAGTTAATGGTATATTTATTTTGAACGATATATTAAATGTGATAATCTGCACCGTAATCTGAATTAAATCAGCCAGTAATGTGATAATGAAATGAATGTTGATAATGATTCTGACTTTTTCAAAATTGTTGGCCAATTATTCTTTTATGTCGAGAACACTACAATCTTTTAAATACTTCATATAGATTAATTTGGATTAATGATGGTGTTTTATTGGTTTTGTTTATTGACACGGTTTCAATTAAAAACCAAAATAATTTCATTTAAAAAGGTCTTCAAGAATTTATTGCAACATTACGGTCTGGTCTATAGCATCCAACTAATGATAATCTCGAGTGAAAGAAAAATTCAGATGTAGATTACACTGGTAATCTAGTTGATAGAAAAATTACTAGTGGAACGTGATTTCTGTTGAGACATTTAGCAGCTGCATCATTTTCAAATAAAATATCTGCATATTTTTCATTTCAAATAATTTTCAAATAGTAGACATTTTTCTCATAAAACTTGTTCCAGAAAATCATTTTTGTTGACCTTGTTTCAGATTAGTCATTTTGGAAAATTTGATTTTATAATTATTTTTGGATTTGATCTTAAATGACTACATTGACTAATATGACTCCCTACTGATTATCGAAAAGATAAATAGTGATTGAAAAAGTGATGAGTGTTGATATTGATCATATATTATAACTTGAGACAGTACAAATTTCTTTAGAAATTTAAACAAGAGTTATAAAAACTTGTTGTTGGTAAAAATTCCATGACCATTTCTATTTCTATCATATTTCTATCGACCATCACTCATCAAAATCCGATATAGTATGTCAATATGTTGTATTTTAAACATGAAATCATTCGTTTTTCATTTTTTTAAGAAACAGAAACATCCAAAGTATTCACTCTCATTTAAAAGACCTCACGGTTATGCATGGGTGAATACTTGGAATTTTTTATGTGCTTCCATGCTCATTTAAAAGTCCTCACGATTATGCATATATGGAACGCATATTAAAATTGGCTAATTAAATAGTCAAGTTGATTCTAATCTCATTTAAAAGTCCTCATGGTTGTGCGTGGTTAGAAGATACTTGAATTCATTTTTTTATAAAAAAATTGGAATACTACTAATCTCATTTAAAAGTCCTAACAGTTATGCATGGTTAGTAGATATTCAAATTCCTGATATAAATATACCACAAATAGACACAACTATATGGTTTTATATGATGACATCATCTGTATTATTCTAAAGTAGAATATGCGTCAAACAGAGTATTTATGATTTTTGTTTGATTTTTTATTGAAATTTAATATTTATACTCGATTGAGTGTTAATGTTGTATTAATGTCTATCACTTTATCTCTAGTTTTCTAACACCATTAATCTTTTGCTGATAACAAAAGGGGGAGAGAAAAGTAAAGATTTTGTCAAATAAAAGCAAAACAAGGTAAAATATTTTATATTTGCATCTAGGCTCATTTGCATATTTTTTTATTTACATGCATATATGAAGGATGAGCTTTGTGTAGAGAGGGAGCATTCAAATAGGGGAAGCAAATTGAATAATCAAATACATTTAATAAATTCAAAATCTTAAATATATGTTTGTTATCATCAAAAGGGGGAGATTGTTGAATATGCAAGTATATAATTTTTTTTTGATGATAATAAACATATATATATATATTCATTTAAATGTATTTGTTAATGTACTATTTTATTTTCACAGATTAAATTAATATTTGCTGAATAAAATAAATAACATGGAATTAAATTCAAACAAATATTTTATTCAAACAAATATTTATTACAATTTTGAATAGTACAAATTTGAGCTCTCACTATATATATACAATTTCAATTACAATACAATTTCAATCACATCACTGTTATCATTTACATATGCACCTCACTACATTTCACTCATTCACCCATATTTTATCTTCAACTTCATTCCAAATTGAGTCCAACATCTGAGTTATTTGTAAAAATATACACTGACACGGTAAAATTGAAAATAAAATATTTTTGCAGTGTAAAATAAAATATAATTCTGAAAATATTATTTGCCTCAGTTTTTTGGGTTGTTCGTCATCATTTAAATTTGAATTCATTATACACAAACATCTTGTGACATGCACAGTGTATCACTGTACATGCCACAAGGCCGTGCACACCGGTATACACTTGATAAAATTGCAGGTATGGGTGAGCACAAGGTCAAACCCAATTAAAAGCCGGGTTCAACTCAAGTGAAAAACAAATAAAGTCACAATATAAGTACAAGGTCAAACCCGAGCTTTAAGCTGGATTCAACACAGGTGCAAGTTCAATAAAATGGTCAAGAATCCAAAACCAACATAAAACAAGCCTCGACAAAAATTCAGTGAGAATGGTCACCGCAACCCAAATCAATGAAGGTTCAGACATGAACCATAAATCAATATCAAATTTAACTGCACCAGAGCTCAATGCAATGAATGCCACCAGACCAGATACAAGAAAGATAGGCCAGAACATCAAGGAACAACAACATGATATCAACATAAGTTCAGAGAAGCATGTAAAAAGAAACTCACTATATAATGAACACAATGAGGCAGAAGCAACCAGACCAATGACATACATGAAGTCCAACATCAATGCATATGAACTCAGGCACAAAAATTATAAGATTGATACAAGCAGTGACAACAAAAATGGTGAGCAGTTGCAATCAATATACATGTCAACCAGAGGCTACCACTTCAAGTACAAATGCACATCAATCTATACCAGACTTATATATGAATGATCAGACCAACCAAGTAGTGAAATAACACTGTATAAACATATGTATATGTAACCACCACTGACTCAATTCAAATGCAAACAGACTCGAACAATATATGCAGTGCACAGTGAGAACAAAATAGTGAAACGATAAAAATCAAAACAGTATACAAGAATACAGTGAAGACCAGAGGATGCAACCAAATCAATGAACAATACATATGACAGCAACTCATAAATGAAGATATCAAGATCAGACTTCAAGCACAAAGAAACATGGAAAATGGACGATACAACTACAGAGGCGAGCAGTGTCAGAAATGCACATGAGTTCAAAAAATCATAGGACAACAATTAACAGTTTTATCAAAGTCGAAGTCAGGTGACAATGAACAAGTCAGAGTCATGCCATAAATTCACACGGCAGAATCAAAATGGCCGAAGCCAACCATTACTCATAAAAAAATTTAAGAAACCAAAGTCAACAGAAAAACGAATGAAATCGAACAGTCAAAAATCAATCCATGGTAGCTAAGAAATCAATCACAAGTAATTCAAAGCCGTGCGAATCAAGGAAACAGGAAATATACGATTATGAACAAGTCAGAAAAAATCACTATCATCCATACAAAATCGAATGGCCAAAGCATAGGAATTGACAAATTCAAATAATTCAACATGAACGCTAATATAGGAATTCGAATCCTATATAAGCCCTTAACATCATCGGCCAAAAAATCATTCGATTTCGAGCTAAACAGAGAACAATAATCATTCAATTCAAATCAAATTCGAGTTCAAGCATATCACAGATCACAACATCAATTAGGAACTCGAATCAAGTCGAGTATAGTGTAAATCGAAGGAGGAATGAACGTACCAATTTTCGCTATAGATAAACTCGACTCAAATTGAAGGAGCCATGAGCAAAGTAAGGAGACGGTCGATCGACAGAGCAAGCAACGTGGAATCATCAATCGATCGAGCAGTAGAAGTCGGCAGCCTCAATTTTTCACAAGCCCTAAAAAGAAAAGAGGAGCAATCCATTTTTCACGAAGAAAGCCGACCAAACAACTTAAAAAGAAGAAAGGGAAATTTCATAACATATTGTTTATTTGGGTCGGTTATATTACTCTTTGGACTTTCAAGTTTTTATTAGGGCTTAGTGTTTTTAATTATTTTTAAAATATGTATTTTTATTTCAAACCGTTGTAAATTCTAGTCATGTGACTACGGGACGTACTACGGTGGTGTAGTTCAAGAATTCACAACTCAGTGGCTGAGTTGTGGCAGGGTTTTGAGCGTGGAGTTAAGGTTAGTCGATAGCAGATGTTGCGAGTTTACGTGTGTAAGCGTCTGACTGTTTAATTTCTAGTAGAAACCTTGGAAGCAACACGTAGGCAGTGTTTTGCCGAAGCTGGGAAAATTCTGTGTTGTTCTATTGTGGCATTTATTATTCTGCTATTATTTGTGATGCTATTATTCTGATATATATGTGTTGAAAATATTTTATAAACTTCCGCATTAAATTTTTATAATTAGTAGTATCACCCTATCACCCCCCTCTAGGGTGAAATCGATCCTACACAAGTTAGAAAACTCTTCAATTCACTTACTTCTGAATGGGGCCAAAAGACTTTTGCAATTGAAGAGGCTAATAATATTAGCACTCTAAAAATTAAAGAGTTAATTGAAAACTTAATGTCATTTGTAGCACAAATGTAGGATAGGAGAGAAAGCAAGGTAATAGAGAAGAAATCCATCGCTTTTAATGCCACAGCAGATGATCTGGATTCAGACAATGATGATGATGAAGAAATTGCCTTCATGACGACAAACTTCAGAAAGTTTCTAAAATATAGAAAATGAATAATCTCAGGAGGAATGATAACAAAAATCCAAGAGGTGGAAATGTCGTTGGATGTTTTAACTACCATGAATTTGGCCATATGTAGAGAGTCTATCCACATTCGGAGAAACTGAAAAACTCACCAAATACTTACTCATCCAGAAAATGAAGAAGGGCTTATACCGCTACGTTAGACGATTCATATACTTCCTCAAGTGATAATGAACCAGAAATGGAAAATGCCAATATGTGCTTCACTACAATAATCAATTCAGAAAAGTTCGAATAAATAGAACAAAAATAGGCATGCATTTAAAATTTAGATTTTTAATTTTTTAATTTTTTAATGGAGTTTTGGTTGCTTTCATTTGTTAGGAATAATCTATAGATCAATAATAATAATATTGGATGAATATAGTGTGTGTGTGTATGTATTAAAATTATATATTTTGTAAAATCTTATTTTTATAATATTGAATAAAAATAATATAAAATGTATATTTAAAATAATTTTTTAATTATTTACTAATTATATAGATTAGTAGTAAATATAAGATAATTATATATATGCATATACAAACAAATAGGAATAATTTATTCTACTTTCATTTTTAAAAATCACGGGCTACATGTTGACATACCCCTTAGCCATATGTTGACATATGCATATAAATTCACAATTTGAATTTTCATTTCAAATTCAAAATTTGAAATTCTCTCCACCTTTTCACCAACCCCAATGTCCTGAAAAGGTGTCTCTTGACTAGAGAACATGTCTATTGATTCTCTATTTAATTATTCTATCTCCATCCATTCATTTCACTCTCATTTTCAAAATTAAAAAATCCATTATCTCTCTTATCTCTTCAAACAACTCATCAATGGAATCCTCAAGCAATACTCCTAAATCCATAAGGCTTTCCATTAAAACTAAGAGCTATCTTTTCTATGATACAGATGCAATGGAAGCTTAGATGGAATATGTTTCTTTTGGAAAGTCTCTTCCCGAAGATTCACAAATTTGATGATTTTCCTTCTTATGAGCTTGATGATCGTTGTAATCGAATTGGAATCTCTGGTTTGATTAGTGCTTTCTAAAATGACTTTGTGTTTTCCAAATTAGTAAAGATGTTTTATGTGAATTTAAAAGGAAAATTTTATGAAAGGAATGACGGTTAAGTTTGGAGTAGTGTCAGAGACACTCAAATTGTTTTAAATTATGAAATTTTTGGTAACATTCTTGGAATCAAATCAAGTAGACTGGACCTTTCGACTTTTAAAATTAAAAATCGAAATCATAAAGTTGTTCATGATATTTTTGAAAGTGATGATGATTTTGAGTTCGAAAACAATAATTTGTGTCCTGAAGCAAGAATTTTAGGTCTTCTTTTGCAACAAAGTATAACTCCGAGGCGGGAAATTATAACAACCCGACTCAAAAGTTTTCAAAGCACTTTTTGCAATTTATAGTCATTACGACATAAATTGGTCAAAAATTATTTTGGTTGAATTCATTCCTAAGAATATCTCTAGGTACGAGAACACACTTTTTATGGTGTGTGTTTTACTAGAATATTCATATATATTAGTGTTGACCTAAGAGGAGAGGAAACTAACATTTCAACAAGGACAACATCTCTTTGTTGCAAATTTCACTCATATTCGAGCCTTCTGAAAGTCTTGTGGAAAAGGAAGAAAGATTAGCTTAGGAAGAGGAGCGTGAAATAAGAAGAGGAGGAAGAGGAATGAGAAGAAATGGAAGTGGAGGAGGAGGAATAATAAGAAGAGGAGGAAGATACTTCTTTGGAAAGTATCGAAAAGCCATTTCATCCATCCAACAAAGAACTTCTCAAAAATCAAGGGAAGATTGTTAGTAACCAAAAGAAGCTTAGGAGATTATTTTCTAAGAAATTCACTTCTCTTTCCAACAAAGTAGGGAAGTACTATGGAAAGACCATTCACAAGATTAGTGGAAAAGCTTCATCTTCATCTACTTCTTCCTAGTTATATTTACTTTGATTTTCTAGTTTTTAGTTTGGATAATCTTAGTTCTAATCCATGTATCTTTATGTTTATCTTTAAAATTCCATGTACTCATCTATGATCATCAATGAAATTGTAATGACCCAGAAGTTTAGTCATCCGAATTTGGAATATTTAATCGATTTTAAATATTCAAAAGTTAATTTTATAAGTTGAATAACTTATATTTCAAATATAGTGATTTATTTGGATAATTAAATTGTTTAATTTAATAAATGAAATTGATTAAATAATTGAATATTGAATCTAATGTGAATAAACATGATTTATAAAGTTAACTTAATTCTATTTGAATTAGAATGGAGTTAGTAAACTTTTAAATTTGATTTAAAAGTGAATAAATTGAAATTGTAATTTTTTTATATTTTAATCAACGAGCAAAAATAGTCATTTTGACACTTTCTCGGATTTCAACGAAACCATTTTCATTGGATCCGTAATAGTGAATTATAGTATGTTGTCGAATTTCATGTCGATTGAACTTACCGTTTGATCGTGTGAGTTCGAAACGCATAGAAATTAATTAAAGAAAATTTAATTATAATAATTCTATTTTGATAACCCATCTTTTGTATATGATGGAATTTCCGTCCGATACATATCCCATTATGTTCGAAATAGGGGTTAAACATTAGGAACGCCAAGCGGCACGCTTCGTTTGGAGTTTCGAAATTTCTCGGATGAATAGTGTCGCGAAATCTTTTATAAATAGCCCTCAACATTCATTCGTTTGTAACCCTAACCATAGAAAATAAATCAGCAGCCATTTATTTATCTCTATCCAACGATCGACATCGATCGGAGCCACTCAAAGTGAATCAGCCTCCGACCCCAACTTGAGAAATGTAGAGCTCGTCCACACGAACAAGTTCAACGGTGGAGACCGTCATAGGCAAAGCGAGGCGACCGAAAATCACCTCCGATCGAGCATGTAACGACCCAGGGTTTGACCGCTTTAACTAGGCAATTATATATATTTTATATATTCAATAAATAGTTTTTTATTAAAAATAAATTCATTTTTTTAATTGATAATGATGCTAAAATCCTTTTCAAAATTTGTTTACGAAATTAAATAGTTCATAGAAAAACAGAAAATGTGATCGAAGAACGTTTTCCGAAATTTGACATTTCACCAGAAAGTTGTCAGGAACGTTGTTCATCTTTGTGCACCATATATACACATATATAAGAATTAACTAGATAATTAATAATATATTTAAGATAATATTCTTATAATTAAGTTAATTGACTGATGATGTGACGATTCATGAATTTAAAAACAATAAACATTTTATATAAACAAATATCCTTAGGTTTTGTGACATCTAAGATTTTCTTTTACAATAAAACATAATTAGCCTTCATTACACATAAGAAATGACAAGTGCATGTGATATGTGACTAAAGAGAGGAGATGTGATGTATGAAAGGTTGATGTGATTATACAAAATGATGACATAATTTAAATAATAAGGCAAGGGAAAACAATAATCTTCTCTTCATTTTCTCTCTATAAATATACCCATACCCCTCTCCATCTCTCACTTTCATTTTTTATCTTCATTTTCTTCTCCTCCTTCTCTTTCAACCATTCATGGCTTCTCTTCTTATTTAAAAGTTAGAAATTCAAGACTTTTCGCTTTAAATCGCCTTTTCCTTAGCTAAGAACTTTCCCTACCACACTACGCACACTTCTACCTCCAAGCTGCCACCCACCTTCCCTATTTCACCATGGGTCGAGCCCCCTACACCTCAGGCCGAACCCAAAAAGCACCTGGCCGAACCCGTTTGTACCCGAAAACCCAAGATTCCATCACTAGTTCGAAGCTCCGAGAGCGGGTGCAAGTCCAACCAAGATCCGAGTTAATTGCATGGAATTTTGGTGAGCAAACTAGCTCGATTTTCATAAATAAACTAACTTTATTTATATATGTATATATGTGGTGGTTATATAGTGAAAAGTTGGTTTGAGATCATATGGTTGGATGTTGATTTGTTTTGGTGATGATTGTTGGTTTAGTGGTGTGTTTGGATGTAATAATAGAAAGTTAGCAATCGTATGGACATTGGCATATATATATATATATATATAATTTATTATAGGAATGGATTATGTTAATGTATGTTGAATTGTAAAACATGAGCCGTGTCATGATGATTTGAAAAACGAAGCTGAAAACTTTGTATGTAGTCGCGACAGATTCGTAGTCGGATTTGGAATCAAACTCGTTTCAAGAACTTAAAAGTTTAGACTTTGATTAAAATTGTATGGTTGGTTTTAAGATTTAAAGATTACTAAAATATGTTTCAATCATGAAATAGTATGGTTTTGATAAAGTGGTTTTTCTTAAAGATGGATTAGAGCGAACTGCACCCATAGCGATAGTCACTATGGATGCAATTCGATTAGTTTTATCGATTTTTGTTTCAAGTAGTTTTAACTTGAAATTGTTTTGTAAAAGTTTTCAAAACAAACTTAATTAGTAATTAGAAAGTAACTAAGTTTTTTAATTTAATTATCTAATTGTTTATTTAATTAAGTAGTTAAATAATTAAAGGTAATTAGCCTTAATTAGTAATTAAGAAGGTAACTAGTAGTTAATCAACACTTAAGTTAAGTTAATGACTATTGTTTGATTAATTAAGTTTTAATTGGTATTTAAATTGGTTAAGAAGTAATTAATGGTTAATAATTATTTAATTAAATTAACTAGTTAATTAATTATTATTTAATTAAGTAATTATTTAATCAATATTTGATTAATTAGGACTTAACTAATAATGATTTGATTTAACCTTAACCATGGTGCATTAGGAAGTTAATTATGGCCTAACTAAGTTCATTAAGTCTAATAAGAGTTTAGTTATGTTTTAATCTTGATTTAATTTGGATTAGTTAAGATTTAATTAGGGTTTAAACTTAATTATTTATTTAATTAAATCTTTTCCAAAGGTGTTTTTAAATCGAACTGAATGTGTTTTAAATTAATATTCTTTTCAAGGTGAATTGATTCCAAATCAATTGATCTCTTGTCTAGACATTAAGTAGCCGAATGAATTAATGCAGTGATTTAAAATGTTGACTTGCGTATGGAAAGCAAGTGACTTGTGTTTAGCACAAATATTGGACATCATAATTGTGATAAACATAAGGAGGTTAATTTTGGTAAGCGGGTCATGATAACCTAATTATGGAATATGTTTCCATATGTTAATCTCCCATCTGATACTGAAGTTGTTCACTATCAATAACTTGACTCTTTTAAATTATCGAATGTTGGTTTGAAGAGACCGGGATCAGATGACAAGCTGTTATCCGAAAACCACTTCAAACTAACGTAAACGTTCGAATTAGAAGTATTGAAGTCATGATCAAGATTCAAGACTTGAAGTGCAAGGGCTATTTGCTTCTAACCCTGAGGGCGATTCCAAAATGGGTGTAGTGGAAATAGTACCTTCGGTTTGTTCATCTCCTGAACGACTTGTATGGACAAATGCTGACAATGTGTCAACACTGGGAGACAAGGTTAGCATTCCAAGTGGGAAGTGCTATTGAAAGGTAAATCGTGGCCTTAAGCCTCATCAACCGGGAATGACTAAAACAGGGGATATGCAATAAGGCCATGTGGGTTACACCCATTAGGGTATTAATCATTCTACCTAGAACGAGTCCCTATTCTCATAATTAAGTCCCAGAATGGTTGCTGATCCCAACCAAGGGGATGATCATATTTGGTATTATCCAGTAAGGGGTAAGCTAGTCCTGTGTTAGCAGGGGTCATTAGGTACGACGTTGGTACATTTTCCAGAGGTGTACTGTGACGGGCGGTACCCCAGTAGCCCAGTCATTAGTTGGAATCCATTCCCCAATATGAGCTTTACGGTTTTTATTGTAAACCTAATATGTTGGAATGTGATATGCGAGCATTTCAGCTATATTTTCTATTTACTTTAAACCCTTAGAAATTATAATAATATCATCTATTTTATATAGAAGGTGTTTTAGTTATCGTAAGGTAAAAAACCATGGTCTTACGATACCTCTACTTTTTAAAGGAGTTTTCAAATAAAAATATTGTTATTTGAGTTTACTCACACCAGACCCTTGTCTGACCCAGAGTTTAATTTTCTTTTCCCTAAACTCTTAGGTACTCAATTTTTATGAATAGTCAAGTGATCCAGGTTTCTCTCGAAAGCATGTTAGAGGAGCTTGAGCAGGTGGCTTCATGGATAATTATTAATATTATTAAGTATTCCGCTATGTGTATATATGTATGGCCTATGTCTTTTGTGGACAAGCAGTTGTAATTGTCCTAATCTAGAACTTGTATCATTGAACTCTGATGTAATATTTTGGCTTGACTATATAATATACTACATTATCTATTATATGTTGTTCCATGCACGGTAAGATTCTGTATTTGATTAGTCTTTCTCTTACCTTTCTTATTTCATCAACCCATAATGATTCGTCTTTCGAGTGCAGAAAAGGCGGTTCGTTATAAAGCACAGTTTTGGGTTCAGGCGGAGCTTTTTCATTGCACGTACGCGCGCGTACTTGTCGTGAGTTGGAGTGGAGGTGGCTGTGCACACAGAGGCTGGTTTGGGAGAGGTTATCGTTAGTTGGTGGTTCATCGTAAGGCAACGCAAACAGCACGAGTAAAAAAAGGAAAAAAACATATGCGCGCTGGCGTTGGTCGCTCGTTGGAGCGAGGCACGGGCGGGTCTTGGTGGCGCTGGCAAGGTCGGAGGCGAGGGTGGTGGTTCATCGCGTGGACGCTTGCGTATGATCGAATCAAAATAAAAAAATTATCGCGTGAAGCCTGGAGGAAGCTCGGGCCACTAGGAGGAAAGAACTTGAAGAGGTAAAATTTAATTAAGTTTAAACTTAATTTAATTTAGTTAATTAAAATTTTAAATTATCGAATGTTTAATAACCCATAACTTCTTCATACAAGGTCCGTTTCATACGAACGAATTATGTTAGATTCCTATTGATGAGATTTACATTTTAAAGTTAGATTGGATGAATTTAGAGCTAGCAGGGATTTTGGTTAAATTCGAACACCTATTCATTTTTAATCGAAATAAACCTGCAACGACGATAAGCAAAGTGAGCAAAACTCACTTTCTCTGGCCCGCTTGTATTTTTATATAAATGGAAATAAATTTATTTATGATGATTGATGCTTGTTTGAAAGATATATTATATTTATTAGTTGGTTTGGATATATTCCTACCTATTGGAGCAGATGAGACATTATACGTTCCCGTGTATGAGCGGATAACCCTTTATACGCGCGTGTGCCTTGAAGCAGACAAAACAATTTTCTTAGATGCTGTATTTATTGTAGGTTACTGGTTGGAGGGATCCAACAAAATTCCTCACCACTATTGATTTATTTTCATATATATGATGATATACGATGTTATGGATGTCATGATGATGTTTTGAAGTGATTTGATTTATTTTGTGCTACGGTAGCACTTGGCCTTATTTTTGATATTTTGAAATGTTGAAGTGATGATTTTGATTTGAAATGGGTTCCAAAGTGATTTTGGGAAGTATAAACATGTTTTAATGATTTTTGATTATTTAAAAGAAAGGAATTTGTTTTTAATAAAAAGTTATGATTTTGATGTTTTAAAATATAATTGCGAGAAATACTTTGAAAATGGATGTTTGAATAAATTTATATAAAAGGATTTACAGAAGTAATATTTTATAAATAATGAAGTTGATTTACAATAGGAATTTATAAATGTTTAGTAAATGGACTTGAAGTTATTTTGTATCTGGATTTGAAGTTACTAGTAAATGGTTTTAGAGTTGTTTATAAATGGATTTTCTAAGTAAATTTGAATTTATAAATGAGATAGATTTTATAATGGATTTAGAAATGGATTTTGATAGTTAAAAGTTCTATTAAAGAATGGATTTATAAATAAAATTTGGTAAACAAAGGGATTTTATAAAAATGGAAGTTTTATAAAATTGAAAGGAGATTGTAAAATGGTTTTATGAATATAATAAAAGTATATATATTAGTTGTATATGCTCGCTAATATAATAAAAGGTACATATCTCGGATTACATATCGTACTTTTATATTTTTTTCTCCAATGGGATGCCTCATCCTCGAAGACAAGATGCATATTTATGATATATATATATATATATATATATATATATATATATATATATATTATGATCCTACTACGATCGAGCTGCGCAAAGGAGACGCTGGAAATTTTTTTCGTAAATTTAAAGTGTTGGAATTTTTTTGAGAATTTTGGAAGGTTTTTGATAACTAAAAAAAAATTAATTTTGAGTTATAAGTAGAAATGGTATTAGTTGATTTTTGAAATGGTATTAGTTGATAACTATGAATGAATTTGAAAACTTAAAGAAGTTTTTTATAAGAAGTGTAACTAATTGATTCCGAGAATGTTAAAAGGTTTAAATTATTTTGGTATTCTAGTTTGAACGAATTATTTTTGAAAAGTAAAAACCTTAACTTTTGTGGCATTTTTCTTACTTGGTAATTTCAGAGATGAAACTCTTTTAAGGAGGAGAGAATGTAATGACCCAGAAGTTTAGTCATTCAAATTTGGAATATTTAATTGAATTTAAATATTCAAAAGTTAATTTTATAAGTTGAATAACTTATATTTCAAATATAGTGATTTATTTAGATAATTAAATTGTTTAATTTAATAAATAAAATTGGTTAAATAATTGAATATTGAATCTAATGTGAATAAAAATGATTTAGAAAGTAAATTTGAATTCTATTTCAATTAAAATAGAGTCAGTAAACTTTTAAATTTGATTTAAAAGTGAATAAACTGAAATATAATTTTTTAATATTTTAATTAACGAGTAAAAATAGTCATTTTGACACTGTCTCGGATTTCGATGAAACCAGTTTCATTGGATCTGTAATATCGGATTATAGTATGTTGTCGAATTTTGTGTCAATTGGACTTACCGTTTGATCGTGCGAGCTTAAAACATATAGGAATTAATTAAAAGAAATTTAATTAAAATAATTCGATTTGAAAACCCATCTTCTGTATATGATGGAATTTTCCTTCGATACATATTCCATTGTATTCGGAATAGGGGTAAAACATTAGGAACACTAAGCGGCATGCTTCCTTTGGAGTTTCGAAAATTCTCAAATGAATAGTATCATGAAATCTTTTATAAATAGCCATCGACATTCATTCATTTGTAACTCTAGCCCTAGAAAATAAATCACAAGCCATTTATTTATCTCCATCCAACGATCGACATCGATCAGAGCCACTCGAAGCGAAATTAGCCTCCGACCCCAATTGAAGAAATGTAGAGCTCGTCCACACGAGCAAGTTCAATGGTAGAGATAGTCATCGACGAAGCGAGGCGACCGGAATTCCCCTCCGATCGAGCACAGTTTTGGGTTTAGGCGGAGCTTGTTCATCGCACGTATGCGCGTGTACTAGTCGCTAGTTGGAGTGGAGGTAGCTGCATACACGAAGGCGGGTATGGGGGAGGTCATCGTTCATTGGTGGTTTATCGTGAGGCAACGCGAATAGTATGAGTAAAAAATGAAAAAAAACATACACGCGCTGGCGATGGTCTGGTACTGGAGCAAGGCGGAGGTGGGTCTGGGCGGCGCTGGCGAGGTCGGAGGTGAGGGCGATGGTTCATCATGTGGGCACGCACATTTGTTCGCAGCAAAATAAAAAAAATTGTCACGTGAAGCCCGGAGGAAGCTCGGGCCTCTAGGTGGGAAGAACGTGAAGAGGTAAATTTTAATTATGTTTAAACTTAATCTAATTTATTTAATTAAAATTTTAAATTACCGAATGTTTAATAACCCATAACTTCTTCATACGAGGTTCGTTTCGCCCGAAACGAATTGTGTTGGATTCGTATTGACAAGCATTACATTTTAAAGTTAGATTAGGTGAATTTAGAGCTAACAAGGATTTTGGTTAAATTTGAAAACCCGTTCGTTTTTAATCGAAATAGACGCTACAATGACGAATGCAAGCAAAGTGAGTAAAACTCACTCTGTCTGGCATGCTTATATTTGTATATAAATGGGAATAAAATTATTTATGATGATTGATGCTTGTTTGGATGATATATTATATTTATTAGTTGGTTTGCATATATTCCCACCAATTGGAGCAGATGAGACATTATATTTTCCCATGTATGAGCGGATGACCCTTTGTACACGCGTCTGCCTCGAAGCAGACATTGTACATTTTTCACATATGCTTATTTGTTGCAGGTTACTGGTTAGATGGATACAATAGGATTCCTCACCACTGTTGCTTTATTTTCATAGATATGTTCATATATGATGTTATGGATGTCATGATGATGTCTTGATGTGATTTGATTTATTTAGTGCTACAGTAGCACTATGCCTTATTTTTTGATATTTTGAAATGTTGAAGTGATTATTTTGATTTGAAATGGGTTACAAAGTGATTTTGGGAAGTATAAACATGTTTTAATGATTTCTGGTCATTTAAAAGAAAGGAATTTTTTTTAACTAAAAAGTTATGATTTTGATGTTTTAAAAATATAGTTGTGAGAAATACTTTGAAAATGGATGTTTGAATAAGTTTATATAAAAGTAATATTTTATAAATAATGAAGTAGATTTATAATGAGAATTTATAAATGTTTAGTAAATGGACTTAAAGTTATTTTGTAAGTGGATTTTAAGTTATTAGCAAATGGTTTTGGAGTTGTTTTATAAACTGATTTTATAAGTAATTTTTATTTTATAAATGAAATAGATTTTATGAAGAAATGGATTTTGATAGTTAAATAGTTCTATGAAAGAATGATTTATAAATAAAATTTGGAAAACAAAGGGATTTTATAAAAATGGACGTTTTATAAAATTGAAAGGAGATTGTAAAATGGTTTTATGAATATAGATTTTATGTAAAGAAGTTTTGAGAGTTATGTTTTGATGAAGTTAAATGTTTTAAAATTAATTTATGTTTGGGAAGTAATGGTTTTAAATGAATCTAATGGTTTGGAAGAACGTTTTAAGATGAGATGAGCAATGGAAACATATATTTCAATAATTATTGTTGCAATAGATGTTTTCGGGAAAGTAAGGAAGACATGGACCATAACACCGTTATTATAGTAAATGATTTCCGAAAGGAAATATTTCATATAGTATATAGGATTTATCTATATATTATTTATCGAATCCCTATATTAATGTTTTTGGGTTGTCATAATGATTTTTTAGGCAACATTCGTTTTGACCCAATATAGCGTGTTATGAAAAAATATGAAGCTTTCCTAAAATGATTTGTAAATATACTTATTACAAATTTAAGCATTTGAAGATATTTTCTAAGTGTTGGAAGTGAAGTGATTTGTGAATATGCTAATACTGTTGATATAGGTATATGGAAATCTTTTCCAATATAGAAAGATTTGAAATGGCTTAGGATATATCTTTTTAAAGATAATTTGTAACAACCCTGGTTTTGGTGATTACCTATTATAACGGAGGTTATAATTTAATATTTTGAAATAAAAATAAATTAAAGATTTAAATTGTTTATTTGGAATAAACAATGGATTTTAAATAAAAAATTTGAAAATAAAGTTTTATAAACTTTATCTTGGTTGTTTGTGAGAAACATGATTTTTATTTAGTGATTATGCAATAATCCTTGTAATTATTGCCAAGTGTTTCTTTTATTGATTTTTAAAAGAATATATGATTTTAATGTGTGTGTAATATAAATAAAAAGAAGGAATTTTGTTTAAAAATAAATTTTGGATATAAAAATGATGTTAGAATGATTTATTCAATTTTCTTATGCAAGAAAATAATTTTTGTATAATTTTTGGAGTTAAAAATGGTGATTTATGTAAATATTTTTGTAAATTGGTTATTTGTTTAAAAATAAGGGTTTTTAGTAATAAAAATGTTTTTATAAAAAATTATCTTTTTATTGGTTGTAAAATATTTTATTAATTATGAAAATGTATATATATAAATTTATTGTGTTGAAACTTTGAGAAAATATGTTGTTTTGGTTTTTATATGTGTGTATAATGATGTTTTTAGTGATAAATTTGATTTTTACTTAGGCTAATTTACTTTGTTTTGGGTCCAAGCCTATTAATTAACACAAAACAGAACAAAGAAAAGAAAATTTTATCTTTTCTATCACCTGTACGTTCATTTTATCACTTACAGTAAAAACCAGAAAACCAATGCAAAGGCTTCTTTGACCTATCTAAGGCTTTCAATCTTCAATTTCTTCGACCTATCTGCTGTTTTTATCAAATTAAAGAGATATTTCAAGAGGCAATCACACTAAAAACCAAATTTTATTTCAATATTTCTGAGATTGAGAATTGGTTGTCTATAACCTTGTTCTTTTGGTTTGCATGCTTCGGTTCTTCAAATTTACAGGTATCTGAAACTATTTCTTGCGCCAAGCCATCATCTTTCACTAGTTATTTCAAGTTTGCTCTTTAAAATTTCAAGATGATTTGTTGCTCACAAATTCTAGCTGAAAGAAATGCTCTGCTAACCAAAATTTGCAAAGAAACTAGCTACTATAAATTATTTATGTTCGTTTTCAGTTTACAGTCAGTTTTGCTCATGAGTTGCTTCTTTGAAAGATCGTATCTCTTTGTTTTATTGTCGAATTGCTACCAGAATTTTTTCGGATGGTAGAATAGATGTTGTAGTATATGCTTGAAAAATTTCATTGCTTAATATTTTCATTTGCTACTAGAAATCGTTGCCTGGAAATCAATATGAAGCAAAAAATCGCCTGAATAAATCACGTGCAATGGTCGACCACAAGACCCCCCGTGTCGACCTATAAGTCGAACCACAGACATCATTGGTCGACCCTAGGGTTGACCTATAAGTTACAAAGGTCGAAACCCAGGTCGACCTATAGGTCGACCTAGGGAGCTTGATTTTAGCCTGTGCATTTCTCTTGTTCTGCTTTATTTTCTAATCTGTTTTTCAACTTTCTGCTCTATGTATGTGTGATATTTCTGAATGTGTTTGATGGCCATTAAGCCTATCAATAGGCAAGCCAAGATTTTGGTAAATTTAGGATTCAAACTGAATCGTTTTTCAGATGAATTCAAGTGTCGGTTTTTGAGTATTTTTCGATGTTTTTCATTGATTTCGAGCGCGGATTCTTCCAAATAATTTTGAACTAATTTTTAAAATAAATTGGCTTTTGAAATAATTATTATATAATATTTTAAAATTATTTTCAAGCTATAAAAACTATATATTCTCTATAATATTTGAATTTTAAAGATTGTTTTCCAAAAATGATTTCTAAAATTGTTTTAAAAGCTTGTTTTCTCAAACAAATTATTTTTTATATAAAATACACGTTTTTGCACCATTCGAGCGTATGAGAAGGAGAATTAGACAATTCGGTAAAAAACGTGGTATGGAACACATGCATTTATCTTTTCGATTAATTCCTAACTTTTTCGTTTGAACGTTTTGACCTTCGGGTCGTATTTGCCGATGAGATGACACAACTATTTTTACTGTTTTCTGGGGTGGCATTGGCTAGCGGTTAGTAAACTGATCAGTCAGAACGTGTGGTATGGGACGCACTGTTAACAGTTTTCGAGTTCCTATCTAAGAGTTTTTGATGCATTCTCGAGTTGCCAATACTGGACCTTCGGGTCATTTGTCCTTCGGGATGTTTGTCTAAGAGACGTGTTTGTCCTTTGGGAAGTTGTCGGGATGTTTGTCTAAGAGACGTATTTGTCCTTCGAGATGTTGTCCTCCAGGATGTTTGTCCGTTTGAGATGTGGCACCTTATTTTGAGAGAACAGTACTTGGCGGGGTTCGACCATTTTATAAGCACATGCTATCTTTGAGATGATTTCATTGATTTCTTTGTGATTTTCCAAGTGCATCGCCTTTTTACATTATTGGCCATTTGAGCCATTCGAGACGTAATATACAGCGATTACATCTTTTGAGTTTGAACTCCTTATCGAGTTCTATATTTGAGATTTGGGATTTGCCATTCTCTGGCGTTTATTTGAGATTTATACTCCCCTTTTTGGAGATATATGAGATTGCCATTATGGTGTATTTTGAGATCTGAGACTTCTCTATTTTGAGCATATATTTGTGATTGCCATTTATGGCGAATTTTGGAGTTTTGAGATTTCTCCTATTTAGGAGTATGGTTTAGAGAAACCATTATAGTTGCTTTGGGATTATGCCGATGATATGAGGCATGCTTATACTTAGTTGCTTTATTGTTGACTTTACCTCTTTCGAGATTTATACTAGTGAACTACCTCACTTTAAGTACTGACATAATCTTACTATTACTTCTTCTCACACGAGAAGAATTATCCTCGCTTTACCTTATGCTTCATATTACCGCTTATCATACTAATATGATGTTTTAGCTTGATTGACCCGTGTATTTTATACTCGGGTCAGACCGAGTTGTTTCAGGTTAGATACCTGCTTTTGGACTTTGCTTTGAGGCTTCCGCTTGGATCTGCTTATCTCGTTTTGTGTTGTTTTGTAGTCTTTTTGTTGACTCTGATATGTATCAGTATTTTTGACTCGTCGTATATAGTGTAGTCTTCATACCACTTATGATGTATCATTGTATTGTACTGGGATGTATCAGTGTATATGTGTGTATATATATCTGTTGTTTGTTGTTTTGTGATGTGTTGTGCATTCTATTGTTGTATTTTGTTTTGATAGATCCATTAGCCATTGTAGTTTGGTATTAAGCATTTATTGAATATGTCGATCCACTTGAAGAAGAAAAAAACAAATTTTTTTAGAGCATTAATCGATGTATTTAACAGATGTTTAAGACAAAGCTATAGACGGTCACTCCTAACCAGCCCTTTCTTCGCATTAGCAAAGAGTATTACCCGGTAATACTCTTTGTTATTGTGGTCTCAGGGTGGGGCATCATATAATTTGAAGCAAATATTTGGAAATTGATTTAATTAATAAAGATTATTAAATGGGCTTAATGACTGCTTATGTGCTAGATATTTTTTGTTGCTTTGATAGTTAAATAAACGACTATCAAATTTTTGCCTTTTTATCGTTGTTGGCTTGAAGAGACCAGTATCAGATTTATTCCAAGAACCACTATGGACCAATGTATGTGCATTCGACTGTCCAGGTTTGGAGGATATTGATATATGGGATTTTCATGGTGAAGGACTACTTGTTGATCGTTTGGGAATAAACTCCCAATATACATATAGTGGCGGTTGTCACTTCATTATGATATATCCGATGCAAGGACTATTCGCTACTAATCCTAGGGGTAATTTTCGATAGGATGCGGTAGGAGAGTTCCTTCGGTTTGTTCCGTTTCTGGACAACTTGTATGGATGGATGTCTGACATTGCATTTTTGAGATTGCATCATCGACTTTTTGTAAACGTACATCTGTTTAGTAGCAGAGAAGGCAACTTCTCTTAGCTTAACACCCTTCTCTGAGACGTTCGAGCTAAGAGGTTGTATGTTTGTGAAAGTCAACAACGATTGAAGGAATGGCAATGTGGCATTCAAAGTAGAATGTGCAACGTGAAAGGTAATCATGACCTTGTGCCTTACCACCCGGAAATGACAGAAACAGGATAGAAGTGGCAAAGCTATGTAGGTCGCACCCATAAGGATACGGTCATCACCTTTTTAGGTTACTCTATATATTCAAGTGTTGCATGTTGTGCCATGGATAGGTCGGCAACGATCGGGGTGATGTCATATTCGGTACTATCCAGATGGAATGGGTAGGACGATTTTGTATTGGTTTAGGAGTTCAATATCTGGACCCTAGGTACATTTTTCTAAAGATGTACTGTATGGAAGGTACTCCCTTACCTTGTCATTTGTATGGAATCCAATCTCCAATACGTGCCTGCAATTTTGTTTATAGAGCCTAGTATGCTGGAAATTAATAATGGTAACAATTTCGGCTATTTTAATTATTATGTGTATACTAAACACTAGTATAATACAACGTGATTTGATATGAAAAATTTTGATTATCGTAAGGTAAAACACCATTTGTGTTTATGTGTGGGCGTGTCTTACGAGATACCTTCATTTTGATAAAAGAACGCTTTTATAACTTTAAAATAAATTCAGTTGAGATATGTTTTCTCACGCTAATTTACTAGACTGATCCGGGCGTTCTTTTCTTTAAATGCTTGGGTCAGACCCAATATATTTATAGATGTAGATTTGGATGCTTTGGAGCTTCAACATGAGTGTTGGATATCCTCTAGTCATATTCCACGTATATGTTTCTTTCCCACTGCATTTTTTTTGAATTATCAGAATTTGTGAGGACAGGTTATTATAATTACCCAGGCTGATGATTAGTGATTGATTGTTGTACTTTGATTGATGTATATATGTATAAATTACAATTTCTGATTTGGCAAGATCACTGATATCATATTATATGTTTTTTCGCTGCGATTGTGAGATTCTATAATTGTTTTAGTTTCTTCTGTTTTGTCTTATTTTTCTTCTTCTTTTTCTTTTCTTCTTTCTCTCTTCTTCTTCTTTCTCTTCTTCTCTTTTCTTTCTTTCCCATAAAGATCTAGTTTTCCATTTAGTTTGGGTTGGACATGTATGGTTTATTGTCAGCTCGAACTGGGCAGATTTCTGGGCCTTTGCAGCAATCATGTTTCTTGCTGTTATATATTGTTATTAGCCTATGGAAATTCATAAAAGTGCAATAGTTTTGGCTAACTACAAAAATATAAAAAGATAGTTATATTTGTAAAATATGGTACATATATCGACATATGATATACCCTATATGTCAATATATAACGGCCATAAACCAAAATTTTTTGAAATGACTTTTCACCCCTATATAAACCTATTCACTGTAGGAAAACACCATTTCCACTCTCTTTCTTCTCCATTTTCATTTATAAACTTAACTTTTCAAAAATGGCTTCTCGACACCAAAAATTGTGTGAAAATCTTGAATAAACCCTTTAATCATTCAAGAATATTCTTACTTATATCCTTAGAAATCAAAGACACTTACAATTGAGTCAAAAGAAGATGCTAAAAGAACAAGAAAAGCATTTTGATGCGATTCGATGGATGATTTCTTCTGTTATCAATGACGAACCAACCAACAGTCCGGATAGTGCCATAAACAAAGACAATGGAGATTGGAATGCCATCAAAGCAGATCCAATTTTTGGTTCGGATGGTTAGGTAGAAGTTCCTAGGGAAGTTTAAGATAATTGGTTTGTTTTCTAAATATTTGATTTGTATAATAAAAGATTACACTAGAATAAGACATATGGATTGGTGTGAATGGACTTATTTAGGATTAGTGGTATTTTGGTTTGACTTTGGTTTGATTTATGTTTGTATCGAATTGAATTGTAAGTGTAATTGTATTAACTTGGATTGATTTGAATGAATGCATGTATTGGATTAAAGTGATAAATAAAATTGGTTTGTGTTATTACTTCTTATTTACATATAAATCTTACATATCGATCTTATCACTTTTATATATCGTATAGTACCTTAGTTAAGGGAAGTTTTGGTTGTATTTTTGTTGATAACAAAGGGGAAGAAATATACAAAATATTCAGACATATATTAAGGAGGAGCTTTGTAACCCAGGGGGAGTTATACCACATTTTATAAACATAGTTGTCATCATCAAAAAAAGGGAGATTGTTAGTACCTTAGGCATTGGTTTTGGTGACAACAATCATATGACATTATATAAAATATAAATACTAATGTTTTTATCAAGTTATATATAGTACATAGTCCATGATATTAGACATGTGTTGATTAAGAAGACTATATAGTATCAAGAATAGATTCAAGAGGCTGATGTAGAGATTCATGATTAAAGACTCATAGGTATTGAAGATTCAAGATATCAAGATAAGTTATAGAGTCATGGAATATTTCATTAAAACCTTGGTAGCACTTCTTTGATCTCTCTTCCATTTTTCAAAAAGGTTTTTAAAATCTATTCTCTAATTTTGAAGATTTTCAAATATTCTGGTTTGAAAATATGATTTTAAAGAATCCCTGTTTTCAAAATGATACTTCAAACATCTTTTCAAAATTGCTTTCAAAAGTTTCCTAAATTTTTTATTTACAAGATTATTAAGTATTTAAGCATATAATATTTAAATATACACTTTTAAATTTATTGTATTTAGACATAGATTTTGGTTTTATGCTTTCTAAAATATCTATAGTATTTAAAAGTATATTTTGACTTTTATTAATACTTTTATTTTAAATATATTCACTTATACTTTATATATATTATTTTCAAAAGAAATTCATTTTCAAATCCTTTATATATTTAAAATATTTCAAAATAATTTTATAAAATTTTATGATTAAAATGTGTATAAACTATGTTTAAATGATTTTATAAAGTATCAAAATATTTTACAAAACTTAATATTTTCAAAATAATTTTTATTAAGTGATTTTTCAAATTTACAAAGGATATGTCGGCATATCCTCATCATGTATGTAGACATATAGGCCTGAAATTTCAATATTCAAATTTGTATGGAAGTGTCTTTTTGTCATTTCTCTTATTAAATGGACATGACTGTTGTTTCTCTATAAGTATGGGGTTTTCTCAATGAATTTTTTTAACTACTTTCTCATATTTTCTCTCCTCTTTCACTCTCTTGATTTCTAAAAGAAAATCCACCCAAAATCTTCTAAAATTCAATCAGAATCTAATTCAAACTCTGTTGATTTGATTCTCTATTGATTACTCTTTGATATCTCTCATCTCTCCCACTCAAACCAAGATCAAAGTGCTATTCAAGAGGTTATAGGAGCATTTGTATTCAAGATCGAAGAAATTAAGCTTGTAAACTTTATCAAATCATACTCTTGGTTGTGCTTGGTGTCCTTGAAATCTAAGTGGGTGTGCTTGTGTCCCGTCTAAATCAAGTGAGTGTGCTTGGTGTCACATTTGAATCCAAGTAGGTATGCTGGTGTCCTGGAATCCAGGGGGTGTACCCAGAGCTCGAAAAATCCTTAGGGTGTGTCTTGTAGCCTTAAAATTGAGATTGTATAGAATTTGATATTTGAAAAGAAATATGTACAAGAAATTGTATAGGACTGGATGTAGGGTAACTCCAAACTAGTATAAAAATTCCTGATGTGTTCACTCCATCTCTTTACTTTTCACTTTTACTATATTTATATCTATCATTATTTGCATCTGTAATTGTTAATTTGTATTGTTTAAATCACAATCCTAAATGAATTCAAAGTGATTTATTAAAGTTAGTAAACACTATTCACCTCCCTCTAGTATTATATTAGCCTTAAGATCCTTATTTCACAAATTACATTATGTCGAGACGAGAAATATATTATTTCAAATATATATATATATATATATATATATATATATATATATTCAGTTATTGGAATGTATCCATGTTGACCCAAAGTAGTGTATACGAGATATCGCTCCTTCTATGCCCATTATTTTGAGCTGTCGGACGGTAAATTCCATTTGATATTTCAATCACTAGAGTTGGGACATCGCATTATGGTTTCAGAGCTTAGGTTAGAATAATATGGAGATAGAAATACACTTTGGCCTCAGAGAAGGGAGAATTAGGTTGTTTCACCCTTTTTTTCTACAACTATCACTTATCATATGCGAGTTGCTGAATGATAAAAGGGTCAATCATCAGGTAGAAATAATATATAAGTATATATAAACCTATTTGTATTGAAAATTTATTAAGTAAAAGGTTATTTAGACCATGGAAGAAAAATATAATAAGATTCATACGTATGATGTGAATATTTGTGTGTGATTCTAATGTGTTAAAATGAATTTTATTTCGATGTAATGATGTTTGATTTATAATGCTATATATGATTTTGTAAAAATAATTTGAAATTATAAAAGAAAGCTTTTAGTCTTCTTTTGAAGAGTTTAGGAATACATTCATTATAATATTTCAAAGAGAAATATTAGTTTAAAATTTGTGAAGTAATTCTTAGTGAATCCAATTGTCACTAAAAATATATATTTTGTGTAAGAATTGCAATTGTCCTTATTTTTGAGGACAACAAATTATTTTAACACATGTCCACATGTTAGTTAATCATAAATACTGGAGGAAAATTCTGTGACACCCTACCCCGAGACCCATATTAACAAAGAGAATTACCGAGTAATTTTGTCTGCTAATGCAGAGAATAGGGCTTGTTAGGAGCGACCATCTATAATCTTGTCTTAAACATCTACTACATACATCGATAAATGCTCTATATTTTCTTCTTCTATTTCAAGTGGATCGACATGTCCAGTAAATGCTTAATACAAAACTAGGTGGTTAATGGATCTATCAGAACAAAATACAATAACAGAATGCATATCACATAACAAAACAATATTCATCATATATATAAATAAATATACGCAGATACATTCCAGTATGATACAAACTGGTACACAAAAGTGGTACAGCGACCACACTGTATACATCTAATCAAATACATATCAAAGTCAAGCGGAAAAAAATATAAACTACACAAAAGTGCTAGCAGATGCATCAAACCTAAGTCCTATAACTGATAGCTAACCTGAAACAACTCGGTCTGACCCGAATACAAAATACACAGGTCAGTCTAGCTAAAACAATCAGTTAATGAGGATAAACGATAATATCAAGCATAAGATACAAGGTGATAATTCTTTTCGAATGAGAAGAGGCAATAAAAAGAACAAATACTCATGACTTAAGTGAAACAATGTCACTTAAGTATACAAAGACCTCAAAAGAGGTAAACTCAACAATAACACTCAAACCACATATCATCGGCGACATTCCAAAATGTCTACATGGTTTCCATGAACCATATCCCCTCAAAAGGAGAAATATCAATACAAACTCTTGCCAAAATGGCAAACATAAAACATTCTTAAATAGGATGATTCAAAACTCAAATATAGAAGAATCACCAAATTCGATTATTCCTCATCTCATCGGTATAAGTGTATATAAATCTCAATTTCAACTCGCCAAAATGGCAAAACCCAGAATATCCTGTAAAATCATGAAATCATCCAAACTCATAACTCATGGAACTCGATAAGAGTTCAAAACATCATAAATGAAATCACCATATATATAACATCTCATAAAGTACCAGGCTATTGATGTAATAAAACATCTTAAAATGGTGAAATCACAATAAAACAGAAAACTCAGAAAACCCGGATTGGCCAAATCCCCGACTGCAATGCCGAAGCAATGCTGCATGTGCTAAACTCAGACGGCCGAAGCCTTAGACATAGTCGCTAACACCTCCCAAAGCTATTCGTCCTCATGACAAGGTCATTGACACCTCCCTAAGCCATTTTGAAATGGATGATTCAAAGCAGTTCGTCCTCACTCGATGATTCAAGAATGGATTTCAAAACAAGGATAGAGATCCAAATTAGAGGAACCCAAATCAAAGAGAATTCTAGCTAAGAAGATAGGCTTGAATAGGAGATAAAATAATTAAATTTCAAAATAGAAATATGGACGGACTTATATAAATCGCAGGCGACCTTAACTGGGTCAACCATGACTTCAAGAATAAGATCGATGCAGAATTCTGAGGCAAATCGACATCTGATCACAAGAGATAGAATTCAGGCATAACAAGAGATAACAGCATCTAAACTGATGATACAAAAGTCTTTGGTGAATCGATGCCTATTGTAAAGGAGTTTCACCCCTTTCCAAATCATTCGGTGGAGCTATGGGATGCTCCAGAATCAAGAAAACACGAATAAGGAGAGGCAAGAACGGATTTCAGAACGAACGAGGAAGTTCCAAATTTCAAAGGAAATCTGAATCAAAGAGGAAGGAATTCAAGCTCGAACGAAGGCGATTCCGTAATTAAATTTACTATATATACTAAGCTTTGCCTAAAACCAGAGCTCTAATACCACATGTAACATCCCGATATTTCATGCCATTCGCATCCGTACATGTTGAAACTGAATTGCTCAAAATATCAGATTGTTAATTTATATTTGGCAAAAATCAGCATATACAGTAAATAATCAATCACAGACACAAAGTAATATAACAATAAGCAGCGGAAACGAATGAATAGTAGTTCATGAAGCTACTATATAAATATATATAACATAGTTAAAACAAGATACAACAGAAGTCTCGAATACATAGAAGTCCCAGTACAATAGTCAAATAACAAAATCTAAATATATTACGGGAGTTAACTGAATAACTGAAAGCTAAATAGATATAGATGGATCTCCAAGCGAAGCTCTAACTCCAGAGGCGAGTCTCAAATGCTGTGACACTCAGTCTGACCCGAGCATAAAGAAAAATACAAAACACTCGAGCCAGGATTAACATTCTTATATCAATAAATCCAACTCAAGTAAAATATCAATTGAAATACAAGTAACTCAAAGGATGTTTAGGATACCCATCCTCTAAGGATCCGTGGAACTATATATTATGTAGTACAACACGCTATTATAATATATCTATAGTAAAGTAAAAGTATAAAAATAGCGTTAAGGCGTTAGTCATATCCCACTTAACACATTTTATATATTCCCATAGTCTATACAGTACTGTAATCTCCCCTGTACCGGAGGTCGTCAGAGGGCACTCCATAGGTATGGTACAAAACAAACTTGTAGTGGGCTCGATATGGTAGGTGACACGGCACAACTAGACAATGCCAGGGTAGATATACCAATCACACTTCCGGGTTGTTGGAAACGCATAGCCGCAGCAACCGCCCAACTCGATCCACACTCCCAAAAATCCGAGGGTGCACCCAATCAATCACAAAGTAATAGAATGGTATCGAAGAAGTGCGTCTGATCGGAGGAGCTGCCTCACTTGGCCCGTCAATTGCTCCTGTTTTAGCCACCTTAAGCTAACTCACAGGAGTCAATTCCACGTATATACCTCAAATATAATCGTCACCAACCATCCTACTTCATTCTGGAATCTCCACCGCGTACACAGTTGTTAAAAGTGGTTTTCGGCATTAGTAGAGAGTATGACAATAACCGATCCCGGTCTCTTTAATAACCAATCATTATTATAACGCCGTGGTCATTTCAAAATATCATATCTATTTCAAAAGCATACCAATTCGAGATCATTTTTCACTTCAAATACATCCATTTCTGTAACGATCCAGAATTTCTGTTAATTAAAATTTGTATATTTAATTAATTTTAAATATTAATAGGTAAATTTTATAAGTCGAATAATTTATTTTTCGAATATCTGGATTTAATTGGATAATTAAATCGATAATTTAATATTTTGAAATTCCAGAAATAATTGGAAACTGGGTTAAATATGATTGAAAACGATTTGTAAAATTTTATTATATCATGTTGGAGTTAGAATGATGTTACAGAACTTTTAAAATTGAATTTAAAGTTGATTTGTGAACATTGAATATTGTAGTATTTAATTGACGAGTTAAAATAGCCATTTTTCAAATAGTCTTGGATTTCGACGAAACCAGTTTCATTGGATCCGTAATGTTAAATTATTGTATGGTTTCAAATTTCGTGTCAATCGGATTTACCGTTTGTCCAGGGCAAGCCAAAACGCATAGAAATTGTTTTAAATCGATTTAATTTAAAATCGATCGTTTATTTCCGTAACTCACACAGATAATTGAATTAGCCTCCGAAACACGTTCCATTGTGTTCGAAACGCGGGGTTAACCTTAGAAACACCAACCGGCACGCTTCGTTTGGAGTTCGAAAAATTCGGATGAATAGCGTTCCTTGAATTTTCTATAAAAGGCCACCATTTCTCAATTTTTATACCTAAACCGTAATTCTTGCTTTAGGCCGCCATTCTTATTTCAATGGCTGAAATGTTTCCATCTTCATTCCCCATTTTCTTCAAATCCACATACCGATTCAACAAACTTTCAAGTGAATCTAGGATATCAACGGTCGAGATTTGAAACGAAGCACCGTGGAGGCCAAAAGATGAACACGTTCGTGCTTGTGTTCGGCACGTTTTTCATGATGTTGGCAAGGCCGAGCTTCACTATCTTCCATCCGAAGGTGTCTTGCTTCAAGGCCTTCTACGTGGTGTATCATGATCGAAGTGGAAGGGCTCGAGGTGGTTGCGTGATTAAGGGTTGATAGGCGGCCGATGGGTGTGTTCTTGCGTGTTCAAACTGGAAGAGGAAGAAGCTAAAACCACGGCCTTGATTTCCTAGGTGAAAAGGAACGGCTTTGATTTGTTTGAGTATAAAAAAATTTAAAAGAAATTGTAAATATAATTATATTATAAATCGTGTAATCTTTGTAATGCTGTAACTTTTTCATACGAGGTCCGTTTCACACGAAACGAATTGCGCTGGATTCGTTTGGACGAACACTACGCGATGGAGCTGGATTGGAATCATTTGGAGCTAGTGAAAATTTTGGGTAAAATTAAACGCACGTTTAATTTTATTCGAAATAAAATGCGAAAATTGAATTGAAAGCAAGGTGAGAACTTCTCACTCAATCGAATTGTTTCGATTTAAATTTTAAATAGTTAAATTTAAAATCGTTGATTGTATGCCTGGATGATAAATTATTATCTGTTATTGATTGAAATAGACATTATACGCCGTATATTAAGCGGATGTTATTTATTAAAAACATATACCGCGATAATTCCATCTTGATTGGAATTGGTATTATATATGTACTTGGAGTTGATTTTCCCACATTATATAGCGGATGAGACCCTATTGCGCCGCATAATAGCGGATAATATTTTGTAAATCCTATATACCGCGATATTCCGTATTGGAACGGAATGGTATTGTGCTAACATCTATGGATGCAGGGAAACAGGTTGGAGGGATCCAACTGGATTCCTCAACTATATTGATTTATTTACAGATATTGTGATATTTGTTGATTATCATATACTGATATATGATGTCTTTGTTGTCGTGATTGACTATTTGGTGCTGTTGCATCATTGGATCCATTTTTGAAGTTTTAAACTAATGATTTTGATTTTAAAAAGAATTTTAAAGTGATTTTTGAAAGTATACGTTTTATTAAATTTTGAATTGTTAAAATAAATAAACATTATAATTTTATTGTCATAAAAGTTATATTTTTGGAAAATAGTACTTAAGTATGATTTTGGGGTTATATAAGTTTTAAATAACGTTTTGTAAATTATTAAAAGGATTGGTTTATTTATATTGGGATTTTTGAATTATTTTAAACGATGTATATAAAAGATTTATAAAATTAATATTTATAAATTAAAAATATAGGAATTGTGAAACAAGTTTTATTAAGTGTTAAAACGAAGTATAAATGGATTTCACAAGTGAATAAAATTTATAGATTTATAAATTGTGAAGCTATGAAATGAATAGATTTTGTAAAATAAAAGATTTATAAATAATTAACTTATAAATAGGATTTTGGGTATAAAGTTGATTTATAAATTGAATTGATTTATAAAAGGGATTTTATAATTGAAGTTTTTATAAATAGAAATGGAATTTATAAACATTGTTTATAAATCTGAAATCAATTGAATTTGATAAATTTAATATAGAAGGTTATTAAAGGAGATATATTCGCGATTTCGGGTAGCGAATTATCCTTGAAATAGAATGTGTAGAAAATATTGAATTTGGTTAGTGAAGTATATTCACGATTTTGGACAGTGAATATATTATTATTATAAAATGGATATGTTTTAGGAAAATGAATATTATCAAATGAAGTTAATTGTTTTAACGATGTATTAAATTGTGTTAAACATCGAAACCATAGATTTCAACATTCATTGTTGAAATAGACGTTTTCGAGAAATAAGGAAATGGTGGACAATAACACTGTTGTTATAGTAAATGATTTCCGAAAGGAAATGTTTATATAGTATTGGGATTTATATATCTATCTTAATTTCGAATCCTTATACTATGATTTTGGGTCGTCGTAACGATGTTTTACGCGACATTCATTTTGACTCAAATAAATGTGTTTGAAAGAACATTTTCTTTAAAGAATGAAATATATACTTAATTTCGATTTAAGTATATTGAATATTTTCCAAGTGTTGAAAATAAATGGATTTGTGAATTACTTATTATTAAATAAGTATGGAAATGTTTTCCAATATGAAGTGAATATTTTGAGATTTTATCTTTTAAAGATAAACTGAAAATGAATATTAGAAATCGATTTGGAAATCGTATATTCATAGATATTTTGGAATTCTAAATTCACTATGGAATTTATAAAAGAAAGGAGAAATTTGTTTAAAAATAAACGTTGATTTATTTTTGAAGTGTGGAAATAAATTTACAGATTTGGAACGTAAATATAAAGTAAATCGGTAGGGATTTATTTAATTGGTTTAAATGAACCTTTTTGAAATGAAAATGAATAAAGATATGTGAATATATCCCATATAGGGAAATGATTTGAAATTTGTTTTCAAAAGTGGTAAAGTTGAAAAGTGATTTGAAATTTGTTTTCAAATATTGAAGTGTGGAAAATATATATCTTGTAAAGATATTTTTGAAAACAAATAATTTGGGAAATTACTTGAAATTTGGTGATGTTGAACATACCTATTGATAGTTAAATAACCGACTATCAATATTTACCTTTGAATGGGTATTTGTTGTGATTTGCTTGAATTGGAATGCCACACTTATTTTTGAATAAGCGCTCACTATTCGGGTTAGCCGGGAAAGGACCTTGGGGTCGTATAACCCATTCCGAATATGTGATACGTCGTTATGGATTGCATTTGATGACCGGCGTTGAAGACCGGATATTTGTGAAAATTGAAGGATTACCGTCGAATGACTCTGCATCGGCTGATCTCCGATATAGAAGTTTTATCACCCTTAGTGACGGGAAATCCGGTCGTGATTAGTGAATATCCGGATTGCAAGGGCTTCTTTGGAAGTGCCTTCGGTTCTGTTCGAGCTCGGAATAGACTTGTATGGATTGTATGTCTGACATTACAAATTGAGATATAAAGATGATTTCTTTCAAATATATCTCTGTTGGTGGTGGAAAATTTATTCTCTTAGCTTAACACCCTTCTCTGAGACGTACGAGCTCAGAGGTTATGTAGTTGAAGGTTATTAGTGATATACTCCCAATTTGGTAGTGTGATATGCTAAGTGCTATTGAGCATTTGATGATCAAAGCACAACTTTTGTTTAAAGCGTGGCTTTGGGGACGAGACTTCGTCGGACTTCACACCCCAGAAATGGTCAAAACAGGAAGGATGCGGCAAGGGTATTAGGGGGTAGCGCCCCTTTAGTGTATGTCATTCCTTCTGGATAGAGGTGGTATCATGGTATGAAGCCCAGATATTTAACCTATGTTGTGCTGCAAATTTATTTCTTTGTGGTTGTTGGAATCGAGGATCCTCGGATATAGATTGGTTACGATCAGGGGATGACATATTCGTGTCAGTAGTTACCTAGTTAGGGGTAACCCGACCTTGTGTTGGCAGAGATCCGGTTAGGTTCTCGGGTCGTCTTTCCAGAGTCGTACCCATGTGGCAATGGGAAGTTCCTTGGCCTGACCATTTGTTGGAAATCCAAACTCCAATACGCACCTTGTACAGTTTTAGTTGTAGAACCTGCCATTTACTTATGGTGGTCACCACTGTTTAGATGGTAGCTATAGTAGGCATATGATAATGGTCGTATGTTGGCTAAGATTTATATCTTTACTTTCGAAATGATTTTTCTACACTATGCACTAGTAATAATATCAAATGTTTCTTTTTAACGCGTATCAAGCATCTTTGACTATCATAAGGAGAAATCTCCTCCGATTCTGCGTTTGCATTGTGTGTGTGTGCGGGAGGCCTTATGGTAGTCTCATTTTCTAAAAAAAGCATTGCGAATCTATTTTAAAATATTCCTGTTGTTTGTTTTAAAAATAAACTGTTTTAAGTTCTCACACCAGTCCCATGACTGACCTGGAGTTTATTGTTTTCCTTCCTAAACTCTGGATGCCCACCAATTTCCACACGGACAGTCTAGAGTTAGGTTATCTGGATATTCTGGAATTCAGGAGTTGCTGGGGGCAAGCTGGATGGCATGGCGTATTCACTAGTATATAGTATTTCTTTTCCACTGTTTGTTGTTGTTGTTGTTGTACACTCTGATGATGTAATGTAATGTAATACGATGAAATGTAATAACTGATATAGTTCTTTGTCCAAAGATTATTCATTTATCTATTATATGTTGTTCCGCTGCGATTGTGAGATTCTGATATTGTTTCTGTTGCTTTTTTTCTTCTTTCTTTCTTCTTCTATCTTATACCTCTTCTATAACCCTAATGGTACGGTTTTTTGGCCTTCGATTTCTCGATAGTTGATACAGTGGACGTATTGATGTCGGTCTTCGTGGACAAAAAGTCGAAACGTTACAATTTCCAAAATCATATCACTTTCAAAGTTATAACACTTTTGAAATTATGAAACTTAGAAATTATAACACTATGGAAATCATAACACTTTGAAATCATAATACTTTGGAATTCATAAAACTTTGAAATCATAGCACTTTGCTCTTAAACAGTTTAGATATTAATAGTAGTATATAATAAAATAGTTTATATAAGTTAAAATAGTTTATATAGTAAAATAATTAGTATATTGAATTAGTTATAAGTAAAAAAAAAGTTTATATTAAAATAATTTTATATTTAAAATAATTTGTATTGAAAATAGTTTTATATTGAAAATAGATTATATTAAAATAATTTCATTTTTAAAATAGTTTATATTGAAGTAATATATACGTTAAAATAGTTTTATATTAAAATAGTATATATATTAAAATAATTATAAAGTAAAATATTTATATATTTAAAAATACTTTTCATTATAAATGTAGTTTACTCAAAGTTCACAAATCAATTCGAATTAACTCAAATTCCCAAATTCCATTTAAATCAAAGCTCGGTACTTCCATTTTAATTCAATTCAAATCTCAATAAACCCTTTCATATCTGTTAACCCTCTTCTTTCTACGACCGACGACCTAAAAGATCAGATGGACCAGCGACCTACGACTCAACGGGTTAACAACTTATGTGAAGGCGCGACCTAACTACCTAAGGGAGTAAGCGATCTAACACATAAGGTGAATCAGCAAGTTGAACGACCGAGTCACTAAATGGACTGAGCGACCTAGCGCACTAACGACCTATGGACTGAGGTGACCTAGCGACTTAAAGGTATACGCGACCAGTAGCTAAGTGGATCTAACGACCAAACCAATGAAGCTACCTCGCGACCTAACTACTGAAGCAAAGTCCCGACCTAATAAAACAAGCGACCTAAGGAAGGAGCGGTCTTAACGACCTAAAGAGCTTACGACTTAAAGGCTCCTACAACCTAGCGACCTAATGGATTGAGCGGCATAGCAAGTTGACGACCTAGTCAAGGTCGCTACATTGGATATCTCAACATAGTCAAGTCATAGCTACCCCTCTAAGTCGCCCACGACCTAAAGGTGTACGCGATCTAGCAAGTTAATAAGGCAAGCAACCTAACGGGGATAAAGTTCTCTAGCGACCTACGACTTATACCTAAGTCGCTCACGACCTAAGCTTACCAGAGGAGCCTCCTATGGCGCTTTATACTTAGGTCCGCCATGACCTATGACTTGCCAGTTTCTCCAGAACAACCAAGTATACCATGTATAAGCCGTAAACGGCTCCCACTAGGTCTATCAAGGTCGCTTGCGACCTACGACCTAACACCGAGCTCTCCTATAAACAGCCCGCCTACTCCAACTAAAAGGGGACTTTTGGCTCATTTCCGGAACGCCGATACTCTGCTGCTCTCTCGACTTAATCAACCTTTAAGCACTTCAAACACCAAAGATGCTTCAACAAACTTCAAGAGGAAATCAAACACATTCATCATGAATTCAATGGATTCTTCTACAATCGGAGTTTGATCTACTTGACTAAGTGTGTTGTAATCGGAGTTGATTGTAAAGAATTGTACTTGAATCAGCAATAAAGAGTATTAAAGTGGATGTAGGCTTGACCATAAGATGAACCACTATAAAAACTGTGTCTTTTACTGCTTTTCTGTTATTTTCTGCTTATCTCTAATTCCCGTGTTCGCAGGTGGTGCTTTCATACTTACTACATATACACCGGGGTGTTAGCGTTCAATTTTTAGCGTTAACATTTTTGGTGCTTTCACTGAGACCCAACTCAGGCTATCTTCGTCATTGCTTCACAAAAGTTTGTTGAAAGTGTCTCTCTTAAAACCAGAAGTCTATCAGAAATAATGGCTCCTGGAAGAAAGCGTGGATATACAAGACCTAGTAATGTCCATGAAAATACCGCCACTTCTCCTTCATCAAGTCAAGCAGCACCAAGTGCCGGAATTACACGAGCAGAGTTAGATGCTGCAGTATCTGAATTATACCAGCAGATGGAAGCTCAGAATGCTTTAATGCTTGAGAGGATAAATGCTTTGCTTGGAGCAAACCGTCAACCGGTGAATAACGAAGGAAACCTTGCAGATGATGTTCACGATCCTGAAGAGAGGGGTATTCCTCAAAGAGCAGCTAGCCCCGTCAAAGAAACACCTCCTCAAGCTAGCGGATCGAGACCACAGCCAACTCTCCGCGAACGTTTGTCCCGACAAACTTTCGAGAAAATGGCCGAAGTCTGTCCTGTAGATCCTTTAAATGATGAGGAATATCTTTCGGGCATGGTGCGACAAATTATGAAAGAAAGCGTGCAGAGAGATGAAGATGAGAAGGAATGGGGATTTGCTCCGAACAAAACTCCGTTCACTGAGAAGATCCTAAAGGCAGAATTGCCAGGGAAGTTTGTTCCTCCTACCATCCCGGCTTATAAGGGAACCAGCGACCCCAATCAATTCCTGTATAAATACGATTGGCACATGACTGGTGCTAGAGCATCTGATGAGATCAAATGCTGGTACTTTCCGGTATACTTGGAAGGTGTGGCTTTACTATGGCTCACAAAGCTTCCGGTCCGATCCATAGACCAGTTCGTCGATTTGACTCGGAAGTTTAAAGAGCAATTCAGATTGTATGCTTCAAAGGCAAAGGATATTATGTCACTGTCAAGTTTGGAGCAGAATCCTGGGGAGTCTATTAGGTCTTTCTTGAACCGCTTCAACATAGCTTTGGTTGAAGTGGACAATGCGGAGCCACGGGTGGTCTTGACATACCTGATGAGGGCAATCGACAAATCAAGCGAATTTGAAAAGTGGCTGAAGATGAAAGAACCGAATTCACTTGAGAAATTCTATAAGAAAGCTGATGAATTCATGCGCTTGGAAAGCCTTCGGGCACCAGTTAAAGTGGCATTGACAGAGGTTAAAGATATACTGCTCCTACCAAAAGAGAATCCGGGAGTCAGAAAAGGGAAAACAATGGTGGAAAGAAACAAAAAGATATGAAGAAACCTCGCTTTTTAAAATCTTCGGATTTCACTCCTTTAACTAACACTCCGGAGAACATCTTTTTTGCTACCAAAGATGCAGTAGAATATCCTAAACCGCCTGAGATGAGAGTTAGCAAAAAAGCTGCTCAGAGTGGGAGATTCTGTCGGTTTCATAATCAACCCGATCATGATACCAACGAATGTCGCCATCTGAAAAATTTAATTGAAGAACTATTGATAGAGAACAAGTTGCAGTAATATGTTAAGAAGAGTAGAAACGACCAAACTTCCTCTACTCAGGGTCAGCAACTTCCTGCTCATCCATCTGGCTCGGGTGAGAGGAAACTGTGCATGAATCAGAAAGGCCTATCATTAATGTGATTACATGAGGGCCTCACCCAACAGGTAGAAGCTGGGGCGAGATGGAAAGAAATGCCCGTGCCTTGAAGTATGCACCAACAGAAGAAAGTGTTTTTGTGCTCGAAGATGCTGCACCTTTGAAGCAGCAGAAAACTTTTAATGATGATATTGTGTTCAGAGCCAGGGACTCTATGGGCATTGAAGCTCCAACCATGGATCCTTTGGTCATCTCTGTAGGCATTGGGCCGGCTAGTGTGAGAAGAGTGCTTGTAGGTTACGGCGCTTCTTGCAACGTTCTCTTCAAAAATACATTCGATCAAATGAAAATTCCAATTGCTGATGTTCAAGCCCCATCTTAGAAGATTGTTGGGTTCACTGGGGAACCGAAGCAGCCCATTGGAACAATCGACTTGTTTGTGGAACTTGGAGAGGGGCAGAAAAAGGTAGTTCGGAAACAGACTTTTGTAATTTTTGATGAATTTTCTGCCTACAACGCCTTCCTAGGCCGACCAACTCTTGCTGCTTTTAAGGCAATTCTCGCCCCGTGGTGCCTCACTATGAAATTTCCCACAGATAATGGCGCTGGAGTTATTAAAGGGGATCAGAATGCTGGGCGAGAATGTTATCTAATAGAGTTGCGTGAAGCAAGGAAGAGAGAGATGGGAAAAGATGCGGCAGCCCCAATCCGCATCAAAGAACCAACCTTGTAGCAATTACAGGGTGGACCCTGCACTGGCGAGCATAGCGGAGCACGAAGAGAAATGGATCCCAGAAAAGCTAGTGCAGGGGAGAATAGAGTGGTGCCAGTTGAAGTAACGGTGCCAGTACCTGTTGACCCGAAAGATCCGAAAAAAGTAGTGAATGTGGGTTCGCAACTTAATGTGGCGGTTCAAAGTTCCTTAATATCATTCTTGAAGGAAAATCTAGACGTATTCGCTTGGACTCATGCTGATATGTGCAGGATATCCCCAGAAATTGCGGTACATACTCTGAATATTGTTCCGAAGTTTACACCGGTAAAACAAAAAAGAAGAACCCAGGGTCATAAAAGGTCAGCAGCGTTGAAAGAAGAGGTAGACCGGCTTATGGAGAATGGTTTCATCAAGGAGTCTACTTATCCGAATTGGGTTTCAAATCCAATACTGGTTAAGAAAGCTAATGGGAAATGGAGAGTTTGCATTGACTTCTCAGATTAAAACAAAGCCTGCCCCAAAGACTGCTTCCCATTACCCAGGATAGATCAGTTGGTGGATGGAACAGCGGGGCATGAATTGTTATCTTTCATGGATGCTTACTTCGGATACAACCAGGTTATGATGCATGAGCCGGATCAGGAGGATACAAGCTTCGTCACCGATGTTGGTCTCTACTGCTATAGAGTCATGCCTTTCGGACTTAAGAATGCAGGGGCGACTTACAAAGACTTGTCAATGCTATGTTCAAACCGCAGATTGGCAAAACTATGGAAGTTTATGTTGACGATATGTTGGTGAAGTCAGAGAAAACGGTAGACCACATGGACCACTTGGCGGAAATGTTTGCAATCCTTCGAAAATATGGAATGAAACTTAATCCTTTGAAATGTTCGTTTGGGGTGGAGTCTGAAAAGTTTCTGGGTTTCATTGTGAGTGCTAGGGGCATTGAAGCTAATTCTACTCAGATTGCTGCCTTAAAATAAGTAAAAGCTCCTAGAACAAAGAAGGAATTGCAAAGTCTTAATGGAAAAGTCGCTGCCTTGAGTCGATTCATTTCCAAAGCTACTGATAAATGCATTCCATTCTTTGATGCACTGAAGAAAGGAAGGAAAAAATTTGACTGGACTCCTGAATGCCAGAAAGCTTTCGATGAGTTAATTCGTCATATGGAAACGCCTCCAATACTTTCTAAGCCGGACAATGGTGAAAATCTTTTGATATATTTGGCAATCTCATCTCATGCTCTCAGTGCAACGTTGGTACGGGAAGACGAAAGAATTCAGCGCCCGGTCTACTATATCAGCAAGAGATTCACCGGGGCAGAGATGAATTATTCAAAATTGGAAAAGCTCGCCTATTGTCTACTCATTGCATCAAGAAAGTTGAGGCCGTATTTCCAAGCTCATCCTATCAAAGTCCTCACCGATCAACCTCTAAAGCAAGTCCTATTTCGTCCTGAGACTTCAGGTCGTCTTCTGAAGTAGAGTATTGAACTCAGCCAATACGACATCACTTATCATCCCCGGAGAGCAATCAATGGACAAGCTTTGGCAGATTTTATCGCAGAATGTACAGATAAAGGAGATAGTGAGGAAGAAGTGACTGATAATCCCCCAATTCAATGGAAATTATATGTTGATGGTGCAAGGAGCGATTACTGTTTCGGAGCTGGGGTTGTGCTTGAAACCCCTGAATGGCGGTCGTTGTGCTATGCATTGAGATTGGAATTCCCTTCGACAAACAATGAAGCAGAATATGAAGCTCTTATTGCCGGCTTGAGAATCGCTAAAGAGTTGGATGTCAAAGTGTTGCAGATCTTCAGTGATTCACAGCTTATTGTATGTCAAGTAAAGAAAGAGTTTCAGACTAAACGAGGAAATCTGCCTACTTATTTGTCAAGAGCTTGGGAACTTCTCGGTGATCTTGACCATTATATGATAAATCATATACCCCAGGAAGAGAACATGAAGGCAGATTCTCTCGCAAAGTACGCAAGCACTGGCGAAGCTCAATTATTGGGATTAGTTCCTGTGGAAGTCCTGTCATCTCCAAGCATTGACGAGATGGATATTGATTGGATCATGAATATATCTCAAGAGCAAGAATCATGGATGACTCCGATAATGGAATATCTTCTCAACGGTTCTCTACCAGAAAGTTCAAAAGAGCGACAGAAGTTGCTAAGAAAAGTCTCCAGATACATAATTCAAGATCGCCGATTGTACAGGCGGAGATTCTCAATGCCATTACTCCGATGTGTGACCAAGGAAGAAGCTAAAACAATTCTAGTTGAAGTACACGGAGGAGAGTGTGGAGACCATTCAGGTGGTCAAACTCTAGCAAAGAAAATCCTCCGTTATGGGTATTTTTGGCCAGATATTAATCGTGATGCTGTAAGCTATGCCCGAAAATGTGACTGATGCCAGAGATTCGCAAAAATCCCAAGAGCAACTTCCACTGAGATAACACAGATGGTCAGTCCGTGGCCATTTGCTATTTTGGGGATAGATCTCATCGGGCCTTTGCCAACCGCCAAATTCGAAATCAGATATGTTATTGTTGTTGTTGACTATTTTACTAAATGGGCTGAATCTGAACCATTAGCTACTATTACCTCTAAAAAGATGATAAACTTTGTAATTAAGAATATCATTTGCAGGTATGGTGTGCCTCAAAAGATAATCACGGACAATGAAACCCAATTCGAAAGTGAAGAGTTCCAAGATTTTTGCAAGCGATTCAAGATCTAGAAAAGCTTCTCAATAGAGGCTCATCCGCAGGCAAACAGGCAAGTGGAAGCAGTAAACAAAATTATTAAATCAACCATCAAAAAACAGCTGGAAAAAGTGAAAGGTGGTTGGTTCGATAAGCTTCCACTAGCACTATGGGCATATAGAACTACCCACAAAACTACGATCGGGCACACTCCATTTTCATTAGCATACGGATCGGAAGCAATGATTCCGGTGGAGATAGAAGTCCCTTCACATAGAAGAATTCTTTTCAACCAGGCTGAAAATGAAGAGTTGCAACTTGAAGCACTTGACTTCCTTGATGAAAGAAGGAAAGAGGCTCAACTCAGAATTACAGCCCATCAGCAAAGAATTGCCAGGCATTTCAATTCCAAAGTTTGTCAACGTAGCTTTGAGATTGGAGATCTAGTCTTGAAAAGGGTCATGACAGCAACAGGAGTGTTTGCACCAAACTGGGAAGGGCCATATGTCATAGGCCAAAAACTTCTTGATGGCACTTTCAAACTGACAACTATCGAAGGAGATCCAATTCCAAGAGCTTGGAACAACAATCATTTGCGTCCATATTTTACTTAAAAGCTTTGCTTAAGTTTGAAAAAGAATTATGAATGTATGATTCTTGTATTGAAAGCCATTGTAAAGCCAGTGCAAGTGAATAATAAGAACTATAAAGTGGATGTAGACCCAATTCTTGGCCGAACCACTATAAATCTTGTGTTCTTTACTGCTTGTTTTATTTCGATATATAAAGTACTTCAATTGTATTGCTAAAATGTCGATTTAATATTGCAGGCTATTAAAATAAAGCTTACCCATCATAAGACCAAGCGATCCCTGACATCACTCAACAAATGAATATCTAGCCACAAAAATTCCAAATTCAAATCCTATATAAGAAGTGCTTCAAGCAAGCAGTTAGTGGTTCCGCGAGAGGTAGACTCTTCCTAATTAATTGTGATCGTTTGTGCAAACAAACATTCGATTAATTAGCCTGTGTCTATCCCTGCGAACCCATTTAACAATGAAGTACACTTCTTTGGATAGAATAAGCTACTTGCAAAAGAAAGGAATGTGCGCTTGGAAATGATAACAGGAAACCGCTGATATGAGCAAATGGCGAAAAGACATGGGCAAGCAGGCAGCAAACAGCAAAAGACCTCCTCGGAGGCACAAGCCCTCTTCAGAGGCACAACTCTTTGGAGGATAAAGACCTCCAATGGGACGTGCCGGAAAAAGAAAGTCCTCCTTCTCGATAGAAAGTTGTGGACTGACCGGTGGCACAGGACACTCGTTAACTAGCTGAGAATGTTTGTGCAAACAAACAATCCAAGTAACTTGTGTCCGCCCCGTGAATCCATCCAACCGAGAGAAGGAAACTCCAAACTTCCAGGCAACAGCCCTACTCGGAGGCACGCATTCCACCGAGATTTGAAATAAAACTTCACAAGTGCTGGAATGTGAAAAGCCCTCTTCGGAGGCCCATTTCACCATAGTTGAAATGCTAAAAGACCTTTAATGGGACTAGCCAGAAAAAGAGAGTTCTCTTTCTCGACAGAAAGTTGTGGACTGACCAATGGCACAGGACACTCGTTAACTAGCTGAGAACGTTTGTGCAAACAAACAATCTAAGTAACTTGTGTCTGCCCCGTGAATCCATCCAACCGAGAGAAGGAAACTCCAAACTTCCATGCAAAAGCCCTACCCAGAGGCACACATTTCACCGTGATCTGAAATAAAACTTCACACGAGTCGAAATGTGAAAAGCCCTCTTCGGAGGCCCACTTCCCAGTGAATAGGGAAAAAATAAAAGCCTCTCTCCAGAGGCAGAAACAAAAAAGTCCTCTTCCCAGAGGCACAATCAAACAAAATGCCCTCTTCCCAGAGGCACAATCAAACAAAAATCCCTCTCCCCAGGGGCACAATCAAACAAAAGCCCTCTTCGGAGGCACAAGCAGGTCAAAGCTCTTTTTCGGAGGCCCACTTTACCACGAAAGAAAATTCACTTGCCAAAATAAAAGTGACTTCCTCCAAAAGTGAAGTGTAAAAACTTCGAGAAAAAAAAACTTCTCCAATACGAGGCGCATTCTACTAAGTCATAAAAATATTTCCTTAAAACGGAGATATTATCCTATAAAGTACAGATGCCAACCTCCTTCAAATGGAAAAGTTGTTCTCTAAAGAAAGAGTACAAGTCTTCTCGAAACAGAAGAGTTGTTCTCCAAAACTTAGCCAATGTGGAAGAGATTGCAATAAACCATGGTATGGGGGCAATATATTATAGTTGCAAAAATGAAAACAATGCTCAGACAACATACCATAGGTTTACTGCAACATCACACAGAGAAAATAAAGAAACTTATACGAAAAAGAAGAATAAATGCATTCTCAAATACAGACAGAAGTTTGTACAAGTAAAAGAATCATTTTATTCCATACTATAATTTTTTTTATATACATGTGCAGGTTTCAAAACAAAAGAAGGCGGGGACGGTACCCGCACAATCGTCGGTCAACACAAGTCTTCGTATATACAAGCAAAAAAGCGAAAAAGCAATACAAGAAGCATAAGTCCCAAGCCCATCATTTCTTCTTCTTGCCACCTTTCGAGCCTACACCTGGCCGGATGATCAATTTTTGGGGCCTGCCTGTGAGAGTAGGGGAAGAAGGAGGAACAGGTGCAATCAGACGTTCTTCTGTTTTTTCCTCGCCAGCAGAAGCTTCTCTCTTTTTCTTTGAGACTTCGCGTTTCCCCCTCTTCTTAGAAGAAGATTCACTGCCTGGAGTCAAAAGAGTAGACAATTTTATGTCATTGGCAGTAGTCTGCTCCGGAGTTCTCTCCCCTTCTTCAGGTTCTTCGGCCATTTGTTCCTGAGAAGCAACAGGATCGTCCAAATCACGAAGAGCTTCTATCTGCTCTTCTTGCGACCCCGGTTGAGAGACAGAAGGAGGAGTAATCTGAAGAGATGGAAGGGGACAACTGGAGGAGGGGAAGTCTGGACAATACTTGGTGCTTTCTCTACAGGAGAAGAAAAGTTAAAGTCGGTATTCCTCATAAAAAGAGGGGATAATGGCTCATCAACACTTAAGAAATAAGCAAGAAGCTCATCGAACTCAGTCGAAGCGAACAAGCAGTCCACTTGAGCGAGATCAACATTGAGATTACCTGGAGAAGTAGACTTTACTATGTCAACTTCGAAGTCCTGCGCTTCAGCGCTTTCTTGAGTCTCATCCCCAGTGTGGGCGGTGGCGCTTTCAATAACGGCTTTAGAAGGAGGAGGGGAATGGGAACTAGAACCAACAATATCTATATCGGCCGAAATTGAAGGTAGAACTAGGTCGATTGAGATGGTCTTTCCTAAATGTTCTCCTTCTGTTGTTTCGGCTCTCTCTTTGGCAAGTTGCTCCTTTCCCTTGGCGAGAGCGGCACATGCATCATCATCTAGATAGCGCCCCATTAAATCTACTTCGACATATCCGGCTCCTCCAAACATATCAAGTATGGCCTCCCACACTTTGGCCAAAGTGATTTCATATGCCGGCCCCAAAAACTTAAGGCTACCACGCCCCAGAACGCTATGGATGTAAAACTCGAATAGAGTGGAGCTGACTTCGGCTTTGGTTGCCGCATGAGATTCTTCGGCTGCAGCTTTGCCGGCAACAGCCTCATCACGCTCCTTTTCAACTTCAGAAAGTCGAGCTTTGAGCAGTTCAATCTCCAAGTTCTGGGAGTTGGTTTTCTCTTGAAGATGAGCAACATCAGCTCGGTAGTTTTCTACAGCTTGCTGCTGCGCCTCAAATCTAGCTTCAACATCACTTTGTGCCGCATGAGCATCTCTTACTTGTTTTTGAAGCACTTCCTCTCTCTGAGAGTAGGAAGTGGAAGAGGTGGCGAGCTCCTCCTTAAGTTTTTCAGCTTCTGCTTCAAGCTTCTCGTTATAAGCGGCTATGCTCTCATTTCTGCGTCATGCTGCTCAAGATTTTTCTGCCATTCAGATTTGTCGTTTTCCATTGTTAGCATGGCCTTAAGATTTGCATGATTTACCCTCTGAAGCTCGTCGACAAGCTTTTGCCAACCCGACATTCTCTCAATATCGAGTTTGACGGCATCGAGATTGCGCAGCATAGCTTGCTTGTCAATTGGGACCAAATCAAGGTCAAAGCGCACTCCCTTCAAGCACCAATGCGGAAACCGACTTTGAAGAGTGGCCGGGCCTGGTCCAACCTGATATGAGGGCCTGCCAATAATTGTTTGAATATCAGTACGAGTAAGGGCAGGAGATTGAGAGGTTACAGGAGCATCGGGCTTTTCAGGAAGTTCGGACGTCGGATTTTCGCCATGTTTGGCCCTTTTACTCACATCTTCAGGGTTGTGGCTTTTCCCTTTATCATCACGAGACCTTCGTTTGTGAGAATCATCTTCCCTCTGGGAAGAATCATGTCGCTCATCCCGTCTTTCATGGCGTTCTTCATAGGCGCGTCTTTCACGAGCTTTTCTTGCAGCTCTTTCTGCGTCAGTCTCCCAGGATGAGGGAAGATACCTCTTGGGATCGTAAGAGCCACGTCTTCCATATCTCTGGAAGTCATCATAGTAAGAGCCGCTTTGCCCCATTGGAGAACCTGGAGATAAGAGAGAGACAAAACGTAAGAATCTTTGAAGTAGAGAAGCAAAGTGCATACAAGTGCTGAAAAATCCTAAGTGTGTGTAACGTGCAAACTGCGCGCGTCAAACTACGAACCACTCCTCGGTTGGGGGGAGATGATCGGGTTTACAACTAGCGTCAACTCTTAGGTTGACGGAGTTTGTTGTAAAGTAGATGTTGCTTCAACCGCTGAAGAAGTAGCTCTGGCAGTAACAGGGTCATCTTTAAAAAGCTCCTGAGAAGTAAACATCAGATCGCACAACCCCTCAAAAATGTCATCACCGCTGTGTTTGGCGGGACTTGTTATCTCAGTTCCTTCGTCACCAGATTTCCCTGAATGTTGAGGAGGCTCTTCTTCTTTGATGACTGGGGCAAGTGTAAGTCTGCCAGATGACCCTGCAACATCAATCGAAGTGGAACACTTTCCTAATGAAGTCTCAACAGTATGCTCTTTCGGTGTAAGCTCTCCGACGGAAGCTGGGGCAACTGATGTCTCCACTGGAGAATTAGGGACTTCGTGAGGCTGGGTAGAACGAGAAGGGTGCAAAAGCCCATATTGATGCAGAAGTTCATCTTTCAGCAAAAACTTAGTACTTCTTTCTTCAACCGGCACGGCACTTAATCCGTCAAAAGTCGTCTTGTGACTGGGATTTCTAGAGGGAGGAGGAAGTGTTGTAAAAGAGAAGAATGAAGTTAGCACTTAGCAATTCAGATCTTGAAAAAGCTGAAAAGGAAAGAACAGGAATGAGCAATCTTGCTTCCTTTTCTCCAGATGGCATAAAACCCTAGGGGGCAGCGGACGAAGAAGAATTGATTCAGAAAACTGTAAGCACTTTCGGAAAGATCTGTGATAAGTTTACGATTTCTGGCACTTCTCACGAGTATAAAGGAGGGTGGTCTTTATTCTTCGTAAATGAGCATAAGTAGCAAATTTCTTTGAAGCTCGGAAGACGGTTAAGTGTCCTCCTGAATAAAACGCACAATCGCATCAGGATGGCATAGCCATTGGGATGCAGTTGAAAGGGAGAGATGGTTGGCCGGAAAAGGAGTTGATGTAGAAATTCATTGAAAGGAGGAATGGCACCACAAAGGCACATCTGACGGTTGACGGCGACAAAACCGAGAGGTGGCTTGTCAGTAGTATCATTTGGGCCAGGAAGTATAGCGTCCGCTTCGGCAATCCCAAATTGAATACGTAATTGGTTGAATGATTGCTGACTCAGGGTTGTTGGAGTTCTTTCTGGAGGATTATCCAATGGGTCGGCTATCGGAAAGACTCCTTCAGATTGCTCGATTATCTCTTCTTGAGAAGACATTCTACACAAGGAACTGGATATTCAAATATGAAGGTGCACGTTTCCTAAATGTGTGAAGTGTTATGCAAAACTAATAAAATGACAAGCAAATATAACTGAAATTAAACTAACGGACATTTGTCGGTTACAGAGTTTCAGGTTTTGTTGTTTTAAGTCCAAATACAAGTGCAGTATTGATTCAAATAAATCAGCTTTAATTGATTAATATCACTTTGCTTTAGTACTTCACTTGAATTTGTTGATTCATGGCACTTCATATAATTTCTTTAAGTTGATTATTTTTTATCGACTAATCTGTCATTTGATGTGGGCAATCAGTGGTAGTATATTCGTCCCATTTTTCTGCAAATATTTAACAGGTTATTAGCTTACAAGTTAATATAGTCTATAAAGGAGTACGACAAGTTCGAGCAATTCATTCTAGCTGTTCAAGTTAGAAGTACAATCAAGTTCTATCAAAATTCTGAAGCTTTCAAGTTTAGTTCAAGTCCTTAAGTCACAATCCAAATCAAAAAATTCTCTAAGTTCAAGGTTGCTCACGACCTAACAGATTGGATTGAGATTGGTCTAGGTCGCAAGAAGCAACTCAAAATTTTTTTAAGTCCTAAGTCGTTCGAACGACCTAGGCACTAAGACGTTCACACGACCTAAAGACTAGGTCGCTCACGCGATCTAAAAGTTAAGTCAGCTATTCTAACTCGACCGCAACCTAAAGCCTATGCCGCAGGAAGATAGGTCGTTAATCTGTTAGGTCGTTCTACTTTAAGCTTTGAGTTGTTCCAGTAAGTAAAGTCGCGAGCAAGATAAGTCGCATGAGTCACATTCAAGCCAACAACCCTAATCCTGCTCTCCAATTACATTCTGCCACGCGTCCACTTCATGTGTATCGCCCAGAGGCATCACGGCACAACTTGCGGTCCACTAATCCAATAACCCTATAACTCCTCATCACCAAAATCATCTAAAATCGAGCCAAGTTATCTCAAATCCATCATGAACCTGATACATTGCCTTGATCGCGGGAATCATAATGATAGTGCGGCCGATGACAAGCAACAATCAACCGTAATACAACTTTTGGTGAAGCACAGCGTAAGGAATTGAGTTAGGGAAGGAAAATGTGGAGTTCATAACTCGATGGTGATCAAGAATCGAACAGTGAGCAAATCCACTTACACGATGAAGATGATCGGTGGCTACTTGGTTGAATTTCTGCCTTCGAGAGCTCAGCAACTTGTTAATGGCGGTTTCGAACAGTCAGTAAGGTGAAGGAAGAAGGAAACGACCTAACAGCTTATATAGGGGAGAGGAAGGAACACGAATCAACACAAAGCGACCTAACTCCTTCATAAGTTGCCCGCGACTTAACGATCTAAGCTCGCACGGGTTAAAAGATATCGAAGCATACGACCTAACTCTTAGACGTATACTTCGAGGGGCAAGTGTTAACCCTCTTCTTTCTACGACCGACGACCTATAAGATCAGATGGACCAGCGACCTACGACTCAACGGGTTAACAACTTATGTGAAGGTGCGACCTAACTACCTAAGGGAGTAAGCGAACTAACACATAAGGTGAATCAGCAAGTTGAACGACCTAGTCACTAAATGGACTGAGCGACCTAGCGCACTAATGACCTATGGACTGAGGTGACCTAACGACTTAAAGGTATACGCGACCTAGTAGCTAAGTGGATCTAACGACCTAACCAATGGAGCTACCTCGCGACCTAACTACTGAAGCAAAGTCCCTACCTAATGAAACAAGCGACCTAAGGAAGGAGCGGTCTTAACGACCTAAAGAGCTTACGACTTAAAGGCTCCTACAACCTAGCGACCTAATGGATTGAGCGACATAGCAAGTTGACGACCTAGTCAAGGTCGCTACGTTGGATATCTCAACATTGTCAAGTCACTAGCTACCCCTCTAAGTCGCCCACGACCTAAAGGTGTACGCGACCTAGCGAGTTAATAAGGCAAGCAACCTAACGGGGATAAAGTTCTCTAGCGACCTACGACTTATACCTAAGTCGCTCACGACCTAAGCTTACCAGAGGAGCCTCCTATGGCGCTTTATACTTAGGTCGGCCACGACCTATGACTTGCCAGTTTCTCCAAAACAACCAAGTATACCATGTATAAGCCGTAAACGGCTCCCACTAGGTCACGGACGAAAGGTCGCTTGCGACCTACGACCTAACACCGAGCTCTCCTATAAATAGCCCGCCTACTCCAACTAAAAGGGGACTTTTGGCTCATTTCCGGAACGCCGATACTCTGCTGCTCTCTCGACTTAATCAAACTTCAAGTACTCCAAACACCAAAGACGCTTCAACAAACTTCAAGAGGAAATCAAACACATTCATCATGAATTCAACGGATTCTTCTACAATCGGAGTTTGAGCTACTTGACTAAGTGTGTTGTAATCGGAGTTGATTGTAAAGAATTGTACTTGAATCAGCAATAAAGAGTATTAAAGTGGACGTAGGCTTGACCATAAGCCGAACCACTATAAAAACTGTGTCTTTTACTGCTTTTCTGTTATTTTCTGCTTATCTCTAATTCCCGTGTTCGCGGGTGGTGCTTTCATACTTACTCCATATACACCAGGGTGTTAGCGTTCAATTTTTAGCGTTAACAATATCGATTTCAAATATTGATTTGAACTACAAAAATAAACTATTTCGATTTCAATAGATTTCAAAGCTTTAAATGTTCAAATATTTTTAAAACTAAATTTGATAATTTCATTTATATTTCAAATTCTACTTTACAATTATTTAATATTGAAATATTCCCTTAATCAATCCAATATCATTTAAATAAATCTTAAATTACAATTTAAATAAACTAAATATTCCTTCAATTTTTTAAACTTTAAATATTTAATTAATCACTTTAAATCAAAATCAAGTTATAGAATCATAGCTTTAAATCTCAAATTCAATAGGTTTAAAATCAATTTTAATTGAGTATAATTCTTAAACAAATAAAAATACAATTCCAAATCAACTTTAAATTTATCTTTCCAACCTCAATTTATGAAATTATTATAAAATCTATTTTTTTAAAATATAATTTTAAATAAATACTTAAACATATTATATACTAATTAAATCAAACTTTATTAAATTAAATCTTAATATTAAATTTATATTATATTAAAACTTATTTTATATATTTTTAAAATAGTAAAATTATAAGTAAAATCTTAAAATTTAGATCTTCAAAACTAACTTATAAATTTAAATTTCCTAAACATATAATTTTAAAATCTAAAATTTAAACCTTTATAAAATAATATTTTTATATATAATATCTAAAAGTCAATATTTGTTAAAACCACATGTATTTCCTTTCAAAACCTTGGAAATCATTTTCAAAATACATATACATACATACATACATACACACACACACACACACACACATATATATACACCAACGGTGTCTGTATATAATTTTCTATCGTATGGTCAAGTGATACGGATATTTATCATTTCAATCCGCAATTTAAATATCTATGGGTATATAACTTTTCAACCCGCAATCCCAATTTCAATGTGAATGAAAATCGCTTGGGTTTATCATTTCAACCCGTAACGATTTTCTCCTATTCTACAAGATCGCTCGAGTATGTATCATTTCAACCCATAGGGAATTCTATACTAACAGGAACTTGCAGAGTGAGAACAGTTATGAATATAATATAACATATCAATAACAGGCATATATGATCAGTGATAATAAAATATAAATAATGTGATATGGTGTCATATCTCACAGGTGAACAGTTACAAATAATAGCATATCATATATAGCAATTAAATAACTAGCAACATCATATCTCATTTGTCGTTTCTAATGGAATCGAATCTAATAAATATAAGAATGTTAATCGTGAGTGATTGCTCACCTTTCGAGGCTAGAGAACAATGATGGTGAAGAAGATGACACGGATACACACACGAATTATGACTAGTGGGACATCGACAAGCTTGGAATTGCTGCGATAAATTCGATTTGAGAATGTAAGTCAAGATGGACTAGATATCGATGAAATAAATATATATATAGCCATATATTTCAAAATAAAAATTTAAACACGTATTCAAAATAATATCTTTAAAATATTATATATTGAAAATCAATATTAGATTTTAAACATATATACATATGTCAAAATCAAAAAATCTTTATGCATATTTCAAGATCGTTATTAATTTTAACACGTATAATTTCATATATATATATACACAGTACACGAAATCATTTCCTAACTGATATATTACTGGTATACTAATATAACTATTTCAAGTAAAACAAGCATTTATATAAACAAGCAACATAGAACTATCTTATATAACATATACCTGTAAACAGCAAACCACGCATAAATTACATAAATTTGTACGCACACACACACACACACATATATATATATATATATACAAGTAACATTATGTACTACTTATATAACTTATATTTTATAAACAACTTATATAACAACTTACATAAACAGATTTTATACCTTATAAATAACTGCATATATACATACACATTTTATATACATACTTATAAACAAACCTATATATTGAATATAATACAAAACAGGTGAAATGAACATATGTGTATAAACTAACCTACATAGACTTTATATTCAATATATATATATATATATAACTTGCATAACGTACATATAGGTATAAGTTATATATGACAGTTGTATGCACACTAGTACTACAAGATATATAAGTTACATATATACTAAATGAAATCAATACTTCAAAACAAATTATAACTCAACATATATATAAAAGAAAATTTTCAAATAAACGTATATATCCAAATATATACCAGATATACATATATATATAAAAAAAACTTAAAATATATAACATAATTTTTGCTAAAGTATTAACATATCAATATATTTATACACACAAACACACACACACCAAAACTTGTTGCTGCGTTTGAAGGTCCGAGGTAGAGGAACAGAGTGGTGAAGTGGCTGTCAACATTGGAGGTTCTGCTCGCGTGCGGGTCCGTGCTTGGGTCGATGGGAGGACCTGATCCACTTTGGAGAGGGACATGGTGATGGAGTGAGGCATTCGACAATGGTTCCGGTGGTGGAAGGCGCTGACACAAGGTAGGCGTGGGCTGGGCGATGAACTCGAGGCGAAGTGGATGGCAAAAGAAACGGGTTAATGGAGAAGGTGGAAATCTCAGTGATGAGGTGGCGGGTTTTGTGTGTGGTGAGCCGGTGGGGAAAGACGTGCTTTTGGAGGGGTGTATGGAAGGGGAAAATGGGCAGCTATGGAGGGTAGCACGCATTCGAGCTTCGGCAATATAAAGTTTCATATCAATTTTTTTAGATAATGGCAGACGCCACACTGACAGAGCTCGGAAAAATTAAAGGGAAGAGAAGGGTTTGAAAAACAAAAAGACACAGGTGGAAAATAGAAGGTCGTAAGGGTGGAAGAGGAAATGAATTGGTAACATAACATTGGTTATGCAAACAGATATAATTATATTTATTATTTTCTTCAAATGAAATGACAGAACGAAGCGCAGGATTCAAAGAAAATTATATTGATTATAGGGAATGGCAAATGCAAGTAAGTTGAATTCAGTAATTATTAAATGCAATGGCTATTTGATTCGACAGGTAGGTAGATGAAAGGACAGATGAAAATCAAAAGACTTGGTTGCGGAACCGATACGCTATGCGTTTCGCAGATTGCACCACACACCGGACTCCAAAATTAATAATTGAATATACCGTAGAGATCAGCACGACGAGATGATCAAAATGGTATACAGATATCAGTGGTACGATCATCCTATCAAAAGTCGATAATCAGTACCGAAAATGCTGCTAAAACGCCGTAAATAAGATAAACGGAGCAATGGCAGTCCAAATTTGACGAAAGAAATATGACGCCTCACTCAGAAAATGATTTACAAATTTATTGTATAAAAATATTCATGTTTGGAAAACATTTTATCATCATCATATATTAACTGATTTAAATTTAAATAAAATTACAGAACAAAATAAACTTCCAAATTTTCTAATGAAAATATACCATTTGCTATGTTTATATATACGTATTTCAAATATCAAATTTTTATTTCAAAATTTAATTATTTAAAATTTAACAAAATTTCAGTTAATCACGTTATTAAAAACCGTTAAAATTTACGAGTCGTTACACTTTCCCCACTCAAAACTTTTCGTCCCCGAAAAGAAACGAGGTAGGAGAATAGAAACTACCAGAAAGAAGAAAAAGATTGAAATATAAAATAAACCAATCAATTTAAACCATATAAATTTCATTTATTTTTAAATTTGTTTATATTCAACTAATTGATTTCAATTCAAGGTATTTTCATTCAGTTGGTTTAATTTCAAATTTATTAATGTTTGCAAAAAAATTCTTTCAAACAAAATTTATTTATTTTAACTCATTTATTTGATCCATTTGATTTCACTTATGTTAAATTCTCTTATAATTCCATTTTAACTATTTCTAAATTCATATTTATTTATTCATTATCTTATTATTCAATATATCTCAATTTACAATTTCTATAATCATAGATTAAGTATATAGACATTTATTATAATCATATGTTATTCAACAAATTAATTCTTTCATTTTCCAAATTATTATTTAATTTTATTCCACTTAACCGATCTTATCACTAGGGTTAAGCATACTGACACCTATTATAATCACTCAAATTTATTTATAAATTCCTTTAACATCGTTTTATAATGTGTACTATTCAATTACATAGCCAACTTCTGAATAATTTAGGTAATGGGAAAGAAATTGGGTATTATACAAGTAAGAATTTTCTAACTCAATTAATTCAAGTTTAAATATTTATTCAAAATTCTGGTTTCATTTTATCATTGAAATTATCCTTTAACATAAATTTAAGAGTTAAATTTCCGATTCCACTTCAAACCATTTAGGTATACATTGTACCTCTCAAATCAGATTTAAAATTATATACCAATATATATTATAAATCAAGTCATACTTAAGAAATTCAAATCAAATCAATTTCCAACACAAAAGCGTAGCAAAGCTACTAAGGGGTCTCTCCACTCTGAAACTTGAAAATGAATGTCGATGATGCTGCAGTCATCACTGAAATTATTTTTCCAGCAAAAATGGAGGAGAGTACTGATTTAAAACTTTAATAATTCTTTGGAAACAAATTTCTATTCGAAAATAATTTAAACAATATACTCTAAAATTTATAACCAAATTTCTAGAAATACTGGAAATTTGATTCTCAAATTCTTAGTTTTAAATTCATTTCAAATCCAAATTAGTTTATAGGCCATGTCTTATAATTTCATTTATTTATATTGTGTTATTTTGCTCTGTTCAAGTGTTTTGGAATTCCTATCGATAGCGTTGATGAGACGAATCGATCGAAACCCCAAATCAACCTACAACTCAAACAACACATTATAAAATATTTTTATATTAATTACAAATACACTTCCTCACTCGATGATTCAAAAATGGATTTCAAAACAAGGATAGAGATCCAAATTAGAAGAATCAAAATCAAAGAGAATTCTAGCTAAGAAGATAGGCTTGAATGGGAGATAAAATAATTAAACTTCAAATTAGGAAGATGGATAGACTTATATAAATCGCGGGCGGCCTTAACCGGGTCAACCGTTACTTCAAGAATAAGATTGATGCAGAATTTTGAGGAAAATCGACATTTGATCACAAGAGATAGAATTCAGGCATAGCAAGAGATAGTAGCATCTAAACCGATGATATAGAAGTCTTCGACGAATCGATTCCTATTGTAAAGGAGTTTCATCGCTTTCCAAAACATTTGGTGGAGCGCTATGGGATGCTCTAGAATCAAGAAAACATGAATAGGGAGAGACAAGAATGGATTTCAGAACGAATGAAAAAGTTCCAAAATTCAAAGGAAATCTAAATCAAAGAGGATGGAATTCAAGCTCGAACGAAGGCGATTCCGTAATTAAATTTACTATATATACTAAGTTTTGCCTAAAACCAGAGCTCTATTACCACATGTAACATCCTAATATTTCATGCCATTCGCATCCGCACATGTCGAAATTGAATTGCTCAAAATATCAGATTGTTAATTTATACTTGGCAAAACTCAGCATATACAGTAAATAAATCAATCACAGAATCACAGACACAAAGTAATATAACAATAAGCAGCAGAAACAAATGAATAGTAGTTTATGAAGCTACTATATATATATATAACAGAGTTAAAAAAAGATACAATAGAAGTCTCAAATACATAGAAGTCTCAATACAATAGTCAAATAACAAAATCTAAATATATTACTGGAGTCAACTGAATAACTGAAAGCTGAATAGATATAGATGGATCTCCAAGCGAAGCTCCAACTCCAAAAGGCGAGTCTCAAATGCTGTGACATTCAGTCTAACTCGAGCATAAAAAAACATAAAACACTTGAGTCAGGATTAACATTCTTATATCAATAAATCCAACTCAAGTAAAATATCAACTGAAATACAAGCAACTCAAATGATGTTTAGGATACCCATCCTCTAAGGATCCGTGGAACTATCTACTATGTAGTACAACACGCTATTATAATATGTCTATAGTAAAGTAAAAGTATTAAAATAGCGTTAAGACGTTACCCATATCCTACTTAACACATTTTATATATTCCCATAGTCTATACAGTACCGTAATCTCCCCCGTACTGGAGGTCGTCAGAGGGCACTCTATAGGTATGGTACAAAACAAACTCGTAGTGGGCTCGATATGGTAGGTGACACGGTATAACTAGGTAATGTCAAGGTAGATATACCAATTACACTTCCGGGCTGTTGGAAACACATAGCCGCAGTTACCGCCCAACTCGATCCACACTCCCAACACTCCGAGGGTGCACCCAATCAATCAGAAAGTAATAGAATGGTATCAAAGAAGTGTGTCCGATCGAAGGAGCTACCTCACTTGGCCCGTCAATTGCTTCTGTTTTAGCCACCTTAAGCTAACTCACGGGAGTCAGGTCCACGTATATACCACAAATGGAATCGTCACCAACCATCGTACTTCATTCTAGAATCTCCACCGTGTACACAGTTGTTAAAAGTGGTTTTCGGCATTGGTAGAGAGTATGACAATAACCGATCCCGGTCTCTTTAACAACCAGTCGTTATGATAACACCGTGGTCATTTCAAAATATCATACCTATTTCAAAAGCATATCAATTCAAGATCAATTTTCACTTCAAATATATCCAATTCCAAAATCATATCACTTTCAAAGTTATAACACTTTTGAAATTATGAAACTTAGAAATTATAACACTTTGGAAATCATAACACTTTGAAATCATAACACTTTGGAATTCATAACACTTTGAAAACATAACTTTGAAATCATAACACTTTACTCTTAAACAGATTAGATATTAATAATAGTATATATAATAAAATAGTTTATATAAGTTAAAATAGTTTATATAGTAAAATAATTAGTATGTTAAATTAGTTATAAGTAAAAAAAGTTTGTATTAAAATAATTTTATATTTAAAATAATTTATATTGAAAATAGTTTTATATTGAAAATAGTTTATATTAAAATAATTTTATATTTAAAGTAGTTTATATTAAGTAATATATATGTTAAAATAGTTTTATATTAAAATAGTATATATATTAAAATAATTTATAAAGTAAAATATTTATATATTTTAAAATACTTTTCACGATAAATATAGTTTCCTCAAAGTTCATAAATCATTTCGAATTAACTCAAATTCCAAAATCCCATATTTAAATCAAATCTCAGTTCTTTCACCTTAATTCAGTTCAATTCAAATCTCAATAAACCTGTAACAGACGACTTTTCGTCCACGAATGCCGACATCAATACGTCCACTGTATCAACTGCCGAGCAATCGAAGGCTGGAAAACCGTACTGTTAGGGTTAAAGAAGAGGTAGAAGATAGAAGAAGAGGGAAAAAGATAGAACAGAACAGAAAGAAACAACAGAACAATATCAGAATCTCATAATCGCAGTGGAACAACATATAATAGATAAATGAATAATCTTTAAACAAAGAACTATATCAGTTATTACATTACATCACATCACATTACATTATCAGAGTGTACAACAACAAACAACAGACAACAAAAAAGAAATACTATATACTAGTTGATACGCCATGCCATCCAGCTCGCCTCCAAATCTCTACAGCAACTCCTGAATTCCAGAATATCCTGATAACCTGACTCTAGACTGCCCGTGTGGAAATTGGTGGGCACCCAGAGTTTAAGAAGGAAAAAAATAAACTCCGAGTCAGTCATGGGACTGGTGTGAGAACTTAAAATAGTTTATCTTTAAAACAAACAAAAGGATAATTTTGAAATAGATTCGCAATGCTTTTTAGAAAATGAGATTACTATAAGGCCTCCCACACACACATAATGCAAACGCAGAATCGGAGGAGATTTCTCCTTATGATAGTCAAAGATGTTTGATACGCATTAAAAAGAAACATTTGATATTATTACTAGTGCATAGTGTAGGAAAAATCATTTCGAAAGTAAAGACATAAATCTTAGCCAGCATAGGCATTTCGCACTTATGCCTACTATAGCTACCATCCAAACAGTGGGGCGCCAGCATAAGTGAATGATAGGTTCTACAACTAAAACCGTACAAAATCGTATTGTTTCTTTGGATTTCCAACTAATGGTCAGGCCAAGAAACTTTCCATTGCCACATGGTATGCCTCTGGAAAGACGACCCGAGAACCTAACCGGATCTCTGCCAACACAAGGCCGGGTTACCCTTCAAACTGGGTAACTACCGACACGAATATGTCATTCCCCGATCGTAACCGATCTATAATCGAGGATCTCGATTTCCAACAACCACAAAGAAATAAATTTGCAGCAACAACATAGATTAAGTATCTTGGCTCCATACCATGATACCACCTCTATCCAGAAGGAATGACATACACTAAAGGGGTGCTACCCCCTAATAACCTTGCCGCATCCTTCCTGTTTTGACCGTTTTCGGGGTGTGAGGTCCGACGAAGTCTCGTCCACAAAGCCACGCTTTATACAAAAGTTGTGCTTTGATCATCAAATGCTCAATAGCACTTCGTATGCCACATTACTAATTTGGGAATGTATCACTAGTAACCATCAACTACATAACCTCTGAGCTCGTACGTCTCAGAGAAGGGTGTTAAGCTAAAAGAATAAATTCTCCGCCACCAACAGAAATATATTTGATAGAAACCAGCTTTACATCTCAAATTGTAATGTTAGACACACAATACATACAAGTCCGTTCCGGGATCGAACGGAACCGAAGGCACTTACAAAGAAGTCCTTGCAATCCGGATATTCACTAATCATGTTTGGACTTCCAGTCACTAAGGGTGATAAAACCTCTATATTGAAGATCAGCCGATGCAGAGTCATTCGATGGTAATCCTTCCGTTTTCAAAAATATCCGGTCTTCAACACCGGTTATCAAATGCAATCCATAACGACGTATCACATATTCGGAATGGGTTATACGACCCCAAGGTCCTTTCCCGGCTAACCCGAATAGTGAGCGCTTATTTTAAAAATAAGTGTGGCATTCAATTTCAAGCAATCACAACAAATAACTATTTAAAGGTAAATATTGATAGTCGGTTATTTAACCATCAATAGGCATGCTCAACATCATCAGATTCCAAATAATTTTCCAAAATATTTATTTTCCAAAATATCTTTACTAGATATATATTTTCCACACTTCAACCATTTGAAAACAAATTTCAAATCACTTTTCACCTTTCAATCTTTGAAAACAAATTTCAAATCAATTTCCTTAAACGGAAACACTTCCAAATATTTATCCATTTTAAATTTTAAAATGGTTCATTTAAATCGATATAATAAGTCCTTACCGATTTATTTTAAACTTACGTTCCAAGTCCGTAAATTTATTCCCACACTTCAAAAATAAATCAATGTTTATTTTTAAACAAATTCCCCTTTCTTTTATAAATTCCATAGTGAATTACAATTCCAAAATATCTATGAATATACGATTTCCAAATCGATTTCTAATATTCATTTTCAATTTATCTTTAAAAGATAAAATATATTCACTTTATATTGAAAAACATTTCCATACTTATTTAATAATAAGTAATTCACAAATCCATTTATTTTCAAAACTTTGAAAATATTCAATATACTTAAATCGCAGTTATGTATAGATTTCATTCTTTAAGGAAAACGTCCTTTCAAACACATTTATTTGGGTTAAAACGAATGTTGCATAAAACATCGTTACGACGACCCAAAATCACAAGTATAGGAATTCAAAATTTTAGATAGATATATAAATCCCAATACTATATAAAACATTTCCTTCCGGAAATCATTTACTATAACAACAGTGTTATACTCTGCCATTTTCTTATTTCTCGAAAACGTCTATTTCAACAATGAATGTTGAAATCTATGGTTTCGACACTTAATGCATTTTAAAACATCTTTAAATCGTTTTAATTCTATTTAAAATATCACTTTCCCAAAACACTTTAATATATTATTCATTGTCCCAAAATCGTGAATATACTTCCCAACCAAACTCTTATTATTACAACATTTAACTTAAAGGATAATTCACTGTCCAAAATCACGAATATCTCTCCTTTAATAAACTTCTATGTTCAATTCATCAAATTCAATTGATTTCGGATTTATAAAACAACGTTTATAAATTCACATTTATATTTTATAACAATTTTGATTTATATCTATTTATAACTCAATTTTATACCAAAAATCTAATTTATAAGTTAATTACTTGTAATCTTTTATTTTACGAAAATCTATTTATTTTAAAATTTCACAATTTATAAATCTATAAATTTCATTCACTTAAGAAATCCAATCATTCTTCATTTTAACACTTATAAAAACTCGTTTTATAATTCCTATATTTTTAATTTATAAATATCAATTTTATAAATCTTTTATATAAACCGTTTATAAAAATTCAAAAATCCCAATTTAAACTATTTTATAAATTAATTGACTATTTATTTAAAAAACCACATTTCAGTTATATTTCTCAAAAATCATAACTTTTATAACTTTAAATATTATAACGTTAATTTATTTAAAATGAATCAATTCAAAATTTTAATAAAACATATACTTTCAAAAATCACTTTAAAATCCTTTTAAAATTCGAAAATCATCACTTTAAAATCTTTTTAAAATTCCAAAATTGGCCCAATGATGCAACACACCAAATAGTCAATCACGACAACAAAGACATCATATATCAGTATATGATAATCAACAAATATCACAAAATCTGTAAATAAATCAATACAGTTGAGGAATCCAGTTGGATCCCTCCAACCTGTTTCCCTGCATCCACAGATGTTAGCACAATACCAATTCCGTTCCAATACGGAATATCGCGGTATATGGGTTCATAAAATATTATCCGCTGTTATACGACGCAATAGGGTCTCATCCGCTATATAATGCGGGAAATCAACTCCAAGTACATGAATAATACCAATTTCACTCAAGATAGAATTATCGCGGTATATGTTTTTAATAAATAACATCCGCTTAATATACGGCGTATAATGTCTATTTCAATCATCAATAGATAATAATTTATCATCCAGGCATACAATCAACAATTTTAAATCAAACTATTTAAAATTTAAATCGAACTATTCGATTGAGTGAGAAGTTCTCACCTCGCTTTCAATTCAGTTTCCGCGTTTTATTTCGAATAAAATTAAACGTACGTTTAATTTTACCTGAAATTCAAACTATCTCCAAATGACTTCAATCCTGTTCCATAGCGTAGTGCTCGACAAAACGAAGCTAACGCAATTCGTTTCATCCAAAACGGACCTCGTATGAAAGAGATATGCATTTTAGAAGTTTACACAATTTATATAATATAAATTTACATTTCTTTTAATATTTTTTAAACCTCAACCTAATCTGGCCGTCCATTTTTTTTATTCCACCAGATCAGGCCGTCCCCCCTTCTCTTTCTCCCTCACGTAAACACTCCAGTAAGATCGAACCCACAAGCCGCCTCAAAACCCAGAACCTCACGGCCAATTCGTGCATCTTCTCGACGATCAACGACATGGGTTTCGAAGCCATGCTCGAGAGCCACCATCGACCCAGATATGATGAAGCTCGGCCTCCCTATCTTCATGAAAAACGTGATCGAACGCCTCTCCTTTGTCGCTCGATTCTGACCTCCACATTGCGAATTAGGCGATCACAGCCGTTGAAATCGTAGAGCTCGTGAAGCTCTACAATGTTCTAGTTGAAGTCAAAGCGTAATAATTCGTAGACTGGAAGAAATCGAGGAGGAAACGAAATTAATTTCTAGACGTGTACAGTATAATGGCGGCTAGGGTTTGGAGAATTAGGTTTTTGCAAATTAGAGATAGTGAGGTCCTTATATAGAAAATTCTCCAAAACACTATTCACCCGAGATTTTTCGAACTCCAAACGAAGCTTGCCGGTTGGCGTTTCTAAGGTTTACCCCACGTTCCGAACACAATGGAATAGGTTTCGAAAGCTAATTCGATCATCTGTGCGGGTTACGGCAATAAACGATCAAATTTAAATTAATCGATTTAAACCAATTTCTATGCGTTTTGGCTTGCTCCGGACAAACCGTAAATCCGATTGACACGAAATTTGAAACCATATAATAATATAACATTACAGATCCGATGAAACTGGTTTCGTCAAAATCCGAGACTGTTTGAAAAATGGCTATTTTAACTCGTCAATTAAATATTAAAATATTCAATTTTCACAAATTAACTTTAAATTCAATTTTAAAAGTTCTATAACATCGTTCTAACTCCAATATGATTTAATATAACTTTATAAATCATTTTCAATAATACTAAACCCAATTTCCAATTATTTCTGTAATTTCACATATTAAATTATCGATTTAATTATCCAATTAAATCTAGATATTCGAAATATAAATTACTCGACTTATAAATTTCACTTATTAATATTTAAAATCAAGTAAATATTCAAATTTAAATTGGCAGAAATTCTGGGTCGTTACAAAACCCTTTTATATCGATTTTAAATATAGATTTAAACTACAAAAATAAACTATTTTGTTTCAATAGATTTCAAAGCTTTAAATATTCAAACACTTTCGAAACTAAATTTGATAATTTCATTTATATTTCAAATATAGCAATTGAACAGGTGAACAGTTACAGGTGTCATATCTCACAGGTGAACAGTTACGATAATAGCATATCATATATAGCAATTAAATAACTAGCAACAACGATGGTGAAGAAGATGACACGATACACACACGGATTAAGACCAGTGGGACAACGACAGGCTAGGAATTGCTGCGGTAAATACGATTTGAGAATGTAAGTCAAGATGGACTAAAGATCGATGAAATATATATATATATATATGTAGTCATATATTTCAAAATAAAAATTTAAACACGTATGTAAAATAAAATCTTTAAAATATTATATATTGAAAATCAATGTTAGATTTTAAACATATATACATATGTCAAAATCAAAAATCTTTATGCATATTTCAAGATGGTTATTAATTTTAACACATATAATTTAAATTATATATATATACACAGTACACGAAATCATTTCCTAACTGATATATTACTAGTATACTAATATAACTGTTTCAAGTAAAACATTTCAGGAAATAAACATTTATATAAACAAGCAACATACAAATATCTTATATAACATATATCTGTAGACAGCAAACCACGCATAACTTACATAAATTTGTTCATATATATACAAGTAACGTTATATACTACTTATATAACTTATATTTTACAAACAACTTATATAACAACTTACATAAACAGATTTTATACCTTATAAATAACCGCATATATACATACACATTTTATATACATACTTATAAACAAACCTATATATTAAACATAATACAAAACAGGTTAAATAAACATATGTGTATAAACTAACCGACATAGACTTCATATTCAATATATATATATATATATAACTTGCATAACGTACGTATAGATATAAGTTATATATGACAGTTGTATGCATACTATTACTACAAGAGATATAAGTTATATATATACTAAATGAAATCAATACTTCAAACCAAAATATAACTCAACATATATATAAAAGAAAATTTTCAAACAAACATACATATCAAAATATACATACATACATACATACATATATATATATATATATATATATAACTTGAAACATATAACATAATTTTAACTAAGTATTAACATATCAATATATATATACCAAAACTTGTTGCTGCACTTGAAGGTCCGAGGTAGAGGAGCAGAGTGGTGAAGTGGCTGTCAACGTTGGAGATTTTGCTCGCATGCAGATCCATGCTTGGGTCGATGGGAGGACCTGATCGACTTTGGAGAGGGACAAGGTAATGGAGTGAGGCATTCGACAATGGTTCCGGCGGTGGAAGGCGCTAACACAAGGCAGGCGTGGGCTGGACAATGAAGCTGAGGCGAAGTGGATGACAAAAGAAATGGGTTGATGGAGAAGGTGGAAATCCCAATGATGAGGTGGCGGGTTTTGCGTGTGGTGAAGCGGTGGGGAAAGACTTGCTTTTGGAGGGGTGTATGGAAGGGGAAAACGGGCAGCTATGGAGGGTAGCTGGCATTCGAGCTTCAACAATATAAAGTTTAATATTAATTTTTTTAGATAATGTTAAAAGCCACACTAACAGAGCTCGAAAAAATGAAAGGGAAGAGAAGGGTTTGAGAAACAAAAAGAAATAGGTGGAAAATAGAAGGTCGCAAAGGTGGAAGAGGAAATGAATCGGTAACATAACAGCGGTTATGCAAACAAATATAATTTATATTAATTATTTTATTCAAATGAAATGACAGAACGAAGTGCAAGATTCAAAGCAAATTATATTGAATATAGGGAATAGAAAAGGCCAGTAAGTTGAATTCAATAATTATTAAATGCAATGGCTGTTTTATTCGACAGGTAGGTAGATGAAAGGACAGATGGAAACCAAAAGACTTGGTTGCGGAACCGATACGCTATGCGTTTCGCAGATTGCACCGCACACCGGACTCTGAAATTAACAATTGAATATACCTAGAGATCAGCACGACGAGATGATCAAAACGGTATACAGATATTAGTGGTACGATCATCCTATCAAAAGTCGATAATCGGTACCGAAAATGCTGCCAAAACGCCGAAAATAAGATAAACGGAGCAATAGTAGTCCAAATTTGACGAAACGAAATATGACGCCTCGCTCAGAAGATGATTTAAAAATTTATTGCATTAAAATATTCATGTTTGGAAAACATTTTATTATCATCAAATATTAACTGATTTAAATTTATATAAAATTACAACAAAATAAATTTCCAAATTTTCTGATGAAAAATTACCATTTATTATGTTTATATATATATATACGTATTTCAAATATAAAAATTTTATTTCAAAATTCAATTATTTAAAATTTCACAAAATTTCAGTTAATTGCGTTATTAAAAAACGTTTAAATTACGGGTCATTACATATTTTTTTTCCAAATTTGTTTCTCAAATTTTCTAAGAGTTAGAAATATTCGAAAAAATTGGCGGAGTCTCCTTTGTACGAAGGTCCATTTATAATATCAAAAAAATAATTTATAATATACATCGATCGTTAGGTCGGAAACACAATATATTCAACGTTTAACACTTAAAATTTAATCCAAAAACATACCTTTCATTTTATCATTTTTAAAGCGAGTTAGCTTAATCTTATATAGCCCTTTTGCTCAAAATATAGTCCAACTATCATCTTTCACCTGTTCTTAACTCAAATAGATTATACTAGGTTACATTCATAAAATAAGAAGCACTACATTTGACTATTAAGGCAAACAAATCATTTTATTCGACTTCAGACCTGCTGTAAATAATTCAATTTTCGACATAGCAAACTTCAAAATTTTATAATACTTATAAAATTAAAGTTTTTCTACCGAGTCTAAGTTTTCTAGCAGTATAAAGATCATCAAAATCGGACCCACGGTTTAAAAGTTATTCTAAATTTACTTTCAGCTTAAATCTCAGAAATTTTCATAATTGGACAGAGATGTACATCCATTTTCAAACCCATTTTAGACTGAAAAAAAAGCAAAATCTTCCAATGTGGTAAAAAGAAGATTCATGGCTTACTAAAAGTAATTTCATTTACAAAAAGATTGAGCTTATTTGGCGTTATAAATCTCAAGTTATCCATGTTTTAGCACAGCACTTTTCCAAACCAAATTTCATCTTCCAAATCAATTTAAAATTTGAAATTTTTCCACAAACAATTTTAATTTTAAACTACATTTTGAAACAAGATTTTTGCTAAATCATTTATTAAATGATCTTCTTTTTCCTGGAACCTTAGACAAACAAAATTATGATTAACTCTATGCAATCATCTTTTAAAAGAAGTAATTCACTTATTGGAAACACTTTTATCACTTTACACAAACAAGTTTTTTTCTTTGAAACAACCAACTTTGAAGACTCGTTTTGAAAGAGATAACTAATCTCTTTCATTATCAAAAAATAATTAAATAAATTTTAAATTTACATATTAATTTTTAAATTGTTCTCACAATTTAAAATGATTGCATCTCATGACTTATTCATTTATTAAACCTTGCATCTCTTAATATAGCATTTTAAAATAAATGAACCATTCAAGTTCATATTTCCTCTTGTCATAAAATTAAATTTCCATATTTTTATCAACATAAAATTAATTAGAGTTTATAATTAATTCAAACTTGTTTTCAAAGGAATTTTACAATTTCATTTCAACAATCCTTAAGAAAAAAAATTTTAAAATTTGCTACTGTTTATTTTTAAATACCCAAATTCTCAAAACAAACTCCATCTTCAACATGTATCACTCATTTTAAAATATTCAATAAACATACTACTTTTTTTTAAAATATTATCTCATCTAAAGTACATCATTTCAACAATAAAACATAACTATATACCATTTCATTAAGTTTCAATTGTCATAATGGCTTTGCCTCGCCATAGGTTTATAATAACTAAACCTATCGATTGGCTGCAGAGTTGACCAAATGATCAAAACTAACTCGCCACTCATCTAACCCGCTACGCATCCACGGCTGCATATGTCATCCAAATAAAATTAATTCTCAAACCATTTCAGTTTATTCTTAACTTAATTTATATTAAAACTCAAATTTCCATGTCTTATTGTCTCATCCCAACGTTTAGGAAATTCCTATCGATAATGTTGGCCAAACGCATCGACCAGAATTCTTAAAGCACTAAACGGACAACCCAATACAAAAATTCATTTTCTTTAAAAAGAAATACCTCATATATAATACTCAAAATATTCTTTTTTTCTCAAAAATCTAGTTTCACTTAAAAACATATCTTCAATTTGAAATATTTGAAAACTCAATTATAACTTATACTCAAAACAAAAAACACAAGAAGAACCCATCGAGATATTCCCGGAATACTCGATTCATAAGACTGATGGAATAGACTAGAGCGTTTGTTATTCCGAATGATATAACGAACCACTCACAAGAACCATACGAGTGTGGAATGTGATAAGAGGAATGCTATCCTCTGCAACTCGTAGCTCATTAAAATGGGTGTAAGGTTAAGTTGAGGAATGGCCCTAGCACCACTTAATGGATTAAAAAAGGAGATCAACAATATATAATAGTAAGGTTAAGATATCTTCTTGATTGAGAAGAAGAACACTAGCAACATATCATTACTTCGAGTGAAGTAATTTCACAAAGTATATCAACAATTGAGTATCCAAAGAGGATATCTCAAAAGGAGGCAAGAACAACAATATCAAATAAATTCAATGAATCACCTCATTTCCCTAGTGGACATCCTCGTGGGCGGATGACCGAAAGGCTAAGAACCGGGCGTGAAATCAATACAATATTCAATTGCCCGATTGGGTGTCATACCCGAAACGGACTCACAGAAAACAACAGATTCAGAATGACTGTAATTCGAGATGTATCATCAACATCTCAAAACTCAAGAGTGAATACAGAGACTTTGGAATCATTACTAACATTACGAAGAACAAGAGACAACAAATCGACTAAATTAGGATACCAAAATATAGTATCCTCTGAATCACAGAATGTGGCTTAATAACATGCAAGCCACTCCTTCTCAAATCATTCCAAACTCAAGATTGAAAATCAAGATAGAAAATAGCATGCCAATACGCAAGAAAAGATAAGCTACAAGGAACAGTCATAAAATTCTCAAACATCTCACCCAAATATTGTGGATCCCCTTAATAGGATTTGCAATCCTCAAAGAAGAACAAGACAAGAACTAACGAAAAGCATCAACAAATTCCTCCGATACAGATGAGTGTCAAGCACCTGTTGCGAAGAGGACTCAAATAGAATAATCCCACTGGATTACTCCTAAGATAAGGTATCATCAATTCAATTTGGGAATACTACGGAATAAAATATATTCCTAGGCATATTCCAAATTATCTACTTCAAAAGATACTAAAAAGGCTAAGGACCAAAGATTAAGGAATTTGCAACACTTGTACTATACTTGGATGTATCGTCATATATGCTTTTGTTCTGTGTTTGTCATATTTTGTTCTGAACATAGCTCTGATACCAAGCTGTGACGCCCCCACCTTGAGATCGATATTAACAAAGAGAATTACCAGATAATTCTTTCTGCTAATGCGTAGAATAGGGCTGGTTAGGAGCGACCTTCTATAATCTTGTCTTAAACATCTACTGCATACGTCGATAAATGCTCTATATTTTTTTCCTTTTTCAAGTGGATCGACATATCCAATAAATGCTTAATACAAAACTATAGGTGGCTAATGGATCTATCAGAACAAAATACAATAACAAAACGCATATCACATCACAGAACAGTATTCATCATATATATAAATACATATACATAGATACATCCTAGTATGATACAAACTGATACACAAAAGTGGTACAGAGACCACACTATATACATTTAATCAAATACATATTAGAGTGAAGCGGAAAGAAATATAAACTACGCAAAAGTGCTAAGTTGATATCCAAGCAAATGCATCAAAGCTAAGTCCCATAACTGATAACTAACCTGAAACAACTCGGTCTGACCCAAGTACAAAATACACAGGTCAGTCTAGCTAAAACAATCAGTTAATGAGGATAGATGATAACATGAAGCATAAGATACAAAGTGATAATTCTTTTCAAATGAGAAGAGGCAATAAAAAGAACACATACTCATGACTTAAGTGAAACAATGTCACTTAAGTATATAAAGACCTCAAAAGAGGTAAACTCAACAATAACACTCAAATAATATAAATAATCACCTCATATCATCGGAGACATCCCAAAATTTCTACATGGTTTCCATGAACCATATCTCCTCAAAAGGGAAAACATCAATACAATCTCTTAACAAAATGGCAAACATAAACATTCTTAAATAGGATGATCCAGAACTCAAATACAGAAGAATCTCCAAATTCAATTATACCTCATCTTATCGGTATAAATGTATATAAATCTCAACTCGCCAAAATGGCAAAACCAAGAATATCCAATAAAATCATGAAATCATCCAAACTCATAACTCAAGGAACTCGATAAGAGTTCAATACATCATAAATGAAAGCACCATATATATAATATCTCATAGAGTACTAGGCTATCGATGTATTAAAACATCTTAAAATGGTGAAATCATAATAAAATAGAAAACTCAGAAAACCCGGATTGGCTAAATCCCTGATTGCAATGCCGAAGCAATGCTGCACGTGCTAAACTCAGACGGCCGAAGCCTCAGACAAGGTCGCTAACACCACCCAAAGCAGTTCGTCCTCATGACAAGGTCGTTGACACCTCTCCAAGCCATTTTGTCAGCCGTAACAAGGTCGCGAACATCTCCCAAAGCAGTTCGTCCTCATGACAAGGTCGCTAACACCTCTCAAAGCAGTTCTGTTAGGTAAACATCATGAATATGTCACAAACTCACGGATAGGAACCCGAAAAGTGTTAACGTGTGTCCCATACCACACGTTCGCGCTTAGCGGTTTACTAGCCGCTAGTCGATGCCACACTAGGAACATCATAAAACTTAGAAAATCATATCTTGCCTCGTCTCATTGGCAAGTGATAAAGAGACACCTTACTTGTCTCGCCTCATCGACAAGTATTAAACGGCAACCATAAATCTCAAAATATGAAATCATATACTCAAGACTTGCCTTATATCATTGGCAAGTAAATAAAACATCGTGATGGTTCTCATCGACCATACTCCTACATAGGAGATCTCAAACCATAATACTAGCCAAATATTGGCCATGTTAAATAATTCCAATAAATATGAATTATAAAACTCAAAATATTCCATAAAATGGCAAAACATCTTAGAAACAATAATCTCAAATAGCTTCGATCGTACAAGTCCGGAATTAACCGAAATAGTAAATGCTCGTGTCCCATACCACATGTTTTACTAAATCGTTTAATTCTCTTTCTCATACGTTTGAATAGTGTAAAAGTGTATGTTTTATATTTAAAATAGTTTAATAGAGAAAACAAGCTTTTAAAACTTTTTCCCGAAAAGGTTAATAAAACCAATATTTGAAATTCCTTTATTATAGGAAATACACAGCTTTTTATTAGAAAAATAATTTTAAAATACTATATAATAATAATTTGAAATGTCCATATATTTCAAAAATCACTTCAAAAATGGTTTAGTGAAAACCGTGCTAAAAAATAATGAAAAACAAGAAAGATAACTCAAGACCGATAACTTGAATTCAATATGAATTCATTCAAATTTAACCCAAAATCAATTCAAATTCTATTTAAATTTGAATTTCAAATTCTCCAAATATAGCTAGCCTATTGATAGGAATCATAGATCTCAAAACATCTCAAAAACAACATCAAAATCGAACAAGAATGAGAGCAAAAATAAGCTAATACAATTCTCAGGTCAATGATTGTTATTGCTGTCGTTTTGCTCACGAGACAGCAACAAATAAACATAATTTTGACCTAGCTAACTTCGAAATTTCATAAAACTAAAAACATGAAACTTTTAGCGCAAATTCTAAGCTTTTCGGAACATCTAAAATTATTGAATGTGGACAAGAAATGTGAATGATATGGCCAAAATAAATTCCAGATTGAAGTTCACTACAGCTGTCGTTTTAGTTTTGGGACAGCGATGCTAGAATGAACTTTCGACCATGTAAACATCAAAATTTCACAAAACCTAAAATATGAAAGTTGTGGAAAATAATCTAAGGTTTCAAAAACATCAAAAATCATCCAATTCGGATGTCAAACGGAAAAGATATGCTCAAATTACCAACAATACTTAACACAGAAAGTCACAGTTTTACAATGACAGAGCAGCGAGTTTGAATTGGATTTTTCGACCCTTTATGCTCAAAATTTTCGAAGGTGTTTAAAACAAAAGTTATCACACTCTTTTCAGGATTTCCAGAACTTCAAAGATTATCAAATTCCGATTTAAAACGAAAGAGATATGCCCAATTTACTAATAGCCATTCACAAATGAATATGCAACAAACAAAATTGAGATTTCTTACCTTGAAATCTCAATCAAAGCTAGAAATTGTGAGTTTTAAACTCACCTTAGCAAAATTTAGAGCAAATATAAGCAAGCTTGAAGAACATGATAGCCTTATGCCTTGATTATGCTTCAGGAACCTGAAAAAAGAAATATATAGACACGCAAAGAGAATCTGAAATTAAAGACAACACAAGTTCTCAAAACTAGAAATTGTTGAAATTATCTTTGGTTTTTGATTGATTACCCAAAATAATTAGCTTCAAATAGTTTTAATTTTGCATAAAAATTGGAGAATTTGAAGATTTGGATTCTAGGTTTTTAGAGGAAAGAGGGTTTTTTTTTTTCAATTTTCTTCTTTTTGTTTACTATAAACTGAACATGCATACGTTCAGTTTGAGAAGGAGATGATTTCTTTTTAGTTAAAATGGTGAGTGGGCTTTAAACCCAAAATCCAATAGTCTATGTGTTAATATTTAATCCAAATTAACTAAGTTATTCATGTTTTTACACTTTATTTTGCATATTTTAGCCAAAACAACACATTTCCATAGTTTAAACTTTATAAAATTATACAAACTTATTTTATGTTTAACAAAATATTTTCACAACATATAATAGATATTTTAGCCGTCAAAATTACTCTTATTTTTACTTAAATACTAAATTTACACTATAATTTATATAAAACAATATTTTAGCAAATAAAATCTAGACCAAAATCATTTTCTTGTCAAAATAAATATAACAAACCTTATTAACATCATTCTTACATCCAAATCTTATTTTAAACAAAATTACACATTTTTAATTACAATATTTTGTTAAAATTAACAAAAATCAACATTTGGCAATAATTTGCAAAATTATTGCAATTTTTCAAATTAAAACCTTATAATATTCATTTTTCCTCCAAACTAACATAAAAAGCTTGTTAAAACTTTATTTTCCTCATTTTACACTTATTTAACCAAATTAATGTTGATTAAATTATTTTGTCTCATTTAATTAATTCAATAAACTTCCAAATCATCATATTTCCAATATTCACCATTTATAACCAACATAATCATCTTTTACTCCATTTTATTCTTTCTAATTCTATTGTTTAGTCAAAATAAATGATTTTAAATCTCTAATTTATATTTATTTTCCAATACAGGTAATCATCAAAACCAAGGTTGTTACAAATTCAGTGTAAACCTGGTTCACCCCTTTAATTTATCACATTTGCTACGATTAACTATAAATTATTATATTGATATAGTAAGTGATTTTTGATAATGCTAACATAGCAATATACAGTTAGTTACTAAAGGCTAATGATGTAGTTACATCATCAATGACCACTAGTGGCGAACTATATATTGGTGTGACCGAGATAATAAATTTAAGGATGCTAGCAAATTCAATATATTATATTTAGGTAATTTCCTATTCATAATATGTGCGATATAGCATTTTTCGAACTAAAATATAAAGAATCTAACCAATATTAAAGTTTCATTGTAATAAACAGATTCATTTTTAATACATTTGTAGTTTTTATTATTTTTACAACTAACATTGAAGTTTCATTGTAGTCATACAATACATTCAGACTGGGTCATCATTGTTGGAAATTTATAGTGAATCACATAGCATGTATAATCTAACTCATAGTCCTAATAGCCAATATATTCAAGGCAAATAGTAAAAAATAAAGGCTTGGACACAACACATGGAGATGCAATGCTTCCACTATATGCAATATATACTTCTCAAATCAATGGCATGTTCTTTTCAACTCCACAAGAAAAATTAAGTTGAATGAATCTGAATGTAAATGTAGTTAGACTAAAACTTATTTTTAAATACTACTTAACTTATAAGTACTTAGATCTTTTCATTTATTACAGAAATTTTTTGTGTGTTGCCTTTGTAACTATTAGAATACATTTGAATTAATAATTTGTATGAACTTGACACAAATATGTTAAATAATATATTTTTGTCTTAACAGAATACCATTTGAAATAACTTTGCCATTAATCTAGTTGTTTTCTTGGTTGAGTGATCCTTTATCTCATGTCAAATTAGCGCAAAAGGCAAGTGGATATTTATCTTCTAATTTTCTTACATTTAACTAGTATGACTGTATCCTCTATCAAATTGAATAAATTTGTTAAAATAAGTATAAAAATCCTCTTTATAATAAAGGCATGCATTACTATTAAAAAAGCATGTTGAATATGATCATAAAACTTGTATGTTTATCTGTAACGACCCGTAAATTTAGCAAATAAATGGAATTTTACTTGAAACTTTGATTTAATTGATAAATTTGGAATTTTAATATATATTTTTGGGATTTGATGTGAAATATTCTTCCAAATTTAATAAAATTCAAATTTTGGTCAAACTTGGTCAAAGTTTGACTTCCGGTTGAAAATTTTAAATTTGAATTTTAAGTTTTTATTCTTTTTTTATAAAGTTGAATTTGGTTCTAACATTCTCTGTGCTTTCCTTTCGTTAAATTCCGATTTCTACATCTTAAAATCTGTAATCTTTGGCATATTACACGCAATTATTTTATATTTTATTTATCAATCTTATTTATTCTTTGGTTTTGGCTAGATTAGGTTGAGATTTAGTTAGTTTATTTGGTAGTTGGGCTTAGACTATTGGGCTATGAATTCCATTATTCACATGAAAGGTTGTTGGATATGAGAATTCACCTATTGAGATAATATACATTCATTTTCTATCTTCTGTTTCTCATCTTCTCTCATTCTCCTGCTCAGAAGTTTTACTGTAAGTTTCTTTCTCCTTTTTCAAATTTTTTTTCCAAACTCTAATCTTCCTCCTATTTCGGCCATCACCATGCCTTCTCCTCCTCCCATTCTTGGCTCCTTCTCCTACCCCATCATCATATTGGCCGAACCCCTCCTCTCCTATACCTTCCAATTGCTTTGGCCGTGACCTTGCCATAGCACCAACATCCATCATGGCTGAATCCAAACCATGGCCAAACTCAACAACGGTCGACGACCAACACTCCTTGCCTCCACTTCTCAAGACCTAGCCGAACCACTTCATCCATCTTCCAAATCCTACCAATTCCCCTAGCCGTGACCTTCCACTTCCTTAGCCTTAGGCCAAGCCCATCCCTTCCAACTCCTCAACCCTTGGCCTCCCTTTGCCTTATGCCCTTGCCGAGCCTTGTCTCAGCCCACACTTCAGCCATGGCCGAACCAAAACTAAGCCATAGGCCGAACCCCTTAGCCAAGTTTAGACCGAGCCCGAACCTAGTGTGGCCGAGCCTTGTAGCCATCTTGACCTAGCCTATTTCCACTTGCTTCTTTGAAAAAATATATTTTATTTTATCTATGTAAAATTATTTATTTACATATATATTTATTTATTTCTAAACTTTAGATTTGGATTCTCCTTCCGCTTAAGCTTGTCAGTGATTGTCGTGCTTATTCGGAGTTGTTTGGGTTTCGTTTGAAATCATTTTTCTCTAGCTAAGAAAGGTGAGTAATCATTCTTAACTACACACTTATATTTTGGTGATTCGATGTCATTTGAATTGTGTTGAGATGTGTATGCATGTTAGTAATTTCATATATGCTTATATTATGTTATTCCTCCTGATGTTATACTTGTTATGATCATATGCCATGATGTGTTATTTATTATTCTGTTTATTTCATATTCTGTTCTCACACTACAAGTTCCCTCACTATGGGTTGAAATGATACATATCCGAATGATCTTCAGATTAAGGAAAAATCATTATGAGATGAAATGATAGGCTCGAGCGATTTTTATTTGACTTGGGATTGCAGGTTGAAATGATATATACCCGGGAATTAAATAATTTTGGATTGAAATGATTTATATCTGTATCACTTGACCATAGGTTAGAAAATTTTATAAAGACACTGTGGTTGGTTTCAAATTAATTTTCTAAAAATTATTATGTATTTTGGGTTTTAAATATATGATTTATAAACTTAAATTTAATTTAATGATTTTATAAAATTTATGTATTTATTTTTTATGTGTTAATTTTTTTATAAGTCAATCATGGTTTAAATGAAATTTGAGGTTTAATTTATAATATAAAATTAATTTAATTTAATAATCTAATTTAACTTAATAATATAGATTTCATTTAACTTGATAATATAAATGTTAATTAATGTAATGGTATATTTTAAATAGTAAAAATAATAATTTTTCTTTGCTATAATAATAAATTTTTTAGTTAATAATGTACTTTTAACTTAATATAGGAAAAATACAGCTTTAATTGGATATTACAGTAGTAAATTTTATTTAACTAAAATCATAGTTTATTTAATATCCAAATAAATAATTTAGTATAAAAAACAGATTTTTATAATAACTATTTTAATTATAAGTATATATGCTATTTTAATATATAAACCGTTATAGTGGAAAATATTATGTTTCCAAAGTGCTATGACTTCTTAAGGTTGTGTTTTCAAAATGCTATGATTTCTAAAAGGTTATGTTTCCGAATTTCTACGATTCTAAAAGGTTACATTTTCAAAGTGTTAAGGTTTCTAGAATATTATGATTTCAAAAGTGTTATAATTAAGTGTTTAATTTTTTGAAAGTGTTACAACTTTGGAAATGAATACTATTTTTAAAGGATAATGATATTTGATTTATATGGTTTTGAAATGAATATGTTTGATATGAAATATGAATCAACTGACAAGAAATAACCACGGGTTATAATAACATTTGGTTGTTAAAGAGTCCGGGATCCGTAATTGTCATACTCTCTATCAATACCGAAAACCACTTTAACAACTGTGTACGAGGTGGAGATTCTAGAATGAAGTAGGTGGTTGGTGACGTCTATTTGAGGTATTTACGTGGACCTGACTCCCGTGAGTTAGCTTAAGGTAGCTAAAACAGGAGCAATTGAAGGGCCTAGTGAGGTAGCTCCTCTAATCGGACACACTTCTTCAATTTCCATTCTATTACTTTGTGATTGATTTGGTGCGCGCCTTTGATATGGGAGTGTGTATCGAGGTGGGCGGTAGCTGCGACTATGCGTTACCACCAGCCGGAAAGTGTAATTGGTATATCTACCCAGGCATTGCCTAGTTGTGCCGTGTCACCTACCATATCGAGCCTATTACGAGTTTGTTTTGTATCATACCTATGGAGTGCCCTTTGATATCCACTGGTTTGGTGGAGTTTACGGTATTGTATAGACTATGGGAATATATAAAAATATGTTAAGGGGGATATGGGTAACGCCTTAACGCTATTTTAGTAGTTTTTCTTACTATAGGCATTATTAAAATAGTGTATATTATTACACAGTAGATAGTTTAACGGATCCTTAAAGGATGGGAGATCCCAAGCATCCTTTAAGTTACTGATGCATTTTATACAGTTCACTTGAGTTGATTTACATTTTATAAGTATGTATGTCCTGACTCGAGTGTTCTGTGTTTTTCTTTATGCTCGGGTCAGCCTGAGTATCACAGCTTTGGAATCATCTTTTGGAGCTAGAGATCTGCTGGAGATTTAGCTATCTATCTATTTCCTATTTTAGTTATTTCCCTTCAGTCATTTGCTTATGTATTAGTGGATTTATATATTTGGATTTCCAGTTGTACTTGTTTTCAGACTCTGGTATTATGTATTTATTTTGAGACTATGTATCTAGTAGCTTCATAAACTACTATGTTTATTTTATTCCACTGCGAGTTATTCTGATATTCTGTGTTTGTGATTTTGTGATTGATTTTGTTTGCACCAAATTTATTAACAATCTGTTATTTTGAGTTATTCAAGTCCGACATGTGTGGTTTTATTGTCGGTTTGAATGGTCCAAAATAGCGGGATGTTACAGTATCCGTAACTCATATTTTGAACTGCCTATAACCAACATAATTAACTAAATCCATTTTGAAACCACTTAGTGATCAAATGTTAGAAATTCATTTTAATAAACCATTGAGTGATCAAATTGTTAAAAATATAAAATAAAATTTGGACTTGAATTCCTAGGATTGAATTTTAATTGGATTTCGAATAGCGGTCGGGTAATAGAGTGGTTAAGTGTATAGATCTTAAATTAAAAGAAAAATAAAACTTCCTTTCTTTTTCATTAAACCACACCCTTTACCTTATCTCCTTATCTCTTGAACCCTAAACAAACTTTTTCCCTTATATTCTCCTAAGTTCATACCCTAATTCATAAAAAAACGAAGGCTATCAAGCGCTAGTTTCTAGCGACTAAAGGCAGTTGCGATGGAATGGCATATGGGTTGAAGTGCAAATGCGTATGTTAGATGGATGGTGATATAAGGCCTAAGCGGGCATCTACGATGGAGGGTCGATGACTGAAGATGGTGACATGTAGTTGGATGTGCATTGACTTGAATGGCTCATCCGCAAAGGTCTCAGTATGAGATTTTGGTTAATCATAGGCAAACAGAAGGAACGACTGCTTCATAGGCACATTTGGGATGTTGAATCATGATGAGGTTTGATGTTTTGTGGTGGCTGAAGGTTGGAGTGATGTGCGAGCGTAATTCTCCTTATCTTCATTTTTAGCATAACTTCATTGAATAATCTCAGTGTTCTATATACTATGTTCATTTGCGTCGACTTAGTTAATGGTAGTAAATTAAGCTTTATTTTTCTCATCATATTGTGAAACATCAAAGTATATTGAATAAGTAATATGATCAATGGTGAGTTAATTTCTTCTCATGTTTTTATTCAAATAATTTAAAATTTAAATACATATAAGTTTAATTGGAATACTGGAAGATTGATTTACTGACCAGGCTTAGTGTTGATATCTTGATTTCAACTTACTAAAATTGAATGATACGTTGATTGATGATGGCATGGTAACCTTGATTATTATTTGTAGATGATTTATGGTTGAATTTTCTAATCGATGATTGTCTGAATTGAATAGTACATGGTTGAGCGATATGCTTTATTCTTTGATATTGATTATTTTTGACAAAGAGAAATTAAACTAAAAATGAGTGATTTGAATTATCTATATGAAAAATACGATACGAAGTTTAAAGCTAGTATGGTTTGTTGAATCATGCCTCTTTGAATTTTTGATGACGCAACTATACATACATACACACACACATACATATATATTTCACAACTTTATCTCTTATTGGATATTTCCAAAATATAAATGACTAGCTTTGCAATAAAAACACTGAAGGCCAAATTGTCAAGTATTGTTATAGTAGTAAGTCTAGAATATGATGTATAATATCCTTTGATGGTTGCATGTACTTATAAAAGATTCTAAATCAATCGAAAATCATATTAGAAAAGTTATATTTTAGATTTTCATAATCGACAGAAATCAGATGTTTGACTTATTATGTTAGACGTCTGAGTTTATAAAGACCATAAAATTTTAAAGTGTCCAAATGTCTGATTTAATAATCTAGATGTTTGAAAATTTTAAATTTATCCTTAAAACTCTCAGGAACAAACGTCGTGAATATTTTGATGTATGACCTACTTATTCACACGTATGAAGTGCTTTAAATTTTATTTTTACCAAGTAGGCCAGATGTCTAAATAAATCGACCAGACGCCTAATGAGGGTATCAAACATTTGATTGATCCATTCGGATGTCTGACCCTATAAAATGAAGTTTTTAAAATAAACAACACAGGTGTCTTACTATGATTTCGAAACATTACATGGTCTGAAATGAACCTATGCTTTTCTATTAAGAGTTAAATGTCTAACCTAAATAGTTCAGATGCCTATCTTAGTTTAAATTTTTATTTAATAATGCACAAGACATATATTCTTTTAACTTGGACATCTAAGAAAGATTAACGCCTAAATTTTTGAATGGTCTTTCTATGAGGAAGCATTTGTTTTAAAGAGTTGCAGTCTTGAAGAATCACTACTCTTCGAAAGATCTCTTCATAAATTCTCTTGCTTTCAATTCTCTTTCTATTTGATAGTATTTGAAATCAAAAGGCAATCAATCTATTCTCTATGTAATGACCTTCCTTTTGACCCTCAAAATTCAAAACTAATACATCCACGGTATTCACATGCCGAGCATCCAAGTGCCAGAAAGATCGACTGTTGGGGAAAAAGAAAGAAAAGACAGATGATAATCTCACATCATGACGAGTAATATATAATATAATACAGATCTTTACACAAAGAAAAACTATAATATACATACATCAATTATAGTACACTAAACAAATCATCATCCTGGATAGTTATAACAACCTGTCCTCACAAATGCTGTTAAATAAAACAACTAATACAATAGAAATAAAATATATAGGAATATGACTTAGAGGCATCAAGCTCGTCTCCTAAAGCTTCCAAGCATCCAAACTAGATCTTTAAATATGCTCGGTCTGACCCAAGCATTATAATAAAATAACACCTAAATCAGTTTGGTAAACCAGTGTGAGAAACACACCTCAAATGGATTTTTAATGTTATAAAAAATCTTTCTAAACACATGTATCTCGTAAGACCATACAGTGCATAAACACCGATGTGTTTTTACCCTAAGATAATCAAACCATTTACATTAGAAAATCCAGTGATATTATAGTAATGTTCAAGGGTGAAAATACCAATAATCAAGTAGTTATAATGCTCATGAGTGTACGTCACAACAATAATAGGTATATAATAAAAAACTACTAAGGCGCGTTTGCTAATTGTGTAGGATTCCATGGAGGTGCCCTCAGTACTTTGAGAATGGTCCTCGTGCACAAGGATCATAGTTATCCTTCTATAGCAATATAATACATCCCTAGTGATGTATAATAGGAAATACATAATTGGCCATGAAAGGCCGAATGCATCGCTCCATGCATGCATAACAAATGTAGGTAACTCTAGGAAGGAGAGACTGCACCTCATGGGCCAGCTAAACCCCAGGCTATGCATCCTATCACTGGTTTTAAACGTTACTGCGGATGAGGCTCCATCCAACATTCCAACTCACGCACTGCCACCTGAACAGATCTTAGAACCATACATGGATTCACATACCACAATAAGTCTTGGAATCACACATGGATTCTCTCATCTCAACAAAGATCTCGGAATCAGACATGGATTCCCATACCTCAACTAGTCTAGGAATCACACATGGATTCTAACATCCAAAATTAATCTCGGAATCACTTGTGGATTCCCACATCTCAGCGGGTCTTGGAATCATACATGGATTCCAACATCACAAACATATCTCGAATCTTCTCCAAGCATAGAACGTGTATATGGTTCTGGAGTGGTTAAGATTTTGAGTCATCTCTTACAAGTACACTCCCCCTCTTATCGGATGTTCTAAAACCAATAAATCGATTTCCAAAATGCTCAGTACCAATTCTTTAGGAAATAATCAGACAATACATAAAAGCAGGGATCACCCCCTAACCGTTTAAGTGGATGGATCTCCTCATAATTTGTTCTAAATGAACAAAATGAGTTTAGACGTACAGTATAGTACCGTTGATGGTAACTATAGCATATAATCCCCGTGTTTCTCCTAGATATTTCCAGTGTTAAAATCCTTCAGTGTTAAGCAGAGAATATTTCCATACCACCAAAATTGAGAAAGATTACTATTTTGGCCAAGATTTGTTAGTAGTTTATTTAACTACCAAATAAACAACCATTCAAAACAGAGATTACCTTTTCCATGGGAATCACTAAGCCACCTAAATCAATCCTTCATTAATTTTCTTTCCAAAATATTTAAAAAAATATTCATATACTTATCTCATCAGGATAAATATATTCATAAACCATTTCTTTCAAAACTCGAAAAATCTTTTTCACATACCATTAAGATAGTATAAGTATATTCCCTAGACACTCAGAGAGATTTTCTATTCAAAAATCATATTAAAATGTTCAAGTCCAAATGTCATTAAAATGGAGATATAAATAATCTAAAACACCATTCCTTCCACAAATCTCTTTACTTTATAAATATGTCCTTTATAAATCTCCAAATATATTTATAAAGCTTCTTTACAAATCTCTAATCTATTTATAGAACTTCTTTAAAAGTATCCAACCTTTATTTATAAAAATACTCCTTTATAAATCTCAAAAACCAATTTATAACACTTCCTATAATGACCCGCAAATTTTCCACTTGAATAAATTATATTTATTTTAAAATATTTAGGTATGGGTTGAAAAGTAAGAAGTAATCATATTTTAAGTGGTAAATAATAATAGTTATTTTGTTTGGAAAAAATATTATTGAACAAATTACCAAGGTAAAATATTGATAATTTGTAAATATCGTCTACGTAAAATATCGATAAAACAACCGGAAATCATTTTATCGATAAAATTGCTTTTAAAAATAAAAATCATGCATGGCTCTAGACACATCCACTAATATATGTACTCAAACAAGATTATGAAAGATAATAATTCATTTTATTTTCGGAAAATAAAATGTATTTATGACATCGATGGTTGATATCATCGGTTTTATATTTTTTTCCAAACATTCAAGTTAAGTTTAAATACTAAATAAATGGGTTTTTATTAAGAAATATACCTATTATAATTATTTAATAATGATGGTAAAATAGTTTTAATTTTTTTACCAAAATAGATAGTTCGTAGAAAAATAGAAAATATGACTGAAGAGCGTTTTTCAGAATTTTGTCTTTTCGACACCGAAAAGTTAACGAGAACGTTGTTCACATTTGTGCACCATGTGTACACATATAAGAGATAACTAGCAACATGATAGTACACTAAATTATTGCAATGACCCGCTATTTTGGACCATTCGCATCTGCACATGTCGGACTTGAATAATTCAAAATACCGAATTGTTAATTTAAATTTGGAAAAACTCAGCATAAACAGTAAATAAATAATCACAGATCATAGACACAGAGTAATAAATGCAGCGAAAACAAAAGATAGTAGTTCATGAAGCTACTATATACGTATCAGAGTTTAATAAGGCACAACAGATGTCTCGAATACCATAGTCAAATACAATATCAGAATACATCACTGGAATCAATTGAATATCTGAAAGCTTGATAGATAGCTGGATCTCCAAGTGAATCTCCAACTCCAAAGGTGAGTCTCGAATACTGGTACACTCAGTCTGACTCGAGCGTAAAGAAAAACAAAAAACACTCGAGTCAGGATTAACATTCTTATATCAATAAATCCACCTCAAGTGAAATAGCAACGGAAATACAAGTAACTCAAAGGATGTTTGGGATAACCATCCTCTAAGGATCCGTTAAACTATCTACTATGCAGTCGTGTACGCTAAGTAGATAATGTCTAACAGTAAAGTAAAATATCAAGATAGTGTTAAGGCATCACCATTATTCCCCTTAACACATTTTATAAGCATCATAGTCTATACATCACTGTAAACTCCATCGTAAACTAGTGGGATATCAGGGAGTACTTCATAAGTATAACACAAAACAAATCGTAGTGGTCGCATAAATAGGGATACAAGTATGACAAGGCACATGAGGCAATACCCAAGGTAGTGAAACTACCGTTTGCCTGATCCGGACTGGTGAGAACGCATTTCTGCAACGATCGCAACACCGTGAAACAACACTCCAAAAATTTCGAGGGTGCACCAATCAATAACAAGTGATGAGTAGTTTTCGAAGAAGTGTGTTCGCTCGAGGTGGCTAACCCCATTTGGCCCGGCACGGCTCCTGTTTTAGTCATTTCCAATTTGACACAAGTGTTAAGGCTATCCATTATCGTTCTCTTTCTTCAGTCATCACGTACATCATTCCAACCACTTCATTCTGGATCACACTCCGCATATAGTTATAAAACTGGTTTTCGGTTTAGACATTGAGTATGTCCCTAACCGATTCCGGTCTCTTTAATAACTTTCATAATTATTACACCGATTGGTCGTTTAATAAATTTCAAAACCAAATCAAATTCAATTTCAATTAGAATTTGTAAACCAACATTTCATTTGTCTTTCTATATCAATTTCCATAATTTACATTTCATAACTTCCAAGTTTTCATCTCAAAACTCTATAATTCAATTCCTAAATTTGATTAAAACAATCCAAATATTCATTTAAATTCGTATATAAGTTTCATTCCATAATCATTTAAAATTAATTTAATTTTACATTCAAATCAATTTATTCATTTATCGATTTCTTTCAATATTCGTTAAGTTAATTTATCATTCAAAACAATTCCTATTTAAATTCCAACTTATTTAAATCAATTACTTAAGTTCAACTTCATTATATCAAAGTTTACTTGGATTAAGTTAAATTCGTCAAATCAAATTCTTTAAATTACAAGTCTTACATTTATTTCAATAAACGCATTTTATTTCTTGTTAAAGAAATTCAATTTCACTTATTTATTTACTTAGTTACAAATTTCAAAACTCAGTTAATAACGAAACTTAGTTTCACTTATTCAAGAAGTTCAATTTCACTTAATAAAGAATTCAATTAATTTAATTATTAAATAATTCAATCTTATTCAATTATCAAATAATTTCAAAACTTAATTATTACTAATATCAAAACTTAATTATTAATAATTCCAAAACTTAATTATTAAATAATTTCAAACTTGATTATTAAATAATTCCAATTTTTAAAACAACGTTCTTTCAACAACTACTATGTTAATATTTTGTTTCAGATTTTAATATTAACATTTTCCTTTCATAAAAATTTAAATTCCAATTTTATTTCAAAACCTTATTATTATTCAAATAAAATCTTTATTTTATTTATATCAAATTTTTGACAAGTCGGGTTTTTATTTAATTTCCTATCCTAAGTCAAAGTTTTATCTGGGTATTTATCATTTCAACCCAATTCCATTTCAATTCAAAAATCAAAGCATAGCAAAAGGAACTTGCAGTGTGATAACTGGGATCGTGTCAAAGTATATAAACAAGCAATAACAAAAATCAATAACAATCCAATAATTAATTTAAATAATCCCGAAATAATCGTATTAATTCACATTGTTGTTTGTGCAAATTAATATAATTATTTCTAGAATCAACACTATCATTTCATGTTGATTAAAGAATATTACACTATTATTTTATGTGGTTCTACACTTGACATTTATTATTCGATTTCATACTATATCAATTTATACAACATAAATTTAAATGGTTCAAGGTGTAATTAACCATATTTCTACATGTCAATGTATTTGAACATTTAAAGGGGTCATATTATGCAAATATAACTAATCAAATTCAACAAATATATCGATTCAAATTTTAACTATCCTACGTCAAATTCAATTGCATATTATTTATCACTTTATACATTAACGATTTAACGTCCAATGTAAACAACAAATAATCAATCAATTATCAACCAAACTGGATTATCATCGTATAAGTAACAGATAATGGTGTCAAATGTCACAGGTGAACTGATACAAGTAATAACATATATACAATAGTGTAAATAACTAACAACAGCATATTTCAATTGTCATTTCAATTGAAATCAAATTTAATAAATAAAAGAACATTAATCATGAGTGATTGCTCACATTTCGAGGCTAGAGATTTGACACTGAAATTGGGTTACGAAATGCAAGCACGAACTACAAATCAAAGCTAGATAGATACGGATTCGACGGACAAGTTGATAGACAAAGAATTTGACAAAATCAAATCAGAGCTGAATCGATGGGGATAAGGTATAAGTGAACATATATTTATAACTATGTACATATATAAAACCATATTTTATATTCAAACACACTTTCAAAATATTAAATATATATATGTACTTCAAAATCTTTGTTTAAATTAAACTTATATTTTACAGTCAAATATATACACACGATAAACGTTGAAATAATTGCTTATACGGCAAGCCATATCATAAACAACAGGTTTGAATATACATAGCTAGTATTGTAAATATTAAGTTAGCTGTATGCAATTTCTTGAACACGCGTACATAATGTACAAAAGAAATTCAAGCTATTATAACTCCTTGGGACTCAAAACAATTTATAAATTTGTATGGCCAAGTACATTTTAGCAACAGATTTGTTATATTGAAGTTATTTCAAAACCAAGTCATATACAACTTATATATATTTACACGAACAGATTTAAAAATCTATACTACATATTATATAATTAATAAATACATATACATACGAGCATCAGTAATACATATAAAAGAAAAGTAAACTGTAAATATAAAAGCTTTGAATAATATATACAGTAGACTTATGTATGTACGCATAAATGACCATCATGTAAAGAACCAACTCACACTTATGTAACCAATATTACCTTTACCAAAATCATATCATAAAATTTTATCCTTGAAATCTGAAATGCCCCACGATATTTGCAGTTATTATAAAAATATATATTAGAAAACTAACTCCATAAAATACTGTAAAATTATATAAGCTAAACTTTTAACAAGTAAATAACTCATATACTATATCCACAAACAAACTGTTTGCATATATCCTAACAAAAAAACAACTTATACAGAAAAGCAACTTTTATAGTTTATTATTTTCAAGCACAACTTATAGAACTGTATATGTATACTAATATAAAAAAACAGACCTTCAAAGACAAAGAGATGGGGCTCGGCTAACATGGGTGGATGGGTTGAATAGCAGGGGGTGCGCGAAGGTTGCGGGTGAGCCGACATGGAGGGGAGATCAGAACAAGGCACGCGTGGAGGCTAGGTTCTTGGTGAATACTGTGCACGCGGCATGAGTTTAAGGTCGAGATAGGTAGGTTCAGTTGGAGCGTGTGTGGCCGGAGGTGGCTGCTGATGGGAACGGGCTAGAGGAGGTGTAACGACGCGATTTTTCATCGCTCGAAAATTGACATTAATACGTCCACTGTATCAACTACCGAGCAATCGAATGCCGAAAAACCGAATAGTTAGGGTTTAAGAAAAAGAGGTAGAAGAAGAAGAAAGAAAAGCAACAGAAACATTATCAGAATCTCACAGTCGCAGCGGAACAACATATAATAGATAAATGAATAATCTTTAAAACAAAGAACTATATCAGTTATTACATTACATCACATTTCATTACATTATCAGAGTGTACAACAATAAACAGCGGAAAAGAAATACTATATACTAGTTGATACGCCATGCCATCCAGCTTGCTTCCAGATCTCTACAGCAACTCTCGAATTCCAGAATGACCTGATAACCTGACTCTAGACTGCCCATGTGGAAATTGGTGGGCACCCAGAGTTTAGGAAGGGAAACAATAAACTCCAAGTTAGTCATGAGACTGGTATGAGAACTTAAAACAGTTTATCTTTAAAACAAACAGTAGGAGAAATTTTAAAGTCAATTCGCAATGCTTTTGGAAAATGAAACTACCATAAGGCCTCCCGCACACACACACAATGCAAACGCAGAATCAGAGGAGATTTCTCCTTATGATAGTCAAAGATGCTTACTACGTAGAATCATTTGATTTTTATTATTATTAGGGCATAGTGTAGAAAACATTTCGAAAGTATAATATAAATCTTAGCCAACATACGACCATTATCGTATGCCTACTGTAGCTACCATATTCAATAGCAAGTTACCGCCACATTCCATGGCAGGTTATGCAACTAAAACCGTACAAGGTGCATATTGTTTTGTTTGGATTTCATGAATATATTATTCTCGCCACATCCCAAAACATTTCTTTAATATATTATTCACTGTCCAAAATCGTGAATATATTTCGTTAACCAATTTCAATATTCTACGCATTTAATTCAGAATTATCCAACTGTCCAAAATCGTGGATATAAATCTCTAACCAAATTCAACACTTCCACATATTTAATTAAAGGATTATCCACTGTCCAAAATCGTGGATATAATTCCTTTAACCAAATTCAACACTTCCACATATTTAATTTTAACACTTATAAAAACTCGTTTCTTAATTCCAATATTTTTAATTTATAAATATCAATTTTATAAATCTTTTATATAAACTGTTTATAATAATTCAAAAATCCCAATTTAAACCATTTTATAAATTTATCAACTACTTATTTCAAAAATCACATTTCAGTTTATTTCACAAAAATCATAATTTTTATAATATTAAATTTTATAACGTTAATTTATTTATAATGAATCAATTCAAAAAAATAATAATAAAACATATACTTTCAAAAATCACTTTAAAAACCCTTTTAAATTCAAAATCGTTACTTTAACATTTTTAAAACTCCAAAAATAGTCCCAATGATGCAACAACACCAAATAATAAATCACGGCATTCAAACATCATATATCACCATATGATAATCAACAAATATCACGATATCTGTAATCAAATAAATACTAGTGAGGAATCCAGTTGGATCCCTCCAACCTATTTCCCTGCATCCACAGATGTTAGCACAATACCAATTTCATTCCAATACGGAATATCGCGGTATATAGGATTTATAAAATATTACCCGCTATTATGCGGCGCAATAGGGTCTCATCCGCTATATAATGCGGGAAATCAACTCTAAGTACATAGATAATAACAATTTCACTTTGCAGTGAAATATTCGCGGTATATGTTTTTAATAAATAACCTCCGCTTAATATACGGCGTATAATGTCTATTTCAATACAATAGATAACAATCATCAATCCAATCACACAATCAAGCAATTTTAAATCTAACTATTTAAAATTTAAATCGAAATGCATTTCAATTGAGTGAGAAGTTCTCACCTTGAGTTTTCGATAACAGTTGTAGTGTTTTATTTCGAATAAAATTAAACACGCGTTTAATTTTACCCGAAATTCAAACTAGCTCCAATTGATTCCAATCCAGATCTATCGCGTAGTGCTCGTCAAAACGAAGCCAACGCAATTCGTTTCGTCTTTTTTCGACCTCGTATGAACAAGATATCGTATTTTAAACATCATATAATTTATAATATAATTTAATTTACAAATTAATTTTTATTTTCAAACACCAAATCTCGGCCGTTAATTCCATTGATTGCATCTAGGCCGCAACTACTTTCTTCCTTCTCCAGTAAAACAAATGTGTACGTGAACCCAAACTCACGCAAAGAAAAATCGATGGTCGTGCCTCCCAATCACGACCGGAAGTTGATCGAGCCTCGCCATTGATTGCGCCTCCATGCCACACGCCTCCGCCCCCAGCGCCGTTGAACTCGATCGAGCCAATTTCTTGAATTTCGTATGCGAACATGATGGCTTTGAGTGCGAATTGCCGCTGAACCACTCAACTTCATACGATCATCTCCGTATGGATGGATAGATCTTGCGATGCTCTACAAATCTCGCGTTGGAAGTTTCTTGAAATGATTTTTGGATTGAGAGAAATTAGAGAGGAAAGATTCGAACAATATCAGCCTTCTAAAAAAAATGGCGGCTACTGATTAGGGTTAGGGTTTGCAAAAATTTGAGGGTGGTGAGGTTCCTTTATAGAAATTTTCCTTTATAGAAATTTTCACCAAACACTATTCATCCGACTTTTCCGAACTCCAAATCTCGCGCGTTGACTGGCGTTTCTAGGGTTTAACCAGCGTTCCGGACACAATGGAATAGGTTTCGGAGGCTAATTCGATCATCTGTGCAAGTTACGGCAATAAACGATTAAATTTAAATTAAACCGATTAAAATAATTTCTATGCGTTTTGGCTTGCCCCGGACAAACAGTAAATCCGATTGACACGAAATTTGAAATCTTACAATAATATAACATTACGGATCCGATGAAACTAGTTTCTTAAAAATCCGAGACAGCTTGAAAAATGACTATTTTTATACGTCAATTAAATATTAAAATATTCAATTTTCACAATTTAACTTTTAATTCGATTTTAAAAGTTCTATAACATCATTCTAACTTCAATATGATAAAATAAAATTTTACAAATCAATTTTAATCATATTTAACCCAATTTTCAATTATTTCTGTATTTTCAAATATTAAATTATCGATTTAATTATCCAATTAAATCTAGATATTCAAAATAAAATTTATTTGACTTACAAATATTTACTTGTTACTATTTAAAATCAATTAAATGTACGAATTTATTTAACAGAAATTCTGGGTCGTTACAGGAGGAGAAGGTACGACGGTGTGGAGTCTTTTTTCTCGGATATGGTGCGAGCGTAAATGAAGGAGAGAGGAGGAGCTTGGTCACGCCTGAAGTGAGGAAGGAGGCGATGGGACATGCCGTTTTGGAGAGAGGGGAGGAATGGTGCGTGGAGGGAGGAGGTTGAACGGTTGACTGTGGCGTGTAGAGGGATGTCGTTCATCTGCAAAGAGGGCTGAGCTCGGTTTATGGGGTCACGGCTGGAGGAAGGCGCTGAGTGGAAGCACGGCGGAGGCGACTTGGTGGCAGGGCAGTTCAGGGCGAGGCCGTGGGATAACGGTGATGGTTGCTTGCGTTGTGGGTTTTGTAAAGAAGGATTGGTAGATTTTTCTTTTTGTTGTATGTTTAACAATATATATATACATATACATACATACATACATACATACATACATACATATATACATACATATATATATATATATATATATATTGTATGGAAGCTTCAGCCGAACCAATTAAGTTTATAAAACTTTCAAAAGAAGCGTAGGGGAACAGGGAGGAAATGGAAAGGCACAGTCATAAAAAGGAGAGCCTTGCACTAGAAAAGAAACGAATATGGGAAAATGAATTCATAAATGCAAATGGAAGTGGACTGTTATTAAGCCAACATTTGAACCGTTCAAAATTAATAATGCAAACCTATAAAAAATTTATATTTCAAAACTGATGGAAATAAGGGCAGTCATCAATGCATGGAAAAGATGGAAAAGTAACAGCTGATAATAAATGCCTACAGCCGTTTGAAATCTGAATGGACATCAAAAGTGGTACCGCTACGACGAGCTGTTTTATCGTTTCTGTCGCATACCGGACCTCAAAACACGGAAATAAATATACCGCAGAGATCAGCACGACGAGACGATCAAAACAGTATATATATATCCGTAGTATGATTGAATTATAAAAATTTGAATTTTCTACTAGCTGAAAATGCAGCAAAAACGTAGAAAAATAAGATGACGGAGCTAAAGAAGTCCGAATTTGAAAAAATGAAAAATGACTTCTTGCTTAGAAGATGATTTAGAATTTTTCTATATAAAAATATTTAAGTTTCGAAAACATTTTATATTCATCAATTCCTAACTGATTAAATTGAAATTACACACGAAAATAAACTTTCATGTTTTCGGATGAAAATTTACCAGTTGCTATATTTAACTAGACGCATTTCAAATATCAAAATATTATTTCAAAATTTTATCGTTTACAATTTCCCAAATTTCAATTAAATATATTAAACAAACGAATAAAATTATTAAAAATATACGGGTCGTTACACTCTCCCCCACTCAAAACTTTTCATCCCCGAAAAGGAAAGAGGTAGGAGAATAGAACCAACCAGAAAGGAAAATAGATTGGAAAACAAAATAAGCAATTAATCTAAACCATATAAAATTTGATTTAAACATATTGATATTCACTAATTGGTTTAAATCTGTTCATATTAAATCAATAATATTCATTAAATTTAAATTTGTTAGTTCAAACTATAAATTTCTATTTAAATCAAATTAATATCCAATAATTGAATTTAAATTCAAAGTATTTCATTAATTGATTATATTGTTAATTTATTAATTCTCTCAAAGCAAAAATTTATTTACTTTATCTCATTTATTCATTATCTTATTATCCAATTATACCCTATAATTTTCTAAAATTAATAATCATATTTTAATCAACAAATTTAATTCTTCTTTATTCCAAATTATTATTAAATTAATTCCACTTAATATATCCTATCCCATATATTAAGTATATTTACACTATTTAAAACCACTCAAAATTATTTATAAATTCCTTTAACATCATTTATACTGTATAATATTCAATTACATAGTTAACTTTTGAAAATTTAGGTAAGGTATATATAATGCAATTGAGTATTATCCAAATAAAATTTTACAATTCAGTTATTTCAAGTTAGGTATTTATATAAAAAGAATTTGGCTTCATTTATAATTGAAAATCATCCTTCAACAAATTTTAAGAATTAATTTTCGATTAGCTTCAAACAACTTAGAAATAAAAATATATATATATATATATTCATAATATATCAAATCAAATTTAAAATATTCAATATATATTATAAATCAAGTCATGTTAAGAAATTCAAATCAATTTTTTTTATTTTTTTTTCAAACAAACAAAAGTGTATTAGGGCTATAGAATAGTCTCTTCACTTCGAAACTCGAAAATGAATGTCGATGATGAGGCCGTCATCACCGAAATTATTTTCCAGCGACAAAGAGAAGAGCACTGATTTTAAACATTTTAAAATTCTTTGAAACGGTTTCTATTTGAAAATATCTTAAATACTATACGCTTTAAGACTTTTTAAAAAAATCAAAGTTTGAAATCACCGGAAATCAAATTCTCAAATTCCTGATTTACATTCATTTCAAATTCCAAATAAAATTATAATCAAGTTTTATAAATTCATTTATTTATATTATGAAATAGTCAATGGTTTATAAAACAATAAATGAAAATTTAATATTATCATTTTGGACAACATATTCATTAACAATTTAATTTTAGAAAAATTTATACTTATATATAATGTAATCATTCAAAATTATTTACTAAATTTGAAACAATATTGTGTCAGTTTGCTTTGTTCAAGTGTTTTAGAAATTCTATCGATAGCGTTGATCAGACGAATCGATCGAAAACCCAAATCAACATCAACAACTCAAACAACACAATATTTAATAAAACATTTTTAATATTAATTTACAAATACACTTCCTCGCTCGACGATACAAGAATAAATTCCAAAACAAGAATAAAGATTCAAATATGATGGACTAAAATCAAAGAGAATTTTGATTCGAAGATAGGTTCGAAACAAAAATAAGATGATTTAAATAACAAAATCGGGAGATGGATAACTTATATAAAACGCGGGAAACCTTAATCGGTCGATCGTGACTTCAAGAATAAGATCGATGTAGAATTCCAAGGTAAATCTACATTCGATCTCAAGAAATAGAATTCAGGTATAGCAGGAGATAGATAGCATCGTAAACAGAGGATACAGAAATCTCCGGTAAATCAATGCCTATTGTAAAGGGTTTCACCCCCTTAAAAATCATTCGAAGTTTGGCAAGATCATCGATTCATTATAAGGGTCATTCGAAGTGGAGTTATGGGATGCTCCAGAATTGGAAGAAGACGAATAGTGAGGGACACGAATGAATTTTTGGAACCGCAAGGAACGTTCTAAAATTCAAAGGAATCAAGTCAAAAGGAAGAGATTCAAACTCGAATGAGAGTGATTCTGTAAATACATTTACCCTATATGCTAAGTTTTGCCTAGAGCTACCAAAGCTCTGATACCAACTGTAACAACCCGCTATTTTGGACCATTCGCATCCGCACATGTCGGACTTGAATAATTCAAAATACCGAATTGTTAGTTTAAATTTGGCAAAACTGAGCATAAACAGTAAATAAATAATCACAGATCACAGACACAGAGTAATAAATGAAGCGGAAACAAAAGATAGTAGTTCATGAAGCTACTATATACATATCAGAGTTTAATAAGGTGCAATAGATGTCTCGAATACCATAGTCAAATACAATATCAGAATACATCACTAGAATCAACTGAATATCTGAAAGCTTGATAGATAGCTGGATCTCCAAGCGAAGCTCCAACTCCAAAGGTGAGTCCTGAATACTGGTACACTCAATCTGACCCGAGCGTAAAGCAAAACAAAAAACACTCAAGTCAGGATTAACATTCTTATATCAATAAATCCAACTCAAGTGAAATAGCAACTGAAATACAAGTAACTCAAAGGATGTTTGGGATAACCATCCTCTAAGGATCCGTTAAACTATCTACTATGTAGTAGTGTACGCTAAGTAGATATTGTCTAATAGTAAAGTAAAATATCAAGATAGTGTTAAGGCGTCACCATTATTCCCCTTAACACATTTTATAAGCATCATAGTCTGTACAGCACTGTAAACTCCACAGTAAACTAGTGGGATATTAGGGAGTACTCCATAGGTATAATACAAAACAAATCGTAGTGGTCGTGTATATAGGGATACAAGTATGAAAAGGTACATGAGGCAATACCCAAGGTAGTGAAACTACCATTTGCCTGATCCGGACTGGTGAGAATGCATCGCCGCAACGATCGCAACACCCGCGAAACAACAATCCCAAAATTTCGAGGGTGCACCAACCAATAACAAGTAATGAGTAGTTTTCGAAGAAGTGTGTTCGCTCGAGGTGGCTAACCCGATTTGGCCTTGCACGGCTCCTGTTTTAGTCATTTCCAATTCGGCACAAGTGTCAAGGCTATCCATTATCGTTCTCTTTCTTCAGTCATCACGTACATCATTCCAACCACTTCATTCTGGATCATACTCCGCGTATAGTTATTAAATTGGTTTTTGGTTTAGACAGTGAGTATGTCCCTAACTGATTCCGGTCTCTTTAATAACTTTCATAATTATTACACCGATTGGTCGTTTCATAAATTTCAAAACCAAATCAAATTCAATTTCAATTAGAATTTGTAAACCAACATTTCATTTGTCTTTCTATATTAATTTCCATAATTTACGTTTCATAACTTCCAAATTTCCATCTCAAAACTCTTGCATTCACTTAGTTGCATTAGTTCATGCGTGTGTGTGTATATATATATAAACAACAAAATCCAAAAATAAAAAATTACATTTTACTTAACTTAGTTCTTATTTAATCCAAAAAAAAATTAATCGTTTCCTTGGAATTTTTTCATTAAAAACAAAAAATAAATTAAAAAAATATAAAAACAAAAAACAAAAAAAAACACAAAAACTTATAGAAAAATCCTTTTTGGTAAATATTTGGCCTTTCTTAAGCAAAATCATATTAAAAAATTTGAAAATCCAAAAAACAAAAAAAATTGAATCTCCCTTTTCAAAATTAAATCTTTTTGGTAAATATTTGGCCTTTCTAAAGAAAAAACATATAATAAAAAAAATTGAAAAATCCAAAAAATCAAATCAAATCTCCCTTTTGAAAAATTAATCCTTTTAGGCAAATATTTGGCCTTTCTAAGAAAAACATATAAAAAAGCAATTTTTCACTTCATTTTCCAAACCTTGTTTAATTCTCTAATTCAATTCCCACTTCTTTCTCTCCTTTACTTTTTCTTGTGCATCGGTACTTTGACTCGTGATGCAACAACAAATCGTTTAACTCAGACAAACGATACTTCAACAATGGCAAATGAAAAATGCCACTCAAACTCTCACGGATAGAATCCTTCTCGATATACTTTCTATTCCTTCTTGTATCACACTATCTGTCTCAATGGGTAACTATTTCAAAATTCATTCCAATTAAACTGTCACGCTCTCAAAATTTGGTAACTTTGAACAGCTATACATTTTCTTAATGAAATTCGAACAAGTTTGCACAACCATTAAACTCTAACAAATTTATGATGATGGAATCAAACTTCAGTTAATTCCATTTGTCCTTACCGGTTACGCAAAAAAATGGTTGTAAAACTTATCATCAAACTCGATTAAAACTTGAGAAGAATTTGTTAAAGTTTTATTTAAAAAGTTCCACCACTTGGAAAAAACAACTAAAATTCAAAATGAAATTGTCAATTTTCATCAATTCTGGGGTGTACCTTTTGGAAAATATTTTGAAAGATTTATAGAGCTTTTGATAAAATTCCACACCATGATTTCGAAACATGGATCCTTTGCCAAATCTTATACGATGGACTTGAAAACAGCTCACGAATCATGCTTGAATCAATGTGCCAAGGAAACTTTCTCGCCCAACATCACGATGATGCTTGGCAATTTCTTGAAAACCTAGCCGAATAATCATCCCAACGGAAACGTTCTACTGAAAAATCAATGTACTCACGATCTAGCTCACACTCGATAGGATCATCTTCAACTTTGGAAACTAAAATCGATGAGGTGATCAACAAATTAGACAATGTTTTCTCATCCAACCAAATGAACCAAGCTTCCCAACCCATGTGTTATAAATGTAACGATCTGAATCACATAGTCGATCAGTGCCCTAATTCGATCGAACAACTCAATGCTTTCAATAAAGTTAAGAATGACACATTTTCTCCAACGTACAATTCTAGTTGGAGAAATCATCCAAACTTTGCTTGGAACCAAAATTATCCTAACACGAATTTGGTTCGTCCCAATTATCCAGCATTTTCGAATAATGGTTTGAATCCTCCCTTTCAACCCAATCATTTTGAACAAAATTTTGCAAGTCCATCTCGAAATCAACTGCAACAATCTTTTGATCCTAAGACATAAACGATTAAGTTCACTTGAAAAATGTCTTGAAACTTTGGCTAAGGCAACAATTTAAAGCTTCCAATCAAACAATAATTTGCAAAAAAAATTAACCTCATACACGCATAATACGAGTCAATATATTACTAAACTTGAAATGCAAATGAGTCAATTAGCCACGTCTGTAAGTGAACGTGAACGAGGCATATTTCTAAGTCAGCAAGTTCCGAATCCCAGATATCAAAACGCGAATTTAAGTAAACCCTTGTTGTTTAAGATAGCAATGTAACCCAAATGAATACTATCACGACTTTGCTTTCCGGTAAACAAATCGATAATTAAGTCGTTAATCTAAACGATTTACTGGAAATTCCTCTTGATACTTCTAAAACAACAAACGAATCTAAACAATAATTGAGCCAAACATCGAATCAAACTCCAATCCAAATTCTTCTACTCAAGTAGACCCACCTACTGAGTATTGTGTTCCATTTCTGCATCATATTCGACCAAGGAAACATTCTGACCAAATGAAAAGATGTTGAAATTTTTTAAACAAGTCAAAGTTAACATCTCGCTTCTTGATATCGTTCAACAAGTCCCAACTTAAGCTAAGTTTTTCACGAACTTGTATACCCAAAAATGACACACTAAAGTACCAAAAAAAGTTTTATTAGCCATCGGACTTAGCGAAGTCTTGTCCCTATCAATTCCCGTCAAATATAAAGATGCTAAATGTTCGACGATCTCGTGCACGATAGGAGACAAAATGATTAGTAAATGCTTACTCGATTCGGGTGTGAGTGGCAGGTTGATTCCTTATTCCGTTTACAAACAACTTGGCTTAGGTGAGTTAAACCCGACGAAATTAACTCTTCAATTTGTTGATCGTTCGATAAAGAAACCCATAGGAGAAATCGAGAACATACTAATCAAAATCAGTCAACTCATATTCCCCATCAATTTGATCATTTTGGAGACTCGACCCATGAATAATCCAATGAGTCAAATTCCATCGATTTTAGGCTGACGTTTCTTGGCTACTTCAAATGATTTAATCAATTTTCGAAACAGTTCGATGAAAATTTCTTTTAGCATGACATTGGAACTTAACATCTTCAATCTTGAAAATCAATCGAATGAACCACGTAACCAAACACAGGAAGCTAGCTTCATTCGAAAATATTTTGATAACGAATCAGTTAACCTAAACAACGAACTCGTTTCCACTTCCATCATTTACTCATCCAATCGGGATCTTCCTTTCGAAATAATATGTGATGCTTCTAACTTTGCAGTTGGTACTGCGTTAGGACAACGCATCATCAAATTTTTCATGTCATCTATTACGCTAGTATGACTCTAAATGAAGCTCAACTCAATTACACGACCACTGAAAAAGAGCTTCTAGCGGTAGTCTTTGCACTAAAAAAGTTTCGACCTTTTTTGATTGGCTCACACATTACTGTTTACTTTGACCACTCCGCTCTTAGATACCTTTTTGCTAGAAAGGATGCTAAGTCTCCTTTGATCCATTGGATCTTGTTGCTCCAAAAACTTGACCTTACGATCAAAGACAAAAAATGATCCAACAACATCATTACTAATCATCTGTCATGTCTTCCAAACGCACCATCTTCTGTACCAATCAATAAGAACTTTCCCGATGAACAACTCCTTTCTGTTTCGTTAATCCATGGTATGTAGACATAGTGAACTATCTAGTCACTAAAGAAACTCCTTCATTTTGGTTGAAACAAGATAAATATAAATTTCTTTCTCAAGTCAAGTAGTTCTATCAGGATGATCCATACTTGTTTAAGTGTTATTCCAACTTAATCATTCGGTGTTGCATTCCGGATTATGAAATCAAGAGTATTCTTTCGCTTTGTCATGACCAAACTTGTGGTGGTCAATTCGGTCTGAAAAAAACCGTGAAAAAGGTGCTTCAGTATAATTTTTACCAGCCTACACCTTTAAATGATGCAAACGAGTTTAGTAAAACTTGCGATCGCTGCCAAATGTTAGAAAGAATCTCTCAACGAAACATGATGCCTTTGAACCCTACTCTTATGATCGAAATCTTTGACGTTTGAGGTATTGATTTTATGGGACCATTTCCCAACTCTTTTGAAAATTTGTATATTCTTCTTGCTGTTGATTACGTCTCTACATGGGTTGAAGCCATTCCTTTAAAATAAATTGCCATAAAATTGTTGTGAAATTCATAAAAGAAAACATCTTTTCGAGGTTTGGAATACATTGCAAAGTAATAAGCGATAATGGAACCTATTTTTGTACTCGTTCATTTGAAACTCTAATGAAAAATACTCGACAACCCACATGTTATCCACTCCGTATCATCATCAAACTTGTGGCCAAGTTAAAGTTTTTATCGGTTGGAAAACCGTCGTTAAAAATATAATCGCTGAAATAACCGCAAGCGCATGCTATACAATTGTAGTATGTATGCGAGTACGGGTTGATCCACCGGGAAATAAATTAGTTTTAAATTCTACTCAATCAAATTAGACAAAAGCTTAAGATTGTTTTAACCAAAAGGAATGTTAAAACTTACTAAAACAAAGGTGAATGAAAATATGAGATTAAGAGAAAATTTGGAGGCAAAACCACTCTCACACAAATCAACACAAAATCAATCTATGATCTCTCATTTTAATCTAAGTAGAATTAGTGATGTATTTAGCATAAGTATGAAACTAAAACAAAATCTATTTTAAACATGATCTATTACTATTTTGGATTAGTAACATAGATCATTAAATTTTATTCTATTTTAATTCTATGATCAAAATCACTTAGTTAGATGATGATGCAAATTGTGTTTATGATGGATTAAGCATATCCTGTTTGTGATTATAAACACAATGTAGGCTATCAAATTCCCTAACAAACTTACATCATAATCCAACTCTTCATTAAGCACTAAAAAGAGATCAATAATAATGAAATATGTTGAATCCACATAATTTTAGAGAGCTTCATTACCCCTAAATTGAGGGGATTTAGCTTCTCATTTTTGTTATCATTTCAACACATGTAAATTTCAACAAAGCACCAAAAAAGAAAAGTGCAAGCTAATTAAAATAAAAAGAGCTAACTACATGCATAAAAATAAAACTAAACTAAGTGCATGAATCACTACTACAAAAATACACTTTAATAGCGTTTAAAAAACGCTATAAAAGGCTTTTACAGCGTTTTTATAAACGCTGTATATCAACATGTTGTAATAAATCAGTGACCTATTATTGCAACAGAAGAAACGCTATAAAAAACATGTATTTTTATAGCGTGTTTTACATGCTATAAAAAATCTTATTAATGGCGTTCTTAATATGCTATAAAATGCTTTTACAGCGTTTTTATAAACGCTGTAAATCAACATATTGTAATAAATCAATGGCCTATTATTGCAACAGAAGAAACGCTATAAAAAACATGTTTTTTATAGCATTTTAAACATGGAATAAAAAGTCTTATTAATGGTGTTCTTAACAGCGTTTTAAAAATCATTTTTGCAATACGTATATATCCATTATCACATTACAATCGATAAATTTACATAAACACAATGTATCATTTCACATAATCATATATATCACATTAAACGAAAAATAACTAACCGTTCAACATTCACATAGAATGATGCATAACATATCGTAATATTTAATGGACATTACATTAGAAGTAGAAATAGCAAAACAAAAGCAAGCAATACATACGTTAAAACCAAAAAGTAGTTCTAGCAGCAAAAATAACTTTGATCCATAACTCGTTGCAACCTTTTTTTGCATCATAGTCATCTATCTACCTGTAAAGCAAAAGTAATGCTTGATAATCAATTCATCAAAAAAGTGTACACAAAGTTAAATCGGATTCATAATGCAAACACTAAATATTCATCACACTAAAAAGTTAAAGTTTTTCTATCATCTTGAATAAACATCCAAAAATTGTCAGAGGTCTTTGTTTGATCATCAACAAATAGATAACTACAAGATATATACAGAAATGAAAACATCTAAAATATGGGAATTTATTACCAAAACCAGCAAGTTTATCTTACTTGTATTTTCTGTAATTCAGATTTTTGAATAGAATCTTTCACGGTCTCAGTGGTCATCATCTCATCTTTATTCGGCTACAGTGAAAGTAGGGCAAGTGAGTTTCCAATATGCATACTAGTATCATATACATATAAAACTGCAACTGAAGACAAGTCATTGTTCAACTTGCCTTGGTGCCGTCCATCGTCGATGCCTTAATAAAATCAATACCATCATCGAATACGTACCTAAGATTACAAGTAGCAAGCATAGAATAAGCTTAGGTTACATATGAAAATCAATGGCATGTTATTTTGATTGTTAAAATATGATAGATGATATACATGGTGTCTGATGATGATACAACTTAAGGGTGCAGTCTACTGGATGAAGAGGCAATAATTAATATGTTTAAAAGTGTACTAATACATGTACAATGCCATTAAACAAAGTTTCATGGCATTGAGTTAAGAAAGGAAACTTTTACTTACTGAAAATCATCAGCTTCTTTCTTTTTATTTGAACCAAACTTCATAGTGGCCTTTCCTACATTCAGAATAAAATCAAACAAAATTGCCATAATATTTCAGCACTGTAATGTAGGAAAAATATATGATGTTAAAAGCGATAATATTGTATCGATTTGATGTTCTTCCCATGCTTCTTGTCCGGCAAATGGGTTCATCTTCTCTCCAACAGCAGAGTCACTAGATGAATTTAACCAAAAATAAAAAAAATACTGCAATTAACATATCATAGTACCTAGAAAAGAAAAGAAAAAAAATCAGTTGGACCTAGAAAAAATACTGCAATTAACATATCAGGTTAGAGAGTTGTATTTAACTTTATTTTATACTATAAATTTAAAGCTCAAATATGGTCTATACTATTGTACAAATACTTTCAAAACAGTAGTAGTTTATGCACACATGTTAAATTTACTGTATTTTAATTCAAAACAAAACGATTATAAATGGAGGAGATAATATCTGCAATTTCGAATATATCCCTCGAACGTGATACACATAAGCTAATGATACTGTTAAGGGCAATGATAATTAAAGGCTCATATGTAGAATCCAATTATTCCAATTTGCAGGTTTTTGTGTGGTCCTTACATAATGATTGTCAGATCATTCTTAGTCCATATAAGCCTTCCTTAACCTCTTCTTATTCTCAGTGTTCTTATTTTTGTCTTTGAACTGCATCTCCAAAACAAGCTTCTGTTCGGCAAAAAGAGGACCAAAATCTAACCACATCGAATGGTTACCTACATAAAATTGTGATTTTTTGACACCAACAACCAACTTCAGATAGATGATATTTACGATAATGAAACAATGTATCAATCAACCAATCTATTACTTATGTACATGCAATGCAAACTAAGAAACTAAGCATACATAACGTGAGACCATAAAAGGAACAAGAAAACACTTACACTCATCTCTGATTGGAACATTCAGATCCAACTGAGATTGACCAGGCGAATTCAGGTTGCCTGCATTTAAACAATAAAAGTCTATGAAGCATTACTGTTTCCATATCAAAAATTATTCCACATAATAATGTTTGTGAAAATAAACCTCTTCGCCTTCTTTCTTGAAAATATATATTACATATGCAAACTATATAACTGATGAGTACTGCTTAATGTTAAACTGATATGATATTAATTATGATAGAAAAATGTTATTCTGATCAACATCTAGTATATATGACATGGAACCATGAAAAAAGAAAGATAACACTTACACTCATTATTGATGAAACATTCAGATCCAACCGACCATCTGAATTCACCTTGGCCACATTTGCTTCTGCCTCAGAATTAACACCAAAATTAAAGTAATCTGATATAGTGATTTAACTGACAAAGAATTGAAGGGATGATAATAAAGACAAATACACTCGAGTAACATTTACCAGCATTTGAGAGATTAGTATTGCTTGGAACGATTACATCCAACCGACCAAGTGAATTCATGTCAGAGACATATGCCTCTGCCATACAAAATCACCCAAATACAAGCAATTTGATATAAGAATATAATTCCACTGAAATGGAACAAACAAAATCCAAGTAACCTATACCAGCATTCAAGAGATGAGTAAAAGTACCCCCTCCAGCTCCATTTCCCTGTTAGCAGCATACAAAACATGATATTATCATCAAATTGTTAAAACTTCACCGGGCAGGTGAATTTACGCCCATCACTTGCACCATGTCATGAAAAAATCACTGGGCAGGTTTTATGAAGAAGTTGTGCACTACATCATCCAACCAGCCTGATATATCTATGCTAAATGAAGTGTGTTATGTCATGAATGTGTATGGTTAACATCTACTACCAATTAGAAGTTATTAATTACCTAAGTTTGACAGGCAAAATATAAATGGAAACAATGGTGCTTGTGTCACCCAAATCAAAAAAGAATATATATTGAAACAATTCGACATCTGAAGTTAAAACAATAAATCTTATATATAAATACTAAAAGCAACATTTTGCCAAAATTTTGTTTATTTCTTAAACAAAGTGGTTCTTAAATCTACCATAGCATTGGAAATTCTATTCATGCGAGCTTAACCTGCATTTCGCATCATATAATGAAAATGTAAATGTATTTGATTGAAGATACAACACATATACAAGTGATATGTTAAAAATAATTCTTGATTAAGAGACTAAATATGGTAGTTTACTGCAGCTATCCAGTAGCTGATTTTTGGGTATACACCCCAAAAGCAACCTCTATTTGGGTAATGATACACCTGTTGGGAAGCTTTAAGAAAGTAGCATAAATATATCTTACAAGTCAAAAGTTGAAGTAACAATTGTTTGCCACTTATAAATTATGATAGAATTTCGTTAGTAAATTTAACCCAAAAATTACTAAAATAGAATTGTTATTTTAAACAACTAAAAGAAAACTGTTGCTAATTGATATTTACTGTACTTTTACATAGGTTCAGTTATGTAGTTGTTACTCGTTTATTATTTACAAGCCATGTTAGCCAATCACCGAAATAAACTAACTTTAATGTGATAGTTAAATTACATCTCGCTATTTAAAAGATTTAAAAACTTCCAAAACTTCTTTTTAAGTAGATTAAATCTAAGTAGGTGAGAAATGAGCTATAGAGGAAATTAGTTCAATCTTGGAAATATATTGTTACCAGAAATAAGGATAAACAGAAATTGTGATGGAACACTGAAAATGAAAATGAATAGCTGGTGCAGTAGGAAATATCAATTGATTTAATTATTCAAAAGTCGTCTTGTCATGAATATAATAAATTTTATAATATTATAAATTTCGTTTGCTTATCTAGAGCAAATGTCCCAATGGTTCAACGAAAACAATTCAACTATTAGTTCATTTAATGCAACAAGAAGCCTTTTATCTATCGATCAATGTTCCCCTTCCGTTGGTCAATTTGAGAAAAAAACAAGTTATTAACTTGCTCTACTAAAAGCCGTCAATTATTATTTCATTTAATTATATATTACCTTTTGTCTATCAACTATATGAGAAGCGTATTGATCTTATTGTGGCACTGTAAACTTGAACCATTGCTAACTGAGATGAACAACATATTAATGAAGAGTAACCAGAAATTTGTTTTAATGCATGACTGCTTCTGCTCTTATAGACGTCGATATTCATATATGTTATGGGTACACAAATACAGCCATTGCCAAAATTATAGAAAAGACCTATGTGTTACCTGCTGCCAACAGGTGAAAAGCAGAGAACAAAGATCTCTTCAAGTGCCTCTCTTAAAACACCAAAATTGGGTGACCTTGAAACAAGACAGGTACATTTTCCAGTATAAGAGTTTGCTGGAATCCAATACGCTTCACCAACATCTTCACAGACGGGATCCCTAAAAGCAATGCAGCTAACATGAATTTTTTACCTATCCCCTTCTGCATATGAAAAAATATACACTAAATATTTGCAAAAAGAAAATAATATTTATTGCTATACAGGAGAAGTATTGTTGCACTTGAAGTTGAACTATAAAACTAAGTGTTAATATTGGTACAACAATGTAACGACCCGAAATTTTCAAACCCGAAAATTCCAGATAGTTATGAGAAAGAAAGAAAGAGATAGATGAAGAAGAAGAAGAAGAAGAACATCAACAACTCACATCCGCAGCAGATAAAATATAATAATAAATAATAACAGTTTACAAAAGAATACTATATCTGTCGATTACATTTAATATACATCAGAGTTTTCACATTTGTACAGTCACCGAATATATACAACCATCATGTCTCACATACACAGCAATATAATACAGCAGAAGTATTTTATACGCTATAGCCATCCGTCTCGTCTCCTGAGCTCCAGAACGTACCTACCTGAAAAATCTGTAATACTCGGTCTGACCCGAGCATTACACCAAAGTAACACCCGGGTCAGGCTGGAAACCAGCGTGAGAGAACCCAATTAACATGGAATACCAAAGAAATCAACTTTTATAAACCCGGGTAACATATATCAATTCTCAAGCCACAAATTATTATAGACAACACTCAGTCCACATTTAAATTCCTAAATACCAAAGATTTAGATTTTTAAAACAGTCCAATACCTCCAGATCACTTCAATCCAGCATATAGATTTTATATATCAATCTACAAACATTCGAAGTGGTTTCGGATATTTCTCCTATACCCGACCCCGGTCTCTTCGAAACTCATGTTATCATATTCCACATTATTTAAATGCAATACACAACATTTTATTTCAGAGATATCAACACATTTAAAACATCCAATACCATTCAATCATCCATCGCATACAAATTAATTCAATGGTTCTAATTGAATTTCTAACCACATTCATTTTGATTCCTTCATTCAATATTAGTTAATCCCAAAATCAATTAATTATCAACCCTTCACTATTCATCTAAATTAATCAATCTTGATTAATTATTTTCCAATTACATTCAAGTAATTATCTTAAATTAACTTCACAATATTAATTAGTCTCAACTAAGATCATTGAGTAATCTTAATTACTTCATGAATTAATTAATTATATAATTACATCAGTCCTTAATTACTTATACTAATTAACTTCCCATAAGTCACTTATTGCTGATTAATTCATCTTAATTAATCGATCTTCAATTATATCTTTAATTACATTAATTAATTATTTCCAATTATATTTTAATTTGTTCCAAACTAAATTAATTACTTTAATTCAACCACAATATTAATCAATCTCGATTACCCTCAACCTGTAAGTAACTATCTTTCACTTTACTTCATTTATAAATTAGTTACTCCTTACTTCACTATCTTAATTAATCAAGTGATTATTTATCACATCATCAAATGATTTTTCTGAATTACTTATCTTAGTAAATTAATTTAACCTTAATTAATTAATTCAAACCCTGAGTACTTTTAAAATGGAAGTATTTCCTTATTTATGTTGAAGTTTAAAACAACTTAAAATTTACCAATATTTCGAGTTAAGCAACAATTAACTCGAGAACCATCCAAACCAAAATCACCAGATCAATCCATTCACGGTGCATATCAAATCAATTCAATCATTCAACCACATATTTAAATTTAACCATTTAAATTTGAATAAAAATCCAACAAAGTGAGATTTACTCACCTTTGATTCCTGTTAATTGCAATCCCCTTCATCTTGCCTTTGGTTACATCATAATTTTGACCTTGTAAAAACATTTACAGTTTATCATCATTTGAACTAATCAATTTCCACTTATCATCGATTAATTAACCAATAATGTAATTTAAACTACCTCCCTGTTAAACAAGTTATTATTATTAGAGACTAAGATACTTAAATAAGTTTATCTAATAAATAAATCTCCATTGTTTTAAAATTAAAGTAATAAATGAAAAATAGGTATATATGTATTTTAAACTATATAGTAAAGAGCAAGCTATATACATTTTAAAAATCACTTTTATAAGCACTACAGTACTTAATTTTTCCCAACTTTACCTATATAAAATAAATTTCTAAACAATTTAAAATAAAAAATTTCTCTATTGAAATAACGAATAATAATTGCCTTACTGCAAACAAGAATTGTACATCTTGTATTAATTTTAATTTTAATAAATTTTTCTTTCTTTTCATATATTAAATTAGAACAAAATAAAATCTGCAAATATAAGTACCTCACTGCCCAAACTCGCATGCTCGAGTACGAGCCTACGATAATCTCTGCCGACATTGACGAAGACAGTCCCCATTGCCTCTGCCACTACCAACCCTCAACCAAAGCACCACGAAACCCACCTGGAACCGCCAAGACCTCCTTCCCCCGGCCTCGCGACCGAAGCCTTCACTGCCGCAACCTCTAACTGGCCGCCCCCCCCCCCTTTCGACGCGGCCTCCCCATCTTCTTGCCGTCACGAGCGAACGCGAGTTCGCTTCAACTGCCGCCTCACCTCCCCATGTTCGCGACCCTACACAACCACCGGAAATCGCAAACCCTTGATCGATGAACTCGGGCTCATGTCGAACGCGAATCCACGAATTTGCAAGCTCCTCATCTCGAGCTGATGGCGATCGCGACTGCGTTTGCCCTAGTTTTCGCCGATAGCATTCAAGAGGTAAGCGGCTTCGGCCATTTAAATCTTTTTTTTAATTTGAGTTGAATTCAATTTCTAATGGTGAAGAGTGATGGTTTCGGCCCCTTTTCTTCTTATTTTTTTTCGTGAATTTTGTTTCATTCGATTCGGCCTACTATTCGAAGATAGAGAGGAACAGAGATATATATGTTATGAATAGCTTCTAGCATAAGCTTTGATTATTATAGAATTAAATATTCAAAAATATCTCGTGTTCCATAACGCAAAATTCCAATGCCCGAATCAGAGGAACCGACGGACGACTATAAGATTTTACCCGTATCCCGAATGCAATGGAACGGTTATCGGAAGCTAATTCGAACATATCAACGAGTTACGGAAGTAAACGATCAATTTTAAATTAAATCGATCCAAAACGTTTTAAGCGTTTCGAGCTGCTAGGGTCAAACAACAACTTCGATTGCTACGAAAATTGAAATCCAATAAAAATTAACTATTACGGATTCAATGAAACTGGTTTCGTCAAATTCCGAGGCTGTGCCTCGGAAGGATATTTTTAAATATCGATTTAAACGATATATCATTAAAATTGAACGAATCACCCTTAATTTAAATTCCAACCATTTTATTATCTTCAGTATCATCATTATAAATTTTATAAGCCTTTAAATTATTTAGACAGGCTTAGAAATTTCAGATTCAACACTTTACCCAATTTTCAATTATTAAATTCAATATTTAAACTATACAATTCAATGATTTAAGTATCAAGTAAATATTGATATCTTGAATTCAAGTTTAAAATTTACAATTAAATATTTTAAAATCAATTAACTATTCAAATTTAAATCGTTAAAATTTCTGGGTTGTCACATTCCTTCCCCCTTAAAAGAATTTCATCCCCGAAATTACAAGTTAGGAGGAATGGACCAATACCGTTTACTTTTTCCCAAAACCCACACTTCAACAGTCTTACCAACTATTCTTTATTAAAGACCCACTATCACTTAATCAACATCCTAAAACCTTCTATGGTTTCAAACAACACCCCTCACTCAATCATCTAAATTTCAATTTGAAACCAAATTTTGAATTATCAAAATTTTCTCAAAATTTTTCTATCTCACTAAATTTCCGAAATTTTTTTTGCCAGCGTCTCCTTTGCGTGGCTAGCTCGGTACAACTACAAAAGGCCTCTACGGGCACCCAAATTCCAAAAGAAAACAAAAGCCAAGTGGCTACATCAAAAACCCAATACAATTTCATTTAGAAATTTAAATACATACCTTTTTGTCGGGCAAGTCAAATTTATCTTTTGGAATCAAATCCAATTTTCTTTTCCCCTTTTAATACCTGCATATCTAACTAAGCCATAATATCCAATTGTAACCTTTTAATCATTTTATACATTTCCTCACATATGTTTCATACCTATTTCAAATTAGTCTTTCCCATTTCCATATGAATTCAATTCATCTTTAATTTGAGCACTGAATTTTAACTTTCATTTATAACTGGTTCATAGTAGTTTCATCTACTAATTTATTTTAATTTCTAATTTGAAATTGTTTGTCGTTAACAAAATTTTCCCAAAAATTTTCAAAAATTTTCTAACTCCCAAAATTTTCGAAATTTTTTGGCAGAGTCTCCTTTGTACGGAGGAGCTTTTGCACTTTGACAAAAGATATATCATTAAAATTAACTATTACGGATTGCTGCCAGGGTCAAACGACAACTTCGATTGCTACAAAAATTGAAATCCAATAAAAATTAACTATTACGGATTCAATGAAACTGGTTTCGTCAAATTCCGAGACCGTGCCTCGGAAGGCTATTTTTAAATATCGATTTAAACGATATATCATTAAAATTGAACGAATCACCCTTAATTTAAATTCCAACCATTCTATTATCTTCAGTATCATCATTATAAATTTTATAAGCCTTCAAATTATTTAGACAGGCTTAGAAATTTCAGATTCAACACTTTACCCAATTTTCAATTATTAAATTCAATATTTAAACTATACAATTCAACGATTTAAGTATCAAGTAAATATTGATATCTTGAATTCAAGTTTAAAATTTCCAATTAAATATTTTAAAATCAATTAATTATTCAAATTTAAATCGTTAAAATTTCTGGGTTGTCACAAACAAATACGATATGTAGTAAAGAGCTTGAATGTTGATAAAGAAAACCATCTTCATCCATATGCTAATATTATATGTCAAGTGTATACGTCCAATGTTCAATACACTTAATTCTGAATCAAGTAGTCATAGTTTCAAACCTTAAATTTGAACCCATATTCAAAAATTTCTTGAAATTCATTATGTTAAACATACTTCATTTATTTGTCCTTAAAAAACTAAATGAAGTTTGCTCAAATGTGTTTAGATTGGCACCGCTGGATGTGTTTTCGCCTAGTATTCATATTTAAGCAAACAGAAATCCTAACTTGTAAATGTAACACAGATGTAATATAGCTTTTGTTACCCTTATACATTGATTATTGAGTGTAGAGAAAATCTGGATTTTCTTTAGATTTTAGTCATGCCTATAGAAACTGAAAGGTATTTACATTTACTATGCATGTTTTTTAAGACTCACATGAGCCATCCTGTTAGCATCAATATGCATGTAAAAGAATTAGATTATATGATAATCTTCTCACTTCCTAATAACTCGGTGGTGTGGCTAAAACCCTTCAAAGTTAGTTAGTGTTCACAATTTCATAAGAGAGTGATGGTTTGGATTATTTTTCTTTAGCTGTGCATGTGTTTTTGCTGGATAATAGGTATATGTAGCATATATGTAATAATTAAATGTTATTTGCCATTGGGATAATATCTCTATGTAATGTAAGGGGGGCGTATTTGAAAATGTATAGAATATCATATACATGCTACATTGAACTTTATGATATACTTTTAAATCGGTAGAAAGAAAAATGTATTGAATTATGCTTGAAGTTTGCTATATGAAATACTTATACTATTCCCTTGAATAATATGTTTATGCTTGAAGTTAGCCACGTACCTTACTGCTTTATTCAACAGATGCGAGAATGAATGAGTAGTTGTTAATTTTTTAATAGGCCGATGCATGCTAGTAATAAACACCGTTAAGTTGCATTTGTGGCTTCAAATGTATTTTTTGAGTGTATTATGTCATACAGAAAAGTAATAGATGAATTTATTTCATTTTTTTCCTTTTTCCTTAGATATGCAATTATTGATTGTTTGCACATAATAACCTAATAACCTGTGTGAACTATCTTCAGTGAGAAAGGCAAGTATATATAGGCCTGCTATGTATAGGGCATGCGCTCAAACTTGTTAGTTATTGTACAAAACTTTGCAGCATCACTTTGATTTCAACCATTCTCATCAAATCAAAGCTGCTCAAAGACTATTTACCAGCTGAATGTTGTATATTAATGGTTTACAAGAATTTTTTTTTTAAGTCCAGTTATGCATTCCCACCCATTAAAGATATTTCCTATCACCTACTTCATTTGGTAGCTTAACTTCTGTTTTCAGGCATTCAGTCCATTAACTATTAATATTTCGTATCTAATTTAATAATGCATGCTTGTATGAGAGTGCCTGTATCAAGGTTAAAAATTCTAGTTTTTGATTCAGTTCCGGTCACACAAACTCATCTCTCTTTTTCGATCGTTTCAATTGTGATTGCGATTCATTTGATGATTCTATCAGTTCACAAAATCATTGGATTACGCCATTTGTCAGAAAAAGGAATGTTAGCTACTTTTTTTCTTACATTTTAGGGATTGGCGACTTACCCATTCAGTGACTTTAGCACTGGACGTTTCCAAAATGGGTACTATCGGGTCGGGTGAATTAGAGAATAGACAAATGCCTGTTGACATTCTATTTCGGAAATTTCGGGAGTTCCGTTTTAATTTCGGTTCCAAATTCCATTATATTAAAATTATAAGAACGTATTTTAACCACATATTAAATAGATCTTGCGTGCTTGGAGTGGTGCAGCAACAAAAAGAAATGAATTTTGCAATTAATAAACAAGCCCAAAACTAATATTCCTTAAAAAAAAGAATCCAGCCCAAATGAATATAACCTAGTGTGAGAAGCTATCCTACCACCTCAGTTCCATCGTACAGAAACCCTTAATCGACATTTAGGAGAAAAAAGAACATCGACGGCTTATTTGGTCTTCATGGATCTTGCATTCTAAAGCATTTTGAAATCTGAATCTCAAAATTCAAATCAGGTTTTCATTTTGTGTATTTTGATTGAACCCAAATTTCTTTTTGTTTGCTTTGATGAAATCAAAAATCATTCTTGTCTGCTTTGCGAATCGGGTTTGATTTTTTTTGCTTATTTTGTTTTTCTGCCTTTTTATTCTTTTGCATGTTTTACTATCCGGTTCTAAATGCAGAATTTAACACAAATTCAAGCCCGGTGTCGACCGGAACCGGGACGGAACGTCCGAGATTCCATCCGGAATGTTGAACCATGGTCTGTATGACTATGTATCTCTATGTAAATATTTTTTTAATTATTAATAAAGTAAGTGATACGGCATGTGGTTTTCCCAACATATGATCACAAGTGATGATTTTCCCCCTGGTCAGTCGACTTTATTTTTAAAAAAAAATTTAACTATAATGCGTCATACTTAAATATTATTATTAATTATTTCATATTAAGAAATGTATTACTAGCAACAGTATATTTATTTATTTGGCTAAAGCACATATTTGTTATGTTTAGGGATTATGTTCAAGTTAAATTATAGTTTTGTACGCCTTAATGTTTCCGTGAGGGAACTTATACTTGTGTCCACCTAGTAAATAATACACATCAAGCATATTTGAATAGGCACGTCTCTAAATGTACCCATTGAACCATGACCGTAGTCGCGAGATGTACGATGTGTTCTATTACCTACAAAACAAGTTTTCATTAAAAGAATAATGAAATGCCATTACATTTTAACTTAACTGATACAAATACTTAAGGCCTAAAATCAAAAAATAGATGGCTGAAACTAAAATGCATATGTCTGTGATACAAGACATCATCAAAAACCATATACAGTTGTAAGATCTCACATTCATTGATTGTGTACCAAGTTAAAATTGACAAAACAATATGCAAAACAAATTTATATGTTACTTGTTAGTTTACAAAATGCTTCAGATTATAGTAAAAATCAACAACAAACGTAAGTTAGAGAAATTCCACGCACCAAAGTCACATGAATAAGCATAATCTTCTATTTCAGAAAACCTAATTATTTGTATAAAAATATAATTAGATGAGATAAAAGCAATATTTCACTTAACAACATGAAAAACACCTCAATTTACAGAGTTAACCGCACATATCCTAGAGGAATCATGAACTATTGAGACATAGATGAATAAATCAAAACTACAGATCCAAACTTATGCTAATAAAGCAGTAACAAAAGCATAGCGGTCACTACTTTCTAGAATTATGGGATTACCGATGATAATAAATCACACAAAAACCCAAAATTTGAACAAAATAAATCATGTAAAATAAAGAACAGTTACCTGCAAGGGAATCACTTCGACGAAGATAGTTCAATCCAAATAATTTAGAGGTTGGAACGGTGAAGAAGCGAGAAAACTAGGGTTCATAGAGCGAAGTTCGTGGGAAAAAGGGGTTTTAACGTTAAACGTGGAATGTATCAAATGGGGGGAATGAAAATAATTTGCCGCTTAGGTGTCTCATTTTCATTTTGTCAAGGTTGGGGTATAATCTGATAGCGTGTCTACCGTGTGTTTATGTAACATGCGAACAATAACAAATAGCAATTTGCTTCCAACGCCATGCCTTCCTGCAATTAAAGAAGGATTTTCTTGTAGTGAATGAAAATCTAATGTATTAATGTAAAAGGAAAGAAAGCATGTAAATAAAAATGAGCAAAAATAATATAAAAGCATGTAAAGAACAAAGAAGAAGAGGCTTAGGAAGCCATTTTATTTCTCATTAAATTTATGGCTGCAAGTTGCATAGTATAATGAGAAGATAAAAACTCCATTGCATGAACATAAAAGGGTTATTTATACATGACTAAAATCCTAATCCAGTTTTAGGGAACTCCCTAAAATATCCTTGAGGTAGTGTGGCCTCTAACTTATCATTAGCTTGAAATTAATCCTTTATTAAGTGTGTATGTGCCTTTAATATCCACTAATATGTGCATTAGTTCTTAATTATGGTTCATTAGTTAGTGGGTATGTGGGGTCCTCTATGATTACATGAATTCTTTTATTTTTCATTTCTTTGGCTTTCAACTCTTGTATTTTCATATTTTCATGAAGCCACATCCAAGTTGAATCCAAATTCCTACAAAACAAATTAAAATGTGCAAGTAATTTTTTGCAAATTAATTCACACACGAAAATTACCGTTTTGGCCCTATGTAGATACATGAATGATGACTTGAAAGCATTTTTGAAATTCGGTTTTAAACATGTAGAAACACCCAATTATGAAATTTATTTTACTAAAATGAGATTAAGTGTGTGAGTAAAAATAAACATTGTTACGTCCACATCAATTTCCTTTAATACTAAATCATTTCTTTATAACTGTTCCATAAAACCCTTACTTATGTTTATAAACATTTTCTTAGACATGCTTATGTTTATTTATCACTTTAAAACTTAAGTTCATATTTGTATAAAACTCTTCTACATCCTAAGAATATATACAAAATTTTTATATTTTTTTTACTTAACCTGAATATTCGACAAATTAAAATTTATTTAACTTATTATTTCATCGAATTTATAAGCTACAAAGACTTATCTGCTTATATTTCTAAAACCACTTATCTTCAATTTCAATATCCATCCAGAAGTTTTCGACTGTCCAAAATTGTTGAAAATTCCATTTCATTTTAATAAATGAAAATTATGAAATAACATCCTCAAAATGAGATGTACAAACCCAACTTATCCTAAGGGATAAGATGCATGAGTTCAAACAATGTCACTTAACTGAAAATTCAAGAACAAAACACTCGGTTTTTATTTCAAATCAATTTGAAATAATAATATCCATATATCCCTTTGTATATATCAAATCATAATTTTGGGAATCTAAAACAACTTTGTTTTACCAAAACAAAACTTCTACGGTAGCAATGCGTCACTTTGAAACTTGAATATAAACATCAATAATGCTACGGTCATCACTAGAATCATTTTCCAGCGACTGAAGTGAGTTTAGTGCATTCTAACTCTTTAAAAATCCATTTTAAAACATTTCTATTCAAAAATGCTTTCAGAAACAATACCATTATTATTTTCTCTAAAATTTTGAATTTTTTTTCAAAAAACACCAAGATTTAAGTTCTCAAATTCTCAGCTTAAAATCTTTTTATTATAAACAATACTCTATAATTTACATTTTATAAATTTATCTTCTTATGTAAGATTAATTCATAATTGTCTCTCTTTGTATAGATTAAAATAAATCACTTTTATTATAAATAAAGTTCAACCCAATATTATCATCGAATACCTTATAGTCAAACTATGAAATTGAATTCACAAGGTGTTCGTACTTAATTTAACCAAACAAAATGCCCATTAACTATCTGAGCATAACTAATCAACAATAAATGATAATAATTGAATATTATCATCCTCTAACAACCAAACACGCCATATATCGCTATAATAATTTTTGGAAAATTATTCTGTTATATATATAATATAATTTAGGTAAAATTATTTCATTTACCCACTTTTTCAAATAATACCATGTCTGTTTATCTTTTTTAAGTGTTTAGAAATCGCTATCAATAAAGTTATTCCTTTTATACTGACCAGAATTTATAAACACTCAACTTATAAATCAACACAATATAAACATTTTTATAACACTAACAAATATACACTTATATATACATATATACTCTTAAACTTATCCTAGGGTCTCGCTTACCCTATCTCAAATGAGTTTACTCCACCAAAGCCTAGGTGTTCACTCAACCTAAGCTCTAATACCACGTGCAACAATCTAACATTTTGATCCTTAGAAGTCGACACGAATATATCCCCGGTAATAACGTGTCGAACAACCAAGTGCCGAAAAGACCGATTGTTAGGAGAAAGAAGAATGAAGATAAGAAGAAACTAAACAATACAGAATCTCACAACGCAACAAATAATCTATAATATAACAATGATCTTTATAAAAAACTTTTATATACATATGTCCATCAAAGTACTAGCATAACATCAACCTGGACAGTTATAACAACCCGTCCTTACAATTTCTAATAAATACAACAAAACCATGCAGTGGAACACGAAGAGATATGCAGATACGTCTTGGGCGTCCAGCTCGTCTCTTGAACTCCAATGCATCCAAAGCTAAATCTGTAAGTATGCTCGTCCGACCTAAGCACTACAAGGAAATAATGTCCGGATCAGTGTGGTAGACCAGCGTGAGAAATACACCTCATATGGATTTTAAAGTTATAAAAACCTTTCAAAATAAAGGTATCTTGTAAGACAATGCCGACCATAAAAATGGAAAGGATTTTACCGTAGGATAGCCAAAACATTTTATAGAAAATCCAGTGATATCATAATAATGTCTAAGGGTTTTGAAAGTAAATATAGAACATAGCTGAAATGCTTGCATCTCACATTTCAACATATTTGGGCACAACTAAGTCCATATGGAGCTTACTGGAGAATGAATTCCATCAACAACCGGACTACTGGGTTACTACCCGTCATAGTACATCTCTAGAAAAATGTACCAAGGTCAACAAGAACATCTTGCATCCCTACTACATAGGACCGACCTACTCCTTACTGGACCGAATATATCATCACCCTTGTTGCTTTGCAAAATTTACCGAGAGTGCTCATGCACAATCAATCCATAAAATGAATGCATATCTAGAAAGGTGACAATACATCCTAATTGGAGCGACCCACTTAACCCTGCTGCATATCTCATGTTTTAGTCATTCCTGGTTGATGTGGCTAGAGACTACATTTTACCTTTTATATATAGCAATCCCACTTGGATGCCAACACTACGCTCCATGCAGCAATGCAGTGCCAACATTTGTCCATACAAGTTATTTAGGATATGAACAAATCGAAGGCATTACTTTTATAACATCCATTTTGAAATCACCCTCAGGATTAGTAGAAAGTAGCCCTTGCATTTCAAAGAGCTCCATCTTCGATCATCTTGAGATAATCCAATTCGAAACGCTTATGCCGGTTCGAAGTGGATTTTAGATAATATATCTGATCCCAGTCTTTTCGAACCGACAATGATATTTTTAAAACAGACCGACAATTGGTAGTCGGTTAGTTAACTATCAAATAAACAAACAATATAACCAAAGGTTTAATTCCCTAAAGGAAAAATAACACAGATTAAGTTAAAAGCAACCCTAGGCCATTTAAATTAATTTTGCATTAATCTAAATCACTTTGTAAATAATTTTGTTAAATATCTTTCACTAGATATATTTCAAAACATTAACCCTTTTATATACTTATATTAACAGTTTAGGTATATGCATAAAACACCATACTTCGATACTTTGAAAATGCATACATATACTTATTTCAACGGTATAAGTATATTTACAAATATAAAGAAAGATTCTAATTCCAAAACCACACTAAAATTTGGGTTAAAATGGTGTCATTAAAAACAGAAGTAATAATATCTTAAACAATGTTCCTTCGGTGTTAAGTAGGGAAAGAATATTCCCTACCGCCATAATTAAGAAGGTCAATCAAGGAAATCACAACCTTATTTCAAATAGACCGTGACGACCCACATTTCGGAAGGTTTAAATTGACAATAATCCACACATGTCCGACTTAAACAATTCGTAACGTAGATAATCAATGGGTTAGATAAGAAAAATGAAATGTAACGACCCGATTTTTTGACTTTCGAAAGTCGACACCAATACATCCACTGTATCAAATGCTGCACAATCGAATGTCGGAAAACCAAACCGTTAGGGTTAAAGAAGAAGAAGACAGAAGAAGAATATAAACAATAAACTGAATCTCACATTTCGCAGCGGAACAACATATAATAGATAAATGAATATCTTTAAAACAAAAGCACTATATCAGTTTATACATCACATTATTAGAGTTTACAACGACACAATACAACACTGGTAGTTATTTTAACTTGCTTACATAGAAATTTTGACTTGCACCAACCCAAACGCAACGGACACTACATAGTATAAGTGATACGCCTCGCCATCCAGCTTGAACTCTAGATCTCCATAGCATATTTTCCCGACTTCGTTCCAGAATAACGATAACCTGACTCTAGGCTGCCCGTGTGGAAAATTATAAGCACCCAAAGTTTAGAAAGGGAACAATAAACTCCATGTCAGTCATGGGACTGGTGTGAGATCTTAAAAGTAGTTATTTTCACAAAAAAAATAGAAAAATAATCCATTATTTTTTTAGAAAATGAAACTACTATAAGGCCACCCGCCACACACACAATGCAAATGCGAATTGGAGGAGATTTCTCCTTATGATAGTCAAACATGCTTGATACACAAAATCCTTTTGATATTATTATTAGTGCATAGTGCAGAAAACCTTTCGAAAGTATAATATTAATCTTAGCCAGCATACAACCATTATTGTATGCCTATTATAGCTACTATCTAAACAGTGGTGACCACCATAAGTAAATGGCAGGTTATACAACTAAAACCGTTGTATTTGGATGATTGGATTTCCAACAATGGTCAGGCAAAGGAACTTCCTACACCGAAATGGAACACCTTTGGAGGGACATCCCCGAGAACCTAACGGAATCTCTGCCAACACAAGGTCGAGTTACCCCATGTTGTAATACAGCTATAACATGAGTAACTACCACAAGTATGCCATCCCCGGTCGTTACCGACCTTTATCCGAGGATCCTCAACCACAAAGCAATAAATTTGCAGTAACCACATAAGTTAAGTATCTGGGCTCCATACCATGATACCACCCTTTTCCAGAAGGAAATGGACATACCATGAGGGTGCTACCCCGAAATTATCTTGCTGCAACATTCCTGTTTCGACCATTTCTGGGTTGTGAGGTTCGACGAAGTCTCGTCCACAAAGCTACGCTTTTCACAAAAGCCATGCTTCGATCAACAAATGATCATCAGCACTTCGTATGCCACATTACCAAATTGGGAATGTATCACTAGTAACCATCAACACATAACCTCTGAGCTCGTACGTCTCAGAGAAGGGTGTTTAGCTAAGAGAATAAATTCTCCACCACCAACAGAAATGTATTTGATAGAAACCAGCTTAACATCTCAAAGTGTAACGTCAGACACACATCCATACAAGTCCGTTTCGGGATCGAACAGTACCGAAGGCACTTTAAAGAAGCCCTTGTAGTCCGACTATTCACTAATCACATCCGGAATCCCCATCTTAAAGGATGATAAAATCTCTATACCGGAGCAACTCGGTGCAGAGACATTAGATAGGTAATCCTTTCGTTTTTGAAAATACCCGGTCTTCAACAACATCTTCAAATGCAATCACATTTCATCGTATCATTATTCGGAATAGGTTTTATGACACAAAGTCCTCTCCCGGTTAATTCGAATAACGAGCGCTTATTTTTTTAAAAATAAGTGTTACATTTAGATTTCAAACAAATCACAACAATTTCCATTTTGGTATTTTAAAGAGAAGATCCATCACAATCACAAAGGTTTGATGTGGTTTTCGAATATCCATTTGGAATCCGACCCCCAGACGCATCGAAATCCAAATGTCATTAAAAGGCCAATATTGATAGTCGGTTATTTAACTATCAATCAACATTCACAAAAATCACCAGATTTCAATAATTTTCCCCCAATTATTATTTTCAAAATATTTTCGCAAGATATAATTTTAACACTTCAACCATTTGAAAACAAATTTCAAATCACTTTTCACCTTTCAGTCTTTTGAAAACAAATTTCAAATCGCTTTTCACACTTTAATCCTTTGAAAACAATTTCAAATCACCTTCCTCGCGTGGAATAAATTTCCAAATATTTATTAAATTCCACTGAAAATTTTCCGTGTTCAAATACTTTAAAAATAATTTAAAATACTTATCCAAAATATACTTGGAAACATTTAAGAAAAAATCATTTTAAAATGCTTGCTTAAATATTAGTTATGATAAAATTATATTAACATCTCATATAAAAATTCAAGTCCAAACTAATTTTAAAATAAAATTAGTAGATAGGATATAACTATTTAATTATCCATTTCCTAAAACAAATATCAATTAAAACTTTAGATAAACACTTCTATAATAAATTAAAATAAATCTTTACTTTAAAGATTTTCAAAATAACCTAAGTAAATAATTTCTCCAAAATATTCTTTCCTTAAAACCATCTTTACAACTTCAATTTGTATTTATAAACTATATTCAAAACATACTCGGCTTTCCAAGGAAAGTACACCTTCCATTCTAAAATGGTTTATTAAATCAATTTATAAATCTTTCTGGATTTATTTTAAATTTACGTTCCAAATCCGTAAATTCCTTTCCACACTTTCAAAAATTAAAAAACATTTATTTTTAAAACAAATTTCACTTTCTTTTATAAAATTCCCATTATGAATTTAAATTTTCAAATATCCACTGATATACGATTTTCAAATCAATTCTCAAATATTCACTTTGAACACCAAATCAATTTTCAAATTGATTTCCAAATTTATTTCAAATACCAAATCAAATCCCAAATTGATTTTCCAAACATTTATTTCAAACACCAAATCGATTTTAGAATTGATTGCCCAAAATTTATTTTTAAACACCAAATCAATTTCAAATCGGTTTCCAAAGATTTATTTCCAAACACCGAATCAAATTCCAAATTGATTTCCAAATTTATTTTCTTTAAAAATAAATTCCTTTATTTCTTCCAAACTGTTTAAAATCCAAGTTTTAAATAAATTCTTCAAATTTTTGAATAATATTACACAAATCCATTTATTAAAATCTTTCTCATATTTTTGGAATTTATTCAATAGGATTTCAAAAACAAAACTTTATCCTTTTAAAATTTCATCTTTTAAATTTATCCAATTCCCAAAAATAAACTTTACTATAAACTTTCTACTAAAATTTCGAAAATCCAATTTTATTTATTTCTGGTATCCTACGATACCAAAAATATATTCGGCTAAACTATAATGTGACGCCCCACCTCTATACCCACGCTAGCCAAGAACACTACGGTGTAATGCTGTCAACTAGCATAGAGAATAAGGGTGTTGAGGAGCGACCATCCGTGTAATTTCTTTGCGCGAGCACCGATATGTCAGATAGTATAACATGCATTCTATTTCAAGAGGAAATTCGACATACCGACACAAACTCAAAGCTACTACACGGTGGCTATAATAATCTTCGGAAACAAATATAGAAATAAACATAACATAAATCAGTCACAGGAAATTCATATGACAAAGGCGGAAGAAGATATGAATATATATAATTAACACATAAAAGTGTTCATCAGAGTAGTAGTCAAACAAGATCCACAATATCAAAAGGAATAGATACAAGTGCTAGACAAAAGAATAAGTATACATCATGGAGTCTGTATCTCAAATGTATACAATAAAAACTACTAAACTAGAGTAGTTAGCCAAAAGTCAGATGATGGTTTCAGATAGGAAGTCAAGAGGAAGAACCTGTAAAATCTCAGTCTGACCCGAGTATTATTTAATAAGAAAATAATAAACGGATCAGTCTAGCTATAAATATCAGATAACATGATATAGAATAAGAGATATGGCATAAACATATAATATTCACAATGCCAAGCTGTGATAAATAAGTAATTGAAAATCAACAAGAGATTAATCAATATCACAATAATCTACTCAAGATAAAAAGGAATGTCATACTCCTGATTTCATTCACCAAGCCACAATAAATGACATATATATCAATACCAATCGTAAAAGTTGGTGAAACATAAATTTCAGAAATCAACACAAGAAATCCAGAAATCACAATAAAAGGATGACCAATCCCACAAAAATAAACTCCTCCTGACAGGGTATAGTCCCCCATTGCGGACATTGAGCCGAAGCTCCTCCTGGTGAGTCGAAACTCCTCCTGACAGGGTATAGTCCCCCATTGCGGACATTGAGCCGAAGCTCCTCCTGGTGAACCGAAGCTCCTCGTGACAGGGTATAGTCCCCCATTGCGGACATTGAGCCGAAGCTCCTCCTGGTGAGTCGAAACTCCTCCTCACAGGGTATAGTCCCCCATTGTAGACATTGAGCCGAAGCTCCTCCTGGTGAGTCGAAACTCCTCCTGACAGGGTATAGTCCCCCATTGCGGACATTGAGCCGAAGCTCCTCCTGGTGAGTCGAAACTCCTCCTGACAGTGTATAGTCCCCCATTGCGGACATTGAGCCGAAGCTCCTCCTGGTGAGCCGAAGCTAAGTAAAAATGAGGTACAGTCCTCCACGTGGACAAAGAGACATCGCACAATTGCTAGTCTAAATCATAAAATGACCGTCATGATCATCAAGAAGTGTCGATTACACTAAGCCAGTAAGTATAAAAGTTTAGCTTCATGTCCCATAACCACTTGCTTAACTTAAATATTTACGAACAAACTGTAAACCTTCACTAGAAAATTGTCACAAGAGATTCAATCGAACAAGTCCAAGAATTAACCAACGAAGTAAACGCAAGCGTTTCATACCACTTGTTTTACTAAGTCGTTTAATTAGATTTCTCATACGAGTGAGATAAAGGTTTGTATATACTAATAGATTGGAAATCGATTTGAGAAAACGAGCTTTGTAATAAAATAGAGTTGAAATCATTTGAAGAAAGAGTTTTGATATTTACTACTAGTATAGAAAACCTTTATATTTTAAAAGTGACAAATCACAAAGAAGATTGTAGGAACAATCAATCATAAAAATTCACATTCGAAGAAGTGAATAAAATCCAAGAAATCGATACTGAATCCATCAAAGTGGATATATCCAAAATCCCAAAGAAAAGAAGTCATCAAAGTCGATACTAAATGATAACAATGAATAGGGAAAGCACACGAATCGATTAAAGTTGGAAATTCAAACAACTAGGCAAAATAGGCATAGTTGGCAAATAGCAGCAGGTCGGTCGACCGGACTCCCTGAGTCGGTCGACCGAACCAGGGGTTGGAAGTGCTCGGGTCACCAGGTCGGTCGACCGGCCCAAGGGCTCGGTCGGCCGAAGCCTGTAACCAGCACTTCCAAACAGAGGCAGGAAGTGCCTGGACTACAGGTCGGTCGGCCGGCCCAGGGGCTCGGTCGGCCGAACCTGTATACTTGCACTTCCTACCCTATTTCAAAGGAGATGCAAATCCCGACCAAATTGCAATCGCACGAGCAACGACGCTAAGGGTTTATGCCAATCGACTACCCGGCCCTATATGCTCCTCGATGCATCACCAAAAACATGTTCAAACATCAAAGTTTGGATTTTTAAGGAATTGAACCCAAAACACTAAAAATTGGAATATTCACAAAAGCAATCCAAATTAAAATCAAATGCACATGAATAAGTGTTAGGAATTCATACCTAATAATCGAAGATAAATATAAGCATAGATGTGAGATTAAAAATCTCACCTTTGAACCCAAACAATTGAAGAAGAAGCTTGAAAGCAATGACAATAGCAATTACTCTTTAATTCCAACTCAACAAGCTTGATTCTAAGCTTAAAGGAGAAACATTTCCTAAATTTGGTTTAGGAAATTTCTAAAATTGAATGGAGAAAGAGTTGGAGAAGATGAAGGAGGTGCTTACCAATGGGTTCACTTGAGTTTGGAGCTAGAAGATGGATTTGCTAATGAAGACTAGGGCTTGGAGTTTTAGTTTCCTCTTCCACTCCTCCATTGTTTAGAAAGCTTGAGTATTAGGAAATGAGGAATGAAGTAAATGAAGAGGAGCGGAGTTGGGACTGAATACATAAGCGGGGTTATTGGCTCAGCCCAAACCAAAGCCCTAAGTGAAAAAGTGGCAAAAATCAACTTTCTCCAAACATATCGAAGCTTATACTCAAAAAGGTCGCAAACGTCATTTTGAACTCAATGGGGGTGGTCTCGAGTCCCAATTCGACTGTTTGCACAAAGTAGCTTTTCGAACCAAAATCTGATGAACGATAAAATATTTAAATAAAATATTTAAATATACAATTGATAAATATGCGGGTTGTTACAGACTCCCCTCCTTAAAGAAATTGCGTCCTCGCAATACTTAAGAAGAAAATAAGAAGTAGCAACCATAGAAGCATATTAACACAAAAGAAAATTTGAAATAGAAAGTTCACCATAAAGAGCACGAAAAAGTAAGCCCGAACGGGATCGCTCGATGAATTCCTAGGAATCCCAAGAGAAATTCTTAGGATCTGAGAACCATCGGACTTTCACAAAAAGAACATCTTTATTTCGAAGGTGCTCAACCCCCGAAGAAATGATGTGAATAGAATGTTTCTCATAAATCAAACCTGGTGAAACTTCAATTTCCATAATATCACTGGGCTCAAGAATAAAATAGGAAACCTAAAAGAATTTTCATAGTTAAAAGACGTGGAGAACGTCAAGAATAGCAGAAAATTGAGCCAGTGCAACGGCGTAGTACAAAAACGGTACGCCCGAGAAACTAGAAACTCGAATAATTTGGAACACCGGCGTAGTACAAAAACGGTACGTCCAACGAACCAAAAAGTCAAGACATTGATGTAGTATAAACGGTACATCCAATGAATCAAAAGCAAAGACGTTGATGTAGTACAAACGGTACATCCAATGAATCAAATAGCAAAGACATTGATGTAGTACAAACGGTACATCCAATGAATCAAAAGCAAAGACATTGATGTAGTACAAACGGTACATCCAATGAATCAAAGCCCGAATGATTTCGGAACACCGACGTAGTACAAAAACGGTACGTCCAATGAACCGAACACAATAAAAGAACATCGCACGCAAATTCATAAAAGAAATGAGATGAAACTCAATAAAACGAAGTACATCAAAACGCCCGATGAACTTGATAAAAAGATAATTCCATTCAGGAAACATCAAAGAATCAACCACTTGTTGCCTAATACAAAGCGCATTGGCAACACGATTTCCCTTCCGGGAATAATAAGAATATCAAGATCACAAGATGCCAGGAACTCGAGTCAACATGAAGTTCCTTAGGAGAAAATAAATATTCCAAAGATTTATGATCGAGGTGGAGAACAAATATCTCATCCAAATATGATGCTGCCAAATTCCAAAAGTAAAAACAATAGTCGCGAGCACTAGATCATAAGTGGCATATCTAGTCTCGATAAGCTATAATGATTTAGAAGCACAAGTGATAGCACGTTCTCTTTGGCAAGAGAACGACATCCAAACCAATACGACTAGTATCGGTACAAATAGCAAAGTCTTGGTTCCCCTTCAGGAATCACAAGAACAAGAGTATCGAAAGGAAGAGTTCTTTTAAATAATTTTCTTTCTCGAAAAGCTAAAACTTTCAAAATCACATTTATCTTCATGTAATAATCTTTCTAGAAAAATTTACATTTTTACAAGTCAATATATCTATATATCGTGTTTGATTGTCTCGTCAAAGCGTTTAGGAAATTCCTATCGATAACGTTGATCAAGCGCATCGACCAAAATTCTTAAACCACTCAATGGGCAATACAATCACAAAATCATCTTTTATAGGATAAATAAATCTCTTAAAAAGTTTTAAGAATATTCTTTGTTCGTTTCAAGAACAAAAATCCAGTTTTACTTATAAATAAATCTTATGAAAAAGATTTGCAAAATTTTAAATTACTATTTTCATCCAAAATCAATAAATACAAGAATGGTCTCATCGAAATATTCACAGAATATTCGATTTATAAAATGGATGAAATAAGCTGGACAAATTGAATGACATAATAAATCATTCATAAGAATCGTAACGAGTGCGGAATGCGGTAAGTGGAATGCTAACTTCCGCAACTCGTAGGAAACGAAAACCGATGGTAAAGTCAAACTGAAAAGACCTTAGCACCACACAAAAGATATTGCTTAGGTGATGATCCTAAGACAAGGTCAAAATACCAGAAAATTTTTCACAAATTATTTTGGTAAGAGAAATAATACTTTCCTCACCATAAGGGCTTAAAGAATAAAATGATGCCATCAAATTGGAATCAAAATCACTAAGGAAAAACAGGAATCTGCTTAACAGATAGAAAATGTCAAAGATGAATAGTCCACTCGAAAATATAGGATATGGGCTTCAAAATGATTAAGCCAATCCTATAGCACAAATCAATTCCGGAGCCTAAGTAAAAATATTGGCTCGGAAAGAGAAATCACATAAAGTAATTTCGACATCTAAACAAAAACAAATTGAGTGTTGCGGATCCATCCGGATTCACAATTCTCAAAGAAGACATCAAGCTCAAAATATTCAAAGAAAAAGAATCGACAAGTTCTTTTGATATAAAATGGTGAGATGAACTCATATCAACAAGAACTTGAAAAGAATATTCACAAGCTGATTAAAAGAAACTTCAAGTTTCAAAGGTAGAACCATTTCGGGGTTCTTATTCAAAGCATAGATAAACTCTTGATTCTTTACAAGATCCAAAAGTTGTTGGGCAGACATGAATACTCCATCCATGGGAGTAGCACTAGATTGACCGGCGCTGGGACGGCCTGGTCAAACCATTTCTCTTCTTTAAGAAAGAAAGAAAAGAAGAAGAAAAAGTCATTCTTAGAATGGATATCAAACAATCATGATGATAAAACAAGGAATCATTAAAGAAGATAGGATTAGACGGTACGAAGACTCGAATAAATCCTAAAGCACAACTCCTAAGAAAGACTTAGGACATGATCCTTGCAAGATTATTCTACATTGTTCCAAAGTTTGGCTCCGATACCATGTTGTGACGCCCCACCTCTATACCCACGCTAGCCAAGAACACTACGGTGTAATGCTGTCAACTAGCACGGAGAATAAGGCTGTTGAGGAGCGACCATCCGTGTAATTTCTTTGCGCGAGCACCGATATGTCAGATAGTATAACATGCATTCTATTTCAAGAGGAAATCCGACATACCGACACAAACTCAAAGCTACTACGCAGTGGCTATAATAATCTTTGGAAACAAATATAGAAATAAACATAACATAAATCAGTCGCAGACAATTCATATCACAAAGGCGGAAGAAGATATGAATATATATAATTAACACATAAAAGTGTTCATCAGAGTAGTGGTCAAACAAGATCCACAATATCAAAAGGAATAGATACAAGTGCTAGACAAAAGAATAAGTATACATCATGGAGTCTGTATCTCAAATGTATACAACAAAAACTACTAAACTAGAGTAGTTAACCAAAAGTCAGATGATGGTTCCAGATAGGAAGTCAAGAGGAAGCACCTGTAAAATCTCAGTCTGACCCGAGTATTATTTAATAAGAAAATAATAAATGGATCAGTCTAGCTATAAATATCAGATAACATGATATAGAATAAGAGATATGGCATAAACATATAATATTGACAATGCCAAGCTGTGATAAATAAGTAATTGAAAATCAACAAGAGATTAATCAATATCACAATAATCTACTCAAGATAAAAAGGAATGTCATACTCCTAATTTCATTCACCAAGCCACAATAAATGACATATATATCAATGCCAATCGTAAAAGTTGGTGAAACATAAATTCCAGAAATCAACACAAGAAATCTAGAAATCACAATAAAAGGATGGCCAATCCCATAAAAATAAACTCCTCTTGACAGGGTATAGTCCCTCATTGCGGACATTGAGCCGAAGCTCCTCCTGGTGAGTCGAAACTCCTCCTGACAGGGTATAGTCCCCCATTGCGGACATTGAGCCGAAGCTCCTCCTGGTGAGCCGAAGTTCCTCGTGACAGGGTATAGTCCCCCATTGCGGACATTGAGCCGAAGCTCCTCCTGGTGAGTCGAAACTCCTCCTGACAGGGTATAGTCCCCCATTGCGGACATTGAGCCAAAGCTCCTCCTGGTGAGTCGAAACTCCTCCTGACAGGGTATAGTCCCCCATTGCGGACATTGAGCCGAAGCTCCTCCTGGTGAGCCGAAGCTCAGTAAAAATGAGGTACAGTCCTCCACGTGGACAAAGAGACATCGCACAATTGCTAGTCTAAATCATAAAATGACCGTCATGATCATCAAGAAGTGTCGATTACACTAAGCTAGTAAGTATAAACGTTTAGCTTCATGTCCCATAACCACTTGCTTAACTTAAATATTTACGAACAAACTATAAACCTTCACTAGAAAATTGTCACAAGAGATTCAATCGAACAAGTCCAAGAATTAACCAACGAAGTAAACGCAAGCGTTTCATACCACTTGTTTTACTAAGTTGTTTAATTAGATTTCTCATACGAGTGAGATAAAGGTTTGTATATACTAATAGATTGAAAATCGGTTTGAGAAAACGAGATTTGTAATAAAATAGAGTTGAAATCATTTGAAGAAAGAGTTTTGATATTTACTACTAGTATAGAAAACCTTTATATTTTAAAAGTGACAAATCATAAAGAAGATTGTAGGAACAATCAATCATAAAAATTCACATTCGAAGAAGTGAATAAAATCCAAGAAATCGATACCGAATTCATCAAAGTGGATATATCCAAAATCCCAAAGAAAAGAAGTCATCAAAGTCGATACTAAATGATAACAATGAATAGGGAAACCACACGAATCGATTAAAGTTGGAAATTCAAACAACTAGGCAAAATAGGCATAGTTGGCAAATAGCAGCAGGTCGGTCGACCGGACTCCCTGAGTCGGTTGACCGAACCAGGGGTTGGAAGTGCTCGGGTCACCAGGTCGGTCGACCGGCCCAGGGGCTCGGTCGGCCGAAGCCTGTAACCAGCACTTCCAAACAGAGGCAGGAAGTGCCTGGACTACAGGTCGGTCGGCCGGCCCAGGGGCTCGGTCGGCCTAACCTGTATTGTAACGACCCGAAATTTCCGAAGCCGAAAATTCCAGATAGTTATGGAAAAGAAGAAAGAGATAGAAGAAGAAGAAGAACAGTACACCAAAATCTCACATTCGCAGCGGATAAAATATAATAATAAATAATAACAGTTTACAAAAGAATATTTTATCTGTTGATTACACTTTAATACATCAGAGTTTCACATATATACAGTCACTGATCATATACAAATCATGTCTCGGATATATAATAATATACTGCAGCGGAAATACTCTATACGTACTTGCTATCCAGCTCGTCAACTGAGCTCCAGAACGTACCTACCTGAAAATCTGTAATACTCGGTCTGACCCGAGCATTACATCAAAGTAACACCCGGGTCAGGCTGGAAACCAGCGTGAGTAAACCAACTAACATGGAATACCAACAAACAACTCATATAAACCCGGGGTAACTTATATCAATTCTCAAAGCCACAATTTATTTTAGACATCACTTATTCCACACATCAATTTCTAAGTACCAAACTTAGATAAAATAATCCAATTCACTTAAATCACTTCATTCTAGCCAATTGATTTCACAAATCAATTTATAAAATTCGAAGTGGTTTCGGGTATTCACCAATACCCGACCCCGGCCTCTTCGAAACTCATGTTATCTTACCCCAAATTATTCAAATGAAATACTCAACATTTCACATCAGAGATATCAACACATTTAAAACATCCAATACCACTTAGTTATCCATAATAAAGCTTAATCACATATAAATCAATTCAATTGATTCTAATTGAACTCCTAACCACATTCATTTTGATTCCTTCATTCAATATTAATTGATTCCAAATCAATTAATTAGTCAACCCTTCACTATTCATCTTAATTAATCACCCTGGATTAATTATTTTCAATTACATTCAAGTAATTATCTTAAGTTAACTTCACAATATTAATTAGTCTCAACCAATATCATTAAGAAATCTTAATTACTTCATGAATAAATTAATTATTTGATTATATTAATCCTTAATTACTTATATTAATTTACTTCCCATAAGTCACTTATTACTGATTAATTTATCTTAATTAATCAATCTTCAATTACATCGTTAATTATATTAATTAATTGTTTCCAATTATATTTTACTAATTTCATTAAGTATTTGTTTACCACACATCCAATGATTATTCTGAATTACTTACACTTGATTTATTTAACTTAAACTTAGTAAATTAACTTACCTTAATTAATTAACTCAAACCCTTCGCCACTAAATTAATTAAGCCAAATCATTTATTTAATTGAATTAAACAATTATTCATTTCAATTACCCTATTAATTTTAAATGAATCACAAAACATCAAGCCCTTAGTAACTTTAAACGAAAACATTTCCTTATTTATGTTGAAGTTCAAACAACTTCAAATTCCCAATCTCCGAGTTAAGCAACAGTTAACTCGAGAGCCATCCAAACCAAAATCACCAGGTCATCAATTCATAGTGCATATCAAATCAATTCAGCCAAATATTAAATTTAACCATTTAAATGTAAATAGAAATCTAACAAGTAAGGCATGTTTTTAGAAACAAACATGTTCATTTCGGGCAGAATTTAACCCGAGCTTGCACCTCAAATTCATATATATAGATGGCCGAATTTTAAAAAGTGATACATATGAAAGTTATCACATTCTTCCTGTAGTTTTCAAAACTTTAAAAATTATAGGATTTGGAAAAGAAACGCAAAAGTTATGCACAGAATACTAGCTCAGGTTTGCACAAGACACTGAGTACTCTACAACAACAGGACAGCGAGTTTGCAAGAGGTTTTTCAACACCTTATTAAACGAATTTCAGAAAATGATATAAACAAAAGTTATAGGCCTTTCTGTTAGCTTTCCAGAATGACCAAGATCGTCGAATTTGGATCAAAGGTTCAAAAGTTATGATCATTTTTCTAAAAACATTAAGCTTAGCCTGAACTTATGTATTTGCAGGACAGCAACCAACAATTGTAATTTTAGCATAGAAAACTTCGAAATCAGACAAAATGAATAAATCATAAGTTGTAGCTTAGTTTCTAAGCTTTCCGGAACATTAAAAATTACCGAATTCCGATAAGAATTGTAAAAGTTATGGATAAAACAATTCTGAGATTTGAATTTCATAACTTCTGTCATTTTGTCTCGGAACAGTGATAAACAATTATAATTTTGGCCAAGATAACATCGAAATTTTGGATAACTCAAAAAATAAAAGTTTTAGAACAAAGTCTAAACTTTCTGGTACATCTAAACTTATCGAAATCGGTTGAGAAACGAAGAAGTTATGGCCAATTTAGTTTCAGCCTTAAGCACAGAGCTAATATTAGTTTTGCTCTCGGGATTACAGTAGAAAAGTTCAATTTTGACATAGCTAACTTCCAAATTACAAAAATCACAAAACATTAAAGTTATAGCACACGAAATAAGCTTTCCAGAACATCCAAGAAATCGTAATTTCATTAAGGATTGAGAAAGTTATGGTCAAATTACTAAGGTACGTTTTTGATAGAACCGAGCCACTTTTACTTACAACTATCATCTCTTCAAGAATAACATGAATACAAGAAATTAAATAGGTTTTCTCACCTTAACTTGTGTATTTGCCTTGACTCTCTTTTCCTTAGCTTTCTCCAGCCTTTTTCATCTTATCTTACTTTTGTTATTGTTTTGTGTAAGAAAGAAAAATAAGTGAACATTTCCACCCTTTATATAGTAATTTTCAAGGCTAGTTTGGTAATTTTAGTTTTGGACACTTGTCTACTTCTCTTTGCACAAGCTTTAGAATGTTGACACATGCCTACTTAGGTGTCTTAAGATGTTTCTACACATGGACACCTAATGGGGTTATGTGTCACTACTTTATTTAATCTTGTGACACATGTCCTTCATCTTTTTATGCAAGCTTCATTTCATGACACATACCTTATTAAGTAATCATTTAGGGTGTTCTAGAAGTGTACACCTAAGTGATATATGTGTCATAATCCTATTTCATCTTAAGATAAGTGTACGGTCCATATTATGCCACTTGTCTTCACCATGTCATGCCACTTATCCTATACTTATAAATGTATACATACTTATACCTTTTGTATTATTTCAATTTAAATTGTTAAAAATATCGGGTCATCACATGTATACTTGCACTTCCTACCCTATTTCAAAGGAGATGCAAATCCCGACCAAATTGCAATCGCACGAGCAGCGGCGCTAAGGGTTTATGCCAATCGACTACCCGGCCCTATATGCTCCTCGATGCATCACCAAAAACATGTTCAAACATCAAAGTTTGGATTTTTAAGGAATTGAGCCCAAAACACTAAAAATTGGAATATTCACAAAAACAATCCAAATTAAAATCAAATGCACATGAATAAGTGTTAGGAATTCATACCTAACAATCGAAGATAAATATAAGCATAGATGTGAGATTAAAAATCTCACCTTTGAACCCAAACAATTGAAGAAGAAGCTTGAAAGCAATCACAATAGCAATTACTCTTTAATTCCAACTCAACAAGCTTGATTCTAAGCTTAAAGGAGAAACATTTCCTAAATTAGGTTTAGGAAATTTCTGAAATTGAATGGAGAAAGAGTTGAAGAAGATGAAGAAGGTGCTTACCAATGGGTTCACTTGAGTTTGGAGCTAGAAGATGGATTTGCTAATGAAGACTAGGGCTTGGAGTTTTAGTTTCCTCTTCCACTCCTCCATTTTTAAGAAAGCTTGAGTATTAGGAAATGAGGAATGAAGTAAATGAAGTGGAGAGGGGTTGGGACTGAATACATAAGTGGGGTTATTGGCTCAGCCCAAACCAAAGCCCTAAGTGAAAAAGTGGCAAAAATCAACTTTCTCCAAACATATCGAAGCTTATACTCAAAAAGGTCGCAAACATCATTTTGAACTCAAATGGGGGTGGTCTTGAGTCCCAATTCGACTGTTTGCACAAAGTAGCTTTTTGGACCAAAATCCGATGAACGATAAAATATTTAAATAAAATATTTAAATATACAATTGATAAATATGCGGGTTGTTACAGACTCCCCTCCTTAAAGAAATTGCGTCCTCGCAATACTTAAGAAGAAAATAAGAAGTAACAACCATAGAAGCATATTAACACAAAAGAAAATTTGAAATAGAAAGTTCACCATAAAGAGCACGAAAAAGTAAGCCCGAACGGGATCGCTCGATGAATTCCTAGGAATCCCAAGAGAAATCCTTAGGATCTGAGAACCATCGGACTTTCACAAAAAGAACATCTTTATTTCGAAGGTGCTCAACCCCCGAAGAAATGATGTGAATAGAATGTTGCACATAAATCAAACCTGGTGAAACTTCAATTTCCACAATATCACCTGGCTCAAGAATAAAATAGGAAACCTAAAAGAATTTTCATAGTTAAAAGACGTGGAGAACGTCAAGAATAGCAGAAAATTGAGCCAGTGCAACGGCGTAGTACAAAAACGGTACGCCCGAGAAACTAGAAACTCGAATAATTTGGAACACCGACGTAGTACAAAAACGGTACGTCCAATGAACCAAAAAGTCAAGACATTGATGTAGTACAAACGGTACATCCAATGAATCAAAAGCAAAGACATTGATGTAGTACAAACGGTACATCCAATGAATCAAATAGCAAAGACATTGATGTAGTACAAACGGTACATCCAATGAATCAAAAGCAAAGACATTGATGTAGTACAAACGGTACATCCAATGAATCAAAGCCCGAATGATTTCGGAACACCGACGTAGTACAAAAACGGTACGTCCAATGAACCGAACACAATAAAAGAACATCGGACGCAAATTCATAAAAGAAATGAGATGAAACACAATAAAACGAAGTACATTAAAACGCCCGATGAACTTGATAAAAAGATAATTCCATTCAGGCAACATCAAAGAATCAACCACTTGTTGCCTAATACAAAGCGCATTGGCAACACGATTTCCCTTCCGGGAATAATAAGAATATCAAGATCACAAGATGCCAGGAACTCGAGTCAACATGAAGTTCCTTAGGAGAAAATAAATATTCCAAAGATTTATGATCGAGGTAGAGAACAAATTTCTCATCCAAATATGATGCTGCCAAATTCCAAAAGTAAAAACAATAGCCGCGATCACTAGATCATCAGTGGCATATCTAGTCTCGATAAGCTATAATGATTTAGAAGCACAAGTGATAGCACGTTCTCTTTGGCAAGAGAACGGCATCCAAACCAATACGACTAGTATCGGTACAAATAGCAAAGTCTTGGTTCCCCTTTAGGAATCACAAGAACAAGAGTATCGAAAGGAAGAGTTCTTTTAAATAATCTTCTTTCTCGAAAAGCTAAAACTTTCAAAATCACATTTATCTTCATGTAATAATCTTTCTAGAAAAATTTACATTTTTACAAGTCAATATATCTATATATCGTGTTTGATTGTCTCGTCAAAGCGTTTAGGAAATTCCTATCGATAACGTTGATCAAGCGCATCGACCAAAATTCTTAAAACACTCAATGGGCAATACAATCACAAAATCATCTTTTATAGGATAAATAAATCTCTTAAAAAGTTTTAAGAATATTCTTTGTTCGTTTCAAGAACAAAAATCCAGTTTTACTTATAAATAAATCTTATGAAAAAGATTTGCAAAATTTTAAATTACTATTTTCATCCAAAATCAATAAACACAAGAATGGTCTCATCGAAATATTCACAGAATATTCGATTTATAAAATGGATGAAATAAGCTGGACAAATTGAATGACATAATAAATCATTCATAAGAATCATAACGAGTGCGGAATGCGGTAAGTGGAATGCTAACTTCCGCAACTCTTAGGAAACGAAAACCGGTGGTAAAGTCAAACTGAAAAGACCTTAGCACCACACAAAAGATATTGCTTAGGTGATGATCCTAAGACAAGCTCAAAATACCGGAAAATTTTTCACAAATTATTTTGGTAAGAGAAATATACTTTCCTCACCATAAGGGCTTAAAGCATAAAATGATGCCATCAAATTGGAATCGAAATCACTAAAGAAAAACAGGAATCTGCTTAACAGATTGAAAATGTCAAAGATGAATAGTCCACTCGAAAATATAGGATATGGGCTTCAAAATGATTAAGCCAATCCTGTAGCACAAATCAATTCCGGAGCCTAAGTAAAAATATTGGCTCGGAAAGAGAAATCACATAAAGTAATTTCGACATCTAAACAAAAACAAATAGAGTGTTGCGGATCTATCCGGATTCACAATTCTCAAAGAAGACATCAAGCTCAAAATATTCAAAGAAAAAGAATCGACAAGTTCTTTTGATATAAAATAGTGAGAAGAACTCATATCAAAAAGAACTTGAAAAGAATATTCACAAGCTGATTAAAAGAAACTTCAGGTTTCAAAGGTAGAACCATTTCGGGGTTCTTATTCAAAGCATAGATAAACTCTTGATTCTTTACAAGATCCAAAAGTTGTTGGGCAGACATGAATACTCCATCCAGGGGAGTAGCACTAGATTGACCGGCGCTGGGACGGCCTGGTCTAACCATTTCTCTTCTTTAAGAATGAAAGAAAAGAAGAAGAAAAAGTCATTCTTAGAATGGATATCAAACAATCATGATGATAAAACAAGGAATCATTAAAGAAGATAGGATTAGACGGTACGAAGACTCGAATAAATCCTAAAGCACAACTCCTAAGAAAGACTTAGGACATGATCCTTGCTAGATTATTCTACATTGTTCCGAAGTTTGGCTCCGATACCATGTTGTGACGCCCCACCTCTATACCCACGCTAGCCAAGAACACTACGGTGTAATGCTGTCAACTAGCACGGAGAATAAGGCTGTTGAGGAGCGACCATCCGTGTAATTTCTTTGCGCGAGCACCGATATGTCAGATAGTATAACATGCATTCTATTTCAAGAGGAAATCCGACATACCGACACAAACTCAAACTACAACGCGGTGGCTATAATAATCTTCGAAAACAAATATAGAAATAAACATAACATAAATCAGTCACAGACAATTCATATCACAAAGGCGGAAGAAGATATGAATATATATAATTAACACATAAAAGTGTTCATCAGAGTAGTGGTCAAACAAGATCCACAATATCAAAAGGAATAGATACAAGTGCTAGACAAAAGAATAAGTATACATCATGGAGTCTGTATCTCAAATGTATACAACAAAAACTACTAAACTAGAGTAGTTAGCCAAAAGTCAGATGATGGTTCCAGATAGGAAGTCAAGAGGAAGCACCTGTAAAATCTCAGTCCGACCCGAGTATTATTTAATAAGAAAATAATAAACGGATCAGTCTAGCTATAAATATCAGATAACATGATATAGAATAAGAGATATGGCATAAACATATAATATTCACAATGCCAAGCTGTGATAAATAAGTAATTGAAAATCAACAAGAGATTAATCAATATCACAATAATCTACTCAAGATAAAAAGGAATGTCATACTCCTAATTTCATTCACCAAGCCACAATAAATGACATATATATCAATGCCAATCGTAAAAGTTGGTGAAACATAAATTCCAAAAATCAACACAAGAAATCCAGAAATCAAAATAAAAGGATGGCCAATCCCACAAAAATAAACTCCTCCTGACAGGGTATAGTCCCCCATTGCGGACATTGAGCCGAAGCTCCTCCTGGTGAGTCGAAACTCCTCCTGACAAGGTATAGTCCCCCATTGCGGACATTGAGCCGAAGCTCCTCCTGGTGAGCCGAAGCTCCTCGTGACAGGGTATAGTCCCCCATTGCGGACATTGACCCGAAGCTCCTCCTGGTGAGTCAAAACTCCTCCTGACAGGGTATAGTCCCCCATTGCGGACATTGAGCCGAAGCTCCTCCTGGTGAGTCGAAACTCCTCCTGACAGGGTATAGTCCCCCATTGCGGACATTGAGCCGAAGCTCCTCCTAGTGAACCGAAGCTCAGTAAAAATGAGGTACAGTCCTCCACGTGGACAAAGAGACATCGCACAATTGCTAGTCTAAATCATAAAATGACCGTCATGATCATCAAGAAGTATCGATTACACTAAGCTAGTAAGTATAAAAGTTTAGCTTCATGTCCTATAACCACTTGCTTAACTTAAATATTTACGAACAAACTGTAAACCTTCACTAGAAAATTGTCACACGAGATTCAATCGAACAAGTCCAAGAGTTAACCAATGAAGTAAATGCAAGTGTTTCATACCACTTGTTTTACTAAGTCGTTTAATTAGATTTCTCATACGAGTGAGATAAAGGTTTGTATATACTAATAGATTGGAAATCGGTTTGAGAAAACGAGCTTTGTAATAAAATAGAGTTGAAATCATTTGAAGAAAGAGTTTTGATATTTACTACTAGTATAGAAAACCTTTATATTTTAAAAGTGACAAATCACAAAGAAGATTGTAGGAACAATCAATCATAAAAATTCACATTCGAAGAAGTGAATAAAATCGAAGAAATCGATACCGAATCCATCAAAGTGGATATATCCAAAATCCCAAAGAAAAGAAGTCATCAAAGTCGATACTAAATGATAACAATGAATAGGGAAACCACGCGAATCGATTAAAGTTGGAAATTCAAACAACTAGGCAAAATAGGCATAGTTGGCAAATAACAGCAGGTCGGTCGACCGGACTCTCTGAGTCGGTTGACCGAACCAGGGGTTGGAAGTGCTCGGGTCACCAGGTCGGTCGACAGGCGCAGGGGCTCGGTCGGCCGAAGCCTGTAACCAGCACTTCCAAACAGAGGCAGGAAGTGCCTGGACTACAGGTCGGTCGGCCGGCCCAGGGGCTCGGTCGGCCGAACCTGTATACTTGCATTTCCTACCCTATTTCAAAGGAGATGCAAATCCCGACCAAATTGCAATCGCACGAGCAACGGCGCTAAGGGTTTATGCCAATCGACTACCCGGCCCTATATGCTCCTCGATGCATCACCAAAAACATGTTCAAACATCAAAGTTTGGATTTTTAAGGAATTGAACCCAAAACACTAAAAAATGGAATATTCACAAAAGCAATCCAAATTAAAATCAAATGCACATGAATAAGTGTTAGGAATTCATACCTAATAATCGAAGATAAATATAAGCATAGATGTGAGATTAAAAATCTCACCTTTGAACCCAAACAATTGAAGAAGAAGCTTGAAAGCAATGACAATAGCAATTACTCTTTAATTCCAACTCAACAAGCTTGATTCTAAGCTTAAAGGAGAAACATTTCCTAAATTTGGTTTAGGAAATTTCTGAAATTGAATGGAGAAAGAGTTGGAGAAGATGAAGGAGGTGCTTACCAATGGGTTCACTTGAGTTTGGAGCTAGAAGATGGATTTGCTAATGAAGACTAGGGCTTGGAGTTTTAGTTTCCTCTTCCACTCCTCCATTGTTAAGAAAGCTTGAGTATTAGGAAATGAGGAATGAAGTAAATGAAGAGGAGAGGGGTTGGGACTGAATACATAAGTGGGGTTATTGGCTCAGCCCAAACCAAAGCCCTAAGTGAAAAAGTGGCAAAAATCAACTTTCTCCAAACATATCGAAGCTTATACTCAAAAAGGTCGCAAACGTCATTTTGAACTCAATGGGGGTGGTCTCGAGTCCCAATTCGACTGTTTGCACAAAGTAGCTTTTCGGACCAAAATCCGATGAACGATAAAATATTTAAATAAAATATTTAAATATATAATTGATAAATATGCGGGTTCTTACATATAACCTTCAACAATTTCAACCACAAATATAATCACACACAGATTATAAATAAACCAACACACAACATATGAAACAAATTCAAATGTTTGAGGAATCCAGTAGGATCCCTCCAATCTGTTTCCTTGCAACCACAGATGTTAGCACAACAATTAAATTCCAATTCCACTTCGAGGTGGAATATCGCGGTATATGGGATTAAATAATATCATCCGCTATTATGCGGCGCATAGGGTCTCATCCGCTATATAATGCGGGAAATCAATCACTCCAAATACATATATAATACCAATTCCACTTCAAGGTGAAATTTCACGGTATATGGGATTATATATATAATATCATCCGGTATTATGCGGCGCATAGGGTCTATTCCAATACAACTGATAATAATTTATCATCCAAGCACATAATCAACCATTTTAAATTTAACTATCATAATTCAACAATCAATCAATAACTGAAATTTTCAATTATTATAATTTGAGTGAGAAGATCTCACCTTTAACAATGCATGCGATCCATTTTCCATTCCAGCTTGATTTCACGATTTTTTAAACCTTGTATAAACATTTATACAATTTATTAATATTCGAAATAAATCGAATAATAAATTTCTATTGGATAAACTTAATTAACCAACGATTTTAATTTCAAAATTGAAATTTGATTTTTTTTAAACTATCCTTCCTAAAATAAAAATATAAATGCATAAGTATGTCTTACTGTAAATTTATGTATATATTTTTCTAACTTAAACATACATATATTACTTAAATTTTTAATTTGCAAAAGATATACCTCATCGCCTCAGATACCTGACCTGAACTCTCGGCCTCGGCCTCCTCGAGCTCCGCTCCATCACGATATCCACGACTTCGTTCATGAGCCTCTCCTTGGTTTGCTAAGCACGCACGCGGTCACGTCCCCAATCCCTTAATTGATTGGCAGCGACTCCACCGCCCACCTTCGCCTGCCAGTCAATCACCCCTCCGACTTTGTTTCGACCATACCCAGATCGCACCCCGAAATTGCCACCGCGGTTCATGCAACCCCCTCAAATGACGCGCCTTCACCCAGCATCGCGACAACATACCCGAGATCAGTCCACTGCCCTTCGACTTCGCCACGACGCTGTCGGTGCTTGAAGGCTGCAAACTCCCTATATCATCTCGTGACCATCGCCGAAGCAACGCGATTTCGATTTTGAGATATAAGATTTTATTTTGGAATTTCATTACCGCGGCCATGATTTAAATTTTGAAGAATAAATTGATTTAAAATACTCGGCTGTTTGGTTTAGAACGAAAAAAAAGATTTCGTTTTTATTTCGATTTTGAATTGCGTTACTTTTTTTATTTATTTTATCTAACGAAGACACGTGTGAAAATGAACGACACGTGCTTAAGAATTCAATACGTGTATGTAAGGGCTTGCAACAATATTTTAATGCAATAATAAAATTTGCATTTAAATTTAAATTCCAATTTAAATCGTCTTAAAAATGAAGACTAAAATCTCGATCTCCTATCGAGCCGTGCCGCTAGGCGTTTATAATGTTAAACCCCTATTTCGAACGGAATGGAAAAAGTTCCAAGGCCAAATTCGATCGTATGAAGAAGATAGCTTTTTGAACCAGTTAAAACATCGAATTTTCGATTCAAATTTCAGCGCGTTTATTGACCGTACTGCCAAATGATCACTCCAAACACTACGAAAACTAAAATTCGACAATAATACAATATTACGGATCCAATGGAACTGGTTTCATCGAATTTCGAGACTGTGCCTCGGAAGGCTATTTTTAAATATTGATTTAAACGATATAAATTCAAAATTGAATAAAACATTTCCAAGTCAAATTCTGAAGCTTCCATTATCTTCAGTATTATCAATATAAATTTTCTAAGCCATCCAATTATTTTTTTAACAAGCTTAGAATTGAAGATTCAAAATTTTACCCAAATTTCTATAATTGAAGTCAATAATTTATTTGTCAAATTCATAGTTATATTATAAATTCAAGTTAACTTTCAAATATTTAAAATCAAGTATATATTTCATTTTCAAATGTTAAAATTTTTAGGTCGTCACATCCTTCCTCCCTTAAAAGAATTTCGTCCCGAAATTACTAGTTAAGAAGAATGTTCCTTAACCCATTCACTATTTTTCCCAAAACCCAACAGTTTTATCAACTTGTCAAAACAAATCTCTTTATTAAAGACTCATTATCACTTCAACAAACTTTTTCAAATCCTTTCATAAATTCCAAACAACATTGTTTTCTTAACCCTTCAAATTCAAATTTAAATTCAAATTTTAAGTTACCAAAATTTTCTCAAAATTGTTCTAACTCCCTAAATTTTCGAAAAATTTCGCCCACGTCTCCTTTGCGCGGCTAGCTCGTTACGACTACAAAATGCCACAACGGGCCCCCAGATTTCAAAAGAAAACAAAAAGCCAAGTGGCTGGATAAGAAAATCATCAAATTTCATATAGAAATTTGAATTCATACCTTTTTCGAGCAATTCAATTTAACAAATTCCAATTTATCCTTTGCCTTTAACACACCTGTATATCCTGCTTATCGCTTTGCAAATTTCTTTACAAAAGTTTCAATATTTATTTCATTCAAATCCGTACGATGCACACATATCATTCGTATGCAATATCAAATCCGATCGCTCACTCGATCACACAATTTCACTTCCGAACTAGTATCGTCCACCCGACTTCCTAGTGCGGACTCAGATCTGGTTTCTTGATCAGAACCGTCATTCTCCTTACATTGTCTCAAACTGTGATAGAGAATTTCCAAAATCAACCAAAAATCCATATCCAGATTCACCGTCGAAAATCAAATGAAAAATTCCAACTCGGATCGATATAATTATCTCGAAATTCTGTGCTCGAATTCTGGATCAAATCACTATGCGAATAAAATGATATATGTACATCCCACGTATTTATTTCAAATTGATTATTGGCTATATCAATTTTCTTTTATTCTTTTATTCACATTTGATTTTCATTCCTATACACTTATTCACAATCGCCATTTCAAGATTTTCCAGTTTAATCTTCATTCGATCATTTACTTATTAAACTCCAAATTTTTCTTAAGAATTTCACCACCTTTTTCTTAAGTTAATATAAATATTTTTCATACTTCCTATATTTATTTTCAATTCACTTCTTTGGTTTATATCTACTTATATTTAAACTAGATTTCCAATTCCATATGAATTCAATAGACTTTTCATTTATAATTATTGAATTCAATTCTTTTCAAACCAAATTTATTTTGTCATTCCTTCAATTAGTCCCACTTGCTGATTTTATTTCAATACTTCGCTTTGTTTATCACAAATAAAATTCAATTCCAATTCAATTCTATTTTCTTACAAATTCAAAATGAATTTCAACATTCAATTTTAATTTCATTTACTTGCAATTGTAAATTCATTTATTTATTCACAATTTTATTTTCCATCTTAATAAATTTTATTCCATAACTATTTTTATCAGATTCCAGAGTCTTTCCAACATTTCAAAATCATTTTTGAAATAAATTCAAATTATCCTTTGAATTCCCAAAATCAAACCCAGTTTGCAAACAACTTCCATTTAAAATAATTTGGCAGCAATTCCTCTCCTGGAAACTCGAAAATGAACATCGATCATGCGGGAGTCATCACCGAAGTTATTTTCCAACGACCAAAAAGAGTTTAGTGCTTACACTCCTTTAAAACATTCTTCCAAATCATTGAAAATCATTTTCAAATCAAGGGAATTTAATCTTTTCCAAATTTCAAAACTTTCAAATCCTTTAAAAATTCTTTTAAATATCACTCTGGAATTCTATTTCAAATTATAAATCACATTTACAATTTATATTTACAAATCCCATTTATATATAAATTTATTTCTTAGCTCTTCATTATGATTCAATCTCTTATTCAATTTTAAATGATAATAATTTAATATTATCACTTCCTTACATCCAAGCAACCATTTACTATAATAATTTACAGAAAATGATTTCTTTTCTATACAAAAATAGTTTGGGTAAAATTATCTCATTTACCCGATTTTAAAACAATACTGTGTCGGTTTATCTTGTTTAAAAGTTTAGAAACCCCTATAGATACAGTTGGCCAAACTACACCGACCAGAATCTACAAACAATCAACCGAAAAGTCAACACAATATAAAACAATTTTATATTCACTAACAAATACGCGCTCATATCTATTAATACACTCAAACTCATTCTAGAGTACTACTGACTCTATCTCTAATGAGTAATCCCCACTAGAGCCAAGGTTGTCGCTTAACCAATTGCTCTGATACCATATTGTAACGACCCGATTTTTCGACTTCTGAAAGTCGACATCAATACGTCCACTGTATCAAATGTCGCACAATCGAGTGCCAAAAAACCAAACCGTTAGGGTTAAAGAAGAAGAAGATAGAAGAAGAACAGAAACAATTAACAAAATCTCACATTTTGCAGCGGAACAACATATAATAGATAAATGAATATCTTTAAAACAAAAGCACTATATCAGTTTATATATCACATTATTAGAGTTTACAACGACACAATACAGTACTGGTAGTTATTTTAACTTATTACATAGAAATTTTGACTTGCACCAACCCAAACGCAACAGACACTACATAGTATAAGTGATACGCCTCGCCATCCAGCTTGAACTCCAGATCTCCATAGCATATTTTCCCGACTTCGTTCCAGAACAATGATAACCTGACTTTAGGCTGCCCATATGGAAAATTGTGGGCACCCAAAGTTTAGAAAGAGAACAATAAACTCCAGGTCAGTCATGGGACTTGTGTGAGATCTTAAAAACAGTTATTTTCACAAAGAAAATAAAAAAATCTGTTATGCTTTTGGAAAATGAAACTACCATAAGGCCTACCGCCACACACACAATGCGAACGTAGAATTGGAGGATATTTCTCCTTATGATAGTCAAACATGCTTGATACGCAAAATCCTTTTGATATTATTATTAGTGCATAGTGCAGAAAACCTTTCGAAAGTATAATATTAATCTTAGCCAGCATACAACCATTATTGTACGATTACTATAGCTACCATCTAAACAGTGGTGACCACCATAAGTAAATGGCAGGTTATACAACTAAAACTGTACAAGGCGCGTATTTGGATGATTGGATTTCCAACAATGGTCAGGCAAAGGAACTTCCTACACCGAAATGGAACGCCTCTGGAGAGACGTCCTCGAGAACCTAACCGGATCTCTGCCAACACAAGGCCGAGTTACCCACGCTATAATACAGCTATAACATGAGTAACTACCACAAGTATGCCATCCCCGGTTGTTACCGACCTTTATCCGAGGATCCTCAACCACAAAGCAACAACCACAAAGCAATAAATTTGCAGTAACCACATAAGTTAAGTATCAGGGCTTCATACCATGATACCACCCTTTTCCGAAAGGAAATGGACATACCCTGAGGGCGCTACCTTCAAATTGTCTTGCTACAACATTCCTGTTTCGACCATTTCCGGGTTGTGAGGTTCGACGAAGTCTCGTCCACAAAGCTACGCTTTTCACAAAAGCCATGTTTCGATCAACAAATGATCATCAGCACTTCGTATGCCACATTACCAAATTGGGAATGTATCACTAGTAACCATCAACTACATAACCTCTGACCTTGTACGTCTCAGAGAAGGGTGTTAAGCTAAGAGAATAAATTCTCCGCCACCAACAGAAATGTATTTGATGGTAACCAGCTTTACATCTCAATGTGTAACGTCAGACACACATCCATATTCCGGGATCGAACGGAACCGAAGGCACTTTAAAGAAGCCCTTGCAATCCGGATATTCAATAATCACGTCCGGAATCCCCATCAAAAGTGTGATCAAATCTCTATACCGGAGCAACTCGGTGCAGAGACATTCGACAGGTAATCCTTTCGTTTTCGAAAATACTCGATCTTCAACACCATCTTCAAATGCAATCCCATTTCGTCATATCATTATCCAGAATGGGTTTTATGACACAAAGTCCTCTTCCGGCTAATCCGAATAATGAGCGCTTATTTTTTTTAAAATAAGTGTTACATTCGGATTTTCAAACAAATCGCAACAATTTCCATTTTAATCATTTAAAGAAAAGATCCATCACAATCACAAAGGTTCGATATGGTTTTCGAATATCCATTTGGAACCCGACCCCAGGTCGCATCGAAATTCAAATGTCATTAAAAGGCCAATATTGATAGTCGGTTATTTAACTATCAATCAACATTCACAACAATCACCAGATTTCAATAATTTTCCCCCAATTATTATTTTCAAAATATCTTCGCAAGATATAATTTTAACACTTCTACTATTTGAAAATAAATTTCAAATCACTTTTCACCTTTCAATATTTTGAAAAAAAATTCAAATCGCTTTTCACACTTCAATCCTTTGAAAACAAATTTCAAATCACCTTCCTCACGTGGAATAAATTTTCAAATATTTATTTAATTCCACTGAAAATTTGCCGAGTTCAAATACTTTAAAAATAATTTAAAATACTTATCCAAAATGTACTTGGAAACATTTAAGATAAAATCGTTTTAAAACGCTTGCTTAAATATTAATTATGAAAATATTATACTAATATCTCATATAAAAACTCAAGTCCAAACTAATTTTAAAATAAAATCAGTAGATAGGATATAACTATTTAAATATCCATTTTCTAAAACAAAATTCAATTAAAACTTTAAATAAACACTTCTATAATAAATTAAAATAAATCATTACTTTAAAGATTTTAAAAATAACCTAAGTAAATAATTTCTCCAATATATTCTTTCCTTAAAACCATCTTTACAACTTCGGCTTATATTTATAAACTTTATTAAAAAATACTCGACTTTCCAAGGAAAGTACACCTTCCATTCTAAAATGGTTTATTCAAATCAATTTATAAATCTTTCTGGATTTATTTTAAATTTATGTTCCAAATCCGTAAATTCCTTTCCACACTTTCAAAAATAAAACAATATTTATTTTTAAAACAAATTTCCCTTTCTTTCATAAAATTCCCATTGTGAATTTAAATTTTCAAATATCCACCGATATATGATTTTCAAATCGATTCTCAAATATTCACTTTCAACACCAAATAAATTTTCAAATTGATTACCAAATTTATTTCAAATACCAAATCAAATCCCAAATTGATTTTCCAAACACTTATTTCAAACACCAAATCGATTTCAGAACTGATTGCCCAAAATTTATTCTTAAACACCAAACCAATTTCAAATCGGTTTCCCAAATATTTATTTCCAAACATCGAATCAAATTCCAAATTGATTTCCAAATTGATTTTCTTTAAAAATAAATTCCTTTGTTTCTTCCAAACTATTTAAAATCCGAGCTTTAAATAAATTCTTCAACTTTTTGAATAATATTACTCAAATCCATTTATTAAAATATTTCTCATATTTTTGGAATTTATTCAATAGGATTTCAAGAATAAAACTTTATCCTTTTAAAATTTCTTCTTTTAAATTTATCCAATTCTCAAAAATAAATTTTACTATAAACTTTCTACTTAAATTTCAAAAATACAATTTTATTTATTTCTGGTATCCTACGATACCAAAAATATATTCAACTAAACTATAGCCTTCAATGATTTCAATCACAAATATAATCACACACAGATTATAAATAAACCAACACACAACATATGAAATGAATTCAAATGTTTGAGGAATCCAGTTGGATCCCTCCTACCTGTTTCCCTGCATCCATAGATGTTAGCACAACAATTAAATACCAATTCCACTTCGTGGTGGAATATCACGGTATATGGGATTAAATAATATCATCCGCTATTATGCGGCGCATAGGGTCTCATCCGCTATATAATGCGGGAAATCAATCACTCCAAATACATATATAATACCAATTCCACTTCAAGGTGAAATATCGTGGAATATGGGATTATATATATAATATCATCCGCTATTATGCGGCGCATATTGTCTATTCCAATACAACTGGTAATAATTTATCATTCAACACACAATCAACCATTTTAAATTTAACTATCATAATTCAACAATTAATCAATAACTGAAATTTTCAATTATTATAATTTGAGTGATAAGATCTCCTCTTTGACAATGCATGCTATCCATTTTCCATTCCAGCTTGATTTCATGATTTTTTTAAACCTTGTACAAACATTTATACAATTTATTAACATTCGAAATAAATCGAATAATAAATTTCTATTAGATAAATTTAATTAACTAATGATTTTAATTTCAAAACTGAAATTTGATTTTTTTAAACTATCCTTCCTAAAATAAAAATATAAATGCATAAGTATGCCTTACTGTAAATTTATGTATATATTTTTCTAACTTAAATATACATATATTACTTAAATTTTTAATTTGCAAAAGATATACCTAATCGCCTCAGATCCCTGACCTGACTTCTCGGCTTCGGCCTCATCGAGTACTGCTCCATCGCGGTATCCACAACTTTGTTCATGAGCCTCTCCTTGGTTTCCTAAGCACGTGCGCGGTCACGTCCCCAATCCCTTAATTGATCGACAATGACTCCACCGCCCACCTTCGCCTGCTAATCAATCACTCCTTCGCCTTTGCTTCGACCATACCCAGATCGCACCTCGAAATTGCCACCACGGTTCACGCAACCCCCCCAAATGACGCGCCTTCACCCAGCATCGTGACAACATACCTAAGATCTGTCCACTGCCCTTCGACTACGCCACGACGCTGACAGTGCTTGAAGGCTGCGAACTCCCTACATCATCTTGTTCCCATCGCCGGAGCAACGCGATTTCGATTTTGAGATATAAGATTTTATTTTGGAATTTCGCTACCGTGGCCATGATTTAAATTTTGAAGAAGAAATTTATTTAAAATACTCGGCTGTTTGGTTTAGAACGAAAAAAAGATTTTGTTTTAATTTTGATTTCGAGTTGCATAACTTTTTCTATTTATTTTATCTAACGAAGACGTGTGTGAAAATGAACGACACATGCTTATAAATTCAATACGTGTATGTAAGGGCTTGCAACAATATTTTAATGCAATAAGAAAATTTACATTAAAATTCCAATTTAAATCGTCTTAAAAATGAAGACTAAAATCTAGATCTCCTATCGAGGCGTGCCGCCAGGCGTTTATAATGTTAAACCCCTATTCCAAACGCAATGGAAAAGGTTCCGAGGCTAAATTCGATCGTATGGAGAAGATAGCTTTTTGAACCAGTTAAAACATCGAATTTTTGATTCAAATTTCAGCGCGTTTATTGAGCGTACGGCCATACGATCACTCCAAACACTACGAAAACTGAAATCCGATAATAATACAATATTACCGATCTAATGGAACTGGTTTCGTCGAATTCCGAGACTGTTCCTCGGAAGGTTATTTTTAGATATTGATTTAAACGATATAAATTCAAAACTGAATAAAACATTTCCAAGTCAAATTCTGAAGCTTCCATTATCTTCAGTAGTATCAATATAAATTTTCTAAGCCATTAAATTATTTTTTAACAGGCTTAGAATTGAAGATTCAAAATTTTACCCAAATTTCTATAATTAAATTCAATAATTTATTTGTCAAATTCATAATTATATTATAAATTCAAGTTAAATTAACTTTCAAATATTAAAAATCAATTAAATATTTAATTTTCAAATGTTAATATTTCCGGGTCGTCACATAAAAAGAGAAGAAGAAAAACAAAACACAGAATCTCACAGCGGAAATGATAAAATATAATAATCAAATAAACAATTCATGAAGCTGTTTACTATACATTTGATTTTAATCTATACACATTTATCAGAGTTATATATATACATCAGGGATAAATAATCAATATAGCAGAATAGCATGATGCAGGGTATAATGATAATGGTAATATACCGAAGTCCGTCCTCGTCCTCCAAAGAATTGTCTTCAATACACTGGAAAAAACTCAAGACTGACCCGAGCGTAATGAAAAGACAAAACACACGAGTCGGGACTAAAATACTCTTATGTAAGTCAAATCAACATCACAAATATGAGTGCAATAACTTAAGAGATGTTACTGGATTTTTTCATCTCCTAAGGATCCGTTAAACTATTATATGTAATAGTATACGGGATAATATATAATGCCTATCAGTAAAATAAATATCAAAATAACGTTAAGGCTTTACATTGATCCACCTTAACATATTTTTATAGTTTTAAACCAAAGTCGTAATGGGCTCGTATAGGGATAAATACGACAAGGCACGTGAGGCAATGTCCAAGGTAGGATTCTACCAGTTTACCCTTTCTGGCTGGTCATAATCCATCCGTGGCCGACCGCGACAATCAATCCAAACGAACAAAAGGTTAACCATCGAATACTAAATCATAATAGTAATACAAGGGATCAACATCGCTAGAGGTAGCTAACCGCAATGGCCAGACATAGGCTCCTGTTTTAGTCATTTTAATTATGATACGAGTGTCTAGGCTATCCATCACCGTTGTCTTACTTCATTCCAGTAAACGTCGCCAATTCAACCACTACATTCTGGATATCATACACCGCATGCACGGTTATCAAAGTGGTTCCAATATTGATAGAGAGTATGCCAATAAGAGGCTCCGGTCTCTTTAACAGCCAAACGTAGTTTTGTTGAGACACAGCTTCTATGAAGATTTTGATTGCTGACAACAATATAAAGGCAATCGACAAATCAAGACCTTCATATGGTTCTCTAGATTATAGATTGATTATTTGATGTTATATTAGTAATAAACTTGTTAAAATCTATCCTCAAATAGTCATGCACAAAATATAATCAATATATATATATACATTTATAGTAATGTGCACATTTATTGTGCAACTTAACAGAGACCGGTCGACCGGTCCAAAAATGAACGGTCGACCGTTCCTGTTAAATGTGCACAATAAACGTGCACACATGCACATAACGACTATATATTTAAAATCCTGTCTACCGGTCATTTTTTGACCTGTCGACCGTTTTTAAACAGAAAGCAAGTTTTCCAAAAGACACTTCTCTTCTCCAAGAGTTGCATCTCCTACCTTTCACCAATAATCACAACTCTTAATGGCAACTGTTTCACCAAGAGTTACAACTATTTCTTCTTATATATACTCATCTAAATCGTTGATTCAAATAAGAATTGATATGATTATTATATGCTTTCTCTGATCTTACTTTCTAACATTCTTGCATTCTAAAAGCACTCATTTAATTAATAGCTTATTGAATCATTGAAACTATTTTATACCTTTTGATTCAATAAGCAATATACCTTCTTTAATCTTCACAAAACATCAGTCATATACTTTGAGGATAAGATTATAGGAAGGGTGTACTACTAGTGACAAATCCGTGTTTTGAAGAACACAAGTTGTCAACAACAATTGTATTTGTTTGTGTTGAAGTCCTCGTGTTGTAAGAGGCAAGTGTTGAAGTCCTCAGTGTGTTAGAGGCGTGAAATCCCGTTCGGCTGTTCGGGTATTGTAAACCTGTTCCTCCGGGTGAAGCGAGGTAGTTGATAGTGAAAATCCAGATAGGAGTCTGGGACTGGACGTAGGACGGTGCTCCGAACCAGTATAAAAATCTCTGGTGTGATTTTTCTATTTTTATTTTTGCTTTGCTACCATCATCTATTTTCCGCATTTATATTATAGTCCATATTACACGATCCGTGTGTACTATATTAGTACGTGCATTAGTATACTCACCTCCATTTTCATTTGGTATCAGAGCACGGTCATCATATAACCGTAACACAGTTATTTGATATATTCTTGTAATATGGCAAATAACGCAAGTACTAGCACTCAAAACACCACTTACACGGAAGGTCAATCGACACAAAGACCTCCATTTTTCAATGGTCTTAACTATAGTTATTGGGCAACACGTATGTCATTCTTTATGCAATCAAGTAGCTATGATGCTTGGAATGCTACTCAAAGAGAAATAGTGAATCCAACAACTGATTATTCACAATGGACTGTGGCTGAGAAAACGGCAGCAGCCGTAAATGCAAGAGCAATAAATATTTTGTTCTGTGCATTAGACCAAAATGAATATAACCGTGTTAGTATCTGCACTACTGCATATCAAATTTGGCAAACGCTAAAAATCACTCATGAAGGTACTAACAAGGTTAAACAAGCCAAAATAGCCATGCTGAAAAGTCAATTTCAAAATTTCAAAATGAAACCAAATGAAACAATCAATGACATGTATTCACGGTTTCAAACTATTCACCATGCACTTATTGGCTTAGGACAAAAGTATTCTGATTTCGATGTTGTTTCAACAGTCCTACATTCTCTGACTAGTGAATGGGAAGGAAAAGTATTAGCAATTGAAGAAGCTAATGACCTTTCCGTCATGAAGCCAGATGAATTGATAGGAAATTTAACGTCCTATGAAGCAAATTTGCAGGCTAGAAAAGAACAGAAATAAGAAAAGAAAAATGTAGCATTTCATGTTGAGAAAGATGAAAATGGATCAGATTCTGAAGACGAAGATTTGGCATTCATTGCGAAAGGATTCAAAAAATTCCTAAAATATCGAAAAGCTAGTCGCTACAATAAAAGGAAACCTGGATCAAATAAACCATCTTCATCTGCTATAGAATGTTTCAACTGCCACAAAACGGGACACATGCAGAAGGATTGTCCAGAACAAAAGAAGAAGTCAGAAAATGAAAAATTCAAATATAAGAAGGACAAATCAAAGAAACGAGCCTTCTCAGTAACATGGGATGATTCAGAATCATCTTCATCAGAAAGTGAAAGTGATTCGGAGAATGAACAAGCTAATGTTTGTTTTATGGCAACAGAAGATGAGGTACAAATTCCTACATTTGATGAATTACTTGATATTAATGCTGAATTGATAGTCAAATATAAAGACATAAAACGTCAATTAAAAGTAGTCAAAGCAGATTTAAGTAGAGCAGAGTTTGAACGAGATATGTTAAAAGATGAGAAGAAAATATTAGAAGAAGAACTTGAAAATATTCAAGAATCATCATCTAATGTTGACTCTCAAATATCTCTTTTGAGTCAAGAAATAGAAGCTCAAAAAGAGAAAAATAATGCTCTCACTACTGAAAACCATGAACTTAAAGCAAAAGTCAAAATTCTAGACCTAGAAAAAGCTAGTTTACAAACAAAGTTTGATGACATTACTCAAAATGTTTCTAACTTTAACAAAGGTCGAGAAAATTTGACTAAAATCATTGAAAGTTCACAATCTATTTCAGATAAACAAGGTTTGGGATATAACAAACATGAAACTAAGAAACATCTTAAAAATAAAAGGAAGAAAAAAGTACAAAAAACTGAAGCTAAGAAAAATTTTAGTTTATTATATTTCAAACCAAAACCAGTTGTGAAATTTCAAAAGAGAAATGTTAAGACTATCAAAATATGGGTTCCTAAAACAAATAATAATTTGATTAGGAACAAATACATTCAGCATTTTATGAATACTGTACATTTTAATAACAATTATATATATAAAGGGGATACCGGACCCAAATGGGTTTGGACTCCTAAGACCTAACTCTTAGGACCCTATAAAAAGTGGGTACCATGAACTTAATTCTATTTTTTGCAGGTCCCACTGAAGAAAAGAGGAAAGTGGATATTGGACAGTGGTTGCTCAAAACATATGACGGGAGACAAAAGCTTATTAACAAATATTAAATACTCAGATGGTGGCTCAGTCACTTTTGGAGACAATTCAAAAGGTTATATCATCGGCAAAGGCGATGTGAGCAATTGCGGTACATCTAACTTACCTCTTATTACTAATGTCATGCTAGTTAGAAATTTAAAACACAATTTACTTAGTATTTGTCAGTTATGTGACAAGGGTTTTATAATTTCCTTTTCAAATAATAAGTGTAGTATTTTAGATAAAGACCATAATTTAGTCTTTGAAGGTTATAGAGACAGAAATATATATATTCTAAATATGAATATTAATCATAATTCAGATATGTGTCTTGTGGCTAATGACAATGATCCATGGCTATGGCACAAACGTTTCTGTCATATAAACTTCAGAACTATTGACAAGCTAGCTAAAAACAATCTAGTTAGAGGACTACCCAAAATGAGTTTTAAAGTTAACAACATTTGTGATGCATGTCAATTAGGAAAATTGACCAAATCATCTTTTAAATCCAAGAAAGTCATATCAACATTACAACCACTTGAGTTACTGCACATGGATTTATTTGGACCTACCAGAGTTCAATCAATAAATCACAGTCAATATGTGCTTGTAATTGTTGATGATTTCTCTCGTTATACATGGACAATTTTCTTAAAAAATAAAAGTGATACTTTCAATCATTTCAAATCCTTCGTCAAAAGAATTCAAAAATCAAAAGGGATTAAAGTTAAAAATATAAGAAGTGATCATGGCGGAGAGTTTGAAAATAATGAATTTGAACATTTTTGTACAAAGAAAGGTATATATCATAATTTTTCGTTTCCCAGAACTCCACAACAAAACGGAGTAGTAGAACGAAAGAACCGAACTTTACAAGAATGTGCAAGAACTTTATTGAATGGAACCACCTTACCAAAACATTTCTGGGCAGAAGCTGTCGCAACCGCCTGTTATGTTTTAAATCGTGTGTCCATAAGACCTCTTACCAAGAACACTCCTTATGAATTGTTTAACAAAAGAAAGCCCAAAATCTCATACTTCAAAGTTTTTGGTTCTAAGTGCTTTATTTTAAATACGAAAGACCAGCTTGGAAAATTCGATCCAAAAGCCGATGAAGGAATATTTGTCGGTTATTCGGAACGAAGTAAGGCCTATCGGATATTTAATAAACGAACCAAAACTATTGAAGAATCACTTCATGTATCTTTTGATGAAATCTATCAGCATCCTCACACAATATCAGATGATGACGAATCAATAGTCATTAATAATCCAATCATCTCAAATACTGATTCTGACTCAGAAGTAATTATTGAGAATACTCCTCAAATATGTGAATTACAATCACCACCAAGAATATTAAGAGACCATCCGGCCCAAAATATAATAGGTGAAATAACAACACATGTCAGAACAAGGAGTCAACTCAATCAAATGGGTCATGTTGCTTTTCTCTCAAATATCGAACCCAAGAATCCAAAAGAAGCTGCTACAGATGATTACTGGATCATTGCCATGCAGGAAGAACTAAATCAGTTTGAGCGCAATGACGTTTGGGAACTTGTTCCAAGACCAACTGATCAGTCAGTAATTGGTACTAAATGGGTCTATAAAAATAAGGCTGACGAACAAGGAAATATCACCAAAAATAAAGCAAGATTAGTAGCACAAGGATACAATCAAGAAGAAGGTATCGATTATGAAGAAACGTTTGCACCAGTTGCTCGACTAGAAGCTATTAGAATTCTATTATCTTTTGCTTGTCATCATAATTTCAAACTTTATCAGATGGATGTCAAAAGTGCTTTTCTCAATGGATTTATCAAAGAGAATGTCTATGTCGAACAACCTCCGTTGTTCGTACATGAAAAATATCCTGACCATGTGTTCAAACTTAAGAAAGCTCTGTATGGTTTAAAACAAGCACCTCGTGCTTGGTATGAACGATTACGTAGCTATCTTATTAATTCAGGTTTTGAAATAGGCAAAGTCGATCAAACTTTGTTTATTAAACATTCTCGAAAAGATATTCTGGTTATCCAAATATATGTAGACGATATAATCTTTGGTTCAACAAACGATAAACTCTGCAAGGAATTTGCAAGTATTATGACCAAAGAATTTGAAATGTCTCATATGGGAGAACTATCTTATTTTCTTGGACTTCAAATCAAACAACTTTCAAACGGTATTTTTATCAATCAAGAAAAATATTGTGAAAATCTTATCAAACGCTTCGGATTACAAAATACATCTGGTAAACCAACTCCTATGAGTACAACTACACATCTTGAAAAAGATGAAAGTGGTAAGAATGTTGACCAGAAATTATATCGAAGCATGATTGGTTCTCTTCTTTATCTTACAGCTAGTCGTCCAGATATATTAATGAGTGTTTGTTTATGTGCTCGTTTTCAAGCCGATCCAAAGGAATCACATTTACGAACAGTGAAACGTATAATTCGTTATCTTAATAATACCAAAGATTTTGATCTTTTCTATCCAAAAGAATGTCCATTTGAATTAGTATCATATAGTGATGCTGATTTCGGTGGCTCAAGAACGGATAGAAAAAGTACAAGTGGTACGTGCCATTTTATTGGAAAATCACTTGTCTCTTGGTTTAGTAAGAAACAGAATTGTGTTTCACTATCAACATGTGAAGCTGAATATATATCAGCGGCTCTTGCTTGTACTCAAGTACTATATATGCAACAAACACTTCAAGATTTTGATATTCATTTATCAAATTCTATTATATACTGTGATAACACAAGTGCAATAAATCTTTCTAAAAATCCAGTGAATCATTCTAGAACCAAACACATTGATATCCGTCATCATTTCCTAAGAGATAATATTGAAAAAGGAAATATATGTCTTGAATATGTTCATACTGACAATCAATTAGCCGATATTTTCACTAAGCCTTTACTTGAATCTAGTTTTATTAAACTGCGAAGAGAGCATGGCTTAGTATCTCGGAAAGATCTAGAATAGAATAAATTATTTACATTCTTAAACTATATGTTTTAATATGATAACAATCTTAAAATTCAGTACTAGAAACCAACTCTAGCTATTTTTAAACCAAATATTATAAACCTTTGTTTATGTTTACGGTCAATTCTTTCTACCAAATTTTATCCACAAGTTCTTTTGCAAATTTTTCCTATATAAACTTTTGAAACTACCTCTTTAATCTCTCATTTCTTTTCTGAAAATTATATTCATCATACACAAGCTATCATGGCTCATATTTGTGACAAATGCGCACAAGAACCTCATATTTCAATCACAAGCTCGGATTCGGAGGAGAATTACTCTCCGATTACACCGAAACAGAAACCGGAGTGCTATCACCATTGTTCTCGCACTTCTGGTCATACGCCATCATCTAAACGTGTAAAGAAAGCACTATTTTGCTCTCCGCGCACGAAGTCACAAATTGAAGAGATACACCACTACCAAAAACATCAAATCGACCTTCAGAGACAATTGCATTATGGACAAAACCAACTGTATCATGAACAACAACGTACGTCGGCGCGATTATCCGTCTTAGAAAGAATGGCATCGTTCTTCGGCGGATCAAACAAGCACGATGTTCATGATCCAATGCCATCCAGGCCATCGACTTCAACGACTCCAAACTCTTGGGATAGAAATTATAACGAGAATGAAGGAGCTCGAAATAAGTGGAGTCCATGGGCTAAACGCATTGAAGACAACAAAAATTCTAATGACAACTCTCCTTCTCATTAGAATTTCATAATGTATATTGTTTTGATTTCATATATATTTCTTGTAATATCATATATTCTGTAATAATAATATAATATAAAATATATAATCGATTTTTTTTTAAAATTTTTTTTGCAAAAACAATCAGTTTTCAACACAGAGCAAAACCGGTCGACCAACATAATTTCTACCGGTCGACCATAAAAGCTCTCGGGTTGAAAACGGTCGACCGGTAAAATTTAGGCGGTCGACCGGTCGAGCATTTTTCAGTTTTTTTTATACACTCCACGTATATATTTTTACCCTACACTCATTTCTTTCTCCTTCCCACTGAATGTTTTCCCAATTACCAAACCCTAGTTCATATTTCTCAAGCTCCAAAACTCCCAAATCCTCATCAATGGCTCCACCACAAAAGAAATCAAAGAAAAGAGCATCTTCAGAATCTTCATCTCTAACTCTCTCCGCCAGAAAGTGGCTTGAAACTCCAGTTGCCGTAACTCGATGGAATCAAATGACAAATTATAAGTTCCATCCGGGCTCATTCATCAAATTCGAAGACTTCACTTCATACGGTATTCGTCGTTTAGCAAACAATTCCAATATTTCTCCTCTAATAGATTTTTCAGATAATAGCGTAGAAATTAATCACTTAATGATTAAATTATTCTACGCAAATATGAATTTAGAAGAATATACACCGGATAATCCAAATGGAGTTATTTGGTCGGTAGTTTGCGGCAAACGAATTTATCTTACTCATGATAGAATAGCTTCTATTCTTGGAATACCAAATTGAGGTGAAGAATTTTCATCGACATTTTGTGAAGTATTCACCCGAAATAGCACTAGCCACAAGTTTATAGAAGATAATAGTGACGGCACCAAATCGATTGGGCTACGACCGACAGCAAGGCTATTACATCGTGTCTTGATGCACTCTCTATTTCCTCGATTAGGAAATTATGATGCCGTCTACAAGGAAAATTTCAAGGCTCTTTATGCTATATATGGGGAAATCGAAATCAACTGGGCTCACATGATTTTCGATGAAATTTTAAAAGTGAATAACTCCACTCGACCTCATTTCTTCTATAATGAGTATGTTATGCGCATATTGCTAGCATGTGGAGTAACAGCCCCTGATTCAGCAACATCTACACCAAAATGCATTGACTCCACTACCATCAAGCGCATGAAACTTCCTCCTCCCTATGTTCAGATTATGCCATTCGAACAATGGCAACAACGAGGTACACAAGCACAACAAGCTCCATCTTCCCGACCTCGTTCCGAAGAAGTTAGGTTGTTGAAATCTAAGTCGTCTACAAGAGAATCTCTTGAAACCATCGCTCGTAATCAATTCTTACTAGAAGCGAGACTCAAACGTATGGATTCAAAAATTGACAAACGATTCAACAAGGTCAAGTCTTTCTTCAGTGCTATATGGGATGCTATATCATGTAGCACATCTGTCTCTACCCAACATCAAGACCCCGGAAAGCGTCCGGCTCCTCCCACTTTCACTTGGTCAACATCCGAGGAATCTGCTGGTACAAGCGGACAAGGTCATGGAGAGACGTCTAGAGGTGATGACGATGACGATGACGATGACGATGATGACGATGATGATGATGAAGATGATGAGGAGGAGATTCAGTCGGACTAAAGCTAGTTTGTTTATCTTTTTAGTTCTTTAAAAACATTTGTGACACTTGTACTAATTAGTGTCCATCTTTTTTAGTGAACTTTGGCATGTATGGTAGTTTCAAAACATCTTGTGTTTGAATGTGTGTTATGCATTGTTCTTTTTGGTTCATATTCCTTTTTGTTTACTCCTTTTTGTCGATGACAAAGGGGGAGAAAGGTGCTAATAATTGTTTGCAGGGAGAAAGGTGCTAATAATTGTCTGCAGGAAATCACATATTCAGGGGGAGACTCAATACTTTAATTATATATTGTCATCAATCAAAAAGGGGGAGAATGTTGAGACACAGCTTCTATGAAGATTTTGATTGCTGACAACAATATAAAGGCAATCGACAAATCAAGACCTTCATATGGTTCTCTAGATTATAGATTGATTATTTGATGTTATATTAGTAATAAACTTGTTAAAATCTATCCTCAAATAGTCATGCACAAAATATAATCAATATATATATATACATTTATAGTAATGTGCACATTTATTGTGCAACTTAACAGAGACCGGTCGACCGGTCCAAAAATGAACGGTCGACCGTTCCTGTTAAATGTGCACAATAAACGTGCACACATGCACATAACGACTATATATTTAAAATCCTGTCTACCGGTCATTTTTTGACCTGTCGACCGTTTTTAAACAGAAAGCAAGTTTTCCAAAAGACACTTCTCTTCTCCAAGAGTTGCATCTCCTACCTTTCACCAATAATCACAACTCTTAATGGCAACTGTTTCACCAAGAGTTACAACTATTTCTTCTTATATATACTCATCTAAATCGTTGATTCAAATAAGAATTGATATGATTATTATATGCTTTCTCTGATCTTACTTTCTAACATTCTTGCATTCTAAAAGCACTCATTTAATTAATAGCTTATTGAATCATTGAAACTATTTTATACCTTTTGATTCAATAAGCAATATACCTTCTTTAATCTTCACAAAACATCAGTCATATACTTTGAGGATAAGATTATAGGAAGGGTGTACTACTAGTGACAAATCCGTGTTTTGAAGAACACAAGTTGTCAACAACAATTGTATTTGTTTGTGTTGAAGTCCTCGTGTTGTAAGAGGCAAGTGTTGAAGTCCTCAGTGTGTTAGAGGCGTGAAATCCCGTTCGGCTGTTCGGGTATTGTAAACCTGTTCCTCCGGGTGAAGCGAGGTAGTTGATAGTGAAAATCCAGATAGGAGTCTGGGACTGGACGTAGGACGGTGCTCCGAACCAGTATAAAAATCTCTGGTGTGATTTTTCTATTTTTATTTTTGCTTTGCTACTATCATCTATTTTCCGCATTTATATTATAGTCCATATTACACGATCCGTGTGTACTATATTAGTACGTGCATTAGTATACTCACCTCCATTTTCAAGTTTTACACACCAGATGGTACTTTTGTATTTCGAAACAATTCATACTTGATATCAAAATATCATATTTGTTTCAAAATCAAATCCATTTCAAAATCATCATATTCGCTTCAAAAACCATATTTTGCTTCGAGAAGTCAATGTAGAACGATATATCGATTTCACTCCAAAATTTTGATATTGATTACAATTTAGGTTATACAATACTTTAAACGAATTCGTATTTAGATCCAAGATTTAAATATAAACATTTCCACCCCTTTAACCAGTTTGAATTTTAGAAAACAGTTTAAATAGTTTAAAATAGTTAAATAGTTAAAATAATTTAATAGAAAATAGTTTAAGTAATAAAATTGGTTTAAATAGTAAAATAGTTTGCAAAATAAAAATAATTAGAATATTAAAAGAATATAGATTTTAAATCATTTATACTAAAATAATCATTTAAAGTAGTTTCACAGTCAAACCGGTTCACTTTCCAAATATTTCAATTAAAATTAGTTTCAATTTCCATTCGATTTAATCGATACAATTTCGATTTCAAGTCAACTAATTTTTCGACTCGAAATTAATTTAAATTCCAATTCCAAATTAATTCCACTTCCCAATTTCAAATTAATTTAAATTTCTATTTCAAATAAATTTCAACTCCATTTCCAAATTTTTAAATCATTTCAATTTAATCAATTCCGAGTCCATTACCAAAATATCGATTCAAACACTTAAATCAAATTTTATCTTCAATATCCAATTAAAAATCCAAATCTTTACATATAATTAAGTTCCGAGCTAAATTTCGAAATATAGTTTTACATCACTTTTACTTAGCAATATTCAAATAAAAATCAAATCTTTCAAATCAAATCAATTTTCATAATTTCAAATCATATTCCGATTATAACTTAAAATCTCAAACTCGATTAATTAAACAATTTCGTTTGAGATTTTAAATTTCAACATTCTGAGTTCTAATTTGGAAATAATTTGATTTCCATCAATTCGATTTTTTTATCCCCTTAAAACAAATTATTTAAATAATTCCAAAATGAAGATTTGAAAAAAATCATTTAATTTAACCAATCTGGTGTTCGTATATAATTCTCTATCCTATGTCCAAGTGAATCAATTATTTCAATTTAAATTCCAGGGATGGACATATATCATTTTAATCTAAAATAAATGTCATGGGTATATATCACTTTACCCTACTTCTTAATTTAATCGAAATAATTTAATTTACAGTTTTATACACTGTAAATATTATACAGGATGATAACATGATATATCAAAATAAATAAACAACCAAATATCATCACACCCAATCATCCAACAGTCAATAAAATTCTCAACAATTTCATAATTATCAATTTTGGTTATTTTACGGGAAATTAAATTCTAATTCAATTTAACTGTCAATTCAAATTCTATCAATTAATTCAGATGTCAATTTAAATGTCAATTTAAACTTATCAAACAACAACCGATAAATTTCAAATCACTTCACGATATAATTTAACTAACATAAAAATTATTTCAGTCAATTGTGAGCGTATAAACACTCACCTTTGATTTATCGACGATTTAAAACCCAAATAAAAGCCCAAATTTGAACAGTTTCGGAATGTAGCCAAACTAGTTCCATAATGTCCAAAATTCTTATACGAATGCGACGGAGAAAATTGCGCTTGAATCCGAGCTCGCATGCAAAAGATATTGATATTAGAAGTTATACGATTTATATTATTATAAAATAAATAAATAATAAGAAAAAATAACACGTTACCATCTTCTCCCTCACGTACACGTTCCTGAACCCATCGCGTGGGTCCATTTCTTCCACACGCACTCAAATTTCGTCGACCGGACGTCGATCAGCGTACTCCATCACGTGCGCCATCTTGAAAGCCACCAACGCCTATAATTTGGTCAATGTCGCTGCCTCCATTTGCATGCAAGAACCCAAAACTTGTGCATGCTTCCAAGCCATATTCTGGCGAATCCATGACGTAATAGCATAGATCAACCATATGTATTTGAAGAGCTCGTCGAGATCTACCCTTTTGCTTTTGGAATTTTTCGATTTCGTTTAATGGATTGAAAGATATTGAGGAAGGAAGTTGGTGAATTTTCAGCCATTAAAAGAAAGCAATGGCTAGGGTTTCAGAAACTAAAATAATAATAAAACTATCTCGATTTACATGCGTATTTATATAGTTAGGATCAAAATCGTCCGAACTCCAATCGAGACGTGCCGCCAGGCGTTTATAATGTTTTACCCCCATTCCGAACGCAATGGAACTAGCTTTGAGGCCTATTTCGATCTTATGTGGAAGATAGCTTTTCAAAGTCAATTATTTTAATTAAATTTCGAAATTAAATTCTGCGCGTTTCAAGCTCGCATGGCCAAACGATAAATCTGATCGCCACGAAACTTGAAATCCTACAATAATTCACAATTGTGGATCCGATGAAACTAGTTTCGTCGAAAATCCGAGATAGTGGTCAAAATGGCTATTTTTACTCGTCGATTAAAATATAAAATTTCAAAATTTAAATTATTCGCATTTAAATCCAATTTTAAATGTTAACCATCTTCGTTCATATTTTAAAGAAAATTTAAATCAATTTCCGATATCATTTTCAATCATCTTAAATCCAGAATTAAATTATTCAAATAATTTCCAAAATTAAATTTTAAACAATTTAATTATCCAATAAACCAATATTAATAATTCATTAAATTTTTTTCTACCCACATTTATCCAATAATTACATTAAATTTAATAATCTAAAATAGCCAAAAATAATGGTCGTTACATAGATTATTTTATAAATATCCCTTTCATAATTATAACTCAAATTCATTTTAGAATTCCTTTCACAAAATTATTCTTAAATCACTTTAAATATATACATAACATAATTTCAACCTCCTTTTATAAACTTCCAAATTCATTTAATAAATCCTTTATAAACATCCTTTTACATTATTTATAAAACCCTTTTATAAAACTTCTTTTATAAAATATTATTTATAAACTCATTTTATAAAACTTAAAATCCAATTAAACAACTGCTTTATAAAACAAAAATTATTATATAAAACAAACTCCAAATATAAAATTGAACTTTAATTATAAAAACTTCATTTTTTATAAAATTCCATTTTTAACGTTCCTTTCATATTTATAAAACACGGCTTATACATTTTCCAATTTATCACACTTCCAGCTTCCAAAATAGATCCAACTACTTTCTCTAAAATGATCCTTCCACATATTATTATAAATCCACAAATGTGATTTATTTCTCAAATTTATCAAATGGAAATATCCTCCCTTTTATAAAATATCACTTATAAGACTCTCCATCAATTTATAAAATACCATTTATGATCTCTTTTATTTTCAACATTTTGTGTAAAATGTCTAACAATATTTATTTCAAAATATTCCCATCTTCTTTAAAACAAAAATCGCTTTTAAATAAAAGATAACCCCTTTTTATTCCCTTTTTAAAAAATTAAACCTTATTATTATAATAATTTTATCTATAAAAACTAATACTCATAAAATAATTATTTTAAACATTTACTTATATATATATATATACTAGAAAGAATAAATAAATTTTTTTGAAATAGAACAGAAATTTTTTAAAACTCATTTATATTAAAATATTATAGAAATCCCAAAACAGTTGGATTTATATCATTTCCCAAATCAAAAATTAATAATACTCTAAAATACTAAATTGAGGCTCATAGTTACTGCAACATTTAACAAATGCAATAACTACCCTTTTTTACTGAAAATGTTTAATTTTCACATATGCCGGTGTCATAACCAATATGGCTAAAGAGTCAAATTTTCAAAATTTATAATCTATATCACAGATATATAATTGAAATAAACCAACGGGTGAATTACTGGAAATTGTAAATCACTACGGTGTGAAATTCGAATTTCTCAACAAATTTTCTTATATTTCAATTTTAAGTGTCTATCGTTTTAAAACCGGATATTGTTAGAAATGCGGATTACGGATCTTAAGGCTAGGATTAACACTAGAGGGGGGTGAATAGTGTTTATAAAGAATTACTAAATCTTTTTGAGTTTATGTTAATTTGAACACAGATGTATGCAATATACAGACACAGATATGATCACGGAAACAAACATAGATACGGAAATAAAGTAAAAGCAGTAAACGAAAGAACACACCGGATTTTATACTGGTTCGGAGTTACCCTACATCCAGTCCCGCACACAAGTACGGATTTCCTTTCAAAAGCAATCTTTACAATTACACCCTCGATTTCAAGGCTACGAGGTACACCCTCCAGAATCACAATCCTCTGGGTAGAGATACTTGATTTTCCGGGCAACAAGTTCACCCAATTGATTTCCTAAGGTTACAATCACACCTTATCTCGCTTGATTGATTTTCAAGGCCACAATCACATCTTTTCTCACTTAATAGATTACAAAGAAGTCTATAACTCTTAATAGCACTGAGAACCTTGTTGAGATAGTGATAGAGAATCAAACCAGAAAAGATCGAGTTCGATTCAATGTTGATTTCGACAGAGTAATGGTAAGAATATGTATAAAGAAATGTGGAAGAAGAAAAGGAGTGAAAAACCAAAAAAAAATGATGTAAAATTCGTTGAAACTAACCCCTATTTATAGAGGAACAACAGCCATGTCCATTCGTGAAGAGTTATGGCGAATAGACACTTCTTTTGAAATTTGAATTTTGAAACCAACTGACACCATGTCGACATGGGGTACATTGGCATGTCGACATCCCAAAGCATTTTTTGATGATTTGATTTTCTTTGAAAATAGCATTTATCTTATATTAAAACTATTTTAAACTTTTTAAATATACTTGACTATAGATAAAATTCATAAGTAAATATAGAGAATAATATATATAGAATTTAACTATAATTTTATACTTAAATCTAAGCATAAAAGTTAATTATATTAAAAGATAGTTTTAAAATCAGTAGTAATTTGACTTTGAAATTAAAGATGATTTTGAGGCTAAAAGTATTTAAAATCGGGATATAGATTTTTGAATCTTTTAAAAGGAAAGTTTTGAAATCATTTTGAAAACAAGATAATTTTGTAAAATCATTTGAATAAAAATTAGCGGATACAAAACAATGTTCCACTAGATTTTTCGTAGGTTCCATCCTACTTAGGGTTCCATCCCTTTAACGGGCTCGAAGTGGATTCCATTCCACGAATAAATTGGATTTTAAGATGCCGGTGCTTTTCTAGGAAATCTTGAACTCTTGATAATCTTGATACTCATGAGTCTTCTATCTCGATATTTTGAATCTCTATACTGTACAGTCTTCATTCTTGGTACCTGCATGGTTAGATCCTGCATATATATATATATATATATATATATATATATATATAAACTTATAATGTTAGTATTTATAATTTATAATCTCTTCTAAGGTTGTTGTCATCAAAAGCATCATCTCACGGACTAACAATCTCCCTCCTTTTGATGATGACAACCTTTGTTTATAAAATATTACTTCTATCTTAATAACTCCCCCTTAATCTATGCCTAACTAACCCTATTTTATACTTCTTCCCCTTTGTCATCAATAAAAACTAACTCCCCCTCATTCTTGGACTAAAGTGCCTGCATTGATAAACTATACAATGGAATATATAATAGATAGATTAATAAATAATTATACTTATGAACATGTTAATTAATCAAAGACTATTTACATTTCAATGTATATATACATGTTTTATACATCAAACATCGAACCAAATTAGGAAATCAATCCAAACCAAGTATCAATCTAAACCAAATCAAATCAATTCAAACAAACAATTCAAACAAAGTAATAAAATTTAAACGTTACGAGGAACTTCCACCCATCCTTCTTCTCCAAATATAGGGTCTGCTTTAATAGCATCCCAATTTTCATTATCATTGGTGAGAGAGACTGGAGGATGTGCTTCATTTTCATCCTTGTGCAGGTAGGAGATCATCCATCATATCGCATCGAAATTCCTTTCTTGTTCATTGATCATCTGCATTTGACTTAATTCTAAGAGTCAATGTTTACGAAGAATAAACGAGAGAATATTCTTGAACGAATTAAGAGTTTCTTCAAGATTTTCGGATAAATTATGAATTGGATTAGCCATAGTTGAATTTGTGAAAGAAATGAAAGGTATAGAAGATAAGAAATTATTTTCAGTGAAGAATTCTAGAAGAAACAGGTATTTATAGGTGTAGAAATTCGTTTGAAATGAATAGACATTTGGTAGTTATTCAAATTTCAAATTCAAAATAAATTGTCATTTCTGACTAGTAAATGTCGACATGGTCATAGGGGGTATGTCGACATGGGTTAGTGAATTTATATGACCAATTTGATTTTGTGAATAATTGTGTTTATATATATATTTATATAATATACTAACATTTATTCTGGAGATAATATATGCTAAAAAATAGAAAAGAAATTTCATTTCATTGCATACTAAGATGATACAACGATTAAACACAAAGAACTACAAGAACTTTCGAATTAAAACAAACTAAAACAAATAAAACAAGATACGAAAAGGTAGAACTAGTTAGATGATGAAGATGATGAAGATAATCCAAGTTTCTTGCTTATTTTGGAAATGAACTTGTTCATCTTCGAAGAAATATTATCCAACTTTTTACTAACAGATCGTTTAAGAATCCGTTGATTCTCAACAATAGTCTTTTGGTTATTGAGAAGGGTTTTGTTGGATGGATTAGGAGGATAGTCGATGCTTTCCAAAGAAGTTTCACCTTCTTCTTCTTCTTCAATTTCCATTTCATCCCCTTCTTCTTCTTCCTCTTCCTCTTCCTCTTCCACTTCTTCCATTTCCTCATGAGCCAAACGCTCTTCCTTTTCGGCAAGGGTCTCATAAGGTTGAAAAACAAATGGAATTTTCATAAGCGAAATGTTGGAATGATTGAAAACTTTTCTAGAAACAAATTCTTCGCCTTTGAAATCCACTCAAAAATAGTTAAAAATCCGAGTGAGATAAATTCCATGATACAAAGTATTCTCACCCAGGGAGAGATTTTTGGGACGAAGTTCATCCAGAATAACATGCGCCTAATTAATGTCATAATTTCCAAAAATAGCAAAAAGTGCTTTGCAAACTTTTGAAGTAGGATTGTTAAAATTCCCTGATCTTGGGGTCAAAGTATGTTGCAAAAGAAGATTGACAATTCTTGCTTTTGGTAGAAAATTTCGATTTTTTAATTCAAAATCATCATTTCCTTCAAAAATATGTTGAAATGTCTCACGATCATTTTCATCGATTTTAAAACTAGAAAGATCCATTCCCGAATTCTTGCAATTGAGAATGGTACCCAAAAGATCACAATTCTAGTGCATTTGACACTACTCCATATTTCATCCACATTTCCATCATAAATCCACGATTTAAATTAGCATAGAAATTTTTGACAAGATTTGGATAGCAAACAAAATCATTTTGAGAAGCATCAATATGACTAAGAACTCCATTGTTTGCAAAAAGAGAATCAATTTCATAAGAAGAGAAATCTTGAAAAATAGCAAACTTTCCGGGATGGACTTGGGCATAGTTAGCATAATTGTTGTATGCTTTTATTGCCTCCGGATCATTGAATAGTTGCTCTTTTATTTTTCTGGAAATTCTCATGGTGGAGGGGTTGCTTGAAGAAGCCATTAAAGTAGAGAGTAGAGAGCTTGAAGTTATGAAGAGAGAGTTTGAATTTGAAAATGAGAGTGAAAAGATATGATAAAAGATAGTGAATAAATAGATTCTCAAAGGACATATTCTCTGGTCAAAAGGTTGCTTTTCAGAGAATTGAATGAAGTGAAGTAAAAAGGTGGTCAAAATACGATCCGTACGTGACCACAGACATCTCCATATGCATGCAATTAATCGCGACACCCTACCAAGAGCCGAGATCCACCATCTTCAGCCTCTAAGTTCCATTTGACCCCCTTAACCTAGTTACAACATCCATTTCTCCAATCGAGCACAAAACATTAAGATTTTCCAAACCCTAGTTTAATTCCTACTCATGACTTTACTGTCGCATGCCTCAACTAGGAGCCGCAACCTCTAAATCTTCAACCATATGTAGCTCTAAGCTTTCTAAATCCAAAGTAAGAGTTTTATAAATTTTTTTTGAATTTAAATGAGTTGTTTTATTTTTATTTTTAAAAGACGAGATAAAATGAGTTTTGTTATTTGCAATGTAACAGTAAGGTGGAGGAGTTAGAAATGTGTAGTGGTGGTTTGGATAAGGTTTTTGACTATATTATTTTGCTATTTCTGGCATTTCGCCACACATATTTATTTTCGCATATGGACTCTGAACAACGAAACAAAAATACAATCACACTCGGAATAACAACATGACTCCAAAGCAATAACATTATATACTGGTTATTCAAATCTAAAAAATCGAAAAAGCATTGTCGTTTGCCGACAAATCATCAAACGAATACATTCAACATTTTACAAATTAAAAATTATGGAAAAAGAATTGATTATTTAATAAAATTCGAGTTGTAAAAATAATCATTTTTTATTATTAATTATTTTGGCTATTTATTGCTGCAAATAAATTAACAAAGGAATTCACCGCAATTATTTATTTATTTAAAATAGTTAAATAAGACCCATAAAACATTTAATTAATATTAAATTTAAAATCCAATTATTTGAAACATTATTCAAATATAAATTCACAATTCAAATATTTTAAACAACTCCTATATTTGAATTCAAGTTATTAAATTATTAAAAACCAAGTGTTGCAATATTTTATTTTAATTTAATACTTAAAATCCAATGACCAAAATTCTAGGTCATTACAGAGTTATAAATAATTAAATATTTAATTAAAATATATTTATCAGGAAATCCATAAATGATGTGTTTGTGATAGTAATTACAAATAGTTTTAAGTATAAGTACTATACCACAATATATTAAACACATCATTTTAAACATTCCTAGTTAAGATGCATCGAGATTGGATATCGATGCATCCTTTGAAACTAGAGTATGTAACACCCTCCAAATGTTAGGTAATGTATTACTCATGATTACTGAAAAGCATAAAAGATTACATACTGATAGTTATTGGATAACTGACTCACTCGATAGTTTTCTATTGGCTTATTAATAAATTAAGGTCAAAAAAATAATCGATAAGACCGATTTACATAGTTCTCTCGACTTTAAATACTATTGATCTTCAATATGAAAGATCCACTCTGATTATAGTCAAATCATGATACAACGTCCATCGAGTAACTGTAGTAGGGTTGGGTGAAAGTATTTAAAGTGATACAACTGTTCAAAAGAGGATTCATCTCCTCAGTTATATGGGATTAGTACCATGGTCAACTCAAGTAAACTTAAAGTCAAAATCGCTAGCCGGAATAGTTTAGTTAATCATGATTGTTATTATCGAACCAAGTACTTTGTGTTTGAATTATAAAGTTAAATATGGACGATATTGAAATTTTGGCCATTACCAAATTCCATAAGTCCGAAGTAATATTGATTTGACGAACAGAATTGGTGTATAGTCACAATCGGGTAACACTTAACGAAGTAAAATTGGATTTTACCGAAACCAAGTAAGTGATAAATTTGGCAAAAATGTCACACGACATATAAAGTGAAGTGTGAATGTTAATACTCGAATAGTTAGATATGAATTGCTGACCAAATTTACACCTAAAGAGCCACACAGCCAAAACGGCGAATACTCCTTTGACCACATAATTTAATTAATATGTAACTGTTATAAATTAATTAAGTTAATTAAAATTTATGAAATGTTAGTTGTAAAATTTTATTTTGATTTGATAAACAGTTGTAATAAATATGTTTATTATATTTATGAATACATTAATCGATATATGTTATCGATATGCGTTTAAATTGAATTTAAATGCAACATATTTTTGTTCAAGCTTTAAACGGGTTTGAAGCCAATATGGAAAGAGGGAGTTTGGTCATGCTTAGGACCAGGTAGAGGCGACTACGATATGGGGAATGGGCTAATGTTCTGATAGGAAAAGGGGAAGAAAATGAGTAAGAGAGAAAAGCGGATTTGGATCTTAACTTATCTCTCTAGTCGTTCCTCTATAAGCACTCACAACCCGCGTTCTTCTTAGGAATTTTTGATGCCTTCATCCTCCCTACCTTTGGATGTATTCTATCTCTACCTCCCTAGATTAGAAACTAGTTCAAAGAGTTGATCTCATCATTTCAAGGTGTACTAATAGGCTTTGGAAATGTGGTAATTTTCTGATCTATTAATGTGTGTAAACAATATATATTTTTTGTATGTGTGTGTGTATCACATGTATTATTTTGTTAGTTAGGTGATGATTTTAGCATATTGATGTATCGTTGCACTCAGAATAGTTGTATGATTATATACTTATTTAATTAGAAAAGAATTTATACCATAGAAATGCCTTCAATGCTCATGGCATATAATAAAAAAAAATCAATTTTTTAAATTTAAGTTAATTTAATATACATTATTTATTTTGTATAAGCTTCATAATTTAAACATTAATCTTACATTGCATAAAATATGATTTTAAAATTTTATATAATTAATTATATACTTAAAAAAATTTGGCATAACTAAAATAATATATATATATATATATAATTTAAATAATATTTAAATCATTTAATTCTCTGAATATAATATATATATATATATCATAAATTATGTTTTAAATTTTATTAAATTAAATTTGCACCTAATAACACTTTCAATAGACGAATATAAATAATTTTTCATCTATAATTTAAATATTCAAATAATTATCGAAATTAATAATTGATTTTAAATTATAATATATATAATATTAAAATAACTTTGAGATTTTTACTGTAATATTTAAATTTGAAATTAACGTTTAATTTTTTTATTTATTTACATTATTTCCATATGGATAAATATTTTGAAATTAACGTTTAATTTTTTTATTTATTTACATTAGTTTCCATATAGATATATATATATATACATATAATAAACATAAAATAATCAACTTTTGCCATGAGCAATACAGTGGGTAAATATATATTTATTATATATATTCATTTAACTATATTTATATGAATGAATTTATATAAATATAAATATATATTTATATATATGTATATTATATATTTAATATATATATATATAATTTATTCTAAATAATAAAAAGTCTAATTTTTATTTCGAATTTTCAATAAAATAAATAAATAAAAATTAAATTAAATTTAAATTATTTTAAACATACATATGCATATACATATTTATATATACATATATTTTACAAATTTCACACACTCCCACGCATATATATATGTATATATATATATTCATAAATAATTTTAAAATAATATATGTATGTATGTACATAAATTATAGTATATGAACATACCTTTGGACAATATATTTGTATACTAGACAAGCAAGCATGTCTATTGGGGTGTAAATCCCAGCACATATGCATTGGTAAGTTTACACGGATTGCTACGTTACACATGCACACACACACATATGTGTGTATACGATACACGTATGTACATATAATATAAAGCTATATTATAAATATAATAAATATAATAATGATCTTATTTAAGAGAAATATAGAAATGTCCTAAACAAATTAGACTTCACATGCCCAATAAAGATACAAAATGGTTTTAAAAAAATAAAACTCATCCATTCTTTCATTGTGGGTTGGCCTAGTTCCAACTAAATTTCCATTTGATTTCTCCACAGTCAATCTTTTTTAATCTAATGCTTCATAAATACATATGAATCCAACAAATTTGGTTGTAACTAAGATGTTATTGACCTTGACTTTATGTAGATTTTCCACTCTTTTTGTAAATTGTGTAACCTTAAATTAGACTAACGTAGTACATAATGATTTATAGCTCAAATTTTGGTGTTACGATGTAATGTAACAACGGACCTCTTCGACCCTCAAAGTCGACACTAATACATCTACGATATTCCTGCCGAGCATCCAAGTGTTGGAAAGACATCTTGTTGGGGGTGAAAGAAAAGAAATGATAGAACAGAATCTCACATCGTGATGAGTAATATATAATATCCAAATGATATTTACAAAATAAAGCTGTAATATACATATATAAATCAGCGTAAACTAATTTATCATCGGCCTCTAATGCTATAACAACATTCCCTCATAAATGCTATAAATAGAAAACAAAAAATGTAGTGGAAAATAAAATGCGTAAATAGTTCTTAGAGGCATCCTACTCTTTTCATGAAGCTCCAAGGCATCCATACCTAAATATAGAAATATACTCGGGTCTCACCCGGGTATTATAAGAAAACAACACTCGGATCAGTCTGGTAAACCAACATGAGAAACTCAAATCATATAGATTTTTGTATTTATAATACCCTTTAAAAATAAAGGTATCTCGTAAGACCATGCCGCATGGATGGGCTTTTACCTTAGGATAACTAAACCATTTTTATTAGAAAATCCCTAGGGTTTAAAATAAATAGTTAATATAGCTAGAATGGTTACATTATTTACATTCAACAATATATTTAGTATACAACTAAGTCTGTAAGACACGTATTGCAAAATGGATTCCGACAATGATAAGGTAAGAGACTACCTTCCTTATAATACACATCTAGATAAAATGTATCGATGCTACAAACATTGCATCTCTACCAACATAGAACCGACCCAACCCTTCCTAGATAGCACCGAATATGATCATCATCCCGGTTGCCCACTTGACAAACCGTTTCCACGGGCCCAACATACATAATCCGTAAATATCGATCTGGATACAAATGACAGTCATACCCTAATGGTAGCAAACCACATAGTCCTGCCACATCTCCCATGTTTTAGTCATTTCCGGATGCGAGTTGTAAGGTTCGAGGCTATGTTTTACCTTTTATCAAATCCTTTAGGAATGCTAACACTTCCCCCAAACAACAACGCAATGCCAGCATTCATCCATACAAGTTGTAGGACTGAACAAACCGAAGACACTACTTCTACAACATCCATTTGGAATCACCCTGTGAATTAGTAGCAAGTATCCATTGCACTTCAAATAACTCCATCTTCGATTTTCATCATCTTCAAGATGTATCCAAGTTGAATGATTTTTTTGATTTAAAGTGGTTTTCGGATAACTCATGCTTATTTGATCTTGGTCTTTCTGAACCAACAATCAATATTGTCAAAACTAGTTAAGGTTTGATAGTCGGTTACTTAACTATCAAATAAATAAATAAACAAATTAGAGGTTTAATTTCATATTGAAAACCAAGTATGATTTAGTACATAAGCGCCACTTAGTCTCTTTAATTAATCCTTTCATTAATTAAAATCTCCTTTCAATTATTTATACGAAAATACCTTTACAAAAGTTATACATATACATTTCTACTCTTCCCGATACTTGGAAAAAAAGTATTTGTATACTTACCTCATTGGTATAAGTATAATCACAAATCACCGTACATTTCAATACTTAGAAACCATATTCATATACTCATCTCAATGATATAAGTACATTCACAAAATCCTAAGAAAGATTTTGTTTCCAAAAACTTACTTATTTGGGTTAAAACAAATGTCATTTCAAAAAATTGATAACAGTAACCCAAAATACTTTTGGTGTAAGTTAATGATCATGTAGAAATTGGACCAAATAAACTTACCACCACTTTTCGATTTCAAACTTGTACTATCTCTCGGTTAACAATGCAGTCAGACAAGTAAGCATACTATCCTTGCCTCGATGCACATTCTTAAACTCTCATAGATAGAGACAAGTTTCCCTACCTTAGAATTTGGTGTTAAGTGTGAATAGAATACTTTCCGTATCACTATAAATTATAAAATCATTTATAGAAATCAAATTTATCATTTTTGTCACTTTTCCGATATTTTGAGTTGCTTTATCTCTTGTCCAAAAACTAAGGTAGGTAAATCAGGGCATGGATTGCTCCTAGCCTGGGCTTAGTTAAACATTCTGATACTAAATCTCATGGATAGGGGATCAATCTACTCATCAGTTTTTAGTGCTAAATATAAGACTACTTAATTTCCATAAGTAACCGAATTTGTATATGAAAATAATACATATATACTTAACATCAATCTTCGATTTCAAACTTAAACTATCCTTTAGTTAACAATGAAGCCGTTCAAGTTGGGGTATGATTACCCCTCAACTCTTGACTCGACAACATTCTTATCTTTTAGGATATGTTAAAGTTTCCCTACCTCGAAGTTTAATATCAAGTATAAGACCTTATAATCTTGTATACTATTTAAAATAAGAAAAATATTATAAATATACCCCTTTTTGTAAAAGTGAAATTATAATTCAAAACTCTTATACAAAAAATTACTTGAGGAACGTAAATTAAAATCCAACTTTGATTTGGAAAGATAAGTTTTTCTCTTTATAAAATTTAAACCTCTTACTTAAATAACTCAAATAAATTCTTAAAAATATATTTAAAACTTCAATCTTCTTTTTAAATACTTATGCAACTTTTGTTAAATACATTTGAAAAGAATTTATAAAATGTTTAAAAGTAGATAGCCTTCTATACTTTCCTAAAAGTATAGATTTTCAAAGTGCATCTATAGTGATTATTGCTATGTGGACCGTAACTTTTATAACTTGGTTTTGTAAACCAACTAGCTTTTAAACTCCATATCTTTCTATATTTTATACTACTACAAGGATAGAAAACATTTGCTTACGAATATTACACAAGCTAAAGGTATGTTAAAACCTTTTTATAACAAACCAAAAACCATATCCTTTTTTAAAGAGTATTACTACGAGGCTTAGCGACCACATGGTACTTAAAAAAGCTACCATTTATTTTCATGTCAAATGAGTAGTTCAACTTTTTAAGCCATGTCATAAGCATTTACATAAAAAGGAATAAATGTAAACAAAAATAGCAAGGCAAGGAATCCTTTAGAATCCCTCCACAAAATTTATGTTCTTTGAAGTGCTTCCATAGTGACCTATTCACAACGAAGACACTTCGACTTTCATTCACTTCTGCTAGTCCCCTACTAATCCTTATGTGTTATATATTATGACCATATACAAAAGTGTACAATGAGTCCCTTGTAAATCAAAGTTACATACGTCACGTGCTACCAAGCGGGAATCAATTACAACCAATATCAAAATCAATCCATATACAATTATATATAAAACATATATAATTATTATTCATCCAACAAATATACACTATATAATATGGCATATAAAGTAAGTATTCTCACATTTAATCTTGACCAAACTCTAGCAAGAAGCTACCATCCTTCGACCTCCATCTAAACCGACACAAAGCCACCCATTTACGTTGTTTGCTTGCACCTACCCCCTCCCTAACTCGTATCCATGGCTCTCTCTTCACTGTAGTTGCACACATCCCTGTAGGGTTTGTAGGGGTTTGTGCTCCAAAGCTTCGAACTTTAGCAAGATGACGGTGTGTATTAAGTGTATACAAGCTTATGCTAGAAGTTAGAGGAGAAATGAGATGAGTTTGAAGTGGTTTAGTTTAAGGAAAAGAATGGAGAAGAAAAGAGCTTAACCTTAGAAAATGAAAACAAAATGAACTTATAGTTGTTGCCTCCTCTTTTATAAACACAAAAAAGGGCAAATGACCTCACTTATTCCTTCACCAAATTACCTAACTATCCCTCCACTACTCTTCAATAATAAACTTCCTCCATATGCTACTCCATGTGCCAAACTACATTTCATAATAACATGCACTAGTCATCACATCACACATAACAGTCTGCTCTTTACTTTATTACTAAATGACATCATTAGCCACTAATTAATTTTCTAACTATACTTTAGCACTAACCGCTTCTTATTTGTTAAATATATGTGTGCACAATATTTCTGTGTGTGCAACAATGTTGCAACAACTTTTGTTCGGTAAAAAGTCGAAAAATCTAAAAAAAATGAATTTCGATCATATTTTCAATTTTTCATCGAGCTGTTTATTTTTGTAAACAAAATTCAAAAATGAATTTTCTATCATCACTTATTAAATAAAAGATATTTATTTGATTATTAAAAACCATTAATTAAATATCTAAAATTAAATATTCAAAAATCAAAGCGATAAAATTTCAGATCGTTACATGTAACATAGTAAATAAACTTTATTACTATTGCGATTAAAATTCCCCAACCATTGTACTTTTGCTGTTGTTTCAATAAAAAAATGAGAAAAGAAAGATTAGTAGAATCGTTAGAAAAACAATATGGTATAACCAAATGCAATTAATTCCTGTTTTCATTTTCCTTGAAAATTAGTAAAATTACAAAAACATTTATTTTCATGCATGTTCCAAATCTTAATTCGTCAACTCCTAATTGAAATTAATAAAATATTTTACTTACATTTTTCAACTTATTTTCTTCTATCATTAGTGGTTGATAGGATTGAAAATAACAATGTTTATGGACTACATTTCGTTCTGTTTTTACATTGCTCGGTTGCCCATAATCTATATCATTTACTTCTAGATTCCTTTTAAGCCTAAGATGTATTTTTATGTAAGTTTTATGATTTAATTTTGTTAAATGTTTAAGTGGGGTTAGTAAATGTTTATGTGGATGTGAATAATATCACCCTTTATAATATCATTCAAAACCAAACAAAAGTAAACATGTTATTAACATTTTAAATTATCTAAATTATGTATCTTCTATGATGAATCTATAAAAAAAATTATTATCTATTCATTTAGGTTTTAAATTAAAAGCTTAAAAGAAAAATAGAAACTTGTTAATTTTAACAAGTTTTTTACGTAAATTTCAAAAATGGTAAACGAATATCGTCACACAATATCATAGTTACCAAGTTTAGAACGGAAAATTTGATAAAATTAATTCTAGTTTTGTAATAAAAGATCTTTAAATGAAGAAATAAAGATAGGTTGACAAAAAATAAAAAAAAACCATTAAATTTTTATCTTTCAATTCTATAATTCATCGATTTCATTACTTCAATTTAAAGTCTACAAATCAGGCACCAATAGAAAGGTCGACCCTTCATAAAAATTAGGCATAAAGAAAGGTGTTCCTATCTACACATGCCACTTAAATATGAATTAAGATTACTTCGAAGAAAACACTACGAACACCCACTTCGACTGGTTGTGCAACACTGAGTGAAAAAAATAAATGCATGGTTTGCATAACCAAATAATGCGAACAAGACCTTTTTTTGAATAAGTTATCGTAGGAATAGATTGTTTTTTCTATTACTATTCAAAGTATGCAAGATATTATTTTATTTGTAGTCTCATTATATACCATGTTCAATTTACTTGTAGTTTTTGTTAATGTTTTGTTTGAAGATTGCATGTATTATAAATTTAATTTTGGTTGAAATCGTAGCGCATATGCTAATTTAATTTTTGGTAAAAAAAGGTTTTGAAATTGAAAGTTTGAAGATCGCATGTATTATAAATTTAGTTTTGATTGAAACCGTAATGCATATGCTTATTTAATTTTCGGCAAAAATAAGGTTTTGAAATTGAATAGTTTCATAACTATTTTTTGTTTATGTCATAATAGTTTGAAAACTGTTCATAATATTTAGTTTTGGAAAAATTTGATTTGATGGAGGGAATATAATATCGCAACATTGGTTTATTTTTTGGAAGAAAAAAACGTAGGAGAAAAAATGAAAATTTAAATTGGTGGGTGCGGGTGGGTATGTGGAATAATCTAGTGTAACATCCCCATTTGTAAATCAAATTTAAATTGGTAATTTATTTAATTTTTGAAATTAAATTGTGAATTAATTTGGTATTTTCCAAATTTAAATAGATATTTGTTTGTTTAATAATATAAATGTATATAAATATGATTTTAAATAGAATTTCTAATTGAAAATTCAGAAATAAATGTTTTGGATAATATATTGATTATAAATTTGATTATGGATTAATTTGAAAATTTGGAATAAATATATATTAAAAGATTGTAAATAAAGGAATTGATTTGAAAATTCAATGAATTATGAATAAAATTTTGATTTAGGATTCAATGATAAGTATTTTATAAATAAAATAGGATTATAACATTTTCTTTTAGAAATATAGTTGTAAATATATAAAAGTATAAAGCATATGTAAATAAAAGTTTAACAAAGGCTTCTAACACAAAATGATTTCATTTAGACATTTGTAAAACATAAATTCATGCATTTAAACAAGTGTTAACTAAAGAAGAATAAGAGCAACAAGTGTCAAGTTCTTAAATTTTATTTTCATTTTTAAAGATAAATAATGAAAAGAGGTAAATAAGTTACATAAATACATCTACTTTTCTCTTCTCATTTGTTTCAGGAATTCAAAACTAAAACCTGCAAATTGAAAATGGAGAAGAAGAAAAAAATTTAAAACAAATTCAACCACCTCAATTCTTCAACCTGAGATGATTAACTCAAGTAATTCAAGCAAAGATTTAAAATCTAAAACAAAGAAAAACCTATTCAAACAATTAATCATAAGAAATTCAAAGCTTCAGCTTTAACCTGGAAAGAAAAGAAGAACAACAATCAACACAATTTTCAAACCTGAAGCTTAAACAAAATCATAGATCTGGAAAAACAAGTGCAATCTGGAATCAAGCAAGATTAACTTTCATATCAATAAAGTAGAAGATCAAGGACAAAGCAAATTCAGTTTCCAATTCCAGGTTCAAATTGGTTCCTCTGTTCAAATCTTTCTGGTGAGCAAACCTTATCCTTTTGACCTTAATATGGCTATATCTTGATTTGATGAGATAAATGGTTGAAGTATGAATGTTGTGTGAATATGTTTATATGTACATAGGTATGGAGTTTATGTGTGTGCATGTCTGTGTGAATACCTGCTCTTGACTCTGTTATATTCACAGTGTCAAACTACTCAAATAAATTTATATCTCCCAATCCATATTTATTCAAGCTTTGATTTTTAAAGGTGAAGTGTCTATAACAATGAAGTATTTATCATAAAAATTGTTCCAAGAATTTTTTTAAGAAATCACTTCAATAATGGTAAATCTCAGAGATAATAAAAAACAAGCTAAAATTTGATCAACTGGAAATTTTACTTTGATTACGTAACCTAATTCATGATGGAAAAACTTGAATTTTTATGTAAATTTTATGATTTTAAATCGCGTGATTGATGAAGTATTCAGAGATGATCGAATTTGGGTTTATGGTCAATTTCCGTCGAACGATGTCGAATTGAGGATCGGAGTTCTGGTCAAAGGTGGTTCATGGAGCCAGGATAATGGGAAAAATAGTCGCTGACTTTCTAGTTCGTTGTGGAGGATGAACGTGGGCAAAGTAGGGTTTAGCGACCCATTTTGGACGACGTTATAGTCAAGGCATTTGCGTCATCTAGGGAGCATCAGACATGACCAGACCAGGGGGGTTAGAGGCGTAGAAGTGTGACGAAGCTTTGTTCAGGTTTGCGTGACCTCAAGTGGTCGAGATGGCCGGGACGAGGAAGTTTTTAGTTGTAACAACCCGCATATTAGTCGATTATATATTTAAATATTTAATTGATACTCGGTATTTTGTCCGAAAAGCTACTTTTTGCAAACAGCCGAATTGGGACTCGAGACCACCCCCATTGAGTTCAAAATGACGTTTGCGACCTTTTTGAGCATAAGCTTCGATATGTTTGGAGAAAGTTGATTTTTGCTACTTTTTCACTTAGGGCTTTGGTTTGGGCTGAGCCCATTAACCCCACTTAACTCAGTTCCAACCCTCTCCTCTTCATTCACTTCTCTTCTATTTTCCTAAAACTCAAGCTCCAACTGAAAATGGTGGAAAGGAAAGGGAATTAGAAACTCCAAGCCCTAGTTCCTCTTGCTAGCTCAAGTTCTTGCTCCAAATTCAAAGTGAACCCATTGGTAAGCATCTCCTACTTCTTCTCCATCTCATTCTCTCTTTGATTTCAGAAAATTCCTAAACCTAATTTAGGAAATGCTTCTCTTTTAAGCTTAGATTGAAGCTTCTTGAGTTGTTATTGAAGAGGGATTGATCTTAGCTTGCTTTCAAGCTTCTTCTTCATTTGTTTGGGTTCAAAGGTGAGATTTTTAATCTCACATCTATGCTTATAATTATCTTCGATTGTTAGGTATGAATTCCTAACACTTATTCGTGTGCATTTGCTTTTGGTTTGGATTGATTTGGTGAATATTCCAATTTTTAGTGTTTTGGGTTCAATTCCTTAAAAATCATAGCTTTGATCTTTGATCATGTTTTTGGTGATGCATCGAGGAGCATATAGGGCCCGGTAGTCGATTGGCATAAACCCTTAGCGTCGTTGCTCGTGCGATTGCGAATTGATCGAGATTTGCACCTCATTTGAAATAGGGCATGGGAGTGCAAGCAACAGGTTCGGCCGACCGAGCCCCTGGGCCGGCCGACCGACCTGTAGAATGGGCACTTCCTGCCTCTGTTTGGAAGTGCAGGCTACAGGGTTCGGCCGACCGAGCTCAGGGTCCGGTCGACCGACCTGCTAACCCCGTGAACTTCTGTTTCTGGTTCGGTCAACCGACTCAGGGAGTCCGGTCGACCGACCTGCTGCTATTTGCCAACTATGCCTATTTTGCCTAGTTGTCTGAATTTCCAACTTTAATCGATTTGTGTTATTTCCCTATTTGTTGTTATCATTTGTTATTGACTTTGATGACTTATTTTCTTCGGGAATTCTTGGAATATCCATTTCGATGGATTCAGTATCGATTTCTTTGGATTCTAGTGATTGATTGTTCCTACAATCTTCTTTGTGATTTGTCACTTTTAAAATATAAAGGTTTTCTATACTAGTAGTAAATATCAAAACTCTTTCTTCAAACGATTTCAACTCTATTTTCAATACCAAACTCGTTTATAAAACCATTTTCCAATCTATTAGTATATACAAGCCTTTACCTCACTCGTATGAGAAATCTAACTAAACGGCTTAGTAAAACAAGTGGTATGAAACGCTTGCGTTTACTTCGTCGGTTAATTCTTGGACTAGTTCGATTGAATCTCTTGTGACAATTTTCTAGTGAAAATCTACAGTTTGTTCGTAAATATTTAAGTTAAGCAAGTGGTTATGGGACATGAAGCTAAACTCATATATTTACTAGCTTAGTGTAATTGACACTTCTCGTTGATAATGACGATCGTCTTTGTGGTTTAGACTAGCAATGTGCGATGTCTCTTTGTTTGCAAGGTTAGACTAGACCTCATGGGTGTGATTTCGACTCACACATATCTCTTCTGTCCGCAAGGTTAGTCTAGACACCATTTGTGTGATTTCGACTCACACATACCTTTTTGCTTTTTGGTTAGGCTAGACACCATTTGTGTGATTTCGACTCACACATACCTTTTTGCTTTCGGTTAGCCTAGACACCATTTGTGTGATTTCGACTCACACATACCTTTTTTCTTTTTGGTTAGGCTAGACACCATTTGTGTGATTTCGACTCACACATATCTTTTCTGTCTGCAAGGTTAGGCTAGACACCATTTGTGTGATTTCGTCTCACACATACCTTTTTGCTTTCGGTTAGCCTAGACACCATTTGTGTGATTTCGACTCACACATATCTTTTCTGTCAGGAGGAGTTTCGACTCACCAGGAGGAGCTTCGGCTCAATGTCCGCAATGGGGGACTATACCCTGTCACGAGGAGTTTATTTTTGTGGGATTGGCCATCCTTTTATTGTGATTTCTGGATTTCTTGTGTTGATTTCTGGAATTTATGTTTCACCAACTTTTACGATTGGCATTGATATATATGTCATTTATTGTGGCTTGGTGAATGAAATTAGGAATATGACATTCCTTTTTATCTTTGAGAAGATCTTTGTGATATTGATTAATCTCTTGTTGATTTTCAATTATTTATTTATCACAGCTTGACATTGTGATTATTATATGTTTATGCCATATATCTTAATTCTATATCATGTTATATGATATTTATAGCTAGACTGATCCGTTTATTATTTTCTTATTAAATAATACTCGGGTCAGACTGAGATTTTACAGGTGCTTCTGCTTGACTCCTTATCGGACCATCATCTGATCTTTTGGCTAACTACTTTAGTTTAGTAGTTTTTGTTGTATACTATTGAGATATAGACTTCTTTATGTATACGTACTCTTTGGTCTAGCACTTGTATCTATTCTTTTTGATATTGTGGATCTTTTTGACCACTACTCTGATGTACACTTTCATGTGTTATATTCATATCTATTTCCGCCTTTGTGATATGAATTATCTGTGACTGATTTATGTTATGCTTATTTCTATATTTGTTTCCGAAGGATTTATATAGCCACCGTGTAGTAGCTTTGAGTTTGTATCGGTATGTCGGATTTCCTCTTGAAATAGAATGCATGTTATACTATCTGACATATCGGTGCTCGCGTAAAGAAATTACACGGATGGTCGCTCCTCAACAGCCTTATTCTCCGTGCTAGTTGACAGCATTCACCGTAATGTTCTTGGCTAGCGTGGGTATAGAGGTGGGGCGTCACAGCTTGGTGTCGGAGCCAAACTTTGGAACAATGTAGAATAATTTAACAAGGACCATCGTCCTAAGTCCATCTTAGGAGTCGTGCTTTAGGATTTAATTCGAGTCTTCGTACTGTCCTATCCTATTTTCCTTTATGATTCCTTGTTTTATCTATCAAGATTGCTTGATATTTATTTTGAGAATAACCTTTTTCTTCTTCTTTTCTTTCTTTCTTAAAGAAAAGAAATGGTTGGTTCTGGCAATCCTAGCGTTGGTCAATCCAGTAGCCCTTCTCTGGATGGCGCATTCATGTCTGCCCAACAACTTTTGGATCTTGTAAAGAATCAAGAGTTTATCTATGCTTTGAGTAAGAACCCTGAAATGGTTCTACCTTTGAAACTTGAAGTTTCTTTTAATCAGCTTGTGGATGTTACTCTTCTTCATGGAGAGGTTGGTAAAGGAAGTGTTTGTGATATTGGGACTTCCAAGAAGAGGCATATTAAGTTCAAGAGCCTTAATCCCAATAAGAGAGTGAAGCAAATTACTTTTGTAGCAAAGACTCCAATCCCAAATCGTGGAGGATGCTACAATTGTAATTCTAAGGAACACTATGCGAATATGCGTCCAAAACCCCATTCTTGTCGCTATTGCAAGAAACCGGGTCATCTTTTATCTGCATGTCCCAAACTTTTGAACAAGGACATGAGAAAGCTAAATATTGTGCAAGCCCCTAGCAACCCTTCTCTTAGTCAAGGTATTTTTCACTCAATCCTTGATGGTATTGTTTTATTTCGTGATCTTCTTATTTGAGTTCTTTATGATATGGATTCCATCTCACTATTTTATATCAAAAGAACTTGTGATTCTTTTCTTTAAAAACATTTCTGGGCTTGATGACTTCTTTGAGGATTGTGAATCCGGATGGTAGATTCGCAACACTCAATTTATCTTTATTGATGTCGAAATTATTTTATGTGATTTTTCTGTCCGAGCCGATTTTTACTTAGGCTTCGGAATTTACTTTTGTAAGGATTGGCTTAATTATTATGAGGCCATATCCTTTGTCCCGTGTGGACTCTTCATCTTCGACATTTTCTATCTGTTAAGCAGATTTCTATTTTTCCTTTGTGATTTTGATTCCAATTTGATGGCATCATTTTATTCCTTAAGCCCACTTATAAGGAAAGTGCTATTTCTCTCATTCATGTAGTTTGAGAAATTTTCTGGTATTTTTGAATTTGTCTTAGGACTGTCACCTAAGCAATCTTTTGAGTAGTGTTAAGGTCTTTTCAGTTTGACTTTACCACGGTTTTCGTTTGCTACGAGTTGCGGAAATTAGCATTCCACTTATCGCATTCCGCACTCGTTATGATTCTTATGAATGAATTATTACGTCATTCAGTTTATTCAGCTTATTTCATCCATTATATTAATCGAATATTCTATGAATATTTCGATGAGACCATTCTTGTATTTATTGATTTTGGATGAAAATAGTAATTTAAAATTTTGCAAATCTTTTTCATAAGATTTATTTATAAGTAAAACTGGGTTTTTGTTCTTGAAACGAACAAAGAATATTCTTAAAACTTTTTAAGAGATTTATTTATCCTATAAAAGATGATTTTGTGATTGTATTGTCCGTTAAGTGCTTTAAGAATTCTGGTCGATGCGCTTGATCAACGTTATCGATAGGAATCTCCTAAACGCTTTGATGTGACGATCAGACATGATATATAAGGACTTGTAAAACGTAAATTTTTCTAGAAAGATTTTTACATTGAGATAATTGTGATTTTGGAAGTTTTAGCTTTTCGAGAAAGAAGGTTATTTAAAAGAACTCTTCCTTTCGATACTCTTGTTCTTGTGATTCCTGAAGGGGAACCAAGACTTTGCTATTTGTACTGATACTAGTCGTATTGGTTTGGATGCCGTTCTCTTGCCAAAGAGAACGTGCTATCACTTGTGCTTCTAAATCATTATAGCTTATCGAGACTAGATATGCCACTCATGATCTAGTGCTCTCGGCTATTGTTTTTACTTTTGGAATTTTGGCATCACCTTATTTGGATGAGAAAATTTGTTCTCTACCTTGATCATAAGTTTTTGAAGTATTTAATTTCTTATAAGGAACTTCATGTTGACTCGAGTTCCTGGCATCTTATGATCTTGATATTCTTTTTATTCCCGAAGGGGAAATCATGTCGCCAATGCGTTTAGTCGTACGCAACAGGTGGTTGATTCATCGGATGTACCATTTGTACTACATCGATGTCTTTGCTTTTGATTCATCGGATGTACCGTTTGTACTACATCGATGTCTTTGCTTTTGATTCATCGGATGTACCGTTTGTACTACATCGTTGTCTTTGCTTTTTATTCATCGGATGTACCGTTTGTACTACATCGATGTCTTTGCTTTACCGTTTGTACTACATCGATGTCTTTGCTTTTTATTCATCGGATGTACCGTTTGTACTACATCGATGTCTTCGCTTTTGATTCATCGGATGTACCGTTTGTACTACATCGATGTCTGTGCTTTTGATTCATCGGATGTACCGTTTGTACTACATCGATGTCTCTGCTTTTGATTCATCGGATGTACCGTTTGTACTACATCGATGTCTTTGCTTTTGATTCATCGGATGTACTGTTTGTACTACATCGATGTCTTTGCTTTTGATTCATCGGATGTACCGTTTGTACTACATCGATGTCTTTGCTTTTGATTCATCGGATGTACCGTTTGTACTACATCGATGTCTTTGTTATTTGATTCATCGGATGTACCGTTTGTACTACATCGATGTCTTTGCTTTTGATTCATCGGATGTACCGTTTGTACTACATCGATGTCTTTGCTTTTGATTCATCGGATGTACCGTTTGTACTACATCGATGTCTTTGCTTTTGATTCATCGGATGTACCGTTTGTACTAGATCGATGTCTTTGCTTTTGATTCATCGGATGTACCGTTTGTACTACATCGATGTCTTTGTTATTTGATTCATCGGATGTACCGTTTGTACTACATCGATGTCTTTGCTTTTGATTCATCGGATGTACCGTTTGTACTACATCGATGTCCTTGCTTTTGATTCATCGGATGTACCGTTTGTACTACATCGATGTCTTTGCTTTTGATTCATCGGATGTACCGTTTGTACTACATCGATGTCTTTGCTTTTGATTCATCGGATGTACCGTTTGTACTACATCGATGTCTTTGCTTTGGATTCATTGGATGTACCGTTTGTACTACATCAATGTCTTTTCTCTTTTGATTCATCGGATATACCGTTTGTACTACATCGATGTCTTTGTTTTTGATTCATCGGATGTACCGTTTTTACTACATCGATGTCATCGATGTCTTTGCTTTTTATTCATCGGATGTACCGTTTGTACTACATCGATGTCTTTGCTTTTGATTCATCGGATGTACCGTTTGTACTACATCGATGTCTTTGCTTTTGATTCATCGGATGTACCGTTTGTACTACATCGATGTCTTTGTTATTTGATTCATCGGATGTACCGTTTGTACTACATCGATGTCTTTGCTTTTGATTCATCGGATGTACCGTTTGTACTACATCGATGTCTTTGCTTTTTATTCATCGGATGTACCGTTTGTACTACATCGATGTCTTTGCTTTTGATTCATCGGATGTACCGTTTGTACTACATCGATGTCTTTGCTTTTGATTCATCGGATGTACCGTTTGTACTACATGGATGTCTTTGCTTTTGATTCATCGGATGTACCGTTTGTACTACATCGATGTCTTTGCTTTTGATTCATTGGATGTACCGTTTGTACTACATCAATGTCTTTTCTTTTTTGATTCATTGGATGTACCGTTTGTACTACATCAATGTCTTTTCTTTTGGTTCATTGGGCATACCGTTTTTGTACTACGCTGATGTCCCAAATTATTCGAGTTTCTAGTTCCTCGGGCGTACCGTTTTTGTACTACGCCGTTGCACCGGCTCAATTTTCTGCTATTCTTGACGTTCCCCACATCTTTCATTTACGGAAATGCCTTAGGGATTCCGGTTTTCATTCTTGAGCCCGGTGATATTGTGGAAATTGAAGTTTCACCAGATTTGACTTTTGAGCAACATTCTATTCGCATCATTGCTTTGGAGGTTGAGCGCCTTCGATATAAAGATATTCTTTTTGATAAAAGTTCAATGGTTCTCAAATTTGCTCTTGTGAAATCTTGAGAATTCATCGAACGAAAACTTTCGGATTTACTCCTTCGTGCTCTTTATGGTGAACTTCCTATTTCAAATTTTCTTTTGTGTTGATATGCTTCTATGGTTGTTACTTCTTATTTTCTTCTTAAGTATTGCAAGGACGCAATTTTTTTTTAAGGAGGGGAGTCTGTAACAACCCGCATATTTGTCGATTATATATTTAAATATTTAATTGATACTCGGTATTTTGTCCGAAAAGCTACTTTTTGTAAACAGCCGAATTGGGACTCGAGACCACCCCCATTGAGTTCAAAATGACGTTTGCGACCTTTTTGAGCATAAGCTTCGATATGTTTGGAGAAAGTTGATTTTTGCTACTTTTTCACTTAGGGCTTTGGTTTGGGCTGAGCCCATTAACCCCACTTAACTCAGTTCCAACCCTCTCCTCTTCATTCACTTCTCTTCTATTTTCCTAAAATTCAAGCTCCAACTGAAAATGGTGGAAAGGAAAGGGAATTAGAAACTCCAAGCCCTAGTTCATCTTGCTAGCTCAAGTTCTTGCTCCAAATTCAAAGTGAACCCATTGGTAAGCATCTCCTTCTTCTTCTCCATCTCATTCTCTCTTTGATTTCAGAAAATTCCTAAACCTAATTTAGGAAAAGTTTCTCTTTTAAGCTTAGATTGAAGCTTCTTGAGTTGTTATTGAAGAGGGATTGATCTTAGCTTGCTTTCAAGCTTCTTCTTCATTTGTTTGGGTTCAAAGGTGAGATTTTTAATCTCACATCTATGCTTATAATTATCTTCGATTGTTAGGTATGAATTCCTAACACTTATTCGTGTGCATTTGCTTTTGGTTTGGATTGATTTGGTGAATATTCCAATTTTTATTGTTTTGGGTTCAATTCCTTAAAAATCATAGCTTTGATCTTTGATCATGTTTTTGGTGATGCATCGAGGAGCATATAGGGCCGGGTAGTCGATTGGCATAAACCCTTAGCGCCGTTGCTCGTGCGAATGCGAATTGATCGAGATTTGCACCTCATTTGAAATAGGGCATGAGAGTGCCAGCAACAGGTTCGGCCGACCGAGCCCCTGGGCCGGCCGACCGACCTGTAGAACGGGCACTTCCTGCCTCTGTTTGGAAGTGCAGGCCACAGGGTTCGGCCGACCGAGCTCAGGGTCCGGTCGACCGACCTGCTACCCCCGTGAACTTCTGTTTCTGGTTCGGTCAACCGACTCAGGGAGTCCGGTCGACCGACCTGCTGCTATTTGCCAACTATGCCTATTTTGCCTAGTTGTCTGAATTTCCAACTTTAATCGATTTGTGTTATTTCCCTATTTGTTGTTATCATTTGTTATTGACTTTGATGACTTATTTTCTTCGGGAATTCTTGGAATATCCATTTCGATGGATTCAGTATCGATTTCTTTGGATTCTAGTGATTGATTGTTCCTACAATCTTCTTTGTGATTTGTCACTTTTAAAATATAAAGGTTTTCTATACTAGTAGTAAATATCAAAACTCTTTCTTCAAACGATTTCAACTCTATTTTCAATACCAAACTCGTTTATAAAACCAATTTCCAATCTATTAGTATATATGTAACGACCCAGAATTTTTATTAATTAAAATTTGAATATTTAATTAATTTTAAATATTTATAAGTGAATTTATAAGTCAAATAAATTTTATTTTGATTTATTGGATTTAATTGGATTATTAAATCGATAATTTAATATGTTAAATTATGGACATAATTGAAAATAGGGTTAAATATGATTGAAAATGATTTGTAAAATTTTATTTTATCATGTTGAAGTTAGAATGATATTTTAGAACTTTTAAAATCGAATTAAAAGTTAATTTGTGAAAATTGAATATTTTAATATTTAATTATCGACTGTAAAATAGTCAATTTTTGAACAGTCTCAGAATTGAAAGAAACCTGTTTCATTGGATCCGTAATAGTTAGTTATTACCGGATTTCAATTTTCGTGTCAATCGGAGTTATCGTTTGATCGTGGCAGCTCGAAACGCATCGAATTATTTTTAATTTAAATTTGGCGAGTCAAAATAGCCATTTTTCAAAAAGTCTCGGATTTCGAAGAAACCAGTTTCATCGGATCCGTAATGTGATATTATTGTAAGGTTTCAAATTTCAAGTCAATTGGATTTACCGTTTGTCCGGTACGAATTAAAACGCCTAGAAATTGATTTAAATCGGTTTAATTTAAATTCAGCGTTTATAGCCATAACTCGCACAGATGTCCGAATTAGCTACCGAAACCTGTTCCATTGTGTCCGGAACGCGGGGTAAACCTTAGAAACGCTGGTTACGGCGTCTAAATCGGAGTTCGGAATTTCCGGATGAATAGTGTTCGATTTTCTTCTATAAATAGGCACCCCACCCCTTCATAAATTAAAAAAAAAAAAAGAGTTGCAAACCCTAGCCGCCTCCACCTAATACACGGCCAGAAATTAGTTTCGATTATCCTCCATTATCTTCAAATCTAAGCATTATTTCAAGAATTTATCAACTACAAAGTTATAGAGCACATCAAGATCTACAAGATCAACGGCTATGATCGTGTTTCGTTGCACGGATTGACGACAAATTGCATTCAAAGGCCGCGCGTTCATTCTCGATTTGCGTGCAGATGGGGGGGGGCGAGCTTAGGGGGGTTCTGGCCGTGGGTAGCTTAGGTTGGTGGCTTCGATTTGGTGCCTACGTGATGAGGTTTCGTCGAGTTTTGGGGTTGCTAATTTAAACCCTAATTGATGTTTTGATGGGTTCGGCCGACTTCTAGGTGTTCATGCGCGTGAACATGAGTTGGGGGGGAGAAAGAGTTCATGGTCCAGATGCAAGGGAAGCTAATCTAACGGCCTTGATTAAGTTTAGTTATAAATTAGTTTATTTAAGTTAGTAAATTTGTTATAAAATTCGTGTATCTTTAAAAAATCATAACTTTTTCATACGAGGTCGAAAACGCGCGAAACCAGTTGCGTTGGAATCGTATGGATGAGCACTACGCGATGGAGATGATTTGGAGTCGTTTGGAGTTAGTGAGAATTTCGGGTAAAATTAAACGCGCGTTTAATTTTATTCGAAATAAATCGCTAAAACAAAATTAAAATCAAGGTGAGAACTTCTCACTCAATCGAATAGTTTCGATTTTTATTTTAAATAGTTAGATTTAAAATATTTGAATGCATGTTTGAATGATGATTGTGATCTATTGATTGTTAAAATAGACATTATTCGCCGTTAGTAAGCGGATGTTATTTATTAAAAACATATACCGCGAATATTTCATAAACAGTGAAATTGGTATTATAAATAATATCAATATATAAATATTGGCATATGTATATATTGCAGTTGTTGATTCCCCGCATTTTTTTAGCGGATGAGACCCTATTACGCCGTTATTAAGCGGATAATATTTAATAAAAACATATACCGCGATAATTTCGTACTGGAGCGAAATTGGTATTGTGCTAATGTTTTTGGATGCAGGAAAACAGGTTGGAGGGATCCAACTGGATTCCTCAACAGTTTTTATTTGATTTCAGATATTTTGATATTTGATGGATTATCATATTGATATATGATATCGTTGTAGTCGTGATTGACTATTTGGTGTGTAGCATCATTGGACCCAGATTTTGGGATTTTAAAATGATTTTAAAGTAATTTTTGAAAATATACTTTATTTTTGGAATTGATCCATTACAAATAAATAAACGATATAATTTTTAAAGTTATAAAAATTATGATTTTTGAGAATATAGTTAAAAGCTGATTTTTGAGAAATAGGGATTTATGATTTTATAAAATAGTTTAAACTGGATTTTTGAGTTTATTATTAAAAGTTAAAAAAATAGGATTTATAAAATTTGATTATTTTATAAATCAAAATGGTGAAACTATAAAGGAATTTAAAGACGGTTTAAAGAATAATATAATTTGATTTATATTAAGAGATTTATAAATGGATATTTATAAATTGAAATATAGACATTATAAAACGAGTTTTTATAAGTGTTTGAATGAAGTGAAAATGAATTTCATTAAAGAATGAAATTAATAGAATTATAAATGGTGAAGTTATAAATGAAATTTATAAATAGTAAGATTTATAAATTTGTGAAGTTAATTGAAGAATAGATTTGGTTAAATAAATGAATCTTATGAGTTATAAGATTTATGATTTGGAAAGTCTTTAAAAGAACGATTTTGTAAAATAATCGTTTTATAAGCATTTAACTTATAATATGAACTTTTAGTTTATAATTGAGTTATAAACTGGAATAGGTTAATATATGGAATTTATAAACGTTGTTTTATAAATTCACAAACGACTTATTTTGATAAGTTAATTGTTATAACCTATTAATGGAGTTATATTCACATTTTTAAATAGTGGATAATCCTTTGAATTAAAATGAATAAAAGGATGAAATTTGTTAACGTAGTATATTCACGTTTTTGAGTAGTGAATAATACATTAAAGAAATTGTTTTGAATGTGATGTCTTAAATAGAATTAAAACGATCTAATGATGTTTTAAAATATGTTGAGATTCGAAACCATAGATTTCAACATTTATTGTTGAAATAGATGTTTTCGAGAAATGAAAGGAAATGGTGGACTATAACACTGTTGTTATAGTAAATGATTTCCGAAGAGAAATGTTTTGAATAATATTGGGATTTATATGTCTATTTAATTTCGAATCCCTATACTAGTGATTTTGGGTTGTCGTAACGATGTTTTACGCAACATTCGTTTTGGCCCAAATAAATATGTTTAAGTGAATGATTTCCTTAAAGAATGAAATATATACTTAATTCGATTTAAGTATATTGAATATTTTCTAAGTGTTGAAAATAAAAGAGATTTGTGAATTACTTATGAATAAATAAGTATGGAAATGTTTTCCAATATGAAGTGAATATTTAGAATTTATCTTTTTGAAGATAAATTGAAATGGATAATTGAAATCGTATATGCATGGATATTTTGAAATATAAATTCATTATGGAATTTATAAGTGAAAAGTGGAATTTGTATAAAAATAAATATTGATTTATTTTAAAGTGTTGAAATTATATATCTTGTAAAGATATTTTGGAAAGTAAATAATTTGGAAAATTATTTGGAATCTGGTGATGTGTGCATATCAATTGATAGTTCAATAGCCGACTATCAATATTTCCCTTTGAATGGGTATGTGTTGTGATTTGTTGAATTTGAATGTCACACTTATTTTTGAATAAGCGCTCACTATTGGGTTAACCGGGAAAGGACCATGGGGTCGTATGACCCATTCCGAATATGTGATACGTCGTTGTGAATTGCATTTGAAGATCGGTGTTGAAGACCGGATATTTGCGAGAGCGATAGGATGACCTGTCGATTGACTCTACACCGAGTTGCTCCGGTATAGAGTTCTCCATATGTGATGGGGAATCCGATCAGGATTGTGAATATCCGGATTGCAAGGACTTCGTTGTAAGTGCCTTCGGTTTTGTTCGATCCCGGAACAGACTTGTATGGATTGTATGTCTGACATTACAAGTTGAGATATAAAGCCGATTTCTTTCAAATATATTTCTGTTGGTGGCGAAGAATTTATTCTTTTAGCTTAACACCCTTCTCTGAGACGTACGAGCTCAGAGGTTATATAGTTGAAGGTTATCAGCGATATATTCCCAATTTGGTAATGTGACATGCTGAGTGATGCTGAAATGATCATTGTGTTGATTATTTGTGATAGGATCATTTATTTGATCGTCTATCTTAGTGATCATTGTGTTAATCATTTGTTGACCCAAAGCATGGCTTTTGTATAAAGTATGTTTTTGTGGACGTGAATTCGTCGAGCCTCACATCCCGGAAATGGTCAAAACAGGAAAGATGCAGCAAGGTTATGAGGGGTAGCGCCCTTTAGGATATGTGCATTTCCTTCTGGAAAAGGGTGGTATCATGGTATGGAGCCCAGATACTTACTCATGTTGAAACACTTTATTATTATGATTGTGTGAATTGATTACGAGATCTCGGTGAAAAGGTCCCAAAGGACCGGGGGATGGCATATTCGGTCAGTTGTTACTCAGTTAGGGGTAACCCGGCCTTGTGTTGGTAGAGATCCGGTTTGGTTCTCGGGGATGTCCATCCAGAGGCATTCTCATGTGGCAATGGGAAGTTCCTTGGCCTGACCATTTGTTGGAAATCCAAAGAAACAATACGTGACTTGTACGGTTTTAGTTGTAGAACCTGCCATTTAATATGGTAGCTATTAGTAGGCATAATATAATGGTACCTATGCTGGCTAAGATTTATATCTTTACTTTCGAAATGATTTGTTCTACACTATGCACTAGTAATAATATCAATTGCTTTCTTTTAATGCGTATCAAGCATCTTTGACTAACATAAGAAGAAATCTCCTCCAAGTCTGCGTTGCATTGTGTGTGTGGTGGGAGGTCTTATGGTAGTTACATTTTCAAAAGCATTGCGAATTGAATTTAAAAATATTCTTCGATTTTGATTTTTAAAGATAAATAAACTGTTTTGAGTTCTCACACCAGTCACATGACTGACTCGGAGTTTATTGTTTTCCTTCCTAAACTCTGGGTGCCCACCAATTTTCCACACGGGCAGTTAAGAGTTAGGTTTATCAGGATATTCTGGATATTCTGGAGTTGCTGGAGGCAAGCTGGATGGCATGGCGTATTACTAGTATATAGTATTTCTTTTTCCGCTGTTTGATGTTTTATGTTGTTGTACACTCTGATGATTTGATGTAATGTAATATAATGTAATGTAATAACTGATATAGTTCTTTGTTTAAAGATTATTCATTTATTATTATATGTTGTTCCGCTGCGAATTGAGAGATTCTGATGTTGTTCTGTTGTTTCTTTCTGTCCCGTTCTATTTTAAAATTCTCTATTTTTAAAACTTTCTGTTTTCTGTTCTCTCTTCCCTCTATTTTCTATTCTTTTCTCTTTTTCTGTCTTTTTCTTTTCTTAAATTCTTTCTAAAACCCCTAAGGGTTCGTATTTTCGTTCATCTTGAATTAATCAATGGAGATTAGTGTCTATTCAAGGAGTACGGATTTACGGGTCTTTACAGTTGGTATCAGAGCTGATGGTTAAGCGACAACCATGGTTCTGTTGGGTATTACTCATTAGAGATAGAGTCAGTAGTACTCTAGAATGAGTTTGAGTGTAATAATAGCTATGAGAGCGTATTTGTTAGTGAATATAAAATTGTTTTATATTGTGATGATTGGTTTGTTGAGTGGCATATGAACCTTCGTCAGCACGGTATGCACAACTATGCCGAATGGGTTTCTAAACACTTGAATAGAACAATTCGGCATAATATTGTTTTAAATTGGGTAAATGAAATAATTTTACCTTGATTTTATATTTTATATATTGTTATCCCGCTTTTTGGCAAAGCCGCGATACCAAAAGATTGATCGAAAAACCGAAGGACAGTTCGCCTCAGAGGTTGATCGTACTTCCTTTAGCCATGGATATCACTGAATTTTATCCGAGTCCAGAATGAGCCACAATTGATAGGACACGGCAAGAAAGGCTACAAGAGTCAGCATTTCAAATTTCAGGTCAATCCGAGGTCGTATGCTCAAGTTATGATGGATTCAAGTTGAGAAAGATGGACATGGTTCTGTTCGAAACCATAACCCTACCTATGTTTGAACCCATCTGGTTCGAACCCAAGAAGTGAAGCAGCGCCTCGAACCCATGCACATATGCCAAAGTTCGAATCGATGAGTTCGCATCCATCGGTTCGACACCACTTCGAACCCAACTAGTTCGAACCCACCATGTTCGAACCGATAAGAAGAGACGACTTTCGAACCCATCGACTTCGAACCCTTCGAACCCCCATGGGTTCGACTCCATCACCTTCGACTCCATTGTTTTCGAATCCATGTGCCTCGTATCCATGAAGGGGTTGCAGAGTTCATATGCATCCAAGGGACGTTGGTTCGAACCCATCACAGAAGCCCTGTTCGAACCCATCACAGAGCTATCTTCGAACCCATCACAGAGCCATGTTCGAACCCATCATAGAGCCGTGTTCGAACCCATCCTGTGTTACCTTATTCGAACCCACTGGGTCAATCCACGTGTCTTCCATCGGTTCGAAATCACCAAGATACACGGAGTCGAAGCGGTCAACACGGAGAGAAGTCCGGATCGATTCGAAACTTGCGCTCCACGTCACCACAAAGTCGCGTGCCACACTGGGTTCGAAACCATCGTTTCGAGTAACAGGGGTTCGAACCAAACAGCCTTACCGTGAAGTCTATTTCGAACCCAACATATCTCCTAACCTACTGATCCAAATGCAATGAAACTTTCACAGATGCTTCCATACATGTTGAAGAATGTCCACGCCAAATTTCACCTCGATTGGATGAATTCTTGATCGGTTCGAATGGAGTTCGAACCGATGCCAAAGTGGGCCCAAACTTCCCGAGACCGTACGTGTGGGCCCCCTCACGTGCCAGAAGTGGTCTCCCGATTTTTCACCAAGATACCAGCAGCCTACACCTATAAATAGAGCTCCAGGGCCAACAGAAAAGAGACTTCGGAATCTACTAACTCTCAAGCGCCCAGACTCTGCCGGATTGATATCTCCATCATAATTTGACTGTTGATTTCGAATTTCCAGTTGTAACTTGCTGTTGATCGCTGTAACGACTTGTAAACATTGAAAGAGAATCAATAAAATATCAAAAAACTTCACAGTGGACGTAGGCGACACGCCGAACCACTATAAATCGCTTGTCTACGCATTTTTCTTTACTGTTGATTGGAGTTTTTGTTAGATAATATTCATATCCAGTTCATACTATTGATTGTTATCTCTTCAACGACTCCCGAGGAGTGTTGTGACCAATTTTGGTGCAAACACTTTGGTGCTTTCACTGAGAGAACCCAGCTTTTCTCCTGCTCGTTGGATCTGTCATCGATACCAGATTGAACAAATCTAAAAGAGAGATCCAGATCTTTGAATTCAAATTCCTTCCATTCTATTCAGATTTGCAAAAGTCTAGGGAAAGGAATCTTACTGTTCATAATGGTGAGTACCAGAACCACTTCTAACCTTGGTAACCAGGAAGACCGGGATAGACTAGATCCCGCGCAGCTACCATCTACCCTGGACGTCGCCGGGCCTTTGGAGTCATCTGGACCGGTGACAAGGCAAGAGTTTCAAACGTTGCTCCAGGAGCTGACCCAGAGTCGGCAGCAGTTGACGGAACAACTGCGCGCTAACGCTGAATTAACCCGCCAGCTACACAGTCATAAGCGTAGGCGATCAAGGAGGGATTACGCATCCCAGTCTTCCACGGAGAGTTCGGCTTCCACTGATTATCATTGTAACGACCCGTATTTTACGAGTCGATAAATCGTAGAATTTACAGGTTGTTAGTGTTGTTTGTGTTGCTTCTAGCTTGAGTCGTTTAGAAGTCAACCCGGGTACAAGTGATGAGTCGTGACCGACTCATAGGGGACCGACTCAAGGAGGGGTAGCGGTTTAAAGTGTTGGCCGAGATAAGGATGGACCGACTCAAGAAGTTAGGCGACTCATAGGATGACCGACTCATAGAGGGCCGAGATAAGAAGTGTGGCCGAGTCAACGAGTTACGACTCATAGGGTTTGCCGAGTTAAGGAGTTAACGGGTTAAGGGTGTAGCGACTTAAGGGGTTTAGGCTTAGGTCGTGGGTAATGAGTCGGCAGGGTTTTGAGTCGTAGGGCCTGATGAGTCGTGAGTCGGCATCATAGTTGAGTCGTGAGTGTGTATTGTTGAGTCGTCGTACGACTTAGGACTTGGGGAAAACGCGGCAGTGTCTTAGGTCGGAGGCTTTTAGGTCGTGACCGACTTATGTTGAGTCGGCTGGGGTAGGTCGTCATGGCAATGAGTCGTGAACGACTCATGGTAAGTAGGCAGTGTTATGTTGAGTCGGTAAGGGCTGATAAGTCGGCAACGACTCATGATGAGTCGTGGACGACTCATAGGGACGACGACTCATGGTTGATCCAGCCTATAAATAGAGGGGTTTGGCTCACTTTTTGGCACCGGTTTTTGAAGCGACGAAGTGCTGCCATTTTGAAGACTCGACTACAACATTTCTTCATCTTCTTTTCTCCATTCCAATCTAATTCTAACATCCATCCAAGATCGAAGATCGAGATCGAAGATCCAAGTGCCAAAGTTGAAGATCTTCATCCGTTCGAGCTAGAATTCATCGATTGGAGCGAGATATTGCCGGATCAAACCTTGATCTTCGCTGTCCAGATCTGAAGTGTGTAGTTTTTGTAGTGTTTGGGTGATTTGGTGAGTGGTAGTTATCTCTCACGCGGATCCAAAGGAGTATATTGGATTGGTGGCATGTTTGGGTGTTAAAGTTAGAGATTTCATGCATTTTTCTTAGATCGAAGTCTAGATCCATGGTTTTTGAAGATGTTTACTTATGCAAGTTAGTTTAACAAGTATTAGAGACAAAACCCATGTTTTATATTTGATAGATCTATGCTAAAAACTATGGTCTCACATATGTTGGACTTTTGCTCACTTATTTACGAAATTGCCATTATAGTTGATATTGCTTATATTGCTTGTTAGATCTTGTTTGAATGATTGATATTTGAATGTATGATTGATTTGATTGTTTCCAAGTTAGCTAGTAGTTGATTTGGAACAAGAGGATGGAAGAGGATTCAAAAGCTATGGAAGAAGGCTCTTGAATGGTGAAAGCTGCTTAAGGCATATGTAGCGGATGTTGAAGCTCATATGTATAGATTGGATGATGTTGAGATGGGACTTTGCCATGATTTGATGAGGCAAACCATGTTGTTGAGATGAGACTTTGCTTTGATGCGATGAAGCGAAGTATGATGTGAGTTTTGGCTTAATCCAAGCAGGGATCATTCCAAGCATGTTGATAACTTGAAGGGTAGTTCAAGTTGGTTGATAATGGATTGTTCAAGAGGTAGCTTGAGCTTGTATGAGGATAGTCGTCAAGAAGGATGGCTAGGAGGCCTGGATCTCATCGTGGTTGAAGGTTCTAACATGCTCAAAAGCAAGAGTACATGGGGCGCCCATAACGACTACAGGTAGGTAGTCGGGACACCCAAAAGACTACAGGTAGGTAGTTGAGTACTCTGGGCAAAGTAGATAAGTCCTAGGCACAAGGCAGTGTGCGGAGTTATGGTTAGAACCGGGGTTACCATTAGCCCTTGACAGGTGGTCATTCAACTAACGGTGAAATCAAGGCAAAGTTAACAGTGATAGCCAGAGTCATGGATGTTTGGTTGTATCATCATTCGGTCTCAAGAGCGGTGTTTTCTGGGTGCTTATCTGATCTTGGTTTAGGCCTTGGGGGTTTGTATTTGGAAAACATCGACCTTGACTCGAGTGATAATTACTTTACTTTAATTGCCTGCTGTGTTATGCCTGCGTCTCCTTAGTGTGTGTCTGGGGGCTATCACTGTAGAAAGAGGTGGAGTGGGATGGTTTGGTTCCTATTCCTTTTATCCTTTATGCTCTTTTGGTATGTTTGATAGTTAATTTACTGCTCACTAAGACTTTGTCTGACTCAAGGTTTTATGTCTCCTCTTATTACCTTGGGCTGTTCATCCATGTTTGGGATGGGCAGACTAGGTAGCAGGTGACAGGTGCTGTGCTAGGAGTTCTACGCTGAAGATGACGAAGACGAGCAGGAGGCTTTGCATATTAGTTTTCTTACTATATGTACTGGGTATCCGCTGCTGTATTTGGTTGAGTGATTTGTAGTGAGGCTTTCATGTATGGATTTGTGTAGATGATTGCATAAAACTACTGTGATGCTTATATGATGATGTTTCTGTTCTATGGAGCTTCACTATATTATATTTCTCTATTGTATTTTATCCATGCGCTGTGAGTTATGCGATAGAGATTCTTTTGTTTTGTTTTACCCTGACTATCGTCCATGGCTGCCTGGCACACCTTTCAGCGCATAATTTCCTTCATTTGGTGCGGGAGTCATGGGCGGTCGTCACATTTGGTATCAGAGCCAGGTTAATCGATTTTAGCCAACGCTCGCTGATGTAACTACGTAAGAGAGACGTAATTGTAATTTGATGGATGATTACTATATATAATATAGTAGTTTAGAAGGGTTTGAACTCCTTATGCAGTTGTTTCTTAAGGTGTTCTAATCATTCTTATTTACAGATATTAAGGATGAGTCGAAGTGAGAGACAAGCTGCGAGGGGTAGCCGTGATGCTAGGGAAGCTGTTGATTATGCTCCTATGTTTGAGGCCATGATGACTTCAATCATGAGGAGAATACCAGCTTCAGGATCATCTGTGGATGTGGGAGTTCAAGTCCAAGCTCCGAGACCGGTGGATTTTGCCAAGCTTTGCAAGGATTATACTGCTCTTGGAGGGAAAGTTTTCTTGGGGACGGAGTCGACTATTGAGGTGCAGAGATGGATTGATGCTTGCAAAAGAATCTTTGGTGACTTAGGGATTGAGGATGCAACTAAGAGGAAGCTTGCATCGAGACAGCTTCAGGGAAGAGCTGCTGATTGGTGGAATTCTATCACCATCGATACTCCAGAAGAAGAGATTACTTGGGAGCAATTCCAAGTTAGATTTGAAGCTAAGTTCATCTCTACTTCCCAGAAATCTGTCTTGTTTAAGAGGTTTGTGGAGCTCAAGCAAGGGGGAAGGCCTGTTCTTGAGTACATTTCTGAGTTTGAAGCTTTGTCTAAGTATGCCAGATCGTATATTGATTCTCCCTACCAGAAGAATGAAAAGTTTGTGACTGGTCTGGATGCTTATCTTGGGAGGCAGTTAGTGGATCATCTGGACGATCCATTTGAGAAGCTTGTGGAAAAAGCTCTTAGGCATGAGAGTTTGTTTCCTAGGGAAAGTTCTGTCGTTTCTGTAACCAGGGAAGGATCTAAACCACAGCAGAGTGGCAATAAGAAGAGGAAACAACAGCAACAGAGGGGTAGGGATGGCCAGAAGAAGCCGAAGAGCGAAATGACTTGCTATAACTGCCAGCAGAAGGGCCATCTTTACAAAGATTGTAAGAATCCCAAGGTGCCGGGAAAGTGTTACAACTGTGATAAGCTGGGACATATCAAGAAGGACTGTCCAGAACCGAGGAAAGATAGGCAGGTTGTGCAAGCCTATGCTTTGGGGGCTGTTCCATCGTCTTCGAAAGCTCCTACTGCTGAGGAGAAGGGGAAGAGTGTGGTGGTTCAAGGTACTCTTTCTATTTGTGGTGTTCCAGTTAGAGTGTTGTTTGATACTGGAGCGTCGCATTCTTTTGTTTGTGATGATTTGGTAAGCCGGTTAGGTATGAAACCGGATATTGTTGATAGGCCATTGGTTGTGACTAATCCGGTAGGGGGTTCGTCATGTTTGTGTATGTTATGTCGTGGTCTAGTTGTGTCGAGTCATGATTGCTCGTTTGTTTGTGATTGCTTTGTTCTGAACTTTGCGGGGTTCGGAATTATTTTGGGTATGGACTGGCTTAGGAAGTATGCGGCTAGGATTGATTGTGAGAGGCTGGAGGTGACAGTCGGGAATGTGGAAGGGCGAAAGGTTGTGATACGATGTAAGCATGAGGAAGGCGTCTTCATGAGCTTCATGTATTCGCTGGTTGTTCCACGGGATGGACTGTCATCAGTGCCTATTGTGAATGAGTTTGAGAATGTCTTTGAGGAAGTCAAAGGGTTGCCGCCGCATAGGGAGATCGAGTTTCGTATCGATCTAGTTGAGGGAGCCAGACCTGTTGTGATGCCTCTTAGGCGGATGGCACCGAGGGAGCAGCAAGAGCTGAAGGTGCAAGTTGATGACCTTTTGCGGAAAGGATTCATTCGGAGAAGTGTGTCCGAATGGGGTGCGCCCGTTGTGTTCGCAACCAAAACGGATGGATCGTTGAGGTTGTGTGTTGATTATCGTGAGCTGAATAAGGTGACTAGGAAGAACAAGTATCCATTGCCGAGAATAGATGACTTGTTTGATCAGCTTCACGAGGCTAAGGTGTTTTCTCAGATGGATTTGGCAACGGGATTTCACCAGTTGAGAGTGGCGAAGGATAGTGTGCCGAAGACTGCTTTCAGGACACCATCCGGGTTTTTTGAGTGGCTGGTAATGCCGTTTGGGTTGACTAACGCGCCAGCATATTTTGTGGATCTTATGAATAGAGTGTTCAGAGATCAGTTGAATAAGTTCGTGCTTGTGTTCGTGGATGATATTTTGGTTTATTCCAGAACTGAGGAAGAGCACAAGACGCACTTGAGGATTGTTTTAGGAATCTTACGGAAACATCAGCTGAAGGCTAAGTTTTCGAAGTGTCACTTCTGGAAGAATGAAGTGAGGTTCTTAGGTCATGTTATTTCTGGAAATGGAATAGCGGTTGATCCCGCTAAGGTGGCAGCGATCCAGGATTGGGTTAGGCCTAAGAATGCATCTGATGTGAGAAGTTTTCTTGGATTAGCAGGATATTATCGTCGGTTTATCAAAGACTTTTCCAAGATAGCTGCACCGTTGACAGGATTGACGAAGAAGAATCAAGTGTTCAGATGGAATGATAAGTGTGAACAAGCTTTCATAATCCTGAAAGAGCGACTGACGAGTGCTCCTGTTTTGACTATTCCAAGTGGGAATGATGAGATGGTGGTTTACACCGATGCATGTGGTACTGGACTTGGAGCAGTGCTAATGCAGAAGGATAAAGTTGTTGCATATGCAAGTCGACAACTGAAGCCGCATGAGAGGAACTATCCGACTCATGATTTGGAGTTAGCGGCAATTGTGTTTGCTTTGAAGATGTGGAGACATTATCTATTGGGAGTTAGATTCGAGTTGTTTACAGATCATAAGTCGTTGAAGTATCTGTTCTCCCAAAAGGATTTAAATCTTCGACAGCAACGATGGCTAGAGTTCCTAGCATCTTATGATTTTGGTATAGCCTATACTCCAGGAAAAGGTAACGTAGTGGCAGATGCGTTAAGTCGAAGACATGCAGGTTTGGGAGCCATGTTTTCGGAATGGAAGAGTCTTGAGTATTTGGCTGGATTTGACTTCAGGCCTAGATGTGAATTGGAACCTAAGATGTTGGCAAACTTATCGATAAGGCCTACTCTTGTGGAAAGGGTTGGCGAGAGCCAAAAGGGAGATGATAAGCTTGTCAAGATTATCTGTGATTTGGAATCTGGATTGGACCCGGAGAAGGATAAGGGATTCGAGGTCGATCGAGAGGGTTGGCTTCGAAAGCAAGGGCGACTAGTTGTTCCCGATGTAGATGGATTGAGAGATGAAGTTCTGAGGGAGAGTCATCACTCGAAGTTGACAATTCATCCAGGTGGAAATAAGATGTATCGGGATATGAAGAGAACCTACTACTGGGAAGGTATGAAGAAGGATGTTGGAAATTTTATTTCCAAGTGTATGAATTGCCAGTTGGTGAAAGCTGAGCAGAAGAAGCCCAGTGGATTGCTTCAGCCATTAGAGGTTCCTACATGGAAGTGGGAGCAAGTGTCGATGGACTTTATCGATGGTCTACCTAGGACAAGAGCAGGGAATGAAGGGATTTGGGTCATAGTAGATCGTTTGACCAAGAGTGCAAGGTTCATTCCTGTTCGATCGACTAGGACTGCATCGAAGTTGGCTGAATTATATGTGAAGTGGATAGTTCGTTTCCATGGTGTTCCGAAGAGTATAGTGAGCGATCGAGATCCATTGTTCACTAGTAGATTTTGGAATAGCTTCCAGGAAGTTTTGGGAACTGAGTTGTGTTTGAGTACAGCTTATCACCCTCAAACAGATGGTCAGACTGAGAGAGTCAACCGAGTTTTGGAAGATCTTCTTAGAGCATGTGTTTTGGACTTCGGAGGATCATGGGAAGATCACCTTCATTTGGTGGAGTTTGCTTATAATAACAGTTATCAGTCGAGTATCGGTATGGCACCATATGAGGCATTATATGGAAGACCGTGTAACTCTCCGACATGTTGGTTGGAAACTGGAGAAAAGCTGATACTTGGGCCAGAGATGATTCGACAGACTTCAGATTGTATAGAGATCATTCGGCAACGAATGAAGGCAGCCCAAGATCGTCAGAAAAGTTATGCCGATAATCGTCGTAAGGATTTGGAATTCGACGTAGGTGATATGGTTTTTGTGAAGATTTCTCCTCTGAAGAGTGTCATTAGATTCGGGAAGAAAGGAAAGTTAACTCCGAGATTTGTTGGACCATTCCCGATTATCGAGCGTATTGGAAAGCTCGCTTATAGATTGGAGTTACCGGAAAAGATGGCGGGTGTGCACAGTGTTTTTCATGTATCTTATCTACGGAAGTATATGCACGACCCAACTACGGTGGTTTCTGCTGATAGCTGTGAAGACTTGGAGGTTGATCCAGTTGTTTCGAGACCTCGTAAGCCGCTTCGTATTGTTGAAACCGATACGAAACAGCTTAGGAGGAAGACGATTACGTTGCTCAAGGTACAATGGAGTGATGATGTTAACGACTGTACGTGGGAGGAGGAAGAGAGGATGAAGGCAGCTCATCCCGGACTCTTCGAGGTATGGCCCTAAAGTGTCGTGACATCTCATGAATTTGTAGCTTGTTCTAAGTCATAGAATTCTGCATGCTAGGTTAGAATTGGATGCATGGTTTGTTGATTGCTATGGATGGTAGGCATGCGGAATAATTGTGATTGCTGTTGTTTGCTTGGAATTTCGAGGGCGAAATTCCTAAGGGGGAGAGAATGTAACGACCCGTATTTTACGAGTCGATAAATCGTAGAATTTACAGGTTGTTAGTGTTGTTTGTGTTGCTTCTAGCTTGAGTCGTTTAGAAGTCAACCCGGGTACAAGTGATGAGTCGTGACCGACTCATAGGGGACCGACTCAAGGAGGGGTAGCGGTTTAAAGTGTTGGCCGAGATAAGGATGGACCGACTCAAGAAGTTAGGCGACTCATAGGATGACCGACTCATAGAGGGCCGAGATAAGAAGTGTGGCCGAGTCAACGAGTTACGACTCATAGGGTTTGCCGAGTTAAGGAGTTAACGGGTTAAGGGTGTAGCGACTTAAGGGGTTTAGGCTTAGGTCGTGGGTAATGAGTCGGCAGGGTTTTGAGTCGTAGGGCCTGATGAGTCGTGAGTCGGCATCATAGTTGAGTCGTGAGTGTGTATTGTTGAGTCGTCGTACGACTTAGGACTTGGGGAAAACGCGGCAGTGTCTTAGGTCGGAGGCTTTTAGGTCGTGACCGACTTATGTTGAGTCGGCTGGGGTAGGTCGTCATGGCAATGAGTCGTGAACGACTCATGGTAAGTAGGCAGTGTTATGTTGAGTCGGTAAGGGCTGATAAGTCGGCAACGACTCATGATGAGTCGTGGACGACTCATAGGGACGACGACTCATGGTTGATCCAGCCTATAAATAGAGGGGTTTGGCTCACTTTTTGGCACCGGTTTTTGAAGCGACGAAGTGCTGCCATTTTGAAGACTCGACTACAACATTTCTTCATCTTCTTTTCTCCATTCCAATCTAATTCTAACATCCATCCAAGATCGAAGATCGAGATCGAAGATCCAAGTGCCAAAGTTGAAGATCTTCATCCGTTCGAGCTAGAATTCATCGATTGGAGCGAGATATTGCCGGATCAAACCTTGATCTTCGCTGTCCAGATCTGAAGTGTGTAGTTTTTGTAGTGTTTGGGTGATTTGGTGAGTGGTAGTTATCTCTCACGCGGATCCAAAGGAGTATATTGGATTGGTGGCATGTTTGGGTGTTAAAGTTAGAGATTTCATGCATTTTTCTTAGATCGAAGTCTAGATCCATGGTTTTTGAAGATGTTTACTTATGCAAGTTAGTTTAACAAGTATTAGAGACAAAACCCATGTTTTATATTTGATAGATCTATGCTAAAAACTATGGTCTCACATATGTTGGACTTTTGCTCACTTATTTACGAAATTGCCATTATAGTTGATATTGCTTATATTGCTTGTTAGATCTTGTTTGAATGATTGATATTTGAATGTATGATTGATTTGATTGTTTCCAAGTTAGCTAGTAGTTGATTTGGAACAAGAGGATGGAAGAGGATTCAAAAGCTATGGAAGAAGGCTCTTGAATGGTGAAAGCTGCTTAAGGCATATGTAGCGGATGTTGAAGCTCATATGTATAGATTGGATGATGTTGAGATGGGACTTTGCCATGATTTGATGAGGCAAACCATGTTGTTGAGATGAGACTTTGCTTTGATGCGATGAAGCGAAGTATGATGTGAGTTTTGGCTTAATCCAAGCAGGGATCATTCCAAGCATGTTGATAACTTGAAGGGTAGTTCAAGTTGGTTGATAATGGATTGTTCAAGAGGTAGCTTGAGCTTGTATGAGGATAGTCGTCAAGAAGGATGGCTAGGAGGCCTGGATCTCATCGTGGTTGAAGGTTCTAACATGCTCAAAAGCAAGAGTACATGGGGCGCCCATAACGACTACAGGTAGGTAGTCGGGACACCCAAAAGACTACAGGTAGGTAGTTGAGTACTCTGGGCAAAGTAGATAAGTCCTAGGCACAAGGCAGTGTGCGGAGTTATGGTTAGAACCGGGGTTACCATTAGCCCTTGACAGGTGGTCATTCAACTAACGGTGAAATCAAGGCAAAGTTAACAGTGATAGCCAGAGTCATGGATGTTTGGTTGTATCATCATTCGGTCTCAAGAGCGGTGTTTTCTGGGTGCTTATCTGATCTTGGTTTAGGCCTTGGGGGTTTGTATTTGGAAAACATCGACCTTGACTCGAGTGATAATTACTTTACTTTAATTGCCTGCTGTGTTATGCCTGCGTCTCCTTAGTGTGTGTCTGGGGGCTATCACTGTAGAAAGAGGTGGAGTGGGATGGTTTGGTTCCTATTCCTTTTATCCTTTATGCTCTTTTGGTATGTTTGATAGTTAATTTACTGCTCACTAAGACTTTGTCTGACTCAAGGTTTTATGTCTCCTCTTATTACCTTGGGCTGTTCATCCATGTTTGGGATGGGCAGACTAGGTAGCAGGTGACAGGTGCTGTGCTAGGAGTTCTACGCTGAAGATGACGAAGACGAGCAGGAGGCTTTGCATATTAGTTTTCTTACTATATGTACTGGGTATCCGCTGCTGTATTTGGTTGAGTGATTTGTAGTGAGGCTTTCATGTATGGATTTGTGTAGATGATTGCATAAAACTACTGTGATGCTTATATGATGATGTTTCTGTTCTATGGAGCTTCACTATATTATATTTCTCTATTGTATTTTATCCATGCGCTGTGAGTTATGCGATAGAGATTCTTTTGTTTTGTTTTACCCTGACTATCGTCCATGGCTGCCTGGCACACCTTTCAGCGCATAATTTCCTTCATTTGGTGCGGGAGTCATGGGCGGTCGTCACAATCATCGCAGACCTTCGCGACCCCGAATGGACGGGAATTATGCACAGGCTACTGGAGACATTCCGGCATTGACAGTTGGGCAAATACGAGTCGGCCCATCTGCTAGCTTCCACTCAAGGCCTTCCTCCCGGGGAGGCGCTGCCCCTCAACACACTATCGACAACCGTCCTGCAACCATCGCTACGGAGCCAGGGGCGGACATCCATACTTTGTCAGATCAGGACCACCACCGACGACGGCAGACTCCTGAGCCGTATGTACCAGAGAATGTCGAACCAAGGAGGCGAGATCCGGACCGTCGACAGCATCCGGTCCAGTCCCGCATTGTGGAACCCGACCACACCTTAGTTCAACATGCCCAAAACGCAGCTGTGACAGATATTCCAGAAATGATCAGGCAGATGATCCGTGAGAGTCAGGGGTTTACTAACGACGACTGGGGAATCTCCCGGAGTCACACCCCATTCACAGACGAAATTCTGTATGCCGAACCCCCACGGCGATTTAGAATGCCCGCGTTACCGATGTATGAGGGAAACTCAGACCCCAATCAACACATATTGAAGTATGAATGGTCCATGAGCGCCGCTAGAGCAGACGATGCGGTCAAGTGTAGGAGTTTTCCTATCTCATTGGGAGGTATTGCTACGATGTGGTTCACGCGATTGCCACCCCGTTCCATCTCTTCGTTCAACCAGCTGGCCAGAAAATTCGTGGAACAGTTTCGCATGCATGTTGCAAGGCCTAAGGACGTCAACACTTTATCTAGCGTTACCCAAGCTCCAGGAGAGACTCTTAGACACTATTTGGAGAGGTTCCATAAGGCTTGTGTGGAAATCACTAACCCCAATGATAACTCGATTCTGATGGCGTTGATGAAAGGGATTGACCCTGACTCGGATTTTGGAAATTGGTTAGCAGGAAAACCTCCTGCGTCGTTGGACCGCTTCTACTCCAAAGCCGCTCAGTTCTTAAGGCACGAGGACGCGAAGCAGTCTAGGAAACAGGACGACGCAGGACCTAGTGGAGAGGGGATTCAAAGTAATGTGGCTGTTAAACAATCGGGAGAGAGTTCCGGGAAAGTGCAGCTAAATATCCAGAACAAGCAATCACAACCAAAGAATAATGGGAATCAAAACAGAAAGCGAGATTAGAACCGTGGGCCGAGGCGTAGGGCCCCTATGTTCGACAATTATACTCCGCTGAATACGTCGCTGGAGAATGTGTATCTGCAAACTTGCAACGCCATGCAATACAAGAAGCCTACTCCGAAGCCGTCGTCGGAGAGACAGATTCAAACAGGCAAATTTTGTAGATTTCATGACAGTTATGGCCACAACACCAACGAGTGCATACACTTGCAGGATTTAATTGAGAAGTTGATCAGGGAAAGAAAATTGGATCAGTTTGTACGGGCGCCGCAGTCTGGCGGTGCAGGTCCGTCGAACCAGAACAATCGGCAAAATCAGCCAAGGCAAGAAGAACCCGCCCGAACAGGCGGAAGGCTAGTGATAAACACCGTTAGTGGTGGTCCTCACCCGGCAGGTACAAGTTGGAAAGAGATGGAGTCATATGCTAGTTCGGTTAGGCATATGAATTTCGAATGTTGCAGCAATTACGACGAAGGGGCTCCGGCAAAGCAACAAAAGACGATGGCAGATGACATCGTGTTCCGGAACCGTGATGCAGACAAGGTCGAAGCCCCGACCATTGATCCACTTGTTATATCCGCCCAGGTTGGTCCTGCTTGGATGAAGAGGATACTGGTGGATAGTGGGAGTTCGGTTAATATTTTGTTCAAGAGAGCTTATGATCAGATGAAAATGGAAGCCAAGGATCTGAAGCCCTGTCAGTCCAGGATTCACGGCTTCGATGGAAGTGCTAATATACCCACAGGGGTTGTGGAGTTACCCGTGGAGTTGGGGATCGGTGAGTGCAGAAGAGTACGCATCGTGCAATTTGTCGTTTTGGACATACATTCACCGTACAACGCATTCCTGGGCCGACCAGCCCTTGCTGAATTTCGGGCAGCAATCGCCCCGTGGTGTTTGACTTTGAAATTTCCAACTGATTGTGGTATTGGCGTGATTCATGGAGATCAGGCGGCTGGAAGAGCCTGTTATGTTGCGGAGCTGCGAGAGGCGCAGCAAAGGGAGAAAGGTAAGGGCGCAGAGGAATCTCTTTGCGTCCGTTCTGCCGATGATTGACAATTGGTGCTCGGGCCTCGGCCCGGGCACCCCAACCAATTCCATAAAGATCTTGACCCAAGGGACGACGACAGCGATGAAAAATCTACAGAAAGTCAGGCTTCTCCGACTGAACTAACTATCAATGTCCCGATCAAAGATGATGGCGATGATTCGAGAATGTTAAAAATTGGGTCTCAATTGAGCCAGGGGGCACAACAGGAATTGGTTGAATTTCTCCGGGCGAATCTTGATGTGTTCGCCTGGACGCATTCCGACATGTGTGGGATCTCGTCGGAAATCGCGAGCCACACTTTGAACATTGATCCGCGATATATCCCTGTCAAACAGAAAAGGCGTGGTATGGATCCAGAGAGATCTGCCGCCCTTAAGGAGGAGGTGGATAAGTTGAAAACGAACGGGTTCATTAGAGATGCTTTGTACCCGGAATGGGTGTCAAACCCGGTATTTGTCCGGAAACCAAATGGGAAATGGAGAACGTGTATCGATTATTCCGATTTGAACAAGGCTTGTCCGAAGGACAGTTTTCCACTTCCTCGGATCGATCAGCTTGTTGATTCAACCGCCGGACACGAATTGTTATCCTTTATGGACGTCTACTCGGGCTACAATCAAATACCCATGCATGTGCCCGACCAAGAACATACGAGCTTTGTGACTGATCTGGGGCTATATTGCTACAAAGTCATGCCTTTTGGGTTAAAAAATGCCGGCGCAACCTATCAACGTTTGGTTAACCGGATGTTTTCTGATCAGATCGGGAAGACCATGGAAGTTTACGTAGATGACATGTTAGTAAAGTCACGACATTCTGTTGATCATGTGAAGGACTTAGGATCAATGTTTGATATCCTCCGGAGATATGGGATGAAGCTCAATCCGCTGAAATGCCATTTTGGAGTTGCGTCCGGAAAATTCCTTGGGTTCATCGTCAACGCCCGAGGGATAGAAGCTAACCCCGAGAAGATTTGGGCCATCAGAAATCTTCAGACTCCAAGAACAATAAAGCAAGTTCAGAGCCTTAATGGGAAAGTCGCTGCATTGAGTAGGTTCATCTCGAAGTCAACTGACAAATGCATCCCCTTCTTCGATCTGATCCGAAAAGGGAAACGAAACTTCGAATGGACCGCAGAATGTGAAGGTGCGTTTCAGTCACTGGTTCAACATCTTTCTACACCGCCGATTCTTTCGAAGCCTGTTGATCACGAGCAATTGTATCTTTACTTGGCGGTATCTGAAAGCGCGATCAGTGCGGCATTAATCCGGGAGGAAGATCGAGTGCAAAAACCGGTGTATTACGTGAGTAAGCGGTTGACCGGAGCCGAGAGGAACTATCCAAAGCTAGAAAAGTTGGCATATTGTCTGGTTGTTGCCTTGAGAAAGCTCCGTCCATATTTCCAGGCTCATCCTATCACCGTGTATACCGACCAGCCGTTACGACAGGTCCTCACGCGGCCTGAGACGTCTGGTAGGCTATTGAAATGGAATATCGAATTAAGCCAGTTTGACATTGCTTATACTCCAAGAAGGGCCATACATGGTCAGGTTCTAGCAGACTTCATTGCTGAGTTCACTATACCTGAGGAATTACCTGAGAGTAGCGAACCCCCTACACACATATGGAAGTTATATACTGACGGCGCCTCCAATGAACGGTGTTCAGGAGCAGGGGTAGTGCTTCAAACTCCTGAAGGCCGATCTATATGTTACGCCCTGAAGTTCGAGTTCCGTGCAACTAATAACGAGGCTGAATATGAAGCTTTACTCACTGGGTTGAAGTTGGCCCACGACCTGAGAATTGTCGCTGTAGAGGTGTATTGTGACTCCCAATTAATCGTATGCCAAGTCCGAGGTGAATATCAAGCTAAGGATCGGAGACTAGCGGCTTATTTATCTAAAGTTAGGGGAATTCTTGATCATTTCGATTACTATGCCATTTTCTATATTCCTCGGGAGCACAATCAGAAGGCCGATTCGCTGGCGAAGTTGGCAAGTACGGGCGAAGCCCAACAGTTGGGGCTTGTTCCTGTTGAAACCCTATCTTCTCCGAGCATCGATCAAAATGAGGTCAACCATGCATTCGAGGCTACCACCGATAGGGAGTCGTGGATGACCCCCTATCGAAACTATATTGAACATGGGACGCTGCCTGAGCGCAGAAGTGAGAAGAGGCAGGTCCTTCGAAAGGCCTCACGGTTTATCATTCAAAATGGAGTTATGTACAGAAGGGGATACTCTGTCCCTCTACTCCGATGTATCGCGCACGACAAAATCAAACGAGTGTTACACGATGTCCACGAGGGAGAATGTGGCGACCACATTGGGGGGCAGACACTCGCCAAGAAGGTACTCCGATACGGGTATTACTGGCCTACTGTTAATCGAGACGCATCAGACTACGCCAAAAAATGCGACAAATGCCAGAAATATGCTCGGATTCCTAGGGCCCCACCTACCGAGATAACCCAAATGGTTAGCCCCTGGCCATTCGCGGTATGGGGAATTGATATAATTGGAGCGTTGCCCCTAGCCAAAGGCGGCGCGAAATACGCCATCGTCGCGGTTGATTACTTCATTAAATGGGCCGAAGCTGAGCCTCTTGCAACAATCACAACGAAAAAGGTGATCAACTTCGTGGTGCGCAACATCATCTGCCGATTCGGTCCCCCTCATACTATCATCACAGATAATGGAGCTCAATTCGACAGTACTGAGTTCAAAAATTTCTGCCAACGATTTCGCATAAATAAGAAGTTTTCCGCAGTGGCACACCCTCAAGCAAACGGTCAGGTCGAAGCTGTTAATAAAATTATAAAGTCTATACTGAAAAAACGACTGGAAAAGGCCGGAGGCAAGTGGGTCGACGAACTCCCCATGGCATTATGGGCCTATAGAACAACTCACAAAACTGCAACTGGTCACACCCCGTTTTCTCTGTCATATGGCTCAGAGGCTGTTATCCCAGTCGAATTGGAAGTGCGATCTCATCGTGCGACGTATTATGATCCGAAGACCAATGCTATATTGCTCGCCCAATCTCTGGATTTACTGGATGAGAGGCGTGAAGAGGCGGATTTGAGGGCAGCCGCATATCGGAGTCGAGTCGCCCGGCTGTATAATGCTAAGGTCCGTCAGCGAACCTTCGAACTTGGCGACCTCGTACTCAAAAGGGTTTATCCGGTACCTTCGCATATGAAGCCAAATTGGGAAGGGCCGTATGTTATCTCACAAAAGCTCGGAGATGGCACGTTCAAATTATCAACGGTTGACGGCTTTATCTTGCCAAGAGCTTGGAATAGCGAAAGCCTTCGTCGCTACTACATATGAAAACTTTACTCGTTTATTTTCTGTTAATTTATTCCTTTGCATTTTATTCTAGCATTTCGAGATTTAGATTTGTAATAAGGCAACTGACTTTGCCATATTTTCTCGTTTCAGCAATAAAATGCCGTCTCTTCAAGCAAAAGCTGTGATTTACTGAATATGACATACAATATCACAATGCACGGAGAGCTAAGTTCCATCGCGCGATGGAACTTATTCAAATAGGGAGTGACTATGAAATGACCGGTCACTCGCTAAGTGAAACCCGAGCTCGGGGATAGAACACTACATCAACATTCACGGGGATTGATACACGACAATCCCTCGTCCAACTCCAACTTTCTAGAACGCGAATTGGAGTATAAACATTCCACAATTCGTTCCCAGAGCGCGAACGAACTCCAACTTCCCACAGCGTGAATTGGAGTATAAACATTCCATAATTCGTTCCCACTGCGCGAACGGACTCCAACTTCCCACAGCGAGAATTGGAGTATAAACATTCAATAATTCGTTCCCACTGCGCGAACGGACTCCAACTTCCCACAGCGTGAATTGGAGTATAAACATCCAATAAATCGTTCCCAGAATGTGAGCGGACTCCAACTTCCCAGAGCGTGAATTGGAGTATAAACTTCAAAACCATCGTTCCCGGAGTGCGAACGAATTCCTAAAAAGCTCAAATAGGTGTGACTGACCATCTATCGGCAAACTCCGACTTCCCGGAGTGTGAATCGGAGTATAAACATCTATTCCAGGTTCCCGGAGTGCGAACCAACCCATCAATGCGAACTCCGAGTTCTCAAAGCATGCATTAAAGTGTAAACACAACTTATAGGTTCCCGGAGTGCGAACCGAAGCATCGATGCTAACTCCAGATTCCCATAGCGTGAGTCGGAGTACAAAACAACAATTCGAAGTTCCCGAAGCGCGAACTGAAATGTCAACATTAACTCCCAGTTCCTAGAGCGTGAAGCAGAGTGTAAACATCAATTCCAGGTTCCCGGAGCGCGAACCACAATACACACATCGATAACTCTCAAACTCCTGGAGTGCAACGCAGATTATCGACCTCAAATTATCCTAAGTCCCCAGAATGCGGACACGTGCTTAAGATTTGCAACAAGTGCGATCAACTGCCAAAAATACAAGTGTTGTTCCCCGAAACTGGGGGGCACGAAAGCTAAGTGTCAATCGCTAACCGAAGTGATACAACATCCGAAGTTCAACTCATTCATCAATCACAACTTGTGACCAAGATTTTCAAACTTGGCGAATAAAAACGAACTCCTCTTAAATGGTATAAACACCACAAGTACACCGGACCGAAAGCAAGACACTGCAAGTACTTAAGCACAAATAAAACAAGAGTTGAAACAAAGAAACTGAAGTTTATTTCAACTAACTAAAAGTAAGGACTTAGGTACAAGTGAGTTCTTCCAAAAAACAAGCCCTACTAGCAGGGGCCGAACCTGCATCTATACACGGCTTACTAACAAAAAACAAAAAACAAGCACTTATCTGCCAAAACGTCTACTTGAAAAGCCAGACTACTTCTTCTTCTTTTTTGACTTTCTTATTAGTGGCTCCTCATCGGAATCACTAGCGACGGAAATTCTTTTTGAATGCCTCCTCTTCGGCGGTGACTCTTCGGCTAGGGACATGATATCGATGTCCTCGGAGCTCGAATCTGCAGGAAGGCTTCCCGCCGGAGGAGTAGGGGGGACTGGGTCCGCGACGGAAGATGGGATAGTGCCACCCGACGACACTACCCTAGAAGATGCTGAACTCTGCGCCGCCGTGCTGCCACCGGCGCTACCACTATGCCCCGCAGCTTCTATTTCAGCATTGATTTCAGCCAAAATCTCCTCTTCTCGAGTCGCTTGGGCTTGGCTGGGGGCATCCGCAGCTTGCATCGAAGAGCTCGAGGTCGGCAGGGGATCACTAACGATGATAAACGGTAAGTCCGTGGAGAAACCGCCCGGCTCACCGAGCAGCTCGCTCACCATTTGTTCCTCAAGCGACAATCCGCTCCCCTGTGCCACCTCGGTCGATACCGCAGTGGTCTCGGTGGCGATGGCCTTATCCTTTTGACTTGATTCTTGAGCCGCGACAGTCGGCGCAACTCCAGTCACTAAGCAAAAATAATAAGTTATTAGTAACTTCTTCAAAACAAACTCTCTGTTTAGAAAACACTTGAGATAATTTCGAAGTACCTTCCCCAGTTTGGCCCGCAGACGGCTGAACGGCCTCGGAAGTGTGCTCATAGATAGGAGATAAGCGTGGCTGCTCCGGGTCGTAAGCAGGAACAGGTGGCAAGCTAACCGCAGATACAGGCGCTGACAAAGGCGATGTGGTGACTTCGGTGACATCCGCACGATGCTCAACGCCTGATCCCTCTCCAACTTCCAGGGAATGACCACCTATCGCCTCCTTCTCATGAGCAATGATAGCATCATGAAGAACTTTCTTCTCATCCTCAGTTAGCAGCCGGTTCTCGAGCTCGAATCGATCAACCGATTCGCCCGGATGCGCTTCTTCCTCTTCTTCGACCACTCGTTCCCAAGCGCTGCGGAGATGAACCGGATAGTCTTGAAGCCAGGCCAAATTTCTGTGTTTTAACACGTTGGCATTATAAGTTATAAGCAGATCTTCGATATCGGCCTCTAGCCTGGCCTCCGCGTGTTGAACTTTATATTCCACCTCTGCCTAGACTGCTTGAACTTTCCCCACTGCCGCATCTCTCTCGGTGCGAAGCACTACGGCCTGTTCGCATGCCTCTTGCGCCGCCTTATTCGCGTCATCCCTTTCTTTGGCAATTTCGGCAAGTTTAGCTTTGAGCTCATTGAGTTCTTTTAACGCCGCATCCCTCTCGGCAGTAACGACAGTGTTCCGGTGGCCCATGTCTTCCACCGTAACATAATGTTCCCTTTTCATTCTTTCCATGGCCGCTTGAGCTTCATCGGCCTTTGTAAGAGCCTCCGTCTTTGATTTTCGGGATGATTCGGCTTTTGTATTAAGCACTTGAATGATGCGATCTTTTTGTGCTAACTCGGCTTGCAACTTCTCGATAGTGGCCGCTCGTTCGAAGGCCAAGGCCGATGCTTTCTCGGCCGCTCTAAACCACACTTTGTACTGTGCGTAGAAATCGTGCACATAATCAAGCGCCCACTGCTCGGCCTCCTGTGGGATTCTTTTCAAGTTCGGGGGGAATACGTAGTTGTCGAAGCATATATTCGGGAACTCCCTTTTCAACTGCGCGAGCCTGATTGCTCCTTCCCCCATGATTTCAGTAGGAGGTTCCTCCGCAGCCATCGGTGCCGTCACCTCAGATCCAGAAGCTTGAGAAACTGGCACATGTCGAGAAGAGTCACGAGGGACACGAACGGGAGGTTGTACGGGATCTCTGGAAGGAGGAGGGGTACGCGATCGAGATCGACGTCTATGGCCCCTGTCCGAATCGTATCTCTCATGACTAGAATATCTGGAACGTCCCTGGTCATAATACCCAGAGCGGCCTTGATCATAATCTCTATCTCCCTCTCGCCTGCGCGAATCATAATAAGAAGACTTGCGGGCATGTCGAAGACTCCCAAGCATTGAACCTCGCTTTGACATAGTATCTGCAAAGCAAAATAAAATCGAATCAATCATCCTTCGAAACAGATAATTTGCAGTCAAAGTTTATGCAGTGTCGTGAAATGTGTATGAATATGCATTTTCCCCCCGACCAACCAGAAGTGTCGACCTCGCTAGTAATAAGAGGCTCGTTCAATTCTAGATTACAATGGAACTCCTCCAACCCGACATCATGTTGAAAAGACACATCTTCCGGGATTGGAAGGTCGGCAAGCCCTTCGAAAAGACTTTCAGTTCGTGGAGGAGACATCTCAGAAATTCTAACTCCGGGAGAGGGTCGGACCGTGACGACCGATTTCCGTCTCCCCTGTTTACTTGACTTAACCATGGAAGCCTTGCCTTTTCTCTGCTCCGCGACTTCCGAAGCAACATCCGTAGGCTCGGTCAGCGGCTCATCGTCAGTGTGAGTTCTTTCAGAATCAGCCTCTTCGGCTATGACAACTTCGGGCTTCTTATGCTTGACTCGTTTTTTAGAAACAACCCTTAGCGCCACCTCAAACCTTATACTCTGCCCTCGTTCGATCAGCCCATATGTCCGTAGATTCCTATCGGTCAAAAGCAACTCGATGTCCCTATCTTCACTCGGGACTTCTCGAAGTGTTCGCACCATCTCCCTGAACTGTTCGCCTTCGGGTCGCGGGATCGTTGCTATAAAAAGAGAAAAAATTAATATAAGTTCCACTTCGACTGCAATTGTCGTAGTAATTATTTGAGAACTCAATTATACTCACGTCTGAATAACCATCGTCGAGCAAATCCTGGAGGACATCTGACGTAAAACCATTCCGTCCTATAATAACTCAGCCTCGTCCAGGATCCGGTGACCACTTGACAATTCCTCACTGCTTCCATGAATGTGAAAGAGGGATAATCACCCCGAGTTTTGAAGTTAAACAAGTATCTGATTTCGATTGGAAGTGGCGGTCGATGGAGACATTCCATAAATGCAATGAACAAGCTATTGATCGACGCATATCCGTTCGGATGCAGCTGAGACGGGGCGATCCTCAAAAACGACAATACTTCTCTTACATACTCGTTGAACGGGGGAAGTGTCCCGGCCGCACACGCATGGCGGTTAAATGCTGTATACCCCTCCGGCGGACTATGTGGTCTATCATTCGGCCCCGGCAGTAACACATCGTCCAATGACAAGCCGTGCCTCAAACATATTCTCCCCAACATGTCTTCAGAGATATTCGATGGAACGGAATCCGATGGATTAGCGATGAACGACGCATCAGGGAGTTCGTCCGGAGCCGGACCGATGATCTCAGGATCTATATCCGGAACTTCTAGTCTTGGAGAGACTGTACCTTGCATCTCTTGCTGCTGCGAACTTGAAGGTTCCATAACTAGCTAACTCATGAGAAACCATCGTTAGACGACAAAGAACCCATGTGTTCCCCAGTGTAACGTGTATGAATGTGTGTGGTACCGTGCCATGCATTACTTGAATAAATGTTGCAGAGTTAAAATAAATATGCAAACGACAAAGCTACGGAGTCCGGCTATAATGACCGTCATCGCTGACCGTCATCACTAAATCATTTATATGATGGAAGTCGGTTCGAATAGAAGTTGTTATAGTTCCATCGACGAGCTTCTAAAGGCAAGTCAAGTATGCAGTTCAATATTCAAGTCCAAGTATGCAGGAATGAAGCTCGTCGGAGTTATACTTAGAAAAATTTCAAATCTTGGAATCCATCATATAGGGTTCGAAACCATCACAGAGGCTTCGTTCGAACCCAACCGAACACTTCTTTCGAACCCACGCGTCCGAAACCATCATGACGTTGCTTCGAACCCATGCGTTCGAACCCGTCCAAACTTCTTTCGAACCCACGCGTTCGAAACCATCACGGCATTGCTTCGAACCCATGCGTTCGAACCCATTATGACATCGTTTCAAAACCAGACAGATGACAAGCTCGAACCGATACCGAAACCCTTAACTTGACATCGGTCGCTTTCGAACCGATCCACTTCGAATCGTTACGAAGTCGTGGATTTCGAAACCACAGCCTATGGGTTCGAATCCATCGATTCGAACCAACCCATCGAAACCCTCAATCGGTGCGAACTACGCATCCCAACAAGGGCATTCCAAGGTCGATTCGAAATCTAATGAAGAGACACCACAGTCATCGATTCGAACTCGCCCCCACACATCGGTTCGAATCCTTCCTAAACCAGATCTGGTTTTGCCAAACTCTAGGTTATGCAATCGATGAACAGAAGTGGATTCGAAATAGCTTCGCCACTTGAATCCGAGGCTAATTACCTAGTTCAATCAATGGATTCGAGAGATTTAAGTCTTAGATCTTGATGGATTCGAAAACGCGTCGCAGTTTTTCTCTTTTGAAGCTTCGAGACGATGCAGAGAGCAAGCGAGAGTAAAAGTAAAAAGTGAAAAAGTGGCAGGTCCACTGCTATTTATATGGGGGGTAGGTGATGACCGGGACGGTTCGAATTCCGGTAAAAATTGACCGAGTACAACAGGTCAGAAGGCAAAATGGTTTCGAAACCAACCTTCGAACCCAAATGCTTGAGGCTCCATCGTGTGAAGCACACGGACAACTGCCGAGAACCGAAGTTTCGTACCCATCATCGGTTCGAAGATCATTTTCGAACCCATCGAAACGAACTGCTAGTTCGAAACCATCCTTTAACATCAGTTCGAATGACAATTTCGAAACCATCATAACACAAACGTACTCCATCCTTTCAAATTGGTTCGAATGACAGCTTCGAACCCATCGTAGCACAAAGCATACTCCATCTTTTAACATCGGTTCGAAAGTCAACTTCGAACCCATCATGACACGAGTGTACTCCGTTGGGTCGAATGTCAATTTCGAATCCATCCATGCTCCAACGCATCGACTCGAAATCTCATATTCACACGACCCATCATTGCACGGACATATTGCATCAATACAAATTTGAATTTCGAACCCATTGATGCTCAAGTACATCGGTTCGAAACATTACACTTGCGCAATACAAATTCATTTTCTTCAACCTTCAATATCGGTTCAGGAGAGGATCGATACGAAGGAACTTTTCAAAACAACCATTAAGCGTTGTTTCAAATTCAAATTTCAAAATCGACTCAGGAGAGAATCGATACGAAATTCTATAGCAAACCAAACCGACAACGACTCGCGGACGCACAACGTTAACAAGGATCATATTAACATATGTGCATACATGTCGGACTAACATTCGATTTTGAATATTCACAGGGATCAAACACTCATCCTGTTACAAATGCGACAGCCAACGGCTAAGCACTATTATACAGCAATCAAACATATCAACGCAAGGTTACAGCAGTACAGCATACGAGTTTCAACAAAAAAAAAAAGAAAAAAAGAAAAAAAAAGGAGAGAACAATGATTGTTCAGAGAGAAATGGCAGCTATTCAAAGCACGTCATGTTCCCACAAGACGTACTTTGGGGGGCAAAATGTTATCCCGCTTTTTGGCAAAGCCGCGATACCAAAAGATTGATCGAAAAACGAAGGACAGTTCGCCTCAGAGGTTGATCGTACTTCCTTTAGCCATGGATATCACTGAATTTTATCCGAGTCCAGAATGAGCCACAATTGATAGGACACGGCAAGAAAGGCTACAAGAGTCAGCATTTCAAATTTCAGGTCAATCCGAGGTCGTATGCTCAAGTTATGATGGATTCAAGTTGAGAAAGATGGACATGGTTCTGTTCGAAACCATAACCCTACCTATGTTCGAACCCATCTGGTTCGAACCCAAGAAGTGAAGCAGCGCCTCGAACCCATGCACATATGCCAAAGTTCGAATCGATGAGTTCGCATCCATCGGTTCGACACCACTTCGAACCCAACTAGTTCGAACCCACCATGTTCGAACCGATAAGAAGAGACGACTTTCGAACCCATCGACTTCGAACCCTTCGAACCCCCATGGGTTCGACTCCATCACCTTCGACTCCATTGTTTTCGAATCCATGTGCCTCGTATCCATGAAGGGGTTGCAGAGTTCATATGCATCCAAGGGACGTTGGTTCGAACCCATCACAGAAGCCCTGTTCGAACCCATCACAGAGCTATCTTCGAACCCATCACAGAGCCATGTTCGAACCCATCATAGAGCCGTGTTCGAACCCATCCTGTGTTACCTTATTCGAACCCACTGGGTCAATCCACGTGTCTTCCATCGGTTCGAAATCACCAAGATACACGAAGTCGAAGCGGTCAACACGGAGAGAAGTCCGGATCGATTCGAAACTTGCGCTCCACGTCACCACAAAGTCGCGTGCCACACTGGGTTCGAAACCATCGTTTCGAGTAACAGGGGTTCGAACCAAACAGCCTTACCGTGAAGTCTATTTCGAACCCAACATATCTCCTAACCTACCGATCCAAATGCAATGAAACTTTCACAGATGCTTCCATACATGTTGAAGAATGTCCACGCCAAATTTCACCTCGATTGGATGAATTCTTGATCGGTTCGAATGGAGTTCGAACCGATGCCAAAGTGGGCCCAAACTTCCCGAGACCGTACGTGTGGGCCCCCTCACGTGCCAGAAGTGGTCTCCCGAGTTTTCACCAAGATACCAGCAGCCTACACCTATAAATAGAGCTCCAGGGCCAACAGAAAAGGGACTTCGGAATCTACTAACTCTCAAGCGCCCAGACTCTGCCGGATTGATATCTCCATCATAATTTGACTGTTGATTTCGAATTTCCAGTTGTAACTTGCTGTTGATCGCTGTAACGACTTGTAAACATTGAAAGAGAATCAATAAAATATCAAAAAACTTCACAGTGGACGTAGGCGACACGCCGAACCACTATAAATCGCTTGTCTACGCATTTTTCTTTACTGTTGATTGGAGTTTTTGTTAGATAATATTCATATCCAGTTCATACTATTGATTGTTATCTCTTCAACGACTCCCGAGGAGTGTTGTGACCAATTTTGGTGCAAACATATATAAAGGAATAATTTTTCAGAATTATTAAAGTGTATATAAGTTGATTGTTTAGTTGTTTGAATAATCTAAATAAAAGAATAATTGTATAAGAAAAAGAATTATAAGAATTGAATTATAATTAAAGTGATTTACAATTGTGAAATAAACTTATATATATAAGAAGTGAAACTATATGAATATATTTATGAATATGAGTTGAAAGTAAAGGTGAATTTAAAGTTAAATGGAGTATAACTTAAGGTATGTTGAATGAAATTGATTTTGGTATCGAAGTAAATAATCAAGTGGATTAAATGAATATGAACTTGAGTTATATAAATGAAATTCAACTGTTGTAATTGAATTGAATGAAAGGATTGAATGTTAATCAATTGAATGTGAATAATTGATATGAAATGATGAATATAAGTGTTAATTCATTAAAATCTAATGTTATTAGAAGTTGAAAGATTGAATGAAAATCAATTTAATTAATCCAATTGAAAGTGATGGTGTTAAACCAAGTTGAATGAATATAAGCAAAGGAATTTGGTTGTATTATATAAACGTTGGTTGTTATATGATTGTTGATTGATTGTATATAATTCATTAAGTGTTAATGAAAGTGAATTAGCGAAATTGACAGCTATGTAATTGAATTCAAATTAGAGGTAAATAAATTTAAATAGAATTGAATGTGAATTGGATTTAATTAGTGAATGCAAACTAATTAAAATTGAATAAGAATGAATGTTGATAAAATCCAATGTTGATAAATCAAATGTGATTTGAAATTGAAAAACCTATTTCATTGAATATAAATGAGAATATGAATGAGTATTTAGTTGGTTGATGGTTGAATATATATTGCTATTGAATGCATTGCTATGTTAGCATATGGAGATATATGTTGTATATTGAGATTACTTTCATATATGCATGTTCTCATGTTGTTTGTTGAGTGTTTAGTAGGTGCGGATCGCGTTTGCTTCGCATTTGGAGTTCGCTTTCGTGCTGTATTAGCTGTATATGCTTGCTAATAAAATATAAGGTACATATCTCGGATTAAATATCGTACTTTTACACTTTTTTCCCTTTGAAATGCCTCATTACTTGATGAGATGTATATTTGTGATATATATACTGTCATTTTTTTTTTCTTTTTTGGATCGAGCCGCGCAAAGGAGACTATGGCGAATTTTTCCGGAAATTTAAGGCGTTAGAAAAATTTGAGAAAATTGGAAAATTTTGAAAACTTTAACTTTGATTTTGGAATTGAAAGTTAAATGATAATAGTTGTTTTTGAAAAGATAACTAAGTATGATTTGAAAACTTTGTAAAGTTATTGTAAGAAGTTTAATTATGAATTTTGGAAAGTTAATAGATTCTATAACTTTTCTTACTTGATAATTTCGAGGACGAAATTCTTTTAAGGGGGAAAGATTGTAACGACCCAGAATTTTTATTAATTAAAATTTGAATATTTAATTAATTTTAAATATTTATAAGTGAATTGATAAGTCAAATAAATTTTATTTTGATTTATTGGATTTAATTGGATTATTAAATCGATAATTTAATATGTTAAATTATGGAAATAATTGAAAATAGGGTTAAATATGATTGAAAATGATTTGTAAAATTTTATTTTATCATGTTGAAGTTAGAATGATATTTTAGAACTTTTAAAATCGAATTAAAAGTTAATTTGTGAAAATTGAATATTTTAATATTTAATTATCGACTGTAAAATAGTCAATTTTTGAACAGTCTCAGAATTGAACGAAACCAGTTTCATTGGATCCGTAATAGTTAGTTATTACCGGATTTCAATTTTCGTGTCAATCGGAGTTATCGTTTGATCGTGGCAGCTCGAAACGCATCGAATTATTTTTAATTTAAATTTGGCGAGTCAAAATAGCCATTTTTCAAAAAATCTCGGATTTCGACGAAACCAGTTTCATCGGATCCGTAATGTGATATTATTGTAAGGTTTCAAATTTCAAGTCAATTGGATTTACCGTTTGTCCGGTACGAATTAAAACGCCTAGAAATCGATTTAAATCGGTTTAATTTAAATTTAGCGTTTATAGCCATAACTCGTACGGATGTCCGAATTAGCTTCCGAAACCTATTCCATTGTGTCCGGAACGCGGGGTAAACCTTAGAAACGCTGGTTACGGTGTCTAAATCGGAGTTCGGAATTTCCGGATGAATAGTGTTCGATTTTCTTCTATAAATAGGCACCCCACCCCTTCATAAATTAAAAAAAAAAAAGAGTTGCAAACCCTAGCCGCCTCCACCTAATACACGGCCAGAAATTAGTTTCGATTCTCCTCCATTATCTTCAAATCTAAGCATTATTTCAAGAATTTATCAACTACAAAGTTATAGAGCACATCAAGATCTACAAGATCAACGGCTATGATCGTGTTTCGTTGCACGGATTGACGGCAAATTGCATTCAAAGGCCGCGCGTTCATTCTCGATTTGCGTGCAGATGGGGGGGCCGAGCTTAGGGGGGTTCTGGCCGTGGGTAGCTTAGGTTGGTGGCTTCGATTTGGTGCCTACGTGATGAGGTTTCGTCGAGTTTTGGGGTTGCTAATTTAAACCCTAATTGATGTTTTGATGGGTTCGGCCGACTTCTGGGTGTTCATGCGCGTGAACATGAGTTGGGGGGGAGAAAGAGTTCACGGTCCAGATGCAAGGGAAGCTAATCTAACGGCCTTGATTAAGTTTAGTTATAAATTAGTTTATTTAAGTTAGTAAATTTGTTATAAAATTCGTGTATCTTTAAAAAATCATAACTTTTTCATACGAGGTCAAAAACGCACGAAACCAGTTGCGTTAGAATCGTATGGACGAGCACTACGCGATGGAGTTGGTTTGGGGTCGTTTGGAGTTAGTGAGAATTTCGGGTAAAATTAAACGCGCGTTTAATTTTATTCGAAATAAATCGCTAAAACGAAATTAAAATCAAGGTGAGAACTTCTCACTCAATCGAATAGTTTCGATTTTTATTTTAAATAGTTAGATTTAAAATATTTGAATGCATGTTTGAATGATGATTGTGATCTATTGATTGTTAAAATAGACATTATTCGCCGTTAGTAAGCGGATGTTATTTATTAAAAACATATACCGCGAATATTTCATAAACAGTGAAATTGGTATTATAAATAATATCAATATATATATTGGCATATGTATATATTGCAGTTGTTGATTCCCCGCATTTTTTTAGCGGATGAGACCCTATTACGCCGTTATTAAGCGGATAATATTTAATAAAAACATATACCGCGATAATTTCGTACTGGAGCGAAATTGGTATTGTGCTAATGTTTTTGGATGCAGGAAAACAGGTTGGAGGGATCCAACTGGATTCCTCAACAGTTTTTATTTGATTTCAGATATTTTGATATTTGATGGATTATCATATCGATATATGATATCGTTGTAGTCGTGATTGACTATTTGGTGTGTAGCATCATTGGACCCAGATTTTGGGATTTTAAAATGATTTTAAAGTAATTTTTGAAAATATAATTTATTTTTGGAATTGATCCATTACAAATAAATAAACGATATAATTTTTAAAGTTATAAAAATTATGATTTTTGAGAATATAGTTAAAAGCTGATTTTTGAGAAATAGGGATTTATGATTTTATAAAATAGTTTAAACTGGATTTTTGAGTTTATTATTAAAAGTTAAAAAAATAGGATTTGTAAAATTTGATTATTTTATAAATCAAAATGGTGAAACTATAAAGGAATTTAAAGACGGTTTAAAGAATAATATAATTTGATTTATATTAAGAGATTTATAAATGGATATTTATAAATTGAAATATAGACATTATAAAACGAGTTTTTATAAGTGTTTGAATGAAGTGAAAATGAATTTCATTAAAGAATGAAATTAATAGAATTATAAATGGTGAAGTTATAAATGAAATTTATAAATAGTAAGATTTATAAATTTGTGAAGTTAATTGAAGAATAGATTTGGTTAAATAAATGAATCTTATGAGTTATAAGATTTATGATTTGGAAAGTCTTTAAAAGAACGATTTTGTAAAATAATCGTTTTATAAGCATTTAACTTATAATATGAACTTTTAGTTTATAATTGAGTTATAAACTGGAATAGGTTAATATATGGAATTTATAAACGTTGTTTTATAAATTCACAAACGACTTATTTTGATAAGTTAATTGTTATAACCTATTAATGGAGTTATATTCACATTTTTAAATAGTGGATAATCCTTTGAATTAAAATGAATAAAAGGATGAAATTTGTTAACGTAGTATATTCACGTTTTTGAGTAGTGAATAATACGTTAAAGAAATTGTTTTGAATGTGATGTCTTAAATAGAATTAAAACGATCTAATGATGTTTTAAAATATGTTGAGATTCGAAACCATAGATTTCAACATTTATTGTTGAAATAGATGTTTTCGAGAAATGAAAGGAAATGGTGGACTATAACACTGTTGTTATAGTAAATGATTTCCGAAGAGAAATGTTTTGAATAATATTGGGATTTATATGTCTATTTAATTTCGAATCCCTATACTAGTGATTTTGGGTTGTCGTAACGATGTTTTACGCAACATTCATTTTGGCCCAAATAAATATGTTTAAGTGAATGATTTCCTTAAAAAATGAAATATATACTTAATTCGATTTAAGTATATTAAATATTTTCTAAGTGTTGAAAATAAAAGAGATTTGTGAATTACTTATGAATAAATAAGTATGGAAATGTTTTCCAATATGAAGTGAATATTTAGAATTTATCTTTTTGAAGATAAATTGAAATGGATAATTGAAATCGTATATGCATGGATATTTTGAAATATAAATTCATTATGGAATTTATAAGTGAAAAGTGGAATTTGTATAAAAATAAATATTGATTTATTTTAAAGTGTTGAAATTATATATCTTGTAAAGATATTTTGGAAAGTAAATAATTTGGAAAATTATTTGGAATCTGGTGATGTGTGCATATCAATTGATAGTTCAATAGCCGACTATCAATATTTCCCTTTGAATGGGTATGTGTTGTGATTTGTTGAATTTGAATGTCACACTTATTTTTGAATAAGCGCTCACTATTCGGGTTAACCGGGAAAGGACCATGGGGTTGTATAACCCATTCCGAATATGTGATACGTCGTTGTGAATTGCATTTGAAGATCGGTGTTGAAGAACGGATATTTGCGAGAGCGATAGGATGACCTGTCGATTGACTCTGCACCGAGTTGCTCCGGTATAGAGTTCTCCATATGTGATGGTGAATCCGTTCAGGATTGTGAATATCCGGATTGCAAGGACTTCTTTGTAAGTGCCTTCGGTTTTGTTCGATCCCGGAACAGACTTGTATGGATTGTATGTCTGACATTACAAGTTGAGATATAAAGCCGATTTCTTTCAAATATATTTCTGTTGGTGGCGAAGAATTTATTCTTTTAGCTTAACACCCTTCTCTGAGACGTACGAGCTCAGAGGTTATATAGTTGAAGGTTATCAGCGATATATTCCCAATTTGGTAATGTGACATGCTGAGTGATGCTGAAATGATCATTGTGTTGATTATTTGTGATAGGATCATTTATTTGATCGTCTATCTTAGTGATCATTGTGTTGATCATTTGTTGACCCAAAGCATGGCTTTTGTATAAAGTATGTTTTTGTGGACGTGAATTCGTCGAGCCTCACATCCCGGAAATGGTCAAAACAGGAAAAATGCAGCAAGGTTATGAGGGGTAGCGCCCTTTAGGATATGTGCATTTCCTTCTGGAAAAGGGTGGTATCATGGTATGGAGCCCAGATACTTACTCATGTTGAAACACTTTATTATTATGATTGTGTGAATTGATTACGAGATCTCGGTGAAAAGGTCCCAAAGGACCGGGGGATGGCATATTCGGTCAGTTGTTACTCAGTTAGGGGTAACCCGGCCTTGTGTTGGTAGAGATCCGGTTTGGTTCTCGGGGATGTCCATCCAGAGGCATTCTCATGTGGCAATGGGAAGTTCCTTGGCCTGACCATTTGTTGGAAATCCAAAGAAACAATACGTGACTTGTACGGTTTTAGTTGTAGAACCTGCCATTTAATATGGTAGCTATTAGTAGGCATAATATAATGGTACCTATGCTGGCTAAGATTTATATCTTTACTTTCGAAATGATTTGTTCTACACTATGCACTAGTAATAATATCAATTGCTTTCTTTTAATGCGTATCAAGCATCTTTGACTAACATAAGAAGAAATCTCCTCCAAGTCTGCGTTGCATTGTGTGTGTGGTGGGAGGTCTTATGGTAGTTACATTTTCAAAAGCATTGCGAATTGAATTTAAAAATATTCTTCGATTTTGATTTTTAAAGATAAATAAACTGTTTTGAGTTCTCACACACATGACTGACTCGGAGTTTATTGTTTTCCTTCCTAAACTCTGGGTGCCCACCAATTTTCCACACGGGCAGTTAAGAGTTAGGTTTATCAGGATATTCTGGATATTCTGGAGTTGCTGGAGGCAAGCTGGATGGCATGGCGTATTACTAGTATATAGTATTTCTTTTTCCGCTGTTTGATGTTTTATGTTGTTGTACACTCTGATGATTTGATGTAATGTAATATAATGTAATGTAATAACTGATATAGTTCTTTGTTTAAAGATTATTCATTTATTATTATATGTTGTTCCGCTGCGAATTGAGAGATTCTGATGTTGTTCTGTTGTTTCTTTCTGTCCCGTTCTATTTTAAAATTCTCTATTTTTAAAACTTTCTGTTTTCTGTTCTCTCTTCCCTCTATTTTCTATTCTTTTCTCTTTTTCTGTCTTTTTCTTTTCTTAAATTCTTTCTAAAACCCCTAAGGGTTCGTATTTTCGTTCATCTTGAATTAATCAATGGAGATTAGTGTCTATTCAAGGAGTACGGATTTACGGGTCTTTACAATATACAAGCCTTTACCTCACTCGTATGAGAAATCTAATTAAACGGCTTAGTAAAACAAGTGGTATGAAACGCTTGCGTTTACTTCACCGGTTAATTCTTGGACTAGTTCGATTGAATCTCTTGTGACAATTTTCTAGTGAAAATCTACAGTTTGTTCGTAAATATTTAAGTTAAGCAAGTGGTTATGGGACATGAAGCTAAACTCATATATTTACTAGCTTAGTGTAATTGACACTTCTCGTTGATAATGACGATCGTCTTTGTGGTTTAGACTAGCAATGTGCGATGTCTCTTTGTTTGCAAGGTTAGACTAGACCTCATGGGTGTGATTTCGACTCACACATATCTTTTCTGTCCGCAAGGTTAGTCTAGACACCATTTGTGTGATTTCGACTCACACATACCTTTTTGCTTTCGGTTAGCCTAGACACCATTTGTGTGATTTCGACTCACACATACCTTTTTGCTTTTTGGTTAGGCTAGACACCATTTGTGTGATTTCGACTCACACATATCTTTTCTGTCTGCGAGGTTAGGCTAGACACCATTTGTGTGATTTCGTCTCACACATACCATTTTGCTTTCGGTTAGCCTAGACACCATTTGTGTGATTTCGACTCACACATATCTTTTCTGTCAGGAGGAGTTTCGACTCACCAGGAGGAGCTTCGGCTCAATGTCCGCAATGGGGGACTATACCCTGTCACGAGGAGTTTATTTTTGTGGGATTGGCCATCCTTTTATTGTGATTTCTGGATTTCTTGTGTTGATTTCTGGAATTTATGTTTCACCAACTTTTACGATTGGCATTGATATATATGTCATTTATTGTGGCTTGGTGAATGAAATTAGGAATATGACATTCCTTTTTATCTTTGAGAAGATCTTTGTGATATTGATTAATCTCTTGTTGATTTTCAATTACTTATTTATCACAACTTGGCATTGTGATTATTATATGTTTATGCCATATATCTTAATTCTATATCATGTTATATGATATTTATAGCTAGACTGATCCGTTTATTATTTTCTTATTAAATAATACTCGGGTCAGACTGAGATTTTACAGGTGCTTCTGCTTGACTCCTTATCGGACCATCATCTGATCTTTTGGCTAACTACTTTAGTTTAGTAGTTTTTGTTGTATACTATTGAGATATAGACTTCTTTATGTATACGTACTCTTTGGTCTAGCACTTGTATCTATTCTTTTTGATATTGTGGATTTTTTTGACCACTACTCTGATGTACACTTTCATGTGTTATATTCATATCTATTTCCGCCTTTGTGATATGAATTATCTGTGACTGATTTATGTTATGCTTATTTCTATATTTGTTTCCGAAGGATTTATATAGCCACCGTGTAGTAGCTTTGAGTTTGTATCGGTATGTCGGATTTCCTCTTGAAATAGAATGCATGTTATACTATCTGACATATCGGTGCTCGCGTAAAGAAATTACACGGATGGTCGCTCCTCAACAGCCTTATTCTCCGTGCTAGTTGACAGCATTCACCGTAATGTTCTTGGCTAGCGTGGGTATAGAGGTGGGGCGTCACATTAGTGGTCAAATTCAGTTCCAGGCTGGATTAGGTTCCTCGATTTCGAATTCATCGTGGATTCGACGAATTAGTTCGCCTGAGGGTTTCAGTTGACGGACGTCGATATGTTCGAGACGGCGAGGTCAACTGGAGTTTGCTGGAACGTTTGTACACGTGCATGTGTATGTGGGCACGTCTGGGTTGTTGGATGTTTTGGGGAAGAAGGTTCTGCTCGAGGATGAATTCGGGGAATCTTGTAGTTTAACTCGAAGTCGATGTGGTGGGAGGAAAATCGAAGTAAGGATCGAGAGAGATACGGGTTGAACCCAAAGTAAGGAAATAAACAGTTTTAAATTTTTAAAGAAAGCAAGTTTTTAAATCTAGAATTGATTAAGTTTAAATCTATTTCTTAGAATTTATTCCTCTATAAAATAAATGTTTTTCAGAAGTTATGTAATTTGTTTAATTTTAAATTTATTAAGTTGAAATTCTTTTTATGCTATCTATGAAACTTAATTTAGAAAATATAGTTAAGTGTTAAATGAAAGATAAAATGTTTTAAAATGTATGTGCTGATCAAAATTAAGTAATTAATAGAAGTAAATGGTTTATCTCAATAATGTTTTGATTATTAATTAACTTAAAGGTTTTTCAATTATTTTTTTTGTTAATGATGATTAACTTTATTTAATAAGGTTTAAAAAATATAATTAAGTGATTACATAAGAATAATTACTTTGTGTAATTAAAGTAAAGTTAACACTTTGGGTAATTACCTTCAAGGATAATTAATTAATGTAATCAATTAATTAGTATAATTTGAGGTTAATTTGTTAATGTTATTAATTTATTAAAGGTTGATTAATTTATGTTAAGTAATTAAACATAATTAATTATTTAAAGATAATCACTTAATCAAAAGTAATTGATTAATGATTAAAGTGGATTAATCAAGTGATTCATGGATAATTACTCAGTGTAATTAATTTATGATATAAGTGATTAGGATAATCACTTATTGTAATTAATTAAGAATAATTAATTTAATGGTAATTAATTAAGGGTTAATTAATTAATTAAGGATAATTGATTAAAGAATAATTAAATAATTAAAGGTTAATTATTTAATGATTAAGAATTGATTTATTTATTAATTAAGATTGATTAATTAATGATTAAAGGTTAACTAATAAATGATTAAAGGATAATTAATTAAAGGTTTGTAAATTAATTAATATTAATTAACCAAGATTAATACTTATTTATAAGTAATTAAGTCTAATTTAAAATTAATCAAATGATTGATTAATCTTACTTATGAATGTTTGATTTTATTGAATGCTGAATTGTTTGGTATCCCTGATATGTGATGCTGTGTGATATGAATTATTTTGATTTGAGCTGTGACGAATGTAATTTATTTATCTGTGATGAATGTAATTTATTTATCCGTGATAAATTTATATTATCTGTGAATTTGTGAATGAAGATAAGCGTTATAGGAATATACCGCTTATCGATATTGATATGATTGAATCTGTGATGATTGATGTTGTGCACTATTGTGTAAAACCCGTGGACTACACCTTACACACACAAATATGGATTGCACGAGGAAATTAGTTAAGTCACAGATATTTTCAAATCTAAATATTATTTTTAAAAAGTTGAATTTTGAATCCAAATGATTTTTGAAATAGAATTGAATTAAATATGAAAAGCCTTTGAAAGGGAAGTTTTGAAATTGGAATTTAGCTTGAATATAATATATCATATTTAAGATTTGAAATTATTTTGGAAAGTATGTTTTGAAAGGTTTATACAAGTTATATAATGTATATATATATATAGTTTTAAACCATCTTTAAAGTATTTTGAAAATATTATTTTGAGAAATTGAATTTAACCAAAGTTTTTTACTTTAAAGGCTATAAATTGTGTATATTTGTTCGGATTTTTCCGAAACAAAAAGCATTTGTTTTTAAAATGATAATAGCTTTCATATAATGAAAGAATTTCCAGTTTTGTTGAAAGGGTTTCCAATTTATGAATGAATCTTTGGAAATGGTTTTGAAAGCTATGAATTGAGTCTTTTATTTAAAGATTGGATGTGTTAATCCAATTTGAAAGGGAAATTGTTTTGAAAGCTATGAATGAATCTTTGTGAAAGATTGTTAAACTTTGCTATGAAATTGAAGAGGATCTTAAAGGCGTATCTTTTGTATAGAAGATTGAAATGGAATTGTTTTGGAAGCTATTAATTAATTTCTGTGAAAGATTGGTGAACTTTATGAAGTGTATCTTTTTGTTTAAAGATTTGAAAATGTTAATTTGTTTAAACCATTTGAAGAAGAGGTTTTGGGTTAAAGTGTGACTTGACTAAGATCCCAATATCCATATGCTTTTTGAAATTAAGCGCTCACTATTCGGTTTAGCCGGGAGAGGACTTTATGTCATATAACCCATTCCGAATAGTGATACAACGAAATGGATAGCATTTGAAGACCGGTGGTGAAGACCAGGTATTTTCGAGAACGAAAGGATTACCCGTCGAATGTCTCTACACTGAGTCGCGTCGGTATAGAGATATCCATATGTGATGGGGAGTCCGATCGGGATTGGGAATTCCCGGAGTGCAAGGGCTTCTTTGGAAGTGCATTCGGTTCTGTTCGAACCTCTGTTCGAACCCAGAACAGACTTGTATGGATGTGTGACTGACATTACACCTTGAGATGTAAAGCTGGTTTCTATCAAATACATTTCTGTTTGGTGGCGGATAATTTATTCTCTTAGCTTAACACCCTTCTCTGAGACGTACGAGCTCAGAGGTTATGTTGTTGATGGTTACTAGTGATACATTCCCAATTTGGTAATGTGGCATACGAAGTGCTTCTGATCATTTGTTGATCGAAGCATGGCTTTTGGTGAAAAGTGTAGCTTTGTGGACGAGCCTTCGTCGAGCCTCATAACCCGAAAATGGTCGAAACAGGAATGTTGCGGCAAGGTTTTTAGGGGTCGCCCCCTAGGGTATGTCCATTTCCTTCTGGATAAAAGTGGTATCATGGTATGGAGCCCAAATATATAACTGTGTGGTTGTTGCTATTTGTTGGTGAATCCTAGGATAAAGGTCGGTAACAACCGGGGATGGCTTACTTGTAGGTGTTACTTCCGGGCAGGGGTAACCCGGCCTTATGTTGGTAGGGAACCGTTTTGGTTCTTGGGGGCGTCCCTCCAGCGGCATTCCATTTGATAAGGAAGTTCCTTAGCCTGACCATTGTTGGAAATCCAATCTCCAATATGCACCTTGTACGGTTTTAGTTGTAGAACCTGCCATTTAACATGGTAGCTATAGTAGGCATACTATAATGGTACGTATGGTGGCTAAGATTAATATTATACTTGCAATTGTTTTCCACTATGCACTAATAATAATATCAAAAGGATTTTGCGTAGTGAGCATGTTTGACTATCATAAGGAGAAATCTCCTCCAATTGTGTGCTTGCATTGTGTGTGTGTGGAGGCCTTATGGTAGTTTCATTTTCCAAAAAGCATTGCCGATTTCAATTTTAAATTCTTTTGTTGTTTGTTTTAAAGATAAAATGTTTTTTGCTTGCTCACACCAGTCCCATGATTGACCTGGAGTTTATTGTTCCCTTCCTAAACTATAGGTGCCCATAATTTTCCACACGGGCAGTCCAGAGTTGGGTTTTTCAGATAATCAAATAGTAGATATAGATTCTGTATCCTTCAGCTTTCTGTTTGGAGATCTTTAAAGCCTTTGGATCTTGGGGATCACATTTGCTTCATTCTGGAGTTACCTAGTTTGCTTAATAGAACATGATGGGGGTTTCTCGCTTCGCGTTTGGAAAGCATGTTGGTGGTTCTAGTTTTTGGAATTTTTGGAGCTTTGGCTATAGAATTGCAGTTGTGGATTCTATTTTTCTTTCTATTCTTTGGAAGATCATATTGGTGATGTTGTTTTCTACTGCTGTTGCTGCGGTGTCATATTCCGCTGTTGTATTCTGCTCTGATAATTATGGATCCGTTGTATCTTATTGTATCAATGCTGTATATCAATGATATATATATATATATTCATTTTCTTTTTCCGCTGTGTTGTTATAATTAATGTGTTATAAGCTCCGACGAACCAGATTCGATGTCTGGATCTGTGGCATTCGAATGCGGGTGATTTATTCAGTGCCGATTTTCGAAGGTTGAGTCAGGGTCGTTACATCTTGCTTGCTCACTAATCATCTCATTGTCATTTCTGGTGTTTGATTATGCTTATTTAGAACTCCTGATATTTTTGGAATGTTTCTCTAATTTGACCACCTTCATTTTACAACCAAGAAACCCTGGTTGGTTTTCATTCGGATTTTCATGTCCTTTCAAAATCTACTTATGCATAACTAATTTGCATTTTTAGAACTAGAACTGAAACTTTAAAAATTAGAAATTGAAGCTCGATACTGAAATCATCCAACTTTGCAATTGATTGATATTTCTTAGCAATGAGTTTTGGTATATAATTTCTATTCAAAGAAAAAATGATTGAAATCCATCAATTTCACTTCCAAAGATATAGTTTCTCTTAGTTCAAAGCTGTTAAACGGATGTTTGGTAAATTAAATTTTTTTTGCTACATCAGTCACATTCAGTGGGTTGCTTAGTGTCACACCATCCTAATGTCTGATCTACTCTGTGTGTGTGTATAAATGCAATTCATGGGTAATATAGTGTTTTAGGTCATTTGTTTAATATATTATTTTCCTAATAAGTTTTAAATATTGTTGTTCCCATTTAAGTTAATTACAAAAGGAAGTTTTTTGCTATGCAAATCTCATTATATATAGGAACCTTTTGCAAAATGTGTTATGGTACCAAAAGTAGGTTTCTTCTGTGTCTTTTATTAACCAAACATGCTTTACTTTTAATAACTTCCTGAACTGTCTTAATAGAAACAGTTTTATTAGTGATTATCTACAACAAAACAAAACAAAAAATGGCTTGCTTAGTTATAGCATTTAGCAAAAATATTTTAGGTACTATGGACAGTCAGTGTGCACAAGCCTTAGTTAATGAAACAACCATGTTAATGTATAATTGTTTGTATGTATGCAGATTAATGTATACTTCAAACTTCGACATGATCAATGAAACATTGCCTAATTATAATTATGGAATTACTTCAACTCTTTTTTAGTGCAAAACTAGTATAGATCAATATTGAGTTTGAGGATTGATTATGGCTTCATTTCTAGTTATTAAATGAAACTAGCGTTGTTCTAGAAAATTCCTTTTTCAAGATTATATATGCGTGCACGTGAATTTTCGTGCACCTATGTGCATATGTGATGTGTGTGCATGTGTATATGTATAGATGCTAACATATGACGTTAAGCATGTCATTTTCGATGTTATTAGCAGGCTTACTACAAAATGGTACCTCCTTTTTTATTCTAGGTAAGTGAAGTCTAACGCCTTCATTTTTTCTCATGATCTTATTTGATGTTGAGGGAAAGTCTTCGGTTTCGTTTTTCGATTAACGTTCCTCCATTTACATGTAGAATGATCAAGTTTGATGTAACGGCCCGGATTTTTTAACGTCTAGTAATTTGGTCATTAATTGATTTTGATTATTGAAATATTGAATTTTATTAGTCGAATAAATAAATTTTCTGATATTTATAGATCTAGAAATATATAAATTGATAAATCTTATAGAAAATATATGTAAGCTCTACCATTTAAATTAAGATAAATCATCCAAAAATATATACATATATATAACATATACAAGCTTGATGATGTTAAATATATATATATATATATATATATATATATATATATATATATATATACATAGGGGTTCACAAATATGTATATGATGATTGTAAACACATAGAGATAAGTATATAAATGTACGTGTATATGAACATAAAGGTATGTAAACATGTTATAACAACAGTGCTTGTGGAAAAAGATAAATATTTATACATACATACATACATACATACATATATATACATACATATATATATAAGCGTGTGTATATCTAAATATATAGAATTAAAATGGTAAACATGACAAAATAAAAATGTATATTGTGTATATATATATAAGTAAATACACATATGAGGCATACATTTATTTATACATGATTAGAAAATGAAAAAGGGGCAAATATATACATATGGATATATATTTATATCAATGAATGTACATGTAAACATTCTAGGAGACATCATGCTAGAAAAAATTTAATTCAAAGCTTACAAAACCTTAAAATCAATCAATTCAAGCATACAATATATCATATCAGCCCTAAAACTTCAAATCATCTTATTAAAAAAAATATGTAAACCTGTACACAATATCTCAACCTAGCTTCCTCTGCACACCTCATTTCCCTATATACACACACACAAATCACTATTTTGTGGCCTTCAAGGTTAACATCCTCACTAAGAAAATATGTACGTATATACTCAAATGCAAGTGCCTGCCATTAAACATTGAGGAAATCAAGACAGTAAAAAGGAAGAAAGAGCAAAGCAAACAAGTAAAGTTCAAGCTACAGCAAATTCTTGAAAATTGTGAGTAGAACTAAATTTTCCTTTACACTAAAATCTTGCCTGGGCATGCAAGTAGCGGTTTGTTTGATAGGAATACATGTACATACACATATACTTAGGGATGTATGTTGAATGTTTTAACCAGAGCCTGTATAACACTTATATCTCTATTCTGTATGTATAAGAAAGTGACTCCCTAGCTTCGAATGATTTTAAGAATATGAAGTTTTAAAATGTTTTAAGATTTTGATATTTTGAAATAAAAGAGTAAAGGGTTAAATGTTTAAAGAATGATTTAACTAATAATAAACATCAAAATTAAAATTCTTGCTTCGTTCCTTTTCGAGGACGAAAAGTTCTAAAGAGGGGAGGAATGTAACGACCCGGATTTTTTAACGTCTGGTAACTTGGTGATTAATTAATTTTGATTATTGAAATATCGAATTTTATTTGTCGAATAAATAAATTTTATGATAATTATATATCTAGATACATATAATTTGATAAATCCTATAGAAAATATATGTAAGCTCTACCATTTAAATTAAGATAAAACATCCATAAATATATATATATATATAACATATACAAGTTTGATGATATTAAATATAAATATATGTATATACATAGAGGTTCACAAATATGTATATGACGATTGTAAACACATAGAGATAAGTATATAAATATACATGTATACGAACGTAGGCTCGTATGAAATAATATACATGAAAATTTGTATAAATGTAAATATATATATATATATATATATATATATATATATATATATAGACACACACAATGACAAAATGTAGATAAGTAATGTATAAGAAAGATACGTGTAAACATAAAGGTATGTAAACATGTTATAACAAAAATGCTTGTGGGAAAAGATAAATATTTGTACATATATATAAGCATGTGTATATCTAAATATATAGAATTAAAAAGGTAAACATGAGAAAGTAAAAATGTATATTATATATATATATATAAATAATGAAAGATATATATATATATATGTAAATACACATATGAGGCATACATGTATTTATACATTATTAGAAAATGGAAAAGGGGCAAATATATACATAAGGATATATATCTATATCAACGAATGTACATGTAAACATTCTAGGAGACATCATCCTAGAAAACATTTAATTCAAAGCTTACAAAACCTTAAAATCAATCAATTCAAGCATATAATACATCATATCAGCCCCAAAACTTCAAATCATCTTATTCAAAAAAAATATTGAAAACTTGTACACAATATCTCAGCCTAACTTCCTCTACATACCTCATTTCCCTATATACACACACATACAAATCACTGTTTTGTGGCCTTCAAGGTTAACATCCTCACAAACAAAATATATACGTATATACTCAAATGCAAGTGCCTGCCATTAAACATTAAGGAAATCAAGACAGTAAAAAGGAAGAAAGAGCAAAGCAAACAAGTAAAGTTCAAGCTACAGCAAATTCTTATAAACTGTGAGAAGAACTAAATTTTCCTTTAGACTAAAATCTTGCCTGGGTATGGAAGTAGCGGTTCGTTTGATAGGAACACATGTACATACACATATACCTAGGGATGTATGTTGAATGTTTTAACCAGAGCATGTATAACACTTATATCTCTGTTCTGTATGTATACGAAAATGACTCCCTAGCTTCGAAAAATTCCTACCTCTCAACCAAAACAGAATTAGGTTATGATGTAAAAAGGTAAAATGTTGGTTTCTGACTATACTTTGCTTTAAAATTTGTTTTGTAAAATATTATCAAGTATAAAGGTATAAGGGAATAAAATGCAGTAGGTCAAACTAATTTGTGAAGAATTCAAATATCAATTTTTAGGCCTTTACTTATATAAACTGGATCGTTATTGAAAACGATGATTTTTTAGGGTGGTTTCGTGGTTTATAGTTCTGTAGGTGGTGAGATGTAAGGAGTTGAACGGAATTTGAGTTTTGATCAAATTACGGCGAGGCAAGTAGCATTGGCGGTCGCGGTTTGGTCAAAAGGGGGCTCGGTGGAGGGGAAGCTTCGGGAAAAATGGTGGTTTATTTTATTTGGCGGCGTGGAGGGAAGATGAGGCTGAAGTAGGGTTTAGCAGCGAGATTTTCTAGACTTAGGTTCGGCGTTAATGGCGGAGGCATTGGGCAACTACAAGGGTGCAGTCTAGGGGGATTTGTTAGAGGAGGATGCAACGTAGCTATTAGTAAGGACTGGTGGTGAACGGTAGTGTGAGGTGGCCTATCGGGGTGATTGGGTGGTGATGGCTTGTTCGAATTTTAGAAGCAGAGTGTCGATTTGTGAAACCAGGATATTCGCGTTCGTCTGTGTGCTTGGTCGAGGCGAGGGAAGCATGGGTAGTCTGGGAAGAGGGTTTTCGTCGAGAGATGGGCAAACAGTGTCGCGTACATGTGCACAGCACAGTATGTGCACGGGTGATAAGAGAGGAAAGGGAAAAGTCTAGGAAGAGGGAAAAAAGAATAACAGCTGGAAAAAAAAGAAAGAACGGGGGAAGGAGAGGAAACATGCGGGGTTTTGGGCCGAGGAAAAAGAAAAAGAAAATATAAAGTAAAAGGAAAGTAAAGAAAAGCAAAAGAAAGTAAGAGGGGAAATGAAAAGAAAATAAGAAGAGAAAAATATAAAGAGAAAAGGAAATAAAATGATAAGAAAAAAATAAAAAGGAAAAGAAGAGGAGAAATAAATGTGCATATATACATTGGTAGGGTAATTTATCCTCTTGCTTTAACTAAAAAGTTATTGTCGTTTTCTAAAAAGTTATTTCTTTTTAAGAAATTTTTATTTAGATAGAAGTATCATGTACTCTTAGTTAAATTAAGAAATTAAATAAAAATTAATTTTATTTAAACTAACTAGATTGAATCTAGTACAATTCATTCGGCTCACTACGATACCAATGGAAATTTTTTTTTGGAATTCGTCCAATTTAGTCATGACAAAAGGGCCAATTCCAACAATGGCAGCACATAACACTTTTATCTAAAAAAACTTTCTTAAAGAGTGAAAATACCTTAAAAGTCAATCGTTTAAATGCTAGGTATAATATTATTTTCGGTGTTTCTTCCATCCAATCCTATGGCAAATACATCTTTGAATAACATGGCATAAATAACAGTTCCATGGACTTCTACCTATTATGTTTTAATTTTTATCTTCAGTTAAACATAAGAAAACAAACTAAATAAACATATTTCTAAAATAGATTGAAACTTTACATGGTTAAAGTTTTTATCTTTTGTGCAAAATTTACCAGTCATTTTTTATTACGTAATTTTTTTGAAATTTATCTTGTTATGCTGTGATGAACAACTTAATTATGTAGGTTTGATGAACACCTTATCAATACGTTTGTTCCAGATCAGTATTATATTTATCTATTTGAAATTTTACCTTTACACTGTAGTTAAAAGACTCATGAAAATGATTCATGTTAACTAGTTGTTGTTTTTTTTCTACTCATGCGTGGTATTTTTGTTATGTTAGAATATATATTTGTAATTTGATTATGATTAGTAACTTCACTGTTGGTATGTTGTTTCCATGACAATATGTTTAACTATTTTTATGGACATGAAAACAAAAAATATACATAATGCATGTGCAAATTTGAAATACTTAAGTCTAAAAAGTGGATAACACATATGATCATCATATTGGCTTAAAAAAGAAAAAAGATAAAAGAATGCATCCTCCATTTTCTTAACAAACATCCAATTTTAGAAAAATAAGAATAACTCAAAAATATGAACACTGTATGAACACACGAATAACTAAAAAACCCAAATAACTCAAAGTTAAATAATTCAAAATAGAAGATTACCTATTCGATTTTTTTTAACAAACATATTGACTCCATAATGTCTTGGCATTTTCAAGAAAAAACTGAATAACTTAGAACTTCAACAAAGAGTTAATTGTTCCATTGTGATTTGTGTTAGCATCTTTTAGAGTTGTTTCATTCTCTTCCGATGGTGAAACATATAAAAAAAGAAAAAAAATTGAAAAATATACCTTCGACGTAACACTAGAAAACTTGATTAAAGAAACCATAGCTTTATTAAATAAGAGAATTGATTGACTTTTTTAGTTTTTTAATATCCCGGTGTTTACTTTCTGATATATAAAACTTGCGATTGATATCTGATATCTTATATAAAAATTAGCAGGATAATTTTGGTAACATTGCTAACTATAGTAATGTATAAAAGGACAACTCAAATTTCAATTAAGCGTTCATGTCCTTCAAATTTTTATATAATGAACTTTTATGCTTCTTCTATGAAACTTTCTAAAAGAGCACTTTCAACCAACGGTGGCACATTTAAACCATTTTCACTCTGCCATACATAGAAATATGGTAAATATTCGTTCATATATTAGTTTCTTGGACATAAACTTTATTTACAGAATAGTAAAATATTATAAACAAAAGAAATCCGTAATAGTACAATAAATTATATATTATTTAAAATTCAAATAATATTAGGAAAAAAACATATTTATTTACATTTAATTAGTTTATTTCTTTATTTTTATATCTACTTTGTCAGTCTATTGAACTGGTTTCAGCAAATAGGGGAAGTTATCCTGCCTTTTGGCAAGGCCATGACACCAAGAACTTGACTAGAAATCAAGGATAGTTCGTCCTAGAGATCGTTAATACATAGGTCTACTATGGATACCAACAAATTTTGTCCGAGTTCGGATCGAGCTACAATTGATATGACAGGAACATAAAAGCTACGAAAGCTAACGTTCCAAATTTCAAGTCAATCGGATTTCGTATGCTCAGGATATTGATCGATAACGGTTGAGAAATCCAACCCTATTCGTATCCATCCAATTTCGTATCCATTCCCCAAGAGAGATTCAGTTTGTATCCATCACTCACTAACTTCCTTCGTATCCATCAAAATGAAGCTACTTCGTATCCATCATGTTAACAACACTTCGTATCCATCAACCAATGTCCATTTCGTATCGGTCACCCTCCATCCATCTCGTATCGATCTCCCACCATCGATACAAACAGCGACAAGCACTGATCGATACGATGAAGGCAACATGAAGCATCGATACGAAGGCGGCCTCCAACCATCGATGTGAAGTAGCATGCAAGCATCGATACGAATAGAGCCACGCAGGACCGATGCGAAATAGTATCGATACGAAGACGACAATGTCGTGCAAATCCAGACTTGCATCGATCATAACTTGAGATCTACAATTCCAAATGCCACCAAATTTTCATAGGAGCTTGCCTACAACATTAGGAATGTACCAGATAAATTTCAGCCAAAAAGGATCAATTCTTGATCGATACGAATTCCATTCGTATCGCTCCCAGATCGAGTCGAAACCACCTGAACTCGATCCTATGGGCCCATCCACATAAGAGAAGAAGTCCCCCGAGATCTGGGCGAGATATTTTAGGCTACGCCTACAAATAGCAGCCATACGTAGAAAAGGGACTTCGGTCCTCTCTACGCTGATACTCTGCCGAAATCATTATCAAACTACAGTTGTACTGTTGTAATCTTTTGTAATCAGCGAGTAAAGTTCAATAAACATCAGTCATTTCATAGTGGACGCAGGCAATTCGTCGAAGCACTCTAAATCCGTGTGTTTCTGTGCATTTTCTTATATGCATATTAATGTGTTTGTTAGATCTGCTTCATTTTACATTTATTCTCTTCATTTTATATCTTCAAACACATCCAAAGAGTGTTGTGCCCAATTTAGGTACAAACACTTTGGTGTTTTCACTGAGAAAACCCTGCTTTTCTCCTGCTCTATGGATCTACAACCGTCGTTGGATTGCTAAAAATCTAAGGAGAAGATCCAGATCTATCGTTCGGTGCTTCCTTCTATTCTATTCAGATTGCTCCAGATCTAAGAGGAACCACATTCAGTAGGATTTTCGTATCCATGTTTTCGTATCCAGAAAATATGGTGATTTTTGTATCCTAGTTTACGTATCCAGAAAATATGGTGATTTTCGTATCCATGTTCTCGTATCCATGAAAATATGGTGATTTTCATATCCATGTTTTCGTATCGATGAAAATATGGTGATTTTCATATCCATGTTTTCGTATCCAGAAAATATGGTGCTTTCCATATCCAGAAAATATGACAACATTCGTATCGATCGAACTTCGTATCGATCAACATTCGTATCGATCGACTTTCGTATCAATCACTTTTCGTATCGATCAACACTCATATCGATCAACATTTGTATCGATCGAATTCGAAATCGATCACTTTTCATATCGATCAGTTTTCGTATCGATCTATTTTCGTATTGATCAACATTCGTATCGATTGACTTTCGTATCGATCATTTTTCGCATCGATCAACATTCGTATCGATCGACTTTCGCATCGATCAACATATGCATTAAACAACTTCATATCGATACTCAGAGACACTTCATATCGATCCATCTGCGTGCAATTCGTATCGATCTAGTTGCGCCCAATTCGTATCGATACTCAGATATGAAAGTGTACGTGTAGTACTAAGGATCGTGTAATATGGTATATAAATGCGGAAATTGATAATAGCAGTAAAATAAAAATTAAAGTAAGCACATCAGGAATTTTTATACTGGTTCGAGCTTCCCGTTCTACGTCCAGTCCTAGACTATCCTCTGGATTTAAACTAAACCCCTCACTTAACCTGGAGGAATAGGTATCTCTTGGATTGAGGGACATTCCTCTTCATGAAGCAATCGCAACTCTTCAGAAAACTAGCCGTTATATGCAGGTCGGTTGACCGGAAAAACTGGCCGGTCGGCTGATTTTGAAATCGTGTATAAAACAGAGAGTATCTGTGCACTGACTACAGGGTCGGTCGACCGAAGTTTCTGGTCGGTCAGCCGACCTGTAGTTATATGCACAGTGCACACTTATTTGTATATAAATTAATTTGTGTGTGTATGTGACTACTTGAGGAATGATTTTAACATTATTCTAAGACTAAATACATTAAAATATTCATAATAAACTCTGGATTGAAGTCTTGTCTCCTTTGTAGTGCATAATATACACTTATTCTCTTTTTGTCGCTTTCGTCGTATGATATAAGAAGCTTGTGTCATGAATCAAAACTCTTGAATCAACATTCTCCCCCTTTTTGATTGATGACAATACCTATGTAACGAAGTAGTATATATTGTAATTCTCCCCCTGAATATATGGAGACATTTCTGCAAAAATTTGTTAGCTTGCATATATTTCTCCCCCTTTTCATCGACAAAAAGGAATACTTAGTGGAATATGGAATATGTGACACAACATAGGAAAAACATCAAGTTTTAAATAATACATACTTAAAGTAAATAGGAATATTGATGCTTTACTGTAGTACACAACATCTAAAAAACAAAATACTAGAAATTATGAGATAGCAATATGATCACTCCTCATCATCATCGGAATCCCCAAATTCTGGACGGATATTTACTTCCGGAGGAGCATGTTCCTTACCATGTCTTTGAGTGTTAGAAGTGTGAGTTCCCGATGTACCGGAACTTGTATTCTCCGAAGTGGAAAACGAGAAGTTTGGTGCTGGCCGTTTTCCGGGAGCAACAAACGAAGCACCTGCTTCGGAAGTACATGATAATGCATCCCATAGATTGACGAAGAAGCCCTTGATTTTCTTAAAACGACCGTCAATTTTTCGAAGGCGGGCATCTATTTGATTTTGAGCCAAAATATCAATAGCCGCCTCTGTACTCATTCCGGGAGGTGGTCTTTGAACAGAGTGTTGACGTGTTAGACGCTCCGGAGCATGAGTTGATGGATGAGGTGTAGATTTACTACGGCGTAGTTGTTCTCGAGGAGTACTCTGCCATTGGTTAAAGGTTAAAAATCTAGGTGGTGCATTGGGCAACTTCATTAGTTTTATGGTCCTTGAATCAAAAGAATGAACTTTGGAAGTTTCGGATTCCGGAGCATGTTGGATGAAGCTATTAATCAATCTCATTATGTATTCTCCATAATAGATATGAAGCGTCTTTCCTTGATTGAATGTAAGAAACTCATCCATGAGTAATTGTGCCCAATTCACTTGTGTATTTTAACACAAAGCATATAAAGCTTTAAAATTCTTAGGATACACTAAGTGGTAGGAGCCACCTCTTGGTATAATTGATTTCATCATGAAACGATGAAAGGGTCTAGCTTTGGGTCTAAGTGATGATGTTTGTCTAAAGTCCGTAGCATCATCTTCAAAAAATAAATGGCTTATGTGGTCACGTGTTGATATATTACAATCTACATCGTGTAAAGAAATTCCTCCCGGTCTAGCATCCAATATGTGGCTAATTCGATCAATGGAGAGAAAAATTGAGGTGCCACAAACCGATGTCCAAACACAATTTTCAGTGTTTCTAGGTGGATTGACAAGATTTAGGTTAGCTAGAAACAACTTAACCATAATATGGTTAATTTTCAAATTATTTTTTCGGTAGTCTAGAAAAGCATCTAAGCCACTTCTAATTGCGGCATCTTCAATTCGATAGGTAGCGAAATCAGGATAACTTACGAATGATTCTTCGAAGATTTTGGCATCTTGAAGTCGTATCCATCGTTGAAGTGCTACGTCATTGACTAGCCATGATGCGATTTGAGTATCTACAGGAGGCATTGAGGATGAACCTCCGGCAGTCTTTGATTTCTTCTTTGGAGCCATGGAATTTTGTTGAAGAAGAGATGAAAAATTGAGGAAGTTTTTAATGGAGGCTAGGGTTAAAAAACTGAAAGTGAAGAACAAGAGTGAAGAGGTAAAAAAAGGTGAAGGGGTGGGTTAATAAACATAAAAAGTTAACAGCTGGAAACACGTTCGGTCGACCGAATTCTCTGGGTCGACTGACCGACATAGGAAACAGAGGTTAGCTGAAAGTTTCGGGAAAGGGCTCGGCTGACCGACTCAGAGTTTCGGTCGACCGACCCTGTTAAATGTGCATATGTGATGCTTGCGGCCTTGTGTCGGCTGACCGACTCAGGTTTTTCAGTCAGCCGAATTGTTAGAAATGCACATTTTATTTAAAATATAAATTTTATATATATGTATAGACATATAAATTTTATTATTATATTATATTTATACATTTTATTTAAAGCAATATACATATATATATATATATTATTTTAGCCACCATTCTTTAAAATTTACGCTCCCATGAGTTTGGAGATGGAACATCTTCTACAGGTGACCATTTTGGAGCTATTGGAGTTTGAACAAGTTTTGAAGAGGATGGAGTTCTATAGGAAGGTTCAGCAACATCATCCTTTTTTGATGAACAAACTTTCATGGCAATTTTTTCTAGAAAGCTTAGTCGTCTTGCCGTTACTTTCTGTTCATAGTAGAGCTCTGGTTGCATGTTCATTTGCTGTTGTTGGTAATGGTGTATTTCATCAATCTTTTGCTTTGTTGATGGAGATATAACCATTGTATGCTTCCCCTTTTTATTGTTAGGTATATAGCCTGTATGGGAATCTTCCCATGGTTTCCATCCGTGTCTGGGATCTTAATCCAAAGAGGAAAAATTAAGGACACGATTAGGCATTGGAAAAGTAGGATAGAGACCATTCTCCGGAATACGATCGGAACAATCATCATCTGGAGATGAGAATGATAGATGGGAATTGTCGAAATTGTAAACTTCATTGTTTGAACACATTATAATTTTTGTAAGGTTTTGTTTTTAGAATATCCTTAGTAAAAAAATAAGCCTTGTATTTATAATCGTATATTTTCTAAAAAATATGTGGATAAGAATTGTTTTTCAATGATTATCACAGAGATTTTAGGAAAAAACAGTTGTTAATGTGTGATTCATAAGTTATAGGTCTAAGAATAGTATTTCTGAAAAACAACAGTATTATAATAAAATTTAAGGAAAGCTAAGACAAAAAACACCCATAGCTCAAGTGGCTATAATATGACATTTATCAAACTAGTTAGAAATCATGAGTTCGAATCTCGATTTGGTCAGAAATAAAACAATTTTTGTTTTTTCAATATTTTTGCATATTTTCTATTTATAAATCGTTTAAAGACATTATACCTAAGTCATGTCTTAATTTTATAAAATTATTTTCATTTAACGGTTTAGTAAAAATGTCTGCAATTTGATTTTCAGTATTAATAAATTCTAAATTTATTAAACCTTTTTCCAAACAATCACGAACAAAGTGATGAAGAATATCAATGTGTTTTGTCCGTGACTGATTTACTGGATTTTTAGAAAGATTTATTGCACTAGTATTATCACAATAAATAATAGATTTTTCAAGATAACAATTAAAATCTTGTAGTGTCTGTTGCATGTATACGACTTGTGCACATGCCAAAGCAGCAGATATATATTCTGCTTCACATGTTGATAAAGAAACACAATTTTGTTTCTTACTAAACCAAGAAACTAATGAACGTCCAATGAAATGGCATGTCCCACTTGTACTTTTTCGATCCATCCGACTTCCTCCAAAATCAGCATCGCTATATGAGACTAATTCGAAAGGACATTCTTTTGGATAGAATAGTCCAAAATCTTTGGTTTTAGTTAGATAACGAATAATACGTTTAACTGCTCGCATATGTGATTCTTTGGGATTTGCTTGAAATCGAGCACATAAACAAACACTCATCATAACGTCGGGTCGACTCGCTATTAAATATAATAACGATCCAATCATACTACGATATAGTTTTTGATCAACACTTTTGCCTTCTTCATCTCTGTCGAGATAAATCGTTGTGCTCATCAGAGTAGGTTTGGCAGAAGTGTTTTCTAGACCAAATCGTTTAATTAAATTATTACAATATTTTTCTTGATTAATAAAAATTTCATTTTCTATTTGTTTTATTTGTAAACCAAGAAAATAATTTAACTCACCCATATGAGACATTTCAAATTCATTTGTCATTATTTTAGAAAATTCTTGACATAGTTTTTCATTTGTAGATCCAAAAATTATATCATCAACATAAATTTGGATAATTAAAATATCATGCTTGTCTCTTTTAATAAAAAGAGTTTGATCAACCTTTCCAATTTCAAAACCAGAATTTAGTAAATAATTTTTAAGACGATCATACCAAGCACGAGGTGCTTGTTTTAAACCATATAAAGCCTTTTTAAGTTTATAGACATGATCAGGAAATTGTTCATGTATAAATAATGGAGGTTGTTCAACATAAACATTTTATTTTATAAAACCATTTAAAAAAGCACTTTTAACATCCATTTGATGAAGTTTAAAATTATGAAAACACGCGAAAGCTAATAAGATTCGTATTGCTTCAAGTCGGGCGACTGGAGCAAATGTTTCTTCATAGTCTATTCCCTCTTCTTGATTATATCCTTGTGCAACTAACCTAGATTTATTCCTAGTTATATTTCCTAGTTCATCTGGTTTATTTTTAAAAACCCATTTAGTACCAATGACTGTTTGATCACTAGGTCTAGGAACGAGTTCCCAAACTTTGTTTCGTTCGAATTGATTTAGTTCTTCTTGCATGGCAAGAATCTAGTAGTCATTAGTTGAAGCTTCTTTTATATTTTTAGGTTCTATGTTAGAGAGAAATGCTACATGACCAACTTGATTTGATTGATGTCTAGTTTTAACGTTCGTATTTATTTCTCCAATTATATTTTGCACAGGATGATGTCATAAAATTTTAGGTGGAGATTTTATTATATTCGTAGTAATATTCTCATTTTCAGTAATATCATGATCATTATCGAAGGTTTGTTTAGTATTACTATTTTCATTCTGAGTAGTTTCATCATCAGAGTCAATAGTAACATTTGGATTTATATTTTTAAAATTTTCGTCAAAAGAAACATGTAAACTTTCTTCAATAATTTTAGTTCTTTTATTGTAAATTCGATAAGCCTTGCTTCGTTCTGAATATCCAACGAATATTCCTTCATCGGATTTTGGATCGAATTTACCTAGTTGATCTTTAGTATTTAAAATAAAACATTTAGAGCCAAAAACTTTAAGATATGAAATATTTGGTTTTCTTCCATTTAGTAGTTCATATGGAGTATTCTTAGTTAATGGTCGAATAGAAACACGATTTAATACATAACAAGCAGTAGCAACAGCTTCTGCCCAAAAGTGTTTCGATAAAGTGGTTCCATTTAATAAAGTTCTTGCACATTCTTGTAACATTCTATTTTTTCTTTCTACAACTCCATTTTGTTGTGGTGTTCTAGGAAACGAAAAATTATGGTTAATACCTTTCTTGTTACAAAATTGTTCAAAAGCTTCATTTTCAAATTCTCCTCCATGATCACTTCTTATATTTTTAATTTTCAAACTTTTAATATTTTGAATTCTTTTAACAAAGATTTTAAAATTATCAAACGTATCACTTTTATTTTTCAAAAAGAAAATCCAAGTATATCTAGAAAAATCATATACAATAACAAATACATATCTATTATGATTAATAGATTGCACTTGAGTTGGACCATAAAGATCCATGTGTAAAAGTTCAAGTGGTTGTTCTGTAGATATTACTTTCTTTGACATAAAAGAAGATTTTGTTAATTTTCCTAATTTACATGCATCACAAAATAAATTAGTTTTAAACTTTATGTCGGGTAATCCTTTAACTAATTTATTTTTAGCTATCTTGTTGATGGTTTTAAAATTGACGTGACAAAATCTTTTGTGCCAATGACAGGAATCATTTTCCTTAGCTATTAAACATAAATTTGAATCATTTTTAACGTTCATATTTAGAATATAAATGTTTTTATCTCTTATTCCTTCAAAAATAGTGTTGTGATCTTTATCTAAAATATTACATTTATTTTCTGAAAAAGTTATATTAAAACCTTTATCGCATAGCTGACTAATACTTAATAAATTGTGTTTTAAATTTTTAACTAATAAAACATCAGTAATAAGAGGTAAATTAGATGTACCGTTGCTACTAACATTGCCTTTGCCAATGATATATCCTTTTGAGTTATCTCCGAAGGTGACTGCTCCTCCATTTGAGTATATAATGTTGGATAACATTTCTTTATTTCCAGTCATGTGTTTTGAGCAACCGCTATTCAAAATCCATTTTCCACTCTTCTTATGTGGTGCCTGTAAAAAATTTATAAATAGTTGGTACCCAATCTTTTTAGGGTCCTAAGAGTTAGATCTTAGGAAGCCAAACCCATACGGGTTTAGAATTCCCTTTATAAACATAATTCTTGTTATTATGAACAGTTTCCATAAATATTTTGATATGTTTATTCCTTATCAAAACATTATTTGTTTTTGGAATCCATATCTTGATGGTCTTAGTATTTGGATAAACTGTTTTCTTAATATCCTTCTTAATATTATCATTAATCCTACCTTTAGCAAAATTATTTTGATTCTTAAATCCTAGTCCGGATTTATTGTTAGAGGATTGAGAGTTTTCTAGTATACTAGAAAGATTCTCTCTTCCTTTATTGAAATTAGATACATTTTTACAAATATTGTCAAATTTTATTTTAAGACTAGTTTTTTCTAACTCTAAATCCTTAATCTTAGAATTTAAGGTATTATTTTCGAAAAGTAAATCATCACTTTTAGTTTTTTGAATTTCTAGTTCTTCAGATATTGATGAATTTTGAAAAGATAAGTTAGAATTTGATTGTTGAGAACTTTCTAGTTCTTCTTCTAATATTTTCTTTTCATCTTTCAACATATCTACTTCTAAGATTGTTCTATCTAACTTTCTTTGTAACTCCTTATTTTTCTTTTTAAGTTGTTTTGCTAAATTTACTAATTCAGAATTTATTTCAATTAAATCTTCAAAAGTAAGATCACTTACATCGTCTGACGAAGCCATGAAGCACACATTTGCTTGTTCATTATCACTTTCACTTTCTGATGAAGATGATGAGTCAGTGTCGTCCCAAGTGACAGAAAAAGCTTTTCGTTTGGTTTTGTCCTTCTTGAAATTATTCTTTTTACTCTCTGGACAATCCTTCTTCATATGTCCTTTCTTGTGACATTCATAACATTCCGTTGCTGAAGATGGTGGTTTGCTACTGTTGGTATTATTTTTGTTTCCCCTGAATTTATTTCTTTTGAATTTCAGAAACTTTTTGAAATTTTTAGCAATCATTTCTATATCTTCATTCTCTGAGTCGGAATCATCTTTTTCTGCTTGAAATGCCACATTCTTCTTTTCTTGTGCTACATTTCTTTTTGCCTGTAAATTTACTTCATAGGACATTAAATTACCTATTAATTCTTCTGGTTTTAATGTTGACAAATCACTTGCTTCTTCAATGGCTAGGACTTTTCTTTCCCATTCGTCAGTTAAAGAATTTAAGATTTTTGTGACAACATCAAAATCAGTAAATGTTTGTTCTAATGATAGTAGAGCATGATAAATATCCTGAAATCTAGAGTACATATCATTAATAGATTCATTTGGCCTCATTTTGAAATTTTCAAATTGATTTTTCAACATAGAAATTTTGCTTAATTTAACTTTGTTCGTTCCCTCATGTGTTACTCTAAGTGTTCTCCATATTTCATAACCAGAAGTGCACATGCTAACTATATTGAATTCATTTCTATCTAATGCACAAAATAAAATATTCATAGCCTTTGCATTTGATGTAGCATCTAGTTTTTGTGTGTTACTCCAAGTTGAATATTCTCCGGTAGGAGTTATGTGCTCTCTTTGTATAATATTCCAGATATCAAAACCACTAGATTGCATATAGATTCCCATTCTAGTTGACCAATAATTATAATTTAAACAATTAAAAAGTGGAGGTCGTGAAGTTGATTGACCCTCTATGAAACTAGTATTGTTATTGTCAATGTTTTGTGTTGTTGCCATATTACTAGAAATAAATATCAAATAACTTTGTGATGGTTATTGGAAACCTTTCTCTGATACCAAATGAAAGTGTACGTGTAGTACTAAGGAACGTGTAATATGGTATATAAATGCGGAAACTGATAATAGCAGTAAAATAAAAATTAAAGTAAGCACACCAGGAATTTTTATACTGGTTCGAACTTCCCGTTCTACGTCCAGTCCCAGACTATCCTCTGGATTTAAACTAAACCCCTCACTTAACCCGAAGGAATAGGTATATCACACCTGAGCAGCCAAACATGAATTTTTCCGCCTCAACAGCCGAAGAGGACTTCAACTTAATACAAATACTTTGTTGACGAGTGTGTTCTGAATAACACGGATTGTCTTTTGATAGTACAATTTCCTATAATCAAATCCTCAAGAGTATATGTGTGTGTGAAGATTTAGAAGGAAGATAATCACATAGAATCGAAGTTTATGATTTAAATCAAGGATTCTAGTGATACTAAATAAGAATGAATGCTTTTATTTGCAGAAATAAATAGAGAATAGAATTCAGGATCATAAACAAGAATCGGTGATTGTAGAAGTGATTTGAACATGTTTATATAGTTGTAGAATAGTTACAATCTTTCATGAAGAGTTTCAATCAAAAGTTGTGTCTGTATCTCTTGGATTGAGGGACATTCCTCTTCATGAAGCAATCGCAACTCTTCAGAAAACTAGCCGTTATATGCAGGTCGGTTGACCGAAAAAACTGGTCGGTCAGCTGAGTTTGAAATCGTGTATAAAACAGAGAGTATCTGTGCACTGACTACAGGGTCGGTCGACCGAAGTTTCTGGTCGGTCAGCCGACCTGTAGTTATATGCACTGTGCACACTTATTTGTATATAAATTAATTTGTGTGTGTATGTGACTACTTGAGGAATGATTTTAACATTATTCTAAGACTAAATACATTAAAATATTCATAATAAACTCTGGATTGAAGTCTTGTCTCCTTTGTAGTGCATAATATACACTTATTCTCTTTTTGTCGCTTTCGTCTTATGATATAAGAAGCTTGTGTCATGAATCAAAACTCTTGAATCAACAAGATACACTTCGTATCGATCCTACAATATGCATTTCATATCGATCCTCAGATATCACTTCGCATCAATCTAGCCGCGTGCATTTCGTATCGATCCTCAAATACCACTTCGCATCGATCTAGCTGTGTGCATTTCTTATCGATGCTCAGATAACACTTTGTATCATTCAAACATTACTTAGAATGATACGAAACTTCGAAAAAAAATATTTTCGGGTACGACCCAAATTTCCAAAAAAGTGGTTAAAAGGAACATAGTGAATTCAAAACTAGGATACACCAAACCCTATCTGCAGCGTAGAGCGCCCTCATAGTGAATTCAAAACTAAACTTAATAAAGGAACATCCTGATCGTTCCATAATTGGATGGGACATAGGGGATTATAGCAGCAATTGCTAAATTTCAATCAAGGAATGGGTAAAGAAATACTACTCAACTGGTGCTCCAGAGGCTGGAGAACCTAACTAATATGCCAAGAACTAGAGTTGGTTAATATATCATGCTTCTAACGTGGACTGCAACATCCCTCAATTGACCAGCTTTTAAACTCCTGAATTGACAATTATGGTACGATGGCTAATATGACGATTGCTCTACACTATCAACTCTGCCAACTCAAAGCATAGCTGGTCACCATTGAACCATCTTCAAATGTCTACATCTTAATCTTACCATGTCCATATGACTAAAAGCATGGCATACAACCTCAAGAGGACTTCCTTAATAACCTATGTAGGTCCCCTACCTGGGTGAAAATTAGAAATAATCACTAATCTATGAGCCCATCTTAACCAACTCACCATCCAATCGGCATTACCAACCACTCAAACGTTGGACAATCATGCATGCATCATTCACCAGTATTACAAGACCCCGCATCCATTAAATGAACCTGATCATAATGACGATTGGAGAATTTCCCCCGGTCGAGACCTATTCATTGAAACCGTCCTACATGCAGAATTTCCAGTGAAAATTCAACATGTTGACTATGTCAGTGAATTATGGAAATACAACCCCCGACACTACCTCATGAAGTGAGAATGGCGCAAGGATTCTGCCAAGAGTGCTGAAGGCCATCAATGGTAGATGTCTTCCCTCATTCCTCAAAGAAGATCGCCAGTCACGATTAGACATACCAGTTCTATTTCTCGTATTGCTGAAGGGAATAAAGAAGCTGACCGCCAACGAATTGATCAAAATCCACAGCCAATTTCTGCCAACACACATAAATGGATTTATCAAAAAAGCTTATTTCTAGAATTTGATAAGAGAACTGGCGGATAGCCACCAACAACTACACCAACATATGATATCCAATATTGAGTTGATGAACAAAATAAAGGATAATTGTGGCAAGATAAGGAGGAAACCTACTCCATACCCTAGATTGAAAAAAATCCTCTTCTTTAGATGGCTACCGTGAACGCCAGCGCCATAAGGTTGCTTCAGAAAGGATAGCTCTAATAATATGTACAAGCCCCATAAAGTGAAGGGCAGGGAACCCCCAACACTTATCGATCAAGAACTTTGATCAAACTGAACCTATGACGACCACGACTTTTTAATCTAAACCAATCACATTAAACCAATTAATTACATCAAGTAATTAATTTATTAATTACTTCTATTAAGTAATTAAACATAAACAATTACATAAATGATTATTATTACTTTATTAATCCAGTTTATTATTAAAAATTAATCACATTAATTAATTGTTAAATAATCTTAGGTTAATGACCTTCATTAACAAATCTTTAATTGCATTATTAAGAAATTAACTCAGATTAACTATCATTAATTAGAAATTAATATTTAATTATCAATTAATTAATTTCTAATTATTAAATTAATTAACTGTTAACTGCAATTTAATTAATCCTTAATCACTCGATTAATTAGTCTTTAATCATTAATTAAAAATTTAATTAATCGAGTGATTAAGGATTAATTAAGTTGCGGTTAACAGTTAATTAATTTAATAATTAGAAATTAATTAATTGATAATTAAATATTAATTTTTAATTAATGATAGTTAATCTGAGTTAATTTCCTAATAATGTAATTAAAGATTTGTTAATGAAGGTCATTAACCTAAGATTATTTAACAATTAATTAATGTGATTAATTTTTAATAATTAACTAGATTAATAAAGTAATAATAATCATTTATGTAATTGTTTATGTTTAATTACTTAATAGAAGTATTTAATAAATTAATTACTTGATGTAATTAATTGGTTTAATGTGATTGGTTTAGATTAATTAACTAGATTAACCAAATCCATTTCTAATTCACATTCACTTTGATTTTTGAAAAAAATTTGATTATAACTAGGTAATCTTGACTTTAAAAATAGTTTAAAGTAATTATATTCAGTAAATAGGTGTAAAATAGGTAGAAAATAGTTAAAATAATTATAGAAAGTTTAGATAATTGCAAAATAATAGTAAGATAGTAATTTGTTTATAAAACAGTTGGAAAATTGCTAAACAGTTTCAAAAATAATTGTAAAACAAGTATAAGAAAGTTTGGCTTTTAAAAGAAAGGTTGTATACATAATAAATAGCTTGGAAAAATTGGTTTGTATTAACACAATTTATTAAAAAAAATAGTCCAGAGTCAAAACTGTTCACTTCCCAATCTTCATTCTCATCAATTCAATTTAAATTTCCACTTCCATTTAAATTGACTCAATTCCAATTTAAATAACTTCAATTTCTATTGAAATTGATTCAATCCAATTCAAGTTGAATTAACCTCAGTTTCTTTCCAAATTTAACTTTATTCAACCTTAATCTCAAATTCTACCAATTCAAATAAATTTCAATTGAACTGGTTCCAATTTCAATTCATTTCGACTCCAGTTTGAATTAATCCTAATTTCAAATTCCATTTCCAAATCAAGTTGAATTATTCTTGATTTCCTCCAAAATTCAATTCTAAATTATTCAAATCAATCCAATTCAAATTTTCCATTTGAATCTTACACTCATACATCTTCAATCCCAATTTCAATTAATTCAAATCAAATTCAATTTGAACTAACTTCAAATTTCAGTTCACTATGAACCATCTCGAATTACATAAATTCGAGTTAATACTTCAATTGTTGATTTAATTCCTTTAAATCAATTTACCTTTTTATCCCAACAATGGATTATCATGCTCCATTTCTCATTCATTTAAACAAATCCAATTCATATTTTACCAAATGTAACGACCTGAAATTTTCGATCTCAAAAATTCCAGATAGTTAGAGAAAAAAAGAAAGAGAAATAAGAAGAAACAGAAAACTCAAACTCAGAATCTCACATTCGCAATGGATAAAATATAATAGCACATAAAATAACAGTTTACAAAGAAGAACTGTATTAGTACATTTACATTTTTACATCAGAGTTACAACAATTTCACAACACTGGAAAGTTTTAAACAAGATGTCCTAGATAAATAACATATATCACAGCGGACAAATACTCTATACGTTCCTGTCCTTCAGCTCTTCTCCTGAGCTCCAGAACGTCCTTACCTGCGAATCTGTAATACTCGGTCTGACCCGAGCATTACATCAAAGTAACACCCAGGTCAGGCTGGGAATGGTTAGGCTAATTAATATGTGTGATAATTAAAGATTAATTACTTAATGTAATTTAAGGTTAATTAGTCAAGGATGTTTAATTGAGATTGATGATTTATGAATGACTAATTAATTAGGATTGTGATTAATTAATGTTAAATAAGCAGGATTCAGGGTGATTGAAGTAATTAATTTAATTTGTTTAAATTAATTAGAATGGTATGACTAATTTATCTTGCTTATAAATGATTGAATAATATTTTATGCTATTGATTGATTGATATCTCAGGGACTGTGATTTGTGATGCTATATGATATGATATGTTAGGTTTAAACTGAGATAAATGTGATTATCTATCGATGATGAATTAATATGTATAGGTGACACCCTGTATTTGAAGTTTGAATTGTGTTTCACTTGAATAAATTAGGATAAGATGGTAATAAATTCGAAGAGGCCGGAGTCGGGAATTAGTAAATACCCGAAACCACTTCGATTCTTTATGAATTGATATGTGGAATCAATAAGCTGAAAAGGAATGATTAAAGTGAATTGGACCATTTAATCTAAGTTTTGATACTTAGAAATTAATGTGTGAAATAAGTGGTGTCTAACAACTTGTGAAGTTGTAAATCTATATATGAGTTACCCGGGTTTATATGAGATGTACACTTTTGTATCTATTACCACTTAATTCTTACTATTCCATTTAGTTTAATTGATACTACAACCAATTTCCTTAATATAATAGATAATCTATTTCTTACATAAGATTCATTTACTTTTGAAAACATTTAAAAACCTTTATATAAGTAAATAACAAGTACACTCTCTCATATCTATATACTCTACTTATCCTAGGGTACCACTTACCCTATCCTTAATGAGTAATCCCACCAGAGCCAAGGTTCTCGCTTAACCTTCTACTCTGATACCAAATGATTTCTGAATTATGTTACAAATCAATTCAAAATAGAGATATCCAATTCAATAGTTATCATATAATGATTAATCTTTAGCTTAATTACATTCATTATTGATTAATCTTCAGTAGATATCAATTCAATTTTAATTACAATTCCAAATTATTCAAATTGGGTAAGGTTGACTGGATTAAGTGAATTGAGTTTAACTTGGGGAAAAGTTAAATAGGTTGGAATGATCAACCTGATTTGGAAATTCGAAGATGAAATTAAGATTTAACTTGGAAAGTTAAATGGTTGATTTGGATTGGGAAGTTTGAGTGATCTCAAAACGGGTTTGAAATTCGAAAATTGGAAATGGATGGATGTTTTAAAATAAATAAGAAATCAATTTAATTTAATTTTTAAAAACATTTATAAAAAAATAAGTAATTATTTTAATATGAGAATAAAACATGTGTAAGATTTTTATATCATGTAATAAACACTTGGAATCATTTTAACAACTTAAGTTTACAAGTGGCATTGTCGTGTTTAATTTTTGAAAACATTTATTAATAAATGTATTAAGAGAAAACTTGGCAAATATATGTGAGTTCAAGCCCTTCTTCTCTTCTAAAACTGAAAATCAGATTTTATAAGAGAATTCAAAACCCGGTTTAAAAAAAAAGAGTTTCAAAGCCAAGTTTAGAAATCAAAATCTACTCAAAAATCTGCAAAACAAAATCAGTTGCAAATCTAAATTCAAGAGTCTGTAAAGCAAGGCCTGTAATCAACATATCTACAAGGATCTCTGGATCTACAGCAAGCAATTTCAACTAACAAGACAACAAATTCAAGTTCAAAATAAGATCAAACTAGAAGCATTTCAAAATTTAAAAGAAGAGGATGCCTGGAAGCAGGGGATTCAACAGGCTATATTTGTCAGGTGAGTAAATCTACCTTTTGAAAATCTAAATTCTACTTTATAATTGAATGCATGCAAGATTGGATTATAGAAATATCTCAATTATTACTTGCATGAGTGAAAGAATGTGATGCCTGGGTATTTAAGTGATAATTATGTGAGTGATCTGCCTAGTTTATTCTGTTCTTTTTTGGAATGACTAAATTAAAAGCTTAATTAAATTATAGCTTGTTGCATGTGAACGTTTCTGTGATAATTAATGCTAGCTTGAGAATATTTATCGGATTTTCTGTATAAATTTAAAGTGTGTGATTAAGGTATGTGTATGATATGTTCTACCCTGTTCCTGATACAGAATAGTGTTAACTACAATCTAAATTAATCCTTAATTCCTTGATTAATTAATTCTTTAATCATTAATTAAAATTTAATTAATCAAGGAATTAAGGATTAATTTAGATTGTAGTTAACACTTAATTAATCTTTAATTATTTAAAACTTGTTAAAATTAACAATAATGTTTGTATTTCATTTAATTATTAGAGTAATTAAATGAATAATTAATTAATTTAATAAATTAATAAAATAAATAATTACTTGAAGTAATTCAGGATTTAATCATAAAGGTTTAAGATTAATTAATTTTAGAGTAATTAACTTGCAATTAAGAATAATTAATTAAATAAAATTAGTTTTTAATTAATGATTAATAATTAATTAATCAAGTAATAATGGATTAATTAATTTTTAATTAACACTTAATTATTTAATTAATTAGGGATTAATTAATAGGTTAATTAATGATTAATTAATTTGTAATCAATAAAGATTAAAATAAGTTAATTACTTTGAAAAATAATTAATGAATTGTTAATAGTTAATGAAGGTCATTAACTAAGGATTATTTAATAATTAATTAATTAATGTGATTAATTTTAAGTATTAATTAGATTAATTAATTTAAAGATAATCATTTGTGTAAGTTGTTAAGTATAATTACTTATGGAAGTAATTAAGGAATTAATTACTTATTAATTGATATTTATTTGATTAGTTTAAGTTAATTAATTCAGTTTAATTAATTTAAATTTAATCATTTGATGATTTGTGAAGGAATTACTTAATGAAATTTAATGAAGAGGAATTACTTAGAAAAGTAATTAATGGGTAATTACTATATGTAATTAATTGAAGGTGATTTGATAATTGAAGTAATTTAAGTATAATTACTTTGTGAATTAATCAAGGGATTAATTAGAGATAAGTAATTAAGGAGTAATTAATTTATTTGGTGAAGTAATTAAGGGTAGATAATTACTAAATGGAGTTAATCACGGGTGATTAACAATTATGGTTTAAATTAAGATTAATTACTTAAAGTAATTAATTTAAATAAGGTAATTAATTAAAATGTAATTAGAGATCATTGATTAATATAATTAATGATGTAATTAAGATTGATTAATTAAGATTAATTAATCAATAATAAGTTATTAAAGGTAATTAATTTAGGTAATTAATTAAGGATTAATGTAATTAATTATAGTTAATTAATTAATGAAGTAATTAAAGGTTAATTACTGTATTTGGTTAAGTATAATTAAATTGAGAAATAAATTAATGAACAATTACTTGAATGTAATTAAAGGTTAATTAATCAGGGATGATTAATTGAAATAAATAATTGGTTGAGGATTAATTAATTGATTGATAATTAATCAATAGTAATAAGTAGGTTTATATTAATGAAGTAATTAATTTAATTTACTTTAAATTAATTTGAATGATATGATTAATTTAATTCATTTTAAATTAATTATTTTGGTGTGATTATAAATCATGGCTTATATGGTTGGATAGTGTTGTTTGCTTTGGATGGTTAGAATCTCAGATATGAGATAGATAATGTTGAGTGATTTGGATGCATTGGTTGCATGGTGATGTTGATATAGATTATCTTTTTGGATAATGATAATATGGTTTATCTGATATGATGATAATATTGATTATCTGTTGTGGATCTGTGATTTATCTATTTGGATATATATATAATTGAATTGTTTTAAACCTTTAAAACAACTTGGCCTTAAAAGACACGCTTTGGATTTCGATGAGACCGGGATCGGGTTTCCATATTTGGATATCAGAAAACCACATCGATTCAAATTAACGTTAGGTCGTGAATCTCTTGTGAAGAGTGAAGACTCGAGGTTTAAGGACTATACGTCAGTATAACTCTAGGGGTGATTCCGTGATGAGTTTGATGGAACTAGTTCTTATAGGTTCGAGATGGTGATTTAGAGTGCAAGGGTTATCGTCGTTAACTCTGAGGGTGATTCCAAAATGAGTGTAACGAGATAATGCCTTCGGTTTCGTTCGAACCCAGAATGAACTTGTATGGATTGAATGCTTTCAGAACATCGTCAGGTGGACGATGAGCATTCTAAGAGATGTGTTCTCTAAAGGTAATCGTAGCCTCAAGCCTCATCAACCGGAAATGGCTAAAACAGGGGAGGTGCAGCAAGGCTTCGTAGGTAGCTCCCGCTGGAGAGCAAGATTTACTCCTGTCTAGAGGTCCCTTTTTATTTCGGCTGAGTGGGCAGTTGGATGTACACCAACTGTGGGGTTGTCTTGTTCGGAACTGTTCAGTAAGGAATGGGTCCGGTCTTGTATTGCAGGGGAGCAGGCATACTCCTCGGTACGTTGATCTAGGCCACGTACTGTGACGGGCGGTACCCCAGTAGCCCTGCCATTGTATGGAATCCAAATTTCAATAAGTGCCAACGATTTTGATTGTATTACCCACTTTTGTGGCTAGTAGCTGGAATTTAATAATGTAACAATTTCGGCTATTTCATATTTATTTGGAAACCCTAGACCCTATTATAATATCACTGGATTTCCAATCAAATGTTTTGGTTAGCGTAAGGTAAAAACTGTTCCATGTTTATGTGTGGGAAGTCTTACGTGATACCTTTCTTTTCAAAAGGATTTTCAAAGTTAAGCAACTTTAACCTGTTAGTCACACCAGACCCATGTCTGACCCAGAGTTTATCTTTTGTTTTCTTAAACTCTTGGGTACTCAAATTTTTACGAGTAGCCAAGGGATTCAGGTTAGCTTTGACGAATATTGGAGGAGTAATGGAGCAGCAGGCTTCTGCATTAAATATATAGTATTCCGCTGTGTGATCTGTGATTGTCTCTGAGTTGTATTATGTTGTAAATACTAGACAGGTGTTTATAACTGTCTAGTATGTGTTGTATATCTGTGTACTCTGATAGTGGTTGTATGCTATGTAATATTTATGTTATTAATATAGTTTATTCGTTCCGCTGTTGAGATTCTGATGTTGTGTTCTTCTTTCTTCTCTTTCTCTTCTCTTTTCTATCCCTTTCTTTCTTCATGATGATATGACTTTTCTGGGAAGAAAAAGTCGTGGTTGTCATAGAACCACTTGCATTAGACTTCCAATTGAGAAGGGTTGGACTGAAGTGCAATAGCAAGCATACGACGATGCTTAACTTATCAATGAGATTTGACCTAATATCTTTTGAATTATTTCTACTTCAATTTCATTTATGTTGCAAAGTATGACCGACTTGAATTAAACTATTTGCAAATGGTGCAAGTAACCGAGTACTCAAGGTTGGGTGCCGAACAACCTCTACGGACTATGATCAAGTCATTTAGGTATCATCATGACGAGCATGATTCAACCACTCATCGGCTATTATATGCCTCTGAATGGGGGCAAGGCATCAAAGCAAAAGAGACCGACAAGGTTAGGACTCAAGTACAAAGTAGAGGCAACCGACCATCCACTCATCCGCCTATGCAATTTAATTAGAGATTCGAGAGAGACTTGGAGTGATATGTCCCAACAATGCACTCTCCATCTCGTACTTGAAGCTCACCATAATACATATGCTTCTTTTAATGCCTAGTAAAATCGGAGTCACACCAAGGGTGGATGTGACCTGACCGTCCATGCATCTAATCCTATGTTAGACAGTTGGGGTTATTTGAGGACACATGTTTAAAATGGATATGATTTGACCATTCACTCTCCAGCTTGCGTCTATGATTCGGAAAAAACAATCATGCCTTAAACCGACTTCGTCAGGGGCCAAGCCTCAACTTAAAGTCATCAACGACTGACTGCCTACTCGCTAACCATCATGAGCCATCATTTTAACTCTCTTCCTTAACTCGACCAAAATAGCGCAAAGCATAAAGTGAACGTAAATTGACCATCTGCTCTCTAACTCTTTCCTCTGACTTAAAGGAAAATACACAACTCAAAGTGGATGTAGTTCGACCATCCTCTCCTCTGCTCGAGCTCAAATCTTGCCAAAGCAATTTGGTGCCAGAGCACTAATCTTAATCCTCAGGCTTGGCAAAAACAGAATCCAAATGAACATATACGTGATTCGACCGTCCATCAACTAAATCTTATTCTTCGTTGAGGGCGGATAAGTGGAAAGTAATCAAGATCCGACCAATCACTTATTAAGTGAAAACCGAGCTCGAAGGCCGACACACTAAAATCAAAAGGGATTGAAACATAACAATCCTCTAACTAACTCCGGTTCCCAGAGTGCAAGCTGGAGTATAAACTTACGGACATGGGCTTGAGGAGGATGAATCCATCCATTTAACGACTTCGCCCATGTTCAACCTAAACCCGAGGAGGATGGATCAGTCCATCTAACGACCTCGCCTTTCATATTTATAAGCACGAGGAGGGAAAATCCGTCCATCTAACGACTTCGCTAGCCTACTCAAGGTGGATATGATACAACCGTCCACATACCTGATCAACTTCTTGTTCCCAAAGTGTGAACGAAATCCTAAAGCCTAAATAGATGTGACTGACCATTTGTCGGCCAACTCCAGATTCCCTCAGTGCGAACTGGAGTATAAACATCAAAACGTGTGTGACCGACAACCCATAAAACAACTTAAGTCACCGGAGTATGGACATAATCCTAAAATACCAAATGGGTTGGATTGACCACCCATCAACTAACTCCAGATTCCCAGAGTGCGAACTGGAGTATACCCATCATCTAACTCTGGTCCCAAGAGCGCGGACCGGAGTATAAACATCGACTAACTCCAGATTCCCAATGTGCGAACTGGAGTATAAACATCAACTAACTCTAGATTCCCAGAGTGCGAACTGGAGTATACCCATCAACTAACTCTAGTCCCAAGAGCGCGGACTGGAGTATAAACATCAACTAACTCTAGATTCCCAGAGTGTGAACTGGAGTATAAACATCAACTTGCTCCAGATTCCCAAAGTGCGAACTTGAGTATAAACATCAACTAACTCTAAGTCCCAAGAGTGTGGACTGGAGTATAAACACCAACTGGGTGCGAATGACCACCCATCAACTAATTTTGGCCCCGAGAGCGCGGACTGGAGTATAAACACCAAATTGGTGTGACTAGCAACCCATCAACCAACTCCATTCCTTAAAGAACGGTTTGGAATATAAATACTAGAAGGGATGCGGTTCGACTCCCCTTATATCAACTTTGATTCCTCAGCAAGTTTTGTAGTTCAAAAAGCGGATGTGGTTCGACTGTCTACCTTCCAACTCTTCCCCTGACATGGAGGCACACTCATAATAAAAAATAGGATGCGATCTGACCATCTAGTTAAAAACGAGAATGACATGACCATCCATGTATCAACTCTTGTCCCTGGCATGGGACCCATAACATAATTTTATAGGGAGCACTCCAACCATACAAGACAAAATTTCTTCTTTGATTCGATAGGGAGATGCAGATTCACGAAACGGACCTAGCTGAATGTCTTATTCTAAATGGATGTGATTACCCATCCTACCGCAAATAAACGTGACATGATCGTTCATTCGCTAACTCTCGCCAATGATCTGGCGGGTTGTGCGTGCAACGTGGACGGATGTGACCCAACCATCCGCCAATCAACTCCTTCCTGCAATTCAGTAGGAGAAACATCAAATTAAAGTTGTCGGAATGTGACCGACTATACTTCAACTTTCGCCATTGACTAGTGCCATGGGAATTAATCGAGGAAAATTCGGTCCGACTATTTTATGCTAAAATTCTTAGTCCCCAAAGTGTGGACAGGGGTATAAACATCAAATAGGTGTGATTAATGGCCCTTCAACTGACTCTGGTCCCCAGAGTATGACTACGAGCATAGACAAATGAATGAATGTGATCCGACCATTCATTCACCAACTCTGACCTAAAGTCGATGGGAGGAGTATAAACTCACAACAGATGCAATTAGATCATTCACAGACTAAATCTACTAACCCAATACTAGTGGCAGAAGAACAAATCACCGAAAGAAGAAAAAGGTGACTCACTACATCGCCAGCATAGCGTCCTTTACAACTTAAGGCAACGACTGCAAGAAGGCCTTTAAGCTAACCAATCAGGATGATGCCCGAAGTTACGAGCAACCAATTATATCGTGCCGTGGAATCGATCATCAATATCGATCCTCTTCGACTACAAATCGATGTGACCCGAACGTCCATCGAATACCTTTGACCAACGGAGCATGGATAGAAGAATAAACCACGAATGAGTGTGACTTGACCATTCGTCCTCCGTCGCTTTCCTTCGATCCGTCAAGAAGGGCATGAGACCAGATGAGCATGACATGACCGCATTTGGGCTGACTTTACCCCTAGATGTAATGGAAGAACGTAAATCAAAATGGACGTGGTTGATCGCCTAACTCCAAAAGAATGCAATGTGACCATTCATTCTTTGACTCTTACCACTATCCGGCTAAGCGAGCAATTCATGACAAGTGCCACCTAAATGTTTGCACACCGATTCTTGCCATAGATTCGATAAGGGAAGCATCGATCCTGCATTGGATATAACTAGACGATTCACTCTTCAGTTTCTGCCCAGAGTATGGCGACATAAGAAGCAAAGTGAATGTCATTGACCATCCATAATTTAGCTCCTATCTAAATGTCGGCGAGGCAACAAAGTATTCAGCCTAGAGGAAAGACTGGGACACAATGCAAGATAAGCCATGACTCAGCCTTCCATCGGTTAACTCGATCCCATGGTTCAATGAGATAGAATGTGAATTTGAAGCAGACATTATATACCTTGCCACTTATCGAGATATTCCCTAGACTTGGGGGCACGAGCGAGAAATAAGCTGAATATAATTTGATTGTTCATTAAACAACTCTAGCTCTTACAGCTTGGACTACAGTATAAACACAACAGAAGCTAGGCTCAATCATTCGCACAATACATCCATCGACCCAAGACTAGGGGCACGAGTGTGATCATCCAAGATCTAGATATGACTACTCAATCTTATAGCTCGTGCCTAATATTTATAATAACTTGAAGTTATGACCGAAAGGATGCTTAGTGATAGAATCATTAGATCGACGCCCAGACTTATAGGCAACTGATCATCATTCTGACCCTTCCGATGGATAATGGATCGCAAGTACATTGAATGGAAAGCGCATGGCTTGGAAACACAGTAGATTCGGACTCATAGCTGGAGCAAGCTATGCTGCAGCGCGCAATACAAGGATAAACTCTACTAAGCCTTTGATTCAACATCCCTACAAGCCTGATCATTTACCATTGCAAATAAGCACATGAAGCGCCTACAACCCATCACGAGTATTGTAGATTAGATCACAACTCAACGCAATGATGATGAAAGAGTTAACTGCTTTGCTTCGGGTAAATTTGATATGTTCGCTTGGACTCAATCTCATGTATATATGTGGACTATCGACAGCCATGAAGAACCCTGGATTAAATGTCAATCTGAGACTTGTCTTGGTGAATAAAAACGATGCGACGTGGATCCGGAGAGGTCTGCTGCACTTAAAAAGGAAGTGAATCAACTCAAAACCGATGGGTTACTCTTCACAAAATGAGTATCCGATCCTTTACTTATAAAAAAATGAACAGAGAGTGGCGGATATACGTCAACTGCTCAAATTTGCGGGCATGCCAAAGCATAACTTTCCACTTCCAATGATCAACCAACTAATGGACTCAACCATCAGAAATGAAACATCCATGGACGCAAACTCCAGATACAATCAGATACTGAAGCATGTCCCAAACTAGGAATCCAACTGTTTCATTACTGACCTAGGCCTATAATGATATGCTGCAATTTTTGGATTCAAACTTGAGAACGCTTATGCTACTTACCAAAGGACGATTAACAGATCATTCAAAAATCAGATCGGCCGATCAATGGAAGTATATGTGGTTAATATGCTCGTGAGATCACGACCATTAAACGACCACATCGATGACTTGGCAAAGATATTCAGTGCTCTCCAACAACTGCAGAATGAAACTTGATCCTTTGAAATGCTCTTTCAGCGTTGTATAAGAAGAATTCTCGGGTTTCGTCATTGTTTCTCGTGGGATTGAGGATAATGTCAGAAAATTCTGAAGATTGGGGTCATCCATGTACCCAAAAAACCAAGCAGGTATAGAGCTAAGTCAGAAGATTATCCCAAGCTGATTCAACTCTAGGGTCGTCTACAAGTGTATTCTCTTCTTCAACCTGACCAAGAGAGGGAAGAAAACTTTTGAATGGACTAAAAACTGAACTGATGCAGTTCTAGCTCTGATAGATCGTTTAAAGAATTTTATCCAAGCTGTTGGATAGTGAAGATTCACACATCAATTGGGCCATGTTAACACACGTCATAAGCATCGCATTGCTATATAAGGAGAAACAAATCCAAAGATCAGTATATGATGAAAGCTATCTATTGACAAGCTTAACCCCTTAACGTCTGTATTGACCAGCCTTTACGGTAGGTCCTATGTCAACCTTAGATGTCCGTAAGGTTACTCAAATGGAATATCGAGCTAAGCCAATTTTATATCACTTATCTCCCTCAGAGGGCTAGCCATGGTCAAACATTAGCATACTTCATATCTGAATTCACAGCATCAGACGATTATCCAAAGAACAGTAGAGAACCGTCCAACCGATGGAGAATATACATAGATGGAACTTCCGATAATCGGCTTTCTAACATCGAAGTTGTGTAAATGACTTTTGAGGAATGATCGATCTGCTATGCCCTGAAACTCAACTTCACAGTAACTAATAACGAAGCTAAGTATGAAGCCTTGGTCACCACACTCAAACTTACAAGAAAACTAGGAGTAGAAACTTTACATATCTTATGTGATTTCTGATTAGTGGTATGCTAAGGCAGGGAGGAATATCGGACTAGGGAGCAACGTTTTGTTCCTTGCCTTAGCTGGATCCAAAAGCTACTAGCTGACTTCGAGAATTACACCATTACCAACATCCTCAGAGAACAAAATTAAATAGCCTAGTCACCGACCAAGCTAGTCAGTTATGGGAATGCGCGGCAAATAGACTGTCCTAGTTGAAATACTTATTATTCCAAGCATTGACAGATGATGATCGACTGGATCTTAGATGGAGCCAGGAAAGGGGTCATGGATAACTCCTATCAAAGCATATCTACTGTGGGGAATTCTTCTTGAATGGAGGAATGAGAGATGGCATATCCTCTACGAAGCATCACTCCATGATTATGTGTGACGACCCGAAAATTTTTAGCAATTGAAATTGGAATATTCAATTAATTTTGAATATTTAAATGTTAATTTTTAACTTGAATTCAAATATCACCAATTATTTAATAATTAAATTATTTAATTAAATAAGTTGAAGTTGGGTAAAAGGTTGAATCTAGAGTTTTAAAGCCTGATAAAAATAATTTGAAGGCTTGTAAAATTTATATTGATAACACTGAAGATAGTAAAGGTGTTGAAATTAAATTTGGAAGTGTTTTTGTTGAGTTTTGAAATTTATATCGTTTAAATTGAATTTAAAAATAGCCATCCGAGAAACAGTCTCGGAATTCGACGAAACTAATTCCATTGGATCCGTAATATTGAATTATTATCGGATTTCGAATTTTGTGTTGATCGGAGTTAGTGTGTGAGTGTACGATATATAAACGCGCTGAGAATTTATTGCTAATATCTAATGAAATTTAATTTAAATAGTCAAGCTTCTCTAATACGCCATCTCATATTCGTTTTAATCACGCTACCCTTATCTTCCATCGTACACTTCTCGTCCCTTCTAAAAACTGCTGGTTCCTTTCTCGTTTATTCAATTCAATTTCAATCTTTATCAAACGAAAAGAAAACATAAAATCGGTCGAAGCCTATAAAAATGGCGAACGGGGTTTGTAAGAAAATTAAAATCGCGAGTTCCCCTCTTCTTCTTCTGTTCGAAACCCAGTCGCCTTCTCCTTCAATTTCGAATCGGTAAAATCAAAACCCTAGCTCCCTCTTTTCTACGTTTTTTTTATTGAAACCGAAACCCAAAAGAGAATAAGTGAAGGACCGAAGTCGATTTCGACTTCGACAAGGGGGGTCGCGATTAAATCGCGTAGCAACCGGAGGCGGTGTCGACGAGGTGGGGTTCTCGTTTCGTGATGGCGACTAGAATCGAGCTCAAGTTCGACGTGACGACTTCGGGAGGATTTCGAAGTTCATCGACATCGCAGTCTTGCTGTGAAGTTCTCGAGTATCGGGGTGGAGGCGCGTTGCTCATGGGAAGTTGCGATGCTCGGGTTCGTTTCCAATGGAGGTCGCGATCTTCTTTGGAGTTTTCGTGTGTGCTGCAGTGATTTTGAGGTAAGGTATTCCTTTATTTAAATTTATCTATACACATAAGTTTTTATTTAATATATATAGGTGAAACAGTAACAATAGGATTATATGTAAGTTTGAACATATAATTTTATGTTGAACAGTGAAAATAGATATATTCATATTTGTATTTTAGTCTAATTTTATATATAGTAAAAGCAGAAATACATAGTTAAAACATAGGAATATACGAAATTCCAATGGTAATGCAGATCACTTTATAGGTATATGAGGTTTTCCAAAAAGTGAAAAATAAAATCATATAGACATGCACACATTTTACTTAACTGGTCTATAAAAAAATATATTATTAAGGTGATTAATTTGTTTCACTAACATATCTAATTTATTTTAGTTCTGGAACTAATTTCTTAAACAAAAATAGATTGAGTAAAATTTTTGTTAGTTAAATTTTATTTTTTCAAAATGGAAATTAATTTATTCGATTGATCAAATATTAACGAAACATCTAATGATTTTACAAGGTCTGAAAATCAAGAAAAAAAGACCAAGGCAATATTGACGTGGATTGAAAATAAAAGCAAAGTTGAGTTAATCTCACTCAGTTAAATTTAAATTTAAATGATTAAATTTAAATAATTATTTGAAATGGTTGAATTGATTTATGTGCTGTAGTGTGGTATATGTTTGGCATTGGCATTTTATGTTGTGCTAACATCTGTGGATGCAGGGAAAACAGGTTGGAGCGATCCAACAGGACCCCTCAACATTTATATAAATTATGTAATATCCTCTGTTATGATAGTCTGATATTCTATGATGGATTATATTGAAATATTGAATGCTATGGTTGATTGGAGACAATTGGGTATGATGAATTACCTAAAATTTATAAATTGGATATTGGAAAGAAAATAAAAGAAGTGAATTTGTAAGAAAAATAATTATGGAAAACTGAATAAATTTAAGAAAGAATTGGAAAGGAAATTTAGTGACTTTAAGATTCTAATAAATGGATCTTGAGTATGGGAAGGAAATTTTGAATAAAAAGAAAGTTAATAAATTTTAAACTTCAGTGTTATTATTGAAAGGAACATAGCATTTATATTAAATTTAAGATTTAAATTATTGAAAAGAATAAAGAGGAAATTGGGATAAGTTCTGAAATTTGTATATTTCAGTTAAAAGATTTAAAATCAAATGGAAATTAATAAAATTAATAATAAAGCCCATAATTAATGAATTTTGAAATGAATTGAGTAAGAAGGAGATTTAATTCAAGTAGAATAAATTGGGAATCAATTTGGAAAATTGATTTAAGTGATTGAAGTTGGAATTCTCCCTGGATAACCAAGCACGTTTTCAAAGTAAATTTTTAAATATAAGTTAATAGTTTTAAAATTGTTTTCAAGGGTATGTTTTGAAAAATTTACTATTTCTAATATTTAAATTCTAAAGTAAGTATTTTCTCAAATCTATTATAGTAGTAATTATTTAAAAAGTGACCTAGTATTTTGTTTTCAAAAGTGAAAATCTAGTTTCATATTCTATTAAATAACTTTATTTTCAAAATACTCATATAATATGTATTTTTTACAAATATTGAAGTAATTTAACTTAAATGTTTACAAGTATATTTTCAAAGTAAAGTGTTTCAAATTATTTTAGAAATCTAGTTTTGTGCTTGGTGATTTCAGAGGAAATAGAAAATAATTGGGAAAGTTTATTCTAAAAGAAAGATGGTTTTGAAACTGTTTTCAAAGGATTGAAAATAGAAATATATCTTGTGAAGATATTTTGAGATAAATAAATAATGTGGGAAATTATTTATTGGTTGATAGTTTTTTGTGAATATTAATTGATAGTTAAATAACCGACTATCAATATTGGACAAATGAGTTGATAGTTTCGAAGAGACCGGGATCGAGATTTATTTCTCGAAAACCACTTCGATCCAGTTTGTACGTTACGTGAAACGTGTACGGAGTCGAAGATGGAGCAGTGAAGTGCAAGGGCTAGTCGCTACTAATCCTGAGGATATTTCCAAAATGGATGTAGTAGGAGTAGTGCCTTCGGTTCCGTTCGAACCCGGGACGGACTTGTATGGATGAATTCTTGTGAAACATCGTCAGGCGGACGATGGGCATTCTAAGGGATAGCGTTCTAAAGGTAAAGCTTAGCCTCAAGCCTCATCAACCGGGAATGACTGAAAATCAGGGGTTATGCAGCAAGGCTAGGTGGGTAGCACCCAAGCAGGGTGAGGTCATTCCAGTCTAGATGTCCCTTTTTATTTTTGGCTTAGTGGGCGGTTGCTGATCCCAACCGCGGGGTGATCTCACTCGGGACTGTCCAGTAAGGGATGGTTCCGGCCTTGTGTTGCAGGGGATGAAGGGAGTAATCCTCGGTACGGTGATCTAGGCCCCGTACTGTGACAGGTGGTACCCCAGTGCCTAGTCATTAGTTGGAAATCCATTCTCCCTACGAGCCTTGTACGAGTTTTGTTTGTATTACCCACTCTGTGGCTAGTAGCTGGAATTTAATCATGTAACAATTTCGGCTATTTTATAAGTATTTGTATATAGACCCTATTATAATATCAGAGGATTTCTATAAAAAGTGTTTTAGCTATTGTAAGGTAAAAACCCGACATGTTTGAGATGCTTTTGTTTTCAAAGGATTTTTGAAACTTTAATAATCAATTAGGTGTGATTTTCTCACGCTGGTATTCCAGACTGACTCGGGTGTTATTTAACTATAATGCTCGGGTCAGACCGAGTATTATAGGATACAGGACATGATGCTGTGGAGCTCAGGAGACGAGCTGGATGACGATACATATTTACGTACTTTATATATATATATATATATATATATATATATATATATTCCGCTGTGTTGAGTAGCTGTGTATGCAGATGTATGTTATTGATGATGAGCTATGATTGATGTACTCTGATGATGTATGTATAAACAGATATAGTTTTGTTTTATGTAAAAATCATTATTATCTATTATATTTATCCCTTTGCGATGGTTAGATTCTGTTGTTGTTTTCTACTTCCTCCTACCTCTTCTTCTTTAACCCAAATGGTTCGTATTTCTGTGCAACTTGAGTTGATTTAGGTAGAATAGTGTTGACTCAAGGGGTACGGATTTGCGGGTCGCTACAGTTGTTATCAGAGCATAGGTTGGTGATAACCTTGGCTCTGGTGGGAAATTACTCATTTAAAATAGAGTCAGTAGTACTCTATAATGAGTTTGAGCGTATAAATAAATATGAGCGCGTATTTGTTAGTGAATATAAATTGTTTTAATATTGTGTTGATTGGTTTATTGAGTGGCATATGAACCTTCGTCGGCACAGTCTGGACAACTGTATCGAAGGGGTTTCTAAACACTTGGGTAGAACAATCGACACGGTATTGTTTTAAATGTGGGTAAATGAAATAATTTTACCCAAATTATATTTTGATATAAAGAAAAGTTTTTGTAAACTATTTTAGCTAATATATGGTTGCTTGGATGTTAGAAATGATAATATTAAATTATTATCATTGTTAAGTAAAAATTTAACTAGAAATTGAAAATATAATCGAAGTTTAAGGAAATAAATTCATTATGAAATGAAATTCATAAGTATGAGTCATAAATGAAATTTATAAATTGAAATATAATCAAATAAGAATTTGTATGAGCATAAGCTATGCAAATGAATTATAGTAAAATTGATTTAAGAAGGATTGGAAAATTTAAAACCCGGAGATTTGGGAAGTGTTTTGAAAATAAATTTTTGAAAAATGATATAGCATTGAATTCACAACAGTAGCTGGAAAATAACTTCGGTGATGACTGCAGCATCATCGATGTTCATTTTCGAGTTTCTAAGTGACGAATTGCTGCCAAATTGATTTGTTCAGGAAAATCTGTTTGTTTTTAAAATTTCAAAGGAAATTTGTTGGAAATAAAAACCAGGATTGGTTTAAAAAATTTGAGAAGTGTGATTTGGGATATTGGAGATTTCAAAATGATTTGAAACCAAAGCCGGGAGTTTAAAAATCCCGATGAGATAAATTGTAAGCTTATAAATTGAGATGAGTTTTAAATCAGGAAGGAAATATAAGCTTTGAATGTTGAAATTTAAATTGGAAAGGAAAAGTTAAAAATGAAATTAACTTGGATTGGGAAATAAAATTTAACTGGATTGAAGTAATTGAGTAGGCTGAAAATAATATCCAGTTGTCTTCGAATTAAGTTGAAATCGAACCGAGTCAAATAAATCCGAGTTAAAATAGAATTGAATAAATGGAATTAGATTCTTACCTGAGTAAAGGGAAAATAAATTGGATAAGGTATTGGATTGGATTAAATAAATTAGAATAACTTGTGATAACTTGTGATAGAATTAAAAATGCATGGAATAAAATATGCTTGAGTTATAAGTAAGCGTAAGGCTTGAGTTAAAAATAAAAGAAGAATATATTCGAGCCTATAATGAATGGAGTTGTGAACATAATAAGTGATGACTTCTAAAATTTGTAAAGTGTGATAGAAAACCCAAGGTAAATATTTTTGATGAATTGGAAAATAAAACTTGAATTATAAAATAGATTAAACTTTAAGGAAATTAAATGAAGTGATATTTGAAATTAAAAATCAAGTATTGAACTATAAATGGGGGAGAATTAATTTGATAATAAATTGGTTACTGAAATGTGTAAATGGAGTTCAATGTAGTTAAATAGAAGCTGAATGGTAAGCTAATAATGGAGATTGGAAATAAAACTCAAGTTATTAATCCAATTCGACTTGAATTATTAGTGAAGTAAATGTAATTGAATTGCGAGTTATAAAATTGGATAGTAAATTGAAAGGTGAATGGTAGGACCAGAACTTGAGTTATAAATTAAAATTTAACTTGAAGTGTTAACAAAATAAATATAATTGGAAATGTGTCGAATAAAGGAAAATGAAATTGGATTAAAATAGAAATGGTATGAATTGCAAATAAAATCCAACTAAGTGGAAATAAATTGGAAATGGCTATGTAATCAATTGAATGAGTTAAATTTGGAAATTTAAATTTTGTAATAACTGATCAAACGAAATTGGAGATTAAAATGAGATTTAATTGAGAGAGAATTAAGTTGAATAAAAGAGAAAAATTTACTTGTAAAGTGAAAATGAGCTTAAGTATAAAAATTTGAATAAATTGAAGTAAATTAACTTAAGCTAAATGGATAGAGGAGAGTTGAATTGAATTCAACTTAAACTAAGTTTAATGTTATTGGATTGGATTTAAATCAAGTGAAGATAGATAATATTTAAGGAAATGAAAATTCATAATGGAATTGGTTTTGAACTCGAGTTAAATAAAATAAATTGGATTATAAGAGGAATGGTTGAATTGTAAATAAAATGCAAGTAAGTAGAAATGATTTGAAGTGGCATTGTTATTAATATAATACAACTCAGAAATAAATTATTGGATGTGAATAAGAATTGATATTGGATTCAATAAATATACCAACTAAATTTAAAAATGGATTGGAGTTAAAAATAAATTGAATTGAAATCCATTCAAATTGGTTTTAAAACTCAAGTAATCATTTATTCACTTGGATATTGGCAAAACTGCGTAAAATAAATCGTCGTTTGACGCAAGTAAAGAGAATTAAGATTCTATAAGTTGATAGAAGTTAAATAAATTGATTTTGAGATCAACTGGATTAAATATGAGTTGTTTTGCTAAAATGAATTGAATGAAAGAAATTTAGTGGTAAACCATTTGAATTGAATGAAGTTGTATATAAATAGGTTGTGAGCAATTTAAATTAATGTTGGAACCCTATAAAATTGCTTATAAGTGTTGTTTAGTCTACATGGTTTATTAAAACTGGAATGTTTGCTAGTTAAATATGTAAAATGTTGTTAAGTTGCATGATTTTAGCACTTACGTGTTTAAATTGAGTAAGTACAGGTTCAGGGAAGTCGTTTGACTGGTTTTGGACGTGCAAGTTGCAAATTAAGTTAGCCGCTTACTTAAAAATGCTAAATAAAGGTACGCCTACGCAAAGAATTCAAAATAGGAAATATGAACTGCATATATTGATGTATATTGTGATTTCCGGCCTGAGGCCGATGTATATATATTTTTGTGCATCCTACGATATCGCAGAAGTCCCTCCGTACAAAGGAGACTCTGCCAAAATTTTCCGTAAATTTTGGGAGTTGGAAAATTTTTGAAAATTTTGGAAAATTTTATTAACGACAACGATTTCAAACTAGGAATTGAAATAAGTTAGTGAATGAAACTAATTAAAATAATGACATGAATTAGTAATAAATGAAAAATAAAATTTAACATTTGGAGTTGAAAATAAATTGAATTGGTATGAAATTGAAGGAATCAAGTTGAATAGAAATAGATATAAACTAAAGTGGAAGATGAAATATAGATAAGAAACATATAAAGTGCTTAGGTTAACTTAAGTAAGGAATGATCAATTCTTAGTTGGAAACTGGATATTGCAAATATATTCTAAGTTGATATTGGGATGAATAGTGACATTTGGTAAGAAAGTTGATAAAATGTGTAACGACCCGTTAAATTTATGATATTTAATAAATTGAATTAATATAATTTCAAATTTGTTGAGGAATAAATGTAGAGATTGGGTATAGTAGTTGAAATTTAGTGTAAAAATATAAATTTTATGACGATAAATGTGGATAATGCAAATTGTCACAATTTGATTTAAAGTTAATTTTAAGAAACAAACAAATGTTAAATCTGTGAATGTAGTACAAATATTAACTTGAATGGTGTTCATTAATACAAAGATGTAATTAGTGTAGATAGTAATAATTTATGCCTGTAGTGAAAAAGAAATCTAATAGAGATATAAACTCTAATTATATAAAGGAGTATAGATCTGAACAAATTTATGAAGATTGATAAGGACAGTGTTTGTAATCAAGTTTGGTTATTAATATTTGAAAGACAGAGATGTGTAAATACGTTAATGAATTTATAATGGGAAGGAATGGTAGAATGAAATGAATATATATAATAATAAGCAATTGATTCAATTAAGGGAATTAAATTATAATAAATGGTCATTTAATAAATTCAACGTTCTGTGAGAAATCATAATAGTTGTGTACAATGTACAAACTTCGATTTGGGAATTTATCGGACTTATAACGGTTTTGGTTTTTCGTGTGTGAGTTAAAAGTTATTCCTTTTTGTAAGGTAATAGAAGAATGCATAAAATATAAATAGGGCTTAATAGAATTGATACTTAATGAATTGAATAAATTGTCCATTTATGTAGATATGTATAGTGAAATAAATGGCCTAAGCAAATTAAAATGGGATAATTATTGAGATTTGTACTATGAAAATAAATAGTAACATTTATTTGCAAGTAATAAAAGCCTATTTAGGTGATTAGAATTTAGAGTAAACGACTATTGTATGTTACCTATTCTTGTTTCTTGTTAATTTAAATTTGGGAATTTATTCAATTTACCCGCCAATTTACCGCAGTTAAGGTGGAATAGATTGGTATATGAGTAATGTTAAATACGAATAAGATGTAACCAAGGGAAATCCCATTTATAATAATTTATGTAAAATAAAGTATAGAAACTAAGAAATGAAAATGTGAAAATGTGGATGCAATGAGATCTTAAGTGATAATAACTCTGTTAGGCAAGTGATGACGGAAATTTTGTGTATAACCAAATAAAAACCCAAATTTGTTTGCAATCAATTGAATTTATTGCAATTTAATGGATTTAATATCAAATAGTTTATGTAATTATTATTTGGAAGAAATGGGAGTTATTTGTAAAAAGTATGAACCAAATGTTAATTTTTTCTTATGGAATTGACAATTGATATATTTTGAGTTGAATAATAGAAATCAAGCTTTATTTATTTGGATGTAATTTATGGTAATTTGGAATTATTGCAATAGTTAATTCCATAGAATAAAGTTAAAGTTAATTCAAATTTAGTTGGACATTGTTGATATAACTTTAGAAAGCAAGATTTTATCTATAATTTGAATATTAAATCCAACAAAGGGTATTTACTACAAGTAAAGGGGAATTAAACGTAAAATATTACGTTATTGGATTTAAAATGGAATTTGTAAACAAATTGAGTGAATTTAATAAATTTATCAAACTTATAATGTTGAATTCGTTAAGATTGGAATTAATAATAGTAAAGAAGAATAAGGGAAGAATAATTTGAAAACATAGCAATAGATATTAATGTAAGGTTACCTTAAATAAGTTAAGGCAAACCAATGGAGAATAATGTAGATACCTTTATAATATGATGTTTGTGTGTGAAGGAAATGGGAATAAAGTTATTAATAATTTGGAATTTTATTTATGGTAAAAAGTTTATTTGCAATCAAATGAGTTGGAATGGAAATCAAATCTATTTATCTAATTGGATTTAAGTGAGAGTATAAGAGTATATGATTTAATAATTTGATTTATTGCGAATAATTGTAATTTAATTTGGTAATTGGCGAAATGATTAATGATTGAATTAACATAGAACTTGTTGTTAGTTATTAAAATTGTTTAAGAAATCAAAGGAGAGAAATTTTATAAAATTTTAAATTTTGTAATTGGATTGGCTAAAGTGGGAAAGTGGAATTAATCAACGTTGTTACTTTTATCTCCTTCCCTATTAGATCCTTATGTGATTGCATCCACATTTATTGTTGATTATTCCTATATATTGTCACCAATTAATCGTACTTGATGTATGTTTAGCAATTTTGTCACACAGTTAAAGTATGAATATATATATATGATGTATTCAAACTTTTCTGTATCTAGCACTTAATTAATTTAGAATCAAACTAACGAAACGTGTCATTTATTTTGTCCCTCCATATTCATTCCCTTTCTAATAAATAATTACCTCTTTTTAATACCTGCTACTTTTAAAAAGGTTGTTCATATTTACTATATTTCGAAACCAAGTTTGTTCATATTTACTTTATTTCTTTCCATTCATTTTCCAACTTCATTTCATAATTATAAATAACCTACATCTTATTCTTCTATTACATTTTGTTTCTCCTAACTCTAACCCTAGCCTCCATGCTACTCTTCTTCTTCTTCTTCTTTTCTTGTTTTTCTCAAAGCTCCTTATTATCTCTCATTTTAATTTTTTTTTTCTTTCTCTTCAAATATTCTTCTTCTTCTTCTTCAAATTTACTTCTATTTCAAACTTTCTTCTTTTCAAACCTAGATCTTCTCTTCCGTTTTCAGTTCTTATTTTAATCATTTTTTTTCAATTCTTCTTTTTCAAATCTTCTTTTTCTTTCAAACCTTTTAAAATACATACATTCATATAATAAGGAGGAAAACTAAAGTAAATCGAAATAAAAGAAAAATTATGGAACAAAGTTAGCAATCAAGAAGAAGCATATGCGTTTTTCACGAGGGAAGGTGGATGTGGCACGATATTTTATTTTTGTTTTGTTTATTTTTAATTTTGTTTATTTCAATTGCAAATCGTTTAATTGTGATAACTTTCACATGCGAACTCCGTTTCACACGAAATTTCTTTTGTTAGGATCGTAATTAAATTCCGGATCTGATGACGCTGGTTTGGATAAATTTAGAGACCGTCAAATTTTGGGTTTAAATCGGATTTACATTCGATTTAAATTCAAAAGGTGAGTGTTTTAACCCACTCACAACTACTAGAAGCTTTTATGTTTGTTAAATAATTTTTAGAAATGAATAGAAATTTATTTATGAGCTTTTGGCATGTTATTTCATTCATATCTGTAGAATTGCATTTTATTGAATTTAACTGTTAATTTAATTGATTTATTGCGTGTTAATTGGCTGTTAGAAATTATTGTTTGCATATGAACTGCTAGTTAACAGTTATGTCAAATTTATTACTGAATATAAACTATTAGATTAATAGTTGTTAAATTTAATCTGAATAAAATTGCCAGTTATTACCTGTTATATATTATCAAATATAAATTGTTATTGATTGATATTGCTTGATGATTGGTGATTGGATGATGGGTGATGTTGATGGATGTTTTATTGTATATCATTTAATTGCAAATTATCATGCATATTTCCTTTCATTCGGGATTGTGGTTTGAAATGATATACAACCGCAAAAATTTTTTTATCTTTTAAATTGCGGATTGAAATGATAAATATCCGTATCACTTGACCATAGGATAGAAAATTATATACAGGCACCGCGGTCTATATATATAACTATTTTTATGTAATTTCTATGGTTTGGATGGAATACGGTTTATAATAATCTTAAATTTTATATTGTATAAATATTTTTCTTCCATATATATATACATATGAAGTTGAAAATTTTGACATTAAAAGGTGTATAAAAATCTTTGTTAAAAATAGAAGAAAATTAAGAAAATGGATTTTAATAATTTATATCATATGTTTAAATGTTAAGTTTGGAAATTTTAAGATATGATATTTATAATTGGATTTTTCCCAAAATAAATTAAAATGAATATTCTAGTATAATTTGAATTGGAAAAAATATATATATTTTATCACTAGAAATTGATGTCTTATATTTTTTATGGATTTTATATGAATATTCAAGACTAATTAATAGAACAATTGATTTGTTGAAAGAATAAAATCCAACTTTAGTTTGAAATATTGATACTCAAAATGGATATACATATATATAAATAAATTGAAGTGGTTTTGGAACTTGAGAGAGATAATATAAATTTTGGTTTAGACTTTAATAAAGAAATGTATTTGTAAAGCCATGAGAACTATTTTCTTTACAAAGTAACATTTAAGTTAAACCATTTAATTCATATACCGTTGAATGTCCAAACCATTCAAGTTTTAGAAGTTATGATTTTAAGTTATGATTTTCAAAATACTATGCTTTGAAAATATTTGATTTTCAGACGTTATGAAGTTAAAGCATTTTGATTTTGGAAAAGAATTATATTTGGGATAAGTGATAAAATATGGTTTTGGGTTTTGAAATAATATCGTATTCATGGTTATGAAATGGAAATGTTTATTCTGATTTTTAAAAGTATAACCTATTTTTTTTAAATGACCGCGGTGTTATAATAACGATGGGTTGGCAAAGAGACCGGGATCGGATATCTGACATACTCTCTGTCGATACCGAAAACCACTTTGACTAACCGTGTACGCGGTGGAGATTCCAGAATGAAGTAGGTGGCGGCGACGTTTCCTGTAAGGTAAATACGTGGACCCGACTCCCGTGAGTTGGCATAAGGTGGCTAAAACAGGAGCGATTCTCAGGCCAATGAGGTCATTCCTCTGATCGGACCCTCCTCTTCGATATTATACTTTGACTTGGATTGATTCAGTGGCCACTTCTATATTTTGATTTTGGGGAGTTAGTCCGAGGTGGGCGGTAACTGCGGCTACGCGTTTCCACCAGCCTGGATAGCAATTGGTATATCTACCCTGGCATTGCCTAGTTGTGCCGGGTCACCTACCATACCGAGCCTTTACTACGAGTTTCTATTTGTGTCGTACCTATGGAGTATCCTCTGGTAGCCTCCCGATCAGGAGGTATTACGGTACTGTATAGACTATTGGCATTATTTGTGTTAAGGGCTATATGGGTAACCCCTTAACGCTATTAAAAAGTAAGTTTATTTTATAAATAGACACTATTATAATAGCGCAATATACTACATAGTAAATAGTTTAACGGATCCTTAGGAGATGTAAATCCCGAACATCTCTTGAGTTACTGTACTCATATTTATTTCTGTTTATTTAACTCACATAAGATATTCTAGTCTGACTCGGGTGTTTTTGTCTTTTCAAATTCGCTCGGGTCAGTCCGAGCGTTTCAGGATAGCAGATTTTAGCTTTGGAGGACGAAGACGAAGAATCAGTATTATTTTATATATAGTATTGCACTACACCATTTAATTCCGCTGCATTGTTGTATTGGTATGTGTAACTCTGATATTTATTGCACAAGAAAAATAAATTATTTTGTAAAACAGTTTCATGAACTGTATATTTGATTATTATATTTTATCCTTCCGCTGTGAGATTCTATTTTGTTTTATTTCTTCTCTGTTTTTCTCATTTACCCCATAACAATCCGCCCTTCCGTATGGTTTGAATTGGCACGTGTGTCGGTTTAAAGTGTGCGAAAAGGCGGGATGTTACATCTGGTATCAAAGCTTTGGGTTAGCGATAAACCTTGGCTTTGTGGGGTTTGACTCTTTGTTAATAGGGTAGAAATATCCTATGGGAGTCGCTGAGTGTATATATATGAGAGAGCGTATTTGTTAGTATTAATAAAAAGATTTTTATATTGTGTTAATCTGTTCCGCTTTATATTTATAAATTCTGGTTGATGCATGGGACGCTATGTCATCAATAGGGATTTCTAAACACTTAATAGGACAGACCGACATAATATTTGTTTTAATATAGGTGAATGAAAGAATTTTGCCTATTATATTTTCTATATATAAAAATATTTTTATAAAGATATATATATATTTGGTTGCTATAGATTGGGTGTTAGGAAATAAAATATTTATAATAACTGAAGCTAAGTTGAAATTATGATAAATCAAATTGGAGATTTTAGAACTTAAGTCCGGGATTTTTCCAAATCTGCTTTCAAAGAATTTGTGAAATTTATTGATTTGGTTTATAAAATTTTCTTGCATAAATATTTAGTATAATTCGGAAGAAATGTTTTAAAAAGAAGAGTTTGGAAAAATTTAAATTCTGTACTTTCCTCTCTGTCGCTGGAAAATAAATTCGGTGATGACGGCCGCATCATCGACTTTCGTTTTCGAGTTTCGAAGGGAAAAGGCCACAGTAGTAAATTCTACTGCAGATTTATTTTGAAATTTTCTAAAAAAAAAATTTCTTTTATTGTTCTAACTATAATTAGAGATATTGAGTTGTAAGAACTTATTTATCTATTATTTTGAAATAAATTGAAATCTGACCCGGAGTCCAATTCTAAAATTCTCCATTAATTAATTGTTAAATTGTAGTGAAATAAAAGTTAAGTAATAAATGAATTGAAACCTCTAATTTAAATAAGAGAATAATTGCAAAGTTATAAAGAGGAATTTGCATACATATGAGACAAAGAGAAATATGGATAAACATCAAATTTAATTTAGAGAATTGAGATTCAACTTGTATAAGTTCAATTGCACTTTCTTTGACATAAATAACTTACCCAAATATAAAAGTTGAAATGTTAAATAAGAATTTTAAATAGGATATTATACAAGTAGAATTTTGGAAATAATGAAGTATTCAATAAATTATTGTTATAAATAAGAATTTAATGTATAAACTTAGGTTATAATTGAAATTTTATTGAAAATAAGTTAAGAATTATTAATAGATGATATGAACCTAAGTATATAAAATGAAATTCAAAATAAGAATTTATTATATGATTATTCACTTAAGTATGTTTTAATCTCCCCTATTCTAATATAATGGAAAGTAGGAAAAATTGAAATGTCTGCAATCCATAGTTAAAGAGAAAATAAAAACTTCCACTTATAAGAATGAATGGTAGCAGATTTAGAATTTAAGGGAAATCTTACAAGTGAAGAGTAAGGAAATGAAGATATTCAAAATATTTGTTGTTATTAATGAGAATTTATTTTATAAACTTAAGTAATAAAAAGGAAATACAAATATAATGAATTTTGTGATAGTTGGAAAATAAAACTTGTAAGAAGCAAAGAAATTCCTCCATAAATGAAGGAAAGAAAATCAAACCACTGAATTATGAAATTAATGTAAATAAACTATTTTGGTGTTGGTTTGGATTGTTTGGTTGATGTATGTTTGTTGGGTAAGGAATTTTGGAGTTATGGGATGAACAAATAATCTATCTTTGTTCCATCTAAGACTGTTGAGTAACGGATGCACTTGATAGTTATTCTTCATTCCGTACAATTTCAGAATTTGAACCCGAACAACAAATTGATTGTTTGATTGAATGATTGTCTGTTGGTGGCATGTGCTGTTTGTTAAAATTTATGGTTGTTGCATTTGATTGGATATGAATGATTGAATCTACCCAAACATTTCACTGTAAAATAAATATTTAACCTCTTAGATTATACAAGTGAATATAGGTGTTGGAAGCAACTGCTACTGCTTTTGGTTCCAAAATAATAAGCGTATTGCCCGACAATTAGGTATGTTTCCGGATTACGTATAAAGCGCTATTTTATATATTTTTCCCGTGTTGGGATATTTTATTTTGGATAATATATGTAATATATTTGTATATTTGGATATTATATTTTCTCCAGAGTCCCTCCGTACAAAGGAGACTCTGCCAAAAAAAATTTCGTATATTTTGGACTTAGAATTTTGTTAAAATATTTTTCCAACTTTAATAATTCAAGTATCAAAGGATATGATTGATTATAAAACAAGTATATTTCATTAAAGGAAATTAATCCAGTAAAATATAAGTTAATATTTGAAATTAGATATACTGTGTTATTCTTCCTTCTCCCTTCCTTTTCCTTTTCGGGGACGAAAAGTTTTGAGTGGGGGAGATTGTAACGACCCGTTAAATTTATGATATTTAATAAATTGAATTAATATAATTTCAAATTTGTTGAGGAATAAATGTAGAGATTGGGTATAGTAGTTGAAATTTAGTGTAAAAATATAAATTTTATGACGATAAATGTGGATAATGCAAATTGTCACAATTTGATTTAAAGTTAATTTTAAGAAACAAACAAATGTTAAATCTGTGAATGTAGTACAAATATTAACTTGAATGGTGTTCATTAATACAAAGATGTAATTAGTGTAGATAGTAATAATTTATGCCTGTAGTGAAAAAGAAATCTAATAGAGATATAAACTCTAATTATATAAAGGAGTATAGATCTGAACAAATTTATGAAGATTGATAAGGACAGTGTTTGTAATCAAGTTTGGTTATTAATATTTGAAAGATAGAGATGTGTAAATACGTTAATGAATTTATAATGGGAAGGAATGGTAGAATGAAATGAATATATATAATAATAAGCAATTGATTCAATTAAGGGAATTAAATTATAATAAATGGTCATTTAATAAATTCAACGTTCTGTGAGAAATCATAATAGTTGTGTACAATGTACAAACTTCGATTTGGGAATTTATCGGACTTATAACGGTTTTGGTTTTTCGTGTGTGAGTTAAAAGTTATTCCTTTTTGTAAGGTAATAGAAGAATGCATAAAATATAAATAGGGCTTAATAGAATTGATACTTAATGAATTGAATAAATTGTCCATTTATGTAGATATGTATAGTGAAATAAATGGCCTAAGCAAATTAAAATGGGATAATTATTGAGATTTGTACTATGAAAATAAATAGTAACATTTATTTGCAAGTAATAAAAGCCTATTTAGGTGATTAGAATTTAGAGTAAACGATTATTGTATGTTACCTATTCTTGTTTCTTGTTAATTTAAATTTGGGAATTTATTCAATTTACCCGCCAATTTACCGCAGTTAAGGTGGAATAGATTGGTATATGAGTAATGTTAAATACGAATAAGATGTAACCAAGGGAAATCCCATTTATAATAATTTATGTAAAATAAAGTATAGAAACTAAGAAATGAAAATGTGAAAATGTGGATGCAATGAGATCTTAAGTGATAATAACTCTGTTAGGCAAGTGATGACGGAAATTTTGTGTATAACCAAATAAAAACCCAAATTTGTTTGCAATCAATTGAATTTATTGCAATTTAATGGATTTAATATCAAATAGTTTATGTAATTATTATTTGGAAGAAATGGGAGTTATTTGTAAAAAGTATGAACCAAATGTTAATTTTTTCTTATGGAATTGACAATTGATATATTTTGAGTTGAATAATAGAAATCAAGCTTTATTTATTTGGATGTAATTTATGGTAATTTGGAATTATTGCAATAGTTAATTCCATAGAATAAAGTTAAAGCTAATTCAAATTTAGTTGGACATTGTTGATATAACTTTAGAAAGCAAGATTTTATCTATAATTTGAATATTAAATCCAACAAAGGGTATTTACTACAAGTAAAGGGGAATTAAACGTAAAATATTACGTTATTGGATTTAAAATGGAATTTGTAAACAAATTGAGTGAATTTAATAAATTTATCAAACTTATAATGTTGAATTCGTTAAGATTGGAATTAATAATAGTAAAGAAGAATAAGGGAAGAATAATTTGAAAACATAGCAATAGATATTAATGTAAGGTTACCTTAAATAAGTTAAGGCAAACCAATGGAGAATAATGTAGATACCTTTATAATATGATGTTTGTGTGTGAAGGAAATGGGAATAAAGTTATTAATAATTTGGAATTTTATTTATGGTAAAAAGTTTATTTGCAATCAAATGAGTTGGAATGGAAATCAAATCTATTTATCTAATTGGATTTAAGTGAGAGTATAAGAGTATATGATTTAATAATTTGATTTATTGCGAATAATTGTAATTTAATTTGGTAATTGGCGAAATGATTAATGATTGAATTAACATAGAACTTGTTGTTAGTTATTAAAATTGTTTAAGAAATCAAAGGAGAGAAATTTTATAAAATTTTAAATTTTGTAATTGGATTGGCTAAAGTGGGAAAGTGGAATTAATCAACGTTGTTACTTTTATCTCCTTCCCTATTAGATCCTTATGTGATTGCATCCACATTTATTGTTGATTATTCCTATATATTGTCACCAATTAATCGTACTTGATGTATGTTTAGCAATTTTGTCACACAGTTAAAGTATGAATATATATATGATGTATTCAAACTTGTCTATATCTAGCACTTAATTAATTTAGAATCAAACTAACGAAACGTGTCATTTATTTTGTCCCTCCATATTCATTCCCTTTCTAATAAATAATTACCTCTTTTTAATACCTGCTACTTTTAAAATGGTTGTTCATATTTACTATATTTCGAAACCAAGTTTGTTCATATTTACTTTATTTCTTTCCATTCATTTTCCAACTTCATTTCATAATTATAAATAACCTACATCTTATTCTTCTATTACATTTTGTTTCTCCTAACTCTAACCCTAGCCTCCATGCTACTCTTCTTCTTCTTCTTCTTTTCTTGTTTTTCTCAAAGCTCCTTATTATCTCTCATTTTAATTTTTTTTTTCTTTCTCTTCAAATATTCTTCTTCTTCTTCTTCAAATTTACTTCTATTTCAAACTTTCTTCTTTTCAAATCTAGATCTTCTCTTCCGTTTTCAGTTCTTATTTTAATCATTTTTTTTCAATTCTTCTTTTTCAAATCTTCTTTTTCTTTCAAACCTTTTAAAATACATACATTCATATAATAATGAGGAAAATTAAAGTAAATCGAAATAAAAGAAAAATTATGGACCAAAGTTAGCAATCAAGAAGAAGCATATGCGTTTTTCACGAGGGAAGGTGGATGTGGCACGGTATTTTATTTTTGTTTTGTTTATTTTTAATTTTTTTTATTTCAATTGCAAATCGTTTAATTGTGATAACTTTCACATGCGAACTCCGTTTCACACGAAATTTCTTTTGTTAGGATCGTAATTAAATTCCGGATCTGATGACGCTGGTTTGGATAAATTTAGAGACCGTCAAATTTTGGGTTTAAATCGGATTTACATTCGATTTAAATTCAAAAGGTGAGTGTTTTAACCCACTCACAACTACTAGAAGCTTTTATGTTTGTTAAATAATTTTTAGAAATGAATAGAAATTTATTTATGAGCTTTTGGCATGTTATTTCATTCATATCTGTAGAATTGCATTTTATTGAATTTAACTGTTAATTTAATTTATTTATTGCGTGTTAATTGGCTGTTAGAAATTATTGTTTGCATATGAACTGCTAGTTAACAGTTATGTCAAATTTATTACTGAATATAAACTGTTAGATTAATAGTTGTTAAATTTAATCTAAATAAAATTGCCAGTTATTACCTGTTATATATTATCAAATATAAATTGTTATTGATTGATATTGCTTGATGATTGGTGATTGGATGATGGGTGATGTTGATGGATGTTTTATTGTATATCATTTAATTGCAAATTATCATGCATATTTCCTTTCATTCGGGATTGTGGTTTGAAATGATATACAACCGCAAAAAATTTTTTATCTTTTAAATTGCGGATTGAAATGATAAATATCCGTATCACTTGACCATAGGATAGAAAATTATATACAGGCACCGCGGTCTATATATATAACTATTTTTATGTAATTTCTATGGTTTGGATGGAATACGGTTTATAATAATCTTAAATTTTATATTGTATAAATATTTTTCTTCCATATATATATATACATATGAAGTTGAAAATTTTGACATTAAAAGGTGTATAAAAATCTTTATTAAAAATAGAAGAAAATTAAGAAAATGGAGTTTAATAATTTATATCATATGTTTAAATGTTAAGTTTGGAAATTTTAAGATATGATATTTATAATTGGATTTTTCCCAAAATAAATTAAAATGAATATTCTAGTATAATTTGAATTGGAAAAAATATATATATTTTATCACTAGAAATTGAAGTCTTATATTTTTTATGGATTTTATATGAATATTCAAGACTAATTAATAGAACAATTGATTTGTTGAAAGAATAAAATCCAACTTTAGTTTGAAATATTGATACTCAAAATGGATATACATATATATAAATAAATTGAAGTGGTTTTGGAACTTGAGAGAGATAATATAAATTTTGGTTTAGACTTTAATAAAGAAATGTATTTGTAAAGCCATGAGAACTATTTTCTTTACAAAGTAACATTTAAGTTAAACCATTTAATTCATATACCGTTGAATGTCCAAACCATTCAAGTTTTAGAAGTTATGGTTTTAAGTTATGATTTTCAAAATACTATGCTTTGAAAATATTTGATTTTCAGACGTTATGAAGTTAAAGCATTTTGATTTTGGAAAAGAATTATATTTGGGATAAGTGATAAAATATGGTTTTGGGTTTTGAAATAATATCGTATTCATGGTTATGAAATGGAAATGTTTATTCTGATTTTTAAAAGTATAACCTATTTTTTTTAAATGACCGCGGTGTTATAATAACGATGGGTTGGCAAAGAGACCGGGATCGGATATCTGACATACTCTCTGTCGATACCGAAAACCACTTTGACTAACCGTCTACGCGGTGGAGATTCCAGAATGAAGTAGGTGGCGGCGACGTTTCCTGTAAGGTAAATACGTGGACCCGACTCCCGTGAGTTGGCATAAGGTGGCTAAAACAGGAGCGATTCTCAGGCCAATGAGGTCATTCCTCTGATCGGACCCTCCTCTTCGATATTATACTTTGACTTGGATTGATTCAGTGGCCACTTCTATATTTTGATTTTGGGGAGTTAGTCCGAGGTGGGCGGTAACTGCGGCTACGCGTTTCCACCAGCCTGGATAGCAATTGGTATATCTACCCTGGCATTGCCTAGTTGTGCCGGGTCACCTACCATACCGAGCCTTTACTACGAGTTTCTATTTGTGTCGTACCTATGGAGTATCCTCTGGTAGCCTCCCGATCAGGAGGTATTACGGTACTGTATAGACTATTGGCATTATTTGTGTTAAGGGCTATATGGGTAACCCCTTAACGCTATTAAAAAGTAAGTTTATTTTATAAATAGACACTATTATAATAGCGCAATATACTACATAGTAAATAGTTTAACGGATCCTTAGGAGATGTAAATCCCGAACATCTCTTGAGTTACTGTACTCATATTTATTTCTGTTTATTTAACTCACATAAGATATTCTAGTCTGACTCGGGTGTTTTTGTCTTTTCAAATTCGCTCGGGTCAGTCCGAGCGTTTCAGGATAGCAGATTTTAGCTTTGGAGGACGAAGACGAAGAATCAGTATTATTTTATATATAGTATTGCACTACACCATTTAATTCCGCTGCATTGTTGTATTGGTATGTGTAACTCTGATATTTATTGCACAAGAAAAATAAATTATTTTGTAAAACAGTTTCATGAACTGTATATTTGATTATTATATTTTATCCTTCCGCTGTGAGATTCTGTTTTGTTTTATTTCTTCTCTGTTTTTCTCATTTACCCCATAACAATCCGCCCTTCCGTATGGTTTGAATTGGCACGTGTGTCGGTTTAAAGTGTGCGAAAAGGCGGGATGTTACAAAATGTTTTTGGAATGTTATGATTGGATATTAGTACTAAGCAGAATATGCAGGTATTATAAAAGGGAAAGAAATTGGATTTGATTTCAAGAGATAAATTTGAATTGCCCGACAAAGGTATGTATTTAGATTTGGTATGAAATTTGATTGGGATTTGGATTTGGATTGAGCCATTTGGCTTTTTGTTTTCTTTTTGGATTTGGAAGGCCGTAGAGCCATTTTGTAGTTGTACAGAGTCAGCCGCGCAAAGGAAACGCTGGCAAAATTTTTCGGGAATTTAGGGAGTTAGAAAAATTTTGATAATTCAAAATTTGGTTTTAAGATTAAAACTGGAATGGTTGAGCAAATAGGATCGTTTGCAAACTAGGGAAAGGTTTGGAAAGTTAATAAGAATGATTATGGGTCTTTAACAAAAAGATTTGTTTGGTAAGTTGTTAAAAACTGTTTGGGTTTGAGAAAATAGGTAATGGCTTATGGATCATTCTTCCTAACTAGTAATTTCGGGGACGAAATTCTTTTAAGGGGGGAGGAATGTGACGACCCGAAAATTTTTAGCAATTGAAATTGGAATATTCAATTAATTTTGAATATTTAAATGTTAATTTTTAACTTGAATTCAAATATCACCAATTATTTAATAATTAAATTATTTAATTAAATAAGTTGAAGTTGGGTAAAAGGTTGAATCTAGAGTTTTAAAGCCTGATAAAAATAATTTGAAGGCTTGTAAAATTTATATTGATAACACTGAGGATAGTAATGGTGTTGAAATTAAATTTGGAAGTGTTTTTGTTGAGTTTTGAAATTTATATCGTTTAAATTGAATTTAAAAATTGCCATCCGAGAAACAGTCTCGGAATTCGACGAAACCAGTTCCATTGGATCCGTAATATTGAATTATTATTGGATTTCGAATTTTGTGTTGATCGGAGTTAGTGTGTGAGTGTACGATATATAAACGCGCTGAGAATTTATTGCTAATAATCTAATGAAATTTAATTTAAATAGTCAAGCTTCTCTAATACGCCATCTCATATTCGTTTTAATCACGCTACCCTTATCTTCCATCGTACACTTCTCGTCCCTTCAAAAAACTGCTGGTTCCTTTCTCGTTTATTCAATTCAATTTCAATCTTTATCAAACGAAAAGAAAACATAAAATCGGCCGAAGCCTATAAAATTGGCGAACGGGGTTTGTAAGAAAATTAAAATCGCGAGTTCCCCTCTTCTTCTTCTGTTCGAAATCCAGTGGCCTCCTCCTTCAATTTCGAATCGGCAAAATCAAAACCCTAGCTCTCTCTTTTCTACGTTTTTTTATTGAAACCGAAACCCAGAAGAGAATAAGTGAAGGATCGAAGTCGATTTCGACTTCGACAAGGGGGGTCGCGATTAAATCGTGTAGCAACCTAAGGCGGTGTCGACAAGGTGGGGTTCTCGTTTCGTGATGGCGACTAGAATCGAGCTCAAGTTCGACGTGATGACTTCGGGAGGATTTCGAAGTTCATCGACATCGCAGTCTTGCTGTGAAGTTCTCGAGTATCGGGGTGGAGGCGCGTTGCTCGTGGGAAGTTGCGATGCTCGGGTTCGTTTCCAATGGAGGTCGCGATCTTCTTTGGAGTTTTCGTGTGTGCTGCAGTGATTTTGAGGTAAGGTGTTCCTTTATTTAAATTTATCTATACACATAAGTTTTTAATAAATATATATAGGTGAAACAGTAACAGTAAGATTATATGTAAGTTTGAACATATAATTTTATGTTGAACGGTGAAAATAGATATATTCATATTGTATTTTAGTCTAATTTTATATATAGTAAAAGCAGAAATACATAGTTAAAACATAGGAATATATGAAATTCCAATGGTAATGTAGATCACTTTATAGGTATATGAGGTTTTCCAAAAAGTGAAAAATAAAATCATATAGACTTGTACACATTTTACTTTACTGGTCTATAAAAAAATATATTATTAAGGTGATTAATCTGTTTCACTAACATATCTAATTTATTTTAGTTCTGAAACTAATTTCTTAAACAAAAATAGATTAAATAAAATTTTTGTTAATTAAATTTTATTTTTTCAAAATGGAAATTAATTTATTCGATTGATCAAATATTAACGAAACATCTAATGATTTTACAAGGTCTGAAAATCGAGAAAAAAAGACCAAGGCAATATTGACGTGGATTGAAAATAAAAGCAAAGGTGAGTTAATCTCACTCAGTTAAATTTAAATTTAAATGATTAAATTTAAATAATTGTTTGAAATGGTTGAATTGATTTATGTGTTGTAGTGTGGTATATATTTGGCATTGACATTTTATGTTGTGCTAACATCTTTGGATGTAGGGAAAACAGGTTGGAGAGATCCAACTGGACCCCTCAACATTTATATAAATTATGTAATATCCTCTGTTATGATAGTCTGATATTCTATGATGGATTATATTGAAATATTGAATGCTATGGTTGATTGGAGACAATTGGGTATGATGAATTACCTAAAATTTATAAATTGGGATTTGGAAAGAAAATAAAAGAAGTGAATTTGTAAGAAAAATAATTATGGAAAACTGAATAAATTTAAGAATGAATTGGAAAGGAAATTTAGTGACTTTAAGATTCTAATAAATGAATCTTGAGTATGGGAAGGAAATTTTGAATAAAAAGAAAGTTAATAAATTTTAAACTTCAGTGTTATTATTTAAAGGAACATAGCATTTATATTAAATTTAAGATTTAAATTATTGAAAAGAATAAAGAGGAAATTGGGATAAGTTCTGAAATTTGTATATTTCAGTTAAAAGATTTAAAATCAAATGGAAATTAATAACATTAATAATAAAGCCCATAATTAATGAATTTTGAAATGAGTTGAGTAAGAAGGAGATTTAATTCAAGTAGAATAAATTGGGAATCAATTTGGAAAATTGATTTAAGTGATTGAAGTTGGAATTCTCCCTGGATAACCAAGCACGTTTTCAAAGTAAATTTTTAAATATAAGTTAATAGTTTTAAAATTGTTTTCAAGGGTATGTTTTGAAAAATTTACTATTTCTAATATTTAAATTCTAAAGTAAGTATTTTCTCAAATCTATTATAGTAGTAATTATTTAAAAAGTGACCTAGTATTTTGTTTTCAAAAGTGAAAATCTAGTTTCATATTCTATTAAATAACTTTATTTTCAAAATACTCATATAGTATGTATTTTTTACAAATATTGAAGTAATTTAACTTAAAAGGTTACAAGTATATTTTCAAAATAAAGGGTTTCAAATTATTTTAGAAATCTAGTTTTGTGCTTGGTGATTTCAGAGGAAATAGAAAATAATTGGGAAAGTTTATTCTAAAAGAAAGATGGTTTTGAAACTGTTTTCAAAGGATTGAAAATAGAAATATATCTTGTGAAGATATTTTGAGATAAATAAATAATGTGGGAAATTATTTATTGGTTGATGGTTGTTTGTGAATATTAATTGATAGTTAAATAACCGACTATCAATATTGGACAAATGAGTTGATCGTTTCGAAGCGACCGGGATCGAGATTTATTTCTCGAAAACCACTTCGATCCAGTTTGTACGTTACGTGAAACGTGTACGGAGTCGAAGATGGAGCAGTGAAGTGCAAGGGCTAGTCGCTACTAATCCTGAGGATATTTCCAAAATGGATGTAGTAGGAGTAGTGCCTTCGGTTTCGTTCGAACCCGGGACGGACTTGTATGGATGAATGCTTGTGAAACATCGTCAGGCGGATGATGGGCATTCTAAGGGATATCGTTCTAAAGGTAACGCTTAGCCTCAAGCCTCATCAACCGGGAATGACCGAAAATAAGAGGTTGTGCAGCAAGGCTAGGTGGGTAGCACCCAAGCAGGGTGAGGTCATTCCAGTCTAGATGTCCCTTTTTATTTTCGGCTTAGTGGGCGGTTGCTGATCCCAACCGCGGGGTGATCTCACTCGGGATTGTCCAGTAAGGGATGGTTCCGGCCTTGTGTTGCCGGGGATGAAGGGAGTAATCCTTGGCGGTGATCTAGGCCCCGTACTGTGACAGGTGGTACCCCAGTGCCTAGTTATTAGTTGGAAATCCATTCTCCCTACGAGCCTTGTACGAGTTTTGTTTGTATTACCCAATCTGTGGCTAGTAGCTGGAATTTAATCATGTAACAATTTCGGCTATTTTATAAGTATTTGTATATAGACCCTATTATAATATCAGAGGATTTCTATAAAAAGTGTTTTAGCTATCGTAAGGTAAAAACCCGACATGTTTATTTGTGGCGTGGTCTTAGGAGATGCTTTTGTTTTCAAAGGATTTTTGAAACTTTAATAATCAATTGGGTGTGATTTTCTCACGCTGGTATTCCAGACTGACTCGGGTGTTATTTAACTATAATGCTCGGGTCAGACCGAGTATTATAGGATACAGGACATGATGCTGTGGAGCTCAGGAGACGAGCTGGATGACGATACGTATTTACGTACTTGTTTATATATATATATTCCGCTGTGTTGAGTAGCTGTGTATGCAGATGTATGTTATTGATGATGAGCTGTGATTGATGTACTCTGATGATGTATGTATAAAGAGATATAGTTTTGTTTTATGTAAAAATCATTATTATCTATTATATTTTATCCCGTTGCGATGGTTAGATTCTGTTGTTGTTTTCTACTTCCTCCTTCTACCTCTTCTTCTTTAACCTAAATGGTTCGTATTTCTGTGCAACTTGAGTTGATTTAGGTAGAATAGTGTTGACTCAAGGGGTACGGATTTGCGGGTCGTTACATTATGTCTGGATCATTCGACTCCATCGACACAAAGCATTACTTCTGTATCCATCAATTCGAGACCCAATATTACATATCCATCGATACAAAGCATACATTCTAACATCTCAAATCGATCCAGGAGAGGATCGGTACAAAGGAAGAACTTAAAACAACCATCGAACGTTGTTACAACTCCAATTTCACTTCGATCCAAGAGAGAATCGATACGAAACTCAATCCAAACAAAAATTAAAGAACTTGATAACGACCCGCAAATGTGCAAACATGAACAGGAGTCAGGTTAACATATGTGCATGTATACCAAACTAACATTCAATTTTCGAAGTTAACAGGAATTGAATGCTTACCTGTTGACGATCAAAATGATGAACAACAAATCGTTAGTGTTCAACAATCAGTTACAACAAAACACTGCATGATCATTGACAATCAACAGTTTGACATCTACATCACTGAAGATCAACCAAAGGCTACATCTTTTGACGAAAAAATAGCAACTACTCAGCGAATCAGATAGAACTTTTCAGAATGAAGATGGCAGCTTTTCAAAGCATGTCATGTTCACACAAGACGTACTTTAGGGGGAAAATGTTATCCCGCCTTTTGGCAAGGCCATGACACCAAGAACTTGACTAGAAACCAAGGATAGTTTGTCCTGGAGATTGTTAATACATAGGTCTACTATGGATACTGGTAAATTTTGTCCGAGTCCGGATCGAGGTACAATTGATATGACAGGACCAGCAAAGCTATGAAAGCCAATATTCCAAATTTCAAGTCAATCGGAGTTTGTATGCTCAAGATATTGATCGATCACGGTTGAGAAATCCAACTCTATTCGTATCCATCCAATTTTGTATCCATTCCCCAAGAGAGAATCGGTTCGTATCCACCGCCCACTAACTTCCTTCGTATCCATCAAAATGAAGCTTCTTCGTATCCATTATGTTAACAACACTTCGTATCCATCAACCAATGTCCATTTCATATCGGTCTCCCTCCATCCATCTCGTATCGATCTCCCACCATCGATACAAACAGCGACAACCACCGATCGATACGAAAAAGGCAATATGAAGCATCGATACGAAGGCGGCCTCCAACCATTGATACGAAGTAGCATGCAAGCATCGATACGAATAGAGACACATGGGACCAATGCGAAATAGTATCGATACGAAGACGACAATGTCATGCAAATCCAAACTTGCATCGATCATAACTCGAGATCTACAAGTCCAGATGCCACCAAATTTTCGCAGGAACTTGCCTACTTCGTCAAGAATGTACCAGATAAATTTCATCCAAAAAGGATCAATTCTTCATCGATACGAATTCCATTCATATCGCTCCCAGTTCAAGTCGAAACCACCTTAACTCGATCCTGTAGGCCCACCCACATGCGAGAAGAAGTCCCCCGAGATCTGGGCGAGATATTTTCAGCCTACACCAATAAATAGCAGCCATATGCATCTAAAAAAAGGACTTTGGTCCTCTCTACGCTGACACTCTGCCGAAATCATTATCGAGCTTCAGTTGTACTGTTGTAATCAGCGAGTAAAGTTCAATAAACATCAGTCATTTCATAGTGGACGTAGGCAATTCGCCGAACCACTCTAAATCCGTGTGTTTCTATGCATTTTCTTATATGTTTATTGGTGTGTTTGTTAGATCTGCTTCATTTCACATTTATTCTCTTCATTTTATCCTTTCAAACACATTCGAAGTGTGTTGTGCCCAATTTTGGTACAAACAGGGGAAAATGGGTTTCTTATGGTCAAGTAACATAAATTTTTTGTTTTTTAAGCAAGACACGGGGTGTAACTCATTCTGATCTTATCTTTTTGTAATTCATTTATTTTAATTTCCTGTTGTTGATACCATCTGTACCAGGTTAGTTTCAAAATAGGAATTTATGGTACTAATTTAATCTTTTATTGTGTGAACCTTGACATCTAAAATTATCCAGCTTATAGTAGAAAAAGGTATCTACATATATGGTCGTTGTACTAAAATTGAAAATAATCATCATGTTTTTTTATTGAGAGTAACATTTTTTTGAACCATTCAAAAGGGACTAAAATGTTTTCAGCTACACAGTATTATTTTATAACAATCTATATAGAATTGTCATTGTAGTTTATATGCAACGCTAACTAGGATACACCAACTTAAAGCTTGTAAAATTGATTTGAATGTTGAACAAAAAAGAAGAAAATAGGTTAGACCATGGTTACGAAGAGGTCGAGTGGCTGTGTTTAGTTTAGGGCAAGGTATAGGTTAGTTTTTCTTCATTAATATTGATCATCACTATTCCTTTTATGACCCTTTTCTATTTTCAATCATAATTCGATAAATGCTTGCTATATTTTTTGTGCACGTAACTTATTGTACATGGAGAACCAGGCATGGAAAATTATTGTGCAGATGTTGAAAAGTCCAAGTGGAGCGGAATCCCAGTGATGCAGGCTTTTAAGATAAAGGTGCATTGTGCAAGAAATTATCAAGGAAATGGCAAAGAATCGACCAATTAACACCAAGGGGGAAAATGGGTCTAAGTATTAGTCCTGAATGCAGTGGGCTAATGGAGAAATACAGTGCTTCTTTCTTGTAGGCTAATCTTATGTTGCAACAATCCTTGGATTGGGAAAAGTAAGTTTCAGAAATAGCATCTTATAAGTTTATAATTCCTGGAAAACTCTATATGAACTGCTAGTCAATTGCATTCCTTATCAATTCATATTGTAGAAATTGTTGTCAGAACTACCAAGGAAGTTTGACTCTGAGCTGAAGCAGCAAGTTTGTCATTGGACTGCACATTATGAACACAGGATGCATCAGGAGAAAAAAAGGCTATTTTTCACATAGAAGTGTTTATAGGGCCCAAGTTTATGAGCATATATACAAGATAATCCAGATTGTTATAACTTTGTATCTATTTGTAATTTTTCTGCTCATAATTAATTTGCTTTTTTTCTATGGTGCATGTTCTAAGTGATCTTGTAATAACTACTATTTATAAAATATAATTTGAATTGTAATGGTTTCCTGTTATAATTTTATTTTGCTAAAAAGCACGTAAATGCAGATTTATGATGTGGATTTCTTCTATATGTATTTCCAGGCAAAATGATTTTGAAGCGGGTAGTCATTCCACATGCTTGGGTTAATGATGTGCACGTAAATTTCCATAATTTTACCACCATATTTAATCTATTTAAATTGAATAAATGATCATACTGGGTATTTTAACTTGTTTAAACCAAAATTCATATTATTTGAAATTATCACATATTCATCTTCATCCATGGGCAAAATGATAATTTTTGTGCATATATTAATTGAGAAAATTTAATTGGAAATTTCTATATTATTTTGTAGAAAATTAAAATCAATTACAAGTGGGTTCAAGAAGGAATATGCATGCACAAAGAAGATACAAAAGAATGAAGATGGAAATAATTCAAAGTGAAGAACATGGAGGACCCCACCCACTTACCTTGATTTTCAATTAGGAGCTAAGGCATATGCTAAAAGGCCATTAAAAGCTTCATGTACATTTAAGTGGGGAATTATTGAAGCTAATGATAACTTGGCCACCACACTTCCTACAAGGGCATTTTGGGCATTCCCCAAAAACATGAATTAGGATTTAACACTTGTATAAATAACCCCTTATGTTTCATGTAGTAACCCCCTCTTCCTCTTCATTAGTTTTAGGCTCAAAATAAACAAAGCTCTTCTCTTTCATTTTTCATTGCTACTTAGTCATTTTTATTCTCATGTAATTTCTTTTTTTTATGCAATTTAATACATGATCTTTTCCTTTCTTTGTTTATTTCCTTTCATGTTGTAGTGTAGATCTCTTTTTCTTTTACGCAAATAGAATAGATCTCTTTTCCATTAGCTTTCATTTTTCTTTCTTTTTGCTTTCATGTTGCATGCTACATTTGTTGTTTTGATAACAAAAATGAGAGGCTAATCCCTTCAATTTAGGGATAATGAAGCCTCTAATCATGTAGCTTCAACATTTTGATGTTTTATACTCTCTTTTTGTGCTTTAATGAGAATGTATGAAGTGGTTAACTTGTTGTTTTTTCTTTGAATTTGATAGCCTATATTGTTGATACCAAATAGGCTATACTTAATCAATCACTAACACAAATTACCTCTTCATCTACATATGATAATGGTAATGAAGTGAATGTTGAGATTAAAATTTGATGGTCTATATTTCTAATTAATAGTTCATAGGCCATACTTAAAATAGATTTTGCTTTCAACTTTGTTATCATTTTTCATGTGAGTTAGTAAATGGCTTAAGGGGTGTGCTATAGTTTGTTGGCTTATGTTGAGCTAATTAATAGCACAAATAGGCATACTTATGATAAGCACATCAATTAAGCTAACTAATGACAAAGAAAAGAGAGATCGTAACTTCATCTTGTTGATTTATGTGATCTAAAGAGTGGAAGTTGTAAATTGTCTTAACACTCATATTTTTATCAATTTTCTTTTGCTTGTTTTTCTTCTTTTCTAGTTTAACATTCTCTTCAACCTTGGTTTAATTTGATTGAATAGATTTTTAAAATCATCAATTCCCTACGGATCGACCCGTATTCGCCACGTGCTACATTTGTACACCGTGCGCTTGCGGTTATTATTAATTTACATTCGTTCGACGGTTTTCTAAACCGATAGAATTTCCGTCGACGAACAAGTTTTTGGCGCCATTGCCGGGGACTTGTTTTGATTTTATTTTTCTATTCTTCGAATTATTTTTGTTTGTTTTTGTGTGATTTTAATTTTTGTGTGTTAATTGCATTAAAAAAAATTGTGTGTTTGTGTGTGATTTCTGTTTGCATTGTGATTGTGTGCATCCCTTGTTTTCAGTTTTCATTTTGCTTTTGCATTTGCATATTTTATAAAAAGAAAACACATCACAATTTAAAAAAAAAACAAAAATATTTTATTTCTTTTACAATATTGCATTTATATTTTTGATTACTGCATTTCTCTTTTTCTGTTTACATTCAAAAGAAAAGGAAAAAAAACTGCTCTCTGATTTCCTTCCGCCACTTTTCTGTCCACTGCATATAATACATACTTCCCTTTGTAAATACATACTTCCCTCATCCACTATCTTCATTGCCTTTCAGCAATCACAACTTCATTTTCGATCATCACTTCACCCACACCAAACATAAACTACAATCACCATATAATACAGACATACCATCACCACTGTCATTCAAACCACTAAACAGTAACATCACTTTCCTTAACCAATACAAATACCATACTTCACTGTTCCTCACTCATCAACAGCCACAACATCATCCCTGATTCACTTCCTTCTCCACAAACTTCACACTGCTTTGGCCATACTTCCCACTCCAACAATCACACAATCACCTTCATATTCAACAGAACCGCCTTCACCTTCACTTCCTCAATAACATAACCACCCCCTCCCCCGACTGCACTTCCTCTCACAGTCATCATCAACAACCCGCAAATCCATTCCTCTTACCCGCAAACTACAACCCGCCTCTGCAAAAGCATCTTCCTCAAAGTCACCACTCTATTACCTGATCACCAGAAAAAAATACTTTGAATGCACATCACTTCCAAACTCGCCTGACTTTGCTTCAATCTACCACCAGCATCTCTATGCAACCTGTTACATCATCTACACCATCACCAGTTAAACTAACAGCAGCCACCTACATTAACTTCATATCACCACTCCGCCTACATTCCTCAACCAATTCAAACCATTCCATAACTTCTCTAACACTTCAGTCACTCTGTCCCCTTACTTCCAGCAACCAGCCTCGACCAAACCTCTGCTACCCAATTCCACAACCATTCAAACAAGCCTCGACCACCTGACCTCCTTCAAACATAAGAAATTCAAATTGCACCATCGACCATCATCGACTTCCTCCAAAAATCACCACCAAACTACTTCAGCTCCTAACCCATACAAACATTTCATACTACTATTGGCAACCATCCTATACAACAGAGCAAACCACTTAACCACTATGCACACTCAAACCATTTGAACTCACTGCCAACTCCTCCACAACCCAAGCTTGCTACCATCCACCAATCATTACCACAACACTGACCGCACAACCTTCACCACCCCAATTTCAAGTCGCATGTTTCTCGCCTCGACCTGAAATCAGCTACCATCCCTATTTGATCAAAACGCAGCCGCAATCTCGAAACAGCGACTTCACCACAATCCAATTGAAGCTTCACTTCTTCGAATCCCATTGAACATCGCGAACCCTATAATTAAAGTCGCCTCCACTCCACCTCTTCGAATCGCATCAACCAACTCAACCGAAATAATCGCCGCGACCAAAACCCCCTCTGCATCGCGTGCAACCAGCAACCCACTTCAGACCACTTCAAACCCAAAACGAATCTACAATCAAGTCGATTCAACCTTCCACGATCTGAAGTTAAATCCGAACAAGTTCGATTTATTTATTTTTAGGATTTTCGAGTTTTTGAGCTTATTTTAGCGGAAAGTTGGGAGTGTGTTCTTTTTATTTTTTATTTTTGGGATCTCTGTTGTGTTGTTGACTATGCGTATAGCTTGTTGGGTTGTGAGTGTTAAGCTTAGTTTTGTGTGTGTTAAATTTTATTTTTGGCTAAGTTTAAAAGTTGCCTTGCTTTTGGGTCTATGGGCCTGAGTATTTGAATTTATTTTTTGTTAAAGTGTTTATTCATTTGTTTGTAAAAAAAAAGGTTTTCAACACTTTTGCAGGTTGCAAAAAATCAGAAAGAAGGAGTTGCTTGCTCCAAAAAAATCGCCGCTTAAAAAAAATTGCAAATAAATTCTGCACACTCTGTTATCGGACTCTCATCTCCAGTCTTATTTTAGTTGCATGATTGGTTGCTTGCATTGTATATAAATAAAAATTCAAAAACAAAAAAAAATTTCATTCGTAGTTGCATTGTTAATACACTTTTAATTTTTAGTTTTGCATTTCATCCTAGATTTTGTTAATAATAACGGTCAGACATCGATAACTCTTAATTGTATATTGACAATCTGTCTTCTTTGAACAATTTAATTTCTTGGTGTCTAGGCTATGGTAGAGTAATAACCATTTATAAATATTACGACGATTCGTAAATATTATAGTGGTTGTTCCTCTGAAGGTACTTAAACCTTCGGCTGCATTGCTACGGTGATTCGTGGTGCACCGATAACCCCTGTCCGTTACCTGGTTGAGAACTATCTTGTTTATCTAAGACAATGTGTGAGTATACAATTTTGGGTTAACTTAGGATAAATCATTTGTATTAACCCTTGCATTCATTTATTTGCATTAGTTCATGCATATTTTAAAAAAAACAAAAAAATTTCAAAATCCAAAACTAAAAAAAATTGTAAACATTCCTTTTCCTTTGAAATTTTTAAATCCTTTTTCTTTGAAATTTCAAAAAAAATCCAAAAAAACCAAAATCCAAAAAAAATTTATAAAACCTTTTCAAAAACAAAGAAAAAATTAGGAAAACCAAAAAACAAAACAAAAAAAAAAACAATTTTCCTTTTGAAAAATAAATTTTATTTGTAAATATTTTTCCTTTACAAAAAAAAACTAAAAATATTCTTGAAAATGTCCGAATTTCAATATTCATTTGCATTTTACAATAGTTGTGAAAATTAATATAATCCATATGATTTCACTCCAAATTCGTATGGATATTTTAACAACAAATATTGTGTAAATAATTCGAATTTCGAACAATTTTTTTTTCAAAACAATGACCAACCTTCAACTCTCGAAAATAGCATTGAAATGATTTCATCTTTACTTGAACTCTCTACACAACAAAATCAAAATATAAACGATTTGTGTAACTCATATTTGTGCAATAGTTCAAGTCAAAATAGTCAAAACAATCAAAATTTGAATTCACTTCAAAATTCTAATGATTTCGAGTATAACCTATGCCAATTCAATTTCGAGCTTCAAAATAAATTCCAAAATCAAGATGAAAATGTGAAGCAATTTTCAAATAATTTTGGCAATGGGAATAGTTTCAATAACGATACGATTGAAAATTTTGGTTATCAAAAAATTGAAAATGAAAATTTTCAAATTAATAATCATGAATTTGATTTTGTTGACCAAATGGAAAAAGATAACGGGTATTTATTACTTGAAAAATACAAAACTTTTTGTGAAAATCATAATCAAATCTCAACTTGCGAAGAATCAAATAATAATCTACCGTTTATCGAAATTGACAATTCTTGTTCTCAACAAGTCCAAATCAAAAAATTTCAAGTTAATAATTACAAATTTGACTTTGTTGAGCAAATGAATGAAATTTACGATGATCACACGGATTTGTTGTTTGAAACATATATGAAACAACGTGAAAAACAAAATCAAATTTCAACATGTGACGAGTCAAGTGATAATCCATCTTTGACCACAATTGACGATTTTCAAATAACAACTTTTGAAACTGAAAATGATGATCTTAATGAAGTTGTTGAAAACACGGTAATTGAGTTGGATTTCAATTTTTAAGGGTGTGGAACCAAATTTAAAATTCGATATTCCTTTTCTCGATTTTGAAAATTTAAATACAACAACTTTGGATTTTGAAATTGAGATACGCAATGAAGTTGTTGATAATCCAACAAAGGAAGGCGAATTTAATGAACACGAATTTTTTGAACTTTTGGATGACGAGTTGTTAAATTCCGACGGGGAAGATTTAAATCACCACTTTGATTTTGAAATCAATCATTTCGAAATTGATGATAAACTTGAATTTGGTGAAAATAAATTTCAAGCAATTGTTTTATCAACCCCGAAAATCATTGAAAATAAACAACTCGTTCAATTTTTGATAAAACAAAATTCGTTTTTCCAAATCGACAATCAACTTTGAAATCTTTTACGATTTGGTTTTTCGTGCTTAAGCTGTGACGCAGCGGATTGAACAATGACACCGAAATGAAGATTTCGTGTCAAACAAATCGAAAAGACGATTCGATGAAACAAGATAAATCGATGGATTGATAATACCAAAATGCCCAAATCCGTTGATCTCTCGAGATGCCGGATTCTAGCTATCTCCAACACGTTGATCGCGCATGATACCGTGTTAAAAGATCTACGATTCTTCGACGTTGATCTCGCGCACGAGATTCCATGAATCGGCTTCAAAATCGTTGAGTGCACTCGAATAACCGAAGATGGAGAAAGGAGCTCACACTCAAATTTCAATTTTAAAAGAGGCACAAAGCACTCAAAAGTTTATTCAAAATCAGCCAATTTTACAATGACACAACACCCCTATTTATAGGAGTTTACAACACTGTTCGACCGACCTAACTCACACGACCTACGACTTAACACACACACTAGTTAACAGTACATGCGACTTAACATCACGATTTACAACTTACATACACATGCGACATAACAAAATAACACATATGCGACATAAGGAAATTACAACACGGTTACAACATACGACCTAAGAATACAACACACGGACGCGACCTAACATCATTACAATGCGGCATAAGAATCCAACGACATAAGGAATGCGAGCGACATAAGGACCTTGCGACCTAAGCTTCAAGCGACCTAAGGTAAACACAGCATACTGGAGCGACCTAAGGAATAAGCGACATAAGATGCATGCGACTTAACTCACTAGGTCGTTCCACCATCCTCCACTTCATAACTCGCTAGGTCGTAGCTCGCTAACTCGTTATTCTAGTGCAATGCTTCATCCTCCCCTTGTATCCTGCTACGCCGTAGCTTGTTAGGTCGTTGACGACTCAAAGAACCCGAGCGACCTAAAGCCACCGAGCTATCTTCCGAGCGACTTAAGGAGTTGGGGCGGCTTAACTCATTATGCGCTGCATCATCCTCCCCTGGTTGACACGAATTCGACCCCGAATTCACATTTTCCTCTTCTTCGACAAACTTCTCCCCATAATACGGAATTATTTGGCATTAAAAACATCAGAAGTATGAACATTTTCCGACAACCTTAACTGATACGCATTATCATTGATCTTCTTCAAAAATTTTACTAGACCAATCTTTTGAGCTTTCAACTTGTTGTAAGTTCCAACTAGAAAACGATCTTTCGTCAATACTGCGTAAACAAAATCACGTTCTTTGAAGTCAAAACTCCTTCATTTCTTATCCGCCAGTTGCTTGTACTTCTCATTTGACTTAAGCAATCGTTCATGAACAATCCTGCAACTCATTCACGAAATCAAAAGCTCGTTTAACAAACCCTTTCTGATGTGGAATTATCAACAAATCCAACGGTCCCTTCGGAATTGCTGAATATATTACTTGAAATGGACTGAATCCAGTACTTCGATTAACGGCATGATTATGTGTGAATTCTGCCTGACACAATTTCACATCCCAGCTCCTCAAATTATCCTTCACAAGACATCTCAACAAGTTTCCCAAAGATTTGTTCACCACTTTCGTTTTCCCATCCGTTTGTGGATGATAGGCGCTACTAAAATTCAGCTTAGTCCCAACCATCTTCCACAGACTTAACCAAAAATGACTTAGAAATCGAGTATCCCGGTCAGAAACAATGGTCACAGGTAGCCCATGTAGTCGATAAACCACTTTAAAGAACAATTGAGCAACACGGACTACATCGACGGTATTTTTACAAGCTATGAAATGTGCCATCTTTGAAAATCTATCCACCACAACATATACAGAATCATTTCCCCATTGAGTTCTTGGAAAACCCAAAACAAAATCCATGCTAACATCAACCCATGGTCTAGTAGGCACGGGCAATAGCATATACAATCCTGCATTCGTAGCTGTCCCCTTTGAAACTTGACATATATGACATCTCTACACAAATCTTTCAACTTCTTTCCTCATGGAAGGCCAGAAATATGATTGAGAAATCAACCGCAAGGTATGATCTCTTCCCACATGACCTTCTTCATGCAATTCCTTCACAATCTTCATTCGCAAACTACACTCTGGTATACACAACTGATTTCCTTTGAATAGAAAACCATCTATCAACACATATTCATCCGTCTTCCCTTTCTCGACTTCCTCTACAATCTTAGCAAAGTAAGGATCCTCAACAAACAATTCTGGAAATACTTCAAACCCCGTCACTTCAACTCTCATCGTAGTCAACAAATGATTTCTTCTACTTAATGCGTCTGCCACACGATTTGTAACTCCCGACTTATGCTAGACAACAAATGTAAACTGTTACAAGTATGCGATCCTTGAAGCATGCCTGGCTGCAACTTTACCTGTCCCTGCAAATGTTTCAATGCTTCATGATCAGTATACAACACAAACTCTTTATAAAACAAGTAGTGTCTCCAATGCTTTATGGCTTGGACAATAGCATAGAACTCCAAGTCATAGGTACTGTATCTCATCTTGGCTCCAGAAAGTTTCTCGCTAAAATAAGCAATTGGACGTCCTTTCTGACTCAACACTCCTCCAATCCCAACTTTAGATGCATCCGTATGTAATTCAAATAGTAACTGAAAATCCGGGTATCTAAGAATCGGTGTTGTAGTCAAAAGTGTCTTGATCTGTTGGAAAGCAGAATCAGCCTCTTCAGTCCACACAAACTGCTTTCCTTTCATACAATCTGTCACCGGTGCCATCACGCTACTGAAATATGGAATAAACCTTCGATAGAATGATGCTAACCCATGGAAACTTCTCACTTTAGTTACAGTCCTGGGTTGTGGCCAATCCTTGATTGCTTTTACTTTACCTTGATCCACCTGGATACCTTCCTTGGATAACACATGCCCCAAGAACAAAACACTGTGTGTCATGAACATGCACTTCTTTGTTACCGCGTAAAATTGCTCCTAACGAAGTATCATCAACAATTCCCGCAAGTGTTGTAGATGTTCTTCAGTGCTTCCACTGTATACCAATATATCATCAAAGTATACCACCACGAACTTTCCAATAAACGGTCGAAAGATCTGATTCATCACTCGCATAAAAGTACTAGGCGCATTCGAAAGACCAAACGGCATAACTAGCCATTCATACAACCCTTTCCTAGTCTTGAATGCTGTCTTCCATTTATCTCCTGGTCTAATTCGAATCTGGTGATACCCACTCTTCAAATCAATCTTTGAGAAGATAGCCGCACCACTAAACTGATCTAACAAGTCGTCCAATCTTGGCATCATAAATTTGTACCTCACTGTAATCTTGTTTAGTGCTCGACTATCCGTACACATTCTCCAAGTTCCATCCTTCTTTGGCACTAACAAGGCTGGTACTGCACAAGGACTTAAACTTTCTTGTACGCGCCCTTGTTCAAGTAACTCCTCCACCTGCCTTCTCAACTCTTCGTGCTCCTTTGGACTCATTCTATAATATGGTATATGTGGTAACACAGCTCCCAGAACAAGATCAATCTGATGTTGTATGTCTCTCAATGGTGGTAACTCTATTGGTAATTCTTCAGGAAATACATCTTCAAATTCCTTCAACACTGGCTTAACTTCCTCAGGAATTTCAACCGTTTCACTATTTTCACGTCCAATCAACAGAAATACTTCAGGCTCATCCTCTACTTCTTTGACAAACTCCTTCAAAGATAACAGAGTCTTTAGTTCCTAGATTTCCTCCAACTTGCTTTCACTTTGTTGTCGCTTTTTAGGAACTAAAGTGATTCTAGTGCAATTGAACATGAAACTATAGCAGTTAGTCCTACCATCGTGTTGCACGGCTCTATCGTATTGCCACGGTCTTCCCAACAACAAATGACATAAATCCATATCCACAACATCACACCATATATCATCCTTATACTTCTGTCCGATGGAAAAAAGTTACACAAACTCTTCGACTAACCTTCACTTCCCCTCCTTTCCTCAACCAAGCTAATTTGTGGGGTTTGGGATGCTTCTCTGTCTTTAGCGCCAACTTCTTTACAGCTTCGGTAGAGATGATGTTATCACAACTTCCTGCATCGACAACAAGCTTGCAAACCTTTTCCAAAATAGTGCACGTCGACTGAAAGATATTACTCCTCAACCAACTAGTCTCCTCTTCTTGCTTTGGCGTCAAGCAAGATCTCCTCATCATTAAAGAATATCCCTCGTCTCTTGTCAATAATTCTTCTTCCTCCTCAACTTGTGGTGAATTGGAACATTCTATTTCTGCATCCTCATCCTCAACCTCAGCAACCATCACTCGCTTCTTAGGCTTCGGGCATTCATTGCTCTTATGACCAAACTCCTGACAGTTATAACACTTGAAATTGTTTTTGACCTTGGTCTTAGCAACTTCATTGACAACCGGTTTACTAACAGCCTTGGAAACATTAGTATTGCTACTAGCCCCTTTCACCTTATTGTTGGAATTTGTAAACAACACCACCTCCTGTTCAACCTTGCCTCTCCTAAGCTAGAGCCTTCTGGTGTGCTTCAGCAACGGATCTTGGATCAAACATATTCACCATATCCTAAATTTGCATTCTCAATCCTCCAACAAATCTAGATGTTAACTGTTCCTCCGTTTCCATAATATCATTTCTAGCAATCAGTTATAAAACTCATCTGCGTAATCATTTACCGACTTTGTCCCCTGTCTCAAATTCTGTAAGCGCTGATACATAAGAGACTGATAATTATAAGGCAAGAAAGTAGTCTTCATCAACTTCTTCATCTTTTCCCATGAAACAATCTTCGATTTTCACATTCGTTCCTGTGTAAGTTTAGTTTGTTGCCACCATGCGTAGCTCTTCCCCTCAATCGAGTAGCAACCAACTTAACTCTACGATGCTCGGGTACTTCCTTGAAGTCAAAAATTTCTTCAACGTTTGATAACCAATCCAGAAACTCTTCCGCTATCATTACCCCTTTAAATTATGGAATCTCTGTTTTCATCCCCGACTCCCGTCGACGATCATCTTCAAAATCTCTATTTCTACTTCTTCCTTGGCTTCAGTTTCGACAATAGCTACTATCACCATCACTGGATTCCTCCAAATCTGACGTATGTCGATGTCGATCCTGACCACCAACATTTCTGCTACCATGCACGTCTCTTTTTCTTGAAATTGATAGTTCTCTTCTTCCCCGATCCGATAGTAGTGACATTCTTCTCCTCTCGGAATTTGATGGCGAAATTCTATGACCTCCTTGATTTGAACCTGGCAATGCTCTCCTTTGACTTTGATTCATATCCATCATGAGCCTTTCCAATCTACCAATTCCCTCATAAAACTTCTCATTGAATTGATCACTAATTCGTTGCTCCATTTGCTCAGCATCTTCTCTTCTATACATATCTGCAACATTTTGATGACGATTAACTCCTCTCGGAGGCATGATCTCTCTAACAAGCTCGGCTCCTTCTCTACTTAGCTCGGCTTTGCTTTGATTTGGCTCGACTTTAACTCCAACACTTCCTCTTAACTCCCAATAGGCTCGGCTTAGCAATGATTGGCTAAGTATAGCTCTGATACCAAATTGACGCAGCGGATTGAACAATGACACCGAAATGAAGATTTCGTGTCAAACAAATCGAAAAGACGATTCGATGAAACAAGATAAATTGGTGGATTGATAATACCCAATGCCCAAATCCGTTGATCTCTCGAGATACCGGATTCTAGCAATCTCCAACACGTTGTGTAACAGCCCGCAAATCCGTACCCCTTGAGTCAACACTATTCTACAACAATCAACTCAAGTAGCACAGAAATACGAACTATTTTGGGTTTAAGAAGAAGAGGTAGAAGAAGAAAGTAGAAAACAGTAACAGAATCTAACCATCGCAGCGGAATAAAATATAATAGATACTATATAATCTTTACTCAGCATCAAATATTTCTGTTTACATATATTACATCATCAGAGTACATCAGTCATAGCTCACATCAATATCATACAATGAATACACGACAACTCAAACAGCGGAATATATATATATAACAAGTACGACTATACGTATCGTCATCCAGCTCGTCTCCTGAGTTCCACAGCATCATATCCTGTATCCTATAATACTCGGTCTGACCCGAGCATTATAGTTAAATAATACCCGAGTCAGTCTGGAATACCAACGTGAGAAAGTCACACCCAATTGATTATTAAAGTTCCAAAAATCCTTTGAAAACCAAAGCATCTCGTAAGACCAGGCCACAAATATACATGTCGGGTTTTTACCTTACGATAGCTAAAACAATTTTTATAGAAATCCTCTGATATTATAATAGGGTCTATATACAAATACTTATAAAATAGCCGAAATTGTTACATGATTAAATTCCATCTACTAGCCACAAAAGTGGGTAATACAAACAAAACTCGTACAAGGCTCGTAGGGAGAATGGATTTCCAACAATGACTAGGCACTGGGGTACCACATGTCACAGTACGGGGCCTAGATCACCGTACCGAGGACTACTCCCTTCATCCCCTGCAACACAAGGCCGGAACCATTCCTTACTGAATAGTCCCGAACAAGATAAACCCCGTGGTTGGCGCGACCAACCACCCACTAAGCCGAAATATATAAGGGACATCTAGACAGGGGAATTATCTTGTCCTGCTTGGGCATGACCCACCTAACCCTGATGCATATCCCCTGATTTTCAGTCATTCCCGGTTGATGAGGCTTGAGGCTAAACGTTACCTTTAGAACGTTTTCACTTAGAATGCCCATCGTCCACCTGACGATGTTTCGCAAGCATTCGTCCATACAAGTCCGTCCCGGGTTCGAACGGAACCGAAGGCACTATTCCTACTACATCCATTTTGGAAATATCCTCAGGATTAGTAGCGACTAGCCCTTGCACTTCACTGCTCCATCTTCGAATCCAAAATCGTTTACACGAAACGTACAAACCGGATCGAAGTGGTTTTCGAGAAATAAATCTCGATCCCGGTCTCTTCGAAACGATCAACGCAGTTGGCCAATATTGATAGTCGGTTATTTAACTATCAATTTCTATTCACAAACATCCATCAACAATAAATAATTTTCCAAATTACTTATTACCTTCCAAATATCTTCACAAGATATATTTCTATTTTCAACTCTTTGAAAACAGTTTTAAAACTACCTCTTTTCTCAGAATCAATTTCCCAAATAGTTTCTATTTCCACTGAAATCGCCAAGCACAAAACTTAAGGTTTTAAAAATAATTTAAAACACTTTACTTCGAAATTTATTTTAAAACATTCATTTTAAAAAAAACTACTTCAATAATTTACTAAAAATACATACTATATGATTTTTGAAAATAAAGTTACTTTATAAAATATAAAACTAGATTTTCACTCTTAAAAATAAAATACTAAACCGCATTTAAATAGTTATTACAATAATAGATTTGAAAAAAATATTTACTTATGAATTTTAAACATTCAGAAATAATAAAATTTCTAAAATATGCTTTTTAAAACCACATTAAACTTTTATCTTATATTTAAATTTTCTTTTAAAAAAATACTTGGCTGTCCAGGGAAATATACTTCCCTTCACATTCTTCTTGAAATTCTAATTTCTATCACTTGAATCAATTTCCAAATTGAATTCCAATTTTCTTCCTTCTATTTCAAAATCCATTAATTTTAGAATTTATTTCCTTAATTATGAGTTAAATTACTTTTAACTGAAAATACCAATTCTTAGATTTCTCAAGTTACTTCTTTATTCTTTAAATAAATTTAAACTTTTAAAATAATTCTCTATTCTTTTATTGATATAACTTAAGTTTACAATTCATCGATTTCATTTTATTCAAAATTCTTTCTCTTCATTCTCGAAGTCATTTATTATTATTTTCATAGTACTTCTATTTTTCTCAATTCACTCTTAATTTATTCAAATTTCCTATAATTACTTGACTTACAAATTCATTTCTTTTATTTTCTTTCCAAAATCCAATCTATATAATTTTAGCCATTCATTATACCACAAATATATCCAATCAACCATAACATTCAATATTCCAATATAACTCATTATAAAATGTCAATATTCACAGCAGAGAATATTAAATAATTTAAGTAAATGTTGAGGGATCCAGTTGGATCCCTCCAACCTGTTTTCCCTGCATCCACAGATGTTAGCACAATATAATATACCAATTCCAAAATATCATACTATACCACATCAATCAATTCAACCATTCAACAATTATTTAAATTTAATCATTTAAATTTAAATTTAACTGAGTGAGATTAACTCACCTTTATCTTTGTTTGCAATCCAATCCAAACCAGCTTGTTCTTCATTATTTTCGACCTTGTATAAACATTTATATGGTTTATTAACATTTTAATCACATCGGAAAATTAATTGCCATTTTCAAATTTAATTAACTAATGACTTAGTTTAAAAACTGATTTTCCTTTAATAAATCTTTTCAGTAACTTAAATAGTTAAATAAGGAAATTAAAACAGTTTAAATCCTCAAATCCATTTATTTTAAAATTAAACTAGTAGATTATAAATATTCATTTTTATTTCCTGCTTGAAATCACTTATACCTAAAAATCAAATCTTTATAAACCCTACAACATTTTTGTTTTAAACCTTATCTATATGTAGTTATTCCTACTGTTGACTATATATATATTTCCTGCTTTACTTATATACATACTGGAAAAATATAAAAATCCTTAAGTGTGAAATTAAAGCAGTAATTAACTTGAAAATTTTTAAGCTGCTAAAAATAAAATTTCTGCTTTACCGTGAGAATTACACATAAACAGATTACAGTTTTTATTTTATTTATATATACACTCTTTTTTTTTCTGTTTAAACATATTTTAATTATTTAAATTAGAAACAGAGAACGAGCAAGGAATTTACCCAACTCGAGCAAGCAACAGCACAGACGAACAATCTCGAGCACAACATTCATGCCGCGACTACGACTTCCCAACGAAATCGTCGTCCCCTTCGATAGGTGCGCCGCCGCGACCTCCCCTTCGTCGCGAAGACGAGTCACCACCTGTCACAAATCACGAGCCCTAGCCGCAACCCAGGGGCGACATCGCCACCGACTCCACAAGCTCGCCATGCCATCAGAAACCCTAATTCGCCTCGCGACCATCGCCCCACCCCACACGAGATTCACTCGTTCGCAAATTGCCTGAGCGCCAACCCAAATCGCAACAAACCCCTATCCCTAAATGCCGAAGACACCCAGCTTGATTCAAATGCCGAGGAGACTTAGACAACGGCTCGAATTCGAATCGATCGAAGTGTTAGAGGAGATGATGAATCTAGGAGAGTTAGAACGAACGAGAGTAAGTTTGTTTACTTTATTTTATTTTCGTGAATTTTGAAGCTGGTAAAGGGTGGCCATAGATTTCATCTTCACGTTTCTCTTTTCTTTTTCTTATTAACCAAAATGTTCGGCTTTGAAATAGATGGGAAAGAGGCGTATAGCAGAAGATTTGACTTTAGATTGGATTTTTTTTTATAGGTATACTTTATTTCGATTAATATCAATAAAATTTCAAAGCGTTTATATATCGTGCACTCACACACTAACTCCGATCAATACGAAATTTGAAATCCGATAATAATTCAATATCACGGACCCAATAGAACTGGTTTCGTCAAATTCCGAGACTGTCCCTCGGAAAGTTATTTTTAAATTCAATTTAAACAATAAAATTTTAAAACTGAACAAATCGCCTCCAAATTCAATTTTAACACTTTTACTGCCTCCACTATCATTTATATAAATTTTATAAGCCTTCAAATTATTTTTAATCGGATTAAAATTCCAGATTCAACATTTCATTCAAATTCAAGTTATTTAATTCAACAATTTAATTATCAATTAAATTATGATATTTGAAATATTTGTAATTTAAGTTGATAATTAACATTTAAATAATTTAAATCAATTAAATATTCCGATTTTAAATGGCTTAAAATTCTGAGTCGTCACATTCCTCCCCTCTTAAAAGAATTTCGTCCCCGAAATTACTAGTTAGGAAGAATGATCCATAACCCATTAACTATCTTCTCAACTCCAAATAGTTTTTTTTTTTTTTTTAACAATTCAACATCTCACCAACTATCTTCTTATAGAAGACCCACTATTATTCTTATTAATTTTCCAAACCTTTCCCTAGTTTGCAATCAATCCTATTTGCTCAACCGTTCCAGTTTTAACCTTAAAACCAATTTTGATTAATCAAAATCTTCTCAAAATTTTCTAACTCCCTAAATTTCCGGAAAATTTTGGCAGAGTCCCCTTTGTACGGAGGAGCTTTTGCAATTTGACAAAAGAGATAAATATATATACATCGACCCACACGGTCGGAAAAACCAAAAAACAGTTCATATTTTCTATTTTAATTGCGTAGGCGTACCTTATTTAGCATTTTAAGCAAGCAGCTTATTTATTTTAGCAAATAGCACAACCAAATCCAGTCACACGGCTTCCAGGTCCCTGTACTTACTCAGTTTAAACTTGTAAGTGTCAAATATAATAAGTTTAACATATTTCACTTACTTGCAATAGTTAAAGCATATGACTTTTAAAAAGAAATTCACACCAAACATTTTTCCGTAAGCAATCTATATAGCTTACATGCTACTCCAACTATGTCAATCAATTTACAACCCATTTTCATTCAATCCGAATTGTTTTCAATCCATTCGTATACAACTTCATCAATTTGAAAGGTTTAAAACTCAATCACTTACATTAATTTATTTTTAAGCAAACTGAACTCATATTTAGTTCAATTGCTCTCGAAATCAATTTATTTTACTTCTCTCACTCATAGAATATTTAATTACCCCATTTACAACAAACAACAATTTATTTCATGCAATTTGACGGGATTTAGGTGAATAAATAAGCATTTATGTTTTATAACCAATTCAAATTGATTTCACTCTATTTCCAAATTTATTCACAATCCAATTATCCTCGCTTCCATTTCGGATTTGAATACATTCACTTGTATTTCATTTATTAACCAAACTAGTTCATACAAAACTATTAACATCTTAGGTCCGTCTTCATTACCAATTTAATTACTCTTTTATTTTAATTCATTCACAAGCATTTATTTACATTTCATTCCATATTTGTTTATTCCAATCTATTTTATTTAGCTCGAAAACAATCCGGGCTATTTTATTCAATAACCATTTCTCAACTTATTTAAACTATATTTCATTTGATACTTATTTATTCCATCATTATTCATTCAATATAATTAGTTTATCCAAATTCACTTAAACCATTCTAATAAACTCGAAACATTCTATTTTCCTTATTGTCTCAAGTTATTTCCATCCCTTACTAATTTAAATGGTTTTCAATTATTTATTTAAGCAATTTCATTCCATTAAATATTATCGGCAACACACCGAATTTTTATTTCAATTAAAATTTATTCTTACTTGATTTAAATCCAATTTACTATTATTAAACTTAATTTTAAGTTGAATGCAATTCAACTCATTTCCAAAAAAAAAATTTTATTCTAGCTTAAGTTTATTCACTCCAATTTATACTTAAGCCCATTTTATTTTCCAGTAAATCTCCTTTTTGCAATTAAATTTCTCTTTTCAATTCAATTTGATTCTATCCCAATCTAATCTCATTTCATACTTATTTGATTATTTATTATAAAATTTAACTTTTCAGATTTAATCCATTCAATTTATTTCCTGGCTATTTCCAAGTTATCTTCACTTATGGATTTTATTTGCACATTCAAACATTGCTATTTTAATCCATTTACATTTTTACATTTTTATCCGATATACTCCAATTATATTAAATTTATTGCCACTTCAAGTTAAATTTAAATTAATAACTCAAGTTCTGAATCCACTATCCATTCTCAATTTACCACCGAATTTTATGAACTCACAGTTCAATTTTATTTCACCAACAATTTAAGTAGAATTTAATTTATCACTTGAGTTTATTTCCAAACTTCATCATAAACTCATAATTCAACCTTACTTAACTACATTGGGTTCTCAATACATATTTCACTATATAATTCATTATCTAAATAGTCTTTTCCCAACTTATGATTCAGAACTTGATTTTAAGTTTCAAAATTTTTTTCATTTAAATTTGCTTAAGTTCCATTTTACTTTAAAATTTTCAAGTTTTGATCTTCAATTTATTTTTCAATTCATCAAACAATTTTTATTTTGGATTTTGTATTCCATTTCCAATTTAATAAGTCACAACTTATCATTTATACAATTTCCTTCATCATAAGCTTGAATATATTCTTCTTTTTATTTTAACCCAAGCGTTATGCTTCTTTATAACCCAAGCATATTTTATTCATGCATTTTAATTCTTTTATAAGTTATTCTGGTTTATTTAACTCAATCAAATTCTTGCCCAATTTATTTCTTATCCAACTTATTTTCCAGTTATCCAGGTAAGAATTTAAATTTCATTCACTAATTCAATTGAATTCTGATTCCAATCCAATTTTGTTAACTCAAATTCACTTAACTCAATTCAATTTCAACTCGATTTCGAATACAACTGGATATTAGTTTCAGCCCATCCAATTAATTTCAATCCAGTTATATTTTTTTATTTCATCAATCCAAGTTAATTCCATTTTAACTCTTCACTTTAGATTTATATCCTATTATCCAATGCTTAAATTTCTTCCTGATTTAAGAATCACTTCCAAAACTTTGGTTTCAAATTATTTTGAAATCTCCAACAATTCAAAATCACACTTCTCAAAAATTAAACCAACCCTGGTTTTATTCCCCACAAATTTCCTTTGAAATTTTCAAAAACAACTAGTTTTCTGAACAAATCAATTTTTTTTCTTTGGCAGCAATCCATCACTTAGAAATTCGAAAATGAATATTGATGATGCGGCCGTCATCATCAGAATTATTTTCCAATAATCCAAGTGATTGCAATGCTATATCACTTTCAAAATCCATTTTAAAACAATTTTCCTTTCGGAAGTATCTCCCAAAACAATTGTGTTATTATTCATCTTCAAATACTTTGGCAATCACTTCCAAATTTCCGGGATTTAAATTTCCAAATTTTGCTTAAATAAATTTTTAACTATAATTCATTTGCACAGGTTATGTTCATACAAATTCTCAATTGATTATATTTCAATTCATAAATTACATCTATAATTCATATTTATAAATTTCATTCTATAATGAATTTATCCCTTAAATTTTAATTATATTTCAATTTCTACTTAAATTTTCACTTAACAATGATAATACTTTAATATTATCATTTCTAACATCCAGACAACCATATATTAGCTAAAATAGTTTACAAAAACTTTCTCTATATCAAAATATATTTTTGGGTAAAATTATTTCATTTACCCATATTTAAAACAATATCGTGTCAATTGTTCTATTCAAGGGTTTAGAAACCCCTTCGATACAGTTGCGCAGACTGTGCCGACGAAGGTTCATATGCCACTCAATAAACCAATCAACACAATATTAAAACAGTTTATATTCACTAACAAATACGCGCTCATATTTATTAATACGCTCAAACTCATTATAGAGTACCACGGACTCTATTTAAATGAGTAATTCCCACCAGAGCCAAGGTTATCTCCAACCTAAGCTCTGATACCAACTGTAACAGCCCGCAAATCCGTACCCCTTGAGTCAACACTATTCTACAACAATCAACTCAAGTTGCACAGAAATACGAACCATTTTGGGTTTAAGAAGAAGAGGTAGAAGAAGAAAGTAGAAAACAGTAACAGAATCTAACCATCGCAGCGGAATATAATATAATAGATACTATATAATCTTTACTCAGCATCAAATATTTCTGTTTACATATATTACATCATCAGAGTACATCAGTCATAGCTCACATCAATATCATACAATGAATACACGACAACTCAAACAGCGGAATATATATATAACAAGTACGACTATACGTATCGTCATCCAGCTCGTCTCATGAGTTCCACAGCATCATATCCTGTATCCTATAATACTCGGTCTGACCCGAGCATTATAGTTAAATAATACCCGAGTCAGTCTGGAATACCAGCGTGAGAAAGTCACACCCAATTGATTATTAAAGTTCCAAAAATCCTTTGAAAACCAAAGCATCTCGTAAGACCACGCCACAAATAAACATGTCGGGTTTTTACCTTACGATAGCTAAAACAATTTTTATAGAAATCCTCTGATATTATAATAGGGTCTATATACAAATACTTATAAAATAGCCGAAATTGTTACATGATTAAATTCCAGCTACTAGCCACAAAAGTGGGTAATACAAACAAAACTCGTACAAGGCTCGTAGGGAGAATGGATTTCCAACAATGACTAGGCACTGGGGTACCACCTGTCACAGTACGGGGCCTAGATCACCGTACCGAGGACTACTCCCTTCATCCCCTGCATCACAAGGCCGGAACCATTCCTTACTGAATAGTCCCGAACAAGATAAACCCCGTGGTTGGCGCGACCAACCACCCACTAAGCCGAAATATATAAGGGACATCTAGACAGGGGAATTATCTTGTCCTGCTTGGGCATGACCCACCTAACCCTGCTGCATATCCCCTGATTTTCAGTCATTCCCGGTTGATGAGGCTTGAGGCTAAACGTTACCTTTAGAATGTTTTCACTTAGAATGCCCATCGTCCACCTGACGATGTTTCGCAAGCATTCGTCCATACAAGTCCGTCCCGGGTTCGAACGGAACCGAAGGCACTATTCCTACTACATCCATTTTGGAAATATCCTCAGGATTAGTAGCGACTAGCCCTTGCACTTCACTGCTCCATCTTCGAATCCAAAATCGTTTACACGAAACGTACAAACCGGATCGAAGTGGTTTTCGAGAAATAAATCTCGATCCCGGTCTCTTCGAAACGATCAACGCAGTTGGCCAATATTGATAGTCGGTTATTTAACTATCAATTTCTATTCACAAACATCCATCAACAATAAATAATTTTCCAAATTACTTATTACCTTCCAAATATCTTCACAAGATATATTTCTATTTTCAACTCTTTGAAAACAGTTTTAAAACTACCTCTTTTCTCAGAATCAATTTCCCAAATAATTTCTATTTCCACTGAAATCGCCAAGCACAAAACTTAAGGTTTTAAAAATAATTTAAAACACTTTACTTCGAAATTTATTTTAAAACATTCATTTTAAAAAAAACTACTTCAATAATTTACTAAAAATACATACTATATGATTTTTGAAAATAAAGTTACTTTATAAAATATAAAACTAGATTTTCACTCTTAAAAATAAAATACTAAACCACATTTAAATAGTTATTACAATAATAGATTTGAAAAAAATATTTACTTATGAATTTTAAACATTCAGAAATTATAAAATTTCTAAAATATGCTTTTTAAAACCACATTAAACTTTTATCTTATATCTAAATTTTCTTTTAAAAAAATACTTGGCTGTCCAGGGAAATATACTTCCCTTCACATTCTTCTTGAAATGCTAATTTCTATCACTTGAATCAATTTCCAAATTGAATTCCAATTTTCTTCCTTCTATTTCAAAATCCATTAATTTTAGAATTTATTTCCTTAATTATGAGTTAAATTACTTTTAACTGAAAATACCAATTCTTAGATTTCTCAAGTTACTTCTTTATTCTTTAAATAAATTTAAACTTTTAAAATAATTCTCTATTCTTTTATTGATATAACTTAAGTTTACAATTCATCGATTTCATTTTATTCAAAATTCTTTCTCTTCATTCTCGAAGTCATTTATTATTATTTTCATATTACTTCTATTTTTCTTAATTCACTCTTAATTTATTCAAATTTCCTATAATTACTTGACTTACAAATTCATTTCTTTTATTTTCTTTCCAAAATCCAATCTATATAATTTTAGCCATTCATTATACCACAAATATATCCAATCAACCATAACATTCAATATTCCAATATAAATCATTATAAAATGTCAATATTCACAGCAGAGAATATTAAATAATTTAAGTAAATGTTGAGGGATCCAGTTGGATCCCTCCAACCTGTTTTCCCTGCATCCACAGATGTTAGCACAATATAATATACCAATTCCAAAATATCATACTATACCAAATCAATCAATTCAACCATTCAACAATTATTTAAATTTAATCATTTAAATTTAAATTTAACTGAGTGAGATTAACTCACCTTTATCTTTGTTTGCAATCCAATCCAAACCAGCTTGTTCTTCATTATTTTCGACCTTGTATAAACATTTATATGGTTTATTAACATTTTAATCACATCGGAAAATTAATTGCCATTTTCAAATTTAATTAACTAATGACTTAGTTTAAAAACTGATTTTCCTTTAATAAATCTTTTCAGTAACTTAAATAGTTAAATAAGGAAATTAAAACAGTTTAAATCCTCAAATCCATTTATTTTAAAATTAAACTAGTAGATTATAAATATTCATTTTTATTTCCTGCTTGAAATCACTTATACCTAAAAATCAAATCTTTATAAACCCTACAACATTTTTGTTTTAAACCTTATCTATATGTAGTTATTCCTACTGTTGACTATATATATATTTCCTGCTTTACTAATATACATACTGGAAAAATATAAAAATCCTTAAGTGTGAAAATAAAAGCAGTAATTAACTTGAAAATTTTTAAGCTGCTAAAAATAAAATTTCTGCTTTACCGTGAGAATTACACATAAACAGATTACAGTTTTTATTTTATTTATATATACACTCTTTTTTTTCTGTTTAAACATATTTTAATTATTTAAATTAGAAACAGAGAACGAGCAAGGAATTTACCCAACTCGAGCAAGCAACAGCACAGACGAACAATCTCGAGCACAACATTCATGCCGCGACTACGACTTCCCAACGAAATCGTCGTCCCCTTCGATAGATGCGCCGCCGCGACCTCCCCTTCGTCGCGAAGACGAGTCACCACCTGTCACAAATCACGAGCCCTAGCCGCAACCCAGTGGCGACATCGCCACCGACTCCACAAGCTCGCCATGCCATCAGAAACCCTAATTCGCCTCGCGACCATCGCCCCACCCCACACGAGATTCACTCGTTCGCAAATTGCCTGAGCGCCAACCCAAATCGCAACAAACCCCTATCCCTAAATGCCGAAGACACCCAGCTTGATTCAAATGCCGAGGAGACTTAGACAACGGCTCGAATTCGAATCGATAGAAGTGTTAGAGGAGATGATGAATCTAGGAGAGTTAGAACGAACGAGAGTAAGTTTGTTTACTTTATTTTATTTTCGTGAATTTTGAAGCTGGTAAAGGGTGGCCATAGATTTCATCTTCACGTTTCTCTTTTCTTTTTCTTATTAACCAAAATGTTCGGCTTTGAAATAGATGGGAAAGAGGCGTATAGTAGAAGATTTGACTTTAGATTGGATTTTTTTTTATAGGTATACTTTATTTCGATTAATATCAATAAAATTTCAACGCGTTTATATATCGTGCACTCACACACTAACTCCGATCAATACGAAATTTGAAATCCGATAATAATTCAATATCACGGACCCAATAGAACTGGTTTCGTCAAATTCCGAGACTGTCCCTCGGAAAGTTATTTTTAAATTCAATTTAAACAATAAAATTTTAAAACTGAACAAATCGCCTCCAAATTCAATTTTAACACTTTTACTGCCTCCACTATCATTTATATAAATTTTATAAGCCTTCAAATTATATTTAATCGGATTAAAATTCCAGATTCAACATTTCATTCAAATTCAAGTTATTTAATTCAACAATTTAATTATCAATTAAATTATGATATTTGAAATATTTGTAATTTAAGTTGATAATTAACATTTAAATAATTTAAATCAATTAAATATTCCGATTTTAAATGGCTTAAAATTCTGAGTCGTCACATTCCTCCCCTCTTAAAAGAATTTCGTCCCCGAAATTACTAGTTAGGAAGAATGATCCATAACCCATTAACTATCTTCTCAACTCCAAATAGTTTTTTTTTTTTAACAATTCAACATCTCACCAACTATCTTCTTATAGAAGACCCACTATTATTCTTATTAATTTTCCAAACCTTTCCCTAGTTTGCAATCAATCCTATTTGCTCAACCGTTCCAGTTTTAACCTTAAAACCAATTTTGATTAATCAAAATCTTCTCAAAATTTTCTAACTCCCTAAATTTCCGGAAAATTTTGGCAGAGTCCCCTTTGTACGGAGGAGCTTTTGAAATTTGACAAAAGAGATAAATATATATACATCGACCCACACGGTCGGAAAAACCAAAAAACAGTTCATATTTCCTATTTTAATTGCGTAGGCGTACCTTATTTAGCATTTTAAGCAAGCAGCTTATTTATTTTAGCAAATAGCACAACCAAATCCAGTCACACGGCTTCCAGGTCCCTGTACTTACTCAGTTTAAACTTGTAAGTGTCAAATATAATAAGTTTAACATATTTCACTTACTTGCAATAGTTAAAGCATATGACTTTTAAAAAGAAATTCACACCAAACATTTTTCCGCAAGCAATCTATATAGCTTACATGCTACTCCAACTATGTCAATCAATTTACAACCCATTTTCATTCAATCCGAATTGTTTTCAATCCATTCGTATACAACTTCATCAATTTGAAAGGTTTAAAACTCAATCACTTACATTAATTTATTTTTAAGCGAACTGAACTCATATTTAGTTCAATTGCTCTCGAAATCAATTTATTTTACTTCTCTCACTCATAGAATATTTAATTACCCCATTTACAACAAACAACAATTTATTTCATGCAATTTGACGGGATTTAGGTGAATAAATAAGCATTTATGTTTTATAACCAATTCAAATTGATTTCACTCTATTTCCAAATTTATTCACAATCCAATTATCCTCGCTTCCATTTCGGATTTGAATACATTCACTTGTATTTCATTTATTAACCAAACTAGTTCATACAAAACTATTAACATCTTAGGTCCGTCTTCATTACCAATTTAATTACTCTTTTATTTTAATTCATTCACAAGCATTTATTTACATTTCATTCCATATTTGTTTATTCCAATCTATTTTATTTAGCTCGAAAACAATCCGGGCTATTTTATTCAATAACCATTTCTCAACTTATTTAAACTATATTTCATTTGATACTTATTTATTCCATCATTATTCATTCAATATAATTAGTTTATCCAAATTCACTTAAACCATTCTAATAAACTCGAAACATTCTATTTTCCTTATTGTCTCAAGTTATTTCCATCCCTTACTAATTTAAATGGTTTTCAATTATTTATTTAAGCATTTTCATTCCATTAAATATTATCGACAACACACCGAATTTTTATTTCAATTAAAATTTATTCTTACTTGATTTAAATCCAATTTACTATTATTAAACTTAATTTTAAGTTGAATGCAATTCAACTCATTTCCAAAATATTTTTTTTTTATTCTAGCTTAAGTTTATTCACTCCAATTTATACTTAAGCCCATTTTATTTTCCAGTAAATCTCCTTTTTGCAATTAAATTTCTCTTTTCAATTCAATTTGATTCTATCCCAATCTAATCTCATTTCATACTTATTTGATTAGTTATTATAAAATTTAACTTTTCAGATTTAACCCATTCAATTTATTTCCTGGCTATTTCCAAGTTATCTTCACTTATGGATTTTATTTGCACATTCAAACATTGCTATTTTAATCCATTTACATTTTTACATTTTTATCCGATATACTCCAATTATATTAAATTTATTGCCACTTCAAGTTAAATTTAAATTAATAACTCAAGTTCTGAATCCACTATCCATTCTCAATTTACCACCGAATTTTATGAACTCACAGTTCAATTTTATTTCACCAACAATTTAAGTAGAATTTAATTTATCACTTGAGTTTATTTCCAAACTTCATCATAAACTCATAATTCAACCTTACTTAACTACATTGGGTTCTCAATACATATTTCACTATATAATTCATTATCTAAATAGTCTTTTCCCAACTTATGATTCAGAACTTGATTTTAAGTTTCAAAATTTTTTTCATTTAAATTTTCTTAAGTTCCATTTTACTTTAAAATTTTCAAGTTTTGATCTTCAATTTATTTTTCAAATCATCAAACAATTTTTATTTTGGATTTTGTATTCCATTTCCAATTTAATAAGTCACAACTTATCATTTATACAATTCCCTTCATCATAAGCTTGAATATATTCTTCCTTTTATTTTAACCAAGGCCTTATGCTTCTTTATAACCCAAGCATATTTTATTCATGCATTTTAATTCTTTTATAAGTTATTCTGGTTTATTTAACTCAATCAAATTCTTACCCAATTTATTTCTTATCCAACTTATTTTCCAGTTATCCAGGTAAGAATTTAAATTTCATTAACTAATTCAATTGAATTCTCATTCCAATCCAATTTTGTTAACTCAAATTCACTTAACTCAATTCAATTTCAACTCGATTTCGAATACAACTTGATATTAGTTTCAGCCCATCCAATTAATTTCAATCCAGTTATATTTTTTTTATTTCATCAATCCAAGTTAATTCCATTTTAACTCTTCACTTAAAATTTATATCCTATTATCCAATGCTTAAATTTCTTCCTGATTTAAGAATCACTTCCAAAACTTTGGTTTCAAATTATTTTGAAATCTCCAACATTTCAAAATCACACTTCTCAAAAATTAAACCAACCCTGGTTTTATTCCCCACAAATTTCCTTTGAAATTTTCAAAAACAACTAGTTTTCTTAACAAATCAATTTTTTTTCTTTGGCAGCAATCCATCACTTAGAAATTCGAAAATGAATATTGATGATGCGGCCGTCATCATCAGAATTATTTTCCAATAATCCAAGTGATTGCAATGCTATATCACATTCAAAATCCATTTTAAAACAATTTTCCTTTCGGAAGTATCTCCCAAAACAATTGTGTTATTATTCATCTTCAAATACTTTGACAATCATTTCCAAATTTCCGGGATTTAAATTTTCAAATTCTGCTTAAATAAATTTTTAACTATAATTCATTTGCACAGCTTATGTTCATACAAATTCTCATTTGATTATATTTCAATTCATAAATTACATCCATAATTCAAATTTATAAATTTCATTCTATAATGAATTTATCCCTTAAATTTTAATTATATTTCAATTTCTACTTAAATTTTCACTTAACAATGATAATACTTTAATATTATCATTTCTAACATCCAGACAACCATATATTAGCTAAAATAGTTTACAAAAACTTTCTCTATATCAAAATATATTTTTGGGTAAAATTATTTCATTTACCCATATTTAAAACAATATCGTGTCAATTGTTCTATTCAAGGGTTTAGAAACCCCTTCGATACAGTTGCGCAGACTGTGCCGACGAAGGTTCATATGCCACTCAATAAACCAATCAACACAATATTAAAACAGTTTATATTCACTAACAAATACGCGCTCATATTTATTAATACGCTCAAACTCATTATAGAGTACCACGGACTCTATTTAAATGAGTAATTCCCACCAGAGCCAAGGTTATCTCCAACCTAAGCTCTGATACCAACTGTAACAGCCCGCAAATCCGTACCCCTTGAGTCAACACTATTCTACAACAATCAACTCAAGTTGCACAGAAATACGAACCATTTTGGGTTTAAGAAGAAGAGGTAGAAGAAGAAAGTAGAAAACAGTAACAGAATCTAACCATCGCAGCGGAATAAAATATAATAGATACTATATAATCTTTACTCAGCATCAAATATTTCTGTTTACATATATTACATCATCAGAGTACATCAGTCATAGCTCACATCAATATCATACAATGAATACACGACAACTCAAACAGCGGAATATATATATAACAAGTACGACTATACGTATCGTCATCCAGCTCGTCTCCTGAGTTCCACAGCATCATATCCTGTATCCTATAATACTCGGTCTGAACCGAGCATTATAGTTAAATAATACCCGAGTCAGTCTGGAATACCAGCGTGAGAAAGTCACACCCAATTGATTATTAAAGTTCCAAAAATCCTTTGAAAACCAAAGCATCTCGTAAGACCACGCCACAAATAAACATGTCGGGTTTTTACCTTACGATAGCTAAAACAATTTTTATAGAAATCCTCTGATATTATAATAGGGTCTATATACAAATACTTATAAAATAGCCGAAATTGTTACACGATTAAATTCCAGCTACTAGCCACAAAAGTGGGTAATACAAACAAAACTCGTACAAGGCTCGTAGGGAGAATGGATTTCCAACAATGACTAGGCACTGGGGTACCACCTGTCACAGTACGGGGCCTAGATCACCGTACCGAGGACTACTCCCTTCATCCCCTGCAACACAAGGCCGGAACCATTCCTTACTGAACAGTCCTGAACAAGATAAACCCCGTGGTTGGCGCGACCAACCACCCACTAAGCCGAAATATATAAGGGACATCTAGACAGGGGAATTATCTTGTCCTGCTTGGGCATGACCCACCTAACCCTGCTGCATATCCCCTGATTTTCAGTCATTCCCGGTTGATGAGGCTTGAGGCTAAACGTTACCTTTAGAATGTTTTCACTTAGAATGCCCATCGTCCACCTGACGATGTTTCGCAAGCATTCGTCCATACAAGTCCGTCCCGGGTTCGAACGGAACCGAAGGCACTATTCCTACTACATCCATTTTGGAAATATCCTCAGGATTAGTAGCGACTAGCCCTTGCACTTCACTGCTCCATCTTCGAATCCAAAATCGTTTACACGAAACGTACAAACCGGATCGAAGTGGTTTTCGAGAAATAAATCTCGATCCCGGTCTCTTCGAAACGATCAACGCAGTTGGCCAATATTGATAGTCGGTTATTTAACTATCAATTTCTATTCACAAACATCCATCAACAATAAATAATTTTCCAAATTACTTATTACCTTCCAAATATCTTCACAAGATATATTTCTATTTTCAACTCTTTGAAAACAGTTTTAAAACTACCTCTTTTCTCAGAATCAATTTCCCAAATAGTTTCTATTTCCACTGAAATCGCCAAGCACAAAACTAAGGTTTTAAAAATAATTTAAAACACTTTACTTCAAAATTTATTTTAAAACATTCATTTTAAAAAAAACTACTTCAATAATTTACTAAAAATACATACTATATGATTTTTGAAAATAAAGTTACTTTATAAAATATAAAACTAGATTTTCACTCTTAAAAATAAAATACTAAACCACATTTAAATAGTTATTACAATAATAGATTTGAAAAAAATATTTACTTATGAATTTTAAACATTCAGAAATAATAAAATTTCTAAAATATGCTTTTTAAAACCACATTAAACTTTTATCTTATATTTAAATTTTCTTTTAAAAAAATACTTGGCTGTCCAGGGAAATATACTTCCCTTCACATTCTTCTTGAAATTCTAAATTCTATCACTTGAATCAATTTCCAAATTGAATTCCAATTTTCTTCCTTCTATTTCAAAATCCATTAATTTTAGAATTTATTTCCTTAATTATGAGTTAAATTACTTTTAACTGAAAATACCAATTCTTAGATTTCTCAAGTTACTTCTTTATTCTTTAAATAAATTTAAACTTTTAAAATAATTCTCTATTCTTTTATTGATATAACTTAAGTTTACAATTCATCGATTTCATTTTATTCAAAATTCTTTCTCTTCATTCTCGAAGTCATTTATTATTATTTTCATATTACTTCTATTTTTCTCAATTCACTCTTAATTTATTCAAATTTCCTATAATTACTTGACTTACAAATTCATTTCTTTTATTTTCTTTCCAAAATCCAATCTATATAATTTTAGCCATTCATTATACCACAAATATATCCAATCAACCATAACATTCAATATTCCAATATAACTCATTATAAAATGTCAATATTCACAGCAGAGAATATTAAATAATTTAAGTAAATGTTGAGGGATCCAATTGGATCCCTCCAACCTGTTTTCCCTGCATCCACAGATGTTAGCACAATATAATATACCAATTTCAAAATATCATACTATACCACATCAATCAATTCAACCATTCAACAATTATTTAAATTTAATCATTTAAATTTAAATTTAACTGAGTGAGATTAACTCACCTTTATCTTTGTTTGCAATCCAATCCAAACCAGCTTGTTCTTCATTATTTTCGACCTTGTATAAACATTTATATGGTTTATTAACATTTTAATCACATCGGAAAATTAATTGCCATTTTCAAATTTAATTAACTAATGACTTAGTTTAAAAACTGATTTTCCTTTAATAAATCTTTTCAGTAACTTAAATAGTTAAATAAGGAAATTAAAGCAGTTTAAATCTTCAAATCCATTTATTTTAAAATTAAACTAGTAGATTATAAATATTCATTTTTATTTCCTGCTTGAAATCACTTATACCTAAAAATCAAATCTTTATAAACCCTACAACATTTTTGTTTTAAACCTTATCTATATGTAGTTATTCCTACTGTTGACTATATATATATTTCCTGCTTTACTTATATACATACTGGAAAAATATAAAAATCCTTAAGTGTGAAAATAAAAGCAGTAATTAACTTGAAAATTTTTAAGCCGCTAAAAATAAAATTTCTGCTTTACCGTGAGAATTACACATAAACAGATTACAGTTTTTATTTTATTTATATATACACTCTTTTTTTTTCTGTTTAAACATATTTTAATTATTTAAATTAGAAACAGAGAACGAGCAAGGAATTTACCCAACTCGAGCAAGCAACAGCACAGACGAACAATCTCGAGCACAACATTCATGCCGCGATTATGACTTCCCAACGAAATCGTCGTCCCCTTCGATAGATGCGCCGCCGCGACCTCCCCTTCGTCGCGAAGACGAGTCGCCACCTGTCACAAATCACGAGCCCTAGCCGCAACCCAGTGGCGACATCGCCACCGACTCCACAAGCTCGCCATGCCATCAGAAACCCTAATTCGCCTCGCGACCATCGCCCCACCCCACACGAGATTCTCTCGTTCGCAAATTGCCTGAGCGCCAACCCAAATCGCAACAAACCCCTATCCCTAAATGCAGAAGACACCCAGCTTGATTCAAATGCCGAGGAGACTTAGACAACGGCTCGAATTCGAATCGATCGAAGTGTTAGAGGAGATGATGAATCTAGGAGAGTTAGAACGAACGAGAGTAAGTTTGTTTACTTTATTTTATTTTCGTTAATTTTGAAGCTGGTAAAGGGTGGCCATAGATTTCATCTTCACGTTTCTCTTTTCTTTTTCTTATTAACCAAAATGTTCGGCTTTGAAATAGATGGGAAAGAGGCATATAGCAGAAGATTTGACTTTAGATTGGATTTTTTTTTATAGGTATACTTTATTTCGATTAATATCAATAAAATTTCAACGCGTTTATATATCGTGCACTCACACACTAACTCCGATCAATACGAAATTTGAAATCCGATAATAATTCAATATCACGGACCCAATAAAACTGGTTTCGTCAAATTCCGAGACTGTCCCTCGGAAAGTTATTTTAAATTCAATTTAAACAATAGAATTTTAAAACTGAACAAATCGCCTCCAAATTCAATTTTAACACTTTTACTGCCTCCACTATCATTTATATAAATTTTATAAGCCTTCAAATTATTTTTAATCGGATTAAAATTCTAGATTCAACATTTCATTCAAATTCAAGTTATTTAATTCAACAATTTAATTATCAATTAAATTATGATATTTGAAATATTTGTAATTTAAGTTGATAATTAACATTTAAATAATTTAAATCAATTAAATATTCCGATTTTAAATGGCTTAAAATTCTGAGTTGTCACACGTTGATCATGCACGATACCGTGTTAAAAGATCTACGATTCTTCGACGTTGATCTCGCGCACGAGATTCCGTGAATCGGCTTCAAAATCGTTGACTCGAGCGCACTCGAATAACCAAAGATGGAGAAAGGAGCTCACACTCAACTTCCAATTTTAAAAGAGGAACAAAGCACTCAAAAATTTATTCAAAATCAACCAATTTTACAATGACACAACACCCCTATTTATAGGAGTTTACAACACTGTTCGGCCAACCTAACTCACACGACCTACGACTTAACACACACACGAGTTAACAGTACATGCGACTTAACATCATGATTTACAACTTACATACACATGCGACATAACAAAAAAACACATATGCGACATAAGGAAATTACAACACGGTTACAACATACGACATAAGAATACAACACACGGACGCCACCTAACATCATTACAATGCGGCATAAGAATCCAGCGACATAAGGAATGTGAGCGACACAAGGACCTTGCGACCTAAGGTAAACACGGCATACTAGAGCCACGTAAGGAATAAGCGACATAAGATGCATGCGACTTAACTCACTAGGTCATTCCATGATCCTCCACTTCATAACTCGCTAGGTCATAGCTCGCTAACTCGTTATTCTGGTGCAATGCTTCATCCTCCCCTTGTATCCGGCTACGCCGTAGCTTGTTAGGTCGTTGGCGACTCAAAGAACCCGAGCGATCTAAAGCCACCGAGCTATCTTTCGAGCGACTTAAGGAGTTGGGGCGACTTAACTCATTATGCGCTGCATCAAGATGCGTCTCACACATTTGACCAGACAAATGAATCGGTCTTTAGAAGACCGTTTCATTTACTTTTTGGCTGTATTATTTCTAAAATCTTCTAAATAATAATCTTTCATGTAAATATATGATTTTTATTTTATTTTTCTCCTTCCACTTTGGTTGACTGTGGGGACACAGTCAAAATAAAGTGTGGGGGGAGACTCATCTTCATTTTCGATTTTTCATGATTTATTTTTACTTTTTCTTTGCAAAAAAAAAACAAAAACAAAAAAAACATTAAAAAATATCAAAAAAAAACAATTTAATTTAACCATTTTTGATTTATTTTTAAAGAAACACTATAGGATAAATATATGGTTTTGGCTTATTAAATTGAAATTTTTGAAAGTTTATTTATCATAACAAAAATAAAAATGAAGTTTGATTACAAATAACAATGGTTTAACTAGTATATAGGAAGATTCATACGTGTTAATTATGAAATACATCCTAATTGAAAATCTTTGTTTTAAAAAGTGGTTGATTTAAAGTAAAGATATAACATTTTTTTGTCTTCTAAGTTAAATGGTGCTAAGATGATTCTGCAAAACTCGCTCTCTCTTAAAAAAATATAAAAAATAATAACATCCAAAGTATTCACTCTATGCATGGGTGAATTACTTGGAATCTTTTATTATATGCTTTCATACTCATTTAAAAGTCCTCACGGTTATGCATGTATGGAACACATGTAAAAAAAAATAGAATTAATAAAAACCACCTACATTCGATAGGTGTATGCACGAAAGTGTGTGCTCTCGCCATGCTCTGTACTCCTGTAACAACCCGCATATTTATCGATTTTATATTTAAATATTTTATTTAAATATTTTATCGTTAGTCGGATTTTAGTCCGAAAAGCTACTTTTTGCATATGATCAAATTAGGACTTGAGACTACTTCCATTGAGTTCAAAATGACGTTTGCAATCTTTTTAAGTATAAACTTTGATATGTTTGGAGTTAGTGGAATTTTACTACTTTTTCGCTTTGGACTTTGGTTTGGACTTAGCCTATTAGACCCAACCTCCACTCCCTCTTCTCTTTATTTCCTTCATAAATTCCTAACAACTAAAGCTCCATCAAAAATGGTGAGTGGAATGGGAAATTAAAAACTCCAAGGCCTTTTTCTCTTGCTAATCCATCATCCAACTCCAAATCTAGAGAGAAACCATTGATTCAAGCTTCTTGTGTTGAGATTGAAGTGGGATTGCTTCTTCCTTTGCTTTCAAGCTTCATCTTCATTGATTTTTGTGAAAAGGTGAGATATTTATCTCACATTCTTGTCTATAACTATCTTTGATTGTTGGGTATGAATTCCTAACACTTGAGCATGTGCATTTGCATTTGGTTTGGATTGAATTGGTGAAAACCCCCAATTTTCGTGTGTTTTTGGCAAATTCTGCATCTAGGTCGTTCGGCCATGGAAAAGTCTCGGCCTACATATAGCTTGTTGCATTTAGGTCATTCCTGGCCTTAGGTCGCTCGGCCTTGTTTAAGACGTTAGGTCGCTCGGCCTTGTTTAAGACGTTAGGTCGCTCGGCCTTCAACCTTAGGTCGTTCCACATTGAGCCGCTCGCGTGCTATAACCTTAGGTTTCTTCACCTTAGGTCACGCCATGCAAAGTCGCGTGCGTGCTTGGGTCGCTCCATCCATTGGTCTCGTGCTTAGGTCGCGTTCTTGGGTCGTTCCCCTTAGGTCGCGTGCTTGGGTCGTTCACCCCTTAGGTCGCGTGCTTGGGTCGTTTTCCCCTTAGGTCGCTCGACCCCACTTCCACTAGGTTGCTCGGTCTTCCTGCATCTTTAGGTCGCTCAGCCGTGTCATGCTAAAGGTCGTGCCATGGGGTAGCTCGCTCATTCCTTAAGCCGCCCACTACCCTTTAAGTCGCTGGGCCATGCACATCCTATGACTCGCTTGCACACTTAGGTTGCTTGGCCTGTGCAACCATTTAGGTCGTTTAAGTTAAGTCGCTCGACCTCACTTCCTTTAGGTCGCTTGGCCTGTTTGCACACATTAGGTCGCACCACTACTTAGGTTGACCGTGTTAGGTCGCGCCATGTTAGGTCACGCCAATTTCCTGTGTTGAATTTTTTTATGCCGCAGGGGTACTTCTACTTTGATGTATTTGGAACTGATTTCCTTAGATTTTATTCACGTCTACGAATGTGAATTTTTGTGACTTATTGTTTCTACAATCATTTTTGTGATTTGTCATTTCAAAAATTTAAAGGTTTCAGTACTAGTAGTAAATATCAAAACTTTTTAATTAAAATAATTTCAACGCTATTTTATTTATAAAGCTCGTTTTCTCAAACCGATTTTCAATCTATTAGTATATACAAACCTTTACCTCACTCGGATGAGAAATCTAATTAAACGGTTTAGTAAAACAGGTGGTATGAAACGCTTGCGTTTGCTTCGTCGGTTAATTCTTGGACTTGTTTGATTGAACCTCTTGTGACAATTTTCTAGAGATGATCTACAGTTTGTTCGTAAATATTTAAGTTAAGCAAGTGGTTATGGGACATGAAGCTAAACTCGTATATTTACTAGCTTAGTGTAATTAACACTTCTTGATGATCAATGACGATCATTTTTGTGATTTAGACTAGCAATTGTGCGATGTCTCTTTGTCTACGAGGGAGACAACCCCGTTTGTGTGATGTTTCGACTCACATATGTGGGGTAGTGCCCCATGGTCTTCGGGCCATTCTTGTGGAGCCTCAGCTCAAAATTAATGGTTAGCTACCATGGAATAGCGTTCCGTTTTGTGATACACGTGTTAGTGAGTTTTCATACTCCCGTTTTGTGATAGGCCTCCCCCTTTTTGTGATTTCTGGATTTCTTGCGATGATTTCTAGAATTTGTGCTTCACCAATTTTCGTAATTTCCATTGATAAGTTTTATCAATTTTTGTGCATTGGTGAATTTGTGTGTCATTACCTTTTTATGAATTTGGATCTTTGAGAAGATTCTTGTGATATTGATTGATCTCTTGTTGATTTTCATTTACATACTTATCATAGTATGCAATTATGGTTATTATACGTTTATGCCATATCTCTTATTCTATATCACTTCACCTGATATTTATAGCTAGATTGATCCATTTATTATTTACTTATTAAATAATACTCGGGTCAGACCGAGATGTTATAGGTGCTTCTGCTTGACTTCTCCCCAGGGATTTATTACTTTGACTTTTGGCTAACCACTTAGATTAGCAGTTTTTGTGTATACATTTGAGACATAGATTCCATGATGTATACTTATTCTTTTGTGTAGCTCTTGTAGCTATTCTTTTGTGTTATTGTGGATCTTTCAGACCACTACTCTGATGTACACTTTCATGTGTTATATTCATATCTTCTTTCGCCTTGGTGATATGGATGTCTGTGAATGATTTGTGTTATGTTTATTTCTATGTTTGGTTCCGAAGGTTATTTATAGCCACCGTGTGGTAGCTTTGAGTTTGTATCAGTATGTCGGATTCCCTCCTTAAATGAAATGCATGTATACTATCTGACATATCGGTGATCGCACAAAGAAATTACATGGATGATCGCTCCTCAACAGCCTTATTCTTCGTGCTAGTTGACAGCATTACTCCGTAGTGTTCTTGGCTAGCGTGGGTATAGAGATGGGGCGTCACAACTCCCCTCACATAAGCCTGCAAGGGCAGTGCATGGGTGGTATATCTGGCCTTAGTTTACCTGAGCAAGGTGTGTAATTTTTCTTGCAAATAATGAGAGAGCAAGCAATTGAAATCCTAGCACTATTTTTACTTATTTGATTTGATTTGTTATTGAAAAGAAATGAAAATACCACTTTGATAAACTTTGATAATCAACTAAGGATCCATTTCATAGTTACATAGTGTTATTAACCAAAACAACGAGTTAAACTATAGTCTATTTGTTATGATAACTTGATTTTTATTGGAAATTTTGACGAGTAAATGACATAAATTTTCAAGATAATAACCAAAACCTATATTTAACTTATTCGTTTCAATTTATAAATAAACCCTTCATTTGTAAATATTTTCAAAAAACTTGCATTCATCTCTTTGTAAATAAATCTTGCATTTTGTAAATATTTTCATCCTGCATTTGGATTTTGTGGGTAGTATCCGCTGAAAACCGTCACGAGACAACACTTGTCCTACTGGGGAAACCTAGAGGTTTAACGGCTTGCTGCATACGCTCAATGCAATCGTGCTCCCTACGAAAATGGATTTTATCTTAGTTTTTCTTTATTCGAGGACGAATAAAAAGATAAGTGTGGAGGTATTTGATGTGCACGTAAATTTGCATAATTTTACCACCATATTTAATCTATTTAAATTGAATAAATGATCATATCGGGTATTTTAACTTGTTTAAACCAAAATTCATATTATTTGAAATTATCACATATTCATCTTCATCCATGGGCAAAATGGCATTTTTGTGCATATATTAGTTGAGAAAATTTAATTGGAAATTTCTATATTATTTTGTAGAAAATTAAACTCAATTACAAGTGGGTTCATGAAGGAATATGCATGCACAAAGAAGATATAAAAGAATGAAGATGAAAATAATTCAAAGTGAAGAACATGGAGGACCCCACCCACTTACCTTGATTTTCAATTAGGAGCTAAGGCACATGCTAAAAGGCCATTAAAAGCTTCATGTACATTTAAGTGGGGGATTATTGAAGCTAATGATAACTTGGCCACCACACTTCCTACAAGGGCATTTTGGGCATTCCCCAAAAATATGAATGTGACCCCCCACCTCTATGCTCGCAATAACAAAGAGTATAAAAAGAAATACTGTCTCTTATCACGAAGAATAAGGTTGGATAGGAGCGGCCATCCGTAGTTAGGCCTTACACCAGTATTGGTTACCACGATAGGAGTGGTATATATTTTTAATTTTTCATCTCCCACTTATTTACTCCCATCGACATACCCAATTCCAGTATAAAACGAACTACGATGGTTCATAATAGTTTAGGACAATATATATAATAATAACACAGATAAGTCAAATGCGGAACACATATATAACAAAAAGTCTCATATATATATATATGTATATATATATATATAACTGAAGTCAGTTGATATACACGTGATACAATACATATGATACAACTACAACTGTCGACTCTGGAAGTTACATATACAAGTACATTATTGTATATAATATACATGAATACATATCTTCCTATACAAATACACTGATTACTAAAATAACGACGACTACTCCAAAAGATATGAAAAGACTTCATAGCTCTTACAACAACCCAAAGTAAGATATCAACAACCTGTAAATACTCGGTCTGACTCGAGTATTACATTCAAAAGAAAATAATACCCGGGTCAGTCCAATTCAAACTCAGTTATTAGTGCACAGAAGCAATAATAATTAAATAAAAATTAGACGACAGTAAAAATAAATTCACCTATCCGATCCTTTAACAAGAAAATCGGATAACGGTGAATATAACACGTATAGTGTTAAACAACAATTCAGCAAACTCAAATTATCAACGAGGATAGAAGAAAGGATTATTAATGAAGATAATTTAGAAGAACATCAGAATTGTCTAATTGGCAATTAACATCAAAATCTAATTATTAATAAAAGCAATACCGTGTGGCTGCATTTAACGCTTGCGTGCACAGCTTTGCCACTACAGTGATGATGTACCCAATGAATACCGTGTGGCTGCAGTTCACGCTTGCGTGCACTGCCTTGCCACTACAGTGATGATGTACCCAATGAATACCGTGTGGCTGCAGTTCACGCTTGCGTGCACTGCCTTGCCACTACAGTGATGATGTACCCAATGAATACCGTGTGGCTGCAGTTCACGCTTGCGTGCACTGCCTTGCCACTACAGTGATGATGTACACAAAGGCTCAATGAAAAGCGCACAAACGAGCATCAGGTCAAACCCGAAAATCATGTTCAACTCAAATGATATTCAAATAAAATCACAATGCGAGCACAAGGTCAAACCCAAACATTTAAGCTGGATTCAACTCGATGTACAGAAACAAATACACAGCAATTGTCACAATAAAACTACAACTGCAAACAAATACAAAGACAAGAACAATGTATATGTCAACAGCACATAAATATGTGAATAAGTGATACAATAGTTCAGTGAACTGCAAGTATCGACCCGGTAGCTACAAGTATAAAGCGATGCCCAACATGAATGAATGAACCAGATTCAAGTGAGGACTAAATGCAGCAGCAACTCCATATTAATGCACACAAAACTGGGTAACTACATAACACAGCAGCAGCCAGAAATTGTGCAACAGGTCAGGAAGCAAGTGAGTGTACCTAAGGTACAACAGGTATGCACTGTAAACTGGATAGTGCAACTACAAACTGCTCATGAACACAACCAGAGCTCAATTACATGTGAACTCAGTTGGTCAGTATAAGGTAAAGAAATGAGCAATGCAAGTGAAACTAGGTTACTACATGAATCTATATGTTGCAAACTCAAATAGAAATTGCATATACAGGAATGCAACAGTGGTGATGAATTGAAAACAAACTGAATGGTCACGCTAGGTCATACTAGCCTTAAACATGTGCATATATCCAACTGGTTAGCATGTAAGTAAAATACAAAACAAGTGTACCCCAAAAATATGACCAAAGCCAAACAAAACAAGTGCACAACAACAATGGAACATTGCAGCTATACTTGAAAACAATGCACAGTGCAGTGACAAATGTCACTAAGAAGCAGTGCAAAAATTATTCAAAGTGACAACATCAGGAAAAATAGACAAAGTTCTCATAATTTCTCTAAGGCAAGGATGCACGAATCCAAGAACTCAATAGGGTCTAGACAACTTGTGTGCAATTAACAGCAGTGGCGACAAAACAAATGCAACCACGAACAGCAGCATTTACAAAATTCAACAAAGAATTCAAAGCAACACTTAAATGAACAAGTCAGAAATTTTCAAGCCGTATAAAGGAACAAGCAGTATCAATTTATACGAATTTTTCTTAGGGACTGCAATCAATACAAGTATCCACTTTGAACCAGACATGACTGCCGAAGGTCATACAACAGCAGGAAGAAGTCAAGTTCTCAGCAGAGAACAGGTTTTACAATTCAATCAAATACCAAAGTTCAGACGGTAATTAAGTTGAAGCCACGATCAACAGAAATCAAAGTCGCAAAGAAATCAAATAACTATTCACAGCCGTGGTCATCAAAGTAGCTTTCAAACTAACGGTGAAGGTGATATCAGAGTATCAAGCCAACAAAGGAAGGAACATAGCATGTAGGTTCAACTAAAAATCAAGCTGATGCCAAACATAGCAAGTAACAAGGTATAACCGAAGTCAACAAAATCAACATCGTCCAAAAGAATTCAACACGGTGGTGGTCACCAAATCAAGTTACAAACAGAGCCATCAGAAATTCACAAAATCAAAGTCAAAGCAAAAAGATCAACATTGTGGTGACCACGGTATCAGTTCAAAGCCGTGTCAACCAAGTAACACAAAAATATACAAACTTGGTAAAATCAGAGAAAGCATCAATCACAGAAAAAAACTCAAACACAAAGCATACACTGAGTCAAAGTAGATGTGAGTAATCATAATTACTCACCTTTTCTTCAAAGACCCAGATCCAATAGCAGCCCGAAGACAGGAGTTGAACTCGAACGAAGGTTGGGGCAGCCGCGAGCAAATGAGAGTCGAACGATTTGAAGTCGAAACCGTGAAGGTCGAAGAAATTGAAGCATCGTCCTCAATTCTAGTGGATTTTTATCGAGCCCTAATTCTTCGAACGAACGAAGAAGTTTGATGCCGCCATTTATTTTCTTTATCTCGTTTAGGGTTTCGAACGAAACTGAATGGTTCGGGTTTGCAAAATTATCTCAACGAAAAGGAACAAGCCCAATAAAAATAAAAATAAAGGAACGGGTAAATATAAATTTAAAGCCCGTATTTCTTTTACAAATTATTAACAAATTTCAAACCGATTTAAAAATTCCAATAATCATCTAACGACGGTAATTAATTACTGTGAAATTTCAGGTTGTTACAATGAATTAGGGTTTAACAATTGTATAAATAACCCCTTATGTTTCATATAGTAACCCCCTCTTCCTCTTCATTAGTTTTAAGCTCAAAATAAACAAAGCTCTTCTCTTTCTTTTTTCATGGCTACTTAGCCATTTTTATTCTCATGTAATTTCTTTTTTTTATGCAATTTAATACATGATCTTTTCCTTTCTTTGTTTATTTCCTTTCATGTTGTAGTGTAGATCTCTTTTTCTTTTATGCAAATAGAATAGATCTCTTTTCCATTAGCTTTCATTTTTCTTTCTTTTTGCTTTCATGTTGCATGCTACATTTGTTGTTTTGATAACAAAAATGAGAGGCTAATCCCTTCAATTTAGGGGTAATGAAGCCTCTAATCATGTAGCTTCAACATTTTGATGTTTTATACTCTCTTTTTGTGCTTTAATAAGAATGTATGTAGTGGTTAACTTGTTGTTTTTTCTTTGAATTTGATAGCCTATATTGTTGACACCAAATAGGCTATACTTAATCAATCACTAACACAAATTACCTCTTCATCTACATATGATGATGGTAATGAAGTGAATGTTGAGATTAAAATTTGATGGTCTATATTTCTAATTAATAGTTCATAGGCCATACTTAAAATAGATTTTGCTTTCAACTTTGTTATCATTTTTCATGTGAGTTAGTAAATGGCTTAAGGGGTGTGTTATAGTTTGATGGCTTATGTTGAGCTAATTAATAGCACAAATAGGCCATACTTATGATAAGCACATCAATTAAGCTAACTAATGACAAAGAAAAGAGAGATCGTAACTTCATCTTGTTGATTTATGTGATCTAGAGAGTGGAAGTTGCCTCTAAATTGTCTTAACACTCATATTTTTATCAATTTTCTTTTGCTTGTTTTTCTTCTTTTCTAGTTTAACATTCTCTTCAACCTTGGTTTAATTTGATTGAATAGATTTTTAAAATCATCAATTCCCTGCAGATCGACCCGTATTCGCCACGTGCTACATTTGTACACCGTGCGCTTGCGGTTATTTTTAATTTAAATTCGTTCGACGGTTTTCTAAACCGATAGAATTTCTATCGACGAACAGTTAATCAAGAGTCCAGGATAGATGATGACTTCGATCAAATGATGGAGAAGTTGAAGCCTCTTGTATATGCAAAAAGGAGCCTTTGAATCAGTTCTTTTATTCAATTGTCAGCACTTCCACCAAAAGAATGCATGGACTAATTTAACTGATCATCCTTCCTCATGACATACTTTCAATTAATTTGATTTCTTTAATTATTTTATTAACTGTGTTATTTCATTCCTTGTAATACCACCACCATTTCATGATTAGATGGATGATAGTTTGCCATGTACCCTTGATCAAACTGTAATAAATAAAGCCAGATTATTCTGTCAACGGTTATTATTTGATACTCCATGAACGAAATGCTGAACATTTAACATCCACGGCTCTTTGTAATTATTATCACATAACATATCATTTATTGATTTTTCTTTTAATACACTTAAATTAATTACTCAATTAATATATATATATATATATACATACACACACACAGATATATATATATATGAATGCTCTTCTTGAATTAAGTGTCCCTCTTTGTATCCAAACAATACTAAGTTAGTATGTCATTATATAACAAGTAAAAAATAGAGGAAAAAACACATTTTATTACAAATGAGATTTTACAGAGTTAATAATATAGAATAAATCACAAAATTTCTTCTATGCGATATCCTCTACTCTTCCAATCTTCCACTTGCATTTGGGTCCAATTATGGAATTTCAATCTCATTCCTCCAATCACTTTGCTCATAACCGATCGAGCTTGTCATTTCGTAAATGGCTCTGCTATGTTGTCCTTAGAATCTACTCTTTCAATGACCACTTCTTTCAGCAGTATGATTCTCATGACATACTGTTGATCTTCAATGTGGAAGCTCCGCTCTGATTATAGTTCATGGCATGACATCAATCGAACCATTATAGTTGGTTCGAGTGGAAGTATTGGAAGTGAAACACTATTGAAGAACTCCTCAGTTATATGAGATTATTATCACGGTCAACCAAAGTTGTGACATTTTGGATTTTGCCCGCTCAAAAATCGACATCCATACTTCATATCGTATTCGAATGCCGTAGATTCGATTGTTCAAATCCGATTCGCCGGAGCTTATAACAACATTAAGTAAACAACACAGCGGAATAAAAGAATAATACATTGATATACAACATTGATACAATATCTGGTGCAACAGATGATACAATAGATATCAATATACATCAGAGATATGATACAAGAAATAGCAGCGGAAAAAGAAAATAGATAACACCAGCAGCAGATAATCTCCATCTCTAAAGAAACCAATCCAGAAATAGCTCGAACTCCCAAAGATAAGCTAGTGCGGTGATCCAGAGATTGAACTACCCCAGATAATCCACTACATCTAACTATCTGAAAATCTAACTCTAGACTGCTCGTGTGGAAAATAATGAGCATCCAGAGTTTAGGAAAGGAACAATAAACTCCGGATCAGTCATGTGACTGGTGTGAGCAACAAAAACAGTTTATCTTTAAAACAATCAACAAAAGATTTTAAAGTAAATTCGCAATGCTTTTTGAAAATGAAACTACCATAAGACCTCCCGCCACACACACAATGCAAACGCAGACTTGGAGGAGATTTCTTCTTATGATAGTCAAAGATGCTTACTACGCAAAATCAAATCATTTTTGATATTATTATTAGTGCATAGATTAGAAAACAATTTCGAAAGTAGAATATAAATCTTAGCCAGCATAGGTACCATTATATTATGCCCGCTATAGCTACCATTTTAAATGGCAGGTTCTACAACTAAAACCGTACAAGGCTCGTATTGTTTCTTTGGATTTCCAACAAATGGTCAGGCCAAGGAACTTCCCATTGCCACATGGAAACGCTTCTGGATGGACGTCCCGAGAACCTAACCAGATCTCTGCCAACACAAGGCCGGGTTACCCCTAACTGGGTAACTACTGACACGAGTATGTCATCCCTCGGTCGTAACCAACCTTTATCCGGGATCCCGATAACCAACAACCACAAAGTAATAAATTTGCAGTGACCACATAGGTTAAGTATCTGGGCTCCATACCATGGTACCACCTCTATCCAGAAGGGAATGTACATACCCTAAAGGGGCGCTACCCCCTAATAACCTTGCCGCATCTTTCCTGTTTTGACCATTTCGGGGTGTGAGGCTCGACGAAGTCTCGTCCACAAAGCCACGCTTTGGTACAAAGCCATGCTTTGGGTCAAACAAATGATCAAAGTAATGATCACAAAGATAAAAGATCAAACAAATGATCATATCACAAATGATCAAACAATGATCATTACACAGCAACACTTAGCATGTCACATTACCAAATTGGGAATATATCGCTGATAACCTTCAACTACATAACCTCTGAGCTCGTACGTCTCAGAGAAGGGTGTTAAGCTAAGAGAATAAATTCTCCGCCACCAACAGAAATGTATTTGAAAGAAATCTGCTTTATATCTCAAAATGTAATGTCAGACACACAATCCACACAAGTCTGTTCCGGGTTCGAACAGAACCGAAGGCACTTCCGAAGAAGCCCTTGCAAATCCGGATAATCCCTAATCACGTCTGGATTTCCCATCACATATGGAGATCTCTATACCAGGGATCAGCCAGTGCAGAGACAATCGACAAGAAACCCTTTCGTTTTCGAAAATATCCGGTCTTCACCACCGGTCTTCAATTGCTATCCATAACGACGTATCACATATTCGGAATGGGATATATGACACAAAGGTCCTCTCCCGGCTAAACCGAATAGTGAGCGCAATATTTCAAAAACATATGGATATTGGGATTTCAATTAAGTCACAACTTAAAACCCAAAACTTTCTTTAAATGGTTAAACAATTTACCATTTCAAATCTTTAAACAAAAAGATTTATTTCACAAAGATCAATTCATAGATTTCCAAAACAATTTCATTTCTATAGGATTAACCCATTAAATCTTTAAATCAAAGATTTAACTTATAGTTTCAAACCGTTTCCAAAACTTGGGAGTCATTTTCATTTTCAAACTTGAAATTCTTTTTAACACAAATTGGACGTTCATTTCTTATGTGAAAGCTTTTATTATATGAAAACAAATAGTTTTCGTTTCAGAAAAATCCAATTAATTTACACGAGTTAAAGTTCTCAATTTATGTTCATATTCCCAAATTAATACATTTTAAAATGGTTTAACCCATATATAACTGGTATAACATCTTTAATCCCTAGTTTCAAATTATAGAATTCAATTTGAAATCTTGAATTTAGGTTTTAATCAAATTATTTAAACTTCAAACTTTATCAAGTTATTCAAATTAATTTCATCTTTGAAATTCCATTTCAAAAGCTTTTCACTTTAAACCCAATCTTATTTCCAAACCATTTGAATTTAAAAATTCAAATTTAAAACTATTTTCAAAAATCTGTGACTCAATCGATTTCCTCGTGAAATCCATATTTGTGTGTATAAGTGTGGTCCAGGGTTTAACACAGTAAAAGTGCCACATCATCAATCAGCACAGATCCAAATATAGCAATATATTTGATAAGCGGTATAAACTATAACGCTTATATTATTCACATATCACAGATATACATCACAGAAATAGATAACGTCAAACGCGACTCAAATCAAAACAGAGCATCAAAATCAAGGATATCAACCAGTTCAAACATCCAATAGAATCCAAACATACATAAATAGGATGAGTAGTCGTCTGATTAATTCAAATCAGATATAATTACTTATGAATAATTACCAATCCTAGTTAATTAATATTAATAATCATTTTGATAATTATTCTTAAATCATTTATTTATTTACCATCAATTATAATTCATCAGCTTTCAATTATTGAATAATTAACCTTCAATTATTTAATTTACCATTTAGTTGATTATTTTTAATTAGTTGATTTACCCTTAATTAATTAAATTAATTATCCTTAATTAATTACCAAAAATTTAATTGACCTTAAGTTAATTACAAAATTGATTAATTCCCAATGAATTACCATTAAAGGATACAATGGCGATAAGTGATTTATTCCTAATCACTTACGTTACTTAGTTTACCTTTAATTATTTGATTATCATCAACTAATTACTTTAATTAATAAAATTAAACAATTCTTAATTTTGAACATAAATAGTTTATTTAATACAATAACGAATTACCATTCAATTTCACTTTTAAAACCATTGGGAAGAACTAAATCAATTTGTTACATCAATTTGAAAAACTTACCAATTTAAAACTTAATTATTCACAATATTTCATTACAATTTGAAACTACAATTTATCTTTATATGTTTTAAACTCGATATAATCCCTTTCCTTCACATAGACAAAACATTTATTTTAATATGGTTAATCGTGTTCAATTCTTCACTAGAACTTAATTAATGTTATTTAACTTTATAATAATAATATCATCATCATCATTATTATTATTTCTAGCTTAAACTCATCCACATGATTTATTTAACCCTAAACTTAGTTAAGCAAATAACGTAAAAGAAATATAGGCTAACCCTTGATTCATAGCTTAGTTTTAAACCTTGCCTTACACTTTGAAAATTTAAATTTAGATTTAGCAAAAAAAAAATTAACATTCTTCTACATAAAAGTCACGGCCCATCCACATTCCGGCCCGCTTCTTTTCTCGGCCCACTTCTCTTCACTTTCCTTTCCCTTTCTTACTTCTCTATCTCATTACCTACCTGCTATTAAAAGGTGGTACACGAACAAGCCGTGCATGTGCACCAGAGCTCGACTCATCTCCGACCAACCCCATCCCCTTCGACCAGTCAATCACGACCCCTCTGATGAACTCGATCACCCAGAACCCTCAATATCGCCACCGATAAAAAAAAAGAGTACTCGATCGAACTGGAACGGAAATACTCACCAAGCAAATGCCTCACATCACCTCGCCTTGCCACCAGCGACTAAGCAACTCCGACCGAAGCAACCTCACCCACTCACGTCTCTCCTCCCTCAGTCCGGTCAAGCTCGATCAACCCAAACGATCGTGGTGGTCGCTTAACTAAACCCAGAAAAACTAGGTTCCAAAAGGAAACCCACTGCCGCGACCTCCATGGTGGATTGCATCGCTACCTACCATTTTTCCCAGCATCCATGAACACTCCTCCATCATCAAGCAGCACCTCGACCCCCTTCAGTCACGAAGATCATCAGAAAAGCCCAATTTCCATATTTCGTTCAAACCAAAAATGCTCATTCAATACTCAACTAAAAAATGTGATTTTAGTTTTAAAAATCATGATTTCATATAAGCACTCAAACTATAAACCTGATTTAATATTTTAAGATGTTTGAGATTTTTCTTATTTTAAACAATAACTGTTCTTGTGGTTACAGAGACAACCAGATTCTTAATTTACCTTAATTATAATTTATAAACATAAATCCATACTAAGCAAACAACCTTTGTTTACAACTCAAATCCTAACTGAGATCAAATCAAGTGGTAGAGACTTTTTATTATTAAAATCTTAGTTTAAAACAAGCACAGGCAAGAACAGATTCATAGCAGTACTTGTGTATTTACATATACACACAGAGGAATCATCACAAACTAATCATTTAAAGCATACTTACTTCTAGTTATGCACAAGCAACTGATAGTTAACATTTATGTTTTAAAATGCGAAGTTACTCACCTGATCTAAAGAAGAAAGAACAGAGCATGTTGTTTTGATTTTTGTCTGAGCTTTGATTTTCTTCCAGATTAAAAATTTTGATCAGCTTTTGCTTGTTTACTGAGTTGCTCTTCATCTCCAGGGTTTGAAATGGTTTCCAGGTTTGCAAGTTGATTTGTATTCTCTCTTTTTTTCTTCTCTCTGATCTTTGGTTTGGATCTGATTTGTATTGTTGTCTTTATTGAAGTTTTTGTTTCAGTTTCTTTGCTTAGTTTTTTTTTTTTTTTAGTCAAAGATGATGTTTGCTTCCAATTTACTCAGTGGTGCTAAACGAACTGAGATGAGTTGATATAGAAGAAGAAAGTGTACAAAGTACCTATATTATTTTGTACAAGTGATATTATTTTGTACACTTACATCAGGGATTTTTTTTCCACATTGTTCAGAGATCTTCTTGGTGGCTTATGCACTTGTATTTCGGCTGAGATGATGTTATCAATTTGCATTGTCTCCATTTTTGTTTACAGCCTACCTACTTGAACATATTACATTTTCCTTCTTTAGTACCTGTTATTATACTATGTGTACTTCTACTGTTGCTTGCCTGCATATTGTCTCAGCTGAAAATATGAATTTTGTTTTGGTTTGTACATTTTTGAACATATTTCTTTTGTTTATTTATTAGTTATCTCTTTTATACTTGTTAGCAAGCTTAGTTATATATCTTATATTTGTATTTGTTTTGAATTTCTTCTTTTGTTTTGTTTTATATATTTCGTTCTTTGTTTACTTATTATTATTCATTTGTTTGCTATGTACAGGGTATTATATTTAAGTTTGGGAAATGTTTCTACTTCAGCTTACGTGAATCAAGATGATATTAGTTAGTATATTCATTTCTTTTAAATTTTACATATATATCTTGTTATGCTTTGTACTTAATTTGTAATATAAATAAGTTTCTATAGTTAATAGGTTGTTATAAACTTTCTAATGTATTCACTTAATATTTTACATAATTTATTAATACGTTGATTGACTCTATAGTTTATGATTTATCTTATATATATATATATATATATATATATATACATATATATATCTTTCTATTTGTAACTTAAATTTTATTTTCATCTTTATCTCATACACCTATTTATTCTTAAAGATCCAAATAGATTTAATTCAATTAATACATAATTTAACCAATATTTTATATTAATTGCCAATTATTTCGCAATTTTTTGTTCAAAAATAAATTAAATTATCCATTTAACATTAATTAAATCCGGGATCGTTACAGAAGTCAATTCAAAGTCAAAGTCTCTGAGCAGTGTATATTGGTTAATAACAATTGTTATTATTTAATGTAGGACTTTGTGTTTGGAATATAAAGTTGAATATGGACGATATTTGAATTTTGACCGTTATCAAATTCCATAAGTCCAAATGTAATATAGTTTTGACAAAAAGAATTGGTGTAAATAATTGTCGCTGCCGAAAAATGCTTAATAAAATCAATTTGGATTTTACCGAAACCAAGTAAGCAATAAATTTGGTCATATTGTCATATTAACTACCAAGTGACATTTCGAAATATTCAGTATTAATAGCTGATCAAATTTATATCTAAAAGCCACATAACCGAAACATTAAATATTCCATTTACCACTTGATTTGATTAATATATAAATTTTTGTAAATTAATTAATATTTATGAAATAATAATTATAAAATTTTATTTGATGCATAACGAAAAATATTAAACAATGTGTTTATTACACTTATAAATATATTGAGTGATATACGATATTAATATACGTTTAAATAATGTTTAAACTTGCATTGAATATTATTCGGACTTGGATCGGAGTTGAGACGTATATTAGCATGATATTTTTGGCTGTAGGAGGCTTGATTTGAGCGGCCCATATGATGACAATTAGAGAGAATTTTAAATGATTAAAAGAATGGAAACAATAAGATAGAGATATGTGGATAATATCCACTTTTCACTCTCTCGGCTTTCTATTTATATGTCAGCTCCTTACAACATTTGAAGTAGACTTTTGCTCTTCTTTCTCTCTAAAATTTTTGGTCAGTAAATCCCTTCTCTAATAATCCAAGTACAAAATTACATCAAAAGCCTTCGATTTGATCGTTGGTAGTAAGACAGTTTGGGAGCTAGCAAATTACGATTTGTGAACGGATTCAAGGGAATCAATTCAACATTTCAACATGTACGCAAGGAATTTGGTGAAAGGCGATTCTCTGTTTTATTTAGTCATACCATATTTATACATATTGTTTATATAATAGGATGTTAGATTATATTACGAATTTTATGTATCGAAATGTTGTCACAATTTAGTTGGCTATGTATATTATTATATCTATATAAAAAAATTTGTATGCTCACTTATTAGATGCTCACGTCCTGCAATTAAATAAATAAATAATTTATATAAATAATATTATTAAATGATTTAATTAATTAAAATCCATGTTTAAAAGATTAATACTATATACATCACAAGTTTAAAATTTTGAAATTTTTTTCAAGCATAAAATGCATCGGCAACAAATAAAAAATGGATTGTTTTACAAACGTATTAAATATTTTTTAACCTAAAATTGTTTATCCAACTAAATATTTGTATATTTATATACATTATAAATAATAAAATTTTATTTAAAAATATTACATAATATATATTATAGATAACACTTTCAAAAATAATATTATATATACACGTATACATATATATATATTAATTTTATATGGATTTTAAATTTGAAACGGATTTAAAATGCAAAACTAAAAAGAATATTTAGAAAAAAAATATATGTATGGCCGAGAGCACTATTTGCAGAGATATAATAAAAAATACTAAATGTGTGTGTGTGTGACTATATATATTTATATGTATTTTATAAATAAATTTAAAATAAAATAAAATAAAATAAAATATCATTTTATTAAATTATTCACGACTTGCATATTAAATTATACATTTATGTACATGTTATAAAAATTATTTTATAAATTAATTTAATGTTTTAATTATATATATATATATATATAATTTTAAATGTTTATTTATATGAAAAATTTATAACTAACATTTAATATATATTTATTTATATTTGCATTATATACTTACATATATTATTATGTTGCAAATATATGCACATTTGGACAGTAAATTGAATACAAGATTAACATGTCTATTGCGGTGCAAATTCCAGCATATATACACGGCATGACAAACCATGTATATATTATTCTGTTGTATGTGCATGCACACACTTATGTATATATGATACATACATACATACATACATACATACATACATACATTCATACATATAATATAAATATATAATATAAAACTTTGTTTTTAAATTCAAATAAAATATTGATTTTATTTAACATAAGATTTTTAAAATTCTAAATGAATTAGACTATAGGCCTATTAAAAATCCAAATAGGTCGAAAAATTGAAATTTACCCAATTACTCCGCTACTGGCTGACTCGGTTCCAACAAGTACAATAAAATCATAAACAATAAATGTATAATAGTGGATATAAATGTATCATTTTCAAATACATAGATATCACTTACACCATAGCAAATCCTACCCATAATTTATTTTCACAATTCAGTGATAACACATGTGCCATGCCTCTATCCATCGTGACTCACAGCTGCAACTCTAGTCTACATGGATGTCACATCCTATCTATATTATATGAGTTTCCTTTTATTATAAAAATGCAAATCATCATTTCAAATAAATCATTTTATGAAGTTGACATTTTTTACCTTTTCTTATGAGAGTCATATTTCATACCCTGTTATGTGAGTTCCCCATAAGAAAACAAGCTGGTGTTCCCTATTAGATTTACCCTTTACTAGACTATCTACCCCAATAAGGTATTTGTGAGAAATGCAGATTACGGATCTTAAGGCTGGAATAACACTAGAGGGGGGTGAATAGTGTTTTATGGATTTTCTAAATCTTTTTGAAACTTATGTAATTTAATCACCAACAAATGCAATTCATAAACATAGATATAATCTCAGAATCAGACACATATGCAAATACTATATAAAAGCAGTAAAGGAAAGAACTTGCTAGGAATTTATACTAGTTCGAAGTTACCCTACATCCAGTCCCGCACAATCGTAAAGATTTCTTTTCAAAATAATCTTTCAGATTACACCCTCGGTTTCAAGGCTACGAGGTACACCCTTGTGTATTCAAGTTCAAGGCAACTGTCTTGATTTAACCAGGCTACAAGATCACCTAATTGATTTCCGGGGCTATAATCACACCCAATTGATTTCAAGACTCAAGCGCACCTTTTACTCAACAGTTTGATTTACAAAAGATCCTATATAACTCTGAATAGCACTGAGATCTTATGGAGAGAGTTGCAGAGAATCAAACAAGAGATAATCAAGTTTAATTCACTTGGTATTTCGGTAAAGTATAGTTTGGGATTCTTTTAAAATAAATGTGGAAGATGAAGAGGAGAGAAAACAAGTGAAATCTAATAAAAAATTCGATTAGAACAACTGGTATTTATAGGAGATCAACATCCATATCTATTCGTGAAGGGATATGACGAATAGACACTTCTTTTGAAAATTTGAATTTTGAATTTTGAATTTAAAGGGCACCATGTCGACACGGGGGGTTTGAGTGATGTCGACATGCTCAAGGTAAAAATTGATGTTTTGATTTCCTTATTGAAATTGGTTTCTATAATGTTTCAAAACAATTTCTAAACTTTGTAAACATATTTGAATATAGTTTAAACATATAAAAATAATTTTTAATATATATATTCTTAATCTATAAAGTGATTTAAAATCTGAGTATATAAATATTTAAAAGCTAAATATTTAAAACAAGAGATGGTTTAAAAACAAGGATAATTTTGAAATCAAAATATAAAAAATGATAAAGATAGTTTTGAGGCTAAAATATTTAAAACCAAGAGAGATGCCTTTTTGAAAAGAAAGTTTTGGAAAAAAAATTAAAAAAACAAGAGTTATATTTTTGAAAAGCATTTTTATAAAATTAGTGGATATCAAAATAGGACTACTATATGTTCCACTGGATATTGTCGTGGGTTCCATCCCTTTAACAGGCTCGAAGTGGATTCCATTCCACGAATAAATTTCGAATAAAGATGTAAGTGCTTTCAAGAAGTTTTAACATAATTCTAGACTCAATACTTATCTGGTACTCTTGAAATCTTGAACTCTTGATATCTTGATACTTATGAGTCTTCATTCTTAATATCTTCAGTCTTGAAACTCTATACTGTACAGTCTTCATTCTTGGTACCTGCATGTTTATATCTTGCATATACACATATATCTAAACTATAATGTTAGTATTTATATTTTATAACAAGTCTTAAGGTTGTTGTCATCAAAACCATCATCTCAAGGACTAACAATCTCCCCTTTTTTGATGATGACAACCTATGTTTATAAGAATACTTCTCCTTCACAATAACTCCCTCTAAAACTAATAACTCCCCCTTAATCTAAGCCTAGCTACTCTATTTTATATTTCTCCCCCTTTGTCATCAACAAAAACTAATCCTAAACTGATATAACTCCCCCTTAGTCTTATACTGGAGTACTTGTGACAAATTATGATAAAGTATATATAAAATAACATGAGTTAATAATAAAGACATGATAAATATGAAAGTTTAAACCCAATGTATACTATGTTTCACATAATGTTATACAATCCATTCAAACCAAATCAATTCTAATCAAAGAAAATCAAATCAAATCAAACAATTCAAAAACGAGCAATTCAAATCATAAGGACATCAAATATTTCTAGGAACCTTAAACCATCCATCTTCTCCAAAGATAGGATCCTTTTTAATATCTTCCCAATCTTCATTATCTTGAATCAAAGTTCTTACAAGATTTGCATCGAGATCATCTTTGTTTCGGGCAGAAATCATTCAACGAAGGGCATCGAAATGCTTCTCTTATTCTTTTATCATCTGTATTTGACTTATTTCTAAGTGCCTTTGATTGCGGAGAATAAAAGTAAGTACGTTCTTGAATGAATTGAGAGTTTCTTCAAGATTATCACTTAGAGTTCGAGAAGAGGAAGCCAATTTTAATAAGTAGTTAAGAGTTGCAAATAGAGATAAGTAGAAATGAAGAGATTACAAATTTCTAGAAGAAACAGGTGTTTAAATAGGCAGAAATTCGTTTAAAATGAATAGACACAAGTTAGTTATTTTAATTTCCAAATTTAAAAAATAACCAAATCAGACAGTTATATGTCGACATAGGGGGTAGAGGTATGTCGACGTGGGTATGTTAATCTACGTGTCTTATTTATTTTGTGAATAAGTATGTATATATATAAACTTATATACTATACTAACATTTATTCCAGAGACACGATAAGGTAGAAAAACATAAGATAGATGATTTTTATTAATAGATGAGGTGATATATAAGATACTACATAATATGAAAAAAAAATACAAGCTCACACAAGACAGACAAATACATCACAACCTAGTTCTTAGAATGTGCTAGAGGATGAGGAGGATGATGATAAGCCAAGTTTTCGACCAACTTTAGCAAAGAATTTGTTCATATTAGTGGACATTTTATCCAATTTCTTACTAACGGATCTTTTGAGAATCCGTTGATTTTCCACTATGATTTTTTGATTTTTGAGGAGAGTTTTGTTGGAAGGATTGTTAGTATTGGTAGGATATTCAATACTTTCCAAGGAGGTTTCTTCATTATCTTCATCAATTTCCATTTCCTACCCTTCTTCTTCTTCTTCCTCATTTTCTTCCTCCATATCTTCATGTGCCAATTTTTCATCCTTTTAGGCAAGAGATTCATATTGTTAAAATATGAAAGGAATTTTCATGAGAGAAATGTTGGCATGATTAAACACTTTTCTTGAAACAAATTCTTCCCTTTTGTAATCAACACAAAAATAATTAAAAATCCGAGTGAGATAGATTCCATGATACAAAGTATTCTCACCCATTTCCAAATTCTTAGGACGAAGTTCATCCATAATCACTTGCGCCCAATTAATGTCATAATGACCAAAAATAGCAAAAAGAGCTTTACAAACTTTTGAAGTCGGGTTACTAAAATTTTCCGAATTAGGAGTGATAGTATGTTGCAAAAGAAGATTGACAATATGTGCTTTCGGACAAAAGTTACGATCTTTAAATTCAAAGTTGTCATCTCCTTCGAAAATGTGATGAAATGTCTCATGATCATGTTCATCAATATTAAAATTAGAAAGATCCATTCCCGAATTCTTGCAATTGAGAATGTTGCCCAAAATTTCATAATTTAAAACAATTTTAGTGCCTTTAACACTACTCCAAATTTCATTTTCATTTCCTTCGTAAAAATCGCGATTCAATTTCACATAAAACATTTTAACAGGATTTGGGTAACAAACAAAATCATTTTCAAAATTGTCAAAAAGACTAAGAATATGGTTCTCTTCAAGAAGAGTATTGATTTCATATGTAGAGAAATCGCTAAAGATAGCAAACTTTCCCATATGAACTTTTCCGTAACTAGCATAGCTTATATAAGCCTTGATTGCTTCCAGATCATTATAGAGATACTCTTTAATGGTTCTAGACAGCCTCATTGTGGATGTGGTGCTTGAAGAAGCCATTTTTGAAGAGAGTGGAAAGTTTGAAACAGTACAAGAGAGTTTGAATTTTAAAATGAAAGTGAAAAGTTGATAAGATAATGGAAATAAATAAATATTCAATAGTCATGTTCTCTGGTCAAGAGGTACCTTTTCCAGAACATTGAATTTGGTGAAAAGGTGGAGGGAAGTTCAAAGATTTGAATTCAACTTTGAATTTCAAATTTCTGACAGGGATGTCGACATCATGGGTAGGGCCATGTCGACATGGGTCAGAGAATTCATGTGACTTGTCTTTTCTTATATACTTTAATATATATATATATATATATATATATATATATGTATGTATGTAATTTTTAATGTCTATATATTTTCTTGAGTAATATTAGTTAAATATAATAATACTCTTTTAATAAAAAATATTATAATATTAAAAAATAAAAGTAATAATAAAAAATTTATAATTCAAATAACACATAATTTCAAAAACAATCAAACAATTTTACGCAAAATAATTTCAACCAATATATTGTAAACCTGTACCTTTTTCTAGATTCGTATCTCCGAGATCATCGGAATCATGAATAGCCGTAAAGCGCATATTTGAATTTTTCGTCTTCTGATCATCATCGCTTGAAGATGAGTCTGAGTTTGAGTAATCTAGTGTAGCAGTATATGCCCTTTTCCTTTTCTTTGTATAATCATTGCTTGCATGAAAATTTTTCTTATCAAGATGCGGAAATTCTATTTTGAGATGGCCTGGTTCGTCACAATTGAAACATTTAACGTGGTTTGGTACTTCATTATGATTTCCATAATTTCTGTGATTATTCTTTTTGAAGTTGTTCATCTTTCTGTATTTCAGAAACTTTCGAAAATTCTTTGTCATGAAAGCTATTTCTTCATCATCATCACTTCCCAAGTCTGATCCATCTATTAATGCATTGAATGCAATTGACTTCTTTTCGAATGCTTTGCGGCCTCTTCTCTCTTGCATTTGTACTTCGAATGACATTAGATTTCCAATCAATTCTTCAATCTTTAAAGTACCGATATCATTTGCTTCTTCGATTGCAAGAGTTTTATGATCCCATTCCGGGGTAAGAGAATTTAGAATTTTTCTGACTTGATCTTCTCCGAAATTTTTTTCCCCAATGATATTTGAGAATGCACAATATCCTGAAATCTACTATACATATCTGAAATGGACTCATTTGAATTTATTTTGAATAATTGAAACTGATTTGTGAGTGTGGATATTTTGGTCTGTTTGACTTTGCTTGTTCCTTCATGAGTAACTTGCAAAGTTTTCCAGATGTCATATGCAGACTTACAAACAGATACTCTATTGAATTCATTCCTATCAAGTGAACGAAATAAAATATCCATGGCTTTGGAATTATTCTATGCAATAGTCTTTTGCTCAGCAGTCCACTATGCAAAACTAGTTGTGGGTTCAGAATATTCAGTTTGTGTGATATTCCAAGTGTCTAATCCTATTGACTGTAAATATATTTTCATTCTACATGCTCAATATGCATAGTTACTGCCATTAAAAAGTGGTGGTCTAGCAGTAGATTGACCCTCTATAAATGAACTAGTGATAGTGTTAACAGAACCAATGTTGGTAGCCATTTTTAAAACTTTTCAAAATTCAGATTATGAAAACTTTGAAAACCTCGCTCTGATACCAAATGTGAGAAATGCGGATTACGGATCTTAAGGCTGGAATAACACTAGAGGGGGTGAATAGTGTTTTATGGATTTTCTAAATCTTTTTGAAACTTATGTAATTTAATCACCAACAAATGCAATTCACAGAAACAGAAATAATCACAGAATCAGACACAGATGCAAATACTAAATAAAAGCAGTAAAGGAAAGAACACACCAGGATTTTATACTAGTTCGGAATTACCCTACATCCAGTCCCGCACAATCATACAGACTTCTTTTCAAAATAATCTCCCAGATTACACACTCGGTTTCAAGGCTACGAGGTACATCCTCCTATATTCGAGTTCAGGGCAACTCACTTGATTTAATCAGGCTACAAGATCACCTATTTGATTTCTGAGGCTACAATCACACCCAATTGATTTCAAGGCTCAACCGCACCATTTACTCAATAGTTTGATTTACAAAAGATTCTATAACTCTGAATAGCACCGAGATCTTATGGAGAGAGTGGCAGAGAATCAAACAAGAGATAATCAAGTGTGATTCACTTGGTATTTCGGCAGAGTATAGTTTAGGATTCTTTTATAATAACGTGGAAGATGAAGAGGAGAGAAAACAAGTGAAATCTGATTAAAAATTTGTTTAGAACAACTGGTATTTATATGAGATCAACAGCCATATCTATTCGTGAAGGGATACGACGAATAGACACTTCTTTTGAAAATTTGAATTTTGAATTTAGCAAGCACCATGTCGACATAGGGGGTTGAATGATGTCGACATGCTCAAGGTAAAAATTGATGTTTTGATTTTCTTATTAAAATCGGTTTCTATAATTTGTCAAAACAATTTCTAAACTTTGTGAATATATTTGAATATAGTTTAAACATATAAAAGTAATTTTTAATATATATAATCTTAATATATAAAGTGATTTAAAATCTGAGTATATAAATATTTAAAAGCTAAATATTTAAAACAAGAGATGGTTTAAAAACAAGGATAATTTTGAAATTAAAATATAAAAAATGATAAATATAGTTTTGAGGCTAAAATATTTAAAACCAAGAGAGATGTCTTTTTGAAAAGAAAGTTTTGAAAACATTTTTAAGAAACAAGAGATATATTTTTGAAAAGCATTTTTATAAAATTAGTGGATATCAAAATAGGACCACTATATGTTCCACAAGATATTGTCGTGGGTTCCATCCCACTAGGGTTACATCCCTTTAACAGGCTCGAAGTGCATTCCATTCCACGAATAAATTTCGAATAAAGATGTAAGTGCTTTCAAGAAGTTTTAACATAATTCTAGACTCAATACTTATCTTGTACTCTTGAAATCTTGAACTCTTGATATCTTGATACTCTTAAGTCTTCAATCTTGATATCTTCAGTCTTGAATCTCTATACTGTACAGTCTTCATTCTTGGTATCTGCATGTTCATATCCTGCATATACATATATATCTAAAGTATAATGTTAGTATTTATATTTTATAACAAGTCCTTAGGTTGTTTTCATCAAAACCATCATCTCAAGGGCTAACAGTATTATGGTTTTTTTCACATGTATACTCTCGATCAATTGTGAGTGTACTTCATACTATCCTTTATTGGTACCTTTGTGTTATAGTTCACTTTAAGTTTCCACCACACGGTGCTGCTTTCACTCGTTTATGCTATGAATCGCAAAGTCATTATTGTAGGATTGAATTAAACCTAGAGGGGGGTGACTATGGCTTATTATGATTCATAGAGCAATAAAAATTGCAGCACGAATAATAATAAAATAAATTTAAAAGTAGAAGTAACATGCAAATTTACCCAGCTTCAGCAATACTTGCCTACTGCTGCCTCAAGATTTCTAGTAAGATTAAACAATCGAATGCTTACAAAAACATTATAAACTTGCGACTATCACTTAACTGATTATTCTAATCTTAAGCTTAGGAACTCTACCTCAACTCTATCCCCGAGCCAAGAACATCTCGAACTACACACCGTAGTTCAATCCTAGTTACAAACTAGAGTTTTAAAATTTAAAAGTAAATTACAATTAAAATAAGAGAATAGAAACCTGAATAAATAATATATAAATTTTAAATTAAACAAATTCAGCCCGAAAAAAAAGTGTGGTCTTCTTTATGCTTGTTCTTCTCTTCTGTTTCAAAGCCGATCCTATTTTCTATTTTAGGATTTCCTAAAATCCACCAATTTGATAATTGAATGATGAAATTTTATCCTTATCTCCTTATCAATCGATCTCTTCAATGGCTTGGCGATTAATAAATTCGGTTGCTTCCTTAGTCGAGCTCTTTTGTCGTTGATTATTGGGTATGAATTTGATTCTCCAATTATATTTGAATGTTTCTTCCTGCTCGACTTGAATCAGTTCCCGATGATGAGTTTGGTCTATATAGGGTATGATTGTGGAAAAATCTTCCTTGATTTTATTATATTTCAGAATTATATTTTGTATATTTCAACTCTTGAATTTTTCTCAAGATTTTGAAGTTTTTGGTTTTCGTCCTTACTTTGAATCATTCAACTCTGATTTGAATGTTGTAATCTTCCGATTATTCTTTTGAAGCGTTGTTGATTTCTAAACCGACGTTATGCATACTTGATTATGCTGGGCTATTATTTTGATTCTGTGGCTTATTTGCTCTGGCAAACTAGTCTTGACAATGTTGACTTCGAATTTTTGCATTCTAATGTTCTTTATACTTAACTGCTATACTTGATTTTTCTCTATGTGTGTGTGTTTTTTTCCTTGTGTGCATTTATTTTCTGGTCTTGAATTGAATTGTTGCTTGTTAGATCTGCGATGCTCCTATGTACACTGCATACGTGTACATATACATGTACATACATACATACATACATACATACATACATACATTTATACATATGTGCATATAAGTGTGCACTGTTCTGCTGTGTTTTCTGTTTTCCGTTATCCTCATATTCTACAAGCTTGTGTGTATTCATGACCTTGTTGTCATCCTGAGTTGTGCACTTCTTGTATTGAACTTGTTTGTGTTGCTGCCTTAGTTTTGTATGTTTATGGTTGTGTACTTGCATGTTGCTTATGGTCCTTATGTGTGTGTGCACGCATGACTCTTTTGACCTATTGCATCTTTGAGTACTTCTGAGTTGTGCACTCATGTTGTGTGTGTACTCTGCTGTGTGTTTGTTGTGCTTTCCCTCGTATGCCTTTGGACCTGAGTTAGTTCGTTGTTGCGCATGACATTATTGCCTTATATTGAGCCTAAACCATCTGGGCTTGACCTTATATGCTTGCCTATGTGTGCATTGTACCTACATATAATATGTATTTGAATTTCCTTGTGCATTGCTTTGTTCTTTTGAACTGCATGTTGTTGTGCAGATGTATTTCGGCATGCCTAGTGCATTCTGATTAGTTTTCTTGCCTTTGTGTACTTCCACTTCCATTTGTTTGCATTTTCTTTGTCATTACAGTGGCTCTCTTTTGTGTGTGCAGGCATGGCTGGCCTTGTATGCATTTACCTCGCCTGGATTGTTTGTTGAGTACATGCTTACTAGCTTATGCCAGCCTATGTGCTCACTTGTTAGCTCGACTCATGTACTTGGTTGTGCACTATGTTGAGCTTCTTGTGAGCACGTCTGATGTGTAAACCTTCTTTTTATGTGCTTTGTGTACAAGTGATGTGAGCATATGTGCATATGCATAGCCTTTTTATTATGCCTATTTATTTTTTATTTCTTGGCCTTAAGGTATGTATAGTGATACATTGTGCATGCTTTAAGTTGCTTACGCACATTATTGACTCGATTTTAAATTTTTCTCCCAGGTGAACATTTTGTATTGGTTCTTGTATATACATGTTGTACCGTTCCATGTTCACAAATTTTGGTGCCTATTTAAATTTGAAAAGAGTAAAACTAGTAAACTGAGACAACATCGAGTTCAAATATATTTATATTTTGCAGTTTTAATTTATTCGTTTTTACTTTTTACCATAGTGCTATTTGATAGGTAAAGCAGATTTTCATTTGGACAAGGGCTAGAGTGAGAAGTCAAACATCGCATTTAAATAGAAATTGTGTGTATGAAAAATGTGATTAGAGAATATTATATTTGAAAAAATGTGTTATATGAGAGAGTAGATATTTTTGTATATGATAGGGTATGAAAATTATGGGAACTCTTGTTGTAATTGTGTGTATTATTAAAATTTTATTGAAATAAAATATTTGTTGAAATAAAAAATTATTTATTTATTTCATTCGGTTATATTACAATAGTGCTGCTACAAACACGTTTATATACATATACATACATACACACACAGATATATATATATATGTGTGTGTGTGTGTGTTTATTATCATCAAACAAAAATCATAAACTATTATATTCTACAATCTCCCATTTTTGGTGATAACAGAAATATATTAAGTTTTTGTACCAAAGAAATGTGTTTGATGTGTTGTGATTAAACTTCCTTATTTAAATGCTCCCTCTACAACTATACTCCCCATACACAGATGCATGTGATAAAAAAATTCCAAAGGAAAAAAACTTGGATATCAAAAGAAAAATGATTTCCTAGATGCTAAGCAAAAATAAAAAAACTTTTGAATAACATCTATTGAAAAAAACACTGGAATATCGACAAGGTTATTACTCAAACAACAAAATTTTAACTTCTCATCCCTTTTGTAATCATCAAAATTATAATAATAACCGATATAGTGATTGATTTTGAATGAAATTATAAATCATATAGAGATAAAAATATATTAAATTTTTTAATCAACTGAACAAAAATCATGATATTTTATTAATTAGACACATATCCCATTTTACAGTGATGTTTGGGTTGAATTAGGGGGAATTTTATATACCGATACCAGTGGGGTATTTTCAATGAAGGATTTTTTTTTTGAAATTTTGAAAATTATTTTTAAAAAACAAAGAATATTAAGCACTTTCTAAATATGCATAACTATTAAGACTTTTAAATGAGATTAGTAGCTACTTAAAAAGAGTTTCAAGCATTTTCTAACCATACATAATCATTAGGACTTTTAAAAGAGGTTGGAAATTCCTTGAACATTTATCCCTCTCTTGTATAAGAGTTTCATCCATGCCTTATCCTAAGGACTATTAAATGAGAATGGAAGCACATATCTAGATATTAAAGTTATTCATCCATGCATATCTAGAGTGCATTGACAAGCACCATTGTTCTAGTGGTCAAATGATTCGACTTTGGTACGAGAGATCACAAGTTCGAAACTTGCATAGCGTGATTCGAACATATATCAATAAGTGATTTGTGATATGTTGTCCCAATGGCATGTTGTATCTTAGTACCATTTGACAAGCACCATTGTCTCAGTGGTTAAGTGATTCGGCTTTAGTGCAAGAGGTCACAAGTTCGAAACTTTCGTAGCATAATTCAAACGTATATTGACATGTGATATGTTGTCTCAGTGACATGTTGTATATAAAGTACCATTTCAATATATATATATATATATATATATATATATATATATATAATTCCTCCTTTTTCGGAATACCAACTTCTACACACTATATTAGATTCTGGTGTATGGATTATAAGAAAGATGATACCGATAGAAATGATCATGCAATATGTACTGACTAAAAATATATTATAAAACTTGTTCAATTTTCAATAAATTTTCACATATTCTTCCTCTAATTATGAAGTATAATTCAGTCCCTTCCTATAACTTTCTCAATCACTATTAATAATTTTTGATAGATTTCAAAAGATTCAAGCAATCAACTACCATCTTTTCCGAGTAAATTTCTTACTGAAGTAAACAAGAGTTTTTTATTAAAGAAAATTGAAGTAAAAAATATAAGTTATTTGCAAAGTACCCAAATCCAAACGAATTTGTGAAAATCTACTTTTTGGAAAGGGTTTCGCAAAAAATATCTGGTAATTTTAAAATCAGTTGAAATATAAACCTAATGCAAATATGATCTCGAATGTAAAAATGTCTTATGCCACTTGTACATTGGCTGCCTATGGTGGCATATAATGGTATCTTGGCAAAGTCATTTACATCGAACAAAGTCACACATAGCTAAAAATTCTCTAACCAATGCTTTGTTTTGTTAGTCATCATTAATGGCAACAAAGGTATTTGTCGTACATAAACAATTGACTATTGTTGTTTTTAAGATTCATTCTATTTTAAATCACTATTTGAAAACTTTAAGTCCTAATTTGGTTTAGCACTAAACATGAAATATTTAGATATTTGGTATTTCTAATCAAATAAAATTGGTTTCAAATCAAATCAATCAATCGAGCAAAAGTTAGGTCTGAAATCCTACACCTTGTTTGCATGAGTCGGAAATAATTTCAAGTAATATGTTGAAACGATTGCTATTATTCAAGATTTTACTTTGATGTGTTTACTTTTAAATCATCTTTTAAGTTTAAGTTGGGCATCCGAAGTAATTTTTATGATTTAATTTTATTAAACGTTTGATTACCGTTAGTGGTTGTTTTGGTCGATACAAATAGTAAGACCTTAGAAAAATAGAGGCCCGGTTCACATATTCAATGCTACATGAACTTTTTTTTATAACAATATTAGAAATAGGTACCTGGTCGAAAAAGCCTGTAACGAAGCGGATTTTGCCCGTTCGAAAATCGACATCCATACTTCACGTCGTATTCGAATGCCGTAGATTCGACCGTTCAAATCCGAGTCGCTGGAGCTTATAACACAATTAAGTAAATAACACAGCGGAAGAAATAATAAGTATCAATATACAACATCTGATACAACATTCTGATACAACAGATATCGATATACATCAGAGATATGATACAATAAATTAGCAGCGGAAAGAAAATAGATAACACTAGCAGCGAAACAAATAACTCAAGATAGTATTCAAGGAAGAACTCCAACAGCAACTCGAACCAACATCATGATGGACTAAGGTAAGCAAGACTGGTGAGCATCCAAAGACTGAAACTAGGTCCAGATAATCTACCAAACCTAGCTATCTGAAAAACCCAACTCTAGACTGCTCGTGTGGAAAATAGTGAGCACCCAGAGTTTAGGAAAGGAACAATAAACTCCGAGTTAGTCATGGGACTGGTGTGAGCAACAAAAACAGTTTATCTTAAAAAAACAAACAACAAGAGAATTTATAAAATCAATTCGCAATGCTTTTTGAAAATGAAACTACCATAAGACCTCCCGCCACACACACAATGCAAACGCAGAATTGGAGGAGATTTCTTCTTATGATAGTCAAACATGCTTGATACGCGAATTCCTTTGATATTATTATTACAAGTGCACAGTGCAGAAAAGATTTCGAAAGTATAATATAAATCTTAGCCAGTATAGGTACCATTATATTATGCCAGCTATAGCTACCTCCTGAGGAGGCAGGTTATACAATTGCAATCGTAAAAGGCTCGTATTGTTTCTCTGGATTTTCCAACAAATGGTCAGGCTAAGGAACTTCCTACTGCCACATGGGATCGCCTCTGGCGGGACGTCCCGAGAACCTATATGAATCTCTTCCAACACAAGGCCGGGTTACCTCTGTAACTAGGTAACTACTACTCGAGCATGCCACTCCCCGATCCTTTGGGACCTTTATCCGAGGCGCCTCTAAGCAACAATCACACGGTAAATGAGATTGGAGCAACCACATAGGTTAAATATCAGGGATCCATACCATGATACCACCCTTTACAAGAAGGGAATGACACACCCTAATGGGCGCGACCCTCATAACCTTGCCGCATCTTTCCTGTTTCGACCATTTCCGGGGTGTGAGGTCCTGATGCAGTCTCGTTCACAAAGCTACGCTTTATACAAAAGCCATGCTCTGATCACAAATGATCATCAACACACAGTAGCACTCAGCAGCCACGCTACCAAATTAGGAGTATATCGCTGATAACCTTCAACTACATAACCTCTGAGCTCGTACGTCTCAGAGAAGGGTGTTAAGCTAAGAGAATAAATTTTCCGCTACCAACGGAAATGTATTTGAAAGAAATCTGCTTTATATCTCAAAGTGTAATGTCAGACATACAACCATACAAGTCTATTCCGGGTTCGAACAGAACCGAAGGCACTTCCAAAGAAGTCCTTGCAATCCGGGTATTCACAATCCCGATCGGACTTCCCATCACTTAGGGAATCTCTATACCGAAGCAACTCAGTGCAGAGACAATCGATAGGTTATCCTATCGTTCTCATAAATACTCGGTCTTCACCACCGGTCTTCAAATGCTATCCATATACGTCGAATCACATATTCGGAATGGGATATACGACACAAAGGTCCTCTCCCGGCTAAACCGAATAGTGAGCGCAACATTTAAAACATATGGATATGGGATTTCAATCAAGTCACAACTTAATAATTTCAAACTTTCTTTCAAATGGTTTAAACCAATTACCATTTCAAATCTTTTACACAAAAAGATTTATTTGACTCAGTTCACCCAGCTTCACAAAAATCATTTACGGATTTCAAAACAATTTCCATTTCATTTGGATTAACTCGTTTAAAATCTTTAATTAAAGATTTAACTCATAACTTTCAAACTGTTTCCATAACTTGGAAAATCATTTTCATTTTTAACTTGAAATCTCTTTTAACACAATTTGGAAGTTCACTTCTTATATGAAAGCTTTTATTATTTGAAAACGAATATTTTCATTTCAGAAAGATCCAATTTTATTTACACGAGTTAAAGCCTTTGAATATAAATTCAAATTCCTAAATCAATTCTTTTAAAATTAGTTTAACCCATAAAAACTTATTTATAAGTTGGATACGCTTTTTAAACCCTAGTTCCCAAATCATAGAACTCAATTTCAAATATTGAATTCGAATTTAAATCAAAATATTTAAATTCCAAAATTCAATCAAGTTATTCAAACTATATTTCATCTTTGAAATTCCATTTCAAAAGCTTTTCGCTTTAAACCCAATCCATTTCCAAAACATTTGAATTTAAATATTCAACTTTGAAAAAATCATTTTAAAAATATGTGATTTAATCGATTTCCTCGTGAAATCCATATTTGTGTGTGTATAAGTGTGGTCCAGGGGTTTAACAGAATAGTGCAACATCATTCAATTATCACAGATCAAACAAAAATATAATTGATAAGCGATATAAACGATAACGCTTATCGTCCATTCACAGATTCACAGATAATATACCAATGTATCACAGATAACAATGTACATCACAGAGAATCAATTTCATTTTAGGTCACAACACAAATCAGGGTACGTCGCAAAGCATCACATATTAGGGTATCAAACAATTCAACATCCAATACAATTCAAACATCCATAAGTAGGATTAATTTAATTATCTGATTTATTTAATCAGATCATTTACTTATGAATTTAATTACAAATCCTGGTTAATTAACATCAATAAATTACAAATCATTTTGATTAATTATTCTTTAATCATTTTTTAATTAACCATTAATAATAAATTACTTAACCTTTAATTATAATTTATCAACCTTTAATTATTAAATAATTAACCTTTTATTATTTAGTTCACCATCTAATTAATTATCTTAAATCAATGATTAATTCCACTCTAATTACATTAAGTAATTATCCTTAATTAATTACACAAATTAATTATTTTTTAACCAATTACAGTAAATAACCTTTTAATTACTTTATTAATTAGTTAACTAAAATTAATTACATTAATCCTTAATTAATTATATTAATTTATTACTTCATAATCAATTATCATTGATTGATTAATCTTAATTAATCAACCCTTAATTATATCATTAATTATATTCATTAATGATCTCTAAGTACTTCTTTAATTAATTACTCTATTTACATTAATTACATTAAGTAATTAATCTTTAATTAATTTTAATAATCTCATTTATTAGTTAATCCTTCCTTTACAATTCCATTTAAATTTCAAATTCTTTTAAATATACTTTTGATTACTTAAATACTTTTATTAAACAATTGCAAATTTAAAAGCTTTATTTATTCCTAAAATAAGATTGAAACTAAACTTGAAATTCATATTTAAACTTTTGATTTAAAACTCAGTTTTAATTTTGCTTTATAAATTCAAAAATGAAAATTTTAAGTTGTAAAAACAGAACAAGTTTAAAACCTGTAACACAATTCTACCCGAGATTCAACCCTTCCTGCTTCGAGCCCAACATCCAAAATCTCGAGCCAAAACCCTGGAGCTACTCGAGGAACTCGAGTATAACTCTACCCCAAACCAAGACTTTACCAGTAAAACAACTCAGGGCACCGTGCACGTGCATGGAGCCGACAAACTCCTCCGACCAACCCTGCAACGTCGAGCAAGTCGACTATCTTCCACCAACCAACCCCCGATCACCAAAACTCCTCCATTCCCTCTGAATCAAAATCGATACCTGGAAACAAAACACTCCTATACATGTCAACGCGTCGTTCGCTACAATCCAACCACCAGAACACGTGAAACTCTGGCCATCACTTCGTCAATACCTCCTCTACTTGCTCCCAAGAACATGCAGCACTCGATCGAACAATGGTGACGAACGAATCGAAATTCCTGACCTCGCCAAAACTAGGTTTAAAAACTTCACGAGCTTGCCACCGTCACCTCGTTGAACTGGAACAGATCCAGCCATTTTTCCCAACCCCACTGGTCACTCCTCTACCTCCAGGAGGAAACTCGACCCCTCCGATTAATGAGATCACCCGCGGCGACCCAAAATGTAAAATACAGTCGAACCCAAACTGCTCTTCATTCTTTGATGTAAAAATTGTGAATCTTGCTTTAAAAATCATGTTATATTATAGGAATTCAATTTATATTCCTGAATTCGTGAATTAAAAGGGTTAAATTTTAACCCATTCAAACTTTCTCTCAGATATCTTGTTTTCCATTCATAATATTAAGCTATTTTAACTTGAATACATTTTTAAAATTTAGTTCAAGATCAAACAAACATTTTTTTTTCAAACATCAAGTGGATTGGGAAGAATTGATTTTTAAAATCAAAATTTGGGTGTTCAAAGCATCAGACTGTAAGCCTGTATAAACACTTCTAGGTTTCAATTTAAATACAGAGGATCCATGTATATATATATACAACTTATTCACAGATGTACATATAGATAAACAACGATTTAATGCCTTCAAAATTTAAGAAGAATGTGCTACTCACAGTGTTTTCCAGGAGAAGAAAACAGAGCTTGAATTTCTTTCTGCTTGCTGAACCCATTTCTTTGATTCTCTGGCTTTGATTTGATTTATGTTGTTGTTTAAGTTAATTTTTTTGTGTGTTAAGTTTAAGATGATATTACTTCAGTTTTATCAACTTGAAGAAACGAACTGAAAGGAGGGGATTGACATATGAAAATGAAATATACAGGGTATGTTATTTTTATTTGTACTGGGTATATAATTTTGTTTAGTACAAGTTGATATGGTTTGTGTACAAGTTGACCAGAGATTTTATTTATGTTTCTTGTGGCTGATGGATGTTTGCATAGTGGCTGCATTTATTAGCTTTGTACAAACTCATATATTGTTTTTTTTTGTACAAATATAAGATATTTTCTTTGGCTTCCTTTGCAAGCTTCATTTACATGCATATTCATTTGTTTACATACCTATATTTATTTTTGATTACTTGTGTCATATATTCCTTCTTTCCTTTTGCTTTGTCTTATGTTCGTATGTATTTAGTGTCTTTTTATTGAAGTGATGCTGCATTTATTATGTTTGACTTCTTTTATTTGTTTATGCCTAGCTATGTACTATTGTTTTCTATATGTTTGAATACTTGATCATATTTGCCCATCTAAATTTGTTTGTATGCAAATGTACGTATTTGCACTGTTTTGTGGCTTCATAGATATGTTTACTTGTTGTTATTATTTTCATTTATTTGTTCAGCCTAACAATACCTTGTTTATGTTTATTATATTTTTAATTTGTTTGTTCACACTTTATCATTGACAAAGCTTCTTTGTGGTGGCTAAAGATATTGCATTAATTGCTTTGCTGTTCAAGTGTTTTAGTTTGTATTTAGTCAGAGATTTTGTTGGCTGAAATCTTGTTTTGATATGCTAGTATTAATTGTATTGTACCATATACTTATAATTTTTTTTTCATTTTATTTCGGCTGTACATGATATCAAGGTTGATGTCTTCCTTTATAAGCTTCTCACTTATTTTTTTTCTTGTTTTGTTGTTTTGTTTACAGCCTACATACAAGATTCCATTACTTAGTTTGTTTTATAACTAATACATATATTTGCATATATTTTTGTTGTTTATGCATATCAGTGTCTTCTTTCGCAAGCTACTAACATACAATATTTTTCATTGTTTTGAAATTGAAGTGAAGTCCTCGTCAACATGTTGTTAGATCTTTATTTGTTTATACATAGTTGGATATACATATATATGCTAGTATCTTCTTTTACAAGTTTTATAGAAATTTACATTTGCTTTTGTTTCTTATTTATCTATATTTTTGGTTGTCTTGTTGTATGCATACTTTTGTTTAATATCATACTTCAATGTTCATAGCTTTGCATTTATTTTGTCATATGAACACATTCCTATTTTTATTATGTTGTTTAAATTTCAACTATCAAATATTTAAATTTACTAATATATTGACTTTTTAACATATTTTATTTGAATTGGGAAAAACTTCAAATCAGTTTACGAATTAATTTCACCATTTTTATCCAAAAAAATAAATTTAACTATTAATTTAAAATAAATTAAAATTCGAGATCGTTACAAAGCCCCATAAAAATAAATATGTTTGTGGATTACATTTCATTCTATTTCTACATTACTCGGTTATCCATAATCAATCTTGTTTACTACCAGGTCCTCCTTTATGTTTAAGGTGGACTTTTGATGTAAGTTTTATGATTCAATTTTGTTAAATTTTTAAGTGGGATCAGTAAGTATTTCCATGGATGTAAATAGTACCATCCTTTATAATATTATTTAAAACCAAACCAAAAATAAACATGTTATTAAATTTTAAAATCATCTAAATTATGCAACTTCTTTAATTTATAGTTTTTTTAACAATCTATGCATTTAGGTTTTAAATTAAAAGCATAAAAGGAAAATAGATACATGTTAATTTTAACATTTTTTTTACATAAATACCGAACATTGTAAACGAACATCGTCATACAATATCATACTTATTAGTTTAGAATGGAAAATTTGATAAAATCAATCATTACTTTTGTAATAAAAGATCTTTAAGTGAAGAAATAAAGATAAGTTACCAAAAAAAATTAGAAAACCATCTGAATTTTAATCTTTCAATCATATGATTCATATATTTAGTTACTTCGATTTAAAGCCTACAGATCTTCCCTGTACAATATAACCTTTCCTTTTTTTCCTTTTCTTTTAGGATTCTATAAATCCACTCCCCCAAGCGGCTAACATAATTTAATGGAGAACAAGAAAAGCCTTAAAGGTGAAATTTGCATAGCTTATTCTAAAATTCCATGTGCCCCTCTAACTTCTGTTTTATACTAATTTGTTGGAAAATTTATTTCACCTCTTTTTGATAGTCACCTCAGCGAGTTGATTATTGTCTTTTTGGGAATCTTGGTTGCGATTAACCGATAATTCAGATTATGTACTTATTTAGACTTATGTGTATGGAATTCCTTTGGAGCCTATCTTATTCCCGTATGAAAACCATCTAAGCCAAAATTATTCTATGTAGTTAATTTCCATGTCCACTGGTTTTAGCGCTTTCAGCCTGCGTTTCTCAACTTCGAACCCTAGACTACTGCTCCAATCCAAAGAAATTCAAAGCGCAAATAGCAAATAAGCACATTGGTTGTAAGGTCGTGATGAAAAAATCAATCGCTAGATTAAAATCGGCCATTTCTACGTTATTGAGGTAACTTGATTGTTTTTGATACCTTGAAACCTTTTCCTTGCGTATTGATACTGATTTTATTGCAAACGATATGCTAGACATTTACTGACAGCAAACCATTCAAAACTAAGTCTGGAATTATTTCAATTGGGAATGAAAAACCAGAATTTGTAAATTCAAACTACAATTTTTTAACTGCAAATTTATTTATCCTTTTACCCATACTGAAATTTTCGTTTTCTTTATCATTATTCTCACCATTGATAGGATTTTTTTTGTATTAGTTTGTTGGAATATTAGGGAAATAGCGTTAATAAGAGAAGAAGTAAGAATAAAAGACATTCACTGAATGCATACGTTAGTCACTGAAATGTGCTTATGTTACATGGATGGATTTCATCAATGCAAATTTCTCTTAATTTTTTTTATTTCCAATTTTTGAATAAAAATAAGTTAATGTTGGCATAACTATGACCGTTATAAACATCAGATGCATTTATTATTTTTTATCTAAAATAATAACGAACAATGTTATTCTTCCTTCAATGCCAATGATCATCACAATTCAATTTAAAGTTTTTTTGGGCTATATATGTGGAACAACAATTAGTTTCGCTTGATAGTTCGAAGTTGGAATGACTTGATTTCTTGCTAGATTTATACATATCCACATTTAAATGGAAATAAAGGGAAATATTAGGCATGATTTTTTTTTGGAAAAACATTTCACCACAATTGTCATCCAAGCTTGTTCACTGATCATCTCATTGTCATTTCAGGTGTTTGACTATGATTATTTGGAGCTCCCGTTATTTCTGGAATGTAGCTCTAATTCAACTATCCTCATTTTACAATCATGAAACTTTTGGTTGGTTTTCATTCAGATTTTTCTGTCCTTTCAAAATCTACTTATGCTTAACTAGTTGTTTGCATTTTTACAACTGGAATTGAAACTTTAAAAATTAGAAATTGAGGTTCGATATTGAAATCCATCAACTTTTGCAATTGATTGATATTTCTGAGCAAAGAGTTATGATTTAAAATTTCTTTTTAAAGAAAAGATGATAGTCCATATGCCTAATTTTTTTTCTGGAAAATATAAATGCCAGTAAGAATATCTAGATTTTCTTAAGATGCTAGGAGAAACTATTAGTTGCTAACAATTTTACACTTGCTATTTTAGATTAACCCTAACCATGATTTGTTACATGGTACTAGATTTTAAAGTTGGTTGAGTATTATAATTTGACTAGCTGATTTCATTGATTCAGTGGGCTGGAGTTTACTATATAAAAGAAATTGGAAAGTGGGATAATAAAGGAACCATATGTAGCATGGTTCATTCATACATAATTCCCATTATACCACGGTTGTTTTCTAAAACAATATTTTATGTTCATTTCTATATTTTTACATAAAACGTTTCATGATCCATCCGCTAAATCATTTTCTAAATTATTCTGTTGGCAGCACTTGTGCAATCGAGAAAATTCTTTCCTATGGAATTTGTTGTTAAATTCATCTAATCGTCATCTAAGCAACTATTCTAATTTTGCTATATTACTAACTTTGTAATAGCAACTTGATCAAGTGCACGGTTGAGGTTTGTGGGTGGTTGATGTAACAGACTGAACATCTTTATATTTTTTAGCTTCCTACAAGGGTTTAGTTAGGACTACATGTTTTTGTCTCCTTCCTCACTAGCTTCAGTGGGTGACTACTATTTTGCCAATAGCTGGATTACAATTTTACTTCCAAAGATATTGTTGCTCTTAGTCAAAAGCTATTAAACATACTTCGTTCGGTAAATTTATTCTCTTTGGTTACATCAGTTTCATTCAATAGTTTGCTTAGTATCACACCGTCCTAATGCCTAATCTACTGTGTGTGTATACAAATGCAGTTCATGGGGAATATAGTGTTTTAAATCATTTTTTAATAAATTGTTTTCCTAGTAAGTTTCAATATTGTTGTTCCCATGTAAGTTAATTACAAAAAGGAATTTTTGTTACACATATTTCATTATATATAGGAAGCTTTTGCAATATGTGTTATGGTACGTAGCCCCAGAAGTTTTTTTTCTATGTCTTTTATTATCCAGACATGCTTTATTTTAATAACTTCTTGAACTATTTTAATAGATACAGTTTTATTAAGTTATTATTTACAACAAAATAAAGAATCTTGGCTTCCTTAGTTATAGCATTTGGAAAAAAATCAACGTTTAGCAAAACTATTTATGTACCATGGAAAAATCAGTTTGTATTTCAATTTCACTTTCAAAGATGCCATTTCTCTTAGTTAAAAGCTATTAAATAGATGTTTGGTAAATTAATTATGTTTAGTTACATCGGTTGCAGCCAATGGGTTGATTATTATCACACCATCCTAATGTCTGATCTACTGTGTGTGTGTATAAATGCAGTTCATGGGTAATATAGCGTTTTAGGTCATTTGTTTAAAATATTGTTTTCCTAATAAGTTTTCAATATTGTTGTTACCATTTAAGTTAATTACAAAAAGAAGTTTTTTGCTACACATATTTCATTGTTTATAGGAACCTTTTGCACGTGTTATGGTACGTTGGCCAAAAGTAGTTTTCTTCTGTATTTGCTTTGTATCACACCATCCTAATGTCTGATCTACTGTGTGTGTATATAAATGCAGTTCATGGGTAATATAGTGTTTTAGGTCATTTGTTTAATATATTGTTTTCCTAGTAAATTTTCAATATTGTTGTTACCATTTAAGTTAATTACAAAAATAAGTTTTTTGTTACGCGTATTTCATTGTTTATAGGAACCTTTTGCACAATGTGTTATGGTATGTAGGCCAAAAGTAGTTTTCTTCTGTGTCTTTTATTATCCAAACATGCTTTATTTTTAATAACTTCTTGAACTGTCTTAATAGATACAGTTTTATTAACTGATTATCTACAACAAAACAAAGAATCTTGGCTTCCTTAGTTATAGCATTTAGCAAAAATATTTCATGTACTATGGAAAAGTCAGTGTGCACAAGCCTTAGTTGATGAAACAACCATGTTAATGTATATTTGTTTGTATGCATGTAGATTTGGATTTAATGTATACTTCAAACTTTGACCTGATCAATGAAACTTCGCCTAACTATAATTATGGAATTACTTTACTTTTTTTAGTGCAAAACTAATACAGATCAAATTTGAGTGCGGGGATTGATTATGGCTTCACTTGTAGTTGTTAAATGAAACTACTGTTGTGCTAGAAAATCCCCTTTTCAAGATTATGTGTGTGTGCACGTGCAAGTTCGTGCACGTATGTGCATATTTGATATGCGTGCATGTGTATATGTATAGAAACTAACATCTAATGTTAAGCGTGCCCTTTTTGGTTTTATTAGTAGGCTTACTTCAAAATGGTACCTTCTTTTTTTATTCTAGATAAGTGAAGTCTAAGGCCTTCATTATTTCTCATGATCTTATTTAATATTGAGCAAATTTCTTCGGTTTGGTTTTTCGAGTAATGTTCCTCCGTTTACACGTAGATTAATCAAGCTTAATGTAATAGTAATCTAGGTTATCATTTTAGTTTCACATAAACATTTTTGCTAGATTTTAATGTAAATTAGAAATAAATAGCAAAGAAAATTTTCCTCTTACGGAACCATATGACATGACATTGTTTTAAATCATATACATGATTATTGTGGCATAAAATGTGGATCAAACTACTGTAGACTACTTTTCTCAAATCTGAACATATAGAGCTAAAAGAGCATAATAACTTTACAGAAATATTACATGGAAAAAATTGTTGGTATTTTTTGGACTACATATAAAAAGTTCAATCATATATGAAGTATCAATATATTTTTACAATACATCTATTTAGTTTGCTTACTTTTATGTTTAACTAAAGATCAAAATTGAAATTTGACAAGTGAAGTCCGTGGAACGGCTATTTGTCTTTTGCTATTCGAAGATGAATTCGCCATAGTTATGGACGGAAGAGCCACAGGAAAAAGTATTTTATTTAGTATTAACTTGTTATTTTTAAAAGTATTCTTCACTTTTTAAGAAAGTTTTATTTAGATAAAAGTGTTATGTACTCTTGATTAAATTAAGAAATTAATTTTTATTTAATTTAAATTAACTAGACTGGATCTAGTACAACTCAGTCGACCCACTATGATCTAAATGAGAATTTTTTTATTGAAATTCGTCCAATTTAGTCAAGACAAATGGGCCAATTCCAATAATGGTATCATGAAGCACTTTTATCTAAACAAAATTTTCTTAAAAAGTAGAAATACCTTAAAAGTTAACCATTTTAATGCTAAATATAGTTTCCTTTTAGTTGTTTCTTCCATCCACGCCTATGTCAAATCCATCTTTGAATAACATGGCATAAATAATAGTTCCATGGACTTCTACCTATTATGTTTTAATTTTTATCTTCAGTTAAACATAAGAAAACAAACTAAATAAATATATTTTAAGAATAGGTTGAAACTTTACGTGGTTGAAGTTTTTATCTTTAGTGCAAAATTTACCTGTCATTTTTTATTACATAATGTTTTTGAAATGTTATCTTGTTTTACTGTGATAAACAACTTGATTATGTAGGTTTGATGAACGGCTTAACAATATGTTTGTTCCCGATTGGTATTATAGTTATCTATTTTAAATTTATCTTTATGTTGTAGTTAAAAGACTCATGAAAATGATTCATGTTAACTAGTTGTAGTTTTTTTTACTCATGCGTGGTATTTTTGTTATGTTAGAAAATATCTTTGTAATTTGATTATGATCAGTAACTTTGTATATTGTTTCCATGATAATATATTTAACTATTTTTATGGGCATGAAAACGAAAAATATACACAATGCATGCACAAATTTGAAACACTTAATCTTAAAAAGGTGGAGAACATATATGAACATCATATTGGGTTAAAAAAGAAAAAAAAAAGAATGCATGCTCCATTTTCTTAACAAACATCCGATTTTGGAAGAAAAAAAATCAAATAACCCAAAAACACGAACACCGCATGAACCCACAAACACCGCATGAACACATAAACACTAGAGTTGTTTCAACAAAGAGTTGGTTGTTCTAATGTGAATTGTCTTAGCATTTCTTTGAGTTGTTTCATTCTTTTCTGACGGTGAAACATATAAAAATTAAAACAATAATTTGAAAAACTTATCTTCAGCATGAACACCAGAATGCTTGATTAAAGAAACCCCGTAGCTTTATTAAATAAGAGAATTGATGGACTTTTTTAATTTTTTTATATCCCGATGTTTACTTTCTTATATATAAAACTTGCGATTCATATCTGATATCTTATATAAAACTTAATATGATAATTTTGGTAATATAGGTAACTATAGTAGTATATAATAATATAATATGACATCTCAAATTTCAATTAAGCGTTCATGTCCTTCAAATTTTTATATAATGAACTTTTATACTTCTTTTATGAAACTTTCTAAAAGAGCACTTTCAACCAACGATGGCAAATTTATAACCATTTTTCACTCTGTTATACATAGAAATATGGTAAATATTAGTTCATATATTAGTTTCTTGGACATAAACTTTATTTGCGGAATACTAAAATATTATAAACAAAAGAAGTCCGTAACAGTACATTAAATAATATACTATTTTAAAATTCAAATAATATTTAATGATTAATTCTTAAATATAATAATTTTTAAAATTGAATTTTATTATTCATTTAACATTAAACTACTTAATAATATTGATTAAATTAAAATCTTTTTGTCTATTCAATCATATACGAAAGCAAATATCTGAATATTTGTATTCTTTCTCAGTAATTCTTCTCATCTTGTATTATGAGTCTCCACATTTTAAGATACTTCTTTTCATTTACAACGTAGTAGTTTCATTTATTATTCCAACTCATCAAAACTACTATGAAAGCATTTAGCATAAAAAAGACGTAATTTTGTTTATGGATCCCTTTCATAGCACGTATAATAATGTTGAAACTCTTTACTGCTCCCTTCTTCAACATCTGAAGTGTATCTAAAATTAATTTCAAGATTTGTAGTCATAATATTTTTCAAATTTAAATAAAAATTATTAGGTTATTTGATTTATACCTTTTGATTAAATGACTTTTTCGAGTGTTGATTCTGCTGAACCGGATTTCGATTTTGCATCAACAAAAAACTCCAATTCCATGGATTTTGATAATTAAGGTATGGTCATTGCTCGTAACATATTAGGAACCGGAGCTATATACGTTGTGTTTTTTTGATGATTTGCCATCTTTTGTGATTTAGTTTATAATTATTGTTCCTTACTATTCATATATTAGGAATATAATGAATTTCATATAGGTATGTTTGTATCCAATATCCATAAAGGTTTGTTGTTTACATTTTTAGATTTCTATCATCTGCATTTGCAAAGAGGAGAAATAAATCATGGTAATAAATTTCCTATTTATTGTCACTACTTCAGCATTGTTCTCTTATCTATTATCATATATTCTCTAAATTTTGTGAATATCACCTTAATTAAGTTGTAACATTTTATTAGGAAAAAAACTTATTTATTTATGTTTAATTAGTTTATTTCTTTATTTTGTAAATGCTTTGTTAATCTATTGAACAAGTTTCGCCAAATAGGGAAAATTGGATTTTTTACGGTCAAGGAACATAAAATTTTTGTTATTTAACCAAGACACAAGGTGTAATTCATTCCGATCTTTTCTTTGTGTAATTCGTTTATTTTAATTTCCTGTTGTTGATACCATCTATAACAGGTTAATTTCAAAATAGGAATTTATGGTGCTAATTTAATCTTTCATTTTGTGAACCTTGACATCTAAAATTATCTAGTTCATAGTAGAAAAAGGTATCTTCGTGCATGGTCACTGTACTAAAATTGAAAATCAATCATCCTGTTTTTTTAATAAGAAAAAGCATTTTTAAACCATTCAAAAGGGACTAAAATGTTTTCAGCTACGTAGTATTATTTTATAGCGATCTATATAGAATTATGATTGCAGTTTATGTGCAAAACTAACTAGGATACACTAATTGTGTAACGACACAGAATTTTTATTAATTTAAATTTAAATATTTAATTAATTTTAAATATTAATGAGTGAATTTATAAGTCGAATAAATTTTATTTGAATTATTGGATTTAATTGGATTATTAAATCGATAATTTAATATGTTAAATTATGGAAATAATTGAAAATCGAGTTAAATATGATTGAGAATGATTTGTAAAATTTTATTTTATCATATGGGAGTTAGAATGATATTTTAGAACTTTTAAAATCGAATTAAGAGTTAATTTGTGAAAATTGAATATTTTAATATTTAATAATCGACTGTAAAATAGCCAATTTTTGAACAGTCTCAGAATTGAACGAAACCAGTTCCATTGGATCCGTAATAGTAAGTTATTACCGGATTTCAAATTTCGTGTCAATCGGAGTTATCGTTTGATCGTGGCAGCTCGAAACGCATCGATTTGTTTTTTTTAATTTAAATTGGCGAGTCAAAATAGCCATTTTTCAAAAAGTCTCGGATTTCGGCGAAACCAGTTTCATCGGATCCGTAATGTGATATTATTGTTAGGTTTCAAATTTCGTGTCAATTGGATTTACCGTTTGTCCGGTACAAATTAAAACGCCTAGAAATCGATTTAAATCGGTTTAATTTAATTTGAGCGTTTGCAGCCATAACTCGCACAGATGTCCGAATTAGCTTTCGAAACCTGTTCCATTGTGTCCGAAACGCGGGATAAACCCTAGGTACGTCAGTTTCGGCGCGTAAATCGGAGTTCGGAATTTCCGGGATGAATAGTGTTTCGTCGGTTCCTTATAAATAGCCCTTCACTCAAAGAAAATTAAAAAAAAAAATACTAAAACCCTAATTCATGTTGCAGCCGCCACCCCCCTAACCTACGGCCAGAAATGATCTTCCATCTTCCGCTCAAAACTCCAAATCCATGCATCGATTGCAAAATCTTTCAACTAACAAAATGTAGAGCATGGCGAGGCGAACATATCCAACGGTGGAGATGGGTTTTGGAGCGACGTGGTGGCCAGAATTGAGGCCGAGATGAAGGCCGTTTGTCTTCGATTTGCGTGCAGATGTGGGGGCCAAGCGTGCCAAGCTTATGGCCGAAGAAAGAGCTCGTGATGAGCTTCGACGTGGTGGCGACGTGATGAGGTTTAGTCGAGCGATGGAGTTGCTAAATTTAACCCTAATTGATTGAGTGGGTTCGGCCTTGTCTGTAATTTGCGTGAGATAGAAGGAGAAGAGGGGGAGGGTGCGCACGGCTGGGATGAAGGGGATTGGAGTCAACGGCTATGATTCAAAGCTAGGTTTAAAAAAAAATAATTAAAGTTGTAATTATAGTTATAAAATCGTGTACAAACTTCATAAATTCATATTTTTTTCATACGAGGTCGAAAACGCGCGAAACCAGTCGCGTTGGAATCGTATCGTCGAGCACTACGCGATGGAGTTTGTTTAGAGTCGTTTGGAGTTAGTGAGAATTTTGGGTAAAATTAAACGTCCGTTTAATTTTATTCGAAATAAATCGCTAAAGCGGAATTTAAAATCAAGGTGAGAACTTCTCACTCAATCGAATCGGTTTCGATTTTATTTTAAATAGTTAGATTTAAAATATTTGAATGCATGTTTGAATGATGATTGATATCTATTGATTGTTAAAATAGACATTATACGCCGTTAGTAAGCGGATGTTATTTAGTAAAAACATATACCGCGAATATTTCATAAATAGTGAAATTGGTATTATATATAATAGCAATATATATATATTGGCATATGTATATATTGGAGTTGTTGATTCCCCGCATTTTTAGCGGATGAGACCCTATTGCGCCGTTATTAAGCGGATAATATTTAATAAAAACATATACCGTGATAATTTCGTACTGGAGCGAAATTGGTATTGTGCTAATGTTTGTGGATGCAGGAAAACAGGTTGGAGGGATCCAACTGGATTCCTCAACAGTTTTTAATTGATTTCAGATATTTTGATATTTGATGGATTATCATATCGATATATGATGGATCGTGTAGTCGTGATTGACTATTTGGTGTGTAGCATCATTGGACCCAAATTTTGGGATTTTAAAAGGTTTTTAAAAGTGATCTTTGAAAATATTAAATATTTTTGGAAATTGGTTAATGTTAAATAAATAAACGTTATAATTTTTAAAGTTATGAAAATTATGATTTTTGAGAAATACGATTAAAAGCTGATTTTTGAAAATAAGGAATTAATGACTTTATAACATAGTTTAAATTGAGATTTTGAAATTTATTATAAAGAGTTTAAATATAGGATTTATAAAATTTGATTTTTTTATAAATCAAGAGAATGGTGAAATTATAAAGGAATTTAAAGACGTTTAGAATAATAATATAATTTGATTTATATAAGAGATTTATAAATGGATATTTATAAATTGAAATATTGACATTATAAAACGAGCTTTTATAAGTGTTTGAATGAAGTGAAAATGAATTTCATAATAGAATGAAATTTATAGAATTATAAACTGTGAAGTTATAAATGAAATTTATAAATAGTAAGATTTATAAATTTGGTGAAATTATTTGAAGAATAGATTGGTTAAATAAATGGATCTTATAAGTTATAAGATTTATAAATTGGAAAGTCTTTAAAAGAACGATTTTGTAAAATAATCGTTTTATAAGTAATTAACTTATAATATGAACTTTTAGTTTATAATTGAGTTATAAACTGGAATAGGTTAATAAAAGAATTTATAAAAAAGGAAGTTTTTATAAATAAAAGGAAATGGAATTTATAAACGTTGTTTTATAAATTCGCAAACGACTTATTTTGAAAAGTTAATTGTTATAACCTATTAATGGAGTTATATTCACATTTTTGAATAGTGAATAATCCTTTGAATTAAAATGAATAAAAGGATGAAAGTTGTTAACGTAGTATATTCACGTTTTTGAATAGTGAATAATACGTTAAAAAAATTGTTTTGAATGTGATGTTTTAAATAGAATTAAAACAATCTAACGATGTTTTAAATGAGTTGAGATTCGAAACCATAGATTTCAACGTTCATTGTTGAAATAGACGTTTTCGAGAAATAGAAGGAAATAGTGGACTATAACACTGTTGTTATAGTAAATGATTTCCGAAAGGAAATGTTTTGTATAGTATTGGGATTTATATATCTATTTAAAATTCAAATCCCTATACTAGTGATTTTGGGTTGTCGTAACGATGTTTTACGCAACATTCGTTTTGGCCCAAATAAATATGTTTAAGAGAATGATTTCCTTAAAGAATGAATTATATACTTAATTCGATTTAAGTATATGGAATATTTTCCAAGGTTGAAAATAAAAAGATTTGTGAATTACTTATGAATAAATAAGTATGGAAATGTTTTCCAATATGAAGTGAATAATTAGAATTTATCTTTTTGAAGATAAATTGAAATGGATAATTGAAGTCGTATATGCATGGATATTTTGAAAATATAAATTCATTATGGAATTTATATGTGAAAGTGGAATTGTTTAAAAATAAATATTGATTTATTTTTGAAATGTTGAAATTATATATCTTGTAAAGATATTTTGGAAAATAAATAATTTGGAAAATTATGTAACGACCCCGGATTTTATAAATATTTAAATTGATAATTAATTGAATTTTTGAATTTAAAATTGTTAAGTAATTTCATTTTGAATAAAATTTGTGAAATTAATTGATTAAGTGATGCGAGTTTCCCCGGATCCAAGTATATTCTGTATAAATCATTTACATTTAAAATAACGTAAATATGAGTATATATTGAATGTATATATATTTGGGTATATATGAGAAAATTTTATATAATATATATATGTATATATTGAACTTGAGTTAAAATCTCAAGTAAATGGTTTAAAAATAATCATAAAATACAGATATTTGACATGAGTATAAAATAAATAAATAAGTAATAATAAATATTTGAATTGATGGTTAATAATGATTTGAGTTTATAAAAATAACATAAGATAATGAATTTGAAGTAAAATAATAATAATTATTATTTATTCTAGAAATAGAAATATATGTGAGATAAACTATAAACTATAAAGTCAAAGTAATCAAATCAACAAAATGAAATAAATAAAATAAAGTACATAATATAATACATTTCAGCATAGAAAGATACAAAACAATTTGTATGTAAGATAAAATAAATACTCAAGATAAAAATAGAAATGTGTAGGCTTGCAAAAGAAAAAAAACAATATGCATTCAAATGTGATTTGAAATGTATTCATATGACAAGTGATAAAACAAAAGAAGAAATACACATAAGAAAAGGTATGTAAACAAACTCAGCTCAATGTAAAACTGCAAACAAATAAAGTATAACAAAATAAAACAAATATAAATAAAGCAAGTAAGATGATATACTCTAACCTGGAAAACAATGCAGCAACATGTACTAAAGAAGAAAATATAATATAGTCAAAAATAATAAGACAATATAATATGAAAACATAAAGTACTCAAGCAAATAAGAAGTACTTAATAATATATGCTAGTATCTCTAGCATACAAGGGAAAGTATCAGTAATTAATACAAAGCATGGGCTGTAAATAAAAGAAAAAGGGAGGTAAGCAGGGTAATTAATGCAACAAGCCTTTAGCATTGAATGCAAGCATACTTCAGCCATGACTTGTTGTACAAAATGAAAACATCCTGCATACTTCTCTTTATATACATCAATCCTCATTTTAGTTCGAGCATCATCACTGAGGAAAATCAAAAATGAACATCAGTTCAACCTTAAAAAAAAACAATAATACAAAATCCAGACAAGCAAAGGAAGATTCAGCTTCCAGTTCAACCCTGAAGAATGCTCTGTTCATTCTCTAAGCACTGTGAGTAATATCACTCTAAAAACAAATTTAAAAGTAAAATTTTGTTGCAAGTATGTATGTGGATGAGTATGTTTAAATTTATATACATATAAAATGCCTGTGAATATTGAAAGCTTATATGTACAGGCTGTTATTTTCTCTGCTCTTTGTTTGGAGTTTTCAAAACAAAACTTTGATTTAAAATCCATTTCTACTTGATCTATTAAACATTTGAACTCGAGATCAAAACAAATTTCGTTGTTATGGTACGATTTATCATCTAAAAATGATTGTGTGAAAGATAAAGGTATGTGGAGTGAAAGAACGAGTTTTACAGTAAAAAAACTTAAGTCTCTGGAAATTTCGAATATCATGAATTATGGATTAAATCATATAGCTTGAAGTAACAGCCCAAGATAAGATTTTTAAAAGAAGTATGGTGATTTTTAGTTATGGGAATCATGAGAAATTAACAGTAGGACAAAATTTGCATTTAAATCAATTCCTCGTGATTGGGTGATTCGTGTTTTGTGGGGTTGCTCGGGGTGGTAGACGAACCTACGGAGTGGCTAGGAAAATTGGCCGGAGTTGGTGGAAGTGATGGTGGCGTTGACGGTAGCGAGGCAAAGTTTTTAACCCTAGTTTTTAGGTGGGGCAAAATCTTGGTTTCGTTCGACACCACGATGCATCGAGTGGCACGCGACTTCGGGAGGTGGTAAAGAAGAGGTTGACGAAGCTATGGCCGGAAGCGGAGCGTTTCTGGTGGTCGGTGGAGGAAGCGGTGGCTGTTGACAGGTTTTGGAATGGTGGTGTGGTTTTCGTTTCCAGGTTTTGTTCCTGGAACCTAAATCGAGCTTGAATGCTCGATTTCGTTTAGATGAGGTAATCATCGATCTGATGATCGAAATGGCTATGAGGGGAGATAGCTGATGGGGGAGGATGGACAGCGTTGGCCGAAGGTGGCTCTGGTGGAGGAGCACGTGCACCGTGCACTAGTGCACGAGTTGGAGATTCTGGAAATGGGTATAACAGAGAAGAAGCTGGGTGATTCGCATATGTTGACTCGAAGCATACTCGGGAGATTTGAGTAGTTTACTCGGAGCAAAAATTTAAACAAGTACGCGTGAAATTTTGTTATCAGGTCTTTAAACCTGAACTTGTTTTCTGGGTCACGTTTTTAAATTTAATTTTAAACTTATAAATCCAGGTTTTGAATTGAGTTGTAAACCAAAATATAAATATAATTCAAGTTTGAATTAAAATTTAGTTTGAACATAAATAAAGTTTAAAAGTTTAAATTGGTTTAAATAACTCAAAAGCAATTAAATGTTTGAAGAAAATTGAATTTAAAAATAGATTTGAAATTTGTAGATGAAGAATTTATAGCAAGATAAACTTTAAAGTTTAAACCTAAAATAAATTTCCAGATTTTGAAGTAAATAAATTATTACTTTAACTTGTAAATTTAAAGGTTTTAAAAGTTAGTTTTTATTTTAAAACTTGAATATTTAGAATGAAGTTCAAAAGTAAATTTAAAATAAATGGTTTCAAAAATATTTGTAAGTGATAAAAAAAAAATTTATGAATGCTACTGTAAGTTAATGAAATTTTTTTTAAAAAAAAAAAAATAATTAAAATGGATAGTTTATTAATTTGAATAAGTAATTAAAAGTTTAAATTAAGTAAGGAATAATTAATTTGTAAATTAAGGGTTACTAATCAAATATAAATTAATGATAAAAAAACTGAGTTCAAATGAAAATGTAAACATGAATTCAAGTTGAATTAGAATTTAGTTTGGACGTGAATAAACTTTAAATTCAATTCGTTTTAATGATGTAAAAGCAATTGATTGTATGAGAAGAAAATTTGAATTTAAAATGAATTAAAATTGTAAAGTTAAATTTGTAGCCATTTCAAATTCTTTTTAATTTGAAATGGAATTTAAAAGTGAATTTGAAACAAAAATGTTTTCAAATGTGTTTAAGTATGATAATTAAATCATTACTAAAATGATGTTTATCTTAAAGATAATTTGAATCCTAATTCAGAAATCAAAGAAGTTTTAATATTTAAATTGTTTAAATTTGCTTTGTGATGATAATTAAAACATTAGTTAGAAAATGTTTTAAATTTGAATTAGTAAAGGTAAAATGATATGCACTCATTAAGTTAATTCAAGTGAATAATTGATTTATTTATTTAATCAAGTAATTAAGATTTATTAAGTTACAGTTTAGAACTTAATAAATTAAATAATCAGTGATTGAATATATGATTTTAAAGGTTAATTAAATGTTAATTAACAATAATTAAATTGAGTTTAATTACTTAAGAATAGTAATTAAATAATTATGAATAGTTAATAAGGATCATTTACCTGAAATTTATTTTGATAATAAATGTGAAAAGAATTATTCATAGAAATTTAATCTGATTGAAATTAATCAGATAATTAAATTAATCCTATCTATGGATGCTTGGATTTTATTGGATGGTAAACTGTTTGATATCCCTGTTATACGATGCTTTATGATTATCCTGATTTGTGTTGTGATCTATGATGAAATTTATTATCTGTGATATATATATATATGTCTGCGAATCTGTGTATGAAAGATAAGCGTTATAAATTTATATCGCTTATCGAATATATTGTTGTATTTGATCTGTGATGATTATATGCTGTTGCACTACTGTGTATAACCCCTAGACCACACCATACACACACAATTATGGATTTCACGAGGAAATCGATTAAGTCGCAGATTTTTGAAATAGTTAAACTTGAATTTTTAAATTCAAATGTTTTGGAAATGGAATCGGAATAAATGTGAAAAGTTTTTGGAATGGAATTTCAAAATAGAATTTATTATTTTTAAATTACTTGATTAAGTTTTGGGATTTAAATAATTTGATTTAAATTTAAATTCAATATTGAAATTGAATTCTGAAATTTGAAACTAGGGATTAACGATATTATACTAGTTATATATGAGTTAAACCATTTTTAAAGTATTGTTTTGGGAATTTGAATTTAACCCAAGGATTTCAACTCGTATAAATGAATCAGATTTCCAAAATGAAAACTGTTGTTTTCAAATGATAAACACTTTTAGATAAGAACTGAGATTCCAGTTAATTAGGGGAATTTCAAGATTGAATAGAGAAATGATTTTCCTAAGTTATGAATGAATTCTTTTTGAAAGCTATGAATTAAATCTGTTTATTTTTAACAGATTTAAATGATGATTTGTTTAAATCAAATTGAAATGGAATTGTTTAGAAGGCTATAAGTTAAATCTTTGATTTAAAGATTTAACGAGTTAATCAAATTGAAATGAAAATTTATTTGAAAAAAATCGGTGAATGAATCTTTTGTGTAAAAGATAAAAATGTGAAAATTGCTTAAACCGTTAAAGGTTGTGAAAATGAATCTTTTTGTTTAAAGATCGAAATGGTAATTGGATTAAAACCATTTGAAATAAAGTTTTGAATTATTAAGTTGTGACTTAATTGAAATCCCAATATCCATTTGTTTTTGAAATATTGCGCTCACTATTCGGTTTAGCCGGGAGAGGACCTTTGTGTCATATATCTCATTCCGAATAGGTGATATGTCGCTATGGATAGCATTTGAAGACCGGTGTTGAAGACCGGGTATTTGCGAAAGCGATAGGATGACCTATCGATTGTTTCTGCACCGAGTCGCGCCGGTATAGAAACGCCATATGTGATGGGAAGTCCGAACGTGATTAGTGAATATTCGGATTGCAAGGACTTCTTTGGAAGTGCCTTCGGTTCTGTTCGAACCCAGAACAGACTTGTATGGATTGTATGCCTGACATTACAAGTTGAGATATAAAGCCGATTTCTTTCAAATATATTTCTGTTGGTGGCGGAGAATTTATTCTTTGCTTAACACCCTTCTTTGAGACGTACGAGCTCAAAGGTTATATAGTTGAAGTTATCAGCGATATATCCCATTTTGGTAATGTGACATGCTGAGTGATGCTGAAATGATCATTGTGTTGATTATTTGTGATAGGATCATTTATTTGATCGTCTATCTTAGTGATCATTGTGTTGATCATTTGTTGACCCAAAGCACGGCTTTTTGTACAAAGTGTGTTTTTGTGGACGTGACTTCGTCGAGCCTCACATCCCGGAAATGGTCAAAACAGGAAAGATGCAGCAAGGTTATTAGGGGTTGCTGTAGCTCCCCTTAGGGTATGTACATTTCCTTCTGGATAGAGGTTGTATCATGGTATGGAGCCCAGATATTTAACCTATGTGGTTACTACGAGTTTATTACTTTGTGGTTGTTGGTTATCGGGATCCCGAGAGAAAGGTCGTTTACGATCGGGGAATGGCGTGCTCGTGTCAGTAGTTACCCAGTTAGGGGTAACCCGGCCTTGTGTTGGCAGAGATCCGGTTTGGTTCTCGGGGGCGTCCTTCCAGAGGCGTTCTCAGTGGCAATGGGAAGTTCCTTGGCCTGACCATTTGTTGGAAATCCAATCCCCAATACGAAACCCTGTACGGTATTAGTTGTAGAACCTGCTATTCACTTATGGTGGTCACCACTGTTTGGATGGTAGCTATAGTAGGCATAGTTCGAAATGTCTATGCTGGCTAAGATTTATATTCTACTTTCGAAATGAATTTTACTTCACTATGCACTAGTAATAATATCAAAGAATTCTTTAATGCGTATCAAGCATCTTTGACTATCATAAGGAGAAATCTCCTCCGATTCTGCGTTTGCATTGTGTGTGTGTGCGGGAGGCCTTATGGTAGTCTCATTTTTCAAAAGCATTTCGAATTGACTTTAAAATATTTTGTTGATTGTTTAAAGATAAACTGTTTTTGTTGCTCACACCAGTCCCACGACTGACTCGGAGTTTATTGTTTTCTTTCCTAAACTCTGGGTGCTCATTATTCTCTACACGAGCAGTCTAGAGTTGGGTTTTTCAGATAGCTAGATTTAACAGATTATCTAGAGTTAGTTCAGTCTTTGGATCGGACCAGACTTGCTAAGCTTGGTGCATCGTTATTGGAGATTCAAGCTATTACTGGATTAGTTCTTGGAAATGGAGTTGCAGTTTCTGGAGTTCTTCCTTGAAGATTATCTTAGAGTTATTAGTTCCGCTGCTAGATGTTATCTATTTTTCTTTTCCGCTGCTATTTTATTGTATCATCTCTGATGTATATTGATATCTACTGGATCATCTGTTGTATCAGATATTGTATCAAAGCTGTATATCAATGTATTATTCTTTTATTCCGCTGTGTTATTTACTTAATGATTGTTATAAGCTCCGGCGAATCGGATTTGAATGGTCGAATCTATGGCATTCGAATACGATTTGAAGTATGGATGTCGATTTTCGAGCGGGCAAAATTCGAAACGTTACATTTGGTATCAGAGCTAAGGTGAAACTTTAGCTCAGGAGTGTAACACATTAAGTAGCTCATTAGAGATAGGGTGAAGTAAATCCTAGAATGAGTAATCCTTAAGATATCCGTTTGAATGCCTCAGTAAGTTCTCTTACTATCTACTGATAGTGAGTATGAGTGCAAGAAGAGAACGAGATAGAGGGCAGGGAAATACGACTATAATTGGTCGATACTCTGTAACAATAGTGGAAACATCTTTCTTATCAATTTTCTTTGATTCGTTTCTAAATTCTTTTGAATTCTTCGCGACAGCTCCAGAAAGAAGTTTCGATGTGATGGTGGCCTTACGAATCGTTGCAGAAAATTATTACTTCGTACTTCATCGATTTCTTATCGGCTTTTCGATTTAAACTCTAATAAATGAATTAGAAATTGAAAATTTTAATTGAATTAAATTGATTAATAGAATATGAAGAATGATTAGAATTGTATCGATAAAATGATTTTGTTTAAAACCAAAATTTGAAATTTTAATTATAATTTCCTGTATCTATTATTGATATTCTGATTTGGTGAGCCAATTGCAGAACTGATATCCAGTTTGATCTGAAAAGATATTTCTTTATCTTTCATCCATCTGTGTTGTTTTCGTGCCTGCGAATTTCGGGGACGAAATTCTTTTAAGGGGGGAAGTCTGTAACGACCCCGGATTTTATAAATATTTAAATTGATAATTAATTGAATTTTTGAATTTAAAATTGTTAAGTAATTTCATTTTGAATAAAATTTGTGAAATTAATTGATTAAGTGATGCGAGTTTCCCCGGATCCAAGTATATTCTGTATAAATCATTTACATTTAAAATACTGTAAATATGAGTATATATTGAATGTATATATATTTGGGTATATATGAGAAAATTTTATATAATATATATATGTATATATTGAACTTGAGTTAAAATCTCAAGTAAATGGTTTAAAAATAATCATAAAATACAGATATTTGACATGAGTATAAAATAAATAAATAAGTAATAATAAATATTTGAATTGATGGTTAATAATGATTTGAGTTTATAAAAATAACATAAGATAATGAATTTGAAGTAAAATAATAATAATTATTATTTATTCTAGAAATAGAAATATATGTGAGATAAACTATAAACTATAAAGTCAAAGTAATCAAATCAACAAAATGAAATAAATAAAATAAAGTACATAATATAATACATTTCAGCATAGAAAGATACAAAACAATTTGTATGTAAGATAAAATAAATACTCAAGATAAAAATAGAAATGTGTAGGCTTGCAAAAGAAAAAAAACAATATGCATTCAAATGTGATTTGAAATGTATTCATATGACAAGTGATAAAACAAAAGAAGAAATACACATAAGAAAAGGTATGTAAACAAACTCAGCTCAATGTAAAACTGCAAACAAATAAAGTATAACAAAATAAAACAAATATAAATAAAGCAAGTAAGATGATATACTCTAACCTGGAAAACAATGCAGCAACATGTACTAAAGAAGAAAATATAATATAGTCAAAAATAATAAGACAATATAATATGAAAACATAAAGTACTCAAGCAAATAAGAAGTACTTAATAATATATGCTAGTATCTCTAGCATACAAGGGAAAGTATCAGTAATTAATACAAAGCATGGGCTGTAAATAAAAGAAAAAGGGAGGTAAGCAGGGTAATTAATGCAACAAGCCTTTAGCATTGAATGCAAGCATACTTCAGCCATGACTTGTTGTACAAAATGAAAACATCCTGCATACTTCTCTTTATATACATCAATCCTCATTTTAGTTCGAGCATCATCACTGAGGAAAATCAAAAATGAACATCAGTTCAACCTTAAAAAAAAACAATAATACAAAATCCAGACAAGCAAAGGAAGATTCAGCTTCCAGTTCAACCCTGAAGAATGCTCTGTTCATTCTCTAAGCACTGTGAGTAATATCACTCTAAAAACAAATTTAAAAGTAAAATTTTGTTGCAAGTATGTATGTGGATGAGTATGTTTAAATTTATATACATATAAAATGCCTGTGAATATTGAAAGCTTATATGTACAGGCTGTTATTTTCTCTGCTCTTTGTTTGGAGTTTTCAAAACAAAACTTTGATTTAAAATCCATTTCTACTTGATCTATTAAACATTTGAACTCGAGATCAAAACAAATTTCGTTGTTATGGTACGATTTATCATCTAAAAATGATTGTGTGAAAGATAAAGGTATGTGGAGTGAAAGAACGAGTTTTACAGTAAAAAAACTTAAGTCTCTGGAAATTTCGAATATCATGAATTATGGATTAAATCATATAGCTTGAAGTAACAGCCCAAGATAAGATTTTTAAAAGAAGTATGGTGATTTTTAGTTATGGGAATCATGAGAAATTAACAGTAGGACAAAATTTGCATTTAAATCAATTCCTCGTGATTGGGTGATTCGTGTTTTGTGGGGTTGCTCGAGGTGGTAGACGAACCTACGGAGTGGCTAGGAAAATTGGCCGGAGTTGGTGGAAGTGATGGTGGCGTTGGCGGTAGCGAGGCAAAGTTTTTAACCCTAGTTTTTAGGTGGGGCAAAATCTTGGTTTCGTTCGACACCACGATGCATCGAGTGGCACGCGACTTCGGGAGGTGGTAAAGAAGAGGTTGACGAAGCTATGGCCGGAAGCGGAGCGTTTCTGGTGGTCGGTGGAGGAAGCGGTGGCTGTTGACAGGTTTTTGAATGGTGGTGTGGTTTTCGTTTCCAGGTTTTGTTCCTGGAACCTAAATCGAGCTTGAATGCTCGATTTCGTTTAGATGAGGTAATCATCGATCTGATGATCGAAATGGCTATGAGGGGAGATAGCTGATGGGGGAGGATGGACAGCGTTGGCCGAAGGTGGCTCTGGTGGAGGAGCACGTGCACCGTGCACTAGTGCACGAGTTGGAGATTCTGGAAATGGGTATAACAGAGAAGAAGCTGGGTGATTCGCATATGTTGACTCGAAGCATACTCGGGAGATTTGAGTAGTTTACTCGGAGCAAAAATTTAAACAAGTACGCGTGAAATTTTGTTATCAGGTCTTTAAACCTGAACTTGTTTTCTGGGTCAGGTTTTTAAATTTAATTTTAAACTTATAAATCCAGGTTTTGAATTGAGTTGTAAACCAAAATATAAATATAATTCAAGTTTGAATTAAAATTTAGTTTGAACATAAATAAAGTTTAAAAGTTTAAATTGGTTTAAATAACTCAAAAGCAATTAAATGTTTGAAGAAAATTGAATTTAAAAATAGATTTGAAATTTGTAGATGAAGAATTTATAGCAAGATAAACTTTAAAGTTTAAACCTAAAATAAATTTCCAGATTTTGAAGTAAATAAATTATTACTTTAACTTGTAAATTTAAAGGTTTTAAAAGTTAGTTTTTATTTTAAAACTTGAATATTTAGAATGAAGTTCAAAAGTAAATTTAAAATAAATGGTTTCAAAAATATTTGTAAGTGATAAAAAAAAAATTTATGAATGCTACTGTAAGTTAATGAAATTTTTTTAAAAAAAAAAAAAATTAAAATGGATAGTTTATTAATTTGAATAAGTAATTAAAAGTTTAAATTAAGTAAGGAATAATTAATTTGTAAATTAAGGGTTACTAATCAAATATAAATTAATGATAAAAAAACTGAGTTCAAATGAAAATGTAAACATGAATTCAAGTTGAATTAGAATTTAGTTTGGACGTGAATAAACTTTAAATTCAATTCGTTTTAATGATGTAAAAGCAATTGATTGTATGAGAAGAAAATTTGAATTTAAAATGAATTAAAATTGTAAAGTTAAATTTGTAGCCATTTCAAATTCTTTTTAATTTGAAATGGAATTTAAAAGTGAATTTGAAACAAAAATGTTTTCAAATGTGTTTAAGTATGATAATTAAATCATTACTAAAATGATGTTTATCTTAAAGATAATTTGAATCCTAATTCAGAAATCAAAGAAGTTTTAATATTTAAATTGTTTAAATTTGCTTTGTGATGATAATTAAAACATTAGTTAGAAAATGTTTTAAATTTGAATTAGTAAAGGTAAAATGATATGCACTCATTAAGTTAATTCAAGTGAATAATTGATTTATTTATTTAATCAAGTAATTAAGATTTATTAAGTTACAGTTTAGAACTTAATAAATTAAATAATCAGTGATTGAATATATGATTTTAAAGGTTAATTAAATGTTAATTAACAATAATTAAATTGAGTTTAATTACTTAAGAATAGTAATTAAATAATTATGAATAGTTAATAAGGATCATTTACCTGAAATTTATTTTGATAATAAATGTGAAAAGAATTATTCATAGAAATTTAATCTGATTGAAATTAATCAGATAATTAAATTAATCCTATCTATGGATGCTTGGATTTTATTGGATGGTAAACTGTTTGATATCCCTGTTATACGATGCTTTATGATTATCCTGATTTGTGTTGTGATCTATGATGAAATTTATTATCTGTGATATATATATATATATATGTGTCTGCGAATCTGTGTATGAAAGATAAGCGTTATAAATTTATATCGCTTATCGAATATATTGTTGTATTTGATCTGTGATGATTATATGCTGTTGCACTACTGTGTATAACCCCTAGACCACACCATACACACACAATTATGGATTTCACGAGGAAATCGATTAAGTCGCAGATTTTTGAAATAGTTAAACTTGAATTTTTAAATTCAAATGTTTTGGAAATGGAATCGGAATAAATGTGAAAAGTTTTTGGAATGGAATTTCAAAATAGAATTTATTATTTTTAAATTACTTGATTAAGTTTTGGGATTTAAATAATTTGATTTAAATTTAAATTCAATATTGAAATTGAATTCTGAAATTTGAAACTAGGGATTAACGATATTATACTAGTTATATATGAGTTAAACCATTTTTAAAGTATTGTTTTGGGAATTTGAATTTAACCCAAGGATTTCAACTCGTATAAATGAATCAGATTTCCAAAATGAAAACTGTTGTTTTCAAATGATAAACACTTTTAGATAAGAACTGAGATTCCAGTTAATTAGGGGAATTTCAAGATTGAATAGAGAAATGATTTTCCTAAGTTATGAATGAATTCTTTTTGAAAGCTATGAATTAAATCTGTTTATTTTTAACAGATTTAAATGATGATTTGTTTAAATCAAATTGAAATGGAATTGTTTAGAAGGCTATAAGTTAAATCTTTGATTTAAAGATTTAACGAGTTAATCAAATTGAAATGAAAATTTATTTGAAAAAAATCGGTGAATGAATCTTTTGTGTAAAAGATAAAAATGTGAAAATTGCTTAAACCGTTAAAGGTTGTGAAAATGAATCTTTTTGTTTAAAGATCGAAATGGTAATTGGATTAAAACCATTTGAAATAAAGTTTTGAATTATTAAGTTGTGACTTAATTGAAATCCCAATATCCATTTGTTTTTGAAATATTGCGCTCACTATTCGGTTTAGCCGGGAGAGGACCTTTGTGTCATATATCCCATTCCGAATAGGTGATATGTCGCTATGGATAGCATTTGAAGACCGGTGTTGAAGAGCGGGTATTTGCGAAAGCGATAGGATGACCTATCGATTGTTTCTGCACCGAGTCGCGCCGGTATAGAAACTCCATATGTGATGGGAAGTCCGAACGTGATTAGTGAATATTCGGATTGCAAGGACTTCTTTGGAAGTGCCTTCGGTTCTGTTCGAACCCAGAACAGACTTGTATGGATTGTATGCCTGACATTACAAGTTTAGATATAAAGCCGATTTCTTTCAAATATATTTCTGTTGGTGGCGGAGAATTTATTCTTTGCTTAACACCCTTCTTTGAGACGTACGAGCTCAAAGGTTATATAGTTGAAGTTATCAGCGATATATCCCATTTTGGTAATGTGACATGCTGAATGATGCTGAAATGATCATTGTGTTGATTATTTGTGATAGGATCATTTATTTGATCGTCTATCTTAGTGATCATTGTGTTGATCATTTGTTGACCCAAAGCACGGCTTTTTGTACAAAGTGTGTTTTTGTGGACGTGACTTCGTCGAGCCTCACATCCCGGAAATGGTCAAAACAGGAAAGATGCAGCAAGGTTATTAGGGGTTGTTGTAGCTCCCCTTAGGGTATGTACATTTCCTTCTGGATAGAGGTTGTATCATGGTATGGAGCCCAGATATTTAACCTATGTGGTTACTACGAGTTTATTACTTTGTGGTTGTTGGTTATCGGGATCCCGAGAGAAAGGTCGTTTACGATCGGGGAATGGCGTGCTCGTGTCAGTAGTTACCCAGTTAGGGGTAACCCGGCCTTGTGTTGGCAGAGATCCGGTTTGGTTCTCGGGGGCGTCCTTCCAGAGGCGTTCTCAGTGGCAATGGGAAGTTCCTTGGCCTGACCATTTGTTGGAAATCCAATCCCCAATACGAAACCCTGTACGGTATTAGTTGTAGAACCTGCTATTCACTTATGGTGGTCACCACTGTTTGGATGGTAGCTATAGTAGGCATAGTTCGAAATGTCTATGCTGGCTAAGATTTATATTCTACTTTCGAAATGAATTTTACTTCACTATGCACTAGTAATAATATCAAAGAATTCTTTAATGCGTATCAAGCATCTTTGACTATCATAAGGAGAAATCTCCTCCGATTCTGCGTTTGCATTGTGTGTGTGTGCGGGAGGCCTTATGGTAGTCTCATTTTTCAAAAGCATTTCGAATTGACTTTAAAATCTTTTGTTGATTGTTTAAAGATAAACTGTTTTTGTTGCTCACACCAGTCCCACGACTGACTCGGAGTTTATTGTTTTCTTTCCTAAACTCTGGGTGCTCATTATTCTCTACACGAGCAGTCTAGAGTTGGGTTTTTCAGATAGCTAGATTTAACAGATTATCTAGAGTTAGTTCAGTCTTTGGATCGGACCAGACTTGCTAAGCTTGGTGCATCGTTATTGGAGATTCAAGCTATTACTGGATTAGTTCTTGGAAATGGAGTTGCAGTTTCTGGAGTTCTTCCTTGAAGATTATCTTAGAGTTATTAGTTCCGCTGCTAGATGTTATCTATTTTTCTTTTCCGCTGCTATTTTATTGTATCATCTCTGATGTATATTGATATCTACTGGATCATCTGTTGTATCAGATATTGTATCAAAGCTGTATATCAATGTATTATTCTTTTATTCCGCTGTGTTATTTACTTAATGATTGTTATAAGCTCCGGCGAATCGGATTTGAACGGTCGAATCTATGGCATTCGAATACGATTTGAAGTATGGATGTCGATTTTCGAGCGGGCAAAATTCGAAACGTTACAAATTATTTGGAATCTGGTGATGTGTGCATATCCATTGATAGTACAATAGCTGACTATCAATATTTCCCTTTGAATGGGTATATGATGTGATTTATTTGAATTTGAATGCTACACTTATTTTTGAATAAGCGCTCACTATTCGGGTTAACCGGGAAAGGACCATGGGGTCGTATAACCCATTCCGAATATGTGATACGTCGTTGTGAATTGCATTTGAAGATCGGTGTTGAAGACCAGATATTTGCGAGAGCGATAGGATGAACTATCGATTGACTCTGCACCGAGTAGCTACGGTATAGAGTTCTCCATATGTGATGGGGAATCTGATCAGGATTGTGGATATCCGGATTGCAAGGACTTCTTTGTAAGTGCCTTCGGTTTTGTTCGATCCCGGAACAGACTTGTATGGATTGTATGCCTGACATTACAAGTTGAGATATAAAGCCGATTTCTTTCAAATATATTTCTGTTGGTGGCCGAGAATTTATTCTTTTTGCTTAACACCCTTCTCTGAGACGTACGAGCTCAGAGGTTATATAGTTGAAGTTATCAGCGATATATTCCCAATTTGGTAATGTGACATGCTGAGTGATGCTGAAATGATCATTGTGTTGATTATTTGTGATAGGATCATTTATTTGATCGTCTATCTTGGTGATCATTGTGTTGATCATTTGTTGACCCAAAGCATGGCTTTTGTATAAAGTATGTTTTTGTGGACGTGAATTCGTCGAGCCTCACATCCCGGAAATGGTCAAAACAGGAAAGAAGCAGCAAGGTTATGAGGGGTAGCGCCCTTTAGGATATGTGCATTTCCTTCTGGAAAAGGGTGGTATCATGGTATGGAGCCCAGATACTTACTCATGTTGAAACACTTTGTTTTTACGATTGTGTGAATTGATTAGAGAGCTCTCGGATAAAGGTCCCAAAGGACCGGGGGATGGCATATTCGGTCAGTTGTTACTCAGTTAGGGGTAACCCGGCCTTGTGTTGGTAGAGATCCGGTTTGGTTCTCGGGGATGTCCATCCAGAGGCATTCTCATGTGGCAATGGGAAGTTCCTTGGCCTGACCATTTGTTGGAAATCCAAAGAAACAATACGAAACTTGTACGGTTTTAGTTGTAGAACCTGCCATTTAATATGGTAGCTATTAGTAGGCATAATATAATGGTACCTATGCTGGCTAAGATTTATATTCTACTTTCGAAATAATTTTTCTACACTATGCACTAGTAATAATATCAAATGTTTCTTTTTAATGCGTATCAAGCATCTTTGACTAACATAAGAAGAAATCTCCTCCAAGTCTGCGTTTGCATTGTGTGTGTGGTGGGAGGTCTTATGGTAGTTACATTTTTAAAAGCATTGCGAATTGATTTTAAAAATATTCTTCGATTTTGATTTTAAAGATAAATAAATAAACTGTTTTGAGTTCTCACACCAGTCACATGACTGACTCGGAGTTTATTGTTTTCCTTCCTAAACTCTGGGTGCCCACCAATTTCCACACGGGCAGTCAAGAGCTAAGGTTTATCAGGATATTCTAGATATTCAGGAGTTGCTGGAGGCAAGCTGGATGGCATGGCGTATTACTAGTATATAGTATTTCTTTTCCGCTGCACTGTTTGTTGTTGTACACTCTGATGTGATGATATGATGTAATGAAATGAAATGTAATGTAATAACTGATATAGTTCTTTGTTTAAAGATTATTCATTTATTATTATATGTTGTTCCGCTGCGAATTGTGAGATTCTGATGTTGTTCTGTTGTTTCCTTTCTGTTTCCGTTCTATTTTAAAATTCTCTATCTTTCTGTTTTTCTCTATTTTCTATCTTCTTATCTTCTCTTTCTCTCTTTTTCTTTTCTTAAAATTCTTTTAAAACCCCTAACTATTCGGTTTTTCGGCAACGAAAACCCGCAATGTTACATTTGGTATCAGAGCTGATGGTTAAGCGACAACCATGGTTCTGTTGGGTATTACTCATTAGAGATAGAGTCAACAGTACTCTAGAATGAGTTTGAGTGTAATAATAGATACGAGTGCGTATTTGTTAGTGGATATAAAATTGTTTTATATTGTGATGATTGGTTTGTTGAGTGGCATATGAACCTTCGTCAGCACGGTATGCACAACTATGCCGAAGGGGTTTCTAAACACTTGAATAGAACAATTCGACATAATATTGTTTTAAATTGGGTAAATGAAATAATTTTACCTTGATTATATTTTATATATAAAGGAATAATTTTTCATAATTATTAAAGTGTATATAAGTTGATTGTTAGGTTGTTTGAATAATCTAAGCAAAAGAATTATAAGAATTGAATTATAATTAAAAGTGATTTACAATTGTGAATAAACTTATATATATAAGAAGTGAAACTATATGAATATGAGTTGTAAATAAAAATGAATATGAACTTGAGTTATATAAATGAAATTCAACTTTGTAATTGAATTGAATCAATGGATTAAATGTTAATCAATTAAATGTAAATTAAGTTGATATGGAATAATGAATGTAACTGTTAATTCATTGAAATCTAATGTTATTGGAAGTTGAATAAATTGAATGGAAGTCAATTTAATTAAAGGTGTTAAACCAAAATGAATGTAAAGTGAAAGGAATTTGGTTGTAACTAATATACATTGGTTGTTATATGGTTATTAGATTGATTGTATATAATTCATTAAGTATTAATGAAATTGGAAGTAATGTAATTGAATTCAAATTGAAAGTAAATAAGTTTGAATACAATTGAATGTGAATTGGATTTAAATTAGTAAATGATAACTAATTGAATTGAGAAGGAATGTTGATAAAATCCAATGTGAATAAATCAAATGTGATTTAAATTGAAAACCATTTCATTGAATATTAATGAGAATATGAATGAATATTTATTGGTTATGAATGTTAGTTGGTTGATGGTTGAATATATATTGCTATTGAATGCATTGTTATGTTAGCATATGGAGATATATGTTGTATATTGAGATAATTTTCGTATATGCATATTCTCATGTTGTTTGTTGAGTGTTTAGTAGGTGCGGATCGCGTTTGCTTCGCATTTGGAGCTCGCTTTCGCGTTATATTAGCCGTATATGCTTGCTAATATAGTATAAGGTACATATCTCGGATTAAATATCGTACTTTTACATTTTTTTCCCTTCGGGATGCCTCATTACTTGATGAGATGTATATTTGTGATATATATACTGTCATTTGTTTTCGGATCGAGCCGCGCAAAGGAGACTATGGCGAATTTTTCCGGAAATTTAAGGCGTTAGAAAATTTTTGAGAAAATGGGAAATTTTTTGAAAACTTAAACTTTGATTTGGAATTGAAAGTTAAAAAATAGAAATTGTTTTCGAAAAGATAACTAAGTATGATTTGAAAACTTAGTAAAGTTATTGAAAGAAGTTTAATTATGAATTTTGGGAAAATTAATAGATTCTGTAACTCTTCTTACTTGTTAATTTCGAGGACGAAATTCTTTTAAGGGGGAAAGATTGTAACGACCCAGAATTTTTATTAATTTAAATTTGAATATTTAATTAATTTTAAATATTAATGATTGAATTTATAAGTCGAATAAATTTTATTTGAATTATTGGATTTAATTGGATTTTTAGATCGATAATTTAATATGTTAAATTATGGAAATAATTGAAAATCGAGTTAAATATGATTGAGAATGATTTGTAAAATTTTATTTTATCATATGGGAGTTAGAATGATATTTTAGAACTTTTAAAATCGAATTAAGAGTTAATTTGTGAAAATTGAATATTTTAATATTTAATAATCGACTGTAAAATAGCCAATTTTTGAACAGTCTCAGAATTGAACGAAACTAGTTCCATTGGATCCGTAATAGTTAGTTATTACCGGATTTCAAATTTCGTGTCAATCGGAGTTATCGTTTGATCATGGCAGCTCGAAACGCATCGATTTGTTTTTTTTAATTTAAATTGGCGAGTCAAAATAGCCATTTTTCAAAAAGTCTCGGATTTCGACGAAACTAGTTTCGTCGGATCCGTAATATGATATTATTGTAAGGTTTCAAATTTAGTGTCAATTTGATTTACCGTTTGTCCGGTACAAATTAAAACGCCTAGAAATCGATTTAAATCGGTTTAATTTAATTTGAGCGTTTGCAGCCATAACTCGCACAGATGTCCGAATTAGCTTTCGAAACCTATTCCATTGTGTCCGGAACGTAGGATAAACCCTAGGTACGTCAGTTTCGGTGCATAAATCGGAGTTCGGAATTTTCGGGATGAATAGTGTTTCGTCGGTTCCTTATAAATAGCCCTTCACTCAAAGAAAATAAAAAAAATACTAAAACCCTAATTCATGTTGCAGCCGCCACCCCCCTAACCTACGGCCAGAAATGATCATCCATCTTCCTCTCAAAACTCCAAATCCATGCATCGATTGCAAAATCTTTCAACTAACAAAATGTAGAGCATGGCGAGGCGAACATATCCAACGGTGGAGATGGGTTTTGGAGCGACGTGGTGGCCAGAATTGAGGCCGAGATGAAGGCCGTTTGTCTTCGATTTGCGTGCAGATGTGGGGGCCGAGCGTGCCAAGCTTATGGCCGAAGAAAGAGCTCGTGATGAGCTTCGACGTGGTGGCGACGTGATGAGGTTTAGTCGAGCGATGGAGTTGCTAAATTTAACCCTAATTGATTGAGTGGGTTCGGCCTTGTCTGTAATTTGCGTGAGATGGAAGGAGAAGAGGGGGAGGGTGCGCACGGCTGGGATGAAGGGGATTGGAGTCAACGGCTATGATTCAAAGCTAGGTTTAAAAAAAAAAATTAAAGTTGTAATTATAGTTATAAAATCGTGTACAAACTTCATAAATTCATATCTTTTTCATACGAGGTCGAAAACGCGCGAAACCAGTCGCGTTGGAATCGTATCGTCGAGCACTACACGATGGAGTTGGTTTAGAGTCGTTTGGAGTTAGTGAGAATTTTGGGTAAAATTAAACGTCCGTTTAATTTTATTCGAAATAAATCGCTAAAGCGGAATTTAAAATCAAGGTGAGAACTTCTCACTCAATCGAATCGGTTTCGATTTTATTTTAAATAGTTAGATTTAAAATATTTGAATGCATGTTTGAATGATGATTGATATCTATTGATTGTTAAAATAGACATTATACGCCGTTAGTAAGCGGATGTTATTTAGTAAAAACATATACCGCGAATATTTCATAAAAGTGAAATTGGTATTATATATAATAGCAATCAAGGTTTTAAATCTCCCCGAGATCAGCCGAGATGAAAATCCGAGATATTAGCCAAAATCCGAGATTTGGCAGCTTGGTTAGTTATAAGTCTTTTAAATATCGCCCGAGACAGCCGAGATATTTTCCCGAGATATTGGCCAAAATCCGAGATTTTAAACCTTGATAGCAATATATATATATATATATATTGGCATATGTATATATTGGAGTTGTTGATTCCCCGCATTTTTAGCGGATGAGACCCTATTGCGCCGTTATTAAGCGGATAATATTTAATAAAAACATATACCGTGATAATTTCATACTGGAGCGAAATTGGTATTGTGCTAATGTTTGTGGATGCAGGAAAACAGGTTGGAGGGATCCAACTGGATTCCTCAACAGTTTTTAATTGATTTCAGATATTTTGATATTTGATGGATTATCATATCGATATATGATGGATCGTGTAGTCGTGATTGACTATTTGGTGTGTAGCATCATTGGACCCAAATTTTGGGATTTTAAAAGGTTTTTAGAAGTGATCTTTGAAAATATTAAATATTTTTGGAAATTGGTTTATGTTAAATAAATAAACGTTATAATTTTTAAAGTTATAAAAATTATGATTTTTGAGAAATACGATTAAAAGCTGATTTTTGAAAATAAGGAATTAATGACTTTATAAAATAGTTTAAATTGAGATTTTGAAATTTATTATAAAGAGTTTAAATATAGGATTTATAAAATTTGATTTTTTTATAAATCAAGAGAATGGTGAAATTATAAAGGAATTTAAAGACGTTTAGAATAATAATATAATTTGATTTATATAAGAAATTTATAAATGGATATTTATAAATTGAAATATTGACATTATAAAACGAGCTTTTATAAGTGTTTGAATGAAGTGAAAATGAATTTCATAATAGAATGAAATTTATAGAATTATAAACTGTGAAGTTATAAATGAAATTTATAAATAGTAAGATTTATAAATTTGGTGAAATTATTTGAAGAATAGATTGGTTAAATAAATGGATCTTATAAGTTATAAGATTTATAAATTGGAAAGTCTTTAAAAGAACGATTTTGTAAAATAATCGTTTTATAAGTAATTAACTTATAATATGAACTTTTAGTTTATAATTGAGTTATAAACTGGAATAGGTTAATAAAAGAATTTATAAAAAAGGAAGTTTTTATAAATAAAAGGAAATGGAATTTATAAACGTTGTTTTATAAATTCGCAAACGACTTATTTTGATAAGTTAATTGTTATAACCTATTAATGGAGTTATATTCACATTTTTGAATAGTGAATAATCCTTTGAATTAAAATGAATAGAAGGATGAAAGTTGTTAACGTAGTATATTCACGTTTTTGAATAGTGAATAATACGTTAAAAAAATTGTTTTGAATGTGATGTTTTAAATAGAATTAAAACAATCTAACGATGTTTTAAATGAGTTGAGATTCGAAACCATAGATTTCAACGTTCATTGTTGAAATAGACGTTTTCGAGAAATAGAAGGAAATAGTGGACTATAACACTGTTGTTATAGTAAATGATTTCCGAAAGGAAATGTTTTGTATAGTATTGGGATTTATATATCTATTTAAAATTCAAATCCCTATACTAGTGATTTTGGGTTGTCGTAACGATGTTTTACGCAACATTCGTTTTGGCCCAAATAAATATGTTTAAGAGAATGATTTCCTTAAAGAATGAATTATATACTTAATTCGATTTAAGTATATGGAATATTTTCCAAGGTTGAAAATAAAAAGATTTGTGAATTACTTATGAATAAATAAGTATGGAAATGTTTTCCAATATGAAGTGAATAATTAGAATTTATCTTTTTGAAGATAAATTGAAATGGATAATTGAAGTCGTATATGCATGGATATTTTGAAAATATAAATTCATTATGGAATTTATATGTGAAAGTGGAATTGTTTAAAAATAAATATTGATTTATTTTTGAAATGTTGAAATTATATATCTTGTAAAGATATTTTGGAAAATAAATAATTTGGAAAATTATTTGGAATCTGGTGATGTGTGCATATCCATTGATAGTACAATAGCTGACTATCAATATTTCCCTTTGAATGGGTATATGATGTGATTTGTTTGAATTTGAATGCTACACTTATTTTTGAATAAGCGCTCACTATTAGGGTTAACCGGGAAAGGACCATGGGGTCGTATAACCCATTCCGAATATGTGATACGTCGTTGTGAATTGCATTTGAAGATCGGTGTTGAAGACCGGATATTTGCGAGAGCGATAGGATGAACTATCGATTGACTCTGCACCGAGTAGCTACGGTATAGAGTTCTCCATATGTGATGGGGAATCCGATCAGGATTGTGGATATCCGGATTGCAAGGACTTCTTTGTAAGTGCCTTCGGTTTTGTTCGATCCCGGAACAGACTTGTATGGATTGTATGCCTGACATTACAAGTTGAGATATAAAGCCGATTTCTTTCAAATATATTTCTGTTGGTGGCGTAGAATTTATTCTTTTTGCTTAACGCCCTTCTCTGAGACGTACGAGCTCAGAGGTTATATAGTTGAAGTTATCAGCGATATATTCCCAATTTGGTAATGTGACATGCTGAGTGATGCTGAAATGATCATTGTGTTGATTATTTGTGATAGGATCATTTATTTGATCGTCTATCTTGGTGATCATTGTGTTGATCATTTGTTGACCCAAAGCATGGCTTTTGTATAAAGTATGTTTTTGTGGACGTGAATTCGTCGAGCCTCACATCCCGGAAATGGTCAAAACAGGAAAGAAGCAGCAGGGTTATGAGGGGTAGCGCCCTTTAGGATATGTGCATTTCCTTCTGGAAAAGGGTGGTATCATGGTATGGAGCCCAGATACTTACTCATGTTGAAACACTTTGTTTTTATGATTGTGTGAATTGATTAGAGAGCTCTCGGATAAAGGTCCCAAAGGACCGGGGGATGGCATATTCGGTCAGTTGTTACTCAGTTAGGGGTAACCCGGCCTTGTGTTGGTAGAGATCCGGTTTGGTTCTCGGGGATGTCCATCCAGAGGCATTCTCATGTGGCAATGGGAAGTTCCTTGGCCTGACCATTTGTTGAAAATCCAAAGAAACAATACGAAACTTGTACGGTTTTAGTTGTTGAACCTGCCATTTAATATGGTAGCTGTAAAGACCCGTAAGTCCGTACTCCTTGAATAGACACTAATCTCCTTTGTTTAATTCAAGATGAACGAAAATACGAACCCTTAGGGGTTTTAAGAGAATTTAAGAAAAGAAAATGAAAGAAAAGAAGAGAGAAGAGATAGGAAATAGAGAGGAAAGAAGATAGACAATTTTTAGAAAACAGAGAATTTGAAAATAGAAGATAGAAGAATTTTAAAAATAGAACGGGATGGAAGAAACAACAGAACAACATCAGAATCTCACAATTCGCAGCGGAACAACATATAATAATAAATGAATAATCTTTAAACAAAGAACTATATCAGTTATTACATTTCATTCATTTCATTACATCATATCATCAGAGTGTACAACAACATACAACAACAACAAACAGTGCAGCGGAAAAAGAAATACTATATAAACTAGTAATACGCCATGCCATCCAGCTTGCCTCCAGCAATTCCTGAATATCCAGAATATCCTGATAAACCTAACTCTTAACTGCCCGTGTGGAAATTGGTGGGCACCCAGAGTTTAGGAAGGAAAACAATAAACTCCGAGTCAGTCATGTGACTGGTGTGAGAACTCAAAACAGTTTATTTATCTTTAAAATCAAAAAGAGGAATATTTTTAAATTCAATTCGCAATGCTTTTAAAAATGAGACTACCATAAGGCCTCCCGCACACACACACATGCAAACGCAGAATCGGAGGAGATTTCTCCTTATGATAGTCAAAGATGCTTGATACGCATTTAAAAGACATTTGATATTATTACTAGTGCATAGTGTATAACAAATCATTTCGAAAGTAGAATATAAATCTTAGCCAGCATAGACATTCCGAACTATGCCTACTATAGCTACTATCCAAACAGTGTTGCGACACCATAAGTGAATAGCAGGTTCTACAACTAATACCGTACAAGTTTCGTATTGTTTCTTTGGATTTCCAACAAATGGTCAGGCCAAGGAACTTCCCATTGCCACATGAGAATGCCTCTGGAAAGACATCCCCGAGAACCAAACCGGATCTCTGCCAACACAAGGCCGGGTTACCCCTAACTGGGTAACTACTGACACGAGCACGCCATTCCCCGGTCCTTTAGGACCTTTTCAACCGAGCGCTCGATATCCAATTCACACAATCATAAAGTGTTTTCAACATGAGTAAGTATCTGGGCTCCATACCATGATACCACCCCTTTCCAGAAGGAAATGCACCTACCCTAAGGGGAGCTACAGCAACCCCTAATAACCTTGCCGCATCTTTCCTATTTTGACCATTTCCGGGATGTGAGGCTCGACGAAGTCACGTCCACAAAAACACACTTTGTACAAAAAGCCGTGCTTTGGGTCAACAAATGATCAACACAATGATCACTAAGATAGACGATCAAATAAATGATCCTATCACAAATAATCAACACAATGATCATTTCAGCATCACTCAGCATGTCACATTACCAAAATGGGATATATCGCTGATAACTTCAATTATATAACCTTTGAGCTCGTACGTCTCAAAGAAGGGTGTTAAGCAAAGAATAAATTCTCCGCCACCAACAGAAATATATTTGAAAGAAATCGGCTTTATATCTCAAATTGTAATGTCAGACATACAATCCATACAAGTCTGTTCCGGGCTCGAACAGAACCGAAGGCACTTACAAAGAAGTCCTTGCAATCCGGATATTCACAATCCTGATCGGATTTCCCATCACTTATGGAATCTCTATACCAGGAGCTACCCAGTGCAGAGACAATCGATAGGTCATCCTATCGCTCTCGCAAATACCGGTCTTCAACACCGATCTTCAATGCAATTCACAACGACGTATCACATATTCGGAATGGGTTATACGACCCCCTGGTCCTTTCCCGGTTAACCCGAATAGTGAGCGCTTATTCAAAAATAAGTGTGCATTCAAATTCGAACAATTCACATCAAATACCCATTCAAAGGGAAATACTGATAGTCGGTTATTGAACTATCACTGAATATGCACACATCACCAGTTTCCAAATAATTTTCCAAATTATTTATTTTCCAAAATATCTTTACAAGATATATAATTTCAACACTTCAAAAATAAATCAATATTTATTTTTAACAAGTTCCACTTTCACATATAAATTCCATAATGAATTTATATTTCAAAATATTCATGCATATACGATTTCAATAATTCATTTCAATTTATCCTCAAAAAGATAAATTCAATATATTCACTGCATATTGGAAAACATTTCCATACTTATTTATTCATAAGTAATTCACAAATCTTTTTATTTTCAACACTTAGAAAATATTCAATATACTTAAATCGAATTAAGTATATATTTCATTCTATTAAGGAAATCATTCACTTAAACATATTTACTTGGGCCAAAACGAATGTTACGTAAAACATCGTTACAACGTCCCAAAATCACTAATATAGGGATTCGAAATTAAAATAGATATATAAATCCCAATACTATTCAAAACATTTCCTTTCGGAAATCATTTACTATAACAACGGTGTTATAGTCCATCATCTCCTTTCATTTCTCGAAAACGTCTATTTCAACAATAAATGTTGAAATCTATGGTTTCGAATCTCAATGCATTTTAAAACACCGTTAGATCGTTTTAATTCTATTTAAAACATCAAATCTAAAACATTTCCTTTAACGTGTTATTCACTATTTAAAATAAGTGTATAAACTTCGTTAACAAATTTCATCGTTCCTATTCACTTTAATTTGAAGGATTATTCACTATCCAAAACGTGAATATAACTCCATCAATAGGTTATAACAATTAACTTATCAAAATAAGTCGTTTGCGAATTTATAAAACAACGTTTATAAATTCCATTACTATTTATTTATAAAAACTTCTTTTACAAATCCCTTTATTAACCTATTTCCGTTTATAACTCAATTATAAACTAAAAGTTCATATTATAAGTTAAATACTTATAAAACGATTATTTTATAAAAATCGTTCTTTAGAATTTCATAATTATAAATCTTATAACTTATAAGATTCATTTATTTAACCCAATCTATTCTTCAAATAACTTCATAAAATTTATAAATCTACTGTTTATAAATTTCGTTTATAACTTCACCATTTTATAATTCTATTGATTTCATTCTTTAATGAAATTCATTTTCAGTTCATTCAAACACTTATAAAAACTTGTTTTAAAATGTCTAAATCTCAATTTATAAATATCCATTTATAAATCTCTTAATATAAATCAATTTATATTATTCTTTAAAATGTCTTTAAATTCCTTTATAATTTTATCATTCTGATTTATAAAATAATCAAATTTTATAAATCCTATATTTAAACTTTAATAATAAACTCAAAAATCCAGTTTAAACTATTTTATAAAGTCATTAATTCATATTTCTCAAAAATCAGCTTTTTAACTATATTTCACAAAAACCATAATTTTTTATAACATTAAAAATTATAACGTTTATTTATTTAATATGGATCAATTCCAAAAATAAAGTATATTTTCAAAAATCACTTTAAAAACATTTTAAAATCCCAAAATCTGGGTCCAATGATGCTACACACCAAATAGTCAATCACGACTACAACGATATCATATATCAATATGAAAATCCATCAAATATCAAAATATCTGAAATCCAAATAAAAACTGTTGAGGAATCCAGTTGGATCCCTCCAACCTGTTTTCCTGCATCCAAAAACATTAGCACAATACCAATTTCGCTCCAGTACGAAATTATCGCGGTATATGTTCTTTATAAATATTATCCGCTTAATAACGGCGTAATAGGGTCTCATCCGCTAAACAAAAAATGTGGGAAATCAACAACTGCAATATATACATATGCCAATATATATATATTGATATTATATATAATACCAATTTCACTGTTTATGAAATATTCGCGGTATATGTTTATATTAAATAACATCCGCTTACTAACGGCGCATAATGTCTATTTTAACAATCAATAATTTACAGTCATCATTCAAACATGCATTCAAATATTTTAAATCTAACTATTTAAAATAAAATCGAAATCTATTCGATTGAGTGAGAAATTCTCACCTTGGTTTTAATTTCCGTTTTAGCTTTTATTTCGAATAAAATTAAACGCGTGTTTAATTTTACCCAAAATTCTCACTAACTCCAAACGACTCCAAACCAACTCCATCGCGTAGTGCTCGTCCATACGATTCCAACGCAACTGAGTTTGCATTTTTTCGACCTCGTATGAAAAAGTTATGTATTTTACAAGTTTGTACACGACTTTAATAACTTAAATTTACAACCTTTTCTAATATTTACCCAACACTTCATCATAGCCATGAGATCCAACCCCTTTGCATCCTGGCCGTCCCCATCCTCATCTTCTCCCACGTTACCCTTACAGTAAACCACGAACAAAAGAACCCACTCCATCTCAAACTAGGGTTTAACATTCAAGCCTCTTCACTCGATTAAAACTCATCAAACCCCCGCCATCTTGTAGCTCTACCTCTCCACCATGCTCGGCTTGAATAGCACAAGGCTCGGCCACCTGTAGAGCCTTGAAATGCGTGCGAAAACTGATGGGAACGGCCAACTCTAGCTCCCTCTACGCAACTCCAAACTCGATCATCACCGTATGGAATTAAAGCCCTCGCCTTGCTCTTCAATCTTCGTGTTGAACACTTCTTCTAATTCCTTGTAGATTGGGAGAGATTGAGAGATGAAGGAGATGGATTTTCAGCCTTACATTCTAATAGTGGCGGCTGCAAATATAATTAGGGTTTAATTTCTTTTTCTTTTTTTTTTTCAAGTGGGGGGGTGCTATTTATAAGGAACGAGCAAGCGTAAACACTATTCATCCCGGGAATTCCGAACTCCGATTTAGACGCCGTAACCAGCGTACTTAGGGTTTATCCCGCGTTCCGGACACAATGGAACAGGTTTCGGAAGCTAATTCGGAAGTATGTGCGTGTTATGGCTGAAAACGCTCAATTTGAACTAAGCCGATTTAAACCGATTTCTAGGCGTTTTAATTCGTACCGGACAAACGGTAAATCCAAATGACTTGAAATTTGAAATCTTACAATAATATCACATTACGGATCCGATGAAACTGGTTTCGTCGAACTCCGAGACTTTTTGAAAAATGGCTATTTTCACTCGCCAAATTTAAATTAAAAATAATTCGATGCGTTTCGAGCTGCCACGATCAAATGATAACTCCGATTGACACGAAAATTGAAATCCGGTAATAATTAACTATTACGGATCCAATGAAACTGGTTTCGTTCAATTCTGAGACTGTTCAAAAATTGACTATTTTACAGTCGATTATTTAATATTAAAATATTCAATTTTCACAAATTAACTTTTAATTCGATTTTAAAAGTGCTAAAATATTTCTATAACTTCCATATGATAAAATAAAATTTTCCAAATTATTTTCAATCATATTTAACTCTATTTTCAATTATTTCCAAAATTTAACATATTAAATTATCGATTAAATAATCCAATTAAATCCAATAATTCAAAATAAAATTTATTCGGCTTATAAATTCACTTATTAATATTTAAAATTAATTAAATATTCAAATTTTAATTTATAAAAATTCTGGGTCGTTACAGTAGCTATTAGTAGGCATAATATAATGGTACCTATGCTGGCTAAGATTTATATTCTACTTTCGAAAGAATTTTTCTACACTATGCACTAGTAATAATATCAAATGTTTCTTTTTAATGCGTATCAAGCATCTTTGACTAACATAAGAAGAAATCTCCTCCAAGTCTGCGTTTGCATTGTGTGTGTGGTGGGAGGTCTTATGGTAGTTACATTTTTAAAAGCATTGCGAATTGATTTTAAAAATATTCTTCGATTTTGATTTTAAAGATAAATAAATAAACTGTTTTGAGTTCTCACACCAGTCACATGACTGACTCGAAGTTTATTGTTTTCCTTTCTAAACTCTGGGTGCCCACCAATTTCCACACGGGCAGTCAAGAGTTAAGGTTTATCAGGATATTCTAGATATTCAGGAGTTGCTGGAGGCAAGCTGGATGGCATGGCGTATTACTAGTATATAGTATTTCTTTTCTGCTGCACTGTTTGTTGTTGTACACTCTGATGTGATGATATGATGTAATGAAATGAAATGTAATGTAATAACTGATATAGTTCTTTGTTTAAAGATTATTCATTTATTATTATATGTTGTTCCGCTGCGAATTGTGAGATTCTGATGTTGTTCTGTTGTTTCCTTTCTGTTTCCGTTCTATTTTAAAATTCTCTATCTTTCTGTTTTTCTCTATTTTCTATCTTCTTATCTTCTCTTTCTCTCTTTTTCTTTTCTTAAAATTCTTTTAAAACCCCTAACTATTCGGTTTTTCGGCAACGAAAACCCGCAATGTTACATATTGAAAGCTTGTAATGATGATTTGAATGTTGAGTGAGAAAGAAGCAAATAGGGTAGACCATGGTTTATAAAGATGTCGAGTGTATGTTTGTAGTTCAGGGCAAGATATAGGTTAGTTTTTCTTCATCAATATTGATTAGCACTATGCCTGTTATGACCTTTTTTACTTTTTCTATTTTCAATCATAATTCAATAAATGCTTGCTATATTTTTAATGCAGATAACTTATAGTACATGGAGAACAAGGCATGGAAAATTATAGTGTAGATGTAGAACAAACCATGAGGAGCCAAATCCCGGCGATGCAGGCTTTCAAGGTACAGATGCATTATGCAAGAAATTATCAAGGAAATGGCAAAGAATCGACCAGTTGACAACAAGGGGAAAAATGGGTTTAAGTATTAGTTTGAATGAGGTGGGAAAGCTTTCATGAGAAGCTCAACATTCACTTGGAAGAAAAATGGAGAAATACAGTGCTTCGTGTAGACTTATTTTATGTTGCAACAGTTCTTGGATTGGGGACGGTGTGTTTTAGAAATAGCATCTTATGTGATTAAGGAACATAGTCCTAATAGGTAGGTTGTTTACAATTCCTGGCAAACTGTATATGAACTGCTAGTTAATTGCATTCCTTATCAATTCATATTGAAGAAATTGTTGTTGGAACTACCAAGGAAGTTTGACTCTGAGATGAGGCAGCAAATTTGTTATTGGGCTGTATATTATGAATACAGGATGCGTCATGGGCAGAGGACTATTTTTCACATAGATGGGTTTGTGCCTAAGTTTATGTGCATATATACAAGGGACTCCTCATTGCAACATTTTGCTAAGTTACTAATCCTGATTGTTATAACTTTGTATCTATTGGCAATGTTCCTCCTCAATGATCAATTTGTTATTGGCTATGTTGGGTTTTTCCAAGTGATCACCTAATAGCTACTGTTTGTGCATATTACTACATTCATATATGCCTTATTTTTGGATTTTTTGTAGACTTCATTTACTGAATGAATTTGTACTTTTTCTTAGTTATCGGATAATCGATTTGCATTAGCTTTTTCATTTGTGCTTTAATGAAACGCATGGAAATATTTAAATAAATTGCGTCTTGTTTTTTTACTGCACTAGGAATGTTTCTTTCACCAATACTTTATTAGTTTTCTAATTATACATGGGAAAAAGGCCATTTTTACAAATTGGCCAGTAAGTAGAGTTTGAATGATATTTGCTACCTTCGGTGGAGCGATCAAAAATTTATTTTCTTATTTTTGTTCTGATGAACAAGATGTGCTTACTCTTTACAATGATAAATAAGTAGTCCCTTTTAAAGCTACATAGCTTTCTATCTTTTTGGAAATTTTAAATTAGTTCAAATTTGGTGGAGTTTGAATCTTTTTAGTCCTGTGTTTCTTTCTTTCTTTCTTTATGTTTTAAATATGATAATATGGTTACTGTAGTCAATGGGATTTAAGCTCGATATATGTAGGAAACTAAAAATAAATTAACATATAAAAGCATCTTCAATAATGAGTCTAGAGATTATGATAACGTGATTAAAACTTCAAATTATATTCCAACGGTCTTCAAGAATTCTTGAATCTATACCCATTGCTTCAAATTGATGACTTGTCAACACTGGATTTATTTAGTTGAATGGATGTGAATGAAGTTGAAAATTGTAGTTTATGAGGTTGATGTTTTGGTCAAGATAGGAAGAGCGACAAGCAAAAGTGTGTATAAAAAGTGGAGCTCAAGGTTTGAATTTAATTTACATTGAAGTATACAGAGAAATATCTTCATGTTTCTCTACTATCAATTCAAATAGAAAACCCCTCCTTTCTCCACTTCTTAGGTCGATCATAAATCTAGTCCTAGATGGACTAGTATACCCAAACGATCCATTAGAATTAATATAATTAGATTCAATTCAGATATACATCGATATCATATATTGATATGTACATATATAACTTTTATATATGCACCAAATAAATTACTAACAACACTTTGAACAATTCTAGAGGTCACTCAATTTTAATAAACACATCCTACATGGTAAATATTGTAATAATTAATATTTCACGATTGATTTATAACTATTATAAATTAATTAAATCAAGCGGTGTTTCAAAGACTGAATAGATTCAGTTGTGCAACTGACATGTGTGAATTTAGCGATCAATTAATATTCGAACAATCTAAATACTAATGTTTACCAATTACCTTAGCTAGTGGTGTGGCAGTTTGATTTAATTCTTCGCTTATAAATCTCATCGGTAAGACCCAATTTTATAGATTTAAGCGGTAAATATTTAATAATGATTATTTACACACATTCTTTTCATCAATATTGTATTATTTAGGATATAAAGAATTTGGTTATGGTCAAAATTTCAATATCATCCATATTCAATGAGATTTGTCCATAGACAAAGTCCTTGGGTAAATAATAACATTTAATTTGGTTAAAATGAAATTTAATGTAATATAATGAATTTATAAATACATTCATGTATTTGAATGGTAAGGGTAGCATATAAGTAGTACATATTTTGTAAATAAATATGTAAAAGTCTAGAGAAAAAACCTTTTTTTTTGCTTAACACAAATAATTAATTAACGGAAGATGGGATTATAAATGTAGAGAGAGAAACCTTTTATTTTTCTCTTTAATTATATTAATTAACATATTAAATGACATTTATTACTAAATCACACATTTTTTTATCCAAAAGTTTGACTAATTATATGGTGTGTGTATTATTGGTGAAGCTTTTCGGCTCTACCAAACTCAACGGGATCGTGGATCAATCCGGTGACTAGTTGCCTCCACAAATTGGAATTGGCGAATTTAATCCTTGTTAAATTTGCATTCGAGAAGCGATTATGTTGTTTGATGCTTACATAAACGAGTAATCGCACTTCAACTATTTGTTGAATTTTCGAAATGGTTTGCAACAAAGCAGAAATCAATCTCATGTAGTAGAATAACAAGGTAAAAGGACACAGAGTTTTTTTTACGTGGTTCGGATTATTGTTAATCCTTCGTCCATGGGATATTCCACTGTATATTTGTAGTTCTTTGTACAAATGATTATAATGGCCTTAAAGGCGTATAATATCTAATTTTCTTTTCTTTTCGAAAGGAGAAGAAGATGAAAGGATAACATCCTCTCTTCATCCTTTATTATTTCATTTTATAGTATGAAAAGTTTGTTGCTGGTTGTTACGATCATCATTATCTTTTCTCGTCAATCTCTGCCTTTCTATATTGCCACCTATCATCTATCTACAACGCTTATTTGTTGTGCCTGGACTGACGACAGGTTTTTGAAGATAAACTGTGATATTGGCAGGATCTTGAAATTTGAAGCAGGGTGCATGAAAAATTGGACGGAAAGCTCAAGTCTGTATGGGTCGGTCCCCTCTCTTTCTAAATGGAAAATATCTTAAGAACAATAGGGGACCGCCCTAAAGCTTCGCTATGTTGTTGATGCATATGAAGAGGTGCAGTGGTGAATATTGCATGATATTCGGATTGCACTACCCTGCCAATACCATTGCAATGCTTGCTTGACTTAAAAAGGTGTTGGGTCGGAATGGAATAGCGTTTCCTCATTTTTCTCTAAGGGTCGACTTGGCATATGCCTATAATATGTTTAAGCTTAAACATGATTTGGATAGCCCTTTGTGCAAATGTGCTTTGACTACTGATAAGAGAGGGGGATAGAACATCACACTTGCCGTTTACATTCAAATTTGGTTCTACATTGAAGCGTGTCCAAGTAGCCCTGTATACTTCCCCTTTGGAGTGCTTTTGGCTCCGTGCGGCACTATCTAAGTTCCCATCGGTATGTGCTGGAGCAAACCTGTTCCTATAGGTATTAACAAAGTGTGAAATTTGGTTACCTTAGTACATCTAGTACTGCTTCCTATACCTTTGTTCACTTTATGTGTTTGATTTTGGATATAGCCACTATGGCTTACCCATGTTTCCTGATGCATGCAGCATTCGCCCTATGTCGTGTTCCCTTGGTTGTAGGGCTCGGGATGGGATAGTTGTTATGATTTCAAGCCGGTTCCCTTATGTTCTACCTCATTTTCCTTCACTGCAGTTTGTGGTAAGAACGGATGTAACACTTGCTCCCTAAGTCTACGACGACTATAGGTCGGGTTAGACTTGTCGTCTTAAGCACCCGGTATGTATGTCTGTCTAATCTATCTTTTCAGTGCTGGAAATGATTCTTTTCAGCTATACTTGTATTTAATGCCCTTGTACACACGTCAGTTTCTTACTGGACCATCTCTAAACAGCTGTTTTATATGGCCTTTTCGTTTTTCTAGATGGATTTTCATATATCTTTTTACTCGTTATTTCTGCAGCAAATCCACGTTTCACAAAATCCTTGATCACTTCAATCGTGCGACCGTTATTCAAATTAAGGTATGTATCTTCTCTCTTCATCTTCCTTAAATTTTCTTTTACCCTTTTGCTCAAAAAGAACTTCTATCGATTTAACTATTAGACGTGGGGGTATATTGGTGGATTGAAAGTAGGAAAACTCATTATGACTCTTGTGCATTCTTTATTTGAAGTAACTTTTATAGGATATTTTCATGGATTCTTCTTTGTCCTCCCTTACGCTTTCTCCTTCTAAAATTATTCATCTGGGAGATGTGTTGGGGTTCTTAAACAATTTGGATTTTCTGAATATGTAGCTAAGGTTCCCGAAGTTCATGAACATATTAATACATCAGCGAAGGGATATATAGCAATTACTCCTAAGCATATTCGGTGCGAAGCAACGACCAGGAAATTTTAACGGTTTTAATAATGTAATTAACTGAATTTTTCATGAAAATATAACAATTAAATCTGGCAATGAAAATCTGATATTTGGTATGCGTCTATTGAAGCATAGTGAATGGTAAATTTTCATTGGAAAATATATAAGTTAGTTTAGTTGTGTAATTTTCAATTTCAATTTAAATTAGTTAAATTTGGTAGAAATAAAATATTATCGAAACTTGAATATTTTTATATAATAAAAATGTAAATCATTTTCTAAATGAGATGTCATAATTCGTTTCGTCAAATTTGGATTCTCTAGCCCAATTTATCTTCTTTTCGATGAACTTGCAGCAGTTTGGCAGTGAAATATCGGCTTTTGATAGGATAGTCGTATCGCTAATAACTGTGTACCTTTCAGTTCATCTCGTTATGCTGATCTCCGCAGTGTGTTCGTTTGTGTATTTTGATGACCAATATGTAGCGAAATCGGCGAAACGGTTAGCCGTATCAGCACCCGTTTCGTGCTTTTTGGGTTCTTGTATCCATTAGATTTCCACTATGTATTAATCCAATAGCCACTGGCCTTTATTATTTTCTGAATTTATAGTGACTTTTGTTTTTCCAACCTGGTTCCAACATATATTGGTTCGTCTCTTCATTTCATTCTCTGCAAATCTATTTTCACGAAACCTGCTCCTTTCTCATCTTCTTCCTTTCGTCTGTTCTCCCTTTTGAAAAAAATTTATATATATTACAAAGCTTTGGATAAACTTGAGTTTGCTTATATATTGGATCTGCTCGTCCACGTGAAGCTCGCCTGCTACCTCGCACCACTCCTCTTCACCACCTTCGATATTCTTTCCCCTTTGCCCCTTCCACCCATCAGATCCGTGCACACCAAAACCCATTGTTATTAGCCATCTCCGCCACCATTGCACGACCACAACCATCACAACTCGACCTCCGTCATTCCTCCAGCATCTGAAGTTAGTCTGCCGATCCACCAATGGTCACCACTCAGCCCACCTTCCCATCGCGCCCCCGAGTCGTCTTCCTTCCTCCACGTCAGATCCAGTCACCCATTACACTTCCAAAACCCCACCCAGCCAGACCCCAAAGTGGCGCCTTCACCAAGCCTCATCCACCAAGCCATTGACCAGCCTATCACAGTGCGTCAGTCACAACTCCACCCACCTGAAGCCCGACCCAATAATCCTCCACATCGCCACTTAACTCCCACAACACCTGCTATCTTCTGCGCCCACCCGGCCCCGACCATGTTTCCCCTGCAGCCAAACACACATAGCACCCAACACTGTAACGATCCGATTTTTCGATGCTCGAAAATCAACATCAATACGTCCACTGTATTAAATGTCGAACAATTGAATGCTGGAAAACGGACCGTTAGGGTTAAAGAAGAAGGAGGTAGAAGAAGAAAATAGAAAATAATATCATAATCTCACAAATGCAATGAAACAATATATAAGAGATAAATGACTAATCTTTAAACAAAGAATTATATTTGTTTATATATTACATCATCAAAGTACAAATATAAACCAACAACCCATCAGGACAGTTATAATATCATGTCCTCCAAAGCTGAATACACAGCTTACACTGCACATCGGAAATATAAATCTACGAAAACACGCCTCGTTATCTAGCTCGTCTCCTGAGCTCCACAGCAGTCCATCCAGAATTTGTACTCTATATACTCGGTCTGACCCGAGCATTATAGTTAAATAACACCCGAGTCAGTCTTGAAAACCAGCGTGAGAAAACACACTTAATTGGATTATTAAAGTTTTCAAAATCCTTTGAAATCAAAGGTATCTCGTAAGACCACGCCACAAATAAACATGTCGGGTTTTTACCTTACGATAACCAAAACATTTCTTATCAAATCCTCTGATATTATAATAGTGTTTATATACAAATACTTATTCAAATAGCCGAAATTGTTACATTATTAAATTCCATCAATACTAGCCACAAAGTGGGTTCTACAAATAAAACCGTAAAGGCACGTAAGGAGAATGGATTTCCATCAATAGAAGGGCTACTGGGGTACCGCCCGTCACAGTACGTGGTCTGGATCACCGTATCGAGGATCCACTCTGATCCCCTGCATCACAAGACCGGAGCTACCCCTTACTAGAGAGTCCGAATAAGATCACCCCGCGGTTGGAATCAACAACCGCCCACACTGCAGAATAAAAAGGGACATCTAGACTCGGATGACCTTACCCTAATTGGTTGCTAGCCACTTAGCCTTGCGTGCACCTCCCCTGTTTTAGCCATTCTCGGTTGATGAGGTTCGAGGCTATGAGTTACCTTTTTAGCACACATTCATTTAGAATGCTCATCGTCCCCTTGACGATGTTCTGATAGCATTTGTCCATACAAGTCCGTTCCGGGTTCGAACGGAACCGAAGGCACTACTCCTACTACATCCATTTTGGAATCACCCTCAGGATTAGTAGCGATTAGCTCTTGCACTTCACTACTTCATCTTCGACTCCAAGCTCTTGTCTTCCTCACGAAAACGTTCAAACTGGATCGAAGTGGTTTTCGAAAAATTAATCCCGATCCCGGTCTCTTCGAAACGATTAGCGCATTGGCTAATATTGATAGTTGGTTATTTAACTATCAATAACATTCACAAACAACCATCAGGCTTTAATAAATTTCAAAATTATTTATTTCAAAATATCTTCGCAAAATATTTTCAACATTCCAATCCTTTGAAAAATAGTTTTCAAATCACTTTCTCTCTCTTGGAATAAATTCCATCCAATTGTTTTTATTTCCACTGTAAACCACCAAGTCTTAATTCTTTAGATTTAAAATAATTTAAATCACTTTATCCAAAAATATATATACTTTAAAACATTTAAAATAAAAACTATTTAAAATACTTTATTTAAAATACTAGTTATGAAATTTTATTAAAATTTCTCATGCAAAACTTAAGCCAAATTTTTTTTAAAAATAAAAGTTATGAAATTCTATACAAGTTTTTCAAATAAAAACTTTAGCCAAACTATCTTTAAAATAAAACTACTTTGTAAAATATAAATATTAATAATTATCTTTCTAAATCATAATACCAATTGACTTTTTAAAATAATTACTACTATAACTAATATAATAAACATTTACCTTTAAAATTTTAAACAACTTAAATAATAATTTCTCAAAAACATTCTTTTAAAATAACTTTAAATTTTTTAACTTATACTTAAAAATCTGCTTTGAAAACGTACTTGACTTTTCAGGGAAATACACTATCCTTTCACACCTATAAAAATAAACCACTATTTATTTTTAAAACAAATTACCCATTCCTTTATAAATTCCCACTGTGAATTTATACTTCCAAATACCAACTGATATCTTATTTCACTTTATAAACCCAGTTTATTAATTCCATAGTCTTGTACTCCTTTTAAATCATAGTTTCAAACACTAAATTAATTTGCAAATCGATTTCCAAAATTTACTTCATTTAAAAAAAATTACTCCTTTACTTATCCAAATTTATTTTTAAAATCCATTAATTCCAATCTCACTTCTTATTTATGATTCAAAATCTTATTTTAAACTGAAAATATCCATTTCGTTCTTTATTCAAAATTTTCCCCTTTACTTTTTCCCAATCATTTTAAATATTAAAATTTGAAATAAAACCCTTTAAAATTATTTAGAAAATGTCACTTAAGTCTCCAAAACTCTTTTATTTTTATTTATTTAAAAACCTCTATCTTTATTTCCATGCTCGGATTTAATTAAATAGAATTTAAAATCAACTTTTATATTTTTCCAAATTCAATCTTTAATTTACCCAAATTCACTAATATTATTTTACTTAAAAAAATTCCTTTTTATTTCCTTTAAAAAGTCAGAACTTATATTTTCATTCCCTTAAATACCAATGTATATTCAACCAGGCCATAGCATTCAATAATTCAATTCCAAATAAAATCAATATAACCATCATAGGTTATTACATAATTCACATCGTTGAATATAAATAAATTCAACGCTTTAAGGAATCCAGTTGGATCCCTCCAACCTGTTTTCCCTGCATCCACAGATGTTAGCATAATATAAAATACCAATTCCACTTCGAGGTGGATTATCGCGGTATATGGGGTCATCTGCTATTATGCGGGGCGCATAGGGTCTCATCCGCTATAAAATGCGGAAATCAATTACTCCAATATATATATATATATATATATATATAATATCACATCCACTCAATTCAATCATTTAACCAATAATTTAAATTTAACTATTTAAATTTTATAGGGTAATCCAAATGAGTGAGATTAAATCACCTTTATTTTTTTTGCAATCCACATCAATCTTGCCTTGGTTTCTCGATTTTTGACCTTGAATAACAATTTATATGACTTATTAATATTCGAAATATAATTGAACCATTAAGTACCATTTAGTAATTCAATTGGCTAATGATTTAAGTTTGAACTAATTTTCCTTTAAATAATTCCTTAGTAACTACAATAATTTAGATCAAATTAAACAAATACGTCTTCATTATTTTAAAATTAACTAGTAAATGAAAATAGGTATATAAGTATATTTATTCTGTTTTGAACCTACATGCATACATATAAAAATAATTTATAGTTTTCAAAATCTAATTTTATATAAAATTCAACATGTTCAAATTCCTAATTTTTTTCTTTACTGTATATAACAAAAAAAAAACAGTAATCTATTTTGCTAAAAGAACTTTCTTCTTTAATAAATGTGTATCTTCAAAAATAAAGATCTGACTTAAAATTCTTCCCTTTCTCTGCATGTATATATATATATATATATATAATGTTATTTAATTCAATTTGAAAAAGGAAATCGATTACCCTACTGCCACCTGGTCATAAACGACGACGCTCGCCCTCACCAAATCGAACACGTGCCATCGAAAACCATGCAACTCACCAGGACTTTGCCGAGATCGCTTCTCCCTCACACTACTTCCGAGCTCACGACACCTCTTTCTAGGTTGCCATCGCGATCCCCAAAACTACACTCGAATCTGTGCTGCCTCTGACCTAGCTTACTCGCATGACGACCAACTCCCATCGATTATCGCCGCCCTAACCCAGAGCTTCCAGCCACCCTCTACTTCTCGCGAGTGCATGAACACGAGCTTTGTTCATGTGATGCTGATGAGCCGTGCTCAAGCTCGATGCTGCCTCTCCCAAACATTCAAAACTTCGACTTCGCAACCTTCATCATTTTTTTAGAGAACGATGAACTGATATCAGTTTAGGGAAGGAGGAGAGAGAAATCGCGAATAAATTCGCGCGGCCATTATTATTATATTTTTTGATTTGGCGATTACGAATTGAAGGAAAGGAAATAGAGATAGGGGCGTGATTCCTTTCCTTATCTGTCTCGGCCATTATTATTTTTCTTCTTCCAGTTTTCTCTTTGATTTTGTTGAACGAGATATTCATTCATCTTTTTTTTTCTTTTAGAGTACGCGTGTTAACCCAGTTCAACACGTGTTTTAAAATTCCATTACGTGTCCACATAGATTTGCAACAGTTCCAAAGCAATTTATATTATTTATTTAAATTTAAAATTCAAATTTAAATCGTCCCGAAAACGAAGCCTAAAATCTCGTTCTCCTACCGAGGCATGCCGCTAGGCGTTTATAATGTTAAACCCCTATTCCGAACGCAATGGAAAAGGTTTCGAGTCCTAATTCGATATTATGGAGAAGATAGCTTTTTGGACCCAGTTACAATATTGAATTTTCAATATAGATTTCAACGCGTTTATCTACTGTAGAGCCAAACGATCACTCCAAACACAACGAAAATTGAAATCCGATAATAATACACTATTACGGATCCAATGGAACTGATTTCGTCGAATTTCGAGACTATGCCTCGGAAGGCTATTTTTAAATATTGATTTAAACAATATATTTTCAAACTGAACAAAACAGTTTTCAATTCAACTTTTAAAAGTTCTATTATCTTCAGTATTATCAATATAAATTTTATAAGCCTTCAAACTATTTTTAACAGACTCGAAATCCCAAAATTCATATTTTACCCGATTTCCAATTGTTTAATTCAATAGTTTATTTGTCAACCAAATTGTGATATTTGAAATTCAAGTTAAACTAATTTTCAAATATTTAAAATTAATTAAATATTTTAATTTCAAATATCCTGAAATTCTAGGTCGTCATATTCCTCCCCCTTAAAATAATTTCGTCCCCGAAATTACTAGTTAAGAGGAATGCTTCGTAACCCGATAACTATTTTCCCATAACCAACAGTTTCAATAACTTCTCTAAACAATCCTTTTTATTAAAGACACACTATCTCTCTTATTAACTTCCCAAACTTATTTGTATGTTCCCACCAATATCACTTACCCAACGATTAAAATTAAATTTAAAACCAGATTTTAAATTATCAAACTTTTCCCAAAAAATTTCTAATTCCTTAAATTTCCGAATTTTGTTGCCAGTATCTCCTTTGCGTGACTAGCTCGGTACAACTACAAAATGCCTCTACGGGCCCCCAGATTTCAAAAGAAAACAAAAACCCAAGTGGCTAGTGTAACGAGTCGAATATTTCCCGCTCGAAAATCGACATCCATACTTCACATCGTACACGGATGCCGTAGATTCGACCGTTCAAATCCGATTCGCCGGAGCTTATAACACAATTAAGTAAACAACACGGCGGAAGAAAAAGAATAATACATTGATATAATATCCGATACAATGATCAATATACAATGAATATCAATATACATCAGAGATATGATACAAGAAATAGCAGTGGAAAAGAAAATAGATAACACCAACAGCGGATAAAATCTTCAATAGAGTCTTCAAGAGAGAACTCCAGCAGCAGCTCAAAACAACATCACGATGCGCAAAGATAAGCAAGTGTAGTCCATGATCCAATGATTGAACTGGCTCCAGATAATCTACTAAACCTGACTAACTGAAAAACCCACCACTAGACTGCCCGTGTAGAAAATTTTGAGCACCCAGAATTTAGGAAAGAAACAATAAACTCCAGGTCAGTCGTGGGACTGGTATGAGTAACAAAAACAGTTTATCTTTAAAAACAAAGAAAGAAATATTTTTAAATAGATTCGCAATGCTTTTGGAAAATGAAACTACCATAAGGCCTCCCGCACACACACAATGCAAACGCAGAATCGGAGGAGATTTCTTCTTATGATAGTTAAATATGCTTGATATATGAATTTCTTTGATATTGTTACTATAAGTGCAAAGTGTAGAAAACTATTTCGAAAGTATAATATAAATCTTAGCCAGCATAGACATTTCGCACTTATGCCTACTATAGCTACCATGTCCAATAGCAGGTTACCGCCACATTCCATGGCAGGTTATACAACTAAAACCGTACAGGGTTCGTATTGTTTCTTTGGATTTTCCAACAAATGGTCAGGCTAAGGAACTTCCTACTGTCTATGGGACCGCCTCTGGCTAGACGTCCCGAGAACCTATCCGGCTCTGTGCCAACCAAGGCCGGGTTACCTCTGTAACTAGGTAACTACTACTCGAGCATGCCATCCCCTGGTCCTTTGGGACCTTTATTCGAGGGATCCCCACAAAGCAACAACCACACAGTAAATGAGATTGGAGCAACCACATAGGTTAAATATCAGGGCTCCATACCTGATACCACCCTTTACCAGAAGGGAATGACACACCCTAAAGGGCGCGACCCTCATAACCTTGCCGCATCTTCCTGTTTCGACCATTTCCAGGGAGTGAGGTCCTGATGCAGTCTCGTCCACAAAGATACACTTTGGCACAAAGCCATGCTTTGTACAACAAGTGATCAATGAATGATCAACACACAGCAGCACTCAGCATGCCACACTACCAAATTGGGAGTATATCACTGATAACCATCAACTACATAACCTCTGAGCTCGTACGTCTCAGAGAAGGGTGTTAAGTTAAGAGAATAAATTCTCTGACACCAACAGATAGGTATTTGAAAGAAATCAGTTTTATATCTTAAAGTGTAATGTCAGACATACAACCATACAAGTCTATTCCGGGTTCGAACAGAACCGAAGGCACTTCCGAAGAAGTCCTTGCAATCCTGGTATTCACAATCCCGATCGGACTTCCCATCACTTAGGGAGTCTCTATACCGGAGCAACTCAGTGCAGAGACAATCGATAGGTCATCCTATCGTTCTCACAAATACCCAGTCTTCAACACCGATCTTCAATTGCAATCCATAACGACGTATCATTTTTCGAAATGAGTTATATGACACAAAGGTCCTTTTCCGGCTAAACTGAATAATGAGCGCAATATTCAAAAACATATGGACATTGGGATTTCAGTGATGTCATAACTTAATAATTCAAAAATTTCTTTCAAATGGTTTAAACAAATTACCATTTCAAATCTTTTAAACAAAAAGATTTATTTCATAAAGTTCACTTGGTTTCACAAAGATTCATTCATAGATTTCAAAACAATTTCCATTTTGATTGGATTTACTCGTTTAAAATCTTTAATTTAAAGATTTAACTTATAGCTTTCAAACCATTTCCATAACTTGGAAAATCATTTTCATTTTTAACTTGAAATCCCTTTAACACAAATCGGAAATTCATTACTCATGTGAAAGCTTTTATTATTTGGAAACAAATAGTTTCCATTTCAGAAAGATCCAATTTTATTTATACGAGTTAAAACCTTTGAATTTAAATTCAAATTCCTAAATTAATACTTTTAAAATTAGTTTAATCCATATATAACTATTGTAACATCTTTAATCCCTAGTTTCAAATCATAGAATTCAATTTCAAATGTTGAATTCAAATTAAATCAAAATATTTAAATTTCAATACCCAATCAAGTTATTCAAAATAAATTTCATCTTCGAAATTCCATTTCAAAAGCTTTTCACTTTAAACCCAATCCATTTCCAAAACATTTGAATTCAGATTGTCTATTTAAAATCGTTTTCAAAAATCTGTGACTTAATCGATTTCCTCGTGAAACCCATATTTGTGTATGTATGGTGTGGTCCAGGGTTTAACACAATAGTGCAACATCATCATCATCACAGATTCACAGATAATATACAGATGTATCATCAATAAATGAATAAATTATACATACCACAATCTACAAAACAAAATGATACAGATCAAATAGGACAATCAATTCAAGGCATCTCATACAATACAATCATTCATAAGTAAGGTCAAGTATTCAATAGTCATTTATAAGTAGGATTAACTAAACGTTTAATCCTAATCAATTCAATTTATTTCCAAATAAATTAATTACTTATGAATTAATTATCCAATTCCGATTAATTAATTACCAATGATTTGATATAAATTTATTTATCAAACACTTTAAATAAATAATTCTTAATTAATAAGTTAATTAGATTAACCTTAAGTTAATTACATAATCATTTAACCTTAATTAATAATTTATTTCAAATTAATTATTTTTAATTAATTAATTAATTAATTATTCCTTAATCACTTTCATTAATTAATTAACCTTTAATAAATTAATTATTCTCAAGTACATTACCTTAATTAATTTATCACATTTTCCTTAAATTAATTTATCGCTTCATCACTTGATAAATCAACCTTAATCATTAATTAATATTTAATTGATAATCCTTAATTTACAAATTAATTTATTCCTTAATTAATAAATCTTTAAATCTTAATTAGTTATTTAAAACTTTTAATTACTTATTTAATAAATCCAATTCATTAATTAATAAATTGAATAATTTATCCATTTTAATTGACTTAAAATTAATAAATTTCTAATTATCATTATATCTTCATCACTTAAGTTAAAACTCGTTTTTAGTAGTGATTTAAATATCATTAACTAATTTATCCTTAAATTGATTTATTTTACACTAGAAATCAAGAGAATTTAAAGCCCAATCTCATTTAATCTCAAATCAATTTATAAATTTATTCTATCATTTAAACTATTTAAAACAATTTAAACTTAAATATTCCTTTTATTTCAAGACTAAAATTTAAATTTATATTTGAATCCAAATTTAAACCTCTGATTTTAAACCTCACTTACAATTCAAACTTCCCCCTAATAATCCAAACCGCTCAAACCTTTTTAAAGTAGTTAAACAAATTTAGATTTAAAACTTTATTTATTTTTAAATTAAGATTCAAAACTTACTTGAACCAGATTAAACTTGGATTTAATCTCATTTTTAATCTTTGCTTTTCATTTAAACTTAGCTTTTAGTTTTTATTTTAAAATTTTAAAACAGGATAACATGTTTCCTGTTAAAAACCTGTAACAGGCATTCTACCCATCATTCCTAAACCAAACACTGCCAAATGAACTGAAGGCAACCGTGCACGAGCACGTGCACAGTAGCACCGGCCATCATGGGCCAACGTCGACACCCATTCCCAGTCGCCGATCTCCCTCTCCGATGAATCCACCCTCTAGATTGTCGATACCCCCATCGAAGTAAAATCGAGCAAAAGTTGAAACCTGGAAAAAAAATGAAAGCAACATCGTTCAAAACCTGGCAACGCCTCCAACTCGCCGCCTCGGCCACCGAAAAATCACAAACTCCGGCCATCGACTCATCATCCACCCAGCCATCATTCCCCAAAGCCACATGGCACTCGATCAACTATTGGAAGCGAACGAATCAAACAAACAGCCTAATACAAAACTAGGTTTAAAATTTTCAAACGTGCGTCGCTACCACCACCGTGGTCTGACCACCTCCCCGCTATTTTTCCTAGACACTACGCCCACTCCTCTACCACCCCAGAGAGCCACGACCACCCCCTTCACCAAGATCACCGGAATTTAGTCAAAAAGCCATTTCCATTCAATCGAGGATTGTTCTCGACTCCCTTATCGAAAAATCATGATTCTTGCCTTAAAATTCAAGTTAAAGCATGAGAATTAAATTTGTATAACTGAATCTATGATTTAAGATATTCGAAATTTTGATAAAATCAAAATTTTGCTCAGTCCTTGAATTTCCAATGATATTTATAAATTGTTTTTAACTTAAATTTATTTTTAGAGTTTAGTTTAGGATCAAACAAACATTGTTCATTTTAATCTTAAGTCCTAACATTGCGTAGATTTTGAAGAAATGATTTTTAAATCAAGTTTTGTACTTAAAATCTAATAAAAGAAAAACATATGCTAACAACAGAAATGTATAAAACACTTTCAGTTTAAATATATTCAGAGGATCTATATTTACACATAAACAAACCTATTCACAGATTTATAGAAAAGCAATAGTTTTATACTTTAAACATTTAAGAAAATAAGTTACTCACCTAGAATATAGTTGAAACAGAGACACTACTTTGAACCAGGACTTGAAAACTGCAAACTGGAAACCTTTTTTCTTCTTTAATCTCTGGTTTGCTTTGTTGTATTTTTGTTTAAGTTGAACTTGTTTTTAAGTTTGAAATGGTGTTCATTTTAGATTTTACTCAGTGATGATGCTCGAACTAAAATGAGAAGAAGGCTGATACATATGAAAAATGTACAGGGATTATTATAGTGTTTGTACAACAAGTCATTGCTGAGATGATCTTGTATTATGCTGAGATGTACTAGAGGTATGGCAGGTATGATATCTTCTTTGTGTTGAAGTGATGCTGCATTTATTAAACTTGGTGGCTGCAGCTTTGTTTTGTTTAGCAATACTTTGTTTATGTTTTACACAGCAACATACTTGTTGTATGCATACATTTGTTTAATATCATACTTTAATGTTCTTAGCTTTGCAATTATTTTACCGGTTACATGAAATATTCATTTGCCTGGGTAAGCTTTATACTTATATTTTCATTTGTTTGCTTTGTACATTGCTTTACAATATATTTTATTTGTTCATACTTATCCAATTTTGTACATAAGTGAATGTATTTTATTTGTTTTCATAAATTTGTAATTTGTTTTATTTTACTTTGTATATTTTAGTTGATGTGTTGTTTTGAATTTTAGCTATACATATTTATTTTATTTACTTATGCTTATCTTTTCTTTTGTTTCATATTTGCATTTATTTTTTTATACTTATGTTTATACCCATTATTTGATTTATACTTATACTTAATATTTATAAAGTTTATTCTTTTATATTTTACTTGACCATAATTTGTTTGAAATATTTATTTAACATCATCCCAGATTTTATTTCTTTTTAAAGCTTAACTATCTACAATTTTATAATTTATTTTTTTCAAATATCCAAATTTATTCTTGATTATTAAAATTTAACCAAAATATTATATTAATTACCAATTATCTCACAATTTTTGTTCAAAAAATTAATTTAATTATTCATTTAAACTCAATTAAATCTGGGATCGTTACAGATTCCCCTCCTTAAGAAATTTCGTCCTCGAAACTTGCAAGCACGAAAACAACAAAGATAGATACACAAAGATAGAGAAACATCTGTTCGGATCAAACTAAATATTTATTCTGCATTTGGCTTACCAAATCAGAATATCACCAATATGAGATCAAACTCATTCAACACTACTCAGGATACTCGGGTCGTAAATTCTATGAAATATGCAAGGCACTGGTTAGTTCGATGGATAACTAACCGTCCGTAAAATATATCGAGACCCAAATGATAGATAAATGGATTTAATCTTCCACAATTTCCAAACATCAGATATGGATTCCAAACTCAAGTTGGAATACCCCAAAGTATATATAATTTGTCCCTCTTTGGACTTCGATATACACAGAAATTACAATAGAATCTTAAATTTGGTTTTAAACGAAATCATTTGATATTACTAGTATTAGTGCAAAACAGCGGATAAACTCTCCAATAGAGTCTTCAAGAGAGAACTCCAGCAGCAGCTCAAAACAACGTCATGATGCGCAAAAATAAGCAAGTGCAGTCCATGATCCAATGACTGAACTAGCTCCAGATAATCTACTAAACCTGACTAACTGAAAAACCCAACTCTAGACTGCCCGTGTAGAAAATTTTGAGCACCCAGAGTTTAGGAAAGAAACAATAAACTCCAGGTCAGTCGTGGGACTGGTATGAGTAACAAAAATAGTTTATCTTTAAAAATAAACAAAGAAATAGTTTTAAATAGATTCGCAGTGCTTTTGGAAAATGAAACTACCATAAGGCCTCCCGCACGCACACACAATGCAAACGCAGAATCGGAGGAGATTTCTCCTTATGATAGTTAAATATGCTTGATACGTGAATTTCTTTGATATTACTAGTATTAGTGCAAAGTGCAGAAAACTATTTCAAAAGTATAATATAAATCTTAGCCAGCATAGACATTTCACACTTATGCCTACTATAGCTTCCATGTTCAATAGCAGGTTACCGCCACATTCCATGGCAGGTTATACAACTAAAACCGTACAGGGTTTGTATTGTTTCTTTGGATTTTCCAACAAATGGTCAGGCTAAGGAACTTCCTACTGTCTATGGGATCGCCTCTGGCTGGACGTCCCGAGAACCTATCCGGCTCTCTGCCAACACAAGACCGGGTTACCTCTGTAACTAGGTAACTACTACTCGAGCATGCCATCCCCCGGTCCTTTGGGACCTTTATTCGAGGGATTCCCACAAAGCAACAACCACATAGTAAATGAGATTGGAGCAACCACATGTAATAACCCGGGATTTTATAACAATTGATTGTCGCCAAATGACGATTAAAATCATTGGCTAATTGTTGTTGGAGTTTTAATCGGTTGAATTCTTTTAAAATTGGTTTAAAATTCTTTTGAAATTTGTTGAGTGGTTAAGCGGGCTTTAAAATATTGGCCCGTGGTTTTTCTTGGTGCCGTGTTATCAAAGGCCAACCGGTTACTCCTGTATTCATTTTCATCGCTTGCCCTAAACCTAAACAAGCGAAAAGAAAAAAAATGGTGGCTGCTCGTTTTCGTTCATTTCTCTTTTCGAAACTAGGGTTTCGCAAATTCGAAGACATCGACTTTAAATGTTCGATCGAACTCGACTTCCTTGCTCGAGGGATTGCTCGTCTCTGTGATGCTTACGGTTGCTAGGGTTTGTCTTTTTGTGCTTCGCTCGATTCGTCGATTTCGTGCTCGTTAATATAAGGTGAGTAATTCTATTTACTCACATCTAATTCATCTCTAAAATGGTGCTTCTGCAATTAGATTTTGTTTTGGTGATTGGTGACTTTTCTGACTTGTTTCGATTTTGCTCGATGTTGAGAAATTTTTCTATGACTTCAGCAGCTACTGTCTTTGGTTGCGAATTGAGTTTGATCATGTTGTATCGACTTGTTTTGCCTTGTGCTTTAGATTGTCTGACCATTGTATTTCATATATAATGTTGCTCCATTGTTTTGTCTGGTTTCTGATTAAACTTGGTTTGTGCCATGGTTCCTCTGATGCATTTTCTTCTGGTAGTACTTTCGTCTTTGTTCGAGTTTACTTGCTTCTTTATGACATCGGTCATTGTATCATTGACCTGCAGCTCGAATATCATGATTTCTGCACTTGTATTTGTTTCTGGTTTCAAGTATATATGCCTTGAACATGAGTATGTACTATTATTGTTCATCTCGGCTATGCCTTGATCTTTAATGATCTCTTTGTATTACTGTTGACCTCGGTCACTTTGGTTTTGTGATGGTATTTGACTTCGGCCTTAACTTGAGGCTTCTGCGTGTAGTTGCAGCACCCACTGTGTTGTTAATTTGAGTTGATATTACTTGGTTCCACTGACACATGAGTTGGCTCATTTCTTTCTATTGTTGCTTGGGTATTGAACTGTTTCATGCTTCTGTTTGGTCTGATGCTCTAAGTCACCACCTCTGATCAGTTGCATTATTGCCATGCTGTAGTTTGATCTTGGGTGCCCTTGGTCATTCGAGTCTTTGTTGGTTTGCAGTGCTTTATCATCAACATGCTTGTGGTGTTCACTGTTTTATATGTGGTAATTGGTTAATTTTATCCACAATTGCACTTTACCTGTACCTTGTATGGGTGAGTTGTTTTCCAAATTTACTTGTTTTGGCTAGTGCATTCGGCTTGTACATTGTTTAACTTGCATCCTTGAATCTGATGTTTAACAAAGGCCAGGCAGCACTATGCCGTAGCTTTGTGTGTGCATTTATGTTTTGTGATGGAACTGACCAGTTGGGTTTGAGTTGTTTAACTTGATCTTGATCTCGGGATGGTGCCATTTGCTTTTGATTCACTGAGCTTTTGTGTAATTCATCACTGTAGTGGCGAGGCAGTACAAGCGTGCATGTACTGCAGCCATACAGAATTGACGGTTTGAATTGGTATTTCATTTACTTGAATTGTTTTATGTGTTCAATTCAATACTTTGAAATTGCATTTTGATTTGGTTTGATTTGATCATTTTGTTGTTGTCTAATTATCTATTGGATAATTAGATTATGAGTTCCTAATTATTTATCTAATAATTAGATTTTGTTGTTAATTGCCGTTTAGGCAATTCTGATGTTTTCTAAATTATCTTCATTGATAAGCCTTTAATTTATCTTCATTGATAATATGAGTTTGCTGATTTGTTGTTTAACACTGTTACGTGTTATATTTACCGTTATCTGATCCGTTATTAACAGATTGGATAGACGAAATTTTTGTGATTGTCATCTAATTGTTATTTAATTATTATTGCTTCTATGCATTAATAACTGAGTTTGAGTTAGACTGACCCGTGTATTATTTTCTTTTGAATGTAATACTCGGGTCAGACCGAGTTATTACAGGTTGTAAATATCTTGCTTTGGGTTGCTGCTAGAGCTATGAAGTCTTTTCATACTTTTGGAGTAGTCGTTGTCTTAGTATAGGATGTTATGTATTCATGTATATTAATCACGATAATGTACTTGTGTATATAACTTCCTGAGTAGACAGTTGTAGTTGTATCATATGTATTGTATCACGTGTATTGTAACTGACATCAGTTATATATATATATATATATATATATATATGAGACTTTTATTATCTGTATTCTGCATTTAGCTTATCTGTGTTATTATTATATATCTTGTCCTAAACTATTATGAACCATCGTAGTTTGTTTTATACTAGAATTGAATATGTCGATGGGAGTAAATAAACAGAGATGAAAAATTGAAAATATATACCACTCCTATCGAGATAATCAATACTAGTGTAAGGCCTAACTACGGATGGCCGCTCCTATCCAGCCTTATTCTTTGTAATAACAGACAGTATTTCTTTTAATACTCTTTGTTATTGTGAGCATAGAGGTGGGGCGTCACACCACATAGGCTAAATATCAGGGCTCCATACCAGATACCACCCTTTACCAGAAGGGAATGACACACCCTAAAGGGCGCGACCCTCACAACCTTGCCGCATCTTCCTGTTTCGACCATTTCCGGGGAGTGAGGTCCTAATGCAGTCTCGTCCACAAAGCTACGCTCAAAGCCATGCTTTGTTCAACAAATGATCAATGAATGATCAACACACAGCAGCACTCAGCATGCCACACTACAAAATTGGGAGTATTTCACTGATAACCATCAACTACATAACCTCTGAGCTCATACGTCTCAGAGAAGGGTGTTAAGTTAAGAGAATAAATTCTCCGACACCAAGAGATAGGCATTTGAAAGAAATAAATTTTATATCTAAAAGTGTAATGTCAGACATACAACCACACAAGTCTGTTCCGGGTTTGAACAGAGCCGAAGGCACTTCCGAAGAAGTCCTTGCAATCCACATATTCACAATCCCGATCGGACTTCCCATCACTTAGGGAGTCTCTATACCGGAGCAACTCAGTGCAGAGACAATCGATAGGTCATCCTATCGTTCACGCAAATACCCGGTCTTCAACACCGGTCTTCAATTGCAATCCATAACGACATATCATTTTTTGGAATGAGTTATATGACACAAAGGTCCTTTCCCGGCTAAACTGAATAATGAGCGCAATATTCAAAAACATATGGACATTGGGATTTCAATGAAGTCACAACTTAATAATTCAAAACTTTCTTTCAAATGGTTTAAACAAATTACCATTTCAAATCTTTTAAACAAAAAGATTAATTTCATAAAGTTCACTTGGGTTCACAAAGATTCATTCATAGATTTCAAAACAATTTCTCTTTCGAATCGAATTACTCGTTTAAAATCTTTAAATTAAAGATTTAACTTATAGCTTTTAAACCGTTTCCATAACTTGGAAAATCATTTTCCTTTTTAACTTGAAATCCCTTTAAAACAAATCGGAAATTCATTACTTATGTGAAAGCTTCTATTATTTGGAAACAAATAGTTTCCATTTCAGAAAGATCCAATTTTATTTATACGAGTTAAAACCTTTGAATTTAAATTCAAATTCCTAAATTAATACTTTTAAAAATAGTTTAATCCATATATAACTATTGTAACATCTTTAATCCCTAGTTTCAAATCATAGAATTCAATATCAAATGTTGAATTCAAATTTAAATCAAAATATTTAAATTTCAAAACCCAATCAATTTATTCAAAATAAATTTCATCTTTGAAATTCCATTTCAAAAGATTTTCACTTTAAACCCAATCCATTTCCAAAACATTTGAATTCAGATTGTCTATTTAAAATCGTTTTCAAAAATCTATGACTTAATCGATTTCCTCGTGAAACCCATATTTGTGTGTGTATGGTGTGGTCCAGGGGTTTAACACAATAGTGCAACATCATCATCATCACAGATTCACAGATAATATACAGATGTATCATCAATAAATGAATAAATTATACATACCACAATCTACAGAACAAAATGTCACAGATCAGACAGGACAATCAATTCAAGGCATCTCATACAATACAATCATTCATAAGTAAGGTCAAGTATTCAATAGTCATTTATAAGTAGGATTAATTAATCGTTTATTCCTAAAAAATTCGATTTATTTCCAAATAAATTAATTACTTATGAATTAATTATCAAATTCTGATTAATTAATTACAAATCATTTGATATAAATTTATTTGTCAAACACTTTAAATAAATTGTTCTTAATTAATAAATTAATTCGATTAACCTTAAGTTAATTACATAATCATTTAACCTTAATTAATAATTTATTTAAAATTAATTATTCTTAATTAATTAATTAATCCTTAATCACTTTCATTAATTAATTAACCTTTAATAAATTAATTATTCTCAAGTACATTACCTTAATTAATTTATCACATTTTCCTTAAATTAATTTATTGCTTCATCACTTGATAAATCAACCTTAATCATTAATTAATATTTAATTGATAATCCTTAATTTACAAATTAATTTATTCCTTAATTAATAAATCTTTAAATCTTAATTAGTTATTTAAAACTTTTAATTACTTGTTTAATTAATCCAATTCATTAATTAATAAATTGAATAATTTATCCATTTAATTGACTTATAATTAATAAATTTCTGATTATCATTATATCTTCATCACTTAAGTTAGAACTCGTTTTTAGTAGTGATTTAAATATCGTTAATTAATTTATCCTTAAATTGATTTATTTTACACTAGAAATCAAGAGAATTTAAAGCCCAATCTCATTTAATCTCAAATCAATTTACAAATTTATTCTACCATTAAAACTATTTAAAACAATTTAAACTTAAAAACTCCTTCTATTTCAAGACTAAAATTTAAATTTATATTCGAATCCAAATTTAAACCTCTGATTTTAAACCTCACTTACAATTCAAACCTCCCCCTAATAATCCAAACTACTTAAGCCTTTTTAAAGTAGTTAAACAAATTTAAATTTAAAACTTTATTTATTTTTAAATTAAGATTCTAAACTTATTTGAACCAGATTAAAATTGGATTTAATCTCATTTTTAATCTTTGCTTTTCATTTAAACTTAGCTTTTAGATTTTATTTTAAAATTTTAAAACAGGATAACATATTTCCTGTTAAAAACCTGTAACAGGCATTCAACCCATCACTCCCAAACAAAACACTGCCAAATGAACTGAAGGCAACCGTGCACGAGCACGTCCACAGTAGCGCCGGCCATCATGGGCCAACGTTGACACCCATTCCCAGTCGCCGATCCCCCTCTCCGATGATTCACCCTCCAGATCGTCGATACCTCCATCGAAGTAAAATCGAGCAAAAAGTCTAAACCTGGAAAAAAAATGAAAGCAACATCGTTCAAAACCTGGCAACGCCTCCAACTCGCCGCCTCGGCCACCGGAAAATCCCAAACTCCGGCCATCGACTCATCATCCACCCAGCCATCATTCCCCAAAGCCACATGCCACTCGATCAACTACGGGAAGCGAACGAATCAAACAAACAGCCTAATACAAAACTAGGTTTAAAATTTTTCAAATGTGCGTCGATGCCACCACCGTGGTCTGACCACCTCCCCGCTATTTTTCCTAGACACTATGCCCATTCCTCTACCACCCCAGAGAGCCACAACCTCCCCCTTCGCCGAGATCACCGGAATTTAGTCGAAAAGCCATTTCCGTTCAATCGAGGATTGTTCTCGACTCCCTTATCGAAAAATCATGATTCTTGCCTTAAAATTCAAGTTAACGCATGAGAATTAAATTTGTATACCTGAATCTATGAACTAAGGTATTCAAAATTTTGATAAAATCAAAATTTGCTCAGTCCTTGATTTTCCAGTGATATTTATATATTGTTTTTAACTTAAATTTATTTTTAGAACTTAGTTTAGGATCAAACAAACATTATTTGTTTTAATCTTAAGTCCTAACATTGCGTAGATTTTGAAGAAATGATTTTTAAATCAAGTTTTGTACTTAAAATCTAAGAACAGAAAAACATATGCTAACAACAGAAATGTATAAAACACTTCCAGTTTAAATATATTTAGAGAATCTATATATATACATAAACAAACCTATTCACAGATTTATAGATAAGCAACAGTTTTAAACATTGAAGAAAATAAGTTACTCGCCTGGAATATAGTTGAAACAGAGACACTACTTTGAACCAGGACTTGAAAACTGCAAACTGGAAACCTTTTTTCTTCTTTAATCTCTGGTTTGCTTTGTTGTATTTTTGTTTAAGTTGAACTTGTTTTTAAGTTTGAAATGGTGTTCATTTTAGATTTTACTCAGTGATGATGCTCGAACTAAAATGAGAAGAAGGCTGATATATATGAAAAATGTATAGGGATTATTATAGTGTTTGTACAACAAGTCATGGCTGAGATGATCTTGTATTATGCTGAGATGTACTAGAGGTATGGCAGGTATGATATCTTCTTTGTGTTGAAGTGATGCTGCATTTATTAAACTTGGTGGCTGCAGCTTTGTTTTGTTTAGCAATACTTTGTTTATGTTTTACACAGCAACATACTTGCTATATGCATACATTTGTTTAATATCATACTTCAATGTTCTCAGCTTTGCAATTATTTTACAGGTCACATGAAATATTCATTTGCCTGGGTATGCTTTATACTTATATTTTCATTTGTTTGCTTTGTACATTGCTTTACAATATATTTTATTTGTTCATACTTATCCAATTTTGTACATAAGTGAATGTATTTTATTTGTTTTCAGATATTTGTAATTTGTTTTATTTTACTTTGTATATTTTAGTTAATGTGTTGTTTTGAATTTTAACTATATTTATTTATTTTATTTACTTATGCTTATCTTTTCTTTTGTTTCATATTTGCATTTATTTTTTTATGCTTATGTTTATACCCATTATTTGATTTATACTTATACTTAATATTTATAAAGTTTATTTTTTTATATTTTACTTGACCATAATTTGTTTGAAATGTTTATTTAGCGTCAACCTAGATTTTATTTCTTTCTAAAGTTTAACTATCTACAATTTTATAATTTATTCCAACATTATTCTTGATTATTAAAATTTAACCAAAATATTATATTAATTACCAATTATCTAATAATTTTTATTCAAAAAATTAATTTAATTATTCATTTAAACTCAATTAAAATCCGGGATCTTTACAGTTAAACTAGAAAATCATCAAATTTCATACAACTATTTAATCACATACCTTTTATTAATCAATTTAATTTATCTTCTGAAATCAAAAATCCTAATTTACCCCTTGCCTTTAAAGAACCTGTATATCCTACTTAGCAATCACACCAAATCATAGAATCGAAATTCATTTTATTCATTTCTTTCCAAAATTTTCCATATTTTCTTCACTAAAGCCAGTACGATGCACATATATCATCCGTGTACAATACCAAATCCGATTGCTCGCTCGATCACACAATTTTATTTCCGAACTAGTATCGCTCACCCGACTTTCTAGTGCGGACGCAGATCTGGTTTCTTGATCAGAAACTATCATTCTCCTTGCATAGCGATAACTATGATAGAGAATTTCAAAAATCAACCAAAAATCCACATCGAGGGTTCGCCGTCGAAAATTGAGTAAAAAATCCCAACTCGGAACGGTATAACTACCTCAAGATTCTGTGCTCGAATTCTGGGTCGAATTGCTATGCGGATAAAATAATATACGTACATCTTATGAATTTAGCCCCAATTGATTATTAGCTATATCAATTCTCTTTTATTCACATTCATTTTGATTTCTATCCACTTTCCACACTTATTCCATTTCACACTTTACTTAACTTTATTCAACATTAACTGAGAATATTTTTCCAATAGCAAATTTTATTTAAAAATTTCACCATTTCTTAAGTCAATATGAAGATTCATATACATCTTATAACTACTATAACTACACCACTTAAGCTTCCACATCTAATTTCATTTAACTGAATTTCCGATTCCCTTTCTGAATTCAATTCACCTTTCATTTTTAAATATTGAATTAAATTTATTTTAAACCATATTTAATTTGTCATTTCTTTAATTAGTTCCACTTAGTAATTTATTCCTATCTCAAACCATTTTTACTTCTAAACTTTTATTATTGTAGTTCACTTAGAACTAGTTCTACAACTTCCTTTACTTTACACAGTATAAATTAGTTATCATCCCAATATTCTTTCCAATTCATTTGCTTACCTATTTAAATTAATTAGTTTACTTACTAATTTTATTTTCAATCCATTGTTTTGTTTAATCCAATCTTGACTAATTTCCCATATTCAGTTTCAAACCTATTTACTTACAAATGCAAATACATTTGTCTATCCACAATTTTATTTTCAACTTATAACTTTTTATTTAAGTATCCATCTTACTTAGTCCTTAGAATTTTATTTAAGTTCACTTTTACTTAACTATATTTAATTACACTCCAACTCAATTTAAATTTTAAACTTCTATAAGTTTTCCAAATTTAATTACATTTGCTAACTTCTTTTAATTCACTTCAATTAATCAGCTTACCTTTCAACTTATATGGGTTTCACACTTACTTTTACTCCTCTTTATGTTAAATTTTCCTATTCTAGAAAATTTCAAATTTTACTAGTTATCAAACCCATTTATATTTCCATAAACATTTTAAATAAGATTCCATAGTTTAAACAATTTCTTAAGTATTCCAAATCATTTTGAAATCAATTATATCCAAAATCTTTTGGTATTAAATTATCTCTTGAATTTTTTAAAACCAACCTAGTTTTGCAAACAACTCCAGTTTAAAACATTTTGGTAGCAATTCCTCTCTTGGAAACTCGAAAATGAACATCGATGATGTTGTAGTCATCACCGAAGTTATTTTACCAACGGCCGAAAAGAGTTCAATGCTTTATCAAACATTTTCCAAATATTTTTAATTTCCAAATCTACCTAGATTTCATATCCAATCCAAAAATATTTCCGAAATAATATCACTATTACTCCTCCAAAACCTTTGAAAACCATTTTCAAACCCAAAGGAATTTAAACTTTTCCCAAAATTCCAAATTCTTTCAATTCGTATTCAAATATTACTCTGGAATTTTATTTTAAATTATAAATCACATTTATAATTCACATTTACAAATCTCATTCTGTTATATAAATTTTTCCTTAACTAATTTTCAATTCCCACATAACAATGATAATATTTAATATTATCATTTTCTAACAATCAAGCAATCATATATAACTATAATAATTTACGAAAAATTATTTCTTTTATATAAAAAAATAATTTGGGTAAAATTATTTCATTTACCCTATTTTAAAACAATAACGTGTCGGTTTATCTTGTTTAAGAGTTTAAAAACCCCTATCGATGACATGGCGTTCCACATATCGACCAGAATCCATAAACACTCAACCGATAAGTCAACACAATATAAAAATAATTTTTATATTCACTAAGAAATATACGCTCATATATATTAATACACTCAAACTCATTTTAGAGTACTACGGACTCTATTTTTAATGAGTAATCCCCACCAAATCCAAGGTTCTCGCTTAACCTTCATCTCTAATACCACAATGTAACAACCCGATTTTTCGAGGCCCGAAAAATCGACATCAGTACGTCCACTGTATTAAATGCCGAACAATCGAATGCCGAAAAACGGACCGTTAGGGTTAAAGAAGAAGGAGGTAGAAGAAGAAAATAGAAGACAATATCAGAATCTCACAAATGCAACGGAACAATATATAAGAGATAAATAACTAATCTTTAAACAAAGAATTATATTTTTTTATATATTATTACATTAAAGTACAAATACAAACCAACAACTCAATTCTAGACAGTTATAATATTATGTCCTCCAAAGCTGAATATACAGCTTACATTGCATAGCGGAAATATAAATCTATGGAAATACGCCTCGTTATCCAGCTCGTCTCCTGAGCTCCACAGCAGTCCATCCAAAATCTGTACTCTATAATACTCGGTCTGACCCGAGCATTATAGTTAAATAACACCCGGGTCAGTCTGGAAAACCAGCGTGAGAAAACACACTCAATTGGATTATTAAAGTTTTCAAAATCCTTTGAAATCAAAGGTATCTCGCAAGACCACGCCGTAAATAAACATGTCGGGATTTTACCTTACGATAACCAAAAAATTTCTTATCAAATCCTCTGATATTATAATAGTGTCTATATACAAATACTTATTCAAATAGCCGAAAATGTTACATTATTAAATTCCAGCAATACTAGCCACAAAGTGGATTCTACAAATAAAACCGTAAAGGCACGTAGGGAGAATGGATTTCCATCAATGGCAGGGGTACCGCCCGTCATAGTACGTGGTCTAGATCACCGTACTGAGGATCCACCCTGATCCTCTACATCACAAGACCGGAGCTACCCCTTACTGGATAGTCCGAATAAGATCACCCCGCGGTTGGGATCAGCAATCGCCCACTCAGCCGAATAAAAAGGGACATTTAGACAGGGATGACCTTACCCAAATTGGTTGCTATCCACTTAGCCTTGCGTGCACCTCCCCTATTTAGTCATTCCTGGTTGATGAGGTTCGAGGCTATGCGTTACCTTTTTAGCACACATTCACTTAGAATGCTCATCGTCCCCCCGACGATGTTCTGATAGCATTCGTCCATACAAGTCTGTTCCGTGTTCGAACGGAACCAAAGGCACTACTTCTACTACATCCATTTTGAAATCACCCTTAGGATTAGTAGCGATTAGCCCTTGTACTTCACCGCTCCATCTTCAACTCCAAGCTCTTGTCTTCCTCATGAAAACGTTCAAACCGGATCGAAGTGGTTTTCGAGAAATTAATCCCGATCCCATTCTCTTCGAAACGATCAGTGCATTAGCCAATATTGAAAGTCAGTTATTTAACTATCAAATAACATTCACAAACAACCATCAGGCTTTAATAATTTTCCAAATTATTTATTTCAAAATATCTTCGCAAGATATTTTCTATATCCCAATCGTTTGAAAAATAGTTTTCAAATCACTTTCTCTCTCGTGGAATAAATTCCACCTAATTGTTTTATTTCCACTGAAAACTACCAAGTCCTAATTCTTTAGATTTAAAATAATTTAATCCACTTTATCCAAAAATATATATACTTTAAAATAAAAGCTATTAAAACACTTTATTTAAAATACTAATTATGAAAATATATAAAAATTTCTCATGTAAAACTTAAGCCACAAATTTTAAAATAAAAGTTATGAAATTCTATACAAGTTTTTCAAATAAAAAATTTGGCCAAACTATCTTTAAAATAAAACTACTTTATAAAATATAAATATAAATAATTATCTTTCTAAATCATAATACCAATTAACTTTTTAAAATAATTACTACTATAACTAATATAATAAATATTTACCTTTAAAATTTTAAACAACTTAAATAATAATTTCTCAAAAACATTCTTTTAAAATAACATTAAATTTTTTTAAATTATACTTAAAAATCTGCTTTGAAAACGTACTTGGCTTTTCAGGGAAATACACTATCCTTTCACACCTATAAAAATAAACCACTATTTATTTTTAAAACAAATTACCAATTCCTTTATAAATTCCCACCATGAATTTATACTTCCAAATATCCATTGATATCTTATTTCACTTTGTAAACCCAGTTTATAAATTCCATAGTCTCATGCTCCTTTAAATCACAGTTTCAAACACTAAATTAATTTCTAAATCGATTTCCAAAATTTACTTCATTTAAAAAAAATTACTACTTTACTTATCCAAATTTATTTTTAAAATCCATTGATTCCAAGCTCACTTCTTATTTATGATTCAAAATCTTATTTTAAACTGAAAATATCCATTTCATTCTTTCTTCAAAATTTTCCCCTTTACTTTTTCCTAATCATTTTAAATATTAAAATTCAAAATAAAAACCCTTTAAAATTATTTAGAAAATATCACTTAAGTCTCCAAAACTCTTTTATTTTTATTTATTTAAAAACCTCTATCTTTATTTCCATACTCAGATTTAATTAAATAGAATTCAAAATCTACTTTTATATTTTTCCTAATTCAATCTATAATTTACCCAAATTCACTATATTATTTTACTTAAAAAATTTCCTTTTTATTTCCTTTTAAAAATCCAAACTTATATTTTTCATTCTCTCAAATACCAATATATATTCAACTAGGCCATGGCATTCAATAATTCAATTCCAAATAAAATCAATATAACCATCACAGGTTATTACATAATTAACATCGCAGAATATAAAATGAATTCAACGCTTTTAGGAATCCAGTTGGATCCCTTCTACCTGTTTTCCCTGCATCCACAGCTGTTAGCACAATATAAAATACCAATTTGTGACGACCCGCCTTTCTAACCCCAGAAAGACGCGTCATCAATAAGAAAGAAAGGGATAGAAAAAGAAAAGAATAGAAAGAAAGAATAACAACATCAGAATCTCACCGCGGAATGGAACAAAATATAATACATCACATAACCATTACATAGTTATATATACATCAGAGTTATACAATATCATACAACAGACCGTCATATACATATCTGTCAAAACATACATCCTGAAATACATCATACACTAACTAACACAGCGGAACTATACAGATAGCTACATACATCTGGTCTTCTGCTTTAACTCCTCCAAAAAACTCTATACTCCGAATACCTATCACTTGGCTACTCATAAAAATTTGAGTACCCAACAGTTTATGAAAAACAAAATATAAACTCTGGGTCAGACATGGGTCTGGTATGAGTAAACGGGTTAAAGTTGTTTAACTTTGAAAATCATTTGAAATAAAGGTATCACGTAAGGCTTCCCACACATAAATACGGGTAAATTTTTGCCTTACGCTAACCAAAACATTTTATAGGAAATTCAGTGATATTATAATAGTGTCTAGGGTTTTCAAGTAAATACAAAAATAGCTGAAATGCTTACATCTCACATTTCAACGTAGTTGGGCACAATCAAAACGTACGGCTCTTATTGGAAATTGGATTCCATACAATGGCAGTGCTACTGGGGTACCGGCCGTCACAGTACGTGGCCTAGATCACCGTACCGAGGAGCCACCCTAACTCCCCTGCAACACAAGGCCGGAACCATTCCTTACTGAACAGTCCCGAACAAGATAACCCCGCAGTTGGCTGCAGACCAACCGCCCACACAACCGAATAAAAGGGACATCTAGACAGGGGTATACCTCGTCCTGCTTGGGCATAACCCACCTAACCTTGCTGCACATCCCCTGTTTTAGCCATTCCCGGTAGATGAGGCTTGAGGCTGTGTTTACCTTTATAGAACATATCTCTTAGAATGCTCATCGTCCGCCTGACGATGTGTTCAAAGCATTCAATCCATACAAGTTCGTTCCGGGTTCGAACGAAACCGAAGGCATTATCTCGTTACACTCATTTTGGAATCATCCTCAGAGTTAACGCCGATAACCCTTGCATTCTGAAAATACCATCTCGATCTTCATTTGAGATGTCACGACCTAACGTTTAATTTGGATCGATGTGGTTTTCGGAATATCAAATTGATACCCGATCCCGGTCTCATCGAAATCCAAACGCCATTTTAAAGGCCAAGTTATTTAAATTAATTTTTAAACAGTTTATTCAACAATTGAATTCACATAGCATTTATCACAGATAAATCATACACAGTCATCACAGATATATCCAGAATATCACAGAACATCACAGGATACATATCAGAGTCAATCAAACAGAATCATCGATTCATATCTACATTTAGTTTGATTTATTTAAGCTTAATTACTTGCTTAATAATAAACCATATTTTATTCTTGCTTAGTTAATTACTAATTAATTAACTTATTCAACTTTATTAATTACTTATTAATTATTCACTTAATTGATTAATTAATTCTTAATTATTAATCAATAACCTTAATTATAGATTTATAAAAATCATTTACTCATTTAATTATTACTAATTACTTAATTAACCATTAATTACTAATTAACTTAATAGTTTTAATCCCTAAATTAATTATTTAATCAGTTAACTATGATCTGTTAATTAATTATCTTTCAATGGTTAATTATATTCTTAATTACAAATTGATTTACACAAGATTATTATTAAAATCTTTAATTATAAATTTAATCAAATCTTATACTACTTATTTAATCACAATTATAAAATTAATTACATTCTTAATTATCGTCCCATTTTAAATTAACCATCTTACGTTTGAAAACATTCCTTGATAAATTTAAATCAAGTTTAGCCTTAAAACCTGTCAACATCAATAACTTAATTAGTATCCGACTTGTTTACCCTTCAACTTAATATTATAGTTGGCTAATCCCCTGTAAATTGAAACCCGAGAAAACTACGCGCAAATCTCGTGCTTAACTCGAGTTTACCCTGATATTTCACGCGTCTATCCCTTGCATCACTCCTTCTTATTCCTCTGTTCTTTCTTCTTATGTTTCTTTTTTTTTAAATTTTAAGTTTTAAACTTCTGTTAAATACTCACACTCGCACACGCAAGAGAATCCCAAAGCCACCATCAAATTTGCTCGAGTAGAACACGCGACGCCACCGGTACTCACATCGACAGACATGACGCCACCGTGCACGTGCACGGTGGTTCGCTAACGATTCTGCCAACCCACGGCGTCCCAGCAAACCGCAATATCACCACACGTTCGAAATCACAGCCCAGTATTACAAGATAGGCTCGGAATCAAAATATGCTTGAAAACACGAACACGATAGGGGAAAACGCCTCGTCCTCTCAATCTCGACCACCTGCGCGTACGTGGCTTCGACCATTCCTCGCCATCAACACCCTCTACCACCTCCCAAAACCTCACGGTGCTCGGTTGAGCTACGGCGACGCGAACATCAAATGAACAGAGCTCAAAACAACGAACCCAAAAACCCTACTTTCAATCATTCCCAAATATCCATGCATTCGAAAAAAAAATTAACATTTTTTTGGTGTTCACAAATCAATGCTCTAGCTTCATGTCAAATTTCAACAACAATAATTGTATGAATCATCATATTTTCATGAAAAAGCATTTTCGATTCACTAATGAACTGCTCTAAGAATAGTTAACTAAAAATCATGATTTTTGTCTTAAAAATTATACTCTTGTATGTTGTTTCAATATATAAATTCAAATTTACAATTTAAGCTATTCGAATTTTGATCATTATTTTACTTTTACTGTAAATTTGAGTTTACAGTGTTCACATTTCACAGCTACCTTAAAAAAAATTTCAAGCCTTAATCTTTATCTTAAACAAATTTATTTAGTTAAGTTTCTAAGTAAAGAAAATGTTTTTATATGAAAAGTATGATTTATTCTCTGTTTCTTTTATCTCAGCAACATAAAACTAGAAGAACATCATATAAGTAGAACATGCAGTAACAAAACATCACTGAACAAATTTTTATCAGCATAATATTTATTCATAAATCAATTATTAGTAGTTAAATTTCAAAAATTAAGTTTACTCACCATATACTGTTGAAACAGAGGGATTTGTTGAAAGAAGACTACAGTTAGAACTTCTGAAAGCTTTCTTTGCTTTTGAATCTGATTGAGTTTGAAAGTATGATGTTTATTTATATTTCTTTTGCTTTTCTCAGGTTTTGCTTCTTAAGTAATAAACGAACTAAAAAGATATGAACAAATAGAATGATAAATATACATATATATATATATATACAGCTTTGAACAAAGATATCTTCTGGTACAAGCCTTAACTTGGCTTTGATCAAATTTTATTTTATAATAAAGTACTGTAAATATGAGCTAAAGCAAACTATTTTGGCTGAAAGATTTTTATAAATCTAAAATGACAATTTATGGTGCTAATTAATGCATGTCTTCATATAGGTTTACAACTTATTATGCTTGCTGACAAATTTTATTTTGTAAAGATACTTGCTGATCTTTGTATTTGTACAAAGATGTTTTGTCTTAATTTTGAAGTGCACACTTAGCTTTCTTATGCATATAAAATTTGTTTGCAGGTTTTCATTGCTTGAATAACAACTACACATGTCAGGTATTCTTACTTGTCTATTTTATACATATATTAACATTATGGTTTCCTATGTTTATGTACTTATGTTTATATCCATATTTTTATGTTATACTTATGCTAAATATTTATAATCTTTATTTTATTTTAATTATAAAAGTTATTGTTAGAAACACTTCTTAATCTTATTTTTATTTAAAGTTATATCTTCCAAATATTTGATTTGTAACTTATATTTGCATTAATATATTTTATGTTTATATTGAATATGAATAGAATTGTGCTATTGTAAATATTATTATTAACTGATATTAAATGTCATTAATACATAACTTTTAATTTAATTGAATAAAACAGATTTTATATAAATATTGTTATAAGAGTCTATTTTAAATTTTGAAATTAAAATTTCCTTTATAACACATATACAACTAATAATGTCCAAAATCTTATTTATTTATAAATGAAAAACTTGTATTTTATTTAAATTAGATTAAAAACTTATTATAATACTACGGTCAAAATTCCGGGATGTTACATTCCTCCCCCCCTAAAAGAATTTCATCCCCGGAATTTAAACAACTGTTAATTCAAAAGCTTTTATATTAATAATCCAAACATACATGTCATCCATATAAAACAAACAAATCAAACAGTCTATTCTAACAACACTACTAGCTATCCGGATATAAATATGGATAAGCTTTCCTAAAACTATCCAGAGTTTTCCAGGTACAATCTCGGGGATCCTCACTCCACTACACCTTGACAAGTTTCACTACTTTGTTCCTGAGTTGCTTCTCGTCTTGATCTACAATCCGAACAGGATTTCGGACCACAGTCAAGTTGGGTTCCACTTCTAAATCTTCCTGAACAACTGGTTCTACCATCAATGATGGGTCATGAACAAATTTCCTTAAATGAGACACATGGAATACATTGTGAATCCCAGACATCCGTTCTGGCAATTCAATCCTGTAAGCTACAGCTCCAATTCTTTCTAGCACTCAGAATGGACCAATATATCTCGGAGAAAGTTTTCCCGTTTTTCCGAATCTTATAACACCTTTGATTGGGGAAACTTTAACAAAAACTAAATCTCCAATCTCAAATTCCAATGGCCTTCGTCTCTTATCTGCATATTTCTTTTGACGATCTTGAGCGGCTTTCATCCTTTCTTGATAAGCTCAACTTTCGCAGAAGCTTCTCGAATTAGATCGGATCCGAGCACAAGACGATCTTTCGATTCAATCCAACAGGATGGGGATCTACACGATCTTCCATACAGAGCTTCATACGGGGCCATCTTAATACTCGCTTGGTAACTGTTATTATAAGAAAATTCCACTAGATGAAGATGGTCTTCCCACGATTCTCCAAAATCCAATACACAAACTCGCAACATATCTTCCAGAATTCGATTAAGCCTCTCCGTTTGTCCGTCGGTCTGAGGATGATAGGTTGTACTTAATCTCAAACTTGTTCCCATAGCTGATTGCAGAGCTTCCCAGAATTTGCTAGTGAAAATAGGATCACGATCACTTACTATACTGACAGGAACACCATGCAATCTGACAATCTCCTTCAAGAAAATTTCTGCCAGAGAAGCTACGGTACGAGTTGTCTTAACTGGTATAAAATGGGCACTCTTCATTAAACGATCACCAATAACCCATATCCCTTCATTTCCTTTCCTTGTTCTAGGCAATCCGTCAATAAAATCCATCGAAATCATCTCCCACTTCCAATCTGGAATTTCCAAAGTTTGCAATAATCCGGTTGACTTCTGTTGATCTCCCTTAACTTGCTGGCGGATGGCACAACTATTCACAAAAGCAGCTACATCTCTCTTCATATTTGGCCACCAGAAGACTCTCCTCGTATCTTTATACATCTTCGAAATTCCCGGGTGAATATTCAATTTGGAGCGATGACACTCAGCTAAAACTTCTTGCCTCGGTCCATCTATATTAGGCACACACAAATGACCATTAATCCTCAAAGCACCATGATCGTCTACCTTGAAATCCGAATATCGATCGTCTTTAGTTCCAAGAATTATTTCCTCAAAAGATTTATCCTCCATTTGCTTACTAATGATTCTTTCTTGGAGAGATGGAACGACTTCCAAAAGAGACAAAACTGCATTTCTACTAAGAGCATCAGCTACAACATTCGCTTTCCCTAGAGTATACAAAATATCCAGATCATAAGATGCCAAAAATTCGACCCATCTCTGTTGTCTTAGATTAAGATCCTTTTGAGAGAAAATATATTTCAACGGTTTGTGATCCATGAATAACTCAAACTTTTCTCCCAACAGATAATGTCTCCAAATCGTCAAAGCAAAAACAATAGCTAACAGTTCAAGATCGTGCGTAGCATAGTTCTTCTCATGTGGCTTCAATTGCCGACTAGCATACACAATTACCCTTCCATTCTGCATCAAAACTGCTCCCAGTCCAACTAAACATGCATCCATATAAACTTCAAATTTTCTCTTTCCATCCGAAATAGCAAGCACTGGTGCATTGGTTAGCCTTGTCTTCAATTCCTGAAAAGCTTCTTCACACTGGGGTGTCCACTTGAATTTAGCTCCTTTTCTAGTCAGCTTAGTCAGATGTGAAGAAATCTTGGAATAGTCTTTGATAAATTTCCTGTAGTAGCCAGCCAATCCCAGAAAACTACGAACTTCAGTCGGTGTCTCCGGTCATTTCCATTCCAAAATAGTTTCAACTTACGCTGGATCTACAGAAATACCTTTTCCAGAAACAATGTGCCCTAAAAATTTGACTTCCGATTTCCAGAAATGACACTTTGAAAACTTTACCTTTAACACATGCTTCCTCAGAGTCTCTAATACAATTCTCAAATGATGCATGTGCTCCTCTTCAGATTTGGAGTAGACCAAGATATCATCAATGAATACCAACACGAATTTATTCAATACATCCCTAAAGACTCGGTTCATGAGGTCAACAAAATAGGCAGGAGTGTTGGTTAACCCGAAAGGCATAACCAACCACTCATAAAAACAATTCGGTCCCCTAAATGCAGTCAAGGGAATACTATCTTCAGCTACCCTCAATTGATGGAAACCTGAAGCTAGATCCAGTTGAGAAAAGATAGAAGCTCCATGCAACTGGTCAAAGAGATCATCGATGCGAGGAAAATGATATATATTTCGAATGGTCACTTTGTTCAATTCTCTATAATCAACAAAAAACCTTAGCAAACCATCCGATTTGGTGACAAACACCGCAATAGACCCCCAACAAGAAAAATTAGGTCTAATCAAACTCTTCTCCAAAAGATCTTGTGTCTGCTTAATCAACTCCTCTCTCTCTCTCTCTAGGAGCCATTCTCCTACTGGGCTGAATCACCGGCACAGCTCCTGGAATCAAATCAATACGAAACTCAATCTCTCGATGTGGCGGTAAACACTTAACTTCTTCAAAGACATCAGAAAAATCTTGAACAACATCGATTTCTTCAACTTTCTCTTGAGAAGTCTCAACTCCTTGCAAAAGACTACTCGAGTGAAATCCAGAAATATCGCACGGCACTTTAGCAATCCTACCCAAATCAGTTTCCAATGAAATTGTCCTCTCATCACAATTCAGGACTGCTTTATACTTATCGAGCCAATCCATTCCCAAAATAAGATTAAATCCCTTAAAATTCAACACATATGGGTCACAAGAGAAACTGTGGGACAAATAAGAAATCTTCAAGTCCTTATAGATCGTATCTAGTTTGGTTGCCCCACCAATAGGATTAGATACAAAAATGGGACGATCCACCGTACTAGGGTTGAGAGAGAACTTTTCTACTGATTCCAGAGAAATGAAACTCAAAGAAGCTCCCGAATCAAACAAAACTTTAATATATTTGCCATCTAAGAGTAAGGTACCTTCCAATACCCCTTTTCCTTGGGAAGAAGAAGATGGACCTGCTTCCAGGGCAAAAACTTTATTTTGAGGTGCCCTCTGCAAAAGTGGACAATTCTTAATCATGTGACCAAGCTGGTGACAATTAAAACACAACGATCTCTGAACTATTGCTGATCCTGGACCACTCTGACGTTGTTATTGCTGAGATCCTTCTTGAGGACACTGAATTGCAAAATGTCCAACTTGCTGACAATTATAACACTTGCGGGGTCCGTTATTTCTTCCTTCCGTTTCTTTCCCTTACCTTGCCTTTTCCAACATAGATTAAACTTCCTTTTATTTGGGTTAACGAAATTCCCTCTCGAAACTGTTGCCATTGCCACTGATTTCTTTCTCATCAAAGTTTCATATCTCAAAGCCATATCAACCAAATCAACAAAGGATCCTTTCACAAGCACCGTCATCTTATCGTGAATTCAGATCTCAATCCTTGCCAAACTTTTCGTTCTTCTTGAGGGGAGTATCAATGAGTCCTAGTCCATAGCACGAAAGTTCATTGAATTTGGTCTCATACTCAGAAACAGTCATGCTTCCCTGCTTCAAATTCAGAAAATCCTGGTACAATTGAGTTTTCCCTGCTGTTGGCATAAACTTCTCCTCGAATAACTCCTCAAATCTTTCCCATGAAATGTCTTTCTCAGGAATATTTGCAACCGTTGCATCCCACCATGCTGCTGTGCCTCCCTGCAATTGCCACGATGCCATTTCCCTCTTTCGTTCATCCGACAACCTCATACACTTAAAAATGCGCTAACAAGAGTGTAGCCATGCTTGAACTTCAATTATCGATTCTAAACCTTTAAATGGTTGGCCTCCAAGATTGTCAAAATCTTTACATAAGGCTGCAAAACTAACTTGAGGCGGTACTGGATTTATAGCCTCTCTAGCAATTTGACTTCGACCATTATCAATCGAAGTACTGGCCCCAACTCTGCCTCTTCTTCCAGAACTCATGTTGGCCACCTGGACAGGTAACTCAACAAATTTAGATAGGTATATAATTATATGAAAATACAAATACGCACTCTAAAGATAAATATTACTCCGGGGCCTAGGTACTCGCTCAACCTAGTGCTCTGATACCAGCTGTGACGACCCGCCTTTCTAGCCCCAGAAAGACGCGTCATCAATAAGAAAGAAAGGGATAGAAAAAGAAAAGAATAGAAAGAAAGAATAACAACATCAGAATCTCACCGCGGAATGGAACAAAATATAATACATCACATAACTATTACATAGTTATATATACATCAGAGTTATACAATATCATACAACAGGCCGTCATATACATATCTGTCAAAACATACATCCTGAAATACATCATACACTAACTAACACGGCGGAACTATATAGATAGCTACATACGTCTGGTCATCTGCTCCAACTCCTCCAAAAAACTCTATACTCCGAATACCTATCACTTGGCTACTCATAAAAATTTGAGTACCCAAGAGTTTATGAAAAACAAAATATAAACTCCGGGTCAGACATGGGTCTGGTGTGAGTAAACGGGTTAAAGTTGTTTAACTTTGAAAATCATTTGAAATAAAGGTATCATGTAAGACTTCCCACACATAAATACGGGTAAGTTTTTAGCTTACGCTAACCAAAACATTTTATAGGAAATTCAGTGATATTATAATTGTGTCTAGGGTTTTCAAGTAAATACAGAAATAGCTGAAATGCTTACATCTCACATTTCAACGTAGTTGGGCACAATCAAAACGTATGGCTCTTATTGGAAATTGGATCACATACAATGGCAGTGCTACTGGGGTACCGCCCGTCACAGTACGTGGCCTAGATCACCGTACCGAGGAGCCACCCTAACTCCCCTGCAACACAAGGCCGGAACCATTCCTACTGAACAGTCCCGAACAAGATAACCCCGTAGTTGGCTGCAGACCAACCGCCCACACAACCGAATAAAAGGGACATCTAGACAGGGGTATACCTCATCCTGCTTGGGCATGACCCACCTAACCTTGCTGCACATCCCCTGTTTTAGCCATTCCCGGTTGATGAGGCTTGAGGCTGCGTTTACCTTTATAGAACATATCTCTTAGATTGCTCATCGTCCGCCTTACGATGTGTTCAAAGCATTCAATCCATACAAGTTCGTTCCGGGTTCGAACGAAACCGAAGGCATTATCTCGTTACACTCATTTTGGAATCACCCTCAGAGTTAACGACGATAACCCTTGCATTCTGAAAACACCATCTCGATCTTCATTTGAGATGTCACGACCTAATGTTTAATTTGGATCGATGTGGTTTTCGGAATATCAAATTGATAGCCGATCCCGGTCTCATCGAAATCCAAACACCATTTTAATGGCCAAGTTGTTTAAATTAATTTTTAAACAGTTTAATTCAACAATTGAATTCACATAGTATTTATCACAGATAAATCATACACAGTCATCACAGATATATCCAGAATATCACAGAACATCACAGGATACATATCAGAGTCAATCAAACAGAATCATCGATTCATATCTACATTTAGTTTGATTTATTTAAACTTAATTACTTGCTTAAGAATAAACCATATTTTATTCTTTCTTAGTTAATTACTAATTAATTAACTTATTAAAATTTACTAATTACTTATTAATTATTCACTTAATTAATTAATTCTTAATTATTAATCAATAACCTTAATTATTGATTTATAAAACTCATTTACTCATTTAGTAATTACTAATTACTTAATTAACCATTAATTACTAATTAACTTAATCGTTTAATCCCTAAATTAATTATTTAATCAGTTAACTATGATTTGTTAATAAATTATCTTTCAATGGTTAATTATATTCTTAATTACAAATTGATTAACACAAGATTATTTTTAAAATCTTTAATTATAAATTTAATTAAATCTTATACTACTTATTTAATCACAATTATAAAATTAATTACATTCTTAATTATCGTCCTATTTCAAATTAACCATCTTACGTTTGAGAACATTCCTTGATAAATTTAAATCAAGTTTAGCCTTAAAACCCTGTCAATATCAATAACTTAATTAGTATCCGACTTGTTTACCCTTCAACTTAATATTATAGTTGGCTAATCCCCTGTAAATTGAAACCCGAGAAAACTATGCGCAAATCTCGTGCTAAACTCGAGTTTACCCTGATATTTCACGTGTCTATCCCCTGCATCCCTCCTTCTTCTTCCTCTGTTCTTTCTTCTTCTGTTTCTTTTTTTAAAAAAGTTTAAGTTTTAAACTTCTGTTAAATACTCACACTCGCACACGCAAGAGAATCCCGAAGCCACCCTCAAATTTGCTCGAGTAGAACACGCGACGCCACCGGTACTCACATCGACAGACATGACGCCACCGTGCACGTGCATGGTGGTTCGCCAACGATTCTGGCGACCCACGGCGTCCTAGCAAACCCCGATATCACCACACGTTCGAAATCACAGCCCAGTATTACACGATAGGCTCGGAATCAAAATATGCTTGAAAACACGAACAGTAAACACGAATACGATAGGGGAAACGCCTCGTCCTCTCAATCTCGACCACCTGCACGTACGTGGCTTCGGCCATACCTCGCCATCGACTCCCTCTACCACCTCCCAAAACCTCACGGCACTCGGTTGAGCTACGGCGACGCGAACATCAAATGAATAGAGCTCAAAACAACGAACCCAAAAACCCTACTTTCAATCATTCCCAAATATCCATGCATTCGAAAAAAAAATTTAACATTTTTCTGGTGTTCACCAGTCAATGCTCTAGCTTCATGTCAAATTTCAACAACAATAATTGGATGAATCATCAGATTTTCATGAAAAAGCATTTTCGGTTCACTAATGAACTGCTCTAAGAATAGTTAACTAAAAATCATGATTTTTGTCTTAAATTCATACTCTTGTATGTTGTTTCAGTATATAAATTCAAATTTACAATTTAAGCTATTCGAATTTTGATCATTATTTTACTTTTACTGTAAATTTGAGTTTACAGTGTTTAAATTTCGCAGCTACCTTAAAAAAATTCAAGCCTTAATCTTTATCTTAAACAAATTTATTTAGTTAAGTTTCCAAGTAAAGAAAAAGTTTTTAGATGAAAATATGATTTATTCTCTATTTCTTTTATCTCAGCAACATAAAACTAGAAGAACATCATATAAGTAGAACATGCAGTAACAAAACATCACAGAACAGATTTTTATCAGCATAATATTTATTCATAAATCAATTATTAGTAGTTAAATTTCAATAATTAAGTTTACTCACCATATACTGTTGAAACAGAGGGATTTGTTGAAAGAAGACTGCAGTTAGAATTTCTGAAAGCTTTCTTTGCCTCTGAATCTGATTGAGTTTGAAAGTATGATGTTTATTTGTATTTCTTTTGCTTTTCTCAGGTTTTGCTTCTTAAGTAATAAACGAACTTAAATGATATGAACAAATAAAATGATAAATATACATATATATACAGCTTTGAACAAAGTTATCTTCTGGTACAAGCCTTAATTTGGCTTTGATCATATTTTATTTTATAATAAAGTACTGTAAATCTGAGCTAAAGCAAACTATTTCGGCTGAAAGATTTTTATAAATCTGAAATGACAATTTGTGGTGCTCATTAATGCATGTCTTCATATAAGTTTACAACTTATTATGCTTGCTGACAAATTTTATTTTGTAAAGATACTTGCTGATCTTTGTATTTGTACAAAGATGTTTTGTCTTATTTTTGAAGTGAACACTTAGCTTTCTTATGCATAAAAAATTTGTTTGTAGGTTTTCATTGCTTGAATAACAACTACACATGTCAGGTATTCTTATTTGTCTATTTTATACATATATTAACATTATGGTTTCCTATGTTTATGTACTAATGTTTATATCCATATTTTTATGTTATACTTATGCTAAATATTTATAAGCTTTATTTTATTTTAATTATAAAAGTTGTTGTTAGAAACACTTCTTAATCTTATTTTTATTTAAAGTTAAATCTTCCAAATATTTGATTTGTAACTAATATTTGCATTAATATATTTTATATTTATATTGAATATGAATAGAATTGTGCTATTGTAAATATTATTATTATTAACTGATATTAAATGTCATTAATACATAACTTTTAATTTAATTGAATAAAACAGATTTTATATAAATATTGTTAAAAGAGTCCATTTTAAATTTTGAAATTAAAATTTCCTTTATAACACATATACAACTAATAATGTCCAAAATCTTATTTTTTATAAATGAAAAACTTGTATTTTATTTAAATTAGATTAAAAACTTATTATAATACTATGGTCAAAATTCTGGGATGTTACACAATTCCACTTCGAGGTGGAATATCGCGGTATGTGGGGTCTCCGCTATTATGCAGGGCGCATAGGGTCTCATCCACTGTATAATGTGGGAATCAATCACTCCAATCTATATATATATATATACACACACACACGAGTGGTTTGGCACGTGCGATGCACGTGCATATAAAATGATAGCAAGAAAGTACCCATGAATATGAAATATACTTTGAGTGTATTTGTTGAAATGTTGCTAAATATATTATCCTAGTAAATAAAATTGTCGTAGATGAGTGTCTAAAAAAAAGTTCAAAATCATCGTGTTAATGGTATACATTTTCACAAAATATTAAGTTACTACATTAGGTAAACAAAATCCGATTCAGTGTTGGTTTACAAAAAATAACTTTATAAATAACACAACCTAAAGAGCATGTGCATGTAAAATAATAAAAAAATATGGGTAATATCTTACACTTGGTTATGTGCCTTAGTAGTCTTCTTGGTTGTCCATAAAATTCATGCTCCAAGCCTCAAAAACATGCAAAGTTCCTGTACTACAATTAAGAATATCCAACACCTTCATATGCAAAGTTCAAGTAATGCAAAGCTTTGTATCAATAATTCATTCAATGACAACCCACACTGTAGTTTATTTCAAGACACTAAGGGAGAAAATAAATTGTCATTACATTAACTATTATATGTGGCTAAGTAGGCCAATTCAACTTGTTTGCATTTTCGAATGATGGAGAGTTTTATACACGGTAAGGTAGAAAAAAACTAAAGCAACCAATCAAAAATTAAATGATTATCAATGGATCTTTCGTTCATGAATAATACAGTTGACATTTTGACATGGACAACTATTAGAAATGTGAACTTGATCAACAATGAAATAACAACAGATTGTTATCACATTTAATCATATGAACTTTTAACATAAACAAAATTGTTCAATGATTCAAAGTGCCACAAATAGATTGAAACCAATTGTCCAAGCCTTATAAATTTGTTTGTGGTTTGGTACGTATTTTCTTGGCTTGTTCATAGAATCAATACAATCAATGCATGCTGCTACGGAAAGAAATTCAAATTATCATTATTATTTTACTAATATTGTGAATTTTGCAGGTATAGCATTGTAGTGTTGTTCCATGTATCCATTTTCTAATCAAATCATGGTTTACTATATCATATAATCAACCAAACCATTATACCAAGCGACGAACTTGACAACTCATGCTGTAATCTGGATTACTGCTGTTAAGTTATATTAGCAAGCATACAAACGTGCTCGTTTGCTCGAATCTTCTACTACATGACCTTTTCCCCGGTCATCGTGTGATTTCCTTTTATAGGAATCGTCACCTCTCTGCGGGGAGTCGCGATGCTCATCCCTATCCCTTCTATCACGACGTTCTTCGGCATCCCTCCTTTCCCGAGCTTTTCGAGCAGCCCTCTCTTCATCAGACTCCCTATAGGAAGAGAAGTAGCGCCCATAATTATACTGTCCACGCCCACCATAGCGTTGAAAATCTTGATAGTATGATCCACCGCGTGTCATTGGAGAATCTGAAATAAGAAAAGATAAGCTTCAGAAATCTTTAAGGCATAAGAAGATAAGTGCATAAGTGTGCTGGAAAATTCTTAAGTGGTGTGTGAAGTGCAAACTACTCGCGTTGGGCTAACGAACCACTTCTCAGTTGGGGGGATGTAATAGGTTTCGCTATCGGTGGCAATTCTTGGGATAAAGGAGTTGGAGTCAGTTGGAGGGCAGATGTCGCTTCAATTGTTGGAGGTATAACTTTACCACGAGCAGGATCATCTTTAGAGAGCTCTTGGGAAGAGATAAATAAGTCACTTAAATCCCCAAAGACATCATCATCGTCATGCCTAGCCTGGTTCCCTCCATCAGTTCCTTTATCGGCATTTTTCATAGTTTGGGAAGGTTGCTCCTCTTCTTCTTCAGTAATGGGGGGAAGCGCGGACTTTTCGGATGGCCCCGTGTCGTCTCGTGGAGTAGAGCACTTCACTAATGGAGTTCCAGTAGAAGTTTCTCCCTGCACACGATCTTTAGTGGAGACCGAGGCGTCGAGAGTTTTCGTCGGAGAATCGGGAACTTCAGTCGGGGCTTCATGAGGCTGAGTAAAGCGAGAGGGATGGAGAAGTCCGTATTGGTGTAAAAATTCATCGCTTAGCAGAAACTTTATGCTCCTTTCTTCTGCCGGCACAGCATTTAATCTTTCTAAAATTTGCTTAAAACTTGGGTCCCTGGTAGGGGGTGGAAGCGCTAAAACAGGAACAAAGAATGAAGTTAGCAACTAAAAGTTCGGATCTCAAAAATGGCTTCAAAGCGGAAAGAATATAGACAGGAAATCTTACTTCCTACTCTCCAGATGGCATAAAACCCTGGAGGGCAACGAACGAAGAAAAACTGATTCAAAAATCCGTGAGCGCTTTCGGGGAGATCAGTAATAAGTTTGCGGTTTCGAGCGCTTCTTATAACCACAATGGAGGGATGGTCTTTAATTTTTGTAAATGAGCAAAAATAACAGATCTCCCCGAAGCTTGGTAGTCGATCCAAGGTTCTCCTAAATAGAACACATAACCCCATCAGAATAGCATAGCCATTGGGGTGTAATTGGAATGGAGAGATAGACAGCCGAAGCAAGAACTGTTGAAGAAAGTCGTTAAAAGGAGGAATAGCGCCATTTAAGCACATTTGGCGATTGACAGCAACAAAACCAAGAGGTGGCCTATCGGCAGTATCATTTGGCCCCGGTAGTAAGGCGTCAGCATCATCGATGCCAAACTGGACGCACAATTGATTAAACGTCCGTTGATTCAGAGTTGTTGGTATTCTCTCTGGAGGGTTATCCACAGGAATAGCTACCGGAAAGGTATCTTCAGTCTGACTCATCGGCTCTTCTTGATGAGAAGTCATTCTACACAAGCAACTGGATGTTCAAATGCGAAGGTGCGCGTTTCCTAAAAAGTGTGAAGTGTTGTGCAAAACTAGAAAAGTGACAAGTATATATAACTAGGATTACACTAATCGATGCTTGATCGATGGTAAACATTTCAGAACTTGTTAACTTAAAAGTTCAAACATAATATTAGTGCAAGCAAGTCGATTTCAATTGACTACTTCAGCATTGCTTTGATATTTTGTTTGAAATAGATATATTAAAGGCACTTCATATATGCAGTTCATTCAAGTTAATCATCTATCGTTAACTAATCTGTCATTCGGTGTGGGCAATCAATGACAGTATATTCGTCCCAATTTTCTGTAAACATTGTGTTAGACAGGTTATTAGCTTGCAAGAGTGACCTGTGGAAAAAATACGACAAAGTTCAACAATTCAAAGTTCAAGCAAAATTTACAAGTGTTAAGTCGTCAACGACTCAATAATTCTTTGTATTGGTTAAGCTAAGTCATTGGTTATTTGGATGACTCGGTTACGGCCTAAAGGATATGCGGCGAGTTAAGTTAAGTTCTATAAGTTGTAATGTGCATGAAGGAAAAAGCCTCAAATCAGAACAATGCAAATTTCTTTAAATCCTGTCTCGGCCGCGACTCAAATCTAAGGAGGCATTTAGTTGAGTCGGTCATAGGTTCAAGCATGGAAAAGAGGCTCAAGTACTGAGTCGTTCAGGGCTTATGGTTTGAGTCGTGTATAGTTTGAAAGGTTGAGTCATGGAAAGTAACCCAAGTGCTGAGTCGTTCACGGCTCATGGCTTGAGTCGTTCGCGACTTATAGTTTAAGTCATCTACGGTTTATGGCTAAAACATTGAGTCGTATACGGCTGAGATTGCAAGGCTTTTCAAAATCAGTGGTCGAAAGGCAAAACCTAATTCGCTAACTCTTGGAATTCCTCATCACGCCTCATCTCACAGCCCCCCTTTTCCTGTCTCAATCCACTAACCCGGTAATGCTAAGGCAACAAGGATCTGTCACATTCCCAATGGAGCCCATCGTCCTTCCATACCAACAAATCACCCGAGAAACAATCTGAAATGTTTCGCATCGATCTTAAATTCAATGCATTGCTGAACTCGCGTATCGAATAGTGATCTAGAATCGATTACAACAATTCAAAGTGAAGCGCAGCACATGAAAACAAACTAAAGCCGAAAGATGAGAATTTGTGATTCAACGTTGATTATTATGGATTAAGATTGAATTTGCTTACGAAGTATAATGGTTGGGATGAATCGGAGAGTAGCAGGGTTGAATTCGCCTTCGGAAATGAGATTCAAAGATGCGTTAATGGCGTCACAAGATGATGAGACAGAGATCAAGTGAGGAAGAAGAACAACGCAATAGCTTATATACAAGGCAGGGGAGAATGAGAAAGGACTCACGAGTCATAGGCCGCCCTGAGTCGGTCACGACTCAAGAAGAAAGTCGAAGCACACGACTCATGATATAAGCGTGTACTTCGAGGGGCAATTGTTAACGCCGAGCGACTCAAGGAGCCTACGACCCATAATAGTTACCGACTCATGTAAAGGAGCGACTCAGTAAGTGCCGACTCATCAAGACTAGCGACTCAACTAGCCCACGACTCATCCTATAAGGCCACTCAAAGGAGCGACTCACGACTTAAGGAGCCTAATAAGTTAAAGCGTCAGCGACTCAACATGTAGGGCAGTCAGCGACTCATTGGTGGCAACGACTCAGCGAGCTAGTGCTTTAAAGGTACAGTGTGGATTAACGACTCAGCAGGGTCTGCGACTCAAGGCCTAGACCAATTCAACGACTCAAGAGGCCGCTACGACTCAAAAGATGGGCCGACACACGACACAAGACTCAGAGGCAAGTTCAAGATCATGCTGCAAAGAAGTGACTTGCAGACGACTCACGACTCATCATGAGTCGGTCACGACTCATGATGAGTCGACCACGACTCATGACTTTGCAATTTCAGCCTAGGAAGTTTGCCTATAAATACGTAGCCACTTCCAACGTTCAAAGGACTTTTGGGGACTGACTTCCTACGGGCCATTACTCTGCTATTGTCTCGACTTCAAGCAACACTCAAGCAACATTTCTATCACTCCAATCACCAAAGACATTTCAACAAATCTCGTGAAGAAAAATAACTCATTCATCATGCATTCAAAGGATTCTTCTACATCGGGGTTTGAGATATTTGTCTAAGTGTGTTGTAATCGGAGTTGATTGTAAAAAACTGTATCTAAATAAACAATAAAGAGCTTCAAAGTGGACGTAGGCTTGATCCTAAGCCGAACCACTATAAATACTGTGTCTCTTACTGTTTTTCTACATACTTTCTGCTTATTTCTGATTCCCATACAAGTGGGTGGTGCTTTCACAATCACATCTTATACACTAGGGTGTTGGCGTTTAAATTTAAGCGTTAACATTTTGGTGCTTTCACTGAGAATTGAACTCAGGACATCTATCATCATTGCTTTACAGAAGATTTGTAGAGAGAATTTCCTTGAAGACTAGAAGTCTAGCAGAAATTATGGCTTCTGAAAGGAAACGAAAGTTTTTGAGGTTTGAAGGTACTAGCAGCAACGCCATTGCTCTTCCCACATTAGGGGAAACAGCTTCAACTATTGGGGTCACAAAGGCTGAATTAAATGCTGTGATTTATGGAATATATCAACACATGGAAGTTCAAAGTAATAGAATACTGGACAAGATGAACACATTGCAAGAGGAAGTCCGTCGACTAGAAAGCAATATAAAAACCATTGCTAAGGAGGCTCAGGTTTCAGAAGAATGGAATATTCCTCAACGAGCAACTGGCATTATTGGACCATTCCCCCAAACAGAAAGTTCATGGCCACGACCAACTATCCACGAACGTTTGTCAAGGGCAACTTTCGAGAGAATAGTTGACGACTACCCATTGAGTCCTGGTAACGATGAAGAATACATACCGGAGATGATTGAACAAAGAGAGGACGATGGAGGGAAAAGAAAGCAGAAGCTCTTGAAAAAAGCTCGACGCTTCAGATCCTCTGACTTCACTCCCTTGACCGACACTCCGGAAAATATCTTCTTGGCAACAAAGGATGTTGTTGTGTACCCCAAACCATCTCTGTTGAGGAGAAGCGCAACAGACAATGGAAAATTCTGCCGATTTCACAATCAGCCTGGCCATGACACCAATCAATGTCGCCATTTAAGGAAGGAGATTGAAGAGTTGCTCAAACAGAATGAACTGCAACAATATGTGAAAAGAGATGGAATTAACTACTCCTCATCCTCCAAGGTGCAGCTGGTGTCCGCTCAACAATGTAGCTCAAATAAAAGAACCGTGGCACAGGGAAATGAAGGTCCTATCATCAGTATCGTCACAGCAAGCCCTCACCAGGTAGGAAAAAATTGGATGAGACGGGAAGACATGCACACGCTTCTGGAAGACCTTCAAAGTGAAAGGAAGTTTCGATTCTGAAAAACGTTGCCATCCAATCCTTTCAAGCCAAAAGATTCAATCCCTAAAGCTTGGGGCAACAACTGCTTTCTTACTTTACTTGAATACTATGTTTCAAATTTGTAAAGGAATGCTGATCCAATAATTCTTGTATCAAAATCTGTTATAAAGACAGTGCAAATAAATAATAAAAACTATAAGCCTTGTTCTCCCTATTATTACAAGTCGCTTATTTTATTTCGATATGTGAAATATTCTAAGAATGTCACTAAAATTATCGATCTAAATTTGCAGGCAATCAATGTCCAGCCGATTCGTTACAATATCAAGCAACCCTTGGTAGCTTTCTAAAGCAAGTCTTAAGTGACGAAAGTCCAGGGGCAAAACCTAAATAAGAAATACTCTAAGCAAATAAATAAGATTTGGCTAGAGTATGCTTCTTCAGTTAAAACCACCCGCCAACAGAAGAAGATAGTGCACACTTAAGGATGGCACTGAGGCACTGCTAATATAATCAATCAAGTTCGCAACTGTCAAAAGAGAACCAATTCCAAGAACTTGGAATAATAGCCACTTACATCCATATTTTACATAAAAACTCTGCTGAGATATTGCAATAAATTTACAGATATATGATTCTCTTGTTAAGGGCAATTGCAAGGCAGGCGAATAACAACAGCAGTAAAGTGAATATAGGCCCAATTCTGGCTAAATCACTATAACTCTCGTGTTCCCTACTATTATAAACTGCTCTGTTTTATTTTGGCGTATGAAATACGTTGAGCGTGTTGCTAAAAAGACCATTTAATAATGCAGGCCATAAAAACAAGACTTACCAGTCATGAGACGAAGCGATCCGCAACAACATCCAGTAGTCAAGCACTGAGCCATTCAAAATTCCCATATCCAAATCTTACAAAAGGAGAACTTCAACCGAAAGTAAGCAAGGTGGATAAAAGCAGATCATATATAGCTAACCGCAAATGTATGAACAAACAAACGGCCAGTTAAAGAACCTACATCTGCCACCACCAATTTGCTTAACTATAAAATATATTCCTTTGGGTAAGGGAGAGGCTTGGCAGCTAAAAGCAATGACCCTTGCGAAGTAATGGGAATTGTCAACATGAATCAACGGCAAAAAAGTATGCGAGAGCAAGCATCAGCCAACAAAAGATCATTTCGGAAGTGCCAGCCCTTTTTGAAGGCATAATTCCTCAGGGGATAGAGACCTCAAGCGGGCTCCATCGAAAAAGGTGTCTCTCTCGTTACAAAGTCGTGGAGTTACCAGCCAACACACTCCCGAGAATCCATCCAAACAAGAAAAGGAAACTCCAAACTTCCTGACAATAACCCTCCTCTGGGGCACACATTTCACCACAATCGGTCGACATATTCCCGTGAGATGAAAAGCCCTCTTCGGAGGCCAAAAGCCCTCTTCAGAGGCCGAATGCTTCTCTACGGAGACCGAATGCTTCTCCTCAGAGACCAAAGCCCTCTTCGGAGGCCAAAAGCCCTCTTCAGAGGCCGAATGCTTCTCTACGGAGACCGAATGCTTCTCCTCAGAGACCAAAGCCCTCTTCGGAGGCCAAAAGCCCTCTTCAGAGGCCGAATGCTTCTCTACGGAGACCAAATGCTTCTCCTCAGAGACCAAAGCCCTCTTCGGAGGCCAAAAGCCCTCTTCAGAGGCCAAATGCTTCTCTATGGAGACCGAATGCTTCTCCTCAGAGACCAAAGCCCTCTTCGGAGGCCAAAAGCCCTCTTCAGAGGCCGAATGCTTCTCTACGGAGACCGAATGCTTCTCCTCAGAGACCAAAGCCCTCTTCGGAGGCCAAAAGCCCTCTCTTCAGAGGCCAAATGCTTCTCTATGGAGACCGAATGCTTCTCCTCAGAGACCAAAGCCCTCTTCGGAGGCCAAAAGCCCTCTTCAGAGGCCGAATGCTTCTCTACGGAGACCGAATGCTTCTCCTCAGAGACCAAAGCCCTCTTCGGAGGCCAAAAGCCCTCTTCAGAGGCCAAATGCTTCTCTACAAAGACCCCTAATGGGATATATGCCACAAAAAAGAAAGTTCTCTACTCAACAAAAAAGATTGGAGAAGTCATGACCCTCCAACCATGAGAGAGTAACTTCCAGGCGATGCAAACCCTATCGGGGGCACATTTCACCAGGAGTTGAAGCGTAACAGCCGCTCTTCGGAATTACGCTTCACCAGAGTTGAAATGCAAACAAAATAAAGACCTCTTCGGGGGCACATTTCACCAGGAGTTGAAGTGTAACAGCCGCTCTTCGGAATTACGCTTCACCAGAGTTGAAATGCAAACAAAATAAAGACCTCTTCGGGGGCACATTTCACCAGGAGTTGAAGTGTAACAGCCGCTCTTCGGAATTGCGCTTCACCAGAGTTGAAATGCAAACAAAATAAAGACCTCTTCGGGGGCATATTTCACCAGGAGTTGAAGTGTAACAGCCGCTCTTCGGAATTTCACTTCACCGGAGTTGAAAGACAAGCAAAATAAAGACCTCTTCGGAGGCACAATCAAGAAGAAAGACCTCTTCGGAAACCCACGTTTCGCCGAGATTGAAATAAAACTTCCAAGTGTTGAAACGTGGAAAGACTTTCTAAGGCAAAACTCTTTGGAGGTACACGTTTCGCCGAGATTGAAATAAAACTTCCAAGTGTTGAAACGTGAAAAAATCCCTCCTCAGAGGTACAACTTTCCATATATATAAAAAAAAAAATCCTCATCAGGGGCATGCTTTAACTCACAAAGGAAAAGTAATTTACCTATTCTGGAAAATGATCTTCTTTAAAAAAAAAAAAAAAAAAAAAAAAGAAGAAGAGAAGAGAAAAGGAGTTAAAGTACCCTTCAGAGGTCCGCTTTGCTACATAAAAGAAATCACTCGGCAAAAAAGAAAATGTACTTAAGCAAAAAGAAAGAAGTGATTTCTTCAAAGGACAAAGCGCGTAGAAACTCATACGAAGGGGGTTGTACTCTACAAGAATTCTTTTTAAAATAAAAATAACATAATTATTCTTTAGCAAATAAGAGTGCAAGTCCCCTCGAAGTATAGAATATTGCAGCAAACTTATGGAATGGGGGCAATATAGTATAATTACACACTGTATGATATAACTAAACCAGCAAAAGGTAACGCTCAAGTAACATACCATGAGCTCGCTGCAATATCAAATGAACTCATGCCAAAACGAATAACAAATGTACTCTCTAATTCAAACAAAAGTTTGTACAAACGAAGAATCATTTTATTCAATTATAGTGCAGGTACAGGTCTCAAAATAAAGAAAAGCGGGGGCCGGTACCCGCACAATTCTCGGCCAGTACATGCAAAACACAAAAAACTAGAAACTAAAGATCTTCACTTCTTTTTGCTGCCTTTAGACCCTTTACCCGGCCGGATGATCAGTTTTTCAGGACGATCGGTGGGCATAAGGGAAGTAGGAGAGGAAGGCGCAACCGGTTCAACTTCCGGCTCCTCTTCAGTGGCGATGATTTTCTTCCCCCTCCTCTTGGATGTCCCACGCTTCTTTCTCCTTTGCGAGGAAGACTCACTCCCCGGAGTGACAAGTTTAGATAGAACAATGTCGTCAGAAGGAGTTCGCTCCGGGGATATATCACCTCCTTCAAGTCTCTCATCTTTCTGCTCTTGCGAAGCGACGGGATCATCCAAGCCGTGAAGAGCCTCTATTTGTTCTTCCTGTGATCTGGGTTGCGAGGCAGTAGGAGGCGCCACCTGAAGAGATGGAGGAAGGATAACCGGAGGAGTAGAAGTTTGAGCAGTACTTGGTGCTTTCTCTACAGAAGAAAAGAGGTTAAAGTCAGTAAAAAGAGGAGATGAAGGCTCACCAATAAAGTTAGTAGAGAGAGGAGATGAAGGCTCATCGAGATTGAGAAGATAACCAAGGAGTTCATGAAACTCATGTGAAGCAAATGAATAACCCGCTTGAACAGAATTGACAGTGGCGGGATTAACAGTGAGGTTACCTGGTGAAGCTGATCTCCTGATATCAACTTCATATGCTTGCGCGTCAGCGCTCTCATCGCCCTCATCTCCACCATGTACACTTGTAATCTCAGTAGTAATTTTGGTAGGAGAAGCAAAATGGGAACTAGAACCAATGATGTTGATTTCGGACAAAGAAGGTGGCTGAACCGGGGTAGTTGAAGTAGTTCCTTCAACCTGCCCCCCTTCTGTCGCTTCGGTTCTTAGTTTAGCAAGTTGTTCCTTTCCCCTGGCGAGAGCAGTGCGAGCGTCCTCATCAAAATAATGCCTTTCCAAGGCTGACTCATCATAACCAGCACCCTCAGCACCAAGCATATCGAGGGCAGCCTCCCACACTTCGGCTAAAGTGATCTCGTACTTGGGACCTAGAAAAGCAAGGCTTCCACGCCCCAAGACGCTATGTAAGTAGAAGTCGAATAGTGTCGAGCCAAAGCTATTCTTAGTCTCCTCGTGAGATTCCTCAGCTGCGATTCTGCCGGCGACGGCCTCATCGCGCTCCCTCTCCGTTTTAGAAAGCTGAAGTTTGAGCATTTGTATCTCCGCTTCCTGGGATTTGTTTTTCATTTGGAGCTCCGCAACATCAGTAATGTAGCCCTCATTAATTCTTTTCTGAGCTTCGAGCCTATCCTCAGCATCCCGTTGGCTGGCATGAGCATCTCTTACCTGTCTGAGAAGCACTTCTTCTTTTTGAGAATATGAGGTAGAGGAAGCAGCAAGCTCATCTCTCAACTTCTCGACCTTTGCTTCAAGCTCCTCGTTGTAGGAAGTAATGCTTCTCATCTCGGTATCATGCTGCTCAAGGACCTTTTGCCACTCAGCCTTATCATTTTCCATGGTGAGCATGGCCTCTAAGTTGGCGCGGTTAACTCGTTGAAGCTCATCAACAAGCTTCTGCCAGTTTGACATCCTCTCGATGTCAAGTTTAACAGCGTCCAGATTTCGCAGCATGGCGGGCTTGTCGATTGGAACCAGGTCAAGATCGAATCTCACGCCTTTTAAGCACCATTGTGGAAAGCGACTTTGTAAGGTGGCTGGGCCAGGCCCCACTTGAAATTTAGGCCTGCTTATTATTGTCTGGATGTCCTCCTTTCCGAGAGCAGGAGAGTCGGAAGAAATATCAAGAGGGGCAGGGGCAGTAGGCTTGTCGGGAGTGGTGGAAGCATGTCTCTCACCATGTCGAGCTCGTTTGCTCGAATCTTCTACTACATGACCTTTTCCCCGGTCATCGTGTGATTTCCTTTTATAGGAATCGTCACCTCTCTGCGGGGAGTCGCGATGCTCATCCCTATCCCTTCTATCACGACGTTCTTCGGCATCCCTCCTTTCCCGAGCTTTTCGAGCAGCCCTCTCTTCATCAGACTCCCTATAGGAAGAGAAGTAGCGCCCATAATTATACTGTCCACGCCCACCATAGCGTTGAAAATCTTGATAGTATGATCCACCGCGTGTCATTGGAGAATCTGAAATAAGAAAAGATAAGCTTCAGAAATCTTTAAGGCATAAGAAGATAAGTGCATAAGTGTGCTGGAAAATTCTTAAGTGGTGTGTGAAGTGCAAACTACTCGCGTTGGGCTAACGAACCACTTCTCAGTTGGGGGGATGTAATAGGTTTCGCTATCGGTGGCAATTCTTGGGATAAAGGAGTTGGAGTCAGTTGGAGGGCAGATGTCGCTTCAATTGTTGGAGGTATAACTTTACCACGAGCAGGATCATCTTTAGAGAGCTCTTGGGAAGAGATAAATAAGTCACTTAAATCCCCAAAGACATCATCATCGTCATGCCTAGCCTGGTTCCCTCCATCAGTTCCTTTATCGGCATTTTTCATAGTTTGGGAAGGTTGCTCCTCTTCTTCTTCAGTAATGGGGGGAAGCGCGGACTTTTCGGATGGCCCCGTGTCGTCTCGTGGAGTAGAGCACTTCACTAATGGAGTTCCAGTAGAAGTTTCTCCCTGCACACGATCTTTAGTGGAGACCGAGGCGTCGAGAGTTTTCGTCGGAGAATCGGGAACTTCAGTCGGGGCTTCATGAGGCTGAGTAAAGCGAGAGGGATGGAGAAGTCCGTATTGGTGTAAAAATTCATCGCTTAGCAGAAACTTTATGCTCCTTTCTTCTGCCGGCACAGCATTTAATCTTTCTAAAATTTGCTTAAAACTTGGGTCCCTGGTAGGGGGTGGAAGCGCTAAAACAGGAACAAAGAATGAAGTTAGCAACTAAAAGTTCGGATCTCAAAAATGGCTTCAAAGCGGAAAGAATATAGACAGGAAATCTTACTTCCTACTCTCCAGATGGCATAAAACCCTGGAGGGCAACGAACGAAGAAAAACTGATTCAAAAATCCGTGAGCGCTTTCGGGGAGATCAGTAATAAGTTTGCGGTTTCGAGCGCTTCTTATAACCACAATGGAGGGATGGTCTTTAATTTTTGTAAATGAGCAAAAATAACAGATCTCCCCGAAGCTTGGTAGTCGATCCAAGGTTCTCCTAAATAGAACACATAACCCCATCAGAATAGCATAGCCATTGGGGTGTAATTGGAATGGAGAGATAGACAGCCGAAGCAAGAACTGTTGAAGAAAGTCGTTAAAAGGAGGAATAGCGCCATTTAAGCACATTTGGCGATTGACAGCAACAAAACCAAGAGGTGGCCTATCGGCAGTATCATTTGGCCCCGGTAGTAAGGCGTCAGCATCATCGATGCCAAACTGGACGCACAATTGATTAAACGTCCGTTGATTCAGAGTTGTTGGTATTCTCTCTGGAGGGTTATCCACAGGAATAGCTACCGGAAAGGTATCTTCAGTCTGACTCATCGGCTCTTCTTGATGAGAAGTCATTCTACACAAGCAACTGGATGTTCAAATGCGAAGGTGCGCGTTTCCTAAAAAGTGTGAAGTGTTGTGCAAAACTAGAAAAGTGACAAGTATATATAACTAGGATTACACTAATCGATGCTTGATCGATGGTAAACATTTCAGAACTTGTTAACTTAAAAGTTCAAACATAATATTAGTGCAAGCAAGTCGATTTCAATTGACTACTTCAGCATTGCTTTGATATTTTGTTTGAAATAGATATATTAAAGGCACTTCATATATGCAGTTCATTCAAGTTAATCATCTATCGTTAACTAATCTGTCATTCGGTGTGGGCAATCAATGACAGTATATTCGTCCCAATTTTCTGTAAACATTGTGTTAGACAGGTTATTAGCTTGCAAGAGTGACCTGTGGAAAAAATACGACAAAGTTCAACAATTCAAAGTTCAAGCAAAATTTACAAGTGTTAAGTCGTCAACGACTCAATAATTCTTTGTATTGGTTAAGCTAAGTCATTGGTTATTTGGATGACTCGGTTACGGCCTAAAGGATATGCGGCGAGTTAAGTTAAGTTCTATAAGTTGTAATGTGCATGAAGGAAAAAGCCTCAAATCAGAACAATGCAAATTTCTTTAAATCCTGTCTCGGCCGCGACTCAAATCTAAGGAGGCATTTAGTTGAGTCGGTCATAGGTTCAAGCATGGAAAAGAGGCTCAAGTACTGAGTCGTTCAGGGCTTATGGTTTGAGTCGTGTATAGTTTGAAAGGTTGAGTCATGGAAAGTAACCCAAGTGCTGAGTCGTTCACGGCTCATGGCTTGAGTCGTTCGCGACTTATAGTTTAAGTCATCTACGGTTTATGGCTAAAACATTGAGTCGTATACGGCTGAGATTGCAAGGCTTTTCAAAATCAGTGGTCGAAAGGCAAAACCTAATTCGCTAACTCTTGGAATTCCTCATCACGCCTCATCTCACAGCCCCCCTTTTCCTGTCTCAATCCACTAACCCGGTAATGCTAAGGCAACAAGGATCTGTCACATTCCCAATGGAGCCCATCGTCCTTCCATACCAACAAATCACCCGAGAAACAATCTGAAATGTTTCGCATCGATCTTAAATTCAATGCATTGCTGAACTCGCGTATCGAATAGTGATCTAGAATCGATTACAACAATTCAAAGTGAAGCGCAGCACATGAAAACAAACTAAAGCCGAAAGATGAGAATTTGTGATTCAACGTTGATTATTATGGATTAAGATTGAATTTGCTTACGAAGTATAATGGTTGGGATGAATCGGAGAGTAGCAGGGTTGAATTCGCCTTCGGAAATGAGATTCAAAGATGCGTTAATGGCGTCACAAGATGATGAGACAGAGATCAAGTGAGGAAGAAGAACAACGCAATAGCTTATATACAAGGCAGGGGAGAATGAGAAAGGACTCACGAGTCATAGGCCGCCCTGAGTCGGTCACGACTCAAGAAGAAAGTCGAAGCACACGACTCATGATATAAGCGTGTACTTCGAGGGGCAATTGTTAACGCCGAGCGACTCAAGGAGCCTACGACCCATAATAGTTACCGACTCATGTAAAGGAGCGACTCAGTAAGTGCCGACTCATCAAGACTAGCGACTCAACTAGCCCACGACTCATCCTATAAGGCCACTCAAAGGAGCGACTCACGACTTAAGGAGCCTAATAAGTTAAAGCGTCAGCGACTCAACATGTAGGGCAGTCAGCGACTCATTGGTGGCAACGACTCAGCGAGCTAGTGCTTTAAAGGTACAGTGTGGATTAACGACTCAGCAGGGTCTGCGACTCAAGGCCTAGACCAATTCAACGACTCAAGAGGCCGCTACGACTCAAAAGATGGGCCGACACACGACACAAGACTCAGAGGCAAGTTCAAGATCATGCTGCAAAGAAGTGACTTGCAGACGACTCACGACTCATCATGAGTCGGTCACGACTCATGATGAGTCGACCACGACTCATGACTTTGCAATTTCAGCCTAGGAAGTTTGCCTATAAATACGTAGCCACTTCCAACGTTCAAAGGACTTTTGGGGACTGACTTCCTACGGGCCATTACTCTGCTATTGTCTCGACTTCAAGCAACACTCAAGCAACATTTCTATCACTCCAATCACCAAAGACATTTCAACAAATCTCGTGAAGAAAAATAACTCATTCATCATGCATTCAAAGGATTCTTCTACATCGGGGTTTGAGATATTTGTCTAAGTGTGTTGTAATCGGAGTTGATTGTAAAAAACTGTATCTAAATAAACAATAAAGAGCTTCAAAGTGGACGTAGGCTTGATCCTAAGCCGAACCACTATAAATACTGTGTCTCTTACTGTTTTTCTACATACTTTCTGCTTATTTCTGATTCCCATACAAGTGGGTGGTGCTTTCACAATCACATCTTATACACTAGGGTGTTGGCGTTTAAATTTAAGCGTTAACATTTAATAATAAGGCAAGTGATCCATAAGAACAATGGAGGGTGAAGCATCTTGCTCAACTTGAAAAAGGTTAAATCGCTCGAAAACATAAAATCAACCACAACAATACCTAATTTTATATAAGGGAGATGCAGAAATACTAAAAATATATTCATTCTTCCACTTGCGTTCCCTTTTTAATTTTTAGTTTTGATGTTAATATCCATATAACAAAAAAAACTTCAAGCGAAACATTATACAACTGCCAATTTCCAAATAAATTATTCAAAACAAAGTTTTAAAAAATTACCTCCATAAATTAGAATCAATTATTGTCTCTGTCTTCTTCGATAAAGCATTGAACTACACTTACCCAAACCCTCTGTAGCTCTACTTCAACCCTTTCTGGTTATAAACGTAAATCCAAGTTTTCAAAATCTTTATATCATAGAGCTTTGATACATAACATAGCAATAGCATCATGAACTTTCAGATCAATAATAATTTTAAAAGCAAACCCACACAACTCCGTTACTAATAAAAGAAGAATAAATATATTTGAAATTAAAAGAAACGAAAGAAGTCGTACCCAAAACCTTTACTGCCCTACTATTATTTAGTCTATGGTGAATTCCATTACGCAAACCCCTTGAGTATGCTTTGATTTCAGGCCTAGTTTTTTTTTCCGTGGTAAGAGATTGGGAAGCGAGGTAAGGAATATTTAGGGTAAAGGAACTGAGGTACGAAGAAATAGACAGGGAAAAAACATGGTATAGATAGTTTTAAAACGTGCTGAAGGAATGGGTCATGAACGTGGTGTAGAAAAGACGAACTTGGTCGTAGATATTATTTCCTCTTTTAAATAAGGCCGGGGCAGTATTGGCAATTCGAAAAAGGCTTCACCCCTTCAAGTATTTGCTTTATATATAAGATATATATAATATCACATCCAGTCAATTCAATCATTCAACCAATAATTTAAATTTAACTATTTAAATTTTAAAATGTAATCCAAATGAGTGAGACTTTTGTTTTGCAATCCACATCAATCTTGCCTTGGTTTCTCGATTTTTGACCTTGAATAACAATTTATATGATTTATTAATATTCGAAATATAATCGAACCATTAAGTACCATTTAATAATTCAATTGGCAAATGATTTAAGTTTGAACGAATTTTCCTTTAAATAATTCCTTTGTAACTAAAATAATTTAGATCTAATTAAACGAATACATCTTCATTATTTTAAAACTAACTAGTAAATGAAAATAGGTATATATGTATATTTATTCTCTTTTGAAACTACATGCATACATATAAAAATAATTTATAGTTTTCAAAATCTAATTTTATATAAACTTTAACACGTTCAAATTCCTAATTTTTTTCTTTACTATATATAACAAAAAACAAACAGTAATCTGTTTTGCTAAAAGAACTTACTTCTTTAACAAATGTGTATCTTCAAAAATAAAGATCTGACTTAAAATTCTTCCCTTTCTCTGCAAATATATATATATATACACACATGTGTGTGTTATTTAATTAAATTTGAAAAAGGAAATCGATTACCTTACTGCCAACCTGGTCACGAACGACGACGCTCGCCCACACCAAATCTAACACGCGCCATCGAAAACCACGCGACTCACCAGTACTTTGCCGAGATCGCTCCTCCCTCACACTACAGCCGAGCTCATGACACCTCTTGCAAGGTTTCCATCGCGATCCCCAAAACTACGCTCGAATCCATGCCGCCTCTGACTTTGCTTACCCACGTGATAACAACTCCCATTGATTATCGCCGCTCTAACCCAGAGCTTCCAGCCACCCTCTACTTCTCGCGAGTGCACGCGCGAGAGCTTCGTTCATGCGATGCCGATAAGCTATGCTCAAGCTCGACGCCGCCTCTCCCACACATTCGAAACTTCGACTCGCAACCTTCATCATTTTTTAGAGAACGACGAACTGATATCGGTTTAGGGAAGGAGGAGAGAGCAATCGCGATTAAATTCGCACAGCCATTATTATTATATTTTTTAATTTGGCGATTACGGATTGAAGGAAAGGAGATAGAGATAGGGACGCGATTCATTTCCTTATCTGTCTCGGCCATTATTATTTTTCTTCTTCCAATTTTCTTTTCGATTTTGTTGAACGAGATATTCATTCATCTTTTTTTTCTTTTAGAGTACGCGTGTTAACCCAGTTCAATACGTGTTTTAAAATTCCATTACATGTCCACATAGATTTGCAACAGTTCCAGTGCAATTTATATTAATTATTTAAATTTAAAATTCAAATTTAAGTCATCCCAAAAACGAAGCCTAAAATCTCGATCCCCTATCGAGGCGTGCCGCTAGGCGTTTATAATGTTAAACTCCTATTCCGAATACAATGGAAAAGGTTTCGAGTCCTAATTCGATCGTATGGAGAAGATAGCTTTTTGGACCCAGTTATAATATTGAATTTTCAATATAGATTTCAGCGCGTTTATCTACCGTACGGCCGAACGATCACTCCAAACACTATGAAAATTGAAATCCGATAATAATACACTATTACGGATCCAATGAAACTCGTTTCGTCGAATTCCGAGAGTGTGCCTCGGAAGGCTATTTTTAAGTATTGATTTAAATAATATATTTCCAAACTGAACAAAACAGTTTTAAATTTAACTTTTGAAAGTTCTGTTTCTCCAGTATTATCAATATAAATTTTATAAGCCTTTAAATTATATTTAACAGACTCAAAATCCCAGAATTCATATTTTACCTGATTTCCAATTGTTTAATTCAATAGTTTATTTGTCCACCAAATAGTGATATTTGAAATTCAAGTTAAACTAACTTTCAAATATTTAAAATTAATTAAATATTTCAATTTCAAATATCTAGAAATTCCAGGTTGTCACAAACACCCTTTGTTCGACTCCCACGTTTCCCTCAGCGTACCTTAACCGAAGCCTGCCTCGTCCTTCATGTAAACCGCATCTTCTCTTTTCCTATAAAAAATATATATACATATACATATTTACAGAAGATAAAGGTATATATTTCATATATATATATATATATATATATATATATATATATATATATATATTATGATTCGCCGGTTTCTTGGTTTTCGTATACTTCCTATTACCATTCCTCTTTTATATATAAGAATATTTGATAGTTGACCACATGTATATTATTTTTGATATTTGTCATTTGCCCACCTGATTGTTTATATATATAATAGTAATGTAAGTTTATATATATAAAGTAAATTATCTTGTTTGCAAATAAAGAAAAAGTTATATATGTATAATATGTTTAAAGTATTTATTTGAATTTATATTATTATTTTAAATTAGACTTTTGTAACAATTTATATATATGTATAATATGCTTAATATATATAAGTGATTTTATCGACTGATTGAATTCAAGCTTCTAGCTTTGCCACTGTCCGAATCTACATTCGAGTGTCATATTCGTATCTGTGTCACCATCATTGTTTTCTCTAGCCTCAAAAGGTGAGCAATCACTCACGATTAGCATTCTTATGTTTAGTAAATTTAATTCACTTGAAATAACGATTGTAATATGTTGTTAAATTTGAATTATTAAGTTATTTAATTGTTAAATATGATATGTCATTATCTGCAGTTGTTCACCTATGACATATGATCACCATATCTGTTGTATATATTTAAATTTGTTACTGATGATATGCTTGTTATTGATATGTTATATTATTATCATAATTATTCTCACTATGCAAGTTCCCTATTAGTTTAGAAATTCCTTATTGGATGAAATGATACATACCCTAACGACCTTATAGATTAGAGAAAATCATTATGGGTTGAAATGATAAAACCAAGCGATTTTCATCAATTTTGAAATTTTGGGATTGTGGGTTGAAATGATATATACCCGTAAATATTTAATTATTGCGGATTGAAACGATAAATATCCGTATCACTTGACCATAGGATAGAAAACTATATACGGACATCGTTGGTTTATATTTGAAAATGATTTCCAAAGTTTGAAAGGAAATATATGGTTTTATTAAATATTGACTTTTGAAATATAATTAAAGATTTTTAGTATGTGTAAAATCTAGATTTTTTAAAATTAAATGTTTTGGAAATTATAAAATTCTAAGTTAAGTTTTAAAATGTAAATTATAAAATTTTACATATAACTTTATTATTCTAAAATATATAAAATAATATTTAAAATAGATTTAATAATAATAAGATTTGATTTAATAATAATTTAATAATAATTTAATTTAACTAATATAGAATATGTTTTAAATATTTGTTTAAGTTTATTTTAATATCTTGAAAATAGATTTTTGTAATAACTTTAATAAATTAAGGATGGAAAGATAAATTGAAATTGATTTGTAATTTAATTTTTTTAAGAATTGTATTTAAATAGAAATTGATTTTAAAACTTATTAATTTGAGATTGTTAAGATATGATTTTATAACTTGATAACTCGATTTTTATTAAAGGTGAATAAATGAATATTTTCATATTTAAATAAGATTGAAATTGAATGTTTAATTTTGATTTAAATTTGAATTTGAGATTGTTTATAAAAGTGATTAAATGAATATTTTTAGAATTTAATATAATTGAAGTTAGATATTTAATTATTGATTTTATTTAAATTTGTAATGTGAGATTTCATTTAAATGTTATTAAAATGATTTAAGTGAATAATTTCAAATTTGAATAAAATTAAAGTTGAATTTTGAAATATAAATGAGATTTATCAAAATTGAGTTATTGTAAATTGTTTGAATATGTAAATCGAAATCTATTGAAATTGGAAGTAGTTTTAATTTTTAGTTGAAATCTAGATTTGAAATAGATATAAATTAAAATGGTTTCAATGAGAATTTGAATTGAACCTTTAACCTTTAAATTGAAATTGTTGAACTAGGATTTATTTAAATTGAATTTTGGAATTAAAGTTGATTTGATCGATTTGTGAAATTGGAAGAAATTATTTTTAATATATATATAAAGTATTTTTAATATATATAAACTATTTTTAATACATAAACCATTTTAATCTATAACCTATTTTTAATTTATAACTATTTCAAAATAAATAAAAACTATTTTCAATGTTTGAACTATGTAAGTGGAAACTGTTATGATTTAGATTTAATGGATTCAAATACTAATATTTTGATATGATGGTTTAAACTATTTTTGTGAATATGATTTCGAAAGTGATATGATTTCGAAAGTGAATATGATTTCGAAAGCGATTTGATTTTTGAAAATAATACGATTTTTTTATATGAAGTATGAACTGTTTAAATGATTATAAAAGTGATTTTATAAAATGACCACAGTGTGAAATAAGCGTTGATTGTCAAAAAGAGTCCGGGATCGGATATTGTCGTACTCTTTGCTAATACCGAAAACCACTTTAACACCTATGTACATGGTGGAGATTCCAGAATGAAGTAGGATGGTTTGACGACGATTCTATATGAGGTATTAGCGCGCTCTGACTCCGGTGAGTCAGCTTGATGTGGCTAAAACAGGAGCTATACTGGGTCAAGTGGGGTCGCTTCCCATATCTAGCACATTTCTTCGATACCATTCTAGTGCTTATGTGATTTGATTGGGTGCACCTTTGATTTGGAAGTGTGTCTCGAGGTGGGCGGTAGTAGCTGTTATGCATTACAACCAGTCCGGGAGTGCAAACGGTAGAATCCTACACTGGCATTGCCTTTTGTGCCATGTCACATGCCTTATCGTGCCCTCTGCGATTTTTTTTTTGTACCGTACCTATGGAGTGCTCCCTGAGTATCCCATAAGTTTGGTAGGGCTTACAGAATCTATATAGACCACGGGAATTTATAAAAATGCGTTAAGGGGGATAAGGGTAATGCCTTAACGTTATTTTAATAGTTTACTTTACTATAGACATTATCTGTGTAGCGTATTGTACTATATATATAGATAATTTAACGGATCCTTAGAGGATGGGAATCTCAAACATCCTTTAAGTTATTTTGTATTTTAATTGACATTTCACTTGAGTTGAATTTACCGGTATAAGAATGTTAATCCCGACTCGAGTGTTTTGTATTTACTTTATGCTCGGGTCAGACTGAGTGTTACAGCATTTGAGACTCACCTTTGGAGCTTGAAGCTTTGCTCGAAGATCGGTCTTATATCTATTCATCTTTTAGTTATTTCCAGTTTTATGTTCAGGCTTGTCAGTTGCCGTTGTATTAGTGACTTCTATGTATTGGGTATCTGTTGTATTTTGTGTCAGACTCTATTGTTTATTGTAGTAGCTTCATGAACTATTATTTATCTATTTCGCTGCTTATTGTTATATACTCTATGTCTGTGATTATGTGATTGATTTATTTACTGTACATGCTAAGTTTTGCCAAATATAAATTAACAATCTGTTGTTTTGAGCAATTCAAGTCTGACATGAGTGGTTTGAAATACTAGGTCTATCAGAGCTCTAGTTTAAGCTAACTTAGAATATGGAGTAAAAACTCATTAGAGATAGGGTAGCAATACCCTAGAATGAGTAGAATAAATAATAGAGTCAACTTCGTTCGAGCTTGAAATTTCTTTGTTAGGATTCCCTTTGATTCAGATTTCTTTTGGATTATGGGACTCTCCTTTTCATTCTGAAATCCATTCTTGTCTTTTCTTGTTCGTGTTCTTCTTGATACTAAAGCATCCCATAGCTTCAACCTCAATTGGCAATGTCTTCGTTGTGTGTAACTAATCTCACCGGCGGTTCCACCAACCTTAGTATGAATTGTAAAGGGGGTGAAACTCCTTTACAACAGGCGTCGACTCGTCGGAGATTTATACGTCCCCGGTTTTGATGTTGTTATCACTTCCAAAGCCCAAACTGTTTCTCTAGTAGACGATCCGGGTAATTCTCTTATGATCGAATGTCGATTGCCTTAAGATTATGCAGGCAGTTTTATCTTCTCGCTTGATTCTTAGCTTTGTGATCTTGACTCTACCCATGTTGTCCAACTCTTTTCGATGTCTATGGTGAAGTCGCTTCTATCCCTCTCAAGCGGGAAATTGAATTCTGCATCACTCTTATTTCTATAGCTTGACATGTTGTCCTTCCTCCCGGATGTATGGTTTCTTTGAGTGGTTATTTATTCCCTTTGGATTAACCAATGCTCCTACCTTCTTCGTCGACCTCATGAATCGCGTTCTCCATAATGTCTTCAATAAGTTGTCCTGGTTTTCATTGATGATATTCTCATTTTTTTCTAAGTCTCGGTTGACTCGGTTAAGGTCGCCCACGATTAATAAAAGTCTATCCGTCTTTCCTCTTCTGAAATTTAATTATTTTATCATCCTTTCGAGCTTATCTTCTTAGTTAGAATTCTCTTTGATTAGGGTCCCTGTAAATTTGAATCTCCATCCTTATTGTGAAGTCCACTCTTGAATCATCCTATGATAAAGCGTATTTGTAACTAATATAAAATGGTTATATTGTGTTGTTTGAGTTGTTAAGTTTGATTTGGGTTTCGATCGAATCATCTGGCTAACACTATCAATAGGAATTCCAAAACACTTGAATATAGCAAACTAACACAATAATATTTTCGAAATTGGTAAATGGAATAATTTTATGTAGAATTATATTTTATGTATAATTATATTTTATATATAAAAGTATAATTTTCTGAAATTATATAGGGTGTTAGAGATGATAGTACTAGATTATCATTTTTCGCTTTGTCAACGTTCCAAAACCATTAACTATTGCTGTAAGTTATAAGAAGATGAAATTTTGAAAATATGGTTTACAAATCTGATTTGCGAATATATGAAATTTAATTAAGGATTAGAGAATTAAATTTTTGGTGCCCTTCAAAAAAAAATTAGTTTTGAAGTTTGGAAAATATATTATTTGAAAGTATTTTCGAATGAAAATTGTTTCAAAGAACTTTAAAAGAAATAAGTCTGCACTCTCCTCTTTTGTCCCTGGAAAAATAATTTCGGTGATGACTGCAACATTAGGGACATTTACGTTCGAGTTTCAAAGTGGAGAGACCACTTAGTAGCTTTGCTACACTTTTGTTTTGAAAAAATGGATTTTATTTGAATTTCTTTAGTATGGTTTGATGTATAAAATACATATATGTATATATTTATTTCAAAATGTGCAAAGTGAAACAGAAAATTTAACTCTAAAATTCTATGTTAAGTGGTGGTTTTCAATTATTGAAATGAAGAATTTTTTTTGAATAATTGGAGTATTTAATATAAGAAATGGAATTGAAACAACTTGAAACAGTTAAACTAGGATAAAATTAATTTGTATAATACTCAATTGCATTCTAATATATATATATATATATATATATATATATATAACTTACCTAAAATATCCAAAAAATTAAAGTGTTAACGTTAATATGTAATTGAAGGTTATAAAAGAGAAATTTAAATAAAATAAAATAAAATGTTCAGATTAAATTTTTGCTTAATAGAAATGTTGTAAATAAAAGTTAAATTTATATAATGCTCAATTACATTCGGATACATTAATAAACCTACCTGGAAAGGTTTGAATATAATTGAATAATATACAACATAAATGAAAGTAATAAGACGTAATTAACAAATTTTATTAAGGGAATTTATAAATAAAGTTGAGTGGTCATAATAAATGATTATACACTAATTAAGTGAAATAATCGTATAATAAAAAGAGTATGTTACTTAAGTAAATAAAAATGAACTTAAAGTTATAATGTAATATGGAATGTTAATACTGAATTGAAAAAATATATTATTGGAGGGTTAATTAAGTGATATTGACATTAGAAGAAACAAATTGTGAATGAGATAAAATAAATGAAATTTATATGATTTTAAATTAATTGTTGTATCTGGTACTTTGTATTTTGAATCTATCATTCCTTTCTGTTACATCTATTATCCTATCTCGTTCCTTTTTGGGGATGAAAAGTTTTGAGTGGGGGAGAGTGTAACGACCTGGAAATTTTAACCATTTCAATAACATAATTAACTGAATTTTTCATGAAAATATAACAATTAAATCTGGCAATGAAAAGTTGATATTTGGTATGCGTCTATTGAGGCTTAGCGAATGGTAAATTTTTATTGCAAGATATATAAGTTAGTTTGGTTATGTAATTTTCAATTTCAATTAAAATTAGTTAAATTTGAAAAAAATAAAATATTGTCGAAACCTGAATATTTTTCTATAACAAAAATGTAAAACATTTTTTGAGGGATACATCATAATTCGTTTCGTTAAATTTGGATTCTCTAGTCTCGTTTATCTTATTTTGGATGAATTTGCAGCAGTTTGGCAGTGAAATATCGACTTTTGATAGGAGGTTGTATCGCTGATATTTGTATGTCATTCTATTCGTCTCGTCGTGCTGATCTCTGCAGTATATTCGTTTGTGTATTTTGATGTCCGATACGCAGCAAAATCGACGAAATGGTTAACCGTATCGGTACCCGTTTCACTCTTTTGGGTTCTTGTGTCCATTCAATTTCCACTGTTTATTAACCCAATAGCCACTAGCCTTTATTATTTTTTGAATTTATGGTGACTTTTGTTTTTCCACCCTGGTTCCAACATGTAACGACCCGCCTTTGGACAGTTTAAACCGACGATCAAATACCCATGTCGATTCCAAACCATTAAAAGGGCAGATAGTTATTGGGGTAATTAAGAAAAGAAAAGGAAGGGAAATAAAGGAAATGAAACAACACAGAATCTCACAGCGGAAGGCTAAAGTATAATAATAAAATAACAGTTCATGAAGCTGTTAATTAAATGAATACATTTGAAATGAATACATTTGATTATTATTATACAACATTTATCAGAGTTACATACACAACAAATATCATACAACAATGCAGCGGAATGGAATGAATATAATAGTAGTAGATAATATACCAAATCTTCGTCTCCGTCCTCCAAGGAAATGATCTTCACCTAAACTGAAAACTCAGGACTGACCCGAGCGTAATGAAAAGACAAAACACTCGAGTCAGGACTAAAATATCCTTATGAAAGTTAAATCAATCGTCAATAAATATGAGTGTGACGGCGTCAGAGATGTTTACGGGGTTTTACATCTCATATCCAGTGTCAACGTGCGTGCAATAACTTAAGAGATGTTACGGGATTTTCCATCTCTCAAGGATCCGTGAAACTATCTACTATGTAGTAATATACGCTAAGTAGATAATGTCTATCAGTAATATAAAATATCAAAATAGCGTTAAGGCGTTACCATAATCCCCCTTAACACATTTTATATTCCCAAAAGCATATACAATACCGTAGTTTCCCCAAAACCGGAAGTCACCAGAGGGCAATCCATATACTCAAGGTACAAATCAAAACGTAGTGGTCGCGAATAGGATAATCAGTATGACAAGGTACATGAGGCGATACCAACTAGGATACTAGTAGTTGCGTGATCCGGACTGATGTTGGGCATAGCCAGCAGCTACCCCAACACCGCGAAACAACACTCCCAAATCAAGGGGTGCACCCAAATCGCATCACAAATGTAATAGAAATGGTATCGAAGAAGTGTGTCCGCTAGAGATGGCGAACCTCAATGGCCCGGCGCGGCTCCTGTTTTAGTCATATCAGGGGTCATCCAAAATCGTTCTCTTTCTTCAGTCAACGCGTTCACCAAACCATCCACTTCATTCTGGATCAACACTTCGCGTATAATAGTTATTAAAGTGGTTTTCGGTATCGACAGAGAGTATGTCCATATCCGATCCCGGTCTCTTTAATAACTACGTATTATTACACCGTTGGCTCCTTTACATTTCGCATCGATTCATGATTGATATCAAATGTCATATTCACTTCAAAATCAAATCCATTTCAAATATCGACATAGCCATTCAAAGTATAAGGTTCCTTTTCAAAAATCATTTTGCGTCTCAGTATCTTATTTCGGTTTCAAAATCATCCCGAATTTAAATTTTATGTTGCAACTTCATTTAACCCAATTCGTATTTAAATTCAAGATTTAAACATAAACATTCCACCTTATTAACCAGCTTGAAATTTTTAGAAAATAGTTTTAAGTAGTTTAAAAGTAGTTTAAATAATTAAAATAGTTAAAAATAATTAAAATCTTGCAATGGATTTAAAATAGATAAATTAGTTTAAAATAATTTAAATTGGGTTAAGTAGATTAAAAATAGATTAAAATAGTTTAAGTATTCAAAATGGTTTATATAACAGAGTAATTTGGAAAACAATTTAAAACAGCTTCAAAACCAATCCATTTCAATTACAACTTCCCAATTCCAATCAATTTCAATTTCCATTTTACCGATTCAATTTCGATTTCAATTCAAAACAATGTCAACTTTAACTTCAAATCAATTCAATTCTACATTCACCTTCAATTTATTCAATTTCAATTTTTTTTTTTCGATTTGGAGCTTGATTTCAAAATATCCATTTATAACACTTAACAAATTTTCCATCAATATTCAAGTCTAAATTCCAATTTCAAATATGATTCAATTCCAAACTCGATGTCAAAATGTCATTTTTATATCACATTTACTTGGTAATCTTCAAAGCTCGAATTAAGGTTAAATCTTTAAACAAATCAATTTTCGAAATTCAATCAAATTCTAATTTTTAAATTTCAAAGTCTCGAATCATATTACTTAACAATTTCTTATAACCAAGATTTATTTCATCATTCCAAAACTCAATTTTTCAATAAATTCGATTTCTATAAATTGATTTCTATTTATAACCTTTAAATCAAAACATTTAAATAAACTTCAAATCGACGATTTTTTTTTTAAAATTATTAATTTAGCCAATCCGGTGTCCGTATATAATTTTCTATCCTATGGCCAAGTGATTAGTTATTTCAATTAAATGTCAGGGATGAATATATATCACTTAAATTAAATCACGGTATCATATGTATGCATAACAGGATATATATATATAAGCAAAAACATCCAAACATTCAATTATCAACCAATAGCATCCATCAAAATACATCATCTAATAAACAATACAATTCATAGCAATTTCATAGTTATCAATGTCAGGCAATTTAATCGCAATTCAATTTCAATTTAACTGTCAATTTAATTTTCAACGGTTAATTCAAACGACAATCTATATGACAATTAATTTCTATCAAACAATGACAAATAAAATCATAACACATCATAATGTCAAATTTAACTAGCATAAAAATATTTAGTACGGTGTGAGCGTTATAAAACACTCACCTTGATTTTAATGCAGTCCCGGCGTTTTATTTCGAATAAAATTAAACGGACGTTTAATTTTACCCGAAATTTTCAATAGCTTCAACGGTTCCAATCCAGCTCCATTGCGTAGTGCTCGACAAAACGATTGCAACGCAATTCGTTTCGTCCAGAACGGACCTCGTATGAAAGAGTTATCGCATTTAGAAGTTTAAACAATTTAAAATATAAAATAATTTACACAATCCTTTTATTTTCAAATTTTCTCACATCTGGGCCGTCCATCTCACCAAGGAAATCAGACCGCTCCTTGTATCTTCTTCTTCCCGTTCAATTTCTCGTGAGAACAAACCCAAGCCGCCGTCTACCCCCTAATTTTCGCCACCATCACAACGACTTCTGCCCCGATCAACTACCACCAGTTCGAAGCCAACACTCGACTCCACCACCACCAGGAACCGCGTGAAGCTCGGCCCCACCCTGGTTGAGAAAAACGTGCGCGAAACGAGGATGAACGCGGCCCATTTTCTCCGCCTACAGTCGATGATTCGATGAAGTAGCTGTATGGATCTGAAGCTCTCCTTACGCTCTTTAACTTTGTTGTTGAACACTTTCTCCAATTGCTTACGGATTTAGAGAGATTAAGGAGGAAAGAAGATGAATTTCTGGCCTTAGAATATGAAAGTGGCGGCCTGGTCTCAAAACCCTAGGGTCGTTTTTATTTTGCAAAAGTGAATAGTAAATGGTGTTTATATAGAAAATTTACGAACCACTATTCATCAAAAAAATTCCGAACTCCAAACGAAGCGCGGTGACCGGCGTTTCTAGGGTTTATCCCGCATTCTGGACACAATGAAACAGGTTTCGGAAGCTAATTCGATCGTATGTGAGACTTATAGCGATAAACGATCAATTTAAATTAAATCGATTTAAACGAATTTCTATGCGTTTTGGCTTGCCCCGGACAAACGGTAAATCTGATTGACACGAAATTTGAAATCTTACAATAATATCCCGTTACGGATCTGATGAAACTAGTTTCGTCAAAATCCGAGACCGTTTGAAAAATGACTATTTTAACTCGTTAAAATAATATTAAAAACAATTTCGATGTGTTTCGAGCTGCCACGGTCAAACGACAACTCCGATTGCTACGAAAATTGAAATCCGATAATAACTAACTATTACGGATCCAATGGAACTGGTTTCATCCAATTCTGAGACTGTTCAAAAATTGGCTATTTTCAATCGATAAATAAATATTAAAGTATTCACTTTTCACAAATAAATTTTTAATTCAGTTTTAAAAGTTCTATAACTTCACTATAACTCCAATATGATAAAATAAAATTTTACAAATCATTTTTAATCATATTAAACCCGTTATTAAATTTTATCCAATAAATTTCAATTTTAAAATATTATTAACTCGCATTATAATCCAAATATAACTTACATTCATTTTGGAAACCAATTTGAATCATATTAAATCAAATTTCAAATATTCACTCTATTTTCATATATTAAATTTCAATATCCAATTAATCATATCCAATTCGGAATTTAATTATTCAAACATTTGTAATTATTAAATTTAAACAAAATTTGATTATTAAATCCCTATCTTTTGAAATATTGAAATTGAACTTATAGGATTCAACCTTTAAAACCAATTCACAATTTTAGAACACTATTTTCATTTTACATTTATTCAATTATTCAATAAGTTTTAAATATTCAATTTAAACCATTTACCTGTTCAATATTCAATATTTGATTTTCAAAAGATTTTACTTATCAATCAACTTCTCTATTATACCTAATGAATTTCAACATTTATTATCCTATTCAACTATTGATTTCAAAGGCATTCACTAAGTAGCTTTTATTTTCATTACTTGGATAATTATTGTTGCAATTCATTCTAGTTATTATTATTCCAAACGAATTACAATTTTTTTCTAACACTAAATCACGAAAACTTATTAAATTAGCTATTTTAATTATCGAAAATTTTCGGGTCGTTACATTCTCCCCCACTCAAAACTTTTCGTCCCCGAAAAGGAAAAAGAAGGGAAAAGAACTAAGTATAGAATTCACATTAGATATATTTCATTCAAAGTTACTAACTTATAAAACAATGAAATTCCATTTATAAAGTTGTAACTACGCTTCCACTAAGTTATTCCAAACGGCTTTCTAAATTTAAAGTTAGTTATCCAAACAAGTTATAAAAATTTTTAAAACTTGAAAAATTTTCTAACACCCGGATTTACGAAAAATTTCGGCAGAGTCTCCTTTGCGCGGCTCGATCGGTACAACTACAAAACGCCTCTACGGGCCCCAAACAAACAAAAGAAAATCCAAAAGCCAAGTGGCTCATCAAAAATCACCAAATCCAATGATAAAATAAACATGTACCTTATATTTTTATTAGCGAGCATATACGAATAATATAGCGTGAAAGCGAGCTCCAAATGCGAAGCAAGCGCAATCCGCACCTACTAAACACTCAACAAACCATGAGAAACATGCATATATGAAAATAATATCAATATACACAATATAGCAACATAACAACTACATGTGCCAACATAGCAAATGCAACAAAACAACAAATGCAACCATCAATCAACTATCATCCAACAAATCCATAACCAATCAATATAAATTCACTTCTCATTAATATTTATTGACTAGGTTTCAATTTTAATCATAGTTGATTCATTAACGTTGGATTTTTCTAACATTCATCCTCAATTCAATTAGTTAACATTCACTAATTTATATTTACATTAGTTCACTTCCAATTTGAATCAAATTAAATTCATTTAACTTTCAATTTGATTTCAGTGATTTATAGCTTTCAATTTCATTAACACTTAATGAATTATATGCAATCCACTAACAATCATATAACAACCAAATCATACCCCACATAACCAAAATATTAATTTTACATTCAATTTGGTTTATCTCCTTCAATTCCAATTATACAATTTAAAAGAATCATTTTATATTTGGCATCTTATATTTCCAATATTAACTTTAATTAAATCCGTAAGCCGTACATATATCATCCGTAAGCAATATCAATCTAATCGCTTATTCGATCACACAATTTCACTTCCAAACTAGTATCGTTCACACGACTCTCTAGTGCGGACTCGGATTTGGTTTCTTGATTGGAAACTGTTACTCTCCTTGCATAGCCATATGCTATGATAGAGAATTCCAGAATCAATTAAAAATCCATATCTAGGGTTCGTCGTCAGAAATCGAGTGAAAAATCCTAAATTGGATCGATATAAATCATCTCGAAATTTTGTGCTCGAATTTGGATCAAATCGTTATGCGAATAAAATAATATACGTACAATCCCACGTATTACCTTCCAATAGATTTCTATCCAATTTATCTATACTAAATTATTTTATTGACTTTCATTTTATTTACCATTTATTATTCACAATCCATTATTTAGTTAATATATCCATTTCTTTACATAGCATATTCTTCAACATTATCTTTTCTTAACACCTTATCAAAGAATTCGCTTACTCAAGTTCATTTTCAAACATTCTATATAATTTAATTAAATTCAATTTCATTTTAAAATTGATTCTTAGCTATAAGAAATTCCTTTGTTTATACTTATTGCATTTTCATAATTCCAGTTAATAACGAATTCATTTGTGGAACATTTTTTTTTTTTAATCATTACTTTAGTTTATTGTCATCTCATAAAAGTCTAACTTCTCATATATGACTTCTCTTAGTTTACAGATATCTTAAAGGTTACAAATTTAATTATTTTACAATCCCTTTGCAATTTATATTTTTTTTCTATAACCAATTTACAAAGATATAATACGATTCATTTCTTAAGTTCACTTACTTGTTCCATTTATTCATTCACCATTTCAGGTTATATTTAAGTATATAACATTTTTCCACAACCAAAATTTTCATTTACACATTTTAATTCATTTTGAGTTTTCCTTACTTGTATACTTCAATTACTTTCAGGTTCTGTTTATTTGTACAACATCTCATTACATATCCAAAACATCATTTAACTTCTTAATATTTGGTAAGTCTTGTTATGTGTTATCAGAATGCAAATTTTCGGTATTATACAAATTTATAGAATTTCATTTTACTAATTTAGAATGTTCACAATTTAATTTGTTTAAATCCCTTTTACCTTTCAACTTTAAAGTTTTCCTAAACAATAGCTTAGATATCTTAATCCTCTTATTTTTATAAATTTTGGTTATTCCCATTTCATTTAAATAATTTGAAAATTTCTAATTAACATAACTTAGAAATTTAAATGCTCGGTTCCTTTCAAATTGTTTGAAATAAACAAATACTTATATTATTATATATTTTTTTTTTTTATATATCAAATCATACCTTTGGAGTTTAAACCAAAACTCATTTACCCAAAATAATTTTTAAAGAAAAGCAAAGCTTCTTAGAAGTCTCCCCCACTTTGAGACTCGAAAATGAACGTCGATGATGCTGCGCAGTCATCACCGAAATTATCTTCCAGCGACATAAGAGAGGAGTACTAAATTTATTCCTTCCTTTAAAAATCCTTTCAAAATATTTCCATAAACAATTTCCAACTAATATTAATATATATTTCTTCAAAGCTTGGAAAACCATTTTAAAACCTCCGGGACATAATTCAATATTTTCCAATTTAAATCTATTTTAATTCATAAGTCACCTTTATAAAATATTCTTATAAGATTTCACAAGTGTTTTATATTTTCTTCAAATTATAGGAATTTCTTTCTTAAAACATTCCACAAGTATTTTATTACTGTTCTTTTGTAATTCAACTTAGTTATCAAATTACAATATCCAATTAGTGATAATAACCAATATTTTTATTCCTAACAGCCAGGTAAGCTAGATAAGTCACACTAATTTCTGAAGAATTTTCTTTATATACAAAATATAATTAGGGCAAAATTATTTCATTTACCCAATTTCAAAACAATACTATGTCGAATTGTTCTGTTTAAGTGTTTAGAGATCCCTATCAATGACGTTAATTACTCGTACTGACCAGAATCCATAAGCCACTCAACAAAACAACCGACACAATATAAAACATTTTATATCACTAACAAGTACGCTCTCTCATATACACTCAACTCATTCATATAGTTTACCTCTATTTCAATGAGTTACTCCCCACTAGAGCCAAGGTTTATCGCTAAACCAAAGCTCTGATACCAACTGTAACGACCCGCCTTTGGACAGTTTAAACCGACGATCAAATACCCATGTCGATTCCAAACCATTAAAAGGGCAGATAGTTATTGGGGTAATTAAGAAAAGAAAAGGAAGGGAAATAAAGGAAATGAAACAACACAGAATCTCACAGCGGAAGGCTAAAGTATAATAATAAAATAACAGTTCATGAAGCTGTTAATTAAATGAATACATTTGAAATGAATACATTTGATTATTATTATACAACATTTATCAGAGTTACATACACAACAAATATCATACAACAATGCAGCGGAATGGAATGAATATAATAGTAGTAGATAATATACCAAATCTTCGTCTCCGTCCTCCAAGGAAATGATCTTCACCTAAACTGAAAACTCAGGACTGACCCGAGCGTAATGAAAAGACAAAACACTCGAGTCAGGACTAAAATATCCTTATGAAAGTTAAATCAATCGTCAATAAATATGAGTGTGACGGCGTCAGAGATGTTTACGGGGTTTTACATCTCATATCCAGTGTCAACGTGCGTGCAATAACTTAAGAGATGTTACGGGATTTTCCATCTCTCAAGGATCCGTGAAACTATCTACTATGTAGTAATATACGCTAAGTAGATAATGTCTATCAGTAATATAAAATATCAAAATAGCGTTAAGGCGTTACCATAATCCCCCTTAACACATTTTATATTCCCAAAAGCATATACAATACCGTAGTTTCCCCAAAACCGGAAGTCACCAGAGGGCAATCCATATACTCAAGGTACAAATCAAAACGTAGTGGTCGCGAATAGGATAATCAGTATGACAAGGTACATGAGGCGATACCAACTAGGATACTAGTAGTTGCGTGATCCGGACTGATGTTGGGCATAGCCAGCAGCTACCCCAACACCGCGAAACAACACTCCCAAATCAAGGGGTGCACCCAAATCGCATCACAAATGTAATAGAAATGGTATCGAAGAAGTGTGTCCGCTAGAGATGGCGAACCTCAATGGCCCGGCGCGGCTCCTGTTTTAGTCATATCAGGGGTCATCCAAAATCGTTCTCTTTCTTCAGTCAACGCGTTCACCAAACCATCCACTTCATTCTGGATCAACACTTCGCGTATAATAGTTATTAAAGTGGTTTTCGGTATCGACAGAGAGTATGTCCATATCCGATCCCGGTCTCTTTAATAACTACGTATTATTACACCGTTGGCTCCTTTACATTTCGCATCGATTCATGATTGATATCAAATGTCATATTCACTTCAAAATCAAATCCATTTCAAATATCGACATAGCCATTCAAAGTATAAGGTTCCTTTTCAAAAATCATTTTGCGTCTCAGTATCTTATTTCGGTTTCAAAATCATCCCGAATTTAAATTTTATGTTGCAACTTCATTTAACCCAATTCGTATTTAAATTCAAGATTTAAACATAAACATTCCACCTTATTAACCAGCTTGAAATTTTTAGAAAATAGTTTTAAGTAGTTTAAAAGTAGTTTAAATAATTAAAATAGTTAAAAATAATTAAAATCTTGCAATGGATTTAAAATAGATAAATTAGTTTAAAATAATTTAAATTGGGTTAAGTAGATTAAAAATAGATTAAAATAGTTTAAGTATTCAAAATGGTTTATATAACAGAGTAATTTGGAAAACAATTTAAAACAGCTTCAAAACCAATCCATTTCAATTACAACTTCCCAATTCCAATCAATTTCAATTTCCATTTTACCGATTCAATTTCGATTTCAATTCAAAACAATGTCAACTTTAACTTCAAATCAATTCAATTCTACATTCACCTTCAATTTATTCAATTTCAATTTTTTTTTTTCGATTTGGAGCTTGATTTCAAAATATCCATTTATAACACTTAACAAATTTTCCATCAATATTCAAGTCTAAATTCCAATTTCAAATATGATTCAATTCCAAACTCGATGTCAAAATGTCATTTTTATATCACATTTACTTGGTAATCTTCAAAGCTCGAATTAAGGTTAAATCTTTAAACAAATCAATTTTCGAAATTCAATCAAATTCTAATTTTTAAATTTCAAAGTCTCGAATCATATTACTTAACAATTTCTTATAACCAAGATTTATTTCATCATTCCAAAACTCAATTTTTCAATAAATTCGATTTCTATAAATTGATTTCTATTTATAACCTTTAAATCAAAACATTTAAATAAACTTCAAATCGACGATTTTTTTTTTTAAAATTATTAATTTAGCCAATCCGGTGTCCGTATATAATTTTCTATCCTATGGCCAAGTGATTAGTTATTTCAATTAAATGTCAGGGATGAATATATATCACTTAAATTAAATCACGGTATCATATGTATGCATAACAGGATATATATATATAAGCAAAAACATCCAAACATTCAATTATCAACCAATAGCATCCATCAAAATACATCATCTAATAAACAATACAATTCATAGCAATTTCATAGTTATCAATGTCAGGCAATTTAATCGCAATTCAATTTCAATTTAACTGTCAATTTAATTTTCAACGGTTAATTCAAACGACAATCTATATGACAATTAATTTCTATCAAACAATGACAAATAAAATCATAACACATCATAATGTCAAATTTAACTAGCATAAAAATATTTAGTACGGTGTGAGCGTTATAAAACACTCACCTTGATTTTAATGCAGTCCCGGCGTTTTATTTCGAATAAAATTAAACGGACGTTTAATTTTACCCGAAATTTTCAATAGCTTCAACGGTTCCAATCCAGCTCCATTGCGTAGTGCTCGACAAAACGATTGCAACGCAATTCGTTTCGTCCAGAACGGACCTCGTATGAAAGAGTTATCGCATTTAGAAGTTTAAACAATTTAAAATATAAAATAATTTACACAATCCTTTTATTTTCAAATTTTCTCACATCTGGGCCGTCCATCTCACCAAGGAAATCAGACCGCTCCTTGTATCTTCTTCTTCCCGTTCAATTTCTCGTGAGAACAAACCCAAGCCGCCGTCTACCCCCTAATTTTCGCCACCATCACAACGACTTCTGCCCCGATCAACTACCACCAGTTCGAAGCCAACACTCGACTCCACCACCACCAGGAACCGCGTGAAGCTCGGCCCCACCCTGGTTGAGAAAAACGTGCGCGAAACGAGGATGAACGCGGCCCATTTTCTCCGCCTACAGTCGATGATTCGATGAAGTAGCTGTATGGATCTGAAGCTCTCCTTACGCTCTTTAACTTTGTTGTTGAACACTTTCTCCAATTGCTTACGGATTTAGAGAGATTAAGGAGGAAAGAAGATGAATTTCTGGCCTTAGAATATGAAAGTGGCGGCCTGGTCTCAAAACCCTAGGGTCGTTTTTATTTTGCAAAAGTGAATAGTAAATGGTGTTTATATAGAAAATTTACGAACCACTATTCATCAAAAAAATTCCGAACTCCAAACGAAGCGCGGTGACCGGCGTTTCTAGGGTTTATCCCGCATTCTGGACACAATGAAACAGGTTTCGGAAGCTAATTCGATCGTATGTGAGACTTATAGCGATAAACGATCAATTTAAATTAAATCGATTTAAACGAATTTCTATGCGTTTTGGCTTGCCCCGGACAAACGGTAAATCTGATTGACACGAAATTTGAAATCTTACAATAATATCCCGTTACGGATCTGATGAAACTAGTTTCGTCAAAATCCGAGACCGTTTGAAAAATGACTATTTTAACTCGTTAAAATAATATTAAAAACAATTTCGATGTGTTTCGAGCTGCCACGGTCAAACGACAACTCCGATTGCTACGAAAATTGAAATCCGATAATAACTAACTATTACGGATCCAATGGAACTGGTTTCATCCAATTCTGAGACTGTTCAAAAATTGGCTATTTTCAATCGATAAATAAATATTAAAGTATTCACTTTTCACAAATAAATTTTTAATTCAGTTTTAAAAGTTCTATAACTTCACTATAACTCCAATATGATAAAATAAAATTTTACAAATCATTTTTAATCATATTAAACCCGTTATTAAATTTTATCCAATAAATTTCAATTTTAAAATATTATTAACTCGCATTATAATCCAAATATAACTTACATTCATTTTGGAAACCAATTTGAATCATATTAAATCAAATTTCAAATATTCACTCTATTTTCATATATTAAATTTCAATATCCAATTAATCATATCCAATTCGGAATTTAATTATTCAAACATTTGTAATTATTAAATTTAAACAAAATTTGATTATTAAATCCCTATCTTTTGAAATATTGAAATTGAACTTATAGGATTCAACCTTTAAAACCAATTCACAATTTTAGAACACTATTTTCATTTTACATTTATTCAATTATTCAATAAGTTTTAAATATTCAATTTAAACCATTTACCTGTTCAATATTCAATATTTGATTTTCAAAAGATTTTACTTATCAATCAACTTCTCTATTATACCTAATGAATTTCAACATTTATTATCCTATTCAACTATTGATTTCAAAGGCATTCACTAAGTAGCTTTTATTTTCATTACTTGGATAATTATTGTTGCAATTCATTCTAGTTATTATTATTCCAAACGAATTACAATTTTTTTCTAACACTAAATCACGAAAACTTATTAAATTAGCTATTTTAATTATCGAAAATTTTCGGGTCGTTACACAACATATATCACTTCGTCTCTTCATTTCATTCTCTGCAAATCTATTTTCATGAAACCTGATCCTTTCTCTCATTCTTCCTTTCGTCTGTTCTCCCTTTTGAAATTTATATATATATATATATATATATATATATATATATATATATATATTACAAAGCTTTGGATAAATTGGAGTTTGCTTATATATTAAATCTGCTCGTCCACATGAAGCTCGCTTGCTACCTCGCACCACTCTTCTTCACCACCTCTGACCTTCTTTCTCCTCCGCCCATTCCACCCATCAGATCCATGCACACCAAAACCCATTGCTGCTAGCCATCTCCGCCACCATTGTACGACCACAACCACCATAACTCGATCACCATCATTCCTCCTACATCCAAAGCCAATCTACCGATCCACCTATGGCCACCACTCGCCAATGGTCACCGCTCAGCCCACTTTCCCATCGCGCCTCTGAGCCGTCTTCCTTCCTCCACGTCAGATCCAGTCACCCACCACTCTTCCAAAACCCCACGCAGCCAGACCCCAAAGTGGTGCCTTCACCAAGCCTCGTCTACCAAGCCTCTGACCAGCCTATCACAGCACATCAGTCACAACTCCACCACACCCGAAGCCCGACCCAATAATCCTCCACATCGCCACTTAACTCCCACAGCACCCACGCCCACCTAGCCTCAACCATGTTTCCCCTACAGCTGAACACACGTAGCACCCAATACCCATTGTTCGACTTCCACGTTTCCCTCAACGTACCTTACCCAAAGCCTTCCTCGTCCCTTCACGTAAACTGCAACCTCTCTTTTCCTATAAAAAATACATATATATATAGACGATAAAAGTACATATTTCATATATATATATATTATGATTCGCTGGGTGCTTGGTTTTCGTATACTTCTTGTTACCATTCCTCTTATATATATAAGAATATTTGACAGTTGTACACATATATATTATATTTGATATTTTTTATTTACCCACCTGATTGTTTATATATATTATAATAATAAAGTAAGTTTATATATATAAAGTAAATTATCTTTTTTGTAAAGAAGGAAAAAGTTATGTATATACATAATATGTTTAAAGTATTTATTTAAATTTATATTATTATTTTAAATTAGATTTTTGTAACAATTTATACATATAGTATGGTTAATATATATAAGTGATTCTATTGAGTCACTGAATTCAAGCTTCTAGCTTTACCGCTGTCCGGATCTGCATTCGAGTGTCATATTTGTATCCGTGTCGCCATCATTGTTTTCTCTAGCCTCGAAAGGTGAGCAATCAATCATGATTAACATTCTTATATTTAGTAAATTTAATTCATCTGAAATGACGATTGTAATATGTTGTTAAAGTTGAATCGTTAAGTTATTTAACTGTTAAAATATGATATGCCATCATCTGCAATTGTTCACCTATGACATATGGCAGAATACCCGTTGTATATATTTAAATTTGTTACTGATGATATGCATGTTGTTGATATGTTATATTATTATTGTAATTGTTCTCACTCTGCAAGTTCCTTATTAGTTTAGAAATTCCCTATGGTTTGAAATGATACATACCATAGCAATCTTATAGATTAGGGGAAAATCGTTATGGGTTGAAATGATAAACCCAAGCGATTTTCATTAATTTTGAAATTTTGGGATTGCGGGTTGAAATGAAATATACCCGTAAATATTATACTATTGCGGATTGAAATGATAAATATCTGTATCACTTAACCATAGGATAGAAAATTATATACGGACACTGTTGGTCTATATTTGGAAATGATTTCCAAAGTTTGAAAGGAAATATATGGTTTTATTAAATATTGACTTTTAAAATATATAATATATAGTATGTGTAAAATCTAGAGTTTTAAAATTATATGTTTTGGAAATTATAAAATTCTAAGTTTAGTTTTAAAATGTAAATTATAAAATTTTACTTATAACTTTATTTCTAAAATATATAAAATAAGATTTAGAATAGATTTAATAATAATAAGATCTGATTTAATATAATTTGATAATAATTTAATTTAACTAATATAGAATATGGTTTAAATATTTATTTAAGTTCATTTTAATATCTTGAAAATAGATTTTTGTAACAACTTTAATAAATTAAGGTTGGAAAGATAAATTGAAACTGATTTGTAATTTAATTTGTTTAAGAATTGTATTTAAACAGAAATTGATTTGAAAACTTATTAATTTGAGATATTTAAAGATATGATTTTATAACTTGATAACTTGATTTTGATTAAAGGTGAATAAATGAATATTTTCATATTTAAATAAGATTGAAATTGAATATTTAATTTTGATCTAAATTTGAATTTGGGATTTTATTTAAATGTTTATAAAAGTGATTAAATGAATATTTTCAAAATTTAATATAATTGAAGTAAGCTATTTAATTATTTATTTTATTTACATTTGTAATGTGAGATTTCATTTAAATGTTATTAAAATGATTTAAGTGAATAACTTAAAATTTAAATAAAATTAAAGTTGAATTTTGAAATATAAATGAGATTTATCAAAATTGAGTTATTGTAAATTGTTTGAATATGTAAACTTTGAAATCTATTGAAATTGGAAGTAGTTTCAATTTATAGTTCAAACGTGGATTTGAAATTGGTATAAATTAAAATGGTTTTAATGAGAATTTGAATTGAACCTTTAGCCTTTAAATTGAAATTGTTAAACTGGGTTGAGAGGGTTGAGAGAGAAATCAAATTTATTGAGAATAATCGGGCTTCAAAGGAGCGTGAGTTGACGGAGAAGGATGATTAGTCCCAACTATCTTTTATGTCTTGTTATATTTAAGATTTTTGAAGTTTATCTCGGTATTCGTAATGAAACATGGTGTTGTGAATGATTGTGATTTTCTCATTGTTTTGTTTAGTAATCTAGAGAGAATGTGTTCACAAAACTATAGAGAGACACTAAGGCTAGGCTCAAAAAATAGACTTTAGATCATCTTGGATTTTGTGTCATGGCTATGCGCAGGCATGAAAAAGAAGTAGACAAAAATTTCATGGAGCTTAAAGATAAGACGCAAGAATTGTCATCTCAAATAGACCAAGCAGTTTGGGAGAAAGAGACCCTCAATGATTTCATGTTGTGCCGATGGTGATATATGTGAGAGAATGGTTCGTTCCCACCTGATAGTCCTCATCTAAAGTGGTTTAGGCTTAAGATTGGGTCTTTGATTAATGAATGACCTATCTATGCCTTCGTTAATTTACATACGACATTCAAATCTGTGGGTAAGTAGAGATGATATAACAAGTAATGGATGTTTTAGTGTTGTTATGTTTTAATTATGTAACTAAGTTTTATTTCTATAGTGATTTAAGTTAGTTCTCTTCGAGATTTTCTCAACACTTATTGTGTTCATTGGTAGGGTGCTTTGGAAGATAAAGTCACCCAACTTAGGTATGAAATTGGGGGGCTCAAAATAGTGCCAAAATTTAACTGGGAAGAACTTGCATGTAACGATCCAATTTTTCGATGCTCGAAAGTCGACATCAATACGTCCACCGTATCAAATGCCGAACAGTCGAATGCCAAAAAACTGAACCGTTAGGGTTTAAAAAGAAGAAGATAGAAGAAGAAATAGAAAAACAATGTAACAACCCGTGGTTTTGCACCGGTTAATTATCATCATTAGACGATTAAATTTGCTAGTTGTTTGCTATTGGGAGTTTATAAATCAGGTTGAATTTTTTAAAATTCGTTAAGGTTATGTGAACTTTAAAAATTCAATTTGGCCCACGTTTTATTATTGGTGCTGGGTTGTATTAAAGTGAATACTGTTCCACTTTCTCCATTCATTCTTTTGCTAGCCCTAATCAAAACAAAATACACGAAAATGGCGGCCTCGTTCTTTCCTCTTCGTTTTGTAATTAGGGCTTTGAATAAATTTGAAGACGCCGACTTTAATTAGATCAATCAGATAAGTGATTTCGATTTCCTTGCTCTGTCGATCGATCGTCTCTTGAGATGCTTTCGGCTGCTTCTATTTGCTTGAGTTTTGTTTTGGTTCGGGCCGATAAAAGGAAAAGAGGAATTTTGGCTATGGATTCGTGCTCTTTGAAACAAAGGTGAGTGATTTCCACTCACATCTAATTCAACACTGTGCTTCGGCAGTTCGACTTTGTTTCGATGTTGATTTGAACTGTTCGTTCTTTTCTGTCATCACTATTTCGATTTTGATTTGGACGATGTCGATTTCGTTTGACTTTGGCTATTTCTTTGATATTGACTATTGACTTTCGGTAACTTTACTTTGTGTTAACTTGTATTCTTCAGAGTGTACTCAAGTCTACTACATATATGTATGATTGCATCTGAATTGTATTCTTGATGCAGCCTTCATGCACTTGGTTTCCTTGTAGTCTCTGGTATCATTACTCGAGACAGTTTGCATTTCAATTGCTGGATTTGGCATGGATTTTTTCGAACATGCATCCTAACCTGATTTTTTAATTGTCTGTACTTATATTTACAGTGTGTATATACTTGTGTCATTACAAGCGTACGCATTCATTTTTGCACTGTGTATTTGATAACCTTGTGCCTTTGTGACAATTGCAGTTTGATTATGCAGTTTTGAGTTTCATGTATTTTGTACCACTGCACATCTTCTTCATACAACACATAACCATCAATTTGCCTTTCCAGTACTGTCACCTGGCCATCTTACTGTTCACTTGTAGTTGAAGTATTCCTTGAGTTTGATCATTCATTGTGGCTGTCTTGACCATTTGAGACAGTTTGCATACTTGTTTCATGTAGTATTTGGGTTTCACTGAGCACTCATGTACAAGCTTGCATATTTGAATTTTGGTTAGATGGTACTGTCCAGACCTGACCTTGTTTGTTTTCTTTGGATTACTGTCTTGATGTTTCAATAGCCATCATGTACAAGCTGAGTCTCACAACATTGTCCGATATGCATTTGGATTTGTTTTTCTAATTACACTTAAGTTGAATCCAGCTTGTAGCTCGGATTTGACCTTGTGCTGAAAGTTGTGACATTATTTTATTGCACTTGAGTTTCATCTTGATTTTTGGAATTACACCTGTGTTGAATCCAGCTTTTAAGATCGGGTTTGACCATGTGCGCATTTGTGAACTTTCATTGTGCATTTTTATGCACATTGTTCATTTGATGGTTACTGGGTGGATGCTGTGCTCATGCTGTTGCAGTTCCATTTGGTTCATTTTGATCTGAGTTGGTGCCATTTGCTTTTGATTCATTGATCTTTTAGCTATTTCATCACTGGCGAGGCAGTACACGTGAGCGTGTACTGCAGCCAAATCAGAATTGATGTTTTAATTGATAATTTCAACTGCTTGAATTATTTTGTATGTTCAATTCAATATTTTGAAATTGTATTTTGATTTGGTTTAATTTGATTATTTTGTTGCTATCTAATTATCTACTAGATAATTAGATTATGTGTTTTCTAATTATCGTATCGATAATTAGATTTTGTTGTTTATGTTGTTTCACTGGCTTGAGTTTTGCTTTGGCCACTTGCTGCTAATTGCTGTTTAGGCAATTCTGTTGTTTTCTAATTGTCTTCATTGATAATCCTTTCATTTATCTTTGTTGATGATTTGAATTTGCTGATTTGCTGTTTAATGTTGTTACGTGTTATATCTATCGTTATCCGATTCTCTTATTAAAGGATTGGATAGGTGAGATTTATTGTGACGGTCGTCTATTTGATTATTGAATTATTATTGCTTCCATGCATTAATAACTGAGTTTGAATTAGACTGACTCCCGTATTATTTTCTTTTGAATTATTGCTCAGGTCAGACTGAGTTATTACAGGCTGTTGATATCTTGCTTTGGGTTGCTGCTTGAGCTATGAAGTCTCTTTATATCTTTTGGAGTAGTCGTTGTCATTTTATAGGATGATATGTATTCATGTATATTATTCACAATAATGTACTTGTATATGTAACTTCCAGTGTCGACAGTTGTAGTTGTATCACATGTATTGTATCACATGTATTGTAACTGACTTCAGTTATATATATGAGATTTGAAATTATCTGTGTTCTGTGTTTTGCTAATCCATGTTATTATTATATATGTTGTCCTAAACTATTATGAACCATCGTAGTTCGTTTTATACTTGAATTGGATATATCGATGGGAGTAAATAAACAATGAGATGAAAATTTTATATACGACTCCTATCGAGATAACCAATACTAGTGTAAGACTTAACTACGGATGGCCGCTCCTATCCAGCCTTATTCTTCGTAATAACAGACAGTATTTCCTTTTAATACTTTTTGTTATTATGAGCATAGAGGTGGGGCATTATAGTTGGTATCAGAGCGAGAGGTTTATGGACATAATATATAACATAACTTAGATGGAACATGTGTTACAACTATTTGTTGATGTTTTTATTTGTGCCTTAAGTCAAAACTAAAGTTTTGAAATTAAGATGAAATTTTTAAATATCTTTATTTAAAAATAAAAGTGAAATTGTGTTTTGATGATTTATTAATTTGTGTTCTATTTATCAGAGTGCGCAGCGGAAACAGTGAGACTGCCTTCGCTGAGTATAGCTGATAACCCTTTTGATTTAAAAATCAAAATATGAAAATGAAATAAATTTCATCGTGCTGTTACTTAGATGTGTTTATTTGGTTTTCTTTGAAAATTTCGAATCCAATTTGAGGATCCGAAGCGATTGCAGTTATGAGATTTTGTTGTTTTAAATTATCTTCGTTGAAGATATAATCGAGTGATTTCTTTGTTCATCTTGTAGTGTGCGTGCAAATATGAGTTGCACGTTACTGCATTGATTTTACGTTGAATCGGTGTTTGGTTTTAAGACGTATTTTGTTGCCGTTATTTTTATAACGGGATTTTTACACCGGTATTATATTTTGATGCGAATTATTTTGATGAGATTTTGACGTATGAAATTACTGTCGCTTTGACTTCAGTAACCGTCAAATTTAAAGTGAATTTTAAGCGGTTATCCCGTAATGCTGATTTGATACCCGTTTTTACGGTGTTTTGAGAAGCGCAATTTCCTTTGCGAAATTGCTATTGATGTTGCTGTTTTAATCACGTGTTTTAAAATCGTTTTAAAAATAAAATTGTTTTCAAACATTTTACAGTTTGCGCTTTCAAAAGAATGAGGAAGCGATTTAAACGCTTCAACAAAATTGAGGACTATGAACCCTCACTTTTACTGATTCTCTTAATTCCGGACTTGTCTTTTTGAGAACGTAAAATGTTATTTATTTGAAATACACAATTTTGCACTTTCAAGGGAACGATGAAGAGATTTAAACGATTTAGCAAAAGTGCGGAGTATGGAACCACACTTTTACTATTTCGGTTAATTTCGGACTCGTTAATTGAAACATCTGCTGTTTGATGATTCTGATGATTTTGTTGGGCTTTCGGGCCACTTTGATGGACCTTCGGGTCATTTGTTGGGCTTTCAAGCCACTCTGCGGACCTTCGGGTCATTTGATGGACCTTCGGGTCAAATACCAGTACTAGACCTTCGGATCACTCTGCGGACCTTCGGGTCATCTGATGGGCGCCAAAATTTATAGTACTTGGTAGGCTTCGGCCATCTGAGATGCACGTGCGGCATAGCTAAAACTCGCCATCTGCTGGGATCGATCCACCTTTTACGTTGATTTTCTAGTCATCTTAATTGATTTCTAGATATTTTTTATTTCTAGTTATCTGTAGGTAATTAGATATTAGCTGATTTGTGTTCTAATTATCTTTGTTGATAATTAGATATTTGCTGATTTGAGTTCCAATTATCTTTGTTGATAATTAGATATTTGCTGACTTGAGTTCTAATTATCTTTGTTGATAATTAGATATTTGCTGATTTTAGTTCTAATTATCTTTGTTGATATTTAGATATTTGATGATTTGAGTTCTAATTATCTTTGTTGATAATTAGATATTTGCTGATTTGAGTTCTAATTATCTCTGTTGATAGTTAGATATTTGTTGATTTGAGATTTCTGATTATCGTTTCTGATAATTAGATATTTGAGATTTCTGATTATCGTTTTTGATAATTAGATATTTGAGATTTCTGATTATCATTTTTGATAATTAGATATTTGAGCGTTCTGATTATCGTTTTTGATAATTGGATATTTTTTGTTTTCTGATTATCATTTTTGATAATTGGATATTTGTGTTTTCTGATTATCATTTTTGATAATTGGATATTTGTTGTTTTCTGATTATCATTTTTGATAATTAGACATTTGTTGTTTTCTGATTATCGTTTTTGATAATTAGATATTTGAGTTTTCTGATTATCGTTTTTGATAATTATATATTTGTTGATTTGAGATTTCTGATTATCGTTTTTGATAATTAGATATTTGAGTTTTCTGATTATCGTTTTTGATAATTAGATATTTGAGTTTCTTGATTATCGTTTTTGATAATAAGATATTTGAGATTTCTGATTATCGTTTTTGATGATTAGATATTTGTTGATTTGAGTTTTCTGATTCTCGTTTTGGGTAATTAGATATTTGCGGTTTTGCGATTTGTGATTTGTGTTTTCTAATTATCTTTGTCGATAATTAGATTTTTTTGTTTTCTAATTATAGTATCGAAAATTAGATATTGCTGTTTTGTGATTTCTGAATTCTAATTATCTAATTGATAATTAAATATTGCTGATAATTGTATTTATTCAGTTTTGCTGTTTTCTGATTATCTATTTGATAATTAGAATTCATGAGAATTTGTGAATTTCTTTTATGAAATTAAAAGATTTCTTTGGCGTTTGTATTCTTGACCTTTATTTTTCTAGCTTAACCAGTTTATGTTAGAAAAATAATTATTATTAACGACTTTAATTATGAAAATTGCGGGGACACAATTTTTATAAGGAGGGGAGTCTGTAACAACCCGGGATTTTGCACCGGTTAATTATCATCATTAGACGATTAAATTTGCTAGCTATTTGCTATTAGGAGTTTATAAATCAGGTTGAAATTTTTTAAAATTCGTTAAGGTTATGTGGGCTTTAAAAATACAATTTGGCCCACGTTTTATTATTGGTGCTGGGTTGTATTAAAGTGAATATCATTTCACTTTCTCCATTCATTCTTTTGCTAGCCCTAACCAAAACAAAATACACGAAAATGGCGGCCTCGTTCTTTCCTCTTCGTTCTGTAATTAGGGCTTTGAATAAATTTGAAGACGCCGACTTTAATTAGATCGATCAGATAAGTGATTTCCATTTCCTTGCTCTGTCGATCGATCGTCTCTTGAGATGCTTTCGGCTGCTTCTATTTGCTTGAGTTTTGTTTTGGTTCGGGCCGATAAAAGGAAAAGAGGAATTTTGGTTGTGGATTCGTGCTCTTCGAAACAAAGGTGAGTGATTTCCACTCACATCTAATTCAACACTGTGCTTCGGCAGTTCGACTTTGTTTCGATGTTGATTTGAACTGTTCGTTCTTTTCTGTCATCACTGTTTCGATTTTGATTTGGACGATGTCTGTAACGTTTGCGATTTTTCGACGCTCGAAAACCGACATCAATACGTCCATTGTATCAACTGCCGAGCAATCAAATGCTGGAAAACCGAAATGTTATGGTTAAAGAAGAAGAAAAAGATAGAAGAAGAGAGAAAAAGATAGAACAGAACAGAAAGAAACAACAGAACAATATCAGAATCTCACAATCGCAGCGGAACAACATATAATAAATAAATGAATAATCTGTAGATCAAAAGAACTATATCAGTTATTACATTACATCTCATTACATTACATCATCAGAGTGTACAACCACAAATAGCGGAAAAGAAATACTGTATACTAGTTTGATACGCCATGCCATCCAGCTTGCCTCCAGATCTCTACAGCAAATTCCGAATTCCAGAATGACCTGATAACCTGACTCTAGACTGCCCGTGTGGAAATTGGTGGGCACCCAGAGTTTAGGAAGGAAAACAATAAACTCCAAGTCAGTCATGGGACTGGTGTGAGAACTTAAAACAGTTTATCTTTAAAAGACAACAGAGGGATATTTTAAAATAGATTCACAATGCTTTTTGGAAAATGAGACTACTATAAGGCCTCTAGCACGCACACACAATGCAAAAGCAGAATAGGAGGAGATTTCTCCTTATGATAGTCAAAGATGCTTGATAGGCATTAAAAAGAAACATTTGATATTATTTCTAGTGCATAGTGTAGAAAACATTTCGAAAGAATAATATAAATCTTAGCCAGCATAGGCATTTCGCACTTATGCCTACTATAGCTACCATCAAAACAGTGGAGCGCCACCATAAGTGAATGATAGGTTCTACAACTGAAACCGTACAAGATGGTATTGTTTCTTTGGATTTCCAACAAACGATCAGGCCAAGGAACTTCCCATTGCCACATGGGTACGCCTCTGGAAAGACGCCCCGAGAACCTAACCAGATCTCTGCCAACACAAGGCCGGGTTACCCCTAACTGGGTAACTACTGACACGAATATGTCATTCCCCGATCGTAACCGATCTATATCTGAGGATCCTCGATTCCAACAATCACAAAGTAATAAATTTGCAGCAACAACATAGGTTAAATATCTGGGCTCCATGCCATGATACCACCTCTATCTAGAAGGAATGACATACACTAAAGGGGCGCTACCCCCTAATAACCTTGCTGCATCCTTCCTATTTTGACCATTTCTGGGGTGTGAGGCTCAACGTCCACAAAGCTACGCTTTATACAAAAGTTGTGCTTTGTTAAACAAATGCTCGACAACACTTCGTATGCCACATTACCAAATTGGGAATGTATCACTAATAACCATCAACTACATAACCTCTAAGGGTGTTAAGCTAAGAGAATAAATTCTCCATCACCAACGGAAATATATTTGATAGAAACCAGCTTTACATCTCAAATTGTAACGTCAGACACAAATCCATACAAGTCCGTTCCGAGATCGAACGGAACCGAAGGCACTTCCAAAGAAGTCCTTGCAATCCGATATTCACTAATCATGACCGGACTTCCCATCACAAAGGGTAATAAATTTCTATATCGGAGATCAGCCGATGCAGAAACATTCGACGGTAATCCTTCCGTTTTCACAAATATCCGGTCTTCAACACCGGTCTTCAAATGCAATCCATAACGACGTATCACATATTCGGAATGGGTTATACGACCCAAAGGTTCTTTCCCGGCTAACCCGAATAGTGAGCCCTTATTTTGAAAATAAGTATGGCATTCAAATTCAAGCAAATCACAACAATTACGCATTCAAAGGTAAATATTGATATCGGTTATTTAACTATCAATAAGTATGCACAACATCACCAGATTCCAAATAATTTTCCAAATTATTTATTTTCCAAAAATATCTTTACAAGATATTTTATTTCAATACTTCAAAAATAAATCAACGTTTATTTTTTTAAACAAATTCCCTTTCCTTTATAAATTCCATAGTGAATTTACATTTCCAAAATATCTATGAATATACGATTTTCAAATCAATTTCTAATATTTATTTTCAATTTACCTTTAAAAGGATACAATCTCAAAACATTTCACTTTATATAGGAAAAACATTTCCATACTTATTTAATAATAAGTAATTCACAAATCTTATTTATTTTGAACATTTGGAAAATATTCAATATACTTAAATCTCAATTAAGTATATTATTTTATTCTTTAAGGAAAACATTCTCTTAAACACGTTCATTTGAGCCAAAACGAATGTTACGTGAAACATCATTACGACAACTCAAAATCACTAGTATAGGGATTTGAAATTTAGATAGATATATAAATCCCAATACTATATAAAACATTTCCTTTCGGAAACCATTTACTATAACAACAGTGTTATAGTCCACTATTTTCTTATTTCTTGAAAATGTCTATTTAAACAATGAATGTTGAAATCTATGTATTCGATACTTAATGCATTTTGAAACATCTTTAAATCGTTTCGATTCTATTTAAAATATCACTTCCCCAAAACATTTCTTTAATATATTATTCACTTTCAAAATCGTGAATACACTTCGTTTACCAAATTAAATATTCAACACATTTAATTTAAAAGATTATCCACTGTCCAAAATCATGGATAAAATTCCCAACCAACTCTTATTTTTACAACATTTAACTTAAAGGATAATTCACTGTCCAAAATCACGAATATATCTCCTTAAAATAAACTTCAATGTTTAATTCATCAAATTCAATTGATTTCGGATTTATAAAACAATGTTTATAAATTCCATTTATATTTTATAAAAACTTCGATTTATAGACCTCCTTTATTAACCAATTTTATTTATATTTCATTTACATGTCGAAGTCCAATTTATAAGTAAATTACTTATAATCCGTTTATTCACAAGTTCATTCTTTTATATCATCATTAATTTATAAATCTAAAATTCTTCTTTACTTATAAATCCATGTACAAACTTCATTTTTTTAACACTTATAAAAACTCATTATAATTCCAATATTTTAATTTATAAATATCAATTTTATAAACCTTTTATATAAATCGTTTATAATAATTCGAAAATCTCAATCTAAATAAACCAATCCTTTTAATAATTTACAAATCGTTATTAAAGCTTATATAACTACAAAATCATACTTAAGTTTTATTTTCCAAAAATAATAACTTTTAAACAATAAAAATTATAACGTTTATTAATTTTAACAATTCAAAATTTAATAAACGTACATTTTCAAAATATCTTAAAAATCCTTTTAAATTGAAAATCATTACTTTAACATTTTTAAAACTCCAAAATAGGCCCAATGATGCAAAAACACCAAATAATCAATCACGGCATCCAAACATCATATAGAATCGTATGAAAATCAATAAATATCACAATATCTGTAACCAAATAAATACTGGTGAGGAATCCAGTTGGATCCCTCCAACCAGTTTCCTTGCATCCACAAACATTAGCACAATACCAATTCCATTTTCAAACGGCATATCGCGGTATATGGGACGTATAAAATATTATCCGCTATTATGCAGCGCAATAGGATCTCATCCGCTATGTAATTCGGGAAATCAACTCCAAGTACATAAATAATACCAATTTCACTTTGCAGTGAAATATTCGCGGTATATGTTTTTAATAATTAACCTCCGCTTAATATACGGCGTATAATGTCTATTTAAATAAAATAGATAGCAATCATCATTCAAACATACAATCAAGCAAATCTTAAATCTAACTATTTAAAATTTTAAATTTGTTGAGTGAGAGTTCTCACCTTGTTTCCAATTTAGTTTCAGCATTTTATTTCGAATAAAATTTAACACGCGTTTAATTTTACCTAAAATTTTCACTAGCTCCAATCGATTCCAATCCAGCTCCGTTGCGTAGTGCTCGTCCATACGAACCCAACACAATTTGTTTCGGGAATTTTCGACCTCGTATGAACAAACTACAGCTTTTAGAATTTATACGAATTATAATACAATTAAATTTACACTTTTATTTATTTTTCAAACCCTAAATGCATCTCGGCCGTTGATTTTGGTTTTGAAGAATCTGGGTCACCTCCTTTTTCTTCCTCCCCTTCGTTCATTCACGCGTTCAACTAACCCATCTGCCGCCAACAAACCCTAATAGCGATGGCCAATATACACGACTTCACGTTGATCAAGTTACACCATGACGAAGCCCACCGCAAGCTCGACCTATGGCTGAAGACCGGCCGTACTTGGCCCCCCAAGCTTCTTGAAAACCATGCCCACACGCACGCCTTCAAACTCCAACTGCCATCAATTTACGCGACTATTTTCGATCATACCCGTATGGAATTGAAGCTCTCGTTGTGATCTTCATCTTTCGCGTTGGAAGTTTTCGTAATTGCTTACGGATTGGAAGATTTTGAGGGAAGAATGAAACTAATTTCTGGCCATTTTATATGGAGGCGGCGGCTGTAGTTTTGACCTAGGGTTTTTTTTTTGAAATTTGTGAAGGTTGGAGGGCCTTTTATAGAAAATTACGCAAAACACTATTCACCCCGAATTTTTCCGAACTCCAAATGAAGCGTGCCGGCTGGCGTTTCTAGGGTTTACCCCGCGTTCCGAACACAATGGAATAGGTTTCAGGAGCTAATTCGATCATATGTGCGAGTTATGGAAATAAACCATCAAATTTAAATTAAACCGATTAAACTAATTTTCTATGTGTTTTGGCTTGCCCCGGACAAACGGTAAATCCGATTGACACGAAATTTGAAATCTTACAATAATATCACATTACGGATCTGGTGAAACTGGCTTCGTCAAAATCTGAGACTGTTTGAAAAATGGCTATTTTTACATGTCAATTAAATATTAAAATATTCAATTTTCACAGATTAACTTTTAATTCAATTTTAAAAGTTCTACAACATCATTCTAACTCCAATATGATTAAATAAAATTTTATAAATCAATTTCAATCATATTAAACTCGATTTCCAATTATTTTTGAAATTTCAACCATTAAATTATCGATTTAAATATCCAATTAAATCTAGATGTTCGAAATAAAATGTATTCGACTGTTTAATTTCACTTGTTAATATTTAAATTCAATTAAATATATGAATTTTAATTGACAGAAATTCTGGGTCGTTACAAACTTCCCCCTTAAAAGAATTTCGTCCTCGAAATTACCAAGTAAGAAAAAGTTACAGAATCCATTAATTTTCCAAAACAAATTGTTCAAATTAAATTTCATTATTCACTTAAGTGTTTAACTTTCTCAAAATTCAATAGTTAAACTTCTTACAATATCTTTACTAAATTTTCAAATCTATACTTAGTTACCTTTTCACTCCAAAATCAAAGTTATAGTTTTCAAAAAAATTCCAATTTTCTCAAAAATATTCTAACGCCTTAAATTTTTAGAAAAATTCTCCAGATTCTCCTTTGCACGGTTCGATCGTAGGGGATCACAACTGATATATATATGTATACATCGACCCACCCGGTCGGAAAAACAGAAAAACAATTCATATTTCCTATTTTTATTGCGTAGGCGTACCTTTTTAGCATTTTTAAGCAAAGCAGTTATTTATTAGCATTTTAGCGTGACCAAAATCCAGCTAATGGTAGCCCCGGTACCTGTACTTACTCAATTTAAACTTGTAAGTAACATATGTAGGAAATTCATTTACATTTCACTAATTTTCAATAGAAAGCACATTGTTTTCATAAGCAATGGAATCAAAATAATTCCCTTAAGCAATTTGTAAGGTTTCGACACAAATTCTAATTGATTACAACCAATTCTCATTAGTTCACTTTCAATTCAAATTCAATTACATAGCTTTCCATTTATTAATTCAATTTCATTTACACTTAATGAATTATATACAATCAACTAACAATCATATAACAACCAATGTATATTCATTACAACCAAATTTATTCAATTTACATTTTTTACATTCAATTTGGTTCAACATGTTTAATTAGCTTTAATGAACTTAACACTTACATCCATTATTTCATATCAATTTATTTACATTAGATTGATTAATATTCGATCGATTAATTAATTTAATTGTTAATTCCTTTAACAATATAAAGTTGAATTTCATTTATATAACTCAAGTTCATATTCATCACTTCTTTTGATTAATTTACTTCGATACCAAAATCAACTTTATTCAACTTCACTTAAGTTATATTCCATTTCAAACATCATTTGTTTAACTTAGCTTAAATTTCCACTTATAAATCCAATTCAGATTTCAATTCTAAAGTAAATTCTATTTAACTTTTACCAAAGCTAAATTTATTAGCTTATATTATAAGTTCAAAACTCATTTCACTTATATTCATCAATTTCAATAGCTTATCTAATCCAAATCAATTTATTTAACTTTCCTTTAGTTAAATTTCAAATCACATGTCTTTGATGACAAATCAAATTTATTTCAACTTGGATTTTAATTTTCAAATTTGTTTATCACAACAAAACTTCAATTTCAATTTACTATGGTAGCAAATCTATCACATAGAGATTCGAAAATGGTACTGATAATGCTGCAGTCATCACCCTTATTATTTCCCAGTAACAGTAGTGAATTTAGTGCTTAATATTCTTCCAATATTTTTTCCTTTTATTTATAACTCACATTTATAAATATATTCATATAGTTTCACTTCTTATATATAAGATTATTTCACAATTTTAAATTATATTAATTATAATTCCATACTTATAATTCTTTGCTTATACAATTATTCTTTTACAATATGTTTTATTTAACTTATTCAAACAACTTTTATTAACTTGCATATATCTTACATTTTCAACAACCAAACAATCAATTTATATACACTTCAATAATTCTGAAAAATTATTCCTTTATATATAAAATATAATCAAGGTAAAATTATTTCATTTACCCTATTTTAAAACAATATCATGTCAAATTGTTCTGTACAAGTGTTTAGAGATCCCTATCAATAACGTTAATTACTCGTGTTGACCAGAATCCATATACCACTCAACAAACCAATCATTACAATATAAAACAATTTTATATCCACTAACAATTACGCACTTGTATCTATTATTACACTCACACTCATTCTAGAGGACTACTGACACTATCTCTAATGAGCAATTCCCAACAGAGCCATGGTTGTCGCTTAACCATATGCTCTGATACCAAATGTAACGACCCGGAGATAGTGGCGACCGGTAGGCTTTGCAACCATCCCAGACCCACCGTGGCATAACAATGGTACCCTGACCTTACTTTTACGGCCAGCCTTTCGACTGTCACGGCTTACGCCTAACCAACCCCTATTCACTAAGAGAGGATATGTAGGGGTAAGAGTCTCCCATTCGCCACCAAACCGCGAAGCGAGAACCCCTATCACATTGCACAAAGCTAAACAAAATCAGTCATGGGACTGGTGTGAGAACTTAAAACAGTTTATCTTTAAAAGACAACAGAGGGATATTTTAAAATAGATTCGCAATGCTTTTTGGAAAATGAGGCTACCATAAGGCCTCCCGCACACATACACAATGCAAACGCAGAATCGGAGGAGATTTCTCCTTATGATAGTCAAAGATGCTTGATACGCATTAAAAAGAAACATTTGATAATATTTCTAGTGCATAGTGTAGAAAACATTTCGAAAGTATAATATAAACTTAGCCAGCATAGGCATTTCGCACTTATGCATACTATAGCTACCATCCAAACAGTAGGGCGCCACCATAAGTGAATGACAGGTTCTACAACTAAAACCGTAAAAGATCGCATTGTTTCTTTGGATTTCCAACAAATGGTCAGGCCAAGGAACTTTCCATTGCCACATGGGTACGCCTCTGGAAAGACACCCCGAGAACCTAACCGGATCTCTGCCAACACAAGGTCGGGTTACCCCTAACTGGGTAACTACTGACACGAATATGTCATCCGCCGATCGTAACCGATCTATATCCGAGGATCCTCGATTCCAACAACCACAAAGTAATAAATTTGCAGCAACAACATAGGTTAAATATCTGGGCTCCATACCATGATACCACCTCTATCCAGAAGGAATGACATACACTAAAGGGGCGCTACCCCCTAATAACCTTGCTGCATCCTTCCTGTTTTGACCATTTTCGGGGTGTGAGGCTCGACGAAGTCTCGTCCACAAAGCTACGCTTTATACAAAAGCTGTGCTTTGTTCAAAAAATGCTCAACAGCACTTCGTATGCCACATTACCAAATTGGGAATGTATCACTAGTAACCATCAACTACATAACCTCTAAGGGTGTTAAGCTAAGAGAATAAATTCTCCGCCACGACCGGAAATATATTTGATAGGAACCAGCTTTACATCTCAAATTGTAACGTGAGACACACATCCATACAAGTCCGTTCCGGGATCGAACGCAACCGAAGGCACTTCCAAAGAAGTCCTTGCAATCCGGATATTCACTAATCACGATCGGACTTCCCATCACAAAGGGTAATAAATTTCTATATCGGAGATCAGCCGATGCAGAAATATTCGACGGTAATCCTTCCGTTTTCACAAATATCCGGTCTTCAACACCGGTCTTCAAATGCAATCCATAACGACATATAACATATTCGAAATGGGTTATACGACCCAAAGGTCCTTTCCCGGCTAACCCGAATAGTGAGCCCTTATTTTGAAAATAAGTGTGGCATTAAAATTCAAGCAAATCACAACAATTACCCATTTAAAGGTAAATATTGATAGTCGGTTATTTAACTATCAATAGGTATGCACAACATCACTAGATTCCAAATAATTTTCCAAATTATTTATTTTCCAAAAATATCTTTACAAGATATATTATTTCAATACTTCAAAAATAAATCAAAGTTTATTTTTTTAAATAAATTCCCTTTCCTTTATAAATTCCATAATGAATTTACATTTCCAAAATATCTATGAATATACGATTTTCAAATCGATTTCTAATATTCATTTTCAATTTATCTTTAAAAAGATACAATCTCAAAACATTTCACTTCATATAGGAAAAGCATTTCCATACTTATTTAATAATAAGTAATTCACAAATCTTATTTATTTTCAACATTTGGAAAATATTCAATATACTTAAATCTCAATTAAGTATATTATTTTATTCTTTAAGGAAAACATTCTCTTAAACACGTTCATTTGAGCCAAAACGAATGTTCCGTAAAACATCGTTGACAACTCAAAATCACTAGTATAGGGATTAGAAATTTAGATAGATATATAAATCCCAATACTATATAAAACATTTCCTTTCGGAAACCATTTACTATAACAATAGTGTTATAGTCCACTATTTCCTTATTTCTCGAAAAAGTCTATTTCAACAATGAATGTTGAATTCTATGTATTCGATACTTAATGCATTTTAAAACATCTTTAAATCGTTTCAATTCTACTTAAAATATCACTTCCCCAAAACATTTCTTTAATATATTATTCACTTTCAAAATCGTGAATACACTTCGTTTACCAAATTATATATTCTACACATTTAATTTAAAAGATTATCCACTGTCCAAAATAGTGTATACAATTCCTAACCAACTCTTATTTTTACAACATTTAACTTAAAGGATAATTTGCTGTCCAAAATCACGAATATATCTCTTTAAAATAAATTTCAACGTTTAATTCATCAAATTCAATTGATTTCGAATTTATAAAACAATGTTTATAAATTCCATTTATATTTTATAAAAACTTCGATTTATAAACCTCCTTTATTAACCAATTTTAATTATATTTCATTTACATGTCGAAATCCAATTTATAAGTAAATTACATATAATCCGTTTACTCACAAATTCATTCTTTTATATCATCATTAATTTATAAATCTAAAATTCTTCTTTACTTATAAATCCATGTACAAACTTTATTTTTTTAACACTTATAAAAACTCATTTTATAATTCCAATATTTTAATTTATAAATATCAATTTTATAAACCTTTTATATAAATCGTTTATAATAATTCAAAAATCTCAATCTAAATAAACCAATCCTTTTAATAATTTACAAATCGTTATGAAAGCTTATATAACTCCAAAATCATACTTAAGTATTATTTTCCAAAAATAATAACTTTTATAACAATAAAAATTATAACGTTTATTTATTTTAACAATTCAAAATTTAATAAACGTACATTTTCAAAACCACTTAAAAATCCTTTTAAATTAAAAATCATTACTTTAACATTTTTAAAACTCCAAAATAGGCCCAATGATGCAATAGCACCAAATAATCAATCACGACATCCAAACATCATATAGCATCATATGAAAATCAACAAATATCACAATATCTGTAACCAAATAAATACTGGTGAGGAATCCAGTTGGATCCCTCCAACCTGTTTCCCTGCATCCACAAACATTAGCACAATACCAATTCCGTTTCCAAACGGAATATCGCGGTATATGAGATTTATAAAATATTATCCGCTATTATGCGGCGCAATAGGGTCTCATTCGCTATATAATGCGGAAAATCAACTCCAACTACATAAATAATACCAATTTCACTTTGCAGTGAAATATTCACGGTATATGTTTTTAATAATTAACCTCCGCTTAATATACGGCATATAATGTCTATTTAAATACAATAGATAGCAATCATCATTCAAACATACAATCAAGCAAATTTTAAATCTAACAATTTTAAATTTTAAATTTGTTGAGTGAGAAATTCTCACCTTGTTTCCAATTCAGTTTCAGCGTTTTATTTCGAATAAAATTAAACACGCATTTAATTTTATCCAACATTTTCACTAGCTCCAATCGATTCCCATCCAGCTCCATTGCGTAGTGCTCGTCCATACGAACCCGACGCAATTTGTTTTGGGAATTTTCGACCTCGTATGAACAAACTACTGCTTTTAGAAGTTTATACGAATTATAATACAATTAAATTTACCTTTTATTTATTTTTCGAACCCTAAATGCATCTCGACCGTTGATTTTGGTTTTGAAGAATCTGGGCCGCCTCCTTTTTCTTCCTCCCCTTCGTTCATTCACGCGTTCAACTAACCCATCCGCCGCCAACAAACCCTAATAGCCACGGCCAATATACACGACTTCACGTTGATCAAGTTACACCACGACGAAGCCTACCGCAAGCTCGACCTATGGCCGAAGACCGGCCGTACTCGGCCCCCCCAGGATTCTCGAAAACCATGCGCAAACGCACGCCCTCAAACTCCAACTGCCATCAATTTACGCGACTATTTTCGATCATACCCGTATGGAATCGAAGCTCTCGTTGTGATCATCATCTTTCGCGTTGGAAGTTTTTAGTAATTGCTTACGGATTGGAAGATTTTGAGGGAAGAATGAAACTAATTTCTGGCCATTTGTTTATATGGAGGTGGCGGCTGTAGTTTTGACCTAGGGTTTTTTTTCTTTTGCAATTTGTGAAGGTTGGAGGGCCTTTTATAGAAAATTACGCAAAACACTATTCACCCGAATTTTTCCAAACTCCAAACGAAGCATGCCGACTGGCGTTTCTAGGGTTTACCCCATGTTCCGAACACAATGGAATAGGTTCCGGGAGCTAATTCGATCATATGTGCGAGTTACGGAAATAAATGATCAAATTTAAATTAAACCGATTAAACTAATTTTCTATGCGTTTTGGCTTGCCTCGGACAAACAGTTAATCCGATTGACACGAAATTTGAAATCTTACAATAATATCACATTGCGGATCCGATGAAACTAGTTCCGTCGAAATCCAAGACTGTTTGAAAAATGGTTATTTTTACACGTCAATTAAATATTAAAACATTCAATTTTCACATATTAACTTTTAATTCAATATTAAAAGTTCTACGACGTCATTCTAAATCCAATATGATTAAATAAAAAATTTCAAATCATTTTCAATCATATTAAACTCGATTTCCAATTATTTTTGAAATTTCAACCATTAAATTATCTATTTAAATATCCAATTAAATGTAGATATTCGAAATAAAATTTATTCGACTGTTTAATTTCACTTGTTAATATTTAAATTCAATTAAATATATGAATTTTAATTGACGGAAATTCTGGGTCGTTGCAATGTCGATTTCGTTTGACTTTGGCTATTTCTTTGATATTGAACTTTTGACTTCGGTCACTTGACTTTGTGTTAACTTGTATTCTTCAGAGTGTACTCGAGTCTGCTGCATATATGTATGATTGCATCTGAATTGTATTCTTGATGCAGTCTTCATGCACTAGGTTTCTTTGTAGTCTCTGGTATCATTACTCGAGACAGTTTGCATTTCAATTGCTGGCTTTGGCATGGATTTGTTCGAACGTGCATCCTAACCTGATTTTGTAATTGACTGTACTTATATTTACGGTGTGTATATACTTGTGTCAATACAAGTGTACGCATTCATTTTTGCACTGTGTATTTGATAGCCTTGTGCCTTTGTGACAATTGCAGTTTGATTATGCAGTTTTGAGTTTCATGTATTTTGCACCACTGCACATCTTCATCATACAACACATAACCATCAATTTTCCATTCCAGTACTGTCACCTGGCCATCTTACTGTTCACTTGTAGTTGAAGTATTCCTCGAGTTTGATCATTCATTGTAGTTGTCTTAACCATTTGAGACAGTTTGCATACTTGTTTCATGTAGTATTTGGGTTTCATTAACCACTCATGTACATGCTTGCATCTTTGAATTTTGGTTAGATGGTACTGTCCAGACCTTGCCTTGTTTGTTTTCTTTGGATTACTGTCTTGATGTTTCAGCTGCCATCATGTACAGGCTGAGTCTCGCCAGATTGTCTGATATGCATTGGGATTTGTTTTTCTAATTACACTTGAGTTGAATCCAGCTTGTAGCTCGGATTTGACCTTATGCTGAAAGTTGGGACATTATTCTATTGCACCTGAGTTCCATCTTGATTTTTGAAATTACACCTGTGTTGAATCCAGCTTTTAACTCGGGTTTGACCTTTGTGCGCATTTGTGAACTTTCATTGTGCATTCTTGTGCACTTTGTTCATTTGATGGTCACTGGGTGGATGTTGTGCTCATGCTGTTGTAGTTCCATCTGGTTCATTTTGATCTGAGTTGGTGCCATTTGCTTTTGATTCATTGATCTTTTACCTATTTCATCACTGTAGCGGTGAGGCAGTACACGTGAGCATGTACTGCAGCCAAATCAGAATTGATGTTTTAATTGATAATTTCAACTGCTTGAATTGTTTTGTATGTTCAATTCAATATTTTGAAATTGTATTTTGATTTGGTTTAATTTAATTATTCTCTTGCTATCTAATTATCTACTAGATAATTAGATTATGTGTTTTCTAATTATCGTATCGATAATTAGATTTTGTTGTTTATGCTGTTTCGCTGGCTTGAGTTTTGCTTTGGCCACTTGCTATTAATTGCTGTTTAGGCAATTCTGTTGTTTTCTAATTATCTTCATTGATAATCCTTTCATTTATCTTTGTTGATGATTTGAATTTGTTGATTTGTTGTTTAATGCTGTTACGTGTTATATCTATCTATCTGATTCTCTTATTAAAGGATTGGATAGGTGAGATTTATTATGACAGTCGTCTATTTGATTATTTAATTATTATTGCTTCCATGCATTAATAACTGAGTTTGAATTAGACTGACCCGCGTATTATTTTCTTTTGAATTAATACTCGGGTCAGACCGAGTTATTACAGGCTGTTGATATCTTGCTTTAGGTTGTTGCTTGAGCTATGAAGTCTCTTTATATCTTTTGGAGTAGTCGTTGTCATTTTATAGGATGATATGTATTCATGTATATTATTCACAATAATGAACTTGCATATGTAACTTCCAGTGTCGACAGTTGTAGTTGTATCACATGTATTGTATCACATGTATTGTAACCGACTTCAGTTATATATATGAGATTTGATATTATCCGTGTTCTGTGTTTTGTTAATCCATGTTATTATTATATATGTTGTCCTAAACTATTATGAACCATCGTAGTTCATTTTATACTATAATTGGATATGTCGATAGGGTAAATAAACAAAGAGATGAAAATTTTATATACGACTCCTATCGAGATAACCAATACTAGTGTAAGGCCTAACTACGGATGGCCGCTCCTATCCAGCCTTATTCTTCGTAATAACAGACAGTATTTCCTTTTAATACTCTTTGTTATTGTGAGCGTAGAGGTGGGGCGTTACAAACAATATTAGAATCTCACATTTCGCAGAGGAACAATATATAATAGATAAATGAATAATCTTTAAAACAAAAGATCAATATCAGTTTATACATACATCATCAGAGTTTACAACAACACGATACAACACTAGCATTTATACTAACATGACTACATGGAAACTGAACTTGTATTAATCCATACATAGCAGATACTATATAATATAAGTGATACGTCTCGCCATCCAGCTTGCCTTCTGATCTCCACAGCAACTTCTTGACTTCGCTCCAGAACAACTGATAACCTTACTCTACGCTACCCGTGTGGAAAATTATGGGCACCCAGAGTTTAGAAAGGGAACAATAGACTCCAGGTCAGTCATGGGACTGGTGTGAGATCTTAAAAACAGTTATTTTCATAAGAAAGGAAAAGAAATTCACTGTGCTTTTGGAAAATGAAACTACCATAAGGCCTCCCACCGCACACGCAATGCAAATGTAGAATTGGAGGAGATTTCTCCTTATGATAGTCAAACATGCTTGATACGCAAAATCCTTTTGATATTATTATTAGTGCATAGTGCAAAAAACATTTCGAAAGTATAATACTAATCTTAGCCAGCATACCAGCATTATGGTATACCTACTACAGCTACCAATTAAACGGCGGGTCACCACCATAAGTAAAAGGCAGGTTATACAACTAAAACTGTACAGGGTGTGTATTGTTTCTTTAGATTTCCAACAAATGGTCAGGCTAAGGAACTTCCTAGGCCACATGGGTACGCCTCTGTAGGGACTCCCCGAGAACATAACCAGCTCTCTGCCAACACAAGGCCGAGTTACCTCTATAACTAGGTAACTACCACGAGTATGCCATCCTCGGTCGTTACCGACCTTTATCCGAGGATCCTCAACACCAATAACCATAAAGTAATAAATTTGCGGTAACCACATAAGTTAAGTATCTGAGCTCCATACCATGATACCACCTTTTTCCAGAAGGAAATGGACATACCCTGAGGGCGCTACCCCAAAATTTGTCTTGCTGCATCCTTTCTATTTCGACCATTTTCGGGTTGTGAGGTCCGACGAGGTCTCATCCACAAAGCTACGCTTTTCACAAAAGCCATGCTTCGATCAACAAATGATCAGCAGCACTTCGTATGCCGCATTACCAAATTGGGAATGCATCACTAGTAACAATCAACTACATAACTTCTGAGCTCGTACGTCTCAGAGAAGGGTGTTAAGCTAAGAGAATAAATTCTCCACCACCAATAGAAATGTATTTGGTAGAAACCCGCTTTACATCTCAAAGTGCAACGTCAGACACACATCCATACAAGTCCGTTCCGGGATCGAACGAAACCGAAGGCATTTCAAAGAAGCCCTTGCAAATCTGGATATTCACTAATCACGTCCGGACTCCCCATCACAAAGGGTGATAAAATATCTTTACCGGAGCAACTCAGTGCAGAGACATTCGACAGGTAATCCTTTCGCTTTCGAAAATACCCGGTCTTCAACACCATCTTCAAATGCAATCTCATTTCGTCGTATCATTATTCGGAATGGGTTTTATGACACAAAGTCCTCTCCCGGCTAATCCGAATAACGAATGCTTATTTTAAAAATAAGTGTTACATTCAGATTTCAAGTAAATCACAACAAATTTCCACTTTGATCTTTTAAACAAAAGATCCATCACAAAGATCCGATGTGGATTTCGGATATCCATTTGGAATCCGACCCGTGGTCGCATCGAAATTCAAGTGCCATTTAAAGGCCAATATTGGTAGTCGGTTATTTAACTATCAAACAATATTCACAACAATCACCAAGATTTAAATAATTTTCCCCCAATTATTTATTTTTCAAAATATCTTCATAAGATATATTCTCACACTTCAACCCTTTGAAAATAATTTTCAAATCACTTTCCTCACGTGGAATAAATTTTCAAATATTTATTTCCACTGAAAATTTACAAAGCCCGAATACTTTAATATAATTTAAATCACTTATCCATAAATATATATTTGGAAACATTTAAAATAAAAACTATTTTTAAACACTTACTTAAATATTAGTTATGAAAATATTATACTAATATCTCATATAAACTCAAGTCTAAACTAATTTTAAAAATAAAATTTTTGGATAGAGAATAACTATTTAAATAGCCATTTTCTAAATCAAATATCAATTAAATCTTTAAATGATTACTTCTATAATTAATTAAATAAATCTTTACTTTAAAGATTTAAAAACAATTTATGAAAATAATTTTTCCAAAACATTCTTTTTTTAAGCCAACCTTAAAACTTTTAATTTATATTTTAAAGCTACTTTGAAAACATACTCGGCTTTCCAGTGAAAACACACTTTCCATTTCAAAAATGGTTCATTTAAATCAATTAATAAATCATTCTTGATTTATTTTACTTTACCTTCCAAATCCGTAAATTTCTTTCCACGCTTTTTTAAAAGTAAAACAATATTTATTTTTAAAACAAATTTCCCTTTCCTTTATAAATTCCCTTTGTGAATTTAAATTTCCAAATATCCACTAATATACGATTTTCAAATCGATTTCCAAATATTCACTTTCAACACCAAATCAAATTCTAAATTGATTTTCAAATTTATTTCAAATTCCAAATTGATTTCTAAATTTACACCAAATCAATTTTCAAATTGATTTCTAAATTTATTATCTTTTAAAACAAATTTCTTTATTTTTTCCAAACTATTTAAAATCTGAATTTTAAATAAATTCTCTAACTTTTAAACAATATCACTCGAAATCCATTTATTAAAACCATTTTTCCCATATTTTTGGAATTTTATTCAATAGGATTACAAAAATCAATCTTTATGCTTTCCAAAATTCCTTCTTTTATATTTATCCAATTCTCTAAAATGAATTTATTTAAATTTTCTACTTTGATTTCCAAAAATCAAATTTTATATCTCCGATATCCTACGATACCAAAAATATATTCGACCAAACCATAGCCTTTAATGATTTCAATCACAAATATAATCATACACGGATTATAAATAAATCAACACACAATATTTAAACAAATTCAAATATTTGAGGAATCCAGTTGGATCCCTCCAACCTGTTTCCCTGCATCCATATATGTTAGCACAATAATTAAATACCAATTCCACTTCGAGGTGGAATATCGCGGTATATGGGATTATATAGTATCATCCGCTATTATGCGACGCATAGGGTCTCATCCGCTATATAATGCAGAAAGCCAATCACTCCAAATATATATATATACACACACACACTATCATATATACTATCACAACCAGACACTCAATCAATAACTGAAATTCTAATTTTTCAATCGAGTGAGAAGATCTCACCTTTGATTATGTATGCAATCCGTTTCCTTCACGACTTGCTTTCTTCACTGTATTAGACCTTGTATAAACATTTATACAATTTATTAATATTCGAAATAATCGAAAAATAAATTTTCATTTGATAATTTTAATTCACCGGTGATTTTATTTTAAATTAATACTTTTAATTTTAAACCAATCCCTTTTAATCAATTTATTTAACAAAAATTTAAATTAAAACTAAATTTCCTTTAAATAAAAAAATATTTTTAGCGACAAGAATAATTAAATTAGACAATTAAATCTCCAAACTTGTTATTAAAATTAAACTAGTAGATTTAAAAATATAATTTTTTATATAATCTTTCAAATATTTTCAAACTTAGTTAACTAATGATTTAATCACCTTATTTATCATTTTAAAATTTAATTGTAAGTTTAAAATCATGTACATATTTTCAGTAAATAACAAGATAAGAATTTACTTTACTGTCCTATATACTTATAGCTGTTTCTATTTTTCAAACCAGCTGTTTTGAAATCAACAAAACTTTAAAACTTACTGTTTCACAACAACAATTTAAAAAAATGCTATTAATATTCATTACTGCAATTACGTTTTCCATCTATATATATTTAGCTACTTTTAATCGAAATAAATAAATCGAATATCTTACCGAGTTGATCGATGATCCAACCCTAGCTCGAGACGAAACGCTCGACTTCGAACCCACCACCAGAACTGCCCTCGAGATCGCAACTATCCCCCTGAACGCGACAGGCATGACTTCGATTTTCAGATCATCCTGCCTCTGCGAAAGCTTGCAACCATCATTGATCAACGTGCCATCGCTTCACCACAAACCCTAGCCGTTGCTCGAAATCGAAACCAAGCACTCGCATGCACGAGTGCTCGCTCCCTTCTCTTCTGCAGCCATGAGCCTTCGCAATCGAATGAAGTCGCTGTTCAACACTGCTTGTAGTCGCCGTCGCTTGCCCTAAACATCGCACCTATCTCGATGTTGGTGGCACCTTGATTTTTTTTGCTTGGTCATAGATTCGAACTCGATTTCGATGACGAATAAGGGGGAAAATGAATGAACGAATTGAAGAGAGTATCAGCCATGGATTTAATTTTTTTATTTTGAAGAGGATTCGGTCGATTTAATTTGGCTGGGAAGAAAAATGAAGATATCATTTTTGTTTTATAAATTTTTTTCTTTCCTTTCCAACGCGTGTAACAATTAAACAAAGGAAATGAGACACGTGCAAAAATTCCCCTTACGTGTTAGCTTAGATCTACAGTTGTATTTCAAATAAATTTATATTACTTACGTTTTAAATTTGAATTCGAATTTAAATTATCCCGAAAACGAAGATTAAAATCTCGATCTCCAATCGAGGTATGCCGCTAGGCGTTTATAATGTTATACGCCTATTCCAGTCGCAATGGAAAAAGTTCCGAGTCTAAATTCGATCGTATGGAGAAGATAACATTTTGGACCCAGTTGTTAAATTAAATTTTGATAAAATTTTCAGCGTGTTTATTAACCGTACGATCACACGACAACTCCAAACGTTGCGAAAATTGAAACCCGATAATAAAACACTATTACGGATCCAACGGAAAAGGTTTCATCAAAATCCATGACTGTGCCTCGGAAGGCCATTTTTAAATATCGATTTAAACGATAAAATTTCAAAACTGATCAAAACACCTTTAAACCTGATTTTTAAAAGTTCTATTATCTTCAGTATTATCAATATAGATTTTTCAAGACTTCAACTTATTTTTAACAAGCACAAAACTGAAGATTAAATATTTTACCCAACTTGAAAAATTAAATTTAATAATTTAATTGCCAAATAAACCCTGATATTTGAAATTCAAGTTAAATTAACTTTAAAATATTTAAAAATCAATTAAATATTTCGATTTCAAATGTTAAAAATTCGGGGTCGTCACATTGCAAATGTCAAGAGCGCACTTGAATGCCGGCTTGATTGTAACAGGAGACTGCACGTGTGGTTGAAAAATGCCACATCAGAGCTGTAAGGGATAAAACAGACCGTAAAGGTGGATGAAAAATTATATGGTATTGTGTATAGAGAAGAGATTGCGCAATATAAGAAACGGGTGGTGGATATATCTACGAAGATTGCCAGATTGCTTGGTGAGCAAGAGGTTGCGGAATATTGGAGAATGATTTCAATGCCCCACTTGGGTATCGCTTATATTCCTCCCATGAGTTCTGCTCCTTCTCATCTTCGTGATGATGGATGGAAGACTATCGTCAATAGATTATTTTTATGATTTTTCAAAAAAAAGTAGGAAAACAAAGTCCATTAGTTGAAATCCTACATGATATCAAGAGAAGGATGGTAAAAGGGGTGTGTGACCTCAAGGACTCATTGCGATTTTCTCAAGATAGGATTGCTTCTTACTCGAATAAGCTTGAGTAAGAGAAAATTAAAAGCAAGAGGGGCGAGGCACTACTACAACGATCTCGAGACATGTTGGACTTATTCTACCCTACATTGGATCAAATTTTTCTGAATGATAAGGAAGACATGAAAGTGTCAATTGGCCAACCTATGGATCATTAGGTAGGAGCTTGCTATGACCCTCGTCAAATATTTATTGATAATATGGCTCCACCTCTTCTCCGTAATTAACTGCTAGTGCTTTAGGATTAGGAGAATCCTTTTTGTAATCTGACAATGTTTTTTCTTAATGATATTTAAGTTTGCTGACTAACCTTTCTTTATAGAACTTATAAACTTTCGTTGGTTCCATTTTGCTTACATTATTATCTAATTCTGATAAGTGTGGAATTATTTAACCTTTTTTTTGATGGGCTTCCCTTGGTTAGGGTGCAGAGGTAGCCGCTCTTCAGAAGAAGTTAGATTCTGCTGTGCTTAGAGTAGCAGAACTAGAGGGCTTACTGAAGAATGATGAGAGCATATATAGGGCAACATATAAGGATGAAATCAAAAGGTCAAAGAAAAGAATCATGGAAATGGATAAAGAGATTGCGTTGTGCATAAGCAAAGGAGCCGATCGTCTAATGACTTTGACCACATGCACCTCCCTTGAATCAGACTAAATTCCTATGCCCATGTCTGGAGATGTCCCGAACAAGATCCTTAAATGGAAGAACAATGTGAGGAATAATTATGTGACTAAAATTAAAGAGTAAGAGAATTGCTTTAAGAGAGAGTTAGGGGTGCCAGATACTTGGGTTTCACCATTCAGATCCACTGGGGACGAGTTCTTTGGTCTATTTTCTATGAATGCTGAAAAGACAATGGAGTACCTCTTACAAGAAATTGAAAGAATTGGGAAAGTGGCTATGAGGCTGATAAATGTCCTAGCGAACAAAATATATAATTTGGAGTGTGAGGCCCAGTTAGATTCCATCGCAATTTCTCAATGTGGGATGGACAGAACATATCTTTTGAAAGAGCTTTATTAAGAGAAAGTGAAGGCGAAAATTGCAGAGACTGGCCGGTAATGCGTAATTGACATTTTAGATGTTTCTGGCTTGGACTTAATTTGTCCTTTTGTATAATTGAGCCGACAATGGTATAGATCCTTGGACTATGAAAATATCTAGTTTGGTGATAATTATGATCCCTGCGTTACTTACCGCAACTCTACTCATGGTATGGTTCCTCTTTCCCGCTTGTTAGTCGTGGTTACTGAGCTGGAAAATTAATTTTTTTCTTTTCGTTTAGTAGATAGTTTAGCTCATAGCATCGCATTCCATTAGATCGTAATGACATAGAGCTTTCGTACCCAGTTTGTTTTCTAGGTTTGAACCGAATTCATGGTGTAATTTTTAATATGGGGTGTTATTTTGTAATATGACCCAGATTGCAACGTTTTTTTAGATTACATGAAGATATGTAGAAATAGATAACATTTTTACCGATAGACACGTAAAATTCATAACTAAGTGTTGATAGCTCGGTCTTTTGATATATACCTGGCAAGCTTTGAGCAATACTGGATCTGTATCTGACTGATATTTTTTTGATACATCCATGTATTCTGTTTTCTTGCCATGCTTAGGATAATCTCCTGGAGCAATCATAGGCCTCCTGATCATGACCTGATGTGTTGTAGCCTTTTCTTGCATATTTAATGCTATCTGATCATCTGTCTGAGTGTAGCATCTCGTACCGGACTGACCATACATGTAAAATGAATTGCACCTTTACTTGGAAGCGTAGTGTCTTTTGCCAACTTAGCCGTTGGATGCGCATGACCAACCCCTGTTTGAGGGCAAAATGTTCTTTGCCGTATGCTCGACCATATACCAGATATCACATACTCCGTTTCTTGGGGGTGTAATGTCCTAGTTGCATGCTTGGTATGACCTACCCCCTGTTTGAGGGAGGGAGCGAAATGACATACGTATGTTAAGCCACATTCTTCTCTAATACCACCATTCTCATTTCTGAAATTGCCAGAATTTCTGAGATTTCTGTTATCACTTGTACGTGGAACTTTGATCTCTGAACAATGATGGTGGGTTATGGAGAGCAATTTGTGCACTTGGCACGGTCTCCCTGTTTGGGGGAGAAAAAAAGATTTGGCTGAGAAGTTAGGTCACATATAACATCCAATTATCGAATGCGCATGGTTTTTTATAATGGTTCGGACTATCCAATATTCGTATATCTGGTGTGTGGTATGTCGAATTAACTAACATAAAGGTTTTTTATAATGGTTCAGATAGTCGAATATCCCGATGTTCAGCTTTTCTAGGATTATTGTCATAGAAATATTCACACTAGGCCAAGGAAATTTAACATCCCATCTACTGCAGTATCTTGGTTGAAAAGCCAGATTCGCATTGAAATATCAATTTCATGCTCATTCCCATTTCTTTGCACAGTGCTCATTCCTACTTCTTTCTATTTCATGTTCCTCCATTACTGCCACTTCTCACCCCTTTCCCTTGGGCTACAGCAATGAAACCCAAAAACATCGACGTCAATGAAATCCAACTCGCAAACTGCACCCCCTGGACCCTTTAAATCGAAGCTCCCCGGTCATGTATGGATCACGACCTGAAATACCTCCACGCACATGCGATCGATCGTGACACCCTACCATGCGATGAGCTCCACTATCTTTAGCCTCCAAAAGTGTCCTTTGACCCCCTCAACCGAATTACAACATCCATTTCTCCAATCGAGCACTAACCTTTACAATTTCTCAAACCATAATTTAATTCCTACTCACAAATTTACTGTCACATGCCTTACCTAGGAGCCGCAACCTCTAAATCACCAACCATATGTGGATCTAAGCTTTTTAAATCCAAAGATATAAGCTTTATATTTTTTTAGATTTTATATGAATTATTTTATTTTTATTTTTAAATAAGGAGAAAAATGAATTTTTGGGTTTTCAATGTGACAGTAAGGTGGAGGAATTAGAAATGTGCGGTGATGGTTTCCATATAGGTTTGCCTATATTATATTTGCGATTTCCAGCATTTCGCCGCATAGATTTTTGTTTCTTGTATGGATTTCGAATGACAAAGCAAAATACAATCACACTCAGAACAACAACATGACTCAAAAACAATAATAATATACACTTTTATTTGAATATAAAAAATCAAAAGAACACTATTATTTGCCGACAAATCATCAAACAAATATTTTCAATATTTATCTATATTAAAAATTATGGAAAAAAATAAATTAAAATAAAAATATGTCAATAAAATTCGAGTTGTAAAAATAATAATTTATTTTCTTATTTTGGCTATTTGTTGCTGCAAATAAATTTACACATTCACCATTATTATTTATCTACTTAAAATAGTTAAATAAGACCCTTAAAACATTTAATTAATATGAAATGTTGAATCCAATTATTTGAAATATTATTCAAATATAAATTCACAATTCAAATATTTTAAAAACCTCAATATTAGAATTCAAGTTATTTAATTGTTAAAACCAATTATTAAAATATTTTACTTTAATTAAATATTCAAAATCCAATGACCAAGGGTTGATACATTCTTCTCCCTTAAAATAATTTAACCTCTGAAATTCCAAAGGTAAAAGAAATGTTAGCAACCCTTATACTTTTTAAAAATCAATTAATTGAAACGGGATTATTAAATTTCTACATCTTTAGAATCATGGAAAATTTCGACAGTGTCTCTTTTGCGCCGCTCGATCGTAAATAAATACAAATCGCCACCATGGGCTCAAACCAATAAAAGAAAATAAAAGCCAAGTGGCCTCCATATCTAGGCATAAAATCGTCCAATCCAAACAACAATATGTAAACACGTACTTATTTGCCGGCAAATAACTCTACTTATGAAACCTAAAGCTTCAACTAGCATTTGCTTCCATAAACTTGCATCACACTTACACATGATATCCAATATAATTCATAGCCATATATTTTTGCATTTTGCGGATGTTAAACATAAAATTAAAACAAAGTCCGTATGAAGTACATATACCATCTGTACGTAATATCAATTCCAATCGCTTGCTCGATCGCATAAATTTCACTTTTCGAACTAGTATCGTCCACTCGACCACTCTAAAACGGACTCTGATCCGGTTTCTTGATTAGAAACTTCCATTCTCCTTGCATAGCCACATACTATGATAGAAAACTTAAAAATTGAATCAAAAACCCATATCACGTGTTCGCCATCAAGAATCAAGTGAAAAAATCAAACTTGGACCGATGTAAATCACCTCGAAATTGTGCAATTGAATTCGGATCAAAATCTGTTATGTAAATAAAATGATCTACAGACAACTTATGTATTTATCCAAATTGGTTTATTAACAATACCAATTTCTTTTATTATTCACATTCATTATTTACTTTGTATTTCCTTTAGTTGGAATTTTTTAGATTAAATCGAACGGCGTTCGATTTAATTTAAAATTGGAACGATCAACAAATTTAAAAATCAAGATGAGTAAATCTCACTCATTTTGGATTACTAGAATTAATTTATAATAATTAAAGTTAATTATTGGATGATTGGTTGAATCGATATATTATTATCTATTAGATATTATATATTATATATATAGTAATATATATATATATATTAGTAGTTGTGTGTATTCTCGCCGATTGGAGCAAATGAGATACTATACATCTCGCATAATAGCGTATGACCTTATAGTACTACGATATCCCACCTCGAAGGTGGGACTAGTATTTTATATTATATAACATCTATGGACATAGGGAAACTGGTTGGAGGGATCCAACTGGATTCCTCAAAATATATTTATTTTTTCATATATAGTGATATATGATGTGATTAAATAATTTGTTATGGAATGTTGTATGATTTGATATGCTGGATGCTATAGTAGCACTGGCTCTAATTTTGGTATATTAAAAACCGTAAATAATATTTTTGAATCTTAAAAAGAAATTCAAAGGTGATTTTTAGAAATAAAAATATTTATATAGAAATTGGAATATTGAATAAGGAATGGTTTGGATTAAATAAAAGATTTGATTGTGGAAATATACTTAACTATTTCGTGAGTTTGCAAAAATATATTTTTTATTTTGAAATTTATATATATACTAGAAAATTAAAAAAGGGATTTTAATAATAGTTCTTAAATTATAATTATAAGTTGAAATAGAAATTTTGAAGGAATTAAAAGAGATTTTGGATATAAGAGTATTTATATCGAAACTTGGATTATTTTAAAAGAACTGGATTTGGATAAAACAATGATTAATTTGATTTTGGGTTTGTACTCAACAGTTCGTAAAATATTTTAATTGGAGAATTAAAAATAATTGATAAAGAATTTGTATAATGTATTTTAAGTAGTATTTCTCAAAAATATGGCAAAGAAGTGGGAATTAGAATTTTAAACGAATTTGAGAAACAATTGGAATTTATTAAGAAATAGATCTGTAAATAGGATTTTGAATAGAAATCGATTTATAAATGGAGTGTTTAATATAAGTCTGTGATAGAATGGAAATGAGTTTATAAAATTTATAAACAATGTTTATAAATAAAGTGTAATGATTATCTTTTGATAAACTGGGAATGTAAATTCACCGTGTGAATTTAAAATGAGATATAGTAAATCAGTTTAGGAAGGAATAGTTATGAAATTGGTAATAAAAATCGGTTTGCAATAAATCGAGAGAGATTTATAAATGTAAATTAGTTATGTTAAATTTTACAGAGAAGTTAAGTTATGTTTTAAAATTGGGATTTTTTATTTATTAAGCTATATAGTTAAGCTGTTTTAGTATTGAAATATTTTGGGAAGTTTATTTTTCAAATATTTAATATTTATTGAAACGAAATCAAATTTTTATAATAAACTTTGCGAATCGATTAATTTTTATTTGAAAATGAATTGGAAATGAGTTATCGATGTTTATTAAAAGTGTTTTGATATTTTAAATAATTACTTAAACTGGTTTAAAAAATAAATTATTATTCTTTAAAAATACTTATTATATATATAAAGATTTGAAATGACTGTAATTTAGTCACAAATTCTCTCGAGATTTTTAAACGGGGTTTATTTAATAGATGTGATTTTATAAGAGAAAATCTTATAATGAAATTCTAGGAACTTCAGGAAATTTCCAAAATGTTAGACACAAGAACTTCGAGATAGAATCTAAATTCATTAAGAAGTTATAAATGGATAGACGAGATTATGAGTGAGTATAATCGATTTTGGTAAATGTAAAAGGAATTAATATAAATTCCAAAGATTTATGAGATAAGTTATGAAATATTTCCTAAGTATTGATATTAAAAATGATTTTGAAAAATAGATTTATTTTATTTTCCTAAGTGTTGAAATGAAAGGCTTTGGAAATGTTATAGTGACAAAGGATTTATATAGAGATATTATTTTCTAAGTAATGGATTATAAATCGAGTTTGGAAATATTTCACTAAGTCTTGAAATAAGATATGATTTGAAAATATCATGTTGTGAATATAAGTATTTGGAATTGTTTTCAAGTATTGAATTACTAGAAGAGATTTGAATTGATATCTTTGTAAGGATATTTTGAAGTAAATGTTTTTGAAAGATTTAAATATGGGCCTAGTGACTGCTTGTGTGAAATTTGATTGTTAAATAACCGACTTTCAATCTGGCCAAATTCGTTAATCATTTTGAAGAGACGGGATCAGATTTAATTATCTGAAAACCACTTCGGTCTGATTTATGTGTTTCGAATTGTATATCGTGGAAATAATGAAGACGGTTATTTTAAAGATTCGGTTTGTTCGGACCCAGAACAACTTGTATGGATGAATGTTATCATTGCATCGTTGCCTGGAGGGCAGTGTTAGCATTCCAAGAATGAATGCTATTCTTAAGGTAAATGTAGCCTCAGCCTCATCACACGGAAAATGACAAAAGCAGGGCATGCAGCAAGGCCAAGTGGGTCGCACCCATTAGGGTATGATCATCACTCATATAGAGTGGATATCTATCATCATCACTATCTTCTATTTGCATGTGTTTCAGAGCCCATTAGTGGTGATCATATTAGATACTAGCAGTTAAGTGCTGGACCAGTCTTGTGTGGCAGGGATACAAGATGTTCTTGTCAGACCCCGGTACATTTTATCTAGAGATGCACCATCGAAAGGTAGTTCCTTACCTTGTCATAGTATGGAATTCATTCTCCAATAAGCGCTATACGGTTTTGATTGTACCTAACTATGTTGAAATGAGATATGCAAGCATTTCAGCTATTTTATAGTTTACTTTCTATAGACAGATGATTTTAATATAAAAGGTTTTGGTTATTGTAAGGTAAAAAATCGTCACGTTTATGTGGGATGCGGTCTAACGAGATACCTCCATTTTTCAAAGAATTTTGATAATAGTAATAATTCAAATTAAGTGTGCTTTCTCACGCCGAGTTTCCAGACTGACTCGGGGGTTATTTTAATTATTATGCTCAAGTCAGACCGAGAATTACATATTCGGGTTAGGATGCTATGGAACTCAGGAGATGAACTGGAGGATGTTAGACGTATTCTATGTACTCGATTATATTCCGATGTGTGTGTAGGTTATATATTCAGCACTTGTGAGGACAAGTTATTATAACTGTCTAGATTGATTCGTTGATTATTATACTCCGTTGATCGTATGTATATTATAGTTACAGTTTTCTTTGTATAAAGATCTGTTATTATATATTATATTTTGTCCCGCTGCGATTGTGAGATTCTGTGTAATGTTGTGTCTATTTTTTTTCTATCCCTTTTTTCTTCACCTCTAGCAATCGGTACTTTCGGCACTTGAATTTTCAGCATGCTATACAGTAAAACATATTGATGTCGATTTTTAGGGTTGAAAATTTCGGGTCGTTACAGATTTTCTCTTTATAAAATTTAGACCTCTTATTTAAATAACTCAAATAAATTCCTAAAAATATATTTAAATCTTGAATCTTCTTTTTAAATACTTATGCAACTTTTGTTAAATACAATTAAAAAGAATTTATTAAATACATAAAGTAGATAGCCGTTTATACTTTACTAAAAACATGCATTTTCAAAGTGCATATATAGCGATTATCGCTATATGGACCGTAACTTTTATAACTTGGTTTTGTAAATCAATTTAGCTTTTAAACTCCATTTCTTTCAATATTTTATACTATTACAAGGATAGAGAACATTTACTTACAAATTTTATACAAGATAAAGGTATGTTAATGCCTTTTTATAACAAATCAAAAACCATATCCTTTTCCAAAGAGTGTTACTACGAGGCTTAGCGACCACTATAGTACTTAAAAAGGCTACAATTTACTTTCATGTCAAAGGAATTCAACTTTTCAAGTCATATCGCAAGGATTTACATAAAAAAGAATATATGTAAACAAAAATTGCAAGGTGAGGAATCCTTTAGGATCCCACTACAAAATATCTATTCTTCAAAGTGATTTCATAACGACCTCTTCGCTACGAAGACACTTTGACTTCCATTCACTTTTACTAGCCCCTACTAATCCTTATGTGTTAAATATTATGACCATACGCGACAGTGTACAACGAGTCCCCTGTAAACCAGAGTTGCATATGTGTCATTCGCTACCAAGTGGGAATCAATTACAACCAACATCAGAATCGGTCCATATACAATATATATAATTAAAATTCATCCAATAAATATACATCATATAACATGGTATATAAAGTAAGTATTCTCACTTTTAATATGGACCAAACTCTAGCAAGAAGCTACCATCCTCTGACCTCCATCTAGACCAACACAAAGCCACCCTCTTTCCTTGTCTTGCTTGCACCTCCCCCCTGATTAACTCATGTCCATGGCTCCCTCATCATCGTAGTTGCGCACGACCTTGTAGGGTTTGTAAGGATTTATGCTCTCAAGCTTCGAACTTTAGCAAGATGGCGATGTGTACTAAATGTATACAAGCTTATGCATGAAGTTAGAGGAGAAAAGAGATGAGTTTGAAGCAGTTTAGTTTAAGGAAAAGAATGGAGAAGAAAAGAACCTAAACTTAGAAAATGAAAACAAAATGAACTTAAGGGTGTTTCCTCCTTTTTATGAACACAAAAAGGGCAAATGACCTCACTTATGCCTTCATCAAATTACCTAACAATCCCTCCACTGCTCTTCCATAACAAAATTCCTCCACGTGCTACTCCATATGTGAAATTTCATTCCGTAATAACATGTACTACTTATCACATCACACAAAACATTCTGCTCTTTACTTTATTACTAACTGACATCATTAGCCCTCGATTAATTCTCTTGCTATACTTTTGGCTAACCACTCCTTGTTTGTTAAATATATGTAAGCACAATATTTTTGTATGTTTGCAACAACGTTGCAATAAATTTCATTCGATAAAAGGTCGAAAATCTAAAAAAGTCATATTTTCTGTAATGACCCGTAATTTTAACATTTTCAAAATGGGATATTTAACTATTTTAAATATTCAAATGTAGAATTTTCAAACTTAAACAATCATGTTTTATATGATAAATAGGAATGGCAAACTTATTTTTGATATTGAATAAAGTTTTTGGATTTCCATTGTAAAATTGACAAAAGCCGAATTCCGATAAAGTAAGATAAATATTCGAGAAATTTGTTTAAAGAATAAATAATTCCTTTTAAATAAATATATATATACACATATATATAATCTATAACAAACTCATTTGATAATAATTTTAATTTAATTTATAATGGTTTGATAAATATACAAACTTGTTTTATAAAAATGGACAAATTTCATCGCATATCGATAAATCAGTGTCGTATTTTTATAAGAAGATTTGGATATTATTTTATATTATTTTACAAGTCAAATATGATTGTTTTAATTATTTAAAGATAATAAGAAATCAATTTTGAAGTTTGGTTTAAATAGATAAATAGTTCAACAAAAACGTCAAAATGTGACTGTAAAACGTTTTGTCGAAAATCAACGTTGTCGATTAAAAGTTATCGCAATGTTGTTGCACCAAGGTTAATATGTTTTAACATATATATTAACATTTTAATAACTGAACATGTTTACTTTTACTAAATATAATTCAAAAACTTCTAGAAGTCATTAGTAAAGTAAGTAAGAATTAACAAAAGTAAGAAAAAATAAACATCAAATCAATATCACATCAAAAGTCAACATAATTATTATTTTACTTAGCTTAGTTCTTAAGAGATTAAGACATAAAGTAAGGATGTCAAAGGTGATGGTAAGTGTTGAAAAAGTAAAGGTTTCTTTAGGTTGAAGTAAGGGTGTTTTAGTGATTTGGTAAGAGGTTATTTTGGTAAATTTACCACTTCTTTCTTCTTCTATAAATACCCACCTCCTTCTTCACTTTCATTCCTCAAGCTTCTTCATTATCTTCCTCTTCTCTTTAATGGCTTCTAATCCGTAGGAAAAAATTAAAAAGAAATAATGTCAAAATATTTACAAAATATTCAAAAGAAATCAATGTTCATTCTCTTCAAATCAAACTCATCTTTTCTCCATTTGTTACCTCTTCCTCTCTCGACCATAACTTATTCAAAACAGAACCAAAATGAAATTTTTTTTTAAATCAATAATTTTTCTAGTGTCTAAAATTTTTGTGTTGACCACTTTATCTCATTCTAAAGTTAACTAGGTCCAAAATATACTTCTTTCCGGTGCATTTTCTAACCCAGTTTTTAAGCCAGAGAATAAGCCATTTTGTTTTGATCATAACATGATAATAACCGATCCAAATTAAGAAATTCATTTTTCCAAATTATAAAAAATTCTAGTGGCTACAACTTTTATGATGATCACTTTTTCCAATTATGAGGTTTGCTATACCTGATACTCAATTCTTTGAAGTGTATTTTCGTGCTTCATTTTTGTCAATTCGATAATATCACTTCTTAATTCTATAATATCTCCCTCGAAACTAATTGTATTCAAGATATTAATTTTTTTAAATTTAATAGAAAAGAATTTCCAACAACTTTTCAGTTAAAAAGTTTTCCAAATTTCGAGAGTAAGAGAGTCAAAAACAAGAGAGAAAATAACCTATTTTTCGGACCGAGATCTTGGAAATTCAAGCTTAAAGCTCTACCGCTTCTTCCTATACCTTCGGCCAACCTCCATCTCAAGCCTCGGTCAAGATATTGGAAGGAAGAGGGTGTTGTTTTCTAGTGTTTAATAGAGTAGGAAGTATTTAATGAAGTGTTGGTTGATTAGAATGTTGGTAGGAAGTTAATCACTTTGGTTTATGGTGAAAAACTCTATTTAGCATCTCTATTTAAATATATATACATGTTTGATGACGTGTTATGATTTCTATGAATGCTTGTATATGCTATGATCATCAAGTATTCATTGTTTAATATGATTATTAAATTGTTTTACCAAGTCACGTTAATACACGTCAATAAGCAAAATGGAAATCACTTTCCTTTTCAAAATGAAATGGTGTACATAGAATGCTTAAACCTTTTGAAAATAGTTTTAAAACGAGCTAGAAATTTTTTATAAACATTTAAATATGTTTAAATAAATAAAGAGATAAAATCTAGATTTCTACTTGTACATTTTAAATATGTCCAAAATAATTTTCCAGAAAAATCGCTCTTTTGCGGTAAAGTGACCAAAGTTTAAAATTGATATTTTAAATGTTTTAAAAATATGAAATAAATTTTAAAAATCCTTTGAAATGTATTAAAAGAGATTTAAGTTGAAAATATGGATTTTTAAATGATATAAAAATTGTTTTGAAGAATATAGCTTTTGAACACTATTTGCAACACTTTTTCACAACAGTTTTAAATAACCTTTGAAATGCAGTTTTAAACTTAACAGTTCTTTCTTAAGTCTTCTATGAAAGATTATAAAAGAATAATTATGTAATTTAAAGATGATTTGGAAGTTTTAATAATAGTTTGAATAAATGGTTAAGGTGAATTGTTTATACCACTTAAACAAAAAGTGAAAAAGGTTGAATGTAATAACAAACTGAGTATGCGGAAACGACTAGTACATTTGTCCCGCCTATGAGATCCGGGAAGATAAAACAAGATGTTTAACTAAGGTTAGGAATGGATCAACCAGTGCTCTGAACTTACTTGGCCTATATTTTCTCTTCTTAGACGAGGGATGGAATAGATCGAAAGGAAAGCCCAGATGCTCTAAAAAAATCATAATTAAGTTTTTTCTATGGTAAAAGAAAAGAAACGAATTCTTTGAATTTACTATAAATATTCTATATATAAGATTTATAAATTTGATATTTTATAAATAAAAGTAATGGAATTATAAAAGTGTTTTATAAATATTAGAAATGGACTGTAATCCAATTCATATATGGATTTGCAATTGATATTTAGAAAAGAATTTGTAATGGTTTTATAAATAATAAGATTTGAAAGGAATGAATTTATAAATAAGATATTTATAAGTAATTAACTTATAATCGTATTTTGACTTATAAATGAGATATAAATGGAATTTGTTAGTAAAGAAATTTTGTATATGGAAGTTTATAAAATATAAATGGAATTTATAAACACTGTTTTGTAAATCCGAAATTCAATTTAAATTGATAAGTTAAATATGAAAGTTTATTAAAGCAATTATATTCGCGATTTTGGACAGTGAATAATTCTTTAAATTGAATGGATGTTTTGGAAAGTGGTATTATAAAAAGGGAATATTTTTCCTAAGTTAAAAGTTAAGAAAGAAATCTTTGATTAAGATTTAATGAATGATTTGAAAAAGTTTTCCTAAGTAAAAGAGAAAATGATTTAGAATTATTACAGGATTTAATACATGAGGCTTAATGATTCCATATACTCTTGAAATGAAAATGGAATAAATCAAAAAGAATATATATCTAAGAAAGATATTTTATAAAAGATGAAGTAATTGATTGATGATTGATATCCACATATGAACTTAACATCTTTTAAATCGATAATTGGATTTCGAAGGAACCGGGGTCAGATTTGAGTAATTCCTATCCAAAAACCACTTCGAACCAATATATACGTTCGATAGTGAAGATATCTGATGATGATTATTGAAGACCTTGGATCTTCATAGCGTGAGGACTGCTTGTTGAAATGCTCTGATTAGCTCCCATTATAGAGTTATTTATAACAGTGGTCTCTTCGTGGTGGAGATTTTTCGGATTGTAAGGACTGCTCGCTACTAGTGGTAGTAGGAGAGTGCCTTTGGTCTGTCCTGTTCCCGGACAACTTGTATGGATGTTTATCTGACATTGCATTTCTAAAGATTAAATACATTGGTTTTTACAAACGTACATCAGTGGTGGCGGAAAAGACAACTTCTCTTAGCTCAACACCCTCCTTGAGATGTACGAGCTCAAGGGTTGTATTTTGTGGAAGGTAATTAGTAGTCAACGGAAATGGCAATGTGGCATTCAAAGAAGATGTGCTATGTGAAAAGGTAATCCTTTACCTCAGGCCTCATCACCCAGAAATGATAGAAACAGGATAGAAGCAGTAAGGTTAGGTGGGTCGCTCCCAATTAGGAGATGTCATCATCCTTCTAGATTTACTCTACACATGTCTAAGTATGCGGTAAATGTAAAAATTGGATACCTGTTAAAGGTCAATAACAACCGGGGTGAGTACATATTCGGTACTATCCAGTGTAAGGGGTAGGCCGGTCTTGTGTTGGTTTAGGAGTCTAGGATCTGGGCCCTAGGTGCATCCTTCTAGAGGTGTACTGTCGGAAGGTAGTCCCTTACCTTATCATTTGTATGGAATCTATTCTCCAATAAGTGCCTCTACAATATTAGACATAGAAAGCCTTGTATTACAAGATGGTATGCTGGAATTTAATAATGTAACAATTTCGGCTAAGATTAATAAGTTTATTTGCAAATGTTACCAAAGATATGTCATTAGAAATAATATTAAATGTTTTGATATATAAAAGTGATTTGGTTATCATAAGGTAAAAACCCGTCTGTGTTTATGTGTGGGCATGGTCTTATGAGATACTCTTTCTATTCAAAGGATTTTATTCAAAGGTTGATATATGACACTGTCATTTATATATTGAGTTTCTCACGCTTGTTTACGAAGCCTGATCCGGGTATTTTCAATACTCGGGTTAGATCCGAGTAGTTTCAGGTTTAGTGAAGATGGTTGGAGTTTCCAGAGAGAGCTGGAGATATTCATCTACGTATGAACGTATTTTATTATCCGCTTTGCGCAGTTGTTTGTTGTTTGTCATCAATTGTAAGGACATATGTTTATAACTGTCCAAGCTGAATTTAGGTTAGACTCTGATATATGTATTTCAAAAAAATTATGTTGTAAAGATAATTGTTCAATGTTGTATATTATTCCACTCATGTGAAATTCTGTTCTGTCTTTATTTTCTTTTCACCCCTTAAAGATCTGTTTATTCGTGCAATTTGAGTTGGATATGTGTGGTTTATTGTCGGCTCAAAGGGTACGGAAATTCGGGCTTTCACATTTGGTATCATTGCTGAAGGTTGAGCGAGAACCTTGGCTTTGGTGGGGTAAAGACTCATCAGAGATAGGGTTAGTAATACTCTAGATGAGTAACTCATTATAGATAGGGTTAATAACGCCCTAGATTGAGTTTACAGTATTATATATGGATGCATATTTGATAATGTTATATATAAAGGTTTTGTTTTGAAAAAAATTGGTAAATGAAATAATTTTACCTAGGATTGTATTTTGATTACAAAGTATATATTTTTTGAAAAGTTGTATAGTTAAAAGTCAAGATTAGTGAAATTTAAACATGAACATCTTGTGATTAGAATTTCAGAGTTTGACTATAAGATGTTTCATAAAGATAATCGATAAGTAAGAAATCTGATAAGGTAATCAAGACTTTTAATACTTATTCCAAAATAATAAGTTAAAAAATGATATTGTTAAGTTACTATCGTATATTGATCAAATTATTTGATTTAAAAGTATAAGTACAAATATCTTGTGAATTAATTTTCACGATTTGACTATAAGGTGTTTGATAATAAAATTGGTTTAAGAAATGAATATATGAGATAAAAATGTATTTAACAAATATAAAAAGATTATGAAAAAGGAAAATGTAAAAGGAATGAAGGCATAAAATTCAAGTAATTTAAAAGAATTGTGGTAATTTAAATGAAGTTGATTAAAATAAGATAAATTTATTAAAAAAGAATTTATAAAATACGTTTTATAAACAAAAGTAATCTCTAGGATTTTTTTAAGAGATATTTTATGACAACTAGTTTGAATGGCTCGGAAATAAACTAAAAATGGAAAGGAGATGTGTTCGGATGGTAGGCACTTCTCTTAAGTATTACTCTTCTTGTTAAGAGGATATACGATACTATTGTTAATACTCAGTTCCTTGGATTATTTTGGAGTTACTCGATCTATATAATTTTCTTAAGTTATTGAGATAAGGTGAATCGTCAATTGATTAGTAATATTTATAAAAGTGTTTAAACCAAAGATAAATTTGGAATCGCTAATTGATAAGATAAAGCGAGATTCTCGATGATTTTGGATAGTGGAAATTTTTGTGAATCACACCCAACTCAGATCTAAGGAATTTATGAAAAACTTTTGGTAAAAGATAAACCATTACGAAATGTTTTAAGTAAATGAAATTGGATAAGTATAATTTATAAATGTGATTATAAATAAAAAGGATTTAAAAGTGGAGAAATTTATAATAGCATTAAATCAGAAATAAATTTTGTAATTATGAATTTGAAATGATAGCAACCTACCACAAACTGTAATTAACCCGGATATAAAACCGATCGGGAATTTGGGATGTGTATATATACTATTAGGATGCAAAAAGGTATTATACAAAAATATATTTAAGTCGTGAACCATTTATGCACTTAAATAAAATCACGACTCTTTAAAAGGAAATTATAACCTGGAAAAAGTTTTATTAATGAATTCTACCATTAATTAAGGATTTGAACTTAAGTTTTTAAAAGTGATGTATTTACATTGTTGTGTTCATAAGATATAATAAACTTAAGTAACAGTTTTATGAAATGATTCATAAACAATATTAGTATTAAAGAAAAAAATGCTAAAAATAAAAAGAATGTGAAAAGAAAAAAAGAAAAAATAAAGGATGTGAATAAAGAGAATTTGATAAAACTGAAAAAAAAACCAATAGGAATAAATACGTGATTTATACATAGATCATTTCGTCACACAAATTTTGATCTAATATCCAGGTACAGAACTTTGATGTGTTTACACCGATTCGGAAAAGAATTTATCACTCGATTTCTTGACGGCGAGCATTGATAATGGTTTATGGATAGTTATTCGAGTTTTCTATCATAGTTGAGAGCTATGCAAGGAAAGCAGGTGTATCTGATCTAGAAGCTTGAGCAGAGTCCGCACTAGAGGTTCGGGGGATCGATACTAGTTCGGAAATAAAGTTGTGAATTCGAATAGAAAATCAAGTCAGAAATTTTATATGGATGTTTTAGGTACATATTTTGGATTTAAGTTTGTGAAATAATGGTTTAGGTAAAAGAGTTGTGGTTTAGGTTCAGGGTAATTTCGGGGACGAAATTCTTTTAAGTATGGGAGAATGTAACGATCTGTAACTTTAACATTTTGAAAATGAGATATTTATCTATTTTAAATATTCAAATATAGAATTTTCAAACTTAAACAATCATGTTTTATATGATAAATAAGAATGGTAAACTTATTTTTGATATTGAATAAAGATTTTGGATTTCCATTGTAAAATTGACAAAAGTCGGATTTCGATAAAGTAGGATAAATATTCGAAAAATTTGTTTAAAGGATAAATAATTCCTTTTAAACATATATATATATATAACCGATATCAAACTCATGTGATAATAATAGTAATTTAATTTATAATGGTTTGATAAATATATAAAACTTGTTTTATAAAAATTGACAAATTTCGTCGCATACCGATAAATCGATGTCGTATGTTTATAAGAAGATTTGGATATTATTTTATAAGTCAAATATGCCTGTTTTAATTATTTAAAGATAATAATAAATCAATTTTGAAGTTTGGTTTACATAGATAAATAGTTTAACAAAAATGTCAAAATGTGACCGTAAAACGTTTTGTCGAAAATCAACGTTTTGTCGATTAAAAGTTATCGCAACGTCGTTGCACCTTGGTTAACATGTTTTAACATATATATTACACATTTTAATAACTAAACATGTTTACCTTTACTAAATATAATTAGAAAACTTCTAGAATTCATTAGTAAAAGTAAGTAAGAATTAACAAAAGTAAGAAAAAGTAAACATCAAATTAGTATCACATCAAAAGTCAACATAATTATTATCTTACTTAGCTTAGTTCTTAAGAGATTAAGACATAAAGTAAGGATGTGAAAGGTGATGGTAAGTATGTTGAATATGCACTTTGCACTTATATGATTTTTGTTTGATGATAATAAACATATATATATGTTCATTTAAATGTATTTGTTAATGTACTATTTTATTTTTCATAGATTAAATAAATATTTGTCGAATAAAATAAATTACACAGAATTTGAATTCAACTAATATTTTATTCAAACAAATATTTATTACAATTTTGAATGGTACAAATTCAAGCTCTCACTATACATATACAATTTTGATTCTAATTACATCACAATTAAATTTACACAAATTTCTCACTACATATCACTCACACTCGTAGTTTATCTTCAACTTCATTCCAGTTAGAATCCAGCATCTGAGCAATCTGCAAAAATATTCACTAACGCAGTAAAATTGAAAAGGAAATATTTTTGCAATATAAAATAAAATATGGATTTTTTGAAAATATTATTTGCCTCAGTTATTTGGGTTGTTCGTCATCATTTACATTTGAATTCATCATACACGAACAGTGTGACATGCACAGTGTATCACTGTACATGCCACAAGGCCGTGCACATCGATATACACTTGATAATGCTACAGGGACAGGTGAGCACAGGTCAAACCCAAATGAAAAGTCGGGTTCAACTCACGTGCAATATATTTAAAATCATGACACGAGCACAAGGTCAAACCCGAGTTTTTGAAACTGGATTCAACTCAAGTGAAATTTCAAAAATCAACATGAAGTGAATCAAGTTCAGGTCAGATCAGTCAGTAGTATGCAATAAAAATCAATGCACCACTGACCATGAAGCAATGCAAGTTCATATGTACGGCAAGCTACAACCTCAAATGAAACTGTCTCAAAGCAACTTCAGTGATAATCAAAAATGCACCAGTGAAACCAATGCAATACTCAAGCCTGGCCGAGAACTGATACAAGTGACTCAGGCAAATGCAATATATTTGAACACAGCAAACTGCCACATAACCAAAGTCAAACAGAGGCATATACATATATGCACAGGAACAAAGACAGCGAGCTACATGATGATCAATGTCACTCAAGTCAACAGTATCAATGCAATGTTCAAATGGAGTTCAGGTTATACTACAGGAATGAATACACATGAAGTAATGCAATGCTCAAAGACCAAGTCGAAGTCGAACTGTTCTTAACAGTTCTAAGTATCTGACAACAATATATACAAAGCAAGCAAGTTCGAAATCCAGAAACTAAACAAAGCACACATGAAGCACAATATTGCCAGGTCGAACATAGTACAAATCCAAGAATATATGCATACACACATACATATGTATGTATGCACATATATAGTCTTGAGTAAACAGGTGAATGTGCAATAGGGAACACAAGTCAGTGGCAAGCATACAAACACGCCAGATAAAAATCAAACTAAAGTATCAGTGAAACAGAGATATGCTACAGGATTATCAGCCACCATAATGATGAAAATGTCATGCTCAATGCAACACAGTGGCAACTACAGGATGCAGACATAAACAACATCAAAGAAACAAGTCTCGACCACTATGAAATGTCCAGAATGCCAACAACCAAATGAAGTCAGCAGTCGGCGGTGATAATGACCATGAACAGCAAGTACAAAGTCATAATACACAGTGAAGTCGAAATCATGTGGAAGCATACAGAAGTCAATAAGGAAATTCAATGAAGACAGTAACTGAAGCCGAGAAACAATGTACCAAAAATTAGATGACAAGTTCGAAGTCAAAACAGAAGTAATCAAGTCGAAGAATTTTGATGCAGACGCAAAAAAAATTCATGTTTCAAAAGTCAAGTGCGTATATGCAATCTTTGAAAAAGTCAAAAATCAAAAGAAGAAAGTTTTTGCCGTATGACTCAAGGCAATCGAACGTTTCATAATCAAAGCCGTGCGCATCAGGAAATCGAAAATTAGGAAAGTGTAAATGAATATGAACAAATTCAAGTGTCTCGGATTTCATATAAATGCAAACCCCAAAATTCATCATAGGCAAGCGATCAGAAAATCAAACTCAAGCAATCAATTGAGAAACCAAAAAGTACGAACAACATACCAAGAAATTTTCTCAGACGATCGCCAGAGAAGCAAAGATCATCGACCAGAGATAAATCATATCGCAAATTCCAGAAGCCCTAAAACTTCGTAAACCCTAGTCGCAAGCAAAGAGAAGGTCGAGAACGATCAATGTCTTCTTCAGAGACAATCAAAAGCCTCGATCGAAACCTCAATTTGACAAAGAAATCCAAGAATTCAACGTCGCCATTTTTCTCAAAGAAAATAGAAGAGGATCAGGTGAAAGAATAATAAAAGGGCTGGCCTTGTTTTATTATAAAGGGTTTTAGTTTTTGTTTGGGTTTATTTTTATCAAAAGGGGTTTTTTTAGTTTTATTTTTTATTTGTTCTTTTCGAATCAAGTTTTGGTAAATCACCACCTAGGTTGTCGGTAGTGTCAGATTGTCTGGTTAGAATTAGTTCAGTGAGCAGGGTGTGCGAGTTTGCAAAACTCTACAGGCGGTAGCAGGGTGTGCGAGTCTGTTAGAAAGTTTGTAAGCGGGAGACTGTTTAATTCTAATAGAAATCTAGGAATGCAGCAGTAGGCAGGGGTTGCCGAAGCTGGGTAAATTTTGTGTGTGATTTACTTTTCAGCATATTTATTTCTCTGCAGTTTGTTTTTGCGTGTAACTCGAGAAAATTTGCTATAACCCTATTCACCCCCCCTCTAGGGTTAATCTAGATCCTACAAGTGGTATCAGAGCGAGGTATTTCTTCTTTAACTCTAGAGCCATGAATCCACCAAATAATGCTTTTTCTGAGGGGCAATCTATTGCTAGGCCACCCATGTTTAATGGGAATGATTATGCTTATTGGAAAGTTAGGATGGGCATTTATCTTAGTTCTGTTGATTATGATGTTTGGGATATTATTGAAACGGGCTATAAATCTCCCACTATAACTGTTGGTGATACTGAGATTCCTAAACCTAAGGATAGGTGCGATGCTAACGATAAGAAATTAAAAACTACAAATGCTAAAGTCATGAATGCTTTGGTCTGTGCTCTTGATAAGTCTGAATTTAATAGAATTTCTCATTGTAAAACTGCACAGGAAATTTGGCATACCTTGGAGGTGACACATGAAGGAACTTCTCAAGTCAAGGAGTCTCGTCTTGCCTTATTCAGCAATGAATACGAGAACTTTGTGATGGACAAAGGCGAGAGCATAAAAGACATGTTTGGACGCTTTTCAACTTTGGTGTACAACGCTAGAGCACTTGGGAAGGTATTCACTGAGGTAGAGCTTGTGAGGAAGGTGCTACGAGTCTTACCGATGAACTTTGAGGCAAAAGTCACGGCAATACAAGAATCGTAAGATCTGAGTAAACTAAGCATGGAGGAGTTGATCGACAACTTGATGACATATGAGCTTGAGCTAAAAGCAAAGGAGGAACGCCACAACTCCGAATCAAAGAAGAAGACGATTGCCTTAAAGAGCAAAGAAGAGAGCGATGAAGAAGAAGAAGATCCAATTGAAGAGCTTGCAATGGCTGTCAATAATCTTAGAAATTTGTCAATATTCAGGCCACGCAAGAAGAAAACAAATGGTAATAGGTCAAGAGATTCTAACAATTCCGATAATGAATTGACGTGCTTTAACTGCAACAAGCCTGGCCACTTCAAACAAGAATGCCCACTTCTCAAAAACGACAAAGGAAAGAAGAAAAAGAAGAAGGCCTTTGCAGTAACTTGGGATGAAGAAGAAGGAGAGGAAGTTTCGAATAATAGCTCAGAGGAGGCTAACTTGTGTCTTGTGGCAAAATCAGATTCAGAAGCAAGCTCAGAGGAATCTAGTGAGGGAGGTGACTATTCTTATAAAGAACTAGTTTTTATGTGTCTTGATCTTACTAAAGAAGTTGATACTCTTGAATTTAAACTTGAAAAACTGAAATCTGATAGGAGAATACTTGCTCGTGAAAATTTTAGGTTAGAAACTGAACTTGAAAATATTCAAAACCTAGACTGTAAAAAATGTAAAATTTTAGATTCAGAATTATCAAGACTTAACCATAGCTTTGAGAATCTTGGAAAAGAAAACTTGAGTCTTAAGGAAACCATTGGCACTAGGAAAAAGGATTTTATAAATAGATGCACCTCACTGAAAACACAACACTCAAAACCAAAGTCCAAAATCTTGAGAAATCTCTGAATAACTTTTCAAGAGGAGAAAAATCATTCAACATGTTATTGGGAAATCAATTTTTTGCGAACAACAGAAAAGGACTAGGTTTTGGGAAAACACAAGTTGATGGTAATGCAAAAGGTAAGAGTGTCTTTGATAGATGTGAAATAATTGGACATCGTGTTGAAAATTGTAGTCATAGGAAGAAGAACACAAAATTTATACAAGTTTGGGTTCCTAAGAATTCTACAAACAAATTCCATGTCTGTTGGAACAAGAATGAAATGACAAAACAAGTTTGGGTTCCAAAGGGTTTGTTTATTCACAATGCTTCAGCCACTAACAATCATGGACCTATAAAAACAAATAGGTCACAAAAATCTTTCATCGTGTAGGTATGGTGGTGGGCTAAGGAACAACAACAGTGTTCACTGGATTTTGGCTGTTCCAGAAACACAACGGACAACAAAGCAAAGTTCCTTAGCCTAGTACAAAGGTGATAGAATCACAATAGGCAACCACGAAAAATTATCGTAAAGGTAAAACAGGTGAAGGTATATTTATTTGATCGATATATTAATGTGATAATCTGCACCGTATTCTGAATTAAATCAGCCAATAATGTGAGATGATGATTTTTTTCTGACTTGTTCAACATAGTTGGCCAATTATATTTATGTCAAAAACACTATTCTTTGAATTACTTCATACATATACGTTTGGATTAAAAATAGTGTTTTGTTGGATGATAATATTTTTGGTTACGGCTAACTCTATATTCATGGTTTTCTGATTATTTACATGGCTTCAATCCAAATTCAAGAGAAAGTCATTTAAAATGCTGTGAAAAATTAAGTTTGAATTTTTATGCACACTTCATGATCTGGTCTATCAAATTTAGTTAATGATATTTTGGAGTGAAAGAGAAATTCAGATGCAGATCATACTGGTAATCGAGTTGACAGAAAACTTACTGGTTGAACGTGATTTATGGTAACTGCATCGTTTTTCAAGGGAAATGTCTGCATATTTTTAAATTCAAATAATTTTCAAATAGCAGGAATGTTTCTCATATAACCCCTTCGAGAAAATTATTTTTTTGACCATATTTTCAGATTAGTCATTTTTATTGATTTTAAATGACAAATTTTGACTAATCCGACTCCCTACTAATTATCAAAAAGATAAATAGTGATTGAGAAGGTGATAAGTGTTGATATTTAACATACATTACTCAAGCCAGTATATTATGAAAATTTCTTTAGGAATTCAAACAAGAGTTATAAAACTTTTTGTTAGGTAAAGATTCCATGACCATTTCTATATCTATCATATTTCTATCGACCAACATTCATCAAAATCCAATATAGTAGGTCAATATGTGGTATTTTAAATGGGAAATCATTTGTGCTTCAATTTATTATATTTTTAGCAATAAAAAAATAAATATCCAAAATATTCACTCTCATTTAAAAGTCCTCACGGTTATGCATGGGTGAATTACTTGGATTTTTGATTATGTGCTTCCATACTCATTTAAAAGTCCTCACGGTTATGCATGTATGGAAGGCATATCAAAATTGATTGATTAAATAGACAAGTTGATTCTAATCCCATTTAAAAGTCCTCACGGTTATGAGTGGTTAGAAGATACTTGATTTCATTTTTAAATAAAAAAAATTATAGAATACTACTAATCTCATTTAAAAGTCCTAACGGTTATGCATGGTTAGTAGATATTCAAATTTCCTGAAATAAATATACCATAATTAGACAAAACTATATGGTTTTATTTGATGAAATACTTCCCATCATTCTAAAAGTGGAATATGCGCCTAACAGGAGTAGTTATGATTTTTGTTTGATTTTTATTGAAGTTTAATATTTATATTCAAATTGAGTTTTAATGTTGGATTAATATCGATCACTTTACCTCTATTTTCTCTAACACTGTTATTCTTTTGCTGATAACAAAAGGGGGAGAGAAAAGTTAAGATTTTGTCAAATAAAATCAAGCAAAGGTCAAATAATTTTCCATTTGCATTTAGGCTCATTTGTATATTTCTATTTGTATGCATATATGTAGGGGGAGCATCATGTAGAGAGGAAACATTTAAATAGAGGGAGCAATTAGAGTATATCATTGATCAAATACATTTAAGACAGTTAAAATCTTAAATGTATGTTTGTTATCATCAAAAGGGGGAGATTGTTGAATATGCGCTTTGCGCTTATATGATTTTTGTTTGATGATAATAAACATATATATGTTCATTTAAATGTATTTGTTAATGTACTATTTTATTTTTCATAGATTAAATAAATATTTGTTGAATAAAATAAATTACACAGAATTTGAATTCAACAAATATTTTATTCAAACAAATATTTATTACAATTTTGAATAGTACAAATTCAAGCTCTCACTATACATATACAATTTTGATTCTAGTTACATCACAATTAAATTTACATAAATTTCTCACTACATATCACTCACACTCGTAGTTTATCTTCAACTTCATTCCAGTTAGAATCCAGCATCTGAGCAATCTGCAAAAATATTCACTAACGCAGTAAAATTGAAAAGGAAATATTTTTGCAATATAAAATAAAATATGGATTTTTTGAAAATATTATTTGCCTCAGTTATTTGGGTTGTTCGTCATCATTTACATTTGAATTCATCATACACGAACAATGTGACATGCACAGTGTATCACTGTACATGCCACAAGGCCGTGCACATCGATATACACTTGATAATGCTACAGGGACAGGTGAGCACTGGTCAAACCCAAATGAAAAGCCGGGTTCAACTCACGTGCAATATATTTAAAATCACGAAATGTGCACAAGGTCAAACCCGAGTTTTTGAAACTGGATTCAACTCAAGTGAAATTTCAAAAATCAACATGAAGTGAATCTAGTTTAGGTCAGATCAATCGGTATTATGCAATAAAAATCAGTGCACCACTGACCATGAAGCAATGCAAGTTGATATGTACAGCAAGCTACAACCTCAAATGAAACTGTCTCAAAGCAACTTCAGTGATAATAAAAAATGCACCAGTGAAACCAATGCAAAACTCAAGCCTGGCCGAGAACTGATACAAGTGACTCAGGCAAATGCAATATATTTGAACACAGCAAACTGCCACATAACCAAAGTCAAACAGAGGCATATACATATATGCACAGGAACAAAGACAGCGAGCTACATGATGATCAATGTCACTCAAGTCAACAGTATCAATGCAATGTTCAAATGGAGTTCAGGTTATACTACAGGAATGAATACACATGAAGTAATGCAATGCTCAAAGACCAAGTCGAAGTCGAACTGTTCTTAACAGTTCTAAGTATCTGACAACAATATATACAAAGCAAGCAAGTTCGAAATCCAGAAACTAAACAAAGCACACATGAAGCACAATATTGCCAGGTCGAACATAGTACAAATCCAAGAATATATGCATACACACATACATATGTATGTATGCACATATATAGTCTTGAGTAAACAGGTGAATGTGCAATAGGGAACACAAGTCAGTGGCAAGCATACAAACACACCAGATAAAAACCGAACTAAAGTATCAGTGAAACGGAGATATGCTACAGGATGGTCAGCCACCATAATGATGAAAATGTCATGCTCAATGCAACACAGTGGCAACTGCAGGATGCAGACATAAACAACATCAAAGAAACAAGTCTCGACCACTATGAAATGTCCAGAATGCCAACAACCAAATGAAGTCAGCGGTCAGCGGCGATAATGGCCATGAACAGCAAGTACAAAGTCATAATACACAGTGAAGTCGAAATCATGTGGAAGCATACAGAAGTCAACAAGGAAATTCAATGAAGACAGTAACTAAAGCCGAGAAACAATGTACCAAAAATTAGACGACAAGTTCGAAGTAAAAGCAGAAGTAATCAAGTCGAAGAATTTAATGCAGACGCAAACAAAATTCATGTTTCAAAAGTCAAGTGCGTATATGCAATCTTTGAAAAAGTCAAAAATCAAAAGAAGAAAGTTTTTGCCGTATGACTCAAGGCAATCGAACGTTTCATAATCAAAGTCGTGTGCATCAGGAAAGTGTAAATGAATACGAACAAATTCAAGTGTCTCGGATTTCATATAAATGCAAACCCCAAAAATTCATCATAGGCAAGCGATTAGAAAATCAAACTCAAGCAATCAATTGAGAAACCAAAAAGTACGAACAACATACCAAGAAATTTTCTCAGACGATCGCCAGAAAAGCAAAGATCATCGACCAGAGATAAATCAGATCGCAAATTCCAGAAGCCCTAAAACTTCGTAAACCCTAGTCGGAAGCGAAGAGAAGGTCGAGAACGATCAATATCTTCTTCAGAGACAATCAAAAGCCTTGATCGAAACCTCAATTTGACAAAGAAATCCAAGAATTCAACGTCGCCATTTTTCTCAAAGAAAATAGAAGAGGATCGCGTGAAAGAATAATAAAAGGGCCGGCCTTGTTTTATTATAAAGGGTTTTAGATTTTGTTTGGGTTTATTTTTATCAAAATGGGTTTTTTTAGTTTTGTTTTTTATTTGTTCATTTCGAATCAAGTCTTGGTAAATCACCACCTAGGTTGTAGGTAGCGTCAGATTGTCTAGTTAGAATTAGTTCAGTGAGCAGGGTGTGCGAGTTTGCAAAACTCTATAGGCGGTAGCAGGGTGTGCGAGTCTGTTAGAGTGTTTGTAAGCGGAAGACTGTTTAATTCTAATAGAAATCTTGGAATGCAGCAGTAGGCAGGGGTTGCCGAAGCTGGGTAAATTTTGCGTGTGATTTACTTTTCAGCATATTTATTTCTCTACAGTTTGTTTTTGCGTGTAACTCGAGAAAATTTTCTATAACCCTATTCACCCCCCTTCTAGGGTTAATCTAGATCCTACAAAGTATTAAAAATTAAAGGTTGCATTAGGTTGAAGTAAGGGTATTTTGGTAATTTGATAAGAGGTTATTTTGGTAAATTTGTCACTTCTTTCTTTTTCTATAAATACCGACATCCTTCTGCACTTTCATTCACATTTCTCCTTCTTCTTTTCTCAAGCTTCTTCATCTTCTTCCTCTTCTCTTTAATGTCTTCTAAGCCATAGAAAAAAATTATATAGAAATAATGTCAAAATATTTACAAAATATTCAAAAGCAATCAATATTCATTCTCTTCAAATCAAACTCATCTTTTCTCCATATTTTACCTCTTCTTCTCTCAGCCATAACTTCTTCAAAATGAACCAAATGCAAAATTACTTTTTTCAAATCATTTACTTTTCCAGTGGCTACAATTTTCATGTTGATCACTTTGTCTCATTCTAAAGTTAACTAGGTCAAAAATATACTTCTTTCCGTTGCATTTTCTGACCCAGTTTTTAAGCCAGAGAGTAAGCCATTTTGTTTTGAACATAACTTGATCATAGTCGATCCAAATTAAGAAATTCATTTTCTCAAATCATATAAAATTCCAGTGGCTACAAATTTTATGTTGATCACATTTCCAGTTTTTTTATTTTCTATACCTGAAACTCAATTCTTTGAAGTGCATTTTCAGGCTTAATTTTGGTCAGTTCAGCAATACCTCTTTTAATTCTATAATATCTCACTCAAAGTACTTGGATTCAAGAGATTCTTTTTTTGAAATTCAAGAGAAAAGAATTTCCAACAACTTTTCAGTTGAGAAGTTTTCCAAATTTTGAGAGTAAGAGAGTCAAAAACAAGAGAGAAGGTAAAACTATTTTTTGGACCAAAATATCAAAAATTCAAGTTCAATGCTCTACCGCTTATTATCTATACTTTCGGCCAACCTCTCAAGCCTCAGCCAAGCTACTAGAAGGAATTGGGTGTTGTTTGTTAGTATTTAATAGAGTAGGAAGTAGTTAGTGAAGTCTTGGTTGATTAGAATGTTGGTAGGAAGTTAATCGCTTTGGTTTATGGTGAGAAACTCTAATTGGCATCTCTATTTATATATATACATGTTTAATGATGTGTTATGATTGCTATGAATACTTATATATGCTTTGATAATCAAGTATTGATTGTTTGATATGATTGTTAAATTATTTTGGTAAGTCACTTTAATACACGTCGATAAGCACAAAGGAAATCACTTTCCTTTTGAAAATAAAATGGTGTATATGGAATGCTTAAACCTTTTGGAAATAGTTTAAAACAAGTTAGAAATGTTTTATAAATATTCAAATATGTTTAAAGAAATAAAGAGAGAAAATCAAGATTTCATCTTGTATATTTTAAATGTCCAAAACAATTTTTTAGAAAAATCGTGCTTCTACGGTAAAGTGACCAAAGTTTAAAATTGATATTTTAAATGTTTGAAAAATATGAAATAAATTCTAAAAATCCTTTTAAATGCATTAAAAGAGATCTAAGTTGAAAATATGGATTTCTAAATGATATAAAATTCGTTTTGAAGAATATAGCTTTCCAACACTTTTTCACAACCGTCTTAAATAATTTTTGAACTGTAGTTTTAAACTTAACAGTTCTTTCCTAAGTCTTTTGTGAAAGATTATAAAAGAATAATTAAATAATTAAAGATGATTTGGAAGTTTTAATAAGAGTTTGAATAAATGGTTAAGATGAATTATTTATACCACTTAAACAAAAAGTGAAGAAGATTGAATGTAATAACAAATTGAGTATGCGAAAACGACTAGTACCTTTGTCCAGCATATGAGATCTGGGAAGATAAAACAAGTTGTTTAACTAAGGTTAGGAATGGAGCAACCAGTGCCCTGAACTTACCTGGCCTATATTTTCTCTTCTTAGGCGAGGGGTGGAATAGATCGAAAGGAAAGTCTGGATGCTCTAAAAAATTCATAATTATGTTTTTTTTCTGCGGTAAAAGAAAAGAAACAAATTCGTTGAATTTATTATAAATAGTCTATATATAAGATTTATATAATTGATATTTTATAAATAAAAGTAATGGAATTATAAAAGTGTTTTATAAATATTAGAAATGGATTGTAATCAAATTCATATATGGATTTGCAATTTATATTTAGAAAAGAATTTGTAATGGATTTTATAAATAATAAGATTTTAAAGGAATGAATTTCTAAATAAGAGATTTATAAGTAATTAACTTATAATCGGGATTTGACTTATAAATGAGATATAAATGGAATTTATTGGTAAAGAAATTTTGTATATGGAAGTTTATAAAATATAAATGGAATTTATAAACACAATTTTGTAAATCCGAAATCAATTTAAATCGATAAGTTAAATATGAAAGTTTATTAAAGGAATTATATTCCTGATTTTGGACAGTGAATAATCCTTAAATTAAATGGATGTTTTGGAAAGTGATATTTTAAAGAGAGAACATTTTCCCTAAGTTAAAAGTTAAGAAAGAAATCTTTGATTAAGATTATGAATGATTTGAAAAAGTTTTCCTAAGTAAAAGAGAAAATGATTTGGAATTATTACAGGTTTTAAGAAAGGTTTAAATAAATCAAATGATTTAATAAATAAGGCTCAATGATTCCATATACTCTTGAAAAGAAAATGGAATAAATCGAAAAGAATATCTAAGAAAGATATTTTATAAAAGATGAAGTAACTGATTGATGATTGATATCCACATATGAACTTAACATCTTTTAAATCGATAATTGGATTTCGAAGGAACCGAGGTCGGATTTGGGTGATTCCTATCCAAAACCACTTCGAACCAATATATACGTTCGAAAGTGATGTTAAAGATGATGATTATTGAAGACCGTGGATCTTAATAGCGTGAGGATTGCTTGTTGAACATGGTCCGGTTAGCTCCCATTATAAAGTTATTTATAGCGGTGGTCTCCTCGTGGTGAAGATTTTTCGGATTGCAAGGACTACTTGTTACTAGTAGTAGTAAGAGAGTGCCTTCGATTTGTCATGTTCCTGTACAACTTGTATGGACGTTTGTCTGACATTGCATTTCTAAAGATTATGTACATGATTTTTATAAACGTACATCAGTGGTGGCGGAGAAGGCAACTTCTCTTAGTTTAACACCCTCCTTGAGACGTAAGAGCTCAAGAGTTGTATTTTTGTGGAAGGCAATTAGTAGTCAACGGAAATGGCAAAGTGGCATTCAAAGAAGTTGTGCTATGTGAAAAGGTAATCGTTTACCTCAGGCCTCATCACCCGGAAATGACAGAAACATGATAGAAGCAGCAAGGCTAAGTGGGTCGCTTCCAATTAGGAGATGTCATCATCCTTCTAGATTTACTCTACACATGTCTAAGTATGTGGTGAATGTATGAATCAGGTACTCGTTAAAAGTCGGTAACGACCGAGGTGATGACATATTTGGCACTATCCAGCGTGAGGGGTAGGCCGGTCTTGTGTTGGTTTAGGCGCCCAGGATGTGGACCGTAAGTGCATCCCTTTAGAAGTGTACTGTCGAAAGGTAATCTGTTACCTTGTCATTTGTATGGAATCCATTCTCCAATAAGTGCCTCTACGATTTCAGATGTAGAAAGCCTTGTATTACAAGGTGGTATGCTGGAATATAATAATGTAACAATTTCGGCTAAGATTAATAAGTTTATTTGCAAATGTATTCAAAGATATGTCATTAGAAATAATATCAAATGTTTTGATATATAAAAGCGATCTAGTTATCATAAGGTAAAAATCGTCCGTGTTTATGTGTGGGCATGGTATTAGGAGATACTCTTTCTTTTCAAAGGATTTTATTCAAAGGCTGATATATGACATGTCGTTTATATATTGATTTTCTCACGTTGGTTTATCAAGCCTGATCCGGGTATTTTCAATACTCGGGTCAGATCCGAGTAGTTTCAGGTTTAGTGAAGATGGTTGGAGTTTCCAGAGGAGAGCTGGAGATATTCATCTACGTATGGACGTATTCTATTATCCGCTTTGTGCGATTATTTGTTGTTTATTAGCAATTGTAAGGACATATGTTTATAACTGTCCAAGCTGAATTTATGTTAGACTCTGATTTATGTATTTCAAAAGTTTTCCGCTGTAAAGTTAATTGTTCAATGTTATATATTATTTCACTCGTGTGAGATTCTGTTCTGTCTTTATTTTCCTTTTAGCCCCTTAAAGATCCGTTTATTCGTGCAATTTGAGTTTGACATGTGTGGTTTATTGTCGGCTCAAATGGTACTGAAATTCGAGCCTTCACATTTTCAATTTTTCATCAAGCTATTTATTTTTGTAAACAAAATTCAAAAATAAATTTTCTATCATCACTTATTAAATAAAGAGGGTTATTTGATTATTAAAAACCATTAATTGAATATCTAAAATTAATATTCAAAATTCAAAGCAACAAAATTTCACGTCGTTAGATGTAACATAGTAAATAAACTTTATTACTATTGCGACTAAAATTCTCCAACCATTATACTTTTATGGTTGTTTCAATAACAAAATGAAAAAAGAATGATGAGTAGAATCGTAATAGAAAAAAATATGATATAACGAATACAATTGATTCCTATTATCATTTTCGTAGAAAATTAGTGAAATTACAATGTTGATTTTCATGCATGTTCCAGACCTTAATTCATCAACTCCTAATTCGAATTGATAAAATATTTTACTTACATTTTTAATCTTTTTTCTTCTGTCATTAGTGGTTGATAGGATTGAAAATACCAATGTTTATGGATTACATTTCATTCTATTCCTACATTGCTCGGTTACCCATAAGCGATCTCGTTTACTTCTAGATCTCCTTTTTGGCCTAAGATGGATTTTTGATGTAAGTTTTATGATTTAATTTTGTTAAATGTTTAAGTGGGGTTAGTAAGTGTTTAGGTAGATGTAAATAGTACCACCCTTTATAATATCATTTAAAACCTAACCAAAAAGAAACAAGTTATTAAAATTTTAAATTATCTAAATTATGCATCTTCTATTATAAGTTTATAATTTTTTTATAATCTATGCATTTAGGTTTTAAATTAAAAGCATAAAAGGAAAATAGACACTTGTTGATTTTAATAATTTTTTACATAAATTTCAAAAATTATAAACGAATATCATCACGCAATATCGTAGTTACTATGTTTAGAATGGAAAATTTGATAAAATTAATTTTTAGTTTTGTAATAGAAGGTCTTTAAATAAAGAATTAAAGATAGGTTGACAAGAAATTAAAAAACCATTTAAATTATATGATTCATTGATTTCATTACTTCAATTTAAAGCCTACAAAACAGACACCAATAGAAAGATCAACCCTCAACAAAAATTAGACATAAAGAAAGGCGTTACTATCTACACATACCTAAACCATTTGTAATGCCTCTTAAATATGAATTAAGATTAAATCGAAGAAAATATTACGAACACCCACTTCGACTGGTTATGCAACACTGAGTGAAAAAAATTATCGCATGGTTTTCATAACTGAACAATGCAAATAAGACCTAATTTTTTGTTTTTGAACAAGTTATTGGAGGAATCGATTGGTTTTTCTATTACTATTCAAAGTATGTAATATATTTATTTTTGTTGTGGTCTCATTAAATACAATGTTCAATTTACTTGTAGTTTTTGTAAATGTTTAGTTTGAAGATTGCATGTATCATAAATTTAATTTAGGCTGATAATTACGCATATGCTAATTTAATTTTTGGTAAAAAAAAGGTTTTAAAATCGATGAGTTTCATAAAACTATTTTTTGTTTATGTCGTAACAGTTTGGAAACTATTCGCAATATTTAGTTTTGGGCAAAATTTGATTTGACGGAGTGAATATAATATCGCAATGTCGGTTTATTTTTGGAAGAAAAAGCGTAGGAGAAAAAATGAAAATTTAAATTGGTGAGTGTGGGTGGGTGTGCGGAATAATCTAATGGATGTGAAGAAAATTAGGTGAGAGGTGTATATTTGGTGTCTGTAGATAGTAACAACTTTGGTTAGCAAAAAGTACATTTGAATAATAAATTAATTTTTTGAATTTGTAATGATATATCTTGAAGTGAATAAATAGAGATAAGCTACCACAAAATTGAAAAATCATCTGAAATTAAATCTTTAGATTCTATGACTCATCCATTCCATTATTTCAATCTAAACCTGCAACAATTGCAATAGCAATAAAGAGCCCAATTCTAAATATAAGACATAAACATAATAAATAAGGCGAAAATCATTCTATCCTTATCAATTTTGGAATGAAAACTTAATATATTCATATTATTTATAATGTAAAATTCAAATCAGTTTCAGATGTAAAAATAATAAATGGAATGTGGTTAGCAAAAAATAGTACTAAATAATAACAAAAATATTGTAAAAAAACAAGATCTTTAAGTGAAGAAATAGTGGCAAGTTACTGCAAAATTCGAAAAATATCTAAAAATTAATCTTTCAATTATCTGACTCATGGATTCCATTATTTCATATAAGACTCTATGCAAATCAGGTAAAAAATAAAAAAGTTAACATAACGAAATGAACCGAAATCATTCAATATTTATTAGCTTTATAATGGAAAAGTCTTGTATTATTCCAAATATAAAATGCAAATCAATAAAACCGATATTTATATTATTCTATATTTACGATACATGAATGAATAGTAATATTATTCTTAACATAAATAGAATCTTATATTATTCAAGTTGGTGTAAATGGTTCATTATTTTTATTTCCACATATATCTTTCTATACATGTATAATAGGAAAGGTGAGTCGTGGCTTTCCATTATATCTCATATTTCCACTAAAGTACTAAACAATACAATCTTCCATGTACAATAACATCTTTGTTATAATATATGTAAATATAAATAGTGAATATGCCATATACTGTTTTGTATTTAGTTCCACATCGTGGAATTAGTTCTACCCCAAGCTCCTATGCCTCTATATAAAGGTGCTAATGTAATGTAAATAGATAATCTATTCTCATGAATAAATAATATGTTTTCTGCCTGTCTCTCTAATGGCTTCCTATTTTCTTTATTCTATAACACGTTATCAACACGATCTATACAAAAAAATTATGGATCTACAATTATATTAATTCATGAAATCATATCTATTCTTTTCCAGATGCAATTATAGGTCTCATAACGGTAAGTCATTTTTCTGATGATTTTATCTTCCAAATCATTTTTTTTATATCTCATTCCATTCTAGATCTACTTCTTCAGATCTGAATATGTTGTCTTATTTTTTTTTAAATTTTATTATATTAGCCTTATAATTTTAGATCTTATATAGATCTAAACTTTGAGATCCGATTCTTATTTTGTTAGTTATTATATTTCAGGTCTAAGTTTTTTTTCTATTTTTATGATCTTATTATATTGTAGATCTCAATATCATACTTATTTTTATGTTTTTTAGTTCATTTATTTTGGAATGCAAGTTTGAACTTGACAAAATTTGATATTGTTGATTATAGCAAATTTTTTTGAATTTGATTTTATTTAATTTGGACATGGATTTGAGAAATCAAACATGGTTGGTAAATGGGGTTTTCATTTTGAAAACCTTTTGATTTGATTTAGATTTGAATGAAGACTTTGGAAATTATTTTGATATATGATTTATATTTCCTGAAGAAATATTTTATTGTTTCTAAGAGAAACAAATATAAATATAATACGTATCTAGAAGATCGTATTAAGTGAATGGAAACATTAGTAAAAGCTTACATGATAAGCTTAATATCTTCCAATGTTTCCTTAAACAAAAAGGGGAAAAGGAAATAATAATTGAGAACCTGCAGTTTTCATAAATCAGTAAATTACAAGTTTTCTCAAAATAAAGAACCAGAAGTTCTAACTAAAAAAAGGGTTATATATCAAAACTCAAATATATAAATTTGAGATGTGAAGCTTTGAATTATTAGAAAGTCTAATTCAGGTTATGGTAAATTTCAATTGCAATCAAACCTGAAGTTTGATAACGAAAATCAAGTTGTACCATTTAGGATCTAAAGTACTAAACAAAGACTTTTTTTAAAGTAAAATTGGAACCTGAAGTTCTAAAAATATTTGCCAATGGTATTAACTACTAAATCAAATAAATGTATAGAAACTTGTTCACTCCAGAAGTAGTGAGAATAATATATTAAAAAAATCTCCAGAAGAGATTTGTTGATATATTTGGTGTTTTTACTTAACCAAATAAATATATAGAAACATATCTACTCTTCTACTCTCTTTCTTTTTGATTAAAAATAAGGTATTCTAATAGGAAGTTTATTTCCTAATTTTTTTCCTTCTTCCATGCATCCAATCACTTTTCAAAAGGTAAAATATAAAAGATCAAATATAATAGATCTGAAATATTCTTAGTTTCCTAAATTTCTAAAATAACTTGTGTTGATTTGAAGATTTACATGTTTGTTTTGATATATTTGGTAAAGAATTATGAAGTTAGTTTTCTTATGAAAATAATAATGATTTGGATCTGAGATTTATAGTTATTTATGATTATGAATAATATGGATAGATCTGAGATAATTTTGTTTATTTAGAAATTCTTATTATTGGGAAATAAAGTTTCACTTTAAGATATTCATTTTAATTTTATTATTGAGTAATATTGAACCTATATTTGAGATGAAATTGTGTTACTTTGAGTACTGTTTGTTCAATTAGTTCATATATTTATAATGAAATTATTTTGCTATGACAGTAGTTATATCCTGAACCACATAAAGGTTAATTGTAGTTATTTTTATCACAAATGAATTAATTGCAAGTGTTATGGTAATAAATTAGATCATTGACAATCATAAATGCATTAAATGCATTGATTATTGTAAATTAAACGACGTTGTATGTTTGTGTTTGGAATAAAAATAGACGTATGATTTACTATTTGATGTATTTATTTTGACAAGTAATGTCTGTTATAACGGAAAAAATAGGTTTAACAACTCAAAGGAATTATTTTAATAGAAGTTCTATAACTCAAAGTCCAAAGGCCTGAAGTCTGGAATTATGAAAAGATTTTCTGACAAACTTTACAAGCTCGAATTCTTGTCAGTATTTTTTTTTAATTTGTCAAAATGTACAAGCTTCTAAAATAAAAAAAGGCAGTTTACATAAAATTTGAGAACCCGAAGTTCATAATAAATTAGTGAACTTGAAGTTCATGAATTAGAAGCCCGAAGCTCTATTGAAATTGTGTAAAATGATAAGGTTGATCTTCTAGAAGAAGTTAAAGGAAAATAATATATTACCATATGAGATAATAATGCTGCATTCAAGAGATTACAAAAATCTCCAAATGAGTTATACCTTACCTTATATCTTCATATTTATATTGTATTAACCAAATATCCTGAAGATATTATGTTACATGATATATCAAACATCATTGGATGTGTGTGTATTAATCTCTTGAAAAAATGTTTTAGAGATTTATTTATATTTATATTGCAAAATATAACATCCCAGAAGAGATGTTATAGAAATTTTATTTTTGTTACATTGCAATTCCTTAAAAGGAAATACTATATTCCCCGAAGGAATAATGATATATATTTTTTTTGAGTAATAACAATAATTTATCGAGAAAAAAATGATATTGTATACCAATGTTACACTCTAGAAGTAGTGGTTTTATCTTTCGCATCTTACTTTCATTTTGTGCATCTAATTTTGTTACTGTATTAAGTCTGATATGTCATTTCAAAGATAGTTACAACAACAAAAATTCCAGTAGGGATGTTTTATGTTATTGTAAAGGTAGTAATTATGCAATTTCTACAAATAGAAACATTGTACATTGATATGACATTCCAATAATACATACATATCTTTAGAAGAGATAAGTTCACTCCAGAAGTAGTGATAATAAAATATCCCTAAAAGAGACTAATAAATTAGAAAATGATAACATATCTCTAGAAGAGATTTGCTTATATGTTTGGTAATTTTATTAAACCAAATAAATGCATAGAAATTTGATTATAAAGGATCCTAATTTAGTTTAGATTAGATCCTAAAAGTTTGAGAGCTATACATACGGTCCTGAGGAAATCTGTATCTGCCAGAAGATACTATTATTATTTTTGCTGTATTTTTTTTACAGAACTCTCAATAGATGTGTAGAAATGTCTATATGCAATTAAAAATTATTCCTTGATAAGTAATCATAATTAGGTTCAAAACTGATATTCGAGATATAATTGAGGAATAAAACTTAACAACTTGAAGTTGTGTGTGTATTTTATTCGAACCAGAAGTTCGATATGGTTTCAAACCAAATGTTTTGAAAATTATCATGTTGTTTTGACAGGTTTGCATTGACATTGATTTATAAATAGAAATTAATAGTTTGGATCCTTGTAATAGTTTGTTCTAAAAATCACTAATTCAAATGAGAAAGAATATGAAAATTTTATATAATATACATGTGATACATGGACGCACGTATACATCCATATATGTAAATATTTAGCTAACAACCTGAAGTTTGTTACAAGCTCATCTTATAGATTATGCATAGACATTATTTAGTGATTTAAAATTCAATCAACATAAATGTTGAATGACCTGAAGTCATGTATGTATTCAAATGATCTACACAATAAGTAAATTCCTCCAATTGCTTAGATCAATGAATGAGAACAAACTCTAATAATCAATATCAATTGAATGCATCTTATAAAAGAATTATCCTCCTATTATTAATATGTATGATGTATTTGCTAGTAGCAAAATCATAATGGATCAAAATGAGAGTCCAAAAATGATTATTATTTAATATGACAATGTTTGTCAACATTGAGGGGAAGGATAAAGGGATACAAGCTCATTTTGATCATCAGTGTTAAATATTTATTAAAATATACAATGATTCAAAAATATTATCAATATTATCCCTAATAGACTTTCTCCAATATAGATTTGAATCCCTGAAGTATCAAAATTTGTAAACCACATCTGAAATATGGTTCAAAAGTCAGTTCAAAATATTTTTGGAGTAAGTAATAAAGATGCCAAATAAAGGAGGTGAGTGTTCTTGAAAAAAGACTTAAGGATGCTCTGAAAGAGATCCATGACATGATTCTCAAATAACCTTAGAAGTGGGTAAGGTACCTAAAACATGATAGTTAAAGAGATCTCAATAAATCATGTCTAGAACTGACAAGAAATGATCGTCGATAATAAATTTATAGATAATAAAGCGCTTATGTTTATAAATGGATTAAAGATCCTGGATTAGAGAAAAACATGATTGGCCATCATGAAATTCTCCTTAATAAGAAATCTGAACTTGTAGTCCGCAGAGTACCAAAAGTACTTGAAATGCTTAATATACCCCGAAGGTATAAATGTGGTTTAAAATCGTATTAAATAATGAAAGTATACAAATTCCTGAAGAATATAAATAACTTTCATTGTTATAAAGAATGCAAAGAACAAGGAGAGTAAATTTCAACCTACTTTTAAGTATTGTTGTAATGAAAATCTTGATATAATTCATGATGAGTAGATTACTTCCTATTTTTAAGTATCGTTGTAATGAAACTCTTAATATCCATTGAAGTGATAGTTGCGATATGCAAATACTTATTAAAGTATACAAACTTCTGAAGAATATATATAACTTTTGTAGTTATAAGAATGAAAAAGACATGAAGTGTAGATTACAAATTTCTTCTAAGTATTGTTGTAATGAAAATCTTGATACATCAAGATGAGTAGATTACTTCCTGCTTTCTAGTAATGTTGTAATGAAATTTTTAATATTCATGAAAGATGTATAGTTGCAATGCGCAAAACTAATTTGAAGCATAAAAATGAAAGCACATGAAGTGTTTTTCATAAAAGTAGCATACAAATGCATAAAATGCAAACCACATTTGGAAGAAACAGTCTTAGAAAATTTGATTGTATCAAAGAAAACTATTAATAAATTGTATTATGAATGAGATACGTATTTATGGATCCAGAAGTATCTATAACCAATTTAAGTTAACGAAAGACGAATATGAATTCAGAGGAAAAATTAAAATCAGGGGGAGAATTCATAAGTATTTTATAATGCACTCTTTTTCCTTAACTAAGATTTTTCCCACTGGGTTTTTATTAGTAAGGTTTTAATGAGGCATTACCTTGATCCAGAAGTATCAACTCCCTAGTAAAATTTGAAATATGCTATAATGTACTCTTTTTTCCTTATTTAAGATTTTTCCCACTGGGTTTTTCTTATTAAGGTTTTAATGAGGCATTATCTTGATCTAGAAGAATCAAATGTCTTTTCAAGAAATATCATCTCAAATATGTTATTTAAGTTAAATTATATTTTTATCCTTGACTAAGGTTTTTCCCATCGGGTTTTCCTTTGTAAGGTTTTTACTGGCGTATTAAATTGATCCAGAAGTATCAAACTCTATCGGATGCAATAAATTATTGAAATATGACATACTATATTGTACTCTTTTTCCTTCACTAAGATTTTTCCCATAGGGTTTAACTTAGTAAAGTTTTAATGAGGCACTAGTTTGATCCAGAAGTATCAAGCTTCATTTAAAGAAATAAGAAAATAAAATATGTCATTGTACTCTCTTTCCTTCACGAAGATTTTTTCCATTGGGTTTTTCTTAGTAAGGGTTTAATGAAGCATTATTTTGATCCCGAAGTATCAAACTCTTAGAAGGAATATCATTTTTAGTATGATATCTATAATTTCACAAGTTGCACTCTTTTCCTCTTTCAAGGTTTTTCCCATTGGGTTTTCCTTATAGAGGTTTTTAATAAGGCAACGGACAATATCTATATCGACTGAATAGATAAATGCAAGCAAGATAATAATGAGGGGGAGCAATCATCATACACGTTTCAAAACGGACAATTTTTAGTTATCAGAGGATTCAAGATTTTGAAGACGCATATTCAAGGGTGGGTGTTATAATATATGTAAATATAAATAGTGAATATGCTATATATTGTTTTGTATTTAGTCACACATCGTGGGATTAGTTCTACCCCAAGCTCATAGGCCTCTATATAAAGGTGCTAATGTAATGTAAATAGATAATCTATTCTCAGGAATAAATAATATGTCTTCTGCCTCTCTCTCTAATGGCTTCCTATTTTCTTTATTCTATAACAATCTTTCCTTTTTTCCTTTTTTAGCATTCTATAAATCCGCTCCCCCAGGCGGCTAATATAATTTACGGCAGACCAAGAAAAGCCTGAAAAGTGAAATTTGCATAGCTTATTCTAAAATTCCATGTGCCTCTCTAGCTTCTGTTTTATAATAATTTGTTGAAAATTTTATTTCACCTCTGTTTGGTGGCCAGCTCAGCGAGTTGATTATTGTATTTTTTTTAAATCTTAGTTACGATTAACCGATAATTCAGATTATTTATTTATTCAGACTTATGTGTATGGAATTCTATATTTGGATCTGTAAAATTTTCAGCGTCATGTTCCCTTGTTTATCATCTTCATCATCATAATATATGTTATATCAAGTTAATTCTTTTGGGACTTATCTTATTCCCATATGAAAACCATCTATGCCCAAATTAATCTATGTAGTTAATTTCCATGTCCGTTGGTTTTAGCACTTTCAGCCTGCATTTCTCAACTTCGAACCCTAGACTACTGCTCCAATCCAAAGAAATTCAAAGCGCATATAGCAAATAAGCACATTGGTTATAAGGTGGTGATGAAAAGAATCAATCGCTAGATTAAAATCGGCCAGTTCAACGTCATTGAGGTAATTTGATTGTTTTTTATACCTTGGAACCTTTTCCCTTGCGTATTGATACTGATTTTATTGCAAATGATTTGCCAGTCATTTATTAACAGCAAACCATTCAAAAAACAATCTGGAATTATTTAAATTGGGAATGAAAAGGAAACTAGAATTTGCAAGTTCAAACTACAATGCATATGTTAATCTAGAATTTGTAAGTTCAAACTACAATGCATATGTTAATAAGAGATAGGATGTAAGAATAAAAGACCATTCACTAAATGCATATGTTACTTAGTCATTGAAATGAGCTTATATTACATGGATGGGTTTCTTTAATGCTAATTTCTTTTATTTATTTATTTTCAAATTTTTAATAAAAAAAAGTTGATATTGGAACAATTATGACTATTATAAATATCAAATGTATTTATTATTTTTTGTTTAAAATAATAACGAACAATATCATTCTTCCTTGAATGCTAATGATCATCACAATGCAATTTAAAGTTCTTTCGCTACATATGTGGAACAACAATTTGTTTCGCTTAGTAGTTCGAAGTTGGAATGACTTGATTTCTTGCTAGATTTTTGCATTTCCAGTTTTAAAAGGAACTAAAGGGAAATATTAGGCATGATTGTTTTTTTGGAAAAGCATTTCACCACAATTGCCGTCCAAGCTTGTTCACTGATCATCTCATTGTCATTTCAGGTCTTGACTATGCTTATTTGGAACTCCCATTATATCTGAAATGTTGCTCTAATTCGACTACCTTCATTTTACAATCATGAAAATTTGGTTGGTTTTCGTTCTGATTTTCATGTCCTTTCAAAATCTACATATGCTTAACTGGTATGCATTTTTAGAGCTGGAATTTAAACTTTAAAAATTAGGAATTGAAGTTTGATATTGAAATCCATCAACTTTTACAGTTGATTGATATTTCTGAGAAAAGAGTTATGATTTATAATTTTCTTTATAAAGAAATGACGATTGTAAAAATTTGTAACCATTATTATGTTTTATGGGAAAAAGTAAAAGGCAGTACTTTCTAGATTTCCTTGAGATGCTAGGAGAACTATCAACTGCTAACAACTTTACACTTGCTATTTTAGATTAATCCTAACCATGATTTGTTACATGGTTTTAGATTAAACCTAACCATAATTTGTTACTTGGTACTTAATTCAGTAATTAGACCTAACAATATACTAGACTTAGTGAACAAATATGGGCATGTTAGTTTTGTCTTTATCTTAACATGTGCCAAAAAAATTTGACATCTACTTGCTATTGCTGTTAGATTTTAAAATTTGTTGAGTATTATAATTTGACTAGCTGATTTCATTGACTCAGTGGGTTGGAGTTTACTATATAAAAGAAAATGGAAAGTGGGATTATCAAGGAACCAGATGTATCATGGTTCATTATATGGTGGTAATCATACATAAATCTCATTATACCATGAGTGTTTACTAATATATAAAACGTTTCATGACCCATCTATTAAACCATTTTCTAAATTATTCGGTTGGCAGCATTTGTGCAATTGAGAAAAAAATTTCCTATGGATTTTGTTGTTAAATTCAACTTATTGTCATCTAAACAACTATTCTAATTTTTCTATATTACTAACTTTGCAATCGCAACTTGATCAAGTGTGTGGTTGAGGATTTAGTTAGGACTACTTGTCTATTTCCCCTTCCTCACTAGCTGTAGTTGGTGGTTACTATTTTGCCAATAGCTTGAATTTCAATTTCACTTTCAAAGAAATTGTTTCTCTTAGTCAAAAGTTATTAAACATACTTCGTTCGGTAAATTAATTCTCTTTTGTCACACCAGTTTCATTCAATAGTTTGCTTAGAATCACACCGTCCTAATGCCTAGTTTACTGTGCATATGTATAAATGTAGTTCATAGGGAATATAGTGTTTTAGATCATTTATTTAATAAATTGTTTTCCTAGTAAGTTTCAATATTTATGTTCCCATGTAAGTTAACTGCAAAAAGGAATTTTTACTACACATATTTCATTATATATAGGAAGCTTTGCATTATGTGTTTATGGTACGTAACCCATAAGTAGTTTTCTTCTGTGCCTTTTATTGTCTAAACATTCTTTATTTTAGTAACTACTTGAACTATTTTAACAGATACAGTTTTATTAAGTTATTATCTACAACAAAACAAAGGATCTTGGCTTCCTTAGTTATAGTATTTGGAAAAAAATAACGTTTAGCAAAATTATTTATGTACTATGGTAAAGTCGGTTTGGATATCAATTTCACTTTTAAAGATACCATTTCTCTTGACTAAAAGCTATTAAACAAATATTTAATAAATTAATTCTGTTTAGTTACATCAGTTACATTCAATGGGTTACTTAGTATCACACCATCCTAATGTCTAATCTGATGTGTGTGTGTGTGTGTACATGCAGTTCATGGGTAACATAGCATTTTAGGTCATTTATTTAATATATTGTTCTCCTAATAAGTTTTCAGTATTGTTGTTCCCATTTAAATTATTTACAAAAAGAATTTTTTTGCTTTGCATATTTCATTGTATATAGGAACTTTTTGCAAAATGTGTTATGGTACATAGGCCAGAAGTAGTTTTCTTCTTTATCTTTTATTACCTAAACATGCTTTATTTTTAATAGCTTCTTGAACTGTCTTAATAGATACAGTTTTATTAACTGATTATCTACTACAAAACAAAAAATCTTGGCTTCCTTAGTTATAGCATTTAGAAAAAAATATTTTACGTACTATGGAAAATTCAGTGTGCACAAGCTTTAGTTGATGAAACAACCATGTTATTGTATTTTCTTTTGTACGCATGCAGATTTGGATTTAACGTATACTTCAAACTTTCACCTAATCAATGAAACTTTGTCTAACTATAATTATGGAATCACTTTAACTCTTTTTTAGTGGAAAACTGATATAGATCAATTTTGAGTTGGAGACTATTTTTGTTTTCATTTGTAGTTATTAAATAAAACTAGTATTGTGCTAGAAAACCCCCCTTTCAAGGTTATATATGTGTGCATGTCCATGCACGTATATGCATATGTGATGTGCCTGCATTTGTATATGTATAAGAACTAACATCTAACATTAAGCATGCCATTTTCGGTGACACTAGTAGGCTTACTTCAAAATGGTACCTCCTTTTTTTTATTCTAGATGAGTAATGTCTAAAGCCTTTATTTTTTTCATGATCTCATTTGATGTTGAGTGAAAATCTTCGGTTTGGTTTTTCAATTTGTTCCTCCATTTATACGTACAACAATCAAGTTTGATGCAATAGTAATCTAGGTTATCATTTTAGTTTCATTAACATTTTTGCCAGATTTTAATTTAAACTAGAAATAAATAACAAAGAAAATTTTGCGTTTACGGAACCACGAAACCATATGACATAACATCGCTTTATATCACATACATGATTGCTATGGCACAAAATGTGGATCGATATATTTTAGACTATCTTTCTCAAATCTACACATATAGAGCTAAAAGAGCATAATAACTTTACAGAAACATTACGTGTCAAAAATTGTTGGTAATTTTTGGACTAAAGATAAAAAAATTCAATCCCATATGAAGTAATATACCTACTTAGTTTGTTTACTTCTATGTTTAACTGAAGATCAAATTTGAAATTTGACAAGTCAAGTCCATGAAACAACTATTTGTATTTTGCTATTCAAAGATGGATTCGGCATAGTTTTGGATGGAAGAGCCACCAGAAAAAGCATGTTACTTAGTATTAAATAGGTACTTTTGAAAGTATTCTTCACATTTTAGAAAAGTTTTATTCAGGTAAAAGTGTTATGTACTCTTAAATAAACTAAGAAATTAAATAAAAATTATTTTTATTTAAATTAACTAGATTGGATATAGTACAACTCGGTCGGCTAACTATGATCCAAATCGAGATTTTTTTGCTGAAATTTGTCCAATTTAGTCATGACAATCGGGCCAATTCCAAAAATGGCAGCACTTAACACTTTTATCTAAACAAAACATTGTAAAAAAGTAAAAAATACCTTAAAAATTGACCATTTAAATGTTGAATATATTATTCTTTACGGTTTTTCTTCCATTCGCACCTGTGCCAAATCGGTCTGTCAATAGCATGGTATGAATAACGGTTCCATGGACTTCTACTTGTTATGTTTTAATTTTTATCTTCGGTTAAATATAAGAACATGAACTAAATAAATATATTTCAAAAATAGGTTGAAAATTTATATGGTTGAAGTTTTTATCATTAGTGCAAAATTTACCTATCATTTTTTATTACACGATGTTTTTGAAAATTTTCTTGTTTTACTATGATGAACATTTAATTATGTAGGTTTAATAAATAAGTTAACGATATGTTCCATATTCGTATTATAATTATCTGATTGAAATGTTATCTTTACGTTGAAGTTGAAAGACTCATGAAAATGATTCATGTTAACTAGTTGTAGGATTTTTAACTCGTCTGCGGTATTTTTGTTATGTTAGAATATATCTTTGAATTTGATTATGGTCAGTAACTTCACTATTGGTATATCGTTTCCATAATAATATATTTAACTATTTTTATGGGCATGAAAACAAAAATATACATAATGCATGTGCAAATTTGAAATATTTAATCTTAAAAAGTGGGGAAAAAAAATATGAACGTCGTATTGGGTTAAAAAAGGAAGAAAAAACAGAATGCATGCTCCAGTTTCTTAACAAACATACAATTTTAGAAAAACCGAATAACTCAAAAACATGAACACCGTATGAACATACGAATAACTAAAAAACCAAAATAACTCAAAATTAATTAACTCAGAATCAAATAACTCAAAATTAAACAAACATATTAACACCATAATGTCATTGCATTTTTAAGAAAAAAATGAATGACTTAGAAGTTCAACAAAGTGTTGGTTATTCCAATGTGATATGTCTTAGCATTTCTTTGAGTTGTCTCATTCTTTTTTGATGATGAAACGTACAAAAAATAAAATAATAATTTGAAAAAAATACCTTCTACATGAACACCAGAAAGCTTGATTAAAGAGACCATAACTTTAATTTTTAACATCCCAATGTTTACTTTTTTATATACAAAACTTTCGATTGATATCTGATATCTTATATAAAACTTAGTATGCTAATTTTGGTAATATTGGTAACTACAGTAGTATATAATATGACATCTCAAATTTCAATTAAGCGTTCTTGTCCTTCAAATTTTTATAGAATTAACCTGTACACTTCTTTATGAAAATTTCTAAAAGAGCCCTTTCAACCAACGATGGCACATTTATAACCATTTTTTTCTCTGCTATACATAGAGTTGGAGCCTTGGTGCAATGCTTAGGTCATCCGTATGGTGGTATAGTCGTCTAGATTCAAGTCCGAAAACAGCCTCTTCGCAATACGAGGGAAAGGTTGCATACGTTATGTCAGTTTCGTGGACATAAACTTTATTTATTGAATTCTAAAATACTATAAACAAAACAAGTCCGTAACAGTACAATAATTTATATACTATTTTAAAATTCAAATAATATTTAATGATAAAATTTTAAATATAATAGTGTTTAAAATTAAAATTTTTTATTCATTTAACATTAAACTACTTAGTAATATTTATTAAATTGAATTCTTTTTGTCTATTCAATTATATATGAAAGCAAATATCTTAATATTTGTAATTTTTCTTAGTAATTCTTCTCATTATGTATTATGACTTCTTCATGTTTAAAGATTCCACTTTACATTATAGTAGTTTCATTTTATTATTGTAGCTCATCATAACTACCGTGAATGCGTTTAGCATAAAAAAATCATAATTTTGTTTTGGATCCCTCTCAAACCATGTATAATTATGTTGAAACTCTTTACTGCTCCCTTCTTCAACATCTAAAGCGCTTCTAAAATTAATTTCAAGATTTCTATTCATAGTATTTTTTAAATTTAAATAAAAATTATTAGGTTATTTGATTTATACCGTTTGATTAAATGAAATTTTCAAATGTTTGAATATGCCGAACTGGATTTCGAATTTTTTTTGGCAAAGCCAGCCAAATTTAAAGTGGGTCATGCCACTAGGAATATAAATAAGGAACATGTGTTCTGTACATGCACAGAACAAATAAAGTCTGGTTTTATAGTGGCTAGACCACTTGGAACAAAGCAAAAAAATAAAATAAAAACAAGAGCTAGATAATGAGTCTAGACTACTCAGAAGGGCACAAGCACTCCTGTCATTACTGATATTAACATCTTTACCGGGACCTATAACATGATGAACAGTAGAAAAGTATGAAGCCACATTTGGATCATAAGACAACGGGAGAGAAGAGTAGAGATAAATCCGGTCTCATTTCGGATCTAAGGATTGCCGCTAATTCCTTGCACCACAAATACTAGTGGTCGTCAGAGAAAGACCATCACCCTCAATATGATGTACTAGCCTTCTAGTCTCGCCAGGACCACCTAAGAACATGTGAAACTATGCAATTACTAGTCGTACCTCATTTCCATGACCTCATGAACCCATGAACTCTCTTCCGGTTCTTAGATAATATCTTCGTCATCGGAAACACCAACTACTAGTGATACCATTTCTTATTCCACCATGGAAGAATCAGAAACAAACAAATTTCGTTTTTGCATCAGCAAAAAACTCTAATTTCATGGATTTTGATATTTAAGGTTTGATCATTGCTCGTAACATATTAGGAATATGGGATACATACATTATTTTTTAATGATTTGCCATCTTTTATGATTTAGTTTATAATTACTCTTCCTTACTATTCATATATTAGGAATATAATGAATTTCATAGGTGTGTTTGTATCCAATATCCATAAAGATTTGTTGTTTACATTTTGAGTTTCGTCATCTGCAATTGCACAGAGGAGAAACAAGTCATTGTAATAAATTTCCTATTTATTGTCACTACTTTCAGCATTGTTCTCTTATCTGTTATCATGTATTCTCTACATTTTGTGAATATCACCTTTATCGCCTTAATTAAATTATAACTTTTTATTAGGAAATAAACTTATTTATTTACTTTTAATTAGTTTACTTTGATAGCTATATTGTGAATCTATTGAACATGGTTCAGCAAATAGGGAAAATGGATTTTTTGTGGTCTAGTAACATAAATTTTTTGTTATTTAAGCGAGACACAAGGTGTAATTCATTCCGATCTTATCTTTGTGTAATCCATTTATTTTAATTTCTTGTTGTTGATACCATTGTACCAGGTTAATTTCAAAATAGGAATTTATGGTACGAACTTGATCTTTCATTCTGTTAACCATGACTTCTAAAATTATCCAGTTCATATTAGAAAAAGGTATCTTCGTACATGGTCACTGTGCTAAAATTGAAAATCGATCATCCAGTTTTTAATAAGAAGTAGCATCTTTTAAACCATTCAAAAGGGACTAAAATGTTTTCAGCTATACAGTATTCTTTTATAGCAATCTACATAGAATTGTGATTGCAGTTATATGCAACACTAACTAGGATACACCAACTGAATGCTTGTAATAATGATTTGAATGTTGAGCAAGAAAGAAGTAAATAGGTTAGACCATGGTTAAAAAGAGGTCAAATGTATGTTTGTACTTTGGGGCAAGATATAGGTTATTTTTTCTTCATTAATATTGATTCACTTTGCCTTTTATGACCTATTTTACCTTTTCTATTTTCAATCATAATTCAATAAATGCTTGCTACATATTTTGTGCAGGTACCTAATAGTGCATGGAGAACAAAGCATGGAAAATTATAGTGCAGATGTAGAATAAATCATGTAGAGTCGAATCCCAGTGATGCAGGCTTTTAAGACACACACACACACACAATATGCAAGAAATTATCAAAAAATGGAATATAATCAACCAACTGACGGTATTAGTGTTCTAAATCAAGTGGACAAGCTTTCAAGATTAGTTCTTCTTGTAGGCTAATTTTATGTTGCAATAGTTCTTGGATTGGGAACAATATGCTTCAGAAATAGCATATGAGATTATGGAACAGACTTAACAGAGTCCTAAGAAGTAGGTTGTTTATTGTTCCAGGCAAACTAAATGAAAACTGCTAGCTAATTGCTTTTCCTCCCCAGGTCATATTAAAGAAATTGTTGTCACAAGTATCTAGGAAGTTGAATCTGAGCTGAAGCATCAACTTTGTCATTGCATCATGAGCAAAAGAATAACTTCACATGCAAGCATCTGTAGCCAAGTTTATGATCTTGTATACAAGGGATTCCTCATTGCAACATTTGGCTAAGTTACTAATAAAGATTGTTATAACTTTGTATCTATTGGTAATGTTCCTCCTCATAATCAATTTGTTATTGCCTATGGTGGTTTTTGTAAGTGATTCTTGTAAAGCTGCTGTTTGTGCATGTTACTAAACTCATATATGCCTTATTTTTGGATTTTATGTAAACTTCAATTGCTGAATGAATTTGTTCTTATTCTTAATTACTGGATAATTGATTTGCACTAGTTTTTTCATATATGCTTTAATGAAACGCGTGAATATATTTAAATAAATTGCGTCTTATTTCTGTACTGCACTAGGAATGTTTCTTTTACCCATACTTTATTAGGTTTCTAATTATATATGAGAAAAAGGCCATTTTCACAAATTGGCCAGTAAGTAGAGTTTGAATGATATTTGCTACCTTCGATGGAGCGATCAAAAATTTTCTTTTCATATTTTTGTAATGATGAACAAGATGTGCTTACTCTTTATAATGATAAATAAGTAGTCCCTTTTAAAGCTACATAGCTTTCTATCTTTTAGAAAATTTTAAATTAGTTCAAATTTGGTGGAGTTTGAATTTTTGAATCTTATGTTTCTTTCTTTCTTTATGTTTTAAATACGATAATATGATTACTTTAGTCAATGGGATTTAAGCTCAATATATGTAGAAAACTAAAAATAAATTAACATATAAGAGCATCTTCAACAATGAGTCTAGATTACGATAACATGATTAAACTTCAAATCATATTCCAACAGTCCCTAAGAATTCTTGAATCTACACTCATTGCTTCAAATTGATGATTTGTCAACATTGGATTTATTTAGTTGAATGAATGCGGATGAAGGTGAAAAATGGAGTTTATGCGATTGGTATTCTTGGCCAAAATAGGAAGAGTGATAAGCAAAAGTGTGTACAAAAGGTGGAGTACAGTGAGGTATAGAGAAAGATATCTTCTTGTCTCTCTGCTATCAATTCAAACTGAAAACCCCTCCTTTCTCCACTTCTTATGTCGATCATAAACCTAGTCTTAGATGGACTAGAATACCCAACAATCCATTAGAATTAATATAATTCAATTCAATTTAGATATACATCGATATGGTATATTGATATGTACATATATAACTTTTATATACGCACCTAACAAATTACTAACACTTTGAACAATTCTAGAGTTCACTCAATTTTACTAAACACATCCTACATAGTAAATATTGTAATAATTAATATTTCGTAGTTAATTTATAACTATTATAAATTAATTAAATCAAGCAGTGTTCCAAAGACTGAATAGATTCAGTTGTGCAACTGACATGTATGAATTTAGTGGTTGATTAATATTCAGACAATCTAAATACTAATGTTTACCAATTACCCTAGCTACTAGTGTAGCAGTTTGATTTAATTTTTCATTTATAAATCTCGTTGGTAAGACCCAATTTTATAAATTTAAGCGGTAAATATTTAATAATGATTATTTACACACATTCTCTTCATCCATTTAGGATGTAAGGAATCTGCTTATGGTTAAAATCTCAATATCATACATATTCGATGCGATTTGTCCATAGACAAAGTCCTTGGTTGAATAATAACATTTAATTTGGTTAAAATGAAATTCAAATTTGTACGTAATATAATGAATTTACAAATACATTCATGTATTTGAATGGTAAAGGTAGCATATAAGTAGTACATATATATGTAAATAAATATGTAAAAATTTAGAGAAAAAACATTTTATTTTTTTGTTAACACAAACAATTAATTAACGGAAGATGGATTATAAATGTAGAGAGAGAAACATTTTATTTTTCTCTCTCTCTTAAATTATACTAATTGACATATTAAATGACATTTATTACTAAATCACATGTTTTTTAATCCAAAAGTTTGACTATTAATATGTGTGTGTCTGTATTATTGGTGAAGTTTTTCGGCTCTACCACACTAACCAGGATCGTGGATCAATCTGGTGTCTAGTTGCCTCCATAAATTTGAATTAGCGAACTTAATCTATGTTAAATTCGCCTTCGAGAAGCGATTATGTTTTTTAACGCTTACATAACCAAGTAATCACACTTCAACTATTTGTTGAAGTGTCGAAATTGTTTGCAACAAAGCAGAAATCAATCTCGTAGAATAGAATAACAAAGTAAGAAGACACAGAGTTTCTTTTACGTGGTTAGGATTATTGTTAATCCTTCATCCATGGGACATTCCACTATATATTTGCAGTTTTTTGTACAAATGATTATAATGGCCTTAAAGGCATATAATATTCGACTTTCTTTTCTTTTCGAAAGGAGAAGAAGCTGAAAGGAGAACATCCTCTCTTCGTCCTTTAGTATTTCCTTTTATAGTATGAAAAGTGTGTTGCAGGTTGTTGCAATCATCGTTATCTTTTCTCCTCAATCTCTACATTCCGATATTGCCACCTATCATCTATCTATAATGCTTATTTGTTGTGCCCGGATTGATCATAGGTTTTTGAAGATAAACTGTGATACTGGTGGGATCTTGGAAATTTAAAGTGGGGTGCATGAAAAATTGGACGGGAAGCTCAATTCTGTATGGGTCGGTCCCCTCTCTCTTAAAATGGAAAATGTCTTAAGAAGAACGATAGGGGACCGTCCTAAAGCTTCACTATGTCGTTGATGCATATGAAAAGGTGCGGTGATGAATATTGCTTGATATTCAGATTGCACTACCCTACCGATACCTTTGTTATGCTTGTTTGACTTAACAAGGTGTTGGGTCGGAATGGAATAACGTATCCTCATTTTGCTCTAAGGGTTCATATGGCATATGCCTAGAATGTGTCTAAGGCTATTCGTGATTTGGATAGTCTCTGTGCAAGTGTGCTTTGACTACTGATAAGAGAGTGGGATAGAACTCCACACTTTTCGTTTACATATAAATTTGGTTCTATATTGAAGCGTGTCCAAGTGCCCGTATACTTCCCCTTTGGAGTGCTTTTGGCTCCGTGCGGCACTGTTTATGTTGTCATCGGTATGAGTTATCGGTATGTGCTGGAGCAGACCTATTCCTATAGACATTAACAAAGTGTGAAATTTAGTTACCTTAGTACATCTAGTACTGCTTCCTATGCCTTTGTTCACTTTATATGTTTTACTTTGGATATCGCCACTATAGCTTACCCATGTTTCCTGATGCATGCAACATTCGTCCCGTGTCGTGTTCCCTTGGTTGTAGGGCTCAAATTGGGTTAGTTGTTATGATTTCAAGTCGGTTCTATTATGTTCTACCTCATTTTCCTTTTATTGCAGTTTGTGGTAAAAAGGGTGTAACACTTACTCCCTAAGTCTATGGCAACCATAGATCGGGGTAGACTTGTTATCTTAAGCATTCGGTCTGTATGTCTGTCTAATCTATCTTTTCAGTGCTAGAAAAAATTATTTTCAGCTATTCTTATATTTAATGCTCTTGTACACGAGTCATTTTCTTACTGGACCATCTCTAAACAGCTGTTTAATCTGGACTTTTCATTTTTCTAGACGAATTTTCATAAATCTTTGTACTCGTTATTTCTATAGCGAATCCACGTTTTACAAAATTCTTGATCACTTCAATCATGCGACCATTATTCAAATTAAGGTATGTATCTTCTCTCTTCATCTACCTCAAATTTTCTCTTATCCTTTTGCTTAAAAAGAACTTTTATCAATTTAATTTTTAGATGTGGGGGTAATTTGGTGGATTGAAAGTAGGAAAACTCATTTTGATCCTTATGTAATCTTTCTTTAAAGTAACTTTTATAGGGTTTTTTTCATGGACTCTTCTTTGTCCTCCCCTATGCTTTCTCCTTCTAAAATTATTCATTTGGGAGATGCTATTGTGGTTCTTAAACAATTTGGACTTTTTGGATATGTAGTTAAGGTTCCTGAAGTTCATGAAATACATCACTGAAGGGATTACAATTATTCCCAAGCATATTCAGTGCGGTTTATTTCTTCCTATGCTTCCTACTATCGATCAATGGCTTGCTACTCTAAATGTTGCTCTGATTCAACTTTCTCCCCCTTCATATACCCTCGCTTTGGCCACTTTCGTCCTTTAAAGCAAAAATGGTATCAATCTCATTAGTGAGGAACTTTAGCTTCTTATTGAGATTAGAAAGAAAACTATAAAGGGAGGCTATGGCTTCTTTTATATTCAAGCAAGGAAATCGGTTTTCCTGATGCCCTAAGTAGAACCAAATAATGGGCTGAATTATTTTTCTTTATTTCAAATTTTGACAGATTTCCTTCTTTTTCTCAACATTACTATATTCACTCCATCTCTTTCGATGAGAATGCAAAATTATATGATTCTCACAAACGGTAGATTCGGGGATTGCCTACAGAGGTCAAAAAATAAAAGGGTTGTTTATCGAGTCGAAGCTGAAGGATTATGGTCTATTGCATCTAATAATACATGTTTTCATAGCATATTCAAGCTTGCTTCCTCTCTAACTTGATCTAGGGGTATAGTTTGCCTGCAATAGATTCTAAGAATTTTCATACCTATAATTTTTATTTTTCCATTTCTCTTCCTTTGTAGATAATGAGGATTATGAAACTGCTATTGAGATTTGTAGGGCTCTAGAGGAGAAGAAGAGGAAAAAGCTTTGAAGAGACAGCATTGAGGGTCTGGCGATTCTCTTACTATTTCCAAAAGATTGACTATTTCTTCACCATTGGATATTCCACTTCCTTCTGATGTGGGTGTTCTTCCTCCTTAGACCTCTGCGCCAGCTAGGTTCGCTGCTTCTTCTTCGCAAAGTGATCATGCCCCCATCCGAATAGCTTGACCACATCAGAAGTTATTATGTCTCCTTTAGTAGAAAAAGTAGGAATAACTGCACAAGCTCCTCCTCTTCTTTCCAATCTAGCTTCCAAGACATTTCCCTCCAAAGTTCTGTCTGAATTTGAGAAGTTTTGGTCTTATGTGTGTAACTTCCTCTCCTCCCTTTTCTTCCTTTTATTGCCATTTTGTTGCTTATATTGTTCGAACATCACATTTCTCATAGTCGAGGGCCTAGATGGTGAAGTCTCGTGAATCAGGAAGTGCACAGGCCTTGCTTTTGAACTAGGTTGCTAAATTTGAAGTTGAACTTGCTTTAGCTAATTTTGAGAAAGTAGTATAGGATCCTGCTAGGTTCAAAGTTGAGGATGAGGCTAGATTTCTTCGAGAGAATGTTGAGAGGGAAATCAAATTTGTTGAGAATAACCGGGCTTCAAAGAAGCATGAGTTGATGGAGAAGGATGAAGTGTGACGTAGGTTGAGATAGAGCTGGGGGCGGCGAAGGAAGAGTTGGCACGATCGAAGAAGGAACTTAATAATGTCACTTTTGATGTGACTTACGATTTTTATGCCTTAGTCGAGCACAAATTTGAAATATAACTTATGCTCGACTTTTTAGAGGAAGAGTCTTTAGTTGCCTCATTCTTTGCATATTGATAGGATATGTGGAATGAGAATGAGGATGAGGTGCATAATGTTGACTTGAGCTATTCTGGGCATCATAAGAAGGAGGAAAGGATAGTGGCTGATGGGGATACGGAGAACCTACAATCTGATGGACAAGACCAAATTGTAAATAAGGTTAAATCAAATCCTCTAATAGACTTAGATGATTAGTCCCAACTATCTTTTATGTCTTGTTATATTTAAGATTTTTGAAGTTTATCTCAGTATTCGTAATGAAACATAGTGTTCATTATTTTTTTTCTTGCGAATGATCTCGCTTTTCTCATTGTTTTATTGAGTATTCTAGAGAGAATATGTTCATAAAACTATAGAAAGACATTGAGGCTAGGCTCAAAAAATAGACTTTAGATCATCTTGGATTATGTATCATGGCTATGTGCAGGCATGAAAAAGAATTAGACAAAAATTTCGTTGAGATTAAGGATAAGATGCAAGAATTATCATCTCAAATAGACAAAAAGTTCGGGAGAAAGAGGCTCTTAATGATTTCATGTTGTTCCGATGGTGATATATGTGAGAGAATGGTTCTTTCCCACCTGATAGTCCTTATCTAGAGTGGTTTAGGCTTAAGCTTGGGGCTTTGATTAATGAATGACCTATCTATGTCTTCGTTAATTGGCATATGACATTCAAATGTATGGGTAAGTAGAGATGATATAACAAATAATGGATGTTTTAGCTATTGTGTTTTAATTATGTAACCAAGTTTTATTTCAATAGTGATTTAAGTTAGTTCTCTTCGAGCTTTGCTCAACACTGTTGTGTTCATTGGTAGGATGCTTTGGAAGACAAAGTCACCCAACTTACGTATGAAATTGGGAGGCTCGAAACAGAGCCAAAATTTAAATGGGAAGAACTTGCAAATGTCAAGAGTGCACTTGAATGTCGGCTTGATTGTAACAGGAGATTGTTCGCGTGGTCGAGAAACGCTGCATCAGAGCTGGAAGGGATAAAACAGACATTAAGGTGGATGGAGAACTATGCGGCATTGTGTATAGAGAATAGATTATGCAATATAAGGAATAGGTGATGGATATATCTCTAAAGGTTTCCAGATTTCTTGGTGAGCAAGAGGTCGCGGAAAATAGGAGAATGATTCGCTTATATTCCTCTTATGAGTTCTGGTCCTCCTCGTCTTCATCATGATGAATAGAAGACTATCGCTAACTGATTATTTGGTGATTTTTCATAAAAAAGTAGGAAAACATGGTTTATGTTAGTTGAAATCCTACATGATACCAGTAGAAGGATGGTAAAAGGGGTGTGTAACCTTGAGGACTCATTGCAGGTTTCTCAAGATAGGGTTGCTTCTTACTCGAATAAGCTTAAGAAAGTGAAAATTAAAAGCAAGAGGGCTGAGGCACTACTATAACGATCTCAAGACATGTTGGACTTATTCTACCCTACATTGGATCAAAGTTTTATGAATGATAAGGAAGACATTAAAGTGTCAATTGGCCAACCTATGGATCACTGGGTATGAGCATGCTATGGCTCTCGTCAGACATTTATTGTTAGTATGGCTCCACCTCTTCCATGTACTTAACTGCTGGTGCCTTAGGATTACAAGAATCCTTTTTGTAATATGACAATGTTTCTTCTTAATGATATATAAGTTTATAACTAACCTTCCTTTATAGAAATTGTAGACTTTCGTTGGTTTCAGTTTTGCTTGCATTATTATCTAATCTGATAAGTGTGGAATTATTTAACCTTTTTTCTGACTGGCTTTCCCTGGTTAGGGGCAGAGGTAGCCGCTCTTCAGAAGAAGTTAAATTCCGCTGTACTCGGAGTAGCAGAACTAGAGGGCTTATTGCAGAGTGTCGAGAGCATATATGTGGCAACATATAGGGATGAAATCAAAAGGTCAAATAAAAGAATCATAGAAATGGATATAGAGATTGCGTTGTGCATAAGTGCAGGAGGCGATCATCTGATGACTTCGACTACACGCGCCTCCCTCAAATCGGATGCAATTCCTATGCCTATGTCTGGAGCTGTCCCGAAAGAGGTCCTAAGATGGAAGAACAATGTGAGGAATAATTATGGGACAAATATTAAAGAGTTAGAGAATTGCTTTAAGAGAGAGTTAAGGATGCCAGAATCTTGGGTTTCACCATTCAGATCCACTGAGTATGAGTTCTTTGGTCCTTTTTCTAGGAATGTCATGTGAGAAATGCGGATTACGGATCTTAAGGCTAGGATTAACACTAGAGGAGGGTGAGTAGTGTTAATAAAGAATTACTAAATCTTTTTGAGTTTATGTTAATTTAAACACCGGTGTATGCAATATACCAATTGTGAGAAATGCGGATTACGGATCTTAAGTCTAGGATTAACACTAGAGAGGGGGTGAATAGTGCTAAAAAAGAATTACTAAATCCTTTTGAGTTTATGTTAATTTAGACAGCGATGTATGCAATATACAGACATAGATATGATCACAGAAACGAACATAGATGCAGAAATAAAATAAAAGCAGTAAATGAGAGAACACACCGGATTTTATACTAGTTCGGAGTTACCCTACATCCAGTCCCGCAACACAAGTACGGATTTCCTTTCAAAAGAAAATGTACAATTACACCTTCGGTTTCAAGGCTACGAGGTACACCCTCCAGAATTTCTATCCTCTTGGTAGAGATACTTGATTTCCGAGCCATAAGTTTACCCAATTGATTTACCAAGGCTACAATCACACCTTTTCTCTCTTGATTGATTTCCAAGGCAACAATCACACCTTTTCTCGCTTAATAGATTACAAAGAAGTCTATAACTCTGAATAGCACTGAGAACCTCATAGAGATAGTGATAGAGGATCAAACTAGAAGTAATCGAGTTCGATTAAATGTTGATTTCGGCAGAGTAATGGTAAGAATATGTATTAAGAAATGTGGAAGAAGAAGAGGAGTGAAAAACCAGAAAATCCGATGTAAAATTCATTGAAACTAACCCCTATTTATAGAAGAACAACAGCCATGTCCATTCATGAAGAGTTATGGCGAATAGACACTTCTTTTGAAATTTAAATTTTGAACTCAACTGACACCATGTCGACATGGGGAACTTGGGCATGTCGACATCCCAAAGGATTTTTTGGTGTTTTGATTTTCTTTGAAAATAACTTTTATTTTATATTAAAACTATTTTAAACTTTATAAATATACTTGACTATAGTTAAAATTCATAAGTAAATATAGAGAATGATATATATAGAATTTAACTATAATTTTATATTTAAATCTAAGTATAAATATTTAAAAGTAAAATGTATTATATTAAAAGATAGTTTAAAATCAGGAGTAATTTGACTTTGAAATTAAAGATAATTTTGAGGCTAAAATTATTTAAAATTAGGATAGAGGGTTTTGAATCTTTTAAAAGGAAAGTTTTCAAAAACATTTTGAAAACAGGATATAACTTTGAAAAATCATTTTGAATAAAAAGTTAGTGGATACAAAACAATGTTCCACTAGATTTTTCGTAGGTTCCATCCTACTTAGGGTTCCTTCCCTTTAACAGGCTCGAAGTGGATTCCATTCCACGAATAAATTGGATTTTAAGATGCCATTTCTTTTCTACGAGTGATTAAAACTCCCCCTAAAACTCTCTCCAAACTATATAACTCCCCCTAAAACTAACACTCTATGACATGTGATTATATTGATAGTGTTATCATAAGTAATCATCACTTAAATCTAATACTAAAACATAGTCCTAAACTATTAACTATCCTAACTAAGAATTCACGATAGCACTTATAATTAAAACTCATATAAGAACACGAGTTATTTATTACGTACGAAGTTGTATATACACGAGCGTTTAGAAAACATAAAGAAACACAAACAACAATGGAGAAGAATGAAAAGAAACTATTGTGTGTTTTTAAACATAGGAGATCTATGAATCGAATAGTTTGGATAGTGGAAACAGAAATTTCCACGTTGTTCGACAAGATTCTCATTCTTGTCAAAACACACTTCTCCAACACACATGACTTGGTCATCATCCTCCTCGTGCGCTTCTTCCATGGGTTCTTCTTCTTCTTCTTAGCTGGCCTCTTGTTCTTGATTGAGTGAAGAGTCTTCATCAATCAAGATAGGGTTGGCCTGGTTATCCATTAGGAATTTTCGCAAATTCCTAAGAATCTTGCCTCGCCTCTCTTGTTTCTTTGCCATACGAAGTTGAGTCACTTGAATTTCAGTCATCATCTGAAGTGCATCCTTCATAGAGTCCTCTATTTTAGTCACATGAGCGAGAGTAGTACATTGAAAAGGACCAGACATAGGAGAGGGGAATGAAAAGGTTGATTTTATGTTTGATTTGGGAGAGGAGGCCATTGATTATTTGATTTCAGAGAGAAGAACAGAGAGATAACAGAAAGGATGAAAAAAATTTCGAAAATGTGAAGAATATAAAACCAATTATTTTAAATTTTGGTGGGAAAAATTTTAAAATTTAAAAACGTTGCATGTTGACATGGGTATATGGGGGATGTCGACATGGTCCTTTTTATTTTTTTATTAACTATACTTGTTATTTATATTTTATATTTCAGTTATAGAACAAAGACCTAATTTTCTTCTTAATTTAGTAAAAATTGATTCATTTAAGGGTTTTGTTAAAATATCAGCAATTTGATTTTCAAAATTGATATAATCTAGAGTAACTACTTCCTTACTTATATTATCTTTGAGAAAATGATGTCTGATGTCAATATGTTTAGTTCGAGCATGTTGAGTAGTATTTTTGGATAAATTTATCGCACTCGTATTGTCACAATAAATTGGTGATTTTGAAAATTTTAAATCAAAATCTTTTAAGGTTTGTTGCATATATATTACTTGAGAACAAGCCAAAAAAGTAGAATTATACTCTGCTTCAGTTGTTGATAAAGAAACTGTGTTTTGCTTTTTACTAAGCTAAGAAAACAGAGAATTCCTCAAAAAGTGACAAGTCCCACTTGTACTTTTTAGGTCTGATTTACAACCAGCATATTCAGCATCACAGTTAGATATTAAGTTAAAAGAATCATTTTTAGGGTAGAATAAACCATAATCATATGTGTGTTTAACATATCTTATGATTCGTTTTACGGCTTTTAAGCGGGTCTCTTTAGGTTGGGATCGATATTTGGCACAGAGACAAACATTATGCATGATATCAGGTCTACTGGCAGTAATATAGAGTAGTGATCCAATCATTCCTCTATATAGTTTTTGATCTACATCTCTCGAGAGATCTTCTTTACTAAGGTAATCATTGGTTGCCATGGGAGTGGGTTTTCCACTGGCAGTAGTCAAACCAAATTTACTAGTTAGGTCTTTAGCATATTTTTCTGGACTAATGAAGATACCATTATCTAATTGTTTTATTTGTAAATCTAAAAAGAAATTTAATTCACCCATATGACTCATCTCAAACTCTTTTGTCACTATTTCAGAAAATTCTTTATTCATTTCAAAATTAGTTGAACCAAAAATGATATCATCTACGTAAACTTGTACTAGTCGAATATCATTTTTATTTCTTTTAATAAAAAGAGTATTATCTACTTTACCAATTTCAAAATTAGACTGCAATATAAGATCTTAGTCTAACATACCAGGCTCTAGGAGTTTGTTTTAGACCATATAATGCTTTCTTAAGTTTGTAAACATGATTTGGTAATTTATCATTTTCAAAAAGTGGTGATTGTTCAACATATACTTCTTCTTTTACAAATCCATTTAAAAAGGCACTTTTAACATCCATTTGAAATAATTTAAAATTATTATGATTTGCGAAAGCAAGTAGAATCCTAATGGCTTCTAATCTTGCTACGGGAGCAAAGGTTTCATCAAAATCTATTCCTTCTTCTTGACAATAACCTTGAGCGACTAATCAAGCTTTATTTCTATCTACCTCTCCTTGTTCATTCATTTTATTTTTATAAACCCATTTAGTTCCAATTATAGTTTTATTTTCTGGTCTAGGAACAAGTTCCCAAACATCATTTCTAGTAAATTGATTTAATTCTTCTTGCATAGCCAAAATCCATGTATCATCAGTTGATGCTTCTTTTGGATTTTTGGGTTCAATAGTTGATATAAAAGCTACATTACTCATTTGACTTAGTTGATTTCTACTTTTAACAACAGATTGCATATCTCCCAGTATATTTTTTGTTGGATGATCTTTTAAAATTTTTGTCCTTTTATTAGGATGATAATTTCATTATTAGTTTCAATTGATTCTTGATTTTGAGTGATTAAATCCTCTTCATCATTAGTATCTTCAAAAATTTTAAAATTTTCAACAAATGAAACATGCATTGTTTCTTTAATGGAATTAGTTTTTAAATTCAACACTCTGTACGCTTTACTTCTGTTAGAATATCCGATAAAGATACCTATGTCGGATTTAGGATCAAATTTATCTAACTTATCTTGTATTTAATGTAACGACCCAGAATTTTTATTAATTAAAGTTTGTATATTTAATTAATTTTAAATATAAATAAGTGAAATTTATAAGTGGAATTAATTTTATTTCGAATAATTGGATTTAATAGAATAATTAAATCGATAATTTTATAGTTGGAAATGCAGAAATAATTGAAATTTGGGTTAAATATGATTGAAAATGATTTTTAAAATTTTATTTAATCATATTGGAGTTAGAATGATGTTATGGAACTTTTAAAATTGAATTTAAAGTTTATTTGTGAAAATTGAATATTTTAATATTTAATCGACTAGTGAAATTAGCCGTTTTTCGAACAGTCTCAGAATTGGACGAAACTAGTTCCATTGGATCCGTAATAGTTTGTTATTATCCTATTTCAATTTTCGTAGCAATCGGAGTTTTCGTTTGATCGTGGCAGCTCGAAACGCATCGAAATTGTTTTTAATATTAATTTGGCGAGTTAAAATAGTCATTTTTCAAACAGTCTCGGATTTCGACGATACCTATTTCATTGGATCCATAACGTGATATTATTGTATGGTTTCAAATTTCGTGTCAATTGGATTTACCGTTTGTCCGGGGCAAGCTAAAACGCCTAGAAAATCGTTTAGTCGGTTTAATTTGAAATTGAACGTTTATTGCCATAACTCGCACAGATGACTGAATTAGCTCCTGAAACACGTTCCATTGTGTTCGGAACGCGGGGTAAACCTTAGGAATGCCAACCGACACGCTTCGTTTGGAGTTCGAAAAATCCGGGATGAATAGTGTTCGTGAAATTTTCTATATAAGCCCCCTCTCTTCATAAATTTGCAAAAATATTAAAACCTAACCATAATTCTTCAGAGCCGCCACCTACTACACCTATGGCTGAAAATTATTCATCTTTCTCCCTCATTTTCTTCAAATCCAAGCATTGTTTCAAGAAACTTTCAACTGCAAAGATGAAGAGCTCGACGAACTCTACGAGATCAACGGCTATGATCGTGTTTGGAGCTTTTGATCAACGGGAATTTGGGCTAAAAGACCATGCGTTCGGCACGCAATTTGAGAGTGGGGAGATGGCCAAGCTCCACCCCATGGCAGCCGAAGGTGGAGTTCGAGATGCTCTTCAAGATGGAAGCATCTGATCGTGGTGGAAATGCTCGTGGAAGCTCGAAAAATTAAACCCTAGAAGTTGTTGTGGGTTCGGCTATTACCTGTAGGTAACGCGTGCGTGAGGGAGGGAAGAAAGCAACGACGGCCAGGATTTGCAGGGGCTTGGATCAAGGGCTGTGATCAAATAGGTTAAGAAAATAAATAAAAAAAATGTTGTAAATTTATATATATAAATTAGTGAATGTTTAAAAATTCATATCTTTTTCATACGAGGTCGAAAACGCACGAAACCAGTTGCGTTGGGTTCATATGGACGAGCACTACGCTATGGAATTAGATTGGAGTCGTTTGGAGTTAGTGAGAATTTCGGGTAAAATTAAACGTCCTTTTAATTTTATTCGAAATAAATCGCTAAAACAAAATTGAAATCAAAGTGAGAACTTCTCACTCAATCGAATCGGTTTCGATTTTAATTTTTAAATAGTTAGATTTAAAAATTTTGAATGTATGTTTGAGTGATGATTGTTATCTATTGATTGTTAAAATAGACATTATACGCCGTTAGTAAGCAGAGGTAATTTATTAAAAACATATACCGTGAATATTTCACAGTACAGTGAAATTGGTATTATTTATGTACTTGGAGTTGATTTCCCGCATTATATAGCAGATGAGACCCTATTGCGCCGCATAATAGTGGATAATATTTTAAATCCTATATACCGCGATAATTTCGTACTAGAACGGAATTGTTATTGTGCTAACATCTTTGGATGCAGGAAAAAAGGTTGGAGGGATCCAACTGGATTCCTCAACAGTATTTATTTGATTATGGATATTTTGATATTTTTGATTATCATATACAGATATATGATGTTGTTGTTGTTGTGATTGACTATTTGGTGTGTAGCATCATTGGGCCAATTTTGGAATTTTAAAAGGATTTTTAAAGTGATTTTTGAAAAGTATACGTTTATAAAATATTTTTGGAATTGATTCATTTTTAATAAATAAACGTTATAATTTTAATGTTATAAAAATTATGATTTTTTGAGAAAAATAGTTAAAAGTTGATTTTTGAAAATATGGGGTTAATGATTTTATAAAATGGTTTAAATTGGGATTTTTGAATTTACTGTGAAAAGTTTAAAAATAGGATTTATAAAATTTGATTATTTTATAAATCGAAGAAAATGATGAAATTATAAAGGACTTTAAAGACGTTTTGAAGTAATAATATAAATTTATTTATATAAAAGATTTATAAAACTGATATTTATAAATTAAAAATATTGGAATTATAAAACGAGTTTTTATAAGTGTTAGAATGAATTGTAAATGAATTTCATAAATGAATGAAATTTATAGAATTATAAACAGTGAAGTTATAAATGGAATTTTATAAGCAGTAGGTTTATAAAATTGATAAAGTTATTAAAGGAATAAATTTGGATAAATAAATGAATATTATAAGTTATAAGACTTATAATTATGAAGTTTAAAGGAACGGTTTTGCAAACAAATAAATTATAAGTATTTAACTTAAATTATGGACTTTTGGTTTATAATTGAGTTATAAATCGAATAGGTTAATAAAGGAGATTTATAAAAGGAAGTTGTTATAAAATAAATAAAAATGGAATTTATAAACATTGTTTTATAAATTTGCAAACGACTTATTTTGATAAGTAAATTGTATAACTTATTAATGGAGTTATATTCACGTTTTAGACAGTGAATAATCCTTTAAATTAAAATGAATAGAAATGATGAAGTTGGTTAACGAAGTATATTCACGTTTTGGATAGTGAATAATATGTTAAAGAAAATGTTTTGGATGTGATGTTTTAAATAGAATTAAAACGATCTAACGATGTTTTTAAATGTGTTAAGATTCGAAACCATAGATTTCAACATTCATTGTTGAAATAGACGTTTTCGAGAAATAGAAGGAAATGGTGGACTATAACACTGTTGTTATGGTAAATAATTTCCGAAAGGAAATGTTTTATATAGTATTGGGATTTACATATCTATTTTAATTTCAAATCCCTATACTGGTGATTTTGGGTTGTCGTAACGATGTTTTACGTAACATTCGTTTTGGCCCAAATAAATATGTTTAAGAGAATGATTTCCTTAAAGAATGAAATATATACTTAATTTCGATTTAAGTATATTGAATATTTTCCAAGTGTAGAAAATAAAAAGATTTGTGAATTACTTAATAAATAAGTATGGAAATGTTTTTCCAATGTGAAATGAAAAGTTTTGAGATTTATCTTTTTGAAGATAAATTGAAAATGAATATTTGAAACCTATTGAAAATTGTATATCAGTAGATATTGTGAAATATAAATTCACTATGAAATTTATAAAAGAAAGTGGAATTTGTTTAAAAATAAATATTGATTTATTTTTGAGGTATTGAAATTATATATCTTGTAAAGATATTTTTGGGAAATAAATAATTTGGAAAATTATTTGGAATCTGGTGATGTTGTGCATATCCATTGATAGTTCAATAACCGACTATCAATATTTACCTTTGAATGGGTATTTGTTGTGATTTTTTTGAATTTGAATGCCACACTTATTTTTGAATAAGCGCTCACTATTCGGATTAGCCGGGAAAGGACCTTGGGGTCATATAACCCATTTCGAATATGTGATTCGATGTTATGGATAGCATTTGAAGACCGGTGTTGAAGACCGGGTATTTGCGAGAGCGATAGGATGACCTGTCGATTGACTCTGCACCGACTTGCTCCGGTATAGAGTTCTCTATATGTGATGGGGAATCCGATCAGGATTGTGGATATCCGGATTGCAAGGACTTCTTCATAAGTGCCTTCGGTTCTGTTCGAGCCCGGAACAGACTTGTATGGATTGTATGTCTGACATTACAAATTGAGATATAAAGCTGATTTCTTTCAAATATATTTCTGTTGGTGGCGGAGAATTTATTCTCTTATCTTAAAACCCTTCTCTGAGACGTACGAGCTCAGAGGTTATGTAGTTGAAGGTTATTAGCGATATATTCCCAATTTGGTAATGTGACATGCTGAGTGTTGCTGTGAAATGATCATTGTTTGATCATTTGTGATATGATCATTTGTTTGATCACTTATCTTTGTGATCATTTCTTTGATCATTTGTTGACCCAAAGCACAGCTTTTGTATAAAGCGTGGCTTTGTGGACGAGACTTCGTCGAGCCTCACACCCCGGAATGGTCAAAATAGGAAAGATGCAGCAAGGTTATTGGGGGTAGCGCCCCTTAGGGTATGTGCATTTCCTTCTGGAAAGGGGTGGTATCATGGTATGGAGCCTAGATACTTACTCATGTTGAAACACTTTATTTATTATGGTGTGATGTTGGTTACGAGCGCTCGGATAAAGGTCCTAAAGGACCGGGGGATGGCATACTTGTGTCAGTTGTTACTCAGTTTGAAGGGTAACCCGGCCTTGTGTTGGCAGAGATCCGGTTAGGTTCTCGGGACGTCTTTCCATAGGCGTTTCCATGTGGCAATGGGAAGTTCCTTGGCCTGACCATTTGTTGGAAATCCAAAGAAACAATACGAGACTTGTACAGTTTTAGTTGTAGAACCTGCCATTCACTTATGGTGGCGCCCCACTGTTTGGATGGTAGCTATAGTAGGCATACGATAATGTTCGTATGTTGGCTAAGATTTATATCTTTACTTTCGAAATGATTTTCTACACTATGCACTAGTAATAATATCATATGTTTCTTTTTAATGCGTATCAAGCATCTTTGACTATCATAAGGAGAAATCTCCTCCGATTCTGCGTTTGCATTGTGTGTGTGTGCGGGAGGCCCTATGGTAGTCTCATTTTTAAAAGCATTGCGAATTGACTTTAAAAATATTCCTCTATTTTGATTTTAAAGATAAATAAACTGTTTTGAGTTCTCACACCAGTCACATGACTGACTCGGAGTTTATTGTTTTCCTTCCTAAACTCTGGGTGCCCACCAATTTCCACATGGGCAGTCAAGAGTTAAGGTTTATCAGGATATTCTGGAATTCAGGAGTTGCTAGAGGCAAGCTAGATGGCATGGCGTAATTACTAGTATATAATATTTCTTTTCCGCTGTTTGTGGTTGTTTGATGTTGTACACTCTGATGATGTAATGAAATGTAATGTGATGTAATGTAATAACTGATATAGTTCTTTGTTTAAGATTATTCATTTATTATATGTTGTTCCGCTGCGATTGTGAGATTCTGATGTTGTTCTGTTGTTGTTTTCTTTCTGTTCTGTTCTATCTCTTTCTCTCTTCTTCTATCTCTTTCTTTTTCTTTAACCATAACGATTCGGTTTTTCGGCCTTCGATTGCTCGATAGTTGATACAGTGGACGTATTGATGTCGGCGTTCGTGGACGAAAAATCGCTAACGTTACATTTGGTATCAGAGCATATGGTTAAGCGACAACCATGGCTCTGTTGGGTATTACTCATTAGAGATAGAGTCAGTAGTACTCTAGAATGAGTTTGAGTGTAATAATAGCTATGAGAGCGTATTTGTTAGTGAATATTAAATTCTTTTATATTGTGATGATTGGTTTGTTGGGTGGTATATAGATTTTGGTTAATACGAGTAATTAACGTTGTTGATAGAGATCTCTAAACACTTGTACAGAACAATTCGACACAATATTGTTTTAGATTGGGTAAATGAAATAATTTTACCTTGATTATATTTTATATATATAAAGGGATAATTTTCAGAATTATTAAAGTATTTATAAGTTGATTGTTTGGTTGTTGAATAAATTAAATAAAAACATCTAAATAAAAGAATAATTGTATAAGCAAAAGAATTATAAGAATTGAATTATAATTAAAGTGATTTACAATTGTGAAATAAACTTATATATATAAGAAGTGAAACTATATGGATATATTTATGAATATGAGTTGTAAATAAAAATGAATCTAAAGTTAAATAAAAATTTACTTAGTATTGGAATCTGAAATTGATTTATAAGTGGGAATTTAAGTTAAGTAAAACCAAGTGATGTATAAGTAAAATGGAATATAACTTAAGAGATGTTGAATGAAATTGATATTGGTATCGAAGTAAATTAATAGAGTTAAGTGATAGATATGAACTTGAGTTATATAAATGAATTGGAAATTGAATTGAATTAATGAATTAAATGTTAATCAATTGAATGTAAATTAAATTAATATGAAATAATGAATGTAAGTGTTAATTCATTAAAAATCTAATGTTATTGGAAGTTGAAAATTTTAATGAAAATCAATTTAAAGCAAAGGAATTTGGTTGTAATTAATATACATTGGTTGTTATATGATTGTTAGTTGATTGTATATAATTCATTAAGTGTTAATGAAATTGAAAGCTAAAGTAGTTGAAATTCAATTGGAAGTTAAGTGAATCTTAAATAGAATTGAATTTGATTTGAAAGTGAACCAACTTGAATATGAATTAGTGAATATAAACTAATTGAAAATCCACTGTTAATGAATCAAATGAGATTAAATTGAAAACCTAATTCATTGAATATTAATGAGAATATGAATGAATATTTATTGGTTATGAATGCTAGTTGGATGATAGTTGGTTGATGGTTGAATATATATTGCTTTTACTACATTTGCTATGTTGGCATATATAGTTATTATGTTGTTATATGTTGTATATCGATACTATTGTCTATATACATGTTTCTCATCTATTTGTTGAGCGTTTAGTAGGTGCGGATCGCGTTTGCTTCGCATTTTGAGCTCGCTTTCGCGCTATATTAGCCGTATATGCTTGCTAATAAAATATAAGGTACATATCTCGGATTAAATATCGTACTTTTACACTTTTTTCCCTGCGGGATGCCTCATCACTTGATGAGATGTATATTTGTGATATATATACTATCATTTTTTTTCAAATCAAGCCACGCAAAGGAGACTTTGGCGAATTTTTATGAAAATTTAAGGCGTTAGAATATTTTTGAGAAAAATTGGAAAATTTTGAAAACTATAATTTTAATTTGAAGTTGAAAGTTAAACAATAGTAGTTGTTTTTGAAAAGATAACTAAGTATGATTTGAAAACTTAGTAAAGATTTTGTAAGAAATTTAACTATGGATTTTGGGAAAGTTAATGGATTCTGTAATTTTTCTTACTTGGTAATTTCGAGGACGAAATTCTTTTAAGGGGGGAAGTATGTAACGACCCAGAATTCTTATTAGTTAAAATTTGTATATTTAATTAATTTTAAATATAAATAAGTGAAATTTATAAGTCGAATAAATTTTATTTCGAATAATTGGATTTAATTGAATAACTAAATCGATAATTTAAAAGTTGGAAATACAGAAATAATCAAAATTTGGGTTAAATATGATTGAAAATGATTTGTAAAATTTTATTTAATCATATTGGAGTTAGAATGATGCTATGGAACTTTTAAAATTGAATTTAAAGTTTATTTGTGAAAATTGAATATTTTAATATTTAATCGACTAGTGAAATTAGCCGTTTTTCGAACAGTCTCAGAATTGGACGAAACTAGTTCCATTGAATCCATAATAGTTTGTTATTACCGGATTTCAATTTTCGTAGCAATCGGAGTTTTCGTTTGATCGTGGCAGCTCGAAACGCATCGAAATTGTTTTTAATATTAATTTGGCAAGTTAAAATAGTCATTTTCCAAAAAGTCTCGGATTTCGACTAAACCAGTTTCATCGGATCCGTAATGAGATATTATTGTATGGTTTCAAATTTCGTGTCAATTGGATTTACCATTTGTCCGGGGCAAGCTAAAACGCCTAGAAAATCGTTTAATCGGTTTAATTTTATATTGAACGTTTATTGTCATAACTCGCACAGATGACCGAATTAGCTTCCGAAACACGTTCCATTGTGTTCGGAACGTGGGGTAAACGTTATGAACGCCAACCAGCACGCTTCGTTTGGAGTTTGGAAAATCCGGGATGAATACTGTTCGTGAAATTTTCTATATAAGCCCCCTCTCTTCATAAATTTGCAAAAATATAAAAACCTAACCCTAATTCTTCAGAGCTGCCACCTACTACACCAATGGCTGAAAATTATTCATCTTTCTCCCTCATTTTCTTCAAATCCAAGCATTGTTTCAAGAAACTTTCAACTGCAAAGATGAAGAGCTCGACGAACTCTACGAGATCAACGGCTATGATCGTGTTTGGAGCTTTTGATCAATGGGAATTCGGGCTCAAAGGCCATGCGTTCGGCACGCAATTCGAGAGTGGGAAGATGGCCGAGCTCCACCCCATGGCAGCCGAAGGTGGAGTTTGAGATGCTCTTCAAGATGAAAGCATCTGATCGTGGTGGAAATGCTCGTGGAAGCTCGAAAAATTAAACCCTAGAAGTTGCTATGGGTTCGGCTATTACCTGTAAATAACGCGTGCGTGAGGGAGGGAAGAAAGCAGGGACGGCCAGGATTTGCAGGGGCTTGGATCAAGGGCTGTGATCAATTAGGTTAAGAAAATAAAAAAAATGTTGTAAATTTATATATATAAATTAGTGAATGTTTAAAAATTCATATCTTTTTCATACGAGGTCGAAAACGCACGAAACCAATTGCGTTGGGTTCGTATGGATGAGCACTACACTACGGAATTGGATTAGAGTCGTTTGGAGTTAGTGAGAATTTCGGGTAAAATTAAACGTCCGTTTAATTTTATTCGAAATAAATCGCTAAAACGAAATTGAAATCAAGGTGAGAACTTCTCACTCAATCGAATCGTTTTCAATTTTAATTTTTAAATAGTTAGATTTAAAATTTTTGGATGTATGTTTGAATGATGATTGTTATCTATTGATTGTTAAAATAGACATTATACGCCGTTAGTAAGCGGAGGTTATTTATTAAAAACATATACCGCGAATATTTCACAGTATAGTGAAATAGGTATTATTTATGTACTTGGAGTTGATTTCCCGCATTATATAGCGGATGAGACCCTATTGCGCCGTATAATAGCGGATAATATTCTAAATGGTATATACCGCGATAATTTCGTACTGGAACGGAATTGGTATTGTGCTAACATCTTTAGATGCAGGAAAACAGGTTGGAGGGATCCAACTGGATTCCTCAATAGTATTTATTTGATTATGGATATTTTGATATTCGTTGATTATCATATACAGATATATGATGTCGTTTTTGTTGTGATTGACTATTTGGTGTGTAGCATCATTGGGCTAATTTTGTAATTTTAAAAGGATTTTTAAAGTGATTTTTGAAAATTATACGTTTATAAAATATTTTTGGAATTGATTCATTTTAAACAAATAAACGTTATAATTTTAATGTTATAAAAATTATGATTTTTTGAGAAAAATAGTTAAAAGTTGATTTTTGAAAATATGGGGTTAATGATTTTATAAAATGGTTTAAATCGGGATTTTTGAATTTATTGTGAAAAGTTTAAAAATAGGATTTATAAAATTTGATTATTTTATAAATCGAAGAAAATGATGAAATTATAAAGGACTTTAAAGACGTTTTGAAATAATAATATAACATGATTTGTATAAAAGATTTATAAAACTGATATTTATAATTTAAAAATATTGGAATTATAAAACGAGTTTTTATAAGTGTTAGAATGAATTGTAAATGAATTTCATAAATGAATGAAATTTATAGAATTATAAACGGTGAAGTTATAAATGGAATTTTATAAGCAGTAGGTTTATAAAATTTATTAAGTTATTAAAGGAATAAATTTGGATAAAAAAATGAATCTTATAAGTTATAAGACTTATAATTATGAAGTTTAAAGGAACGGTTTTGCAAACAAATAAATTATAAGTATTTAACTTAAATTATGTGGTTTATAATTGAGTTATAAATCGAATAGGTTAATAAAGGAGATTTATAAAAGGAAGTTGTTATAAAATAAATAAAAATGGCATTTATAAACATTGTTTTATAAATTCGTAAACGACTTATTTTGATAAGTAAATTGTATAACTTATTAATGGAGTTATATTCACGTTTTAGGCAGTGAATAATCCTTTAAAATAAAATGAATAGAAATGATGAAGTTGGTTAACGAAGTATATTCACGTTTTGGATAGTGAATAATATGTTAAAGAAAATGTTTTGGATGTGATGTTTTAAATAGAATTAAAACGATCTAACGATGTTTTTAAATGTGTTAAGATTCGAAACCATAGATTTCAACATTCATTGTTGAAATAGACGTTTTCGAGAAATAGAAGGAAATGGTGGACTATAACACTGTTGTTATAGTAAATGATTTCCGAAAGGAAATGTTTTATATAGTATTGGGATTTATATATCTATTTTAATTTCGGATCCCTATACTGGTGATTTTGGGTTGTCGTAACGATGTTTTACGTAACATTCGTTTTGGCCCAAATAAATATGTTTAAGAGAATGATTTCCTTAAAGAATGAAATATATACTTAATTTCGATTTAAGTATACTGAATATTTTCCAAGTGTAGAAAATAAAAAGATTTGTGAACTACTTAATAAATAAGTATGGAAATGTTTTTCCAATGTGAAATGAAAAGTTTTGAGATTTATCTTTTTGAAGATAAATTGAAAATGAATATTTGAAACCTATTGAAAATCGTATATCAGTAGATATTGTGAAATATAAATTCACTATGGAATTTATAAAAGAAAGTGGAATTTGTTTAAAAATAAATATTGATTTATTTTTGAGGTATTGAAATTATATATCTTGTAAAGATATTTTTGGGAAATAAATAATTTGGAAAATTATTTGGAATCTGGTGATGTTGTGCATATCCATTGATAGTTCAATAACCGACTATCAATATTTACCTTTGAATGGGTATTTGTTGTGATTTGTTTGAATTTGAATGCCACACTTATTTTTGAATAAGCGCTCACTATTCGGATTAGCCGGAAAAGGACCTTGGGGTCGTATAACCCATTTCGAATATGTGATTCGACGTTATGGATAGCATTTGAAGACCGGTGTTGAAGACCGGGTATTTACGAGAGCGATAGGATGACCTGTCGATTGACTCTGCACCGAGTTGCTCCGGTATAGAGTTCTCCATATGTGATGGGGAATCCGATCAGGATTGTGGACATCCGTATTGCAAGGACTTCTTTGTAAGTGCCTTCGGTTCTGTTCGAGCCCGGAACAGACTTGTATGGATTATATGACTGACATTACAAATTGAGATATAAAGCTGATTTCTTTCAAATATATTTCTGTTGGTGGCGGGGAATTTATTCTCTTAGCTTAACACCCTTCTCTGAGACGTACGAGCTCAGAGGTTATGTAGTTGAAGGTTATTAGCGATATATTCCCAATTTGGTAATGTGACATGCTGAGTGTTGCTGTGAAATGATCATTGTTTGATCATTTATGATATAATAATTTGTTTGATCATTTCTTTGATCATTTGTTGACCCAAAGCACAGCTTTTGTATAAAGCGTGGCTTTGTGGACGAGACTTCGTCGAGCCTCACGCCCCGGAATGGTCAAAACAGAAAAGATGCAGCAAGGTTATTGGGGGTAGCGCCCCTTTGGGTATGTGCATTTCCTTCTGGAAAGGGGTGGTATCATGGTATGGAGCCCTGATACTTACTCATGTTGAAACACTTTATTTATTATGGTGTGACGTTGGTTACGAGCGCTCGAATAAAGGTCCTAAAGGACCGAGGGATGGCATACTCATGTCAGTTGTTACTCAGTTTGAAGGGTAACCCGGCCTTGTGTTGGCAGAGATCCGGTTAGGTTCTCGGGACGTCTTTCCAGAGGCGTTTCCATGTGGCAATGGGAAGTTCCTTGGCCTGACCATTTGTTGAAAATCTAAAGAAACAATACGAGACTTGTACGGTTTTAGTTGTAGAACCTGCCATTCACTTATGGTGGCGCCCCACTGTTTGGACGGTAGCTATAGTAGGCATACGATAATGGTCGTATGTTGGCTAAGATTTATATCTTTACTTTCGAAGTGATTTTCTACATTATGCACTAGTAATAATATCAAATGTCTCTTTTTAATGCGTATCAAGCATCTTTAACTATCATAAGGAGAAATCTCCTCCGATTCTGCGTTTGCATTGTGTGTGTGTGTGTGTGCGGGAGGCCTTATGGTAGTCTCATTTTCTAAAAAGCATTGCTAATCTATTTTAAAATTATCCTGTTCTTTGTTTTAAAGATAAATAAGTGTTTTAAGTTCTCACACCAGTCCCATGACTGACTCGGAGTTTATTGTTTTCCTTCCTAAACTCTGAGTGCCCATCAATTTCCACACGGGCAGTCTAGAGTTAGGTTATCAGGATATTCTGGAATTCAATAGTTGCTGGAGGCAAGCTGGATGGCATGGCTTAATTACTAGTATATAATATTTCTTTTCCGCAGTTTGTGGTTGTTTGATGTTGTACACTCTGATGATGTAATGAAATGTAATGTGATGTAATGTAATAACTGATATAGTTCTTTGTTTAAATATTATTCATTTACTATATATTGTTTCGCTGCGATTGTGAGATTCTGATGTTGTTTAGTTGTTGTTTTCTTCCTGTTCTGTTCTATCTCTTTCTCTCTTCTTCTACCTCTTTCTTTTTCTTTAACCATAACGGTTCGGTTTTTCGACCTTCGATTGCTCGACAGTTGATACAGTGGACGTATTGATGTCGGCGTTCGTGGACGAAAAATCGCTAACGTTACATTTAAAATAAAGCATTTACTTCCAAAAATTCTGAAATAAAATACCTTAGGTATTTTTGAATAAAGAAATTCATAAGATGTCTTATCAGTTAGAGGTCTAATTAAAATTCTATTTAAAATATAACAGGCGGTAGCAACTGCTTCTGTCCAAAAATTCTTTGCTAAATTACTATATGTAAGCATAGTTCTCACACACTCGTGAATCGTCCTATTTTTACGTTCTACTACTCCGTTTTGTTGTGGAGTTCTTGAAAATAAAAAATTGTGAGTTATTCCCTTTTTATTGCAGAACTCAAACTTTACATTTTCAAATTCACCACCATGATCACTTCGAAAAGTTATAATTTTTAGAGAAAATTGATTTTGAATTCTTTTTGAAAATGTCTTAAAACATTCAAAAGTATCACTTTTATGGTTTAAAAATATTGTCCATGTAAATCTAGAATAGTCATCTACAATTACAAAAACATATTTACTATGATTTATGGAAAGAATTTGAGATGGACCAAATAAATCAAGATGAAGTAATTCAAGAGGTTTTGAAGTTGAAATCATATCTTTTAACTTTGAGGAACTTTTTCTAAGTTTTCCTAATTGACAAGCATCACATAAACTATCTACTTTAAAATTCATTTTAGGGAGACCTCTTATTTGATCATGTTTTGACAGTCTAGATAAGAGTTTGAAATTCAAATGCTCAAATCTCTTATGCCAAATCCAAGGGTCACTTATATTTGCCAACAAACACAGGTTATCATTTAAAACTTTCATATTAAGAATACAAATATTCTTTTTCCTAACTCCTTCAAATATAATGGTTGAATTATTATCTTCAATGTGATATTTATCTTTTTCAAACTTAATTTTATATCCTTTATCACACAGTTGACTTATACTTAGTAGATTATGTTTCAGGTTCTTAACTAGCAAAACATTAGTAATAGTGGGACTTTCAGAATTACCGACTTTGCCGATGCCAATCACATATCCTTTTGAATTATCTCCAAAGTTAACCAGTCCTCCATCTTTGTATATTATATCATTCAGTATATCTGGATTGCCATTCATGTGTCTAGAACATCCACTATCAAGTATCCATTTGTTCTTTCTGATCTGCATAATTTTTCCATTGTGGATTGATTTCTCAACACCCATAAAGCATGATTCCTGCACATCAAACAATCTTGGTAGACAACTTGAATTTGAATATTGATTATATGGAGACTCAAGAAACAATGATGGTTGAATACTTCTAAACTAGTATTAACAAATATAGCCATTTTAAAAACTTTTTCAAAAATCAGATTATGAAACTTTGAAAACCTTGCTCTGATACCAATTGTGAGAAATGCGGATTACGGATCTTAAGGCTCGGATTAACACTAGAGAGGGGGTGAATAGTGCTAATAAAGAATTACTAAATTATTTTGAGTTTATGCTAATTTAGACAATGATGTATGCAATATACAGACACAGATATGATCACAGAAACGAACACAGATGCAGAAATAAAATAAAAGCAGTAAATGAGAGAACACACCGGATTTTATACTGGTTCGGAGTTACCCTACATCCAGTCCCGCAACACAAGTACGGATTTCCTTTCAAAAGAAAATGTACAATTACACCTTTGGTTTCAAGGCTACGAGGTACAACCTCCATAATTTCTATCCTCTGTGTAGAGATACTTGATTTCCAAGCCACAAGTTTACCCAATTGATTTACCAAGGCTACAATCACACCTTTTCTCTCTTGATTGATTTTCAAGGCTACAATCACATCTTTTCTCGCTTAATAGATTACAAAGAAGTCTATAACTCTAAATAGCACTGAGAACCTTGTAGAGATAGTGATAGAGAATCAAACTACAAGTAATCGAGTTCGATTCAATGTTGATTTCGGCAGAGTAATGGTAAGAATATGTATTAAGAAATGTGGAAGAAGAAGAGGAGTGAAAAACCCAAAAATATGATGTAAAATTTGTTGAAACTAACCTCTACTTATAGAAGAACAGCAGCCATGTCCATTCATGAAGAGTTATGGTGAATAGACACTTCTTTTGAAATTTAAATTTTGAACTCAACTGGCACCATGTCGACATGGGGTACTTGGGCATGTCGACATCCCAAAGGATTTTTTGGTGTTTTGAATTTCTTTAAAAATAACTTTTATTTTATAATAAAACTATTTTAAACTTTATAAATATACTTGACTATAGTTAAAATTCATAAGTAATATATATAGAATTTAACTCTAATTTTATATTTAAATCTAAGTATAAATATTTAAAAGTTAAATATATTATATTAAAAGATAGTTTACAATCAGGAGTAATTTGACTTTGAAAGTAAAGAAATTTTGAGGCTAAACTTATTTGAAATTAGGATAGAGGGTTTTGAATCTTTCAAAAGGAAAGTTTTGAAAAATATTTTGAAAACATGATATAATTTTGAAAAATCATTTTGAATAAGAAGTTAGTGGATACAAAACAATGTTCCACTAGATTTTTCATAGGTTCCATCCTACTTAGGGTTCTATCCCTTTAACAGGCTCGAAGTGGATTCCATTCCACGAATAAATTGGATTTTAAGATGGCAATGCTTTTCTATGAGTTTTAACAAAATTCCTAATAAAAATACTTAACCTTGAAATCTTGAACTCTTGATAATCTTGATACGCATGAGTCTTCTATCCCGATATCTTGAATCTTTATACTGTACAGTCTTCATTCTTGGTACCTGTATGGTTAAATCCTGCATATACATATATATCTAAACTTATAATGTCAGTATTTATATTTTATAATCTATTCTAAGGTTGTTCTCATCAAAACCATCATCTCACGGACTAACATGTCAAAAAGACAAGGGAGTACCTCTTAGGAGAAATTGAAACAATTAGGAAAGTGACTATGAGGCTAATAAATTCCCTAGCGAACAAAATATATAATTTAGAGTGTGAGGCTCTGTTAGATTCCATCATAGTTTCTCAAGGTGGGATGGACATAAGATCTCTTTTGAAAGAGCTTCATTAAGAGAAAGTGAAGACGAAAATAGCAGAGATTGGCCGGTAATGCGCAATTGACGTTTTTAGATGTTTCTGGCTTGGACTTAATTTGTCCTTGTATAATCGAGCCAACAATGAGTACAAATCCTTGGATTATGAAAATATCTGGGTTGGTGATAACTATGATCCATCCGTTACTTACCGCAACTCTACTCATGGTATGGTTCCTCTTTTCCGCTCATCAGTCATGATTATTGAGCTGGAAAATTAATTTTATGCTTTTTGTTTAGTAGATAGTTTAGCTCATAGCACCATATTTCAGTAGATCGTAACGACATAGAGCGGTCGTACCGGTTTGTTTTCTAGGTTTGGACTAGATTCATAGTTTAATTTTTACATTATAGGGGGTGTTATTTTGTAATATGACCCAACGTTTTTTTAGATTACATGAAGATATATAGAAATAGATAACGTTATTTCTAATAGACACATAAAATTTATAATTAAGTATTGATAACCCGATTTTTTGACATATAACTGGCAAGCTTTGAGCAGTGACTGGAGTTGACTGATCATTTTTTGGTACATTCCGTGTATTTTGTTTCTTTCATGCTTAGGATAATCTCCTAGAGCAATCATAGGGCTCCTGCTCATGACCTGATAAGTTGTAGCCTTTTTTTGCATATTTTATGCAATCTGATTATCTATCTGAGTGTAGCATCCCGCACCGGTCTGACCATACGTGTAATATGACTTGCTCCCTTACTTAGCAGTGTAGTGTCTTTTGATGACTTAGCTGTTGGATGAGCATGAAAAATCCCCTGTTTGAGGGCGTAATGTTCTTTGCTGTATGCTCGACCATATACCAGATATCACCTACTCCGTTTATTGGAGGTGTAATGTCCTTAATAGCATGCTTGGTGTGACCTACCCCTGTTTTAGGGGGAAGCAAAATGTCATACGTATGTTAAGCCACGTTCTTCTTTAATATCGCCATTCTCATTTCTAAGATTGCCATTATCGCTGGTACATGGAAATTAGATCTTTGAACAACGACGGTGGGTTGTGAAGAGCAATTTTTGCACTTGGCACGATCTCCTTGTTTGGAGGAGAAAAAAAGATCTGACTGAGAAGTCAGGTCACATATATACAACCTATTATTGAATGTGCATAGTTTTTTGTACTGGTTCAGACTGTCTAATATCTGTATATCCAGTATGGTATGACGAATTAACTAATATAAAGGTTTTTTATACTGGTTCAGACAGTTCAATATCCCTATGATTGACCTTTCTAGGATTGTTGTTGTAGAAATATTTATACTAGGCCAAGGCAATTTAAAATCCCGTTTAGTGTAGTATCTTGGCTGGAAAACCGGATTCGCATTGAAATATCAATTTCATGCTTATTCCCAATTCTTTGTACAGTGCTCATTCCTACTTCTTTCTATTTCATGCTCCTCCATAACTGCCGCTTCTCACCCCTTTCCCTTGCGCTACATCAATGAAACCCAAAAATAACGACGCCGATGAACACCCACTCGCAAACTCCACCCCTTGGACCCTCAAAATCGAGGCTCCCCGGTAACGTATGGATCACGACCTGAGATACCTCCATGCATATGCGATCGATGGTGACACCTTACCAAGCGACGAGCTCCACTATCTTCAGCCTCCAAGTGTGCTTTGACCCCCTTAACCCAATTGCAACATCCGTTTCTCCAATCGAGAACAAAACTTTAAGATTTCTCAAACCATATTTTAACTCCTACACATAGATTTACTGTCGCTTGCCTTTACTAGGAGCCGCAACCTCCAGAATCTCCAACCATAATTTATATCCTACATAAAGATTTACTATCGCATGCCTTTACTAGGAGATAAAATGATTTTTCTTGTTTGCAATGTAACAGTAAGGTGGAGGAGTTAGAAATGTGCGGTGGTGGTTTGCATAATGCTTTGACTATATTATATTTCTGATTTCCAGCATTTCACCGCACATATTTTTGTTTCGCGTATGGACTTCGAACGACAAAGCAAAAATACAATCACACTCAGAATAACAATGTGACTCTAAAACAATAATAATATACATTGGTTACTCGAATCTAAAAAATTCAAAAAAAAAAACACTATTGTTTTCCGACAAATCGTCAAACGAATTTTTTCAATATTTTCTAAATTAAAAATTATGGAAAAAAAATAAATTAGAATAAAATTACATTAATAAAATTCGAGTTGTAAAAATAATAAATTATTATCTTATTTTTAACATTTGTTGCTGTAGATAAATTTACAAAGGCATTCACTATTATTATTTATCTATTTAAAATATTTAAATAAGACCCTTAAAACATTTACTTAATATTAAATGTAGAACCTAATTATTTGAAATACTATTCAAACATAAATTCATAATTCAAATATTTTAAACAACCTCTATATTTGAGTTCAAGTTATTTAATTATCAAAAACCACAATTATTGCAATATTTTACTTTAATTGAATATTCAAAATCCAATGACCAAGGGTCGATACATTCTCCTCCCTTAACAGAATTTAACCTTTGAAATTCCAAAGCTAGGAGAAACGTCTGTAATCCTTATACCTTTTTACAAATCAATTAGTTGAAAAGGATTAATAAATTTCTACGTCTTTAAAACCATGGAAAATTTTGGTAGTGTCTCCTTTGCGCCCCTCGATTGGAAAAAAATACAAATCGCCGCATGGGCTCAAATCAATAAAAGAAAATGAAAGCCAAGTGGCCTTCCATATCTAGGCGTAAAAGCATCCAATCTAACCAACAATATGAAAACATATACTTATTTTTGACAAATAACTCCACTCATGAAACCTAAAGCTTCAACTAGCCTTTGCTTCCATAAACCTGCATCGCACTTACACATGATATCCAACATAATTCGTAGCCATATAATCTTGCATTTTGCTAATGTTAAACATAAAATTAAAATGAAGTCCGTATGAAGTACATATACCATCCGTACGCAAATTAATTCCAATCGCTTGCTCGATCGCATAAATTTCAATTTCCAAACTAGTATCGTCCACTCGACCGCTCTAAAACAGACTTTGATCAGGTTCCTTGATTACAAACTTATATTCTCCTCACATAGCCATATACTACGATAGAAAACTTTGAAATCGAATCAAGAACCCATATCACATGTTCGCCATCAAGAATCAAGTGAAAAAACCTAACCTGGACACGTGTAAATCACCTTGAAATCGTGCATTTGAATCTGGATCAAAATCTTTAACTCTAATAAAATGATATATGTACAACTTACGTATTTATCCAAATTGGTTTATTAACAATACCAATTTCCTTTTTTATTCGCATTCATTATTTACTTAGTATTTCCTTTAATACTAAATCATTTACTTTGTAACTATTCCGTAAAACCCTTACTTAAGTTTGTAAACATTTTCTTAGACACGCTTATGTTTATTTATCACTTTAAAACTTAAGTTAATATTTGTATAGCACTCTTTTACATCCTAAGAGTACATACAAAAATTTTAGGTTTGTTTTTACTTAACCCGAATATTCAACAAACTAAAATTTGTTTAACTTACTATTTCCTCAAATTTATAAGTTACAAAGACTTATTTGCTTATATTTCGGAAACCACTTATTTTCAATTTCAATATCCATTTGGAATTTTTTGACTTTCCAAAATTGTCAGAAATTCCATTTCATTTTAATAAACAAAAATTCCATTTCATTTTAACCAAACAACATCCTTAAACTGAGATGTACAAACCCAACTTATCATAAGGGATAGGATCCATGAGTCCATACAATGTCACTTAATTGATAATTCAAGAACAAAACACCCAATTTTTATTTCAAATAAATTTGAAACAATAATATCAATATATCTCTTTGTATGTATCAAATCATATTTTTGAGAATCTAAAACAACTTTGTTTTAGCAATACAAAACTTTTATGGTAGCAATATTTCACTTAGAAACATAAATATGAAGATTAGCGATGCTACAGTCATCACTAGAATTATTTTTCAGTGATTGAAATGAGTTTGATGCATTCTAACTCTTTAAAAATCCATTTTAACATTTCTATTCCAAATACTTTCAAAAACAATACCATTACTATTTTCTTCAAACTTTGAAAAGAATTCCCATAAACAACGAGATTTAAGTTCTCAAATTCTCGGCTTAAATTCTTTTTACTTTAAACAATACTTTATAATTCACATTTTATAAATTTACCTTCTTATATAAGGTCAATTCATAATTTTTCTCTTTGTATAGATTAATATAAATAAATTTTACTATAATTAAAGTTCAACTCAATATTATCATCGAACAATTTATAGTCAAACTATGAAACTGGATTCACAAGGTATTCATACTTAATTTAACCAAATAAATGCCCATAAACTATCCGAGCACAATTAATCAACAATAAACGATAATAATTGAATATTATCATCCTTTGACAACCAAACACATCATGTATCGCTATAATAATCTGTTATATATAAAATATAATTTAGGTAAAATTGTTTCATTTACCAACTTTTCCAAATAATACTATATCGGTTTGCCTTTTCTAAGTGTTTAGAAACTCCTATCAATATAGTTGTTCCTTCCACACGGACCAGAATTCATAAATACTCAACCAATAAATCAACAAAATATAAATATTTTAATAACACTAACAAAATATGCACTCACATATACATATGTACTCTTTAACTCATCCTAAGGTCTTGCTTACCTTATCTCAAATGAGTTAACCTACCAAATCCTAGATATTCTCTCAACTTAAGCTCTAATACCACATTCAACGACCCGACTTTTCGATCGTTAGAAGTTAACACTAATACGTCCCATATATTCATGTGAAAAACAACTAATTATGGAGTTAACACTAATACGTCCCATATATTCATGTGAAAAACAACTAATTATGGAAAGACCGATTATTAGAGGAAAGAAAGAAAAAAGGATAAAAGAAGAAACTAAACAACACAGAATCTCACAACGCAACAAATAATCTATAATATAACAATGATCTTTATAAAAGAAAACTTTTATATACATACATCCATCAGAATAGTATCCTATCATCAACCTGAATAGTTATAACAAGCGTTCTTACAATTTCTGATAAATATAACAAAACCATGCAGCAAAACACAAAGAAATATGTAGAAACATGTAACGACCCGTTAAATTTGATGATATTTAATGAATTAATTTAATATGATTTCTAACCTAATTTAGAATAAAATAAAAGTCTTAAGATTTTATTTGAATGAATGTAGGAATTAGATATTGTAATTGAATGTTAACAATTTAATAGTTACATGGAAATAGATTTGATTGATGTAAATTTGCACCCCGTGTTATAAGTTAAATATAAGAAACCAATATAAATGTTGAATCAGTGAATATTAATAAAAATATTTACTAAAATGGAATTCATTTAATATAAAATAAATAGTGGAGATTGTACATTTGGTTGTAATAATAAATAGTGACTAAATAAGAAGGACCGTGGAATAAATCAATGCAATAAGTGTTGATAAGTAATTTTATTGAATGTTGTCTATAATAAATGTACTTAAATTGGTAATAAAATGTTTTGCCTAGGGAATTTATGTATTGATAAGCTATGACTAGATTTGAAGTTTGTTAGTAAATAGAAAATAAGAAACCATGGCAACTGGTAAATTAATAAATGAATTCTTATAATAAGTAATAATTAATGCATATGTATTGGACATTGGTGATAAATTTCAAAGTTTTACCTATTCATCAAATTTATTTATTTAAATCGAAACCTATGGCAACATTTTATTAATAAATGTTGTAAGTGAATCTGAATATAAAAGGATAACAAGTGTTTAGGTTAACCATTTATTTTATTTAGTTAAGAATGGAAATAAATTGAAATAAAGCTAATTTAATTATTTTGGTTGTTAATGGGTATAGTTAAATAAGGAGAAGTTATAGGAAATAAAACGCGCACTAATGAGATGTAGCATAATCCAAATGTTATTTATACCCATAAAAAGGCTATTTGCTGAATAGAAAGATTATATCAATAAACGAATTTATTTAGGGTCCAACTTATAATTTATAACCTTTAAATGTAGATTTAATTTCAATTAATTTATTTAAATAGTGCAATTAGCGTAGATTGTTTGGTAGATGAAGTAGTTAATTCTATAAGGTGAGGTAAATACAAATTTTATTTTAATTGGACCATTGGTTGATATAGACTTTAGAAAGCAAGATTTATAATTTTAGTTTGAGTATTAAATTCAACAAATGGTATTTATTACAAATAAAATAGAATTAAACGTAAAATATTACGTTATTGAATTTAGAATGGAATTTGTGAACCTTAAAGTGAAATCTTGAACTAAGGTTTATGGCATCTTTGTTTTGGGTTAAAGTTGAGAATATAAGAGTGAAAAATCTAATGAATGGGTTTTGAGAAATTTATTTATAATTCCTTAATTAGAGGAAGCGGAGAAATTTACGGGAAATTTATAGACTTATAAATTTTATTCCACATCTAAACTTGTTAAATCATTTGAAATTGATTAAGGAATATATATGCAATAAAATTTGGTCAATTTTAGAATTTAATATAAAAATTTGGATTTTTATAATTTATTTTAATTTAATTAATGAATATAAAAATAGCCATTTTGGTCACGGACTCGGATTTCGATGAAACCAGTTTCATCGGATCCGTATCGGTGAATTATTATAGGGTTTTAAGTTTCGTATCGATCGGACCTGTCGTTTGATCGTACGGACACGAAACGCCTTGAAATCAATTTTATTAAAATCAATTTGAAATCAATTTGGAAATTTTGTTTTCAGCATAACTTCTTCATACGACCAAATTTGGATGTGAAACTTTTTCCATCGCGTTCAGAATATTTTAAAATACCTATCTGGATATATGGATTTGATAAATTTCGTTCCGGGGTCAGAACGAGCTTTTTGGGCCAACTACCGTTTAGCACGTTCGTTATCCGTACTCACCTAGCCTTCTTCTATTTGTCTATATATATGCGATCAAAAACCCTAGCATCCTTCCTATTGTCATTTGGCTGTACGTTCACTTTTCTTCATCTCCTTCTCCTCCTCAAATGGTTGCAAAACCTAGATCTACTTCAATCCAAATTTCAATGAAAATTCAAACTCTCCAGAAAAATTCCACAAAAATATATGTCAATGTTCTCGAAACACGTAATCTCATGGTGGAATTCGTTTTTCAAATGGAGTTATCGTTTACCCAGAATAAATTCAAACAGTTCGTGGCCATTCATCAGCGCCGTAACAAACCTCGTCAGATCGTCAAACGGTTTCTGGGTTTTGTAAAGGGGACTGAGGGGAGGCGATCTATGTGGATAGTTTGTCGAATCGACGGTCTGATCGTCGTTAAAAATTCGATTAGGGTTTCCAGTTTCAGGCGGCGGTTGGCTCTGTTCGACCTGAAGGTCGCGTCATCCGGGGAAGCGACGTTGGAGCTTCAGTCTAGGCGAGGTCGCAGCCTCTAGTGGTGGACGAGGCCGCGATGGCTTTTGGGGGGAAACGTGCGATTTTGAGAAGGTACCGTGTTCATGCGTGCTCGTGTTCGAACCTGGAAGGTGATGCGCCTGTAGCATTGTGAAAGGAAGATGACGTGGCTTAGTGTAAGATGTTAATGTGTGTCACTTTTGTTTATTTTCAATTTTGAATTCAATCACCATTTTTCGCCATAATTTTCTCATACGAATTCGGATTCACACGAAATTTCTTTTGTTAGGATCGTAATTAAATTCTGGACTTGATGACGCTGGTTTTGACGAATTCTGAGACGGGCGAATTTTTGGGTTTAAATCGGGTTTAAATTCGATTTAAATTCAAAAGGTGAGTGTTTAACCCACTCATAACTTCTAAAAGTTTTATGTTTGTTAAATTTATCTTAGAAATGAATAGAAATTTATTTATGGCTATTTGGCATGTTTATTTCGTCATATCTGTTAAATTGCATTTATTGAATTTAACTGCCAATTTAATTTATTTATTGCGTAGTATTTGACAGCTAGAATTTGTTTGTTTGCATATAAACTGCTAGTTAACAGTTATATAATTTATTACTGAATATAAACTGTTAGATTAATAGTTGTTAAATTTAATTTGAATAAAATTGCCAGTTATTACCTGTTATATATTATCAAATATATATATATATATATATATTGATATTGATTGATGATTTTGATTTGGATGTTGGATGATGTTGATGAATGGATGTTTATTGTATATCATTAAATTGCAAGTTATCATGCATTTTCCATTTCATTTGGGATTGTGGTTTGAAATGATATAGAACCGCAAAGTTTTATTTTTAATTGCGGATTGAAATGATAAATATCCGTATCACTTGACTATAGGATAGAAAATTTTATACAGGCACCGTGGTCTATATATATAAATTGTTTTAAAAAGGTGATTTCTATGGTTTGGATGTGATACGATTTATAAAAATTGAATTTTGATATTTTATAAATATTATCCTTCCATTTATATATATATATATATATATATATATACCTATGGAGTTAAACTTTTGAACTTAAGCTGTGTATAAATCCGTTAAATAAAATGGAATAAAAATATAGAAATGAGATTTGATAATTTATAATATATGTTAAGTTTGGAAATTTTAAAGATATGATATGTATAAACTGAATTTTTCCTAAATAAACTTAGAAATGGATATTCTAATATAAAGTAAAGTTGAGAAATTTTTAATTACTAGTAGTAGAGTTTATTTATAAATTGTATGTGGATATTCAAACCTAAATAATAAAACATTTAATTTGTTGAAAGAATAAATTCCAAATTTAGTTTGAATATTAATACTCCAAATGGATTTATATATATAGAAATTGAAATGGTTTGGGACTTGAAGTGATATTTAAATTATGGTTTTAACTTTAAACAAAGAAATAAATTTTAAAGCCATGTAAATTATTTTCTTTACAAAGTAACCTTAAAGTTAAACCATTTATTCTATATACCGTTGAATATCCAAACCATCCAAGTTTTAGGAGTTATGGTTTTAAAGTATAATTTCCGAAATATTACGTTTGAAAGTATATTTCAAATATTTGGGTTCCAGATATTGTAAATTTTTAAAGCAATATGGTTTTGGAAAAGGATTTATATTTGGGATAAATGATATCATATTGATTTGGGTTTTATAAAATAGTATCAAAATGAATTGTTTGGGTTTGAAAAGAAGAAATAATATCGTAATATTATGATTTTGAAATGGATTATATTCTGGTTTTAAAGTACAAACTGTTTTAAATGACTGCGGTATTATAATAGCGATGGGTTGGCAAAGAGACCGGGATCGGATATGGACATACTCTCTGTCGATACCGAAAACCACTTTGATTAACCGTGTACGCGGTGGAGATTCCAGAATGAAGTAGGTTGGTGGCGACGATTCCTGTAAGGTAAATACGTGGACCCGACTCCCGTGAGTTGGCATAAGGTGGCTAAAACAGGAGCGATTGACTGGTTAATGAGGTCATTCCTCTGATCGGACACTCCTCTTCGATATTATACTTTGACTTTGGATTTATTCAGTGGCCACTTCTATTTTGATTTTGGGGGAGTTTGTTCGAGGTGGGCGGTAGCTGCGGCTACGCGTTTCCATCGGCCCGGAAGCGTAATTGGTATATCTACCCTGGCATTGCCTAGTTGTGCCGTGTCACCTACCATACCGAGCCTTGTACGAGTTTGGATTTCTCCCGTAGCCCGTGTGGTATCCTCTGGTGGCTTCCCGATCAGGAGGGACTATGATATTGGATGGACTACTGGGACTATTACGTGTTAAGGGGAATATTGGGTCACTCCTTAACGCTATTAAAAAGTATGTTTATTTTACTATTAGACACTATTATAATAGCGCGATATACTACATAGTAAATAGTTTAACGGATCCTTAGGAGATGTAAATCCCGAGCATCTCTTGAGTTACTGTACTCATATTTAATTCTGTTAATTTAACTCACATAAGATCTTTTAGTTCTGACTCGAGTGTTTTTGTCTTTCCAAATTCGCTCGGGTCAGTCCGAGCGTTTCAGGATCGAAGACTTTAGCTTTGGAGGACGAAGGCGAAGAATCCGTATTATAATTATTATAGTTTTGCACCACACTCCTACTGTTCCGCTGCATTGATTGTATTGGTATGTGTAACTCTGATATTTATTGTATAAAGAAGAATCAACTGTTTTGTAACCTTTTATGAACTGTATATTTATTATTATATTTTATCCTTCCGCTGTGAGATTCTATTTTGTTTTATTTCTTCCCTGTTTTTCTTATTTACCCCATAACAATCCGCCCTTCCGTATGCTTTGAATTGGCACGTGTGTCGGTTTAAAGTGTGCGAGAAGGCGTGATGTTACAAAACATCTTAGGCCTAGAGCTCATCTCTTAAGCTCCAATGCTCCAAAGCTAAATCTGTAAATATGCTCAGTCCGACCCAAGCACTACAGGCAAATAACACCTAAAGCAGTTTGGTAGACCAGCATGAGAAACACGCCTCAATAGGATTTTAAAGTAATAAAAACCTTTCAAAATAAAGGTATCTCGTAAGACCACGTCGTACATAAACATGGGCTGGTTTTTACCATACAATAACTAAAACATTTTATAGAAAATCTAGCGATATCATAATAATGTCTAAGGGTTTCGAAAGTAAATATAGAACATAGTGAAAATGCTTGTATCTCACATTTCAACATATTTGGGTATAACTAATTCTGTACAGCGCTTATCGGAGAATGAATTCCATGGATGACTAGGCTACTGGTGTATCGCCCATCATAGTACCAAAGTTGTCAAGAGCATCTTGCATCCCTACGACATAGGACCAACCTACTCCTTACAGAATAATACCAAATATATCATCACAAGGGTTTCTTTACGACCTTTATCGAGGGTGCTCATGCACAATCAATTCACAAAATGAATGCACATCTAGAAAGGTTATGATACACCCTAATGGAAGCGACCCAATTAGCCTTGCTACATATCCCCTGTTTTTGTCATTTTCGGTTGATGAGGCTAGAAGCTATGTTTTACCTTTTATGTATAAAAAATCCATATGGATGCCAACACTGCCCTCCATGCACTAATGTAGTTCCAGCATTCATTCATAGAAGTTATTTAAGATATGAACAAACCGAAGGTACTTTCTACTACATCCATTGGGAATCATCCTCAGGATTAGAAGCAAGTAGCCACTGCACTTCAAAGAGCTCCATTTTTGACAATCTTCAGATGTTCTAATTCGAAACATTTCTACCGGCTCGAAGTGTTTTTTAGATATTACATCCGATCCCAGTCTCTCCGAACCGACAACAATAGTTTAAAACATACCAACATTTGGTATTCGGTTATTTAACTATCAAATAAACAAACAATACAATTAGAGGTTTAATTCCCTAAGGAAAAAATAACATTGATTAAGTACAAAGCAACCATGTGCCTCTTAAATTAATTTCGTTAATCTAAATCACTTTATACATACTTATATTAAATATTACTTTATAAGATATATTTCAAAACATTTCATTTTTCCAAAACTTAGAAACCCTTCCAAATACTTATATTAACGATTTAGGTATATGCGTACAGAAATGTATTTCGATACTTAGAAAAATGTATACGTATACTTATTTCAATGATATAAGTATGTTTACAAATCTTAAGAAAGATTCTTGCTCCAAAACCACACTAAAACTTGGGTTAAAATGGAGTCATTAAAAACAAAAATAATAACAACTCAAACACTATTCCTTCGGTGTTAAGTAGGGAAAGAATATTCCCTACCATAATAATTGGGAAGGTCAATCAAGGAAGTCACAACTCTACTTAAAATAGACTCTCTTATAAGAATCTCTTATATAATGATAACTCAAATTCATTTTAAAATTCCTTTCACAAATATTGTTTATAAATCTCTTTAAAAATATACATAGCATAATTTCGACCTCCTTTTATAGACCTCCAAATTCATTTAATAAATCCTTTATAAACATCCTTTTATAATATTTATAAATCTTGTATTAAAAAATATTATATTATTTATAAACTCATTTTATAAAACTTAAAATCCATTTATACAACTCCATTTATAAAACAAACACCAAATATAAAATCAAACTCTAATTACAAAACCTTTTTTATTTATAAAATTCCATTTTTTAACATTACTTTCATATTTATAAAACACCGCTTATACATTTTCAAATATATCACACTTCCAATTTCCAAAATAGATCCAACTACTTTCTCTAAAATAACCCTTCCACATTTATTATAAATCCGCGGATGTGAATTATTTTCCAAATTTATCAAATGGAAATATCTTTCCTTTTATTTAATATTACTTATAAGGCTCTCCTTCAATTTATAAAATACCATTTACGATATATTCTTTCATTTCCAAGATTTCGTGTAAAATGTCTAGCAATGTTTATTTCAAAATATTTCCATCTTCTTTAAAACAAAAATCACTTTTTAACAAAAGATAACCCATTTTTATTTACTTTTTTAAAAATTAAACATTTATTATTATTAAAAAAATTCTATGAAAACCAATACTCCCAAAATAATTATTTTAAACATTTACTTATATATATATATATACATATATATATATATATATATGTATGTATGTTTGTATATTAGAAAGAATAAAAAATGAAATTTTGAAATTCAGTAGATTAGTTTTAAAAACTCATTTATATTAAAATATTATATAAATTACAAAACAGTCGAATTTATATCATTTCCCAAATAAAATTAATTCCAAACCAAATAAAAAATTAATAATACTCCAAAATACTAAATCGAGGCCCATAGTAACTATCACATTGAAAAATGCTATAACTACCCTTTTTTACTGGAATGTTTTTATTTTCACATATATTGGTGTCAACATCCAATATGGCCAAAGAGCTAAATTTTCAAAATCTAACAATCTATATCATAGATATATAATTAAAATAAACCAATAGGTGAATAATTGTAAATTGTAAATCACTACTATGGGAAATTTGTATTCTCAACAAAATTTTCTCATATTTCAATTCTAAGTGTCAATCGCTTGAAAAGTAGATATCTTAACCAAAGAGCTAATAATTTCAATGAAATACAAACAGTAAATTTTATATATTGTATAATATACCGATTTATCCAAAGAGGCCAGTTATACTCGCTTAAATTCCAGTTAGAACAAAAATACGTAAATTTTATATTTTTGTTTTGCGTATGGACTGCGAACGGCAAAACAAAAATACGATCGCACTTAGAACAGTAATGCAACTCTAAGACAATAATAATATACACTGGTTATTCAAATCTATAAAATAAAAATAAAACATTTTCATTTGCTGATAAATCGTCAAACGAATACTTTCAGTATTCTCCAAATTAAAAATAATGGAAAAAATAAATTAAATTAAACATATGTCAATAAAATTCTATTCGTAAAAATCATAATTTATTTTCTTATTAATTATTTTAGCCATTTATTGTTGCAAATAAATTTACAAAGGAATTCACCATTCTTATTTATCTATTTAAAATAGTTAAACAAGACCCTTAAAACATTTAATGAATATTAAATTCAAAATCCAATTATTTGAAACATTATTCAAATACAAACTCACATTTCAAATATTTGAAACAACTCCTATATTTGAATTCAAGTTGTTAAATTATTAAAATCCATTACTGCATTATTTTATTTTAATTAAATATTCAAAATCTAATGACCAAAATTATAGGTCATTACGGTGTTATAAATAATTAAATATTTAATTAAAATATATTTAACATGAAATCCATAAATAATGTGTTTGCGGTAATAATTAAAAAAGTTTAATTATAAGTATTAAATCACAATATACTAAGTACATCATTTTAAAGATTCCTATTCAAGATGCATTGAGATTAAATATCGTTGCATCCGTTGAAACTAGAATATGTTATACTCCCCAAATGTTGGTTAATGTATTATTCATGATTATAAGAGGCCATAAGGGGTTACGTACTAAGTTATTAGATAACTATGGAATGACTCACTCGATAGTTTTCTAATGGTTAATTAATAAACTAAGGTGAAAAAGAAAATATTGATGGGACTGATTACATAGTTCTCTCGCCTTTAGAACACTATTGATCTTCAATATGAAAGTTCCACTTTGGTTATAGTCAAATCATGCCACGACATCCATTGAGTGCCTGTAGTTGGGTCGAGTGGAAGTATTGAAAGTGAAACATTATTCAAGAGAGGATTCATCTCCTTAGTTATATGGGGTTAGTATCATGGTCAACTCAAGTCAACTTAAAGTCAAAATCTGAGTGGAAGTATTGAAAGTGAAACATTATTCAAGAGAGGATTCATCTCCTTAGTTATATGAGGTTAGTATCATGGTCAACTCAAGTCAACTTAAAGTCAAAATCTCTGACCAGCGTAGTTCGGCTAATCATGATTGTTATTATCGACCAAGTACTTTGTGTTTGGATAATAAAGTTGAACATGGACGATATCAAAATTTTGACCATTACCAAATTACATAGGTCCAAAGTGATATAGTTTTGATGAACAAAATTAGTGTATAGTCACAATCGGGTAACGCTTAAAGAAGTAAAATTGGATTTTATCCAAATAAGTAAGCGATAAATTTGGCAAAAATGTCACACCACATATAAAGTGAAGTGTGAACATTAATATTTGAATAGTTCGATATTAATCATTGATAAAATTTACACCTAAACAGTCACACAACCAAAACATCGAGTACTCCTTTGACCATGTAATTTAATTAATTTATAACTGTTATAAATTAATTAAATTTATGAAATATTAATTATAAAATTTAATTTTTGATTTGATGAACTATATTAATAAATATGTCTATAATATTTATAAATACATTAATCTATATGCGATATCGATATGCGTTTAAATTGAATTTAAATGCAGCATATTTTTTCCAAGATTTAAATAGGGTTGAAGCCCATATGGGAAAGAGGGAGTTCGACCATGCTTAGGACCAGATAAAGGTGACTACGATATGGAGAATTGTAAGGTTCTAATAGGGAAGGGGGAAGAAAATGAGTAAGTGAGAAAAGTGGATTTGGATCTTAGCTTATCTCTCTTGTCCTTCCTTTTTAATACGCCACAACCCTCATTCTTCTTAGGACTTTTTGATGCTTTCATCCTCCCTACATTTGGATGAATTCTATATGTACCTCCCTCTCCATTTCGAAAGCTTAAATTGAATAAAAAACATTATTTGATAGCTTCTGGTCAGCGTTTCAGGAGCTAGCACTCTGCTAGATTGGAAACTAGTTTAAACTATTGATCTCGCCATTTCAAGGTGTACCAGCATTCTTTGGAAATATGGTAATTTTCTAATCTAATAATGAATATTAATGTATAAATAATATATATATATATCGGTGTGTGTATCACATATATTATTTTGTTAGTTAGGTGATGATTCTAGCATATCGATATGTCGTTACATTCAGAATGGTTATATAATTATATACTTATATAAATAAAAAATAATTTATAGCATAAACATGCCTCTAATGCTCATGGAAGCCAATTAAAAATTGAATTTTTAATTTAAATTAATTTGATATACGTTATATTATTTATTTAAGCTTCATAATTTAGACATTAAATATTACATTGCACAAATATGGTTTTATATAATTAATTTTATACTTAAAATTTTTTGGCATAAATAAAATAATTTATATTAATTTAAATATTATTTAAATCATTTAATTCTATAAATAGATAATATATATATTATAAATATGTTTTAATTTTATAAAATTAATTTTACACCTAATACGACTTCGAATAGATAAATATAAATAATTTTTCATGTATAATTTAAATATTTAAATAATTATCAAAATAAGTAATTGATTTTAAATTATAATATATATATATAATATTAATATATCTTTGAGATTTTTATTGAAATGTTTAAATTTGAAATTATCTTTTAAAATTTCTATTCATTTATATTAATTTCCATATGGATATATATATATATATTAAAAATTAAATAAACAACTTTTCCATGAGCAATATAATAGGTGTGTGTGTGTATATACATATTATATATATTCATTTAAGTTAGTGAATTTTATGATGAATTTTATAATGAATTTATATATGTATAGTATATATTTATTATATATATAAACCTTTATTTCAAATAATAAAAAGTCTAATTTTGATTTCGAATTTTCAATAAAATAGATAAATAAAATTTTAATTTAATTTTAAATGATTTAAACATACATATAAATATTCATATTTATATATGAATATATTTTATAAATTTCACACACGTACATAAACACATACGTACATATATATATATATATATATATATATATATATTCATAAATAATTTCAAAATATAATATATGTATGTATGTGCATATATATATTTTCAATATTTGTATACATAAACTATATTATATAAACATACAATTAGACGATATATTTGTATACTAGATGAGCAAGCATGTCTGTTGTGATGTAAATCCTAGTACTTATACATTGGCATGTTAAAGCTTACACTGATTACTATGTTACACAAGCATACACATATATGTGTGTGTATGATACACATATGTACGTAATATAAAATAATAATAATATAATATAAAGCTATATTATAAATATAATAAATAAAATAATGATTTTATTTAAAAGAAATATAGAAATGTCCTAAATGTATAATGCTTCATAGGCCCAACAAAGATCCAAAATGGTAAAAAAAATGTAATTCATTCATTACTTTCATTGTTGGCTGGCCCTGTTCCAACTAAATTTCCATTTGATTTTTCCACACTCAATCTTATTTTATCTAATGCTTCATAAATATATATGAATCCAACGAATTTGGTTGTAACTAATATGTTATTGACTTTGATTTTAAGTAGATTTTCCACTCTTTTTGTAAATTATGTAACCCTAAATTAGACTAACGTGGTACATAATAATTTTTATCTCAAATTTTGGTATTACGATGAAATGTAAAGATAGGCATTTTCGATCCTCAAAAGTTGACATTAATACATCCACGGTATTCACGTGAGCATCCAAGTGTTGGAAAGACGGCTTGTTGTAGTGAAAGAAAAGAAAAGATAGAACAAAATCTCATATAGTGATGAGTAATATATAATATCCAAATGATATTTACAAAAGAAAACTGTAATATACATACATCAATCAGCATAAAGTAATCTATCGTCGGCCTGGATAATTAAAACAACATGTCCTCACAAATGCTGATATATAGAAAACCAAAAATTTAGCGGGAAATAAAATATGTAAATAGGTCTTGCACTACACCAAACAGTCCATTTTGTAACACTTTTCCGCTTTAAATTTCTAACGGTTATGACCGTTACCAATTTATTACGGTTATTTCCGTTACAACAATTTATAACGGTTATTACTGTGACTACATTTGGTGATTTCGTAAAAAAATTAAAGTGATTAGGGTAAATTTGTAATTTACATACTTTTGCACTTAAATCAGCTATCACGGTTTCGTCATTCCTAGTTTTACTTTTCACGTCTCTTTCTCCATCAAGCTAGGGTTTCACCGCTCGCAATTAATATCAGGGTTTCATTCACGTCAATCAATATCAGGATGTTGGCACCACTCATAAAAACTTTCGTGCAACAAATTATAAAGAGAAGGAGTCACGATTGCTGATCCGATACGGAGAAGGAATCGCTATTTCCGATCTGATGCAGAGCTGGAACTCCAAAATCATGGCAGCCAGCAGGACTCTAAGCAATGACACATCAGAACAGTGGTGATTCACTCCGATGGACGCTGACTCGACGGTGACCCATTCGGGCGATAGCTGCTCCAATTAGAGTCTCTGACTTCGACGGTGTAACGACCCGCCGTTCTGACCGCCCCCAGTCGGTAATTAAACCAACTTGAGACGTTCAAAATGACGGATTGTTAGTTAGTTTATAGAGTTTAAACAGAATCAGCCACAGAATTACAACAAATAATCATCATATTTCACATAAATGAATTTTTCTTACATATATCAGAGTTTGTACAATGCATTTAATTTTATACAACGGAATATAATCTTTTAAGTACAAAAATTCTTCGAAAGCTAAAGTGAAGCAAATTCCCTCTCTCTCTAACTTCGCTGCATGAAAATCTTCAAGCTGTAAAAATACTCGGTCTGACCCGAGTATTATATTCAAAAGAAAATAATACACAGGTCAGTCTAATTCAAACTCAGTTATTAGTGCATAGAAGCAATAATAATCAAACAACAATTAGACGACAGTCAAATATAAATTTACTTATCCGACCGTTTAACAAGAAATCGGATAACGGTAAATATAACACTTATCAGTGTAAAAAAAATAATAAATCAACAGTTTTAAATTTTCAACGAAGATAGATGAAGGGATTTTTTTCTTTTTAGATGATAATTTAGAGAAACATCAAAAATTGCCTAAACGGCAACTTACACAAAATCGTAAATTTAAAACAAATCAATTTAAATAATTGAAAGGTTACTTAAAAAAATCAAAAAAAAACTGATTGGCTGCAGTACACGCACGCGTGCACTTCCTCGCCAATACGGCATATGAAACATGCAAAGAATAAATGAATCAAAAATAAAAGAATATAAATTAAAATCAATACTGTGTAATATCTGTGCATATCAGTATTTTTATCAGGGACAGGTAGTCATGAGTGGCTGCAGTACACACGTGTACATTTGTACCTGTGTGCACTGCCTCGCCAACTCGTGTGCACAGTCGAGTCAAAAGACAAGCTGGATTCAACATGCAATATCAACACCAACAGTGAAACAAGTAATGTACACATGAATGTTATGGTTTCAACTCAACTACAGCACCAAAGTGCAAAGTCTCAAGTGACCAAGAGCACCAGAACCAAATACATATTCAAATGCACAAGTCAACAAAACAAATGATACCAGTGAACATGCATGATAAACCAACTACACTACTCAAAGTACACAGTGGCCGGAAAACATGAAAAAGGGTACAACTCAAGTCTGGTAACAACATCACAATCAAGTGCAGTGAAGGACAACAGTGAACCAAGACATGTACATATATAGAACTACATGATGACCAGACCAAAACCAAATATATTCACAAATAGGCACAGGCAAAGGCAACAAAACCAGTTCAGATAAACAAGCAAGAGCCACCGAAGTGCAGAGCAACTACAAAGTGGCAGCAGTTCAGATGACATAACAGAGACCAAAGACAATCATACATGAAGGCCACATACTTGAAACAGTGGTAACTACACAGAGCTCAGTGCAACTGAATGGAATGCAATTACAAGTAAATGCAGAGACAAGCACATAAGATATCAACATAAACAACATCAGGTTGTATGTGCAACAGGTTAGGGACGAAGAACTGCTGTATTTTTTTTATTTTAAATGGTCAGGCTATAGCATATAAAAGAAAAACATGGACAGAGCAGCAAACAAATCAACTTGAACATGAACTAGGGTGACAATGCATACTACAGATCTGGGTTAAAATGGAGGTGCTATCACATGTAAAAAAATCTACATGCAGGGATATAAAACTAAACAATGTACACAGTGGTTAATTTATCTACCCAGACTTCAATGTATTTACATGAAGGCAGTGCCGAGGTTAGGTAATGGTTACCAAATGTACAACTGCCCAAGCCCAAAGTCAAATTCATGCATACACATATATGAAGACCACAAAGTCACTACACAACAACAATGAAATCAAGTCTATATGCCCAAAAGGGTCAAAGGCAATGTAAATGCAGACTGCACATAAATGAAGAACACACGAGCTCAATGCATCCCAAATGCTCAAATATACAAGTGTATACATGTACATGAAGACAGTAGACAACATAACATGACCATGAAATGCATGTACATAGATGAACATACATGCATCATAGGGTTTGGTACAAGAAACTACTCAAGTGCAACTACTCAAGTGCAGCCAGATATGTAGACAAGTCAGAAATGGACACGGCTCAATTGTATGCATGCGGAAACACAAATTGTTTAGAGATAGGTACAACTCAAAGACACGGTGCAAGATAAATGCAGACACAAGTGCAATCAGATAACAATGAAGACTGTGCTACCAGGTAACCATGAAGACCACAAAACCTAAGCCTGCAACACTACTGACACAAGTGGCTACATACCAAAAGCATAGCAAATGTCAAATACCAGAAACCCAAAAGATGCCACTTCAAAAGGTATCAAAATAACCAAAGTCAGAGAAGACATCAAAAGTCACAGAGACCAAAATCAAACAAGTTACGGTTTCAAACGCAACAAAACAGTGAACAAAATCAAGTATTTACTGGTTACGGTTTCAACGAAGATGAAGGAGATTTCAAAGCATCTAATAGTTGTAACAAATTCGAGCCGAAGTCATCAGAAAATTCACGGAACCAAAATGCCAGAAATCAAAACCGTAACAGCAAAGAAATCAACCAAGTCAGCATATTTAACAATTCAAGTAAACAAAATCAGAACAAGACAGGAATCAACGAGATTCGAACTAGATGTGAGTAATTTAAAAACCACTCACCTTTCACGCATCGAAGCAGCCATGGCAAGCACGAAGAATCGATCGAGCAAGGCAAAAGACGAAAGCCCCAAAAAAAATTTTTGAGCAAAGGACGAAACTCGTGACCGCCTTCGAATTTGAAAAACCCTAGTTTTGAATCAAAGGACCAAGCCGCCATTATCTCAAGGGAACGGAGCAGAAGAAAAAAAAGGGGCCGCCATTTTTCTTCGTTCTTTATTTTTTTTTCGTATGAAATCTGAAATGATGGAGGGAGGGCGAAAATAAGAAAGGGAGGAGATCGTGATTTTTTTGCGTGATGAAAGGCGTGAGTTAAGGGCGTAAATAATGGCGTGTTTGTAGCTGATGAAAGTATAAGGCAGTGTACTTTTTTTTTCTTTATTTTATGTTATATTATTTTTTACATTTTTTTCATTATAAATTCAATTTGTTTTGTAAATTATTTTCTTAAATAAACTTAGAAACGTTTTGAAGTTCAACTATCAACATCAATTTATAAATTTACATAAAAATAATTCGTAAATCCAAACTATTTTTTTCTAAGTTATTAGTTTGAATTTAAAATACAAATTCAATATTCAATTTCAACTCCAAAGTCAAAAATAAATTTTTTTTATTCAACTTTTCACTAGATTAAATTCTAAAATTTAATCGCCAATTTATTCCGATAATTTGAAATTCAAGTCAAATCATCATTCGAATATTTAAAATAAATTAAATATTTACAAATTAAATTGTTCAAAATTCAGGGTTGTTACAATCTTCCCTCCTTAAAAGAATTTCGTCCCGAAATTATAAGTTAGGAAAAACGATTGCTAAAATCTCACCGATATTTATACCCTACTCGATTCTACCAAGTTTCAAACTCATAAATAAATATAGGATTCATTCCATTTATTTTATCTCAGCAGTTGTGTTCATCGATTTCAATAATCAAGACACAAAAGTCTTTTACCAAATTTTTGACTTACAAAACTCAGATTTTTTAAACTTGAAATCTTTCATGCTAAATATTTGCATATTACATCTTTTCAAAGCTGTGTGCTTTCAAGATATTTTAAAAATCTTCTTTCTTAATTCATTAAGTTAGAATTATGTAATTCTAATTTCAGATTATTGATTTTCTATTCAAAGTTTGAAAATACTTGCTAACTCGAAGTTTAACAAGTCCATCGTCGTTCTTACAGACATTAGGCATACGCTGGCCAGGCGCAAGACTAAAAATCTCCAAGTACTAAACATACTTGCTTCAACTCCCAGTGAAAATACTTTTTTTAAAAATTCTTTTAAAAATGGATATGGAAAGCACGTTCCCCCATGGATCACAGTTTATCCGGCGGTTACGCTACTATCCCGGTAGAATCGCTTGTAACCTTAGATTTCTCATCTCTCTTGAATTTCGCCATGGTTGTCGCTTTAGATCGCGGTCCACACGACGGTTATGCTACTATCCCAGTAGAATCGCTCGTGGCCGTAGGCATCTCGCCCCTCGAATTTCGCTTTGGTTTCTAGATCGCAGTTTACGCGGCGGTTGCGCCACTATCCCAGTGGAATCGCTTGTAACTGTAGGCATCACGCCCCACGAATTACGCCAGCATCAATTCACATAATCCCAAACACGATGATCCATCGTGGGGGATTTCAGTCCCAATGGACATTCCACTAATGGAAATTCTACGTAGCTACGATTTCCAATGGACACTCCACCGAGTTCCAATCACCTTCACAAATTATAAATGGAAGGTACATTTCCATATCCTCAGTTTTAGAAAACATATGTCATATACATATAGTACTTCATTTCACATTTCATACATATCATACCTATGTAAACCTACACAGGATTTTCATAATAATGACTTTCCAAACTGATAGTTTTCGAATTATTATATTCACATATATAAGTTCTGAAAACCTCAATATCTCATACCCATAACAAATTGAGGATTCACAAATTTTCCATTTCATTATCCATTTAAAATTTTCCTCTAAGTCGATTTGGAAATTTAAGGTTATCTCAAACCTAATTCACATTCATAATCCAATTCATTATCGACTTCACATTCGATTTGGATTTCACGTTACATCGTCAATTCTCAACACATAATTGATGTCTACTGATATATAACCTCTAAGCTCGTACGTCTCAGAGAAGAGTGTTAAGCTAAAATAATAAATTCTCCGCCACCAACAGATATATATTTAATAGAGATCAATTGCTATGTCATCAATTCACAATGCTAGACATACAATCCCAATCAACTATCCAAAATTCAAAGCTCAACTTATATTGTTTTTGGTGTCAAAGTTAAACTCAATTTAACTCAAGATTCAATCTTTTTTTTTGAAAAATTTCCAAGTTGAACTAATTGTTCACATTTCTCAAAAATATCTTTACAAGATATATATAATTTTCCACACTTAACCATTTGAAACCAATTTCAAATATTCATTTTTCAATTTATCTTTAAAAGATAAAATTTCAAACCTTTCATTTCATATTGGAAAACATTTCCATACTTATTTAATAATAAGTAATTCACAAATTCATTTATTTTCAACTCTTGGAAAATATTCTATATACTTGAATCAAAATTAAGTATATATTCCATTCTTTAAGGAAATCATTCCTTTAAACACATTTATTTGAGTTAAAACGAATGTTGCGTACAACATCGTTACGACAACTCAAAATCACTAGTATAGGGATTCGAATTTAAGATAGATATATAAATCCCAATACTATAAACAACATTTCCTTCCGGAAACCATTTACTATAACAACAGTGTTATAGTCCACCATATCCTTATTTTTCTCGAAAACGTCTATTTCAACAATTGAATGTTGAAATCTATGTATTCGATAGTTAATGCATTTTAAAACATATTTAAAACTATTAACTTTTTCAACTTCAACTTAATTCATAGTTTGAATTCCTCATACTTTTCACAATATTAATTTTAAACCGATTTCAAACTTTTCAATATTAAGTTTTTCACTTAACTTAATTTCCCGCACGTTTAAATTCAAATTCATCACTGGATCTATTTAAACCTATTATGGATTATCATATTGACAACTTCAAATTTGAAATTTAAATTCTATTTGAACTTTGCATTTGCTTTTCTATTCCCAAAAATAATCAACTAGTTCTTTAGTAAGTCATTCGTCGACTTAGTTCCATTAAATTCATATTTCCACATTAACTATTTTAGGTATTAGTCTAAACTTGAAATATAAGCTTTACATCAAAACTAGTTTGATTCATACAGTTAAGTTGACAAATAGATTTCCTATCAAAATTTGCAATCCTTATTAGCAAAAGTCGGATTATTCAATCATTTTCCCAAGACATATCCGTTTTATTCAATAATATATTCACTGTCCAAAATCGTGAATATGCTTTGTCAATCAATTTCATCATTTCTACAACTTATTTTTTTATTTTTAAAGGGTTATCCACTGTCCAACATCGTGGATATAACTCCTTTAATAAGCTATAACAGTTTACTTATCAAGTTCAATTGATTTTGAATTTATAAACAATCTTTACAAATTCCATTTCTATTTATAAAACTTCGATTTACAAATCTTCTTTATCAATTCAATTCAATTTATATAACAAAAGTTCATATTATAAGTTAACTACTTATAATCCATTTATTTACTAAATCGTTCTTAACATTTGAAAACAATTTCTCAAAAGAATTCAGAATCAAATTCTCAAGTTATAATTCAATGATCAGTTTGGTTATAACTAAATTGACATGTCATTTTATTTCACAATTATTACTCGAAATATTCAAAATATTCGATTTAAACCAATTCATTAATTCATTTAACTTACGTTTTATTTTTCATAACTCTCAACAATTCGATAATGGATTTTCGAATAATCGAAACTCAAATCTAAGGAGTTCTTACCGAAAAGAAACTATCGCAAACTTAAATTTTAGAGAGGGGAATTTCCGAAAAAAATTTGAATTTTCAAAGTACCTTTTATATTTTTTCCAAAGAACACAATTTCATACTTCCTTAAATTTGAAAAGCACTTTCTTTAAAGTGGTTCTAGTAACTATTCATATTAAATATCATAAACTGAGCTTTGAATAAACCAAAGCTCTGATACAACTTTTGTAACGACCCACCGTTCTGACCGCCCCCAGTCGGTAATTAAACCAACTTGAGACGTTCAAAATGACGGATTGTTAGTCAGTTTATAGAGTTTAAACATAATCAGCCATAGAATCACAACAAATAATCATCATATTTCACATAAATGAATTTTTCTTACATATATCAGAGTTTGTACAATGCATTAAATTTTATACAGCGGAATATAATCTTTTAAGTACAAAAATTCTTCGAAAGCTAAAGTGAAGCAAATTCCCTCTCTCTCTAACTTCGCTGCCTGAAAATCTTTAAGCTGTAAAAATACTCGGTCTGACCCGAGTATTATATTCAAAAGAAAATAATACACAGGTCAGTCTAATTCAAACTCAGTTATTAGTGCATAGAAGCAATAATAATCAAACAACAATTAGACGACAGTCAAATATAAATTTATCTATCCGACCCTTTAACAAGAAATCGGATAACGGTAAATATAACACTTATCAGTGTAAAAAAAACAATAAATCAACAGTTTTAAATTTTCAACGAAGATAGATGAAGGGATTTTTTTTTTCTTTTTAGAAGATAATTTAGAGAAACATCAAAAATTGCCTAAACGGCAACTTGCACAAAATCGTAAATTTAAAACAAATCAATTTAAATAATTGAAAGGTTACTTAAAAAAAATCAAAAAAAAAACTGATTGGCTGCAGTACACGCACGCGTGCACTGCCTCGCCAATACGGCATATGAAACATGCAAAGAATAAATGAATCAAAAATAAAAGAATATAAATTAAAATCAATACTGTGTAATATCTGTGCATATCAGTATTTTTATCAGGGACAGGTAGTCATGAGTGGCTGCAGTACACACGTGTACATTTGTACCTGTGTGCACTGCCTCGCCAACTCGTGTGCACAGTCGAGTCAAAAGACAAGTTGGATTCAACATGCAATATCAACACCAACAGTGAAACAAGTAATGTACACATGAATGCTATGGTTTCAACTCAACTGCAGCACCAAAGTGCAAAGTCTCAAGTGACCAAGAGCACCAGAACCAAATACATATTCAAATGCACAAGTCAACAAAACAAATGATACCAGTGAACATGCATGATAAACCAACTACACTACTCAAAGTACACAGTGGCCAGAAAACATGAAAAAGGGTACAACTCAAGTCTGGTAACAACATCACAATCAAGTGCAGTGAAGGACAACAGTGAACCAAGACATGTACATATATAGAACTACATGATGACCAGACCAAAACCAAATATATTCATAAATAGGCACAGGCAAAGGCAACAAAACCAGTTCAGATAAACAAGCCAGAGCCACCGAAGTGCAGAGCAACTACAAAGTGGCAGCAGTTCAGATGACATAACAGAGACCAAAGACAATCATACATGAAGGCCACATACTTGAAACAGTGGTAACTACACAGAGCTCAGTGCAACTGAATGGAATGCAATTACAAGTAAATGCAGAGACAAAGCACATAAGATATCAACATAAACAACATCAGGTTGTATGTGCAACAGGTTAGGGACGAAGAACTGCTGTATTTTTTTTATTTTAAATGGTCAGGCTATAGCATATAAAAGAAAAACATGGACAGGGCAGCAAACAAATCAACTTGAACATGAACTAGGGTGACAATGCATACTACAGATCTGGGTTAAAATGGAGGTGCTATCACATGTAAAAAAATCAACATGCAGGGATATAAAACTAAACAATGTACACAGTGGTTAATTTATCTACCCAGACTTCAATGTATTTACATGAAGGCAGTGACGAGGTTAGGTAATGGTTACCAAATGTACAACTGCCCAAGCCCAAAGTCAAATTCATGCATACACATATATGAAGACCACAAAGTCACTTCACAACAACAATGAAATCAAGTCTATATGCCCAAAAGGGTCAAAGGCAATGTAAATGCAGACTACACATAAATGAAGAACACACGAGCTCAATGCATCCCAAATGCTCAAATATACAAGTGTATACATGTACATGAAGACAGTAGACAACATAACATGACCATGAAATGCATGTACATAGATGAACATACATGCATCATAGGGTTTGGTACAAGAAACTACTCAAGTGCAACTACTCAAGTGCAGCCAGATATGTAGACAAGTCAGAAATGGACACGGCTCAATTGTATGCATGCGGAAACACAAATTGTTTAGAGATAGGTACAACTCAAAGACACGGTGCAAGATAAATGCAGACACAAGTGCAATCAGATAACAATGAAGACTGTGCTACCAGGTAACCATGAAGACCACAAAACCTAAGCCTGCAACACTACTGACACAAGTGGCTACATACCAAAAGCATAGCAAATGTCAAATACCAGAAACCCAAAAGATGCCACTTCAAAAGGTATCAAAATAACCAAAGTCAGAGAAGACATCAAAAGTCACAGAGACCAAAATCAAACAAGTTACGGTTTCAAACGCAACAAAACAGTGAACAAAATCAAGTATTTACTGGTTACGATTTCAACGAAGATGAAGGAGATTTCAAAGCATCTAATAGTTGTAACAAATTCGAGCCGAAGTCATCAGAAAATTCACGGAACCAAAATGCCAGAAATCAAAACCGTAACAGCAAAGAAATCAACCAAGTCAGCATATTTAACAATTCAAGTAAACAAAATCAGAACAAGACAGGAATCAACGAGATTCGAACTAGATGTGAGTAATTTAAAAATCACTCACCTTTCATGCATCGAAGCAGCCATGGCGAGCACGAAGAATCGATTGAGCAAGGCAAAAGACGAAAGCCCCAAAAAAAATTTTTGAGCAAAGGACGAAACTCGTGACCGCCTTCGAATTTGAAAAACCCTAGTTTTGAATCAAAGGACCAAGCCGCCCTTATCTCAAGGGAACGGAGCAGAAGAAAAAAAAGGGGCCGCCATTTTTCTTCGTTCTTTATTTTTTTTTCGTATGAAATCTGAAATGATGGAGGGAGGGCGAAAATAAGAAGGGGAGGAGATCGTGATTTTTTTGCGAGATGAAAGGCGTGAGTTAAGGGCGTAAATAATGGCGTGTTTGTAGCTGATGAAAGTATAAGGCAGTGTACTTTTTTTTCTTTTTTTTATGTTATATTATTTTTTACATTTTTTTTCATTATAAATTCAATTTGTTTTGTAAATTATTTTCTTAAATAAACTTAGAAACGTTTTGAAGTTCAACTATCAACATCAATTTATAAATTTACATAAAAATAATTCGTAAATCCAAACTATTTTTTTCTAAGTTATTAGTTTGAATTTAAAATACAAATTCAATATTCAATTTCAACTCCAAAGTCAAAAATAAATTTTTTTATTCAACTTTTCACTAGATTAAATTCAAAAATTTAATCGCCAATTTATTCTGATAATTTGAAATTCAAGTCAAATCATCATTCGAATATTTAAAATAAATTAAATATTTACAAATTAAATTGTTCAAAATTCAGGGTTGTTACAGACGGGATCAGGCGGTGCTATGGGCAGTAGTTATCATATGCCTGTTGATCTTGCTCATTAATCGTGGATTGTGGACTGGCTTCAGACATTAAATTTACATTAAATCTTTTCTAAACCCTGATTAAAGTTTACATTAAATTGACATTTAATTTTGTTTATGTTTTCTTTTAGAGAGGCGTAATCTACTATGCATGATGAAAGTATAATACTTATAAGAGTAGTTTGTTTTTGCTTAATTAATGTTTTAGGTTTTTTTGGTTGCTAGCCGATTGTTATGCCTTGCTCTATTTAGTTGAACTAATCAATTACCAATCGTGTATGTCTCACCATGGTTTTAGAAAAAGATGAACATGCATGCGGTCTATTGAATTGATATTTTCATTTCAAACTTAAGCTATACTTGTATTAAAAATCCAAATACTGTCAACCAAATCTGTCAGTAGCACCATCCAAGATTATCCCTGCGCAAGATATAGAAGTGATCAAAATTTGTATTTACATACTATTAGTTATTTAAATATTACAAGGATACTCCATATTCAAATTAATAAGGCTTCATCAACACCGATATTTTTGCTTTGTAGCGGAACTAAAAAGTGCTTGAGAAATAAGGGACGTGTTCTCGGTCAGTGGTCTGTACAGTTGTATTGCTAATATGTAGAATTGAACTATGGAAGACAATTTTTGGTTATGTTACTTTATATTTATTGGTTGTATTTTATCTAATTATATATTTTGTTAATAGAGGAGAAGTCGACATCTAAGAAAATAAAACGTAATGAAACTGGAAAACTAGATCTTGAGCCTGAGCCGACAAATAAGATTCTCCACCTTTGTAGCTATCAAGGTTATGGAAGGACTCCTTGAAGAAGTTACTCTGGAAAGGCATGTGCAAATACATAATGGGAGGCAATTTGTATGCTACTATGATGGTTGCGAAAAGGTATTCTTTTATTATCATGTCTCACTAGAAAATTCACTATAATAAAGATTGAAAATCATTAGATAACGGTTTTAATAGCTTCTTTTCATAGAACTTCAAGTGAACCTTATTTTGAAGAAAATATCTATGTTGTTTCTTATAAATCCTTCAGTATATGTTCATGAAGACAGTGGGTTGCTTTAGCCAGAAAGATTTCAAAAATTGGTATTGGGGTTTACAGTGAAGCGACCTTTAGTCTCAAACTCATATTTTTTGTTTATCTCTTTCACTGACATTAAGTTTCAAATCCACAAGCACCAACATTAATCTCCTTAACTGTCACAGTAAGTTTTCTTACAGAATTCTAATCCGCATTGGCACTTGGATTTAGAGTATGCATGTTGCCAAACGTTGACCAGGCCTCTTAATTTTTTTCAGGTCATTAAAAATTCATTATTGCATTTAGTACTGGTTTGTATCCTTTTCATAATTTCATAATTAAAGAATTCATAAACTTTAGTTCGTCGATTGAAACGCTTATTTTAATTATTTAAATTTTATATTATTCTATATTAGTGGAATGCCCACTTAATTTTTTAAAATCATTTTTTCTCGTATAATGAATATTGGTAAATCATTTATACAATTGTTTTTGCATGTGCGGAAGCATGCAAGCATGTCATTGTAACAACTAACTGCCTCCAAATCTTCTTTGAATAAGAACTCCTGTGTACCATGCTTTAGACACCTATGATACACCTTATTTTAGACAGCTATGTACTATGCTTTAATGCTTTAGTTATTCAAACAAAGAAGAATAATTGTTGGGTGTGAAGAAGATCCCTGGAAGCAAGACCTATGAATTGTGCTTTAGTCCATTTAAATTTTGTAATAATCATTATAAATTTAATTTTTCAGTTTATGAATGTGACAACCTATGAACATAGTTTATATTTTATTAGAATTATGGCATGTTCATGTTTATTATAATTATGGCATGTTCATGTAGCTTATGCACCTGGTACTAAAACCACTTTCAGACTTTTTTGAATTCGATTTAAACAGGCGGACTAATCAGGAGATCGATTGCTATAAGTCTGTACCATTGAGAGTTGTTGAATGGGCCCAAATTGTACTATTGCACTTCATTTCTTTAACTAACTCATGAAGTGAAGTGGAGTGATAAACAACATCTGTTCTTTGGAGTGTTTGTAACATCATTGGTGAATCTTGAATACCATAGAAAATACCAGGAAGACTTGCTGTTATGGGAACTAAACAAGGAAACCTTTACAACATTTACCTTCTGTTGCTTATATTTCAAACACAACATATAATCCCTTTATCATTTTTTCTAATAACATAGTTTAAGCATTATATATATATATATATATATATATATATATATATGTGTGTGTGTGTGTGTGTATATGTATGTATGTATGTATGTATGTATGTATGTATGTATGTATGTATGTATGTATCAAAACTTTGAGATTGACCAAATTATATTTGGTGTACCGTTGGAATGATATTACAGGTTTCTATTTAGATTCAATGGGAATGATGAAGTTAATTTAATGGGTGATGGGAGCAAAAAAACCCGAATTTGCAGAATGGGCATAGATGACCCCGCAACAAGTAAGTGTTTAAGTTATCAACCATATTCTCAATAATATGTTATTATGTATCGTTTATTTCTCTATATATAATATAAATATACTGGAATATAACAAGAAGAAATTAAATTGTAAATAAATTGATTAAAAAGGATAAGTTGAGGTATTTAATATTTATTTCTATTTATGTATGGACATGCTGTAGACTTCAAAAAGGCGGTATATGAAGAAGTTCTAAAGGTATAGTTTCTATTTATTGAAAGGTTTTATTGCTTGCTGCTCACAATCCATGGTAATCTTTCAGCAACTACCGCCCCTTGTATATTTTTTGGCAGATGTGTTAACATTATTTTTAGTTTCAAATTTAAATTTTGCCTGAAATTATTGTCCATACAACATTTCCTAAGGTATTTTTTCTATGTTGGTAGATTGGCATTTACTTTTACATACTGTGCTTATTTATCTTTTTTGGAAGAACTTCAATCAAATATTATGTCAAGTATTTTGTTCTTTTTATTCCCTATTTATAAGATAAATTTCCAATATGCCATACTGGAAGTGAATATAACATATTTTGACATCTTTGCAAAAGTATTGTATTGTTTTTTTGGGTTACTTTTGGATACTTTGATGTTAATGATTAGGAAAAAATGCTAAAATTGAGAGTAGAAACTACAAAAACGACGACATCGTTTTATTTATAACTGTGATTATATGTTTATTTTTGTAGTTATTTTTGTTTGTTTTATGCGTGAATATACGAGTATCATGGAAGACGCTAAAAACAATGCAAAAAATCATAAAATGGTCGATTTGGTTGGCTTTTCAATAACAAACAGACTATTTATTCATATAAACTGGGTGACAATTTATTGTTTTAACTACTCAGAAATCACATTGTTTGTTACTTAAACTCCTTGGTCTGTACACTTTAGAAACTTAGTAGCATACTTAGTTTTGAAATGGGTTATGTATAAATTTGAAACTTAAAGACTAAAAATTAGTCCATCTTACAAACAGTGTTTGGTAAATTTCCATTGGATGTTGATCCGTAGCACAGCAGTTCTGCTATCCTAGTGTAAGCATAACACCAATATAATAGCTCAAATAGTGGGTGATTTTTAAAAATGGTTGGGTCAAGTATTTTTAATGCTTTTAGTTTTAGTACAAGGATCATGATATAAATTAAATGCCATTTTACAATCGAAAGCTAAAGTTTATCAAGTTGCAAAAGTTAGGGTGTTATTTTCTGTGTCAACATCTGAAAATTGGTTGTTGGTATAATTATTTCTTAAAATTACTCATATGCTTTCTCAGTTCTATAAAAATAGGGTTTATAAGGTAGGTTGAAAATAACATAAGGTAGATGACAATTCCCAATGACAAAATCATTTGGGATGTTGGACATCAGGTAGATGATTGGCTGTACCATATATATGAAGTTTTTGATAATATTTTTTATTCTTATATATGTATATATGCTGATTTTTTTGTCAAAACAGTCCTATACGCATAAAATTTTGACTGGAATGAGATCTAAAATGCATACCATAAGACAGACTTTGGGGTTAGCTGGATTTCCCAAAAGGGACGAGAGCCCTTATGATGCTTCGGTGCAGGCCATAGCTCCACGAGCATATCAGTTGGTCTTGGTAAGTAAATAACAAAAAAGGTTCAATTTTTTTTATATATCCAAATAAACCAAACATTGTGTGCAAACTCCTAAGGTAACTGATAAACTGGTTTGCTATGGTAATTTGAGCTTGACCTTTGCACCTACCATTGAGAGTTAAATATTTGGCCAACTAAGGTGCCCTTACGGTAGTTTGAATTTTATATTACTGATTTACATGTATTTACATGTTTGATGCAGCCTTAGTATGGTAACTATGATTTTTTATTCAATTAGGAATGGCGGTTGCTAGGGACATATTAGGAAAGCAAAATCATGTAATATCAGTGATAAGAGATGGAGCGACGACTGGAGGTCAGGTTTATGAAGCAATGAACAATGCAGGATATCTGGATTCAAATCTTATTGTGATATTAAATGATAACGAACAGGTTTCCTTACCCACAGCTACTCCTGTTGGTGCTCTAAGCAGAGCTCTCACCAAGCTCCAATCAAACACCAAGTTTAGAGTTCTTTGCGAAGCTGCAAAGGTTAAAACGAAAAACATATCATATTCACTTATTGATTTTTCCCCCTTTTTTTAACTGAAAAAAATGAAAATGATAATATAGCAATTATATCAGCACACATTCAGTTCCCCTCTAAATTCAGTTTGGAATTAGATCAAGATGCGTTAGCTCTTGCTTCTCATAAACTGTATATGGAGTCTATTGACACATTTAAGAAATACAACTAAAGAAAATCATTTTGCTATAATTTATACAGAAGGCTGTTGGACATCAAACTAGATAAATGAAGTTTCTATTAAAGGACACCAAAATTCAACAAATCGTTATGTCGCTACAAAAAGATAATAAGACTTTTAGTGTAGCATACTACACTCTCCCATCCAGGAAATTGAAAAAACAGATACCAAGAAAGTAATACATGATAGTAAGAAATAACCCTTTAGCCAAATGTTGTATATACAGAATGTAACAAAACAAATTGGAGGGAAAACACAAGAAGTAGCATCGAGATTAGATGAATACGCTAGAGGAATAATTAGTGCATCTGGTGCAACCTTATTTGAAGAACTCGGGCTATATTACATAGGTCCAGTGGATGGACATAATGTGGAAGATTTAGTGACAATACTCAAAAAAGTTAAAGACATGTCTGTTCCTTGACCGGTCCTCATTCACATAGTCACAAATAAAGGAAAAGGGTACCCTCCTGCTGAAGCTGCAGCCGACAAAATGCATGGTAAAAAAAACATATCGTAATTTAAACATGCATGCATAATTCTACTGCATTTTTAGAAAAAAAAATTATATGAATTTCTATTATGTGCTGTAGATATTGTTCAGTTTAATACGAAAACTGGTAAACAGTTAAAGTCCAAATCTCCTACACTGAGCTACACTCGATACTTTGCAGAGGCACTCATCAAAGAAGCTAAAGTTGATGATAAAATTGTGGCCATCCACGTAGCAATGAGTGGTGGGACAGGCCTGAACTATTTCAAAAATAAATTTCCGGACAGATGTTTTGATGTAGCAATTGCAGAGCAGCATGCTGTTACTTTTGCTGCAGGTTTAGCTACTAAAGGGCTCAAACCTTTTTGCGCAATTTATTCAACTTTTCTGCAAAGAGGGTATGATCAGGTAAAGAAAAATGACAACCCCCAATTGAAAATAGAAAAACTTCAATTGAAATATACTAAAATTTTGGTTTCGCTCATGATTTATCGTGTCCTTTAGCCAAATTGATACTGTCAATAGCATCCACATATACGAACATTTAAAAAATTCGTTAAAATCTTGATTTACTCATCTAGGTGGTGCATGATGTGGATCTGCAAAAGCTGCCAGTGAGATTTGCATTGGATAAATCTGTACTTGTAGGTCCAGATGGACCAACACATTGTGGTGCATTTGACATAACATACATGGCATGCTTGCCTAATATGATTGTTATGGCACCATCTAATGAAGCTGAGTTGATGCACATGGTTGCGACTGCAGTAGCCATTGATGATAGGCAAGTTGTTTCAGGTACCCACAAGGAAATGGAATTGGAGTTCCTCTTCCTGCACACAACAAAGGTGTCCCTATCGAGGTATCTAATATCTATATTCAATTTCATATTTAAATACATCGCTGGTACCCCAAAAGGTACTAACATGTAAATGAGAAATGCATAAATCGAATCCCTATGACAACAATAAACTCCTTCGCCAAAGAGTGTGTTGGGGTCCTTGTGGAATCAATGCATATTCTCTCATGGGTTTACAGACCGTATCTTATTTACTTTTGGTAAAAAAAAATCTTTATGAAACACTAGAAGAATAAGAAGAAGAAAGAAGTTTATGAATGATTTATACTAAGGTTTACAAATTTAAGAAGAGGTGTTGCTTTGGCTAAAGTTTGTAAAATATTTCTGAATTTGTTATGAACAGATTGATAAAGGAAGAATATTGAAGGGAGGGAATAGAGTTGCAATTCTAGGATATGGTACCATGGTTCAGTCATGTTTAAAAGCTACAGATTTTTAAGGGAACATGGTGTGAATGTGAATGTAGCAGATGGAAGATTCTGTAAGCCACTCGACACTGAACTTATTGGGAAACTGGCTAAGGAGCATGAGTTCATCATCACAGTTGAGGAAGGAGCTATTGAAGGATTCAAATCTCATGTGGCACAATTTTTATGTTTAACTGGATTATTAGATGGAAATCTCAAGGTAGGTTGTAAGCTTCTATTAGTAGTGAAATTTGAAGTTGTCACAATGAACTTTGTAGAATTTGATATGTTCTATTTCGTACGTTTGATGTTTTTTTTACAGATTTGATGATATGTTAGTTTTGAAATTAAGTATTGTGTTTACTATTGTTGTAAATTCGTATTGATATAGTTGAATGAAATACTATTAGATGCCGAATAAGACATGGTTCAGTTATACCGAATTTGTAACACTTATAAGTGTTGGTAATTTTGCTATTTACTTATGCAAGGAATTCCCAACGGTTATTACCGTTGGAAATTAAAATATTCCCAATGGTTATAACCTTTGGGAACGTGAAGTAATTCCCAACGGTTATAACCGCTGGGAATAACCAAGATTCACAATGGTTATAACAGTTACGAATTACGGTTTTTTCCAACGGTTATAACCGTTACGAATTACGGTTCTTTCCAACGGTTATAACCGTTGGGAATTTTGGTTATTCCCAACGGTTATAACTATTGGGAAGTTCGAAAATTACCAACGGTTATAACCGTTGGGAATGACAAAATTCCGAACGGTTATAACCGTTACAAAATATGTAAAAAATATTATAACGTACCTGCTACCAACGGTTATAACCGTTACAAAATGACAGTTCTGGTGTTGTGTTGGAGGCATCATGCTTGTCTCTTCTAAGGCATGCATAACAATATATGAAAATGTACCCGGGTCTGACCCAAGTATTATAAAAAAATAACACCCGGATTAGTTTGGTAAACCAGCATGAGAAACTCAAATCATATGAATTTTTGTATTTATAAAACCCTTCAAAAATAAATGTATCTCATAAGATCACGCCTCACATAAACACGGATAGGTTTTTTGTAACAACCCGCATATTTTACGATTGAATATTTAAATATTTTATCATTAGTCGGATTATAGTCCGAAAAGTTACTTTTTGCATACAGTCGAACTAGGACTCGAGACCACTTCCATTGGGTCCAAAACACCGTTTGCAATCTTTTTGAGTATAAACTTTGATATGTTTGGAGTTAGTGGAATTTTGCTACTTTTTCACTTTGGGTTTGGTTTAGCCCATTAGCCTAAACTATTAACTCTAGCTCAACCCCCTCTTCCCTTCATTACTTCACTTTCATTTCCTAACACTCAAGCTTCATATAAAATGGAGAGAGGAATGAGAAATTAAAACTCCAAACCCTAGTTCATTTGCAATTCCAACATCTAACTCCAAATCCAAAGAGAAGCCATTGATTCAAGCTTCTTGTGTTGAGATTGAAGTGTGGTTGATTCTTCCTTTGCTTTTAAGCTTCTCTTTCATTGATTTTGTGAAAAGGTGAGATTTTTATCTCACATCTTTGTCTATAACTATCTTTGATTGTTGGGTATGAATTCCTAACACTTATTCATGTGCATTTGCTTTTGGTTTGGATTGAATTGGTGAATATCCCACTTTTTAGTGTTTTGGGTTCAAATCTTTAAAAATCCTAACTTTGAAGTTTGAACACGTTTTTGGTGATGCATCGAGGAGCCAATAGGACCGGGTAGCCGATGGACGTAATCCCTAGCGTCCATGCTCAACCAGTTGCAAATTGAGAGAGTTTTGCACTTCTGTTCCTTAGGTCGTTCGGCCAGCATATATGTCTCTCGGCCTGTAGTTAGGTCGCGCCATGATAGGTCGCAACCACTTAGGTCGCTCGCCTTGCTATGAGTCGGCCTGCCTTAGGTCGCTGACCCCTTAGGTCGCTCGGCTTGCTCACACCCCTTAGGTCGCTCGCCTTGCTATGAGTCGGCCTGCCTTAGGTCGCTGACCCCTTAGGTCGCTCGACTTGCTCGCACCCCTTAGATCGCAACAACTTAGGTCGCTCAGCCTCACCTCCTTAAGTCGCTCTACCTGCTTTAGGTCGCTGACCACTTAGCTCGCTCGGCTTGCTCGCACCCCTTAGGTCGCTGACCACTTAGGTCGCTCGTCTTGCTCGCATCCCTTAGGTCGCTGACCACTTAGGTCGCTTGGCTTGCACCTGCTTTAAGCCACATGCTACTCCGTAAGCCGCTCGCTCCTTAGGTTGCTTGCACCTTAGGTCGCGCCATGTTAGGCCGCATGCTACTCCTTAAGCCGCTAGCTCCTTTGGTCGCTTGCATCTTATGTCGCCTATTTCTTAGGTCGCTTAGTTAGGCCGCATGTTATGTCGCTGATCCCTTATGTCGTATGCCGTGGAGTTGCATGAGTTGAGCCGCTAATTTCTTGTGTTGTATTGTGTTAAGTCGTAAGTCGTGGCTGTTAAATCGCAAGGGTACTTCCACTTTGATGGATATGGAATCGAATTCTTTGGGTTTTATTCACGTCTTCGAATGTGAATTTTTGTGACTTATTGTTTCTACAATCATTTTTGTGATTCGTCACTTTAAAAATATAAAGGTTTCAATACTAGTAGTAAATATCAAAACTCTTTCATCAAAACGATTTCAACCCTATTTTTTCTTAAACCATTTTCCAATCTACTAGTATATACAAACCTTTACCTCGCTCGTATGAGAAATCTAATTAAACTACTTAGTAAAACAAGTGGTATAAAACACTTGCGTTTACTTCGTTGGTTAATTCTTGGACTTGTTCGATTGAATCTCTTGTGACAATTTTCTAGTGGAAACTTACAATTTGTTTGTAAATATTTAAGTTAAGCTAGTGGTTATAGGACGTGAGGCTAAGCTCGTATATTTACTAGCTTACTGTAATTGACACTTCTTGATGATCGTTGATGATCATTTTTGTGATTTAGACTAGCAAATGTGTGATGTATCTTTGTCTACGAGGGAGACTAAACCCTGTTTCTATGGAGCTTCGGCTCAATTTGGTGGGGTAGCGACCCATGGTCTTCGGACCGTTTTGTGGAGCCTCGGCTCAAAAATTAATGGTTAGCAACCATGGAATAACGTTCCATTTTGTGATACACGTGTTGGTGAGTTTTCATGCTCCCGTTTTGTGATAGGCCTCCCCTTTTTTGTGATTTCTGGATTTCCATTGATGATTTCTAGAACTGGCGTTTCACCAACTTTCGTGATTTACATTGATATGTTTTATCAATATTTGTGCATTGGTGAATTTGTGTGCCATTAACTTTTGTGATCGACATTGATATAATTGTCAATATTTATGGTTTGGTGAATAAAAATAAAGAGTATGACATTCTTTTTTGATCTTTGAGAAGATTCTTGTGATATTGATTAATCTCTTGTTGATTTTCAATTACATACTTATCACAGTATGGTTTTATGGTTATCATACGTTTTTGTCATATCTCTTATTCTATATCATTTCATCTGATATTTATAGCTAGACTGATCCGTTTGTTATTTTTTTATTAAATAATACTCGGGTCATACCGAGTTATTACACATGCTTCTACTTGACTCCTCATCTGGGATTATTATCCAGACTTTTGGCTAACTACTTAGATTGGTAGTTTATTTTGTTGTATACCTTTGAGATATAGACTCCTTGATGTATACATATTCTTTTGTCTAGCACTTGTAACTATTCTTTTGTGATATTGTGGATCTTGTCTGACCACTACTCTAATGAACACTTTTATGTGTTATATATCAATATCTGTTTCCGCCTTTGTGATATGGATGTCTATGACTGATTTGTGTTATGTTTATTTCTATATTTGTTTCCGAAGAATATATATATAGCCATCGGGTAGTAGCTTTGAGTTTGTATCGGTATGTCGGATTTCCTCTTGAAACCAGATGCATGTTGTACTATCTGACATATCGGTGCTCACACAAAGCAATTACGCGGATGGTCGCTCCTCAACAGCCTTATTCTCCGCGCTAGTTGACGGCATTACCCCGTAATGTCCTTGGCTAGAGTGGCCATAGAGGTGGGGCGCCACAGCTTGGTATCAGAGCCAAACTTCGAAACAATGTAGAATAATCTAGTAAGGATCATCGTCCTAAGTCCATCTTAGGAGTCGTGCTTTAGGATTTTATTCGGGTCTTTGAACCATCCTATCCTATTTTCTTTTGTGATTCCTTGTTTTATCAATCATTATTGTTTGATATTCATTTTGTGAATAACCTTTTTCTTCTTCTCCTTTCTTTCTTAATGAAGAGAAATGGTTAGACCTGGCCGTCCTAGCACCGGTCAATCTAGTGCTACTCCCAAAGATGGAGTATTTATGTCTGCCCAGCAGCTTCTCGATTTAGTAAAGAATGCTCAAGCAACCGGTTCTAATCCGGAGTCTACTCACCCTAAGTCTAGATTTGCACGTTTGTGCAACGATTATACCAATTTGGGTGGGAAGCCATTCAAAGGTTCTGAAACCATTATTGAATTCCAGGCTTGGCTAAGATAATGCGGTCGAATCTTTTCTCGTATGAATCTTATTGATCTTCACCGAGTTCAGGTGGCCTCTAGTCTGCTCCGAGAAAGAGCATTAGATTGGTATGAGCTTCTTATTTCTGAAATTATTGAAGCAGATCTTACTTGGGAGAAATTCCGGGAACGATTCGAATTAAAGTTTGTGCCAGAAGCTGAGAAAGTGACATTGGCCTGTCGCTTCATTGACCTTGTTCAAGGTGAATCTTCTATGGCAGATTATGTCGCATCCTTCGAGTCACTTTCTAAATACGGGATCGAATACATAAACAACCCATTGAAGAAGATCCAAAGATTTGTCTATGGCTTGAACAAAAATCTCAAGAAGCCATTACTTCTAAAATTAGAAGTTTCTTTTGATCAACTCATTGATATCGCTCTTCGACTTGAAGAGGCTGATAGAGAAAGTGATGTTGAGGTTGGGAGTGCTAAACCGAACTTCATCAACAAGAAAAGGCCTAATAAGTTCAAAGGTCCTTATCCCAACAATAAGAAAGGGAAGCAAGCCTCTCCGGAAACTAAGACTTCTACCTCAAGTGGTGGGCAATGATACAACTGTGGTTCTAAGGACCATTATGCGAATATGTGTTCAAAACCCTGTGCTTGTCGCTATTGCAAAAGCCCAGACCATTATATATCTTCATGTTCTAAACTTCAAAACAGGAAGGAGAGAAAGCTTAATGTGGTACAAACTTCTAGTAACACTTCTCGTGGTCAAGGTATTTCTCATTCTATCCTTGATGGCATTATTTTATTTCGTGGTCATCCTATCCGAGTTCTTTTTGATACGGGTGCGTCCCATTCTTTTATTTTAAAAGAACTTGTACATATTTTTTCTTTGGATGTTATGTGTTTAATGACTTCTTTGAGAATTGCGAATCCGGTTGGTGGATCCGCAACAATCAGTTTATTGTGTAATGATGTCGAAATTATTTTATGTGATTACCCTTTACGTGCCGATTTGCATGTTATGCGTTACATTGGCTTTGGAATGATTTTGGGAATGGATTGGCTTAACCGCTATGAAGCTCAAATCCTATGTCCTGAGCGGACTATTCATCTTCGACATCCTCAATCTGTTAAGCAGATTTCTATTGATCTTAAAGATTCGGATTCCAGCTTAGTTGCATCTTTATATTCTTTAAATCCTCACGATAACGATAATGATGATGAGGAAGATATTATTTCTCTTATTCACGTTGTTCGTGAATTTTCCGACATATTTGAGCCCGTTTTAGGATTACCACCTAAGCGAGCAATTGAGTTCAAAATTAATCTCATCCCTGGAGCTCAACCTATCACTCGTCCTCCTTATCGTATGTCTAATAAAGAAAATGAAGAGATGCGCAAACAATTATCCGAATTGGAGATGAAGCAATTTATTCGCTCTAGTTACTCTCCTTGGGGAGCTTTGGTTATTTTTGTGAAAAAATCCGACAGTACACTTAGTCTTTGCGTTGACTACCACAAGCTTAATGATCTTACTATCAAGAATAAATATCATTTACCTCAGATTGGTGATCTATTCGATCAACTTAGTGGTGCTAGAGTCTTTTCACAATTGGACTTGGCTACCGGTTTTCATCAGCTTCGCATTGCAGAGGATAGCATTCCTTTGACATCGTTCCGTACTCGTTATGGATCTTATGAATGGCTTGTTATGCCATTTGGTTTAACGAATGCTCCGGCTTATTTCGTTGACCTTATGCATCGAGTTTTCAAAGACTTCCTCGATCAGTTTGTTCTCATCTTTATTGATGATATTCTTGTGTATTCTAAAACCGAGGAGGAACATGAAAAGCATCTTCATATTGTGTTGGAAACTCTTAGGAGCAATCAATTGAAAGCAAAATTTTCTAAATGCCATTTTTGGCAATCTCGTGTGAAGTTTCTTGGTCATATTATTTCCGAATCCGGAATTTCCATGGATCCATCAAAGATTGAAGCAATTCAAAATTGGAAGAGACCGGAGAGTGTGACGAAAATCTGTAGCTTTCTCAGACTGGCGGGCTATTACCGTCGTTTTATTAAAGACGTTTCTAAAATTGTCGTGCCTCTTACTAGCTTAACAAAGAAAGGTGTTAAATACATTTGGTCGGTCAAATGTGAAGCTTCTTTTCAGAAATTAAAAGAACTCCTTTCTGATGCTCCTATTCTTGTGATTCCCGAGGGAAACCAAGATTTTATTGTTTATACCGATGCTAATCGCGTTGGTTTGGGTGCCGTTCTTATGCAAAGAGAACGTGTTATTGCTTATGCTTCTAGGCAATTGAAGCCAGCCGAGACTAGATATGCCACTCATGATTTAGAGCCCGCGGCTGTTGTTTTCGCTCTTAAAATTTGGTGTCATTATCTTTTGGGAGAGAAATTTGTTCTCTATACCGATCATAAATCTTTAAAGTATTTATTATCCCGAAAGGAACTTAATTTGCGTCAATAACGTTGGCTCGAATTCCTTGCATCTTATGATCTTGATATTCTTTATACTCTCGAAAAGGGAAATCGTGTTGCCGATGCACTTAGTGGTAAGCAACAAGCGGTTGTTTGTATGATGATATCCGAATGGAATGATCTCGGAATTTTATCCACTTATGAGATTCGAGATCATGTTTCTGATTTATGTTCATCTCTTGTTTTATGTAGCCTTGAGGCTCATCCCTCTCTTTTAGACCGCATTATTGAAGCTCAAAAGTTAGATCCCGAATTGGCTCTTCTTGGCCAAAAATTTTGGGTAAAATTGATATTGAAGGTTTGAAAGACTTTGATATTGATTCTCGTGGCGGTATTCGAAAATTTGGTAGACTTATCATGCCAAATATTAGTGATCTTCGTAAAGACATTTTAGAAGATTCTCATCGTTCTAAATTTACCATTCATCTCGGTAGTAGTAAAATGTACGCGGATATGAAGCAACTTTATTACTGGAAGGAATGAGATCTGATATTGCTAACTTTGTTAAGTGTTGCATGACTTGCCAACTCATTAAGGCCGAGCATCAAAGGCCCGGTGGGTTATTGCAACCTTTAGAAATTCCAATTTGGAAGTAGAACCAAATTTTCATGGATTTTATAGACGGCCTTCCCCGTTCTCGTTCGGGTCATGATAGCTTATGGGTGATAGTCGATAGACTTACTAAATCCGCCCATTTTATTCCCATTCGGTCCAATCGAACCGTGTCTCTTTTGGCCAAACTCTTTATCAAAGAAATTGTTAAATTGCATGGAGTTCCTACTTTTATTGTTAATGATCGTGATCCATTGTTTACTAGTGGATTTTGGAAGAGTCTTCAAAAAGCTTTGGGAACGAAGCTTAATTTTAGCACCGCTTGTCATCCTCGGTCCGATGGACAGACTGAGCATGTGAATCAAACTCTTGAAGATCTTCTTCGTGCATGTGTTCTTGATTTTGGTGGAAGTTGGGAAGATCATATTTCTCTTGTTGAGTTTTCCTATAATAATAGCTTCCAATCTACTATTGGGATGGCACCTTTTGAGGCACTCTATGGAAGGCCATGTCGATCTCCATCTTGTTGGCTTGAGGCCGGTGAGAAGCTGGTTTTAGGTCCAGATTTTATTCGTGATTCCATAGAAAAGATCGACCTTATTCGTCATAGGATGAAAGAAGCCCAGAGTAGACAAAAATCCTATGTCGATAACCGAAGAAGGAAATTAGAATTTTCTGTGGGAGATTTTGTGTTTATTCGTGTTTCACCTATGAAGGATGTTGTACGTTTCAGTCGATCGGGAAAATTACCCCCTCGATATATTGGGCCATTTCCTATCACCGAACGTATTGGTTCAGTGGCTTATCGCCTTTTATTACCAGCTCGGTTTTCTGCTATTCATGACGTGTTTCACGTTTCTCAATTACGAAAATACCTTTGAGATTTTGATTCTATTCTTGAGCCCTATGTTGTGGAAGAAATTGAAGTTTCTCCTAATTTAACTTATGAGCAACATCCTATTCGTATTGTTGCTTTGGAGGTCAAACGCCTTCGAAATAAAGATGTTCCGCTTGTTAAGGTTCAATGGTCCTTAAATCCTAAGTATTTCTCTTGGGAATCTAGAGAGTTCATCGAGCGAACACATCCGGACTTACTTTCCCGTGCTCTTTGAGATGAATTTCTTATTTCAAATTTCTTTTGTGTTGATATGCTTTCATGGTTGTTACCTTATATTTTCTTCTTAAATATTGCATGGACGCAATTTCTTTAAGGAGGGGAGTCTGTAACAACCCGCATATTTTACGATTGAATATTTAAATATTTTATTTAAATATTTTATCGTTAGTCGGATTTTAGTCCGAAAGTTACTTTTTGCATATGGTCGAATTAGGACTCGGGACCACTTCCATTGGGTCCAAAACACCATTTGTGATCTTTTTGATTATAAACTTTGATATGTTTGGATTTAGTGGAATTTTGCCACTTTTTCACTTTGGGCTTTGGGTTTGGTTTAGCCCATTAGCCTAAACTATTAACTCTAGCTCAACCCTCTCTTCCCTTCATTACTTCACTTTCATTTCCTAACACTCAAGCTTCAACAAAAATGGAGAGAGGAATGGGAAATTAAAACTCCAAGCCCTAGTTCATTTGCAAATCCAACATCTAACTCCAAATCCAAAGAGAAGCCATTGATTCAAGCTTCTTGTGTTGAGATTGAAGTGTGGTTGATTCTTCCTTTGCTTTTAAGCTTCTCCTTCATTGATTTTGTGAAAAGGTGAGATTTTTATCTCACATCTTTGTCTATGGCTATCTTCGATTGTTGGGTATGGATTCCTAACACTTACTCATGTGCATTTGCTTTTGGTTTGGATTGAATTGGTGAATATCCCAATTTTTAGTGTTTTGGGTTCAAATCTTTAAAAATCCTAACTTTGAAGTTTGAACACGTTTTTGGTGATGCATCGAGGAGCCAATAGGACCGGGTAGCCGATGGGTGTAGTCCCCTAGCGTCCGTGCTCGACCGGTTGCAAATTGAGAGAGTTTTGCACTTCTGTTCCTTAGGTCGTTCGGCCTGCATATATGTCTCTCGGCCTGCAGTTAGGTCGCGCCATGATAGGTCGCAACCACTTAGGTCGCTCACCTTGCTATGAGTCGGCCTACCTTAGGTCACTGACCCCTTAGGTCACTCGGCTTGCTCGCATCCCTTAGGTCGCTCGCCTTGCTATGAGTCGGCATGCCTTAGGTCGCTGACCCCTTAGGTCGCTCGGCTTGCTCGCACCCCTTAGGTCGCAACCACTTAGGTCGCTCAGCCTCACCTCCTTAAGTTGCTCGCACCCCTTAGGTCGCTGACCACTTAGGTCGCTCGGCTTGCTCGCACCCCTTAGGTCGCTGACCACTTAGGTCGATTGGCTTGCACCTTCTTTAAGCCGCATGCTACTCCTTAAGCCGCTAGCTCCTTAGGTCGCTTGCACCTTAGGTCGCGCCATGTTAGTCCGCATGCTACTCCTTATGCCGCTAGCTCCTTAGGTCGCTTGCATCTTATGTCGCCCATTTCTTAGGTCGCTTAGTTAGGCCGCATGCTATGTCGCCGATCCCTTATGTCTTATGCCGTGGAGTCGCATGAGTTGAGCCGCTGATTTCTTGTGTTGTATTGTGTTAAGTCGTAAGTCGTGGCTGTTAAATCGCAAGGGTATTTCCACTTTGATGGATTTGGAATCGAATTCTTTGGGTTTTATTCACGTCTTCGAATGTGAATTTTTGTGATTTATTATTTCTACAATCATTTTTGTGATTCGTCACTTTAAAAATATAAAGGTTTCAATACTAGTAGTAAATATCAAAACTCTTTCATCAAAACGATTCCAACCCTATTTTATTACAAAGCTCGTTTCTTAAACCATTTTTCAATCTACTAGTACATACAAACCTTTACCTCACTCGTATGAGAAATCTAATTAAACTACTTAGTAAAACAAGTGGTATGAAACGCTTGCGTTCACTTCGCTGGTCAATTCTTGGACTTGTTCGATTGAATCTCTTCTGACAATTTTCTAGTGGAAACTTACAATTTGTTAGTAAATATTTAAGTTAAGCTTGTGGTTATGGGACGTGAGGCTAAGCTCAAATATTTACTAGCTTACTGTAATTGACACTTCTTGATGATCGTTGATGATCATTTTTGTGATTTAGACTAGCAAATGTGCGATGTCTCTTTGTCTACGAGGGAGACTAAACCCCATTTCTGTGGAGCTTCGGTTCAATTTGGTGGGGTAGCGACCCATGGTCTTTGGACCATTTTGTGGATCCTCGGCTCAAAAATTAATGGTTAGCAACCATGGAATAGCGTTCCATTTTGTGATACACGTGTTGGTGAGTTTTCATGCTCCCGTTTTGTGATAGGCCTCCCCTTTTTATGATTTCTAGAACTGGTGTTTCACCAATTTTCATGATTTACATTGATATATTTTATCAATATTTGTGCATTGGTGAATTTGTGTGTCATTAACTTTTGTGATCGACATTGATATAATTGTGAATATTTATGGTTTGGTGAATAAAAATAAAGATTATGACATTCTTTTTGATCTTTGAGAAGATTCTTATGATATTGATTAATCTCTTGTTGATTTTCAATTACATACTTATCACAGTATGGTTTTATGGTTATCATACGTTTTTGTCGTATCTTTTATTCTATATCATTTCATCTGATATTTATAGCTAGACTGTTTCGTTTATTATTTTTTTATTAAATAATACTCGGGTCAGACCGAGTTGTTATAGGTGCTTCTACTTGACTCCTCATCTGGGATTATTATCTAGACTTTTGGCTAACTACTTAGATTGGTAGTTTATTTTGTTGTATACCTTTGAGATATAGACTCCTTGATGTATACATATTCTTTTGTCTAGCACTTGTAACTATTCTTTTGTGATATTATGGATCTTGTCTGACCACTACTCTGGTGAACACTTTTATGTGTTATATATTCATATCTATTTCCGCCTTTATGATATGGATGTCTGTGACTGATTTGTGTTATGTTTATTTCTATATTTGTTTCCGAAGAATATATATATAGCCACCGGGTAGTAGCTTTGAGTTTGTATCGGTATGTCAGATTTCCTCTTGAAACCAGATGCATGTCGTACTATCTGACATATCGGTGCTCGCACAAAGCAATTACGTGGATGGTCGCTCCTCAACGGCCTTATTCTCCGTGCTAGTTAACGGCATTACCCCGTTGTGTCCTTGGCTAGAGTGGGTATAGAGGTGGGGCACCACATTTTTACCTTACTATGACCAAACTCTTTTTATTAGAAAATATATAGGGTTTAATATAAATAGTTAACATAGTCGGAACAGTTACATTAATTACATTCAACAACATATTTAGTATACAACTAAATCCATGAGACATGTATTGGAAAATAGATTCCAACAATGACAAGGTGAAGGATTACCTTCCATATAATACGATATAATGCTGTAAACATTGCATCTATACCAACATAGAACTGTATATCCCTTCCTTGATGGTACCAAATATGATCATTATCCCGACTGCCAACTTGACAAACTATTTCCATGGTCTCAACATACATAATCCATAAATATCTATTTAGACACAAGGGATGATCATACCCTAATGGTAACGAACCACATAGTCCTTACATCTCCCATATTTTAGTCATTTTTGGGTGTGAGGTATGAGGTGTGAGGTTTGAGGCTAAGTTTTACCTTTTAGAAAATCCCTCTTGAAGTGTTAACACTGTGCTCCAAATGACAATGTAATGCCAGCATTTATCTATACAAGTTTTTTAGGACTGAACAAACCGAAGACAATACTTCTACTACATCCATTTGCAATCACCCTATGAATAGTAGAAAGTATCCATTGCACTTCAAAGAAATTTTTCTTCGATTTCCATTATCTTTAAGATGTAACCCAATTCGAATGCTTATGTCAGTTTAAAGTGGTTTTCGTATAACTTATGCTTACTCGATCCCGGTCTTTCCTAACCAACAATCAATATTTTCAAAATTAGTCAAGTTTGATAGTCGATTATTTAACTATCAAATAAGCAAACAACCAAATCAGAGATTTAATTTCATATAGAAACCAAACATGATTTAGCGCATAAGCAACCACTAAACCACTTTAATTAGTCCTTTTATTATTTAAAATACCCTTTCAATTATTTGTATGAAAACCCCTTTACAAAAGTTATATATATATGTATGTATGTATGTATGTATATGTATGCATTTCTACTCTTCTCGGTCCTTGGAAAAAAGTATTCGTATACTTATCTCGTCGGTGTAAGTATAGTCACAAATCACGATATATCAAAATACTTAGAAAGCATATTCATATACTTATCTCAACAGTATAAGTTTACTCACAAAATCCTAAGAAAGATTTTGTTTCCAAAAACAAACTTAATTGGGTTAAAACAAATGTCATGACAAAACATTGACAACAATAAACCCATATCTGTTTTGGTGTAAGTTAATGAATCATATAGAAATTAGACCAAATATACTTACCACCACTTTCCGACTTCAAATTTGTGCTATCCTTTGATTAAAAATGAAGTCGGACAAGTAAGCATACTATCCTTGCCATGATGCACATTCTTAAACTCTCACGGACAGTAACAAGCTCCCTGTCTTGGACTTTGGTCTTAAGTGTGAAAAAAATATTTTTGTAAAGGCCCATGTCCCCGTACCCTTTGAGTCGACAATAATCGTATGTGTCCAACTCAAATCGAATGGAAATATGAATCTTTAGGGGTGAAGAAGAAGAAGAGATAGAAGAAGAAACAGAAATAATAACACAGAATCTCAAAATCGCAACGGAACAATATACAATAGATAATTCATATCTTTATACAAAAAGAACTATAACTATTTTTGTATATATGATCATCAGAGTACAACAATCAAATAATCAATTCTGGACAGTTATACTAACTAGTCCTCACAAATGTTGACCATACAACATACACATACAACGGAATGTAATCTACTATGTGAAACACACCTAAGACTCCTCTAGCTCGTCTCATGTGCTCCATAGCATCTTAACCTGAATCTGTAATACTCGGATTGACCCGTGCATTATAATAAAATAACACTCGAGTCGGTCTAGGAAACCAGTGTGAGAAAACACGCTCAATTTGAACTATTACTATTATCAATATCCTTTGGAAACAAAGGCATCTCGTAAAATAACATCACACATAAATACGATGATTTTTTACCCTACGATAACCAAAACATTTTATACCAAAATCATCTGGTATTATAATTGTGTCTATAGAAAATAAACTATAAAATAGCTAAAATGCGTGCATCTCACTTTTCAGCATATTTGGTATACAACTAAAACCGTACAGGTTCGTAGTGGATATTGGATTCCATACAATGACAGGGCTACGGGGGTACCGCTCGCCAGTACATATCCATAAAAATGTACCGAGATTTTACCTAACAATCCCTGCCAACACAGGACTGGCCTATCCGTTGCTAGATAGTACCGAATGTGTTATCATCCTGGGTGTTCCCACCCTAATCGACTGCTCTCTTTTCCATCCACAATCATATCCATAATTATAATATATCTATGGTAATCTAGAAAAGTGATAACATACCCTACTTGGGTGTGACCCATTTAGCCCTGATGCTTCTTCCATATTTTAGTCATTCTCGATTGTTGAGACTTGAGGCTACGTTTACCTTTAGCATGGCATTCATACTTGGAATGCTACCACTTCCTTCCAGACCATGATACAAATGATAGCACTCATCCAAACATGTTATTATGGGTCTGAACAAACAAAATCTCCAAATCACCATCTCCATCATCTTCAGGATATCACAATTTATAACGAACAAATCGGATCAAAGTGGTTTTCGGATAGTTAAATCTGTTCCCAGTCTCTTTGAATCTATTAAGGAATTTGGCCATATTTGATAGTCGATTATTTAACTATCAAATTACACACATAAGCAGTCACTTGGCCCAATTTTATGAATCTTTAAAATATTTATTTCAAATTATATTCACAAAGATATATATTCAAATCTCTTCCCGTATTCCAATATTTGAAACAAATTCAAATTCTTATATCCATGACGGGATATTTCAACCCATAACAATACTTAGAAATATTTTCGTATAACCCTCTCATAGTCAAAACATTTCCAATTCATCTTATTCCAATACTCAGAAAAATATAAATACATCTTCCAAAATCATATACTTCTCAACACTTAGGAAATATTCATAACTTATGGATTTTATAGGTATATTCACAAACGGGGAAATCTTCCCTTATTTCAACTTCATAAAACCATTTACATCCCTTTTTGTCAAGTCACAATTCATTATAATTCATTTCATAAATCTTTGGAATTTTTAATAATCCCTTCTATAATTTCTAAAAATCGATTTTATTTATTTAAAATGTTACTCGTAAATTTATAACTTCTTTTATGAATTTAGATTCATTTTCCAAAGTTCACATATCTAACCATCTCGGAAATTGCTTAAGTTTCCATAATTTCATTATAAGATTTCTCTTATAAATCACATCCATTCGACAAAATCCGATCACAATTTTAAGAGAATTTATAAATAAAAATCCAAACATTTACTTTTAAATTCTACATATATAATAATAATAAGTATTTTCAAAGAAAAATAATTTATTTCAAACTACGTTAAGTAATCATATCAAATCACCTTAAAATAAACCACAATAACTAATTTCCAAATTCATTTAAATAAATGCTAACCGATTTACAAAGCTTGTTATAAAATTTAAAATTCAATTCAACTAATATTAAATACTTGAATAATCGCTTTACAAAAGTATTTTAATGTTAATTATAGTTTTTTTAAACTCCATGGCTTAATAAATAAAAATCGCTTTTTAAGACAAAATTTAACCTCTTGATATTTTTTTTTAAAAATTCAACATAACCATTTTTATATCTGTAAACCTCTCTCGATTTATCACAAGTCGGTTTTCATTTCCAATCTCATAACCATTTCTAAATTCCCAAAATAAAATCCACTATGTCTTTCTAAATCGATTTCCATATCTATTATAAATTCTCATTGTGAATTTATATTTTCAAATTATCATATGATAATCATTTCACTTTATTCATAAACATCATTCATAAAAATTTAAACTCATTTCTAGTTTTTCTTTGTTGCAAAATATTTATATTAAATAAACTTCATTTATAAATCGATTTCTATTTAAAATTCCATTTGGAAATCTATTCCTTAACTAGTTCCAATTATAATCTAAATTCATTCAAAATTTCGGTTACGACTTCCCTTTCCTATTTTAAGAAATCCCATTATTTAAAAAAATTCAGTTTGAAATTTTTTATTTGAAACCATTTACGAAATAGCTAAATAAATATCCAAAATCAAATTATTTATTTTACCCAATCGATTCTTTTTTAAAAATCCCAAAATCCTATATAAATATTTTCACTTCAAAATCGAAGAATTTCAAAAATATTATCTACGATATTTATAATACAAAATTAGGGCCAGAGCTAGTATAACATCCAATAAATCAAATCACATCATAATCTATAACAGATTATTCAACACATCGTATATCACTATATATGAAAATAAAATCAACCATTTTAGGGAATCCTATTGGATCCCTCTAACCCGTTTCCTTGCAACCACAGATGTTATATAACATAAAATATCAATCCCACTTTGAGGTGGGATATCGCGGTAAAATAGGATCGTCCGCTATTATTTGAGCCGCATAATGCCTCGTCCGCTCCACTCGGTGGGAATATATCCAACTACTAATATATATACTACTATATATAATATAACATCCAACCCATAAATTATTATTAATTTATCCAATCAACCACTAATAAAGTTTTAGCAATATACACTACTACAAAACAGGCCACTTGCATCGGTTGTTCACCCCCCTGTTGCATCAGTTCTACAACTGATACACATGCAACCGATGCAACAGGCTTAACAGTTTTGCATCAGTTCTAAAACCGATGCAAAACGGTCCTTTTTGCATTGGTTGTTACCGACAACTGATGCAAAATACGGTTGCAACAAAGGAACATGTTGCATCGGTTGTAATGAAAACTGATGCAACAAAGGAACTTGTTGTACAGTACTCAAATAGACAATATATATATATATTATTGATTATAACAAACAATTAATGCATGCAATATTACAATCATTCAAAATTAAATTTAATGACAAATACAAACTGAATAACATAATACCAAAATAAACATATATCAATTAAAGTGTTAATAATCTATACCAAATAATGGTTCATACATTCATTTTTGCAGCATAATTTAGTCACGATCTCTGCTCTGCCAACAAACTTTAACTTCCTCTCCACCAGTAACCAACAGCATCTCCTTCACTAGTTTCCTCCTGATAGTGCCACAAGCCCATAAAACTACTCCGAAACTAATCCCTGACTGCAACAATCGACTCTGCCATCAATAATCCTCGAACACCTTAATCGACTCACATTAAAACATTCTCCAATACATCCAAACCATCTACCAGCAAGTACAAACATTATCCACCACTGCCTCTACGCACCATCTCCTTCTCTGACGTCATCATGTTTCCAATACTATGCTTTCACTGACAAACAAGTTTTATCATTCACTCTAGTGCCTGTACATCCACCAAGCCTTCTGATCACCTCTGTCATTCACCTATCATCCACAGCCGTAACTGTCTTTCATCGTCATACAAACTTCATTTCCAAACATTCTATCTTACTGCTACAAATGACTTCACCGCTACAACACTACAATCCATACTTCACTACTTCGACAGGTACTGTGTCTATGCCATCATACTTCAACAAAACCGCCTCTACAGACTTCCCACCCATACTTCAACCGATTCACTGTGCCATAATCCACTGCTAAACTAACCTCTTCCAAGCTATAACTTACTCCTACATCCACAGTGCACTACCGTACAAGCACTGACTGCTATCATCCACCCACACTTCATTAACACAACTATACCATCTCTTCCAACACTGGCCATGGTTCTATACTTCAACCTCCACTTGCATCTTCAACATTCAGCAAAAAGTCCAGCCATAGCATCAACCAGTGCACATCAACCTCAACCACACCACTTACCTGCCAACATTATTGCCCATACAATTACCACCATCTCCAAGTCCTCCAAAAACGCTTCATCGCCTCTCCATTAAACTGCACCTCAAAACGATTACAACACAACTCTCACGCTTCACAAACACACTACACCTCTCCTCACTGTCCAGTCTTCTACAATCATTCAATTTGATCACCTATCAACTGCATTCAACCTGAAATAATCATCACCCTTAACTACCTGCTGTCAATCCAGCAACCTCCCCACCTCCACTTACAACCAATCACCCCTTGTCTGACATCTATGCTAATGCAATCTGAATAGGCATCACTTTCCCGTGCAATGAACAACCTTAATCATTTGTGCTTGCAATAAAAAAAGGTTCAAACTCTAGAAAAATGGCAATGGGGCGAGTCTAGGGTCCAAACCCGGTCGACCCGCCCCTGTTTTGGCCCGTCCAGACCCGCCCCATTAGGTCATTGGGGTGGGTAGACCCGTGACCCGTTCTTGAGTGCTCCGGATCTAGGGCCAGGTCGGGGCTCGGTTAACCCGCCTCAACCCGACTCGCACTACTAACGTCTCATGAAACTGCTTTATTACTATAATGATTTATTAATTTTCTTAGATATAACTGACTCTAGCATGGATATTAAAATGTTCCAATAAATAATCTATATAAAAAATTAGAGTATTAAGTTGCGTCATTGATAATTATACAATAACATATGTATATATTTTCTGAATTGTTATTGTACACATCATTTTTACTAACATTCCTTAGACACGTTGTTATTTGTATTTCATGTATTATTTGGTGATAACGAGTATAAACAAATAAATACATGTAAGTTGGTACACAATTTTGAATCAATACATGAGACTCATTGGGTCTTGGGGCGGGTCGGGTCTACCCTGACCCGTACGGGTCCCGGGTACGGGGAAAAATTCCAGACCCGCACCGGGTCTACGGGGCAGGTCTGGGGCGAGGTCTAAAAATTCCGAGACGGGTATGGGGCACTAAAAACCCGCCCCAACCCTCCCCATTGCCATTCCTGATTCTTTATTCTCTTATGTTGACATTATACCCTCATCTTTCATGCCTTTTGCAAGTCCCAACATCACCAAATTCCTTTGTAATTTGAAAAATCAAGGCTGCTACTATTCAAAACACTTAAATCCTCTTCACATTGAAATAACCCACACTAATCAACATTAAAACTGTTCAACTCGCATTCAGAAACACTTTCCTTCTTTTAAATATTCTTACAAGAATTGAAGCTTGAAATATGCATAGATGGTGGCATAGAGTTATTCTTAATTCTAAACACGCTATACATAGATGGTGGTGGTGCCTACTTGAAATATGCATTATAGACATCTATGCCAACTACAATTAATTAAGGCTACCAAGTAAGTCCATAAATGCTCTCATTTATACTCTACAGTTTTCTAATGATTCAAAGTATATTCCAAATATAAGATAGAATTACTTATGCTAATTAATTGAATTATTGACTCTTTGTCCAGGTAATTCATTCATTACATTCACATTCTAATACTTCACGCCACTAGGAATTAGCATTCAAAGGTAAAGACAGACAATAAACAATCCAAAAACAAGGGCTGCCGGGAAAATTAAAATTAGTTGAAAGTGAAATGATGCAATGGTCAAACTTAGAATGAATATTTCCTCTCAGCGTGGGAAATTTGAAATGGTAGGGAGACAATTTAAATCCCAATGAGTATAGTATCATTGAAAATGAAACTTAAAGAGTAATTTTAAACTTGTGAGTGTCAAAAGAAAATGTATGTCCAACTCCAAAGCAAATGACATATCTAAAGCTCCTTTGGATGAACCTCTAAAAGTTGCACTTTTAGATACAGAAGCAGAAAGAAAGAAAGAACATGGCTTTTAATATCTACTTTTATACCTTTTCAATAAATACAAAAGCACATTTATTTTTAGTCGGTAAAGTAGTTATCAACGGTTCAAAACTGCTTATTCGATTGCAGCATCCACTACGTGCACATATAAGATTTTATTTTTTGATATATAGCTTCCACGGGTAATTCAGTTAACCATAACAAAGTTTAACAAGTTGCAAAAAGAATTATAAACTTTACAAGCAATCCAACCATAAAAATGGACCACAAAAGCATCCATTACCCATTTGTATGGAGTGTAACTAAAGTTTTTGCATATTAAGTGTTCTGTGCACACAAATATTTATCCAAAGTGCACATTACAATTACTTACCACAAAGTTAGAATTTTCGCTGATGACGTTTTCAAGAGCACCCCATGTATTGGTTACTTCAATAAATTGCCCTTTTGCTATTTGTTGCTTTTTTGTTCAGCTATGCTAACATAAGAATTTGCTTATTTCAGCAAATAAAATGATGAATGTGTAATGATAAATCAATGGAAATTCAATAAAAACCTATTCGCTTTGTCCGCTGTAAGAAAAGATGCCCATGAAAACTGCATTAAAATAATAAATTAGGCAACAAAATTCTACTTCTTATGAAATGATATACGATTCAGCAATCATGACTTAACCACAAAATCTTCTGGTGAAATCCAGCTATCACCAATAGTAACTCCTCCAAGTTTAAGCTTCAATTCCCCCGATTTAACAGCCTTGAGAATCGATAGCCCAAGTGTTATTGCGTACTTTCCTCTATATGATTCATCCACTAAATACAAATTACGATCCATATGCAAATGTTAGAGACACACTACACAAGCAAAAAAAACATTGGATTACGAAGAGCATTCATTATTAAATCAACATAGCCCTTATCCAGGAACCCAACCTTCTTTACCATAGGGAAATATCAATGTAAATTTATCACACGTTAAGTACCTGTTCACATATCAACGCATGTTCAAAAGAAGAAGTCATTCAAGATTTAAAGCTCTCTACAAAGTCAGACTGCTTGTGAAGCTTGCCTGCTCGACTTATTGAATAGGTTTGTGTAACACTTGACTGGACTATTTTGTTTTCAATTCACATCGCTTATAAATATTCATATCTCAACTGGGTTTGATTATTGCTAATGAACACCCACTTCGACTTGACTTGCATTTTCTTTTCGGATTCAATAGCAAACAATTGAATTTTGTGTGTGTTTGTATTATGTGAAATTTGCTTTATTCTTCAAGAAGTTGGCACATCAATGTAATCGTAAATTTTGGCATCCATTTTATTATATTTCAGGACCTCCAAACTTCTAATCTCAGTAAAAATTGACTTTTGAAAATGTATAGCTGGACATACAGTTAAATCAAAAAGGCGGTAGTTTATGTGAGTTTTAGTCAATATGATTTTTTACTTTCTAAGCTTAATAGCAAAGTTACCCACAGTCATGCATCCTCTTTTGTATTATTAATTGTATATGGATCTCATCTACAAGAAAGTAAGGGTTACTAAAAAAAATTATTCTCTGTACAAGCTTTACCACTCGCATGTTGACTTGTTCATGTTTTTATTATTCATGTTCCAAAGTTTACTTCTATGCTGTATCACAATTATGGAAACTTCAGTAGCTTTAATGTATTAGTTTATCCTACCTTTCATGTCATGCTATAAAGATTTTATGAAGTACTTATTCTCCAGTTACAATTGAAATATATTATTTATGTCTGAAAATAGCGGAAGTCAATGCTGTCAACCTCCAACTTATACCTGTTATACCTATGTATCTGTATTTAACTATGATATCGCTCTTATTTATTCTAGAAAATGGCTATGTTAAGGTGAAAAACAGTTTTCACAAGTTAGTGGGAGTGGATGCTGTTTTTGAATTCAGGCCAAACAAATACGAAATGAGTAACAAAGATACCTCTTTGACTGCACGAAGAATCAGCAAGAAAACCCCATCTCCCAAATATCCACCGCTACGTCACAAGTGTACTTTTTTACTTTCCTTTGCAGTTTAATTTTTACATCACTTCACAAATTTAAATATTTGTTTACTTTGGCCAAACTTACAACTAGATCTTCTGTCTTGCTGTAGATGTCAACTGTCAGTGAACACAGTAACTCCATTGAAAATGTGTCCACACAGAACTGTGATACATCTTCGGCACAAGCTGATTTCAAAGGGAAACAAGTGGTCACTTTGTTAAGTAAACTGAGTTGAACATTTCATAGTTTTAACACATTATTTTAAATAATTATTTACAAAGTTATTGTGTTTCTATAGATTTTCGAAGAGGGTAGCAATGAGAAAATCAATACTCACAACGCATTGCCCCAGGATGAAAGGGAGGATGAAGACGAATTGTTATTGCTGTATGTCATCAACTCTACCATCAAAAAAACTGCTTAGTCATCAACTTCTGCTCACTGCCTCTACTTTTATCAATCCCCATTCACTGCTTGCTGTCTATAAGAAATATATCAAAAAACTTCTATCAATCCCCATTCACTACTCACTGCCTCTACTTTTATCATCTTCTGCTCACTGCCTCTACTTTAAGAGATTCATCGGCAAATAAGAAAATACCAACCTGGATTGACTTTGTACATAGGTAAACATACACAAAATAATGGTATGCATAGAAAACAACATAGTGACCAATATCTTTAATATGCATACAAAGTTTTGATCTGAGCATGTAACCACGGACATGGAATTTCATATACATACTAAGAAGCTGTGGTATATAATTTTGGATTGTAGGTTCCTGTCCCATTAACTAACTAATTCTCATGGATTCTGAATATATATTTTTAATCTGAATTTCAGTGCATTCCGGTCAAGGACTTGCTATGGTAATTTTTAAATGCAATTGCATTTTTCTTCCAGATCTAATTATTGTCAAACAACTATTTTGTAGTACATTTGGAATCTTTTATTGACTATTTTTGTGTGCTCTAACCGAAATAATAAAAGATTGTTGTGTCTCCATTCATTCTGGATTCGTATGCTTGGCGATCCAAACTACAACAACAAAAGATTGTTGTACCTTTTACTAATTATTGAATTCACTTGAAATTAACGAATAAGGCTGATCTCATCCAAAATGTAATACTCAAAACAATCGCTAATGGCAATTATAGAACTGGTGATCTTATTTGGCACTACAACAACTACTGATCTTACCAAAGCTGTCATCGACAACCTTTAAATTATGATTATATTAATTCATCTCTTACCACTATAGTGTTGAGATGCTAAAAAAGGCAAAGAAATGACTGCAAATCAGATTTCTAATTTATTTATGCTTGTTGTCGAAAATTAAAAAAGTAACTTGTATCATGATAAACAAAAAAAGCAGCATTTGAAAATCGAAAATTAGCATTTCATTCGTGAAATCCAAATCGATCAACTTAAACAAGTAATCCAAATCGAGTAATTTAAAAAAGGAAGATTCGGTACCTTAATAATGAGAAGGCATAGAGAAATCCGAACCAAAAATTAAGGGCGAAATTCAATTTCTAGGTTTTTTTTCTGTTAGGAACGTGGAAATTTTTTTGGGGGGAAATGTTTGGAAACAAAGCGGGAGAAGGCAGTGGGTCGGCGGGAATTAACTTGTGAACCGAAATTGTTTTGACCCCTAAATAACTTACATCGCCTTTGCCAGTGAACCGATGTAAAAAAAGTTATTTTGGGTCCAACTACAGTAAAATTGCATCAGCTACAAAAAAATGAATGCAAATAAAGGTAGTTGCACCAGTTGTAAAGACAACCGATGCAACTAACACTATTTGCATCGGTGTATTTTCTTCGGTTGTTGACGACAACCGATGCAAATTGTATTTTTTTCCTATATATTGCTTTCCACATACCAATTGCACTGGTTGTTAAAACATAACTGATGCAAATACTTCTACTCCCATCGGTTGTGGTAACAACCGATGCAAATGAGGCGAAGCAACATGCCTATTTTGTACTAGTGATAAATTTAAAATCAGCAATCCAAATGAGTGAGATTTATTCACCTTAATGCTTCACAATTTGCCAAACGATCCTATTTTAAATCAAGTCGAATGACGTTCGATTTAACTTAAAATTCTTGCTATCCCAAATTAATTCTAGATTGTAGTTCATATCATTATGAGTCCAACGTCACTGGCTTCGTTCGATTCCGACTCTAAATGAATTAGTTATGAATCTTATAAGCATTCAACTTTAATAGTATAATTTTCTCTACTTGAACATAATTAGCTTTCCTTAATCATGTTATTAATTAACAGATAAACGAAACCCCATTACTACATAGCTCGCGACGACACTTCAAAACCGCTAAAACACATCTTCGGCCTCGACCAAAAATCCAACGTCACCGCCACCATCAACTCCCGCAACCTCACCCAAGCTCCCCATATATGCACCTCACCCAGTTCGACGCGCCAGCATAAGCCTCGCCATCCAATGCACCTCCATTTGACAATCCTTAAAAACCCTAATCGCACGACTTCACTGCCGAGACCATCGCTAGCGCCTCGAACTTCGTCATTCACCGACTACACAATCGTTGCCCTCGCGCTTCGCCATGGCAATTTATCGCATGAATAATTTTATATTTACTTCAATAAACTCTAAGGGGAAAAAAAGGAAACATGATTTAAAGCGAAAAGGTAGGGTGGCTGCTCGGGGTAGGTCGGTTGATTTGAAGCAAATGTGGCTGGAAATAAAAATATATTATTTAAAATTTCAAAATATCTCGTTAATGCATTTTAAAATCCCAAACCCCAACCGAGCATGCCGTCTGGCATTCCTAATGTTATACCCTTATTTGGAATGAAATGGAACAAGTTTCGAGCTCCAATTCGATTTTATGGAGTAGATAGCTTTTTGAACCTAATTGTAATACTAAATTTTCAATATTATTTCAACGCATTTCTATCCCGTATGACCAAAAGAGTATCTCCAAACGCTACAAATTTGAAATTCGATAATAATACACTGTTACGGATCTAATGGAATTTGTTTCCTTGAATTCCGAGACTGTGCCCCGGATCACTATTTTAATGCGTCGATTAAATCGACGATTTTTAAAATTTATGCAATCTCTTGAAATTTCAATTTTAAAAACTTATTGACTAAATTATAATTCAAATAGAATTTATACCAACATTATAAATCATTTTCAATTCATATTCAATTCAAATTTTAATTATTCATCATTTTCGTATTACTATAAATCGTTATATTTGAAATTTAAATTCATTATATAATTTCAACCGAAATCTTCATATTCAAAAATTAATGTATATTCTAAATCAATATTTAAAACTAGTTAAATATTCAAAGTCAATCAATGTAAAATTCGGGTCATTACAACTTTCATACCACCGTAAATTATAAAGATTATTTATAGAAATCAAATTTATCGTTTTTGTTACGTTTTCGATATTTCGACTGGCTTTATACCTCATTCAGAAACTAAGCTAGGTAAGTCAGGGCACTAATTGATCCTAGCCTGGGCTTAGTTAAACAGTTTGATCCTCATAGATAGAGGATCAATCTACTCATCTTTTTTATTGCTAAATATAAGACTACTCAATTTCCATTAGTAACAAAATTTGTATACGAAAATAATACATATATACTAAGCACCAATCTTCGATTTCAAACATAAACTATCCTTTGGTTAACAATGAAGCCATTCAAGTTGGGGTATGATTGCCCCTCAACCCTTTACCCGACGACATCCTTATCTTTTTGGACAGGTTAATATTTCCCTACCTCGAAGTTTAATATCAAGTATAAGACCTTATAATCCTGTATACCATTTATAATAAACAAAATATTATAAACAAACTACTTTTCATAAAAGTACACTTCCTTTGTTATATCAAATAGTTCTTTAAATCACCTATATACATCTCAGCTCTCAGTTGAAATACTTTAAACAAGTTTAAACTTCCAATCAAAACATTACTTAAAACCTCACCTTTTTTAAAAGAATACTACTTTGATAATTAAAAGGATTTCCTCTATATAAACCACTTATTTGTATATCTAAAATTAAATCATTTAGATCTCAAGTCTCCTTTAAATCTTCTACTTTTCAAATGTACAATTTTTAAAACACTTAAATTATAATTCAAAACTCTTATACAAAAAAATTACTTCAGGAACGTAATCTAACTTCAATATGAAAAGGTAAGATTTTGCAACGATCCAGATTTTTCCGTCGTTTAATTTTGAATAATTAAATGGTTTTAAGTATTAGATTTGGAATATAAATTGATTTTTTAATATGAAGAGTTTGGTTGAAATTATAAAATGAATAAATTTCAAATAAAACAACTTATCATAATATGGAATGGTGAATAACTAAAATTTAAGTTGAACATGAATCGAAATGATTTCTAATGTTGATATAAATTATATTTGATTGAATTGAGTCGGTAAGTCTTTAAACTGAAATTTCAAGTGATTTCGTCAATTTTTGAAAATTATAGTTTTATTGACGTGTTATAATAGTCTTCCGGGGAACAATCTCGAAATTCAATAAAATTAGATCTATTGGATACGTAATGGTGTATTATTATCAAATTTTAATTTTTGTAGCATTTGGACTTACTATTTGATCGTACTGTATAGAAACACATTGAAATTAATATCGAAAATTTAATATTATAATAGGGTTCAAAAATCTATCTTCTCCATACGATCGAATTAGGTCTCAAAACTCGTTCTATTACGTTCAGAATAGGGGTATAACATTAGAAACCTAGGTGGCACGCCTCAATTGGGGTTTGAAATTTCACTTTATATTATACGAGATATTTTGAGTATAAAATTAAAAAAAGAAATACTACAAGCTGACATAACCCTTAACCTCGGCCACCCTATACGTACGCACAACCGCCCCTTTACCATTTAAAATCGCATACTTCTTTTCCTCTTCACAAATATGAAATCTGTTCGTATAATAAAATAAAATAAAAATGAAAAGAGGGGAAAGATCGAATGAAGGCTGCAAGGCGATCTAGGGGGACTCATCGCAAGTAGGACTATCGTGGCGCTTGTGCACACGACAGAGTGGGATGGCTGGAGGTGCATTTGTCAGTTGGCTCTTGTGGCACGAGGGAGATTAGGTAAAGCGTACATGCACGTTGATGAGGGCGATTGTTGGCATGGAAGAGGTCGAGCGATGATTGATTGAGGGAACTCGACCTGAGGAGCATCACGACTCGGAAGATGAGGAACGAACGACAGATTTAGTCGCCTTTTGGTATTTGTGCATGCCTGTGCTAGGAAGGAGAAGGGATTAAGGGTGAGATTAGCTTAGTTTAATTAGGGGGATTAATTTATTGATTAACTGTTTTATTAATTTAATTATCTCGATGTTAATAAATTAGCAATTCATTCATACGAGGTCCAATAATCACGAAATTAGCCACGTTCGATTCGTAGCTGCGAAATAAACAATTTGGAATCAAATTGGAATACATCGATTTTAGCTGGAATTTTTAGATTAATTCGAACATCGTCCGATTTAATTTAAAATTGGAACAATCAGCAAATTTAAAAATCAAGGTGAGTAAATCTCACTCATTTTGGATTACTGGAATTAATTTATAATAATTAAAATTAATTATTGGATGATTGGTTGAATCGATATATTATTATCAGTTGGATATTATATTATATATAATAGATATTTATTAGTAGTTGGGTATAGTTCCGTCGATTGGAGCAGATGAGACACTATATGCCTCGCATAATAGCGGATGACCCTATATTACCCCGATATCTCGCCTTGAATTAAGCGGGATTGGTATTTTATGTTATATAACAAGTGTGGATGTAGGGAAACAGGTTGGGGGATCAAACTGGATTGCTCAAAATATATTGAATTTTTCATATATAGTGATATATGATGTGATTAAATAATCTATTATGGATTGTTGTATGATTTGATATATTAGATGTTATAGTAGCACTGGCCCTAATTTTGGTATATTAAAAACCATAAAAATATATTGATTTTTTCATATATATAGTGATATATGATGTGATTAAATAATCTGTTATGGATTGTTGTATGATTTGATATAATGGTGTTATAGTGCACTGGCCCTAATTTTTGTATACTAAAACCCATAAATAATATTTTGAATCTTAAAAAAAAATTCAAAGGTGATTTTTGGAAATAAAAATATTTATATGGAAATTGGAATATTGAATAAGGAATGGTTTGGATTAAATAAAAGATTTGATTTGGAAATATACTTAACTATTTTGTAAGGAGTTTTCAAAAATATTTTTTTTTTGAAATTTATATATATACACAAGGAAATTGAAAAAAGGGATTTTAATCATATTTATTAAATTATAATTAGAAGTTGAAATAGATATTTTGAAAGAATTAAAAGAAATTTTTGATATAAGAATATTTATATCGAAACTTGGCTTATTTTAAAAGAACTGGATTTGGATAATACAATGATTTGATTTTGGGTTTGTACTCAACTGTTCATAAAATGTTTTAATTAAAGATTTAAAAATAATTGATAAAGAATTTGTATAATGAATTTTAAGTAGTATTTCTCAAAAATATGGCAAAAAGTGGGAATCAGAATTTTAAACGAAGTTGAGAAACAATTGGAATTTATTGGGAAATAGATTTGTATATGGGATTTAAAATATAAATATTTATAAATGGAGTGTTTAATATAAATCTCTTATAGACCGAAAATGAGTTTATAAAATATATAAATGACGTTTATAATAAAGTGCAATTATAATCATTTGATAATCTGGGAATGTAAATTCAGCGTGTGAATTTAAAATGAGACATGGAAAATCGGTTTAGAAAGGAATAATTGTGAAATTGGCAATAAAAATCGATTTGCGATAAATCGAGAGAGATTTATAAATGTAAAATGGTTATGTTGAATTTTATGGAGAAGTTAAGTTTTGTTTAAAAATTGGGATTTTTTATTTATTAAACTATATAGTTAAGCTGTTTTAGTATTGAAATATTTGGGAAGTGTATTTTTCAAATATTTATTGAAATCAAATCAAATTTTTATAATAAGCTTTGTGAATCGATTAGTTTTTATTTAAAAATGAATTGGAAATGAGTTATCGATGTTTATTAAAAGTGCTTTGATATTTTAAATAATTACATAAACTGGTATTAAAAATAAATTATTATTCTTTAAAAATACTTATTATATATAGAGAGAGATTTGAAATGAATGGAATTTAGTTATAAATTCTCTTCAGATTTCTAAATGGGGTTTATTTAACAGATGTGATTTTATAAGAGAAAACCTATAATAAAATTCTAGGAACTTAAGGAAATTTCCGAAATGTTAGAAACAAGAACTCCGAGATTGAATTTGAATTCATAAAGAATTTATAAATGGATAGACGAGATTATAAGTGTTCATAATCGATTTTGGAAAATGTAAAAGGAATTAATATAAATTCTAGAGATTTAAGAGATAAGTTATTAAATATTTCCTAAGTATTGATATTAAAAATGACTTCGGAAAATAGGTTTACTATATTTTCCTAAGTGTTGAAATGAAAGGCTTTGGAAATATTATAGCGTTCGAAGGATTTATATAGAGATATTTTTTCTATGTAATGGATTATAAATCGAATTTGGAAATATTTTACTAAGTCTTGAAGTAAAATATGATTTGAAAATATCATGTTATGAATATAAGTATTTGGAATTGTTTTCAAGTATTGAATTACTAGAAGAGATTTGAATAGACATCTTTGTAAGGATATTTAATGTTTGTGAAATATTTAATATGGGCCTAGTGATTGCTTATGTGTAATTTGATAGTTAAATAACTGACTATCAAATCTGGCCAAATTCACTAATCGTTTCGACGAAACCGGGATCGGATTTAATTTTCTAAAAACCACTTCGATCTGATTTTGCATTTCGAATTGTGATATCGTGGAAATAATGATGGTGATTTTGGAGATTCGGTTTGTTCAGACCCAAAACAACTTGTATGGATGAAAGATATCGTTGCATCGTTACTTGGAAGGCAATATTAGCATTCCAAGAATGAATGCTATTCTTAAGGTAAATGTAGTCTCGAGCCTCATCAACCGAAAATTGACAAAAATAAGGCATGCAACAAGGCCAAGTGGGCCGCATCCATTACAGTATGATCATCACTCATATAGAGTGGACATTTATCATCATTACTATCTTCTATTTGTATGCGTTTCGGGGCCCATTAGTGGTGATCATATTCGGTAATAGTAGTCAAGTGCTAGGCTAGTCTTGTGTGGCAAGGGTACAAGATGTTCTTGTCAGGCCTCGGTGCATTTTATCTAGAGATGCACCATTGAAAGGTAGTTTCTTACCTTGTCATAGTATGGAATCCATTCTCCAATAAGCACTGGACGGTTTTGATTGTGCCCAACTATGTTGAAATGTTACCTTGTCATAGTATGAAATTCATTCTCCAATAAGCACTGTACGGTTTTGATTGTGCCCAACTATGTTGAAATGTGAGATGCAAGAATTTTAATTATTTTATAGTTTACATTCTGTAGACACTATTATAATTTCAAATGATTTTGATATAAAAGGTTTTGGTTATCATAAGGCAAAAACTCATCGTGTTTATGTGTGGAGCGGTCTAACGAGATACCTTTGTTTTTCAAATAATTTTGATAATAGTAATAGTTCAAATTAAGTGTGCTTTCTCACGCTGAATTTCGAAACTGACTTGGATGTTATTTTAATTATAATGCTTGGGTCAGACCAAGTATTACATATTCAGGTTAGGATGCTATGGAACACAAGAGACAAGCCGGAGGATGTCAGATGTATTCCATCTACTCGATTATATTCCGATGTGTGTGTAGGTTGTATGTTCAGCACTTGTGAGGACAAGTTATTATAACTATCCAAATTGATTTGTTTATTATTGTACTCTGATGATTGTATGTATATTACAATTACAGTTTTCTTTGTATAAAGATTTGTTATTATATATTATATTTTGTCCCGCTACGATTGTGAGATTTTACGTATTATTGTGTCTATTTTTTTCTATCCCTTTTATTCTTCACCCCTAGCAATCGGTGTTTCTGGCACTTGAATTTTCGACATGCTATACAATAAAATGTATTGATGTCGATTTTCGAGGGTCAAAAATTTCGGGTCGCTATAGATTTTCTCTTTATAAAATTTAAACCTCTTACTTAAATAACTCAAATAAATTCCTAAAAATATATTTAAAACTTCAATCTTAATTTTAAATACTTTTGCGACTTTCGTTAAATACATTAAAAAGAATTTATAAAATATTAAAATAGATAGCCATTTATACTTTGCTAAAAACATACATTTTCAAAGTGCATTTATAGCGATTATCGCTATATGGACTGTAACTTTTATAACTTGGTTTTGTAAATCAATTTAGCTTTTAAACTCCATTTTTTTTCAATATTTTATACTATTATCAGGATAGAAAACATTTACTTACAAATTTTATATGAGCTAAAGGTATGTTAATACCTTTTATAACAAATCAAAAACCATATCCTTTTCCAAAGAGTATCACTACGAGGCTTAGCGATCACTATGGTACTTAAAATCATAGTGGTCATTTGCATAAAAAAGGAGTTTAACTTTTTAAAATCATATTGCAGTCATTTGCATAAAAAAGAATATATGTAAACAAAAATTGCAAGGCAAAGAATCCTTAAGGATCCCACTACAAAATTTCTACCCTTCAAAGTGATTCATAGCGACCTCTTCGCTACAAAGACACTTCAACTTCCATTCATGTTTGCTTGCCCTTGACTAATCCTTATGTGTTATATATTATGACCATACACGAAAGTGTACAACGAGTACCCTGTAATTCAGAGTTGCATATGTCTCATTCGCTACCAAGTGGAATCAATTACAACCAATATCAGAATCAATCCATATACAATTATATATTCAGTATATGTAATTACTATTCATCCAGCAGATATACACCATATAATATGGCATATAAAGTAAGCATTCTCACATTTAATCTGGACCAAACTCTAGAAAGAAGCTACCATCCTCCGACTTCCATCTAGACCAACACAAAGCCACTCTTTCCTTGTCTTGCTTGCGCCTACCCCCTAATTAACTTATGTCCATGGCTCCCTGATCACCATAGTTGCGCACGACCTTGTAGGGTTTGTAGGGATTTGTGCTCCAAAGCTTCGAACTTTAGCAAGATGGCGGTGTGTGCTAAATGTATACAAGCTTATGCAAGAAGTTAGAGGAGAAAAGAGATGAGTTTGAAGTGGTTTAGTTTAAGAAAAATAATGGAGAAGAAAAGAGCCTAAACTTAGAAAATGAAAACAAAATGAACTTAAGGGTGTAGCCTCCTCTTTTATGAACACAAAAAGGGAAAATGACCTCACTTATCCCTTCACCAAATTACCAAACTATCCCTCCACTACTTTTCCATAACAAAATTCCTCCACGTGCTACTCCATGTGCGAAATTTCATTCCCTAAAAACATGTATTATTCATCACATCACATAAAACAGTATGCTCTTTACTTTATTGCTAACTAACATCACTAGCCCCCGATTAATTTTCTAGCTATACTTTAGGCTAACCACTTCTTATTTGTTAAATATATGTGCATAATATTTGCGCAACAACGTTGCATTAATTTTCGTTTGGTAAAAAGTCCAAAACCTAAAAAACGAATTTCGGTCATATTTTCAATTTTTCATCCAGCCTACTTATTATTGTAAAAAAAAAATCAAAAGTGAATTTTCTATCATCACTTATATTAAATAAAGATGGTTATTTGATTATTAAAAACCATTAATTGAATATCTAAACTCAAAGCGATAAAATTTCACGTCGTTACATGTTCTATAATAAATAAACTTTATTACTATTGCGACTAAAATTCTCCAACCATTATACTTTTATGGCTGTTTCAATAACAAAATGTAAAACGAACAATGAGTAGAATTGTAATAGAAAAACAATATGATATAACCAATATAGTTGAGTCCTGTTATCATTTTCCTAGAAAATTGGTAAAATTACAAAAATGTTGATTTTCATGCATGTTCCAAGCCTTAATTCATCAATTCCTAATTCAAATTGATAAAATATTTTACTTACATTTTTCATCTTATTTTCTTCTATCATTAATGGTTCACTCTATTTCTACATTACTCGGTTAACCATAAGCGATCTCATTTACTTCCAGATTTCCTTCTAGGACTAAGATGGATTTTTGATGTAAGTTTTATAATTAAATTTTGTTAAATGTTTAGGTTGGGTTAGTAAGTGTTTAGGTGGATGTAAATAGTATCACCCTTATAATATCATTTAAAACCTAACCAAAAAGAAACATGTTATTAAAAATTTAAATTATCTAAATTATGCATCTTCTGTTATAAATTTATAATTTTTTTTATAATCTATGCATTTAGGTTTTAAATTAAAAGCATAAAAGGAAAATAGACACTTTTTGATTTTAATAATTTTTTTACATAAATTTCAAAAATTATAAACGAATATCGTCACGCAATATCGAAATTACTATGTTTAGAACGTAAAATTGATAAAATTAATTTTTAGTTTTAAAATAAAAGATCTTTAAATGAAGAAATAAAGATATGCTGACAAAAAATTAAAAAACCATCTAAATTTTAATCTCAATTCTATAATTCATTGATTTTCATTACTTCACTTTCAAGTCTACAAAACATACACCGATGGAAAAGTTAACCCTTAACAAAAAATAGGCATATAGAAAGGCATTACTATCTACACATACCTAAACCATCTGTAATGCCACTTAAATACGAGTTAAGATTAATTTGAAAAAATACTATGAACACCCACTTCGACTGGTTATGCAACACTGAGTAAAAAAATAATCACATGGTTTGCATAACCGAACAATGCGAATGAGACCTAATTTTTGGTTTTTAATAAGTTATTGTAGGAATTGGTTGGTTTTTCTATTACTATTCAAAGTATACAATATATTTATTTTTGTTGTGCTCTCATTAACTATAATGTTCAATTTACTTGTAGGTTTTGTTAATGTTTAGCTCGAAGATTGCATGTATTATAAATTTAATTTTGGTTGATAGTAGCACATATACTAATTTAATTTTTGGTAAAAAAGGTTTTAAAATTGAAGAGTTTCATAAAACTATTTTTTGTTTGTATCGTTATAGTTTGGAAACTGTTCGTAATACAGAGCGAATATAATATTGCAATGTCGGTTTATTTTTTGAAAGAAAAAGCGTAAGAGGAAAAATGAAAATTTAAATCGATGGGTGTGGATGAGTATGCGGAATAACCTAGTGGATGGGAAGAAAATTAGACGAGAGGTGTATATTTAGTGTGTAGATAGTAAAAGACTTTGTTTAGAAAAAAGTACATTCAAATAATAAATTAATTTTTTTGAATTTGTAATAATATATCTAGAAGTGAATAAACAGAGATAACTACCACAAAATCGAAATATCGTCTGAAATTAAATCTTCAGATTCTATATCCTTCGTCCATTAAAGCAAACAATACTATCTTTCCTATGAAGTAACATCTTTCCTTTTTTTCTCTTTCTTTTAGGATTCTATAAATCCGCTCCCCCAGGCGGCTAACATAATTTACGGGAGAACGAGAGAAGCCTGAAAGGTGAAATCTGCATAGCTTATTCTAAAGTTTCTGCGTGCCTCTCTAACTTCTATTTTATGATAATTTGTTGGAAATTTTATTTCACCTCTGTTTGCTAGTTACCTCGGCGGGTTGGTTATTGTAAAAATTTTTGAATCTTAGTTACGATCTGCCGTTGATTCGATTATTTATTGATTCAAACTTATGTGTATGGAATTCTATATTTGGATTTGTAAATATTTCAGCATAATGTTCCCTTGTTTATCATCATCATCATAATAATATAAGTAATATAAGTTAATTCTTTTGGAGCCTATCTTATTTCCGTATGAAAACCATCTAAGCCAAAATTATTCTATGTAGTTAATTTCCATGTCCATTGGTTTTAGCGCTTTCAGCCTGCGTTTCACAACTTCGAACCCTAGACTGCTGCTCCAATCCAAAGAAATTCGAAGCGCAAATAGCAAATAAGCACATTGGTTGTAAGGCCGTGATGAAAAAAATCAATCGCTACATTAAAATCGGCCATTTCTACGTTATTGAGGTAATTTGATTGTTTTTGATACCTTGAAACCTTTTCCTTTGCGTATTGATGCTGATTTTGTTGCAAATGATATGCTAGACATTTACTGACAGCAAACCATTCAAAACCGAGTCTGAAATTATTTAAATTGGGAATGAAAAAGAAACTAGAATTTGTAAATTCAAACTACAATTTTTTAACTGCAAATTTATTTATCCTTTTACCCATACTAGAATTTTAATTTCCTTTATCATTATTCTCATCATTGATATGAATTCATTTTGTATCAGTTTGTAAGAATATCAGGGAAATAGCGTTAATAAGAGATAGGAAGTGAGAACAAAAAACATTCACTAAATGCATTTGTGAAACATCAGATGTATTTATGATATTGGCACAACTATGACCATTAAAAACATCACATGTATTTATGATTTTTTATTTAAAATGTCTAAGGATGTTGTTTTCTCTTCAATGCTACCGATTATCACAATGCAATTTAAAGTGTTTTTGGGCTACATATGTGAAACGACATTTAGTTTCGCTTGGTAATTTGAAGTTGGAATGACTTGGTTTCCATTTAGATTTTTACATATCCAGATTAAAATGGAAATAAAGGGAAATATTAGGCATGAATTTTTTGCCCAGAAGAGCATATTTCCACAATTTTCATCCAAGCTTGTTCACTGATCATCTCATTGTCATTTCAGGTGTGACTATGCTTATTTGGAATTCCCGTTATCTCTGGAATGTATCTCTGACTTGACTACCTTTATTTTACAATCATGAAACCTTGGTCGGTTTTCATTTGGATTTTTATGTCCTTTCAAAATCTACTCATGCTTAACCAGTATTTTGCATTATTGGAACTGGAATTTAAACTTTAAAAATTGGAAAATTGAAGTTCGATACTCAAATCCATCAACTTTTGCAACTGATTGATATTTGTAAGCAAAGAGTTATGAGTTATAATTTCTTTTTAAAGAAAAGACGATTGTCAAAATTTCTAACCATTATGTTTTATGGGAAAAATAAAAGCCAGTACGAATATCTAGATTTTCTTGAGATGCTAGGAGAAACTATTAACTGCTAACAACTGTACACTTGCTATTTTAGAATAACCCTAACCATGATTTGTTACATGGTACTTAATTCAATAATTAGACCTAACAATATACTAGACTTAGTGAATAAATATGGGCATGTTAGTTTTGTCTTTATCTTAACATGTGCACACAATTTTGTCATCTACTTGCTTTTGCTGCTAGATTTTAAAATTGGTTGAGTATTATGATATGACAAGCCGATTTAATTGATTTAGTGGGTTGGAGTTTACTATATAAAAGAAAATGGAAAGTGGGATGATCAAGGAACCCGATGTATCATGATTCATTATATGGAGGTAATCATACATAATTCCCATTATACCATGCTTGTTTTCTAAAAAAATATTTTATGTTCATCACTATATTTTTATATAAAACGTTTCACGATCCATCTGCTAAACCATTTTCTAAATTATTCAGTTGGTAGCATTTGTCCAATCGAGAAAATTCTTTCCTATGGAATTTGTTGTTAAATTCATCTAATCGTCAACTAAACAACTATTCTAATTTTGTTATATTACTAACTTTCGCAATTGCAACTTGATCAGGTGCGTGGTTGAGGTTTGTGGGTGGTTGATGTAACAGAATGAACATCTTCATATTTTTTTAGCTTCCTACAAGAGTTTAGTTAGGACTGCATGTTTATGTCCCCTTCCTCGCTAGCTGCAGTTGGTGGCTACTATTTTGCAAATAGCTAGGATTTCAATTTCACATTCAAAGATATTGTTTCTCTTAGTCAAAAGCTATTGAACATACTTCCTTCGATAAATTAATTCTCTTCAGTTACATCAGTCTCATTCAATGGTTTGCTTAGTATCACACTGTCCTAATGCCTAATGTACTGTGTGTATATAAAAATGCAGTTCATGGGGAATATAGTGTTTTAGATCATTTGTTTAATAAATTGTTTTCCTAGTAAGTTTCAATATTGTTTTTCCCATGTAAGTTAACTACAAAAAGGAGTTTTTGCTACACGTATATCATTATATATAGGAAGCTTTTGCAATATGTGTTATGGTACGTAACCCCAGAAGTGGTTTTTTTCTGTGTTTTATTACCCGGACATGCTTTATTTTAATAACTTCTTGAACTATTTTAATAGATACAGTTTTATTAAGTTATTATCTACAACAAAACAAAGAATCTTGGCTTCCTTAGTTATAGCATTTGAAAAAAAAATAACGTTTAGCAAAACTATTTATGTACCATGGAAAATCAGTTTGGATTACAATTTCACTTTCAAAGATACCGTTTCTCTTAGTTAAAAGCTATTAAATAGATGTTTGGTAAATTAATTATGTTTAGTTACATCGGTTGCATTCAATGGGTTGCTTAGTATCACACCATCCTTATGTCTGATCTACTGTGTGTGTGTGTGTATGCAGTTCATGGGTAATATAGTGCTTTAGGTCATTTGTTTAATATATTGTTTTCCTAATAAGTTTTCAATATTGTTGTTACCGTTAAAGTTAATTACGAAAAGAAGTTTTTTTGTTATGCATATTTCATTGTTTATAGGAACCTTTTGCACAATGTGTTATGGTACGTAGGCCAAAAGTAGTTTTCTTCTGTATTTGCTTAGTATCACACCATCCTAATGTCTGATCTACTATGTGTGTGTATAAATGCAGTTCATGGGTTTAATATATCGTTTTCCTAATAAGTTTCAATATTGTTGTTACCATTTAAGTTAATTACAAAAAGAAGTTTTTTGTTACACGTATTTCATTTTTTATAGGAATCTTTTGCACAATGTGTTATGGTATTGGTACGTAGGCCAAAAGTAGTTTTCTTCTGTGTCTTTTATTATCCAAACATGCTTTAGTTTTAATAACTTCTTGAACTGTCTTAATAGGTACAGTTTTATTAATTGATTATCTACAACAAAACAAAGAATCTTGGATTCCTTAGTTATAGCATTTAGCAAAAATATTTCATGTACTATGGAAAAGTCAGTGTGCACAGGCCTTAGTTGATGAAACAACCATGTTAATGTATATTTGTTTGTATGCATGCAGATTTGGATTTAATGTATACTTCAAACTTTGACCTGATCAATGAAACTTCGCCTGACTACAATTATGGAATTACTTTAACTTTTTTTTAGTGCAAAACTAATATAGATCAATTTTGAGTTTGGGGATTGATTATGGCTTCATTTGTAGTTGTTAAATGGAACTAGTGTTGTGCTAAAAAAAAATCCCCTTTTCAAGATTGTGTGTGCACGTGCATGTTCGTGCACGTATGTGCATATATGATGTTGGTGCATGTGTATATGTATAGAAACTAACATCTAACGTTAAGCATGCCCTTTTTGGTGTTATTAGTAGGCTTACTTCAAAATGCTACCTCCTTTTTTTAATTCTAGAGCCTTCATTTTTTCTCATGATCTTATTTGATGTTGAGCAAAAGTCTTTAGTTTGGTTTTTCAAGTAATGTTCCTCCATTTACACGTAAAGCATTCAAATTTAATGTAATAGTAATCTAGGTTATCAATTTTAGTTTCACATAAACACTTTTGCCAGATTTTAATGTAAATTAGAAATAAATAGCAAATAAAATTTTGCACTTACGGAACCATATGACATGACATTGTTTTAAATCACACACATGATTGTTGTCGCACAAAATGTGGATCAAACTATTGTAGACTACTTTTCTCAAATCTGAACATATAGAGCTAAAAGAGCGTAATAACTTTAAAGAAATATTACGTGGAAAAAATTGTTGGTATTTTTTGGACTACAGATAAAAAATTCAATTACATATGAAGTATCAATATATTTTTACAGTATATCTATTTTGTTCGCTTACTTTTATGTTTAACTGAAGATCAAAATTGAAATTTGACAAGTGAGGTCCGTGGAACGGCTATTTGTCTTTTGCTATTCGAAGATGGATTCGCCATAGTTATGGACGGAAGAGCTACCGAAAAAAGTATTTTATTTAGTATTAAAGTGTTATTTTTAAAAGTATTCTTCACTTTTTAAGAAATTTTTACTTTGGGTAAAAGTGTTATGCACTCTTAATTAAATTAAGAAATTAAATAAAAATTAATTTTATTTAAATTAACTAGATTGGATCTTGTACAACTCAGTCGACTCACTATGATCTAAATGAGAATTTTTTTTATTGAAATTCATCCAATTTAGTCATTGGCCAATTCCAACAATGGCAGCACGTAGCACTTTTATCTAAAAAAAACTTTCTTAAAAAGTAAAAAAAGAACCCTTAAAATTTAACCATTTTAATGCTAAATATTATAACCTTTTAGGTGTTTCTTCCTTCCACGCCTATGGCAAATCCATCTTTGAATAGCATGACATAAATAACAGTTACATGGACTTCTACCTGTTATGTTTTAATTTTTATCTTCAGTTAAATATAAGAAAACGAACTAAATAAACATATTTTAAAAATAGGTTGAAACTTTACGTGGTTGAAGTTTTTATCTTTAGTGCAAAATTTGCCTGTTATTTTTTATTACATAACGTTTTTGAAATTTTATCTTGTTTTACTGTGATAAACAACTTGATTATGTAGGTTTGATGAACAGCTTAAGAATATGTTTGTTCCAGATTGGTATTAAAGTTATCTGTTTGAAATTTTATCTTTACGTTGTAGTTAAAAGACTCGTGAAAATGATTCGTTTTAACTAGTTGTAGTTTTTTTTACTCATGCGTGGTATTTTTGTTATGTTAGAATATATCTTTGTACTTTGATTATGATCAGTTATGTTGTTTCCATGATAATATATTTAACTATTTTTATGGGCATGAAGACAAAAAATATACACAATGCTTGTGCAAATCTGAAAGACTTAATCTTAAAAAGGTGGAGAACACATATGAACATCTTATTGGGTTAAAAAAGAAAAGAAAAAAAAATGCATGCTCCATTTTCTTAACAAACATCCAATTTTAGAAGAAAAAAAAACCAAATAACTCAAAAACACGAACACCGCATGGACACACAAACACTAGAGTTGTTTCAACAAAGAGTTGGTTGTTCCAATGTGAATTGTCTTAGCATTTCTTAGAGTTTTTTCATTCTTTTTTGATGGTGAAACGTATAAAAATTAAACAATAATTTGAAAAACTTACCTTCGACATGAAAAACTAGAATGCTTGATTAAAAAAACCCTGTAGCTTTATTAAATAAGAGAATTGATAGACTTTTTTAATTTTTTAACATCCCGATGTTTACTTTCTTATAGATAAAACTTGCGATTGATATCTGATATCTTATATAAAATTTAATATGATAATTTTGGTAATATTGGTTACTATATAGTAGCATATAATAATATAATATGACATCTCAAATTTCAACTAAGCGTTCATGTCCTTCAAATTTTTATATAATGAAATTTTATACTTTTTTATGAAACTTTCTAAAAGAGCACTTTCAGCCAACGATGGCACAGTTATAATCATTTTTCACTCTATTATACATAGAAATATGGTAAATATTAGTTTCTTGGACATACTTTATTTGCGGAATACTAAAATATTATAAACAAAAGAAGTGCGTAACAGTACAATAAATTATATACTATTTTAAAATTCAAATAATATTTAATGATAAATTGTTAAATATAATAATTTTTAAAATTGAATTTTATTATTCATTTAACATTAAACTACTTAATAATATTGATTAAATTGAAATCTTTTTGTCTATTCAATCATATACGAAAGCAAATATCTGAATATTTGTGTTCTTTCTCAGTAATTGTTCTCATCCTGTATAATGACGTCTCCACATTTTAAGATACCGCTTTACATTTATAATGTAGTAGTTTCATTTTATTATTGCAGCTCATCATAGCTACTATGAATGCATTTAGCATACAAGAAGTCATAATTTTGTTTTTGGATCCCTTTCAAACCATGTATAATTATGTTGAAACTCTTTACTGCTTCCTTCAACATCTGAAGCGTATCAAAAATTAATTTCAAGATTTCTATTCATAATATTTTTTAAATTTAAATAAAAATTATTAGGTTATTTGATTTATGCATTTTGATTAAATAACTTTTTCGAATGTTTGATTTTGCTGAACCAGATATTGATTTTGCATCAACAAAAAACTCCGATTTCATGGATTTTGATATTTAAGGTATGGTCATTTCTCCTAACATATTAGGAATAGAAGATACATACGTTATTTTTTTTGATATTTGCCATCTTTTGCGAATTAGTTTATAATTATTGTTCCTTACTATTCATATGTTAGGAATAGAATGAATTTCATGTATGTATATCTGTATCCAATATCCATAAAGGTCTGTTGTTTACAGTTTTAGATTTCCGTCCTCTGCAATTGCAAAGAGGAGAAACAAATCATGGTAGTAAATTTCCTACTTATTGTCACTACTTTCAGCATTGTTCTCTTATCTGTTATCATGTATTCTCTAAATTTTGTGAATATCAGCTTTATCACCTTGATAATTAGTTTATTTCTTTATTTTTGTATCTGCTTTGTGAATCTATTGAACAGGTTTCAGCAAATAGGGGAAAATGCATTTTTTATGGTCAAGTAACATAATTTTTTTGTTATTTGAGCAAAGCACAAGGTATAATTCATTCAGATCTTATCTTTGTGTAATTCATTTAATTTAGTTTCCTGTTGTTGATTAGCGAATAGAGTCCTAACAGGTAGGTTGTTCACAATTCCTGGCAAACTGTATGTGAACTGCTAGTTAATTGCATTCCTTATCAATTCATATTGTAGAAATTGTTGTCAGAGCTACCATGGAAGTTTGACTCTGAGCTGAAGCAGCAAATTTGTTATTGGGCTGCATATTATAAACACAGGATGCGTCATGAGTAAAAGGCTATTTTTCTTATAGAAGCGTTTGTGGCCAAGTTGATGAGCATGTATACAAGAGACTCCTAATTGCAACATTTGGCTAAGTTACTAATCCAGACTGTTATAACTTTGTGTCTATTGGTAATGTTTATTCTCATAATCAATTTGTTGTTATCTTGTAATAACTACCAATCATGTAAAAATATAATTTGAATTGTAATGGTCTCCAAGTGTTATTTTGTTTTTTCTAAAAAAGCACATAGATGTTGAATTATGGTAGTTTTGTGTATGTTGAACTGTTTGCATGTATGTTGTCTGAATAATGCAAAAAGTGGCTGCTATATTCAATAATTGTTTTGTGTATTGTGCCTCTTTTCAGTTTGTATACAGTTGAAATGTTGCTAACGTTATTCATGTTACATTTAAGTGTTATGGTCTAACAGGGATGTTAACAAACGACTTGCTGGGATTAATGCCTTTGGCAAACAGGTTCAACAATTCTATCTTATAATCACTTTTGGTAGAATAGTTTCTTACTAATATGCGAGCAGAAATAATGCAACCTTCAATTCTCCAATTTTCTTTTCCTTGTGGAAAAATTTATTCAGCTAACGTATATTTACACAAAGCACCTGTACATAACTTCAGTTGTCATTAATCCGGTAACAGGTCTAACCACCAAAGGTGTGTGAACCACCAAAGGATTTTCTAAGTTAATTCGACACTACTGTAACAGAAGTAAGCAAACTGGAGGATATCGTGTTAATGGCATTGACCTCGGGAATACATCCGAACATGGATTTTGGCCGAGGACTGATGATGAAAGAACCACCCACCGTGGAGGAATTCTATTAAAATGCGATTTAGTATCTGCACTTGAAAGAAGCAGACATGGCAATTGAAAATGCTAATAGGAGACAGTCTACTGAAGTTGTGCAAATCAATGTCACTGTTAACTGTGTAGTTAATGTCCGCTATTACCCTGCTATTACCCCAGATTCAAGCTAAACTAAACCTGATTCAAATTCCCAATTAGAAAACGAAAACAAAGTGAACTTAAGGGTGTTGCATCCTCTTTTATAAACACTAAAAAAGGGCATATGACCTCACTTACTTTTTCACTAAATTACCTAATTACCCCTTCACCACTATTCCATATAAACTTCCTTCATGTGCCAAAGTACATGCCATAATACATGTACTACCCATAACATCACACAAAAAAGTATTTCTTTTAATTTATTACTAAAGGACATCATTAACCACTAATTAATATTCTAACTATACTTTAGTGCTATTTGTTAAATGTATGTATGCATAGTATTTGCATGTGTGCAACAATGTTGCAACAACATTTGTTTGGTAAAAAGTAAAAAATCTAAAAAATAAATTTCAATCACATTTTCAATTTTTAATCGAGCAATTTTTTTGTAAACAAAATTCAAAAATGAATTTTCGATCATTACTTATTAAGTAAAAGAGGTGTAACAACCCGCATATTTATCGAGTATATATTTAAATATTTTATTTGAATATTCTATCGTTAGTCGGATTTTAGTCCGAAAAGCTACTTTTTGCATACGGTCGAATTAGGACTCGGGACCACTCCCATTGAGTTTAAAATGCCGTTTACGACCTTTTTGAGTATAAGCTTCGATATGTTTGGAGAAAGTTGATTTTTGCTACTTTTCACTTTGGGTTTGGTTTTGGGCTCAGCCCTATGTTAACTTATGCTCAAATCTGAGCCACTCTTCCCCATTCACCCTCATTCTCTTCTCTTTTCAGTTCTTGTGCTTTAATGGTAGGAGAGATTGGAAATTAAAACTCCAAAACCCTAGTTTCTCTTGCAAATCAAATTCCTAGCTCCAAACTCAAGAAGAACCCATTGGTAAGCTTCTCTTCTTCTTCTCCAACTTATTCTCTTACCAATTTCAGAAATTCCTAAACCTAATGTTGGGAATGTTCTTGTTTTGAGCTTAGATTCAAGCTCATTTGGGTTGTGTTGAAGAGAGGTTGATTCTCCTTTGCTTCTAAGCTCCTTTTTCAATCGTTTGGGTTCAAAGGTGAGATTTTTATCTCACATCTATGTCTATATCCATCTTTGTGGTTAGGTATGAATTCGTAACATTTGTGCATATTCATTTGCTTTTGATTTGGATCGAATGGGTGAATATTCCAATTTTTGTGAAAATCCTTTTATGGATGTTTGATTACGATATTTGGGGTGTATCGAAGAGCCTATAAGGCCGGGCTGTCATTTGACGTAAATCCTTAGTCGTCGTTGCTCGCTCGATCGCTCCCGACATCGTTTGGGCCTTATGGCCTAGGCAAATTGTTGCCCTTACCAGGTTTTCAGACGTTTGGAGACCAATGCCAGACGTCTGGTTTTGCAACCTGGAGAAAAATAAAATACGGCAGAAGAATAAATAAGGCAGTGGCCAATTTCAGATGTCTGAATTATTGTTTCAGACGTCTGGAATAAGGTTAGACGTTTGATTTGTATTTTCAGACGTCTGGTTGGTTTTCTGGAATATTTCCAGAAACCAAAACCAGACGTCTGGACTTTCCTCCAGACGTCTGAATGTTTTTCAGACGTCTGATTTTAGGTTTTAGACGTCTGGATGGTTTTTTGGGAAATTTCCAGAAACCAAATCCAGACGTCTGGACAACCCCTCAGACGTCTGGAAATCCCTAGTTTTGCCTATTTGCCAAATTTTGAGTATATTACCAACTTTAATCGATTCGTGTTGATTCCCTTTTTGTTGTTATCATTTGTTATTGACTTTGATGACATTTTCTTCGTGATTTTTGGGAATATCCATTTCTATGGATTTGGTATCGATTTCTTTGGATTTTATTCACGTCTTTGAATGTGAATTTTGGTGATTGATTGTCCTACAATCATTTTTGTGATTTGTCACTTTAAAAATATAAAGGTTTCAATACTAGTATTAAATATCAAAACTCTTTCATCAAAACGATTCCAACACTATTTTATTTACAAAGCTCGTTGTTCTCAAACCGTTTTCCAATCTACTAGTATATACAAACCTTTACCTCACTCGTATGAGAAATCTAATTAAACGGCTTAGTAAAACAAGTGGTATGAAACGCTTACGTTTACTTGTTCGGTTAATTCTTGGACTTGTTCGATTGAATCTCTTGTGACAATTTTCTAGTGGAAACTTACAATTTGTTCGTAAATATTTAAGTTAAGCTAGTGGTTATGGGACATGATGCTAAACTCATATATTTACTAGCTTAGTGTAATTGACACTTCTTGATGATCATGACGATCATCTTTGTGATTTAGACTAGCAATGTGCGATGTCTCTTTGTCTGCGAGGGAGACTAAACCCCATTTTGTGGAGTTTCGACTCAATTTGGTGGGGTAGCAACCCATGGTCTTCGGGCCGTTTGTGGAGCTTCGACTCAATTTGTGATGGTTAGCAACCATGGAATTAGCATTCCGTTTGTGATACACGTGTTGGTGGGCTTTATGCTCCCGTTTGTGATAGGCCTCCCCCCCTTTGTGATATCTGGATTTTTTGAGATGATTTCTAGAATTTGTGTTTCACCAATTTTCGTGATTTCCATTGATAAGTTTTATCAATATTTGTGCATTGGTGAATTTGTGTGTCATTGACTTTTGTGATTTACATTGATATTATTGTCAATATTTGTGCATTGGTGAATTTGTGTGTCATTGACTTTTGTGATTGACGTTGATATTATCGTCAATATTTGTGGTTTGGTGAACGAAATAAGGAGTATGACATTTCTTTGATTCTTGTGTAGATTTGGTGATATTGATTAATCTCTTGTTGATTTTCAATTACTTATATATATCACAGCTTAGTATAGTGATTATTATGTGTTTAGTCATATCTCTTAATCTATATCGTTTCACCTGATATTTATAGCTAGACTGATCCGTTTATTATTTTCTTATTAAATAATACTCGGGTCAGACCGAGATGTTACAGGTGCTTCTGCTTGACTTCTCTCTTGGGATTGATTCCTCTGACTTTTGGTTAACTACTTAGATTAGTAGTTTTTGTTGTATACATTTTAGATATAGACTCCATAATGTATACTTATTCTTTTGTGTAGTTGATGTAACTATTCTTTTGTGATATTGTGGATCTTTTTAGACCACTACTCTGATATACACTTTCATGTGTAATATTCATATCTATTTCCGCCTTTGTGATATGAATTGTCTGTGACTGATTTGTGTTATGTTTATTTCTATATTTGTTTCCGAAGACCTTTATAGCCACTGTGTAGTAGCTTTGAGTTTGTGTCGGTATGTCGGATTTCCTCTTGAGATGAAAAGTTATATTTTTATCCGGTATATCGGTACTCGCACAAAGCAATTATACAGATGGTCGCTCCTCAACAGCCTTATTCTCCGTGCTAGTTGACAGCATTCACAGTGATGTTCTTGGCTAGCGTGGGTATAGAGGTGGGGCGTCACAAGAGGGTTATTTGATTACTAAAACCATTAAATGAGAACCTAAAATTAAATATTCACAGATCAAAGTGATAATATTCTGAGTTGTTACATGTAACATAGTAAACAAATTTTATTACAACTGTGAATGATGGAAATTCCTCCATCATTATATTTTTGTTGTTGTTTTAATGATAAAGCAAAAAAAAGAACGATGAGTAAAGTTGTAATAGAAAGAAAAAAAATATGAAAAAATGTAATTAATTACCGTTATCGTTTTCCTAAAAAATTAGTAAAATTACAAAAATATTGATTTTCATGCATTTTCCAAATCTTAATTCATCAACTCCTAATTGAAATAGATAAAATGTTTTACTTACATTTTTGGTCTCATTTTGTTCTATCATCAATGGTTGATAGGATTAAAAAGAACTATGTTTACATATTATATTTTATTCTATTCTATATTGCTTGGTTACCTATAACTGATCTCGTTTACTTCCAGATCTTCTTTTAAGACTAAGATGGACTTTTGATTAACAAGCATCATTGTTCCAGTGGTTAAGTGACTCAACTTTTAAGCAAATTACTGTTCCGGTGATTAATCTTCTGTTGATTTTATCTATTAAGCATCCACAGTCTATTTCTTTAAGAACATTGTTAGATAAAGGAATGCCTAAACACATCACTAGCAGATTACCAACACTGACATTAGGAATATCAGCTATCTATTGCTTATTTTTTGCTTCTTAGCTAAAATAAACAGTGGATTTATTTTCATTAACATCAAGGCCAGTAAAATATTTCAATCTATGAAGGGTGTTTGTAATACATTCAGCATTTATTTTGTTTGCTTTGGCCATAATTAAGATATCATTCGTATAAAGTAAGTGAGTGATTATGGAGTTAATCTTATGAATAGGGGATAAAAAACCTTTAATGTACTCCAAATCGAGATTGATTATGAGGAACTCCATTGCTATAGAAAATAAATATGGAGATAGAGGGTCCCCTTGCCTTAAACCCCTCGAGCTCTCGATGAAACCAAATGGGGCTCCTTCAATTAACACCGAAAAAGTTGGAGTAGAAATACATTCGTATACTAGATTAGCAAAATACATAGGAAAACCCATGGATAGCAATATATGATGAATGAACTCTCTATTTACTTTATCGTAAGCTTTATGTAAGCCAATTTTCAGGCAAATATTGCTGGAATTTTTTCTATTAAGTCCTCTAATCATTTCATATGCAAGAAGAGAGTTCTCTGTAATGATTCTCCCAGGGATTCATGCATTCTGATTATAAGAAATGAAATCGTCATATAAGGTTTTAGTCGATTACACAGAAGATTAGCTAAAATTTTACAGGAGACATTGCAAAGAGAAATCGGCTTGAAATCAGACATATCAATATCATTCGGTTTTTTTGGGATAAGGCAAATAAATGTGTGACTGATTTCTTTTATTATTTTGCCATGTTTGAAGGATGCCATTCATTACACATATATTCATGCGACTAATCCCCTTTTCAGCCCAGTAATCCACTGGTAAATTGGGGAAGCAAACCCATATCTGGATAGAGTTAAGCAATTCTTTGTTGAGTTGCAACCCTAGAGACCATCTCTTCATCATCATCAATTTTTTTGTTGTAGTAGTAGGGACCGCCATCTAGAATTCTATCACGGTTTTTTTTGTTATTAAATTTAATAAGATAGAATCCATTTTCCTTAGAATATATAGAGAAATCATCTTCAGGCTTCCACATTCTCATTAGATAATCTCTAAAAAATGGATAATATGATTTCGGAGCAACAACATAGATCACTATAGAATTATCTTATTTTTTTTCCATTTTGAACAACTTCAATAGACATTTTAGCGCAGTGCAACGAATTGAAATTGCGGGGTTGATAAAACTAGAGTGGGACAGACATTGGAATGTTGTTACTCTTAACAACTTTGTTCCACACCTGACTGGAGGAGGTGGAAAAGTTCCATTTGGAGTTTGCCGATCTGTTCTCATTCTGAAAAGTGTGATCGTTATTGTCATGATTTGGTCTAGAATTAAGGTGATCGATATGTTTTGGAACAGATCTAATACCTTTAGACTGAGAGCTGTGGGAAACATTAGTGGGTTTGAAAGGAAGCGGATTTGATTTAGCTTAGTGTTTCCAAAGTTGGGTTCTAACAGGGATGAATCCTTCATCTTCGATTGTAGTGGTGTCAATATTGAGACGAGATGGAAAATTCTGAGGTGGGTCAACGGGGCTAGCCATCGAAATTGAACAGGATGGTGAATTAGGATTGAATTCAATAGGGAAGACATAATAAACAAGGATGTAGATAAGGAGCAGGCAAAAATAAATGAAGAATCTGGGGAAAAGATCGAAGAATGCTTGGAAAAATAAGAGGCAGTTGAAGAAAATTTTCGAGCGGAAATTAGGGTTTCCACCATAAACAATAACTTAAAAATATCCTTTTAATTATTTATGAAACCCATAAAAATTCTTTTATAAAATATTATTTATAAACTCATTTTATAAAACTTAAAATCCATTTATATAACTCCTTCATAAATCAAAACTCCTTTTATAAAACAAACTCCAAATATAAAACCAAACTCTAATTATAAAAAAACTCCTTTAATATTTATAAAATTCCCTTTTTGACATCCCTTTCATATTAATAAAACACCGTTTATACATTTCAAATTTATCAAACTTCCAATTTCCAAAATAAATCCAACTACTTTCTCTTGAAAGTCCCTTCCACATATTATTATAAATCATAAATGTGATTTATTTCTCAAATTTATTAAATGGAATATCTTATCTTTTATAAAATATCACTTATAAGAATTTCCTTCAATTTATAAAATAACATTTATAATCTACTCTCTTATTTTCAACATTTTATATGAAATCCCAACGTACCATGTAAGAGGCATGCTCCATATCGAGTTTGATAGCCATGAAATTCGCACCTGCCCCTTATAAAATCTAATGAAAAAGCTCCCGCGCCACCAGAATCTTAAAAGAAATCGAAGGACCCTACGAATAGCCTTTTGGGAAGTAATTCGCTAGGGAATTCAGCTAAATCAGTTCAACTAAACTATTAGGCAAGGCGATGAAATCGCTAATATGCCTCACAATATTTATTTCAAAATATTTCACATTTCTTTAAAACAAAAATCACTTTTAAATAAAAGATAACCTCTTTTTATACACTTTTTCAAAGATTAACATTTACTTAAACACACGCACACACACACACACACACACACACACACACACACACACACATATATATATATATATATTAGACAGAGTAAATAAAGAAATTTTAAAATAGGACGGAAAAGTTTTTAGAACTCATTTATATTAACATATCATAGAAATTCCAAATTAGTCAGATTTAACTCATTTCCTAAGTCAAATTAATTTCAAACCAAATCAAAAATTAATAGTATTCCAAAATACTAAATCAAGGTTTGTAGTTACTATAACACTCAACAAATGCTATAGCTACTCTTTTCTACTAAAAATGTTCAATTTTCATATGCCGGTATCAGATCCAATTTGACCAGACAGTCAAATTTCAACATTTAAGATATAGATTGTTAAATAAAGAAAAATAAAACGGAATTTTTTTTAAATCGTTTATATTAAAATATCATAGAAATTCAAAAATAGTCATGTTACGACCGGGCGTTTTTCAACCCTTGAAAATTGATACTAATACGTTTACTGTATAGAATGTCGAGCAACCGAGTGCCGAAATACCAGGTTGGTAGGGTTTAAGAAGAAAGAGATGGAAGAAGAAACAAAAATAACAACACTGAATCTCACACTCGCAGCGGAACAAAATATATTATATAATAACATCATTTTATACAAAGGAAAACTGTAACTGTTAATATACATATATTTATCAAGGTACAATCATCAACAAATAAATTTGGATAGTTATAATAACTTGTCCCTAAATGCTGAATATACAGCCTACAATACATAGCAAAATATTATCAAATACGTATAATACATCTCTACCATCTAGCTCGTCTCCTAAGCTCCAAAGCATCCTAACTTGAGAACTGTAATACTCGGTCTGACCCGAGCATTACAATAAAGCAATACCCGAGTCAGGCTGGAAACCAGCGTGAGTAAAACACACTAAATTTGATATACTTAAGTTATCAAAATCTTCGAAAACCAAGGTAACTTGTACAAACAGGAGTCTTCTTATAATAACCTAAACACTTTTACAGAAATCCATCGATATTATAATAATGTCTAAAAATAATTCTTAAATAAAAAGCTGGAGATTATTAACCTAATTAAACCCAGCATAGTAGATTTTATAATCATAACCGTAATGGTTCATGGTGGTTATTAAATCAAAGTGGTTTCAGATGATGCAGATATCCGATCATGATCTCTTCGAATTGAAAACGATAGATTTTTAAAGGGATAAATTGTTTAAAATAAACAATTTATGTTCAGGTTGTCAGTATTCATATATGGGAATTTGTTACATATGTTTATTTCCAACTAAACCTATCAACGTCTTGTTCTAACTATTTTATATTCGTTTGACTACTTAATGGAACATACAAGAATAATTGAAATAATGTCCAATTGAAATAAGCCAAAACATAGGTCGTTGAAAAATTTAACGATTAATAGTTAATATTAAACAACACACAATCTGAATTTAATCAGCTTTAATTAGACCGAATTCACTTATATTTCTAATCCAAATCGATTATAAGCAAAGAAATCATAAAACAATTTTTATTATTAGTTAATTAAAAATTAAATGCTCTACTTAATAACTAATTTGTTAAATAACATAAGATTAATCAAATAAGACTTTATTTATTAACTCACTTTAATTATTTATAAAATGATTAACTTTTGATATTAAAGAAAATTAACAAAATTACATTGGTCTATACACTAGGTGATAGAATCATATTCCAAATATTATTATATTAAATGGGATTTAAATGAAAGGAGAATACATGTTTAAATTTAGAAGTTTATTAGGTAAAATAATACACATATATTTTCCTTTTCTTTTGAAAACTTCCGGCCCAAACGAGTTCCAACCAGCCCAAAACCCTTTTCTTCTTCCATTCTTGCTTCTACCTTCTCTTTTTTTAGTTTACTAACACATATATATGTAACATGCTAAAAATTGAACATAATATTTTTATACAAGCATAAATAGCCACTTATAATGTATTTTATTTTTATTTATATATTTATTTATTTTAATTTTACATCAGAAGTTTATATGTACGATAGTAATATGTACTTTATCATGTTTACCCTTACACATATTTACATATATACATATTTACACATACAATACTTTTATAAACATATATATATATATATATTCATATATATTGTTGTCATCATATACACATATATATACATTTACTTATATACACATTTACACATTTATTTACCATAAACACTTATGTATGTAGATATGCATACATATACAGTATACCTATTTACATTTATATATACTCTCATGTACATTGCTTCATATGGGCATATATATACACACACACTTTATATATATATATATATATATATATATTTAAACATCATAAGCTTGTATGTATATATTTATATATACTTGTATGGATATTCCATCTTAATTTTTTTAGTGATGGAGTTTATGTATATCTATATAGTTTATCATATCCAGAATTTATATATTAACATTAACATCAATTTATGTAACAACCCAGTAATTTGTGATTATTTAATTATTTATTTTAATTATTTAAATTGAAACCCTTGATTTAAATACTTTATTTTATTTATTAAAATGAATAAATTTTGTTACTTTAAAAGTATATTTTTATTTTTTTGTGAATTATAGTTTCAAACTTGAATAAATAGAATATTTTCCAGAAAAGTGGATTTTTGGTCAATCTGGTCAAACTTTGACTTTTAAATTTAAAATTTAAATATTTTTATTTTTTAAATTTTATCGTTCATTATGAAAATACATTTAATTTCAAGAACATAGCTTTTCGTTTCGTTGAAATCCGATTTGTATTGTGAAAGTTATGCTTTTTACAATATTGTATGTAAATTGATTTATTTAATAAAATTGTCTATTTTAAATTATATAAATAATATTTTATTTGTCATATCATGTTCTAATATGTGTAATATGACATGTTAGATATATATTTTATTTTTAAAACATTTTAAAGTGATGTTATAATTTTTTCAAAATTTATTGCATTTATTTTCTATTTTTAAAGGCTAGTTTCTATTTTTCTACTATTTTCTCCATTTAGATTATATTTAATTAAAATTTGTTTATTTATTTTTGTGAATGCATTTTTATTCTGTGTTCTTATCTTTATTTATAAATATTTTTCAAGTGCGTAAAATTTTCCCAAAGTTTATTCCATTTATTTTCAAATTTTCTAGACTAGTTTACATTTTCTGTGCTATTTTCTTAATTTAATTATATATAATTAATATTTATTTATTTATATTTTTTTATTTTTCATATTTTCGTCTTTTAACTGAAATTATATATATATATATTTCAGTTATTTAAAATTTTAAAAGAATATGGTGGATATTTGAAGAGTTTGTGACCATTGGTTTGCTTTTGCCTTTTTGTATTCACACCTTTTCACACTTCAACCAAAACCTTTCCATATTTGCTGTATTAACTCTTTTCTCTTCAGCCACTTCCTCATTTTCACGTGAACGTTTCTTCTCAAACTCAAGAAAAAAATTTCGGCCATTATCTTGAACAAACTTTGGTAAAATTCTGTTCTCTTTTCATTGTTTTATACTTGTTTTCATGTAATTTTGCTCTTGCTTCCTTCACTTCTAGGTTCGGCCCCACCACTCCATCAGCCTTGCCGCCTCCACCACCACCTGAACATGTCACCACCACCTCCTCCTCACTGACCATCCCTTGTCGAGCCACCCTTGATTGAAGATCCACCACCAAATGCACCAAACTACACCTATATGAAGCATAGCCGAACAAACATTGCACCACCACCCCAAAACACCCCCTTGGCCGCCACCTACACCACCACCACTAGCTTTTCCTGACCTGACACCCACTTCCATGTCATCCCTACCCCACCTGAAGATCTGGCCGTGCCTAGGTTAGCCTTGGTCGTGACCTTTTGTGGCTTGAATCCATGTGGTTGCCATTGTGTTGTTGTTTCATGCACACAAGAGCACTTCAACATCTCTTTCATGTTTGGCCGACCACTCTTGAACCTAAACCAGATCAAAACCATGCCTTGGCCATGTATATTCAGATCTATAGCTGAGGCATAGGTGGTAGAAGAAAGTGCAAAGCTTTGGTTTTGTTTTATGCATTTATTCCTAACATTGTTTTATTTTATTTGTGTTGAAAACTTATGTTATATATACTTGTTTTGTTTGAATGTATCCAAGGTGGTTAACTTTGGCTCTCCACTCTCAAATCATATTCGTGTTGTCGTACCTTCAAAGATTCTTTGTTGTGTGTTTTGGTTGTCATCTCCAGCTTAAATAGGTGAGTTATTCTCACCAGACAAATGTGTACTTATATGACTAGTAAACTGATTGCAACTGAATCTGTAAAACCATATCACATGCTATATCTGCAATGCTAGGATTATATGGTGCTCACACATGTTTATCACCTGTTATATCATAAGTTACTGTTATATCATGCTATTCTGTTCGTATATATATCAGTTCACCATTGCAAGTTCCCTGTAGATAGAATCACTATGGGTTGAAATGATACATACCCGAACGGACTTTAGAATAGGAGAAAATGGTTATGGGCTGAACTGATAGGCCTGAACGATTTTCAATTATTTCATTTTACTTGGGACTACGGGTTTGAAGTGATAAAAAGGGGTTTCCTTGTAAATTACGGGTTAAAATGATATGTTACCCGTATCACTTTACCTAATGTAGAAAATGAAATACAAACCCGAGGTTAAAATATATTTTTCTAAATTTTTAAAATATTTTAGAAATGTAAATATTATAATATTTTGATTTAAACTTAATTAAAAATGATTTTTGTAAAATATTTTGATTTTTCTGAGAATTTATAAGTGAAATAAATTAATGATAAAGTGGAAATTTGAAATAAAAGTTATTTTGGAAATTTTGATTTAATTATAAATGGAATTTAAATTAAATATGAAAATATGATAAATTTATGATTTTGAATTAAATGAATTTAAAATGATTTTTATAATATATTAATGGATTTTGAATAAGTTAAATGTGAAATAAATGAATATTGAGTTGAATTTTGAAATATAACTTAAATTGGAAAATTATGAATTTTGTTTAAAATTGAATTTTGAAGTTAAGTAAATAAAATGTAAAATAAGTTATATTTTGAAATTTAAACTTAAGTGTTAAGTTAAAAGTTTAATTATATGAATTGAAATTGAATGTTGGAATTTAATAAGTGTATGATTATTAAATATTGATTTGATTATTAAATATTGATTTTTGAATGGAAATTTAACGTTAAAAAAATCATGAATTTAAGAAAAATTAATTGATGGTTATAAAAGTAAAAATATATGATTTTATAAGTTTAAATGATTTAAATAAAAATTTAATTATTTTTGAAATTATATTGAATATTTGGAATTTAATCAATAGCAATTTTGAAATGTTATTATTTATAATGTAAAGTATATTACCGCATTGGTAAATGCTCTAGTTGATAGAAATGAACTAAACGGCTAAATTGAATTAAAGGCTATTATAGCACTTTGTAAGTGTTATAATTGTTGAATTTAACTAAGGTTTTATTTGAATTAATGTAAGCCTATTACAGCATTTTGAATGCTGCCTTTTGTTAAATTGAATTGTTTTAAAGGTAACTTTCCGTAGCATTTTTTTCTAAATACTGCAAAAGTTGAATTTTCATTAATAAATTTAAGTGAATAAATGAATTTTGAAAGATTAAAATTTTGGAAATTTAATAATTAAATATTATAACTTCATTTTATGATTTAAAATGAAGTAATTTGTTTTGAAATATAAACAATTTTGAAATGTGTGTTGAAATGGTATTTTATATAAATTAATGTGGTTTGGAAGATATGATATTTTGATATTTTGAAATGGATTTTTTAATGATATTGAATTTTGAAATGATATTTGATTTCGAAGTATAAATTACTATTTTGAAACTTTAACCACGGGATGTATTTAATTTATAGTTTAACTGATCCTTAAAGGATGGGCGATCCCAAGCATCCTTTAAATTATTGTACATTACTACTATAGTTCACTTGAGTTGGTTTACATTATATAAGTATATATGTCCTGACTCGAGTGTTTTGCTTTACGCTCGGGTCAGCCTGAGTATTTACAGCTTAGCTTTGGATTTCTTTTTTGGAGCTAGGAATCGTTGATGATTCTGCTTGTCTAGTTATCTGTTCCCTTTCAGTTTCAGTTGTTCTATTTTAATTCTGCTATTTATAAACTGCTATGTATTTGAGATTTCTATTGTATTTGTTTCTCAGACTGATATTATGTAATATGTTTTGAGAGTTTGTTATAGTAGCTTCATGAACTACTATGGTATTTTAATTTCTGCTGCGAGTTATTCTGATATTTCTATGTTCGTGATTCTATGATTTGTATTTGCTCCAAATTTATTTACAATGCGGTATTTTGAGCAATTCAAGTCCGGCATGTGTGGATGCGAATGGCTGAAAATATCGGGTTGTTACAGTTGGTATCAGAGCTTTGGTTTTAGGCAAACCTTAGCCTGCGGAGCAAAAACTCATTAGAGATAGGGTAGAAATACCCTAGAATGAGTGAAATCAATCTTAGAATCCTTTCTTTGTGAGAGAACATATTTTCAAAGTATAAAATGATTTTTCAAATGATTTTTAAAGTATTTTCAAAGATTATTTTGGTATAAAATTCTTCATATTTTGAAACCAAAATTTTCTAAGCTTCATTCCTTCTGTATCCACCCTGTTACAAATCTCTTGGTCAGGATTCTTATCGATTAGGATTCCTTGAACTTTGGAACACTCCCACTTGTTCTGAAATCCACTCTTGTCTTCCCTATTTTATCCATTTTGATTTTGGAGCATTCACATAACTCCACTTTGGAATTACCTCTCTCAAGATCGGTGATTCCGCCAATCTTTGAATGATTGAAACTTCTTTACAATTGGCATTGATTCACCGGAGATTTCTATATCCTCGGTTTACAATGCTATCTATCTCCTGCTCTACCCGGATTCTATCACTGGCGATCGAATGTCGATTTGCCTTAGATTTCCAAATTGATTATATTCCTGAAGTCATGGTTGATCGGTTAAGGTCGTCCACGATTTATAAAGGCTTATACATCTTCTATTTGGTAATTAAATTATCTTATCTTCATTCGAGCTTATCCTCGAACTAGAACTCTATTTGATTAGAGTCCTCTAAATTTTAATCTCTGTTTGTTTGAAATCTATCCTCGAATCATTCTTTGGGAATTTGTGTTTGGTTGTATTTTGGAATTTGTGCATACATCGAAATTATTATTTTGATAAGGATGAACTTATTTTGTATATAAAAGTAAAATGTTGTCGATAAAGATTTTATATCTTTTAAAAATGAGAATTTGAAGTTTTGAAAGGATTTGAAATTTTGAAAATTTATAAGATATTTGATTTAAACAAAAAAATGATTTATAACTGAAGGGTTTGAATTTGAATTTCGAGGAATCGAACTCCGGTGTTTTGAAATATGTTTTAGAATTTTGGAAAATATATAATAATAATAATATGATTTAAGATATTTTTCGAATAAGAAATGTTTCAAATGTATTCGAATGAATTCCAATGATTGCTAAGAGATTTCAAAGAAGTTTCAAGAAAATAAAAGTCCAGAACCCACTTATGTCGTTGGAAAATAATTTCGATGATGAATGCATGCATCACCGACATTGATTTTCGAGTTTCTAAGTGGGGTTGAAGCCACTCAAGTAGCTTTGCTATGCGAGTGATTTTGTGAAACCAAATTTTGATTTCAGATTTTGAAGTATGTTTGATAATTGAAAGATATATGTATATGTATGTATGTGTGTGTATATATATATATTTGAAGTAATTTAAAGTAAGCTGGTGTTCAGTCCTCGAGAATCAGATCTGTTTTGGTATAACCTCATCTTTTGGAATTGGTTTACTAATTTGTTGGTGATTTCCAACTCTTGGATTGAAAATATGATTTCTTCGACTAATTTGAAGATTCGTGCACTCCCAAATCAAGGTTAACTTTTCAAAGCTAAGAAATGTTGAAAGGTATAAGGTATTTGATAAAGAATATAAGTTTAGTTTTGTATGATTAATGTATAAAGTAATATGATTTATATAAGTTTGAAACTGTTTGTTGAGTGAAATATAGATTTGAAATGTTTTGAATAAAGTATATATATAGAATAATAATCTTTCCAATGGTAAATTGGATTTTTCATATAGAAATAAATAGTTTGAAGGTTTTAAAAAGAGATGCTTTTAAACTTTGTAACATTTTAGATATTTTGATGATTGTAATGGTTTGGAAATGATTTAATATTTATCTTGATAAAGAAAGTGAATTTGGAATGATAATTGATTTTGATAAATGAATATTTGAAGTTTATATTTGTATGAAAGAATATTTGGTTTACTTGTAATTTGAGTTTATTTAAAAATGATGAATTTATGAAATGAATATTTCAAAACTAAGTAATAGTGAAGTAAAATTTGAGATATATGAAATTATAAAATTTAGTTTTTGAATATGGTATATTTAAGCTTTGAAATATGTTAAAGATTTAATAGTTTATTTTATGGATCAAATCTTTATTTGAAATTTGATAATATTTGAAATGGTTTTATTGAAAACTAAATTGAATTGAGACTGATGATTTGAATTGAATTAAAATTAGAAATTTTAGGTTTGGATTTAATTGAATAAATTTGTGAAATGTAAAGAATTAAAGGAATGTTTTATGATTTCAAATATATGATTTCGAAATGCTATGACTTTCAAAATGTAATGATTTCAAGTATTTTGGTTTTGAAAGATTTATAACTTTGGTAGTATTATGATTTTTTGAAAGTGAATATATGTTTGAAATGGAAATGAATTTGTTTGACCTAAAATTTTGTTGATTTGGGAATTTAGATTATTTTCTAAATCTATTGTTTAAGAAACTTTGAAACTGAATATATGTAATTAGGAAGAAATGATCTGGCGAAATCATATATGATTTTGAAACTGAATTGATATTGAAATGGTTTGAAATTGAGAACCTTGTTTATTTAAATACTTTGATTTGGAGTTATCGAACTTATATAAAATTGATTTGTATAAGTATGAAGTGATTTGAAAACTATTGATTTGTAGTGGTACTCAACTTGTAAATTGAAATCTTATATAATCGAAGTCTATATAAGTATGATTTGATATACTATTGATTTGGAAAGTAATCAATTTGAAATGAAATCTTATATATAATGGACTTTATATAAGTATGGTATTTGAAAGTGATTTTGAAAGGTACTATATTAATCATATTTTTGAAGTAAAGATATGGAAGTGCCTTCTGCTTGATATTCGCTTTGTGGCCACACTGTGGATTCATTCTATCGATATTATTCTCTCTGATTTGGGTTTTCCGGATATGATACTCGAGTGGCGATCTCCATGGTATTACGAGCACGACTGCATAGCGTAATTCACAGGGGTTGCGAGAGCCTACTGCTACGGATGTTTCCTGGGGGATCCAGGCGTAACCATTGTGTATCTGTGATCTATTGGGTCGCTTGGTAGCGTAATCTGCAAGGGCTGCGAGAGCCTAAGGGTACGGATGTTTCTTGGGGGATCCAGGCATAATCATTGTGTATTTTTGGTACTACCAATTTTCATGGCGTAATCACAGGGCTTCGGTAGTTAGCCTACGGGTACGGATGTTTCCAGGGGGATCCAGGTGTAACCATTGTGTATCCGCAATCCATGATCGACATGTTTGGTTTGGTTGATTTGTTTGGATTGTACTTTCCATATCTGTTGTTTTAAAAGGTTTTCTAGTATTTTCACTAGGTGCTGAAACAAGTCTACCAAGTACCTGGAGAATTCTAGCTTTGCGCCTGATCAACGCATAGCCAGAGCCTACAGGAACGAAAGTAAGCTTGTTAAGACATCGAGTTATAAAAGTATTTGGATAAAGTGTATTATATAAAGGATATTTTGATCATTTATTTTACTTTTCTAAATAATTTAAAATGTTTTAAATATTGTTTACTTTGAACTATCAAATTTGAATCAAATGACTATTCATCATATTATAAAATGTATATTATTAAATGTTTAAATGTTATAAATATACAATTTTTAAGTTGAAATGTATATGGTTTTAAAATAATGTCCATCCTTGTCTTTCAACCTACTTTCCTTCTAACTATTTCTACCTTCTTCCTCTTCGAGGGTCCTTTCCGCAATTGTGGAAAGAGTCGGTTCTTTGGCTTATCGTCTGGATTTGCCGAGAAGCTGTCTGGAGTGCATGATGTATTCAATGTCTCACATTTTCTCTAGTATCTTCATAACCTATCTATTTTGTTCATCCCTCTGCTCTTGATGGTTGGGATATTGAGCCTAATCTGACTGTCGAAAATAAGCCACTTCGTATTGTCGACAGAGGTACGAAGCAGCTAAGAAGGAAATCTGTTAGTTTGATCGAAGTATGTTGGGGTACTGATGATCGGGATTGTACCCGAAAAATGGTGGAGTGCATTTGTGCTTCGAATCCGAAATTGTTTTTCCAGGTACTATTTATTGTCTATCATGCTTTTCCTTATTCTCCTGGTTCGTTCTTTTCGAGGACGAAAAGATTTGAGTGGGGGAGAGTATAACAACCCAGTATTTTGTAATTATTTTAATTGTTTATTTTAATTATTTAAATTGATGCACTTGATTTAAAAACTTTATTTTATTTATTAAAATGAATAAATTTGGTTATTTTAAAAGTATATTTTTATTTTTATGTGAATTATAGTTTCAAACCTGAATAAATAGAATATTTTCCAGAAAAGTGGATTTTTGGTCAATCTGGTCAAACTTTGGCTTTTAAATTTAAAACTTAAATATTTGTATTTTTTAAATTTTATCTTTCATTATGAAAATACATTTAATTTCAAGAATACTGCTTTTCGTTTCGTTGAAATCCGATTTGTATTGTGAAAGTTATGCTTTTTACAATATTGTATGTAAATTAATTTATTTAATAAAATTGTCTATTTTAAATTATATAAATAATATTTCATTTGTCATATCATTTTCTAATATGTGTAATATGACATGTTAGATATATATTTTATTTTTAAAACATTTTAAAGCGATGCTATAATTTTTTCAAAATTTATTGCATTTATTTTCTATTTTTAAAGGCTAGTTTCTATTTTTCTGCTATTTTCTCCATTTAGATGATATTTAATTAAAATTTGTTTATTTATTTTTGTGAATGCATTTTTATTTTGTGTTCTGATCTTTATTTATAAATATTTTCAAGTGCGTAAAATTTTTCCAAAGTTTATTCCATTTATTTTCAAATTTTCTAGACTAGTTTACATTTTCTGTACTATTTTCTTAATTTAATTATATATAATTAATATTTATTTATTTATTATTATTATTTTTATTTGTTATATTTTCATATTTTAACTGAAATTAAATATATATTTCAGTTATTTAAAATTTCAAAAGAATATGGTGGATATTTGAAGAGTTTGTGACCATTGGTTTGCTTTTGCCTTTTTGCATTCACACCTTTTCACACTTCAACCAACACATTTCCGTATTTGCTGTCTTAACTCTTTTCTCTTCAGTCACTTCCTCATTTTCACGTGAACTTTTCTTCTCAAACTCAAGAAAAAAAATTCGGCCATTATCTTGAACAAACTTTGGTAAAATTCTATTCTCTTTTCATTGTTTTATACTTGTTTTCATGTAATTTTGCTCTTGCTTCCTTCACTTCTAGGTTCGGCCCCACCACTCCATCAGCCTTGCCGCCTCCATCCAATCACCACATGAACATGTCACCACCACCTTATCCCCACTGACCATCCCTTGCTGAGCCACCCTTGATTGAAGATCCACCACCAAATGCACCAAACTACACCTATATGAAGCATAACCGAACACACATTGCACCACCACCCCAAAACACCCCCTTGGCCGCCACCTACGCCGCCACCACCAGATTTTCCTGACCTGACACCCACTTCCATGTCATCTCTACCCTACCCGAAGATCTGGCCGTGCCTAGGTTAACCTTGGCCGTGACCTATTGTGACTTGAATCCATGTGGTTGCTATTGTGTTGTTGTTTCATGCACACAACTTCTACTTCATCATCTCTTACATGTTTGGCCGACCACTCATGAACCTAAACTAGATCAAAACCATTCCTTGGCCATGTATATTCAGATTTATAGCTGAGGCATAGGTGGTAGAAAGCAAGTGCAAAGCTTTGGTTTTGTTTTATGCATTTATTCCTAACATTGTTTTATTTTATTTGTGTTGAAAATTTATGTTATATATACTTTTTTTGTTTGAATGTATCCAAGGCGATTAACTTTGGCTCTCCACTCTCAAATCATATTCGTATTGTCGTGCCTTCGAAGATTCTTTATTGTGTGTTTTGGTTGTCATCTCCAGCTTAAATAAGTGAGTTATTCTCACCGGACAAATGTGTACTTATATGACTAGTAAACTGATTGCAACTGAATCTGTAAAACCATATCACATGCTAATCTGCTATGCTAGGATTATATGATGCTCACACATGTTTATACATCTGTTATATCATAAGTTACTGTTATATCATGCTATTCTGTTCGTATATATATCAGTTCACCATTGTAAGTTCCCTGTAGATAGAATCACTATGGGTTGAAATGATACATATCCGAACGGACTTTACAATAGGGGAAAATCGTTATGGGCTGACATGATAGGCCTGAACGATTTTCATTTAGTTCATTTTACTTGGGACCGCGGGTTTAAAATGATAAAACATAGGTTTTCCTTGTAAATTACTGGTTGAAATGATATATTACCCGTATCACTTTACCTAGTGTAGAAAATGATATACAGACCCGTGGTTAAAATATATTTTTCTAAAAATTTTAAAATATTTTAGAAATATAAATATTATAATATTTTGATTTAAACTTAATTAAAAATAATTTTTGAAAAGTATTTTGATTTTTCTAAGAATTTATAAGTGAAATAAATTAATGATAAAGTGGAAATTTGAAATAAAAGTTATTCTGGAAATTTTGATTTAATTATAAATGGAATTTAAATTAAATATGAAAATATGATAAATTTATGATTTTTTGAATTAAATGAATTTAAAATGATTTTTATGATATATTAATGGATTTTGAATAAGTTAAATGTGAAATAAATGAATATTGAGTTGAATTTTGAAATATAACTTAAACTGGAAAATTATGAATTTTGTTTAAAATTGAATTTCGAAGTTAAGTAAATAAAATGCAAAATAAGTTATATTTTGAAATTTAAACTTAAGTTTTAAGTTAAAAATTTAATTATATGAATTGAAATTGAATGTTGGAATTTAATAAGTGTATTATTATTAAATATTGATTTTTGAATGGAAATTTAACTTTAAAAAATCATGAATTTAAGGAAAATTAATCGATGGTTATAAAAGTAAAAATATATTATTTTATAAGTTTAAATGATTTAAATAAAAATTTAATTATTTGTGAAATTATATTGAATATTTGGAATTTAATTAACAGCATTGTTGAAATGTTATTATTTCTAGTGCAAAGTATATTACCTCGTTGGTAAATGCTATAGTTGATAGAAATGAACTAAATGGCTAAATTGAATTAAAGGCTATTACAGAACTTTGTAAGTGTTATAATTGTTGAATTTAACTAATATTTTATTTGAATTAATGTAACCCTATTACAGCATTTTGAATGCTGCCTTTTGTTAAATTGATTTGTTTTAAAAGTAACTTTCCATAGCTTTTTTTCTAAATGTTGCGAAAGTTGAATTTTCATTTTTTAACAAATTTAAGCGAATAAATGAATTTTGAAATATTAAAGTTTTGGAAATTTAATAATTTAATTATTAAATATAATAACTTCATTTTATGATTTAAAATGAAGTAATTTGTTTTGAAATATAAACAATTTTGAAATGTGTGTTGAAATGGTATTTTAAATAAATGAATGTGGTTTGGAAGATACGATATTTTGATATTTGGAATGGATTTTTGAATGATATTGAATTTTGAAATGATATTTGATTTCGAAGTATAAATTACTATTTTGAAACTTTAACCACAGGATGTATATAATTTATAGTTTAACTGATCCTTAAAGGATGGGCGATCCCAAGCATCCTTTGAGTTATTGTACATTACTGCTACAGTTCAGTTGAGTTGGTTTACATTATATAAGTATATATGTCCTGACTAGAGTGTTTTGTGTTTTGCTTTATGCTCGGGTCAGTTTGAGTATTTACAGCTTAGCTTTGGATTTCTTTTCTGGAGCTAGGAATCGCTGGAGATTCTGCTTGTCTAGTTATCCGTTCCCTTTCAGTTTCAGTTGTTCTATTTCAGTTCTGGTATTTAGAAACTGCTATGTATTTGAGATTTCTATTGTATTTGTTTTTCAGACTGATATTATGTAGTATGTTTTGAGAGTTTGTTATAGTAGCTTCATGAGCTACTATGGTATTTTAATTTCCGCTACGAGTTATTCTGATATTTCTGTGTCTGTGATTCTGTGATTTGTATTTCATTTGCTCCAAATTTATTTATAATGCGGTATTTTGAGCAATTCAAGTCTGGCATGTGTGGATGTGAATGGCTGAAAATATCGGGTTGTTACAATTTATATATTCAGATATATTAAACATCAGAAAATTTATCTATTCGACTAATAAAAGTTAACGTTCCAATAATTAAAATCGGTTAATTACTCAATAGCAGGCGACTGAAAATCCAGGTCGTTACATTCCTTCCACCTTAGAACTTTTCGTCCTCGGAAAGGAATGAAACGAGAATTTAATTTTGATGTATTTTATTAAATAATCCTCTTTTAACATTTTAACTCTTCACTCTTTTATTATACATTTTATAAATACGTATACTTTAAATCATATAGTATTACCAAGCTAATTTTATATTTAAAACATTTTTCATAAGTTGATGTCCTAACAAGTCCATCCTCGTTCTTATAGAAATTTAGTCCTGCGTTGATCGGGCGTAGGATTGAAAATCTATAAGGACTTAGTAGACCCGTTTCAACACCTAGTGAAAATACTTGAAAAACCTTTTTCAAAAATGATATGGAAAGTATCACCCCCTTTCCAACTATGGATCGCAGTTAACCCGATGATTGCCTCATCATTTCAGGAAATCATAAGAAAATTATAGGCATCAATACCCCTCGACTTACGCCACGGAAACACCATAGTCCGCAGCTACACAAAGGTAGCGTTGCTATCATAGCAAAACCGTAAGTAGTGTGCAGGCAATCTCTGCCCCTCGAAACATGCTACCAAACAAAACTAAACCTCATAGATCGTAGGCTGCACAAAGGTTGCATCACTATCCCAGTGAAACCCAATGTAGACTGTAGGCACTCGCTACCTCTCGAATTACGCAATGGAATCAAACCACATAGATCGTAATCTACCGATGTTATATCGCTATCCCAGAAAAATCAAACGTAGATTGTACGTAATCACTTCCTCCTGAATCACGCTATGGAACTGCGATAGATCGCTGTTACACAAAGGTTACGTTGTTATCACAACAATACAAAATGTAACTGTAGGTATCTGCACCTCTCGACTTATGCTACCGAACAAATGATCTCTAGGAACTCATGAGTTTTGTCCGGACGTCCTCTAGGATCCCAATTCTCGTTGAACCCACCCTATAGATTCCAAGGCAGAGCCACTCAGTGGATCTCCTACTCTAAGTTTCAACTTTCATAGGGGTGTCTTTCCGTACTTTTGTCTCAAAACATACCATACTATATATATAGTACCTTTCAAACCGTACTTTTTATATGTATCAAATATAAACTTTATCCATACAAAATCGATATCTTCAAAATCGATAGTTTTCAAATTTGGTTTAACCAATTTCCAAAATTGACTATTTGCCCAAAATCAAAAGTCTTTTATAATCATTGGGTTCCAAAACTATTTCAGTTTAATTCTCATATACAGATGAGGTCATTCCTTTCAACTCGAATAATTTTCGGATCAATAATTTTTTGGGTTTGCTTCATACTTATACAAACTCTACTTAATATTTCAAATATCTTTCAAAGATCATTTCTTTATGGTTATACATTCAATAAGAGGGGTTTGAATATATAAATAATATTTATAATTGTAATGACCCGTATTTTACGTGTCGACAGATCGTATAATAGTTACCACTAGGTCGTTAGTACTGGTTATGTCGTCCAGAGCATAAGTCGTATGGAAATTGCTCGTGTGAGCGACTTAGTGAGGTAGTTAAGTCGTGTAGTGTTTAGGTCGGTAGAGCGACCTATTGAATTGGATCGACCTAAGAGAGTGACCGGCTTAAGGAAGTTAGTAGGTTAGCGATTTAGAGGTTGACCGACTTATAGGAGTTAACGACCTACAGAAGTGAGCGGCCTTAAGGAGGGAATGAGTTAAGGATGTAAGCGAGTTAAGAGGATGGGCCGACCTGAAAGCTAGCGGCTTAAGGGTGTGAGCGGGTTAACGAGTTAGCGACCTAGTAGTTAATGCTGTGTTAAGATAGGTGGTGGAAGCCTTAAGTCATTGGATTAGCACTTGTGTTAGGTCTTATGTTTGGTTAGGTCGGCTGGGTATGTTAGGCCGTGTGTTCAGGCTTAGGTCGTAGATAGTGGACTCGTTAAGTCGACAACCAGTTAAGTAGTTAGGTCGGCACCTAGTTAGGTCGTCCAGAAGACTTAGGTGCAGGGTCGCCTATAGTGTTAGGTCGGTAACATGGATGAGTCGTTGGGTCGGCTTTGTAGTTAGGTCGGCCTTGGGGTTAGGTTGTGTGGGGTTGATGAGTCGTAGGTCGTAAGGTCAAGGGTTAAGTCGTGACCGACTTAAGGATACCATACGAGTTAAGGTTTCAGCCTATAAATAGAAGGGTTTGCATCACTTTTTGGCACCGGATTTTGAAGCGACGAAGTGCTGCCATTTTGGGAGCTCGACTACAACACTTCTTCACTTCTTTTCTCCACTCTAATCTTGTGCTTCCATCCATCTAGATTGAAGATCAAATCGAAGATCCAAGAGCCAAAGTTGAAGATCTCCATCTATCGAAGAGAGATTTCATCGTTTGAAGCGGAATCTTGTCGGATCTAGCTAGGTCCTTTACTGTCCAGATCTGGAGTTAGTTGCTTTTGAGGTGTTTAGGTGATTCGGTGAGTGGTGGTTATCTCTCACACGGACCCAAAGGAGTATATTGGATCGGTGGCTTGTTTGTGTGTTAAAGATAGTGATTTTCATGCATTTTCCTTAAGTCTGCATGTAGATCCATTGTTCATGAAGTCTTGATGTCCACTTTACTATATGTGAACCTATGCTAGTTCATTCATCAAGTTATTACTTAGAATTCATGCTTGTTAGATTTGGACTCTTTATTTACGAAATTGCCATTATTGTTATAACTGCTTATTTAGATCTTGTTTGAATGTTTGATTACTTGGGTTAATGATTGATTTGATTGATTGGTTGATTAGTGATTGAATTTGGACAAGTATGGTCGAGGATGATTCAAAAGCTAAGAGGAAAGGCTCTTGAATAAGGAAAGCTGCTTGTGGCATATGAAGCGAATGTTGAAGCTCATATGGATAGATTTGATGATGATGTTGAGATGGGACTTTGCTAAGATGCGATGAAGCAAAGCATGATGTGAAATAGCCTTGGTTTAATCCAGACGGGATCATCCCAAGCATGTTGATAACTCGGTGATATGGTTTGAGTTTGTTGATAATGGATGGCTTGAGAGGCGCTTGAGCTAGTATGGAAATAGTCGTCGAGGAAGATGACTAGAAGGCTGAGATTTCATCGTTGTTGAAGGTTCTAGCATGCTCAAAGCAAGTGTACGTTGGGACGGGTCACGATGACGTGCTAGTACTCTGGGCAGATTCGATAGTCCTAGGCACGGGTCACGATGACGTGCGGAGTTATGTCTAGAATCGGGGTTACCATTAGCCCTTGGCGGACGGATGAAATAATGGGCCGGTCATTCAATTAACGGTGAAATTGAGGCAATGATAACAGTGATAGCCAGAGTCATGGATGTTTGGATACTTTGGTTGTATCGTTGCTTGGGTCAAGAGCGATGTTTTCAGGGTGCTTATCTGATCTTGGTTTAGGCCTTGGGGGTTTGTACTCGAAAAACACCGACCTTGACTCGAGTGATAATTGCTTTGCTTTGAATGTCTGCTTTGCTATGTTTGCTTCTATTTAGTGGGTCTGGGGGCTATCACTGTAGAAAGAGGTGGAGTGGGATGGTTGGGTTCCTATTCCTTTTTACCTTTATGCTCTTTTGGTATGTTTGATAGTTGATTTACTGCTCACTAAGACTTTTGTCTAACTCAAGGTTTTATGTTCAACTCTTATTACCTTGGGCTGTTCATCCATATTGGGATGGGAAGACTAGGTAGCAGGTGACAGGTGTTGTTCTTAGTGACCAACGCTGTTGATGACGAAGACGAGCTGGAGGCTTTTGCATATTGTTTTTCTTACTATATGTACTGGGTGTTCCGCTGTTTGTATGATTCTCTGAGTGATATGTAGTGAGGCTTGATGTATTGACTATTCTGATGATTGTATCAAACTATTTTGAGTTTATATGATGAGATTCTGATTTGTGAAGCTTCACTATATATATTTCTCTATTGTATTTTATCCATGCGCTGTGAGTTATACGATAGAGTTTATTGTTTTACCTTACCTTGACGGTCGTCCATGGCGACCTGGCACACCTTTCAGCGCACTACTTCCTTTGTTTGGTGCAGGAGTCATGGGCGGTCGTCACATTTGGTATCAGAGCATTGGTTAATCAATTTTAGCCAACGCTCGCTGACGTAACTACGTATGAGAGACGTAATTGTAATTTTGATGGTTGATTACTATATATAATATAGTAGCTTAGAAGGATTTGAACTTCTTATGCAGTTGTTTCTCACGGAATATTAATCATTTTCTTATCGATATTAGAAATGAGTCGAAGAGGGAGACCAGCTGCTAGGGAAGGCCGTACTATTGAGGGGGCTGCTGATTATGCTTCTATGTTCGAGGCTATGATGGCTTCGATCATAAGAAGGATGCCAGTTCCAAGGCCATCAGTAGATGTTGGAGTTCAGGTTCAAGCCACAAAACCAGTGGATTTTTCTAAGTTGTGCAAAGATTATACTGCTCTTGGAGGAAAGGTTTTCTTTGGGACGGAATCAACCATTGAAGTTCAGAGATGGATTGATGCTTGTAGAAGGATCTTTGGTGATATGGGAATCGAGGATGCAACCAAAAGGAAGCTCGCATCAAGGCAGCTTCAGGGAAGAGCTTCTGATTGGTGGAACTCTATCACCATTGATACTCCGGAGGAAGAGATCACTTAGGAGAAATTCCAAGTCAGATTTGAAGCTAAGTTCATTTCTACAGCTCAGAAATCTGTTCTGTTTAAGAAGTTTGTGGAACTCAAGCAAGGTGGAAGACCAGTTCTTGAGTATGTTTCAGAGTTTGAAGCTTTGTCCAAGTATGCTCGGTCATATATTGAATCTCCGTATCAGAAGAATGAGAAGTTTGTGACAGGCTTGGACACTTATCTTGGGAGACAATTAGTGGATCATTTGGACGATCCATTTGAGAAGCTTGTGGAGAAAGCTCTCAGGCACGAGAATCTGTTTCCTAAAGAAGGATCTGTTGTTGTTGTGACCAAGGAGCAAAGTGGAAACAAGAAGAGGAAGCAGCATCAGCAGAAGAGTAAGGATGGCCAGAAGAAGCCGATGGGTGAAGTGACCTGCTACAACTGTCATCAGAAGGGTCATCTCTCCAGAGATTGCAAGAATCCGAGGGTGCCAGTGAAGTGCCACAACTGTGACAAGCTGGGGCATATTAAGAGGAATTGTCCGGAACCGAGGAAGGACAAGCAGATTGTGCAAGCTTATGCTTTGGGGGCTGTGCCATCGTCTTTGAAAGCCCCTACTGTAGATGAGAAAGGAAAGAGTGTGGTGGTTCAAGGTACTCTTTCCATTTGTGGTGTTTCAGTTAGAGTGTTGTTTGATACTGGAGCGTCCCATTCCTTTGTTTGTAGTGAACTTGTAGGCCGGTTAGATTTGGAACCGGATATTGTTGATAGACCATTGGTTGTGACTAATCCAGTTCGGGGTTCGTCTTGTTTGTGTATGGTATGCCGTGGTCTAGTTGTGTCGAGTCATGATTGCTCTTTTGTTTGTGATTGTTTTGTTCTGAACTTTGCGGGGTTCGAAATTATTTTGGGTATGGACTGGCTTAGGAAGTATGCGGCAAGGATTGATTGTGAGAGGCCTGAGGTGACAGTCGAGAATGTGGAGAGGCGAAAGGTTGCGATACGATGTAAGCATGAGGAAGGCGTCTTCATGAGCTTCATGTATTCGCTGGTTGTTCCACAGGATGGACTGTCATCGGTGCCTATTGTGAATGGATTTGAGGATGTCTTTGACGAGGTCAAAGGGTTACCGCCGCATAGAGAGATCGAGTTTCGTATCGATCTAGTTGAGGGAGCCAGACCTGTTGTGATGCCTCTTAGGCGAATGGCGCCTAGGGAACAGCAAGAGTTGAAGGTGCAAGTGGATGACCTTTTACAGAAAGGATTCATTCGGCGTAGTGTGTCCGAATGGGGTGCACCAGTTGTGTTTGCAACCAAAACGGATGGATCGTTAAGGTTGTGCGTGGATTATCGTGAGCTGAATAAAGTGACAAAGAAGAACAAGTATCCATTGCCGAGAATAGATGACTTGTTTGATCAGCTTCACGAAGCTAAGGTGTTTTCTCAGATGGATTTGGCAACGGGATTTCACCAGTTGAGAGTGGCAAAGGATAGTGTGCCGAAGACTGCTTTCAGGACACCATCCGGTTTCTATGAGTGGCTGGTAATGCCGTTTGGATTGACCAATGCACCAGCATATTTTGTGGATCTTATGAATAGAGTGTTCAGGGATCAGTTGAAAAAGTTTGTACTTGTGTTCGTGGATGATATTTTGATTTATTCCAGAACTGAAGAAGAGCACAAGACGCACTTGCGGATTGTTTTGGAAATCTTGCGGAAACGACAGCTGAGGGCTAATTTTTCGAAGTGTCACTTCTGGAAGAGAAAAGTGAGGTTCTTGGGCCATGTTATCTCTGGAAATGGAATAGCGGTTGATCCCGCCAAGGTGGCAGCGATCCAGGATTGGGTTAGACCTAAGAATGCACCTGATGTGAGAAGTTTTCTTGGATTAGCAGGATATTATCGTCGGTTTATTAAAGACTTTTCCAAGATAGCTGCACCATTAACAGAATTAACGAAAAAGAACCAAGTATTCAGATGGGATGCTAAGTGTGAGCAAGCTTTCGGAATCCTGAAAGAGCGATTGACAAGTGCTCCTGTTTTGACCATTCCAAGTGGAAGTGATGAGATGGTGGTTTACACCGATGCATGTGGTACTGGACTTGGAGCCGTGTTAATGCAAAAGGATAAAGTTGTTGCGTATGCAAGTTGATAACTGAAGCTGCATGAAAGGAATTATCCGACTCATGATTTGGAGTTAGCGGCGATTGTATTTGCTTTGAAGATGTGGAGACATTATCTTTTGGGAGTTCGATTTGAGTTGTTTACAGATCATAAGTCATTAAAGTATCTTTTCTCCCAAAAGGATTTGAATCTTCGACAGCAACGATGGCTAGAGTTTTTAGCATCATATGATTTTGGTATAGCCTATACTCCAGGAAAAGGTAACGCAGTGGCAGATGCGTTAAGTCGAAGACATGCAGAATTGGGAGCCATGTTTTCAGAATGGAAGAATCTTGAGTATTTGGCTGGATTTGACTTCAGGCCTAAATGTGAATTGGAACCTGAGATGTTGGCAAACTTATCGATAAGACCTACTCTAGTGGAAAGAATTGGCAAGAGCCAAAAGCGAGACGATAAGCTTGTCAAGATTATCCGTGATTTGGAATCTGGATTGGACCCAGAGAAGGATAAAGATTCGAGATCGATCGAGAGGGTTGGCTTCGGAAACAAGGACGACTAGTTGTTTCCGATATAGATGGATTGAGGGATGAAGTTCTGAAGGAAAGTCATCACTCGAAGTTGATAATTCATCCAGGTGGAAATAAGATGTATCGGGATATGAAGAGAACCTATTATTGGGAAGGTATAAAGAAGGATGTTGGAAATTTTATTTCCAAATGTATGAACTGCCAGTTGGTAAAAGCCGAGCAGAAGAAGCCAAGTGGATTGCTTCAGCCGTTAGAAGTTCCTACATGGAAGTGGGAGCAAATATCGATGTATTTTATTGATGGGTTACCTAGAACCAGAGCAGGAAATGAAGGGATTTGGGTCATCGTAGATCGTTTGACTAAGAGTGCAAGATTCATTCCTGTTCGATCAACCAGGACTGCATCGAAATTGGCTGAGCTATATGTTAAGTGGATAGTTCGATTCCATGGTATCCCGAAGAGTATAGTGAGCGATCGAGACCCATTGTTTACTAGTGGATTTTGGAAGAGCTTCCAGGAAGTTTTGGGAACCGAGTTGTGTTTAAGTACAGCTTATCACCCTCAAACAGATGGTCAGACAGAGAGGGTCAACCGAGTTTTGGAAGATCTCCTCAGAGCATGTGTTTTGGACTTCGGAGGATTATGGGAAGATCATCTTCATTTGGTGGAATTTTCATATAATAACAGTTATCAGTCAAGTATTGGTATGGCACCATATGAGGATTGTATGGAAGACCGTGTAGCTCTCCGACATGTTGGTTGGAAACAGGAGAAAAGTTGATACTTGGGCCAGAAATGATTCAACAGACTTCTGATTGTATAGAGATCATTCGGCGACGAATGAAAGCAGCCTAAGATCGTCAGAAAAGTTATGCCGATAAGCATCGTAAGGATTTGGAATTCGACGTAGGAGATATGGTTTTTGTGAAGATTTCTCCACTAAAGAATGTTATTCGATTCGGGAAGAAAGGAAATTTGACTCCGAGATTTGTTGGACCATTCCCGATTATCGAGCGAATTGAAAAGCTCGCGTATAAATTGGAATTACCATAAAAGATGTCGGGTGTACACAATGTTTTTCACATATCGTATCTACGGAGGTATGTGCACGACCCAAGTACAGTGGTTTCTACTGATAGCTATGAAGATTTAGAAGTTGATCCAGTTGTTAAAATACCTCGTAAGCTGCTTCGTGTTGTGGGAACTGCCATGAAACAGCTTAGGAGGAGGGTAGTCAGGTTGCTCAAGGTACAATGGAGTGATGATGTTAACGACTGTATATGGGTGGATGAAGAGAGGATGAAGGCAGCTCATCCTGAACTCTTCGAGGTATGGCCCTAAGGTGTCGTGACATCTCATGAATTTGTAACTTGTTCTAGTCTTAGAATTCTGCATGCTAGGTTAGTAATTGGATGCATGGTTTGTTGATTTCTATGGACAGTAGGCATGCAGAATAGCTTTGGTTGCTCTTGTTTGTTTGGAATTTCGAGGGCGAAATTCCTAAGGGGGAGGGAATGTAACAACTCGTATTTTACGTGTCGACAGATCGTATAATAGTTACCACTAGGTCGTTAGTACTGGTTATGTCGTCCAGAGCTTAAGTCATATGGAAATTGCTCTTGTGAGCGACTTAGTGAGGTAGTTAAGTCGTGTAGTGTTTAGGTCGGTAGAGCGACCTATAGAATTGGACCGACCTAAGAGAGTGACCGGCTTAAGGAAGTTAGTAGGTTAGCGATTTAGAGGTTGACCGACTTATAGGAGTTAACGACCTATAGAAGTGAGCGGCCTTAAGGAGGGAACGAGTTAAGGATGTAAGCGGGTTAAGAGGATGGGCCGACCTGAAAGCTAGCGGCTTAAGGGTGTGAGCGGGTTAACGAGTTAGCGACCTAGTAGTTAATGCCGTGTTGAGATAGGTCGTGGGAGCCTTAAGTCATTGGGTTAGCACTTGTGTTAGGTCCTATGTTTGGTTAGGTCGGCTGGGTATGTTAGGCTGTGTGTTCAGGCTTAGGTCGTAGATAGTGGACTCGTTAAGTCAGCAACCAGTTAAGTAGTTAGGTCGGCACCTAGTTAGGTCGTCCAGAAGACTTAGGTGCAGGGTCGCCTATAGTGTTAGGTCGGTAGCATGGATGAGTCGTTGGGTTGGCTTTGTAGTTAGGTCAGCCTTGGGGTTAGGTCGTGTGGGGTTGATGAGTCGTAGGTCGTAAGGTCAAGGGTTAAGTCGTGACCGACTTAAGGAGACCATACGAGTTAAGGTTTCAGCCTATAAATAAAAGGGTTTGCATCACTTTTTGGCACCGGATTTTGAAGCGACGAAGTGCTTCCATTTTGGGAGCTCGACTACAACACTTCTTCACTTCTTTTCTCCACTCTAATCTTGTTCTTCCATCCATCTAGATTGAAGATCAAATCGAAGATCCAAGAGCCAAAGTTGAAGATCTCCATCTATCGAAGAGAGATTTCATCGTTTGAAGCGGAATCTTGTCGAATCTAACTAGGTCCTTTGATGTCCAGATCTGGAGTTAGTTGATTTTGAGGTGTTTAGGTGATTCGGTGAGTGGTGGTTATCTCTCGCACGGACCCAAAGGAGTATATTGGATCGGTGGCTTGTTTGTGTGTTAAAGATAATGATTTTCATGCATTTTCCTTAAGTCTGCATGTAGATCCATTGTTCATGAAGTCTTGATGTCCACTTTACTATATGTGAACCTATGCTAGTTCATTCATCAAGTTATTACTTAGAATTCATGCTTGTTAGATTTGGACTCTTTATTTACGAAATTGCCATTATTGTTATAACTGCTTATTTAGATCTTGTTTGAATGTTTGATTACTTGGGTTAATGATTGATTTGATTGATTGGTTGATTAGTGATTGAATTTGGACAAGTATGGTCGAGGATGATTCAAAAGCTAAGAGGAAAGGCTCTTGAATAAGGAAAGCTGCTTGTGGCATATGAAGCGAATGTTGAAGCTCATATGGATAGATTTGATGATGATGTTGAGATGGGACTTTGCTATGACGCGATGAAGCAAAGCATGATGTGAAATAGCCTTGGTTTAATCCAGACGGGATCATCCCAAGCATGTTGATAACTCGGTGACATGGTTCGAGTTTGTTGATAATGGATGGCTTGAGAGGCGCTTGAACTAGTATGGAAATAGTCGTCGAGGAGGATGACTAGAAGGTTGAGATTTCATCGTTGTTGAAGGTTCTAGCATGCTCAAAGCAAGAGTATGTTGGGACGGGTCACGATGACGTGCTAGTACTCTGGGCAGATTCGACAGTCCTAGGCACGGGTCACGATGACGTGCGGTGTTATGTCTAGAACTGGGGTTACCATTAGCCCTTGGCGGACGGATGAAATAATGGGCCGGTCATTCAATTAACGGTGAAATTGAGGCAATGATAACAGTGATAGGCAGAGTCATGGATGTTTGGATACTTTGGTTGTATCGTTGCTTGGGTCAAGAGCGATGTTTTCAGGGTGCTTATCTGATCTTGGTTTAGGCCTTGGGGGTTTTTACTCGGAAAACACCGACCTTGACTCGAGTGATAATTGCTTTACTTTGAATGTCTGCTTTGCTATGTTTGCTTCTATTTAGTGGGTCTGAGGGCTATCACTGTAGAAAGAGGTGGAGTGGGATGGTTGGGTTCCTATTCCTTTTTACCTTTATGCTCTTTTGGTATGTTTGATAGTTGATTTACTGCTCACTAAGACTTTTGTCTAACTCAAGGTTTTATGTTCAACTCTTATTACCTTGGGTTGTTCATCCATATTGGGATGGGCAGACTAGGTAGCAGGTGACAGGTGCTGTTCTTAGTGACCAACGCTGTTGATGACGAAGACGAGTTGGAGGCTTTTGCATATTGTTTTTCTTGCTATATGTACTGGGTGTTCCGCTGTTTGTATGATCTCTGAGTGATATGTAGTGAGGCCTGATGTATTGACTATTCTGATGATTGTATCAAACTATTTTGAGTTTATATGATGAGATTCTGATTTGTGAAGCTTCACTATATATATTTCTCTATTGTATTTTATCCATGCGCTGTGAGTTATACGATAGAGTTTATTGTTTTACCTTACCTTGACGGTCGTCCATGGCGACCTGGCACACCTTTCAGCGCACTACTTCCTTTGTTTGGTGCAGGAGTCATGGGCGGTCGTCACAATAATCTCATTTATGCCAAATCAAATTTCCAGGTTCAATTACTTTTCTAAGTTATTGGTTACATTTCTTACTGCTTATACGGTAAATTTCGGTTATACTAACTATTCAATCTTCATTTTAAAATCATCATATTTACTCAAAATATACTATTTCATTTCAAATTTTTTTTGCCTTAATATCCAATTTTAATTCCAATTCAGCAATGCTTCGAATTTCCATTTGGGTTATAACTTCAATTTTACCCAATTCGTATTTGAATCCATGATTTAAATATTATTAATTTCCACTCTGACCAGTTCGAATTTAGAAAATAGCTTGAATAGTTCTAAAATAGTTAAATAGTTCATATAAGATAGTTTGAGTTTTCGAAAATGGTTTGTATAGTAAAATACCTTGGAAAATCAAAACAATTTGAATATTTAAGGAGATAGATTTTAAATACTTTATGTTAGAATAATTTATTTGAAAATAGTTTCAAGGTCAAACTAATTCAACTCCCAATCTTCTTATTCAAATCAACTTCAGTTTCCATTCCCATTTAAGTTGATTCAATCCCGATTCCAATTCAAATTAACTTTGATTCCCATTTCAATTTTAGATTAATTCAATTCAATTACAATTCTAATTCATTCAATTCTAGTTTGAATTAATTTCAATTCCATTCTTAATTCTGAATCATCTCGATTTATATAACTTCGAGTTCGATATCAATTAAATCAAATTAACCTTCAATTTTTATTTTTTCGCAATTATAACTTCAAAATTTTAGACTCGATTCTTTAAACAACTCCAGTTGACATGTTCATTTTAACCTTTCAAAATTAAGTTCAAAATGATTCCATTTCCATAAATTCAATTTTATTCCTTAAAATCAAAATCATTTAAATAGTTTCAAATCAAAGTCTTATTTCTATTTGATTTTAGGGACGGATATATATCAATTCAACCTATTTCTTACCTTATTCAAAATAATTCAATTTATTGTTTTATATATTGTAAATAACATACAAGATGATAGTAGGATATATCAAATAAATAAACACCCAAATCATCTCAACATCAATCAATAGCATCCATCATAAATTTCCATAATTCAAAACCCATTTTATTTCAAAAATCGTTTTGAAATCATACATAACTTCCTTTGCAACTCTTATCAAAACTATACTTTTCTTTTACAATTCAACCTACTTAACTTCCATAAGTTAAATTTTGGTTTCACCTTGAAATTTTTAATTCCAGGTTATAAGTTTAGAACTTATTTAACTTGCCCTGAGTTAAATTCCCAATTCGTTTAAACTTTCTTAATTTAAATTTTTGCATTCTAAAATTAATTTTCACACTTATTTTCATATCAGCATCGATTCCCACATATAAGTTCATAAACTTACATTTCCATTGGGTTATACTTCTCATTTCAAGGGGGATTCCATAATTCAACGGACATAGATTCAAAACCTCACAATTTAAATTCATTTTAATTTATAATCACAATTGTAAATTATGCTCATGCAATTTCACTTCCTTAAAATATTTCACACTGTTTTATCATTATTTATTTCATAATAACACCTTCATTTATACCCACCAACTTATTGATGATAATAATTAATATTATCATATCTAGAAACCAAACATACCTTATATTCCATAATAGTTTCCTAAAAGATTATTCTATATATAAAATACAATCTGGGTAAACTTATTTCATTTCAAAACACTTTGAGAAATTCTTTCAAAATTTTCTAGAATTTAAATTTTGGTTTTAAGTCTATTTTAGCTTTACCCAGTTGCAAAGTTCGTTCTTATCCAATTCCTATGTATGTATATTACCACTTAACTTTTATAATCTTATTTGATAATAATAATAACAACCAATCACCTCAACATACTATAATAATTCAAAAAAATTATTTCTTTTTATATCCAAGTATAACCTTATATAAAAATATTTTCTTAAAAATCATTTTTTAAATAATTTTATAAGAAAATAACAAATATGCCCTCATATATAATACACTCAACTCATTCTAGGGTACTACTGACCCTATCTCTGTGAGCAATTCCCACCAGAGCCAAGGTTCTCGCTTAACCTTCAGCTCTGATACCACATGTAACGACCGAACATTTTTCAACCCTCGAAAATCGACACTAATACGTTCACTGTATAGAGTGCCAAGCAATCAAGTGCCGGAAATACTAGGTTGTAAGGGTTTAAGAAGAAAGAGATGGAAGAAGAAACAAAAATAACAACAGCACAGAATCTCACACTCGCAGCGGAACAAAATATAATATACAATAACAACATTATATATAAAGGAAAACCATAACTATTAATATACATATAATTTATTGGGGTACAATCATCAATAAATAAATGTGGACAGTTATAATAACTAGTCCCTAAATGCTGAATATACGGCCTACAATACACAGCGGAATATAGTCAAATACGTGCAACACGTCTCTGCCATCCAGCTCACCTCCTGAGCTCCAAAGCATCCTAACCTAAAAACAATAATACTCGGTCTAACTCGGCATCACAATAAAGTAATACTCAAGTCAGGTTGGAAACCAACGTGAGTAAATGTAACATCCCAAAATTTTCAATTAAAATAAATAATATATTTAAACTCTTGGGGTTTAATTTGAGAATAAATTTGAAAAAATTTAAAACAAATAAAATACGTGGAAATAATATGAGGTAAATTCCAAATTATTTTGGGTTTAAAATATTGAGATACTAAATGTTTTTAAAGGTTATATAGATTTAGAATCTTATACATATGAACATCTTCATACATTAGTAAATTTAATACACATTGGAATTTAAATTTAAAATTGTTAAAAGATAAATGTTTATATTTCAAGTTTAAAATCTAAGTTGAATTTAAATTTGGAATAAATGTTTTAAAATTAAGTAGCATTTAAAATCATTGAGGAATAAGTATACAATGGTCAAAACAACTTATCTTTTTACATTGTACAATGCATATATATACAAATGAATAAAAATATATACATGTATTGGTTTATAAAAGTATATATAATATAGAAAATAAAATTTATAAAGTTTTCTTTGCTTTGTAACATCAAAGGCTGAAAACATACATGGAAAATAGAGTTGAATAATTAACAAAATCTAGGGTTTAAGATCTCTTTTTACAAATGGCACAAGGCATCAATTCCTTAATAAAATAATCAAATAGAAAATTCAGGAGAACGTTTCACCTTCCAAATTCGAATTTTTAAAACTCCTAACATCTGAAGTTCAGTAACCAAAGATATTTTACAATCTTTACTTCAACATTCAAGAAGGAAAGCTCAGAAAAAGGAAAAAAATAAAAGAAAAGAAAAAAAGAAACTGTCTTCTTCAATTTCGAAGTAAAATCTGAAGTGTTTCGAACAGTAGTGTGATACTTTCAGGTAAGTTTTGTTTTAAAATTTATAGTTTATGAAATTATGATTTTTAAATCAAGTGTTAACAATCAATTCAAAACAAAAATTGCAGATTTGTGAAGGCATGGGGTTTCTGGTTACAAGTAGTGCATAGTCTTTTTTCTTTCTGGGAATAAATTAAAAAAGGCAAGTAATTTTTCTTTTTACAGTTTGAACTTGAAGTTGTAATTTTCAATGAAGGAAGAGTTTAATTCGATAATATCTAAATTTTTGCAGGAAGAATTAAGAATTTAAGGCTACCTTTTCTTTTGGTTTCCAAGTTCTGTTTTCAAAACTACAGGAAAGTAGAAGCTCCTCTGATTTTTATTTTTCTTTCAAAACTGTAAGTAACCAGGGAAAAATTATTATTTTTAAAGATTTAAATAAATAAATACAACATGGGATTTAATATTACAATATCTAAATTTTATTGCAGGAAGAATCAAGGATTAAAAGCTTTAATCTATTTTTGGTTTCAAGCTTCAGAAAATAAAAAAGTGTCTTCTCTGCTAGGAATCTCAACTATAAGTAACATAAAAACTATTGTTAGTAATGAATAAGTAGATAAACATAACAAACATTAATCATAGATCTGTACCCATCAATTTCAGATCTAAAACCCCAAGAGAATTAAAGTGGAAAAGAAGGGAAGTTGCAGGCCTCATCTCTGTTTGTTAAAACTATCAGTAACCTCTGGAAAAACAAGTGAGTAAACCCTGTTTTTCTTTTATCATGGTTGCTATGTGTATGTTTTGGGTGATATAGGAAACTTAAATTTTGTTTGCATGCAAAAGACTTGAATGTATGATTGAATGCTTAGCTTGTCATGTTGACTGTACAAAATGTTAATCACTGTTTTAGTTTAGGAAAAACAAAAGTGGAAAACCTGTAAGAAAATCCATTTCTTTCCCCTCTGTCTCTATTTGTTTGAATGATAAAACTAAGGTTATCCATGCATTTTTATTTCAATAAACAAGATGGAGTTTTTGTGTAAACTTGCACTATTTTTTTTTTAGCAATAAATCAACGCAAAATTATTCTTTCCTGGGAACTGTGAAATTCAATTTCATATAGCCTTCTTTTTGCAAGAATAAAACATATCAGAATCCAACTTAATCTTTCTCTTCCTTATTCCTTCTGAAATAATTTGTAACAAGTTGAAGTTTGTGTTTGAGCTTGCAACATGCTTCAGAAAACAAATCAAAATGGTTTGTAGTCTTACTGGGAATTTAAAAAAAAAAAGGTAAAAAAAACAGCACATCTGAACTTTGGTTCACAGGATAATCAACATTAAAGGAAATTTGAAAATCTTTCCTTTTTATTTCTGAAAGAAAAAGAGAGAATGTAAACAAGTTAATGTTTCTGTTTGAACCTGGATTTTATTCCAGAAAAAAATTTAAACAAATATTACATAGTTTCCTCCTGGAAGTTGAAATACTGTAAAAAAAATTTCAAGTCCTCAAGAAAACTCAAACTCCACGAATCTTAACTTCATTAACTTTAAGTGAACCCACTCTTAAAATGGCGATTTTTGAAACTACAATCACGTTTTTTCATTGGCTTTTCACTGGGGCATTTTCAAAAATCTGTAAATTGAAGTTTCATCAAAATCTGGTGATCCAAGTAATGGTGGGCCTCAAATTCGTCACTGGAGATCGTTTGAATGCTAAACATCACCAAAAAAATATCACTGGAATTTATAAAACATGGGATTGTTGATTTGAGGCCGAACTAGGGTTTAAGAACCCAATTCGTTCGCAACCAATATGATGGTGTCGCACAATCCATACTCGACCGGACTGTGTGGCGGCGATGCAGATCGATGCATCACGTGATGGAGGAGCTGGGGTCCATATTTGGTGGCCGATAGTGGATTAGGGAGGCGGCGCGTAACTGTTTTTGATGATGTTCCTGATGATGGTTTTGGGCTGATAGCTCGATTGTGATTTGTGGGGAGATGGGGCACTTCGATGACTGGAGAAGGATGCTCGGTTGGTGGTTGACGTGCGGCGATGTTCGCCAGTGGTCGGAGTTGCCTCCGGTGCCTGTGCACGTGCACGCGTTTGGGTTAGTGTATCAGGGTAGTGGGTTGGGAACGAAAGGGATAGAGGTTGAAGTAGTCTCGGGTGAGCGAATTTGAAAGCAACCCAGTTTTTTTTTCTTCTTCCAAATTTTGAAAACATAAGTAAATTTATTTTTTGAATAAATTAATGATAATGGTAAATAGAATATGAAATAAATGGTATTTCAAATTTATAATTTTAAAGAAAAAAGTTGTTTTAAAGTTTAACTTAAAAGATTTTTAAAAGTAAAACAAATGTTTAAATGTTAATTTAAAGACCAAATTTATTTATAATAATAAAAGAATAATTAACCATTAAGGTTTGTAATGATTTTATAATTTGAAATTAATTTATTAAAGAATAGGAAATTTATAAAAATAATTAGACTTAATTAACCAACAATTAAGAATTGATAAATTAAAAATAATAAATCAAAGGGTAATTTATTTAACTTAGCCAATTAAATTAATTCCAAATTTAGTAGAATTAAACATTAATTTAAAATGATTAATAAAAGCAATTGTAACAGCCCTAGTTTTTCTAGTAACTATTTCTTATAATTATTAAATCTTGGAGTATATTTTTAATATTATATATATTCGATGAAAATCTTTTTCCAAAGGTCTATAAATAAAATTTAAAAGTTTTGAAGTTTTAACCTTGTTAAAAGACAATTAAATTTGCAATGTAAATAAAATGAAGTTTGTATATATGTAATATATGGAAACCAATTAAATTTTTATTAAGTAAAAATTTTGAAGAGTTTATTGTATTTATGAACCGTTGAATTTCGCGTTTAGTGGGCGCAAAAAAATTTAGGGTATAAATAACGTAATAAAACGTATAAAATTTAAAACGTTATTTTATAGAAATTTTGGGTGTTTTGTATTACGTCAGTTTGACGTATTTTTAAAATCATATTTAAACACTTTATGGATTAAAACATCAGTCAGTGATTTTTGGTGACGAACGTTACTTTTGGTTGTAACTGACAGTTTAGTTTTAAATAAATTTTGCATGAACGTTTTCATTTCCAAAAGTTTTGCAAAATTCTTGCCGTCATTTAATTCAAACAAACTGAAAATCAATTCTCATATAATTGGAACGGTTCACATTTTGCCATTCTAAATCTTCGGCTCCCTTTGTATCACGAAACCTTGTTGCCTATTCAGTTCAAAAGCCTATTTTATTGCTGACCGTTTGGCCTAAATCACGCATGAAATAAATCTGGCATTTATTTATCACAAGCTTCTATCACAAATACTGCCTTGCCGTTTCTTTTACGTTTGAATTTGCACATATTCTTCTTGCCGTTTTTCCCCTGAGATCTCGCAACTTGTTTATTTATAAACCAGTGATCCACATCTCAAAGTTCACCACACTTCAAAGCTTCCATTTGCATTTTTCTCTGAGTACAAAGCTTCAGGTATGACCATTGTCTATGTCTCTCCCTCCTTTTACATTTTTTTTTCTTTTGCTTTGTTCACTTTATATACTTCCATCGGCCTATTTGTTATCGGTTGCTCCACTACCCACAAATGCTCGACTGCCCTCAACCCCTTCACCTGGACATGAGCGTGTGTCTCACAGTGACCTGAGTATATGCATTTGCATTGAAATAGGTTGAGTTAGAGGATGCATCCCCATGTCTTATCATTTGCAGTAGATGTGAAGTTCGTGTGATTTTGCTTGCGGTAGTTTGGGTTTCCTTTATCTTGCCTGGTACGCATGCATATAAGAGCATGCTTAGGATATGACTGAGCACACACATTACATGATTATGTTTCAGAGAATGTGCATAACCGTTTGTTAACAAACTAACAAAATTTTGTATACATATAAGAAAGGGAGGAGGAAGAGTGTAGTAGGCCTGGACCAAGAGTAGTACGAATGTTTTGGTTGGAGTTTGAGACCTGGGCGTCATTTTTGGTGTGCGTGCGTTATTGGTGCATGCGCATGTCTGAGTTAGCCATGAAATTTTCCTATCTCCTCTGCTTACGTTTTGTTTAAAAAAAAAAGAAAAAAAAAGAAAAAGAAAGCCTGCAATACTTTGGTACATATAGAAACTTTGATAGTAATAGGCTGGAAGAAACGTGCGAGTTGAAGCATAGATCATATTGGGTATTAATTGACTGTAGGTGATGCATAAGGTTGTTGGCACACATAATGTTATGTGCATGTTGTGGTTTTAAAATTTGCAGAGGCATGTATCTCGCATGGAAGAAACAGAGCAATAATATTTGAAGCATGAGTTTTGTTATGGGAATTTTGGCCAAAAAATGGAAACTCTGTTTCCTTTTGTAAGAAAAAAAAACAGAAAAAAAAAAGAAAAAGAAAAGAAAAGAAGAGTATAACAGAGGAAGCAGAGGAAAGGAAGAGGGAGAGATAAGGGGAGAGCGTGCATGTCATTGTATCAGCCGTGTCAGTTGAAGCAAATGCGTATAAGAATGAACCACTGGAGTTTGCATTGCCGTGGTTTGCATGCAAATTTGTATGGAGAGAGAGAAGAATTTTTGATAAGAGAAATTTTGAAGTATAATGCATGTGAACAGGCAGCTGATGGGTGGGTTGGTTTACAAACATTGGAAGCAAGTTTCATTTTCTTTCAGAATATATATATATATATATATATATAAAGAATGCGTGCATTCAAGTATTATATAGGTAGGATATCAATAATGGGCAGGCCGAGTTGTTCGTCAAGTCGGACTGTGGTGGAGTAGTCGAGCCTACGGGTCGAATTGTTTCCGTCCGTCCCGTTTTGTTCAAAATTTTCGTGTTATTAATTCGTTCCTTTTTCATATATATATCGGTTAGCAGACTCCGCATCAATTTGAGCGTTACCCGCTGTGCGCCTCTTTTCGGTGGATTTTCATTTTCGTTGAATCAAAATTTTTCTGCAGCCTTCAGGTGAGTATTCTCACCAGATAAACATACCTATATTTCTGTGAATTATCGCAAGTGTATTTGTAAATTATTAATTTAATGTTATCTGTCTGTAATATAACATAGGTTGTTAAACCCCATTTTAAATTGACACCTCATCGGTTATTTATCTGTGTAATATTACTGCAGTTATATTTTTAAATGATTATTTACTGATTTAATCATCACTGTAAGTTCCCTGTAAATTTAGATCGTTTTAGGCTGAAATGATAGGCCTGAACGATGATTAGTATTCATTTAATCAGTTAACTGTTTAATTTTAACTTGGGATTGCGGGTTTGAAATGATAGAACCCGGGGTTTTGTAAATTGCGGATTTAAATGATATAAATCCGTATCACTTGACCTAGGCTAGAAAACTATATACAGACCCGTGGTTTATATAATATTTTTCTGAAATATTTTAATTTATTTTAAAATGGAAGTTATAATATTCTGGTTTAAGTGTATTTAAAGGATTTTTACAAAGATTTATGATGATTTTGAATGAGTTATAAATGTTAAATAAATAAATAAATGTTTGAATAAAATTTTGGAATATAACTTATTTTGGAAATTCTGGTTTTTGGTAAAAGTAAGATTTCAGTTAAGAAAATAATCGATAACAAGTCATATTTGGAATTTAAAAACTAAATTGTTAAGTTAATAATCTATTACAACATTTAAATGCTGTCTTTTAAAATTGAACTGGTTTAACCTGTAAACTTTAGGTAGCATTTCATAAGTGTTACGGAAACTGAAATTTGATTGTTTTAAATTTATGGAAATAAATTTTGGGAAAAAGGTTAAATTTTGGAATTTAATATATAATTAATAAAAATTTGAGAAATTGACTTTGGATGGTTTTAAAGGAAGAATTTAACCTTATATTTGGTAAAGGAAATAAATTCCAAATAAATTGAATAAATTAAAATGGTATATTATCAAATGAAATGTTAAAAAAAAAAAATTGATATTGAAGGTATTTGAAATTTATTTTGATTTCAAAGTATAAATACCATTTTTAATAGTCGCAACCACGGGTTATAATAACGTTTGGTTGTTAAAGAGACCGGGATCGGATATCTGGCATACTCTCTGTCGATACCGAAAACCACTTTGACTAACCGTGTACGCGGTGGAGATTCCAGAATGAAGTAGGATGGTGGTGACGTTTTCTTAAAGGTAAATACGTGGACCCGACTCCCGTGAGTTGGCATAAGGTGGCTAAAACAGGAGCGATCGACGGATTAATGAGGTAGCACCTCTGATCGGACGCACTTCTTCGTATGCCATTCTATTACTCTTGTGATTGTTTTGGTGCGCACCTTTGATTTGGGAGTGTTGTTCGAGGTGGGCGGCAGCTGCGCGCTGCGCGTTTCCATCGGTCCGGAAGCGTAATTGGTATATCTACCCTGGCATTGCCTAGTTGTGCCGTGTCACCTACCATAGCGAGCCTCCTACGAGTTTCTATTTGTGTCGTACCTATGGAGTATCCTCTGGTAGCTTCCCGATCAGGAGGTATTACGGTACTGTATAGACTATTGGCATTATTCGTGTTAAGGGCTATATGGGTAACCCCTTAATGCTATTAAAAAGTAAGTTTATTTTATAAATAGACATTATTATAATAGCGCAATATACTACATAGTAAATAGTTTTAACGGATCCTTAGAGGATGGACGGTCCCAAGCATCCTTTAAGTTACTTGCTCTATATTACAGTACACTTGAATTAGCTTACAATTATATAAGTATGTATGTCCTGACTCGAGTGTTTGTGTTTATTTCTTACGCTTGGGTCAGCCTGAGTTGCAGCTTTAGTTTCCCTCCGGAGCTAGGACATTTCGTAGATCATTCGTGCTGCCGGAAGCTTTCCAGTCTTTACCTCTTTTGTAATCAAGACCTTTGAAGACTCTGTTTCTATTTATGTTTAAAAACTGTATTGAAGATTTTAAACTATGTAATTTATTTGGCTAAAGATGTTATAGTGGCTTCATGAACCACTGAATTTTATTTCCGCTGTGAGTTTCTGATATCTGTGTTTGTGATTCTGTGTTTTTTGATTTCATTTGCTCCTAAGCTATTTACAATCTATTGTTTTGAACTATTCCAGCTCGACATGTTTTATTTATTGTCGAATTTGAATGGTACAAAATAGTGGGCCGTTACAGCTGGTATCAGAGCTTTGGTTTAACCATAGCCTATGGAGCAAAAACTCATTAGAGATAGGGTAGCAATGCCCTAGAATGAGTGAAGTCAAATTCTAGAATCCTTTCCTTGAGAGAGAGCGTATTTTATAGTATAAAGTGATTTTCAAAAAGGGTTTCAAAAGAGTATTTTGATATAAAACTTCCTGTTTTAAAATAAAAAAATTTCAAATATTCTTTCCTTCTCTCCATCATGTATAATTCGAGCCTTGTTAATTGCTTGTCCAAGTTAAACTTTATCTTATCCTAGAATATCTTGACATTAATATTTTCCTCTGACCTTAATATCATGTAAAATTCATTCTTGATCTTTCAGGATGAATAGAGGTAATATTAGAGGTAGAGGGCAAGCTGCTGCCCCAGCTCCTCCACCTGCTGCCCCTGTTAGATTTACTAAGCTATGCAAAGACTATGCTGAACTAGGTGGCACTAAATTCACGGGTTCAGAGACCATAATAGAAGCTCAGCAATGGTTACGAGACTTGGAGAGAATCTTCTCCTGTCTCGAAATCACAAATGCCCAGCAGAGACAGCTGGCGGCCTAGCAGATGAAGGGAGCCGCTTTAAATTGGTGGCTATCTATCACTGCTCACACTAATGAGGCTGACCTCACTTGGGAGCAATTTAGGGAGGCATTTCTGGTCAAATGGATGCCCGAAGCGGGCAAATCTCAGCTCTACCGAGACTTTATGGATCTGAAGCAAGGCGATATGTCCTTCACGGAGTACGAGAGAAAGTTTAATGAGCTCTCCCAATACGGCCTGAATTTGATAGACACCCCGCTTAAGAAGAACGAGAAATTTATCGCTGGTGCTCGCCCCGAGTTTTACGATCGGCTTATTACACATGTACATGGGACGTTCACTGCTTTGATGGATATGGCTCTCCGGTATGAGAACCCTACCTCTAGGACCACTCCAGCTATCCAGTCTGCATCGGCCCAGTCTTCTGGAAATTCAAGAAAAAGGAAGTCAAATTTCTACCGTCATAAGAGGAACAAGACTCAAGGGTTAGGATCCTCATCTTCTGTTACTGCGAGGCCACCTCTAGATCTGTCTACCATCACTTGCCATAGATGCCATCAGAAGGGACACTTCGCAAATCGCTGTCCTACTTTGGGTGCTGCTATTCCACCTCCTTCTCAGTTTGCTAGACGAGACTTATGCCACATCTGCCTTCAGCCGAACACTTCAAAAAGGATTGTCCCACTCAAAAGAAGGGCACAGCATCAGGGGTCTTCGCGGTGACTTCTGCATCCTCTCCAGATCCACAGTCTGCACCTGCACCCGCTCCAGCTCCGAACGACTCTCAAGGTACACTTCAAGGATCTTTTACTTTGTTCAAATCTCCTGTTCGCGTTTTATTCGATACCGGAGCTTCCCACAGTTTTATTTCGTCTGACCTCTGTGATAGATTTGAACATCTCCTATCTCCTGAATATTCTTCTGTACCTTTATGTGTTTCAAACCCCATTGGTGGCCCTGCGAACCTTAGTAAAGTTTGTAGGGATGTGAAACTCTTCCTTGGAAATTATCGATTCACTGGAGACTTTTATGTTTTGGGTTTCGACGCTTTCGATCTTCTACTCGGAGGCGACTAGTTGGATAAGCATGATGCCCATATCTCCTACAGTGCCCGAACTGTCTCGCTTGTAGGTGATAAGGGCGATTCTTTAGTGATCCAGTGTAACTCACCTCAGGAGTTTGCTGGTAGCTTCATTTATTCTCTTGATATTTTCCAGGGTGATATTGAGTCCACTCCGGTGGTTAGATTATTTCCCGACGTATTTGGTGAAGTCACTTCTTTACCTCCGAAGCGGGAAATTGATTTCCGTATCGACCTTATTCCTGGAGCTCGACCTGTAGTCCTTCCACCCAGAAGAATGGCACCACGGGAGAAGAGCGAATTAAGGAAGCAGATCCAAGACTTATCCTCCAAAGGTCTGATCAGACCTAGCTTCTCAGAATGGGGAGCAGCTGTAGTTTTTGTCACAAAATCTGATGGTTCCCTCCGGATGTGTGTTGATTATAGGGAACTCAACAAGCTTACCATGAAGAACTGATATCCTATGCCCCGCAAAAATGATATGTTCGATCAACTCTATGGAGCAACTGTTTTCTCTCAGCTTGATCTAGCCATGGGTTTTCACTAACTCAGAGTTGCTGAGGAGAGCATACCCAAAACTGCTTTCCGTACTGAGAATGGTTTCTTCGAATGGCTAGTTATGCCTTTTGGCTTGACTAATGCTCCTGCCTTCTTTGTCGATTTGATGAACCGTATCTTTCGCGATGTTCTAAATAAATTTGTTCTTGTCTTTATTGATGACATCCTTGTCTTCTCCAAATCTGAGGAAGAACATAAAGTTCATTTGAGTTATGTTTTAGAGACTCTCCGAAATCACCAGTTAAAGGCTAAGTTCTCTAAATGTCATTTCTGGGAAGAAGAAGTTTTCAATTCCTCGGACACATTGTCTCTAGTGAAGGAGTTTCTGTTGATCCAGTCAAGATAGCTGCAATCAAAGATTGGGAAGAACCTAAGACTCCTACTGATATTCGCAGTTTTCTAAGCCTTGCCAGTTACTACCGAAGGTTCATTGAGAACTTTGCTCGGATTTCGGCACCTCTGACTGCTCTAACTCGAAAGAATGCGAAGTTTATATGGAGCAATAAGTGTAAAGCTGCATTCCAAGAGTTAAAGGATAAGCTCACCTCCGCGCCAGTGCTTACTATACCAAATGGAAGTGAAAGATTAACGGTATTTACCGATGCTTGTCGAGAGGGTTTGGGAGCAGTACTAATGCAAGATGGGAAAGTAATTGCATATGCCAGTCGTCAGTTGAAGACGCATGAAGCTAATTACGCTGCTCACGATTTAGAATTGCTGGCTGTTGTCTTTGCTCTAAAGCTTTGGAGGCACCATCTCTTGGGAGCTAAGTTTGATCTCTTCACCGATCATCAGTCTCTGAAATATATCTTTACCCAGAAGGATTTAAATCAGAGACAAGTGCGGTGGCTCGAGTTTCTTGCTTCTTATGATCTCGACATCAACTATACTCCCGGGAAAGCAAATGTTGTGGCGGACGCGTTGAGTAGGAAGAAGTCCTTGTTATGCCAGCTTATTGTTTCTTCTCCTCTATTGGACCGTATCAAGTCTAGACAGGACGAGGACGTGAGACTCAGAAGGATGAAGGAAAATGTGCGTTGCAGAGGAGGTAGTAATTCTGATGGGAATGGAGCTCAGATTGATGATGATGGGATTTTGAGAGTAAATAGAAGGATTTGTGTTCCGAATGTTGATGGACTGAGGCAGGAATTACTTCGGGAACATCACCAATCCCGACTGTCCATACATCCTGGCGTAGCAAAAATGTATCAAGATTTAAAGAAACTCTACTGGTGGAAGGGAATGAAGCGCGATGTCTCTATCTTTGTGAGTAGGTGTGCGACTTGTCAGCAAGTCAAGGCGGACCATCAGAAGACACCGGGTTTGTTGCAACCTTTGGAGATTCCAAATTGGAAGTGGGAGAAAGTTTCTATGGATTTTATCGATGGTTTGCCGAGATCTAGGAAGGGAAATGAAAGCATCTGGGTTATCGTGGATAGACTGACTAAGTCCGCTCATTTTATTCCAGTTAGATCTACCCGTACAGCTTCGAGCTTATCCGAAATTTACATGAGAGAGATTGTTCGCCTCCATGGCGTTCCCCTTAGCATTGTTTGCGATCGAGACCCTATTTTCACTAGTCAGTTTTGGAAAGCGTTCCAAGAATCCTTGGGTACTCGTCTGAACCTGAGCACCGCTTACCACCCACAAACTGACGGTCAAACGGAGAGGGTAAATCAGATTCTGGAGGATCTTCTTCGTGCTTGCATTTTGGATTATGGGGGATCTTGGGAAGATCATCTCCATCTTGTGGAATTCACCTATAACAATAGTTATCAGGTATAAATTCCAATCCTCTGTCTTATTTTATCTTATTTTTCCTATCTATCTCATTCAATCTTTTCAGGCTAGTCTTGAGATGTCCCCTTTTGTTGTTCTATACGGGAGACCGTGTAGATCTCCTTCTTGTTGGATTGAGTCCGGTAACCGCTTAGTTCTTGGCCCCGAGATGATTTTGGAAGCTTCGGAGAAAGTGGAGGAGATTAAGAGAAGGTTAAAGGTTGCTCAAGATAGACAGAAAAAGTATGCTGACCGGCGTAGAAGGAGTTTGGAGTTTGATGTGGGTGATTTGGTATTTCTTAAGGTCTCTCCTTTAAGAAATGTGGTTCGGTTTGGGCGTAGAGGAAAGCTGGCCCCTAGGTTCGTCGGTCCATTCCGTATTCTGGAGAGGATTGGATCTCTTGCTTATCGACTAGATCTACCCGAGAAGTTTGTTGGAATACACAATGTGTTTCATGTATCCCACCTTCGTCGCTGTCTTCACGATCCATCTCTTGTCATCCAGCCTACTGCTCTTGATGGTCTGGACATCGAGCCTGATCTAACTATTGAAAGAAAGCCGCTTCGTATCGTCGATCGAGGTACGAAACAGCTTAGAAGAAAATCTGTCCGATTGGTCAAAGTGCAATGGAGCCCTAATGAGCGAGATTGCACATGGGAGACAGAGGAGAGCATTCGTGCTTCGAATCCGGAACTATTCGTCTAAGGTACTTGCTTTACTATCTTATCTTCCTTTGGTTTTCCTTCTTTCGTTCCTTTTCGAGGACGAAAAGTTCTGAGTGGGGGAGAGTGTAACAGCCCTAGTTTTTCTAGTAACTATTTCTTATAATTATTAAATCTTGGAGTATATTTTTAATATTATATATATTCGATGAAAATCTTTTTCCAAAGGTCTATAAATAAAATTTAAAAGTTTTGAAGTTTTAACCTTGTTAAAAGACAATTAAATTTGCAATGTAAATAAAATGAAGTTTGTATATATGTAATATATGGAAACCAATTAAATTTTTATTAAGTAAAAATTTTGAAGAATTTATTGTATTTATGAACCGTTGAATTTCGCGTTTAGTGGGCGCAAAAAAATTTAGGGTATAAATAACGTAATAAAACGTATAAAATTTAAAACGTTATTTTATAGAAATTTTGGGTGTTTTGTATTACGTCAGTTTGACGTATTTTTAAAATCATATTTAAACACTTTATGGATTAAAACATCAGTCAGTGATTTTTGGTGACGAACGTTACTTTTGGTTGTAACTGACAGTTTAGTTTTAAATAAATTTTGCATGAACGTTTTCATTTCCAAAAGTTTTGCAAAATTCTTTCCGTCATTTAATTCAAACAAACTGAAAATCAATTCTCATATAATTGGAACGGTTCACATTTTGCCATTCTAAATCTTCGGCTCCCTTTGTATCACGAAACCTTGTTGCCTATTCAGTTCAAAAGCCTATTTTATTGCTAACCGTTTGGCCTAAATCACGCATGAAATAAATCTGGCATTTATTTATCACAAGCTTCTATCACAAATACTGCCTTGCCGTTTCTTTTACGTTTGAATTTTCACATATTCTTCTTGCCGTTTTTCCCCTGAGATCTCGCAACTTGTTTATTTATAAACCAGTGATCCACATCTCAAAGTTCACCACACTTCAAAGCTTCCATTTGCATTTTTCTCTGAGTACAAAGCTTCAGGTATGACCATTGTCTATGTCTCTCCCTCCTTTTACATTTTTTTTTCTTTTGCTTTGTTCACTTTATATACTTCCATCGGCCTATTTGTTATCGGTTGCTCCACTACCCACAAATGCTCGACTGCCCTCAACCCCTTCACCTAGACATGAGCGTGTGTCTCACAGTGACCTGAGTATATGCATTTGCATTGAAATAGGTTGAGTTAGAGGATGCATCCCCATGTCTTATCATTTGCAGTAGATGTGAAGTTCGTGTGATTTTGCTTGCGGTAGTTTGGGTTTCCTTTATCTTGCCTGGTACGCATGCATATAAGAGCATGCTTAGGATATGACTGAGCACACACATTACATGATTATGTTTCAGAGAATGTGCATAACCGTTTGTTAACAAACTAACAAAATTTTGTATACATATAAGAAAGGGAGGAGGAAGAGTGTAGTAGGCCTGGACCAAGAGTAGTACGAATGTTTTGGTTGGAGTTTGAGACCTGGGCGTCATTTTTGGTGTGCGTGCGTTATTGGTGCATGCGCATGTCTGAGTTAGCCATGAAATTTTCCTATCTCCTCTGCTTGCGTTTTGTTTAAAAAAAAGGAAAAAGAAAGAAAAAGAAAGCCTGCAATACTTTGGTACATATAGAAACTTTGATAGTAATAGGCTGGAAGAAACGTGCGAGTTGAAGCATAGATCATATTGGGTATTAATTGACTGTAGGTGATGCATAAGGTTGTTGGCACACATAATGTTATGTGCATGTTGTGGTTTTAAAATTTGCAGAGGCATGTATCTCGCATGGAAGAAACAGAGCAATAATATTTGAAGCATGAGTTTTGTTATGGGAATTTTGGCCAAAAACTGGAAACTCTGTTTCCTTTTGTAAGAAAAAAAAACAGAAAAAAAAAAGAAAAAAAAAGAAAAGAAGAGTATAATAGAGGAAGCAGAGGAAAGGAAGAGGGAGAGATAAGGGGAGAGCGTGCATGTCATTGTATCAGCCGTGTCAGTTGAAGCAAATGCGTATAAGAATGAACCACTGGAGTTTGCATTGCCGTGGTTTGCATGCAAATTTGTATGGAGAGAGAGAAGAATTTTTGATAAGAGAAATTTTGAAGTATAATGCATGTGAACAGGCAGCTGATGGGTGGGTTGGTTTACAAACATTGGAAGCAAGTTTCATTTTCTTTCAGAATATATATATATATATATATATATATATATATATATATATATATAAAGAATGCGTGCATTCAAGTATTATATAGGTAGGATATCAATAATGGGCAGGCCGAGTTGTTCGTCAAGTCGGACTGCGGTGGAGTAGTCGAGCCTACGGGTCGAATTGTTTCCGTCCGTCCCGTTTTGTTCAAAATTTTCGTGTTATTAATTCGTTCCTTTTTCATATATATATCAGTTAGCAGACTCCGCATCAATTTGAGCGTTACCCGCTGTGCGCCTCTTTTCGGTGGATTTTCATTTTCGTTGAATCAAAATTTTTCTGCAGCCTTCAGGTGAGTATTCTCACCAGATAAACATACCTATATTTCTGTGAATTATCGCAAGTGTATTTGTAAATTATTAATTTAATGTTATCTGTCTGTAATATAACATAGGTTGTTAAACCCCATTTTAAATTGACACCTCATCGGTTATTTATCTGTGTAATATTACTGCAGTTATATTTTTAAATGATTATTTACTGATTTAATCATCACTGTAAGTTCCCTGTAAATTTAGATCGTTTTAGGCTGAAATGATAGGCCTGAACGATGATTAGTATTCATTTAATCAGTTAACTGTTTAATTTTAACTTGGGATTGCGGGTTTGAAATGATAGAACCCGGGGTTTTGTAAATTGCGGATTTAAATGATATAAATCCGTATCACTTGACCTAGGCTAGAAAACTATATACAGACCCGTGGTTTATATAATATTTTTCTGAAATATTTTAATTTATTTTAAAATGGAAGTTATAATATTCTGGTTTAAGTGTATTTAAAGGATTTTTACAAAGATTTATGATGATTTTGAATGAGTTATAAATGTTAAATAAATAAATAAATGTTTGAATAAAATTTTGGAATATAACTTATTTTGGAAATTCTGGTTTTTGGTAAAAGTAAGATTTCAGTTAAGAAAATAATCGATAACAAGTCATATTTGGAATTTAAAAACTAAATTGTTAAGTTAATAATCTATTACAACATTTAAATGCTGTCTTTTAAAATTGAACTGGTTTAACCTGTAAACTTTAGGTAGCATTTCATAAGTGTTACGGAAACTGAAATTTGATTGTTTTAAATTTATGGAAATAAATTTTGGGAAAAAGGTTAAATTTTGGAATTTAATATATAATTAATAAAAATTTGAGAAATTGACTTTGGATGGTTTTAAAGGAAGAATTTAACCTTATATTTGGTAAAGGAAATAAATTCCAAATAAATTGAATAAATTAAAATGGTATATTATCAAATGAAATGTTAAAAAAAAAAATTGATATTGAAGGTATTTGAAATTTATTTTGATTTCAAAGTATAAATACCATTTTTAATAGTCGCAACCACGGGTTATAATAACGTTTGGTTGTTAAAGAGACCGGGATCGGATATCTGGCATACTCTCTGTCGATACCGAAAACCACTTTGACTAACCGTGTACGCGGTGGAGATTCCAGAATGAAGTAGGATGGTGGTGACGTTTTCTTAAAGGTAAATACGTGGACCCGACTCCCGTGAGTTGGCATAAGGTGGCTAAAACAGGAGCGATCGACGGATTAATGAGGTAGCACCTCTGATCGGACGCACTTCTTCGTATGCCATTCTATTACTCTTGTGATTGTTTTGGTGCGCACCTTTGATTTGGGAGTGTTGTTCGAGGTGGGCGGCAGCTGCGCGCTGCGCGTTTCCATCGGTCCGGAAGCGTAATTGGTATATCTACCCTGGCATTGCCTAGTTGTGCCGTGTCACCTACCATAGCGAGCCTCCTACGAGTTTCTATTTGTGTCGTACCTATGGAGTATCCTCTGGTAGCTTCCCGATCAGGAGGTATTACGGTACTGTATAGACTATTGGCATTATTCGTGTTAAGGGCTATATGGGTAACCCCTTAACGCTATTAAAAAGTAAGTTTATTTTATAAATAGACATTATTATAATTGCAATATACTACATAGTAAATAGTTTTAACGGATCCTTAGAGGATGGACGGTCCCAAGCATCCTTTAAGTTACTTGCTCTATATTACAGTACACTTGAATTAGCTTACAATTATATAAGTATGCATGTCCTGACTCGAGTGTTTGTGTTTATTTCTTACGCTCGGGTCAGCCTGAGTTGCAGCTTTAGTTTCCCTCCGGAGCTAGGACATTTCGTAGATCATTCGTGCTGCCGGAAGCTTTCCAGTCTTTACCTCTTTTGTAATCAAGACCTTTGAAGACTCTGTTTCTATTTATGTTTAAAAACTGTATTGAAGATTTTAAACTATGTAATTTATTTGGCTAAAGATGTTATAGTGGCTTCATGAACCACTGAATTTTATTTCCGCTGTGAGTTTCTGATATCTGTGTCTGTGATTCTGTGTTTTTTGATTTCATTTGCTCCTAAGCTATTTACAATCTATTGTTTTGAACTATTCCAGCTCGACATGTTTTATTTATTGTCGAATTTGAATGGTACAAAATAGTGGGCCGTTACAGCAATTATATGGCTAATTCACTTTAATCACAATCACTTGAATTAACGATTATTGACCATCATCAAATACTCGATGCTGGATTGACATTTTTGTTGTCATGCTGTGATTGCTTTGTGATGGACTGTGATTTATGATTTGTTCCTATATGTTTGTGAAACCCCTTTTTGCCCATAAAACGACATTCAAACTTCGATGCGACAGGGGGTCGGATTTCAGTTTGTTATCCGAAACCCACATTGAACCTTGAACATGAACCTTTGTGATTGATACACCCACATGTTTTAAAGTTGAGCGCTCACTATTCGGATTAGCCGGGAGAGGACCTTTGTGTCGTATAACCCATTCCGAATAGTGATTCGACGAATGGATTGCATTTGAAGACCGGCGGTGAAGACCGAGTGTCTTCGAAAACGATAGGATAACCTATCGATTGTCTCTGCACCGAGTTGCTCCAGTATAGGGATTCCCAAAGTGATGGGAAGTCCGATCGGGATTGTGAACGTCCGGATTTGCAAGGGCTTCTTCCTTATTGGACGAAGTGCCTTCGGTTCTGTTCGAACCCGGAACAGACTTGTATGGTCGTGTGTCTGACACTACACTTTGAGATATAAAGCCGATTTCTTTCAAATACACATCTATTGGTGGCGGAGAATTTATTCTCTTAGCTTAACACCCTCTCTGAGACGTACGAGCTCAGAGGTTATGTAGTTGAAGGTTATCAGCGATATACTCTCAATTTGGTAGTGTGGCATGCTAAGTGCTGCTGTATAGTGATGATCATTTGTTGATCATTTGTGATCAAAGCATGGCTTTCGTGTAAAGCGTAGCTTTGTGGACGAGGCCTCATCGGACCTCACACCCCGGAAGTGGTCGAAACAGGAAAGATGTGGCAAGGTTATGAGGGTCGCACCCTTTAGGGTACGTCATTTCCTTCTGGAAAAAGGTAGTATCATGGTATGGAGCCCAGATACTTACCTATGTGGTTGCTTCAATCTCATTATTCTGTGTGGTTGTTGCTTTATGATGGAGGGCCCTCGGATAAAGGTCCCAAAGGACCGGGGAATGGCATACTCGAGTAGTAGTTACCTAGTTATAGAGGTAACCCGGCCTTGTGTTGGCAGAGAGCCGGGTAGGTTCTCGGGACGTCCCGCCAGAGGCGTACCCATGTGGCATAGGAAGTTCCTTAGCCTGACCATTTGTTGGAAATCCAATTCCCAATACGAACCCCGTACGATTTTAGTTGTATTACCTACCATTTACTTATGGTGGCGCCCCACTGTTTAGATGGTAGCTATAGTAGGCATACGATACTGGTCGTATGTTGGCTAGGATTGATATTATACTTTCGAAATGTCTTTCTACACTATGCACTAGTAATAATATCAAAGAATTTCCCCGTATCAAGCATATTTGACTATCATAAGAAGAAATCTCCTCCAATTATGCGATTGCATTGTGTGTGTGGCGGGAGGTCTTATGGTAGTTTCATTTTCCAAAAGCATACCGATTTTTCTTGGATAAAAAATCTGTTTTATTTGAAAGCAATTACCTTTGTTTACTCATACCAGTCCCATGACTGACCCGGAGTTTATTGTTTCTTTTCTAAACTCTGGGTGCCCTCCATTTCTACACAGGCAGCCTAGTAGCAAGTTTTCTGTATTTTGGCTCTAGCTACATTTTGGAGATTTTGGGTTTTGGAAGCTCACACCTTAGGGACATTTTGGAAGCTTTTGGATCTTGAGGTGCTTAGTTGGTGTTCACTATCATTCTCTATCTCATCGAAGACTTTTGGCATATGATATGTAGTTGTTCTATTTGGAGATGTTATTCATGTATTATGTACTCTGATGTTGTAACGGATATTATTATGTTGTTGTATCTGTGATGTGATGCATGTTATTCATTTTATTTCCGCTGCTTTATATTCATCTAATGTTGTTATAAGCTCCATCCGACTGGAGTTCGATGTTTGTATCGTTGACAGTCGAATACAAGTGAGGTATTTGATGTCAATTTTCGAACGTTGAATTTCGGGTTGTGACATGTGGTATCAGAGCTAAAGGTTTAGTAAGAACTTTAGCTACGGAGTACAACACATTAGATGGCTTATTAGAGATAGGGTGAAGTATACCCTAGAATGAGTATAATCGATTGACACCTCAAATTTTTCTTAGCTATTTCCTTTAATTGCCAATATTTCTTAAGATATCTCATCCAAATATCTAAGCCAATTTTTCTTACTAATTACAGATAGTATGGATGAGTGGACGAAGAGGCAGAGTTGGGGGGCGAGGAAATGCCACAGCACCTAGCCAAGTTCCCCCTACAGCCGAGGCAGCTTTACCTATTCAGAATCAGTCGAATCTGGCTGACTTATATAAGAACTTCTCAAGGCTTGGGGGTAAGCCATTCACCGGCAAAGAGACAATTGTTGAGGCCCAGGCATGGATTAGATCTTGTGAAAAAATCTTTAAGGGGCTTAAGCTGCAGGATGATCAGATGCGTCTCATAGCTACTTGGCAACTTTAGGATGAAGCTTCAGCATGGTGGGAGACAGTCACTATTGATGAGCCTGAGGATGAGTTCACTTGGGGCAAATTCAAGGAAGTATTTGAGAAGCGCTATATGCCATCAGCTGGGATTTCTCGTATGTACCAGGAGTTCATGGACTTAAAGCAAGGAAGTTTGTCGTTCGAGGAGTATCTCAACAAGTTTAATGAATTGTCTCGCTTTGGTCCAGAATTAGTGAACACACCCTTGAAGAAGAATGAGCGATTCATTCGTGGGATGAATAAAAAGTTCCACGAAAGGATGACTAGCCACTTCAAGGAATCCTTCTCAGATTTGGTTGATATGGGATACCATTATGCTACACTAGACATGCAAGAAGCACCAAGGGAGAAAGGAAACTCAAGCAATCAGAATTGGAAGAAGAGAAAATTTGGAGGCAAGAAACCATGGCAAGGCAAGGAGAGAAAGAAGAGAAATCAAGGGAGCACTACGGAGAATGTCACTTGCTATAATTGCTTGGAGAAGGGCCACTATTCTAATAACTGCAAGAAGCCGAAGAGAGATCAATCCGCTCAAGCAAAGCCCAGGAAGTGCTACTATTGTCAGAAGGTGGGACATGAAGTGAAAGACTGCCCAACTATGAAGCAAGCCCAGACAGCTAAAGTGTATTCAGTCAAAGACAAGCCTACATCTTCCAAAGCAGAAAAGGGAAAGGGAGTTCTGGAAGGTAATCTTACCATTTATGATAGCATTGTTAGAGTTCTTTTTGATACTGGCGCTACACACAGTTTTATCTCTCAACAAGCTATTAATGAATTGAATATTGAACCTGATTTTGTTGATGAGCCTATATGTGTAAGGAATCCAGTCGGAGGTCCCGCAAACCTCTGTCTTCGATGTAGAGATGTTCGTATCTCATATTCTTGCCATCAATTCCCTATTAGTCCTTTTGTCCTAGACTTCAACGAGTTTGAAGTCTTACTCGGAATGGATTGGCTAGCAAAATATGAAGCCAAATTGGATTGAAATAATCGATTAATTTCAATCAAAACCGAATTTGGGGATTTCATCGAAATTACATGTGAGGACCCTAGTCCTAAAAGAGAAGGGTTGATGTATAATTTGGGTTATCCTGAACCCAGCTTGGAGTCCATTTCTATTGTTAGAGATTTTCCAGATGTATTTGAAGAAGTGAAATCTCTACCTCCTCACCGAGAAATAGAATTCAGAATCGACCTTGTGCCTAATGCTCGTCCTGTCGTTCATCCAAGTCGCAGGATGGCACCTAGGGAAAGGGTTGAACTAGTCGAGCAAACTAGAGATTTACTGGAGAAAGGGTTGATTCGACCCAGTGTTTCTGAATGGGGCTCAGCCGTCGTATTTGTTGCTAAGTCAGACGGATCTTTGAGGTTGTATGTTGATTACCGCGATCTCAATAAGCAGACTCTCAAGAATAAATTCCCACTGCCCAGAATTGATGATTTATTTGATCAGTTGCACGGTGCTTGTTTCTTTTCGAAGATGGATCTAGCCCAAGGATTCCATCAATTACGAATCGTCGAAGACTGTGTTCACTTGACAGCTTTCAGGGGTCCCAATATGTTCTATGAATGGTTAGTCATGCCTTTTGGACTAACCAATGCCCCAGCATACTTTGTGGACCTTATGACTCGTGTGTTTCGGGATGTATTGAATAAATTTGTGCTCGTATTCATTGATGATATTTTGGTCTATTCCAAGACCGAAGAGGAGCATGCCGAACACCTTAGAATCTTCTTGGAGATATTGAGGAGAAACATTTTATATGCTAAATTTTCCAAATGCCACTTTTGGGTCAAAGAAGTCAAATTTCTTGGCCATATTGTTAATGAAGAAGGAATTTCTATGGATCCTAGCAAAATTTTCGCCATTCTTGATTGGAGGAGACCTACTACCCCAAAGGAAATTCGAAGCTTTTTGGGCTTAGCAGGTTATTATTGGAAGTTTGTTCAGGACTTCTCGAAGTTAGCTAGTCCTTTGACCAAGCTAACAATGAAGAATGCAAAGTTTATTTGGACTCCAAAATGTGAAGAAGCTTTTGAGGAATTGAAGAAGAGATTAACCACCGCTCATGTTCTCGCTATTATCAACGGGAACCAGGGATTATCTGTTTATACCGATGCTTGCGGTGAAGGCTTGGGTGCAGTATTGATGCAAAATGGGAAGGTGATTGCCTACGCGAGTAGACTATTACGTCCTCATGAAAGAAATTATCCGACCCATGATTTAGAGCTTCTAGCTGTTATTTTCGCTTTAAAAATATGGCGACATTATCTTCTGGGTGAGAATCTTTTCAGCTTTTTTAATAATCTACAAATTTAATTTAATTTAACCTAACCAATATACTTATCAAATTCTCTTTATTTCTAGGTGAAAAATTCGAATTATTCACCGACCATAAATCCTTGAAATATCTCTTCACCCAAAAAGATCTGAATTTGCGACAACAACGTTGGCTGGAATTTCTGGCATCTTATGACCTAGACATTCTATATACACCTGGAAAAGCCAATGTGGTTGCCGATGCTTTAAGCAGAAGACACTCTGTTCTTGCATACCTTGTTATTGCCCCTATTCTTCTTAAGAGGATTGCATAACAGCAAACCGAAGACAAATTTCTTCGGGAAATTCGTAGAAGAATAGTTCGAGGAGAGAATTCCAGTTTTGAAATTGATGATAATGAAGTTATAAAGATGAAAGGCAGAATCTGTGTCCCCGACATTCCAGATTTGAAACTAGAAGTGTTAGATGAATGTCACAAATCAAAATTTACCATCCATCCAGGAGTCAACAAGATGTATAAAGATATCAAAAGAACTTTCTGGTGGAAAACGATGAAGAGGGATATATCTATTTATGTGAGTCGCTGCGCTACTTGCCAACAAATCAAGAGCGACCAAAAGAAGATGGCGGGTTTGCTTCAGCCTTTAGAGGTGCCCAAATGGAAATGGGACCAAGTGTTGATGGATTTCATCGATGGTTTGCCTCGCACTCGAAAGGGCAATGAAGCGATTTGGGTCATCGTAGATCGTTTGACTAAGTCAGCCCACTTCTTGCCAGTAAAAGCTACCCGTACGGCTGCAAGTCTAGCTAATTTGTATGTGAAAGAAATTGTCCGTCTCCATCGCATTCCTAGTAGCATAGTGAGTGATCGTGACCCGATCTTCACTATTAGATTTTGGGAGGCGTTTCAAGACGCACTAGGAACTAAGCCGCATTTCAGTACTGCTTATCACCCACAGTCTGATGGGCAGACAGAAAGGATTAATCGAATCTTGGAGGACCTACTGCGAGCTTGTATACTTGATTTTGGTGGTTTTTGGGAGGACCATTTGCATCTGGTCGAATTCTCTTATAACAACAGCTATCAGGCTAGTATTGAGATGGCTCCTTTTGAGGCTTTATATGGTCGACCGTGTCGATCACCGGCATGCTGGATCGAGACAGGTGATAGACTTATTCTTGGGCCGGACATGATTAAGGAAGCCACCGAGAAAGTTGATTTTATTTGGAAGAAATTGAAGACAGCTCAGAGTCGTCAAAAGAGCTATTCGATTGTAGAAGACAGGATTTGGAATTCCAGGTTGGGGACTCTGTTTTTCTTAAAGTATCTCCTATGAGAGGTGTATTGAGATTTGGGAAGACTTGTAAGCTAGCACCACGATATATTGGTCCTTTTCCTATTCTGGAGAGGATTGGTCTTCTAGCCTACCGTGTGCAGTTGCCCAGCTGGTTTTCGGGTGTGCATGATGTATTCCACATTTCTAGCCATCGGAAGTATGTGCACGATCCGGACAGTATTATTGAAGAAGCTGCCCAACAAGATCTCGACATCACTCCCAATCTAACTGTTAAAAGAGACCCGATAAAGATTGTGGATCGTGAGGAGAAGCAGTTAAGGAACAAAGTCGTAAAGCTAGTAAAAGTTCAGTGGAGTGGCGATCCAAAGGACTGCACTTGGGAAACAGAAGATAATATGCAGAAATCTTATCCCAAATGCAGAGTGGACATCTCGGCTTAGCTGGTAAGCCATTTCCTTATTCTTTTTGAATTCGTATATTCTTTGTTTATTTTTCTCTCTCTTTCAATTTCGAGGACGAAATTTTCTTAAGGAGGGGGTATTTGTAACATCCCAAAATTTTCAATTAAAATAAATAATATATTTAAACTCTTAGGGTTTAATTTGAGAATAAATTTGAAAAAATTTAAAACAAATAAAATACGTGGAAATAATATGAGGTAAATTCCACATTATTTTGGGTTTAAAATATTGAGATAATAAATGTTTTTAAAGGTCATATAGATTTAGAATCTTATACATATGAACATCTTCATACATTAGTAAATTTAATACACATTGGAATTTAAATTTAAAATTGTTAAAAGATAAGTGTTTATATTTCAAGTTTAAAATCTAAGTTGAATTTAAATTTGGAATAAATGTTTTAAAATTAAGTAGCATATAAAATCATTGAGGAATAAGTATACAATGGTCAAAACAACTTTTCTTTTTACATTGTACAATGCATATATATACAAATGAATAAAAATATATACATGTATTGGTTTATAAAAGTATATATAATATAGAAAATAAAATTTATAAAGTTTTCTTTGCTTTGTAACATCAAAGGCTGAAAACATACATGGAAAATAGAGTTGAATAATTAACAAAATCTAGGGTTTAAGATCTCTTTTTACAAATGGCACAAGGCATCAATTCCTTAATAAAATAATCAAATAGAAAATTCAGGAGAACTTTTCACCTTCCAAATTCGAATTTTTAAATCTCCTAACATCTGAAGTTCAGTAACCAAAGATATTTTACAATCTTTACTTCAAGATTCAAGAAGGAAAGCTCAGAAAAAGGAAAAAAAAAAGAAAAAAAAAAGAAACTGTTTCTTCAATTTCAAAGTAAAATCTGAAGTGTTTCGAACAGTAGTGTGATACTTTCAGGTAAGTTTTGTTTTAAAATTTATAGTTTATGAAATTATGATTTTTAAATCAAGTGTTAACAATCAATTCAAAACAAAAACTGCAGATTTGTGAAGGCATGGGGTTTCTGGTTGCAAGTAGTGCATAGTCTTTTTTCTTTCTGGGAATAAATTAAAAAAGGCAAGTAATTTTTCTTTTTACAGTTTGAACTTGAAGTTGTAATTTTCAATGAAGGAAGAGTTTAATTCGATAATATCTAAATTTTTGCAGGAAGAATTAAGAATTTAAGGCTACCTTTTCTTTTGGTTTCCAAGTTCTGTTTTCAAAACTACAGGAAAGTAGAAGCTCCTCTGATTTTTATTTTTCTTTCAAAACTGTAAGTAACCAGGGAAAAATTATTATTTTTAAAGATTTAAATAAATAAATACAACATGGGATTTAATATTACAATATCTAAATTTTATTGCAGGAAGAATCAAGGATTAAAAGCTTTAATCTATTTTTGGTTTCAAGCTTCAGAAAATAAAAAAAGTGTCTTCTCTGCTAGGAATCTCAACTGTAAGTAACATCAAAACTATTGTTACTAATGAATAAGTAGATGAACATAACAAACATTAATCATAGATCTGTACCCATCAATTTCAGATCTAAAACCCCAAGAGAATTAAAGTGGAAAAGAAGGTAAGTTGCAGGCCTCATCTCTGTTTGTTAAAACTATCAGTAACCTCTGGAAAAACAAGTGAGTAAACCCTGTTTTTCTTTTATCATGGTTGCTATGTGTATGTTTTGGGTGATATAGGAAACTTAAATTTTGTTTGCATGCAAAAGACTTGAATGTATGATTGGATGCTTAGCTTGTCATGTTGACTGTACAAAATGTTAATCACTGTTTTAGTTTAGGAAAAACAAAAGTGGAAAACTTGTAAGAAAATCCATTTCTTTCCCATCTGTCTCTATTTGTTTGAATGATAAAACTAAGGTTAGCCATGCATTTTTATTTCAATAAACAAGATGGAGTTTTTGTGTAAACTTGCAATATTTCCTTTTTAGCAATAAATCAACGCAAAATTATTCTTTCCTGGGAACTGTGAAATTCAATTTCATATAGCCTTCTTTTTGCAAGAATAAAACATATCAGAATCCAACTTAATCTTTCTCTTCCTTATTCCTTCTGAAATACTTTGTAACAAGTTGAAGTTTGTGTTTGTGTTTGAGCTTGCAGCATGCTTCAGAAAACAAATCAAAACAGGTTTGTAGTCTTACTGGGAATTAAAAAAAAAAAGGGAAAAAAAACAGCCCATCTGAACTTTGGTTCACAGGATAATCAACATTAAAGGAAAATTGAAAATCTTTCCTTTTTATTTCTGAAAGAAAAAGAGAGAATGTAAATAAGTTAATGTTTCTATTTGAACCTAGATTTTATTCCAAAAAAGAATTTAAACAAATATTACATAGTTTCCTCCTGGAAGTTGAAATACAGTAAAAAAAATTTCAAGTCCTCAAGAAAACTCAAACTCCATGAATCTTAACTTCCATAACTTTAAGTGAACCCACTCTTAAAATGGCGATTTTTGAAACTACAATCAAGATTTTTCATTGGCTTTTCACTGGGATTTTTCAAAAATCTGTAAATTGAAGTTTCATCAAAATCTGGTGATCCAAGTAATGGTGGGCCTCAAATTCGTCACTGGAGATCGTTTGAATGCTAAACATCACCAAAAAAATATCACTGGAATTTATAAAACATGGGATTGTTGATTTGAGGCCGAACTAGGGTTTAAGAACCCAATTCGTTCACGACCAAAATGATGGTGTCGCACCATCCATACTCGACCGGACTGTGTGGCGGCGATGCAGATCGATGCATCGCGTGATGGCGGAGCTGGGGTCCAAATTTGGTGGCCGATAGTGGATTAGGGAGGCGGCGCGTAACTGTTTTTGATGATGTTCCTGATGATGGTTTTGGGCTGATAGCTCGATTGTGATTTGTGGGGAGATGTGGCACTTCGATGACTGGAGAAGGATGCTGGGTTGGTGGTTGACGTGCGGCGATGCTCGCCAGTGGTCGGAGTTGCCTCCGGTGCCTGTGCACGTGCACGCGTTTGGGTTAGTGTATCAGTGTAGTGGGTTGGGAACGAAAGGGATAAAGGTTGAAGTAGTCTCGGGTGAGCGAATTTGAAAGCAACCCAGTTTTTTTTTCTTCCAAATTTTGAAAACATAAGTAAATTTATTTTCTGAATAAATTAATGATAATGGTAAATAGAATATGAAATAAATGGTATTTCAAATTTATAATTTTAAAGAAAAAAGTTGTTTTAAAGTTTAACTTAACAAAATTTTAAAATTAAAACAAATGTTTAAATGTTAATTTAAAGACCAAATTTATTTATAATAATGAAAGAATAATTAACCATTAAGGTTTGTAATGATTTTATAATTTGAAATTAATTTATTAAAGAATAGGAAATTTATAAAAATAATTAGACTTAATTAACCAACAATTAAGAATCGATAAATTAAAAATAATAAATCAAAGGGTAATTTATTTAACTTAGCCAATTAAATTAATTCCAAATTTAGTAGAATTAAACATTAATTTAAAATGATTAATAAAAGCAATTATATGGCTAATTCACTTTAATCACAATCACTTGAATTAACGATTATTGACCACTCTATGCTGGATTGACATTTTTGTTGTGATGCTGTGATTGCTTTGTGATGGACTGTGATTCATGATTTGTTCCTATATGTTTGTGAAACCCCTTTTTGCCTATAAAACGGCAATCAAACTTCGATGCGACAGGGAGTCGGATTTCAGTTCGTTATCCGAAACCCAGATCGAACCTTGAACATGAACCTTTGTGATTGATACACCCACATGTTTTAAAGTTGAGCGCTCACTATTCGGATTAGCCGGGAGAGGACCTTTGTGTCGTATAACCCATTCCGAATAGTGATTCGACGAATGGATTGCATTTGAAGACCGGCGGTGAAGACCGGGTGTCTTCGAAAACGATAGGATAACCTATCGATTGTCTCTGCACCGAGTTGCTCCGGTATAGGTATTCCCTAAGTGATGGTAAGTCTGATCGGGATTGTGAACGCCCGGATTTGCAAGGACTTCTTCCTTATTGGACGAAGTGCCTTCGGTTCTGTTCGAACCCGGAACAGACTTGTATGGTCGTGTGTCTGACACTACACTTTGAGATATAAAGCCGATTTCTTTCAAATACACATCTGTTGGTGGCAGAGAATTTATTCTCTTAGCTTAACACCCTCTCTGAGACGTACGAGCTCAGAGGTTATGTAGTTGAAGGTTATCAGCGATATACTCCCAATTTGGTAGTGTGGCATGCTAAGTGCTGCTGTATAGTGATGATCATTTGTGATCAAAGCATGGCTTTCGTGTAAAGCGTAGCTTTGTGGACGAGGCCTCATCGGACCTCACACCTCGGAAATGGTCGAAACAGGAAAGATGCAGCAAGGTTATGAGGGTCGCACCCTTTAGGGTATGTCATTTCCTTCTGGAAAAAGGTAGTGTCATGGTATGGAGCCCAGATACTTACCTATGTGGTTGCTTCAATCTCATTATTCTGTGTGGTTGTTGCTTTATGATGGAGGGCCCTCGGATAAAGGTCCCAAAGGACCGGGGAGTGGCATACTCGAGTAGTAGTTACCTAGTTATAGAGGTAACCCGGCCTTGTGTTGGCAGAGAGCCGGGTAGGTTCTCGGGACGTCCCGCCAGAGGCGTACCCATGTGGCATAGGAAGTTCCTTAACCTGACCATTTGTTGGAAATCCAATTCCCAATACGAACCCCGTACGGTTTTAGTTGTATTACCTACCATTTACTTATGGTGGCGCCCCACTGTTTAGATGGTAGCTATAGTAGGCATACGATACTGGTCGTATGTTGGATAGGATTGATATTATACTTTCGAAATGTCTTTCTACACCATGCACTAGTAATAATATCAAAGAATTTCCCCGTATCAAGCATATTTGACTATCATAAGAAGAAATCTCCTCCAATTCTGCGATTGCATTGTGTGTGTGGCGGGAGGTCTTATGGTAGTTTCATTTTCCAAAAGCATACCGATTTTTCTTGGATAAAAAATCTGTTTTATTTGAAAGCAATTACCTTTGTTTACTCATACCAGTCCCATGACTGACCCGGAGTTTATTGTTTCTTTTCTAAACTCAGGGTGCCCTCCATTTCTACACGGGCAGCCTAGTAGCAGGTTTTCTGTATTTTGGCTCTAGCTACATTTTGGAGATTTTGGTTTTTGGAAGCTCACACCTTAGGGACATTTTGGAAGCTTTTGGATCTTGAGGTGCTTAGTTGGTGTTCACTATCATTCTCTATCTCATCGAAGACTTTTGGCATATGATATGTAGTTGTTCTATTTGGAGATGTTATTCATGTATTATGTACTCTGATGTTGTAACGGATATTATTATGTTGTTGTATCTGTGATGTGATGCATGTTATTCATTTTATTTCCGCTGCTTTATATTCATCTAATGTTGTTATAAGCTCCATCCGACTGGAGTTCGATGTTTGTATCGTTGACAGTCGAATACAAGTGAGGTATTTGATGTCAATTTTCGAACGTTGAATTTCGGGTCGTGACAGTAAAACACACTTAATTTGAAATACTTAAGTTATCAAAATCTTCAAAAACCAAGGTAACTCGTACAAACAAGACGAGTTTTCATCTTATAATAACCCAAACACTTTTTACAAAAATACATCGATATTATAATAATGTCTAAAAATAATTCTTAAATAAAAAGCCAAAAATTGTTAACTTAATTAAACTCAGCATAATAGATTATATAATCAGAACCGTAAAGGTTCGCGGTGGTTATTAAATCGAAGTGGTTCCAGATAATGCAAATATCCGATTTCGCTCTCTTCGAACTGAAAACAGTAGATTTTTAAAGGGCCAAATTGTTTAAAATAAACAATTTGTATTCAGAAAGTCAGTATTCATATACGGGAATTTGTTACATATGTTCATTTCCAACTAAACGTATCAACGTCATGTTCTTACTACTTTATTTTCGTTTGTACTTAATGGCACATACAAGAGTAATTAAAATAATGTCTAATAAAAATAAGCCAAAGCATAGGTCGTTAACAAATTTAACGATTAGCAGTTAATATTAAACAACGCACAATCCAAATTTGATCAGCTTAAATTAGACCGAATACACTTATATTTCTAATCCAAATTGATTATAAGCAAAGAAATAATAAAACAATTTATTTTAAGTTAATTAAAAATTAAACACTCTATTTTATAATTAATTTATTAAATAACATAAGATTAATGAAATAAAACTTTATTTATTAACTCACTTTAATTATTTATGAAATAATTAACTTTTGATGTTAAATAAAATTAACAAAATTACATTGGTCTATACACTAGGTGATAGGATCATATTCCAAAAATTATCATGTCAAATGGGATTCAAATGAAAGGAGAATGCATGTTTAAATTTAAAAGTTCATTAGGTAAAATAATTTACATATATTTCTTTTTTCTTTTTAAAACTTCCGGCCCAAACGATTTACAACCTGCCCAAACCCGTTTCTTCTTCCTTTCTTCCCTCTACTTTCCCTTTTTTTTGCTCAAAAACAACCGTGCACATACACGTGCATATGCACGATGTTTCCAGTCGCGACCACTCGCTGACGACCATCCACCCCAGTCACCCTCGGTCCTACGTCCACGCCGATCACCTGGAAACACGACGAAAACCATTGTCCGAAATTTCGAACTTTGAACCAAATCCTGGAAACTATTCATGCCTGCTTAACTACCTCGCAATGCCACCTCCGACCACCAACACCCACCAGACTTCGTCCCTAACTTCACCATAACCTCCTCCATCTTTTCCCCTTAGATCGCAGGCCTAACTTCCCACATCGACGTCGCCAACACCTTGAAACCGAGCCCATGCAAAACTTCACCTGAACTCTACAACTACCACGTAGGCCACCACACCTTTTTACGAAAAGACACCTTATTTTTCATGAATCCTCCATCAACCGATGCTCCTCCATGCCAAAAGCCTTAGCACGAAATCGAGCCGTTCGCCTAAATTCCACTTTTTGCCAAATCCGATCATCTCACGATTTCATCCTCCACACTCCATTAAAATTCCTAACCGACTTTCAAAATTCACGATTCTTAACAGCGATCACGATTATATACTTCGTTTATCAAATTATGAAGGTTGAATTTTGACCAAAACTTCATCATTCACTATAATTTGAATATTTCCTCCTCTGTACTTTATAATATCAAACGAAACTAATTTTAAAATAAACGACATTCAAAAGCACACAACTTTTTTTGTAATCATAACCTAAAATTAAATAAATAGGAAGATAGGGATTTTCAAAGTTGGAAGACCTACAATTTTTTTTAAAACAGAGGTGTTGTTTACACTCTTTAAGTTTATAGAATGTTCAGACATGCCAACGCACATATATGAAGCATAAAACATATTAATACATGAATTCTTACTAAATACAAGAGTTCATTCAAATTTTCAAATGTGTAGATGCATATGTGATTCCAGTAAACCAAAACTTTAAAGTTGTACTCATTGTTCTCTTGAAATGAAATGCTGCAGCTTAGTTTCTTGCTTCAAGCCTTTTACTGTCTTAGATATCTTATGGCAGCGTATTCTTCCTTCTTTTTTTCTTAATATGTGTTGAACTAGAATGGGATACGTGAACAAGGCAGTGCGCGTATAGACACACACACACACATAATCCTAATACGAATTTGGTTCGTCCCAATTATCTAGCATTTCCGAATAATGCTACGAATCTCCCTTTCAATCCAATCGTTTTCAAAAAAAATTTGCGGGTCCATCTGAAAATCAACCGCAACAAACTTTTGCTCCCAAGACATAAATGATTAAGTTCACTTGAGAAATGACTTGAAACTTTGGCTAAGGCAACAAATTAAAGCTTCCAATTAAACAGTAATTTGAAAGAAAAAAATTAACCTTGTACATGCATAATACGAGTCAATATATTGCTAAACTTGAAATGTAAATGAGTCAATTAGCCACGTCTGTGAGTGAACGTAAACGAGGCATATTTCCAAGTCAGCCGGTTTTGAATCCCAGAAATCAAAATGCGAGTTCAAATCAAGCCCTTGTTGTTCAAGATAGCAGCGCAACCCAAATGAATACTTTCACGACTTTGCATTTCGATAAACAAATCAGTAATTAAGTCATTAATCTAAATGATTTACTAGAAATTCCTTTTGACACTTCTAAAACAACAAACGAATCTGAACAAAAATTAAGCCAAACATCGAATCAAACTCTAATCCAAATTCTTCTACTCAAGTAGACCCACATATTGAGTGTTGTGTTCTATTTCCACGTCGTCTTCCACCAAGGAAACATTTTGACCAAATGGAAAAAATGTTGAAATTTTTTAAACAAGTCAAAGTTAACATCCCCCTTCTTGATATCATTCAACAAGTCCCAACTTAAGCTAAGTTTTTCACGGACTTGTATACCCAAAAACGACACACTCAAGTACCCAAGAAAGTTTTCTTAGCCATTAGACTTGTATACCAATTCCATTTTGAGGTGGAATATCACGGTATATGGGATTTATATAATATCATCCGCTATTATGCGGCGCATAGGGTCTCATCCGCTATATAATTCGAGAAATCAATCACTCTAATATATACTATATATTATTATATAATATACCACATCAAATCAATTCAATCATTCAACCATTTATTTAAATTTAACCATTTAAATTTAAATAAAAATCCAGAAGAGTGAGATTAACTCACCTTTGATTTTTTTTAATTTTGCAATCCGATCCAAATCTCGACTGGTTTTCTTCACGATTTAGACCTTAATAAACATTTACAGTTCATTTGAAACAGTCGAACAGTAAATTTTCATTCTAATAATTTAAACTCAACAAAATTTTCTTTTAATAATTTCTTAGTAGCTAAATAACTAAATAAGTTAATTTAACAAATTAATCTCCATTATTTTAAAATTAGACCAGTAAATGAAAATAGGTATACATATATATTTTTAAACTACATATACTAAGAACAAGCTATATACATTTTAAAAATCTATTTTTTTCTTTATTTTTTTATAAACTCTTATCTATATAAAATAATTTATATATATTTATTTATAAACCGTTTTCTCTTTTTTTTTCTTTTTCGGAAAACACAATAAAAATTTGCTTTACTGTATATAATTTTTTTTATAAATATTTATATATAAATTTAGCAGAATTCTCTTTTAAACCTTACTGTAATCTTCTGTATATACATACTTATATCTGCATATAACACACACACACACACAGATATATATATATAAATTTAGAAAAATCAAAATAAAAACAAAACGTTTACCTCACTGGCTTGACTCTGCGTCCCTCTCCTCTCTCGACATCGAGCTCCACTGGCTATAGACGTGAACTCCCACACCATGGCCACGTCGAGCTGCCACCAGAATACGCTGCAACTTCGACCTCCCCTTAACATCGATGAACCCAAACCGCAGTCCCTCGTTCACGCAACCCTCAAATCGAATCAAGCCCTGATCGAACCCTATACCACTCGTCGCCACCGCGACCCAACCACGCGCCCTCGAGTTCGAACCTCGATCCTTCTTCGCGTGCGAGCACGCGCACGTGTGCTTCCCCCTCTAGCAACCGCATATTTCCTCTCGACCTCCCCCATGTGCCGCGTGCTCGCGAACGGCCCTTTCTCTCTTCTATTTTTTTTTCGGGTTTCGATTTAATTTGAGGGAGAAAGGGGATTAGAGGTAATACGAGTTTATTGACTGAAAGAGGGGATAGCTTGCGTGAAAACTTGGACTAGCTTATGGAGAAAGGAACTGCTTTGATTTGTTTTATAATTTTTTTTTAATTATAGAATGTCTCGTTCGCATACCTCAAAATCTTGAATCCCTATCAAGACGTGCCGTTAGGCATTTATAGTGTTATGCCCCTATTCCGAACACAATGGAAAAGGTTTCGAGCCCTAATTCGATCGTATGAAGAAGATAGCTTTTTGGACACAGTTATTATATTAAATTTCGATTTAAATTCAGCACGTTTGCTTATCGAACGGACAAACGATCACTCCAAACACTACAAAAATTAAAATCGGATAATAGTAAAATATTACGGATCCAATGGAACTGGTTTCGTCGAATTCTGAGACTGTGCCTCGGAAGGCTATTTTTAAACGTCAATTTAAACGATATATTTTCAAAACTTAATACAACATTCCCAAATTCAATTTCAACACTTTTACTTTCTTCAGTTCTATCAATATAAATTCCTCAAGCCTTTAAATTATTTTTAACAAGCTTAATACTGAAGATTAAATATTTCACCCAACTTTCAATTATTAAATTCAATAATTTAATTATCAAATAAATAGTGATGTTTGGAATTCAAGCTAAAATAAATCTTTCAAATATCTAAAATCAATTAGATATTCCAATTTCAAATGCTTAACAATTGCGGATCGTCACACTTTGAAACTATTAACGAATTTGGCTAGATTTGATAGTCGATTATTAAACTATCAAATTACACACATAAGCAGTCACCAGGCCCGGTTTTCTAAATCTTCAAAATATTTATTTCAAATTATCCTTTCAAAGATATATATTCAAATCTCTTCGAGTATTACAATATTTGAAACAAATTCAAATTCTTACATCCATAACAGGATATTTTAACCCATAACAATACTTAGAAAAATTTTCGTATAACCCTCTCATATCAAAACATTTCCAAATCATCTTATTCCAATACTCAGAAAAATAGAAATACATCTTCCAAAATCACATACATCTCAATACTTAGGAAATATTCATAACTTATCGATTTTATAGGTATATTCACAAACGAGGAAATCTTCCCTTGTTCCAACTTCATAAAACCATTTACTACCCTTTTTGTAAAGTCACAATTCATTATAACTCATTTCATAAATCTTCGGAATTTTTAATAATCCCTTATACAATTTCTAAAAATCGATTTTGTTTATTTAAAATGTCACTCGTAAATTTATAACTTCTTTTATGAATCCAGATTCATTTTCCAAGGTTCACATATCTAACCATCTCGGAAATTGCTTAAGTTTCCATAATTTCATTATAAGATTTCCCTTATAAATCACATCCATTCGATAAAATCCGATCACAATTTTAAGAGAATTTATAAATAAAAATCCAAGCATTTACTTTTAAATTCTACATATATAATAATAATAAGTATTTTTAAAGAAAAATAATTTATTTTAAACCACGTTAAGTATTCATATCAAATCACCTTAAAATAAACCACAATAACTAATTTCCAAATTCATTTAAAAAAATGCTAACCGATTTACAAAGCTTGTTATGAAATTTAAAATTCAATTCAACTAATATTAAATACTTGAATAATCGCTTTACGAAAGTATTTTAATGTTAATTATAGTTTTTTTAAACTCCATGGCTTAATAAATAAAAGTCTCCTTTTAAGACAAACTTTTATCTCTCGATATATTTTTCTAAATTCAACATAACTTTTTTTATATCTGTAAACCACTCTCGATTTATCACAAGTCGATTTTCATTTCCAATTTCAAAACCATTTCTAAATTCCCAAAATAAAATCCACTATGTCTTTCTAAATCGATTTTCATATCTCATTATAAATTCTCATTATGAATTTATATTTCCAAATTATCAAATGATAATCATTTCACTTTATTCATAAACATCATTCATAAAAATTTAAACTCATTTCTAGTTTTTCTTTGTCGCAAAATATTTATATTAAACAAACTTCATTTATAAATCGATTTCTATTTAAAATTCCATTTGGAAATCTATTCCTTAACAAGTTCCAATTATAATCCAAATTCATTCAAAATCTCGGTTACGACTTCCCTTTCCTATTTTAAGAAATCCCATTTAAAACCCATTATTTAAAAAAATTCAGTTTGAAATTCTTTATTTGAAACCATTTTACGAAATAGCTAAATAAATATCCAAAATCAAATTATTTATTTTACCCAATCAATTCTTTTTTAAAAATCCCAAAATCCTATATAAATATTTTCACTTCAAAATCGTAAAATACCAAAAATATTATCTATGATATTTATAATACAAAATAAGGGCTAGTGCTAGTATAACATCCAATAAATCAAATCACATCATAATCTACAACAGATTATAACTTCTTTTATGAATGTAGATTCGTTTTTCAAAAATGTCACTCGCAAATTTATAACTTCTTTTATGAATGTAGATTCGTTTTTCAAAAATGTCACTCGCAAATTTATAACTTCTTTTATGAGTGTAGATTCATTTTCCAAAGTGCACAAATCTAACCATCTCGAAAATACCTTAAGTTTCCATAATTCTATTATAAGATTTCTCTTATAAATCACATCCATTCGATAAAATCCTATTACAATCTCGAGAGAATTTATAAATAAAAATCCAATCGTTTACTTTTAAATTCTATATATATAGTAATAATAAGTATTTTTAAAGAAAAATAATTTATTTCAAACCACGTTAAGTAATCATATCAAATCACCTTAAAATAAACCATAATAACTAATTTCCAAATTCATTTAAAAAAATGCTAACCGATTTACAAAAAATTTAAAATTCAATTCAACTAATATTAAATACTTGAATAATCGCTTTTCGAAAATATTTTAATATTAATAATAATTTTTTTAAAGTCCGTGGCTTAATAAATTAAAATCGCTTTTTAAGACAAACCTTAACCTCTCGATAACTTTTTTTAAATTCAACATAACCATTTTTATATCTGTAAATCTCATTCGATTTAACACAAGTCGATTTTCGTTTCCAAATTCATAACCATTTCCAAATTCTCAAATAAAATCAACTATGTCTTTCTAAACCGATTTCCATATCTCATTATAGATTCTCAATGTGAATTTATATTTTCAAATTATTAAATGATAATCATTTCACTTTATTCAAAAACATCGTTCATAAAAATTTAAACTCATTTCCAATTTTTCTTTGTTGCAAAATATTTATATTAAACTAACTTCATGTATAAATCGATTACAATTTTAAATTCCATTGGAAACCTATTCCTTAATAAGTTCCAATTATAATCCAAATTCATTCAAAATGTCAATTACGACTTCCCTTTCCAATTTTAAGAAATCTCATTTAAAATCCAATATCTAAAGAATTTCAATTTGAAATTCTTTATTTGAAACCATTTTACAAAGTAGCTAAATAAATATCCAAAATCAAATTATTTATTTTACCCAGCCAATTCTTTTTTAAAAATCCCAAAATTATATATAAATATTTTCACTTCAAAATCACCTTTTAATTTCTTTTTAAATTCCAAAAATATTGTCTACGATATTTATAATACCAAAATTAGGGCTAGTGCTACTATGGCATAAAATAAATCAAATCACATCATAATCTATAACAGATTGTTCAACACATCATATATCACTATATATGAAAATAAAATCAGCCATTTTAGAGAATTTGTTGGATCCATCTAACCCGTTTTCCTGCAACCACGGGTATTATATAACATAAAATTCGAATCCCGCTTTGAGGCGGGATAGGGCCATCCGCTATTCTGCGGGCCGCATAGTGTCTCATCCGCTCCAATCGGTGGTAATATATCCAACTACTAATATATATACTACAATATATAATATAACATCCAACTCATAAATTATTATAAATTCATCTAATCAACCAATAATAATGTTTTAACATTATAAATTTAAAATCGGCAATCCAAATGAGTGAGATTTATTCATCTTGATGTTTTCCAATTTTCCAAACGATCCAATTTTAACTCAAATCGAATGATGTTAGATTTGACTTAATATTCTTTCTATCCCAAATTAATTCCAGACTGTAGTTCATATCATTACGAGTCCAATGTCGCTGGCTTCGTTCGATTCCGCTTGTAAACGAATTAGCTATGGATCTTATAAGCATTCAACTTTAATAGTATAATTTTCTCTACTTGAACATAATTATCTTTCCTTAATCATGTTATTAATTACCAGATTAATGAAACCTCGTCACTACATCGCTCGTGAAAACACTTCCAGACTGCTAAAACACATCTTCGGCCTCGACCAAAAATCCAACGTCACCGCCACCATCAACTGCCACAACCTCGCCCAAGCTCCCCACAAATGCGTCTCACCTTGTTCGACGAGCCAGCATCAGCCTCGCCATCCAATGCACCTCCATTCTCCAATCCTTAAAATCCCAAACCGCACGACTTCACTGCCGAGACCATCGCCAACACCTCCATCCTCATCATTCATCGACTTCACAACCATTGCCCTCGTGCTCCACCATCGAGATTTATCGTGTGAATAATTTTTTTTTATTTACTTCTATAAACTCTAAGGGGAAAAGAGGTAAACATGATTTAAAGAGGAAGGGTAGGGTGGCTGCGTAGGATAGGTCGGCTGATTTGAAGAAAATGTGGCAGGAGATAAAAATATGTGGAAATTAGGTTGAAGGGCTTCTATTTATAGGGTAATAAGTTTTAAGGACAGCACTTCTGAATAGTTAGTTTTAAGGACAATTTACAATATAATAATAAATTCACTTATCTTTTTAAATTATACTGTAAAATGATAAATCCTTTTATCATTATTTCTGTATAACTGAAAATGATAATTTTTTATCTTTTTCATGTAAAACGTCCTTAAAACTAATTTTTCCGAACTAGTGTCCTTAAAACTTATTACTCTGCATAAATAAGGCCTTGAAGTGAGAATCCCCATTATATTATTTAAATTTTCAAAATATCACGTTTGTGGCATTTTAAAATCCTAAACCCCAATCGAGGCAGGCCATCTGGCATTCCTATTGTTATACCCCTATTTTGAACGAAATGGAACAAGTTTCGAGCTCCAATTCGATCGTAAGGAGAAGATAGCCTTTTGAACCCAACTGTAATATTAAATTTTCAATATTACTTTCCAAGCGTTTCTATCCTGTACGACCAAAAGAGTAAATCCAAAATATACAAAATTTGAAATTCAATAATAATACAACTGTTACGGATCCAATGGAACTTTTTTCATCGAATTTTGAGACTGTGTCCTGGATTACTATTTTAATGCATCGATTAACTCGACGATTTCCAAAATTTACAAAATCACTTGAAATTTCAATTTTAAAAACTTATTCACTAAATTATAATTCAAACAGAATTTATATCAACGTTATAAATCATTTTCAATTCATATTCAACTCAAATATCAATTATTCACCATTTTTGTATTGCGATAAATCGCTATATTTGAAATTTAAATTCATTCTGTAATTTCAACCAAAACCTTCATATTCAAAAATTAATTTATATTCTAAATCAATATTTAAAACTATTTAAATATTTAAAATCAAATAATGGAAAATCGAGTTCATTACAACTTCCATACTACCATAAATTATAAAGATTGTTTATAGAAATCAAATCTATCATTTTTGTTACGTTTTCGATATTTCGACATACTTTATCCCTCATCCAGAATCTAATCTAGGTAAGTCAGGGCACTAATTGATCCTAGCCTGGGCTTAGTTAAACATTTTGATTCTCACAGATAGAGGATCAGTCTACTCATCAATTTTTAGTGCTAAATATAAGACTGCTTAATTTCCATTAGTAACCGAAATTGTATACGAAAATAATACATATATATTTAGCATTAATCTTCGATTTCAAACTTAAACTATCCTTTGGTTAACAATGTCGCCATTCAAGTTGGTTTATGATCGCCGCTCAACCCTTGACCCGACGACATCCTTATCTTTTAGGACAGGTTAAAGTTTCCCTACCTTGAAGTTTAATATCAAATATAAGACCTTATAATCCTGTATACTATTTATAATAAACAAAATATTGTAAATAAACTCCTTTTCATAAAAGTACACTTCCTTTATTATATCAAATAGTTCTTTAAATCACCTATATACAACTAAACTCTTAGTTGAAACACTTTAAACAAGTTTAAAATTCCAATCAAAACATAACTTAAAACCTTCACCTTTTTAAAAGAATACTATTTGAGAAGTAAAGGGATTTCCTTTGTACAAACCACTTTTTTATATATCTAAAATTAAATCTTTTAGATCTCAAATCTCCTTTAAATCTTTTACTTTTCGAAACTACAATTTTTAAAATACTTAAATTATAATTCAAAACTCTTATACAAAAAATTACTTGAGGAACGTAATCCAAGTTCAATTTGAAAGGTAAGATTTTGTAACATCCCGGATTTTTCCATCATTTTATTTTGAATATTTAAATGGTTTTTAATATTGGATTCGGAATATAAATTGATTTTTGAATATGAAGAGTTTGGTTGAAATTATAAAATGATTTTAAATTTCAAATATAACGATTCATCGTAATATGGAATGGTGAATGATTGAAATTTAAGTTGAATATGAATTGAAATGATTTCTAATGTTGATATAAATTGTATCTGATTCTAATTGAGTTAGTAAGTTTATAAAACTGAAATTTCAGGAGATTTCGTCAATTTTTGAAAATCGTAGTTTTTATCGACGCGTTAAAATAGCCTTTCGAGGCACAGTCTCGGAATTCGACAAAATTAATTATATTGGATCTGTAATAGTGTATTATTATCATATTTCAATTTGTAGCGTTTGGAGTTACTATTTGGTCGTACGAGATAGAAACACATTGAAATTAATATCGAAAATTTAATATTATAATTGGGTTCAAAAAGCAATCTTCTCCATACGATCGAATTAGGTCTCGAAACTTGTTCCATGGCGCTCGGAATATGGGTATAACATTAGAAATACCAGATGGCATACCGCATTTGAAGTTCAAATTTCACTGTATATAATACGAGCTATTTTGAATATAAAATTAAAAAAAGAAAAGAAATACCGCAGCCGACATAATCCTTAACCTCAGCCACCCTATAGGTATGCATAACCGCCCCTTCACCATTTAAAATTGCATATTTCTTTTCCTCTTCACGAATATGAAATCTATTCGTATAATAAAATAAAATAAAAATGAAAAGAGGGGGAAGATCGAATGAAGGCTGCAAGGCGATCTGGAGGAGGAGTCATTACAAGCAGGACTGTCGCGGTGCTTGAACGCGCGGTAGAGTGGGATGGCTGGAGACGCATTCGTCGGTTGGCTCTTGTGGAACAAAGGAGCTCAGGTGGAGGGGCATGCGCATTGATAAGGGCGGTTGTTGGCATGGCAGAGGTCGAATGATGATTGATTGAGGGAACTCGACTTGAGGAGCATCACAACCGGGAAGGTAAGGAACGAACGATAGATTTGGTCGCACTTTGGTATTTGTGCATGCTTGTGCTGGGAAGGATAAGCGAATAAGGGTGAGATTAGCTTAGTTTTATTAGGGTGATTAATTTATTGATTAATTTTTAATTAATTTAATTTTCTCGATGTTAATAAATTAGTAATTCATTCATATGATGTCCAATAATCACGAAATCGGTCACGTTCGATTCCTAGCTGCGAAATATACAATTTGGAATCAAATTGGAATCGATCGATTTTAGCTGGGATTTTCAGATTAAATAGAACGTCATTCGATTTAATTTAAAACTGGAATAATCGGCAATTTTAAAAATTAAGATGAGTAAATCTCACTCATTTTGGATTGCTAGAATTAATTTATAATAATTAAAATTAATTATTGGATGATTGGTTGAATCAATATATTATTATCGATTGGATATTATATTATATATATAGTAGTATATATATTAGTAGTTGGGTATATTCCCGCCAATTGGAGCAGACGAAACACTACACGCCTCGCATTATAGCGGATGACCTATATTACCGCAATATCCCGCCTCGAAATGGGACTGGTATTTTATGTTATATAGCATCTGTGGATGCAGAGAAACAGGTTGGAGGGATCCAACTAAATTCCTCAAAATATATTGATTTTTTCATATATAGTGATACATGATGTGATTGAATATTCTGTTATGGATTATTGTATGATTTGATATGTTGGTTGTTATAGTAGCACTGGCCTTAATTTTGGTATATTAAAAACCATAAATAATATTTTTGAGTCTTAAAAAGAAATTCAAAGGTGATTTTTGGAAATAAAAATATTTATATAGAAATTGGAATATTGTATAAGGAATGGTTTGGATTAAATAAAAGATTTGATTTTGGAAATATACTTAACTATTTGTAAGGAGTTTTCAAAAATATTTTTTTTTTGAAATTTATATATATACAAGGAAATTGAAACAAGGGATTTTGATAATATTTCTTAAATTATAATTAGAAATTGAAATAGAGATTTTGAAGGAATTAAAAGAGATTTTGGATGTATGAGTATATATATATCGAAACTTGGATTATTTTAAAAGAGCTGGATTTGGATATTGCAATGATTTGATTTTGGGTTTGTACTCAACTATTCGTAAAATGTTTTAATTAGAGATTTAAAAATAATTGATAAAGAATTTATATAAAGAATTTTAAGTAGTATTTCTCAAAAATATGGCAAAGAAGTGGTAATCAGCATTTTAAACGAATTTGAGAAACGATTGGAATTTATTGGGAAATAGATTTGTAAGTGGGATTTTAATGAGAAAACGATTTATAAATGAGTGTTTAATATAAATCTGTTATAGACTGGAAATAAGTTTATAAAATTTAAAAATGATGTTTATAATAAAGTGTAATGATTATCATTTGATAAACTAGGAATGTAAATTCAACATATGAATTTAAAATGAGACATGGGAAATCTGTTTAGAAAGAAATAGTTGTGAAATTGGCAATAAAAGTCGATTTGCGATAAATCGAGAGATATTTATAAATGTAAAATATTTATGTTATATTTGACAGAGAAGTTCAGTTTTGTTTAAAAAAATGGAATTTTTTATTTATTAAACTATATAGTTAAGATGTTTTAGCATTGAAATATTTCGGGAAGTGTATTTTTCAAATATTAAATATTTATTGAAATGAAATCAAATTTTTATAATAAGTTTTGTGAATCGATTAGTTTTTATTTAAAAATGAATTGGAAATGAGTTATCAATGTTTATTAAAAGTGTTTTGATATTTTAAATAATTACATAAACTGGTATTAAAAATAAATTATTATTCTTTAAAAGTACTTATTATATATAGAGAGAATGATTTGAAATGATTGGAATTTAATATAAATTCTCTCGAGATTTTTAAACGGGGTTTATTTAACTGATTTAATTTTATAAGAGAAAATTTTACAATGAAATTCTAGGGACTTAAGGAAATTTTCAAAATGTTAGAAACAAGAGCTCCAAGATTGAATCTGAATTCATAAAGAAGGTTTTCATTTTCGAATACTTTTATTTATTTTAAGTAATTGATTGTTATAAATGGACAGAAGAGATTATAAGTGAGTATAATCGATTTTGGAAAGTGTAAAATGTATTAATATAAATTCTAGAGATTATGAGATAAGTTATGAAATATTTCCTAAGTATTGATATTAGAAATGATTTCGGAAAATAGATTTATTATATTTTCCTAAGTGTTGAAATGAAAGGCTTTGGAAATATTATAGCGTCGAAGGATTTATATAGAGATGTTTTTCCTTCGTAATGGATTATAAATCGAATTTGGAAATATTTCACTAAGTCTTGAAGTAAGATATGATTTGAAAATATCATGTTATGAATATAAGTATTTGAAATTATTTTCAAGTATTGAATTACTAGAAGAGATTTGAATTGATATCTTTGTAAGGATATTTTGAAGTAAATGTTTATGAAATATTTAAATATGGGCCTAGTGACTGCTAATGTGTAATTTGATAGTTAAACAACCAAATATCAAATCTGACCAAATTCGTTAATCGTTTCGAACAGACCGGGATCAGATTTAATTCTCTAAAAACTACTTCGATCCAATTTGTGCGTTTCGAATTGTGATATCATGGAAATAATGAAGATGGTGATTTTGGAGATTCGGTTTGTTCAAACCCATAACAACTTGTATGTATGAATGATATCGTTGCATCATTGCTTGGAAGGCAATGTTAGCATTCCAAGAATGAAAGCTATTCTTAAGGTAAACGTAGCCTCAAGCCTCATCAACCGGAAAATGACAAAAACAGGGCATGCAGCAGGGCAAAGTGGATCGCACCCATTTGTATAACGACCAGTATTTTTAGATATTTTAAATTATTAAATTTAGTGTAATTAATGAATAATAATGGTTAAAATTGAACAAATTTAATGATTTGAATGTAAATAGTGGGTTTGAACTTGGATAAGATTTTGAAACAAACAAATTCAGAAGGTTCAAGTAATAACGAGTTGAAAATAAATGCTATGTATTAAATGAGTTTATAATCAATCGTTGGATTAGATAATAATGTTAAAATTATTAAACATAAATAAAGTAATTGATTGATAACGAAGATTCATTTACTATCCAATATTGAAATTTGTTGAATATTGAACAATTGAATTGTTTAAATTTAATATTGTAATTATTTGAATAATTGATTCTGAAATTAATATGATTGAAAATGATGTTGGAAGTTGATGTAAATTTTATTCAAACATCAAAGAAGATTGTCAACATTTAAAATTGGATTTAAAAGTGAATAATTGAAAATTGGAAATTTTATACTATAATCGAGACGCTAAAAATAGCCCTTCGAGACATAGTCTTGGATTTTGACGAAACATGTTCCATTGGATACATAATAGTGTATTATTATAAGATTTCAAATTTCGTAGCGTTTGGAGTTATCATTTGGTCGTACGGAATGGAAGCGTGTTGAAATTTTTATCGAAAATTTAAAATTTTAATTCATTTCAAAAAGTTACCTTCCACATACGATCGAATTAGGCCCTGAAACATGTTCCATTGTGTTTGGAATAGGGGTAAAATATTATAAACGCCGAGCGGCATGCTTCGTTTGGAGTTCGTTGGGTAATGTTGAAATAATAATAAAATAATGTCCGTATGTGTATAAATACACGTACACGTTCAAGCCCTAACCCTAATTTATTCCAGCCGCCACATTAAAAATTTAATGGTTGAAATTAGCCTACCTTCCACCTTCGCTCTCTCCTCATCCATGCAATATTATGCCTCGACTCCAACTAGAAAGTCATAGAGCATCTCAAGCTCGTCATATCCAACGGTTGGTTTCAGCTACCATCGTCGATTATAGGCAAAATTAGGCTGCATTCTTCAGGCGTCTGGGGCGATATTCAAGGCAAATAGGGAAGCCGAGCTTGGTCGCGCTCTAGCCAGAGGTAGGGTTCACATAGGCGTTCGAGTTGATGGGGTCTGATCGAGTTCTGGAGCGACGTGGTAGGTGCGGCATCGAGCAAATGAATGTGAGTATAGGTTTCTTAGTACATGATTATCCTGGAGCATGCAAAGGAGAAGAAGGGCATCGTATGGCCTTGATTTGCTGCAGATAACGAACTGCCGAGATATAGGTTTAATAAAAAAAGAATTTGTGATTTAATTATATATTAAATCATGAAACTTTAAAAATGCATATCTTCTTCATGCGAGGTTGGAACTGATCGAAGCAAGCGGCGACGAGATCGTAGCGATGAGAACTACATTTTAGAACAGATTTGGAGATGATTGGAGCTAGTTAAAATTTTAGGTTAAACCGAACGTCGTTCGATTTGATTTAAAATTGAAAACTCAAGGTGAATGTTTTATAACGCTCACAACGTACTAAAATATTTTTGTGCAAGTTAAATTTGGTATTATGAAGTGATATAAATTTTATTGGTCATTGTTTGATAAATTTAATTGTCATTAAATTAACTGTTAAAAATTAAAATTGACAATTAAATTGAAATTGGGATTTAATTCCCAGTAAATTACCGGATATTGACAATTATGAAATTGCTGCGAATTATCTGTTTGTATGATTGATTGATGTTTATTGTTTATATATATCATGTTATCACCCTGTATATTATTTACAGTGTAGAAAACTGTAAGTTGAATTATTTCGAATAAATTAAGAAATAGGTTTAAATGACATATACCTATGACATTGAGATTTGGATTGAAATGATATATATCCGTCCTTAAAATTAAATTGAAATAACTGGTCACTTGGCCATAGGATAGAAAATTATGTATGGAAACCGAAATGGTTAAATTGAATGATTTTAAAATTTTTGATTGGAAATGATTTAAATGGTTTTGATTTAAAAGAAATAAAAATTGAATTTATAGAAAACAAATATTTTGAACTTGAACTCTGAATGTTGAAATTTAAATTTCCTAATCAAAATTGTTTAAACAATCAAAGTTGAATTTTTGAAGTTATAATCGAAACATAATCTGAATTTGTGGAAATCGATTTGTTTTTAAAAGATTGAACTTTTATCCGAACTTTAATATTACTATGTAAAAGTGATATAAAAACGGTATTTCGAAACTGAGCAAAAATTGAATCATATTTGAGGAATGGGATTTTAAACTAAATAGTGAAGGATAATTTGGGTTTGAATGTTTTGAATTGATATTTGAAAATCAAGCTCATGTCGATATAAACTAAAATAATATGCAAACTGTACGAGACCCATACGAATTTGGTTTAGTGTTATCGTATCATGGCGCATCCCTATCCACCGACCGTTTAACTGGCGTTTTATATGCAAACTGTACGACAATGCTTAAAAATGCGTTATATATGTAGCGTATTCTACTACATATAAATATTTTGACGGATCTTAAGAGATGGAGAATCCCATAACATCTCTTGAGTTACTTCACGCACATTGTACATTGGATAGGAGATGTGAAAATCCGTAAGCATCTCTGACACCGTTGCACTCATGTTTATGCGATATCGATTTGACTCACATAAGGATATTTTAGTCTTGACTCGAGTGTTTCGTCCTTTCATTACGCTCGGGTCAGCCCTGAGTTTTTCAGCTTACTAAAAATTTATTCTAGAGGGAAAAGACAAAGATTTGGTATATTAGTACTATTATTATCCCTAAATCATGTCGTCTGCTGCATTACTTATTTATCCCTGATGTATATATATAACTCTGATAAAGGTTATATAGATTATAATCAAATGTATTATATAAACAGCTTCATGAACTGTTTATTTGATTATTATATTTTATCATTCCGCAGGGAGATTCTATGTTTGTTTCTTCTTCTTTTCTCTTATTTCCTTATTTACCCCATTAACAATCTTCCCTTTTGAATGGTTTGAGTTGATATGTGTGGTTTATTGTCGATTTAAACTGTCCAAGGGTCGTTACTATTGGTATCAGAGCTTTGGTTTGGCGATAACCTTACTTTGTGGGGGTAACTCATTAGAGATAGGGTCAGTAGCGCCCTAGAATGAGTTTGAGTGTATTAATAAATATGAACGCGTAATTGTTAGTGAATATGAAATATTTTATGTTGTGTCGATTTATCGGTTGAGTGTTTATGAATTCTGGTCTGTACGGGAAGTACAACCGCATCGATAGGGGTTTCTAAACTCGTAAACAAGGTAAATCGACACAGAATCATTTTGAAATTGGGTAAATGAAATAATTTTACCCTAATTATATCTTATATACAAAGAAATAATTTTTCAAAAATTATTATGGTATATAGTGTAAATTGGTTGTTAGGAATTATAATATTGATTATTATCATTAATTGGTTGTTGTGCCTTAACAAAAGGTGGTTATTATGTAATGAACAATGATAAAGCATTATGAAATGTTTTAAGAAAGTAAAATTTTGTAAGAATTATTTATAAATGTGACATATAAATTAAAATGGATTTAAATTGAGAAGTTTTTGAATCTAAGACCCGGGAATTTTTGAAAAAGGTTTTTAAAATTTTAGAAAAATATAGTAATGTTAATTGAAAAATAATTATGAAAAATACTGTTTTTAGAAGGGATTGTAAAAGGGAATATAAAATTGAGAATTTCGGAAATTTAAATTTCGGTGTTTCTGAAAAAGGTTTTCAAGGTTTGGAAAATAATATTAATATTGTTTAAAAGTATATAAAAATACAAATTGTTTTCGAGTAAATTTTAAGAGGAATGAATTCCGTACTCCCCTCTTCTGCCGCTAGGAAATAATTTCAGTAATGAATATGCAGCATCATCGACGTTCATTTTCGAGTCTCACGGTAGAGGAGACTTCTGAGAAGCTTTGCTTCGAAATTGTTTTGATAAATGGATTTTGGTTTAAGCTCCAAAAATATGATTTGATATATATAAGATATGGGTATATATACCTATTTCAAATGATTTGAATGAACCTAGTGTTCAAATTTTTAAGTTCTATTAATTAATAAACTTCAAATTATTTGAATAAAGTGAAATATTTGAATAACTAGAAGTTATAAGATAAGATAATTAAGAAACTAAGTGAAATGTTTAGAGAAACTTTGGAGTTGAAGTTTGCAACTCATAAATTGAAAGTAAAGAAAATTTGAACAAGTTAAAATGGCGAACATCCTAATTAAGCAAAAATGAATTAGATTAATTTGTATAAAATCAAATTGCATTCTAACAACATATAATAAGACTTACAAAATGTTAAAAAAAGTTAATATGGTGATTTGGATGTGTAGTGAGATATTATACAAGTAAGCAAACTTAAAAGAAATTAGAATGTGCATAAATGGAAATTTTGTTGTAATAATAAATGTATATATACTTAAATATATTATAAAATGATTAATGACTAAGTGGAATAGTAAGTGAACTTAAGAAAGTAGACAAATGAATTAAATGATATCTTTGTAAATTGGTTATATAATTAAATATAGATTTGCGAAGAAATTGTGAAGTTGAATTTATAACATTTTAAGATAATTATAAACTTAGATAAAGCCATATATAAGAAGCCGACTTTTATAGAATGATTATAAACTAAGTGGTGATTGATAAAATATTTGACAAATAAGTCTGTTATTAAAGGAAAATATGAAAATGAATGTGAATAGAAAGAACTGGGTGTAAATAAGAATTATTTGGAAAAATGAAATCGAATTTAATTAAATTGTATAGAATGTTTAAAATGAACTTAAGTAAGCAAATTCTATGGAATGATGTTTAAAGAAATGATAGTATTAAAGAATATGCTATGTAAAGAGATGTATACTAAGTAAATAAGTGATATGAATAATGGACTATGAATGATTGTAAATGAAATGAAGGAAAGTAAGAGAAATTTAATAAAGATGAATGGAAAAGAAATCTATTGAAAGTTAATACGAAAGTTAATACAAAAGTTGTACATATTTTATTTTATTCACATAACAATTTGATCCAGATTCGAGCACAAAATTTTGAGATAATTTGTATCGATCTGAATTTGAATTTTTCACTCGATACTCGACGGCGAACACTGGATATGGATTTTTGATTGACCTGGGAATTTTTTATCATAGTATATGGCTATGCAAGGAGAATGACGGTTTTTGATCAAGAAACCAGATCTGAGTCCGCTGTAACAACCCAGAATTTTTATTAATTAAAATTTGAATATTTAATTAATTTTAAATATTAATAAGTGAAATTTATAAGTCGAATAAATTTATTTCGAATTATTGGATTTAATTGGATAATTAAATCGATAATTTAATATGTTAAATTATGGAAATAATTGAAAATCGAGTTAAATATGATTCGAAATGATTTGTAAAATTTTATTTTATCATGTTGGAGTTAGAATGATATTTTAGAACTTTTAAAATCGAATTAAAAGTTAATTTGTGAAAATTGAATATTTTAATATTTAATTATCGACTGTAAAATAGCCAATTTTTGAACAGTCTCAGAATTGAATGGAACCAGTTCCATTGGATCCGTAATAGTAAGTTATTACTAGATTTCAATTTTCGTAGCAATTGGAGCTATCATTTGATCGTGGCAGCTCGAAACACATCGAATTGTTTTTAATATTAATCTGGCGAGTTAAAATAGCCATTTTTCAAAAAGTCTCGGATTTCGACGAAACCAGTTTCATCGGATCCGTAATGTGATATTATTGTAAGTTTTCAAATTTCAAGTCAATTGGATTTACCGTTTGTCCGGTACGAATTAAAACGCCTAGAAAATCGTTTAAATCGGTTTAATTTAAATTGAACGTTTGTAGCCATAACTCGCACAGATGACCGAACTAGCTTCCAAAACCTGTTCCATTGTGTCCGTAACGCGGGATAAACCATAGGAACGTCAGTTTCGGCGCGTAAATCGGAGTTCGGAATTCCCGGATGAATAGTGTCGTTCGATTCTCTATAAATAGCCCTCCCTCTCTCTAAATTAAAAAAAAAATAACAAACCCTAATTCCTAAACCTAGCCGCCACTTCTTTAACCAAAGGCCAGAAATTGCTCCCATTTCTTCCTCAATCTCTCCCAATCTACAAACAATTAGAAGAAGTGATCAACTACAAACTTGTAGAGCATGAAGAGAGCTAGAAATCTATACGGTGATGATGGGTTTTGGTGCAACGTAGAGGGAGCAAAGTGGGGCCGATTGTGGCAAGTTGCGCACGCAAATCGAGGAGGTAGGGGGGCCGAACTTCAAGTGGTACATGGTGAAGGTAGCTCTTGCAATGGGCGTTCGAATGGAGGTGGTTTGATGAAGTTTCGTCGAGTGTTGGAGGAGCAAATTGAAACCCTAGTTCTATGTAGATGGGTTTGTTTGTGCGTGTTGTGTTTACTGGGGATGTCACGTTTGGGAGAGATGAAGGGGAACGGTCTTGATGAAGTTGCAGTGGATCCAATGGCGAAGGGCTTGTGTAGGTTTTGAAATTAATAAAAAGTTGTAAAATTATGAATATAAATACGTGTAACTTATAAAAATCATAACTTTTTCATACGAGGTCAAAAACGCGCGAAACCAGTTGCGTTGGAATCGTATGGACGAGCACTACGCGATGAAAATGGATTGGAGTCGTTTGGAGTTAGTGAGAATTTCGGGTAAAATTAAACGTCCGTTTAATTTTATTCGAAATAAATCGCTAAAACGAAATTGAAATCAAGGTGAGAACTTCTCACTCAATCGAATCGGTTTCGATTTTATTTTAAATAGTTAGATTTAAAATTCTTGAATGTATGTTTGAATGATGATTGTTATCTATTGATTGTTAAAATAGACATTATGCGCCGTTAGTAAGCGGATGTTATTTATTAAAAACATATACCGCAAATATTTCATAAACAGTGAAATTGGTATTATATATAATAACAATATATATATATATATTGGCATATGTATATATTGGAGTTGTTGATTTCCCGCATTTTTTAGCGGATGAGACCCTATTGCGCCGTTATTAAGCGGATAATATTTAATAAAAACATATACCGCGATAATTTCGTACTGGAGCGAAATTGGTATTGTGCTAATGTTTTTGGATGTAGGAAAACAGGTTGGAGGGATCCAACTGGATTCCTCAACAGTTTTTATTTGATTTCAGATATTTTGATATTTGATGGATTATCATATACGATATATGATGTCGTTGTAGTCGTGATTGACTATTTGGTGTGTGGCATCATTGGACCAAATTTTGGAATTTTAAAATGATTTTAAAGTGATTTTTGAGAATATACTATATTTTTGGAATTGATCCATTTTAAATAAATAACGTTATAATTTTTAATGTTATAAAAATTATGATTTTTGAGAAATATAGTAAAAAGTTGATTTTTGAGAAATATGGGTTAATGATTTTATAAAATAGTTTAAATTGGATTTTTGAATTTATTATGAAAAGTTTAAGAATGGGATTTATAAAATTTGATTATTTTATAAATCAGAATGGTGAAATTATAAAGGAATTTAAAGATGTTTTAAAGAATAATATAAATTGATTTATATTAAGAGATTTATAAATGGATATTTATAAATTGAAATATTGACATTATAAAACGAGTTTTTATAAGTGTTTGAATGAAGTGAAAATGAATTTCATAAATGAATGAAATTTATAGTATTATAAACGGTGAAGTTATAAATGGAATTTTATACGCAGTAGGTTTATAAAATTTATAAAGTTATTAAAAGAATGGTTTTGAATAAATGAATGAATCTTATAAGTTATAAGATTTATAATTATAAAGTTCAAAAGAACGATTTTTGTAAACAAATAAATTATAAGCATTTAACTTATAATATGAACCTTTAGTTTATAATCGAGTTATAAATCGAATAGGTTAATGAAGGAATTTATAAAAGGAAGTTGTTACAAAATAAATGAAAATGGAATTTATAAACGTTATTTTATAAATCCGCAAACAACTTATTTTGATAAGTAAATTGTTATAATTTATTTATGGAGTTATATTCACGTTTTATACCGTGAATAATCCTTTAAAATAAAAAGAATAGAATTGATGAAATTTGTTAACGTAGTATATTCACATTTTTGAATAGTGAATAACATGTTAAAGAAAATGTTTGAATGTGATGTTTTAAATAGAATTAAAACGATCTAACGATGTTTTAAAAGGTGTTGAAATTCGAAACCATAGATTTCAACATTTATTGTTGAAATAGACGTTTTCGAGAAATAAAAGGAAATGGTGGACTATAACACTGTTGTTATAGTAAATGATTTCCGAAAGGAAATGTTTTGAATAGTATTGGGATTTATATATCTATTTTAATTTCGAATCCCTATACTAGTGAAATTTGGTTGTAGTAACGATGTTTTACGTAACATTCGTTATGGCCCAAATAAATATATTAAAGAGAATGATTTCCTTAAAGAATGAAATATATACTTAATTTCGATTAGAGTATATTGAATATTTTCCAAGTGTTGAAAATAAAAGATTGTGAATTACTTATGAATTAATAAGTATGGAAATGTTTTTCCAATGTGAAATGAAACGTTTTGAGAATTTATCTTTTTGAAGATAAATTGAAATGAATTATTGAAATCATATGCATGGATATTTTGAAATATAAATTCATTATGGAATTTATATGTGAAAGTGGAATTTGTGTGAAAATAAATATTGATTTATTTTTGGAGTATAGAAATTGTATATCTTGTAAAGATATTTTGGAAAATAAATAATTTGGAAAATTATTTGGAATCTGGTGATGTGTGCATATCCATTGATAGTTCAATAATCGACTATCAATATTTCCCTTTGAATGGGTATTTGATGTGATTTGTTTGAATTTGAATGCCACACTTATTTTTGAATAAGCGCTCACTATTCGGGTTAACCGGGAAAGGACCATGGGGTCGTATAACCCATTCCGAATATGTGATACGTCATTGTGAATTGCATTTGAAGATCGGTGTTGAAGACTGGATATTTGCAAGAGCGATAGGATGACCTGTCGATTGACTCTGCACCGAGTTGCTCCGGTATAGAGTTCTCCATATGTGATGGGGAATCCGATCAGGATTGTGATATCCGGATTGCAAGGACTTCTTTGTAAGTGCCTTCGGTTCTGTTCGAGCCTGGAACAGACTTGTATGGATTGTATGTCTGACATTACAAGTTGAGATATAAAGCCGATTTCTTTCAAATATATTTCTGTTGGTGGCGGAGAATTTATTCGTTTAGCTTAACACCCTTCTCTAAGACGTACGAGCTCAGAGGTTATATAGTTGAATGTTATCAGCAATATATTCCCAATTTGGTAATGTGACATGCTGAGTGTTGCTGTGAAATGATCATTGTGTTGATTATTTGTGATAGGATCATTTGTTTGATCGTCTATCTTGGTGATCATTTCTATGATCATTTGTTGACCCAAAGCACGACTTTTGTATAAAGTGTGTTTCTGTGGACGTGACTTCGTCGAGCCTCACAAACCGGTAATGGTCGAAACAGGAGTTGTGCGGCAAGGTTTTCAGGGATAACTTCCCTAGGGTATGACTATTCCTTCTGGAAAAGGGTAGTATCATGGTATGGAGCCCAGATACTTACTCATGTTGAAAACACTTATTATTATGGTGTGATGTTGGTTAGAGAGCGCTCTCGTTTAAAGGTCCCAAAGGACCGGGGGTGGCATATCTGAGGGTTTGTAATATTCCTTGGGAAAAGGGATTCCCGGCTTTGTTTAGCAGAGAACGGTTTGGTTCTCGGGGCGTCCTTCCAGAGGCGTTTCCATGTAGCAATGGGAAGTTCCTTGGCCTGACCATTTGTTGGAAAATCCATTCATCCAATTCGAACTTGTACGGATTTAGTTGTAGAACCTATCATTCACTTATGGTGGCGCCCCACTGTTTGGATGGAAGCTATAGTAGGCATAAGTGCGAAATGTCTATGCTGGCTAAGATTTATATCTTTATTTTCGAAATAAATTTCTACACTATGCACTAGTAATAATATCAAATGTTCTTTTTAATGCGTATCAAGCATCTTTGACTATCATAAGGAGAAATCTCCTCCGATTCTGCGTTTGCATGTGTGTGTGTGCGGGAGGCCTTATGGTAGTCTCATTTTTTTAAAAGCATTGCGAATTGAATTTATTAATATTCCTCTATTTTGATTTTAAAGTTAAATAAACTGTTTTGAGTTCTCACACCAGTCACATGACTGACTCGGAGTTTATTGTTTTCCTTCCTAAACTCTGGGTGCCCACCAATTTTCCACACGGGCAGTCAAGAGTTAAGGTTTATCAGGATATTCTGGAATTCAGGAGTTGCTGGAAGCAAGCTGGATGGCATGGCGTATTACTAGTATATAGTATTTCTTTTCCGCTGTTAGTTGTTGTATGTTGTTGTACACTCTGATGATATGATATGATGAAATGTAATGTAATAACTGATATAGTTCTTTGTTTAAAGATTATTCATTTATTTATTATATGTTGTTCCGCTGCGATTGTGAGATTCTGTTGTTGTTCTGTTATTTCTTCAGTTCTGTTCTATCTTTTTCTATCTTCTTCTATCTTCTTCTACCTCTTTCTTTTTTTAAAACCCTAACTATTCGGTTTTTCGACATCAGAGAATATGGTTAAGCGACAACCATGGTTCTGTTGGGTATTACTCATTAGAGATAGAGTCAGTAGTACTCTAGAATGAGTTTGAGTGTAATAATAGCTATGAGAGCGTATTTGTTAGTGAATATGAAATTGTTTATATTGTGTTGACTTATCGGTTGATTGTTTATAGATTCCGGTCGATCTAGTCTAGCTAACTATCGTAGATAGGGGTTTCTAAACTCTTAAACAAGATAAACCGACACGATATTGTTTTAAATTGGGTAAATGAAATAATTTTACCTTGATTATATTTTATATATAAAGGAATAATTTTTCAGAATTATTAAAGTGTATATAAGTTGATTGTTTGGTTGTTTGAATAATCTAAATAAAAGAATAATTGTATAAGCAAAAGAATTATAAGAATTGAATTATAATTAAAGTGATTTACAATTGTGAAATAAACTTATATATATAAGAAGTGAAACTATATGAATATATTTATGAATATGAGTTGTAAATAAAATGAATTTAAAGTTAAATGGAATATAACTTAAGATATGTTTAATGAAGTTGATATTGATATCAAAGTAAATTAATGAAGTTAAATGATAAATGTGAACTTAAGTTATGTAATGAAATTCAACTTTAGAAATTGAATTGAATTAATGGATTGAATGTTAATCAATTGAATGTAATTTAAGTTGGTATGAAATAATGAATGTAAGTGTTAATTCATTAAAATCTAATATTATTAGAAGTTGAAAGGTTGAATGAAAATCAATTTAATTAAACCAATTGAAAGTGATGGTGTTAAAACCAAATTAAATGAATATAAGCAAAGGAATTTGGTTGAAATTAATATACATTGGTTGTTATATGATTGTTAGTTGATTGTATATAATTCATTAAGTGTTAATGAAATTGAATAATTGAAATTCAATTGGAAGTTAAGTGAATCTTAAATAGAATTGAATTTGATTTGGAAGTGAACCAACTTGAATATGAATTAGTGAATATAAACTAAATGAGTTGAATGTTAGTTGAATGGTAGTTGGTTGATGGTTGAATATAATTGCTTTTGTTGCATTTTCTATGTTAGCATATGGAGATATATGTTGTATATTGATACTATTTTCATATATGCATGTTCTCATGTTGTTTGTTGAGTGTTTAGTAGGTGCGGATCGCGTTTGCTTTGCATTTGGAGCTCGCTTTCGCGCTATATTAGCTGTATATGCTTGCTAATAAAAATATAAGGTACATATCTCGGATTAAATATCGTACTTTTACATTTTTTCCCTGCGGGATGCCTCATTACTTGATGAGATGTATATTTGTGATATATATACTGTCATTTTTTTTTTCGGATCGAGCCGCGCAAAGGAGACCATGGCGAATTTTTCCGAAAATTTAAGGCGTTAGAAAAATTTGAGAAAATTGGAAAATTTTGAAAACTATAATTTTGATTTGAAGTTGAAAGTTAAACAATAGTAGTTGTTTTTGGAAAAGATAACTAAGTATGATTGGAAAACTTAGTAAAGATTTGTAAAAAGTTGGACTATGAATGTTGGGAAAATTAATAGATTCTGTAACTTTTCTTACTTGTTAATTTCGAGGACGAAATTCTTTTAAGGGGGGAAGATTGTAACGACCCAGAATTTTTATTAATTAAAATTTGAATATTTATTTAATTTTAAATATTAATAAGTGAAATTTATAAGTCGAATAAATTTATTTCGAATTATTGGATTTAATTGGATAATTAAATCGATAATTTAATATGTTAAATTATGGAAATAATTGAAAATCGAGTTAAATATGATTCGAAATGATTTGTAAAATTTTATTTTATCATGTTGGAGTTAGAATGATATTTTAGAACTTTTAAAATCGAATTAAAAGTTAATTTGTGAAAATTGAATATTTTAATATTTAATTATCGACTGTAAAATAGCCAATTTTTGAACAGTCTCAGAATTGAACGAAACAAGTTCCATTGGATCCGTAATAGTAAGTTATTACCGGATTTCAATTTTCGTAGCAATTGGAGCTATCGTTTGATCGTGGCAGCTCGAAACGCATCGAATTGTTTTTAATATTAATTTGGCGAGTTAAAATAGCCATTTTTCAAAAAGTCTCGGATTTCGACGAAACCAGTTTCATCGGATCTGTAATGTGATATTATAGTAAGCTTTCAAATTTCAAGTCAATTGGATTTACCGTTTGTCCGGTACGAATTAAAACGCCTAGAAAATCGTTTAAATCGGTTTAATTTAAATTGAACGTTTGTAGCCATAACTCGCACAGATGACCGAATTAGCTTCCGAAACATATTCCATTGTGTCCGAAACGCGGGATAAAACCTAGGAACGTCAGTTTCGGCGCGTAAATCGGAGTTCGGAATTCCCGGATGAATAGTGTCGTTCGATTCTCTATAAATAGCCCTCCCTCTCTCTAAATTAAAAAAAAAAAAAAAACCCTAATTCCTAAACCTAGCCGCCACTTCTTTAACCAAAGGCCAGAAATTGCTCTCATTTCTTCCTCAATCTCTCCCAATCTACAAACAATTAGAAGAAGTGATCAACTACAAACTTGTAGAGCATGAAGAGAGCTAGAAATCTATACGGTGATGATGGGTTTTGGTGCAACGTAGAGGGAGCAAAGTGGGGCCGATTGTGGAAAGTTGCGCACGCAACTCGAGGAGGTTGGGGGGCCGAACTTCAAGTGGTACATGGTGGAGGTAGCTCTTGCAATGGGCGTTCGAATGGAGGTGGTTTGATGAAGTTTCGTCGAGTGTTGGAGGAGCAAATTGAAACCCTAGTTATATGTAGATGGGTTTGTTTGTGCGTGTTGTGTTTACTGGGGATGTCACGTTTGGGAGAGATGAAGGGGAACGGTCTTGATGAAGTTGCAGTGGATCCAACGGCCAAGGGCTTGTGTAGGTTTTAAAATTAATAAAAAGTTGTAAAATTATGAATATAAATACGTGTAACTTATAAAAATCATAACTTTTTCATACGAGGTCGAAAACGCGCGAAACCAGTTGCGTTGGAATCATATGGACGAGCACTACGCGATGAAATTGGATTGGAGTCGTTTGGAGTTAGTGAGAATTTCGGGTAAAATTAAACGTCCGTTTAATTTTATTCGAAATAAATCGCTAAAACGAAATTGAAATCAAGGTGAGAACTTCTCACTCAATCGAATCGGTTTCGATTTTATTTTAAATAGTTAGATTTAAAATTCTTGAATGTATGTTTGAATGATGATTGTTATCTATTGATTGTTAAAATAGACATTATGCGCCGTTAGTAAGCGGATGTTATTTATTAAAAACATATACCGCGAATATTTCATAAATAGTGAAATTGGTATTATATATAATAGCAATATATATATATATATATATATTGGCATATGTATATATTAGAGTTGTTGATTTCCCGTATTTTTTAGCGGATGAGACCCTATTGCGCCGTTATTAAGCGGATAATATTTAATAAAAACATATACCGCGATAATTTCGTACTGGAGCGAAATTGGTATTGTGCTAATGTTTTTGGATGCAGGAAAACAGGTTGGAGGGATCCAACTGGATTCCTCAACAGTTTTTATTTGATTTCAGATATTTTGATATTTGATGGATTATCATATACGATATATGATGTCGTTGTAGTCGTGATTGACTATTTGGTGTGTGGCATCATTGGACCAAATTTTGGAATTTTAAAATGATTTTAAAGTGATTTTTGAGAATATACTATATTTTTGGAATTGATCCATTTTAAATAAATAACGTTACTATTTTTAATGTTATAAAAATTATGATTTTTGAGAAATATAGTAAAAAGTTGATTTTTGAGAAATATGGGTTAATGATTTTATAAAATAGTTTAAATTGGATTTTTGAATTTATTATGAAAAGTTTAAGAATGGGATTTATAAAATTTGATTATTTTATAAATCAGAATGGTGAAATTATAAAGGAATTTAAAGATGTTTTAAAGAATAATATAAACTGATTTATATTAAGAGATTTATAAATGGATATTTATAAATTGACATATTGACATTATAAAACGAGTTTTTATAAGTGTTTGAATGAAGTGAAAATGAATTTCATAAATGAATGAAATTTATAGAATTATAAACGGTGAAGTTATAAATGGAATTTTATACGCAGTAGGTTTATAAAATTTATAAAGTTATTAAAAGAATGGTTTTGAATAAATGAATGAATCTTATAATTTATAAGATTTATAATTATGAAGTTCAAAAGAACGATTTTTGTAAACAAATAAATTATAAGCATTTAACTTATAATATGAACCTTTAGTTTATAATCGAGTTATAAATCGAATAAGTTAATGAAGGAATTTATAAAAGGAAGTTGTTACAAAATAAATGAAAATGGAATTTATAAACGTTGTTTTATAAATCCGCAAACAACTTATTTTGATAAGTAAATTGTTATAATTTATTTATGGAGTTATATTCACGTTTTATACCGTGAATAATCCTTTAAAATAAAAAGAATAGAATTGATGAAATTGTTAACGTAGTATATTCACATTTTTGAATAGTGAATAACATGTTAAAGAAAATGTTTGAATGTGATGTTTTAAATAGAATTAAAACGATCTAACGATGTTTTAAAAGGTGTTGAGATTCGAAACCATAGATTTCAACATTTATTGTTGAAATAGACGTTTTCGAGAAATAAAAGGAAATGGTGGACTATAACACTGTTGTTATAGTAAATGATTTCCGAAAGGAAATGTTTTGAATAGTATTGGAATTTATATATCTATTTTAATTTCGAATCCCTATACTAGTGAAATTTGGTTGTAGTAACGATGTTTTACGTAACATTCGTTTTGGCCCAAATAAATATATTAAAGAGAATGATTTCCTTAAAGAATGAAATATATACTTAATTTCGATTAGAGTATATTGAATATTTTCCAAGTGTTGAAAATAAAAGATTGTGAATTACTTATGAATTAATAAGTATGGAAATGTTTTTCCAATGTGAAATGAAACGTTTTGAGAATTTATCTTTTTGAAGATAAATTGAAATGAATTATTGAAATCATATGCATGGATATTTTGAAATATAAATTCATTATGGAATTTATATGTGAAAGTGGAATTTGTGTGAAAATAAATATTGATTTATTTTTGGAGTATAGAAATTGTATATCTTGTAAAGATATTTTGGAAAATAAATAATTTGGAAAATTATTTGGAATCTGGTGATGTGTGCATATCCATTGATAGTTCAATAATCGACTATCAATATTTCCCTTTGAATGGGTATTTGATGTGATTTGTTTGAATTTGAATGCCACACTTATTTTTGAATAAGCGCTCACTATTCGGGTTAACCGGGAAAGGACCATAGGGTCGTATAACCCATTCCGAATATGTGATACGTCGTTGTGAATTGCATTTGAAGATCGGTGTTGAAGACCGGATATTTGCGAGAGCGATAGGATGACCTGTCGATTGACTCTGCATCGAGTTGCTCCGGTATAGAGTTCTCCATATGTGATGGGGAATCCGATCAGGATTGTGATATCCGGATTGCAAGGACTTCTTTGTAAGTGCCTTCGGTTCTGTTCGAGCCCGGAACAGACTTGTATGGATTGTATGTCTGACATTACAAGTTGAGATATAAAGCCGATTTCTTTCAAATATATTTCTGTTGGTGGCGGAGAATTTATTCTTTTAGCTTAACACCCTTCTCTGAGACGTACGAGCTCAGAGGTTATATAGTTGAATGTTATCAGCAATATATTCCCAATTTGGTAATGTGACATGCTGAGTGTTGCTGTGAAATGATCATTGTGTTGATTATTTGTGATAGGATCATTTGTTTGATCGTCTATCTTGGTGATCATTTGTTGACCCAAAGCACGGCTTTTGTATAAAGTGTGTTTTTGTGGACGTGACTTCGTCGAGCCTCACAAACCGGTAATGGTCGAAACAGGAGTTGTGCGGCAAGGTTTTCAGGGATAACTTCCCTAGGGTATGACCATTCCTTCTGGAAAAGGGTAGTATCATGGTATGGAGCCCAGATACTTACTCATGTTGAAAACACTTATTATTATGGTGTGATGTTGGTTAGAGAGCGCTCTCGTTTAAAGGTCCCAAAGGACCGGGGGTGGCATATCTGAGGGTTTGTAATATTCCTTGGGAAAAGGGATTCCCGGCTTTGTTTAGCAGAGAACGGTTTGGTTCTCGGGGCGTCCTTCCAGAGGCGTTTCCATGTGGCAATGGGAAGTTCCTTGGCCTGACCATTTGTTGGAAAATCCATTCATCCAATTCGAACTTGTACGGATTTAGTTGTAGAACCTATCATTCACTTATGGTGGCGCCCCACTGTTTGGATGGTAGCTATAGTAGGCATAAGTGCGAAAAGTCTATGCTGGCTAAGATTTATATCTTTATTTTCGAAATAAATTTCTACACTATGCACTAGTAATAATATCAAATGTTCTTTTTAATGCGTATCAAGCATCTTTGACTATCATAAGGAGAAATCTCCTCCGATTCTGCGTTTGCATGTGTGTGTGTACGGGAGGCCTTATGGTAGTCTCATTTTTTTAAAAGCATTGCGAATTGAATTTAAAAATATTCCTCTATTTTGATTTTAAAGTTAAATAAACTGTTTTGAGTTATCACACCAGTCACATGACTGACTCGGAGTTTATTGTTTTCCTTCCTAAACTCTGGGTGCCCACCAATTTTCCACACGGGCAGTCAAGAGTTAAGGTTTATCAGGATATTCTGGAATTCAGGAGTTGCTGGAAGCAAGCTAGATGGCATGGCGTATTACTAGTATATAGTATTTCTTTTCCGCTGTTAGTTGTTGTATGTTGTTGTACACTCTGATGATATGATATGATGAAATGTAATAACTGATATAGTTCTTTGTTTAAAGATTATTCATTTATTTATTATATGTTGTTCCGCTGCGATTGTGAGATTCTGTTGTTGTTCTGTTATTTCTTCAGTTCTGTTCTATCTTTTTCTATCTTCTTCTACCTCTTTCTTTTTTTAAAACCCTAGCTATTCGGTTTTTCGGCAACGAAAAATCGATAACGTTACATTCGCCCTAAAGGGTCGTGTGAACAAAACCAGTTCGGCAGTGAAATTATATGATCGAGTGAGCGATTATATTTAATATTGTGTACGGATGATATATGTACATCGTACGGGCTTAAGTATAACAAATATTGAAAATTGAAAATGCAAAATATAAAATGATTTTAAATTATATGATTGGATATCATTGGTAAATAAGATGCAAGTATTTAAATTAAGGAAATTTGGATTGCCTGACAAAACAGAACGTGTTTATTTTGTTATTTTGTTATTGGATTTGGTGATTTTTGATTGAGCCACTTGGTTTTATTTTATTTTTTTGGATTGGGGCCCGTAGAGGCTTTTTTTATTTGTGTCGATCGAGCCGTGCAAAGGAGAAGCTGTCGAAATTTTCCGTAAATCCGGATGTTGGAAAATTTTGAAGTTTTATAATTTTATAAGTAGTTTTGATAACTAACTTGTACATTTTGAAAGCCGATCAAAGTGGCGTGGCGGAAGCATAGTAAAAGTTTTCTTATCAATTCTCTGTTTTATAAGTTGAGTAAATTTTAGAAATATATCAAGCGTTAAATTCTTTACTTAATCTCTTTTCGAGGACAAAAAGTTTTGAGTGGGGGAGAATGTAACGGTCTATATTTTTAGCTATTTTAAATTATTAAATTTAGTGTAATTAATGAATAATAATGGTAAAAATTAAACAAATTGAATGATTTGAATGTAAATAGTGGGTTTGAACTTGAATAAGATTTTGAAATAAACAAATTCTGAAGATTCAAGTAATAACGAGTTGAAAATAATTGCAATGTATTAAATGAGTTTATGGTCAATAGTTGGATTGAATAATAATGTTAAACTTATTAGACATAAATAAAGTAATTGATTCATAACAAAGATTCATTAAAAATCCAATATTGAAATTTGTTGAATATTGAACAATTAAATTGTTTAAATTTAGTATTGCAATTATTTGAACAATTGAATTCTGAAATTAATGTGATTGAATATGATGTTCGAATTTGATGTAAATTTTATTCAAACATCAATGAAGATTGTTAACATTTAAAATTGGATTTAAAAGTGAATAACTAGAAATTTTATATTATAATCGAGACGCTAAAAATAGCCCTCCGGTAGATAGTCTCGAATTTCGACAAAACTAATTCCATTGGATACGTAATAGTGTATTATTATCAGATTTCAAATTTCGTAGCGTTTGTTCGTAATGAATAAAAACGCGTTGAAGTTTATATCGAAAATTTAAAATTTTAATTTGATTCAAAAAGCTATCTTCCACATACAATCGAATTAGGCCCCGAAACATGTTCCGTTGTGTTCGATATAGGGGTAAAACATTATAAACGTCAGGCGACATGCTTCGTTTGGAGTTCATTCGAATAATGTTGAAAATAATAATAAAATAATGTCCATACATGTATAAATACATGTACACGTTCAAGCCCTAACCCTAATTTATTCCAGCCGCCACCTAAAAAATTTAATGGCCAAAATTATCCTATCTTTCACCCTCGATCTCTCCTCATCCATGCAGTATTAAGCCTCGACTCCAACTAGAAAGTCATAGAGCATCTCAAGCTCGTCATATCCAACGGTAGATTTCACCTATCATCGTCGATTGGAGGCAAAATTGGGCCGCGTTCTTCAGGCGTTTGGGGCGTTATTCAAGGCAAATAGGGAAGCCGAGCTTGGTCGCGCTTTAGCCGGAGGTAGGGTTCGCGTAGGCGTTTGAGTTGATGGGGTCTGATCGAGTTCTGGACATGGTTGGTGCGGCATCGAGCAAATGAACGTGAGCATGGGTTTCTTAGTACATGATTATCCTGGAGCATGAAAATGAGAAAAAGAGCATCGTGTAGCCTTGATTTGCTGGAGGTAATGAACGGCTGAGTTCTAGGTTTAATAAAAAAAAAAATTTGATTTAATTATATATTAAATCGTGAAACTTTAAAAATTCATATCGTTCGGTCGGAATTAATCGAAACAAGTGGCGACAGGATTGTGGCGATGGGCACTACATTCTAGAACTAATTTGGAGAATTTGGAGCTAGTTAAAATTTTAGGTTGAATCGAACATTGTTCGATTTGATTTAAAATTGAAAACTCAAGATGAGTGATTTATAACGCTCACAACATACTAGAATATTTTTGTGCTAGTTAAATTTGGTAAATGAAGTGATATAAATTTTAATTTTATTGGTCATTGTTTGATAACTTTAATTGTCATTGAATTAAGTGTTAAAAATTAAAATTGACAGTCAAATTGAAATTAGGATTTAATTGCCAGTAAATTACCGGATATTAATAACTACGAAATTGCTGTAAATTATCTATTTTTATGATTGATTGTGATGGATTCAAATTGGTTGATATTTGGATGTTTGTATGTTTATTGTTTATATATATCCTGTTATCACCCTGTATATTATTTACAGTGTATAGAAATGTAAATTGAATTATTTCGAATAATTAAGAAATAGTTGAAATGATATATACCTATGACATTGAGATTTTGAAATGATATATATCCATCCCTGAAGTTAAATTGAAATAACCGATCATTTGGCCATAGGATAGAAAATTATATATGGACACCGGATTGGTTAAATCGAATGATTTTAAAAAAATTGATTGGAAATTATTTAAATGGTTTTGATTTAAAAGAAATAAAAATCGAATTGATAGAAATCAAATGTTTTTGAACTTGAACTCTAAATGTTGAAATTTAAATTTGATAATCGAAATTGTTTAAATAATCGAAGCTGAAATTTTGAAGTTACAATGGAAATATAATTTGAATTTATGGAAATGATTTGTTTTTAAAAAATTGAACTTTTATCTAAACTTAAATATTACTAAGTAAAAGTTATATAAAAGCGGTATTTCGAAATTGAGCTCGCAATTGAATTATATTTAAGGATTGAGATTTTAAACTAAATATTGAAGGATAATTTGGGTTTAAATGTTTTGAATTGTTCGAAAATCAAACTCGAAATCGATATAAACTGAAATCGAAATTGAATTAATTGGGTTTGAAAGTGGAATTGAATTAGTTTGAAATCGAAGTTGAAATTGATTTGAATTGAAATCGAAAATGAATCAATATAATTGGAAATGAAAGTTGAATTGATTTGAATTGGGAAATTGGAATTGAATCGGTTTGACGTTGAAACTATTTTCAAATAAATTATTTGGTACAAACTGTTATAAAATCTATATTCCTTTAGTATTCAAATTATTTTGATTTTCCAAATTATTTTACCATATAAACCATTTTAATACTTAAACTGCTTTATATTCAACTATTTTAACCATTTTAATTATTTTAAATATTTTAACCATTTAAACCGTTTAAATTATTTAAACTATTTTAAATCTATTCAAACTATCTTTCAAAAATTCAAACTGATCAAGGGTGAAATGTTTATGTTAAATCTTGGATTTAAATGAGAATTGGGTTAAATGAAATTATCACCCAAATTGGAATTTGAAATAATTTTGGAATCTAAGTCGCGATATTAAGGCGAAAATGATTTTGAATTGAAATGGTATATTTTGGGTAAATATGATGATTTCGAAATGGATTTGATTTCGAAGCGAATATGAATTTTGATATCAAGTATGAACGATTTTCGAAATGTAAAAGTACCAACCGGTGTAAATGAAGTTTGGTTGTTAAAGAGACCGACGCCGGATATGGGCATACTCTCTATCGATACCGGCACCACTTTGACAACTGTGTACGTGGAGTGATGATCCAGAACGAAGTGGTTGGATTTGGCGTCGTTTGCTGGATTTGAAGAAAGAGAACGATGATGGATTAGCCTGGCACTTGTGCCAATTTGAAATGACTAAAACAGGAGCCGTACAGACCAAGTGGGTTAGCTAACCCGAGTGGACACACTTCTTCGAAATACCATCATTTACATTGTGATTGATTGGTGCACACCCTTTGGATTATAGGAGTGTTGGACACGATGGGCGATCATGGCTATGATGCGTTACCACCAGCCGGGAAGGGTAAACTGGTAGTATCCTACCTTGGGCATTGCCTCACTTGTCTTGTCATACTTTTATCCCTAAACGAGACCCATACGATTTTGGTTTAGTGTTGTCATATCACGGCGCATCCCTATCCACTGTCCGTTTAACTGGTGTTTTATATGCAAACTATACGACAATGCTTAAAAACGCGTTAAGAGGGATCAATGTAAAGCCTTAACGCTAAGAAAAATATTTATTTTATTGATTAGACATTATATATGCAGCGTATTCTACTATATATAAATATTTTGACGGATCCTTAAGAGATGGAAAATTCCATAACATCTCTTGAGTTACTTCACGCACGCTGTACACTGGATAAGAGATGTGAAACCCATAAGCATCTTTGACACTGTTACACTCATGCTTATGCAATCGATTTGACTCACATAAGGATATTTTAGTCCTGACTCGAGTGTTTTGTCCTTTAATTACGCTCGGGTCAGCCCTGAGTTTTTCAGCTTACTAAAGATTTATTCTGGAGGATGAAGATGAAGATTTGATATATTACTACTATTATTATCCCTACATCATGTTGTCTAATTATTATCCCCATATCATGTTGTCTGTCGCATTACTTATTTATCCCTGATGTATATGTAACTTTGATAAATGTTGTATAGATTATAATCAAATGTATTATATAAACAGCTTTATGAACTGTTTATTTGATTATTATATTTTATCGTTCCACTGCGAGATTCTCTTTTTGTTTCTTCTTCTTTTTCTCTTATTTTCTTATTTACCTCATTAACAATCCTCTCTTTTGAATGGTTTTAGTTGACATGTGTGGTTTATTGTCGATTTAAACTGTCCAAAATGATGACTCGTTATAATTAGGGTATGATCATCACTCACATAGAGTGCACATTTATCATCATCACTATCTTTTATTTGTATGCGATTTAAGGACCATTAGTGGTGATCATTTTCGGTACTAGTAGTCAAGTACTGGGCCAATCTTGTGTGGCTTGGGTATATGTAACGATCGCGACTTTTCGACGCTCGAAAACCGACATCAATACGTACACCGTATCAACTGTCGAGCAATCGAAGGCTGGAAAACCTTACCGTTATGGTTAAAGAAGAGGTAGAAGATAGAAGAAGAGAGAAAGAAAAAGAAAACAACAGAAACAATAACAGAATCTCACCAATCGCAGTGGAACAACATATAATAGATAAATGAATAATCTTTAAACAAAGAACTATATCAGTTATTACATTACATCACATTACATTACATCATATCATCAGAGTGTACAACAACAAACAGCGGAAAAGAAATACTATATACTAGTGAATAAGCCATGCCATCCAGCAACTTCTGAATTCCAGAATATCCTGATAAACCTGACTCTTGACTGCCCGTGTGGAAATTGGTGGGCACCCAGAGTTTAGGAAGGAAAACAATAAACTCCAAGTCAGTCATGGGACTGGTGTGAGAACTTAAATCAGTTTACTTTAAAACAAAGAACAAGATAATTTTAAAATAACCAAATTCCAAATAATTTTCCAAATTATTTATTTTCCAAAAATATCTCTACAAGATATATGATTTCCACACTTCAACATTTGAAAACAAATTTTCAAATCACTTTTCACCTTTACCACTTTTGAAAACAAATTTCAATCATTTTCCTTACGCGGAAATACTTTCATTTCAAAATGGTTCATTTAAACCAATTAAATAAATCCTTACCGATTTACTTTATATTTACGTTCCAAATTCGTAAATTCATTCCCACACTTCAAAAATAAATCAGCGTTTATTTTTAAACAAATTCCCTTGCTTTTATAAATTCCATAGTGAATTTACAATTCCAAAATATCTATGAATATACGATTTCCAAATCGATTTCTAATATTCATTTTCAATTTATCTTTAAAAGATAAAATCTCAAAACATTCACTTCATATTGGAAAACATTTCCATACTTATTTAATAATAAGTAATTCACAAATCCATTTATTTTTAACACTTGGAAAATATTCAATATACTTAATCGAAATTAAGTATATATTTCATTCTTTAAAGAAAACATGCCCTTAAACACATTTATTTGAGTCAAAACGAATGTTGCGTTGAACATTGTTACGACGACCCAAAATCACTAGTATAGGAATTCGAACTTTAGATAGATATATAAATCCCAATACTATACAAAAACATTTCCTTTCGAAAATCATTTACTATAACAATAGTGTTATAGTCCACCATTTCCTTCTATTTCTCGAAAATGTCTATTTCAACAATGAATGTTGAAATCTATGTATTCGATTTATAATATATTTTAAAACATCTTTTTTTAAAATAATTAACTTCATTTTATAATATCGCTTTCCCAAAACATAACCATTTTATTTAATAATATATTCACTGTCTAAAATTGTGAATATACTTCACTAACCAAATTTCAATATTTCTACACATTTTATATAAAGAATAGTCCGCTATCCAAAATCATGAATATACTTCTTTTAATAAATTTCTATATTCAATTTATCAAATTCCATTGATTTCGAATTTATAAACAATGCCCATAAATTCCATTTCTATTTATAAACTTCGATTTATAAATCTCCTTTATTAATCCAATTCAATTTATATAACTCAATTATATACCAAAAGTCTATATTATAAGTTAAATACTTATAATTCATTTATTTACAAATCGTTATTTTAAAAATTCACAAATTATAAATCTTATTACTTATAAGATTTCATTTATAGCCTTATTTTCAACATTAATAGAACTCCTTTTAAAATTCCATTATTTTCGATTTATAAAATATATATCTTATAAATCTCATCTATAAACCATTTATGCTTCATCAAGGATTTCAATTTAAATGCAAAAATCCGATTTATAAGTTAATTACTTAAAATCTTTTATTTTACAACATCTATTCATTTTATAACTTCTCAATTTATAAGTCTATAATTTCATTCACTTAAAAATCCATTTTTATACTTCATTTTAACACTTAACAAACTCGTTTTATAGTTCCAATATTATTAATTTATAAATATCAATTTAAAATCTTTTATATACATCCTTTATAATGATTCAAAATTCTAAATTAAACCATTTTATAATTTAATCACTATTTATTTCAAAAATCTCAATTTGGTTATATTTTTCAAAAATCATAATTTTTAATAACATAAAAATTTATAACGTTTTAATTATTTAAACTGAATCAATTCGAAAATTTAATAAAACGTATACTTTGAAAAATCATTTTAAAAATCCTTTTAAAATCAAAATCGTTATTTTTAAACTTTAAAAATGGATCCGATGATGCAACAACATCCAATAGTCAATCACGACAACAAACATCATATATCATCATATGATAATCAACAAACATCAAAATATCTGTAATCAAATAAATATTGGTGAGGAATCCAGTTGGATTCCTCCAACCTGTTTCCCTGCATCCACAAACATTAGCACAATACCAATTCCGTTCAAAGCGGAATATCGCGGTATATGGGATTTATAAAATATTATCCGCTTAATAGGCGGCAATAGGGTCTCATCCGCTATATAATGCGGGAAAATCAACTCCAAGTACATATATAATACCAATTCCACTATACGGTGAAATATTCACGGTATATGTTTTTAATAAATAACCTCCGCTTACTAACGGCGTATAATGTCTATTTTAACAATCAATAGATAACAATCCATTATTCAGCATATAATCAACAATTTTAAATCTAATTACTTAAAATATAAATCGAAACTATTCGATTGAGTGAGAAGTTCTCACATTGCTTTCAATTTCGTTTTCAGCTTTTATCTCGAATAAAATTAAACACGCGTTTTAATTTTACCTAAACTTCTCACTAACTCCAAACTACTCCAATCCAATTCCATAGCGTAGTGTTCGTCCATACGAACCCGTCGCAATTTGTTTCGCCCAAAACGGACCTCGTATGAACCAGATATTGCATTTTAAATATTATACAAATTTATAATATACATTAATTTCAATTTTTATTTAAATTTTAAACCCACTCTCATCTGGACTGTGCATTGGGCTTCACTGGATCGTGGCCGCGAGTTTGCTTTTCTTCTCCTAGGTGATAAAACGTGCACGAACCCATGAATTGCCGAACTAGGGTTAAAATTTTCGGCCACCACGACGAACTTGCCGGCGATCAGAGACCATGGCCTCGAAGCCCTTGCCACGCTCCACCATCGCGCCCAATATCATGGAGCTCGGCCCCATATATCCCCTTGAAAGTCGTGCGTAACCGATCACGAACGCGGCCATTTTGACGATGCTGTGATGCTCCATTCTTCATCATCCCCGTATGGATTGAAAGCTTTCTCCAAGCTCTACGTTTCTCATGTTGAAGGTTTTCTGTAATTGGTTGTGGATTGGAAGTAATTGAGGCAAGAAAATGGGAAATTTTCGGCCATTGTTTTATATGGAGGCGGCTGCTAACCCTAGGGTTTCTGAATGCAAATGTGAATAAGGTAGGTGCTTTTATAGAAAAAACGACGAACACTATTCATCCCGGATTTTTCGAACTCCAAACGAAGCGTGCCGGTTGGCGTTTCTGAGGTTTTCCCCACGTTCCGAACACAATGGAACGTGTTTCGGAGGCTAATTCGATCATCTGTGCGAGTTACGGCAATAAACGATCGATTTTAAATTAAACCGATTAACTAAATTTCTAGGCGTTTTGGCTTGCCCCGGACAAACGGTAAATCCGATTGGCATGAAATTTGAAACCTTACAATAATATCACAATATGGATCCGATGAAACTAGTTTCGTCGAAATCTGAGACTGTTTGAAAAATGGCTATTTTAACATGTCAATTTAATATTTTTAAAAATGGGAGAACAGGTGCTCTGCACATGCACAGAGCAACTAAATTGGAGAAAAGTTTAAAGAACAGGAGTTAGACAAGAAAGCCTAAGCTACTAATAGAGAAGAAACTAATCTTCCTCAGAAGAGGAAGAACAATGTCGTCCATCATCCGCACTAGATTGAAAAACATGCGAAAACCTTGAGAAGAGAACTGCCAAACGTGGATCAAAACCAACAGAACCCGGCGAGTAAAGAAATTTCCTATCCCAAGTGACATCAAAAAACTTACTTTTGTTCTCTTTCCCTAACTCACTATCCGTAATGAGGCTCAATCCTTCTCCCACAATACGATACATAAGATATCGACTCTCGCCACCAATCTCACTAATAAAAGCATAAAAAATGTCCCTTTCAGGCGAATATCTCATATCAGAAGGAGAGTGAACCCAAGCACGCTCATCCGAGTACCAGGATATGATATCAGAAGCAGAAGTAGAAGGTTCCACCTCCAGGGAAGAAGGAGAAGACGCAGAGGAAGGGGCTAGAGCAGGCACAGAACCAGAAGGAGAAACACAAACCAACGGGACAGCAGGAGGCTCCACAAAAGGAGGGACTAAATCAGGAGCTAGAGGCGGAACAGATGAGGGATCAGGAGGAGCAGGAGCAGGAGCAGCAACCTTCCGAACCCACTTACGGACAGGAGGACGAGGAAGAGGCGTCCGGTCAACAAAAGGGACAACTAGACTAGGACAGGCTTCAGCACAATGACCAAAAGACTGACAAGAAGTACAAATCTCCGGTTTCCAACTATAGCGAACTCTGACCTCAGCTACATGTTTCTCAGCTAATTTGACCTTTAAAACCAACGGCAAAGGTTTGTCAGGAGTGATCTCAATTAGAGCTTTGGCATATACAAGCTTCTTTCTGGCCACAGTATTAGTATCATAACATATCACCTTACCAACCAGTCCAGCAAGCCAGTCAATCCCAATAAGAGGCTGGAGAACAGAAGGAATATGAGAAAAATGGGCCCAGACAGGAAAAGATAAAACTTGTTCCTTCGCACGATCCACAGAAGGACTCCAAGTAGTGATAATGAACGGTTTTCCATCAATAAGGAGAGGGTTTGCTTCCAGAATACGTTGCCTTTCATCACTACGCGTAAACTTAAAGAAAAACATTTCATTATCATAGTGAACAGACAAACCACCTCTAGGCTTCCACACTATATTTCACCTCGACTTTACTACGTTATAGGGAGGATTAGAATCAAGAAGGAAACCAACCAAATGGTCTTTCCAAAAATCCACACCTGCCTCAATCACTTCCACAGGAGGAACCATAACTCCCTCGTTCTCAACTACTTCAAAACGACGAGGAGAGTGAATACCCGCATTACTTGGGAGCTTGTTAAACAAAGAAGACCATTTGGTTGCAGGCCGAGACAGTGGAGGGACAAGCGGATTATCTTGAGAACCAACATTCATTGGATCAACGACATCGACAATACAACAAACAGAAGACGTGCTACCCAGTTTAATCCCAGAATTAGTCTTACATTCCATTACAGCATCAACACAGTTATCATCAACAACCACACATTCATTTGTCACCAAAATAGTACAATTAACATTCGCACCATCAACAGCATATGGCACACCCTTATTGTAACGACGCGGATTTTCGTTGCCGAAAAACCGAATAGTTAGGGGTTTTAAAAAGAATTTTAGAAGAGAAAAAGAAAGAAAAAGGTAGAAGATAGAAAATAGAGAGGAAAGAAGATAGACGATTTTTAGAAAACAGAGAATTTTGGAAAACAGAGAATTTGAAAAATAGAAGATAGAAGAATTTTGAAAATAGAACGGGGAGAAAGAACAACAGAATCTCACAATTCGCAGCGGAACAACATATAATAATAAATGAATAATCTTTAAACAAAGAACCATATCAGTTATTACATTTCATTTCATTACATTACATCATATCATCAGAGTGTACAACAACATACAACAATAAACAATGCAGCGGAAAAAGAAATACTATATAAGTAATATGCCATGCCATCCATCTTGCCTCCAGCAACTCCAGAATATCCAGAATATCCTGATAAACCTAACTCTTAACTGCCCGTGTGGAAATTGGTGGGCACCCAGAGTTTAGGAAGGAAAACAATAAACTCCAAGTCAGTCATGTGACTGGTGTGAGAACTCAAAACAGTTTATTTATTTTAAAATCAAAAAGAGGGATATTTTTAAATTAATTCGCAATGCTTTTTAAAAATGAGACTACCATAAGGCCTCCCGCACACACACACAATGCAAACGCAGAATCGGAGGAGATTTCTCCTTATGATAGTCAAAGATGCTTGATACGCATTTAAAATAACATTTGATATTATTACTAGTGCATAGTGTATAACAAATCATTTCGAAAGTAGAATATAAATCTTAGCCAGCATAGACATTCCGAACTATGCCTACTATAGCTATCATCCAAACAGTGTTGCGACACCATAAGTGAATGATAGGTTCTACAACTAATACCGTACAAGTTTCGTATTGTTTCTTTGGATTTCCAACAAATGGTCAGGCCAAGGAACTTCCCATTGCCACTGAGAATGCCTCTGGAAAGACATCCCCGAGAACCAAACCGGAACTCTGCCAACACAAGGCCGGGTTACCCCTAACTGGGTAACAACTGACACGAGCACGCCATTCCCCGGTCCTTTAGGACCTTTTCAACCGAGCGCTCGATATCCAACATCACACCATAATAAATAGAGTGTTTTCAACATGAGTAAGTATCTGGGCTCCATACCATGATACCACCCCTTTCCAGAAGGAAATGCACATACCCTAAGGGGAGCTACAGCAACCCCTAATAACCTTGCCGCATCTTTCCTGTTTTGACCATTTCCGGGATGTGAGGCTCGACGAAGTCACGTCCACAAAAACACACTTTGTACAAAAAGCCGTGCTTTGGGTCAACAAATGATCAACACAATGATCACTAAGATAGACGATCAAATAAATGATCCTATCACAATAATCAACACAATGATCATTTCAGCATCACTCAGCATGTCACATTACCAAAATGGGATATATCGCTGATAACTTCAACTATATAACCTTTGAGCTCGTACGTCTCAAAGAAGGGTGTTAAGCAAAGAATAAATTCTCCGCCACCAACAGAAATATATTTGAAAGAAATCGGCTTTATATCTCAAATTGTAATGTCAGGCATACAATCCATACAAGTCTGTTCCGGGATCGAACAGAACCGAAGGCACTTACAAAGAAGTCCTTGCAATCCGGATATTCACAATCCTGATCGAATTCACCATCACATATGGAATCTCTATACCAGGTGCGACCCAGTGCAGAGACAATCGATAGGTCATCCTATCGCTCTCGCAAATACTCGGTCTTCAACACCGATCTTCAAATGCAATTCATAACGACGTATCACATATTCGGAATGGGTTATACGACCCCATGGTCCTTTCCCGGTTAACCCGAATAGTGAGCGCTTATTCAAAATAAGTGTGCATTCAATTTCAAACAATTCACATCAAATACCCATTCAAAGGGAAATATTGATAGTCGGTTATTGAACTATCAATTGATATGCATACATCACCAGATTCCAAATAATTTTCCAAATTATTTATTTTCCAAAATATCTTTACTAGATATATAGTTTCAACACTTCAAAAATAAATCAATATTTATTTTCATACAAATTCCACTTTTCATTCATAAATTCCATAATGAATTTATATTTCAAAATATCCATGCATATATGATTTCAATCATTCATTTCAATTTATCTTCAAAAAGATAAATTCTAAATATTCACTTTATACTGGAAAACAATTCCATACTTACTAAATAAGTAATTCACAATCTTTTATTTTCAACACTTAGAAAATATTCAATATACTTAAACCGAATTAAGTATATATTTTATTCTTTAAGGAAATCATTCACTTAACATATTTATTTGGGCCAAAACGAATGTTACGTAAAACATCGTTACGACAACCCAAAATCACTAGTATAGGGAGTCGAAATTAAAATAGATATATAAATCCCAATACTAAACCAAAACATTTCCATTCGGAAATCATTTACTATAACAACAGTGTTATAGTCCACTATTTCCTTTTATTTCTCGAAACATCTATTTCAACAATAAATGTTGAAATCTATGGTTTCAATCTCAATACCTTTTAAAACATCGTTGAATCGTTTTAATTCTATTTAAAACATTCACATTCTAAACAATTTCTTTAACGTGTTATTCACTGTTCAAGAACGTGAATAAACTACGTTAACAAACTTCATCATTTCTATTCACTTTAACTTAAAAGATTATTCACTGTCTAAAACGTGAATATAACTCCATTTCTAAGTTATAACAATTAACTTGTCAAAATAAGTCCTTTGCGAATTTATAAAAACAACGTTTATAAATTCCTTTTCTATTTATTTATAAAAACTTCCTTTTTTATAAATTCCTTTATTAACATTTTTGATTTCATATCTCAATTATAAACTAAAAGTTCATATTATAAGTCAATTGCTTATAAAACGATTATTTTACAAAATCGTTCTTTTTAAAGACTTTTCAATTTATAAACCTTATAACTTATAAAATTTATTTATTTAATAAATCTATTCTTCAAATAATTTCACCAAATTTATAAATCTTACTATTTATAAATTTCGTTTATAACTTCACAGTTTATAATTCTATAAATTTCATTCTATTATGAAATTCATTTTCACTACATTCAAACACTTATAAAAACTCGTTTTATAATGTCTATATTCCAATTTATAAATATCCATTTATAAATCTCTTAATATAAATCAGTTTATATTATTATTCTAAAACGTCTTTAATTTCCTTTATAATTTCATCATTTCGATTTATAAAATAATCAAATTTTATAAATCCTATATTTAAACTTTTATCATATATTCAAAAATCCAATCTAAATTATTTTATAAAATCATTAGTTCATATTTCTCAAAAATCGACTTTTAATCGTATTTCTAAAAATCAGCTTTTTAACTATATTTCACAAAAACCATAATTTTTATAACTTTAAAAATTATAACGTTTATTTATTTATAATGGATCAATTCCAAAAATATAGCATATCTTCAAAAATCACTTTAAAACCATTTTAAAATCCCAAAATCTGGGTCCAATGATGCTACACACCAAATAGTCAATCACGACTAACAACGATATCATATATCGATATGATAATCATCAAATATCAAAATATCTGAAATTAAATAAATACTGTTGAGGAATCCAGTTGGATCCCTCCAACCTGTTTTCCTGCATCCAAAAACATTAGCACAATACCAATTTCGCTCCAGTACGAAATTATCGCGGTATATGTTCTTATTAAATATTATCCGCTTACTAACGGCGTAATAGGGTCTCATCCGCTAAACAAAAAATTGCGGGAAATCAATAACTGCAATATATACATATGCCAATATATATATATTGATATTATATATAATACCAATTTCACTGTTTATGAAATATTCGCGGTATATGTTTTTAATAAATAACATCCGCTTACTAACGGCGCATAATGTCTATTTTAACAATCAATAATTTACAGTCATCATTCAAACATGCATTCAAATATTTTAAATCTAACTATTTAAAATAAAATCGAAATCTATTCGATTGAGTGAGAAGTTCTCACCTTGGTTTTAATTTCCGTTTAAGCTTTTATTCCGAATAAAATTAAACGCGCGTTTAATTTTACCCGAAATTCTCACTAACTCCAAACGACTCCAAACCAACTCCATCGCGTAGTGCTCATCCATACGATTCCAACGCAACTGGGTTTGCATTTTTTCGACCTCGTATGAAAAAGTTATTGATTTTTGAAGTTTAAACACGATTTCTATAAACAAATTACAACTAAACTTTTAATATTCAAACCTAAACTAATCACAGCCTTTGATCCCCCAACCTGCAAATCTAAGCCGTGCATCACCTCTCTTCTTCCCCGCGCACTAATCTACAGGCCGTTTACAAAAAATCGAACCCAACACTTAGATTTAGGGTTAAATATCACCACCACCACACACATCAATACCCGATCACTTCAACACCAACTCGAAGCTCTCGACAAGAGCTATGTTCGGCCATAATCTGGTGGAGCTCGGCCTCACCCTCCTCCTAGGGATGCGTGCGCAACTTGCTGCCTTCCCACTCGATTTCCCATCAATCCGTGAAGCCATTCGCGATCATAACCGTTGAATCTGAAGATCTCAACATGCTCTTCAATGTTGTAGTTGAACGTTTTTGCAATCGATGCATGGATTTAGAGTTATTGAGGGAGGAAGGCCGTGTGTTTCTGGCCGTGGGTTGGGTGCCTGGCGGCTAGGGTTTGGATGTTTTAAAATTTTTTTTTTTTTTTAATGAAGGGTGTGTGTCTATTTATAAGAAACAGCTAGCGTAAACACTATTCATCCCGGGAATTCCAAACTCCGATTTAGACGCCGTAACCAGCGTACCTAGGGTTTATCCTGCGTTCCGGACACAATGGAACAGGTTTCGGAAGCTAATTCGGAAGTATGTGCGAGTTATGGCTGAAAACGTTCAATTTGAATTAAACCGATTTAAGTCGATTTCTAGGCGTTTTAATTTGTACAGGACAAACCGTAAATCCAATTGACTTGAAATTTGAAACCTTACAATAACATCACATTACGGATCCGATGAAACTGGTTTCGTCGAATTCCGAGACTTTTTGAAAAATGGCTATTTTGACTCGTCAAATTTAAATTAAAAATAATTCGATGCGTTTCGAGCTGCCACGAACAAACGATAGCTCCGATTGACACGAAAATTGAAATCCGGTAATAACTAACTATTACGGATCCAATGGAACTGGTTTCGTTCAATTCTGAGACTGTTCAAAAATTGGCTATTTTACAGTCGATTATTTAATATTAAAATATTCAATTTTCACAAATTAACTTTTAATTCGATTTTAAAAGTTCTAAAATATTTCTATAACTCCAGTATGATTAAATAAAATTTTACAAATCATTTTCTATCATATTTAACTCTATTTTCAATTATTTCCATAATTTAACATATTAAATTATCGATTAAATTATTCAATTAAATCCAATAATTCAAATTAAAATTTATTTGACTTAAAAATTCAATTATTAATATTTAAAATTAATTAAATATTCATATTTTAATTATTAAAAATTTTGGGTCGTTACAATCTTTCCCCCTTAAAAGAATTTCGTCCTCGAAATTACAAGAAAGAAAATTACAGAATCTATTAACTTTCCAAAATCCATAATTAAACTTCTTACAAATCTTTACTAAGTTTTCAAATCATACTTAGTTATCTTTTCAAAAACAACTACTATTGTTTAACTTTCAATTCCAAAACAAAGTTAAAGTTTTCAAAAATTTTCCAAATTTTCTCAAATTTTTCTAACGCCTTAAATTTCCGGAAAAATTCGCCATAGTCTCCTTTGCGCGGCTCGATCCGAAAAAAAAATGACAGTATATATATCACAAATATACATCTCATCAAGTAATGAGGCATCCCGAAGGGAAAAAATGTAAAAGTACTGTATTTAATCCGAGATATGTACCTTATATTTTACTAGCAAGCATATACGGCTAATATAGCGCTAAAGCGAACTCCAAATGCGAAGCAAACGCGATCCGCACCTACTAAACTCAACAAACAACATGAGCACCATGCATATATGAAAATAGTATCGATATACAACATATAGCAACATAATAACTATATAAGTCACATAGCAAATGCAACTAAAGCAATATATATTCAACCATCAACCAACTAACATCCATATCCAATAAACATTCATAATCAATAACCAAATCAATATTCATTCGAATTCTCTTTAATATACAATGAATTGGTTTTCACTCTAAATCATATTTGATTTATTAACATTGGATTTTCTTACTAACATTCATTCTCAATTTTAATTAGTTTACATTTACTAATTAAATCTAATTCACATTCAATTCTATTCAAATTTATTTACTTCTAATTTGAATTCAATTACATAGCTTCCAATTTCATTAATTCACTTTCATTAACACTTAATGAATTATATACAATCAATCAACAATCATATAACAACCAAAGTATATTAATTTCAACCAAATTCCTTTGCTTATATTCATTCTCATTCAATTTATTCAACTTCTAATAACATTTGATTTCAATGAATTAATACTTTCATTCATTATTCCATATCAACTTAAATTACATTCAATTGATTAACATTCAATCATAAAGTTGAATTCTATTATATAACTCAAGTTCATATTTATTACTTAACTTCATTAATTTAATTTGATATCAATATCAACTTTATTCAACAACACTTAACTTATATTCCATTTAACTTTAAATTCACTTTTATTTACAACTTATATTCATATAGTTTCATTTCTTATATATATAAGTTTATTTCACAATTGTAAACACTTTAATTATAATTCAATTCTTATAATTCTATTATTTATACAATTATTCTTTTATTTAGATTATTCAAACAACCTAACAATCAACTTACATACAATTTAATAATTCTGAAAAATTATTTCTTTATATATAAAAATATAATCAAGGTAAAATTATTCTATTTACCCAATTTAAAATCAATACTATGTCGATTTATCTTGTTTAAGAGTTTAGAAACCCCTATCTACGATAGTTAGCTAGACTAGATCGACGGGAATCTATAAACAATCAACCGATAAGTTAACACAATATAAAACAATTTCATATTCACTAACAAATACGCTCTCATAGCTATTATTACACTCAGACTCATTCTAGAGCACTACTGACTCTATCTCTAACGAGTAATACCCTACAGAACCATGGTTCTCGCTTAACCATCAGAGCTCTGATACCAAATGTAACGACGCGGATTTTCGTTGCCGAAAAACCGAATAGTTAGGGGTTTTAAAAAGAATTTTAGAAGAGAAAAAGAAAGAAAAAGGTAGAAGATAGAAAATAGAGAGGAAAGAAGATAGACGATTTTTAGAAAACAGAGAATTTTGGAAAACAGAGAATTTGAAAAATAGAAGATAGAAGAATTTTGAAAATAGAACGGGGAGAAAGAACAACAGAATCTCACAATTCGCAGCGGAACAACATATAATAATAAATGAATAATCTTTAAACAAAGAACCATATCAGTTATTACATTTCATTTCATTACATTACATCATATCATCAGAGTGTACAACAACATACAACAATAAACAATGCAGCGGAAAAAGAAATACTATATAAGTAATATGCCATGCCATCCATCTTGCCTCCAGCAACTCCAGAATATCCAGAATATCCTGATAAACCTAACTCTTAACTGCCCGTGTGGAAATTGGTGGGCACCCAGAGTTTAGGAAGGAAAACAATAAACTCCAAGTCAGTCATGTGACTGGTGTGAGAACTCAAAACAGTTTATTTATTTTAAAATCAAAAAGAGGGATATTTTTAAATTAATTCGCAATGCTTTTTAAAAATGAGACTACCATAAGGCCTCCCGCACACACACACAATGCAAACGCAGAATCGGAGGAGATTTATCCTTATGATAGTCAAAGATGCTTGATACGCATTTAAAATAACATTTGATATTATTACTAGTGCATAGTGTATAACAAATCATTTCGAAAGTAGAATATAAATCTTAGCCAGCATAGACATTCCGAACTATGCCTACTATAGCTATCATCCAAACAGTGTTGCGACACCATAAGTGAATGATAGGTTCTACAACTAATACCGTACAAGTTTCGTATTGTTTCTTTGGACTTCCAACAAATGGTCAGGCCAAGGAACTTCCCATTGCCACTGAGAATGCCTCTGGAAAGACATCCCCGAGAACCAAACCGGAACTCTGCCAACACAAGGCCGGGTTACCCCTAACTGGGTAACAACTGACACGAGCACGCCATTCCCCGGTCCTTTAGGACCTTTTCAACCGAGCGCTCGATATCCAACATCACACCATAATAAATAGAGTGTTTTCAACATGAGTAAGTATCTGGGCTCCATACCATGATACCACCCCTTTCCAGAAGGAAATGCACATACCCTAAGGGGAGCTACAGCAACCCCTAATAACCTTGCCGCATCTTTCCTGTTTTGACCATTTCCGGGATGTGAGGCTCGACGAAGTCACGTCCACAAAAACACACTTTGTACAAAAAGCCGTGCTTTGGGTCAACAAATGATCAACACAATGATCACTAAGATAGACGATCAAATAAATGATCCTATCACAATAATCAACACAATGATCATTTCAGCATCACTCAGCATGTCACATTACCAAAATGGGATATATCGCTGATAACTTCAACTATATAACCTTTGAGCTCGTACGTCTCAAAGAAGGGTGTTAAGCAAAGAATAAATTCTCCGCCACCAACAGAAATATATTTGAAAGAAATCGGCTTTATATCTCAAATTGTAATGTCAGGCATACAATCCATACAAGTCTGTTCCGGGATCGAACAGAACCGAAGGCACTTACAAAGAAGTCCTTGCAATCCGGATATTCACAATCCTGATCGAATTCACCATCACATATGGAATCTCTATACCAGGTGCGACCCAGTGCAGAGACAATCGATAGGTCATCCTATCGCTCTCGCAAATACTCGGTCTTCAACACCGATCTTCAAATGCAATTCATAACGACGTATCACATATTCGGAATGGGTTATACGACCCCATGGTCCTTTCCCGGTTAACCCGAATAGTGAGCGCTTATTCAAAATAAGTGTGCATTCAATTTCAAACAATTCACATCAAATACCCATTCAAAGGGAAATATTGATAGTCGGTTATTGAACTATCAATTGATATGCATACATCACCAGATTCCAAATAATTTTCCAAATTATTTATTTTCCAAAATATCTTTACTAGATATATAGTTTCAACACTTCAAAAATAAATCAATATTTATTTTCATACAAATTCCACTTTTCATTCATAAATTCCATAATGAATTTATATTTCAAAATATCCATGCATATATGATTTCAATCATTCATTTCAATTTATCTTCAAAAAGATAAATTCTAAATATTCACTTTATACTGGAAAACAATTCCATACTTACTAAATAAGTAATTCACAATCTTTTATTTTCAACACTTAGAAAATATTCAATATACTTAAACCGAATTAAGTATATATTTTATTCTTTAAGGAAATCATTCACTTAACATATTTATTTGGGCCAAAACGAATGTTACGTAAAACATCGTTACGACAACCCAAAATCACTAGTATAGGGAGTCGAAATTAAAATAGATATATAAATCCCAATACTAAACCAAAACATTTCCATTTGGAAATCATTTACTATAACAACAGTGTTATAGTCCACTATTTCCTTTTATTTCTCGAAACATCTATTTCAACAATAAATGTTGAAATCTATGGTTTCAATCTCAATACCTTTTAAAACATCGTTGAATCGTTTTAATTCTATTTAAAACATTCACATTCTAAACAATTTCTTTAACGTGTTATTCACTGTTCAAGAACGTGAATAAACTACGTTAACAAACTTCATCATTTCTATTCACTTTAACTTAAAAGATTATTCACTGTCTAAAACGTGAATATAACTCCATTTCTAAGTTATAACAATTAACTTGTCAAAATAAGTCCTTTGCGAATTTATAAAAACAACGTTTATAAATTCCTTTTCTATTTATTTATAAAAACTTCCTTTTTTATAAATTCCTTTATTAACATTTTTGATTTCATATCTCAATTATAAACTAAAAGTTCATATTATAAGTCAATTGCTTATAAAACGATTATTTTACAAAATCGTTCTTTTTAAAGACTTTTCAATTTATAAACCTTATAACTTATAAAATTTATTTATTTAATAAATCTATTCTTCAAATAATTTCACCAAATTTATAAATCTTACTATTTATAAATTTCGTTTATAACTTCACAGTTTATAATTCTATAAATTTCATTCTATTATGAAATTCATTTTCACTACATTCAAACACTTATAAAAACTCGTTTTATAATGTCTATATTCCAATTTATAAATATCCATTTATAAATCTCTTAATATAAATCAGTTTATATTATTATTCTAAAACGTCTTTAATTTCCTTTATAATTTCATCATTTCGATTTATAAAATAATCAAATTTTATAAATCCTATATTTAAACTTTTATCATATATTCAAAAATCCAATCTAAATTATTTTATAAAATCATTAGTTCATATTTCTCAAAAATCGACTTTTAATCGTATTTCTAAAAATCAGCTTTTTAACTATATTTCACAAAAACCATAATTTTTATAACTTTAAAAATTATAACGTTTATTTATTTATAATGGATCAATTCCAAAAATATAGCATATCTTCAAAAATCACTTTAAAACCATTTTAAAATCCCAAAATCTGGGTCCAATGATGCTACACACCAAATAGTCAATCACGACTAACAACGATATCATATATCGATATGATAATCATCAAATATCAAAATATCTGAAATTAAATAAATACTGTTGAGGAATCCAGTTGGATCCCTCCAACCTGTTTTCCTGCATCCAAAAACATTAGCACAATACCAATTTCGCTCCAGTACGAAATTATCGCGGTATATGTTCTTATTAAATATTATCCGCTTACTAACGGCGTAATAGGGTCTCATCCGCTAAACAAAAAATTGCGGGAAATCAATAACTGCAATATATACATATGCCAATATATATATATATTGATATTATATATAATACCAATTTCACTGTTTATGAAATATTCGCGGTATATGTTTTTAATAAATAACATCCGCTTACTAACGGCGCATAATGTCTATTTTAACAATCAATAATTTACAGTCATCATTCAAACATGCATTCAAATATTTTAAATCTAACTATTTAAAATAAAATCGAAATCTATTCGATTGAGTGAGAAGTTCTCACCTTGGTTTTAATTTCCGTTTAAGCTTTTATTCCGAATAAAATTAAACGCGCGTTTAATTTTACCCGAAATTCTCACTAACTCCAAACGACTCCAAACCAACTCCATCGCGTAGTGCTCATCCATACGATTCCAACGCAACTGGGTTTGCATTTTTTCGACCTCGTATGAAAAAGTTATTGATTTTTGAAGTTTAAACACGATTTCTATAAACAAATTACAACTAAACTTTTAATATTCAAACCTAAACTAATCACAGCCTTTGATCCCCCAACCTGCAAATCTAAGCCGTGCATCACCTCTCTTCTTCCCCACGCACTAATCTACAGGCCGTTTACAAAAAATCGAACCCAACACTTAGATTTAGGGTTAAATATCACCACCACCACACACATCAATACCCGATCACTTCAACACCAACTCGAAGCTCTCGACAAGAGCTATGTTCGGCCATAATCTGGTGGAGCTCGGCCTCACCCTCCTCCTAGGGATGCGTGCGCAACTTGCTGCCTTCCCACTCGATTTCCCATCAATCCGTGAAGCCATTCGCGATCATAACCGTTGAATCTGAAGATCTCAACATGCTCTTCAATGTTGTAGTTGAACGTTTTTGCAATCGATGCATGGATTTAGAGTTATTGAGGGAGGAAGGCCGTGTGTTTCTGGCCGTGGGTTGGGTGCCTGGCGGCTAGGGTTTGGATGTTTTAAAATTTTTTTTTTTTTTTAATGAAGGGTGTGTGTCTATTTATAAGAAACAGCTAGCGTAAACACTATTCATCCCGGGAATTCCAAACTCCGATTTAGACGCCGTAACCAGCGTACCTAGGGTTTATCCTGCGTTCCGGACACAATGGAACAGGTTTCGGAAGCTAATTCGGAAGTATGTGCGAGTTATGGCTGAAAACGTTCAATTTGAATTAAACCGATTTAAGTCGATTTCTAGGCGTTTTAATTTGTACAGGACAAACCGTAAATCCAATTGACTTGAAATTTGAAACCTTACAATAACATCACATTACGGATCCGATGAAACTGGTTTCGTCGAATTCCGAGACTTTTTGAAAAATGGCTATTTTGACTCGTCAAATTTAAATTAAAAATAATTCGATGCGTTTCGAGCTGCCACGAACAAACGATAGCTCCGATTGACACGAAAATTGAAATCCGGTAATAACTAACTATTACGGATCCAATGGAACTGGTTTCGTTCAATTCTGAGACTGTTCAAAAATTGGCTATTTTACAGTCGATTATTTAATATTAAAATATTCAATTTTCACAAATTAACTTTTAATTCGATTTTAAAAGTTCTAAAATATTTCTATAACTCCAGTATGATTAAATAAAATTTTACAAATCATTTTCTATCATATTTAACTCTATTTTCAATTATTTCCATAATTTAACATATTAAATTATCGATTAAATTATTCAATTAAATCCAATAATTCAAATTAAAATTTATTTGACTTAAAAATTCAATTATTAATATTTAAAATTAATTAAATATTCATATTTTAATTATTAAAAATTTTGGGTCGTTACACTTATCTGACCCATGACTATCTGTAGATACACTTCCAACATCTAAACCAGTGCCAGTAACAACTGGAAGACCCACAGCCATCGACGTCCAAGCATTTGAAGTAGAAGTAGCTAAAAACGTAGACAGAGAGGACGTACCAGATTTAGGAAAAGGACCAAGCACCGATGGTGAAGACGAGACCGGAGATTTGTTTACTGACGTAACATCCGACAATGGCAAAGGCATTTCAAGCACAGCGTGATGCAAATCGCATACTCGATTCGAAACCGCGAGCCCCAAAAGCGCGGCAGAGCCACGAGTCAGATCTGAAGGCTTAATCGAAGAATGCAATGACTCATCCAAGGGCATTGAAAAAGCGAAGGGGGTTAGGGAAAAGAGGACGAGAGGGCGAGAAAGAGATGGGGAAGGGGCGGCGAACAGAAGAGAAAGGGGGTGTTACGGAGATGATGAGGAGAATATCGCCTGGAATATCGCCTGGAAACAGCTCACCATTCAAAATCCTATATCTTTCATGTGTTTGAAAACTTTGGGGCCAAGGAAACTATGTTGCCCTGGCCTTTGGTTAAGTCGGTTTTATAAGTTGCCGTGCACTATGTCTCATTATTGTGGCCGCTGGGATTCGAACCGGTGCCACTACAACTACATGTAGCAACTCCACTATGTCTTAACCACTGGACCACTATAACTCCACTATGTCAAATTAATATTAAAACAATTTCGATGCATTTCGAGCTGCCACGGTCAAACGAAAACTCCGATTGCTACGAAAATTGAAATCTGATAATAACAAACTATTACGGATCAAATGAAACTAGTTTCGTCCAATTCTGAGACTGTTCGAAAAATGGCTAATTTCACTAGTCGATTAAATATTAAAATATTCAATTTTCACAAATTAACTTTTAATTCGATTTTAAAAGTTCTAAAACATCTTTCTAACTCCAATATGATAAAATAAAATTTTACGAATCATTTTCAATCATATTTAACTCAATTTCCAATTATTTCTGTATTTCCACATATTAAATTATCGATTTAATTATCCAATTAAATCTAATTATTCGAAATAAAATTATTCGACTTATAAATTTCACTTATTAATATTTAAAATCAATTAAATATTCAAATTTTAATTAATAGAAATTCTGGGTCGTTACATACTTCCCCCCTTAAAAGAATTTCGTCCTCGAAATTACCAAGTAAGAAAAAGTCGCAGAATCCATTAACTTTCCCAAAATCCATAGTTAAACTTCTTACAATAACTTTACTAAGTTTTCAAATCATACTTAGTTATCCTTTCAAAAACAACTACTATTGTTTAACTTTCAATTCCAAATCAAATTGATAGTTTTCAAAAATTTCTCAAAAATATTCTAACGCCTTAAATTTTTGGAAAAAATCGCCAAAGTCTCCTTTGCGCGGCTCGATCCGGAAAAAAATGACAGTATATATATCACAAATATACATCTCATCAAGTGATGAGGCATCCCACAGGGAAAAAAGTGTAAAAGTACGATATTTAATCCGAGATATGTACCTTATATTTTATTAGCGAGCGTATACGGCTAATATAGCGCGAAAGCGAGCTCCAAATGCGAAGCAAGCACAATCCGCACCTACTAAATACTCAACAAACCATGAGAAACATGTATATATATGAAAATAATATCAATATACAACATATAGTAACATAACAACTACATGTGTCACATAGCAATTGCAACAAAACAACATATGCAATCAAAATAACTATTATCCAATAACATCCAACAAATCCATAACCAAATCAATATAGATTCACTTCTCATTAATATCCATTAAATTGGTTTGCAATTTAAATCACATTTGATTCATTAACATTGGATGTTTTATCAACATTCATTTATTCATTTCCAATTAGTTTATATTCACTAATTTATATTTACATTAGTTAACTTCCAATTTGAATCAAATTAAATTCTATTTACTTCACTTTCAATTTGAATTCAATTACTTAACTTCAAATTTATTAATTCAACTTCATTAACATCTAATGAATTTATATATATAGTCAATTAACAATCAAATAACAATCAATGTGCATTCAACATAACTAAATTTATTTAATTTACTTTCAATTCGGTTCAACACTTTTCTTACTTTAAATTGATTTATATTAAATTGATTTTCATTCAATTTCTCAACTTCCAATTACATTGGCTTTTAATGAATTAACACTTATATTCATTGTTTCATTTCAATTTATTTACGTCCAATTAATTAACATTCCATTTGTTTTACCTCACTAGCTTTGTTCATTATCTCCTTTTGTTTATTGATTTCTACAATCAAGACGCAAAAGTCTTTTACCAAAATTTTCGACGTACAAAACTCAGATTTAAACTTGAAATTATTCATGTTAGAGATTTGTATATTATATCTTTTCCAAAGCTGTGGACTTTCCAGATATTTTAAAGATTTTCTTCCTTAGTTCATTAGGTTGGAATTATGTAATTTTAATTTCAGACTATTGATTTGCTATTTAAAGTTTTGAAAATACTTACTAACTCGAAATTTAACAAGTCTATTGTCGTTCCTACAGACATTAGGCATACGTTGGCCAGGCGCAGGACTAAAAATCTCCAAGTACTAAATATACTTGCTTCAACTCCCAGTGAAAATACTTAAAATCTTTTTAAAAATGGATATGGAAAGCACGTTCCCCCATGGATCACAGTTACCCGGCGGTTACGCTACTATCCCAGTAGAATCGCTTGTAATCTATAGATTTCACATCTCTTGAATTTCGCCATGGTTGTTGCCATAGATCACGGTTCACACGGCGGTTACGCTACTATCCCAGTAGAATCACTTGTAACCATAGGCATCTCGCCCCTCAAATTTCGCTTTGGCATCTAGATCGCAGTTTACGCGGCGGTTGCGCCACTATCCCAGTGGAATCGCTTGTAACTGTAGGCATCACGTCCCTCAAATTACGCTAGCATACATCATCATCAATCAACATGTTCCCATCAACATGATCCCATTACGAGGGATTCTAATCCAAAAGGACACTCCAACATATGGAAATTCTACATAGCTACGAATTTCAAATGGACACTCATACCGAGTTCCAACACCTTCACCAATTTTAAATGGAAGGTACTTTTCCATATCCTCAGTTTAGAAAACATAATGTCATATACATATAGTACATCATTTCACATTTCGTACATATCATGCCTATGTAAACTTACATAGGATTTCCATAATAACGACTTTCCAAACTGATTGTTTTCGAATTATTACATTCTCATATATAAGTTCCGAAAACCACAATATCCCATACCCATAACAAATAGAGGATTTCTAAATTTTCCATCTCGTTATCGATTTAACATTTTCCTCTAAATCGATTTGGAAATTTTAAGGTTATCTCAAACCCAGTTCACATTGATAATTCAATTTATTATTGACTTCACATCCGATTTGGATTTCACGTTACATCGTCAACTCTCAACACATAATTGATGTCTACCGATATATAACCTCTGAGCTCGTACGTCTCAGAGAAGGGTGTATATAGCTAAAAGAATAAATTCTCGGCCACTACAGATATATATTTAATAGAGATCAATTGCTATGTCATCAATTCACCATGTTAGACATACAATCCAAATCGACTATCCAAAATTCAAAGCTCAACTTATATTGTTTTTTTTTGTGTCGAAGTTAAACTCAATTTTACTCAAGATTCAATCTTTTTGAAAAAAAATTCAAGTTGAACTAATTATTCAAATTTCCCATAAATATTTTAAATAGGATTCCAGAGTCTTTTCAACCTTTCAAAACCATTTTTGAAACCAATTCAATTATCCTTTGAATTTCAAAACCCAAACTCAAATTTTCCAAACAACTTCATTTAAAATAATTTGGCAGCAATCCCTCTTTTAGAAACCCGAAAATGAACACCGATGATGTCATGATCATCATTGGAATTATTTTCCAACGACCGAAAAGAGTTTAGAGCTTTAATTTCTCCAAAACAATTTTTCAAAATATCAAATCCTTTCAAAACACTTCTCTAGAATTTTATTTTCAGATTATAAATCACATTTATAAGTCTTTTACTTATATAATTTCACTTCTTATATATAAGATTATTTCACAAGTGTAAATCATTTTAATTATAATTTCATACTTATAATTCATTTGCTTATGATTTTCATTCTTTTACAATATGTTTCATTTGACTTATTCAAACAACTTCTATTAACTTGCATATATCTTACATTTTCAACAACCAAACAATCAATTCATATACACTTTAATAATTCTGAAAAAATATTCCTTTATATATAAAATATTGTAACAACCCGCATATTTATCGATTTTATATTTAAATATTTTATTTAAATATTTGATCGTCAGCCGAATTTTAGTCCAGAAAGCTACTTTTAGCAAACAGTCGAATTGGGACTCGAGACCCCTCCCATTGAGTTCAAAATGCCGGTTGCGACCTTTTTGAGTATAAACTTCGATATGTTTGGAGATAGTAGAATTTTTCTACTTTTCACTTTGGGTTTGGGTTTGGATTCAGCCCACTAGCCAACTTAATACCCAAATCTGAACCACTTATCCCCATTCACTCTCACTTCCTCCTCTTTTCAGTTCTAAAGAAAAATGGTGGAAGAGAATGGGAAATAGAAATCCAAAACCCTAGTTCATTTGCAAAATCCAAGATCTAGCTCCAAATTCTAAGAGAACCCATTGGTAAGAATCCTCTTCATCTTCTCCAACTCTTTCTCCATTCCATTTCAGAAATTCCTAAACCTAACATAGGAAATATTTTACTTGTAAGCTTAGATTGAAGCTTCTTGAGTTGTTATTGAAGAGGAATTGATCTTAGCTTGTTTTAAAAGCTTCTCCTTCATTGATTTGGGTTCAAAAGTGAGATTTTTATTTCACATCTAAGTCTATGATTATCCTTGATTGTTAGGTATGAATTCCTAACACTTATCCATGTGCATTTGATTTTGACTTGGTGTAACGACCCGGAAATTTCGATCCCGAAAATTCCAGATAGTTAGTGAAAAGAAGAAAAGAGAAAGAAGAAGAAACAGAAACCAGACACAGAAACCTCACATTCACAGCGGATCAAAATATAATATCACATAATAACAGTTTACAAAAGAAGAACTGTGTCAATACCCTTATATTTATACATCAGAGTTACAACCATTACTATTCACTGGACAGTTTTAAACAACATGTCCTAACTATATAATAATATATCACAGTGATAAATACTCCATACGTTGCAGTCATCCAGCTTGCCTCCTGAGTTCCAGAACGTCCTTACCTGAAAATCTGTAATACTCGGTCTGACCCGAGCATTACATCAAAGTAACACCCGGGTCAGGCTGGAAACCAGCGTGAGTAAACCCATCTAACATAAGGATAAAGCATACAACTCATATAAACCCGGGGTACATATATCAAATCATAACTTCATAATTACTATAGACATCACTTATTTCACAAAGCAATTAAGTGCCAGAACTTAGATTATATGGTTCAATTCATTTAAATCTTTCCATAATACCCTATTGATTTCACGAATCAATTATAAAGAATCGAAATGGTTTCGGTATTAACTAATACCTGACTCCGGACTCTTCATATCCATGTCATCTGAACCCAAGTTATCTAATTAAATACAATTCAACTTTAATTGCCGGGTAGCACTTTACAACAATTCCTAATTGATTTATAATCATATTATCATCGTCCATCCAATATATCATATCACAAAGCAATTCATAACAGAAATATCATCCAATTCAAAGCACTCATCATCATTTAATCATTAATAAGCAAGATTGATCACTTCCATTAATTACATTAATTAAGGATCCTCTAATGACTTTCATTAGTTAATTATTCTCAAATTTTATATAGTAATAAACCTTTAACTTAATCACATTCATTAATCTATCTTGATTAATCATATTCAGAAATTAACTTACCTTAATTACTTCATCAATTAATTCAACTCTTTCATTAATTCTATAAATTAATCCTTCAATTACACTGAGTAATCATTTCTTAATTTCTTTCATCAAGTAATTTTCCTCTAATTACTACCCAGTAATTTCCTTAAACTAATTTCAACCGATAAATATCCACTAATTACTTTACTAAGTAATTACACCTTATTAATTACCTTAAGTAATTATACTTAATCCAACATCAAGTGATTATCTTAATTAATTAAACTTAATTAATTAACTAAAATTAACCACATCAACTTAATTAATTACACAGAGTAATTAATTTCCTTAATTACTTCCATTAAGTAATTTCATGAAATAAATCTTATTTGTTAATCATCCATTGATTACCCTTCAAAATTACTAATTAATTTCATTAAGTAATTAATCTTTAATCAATTAACCATTCTCTAAATTAATTATATTAGTTAATTTAATCATATTAATACATCAATCCTTAAAAATTTATTACAACAATTAATAAATCTTTATGCATTGTCTTAATAGTTAAATTAATTGCTTACTCAACTGATTTCATTAACCAATTTAACCATTCCCTAATATATTAAATAATTATTACTCCATTGAATTTTATCATTTAATTTACCTTTGGAAATAAATAGGATTTAACCCATACAAATTACCGAATGAAAACATTTTGAAATTTTAAAACTTGCTTTAAATCTTGTTAATCCTTTTGATTTTTAAACGCAAGCTAACCCCAACTTCCACATACCCGAGTCAATAGGTAAAATACTCGTATAAATCTCGAGTCTAATCTCGTGCTCAACCCGAGCAAAACTGCATCAGAAATCTGATTCCAACAACACCTTCCTCTTTTTCTACTATCCCTTATCAACACAGTGCTCCTACTACCATACTCAACCCCGAAGATAAAATCGAGATATCCCACCGTTTTCCTCGAAGCAATGTTCGCAGCCAAAAATCAAACTTAAACTTTAAAACTTTAAACAGTCAAACTGTTAACTGCAGCTACCCACTCGAACTTCGAGTCATACAACCAATCGCACGAGCACCCCTCTGAGTTTCTCACACGAACCCAAACCCCAGCAAAAATTGATACGAGAAACGCTCGTACACATGCACAGATGGTCGGAGCATTTCCGACCATCACCACCATCCCTAATAAGTCGACAGTCACACACACTAACAATTCCGACCATCCAGGTACTATTAAATTGATTGAAACCAAATCGAGCGAATTCGAGCCTCCAGAAACAAGGCAACTTCATCTGAATCTTCCCTGAATTCACGTCGTCGACCACCAGAAAAATCTGCAATCCCGGCCGTGAACTCGTCAACGACCAAGCTCCCACTACACCAGATCCTATTGAACTCAATCACTTGTAGACACGGTGGCGGTCGAATCACCAAACCCCATTAAAACTAGGGTTCTAGGAAAAATCTACCTCTGCTGCCTTCTCAAACAAAAAAAAAATCGCATCTGATATTTTTCCTAAGTTCTACGATCACTTCTCCACCTCCAACATCATTCCTGACCACCTCAAATGTTCCATCCTTCCAAATTTACCCAAAACTCGATTTACAGACAAACCCAAAATTTACGTTCAATATGATATTTAAAATTTGTATTTTTATTTTAAAAATCATAGCTTCCAAAGATGATTCGAGATATATTATTGGATCAATACATTACAACAGATTTATTTATCCCATATTTTGAGTTTCAACCGTATTTCCATGCTTACAGGTGATTTCCATGCTTAAAATACTTAACTTGTTTTCAAAATTTTGATGATGTTTAAACTAAATTGATTTGTTTGGAAACTCAAAGCTCCAAAGATTAGATGGAAAATCTTTTGAAATTTAATTTATTTTAACATCTCTGTAATACAAAAATGTAGAGTAGCACAGCATCAGTCATGAGTATTCAAAAACATTCATATTCACAGATTTCATACTCCTATATACATAAACAAGCATCATCACCCATCAATTATTCAGGCAACAATTATTACTTTCTAAGTTTAAGACTAACTGTTCACTCACCTGCAAAAATCTGAGCAGAGAATAAATTCTGGATGCTGCAAGCATGATTTCCTTTGATCCTTATTTATTTTGTTGTTGAATTGATCCGATCCTTGCTTTAAAACTGAAATGAAGTTGCTAATTTCTTGCTCATATTTCTGGTTTGAGGATGTTAACAGGTTATGAATATATTTTTCCAGATTTTTGAAATTTGTAAAGACTTATTGTTGTTTGAATTCTTGAGCCTGATTCTAAACTTGGCTCAGATTTTATTTATATTTTTTTTTTAAAAAAATTATGAAGAAAATTTTGATTCTTCTTTGTTCATCAAAATAAAAGGAAATGTAAAATATAATCCAAACATGACACTTGTTATTATTGTATGTTATTTATCCTACAAATGTCTAATTTAGGAGGAGATGATTACACTTGTTAATCTTGTACCATATCTACCTTACATTTGTTTTTAAATGGATGTTATATTTGTCACAAATGTTGATGTATTTTCATTTATTTTAAAATTGTCACAAACTTTTATATAAATACCCAAATTAGTTAACATATTTCTAATTTTAATAAGTACTTTTGTAATAAATTTTCTAATTTATAAATATATATCCTAATTTATATAAATAACTTCCTTTAAAAAGAAAAACAACACAAACAATTTATGTTCTCAATAAAATCAAATAAAAATACATTTTAAAACCAAAGTATAATTTAAAATATATATATATATATATATATATATATATCTGATTTCAATTTAAATGCCCAATTCAAATTAAATTTCAAATCAATTTTACATATACATATATTTAAACAAATAAAATTTCAACTTGTATATAATAATTCTGTTAAAAATCTATATGTATATACACAACACAATATAAATATAAATATTTATTTGATCTGATTCATTTGTTCAATCTATAAATTCAGTATTTCTATTAATTAACCCAATTATATTATTAATTACAATGCCCAGAAATCCGGGTTATTACACTTGGATTGGTTTTGTGAATATTACAATTTTTGGTGTTTTGAGTTCAAATCTTCAAAAATCATAGCTTTGTTGTTTGAACATGCTTTTGGTGATGCATCGAAGAGCCTATAGGGCCGGGTTGCCGATTGGCATAAATCCCTAGCGCCATTGCTCGTTCGGTCGCGAATTGGATGTGATTGCACATCAATTATATAGGCTAGAAAACTGCCTAGGTTCCAGTCAGTCGACTGGACTTTGAATCCAGTCGACTGGCTGTAGCCAATTGGCGTACCAAAGGCAGAAAACAGAGACAGGGGTCTCTGTTTCCTACAGTCAGTCGACTGAACTCATTGAGCCAGTCGACTGACCTGCTCTTAAATGCCTATTATGCCTATTTTGGTCTGTTTCTCTTGTGTTTCCAAATTTGATCGATTCGGGTTTATTCCCACTTCTTGTATCAATTGTTATTCGACTTTGATGACTTCTATTTTGGGATTTTGGGAAATATCCATTTTGATGAATTTGATATCGATTTCTTTGGAACTAATTCACGTCTTCGTATGTGAATTTTAGTGATTGATTGTTCCTATAATCATTTCTGTGATTTGTCACATTAAAAATATAAAGGTTTTCTATACTAGTAGTAAATATCAAAACCCTTTTCTTCAAAATGATTTCAACGCCATTTTATTACAAAGCTCGTTTTCTCAAACCGTTTTCCAAACTACAAGCATATATAGACCTTTACCTCACTCGTATGAGAAATCTAATTAGACGGCTTGGTAAAACAAGTGGTATGAAACGCTTGCGTTTACTTCGTTGGTTAATTCTTGGGCTTGTTCGATTGAATCTGTTGTGACAATTTTCTAGTGGAGATCTACAATTTGTTCGCAAATATTTAAGTTAAGCTAGTGGTTATGGGACATGAAGCTAAACTCATATATTTACTAGCTTATTGTAATTGACACTTCTTGATGATCATGACGATCATTTTTTTGATTTCGACTAGCAATTGTGCGATGTCTCTTTGTCTGCGAAGGAGACTAGACCCCATTTCAGTGTGATTTTGACTCACACATGTGGGGTAGCGCCCCATGGCCTTCGGGTCGTTCGTGTGTCAAAAAAATTAATGGCTAGCTACCATGAGATGGGGACCAGACCCCGTTTCAGTGTGATTTCGACTCACACATGTGCGGTAGCACCCCATGGTCTTCGGGTCATTCATGTGTCAAAAATTAATGGCTAGCTACCATGAGATAGCTTCTCGTTTGTGTGATACATATGTTGGTGAGTTTTCATGCTCCCGTTCGTGTGATAGGCCTCCCCCCTTTTTATGATTTTTGGATTTCGTGTGTTGAATTCTGGAATTTATGCTTCACCAATTTTAGTGATTTTCATTGATATGATTTATCAATTTTTATGTATTGGTGAACTTGTGTGTCATTAACTTTTGTAATTGGCATTGATATAATTGTCAATATTTATGCTTGGGTGAATGAAAAAAACAGTACGGCATTTCTTTTTATCTTTGAGAAGATTCTTGTGATATTGATTAATCTCTTGTTGATTTTCAATTACATACTTATCACAATATGGCATTATGGTTATACCTCTTATTCTATATCATTTCATCTGATATTTATAGCTAGACTGATCCGTTTATTATTTTCTTGTTAAATAATACTCGGGTCAGACCGAGATATTTCAGGTGCTTCTGCTTGACTTCCTATCATGCTCCTTCATATGACTTTTGGCTAACTACTTAGATTAGTAGTTTTTGGTTGCATACATTTGAGAGATAGACTCATGGATGTATACATATTCTTTTGTCTAGCACTTGTAACTATTCTTTTATGATATTGTGGATCTTGTTTGACCATTACTCTGATGTACACTTTCATGTGTAATATTCATATCTGTTTCCTCCTTTGAGATATGAATTATCTGTGACTGATTTATGTTATGCTTATTTCTATATTTGTTTCCGAAGATTATTATAGCCACCGTGTAGTAGCTTTGAGTTTGTATCGGAATGTCGGATTTCCTCTTGAAAGCATGTTATACTATCTGACATATCGGTGCTCGCGCAAAGCAATTACACGGATGGTCTCTCCTCAACAGCCTTTTTCTCCGTGCTAGTTGATAGCTTTACACCGTAGTGTTCTTGGCTAGCGTGAGTATAGAGGTGGGGCGTCACAGCTTGGTATCGGAGCCAAACTTTAGAACAATGTAGAATAATCTAGCAAGGATCATCGTCCTAAGTTCATCGTAGGAATTGTGCTTTAGGATTTAATTCGAGTCTTCGTACCGATTCATCCTTTTTTCTCTATGATTCCTTGTTTTATCAATCATGATTGTTTGATATTCATTTTAAGAATAATCTTTTTCTTCTTTTCTTTCTTTCTTAAAGAAGAGAAATGGTTGGTTCTGGTAGTCCTAGCGCTGGTCAATCCAGTAGTCCTTCTCTGGATGCCGAATTTATGTCTGCCCAACAACTTTTGGATCTTGTAAAGAATCAGGAGATTATCTGTGCTTTGAGTAAGAACCCCAAAATGGTTCTACCTTTGAAACTTGAGGTTCCTTTCAATCAGCTTGTGGATATCACTCTTCGACATGAAGAGGCTGATAAAGGAATTGATGGTGATACTGGGATTTTCAAGAAGAGGCATATTAAGTTCAAAAGCCCCAATCCCAATAAAAAAGTAAAGCAAATAACTTTGGAAGCAAAGGCTCCAATCCCTAATCGTGGAGGATGCTACAATTGTAATTCTAGGGACCATTATGTAATTAAGTGTCTGAAACCCATTACTTGTCGCTATTGCAAAAATTCGGGTCACCATATAACTGCATGTCCCAAACTTCAAAGCAAGAAGAAAGTGGAACAAGAAACTTCGGTAGCCAAGACTCCTGCCCCAAGTCGTAAACAATGCTACAATTTTGGTTCCACGGACCATTATGTAATTAAGTGCCCAAAACCCCTTTACTGCCGCTATTGCAAAGGCTCGGGTCATTAGTTATCTACCTATCCCATACTCCGAAGTAGGAGAGTGGGAGAGCTGAATGAGGTGCAAGCCCCTAGTGGCACTTCTCTTGGTCAAGGTATTTTACATTCAATCCTTGATTCTATTGTTTTATTTCGTGATCTTCCTATTTGAGTTCTTTTTTATATGGGTTCATCTCATTATTTTTATATCAAAAGAACTTGTCGATTCCTTTTCTTTGAATATTTTTGGCTTGATGACTTTTTTGAGAATTGCGAATCCGGATGGTAGATCCACAACACTCAATTTGCTTTTTATGGATGTCAAAAATTTTTTATGTGATTTTTCTTTCCATGCCTATTTTTACTTAGGCTTCGAAATTGACTTTTGTAAGGATTGGCTTAATTATTATGAAGCCATATCCTTTGTCCCGTGTGGACTATTCATCTTCGACATCTCAATCTATTAAGCAGATTTCTATTTTTCCTTTATGATTTCGATTCCAATTTAATGGCATCATTCTATTCTTTAGGCCCACATGACGAGGAAAGTGATATTTCTCTCATTCAGATAGTTTGAGAATTTTCCGGTATTTTTAAGTTTGTCTTAAGAATATCACCTAAGAGATCTTTTGAGTGGTGTTAAGGTACCGATTTTCATTTGCTACGAGTTGCGGGAGTTAGCATTCCACTTACCGCATTCCGCACTCGTTATGATTCTTATGAATGACTTATTATGTCATTCAGTTTTCCCATCTTGTTTCATCCATTTTATAAATCGAATATTCTATGAATATCTCGATAAATAATTGTAATTTTGAAAATTTTAGCTTTTTGGGGAAAGAAAATTATTCGAAAGAATTCTTTTCCGATACTCTTATTCTTTTGTTTTCCGAAGGGAACCAAGACTTTATCTTTTGTACCAATGCTAATCGTATTGGTTTGGATGTCATTCTCTTGCAAAAGAGATGTGCTATCATTTATGTTTCTAAATCATTAAAGCCTATCGAGACTAGGTATGACACTCATGATCTAGTGCTCGCGGCTACTGTTTTCGCTTTTAGGATTTGGCATCATCATTTTTAGGGGAGAAATTTATTCTCCACCTCGATCATAAATCTTTGGAATATTTATTTTTCATGTTAGACTCGAATTCCTGGCATCTTATGATCTTGATATTCTTTTTATTCCCGGAAGGGGAAATCGGGTTGCCAATGCGCTTAGTCGTAAGCAACAAGTGGTTGTTTCTTTGTTGATGACCTAATGAAATGATCTTTTTTACCAAGTTCATCGGGCATTTTGATGTACTTTGTTTTGTTGAGCTTCTTCTCATTTCTTTCATGGACTAGCGTCCGATGTTCTTTTATGGTGTTCGGTTCATCGGATGTACCGTTATTGTACTACATCGATGTTCCGTCTTATTTGGATCAATGGATGTACCGTTATTATACTACATCGATGTCCCGACGCTTCGGTTCACTTGACGTTCCGTTTGTACTGCGTCGGTGTTCCGAATTATTCGAGCTTTGGTTCACTTGACATACCGTTTGTACTGCGTTGGTGTTCCGAATTATTTGAGCTTTGGCACATCTGGCGTACCGTCATTGTACTACGCCGTTGTTTCAAATTATTCGAGTTTCTAGTTTCTCGGGCGTACTGTTATTATGCTACGTCGTTGCATCGGCTCAATTTTCTGTTATTCTTGACGTTTTCCACATCTTTTAACTATGGAAATACTTTTAGGTTTTCGATTTTTATTCTTGAGCCTGGTGTTATAGTACGAATTGAAGTTTCACCAGATTTGACTTTTGAGCAACATTCTATTCGCATCATTGCTTCGGAGGTTGAGCGCCTTCGAAATAAAAATGTTCTTTTTGTGTGAGTTCTATGGTTCTTAAATCCCAAGGATTTCTCTTGGGAAATCTAGAGGATTCATCGAACAAACCCGTTCGAACTTACTCTTTCATGCTCTTTTTGATGAGCTTCTTATTTCAGAATTTCTTTTGTGTTGATATGCTTTTATGGTTGTTACCCTTTATTTCCTTCTTAAGTATTGTGAGGACGCAATTTCTTTAAGGAGGGGAGTCTGTAACAACCCGCATATTTATCGATTTTATATTTAAATATTTTATTTAAATATTTGATCGTTAGCCGAATTTTAGTCCAAAAAGCTACTTTTAGCAAACAGTCGAATTGGGACTCGAGACCCCTCCCATTGAGTTCAAAATGCCGGTCGCGACCTTTTTGAGTACAAACTTCGATATGTTTGGAGATAGTAGAATTTTGCTACTTTTCACTTTGGGTTTGGGTTTGGATTCAGCCCACTAGCCAACTTAATACCCAAATCTGAACCACTTATCCCCATTCACTCTCATTCCTCCTCTTTTCAGTTCTAAAGCAAAATGGTGGAAGAGAATGGGAAATAGAAATCCAAAACCCTAATTCATTTGCAAAATCCAAGATCTAGCTCTAAATTCTAAGAGAACCCATTGGTAAGCATCCTCTTCATCTTCTCCAACTCTTTCTCCATTCCATTTCAGAAATTCCTAAACCTAACATAGGAAATATTTTACTTGTAAGCTTAGATGGAAGCTTCTTGAGTTGTTATTGAAGAGGAATTGATCTTAGCTTGTTTTAAAAGCTTCTCCTTCATTGATTTGGGTTCAAAGGTGAGATTTTTATCTCACATCTAAGTCTATGATTATCCTTGATTGTTAGGTATGAATTCCTAACACTTATCCATGTGCATTTGGTTTTGACTTGGATTGGTTTTGTGAATATTACAATTTTTGGTGTTTTGAGTTCAAATCTTCAAAAATCATAGCTTCGTTGTTTGAACATGCTTTTGGTGATGCATCGAAGAGCCTATAGGGTCGGGTTGCCGATTGGCATAAATCCCTAGCGCCATTGCTCATTCGGTCGCGAATTGGATGTGATTGCACATCAATTATATAGGCTAGAAAACTGCCTAGGTTCCAGTCAGTCGACTGGACTTTGAATCCAGTCGACTGGCTGTAGCCAATTGGCGTACCAAAGGCAGAAAACAGAGACAGGGGTCTCTGTTTCCTGCAGTCAGTCGACTGAACTCATTGAGCCAGTCGACTGACCTGCTCTTAAATGCCTATTATGCCTATTTTGGTCTATTTCTCTTGTGTTTCCAAATTTAATCGATTCGGGTTTATTCCCACTTGTTGTATCAATTGTTATTCGACTTTGATGACTTCTATTTTGGGATTTTTGGAAATATCCATTTTGATGGATTTGATATCGATTTCTTTGGAACTAATTCACGTCTTCGTATGTGAATTTTAGTGATTGATTGTTCCTACAATCATTTCTGTGATTTGTCACATTAAAAATATAAAGGTTTTCTATACTAGTAGTAAATATCAAAACCCTTTTCATCAAAATGAGTTCAACGCTTTTTATTACAAAGCTCTTTTTCTCAAACCGTTTTCCAAACTACAAGCATATATAGACCTTTACCTCACTCGTATGAGAAATCTAATTAAACGGCTTAGTAAAACAAGTGGTATGAAATGCTTGCGTTTACTTCGTTGGTTAATTCTTGGACTTGTTCAATTGAATCTCTTGTGACAATTTTCTAGTGGAGATCTACAATTTGTTCGCAAATATTTAAGTTAAGCTAGTGGTTATGGGACATGAAGCTAAACTCATTTATTTACTAGCTTATTGTAATTGACACTTCTTGATGATCATGACGATCATTTTTGTGATTTAGACTAGCAATTGTGCGATGTCTCTTTGTCTGCGATGGAGACTAGACCCCGTTTCAGTGTGATTTCAACTCACACATGTGGGGTAGCGCCCCATAGCCTTTGGGCCGCTCGTGTGTCAAAAAAATTAATGGCTAGCTACCATGAGATGGGGACCAGACACCGTTTCAGTGTGATTTCGACTCACACATGTGCGGTAGCACCCCATGGTCTTCGGGTCGTTCGTGTGTCAAAAATTAATGGCTAGCTACCATGAGATAGCTTCTCGTTCGTGTGATACATATGTTGGTGAGTTTTCGTGCTCCCGTTCGTGTGATAGGCCTCCCCCCTTTTTATGATTTTTGGATTTCGTGTGTTGAATTCTGGAATTTATGCTTCACCAAATTTAGTGATTTTCATTGATATGATTTATCAATTTTTGTGTATTGGTGAACTTGTGTGTCATTAACTTTTGTAATTGGCATTGATATAATTGTCAATATTTGTGCTTGGGTGAATGAAATAAACAGTACGGCATTTCTTTTTATCTTTGAGAAGATTCTTGTGATATTGATTAATCTCTTGTTGATTTTCAATTACATACTTATCACAATATGGCATTATGGTTATACCTCTTATTCTATATCATTTCATCTGATATTTATAGCTAGACTGATCCGTTTATTATTTTCTATTTAAATAATACTCGGGTCAGACCGAGATATTTCAGGTGCTTCTGCTTGACTTCCTATCATGCTCCTTCATATGACTTTTGGCTAACTACTTAGATTAGTAGTTTTTGGTTGCATACATTTGAGAGATAGACTCATGGATGTATACATATTCTTTTGTCTAGCACTTGTAACTATTCTTTTATGATATTGTGGATCTTGTTTGACCATTACTCTGATGTACACTTTCATGTGTAATATTCATATATGTTTCCTCCTTTGAGATATGAATTATCTGTGACTGATTTATGTTATGCTTATTTCATCTATCGCAGCGGAACAACATATAATAGATAAATGAATAATCTTTAAACAAAGAACTATATCAGTTATTACATTACATCACATCACATTACATCATATCATTAGAGGGTACAACAAAAAACAGCGGAAAAGAAATACTATATACTAGTGAATTCGCCATGCCATCCAACAACTTCTGAATTCCAGAATATCCTGATAAACCTGACTCTTGACTGCCTGTGTGGAAATTGGTGGGCACCCAGAGTTTAGGAAGGAAAACAATAAACTCCGAGTCATTCATGGGACTGGTGTGAGAACTTAAAACAGTTTATCTTTAAAACAAAGAACAGGATAACTTTAAAATAATCAAATTCCAAATAATTTCCCAAATTATTTATTTTCCAAAAATATCTCTACAAGATATATGATTTCCACACTTCAACATTTGAAAACAAATTTTCAAATCACTTTTCACCTTTACCACTTTTGAAAACAAATTTCAATCATTTTCCTTACGCGGAAATACTTTCATTTCAAAATGGTTCATTTAAACCAATTAAATAAATCCTTACCGATTTACTTTATATTTACGTTCCAAATTCGTAAATTCATTCCCACACTTTAAAAATAAATCAGCATTTATTTTTAAACAAATTCCCTTTCTTTTATAAATTCCATAGTGAATTTACAATTCCAAAATATCTATGAATATACGATTTCCAAACCGATTTCTAATATTCATTTTCAATTTATCTTTAAAAGATAAAATCTCAAAACATTCACTTCATATTAGAAAACATTTCCATACTTATTTAATAATAAGTAATTCACAAATCCATTTATTTTCAACACTTGGAAAATATTCAATATACTTAATCGAAATTAAGTATATATTTCATTCTTTAAAGAAAACGTGCGCTTAAACACATTTATTTGAGTCAAAACGAATGTTGCGTAAAACATCGTTACGACGACCCAAAATCACTAGTATAGGGATTCGAACTTTAGATAGATATATAAATCCCAATACTATACAAAAACATTTCCTTTCGGAAATCATTTACTATAACAACAGTGTTATAGTCCACCATTTCCTTCTATTTCTCGAAAACGTCTATTTCAACAATGAATGTTGAAATCTATGTATTCGATTTATAATACATTTTAAAAAATCTTTTTTTTTTAAATAATTAACTTCATTTTATAATATCGCTTTCCCAAAACATAACCATTTTATTTAATAATATATTCACTGTCTAAAATTGTGAATATACTTCACTAACCAAATTTCAATATTTCTACACATTTTATATAAAGAATAGTTCGCTATCCAAAATCATGAATATACTTCTTTTAATAAATTTCTATATTCAATTTATCAAATTCCATTGATTTCAAATTTATAAACAATGTCCATAAATTCCATTTCTAATTATAAACTTCGATTTATAAATCTCCTTTATTAATCCAATTCAATTTATATAGCTCAATTATATACCAAAAGTCTATATTATAAGTTAAATACTTATAGTTCATTTATTTACAAATCGTTCTTTTAAAACTTCACAAATTATAAATCTTATTACTTATAAGATTTCATTTATAGCCTTATTTTCAACATTAACAGAACTCCTTTTAAATTTCCATTATTTTCGATTTATAAAATATATATCTTATAAATCTCATCTATAAACCATTTATGCTTCATCAAGGATTTCAATTTAAATGCAAAAATCCGATTTATAAGTTAATTACTTAAAATCTTTTATTTTACAACATCTATTCATTTTATAACTTCTCAATTTATAAGTCTATAATTTCATTCACTTAAAAATCCATTGTTATACTTCATTTTAACGCTTAACAAACTCGTTTTATAGTTCCAATATTATTAATTTATAAATATCAATTTAAAAATCTTTTATATACATCCTTTATAATGATTCAAAATTCCAAATTAAACCATTTTATAATTTAATCACTATTTATTTCAAAAATCTCAATTTGGTTATATTTTTCAAAAATCATAATTTTTAATAACATAAAAATTTATAACGTTTTAATTATTTAAACTGAATCAATTCGAAAATTTAATAAAACGTATACTTTGAAAAATCATTTTAAAAATCCTTTTAAAATCAAAATCGTTATTTTTAAACTTTAAAAATGGATCTGATGATGCAATAGCACCCAATGTCAATCACGACAACAAACATCATATATCATCATATGATAATCAACAAACATCAAAGTATCTGTAATCAAATAAATACTGGTGAGTGATCCAGTTGGATTCCTCCAACCTATTTCCCTGCATCCATAAACATTAGCACAATACCAATTCCGTTCAAAGCGGAATATCGCGGTACATGGGATTTATAAAATATTATCCGCTTAATAGGCGGCGCAATAGGGTCTCATCCGCTATATAATGCGGGAAAATCAACTCCAAGTACATATATAATACCAATTCCACTATACGGTGAAATATTCGCGGTATATGTTTTTAATAAATAACCTCCGCTTACTAACGGCGTATAATGTCTATTTTAACAATCAATAGATAACAAGCCATTATTCAGCATACAATCAACAATTTTAAATCTAATTATTTAAAATATAAATCGAAACTATTTGATTGAGTGAGAAGTTCTCACCTTGCTTTCAATTTCGTTTTCAGCTTTTATCTCGAATAAAATTAAACACGCGTTCTAATTTTATCCGAAATTCTCACTAACTCCAAACGACTCCACTCCAGTTCCATAGCGTAGTGTTCGTCCATACGAACCCGTCGCAATTTGTTTCGCCCAAAACGGACCTCGTATGAACCAGATATTGCATTTTAAATATTATACAAATTTATAATATACATTAATTTCAATTTTTATTTAAATTTTAAACCCACTCTCATTTGGACAGTGCATTGGGCTTCACTGGATCATGGCCGTGAGTTTGCTTTTCTTCTCCCAGGTGATAAAACGTGCACGAACCCATGAATTGCCGAACTAGGGTTAAAATTTTCGGCCACCACGACGAACTTGTCGGCGATCCGAGACCATGGCCTCGAAGCCCTTACCACGCTCCACCATCGCGCCCAATATCATGGAGCTCGGCCCCATATTTCCCCTTGAAAGTCATGCGCAACCAGTCACGAACGCGGCCGTTTTGACGATGCCGTGGTGCTCCATTCTTCATCATCCCCGTGTGGATTGAAAGCTCTCTCCAAGCTCTACGTTTCTCATGTTGAAGGTTTTCTGTAATTGGTTGTGGATTGGAAGTAATTGAGGGAAGAAAATGAGAAATTTTCGGCCATTTTTTTATATGGAGGCGGCTGCTAACCCTAGGGTTTCTGAATGCATATGTGAATAAGGTAGGTGCTTTTATAGAAAAAACGACGAACACTATTCATCCCGGATTTTCCAAACTCCGAACGAAGCTTCCCGGTTGGCATTTCTAAGGTTTAACCCATGTTTCGAACACAATGGAACGTGTTTCGAAGGCAAATTCGATCATCTGTGCGAGTTACGGCAATAAACGTTCGATTTTAAATTAAACCGATTAACTAAATTTCTAGGCTTTTTGGCTTGCCCCGGACAAACGGTAAATCCGATTGACACGAAATTTAAAACCTTACAATAATATCACAATACAGATCCGATGAAACTTGTTTCGTTAAAATCCGAGACCGTTTGAAAAATGGCTATTTTAACATGTCAAATTAATATTAAAACAATTTCGATGCGTTTCGAGCTGTCACGGTCATACGAAAATTCTGATTGCTACAAAAATTGAAATCCGATAATAACAAACTATTACAGATCAAATGGAACTAGTTTCATCCAATTCTGAGACTGTTCGAAAAATGGCTAATTTCACTAGTCGATTAAATATTAAAATATTCAATTTTCACAAATTAACTTTTAATTCAATTTTAAAAGTTCTAAGACATCGTTCTAACTCCAATATGATAAAATAAAATTTTACAAATCATTTTCAATCATATTTAACTCAATTTCTAATTATTTCTGTATTTTCACATATTAAATTATCAATTTAATTATCCAATTAAATCTAATTATTCGAAATAAAATTATTCGACTTATAAATTTCACTTATTAATATTTAAAATCAATTAAATATTCAAATTTTAATTAATAGAAATTCTGGGTCGTTACAGTATAAGATGTTCTTATCAGACCCCAGTGCATTTTAACTAGAGATGCACCATCTAAAGGTTTCCTTACCTTGTCATAGTATGCAACCCATTCTCCAATAAGCACTGTACGGTTTTGATTGTGCCCAACTATATTGTAATGTGAGATGCAAGCATTTCAGCTATTTTATAGTTTACTTTCTGTAGACACTATTATAATTTCAAGTGATTTTGATATAAAAGGTTTTGGTTATCATAAGATAAAAACCCATCGTGTTTATGTATGAGGATGTCTAACGAGATACCTTTGTTTTTCAAAGAATTTTGATAATGGTAATAATTTAAATTGAGTGTGCTTTCTCACGCTGAATTTCTAGAATGATTTGGATGTTATTTTAATTATAATGCTTGGGTCAGGCCAAGTGTTACAGATTCAAGTTAGGATGCTATGGAACTCAGGAGACAAGCCACAGGATGTCAGACGTATTCCATGTACTCGATTATATTTCGATGTGTATGTAGGTTATATATTCATCACTTGTGAGGACAAGTTATTATAACTGTCCAGATTGATTTGTTGATTATTGTACTCTGATGATTGTATGTATATTACAACTACAGTTTTCTTTGTATAAAGATCTGTTATTATATATTATATTTTGTCCCGCTACGATTGTGAGATTCTATGTATTGTTGTGTTTATTTTTTCTATTCCTTTTCTTATTCACCCCTAGCAATCGATATTTTCGACACTTGAATTTTCGGCATGTTATAACGTAAAACGTATTGATGTCGATTGTCAAGGGTCGAAAATTTCGGGTCGCTATATATTTTCTCTTTATAAAATTTAAACATCTTAATTAAATAACTCAAATAAATTCCTAAAAATATATTTAAAACTTCATTCTACTTTTTAAATACCTGCGCAACTTTTGTTAAATACACTTGAAAAGAATTTATAAAATATTTATAGCAGATAGCCATTTATACTTTACTAAAAACATACATTTTCAAAGTGCATTTATAGCGATTATCGCTATATAGACCGTAACTTTTATAACTTGGTTTTGTAAATCAATTTAGCTTTTAAACTCCATTCGTTTCTATGCTTTATACTATTACAAGGATAGAAAACATTTACTTACAAAATTTTATACGAGGTAAAGGTATGTTAATACCTTTTTATAACAAATCATAATCATATCCTTTTCCAAAGAGTATCACTACGAGGCTTAGCGACCACTATGGTACTTAAAAAGGCTACAATTTACTTTCGTGTCTAAGGAGTTCAAATTTTCAAGGCGTATTGCAAGCATTTACATAAAAAAGAATATATGTAAACAAAATTTCAAGGCAAGGAAGTCATATTCTAAGCCACCCTCTTTCCTTGTCTTGCTTGCGCCTACCCCCTGATTAACTCATGTCCATACCTCCCTGATCACCAAAGTTGTGCATGACCCTGTAGGGTTTATAGGGATTTGTGCTCCAAAGCTTCGAACTTTAGCAAGATGGAGGTGTGTACTACATGTATACAAGCTTATGCAAGAAGTTAGAGGAGAAAAGAGATGAGTTTGAAGTGGTTTAAGGAAAAGAATGGAGAAGAAAAGAGCCAAAACTTAGAAAATGAAAACAAATGAACTTGAGGGTGTTGCCTCCTCTTTTATGAACACAAAAAGGGCAAATGGCCTCACTTATCCCTCCACCAAATTACCTAACTATCCCTCCACCACTCTTCCATAACAAACTTCCTCCGCATGCCACTCCATATGCGAAATTTCATTCCCTAAAAACATGTACTACTCATCACATCACACAAAACAATCTGCTCTTTACTTTATTACTAACTGACATCATTAGCCCCCGATTAATTTTCTAGCTATACTTTAGGCTAACCATTCTTATTTATCAAATATATGTGTGCATAGTATTTGAGTGTGTGCAACAACGTTGCAATAACTTTCATTCGGTAAAAAGTCCAAAATCTAAAAAACGAATTTTAGTCATATTTTCAATTTTTCATCCAGCATATTTATTTTTGCAAAAAAAAATTCAAAAATGAATTCCATCATCACTTATTAAATAAAGAGGGTTATTTGATTATTCAAAACCATTAACTGAATATCAAAATTTAATATTCCAAGCTCAAAGCGATAAAATTTCACGTCGTTACATCTAGCATAATGAAAAAACTTTATTACTATTACGACTAAAATTCTCCAACCACTATACTTTTATGGTTGTTTCAATAACAAAATGAAAAAAGAATAATGAGTAGAATTGTAATAGAAAAACAATATGAAATAACCAATATAATTGATTCCTATTATCATTTTCCTAGAAAATTAGTAAAATTACAAAAATGTTGATTTTCATGCATGTTCCAAACCTTAATTCATCAACTCCTAATTCAAATTGATAAAATATTTTACTTATATTTTTCATCTTATTTTCTTCTATCATTAGTGGTTGATAGGATTGAAAATGCTAATGTTTATGGATTACATTTCATTCTATTTCTACATTGCTCGGTTACCCGTAAGCAATCTCATTTACTTCCATATCTCCTTTTAGGCGTAAGATGGATTTTTGATGAATGTTTTATGATTTAATTTTGTTAAATGTTTAAATTAGGTTAGTAAGTGTTTATGTGGATGTAAATAGTTTCACCCTTTATAATATCATTTAACCTAGCCAAAATGAAACATGTTATTAAAATTTTAAATTATCTAAATTATACATCTTCTATTATAAATTTATAATTTTTTATAATCTATGTATTTAGGTTTTAAATTAAAAGCATAAAAGGAAAATAGATACTTGTTGATTTTAATAATTTTTTATATAAATTTCAAAAATTATAAATGAATATTGTCATGCAATATCGTTGCTATGTTTAGAACGGAAAATTGATAAAATTAATTTTTAATTTTGTAATAAAAGATCTTTAAATGAAGAAATAATGATAGGTTGACAAAAAATTAAAAAACCATCTAAATTTTAATCTCAATTCTTTAATTTATTGATTTCATTACTTCACTTTAAAACCTACAAAACATACACCAATAAAAAGGTCAACCCTTAACAAAAAATAGGCATAAAGAAAGGCATTTCTATCTACAAATACCTAAACCATCTGTAATGCCACTTAAATATGAATTAAGATTAATTTGAAGAAAATACTACGAACACCCACATCGACTGGTTATGCAACACTGAGTAAAAAAATAATCACATGGTTTGCATAACGGAACAATGCGAATAAGACCTAATTTTTTGTTTTTAATAAGTTATTGTAGGAATTGGTTGGTTTTTCTATTAATAGTCAAAGTATTCAATATATTTATTTTTCTGTGGTCTCATTAAATACAATGTTCAATTTACTTGTTTTTTTTTTGCTAATGTTTAGTTTGAAGATTGCATGTACTATAAATTTAATTTTGGTTGATCGTAGCGCATATGCTAATTTTATTTTTGGTAAAAAAAGGTTTTAAAATTGAAGAGTTTCATAAAACTATTTTTTGTTTGTATCGTAATAGTTTGGAAACTGTTCGTAATACAGAGCGAATATAATATCGCAATGTCGGTTTATTTTTTGGAAGAAAAAGCGTAGGAGGAAAAATGAAAATTTAAATTGGTGGGTGCGGATGGGTGTGCGGAATAATCTAGTGGATGAGAAGAAAAATTAGGTGAGAGGTGTATGTTTGGTGTGTATAGATAGTAAAAGACTTTGGTTAGCAAAAAGTACATTTAAATAATAAATTAAATTTTTTGAATTTGTAATAATATATCTTGAAGTGAATAACTAGAGATAAGCTACCACAAAATCGAAAAATCGTCTGAAATTAAATCTTCAGATTCTATGACTCATCGATTCCATTATTTCAATCTCAACCTACAACAATTGCAATTGTAATAAAAAGCTCAATTCTAAATATAAGACATAAACATAATAAATAAAGCGAAAATCATGCTACACCTACTAATTTTGAAATGAAAAACTTAATATATTCATATTATTTAGAATGTAAAACTCAAATCAGATTCAGATGTAAAAATAATAAATGGAATGTGGTTAGCAAAAAATACTGCTAAATAATAATTTTTTTATTGTAAAACAAGATCTTTAAGTGAAGAAATAGTGGCAAGTTGCTACAAAATTCGAAAAATATGTGAAATTAATCTTTCAATTATCTGACTCATGGATTCCATTATTTCATTGTAAAACCCTACGCAAATCAGATATTAATAAATAAGTTAACATAACGAAATGAACCGAAATCGTTCAATATTTATTAGTTTTATAATGGAAAATTCTTGTATTATTCCAAATAAAGAAAGCAAATAATAAAATAGATAATTATATTATTATATATTTACGGTTCATAAATGAACGGTTATTTAATTCTACACATCAATGGGTTGTTGTATTATTCAAGTTGGTGTAAATAGTTCATTATTTTTATTTCTATATATATTTCTATACACGTATAATAGGAAAGGTGAGTCGTGACTTTCCATTATATCGCATACTTCGATTTGTAGTGCACTCAGTATTAAAAGACACGCGTTAACTCTATCTCCTTTGTCCATTAAAGCAATAAACAATACAATCTTCCTGTACAATAAAATCTTTCCTTTTTTCTTTTTCTTTTAGGATTCCATAAATCCACTCCCCCCGGCGGCTAGCATAATTTACGGGAGAACGAGAGAAGACTGAAAGGTGAAATCTAGATAGCTTATTCTAAAATTCTCTGTGCCTCTCTAACTTCTATTTTATAATAATTTGTTGGAAAATTTATTCCACCTCTGTTTGCTAGTTATCTCGGCGGGTTGGTTACTGTAAATCTTTTTGAATCTTAGTTACGATCAACCGTTGATTCAGGTTATTTATTGATTCAAACTTATGTGTATGGAATTCTATATTTGGATTTGTAAAAATTTCAGCATAATGTTCCCTTGTTTATCATCATCATCATAACAATATAAGTAATATCAAATTAATTCTTTTGGGGCCTATCTTATTCCCGTATGAAAATTATTTGAGCCCGAATAAATCTGTGTAGTTGATTTCCATGTCTGTTGGTTTTAGGGTTTTTCAGCCTGCATTTCTCAACTTCCAAACCTTTATTGCTGCTCCAATTCAAAGAAATTAAAAACGCAAATAGCAAGTTAGAACACTGGTTGTAAGGTGGTGATGGAAAAAAATCAATCGTCGGATTAAAATCGGCTATTTTTACTTTATTGAGTTAATTTGGTTGTTATTTCTAGTTTTGATACCTTGGAACCTTTTCCGTTCCGTACTGATACTGATTTTATTGCAAATGATGTGCTAGACATTACTGACTGCAAACTATTCAAAAAGGAATTTGAAATTATTTAAATTGGGAATGAAAAAGAAACTAGAATTACAATATTTTAACTGAAAATTAATTTATCCTTTTACCCATACTGAAATTTTAGTTTTCTTTATCATTATTCTAAACATTGATAGGATTTCTTTTTAGTTTGTTGGAATATTAGGGAAATAGCATTAATAAGAGAAGAAGTAAGAATAAAAGACATTCACTGAATGCATACATTAGTTATTGAAATGTGCTTATGTTACATGGATGGATTTCATCAATGCAAATTTCTCTTAATTTTATTTATTTCCGATTTTTTAATACAAATAAGTTAATATTGGCACAACTATGACTGTTGTAAACATCAGATGTATTTATTATTTTTTATCTAAAATAATAACGAACAATGTTGTTCTTCCTTCAATGCTAATGATCATCACAATGCAATTTAAAGTTTTTTGGGCTATACATGTGGAACAACAATTAGTTTCGCTTGATAGTTCGAAGTTGGAATGACTTAGTTTCTTGCTAGATTTATACATATCCACATTTAAATTAAACTAAAGGGATTTTTTTTGGAAATGCATTTCACCACAATTGCCATCCAAGCTTGTTCACTGATCATCTCATTGTCATTTCAGGTGTTTGACTATGCTTATTTGGAGCACTCGTTATTTTTGGAATGTAGCTCTAATTTAACTACCTTCATTTTACAATCATGAAACTTTGGTTGGTTTTCATTAATATTTTTCTGTCCTTTCAAAATCTATTTATGCTTAACTAGTTGTTCGCATTTTTACAACTGGAACTAAAATTTTAAAAATTAGAAATTGAGATTCGATATCGAAATCCATCAACTTTTGCAATTGATTGATATTTCTGAGCAAAGAGTTATGATTTATAATTTCTTTTTAAGGAAAAGATGATAGTTCATATGCCTAAAATTTTTTTCTGGAAAATATAGGTGCCAGTACGAATATCTAGATTTTCTTAAGATGCTAAGAGAAACTATTAGTTGTTAACAATTTTACACTAGCTATTTTAGATTAACCCTAACCATGATTTGTTACATGGTACTTAGTTCAATAATTAGACCTAACAATATACTAGACTTAGTGAACACATAAGGACATGTTGGTTTTGTCTTTATCTTAACATATGCCACACAATTTTGACAGCTACTTACTTTTGCTGCTAGATTTTAAAGTTGGTTGAGTATTATAATTTGACTAGCTGATTTCATTGATTCAGTGGGTTGGAGTTTACTATATAAAAGAAAATGGAAAGTGGGATAATAAAGGAACCAGATGTATCATGGTTCATTGATACATAATTCCCATTATACCACGGCTGTTTTCTAGAACAATATTTTATGTTCATTTATATATTTTTATATAAAACGTTTCATGATCCATTTGCTAAATCATTTTCTAAATTAATCAGTTGACAGCATTTGTGCAATCGAGAAAATTCTTTCCTATGGAATTTGTTGTTAAATTCATCTAATCGTCATCTAAGAAACTATTCTAATTTTGCTATATTACTAACTTTGAAATAGCAACTTGATCAAGTGCACGGTTGAGGTTTGTGGGTGGTTGATGTAACAGACTAAACATCTTCATATTTTTTAGCTTCCTACAAGGGTTTAGTTAAGACTACATGTTTTTGTCTCCTTCCTCACTGGCTGCAGTAGGTGACTACTATTTTGCCAATAACTGGATTACAATTTTACTTTCAAAGATATTGCTTCTCTTAGTCAAAAGTTATTAAACATACTTCATTCAGTAAATTTATTCTCTTTGGTTACATCAGTTTCATTCAATGGTTTGCTTAGTATCACACTGTCCTAATGCCTAATCTACTGTGTATATACAAATGCAATTCATGGGGAATATAGTGTTTTAAATCATTTGTTTAATAAATTGTTTTCCTAACAAGTTTCAATATTGTTGTTCCCATGTAAGTTAATTACGAAAAGGAATTTTTGCTACACATATTTCATTATATATAGGAAGCTTTTGCAATATGTGTTATAGTACGTAGCCCCAGAAGTAGTTTTTTTTTCTATGTCTTTTATTATCCAGACATGCTTTATTTTAATAACTTCTTGAACTATTTTAATAGATACAGTTTTATTAAGTTATTATCTACAACAAAACAAAGAGTCTTGGTTTCCTTAGTTATAGCATTTGGAAAAAAAGTCAACGGTTAGCGCAACTATTTATGTACCATGGAAAAATCAGTCTGTATTTCAATTTCACTTTCAAAGATACCATTTCTCTTAGTTAAAAGCTCTTAAATAGATGTTTGGTAAACTAATCATGTTTACTTACATCGGTTGCATTCAATGGGTTGCTTATTATCACAACATCCTAATGTCTGATCTATTGTGTGTGTGTATAAATGTAGTTCATGGGTAATATAGTGTTTTAGGTCATTTGTTTAATATATTATTTTCCTAATAATTTTTCAATATTGTTGTTACCATTTAAGTTAATTACAGAAAGAAGTTTTTTGTTACGCATATTTCATTGTTTATAGGAACCTTTTGCACAACATGTTATGGTACGTAGGCCAAAAGTAGTTTTCTTCTGTATTTGTTTAGTATCACACCATCCTAATGTCTTATCTACTGTGTGTGTGTAAATGCAGTTCATGGATAATATAGTGTTTTAGGTCATTTGTTTAATATTTTGTTTTCCTAATAAGTTTTCAATATTTTTGTTATCATTTAAGTTAATTACAAAAAGAATTTTTTTATTACGCGTATTTTATTGTTTATTGGAACCTTTTGCACAATGTGTTATGGTACGTAGGCCGAAAGTAGGTTTCTTCTGTATCTTTTATTATCCAAACATGCTTTATTTTTAATAGCTTCCTGAACTGTCTTAATAAATACAGTTTTATTAACTGATTATCTACAACAAAATAAAGAATCTTGTCTTCCTTAGTTATAGCATTTAGCAAAAATACTTCATGTACTACAGAAAAGTCAGTGTGCACAAGCCTTAGTTGATGAAACAACCATGTTAATGTATATTTGTTTATATGCATGCAGATTTGGATTTAATGTATACTTCAAACTTTGACCTGATCAATGAAACTTCGCCTAACTATAACTATGGAATTATAATTTTTTTTAGTCAAAAACTAATATAGATCAATTTTGAGTTTGGGGATCGATTATGGCTTCATTTGTAGTTGTTAAATGAAACTAGTGTTGTGCTAGAAAATCCACTTTTCAAGATTATATGTGTGTGCACGTGCATACTCATGCACGTATGTGCATATGTGATATGCGTGCTTGTGTATATATATAGAAACTAACATCTAATGTTAAGTGTGCCCTTTTTAGTTTTGTAAGTAGGCTTACTTCAAAATGGTACCTTCTTTTTTTATTCTAGATAAGTGAAGTCTAAGGCCTTCATTTTTTTTCATCATCTTATTTGATGTTGAGCAAAAGTCTTTGATTTGGTTTTTCGAGTAATGTTCCTCCATTTGCACGTAGAGTAATTAGGTTTGATGAAAAAGTAATATAGGTTATCATTTTAGTTTCACATAAACATTTTTTCTAGATTTTAATGTAAATTAGAAAAAATAGTAAAGATAATTTTCCTCTTACGGAACCGTATGGCATGACATTGTTGTAAATCACATACATGATTGTCGTGGCACAAAATGTGGATCAAACTATTGTTGACTACTTTTCTCAAATATGAACATATAGAGCTAAAAGAGCATAATAACTTTACAGAAATATTACATGGAAAAAATTGTTGGTATATTTTGAACTACGTATAAAAAGTTCAATCATATATGAAGTATCAATATATTTTTACAATACATCTATTTAGTTTGCTTACTTTTATGTTTAACTAAAGATCAAAATTGAAATTTGACAAGTGAAGTCCGTGGAACGGATATTTGTCTTTTGCTATTCGAAGATGAATTCGCCATAGTTATGGACGGAAGAGCCACCGGAAAAATTATTTAGTATTAACTTGTTATTTTTAAAAGTACTGTTCACTTTTTAAGAAAGTTTTATTTAGATAAAAGTGTTATGTACTCTTAATTAAATTAAGAAATTAATTTTTATTTAATTCAAATTAACTAGACCTGATCTAGTACAACTCAGTCGACCCAATATGATATAAATAAGAAACTTTTTATTGAAATTCGTCCAATTTAGTCATGGCAATGGCCAATTCCAACAGTGTCAGCATGAAGCACTTTTATCTAAACAAAATTTTCTTAAAAAGTAAAAAATACGTTAAAAATTAACCATTTTAATGCTAAATATAATATCCTTTTAGGCGTTTCTTCCATCCACGCCTATGATGGATCCATCTTTGAATAGCATGGCGTAAATAAAAGTTCCATGGACTTCTACCTGTTATGTTTTAATTTTTATCTTCAGTTAAACAAAAGAAAACGAACTAAATAAATATATTTTAAGAATAGGTCGAAACTTTACGTGGTTGAAGTTTTTATCTTTAGTGCAAAATTTACCTGTCATTTTTTATTACATAATGTTTTTGAAATTTTATCTTGATTTACTGTGATAAACAACTTGATTATGTAGGTTTGATGAACAGCTTAACAATATGATTGTTCCAGATTGGTATTATAGTTATCTGTTTTAAATTTATCTTTACGTTGTAGTTAAAAGACTCATGAAAATGATTCATGTTAATTAGTTGTAGTTTTTTTTATTCATGTGTGGTTTTTTTTATGTTAGAATACATCTTTGTAATTTGATTATGATCAGTAACTTCGTATATTGTTTCCATGATAATATATTTAACTATTTTTATGGGCATGGAAACAAAAATATACATAATGCATGTGCAAATTTGAAAGATTTAATCTTAAAACGGTGGAGAACACATATGAACATCATATTGGGTTAAAAACGAATGCATGCTCCACTTTCTTAAAAACATCCAATTTTGGAAGAAAAAATTCAAATAACTCAAAAACACGAACACCGCATGAACCCACGAACACCGCATGAACACACAAACACTGGAGTTGTTTCAACAAAGAGTTGGTTGTTCCAATGTGAATTGTCTTAGCATTTCTTAGAGTTGTTTCACTCTTTTCTGATGGTGAAACAAATAATAATTAAAACAATAATTTGAAAAACTTACCTTCAGCATGAACACTGGAATGCTGGACTAAAGAAACCTATAGCTTTATTAAATAAGAGAATTGATGGACTTTTTTAATTTTTTAATATCCCGATGTTTACTTATAAATAAAACTTGCGATTCATATCTGATGTCTTATATAAAACTTAATATGATAATTTTGATAATATTCGTAACGATAGTAGTATATAATAATATAATATGACATCTCAAATTTCAATTAAGCGTTCATGTCCTTCAAATTTTTATATAATGAATTTTTATACGTCTTTTATGAAACTTTCTAAAAGAGCACTTTCAACCAACAATGGCACATTTATAACCATTTTTTACTCTGTTATACTGGTAAATATTAGTTCATATATTAGTTTCTTGGACATAAACTTTATTTGCGGAATACTAAAATATTATAAACAAAAGAAGTCTGTAACAGTACAATAAATTATATACTATTTTAAAATTCATATAATATTTAATGATAAATTCTTAAATATAATAATTTTTAAAATTGAATTTTAATATTCATTTAACATTAAACTACTTAATAATATTGATTAAATTGAAACCTTTTTGTCTATTCAATCATATGCGAAAGCAAATATATGAATATTCGTATTCTTTCTTAGTAATTGTTCTCATCCTGTATTATGACATCTCCATGTTTTAAGATACCGCTTTACATTTACAACATAGTAGTTTCATTTTATTATTGCAGCTCATCATAACTACTATGAATGCATTTAGCATACAAAAGGTCATAATTTTGTATTTGGATCCCTTTCAAACCATGTATAATTATGTTGAAACTCTTTACTGCTTCCTTCAACATCTAAAGCGTATCTAAAATTAATTTCAAGATTTCAATTCGTAACATTTCTTAAATTTAAATAAAAATTATTACGTTATTTGATTTATCACTTTTGATTAAATAACTTTTTCGAATGTTTGATTTTGTTGAACCAGATATTGATTTTGCATCAAAAAAAACTCTGATTTCATGGATTTTGATATTGAAGGTATGGTCACTTCATTTAGCATATTAGGAATAGAAGATACATACATTATTTTTTGTTGATTTGCCATCTTTTGCGAATTAGTTTATAATTATTGTTCCTTACTATTCATATGTTGGGAATTGAATCAATTTCATATATATATGTTTGTATCCAATATCCATAAATGTTTGTTGCTTACATTTTTAGATTTACGTCCTCTGCAATTGCAAAGAGGAGAAACAAATCATGGTAGTAAATTTTCTACTTATTGTTACTACTTTCAGCATTGTTCTCTTATCTATTATCATATATTCTATAAATTTTGTGAATATCACCACCTTGATTAAGTTGTAACTTTTTTTAGGAAAAAAACTTATTTATTTTCGTTTACTTAGTTTATTTCTTTATTTTTTTATCTGCTTTTTTAATCTATTGAAAAGGTTCTAGTAACATAATTTTTTTTATTATTAAGCAAGGCATAAGGCATAATTTATTCCGATCTCATCTTTGTGTAATTCATTTATTTTAGTTTCCTGTTGTTGGAACCGAGTCCTAACAGGTAGGTTTTTCACAATTCCTGGCAAACTGTATATAAACTGCTAGTTAGTTGCATTCCTTATCAATTCATGTTTGACTCTGAGCTGAAGCGGCAAATTTGTTATTGGGCTGCATATTATGAACACAGGATGCGTCATGAGCAAAAGGCTATTTTTCACACAGAAGCGTTTGTAGCCAAGTTTATGAGCATGTGTACAAGGGACTCCTCATTTCAACATTTGGCTAAGTTACTAATCCAGATTGTTATAACTTTGTATCTATTGGTAATATTTCTCCTCATAATCAATTTGTTGTTGCCTGTGGTGGATCTTTCAGGTGATCTTGTAATAACTACTATTTATATTAAATATATTTTGAATTGTAATGGTTTCATAGTATAACCTTGTTTTTCTAAAAAGAACGTAGATGTTGATTTATGACGTGGATTTCTTCTATATGTATTTCCAGGCAATGGAGCACCTGAGACTAGGCTGGTGGATAATTGAACCATTTGCAAGCGTGCTGTCTGAATAATGAAAATACTCAAAGCGGAGTGCTTTTTGAAGCCGATAGTCATTGCATACGCTTGAGTTTAATCAAGATAGATGACGACGTCGATCAAATGATGGGGAAGTTGAAATTTCCTGTATATTCAAAAAGGAGCATTTAAATTAATTCTTTTATTCATTTATCTGCACATCCATCAAAAGGAAGCATGGACTAATTTAATCGATCATCCTTCCTCATGGTGTACCTTCAATTATTTTGATTTCTTTAATTATTTTGATTAACTGTACGGATGGTAGTTTTCATATACCCGTGATCAAACTGTAATAAATAAAGCCAAATTATTATGTTAGTGGTTATTATTTGATACTCCATGAAAGAAACGTTGAATATTTGACATTCATGACTCTTTGTAATTATTATCACATAACATATCGTTTACGGTTTTTTCATTTAATACACTAAAATTAATTACTTAACTAATATATATGAATGCTCTTCTTGAATTAGGCATCCCTCATCGTATCCAAACATCACTTAGTTAGTATGTCATTGTATATAACAAGTATAAAATCAAGAAAAAAAAACACATTTTATTACAGATGAGATTTTATTACAGAGTTAATAATATAGAATAAATCAAAAAATTTCTTCCATGGGATACCCTGAACTCTTCCAATCTTGACTTGCACTTGGGTCCAATTAGGGAATTTCAATCTCATTCCTTGAATCAATTTGCTCAGAACCCATCGGGCTAGTCATTTCGTAAATGGATTTGTCATGTTGTCCTCAGATTCTACTCTTTCAATGACCACTTCTTTCAGCAGTATGTTTCTCATGACATACTATTGGTCTTCAATGTGGAAGCTCCACTCTCGTTATAGTTCATAGCACGACATCAATCGAATGACTATAGTTGGTTCGAATGGAAGCATTAGAAGTGAAACACTACAGAAAAATTCCTTGGTTATATGAGATTAGTATCACGGCCAACCGAACTCAACTTAATGTCAAAGTCTCTGACTTGAGTATTTTGGCTAATAACAATTGTTATTATTGAATCAAGGACTTTATGTTTGGACTATAAAGTTGAATATGGACGATATTGAAATTTTGACAATTATCAAATTCCATAAGTCCAAATGTAGTATAGTTTTGACGAAGAGAATTAGTGTAAATAATTGTCACTACCATATAATGCTTAACAATTTCAAATTGGATTTTACCGAAACCAAGTAAGCGATAAATTTGGTCATAATGTCACATTAACTGCTCAGTGATGTATGAACGTTAATATTTCAAACGTGCAATATTAATAGCTGATCAAATTTACAACTTAGAGTCACACAGCTGAAACATTAAATATTCTACTTACCACTTGATTTAATTAATTTATAATTTTTTGTAAATTAATTAATATTAATGGAATATTAATTATAAAATTATATTTGATGCATATCGAACAATATTAAACAGCGCATTTATAACATTTATAAATATATTGAGAGATATACGATATCAGTATATGTTTATATAAGATTTTAACTTACATTGAATATTGTTCGTACTTGGATCGGAGTTGAGACCCATATTAACATGGCATTTTTGACCGTAGGAGGCCTGATTTGAGCGGCCCATATGATGACCATTAAAGAGAATTTTGAATGATTAAAAGAATGGAAATAGTAAGATAGAGATATGTGGATAATATCCACTTTTCGCTCTCTTAACTTTCTATTTATATGCCAGCTCTTTACATCATTTGAAGTAGACTTTTGCTCTTCTTTCTCTCTAAAATTTTCGTTCAATAAACCCTTTACCTAATAATCCAAGTACAAAAATACATCAAAAGCCTTCATAACTATCGTCAGTAGTAATACAGTTTCGGAGCTAATAAATTACGATTGGTGAACGGATTCAAGGAGATCAATTCAACATTTCAACATGTATGCAAGGACTTTGTTGAAAGGTGAATCTATGTTTTATTTAGTCATATCATATTTATATATGTTATTTATAAAATAGGATGTTAGATTATATTAGGAATTTTATGTATCAAAATGATGTCACAAATTAGTTGGTTGTGTATATTATTATATTATATAAAAAATTAATATGCTCGCTTATTAGATGTTCATGTCCTGCAAATAAATAAATAATTTTTTTATATAAATAATGTTATTAAATGATTTAATTATTTAAAATCCATGATTAAAATATTAACATTATATACATCACAAGTTTAAAATTTTGAAATTTTTCTCAAGCATAAAATACATTCGGCAGCAAATAAAAAATGGATTGTTTTATAAATGTATTAAATATTTTTAACCTAAAATTGTTTATGCAACTAAATATTTGAATATTTATATGTATATTATAAAAATTATAATTTTGTATAAAAATATTGCATAATATATAATATGCTTAACACTTTCAAAAATAATATTATATATATATATATATATATATAAATTTTATATGGATTTTAAATTTGAAACTGGTTTAAAATGCAAAACTAAAACGAATATTTAAAAAATTATATGCATGGCCGAGAGCACTATTTGTTGAAGTGTAATCAAAAAAGACTTAATATATATGTGTGTGTGTATGACTATATATATATATATATATATATATATATATATATATGTATGTATGTATTTTATAAACAAAATTAAAATAAAATAAAATACATTTTATTAAATTATTCACGACTTGCATATTAAATTATACATTTATGTGTATGTTATAAAATTTATTTTACAAATTAATTTAATGATTTAAATATATATATATATAATTTTAAATGTTTATTTATATAAAAAAATTATAACTAACGTTTAATATATATTTATTTATATTTGTATTATATACTTGCATATATTATTATGTTGTAGACAGTAGATTGAATAAAAGACTAACATGTCTATTGCGGTGCAAATGCTAGCACATATACACGGCATGTCAAACCATGTACACATTATTTCGTTACACGTGCATGCACACACATGTGTATATGATACATACATACATATGTATGTTTATATATAATGTAAATATATAATATAAAACTGTTTATAAATTCAAATAAAATATTGTTTTTATTTAACATAAAATTCTGAAAAATTCTAAATAAATTAGCCTATAGGCCTGTTAAAAGTCCAAGTTGGTCAAAAAATTGAAATTTACCCAGATACTCCGTTGTTGGCTGACCCAGTTCCAATAAGCACAACAAAATCATAAGCAATAAATGTATAATAGTGAATATAAATGTAACATTTTCAAATAAATAGATGCCACACCACATAAAATCATGCCCACAATTCATTTTCTCAATTCAGTGATAACACACGTGCCATGCCTTTATTCGTTGTGACTCACAGCTGCAACTCTAGTCTACATGGATATCACATCCTATCCATGGTATATGAGTTTCCTTTTTTATATAAATGCAAATCATCATTTCAAATAAATCATTGTATGAAGTTGACATTTTTATCTTTTCTTATGAGAGTCGTATTTCATACTCTGTTATGTGAGTTCCCCATAGGAAAACATGCTAGTGTTCCCTACTGGATTTACCCTCTACTCTCTGTTATGTGAGTTCCCCATAGGAAAACATGCTAGTGTTCCCTATAACTGATCGAGAGTACACAGATGAAAAATAACATAATACCTCGACGAGGTATTATGTTATTTTTCATCTGTGTACTCTCGATCAGTTATAAGTGCACTTCACACAATCCCTTATTTATACTTACCCTCTAGCTTCTAAAAGCATATTAAACTTTTATTGTGTTATAGTTCACTATAAGTTTCCACCATGCGGTGCTGCTTTTGCCCTTTCATGATACACATCCCAAAGTCATTATTATAGAATCAAATCAACCCTAGAGAGGGTGAATTTCGTTTATTATGATTCATGGAGCAATAAAAATTGCAGCACAAATAATAATAAAATAAATTTAAAAGTGGAAGCAACATGCAAATTTAGCCAGCTTTAGCAATGCTTGCCTACTGCTTACCCCAAGATTTCTAGTAAGAACAAACAATCGAACGCTTACAAAAACCTTGTAAACTTGCAACACTTACCTGATCATTCTAATCTTAAGCCTAGAAACTCTACCTCAACTCTATCCCCTAGTCAAAAATTTCCCAAATTACACATTGTAGTTTAATCTAAGTTACAAACTAGAGTTTTAAAATTTAACAGCAAATTACAATTAAAATTAAAGAATAGAAACCCTAACATATAATATATAAATTTTAAAGTAAACAAGTTCGGCGTGAAAATAAAGTGTGGTCTTCTTTAAGCTTGTTCTTCTCTTCTGTTCCAAAGTCGATCCAATTTTCTATTTTAGGGTTTCCTAAAACCCTCCGATTTGATAATTAAATGATGAACTTTCATCCTTATCTCCTTATCAATCGATCTCTTCAATGCTTGGTGATTAACAAATTCGGTTGCTTCCTTGGTTGAGCTCTTTTGTCGTTGATTATTTGGTATGGATTTGAATCTCTAATTATATTTGAATTTTTCTTCCTTCTCCACTTGAATCAGTTGTCAATGATAAGTTTGATTTATATAGGGTTTGATTGTGGAAAACTCTTCCTTGATTTTGTTATTTTTTGGAATTTATATTTCGTATATTTCAACTTCGAATTTTTCTCTGGATTTTGAATTTTCTGGCACATGTTGTTTTAATCCTTACTTTGAACCATTCAACTCTAATTTGAATGTTGCAATCCTTTAATTATTCTTTTGAAGCATTGTTGATTTCTAAACTGACGTTATGCATACTTGGTTATATATGTTGGGTTGTTGTTTTGATTTTGTGGCTTGTTTGCGCTGGCGAACTAGTCTTGACACTGTTGACTTTGAATTTTTGCATTTTAACGTTCTTTGTACTTGACTGTTATACTTGATTTTGCTCTATGTGTGTGTGTGTGTTTTTGCCCTTGTGTGCATTTGTTTTCTGGTCTTGAACTGAATTGTTTCTTGTTAGATATGTGATTCTCTTATATACACTCCATACGTGTACATATACTGTATATACGTATACTTTTATACATAGATACATATATGCATATAAGTGTCCACTATTCTGCTGTGTTTTCTCTTTGCCTTTATCTTCATATTCTACGTGCTTGTGTGTGTTCATGACTTTGTTGTCATCCTGAGTTATGCACTTCTTATGTTGAACTTATGTGTGTTACTGTCTTAGTTTCGTGTGTTTTGGTTGTGTACTTGCATGTTTCTTGCGGTCCTTATGTATGTGTGCACGCATGACTCTTTTGACCTATTGCATCTCTAAGTACTTTTGATTGTGCCCCGTGTTGTGTGTACTTTGCCATGTATTTGTTGTGCTTCCCCTTATATGCCTTTGGACCTGAGTTAGTTCGTTGTTGTGCGTGACTCTATTGCCTTGTGTTGAGGCTAAACCATTTGGGCTAGACCTTATATTCTTGCCTATGTGTGTGTTGTACCTTCATCTAATCTATATTTGAATTGCTTTATGCATTGCTTTGTTCTTTTGAACTACATGTTGTTGTGCACATGTACTTCGACATGTCTAGTGCATTCTGATTAGTTTTCTTACCTTTGTGCACTGCCACTTCCATTTGTTTATGTAGGATCGTTTTCACCCTATAGGAGGGTGAATAGGGTGATACAAATAATAATAAAAATTAATGCGGAAATAAAACAATAAAAGAGATTACACATAAATTTACCCAGATTTGGCAAAACCCTGCGTACGTGCTACCTCCAAGGTTTCTACTAGAAATTAAGTAGTCAAACACTTACACACGTAAACTTGCGACAGCCGCTAATGACTAACCTAACTTTATGCACAAAACCCTATCACAACTCAGCTGTTGAGTTGCAAATTCTCGAACTACACCACCGTAGTTCGTAACCTAGTCACACGACTAGAGAGTTACACAATTTTAAAAGAAAATTACAAAATAAAATAAAAAACAAAACAAAACCCTATTTAATAATTGAAGCCCAAACAATTAGAATAAGCACGGCTCAACTAGATAATTAAAATGAAGACACTCCCTTTATTCCCTTTTACTTCGGCCCGTATCTCTTTTAGTCCATGTCGTTCCTTTTGTGACTTGCGATCTGAAATTAGGGTTTGTTGAAATTTGATGCGTCGATTGAAAATTCAAATCAATTGCCTATCGTCCCTCGGCTAGCTTCGATGCTCCTTGTTATGTGCTCTTCAATTTGCTTGCAGTTGCTTCACTTGTGTCGAGCTCAAATGGTATAAAAATGGTATGTGATTTCCCCTTTTTGATATTGATTATTGCTCGACTTGTTTGATTTGATTTTTGGACATTTTATGCGATTGGTTCTAAGTATGCTCTCTGATTTATCTCGAACTTGAATGAATTTGTCGATGATGATTTGGTTGAATTATAGGGTTCGAACACCCTATATTTTCGTTCTTATAAATATGTTTGAATTCTTCATGATTTTATCTCTTGCATTGATTTACTATGCTCAGTCATGGATTTTAGATCGAACGATATGAAATTTGCTGACTTGTTCCATCTTGTACGTATACTCCATGTATTTTAATTTGGTTTCCGTCCTTTTCTCCTTTGATTTGGCATTTGAGTATTTGAGATAATATATTGGGTTAACGTGATTTTTGACTTCGACTTGTTTATTTTGAAATCCTATTCAAACTGCTGCTTTTTCAAAAACTTGACTTTGTTACTCGAAATTCTACTATGTATATTTGAACATGGTAGCCTTCCATTTCACTCTGTTGCATATGTATATACATGTTGCTTCACTATTCCATATTTGCTGGCATGGTGAGTTTTCATGTATGATGGTCTTGTTGCATGTTGTCATTTAGGCAGTTGTTATTTTGAACTCCTGACCATTGCATTGAACTTGAGAGCTTTTGTTGTCATTTTTGTGTAGAGCTTTTGCCTTTACAAATTTGGAGTCTTGTTCCACTGCTTTGATCCGAGTCTTCATGTAATTGGATTTATGTACATTTGAGAACTGTAAACTACTTCATACTCAAATTATAGTTGCTTTGACTCATCTGGTCTTGTTAGCCCTATATTGCTTGTACATGGTGTCATGTTGTATTTGTCCATTACATTTCACCTGTTCATGTCATTATGCTTGATATGTCTTGGTTGCACTTCATTCTGGTGTGCATTGCACTAGTTCTGCATATTGATGTGACGAGTGCACTTGTATCAGTCCATGTTGAACTACTTGCTCATACTTGCATTTCATGTTTCCTTAAACTTGCATTCACTTGTATGTTGGTTCTGCTTGAGTCTGTGATGTATCGTCCCGCCTTTTTATACGCTTTAAATCGACGATAAACCACACATGTCAGACTTAAACCATACAGAAGGGTGGATTGTTATGGGGTAAATAAGAAAAAAACAGAGAAGAAAAAAACAAAATAGAATCTTGCAGCAAAACGATAAAATGTGATAATCAAATAAACAGTTCGTGTTACCTGAAGGATTGATCAGGCAAGAAGTGTGTTCGGCATGCCGGGTTGCACTCGGCCTCTATGGACACTCGGCACTAAGGGACGCTCGGCCATCCAAGGTTTTATCCTCACTCTACTCGGCAGGAGTTCACTCGGCATGACTTCCACTCGGCATGCCGTCCACTCGGCAGACCTTCCCACGGCATGACTTCCACTCGGCATGTCGTCTACTCGGCAGACCTTCCCATGGCATGACTTCCACTCGGCATGCCGTCCACTCGGCAGACCTTCCCACGGCATGACTTCCACTCGGCATGCCGTCTACACAGCAGACCTTCCCACGGCATGCCTTCCACTCGGCATGTCGTCCACTCGGCAGAGTTGCACTCGGCATGTCTTTCACCTGGCGTACTCACATGACAAGGGAGAATCCTTCACTCGGCATTCCAGCCAAGCCCTTCACACGGCATGGCTACCGTTCGGCATTCCAACCTACCGGCCTGTTCTGCTCGGCATACAGGGCATGCCCTATTTGGACCAAGCTGTTCAGCCACCTGGCCCACCAGGGAAGTCCAACCCACTTTCTTCTATAAATAGAGGGGCAGGGGCACAGAAAAGAGGGATCAGTTTCTGGAGAACACTGAGGAAACTCTGCCATTTTCAAGACTCATTGAAGACTTATTTCTTTTAATTTGTAATCGTAATCGAATACTTGGAAAACGGATTGTATCTGTAATCAAGTATCAAGAAAAGAAATAAAGATCAACTTCCAAGTGGACGTAGGCTACAACGCCGAACCACTATAAATTCTGTGTTCTCATCTCCCGCTTTTTAATTTACATTATCTTTTAATTTATTTTCTTCATTAATCTCTCTACATAAACTCTCTAAGGGTGTTAGTGACCAATTTTGGCGCTAACAGTTCGTGAAGCTGTTTACAAAATATTTGACTATACTTATACAATACATATCAGAGTTTCACATACCAGAGAATAATAAAATGCGGTAGAGTACATGATGCAGTGCATAATAAAATAGATAATAGTAATATTATCTTCGTCTTCGTCCTCCAGAAATAAAGTTTTCAAATCCTGAAATGCTCAGACCGACCCGAGCGAATTGAAAAGACAAAACACTCAAGTCAGAACTAAAAGATCTTATGTAAGTTAAATCAATAGTAAATAATATGAGTGGAACGGCGTTAGAGATGTTTACGGAATTTGACATCTCCGGTCCAGTGTCTAACGTAAGTGCAGTAACTTAAGATATGTTCGGGATTTACATCTCCTAAGGATCCGTTAAACTATTTACTATGTAGTAATATTTCGCTATTATAATAATGCCTAATAGTAAAATAAACTTACTTTAAAATAGCGTTAAGGAGTGACCCAATGTTCCCCTTAACATGTAATAGTGCCAATAGTCTATACAGCACCGTAATACCTCCTGATCGGGAGGCTACCAGAGGATACTCCATAGGTATGACACAAATCAACCTCGTACAAGGCGCGCTAGGGTAGGAGACATGGTATAACTAGGCAATGTCAGGGTAGATATACCAATTACGCTTCAGGATCGGTGGTAACGTGTAGCAGCTACTACCGCCCACCTCGAGCCATACCCCCAAAATCAAAAAGGCCCAAATCAATTACAAAGTAATAGAATGGTATCGAAGGAGTGTGTCCAATAAAAGGTGCTACCTTCTTAGCCCGTCAATCACTCCTGTTTTAGCCACCTTATGCCAACTCACGGAAGTCGGGTCCACATATATACCTTAAAGTTATGAATCATTTTTATTTCGAATATATCCTTTCCAAAATCTTAGCACTTTCAAAATTAAAATATTTCGAAACCAAATGTTTGAAATATAACCTTTCAAAACATAATACTTTGAATTTCATAACTTCTAAACCATAACTTCCAAAACTTAAATGGTTTGGATATTCAAATAGTATATAAAATTAAAATAATTTGAATTTAGAATTTCTTTATAAAGTAACATAATTTCCTCGACTTCACAAATTTTATTCACTTTAAATTAAATCTCGATTCATAACTTTCAACTCACTTTCAATTTCCGTAAACCATTTCAATTTCAATATATTTCAAAACTTTGAGTATTAAACAATTTCAAAACTAAGGTTGGAAATTACGATTCAGCAATTCAATGTTCTATTTTTAGTTTAGACATATTTGCATAATAAATCCATTTTCATTTAAATAAAACTCAAATTACAAATAACCAAATATTTCCTTCAGTTTATTTATACTTGAAATATTCGTTTAATTCATCTTAAACCAAAATCCAGTTATAAAAATCATACCTATAAAATCTCAATTTTATTAAATTTCAATCAATTTCATATTTATCTTCCCATCTTATTCTCATTTAAGTCATTATAAACTCTAGAAATATAATTTTAATAACTACTTAACCATATTATATCTTAATAAAATCCAACTTTATTATTAAACTTTTTTTATTCTTAAACTAATTTTATACATAGCTTAAAACCAAGAATTTAACTATATATAAAATAACATTAAAAAATATCCAAATCAATATCTCATAAAACTGTGTATTTCTTTACCAAACCATAGAAATCATTTCAAAATATTTATATATATAGACCATGGTGTCTGTATATAATTTTCTACCCTATGGTCAAGTGATACGGATATTCATCATTTCATTCCGTAATTTAAAATAAAAACACGGTTATATATCATTTCAAAGAACAATCCCGAATGAAATAAAACACATAACAACTTGCAGTTTATAACAATATAAAATACAACATCCATTCATCCAATATCAATCATCAACATTTATCGCAATCATCATCCAATTCAAACAATAACATCAATATAGAACAGATAATAAATAACAGGTATTTACCGGCAGTTTATATTCAACAATAAATTAAATAACAATTTAATTAGATAAATTCCATTTAACTGAGATGATGATTGAAAATATGCTAAACAGTCATAATGAAATTTCTAATCACATCAGAAATTAATTTAACACACATAAGAAATTTTAGAAGTTGTGAGTGGGTTAAAACACTCACCTTTGAATTTAAATCCAATTTAAACCCAAAATTTCAATAGTCTCAGAATCTGCCTAAACCAAAGCCAAAATGTCCGGAATTTTAGTACGAACCTAGCGGAGAAAATCGCGCGTGAAATGGACCTCGTATGCACAAGTTATACGAATTAGAAGATTTGAAAACAAAATTTAAATTAAAACAAAAATAAATAACTCACCCCCCTGAACAAAGCCACGTCACCCCATCTTCTTCACTGTTTCTAGGAATACATGCACGCACGGAAAAAAAAATCGAGCCACCACAAATGCCACCGTGGGCCTCCATCGGTCGCGACCCTATAACCGTTCGCCACCTCTTTGATGGATGCTACCATGGCCGAAGATCGGCGCCTCATCATGGCCGCCGCCGCCACTCCGAGTTAGGGTTTCGAAACCCTAACTGCTGATTTCAGGCCGCCACAGGTGGAGACAACCCACACTTTCAACACCGGTCGACTCCGTATGACGCATACTCCAAAACCCACATCTTAATTTCGCTTATTGCTGATGAAATTGAAAACCCCCAAATTAACTTTGACCATGATTTCAAGTTGATTCGAGCACTATTATGAGAAACAAACACAAGCCGTAGATTTACGTCATTGTGATCTTCGAAATATTTTTTTCGAATTTTTTTGAAGAGTTTGAATTTCGATTTGATTTTCGAATTGCAATTTGGTTTGGAATTGAGGATTTGTCTGCCATTGAGAAAGAGAAGCAACAGAAAGAATTGTACATACAGACAAATGAGAAATAGAAAGGTTACTAGGGTTTATAACAGTGTATTTATGGGTAGGGTTAAAAATAGAAAGAGTGGACCTGATTTGATTGAACAATATCGACCCAAAAGCCCGTTTCGACTCCGGAACGAAAATGCGCTAACCCATATATCAAAATATATGTTTTAAATATCGTAAATGCAATGGAACAGGTTTCACTTTCAAATTCCATCGTATGAAAAAGTTATTCTAAAATCAAGTTATTTCAAATTGATTTCAATTGAATTCAATTAAATCGATTTCTAGGCATTTCGGGTCCGTACGATCAAACGACAAGCCCGATATCTACGAAACTTGAAATCCTACAATCATTCACCGTTACGGATCCGATGAAACTGATTCCATCGAAATCCGAGTGAGTGGTCAAAATGGCTATTTTTACATTAATTAAATAAATTAATAATTAATTAAATAAATCACTTTTTCAATTTCACTTTCATAATTAGAAAATCTTATCATTTTTGATTTCTTTAACAATTGCAATACTTTAAACAGTTTAGATATCAATTCAAAGTTAATTAGTCTATCAATTTCCGTATTCAATTTCCATTTTAATAAATTCATTAATCATCAATTGAAATTCTAAATAAATCCATTTATTTGGTTCTAATTCTTGTTATTTTCAATCCATTATCATCAAATAGATAAAATTAACATTGGTTCATGCTTTATTACTTAAATATCTTCAAATTTCATCTAAATTAATATTTACGTAATATTTAAATATTTAATTCCATTTAGTTGCAATTAATCCATTTATAAAGATTTAAATTCCAATGAATTAATAAATCTTGACTTCCTTTTTTTATCCAACCAGTTGTCATATTATGAATACAATTAATATTATTTACAATTATTACTTTAATTTACACTAACAATACGTTGAATTTAGATTTATTGCAATTGATTACCAATAGTTATTTAACACATTAAATAAATAAACAGCCTATATTAATTATCACCTATTTGCTTTTAATTGCATTTATAAGTTTGTTACTTACCAACCCAGGTTATAATTCCATATAATAACACAAATTTTATTCTGCTACTGTTTATGATACCCTTGCATTACATATTTCAATATTTCCATTCGTCTATCCTATATTGAATTCATAACCAAGTTGTAACATATATTTTTTTCCAATTAACATGGGAGTCCATTCAATTTGTTACTAATTTACTTACATTAACACTATTACACTTATTTTGGTTATTATTTCATACATAGATCACAAGTTTTCATTCCTTTCAATATTAATTTACTAAAGTCTCGTTCTATTAACAAATTTAATCATCAAAATTTTACGGGTCGTTACACTCTCCCCTACTAAAAACTTTTTGTCTCGAAAAGGAAGGGGAAAACGTAAGAATTTAGTAGTCTGTACATCTTATTCAAAATATTAATTTTGTAAACAATTAAATTTACAAAATTTAATAATTTAAGTAAAATATATCAATTTATAACCATTAAATCTTTTTATAATCAAATCAATAAATTTTGGAAACATTTTTCAAAAAATTTCTAAGTCCAAAATTCACGGAAAATTTCGGCAGATTCTCCTTTGTACGGAAAGGCTCGAGAGAAAATATATTATCAAATATAACAATATATAACATATAATTTTCAAATAATATATCCCAATACGGGAAAAACAATATAATAGCGCTATAAAACCGTAATCCGAACATACCTATTTGTCGGGCAAACCAACGCTTAATTATGAAACCAAATGCAGTAGTAATTGCTTCCATAACCTGTATTTCACTTATATAACCCAAAAGGAGTTAATAATTATATAACATGAAATATTTAACTTGTTTCAACCCCTAACAACCAAATCAATAAAAACAACCGTCATTTGCAACCAACATACAGTCATCATATGAAACCAAAACAAATCAATCATCCACTCAAATCAACAAAACAAATAGTTGTTCGGTTTCAAAACTTTAATTGTATAGAATGAAGAATAAACTACTAAGTGCATCATTTACTCAATAGTCTTAGATGAAACAAAACAGATTATTCATTCATCCAAACAATTTTAAAGTATCCTTGCCCAAACTACCATAAACCAAGACGAACAACAATTTCAAACAATAAATTAAGTTCATTCTTATTAATTTCATCTCATAACATTTATTTATAGAATTATGTTCAATTCAAATTTCTTAGCATATCCATTCATTTACTTAAGTTTATAATCATTTATTTATAATACTTACCTTTTTATTATATTAAATTAGAAGCATTTTCAATTATATTTAATTTCATAACACTAGATCATCAAATTCTTATTTATTAAAGAATTTCATTGAATTCTTTCATTACCTCAAATTTTTACTTGTACAATATCCATTACATTTGCCTATAAGCATTAGAACTTTTAATATTTGGTAAGTTATATGTATGCTTTAAGAATGTAATTGAAAGTTATACAAGTTTTTCTCATTTCTTTTAATTAATTAAATGTTCGATAATAATATCCTTTGTTTTATATGTTAAAAATTTCAATTTTCTTTTAATTTAATTTATAACTTAGCATTAAATCTCTTATTTCCTTTAGAGGTTCCAATTATTAATTAGTTACCTTCCATTTCACTACTATAATTGGAACTATTAATTAACAGAAATTTAAGAACCAAATACCATGTTAAATTTCAATTCATTAAAAAATAATAGATAGATGTATACATTTACAATTTATATATCCAATTATGTTTTTAAAACAATTTAAAATTATATTTGTTTATCAAAATAAATCTACAGTAAAACCACTACAATGGCCTTCCCACTTCGAAACTCGAAAATGAATGTCAATGATGCATGCACTCATCACCGAAATTATTTTCCAACGACAGAGAGGGGAGTACAGAACTTATTTCCTTTCAAAATCTCCTTAAAACAATTCTTTCCAATTATATTGAAATATTTATATCAGAAAATATTTATAAACAATATTACTATTATATCCCAAAATTATTCGAAAGAAAGTTTCAAAACGCCGGAATTTAAGTTCTAAATTTCCAATTTATTCTCATTTTTATTGGTAAATTTTATTTTATAACTAATATTTATAAAATTTTACTACCTAACAGCCGATATATTACAACCAAACATAGCTTTTATAAAAAATTATTTTGTATATAGATAATATAATAGGCAAAATTATTTCATTCACTATATTCAAAACAAATATTGTGTCCGTCTGTCCTATTAAGTGTTTAGAAATCCCTATTGATGTCATAGCGTCCTATGCACCAACCAGGATTTTTAAATACAAAACGGAACAAATTAACACAATATAAAACTTTTTATAACACTAACAAATACGCTCTCTCATATATACACTCTCAGTGACTCATCATAGGGTATCACTACCCTACTAATAAAGAGTCAAACCCCATAAAGCTAAGGTTTATTGTTAAACCAAAGCTCTGATACCATATGCATCGTCCCACCTTTTTATACGCTTTAAATCGACGATAAACCACACACGCCAGACTTACACCATATAGAAGGGCGAATTGTTATGGGGTAAATAAGAAAAATCAGAGAAGAATAAATAGAATCTTGCAGCGGAACGATAAAATATAATAATCAAATAAATAGTTCATGACACTACAAGAAAAACCATTTATAGTTGCAAAAATTAGTGGTGTTTCTTTCTAAATGCAACAAAAAAGTATTTCCCTAAAAAATATAAATGCGGCTAAATAGATTTCACGTTCCTGCTTTGCACCCGCGTAAAGTAAAAAATGTTTCACGAATTTTTTTATCTACTGTCACGTTTCCCTTCCTCTTCATTATTTAGAAACTTTTCTCTTCACGCTTTCCTTTTCACTCCAGCAAAATCTACCTCACCCTCCAACGAAATCCACCTTGCTTCATTATCATTGTTGTGGTAGACGTCCTTTATTCTACTCCTCTCCACATCGTCGTGGTAGCCCTTCACTGATCTCTCCTCGCGGATTAGGTATGAAATTTTATAAACCGATTTTATAAGTCTACTGGATTTTATATGATTATGTATGGATACTCTATACGAATTTCTACGTAAACCCTAATTGGAATAGTCGATTTAACCCTAATTGGAATAAATCCTAACTGGAATAATTGATTTTATATGATTATGTTCGAGCTATTTTTTTTATAAATTTTACTTATATTCTAATCATTTCCTATTATGTTAGTGCGATGTGCTTGCTTTAATTGTGTTCAATTTATGTTATTTTTTATTTGCATTTACATGGTTTGCCTCTGAAAAAACTATCATTCCTCTTCAAGTTTCCTAACGAAGAGCTTACTGATCCTTTTGAGCTTTTCTTCTTTATAATTCTGGATGAATTCATCATACTCCAACTATTATTTTTCAATGCTTTGATCTTCTTATTTGATTGGTTTTCAGTTTTGATTAGATCCTCCAAACTATTCAAGCTCGACAGTGATGTAAACAACTGTGATTTTCCTTCGTAGTGTTTTGATAAACCTCTCTTGAAATTCAAATGATTTGTTAGACAACTTGTATATGAAAACTTATGAATACGTGTTATGAATGTTATGATACCATAAATTATTTACGTATGATTAATGTTTTAGACATAAAAAATAAAAAACAAAAGAAAGAAAGAAAGAAATTAAGAAAAAGAAATCTAAACAAAAAAAATGTTCTATATATGAAAAGAAGCAAAATCAAAACACAATTGAACAAAAACTTACTTCAAAGGAAGATGTGAAATGAGAGATGACATATCATTAAGTGATGAATTCGATGATGATAAGGAAGAATTCAAAGAACATGAAGATGAATTCAAATCATCTATAAAATCTTCATCTTCAGATGAATTTTCGCCAATTGAATTGCAGTTATCATCTTCTTCTTCTTCTGATAAAGAGCTCAAATATCCATCATAACCTTTATTTTCTTGATATTCTTCTTCATCACAAATATGAGGATTAATCATATTCCCATGCTTTACTTGTGCCATTGCGAAAGAAACTGTAAGTAAAACTCAAATATAATCTCTATACTTGATTATAATTTTAGAAGCATGTCACTGAATATTGAAATGAAGCTGTATATTTATATGTATAAAATATACAAATGATAGATAGGAATGAGTTTAAATAAGAAAAACGTATGTGTTATTCTTCTATAAATAATTTTCCGGCAGATGCGTTTACATGGTCAAATGGAGTTATCTCACTGATACATATCTATATGCGTTATATTTTCAGCAAATGCGTCATAATTTCAGTCACCAAATGAAGAAAAACAAATCTATGTAACCTTGTGAACGGGGTTTGATTCATGTGTGCAGTATCATAAAAATAAAAACTATCTCTGTTATTTCATTCACTGCAGCACATGCTATCTCTGTTATTATTCATTTTATGTGGTTTATTGTAGTTTATTATCCTTACTATGAGCATGTTACCAATGTTCCAAATAACGCATTATTTATAAGATGCTTGGATGTTTTTTTGGGTAATAACTTCAACGTCTGGTTATTTTTTTAATTACAACAGATAACCAATTTATACGTCAAAGATTGGAAACTTATTTGCCTTCATATGTCGAAAATGGAAAAAGACTGGGTTTTTTTAAGCAGGTGATAAAACCATGATTAACATAATATGTATTTTGAGAATTATTACATATAATCTAATATTAAAGCTCAATTTTTTCATTTGTTTTACTTTTTTCACAGAACTAGTATAGAGTACCGACAAGGAGCAATGAATTTTGTGAATGCCGCAAAGAGGAATGCAAGAAGTGTAGAAAAATTTTATGCCCTTGCAAGGATTGTCGGAATCTTAGTCGTCATGATGAACAAATCATCGTTGAACATTTAATTATAAAAGGAATGGATCCTAAATACATGGGTGGTGTATGGTTTAACCATGGTGAAGAGATAAATGTAGAGAAGAAAACAAATAGGTTTGATGTATATGATCTATTCAAGATGATTCACTATGAAGATGAAGATTTTTTGAATCAAGATTTTTTTGATGATGATAAAGATAATGTTAATTCTCAAAGAAAAGAGGATGAGTTACTCAAGAATTTGGAAGATGCAGAAACTCCATTATATCCTGGTTGCATAAATCACACAAAATTATCTGTTATCACCGTCTTGTATAATCTAAAATGTGAGACTGGCTTGTCTGATAGTGGGTTTAATATGCTTTTAACTGTGCAACATTTATTTCTGCCGAAGGATAACGTGCTTTCCAAAAACTTATATGAAGTAAAGAAATTTCTTAGAGCATTCGACATGGGTTTTGAAAAGATACATGCTTGTGAGAATGACTGTTTCCATTACAGAAAATAATACAAAGATTTAGAAAGTTGTCCAAAATGTGGTTCTTCGAGATGGAAGAAAAATCAAGATACTGAAGAGGTTATACAAGGTATTCCAGTTAAAGTATTGAGATACTTTCCAATAATTCCGAGATTTAGAAGAATGTATAGATCTCAAAAGATGGCAGAAGATTTAAGATGGCATTTTAATAATACAAGCAACGATGGAAAAATGCGTCATCTCGTGGATTCTATGACATGGAAAATGGTGGATGAAATGTATAAATCTTTTTCATCTGATCCATGCAATCTTAGGCTTGGTCTTGCTACAGATGGATTCAATCCATTTTCCATGTTGAGTTCGAAATATAGTTGCTGGCCGGTGATGCTTGTGACATACAATCTCTCGCCTATGTTGTGTGTGAAGAAGGAAAATATTATGTTAACTTTACTTATTCCAGGCCCAAAGCAACCCGGGAATGATACTGATATATATTTGGCGCCTTTGGTGGAAGACTTGCATCATTTGTGGTGTAATGGAGTTGATTCTTATGATGCATTTAGTAAAACTTTGTTTAAACTGAATGCAATTTTGCTATGGACGATTAACGATTTTTCGGCTTATGGAAATCTTGCTGGACGTCGTGTGAAGGGGGAAAAAGCTTGCCCATTACGTGGTGTCAATACCCATTCTCGTTGGTTGGATCATAGTCGAAAGAGCGTCTACATGGGTCATAGAAGATTTCTACCTGCTTCAGATTCACGGAGGAAACAAAAGGCATCATTTGATAACACCATAGAGAAAGGTAGTGCTCCTAGAATACTAACTGGGAGAAACATTCATGCATTGTTGAAGGACTATCTAAATGATTTTGGAAAAGAAAAAGAAGAGAAAAGTAAGAAGAGAAAGTTTTTTTATGATGCAGAAGATGAAGATGATAATACTAACGATTCTACAAAAATGGAGCTATCAAGGTGGAAAAAAAGATCAATTTTCTTTGATTTTCCTTATTGGAAGGTTAGTGGTTAGTTTATTTATTTTTCATTGTTTTAATAGAAGAAAAACCCAATAATGCGTTATAGTTTTTGTTTTCGCAGGAGCTTCCATTACGTCACAATATAGATGTGATGCATGTGGAGAAAAACATTGGCGAAAGCCTATTGGGCACGATGTTGCATGGTAATAAATCAAAAGATGGAACCAACTGTAGAAAGGATTTAGAGGATTGGGGAATTCGAAGTGTGCTTCATGCACAACCTCCTGGGAATAAAACATATCTTCCACCGGCTCCATACATGTTGTCAAAATCCAAGAGAAGAATATTTTGCAAAAGATTGTACGATTTCAAAGGACCAGATGGCTACTGTTCAAATTTGAAAAATCAGATTTCGTTGCAGGATTGAAAAATTAGCGGATCGAAGTCACATGATTACCATGTGTTAATGCAACAGTTATTGCCAGTAGCATCGAGAGGATTAATGGCAAAGAAGGCAAGAAAAACAATAATTCACTTATGTTCTTTTTTCAACAAATTATGTCAACGTGTTCTTGATAGAGAGAAGGTAGAACAAATCAATGTCGAGATTATTGAAGTTTTATGTGAGCTTGAAAAATATTTCCCACCATCTTTTTTTGATATAATGGTACATTTATCCATTCATCTTGGAAAAGAAGCACTAATGTGTGGACCGGTTCATTTTCGTTGGATGTACCCATTCGAAAAATACATGAAGACACTTAAAGACTAAGTCAGAAACTATGCACGACCAGAGGGATGTATTGCAGAATCCTATATTGCAAAAGAATCCATGATGTTTTTCGATGAATTTTTGAAAAAATCAAGACATATAGAGGAGAAAGAAGCTCGAAATGAAGATTATGAAAGCAGTGTAATACTCGAGGGACGTCCGATTTCAATATCCAAGACAGTTAAACTGTCAGTTAATGACAAAGAAAGTGCTCATTTAGCCGTGTTAATGAATATGGCTGTGGTGGAACCATTTATAGAGTAAGTGTATGTTATATTGTTTTAATTATTTTGATGTGTTCATAATGCTATATATAACTTATATTCAATTATTCAATACTAGTTTGCATTTGGAGGAATTAGAAAAGTCAGACCCATGCATGACAAAAAATGCGACCTTACTTTGCGAAACACATACAAAATTTTTTGCTGATTGGATTAAAAGAAAGGTTAGTTAGATTTCAAATATATTCTCTTTTGACTATTAATCTTACTATAAAATATACATGCTAAATAAAATTTGTTGTAGATACCTATTACCTCCAAGGATCTTGATGACATGTTAAGATGGATTGCTTTTGGTCCGAAGGATGATGCCATGTCTTACAATGGATATATAATCAATGAGCAACGTTTTCATATACAAGATGTAGGGAGAGAAACTCAGAATTGTGGGGTGACTTTTAATGCGAATACTATATGTAGAGCAAGTGCAAAAGATATGTCCCAAGTGGTTAATGTGGTCACTTACTATTGAATATTGACAGATATAATTTTATTAGATTATCATACGTTTTACATTCAAGTTTTTAAGTGTCGTTGGGCGTATAAAGAAAATGGAGTAAAAGTTGATGATGATGGGTTCACTCTTGTTAATTTACAGCAAGCATCGTTTTCACGAGATCCATACATACTTGCATCTCAAGCAAGACAAATATTTTATTCAAGAGAGAATGATGTTTCTAATTGGTATGTTGTAATGAAAGCACCATCAAGAAGTTTTAATGATTTAGAGGATCACGATTGCATCGAGGAAGATATCCAAGTCATGGAAGGTAACAAAATAACCGAAATGGATGACGAAGATGTTAGTTATGTTAGAGAGGATTGCGAAGGCATACTTGAGTAGATTATATGTTCTACTTGAGTAGATTATAAAATTTGGTGTACTATCATTTGAAAAATGTATTGCAATCAAGTAGTTTCTTTTCCTTGTTTCACAGCTTTGACATTTACCACCTTTGTTCTGTCTACGACTCAAGAATCAAAACCTAGCATTAAACCTTACATATATGTCATTTGAATATGTATGGTCAGCTTTTGATTGAGGATCTTCATTTCTACTCTAGCATGCATCATTTCTACATATAACTCATTTTTTTCTATTTTAATTTTGTAATATATTTCTTTTTTGTCTGACTTTATTTGGATTTGATATGTCAAATCAAATTTAATATTATGTTTATGTTGAATTTAATTCCATTCCTATGCCAAGTTTGTTCCCTGTTGCATAATTGTCAAAAGATACCTTTTTCCCTTGTAATAACATCTTAATTACACCTTACTTAATTTTGATGAAAAATATTTTGTTTTCTCAAAAGGAAAGAAGTAATTTTATGTTTATCTTAACTTCCAAAGAATTTCTACTTTAGCTTAGGAAGATGTGCCAAATGGTTTCATGGATGTCCATAGGGTTAGATAGCTTGGGAAGATGTGTCTAAAGGATTTGTACTTTTGCTTGGAAATAATCTATAGCTATCTTTTTGCTGATATAAGAACAAATTAAATTATGAAGTGGACACATTTATTTTCTAGCATTCGGTGATATTTTTCGGTTATAAGTATTGCATGTTTCTCTTAGTTTAAGTAAATATTTCCTCCCCTTTTCCTTTTTCTTTACATAATCATTAGCATATTTTTTCTAGTCTAATAGCGATTCAAGCTAATGTTTGTTTGATAATCTTCCCTTGACATATGTGGTCCATAATTGGAAGTTGGGCATATTTTGTTGTTTTTTGACCGATTTAGTATGTAACTACAACAGTTTATTCATATTGCTTTATGAGTTATATGATACCAAATTATGATTTGGGCATGTCCTCTCCCAGACTTATATCACAAGGCACTGTAAAACTGTTTATGTAATACAATTTTTCAACTTTTGGAATATTTTCATTTACATAAGGTGCATATTAGTACTATCTTTTTTTACACAACATTTATCAACTATATAAAACAAATACTTGAGCATGGTATTGCTTAAAGTACCAAGTATTTGCTCCATATTAACAGATAAATAATATTAAAGAATCGGAACTCAGAAGACAGTGAGTGATAACCAGAGGATAGTGACTGATAAGGTAAGTGGGTAGTTAGTCTACATATGTGTTTGTGTGTATTGTGTTTGTGAGGGTTGTCTGACTGTCTGTAGGGTGAGTTGGGTTTGTGAATATGTTGTGTACTGTGTGCTTGTGTGAGTTGTGTGTGAGTTAGCATTGCTATGTTTTGTGTTTGTGAGAGGTTGCAAATTTTGTTGAATGTGTTGTGCTTTCTTTTATTAGATGTTAGGTGCCTTCATTTGTAAATGTAAGCATAGAAAACATATTAATATACATTTACGGAAATTATATGTTTTGATTATTCCATTATTAAGTACTAATGTGATTATTTATAGAGTTTACATTATAGAGTTCATATACATGTATTAATAACTATTGTATTCAAGGTTACATAATAGATACTGTTAACTGTCCTTTATATGAAGTATTCTCAAAATAAGTTACTGTTTTTTGTTTCATTTGCAGAAAAAAGATGCATTCAAGCTTTGTACGTAATCGCAACCAGAGAAAGGCTGATGAGGAATCTCAGAAGTATAAGTCAAAGCGGAAGTATAATCCAAAGAAAAAGGTTAAGATTCCAGCTGGTGCTTGCACCAACAGTGAAGAACCAACAGTCAACGCTAAGAAGCAAACCATTGTTTGCAATGAAGACAAAGAACAAGAGCCATCTGTTACCCACTCTGACCCAAATGAAGAAGGACTTTGCTCAGAAAATGAAATCCTTCCTGAACAAACTGATGATGCTGAGGGAGAAATTGGGAGAGCAAGTGAAACTGAATCCAGAAATACATCTCGGAAAGGAGGCGGTAGAGGTCCAGCAAAAGCAAAAAAACTACCATTAAGCAGTCAGGATCGAATTGAAGTTGAGTTCAATGATATAGGTATACCAATAGGGAAAGGGTCAGTACATTTATCCTCTTTTCTTGGACCGCTTGTGCGGGAGCTGGTTCCATACACACTTGATGATTGGAGGAATCTAAGTGATGAGTTAAAAGTTGTTTTGTGGCAATCGATTCAGGTACGAGTTAAAAATTGTTTTTGTTGTTTATACATCTGTTTGCAAGTTGCTACATTGCTACATTGTTACATCACGTATTATAGTTATGGCTGGAAAAAATTGTTTGATGCATACATATGGCTGTTGTTTGATTTTAATATCATGTTTTCATGTATTGTTGCAAATTAGATTAAAACTGGAAGACGATTGGCAAAGAAAAGCTGTATTTCAACAAATGGGAGTAATTTGGAGATCCTCAAAAAGTAAATTGGTTCGAAAATTAAATAAAGCGGAGACCGAGGAGGAAAGACTGAAACTGAAACCTACCAACATCAAAAGCATGAACGAATGGAGAAGGTTTGTGAAGGCGAAAACAGGTCCGGAGTTTAAGGTAACACTATTCACTATTTTATTTGCTAGAACACTTTAAAAGTTAATGATTGGGATCCAATAACACATATGGTTATTTGCACAGCAGAGTTGATTATCATTTTCAAAAGAACAATTTTATTATCCAATAACACATATGATTTTGTTTTAGTCTCAAAAAAAGAAAACGTTTTGCGCTTCATTTGTTTTGTATTTATGTTCACTGTGCATTTTTGTTCTTTGTTCTTGTGTGCATGTCAACTCAACACTTTCCATTTTAACTTTGTTCATTTTGTACACATTTCTTGTTCACTTGAATTTAGTTCATTTTAGTGTTGTGTGTTTGGTTTTGTATTGTGTTATCTTGCATTAAAAAAATTGTTGGATTTGTTTTCATCTTGCATTGGAATTTTCAACTAGTTTGCTATTACATTTCATTTCCTGGCTTTTGCATTTCGTTTTCTGTTTTACATTGCTATTGCATTTCATACTTCAACAAGCTTGCATTGCATATACCCAAAAACAAAAATAAAACAAAAAACATTGCATTGCATCTTAGAATTTAGTTTTCATTTTTACATATCTGTTTCTTGTGCTGACTGTTTTCACTTGATATTATATTCACTGTTTTATTTCATTTGTCTTTTAGTTTCTAATACATTGAATTTTCCTCTACTACAAGCAACTGTTTTCAAGTTTTTGTTCTCTATTTACAAAACAAAATATCCATGTTTCTTCTTTACATTGCCTTTATCAAACACTTCTCAAACAACTTCTCTCTGTCACTCTTCACTTCCTCAACTAAGCTGCCATTATCCTATAATAATATATCAAATTCTCTCTATCACTCTTCACTTTCTCAAACAACGAAGCTGCCATTATCCTATAACAATATATCAACAATATATCTTTCTATTTTACATAAATAAAGTGAGAAATATTCGGCCCTTAGGGATAAACAACTTCCACACACAACTGGTCGTAAGGGAATGGCTAGATTGACCGAAGACGTGGTTAGTTAATTAAGTATAGCTTTATTTAATATTATTTTACACCTGTCCGGTTTTTTATTTAATGTTATCCTAAATTTAGAAAAAAGAAAGTCCAAGTCCATCGTCCATAACTAGAGCTGATGTTTGGATTAAATCTCACATAAAAAATGGTGAACCGGTGACCGTGGAAGCTGGAAATGCTATTGTAAGTTTTTTTTTATTTTATCTGTATATAAAAAAAATTCCGAAAGTACGATAATTTTACCATTGTACATTATCTATTTGTATTTATTTATGTAGGAGGAGATTAAAAAAATTGGTAGCCTATCACATTTCGGTTCGTCACAGAATGTCAGTGGAGATGCTCTTGTGCATGTACTCGGACAAGATAAACCTGGACGGTTAAGGGCATTGGGAAGGGGTTGCACTTTAACCAAGCTAGCTGTGGCCCAGTCCAAAGATAAACAAGTATCGCAGTGTCGAGAGGAAATAGCAGAAATGAAGAGTATGCTGCAGGTTCTGATGAACCAGAAGGTAAACTATTAAAAGTAATTTATATATGTAAAATCAAAAATTCAAAGCGCCATATAATTTAAAATACTAAAAAGGACAAATTTATTCTCTCTTACAAACTTATTATATGTTCTCTGCCATTTTAAGTATGGTCATTTTAATTTTAGCAATTCAATTTTTTTTTCACTTGCTGGTTTCGGTAGCCATATTAATTTCATCCCATCATTTATAGCTGTAAAATACATTAAATGATCAAAGTCCATTTAGTAGTTTTCGATAGTCAATTAAACGCCTACATTACATTTAATTGAGTGCTTTTAAGATTAAAATATCCTGATATTAGAGCTTTGCTGCAGGTTGTAGAAAGTTCGAAAAGGAGCACATCTGAATTGGTAAAATAATAATTATATTATTCAAGAAATAACATTTAGATTTTAAATTTTGATCCAGTGATTGCTATAATTTTTTGTTGAATAATTGCAGAGCAATGACGATGTGTGTTCGATGTTGAATTGGGATGGAAACTGTGAAGTTGTTGCCAATGGGAGGGTGTTGTCCAGGGACCCAACTGCGGTTGTCAATGACATTCATCTTGGACCAAATGCTGTGAGCGATGTTGTAGATATCGTGGACAAACCAGATGCTCGTTTATGGAGGCCTACACCTAAAATGACAGTATTAGCAGACGTTGTGAGTAAGGTAGTAGGTTGGCCATCAACTTGCATTAAGATGGCGCTGCGAGTAAATTTGAACGACATTAGTACGGTAAATTTTACACTTCTCATACTAAACTGTTGAATTACACTTCTCATTGAAACATACTAAAGTTGATTTAAGTGAAGGTAAATTAAACTTGCATTAAGATGGCGCTGCGAGTAAATTTTTTTATATTAACAGCACTGTCCACAATATTATGGTTGGAATTACACTTCTCATTTTATAACATGCGAATGAATTGCTAAGTAATTTGCTAAGTAGAAATTTATTTGTTTGTTAAAATAAACCATCTTTATATTTATTTGTTTGTTAAAATTACACTTCTCATTTTATAACCTGTGAATGATTTACTAAGTAATTTGCTAAGTAGAAATTTATTTGTTTGTTAAAATAAACCATCTTTATATTTATTTGTTTGTTAAAATTACACTTCTCATTTTTAGAGTAACAGCACTGTCCAAGACGACAAATGCAAGATTTATGGTTGGAATGAGGGTGAAGGGGTTGTTGCCGAAGGAAGAGTCTACTCCAGAGAGCCACAATATGTTGTTAATGGTATTCCGCTCGGTCCGTCTGCCGTTGTGATTTCGGTCGACAGAGTAATAAATAACGATGCTTATTTGTGGTGACCCACATGTGATATGTCGTGCATTGGACATGCAGTTGGTAGGAAAGTAGCATGGCCAAAATCAAAAGTTGAAGTTGATAAAGAAAATGTAAATGACAGTGTAAATTATGTGACTTCTCCCATGAAATCTACACCCGTGGTCACGAAGAAATCAGAGCATGTAAGTATTAATTTTCAAAATTGAAGAAATTACCTGTGCATGAAATTTTACTTATTATGTGTATGTATAAATTCTGCATAATAATCTCTTTTTTCCAGCCAATTGCAAAGTGGACAAAAGATAGCAAATGCCAGTTGATCGATTTGGGTGGAACAAACGTAGTGGCTGAGGGAACTGTTGCATCAACTGATCCGATAACGCTGGTCCATTGTCGTCCATTGGGACTTAATGCTGTAAAAGTTTGGGTTGATATTGTGAGAGATGCAAATGCAGAGCTATAGAGACCAACATCGGCGTTGACGTGCATGGAAGATGCACTTGGCGTTCCCATAGATTAGCCAACGGAAATAGTCATCCTGAAAACAAACTGAAAGGTATATAACTAGTTCATCGTAAATGTTTTCAAACTTTGATTCTAATACCCTGACAATATTCCAAGATAATCGACTATAAAAATTAGTTATATTACTCAATAAATATTGGTGTAGAGCTAGAAGTGATTGAATTGGTGATTGAATGTTGTCAGTTTGGATGGGGAGGGGTTGTTGCAAGGCAGTTGATGGAAACTGTGTTGAAGTAGGGAAGTGATGCTTGTAGTAGACAGAACTATAATGACCGAGGTTGTTTGAACTGAAGCGGTTTGAAGGTGGAACAGTTCAAGTGAAGGTGAAGTTTTTATAAGTAAGGGTGATATTGGTGGTAGGTTGTTTAAGGGATAAGGAGGGTTGTATTGTTTGTGATTGAGGAATGAATGATTTTGACTTGGTGTTGGAGTGGCAGTTTGAGGAAGTTGTGATGATGGTTGTTATCAGGTTTGGGTGAGGTTATAGGGAGGAGGAAGTGTTGGCAGTGATGATCCAGAAGTCGGGGAACTGTCGGGGATGTTAGCAGTTTTGTGGTGGAGTTTTGGTGAAGTTGAGATGGTGGACAGTTTGGCTACTGTCGGATTTGGATATGTTGTGGAGTTAGAGTTTGTATTCAAGGGTTTGGTGTTGATATGTTGGCAGTGTGTTGTTTGGATGTAGGGTGGTATATGAAGCAAGTGTTAAAGAGGAGTGACTGGAAGATTGAAGGGGAGATTGCTGAGTGGTCGAAGTGTGGAGATGATTGAAGTGTGGTCGAAGTGCATTTGTAGTGAACTATAGTGATATGTAATGCACGAAAGGTTAGGTTGCAGTAGGTCTGTTGAGTGATCAGAGGAGCTACGGTTAGGTTTTAGAAGCACGGTGGTTCGATTGTACCAGTGATGAAGAACAGGGAAGATGGACGAGTTGTTTGGCAGGTTCGAATTTTTTTGGCTGTGTTGTGGGACGAGTTGTGGGTATGGTCGGAAGTTCGTATCAAATATGATTGTGAGGAAGTTTTGGTGGAGAAGGTGACTGTGTTGTGTTAGAAGTTGGTGTGAACAAGTAGTGTATAGGCAGAGGGAATGAAGGAAGGAAATGGGGATGTTATCAGGTGAATTTGCTGTTTTGAATGGAGCGCATGGTTGAAGAGGATGGTCGTCGTATGGCAAGTCTAATGCACTGACTTCACAACTATGATGTAAAAGTTGTTGGATGATTACAATGTGCTCATATCAGTGGTTAATACGCAGAGGCATATTTGTTTGAAGTATTATAGTCTAAGGACTTCTATATTTGTCCATTTTTGATCTTTGATACCTTCACCTCACAAATATTTAGTAACATGATTATTATTGTTACAGGTAGATAAACGTTTGTGAAGAATTCAAGCAGAAGCAGTGGTTTTTGGTATGGTAGCAACACATGTATGTAGTTAGGTTGATTAAAACTGTTATGAAACTATTATGAAACTAGTATGTACGGTAGCAGCACTACTTTAGCTGCATGTACTATTATGAAACTGTTTATGGTAGTTTGGTTGTGTAAACGTACGTATGCTTAACCTTTTGTCTTGACACTGATGTATATAGTGGTGACTATGTAATTACTTTTGTTTGTGTTATTGTGGTTCATTGAATGTGTATGTGTTTATATATTACGTTATTGTATAAGTTTTGAAGTACTTGAATTGGAGGCGAAATTAGATGTAGTCGTGGAACAGCAGGCAATAAAATCGAAACATACGGTGGTGGAGAAAATATGCCACCAAAAATATTTTTTGTAGCGTTTAAAAAGCGCTATAGAATCAGCAATTATAGTAACTCAGATAATCTCTGTGGCGTTCAAAAAACGCTGCAAAAAATAATAATAAGTGCGACAAAAAATAAGATAGTAAACGACACCTTTTCGGTGGCGTTTCTTAAACGCTGTAAAAAAGATCTTTAGTAACGTTTAAAAAACGCTGCCAAATATTCATTTATAGTGGCGTTAAAGTAAATGCAACAAAAAATCATGGATTTTTAGTCGCATGTTTTCTAGCGGCGTTTATCAAAACGCCACCAAAACTTTTTGTAGCGTTTTTTGAGCGCCACTAAAAATCAAATTTCTTGTAGTGTGAAGCTGTTTACAAAACATTTGATTATACGTATACAATACATATCAGAGTTTCACATACCAGAGAATAATAAAATGCAGCGGAGTACATGATGCAGTGCATAATAAATAGATACAATATCATCGTCTTCGTCCTCCAGAAATAAAGTCTTCAAATCCTGAAATGCTCAGACTGACCTAAGCGAATTAAAAAGACAAAACACTCGAGTCGGAACTAAAAAATCTTATGTAAGTTAAATCAATAGTAAATAATATGAGTGGAACGGTGTCAGAGATGTTTACGGGATTTGACATCTCCTATCCAGTGTCTAACATGAGTGCGGTAACTTAAGAGATGTTCGGAATTTACATCTCCTAAGGATCCGTTAAACTATTTACTATGTAGTAATATTTCGCTATTATAATAATGTCTAATAGTAAAATAAACTTACTTTAAAATAGCGTTAAGGAGTGACCCAATATTCCCCTTAACATGTAATAGTGTCAATAGTTTATACAGTACCGTAATACCTCTAGATCGGGAGGTTACCAGAGGATACTGCATAGGAACGACACAACTCAAACTCGTACAAGGCGTGCTAGGGTAGGTGGCACAGCACAACTAGGCAATGTCAGGGTAGATATACCAATTACGCTTCCGGACCGGTGGTAACGCGTAGCAGCTACTATCGTCCATCTCGAGCCACACCCCCAAAATCAAAAGGGCCCAAATCAATCACAAAGTAATAGAATGGTATCGAAGGAGTGTGTTCGATAAAAGGTGCTACCTTCTTAGCCCGTCAATCGCTCCTGTTTTAGACACCTTATGCCAACTTACGGGAGTCAGGCCCACGTATATACCATAAAGGAAGCGTCGTCACCATCCTACTTCATTCTGGAATCTCCACCACGTACACGGTTGTTAAAGTAGTTTTTGGAGTTGGCAGAGAGTATGACAACTTTCGATCCCGATCTTTTTAACCACCAACCGTTATTATTACACCGCGGTCGTTTCAAAATAATTATACTTCAAAGCAAGAGTATACTATCCATTTCAAAACCATATAAATAGGATACCATTTCCGTTTTAAAAACTAAACAATATGATATCGTTTTATGAAAACCCAAATCAATATAATATCATTTTTATTTCAAATATATCCTTTCCAAAATCATAGCACTTTCAAAATTAAAATATTTCAAAACCAAACGTTTGAAATATAACCTTTCAAAACATAATACTTCGAATTTCATAACTTCTAAACCATAACGTCTGAAACTTAAATGGTTTGGAGATTCAAACAGTATATAAAATAAAATAGTTTGAATTTAAAATTTCTTTATAAAGTAACATAATTTCCTTGACTTCACAAATTTTATTCACTTTAAATTAAATCTCGATTCATAACTTTCAACTCACTTTCTGTTTCCATAAACCATTTCAATTTCAATATATTTCAAACTTTGAGTATTAAACAATTTCAAAACTAAGGTTGGAAATTACGATTCAGCAATTCAATGTTCGATTTTTAGTTTTGAAATATTTGCACAATAAATCCATTTTAATTTAAATAAAACTCAAATTACAAATAACCAAATATTTCCTTCAATTTATTTTTACTTGAAATATTCGTTAATTCATCTTAAACCAAAATCCAGTCATAAAAATCATACCTTTAAAATCTCAATTTTATTAAATTTCGATCACTTTCATATTTATCTTCCCACCTTATTCTCATTTAAGTCATTATAAACTCCAGAAATATAATTTTAATAAATACTTGACCATATTATATCTTAATAAAATCCAACTTTATTATTAAACTTATTTTATTCTTTAAACCAATTTTATACATAGCTTAAAACTAAGAATTTAACTATATGTAAAATAACATTAAAAAATATCCTAATCAATATCTCGTAAAACCGTATATTTCTTTACCAAACCATAGAAATCATTTCAAAATGCTTATATATGTAGACCACGGTGTCTGTATATAATATTCAACCCTATGTTCAAGTGATATAGATATTTATTATTTCAATCCGTAATTTAAAATAAAAATACGGTTATATATCATTTCGAACTGTAATCCCGAATGAAATAAAACACATAGCAACTTGCAATTTATAAAAATTTAAAATACAACATCCATTCATCCAATATCAATCAACAACCATTTATCGCAATCATTGTCCAATTCAAACAATAACATCAATATAGAACAGATAATAAATAACAGGTATTTACTGGGAGTTTATATTCAATAATAAATTAAATAACAATTTAATTCAATAAATTAAATTTAACTGAGATGATGATCAAAAATATGCCAAACGGTCATAATTAAATTTCTAATCACATCAGAAATTAATTTAACGCACATAAGAAATTTTAGAAGTTGTGAGTGGGTTAAAACTCTCACCTTTTGAATTTAAATTGAACTTAAATCCAACTTAAACCAAAAATTTCAGCAGTCTCAAAATCTGTCCAAACCGGCGCCCAAATATTCGGAATTTTAATACGAACCTAACGGAGAAAATCGCGTGAAACGGAACTTGTATGCACAAGTTATACGAATTAGAAGATTTGAAAACAAAATTTAAATTAAAACAAAAATAAACAACTCATCCCCCTAAACAAAGCCACGTCACCCCATCTTCTTCATCGTTTCTAGAAATACACGCACGCAAAAAAAATCGAGCCGCCACAAACGCCACCGTGGGCCTCCATCGGCCGCGACCCTATCACCGTTCGCCACCTCTTTGATGGCCACTGCCATGGCCGAAGATCGGCGCCTCATCATGGCCGCCGCCGCCTCTTCGAGTTAGGGTTTCAAAACCTAATTGCCGATTCCAGGCCACGAAAGGTGGAGAAAGTCCACACTTCCACCATCGGTCGACTCCGTATGACGCATACTCCAAAACCCACATCTTAACTTCGCTTATTGCTGACGAAATTGAAAACCCCCAAATCAACTTTGACCATGATTTCAAGTTGATTCGAGCACTGTTATGAGAAACAAACAAAAGCCGTAGATTTACATCGATGTGATCTTCGAAATATATTTTTTTTGAATTTTTTTGAAAGTTTGAATTTCGATTTGATTTTCGAATTGCATTTTGGTTTGGAATTGAGGATTTGTCTGCCATTGAGAAAGAGGAGCAACAGAAAGAATTGTACATACAGACAAATGAGAAATAGAAAGGCTACTAGGGTTTATAACAGTGTACTTATAGGTAGGGTTGAAAATAGAAAGAGCGGACCTGATTTGATTGAACGATATCAGCCCAAAAGCCCGTTTCGACTCCGGAACGAAAATGCGCCAACCCATATATCAAAATAAATGTTTTTGACTATTTTAAACGAAATGGAACAGGTTTCATTTCCAAATTCCATCGTATGAAGAAGTTATGTTAAAATCAAGTTATTTCAAATTGATTTCAATTAAATCGATTTCCAGGCGTTTCGGGTCTGTACGATCAAACGACAAGCCCGATCGCTACGAAACTTGAAATCCTACGATCATTCGCCGTTACGGATCCGATGAAACTGGTTTCATCGGAATCCGAGTCAGTGGTGAAAATGGCTATTTTTATATTAATTTAATAAATTAATAATTAATTAATTAAATCATTTTTTCAATTTCACTTCCATAATTAGCAAATCTAATCATTTTTTATTTCTTCAACAATTGTAATACTTTAAACAATTTAGATATCAATTCAAAGTTAATTAATCTACCAATTTCCGTATTCAATTTCAATTTTAATAAATTCATTAATCATCAATTGAAATTCCAAATAAATCCATTTATTTGATTCTAATTCTTGTTATTCAATCCATTATCATCAAATAGATAAAATTAACATTGGTTCATGCTTTATTACCTAAATATTTTCATATTTCATCTAAATTAATATTTACGTAATATTTAAATTTAATTCTATTTAGTTGCAATTAATCCATTTATAAAGATTTAAATTCTAATAAATTAATAAATCTTGACTTCCTTTCTTTTTATTCAACTAATTATCATATTATGAATAAAATTAACATTATTTCCGATTATTACTTTAATTTACATTTACAAAACGTTAAATTTAGATTTATTGCAATTGATTACCAATAGTTTATTTAACACATTAAATAAATAAACAACCTATATTAATTGTCACCTATTTGCTTTTAATTGCATTTATAAGTTCTTTACTTACCAACCCAGGTCATAAATCCATATATAACACTAATTTTATTCCATTACTATTTATGATACCCATGCATTACATACTTCAATATTTCCATTCGCCTATCCTATATTGAATTCATAACCAAGTTGTAACATATTTTTTTTTCAATTAACATGGGAGTCCATTCAATTTGTTACTAATTTACTTACATTAATACTATCACACTTATTTTGGTTATTATTTCATATATAGACCACAAGTTTTCATTCCTTTCAATATTAATTTACTAAAGTCTCACTCTATTAACAAAATTAATCATCAAAATTTTACGGGTCGTTACATGATGCCTTTGAACAACTGATTTAGTCTGGTCTGTTTCTGGTCAGTTGAGGTCTAGTACTTCACGTAGTCTGCATTTTAGTGATGCATTGTTGCCTTTGTTGTTGTAGTTATGGTTTCATGTGTACATGAGCATTGCATCCATCTTTCTGTGATCTTCTTGAAGTCTGGTTGAGTTTTTTTGTTGAGACTTCATGTAGCATTGTTGAAATTGAGCTTGTAGTCTCCTCACATTTCATATACACCGTCATTTTTTCATGTAGTCTTCAGGTGTTGCTCCGGACCATCTATGTTGGTATAGCCCTTATGTTGAGTCTAGTTGCATGCTTGTCCATGTGTGCATATTGTTTCGAGTCTGTGCGTATGAACTTGTACATTTCTTGTACCATTTTGAGTTGTTGTAGTCTTGTGCATACTGTTGATTTTGTGTTTGCATTTGAGTCATATGGTCACCACTGCTTGTTAGAATTGAAGTCTATACTATTCATTTTCAGGTCTTCATGTTGTACTGGCTTGTGAACTGTTCAAGTGTGTTCTGTTTTGTTCTGCAGTCACCACTATTGATTGTTTTGCCGCTATATGTATATACACGTATACAAGTGTGAACTTACATGTATTCTATGCTGAAGCTTTGCATTTATGTTAGTGTTGACTTTTGATTTGGATTTTCTTTGAGTTTGGTTAAGTTGACTTGGTCGAGACTCATATGCACTTGAGTTAAATCCAGCCTTAGGCTTGGGTTTGACCTTGCGCTTACTTGTCCCTGCAATTTTATCAAGCAAGTGTATATCGGTGCGCATGACCTTGTGGCATGTACAGTAATACACTGTGCATGTCACAAGTTGTTTGTGTAAGATAAATTAAAAAATAAATAATGATGAAAAACCCAAATAACTAAGGCAAACAATATTTTCACAATACACATTCTATTGTAAATTGCAAAATAATTTCTTTTTCAATTTTATTGTGTTAGTGTTTATTTTGAAGATAGCTCGGATGCTGGATTCAGGCTGGAATAGAGTTGAAGATAAAAATACGAGTGTTGAGTGCATATGTAGTGAGATGTAATATGTAAATTGAAAATTGTAATGTAATTGAGATTTTATTGTAACTGGAAAAAAAATATGTAGTGAGAGCTCAAATTTGTCCTGTTCGAATTTGTAATAAAATATTTTTTTGAATAAAATATTTGTTTGAATATGAATTCTAAGTTATTTATTTTATTCAACAAATATTTATTTAGTTATGTGAAAAATAAAATAGTACAACAACAAATACATTTAAACGAATATATATGTTTATTATCGTCAAACGAAAATCATATGCTAGTATAATCTACAATCTTCCCCTTTTAATGATTACAAATATATATTAAGATTTTGACTCTATTAATGTATTTTGGTTTTGATGAATTATATTAGCTCTCCCTATTTAAATGTTTCCCCTACAACAAAGCTCCCCATACACAGATGCGTGTAGTTAAAACCAAAAAATTAATTAAAAATAACTTTAAATAAAAACACTCACGAATATTAGTAAGAAAAGTGCTCGAAAATCAAAATTTTGACCTCTCCCCCTTTTGTTATCATGAAATATAATAATAGTAATTGAATAGCTACGATTTTGATTAAAATATAAATCAAATCAAGGGGGAAATATTTTATTAATTAGAAACAACCTCAACATTATAGAAATGGTGGGATTATGGAAAATTTTATATAGCGATAAGAGTTTGATATCTTCAATAAAGGAGTAATTTGTGCATTTTCTCCTTTCAAATATTATACAAAAAATGTAAAGCACTTATTAACCATGCATAACCATTAGGACTTTTAAATCAGGTTAGTAGCTACCTTTTTTTAAAAAAAAATGTCAAGTATTTTCTAACCATGCATAACCGTGAGGACTTTTAAATGAGAATGGAAGCCCATATATCGAAATTCAAATAATTCACCCATGCATAACTGCGAGCACTTTTGAATGAGAGTGAATACTTTTGGATATAATTATTTACAAAAAAAATATTTTCTTATTTTGAAATACCAAATTCTGCACACTATATTATGCTGTATGGATGACAGAAAGGTGAAAGTAATAGAAATGATCATGGAGTGAGTAATAATCTAAAAACATTATAAAATTCGTTTAACTTTCATGAAATTATAAAATTATACTTCCTCTTGTTATGAAGTATAATTTAGTCACTATCCATCACTTTTCAAGCATTATAATAATTTTGATGAGTTTCAAAAGATTCAATTAGTCAATGATTATCTTTTCTAGAGTACATCTCCTTACCGAAATAAACTAGACTATTTTTAACATGATGGAAGCCCAAGTTTCAAAAAATTAAAATAAGTGGAAATCAATATTCTGTAAGAGGGTTTATGAAAATGACTTCTAGTTGAAAATAAATATAAATAATTAAAACAATTTCAACATGAGAAGATATCAGATACCACTTGTATTCGAGATATTCATGGTGATATATAGTGGTATATTAGAAAAACATGTACTCCTCAATACTCGAATTTTTTTCTTGAAATTTTCAACACGTCCATTTATATCAAGCACAAGTAAAGTAATCTATATTGAGCAAGAACACACATTCACAAAAATTCATCAAAGCAGTTTCTCATGACATTCAAAACTGAATCGGTAAAAACTAAAAACAGAAAAGTAGTAGCATTAACTATTAGCTTTCCAAAACTTCAAGAATTTCACAAATCAAAGTTATGATGTTCAAGATATGGAAAAAATACAACAATGTTGATCAAAACATAGTTAACAATATGTGAACAAAATTGAGTTAAGAGATCATACCTCACAATTCCTTCTATTCTGTGATATCTGAAATGTGATGATCTTCATCTTGTGACGACCCGAAATTTTTGAGCAATTGAAATTGGAATATTCAATTGATTTTGAATATTTAAATGTTAATTTTTAACTCGAATTCAGATATCACCAATTATTTGATAATTAAAATTTAGAATTAAATAGCTTGAATTTGAATAAATTATTGAATCTAGAGTTTTAAGCCTATTAAAAATAATTTGAAGGCTTGAAAAATTTATATTAATAGTACTGAGGATAATAGAAGTTGTAAAATTGAAATTAGCAGTGGTTTGTTCAGTTTTGAAATTTAATATCATTTAAATTGAATTTTTTACAATAGCCTTCCGAGGCACAGTCTCGGAATTCGACGAAACCAGTTTCATTGGATCCGTAATATTGTATTATTATCGGATTTCAAATTTCGTATTAATCGGAGTTAGTATGTGAGTGGACGATATATAAACGCGTTGAAAATTTAGTTGATAATAATTTAATTTAGTTTAATTTAATTAATCAAGCTTCTTCTATACGCCTTCTTCCTGTCATTTAATCACATACTTTCCCAATTCTAAGTCGTTCAATCAATTATCAAAATGCTCGAACTAAAACAAATAATAATAATAAGATAAAACAAATGATATTATTAATAATAATAATATTAATAATAATAAAAAAAATCAAGGAAGAAGCTTCTTAGGGAAGACGTGTGATAGAACAAATATAATAACAGACAACATGAGGAGGCCGAACTACCATCTCTTCTTTCCCCTAATCCTCACAGTGGAAAGGAAAAAAAAAATCTTAAATGGCCGAAGCCGTATTCCTCCAATCGAAAAACCAAATTAACCTAAACCCTAGCATCGTGCTCGTCTTGAGTCAAAAGAGGTCGCGATGCTTCGTTTGTGAATGAATCTAGGGATAAGCTTCGTGGGAAGGAGCTCGCACGGGGTTGACGGTGTAGTTTGGGGAAATGGCGCGTTAGGTTTAGGCTTGGGGTGCTCGAAAGGGCGACGGCATCGCAGCATGTTGCCGAATCAAGCACTGCGTAGGCTTCGCGAACTAGGGTTTGGATTTTGTTTTGATCGAGAATGGTATCGCGATGCTAGTAGAGGGGGAGACGATGGCACAGACTCGTCTGGTTGCCGCGAGTTCGACCATGGCGAGCTCGAATTCGAAGTTGAGGGGAGGTTCGCGTGTGGAAGTTCATGCGTGGTGGCTCGTAGGTGGGACGAAACAGAGGAGAGGTGAAGGCATTGGCGACTCCTACGAGTGATGAGGGAGATTTGTTCGATGTCAGGGCACGTATGGTACGCAGTAAGGTATTCTTTTATTAAGCAGTTAATTTTGAAGTTTAATAAATTGTTGTTGAGATTTAAATTATGTACAGCGAAAATAAAAATAAAAATATATATATGCAGTTAAAATATATATAACATAACTCATATTTACTGTTTAGTTTTAAATGTTCCAAAGTTTAAAACACATATACGGGTAATCGATATAAGGTTTTGGAAGAAATTATGTAAGGGATTTGGTGATAAAAGTGTACGATTGACATATCTAATAAATTTTAGCTATTAAAGATTATTAAAGGGAAGTATTAGCTTGAATTAAATTATTAGTAAATTTAAATTTTGTTAAGGGTGATAAAATATAGAGTTAATTAATTTATCAAATGGGGACTTAATTTTCTAATTGAATCGAATATTAATAGAACATCTAATATTTTTACAAGGTCTGAAAACAACAATGGAAAACAAGTCAAGATGGAATAGACTGCAAATCAAAAGCAAAAGGTGAGTTAATCTCACTTAGTATAATTTAAATTTAAATGATTAAATTTAAATAATTGCTTGATTGGTTGAATTGATGGATGTGCTTTAATCTGGTATATTTTGGAATGGATATTATGTTGTGCTAACATCTGTGGATGCAGGGAAACAGGTTGGAGGGATCCAACTGGACCCCTCACATTTATTTAATTATTTGATATTGTCTGTTCTGAATATTTGATATCCGGTAATGGATTATGTGGGAATGTTGAATGCTATGATTCGATTGGATATAATTGGATATGATGAATTAAAAAAAATATATATATATATATATATATATATATATATATAAATTGGTTTTGGAAAGACAATAAAAGAAGTGAATTTGTATGTAAAATAATTATAGAAAAATTGAATAAATTTAAGAATGAATTGGAAAGAAATAAAGTGCCCCTTTAAAATTCTAATAACTAAATCCTAAGTTTAGTAAGGAAAATTTGGAATAATCAGAAGTTTAATGAATTTTATATTATAAAAGAATAAAACATATAAAAAAAAAATTAAGATTCAATTTATTGAAAGAATAAAGAAGAAATTTGGAAGAAGCTGAAATCGGTATATTTCAGTTAAACGGTATAAAACCAAATTGAAAATAATAATAATATATATAAAGTCCATAAATAATGAATTTTGAGATAAACTGATAAGAAGAGAAGTTTATTTCAAATGGGATAAATTGGAAATCAATTTGGAAAATTGATTTTAGTGATTGAAGTTAGAATTTTCCCTGGATAACCAAGTACGTTTTCAAACTAAACTTTTAATTTAAATTAAAGGTTTTAAAGTTGTTGTTTTTTTTTTTAAAAAAAAGCAAGTTTTAGAAAATTTCTTATTTCCTATTTCTAATATTTAAATTCGAAAGTAAGTATTTTCTCTTAATCTATTATAGTGGTCATTATTTAAAGTATGACTTGATATTACGTTTTGAAAGGTATAAATCTAGTTTTATATTTATTAAGTAACCTTATTTTTAATATTCATATAGTATGTATTTTTAAGAAATTATTGATATAGTTTTAACTTAAATGTTTTAGAGTATATTTTAAAGTAAATGTTTTAAATTATTTTAGAATCTAGTTTTGTGCTTGGTAATTTCAGAGGAAATATAAAATATTTGGGAAAGTTGATTTTGAAAAGAAAGAGGGTTTTGAAACTGTTTTCAAGGGATTGAAAATAGAAATATATCTTGTGAAGATTTTTTTTTAAGATAAATAAATAATTTGGGAAATTATTTATTGGTTGATGGTTGTTTGTGAATATAAATTGATAGTTAAATAACCGACTATCAATATTGGACACAAATACGTTGATCTTTTGGAAGAGACCGGGATCGAGATTTATTTCTCGAAAACCACTTCGATTCGGTTTGTACGCTTCGTGCGAAAAATGTGTTCGGAGTCGAAGATGGTGCAGTGAAGTGCAAGGGCTAGTCGCTACTAATCCTGAGGATATTCCAAGATGGACGTAGTAGGAATAGCGCCTTCGGTTCCGTTCGAACCCGGGACGGACTTGTATGGACGAATGCTTGCGAAACATCGTCAGGTGGGCGATGGGCATTCTAAGTGAAAACGTTCTAAAGGTAACGCTTAGCCTCAAGCCTCATCAAATGGGCATGACTGAAAATCAGGAGATATGCAGCAAGGTTAGGTGGGTCATGCCCAAGCAGGACAAGATAATTCCCCTGTCTAGATGTCCCTTATATATTTTCGGCTTAGTGGGTGGTTGGTCGCGCCAACCACGGGGTTTATCTTGTTCGGGACTGTTCAGTAAGGAATGGTTCCGGCCTTGTGTTGCAGGGGATGAAGGGAGTAGTCCTCGTTACGGTGATCTAGGCCCCGTACTGTGACAGGTGGTACCCCAGTGCCTAGTCATTGTTGGAAATCCATTTTCCCTACGAGCCTTGTACGAGTTTTGTTTGTATTACCCACTTTTGTGGCTAGTAGCTGGAATTTAATAGATGTAACAATTTCGGCTATTTTATAAGTATTTGTAAATAGACCCTATTATAATATCAGAGGATTTCTATAAAAATTGTTTTAGCTATCGTAAGGTAAAAACCCGACATGTTTATTTGTGGCGTGGTCTTACGAGATGCTTTTGTTTTCAAAGGATTTTTGAAACTTTAATAATCAATTGGGTGTGATTTTTCTGACGCTGGTATTCCAGACTGACTCGGGTGTTATTTAACTGTAATGCTCGGGTCAGACCGAGTATTATAGGATACAGGATTTGATGCTATGGAGCTCAGGAGACGAGCAGGATGACGACACGTATTCTCGTATTTATTTATATATATTCCGCTGTTGAGTTGTGTATTCTGAGTTGTTGTATATTCATTGAATGATTGTGATGTTGAGCTGTGATTGATATACTCTGAGATGTAATATACAAACAAAAATATTTGATGTTGAGTAAAGATTATATATTATCTATTATATTTTATTCCGCTGCGATGGATAGATTCTGATGTTGATTTTGTTTTCTCTTCTTCTACCTCTTCTACCTCTTCTTCTTAAACCCAAATGGTTCGTACTTCTGTGCAACTTGAGTTGACTATTGTAGAATAGGGTTAATTCAAGGGGTACGGATTTGCGGGTCGTTTCACTTGGTATCAGAGCTTAGGTTGGTGATAACCTTGGCTCTGGTGGGAATTACTCATTTCAATTAGAGTCTATAGTACTCTAGAATGAGTCTGAGCGTATTAATAGATATGAGTGCGTACTTGTTAGTGATATGAAATTGTTTTTATATTGTGTTGATTTATCGGTTAAGTGTTTATGGATTCTGGTCGATGTGTGGGACGCCATGTCATCGATAGGGATTTCTAAACTCTTGAACAAGATAAACCGACATAGTATTATTTTAACTAGGGTAAATGAAATAATTTTACCCTAATTTATTTTATGTATATAAAAGAAAATGATTTTTCTTAATTATTATAGATATACATGGATGTTTGGTTGTTAGAAGTGATAAATATTGAATTATTATCATTATATGATAATATGATAATTGAATAGAGATTGAAATAATAACTAAAGATTTAGTAATAAATTAACATAATAGATGAAATTTATGAATGTGATTCATAATGGAATAAGGAATTGAACTCATAATTAAAAATTATGAAACCAATTCATATTACATGAATTTGTAAATGTAAACTATAATGTAAATTATAGTGTAATTAATTATTAAAGTAAGATAAAATTCCAAAGAAAAGTTTGAATTTAAAATCTAAAGAGTTTAGAATTTGGAGATTTAAGTTTCTTTGGATTGGATAATGATTTCCAAAGATTGGGAAAGATATTATATATTGAGAAATATTTTTGAATCGGATTTGAAATCTAGAGAGATTTGGAATTTAAAAATATTGGATGAATTTTAGAAAAAGAATAAAAGCATTGAACTCTTTGGTTGCTAGAAAATAACTTCGGTGATGACTGCAGCATCATCGATGTTCATTTTCGAGTTTCCGGAAGTGAATTTGTTACCAAATTGTTTTGAATTGAAATTGTTTGCAAAACTGGTTGAGTTTCGAAATTCAAAGAGATAAATTGAATTTGTCAAACGAATTTTGGATATAGAAAGTTTTAAAGGGAATTTTGAAATGTTGAAAGGTTGTTTAACTTTGGAATTTGTTGAAAAACAAAATTTCAACGGTGTAAGTGAAACTGAATGCTGGAATTTAAAATTGAATGGTGTGGAGTTATGTGGAATGGGAAAACTAGTCAGGATGGACTAAAGATAATAAATGTTTGGACATAACATTTATTGGTTAAATAATAAATTGGTGAATGAATAGATGATCAAATAATGTACTTATAAAGAGAAGTTGATATTAATAAGAAGGGATTGAAAATTTGAATTCAACAAATAAAATTTTAACTGAATTAAAATAAAATTGAATTGGAATAAGAATTCAATTGAATTATTTGATGGAATTAGATTCACACCCAAGCAAATGGAAATTGAATAAGGATTAGAATTGAAATCCATAAATCAGAATAACTTATAGGAGGATTAAAATCCATAGAAATAAAATAATGCTTGGACTATGAATAAATAAGAGGCTTGAGTTAAAAATAAAGAGGAATATATTCAAGCCTATAATAAATGGAATTGTGTAAATAATGAGTTGTAACTTATAGATTTTGAGAGGGGAATGGCAATTTCAAAATAAATATTGTTTGATGAATTGGGAAATGAAAAGAAAATCAAAACTTGAATTATAAACTAAATTGAACTAAGAAATTAAATGAGTGATATTTGAAATTAAAAATCAAGTATTGAACCATAAATAGGAGAAAACTAATTTTTATAATAAATTAGTTAATAAAATGTGTAAATGGGAACGTAATGTTGTTTAATAGAAGCTGAATTGTGAATTTATGGTGAAGTTTGGAAATAAAACTCAAGTTATAAATTGAATTCGACTCGAATTGTCAGTAAAGTAAATGTAACTGAATTGTGAGATCATGAAATTTGGTGGTAAATTGAAATGGATTGTGGATTCAGAACTTGAGTTATAAATTAAAATTTAATTTGAAGTGTTAACAATTTAAGTATAATTGAAAATACATCGAATAAAAAAAATGAAATTGGATTAAAATAGCAATGGTTTGAATGTGCAAATAAAATCCAAATAAGAGAAGATAACTTGGAAAATAGCCAGATAATAAATTGAATGAGTTGAATCTGGAAAGTTAAATTTTATAATAACCAAATCAAATGAAATTTGCAGATTTAAAATGAGATTGGATTGAAATAAAATCAAGTTAAATTGAAAAGAGAACTTGGTTTGCAAAATAAGAATGAGCTTAAGTATAAATTAGAGTGAATAAACTTAAGCCAAAAGATGGAAAGGAGTTGAATTGAATTCAACTTAAATTTAAGTTTAATAATATTGGATTGGTTTTAAATCAAGTGAAGATAAATTTTTAATCGAAATAAAATTCGATGAGTTATAAGTAATATTATTGGAATGGAATTCGAGAATAAATAATTGTAAATCGTTTAAAATTATTAAGGAATTGAAATAACTTGAGACAATAGGGAAAATAGAATGTTTCGATTTTATTAGAATGGTTTAAGTGAATTTGGATAAATTATATTGAATAAATAAATGATGGGATAAATAAGAACCTAATGAAGTATAGTTTAAATAAGTTGAGAAGTGGTATAGCTTGGGTTGTTTTGAGCTAAATAAAATAGTTGGAATAAACAAATATGGAATAAAATGTAAATGAATGGATTGTGAACAAAACTTAAATGGAATGTGTTGAGCTAAATAAATGATTGAGGATGGATTAAAATAAAAGGGGAAATTTAATTGGCAATTAAGATGAACCTAAGTTGTAAATGGTTTTGAATAAACTAATTTGATTAATAGAATGAAATGCAAGTAAATGGATTAAAAATTTGAAATGCAATGAGACTGAAAATTTATGGATTGTGAATAAATCCGAAATGGAATAGAATTAAGTGTAAGTTGAGTGGAGTAAATGTAAATTGATTATAAAATGCAAGTGCTTATATATTCACATAAATCTTGTCAAATTTGCATAGAATAAATATCTTGGGATGTAAATGGAAGTAAATAACATTCGATGTATTGATAGAAGTAAAATAAAGTGATTTTGAAAACAATTGAATTAAATATGAGTTCAATTTGCTTAAAATAAATTAAATGTAAGCTATTGTGTTTTAAACCATTCAAATGGATGAAGTTGTATACGAATGGATTGAAAACCATTCAAATTGAAAGAAAATGGTTTGTAAATAAATTGAAACAGTTAGATTAGTATGGAAACTGTATGAATTGCTTACAGAAAAATGTTTAATGTGAATTTCTTTTAGAATTCATATGTTTTAATTATTGCAAGTAAGTAAAATGTGTTAAACTTCTTATATTTGGCACTTACATGTTTAAACTGAGTAAGTACATGTACCTGGAAGCCGTGTGGCTGGATTTGGTTATGCTATTTGCTAAAACTAATAAGCCACTTGCTTAAAATGCTAAAAAAAAGGTACGCCTACGCAATTAAAATAGGAAATATGAACTGTTTTTGGTTTTTCCGACCGTGTGGGTCGATGTATATATATTTATCTCTTTTGTCAAATTGCAAAAGCTCCTCCGTACAAAGGGGACTCTGCCAAAAATTTTCAGAAATTTTGGGAGTTAGAAAATTTTTGGAAATTTTGGAAAATTTTGTTAACGACAAAAGAATTTCAAATTGGAAACTAAAATAAGTTAGTAAATAAAACTAATTGGAATAATGATATGAATTAGTTTTAAATGAAAAATAAAATTTAATATTTGGAATTGAAAACAAATTGAATTCGTATGAAAATGAAAGAATCAAGTAGAATAGAAATAGATATTAACTAAAAGTGATAAAGTGGAAACAAACAAAGAGGCATATAGAATGCTTATACTACACTTAAGAAAGGAATGGTGAATCTCTTAATTGAAAATTGATATTGCAGATATATTCTAAATTGATATTTGGATGAATAGTGACATTTGGTAAGAAAGTTGATAAAATGTTTTTGGAATGTTGTGATTGGATATTAGTGCTAAGCAGAATATGCAGGTATTATAAAGGGAAAAGAAATTGGATTTTGATTTTTGAAGATAAGTTTGAAATGCTCGACAAAGAGGTACGTATTCAATTTGGTATGAAATTTGATTGGGACTTGGATTTGGATCGAGCCACTTGGCCTTTTTGTTTTCTTTTTGGATTTGGGAGGCCGTAGAGCCATTTTGTAGTTGTACCGAGTCAGCCGCGCAAAGGAAACGCTGGCGAAATTTTTCGGGAATTTAGGGAGTTAGAAAAATTTTGAGAATTCAAAAATTTGGTTTTAAATTGAAATTTAAATGGTTAAACAAATGGTATGGTTTGGAACTAGGGAAAGGTTTGGAATATTAATGAGAATAATAATGAGTCTTTTATAAAAAGATAGTGCGATATTGAAATTGTTAGAAAATGTTTGGGTTTAAGGAAAAATAAACGGATATTGGATTATTCTTCCTAACTAGTAATTTCGGGGACGAAATTCTTTTAAGGGGGGAGGGATGTGACGACCCGAAATTTTTGAGCAATTGAAATTGGAATATTCAATTGATTTTGAATATTTAAATGTTAATTTTTAACTCGAATTCAGATATCACCAATTATTTGATAATTAAAATTTAGAATTAAATAGCTTGAATTTGAATAAATTATTGAATCTAGAGTTTTAAGCCTATTAAAAATAATTTGAAGGCTTGAAAAATTTATATTAATAGTACTGAGGATAATAGAAGTAGTAAAATTGAAATTAGCAGTGGTTTGTTCAGTTTTGAAATTTAATATCATTTAAATTGAATTTTTTACAATAGCCTTCCGAGGCACAGTCTCGGAATTCAACGAAACCAGTTTCATTGGATCCATAATATTGTATTATTATCGGATTTCAAATTTTGTATTAATCGGAGTTAGTATGTGAGTGGACGATATATAAACGCGTTGAAAATTTAGTTGATAATAATTTAATTTAGTTTAATTTAATTAATCAAGCTTCTTCTATACGCCTTCTTCCTGTCATTTAATCACATACTTTCCCAATTCTAAGTCGTTCAATCAATTATCAAAATGCTCGAACTAAAACAAATAATAATAATAAGATAAAACAAATGATATTATTAATAATAATAATATTAATAATAATAATAAAAATCAAGGAAGAAGCTTCTTAGGGAAGACGTGTGATAGAACAAATATAATAACAGACAACATGAGGAGGCCGAACTACCATCTCTTCTTTCCCCTAATCCTCACAGTGGAAAGAAAAAAAAAATCTTAAATGGCCGAAGCCGTATTCCTCCAATCGAAAAACCAAATTAACCTAAACCCTAGCATCATGCTCGTCTTGAGTCAAAAGAGGTCGCGATGCTTCGTTTGTGAATGAATCTGGGGATAAGCTTCGTGGGAAGGAGCTCGCACGGGGTTGACGGTGTAGTTTGGGGAAATGGCGCGTTAGGTTTAGGCTTGGGGTGCTCGAAAGGGCGACGGCATCGCGGCATGTTACCGAATCAAGCACTGCGTAGGCTTCGCGAACTAGGGTTTGGATTTTGTTTTGATCGAGAATGGTATCGCGATGCTAGTAGAGGGGGAGACGATGGCACAGACTCGTCTGGTTGCCGCGAGTTCGACCATGGCGAGCTCGAATTCGAAGTTGAGGGGAGGTTCGCGTGTGGAAGTTCATGCGTGGTGGCTCGTAGGTGGGACGAAACAGAGGAGAGGTGAAGGCATTGGCGACTCCTACGAGTGATGAGGGAGATTTGTTCGATGTCAGGGCACGTATGGTACGCAGTAAGGTATTCTTTTATTAAGCAGTTAATTTTGAAGTTTAATAAATTGTTGTTGAGATTTAAATTATGTACAGCGAAAATAAAAATAAAAATATATATATGCAGTTAAAATATATATAACATAACTCATATTTACTGTTTAGTTTTAAATGTTCCAAAGTTTAAAACACATATACGGGTAATCGATATAAGGTTTTGGAAGAAATTATGTAAGGGATTTGGTGATAAAAGTGTACGATTGACATATCTAATAAATTTTAGCTATTAAAGATTATTAAAGGGAAGTATTAGCTTGAATTAAATTATTAGTAAATTTAAATTTTGTTAAGGGTGATAAAATATAGAGTTAATTAATTTATCAAATGGGGACTTAATTTTCTAATTGAATCGAATATTAATAGAACATCTAATATTTTTACAAGGTCTGAAAACAACAATGGAAAACAAGTCAAGATGGAATAGACTGCAAATCAAAAGCAAAAGGTGAGTTAATCTCACTTAGTATAATTTAAATTTAAATGATTAAATTTAAATAATTGCTTGATTGGTTGAATTGATGGATGTGCTTTAATCTGGTATATTTTGGAATGGATATTATGTTGTGCTAACATCTGTGGATGCAGGGAAACAGGTTGGAGGGATCCAACTGGACCCCTCACATTTATTTAATTATTTGATATTGTCTGTTCTGAATATTTGATATCCGGTAATGGATTATGTGGGAATGTTGAATGCTATGATTCGATTGGATATAATTGGATATGATGAATTAAAAAAATATATATATATATATAAATTGGTTTTGGAAAGACAATAAAAGAAGTGAATTTGTATGTAAAATAATTATAGAAAAATTGAATAAATTTAAGAATGAATTGGAAAGAAATAAAGTGCCCCTTTAAAATTCTAATAACTAAATCCTAAGTTTAGTAAGGAAAATTTGGAATAATCAGAAGTTTAATGAATTTTATATTATAAAAGAATAAAACATATAAAAAAAAATTAAGATTCAATTTATTGAAAGAATAAAGAAGAAATTTGGAAGAAGCTGAAATCGGTATATTTCAGTTAAACGGTATAAAACCAAATTGAAAATAATAGTAATATATATAAAGTCCATAAATAATGAATTTTGAGATAAACTGATAAGAAGAGAAGTTTATTTCAAATGGGATAAATTGGAAATCAATTTGGAAAATTGATTTTAGTGATTGAAGTTAGAATTTTCCCTGGATAACCAAGTACGTTTTCAAACTAAACTTTTAATTTAAATTAAAGGTTTTAAAGTTGTTTTTTTTTTCAAAAAAAAAGCAAGTTTTAGAAAATTTCTTATTTCCTATTTCTAATATTTAAATTCGAAAGTAAGTATTTTCTCTTAATCTATTATAGTGGTCATTATTTAAAGTATGACTTGATATTACGTTTTGAAAGGTATAAATCTAGTTTTATATTTATTAAGTAACCTTATTTTTAATATTCATATAGTATGTATTTTTAAGAAATTATTGATATAGTTTTAACTTAAATGTTTTAGAGTATATTTTAAAGTAAATGTTTTAAATTATTTTAGAATCTAGTTTTGTGCTTGGTAATTTCAGAGGAAATATAAAATATTTGGGAAAGTTGATTTTGAAAAGAAAGAGGGTTTTGAAACTGTTTTCAAGGGATTGAAAATAGAAATATATCTTGTGAAGATTTTTTTTTAAGATAAATAAATAATTTGGGAAATTATTTATTGGTTGATAGTTGTTTGTGAATATAAATTGATAGTTAAATAACCGACTATCAATATTGGACACAAATACGTTGATCGTTTCGAAGAGACCGGGATCGAGATTTATTTCTCGAAAACCACTTCGATTCGGTTTGTATGCTTCGTGCGAAAAAGTGTTCGGAGTCGAAGATGGTGCAGTAAAGTGCAAGGGCTAGTCGCTACTAATCCTGAGGATATTCCAAGATGGATGTAGTAGGAATAGCGCCTTCGGTTCCGTTCGAACCCGGGACGGACTTGTATGGACGAATGCTTGCGAAACATCGTCAGGTGGGCGATGGGCATTCTAAGTGAAAACGTTCTAAAGGTAACGCTTAGCCTCAAGCCTCATCAAATGGGAATGACTGAAAATCAGGGGATATGCAACAAGGTTAGGTGGGTCATGCCCAAGCAGGACAAGATAATTCCCCTGTCTAGATGTCCCTTATATATTTTCGGCTTAGTGGGTGGTTGGTCGCGCCAACCACGGGGTTTATCTTGTTCGGGACTGTTCAGTAAGGAATGGTTCCGGCCTTGTGTTGCAGGGGATGAAGGGAGTAGTCCTCGGTACAGTGATCTAGGCCCCGTACTGTGACAGGTGGTACCCCAGTGCCTAGTCATTGTTGGAAATCCATTTTCCCTACGAGCCTTGTACGAGTTTTGTTTGTATTACCCACTTTTGTGGCTAGTAGCTGGAATTTAATAGATGTAACAATTTCGGCTATTTTATAAGTATTTGTAAATAGACCCTATTATAATATCAGAGGATTTCTATAAAAATTGTTTTAGCTATCGTAAGGTAAAAACCCGACATGTTTATTTGTGGCGTGGTCTTACGAGATGCTTTTGTTTTCAAAGGATTTTTGAAACTTTAATAATCAATTGGGTGTGATTTTTCTCACGCTGGTATTCCAGACTGACTCGGGTGTTATTTAACTGTAATGCTCGGGTCAGACCGAGTATTATAGGATACAGGATTTGATGCTATGGAGCTCAGGAGACGAGCAGGATGACGACACGTATTCTCGTATTTATTTATATATATTCCGCTGTTGAGTTGTGTATTCTGAGTTGTTGTATATTCATTGAATGATTGTGATGTTGAGCTGTGATTGATATACTCTGAGATGTAATATACAAACAAAAATATTTGATGTTGAGTAAAGATTATATATTATCTATTATATTTTATTCCGCTGCGATGGATAGATTCTGATGTTGATTTTGTTTTCTCTTCTTCTACCTCTTCTTCTTAAACCCAAATGGTTCGTACTTCTGTGCAACTTGAGTTGACTATTGTAGAATAGGGTTAATTCAAGGGGTACGGATTTGCGGGTCGTTTCACATCTAATCTTTATAGGCTAAGGAACATTTAAATTTTAGTTTATCAATCATTTAGAACAACTTGAAATTTATCTCCATCAAATTTTTTCCTTAGCCCACTTGTGTGTCTAAATTTTAGAGAAGGCAAGTGGTCTAACTAAGGATGTAGGACCACTATTATAATCTATTGAAATCTTTGGCTCCCAAATTTGTCTATATAACAAAACATTAGTGTCTACAATTGTACCCTTGGGAATTCAAAATTGTTTAAATTTCAAACCATTTATATTCGTACTATTTGGAATCCATATTTGTTTAACGGTTTTGTATTTGTATGTATTTCGACAATTATTCTTGCCATGTTCAATATTTTCACACTTTACGCGTTTGGGTATCCTTTTCCCCTTGATAGTGTTATTAGTCGTTTTTTCATATTTTGACACTTTTGCAAATCCAAGTTTATTAAATGATTTTTCTCTAATGAAAATTTTTCGAGTAATCAACTTAAGTTTATTAACTTTGGATTTTAAAATTTTATTTTTATTTATTAGCTTCGAACAACAACTAATGGTAATATTTCTCTTTTCAAAATTATTTATTTTCCAGCCCATATTTTCACTTTCACGATCTCTACTTCTAGTCTCAATTTCTAACATCTCAGTTTCAAAGAGTTGGAGTTTTTAAAATCCAATTTTTTCAAAATCCTTGATTTTTTCAATCTCCTTTTCAAACTCGTAATTTAATCGAATAATTTCAGATTTGCTCAAAATTATGTTTTCTTTTTCAAACATTTTGAAATTTTCGTTAACCTCGTTTTATTTCTTTTCAAAAATCACACATTTAGAACTTTCCAACCTCTTAAAACTCTCCAACTCTTGTTGCAAAATATTATTTTCACAAATCAACTCAGTTTTGTTTTTTTCCGAATTAAAATTTCGTTTTCTAACTTTTGGAAATTTTCATGAAAACGGTCAAATTCTTTTTCATAGTCAAAACACTTTTTGCAATTAGAATTTTTATTTTTATTAATAGTTTTAAGCTCATTTTCCAAATCATTATTTTCCTGATGTAGTTTAGATTGTTCCATTTTCAATTTATTATTTTTCATCTCATGAGCTTCATTATTTTCAATTAATTTTCAGCATAAGAGAAATAAATCATTGAATAAAAGATCACTTATCTCATCGGCTATTGAATCTTCATCACTGTTGCCTTTTGCAAATCCTGTCTAGCACGTTTCTTCAACTGAGTCGCTTGTGGAGGATTTCTCACCGTTGTTGAGTTTTGCACCATATATTGCATAAAAAGTATTCCAGATTTCCTATGCGCTTTCATTACGGAAGATACGGTTAAATTATTTTGATTAATATAAGAATATAGTATATGCATAACAAGAGCATTAATCGAATTATTTTTCTTATCTACTGTATCATATCTATTTTTAATAATATCCCAACATTTAGAATTAACAGACTTTAAATAAATTTCCATTTTTAGTTTCCAATTTAAAAATCCATTCCATCAAAAATATAGGAATAATACTGGACTGACGCTCGCTAGATTTGCAACTAGGGTTAGACATCCTTTCTATTAACCTGCTCTGATACCACTTGTAGGATTGTTTTCACCCTAAAGGGGGGTGAATAGGGTGATACTAATAATAATAAAAATTAATACGGAAATAAAAACAATATAAGAGTTCACACACAAATTTATCCAGCTTTGGCAAAACCCTGCCTACGTGCTGCCTCCAAGGTTTCCACTAGAAATTAAGTAGTCAGATGCTTACACACGTAAACTTGCGACACCTGCTAATGACTAACTTAACTCTACGCTCAAAACCCTATCACAACTCAGCCACTGAGTGGCGAATTCTCGAACTGCACCACCGTAGTTCGTAACCTAGTCACATGACTAGAGAGTTAAACAATTTTAAAAGAAAATTACAAAATAAAATAAAAAACAAAATAAAACCCTATTTAATAATTGAAGCCCAAACTATTATAATAAGCACGACCCAACTAAATAATTAAAATGAAGACACTCCCTTTATTCTCTTTTACTTCGGCCCGTATCTCTTTTATTCCATGTTGTTCCTTTATGACTTGCGATCAGAAATTAGGGTTTGTTGAAATTTAAAGTGCTGATTGAAAATTCAAATCAATTGCCTATCGTCCCTCGATTAGCTTCGATGCTCCTTGTTTTGTACTCTTCAATTTGCTTGCGATCGCTTCACTTGTGTCGAGCTCAAATGGTATAAAAATGGTATGCAATTTGCCCCGTTTTGATATTGATTATTGCTCGACTTGTTTGATTCGAGTTTTGGATATTTTATGTGATTGGTTCTAAGTATGCTCTCTGATTTATCTCGAACTCGAATGAATTTGTCGATGATGACTATGGTTGAATTTATAGGGTTCGAACACCCTATATTTTCGTTCGTATAAATATGTTTGAATTCTTCATGATTTTATTTCTTGCTTTAATTTACTATGCTCGGCCATGGATTTTAGATCGAACGATATGATATTTGATGACTAGTTCTATCTTGTACGTATACTCCATGTATTTGAATTTTGGTTCCGTCATTTTCTCCTTTGATTTGGCATTTGAATATTTGAGATAGTATATTGGGTTGACGTGATTTTTGACTTCGACTTGTTTATTTTGAAATCCTATTCAAACTGCTGCTTTTTTATCAACTCGGCTTTGTTACCCCAACTGCTACTATGTATATTTTAGCTTGGTATCCTTCCATTTCACTCTGTTGCATATGTATATACATGGTGCTTCACTGTTCCATATTTGCTGGCATGGTGAGTTTTCGTGTGTGATGGTCTTGTTGCATGTTGTCATTTAGGCAGTTGTTATTTTGAACTCTGGACCATTGCTTTGAACTTGAGAGCTTCTGTTGTCATTTTTGTATGGAGCTTTTTCCTTTATAAATTTAGAGTCTAAATTTAGAGTCTTATTCCACTGCTTTGATTCGAGGCTTCATGTAATTGGATTTATGTACATTTGAGAACTGCAAATTGCTTCATACTCAAATGATAATTGCTTCGACTCATCCGGTCTTGTTAGCCCTATATTGCTTGTACCTGTTGTCATGTTTTATTTGTTCATTACATTTCACATGTTCATGTCATTGTGCTTGATATGTCTTGGTTGCACTTCATTCTGGCTTGCATTGTATTGGTTGTCACTGTATATTGCTATGACGAGTGCACTTGTATCAGTCCATGTTGAACTGCTTGCTCATACTTGCATTTCATGTTTCCTTAGAGTTGCATTTACTTGTATGTTGGTTCTACTTGAGTCTCTGCTTACGTGCCTTTGAACTTCTGATTTGGTCTGGTTTGTCAGTTAAAGGTCTGGTACTTCATGTAGTCTGCATTTTAGTGATGCATTATTGCCTTTGTTGTTGTACTTCTGGTTTCTTGTACACATGCGCATTGCATCCATGTTTGTATGATCTTCTTGAAGTCAGGTTGAGTTTTTGTGTTGAGATTGCATGTAGCATTGCTGAAATTGAGCTTTTAGTCTCCTCACTTTATTCATATACACTGTCATTTGTCATGTGGTCTTTAGGTGTTGCTCCTGACCATCCATGTTGGTGTAGCCCTTGTGTTGAATCTGGTTGCATGCCTTGTCCATGTGTGCATATTGTTTTGAGTTTATGCATATGAACTTGTACATTTCTTGTACCATTTCGAGTTATTGCAGTCTTGTGCATACTGTTGATTTTGTGTTTGCATTTGATTCATATGGTCACCACTGTTTGTTAGCCTTGAAGTCTGTACTATTCATTTGTTGGTCTTCTTGTTGTACTGGCTTGTGAACTGTTCAAGTGTGTTCTATTTTGTTTTGAAGTCACCACTGTTGTTTGTTTTGCCACTATATGTATATACATGTATACATGTGTGAACATGCATGTATTATGTGCTGAATCTTTACATTCATGTTAGTGATGACTTTTGATCTGGATTTTCTTCGAGTTTGGTTAAGTTGACTTGGTCGAGGCTCATATGCAGTTGAGTTGAATCTAGCCTTTGGCTTGGGTTTGACCTTTTTCTCACCTGTCCTAGCAATTTTGTTAAGTAAGTGTATATCGTTGTGCACGGCCTTGTGGCATATACAGTGATACCATGTGCATGTCACAAGTTGTTCTCATAAGATGAATTAAAAAAACAAATAATGACAAACAACCCAAATAACTGAGGTAAACAATATTTTTGCAACACGCATTTTATTGTACACTGCAAAATAATTTATTTTTCAATTTTACTACGTCAGTATTTACTTTACAGACAGCTCAAATGCTGGATTCAGGCTGGAACAGAGTTGAAGATAGTGAGATGTAATATAAATTGAAAATTGTAATGTAATCGAGATTGTATTGTAATTGGAAATGTGTATATGTAGTGAGAGCTAAAATTTATACTATTCGAATTCGTAATAAAGTATTTGTTTGAATAAAATATTTGTTTAAATATGAATTCTGGATTATTTATTTTATTCAACAAATATTTATTTCATTTTGTGAAAAATAAAATAGTACAACAACAAATACATTTAAACGAATATATATATATGTGTGTGTGTGTATGTGTGTGTGTGTATATATGTGTGTGTGTGTGTGTGTGTGTCTATATATGTTTATTATCATCAAACAAAATTATATGCTAGTATATTCTACAGTTCACATTTTCTTTGTCATCACAGTGGCTTTCTTTTCCAAGTAAATTTCTTACTAAAGTAAACAAGTGTATTTTTATTATAGAAAATCGAAGTGAAAAAATCTAAGTTATTTGCAAAATACCCAAATCCAAATAAAATTGTGAAAATCTACTTTCCGGAAGGTGCTTCGCAAAAAAATTCTACTAATTTTAAAATCGGTTGAAATATAAAATCCAATGCAAATATGATCTTGAATGTAAAAATGTCTTATGCCACTTGTACATCGGCTCCCCGTGGTGGCATAAATGATATCTTAGCAATGTCATTTACATCGGATAAAGGCACACATAGCTAAAAGTTCTCTAACCCATGATTCATTGTTTATTCATCATTAGTGGCAACGAAGATAATTGTCGTACATAAACAATGGACTACTGTTGTTTTTAAGATTCATTCTATTTGAAATCCCTATTTGAAAACTTTAAGTCCTAATTTGATTTAGCACTAAACATGAAAGATTTCGATATTTAGTATTTCTAATCAGTTTTAAGTCAAAACGATAAATCAAGCAGAAGTTAGATCAAACATACTACACCTTGTTTGCATGAGCCAGAAATAATTTCAAGTAATACGTTGAAATGATTACTATTATTCAAGATTTTACTTTGATATGTTTACTTCTAAATCATCTTTTAAGTTTAAGTTGGGTGTCTGAAGTAATTTTTATGATTTAATTTTATTAAATGCTTAATTAGCGTTAGTGAGTGTTTAGGTGGGTATAAATAGTAAGACCCTAGAAAAATAGAGACCCAATATATATATATATTCAATGCTACATGAATTTTTTATAACAATATTAGAAATAGAAACCTGGTCTGCAAAGCCCCATAAAAATAACTATGTTTGTGGATTACATTTATTTCTATTTCTACATGTCGCGGTTATCAATAATCGAGCTTGTTTATTTTAAATCACATAGTTTTGATTCACGACAAGGTGACACTCACGTATGCAAGACAATATTCAACTATGGCATCATGCGACAAAAAGAGAGACAAGAACAACGGTGATACTGAACTCCTCGTTTCTATGTGTGTTTATTTGTTTTTGAGTCTTAGAAATTTTGTAAAATCTATCCTCAAGAAAGCACAACATAAACACATCTCGATTCTTTGAAAAATGGCTTGTATGTGCTACAAACATACAGCCAGTCAACTGGCAGTTTTGCCCAGTCGACTGGTTCTGTAAATGCTGCACATACATGCACATCTGTGCACGAATTTTTTACTTGATTTTTACTTTCATTCGACTGACCATTTTCGACCAGTCGACTGACCTGAATCTAACTCTCATATTTTCAAAAGACACGTTTTTCCTACGAAGGTTGCGATCGATTTCTGAACGGGAATAGTTGCTTCTCTTCATCAGAACTCTTCATCAATGGCAACAACTCTCTGTTTTCTATATATACTTATTTCCAAACATTCTACAATCATCAAATCATTCTAACTACTCTCTATTACTCTTGTGCTCTCATATTCTTGCATTCTAACTACATTCTATATCTAATTGCTTTAAATCTCCGAATTACTTACATATTCCTTGATTCTAAGCAATATCTTCCTTTCTTATTCTCATATACATTTCAAATACTTGAGGATTTGATTATACGAAGCGTGTACTTCAAGACATATCTGTGTTATCAAGAACATACTTGTCAACAAAGTTTTTCTGTATCAAGTAGAAGTCCTATTCAGTTGCTCAGGCAGAAAGTCCTCTTCGGCTGCTGAGGCGGAAATCCTGTTCGAATGCTCAGGTGTTTGTGTGCCTATTCCTCCAGGTTAAGTGAGGGTTGTAGTTTTAGAGAAATTCCAGAAGGAGTCTGGGACTGGACGTAGGACGATGCTCCGAACCAGTATAAAAATTCCTGGTGTTATTTTACTTTACTACTTTTATATTCCACAATATTTATTGTATAGCTATCATCACTACATTATGTATTAGCATATGTCCATATTATATGATCCATAGCACAATTAATTTGGTATCAGAGCATTAGGTCATCATATAACCGTCACACAGTTATTTGATATCTCAGTAACATGGATAGTAACACTAACACCAGTTTTATTGAAGGTCAATCCACTGCACGACCTCTACTGTTTAATGGCATGAATTATAACTATTGGGCTACACGAATGCGTGTGTGTGTGTGTATGCAAGCAAATAGTTTTGATTCATGGAACCTTACAAAATCAGAATATCACATACCCACAACTGAATATTCAACATGGTAAAACACCCAAAAACAAGATGTTGCTTCAAATACCAAAGCCATGAACATGTTATTTTGTGCTTTAGATAAAAATGAGTTTAATCGTGTTAGTATGTGCAACACTGCATATGAAATATGTAGAACACTAAAAGTCACTCATGAAGGTACTAATAAGGTTGAACAAAGTAAAATATCTATGCTTAAGAATCAATTTCAAAATTTTAGGATGATGCAAGATGAATCTATAAATGATATGTACTCCAGACTTCAAGATATTCATCATTCTTTATTAGGACCAGGAGAGAGATATTCCGACTTTGATATTGTTTCAAAAATCCTTAACTCTTTAACGGACGAATGGGGAAGAAAAGTTTTATCTATTGAAGAAGCTAATGATCTTTCTACCATGAAAGCAGAACAGTTAATATGAAATCTAATGTCCTATGAATAAATTTGCAGGCTAAAAGAGTACAAACACAAGACAAAAAGAACGTAGCTTTTCATGCTGAAGAAGAAGACTCAGATTTAGATAAGGAAGACCTAGCATTTATTGCCAAAAACTTTAAAAAGTTTTTGAAATATAGAAAAAGGAACAAGAGTAATGGAAAACGAAGCTTCAACAATAATTCCAACAAAACATCAGCCTCAGCAATATACTGTTTCAACTGCCACAAAAAAGGACACATACAAAAATATTGTCCAGAACAATAGAAAGCATACAATAATAAGAATAAGAAGGACAAGTTCAAGAGAAAAGCTTTTCCAATAACATGGGATGGCTCAGATTCTTCGTCTTCTGAAAGCGAAAGTGACAGTGATAATGAACAAGCAATGTATTCTTCATACCAAAAGATAACGAGGTTAGTGATCTAACTTTTGATGATATGATAGAAATAAATTCAGAACTTCTAGCCACTTTAAAAAGTCTCAAAAGAAAATACAAAGAAACTTTGGAAAATCAGAAAAGAGCAGAATTCGAAAGACATACGCTTAAAAATGAGAAGAAAATATTAGAAGAAGAACTTGAGAAACTTCAAAATTCACTCTCTAGCAATTCTTAGCTCGCTCATTTAAGTCAAGAAATAGAAGCTCAAAAAGAAAAGAATGATGCTCTAGCTTCTAAAAATCATGAGCTAAAAACAAAAATCAAAATTGTTGAGTTAGATAACACTAGTCTCAAAACAAAACTAAATGACATTACTAAAAACATTTCCGATTTTAATAAAGGAAGAGAAAATTTATCTAGTATTATTAAAAATTCTCAACCTACTTCAAACAAAAAGGGATTAGGTTATGTTAAGAAATCAAAAGCTCCACCTAAAAATGAAAACAAAAGGAGAAATGATTATAAACCTTGGACTAGAAAAGAACCTTTAAAAAGAAAATCCAATCTGAAAACTATGAAAATATGGATTCCTAAAACAAACAATAGTTGATTAGGAAGAAATATATAAATTCATTTTTTGAATCTGTGCATAAAAATAAGAACTATATTTTCAAAGGGGATACTGAACCATCTTGGGTTTGGTTTTGTAAGACCTAACTCTTAGGACCTTATCAAAAATTGGGTACCAATGTTATTCTTTATTTTTTTATAGGTCCCACTTAAAGAGAGGTGAAAATGGATACTCGACAGCGATTTCTCAAGACATATGACAGGTGAAAAAATATGCTATCAAACATTACTTACTCGGATGGAGGCTCTGTTACTTTTGGAGACAATTCTAAAGGATATATCTTCGGAAAAGGTAATGTCAGCAATGTCAGTACATCTAATTTACCTCTTATTTCCAATGTTTTGTTTGTTAAAAATTTAAAATTTAATTACTTAGTATCAGCTAATTGTGTGATAAAGGATTCAAAATCACTTTTTATGGAAATAAGTGTAGCATTTTTGAACAACATAATAATCTTATTTTTGAAGGTTTTAGAGATAAAAATATTTATGTTTTTAATACGAATATAAATTTTAATACAAATATGTGCTTATTAGCCAAAGAAAATGATCATTGGTTATGGCATAAAAGGTTTTGTCATATAAATTTTAGAGCTATTTCAAAGTTATCTAAAAATGATTTAGTAAAAGGGTTACCAAAAATGAATTTTAAAGTAGAACATATTTATGATGCATGTCGGTTAGGAAATTAACTAAGTCATCTTTTAAATCTAAAAAGAATATTTCGACAATGCAACAACTTGAATTACTACACGTGGATTTATTTGGACCAACACAAGTATAATCCATAAATCATAGTAAATATGTGTTTGTAATTGTCGATGACTTTTCTACGTATACTTGGAAATTTTTTATGAAAAACAAAAGTGATACTTTTGATCATTTCAAATCTTTTGTTAAAAGAATTCAAAATTTTAAAAGTTAAAAAATTAAATATTAGGAGTGATCATGGAGGTGAATTCAAAAACAAAGTTTTTGAACATTTTTGTAAGAAGAAAGGAATAATCCATAATTTTTTGTTTCCAAGAACTCCTCAACAAAATGAAGTAGTGGAACGAAAAAATAGAACCTTACAAGAATGTGTAAGGACTTTGTTAAATGGAAACATGTTGCCAAAACACTTCTGAGCGGAAGCTATTGCTACCACTTGTCATGTCTTGAATCGTGTTTCTATTCGACCACTAACTAAGAATACTCCTTATGAATTATTTAATGAAAGAAAACCAAACATTTCATATTTTAAAATTTTTGGTTCAAAATGTTTTGTTTTAAACACAAAAGAACAGCTTGGCAAATTCGATCCAAAATCGAATGAAGGAATCTTTGTAGGATACTCAAACGAAGCAAAGCTTATCGAATTTTTAATAAAAACACAAATATCATCAAAGAAAAACTTCACGTATTGTTCGATGAAAATTTTAAACAAATTCCAAGTATTAAAGATGATGAAGAAAATATCACAAATACGGAACCTACAATTTTCAAAATAATGAAAACACTGTTCATAATAATAATGAACTAAGATCTCCTCGTAGGATATTAAGAAATCACCCCGTAAAAAATGTAATAGGAGAAATTAATTAAAATATAAGAACTAGAAATCAATTAAATCAAATGGGCCATGTAGCTTTCCTTTCGAATATAGAACCTAAAAATATAAAGGAAGCCTCAACTAATGATTATTGGATTATCGCTATGCATGAAGAACTAAACCAATTCGAAAAAAATGATGTTTCGGATTTACTTCTAAGGCCTAGTTACCAATCAGTCATTGATACAAAATGGATTTTCAAAAATAAAGCAAATGAACATTGTAATATAACTAGAAATAAAACTAGATTAGTAGCACAAGGATATAATCAAGAAGAAGGAATTGACTACGAAGAAACGTTTTCTCCGGTCGCTAAATTTGAAGCAATACGTATCTTACTAGCCTATGCATGTTTTCATAATTTTAAATTATATCAAATAGATGTAAAAAGTGCTTTTTTAAATGGTTTTATAAAAGAAATTTTTATTTGAACAACCTCCTTTATTTATTCATGAACAATTTCCAGACCATGTCTATAAATTAAAGAAAGCTTTGTACGGTCTTAAACAAGCACCACGTGCTTGATACGATCATCTCAAAAGACATCTAATAGATTCTGGTTTTGAAATTAGAAAGCTTGATCAAACTCTTTTTATTAAAAGAAACAAACAAGATATTTTAATTATTCAAATTTATGTTGATGATGTTATTTTTGGTTCTACAAATGAAAAACTATGTCAGGAATGTTAAAAAATAATGACCAAAGAATTTGAAATGTCACATATGGGAGAATTAAATTATTTTCTTGGTTTACAATTAAACATATGGCAAATGGTATTTTTATAAATCAAGAAAAATATTGTAACAATCTAATTAAACGCTTTAGTATGGAAAATACTTCTATCAAACCTACTCCTATGACTACATCTATACATCTTGATAAAGATGAAAATGGTAAAAATGTTGACCAAAAGTTATATCGAAGTATCATTGGATTGTTACTTTATTTAACTGCTAGTGGAGCTGGCATAATGATGAGTGCTCGTTTGTGTGTACGATTTCAAGCAGATCCCAAAGAATCACATATGCGAGCGGTAAAACGCATACTACGGTATCTTAGTAAAACCAAGGACTTTGGAATATTTTACCCGAAAGAATATCCTTTTGAATTAGTATCATATAGTGATGCAGATTTTGGAGGAAGTCCGCGGATAGAAAAAGTACAAGTGGGACTTGTCACTTTATTGGACGATCTCTTTTATATCGGTTTAGTAAGAAACAAAATTATGTCTCACTTTCGACGTGTGAAGCAGAATACATATCTACAGCCTTGGCATGTGCTCATGTCATCTATATGCAACAAACACTTCAAGATTTTGGTTTTAATCTAAATAAATCAACAATTTATTGTGATAACTCAAATGCTATAAACTTATCTAAAAATTCAATCAATCATTCATGAATAAAACATACTGACATTCATCATCATATTCTTCGTGATTGTATTGAAAAAGATTTAATAAATCTTGAATTTGTATCCTCTGAAAATCAATTGGCTGATATATTTACAAAACCTTTAATAGAAAATGTTTTTATAAAATTAAGATGAGAATTTGAAATTGTCTCTTCTAAAGATTTATAAATTTTTTTATATACTCATGTTCCATAAATTTTATGACCAAAATTTTATAATATTTACATTGTTATTGAAAATTTTGGCAAAAATAAAAATTTCTATATTCACGACACTACTAAGACTTGAACTCAGACCTCTTACTACACTTGCATATGTCTCTTTCCATTTGAGCTATGTATGTTTCCTGTCCTAACTAGATCTTTACATAGCATTCAAAAATTCGAAATTCAAAAAAATAGTGTAGCTGCTAGGAATCGAACTCAAGTCTCATGGCTGGTAGGTGCATGCTTTACCAGTTGTGCTATATAGTGATTACTGCTTAGTTACATTTTTAGCTTCATATTTTATTACATCGTCCCATAACCACCCATTTCTAAACTTACCTCAACCATTCTTTTATTTCCTAGCCAATATCAACTCTAAAATTCCGACCATCAATTTTTTAGGTTCTCTCTAGTTTAAATAGACCTCCCATGCACTTTTTTTTTGCTCACTCAATCTCAAAAAAAACATTCTTTCTATTATGGATTCTCAAGATTCAAACAACTCCGACGCCTCTAGGCTTTCATATGCCACATCACCATCTTCTAGGAACTCCACACGATCTCTACCAACCCCTACTCTGGCAAATGAACCAATTCATGCTTTTGGTCGATATCACTCGGGATATACTCCCGAAAGCAAAAAGCCCAAGAAAACTCTTTTTATCTCACCAAATACAAAGGAGAAATTTGATAATATACATCACTATCAACAAGAACAACTTTATCTTCAGAGGGAAATGCATTATGAACAAAGAATTAATGCTAGGCGGTTGAGCTTAATTGAACCAATAGCATAAAAATTATGTGGAAGCTCTCATAAAAAGGATGTTCTCCAACCTTCCCATCCCGTCATCCCTCCACTTCTTCAAGGAATCCTTGGTCTCCTAGCCAAAAATGACCTTCGGTGACTTCCAACTCTTGGGAACGTCAAAATAATTGGTATCCGCTACGACTAAGCACGGAATTTACCGAAATAGAACCGGACGAATCCAAGACCCCAAGTGATTTGAGCTAGATTTTTAAATGTTTTGTTTCTTTATTTCATATGTATTTTCATCATCTGTTTGTTTGATTATGAATAAAATTTCATTTTTTTCATATCACAAAAATTCTCTACCAGATTTTCCTACAGCCAGTCGATTAGCTATACGGTTCAGTCAACTAATTACAGGCCAAGAAAACTCTTGGGTTACTGGTCAGTCGACTGACCCTATTCAATTAGTTGACTGATTGGCACCTAAAAGGCCAAATAACCCTTTTTCACCTTTTCTATTCACTTTTTACTCCACATTCATTCCTACTTCTCACTTTTTACCAAAATTAACAAAACCCTAGCCCCCAATTTTGAATTTTTTCAAATTCTCCAAAATTATGGCACCTCCCAAATCAAAAGGATCTAAAAAAAAGTTCCTCTTCATCTGATCCTATTGATTCTCAAGTTGGTCAATGGCTATACGACTTGACGGTTCTCAAACGATGGAATTCCATGAAGAAATCTCGAATTTTCGAAGGTTCATTTATGAGATATTCTGATTTTGCTTCTTACGGTCGTCAAGAACTAGCAAGGAGAAGTGGTTTAGAATCTTTACTTGACTATAATTTGAATCACCACAACATTAATCATGTTATGTTCAAGTTGTTCTATGCTAACCTCAATTTAGGACATCAAAATCCCGCTATTGGAGAAGATTGTGTTTGGAGTTTAGTTTGTGAAACACCGGCTTTTCTTTCACTGGCTCGTATTGCACACATTTTACAAACTCTGGCACATGGAACAATTTTGGATGATGTTCAATGTGACACTAGAAGGAGAGATAGAGTGAGTCATATGTTTATGGGAGATGATATGACAAAATTGAAGTCCAAGTTTCTACGACCGAAAACTCGGATTTTTCACAAAACCTTAATGCGAACTTTACTTCCCTACTCCGGTTCTTATGAGCTAATTTACCCTGAAAACTTATATATGCTATCTGGGGCGACATTCAAGTCAATTGGACTTGTCGTATTTTAGATGAATTTCTCAGCTTCAATAACGGTAACATGAATATCATATATTTTGGCGAATATATCATGCGACTTCTTTTAGATATTGGTGTTCGCCAACCTGACTCGAAATTCTCTATAGTGGGCTTGACCAATATTCACACTCTTAGCCTTATGAAATTACCAGCTCGACCTCCTCATTTTGATTCCTTCGAAGACTGGCAAAGACAATAAGGTTGCCGCCAAGCCGAAAGTTCTTCTATTCACTAGTACAAAAAGTGCATATTGCTTCGCCTCATTTGCATCGGTTGAAGTAAAAATTGATGCAAATAGAACTATTTGCATCAGTTCTATCTTAATAACCGATGCAATTGGTATGTGGAAAACAATAGATGATAAAAAAATCAAATTTGCATCAGTTCTCACCAACAACCGATGCAAATAGTTTTAGTTGCATCGGTTTTAAAGTCAACCGATGCAACTACATGTTGATGGCAATATGAAATTTAGGTGGGAAATAATGAAAAATTGGCTCCAAAGTTTACTTTGGACAAATGTACTCCTTACTCCTCAATAACCCACTCCCAAAAAAAAATACCGTGCCCTCCCCTTCTTTTCATTTTCAAAATCGAACAAAAGAAGAAAAAATTAAAATGAAGCTTTTGAAAATTTTAATGGCGAAGATGGAAGCAAACTCGAAATCGATTTACAATAAGAAATCCACAGCCGAGCATCTCAAACAAATACCCGAAGAATTTTGGGTTGTTCTGCGACTAGGCGAAGCGATTTGCAGGTCGAGGCTAATAGTTTTGGGCAGTGATTCGAGGTCGAATAATTCAGACGAAATTTGGGTGCTACGGGGAATTGGAAGCGGTTTCGTAAGTCTCGATTGAAGTTCGGCTGCCGATTGGATTTGCGGTGGCGATGGCATGACGGCAGTCCCACCTCAGTTTTACCACAAAACCCTTGCGCCTCAACCCATGATTCTAGTCTCCAGCCACCACTTTACACCTCAGCCCAATACAGGTAATTAGAAAATAAACTTTATTTTGATTTTGTTGTTTAAATTGAATTTGCGTAAGGGCGTTTAATGGTTGTAACATGCATTAATGCCTAATTTGGAACAAGCTCTTATATCCATGCCTGTATTGATAACTAGAATCTCAATTTCAAATACAAGAATTATCGTTTCAACATTATAGGGTTTTGGTTCTGTTTAAGGTAAATTCCTCATTTATTTTATTGATTTTTTTAGAAATAACATCTTCCTCTATTTAGTCCAGTTATTGTTTGTCGAAGATACCATTTCTCAATTCAATTATGCTATACTAATTGCTTTATTTCCCTGGTAATGCATGAATATTTGCATTATATGTTGTAACAGTTTTCTATCCTTATTTTGGTATGAAAATGTTTAAATTAGTTATGATTTTTTCAGGAAAAAGAATCATGAAATGTAGTATGGAGTTTTTGGGTGAAGAAAAACATAATAAGATGGCTGCTAATGGAGATTGCATAGTTCCTTGCTCCTCTGTTTATAACATTGAACCATCAAAGGTATTGCATATTATTTATAAGGTGCATATTTATATCATTTATTCTTTCCAGGAAAACTTATGGTGTTATTGTTACCTTTAATGAGATATTATGCAAGCAATGCCTTAACATATATCCCACCTTTTATATATTTTTTTAGTCCAATGATGTTTTGTTTTATTTTGATCTGGACATTACTAAAATTATTGATATCATATTGTTTTTATGCAGTAACTGATCATCAAGATCATGTTTGTCCATGCGGTACACTTATAGGTATGCCATTTGAATATAAAATTATTCGCTTGAACTTTAAAGGTATAATTTCTTGCTATTTCAATATATTATTAGAGGACAATTTTAGATTTGACTACTAATTAATAAATTTCTATAAATAAATTGTTTTCACTTTAACGGATTGCTTACCATATCGAATAAATATCCGAAAAACAAACTATCATTGGTCCATTAGAATCTGAGTGTCTGTATGTACATAAGGAAAACTGTTTATCTATGTGATGAGTGGGAGAATAATTTCAGTTAATGTCCTTAAATAGTGGAAAACTGGATTTTAAATGTTTTAAGCATAAAATTTTGCTAAGCATGGCTTGAGATATATTGTATATTCCTATTTTCATTTTTTACTTCCAAATTTGCATTTTGTGAATGAGTGAGAGTTCTAGATATAAGGTAGAGCCCTTTGAGATCATAAACACCTAAAATTCTAATATGTAATTGAGACTGGTTTCACTCAGATACCACTGTAAACACACTGCTACCAAATACCACTGTAAACACACTGCTGTAACTGCCTCACACTCCTCCTGTTATGCAAACATATTCCGACCATAACTGCTACTGCTCCATCCTCAGCATCCAAACATCCATCAGTACATCCAAGCATATCACTGACCTTTGCCCCACCTTTGCTCCACCAAACTGCAGACAACACATTTTCAACCACAGCGCACTCCCTACCCACAGCAGTCATCAACCCTGTTAACCACCCCAAACCACATCACCATTTTTCATCGGTTAATTGAAGCTTGTATGTCTCAATGCTAATTGACCATGTTTACGTATCACATATTAACGATATGGTATTTTATCTTTGCAGTGTGTGCAGCTCCAGGATCAAAAACCTTCCAATTGCTTGAGTTAATACACCTGTTAGAAGAACCAGGAGTGCTTTCAGAAGGATTGGTATTCATTTATACATTGATAATGTACTAGATACCTTGTTTAATGTTTTTTAGATTAGATTTTCATTTCAGAACACTTCTAAAAGCTATTAAAAAGTTAAAATGCATCTCAAATTCTCACAGCCTTATTGTTCCTTGATGCTAGTCGCATTCAAAATTGAGATCAAGCAAACCAATTTCTGTAAAGAGAAAACAAAAGGTCAATATCTAATATTTTATAACAAATAAATTAAACTCTCATCTTTTATTCTACCTTGTAAATTAAGCAAACCCTATGTTTCTTTATTGGTTGATGCCACCTTATAAATCAAATTCTCATCTTTTCATAATACCTTGCAATGTCAGGTTATCAAACTTAGTTACAAGTTCTCAATAAAAATATAACTTCAGACAATTTTTTGCCTCATGGTATTAAATAATAACTTTTACCTTACAAACCTTTAGATGGGGCCTGACGTTATTTTTCTACCTTATGGTATATGCAAGTCACAAGGTTCTTTAAAACCTTATGTTAATTACTAAGTTAAAACTAGCATACAGATATTAAAGCTTATGTCTAAAAGAAACTGAATTCCTAATATATAATAGCCTAGCTATTGTAATAATGCTTAGGTTTTAGATATTCAGATTATAAAACTAAATATTATACATCAGTATATAGATATTAAACTTACCATACTAGGAAGCTTATTATTTAGTGAAAGCATGAAAACATTTAACAATGAATCAAGAGATTAAAAGTACTATAACATAATATTTTCTAAACATACTCAATCAAATATTTAGTAGGATGACATATACAAGTAAACATTATTTATTCATGTTCAAGTTGTACACAAAGAATGAATAGCCTGACATATTTAATAGCCTGACATATTAAGCTGTACTTGTGTACATAATGAATGGTGCATGTGTTGACAACAAATACCGACGCATGATGTCAGGACCCGATTTTTCGTCTTCCGAAAATTCAACATCGATACTCACTTTATCGACTGCCGAGAGATCGAAGGCCGGAAAACCGAACACTGAGGGTTTTTAAAAAGAATTTAAGAAAAGAAAAGGAGAGAAGAAGAGAGAAAATAGAGAAAAGAGAAAAGAAAATAGAAAATCTAGAAAAATAGAAACAGAACGGGAAGAAAACAACAGAACAACATCAGAATCTCACAATTCGCAGCGGAACAACATATAATAATAAATGAATAATCTTTAAACAAAGAACTATATCAGTTATTACATTACATTTCATTACATCATATCATCAGAGTGTACAACATCATACAACAACAACAATGCAGCGGAAAAAGAAATACTATATAAACTAGTAATCGCCATGCCATCCAGCTTGCCTCCAGCAACTCCAGAATATCCAGAATATCCTGATAAACCTAACTCTTGACTGCCCGTGTGGAAATTGGTGGGCACCCAGAGTTTAGGAAGGAAAACAATAAACTCCGAGTCAGTCATGTGACTGGTGTGAGAACTCAAAACAGTTTATTTAACTTTAAAATCAAAATAGAAGAATATTTTTAAATCAATTCGAAATGCTTTTAAAAATGAGACTACCATAAGGCCTCCCGCACACACACACAATGCAAACGCAGAATCGGAGGAGATTTCTCCTTATGATAGTCAAAGATGCTTGATACGCATTTAAAATAACATTTGATATTATTACTAGTGCATAGTGTAGTAAAATATTTCGAAAGTAAAGATATAAATCTTAGCCAACATACGACCATTATCGTATGCCTACTATAGCTAACTATGTTCAATAGCAGGTTACCGCCACATTCCATAGCAGGTTCTACAACTAATACCGTACAAGTCTCGTGTTGTTTCTTTGGATTTCCAACAAATGGTCAGGCCAAGGAACTTCCCATTGCCACATGAGAATGCCTCTGGATGGACATCCCCGAGAACCAAACCGGATCTCTACCAACACAAGGCCGGGTTACCCCTAACTGAGTAACAACTGACCGAATATGCCATCCCCCGGTCCTTTGGGACCTTTATCCGAGAGCTCTCTAATCAATTCACACAATCATAATAATAAAGTGTTTCAACATGAGTAAGTATCTGGGCTCCATACCATGATACCACCCTTTTCCAGAAGGAAATGCACATATCCTAAAGGGCGCTACCCCTCATAACCTTGCCGCATCTTTCCTGTTTTGACCATTTCCGGGGTGTGAGGCTCGACGAAGTCACGTCCACAAAAACATACTTTATACAAAAGCCATGCTTTGGGTCAACAAATGATCAACACAATGATCACCAAGATAGACGATCAAATAAATGATCCTATCACAAATAATCAACACAATGATCATTTCAGCAACACTCAGCATGTCACATTACCAAATTGGGAATATATCGCTGATAACTTCAACTATATAACCTCTGAGCTCGTACGTCTCAGAGAAGGGTGTTAAGCTAAAAGAATAAATTCTCCGCCACCAACAGAAATATATTTGAAAGAAATCGGCTTTATATCTCAAATTGTAATGTCAGACATACAATCCATACAAGTCTGTTCCGGGATCGAACAAAACCGAAGGCACTTACAAAGAAGTCCTTGCAATCCGGATATCCACAATCCTGATCGGATTCCCCATCACATATGGAGAACTCTATACCGGAGCAACTCGGTGCAGAGTCAATCGACAGGTCATCCTATCGCTCTCGCAAATATCCGGTCTTCAACACCGATCTTCAAATGCAATTCACAACGACGTATCACATACTCGGAATGGGTTATACGACCCCATGGTCCTTTCCCAGTTAACCCGAATAGTGAGCGCTTATTCAAAAATAAGTGTGGCATTCAAATTCAATCAAATCACATCAAATACCCATTCAAAGGGAAATATTGATAGTCGATTATTGAACTATCAATGGATATGCACACATCACCAGATTCCAAATAATTTTCCAAATTATTTATTTTCCAAAATATCTTTACAAGATATATAGTTTCAACACTTCAAAAATAAATCAACATTTATTTTCAAACAAATTCCCCTTTTCATTTATAAATTCCATAATGAATTTATATTCCCAAAATATCTATGAATAACCGATTTCAATTATTCATTTTCAATTTATCTTCAAAAAGATAAATTCTAATTATTCATTTTATATTGGAAAACATTTCCGTACTTATTAAATAAGTAATTCACAATCTTTTATTTTCAACACTTGGAAAATATTCAATACACTTAAATCGAATTAAGTATATATTTCATTCTTTAAGGAAATCATTCCCTTAAAAAAAATTATTTGGGTCAAAACGAATGTTGCGTAAAACATCGTTACGACAACCCAAAATCACTAGTATAGGGATTCGAAATTAAAATAGATATATAAATCCCAATACTATACAAAACATTTCCTTTCGGAAATCATTTACTATAACAACAGCCTTATAGTCCACCATTTCCTTTTATTTTTCGAAAACGTCTATTTCAACAATAAATGTTGAAATCTATGGTTTCGAATCTCAACACCTTTTAAAACATCGTTAGATCGTTTTAATTCTATTTAAAACATCAAATCCAAACCATTTTCTTTAACGTATTATTCACTATTCAAAAACGTGAATAAACTTCGTTAACCAATTTCATTCTTTTATTCATTTTAATTCAAAGGATTATTCACTATTCAAAAATGTGAATATAACTCCATTAATAGGTTATAACAATTAACTTATCAAAATAAGTCGTATGCGAATTTATAAAACAACGTTTATGAATTCCATTTCTATTTATTTATAAAAACTTCCTTTTTATAAATTCCTTTATTAACCTATTCCAGTTTATAACTCAATTATAAACCAAAAGTTTATATTACAAGTCAAATGCTTATAAAACGATTATTTTACAAAATCGTTCCTTTAAACTTCATAATTATAAATCTTATAACTAATAAGATTCAATTATTTATCCAAAACCATTCTTTAATAACTTCACAAAATTTATAAATCTTACTATTTATAAATTTCATTTATAACTTTACCATTTATAATTCTATAAATTTCATTCTTTAATGAAATTCATTTTCACTTCATTCAAACACTTATAAAAACTCGTTTTATAATGTCAATATTTCGATTTATAAATATCCATTTATAAATCTCTTAATATAAATCAAATTATATTATTATTCTAAAACGTCTTTAATTTCCTTTATAATTTCACCATTTTGATTTATAAAATAATCAAATTTTATAAATCCCATTTTTAAACTTTTCATAATAAATTCAAAAATCCAATTTAAACTATTTTATAAAATCATTAATTCATATTTCTCAAAAATCAGCTTTTAACTATATTTCACAAAAACATAATTTCATAACTTTTAAAAGTATAACGTTTATTTATTTAAAATAAATAAATTTCCAAAAATAGTTTATAACGTATACTTTTCAAAAATCATCTTAAAAAATCATTTTAAAATCCCAAAATTTGGGTCCAATGATGCTACACACCAAATAGTCAATCACGACTACAACGATCCATCATATATCGATATGATAATCAATCAAATATCAAAATATCTGAAATCAAATAAAAACTGTTGAGGAATCCTGTTGGATCCCTCCAACCTGTTTTCCTGCATCCAAAAACATTAGCACAATACCAATTTCGCTCCAGTACGAAATTATCGCGGTATATGTTTTTAATAAATATTATCCGCTTACTAACGGCGTAATAGGGTCTCATCCGCTAAAAAATACGGGAAATCAATCAACTGCAATATATACATATGCCAATATATATATATTGATATTATATATAATACCAATTTCACTGTTTATGAAATATTCGCGGTATATGTTTTTATTAAATAACATCCGCTTACTAACGGCGCATAATGTCTATTTTAACAATCAATAGATATCAATCTTCATTCAAACATGCATTCAAATATTTTAAATCTAACTATTTAAAATAAAATCGAAACTAATTCGATTGAGTGAGAAGTTCTCACCTTGATTTCAATTTCGTTTTAGCGATTTATTTCGAATAAAATTAAACGTGCGTTTAATTTCACCCGAAATTCTCACTAACTCCAAACGACTCCAAACCAACTCCATCGCGTAGTGCTCGACGATACGATTCCAACGCGACTGGTTTCGTGTGTTTTCGACCTCGTATGAAAAAGTTATTGATTTTTGAAGTTACACGAATTAATTTATAAACTAATTACAACATTAATTTAAAAATTAAAATCCTACAGCAAATCCTGGCCGTTCGTTCCTTGTACCCAGATCCTAGCCGCGCAACCTTTCTTCCTCATACGCGACTTGCTCCAGGCTATCAACGTGCTAGCCGAACCCAATACAAGAAATTAGGGTTTAACTTTGCCTCCTCCACGCCAACCTATATCACGATCTGGAACTTGCATTCGACTCGCCCTGCTCCCCCTCACCAACGCCCAGAGTATGGTGGCACTCGGCCCCACCTAGGCACGGAAAAAACGTGCGCAACACGTAGGTTTCGGCCTCCCCTAGCTCCCCCCACACGACACTAAACCTTATCATATCCGTATGGATCTGAAGCCCTCTCCATCCTCTACAACCTTGCAGTTGAACACTTCGTCTAATTGTTGATGGATCGTGAGTGATTGAGGGAGGAAGGTGGGAAAAATCTGGCCTTTGGTTATAAATGTGGCGGCTAGGGTTTGTATTAGGTTTTTATTTTATTTTTTAATAAATGAAGGGTAGGGGGTGTATTTATAGAGAAAAATTCGAACACTATTCATCCGGAAATTTCGAACTCCGATTTACGCGCCGTAACCAGCATTTCTAAGGTTTACCCCGCGTTCCGGACACAATGGAACAGGTTTCGGAAGCTAATTCGAACATCTGTGTGAGATATGGCTAAAAACGTTCAATTTAAATTAAACCGATTTAAATCGATTTCTAGGCGTTTTAATTTGTACCGGACAAACGGTAAATCCAATTGACTTGAAATTTGAAATCTTACAATAATATCACATTATGGATCCGATGAAACTGGTTTCGTCGAAATCCGAGACTTTTTGAAAAATGGCTATTTTAACTCGCCAAATTTAAATTAAAAACGATTCGATGCGTTTCGAGCTGCCACGATCAAACGATAACTCCGATTGACACGAAAATTGAAATCCGGTAATAACTAACTATTACGGATCCAATGGAACTGGTTTCGTTCAATTCTGAGACTGTTCAAAAATTGACTATTTTACAGTCGATTATTAAATATTAAAATATTCAATTTTCACAAATTAACTTTTAATTCGATTTTAAAAGTTCTAAAATATCGTTCTAACTTCAATATGATAAAATAAAATTTTACAAATCATTTTCAATCATATTTAACTCAATTTTCAATTATTTTCATAATTTAACGTATTAAATTTATCGATTTAATCATCCAATTAAATCCAATAAATCGAAATAAAATTTATTCGACTTATAAATTCACTTATAAATATTTAAAATTAATTAAATATTCAAATTTTAATTTAATAAAAATTCTGGGTCGTTACAATCTTTCCCCCTTAAAAGAATTACGTCCTCGAAATTACAAATAAGAAAAGTTACAGAATCCATTAATTTTCCCAAAATTCATAGTTAAACTTCTTACAAATCTTTACTAAGTTTTCAAATAATACTTAGTTATCTTTTCAAAAACAATTACTATTGTTTAACTTTCAACTTCAAATCAAAGTTAAAGTTTTCAAAATTTTCCCAATTTTCTCAAATTTTTCTAACGCCTTAAATTTTCGAAAAAATTCGCCATAGTCTCCTTTGCGCGGCTCGATCCGAAAAAAAAATGACAGTATATATATCACAAATATACATCTCATCAAGTAATGAGGCATCCCGAAGGGAAAAAATGTAAAAGTACGATATTTAATCCGAGATATGTACCTTATATTTTATTAGCAAGCATATACGGCTAATATAGCGCGAAAGCGAGCTCCAAATGCGAAGCAAACGCGATCCGCACCTACAAAACTCAACAAACAACATGAGAATCATGCATATAGACAATAATCTCAATATACAACATATACCAACATAACAACTATATATGCCACATAGCAATGCAACTAAACAACATATGCAATATATATATTCAACCATCAACCAACTAACATCCATAACCAATAAATATTCATTCATATTCTTATTAATATTCAATGAAATGGTTTTCTCAGTTTAATCACATTTGATTCATTAATGTTGAAATTTACTAACATTCATCCATATTAAATTTTAATTAGTTTGCATTCACTAATTAAATCCAATTTACTTTCAATTCTATTTAAGATTCACTTAACTTCCAATTAAATTTCAATTACTTTAGTTTTCAATTTCATTAACTACTTAATGAATTATATACAATCAACCAACCATCATATAACAATCAATGTATATTAATTACAATCAAATTCCTTTGCTTATATTCATTATTTCATATCAACTTAAATTTACATTTAATTGATTAACATTCAATTCATTAATTCACTTTTATTTACAACTCATATTCATAAATATGTTCATATAGTCTCACTTCTTATATATATAAGTTTATTTCTCAATTGTAAATCACTTTAATTATAATTCAATTCTTATAATTCTTTTGCTTATACAATTATTCTTTAATTTAGATTATTCAAACAACCTAACAATCAACTTATATACACTTTAATAATTCTGAAAAATTATTCCTTTATATATAAAATATAATCAAGGTAAAATTATTTCATTTACCCAATTTAAAACAATATCGTGTCGGTTTATCATGTTTAAGAGTTTAGAAACCCCTATCTACGATAGTTAGCTAGACTAGATCGACCGGAATCTATAAACAATCAACCGATAAGTCAACACAATATAAAACAATTTTTATATTCACTAACAAATACGCTCTCATAGCTATTATTACACTCAAACTCATTCTAGAGTACTACTGACTCTATCTCTAATGAATTATACCCAACAGAACCATGGTTGTCGCTTAACCATATGCTCTGATACCACATTGTCAGGACCCGATTTTTCGTCTTCCGAAAATTCAACATCGATACTCACTTTATCGACTGCCGAGAGATCGAAGGCCGGAAAACCGAACACTGAGGGTTTTTAAAAAGAATTTAAGAAAAGAAAAAGAGAGAATAAGAGAGAAAATAGAGAAAAGAGAAAAGAAAATAGAAAATCTAGAAAAATAGAAACAGAACGGGAAGAAAACAACAGAACAACATCAGAATCTCACAATTCGCAGCGGAACAACATATAATAATAAATGAATAATCTTTAAACAAAGAACTATATCAGTTATTACATTACATTTCATTACATCATATCATCAGAGTGTACAACATCATACAACAACAACAATGCAGCGGAAAAAGAAATACTATATAAACTAGTAATACGCCATGCCATCCAGCTTGCCTCCAGCAACTGCAGAATATCCAGAATATCCTGATAAACCTAACTCTTGACTGCCCGTGTGGAAATTGGTGGGCACCCAGAGTTTAGGAAGGAAAACAATAAACTCCGAGTCAGTCATGTGACTGGTGTGAGAACTCAAAACAGTTTATTTAACTTTAAAATCAAAATAGAAGAATATTTTTAAATCAATTCGAAATGCTTTTAAAAATGAGACTACCATAAGGCCTCCCGCACACACACACAATGCAAACGCAGAATCGGAGGAGATTTCTCCTTATGATAGTCAAAGATGCTTGATACGCATTTAAAATAACATTTGATATTATTACTAGTGCATAGTGTAGTAAAATATTTCGAAAGTAAAGATATAAATCTTAGCCAACATACGACCATTATCGTATGCCTACTATAGCTAACTATGTTCAATAGCAGGTTACCGCCACATTCCATAGCAGGTTCTACAACTAATACCGTACAAGTCTCGTGTTGTTTCTTTGGATTTCCAACAAATGGTCAGGCCAAGGAACTTCCCATTGCCACATGAGAATGCCTCTGGATGGACATCCCCGAGAACCAAACCGGATCTCTACCAACACAAGGCCGGGTTACCCCTAACTGAGTAACAACTGACCGAATATGCCATCCCCCGGTCCTTTGGGACCTTTATCCGAGAGCTCTCTAATCAATTCACACAATCATAATAATAAAGTGTTTCAACATGAGTAAGTATCTGGGCTCCATACCATGATACCACCCTTTTCCAGAAGGAAATGCACATATCCTAAAGGGCGCTACCCCTCATAACCTTGCCGCATCTTTCCTGTTTTGACCATTTCCGGGGTGTGAGGCTCGACGAAGTCACGTCCACAAAAACATACTTTATACAAAAGCCATGCTTTGGGTCAACAAATGATCAACACAATGATCACCAAGATAGACGATCAAATAAATGATCCTATCACAAATAATCAACACAATGATCATTTCAGCAACACTCAGCATGTCACATTACCAAATTGGGAATATATCGCTGATAACTTCAACTATATAACCTCTGAGCTCGTACGTCTCAGAGAAGGGTGTTAAGCTAAAAGAATAAATTCTCCGCCACCAACAGAAATATATTTGAAAGAAATCGGCTTTATATCTCAAATTGTAATGTCAGACATACAATCCATACAAGTCTGTTCCGGGATCGAACAAAACCGAAGGCACTTACAAAGAAGTCCTTGCAATCCGGATATCCACAATCCTGATCGGATTCCCCATCACATATGGAGAACTCTATACCGGAGCAACTCGGTGCAGAGTCAATCGACAGGTCATCCTATCGCTCTCGCAAATATCCGGTCTTCAACACCGATCTTCAAATGCAATTCACAACGACGTATCACATACTCGGAATGGGTTATACGACCCCATGGTCCTTTCCCAGTTAACCCGAATAGTGAGCGCTTATTCAAAAATAAGTGTGGCATTCAAATTCAATCAAATCACATCAAATACCCATTCAAAGGGAAATATTGATAGTCGATTATTGAACTATCAATGGATATGCACACATCACCAGATTCCAAATAATTTTCCAAATTATTTATTTTCCAAAATATCTTTACAAGATATATAGTTTCAACACTTCAAAAATAAATCAACATTTATTTTCAAACAAATTCCCCTTTTCATTTATAAATTCCATAATGAATTTATATTCCCAAAATATCTATGAATAACCGATTTCAATTATTCATTTTCAATTTATCTTCAAAAAGATAAATTCTAATTATTCATTTTATATTGGAAAACATTTCCGTACTTATTAAATAAGTAATTCACAATCTTTTATTTTCAACACTTGGAAAATATTCAATACACTTAAATCGAATTAAGTATATATTTCATTCTTTAAGGAAATCATTCCCTTAAAAAAAATTATTTGGGTCAAAACGAATGTTGCGTAAAACATCGTTACGACAACCCAAAATCACTAGTATAGGGATTCGAAATTAAAATAGATATATAAATCCCAATACTATACAAAACATTTCCTTTCGGAAATCATTTACTATAACAACAGCCTTATAGTCCACCATTTCCTTTTATTTTTCGAAAACGTCTATTTCAACAATAAATGTTGAAATCTATGGTTTCGAATCTCAACACCTTTTAAAACATCGTTAGATCGTTTTAATTCTATTTAAAACATCAAATCCAAACCATTTTCTTTAACGTATTATTCACTATTCAAAAACGTGAATAAACTTCGTTAACCAATTTCATTCTTTTATTCATTTTAATTCAAAGGATTATTCACTATTCAAAAATGTGAATATAACTCCATTAATAGGTTATAACAATTAACTTATCAAAATAAGTCGTTTGCGAATTTATAAAACAACGTTTATGAATTCCATTTCTATTTATTTATAAAAACTTCCTTTTTATAAATTCCTTTATTAACCTATTCCAGTTTATAACTCAATTATAAACCAAAAGTTTATATTACAAGTCAAATGCTTATAAAACGATTATTTTACAAAATCGTTCCTTTAAACTTCATAATTATAAATCTTATAACTAATAAGATTCAATTATTTATCCAAAACCATTCTTTAATAACTTCACAAAATTTATAAATCTTACTATTTATAAATTTCATTTATAACTTTACCATTTATAATTCTATAAATTTCATTCTTTAATGAAATTCATTTTCACTTCATTCAAACACTTATAAAAACTCGTTTTATAATGTCAATATTTCGATTTATAAATATCCATTTATAAATCTCTTAATATAAATCAAATTATATTATTATTCTAAAACGTCTTTAATTTCCTTTATAATTTCACCATTTTGATTTATAAAATAATCAAATTTTATAAATCCCATTTTTAAACTTTTCATAATAAATTCAAAAATCCAATTTAAACTATTTTATAAAATCATTAATTCATATTTCTCAAAAATCAGCTTTTAACTATATTTCACAAAAACATAATTTCATAACTTTTAAAAGTATAACGTTTATTTATTTAAAATAAATAAATTTCCAAAAATAGTTTATAACGTATACTTTTCAAAAATCATCTTAAAAAATCATTTTAAAATCCCAAAATTTGGGTCCAATGATGCTACACACCAAATAGTCAATCACGACTACAACGATCCATCATATATCGATATGATAATCAATCAAATATCAAAATATCTGAAATCAAATAAAAACTGTTGAGGAATCCTGTTGGATCCCTCCAACCTGTTTTCCTGCATCCAAAAACATTAGCACAATACCAATTTCGCTCCAGTACGAAATTATCGCGGTATATGTTTTTAATAAATATTATCCGCTTACTAACGGCGTAATAGGGTCTCATCCGCTAAAAAATACGGGAAATCAATCAACTGCAATATATACATATGCCAATATATATATATTGATATTATATATAATACCAATTTCACTGTTTATGAAATATTCGCGGTATATGTTTTTATTAAATAACATCCGCTTACTAACGGCGCATAATGTCTATTTTAACAATCAATAGATATCAATCTTCATTCAAACATGCATTCAAATATTTTAAATCTAACTATTTAAAATAAAATCGAAACTAATTCGATTGAGTGAGAAGTTCTCACCTTGATTTCAATTTCGTTTTAGCGATTTATTTCGAATAAAATTAAACGCGCATTTAATTTCACCCGAAATTCTCACTAACTCCAAACGACTCCAAACCAACTCCATCGCGTAGTGCTCGATGATACGATTCCAACGCGACTGGTTTCGCGTGTTTTCGACCTCGTATGAAAAAGTTATTGATTTTTGAAGTTACACGAATTAATTTATAAACTAATTACAACATTAATTTAAAAATTAAAATCCTACAGCAAATCCTGGCCGTTCGTTCCTTGTACCCAGATCCTAGCCGCGCAACCTTTCTTCCTCATACGCGACTTGCTCCAGGCTATCAACGTGCTAGCCGAACCCAATAGAAGAAATTAGGGTTTAACTTTGCCTCCTCCACGCCAACCTATATCACGATCTGGAACTTGCATTCGACTCGCCCTGCTCCCCCTCACCAACGCCCAGAGTATGGTGGCACTCGGCCCCACCTAGGCACGGAAAAAACGTGCGCAACACGTAGGTGTCGGCCTCCCCTAGCTCCCCCCACACGACACTAAACCTTATCATATCTGTATGGATCTGAAGCCCTCTCCATCCTCTACAACCTTGCAGTTGAACACTTCGTCTAATTGTTGATGGATCGTGAGTGACTGAGGGAGGAAGGTGGGAAAAATCTGGCCTTTGGTTATAAATGTGGCGGCTAGGGTTTGTATTCGGTTTTTTTTTAATAAATGAAGGGTAGGGGGTGTATTTATAGAGAAAAATTCGAACACTATTCATCCGGAAATTTCAAACTCCGATTTACGCGCCGTAACCAGCGTTTCTAAGGTTTACCCCACGTTCCGGACACAATGGAACAGGTTTCGGAAGCTAATTCGGACATCTGTGCGAGATATGGCTAAAAACGTTCAATTTAAATTAAACCGATTTAAATCGATTTCTAGGCGTTTTAATTTGTACCGGACAAACGGTAAATCCAATTGACTTGAAATTTGAAACCTTACAATAATATCACATTATAGATCCGATGAAACTTGTTTCGTCGAAATCCGAGACTTTTTGAAAAATGGCTATTTTAACTCGCCAAATTTAAATTAAAAACGATTCGATGCGTTTCGAGCTGCCACGATCAAACGATAACTCCGATTGACACAAAAATTGAAATCCGGTAATAACTAACTATTACGGATCCAATGGAACTGGTTTCGTTTAATTCTGAGACTGTTCAAAAATTGACTATTTTACAGTCGATTATTAAATATTAAAATATTCAATTTTCACAAATTAACTTTTAATTCGATTTTAAAAGTTCTAAAATATCATTCTAACTTCAATATGATAAAATAAAATTTTACAAATCATTTTCAATCATATTTAACTCAATTTTCAATTATTTTCATAATTTAACGTATTAAATTTATCGATTTAATCATCCAATTAAATCCAATAAATCGAAATAAAATTTATTCGACTTATAAATTCACTTATAAATATTTAAAATTAATTAAATATTCAAATTTTAATTTAATAAAAATTCCGGGTCGTTACACATGATAAATTCTATCCTCTCTTATGAATGGTGCCTGACATATTTAGTAGCCTGACATATTTAGTGTTGTTTTGAACTAAAAGTAAATGAAATGAATAGGCTGGTGTATAATCCAATAATAAGACTAAATGAACTGAATAGAGTAAATTACCATGTTCAAGTTGTTCTAATTCTTCAACCTCATTCAACTAGAATTGGCTTTTCTTTAAACCAATTTTGAGAGCAAACAAGTACCTGATGCATCAGTTGACTGTGGATGCTGTGATGAAGGCAAGGTTGCGAGGCCGTATATTGGTTAAGAAAGTGGGAACAGGCAGTAGGAGATGTGATGCAATCAGTTGACAGTGGATGTTACGGTGGGTTGCAATTGTTTTTTTCTTCTTTTTTGTCGATTATGGGATTGTGGCTTGGTGGAGATGGAATTGAAAACAAGGATGAATGAAGATGTGAATGGAAGTGTTCGGGATTGTAGTTGCTGGCGGGTTAAATGGTACGCACAGAGGTAAATGGTATGCAATGTTTCAGGCAGCAGTCTTGTTCTTTTGTGAATGATGTATTGTGGCCAGTGCAGTGAGGATTCAGTGGTGATAGGAAATGTTGATGTAGTAGACAGGAATGTTGTGATGTTGGTGGTGTTGAATGTTTGTGAGGGGGGTTCACGGCAGAAGTGAATGCAGTGGTGGTTCAGCAGTGTTATGGAAAGGGAGTGGTTGTTTGGTGTGTATGCAACAGTGGGGACAAGCAAGCAAGAGGCAGCAAGAGCAAGAACAGTGGGAAGGTATGAATTGAAGTTGTTTGTTGTTGTAAATGTGGAAGTGTGGATGTGGTTGTATCACTGTGCAGGGGGTTGCAGTGCTAGGCAGTGAAATGTATTGAGGGTAGCAGAGCGTATGTCGATGTTTGGTGTATGATGTCAGTGTATCAAAGGGTGGAGGTTATGTATGTTGCTAGGCAAGACAATGTATTGGTGAAGCTTGCTGAATTGAAGTGGCAGGGATGCAGATATGTGTGATACACTTTCAGTAGCACTGTTAAGTGACGACAAGAAATATGGAAATATGGAAAATGCACTGCTACTGGAAATATGGAAGTGATACAGGAGTTGTGAGGTGGTGCGAACTGATGGTTTGAGTGTAGAAGGTTGAATGATGGTTGCAACTGTTATGTGGTTGAAATGCACAAGCAGGTGCAAGGTTATCTGATAGTTGTGCTGTTTGATAGAGGGAAGGTAGTTGGAAGAAGAATGGTGACAGTGGCTGTAGTGGATGAATTGGAGCATAGGTTGGTGATGTATGGCAAAAGTGGATGAATTGGAAGGTGATGAAGGAGGAAGGATGATAGTAGGAGCAGGTTGTAGCTGTAATGGTGTGGCCATAGGTTGTAGGGTATGCAAGTGGTTGTATGTATGTATGACAGTGATGTACTGAAAATATTGTTTTTCATTCTTTTGTAGAATTATTAAATCTGATTATGTATTTGCCATCAAATTTAATTTTGAATGATTGTAATATTGCATGCAATAATTGTTTGTTATAATCAATAATATATATATACAGTCTATTTGAGTACTGTAATAATGGTTTCCGAGAATGGCTTTTTTGCATCGGTTTTCAACAACAACCTATGCAACAAGTTCCTTTGTTGCATCGGTTTTCATTACAACCGATGCAACATGGGGGCTGTGTCCAAGCAACCAAGCATGATATTTTGCATCAGTTGTTGGTAACAACCGATGCAAAAGGGATTTTTTTGCATCGGTTTCAGAACTGATGCAAAAGTGTTAGCCTGTTGCATCGGTTGCATATGCATCGGTTGTTGAACTGATGCAAAAGGGGGGTAAACAACCGATACAAATGGCATGTTTTGTAGTAGTGATTCCCGAACCTGAAGAAGAAATTCGTCTTGCAACCTCATCTCATAGCATCCGTAAGTCTATTGAAATTCTTTCCAGAAATCAACTTATCTTAGACTCACGTCTTAAAAAGGTTGACAAAAAATTGGACAAAATCAAAGGCTTTTTCAGTTCTTTATGGAATGCTGTCTCCTGCTCCTCTTCAGTAATTACTACTGCATCTACTCCTGGCAAACTTCATGCTCCTCATTTTAGATGGTCTACATTAGAGGAATAGACTAGCATAGATACAAGTGCTGCAGGAAGCGAAGGACAAGGCATTGGCAGTTTAAAACCCGAAAAGCAACCCATCGAGGAGGAAGAATTCAATTCGGATGAAGAATAGTCTTGACTTAGTTGGTATGGTAAGTTGTTTGGTAAGTAATTTATTGTTGGTTACTTTTTGCAATGAACATTCGGTACTTTTAGAGGCTTATAATAATTAGTCTCTTATTTGTTTTAAAACTCTGTTTTATGTACTATTTTTGACTGTTTGTTCTATTTGTGACTTGCAATGCTATTTGTGACTGAATGTTATGTACTATTCTGAATATGAAATTTTCATTGGCTATATTTCCTTTTTGTCGATGACAAAAGGGGAGAAAGTTTGAACTAATCATTTTTTTGCAGGAACTAAAGATGTCGCATATTCAGGGGGAGATCATAAATCTCTATATACCATATATATATATATATATATATATATATATATATATACATACACACACACACATATGTATATATGGTATATAGAGATATCTTACATAAGCTATCATCGATCAAAAAGGGGGAGAATGTTAAATCACATAGTTTTGATTCATGACAAGACGACGCTCACGTATGCAAGACAATACTCAAGTATGGCATCATGCGACAAAAAGAGAGACAAGAACAATGGTGATATTGAACTCCTCTTTTCTATGTGTGTTTATTTGTTTATGAGTCTTAGAAATTTTGTAAAATCTATCCTCAAGAAAACACAACACAAACACATCTCGATTCTTTAAAAAAAATGGCTTGTATGTGCTGCAAACAAACAGCAGTCGACTGGCAGTTTTGCCCAGTCGACTGGTTCTATATATGCTGCACATACATGCACATTTGTGCACGAATTTTTTACATGATTTTACTTTTCTGTCGACTGACCATTTTCGACCAGTCAATTGACCTGAATCTAACTCTCATATTTTCAAAAGACACGTTTTCTCTACAAGGGTTGCGATCGATTTCTGAACGGGAATACTTGCTTTTCTTCATCAGAACTCTTCATCAATGGCAGCCACTCTCTGTTTTCTATATATACTTGTTTCCAAACATTTTGTAATCATCAAAATCATTCTAACTACTCTCTATTACTCTTGTGCTCTCATATTCTTGCATTCTAACAGCATTCTATATCTAATTGCTTTAAGTCTATTAATTACTTATGTATTCCTTGATTCTAAGCAATATTTTCCTTTCTTATTCTCACATACATTTCAAATACTTCAGGATTTGATTATAGGAAGCGTGTACTTCAAGACATATCTATGTTATCAAGAATATGTTTGTCAACAAAGTTTTTCCGTATCAAGTAGAAGTCATGTTCAGTTGCTTAGGCAGAAAGTCCTCTTCGGCTGCTGAGGCGAAAATCCTGTTCGGCTGCTCAGGTGTTTGTGTACCTATTCCTTCGGGTTAAGTGAGGATTGTTGTTTTAGTGAAATTCCAAAAGGAGTTTGGGTGGATGTAGGATGGTGCTCCAAACCAGTATAAAAATTCTTGGAGTCATTTTACTTTACTGCTTTTATATTCCGCAATATTTACTGTATAACTATCATCACTGCACTCTGTATTAGCAATCCATGTTATACGATCCGTAGCACACTTTCATTTGGTATCAAAGCTTTAGGTCATCATATAACTGTATTGTCCTTTATAATATTATTTAAAACCCAACCAAAAATAAACATGGTATTAAAATTTTAAATCATCTAAATTATGCAACTTCTTTAATTTATAATTTTGTAACAATATGTGCATTTAGGTTTTAAATTAAAAGCATAAAAGGAAAATAGATACATGTTAATTTTAACATTTTTTAAAATAAATTTCAAACATTGTAAACAAACATCGTCATACGATATCGTACGTACTAAGTTCAGAATGGAAAATTTGATAAAATCAATTATTACTTTTGTAATAAATGATCTTTAAGTGAAAAAATAAAGATAAGTTACCAAAAAAATTAGAAAACCATCTAAATTTTAATCTTTCAATCATATGGTTCATAGATTTGATTACTTCAATTTAAAGCCTACAGATCAGACACCAATATAAAAGTCAATCCTTAATAAAAAAAATAGGCATAAAGAAATGAGCCAAAAATAATTGTATATTTATTATTTTAGAATGGAAAACTCGGTACATTTATATTTATTATACATAACATAAAACTCAAATCAGAAATAGAATAAAACAAATGAAACTTGGTTAGCGAAAAGTACATTCAAATAATAAATTTAATTTTTTAAATTTGTAATAAAATATCTTGAAGTGGATAAATAGAGATAAGTTACCACAAAATCGGAAAATCATCTGAAATTAAGTTTTCAAATTCTACAACTTGTTGATTCCATTATTCCAATCTAAAACCTACAACAATTTCGATAATAACAAAAAGGCCAATCATAAATATAACAAATAAACATAAAAAACGAGCCAAAGAACATTCTAAAGCTATTAATTTTGGAACGAAAAACTCAATATATTTATATTATTCAAAATGTAAAAAATCAGACTTAGAACTAATAAATGGAATGTGGTTAGCAAAAAGAGCGATTTAAATTTATTCTCTGCTGCAAAACAAGATCTTTAAGTGAAGAAATAATGGTAAGTTGTAAAAAAATTCAAAAAAAATATCCAAAAATTAATCTTTCGATTATTTGACTCATGGATTCCATTATTTTATGATAAAACTCCACAACAAATTAGGCAGCAATTAAAAAATTAACATAACGAAATAAGCCAAAATCATTCGATATTTATTAGCTTTATAATGGAAAAGTCATGTATTATTCCAAATATAAAATGCAAATCAATAAAACCGATAATTATATTATTCTATATTTACGATACATAAATGAACAGTTATATTATTCTTCACATAAATGGAATCTTATATTATTCAAGTTGGTGTAAATGGTTCATTATCTTTATTTCTATACATGTATAATAGGAAAGGTGAGTGGTGACTTTCCATTGGATCTCATATTTTAATTTGCAGTGCACCTAGTATTCGAAAACACACTTTAACCCTATCTCCTACGTCCATTAAAGCAATAAACAATAACATGTTTCCTTTTTTCCTTTTCTTCTAGGATTTCTATAAATCCGCTCCAAGTGAAATTTGCATAGCTTATTCTAAAATTCCATGTGCCTTTCTAACTTCTGTTTTATAATTATTTGATGAAATTTTTTGTTTCACCTCTGTTTGGTAGTCAGCTCAGCGATTTGATTATTGTATTTCTTTTTTCAAATCTTGGTTACGATTAACTGATAATCCAGATTATTTATTTATTCAGACTTACGGGTATGGAATTCGATATTTGGATCTGTAAAAATTTCAGCGTCATGTTCCCTTGTTTATCATCTTCATCATCATAATATATGTAATATCAAGTTTATTCTTTTGGGACTTTCTTATTCCCATATGAAAACCATCTATGCCCAAATTAATCTATGTAGTTAATTTCCATGTCCGTTGGTTTTAGCGCTTTCAGGCTGCGTTTCTCAATTTCAAATCCTAGAATACTGCTCCAATCTAAAGAAATTCAAAGTGCAAATAGCAAATAAGCACATTGGTTGTAAGGTGGTGACGAAAAGAATCAATCGCTTGATTAAAATCGGCCATTTCTACGTTATTGAGGTAATTTGATTGTTTTTGATACCTTGGAACCTTTTCCCTTGCGTATTGATACTGATTTTATTGCAAATGATATGCCAGTCATTTATTAACAGCAAACCATTCAAAAAAAAATCTGGAATTATTTAAATTGGGAATGTCAAGGAAACTAGAATTTGTAAGTTCAAACTACGATGCATATATTAATCTAGAATTTGTAAGTTCAAACTACAATGCATATGTTAATAAGAGATAGGATGTAAGAATAAAAGACCATTCACTAAATGCATATGTTACTTAGTCATTGAAATGAGCTTATATTACATGGATGGACTTCATTAATGCTAATTTCTCTTATTTTATTTATTTTCAAATTTTGAATAAAAATAAGTTGATATTGGCACAATTATGACTGTTATAGATATCAAATGTATTTATTATTTTTTGTTTAAAATAATAACGAACAATGTCGTTCTTCCTTTAATGCTAATGATCATCACAATGCAATTTATAGTTCTTTTGCTACATATGTGGAACAACAATTTGTTTCGCTTAGTAGTTTGAAGTTGGAATGACTTGATTTCTTGCTAGATTTTTGCATATCCAGTTTTAAATGGAACTAAAGGGAAATATTAGGCATGATTTTTTTTTTTTTGGAAAAGCATTTGACCACAATTGTCGTCCAAGCTTGTTCACTGATTATCTCATTGTCATTTCAGGTTTTGACTATGCTTATTTGGAACTCCCATTATATCTGAAATGTTGCTCTAATTCGACTACCTTCATTTTACAATCATTAAAATTTGGTTGGTTTTCATTCTGATTTTCATGTCCTTTCAAAATCTACATCTGCTTAACTGGTTCGCATTTTATGAGCTGAAATTTAAACTTTAAAAATTAGTAATTGAAGTTTGATATTGAAATCCATCAACTTTTACAGTTGATTGATATTTCTGAGAAAAGAGTTATGATTTATAATTTCTTTATAAAGAAATGATGATTGTCAAAATTTGTAACCATTATGTTTTATGGGAAAAAATAAATGCCAGTACTTTCTTGATTTCCTTGAGATGCTAGGAGAACTATTAACTGCTAACAACTTTACACTTGCTATTTTAGATTAACCCTAACCATGATTTATTACATGGTTTTAGATTAAACCTAACCACAATTTGTTGCTTGGTACTTAATTCAATAATTAGACCTAACAATATACTAGACTTAGTGAACAAATATGGGCATGTTAGTTTTGTCTTTATCTTAACATGTGCCAAAAAAATTTGACATCTACTTACCTTTGCTGCTAGATTTTAAAATTTGTTGAGTATTATAGTTTGACTAGCTGATTTCATTGACTCAGTGGGTTGGAGTTTACTGTATAAAAGAAAATGGAAAGTGGGATTATCAAGGAACCAGATGTATCATAGTTCGTTATACGGCGGTAATCATACATAAATCTCATTATACCATGATTGTTTACTAAAACAATATTTTATTTTCATCACTGTATTTTTATATAAAACATTTCATGACCCATGTATTAAACCATTTTCTAAATTATTCGGTTGGCAGCGTTTGTGCAATTGACAAAATTTTTTCCTATGGATTTTGTTGTTAAATTCAACTTATCGTCATCTAAACAACTATTCTAATTTTTCTATATTACTAACTTTACAATCGCAACTTGATCTAGTGCATGGTTGAGGTTTGTGGGTTGTTGATGTAACAGAATGAACATCTTCATATTTTTTAGCTTTCCTAGGACTTAGTTAGGACTACTTGTCTGTGTCCCGTTCCTCAGTAGCTATTAAACATACTTCGTTCGGTGAATTAATTCTCTTTGGTCACACCAGTTTCATTCAATAGTTTGCTTAGTATCACACCGTCTTAATGCCTAATTTACTGTGCATATATATATAAGTGTAGTTCATGGGGAATATATTGTTTTAGATCATTTGTTTAATAAATTGTTTTCCTAGTAAGTTTCAATATTTATGTTCCCATGTAAGTTAACCACAAAAAGGAATTTTTACTACACATATTTCATTATATATAGGAAGCTTTGCATTATGTGTTTATGGTACGTAACCCATAAGTAGTTTTCTTCTGTGCCTTTTATTGTCTAAACATTCTTTATTTTAGTAACTTCTTGAACTATTTTAATAGATACAGTTTTATTAAGTTATTATCTACAACAAAACAAAGGATCTTGGCTTCCTTGGTTATAGTATTTGGAGAAAAAATGTCATTTAGCAAAATTATATATGTACTATGGTAAAGTCGGTTTGGATATCAATTTCACTTTTAAAGACACCATTTCTCTTGACTAAAAGCTATTAAACAAATGTTTAATAAATTAATTCTGTTTAGTTACATCAGTTGCATTCAATGGGTTGCTTAGTATCACACCATCCTAATGTCTGATCTGATGTGTGCGTGTGTACATGCAGTTCATGGGTAACATAGCATTTTAGGTCATTTGTTTAATTTATTGTTCTCCAAATAAGTTTTCAGTATTGTTGTTCCCATTTAAATTAATTACAAAAAGAAGTTTTTGCTTTGCATATTTCATTGTATATAGGAACTTTTTGCAAAATGTGTTATGGTACGTAGGCCAGAAGTAGTTTTCTTCTTTATCTTTTATTACCTAAACATGCTTTATTTTTAATAACTTCTTGAACGTCTTAATAGATACAGTTTTTATTAACTGATTATCTACTACAAAACAAAAAATCTTGTCTTCCTTAGTTATAGCATTTAGAAAAATATATATTTTACGTACTGTGGAAAATTCAGTGTGCACAAGCTTTAGTTGATGAAACAACCATCTTAATGTATATTCTTTTGTACGCATGCAGATTTGGATTTAACGTATACTTCAAACTTTCACCTAATCAATGAAACTTTGTCTAACTATAGTTATGGAATCACTTTAACTCTTTTTTAGTGGAGAACTAATATAGATCAATTTTGAGTTGGAGACTATTTTTGGTTTCATTTGTAGTTATTAAATGAAACTAGTATTGTGCTAGAAAATCCCCCCTTTCAAGGTTATATATGTGTGCATGTCCATGCATGTATGTGCATATGTGACGTGCCTGCATTTGTATGTGTATAAGAACTAACATCTAACATTAAGCATGCCATTTTCAGTGATACTACTAGGCTTACTTCAAAATGATACCTCCTTTCTTTTATTCTAGATGAGTAATGTCTAAAGCCTTTATTTTTTCTCATGATCTCATTTGATGTTGAGTGAAATTCTTCGGTTTGGTTTTTCAATTTGTTCCTCCATTTATACGTAGAGTAATCAAGTTTGATGCAATAGTAATCTAGGCTATCATTTTAGTTTCATTAATATTTTTGCCAGATTTTAATGTAAACTAGAAATAAATAGCAAAGAATATTTTGCGTTTACAGAACCACGGAACCATATGACATAACATCTCTTTATATCACATACATGATTGCTATGGCACAAAATGTGGATCAATATATTTTAGACTACCTTCCTCAAATCTTAACATATAGAGCTAAAAGAGCATAATAACTTTACAGAAATATTACATGTCAAAAATTGTTGGTAATTTTTGAACTAAAGATAAAAAAATTCAATCCCATATGAAGTAATATAGCTACTTAGTTTGTTTACTTCTATGTTTAACTGAAGATCAAATTTGAAATTTGACAAGTCAAGTCCATGAAACAACTATTTGTATTTTGCTATTCAAAGATTGATTCGGCACAGTTTTGGATGGAAGAGCCACCGGAAAAAGCATGTTATTTAGTATTAAATAGGTACTTTTAAAAGTATTCTTTACATTTTAGAAAAGTTTTATTCAGATAAAAGTGTTATGTACTCTTAAATAAACTAAGAAATTAAATAAAAATTATTTTTATTTAAATTAACTAGATTGGATATAATACAACTCGGTCGGCTCACTATGATCCAAATCGGGATTTTTTTGTTGAAATTTGTCCAATTTAGTCATGACAATCAGGCCAATTCCAAAAATGGCAGCACATAACACTTTTATCTAACAAAACATTGTAAAAAAAAAGTAAAAAATACCTTAAAAATTAACCATTTAAATGCTAAATATATTATCCTTTGCGGTTTTTCTTCCATTCGCACCTGTGCCAAATCGGTCTGTCAATAGCATGGTATGAATAACGGTTTCATGGACTTCTACCTGTTATGTTTTAATTTTTATCTTCAGTTAAATATAAGAACATGAACTAAATAAATATATTTCAAAAATAGGTTGAAAATTTATATGGTTGAAGTTTTTATCATTAGTGCAAAATTTACCTATCATTTTTTATTACACGATGTTTTTGAAAATTTTCTTGTTCTACTATGATGAACACTTAATTATGTAGGTTTGATAAATAGGTTAACGATATGTTCCATATTCGTATTATAATTATCTGTTTGAAATGTTATCTTTACGTTGAAGTTGAAAGACTCATGAAAATGATTCAAGCTAACTAATTGTAGAATTTTTAACTCATCTACGGTATTTTTGTTATGTTAGAATATATCTTTGTAATTTGATAATGGTCAGTAACTTCACTATTGGTATATCGTTTCCATAATAATATATTTAACTATTTTTATGGACATGAAAACAAAAATATACATAATGCATGTGCAAATTTGAAACATTTAATCTTAAAAAGTGGGGAAAAAAATATAAACGTCGTATTGGGTTAAAAAAGGAAAAAAAAAAAACAGAATGCATGCTCCTGTTTCTTAACAAACATACAATTTTAGAAAAACCGAATAACTCAAAAACATGAACACCGTATGAACATACGAATAACTAAAAAACCAAAATAACTCAAAATAGAAGAATAACTCAAAATTAAACAAACATATTAAAACCATAATGTCATGGAATTTTGAGAAAAAAAAACTAAATGACTTAGAAGTTCAACAAAGTGTTGGTTATTCCAATGTGATATGTCTTAGCATTTCTTTGAGTTGTCTCATTCTTTTTTGATGATGAAATGTACAAAAAATAAAAAAATAATTTGAAAAACTTACCTTCTACATGAACACCAGAAAGCTTGATTAAAGAGACCATAGCTTTATTAAATAAGAGAATTGATAAACTTTTTAATTTTTAACATCCCAATGTTTACTTTCTTATATACAAAACTTGTGATTGATATCTGATATTTTATATAAAACTTAGTATGATAATTTTGGTAATATTGGTAACTACAGTAGCATATAATATGACATCTCAAATTTTGATTAAGCTTTCTTGTCCTTCAAATTTTTATAGAATTACCTGTACACTTCTTTATGAAAATTTCTAAAAGAGCCCTTTCAACCAACGATGGCACATTTATAACCATTTTTTTCTCTGTTATACATAGAGTTAAAGCCTTGGTGCAACGCTTGGGTCATCCGTATGATGATATAGTCGTCTAGATTCGAGTCCGAAAACAGCCTCTTCGCAATACGAGAGAAATGCTGCATACGTTATGTCAGTTTAAACTTTATTTATTGAATTCTAAAATACTATAAACAAAACAAGTCCGTAACAATACAATAATTTATATACTATTTTAAAATTCAAATAATATTTAATGATAAAATTTTAAATATAATAGTGTTTAAAATTAAAATTTATTATTCATTTAACATTAAACTACTTAGTAATATTTATTAAATTGAAATCTTTTTATATATTCAATTATATATAAAAGAAAATATCTTAATATTTGTATTTTTTTTCTTAGTAATTCTTCTCATTATGTATTATGACTTCTACATGTTTTAAGATTCCACTTTACATTTACATTCTAGTAGTTTCATTTTATTATTGTAGCTCATCATAACTACTATGAATGCGTTTAGCATAAAAAAAAGTCATAATTTTGTTTTGGATCCCTTTCAAACCATGTATAATTATGTTAAAACTCTTTACTGCTCCCTTCTTCAACATCTAAAGCGTTTCTAAAATTAATTTCAAGATTTCTATTCATAGTATCTTTTAAATTTAAATAAAAATTATTAGGTTATTTGATTTATACCATTTGATTAAATGACTTTTTCGAATGTTTGCATATGCCGAACTGGATTTTAAATTTTTTGGGCAAAGGTAGCCAACTTTAAAGTGGGCCGTGCCACTAGGAATATAAATAAGGAATATGTGTTCTGTACATGCACAGAATAAATAAAATTGGTTGTATGGTGGCCAGACCACTTGGAACAAAACAAAAAAAATAAAAAATAAAAACATTAGCTAGATAATTAGTCTAGACTACTCAGAAGGGCACAAGCACTCCTGTCATTACTGATATCGACATCTTTACCGGGACCTATAACATGCTGAACAGTAGAAAAGCATGAAGCCACATTTAGATCATAAGACCACGGGAGAGAAGAGTAGAGATAAATCCGGTCCCACTTAGGATCTAAGAATTGACGCTAATTCCTTGCACCACAAATACTAGTGGTCGTCTGAGAAAGACCATCACCCTCAATATGATATACTAGCCTCCTAGTCTCGTCAGGATCACCTTAAGAACATGTGAAACTATGCAATTACTGGTCGTACCTCATTTCCATGACCTCATGAGCCATGAACTCTCTTCCGGTTCTTAGATAATATCTTCATCATCGGAAACGCCAACTACTAGTGATTCCATTTCTTATTCCACCATGGGAGAATCAGAAACAACCGAATTTCGATTTTGCATCACCAAAAAACTCCAATTTCACGGCTTTTGATATTTAAGGTTTGATCATTGCTCGTAACATATTAGGAATATGGGATATATACGTTATTTTTTTTATGATTTGTCATCTTTTGTGATTTAGTTTATAATTACTCTTCCTTACTATTCATTTATTAGGAATATAATGAATTTCATAGGTGTGTTTGTATCCAGTATCCATAAAGATTGTTGTTTACATTTTGAGATTTCGTCATCTGCAATTGCAAAGAGGAGAAACATGTCATGGTAATAAATTTCCTATTTATTGTCACTGCTTTCAGCATTGTTCTCTTATCTATGTCATGTATTCTCTAAATTTTGTGAATATCACCTTAATTAAGTTATAACTTTTTATTAGGAAATAAACTTATTTATTTACATTTAACTAGTTTAATTTGATATCTATATTATGAATCTATTGAACATGGTTCAGCAAATAGGGAAAATGGATTTTTTGTGGTCAAGTAGCATAAATTTTTTGTTATTTAAGCGAGATACAAGGTGTAATTCATTCCGATCTTATCTTTGTGTAATCCGTTTATTTTAATTTCTTGTTGTTGATACCATTGTACCTGGTTAATTTCAAAATAGGAATTTGTGGTACGAACTTGATCTTTCATTCTGTGAGCCATGACTTCTAAAATTATCCAGTTCATATTAGAAAAAGGTATCTTCGTACATAGTCACTGTGCTAAAATTGAAAATCGATCATCCAGTTTTTAATAAGAAGTAGCATTTTTTTAAACCATTCAAAGGGACTAAAATGTTTTCAGCTACACAGTATTCTTTTATAGCAATCTATATAGAATTGTGATTGCAGTTATATGCAACACTAACTAGGATACACCAACTGAAAGCTTGTAATAATGATTTGAATGTTGAGTGAGAAAGAAGCAAATAGGTTAGACCATGGTTAAAAAGAGGTCAACTGTATGTTTGTACTTTGGGGCAAGATATAGGTTAGTTTTTCTTCATTAATATTGATTATCACTTTGCCTTTTTTGACCTTTTTTACCTTTTCTATTTTAAAACATAATTCAATAAATGCTTGCTACATATTTTGTGCAGGTACCTAATAGTGCATGGAGAACAAAGCATGGAAAATTATAGTGCAGATGTAGAATAAATCATGTAGAGTCGAATCCCAGTGATGCAGGCTTTCAAGACACACACACACAATATGCAAGAAATTATCAAAAAATGGAATATAATCAACCGACGCTATTAGTGTTCTAAATCAAGTGGACAAGCTTTCAAGATTAGTTCTTCTTGTAGGCTAATTTTATGTTGCAATAGTTCTTGGATTGGGAACAATATGCTTCAGAAATAGCATATGTGATTATGGAACAGACTTAACAGAGTCCTAAGAAGTAGGTTGTTTATTGTTCCAGGCAAACTAAATGAGAACTGCTAGCTAATTGCTTTTCCTCCCCGGGTCATATTAAAGAAATTGTTGTCACAAGTGTCTAGGAAGTTGAATCTGAGCTGAAGCATCAACTTTGTCATTGCATCATGAGCAAAAGAATAACTTCACATGCAAGCATCTGTAGCCAAGTTTATGATCTTGTATACAAGGGATTCCTCATTGCAACATTTGGCTAAGTTACTAATAAAGATTGTTATAACTTTGTATCTATTGGTAATGTTCCTCCTCATAATCAATTTGTTATTGCCTATGGTGGATTTTGTAAGTGATTCTTGCAAAGCTGCTGTCTGTGCATGTTACTAAACTCATATATGCCTTATTTTTGGATTTTATGTAAACTTCAATTGCTGAATGAATTTGTACTTATTCTTGATTACTGGATAATTGATTTGCATTAGTTTTTTCATCTGTGCTTTAATGAAACGCGTGAAAATATTTAAATAAATTGCGTCTTATTTCTGTACTGCACTAGGAATGTTTCTTTTACCCATACTTTATTAGGTTTCTAATTATATATGAGAAAAAGGCCATTTTCACAAATTGGCCAGTAAGTAGAGTTTGAATGATATTTGCTACCTTCGATGGAGCGATCAAATATTTTCTTTTCATATTTTTGTAATGATGAACAAGATGTGCTTATTCTTTATAATGATAAATAAGTAGTCCCTTTTAAAGCTACATAGCTTTCTATCTTTCAGAAAATTTTAAATTAGTTCAAATTTGGTGAAGTTTGAATTTTTGAATCCTATGTTTCTTTCTTTCTTTATGTTTTAAATACGATAATATGATTACTTTAGTCATGGGATTTAAGCCCAATATATGTAGAAAACTAAAAATAAATTAACATATGAGAGCATCTTCAACAATGAGTCTAGAGATTACGATAACATGATTAAACTTCAAATCATGTTCCAACAGTCTCCAAGAATTCTTGAATCTATACTCATTGCTTCAAATTGATGATTTGTCAACATTGGATTTATTTAGTTGAATGAATGCGAATGAAGGAGAAAAATGGAGTGTATGCGATTGGTATTTTTGGCCAAAATAGAAAGAGTGATAAGCAAAAGTGTGTACAAAAGGTGGAGTACAGTGAGGTATAGAGAAAGATATCTTCTTGTTTCTCTGCTATTAATTCAAACTGAAAGCCCCTCCTTTCTCCACTTCTTATGTCGATCATAAACCTAGTCCTAGATGGACTAGAATACCGAACAATCCATTAGAATTAATTTAATTAAATTCAATTTAGATATACATCGATATCGTATATTGATATGTACATATATAACTTTTATATACGCACCTAACAAATTACTAACAACACTTTGAACAATTCTAGAGTTCACTCAATTTTACTAAACACATCCTACATAGTAAATATTGTAATAATTAATATTTCGCAGTTAATTTATAACTATTATAAATTAATTAAATCAAGCAGTGTTCCAAAGACTGAATAGATTCAGTTGTGCAACTGACATGTATGAATTTAGTGGTCGATTAATATTCAGACAATCTAAATACTAATGTTTACCAATTACCCTAGCTACTAGTGTAGCAGTTTGATTTAATTTTTTGTTTATAAATCTCGTTGGTAAGACCCAATTTTATAAATTTAAGTGGTAAATATTTAATAATGATTATTTACACACATTCTCTTTATCCATTTAGGATGTAAGGAATCTGTTTATGGTTAAAATCTCAATATCATACATATTCGATGCGATTTGTCCATAGACAAAGTCCTTGGTTGAATGATAACATTTAATTTGGTTAAAATGAAATTCAAATTTGTACGTAATATAATGAATTTACAAATACATTCATGTATTTGAATGGTAAGGGTAGCATATAAGTAGTACATATATATATGTAAATAAATATGTAAAAATTTAGAGAAAAAACATTTTATTTTTTTTTGTTAACACAAACAATTAATTAACGGAAGATGGATTATAAATGTAGAGAGAGAAACATTTTATTTCTCTCTCTCTCTTAAATTATATTAATTGACATATTAAATGACATTTATTACTAAATCACATGTTTTTTAATCCAAAAGTTTGACTATTAATATGTGTGTGTCTGTATTATTGGTGAAGTTTTTCGGCTCTACCACACTCAACAGGATCGTGGATCAATCCGGTGTCTAGTTGCCTCCATAAATTTGAATTAGCGAATTTAATCTATGTTAAATTCGCCTTCGAGAAGCGATTATGTTTTTTAACGCTTACATAACCAAGTAATCGCACTTCAACTATTTGTTGAAATGTCGAAATTGTTTGCTACAAAGAAGAAATCAATCTCGTATAATAGAATAACAAAGTAAGAAGACACAAAGTTTCTTTTACGTGGTTAGGATTATTGTTAATCCTTCATCCATGGGATATTCCACTATATATTTGCAGTTTTTTGTACAAATGATTATAATGGCCTTAAAGGCATATAATATCCGACTTTCTTTTCTTTTCGAAAGGAGAAGAAGCTGAAAGGAGAACATCCTCTCTTCGTCCTTTAGTATTTCCTTTTATAGTATGAAAAGTGTGTTGCAGGTTGTTGCGATCATCGTTATCTTTTCTCCTCAATCTCTACCTTCCGATATTGCCACCTATCATCTATCTATAATGCTTATTTGTTGTGCCTGGATTGATCATAGGTTTTTGAAGATAAACTGTGATACTGGCGGGATCTTGGAAATTTAAAGTGGGGTGCATGAAAAATTGGACGGGAAGCTCAATTCTGTATGGGTCGGTCCCCTCTCTCTTAAAATGGATAATGTCTTAAGAAGAACGATAGGGGACCGTCCTAAAGCTTCACTATGTCGTTGATGCATATGAAGAGGTGCAGTGATGAATATTGCCTGATATTCAGATTGCACTACCCTACTGATACCTTTGCTATGCTTGCTTGACTTAACAAGGTGTTGGGTCGGAATGGAATAGCGTATCCTCATTTTGCTCTAAGGTTCACATGGCATATGCCTAGAATGTGTCTAAGGCTATTCGTGATTTGGATAGTCTCTGTGCAAGTGTGCTTTGACTGTTGATAAGAGAGTGGGATAGAACTTCACACTTTTCGTTTACTTATAAATTTGGTTCTATATTGAAGCGTGTCCAAGTGCCCTGTATACTTCCCCTTTGGAGTGCTTTTGGCTCCGTGCGGCATTGTTTATGTTGTCATCGGTATGTGTTATCGGTATGTGCTGGAGCAGACCTATTCCTATAAGCATTAACAAAGTGCGAAATTTGGTTACCTTAGTACATCTAGTACTGCTTCCTACGCCTTTGTTCACTTTATATGTTTTACTTTGGATATCGCCACTATGGCTTACCCATGTTTCCTGATGCATGCAGCATTCGTCCCGTGTCGTGTTCCCTTGGTTGTAGGGCTCAAATTGGGTTAGTTGTTATGATTTCAAGTCGGTTCCCTTATGTTCTGCCTCATTTTCCTTTATTGCGGTTTGTGGTAAAAAAGGGTGTAACACTTACTCCCTAAGTCTATGGCAACCATAGATCGGGGTATACTTGTTGTCTTAAGCACTCGGTCTGTATGTCTGTCTAATCTATCTTTTCGGTGCTAGAAAAATTCTTTTCAGCTATTCTTATATTTAATGCTCTTGTACACGCGTCATTTTCTTACTGGACCATCTCTAAACAGCTGTTTAATCTGGCCTTTTCGTTTTTCTAGATGGATTTTCATAAATCTTTGCACTCGTTATTTCTACAACGAATCCACGTTTTACAAAATTCTTGATCACTTCAATCATGCGACCGTTATTCAAATTAAGGTATGTAGCTTCTCTCTTCATCTAGCTTAAATTTTCTCTTATCCTTTTGCTTAAAAAGAACTTTTATCAATTTAATTTTTAGATGTGGGGGTAATTTGGTGGATTGAAAGTAGGAAAACTCATTTTGATTCTTACGTAATCTTTCTTTAAAGTAACTTTTATAGGGTTTTTTTCATGGATTCTTCTTTGTCCTCCCCTATGCTTTCTCCTTCTAAAATTATTCATCTGGGAGATGCTATTGTGGTTCTTAAACAATTTGGAATTTTTGGATATGTAGTTAAGGTTCCCGAAGTTCATGAAATACATCACCGAAGGGATTACAAGTACTCCCAAGCATATTCAATGCGGTTTATTTATTCCTATGCATCCTACTATCGATCAATGACTTGGTACTCTAAATGTTGCTCTGGTTCAACTTTCTCCCCCTTTATATACCCTCGCTTTGGCCACTTTCGTCCTTTACAGCAAAAATGGTATCAATCTCATTAGTGAGGAACTTTATTTTCTTATTGAGATTAGAAAGAAAACTATAAAGGGAGGCTATGGCTTCTTTTATATTCAAGCAAGGAAATCAGTTTTCCTGATGCCCTAAGTAGAACCGAATAATGGGCTGAATTATTTTTCGTTATTTCAAACTTTGACAGATTTCCTTCTTTTTCTCAACATTACTATATTCACTCCATCTCTTCCGATGAGAATGCAAAATTATACGATTCTCACAAGCGGTAGATTCGGGGATTGCCTACAGAGGTCAAAAAATAAAAGGGTTGTTTATCGAGTCGAAGCTGAAGGATTATGGTCTACTGCATCTAATAATACACGTTTTCATAGCATATTCAAGCTTGCTTCCTCTCTAACTTGATCTAGGGGTATAGTTTGCCTGCAATAGATTCTAAGAATTTTCATACCTATAATTTTTATTTTTCCATTTCTCTTCCTTTGTAGATAATGAGGATTATGAAACTGCTATTGAGATTTGTAGGGCTCTAGAGGAGAAGAAGAGGAAAAAGCTTTGAAGAGACAACATTGAGGGTCTGGTGGTTCTCCTACTATTTCCAAAAGATTGACTATTTCTTCCCCATTGGATATTCCACTTCCTTCTGATGTGGGTGTTCTTCCTCCTTAGACCTCTACACCAGCTAGGTTCGCTGCTTCTTCTTCGCAAAGTGATCATGCCCCCATCCGAATAGCTTGACCAAATCAGAAGCTATTATGTCTCCTTTAGTAGAAAAAGTAGGAATAACTGCCCAAGTTCCTCCTCTTCTTTCCAATCTAGCTTCCAAGATGTTTCCCTCCAAAGTTATGTCTGAATTTGAGAAGTTTTGGTCTTATGTGAGTAACTTCCTCTCCTCCCTTTTCTTCCTTTTATTGCCATTTTGTTGCTTATATTGTTCGAACATCACATTTCTTATAGTCGAGGTCCTAGATGGTGAAGTCTCGTGAATCAGGAAGTGCACAGGCCTTGCTTTCGAACTAGGTTGCTAAATTTGAAGTTGAACTTGCTTTAGCTAATTTTGAGAAAGTAGTATAGGATCCTGCTAGGTTCAAAGTTGAGGATGAGGCTAGATTTCTTCGAGAGAATGTTGAGAGGGAAATCAAATTTGTTGAGAATAATCGGGCTTCAAAGGAGCATGAGTTGATGGAGAAGGATGAAGTGTAACGTAGGTTGAGATAGAGCTGGGGGCGGCGAAGGAAGAGTTGGCACGATCAAAGAAGGAACTTAATAATGTCACTTTCGATGTGACTTACGATTTTTATGCCTTGGTCGAACACAAATTTGAAATATAACTTATGCTCGACTTTTTAGAGGAAGAGTCTGTAGTTGCCTCATTCTTTGCATATTGATAAGATATGTGGAATGAGAAAGAGGATGAGGTGCATAATGTTGACTTGAGCTATTCTGGGCATCATAAGAAGGAGGAAAGGATAGTGGCTGATGGGGATATGGAAAACCTACAATCTGATGGACAAGACCAAATTGTAAATAAGGTTAAATCAAATCCTCTAATAGACTTAGATGATTAGTCCCAACTATCTTTTATGTCTTATTATATTTAAGATTTTTGAAGTTTATCTCAGTATTCGTAATGAAACATAGTGTTCATTATTATTTTTCTTGCGAATGATCTCGCTTTTCTCATTGTTTTATTGAGTATTCTAGAGAGAATGTGTTCATAAAACTACAGAGAGACATTGAGGCTAGGCTCAAAAAATAGACTTTAAGATCATCTTGGATTATGTATCATGGCTATGTGCGGGCATGAAAAAGAATTAAACAAAAATTTCGTTGAGATTAAGGATAAGATGCAAGAATTATCATCTCAAATAGACCAAACAGTTCAGGAGAAAGAGGCTCTTAATGATTTCATGTTGTGCCGATGGTGATATATGTGAGAGAATGGTTCTTTCCCACTTGATAGTCCTTATCTAGAGTGGTTTAGGCTTAAGCTTGGGGCTTTGATTAATGAATGACCTATCTATGTCTTCGTTAATTTGCATATGACATTCAAATGTATGGGTAAGTAGAGATGATATAACAAATAATGGATGTTTTAGTGCTATTGTGTTTTAATTATGTAACCAAGTTTTATTTCAATAGTGATTTAAGTTAGTTCTCTTCGAGCTTTGCTCAACACTGGTTGTGTTCATTGGTAGGATGCTTTGGAAGACAAAGTCACCCAACTTACGTATGAAATTGGGAGGCTCAAAACAGAGCCAAAATTTAAACGGGAAGAACTTGCAAATGTCAAGAGTTCACTTGAATGTCGGCTTGATTGTAACAGGAGACTGTGCGCGTGGTCGAGAAACGCTGCATCAGAGCTGGAAGGGATAAAACAGACATTAAGGTGGATGGAGAACTATGCGGCATTGTGTATAGAGAATAGATTATGCAATATAAGGAATAGGTGATGGATATATCTCTAAAGGTTGCCAGATTGCTTGGTGAGCAAGTGGTCGCGGAATATAGGAGAATGATTCGCTTATATTCCTCTTATGAGTTATGGTCCTCCTCGTCTTCATCATGATGAATAGAAGACTATCGCTAACTGATTATTTGGTGATTTTTCATAAAAAGGTAGGAAAACATGGTCTCTGTTAGTTGAAATCCAACATGTTACCAGTAGAAGGATGGTAAAAAAGGGTGTGTAACCTGGAGGAGTCATTGCAGGTTTCTCAAGATAGGGTTGCTTCTTACTCGAATAAGCTTAAGAAAGTGAAAATTGAAAGCAAGAGGGCTGAGGCACTACTACAACGATCTCAAGACATGTTGGACTTATTCTACCCTACATTGGATCAAAGTTTTATGAATGATAAGGAAGACATTAAAGTGTCAATTGGCCAACCTATGGATCACTGGGTATGAGCATGCTATGGCTCTCATCAGACATTTATTGTTAGTATGGCTCCACCTGTTCCCCATACTTAACTGCCGGTGCCTTAGGATTAGAAGAATCCTTTTTGTAATATGACAATCTTTTTTCTTAATGATATATAAGTTTATAACTAACCTTCCTTTATAGAAATTGCAGACTTTCGTTGGTTTCATTTTGCTTGCATTATTATCTAATCTGATAAGTGTGGAATTATTTAACCTTTTTTCTGACTGGCTTTCCTTGGTTAGGGGCAGAGGTAGCCGCTCTTCAGAAGAAGTTAAATTCTGATGTACTTAGAGTAGCAGAACTAGAGAGTTTATTGAAGAGTGTCGAGAGCATATATGTGGCAACATATAGGGATGAAATCAAAAGGTCAAATAAAAGAATCATAGAAATGGATATAGAGATTGCGTTGTGCATAAGTGCAGGAGGCGATCATCTGATGACTTCGACTACACGCGCCTCCCTCAAATCGGATGCAATTCCTATGCCTATGTCTGGAGCTATCCCGAAAGAGGTCCTTAGATGGAAGAACAATGTGAGGAATAATTATGGGACAAATATTAAAGAGTTAGAGAATTGCTTTAAGAGAGAGTTAAGGATGCTAGATTCTTGGGTTTCGCCATTCAGATCCACTGAGGATGAGTTCTTTGGTCCTTTTTCTAGGAATGTCATGTGAGAAATGTGGATTACGGATCTTAAGGCTAGGTTTAACACTAGAGGAGGGTGAGTAGTGTTAATAAAGAATTACTAAATCTTTTTGAGTTTATGTTAATTTAGACACCGGTGTATGCAATATATAGACACATATATGATCACAGAAACAAACACAGATGCAGAAATAAAATAAAAGCGGTAAAGGAGAGAACACACCAGATTTTATACTGGTTCGAAGTTACCCTACATCTAGTCCCGCAACACAAGTACAGATTTCCTTTCAAAAGCCATGTCCCTTCATGAAGAGTTATGGCGAATAGACACTTCTTTTGATTTAAATTTTGAACTCAACTGACACCATGTCGACATGGGGAACTTGGGCATGTCGACATCCCAAAGGATTTTTTGGTGTTTTGATTTTCTTTGAAAATAACTTTTATTTTATATTAAAACTATTTTAAACTTTATAAATATACTTGACTATAGTTAAAATTCATAAGTAAATATAGAGAATAATGTATATAGAATTTAACTATAATTTTATATTTAAATCTAAGTATAAATATTTAAAAGTAAAATATATTATATTAAAAGATAGTTTAAAATCAGAAGTAATTTGACTTTGAAATTAAAGATAATTTTGAGGCTAAAATTATTTAAAATTAGGATAGAGGGTTTTGAATCTTTTAAAAGGAAAGTTTTCAAAAAAAAATTGAAAACAGGATATAATTTTGAAAAATCATTTTGAATAAAATGTTAGTGGATGCAAAATAATGTTCTACTAAACTTTTCGTAGGTTACATCCTACTTAGGGTTCCATCCCTTTAACAGGCTCGAAGTGGATTCCATTCCACGAATAAATTGGATTTTAAGTTGCCAGTGCTTTTCTACGAGTGATTAAAACTCCCACTAAAACTCTCTCCAAACTATATAACTCCCCATAAAACTAACACTCTATGACATGTGATTATAATGATAGTGTTATCATAAGTAATCATCACTTAAATCTAATACTGAAACGTAGTCCTAAACTATTAACTATCCTAACTAAGAATTCACGATAGCACTTATAATTAAAACTCATATAAGAACACGAGTTATTTATTACGTACGAAGTTGTATATACATGAGCGTTTAGAAAACATAAAGAAACACAAACAACAATGGAGAAGAAAGAAAAGAAACTATTGTGTGTTTTTAAACATAGGAGATCTATGAATCGAATAGTTTGGATAGTGGAAATAGAAATTTCCACGTTGTACGACAAGATTCTCATTCTTGTCAAAACACACTTCTCCAACACACATGACTTGGTCATCATCCTCCTTGTGCGCTTCTTCCATGGGTTCTTCTTCTTCTTCTTAGCTGGCCTCCTATTCTTGATTGAGTGAAGAGTCTTCATCAATCAAGATAGGGTTGGCCTGATTATCCATTAGGAATTTTTGCAAATTCCTAAGAATCTTGCCTCGCCTCTCTTGTTCCTTTGCCATACGAAGTTGAGTCACTCGAATTTCAGTCATCATCTGAAGTGCGTCCTTCATAGAGTCCTCTATTTTAGTCACACGAGCGAGAGTAGTACATTGAAAAGGACCAGACGTAGGAGAGGGGAATGAAAAGGTTGATTTTATGTTGGATTTGGAAGAGGAGGCCATCGATTATTTGATTTCAGAGAGAAGAACAGAGAGATAACAGAAAGGATGAATAAAATTTCGAAAATGTGAAGAATATATAACAAATTATTTTGAATTTTGGTGGAAAAAATTTTAAAATTTAAAAACGTTGCATGTTGACATGGGTATATGGGGGATGTCGACATGGTCCTTTTTATTTTTTTATTAACTATACTTGTTATTTATATTTCATATTTCAGTTATAGAACAAAGACCTAATTCTCTTCTTAATTTAGTAAAAATTGATTCATTTAAGGGTTTTGTTAAAATATTAGCAATTTGATTTTCAAAATTGATATAATCGAGAGTAACTACTTCCTTACTTATATTATCTCTGAGAAAATGATGTATGATATCAATATGTTTAGTTCGAGCATGTTGAGTAGTATTTTTGGATAAATTTATCGCACTCGTATTGTCACAATAAATTGGTGATTTTGAAAATTTTAGATCAAAATCTTTTAAGGTTTGTTGCATATATATTACTTGAGAACAAACCAAAGAAGTAGAATTATACTCTGCTTAAGTTTTTGATAAAGAAACTCTGTTTTGCTTTTTACTAAGCCAAGAAACCAGAGAATTCCTCAAAAAGTGACAAGTCTCACTTGTACTTTTTAGGTCTGATTTACAACCAGCATAGTCAGCATCACAGTTAGATATTAAAAGAATCATTTTTAGGGTAGAATAAACCATAATCAGATGTGCGTTTAACATATCTTATGATTCGTTTTACGGCTTTTAAGTGGGTCTCTTTAGGTTGGGATTGATATCTGGCACAGAGACAAACATTATGCATGATATCAGGTCTACTGGCAGTAATATAGAGTAGTGATCCAATCATTCCTCTATATAGTTTTTGATCTACATCTCTCGAGAGATCTTCTTTACTAAGGTACTCATTGGTTGCCATGGGAGTGGTTTTCCACTCGCAGTAGTCAAACCAAATTTACTAATTAGGTCTTTAGCATATTTTTCTCGACTAATGAAGATACCACTATCTAATTGTTTTATTTGTAATCCTAAAAAGAAATTTAATTCACCCATATGACTCATCTCAAACTCTTTTGTCATTATTTCAGAAAATTCTTTATTCATTTCAAAATTTGTTGAACCAAAATGATATCATCTACGTAAACTTGTACTAGTTGAATATCATTTTTATTTCTTTTAATAAAAAGAGTATTATCTACTTCACCAATTTCAAAATTAGATTGCAGTATAAGATCTTAGTCTATTATACCAGGCTCTAGGAGTTTGCTTTAGACCATATAATGCTTTCTTAAATTTGTAAACATGATTTGGTAATTTATCATTTTCAAAAAGTGGTGGTTGTTCAACATATACTTCTTCTTTTACAAATCCATTTAAAAAGGCACTTTTAACATCCATTTGAAATAATTTGAAATTATTATGATTTGCGAAAGCAAGTAGAATCCTAATGGCTTCTAATCCTTCTACGGGAGCAAAGGTTTCATCAAAATCTATTCCTTCTTCTTAACAATAACCTTGAGCGACTAATCGAGCTTTATTTCTAACTACCTCTCCTTGTTCATTCATTTTATTGTTATAAACTCATTTAGTTCCAATTATTGTTTTATTTTCTGGTCTAGGAACAAGTTCCCAAACATCATTTCTAGTAAATTGATTTAATTCTTCTTGCATAGCCAAAATCCATGTATCATCAGTTGATGCTTCTTTTGGATTTTTGGGTTCAATAGTTGATATAAAAGCTACATTACTCATTTGACTTAGTTGATTTCTACTTTTAACAACAGATTGCATATCTCCCAGTATATTTTCTGTTGGATGATCTTTTAAAAGTTTTGTCCTTTTATTAGGATGATAATTTCATTATTAGTTTCAACTGATTCTTGATTTTGAGTGATTAAATCTTCTTCATCGTTTGTATCTTCAAAAAATTTTAAATTTTCATCAAATGAAACATGCATTGTTTCTTCAATGGAATTAGTTTTTAAATTAAACACTCTGTACGCTTTACTTCTGTTAGAATATCCGATAAAGATACCTATGTCGGATTTAGGATCAAATTTATCTAAATTATCTTGTATTTAAAATAAAGCATTTACTTCCATAAATTATGAAATAAAATACCTTAGGTTTCTTTGAATAAAGAAGTTCATAAGATGTCTTATCAGTTAGAGGTCTAATTAAAATTCTATTTAAAATATAACAGGCGGTAGCAACTGCTTCTGTCCAAAAATTCTTTGGTAAATTACTATATGTAAGCATAGTTCTCACACACTCGTGAATCGTCATATTTTTACGTTCTACTACTCCGTTTTGTTGTGGAGTTCTTGAAAATAAAAAATTGTGATTTATTCCCTTTTTATTACAGAACTCAAACTTTTCATTTTCAAATTCACCATCATGATCACTTCGAATAGTTATAATTTATAGAAAATTGATTTTGAATTCTTTTGAAAATGTCTTAAAACATTCAAAAGTATCACTTTTATGGTTCAAAAGTATTGTCCATGTAAATCTAGAATAATCATCTACAATTACAAAAACATATTTACTATGATTTATGGAAAGAATTTGAGATGGACCAAATAAATCAAGATGAAGTAATTCAAGAGGTTTTGAAGTTGAAATCATATCTTTTAACTTGAAGGAACTTTTTCTAAGTTTTCCTAATTGACAAGCATCACATAAACTATCTACTTTAAAATTCATTTTAGGGAGACCTCTTATTTGATCATGTTTTGACAGTCTAGATAAGAGTTTGAAATTCAAATGCCCAAATCTCTTATGCCAAATCCAAGGGTCACTTGTATTTGATAATAGACACAGGTTATCATTTAAAACTTTCATACTAAGAATATAAATATTCTTTTTCCTGACTCCTTCAAATATAATGGTTGAATTATTATCTTCAATGTGACATTTATCTTTTTCAAATTTAATTTTATATCCTTTATCACACAGTTGACTTATACTTAGTAGATTATGTTTCAGGTTCTTAACTAGTAAAACATTAGTAATAGTAGGAGTTTCAGAATTACCGACTTTGCCGATGCCAATCACATATCCTTTTGAATTAGCTCCAAAGTTAACCAGTCCTTCATCTTTGTATATTATATCATTCAGTATATCTGGATTGTCAGTCATGTGTCTAGAACATCCACTATCAAGTATCCATTTGTTCTTTCTGATATGCATGATTTGTCCATTGTGGATTGATTTCTCAACACCCATAAAGCATGATTTCTGCACATCAAACAATCTTGGTAGACAACTTGAATTTGAATATTGATTATATGCAGACTCAAGAAACAACGATGATTGAATACTTCTAAACTAGTATTAACAAATATAGCCATTTTAAAAACTTTTTCAAAAATCAGATTATGAAACTTTGAAAACCTTGCTCCGATACCAATTGTAAGAAATGCTGATTACGGATCTTAAGGCTAGGATTAACACTAGAGAGGGGGTGAATAGTGCTAATAAAGAATTACTAAATCCTTTTGAGTTTGTGTTAATTTAGACAACGATGTATGCAATATACAGACACAGATATGATCACAGAAACGAACACAGATGCAGAAATAAGATAAAAGCAGTAAATGAGAGAACATACCAGATTTTATACTGGTTCGGAGTTACCCTACATGTAGTCCCGCAACACAAGTACGGATTTCCTTTCAAAAGAAAATGTACAATTACACCTTCGGTTTCAAGGCTACGAGGTACACCCTTCAGAATTTCTATCCTCTGGGTAGAGATACTTGATTTCCGAGCCACAAGTTTACCCAATTGATTTACCAAGGCTACAATCACACCTTTTCTCTCTTGATTGATTTCCAAGGCTACAATCACACCTTTTCTTGCTTAATAGATTACAAAGAAGTCTATAACTATAAATAGCACTGAGAACCTTGTAGAGATAGTGATAGAGAATCAAACTAGAAGTAATCGAGTTTGATTCAATGTTGATTTCGGCAGAGTAATGGTAAGAATATGTATTAAGAAATGTGGAAGAAGAATAGGAGTGAAAAACCCGAAAATATGATGTAAAATTTGTTGAAACTAACCCCTATTTATAGAAGAACAACAACCATGTCCATTCATGAAGAGTTATGGCGAATAGACACTTCTTTTGAAATTTAAATTTTGAACTCAACTGGCACCATGTCGACATGGGGTACTTGGGCATGTCAACATCCCAAAGGATTTTTTGGTGTTTTGATTTTCTTTAAAAATAACTTTTATTTTATATTAAAACTATTTTAAACTTTATAAATATACTTGACTATAGTTAAAATTCATAAGTAATATATATAGAATTTAGCTATAATTTTATATTTAAATCTAAGTATAAATATTTAAAAGTTAAATATATTATATTAAAAGATAGTTTAAAATCAGGAGTAATTTGACTTTGAAATTAAAGAAATTTTGAGGCTAAAATTATTTAAAATTAGGATAGAGGGTTTTGAATCTTTTAAAAGGAAAGTTTTGAAAAACATTTTGAAAACATGATATAATTTTGAAAAATCATTTTGAATAAAAAGTTAGTGGATACAAAACAATGTGCCACTAGATTTTTTATAGGTTCCATCCTACTTAGGGTTTTATCCCTTTAACAGGCTCGAAGTGGATTCCATTCCACGAATAAATTGGATTTTAAGATGCCAATGCTTTTCTATGAGTTTTAATAAAATTCCTAATAAAAATACTTAACCTTGAAATCTTGAACTCTTGATAATCTTGATACTCATGAGTCTTTTATCCCGATATCTTGAATCTCTATACTGTACAGTCTTCATTCTTGGTACCTGTATGGTTAAATCCTGCATATACATATATATCTAAACTTATAATGTCAATATTTATATTTTATAATCTATTCTAAGGTTGTTGTCATCAAAACCATCATCTCACGGACTAACATGTCAAAAAGACAAGGGAGTACCTCTTAGGAGAAATTGAAAGAATTAGGAAAGTGGCTATGAGGCTAATAAATTCCCTAGCGAACAAAATATATAATTTAGAGTGTGAGGCTCGGTTAGATTCCAATCGTAGTTTCTCAAGGTGGGATGGACATAAGATCTCTTTTGAAAGAGCTTCATTAAGAGAAAGTGAAGATGAAAATAGCAGAGATTGGCCGGTAATGCGCAATTTACGTTTTTAGATGTTTCTGGCTTGGACTTAATTTGTCCTTGTATAATCGAGCCAACAATGAGTACAAATCCTTGGATTATGAAAATATATGGGTTGGTGATAACTATGATCCCTCCGTTACTTACCGCAACTCTACTTATGGTATGGTTCCTCTTTCCCGCTCATTAGTCATGATTATTGAGCTGGAAAATTAATTTTATGCTTTTTGTTTAGTAGATAGTTTAGCTCATAGCACCGTATTTTAGTAGATTGTAACGACATAAAGCGGTCATATCGGTTTACTTTCCAGGTTTGGACTAGATTCACAGTTTAATTTTTACATTATAGGGGGTGTTATTTTGTAATATGACCCAACGTTTTTTTAGATTACATGGAGATATATAGAAATAGATAACGTTATTTCTAATAGACACATAAAATTTATAATTAAGTATTGATAACCCGATTTTTTGACATATAACTGGCAAGCTTTGAGCAGTGACTGGAGTTGACTGATTGTTTTTTGGTACATTCCGTGTATTTTGTTTCTTGTCATGCTTAGGATAATCTCCTAGAGCAATCATAGGCCTCCTGCTCATGACCTGATAAGTTGTAGCCTTTTTTTGCATATTTTATGCAATCTGATCATCTATCTGAGTGTAGCATCCCGCACCGGTCTGACCATACGTGTAATATTACTTGCTCCCTTATTTAGCAGTATAGTGTCTTTTGATGACTTAGCCGTTGGATGAGCATGAAAAATCCCCTGTTTGAGGGCGTAATGTTCTTTGCTGTATGCTCGACCATATACCAGATATCACCTACTCCTTTTATTGGAGGTGTAATGTCCTTAGTAGCATGCTTGGTATGACCTACCTCTGTTTTAGGGGGGAGCAAAATGTCATACATATGTTAAGCCACGTTCTTCTTTAATATCGCCATTCTCATTTCTAAGATTGCCATTATCGTCGGTACATGGAAATTAGATCTTTGAACAACGACGGTGGGTTGTGAAGAGCAATTTTTGCACTTGGCACGGTCTCCTTGTTTGGAGGAGAAAAAAAGATTTGACTGAGAAGTTAGGTCACATATATACAACCTATTATTGAATGTGCATAGTTTTTGTACTGGTTCAGACTGTCTAATATCCATATATCCAGTATGGTATGTCGAATTTACTAATATAAAGGTTTTTTATACTGGTTCAGACAGTTCAATATCCCTATGATTGACCTTTCTAGGATTGTTGTCGTAGAAATATTTATACTAGGCCAAGGCAATTTAAAATCCCGTTTAGTATAGTATCTTGGCTGGAAAACCGGATTCGCATTGAAATATCAATTTCATGCTTATTCCCAATTCTTTGTACAGTGCTCATTCCTACTTCTTTCTATTTCATGCTCCTCCATAACTGCCGCTTCTTACCCCTTTCCCTTGCGCTATATCAATGAAACCCAAAAATAATGACGCCGATGAACACCCACTCGCAAACTCCACCCCTTGGACCCTCAAAATCGAGGCTCCCCGGTAACGTATGGATCACGACCTGAGATACCTCCACGCATATGCGATCGATGGTGACATCTTACCAAGCGACGAGCTTCACTATCTTCAGCCTCCAAGTGCGCTTTGACCCCCTTAACCCAATTACAACATCCATTTCTCCAATCGAGCACAAAACTTTAAGATTTCTCAAACTATAATTTAACTCCTACACATAGATTTACTGTCGCTTGCCTTTACTAGGAGCCGCAACCTCCAGAATCTCCAACCATAATTTATCTCCTACATAAAGATTTACTATCACATGCCTTTACTAGGAGATAAAATGATTTTTCTTGTTTGCAATGTAACAGTAAGGTGGTGGAGTTAGAAATGTGCGGTGGTGGTTTGCATAATGCTTTGACTATATTATATTTCTGACTTCCAACATTTCGCCGCAAATTTTTTTGTTTCGCGTATGGACTTCGAACGACAAAGCAAAAATACAATCACACTCAGAATAACAATGTGACTCTAAAACAATAATATTATACATTAGTTATTCGAATCTATAAAATTCAAAATAACACTATTGTTTTCCGAAAAATCGTCAAACGAATTTTTTCAATATTTTCTAAATTAAAAATTATGGAAAAAAATAAATTAGAATAAAAATACGTTAATAAAATTCGAGTTGTAAAAATAATAATTTATTATCTTATTTTTGCCATTTGTTGCTGCAGAAAAATTTACAAAGGCATTATTTATCTATTTAAAGTATTTAAATAAGACCCTTAAAACATTTACTTAATATTAAATATAGAACCTAATTATTTGAAATACTATTCAGACATAAATTCATAATTCAAATATTTTAAACGACCTCTATATTTGAGTTCAAGTTATTTAATTATCAAAAACCAATTATTGCAATATTTTACTTTAATTGAATATTCAAAATCCAATGACCAAGGGTCGATACATTCTTCTCCCTTAACAGAATTTTACCTTTGAAATTCCAAAGCTAGGAGAAACGTCTGTAATCCTTATACCTTTTTAAAAATCAATTAGTTGAAAAGGATTATTAAATTTCTACGTCTTTAAAATCATGGAAAATTTTGGTAGTGTCTCCTTTGCGCCGCTCGATTGGAAAAAAAATACAAATCGCCACATGGGCTCAAATCAATAAAAGAAATTGAAAGCCAAGTGGCCTTCCATATCTAGGCGTAAAAGCATCCAATCTAAACAACAATATGAAAACATATACTTATTTTCGACAAATAACTCCACTCATGAAACCTAAAGCTTCAACTAGCCTTTGCTTCCATAAACCTGCATCGCACTTACACATGATATCCAACGTAATTCGTAGCCATATAATCTTGCATTTTGCTAATGTTAAACATAAAATTAAAATGAAGTTCGTATGAAGTACATATACCATACGTACGCCAATTAATTCCAATGCTTGCTCGATCGCATAAATTTCAATTTCCAAACTAGTATCGTCCACTCGACCGCTCTAAAACAGACTTTGATCAGGTTCCTTGATTACAAACTTCTATTCTCCTTACATAGCCATATACTATGACAGAAAACTTTGAAATCGAATCAAGAACCTATATCACATGTTCGCCATCAAGAATCAAGTGAAAAAACCTAACTTGGACACGTGTAAATCACCTTGAAATCGTGCATTTGAATCTGGATCAAAATCTTTTACTCTAATAAAATGATCTATGTACAACTTACGTATTTATCCAAATTAGTTTATTAACAATACCAATTTCCTTTTTTATTCGCATTCATTATTTACTTAGTATTTCCTTTAATACTAAATCATTTACTTTGTAACTATTCCATAAAACCCTTACTTAAGTTTGTAAACATTTTCTTAGACACGCTTATGTTTATTTATCACTTTAAAACTTAAGTTAATATTTGTATAGCACTCTTTTACATCCTAAGAGTACATACAAAAGTTCAGGTTTGTTTTTACTTAACCCGAATATTCAACAAACTAAAATTTGTTTAACTTACTATTTCCTCAAATTTATAAGTTACAAAGACTTATTTGCTTATATTTCGGAAACCACTTATCCTCAATTTCAATATCCATTTGGAAGTTTTTGACTTTCCAAAATTGTCAAAAATTCCATTTCATTTTAATAAACAAAAATTCCATTTCATTTTAACCAAACAACATCCTTAAACTGAGATGTACAAACCTAACTTATCATAAGGGATAGGATCCATGAGTCCATACAATGTCACTTAATTGAAAATTCAAGAACAAAACACCCAATTTTTATTTCAAATAAATTTGAAATAATAATATCAATATATCTCTTTGTATGTATCAAATCATATTTTTGAGAATCTAAAACAACTTTGTTTTAGCAATACAAAACTTTTATGGTAGCAATATTTCACTTAGAAACATAAATATGAACATTAGCGATGCTACAGTCATCACTAGAATTATTTTTCAGTGATTGAAATGAGTTCTATGCATTCTAACTCTTTAAAAATCCATTTTAACATTTCTATTCAAAAATATTTTCAAAAACAATACCATTACTATTTTCTTCAAAACTTTGAAAAGAATTTCCATAAACAACGAGATTTAAGTTCTCAAATTCTCGGCTTAAATTCTTTTTACTTTAAACAATACTTTATAATTCACATTTTATAAATTTACCTTCTTATATAATGTCAATTCATAATTTTTCTCTTTGTATAGATTAATATAAATAAATTTTACTATAATTAAAGTTCAACTCAATATTATCATCGAACAATTTATAGTCAAACTATGAAACTGGATTCACAAGGTATTCGTACTTAATTTAACCAAATAAATGCCCATAAACTATCCGAGCACAATTAATCAACAATAAACGATAATAATTGAATATTATCATCCTTTGACAACCAAACACATCATGTATCTCTATAATAATCTGTTATATATAAAATATAATTTAGGTAAAATTATTTCATTTACCAACTTTTCCAAACAATACTATATCGGTTTGCCTTTTCTAAGTGTTTAGAAACTCCTATCAATATAGTTGTTCCTTCCACACTGATCAGAATTCATAAACACTCAACAATAAATCAACAAAATATAAATATTTTAATAACACTAACAAAATATGCACTCACACATACATATGTACTCTTTAACTCATCCTAAGGTCTTGCTTACCTTATCTCAAATGAGTTAACCTACCAAATCCTAGATATTCTTTCAACTTAAGCTCTAATACCACATTCAACGACCTGACTTTTCGATCGTTATAAGTTAACACTAATACATCCCATATATTTATGTGAAAAACAACTAATTATGGAAAGACCGATTATTAGAGGAAAGAAAGAAAAAAGAATAAAAGAAGAAACTAAACAACACAGAATCTCACAATGCAACAAATAATCTATAATATAACAATGATCTTTATAAAAGAAAACTTTTATATACATACATCCATCAGAATAGTATCCTATCATCAACGTGAATAGTTATAACAAGCGTTCTTACAATTTCTGATAAATATAACAAAACCATGCAGCAAAACACAAAGAAATATGTAGAAACATCTTAGGCCTAGAGTTCATCTCTTGAGCTCCAATGCTCCAAAGCAAATCTGTAAATATGCTCAGTCCGACCCAAGCACTACAAGGAAATAACACCTGAAGCAGTTTGGTAGACTAGCATGAGAAACACGCCTCAATAGGATTTTAAAGTAATAAAATCCTTTCAAAATAAAGGTATCTCGTAAGACCACGTCGTACATAAACATGGGCTAGTTTTTACCATACAATAACTAAAACATTTTATAGAAAATCCAGTGATATCATAATAATGTCTAAGGGCTTCGAAAGTAAATATAGAACATGGTGAAAATGCTTGCATCTCATATTTCAACATATTTGGGTATAACTAAGTCTGTACGGCGCTTATCGGAGAATGAATTCCATGAATGATTAGGCTACTGGTGTATCGCCCATCATAGTACCAAAGTCATCAAGAGCATCTTGCATCCCTACGACATAGGACCAACCTACTCCTTACAGAATAATACCAAATATATCATCACAAGGGTTTCTTTACGACCTTTATCGAGGGTGCTCATGCACAATCAATTCACAAAATGAATGCACATCTAGAAAGGTTATGATACACCCTAATGGAAGTGACCCAATTAGCCTTGCTGCATATCCCCTATTTTTGTCATTTTCGGTCGATGAGGTTAGAAGCTATGTTTTACCTTTTATGTATAGAAAATCCAAATGGATGCCAACACTGCCCTCCATGCACCAATGTAGTTCCAGCATTCGTTCATCGAAGTTATTTAAGATATGAACAAACCGAAGGTACTTTTTACTACATCCATTGGGAATCACCCTCAGGATTAGAAGCAAATAGCTACTGCACTTCAAAGAGCTCCATTTTCGATAATCTTCAGATGTTCTAATTCGAAACATTTCTACCGGTTCGAAGTGTTTTTTAGATATTACATCCGATCCCAGTCTCTCCGAACCGACAACAATAGTTTAAAACATACCAACATTTGGTAGTCCGTTATTTAACTATCAAATAAACAAAAAATACAATTAGAGGTTTAATTCCCTAAGGAAAAAATAACATTGATTAAGTACAAAGCAACCATGCGCCTCTTAAATTAATTTCGTTAATCTAAATCACTTTATACATACTTATATGAAATATTACTTTATAAGATATATTTCAAAACATTTCATTTTTCCAAAACTTAGAAACCCTTCCAAATACTTATATTAACGATTTAGGTATATACGTACAGAAATGTATTCCGATACTTAGAAAATGTATATGTATACTTATTTCAATGATATAAGTATGTTTACAAATCTTAAGAAAGATTCTTGCTCCAAAACCACACTAAAACTTGGGTTAAAATGGAGTCATTAAAAACAAAAATAATAACAACTCAAACACTATTCCTTCGGTGTTAAGTAGGGAAAGAATATTCCCTACCATAATAATTGGGAAGGTCAATCAAGGAAGTCACAACTCTACTTAAAATAGACTCTCTTGTAAGAATCTCTTATATAATTATAACTCAAATTCATTTTAAAATTCCTTTCACAAATATTGTTTATAAATCTCTTTAAAAATATACATAACATAATTTCAACCTCCTTTTATAGACCTCCAAATTCATTTAATAAATCCTTTATAAACATCCTTTTATAATATTTATAAATCTTGTATTAAAAAATATTATATTATTTATAAACTCATTTTATAAAACTTAAAATCCATTTATACAACTCCATTTATAAAACAAACACCAAATATAAAATCAAACTCTAATTACAAAACCTTTTTTATTTATAAAATTCCATTTTTTAACATTACTTTCATATTTATAAAACACCGCTTATACATTTTCAAATATATCGCACTTCCAATTTCCAAAATAGATCCAACTACTTTCTCTAAAATGACCCTTCCACATTTATTATAAATTCACAGATGTGAATTATTTTCCAAATTTATCAAATGGAAATATATTTCCTTTTATAAAATATTAGGGGGAATTAGTTTAAAGGACAAAAATTTCTATATTTTTTGCCTCAAGGACACGACCTCAATATTTTTACCACAAGGACAAACATTCTTCTAAAAATTATTCACAAGGACAAACATTTTCCAAAATTATTCATAAGGACAACAAAACTGATATCGAGCTAAAAACTGATACCTAAAAACTGCTACCGATAACTACAAACTAATACCTAAAAACTGCTATCAATAACTAAAAACTGATACCTATAGAAAGTTGTCCTTTAGGAAAAAATATTGAAGGTCTGTCCTTGAGGCTAAAATGCTGTGAAATGTTGTCCTTGACAATAATTTCCTGAAAATATTACTTATAAGGCTCTCCTTCAATTTATAAAATACCATTTACGATATATTCTTTCATTTCCAAGATTTCGTGTAAAATGTATAGCAATGTTTATTTCAAAACATTTCCATCTTCTTTAAAACAAAAATCACTTTTTAACAAAAGATAACCCATTTTTATTTACTTTTTTAAAACTTAAACATTTATTATTACTAAAAAATTTCTATGAAAACCAATACTCCCAAAATAATTATTTTAAACATTTACTTATATATATATATGTATGTATGTATGTATGTATGTATATTAGAAAGAATAAAAAAAGAAATTTTGAAATTCAGTAGATTAGTTTTAAAAACTCATTTATATTAAAATATTATATAAATTACAAAACGGTCGAATTTATATCATTTCCCAAATAAAATTAATTCCAAACCAAATAAAAAATTAATAATACTCCAAAATACTAAATCGAGGCCCATAGTAACTATCACATTGAAAAATGCTATAACTACCCTTTTTTACTGGAAGGTTTTTATTTTCACATATGTTGGTGTCAACATCCAATATGGCCAAAGAGCTAAATTTTCAGAATTTAACAATCTATATCATAGATATATGATTGAAATAAACCAATAGGTGAATAATTGAAAATTGTAAATCACTACGATGGGAAATTTGTATTCTCAACAAATTTTCTCATATTTCAATTCTAAGTGTCAATCGCTTGAAAAGTAGATATCTTAACCAAATAACTAATAATTTCAATGAAATACAAATAGTAAATTTTATATATTGTATAGTATACCGATTATCCAAAGAGGCCAGTTATACTCGCTTAAATTCCAGTCAGAACAAAAATACGTAAATTTTATATTTTTGTTTTGCGTATGGACTGCGAACGGCAAAACAAAAATACGATCGCACTTAGAACAGTAATGCAACTCCAAGACAATAATAATATACACTGGTTATTCAAATCTATAAAATAAAAATAAAACATTTTCATTTGCTGATAAATCGTCAAACGAATACTTTCAGTATTCTCCAAATTAAAAATAATGGAAAAAATAAATTAAATTAAACATATGTCAATAAAATTCTATTCGTAAAAATCATAATTTATTTTCTTATTAATTATTTTAGCCATTTATTGTTGCAAATAAATTTACAAAGGAATTCGCCATTCTTATTTATCTATTTAAAATAGTTAAACAAGTCCCTTAAAACATTTAATTAATATTAAATTCAAAATCCAATTATTTGAAACATTATTCAAATACAAACTCACATTTCAAATATTTGAAACAACTCCTATATTTGAATTCAAGTTATTAAATTATTAAAATCCATTACTGCATTATTTTATTTTAATTAAATATTCAAAATCGACCAAAATTATAGGTCATTACGGTGTTATAAATAATTAAATATTTAATTAAAATATATTTAACATGAAATCCATAAATAATGTGTTTGCGGTAATAATTAAAAAAGTTTAATTATAAGTATTAAATCACAATATACTAAGTACATCATTTTAAACATTCCTATTCAAGATGCATTGAGATTAAAAATCGTTGCATCCGTTGAAACTCGAATATGTTATACTCCCCAAATGTTGGTTAATGTATTATTCATGATTATAAGAGGCCATAAGGGGTTACGTACTAAGTTATTAGATAACTATGGAATGACTCACTCGATAGTTTTCTGATGGTTAATTAATAAACTAAGGTGAAAAAGAAAATATTAATTGGACTGATTACATAGTTCTCTCGCCTTTAGAACACTATTGATCTTCAATATGAAAGTTCCACTTTGGTTATAGTCAAATCATGCCACGACATCCATTGAGTGCCTGTAGTTGGGTCGAGTGGAAGTATTGAAAGTGAAATATTATACAAGAGAGGATTCATCTCCTTAGTTATATGGGGTTAGTATCATGGTCAACTCAAGTCAACTTAAAGTCAAAATCTGAGTGGAAGTATTGAAAGTGAAACATTATTCAAGGGAGGATTCATCTCCTTAGTTATATGGGGTTAGTATCATGGTCAACTAAAGTCAACTTAAAGTCAAAATCTCTGACCAGCGTAGTTCGGCTAATCATGATTGTTATTATCGAACCAAGTACTTTGTGTTTGGATAATAAATTTGAACATGGACGATATCAAAATTTTGACCATTACCAAATTACATAAGTCCAAAGTGGTATAGTTTTGATGAACAGAATTAGTGTATAGTCACAATCGGGTAACGCTTAAAGAAGTAAAATTGGATTTTACCCAAATCAAGTAAGCGATAAATTTGGCAAAAATGTCACACCACATATAAAGTGAAGTGTGAAATTAATATTTGAATAGTTCGATATTAATCATTGAAAAAATTTACACCTAAACAGTCACACAACCAAAACATCGAATACTCCTTTGACCATGTAATTTAATTAATTTATAACTGTTATAAATTAATTAAATTTATGAAATATTAATTATAAAATTTAATTTTTGATTTTATGAACTATATTAATAAATATGTCTATAATATTTATAAATACATTAATCTATATGCGATATCGATATGCGTTTAAATTGAATTTAAATGCAGCATATTTTTTCCAAGATTTAAATGGGGTTGAAGCCCATATGGGAAAGAGGGAGTTCGACCATGCTTAGGACCAGATAAAGGTGACTACGATATGGGGAATGGTAAGGTTCTAATAGGGAAGGGGGAAGAAAATGAGTAAGTGAGAAAAGTGGATTTGGAACTTAGCTTATCTCTCTTGTCCTTCCTTTTTAAATACGCCACAACCCTTATTCTTCTTAGGACTTTTTGATGCTTTCATCCTCCCTACATTTGGATGAATTCGATATGTACCTCCCTTTCCATTTCGAAAGCTTAAATTGAATAAAAAAACATTATTTGATAGCTTCTAGTCAGCGTTTCAGGAGCTAGCACTCTGCTAGATTGGAAACTAGTTTAAACTATTGATCTCGCCATTTCAAGGTGTACCAACATTCTTTGGAAATATGGTAATTTTATGATCTAATAATGAATATTAATGTATAAATAATAAAAAAATATATATCTATGTGTGTATCACATATTTTTTTTTTGTTAGGTGATGATTCTAGCATATCGATATGTCGTTACATTCAGAATGGTTATATAATTATATATTTATATAAATAAAAAAGAATTTATAGCATAAACATGCCTCTAATGCTCATGGAAGCCAATAAAAAATTGAATTTTTAATTTAAATTAATTTGATATACGTTATGTTATTTATTTAAGCTTCATAATTTAGACATTAAATATTACATCGCACAACTTTTCCATGAGCAATATGATGGGTGTGTGTGTGTGTGTATATACATATTATATATATTCATTTAAGTTAGTGAATTTTATGATGAATTTTATAATGAATTTATATATGTATAGTATATATTTATTATATATATAAACCTTTATTTCAAATAATAAAAAGTCTAATTTTGATTTCGAATTTTCAATAAAATAGATAAATAAAATTTTAATTTAATTTTAAATGATTTAAACATACATATAAATATACATATTTATATATGAATATATTTTATAAATTTCACACACGCACATAAACACATACATATATATATATATTCATAAATAATTTCAAAATATAATATATGTATGTATGTGCATATATATATTTGCAATATTTGTATACATAAACTATATTATATAAACATACAATTGGACGATATATTTGTATACTAGATGAGCAAGCATGTCTGTTGTGATGTAAATCCTAGTACTTATACATTGGTATGTTAAAGCTTACACGGATTACTATGTTACACATGCATATACATATATGTGTGTATATGATACACATATGTACATAATATAAAATAATAATAATATAATATAAAGCTATATTATAAATATAATAAATAAAATAATGATTTTATTTAAAAGAAATATAGAAATGTCCTAAATGTATAATGCTTCATAGGCCCAATAAAGATCCAAAATGGTAAAAAATGCAATTCATTCATTACTTTCATTGTTGGTTGGCCCTGTTCCAACTAAATTTCCATTTGATTTCTCCACACTCAATCTTATTTTATCTAATGCTTCATAAATATATATGATACCAACGAGTTTGGTTGTAACTAATATGTTATTGACTTTGATTTTAAGTAGATTTTCCATTCTTTTTGTAAATTATGTAACCCTAAATTAGACTAACGTGGTACATAATAATTTTTATCTCAAATTTTGGTATTACGATGAAATGTAATGATAGACCTTTTCGATCCTCAAAAGTTGACACTAATATATTCACGTTATTTACGTGAGCATCCAAGTGTTGGAAAGACGGCTTGTTGTAGTGTAAGAAAAGAAAAGATAGAACAAAATTTCACATAGTGATGAGTAATATATAATATCCAAATGATATTTACAAAAGAAAACTGTAATATACATACATCAATCAGCATAAACTAATCTATCATCGGCCTGGATAATTACAACAACATGTCCTCACAAATGCTGATATATAGAAAACCAAAAATTTAGCGGGAAATAAAATATGTAAATAGGTCTTGCACTACACCAAACAGTCCATTTTGTAACACTTTTCCGCTTTAAATTTCTAACGGTTATAACCGTTACCAATTTATTACGGTTATTTCCGTTACAATAATCTATAACGGTTATTACTGTACTACATTTGGTGATTTCGTAAAAAAATTAAAGTGATTAGGGTAAATCTGTAATTTACATACTTTTGCACTTAAATCAGCTATCACGGTTTCATCATTCCTAGTTTTACTTTTCACGTCTCTTTCTCCATCAAGTTAGGGTTTCACCGCTCGCAATTAATATCAGGGTTTCATTCACGTCAATCAATATCAGGGTGTCGGCACCACTCATAAAAACTTTCGTGCAACAAATTATAAAGAGAAGGAGTCACGATTGCTGATCTGATACGGAGAAGGAATCGCCATTTCCGATCTGATGCGGAGCTGGAACCCCAAAATCGTGGCAGCCAGCAGGACTATGAGCAATGACACATCAGAACAGTGGTGATTCACTCCGATGGACGGTGACTCGACGGTGACTTATTCGGGCGATAGCTACTCCAATTAGAGTCTCTGACTTCGACGGGATCAGGCAGTGCTATGGGCAGTAGTTATCATATGCCTGTTGATCTTGCTCATTAATCGTGGATTGTGGACTGGCTTCGGACATTAAATTTACATTAAATCTTTTCTAAACCTTGATTAAAGTTTACATTAAATTGACATTTAATTTTCTTTATCTTTTCTTTTAGAGAGGCGTAATCTACTATGCATGATGAAAGTATGATACTTATAAGAGTAGTTTGTTTTTGCTTAATTAATGTTTTAGGTTTTTTTTGGTTGCTAGCTTATTGTTATGCCTTGCTCTATTTATTTGAACTAATCAATTACCAATCGTGTATGTCTCACCATGGTTTTAGAAAAAGATGAACATGCATGCGGTCTATTGAATTGATATTTTCATTTCAAACTTAAGCTATACTTGTATTAAAAATCCAAATACTATCAACCAAATCTGTCAGTAGCACCATCCAAGATTATCCCTGCGCAAGATATGGAAGTGATCAAAATTTGTATTTACATACTATCAGTTATTTAAATATTACAAGGATACTCGATATTCAAATTAATAAGGCTTCATCAACACCGATATTTTTGCTTTGTAGCTGAACTAAAAAGTGCTTGAGAAATAAGGGACGTGTTCTCGATCAGTGGTCTGTACAGCTGTATTGCTAATATGTAGAATTGAACAATGGAAGACAATTTTTGGTTATGTTACTTTATATTTATTGGTTGTATTTTATCTAATCATATATTTTGTTAATAGAGGAGAAGTCGACATCTAAGAAAATAAAACGTAAAAAAACCGGAAAACTAGATCATGAGCCTGAGCCGACAAATAAGATTCTCCACCTTTGTAGCTATCAAGGTTATGGAAGGACTCCTTGAAGAAGTTACTCTGAAAAGGCATGTGCAAATACATAATGGGAGGCAATTTGTATGCTACTACGATGGTTGCGAAAAGGTATTCTTATATTATCATGTCTCACTAGAAAATTCACTATAATAAAGATTGAAAATCATTAGATAACGGTTTTAATAGCTTCTTTTCATAGGACTTCAAGTGAACCTTATTTTGAAGAAAATGTCTATGTTGTTTCTTATAAATCCTTCAGCATATGTTCATGAAGACAGTGGGTTGCTTTAGCCAGAAAGATTTCAGAAATTGGTATTGGGGTTAACAGTGAAGTGACCTTTAGTCTCAAACTCATATTTTTTGTTTATCTCTTTCACTGACATTAAGTTTCAAATCCACAAGCACCAACATTAATCTCCTTAACTGTCACAGTAAGTTTCCTTACAGAATTCTAATCCACATTGGCACTTGGATTTAGAGTATGCATGTTGCCAAACGTTGACCAGGCCTCTTAATTTTTTTCAGGTCATTAAAAATTCATTATTGCATTTAGTGCTGGTTTGTATCCTTTTTGTAATTTCATAATTAAAGAATTCATAAACTTTTGTTCGTCGATTGAAACGCTTATTTTAATTATTTAAATTTTATATATTCTATATTAGTGGAATGCCCACTTAATTTTTTAAAATGATTTTTTCTCATATAATGAATATTGGTAAATCATTTATACAATTGTTTTTGCATGTGCGGAAGCATGCAAGCATGTCATTGTAACAACTAAATGCCTCCAAATCTTCTTTGAATAAGAACTCCTGTGTACCATGCTGATGTAGCGCATACCTCCTCAACAGATCGCGCCGACCTTCCTCCGCCCTAGGTCGCGAAATTAAGGGTCGCTCCTCCTCCTCCATATGTCGCACACGAGCTACGAGCAAATCCCTAAGTCGCGATCGGCGGCTAGGTCGCGAGCGAGCTACTGTATGTCGCTTCCCCTCTCCAGAACTACATCGCGGCAAGCATAGATCGTTCCATTCCCCTAGGTCATGGAAAGCATAGATCGTTCCTTTCCCCTAGGTCGCGGCAAGCAAAGATCGGTCCTTATATTTAGGTCGCGAGCGACCCAATGTCGCAGATCCAAGGTCGCTACCGTGCTTCTCCTTAAATCGCGAGCTGTTTCCTTTAGTTTGCGAACGAAGTTATGTTGATGAAATCCAGTAGGTCGCGAACGGGCTTCTTAAGTCACTGTTTGTTTCGTTTTAGGTCGCGTGTGTTGTTTTTTTAGGTTGGTTGGGTGTTTTGAAAATCATTATACTGTTGAGATGTATTTTCTTAAGTCGTGTTTGTGTGTTGTAAGACTATAAATAGGCGGGTTATGTCATTTGTAAAAGGTTTTTGACTTTTGAATAAAAATTGGTTTGTGCTTTGTGCCTCCATTAAAATTGGTAGTTGAGTGTTATCTCCTATCTCCACTTTCGACATTCGAGTGCGCTCGAATCGACGATTGTTGAAGCCAATTCACGGAATCAAGTGCGCTTGATCAACGTTCGAAGAATTGTAGATCTTCTTTCACGGTATCGTGCGCGATCAACGTGTCGAATATTGCTAGAATCCGGTATCTTCGTGATCAACGGATTTGGGCATTCGGGTATTCTTCAATTCACCGATTTATCATCAATTTACCGATTTATCATCGATTCACCGATCATTTCCGCTAATCGTGTGAGATCCTGGACGGATTTGATTTACATCGTCGAATTCGCTTCTTTGGCTGCATCAGTTTGGTATCAGAGCTAGATTGCAAGGAATTTGCATCAATTGGAGATCGGATTTGGAATTGTTGAGAAGTTGGTTTCATCTGTTCATCGAGAAGTTGTAACAAGTTGGGAGTTTCGATCCATATCATTTTGGATCAAAGTTCAGAAAGTGTTTGAATTTTGCTCGTTGGGATTTTTGCGCGCCGAAGTGAAGTTTGAATTTTTGAAGATTTGTTTGAAGTTCAATCATGCCGCCGAGAAGAGCTAACCGTCATCAAAACATTGCAGATGTGTACAGAAGAGAAGATGCTGAAAAAATGGAGCAACGAATTAGTGATAAGTTCAATGAAAAGTTCGATGAAGGAATTGGTAGATTGGAGAGGCTCGTGATGAATATAAACCCAACTCGACAAAGAACATCACCAGTGTCAAATCGGGGTGGAAACAGGGTTTCGCCGTCGGTTTCGGGTGAACGAAGAATATCGCCACAGTCTTATAGAGAAAGAAGAAGGCCATTCGTTTCGGGAGAAAGAGATGTGCGTGGAAGTAGAAATGTTGATGGTCGGGATCGACATCGACATATGTCAAATTTGGAAGAAGATAGTGATTATGAAAGTAGATCTTGTCGAAATCATGGCCAAGGGAGAAATCGAGTTAGAGAATATGAAGATGATCGTCGATGGGAATCGAGGATGAAAATGGAAATTCCAGAATTTAAAGGTGGAATGGTTGCGGAAGAGTTTTTGGATTGGGTTTCAAATGTTGAAGAAATTTTTGACTTCAAAGAAGTTCCCAAGAATCGTAGAGTGAAGTTGGTTGCTACAAGATTGAGAGGGAGAGCCATGGCGTGGCGGCAGCAGACTAAACTTACACGGGAGAGAATGGAGAAGTCAAAGATTATTACATGGGAGAAGATGAAGAAGTTAATGAAAGCTACTTTCTTACCTTACAATTATCAGTCTCTAATGTACCAACGTTTGCAGAACCTGAGGCAGGGGACAAAGACTGTTAATGATTATGCTGATGAGTTTTATCAACTGATTGCTCGAAATGACATCATGGAGACGGAAGAACAGTTGACCGCTAGATTTGTTGGGGGGTTGAGGATCCAGATCCAGGACATGGTAAATATGTTTGACCCTAGATCTGTGGCTGAAGCGCACCAAAAAGCGTTGGCTTGGGAGAAGCAAGGAAGACGAGGAGGTGGTGTGTTTACAAATTCCAACAATCAAGTGAAGGGAGCTAGTATCAATACTACTATTACAAAGGCTGCTACTGAACCGGTTGTCAATGAGATAGCAAAGACCAAGGTCAAAAATAGTATCAAGTGCTTTAATTGTCAAGAATTTGGCCGCAAGAGCAATGAATGTTCGAAACCGAAGAGGCGAACTATGATTACTGAAATGGAAGGTGAGGATGTTGGTGAGGGTTATTCTAGTCCAGTTGAGGAGGATGAACAGGATATTGCGTCGGGAGATGAAGGATGTAATCTAATGATGAGGAGGTCTTGTTTAACACCGAAGCAAGAGGATGAGGCTATTTGGTTGAGGAGTAACATCTTTCAGTCGACATGCACTATACTGGGGAAAGTTTGTAAATTTGTGATTGACGCGGGAAGTTGTGACAATATCATTTCTGCCGAAGTTGTGAGAAAGTTGAAGTTGAAGACGGAGAAACATCCAAATCCTTACAAGTTAGCTTGGTTAAGGAAAGGAGGAGAGGTGAAGGTGGACAGGCGAGTTCAGGTTCCATTTTCTATTGGGAAGAAGTATAAAGACAAGATCTGGTGTGATGTGGTGGAGATGGATGTTTGTCACTTGCTTTTGGGAAGACCATGGCAGTATGCCCGAGCAGTGCAGCATGATGGTCGAACCTGTAGCTACAGTTTTATGTTTGAAGGTACTAAGATTATTTTAGTTCTGAAGAAGAGACGGCAAGGAGAAAGCAAGTCAGAAGAGATTGAGGAGCTGAAGACTTTGTTGACTTTGAAGGAGTTTATAGAAGAAGTAGAGGAGAGTCCATAGGTGTTCTTGTTGATGGACATGAAGCTACTGAAGCTGTTGAAATTCCAGAGGGAGTAAAGCCAGTATTGGAGGAGTTCAGAGATGTATTTCCTGAAGAGCTGCCAAAGGAGCTACCACCGTTGAGGGATATTCAACATCAGATAGATCTTGTGCCAGGGGCAGTATTACCTCACAGGCCACATTACAGGATGAGTCCTAAGGAGCATGAGGAACTAAGAAGGTAGGTGGAGGAGTTGTTAGAACAACGGCGTGTTCAGGAGAGCTTGAGTCCTTGTGCAGTGCCAGCCTTATTGGTACCGAAGAAGGATGGGACTTGGCGGATATGTACGAACAGTCGGGCTCTAAACAAGATCACTGTGAGATACATGTTTCCTATACCGAGGTTCGATGATTTGATTGATCAGTTGAATGGGGTTGTTGTGTTCTCAAAGATTGACTTGAAGAGTGGATACCATCAGATTCGTATTAGACCGGGTGATGAGTGGAAGACTGCTTTTAAAACTAGGGAAGGTCTATACAAATGGTTGGTTATGCCGTTTGGCTTGTCCAATGCTCCTACTACTTTTATGAGAGTGATGAACCAGATTTTCAGACCATTCATTGGGAAGTTTGTAGTAGTTTACTTTGATGATATTTTGATCTATAGCGGGAGTATGGAAGAGCATGTCCAGCATTTGCGAGAAGTGCTATTGATTCTACGACAGGAGCAATTCTATGCAGCAAGGAAAAAGTGTGTGTTTATGACGCACAGTGTTTTGTTTCTGGGATATGTTCTGTCGAAGGAGGGTATTCAAGCGGATGAAAGCAAAGTGGAAGCTGTCAGGAGTTGGCCATCACCCAAGATAGTTACTGAAGTGAGGAGTTTTCATGGGTTAGTATCTTTTTATCGAAGATTCATTCCACATTTTAGCAGTGTGATGGCACCTGAAACCGATTGCATGAAAGGAAAGAAGTTTGAGTGGTCAGAGGAAGCAGGGGTTGCTTTTGAGAAGATCAAGACATTGTTGACGACAGCACCAATTCTAGTATTGCCGGATTTTCAGTTGTTGTTTGAGTTACATACTGATGCTTCGAAGATTGGGATTGGTGGAGTATTAAGTCAGAATGGAAGACCAGTTGCTTATTTCAGTGAGAAATTGTCTGGAGCCAAGTTGAGATATAGCACTTATGATGTAGAGTTTTACGCGATTGTTCAAGCTGTGAAGCACTGGAGACATTATCTGTTTCAAAAGGAGTTTGTTCTTTATACGGATCACGAAGCTTTGAAACATTTGCCAAGGCAGGACAAAATTTCAGCCAGACACGCTTCCGGGGTCACGTATCTACAACAGTTTACTTTTATAGTAAAGCACAAATTAGGGGTGACGAATCGTGTAGCTGATGCCTTGAGCAGGAAGAATCATTTGTTGACGACGATGAAGGTTGAAGTGACAGGATTTGAACTATTGCCAGAGTTGTTTGAAGAAGATCCTTACTTTACGAAGATTGTTGAGAAAGTCAAGGATGGGAGTACTGATGAATTTGTGTTGGTAGATGGATTCTTATTCAAGGGGAATCGATTGTGCGTATCGGATTGCAGCTTGAGAATGAAAATTGTAGAAGAGGTTCATGAAGAAGGACATGTTGGTCGAGATCGCACATTGCAGTTGATTTCTCAGTCTTACTACTGGCCCTCGATGAGGCGGGAAGTTAAAAAGTTTGTGCGTAGATGTCATGTTTTCAATTTTCGAAAGGGACAGCTACAAATGCGAGATTGTATATACCTTTACATGTTCCTACAAAACCGTGGGTGGATGTAAGCATGGATTTTGTGTTGGGCTTACCGAGGACTCAACGGGAAAATGACTCTATATATGTTGTGGTGGACCGTTTCTCAAAGATGGTACATTTTGTTGCTTGTAAGAAGACGGCAGATGCAGTCCATGTGGCACAGTTGTTCTTTAGAGAGATCTATCGCTTGCATGGCTTACCAGAATCAATAGTTTCAGACAGGGATACCAGATTTCTAAGTCATTTTTGGCTGAGTTTGTGGAAGATGCTGGGAACGAACCTGAAATTCAGTAGCGCTTATCATCCACAGACAGATGGACAGACTGAAGTTGTGAACAGATCCCTGGGAAATTTTTTGCGGTGTCTTGTAAAGGATAATCTGAAGAGTTGGGATATAAAGTTATGCCTAGCGGAATTTGCACATAATCATGCTGTTAATCGAAGTATTGGTATCGGTCTGTTTCAAGTTGTTTATTCCGCAATTCCAAAGGGACCGTTGGAATTATCAACAGTGCCAATTCAGAAAGGAGTTGTTAAACGAGCTTGTGATTTTGTTGACGAGTTGCAAGAGTGTCACAGAATTTTTATGAATGATTACTTGCATCAAATGAGAAATATAAACAACTGGCAGATAAGAAGCGAAGGAGTGTAGGCTTCAAAGAAGGTGATTTGGTTTACGCAGTGTTGACAAAAGATCGTTTTCCAGTGGGAACTTACAACAAGTTGAAAGCTCGAAAATTTGGTCCAGTAGAAATTTTGAAGAAGATCAATGATAATGCATATCGGTTGAAGTTGCCAGAACATATTCACACTGCAGACGTTTTCAATGTTACGCATTTGATTCCGTACCATAGGGATGAGCTTGTTGAGGTAGAAAGAGGTGCAAATTCGAGGTTGAATTTTTGTCAACAAAGGGAGGATGATGTAGCGCATACCTCCTCAACAGATCGCGAACGACCTTCCTCCACCCTAGGTCGCGAAATCAAGGGTCGCTCCTCCTCCTCCGTATGTCGCACACGAGCTACGAGCAAATCCCTAAGTCGCGATCGGCAGCTAGGTCGCGAGCGAGCTACTGTAAGTCGCTTCCCCTTTCCAGAACTACATCGCGGCAAGCATAGATCGTTCCATTCCCCTAGGTCGCGGAAAGCATAGATCCTTCCTTTCCCCTAGGTCGCGGCAAGCATAGATCGGTCCTTATCTTTAGGTCGCGAGCGACCTAATGTCGCAGATCCAAGGTCGCTGCCGTGCTCCTCCTTAAATCGCGAGTTGTTTCCTTTAGTTCGTGAACGAAGTTATGTTGATGAAATCCAGTAGGTCGCGAACGGGCTTCTTAAGTCACTGTTTATTTCGTGTTAGGTCGCATGTGTTGTTTTTTTAGGTTGGCTGGGTGTTTTGAAAATCATTATGCTGTTGAGATGTATTTTCTTAAGTCGTGTATGTGTGTTGTAAGCCTATAAATAGGCGGGTTGTGTCATTTGTAAAATGTTGTTGATTTTTGAATAAAAATTGGTTTGTGCTTTGTGCCTCCATTAAAATTGGTAGTTGAGTGTTATCTCCTATCTCCACTTTCGACATTCGAGTGCGCTCGAATCGATGATTGTTGAAGCCAATTCACGGAATTAAGTGTGAAAAAAATATTTTTGTAAAGGCCCATGTCTCCGTACCCTTTGAGTCAACAATAATCGTATGTGTCCAACTCAACCGAATGGAAATATGAATCTTTAGGGGTGAAGAATAAGAAGAAGAGATAGAAGAATAAGAAGAAGAGATAGAAGAAGAAACAGAAACAATAACACAGAATCTCACAATCGCAACGGAACAATATACAATAGATAATTCATATCTTTATACAAAAAGAACTATAACTGTTTTTGTATATATGATCATCAGAGTACAACAATCAAATAATCAATTCTGGACAGTTATACTAACTAGTCCTCACAAATGTTGACCATACAACGTACACATACAACGGAATGTAGTCTACTATGTGAAATACGCCTAAGACTCCTCTAGCTCGTCTCATGTGCTCCATAGCATCTTAACCTGAATCTGTAATACTCGGATTAACCCATGCATTATAATAAAATAACACTCGAGTCGGTCTAGGAAACCAGTGTGAGAAAAAACGCTCAATTTGAACTATTACTATTATCAATATCTTTTGGAAACAAAGGCATCTCGTAAAACAACATCACACATAAATACGACGATTTTTTACCCTACGATAACCAAAATATTTTATATCAAAATCATCTGGTATTATAATTGTGTCTATAGAAAATAAACTATAAAATAGCTAAAATGCCTGCATCTCACTTTTCAGCATATTTGGTATACAACTAAAACCGTACAGGTTCGTAGTGGATATTGGATTCCATACAATGATAGGGCTACGGGGGTACCGCTCGCCAGTACATATCCATAAAAATGTACCGAGATTCTACCTAATGATCCCTGCCAACACAAGACTGACCTGTCCCTTGCTAGATAGTACCGAATATGTTATCATCCTGGGTGTTCCCACCCTAATCGACTGCTCTCTTTTCCATCCACAATCATATCCATAATTATAATATATCTATGGTGATCTAGAAAAGTGATAACATACCCTACTTGGGTGTGACCCATTTAGCCCTGATGCTTCTTCCATATTTTAGTCATTCCCGATTGTTGAGGCTTGAGGCTATGTTTACCTTTGGCATGGCATTCATACTTGGAATGCTACCACTTCCTTCCAGACCATGATACAAATGATAGCACTCATCCAAACATGTTATTATGGGTCTGAACAAACCAAATCTCCAAATCACCATCACCATCATCTTCAGGATATCACAATTTATAACGAACAAATCGGATCGAAGTGGTTTTCGGATAGTTAAATCTGTTCCCAGTCTCTTTGAATCTATTAACGAATTTGGCCATATTTGATAGTCGATTATTTAACTATCAAATTACACACATAAGCAGTCACTAGGCCCAATTTTATGAATCTTTAAAATATTTATTACAAATTATCTTCATAAAGATATATATTCAAATCTCTTCCAGTATTCCAATATTTGAAACAAATTCAAATTCTTATATCCATAACAGGATATTTCAACCCATAACAATACTTAGAAATATTTTCGTATAACCCTCTCATAGTCAAAACATTTCCAATTCATCTTATTCCAATACTCAGAAAAATATAAATACATCTTCCAAAATCATATACTTCTCAACACTTAGGAAATATTCATAACTTATGGATTTTATAGGTATATTCACAAATGGGGAAATCTTCCCTTATTTCAACTTCATAAAACCATTTACATCCCTTTTTGTCAAGTCACAATTCATTATAATTCATTTCATAAATCTTCGGAATTTTTAATAATCCCTTCTATAATTTCTAAAAATCGGTTTTATTTATTTAAATGTTACTCGTAAATTTATAACTTCTTTTATGAATTTAGATTCATTTTCCAAAGTTCACATATCTAACCATCTCGGAAATTGCTTAAGTTTCCATAATTTCATTATAAGATTTCTCTTATAAATCACATCCATTCGACAAAATCCGATCACAATTTTAAGAGAATTTATAAATAAAAATCCAAACATTTACTTTTGAATTCTACATATATAATAATAATAAGTATTTTTAAAGAAAAATAATTTATTTCAAACCATGTTAAGTAATCATATCAAATCACCTTAAAATAAACCACAATGACTAATTTCCAAATTTATTTAAAAAAATGCTAACTGATTTACAAAGCTTGTTATAAAATTTAAAATTCAATTCAACTAATATTAAATACTTGGATAATCGCTTTACGAAAGTATTTTAATGTTAATTATAGTTTTTTTTAACTCCATGGCTTAATAAATAAAAATCGCTTTTTACGACAAACTTTAACCTCTTGATAATTTTTTTTTAAAATTCAACATAACTATTTATATATCTGTAAACCTCTCTCGATTTATCACAAGTCGATTTTCATTTCCAATTTCATAACCATTTCTAAATTCCCAAAATAAAATCCACTATGTCTTTCTAAATCGATTTCCATATCTATTATAAATTCTCATTGTGAATTTTTATTTTCAAATTATCAAATGATAATCATTTCACTTTATTCATAAACATCATTCATAAAAATTTAAACTCATTTCTAGTTTTTCTTTGTTGCAAAATATTTATATTAAATAAACTTCATTTATAAATCAATTTCTATTTAAAATTCCATTTGGAAATCTATTCCTTAACAAGTTCCAATTATAATCCAAATTCATTCAAATTTTCAGTTACGACTTCCCTTTCCTATTTTAAGAAATCCCATTATTTAAAAAAATTCAGTTTGAAATTTTTTATTTGAAACCATTTACGAAATAGCTAAATAAATATCCAAAATCAAATTATTTATTTTACCCAATCAATTCTTTTTTAAAAATCCCAAAATCCTATATAAATATTTTCACTTCAAAATCGTAAAATTCCAAAAATATTATCTACGATATTTATAATACAAAATTAGGGACAGAGCTAGTATAACATCCAATAAATCAAATCACATCATAATCTATAACAGATTATTTAACACATCATACATCACTATATATGAAAATAAAATCAACCATTTTAGGGAATCCTATTGGATCCCTCTAACCCGTTTCCTTGCAACCACAGATGTTATATAACATAAAATATCAATCCCATTTTGAGGTGGGATATCGCGGTAAAATAGGATCGTCCGCTATTATGTGAGCCGCATAATGCCTCGTCCGCTCCACTCGGTGGGAATATATCCAACTACTAATATATATACTACTATATATAATATAACATCCAACCCATAAATTATTATTAATTTATCCAATCAACCAATAATAAAGTTTTAACAATATACACTACTATAAAACAGGTCACTTGCATCGGTTGTTCATCCCCCTGTTGCATCAGTTCTATAACTGATGCACATGCAACCGATGCAACAGGCTTAACAGTTTTGCATCAGTTCTAAAACCGATGCAAAACAGTCCTTTTTGCATCGGTTGTTACCAACAACTGATGTAAAATACGGTTGCAACAAAGGAACATGTTGCATCAGTTGTAATGAAAACCGATGCAACAAAGGAACTTGTTGTACAGTACTCAAATAGACAATATATATATATATATATATATATTATTGATTATAAAAAACAATTATTGCATGCAATATTACAATCATTCAAAATTAAATTTGATGGCAAATACAAACTGAATAACATAATACCAAAATAAACATATATCAATTAAAGTGTCAATAATCTATACCAAATAATGGTTCATACATTCATTTTTGCAGCATAATTCAGTCACGATCTCTGCTCTGCCAACAAACTTTAACTTCCTCTCCACCAGTAACCAACAGCATCTCCTCCACTAGTTTCCTCTTGATAGTGCCACAAGCCCATACAAACTACTCCTAAACCAATCCCTGACTGCAACAATCGACTCTGCCATCAATAATCCTCGAACACCTCAATCGACTCACATTAAAACATTCTCTAATACATCCAAACCATCTACCAGCAAGTACAAACATTATCCACCATGTAACGAACCTAAATTTTGAACAATTTAATTTGTAAATATTTAATTTATTTTAAATATTTAAAAGATAATTTGACTTAAATTTCAAATTATCAGAATGAGTTGGTGATTAAATTTTTGAATTTAATCTATTTAAAGTTGAAATAAATTTGAATTTAACTTTGGAGTTTGAAGTTAAATATTGAAGTTGTATCTAAAATTCGAGCTAATGACTTAGAAAAAGAATTTAGGTATAAGAATTTTTATTTATGAAAATTAATAAATTTGTAGTTCGTTTCAATAACATTTTTCATATATTTAAATAAAATAGAATAAGATTTTAAATCAATATAAAATCAATAAATAAATTGAGAAACACGTTAATATAAATTTGTGTTGATAGTTGAACTTCAAAACGTTCTAAGTTTATTAAAGAAAACAATTTACAAAACAAAATTTAATTCAAAATAAAAATAAAAATATAAATATATATATAATAAAATAAATAAAAAATATACTAGTTAAAATTTTAACAAAAGTAATCAAGCAAAATAGTACAAAAACAATTGAATTTAAAAAAAAGATAAAAAGTAAATAAAAAAAAATATAAAATAAGGTATACGTTACCTTACTTACATCAGCTAATCCACGCCTTCATTTACGCCTTAACTTGTACCTTCCTCCATACCTAAAAATCACGTCCCCTTCCCTTAAAACACAAAACCCTACCCCTTTCCTCCTTTACACAGAAAAATCAAAGCAAAGAAAAAAAATGGTGGCGGCCTCATACGTCTTCTCCTTTGTTCGAAAAATTAGGGCTTTCGATTCCAATTTGTCGCCGCTCCAAAGCAAGGTGAGTAATTAACATTGCTCACATCTAATTCATATCTCGAGTTGATTTAAGGTGAATTTTGTGATTTTGCTCGTACTCAATTGTTTCACTTGGCCATTCGATTTCTTGTTTCGATGTTGATATTCTATCCTACTTTATAATTTGGTATGCTGTGTGACCTCGGCTTCGATGTTTTGACTCGCTCGTTGTCCACGGTTTTGATATGAGTATTTTGGATGATTTCTGATTTTGTGTTATCGGCCTTGATTTTTTTTTTACGGCACTGTTTTGATTCGAAACACAGTATTTGCCTTTTGGATTCACCTGTTTGATTCCTACGTGCTGCTCCATAACTCCCATTAGTCGAAACCATCTTGATTTTGTGATAATATTAGATCACATGTTGTTGTGGTAGTAGAATTTCAGTCTTTAACTTGTAGCATTTGCTGTTGCATAATTGGAAGTCTGTTATATAGTAACTGTTAGCTTTGAGACAAATTTGCATTTGTGTCAGCTGAAATTTTTGTTTTAAAATTGATAAGAACAGATGCTAAATTTTTTGTTTTAAAATTGATAAGAACAGATGCTACTGAAATTTTTTGTTTTAAAATTGATAAGAACAGATGCTACTGAAATTTTTTGTTTTAAAATCGATAAGAACAGATGCTACTGAAATTTTTTGTTTTAAAATCGATAAGAACAGATGCTACTGAAATTTTTGTTTTAAAATTGATAAGAACAGATACTACCCAATATTTTTTTTTATAAGAACAGATCCTACCAATTTGTGATTTGTTTTTAACTAATGAGGACAGATGCTTGTTTTGTTTTTGCCTGCATTATCCACATGAGATCATTCGACCTTGCTGTGCACTCTCATGTGTTGTCATGTTCTAGTTTACATTGAGTAAATTGGGTCCAGTTTCATCTATTTGTTTCATTGTGCATTTATGGTTTCACTGCATATGACTTTGAACCTTCTCTTATACCGCATCGAACACCTCACTGGATCTACTTGCATGGTATATTTGTAGGCATGCCACTGAGCACATATTGATAAGTCCACTTGAGTACATGTTGCCCTGTATCATTCTTTTGATTGTCTGCAGTCTATATTGCATTTTCATTTATGCCTCACTGCTATGTGCAGTTCTACATTGCATCTGTATCATGTTCTTGCAGTCCTATGCAGTTGTTATGCTTTGTGATCTTCACTTTAGCTCATTTTTATCTGAACAGCTGCCACTGTCTTCTTTGTAGTTATACTGCACTTCGATGGCTAATCATTTGCATACATACATTCTTGTATGTATATATGTGATTGCATGAATATGTGCCTGACTGTATGTTGTGTTGCTTCAAGGATGAAATGTCCTCTGTCTGTACATTTGAATTATTGAACACTTGAGTTGTTCCACTATGCACTGTTGTGTGCTGTGCTATTGATGAGTTTTTTTTTATGGCATTGGTTTTGATACAACTACTATTAGTTGCATACATGTTGATGCCAATTGCCTCTGTTGTGTAGCTGGTCACTGTGTTGCACTATGCTATGCTGTGTCACTACTTCACTATCATTTTGTTTCATTTAGTCTGGTTCATGTAGCCTCTGTGTTTGGTTGTTGTGTTGCTCTTCATTTGTCTTGTACATGTTGGGTTGCCAGATCATGTGCACTGATATCTGTAGTGTAGTTTGGTTCTGGCCATTCTTTGTTTCAGTGTAGATTCATGTAATAATCTAGTTATTGATGATTGTAACATTTATACACGACTTTGGTTTTGCTTGCTGATCCAGTTTCAGCTTGAATGGTTGTCACTATTATGTTGTAGTCACTATTTTACTGATTCCTTGCTTAGTTGGAAATTTGGTTATTTCTAGTTGCAGTCATGAACAGTCTGCTACATTTTTGTTCTACTGGTGCATGCATCTGAACTTGTGATGCATTGCATTGGATTTGATTTGTGTCAATTAATTCACTTCCACTCGAGTTTGTGCTTTCATGCTCGAGTCTGATACTTGCATACTTATGGTGGTGCATTTTGTATTTACAGTGCCTTATTGTCACTGTTGTGATTGAATTTCTTGATGCATTGATTTTTAGCTTGCTTCTGATTTTACTGAATTTTGATAGTCTCGACTAATTTGCTTCGAGACAGTTAGTTGCATGGTGATCTTGTGGTGGCTGCGTTATTGTTGCAGTTGCCCTTGTGTCCAAGTAATGACTGCAGTTCATTTTTATGAAAATTTTGCACTTTTGAAACGTGTAGTAATAAGTTGTTTGGAAACTTGTTTTATTTCACAAGTTGTTGTGGCGAGGCAGTGCACGCGTGCGTGCAACTGCAGCCACGTTGTATCGACACTTTGAATCGATATTTGAACCTTCATTGATTTTGGTTCATTAACTTTTTGAGTATATCGTCACGATAGTGGCAAGGCAGTGCACGCAAGCGTGAACTGCAGCCACACGATATTGATTTTTTTTTGATATCCTATTTTGTTTTGATGTATGATCTTTTGCATATTTCATTACGGTAGTGGCGAGGCAGTGCACGCAAGCGTGAACTGCAGCCACGGAGTTGACATTTTAAATGTGGCGAGGCCGTACGCGAGTGCGTGTACTGCAGCCCTACCAAATTTAATGTTTTAAATTGATGTTTTCTTTTTGATGAAAATTATTTTATGTTGCCAATTCAATATATTTTGAATCGATTTTGATGATTTTGTTGTTAATTGCCGTTTAGGCAAATTTTGATTGTTTTCTAAATTATCTTCATCAATAATCTCTTCATCTATCTCATTGATAATCTGAATCTATTGAATTGTTGTTTAACACTGTTAAGTGTTATATTTACCGTTATCCGATTTCTTGTTAAAGGATCGGATAGGTAAATTATATTTGACTGTCATCTAATTGTTGATTATTATTGCCTCTATGCACTAATAACTGAGTTTGAATTAGACTGACCTGTGTATTATTTTCTTTTGAATATAATACTCGAGTCAGACCGAGTATTTTTACAGCTTGAAGATTTTCAGGCCGCGAAGTTAGGAGAGAGGGGATTTCGGCATTCACTAAAGTTTTTCAGTAAAAAATTTCTTGTATTTAATAAAAGATATATTCCGCTGTATAAAAATTTAATGCATTGTACAAACTCTGATATATATGTATGTAAGAAAAATTCATTTATGAATAATATTGTGATTATTCTGTGATTCTGTGGCTGATTCTTTTTAAACTCTATAAATTGACTAACAATCCGTCATTTTGAACGTTTCTAGTTGGTTTAATTACCGACTAGAGGCGGTCAGGGCGGCGGGTCGTTACAAAAGTGGTATCAGAGCTTTGGTTTACTCAAAGCTCAGTTTATGATGTTTAATATGAATAGTTACTAGAACCACTATAAAGAAAGTGCTTTTCAAATTTAAAGAAGTATAAAATTGTTTTCTTTAAAACGAAAAGTATTTTGGAAATTAAAATTATTTTGAAATTCCCCTCTCTAAAATATGAAGTTAGCGATAGTTTATATTCGGTGAGGTCTTATTAGATTTGAGTTTCGATCGTTCGGAAACTCATTATCAAATTATTGAGATTTATAAAAAAAATGAAAAGTGAACTAATGAATCAATGAATTGGTTTAAATCGAATAACTTGAATATTTCAAGTAATAATTGTGAAATAAATTGACATGTTAATTTGGTTATAATCAAATGGATTATTGAACTATAACTTGAGAATTTGATTCTGAATTCTTTTGAGAAATTGTTTTCAAATGTGAAGAACGAATTGGTAAATGAATGGATTATAAGTATTTAACTTATAATATGAACTTTTGGTATATAACTGAGTTATATAAATTGAATTGAATTGAATTAATAGAAGATTTATAAATTGAAGTTTTATAAATAGAAAAGGAATTTATGAAGATTGTTTATAAATTCGAAATCAATTGAATTGATAAGTAATTTGTTGTAGCTTATTAAAGGAGATATATCCACGATTTTGGACAGTGGGTAATCCTTTAAAAATAATAATAAGTTGTAGGAATGATAAAATTGGCTGACAAAGTATATTCACGATTTTGGACAGTGAATATATTATTGAATAAAACAGATATGTTTTAGGGAAGTGATATTATGGAATGAAATTTAATTGTTGATTTAACTGTATGAATCAAACTACTTTAATGTGAAGTTTATATTTCAAGTTTAAAACTATTATCTAAAATAGTTAACGTGGAAATATGAATTTAATGGAACTAAATCAATGAATAATTTACTAAAGAACTAGTTGACTATTTTTGAAATAGAAAGTAAATGCAAAGTTCAAATAGAATTTAAATTTCAAATTTGAAGTTGTCAACATGATAATCCATTATAGGTTTAATAAATTCAGTGATGAATTTGATTTAAACGTGAGGAAAATTAAATTAAGTGGAAAACTTAATATTGAAAAGTTTGAAATCGGTTTAAAACCAATATTGTGAAAAGTATGAGGAATTCAAACTTTGAATTAAGTTGAAGTTGAAAAAGTTAATAGTTTTAAAGATGTTTTAAAATGCATTAACTATCGAATACATAGATTTCAACACTCATTGTTGAAATAGACGTTTTCGAGAAAATTAAGGAAATGGTGGACTATAACACTATTGTTATAGTAAATGGTTTCCGGAAGGAAATGTTGTTTATAGTATTGGGATTTATATATCTATCTTAAATCCGAATCCCTATACTAGTGATTTTGAGTTGTCGTAACGGTGTTTTACGCAACATTCGTTTTAACTCAAATAAATGTGTTTAAAAGAATGATTTCCTTAAAGAATGAAATATATACTTAATTTTGATTCAAGTATATTGAATATTTTCAAAGTGTTGAAAATGAATGAATTTGTGAATTACTTATTATTGAATAAGTATGGAAATATTTTCCAATATGAAATGAAAGGTTTGAAATTTTATCTTTTAAAGATAAATTGAAAATTGAATATTTGAAATTAGTTTCAAATGGCTAAGTGTGAAAATTATATATCTTGTAAAGATATTATTTTGAGAAATGTGAACAATTAGTTCAATTTGGAGATTTTTCAAAGGATTGAATATTGAGTTAAATTGAGTTTAACTTTGACACCAAAAACAATATAAGTTCAGCTTTGAATTTTGGATAGTCGATTGGGATTGTATGTCTAATGTTGTGAATTGATGACATATCATTTGATCTCTATTAAATATATATCTGAGGTGGCGAAGAATTTATTCTTTTAGCTTAACACCCTTCTCTGAGACGTATGAACTTAGAGGTTATATATCGATAGACATCAATTATGTGTTGAGAATTTACGATGTAACGTGAAATCCAAATCGAATGTGAAGTCGATAATGAATTGGATTGTGAATGTGAATTAGGTTTGAGATAACCTTAAATTTTCAAATCGATTTAGAGGAAAATTTTAAACGTGATGGAAAATTTGGAATCCTCTATTTGTTGTGAATGTGAAATGAGTTTTCGTAACTTATATATGTGAATATAATCGAAAACTAATCAGTTTGGAAAGTCATTATTATGAAAATCCTGTGTAGGGTTACATAGATATGATATGTATGAAATGTGAAATGAAGTACTATATGTATATGACATATGTTTTCTAAAAACTGAGGATATGGAAATGTACCTTCCAATTATTATGTGTGAAGGTGATTGGAACTCGGTGGAGTGTCCATTGTAAATCGTAGCTACGTAGAATTCCATTAGTGGAATGTCCAATGGGACTGATTTGATATCCCCCACGATGGATCATCGTGTTTGGGATTATGTGATTGATGCTGGCGTAATTCGTGGGGCGTGATGCCTACAGTTACAAGCGATTCCACTGAGATAGTGGCGCAACCGCCGAGTAAACTGCGATCTGGGAACCGAAGCGTAATTCAAGGGGCGTGATGCCTAAGGCTACGAGCGATTCTACTGAGATAGTAGCGTAACCGCCGTGTGGACCGCGATCTAAGGCGACAACCATGGCGAAATTCAGGAGAGATGAGAAATCTAAGATTACAAGCGATTCTACTGAGATAGTAGCGAAACCGCCGGGTAACTGTGATCCATGGGGGAACGGACTTTCCATATCCATTTTTAAAAGATTTTTAAGTATTTCCACTGGGAGTTGAAGCAAGTATGTTTAGTACTTGGAGATTTTTAGTCTTGCGTCTGATCAGCGTATGCCTAAAGTCTGTGAGAACGACGATGGACTTGTTAAACTTTGAGTTATCAAGTATTTTCAAAACTTTGAATAGAAAATCAATAATCTGAAATTAGAATTACATAATTCTAACTTAATGAACTAAGGAAGAAGATCTTTTTAAATATCTTGAAAATCCACAGCTTTTGGATAAGATATATTATGCAAATATTTAGCATGAAAGGTTTCAAGTTTAAAAATCTGAGTTTTGTAAGTCAAAAATTTAGTAAAAGACTTTTGTGTCTTGATTACTGAAATCGATGAACAAAACTAGTGAAATGAAATAAATGGAATGAATCCTATATTTATTTATGAGTTTGAAACTGAGTGAAATTATGTAGGATATAAATATCGGTGAGATTTTAGCAATCATTTTTTTCCTAACTTATAATTTCGGGACGAAATTCTTTTAAGTAGGGGAGATTGTAACGATCCTAAATTTTGAACAATTTAATTTGTAAATATTTAATTTATTTTAAATATTTAAAAGATAATTTGACTTAAATTTCAAATTATCAGAATGAGTTGGTGATTAAATTTTTGAATTTAATCTATTTAAAGTTGAAATAAATTTGAATTTAACTTTGGAGTTTGAAGTTGAATATTGAAGTTGTATCTAAAATTCGAGCTAATGACTTAGAAAAAGAATTTAGGTATAAGAATTTTTATTTATGAAAATTAATAAATTTGTAGTTCGTTTCAATAACATTTTTAATATATTTAAATAAAATAGAATAAGATTTTAAATCAATATAAAATCAATAAATAAATTGAGAAACACGTTAATATAAATTTGTGTTGATAGTTGAACTTCAAAACGTTCTAAGTTTACTAAAGAAAACAATTTACAAAACAAAATTTAATTCAAAATAAAAATAAAAATATAAATATATATATATAATAAAATAAATAAAAAATATACTAGTTAAAATTTTAACAAAAGTAATCAAGCAAAATAGTACAAAAACAATTGAATTTAAAAAAAAGATAAAAAGTAAATAAAAAAATAAAATAAAAAATAAGGTATACGTTACCTTACTTACATCAGCTAATCCACGCCTTCATTTACGCCTTAACTTGTACCTTCCTCCATACCTAAAAGTCACGTCCCCTTCCCTTAAAACACAAAACCCTACCCCTTTCCTCCTTTACACAGAAAAATCAAAGCAAAGAAAAAAAATGGTGGCGGCCTCATACGTCTTCTCCTTTGTTCGAAAAATTAGGGCTTTCGATTCCAATTTGTCGCCGCTCCAAAGCAAGGTGAGTAATTAACATTGCTCACATCTAATTCATATCTCGAGTTGATTTAAGGTGAATTTTGTGATTTTGCTCGTACTCAATTGTTTCACTTGGCCATTCGATTTCTTGTTTCGATGTTGATATTCTATCCTACTTTATAATTTGGTATGCTGTGTGACCTCGGCTTCGATGTTTTGACTCGCTCGTTGTCCACGGTTTTGATATGAGTATTTTGGATGATTTCTGATTTTGTGTTATCGGCCTTGATTTTTTTTTACGGCACTGTTTTGATTCGAAACACAGTATTTGCCTTTTGGATTCACCTGTTTGATTCCTACGTGCTGCTCCATAACTCCCATTAGTCGAAACCATCTTGATTTTGTGATAATATTAGATCACATGTTGTTGTGGTAGTAGAATTTCAGTCTTTAACTTGTAGCATTTGCTGTTGCATAATTGGAAGTCTGTTATATAGTAACTGTTAGCTTTGAGACAAATTTGCATTTGTGTCAGCTGAAATTTTTGTTTTAAAATTGATAAGAACAGATGCTAAATTTTTTGTTTTAAAATTGATAAGAACAGATGCTACTGAAATTTTTTGTTTTAAAATTGATAAGAACAGATGCTACTGAAATTTTTTGTTTTAAAATCGATAAGAACAGATGCTACTGAAATTTTTTGTTTTAAAATCGATAAGAACAGATGCTACTGAAATTTTTGTTTTAAAATTGATAAGAACAGATACTACCCAATATTTTTTTTTATAAGAACAGATCCTACCAATTTGTGATTTGTTTTTAACTATTGAGGACAGATGCTTGTTTTGTTTTTGCCTGCATTATCCACATGAGATCATTCGACCTTGCTGTGCACTCTCATGTGTTGTCATGTTCTAGTTTACATTGAGTAAATTGGGTCCAGTTTCATCTATTTGTTTCATTGTGCATTTATGGTTTCACTGCATATGACTTTGAACCTTCTCTTATACCGCATCGAACACCTCACTGGATCTACTTGCATGGTATATTTGTAGGCATGCCACTGAGCACATATTGATAAGTCCACTTGAGTACATGTTGCCCTGTATCATTCTTTTGATTGTCTGCAGTCTATATTGCATTTTCATTTATGCCTCACTGCTATGTGCAGTTCTACATTGCATCTGTATCATGTTCTTGCAGTCCTATGCAGTTGTTATGCTTTGTGATCTTCACTTTAGCTCATTTTTATCTGAACAGCTGCCACTGTCTTCTTTGTAGTTATACTGCACTTCGATGGCTAATCATTTGCATACATACATTCTTGTATGTATATATGTGATTGCATGAATATGTGCCTGACTGTATGTTGTGTTGCTTCAAGGATGAAATGTCCTCTGTCTGTACATTTGAATTATTGAACACTTGAGTTGTTCCACTATGCACTGTTGTGTGCTGTGCTATTGATGAGTTTTTTTTTATGGCATTGGTTTTGATACAACTACTGTTAGTTGCATACATGTTGATGCCAATTGCCTCTGTTGTGTAGCTGGTCACTGTGTTGCACTATGCTATGCTGTGTCACTACTTCACTATCATTTTGTTTCATTTAGTCTGGTTCATGTAGCCTCTGTGTTTGGTTGTTGTGTTGCTCTTCATTTGTCTTGTACATGTTGGGTTGCCAGATCATGTGCACTGATATCTGTAGTGTAGTTTGGTTCTGGCCATTCTTTGTTTCAGTGTAGATTCATGTAATAATCTAGTTATTGATGATTGTAACATTTATACACGACTTTGGTTTTGCTTGCTGATCCAGTTTCAGCTTGAATGGTTGTCACTATTATGTTGTAGTCACTATTTTACTGATTCCTTGCTTAGTTGGAAATTTGGTTATTTCTAGTTGCAGTCATGAACAGTCTGCTACATTTTTGTTCTACTGGTGCATGCATCTGAACTTGTGATGCATTGCATTGGATTTGATTTGTGTCAATTAATTCACTTCCACTCGAGTTTGTGCTTTCATGCTCGAGTCTGATACTTGCATACTTATGGTGGTGCATTTTGTATTTACAGTGCCTTATTGTCACTGTTGTGATTGAATTTCTTGATGCATTGATTTTTAGCTTGCTTCTGATTTTACTGAATTTTGATAGTCTCGACTAATTTGCTTCGAGACAGTTAGTTGCATGGTGATCTTGTGGTGGCTGCGTTATTGTTGCAGTTGCCCTTGTGTCCAAGTAATGACTGCAGTTCATTTTTATGAAAATTTTGCACTTTTGAAACGTGCAGTAATAAGTTGTTTGGAAACTTGTTTTATTTCACAAGTTGTTGTGGCGAGGCAGTGCACGCGTGCGTGCAACTGCAGCCACGTTGTATCGACACTTTGAATCGATATTTGAACCTTCATTGATTTTGGTTCATTAACTTTTTGAGTATATCGTCACGATAGTGGCAAGGCAGTGCACGCAAGCGTGAACTGCAGCCACACGATATTGATTTTTTTTTGATATCCTATTTTGTTTTGATGTATGATCTTTTGCATATTTCATTACGGTAGTGGCGAGGCAGTGCACGCAAGTGTGAACTGCAGCCACGGAGTTGACATTTTAAATGTGGCGAGGCCGTACGCGAGTGCGTGTACTGCAGCCCTACCAAATTTAATGTTTTAAATTGATGTTTTCTTTTTGATGAAAATTATTTTATGTTGCCAATTCAATATATTTTGAATCGATTTTGATGATTTTGTTGTTAATTGCCGTTTAGGCAAATTTTGATTGTTTTCTAAATTATCTTCATCAATAATCTCTTCATCTATCTCATTGATAATCTGAATCTATTGAATTGTTGTTTAACACTGTTAAGTGTTATATTTACCGTTATCCGATTTCTTGTTAAAGGATCGGATAGGTAAATTATATTTGACTGTCATCTAATTGTTGATTATTATTGCCTCTATGCACTAATAACTGAGTTTGAATTAGACTGACCTGTGTATTATTTTCTTTTGAATATAATACTCGGGTCAGACCGAGTATTTTTACAGCTTGAAGATTTTCAGGCCGCGAAGTTAGGAGAGAGGGGATTTCGGCATTCACTAAAGTTTTTCAGTAAAAATTTTCTTGTATTTAATAAAAGATATATTCCGCTGTATAAAAATTTAATGCATTGTACAAACTCTGATATATATGTATGTAAGAAAAATTCATTTATGAATAATATTGTGATTATTCTGTGATTCTGTGGCTGATTCTGTTTAAACTCTATAAACTGACTAACAATCCGTCATTTTGAACGTTTCTAGTTGGTTTAATTACCGACTAGAGGCGGTCAGGGCGGCGGGTCGTTACACACCACTGCCTCTACGCACCATCTCCTTCTCTGACTTCATCATGTTGCCAATACTATGCTTTCACTGACAAACAAGTTTTACCATTCACTCCAGTGCCTGTACATCCACCAAGCCTTCTGATCACCTCTGTCATTCACCCATCATCCACAGCCATAATTGTCTTTCATCATCATACAAACTTCATTTCCAAACATTCTATCTTACTGCTACAAATGACTTCACTGCTACAACACTACAATCCATACTTCACTACTTCGACAGGTACTGTGTCTGTGCCATCATACTTCAACAAAACCGCCTCTACAGACTTCCCACCCATACTTCAACCAATTCACCGTGCCATAATCCATTGCTAAACTAACCTCTTCCAAGCTACAACTTACTCCTACATCCACAGTGCACTACCGTACAAGCACTGATTGCTATCATCCACCCACACTTCATTAACACAACTATACCATCTCTTCCAACACTGGCCATGGTTCTATACTTCAACCTCCACTTGCATCTTCAACATTCAGCAAAAAGTCCAGCCATAGCATCAACCAGTGCATATCAACCTCAACCACACCACTTACCTGCCAACATTACTGCCCATACAATTACCACCATCTCCAAGTCCTCCAAAAATGCTTCATCACCTCTACGTTAAACTGCACCTCAAAACGATTACAACACAACTCTCACACTCCACAAACACACTACAACTCTCCACACCGTCCAGTCTTCTACAATCATTCAATTTGATCACCTATCAACTGAATTCAACCTGAAATAATCATCACCCTTAACTACCTGCTGTCAATCCAGCAACCTCCCCACCTCCACTTACAACCAATCACCCCTTGTCTGACATCTATGCTAATGCAATCTGAATAGGCATCACTTTCCCGTGCAATGAACAACCTTAATCATTTGTGCTTGTAATAAAAAAAGGTTCAAACTCTAGAAAAATGGCAATGGGGCGGGTCTAGGGTCAAAACCCGGTCGACCCGCCCCTATTTTGGCCCGTCCAGACCCGCCCCATTAGGTCATTGGGGCGGGTAGACCCGTGATTCGTTCTTCAGTGCTTCGGATCTAGAGCCAGGTCGGGGCTCGGTTGACCCGCCTCAACCCGACCCGCACTACTGACGTCTCATGAAACTGCTTTATTACTATAATGATTTATTAATTTTCTTAGATATAAGTGACTCTAGCATGGATATTAAAATGTTCCAATAAATAATCTATATAAAAAATTAGAGTATTAAGTTGCGTCATTGATAATTATACAATAACATATGTATATATTTTCTGAATTGTTATTGTACACATTATTTTTACTAACATTCCTTAGACACGTTGTTATTTGTATTTCATGTATTATTTGGTGATAATGAGTATAAACAAATAAATACATGTAAGTTGGTACATAATTTTGAATCAATACATGAGACTCATTGGGTCTTGGGGCGGGTCGGGTCTACGCTGACCCGTACGGGTCCCGGGTATGGGGAAAAATTCCAGACCCGCACCGGGTCACGGGGAAGGTCTAGGGCGAGGTCTAAAAAATCCGGGACGGGTATGGGGCACTAAAAACCCGCCCTAACCCTCCCCATTGCCATTCTTGATTCTTTATTCTCTTATGTTGACGTTATACCCTCATCTTTCATGCCTTTTGCAAGTCCCAACATCACCGAATTCCTTTGTAATTTGAAAAATCAAGGCTGCTACTATTCAAAACACTATATGCTCTCCACATTGAAATAACCCACACTGATCAACATTAAAACTATTCAACCCGCATTCAAAAACACTTTCCTTCTTTTAAATATTCTTACAAGAATTGAAGCTTGAAATATGCATAGATGGTGGCACAGAGTTATTCTTAATTCTAAACACGCTATACATAGATGGTGGTGGTGCCTACTTGAAATATGCATTATAGACATCTATGCCAACTACAATTAATTAAAGCTACCAAGTAAGACCATAAATGCTCTTATCTATACTCTACAATATTCTAATGATTCAAAGTATATGCCAAATATAAGATAGAATTACTTATGCTAATTAATTGAATTATCGACTCTTTGTCCAGGTTATTCATTCATTACATTCACATTCTAATACTTCATGCCACTAGGAATTAGCATTCAAAGGTAAAGACAGACAATAAACAATCCAAAAACAGGGACTGCCGGGAAAATTAAAATTAGTTGAAAGTGAAATGATGCAATGGTCAAACTTAGAATGAATATTTCCTCTCAGCATGGGAAATTTGAAATGGTAAGGAAACAATTTAAATCTCAACGAGTACAGTATCATTGAAAATGAAACTTAAAGAGTAATTTTAAACTTATGAGTGTCGAAAGAAAACGTATGTCCAACTCCAAAGCAAATGACATATCTAAAGCTCCTTTGGATGAATGTAACGACCCGGAATTTTGAGCAATATCAATTTAATAATCTTTGATAATAATTAAATTGATTTGATCATTTTATTTTATAAATTGACAAGTTAAAATTATTTCAAAGGCTGAAAATAATAATTTGTTAATATCTATAAACATTTTTCTTAACAATATAAATTGGCAAATTCAATTCTTTTGAAAATTTATAATATTTTAATTTGGAATATTTATTTGGGTAAATAAGAAGTTTTTAATGTAATAAAACTTTATATTCAAATTGTAATATATATAAATGTATATATTGTGATTTGAGATTTGTTTTAAAATTTAATATGGAAATTAACAAATTTAATGTTAGAATGTTTCTATTTGAAATGTGTATATATATTTGTATATATATTTGAAATAGGAAAATTATTAATTTAAATTTAACAAGAGTTTTTCAAACTTTAATATATATAGTTTTGAAATTTGAAATGTTAATTTGATTTAATATTTTTGAAATGATATTTGAAGTTTAAATTTTTATAACAAAGTTAATTTGCTTATTATTATAAACATATAGTTCAACTTGAGTTTTAGGTAAGATTTAAATTTCATTTGCTTAATATCTTTTCATTTTAATTTTAACACAAGATAAATTTGTTTTAAAAATTTAAGAGTTGAATTAGAATAGATGTTTCAAACATATAAACATTAAATTGAACTAAAAATATAAGTTACTTGATTTCATATGAATATTACATAAATATATGTATATAAGGCTTAAATAAATTATTAAAGATAAAATAACATTCAAAAGAAACATTAATAAAAACAATAATAACACTTATAAAACACTTGTTAACATTTGATGTATGTAAGGACATTTGTAAACTTAGGAGTATATGTGTAAGTTAGCTAAGAACTTGAAGTGACAAATGTAATTCTCTTGTAAACTTAATTTAAAATTTTGTTGTAAATAATAAAAAGAAAGATTTTATTCTTCAGCAAATCTTTCTCTTCATTTCACAAAGATGAATACAAATCTGAATAAAAAGAGGCTAATCAAAAACAAAGTTGAAAAAAAAAAATCTGTAGAAAATCTGAAACAAGAAAGAGATGAAAGGCAAATTCAAATCAGGAGTAAATCTGGAAAAATTCAATCAAATGCAAGATTTTCAAATGCAGCAGCAAGATTTAAATCAACATGCAATTCAGATACATCAAGCAATGCAGACAAGAAACTAATCAATTCAACATGCAAATAAATTAAAACAGGCCTGGAAGCTAAGTTGGTTCTGCCTTCAGCTATCTAAGGTGAGTAAATTGAATATTTTTAAAAACAGTTTAATCTTGATATCAACTTAGTAGTATTATGATATCATGATGATTAAAAGGGATAATTGATTTAAATTCGATGCATGCTTGAATTATGTAGGTTGAGTGTCTGTAAAAGAAAAAAATAAGTTACTGGGTATATGAAACAGTTCAGATTCTATGATAAAATTCAATAATTTGATTTTGAATTCAAATTAGACTTTGATTTGTTAATGAAAGTTATTTGAAATCAAGTAATGTTTCATCTAAAAATAGTTATAGATTTTTAAAACGAATGTTTGATTCAAAATTTCCAAATTTGCAATATTAATCAAATTGGGTCAAAAATTTTATGAATTAAATTTGTAGTTTTGATCTTATAACTAGATTACATATTGGAAATCATGATTTTTGATGAATATATCATGATTTTTAGGTAAGTTTTTAGTGAGAATTTAGGATTTTGCTGTTTTGGGCAAATTGATCGAATCACGGCAAACTACGGCGTATTGGACTTCGTCGTTGATCATGAAGGTGGAGTGTAGAATGTAGATCATCAGAAAATACAATTGGAATTTTCTATTGATCGAGTTGACCATGAATTGAGTAAGTAGGGTTTTGTTTGCTGTAAATGCCGATGGTGTTCTATGGGTTGTTGCGTCATCATGGAGCTATCGGAGGCGAACGCGTGCATTGCCGTAGGTTCAGGGGGACGTGAGAGAGCTTCGAAGGAGACAGTGGGCCTTCTCGATGTTTGTGCTGCCGTGGAGGTGGGTTTTACTGGTGAGGGTGTTTCGAACTAATGGGTTCGAAGGTAAATTTTCGATTCTTGAGCGTAATCGTTCTTCTGGGTTGAGCGTTGAGATGGAGGGGTTGATCGTGACTTGCCGAGGTCGGAATGATGGTCGTTGGTGACTGGAAGAGCGGTGCACGTTGCACGTGTGCATAAGTGTGTCAGGAGAGGAAAGGAGTTTGTGAGGGAAGTGGATTTGCTCGGGTTTTTGTTCAGGGTGGTTCGAGTTTTACTCGAAGCAGGAAGAGAGGTAAGGAGACTCGGGGTCGACGCGTGAGTTCCTGAGTGTTTGCTCGAGTTGCCCAGCATGCTTAAGTTTGGGTTCAGAAAGGTTTTAAAAGTTTTTTTTAAAAAATTAACAGTAGGGTTTTAAAAGATTTTAAACAAAGATACTATGATTTTGTAAATAATTCTAGATTTAAAAACAAGAGTTAAACAAGTTTGTTTATAAAACTAAATTGTTTTAAAGTTGGTTAAACAAGTTTTATATATTAAAATATGAAGGTTTTTAAAATAAAATTAGTGAATTTATGAAACAAAGGTTATATTGAATTTTATTTAATAATTTTGGGAAGTTTTAAAAATGTAAAAGTTTACTTGAATATTTAAATTATTTTAATTATAATTGATTTCAAGTATATTTTATTTTTAAAATTTTTAAATGATTAAGAGTTTGATAATCAATTATGATTAAGAATTTGATAATCAATTATAATTAAGAATTATATTGAGAAATTAAGAGTTTGGTAAACAAATATGAAAATAATTAAGATTAAGTTATTGGTTAATAAATAATTTAATTAAGATAATGGTTTCTTAATTAAGAATCTTTTTAATATAGTAGATCAAGAATCATTTAATTAATTTAAATGATTAAGTTAAATAAATAATTAATTAAATAATTAATTAGTAATTAATTAAGATAATCACTTATGGGTTAATCTAATATAATTACTTGGAGAAGTAATTAAGTGGTTAATTACTAGAGGTAGTAAAGTAAAAGATAATTACTTTATGAAAAGTAATTAAGTAATGTGATTAAGAGTTAATCACTTGTGTTATTAATTAAAGGATTAATTAATATTAATTAAAGATTTAAATTATTTAACTAATTGTTAATTAATAAAGGATTAAGAGTAATTAATCAAGTGGTAAATAATTAAAGAGAATTTAATTAATGATGTAATCGTTAATTAATGAAAATAATTAATTATTTATTGATTAATAATTTAAGAATAATTAATTTATAATTAATTTTTAATTACTAAAGGTAATTAAAGTAATTAATCAGAGGTGATTAATTAAAAATAATTAATCAAAGATGATTAATTAAAAGTAACTAATCAAGTAGTTTTAATTAAAAGTAATTAATCAAGTAGTTTTAATTAAAAGTAATTAATCAAGTAGTTTTAATTAAAAGTAATTAATCAATGTGATTAATTAAAAGTGATTAATCAGGTATGATTAAAGGATAATTAAGGAATAATTATCAGGGTGATTAAAGAATAGTTAATCAAGTATGATTAATTTTAAAAGAGTAATTAAGAGATAATTACTTAGTATAATTTGGAAGTAATTAACCAGGATGATTAATTGATATGGTAATTAAGTAATAATTACTTAAAGCAATTAAGTAATAATTGATCAAGAATGATTAATTTAATGGATAATTAAGTGATGTTAGTTAATTAATTAATTTATAATTAATTAATGAATAAGAAGTGGGATTGATGATAATCCAAGTGATTAATTAAGAATTAATTTAATTGAGGAAGAATTAAATTAATTAAGTGTGGTTCAAACTTGATATGAATGATGAATGATTGGTTGATAAGTATCATTGAATGAGTTAATGATATTGGTTGTTGTTGGATGACATTGATTGATGGGTGATGATGTGAATATGCTATATCTGAATGTGATATATGCTGCTTTGTGATATGTATAGATGCATGTGATAATAGATGCTTATCTATCTGCGTAATATGATACATCCATTTATGCTAAGTGATATTTCTGAATATCTATTTTTAAAATCCCTTAAGTATAACTTGGACATTAAAATGGCGTTTGGTTTCGATGAGACCGGGATCGGGTTTCCATATTTGGATATCCGAAAACCACATCGATCCCAATTAAACGTTAGGTCGTTAATCCAAGTGGAGCGAGTGAAGACTCGAGGTGTAAGGGCTATACGTCAGTATAACTCTGTGGGTGATTCCGTAATGAGTTTGACGGAATAATGCTTATAGATTCGAGATGGTGATTCAGAGTGCAAGGGCTATGGTCGTTGACTCTGAGGGTGATTCCAAAATGAGTGCAACGAGATAGTGCCTTCGGTTTCGTTCGAACCCGGAACGAACTTGTATGGACTGAATGCTTTCAGAACATCGTCAGGTGGACGATGAGCATTCTAAGATAGATGTATCTTATAAAGGTAATCGCAGCCTCAAGCCTCATCAACCGGGAATGGCTAAAACATGGGAGGTGCAGCAAGGCCTCGTGGGTCGCTCCCACTGGAGAGCAAGATACATTCCTGTCTAGATGTCCCTTTTTATTTCGGCTTTGTGGGCAGTTGGATCTGCAGCCAACTGCGGGGTGGTCTTGTTCGGGGCTGTTCAGTAAGGAATGGTCCCGGCCTTGTGTTGCAGGGGAGTGGGAGTACTCCTCGGTACGGTGATCTAGGCCACGTACTGTGACGGGCGGTACCCCAGTAGCCCTGCCATTGATGGAAACCCATTTTCCCTACGAGACCCTACGGTTTTGTTTGTATTACCCACTTTTGTGGATAGTAGCTGGAATTTAATGAATGTAACAATTTCGGCTATTTCTTATTTATTTGAAAACCCTAGACACTATTATAATATCACTGGATTTCCTATCAAATGTTTTGGTTAGCGTAAGGTAAAAACTTTTCCATGTTTATGTGTGGGACGTCTTACGTGATACCTTTTCTTTTCAAAGGATTTTCTAAAGTTAAGAAATCTTAAACCGTTTACTCACACCAGACCCCTGTCTGACCCGAGTGTTTATTTTCTGTTTTATTAAACTCTTGGGTACTCATATTATATATGAGTAGTCAAGTGATTCAGGTTATCTCTTGACGAATTCTGGAGGAGCTTTGGAGCAGGAGGCTTCAGCGTGTAGATATATGGTTAGAGTTTCCACTGAGTGTTATTCTGTGTGATGTCTTGTATTGTATTAGACAGAAATGTTATAACTGTCTAAATTGAGATGTTTAGTTGTGAACTCTGATGTGTTGTTTCTTTTTCTTCTCTTTCTTTTCTTCTTCTATCCCTTTCTTTCTTAATTAGTGATGCGATTTTCTAGTGATAGAAAGTCGGGTCGCTACAAAGAACCTCTAAAAGTTGCACTTTTAGATACAGAAGCAGAAAGAAAGAAAGAACATGGCTTTTAATATCCAATTTTATACGTTTTCAATAAATACAAAAGCATATCTATTTTTAGTCGGTAAAGTAGTTATCAACGGTTCAAAACTGGTTATTCGATTGCAGCATCCACTACGTACACATATAAGATTTTATTTTTTGATATATAGCTTCCACGGGTAATTCAGTCAACCATAACAAAGTCTAACTAGTTGCAAAAAGAATTATAAACTTTACAAGCAATCCAACCATAAAATTGGACCACAAAAGCATCCATTACCCATTTGTATGGAGTGTAACTAAAGTTTTTGCATATTAAGTGTTCTGTGCACGCAAATATTTATCCAAAGTGCACATTACAATTACTTACCACAAAGTTAGAATTTTCGCTGATGACATTTTCAAGAGCACCCCATGTATCAGTTGCTTCAATAAATTGCCCTTTTGCTATTTGTTGCTTTTTTGTTCAGCTATGCTAACATAAGAATTTTGTTATTTCAGCAAAGAAAATGATGAATGTGTAATGATAAATCAATGGAAATTCAATAAAAACCTATTCGCTTTGTCCGCTGCAAGAAAAGGTGCCCATGAAAACTGCATCAAAATAATAAATTAGGCAACAAAATTCTACTTCTTATGAAATGATATACGATTCAGCAATCATGACTTAACCACAAAATCTTCTAGTGAAATCCAGCTATCACCAATAGTAATTCCTCCAAGTTTAAGCTTTAATTCCCCCGATTCAACAGCCTTGAGAATCGATAGCCCAAGTGTTACTGCATACTTTCCTCCATATGATTCGTCCACTAAATACAAATTACGATCCATATGCAAATGTTAGAGACACACTACACAAGCAAAAAAAACATTGGATTACGAAGAGCATTCATTATTAAATCAACATAGCCCTTATCCAGGAACCCAACCTTATTTACCATAGGGAAGTATCAATGTAAATTTATCACCCGTTAAGTACCTGTTCACGTATCAACGCATGTTCAAAAGAAGAAGTCATTCAAGATTTAAAGCTCTCTACAAAGTCGGACTGCTTGTGAAGCTTGCATGCTCGACTTATTGAATAGATTTGTGTAATAGTTGACTAGACTATTTTGTTTTCAATTCACACCGCTTATAAATATTCATATCTCAACTGGGTTTGATTATTGCTAATGAACACCCACTTTGACTTGACTTGCATTTTCTTTTCAGATTCAATAGCACATAATTGAATTTTGTGTGTGTTTGTATTATCTGAAATTTTCTTTATTCTTCAAGAAGTTGGCACATCAATGTAATCGTAAATTTTGGCATCCATTTTACTATATTTCAGGATCTCCAAACTTCTAATCTCAGTAAAAATTGACTTTTGAAAATGTATAGTTGGACATATAGTTAAATCAAAAAGGCGGTAGTTTATGTGAGTTTTAGTAAATATGATTTTTTACATTTCTAAGCTTAATAGCAAAGTTACCCATAGTCATGCATCCTCTTTTGTATTATTAATTGTATATGGATCTCATCTATAAGAAAGTAAGGTTTACTAAAAAAATTATTCTCTGTACAAGCTGTACCACTCGCATGTTGACTTGTTCATATTTTTATTATTCATGTTCCAAAGTTTACTTCCATGCTATATCACAATTATGGAAACTTCAGTAGCTTTAATGTATTAGTTTATCATACCTATCATGTCATGCTATAAATATTTTATGAAGTACTTATTCTCCGGTTACAATTGAAATATATTATTTATGTCTAAAAATAGCGGAAGTCAATGCTGTCAACCTCCAACTTATACCTGTTATACCTATGTATCTGTATTTAACTATGATATCGCTCTTATTTATTCTAGAAAGTGGCTATGTTAAGGTGAGAAATAGTTTTCACAAGTTAGTGGGAGTGGATGCTATTTTTGAATTCAGGCCAAACAAATATGAAATGAGTAACAAAGATACCTCTTTGACTGCACGAAGAATCAGCAAGAAAACCCCATCTTCCCAAATATCCACCGCTACGTCACAAGTGTACTTTTTTACTTTCCTTTGTAGTTTAATTTTTACATCACTGCACCAATTTAAGTATTTGTTTACTTTGGCCAAACTTACAACTAGATCTTCTGTCTTGCTGATGTCAACTGTCAGTGAACACAGTAACTCCATTGAAAATGTGTCCACACAGAACTGTGATACATCTTCGGCACAAGCTGATTTCAAAGAGAAACAAGTGGTCACTTTGTTAAGTAAACTGAGTTGAACATTTCATAGTTTTAACACATTATTTTAAATAATTATTTACAAAGATATTGTGTTTCTATAGATTTTCGAAGAGGGTAGCAATGAGAAAATCAATACTCACAACGCATTGCCCCAGGATGAAAGGGAGGATGAAGACGAATTGTTATTGTTGTATGTCATCAACTCTACCATCAAAAAACTGCTTAGTCATCAACTTCTTCTCACCGCCTCTACTTTTATCAATCCCCATTCACTGCTTGTTGTCTATAAGAAATATATCAAAAAACTTCTATCAATCCCCATTCACTACTCATTGCCTCTACTTTTACCATCTTCTGCTCATTGCCTCTACTTTAAGAGATTCATTGGCAAATAAGAAAATACCAACCTGGATTGACTTTGTACATAGGTAAACATACACAAAATAATGGTATGCATAGAAAACAATATAGTGACCAATATCTTTAATATGCATACAAAGTTTTGATCTGAGCATGTAACCACGGACATGGAATTTCGTATACATACTAAGAAGATGTGGTATATAATTTTGGATTGTAGGTTCCTGTCGCATTAACCAACTAATTCTCATGGATTCTGAATATATATTTTTAATCTGAATTTCAGTGCATTCCGGTCAAGAACTTGCTATGGTAATTTTCAAATGCAATTGCATTTTTCTTCCGGATCTAATTCTTGTCAAGCAACTATTTTGTAGTACATTTGGAATCTTTTATTGACTATTTTTGTGTGCTCTAACCGAAATAATAAAAGATTGTTGTATCTCCATTCATTCTAGATTCGTATGCTTGGCGATCCAAACTACAACAACAAAAGATTGTTGTATCTTTTATTAATTATTGAATTCAATTGAAATTAACGAATAAGGTTGATCTCATCCAAAATATAATACTCAAAACAATTGCTAATGGCAATTATAGAACTGGTGATCTTATTTGGCACTATAACAACTACTGATCTTACCAAAGCTGTCATCGACAACCTTTAAATAATGTTTCGATTATATTAATTCATCTCTTACCACTATAGTTTTGAGATGCTAAAAAAAGGCAAAGAAATGACTGCAAATCAGATTTCTAATTTATTTATTTTTGCTTGTTATCGAAAATTAAAAAAGTAACTTGTATCATGATAAACAAAGAAAGCAGCATTTGAAAATCGAAAATTAGCATTTCATTCGTGAAATCCAAATCGATCAACTTAAACAAGTAATCCAAATCGAGTAATTTAAAAAAGGAAGATTCGGTACCTTAATAATGAGAAGCATAGAGAAATCCGAACTGAAAATTAAGGGCGAAATTCAATTTCTAGGTTTTTTTTCTGTTAGGAACGTGGAAATTTTTTTGGGGGGAAATGTTTGGAAACGAAGCGGGAGAAGGCAGTGGGTCGGCGGGAATTAACGTGTGAAACGAAATTGTTTTGACCCCTAAATAACTTACATCGCCTTTGCCAGTGAACCGATGTAAAAAAAGTTATTTTGGGTCCAACTACAGTAAAATTGCATCGGCTACAAAAAAATGAATGCAAATAAAGGTAGTTGCATCAGTTGTAAAGACAACCGATGCAACTAACACTATTTGCATCGGTGTATTTTCTTCGGTTGTTGACGACAACTGATGCAAATTGTATTTTTTTCCTATCTATTGCTTTCCACGTACCAATTGCACTGGTTGTTAAAACATAACTGATGCAAATAGTTCTATTCCCATCGGTTGTGGTAACAACCGATGCAAATGAGGCGAAGCAACATGCGTATTTTGTACTAGTGATAAATTTAAAATCAGCAATCCAAATGAGTGAGATTTACTCACCTTAATGCTTCCCAATTTTCCAAACGATCCTATTTTAAATCAAGTCGAATGACGTTCGATTTAACTTAAAATTCTTGCTATCCCAAATTAATTCCATATTGTAGTTCATATCATTACTAGTCCAACGTCACTGGCTTCGTTCGATTCCGACTCTAAACGAATTAGTTATGACCTATAAGCATTCAACTTTAATAGTATAATTTTCTCTACTTGAACATAATTAGCTTTCCTTAATCATGTTATTAATTAATAGATAAACGAAACCCCATCATCACATAGCTCGCGACGACAACTTCAAAACCGCTAAAACACATCTTCGGCCTCGACCAAAAATCCAACGTCACCGCCACCATCAACTCCCGCAACCTCGCCCAAGCTCCCCATATATGCACCTCACCCAGTTCGACGCGCCAGCATAAGCCTCGGCATCCAATGCACCTCCATTTGACAATCCTTAAAAACCCAAATTGCACGACTTCACTGCCGAGACCATCGCTAGCGCCTCCAACTTCGTCATTCACCGACTACACAGTCGTTGCCCTCGCGCTTCGCCATGGCAATTTATCGCGTGAATAATTTTTTTATTTACTTCAATAAACTCTAAGGGGAAAATAAGGAAACATGATTTAAAGCGAAACGGTAGGGTGGCTGGTCGAGGTAGGTTGGTTGATTTGAAGCAAATGTGGCTGGAAATAAAAATATATTATTTAAAATTTCAAAATATCTCATTAATGCATTTTAAAATCCCAAACCCCAACCGAGGCATGCCATCTGGCATTCCTAATGTTATACCCTTATTTGGAATGAAATGGAATAAGTTTCGAGCTCCAATTCGATTGTTGGAGAAGATAGCTTTTTGAACCTAATTGTAATATTAAATTTTCAATATTAATTTCAACGCATTTCTATCCCGTATGACCAAAAGAGTATCTCCAAACGCTAAAAATTTGAAATTCGATAATAATACACTGTTACGGATCCAATGGAATTTGTTTCGTTGAATTCCGAGACTGTGCCCCCGATCGCTATTTTAATGCGTCGATTAAATCGACGATTTTTAAAATTTATGCAATCTCTTGATATTTCAATTTTAAAAACTTATTGACTAAATTATAATTCAAATAGAATTTATATCAAAGTTATAAATCATTTTCAATTCATATTCAATTCAAATTTCAATTATTCATCATTTTCGTATTACTATAAATCCTTATATTTGAAATTTAAATTCATTATATAATTTCAACCAAAATCTTCGTATTCAAAAATGAATGTATATTCTAAATCAATATTTAAAACTAGTTAAATATTCAAAATCAATCAATGGAAAATTCGGGTCATTACAACTTCCATAGCACCGTAAATTATAAAGATTATTTATAGAAATCAAATCTACCGTTTTTGTTACGTTTCCGAAATTTCGATTGGCTTTATCCCTCATTCAGAAACTAAGCTAGGTAAGTCAGGGCACTAATTGATCCTAGCCTGGGCTTAGTTAAACAGTTTGATTCTCACAGATAGAGGATCATTCTACTCATCTTTTTTAGTGCTAAATATAAGACTACTCAATTTCCATTAGTAACAAAATTTGTATACGAAAATAATACATATATACTAAGCATCAATCTTCGATTTCAAACATAAACTATCCTTTGGTTAACAATGAAGCCATTCAAGTTGGGGGATGATTGCCCCTCAACCCTTTACCCGACAACATCCTTATCTTTTTGGATAGGTTAATATTTCCCTACCTCGAAGTTTAATATCAAGTATAAGACCTTATAATCCTGTATACCATTTATAATAAACAAAATATTATAAACAAACTACTTTTCATAAAAGTACACTTCCTTTATTATATCAAATAGTTCTTTAAATCACCTATATACATCTCAGCTCTCAGTTGAAATACTTTTAAACAAGTTCAAACTTCCAATCAAAACATTACTTAAAACCTTCACCTCTTTTAAAAGAATACTACTTTGATAATTAAAAGGATTTCCTCTATATAAACCACTTATTTGTATATCTAAAATTAAATCATTTAGATCTCAAATCTCCTTTAAATCTTCTACTTTTAAAATGTACAATTTTTAAAACACTTAAATTATAATTCAAAACTGTTGTACAAAAGAATTACTTCAGGAACGTAATCTAACTTCAATATGAAAAGGTAAGATTTTGTTACGATCCGGATTTTTCCGTCGTTTAATTTTGAATAATTAAATTGTTTTAAGTATTAGATTTGGAATATAAATTGATTTTTGAATATGAAGAGTTTGGTTAAAATTATAAAATGAATTTAAATTCCAAATAAAACAACTTATCATAATATGGAATGGTAAATAACTAAATTTTAAGTTGAATATGAATCGAAATGATTTCTAATGTTGATATAAATTATATTTGATTGAATTGAGGCAGTAAGTCTTTAAACTGAAATTTCAAGTGATTTCGTTAATTTTTGAAAATCATAGTTTTATTGACGTGTTATAATAGCCTTCCGGGGCACAATCTCGAAATTCAATAAAATTAGATCTATTGGATCCGTAATAGTGTATTATTATCAAATTTTAATTTTTGTAGCATTTGGACTTACGATTTGATCGTACTGTATAGAAACGCATTGAAATTAATATCGAAAATTAATATTATAATAGGGTTCAAAAATCTATCTTCTCCATACGATCGAATTAGGTCTCAAAACTTGTTCTATTACGTTCAAAAATGGGGTATAACATTAGAAACCTAGGTGGCACGCCTCAATTGGGGTTTGAAATTTCACTTTATATTATATGAGATATTTTGAGTATAAAATTAAAAAAAGAAATACTACAAGTCGACATAACCCTTCACCTCGGCCACCCTATACGTACGCACAACCGCCCCTTTACCATTTAAAATCGCATACTTCTTTTCCTCTTCACAAATATGAAATCTGTTCGTATAATAAAATAAAAATGAAAAGAGGGGGAAGATCGAATGAAGGCTGCAAGGCGATCTAGGGGGACTCATCGCAAGTAGGACTGTCGTGGCACTTGTGCACACGACAGAGTGGGATAGCTGGAGGTGCATTTGTCAGTTGGCTCTTGTGGCACGAGGGAGATTAGGTAAAGGGTACATGCACGTTGATGAGGGCGATTGTTGGCATGGAAGAGGTCGAGCGATGATTGATTGAGGGAACTCGACCTGAGGAGCATCACGACTCGAAAGATAAGGAACGAACGATAGACTTAGTCGCCTTTTGGTATTTGTGCATGCCTGTGCTAGGAAGGAGAAGGGATTAAGGGTGAGATTAGCTTAGTTTAATTAGGGGGATTAATTTATTGATTAACTGTTTAATTAATTTAATTATCTCGATGTTAATAAATTAGCAATTCATTCATACGAGGTTCAATAATCACGAAATTAGCCACGTTCGATTCGTAGCTGTGAAATAAACAATTTGGAATCAAATTGGAATCCATCGATTTTAGCTGGAATTTTTAGATTAATTCGAACATCGTTCGATTTAATTTAAAATTGGAACAATCAGCAAATTTAAAAATCAAGGTGAGTAAATTTCACTCATTTTGGATTATTGGAATTAATTTATAATAATTAAAATTAATTATTGGATGATTGGTTGAATCGACATATTATTATCAGTTGGATATTATATTATATATAATAGATATTTATTAGTAGTTGGGTATATTTCCGTCGATTGGAGCAGGTGAGACACTATACGCCTCGCATAATAGCGGATGACCCTATATTACCCCGATATCTCGCCTCGAAGTGGGATTGGTATTTTATGTTATATAACATGTGTGGATGTAGGGAAACATGTTGGGGGATCCAACTAGATTGCTCAAAATATATTGAATTTTTCATATATAGTGATATATGATGTGATTAAATAATCTGTTATGGATTGTTGTATGATTTGATATATTGGATGTTATAGTAGCACTGGCCCTAATTTTGGTATATTAAAAACCATAAAAGTATATTGATTTTTTCATATATATAGTGATATATGATGTGATTAAATAATCTGTTATGGATTGTTGTATGATTTGATATAATGGATGTTATAGTGCACTGGCCCTAATTTTTGTATACTAAAAACCATAAATAATATTTTGAATCTTAAAAAGAAATTCAAAGGTGATTTTTGGAAATAAAAATATTTATATGGAAATTGGAATATTGAATAAGGAATGGCTTGGATTAAATAAAAGATTTGATTTGGAAATATACTTAACTATTTTGTAAGGAGTTTTCAATTTTTTTTTTTTTTTGAAATTTATATATATCCACAAGGAAATTGAAAAAAGGGATTTTAATCATATTTATTAAATTATAATTAGAAGTTGAAATAGATATTTTGAAAGAATTAAAAGAGATTTTGGATATAAGAGTATTTATATCGAAACTTGGATTATTTTAAAAGAACTAGATTTGGATAATACAATGATTTGATTTTGGGTTTGTACTTAACTGTTCGTAAAATGTTTTAATTAAAGATTTAAAAATAATTGATAAAGAATTTGTATAATGAATTTTAAGTAGTATTTTTAAAAAATATGGCAAAAAAGTGGGAATCGGAATTTTAAATGAAGTTGAGAAACAATTGGAATTTATTGGGAAATAGATTTGTAAATGGGATTTAAAATATAAATATTTATGAATGGAGTGTTTAATATAAATCTCTTATAGACTGGAAATGAGTTTATAAAATATATAAATGACGTTTATAATAAAGTGCAATGATTATCATTTGATAAACTGGGAATGTAAATTCAACGTGTGAATTTAAAATGAGACATGGAAAATCAGTTCAGAAAGGAATAATTGTGAAATTGGCAATAAAAATCGATTTGCGATAAATCGATAGAGATTTATGAATGTAAAATGGTTATGTTAAATTTTATAGAGAAGTTAAGTTTTGTTTAAGATTGGGATTTTTTATTTATTAAACTATATAGTTAAGCTGTTTTAGTGTTGAAATATTTTGGGAAGTGTATTTTTCAAATATTTATTGAAATGAAATCAAATTTTTATAATAAGCTTTGTGAATCGATTAATTTTTATTTAAAATTGAATTGGAAATGAGTTATCGATGTTTATTAAAAGTGCTTTGATATTTTAAATAATTACGTAAACTGGTATTAAAAATAAATTGATATTCTTTAAAAATACTTATTATATATATAGAGAGAGATTTGAAATGAATGGAATTTAGTTATAAATTCTCTTGAGATTTTTAAATGGGGTTTATTTAACAGATGTGATTTTATAAGAGAAAATCTATAATAAAATTCTAGGAACTTAAGGAAATTTCCGAAATGTTAGAAACAAGAACTCCGAGATTGAATCTAAATTCATAAAGAATTTATAAATGGATAGACGAGATTATAAGTGTTCATAATCGATTTTGGAAAATGTAAAAGGAATTAATATAAATTCTAGAGATTTATGAGATAAGTTATTAAATATTTCCTAAGTATTGATATTAAAACTGACTTTGGAAAATAGGTTTACTATATTTTCCTAAGTGTTGAAATGAAAGGCTTTGGAAATATTATAGCGTTCGAAGGATTTATATAGAGGTATTTTTTTTTCTATGTAATGGATTATAAATCGAATTTGGAAATATTTCACTAAGTCTTGAAGTAAAATATGATTTGAAAATAACATGTTATGAATATAAGTATTTGGAATTGTTTTCAAGTATTGAATTACTAGAAGAGATTTGAATAGACATCTTTGTAAGGATATTTAATGTTTGAGAAATATTTAAATATGGGCCTAGTGATTGCTTATGTGTAATTTGATAGTTAAATAACCGACTATCAAATCTAGCCAAATTCGCTAATCGTTTCGACGAAACCGAGATCGGATTTAATTTTCTAAAAACCACTTCGATCCGATTTTGCATTTCGAATTGTGATATCGTGGAAATAATGATGGTGATTTTGGAGATTCGGTTTGTTCAGACCCAAAACAACTTGTATGGATGAAAGATATCGTTGCATCGTTACTTAGAAGGCAATATTAGCATTCCTAGATTGAATGCTATTCTTAAGGTAAATGTAGTCTCGAGCCTCATCAACCGAAAAATGACAAAAATAAGCATGCAACAAGGCCAAGTGGGCCGCATCCATTACAGTATGATCATCACTCATATAGAGTGGACATTTATCATCATTACTATCTTCTATTTGTATGCGTTTCGGGGCCCATTAGTGGTGATCATATTCGGTAATAGTAGTCAAGTGCTAGGCTAGTCTTGTGTGGCAAGGGTACAAGTTCTTGTCAGGCCCCGGTGCATTTTATCTAGAGATGCACCATTGAAAGGTAGTTTCTTACCATGTCATAGTATGAAACCCATTCTCCAATAAGCATTGTACGATTTTGATTATGCCCAACTATGTTAAAATGTGAGATGCAAGAATTTTAATTATTTTATAGTTTACATCATGTAGCCACTATTATAATTTCAAATGATTTTGATATAAAAGGTTTTGGTTATCATAAGGTAAAAACTCATCGTGTTTATGTGTGGCGCGGTCTAATGAGATTCCTTTGTTTTTCAAATAATTTTGATAATAGTAATAATTCAAATTAAGTGTGCTTTCTCACGCTGAATTTCCAAACTGACTTGGATGCTATTTTAATTATAATGCTTGGGTCAGACTAAGTATTACATATTCAGGTTAGGATGCTATGGAACACAAGAGACAAGCCGGAGGATGTCAGATGTATTCCATCTACTCGATTATATTCCGATGTGTGTGTAGGTTGTATGTTCAGCACTTGTGAGGACAAGTTATTATAACTGTCTAGATTGATTTGTTTATTATTGTACTCTGATGATTGTATGTATATTATAGTTACAGTTTTCTTTGTATAAAGATTTGTTATTATATATTATATTTTGTCCCGCTACGATTGTGAGATTCTACGTATTGTTGTGTCTATTTTATTCTATCCCTTTTATTCTTCACCCCTAGCAATCGGTGTTTCTGGCACTTGAATTTTCGACATGCTATACAGTAAAATGTATTGATGTCGATTTTCGAGGGTCAAAAATTTCGTGTCGCTATAGATTTTCTCTTTATAAAATTTAAACCTCTTACTTAAATAACTCAAATAAATTCCTAAAAATATATTTAAAACTTCAATCTTCTTTTTAAATACTTTTGCGACTTTTGTTAAATACATTAAAAAGAATTTATAAAATATTAATATAGATAGCCATTTATACTTTGCTAAAAACATACATTTTCAAAGTGCATTTATAGCGATTATCACTATATGGACCGTAACTTTTATAACTTGGTTTCGTAAATCAATTTAGCTTTTAAACTCCATTTTTTTTCAATATTTTATACTATTATCAGGATAGAAAACATTTACTTACAAATTTTATATGACCTAAAGGTATGTTAATACCTTTTTATAACAAATCAAAAACCATATCCTTTTCCAAAGAGTATCACTACGAGGCTTAGCGACCACTATGATACTTAAAAAGGTTACAAATTACATTCGTGTCAAAGGAGTTTAACTTTATAAAGTCATATTGTAGTCATTTGCATAAAAAAGTATATATGTAAACAAAAATTGCAAGGCAAAGAATCCTTTAGGATCCCACTACAAAATTTCTACCTTTCAAAGTGATTCATAGCGACCTCTTCGCTACAAAGACACTTCGATTTCCATTCATGTTTGCTTGCCCTTGACTAATCCTTATGTGTTATATATTATGACCATACACGAAAGTGTACAACGAGTCCCCTGTAATTCAGAGTTGCATATGTCTCATTCGCTACCAAGTGGAATCAATTACAACCAATATCAGAATCAATCCATATACAATTATATATTCAATATATGTAATTACTATTCATCCAGCAAATATACACCATATAATATGGCATATAAAGTAAGTATTCTCACATTTAATCTGGACCAAACTCTAGAAAGAAGCTACCATCCTCCGACTTCCATCTAGACCAACACAAAGCCACTCTTTCCTTGTCTTACTTGCGCCTACCCCCTGATTAACTTATGTCCATGGCTCCCTGATCACCATAGTTGCGCACGACCCTGTAGGGTTTGTAGGGAGCTTCGAACTTTAGCAAGATGGCGGTGTGTGCTAAATGTATACAAGCTTATGCAAGAAGTTAGGGGAGAAAAGAGATGAGTTTGAAATGGTTTAGTTTAAGAAAAATAATGGAGAAGAAAAGAGCCTAAACTTAGAAAATGAAAACAAAATGAACTTAAGGGTGTTGCCTCCTCTTTTATGAACACAAAAGGGGGAAATGACCTCACTTATACCTTCACCAAATTACCAAACTATCCCTCCACTACTTTTCCATAACAAACTTCCTCCACGTGCTACTCCATGTGCGAAATTTCATTCCCTAAAAACATGTATTATTCATCACATCACATAAAACAGTATGCTCTTTACTTTATTGCTAACTAACATCATTAGCCCCCGATTAATTTTCTAGCTATACTTTAGGCTAACCACTTCTTATTTGTTAAATATGTGTGCACAATATTTGCGCAACAACGTTGCATTGATTTTCGTTTGGTAAAAAGTCCAAAGTCTAAAAAACGAATTTCGGTCATATTTCCAATTTTTCATCCAGCCTACTTATTATTGTAAAAGAAATCAAAAATGAATTTTCTATCATCACTTATATTAAATAAAGAGGGTTATTTGATTATTAAAAACCATTAATTGAATATCTAAACTCAAAGCGATAAAATTTCACGTCGTTACATGTTCTATAATAAATAAACTTTATTACTATTGCGACTAAAATTCTCCAACCATTATACTTTTATGGCTGTTTCAATAACAAAATGTAAAAAGAACAATGAGTAGAATTGTAATAGAAAAACAATATGATATAACCAATATAGTTGATTCCTGTTATCATTTTCCTAGAAAATTGGTAAAATTACAAAAATGTTGATTTTCATGCATGTTCCAAGCCTTAATTCATCAATTCCTAATTCAAATTGATAAAATATTTTACTTACATTTTTCATCATTTTTTCTTCTATCATTAATGGTTCACTCTATTTCTACATTGCTCGGTTACCCATAAGCGATCTCATTTACTTCCAGATTTCCTTCTAGGCCTAAGATGGATTTTTGATGTAAGTTTTATGATTAAATTTTGTTCAATGTTTAGCTTGGGCTAGTATGTGTTTAGGTGGATGTAAATAGTATCACCCTTATAATATCATTTAAAACCTAACCAAAAAGAAACATGTTATTAAAAATTTAAATTATCTAAATTATGCATCTTCTGTTATAAATTTATAATTTTTTTTATAATCTATGCATTTAGGTTTTAAACTAAAAGCATAAAAGGAAAATAGACACTTTTTGATTTTAATAATTTTTTTACATAAATTTCAAAAATTACAAACAAATATCGTCACACAATATCGTAATTACTATGTTTAGAACGTAAAATTGATAAAATTAATTTTTAGTTTTGTAATAAAAGATCTTTAAATGAAGAAATAAAGATATGCTGACAAAAAATTAAAAACCATCTAAATTTTAATCTCAATTCTATAATTCATTGATTTTCATTACTTCACTTTTGAGTCTACAAAACATACACCGATAGAAAAGTTAACCCTTAATAAAAAATAGGCATATAGAAAGGAATTACTATCTACACATACCTAAACCATCTGTAATGCCACTTAAATACGAGTTAAGATTAATTTGAAAAAATACTATGAACACCCACTTCGACTGGTTATGCAACACTGAGTAAAAAAATAATCACATGGTTTGCATAACCGAACAATGCGAATAAGACCTAATTTTTGGTTTTTAATAAGTTATTGTAGGAATTGGTTGGTTTTTCTATTACTATTCAAAGTATACAATATATTTATTTTTGTTGTGCTCTCATTAAATATAATGTTAAATTTACTGGTAGTTTTTGTTAATGTTTAGTTCGAAGATTGCATGTATTATAAATTTAATTTTGGTTGATCGTAGCACATATGCTAATTTAGTTTATGGTAAAAAAGGTTTTAAAATTGAAGAGTTTCATAAAACTATATTTTGTTTGTATCGTTATAGTTTGGAAACTATTCGTAATACGGAGCGAATATAATATTGCAATGCCGATTTATTTTTTGAAAGAAAAAGCGTAAGAGGAAAAATGAAAATTTAAATCGATGGGTGTGGATGAGTGTGTGGAATAACCTAGTGGATGAGAAGAAAATTAGACGAGAGGTGTATATTTGGTGTGTAGATAGTAAAAGACTTTGGTTAGACAAAAGTACATTCAAATAATAAATTAAAATTTTTGAATTTGTAATAATATATCTAGAAGTGAATAAATAGAGATAACTATCACAAAATCGAAATATCGTCTGAAATTAAATCTTCAGATTCTATATCCTCCGTCCATTAAAGCAAACAATACTATCTTTCCTATGAAGTAACATCTTTACTTTTTTCTCTTTCTTTTAGGATTCTATAAATCCGCTCCCCCGAGCGGCTAACATAATTTACGGGAGAACGAGAGAAGCCTGAAAGGTGAAATCTGCATAGCTTATTCTAAAGTTTCTGCGTGCCTCTCTAACTTCTATTTTACGATAATTTGCTGGAAATTTTATTTCACCTCTATTTGCTAGTTACCTCGGCGGGTTGGTTATTGTAAAAAATTTTGAATCTTAGTTACGATCAACCGTTGATTCAGATTATTTATTGATTCAAACTTATGTGTATGGAATTCTATATTTGGATTTATAAATATTTTAGCATAATGTTCCATTGTTTATCATCATCATCATAATAATATAAGTAATATCAAGTTAATTCTTTTGGAGCCTATCTTATTTTCGTACAAAAACCATCTAAGCCAAAATTATTCTATGTAGTTAATTTGCATGTCCATTGGTTTTAGCGCTTTCAGCCTGCGTTTCTGAACTTCGAACCCTAGACTACTACTCCAATCCGAAGAAATTCAAAGTGCAAATAGCAAATAAGCACATTGCTTGTAAGGTCGTGATGAAAAAATCAATCGTTAGATTAAAATCGGCCATTTCTACGTTATTGAGGTAATTTGATTGTTTTTGATACCTTGAAACCTTTTCCTTTGCGTATTGATGCTGATTTTATTGCAAATGATATGCTAGACATTTACCGACAGCGAACCATTCAAAACCGAGTCTGGAATTATTTAAATTGGGAATGAAAAAGAAGCTAGAATTTGTAAATTCAAACTACAATTTTTTAACTGCAAATTTATTTATCCTTTTACCCATACTAGAATTTTAATTTCCTTTATCATTATTCTCATCATTGATATGAATTTATTTTGTATCAGTTTGTAAGAATATCAGGGAAATAGAGTTAATAAGAGATAGGAAGTGAGAATAAAAAACATTCACTAAATGCATATGTGAAACATCAGATGTATTTATGATATTGGCACAACTATGACCATTAAAAACATCACATGTATTTATGATTTTTTATTTAAAATATCTAAGGATGTTGTTTTTTCTTCAATGCTACTAATTATCACAATGCAATTTAAAGTGTTTTTGGGCTACATATGTGAAACGACATTTAGTTTCGCTTGGTAATTTGAAGTTGGAATGACTTGGTTTCAATTTAGATTTTTACATATCCAGATTAAAATGGAAATAAAGGGAAATATTAGGCATGAATTTTTTGCCTAGAAGAGCATTTCACCACAATTTTCATCCAAGCTTGTTCACTGATCATCTCATTGTCATTTCAGGTGTGACTATGCTTATTTGGAATTCCCGTTATCTGTGGAATGTATCTCTGACTTGACTACCTTTATTTTACAATCATGAAACCTTGGTCGGTTTTCATTTGGATTTCTATGTCCTTTCAAAATCTACTTAAGCTTAACTAGTTTTTTGCATTATTGGAACTGGAATTTAAACTTTAAAAATTGGAAAATTGAAGTTCGATATTCAAATCCATCAACTTTTGCAACTGATTGAACGTCTTCATATTTTTTTAGCTTCCTACAAGAGTTTAGTTAGGACTACATGTTTATGTCCCCTTCCTCGCTAGCTGCAGTTGGTGGCTACTATTTTGCAAACAGCTAGGATTTCAATTTCACATTCAAAGATATTGTTTCTCTTAGTCAAAAGCTATTGAACATACTTCCTTCGATAAATTAATTCTCTTTAGTTATATCAATCTCATTCAATGGTTTGCTTAGTATCACACTGTCCTAGTGCCTAATGTACTGTGAATGTATATAAAAATGCAGTTCATGGGGAATATAGCGTTTTAGATCATTTGTTTAATAAATTGTTTTCCTAGTAAGTTTCAATATTGTTTTTCCCATGTAAGTTAACAACAAAAAGGAGTTTTTGCTACACGTATTTCATTATATATAGGAAGCTTTTGCAATATGTGTTATGGTATGTAACCCCAGAAGTGGTTTTTTTCTGTGTCTTTTATTATCCGGACATGCTTTATTTTAACAACTTCTTGAACTATTTAATAGATACAGTTTTATTAAGTTATTATCTACAACAAAACAAAGAATCTTGGCTTCCTTAGTTATAGCGTTTGAAAAAAAATAACGTTTAGCAGAACTATTTATGTACCTTGGAAAATCAGTTTGGATAACAATTTCATTTTCAAAGATACCGTTTCTCTTAGTTAAAAGATATTAAATAGATGTTTGGTAAATTAGTTATGTTTAGTTACATCGGTTGCATTCAATGGGTTGCTTAGTATCACACCATCCTAATGTCTGACCTACTGTGTATGTATAAATGCAGTTCATGGGTAATATAGTGCTTTAGGTCATTTGTTTAATATATTGTTTTCCTAATAAGTTTTCAATATTGTTGTTACCATTTAAGTTACAAAAGGAAGTTTTTTATTATGCATATTTCATTGTTTATAGGAACCTTTTGCACAATGTGTTATGGTACGTAGGCCAAAAGTAGTTTTCTTCTGTATTTGCTTAGTATCATACCATCCTAATGTCTGATCTACTATGTGTGTGTATAAATGCAGTTCATGGTAATATATTGTTTTCCTAATAAGTTTCAATATTGTTGTTACCATTTAAGTTAATTACAAAAGAAGTTTTTTCGTTACGCGTATTTCATTTTTTATAGGAACCTTTTGCACAATGTGTTATGGTACGTTGGACAAAAGTAGTTTTCTTCTGTGTCTTTTATTATCCAAACATGCTTTAGTTTTAATAACTTCTTGAACTGTCTTAATAGGTACAGTTTTATTAATTAATTATCTACAACAAAACAAAGAATCTTGGCTTCCTTAGTTATAACATTTAGCAAAAATATTTCATGTACTATGGAAAAGTCGGTGTGCACAAGACTTAGTTGATGAAACAACCATGTTAATGTATATTTGTTTGTATGCATGCAGATTTGGATTTAATGTATACTTCAAATGTTGACCTGATCAATGAAACTTCACCTAACTATAATTATGGAATTACTTTAACTTTTTTTAGTGAAAAACTAATATAGATCAATTTTGAGTTTGGGGATTGATTATGGCTTCATTTGTAGTTGTTAAATGAAACTAGTGTTGTGCTAGAAAATCCTCTTTTCAAGATTGTGTGTGCACATGCATGTTCGTGCACGTATGTGCATATATGATGTTAGTGCATGTGTATATGTATAGAAACTAACAACTAACGTTAAGCATGCCCTTTTTGGTGTTATTAGTAGGCTTGCTTCAAAATGCTACCTCCTTTTTTTAATTCTAGATAAGTGAAGTCTAAAGCCTTCATTATTTCTCATGATCTTATTTGATGTTGAGCAAAAGTCTTTAGTTTGGTTTTTCAAGTAATGTTCCTCCATTTACACGTAGAGCAATCAAGTTTAATGTAATAGTAATCTAGGTTATCAATTTTAGTTTCACATAAACACTTTTGCCAGATTTTATTGTAAATTAGAAATAAATAGCAAAGAAAATTTTGCACTTACGGAACTATATGCCATGACATTGTTTTAAATCACACACATGATTGTTATCGCACAAAATGTGGATCAAACTATTGTAGACTACTTTTCTCAAATCTGAACATATAGGGATAAAAGAGCGTAATAACTTTACAGAAATATTACGTGGAAAAAATTGTTGGTATTTTTTGGACTACAGATAAAAAATTCAATCATATATGAAGTATCAATATATTTTTACAATATATCTATTTAGTTCGTTTACTTTTATGTTTAACTGAAGATTAAAATTGAAATTTGACAAGTGAGGTCCGTGGAATAGCTATTTGTCTTTTGCTATTCGAAGATGGATTCGCCATAGATATGGACGGAAGAGCTACCGGAAAAAGTATTTTATTTAGTATTAAATTGTTATTTTTAAAAGTATTCTTCACTTTTTAAGAAAGTTTTACTTTGGGTAAGTGTTATGTACTCTTAATTAAATTAAGAAATTAAATAAAAATTAATTTTATTTAAATTAACTAGATTGGATCTTGTACAACTCAGTCTACTCACTATGATCTAAATGAGATTTTTTTTTATATTGAAATTCATCCAATTTAGTCATGACAAACGGGCCAATTCCTACAATGGCAGCACATAGCACTTTTATCTAAAAAAAACTTTCTTAAAAAGTAAAAAAAAAAAAACCCTTAAAAATTAACCATTTTAATGCTAAATATAATATCATTTTAGGTGTTTTTTCCCTCCACGCCTATGGAAAATCCGTCTTTGAATAGCATGGCATAAATAACAGTTCCATGGACTTCTACCTCTTATGTTTTAATTTTTATCTTCAGTTAAATATAAGAAAACGAACTAAATAAATATATTTTAAAAATAGGTTGAAACTTTACGTGGTTGAAGTTTTTAACTTTAGTGCAAAATTTACCTGTCATTTTTTATTTATTACATAATGTTTTTGAAATTTTATCTTGTTTTACTGTGATAAACAACTTGATTATGTAGGTTTGATGAACATCTTAAGAATATGTTTGTTCCAGATTGGTATTATAGTTATCTGTTTGAAATTTTATCTTTACGTTGTAGTTAAAAACTCGTGAAAATGATTCGTTTTAACTAGTTGTAGTTTTTTTTTACTCATGCGTAGTATTTTTGTTATTTAGAATAATCTTTGTACTTTGATTATGATCAGTTATGTTGTTTCCATGATAATATATTTAATTATTTTTATGGGCATGAAAACAAAAAATATACACAATGCTTGTGCAAATTTGAAAGACTTAATCTTAAAAAGGTGGAGAACACATATGAACATCTTATTGGGTTAAAAAAGAAAAGAAAAAAAGAATGCATGCTCCATTTTCTTAACAAACATCCAATTTTAGAAGAAAAAAAACCAAATAACTCAAAAACACGAACACCGCACGGACACACAAACACTAGAGTTGTTTCAACAAAGAGTTGGTTGTTCCAATGTGAATTGTCTTGGCATTTCTTAGAGTTTTTTCATTCTTTTCTGATGGTGAAACGTATAAAAATTAAACAATAATTTGAAAAACTTACCTTCGACATGAACACTAGAATGCTTGATTAAAAAACCCCATAGCTTTATTAAATAAGAGAATTGATAGACTTTTTTAATTTTTTAACATCCCGATGTTTACTTTCTTATATATAAAACTTGCGAATGATATCTGATATCTTATATAAAACTTAATACGATAGTTTTGGTAATATTGGTTACTATAGTAGCATATAATAATATAATATGACATCTCAAATTTCAATTAAGCGTTCATGTCCTTCAAATTTTTATATAATGAAATTTTACTTTTTTATGAAACTTTCTAAAAGAGCACTTTCAGCCAACGATGGCACAGCTATAACCATTTTTCACTCTGTTATACATAGAAATGTGGTAAATATTAGTTTCTTGGGCATACTTTATTTGTGGAATACTAAAATATTATAAACAAAAGAAGTGCGTAACAGTACAATAAATTATATACCATTTTAAAATTCATATAATATTTAATGATAAATTGTTAAATATAATAATTTTTAAAATTGAATTTTATTATTCATTTAACATTAAACTACTTAATAATATTGATTAAGTTGAAATCTTTTTGTTTATTCAATCATATACGAAAGCAAATATCTGAATATTCGTGTTCTTTCTCAGTAATTGTTCTCATCCTGTCCTATGACGTCTCCACATTTTAAGATACCGCTTTACATTTACAATGTAGTAGTTTCATTTTATTACTGCAGCTCATCATAACTTCTATGAATGCATTTAGCATACAAAAAGTCATAATTTTGTTTTTGGATCCCTTTCAAACCATGTATAATTATGTTGAAACTCTTTACTGCTTCCTTCAACATCTGAAGCGTATCTAAAATTAGTTTCAAGATTTCTATTCGTAATATTTTTTAAATTTAAATAAAAATTATTTGGTTATTTGATTTATGCCTTTTGATTAAATAACTTTTTCGAATGTTTGATTCTGCTGAACTAGATATTGATTTTGCATCAACAAAAAACTCCGATTTCTTGGATTTGATATTTAAGGTGTGGTCATTTCTCCTAACATATTAGGAATAGAAGATACATTATTTTTTGATTATTTGCCATTTTTTGTGAATTAGTTTATAATTATTGTTCCTTACTATTCATATGTTAGGAATAGAATGCATTTCATATATGTATGTTTGTATCCAATATCCATAAAGCTGTGTTGTTTACATTTTTAGATTTCCGTCCTCTGCAATTGCAAAGAGGAGAAACAAATCATGGTAGTAAAATTCCTACTTATTGTCACTACTTTCAGCAATGTTCTCTCATCTATTATCATGTATTCTCTAAATTTTGTGAATATCACCTTTATCACCTTGATTAAGTTGTAACTTTTTTCAGGAAAAAAAAAACTTATTTATGTTTAATTAGTTTATTTCTTTATTTTTGTATCTGGTTTGTTAAACTATTGAACAGGTTTCAGCAAATAGGTAAAAATGCATTTTTATGGTCAAGTGACATAATTTTTTTTGTTATTTAAGCAAGGCACAAGGTATAATTCATTCTGATCTTATCTTCGTGTAATTCATTTATTTTAGTTTCCTGTTGTTGATTAAGGAACTGAATCCTAACAGGTAGGTTGTTCACAATTCCTGGCAAACTGTATATGAACTGCTAGTTAATTGCATTCCTTATCAATTCATATTGTAGAAACTGTTGTCAGAACTACCATGGAAGTTTGACTCTGAGCTGAAGCAGCAAATTTGTTATTGGGCTGCATATTATGAACACAGGATGCGTCATGAGCAAAAGGCTGTTTTCACATAAAAGCGTTTGTAGCCAAGTTTATGAGCATATATACAGGGGACTCCTCATTGCAACATTTGGCAAAGTTACTAATCCAGATTGTTATAATCAATTTGTTGTTGCCTATGGTGGATCTTGTAAGTGATCTTGTATTAACTACTATTTATGTAAAAATAATGGTTTCCAAGTTTAATTTTGTTTTTTTCCAAAAAAGCACATGGATGTTGAATTATGATGTGGATTTCTTCTGTATGTATTTCCTGGCAAAGGAACACCTATGACTAGGCTGGTTGATAGTTGAACTGTATTGTGCTATATTCGATAATTGTTTTGTGTATAGTGCCTCTTTTCAGTTTGTATACAGTTTAAATGTTGCTAACGTTATTCATGTATACATTTAAGTGTTATGGTCTAACAGGGATGTTAACAAACGACTTCCTGGGATTAATGCCTTTGGCAGACAGGTTCAACAATTCTATCTTATAATCACTTTTTGGTAGAATAGTTTCTTACTAACATGCGAGCAGAAAAAATGCAACCTTCAATTCTCCAATTTTCTTTTCCTTGTGGAAAAATTTATTCAGCTAACGTATATTTACACAAAAAGCACTTGTATATAACTTCAGTTGTCGGTAATCCAGTAACAATTCTCCAATTTTGAAGACCCTATTGGTTACCTTATCTAGGGTATAAAGATATAAAGAGATCATCTCGGGTATAGAGATAAATGGAGATTTTCGTTCGATGTGATAAATATTAAAGCGAAAAACATGATATGCGGATGACTTCAATGCACTTTAGCTTAAACGACGAATATGTAACTCTAATATGTAATGAGGAAATAGTGGATATGCTAAATAATTTTCTTGCATTTTTAACATGTTATTAGCAAGATCTCAAAACAAGAAATATAGATGTTGACTTGTGATAAATCTGTGTTATCCAGCATTTGAGCCGAGCGGTTTTCAAGTGGTTCTGGGCATCCAAACGAAGACGGGATGGTCCAAGAACTTGGGGGCAAGTTTGAAAGGGCTATGGAAGTTGTGGAAGGCAGCCTTAATGATCTAGAGTTGATTCAACTGACACAGTAAGCTGCAGGTGCTACCCCATATTCTTGGATGGGATGGCTATGAGGTGGTCTACTAGGCTCGCGCCGAAATACATATCTACATTTGGTCAATTGGCGAACTTTTTATGGAGCAGCTCGACCGAAGGACATGATGTCCTTGTCAAGTATTAATCAGGATGTCGAAGAGACCCTAAAGGATTTTCTAAGTTGATTTGACACTACTGTAATAGAAGTAAGCAAACTGGAGGATATCGTGTTGATGGCATTGACCTCGGGAATACACCCAAACATAGATTTTGGCTGATGGCTGAAGATGAAAGAACCACCCACCATGGAGGAATTCTATTAAAAGGCGATTTAGTATCTGCACTTGAAAGAAGCAGATATGACAGTTGAAAATGCCAGTATGAGACAGTCTACTGAAGTTATGCAAATCAATATCACTATTAAGAAAACTGGTAAGAGCAGTAATGTTGTGGTGAATGTAACAACCCTGGTTTTGTAGATTAGCTTTAAATATTAAATTATAACAGAAGTTTTAATTTAATATTGTGAATTATAATTTAATATTGTGAATTAAAATAAAACTGAAAATTTAAATTGTTTATTTGGAATAAACAATGAATATTGAAATTTAAAATGAGAAAATGAAATTCCAAGCTTTATTTTATTTTGTTTGGAGCGATAATAAGTGAAAAATTATTTTTATTTTAGAAAAATGCAATAATTATTTCATTATTGCCAATTCTTCTATTTATGATTTTCAAGAGATGTAATTGATTTTTTAAAGGTGGTTTATTTTAATAAAAAGATGGGAATTGATTTGAAAAATATGTTTTGGCTTTAAATTATGTTTGGAAATGGTTTGAAATATTTTTCTAAGTGAGAAAATAAATTTGTGGATTTTTAGAAGTTAAAAACATGGTTTTATTCAATTATTTGCGTAAATAGTGTGTTTTTGTAAATTAAAGGGGTTTTAATAATAAAAATGTTTAAAAATATAAAATTATCTTTTTATATAATGAAAAATATTTACTATGTATATATGTTTACATATTTCTTTTGTATGAAAATTTGAAGAAAAATGTATTGTTTTATAACATAAGATGAATATGTGAGCAATTGCTTAAGTATGTGATTTAATTACTTAGGCTAGTTAACTTATTTGTCTAATTGGGTCCAAAATGCCCATTAGCCTACTTAATCAAGTATTGAGAAGGTGAGAAACAATTACTATACGTAGAAAGTAATTGCTCTCTTCTTCCTCTTGCCTGTAAAAGAAAGTTCTCATTTTTCTCAAAATCAAAGTTTTAAATCTTCATATTACTTCAAACAAACTGAGATTTTAATCAATCTAGAGTAAATCTAAAAGTAATCTCTTCCAAAACTGACGATTTCATCAAAAATCTTAATTGATTTGAGGATAGGTTTGTTAATGGTTTTTTTTTCCTTTGCATGTCAGTATATTGACTTCTACAGGTTATTGAAGGCCAATTTCACCTCCAAGTTCCAAACTTTTTGCTTAAATCTAGGTTTTTGCTCAACAATTGTAAGGTGGGTGATAAACTCATAATTTCTTGCCGATGCAAAGCTTCAAAAATAAAAATCTGAGTTGTTGTAATCATTTTTTTGTTAATTGTTTTCTTTCTGTGAATCTAGTTTGAATTGCTTTTTTGCATGCTTGTATTTTTTGATTCCGGCAACGAAATGCTACCGGATTTCTTGCATTAGGTAGCTTGCAAGTTGAACTTCATTTCTGCAAATTTTGGTTGAAAAATATTGTAATTTAGAAGTTCAAAATAAAGGTAGAAAGTCAACTCGAAAGCAAAATTTTGCCTGTAGAAATTGTTTGCTGAGTTGCTGCAACATGGCCCGAGTTCATGTTTGAGATAGCACAACACTTTCATTCCTTAATTAAATTGATATTCTTTTTTTTGTTTCAAAGATAAAGTTTTCTACTATAAGCATACCAATTTTAGGTCATTGCTGGTCTTAATCTTTCTGCAATTCATTTATTTTAATTTCCTGTTATCGATACCATTTATACCAGGTTAATTCCAAAATTGGAATTTATGGTACTAATTTAATCTTTTATTGTGTGAACCTCGACATCTAAAATTATCCAGCTGATAGTAGAAAAAGGTATCTTCATATATGATCAGTGTACTAAAATTGAAAACAATCATCCTATTTTTTTTATTGAGAACATAATTTTTTTGGAACCATTCAAAAGGGACTAAAATGTTTTCAGCTACACAATATTATTGTATAGCAATCTATATAGAATTGTGATTGCAGTTTATATGCAACGCTAACTAGGATACACTAACTGAAGCTTGTAAATTGATTTGAATGTTGAGCAAGAAAGAAGCAAATAGGTTAGACCATGGTTATAAAGAGGTCGAGTGTATGTTTGTAATCTGGGGCGAGATATATGTTAGTTTTCCTTCATTAATATTGCTTGTCACTATGCCTTTTATGACCTTCTTTTACTTTCTCTATTTTCAATCGTAATTCGATAAATGCTTGCTATATTTTTAGTGCAGGTATGCATGAAGAACTAGGCATGGAAAATTATAGTGCAGATGTTGAAAAATCTAAGTGGAGTCGAATCCCAGCGATGCAAGCTTTAAATATAGATGCATTGTGCAAGAAATTATCAAGGAAATGGCAAAGAATTGACCAATTGACACCGGTGGAAAAAATGGGTCCAAGTATTAGCCCTGAATGAAGGGGGAAAGCTTTCAAGAAAAGCTCAACATTCTCTTTGAATAATAATGGAGGAATACAGTGCTTCTTTCTTGTAGGATAATTTTATGTCGCAACAATTCTTGGATTGAGAAAAGTAAGTTTCAGAAATAACATCTTATGTGATTAAGGAACAGAATCCTACCAGGTAGGTTGTTTACAATTCCTAGCAAACTGTATATGAACTGCTAGTTAATTGCATTCCTTATCAATTCATACTGAAGAAATTATTATCAGAACTGCCAAGGAAGTTTGATTGTGAGCTGAGGCAACAAATTTGTCACTGGGCTGCATATTATGAATACAGGATGCGTCAAAGGCAAAATACTAATTTTCACATAGAAGTGTTTGTAGCCAAGTTTATGAGTATATGTACAAAGGACTCCTCATTGCAACATTTGGCTAAGTCACTAATCCATATTGTTATAACTTTGTATCTATCGATAATATTTCTCCTCGTAATTAATTTTCTTTTTTCTATGGTTGATCTTGTAAGTGATCTTGTAATAACTACTATTTATAAAATATAATTTGAATTGTAATGGTTTCCTAGTATAATCTTGTTTTGCCAAAAAGAACGTAGATGTTAATTTATGACATGGATTTCTTCTAAATGTATTTCCAGGCAATGGAGCACCTGTGACTAGGCTGGTGGATAATTAAACCATTTGCATGTATGCTGTCTGAGTAATGTAAATACTCAAAGTGGAGTGCTTTTTGAAGCCGATAGTCGTTACATACGCTTGAGTTTAATCAAGATAGATGACGACATCGATCAAGTGATGGAGAAGTTGGAGCCTCTTGTATACGCAAAAAGGAGCCTTTGAATCAGTTCTTTTATTCAATTGTCAGCACTTCCACCGAAAGGATGCATGGACTAATTTAACTGATCATCCTTCCTCATGACATACTTTCAATTATTTTGATTCTTTAATTATTTTATTAACTGTGTTATTTCATTCCTTGTAATACCACCACCATTTCATGATTGGATGGATGGTAGTTTGCCATGTACCCTTGATCAAACTGTAATAAATAAAGCCAGATTATTCTGTCAGCGGTTATTATTTGATACTCCATAAATGAAATGTTGAATATTTGACATCCATGACTCTTTGTAATTATTATCACATAACATATCATTTAAGGATTTTTCATTTAACACACTTAAATTAATTACTTAATTAATATGTATATGAATGCTCTTCTTGAATTAAGTGTCCCTCTTTGTATCTAAATAATACTCAATTAGTATGTCAGCGTATAACAAGTATAAAATAAAAAAAGCACATTTTATTATAGATGAGATTTTATTACAGAGTTAATAACATAGAATAAATCACAGAATTTCTTCTATGGGATATCCTCGACTCTTCCAATCTTCCACTTGCATTTGGGTCCAATTATGAAATTTCAATCTTATTCCTTCAATCAATTTGCTCAGAACTGATCGAGCTTGTCATTTTGTAAACCGATCTGCTATGTTGTCCTTAGAATCTACTCTTTCAATGACCACTTCTTTCAGCGATATGTTTCTCATGACATACCGTTGATCTTCAATATGGAAGCTCCACTCTGATTATAGTTCATGACACAACATCAATCGAACCACTATAGTTGGTTCAAGTGAAAGTATTGGATGTGAAACACTATTGAAGAACTCCTCGGTTATATGAGATTAGTATCGCGGTCAACTGAAGTCAATTCAAAGTCAACGTCTCTGAGTAGAGTATTTTGGTTAATAACAATTGTTATTATTCAATGAAGGACTTTGTGTTTGGAATATAAAGTTGAATATGGACGATATTGGAATTTTGACCATTATCAAATTCCATAAGTCCAAATGTAATATAGTTTTGACAAAGAGAATTGGTGTAAATAATTGTCACTACCGGATAATGTTTAACAAAATCAATTTGGATTTTACCGAAACCAAGTAAGCAATAAATTTGGTCATAATGTCACATTAACTACTAAGTGACACGTGAACGTTAATATTTCAAAATATTCAGTATTAATAGCTGATCAAATTTATATCTAAGAGTCACACAACTGAAATGTTAAATATTCCATTTACCACTTGATTTGATTAATATATAAATTTTTGTAAATTAATTAATATTTATGAAATAATAATTATAAAATTTTATTTGATGCATACTGAAAAATATTAAAGAATGTGTTTATAACATTTATAAATATATTGAGTGATATACGACATTAGTGTACGTTTAAATAATGTTTAAACTTGCATTGAATATTATTCGGACTTGGATCGGAGTTGAGACATATATTAGCATGATATTTTCAACTGTAGAAGGCTTGATTTGAGCGGCCTATATGATGACAATTAGAGAGAATTTTGAATGATTAAAAGAATGGAAATAGTAAGATAGAGATATGTGGATAATATCCACTTTTCACTCTCTTGGCTTTCTATTTAGGGTAAATAATTTTAAAGGACAAACTAAAGTAAATAATTTCTCACAAAGACATGAGCAAATTTTTTTTACCATAAGGACAAAGCACAAAGCCCATATACAAATTAAAACAAAAACAACGAATTCTGTTTGCCTCCTCCTCCTCACTTTCACTCATAATTTAACGAAACTTTGCTCAAAAAAAGGCACCGCAAAGCAAAAACAAATCAACATCTCCAACACAGCCGCAACAATCGACAGCTAACAAACAACAAGCACAACAGTCGACAGTAGGAGAAACCCTAGCAACATCGAAAGTGGAGCAACAAAGTGAAAATAAAAATGTCGAATCACTTCCAACAGTAGATATTCAAAGAGAAAACACAATGATATAAGAGAGAAACGTATCTCTAGTGGAAATGATACCAAAGACAGTAAAGTAAAGAAGCAGCAAGTTAAAACTTAAAAACCTACATCAGTAGAAGAGGAAAAGCAAAATAGAGAAAAATAAACAAAAAGAAGACATGAAAATAATAAAGGAATTGAAAGCAAACTAGAAACAACAGAAAGTATACTAGAGAAGGTAACCTATACTATAAAATCAAGCATAACAAATTTAATATATTTTTGTTATAGTAACAGTGAATTTTTTTGCACAGAACAAAGAAGAGAACATGTAATGATAAATAGTTGCAGAGAAAACAGTTGAAGAAAATATGCAAAAAAGAGAACAAAGAACAAAAAGAAGAAATAAAAAAATGATTCAAAAGAAAATACAAACAAAAGCTGTGGTAACTGAAATTGAAAATTATGAAACTAATACTAACAATTTTATACTGTTAAATGTATTCTAATATTATCAAAAATGTTAAACAGAAAAAATCTCAGAAAGAAGAAGGCAAAAAAGTTGCAAATGAAGAATCAGAAGAAAAACAACTCAATTTAGTAAAATTAAAAACATTATAACTTTGTAACATGATAGATATTGCAAAAATAATACCTGCAAATCATTTAGTAAAAGAAAAGAACAATAATGACAACAAATTGATACCTACTTATAGCAAATAATAGTCGGTATCATGTAGTGTGAATCATTTGGTAAAATAACAGTCAGTGTCATTTAGTTGAAATCTGATACTTACAACAAATTGATACCTAGTGACAAAAAATTAATGCCTACTTACAAAAAACTGATACCTACTTAGAAAAATGATACCTACTTATAAGAAACTGATACCTGCTTAGTACAAACTGATACCTAGTTACTGCAAACTTGAAATCGTTACATATTTGACTGAAGATATTTCACTGCAGCTTATATGCAACCTATTGTTACATTTCAACATAATTTGTTACACAAATTACTTATTGTCTTTATTTTGAAATAACAGGATGATGACGATTTTGTTAATCCACGTCCAGTTTAAAAGAAACTATAAAATTCGTATGAGATTTCTCTTTCTTTTAAAAAAATTACTTATTACAGATAAAAAAGGTGAATATGACCTAAATTTTCAACATTTTGTCTTTATTAGAGACAAAAAAATATAAGAAATGCTCAAAAAAATCTGGAAAAGCAATAGCATAGCAGACATGGAGGTGAAACCAGATGATATGCATCAAATAAAGTGTGCACAACAAGCAGAAGATACATAAGTTTTTTAGGTTAAAATGATATCTACTGACAACAAAATGAACAATACAATTGAAACTACCAATCACAATTAATTGAAAGTTGCTCATTATTCAAACTATCTGTGTTTTGCATTATAACATTTCATACATAATTATACACATCATTGTATGCCTTTTATATTTAACTGAATTTGATTAATAACAAAATTTTGTAAAATATTATCTCTCAATTTCAAAAACATTTAGTTTAGAAATAAACATTTACTATAGAAAGAAAATTGATACCTATATAAAAGAAACTGATACCTACAGAAACAAAACTGATACCTAAACAAAAGAAACAGATACCTACGGAAACAAAATTGACACCTACTAAAACAAAATAGGTAACTACATAATAAAAAATAAAACAAAATATTTAGCAAATATATCTTAAAGTAATAACTACAAACGCAAAAATTCATACACAAATTGATACTAAGTGTGCTAGTAAAACAGTTAAAAATATTAATTCAAAGCATACTATATGCTTGTACCATTATTCCTAAAATTCAATGTTTTGTATTAATTATAAACTTGATAATAAAACTTATGCAAACTGATACTAACATTACGTTTTGGTTTCAACAGGCTTGACTGTAGAATATTTGTAATGATATTCATCGTTTCACTGAACAAAAGCAGAATACCAATAAAACTTGAAAAGAAGGAAATATTATCCACAAGAGTAAAGATTGCACATGCAATATTGACAGATAATGAACATTGCTGGAGTCTATCTAAATACATATCAAGCTTAGAAGAAGGAAGAAAAGAACCGAATTCACACTGTGATGTTTCACAATTAAATTTGATACTTGTAAAGTAATGTAATTCTGTTGAAATTTGTACTTGTGAAGTAATAATGTTCTGTTGCAATTTGATACTTATGAAGTAATGATGTTCTGTTCTTAAAACAAAGATGCTCTTACTTGTAAGAACAAACACCAGAACTGATACAGTAAAAACATTTAACTGATACTATCACTTATATTAAATACTTGATAGTAAAATTAATTTGAAAATATGCTATACTAAATACAAATTAATAACAAAAGGTTCAATTACAATAACTCATCAGTCACACATCCACTTATATAATTTGAACAAATTCAAAATGAAAAATCAAATCATATCCTCTTCGAAGCTTGACAATTCCATTTATTATGACCAAGCTGCTTGCACTCGCCACATCTGTTTTGCTTGTTCTGAAAATATCAAAAATCCTCCTTTACGCTTGACTGATGGTTTACTTGCGCCACATTATCACTACTGCAAAAAAATACATTAGTAAAAACATGTTCAATTTAGAACATTAGTTTTTCCATTTCAGAAAACTAATAGCCAAGGTATAAGAAACTGTAACGTTTTGAGATTTTCGACTTTCGAAAATCGATATTAATACGTCCACTATATCAAATGCCGCATAATCGAATGCCAAAAAAACCGAATTGTTACGGTTAAAAAGAAAAGGTAGAAGAAAAAGATAGAAGAAGTAAGAAAATAGAACAGAAATAATATAAGAATCTCACATATCGCAGCGGAACAACATATAATAGATAAATGAATAATCTTTAAAACAAAGAACTAACTCACTTGTTACATTACATTATCATCAGAGTGTATAACAACAACAATATACAACACAACAAAACAATGGACAGTTATACAACATGTCCTTACAAGTGAAATACACAGCGGAAAGATAATATCATATACAAGTAATACGTCTCGCCATCCAGCTCGCCACTTGAGCTCCAAAGCACTCATGAATCTAGAAGGACCTGATAACCTGACTCTAGACTGCCCGTGTGGAAATTGGTGGGCACCCAAAGTTTAGGAAGGGAAACAATAAACTCCAGGTCAGTCGTGGGACTGGTGTGAGAACTCAAAACAGTTATCTATCTTTTAAAACAACAACAACAATAGAAGTGAAAAATATCCGCAGTGCTTTTGGAAAATGAAACTACCATAAGGCCTCCCTGCACACACATAATGCAAATGAAGAATTGCAGGAGATTTCTCCTTATTGTAACGACCCGAAATTTCCGAAGCCGAAAATTCCAGATAGTTATGAAAAAGAAGAAAGAGATAGAAGAAGAAGAACAGAAACACCATACATCTCACAATCGCAGCGGATAAAATATAATAATAAGTAAATACAGTTTACAAAAAAATACTATCTGTCCATTACATTTAATATACATCAGAGTTTCACATTCATACAGTCACTGAATATATAATTATCATGTCTTGGATATATATAATATACTGTAGCGTAAATACTCTAAACGTACTTACCATCCAGCTCGTCTCCTGAGCTCTAGAACGTGCTTACCTGAAAATCTGTAATACTCGGTCTGACCCGAGCATTACACCAAAGTAACACCCGGGTCAGGCTGGAAACCAGCGTGAGTAAACCCAACTAACATGGAATACCAAAGTAGGCAACTTATATAAAGAACCCGGGTAACTCAAATCAATTTACAGAGTCACAATTTGATATAAACCTAACTTATTTTCAAATAAGTTTTCTAAGTGTCAAAGTTCAGATTTAATAATACGATTCATTTAAATCCATTCATACCAACCCACCAATTTCTCATATCAAATTATACGAAGTTCGAAGTGGATTCGGTTATCTCCCAATACCCGATCCCAGCCTCCTCGAGTCTCACATCATCCTATCCCAATTATCCATACGAAAAACACAACATTCATATCAGAGATATCGACACAATCAAAACATCCAATACCATTCAATCATTCATAACAAAGCCTTACCACATACAAATCAATTCAATTGATCCAAATTGAATTTCAACCTCAAACACTTAGATTCCTTCATTTAACGTTAATTAATTCCAAATCAATTAGTTGGTCAACCCATCATTCTTCATCTTAATTTATCACCCTGGATTAATTATCTTTCAATTGAATTCAAGTAATTACCTTTAATTAACTGCACGATATTAATTATTCTTAACTAAAATCAATAAGTAGTCTTAATTACTTCATGAATTAATTAACTATTTTAATTTCAATAATCCTTATTTGCTTATATTAATTCACTTCATAAGTCACTTATTATAGAATAGTCAATTTTAATTAATCAATCTTTGATTACATCATTGATTATATAAATTAATGATTTTCAATTATATTCCAATTCATCCTAATCCACATTAATTACTTCATTCAACCACAATATTGATCTTCCTAGAATTATCTCAACCTATAACTGACCATCCATTTATTTACTTCGTTAAATAAATCATTCTCTCTTTAATTAATCTCTTGATTTATTACACAAGTAATCATCTTTTATTAATTACATTAAGTATTTTCTTATCAAACCATCCATTAATTATTCTGGATTTAATAAACTTTTTAGATTGACTTAACTTTAGTTAATTAATTAATTCAAACCTTTAATTACTAAATTAATCGCCCCAATCATTAATTGACTGAATTAATTTATCATCCATTCTAATTACCCTATCAATTTAATGAATCACAAATCATTAAATATTTATTAACATTAAAATGGAAACAATTCATTTTTATGATTTAAGTTTACACAACTCAAATCCCAATATTTCGAGCCAAATTACAATTAACTCGAGAATCTTCCAAAATCACAGACTGGATCATCCATTCACAGTGCATATCAAATTAGTTCAACCATTCAACCAAATATTTAAATTTAACCATTCAAATTTAAATAGAAATTCAACAGAGTGAGATTTACTCACCTTTGTCTTATTTGCAATCCGATCCATATCGGCTTGTCTCTCCACAATTTCAAACCTTGTATAACATTTACGATTTATTAATATTTGGAATAGAAATCGAACCATTTAGTACTATTTAATAATTCAATTGGTAAATGAATTAAATTTGAACTTATTTTCCTTTAAATAATTGCTTAATAACAAAAATAATTTAAATCTAATTAAGTCAATACATCTTTGTTATTTAAAAATTAACTAGAAAATGAAAATAAGTATATACGTATATTTATTCACTCTTGAAACTTCATGTGTACATATAAAAGTAATCATCTATAGGTTTTAAAATCTAATTAATATAAACTTCAACGTTTTCAAACCCCTATTATTTCAAACCTTAATTATGTGAAATAATTTACTATTAACTTCCATATAGTAAAACATGTATGAGAACATATATATTTATTAAAATAAAATAAACCGCTATACCTTACAGACTCGAACGATTCGAGCACAACCCAGCCTACTGTTTCCAGAAAACCCATCTCCCTTCGCTCACCAGAAACCGAGAACCCAGGTACGTGCGCAACATCCCCCCATCTACACTGCATCGTCACCTACTCGTCTCAAACTCGCGACCCCCCCTCCGCCGCTCCATCCTAGCGCCGCCACCATCAACCCACATGCGACGCGAACGATACCCCGAAACCCTAAATCAGAAACCGCGCCACCCCCTCATAATGCCTCGAGCGCTTCCAAGAGCCGCGTCGCCACTTCGTGCTCGTGCCGCTAGGGCATCGTGATTTAATTTGTCTCGATTCAACGTTTTTTTTTTCGTTCGGCCTGGAGAGTGATTGAAGGTGAGGAATGAAACGCGTGAAGTAAGAAAAGGGGAGAGACGAGTAAAGAGGCCGGCGATTTATAACAACCATTTCTTTTCTTCTATATTTTTTTTCGTTTCGGCAAATTGCTTTGTGAGGGAGACGAGGAAATAGAAATAGGGGGGAGAAGCTTCTTGCGTACGAGATAAAGAAAATATCTTGTGTTGTAAAAGAAAATATCTTGCTAATTTATTTTAAATTTAATTATATTATAAATGTCTCGTTCAATGCCAATTAAAATCTTGAACTCCTCTAAAGGAATGTCACGAGGCGATTATAAGGTTTTACCTGCGTCCCGAACACAATGGAACGTGTTTCGAAAGCTAACTCGATCATATGCGCGAGTTACGGAAGTAAACGATCAATTTTAAATTAAATCGATTAAAATCGTTCTAAGCGTTTCGAGCTGCCATGATCAAACGACAACTCCGATTACTACGGAAATCGAAATCCGATAATAACTAACTATTATGGATCCCACGAAACTTGTTTCGTCGAATTCCGAGACTGTGCCTCGGAAGGCAATTTTTAAATTCAATTTAAACGATATATTATTAAAACCGAACAAATTATCTTTAAATTAGATTCAAACCATTCTATTATCTTCAATATTATCATTATAAATTTTATAAGTCTTCAAATAATTTTAAACAGGCTTAGAATCACAGATTCAAAAATTTACCCAATTTTCAATTATTAAATTCAATATTTAAACTGTACAATTCAATGATTTAATTACCAAGTAAATATTGATATCTTAAATTCAAGTTAAAATTAACTTTTAAATATTTTAAAATCAATTAATTAGTCCAATTTAATTCGTTGGAAATTCCGGGTCGTCACATTCCTCCCCCCTTAAAAGAATTTCGTCCCCGAAATTACTAGTTAGGAAGAATGGACCAATACTTGTTTACCTCTTTCCGAAACTCACTATCCAACATCCTACCAACTATCCTTTATTAGAGATCCATTATTACCTTAACCAATTTCCCAAACCTTCTATAGTTTCAAACGATACCCCTTTTGCCAAATCATCTAAATTTCCATTTAAAGCCAAATTTTGAGTTATCAAAATTTTCTCAAAATTTTTTCTAACTCCCTAAATTTCCGAAAAATTTCGCCAGCGTTTCCTTTGCACGGCTAGCTCGGTACTACTACAAAAGGCCTCTACGGGCTCCCAAATTCCAAAAGAAAACAAAAGCCAAGTGGCTATATCCAAAAACCCAACCCAATTCATACAGAAATTAAAATACATATCTTTTTGTCGGGCACTTCACATTTATCCTTTGGAATCAAATCAAATTTCTTTTCCCTTTATAATTCCTGCATATCCTATTTAACAACAATATCCAATCGTAACCTTCAAATCACTGTATACATTTCCTTACAGAAGCTTCCACCTCCACTTCTATTCAATTTAGTTTTTTCCATTTCCATATGAATTCTATTTACTTTCAATTCTGAATTATTAAATTTATCTCCCATTTATAACTGATCCATATTAAGTTTATCTTCTAATTTACATTAGTCTTTAATTTGGAATCGTTTTGTCGTTAATCAAATTTTCCCCAAAATTTCAAAAAATTTCTAACTCCCAAAATTTTGGAAATTTTTTGGCAGAGTCTCCTTTGTACGGAGGAGCTTTTGCAATTTGACAAGAGATATAAATATATATACATCGACCCACCCGGTCGGAAAAAGCAAAAACAGTTCATATTTCCTATTTTTATTGCGTAGGCGTACCTTATTTAGCATTTTAAGCAAGCAGCTTATTTATATTAGGGATTAGCGCAATCCAAATCAACCAAACAGTCTTCAGGTACCTGTACTTACTCAATTTAAATATGTAAGTGTCATATATATGAAGTTTATAACATTTCTCTTGCTTAAACAACTACAACACATCAATTCTAAAAGAAATGCATTCTAAATAACTTCCACAAGCACTTTATATGATTTCAAAATTAATTCCATTGTTTTCAACCAATTTATATACCATTTCATTTAATTTTAATGGTTTACTACTCAAGTGCTTACATTCAATTTATTTTTAATCCAATCAAGCTCAGATTCACTTCAATTGATTCAAAATCAATTATATTTGCTTCCATTAATTCATAGAATTTAATTAAATCTCGTTTACGTTAAACGACAATCATTTCTACGAAATTTGATAATATCCATGTGAATAAATAATTACTTAAGCTTTATAACCAATTAAAATTGATTCCAACTCAATTTTATTTAATTCCAACCCATTTTAATTCATTCACACCCATTTATTTAATTCGCCACATTCCATTTTTTTTATACTACTAGCTATTCCCAAATTAACTCAATCCAAGCTTTAATTAATGGGCTTTCATCCTTATTCGAAGCTAAGTTTCCAAAATTTTAAGCTTAAATTAATTTACTTTAATTTATTCCAACATTAAACTTAAGTTTACCTTTATGTAACTCTCATTTAATCAAATTCCATCAAATTTTAATTTTACTCCACCTTCTCCATTTATTAAAATAATATTCAAGCACAAATGCCACCGAATTTAAGCTTAGTTCGATAATCCAATTCCAATTACAACTTTGATTTAGTTTATATTCAATCAGGCTTCATCCATTTATTATTTAACTCCATAAGCCCATTTAAAATTTTCATTTACTTACTTAATACGTTATCGAATTTATTTTATTAATACAAGGTCCTTCTCAGTTTATTTCTATTCACTTGAAATTTGTTTGTTGCAATTCAAACCATTTTTATTATAATCCCTTCCATTTCATTCGACAATACTTCTCATATATCCAATTTACTTGCAACTTCCAATCCAACACTATTTTGTTTGTTTTTACAACATTCTCTCCTATTTAATTCATTATCAAATCTAACTCAAATTCTATTTACAATTTTAATCCATTTCCAAACTACATTATTCATTTACAATCCATTTATTTACCAAGGTTAAATTTTATTAACATACTTATCAAATAATTATTAATTAGCTTACTTTCAACTTTTATTACAAAGAAAATTACTTCATTAAATTTTTCCTGAGTTCAAATTTATTTTTATAATTCCAGTTTGGAGTTTCCCTTTTATTTTCCAAATCCCAACACCTTTATTTAAAATTTTTAGAAAAGCTTTTAAAGTCACATAATACTATTAAAATAATTCTTTATAGAAATACTTTTTATAATTCAATGTCTCAACCAGTCCGTCCTTGTTCTCACAGAAATTCAGTCATACGTTGATCAGGCATAGGATTGAAAATCTATAAGTACTTGGCAAACTCGTTTTCAACATGCAGTGAAAATACTTGGGAAATTTTTTTATTAAAAATATAAAAAATAGTTTTGTTGAAAATAGAAGAAATATATTTGGTGACAATGCTCTGAAAATCATCACCCCCATCCATGGTCGCAGTTAACCCGATGGTTACGTTGCCATCCCGACAAAATCCACAGATAACTGTAGGCCTCCGCGCCCCACGATTACACCATGGAACCCACGACAGATCGCGACTACAACTGGGTTTACGTAGCTATCACAGCTAAAACCCATATAACTGTAGGCATCAGCGCCATCGAATTTCGCTGCCAAAAATGAAACTTCTCCACTCCACTTGACCATAGATCGCAGTCTACCGATGTTGCGTTTCCATCCCGACAAAATCAAGTGTAGACCGTTGACACTCATCCTCCACACGATTTTCGCTATGGTCCCCACAGTAGATCGCAGCGACATCGAATTACACTATCGTCACAGCAAAACCCAAATGCCTCTGTAGGCATCAACGCCATCGACTTACGCTACCCAATAATCCTCAGGAACTAGTTTTGTCCGGACTCCTCACAGGATCAACTTTAGAACCCCCCTCCTTTGGGGCTCAAGGCAGCACCACCCGGTGGCACTCCTGAGAAGTTCATTTCAAGGGAGCGCCTTTTTCCCTAGAGCCATCATCAAAACAATTTTATACTATACAGATATAGTATTTTCAAATCATACACCTAGTATGATATCATACAAAGCTCTTTTATACAAAATCGATTATCCCAAAATCGATAATTCTCAAACTAGGTTTTCCAAATTCAATATTGATTTTACCCAAAATCAAAAGCCTTTCCAAATCCAAAGATTCTCAAAACCTTTTCCAAAACCCTCATAAGATCCTTTATATATATTCAGATATATAAAATTTTACAACTTTGGATCATTTCAAACTTGTATAAAATCCCTTTATACTTCAAACATTTCAAAAACATTTTTTCCCAACAATAAATTCAATAAGGGGAGATTTATCCCATATAATAAAGATATACAACTTTGCTTATTCAAAACCAAATATCCCAATTTAATTCCTCTTTCCAATATCAATTTCATTCAAATCCGTACGATATACACATATCATTCGTACGCTATACCAATCTGATCGCTCACCCGATCACACAATTTCATTTCCGAACTAGTATCGTCCACTCGACTTCCTAGTGCGGACACAGGTCTGGTTTCCTGATTAGAAACCGTTATTCTCCTTGCATAGCCATAACTATGATAGAGAATATCCAGAACCAATCAACAATCCTTACCCAGGTTCGCCGTCGAAAATCGAGTGAAAAATCCCAACTCGGATCGATAAACTATCTCGTAATTCTGTGCTCAAATCTGGATCAAATCACTATGCGAATAGAATAACATACGTACATCGTACGTATTTGTTTTCATTGATTATCAGCCAAATCAATTTCCTTTCTATCCACATTTCCATTAATTCCCTTTTTCACTTCTTTACAATTGCCTTAATTCTCATTAAATTATCACTTCAATCCTTATCTAAGTTGGGTATTTAAATCAATAACAGTTTGAACTCCGACCAGTTTATATTTGGAAAATAACTTGAAAATTTCAAAAATAGTTAAGTAGTTGAAAAATAATCAATAGTTTGCAAAATAGTTGCAGAATAATTGACTAAGTGTAAAAGAGTTGGAAAATAGTTAAATAGTTTCAAGAATTTTGAAATAATTGTGAAATAGTCGTAAAATAGAAATTAGTTTGTGAAATAGTTGAAAAATAGTAATTAGTTTAGAAAACAGTTGAAAAATGGTTAAATAACTCCAAAAATAATCGTAAAACAAGTATAAAATAATTTAGCCTTAAGAAAGAAATGTTGTATATATATAATAGCTAGGAAAATAAGTTTATATTAAAACAATTTATATTGAAAATAGTCAAGAGTCACTGTTCACTTCCCCAACAATTCAATTTAAATCTCCATTTAAATTGACTCAATTCCAGCTTGAATAACTTCAATTTCTATTAAATTCATTTAATCCCAATTCAGGTTGAATCAATCCTGATTCCTTTCCCAATTTAAATCAAATCCATTTAATTTCAATCATGTTCAACTTATATTATAATTTCCAAATTATGCCAATCAATGTGAATTATTATCCATTGAACCCATTTCAAAATCAAATCATTTAAATATAAGTCAATTCAATTTTAATCTTGAATTTAAACTACCTCGAATTATATCAATTCGAGTTAATTTTTTACAGGTTGGTTTAACTCTTTAAACCAAATCAACCTTTATTTAGAGTTTTCAAACAATTTAATTTTGAGTCAAATTCTCAAAATTCCATTTTTATATTATCTTTACTTATGTATTTCAAGGTTCAAATAAGAGTTCAATGCTATTTTATTTTAAGAATTTAAGTTATTACTCCATTTTATCTTCCAGCTTGAAGCCAGTTCTTAAACAAGTTTATTTTACAATTCAATTATTCAAATTTATTTTATTGATACAATATCATTCCCAATTTTAAAGATTTTTATTAACAATAGGATGATAACATCCCATCAAATTTTAAAACGTCCAACTATTTTCAAGTTTTAATCTCAAACCCGTTTTGAGAACACACAAATCCCCAAATCAAAGCAATCATTTAACTTTCCAAGTTAATTTCAATTTCATCATGAAATTTTCAATTCTGGTTGCTTTTTCTACACTTATTTAACTTTTCCAAAGTTAAATTCCAATTTACTTAATCCCATCAACCTCATTTAATTTGAATTCCCGCTTCAAGCTTCAAAATTCTTGGGTACTTATATCACACTCCAGGAATAAAAATCAAAACTCGACCTCTTAGAGTTTATTTCAAATCATCTTTAATATCATGTATATTCATACATATATACATATTTATTTCTTGGCCCTCCCAGCCATGTTTTAAAATTGTAAACCACCTTTGGTTTAAATTCAAATCAAATTTCAAACAATCCATTGTTTGCAACAAGTTCCATTTCCATTTTATATCATTCTTATTACTATAATTTCAAGATTAAATTTCAGTTTGAATCCCATTTCCAACATACATTTATTTAAAGCTTTCAAATAATTTAATTCCTGAATTCTAAATTTAGAATTTCATTTTCAATTAATTATATTTCGATTTGGGTGTATGATATTACTTTTTAACTTTTAATTCCAATAATTTCACACCCAATCACCTGAATATTTATTAAAAGGAAATATTGCTTTATATCTCAAAATATATTATTATTATTTTATATAAAATAATTTTAAACCTTTATATAAGAAAATAACAAGTACGCGCTCATATATATATATATTCTCAACTCATTCTAGAGTATTACAATCTCTATTAAATGAGTAATCCCCACCAGAGCCAAGGTTCTCGCTTAACCTTTCAGCACTGATACCAAATGTAACGACCCGAAATTTCCGAAGCCGAAAATTCCAGATAGTTATGAAAATGAAGAAAGAGATAGAAGGAGAAGAACAGAAACACCATACATCTCACAATCGCAGCGGATAAAATATAATAATAAGTAAATACAGTTTACAAAAAAAATACTATCTGTCCATCACATTTAATATACATCAGAGTTTCACATTCATACAGTCACTGAATATATAATTATCATGCCTTGGATATATATAATATACTGTAGCGTAAATACTCTAAACGTACTTGCCATCCAGCTCGTCTCCTGAGCTCCAGAACGTGCTTACCTGAAAATCTGTAATACTCGGTCTGACCCGAGCATTACACCAAAGTAACACCCGGGTCAGGCTGGAAACCAGCGTGAGTAAACCCAACTAACATGGAATACCAAAGTAGGCAACTTATATAAAGAACCCGGGTAACTCAAATCAATTTACAGAGTCACAATTTGATATAAACCTAACTTATTTTCAAATAAGTTTTCTAAGTGTCAAAGTTTAGATTTAATAATACGATTCATTTAAATCCATTCATACCAACCCATCAATTTCTCATATCAAATTATACGAAGTTCGAAGTGGATTCGGGTATCTCCCAATACCCGATCCCAGCCTCCTCGAGTCTCACATCATCCTATCCCAATTATCCATACGAAAAACACAACATTCATATCAGAGATATCGGCACAATCAAAACATCCAATACCATTCAATCATTCATAACAAAGCCTTACCACATACAAATCAATTCAATTGATCCAAATTGAATTTCAACCTCAAACACTTAGATTCCTTCATTTAACGTTAATTAATTCCAAATCAATTAGTTGGTCAACCCATCATTCTTCATCTTAATTTATCACCCTGGATTAATTATCTTTCAATTGCATTCAAGTAATTACCTTTAATTAACTGCACGATATTAATTATTCTTAACTAAAATCAATAAGTAGTCTTAATTACTTCATGAATTAATTAACTATTTTAATTTCAATAATCCTTATTTGCTTATATTAATTCACTTCATAAGTCACTTATTATAGAATAGTCAATTTTAATTAATCAATCTTTGATTACATCATTGATTATATAAATTAATGATTTTCAATTATATTCCAATTCATCCTAATCCACATTAATTACTTCATTCAACCACAATATTGATCTTCCTAGAATTATCTCAACCTATAACTGACCATCCATTTATTTACTTCGTTAAATAAATCAATCTCTCTTTAATTAATCATCTTAATTAATCTCTTGATTTATTACACAAGTAATCATCTTTTATTAATTACATTAAGTATTTTCTTATCAAACCATCCATTAATTATTCTGGATTTAATAAACTTTTTAGATTGACTTAACTTTAATTAATTAATTAATTCAAACCTTTAATTACTAAATTAATCGCCCCAATCATTAATTGACTGAATTAATTTATCATCCATTCTAATTACCCTATCAATTTAATGAATCACAAATCATTAAATCTTTATTAACATTAAAATGGAAACAATTCATTTTTATGATTTAAGTTTACACAACTCAAATCCCAATATTTCGAGTCAAATTACAATTAACTCGAGAATCATCCAAAATCACAGACCGGATCATCCATTCACAGTGCATATCAAATTAGTTCAACCATTCAACCAAATATTTAAATTTAACCATTTAAATTTAAATAGAAATCCAACAGAGTGAGATTTACTCACCTTTGTCTTATTTGCAATCCAATCCATATCGGCTTGTCTCTCCACAATTTCAAACCTTGTATAACATTTACGATTTATTAATATTTGGAATAGAAATCGAACTATTTAGTACTATTTAATAATTCAATTGGTAAATGAATTAAATTTGAACTTATTTTCCTTTAAATAATTGCTTAATAACAAAAATAATTTAAATATAATTAAGTCAATACATCTTTGTTATTTAAAAATTAACTAGAAAATGAAAATAAGTATATACGTATATTTATTCACTCTTGAAACTTCATGTGTACATATAAAAGTAATCATCTATAGGTTTTAAAATCTAATTAATATAAACTTCAACGTTTTCAAACCCCTATTATTTCAAACCTTAATTATGTGAAATAATTTACTATTAACTTCCATATAGTAAAACATGTATGAGAACATATATATTTATTAAAATAAAATAAACTGCTATACCTTACAGACTCGAACGATTCGAGCACAACCCAGCCTACTGTTTCCAGAAAACCCATCTCCCTTCGCTCACCAGAAACCGAGAACCCACATACGCGCGCAACATCCCCCCATCTGCACTGCAACGTCACCTACTCGTCTCCAACTCGCGACCCCCCCTCCGCCGCTCCATCCTAGCGCCGCCACCATCAACCCACATGCAGCGCGAACGTACCCCGAAACCCTAAATCAGAAACCGCACCACCCCCTCACAATGCCTCGAGCGCTTCCAAGAGCCGCGTCGCCACTTCGTGCTCGTGCCGCTAGGGCATCGTGATTTAATTTGTCTCGATTCAACGTTTTTTTTTTCGTTCGGCCTGGAGAGTGATTGAAGGTGAGGAATGAAACGCGTGAAGTAAGAAAAGGGGAGAGACGAGTAAAGAGGCCGACGATTTATAACAACCATTTCTTTTCTTCTATATTTTTTTTTTCGTTTCTGCAAATTGCTTTGTGAGGGAGACGAGGAAATAGAAATAGGGGGGAGAAGCTTCTTGCGTACGAGATAAAGAAAATATCTTGTGTTGTAAAAGAAAATATCTTGCTAATTTATTTTAAATTTAATTATATTATAAATGTCTCGTTCAATGCCAATTAAAATCTTGAACTCCTCTAAAGGAATGTCACGAGGCGATTATAAGGTTTTACCCGCGTCCCGAACATAATGGAACGTGTTTCGAAAGCTAACTCGATCATATGCGCGAGTTACGGAAGTAAATGATCAATTTTAAATTAAATCGATTAAAATCGTTCTAAGCGTTTCGAGCTGCCATGATCAAACGACAACTCCGATTACTACGGAAATCGAAATTTGATAATAACTAACTATTATGGATCCCATGAAACTGGTTTCGTCGAATTCCGAGACTGTGCCTCGGAAGGCTATTTTTAAATTCAATTTAAACGATATATTATTAAAACCGAACAAATTATCTTTAAATTAGATTCAAACCATTTTATTATCTCCAGTATTATCATTATAAATTTTATAAGCCTTCAAATTATTTTAAACAGGCTTAGAATCACAGATTCAAAAATTTACCAATTTTCAATTATTAAATTCAATATTTAAACTGTACAATTCAATGATTTAATTACCAAGTAAATATTGATATCTTAAATTCAAGTTAAAATTAACTTTTAAATATTTTAAAATCAATTAATTAGTCCAATTTAATTCGTTGGAAATTCCGGGTCGTCACACTTATGATAGTCAAAGATGCTCACTACGCAAAACAAATCATTTTTGATATTATTATTAGTGCATAGTGATGAAAGCATTTTGAAAATAGAATATAAATCTTAGCCAACAAACGACCATTATCGTATGCATACTATAGCTACCATGTTCAATAGCAGGTTACCGCCACATTCCATGGCAGGTAATACAACTAAAACCGTACAAGTCTTGTATTGTTTCTTTGGATTTTCCAATAAATGGTCAGGCTAAGGAACTTCCTACTGTCAATGGGATCGCCTATGGCGGGACGTCCCGAGAACCTAACGTTACGGTTATATCTCTGCCAACACAAGGCCGGGTTACCTCTGTAACTAGGTAACTACTACACGAATATGTCATTCCCCGGTCCCTTTGGACCTTTATCCGAGCGTTCGATAACCAACATCACACAGTAATAAATATAGTGTGTCAATATGAGTAAGTATTTGGGCTCCATACCATGATACCACCCTTTCCAGAAGGAAATGACATACCCTAAAGGGAGCGACCCTCATAACCTTGCCGTATATTCCTGTTTTGACCATTTCCAGGGTGTGAGGTTTGACGAAGTCTCGTCTACAAAGCTACGCTTTTTCACAAAGCCACGCTTTGATCAACAAATGATCAATAAATAATCATCACACAGCAACACTCAGCATGCCACATTACCAAATTGGGAATATATCGCTGATAACCTTCAACTACATATCCTCTAAGGGTGTTAAGCTAAGAGAATAAATTCTCCGCCACCAACGGAAATGTATTTGAAAGAAATCTACTTTATATCTCAAAATGTAATGTCATACACGTAACCAAACAAGTCTGTTCCGAGTTCGAACAGAACCGAAGGCACTTCCAAAGAAGCCCTTACAATCCGGGTATTCACAATCCCGATCGAATTTCCCATCACAAAGGAAATCTCCATACCGTAGCAAACGGTGCAGAGACAATCGATAGGTCATCCTATCGTTTTCACAAATACCCGGTCTTCACCACCGGTCTTCAATGCTATCCATTACGTTGTATCACTATTCGAAATGGGTAATCCGAATAACGAGCGCAATAATTTAAAAAAAAGTGTAGCATTCAATTTTACCAATTCACAACAAATACCCATTTAAAGGTCAATATTGATAGTCGATTATTTAACTATCAATCAATATTCACAACATCACCTGATTTCAAATAATTTCCCAAATTATTTATTTTCAAAAATATCTTTACAAGATATATTTTCCACACTTCAACCATTTGAAAACAAATTTCAAATCAATTTTCACCTTTCAATCTTTGAAAACAAATTTCAAATCAATTTCCTTAAACGGAAACACTTCCAAATATTTATCCATTTTCATATTAAAATGGTTCACTTAAATCAATCAAATAATTCCTTACTGATTTATTTTAAACTTATGTTCCAAATCCGCAAATTTATTTCCACACTTCAAAAATAAATCAATGTTTATTTTTTCAAACAAATTTCCCTTTCTTTTATAAATTCCATAGTGAATTTACACTTCCAAAATATCTATGAATATACGATTTCCAAATCGATTTCTATTATTCATTTTCAATTTATCTTTAAAAGATAAAATCTCAAAACATTCACTTCATATTGGAAAAACATTTCCATACTTATTCAAAAATAAGTAATTCACAAATCCATTTATTTTCAACACTTGGAAAATATTCAATATACTTAATTCACCATTAAGTATATTTTTTTAAGGAAAACTTCTCTTAAACACATTGATTTGGGTCAAAACGAATGTTGCGTAAAACATCGTTACGACAAACCAAAATCACTAGTATAGGGATACGAAATTAAAATAGATATATAAACCCCAATACTATATAAAACATTTCCTTTCGGAAATCATTTACTATAAAAACAGTGTTATAGTCCGCTATTTACTTCTATTTCTCGAAAACGTCTATTTCAACAATACATGTTGAAATCTATGGTTTCGATATTTAATACCTTTTAAAACATCTTCAAACAATTAACTTCATCTGATAATATCACTTCCCCAAAACATATCCATTTTATTTAATAATATATTCACTGTCCAAAATCGTGAATTTACTTCCCAACCAAACTCTTATTATTACAACATTTAACTTAAAGGATAATTCGCTGTCCAAAATCATGAATATATCTCCATTAATAAACTTCTATGTTTAATTTATCAAATTCAATTGATTTCAAATTTATAAAACGACGTTTATAAATTCACACACACACACATATATTTTATAAAACTCCAAATTATAAAAATCCCTTAATCAATAAATTTTATTTATATCACATTTGAACGCCAAAATCCAATTTATACATTAATTCCTTATAAATATTTTATTTTACAAAATCTATTCATTTTATAACTTCACAATTTATAAATCTATAAATTCCATTCACTTATGAAACCCATTTTTTTTATTTCATTTTAATACTTATAAAAACTCGTTTTATAATTCCAATATTTTAATTTGTAAACATCAATTTTATAAATCTTTTATATAAATCATTTATAATAATTTAAAAATCCCAATTTAAATCATTTTTATAAATTAATCAACTACTTATTTCAAAAAAATCACATTTCGGTTATATTTCACAAAAACCATAACTTTTATAACATAAAGATTACAACGTTTATTTATTTCAAGTGAATCAATTCCAAAATTAAATTTTATTATGAATTCTCAACTTAAATTTTCAGAAATCAAATTTTATTTATTTTTGGCATCTAACGATACCAAAAATATATTCGGTAAAAATTTAGCCTTTAACGATTCCAATCACAAAGATAATCTCGCAGATTATAAATAGATCAACACACAACATTGAAAACAATTCAATCATTTGAGGAATCCAGTTGGATCCCTCCAACCCGTTTCCCTGCATCCAAAGATGTTAGCACAATACCAATTCCGTTTCGAGATGGAATATCACGGTATATGGGATTTATAAAATATTATCCGCTATTATGCGGCGCAATAGGGTCTCATCCACTATATAATGCGGGAAATCAACTCCAAGTACATATATAATACCAATTCCATACAAGTTGGAATTATCGCAGTATATGTTTTTAATAAATAACATCCGCTTAATATACGGCGTATAGGGTCTATTTCAATACCACAGATAGTAATTATCATCCAATCACACAATCGAGCAATTTTAAATCTAACTATTTAAAAGTTAAATCGAAACAATTCGATTGAGTGAAAAGTTCTCACCTTGAGTTTCCGATAATAGTTGTAGCGTTTTATTTCGAATAAAATTAAACGTGCATTTAATTTTACCCGAAATTTTCACTAGCTCCAAACGACTCCAAACCAACTCCATTACGTAGTGTTCGACAAAACGAAGCTAACGCAACTTGTTTTGTAATTTTCCGACCTCATATCATAAAGTTACGCTATTACAAAGTTTATACGTTTTAATAATATAATTATTTACTATTTTCTTTTATAATTTATACCATTATTCATCACTGCCGTTAGAATCTAGAAAATGGATCTGGGCCACACGCTATCTTCCCTTTCCTCCCGTTCACGCACGTTCCTCCCAGTAAACATCGAACCCAAATAGCCGTTCCAACCCTAAATCAAGCGACCAAATCGACGACATATACTTCGATCAGAAAGTGCCATAACGAAGGCCATCTTGAGAGCTACCTTCGGCTGCAAAATGGTGGAGCTCGGCCTCCCCATGATATCGAAAACCGTGCATGATGTCGAGATGAACACGGTGAATTTCGCACAATCTACTCGCCTATTTTCGATCTCCACCGTTGAGATTGAAGATTTCGACATGCTCTTCAAGATTGTAGTTGGGAGATTTTCGAATTGGTGTGTAGATTTGAAGAAAATGGAGGAAGAAAATGGCACGATTTCGGCCATTGATAATAATAGATGCGGCTGAAGCTTGTTGGCTAGGGTTTTGCAATTGTGAAGACAAGGGGTGCTTTTATAGATAACCGAACGAAAAACACTATTCACTCCAAATTTCCGAACTCCAAATCTCGTGCAGTGACCGGCGTTTCTACGGTTTACCCCACGTTTCAAACATAATGGAACAGGTTTCGGAAGCTAATTCGATCATCTGTGCGAGTTACGGCAATAAACGATCGAATTTAAATTAAATCGATTAACCAAATTTCTGTGCGTTTTAGCTTGCCCCGGACAAACGGTAAATCCGATTGACACGAAATGTGAAACCATACAATAATATAACATTACGGATCCGATGAAACTAGTTTCGTCGAAATCCGAGACTGTTTGAAAAATGGCTATTTTAACTCGTCAATTAAATATTAAAATATTCAATTTTCACAAATTAACTTTTAATTCAATTTTAAAAGTTCTATAACATCACTATAACTCCAATACGATTTTCATATAACTTTATAAATCATTTTTATACACATTAAACCCAATTTCCAATTATTTCAGTACTTTCAAATATTAAATTATCGATTTAATTATCCAATTAAATCCAAATATTCGAAAAATAATTTATTCGACTAACAAATTTTAATTGTTGATATTTAAAATCAATTAAATATCAAAATTTCAAATGACAGAAATTCTGGGTCGTTACAAACTCCCCCCTTAAAAAAATTTCGTCCTCGAAATTGCCAAGTAAGAAAAAATGCCCCAAATTCATTAATTTTTCAAAACAACCCATTCAAATTTGATTTACAAATCTCTTAAGTGTTTAGCTTTTCCAAAATCCATAGTTAAACTTCTTACAAAACTTTACTAATATTTTCAAATCCATATATAGTTATCTTTTCAAAATCAACTATACCGTTTAACCCTTAACTTCAAATCAAAACTTAGTTTTCACAAAATTTTCCCAAAATTTCCCGAAAATTTTCTAACGCCTTAAAATTTCAGAAAATTTCGCCATAACCTCCTTTGTATGGAGGAGCTTTTACAATATCACAATAGATATAAATATATTTACATCGACCCACACGGTCGGAAAACAGAAAAACAATTCATATTTCCTATTTTTATTGCGTAGGCGTACCCTTTTAGCATTTTTAAGCAAAGCAGTTATTTATTTAGCATTTTGCGCAACCCAAATCCCACTAACGGTAGCCCCAGTATCTGTACTTGCTCAATATAAACACGTAAGTGACATATATAAGAAGTTATTAACATTTTACTCTTTTAAACAACTACAACACATGCATATTAAAAGAAATGCATACTAAGCAAGGTTTATAAGCAACTTATATGATTTCAACATTACTTGAATTGTTTACAACCAATTCATATACAACGACATTCAATTATTCATTTTCAATTAGTTTACATTCACTAATTTACATTCACATTGGTTCACTTTCAATTCAATCAATTCCCTTTCAATTTAAATTTACTTAACTTCCAATTTGAATTTAATTGCTTTAGCTTTCAATTTTATTCATTCAATTGCATATGAATTTCTATTCAATCAATTAACAATAATCTAACAACCAATGTATAACCAATACAGCCGAATTTATTCACTTTGTTTACCTTCAATTTTGTTTAACGCATTTAATTAGCTTTAATGAATTAACACTTACATCCATTGTTTCATATCAATTTATTTATATTCATTTCATTTATTAATTCAATTTCTAATTCACTTAACCACTAAAGTTGAATTTCATTAATATAACTCAAGTTCATATTCATCACTTCACTTTATTAATTTACTTTGGTACCGAATCGACTTCCAATTCATTTTTCATTAACCCAAATTTTTTTTTCTTAATAAATTTTCTTTAAGTAACCATTTCACTTAGCCTCCTTAGACCTTTCTTTAAATTCACTTTATTTAATTGATTCACTTATACTTACTTTAATTTAACTCCATCCTTTAAGTTAAATTTATTCTATCAAAATTCAACTTGTATAAGTTATCAACTCATTTACCAATTCAATAAATATTTAAAATAAGATTCCTGAGCCTTTTCAACCTTTCAAAACCAAGTTTGAAATCAATTCAAATTATCTTTTGAATATCCAAAACCAAACCTAAATTTTCCAAACAATCTTTAATTTAAAACAATCCAGTAGCAATTCCTCTTTTGGAAACACGAAAATGAACACCGATGATGTCGCGATCATCATCGAAATTATTTTCCAGGGACCAAAAAGAGTTTAGAGCTTTTATCCTTCCAAAACATTTTTTTTTCCAAAACCTTTGAAAATTATTTTGAAACCAAAAAGATTTAAACCTTCCAAATCTCTAAAACTTCAAATCTTTTCGAAACATTTCTCCGGAATTCCATTTCAAATTACAATTCACATTTACAATTTATTATTTACAAATCCCATTTGTATATGGATTTTATTTTCTAAACTTTTGATTATGATTCCAATTTCTTATTTAATAATCAATGGTAATAATTTTAATATTATCAATTCCTAACAAATAAGCTGCCATATACTATAATAATTTACAAAAATTGTTTCCTTTATCTACGAAAATAGTTTTGGGTAAAATTATTTCATTTACCCTATTTTAAAATAATATCGTGTCGATTTGTTCTGTATAAGTGTTTAGAGACACCTATCGATAGAGTTGTACAGACCATACCGACCAGAATCCATATACCACTCGACAGACCAATCATCACTACATAAAACAATTTTATATCCACTAACAAATACGCGCTCATAACTATTATTACACTCAAACCCATTCTATAGCACTACTGACTCTATCTCTAATGAGTAACACCTAACAGAGCCAAGGTTGTCACTTAACCATATGCTCTGATACCAGATGTAACGTTTCGAGATTTTCGACTTTCGAAAATGGACATAAATACGTCCACTGTATCAAATGCCGCATAATCGAATGCCGAAAAAACCGAATTGTTAGGGTTAAAAAGAAAAGGTAGAAGAAAAAGACAGAAGAAGTACGAAAACAGAACAGAAACAATATCAGAATCTCGCATATCGCAGCGGAACAACATATAATAGATAAATGAATAATCTTTAAAACAAAGAACTAACTCACTTGTTACATTACATTATCATCAGAGTGTATAACAACAACAATATACAACACAACAAAACAATGGATAATTATACAATGTCCTTACAAGTGAAATACACAGCGGAAAGATAATATCATATACAAGTAATACGTCTCGCCATCCAGCTTGCCACTTGAGCTCCAAAGCACTCCTGAATCCAGAAGGACCTGATAACCTGACTCTAGACTGCCCGTGTGGAAATTGGTGGGCATCCAGAGTTTAGGAAGGGAAATAATAAACTCCAGGTTATTCGTGGGACTGGTGTGAGAACTCAAAACAGCTATCTATCTTTTAAAACAACAACAACAATAGAAGTGAAAAATATCCGCAATGCTTTTGGAAAATGAAACTACCATAAGGCCTCCCCACATACACACAATGCAAACGCCGAATTGGAGGAGATTTCTCCTTATGATAGTAAAAGATTCTCACTACACAAAACAAATCATTTTTGATATTATTATTAGTGCATAGTGATGAAAGCATTTCGAAAATAGAATATAAATCTTAGCCAACATACGACCATTATCGTATGCCTACTATTGCTACCATGTTCAATAGCAGGTTACCGCCACATTCCATGGCAGGTAATATAATTAAAATCGTACAAGTCTCGTATTGTTTCTTTGGATTTTCCAACAAATGGTCAGGCTAAGGAACTTCCTACTGTCAAAGGGATCGCCTCCGGCGGGACGTCCCGAGAACCCAACGTTACAGTTAGATCTCTGCCAACACAAGGCCGGGTTACCTCTGTAACTAGGTAACAACTACACGAATATGTCATTCCTCGGTCCCTTTGGACCTTTATTCGAGCGCTCGATAACCAACATCATACAGTAATAAATATAGTGTTTCAACATGAGTAAGTATCTGGGCTCCATACCATGATACCATCCTTTCCAGAAGGAAATGACATACCCTAAAGGGAGCGACCCTCATAACCTTGCCGCATATTCCTGTTTTGACCATTTCCGAGGAGTGAGGTCTGACGAAGTCTCGTCCACAAAGCTACGCTTTTTTACAAAGCCATGCTTTGATCAACAAATGATCAATAAATAATCATCACACAACAACACTCAACATGCCACATTACCAAATTGGGAATATACCGCTGATAACCTTCAACTACATAACCTCTAAGGGTGTTAAGCTAAGAGAATAAATTCTCCGCCACCAACGAAAATGTATTTGAAAGAAATCTGCTTTATATCTCAAAATGTAATGTCATACACGTAACCATACAAGTCTGTTCCGGGTTCGAACAGAACCGAAGGCACTTCCAAAGAAGCCCTTGCAATCTGGGTATTCACAATCCCGATCGAATTTCCCATCACAAAGGAAATCGCCATACCGTAGCGAACGGTGTAGAGACAATCGATAGGTCATCCTATCGTTTTCACAAATACCCAGTCTTCACCACCGATCTTCAATGCTATCCATTACGTCGTATCACTATTCGAAATGGGTAATCCGAATAACGAGCGCAATAATTTAAAAAAAGTGTACCATTCAATTTCAACCAATTCACAACAAATACCCATTTAAAGGTCAATATTGATAGTCGGTTATTTAACTATCAATCAATATTCACAACATCACCCGATTTCAAATAATTTCCCAAATTATTTATTTTCAAAAATATCTTTACAAGATATATTTTCCACACTTCAACCATTTGAAAACAAATTTCAAATCATTTTTCACCTTTCAATATTTGAAAACAAATTTCAAATCAATTTCCTTAAACGGAAACACTTTCAAATATTTATCCATTTTCAATTTAAAATGGTTCACTTAAATCAATCAAACAAATCCTTACCGATTTATTTTAAACTTATGTTCCAAATCCGTAAATTTATTTCCACACTTCAAAAATAAATCAATGTTTATTTTTTCAAACAAATTTCCCTCTCTTTTATAAATTCCATAGTGAATTTACATTTCCAAAATATCTATGAATATACGATTTCCAAATCGATTTCTAATATTCATTTTCAATTTATCTTTAAAAGATAGAATCTCAAAACATTCACTTCATATTGGAAAAACATTTCCATACTTATTCAATAATAAGTAATTCACAAATCCATTTATTTTCAACACTTGGAAAATATTCAATATACTTAAGTCACCATTAAGTATATAATTTTTTTTAAGGAAAACTTCTCTTAAACACATTAATTTGGGTCAAAACGAATGTTGCGTAAAACATCGTTACGACAACCCAAAATCACTAGTATAGGGATTCGAAATTAAAATAGATATATAAACCCCAATACAATATAAAACATTTCCTTTCGGAAATCATTTACTATAGCAACAGTGTTATAGTCCACCATTTCCTTCTATTTCTCGAAAACGTCTATTTCAACAATACATGTTGAAATCTATGGTTTCGATATTTAATACCTTTTAAAACATCTTCAAACAATTAACTTCATCTTATAATACCACTTCCCCAAAACATATCTATTTTATTTAATAATATATTCACTGTCCAAAATCGTGAATATACTTCCCAACCAAACTCTTATTATTACAACATTTAACTTAAAGGATAATTCGCTGTCCAAAATCACGAATATATTTCCATTAATAAACTTCTATGTTTAATTTATCGAATTCAATTGATTTCGGATTTATAAAACGACGTTTATAAATTCACACACACATACATATATTTTATAAAAACTCCAAATTATAAAAATCCCTTAATCAACAAATTTTATTTATATCTCATTGGAACGCCGAAATCCAATTTATACGTTAATTCCTTATAAATCTTTTGTTTTACAAAATCTATTCATTTTATAACTTCACAATTTATAAATCTATAAATTCCATTCACTTATGAAACCCATTTTTTTATTTCATTTTAATACTTATAAAAACTCGTTTTATAATTCCAATATTTTAATTTATAAACATCAATTTTATAAATCTTTTATATAAATCATTTATGATAATTCAAATATCCCAATTTAAATCATTTTCATAAATTAATCAACTACTTATTTCAAAAAAATCACATTTCGGTTATATTTCACAAAAATCATAACTTTTATAACATAAAAATTACAACGTTTATTTATTTCAAATGAGTCAATTCCAAAATTAAATTTTATTATGAATTCTCAACTTAAATTTTCAGAAATCAAATTTTATTTATTTTCGGCATCTAACGATACCAAAATATATTCGGCTAGAATTTAGCCTTTAACGATTCCAATCACAAAGATAATCACGCAGATTATAAATAGATCAACACACAACATTGAAACTAATTCAATCATTTGAGGAATCCAGTTGGATCCCTTCAACCTGTTTCCCTGCATCCAAAGATGCTAGCGCAATACCAATTCCGTTTCGGGACGGAATATCACGGTATATGGGATTTATAAAATATTATCCGCTATTATGCGGCGCAATAGGGTCTCATCCGCTATATAATGCGGGAAATCAACTCCAAGTACATATATAATACCAATTCCATACAAGTTGGAATTATCGCGGTATATGTTTTTAATAAATAACATCCGCTTAATATACGTCGTATAGGGTCTATTTCAATACAACAGATAGTAATTATCACACAATCACACAATCAAGCAATTTTAAATCTAACTATTTAAAATTTAAATCGAAACAATTCGGTTGAGTGAGAAGTTCTCACCTTGAGTTTCCGATAACAGTTGTAGCGTTTTATTTCGAATAAAATTAAACGTGCATTTAATTTTACATGAAATTTTCACTAGCTCCAAACGACTCCAAAAAAGCTCCATTACATAGTGTTCGACTAAACGAAGCCAACGCAATTGTTTCGTAATTTTCCGACCTCGTATCAAAAAGTTACGCTATTACAAAGTTTATACGTTTTAATAATATAATTATTTACTATTTTCTTTTATAATTTATACCATTATTCACTGCCGTTAGATTCTAGAAAATGGATCTTGGCCACATGCTATCTTCCCCGTCCTCCCGTTCACGCGCGTTCCTCCCAGTAAACATCGAACCCAAATAGCCGTTCCAACCCTAAATCAAGCGACCAAATCGACGATATATACTTCGATCAGAAAGTGCCATAACGAAGGCCATCATGAGAGCTACCTTCGGCTGCAAAATGGTGGAGCTCGGCCTCCCCATGATATCGAAAACCATGCACGAATTCGAGATGAACACGACGAATTTTCTCACGATCTACTCACCTATTTTCGATCTCCACCGTTGAGATTGAAGATCTCGACATGCTCTTCAAGATTGTAGTTGGGAGATTTTCGAATTGGTGTGTAGATTTGAAGAAAATGGAGGAAGAAAATGGCATGATTTCGGCCATTGATAATAATAGAGGCGGCTGAAGCTTGTTGGCTAGGGTTTTGCAATTGTGAAGAAAAGGGATGCTTTTATAGATAACCGAACGAAAAACACTATTCACTCCAAATTTCCGAACTCCAAATCTCGCGCAGTGACCGACGTTTCTAGGGTTTACCCCGCGTTCCGGACACAATGGAATAGGTTTCGAAAGCTAATTCGATCATCTGTGTGAGTTATGACAATAAACGATCAAATTTAAATTAAATCGATTAACCAAATTTCTGTGCGTTTTAGCTTGCCCCGGACAAACGGTAAATCCGATTGACACGAAATTTGAAACCATACAATAATATAATATTACAAATTCGATGAAACCTGTTTCATCAAAATTCGAGACTGTTTGAAAAATGGCTATTTTAACTCGTCAATTAAATATTAAAATATTCAATTTTCACAAATTAACTTTTAATTCAATTTCAAAAGTTCTATAACATCACTATAACTCTAATATATTTTCATATAAATTTATAAATCATTTTTATACAGATTAAACCCAATTTCCAACTATTTCAGTAATTTCAAATATTAAATTATCGATTTAATTATCCAATTAAATCCAAATATTCGAAAAATAATTTATTCGACTAACAAATTTTAATTGTTGATATTTAAAATCAATTAAATATCGGAATTTCAAATGACAGAATTTCTGGGTCGTTACAAAAACTGATGCCTATTTGCTGATAATCAAAAAAATTGATACTAAGGAAAAATAAAAATGATACCAGAAAACTGAACCTAAGATATGATACTTTTCTACTCTATCACAACCTTATATACAATCCAATCAATGATACTTTTCCAATCATCCCAACAGTAATGCAAGATAATGATAGATAAATTTAATGTAAAGCATATTAGAATACAACGTTGCATAAAGAATAAAACAAAAAAACATGCTGCTGCTTTCAAAAGTCGCCATAGAAGAATGAACAAGCAATCAGAAAAATAACACTGCATGTAATTTGTTAAAACGAACACAACTAAAAATCACAAACAATTTTTTTTAACTCTATTAGATTAATAACAAAAAATAGAATAATATATGCATACCTAATTAATATAATTTGAGGAAAAACGAGATCACAGCAAAAATATGAAAAGAACGAAATCGACAAATAAGCGTGAGAAAATTTTGATCGATGAACTTGAAATTTAAGAAAAACAATATTCAAATGACCAAACAAGGTTGATCGATACTTTGATTGCAAGAAAAATATCGAGATCGCGACAGAAAATTTTTGATTGAAAGGAAGAAGGCGCGCGAAAGTGGGCTGGAAGGAAAAATCGATAATTTGTCCTTTAGAGAAAATTATTAATGGGCTATCCTATATCTAAAAAAAGCCCTAAAAATTGTCCTTGAGGAAAATTTCCTGTTTTATTTATTTGTCAGCACTTTACATCATTTGAAGTAGACTTTTGCTCTTCTTTGTCTCTAAAATTTTTTGTCAATAAATCCCTTCTCTAATAGTCCAAGTACAAAATTACATCAAAAGCCTTTGATTTGATCGTTGGTAGTAAGACGGGTTGGGAGCTAGCAAATTTCGATTTGTGAATTGATTCAAGGGGATTAATTCAACATTTCAACATGTACGCAAGGACTTCGGTGAAAGGCAATTCTCTATTATTTAGTCATACCATATTTATACATGTAGTTTATATAATAGGATGTTACGTTATATTATGAATTTTATGTATCGAAATATTGTCACAAATTAGTTGGCTATGTATATTATCATATCTATATAAAAAAATTGTATGCTCACTTATTAGATGCTCACGTCCTGCAAATAAATAAATAAAAAATTTATATAAATAATATTATTAAATGAATTAATTAATTGAAATCCATGTTTAAAAGATTAATACTATATACATCACAAGTTTAAAATTTTGAAATTTTTTTCAAGCACAAAATACATTTGGCAGCGAATAAAAAATGGATTGTTTTACAAACGTATTAAATATTTTTTAACCTAAAATTGTTTATCCGACTACATATTTGTATATTTATAAATATTATAAATAATAAAATTTTGTTTAAAAATATTTCATAACATATATTATAGATAACAATTTCAAAAATAATATTATATATACACATATACATATACATACATACATATATATATATATGTATATTAATTTTATATGGATTTTAAATTTGAAACTGATTTAAAATGCCAAACGGAAAAAAAAATATAGAAAAAAATTATATGTATGGCCGAGAGTACTATTTGAAGAGATATAATCAAAAAAACTAAATATATATGTGTGTGTGACCATATATATTTATATGTATTTTATAAACAAATTTAAAATAAAATAAAATATCATTTTATTAAATTATTCACGACTTGCATATTAAATTATACATTTATGTACATGTTATAAAAATTATTTTATAAATTCATTTAATGATTTAATTATATATATATATATATATATATATATAATTTTAAATGTTTATTTATATAAAAAAATTATAACTAACATTTAATATATAATTATTTATATTTGTATTATATACTTACTTACATATATTATTATGTTGTAAATATATGCACATTTGGATGGTAAATTGAATACAAGATTAACATGTCTATTGCGGTGCAAATGCTAGCATATATACACGGCATGTCAAACCATGTATACATTATTCTATTGTACGTGCACGCACACACGTATGTATATATGATACACACACTGCAAGAAAAAGCATTTTTAGTTGCATTTATTAGCAGCGTTTATTATCAAGTGCAATCAAAAACTTATTTAAGTGCAACCAATATTTTACGGAATAATGTTTATCTAAACATAACTAATGGAGGGAACAAAAATTTAAGGCGGGACTTAATTTTTTCATGGCCACAAAAAAGCACTTCCTTCCTTGTATATTTTCATTCACCGCTTAAAACTTATTTTTCTTTCTCCCAAAAAGAAGCAACCCTAAATAACTTAACATTCTCAAATCCAAATTCATTGGTCGTTCCAATTCATTCATGACTCACTACAAAGTAGAGGAGGAGAGGTAATATTTCAATTTTCAACCTTCATCTCATTTAGAGTTGACTAAATACTACAGACTTGAATGGCTATTAGTTGGAATGTCTTCTTAACATACCTCAATTTTCATGGCAAATTATAAAATTTTGTGATTTTTTTGTGTATTTTGGTGAAATTCGATTTGGTTTGGGGATATGTTTTGGTCGATGTAGATTTTAGGATCGATTCGACGTAGCTAGAGTGCGGCGGTCAATTGCTGTTGAGGATGAGTTATTCAGGCGAGGCAAGAGTGTAAACTCTGAAATTTTTTTTTGGGTTTCGTGAAGCTGAATTAGCCGTTAGTCAGAAGGGGCATGGTCTTGGGCAGTGGTGAATGCAGTTAACTATAGGGGATGCAAGTAGTTGCTGGTGATAATTTCAGTGAAGGGTTGGTTATGTTCGAATTAGTAAAGTCGCGATTAGGGATTTCAGGTCGTGGATTTAGGTCGTGGATTTTATGTTGTTCAGAGTTAATACTGAGGTGTGTGTAGCTACATTTTTTTGTATGCATAGAAAAATATACCGCACTGTCTTTAATTTCCTACTCCGCGGTGCATTACCAACACAAAATGAAGACTACACTTGACAATCTATTGTAGATCAACGATAGATAAACCAATGGATAAATTGCAGCAAAATTTTTAATGCTGATGTTTAATTTGCTATTTTTAAATTTTAACAGGAGGGCATATAAACCCAGCAGTGACCTTCAGTTTGTTCTTAGCAAGGAAGCTATCCCTTACAAGGGCAGTCTTCTACATGATCATGCAAAAGGCTACCAAAAGGGCCTCTACATGACCCAAGGTGGAGATGCTCACGTTGTTGCACCTGGCTACACCAAAGGCTCTGGTTTGGGTGCCGAAATCATAGGCACTTTCGTTCTTGTTTACATTGTCTTCTCCGCCACCGATGCCAAGAGAAACGCAAGGGACTCCCATGTTCCCGTAAGTTATCATCTTCGTTTTAGGATTTTTCAAATCATTTTAGTCTACTTTACAAAACTGATAACAAGTTTTGATCCGTCTCAAAACATATTACAGATATTCTGTTTGTCCCACTGTTTGTAACTTTATTTTTACCATTTAAAATGTGTATAAACATAGAATCTGAATTTGGCTATGATGGGATATAGATTCTTGCACCACTGCCTATTAGATTTGCAGTGTTTTCTTGTCCATTTAGCGACTATTCCAATCACCAGCACAGGCATTAACCCAGCTAGGAGTCTTGGTGTTGCCATACAATAAAGATCATGCTTGGAATGGCCATGTATGTTTCTTATTTACTTTTTTTTCTTTTAATATACACAGACACACATAGAGATCAGTTATGAGGCAAAACCTAATACAGTTTACATAAGAGGTTGAAAACTAATGGTTTAGACATGTTGTGTCGCAAATTGTATAGCCGATCCTTGCATGTGTTTTATGAGCTAAGATCAATAGCTTTTTCTATTTAGCATAATGGCCCTTTTATTTCAGCCATTAGTTTGTATTTAAATAACGGCGTGATAAAAAAGGAGTAACAATTAGTATTTAAACACAAACGAGTAGTTGAAATTAAAGAGCCGATGTTGGGGGCATGGTAATCCTTTTCCATACACATATTCATACAATAAATTCATAAACTTAAACAGAAGAGATGACCTATTTTCATGAATGGTCAAAATTACATTTTATGCTTCAGAATTTACTGTGATGATACAAAAGGTGGAATCATTTAACTTTGTAGTTGTATGTTTGATAAAAATACAATTAAATCGAGATTAGAGAAATACATGATGATACTACCAAAATAAACCAACTGTCAAATAGTTTAAGTGTTGACATGTTGATCGACAATTTTTTCCTTTTCGAAAGGACATTATAAGTGGTTCTAGTTTATTATAATATATTTCTTTGGATTCAGTATATGAATTTATGATATAAAACATCTTATGTTTATTTTAATATTTTTTAGAAAGGCTTAACATTCCAATGGTTGTATCATTTAGAACCGACAATTGGAACTAAGAGCCATAAAATCGAATTGAAACAACCTGAGAAGATCTGTACTTGACCCGACCCAATGGATATTGAGTCAGGCTTAGGTGATGAAAATACCATTTAGCTGTAAGATGATGGTGATAGTTTGATGGTATGTGGCCAGATGTTATGGTAGGAGGAATGGCAATGTGTGGAAGTGGTTGAAGCAATGAATGTTGTTAGTTTGTCACTGTGCAGACGGGTTTGTTAATGTTCTAGCAATTTGTGGTTAGGTGGCAGATGTTGGAGTATGTGTTAGCGGACAGGTCTGTGTTTGTGGTGTGACAATGGTTTGTACTGTGGTGGTTGTATTTAAAAGATGGTTTGGAATGTTGCAGTGCACGGAGAAATTGGCAAGGAAGTAGTTGAATTGAAGGTAGTTTAGTGTTTTTTGTATGGACAGAGGTGTTGTATACACTGTAACAGTAGTGTTGTGATAGTTGAGCAGTGATATGGCAAGGTAGTAAGTCAGTTTGATATGGGGAGGGGATGGTAACTTAAGTAAAGAAGAGCAGAGGGTGTTTGTGGAGACAAGGTGTAGGCAAGGCAGTGTGAAATGTAGCAAGTGATGAAACAAGGCACCGTGGGGTAGTAAATGTGTTGTTTGGTGGAAATTGAAGTGGTCGATGATGGTGAATTTAGGAAGTAGTATGAAGTGGATGGAGTGGTATGTAGTTATAGGCTGTGTATCAATGGCACAGTGAGACTGTTGTTTCTACAGTGTTAAGGTGGAGGGGTGTTTGGTTGTTGTAGTTTATAGACTGTATTGTGAAGTTTCAGGTTTGGGTACAGCAGCAAGGCAGTGCACTGGAAATTAAAGTGGCACTATAAAATGCGTTGAAGCAGTTTTGTAAAATAGAGAGGAAATGTGCACAGTGCACAGCTACTCCTGAATGCTTGAAACAAATAGCTATGGAAATTCCACTTGATCAAAAACTAAGTATGCTGTGGAGTTTTATCAGAACGCATCCCCATTCAAAAATCCTTGTATTTCTTTCAACTTGTATGCAGGTATATTCATATTTATTTTATTTATATCACACGCAATTTTCTTTTTTTGAAATCTACACATAATTATGACAAATAAGAGAGTTATGAATGATTTTGGTTTTTGATTTTGTTAGTGCTTGAGTTAGTTATGAATGATTCTGGTTTAATTATGACAAATAAGAGAAATTCTATAGCGTTATGCTATACAATTTATTGACAGTTTATCTCAACTTACATTGACTGCAAGATAATGAGTACATATTGCATACTGTAAATGTGAATACTGGTTTCTAATTGTATCCAATAGTTTGCAAATTGTAATCGGACACATGCATCATTGGTTCAACTAGATTTATAATTTTTGTTTTGTGATTGTTCTACTACTGTTTTCTGAAGATATTATGGATCGACCTTTCTTATTCTGCAGTTTTTGGTACATTAACATGATACTGCAGAAACGTTTGCTTCAAACATGTTTAATTCATATCAATGCAATGTTGATCTAATATAACAAACTATACATATAAATACATTGAAGGCATCTTCTTGTTAATCTTAATATCACACAATTGCATGTAAATATAATGACAAGTTTATATATCAGCCCCTTTTGGTTGATCTACTTCTGACAATACTGGACCTAAAACATGATATATCATCTTATAATCTGGTGCCAGAGGCAATTAAGTAATTTGAATAGTGTAGAGAGAAGATTTGAATATTAATTTGCCATTTCCATTTTATCTTATACCTTGTAAATTAAATGTTTCAAATAAATGATTGCTTGCATTTTCTTTCATCCATTGTATTCCTATGTTGGATAATCCCTTGTAGCATATGGGACACTCATATTTTCATTTATAGAAGGCTAGTATCCAATTAGACGATTGGGATCAGCTTTTGATAACCTAGGTTGAAATTTCATCAGTGCATAAACAAGAGCATTTTACTTGCAAATGAAATGGTTATATATTGTGATATATGCCTTTACTTTTTTGGTTATTGGTAGGAATGGGATTTAAATAGTTTATAATTCTTTGAATTCTACTATTTGACTACTGTGCTTATAGGTACATTACTTACGCAAGAGAGGAAGAGGCTATTAGATGTATACAATATGTCCACAATTTTGTATTAGAGGATAGACCTTTGAGGTAAGGCTTTCAACTGACAGTAAAATATTTTGCACCAACTTTTCATACCTTCATCATATCAATAACATTGTACTATTCATTGTAGAGCATGTTTTGGCACTACAAAGTATTGTTACATTTGGTTGAGAAATATGGTAAGATGATATAGTTAAGTTTACCTTTTGTTGAACATTCCACTTCAAATTTCATAACATTATTTCCATGCAGGTGTGCAATAATCTAGATTGTGTATATTTACATGACATAGGAAGTCAAGAGGATAACTTTACTAAAGACGAGATCATACCAGCTTATACAAGGTAATTTTTTCCCTAAAAATTGAGATACCACATAACTTCACTATGCTCCACATTGCAGTCATAAATTTGTTATAACATCCTGTGTAATTGAATCGTGTTATCATCTTATTTATGGTCTAAATTCCTTTTGTTATCTTTTGTTACTACATTCAGCTTGCTGTTTCAATAATTCCTTGATTTATAATGTGGTTGTTGTATGCTGTGTACCTCTACTCTATTAAGTAGATGAAAATATAGTCTGGATACGTTTATGCAGGAGCAGGGTTCCTCAATTCCTTCTAATTGTTTGCAATTACGCGCTGGGGATGTTCTGCCTCCACCTGCCGATGATTTTCACAATAATAACACAACCACTACCAGACCCCTGACAAAGAATCCCTCTAATGTTAGTCATGTTTATGTTCTTATAAGATGCTATATCGGGGTTTGTTGAGTGTTAGCACCAGTTTGGTATAACATTTTATTAGTACTTGGTATGTAAATTTGTATATGAATGGTTATTGTATGTGTGTTTGGTTATTTGTCAAAAAAATATTGTATTAGAATGGTTATGGATATCCTATTTGATTATATGATTAATATGTTTTTTAATTGTTCGAATATGATGATTATGTGAGCGATTGTTGATTGATATAGTAGAAACAAAATAGACCATCAACAGGAAATAATAGCATGAAAAAATAGTGCAAAATGGTCATCAACTTCTAGTAGCGTTTCAAAAAGCGCTACGAAAATACATATAGCGGCATTGAGTAAACGTAACCGTAAAGTAGGGGTGAAGTTGGAAATTCTATTGGTAGATTCAAAAAACCTTTTGGTGGCGTTTTATACACGCTGCAAAAAAAGAATTTAGTGGCAATTCATAAACGCTGTAGTAAAATGATTTATGGTAGCGTTGAAATAAGTGCAACTAAAAATTAGGTATTTTTAGTCACGGGCTTTATAACAGCGTTCATCAAAACGCTGCTAAAACTTTTAATAGCGTTTTTTGAGCGCTATTAAAAATCAAAATTCTTGTAGTGATACATACATACATTCATACATATAATATAAATATATAATGTATAATATAAAACTTTGTTTTTAAGTTCAAATAAAATATTGATTTTATTTAACATAAGATTTTGAAGAATTCTAAATGAATTAGACTATAGGCCTATTAAAAATCCAAATAGGTCAAAAAATACCCAATTACTCCGCTACTGGCTGACTCAGTTCCAACAAGTACAACAAAATCATAAACAATAAATGTATAATAGTAGATATAAATGTATCATTTTCAAATACATAGATATCACTTACACCATAGCAAATCCTTCCTATAATTCTTTTTCACCATTCAGTGACAACACACGTGCCATGCCTCTATCCATCGTTACTCATAGCTGCAACTCTTGTCTACATGATATCACATCCTATCTATATTATATGATTTTCCTTTCTTATAAAAATGCAAATCATCATTTCAAATAAATCATTTTATGAAGTTGACATTTTTTACCTTTTCTTCTGAGAGTCATTTTTCATACCCTTTTATGTGAGTTCCCTATAAGAAAACAAGCTGTTCCCTACAAGATTTACCCTCTAATAGACTATCTACCTCGATAAGGTATTTGTGAGAAATGCGGATTACAGAACTTAAGGATGGAATAACACTAGAGGGGGGTGAATAGTGTTTTATGGATTTTCTAAAGCTTTTTGAAACTTATGTAATTTAATCACCAACAAACACAATTCACGGACACAGATATAATCATAGAATCAGACACAAATGCAAATACTAAATAAAAGCAGTAAAGGAAAGAACACACCAGGATTTCATACTGGTTCGGAGTTACCCTACATCCAGTCCGGCACAATCGTACGAATTTCTTTTCAAAATAATCTCCCAGATTACACCCTCGGTTTCAAGGCTACGAGGTACAGCTTCCTGTATTCGAGTTTAGGGCAACTCTCTTGATTTAACCAGGCTACAAGATCACCTAATTGATTTCTGAGGCTACAATCACACCTAATTGATTTCAAGGCTCAACGCATCTTTTACTCAACGGTATGATTTACAATAGATCCTATAACTCTGAATGGCACTGAGATCTTATGGAGAGAGTGGTAGAGAATCAAACAAGAGATAATCAAGTTTGATTCACTTGGTATTTCGGCAGAGTATAGTTTGGCATTCTTTTAAAATAAATGTGGATGATGAAGAGGAGAGAAAATAAGTGAAATCTGATTAAAAATTCGTTTAGAACAACTGGTATTTATAGGAGATCAACGACCATATCTATTCGAAGGGATACGACGAATAGACACTTCTTTTGAAAATTTAAATTTTGAATTTAACGGGCACCATGTCGATATGAGGGGTTGAGTGATGTCGACATGCTCAAGGTAAAAATTGATGTTTTGATTTTCTTATTAAAATTAGTTTCTATAATTTTTCAAAACAATTGCTAAACTTTGAAAATATATTTGAATATAGTTTAAACATATAAAAGTAATTTTTAATATATATAATCTTAATCAATAAAGTGATTTAAAATCTGAGCACATAAATATTTAAAAGCTAAATATTTAAAACAAGAGATGGTTTAAAAACAAGGATAATTTTGAAATCAAAATATAAAAAATGATAAAGATAGTTTTGAGGCTAAAATATTTAAAACCAAGAGAGAAGTCTTTTTGAAAAGAAAGTTTATAAAACTTTTAAAAAAAAATAAGAGATATATTTTTGAAAAGCATTTTTATAAAATTAGTGGATATCAAAATAGGGCTACTATATATTCCACTGGATATTATCGTGGGTTCTATCCTACTAGTGTTCCATCCCTTTAATAGGCTCGAAGTGGATTTCATTCCACGAATAAATATTGAATAAAGATGTAAGTCTTTCAAGAAGTTTTAACATAATTCTAGACTCAATACTTATCTTGTACTCTTGAAATATTGAACTCTTGATATCTTGATACTTATGAGTCTTCAATCTTCATATCTTCAGTGTTGAATCTCTATACTGTATAGTCTTCATTCTTGGTACCTACATGTTTATATCCTGAATATACATACATACATACATATATATCTAAACTATAATGTTAGTATTTATATTCCATAACAAGTCTTAAGATTGTTGTCATCAAAACCATCATCTCAAGGACTAACAGTCTCCTCCTTTTTGATGATGACAATCTATGTTTATAAAATATACTTATCCTTCACAATAACTCCCTTTAAAACTAGTAACTCCCCCTTAATCTAAGCCTAACTACTTTATTTTATATTTCTCCCTCTTTCTCATCAACAAAAACTAATCCTAAACTGATATAACTCCTCCATGGTCTTATACTGGAGTACCTGTGACAAATTATAATAGAGTATATATAAAATAACATGAGTTAATAATAAAGACATGATAAATATGAAAGTTTAGACCCGATATATACTATGCTTCACTTCATGTTATACAATCCATTCAAACCAAATTAATTCTAATCAATGCAAATCAAATCAAATCAAATAATTCAAAAAACAAAAAAATCAAATCATAAGGTGATCAAATATTTCTAGGAGCTTCAACCCATCCTTCTTCTCCAAAGATAGGATCCTTTTAAATACGTTCGTAATCTTCATTATCTTGAATCAAAGTTCCTATAGGATTAGAATCGAGATCATCTTTGTTTAGGGCATAAATCATCCGGCGAAGGGCATTGAAATGCTTCTCTTATTCTTTTATTATCTGTATTTGACTTAGATCTAAGTGCCTTTGATTGCGTAGAATAAAAGTAAGTATATTCTTGAATGAATTGAGAGTTTCTTCAAAATTACCACTTGGAGTTCGAGAAGAGGAAGCCATTTTTGATAAGTAGTTAAGAGATGCAAATAGAGATAAGTAGAAATGAAGAGATTACAAATTTCTAGAAGAAACATGCATTTAAATAGGCAAAAATTCGTTTAAAATGAATAGATACAAGTTAGTTATTTTAATTTCAAAAATTAAAAAATAACTAAATCAGACAGTTATATGTCGACATAGGCGGTAGAGGTATGTCGACATGGGTATGTTAACCTATGTGTCTTATTTATTTTATGAATAAGTATGTATATATATAAACTTATGTACTATACTAACATTTATTCCAGAGACACGATAAGGTAGAAAAACATAAGATAAATGATTTTTATTAATAGATGAGGTGATACATAAGATACTACATAATATGAAAAAAAAACAATACAAGCTCACACAAAACAAACTAATACATCATAACCTAGTTCTTAGAATGTGCTAGAGGATGAGGAGGATGATGATAAGCCAAGTTTCCGACCAACTTTAGCAAAGAATTTATTCATAATAGTGGACATTTTATCTAACTTCTTACTAATGAATCTTTTGAGAATCCGTTGATTTTCCACTATGAGCTTTTGATTTTTGAGGAGAGTTTTGTTGGAAGGATTGTTAGTATTGGTAGGATATTCAATACTTTCCAAGGAGGTTTCTTTATTATCTTCTTCAATTTCCATTTCCTGCCCTTCTTCTTCCTCATTTTCTTCCTCCATATCTTCATGTGCCAATCTTTCATCCATTTCGGCAAGAGATTCATATTGTTGAAATATGAAAGGAATTTTCATGAGAGAAATGTTGGCATGATTAAATACTTTTCTTAAAATAAATTCTTTCCTTTTATAATCAAGACCAAAATAATTAAAATCCCGAGTGAGATTGATTCCATAATACAAAGTATTCTCACCCATTTCCAAATTCTTAAGACGAAGTTCATCCATTGCACCCAATTAATGTCATAATTACCAAAAATAGAAAAAAGAGATTTACAAACTTTAAAAGTCGGGTTATTGAAATTTTCCGATTTAGGAGTGATAGTATGTTACAAAAGAAGATTGACAATATGTGCTTTCGGACGAAAGTTACGATTTTTAAATTCGAAGTTGTCATCTCCTTCGAAAATGTGATGAAATGTCTCACGATCATGTTCATCAATATTAAAAGTAGAAAGATCCATTCTCGAATTCTCGCAATTGAGAATGTTGCCTAAAATTTCACAATTTAAAACAATTTTAGTACCTTTAACACTACTCCAGATTTCATTTTCATTTCCTTCATAAAAACTGCGATTCAAATTTGCATAAAACTTTTTAACAAGATTTGGGTAATAAACAAAATCATTTTCAAAATTTTCAAAAAGACTAAGAATATGGTTCTCTTTAAGAAGAGTATTGATTTTATATGTAGAAAAATCGCTAAAGATAGCAAAATTTCCCGTATAAACTTTTTCGTAACTTGCGTAGCTTATATAAGCCTTGATTTCTTCCGGATCGTTATAGAGATACTCTTTAATGGTTTTAGACAGCCTCATTGTGGATGGAGTGCTTGAAGAAGCCATTTTTGAATAGAGTAGGAAGTTTGAAAGAGTGGAAGAGAGTTTGAATTTTAAAATGAAAGTGAAAAGTTATGATAACACAATGGAAATAAATAAATATTCAATAGTCATGTTCTCTGGTCAAGAGGTACCTTTCCAGAAAATTGGATTTGTTGAAAAGGTGGAGGGAAGTTCAAAGATTTGAATTCAAATTTGAATTTTAAATTTCTGACAGGGATGTCGACATCATGGGTAGGACCATGTCGACATGGGTCAGAGAATTCATGTGACGTATCTTTTCCTAATATATATATATATATATTATTTTTAATGTCTATATATTTTCTGGAGTAATATTAATATAATAATACTCTTTTAATAAAAAATATTATAATACTTAAAAAGTAAAAGTAATAATAAAAAATTTAAAATTCAAATAACACATAATTTCAGAAACAATCAAACAATTTTAAGCAAAACAATTTCAACCAATATATTGTAAACATATACCTTTTTCTAGGTTCGTATCTCCAAGATCATCGGAATCATGAATAGCCGTAAAGCACATATTTGAATTTTCCATCTTCTGATCATCATCGCTTGAAGATGAGTCTGAGTTTGAGTCATCTAGTGTAGCAGTATACGCTCTTTTCCTTTTCATTTTATAATCATTGCTTGCAGGAAACTTTTTCTTATCAGGATGCGGATAGTCTCTTTTAAGATGACCTGGTTCATCACAGTTGAAACGTTTGACGTGGTTTGGTACTTCACTATGATTCCAGAATTCTTGTGATCATTCTTTTTGAAGTTGTTCATCTTTCTGTATTTCAGAAACTTTCAAAAATTCTTTGTCATGAAAGCTATTTCTTCATCATCATCACTTCCCGAGTTTATCCATCTGTTAATGCATTAAACGCAATTGACTTCTTTTCGAATGCCTTGCTATCTCTTCTCCCTAGAATTTGTACTTTGAATGACATTATATTTCCAATCAATTCTTCAATCTTAGAAAGTACTGATATCATTTGCTTCTTCGATTGCAAGAGTTTTCTAATCCCATTCCGGAGTAAGAATTTAGAATTTTTCTGACTTGATCTTCTTCGGAAAAACTTTTCTCAATGATATTAGGGAATGCACAATATCCTAAAATCTACTATATATATCTGAAATGGACTAATTAGAATTCATTTTGAATAATTGAAACTGATTTGTGAGTATGGATATTTTGGTCGTTTGACTTTGCTTGTTCCTTTATGAGTAACTTGCAAAGTTTTCCAAATATCATATGCAGACTTACAAATAGATAACCTATTGAATTCATTCCTATTAAGTGAACAAAATAAAATATTCATGGCTTTAGAATTATTCCGTGCAATAGTCTTTTGCTCAGCAGTTCACTGTGAAAAACTAGTTGTGGGTTCAGAATATTCAATTTGTGTGATATTCCAAATGTCTAGCCTTATTGACTGTAAATATATTTTCATTCTACATGTCCAATATGCATAGTTACTGCCATTAAAAAGTGGTGGTCTGGCAGTAGACCGACCCTCTACAAATGAACTAGTGATAGTGTTAACAAATCCAGTATTGGTCGCCATTTTTAAAACTTTTCAAAATTTAGATTATGAAAACTCTGAAAATCTCGCTCCAATGCCAAATGTGAGAAATGCGGATTATGGACCTTAATGCTGGAATAACTCTAGAGGGGGTGAATAGTGTTTTATGGATTTTCTAAATCTTTCTGAAACTTATGTAATTTAATCACCAACAAACGCAATTCACAGACGCTGATATAATCACAGAATCAGACACAGATGCAAATACTAAATAAAAGTAGTAAAGGAAAGAATACACCAGGATTTTATACTGGTTCGGAGTTACCCAACATCCAGTCCCGCATAATCGTACACATTTCTTTTCAAAATAATCTCCCAGATCACACCCTCGGTTTCAAGGCTACGAGTTGCACCCACCTGTATTCGAGTTAAGGGCAACTCTCGTGATTTAACTAGGCTACAAGATGACCTAATTGATTTCTGAGGCTACAATCACACCCAATTGATTTCAAGGCTCAACACACCTTTTACTCAATAGTTTGATTTACAAAAGATCCTATAACTCTGAATAGCACTGAGATCTTATGGAGAGAGTGGCAGAAAATCAAATAAGAGATAATGAAGTTTGATTCACTTGGTATTTCGGTGGAGTATAGTTTGGGATTCTTTTAAAATAATTGTGGAAGATGAAAAGGAGAGAAAACAAGTGAAATATGATTAAAAATTCGTTTAGAACAACTAGCATTTATAGGAGATCAACGACCATATCTATTCGTGAAGAGATACGACGAATAGACACTTCTTTTGAAAATTTGAATTTTGAATTTAACGAGCACCATGTCGACATGGAGGGTTGAGTGACGTCGACATGCTCAAGGTAAAAATTGATGTTTTGATTTTCTTATTAAAATTGGTTTCTATAATTTGTGAAAACAATTTCTAAACTTTGTAAATATATTTGAATATAGTTTAAACATATAAAAATAATTTTTAATATATATAATCTTAATCTATAAAGTGATTTAAAATATGTTATATAAATATTTAAAAGCTAAATATTTAAAAAAAGAGATGGTTTAAAAACAAGGATAATTTTGAAAACAAAATATAAAAAAATGTAAAGATAGTTTTGAGGCTAAAATATTTAAAACCAAGAGAAATGTCTTTTTGAAAAGAAAGTTTTGAAAACATTTTAAAAAAACAAGAGATATATTTTTGAAAAGAATTTTTATAAAATTAGTGGATATTAAAATAGGACCACTATATGTTCCACTAGAAATTGTCGTAGGTTCCATCCATTAGGGTTCAATCCCTTTAACAGGCTCGAAGTTGATTCCATTCCACGAATAAATTTCGAATAAAGATGTACGTGCTTTTAAGAAGTTTTAAGATAATTTTAGACTCAATACTTATCTTGTACTCTTGAAATCTTGAACTCCTGATATCTTGATACTCATGAGTCTTCAATCTTGATATCTTCAGTCCAGAATCTCTATAATGCACAGTCTTTATTCTTGGTACCTGTATGTTTATATCTTGCATATACATATATATCTAAATTATAATATTTGTATTTATATTTTATAACAAGTCCTAAGGTTGTTGTTATCAAAACCATCATCTCAAGGACTTACAATATTATGGTCTTTTTCACATGTATACTCTCGATCAATTATGAGTGCACTTCATACAATCCTTTATTGGTACCTTTGTGTTATAGTTCACTTTAAGCTTCCACCACACGATGCTACTTTCACCCGTTTATGCTACGAACCCCAAAGTCATTATTGTAGGATTGAATTAACCCTAGAGGGGGTGAATATGTCTTCTTATGATTCATAGAGCAATAAAAATTGCAACACAGATAATAATAAAATAAATTTAAAAGTAGAAGCAACATGCAAATTTACTCAGCTTCAGCAATACTTGCCTACTGCTGCTCCAAGATTTCAAGAAAGATTAAACAATCAAATGCTTACAAAAACATTGTAAACTTGCGACTATCACTTACCTGATTATTCTGACCTTAAGCTTAGGAACTTTGCTTCAACTCTATCCCCGAGCCAAGAACGTCTCGAACTACACACCGTAGTTCAATTCTAGTTACAAATTAGAATTTTAAAATTTAAAACTAAATTACAATTAAAATAAGAGAATAGAAATCTGAATAAATAATATATAAATTTTAAAGTAAAACAAATTGAGCCCGAAAATAAAGTGTGGTCTTCTTTATGCTTGTTCTTCTCTTCTGTTTCAAACCCGATCCTATTTTGTTCTTTAGGAATTCCTGAAAGCCACCAATTTGATAATTGAATGATGAACTTTTATCCTTATCTCCTTATCAATCAATCTCTTCAATGGCTTAGCGATTAACAAATTCGGTTGCTTTCTTAGTCGAGCTCTTTTTTCGTTGATTATTGGATTTGAATTTGATTCTCCAATTATATTTGAATGTTTCTTCCTGCTCGACTTGAATCAGTTGCCGATGATGAGTTTGGTTTATATAGGGTATGGTTGTGCAAAAATATTTCGTGATTTTATTATATTTCAGAATTTTTATTTTTTATATTTCAACTCTTGAATTTTGCTCAGGATTTGAATTTTCTGGTTTTCGTCCTTACTTTGAATCATTCAACTCTGATTTGAATGTTCTAATCTTTCGATTATTCTTTTGAAGCATTGTTGATTTTTGAACCGACGTTACGCATACTTGATTATGCTGGGCTGTTGTTTTGATTTTGTGACTTATTTGCGCTGGCGAACTAATCTTGACATTGTTGACTTCGAATTTTTGCTTTCTAATGTTCTTCGTACTTTAACCGCTCTACTTGATTTTTCTCTATGTGTGTGTGTTTTTGTCCTTATGTGCATTTATTTTCGGGTCTTGAATTGAATTATTGCTTGTTAGATCTGTGATGCTCCTATATACACTCCATACTTGTACATATACATGTATATACATATATACATATATGCACATAAGTGTGCACTGTTCTTCTGTGTTTTCTGTTTTCCTTTATCCTCATATTCTACAAGCTTGTGTGTATTCAAGACCTTGTTGTCATCCTGAGTTGTGCACTTCTTGTGTTGAACTTATGTGTGTTGCTGTCTTAGTTTTGTATGTTTTTGGTTGTGTACTTGCATGTTGCTTGTGGTCCTTATGTGTGTGTGCACGCATGACTCTTTTGACCTATTGCATCTTTGAGTACTTCTGAGTTGTGCACTCATGTTGTGTGTGTACTTTGCTATGTGTTTGTTGTGCTTCCCCTCGTATGCCTTTTGGACCAGAGTTAGTTCGTTGTTGCCCATGACATTATTGCCTTGTATTAAGCCTAACCATTTGGGCTTGACCTTATGTGCTTCCCTATGTGTGCATTGTACCTACATATAATCTGTATTTGAATTGCCTTGTGCATTGCTTTGTCCTTTTGAACTGCATGTTGTTATGCGGCTGTATTTCGGCATGCCTAGTGCATTATGATTAGTTTTCTTGCCTTTGTGCATTTCCACTTCCATTTGTTTGCATTTTCTTTGTCATTACGGTGGCTCTCTTTTGTGTGTGCAGGCATGGCTGGCCTTGTATTAATTTGCCTGGCCTGGATGGTTTGTTGAGTACATGTGTACTAGCCTGTGCAAGCCTATGTGCTTATTTGTTAGCTCGACTAATGTACTTGGTTGTGCACTATGTTGAGCTGCTTGTGAGCAAGCGTGATATGTGTAAACCTTCTTTTCATGTGCTTTGTGCACAAGTTATGTGAGCATATGTACATATGCATAGCTTTTTTATTATGCCTATTTATTTTATATTTCTCGGCCTTAAGGTATGTACAGTGATACATTATGCATGCCTTAAGTTGCTTACGCACATTATTGACTCGATTTTAATTTTTTCTCCCACACGAACATTTTGTAGCGGTTCTTGTATATACATGTTGTACCATTCCATGTTCACTAATTTTAGTCCCTATTTAAAATAGAAAAGAGTAAAACTAGTAAACTTAGACAACATCGAGTTCAAATATATTTATATTTTGCAGTTTTAGTTTATTCCTTTTTACTTTTTACCATAGTGCTATTTGACAGGTAGAGCAGATTTTCATTTGGACAAGGGATAGAGTGAGAAGTCAAACATTGGAAATGTGATTACAAAAAATATTTTATTTGAAAAAATGTGTTATATGAGAGAGCAGCAATTTTTGTGTATGACAGGGTATGAAAATTATGGGAACTCTTGTTGTAATTGTGTGTATTATTAAAATTTTATTGAAATAAAATATTTGTTGAAATAAAAATTTTATTTATTTATCCCATTCGGTTATATTACAATAGTACTGCTACAAACACATATATATATATGTTTATTATCATTAAACAAAAACAATTATATTCTACAATCTCCCCTTTTTGGTGATAACAAAATACATTAAGTTTTTGTACCAAGAAATGTGTTTGATGTGTCGTGATTAAACTTCCTTATTTAAATGCTCCCTTTACAACTATACTCCCCATACATAGATGTATGTAATACAAAAATTCCAAAGGAAAAAAAATTGGATATCAAAAGAAAAATGATTTCCTAGATGCTAAGCAAAAATAAATTAACTTTCGAATAACATTTATTGAAAAAAATCTTGAATATCGACAAGGTTATTACTCAAACAACAAAATTTTAACTTCTCCTCCCTTTTGTTATCGTCAAAATTACAACAATAATAGATATAGTGATTGATTTTGAATGAAACTATAAATCATATAGAGATAAAAATATATTAATTTTTTTAATCAATTAAACAAAAATCATGATATTTTATTAATTAGACACATATCCTGTTTTAGAGTTATGGTTGGGTTATGAATAAGGGGAATTTTATATAGTGATAGCAGTGGGGTATTTTTAATGAAGGAAATTTTTTTGAAATTTTGAAAATTATTTTTTAAAAAACAAAGAATATTAAGCACTTTCTAAATATGCATAACTATTAAGACTTTTGAATGAGATTAGTAGCTACTTAAAAAGAAAGTCAAGCCATACATAACCATTAGAACTTTTAAAAGAGGTTGGAAATTCCTTGAACATTTATCCCTCTCTTGTATAAGAATTTCATCCGTGCATTATCCTGAGGACTTTTAAATGAGAATGGATGCACATACCTAGATATTTATTCATCCATGCATATCTAGAGTGCATTGACAAACACCATTCTCCAAGTGGTTAAATGATTCGACTTTGGTGCGAGAGGTCACAAGTTCCAAAACTTGCATAGCGTGATTCGAACATATATCAATAAATGATTTGTGATATGTTGTCCCAATGACATGTTGTATCTAAGTACCATTTGACAAGCACCATTGTCTCAGTGGTTAAGTGATTCGGCTTTGGAGCAAGAGATCATAAGTTCGAAACTTGCGTAGCATAATTCGAATGTTTATTGACATGTGATATGTTGTCCCAGTGACATGTTGTATATAAAGTACCATTTAAAATATATATATATATAATTCCTCCTTTTTTGAAATACCAACTTCTACATACTATATTAGATTCTGGTGTATGGATTATAAGAAAGATGATACCGATAGAAATGATCATGGAATATGTATTGACTAAAAAAATAATATAAAACTTGTTCAATTTTCAAGAAATTTTAACATATTTTTCCTCTAATTATGAAGTATAATTTAATCACTACTTATAACTTTCTCAGTCACTATTAATATCTTTTGAAAGATTTCAAAAGATTCAAGCAATCAACTACCATCTTTTCCGAGTAATTTCTTACTAAAGTAAACAAGAGTTTTTTGTTAAAGAAAATCGAAGTAAAAAATCGAAGTTATTTGCAAAGTGCCCATATCCAAATGATGTTGTGAAAATCTACTTTTTGGATGGGGTTTTGCAAAAAATATCTGGTAATTTTAAAATCAGTTGAAATATAATCCCAATGCAAATATGATCTCGAATGTAAAAATGTCTTATGCCAATTGTACATTAACTTCCTATGGTGGCATATAATGATATCTTGGTAAAGTCATTTACATCGAACAAAGGCACACATAGCTAAAAATTCTCTAACTAATGATTTGTTTTGTTAAGCACCATTAATGGCAACAAAGGTATTTGTCGTACATAATTAATTGGCTATGGTTGTTTTTAAGATTCATTCTATTTGAAATCATTATTTGAAAACTTTAAGTCCTAAGTTGGTTTAGCATTAAACATGAAATATGTAGATATTCGGTATTTCTAATCAAATAAAATTGGTTTCAAGTCAAATCAATCAATCGAGCAAAAGTTAGGTCTAAAATCCTACACCTTGTTTGCATGAGTCGGAAATTATTTCAAGTAATATGTTGAAACGATTACTATTATTCAAGATTTTACTTTGATGTGTTTACTTCAAAGTCATCTTTTAAGTTCAAGCTGGGTGTTCGAAGTAATTTTTATGATTTAATTTTATTAAACATTTGATTACCGTTAGTGATTGTTTTTGCCGATACAAATAGTAAGACCTTAGGAAAAATAGAGTCTCAATCTATATATTCAATGCTACATGAACTTTTTTATAACAATATTAGAAATAGGGACCTGGTTGACAAAGCCCCATAAAAATAAGTATGTTTGTGGATTACATTTCATTCTATTTCTACATTGCTCGGTTATCCATAATCAATCTTGTTTACTTCCAAGTCCTCCTCTAAGTCTAAGGTGGACTTTTGATGTAAGTTTTATGATTCAATTTTGTTAAATTTTTAAGTGGGATCAGTAAGTATTTTCATGTGTGTAAATAGTACCATCCTTTAAAATATTATTTAAAACCGAACCAAAAATAAACATGTTATTAAAATTTTAAAATCATCTAAATTATGCAACTTCTTTAATTTATGTTTTTTAACAATCTATGCATTTAGGTTTTAAATTAAAAGTATAAAAGGAAAATAGATACATGTTAATTTTAACATTTTTTTATACATAAATATCAAACATTGTAAACGAACATCGTCATGCGATATCGTACTTACTAAGTTTTGAATGGAAAATTTGATAAAATCAATTATTACATTGTAATAAAAGATCTTTAAGTGAAGAAATAAAGATAAGTTACCAAAAAATTAGAAAACCATCAGAATTTTAATCTTTCAATCATACGATTCATAGATTTTATTTGTTTGATTTAAAGCCTACAGATTAAACACCAATATAAAGGTCAATCCTTAATAAAAAATAGGCATAAAGAAATGAGCCAAAAATAATTGTATATTTGTTATTTTAGAGTGGAAAACTCAATACAGTTATAGATTTATTATACATAACATAAAATTCAAACTAGAAATAGAATAAAACAAATGAAACTTAGTAAGAAAAAAACATGCTTACCAAATAATAAATTTAATTTTTTAAATTTGTAATAAAATATCTTGAAGTGAATAAATAGAGATAAGTTACCACAAAATCAAAAAATCATCTGAAATTAAATTTTCAAATTCTATAACTCGTCGATTCCATTGTTCCAATCTAAAACCTACAACAATTTTGATAACAACAAAAACGCCAATCTGAAATATAATAAATTGTTGGGATCCCTCCTTAATTGGAGAGTTTCTAGAAAATTCTAGACGTTTCTAGAGAAATCTAGAATTTTCTAGAATGTTCCGGAGAACTCTAGAGAAGTGTAGAACTCTCTAGAAGCTTGTGGAAGAGTGTGGAACCCTTTGGAATATTCTAGAGATGTGTGGAACCTTCTGGAACCTTACGGAAGAGTATGGAAGAATAAAGAAGGGAATGTAAGAGTGTAGAGATTCCTAGAGAGTGTGGAGCATTCTAGAGAATCAATCTCTACCGTCGGATGCAAGTAATCTCCACCATTCATTATGGAGGTTGAGTAGTATAAATAGTAGAAGGAGCCCTATTACTAGCCATCCAAGAATCCAAGGAAGAAGCCACTTCTTAGAGTGAGGAAAAACTTGAGAGTTAGAGAGATCCTCTTTGAGAGAAAAGAGTGATAGCTTGAGAAGTCTTTATCCTCAAGCTTGAGTGAGCCACCAAGTGTGAGTTACTTTTGTAATCATATTATTGTAATCCTACTATTCTTTTGTATAGTGGAAGAATCTCCATATTGGAGAATTATAAACTCTTGTGCTTCCATTGCTACTTTTAATCTTAAAGTGCCTATCTTAACTTCACGAAGCGGGGAAGGCCGAGATTTCCCCAACGGTGGTATCAGAGCCAGGTTCATCCGTAGCCGTAATCAAGCTCGTGTAAGTTCAAGATGGAGGATATTGTCGCTCATGATGGAGACATGTTCAAGCTCACAGCTAACAACTACTCCTATTGGAAGCCGATGATGGAGGACCACTTGTATTGTAAGGATTTGCATGAGCCCATCATCTACAAAAATAAGGTGGAAGGAAAGAGTGATGCTCAGTGTGAACTGTTGAACCGTAAGGCTGTTGCTATGATCCGTAAGTACATCGACAAAACTCTCTTCGAGCATGTTTCTACTTATACCAATGCCTATGAATTATGGACAAAGCTTGAGTCCATGATTCAGAAGAAAACGCCTCGCAACAAGGCCAATTTAGTTCGACGGTTGGTGAAATTGGAGTATAAGGATGGTCATAGTATGATTGAGCACTTAAATAACTTCAAGGGGCTCATAAATCAACTAACAAAAATTTATATGAAGATTGATGATGAGCTACAATCCATTCTACTCCTTAATTCCTTACCGGAAAGTTGGGACACACTTGTTGTCACGCTAAGTAACTCAGCTCTGGAAGGAAAGTTAACTATGGATACCGTCAGTGACAGCCTTCTTGGTGAAGAAGCAAGGAGAATGAAACGAGATGAGTCTATCCATCCCAAAGCTAATGTTGTTGAGAATCAGGGTAGGAATGAAACCCGTGGACGTAGTAAGAGCCGAAATCCCCATCAATCTCGAGGTAGATCCAAGTCACGCTCGAAGATTGCATGCTATTACTGTGGAAGGATGGGTCACAAGAAAATGGAATGTCGAAGCTTCAAAAGAGACCAAAAGGCCGGTAATGTTAAGCCTGACCAAATAAGCCTAACGAAGAAGCAAGAACAAAAGAGTACTACTGCCATAGTATTAAAGGAAGATCTGCTATATCTCGTTGGTGAAAGTAACATTCTAAACATTGCTTGTGATGAGAGTTCTTGGATTGTTGATTCTGGTGCTTCCTTCCATGTTACTCCACATGAAAACTTCTTCTCATCCTACCAAAGAGGTGACTTTGGCATGGTGCAAATGGGAATCAAGATAGACAAGATTGTTGGAATAGGAGACATCACTCTGACGACAAGCACCGGGTGCAAGCTTGTTTTGAAAGATGTGAGGCATGTCCCGACCAGGCGCCTTAGTCTTATCTCCGCTGGAAAGCTAGATGATGACGGTCTAATGAATTACTTTGGTGAAGGGAAGTGGAAGCTCACCAAAGGAAGTTTGACAATAGCTCGAGGAAAGAAGGTAGGATCATTGTATATAATGCAAGCTAAGCTATGCAAAGGAGAAGTAAACATCTCTACTGATGATATGGACACATGGCATAAACGACTTGGGTACATTAGTGAGAAAGGTCTTCACATACTCGCTCAGAAACAACTCCTCCCTGATGTGAAAGGTAAACCACTTCATCCTTGTGCTCATTGTTTAGCTGGAAAAGAACATAGGTTGCTTTCCAAAGATCTTCTCCGCCCACAAGAAGAAAGAACATTCTAGACCTTGTGCACACCGACGTATGTTCGATGCCTGAGAGATCCATTGGTGGTGCTCTATATTTTGTCACCTTCATTGATGATCATTCAAGGAAAGTATGGTTGCACCTGTTAAAAGCAAAGGATCAAATGCTTGATGCCTTCAAAGAATTCCATGCTCTGGTGGAGCGTGAGACTGGACGGAAGATCAAGTGTGTATGATCAGATAACGGAGGTGAGTATAGAGGTTCTTTTGAAGACTATTGCAAGAAATATGGCATTAGGCTAGAGAAGACTCCACCCAAGACACCACAATTGAATGGGCTAGCTGAGAGAATGAACCGAACCATTGAAGAAAGAGTTCGTTGTGTGCTCTCTCATGCTAAGTTACCCAAATCATTCTGGGGAGAAGCTATAATGGCTGTGGCCGACATTGTCAACCTCACAACATCAGTTCCTTTGGATGGGGCCATTCCTGAGGAAGTTTGGACGGGCAAGAGGGCTTCATATAATCATCTCAAGGTGTTCGGGTGCAGGGCATTTGTTCACATCCCCAAAGATGAGAGAGCTAAGCTTGATGCAAAGACGAAGGAGTGTATTTATCTTCGTTCACCTAAGGATGAATTTGGGTACCGGTTGTGGGACCCAATTAACAAGAAGGTTATTCGCAGTAGAGACGTTGTATTCTTCGAAGACCAAACAATTGAAGATATCAAAAATTCAGAGAGGCCAAGATTGAGAAGCAGTAAGAACATTGAACCTACTCTGGTTCGACATGAAGATAATAACACACAAGAAAGCAGTGAAGCTGAAGATCATGAAATTCATGATGAACCGGTTCAGGAAGAACCTCAATCTAGCACTCCAATCGCACGAGAGCCAAGACGATCCTCAAGGGACAGAAGACCATCCACCCGATACAACACAGAGGAGTACGTTACGCTCACTGATGAGGGGGAGCCTCAAAGCTATAAAGAAGAAATGAGTGATTGTCATAAAGAAGAGTGGAGAATAGCCATGCAAGAAGAAATGCAATCCTTGCATGAGAATAACACATATGAACTAGTGGAGCTACCAAAAGGGAGAAGAGCTTTGAAGAATAAGTGGGTGTATAGAACCAAGACCGAAGAGAACTGTTCAAAGTCTCGCTACAAAGCTCGATTAGTCGTCAAAGGATTCGGACGAGAAAAAGGTACTGACTTTGAAGAGATATTCTCTCCCGTGGTAAAGATGTCATCAATCCGAGTTGTGCTTAGCCTAGCAGCTGTGCAAGATTTGGAGATTGAACAACTCGATGTCAAGACGACATTTCTACATGGTGACCTAGAGGAAGAGATCTACAAGGAACAGCCTGAGGGATTCAAAGTTCCAGGCAAAGAAGATCTAGTGTGCCGCCTCACAAAGAGTCTATATGGACTTAAGCAAGCACCAAGGCAATGGTACAAGAAGTTCGACGCATTCATGGCAGAACATGATTTCAAAAAGACGGAAAGCGATCATTGTGTCTTCATAAAGAGGTATGTAAGTGGTGACTTTCTCATACTTCTGCTCTATGTTGATGATATGCTAATCATTGGACAAGACCGCATAAAGATAGCTGCTTTAAAGAAAGATCTAAGCAAGAGCTTTGCCATGAAAGATTTGGAGCCGGCTAAACAGATTCTTGGGATGAGAATAACTCATGATAGATCAAAAAGACTGTTATGGCTATCCCAAGAGAGATATATCGAGAAAGTCTTGGAAAGGTTCAACATGCACAAATCAAAGCCGGTTAACACTCCACTAGCTGGGCACTTCAAGCTAAGTTCGAAGCAGAGTCCGACAAGTGAAAAAGACAAGGAGGAAATGAAGAAGAAACCATACTCATCTGTAGTAAGCAGTCTCATGTACGCAATGATATGCACAAGACCAGATATCGCTTATGCAGTTGGTGTTGTCAGTCGCTTCTTGGCTAACTCAGGGAATGAGCATTGGGTTGCAGTCAAATGGATCCTCCGATATCTACGTGGAACTTCCAAAAGATGTTTATGCTTTGGAAAAGGAAAACCTGTGTTAGAAGGATATACAGATGCAGACTTGGCTGGTGACATTGATTCAAGGAAATCAACATCAGGATACCTAACCACTTTTGGAAGGGGAGCTATTTCATGGCAATCAAAGCTGCAAAAGTGTATTGCATTATCCACTACAAAGGCAGAGTATATCGCAGCTACTGAAGCTTGCAAGGAGATGTTGTGGGTGAAGAACTTGTTGCATGAATTGGGAGTGGATCAAGAAAAGTATGTCTTGAAGTGTGACAATAAAAGTGCAATTTACTTGGCAAAGAATTCAACATTTCATTCCCGCACAAAGCATATTAATACAAGATATCACTGGATCCGAGGAGTCCTCGAGGAAAAGCAAATACATCTTAACAAGGTTCACACAGATGAGAACTGGTCTGACAAGATGACCAAGGTAGTACCAACAAAGAAGTTTGAAGATTGCTGTCAAGGTGCCGGCGTACTACTACCCCCAATTAAGTCAGGAGTGGGAGATTTGTTGGGATCCCTCCTTAATTGGAGAGTTTCTAGAAAATTCTAGACGTTTCTAGAGAAATCTAGAATTTTCTAGAATGTTCCGGAGAACTCTAGAGAAGTGTAGAACTCTCTAGAAGCTTGTGGAAGAGTGTGGAACCCTCTGGAATATTCTAGAGATGTGTGGAACCTTCTGGAACCTTACAGAAGAGTATGGAAGAATAAAGAAGGGAATGGAAGAGTGTAGAGATTCCTAGAGAGTGTGGAGCATTCTAGAGAATCAATCTCTACCGTCGGATGCAAGTAATCTCCACCATTCATTATGGAGGTTGAGTAGTATAAATAGTAGAAGGAGCCCTTGTAACGTCCCGCCTTTTTGCACGATTTAAACAGACAAACATGTCGATTCAAACCATACGTAAGGGCGGATTGTTATGGGGTAAATAAGAAAAATAGAGAAGAAATAAAACAAAATAGAATCTCACAGCGGAAGGATAAAATATAATAATAAAATATACAGTTTATAAAGCTGTTTTACAAAACTTTTGATTATATTATACAATACATCTCAGAGTATACATACCATATGACAATGCAGCGGAAAAAATATGAGTGTAGCGGAATATAATTTATAATAATAACAGAAATCTCCGTCTTCGTCCTCCAGAGCTAAAGTCTTTGATCCTGAAACGCTCGGACTGACCCGAGCGAATTTGAGAAGACAAAAACACTCGAGTCAGAACTAAAAGATCTTATGTAAGTTAAATTTAACAGAAATAAATATGAGTGCAGTAACTCAAGCGATGCTCGGGATTTACATCTCCTAAGGATCCGTTAAACTATTTACTATGTAGTATATTGCGCTATTATAATAGTGTCTATTTATAAAATAAACTTACTTTTTAATAGCGTTAAGGGGTTACCCATATAACCCTTAACACAAATAATGCCAATAGTCTATACAGTACCGTAATACCTCCTGATCGGGAGGCTACCAAAGGATACTCCATAGGTACGACACAAATAGAAACTCGTACAAGGCGCGCTGGGGTAGGTGACACGGCACAACTAGGCAATGCCAGGGTAGATATACCAATTGCTATCCGGGCTGGTGGAAACGCGCAGCGCGCAGCTACCGCCCACCTCGAACAAACACCCCCAAAATCAAAGAAATCAATAGTGGCCACCGAATCAATCCAAAGTCAGAGTATAGTATCGAAGGAGTGCGTTCGATCAGAGGAATGACCTCATTGGCCCGAGAATCGCTCCTGTTTTAGCCACCTTATGCCAACTCACGGGAGTTGGGTCCACGTATTTACCTTATACGAAACGCCGTCACCAACCTACTTCATTCTGGAATCTCCACCGCGTACACGGTTGTTAAAGTGGTTTTCGGAGTTGGCAGAGAGTATGACAACTTCCGATCCCGGTCTCTTTAACAACCAAACGTTATTATAACACCGTGGTTCTTAAAATAATTTATACTTTTAAAACCAGAATAAAATATCCATTTTAAACCCATATAAATACGATATCATTTATATTTTTAAAACCTCAAAACAATATGATATCATCTTTATTTTTCCAATATATTCTTTCCAAAAATCATAGTGGTTTCAAAGTAAAACATTTAGAAATCAAAACTCTTGAATATAATATTTCCAAATTATACTACCTTGAAAGCCATAACTTTGAAACAAATTCCATCTCTTAAATGGTTAAATATTAAATTACTTTTATAAACCAAAATAGCTTCTTTACATTTCACAAATCAATTTCCAAATATCAATTTAACCTTCCAAATACCATTTTTAATTCTTATGTTTCAAAGCTTTAAATATTTCACCATTTAAAAAAACAAACTCATTTGACAAACCCATATATATCAAATTCAATTACAAATTATTTAGATTTTGAAATGTTTACTTAATGAATATAATATAATTTAGGTAAAACCTTTAACTTCACATAATTGGAAAATCTTTCAATTTATTAACTTGATATATTCATTTAAATCAACCTGATATTCATTTAAATCACTTTACACAAAAAATCAAGTTATAAAAATCATATCCTTTAAAAATTTTATTTTTTATTAAATTCCAATTTACTTAATATTCATCTTCCAAATCTTATTCTCATTTAAGTCATAAAAACTCCAGAAATTAGATTTTAAATAAATGCTTATTCGTATTTGATTTTAAAAATCAAACTTTATTTCATACTTCAAATCAAATTTATACAAAGCTAAAAAACCGAAAATTACTATATATATATATAAATAACCAATTCAATATCCCATAAACCATATATATATATATATATATAGCTTTACAAAACCATAAAACATTTCAAAGTATATTTTATATATATATACCGTGGTGCCTGTATAAAATTTTCTACCCTATGGTCAAGTGATACGGATATTTATCATTTCAATCCGCAATTTAAAATAAAAATGCGGTTGTATATCATTTCAAACCGCAATCCCGAATGAAATGAAATGCATAGCAACTTGCAATTAATAAAATTAATCATCCATTCATCCATCAATACATACATCCATTTATCACAGTCATCATCCAATTTCAAACAATCATCAATATATAACAGGTGATAAATAATGGTATCAATTACCAGTTTATACTCAAATAAATTTAATAACTGTTAATTGGCAGTTTATATGCAAATAAACGTAAATTTAACTGGCAGTAAATATGGAATAAAAATTAAACATAACTATGACTGGCAGTTAATATGCAAATAAATAAATTCTAACTGTCAAATTTATATGCAATAAATCAAATTAATTAAAAGTTGTATTAAATAAATGCGTTTTAACAGAGATAATAAATAAAACATGCCAAACAGTCATACATAAATTTCTACTCATATCTAAAATCAAATTAACAAACATAAGAAATTTTAGAAGTTGTGAGTGCGTTAAAACACTCACCTTTTGAATTTAAATCGAATTTAAATTCAATTTAAACTCAAAAATTCGACGGTCTCCGAATTGGTCCAAACCTACGTCAGCAGATCTGGAATTTGATTACGATCCTAACAAAAAAAATCTCGCGTGAATCGGACTACGTATGAGAAAGTTATCCGAAAATTTCGATTGAAACAAAAATTAAATAAAAAAAAATAAAAAAAAATATCCCATCACCATGCCACGTCACAGGCCACGTCCTTCTTCTCAAATTCGAGCACGCTACTGCACCAATCAAAAAAAACGGACAGTACCAACAGATTACGCTCTTCGAGAATTATGACATATAATTTTTCCGGAATTTTTAGAGGAGTTTGAAATATATTTTTTTTATTATTTTTTTATTTTTTTTAATTTGGACTGTAATTGAATCTAGAAATTTTGCAGCCATTGGAAGAGAAGAAGTTGAAGAAAAGAACACACAGAGAGAAATGAAGATAGATGGAGGCTAGGGTTTACACAGCCTATAAATAGACAAAGTGAAATAGGATAGGTGAGCACGAATCATAAACGCGCAAAACGGTTGTTGGCCCACCAGAATATTTCATATTAATTGGATACGTTACGGATTAGTAAATAAATTAATTTCTTCCTCAGACATTTACACTGAATTTTAAACGTATTTACAAATGTAAATTTAGATGCTTCATTTACAAGTTTCAATATAAATTCACTATTTCATTAAATTCCAAGTTCATAGATAAGTTTCCATTTTCAACCAAATTTCTAAATTACCGTAATAATTATCTTAGATTTTTATTCATTCTCAATAGATTTAACTATTGTAAATTGACTAAGTTTTCATACTATAAAAATCCACATTTCTATGTATATATACATTTGAATTCCCTACTAAAATATTTTATTTATATTTCGCAATTACTTCCAATCCATTTTTTTTTTGGCATCGCACTGTTACTTAAATAAATAGCCTATACCGACACTAATTATCATTAATTTGAAAACGAGTTACCAAATTTTGGATTTTATTAATAATTATTATTTATTACTTCATTGTTTATTCAAATTTAGACAATTTAAGATGTTTCTTAAATGCTGAGTACATTATTAACTTCAGCGTAAAACTTCAATTTTATTTTATCTACAAATTATAAATTAACTTTGCAGAAATCCTTTAGTTGACCTTTCATTTAATTATCCCACCTATTGGTATCCCATAGATGGGAATTCCTAAAACATCTCCGAATTCCAACTTTAATTTCAATCACATAAAATGTTCTATTCAGTTTCCAATAAATTCAATAAATCCAAATGAATCTATACATCCTGCCTTCCATTCTTTTAATCTAACTAATTATCATATTCTGAATAAAGTTTACGTTATTTCCACCTATAAGCTACAAATAACAACGAATGTTGCATGTGATTTAGATTCTAAATAAATTGATGGGTAATAATTAATAATTCTCACTATTGCCCGATTTATTCCCATTCATGCTTAAATTACCACCAAACAATCATTAAATTTACCTATCTTTTATTGATTCCATAAAATCTATTTGCCCTGAGTTAGTTACTGCATTTATCAAATTCCAATTTCGCAATCACCTTAAATACATAAATTGGTATTGCATTAACATTTAAATTTATTAGCTTATGTCAACACTATTAACATTAATTGCAATGTATTACCAATTTTAGCCACTACCCTAACTACTAACTCATATTAACCTACATTATTCCCAAGAATTTCATTAGTTTTTCTTATATTAAATTTATCAACCATATTAATTAAGGTTTTTTTTAAAAAACAATTAATAAAATTCCCTTTAATATATACAACTTAGCAATCTATTAAGCATGGTATTATATTTCACGTAAATGTATATTTAATTACATTTATTACAATATTATCCAAATAAATTGAATAATCTAAGTATATAACTCCTAATATCCACCCATCTTGCCTTAATCCCAAATAACATACAAATTAAACTACCCTTAATTTCAATAATCCTATCATTACTTTTTATATTCCAAACAAATAAATTAATAATAGGTTAATTGAATCAGATTTACAATCCAACTTTAATTATTTGCAAATTTTGTCAGTTTGGACCACTTGGTAAATTCAGAATCCTTTAACAACTTCCTACATTAATTTATTTTTGAATAATCCCAAAATTTTCAATATTAAAGTACAAATCCAATTTATCAAAAATTAAAACTTAAATTTCAAGGAATTTATTTATTTAGGTTTAGATCCCGTTATTCACTAAAATTGGTTGGTATTTATTTCATTCGCCTCTTTAATTGTACGTAAATTTCTCATAAATACACCTAAAATTTCATTTAATTCCAACTGCTTCCTAATTTCCATTTCTACGTCTTAACACACTCTATATTAAACTTCTAGACATTGTATTACTTATCATATTAATGTAACCTTTATTTAGTGTATTAACATTTATTTCAATTCAAATTCTATCAACCAATTAAACATGTGACCTATTACTATTGCTTACAAATCAAAATATTGCATCCATTGTCATCTTCTGAATGGAATTAGTCTTTATTTCAAAACTTATCTAAATTTACATTGAGACCATATTTAATCCTCTTCGATAATATTAATCCTCAATTTATTAAATGGAATTAATATATTTTACATAACATGTTTTACGCATAAATTTTTAATTAATATTATTTCAACTTATTCCCCATATTCTCAATAATTACCTAACATAAATCTACGCTTATTTTATTCTACGTTCACACTTCCGTTACTCTCAAATCAATAAGTAACGTTCATATAAATAAATGTTATGTCAGTTTCCTATTTATTGCGATATTTTTATTTATTTATTACTGCATAACTTTACTTATTTTCTTCCCATCACTTTAAAATTAATCGTTAAAGTAACGCTTATCAATACACATCAAATTATTTACCAAATTAAAAGGTTTTGATTTTTTTAACAAATTAATTGACAGATAAATTAGGTAATGTATACGAATTGTTATTATACCCATAAATTTACACTTAACTAATTAAATGCCTTACTTATATTCTCTATCTTCCCATTATATTCAGGTGCAATACTTACACCAATTTTTATTGAAAAATTTATTCATATTACAAACAAAGGCTTAAATTACCATTGTTAAATTAGTGTTCAATATATATTTGTCACCTTTTATTATTTCTACTAAATTTTTATTACAAAATTCTATTAAATAAATTAAATCGTCGAAATTTATGGGTCGTTACAGCCCTATTACTAGCCATCCAAGAATCCAAGGAAGAAGCCATTTCTTAGAGTGAGGAAAAACTTGAGAGTTAGAAAGATCCTCTTTGAGAGAAAAGAGTGATAGTTTGAGAAGTCTTTATCCTCAAGCTTGAGTGAGCCACCAAGTATGAGTTACTTTTGTAATCATATTATTGTAATCCTACTATTCTTTTGTACAGTGGAAGAATCTCCATATTGGAGAATTATAAACTCTTGTGCTTCCATTGCTACTTTTAATCTTAAAGTGCCTATCTTAACTTCACGAAGCGGGGAAGACCGAGATTTCCTCAACATAAATAAACATAAAAATTGAGCCAAAAATCATTCTAAAGCTATTAATTTTGAAATGAAAACTCAATATATTTGTATTATTTATAATGTAAAATTCAAATCATATTTAGAACTAATAAATGGAATGTGGTTAGCAAAAAGAGTGGTTAAATAGTAAATTTATTTTGTGCTGTAAAACAAGATCTTTGAGTGACGAAATAGTGGCAAACTGCTACAAAATTTAAAAAATATCTGAAAATTTATCTATTGATTATCCGACTCATGAATTCCATTATTTCATTATGAAACTTCACAGCGAATCCGGGATCAATAAAAAAGTTACATAACGAAATGAACCTAAGTCATTCGATATTTATTAACTTATAATGGAAAAGTCTTGTATTATTCCAGATATAAAATGCAAATCAATAAAATGGATAATTATATTATTCAATATTTATGGTACATAAATGAACAGTTTTCTACACATAAATGGATTGTTGTATTATTCAAGTTGGTATAAATGGTTCGTTATTTTTATTTGCACATATATATTTGTATACACGTATAATAGGAAAGGTGAGTCATGACTTTCCATTATATCTCATATATTTCAATTTGAAGTGCACTCAGTATTAAAAAACACACGTGAACCCTATCTCCCACGTCCATTAAAGCAATCAACAATACAATCTTTCTGGTATAATAACATCTTTCCTTTTTTTTCTTTTTCTTTTAGGATTCTATAAATCTGCTCCCTTGGGTGGCTAACTTAATTTACGAGAAAACGAGAGAAGCCAGAAAGGTGAAATCTGCATAGCTTATTCTAAAATTCCGCGTGCCTCACTAACTTCTATTTTATACTAATTTGTTGGAAAATTTATTTCACCTTTGTTTGACAGTCGCCTCAGCGAGTTGATTTTTTTGTTTTGAATTTTGGTTACAAATAACCGATAATTCAAATTATTTACTTATTTAGACTTATGTGTATGGAATTCTTTTGGAGCCTATCTTATTCCCGTATGAAAACCATCTAAGCCAAAATTATTCTATGTAGTTAATTTCCATATCCATTGGTTTTAGCGCTTTCAGCCTGCGTTTCTCAACTTCGAACCGTAGACTACTGCTCCAATCCAAAGAAATTCAAAGCGCAAATAGCAAACAAGCACATTGGTTGTAAGGTCGTGATGAAAAAATGAACGCAAATAGCCATTTCTACGTTATTGAGGTAATTTGATTGTTTTTTATACCTTGAAACCTTTCCCTTTGCGTATTGATACTGATTTTATTGCAAATGATATGCTAGACATTTACTGACAGCAAACAATTCAAAACTGAGTCTGGAATTATTTAAATTGGGAATGAAAAGAAACTAGAATTTGTAAATTCAAACTATAATTTTTTAACTGCGAATTTATTTATCCTTTTACCCATACTAGAATTTTAATTTCCTTTATCATATTCTCATCATTGATATGAATTTATTTTGTATCAGTTTGTAAGAATATTAGGGAATTATCGTTAATAAGAGATAGGAAGTGAGAACAAAAAACATTCACTAAATGCATATGTGAAACATCAGATGTATTTATGTTTAGGGGGAATTAATTTAAAGGACAAAGATTTGTATATTTTTTGTCTCAAGGACACAACCTCAATATTTTTACTACAAGGACAAACATTTTTCAAAATTATTCATAAGGACAGCAAAACTGCTACCGATAACTACAAACTGATACCTAAAAACTGCTATCAATAACTAAAAACTGATACCTACAGAAAGTTGTCCTTCAGGATAAAATATTGAAGGTCTGTCCTTGAGGATAAAAAGCTGTGAAATTTTGTCCTTGACAATAATTTCCTGTTTATGATATTGGCACAACTGTGACCATTATAAACATCATATGTATTTATGATTTTTTATCTAAAATAGTAACGATGTTGTTTTTTCTTCAATGCTACTGATTATCACAATGCAATTTAAAGTGTTTTTGGGCTACATATGTGAAACAACATTTAGTTTCGCTTGGTAATTTAAAGTTGGAATGACTTGGTTCCCATTTAGATTTTTACATATCTAGATTAAAATGGAAATAAAGGGAAATATTAGGCATTAATTTTTTTTTAGGAGAGCATTTCACCACAAGTATCATCCAAGCTTGTTCACCGATCATTTCATTGTCATTTCAGGTGTGAATATGCATATTTGGAACTCCCGTTATCTCTGGAATGTATCTCTGACTTGACTACTTTATTTTACAATCATGAAATCTTTGTCGATTTTCATTTGGATTTCTATGTCCTTTCAAAATCTACTTATGCTTAACCAGTTTTTTGCATTATCGGAACTGGAATTTAAACTTTAAAAATTGGAAAGTTGAAGTTCGATGTTGAAATCCATCAACTTTTGCAACTGATTGATATTTGTAAGCAAAGAGTTATGAGTTATAATTTCTTTTTAAAAAAAGATGACTGTCAAAATTTCTAACCATTATGTTTTATGGGAAAAAAATAAAAGCCAGTACGAATATCTAGATTTTCTTGAGATGCTAAGAGAAACTATTAACTGCTAACAACTGTACACTTGCTATTTTAGATCAACCCTAACCATGATTTGCTACATGGTACTTAATTCAATAATTAGATCTAACAATATACTAGACTTAGTGAATGCATATGGGCATGTTAGTTTTGTCTTTATCTTAACATGTGCACATAATTTTGACATCTACTTGCTTTTGCTGCTAGATTTTAAAATTGGTTGAGTATTATGATATGACAAGCCGATTTCATTGATTCAATGGGCTGGAGTTTACTGTATAAAGGAAAATGGAAAGTGGGATGATCAAGGAGCCAGATGTATCATGATTCATTATATGGAGGTAATCATACATAATTCCCATTATGCCTCGCTTGTTTTCTAAAACAATATTTTATGTTCATCACTATATTTTTATATAAAACGTTTCACGATCCATCTGCTAAACCATTTCTAAATTATTCAGTTGGTAGCATTTGTGCAATCGAGAAAATTCTTTCCTATGGAAGTTGTAGTGAAATTCATCTAATTGTCAACAAAACAACTATTCTAATTTTGCTATATTACTAACTTTGGCAATTGCAAGTTGATCAAGTGTGTGGTTGAGGTTTGTGGGTGGTTGATGCAACAGAATGAACGTCTTCATATTTTTTTAGCTTCCTACAAGAGTTTAGTTAGGACTACATGTATATGTCCCCTTCCACGCTAGCTGCAGTTGGTGGCTACTATTTTGCAAACAGCTAGGATTTAAATTTCACATTCAAAGATATTGTTTCTCTTAGTCAAAAGCTATTGAATATACTTCCTTCGATAAATTAATTCTCTTCAGTTACATTAGTTTCATTCAATGGTTTGCTTTGTATCACACTGTCCTAATGCCTAATGTACTGTGTGTGTATAAAAATGCAGTTCATGGGGAATATAGCATTTTAGATCATTTGTTTAATAAATTGTTTTCCTATTAAGTTTCAATATTGTTTTTCCCATGTAAGTTAACTACAAAAAGGAGTTTTTGCTACACGTATTTCATAATATATAGGAAGCTTTTGCAACATGTGTTATGGTACGTAAACCTAGAAGTTGTTTTTTTTCTGTGTCTTTTATTACCCGGACATGCTTTATTTTAATAACTTCTTGAACTATTTTAATAGATACAGTTTTATTAAGTTATTATCTACAACAAAACAAAGAATCTTGGCTTCCTTAGTTATAGCATTTGAAAAAAAATAACGTTTAGCAAAACTATTTATGTACCATGGAAAATCAGTTAGGATTACAATTTCACTTTCAAAGATGTCGTTTCTCTTAGTTAAAAGCTATTAAATAGATGTTTGGTAAATTAATTATGTCTAGTTACATCTGTCGCATTCAATGAGTTGCTAAGTATCACACCATCCTAATGTCTGATCTACTGTGTGTGTGTATAAATGCAGTTCATGGGTAATATAGTGCTTTAGGTCATTTGTTTAATATATTGTTTTCCTAATAAGGTTTCAATATTGTTGTTACCATTTAAGTTAATTACAAAAAGAAGTTTTTTGTTACACATATTTCATTGTTTATAGGAACCTTTTGCGTAATGTTTTACGGTACGTAGGCCAAAAGTAGTTTTCTTCTGTATTTGCTTAGCATCACACCATCCTAATGTCTGATCTACTATGTGTGTGTATAAATGCAGTTCATGGGTTCAATATATTGTTTTCCTAATATGTTTCAATATTGTTGTTACCATTTAAGTTAATTACAAAAAGAAATTTTTTGTTACGCGTATTTCATTGTTTATAGGAACCTTCTGCATAATGTATTATGGTACGTAGGCCAAAAGTAGTTTTCTTCTGTGTCTTTTATTATCCAAACATGCTTTAGTTTTAATAACTTCTTGAACTGTCTTAATAGATACAATTTTATTAATTGATTATCTACAACTAAACAAAGAAGCTTGGCTTCCTTAGTTATAACATCTAGCATCTAGCAAAAATATTTCATGTACAATGGAAAAGTCAATGTACACAAGCCTTAGTAGATGAAACAACCATGTTAATGTATATTTGTTTGTATGCATGCGGATTTGGATTTAATGTATATTTCAGACTTTGACCTGATCAATGAAACTTCGCCTAACTATAATTATGGAATTACTTTAACTTTTTTTAGTGCAAAACTAATATAGATCAATTTTGAGTTTGGGGATTGATTATGGCTTCATTTGTAGTTGTTAAATGAAACTAGTGTTGTGCAAGAAAATTCCCTTTTCAAGATTGTGTGTGCACGTGCGTGTTCGTGCACGTATGTGCATATGTGATTTTGGTGCATGTCTATATGTATAAAAACTAACATCTAACGTTAAGCATGCCCTTTTTGGTGTTATTAGTAGGCTTACTTCAAAATGCTACCTCCTTTTTTTAATTCTAGATAAGTGAAGTCTAAAGCCTTCATTTTTTCTTATGATCTTATTTGATGTTGAGCAATAGTCTTTAGTTTGGTTTTTCAAGTAATGTTCCTCCATTTACACGTAGAGCAATCTAGTTTAATGTAATAGTAATCTAGGTTATCAATTTTAGTTTCACATAAACACTTTTGCCAGATTTTAATGTAAATTAGAAATAAATAGAATTTTTTTTTGCACTTACGGAAACATATGACATGACATTTTTTAAATCACATACATGATTGTTGTGGCATGAAATGTGGATCAAACTATTGTAGACTACTTTTCTCAAATCTGAACACATAGAGCTAAAAGAGCGTAATAACTTTACAGAAATATTACGTGGAAAAAATTGTTGGTATTTTTTGAACTACAGATAAAATATTCAATAACATATATAGTATCAATATATTTTTACAATATATCTATTTAGTTCGCTTACTTTTATGTTTAACTGAAGATCAAAATTGAAATTTGACAAGTGATGTCCGTGGAACAGCTAGTTGTCTTTTGTTATTTGAAGATGGATTTGCCATGGTTATTGACGAAAGATGTAACAACCCTGGTTTTGGAGATTACCTGTAAATATTAAACTATAACGGTAGTTATGATTTAATATTGTGAACTAAAACAAGATTTTGAGATTTTAAATTACTTATTTGGGATAAATAATGAATTTTTGGGAAATAAAATGTGAAAATAAGGTTTAAAAGCTTTATTTTGTTTGTCTGGGTTAATAATAAGTGGAAAATAATTTTTATTTAGAGAAATTGCAATAATTTTATTAATTATTGCCAATTACTTCTTTTAATAATTTTTAAAGGAAGTATTTGATTTTTAATGGTTGTTTATTGAAATAAAAGGTGGAAATTGGTTTAAAAATGAGTTTTAATTATAAATTTGAGTTTAGAATGGTTAGTTATATTTTTTTTAAGCAAGAAAAATATTTTTGTGGAATTTTAGAAGCTAAAAATAAGAGATTTTAATAATAAAATTGTTTTAAAAATAAAATTATTATTTTTATATGATGTAAAATGTTTTATTTAACATGTATGTATGTTTACATAAATTATTTGGGTTGAAATTTGAAGGTAAAAATTTCATTTACTTTATAACATAAGTGTATATATTTTGTTTAGTGTTAATGTATTTACATAGCTTATTTATTTTCTCTAATTTGGGCCCAAAGCCCATTAGTTCACTAAAAGCGGAAATTAAGAAGTGAGAAAAAATAACCTGTACGTACGTTGCTTCTCTCCTCTCCTTCTTCCTCCAGTAAGCAAACATAGAACTCACTCCATCAAATCCAAAATCAAAGTGAATCTCTTCAATTAAATACAACAAATAGCAATCTCTTTCAATCTAGAGTGATAATACAAAGGTAATCAAACTCCAAACTTGCAATGTCATCAAAAATCTTAGATTTTTGAATTAGGTTTCTAAATTATTGAAGATTTGCTCTTGCATGTTTGTATAAACTCTTTTTTTAGGTTGTTGAAGCTTCCTCAAGGCCAAAGTTTGCATCTTCCCTCCAATTAGCTCTTGTTGCTCTACTATTTTGTGAGGTGAGTTGCTGTTCACAATTGCTAGCTGAAGCAAAAGCTTCAAAATGCCAAAATCTAACCAAAAATAGCTTCAATACAATGATTTCATGTTCATGTTTTGTTTTTGTGAAATCTGAGTTGGTATGTCACTTTGCACATCATTTTCTCTCAATTTCGGCAACGAAATGCTGCCGGATTTTCTTCATTTGATAGCCTATATGTTGTAGCATATGCATGCCAAATTTCATTGCAAAACATATTCGTTTAATGCCTGGAAACTGTAGTGCAAAATCAATGCACAGCCTGGAAATTTTCTGTGCATATTTTGTTTGTTGAGTTGCTGCAAACATGGTCTGAGTCCATGTTTGCGATGGCATAACTATTTCATTTCTAACTGAAATTGCGTGATTCTTTTTTTTTCGAAAGATAGAATTTTCTATTATATGCATATCAAATTTCAAGTCATTTCGACTTAGATAGATTATAGAAATTTGCTGCCAAACTTTGACCTGGACCATGTTTTTACCCAGATTTTACAGTGAAAACACTGTCCGGATGCAACTTTGAAACATCATAACTTTTTCTTTTTTTTCCACATTTCATGATTCTTTTTTTGTTTGAAAGATGAAGTTTTCTATTGCAATAATACCAATTTTGAGCTTAATCCGATACAATTTGTTCCTCAGTTTCATGCCTGGAAGTTGAACCCAGAGTGGATTTTTAAGCCTGGCACATCCTTGTTGAACTGTTGCAAACATGGTCCGAGTCCATGTTTGTGACAGCATAATTTTTCACTTTCTTTTGAAATTCATTGATTCATTTTTTGTTTGAAAGATGAACTTTTCTACTTTATGTACACTAATTTTCATTGAATCAAAGATCATTCAGCCACCTGTTTTATGTCCGAAAGTTGAACCTAGAGAAGATTTTAGACCTGGATATTATTTTGCTCAAGTGTTTTTATGTTCATTTTCCATACGATTTTTGACTTTTACTTCAGTTTTTGTGATATTTCTGAAGTATTTTGAGGGCTGTGATGCCTATCAATAGGTTAGCCCAGTTTTAATGAATTTGAAATTCAAATTTTGAATTATTTGAATTTAATTTGAATTTAAATTTGAATTTCGGTTTGAGTGGAATTTTGCTTGTTTTTGGTCGTTTTCGAGCACGGTTTTCTCCAATTCTTTTTGAAATGATTTTTAAAAATTTAGAGGATTTAAAAATAATTATTATATAATATTCTTAATTATTTTCAATTATAAAACCTATTTATTCTTTATAATAAGGGAAATTTTCAAATATGGTTTCCAAATGGTTTTCGAAATCGGTTTTCAAAGCTTATTTTCAAGGTAAATTATTTTCTATAAAAATTATACATTTTTGCACTGTCGAGCGAATGAGAAGGAGAGTTAAACGATTGGGTAAAACGCGTAGTATGGGTTACGTGTGTTTATCCTTTCAGTTAATTCCTAACTTGTCCGTTTGATCGTTTTGACCTTCGAGTCGAGTTTACCGATGATATGAGGTGAACATTTTACTGCTTTGAGTGTGAAATTTACTAGCGATTAGTAAACCGTTTAGTGCGAACGGGTGGTATGGGACACGCGTTAACACTTTTCGGGTTCCTTTCCGAGAGTTTGTGACACATTTGCCTGTTGGCATGCCACTACTGGACCTTCGGGTCATTTTCCTTTGCGGCGTATTTGTCTTCGGACGTTTGCCACTGCGGCGCATTTGTCTTCGGACGTTTGCCATTGCAGCGTATTTGCCATTGCGGCGTATTTGTCTTTTGACGTTTGCCTTTGGATGAGGTACCTATTATGTGAAACAGCGCTCGACAAAAATAGCACGTGTAAAACCTTTTTGAGATGATTTTTACCCTTGTACATCGTCATTTTGGAATAGGTCCTTTGAACCATTCGGTGGCGATTACTTCGGGATTTTGGACTCTTGCGAGTTCTTTTGAGATTTTCTTTGCCTACACTGGCGTGTTGAGATTTTCCTTTTGGCGTATATGTATATTGAGATTGCCTATTGGCGCTATTTATGGGATTTGCCTTTTGGCGTTGTATGAGATTTTTATCTTTTTGTTGACATATGCCTTATGGCTTATATTGAGATGGCTTTTGCTTATGTTTTCCTTAGAGTTGCCGATATGGCGGGTTTGGGAATTAATCTTTTAGGAGTTTACATTATATTATTCCTTCAACCATTCTTATTTGATTTATGATTGCCGATGATATGAGGCATGCTACATTTTAGGATTCATGAGATTTCTCGTCTCCTTTGTGTTTTATGCTTATTGAAGCAATAATGTTCTATCACCTAGTGTAACCATATATGCCATACATGTTGTGTATCCTCCATGCGACTATGGTTAGCTTTCTTATGGTTTCTTCTTGTTTAAGAAGAATATCACTATGCTCTTATGCTCTATTATTCTACTATCACCCTTTTACTGATTCATTTAGCTAGACTGACCCGTTTATTTTATAATCGGGTTAGACCGAGGTGTTTCAGGTTAGGTACTTTTGGACTTAACCTATTCTGCTTCTGCATGGACTATTCTGCTAGCTCTTTTTGTTGTAGCTTTTTGTGTAGTCCTTTTTGGTTTCCTACTGTGTTATGTATGTTCTTTTGACTCGTGTTTGTATTGTGGTCGTCGTACCACATATGTGATGTATCATTTTGTATACTTTGTGATGTATCTATGTATGTGTGTATCTATGGGATTATCTGCTGTTCTGTGATGTGTTTTACATTTGAGTTGTTGTATTTTGTTCTGATAGTTCCTATAGCCACCTATGGCTTTGTATTAAGTATTTACTGGATATGTCGATCCACTTGAATAAAAAAAAGGCATTGTTGACGTATTCAATAAATATTTAAGACAAGGCTATATAGATGGTCGCTCCTATCCAGCCATATTCTCTGCATTAGAAGACAGTATTACCCAGTAATGCTCTTTGTTAATGTTGGTCTCGGGGTGGGGCGTTACAGAAGAGCCACGGGAAAAAGTATTTTATTTAGTATTAAATTGTTATTTTTAAAAGTATTCTTCACTTTTTAAGAAAGTTTTATTTAGGTAAAAGTGTTATGTACTCTTAATTAAATTAAGAAATTAAATAAAAATTAATTTTATTCAAATTAACTAGATTGGATCTAGTACAACTCAGTCGGCCCACTATGATCTAAATGAGAATTTTTTTTGTTGAAATTCATCCAATTTAGCCATGACAAAGCGGCCAATTCCAACAATGGCGGCATGTAGCACTTTTATCTAAAAAAAGTTTCTTAAAAAGTGAAAAAAAACCTTAAAAATTAACCATTTTAATGCTAAATATAATATCCTTTTAGGTGTTTCTTCCATGCACGCCTATGGCAAATCCATCTTTGAATAGCATGGCATAATAACAGTTCCATGGACTTCTACCTGTTATGTTTTAATTTTATCTTCAGTTAAATATAAGAAAACGAACTAAATAAATATATTTTAGAAATAGGTTGAAACTTTACGTGGTTGAAGTTTTTATCTTTAGTGCAAAATTTACCTGTCATTTTTATTACATAATGTTTTTGAAATTTTATCTTGTTTTACTGTGACAAACAACTAGATTATGTAGGTTTGATGAACAGCTTAATAATATATTTGTTCCAGATTGGTATTATAGTTATCTATTTGAAATTTTATCTTTACGTTGTAGTTAAAAGACTCATGAAAATGATTCATGTTAACTAGTTGTAGTTTTTTTACTTATGCATGGTGTTTTTGTTATGTTAGAATATATCTTTGTAATTTGATCATGATTGGTAACTTTGCTGTTGGTATGTTGTTTCCATGATAATATATTTAACTATTTCTATGGGCATGAAAACAAAAAATATACACAATGCATATGCAAATCTGAAAGACTTAATCTTAAAAAGGTGGAGAACACATATGAACATCTTATTGGGTTAAAAAAGAAAGAAAAAAGAATACATGCTCCATTTTCTTAACAAACATCCAATTTTAGAAGAAAAAAACCAAATAACTCAAAAACACGAACGCTACATGGACATACAAACACTAGAGTTGTTTCAACAAAGAGTTGATTGTTCCAATGTGAATTGTCTGGCATTTCTTAGAGTTGTTTCATTCTTTTCTAATGGTGAAACGTATAAAAATTAAGACAATAATTTGAAAAACTTACCTTCGACATGAACACTAGAATGCTTGATTAAAAAAACCCCGTAGCTTTATTAAATAAGAGAATTGATAGACTTTTTTAATTTTTTAACATTACTTTCTTATATATGAAACTTGCAATTGATATCCGATATCTTATATAAAACTTAATATGATAATTTTGGTAATATTGGTAACTATAGTAGTATATAATAATATAACATGAAATTTCAAATTTCAATTAAGCGTTTATGTCCTTCAAATTTTTATATAATGAACTTTTATACTTTTTGATGAAACTTTCTAAAAGAGCACTTTCAGCCAACGATGGCACATTTATAGCCATTTTTCACTCTGTTATACATAGAAATATGGTAAATATTAGTTCATATATTAGTTTATTGGACATACTTTATTTGCGGAATACTAAAATATTATAAACAAATTAAGTGCGTAACAGTACAATAAATTATGTACTATTTTAAAATTCAAATAGTATTTAACGATAAATTCTTAAATATAATAATTTTTAAAATTGAATTCTATTATTCATTTAACATTAAACTATTTCATAACATTGATTAAATTGAAATCTTTTTGTCAATTCAATCATATTTGAAAGCAAATATCTGAATATTCGTATTCTTCCTTAGTAATAGTTCTCATCCTGTATTATGACATCTCCACGTTTTAGGATACCGCTTTACATTTACAATCTAATAGTTTCATTTTATTATTGCAGCTCATCATAACTACTATGAATGCATTTAGCGTACAAAAAGTCATAATTTTGATTTTGGATCCCTTTCAAACCATGTATAATTATGTTGAAACTCTTTACTGCTTCCTTCAACATCTGAAGCATATGTAAAATTAATTTCAAGATTTCTATTCGTAATATTTTTTAAAGTTAAATAAAAACTATTAGGTTATTTGATTTGTGCCTTTTGATTAAATAACTTTTTCGAATGTTTGATTCCGCTGAACCAAATATTGATTTTGCATCAACAAAAAACTCCAATTTCATGGATTTTGGTATCTAAGTTATGGTCATTTCTCCTAACATATAAGGAATAAAAGATACATATTGATGATTTGCCATCTTTTGCGAATTAGTTTGTAATTATTGTTCCTTACTATTCATTTGTTAGGAATAGAATATGTTTGAATATGTTTGTTGCAGATTGGTATTATAGTTATCTGTTTGAAATTTTATCTTTACGTTGCAGTTAAAAGACTCATGAAAATGATTCATTTTAACTAGTTGTAGTTTTTTTACTCATGCATGGCATTTTTGTAATGTTAGAATATATCTTTGTAATTTGATTATCCAAACATGCTTTAGTTGTGACGAGAAGGATTTTTCGCGCTCGAAAATCGACATCCATACTTCATATCGTATTCGAATGCCATAGATTCGACCGTTCAAATCCGATTCGTCGGAGCTTATAACAACATTAAGTAAACAACACAGCGGAAGAAAAGAATAATACATTGATGTAAAGCTTTGATACAATATCTGATACAACAGATGATCCAATAGATATTAATATACATCAGAGATATCATACAAGAAATAGCAGCGGAAAGAAATATAGATAATGCCAGAAGCGGAACAAATAACTATAAGATAGTCTTCAAGGAAGAACTCCTAAAACTGCAACTCCATTTCCAAGAACCAATCTGGCAATAGCTCGAGATCCCAAAAACAATGCACAAAGATAAGCAAGTGCAGTCCATATCCAAAGACTGAACTAGCTCCAGATAATCTACTGAACCCAACTATCCGAAAAATCCAACTCTAAACTACTCGTGTAGAGAAAATTTTGAGCACCCAGAGTTTAGGAAAGAAACAATAAACTCTGGATCAGTCGTGGGACTGGTATGAGTAATAAAAACAGTTTATCTTTAAAAACAAAACAAGTAAATATTTTAAAATCAATTCGCAATGCTTTTTGAAAATGTAACTACCATAAGACCTCCCGCCATACACACAATGCAAATTCAAACTTGGAGGAGATTTCTTCTTATGATAGTCAAAGATGCTTACTACGCAAAAATCAAATCATTTGATTATTATTATTAGTGCATAGTGTAGAAAACATTTCAAAAGTAGAATATAAATCTTAGCCAGCATAGGTACCATTATATTATGCCTAGTATAGCTACTGTATTAGATGGCAGGTTCTACAACTAATACCGTACAAGGCTCATATTATTTCTTTGGATTTCCAACAAATGGTCAGGCTAAGGAACTTCCCATTTCCACATGAGAACGCCTCTGGAAGGACGTCCCCGAGAACCTAACCGGATCTCTGCCAACACAAGGCCGGGTTACCCCTAACTGGGTAACTACTGACACGAGTATGCCATCCCCTGATCGTAAACGACCTTTATCCGGGATCTCGATGACCAACAACCACAAAGTAATAAATTCGCAGTAACCACATAGGTTAAATATCTGGGCTCCATACCATGATACCACCTCTATCCAGAAGGAAATGCACATACCCTAAAGGGCGCTACCCCTAATAACCTTGCCACATCTTTCCTGTTTTGACCATTTCGGGGTGTGAGGTTCGACGAAGTCTCATCCACAAAGCTACGCTTTTCACCAAGCCATGCTTTGATCAACAAATGATCAACAACACTCAGCATGCCACATTACCAAGTTGGGAATATATCTGTCAACTACATAACCTCTGAGCTTGTACGTCTCAGAGAAGGGTGTTAAGCTAAGAGAATAAATGCTCCGCCACCAACAGAAATGTATTTGAATGAAATCTGCTTTATATCTCAAATGTAATGTCAGACAAACAATCCATACAAGTTTGTTCTGGGTCGAACAGAATCGAAGGCACTTCCGAAGAAGCCCTTGCAATCCGGGTATTCACAATCCCAATCGAACTTCCCATCACTTAGGAAATCTCTATACCAGCGCGACTCAGTGCAGAGACAATCGATAAGTCATCCTATCGTCTCGCAAATACCCGGTCTTCACCACCAGTCTTCAATGTTATCCATATATATCGTATCACTATTTGAAATGGGTTATATGACACAAAGGTCCTCCCCCGGCTAAACCAAATAACGAGCGCAATATTAAAAATCATACGGATACTGGGGTCTTAGTTAAATCACAGCTTAAAGCCCAAAATCTTTTATTCTAATGGTTAAAACAAGTTACCATTTCTAATCTTTTAAACAAAAAGATTCATTTCAAAAACCTTCAATGGTTTAAACAATTTCCACACTTTTAATCTTTTAAACAAAAAGATTCAATTTAGAAAGTTCACCCCGTTCACAAAGATCCATTTATGGATTTCAAGACAAACTTTTATTTAAATTGTATTAACTCATTAAATCTTTAAATCAAGATTTAACTTATAACCTTCAAAACTCGTTTACAAAGATTCATTCATAGCCTTTCAAAACAATACTATTTTAAGTTGGATTATTCGGTATTTGAAACAAAGACTCAATTTATAGCTTTCAAAATAGTTCAATTCTATTTCAAACTTGAAATCTTTTAACACAATTTGGAAATCCTTTCTTTAAATGAAAGCTATTATTATTTGAAATCAAGTAGTTTTCGTTTCAGAAAAATCCGATTATATTTGCACGAGTTAAAGCCTTTGAATATAAATTCAAATTCCTAAATCAATACTTTTAAAAATGGTTTAACCCATATAAACTCATTTATAAGTTGAATAGCCTTTTTGAACCCTAGTTTCCAAATCATAGAATTCAATTTCAAATATTGAATTCAAATTTAAATCAAAATATTTAAATTTCAAAAACTTAATCAAGTTATTCAAAATATATTTTCAAATTTGAAATTCCATTTCAAAGCTTTTCACCTTAAACCCAAATCCATTTCCAAAACATTTGAATTTAAAAATTCAAATTTAAAACTGTTTCAAAAAAATCTGTGACTTGACCGATTTCCTCGTAAAATCCATATTGGTGTGTGTATGGTGTGGTCCAGGGGTTTAACACAATAGTGTAACATCATTCAATCATCATAGATCAGAACATAGAAATATAGTTGATAAGCGATATAAACTATAACGCTTATCGTCCATTCACAGATTTGCAGATAATATGCAGATGTATCATTAATAAATGAATAAAATACCCAGTTCGATTCACAGAACCAAAATATCACAGATCAGATAGGACAATCAATCCAAGGCATCTCATATAATACAATCATTCGTAAGTAAGGTCAAGCATTTAATAATCATTTATAAGCAGAATTAAATAAATTGATCAATCCTAATTTATTCAACTTATTTCCAAGTAAATTAATTACTTATGAATTTATTATCCAATCCTGATTTATTAATTACAAATCATTTGATATAAATAAATTTATCAAACACTTTAATTAATTAAATTATTCTTAATTAATCATATTAATTAAATCAACCTTTTAAACCAATTACATAATTAATTAACTTTAATTAATCAAAATATCCAACTTTAATTTCAATAAGTGATTAATCCTTAAAATCATTTCTTAATCACTTTCATTAATTAATTAACCTTTAATAAATAAATTCTTCTCAAATTAATTACTTTAATTAATGATTTAGACCTTTGATAATTTTCAAATTAATTAATCTAATTAATTTTCAAAAATTTAATCACATTAATGAATTATTACAATAAAATCTTTAGTTAATGACCCTCATTAACTATTAATCAAAATATTAATTAATTCAAATTAGTTAATTATTCATTTCATTAATCATCCTTGATTAATTGTCTTTAATTATATTTGATCTCAGATTTAAAATTTAGTTTAAATCTCTCTTTTTATTCAAAACTTTACTTTTAAATCCCATCTATTTAAGCCTCTTTAAAGTTGTTATAAATAATTAAATAAAAAAACTTTATTTATTTAATACTGGGATTTAACTCTATTTACATTCCAACTATATTTTGATCTAAACTTAGTTTAAATGTTTATTTTACATTCTAAAAATACAGTTTTAAATTGTTTAAAACTTACAGGATTTAAACCTGTAACATACAATCTACCCGAGACCCCCCTGCTAAAACTTCGATACAAAACTCTATATGCTTCGAGCCCAGCTATCAAAACTTCGAGCAAACAACTGGAGCAATCTCGAGAAACCCGAGCACCCTCTACCTAAAGAAGATTTCACCCGAAAGAAACCCATGGCACCGTGCACGTGCACGACGCCGCCACCACCTCCGGCCCTTCGCAGATCATCGAGACGAGTTGACGATCCCCCTCCCCCCATCAGTTCCCGATCACTAAAATGCGTCCAACCATCGGAAAACGAAAACGAGCTCCCCCTTCCAAACCTGGAACAAGCTAGACGTCCCAACCCACAACCTGTAAAACACCTCGCTCTCGCTGTAACGACCCGCCTTTTTGGACAGTTTAAACCGACGATCAAATACACATGCCGATTCCAAACCATTCAAAAGGGCAGATGGTTATTGGGGTAAATAAGAAAAGAAAAGAAAGAGAAATAAAGGAAATGAAACAACACAGAATCTCGCAGCGGAACGACAAAATATAATAGTCAAATAAACAGTTCATGAAGCTGTTTACTATACTTTGACAATTATTTATACAACATTTATCAGAGTTATACATATACAACAGAACAATTAAAATAATGCAGCAGATAGCATGATGCAAAGATAATAATAGTAATAGTAAACCAAATCTTCGTCTTCATCCTCCAGAATAGATCTTCAAAAATCTGAAAAACTCAGGACTGACCCGAGCGTAATGAAAAGACAAAACACTCGAGTCAGGACTAGAATATCCTTATGAAAGTTAAATCAATCGTAAATAAATATGAGTGTAACGGCGTCAGAGATGTTTATGGGTTTTGACATCTCATATCCAGTGTCAACGTGCGTGCAATAACTCAAGAGATGTTACGGGATTTTCCATCTCTTAAGGATCCGTTAAACTATCTACTATGTAGTAATGTACGCTAAGTAGATAATGCCTATCAGTAATATAAAGTATCAAAATAGCGTTAAGGCGTTACCATAATCCCCCTTAACACCTTTTTATAATTCCATAGTCTATACAACACCGTAAGCTCCACCATAAACTGGTGGTTATCAGAGGGTACCCCATAGGTATAACACAAAACAAAACGTAGTGGTCGCGAATAGGATAATCAGTATGACAAGGTACATAAGGCGATACCAACTAGGATACTAGTAGTTGCGTGATCCGGACTGATGTTGAGCATAGCCAGCAGCTACCCCAACACCGCGAAACAACACTCCCAAATCAAGGGGTGCACCCAAATCGAATCACAAATGTAATAGATATAGTATCGAAGAAGTGTGTCCGCTAGAGGTGGCGAACCTCAATGGCCCGGCGCGACTCCTGTTTTAGTCATGTCAGGGGTCATCCAATATCGTTCTCTTTCTTCAGTCAACGCGTTCACCAAACCATCCACTTCATTCTGGATCAACACTCCGCGTAAAATAGTTATTAAAGTGGTTTTCGGTATCGACAGAGAGTATGTCCATATCCGATCCTGGTCTCTTCAATAACTACGTATTATTACACCGTTGGCTCTTTTACATTTCAAAACGATTCATAATTGATGTCAAAATATCATATTCGCTTCAAAAAAAATCAAATCCATTTCAATTATCATCGTTTATTTTCAAATGTAAGATTTCGTTTCAAAAATCATTTTTCGCATCAATATCTCATTTCGAGATTTCAAAATCATTTCGAATTTCAATTTAGGTTCCAACTTCATTTAACCCAATTCGTATTTAAATTCAAGATTTAAACATAAACATTTCATCTTATTGACCAGTTTAGAATTTTAGAAAATAGTTTTAAGGAGCTTAAAAGTAGTTTTAAATAATTAAAATAGTTAAAAATACTTAAAATCTTAAAATGGATTTGAAATAGATAAATTAGATTAAAATAATTTTAAATAGGGTTAAGTAGATTTAAAATAGATTAAAATAGTTTAAGTATTCAAAATGGTTTATATAACTGAGTAATTTGGAAAACAAAATAAAACAGCTTCAAAACCAGTTCATTTCAATTATAACTTCCCAACTCAAATCAATCTCAATTTCCATTCTACCGATTCAATTTCGATTTCCATTCAAATCAATGTCAACTTTGACTTCAAATTTATTCAATTTTATATTCACTTTCCATTTATTCAATTTCAATTTATATCGGCTTTTAGCTTGATTTTTCGAAATATCAATTTATAACACTTTACAAAATTATCCATCAATTTCGAGTTTAAATCCAAATTTCAAATATGATTCAATTCCAAGCTCGACTTCAAAATATCATTTTTATATCACTTTTACTTGGTAATATTAAAAGCTTGAATTAAGGTTAAATCTTTAAACAAATCAATTTTCGAAATCCAATCAAACCCCAATTTTTAAATTTCAAAGTCTCGACTTATATTATTTAACAATTTCTTTTAACCAAAATTTATTTCAACATTCCAAACTCAATTTTCCGATAAATTCGATTTCTATAAATTTATTTCTATTTATAACTTTTAAATCAAAATATTTAAATAAATTTCAAATCGATGATTTTAGAAAAATTATTAATTTAGCCAATTCGGTGTCCGTATATAATTTTCTATCCTATGGCCAAGTAGTTATTTATTTCAATTAAATGTCAGGGATGAATATATATATCACTTAAACCAATCGCAGTGTCATATGTATGCATAACAGTATATATAAGCAAATAAACATCCAAACATTTAAATATCAACCAATAACATCCATCAAAATACATCATCCAATAGACAATACAATTCATGGCAGTTTCATAGTTATCAATGTCAGGTAATTTAATCGCAATTCAATCTCAATTTAAATTTAACTGTCAATTTAATTTCTACGGTTAATTCAAATGATAATCCATATGACAATTAAATTTTATCAAACAACGACAAATAAAAATCATAACACTTCATAATGTCAATTTCACTAGCATAAAGATATTTAGTACGTTGTGAGCGTTATAAAACACTCACCTTGATTTTACGATTTTAAATCAAATCGAACGACGTTCGATTTAACCCAAAATTTTCTCTAGCTCCCAACGGTTCCAATCCAGCTCCATAGCGTAGAGCTCGTCCATACGATCCCAACGCAAAAAGTTTCGTCCGAATCCGACCTCGTACGAAAGAGAAACATCATTTTAAACATTTACAAATCAATTTACATTTAAATTTTAATTTCAAAACCCTACAGGCTAATCTGGACCGTTGCTTTTCGAAGATGGAATCCAGGCCGCGTGTGCATCTCCTCCCTCAATCACGTATGCGCTCCAGGCTTCACGAACGAAGAAACCCAAATGCTGTTCCTTTAGGGTTACATGCCGCAACCACCACGCTACACGAAACTTCATCACACTACCCCCAAATCGAAGCCCTCCTCGCGAGCCACCATCGGCCTAAGTGCGATTGAGCTCGGCCCTAAATTGGCCTCGAAAAACGTGCCGAGACGTGCGGCCTTCCAGCTGCATTTCCCGTTGATCCACCTCTTTGTTTTCGATCGTGACCGTTGAACTGATAGTACTCGTTACCCTCTACGCAATTGTAGTTAAACGTTTTTGATAATTCTTAACAAATTTGGATAAAATTGAAGGGGAAGCATACGAATTTCTGGCCATTGAAAAGCTTAGGGCCGGCGGCTAGGGTTAAAGGGAGAGGGTTTGCAATTTTGTCAAAATGGGTGGCCTTTTATAGAATTTTAACGAACACTATTCATCCCGGAATTTCCGAACTCCAAATCTCGCGCGGTGACCGGCGTTCCTAGGGTTTATCCCGCATTCCGGACACAATGTAATAGGTTTCGGAAGCTAATTCGATCATCTGTGCGAGTTACGACTATAAACGATCAAATTTAAATTAAACCGATTTAACGAATTTCTATGCGTTTTGGCTCGCCCCGGACAAACGGTAAATCCGATTAACACGAAATTTGAAATCTTACTATAATATCACATTACTGATCCAATGAAACTGGTTTCGTCGAAATCCGAGACCGTTTGAAAAATGACTATTTTAACTCGCCAAATTAAAATTAAAACAATTTCAACACGTTTCGAGCTGCCACGGTCAAACGACAACTCCGATTGCTACGAAAATTGAAATCCGATAATAACTAACTATTACGGATTCAATGGAACTAGTTTCGTCCAATTCTGAGACTGTTCGAAAATTGGCTATTTTCAATCGATAATTAAATAATAAAATATTCAATTTTCGCAAATTTACTTTTAATTCGATTTTTAAAAGTTCTACAACATCATTCTAACTTTAATATGATAAAATAAAATTTTACAATCATTTTTAATCATATTAAACCCGTTATGCAATTATCCAATAAATTCCAATTTTAAAATCCTATTAACTCTATTATACCCAATGAATTCAACATTTATTATTATTCCAACGACTTACAAATTTTTTCTTCTAACATTGAATCACAAAATCTTATTAAATTAGCTATTTTAATTATCGAGAATTTATGGGTCGTTACATTCTCCCCCACTCAAAACTTTTCGTCCTCGAAAAGGAAAAGAAGGGAAAATGAACTAAGTATAGAATTCAACATTAGATATGTTTTATTCAAAGTTACCAACTTATAAAACAATGAAATTCCCCTTATAAAGTCATAACTACGCTTCCACTAACTTACTCCAAACAGCTTTCTAACTTTAAAAGTTAGTTATCAAAACAAGTTATAAAAAAAATGTAAACTTGAAAAATTTTCTAACACCTGTATTTTACGGAAAATTTCGGCAGAGTCTCCTTTGCGCGGCTCGATCGGTACAGCTACAAAACGCCTCTACGGGCCCCAAACCAACAAAAGAAAATCAAAAGCCAAGTGGCTCATCCAAAAATCACCAAATCCAATGACAAAATAAACATGTACCTTATATTTTATTAGCGAGCATATACGACTAATATAGCGCGAAAGCGAGCTCCAAATGCGAAGCAAGCGCAATCCGCACCTACTAAACACTCAACAAACCATGAGAAACATGCATATATAAAAATAATATCAATATACATCATATAGCAACATACCAACTACATGTGCCAATATAGCAAATGCAACAAAACAACAAATGCAACCATCAATCAAGTATCATCCAACAAATCCTTAACCAATCAATATAAATTCACTTCTCATTAATATTTATTGACTTGGATTTCAATTTTAATCATAGTTGATTCATTAACGTTGGATTTTACTAACATTCATTCTCAATTCAATTAGTTAACATTCACTAATTTATATTTACATTAGTCCACTTCCAATTTGAATCAAATTAAATTCAATTTAAATTCATTTAACTTCCAATTTGATTTCAATAACTTATAGCTTTCAATTTCATTAACACTCAATGAATTATATACAATCAACTAACAATCATATAACAACCAAATCATACCCAACATAACCAAATTATTAATTTTACATTCAATTTGGTTTATCTCTTTCAATTCTAATTGATTCTTAGCCATACCAAATTCTTTTATTTACATTTACTTCACATTCGGCTTCAGTTAATAACCAATTTATTTTCGGAACATTTTATTAATGCAGAACATTTTATTAATCATCCCTTTAATTTGTAGTCATTCCATAAAAGTCTAACTTCTTATATGTGACTTTTCTTAGTTTATAATTATATCAAAAGTTGCAAATTTTATCTTCACATATTTGGTATCTTAAAATTTTCAATATTAACTTTTAATTAAGTCCGTAAGCCGTACATATATCATTCGTGAGCAATATCAATCTAATCGTTTATTCGATCACACAATTTCACTTCTAAACTAGTATCGTTCACACGACTCTCTAATGCGGACTCAGATTTGGTTCCTTGATTGGAAACTGTTACTCTCCTTGCATAGCCATATACTATGATAGAGAATTTCAGAATCCAATTAAAAATCCATATCCAGGGTTCGCCGTCGAAAATCGAGTGAAAAATCCTAACTTGGATCGATATAAATCATCTCGAAATTTTTTGCTCGAATTTGGATCAAATCGTTATGCAAATAAAATAATATACGTACAATCTCACGTGTTACCTTCCAATGGATTCCTATCCAATTTATCTGTATTAAATTATTTTATTGACTTTCATTTTATTTACAAATAATTATTCACAATCCATTATTTAGTTAATATATTCATTTCTTTACATAGCATGTTTTTTTAACATTTCTTTTCTTAAACATCATATCGAAGAATTTGCTTACTCAAGTTCATTTTTAAACATTCTATATCATTTAATTAAATCCAATTTCATTTTCTGTTTGCGCCAAAATCGGTCACAAACACCCAATACCGTGAAAGCACCAGTGTATGAATAGAAATTAGTGATATTCAAACACAAACAACAAATCTCAACAAATTATAGACCGCAATCCAAAAATAAAGAACAGAGACACAAGTTTTATAGTGGTTCGGCTATCTCCGGCCTACGTCCACTCCAATTTTTTCTTTTTTATTGATTATCCTTGAAGATTACAAGTGATTACAACAGTTGTAGTGACCAAATCTGAAGAAAATAGCAGTAATGATGTTATGGAATGATTTTAGCAGCGTCTGGGCTTGCTTTTCCTATCCAAATTTTCCGACCTCTTTTCTGAATGACCAGGGGCTCTATTTATAGGCGTGGAAGGTTGAAATCCCGCCTAAAACCTGGGGAGGTTGCTCGGCACGTGAGGGGGGCCCACAGGCCCGTGTTCTCGGAATCCGTGCCCAGTTTGGGATCGATTCGAAGTGACTTTCGAATCGATCAAGAATCCATCCAATTGAGCTGAAATTTGGTGTGAACATTCTTCAACATGTATGTAAGCTCCTGTAAAAATTTCATTGCATTTGGATCAACGGTTTGGAAGATATGATCAATCCAAGTTCTAGAATTCGTGCGTCCTGATTGGTTCGAACCCATGCTTCGTCCTCTTCGAAACCATGTCTTTCGAACCCATCCTTCTCGAGTCCATCATCTTCAAATCCAGCTCTACTTCGAATCCATAGTCCTCGTATCCATCGTTTCGAAACCATCATCTTCAAATCCATCACTTTCTTCGAATCCATAGCAACTTCGAATCCATCACTTTCCACGAATCCATCACCAACTTCGAATCCATCACTTTCTACGAATCCATCACTTTCTACGAATCCATCACTTTCTTCGAATCCATAGCAACTTCGAATCCATCACTTTCCACGAATCCATCACCAACTTCGAATCCATAGCAACTTCGAATCCATCACTTTCCACGAATCCATCACCAACTTCGAATCCATCACTTTCTACGAATCCATCACTTTCTACGAATCCGTCACTTTCTACGAATCCATCACCAGCTTCGAATCCATCACCAACTTCGAATCCATCACCTTCTACGAATCCATGCATACTTCGAATCCATTATCTTCGAGTCCATGTCCATCATTCGAATCCATGTCCATTGCACTGAAGTTACTCCTTTCGAACCCATCTAGTTCCCATTGACTCGAAGCGTCATCGATGCGAGCCTGATGGGTTCGAACCTGATGGGTTCGAACCTGATGGGTTCGAACCTGATGGGTTCGAACCCGATGTCTTCATGGGTTCGAACAACATTCCTCTCCCACCTTGAATCCATCATATTTCCTCCATACGAACTCCGATTAACCTGAAATTTGAAACATAGCCTTTCATAGTTCTTATCATCATTTCCAATCAATTTCGTCCCGATCGGAGTTCAACAAAATTTTGACGATATCCATCGTAGCCTTATCTCCAGTTCTGATATCCGTAATTCCTTGTCAATTTGTTTTTATTCCCGTCTTGACCAAAAAATGGGATAACAGCTTGCCCCCCAAAACATGCCTTGTGATAACAAGACGTGTTTTGAATAGTTCTGAATCCAATATCCGAAGTCCAAAGCCATATTGCCAGAGTATATCATCCTTGACTGCTTAGAGTCGACGTCCAATTCCATATCCAATAACCAAAGCCTTAGCCAATTCCGTATCCATTCGAAGTCAACAACCAAGTTCCAATCCATCCTTATCCAATAGCCAATAACCGAAGCCAGGACCTCTCTGGGTCGATAGCCAATAACCGAAGCCAGGACCTCTCCGGGTCGATAGCCAAATCCATAACCTCTTCGGGTTCCTGCCAAGCGTGATCCACATCCGACGACCGTGGTCCAGTGTCCCTGGACGTTGAATTAATCTCTCCGGGTTCTTTCCAAGCGCAATCCATACTTGATGTCCTTGGTCCAGTGTCCCTGGACGCTGTAAAATGCCATGGCTTAAGTCCTAAGCCGAATCCTGATCTCTCCGGACCCTTGCCGAGCATAGTCCATACTCGACGACCTTGGCCCAGTGTCCCTGGGCGCTGTAAAATGCCATGGCTTAAGTCCTAAGCCGAATCCTGATCTCTCCGGACCCTTGCCGAGCATAGTCAATACTCGACGACCTTGGCCCAGTGTCCCTGGGCGCTGTAAAATGCCATGGCTTAAGTCCTAAGCCGAATCCTGATCTCTCCGGACCCTTGCCGAGCATAGTCCATACTCGACGACCTGAAAATAATATATGATAATAGAGGGCCTAAGTCCTAGGCCGAATCCTGGTCACTCCGGACCCTTGCCGAGCATAGTCCATACTTGACGACCTGAATGAGTCAATTTACCACGTTTGGGCAAAGCAACTCACCCCTTGCCAGGTATAATCCATACCCGACGACCGTTTATCAAAAACCAGATAAAAGTCCAACCAAAATCTATTCCAAAATCCAAAATCCAAATCCGAAATTCAAATCCGAAATCCAAATCCAAAATCCAAATCCAAATCCAAAATTCAAATCCAAAAACAGAAAACCAGAAATCCAAACCAGAATCCAAAACCAAAAACAATCATCCAAAGGAAAATCCAAATAAAAAAGTAAGAAAAACCAGGAGCTCAATCCAAGCTCCAAAACCAAATCCAAAAAGAAAAGCAATGTCCAATCTAAAAGCAAGAAATAAATTTCACAAACCATAGCGTCCCGGGTTATCATCATTCAGAGCATGCCTAGGGGCTATCTCCGTCCCCGTACATGTGTAAATGACTTTACCGTTTGCTAATAGCTTGCTACTTATTCCATATTACCCTGGTCAATGGATGATCAATCGATGATCATCCCTGGGCCTCCCATCATCACGGCGTGAGGTGGTCGGTGGTTGCTTCTGCTCCACCGTTGCATCCCGAGTTCCAACGTATTGCTGCAATTGTCCATTCCTTACATGCTCCTCGATTATATCTTTTAGGTGCCTGCAGCTGTTGGTATCGTGTCCATCCAGATCATGGAAGAGACAGTGCCTTCTTGATGTCCTTTCCCGCTCTGTTGGTTCCCTCCTAGCCGGCCTTCGGTAAGGAAGGCGATTCCGAGTTTCCAAGTATATCCGCTCCAGCGTCTCGTTCAATCCAGTGTATGTGGAAAACTTTGGATCCTTCCATCGTTTTCTAGCGTTTCCAGAGTCGTCATCTAACTTCCTCTTTCCTTTGTCCTTATCCGGACCATTTTTGGATACCGCTCCAACCTCGAGTGCATTAACCTTTTTCGACTTTAAATCCGTACTTGCATCTTCTTGTCGAAGGAACCTTTCTGCCTCATGAAAGAATTCGTCGAGATTTTGCGGGGGATCTCGTATCAGAGATACCTTGAAATCCGAATTCTCCTTCACTCCCGATACTGCTGCCATTAAAACCATTGATGGATCAGGCCGATCCACCGAAGCGACTGCCGCACTGAATCGAGTTAGAAAAGCTCTAAGCGATTCGTCCATCCTTTGCTTCACCGATGTTAAAGTCATCACGTTCTTCGGCCTCTTGACGTGAACCCGAAACTGTCCCAGAAACTTTTCCACTAATTCCTTTCAAGTCCTGATAGATCCTTCTCCCAGCTGCCTAAACCACATTGCAGCTAAGTCCTTCAAATACAAAGGGAAACATCGGGCCATCACTTCCTCCGATGCCCCCAGCACCTCCATGTGTCTGGTGTACCTCATTAAGTGATCTGTCGGATCCGTCTTACCATCATATACCTCCACGCTAGGTAGCTTGAACTTAGGTGGATTCCGAGCCATCCTTATTTCCCGAACGAATGGACTTCTATTCACTCCTTCCAAATCTCCGTTTGTCAAACCACCTCGCACAGTCTTCCTGATCATTTCTACTAATCCTGTATTGTCTGGTAGAGGTTGCCCTCCTTGCCCCCGAGGGAACTCTGGTACATATTCCTCATGTGGCTCACTAGCAGCAACGTTAGCTCTAGCTTGTTGAATTCCTTCCAAAGGTTCTTCTGCATTGAATCCTGTGGACCTGCCCCCAAGCCCTTGTTGATTGCCTTCTGGCTCCGTATCCTGTCCTTCATTGGGTTCCACAATCCTAGCTCCTTGTCCTGCATCCGCAGCTGCTGTAGCTGTTCCTAAGCTCTGCATTCCTGTAGCTCTCATTTGTTCCAAGAAAGTTTGCATCATTTCCTGTTGACTTTTCAACAATCTCTCCTGCAAAGAATTGGCCATAGCTTCCATTTCATCCCGAGTTATGTAGACCGAAGCCCGTCCTTCCTCACCTCCGGACCTTGTTGGCTTCTCTCAGCCCTTAGCCTTCTGCTATCCTGTGTAGCCATTGTCTTCCGAATCCAAATTCCTCAAACTCTTCAAATCCGATGTAGCGGGTGCTAGTCGTTCTCAGTGAAAGCACCAAAATGTTTGCGCCAAAATCGGTCACAAACACCCAATACCGTGAAAGCACCAGTGTATGAATAGAAATTAGTGATATTCAAACACAAACAACAAATCTCAACAAATTATAGACCGCAATCCAAAAATAAAGAACAGAGACACAAGTTTTATAGTGGTTCGGCTATCTCCGGCCTACGTCCACTCCAATTTTTTCTTTTTTATTGATTATCCTTGAAGATTACAAGTGATTACAACAGTTGTAGTGACAAATCTGAAGAAAATAGCAGTAATGATGCTATGGAATGATTTTAGCAGCGTCTGGGCTTGCTTTTCCTATCCAAATTTTCCGACCTCTTTTCTGAATGACCAGGGGCTCTATTTATAGGCGTGGAAGGTTGAAATCCCGCCTAAAACCTGGGGAGGTTGCTCGGCACGTGAGGGGGGCCCACAGGCCCGTGTTCTCGGAATCCGTGCCCAGTTTGGGATCGATTCGAAGTGACTTTCGAATCGATCAAGAATCCATCCAATTGAGCTGAAATTTGGTGTGAACATTCTTCAACATGTATGTAAGCTCCTGTAAAAATTTCATTGCATTTGGATCAACGGTTTGGAAGATATGATCAATCCAAGTTCTAGAATTCGTGCGTCCTGATTGGTTCGAACCCATGCTTCGTCCTCTTCGAAACCATGTCTTTCGAACCCATCCTTCTCGAGTCCATCATCTTCGAATCCAGCTCTACTTCGAATCCATAGTCCTCGTATCCATCGTTTCGAAACCATCATCTTCAAATCCATCACTTTCTTCGAATCCATAGCAACTTCGAATCCATCACTTTCCACGAATCCATCACCAACTTCGAATCCATCACTTTCTACGAATCCATCACTTTCTACGAATCCATCACTTTCTTCGAATCCATAGCAACTTCGAATCCATCACTTTCCATGAATCCATCACCAACTTCGAATCCATAGCAACTTCGAATCCATCACTTTCCACGAATCCATCACCAACTTCGAATCCATCACTTTCTACGAATCCATCACTTTCTACGAATCCGTCACTTTCTACGAATCCATCACCAGCTTCGAATCCATCACCAACTTCGAGTCCATCACCTTCTACGAATCCATGCATACTTCGAATCCATTATCTTCGAGTCCATGTCCATCATTCGAATCCATGTCCATTGCACTGAAGTTACTCCTTTCGAACCCATCTAGTTCCCATTGACTCGAAGCGTCATCGATGCGAGCCTGATGGGTTCGAACCTGATGGGTTCGAACCTGATGGGTTCGAACCCGATGTCTTCATGGGTTCGAACAACATTCCTCTCCCACCTTGAATCCATCATATTTCCTCCATACGAACTCCGATTAACCTGAAATTTGAAACATAGCCTTTCATAGTTCTTATCATCATTTCCAATCAATTTCGTCCCGATCGGAGTTCAACAAAATTTTGACGATATCCATCGTAGCCTTATCTCCAGTTCTGATATCCATAATTCCTTGTCAATTTGTTGTTATTCCCGTCTTGACCAAAAAATGGGATAACATTTTCCACTTGATTCTTAGCTATAAGTTTGTTTTCATTTATTGCATTTTCATAATTTCAGTTAGTAACGAATTCATTTGTGGAACATTTTATTAATCGGCACTTTAGTTTATTAATCATCCTATAAAAGTCTAACCTTTCATAAATGACTTTTCTTAGTTCACAGTTATCTTACAGGTTACAAATTCAAATTTTTCTATGCAATTTATATTTATTTTCTATAACCAATTTATGAAGATATAATACGATTCATTTATCTTCTTTCCTAAGTTCACTTACTTGTTCCATTTATCCATTCATCATTCCATGCTATATTTAAGTATATATAATTTTTATCACAATCAAAATTTTCCATTTATATACATTTTAACTCCTTTTGAGTTTTCCTTACTTGTATACTTAAAATATTTCCAGGTTCTATTTATTTATACAATATCTCATTACATATCCAAAACATCATTTCAGCTTCTTAATATTTGGTAAGTCATATTATATGTTATTAGAATGCAAATTTGGTATTATACAATTTTATAGAATTTCATTTTACTTAATTAGAGTGTTCACAAATTTAATTTGTTTAAATCCTCTTTACCTTTCAACTTTAAAGTTTTCCCAAACAATAGCTTAGATATCTTAATCTTCTTATTTTATAAATTTTGGTTATTCACATTTCATTCAAATAATTTGAAAATTTCTAATTTTTCATAACTTAGAATCTTAAATGCCCGGTTCTTTTCAAATCGTTCGAAATAAACATATATACTTATATCCTTAATATATCAAATCATACCTTTGGAGTTTAAACCAAAACTCGTTTACCCAAAATAATTTCGAAGAAAAGCAAAGCTTCTTAGAAGTCTCCCCCACTTTGAGACTCGAAAATGAACGTCGATGATGCTGCGCAGTCATCTCCGAAATTATTTTCCAGCGACAGAAGAGAGGAGTACTGAATTCATTCCTTCTTAAAATTCCTTTCAAAATCCTCTCAAAATATTTCCATAAACAATTTCCAACTAATATTACTATATATTTCTTCAAAACTTTGAGAACCATTTTTCAAAATCTCCGGGTCTTAAATTCAATATTTTCCAATTTAAATCTATTTTAATTTATAAGTCACCTTTATAAAATATTCTTATAGGAATTTCTTTCTTAAAACATTCCACAAGTGTTGCATCATTGTTCATTTTGTAATTCATCTTGTTTATTAAATTACAATATCCAATTAATGATAATAACCAATATTTTCATTCCTAACAACCAGGTAAGCTAGATAAGTCACAATAATTTCTGAAAATTTATCTTTTTATACAAAATATAATTAGAGCAAAATTATTTCATTTACTCAATTTCAAAACAATACTATGACGAATTGTTCTGTTCGAGTGTTTAGAGATCCCTATCAATGACGTTAATTACTCGTATTGACCAAAATCCATAAGCCACTCAACAAATCAACCGACACAATATAAAACATTTTATATCACTAACAAATACGCTCTCTCATATATATACACTCAGCGACTCATCATAGAGTATTACTACCCTATTTATAAAGAGTCAGACCCCACAAAGCTAAGGTTATCGCTTAACCTCAGCTCTGATACCAACTGTAACGACCCGCCTTTTTGGACAGTTTAAACCGACGATCAAATACACATGCCGATTCCAAACCATTCTAAAGGGCAGATGGTTATTGGGGTAAATAATAAAAGAAAAGAAAGAGAAATAAAGGAAATGAAACAACACAGAATCTCGCAGCGGAACGATAAAATATAATAGTCAAATAAACAGTTCATGAAGCTGTTTACTATACTTTGACAATTATTTATACAACATTTATCAGAGTTATACATATACAACAGAACAATTAAAATAATGCAGCAGATAGCATGATGCAAAGATAATAATAGTAATAGTATACCAAATCTTCGTCTTCATCCTCCAGAATAGATCTTTAAAAATCTGAAAAACTCAGGACTGATCCGAGCGTAATGAAAAGACAAAACACTATAGTCAGGACTAAAATATCCTTATGAAAGTTAAATCAATCGTAAATAAATATGAGTGTAACGGCGTCAGAGATGTTTACGGGTTTTGACATCTCATATCCAGTGTCAACGTGCGTGCAATAACTCAAGAGATGTTACGGGATTTTCCTTCTCTTAAGGATCCGTTAAACTATCTACTATGTAGTAATGTACGCTAAGTAGATAATGCCTATCAGTAATATAAAGTATCAAAATAGCGTTAAGGCGTTACCATAATCCCCCTTAACACCTTTTTATAATGCCATAGTCTATACAGCACCGTAAGCCCCACCGTAAACTGGTGGTTATCAGAGGGTACCCCATAGGTATAACACAAAACAAAACGTAGTGGACGCGAATAGGATAATCAGTATGACAAGGTACATAAGGCGATACCAACTAGGATACTAGTAGTTGTATGATCCGGACCGATGTTGAGCATAGCCAGCAGCTACCCCAACACCGCGAAACAACACTCCCAAATCAAGGGGTGCACCCAAATCGAATCACAAATGTAATAGATATGGTATCGAAGAAGTGTGTCCGCTAGAGGTGGCGAACCTCAATGGCCCGACGCGGCTCCTGTTTTAGTCATGTCAGGGGTCATCCAAAATCGTTCTCTTTCTTCAGTCAACGCGTTCACCAAACCATCCACTTCATTCTGGATCAACACTCCGCGTAAAATAGTTATTAAAGTGGTTTTCGGTATCGACAGAGAGTATGTCCATATCCGATCCCGGTCTCTTTAATAACTACGTATTATTACACCGTTGGCTCTTTTACATTTCAAAACGATTCATAATTGATATCAAAATATCATATTCGCTTCAAAAAATCAAATCCATTTCAATTATCATCGTATCTTTTCAAATGTAAGATTTCGTTTCAAAAATCATTTTTCGCATCAATATCTCATTTCGATTTCAAAATCATTTCGAATTTCAATTTAGGTTGCAACTTCATTTAACCCAATTCGTATTTAAATTCAAGATTTAAACATAAACATTTCATCTTATTGACCAGTTTAGAATTTTAGAAAATAGTTTTAAGGAGTTTAAAAGTAGTTTTAAATAATTAAAATAGTTAAAAATACTTAAAATCTTAAAATGGATTTGAAATAGATAAATTAGTTTAAAATAATTTTAAATAGGGTTAAGTAGATTTAAAATAGATTAAAATAATTTAAGTATTCAAAATGGTTTATATAACTGAGTAATTTGGAAAACAAAATAAAACAGCTTCAAAACTAGTCCATTTCAATTATAACTTCCCAATTCAAATCAATCTCAATTTCCATTCTACCGATCCAATTTCGATTTCCATTCAAATCAATGTCAACTTTGACTTCAAATTTATTCAATTTTATATTCACTTTCCATTTATTCAATTTCAATTTATATCGGTTTTTAGCTTGATTTTTCGAAATATCAATTTATAACACTTTACAAAATTATCCATCAATTTCGAGTTTAAATCGAAATTTCAAATATGATTCAATTCCAAGCTCGACTTCAAAATATCATTTTTATATCACTTTTACTTGGTAATATTCAAAGCTTGAATTAAGGTTAAATCTTTAAACAAATCAATTTTCGAAATTCAATCAAACCCCAATTTTTAAATTTCAAAGTCTCGACTTATATTATTTAACAATTTCTTTTAACCAAAATTTATTTCAACATTCCAAACTCAATTTTCCGATAAATTCGATTTCTATAAATTTATTTCTATTTATAACTTTTAAATCAAAATATTTAAATAACTTTCAAATCGACGATTTTAGAAAAATTATTAATTTAGCCAATTTGGTGTCCGTATACAATTTTCTATCCTATGGCCAAGTAGTTATTTATTTCAATTAAATGTCAGGGATGGATATATATCACTTAAACCAATCACAGTGTCATATGTATGCATAACAGTATATATAAGCAAATAAACATCCAAACATTTAAATATCAACCAATAACATCCATCAAAATACATCATCCAATAGACAATACAATTCATGGCAGTTTCGTAGTTATCAATGTCAGGTAATTTAATCGCAATTCAATCTCAATTTAAATTTAAATTTAACTGTCAATTTAATTTCTACGGTTAATTCAAATGACAATCTATATGACAATTAAATTTTATCAAACAACGACAAATAAAAATCATAACACTTCATAATGTCAATTTAACTAGCATAAAGATATTTAGTACGTTGTGAGCGTTATAAAACACTCACCTTGATTTTACGATTTTAAATCAAATCGAACAACGTTCGATTTAACCCAAAATTTTCTCTAGCTCCCAACGGTTCCAATCCAGCTCCATAGCGTAGAGCTCGTCCATACGATCCCAACGCAAAAAGTTTCGTCCGAATCCGACCTCGTACGAAAGAGAAACATCATTTTAAACATTTACAAATCAATTTACATTTAAATTTTAATTTCAAAACCCTACAGGCTAATCTGGACCGTTGCTTTTCGAAGATGGAATCTAGGTCGCGCGTGCATCTCCTCCCTCAATCACGTACATGCTCTAGGCTTCACGAACGAAGAAACCCAAATGCCGTTCCTTAAGGGTTACATGCCGCAACTACCACGCTACACGAAACTTCATCCCACTACCCCCAAATCGAAGCCCTCCTCGTGAGCCACCATCGGCCTAAGTGCGGTCGAGCTCGGCCCTAAATCAGCCTCGAAAAGCATGCCGTGGCGTGCGGCCTTCCAGCTGCATTTCCCGTTGATCCACCTCTTTGTTTTCGATCGTGACCGTTGAACTGATAGTACTCGTTACCCTCTACGCAATTGTAGTTAAACATTTTTGATAATTCTTAACGGATTTGGAGAAAATTGAAGGGGACGCATACAAATTTCTGGCCATTGAAAAGCTTAGGGCCGGCGGCTAGGGTAAGAGGGAGAGGGTTTGCAATTTTGTGAAAATGGGTGGCCTTTTATAGAATTTTAACGAACACTATTCATCCCGGAATTTCCGAACTCCAAATCTCGCGCAGTGACCGGCGTTCCTAGGGTTTATCCCGCGTTCCGGACACAATGGAACATGTTTTTGAAGCTAATTCGATCATCTGTGCGAGTTACGACAATAAATGATCAAATTTAAATTAAACCGATTTAACGAATTTCTATGCGTTTTGGCTCGCCCCGGACAAACGGTAAATCCGATTAACACGAAATTTGATATCTTACAATAATATCATATTACGGATCCGATGAAACTAGTTTCGTAAAAATCCGAGACCGTTTGAAAAATGACTATTTTAACTCGCCAAATTAAAATTAAAACAATTTCAACACGTTTCGAGCTGCCACGGTCAAATGACAACTCCGATTGCTACGAAAATTGAAATCCGATAATAAATAACTATTAGGAATTCAATGGAACTAGTTTCGTCCAATTCTGAGACTGTTCGAAAATTGGCTATTTTCAATCGATAATTAAATAATAAAATATTCAATTTTCGCAAATTTACTTTTAATTCGATTTTTAAAAGTTCTACAACATCATTCTAACTTTAATATGATAAAATAAAATTTTACAATCATTTTTAATCATATTAAACCCGTTATGCAATTATCCAATAAATCCAATTTTAAAATCCTATTAACTCTATTATACCCAATGAATTCAACATTTATTATTATTCCAACGACTTGCAATTTTTTTTCTCTAACATTGAATCACAAAATCTTATTAAATTATCTATTTTAATTATCGAGAATTTATTGGTCGTTACACTCGCCGCCTCGACCACCGGAGGCGCTGAAATTCTGGTCACGGCCTCGTTATCTCCCCCACTTCCAATCCCCAAGAGCACGCGACACTCGATCGATTCCAGGCGTGGAACGAATCGAACAAGACGGCCTCACCAAAATTAGGTTAAAAATATTCAAAACCCCACCGCCGCTTCCTCGACGAACTGGAGCAACTCCAGATATTTTTCCCTACACCTCCGGAGGCTCCTTCACCCCCACGCCAATTGTCGAGCATTCCGGTCCACTCGATCACCCAAAAATCGACCATAACCCATTTCTGTTCAACCCAGAACTGCATCATAAATCCCACACTAAAAATTGTGATTTTGCTTCTAAAAATCATGATTAGGTATGATGTTTCAAATCCTAGTCCTGAAACAATACATTGTGATACTTAAATTTCTACCTATTTTAGTTTTGATCAGTAAACTTGATTTCCAGAGTCAAAAAATGTATTATTTGACTTAAGTACCATTTTTAAAACTAGAGTTTACAATTAAGCAATCAAGTTTGATTTGTATATTTAGTTTAAACAGAGACAAGATCAAAGATTTGAATTTTTAAATCAAAACGGGAAAACTGGAAGATAAAAGCAGAGAGTACCCAGATGAAACAAAATATACATATGTATACAGAGAAAGCACTAATATATTCATGCATTCAACATAATGGTTCCGGAGATTACATGCAATAGATTACTACTTAAGTTTTACCAAGTGAAGTTACTCACAGTTGTTTTGAAGAAAGAACAGAGGGATGCTTTATTTTGTATCAAGCTTGAAATTTACTTGCTGAAACCTTTATTTGATTCTTTAATCTCTGGTATTGAAGTTTGTTTTAAGTTTGTATGATATTTGCTTCCATTTTACTCAGTTATGATAATCAAACTGAAATGAGGATTTGATGCATAGAAAGGAGTTACAGGTTGATATATATAGGGAAGTGTACAGATTGATTAAAATGTTGTTTGTACAATAGGCATGCTGAAGATGCTTTCATTGAATGCATAAGGTATGTTGCATTTATTACTTTGTACAATATGCTTATTTCTTTCCTTTATTTCGGCTGTACCTGTGTGAGTATAATCTTGGGTATCTTCTTTAATACTTGTATATTTGACTATGCTAAGAGATTTTGTGTGCTAGAGATATTTGCTGTTTTATGCTATTTTAAATGCATATGCAGTTTCGTTTCTAGTTTAAGTGTAGTAAAGATACTTGTATAGATTTCTTTTGTCTTGTTTTATATTTGTTTTGCTTACTTGAATGTATTTTCTTTGTTACTTTGAAATATAATAAAGTTCAAATTTTATTATGTTGTTATAGTTTATTTTTAATGTATTACTTTCTATTTTACTCTAATGTGTTACTATATATATATATATTTATTTATTTATTTAAACACTCATTTGAATTCTTTTTAAAGTTTAATTATCTAACATCAAATTCAATCATATCAATAATCCAAATACAATTTTTTCTAATAATTCTTATTTTAACTAATATTTTATATTGATTTCCAATTAATTCCATAAATTTTTTTATTCAAAAATTAGATAAATTATCAATTTCCACTTAATTAAAATCCGGGATCGTTACATTAGTTTTAATCACTTCTTGAACTGTCTTAATAGATACAGTTTTATTAATTGATTATCAACAACAAAATAAAGAATCTTGGCTTCCTTAGTTATAGCATTTAGCAAAAAAAATTCATGTACTATGGAAAAGTCAGTGTGCATAAGCCTTAGTTGATGAAACAACCATGTTAATGTACATTTGTTTGTATGCATGCAGATTTGGATTTTAATGTATACTTCAAACTTTGACCCGATCAATGCTTCGCCTAACTATAATTATAGATTTACTTTAACTTTTTTTAGTGCAAAACTAATATAGATTAGTTTTGAGTTTGGGGATTGATTATGGCTTCATTTGTAGTTGTTACATGAAACTAGTTTATGCTAGAAAATCCCCTTTTCAAGATTGTGTGTGCACGTGCATGCTCGTGCACGTATGTGCATATGTGATGTTGGTGCATGTGTATATGTATAGAAACTAACATCTAACGTTAAGCATGCCCTTTTTGGTGTTATTAGTAGGCTTACTTCAAAATGCTACCTTCTTTTTTTATTCTAGATAAGTGAAGTCTAAAGCCTTCATTTTTTCTCATGAGCATATTTGATGTTGAGCAAAAGTCTTCGGTTTGGTTTTTCTAACGATGTTCTTCCATTTACAAGTAGAGTAATCAAGTTTATTGTAGTAGTAATCTAGGTTATCAATTACTAGGTTATCAATTTTAGTTTCACATAAACACTTTTGCCAGATTTTAATGTAAATTAGAAATAAGTAGCAAAGAAAATTTTGCACTTTAACAGAACCATATGACATGACATTGTTTTAAATCACATACTTGATTGTTGTGGCACAAAATGCGGATCAAACTATTATAGGAAACTTTTCTCAAATCTGAACATATAGAGCAAAAAGAGTGTAATAACTTTACAGAAATATTACGTGGAAAAAATTGTTGGTATTTTTTGGACTACAGATAAAAAATTCAATCATATATGAAGTATCAATATATTTTTACAATATATCTATTTAGTTTTCTTACTTTTATGTTTAAATGAAGATCAAAATTGAAATTTTACAAGTGAAGTCCATGGAACAGCTATTTGTCTTTTGCTATTCGAAGATGGATTCGCCATGGTTATGGACGGAAGAGCCGCAGGAAAAAGTATTATATTTTATATTAAATTGTTATTTTTAAAAGTATTCTTCACTTTTTAAGAAAGTTCTATTTAAGTAAAAGTGATGTACTCTTAATTAAATTAAGAAATTAACTAGATTGGATCTAGTACAACTCAGTCGACCCACTATGATCTAAATGAGAATTTTTTTATTGAAATTCATCCAATTTAGTCATGACAAACGGGCCAATTCCAATAATGGCAGCATGTAGCACTTTTATCTAAAAAAAAAATTCTTAAAAAGTAAAAAAAAACCTTAAAAATTAACCATTTTAATGCTAAATATAATATCCTTTTAGATGTTTCTTCCGTCCACGCCTATAGCAAATCCGTGATTGAATAGCATGGCATAAATAACAGTTCCATAGACTTCTACCTGTTATGTTTTAATTTTATCTTCAGTTAAATATAAGAAAATGAACTAAATAAATATTTTTAAAAAATAGGTTGAAACTTTACGTGGTTGAAGGTTTTATCTTTAGTGCAAAAATTACCTGTCACTTTTTATTACATAATGTTTTTGAAATTTTATCTTGTTTTACTGTGACAAACAACTTGATTATGTAGATTTAATTAACAACTTAATAATATATTTGTTCTAGATTGGTTTTATAGTTATCTGTTTGAAATTTATCTTTACATTGTAGTTAAAAGACTCTTGAAAATGATTCATTTTAACTAGTTGTAGTTTTTTTTACTCATGCATGGTATTTTTGTTATGTTAGAATATATCTTTGTAATTTGATTATGATCAGTAACTTCGCTGTTGCTATGTTGTTTCCATGATAATATATTTAAATATTTTTGAAACGACCCGCAAATCCGTACCCTTTGAGTCAACACTATTCTACCTAAATCAACTCAAGTTGTACAGAAATACGAACCATTTTGGGTTAAAGAAGAAGAGATAGAAGAAGAGAAAACAAATCAACATCAGAATCTAACCATCGCAGCGGAATAAAATATATAATAGAGAATAAATAATCTTTACTCAATATCAAATATATCTGTTTACATCAATTAAATCATCAGAGTACATCAATCACAGCTCACATCAATAACATACAATTGAATACACATCAACTCAACACAGCGGAATATATATATATAAACAGGTACGGGAGTATGTATCGTCATCCAGCTCGTCTCCTGAGCTCAACAACATCTCCTGTATCCTATAATACTCGGTCTGACCCGAGCATTACAGTTAAATAATACCCGAGTCAGTCTGGAATACCAGCGTGAGAAAAATCACAACCAATTGATTATTAAAGTTTCAAAAATCCTTTGAAAACAAAAGCATCTCGTAAGACCACGCCACAAATAAACATGTCGGGTTTTTACCTTACGATAGCTAAAACAATTTTTATAGAAATCCTCTGATATTATAATAGGGTCTATATACAAATACTTATAAAATAGCCGAAATTGTTACATGATTAAATTCCAGCTACTAGCCACAGAGTGGGTAATACAAACAAAACTCGTACAAGGCTCGTAGGGAGAATGGATTTCCAATTAATGACTAGGCAATGGGGTACCACCTATCACAGTACGGGGCCTAGATCACCGTACCGAGGATTACTCCCTTCATCCCCTGCAACACAAGGCCGGAACCATCCCTTACTGGACAGTCTCGAGTGAGATCACCCCACGGTTGGGATTAGCAACCACACCACTAAGCCGAAATAATAAGGGATGTAACAACCTGCATATTTATCAAGTTTATATTTAAATATTTTATTTAAATATTAAATCGTTAATCGGATTTTGGTCCGAAAAGCTACTTTTTGCAAACGGTCAAATTAGGACTCGAGACCACTTCCATTGAGTTCGAAATGCCGTTTACAACTTTTTTAAGTATAAACTTCGATAGGTTTGGAGTTAGTGAAATTTCACTAACTTTTCCCGCTTTGGACTTTGGGTTAGTTTAGCCTATTAAGCCCAAGTTCCAACCCTCTTCTCCTCACTCTTCATAAATTTCCTAACTAACCCAAGCTTTGGTATTAATGGTGAAGAGAATGGGAAATTAAAACTCCAAGCTCAAATTCAATTGCAACTCCAACATCCAACTCCAAATTCAAGTAGAAGATATTGGATTCAAGCTTTGGATTGCTCTCCTTGCTTTCAAGCTTCATCTTCATAAATTTTAGTGCAAGGGTGAGATTTTTATCTCACAATTCTAGTCTATAACCATATTGGACTGTTGGGAATGATTCCCTATCACTTTTGCATGCATATTAGCATTTGGTTTGGATTGGATTGGCGAAAAACTCCAATTTTTAGCGTTTTGGTGAATTTTCTTCATTTAGGTCGTTCTGGCCATTTTCGTGTGTTCGGAGTTAGGTCGTTCGCGACATAACCCTTAGGTCACTCACGTGTTAACGCGCTAGGTCGCACTGCACGTATTGTCATCTCGGAATTAGGTCGTTGGGCTTTAAGTCGTAGGTCGTTTGGCCCATAGGTCGTTAGGTCGCTAACACTTAGGTCGTTTCTGGCCTTAAACCCCCTCTGCAGTGTTAGGTCGCTCGCGAGTTAAGTCTTAAGCCGTAGGTCGTTCGCGAGTTAAGCCTTAGGTCATTTGGCCTTTATAACGTTAGGTCGCTCGCGTGTTAAAACGTTAGGTCGCGCTGGCCTTAAGTCGTAGGTCGTATGGACCTAGGTCGTAGGTCGCTAGACCTTGTCTCCTTAGTTCGCAAGATTTTTTAAACTGTTAGGTCGCGTGATCTATATCCCGTAGGTCGTTGACCCCTTGAGTCGTAGAACTGATAGGCCGCTCGCGAGTTAAAATCGATAGGTCGTTCGACCACTAGATCGTATGACTTGTTAGGTCGTTAGGTCGCGTGGGTTTTAAGCCGCGTATCAGTTAGGTCGCTTGACCACCCATAACCCACTAGGTCGTTCCACCTTATAATCCTTAAGTCGCTCACCACTGTTAGGTCGCAAGTCCCTTAAGTCGCTCGCCTCCATTAGGTCGTGCATCCCCCTAACTCGCTCGGCCTTGCCTTCGTTAAGTCGCGTGACACGTTAGGTCGTGCATCACCTTAACTCGCTCGACCTTGTTTAGGTCGTTAGGTCGCGAAGACCCCTAGGTGGAAACCATTAGGTCGCTCGACCCAATTCCCCTTAGGTCGTTAGACCTCATTTTGTTTTCAATAGGTCGTACCGTTTTGGACGGGGCGCTGCCCCCTGGACCCCCGCGACCTGACCGGGCAGGTCGAACACCGTAAGCGGTGGCGTTGCCCCCGCACCCCTACCTAAGGGGGTTGCCACCCCCCCTGGACCCCCCCTCCGTAGGGGCTCTTAGATGAAAGATGCATTTTGAGTTGATTTCCTTGGATTTAATTCACGTCTTTGAACGCGAAGTTTTTGTGATTTGTCACTTTAATAAAATAAAGGTTTCAATACTAGTAGTAAATATCAAAACTCTTTCATCAAAACGATTTTAACTCTATTTTCAATAACAAAGCTCTTTTCTTAAACCGTTTTTCAATCTATTAGTATATACAAACCTCTACCTCACTCGGATGAGAAATCTAATTAAACGGCTTAGTGAAACAAGTGGTATGAAACGCTTGCGTTCACTTCGTCGGTTAATTCTTGGACTTGTTCGATTGAACCTCTTGTGACAATTTTATTAGTGAAGATTTACAGTTTGTTCGTAAACATTTAAGTTAAGCAAGTGGTTATGGGACATGAAGCTAAACTTCTATATTTTCTAGCTTAGTGTAATTGACACTTCTCGTTGATCATGACGATCATTTTGATGATTTAGACTAGCAACTGTGCGATGTCTCTTGTTGCGAGGTTAGACTAGACACCACTTGTGTGATTCCACTCACACATACCTTTTTGCTTTTTGGTTAGTCTGGACCTCAATCTGTGTGATTCCATTCACACATGTGGGGTAGCTCCCCTTGGTCTTCGGACCATCATGTGATAGGCCTCTTTCTCTTTTCTGTGATTTCTGGATTTCTTGTGTTGATTTCTGGAATTTATGTCATTGACTTGTTATGAGTACAAGTTTAGGGTATGATGCCCTCTTTGGATCTTTGAGAAGATTCTTGTGATATCGATTTATCTCTTATTGATTGATCTTCTGTTGATCATCATTTGCATACTTATAGTAGTATGTCAGTATGGATATTTTATGTTATGCCATATCTTTTATTTTATACCATGTCATCTGATATTTATAGCTAGACTGATCCGTTTATTATTTTCTTAAATAATACTCGGGTCAGACCGAGATGTTACAGGTGCTTCTGCTTGACTTCTTCCCGGGATTTGCTACTCTGACTTTTGGCTAACTATTTAGATTAGCAGTTTTTGTTGTATACACTTGAGACATAGACTCATAGTTGTATTCTTTTGTATAGCACGTGTTGCTATTCTTTTGTATTATTGTGTATCTTTTGACCACTACTCTGATGTACACTTTCATGTGTTAGTTTTATATTCATATCTTCTTCCGCCTTTGTGATATGGATGTCTGTGACTGATTTGCGTTATGCTTATTACTATGTTTGTTTCCGAAGATTATTTATAGCCACCGTGTGATAAGCAATTACATGGATGGTCGCTCCTCAACAGCCTTATTCTCCGTGCTAGTTGACAGCACTACTCCGTAGTGTTCTTGGCTAGCGTGGGTATAGAGGTGGGGCGTCACAAGGGACATCTAAACTGGAATGACCTCACCCTGCTTGGGTGCTACCCACCTAGCCTTGCTGCATAACCCCTGATTTTCAGTCATTCCCATTTGATGAGGCTTGAGGCTAAGCGTTACCTTTATATAACATATCCCTTAGAATGCCCATCGTCCACCTGACGATGTTTTCGCAAGCATTCGTCCATACAAGTCCGTCCCGGGTTCGAACGGAACCGAAGGCACTATTCCTACTACATCCATTTTGGAAATATCCTTAGGATTAGTAGCGACTAGCCCTTGCACTTCACTGCTCCAGCTTCGACTCCGAACACGTTACACGAAACGTACAAACCGGATCGAAGTGGTTTTCGAGATATAAATCTCGATCCCGGTCTCTTCGAAACGATCAACGCAGTTGGCCAATATTGATAGTCGGTAATTTTACTATCAATTAATATTCACAATCAACCATCAACCAATAAATAATTTTCCCGAATTATTTATTACCCTAAAAAATATCTTCACAAGATATATTTCCACTTTTCACCCTTTTGAAAACAGTTTTAAAACTATCTTCCTTTCTCAGAATCAATTTTCCAAATAGTTTCTATTTCCACTGAAATCGCCAACCACAAACTTAAGATTTTTTTTAAATAATTTAAAAACACTTTACTTTTGAAATATATTTCAAAACATTCATTTTAAAAACTACTTCAATAATTTACTAAAAATACATACTATATGATTTTTGAAAATAAAGTTACTTTATAAAATATAAAACTAGGTTTTCACTCTAAAAAAATAAAATACCGAGTCACATTTAAATAGTTATTACAATAATAGATTTGAAAAATATTTACTTTTGAATTTTAAACATTCAGAAATAATAAGATTTCTAAAATATGCTTTTTAAAACCACATTAAACTTTTATCTTATATTTAAATTTTCTTCAAAAACGTACTTGGCTATTCAGGGAAATATACTTCCCTTCACATTCTTCTTGAAATTCTAATTTCTATCCCTTGAATCAATTTCCAAATTGAATTCCAATTTTCTTCCTTTCTATTTCAAAATCCATTAATTTTAGATTTTATTTCCTTAATTATGAGTTAAATTACCTTTAACTGAAAATACCAATTCTTAGATTTCTCAAGTTACTTCTTTATTCTTTAAATAAATTTAAACTTTAAAGTTTAAAATAATTCTTTATTCCTTTAATTAATATAACTTGAGTTTGCAATTTATAAATTTCTGTTTTATTCAAAATTCTTTTCATACTTGAAATTATTTATTAGTATTTTAATACTACTCCTATTTCTTTCCAATTCATTCTTAATTCATTCAAGTTTTCTATAATTATTTCGCTTACAAATTCACTTCTTTTATTTTCTTTCCAGAATCCAATTTATATATTTTTTTGTAATTCATTTTACCCAAATATATCTAATCAACCATAGCACTCAATATTCCCACATGATTCATCATAGAATATCAAATAATCACAACAGAGAATATTGAATAATTTAAATAATTGTGAGGGGTCCAGTTGGATCCCTCCAACCTGTTTTCCCTGCATCCATAAATATTAGCACAATATAATATGCCAATTCCAAAATATCCCACTATATCACATGAATCAATTCAGCCATTCAAACAATTATTCAAAATTTAATCATTTAAATTTAAAATTTAACTGAGTGAGATTAACTCACCTTTAATTTTCATTCGCAATCCACTTCGATATTGCCTTGGATTTCGAGATGTTTGACCTTTGATTTTTGTTTGCAATCCCCTTCAATCTAACTTAATTTCTTCACGGTTTGAGACCTTACTGGAAAACAAGAACGGTCCCGGCTACCACGAACACCATCGGCCATCGCTTGTAACAAGAAATAACCATCTATAGCCTAAGCTATCACCTAGGTCCACCACGAACACCATCGTACGGTGATACTTCCCTGTCGAAATCGACTTCGATTCGAATACCAAGCAGGCTCGAGCCCTACTTCTGAAATCATGCGCGAAAGCCTCCCTAACTCGCGCCACCGTCCCCTACCCATACGCACGCAACTTCTCACAACCCACCTCCACGTGTGCTTTGCCCATCGACGTGGTAACGAACGTCGAGATTCATCGTCGAGTCGCCTGTTATTTTGAACGATGCGGCCATTTCCCTCTTTTTTTTTTAGCAGACGAGCACGAAGTGAAGACAATTGGGGATTCCTTCCCTTCGATTTCAAAATGTTCGAACAGAAAAAGTAAAAAGGGGATTCACAAATTCATTTCTTATCTGTTCGGCCATTATTCGATCTGAGCCTCATAATACTTTAATCTCGAGAAATTGAATTTAGATCGAAGAGGGATATTAAATTTTCTTGTGTCGAGAGGATTTTTGAAGCAAAAGGATGAGAAACACGTACTTTTATTCTCTTTCGTTCTGTTCCTTCTGAACGAAGCTATTATTTATTATTATTTTTTAGTTTAGTTCAAGCATTTTGATTGTTGATTAAACGGCTTAAAATTGGGAAAGTATGTGATTAAATGACAGGTAGATGGCGTAAACCAGAAGCTTGATAAATGAAATTAAATACCAATTAAATTTTCAGTGCACTTATATATCGTACACTCACATACTAACTCCGATTAATACAAAATTTGAAATCCGATAATAATTCAATATTACGGACCCAATGGAACTGGTTTCGTCTAATTCCGAGACTGCGCCTTGGAAAGCTATTTTTAAATTCAATTTAAACAGTATGAATTTTAAAACTGAACAAAGTACTGTTGATTTCAATTTTACTACTTCCATTACCTTCAGTGTTATCCATATAAATTCTACAAACCTTCAAATTATTTTTAATAGGCATAGAATCCCAGATTCAATATTTTATCCAGCTTCAAATTATTTAATTAAATAATTTTAATTATCAATTAAATAGTGATATTAGAATTCAAGTTAAAATTATTCTATTGAAAATTTAAAATCAATTAAATACCCCGATTTCATTTGTTTAAAAATTCCGGGTCGTCACATTCCTCCCCCCTTAAAAGAATTTCGTCCTAGAAATTACTAGTTAGGATGAATGGTCCAATACCCGTTTACTTGTTCCCCGAAACCAAACGGTTTCTAACAAGTCAATATCTTACCAACTATCCTTTTATAAAAGACCCATTATCAATCCTACTAACTTCTCAAATTCCCCCTTAGTTTTCAAACCATATTATTTGCTCGAGCATTCAAACTTCAATTCTAAATCAAATTTAAAATTATCAGAATTTTCTCAAAAAATTTTTCTAACTCTCTAAATTTTCGAAAAATTTCGCCAGCAGCTCCTTTGCGCGGCTAGCTCGGTACAACTACAAAATGGCTCTACGGCCTCCCAAATTCCAAAAGAAAACAAAAGGCCAAGTGGCTCAATACAAAATCCCAATCAAATTTCACACCAAATTTAAATACATACCTTTTTGTCGAGCATTTCAAATTTATCTTCTTGAAATCAAAAACCAATTCTTTTTTCCCTTTTATAATACCTGCATATCCTGCTTAGCACTAATATCCATTCACAACATTCCAAAACATTTTATCCACTTTCTCACAAAATGCCAATATCTATTCGTTCCAATATTGACTTAAATTACATTGGTAGTATCAATTCCCATTTAAGACTTTACCATTCCCTCTAAAGTTTAGTTTAAGCATTTTATATGCTCCTTATATTTATTTTCATCTTCCACTTTAGTTTATATCTATTTCTATTCAACTTGATTCTTTCATTTTCATACGAATTCAATTTATTTTCAACTCCAAATGTTAAATTTCATTTTTCATTTATAACTAATTTATGTCATTATTTTAATTAGGTTCATTCACTAACTTATTTCAATTTCTAGTTTGAAATTGTTTTGTCGTTAATAAATTTTCCTAAAATTTTCAAAATTTTTCTAACTCCCAAAATTTCTGAAATTTTTTGGCAGAGTCTCCTTTCTACGGAGGAGCTTTTGCAAATTGACAAAAGAGATAAATATATATATACATCGACCCACACGGTCGGAAAAACCAAAAACAGTTCATATTTCCTATTTTTATTGCGTAGGCATACCTTATTTAGCATTTTAAGCAAGCGGCTTATTATTTTTAGCAAATAGCACAACCAAATCCAGCCACACGGCTTTCAGGTACCTGTACTTACTCAATTTAAACATGTAAGTGCCAAATATAAGAAGTTTAACACTTTTCACTTACTTGCAATAGTTAAAACATATGAATTCTAAAAGAAATTCACACCAAACATTTTTTTTTCATAAGCAACTTATACAATTTCCACGTTAATTCAACTGTTTCAATTTATTTATAACCATTCTCATTTAATTCGAATGGTCGTCAATCCATTCGTATACATCTTCATCAATTTGAATGGTTTAAAACTCAATCGCTTACCTATAATTTATTTTTAAGAAAACCGAGCTTATATTTTGTTCAATTTCTCTCAAAATCAATTCATTTTACTTCTATCAATTCATTGGATTTTAATTACTCCTATTTGCATCCAATGACAATTTATTCTATGCAGTTTGACGAGATCTATGTGAACAAATAAGTATTTATGTTTATAACCAATTTAAATTGATTTCAACTTGATTTATACTTAGTCACAATTCATATATTCTCAATTGCACTGCATTTCAGATTTGAATCCATTCACTTGCATTTCATTTTATTAACCAAACCAGTTTCATTGTTCAAACAGGTTCCATTCAAAATCATTTGATCTAGCTCGACACATTCTGCTTAAACTTTATTCACAATCCATTCATTTACATTTCATTCCATGCTAGTTTATTTCAAACAATTTTATTTAGCTCGAAAACAATCCAGGCTATTTCATTCAATAACCATTTCCCAACTTATTTAAACCACACTTCATTTTGATTCTAATTTATTCTATCCATTTATTTATTCAACATAATTAGTTTGTCCACATTCACTTAAACCATTCTAATAAACTCGAAACATTCTATTTCCCTTATTATCTCAAGTAATTTCAATTCCTTAACAACTTAAATGGTTTACAATTATTTATTTAAGAATATCATTCCATTAAATATTATTTATAATTTACCGAATTTTATTTCGATTAAAATTCATTTCCACTTGATTTAAATCCAACCCAATATTATTAAACTTAATTTTTAGTGGAATTCAATTCAACTCCTTTCCATCGTCTAGCTTAAGTTAGTCTACTTCAATTTATTCAAATCCCATTTTTTTATTATTATTAAGCTCATTTCATTTTGCAAATAAATTCCTCTTTTCACTTTAATTTGATTCTATCTCAATCCAATCTCATTTCATTTACAAATTTATTTGATTATTATAGAAATTAACTTTCCAGATTCAACTCATCCAATTTATTACAAGGCCATTTCCAATTTATTTCCATTTTGTTGGATTTTAGTTTCAATTCAAACCATTACTATTTTAATCCATTTCCATTTTTATTCAATACATTTCAATTATATCTAATTTTGTTAACTCTCCAAATTAAATTTTAATTTGTAACTCAAATTCTGAATCCACAATCCATTTTCAATTTGCCACCAAATTTCATGAACTCACAATTCAGTTTACGTTTACTTTACTGACAATTCAAGTCGAATTCAATTTATATCTTGAGTTTTATCTCCAAACTTCATCATAAACTCACAATTCAATTCCATTAACTAATTTATTATATAATTAGTTCTTTTCTTATTTATAATCCAACACTTGAATTTTTATTCCAAATATCACTTCATTTATTTTCCTAAGTTCAATATACTTTACAATTCAAGTTTGGATTTTATTCTATTATCCAGAACATCAAACAATATTCATTTTGGAATCTCTATTCCACTCTCAAAATCGATAAGTCACAACTCATTATTTGCACAATTCCATTTATTATACGCTTGAATATATTTATCTTTTATTTTTAACTCAAGCCCTATGCTTATTTATAACCCAAGCATATTTCATTCCTATGGATTTTTAATTCTCTTATAAGTTATTCTGATTTATTTAGTTCAATTCAATCCTTATCAACTTATTTCCATTTATTCAGGTAAAAATTTAATTTCATTCAATAATTCAGCTGGATTTTTATTCCCATTCAATTTATTTTAACTCGGATTTATTTAACCTCAATTCGATTTTAATTTAATTCGAATACAACTGGATATTATTTTCAGCCTATCCAATTAGTGTCAATCCAGTCAAATTTTTATTTCCCATTCAAGTTAATTTCGTTTTTAACTCTTCTCTTTAAATTTAAATTCCATTATCCAAAGCTTAAATTTCTTCCTGATTTACAAATCCATTCCATTTATAAGCTTACAACTTATCTTATCCAGATTTTAAACACCCAGCTTTGGTTTCAAATTGTTTTGAAATCTCCAACATCTCAAATCATATTTCTCAAAAATTAAACCAATTCTGGTTTTATTCCCAACAAATTTCCTTTGAAATTTCAAAAACACAGGTTTTCCTGAACAAATAATTTGGCAGCAATTCATCACTTAGAAACTCGAAAATGAACATCGATGATGCTGCAGTCATCACTGAAGTTATTTTCCAGTGACTGAAGTGAATTCAATGCTATCTCCCTTTCAAAATCCATTTTTAAACAAATTTCCTTTCAGAAATACCTCCAAAACAATAATACTATCATTTATCTTCAAATACTTCCAAATCTCCGGGATTTTAAACTTCTAAAGCCTGCTTAAATAATTTTTAACTATAATTCATTTGTACACTTTATTTGTACCAATTCTTATTTAATTGTATTTTAATGCATAAATTACATTTATAATTCATATTCATAAATTTCATTTTATAATGAATTTATTTCCTTAAATTTTAGTTACATTTCCATTTCTAGTCAAATTCTCACTTAACAATGATAATGCTTTAACATTATTCTTCCTAACATCCACGCAACCATATATTAGCTAAATAGTTGTCAAAAACTATCCTTTATATCAAAATATGTTTTTGGGTAAAATTATTTCATTCACCCATATTTAAAACAACATCGTGTCAATTGTTCTATTCAAGTGTTTAGAAACCCCTTCGATACAGTTGTACAGACTGTGCCGACGCAGGTTCATATGCCACTCAACAAACCAATCAACACAATATCAAAACAATTTATATTCACTAACAAATACGCGCTCATATTTATTAATACGCTCAAACTCATTTTAGAGTACTATAAACTCTAATTTAAATGAGTAATTCCCACCAGAGCCAAGGTTATCTCCAACCTAAGTTCTGATACCAAGTGAAACGACCCGCAAATCCGTACCCCTTGAGTCAACACTATTCTACCAAAATCAACTCAAGTTGTACAAAAATACGAACCATTTTGGGTTAAAGAAGAAGAGATAGAAGAAGAGAAAACAAATCAACATCAGAATCTAACCATCGCAGCGGAATAAAATATATAATAGAGAATAAATAATCTTTACTCAATATCAAATATATCTGTTTACATCAATTACATCATCAGAGTACATCAATCACAGCTCACATCAATAACATACAACTGAATACACATCATCTCAACACAGCGGAATATATATATATAAACAGGTACGGGAGTACGTATCGTCATCCAGCTCGTCTCCTGAGCTCAACAGCATCTCCTGTATCCTATAATACTCGGTCTGACCCGAGCATTACAGTTAAATAATACCCGAGTCAGTCTGGAATACCAGCGTGAGAAAAATCACACCCAATTGATTATTAAAGTTTCAAAAATCCTTTGAAAACAAAAGCATCTCGTAAGACCACGCCACAAATAAACATGTCGGGTTTTTACCTTACGATAGCTAAAACAATTTTTATAGAAATCCTCTGATATTATAATAGGGTCTATATACAAATACTTATAAAATAGCCGAAATTGTTACATGATTAAATTCCAGCTACTAGCCACAGAGTGGGTAATACAAACAAAACTCGTACAAGGCTCGTAGGGAGAATGGATTTCCAACTAATGACTAGGCACTGGTGTACCACCTGTCACAGTACGGGGCCTAGATCACCATACCGAGGATTACTCCCTTCATCCCCTGCAACACAAGGCCGGAACCATCCCTTACTGGACAGTCCCGAGTGAGATCACCCCGCGGTTGGGATCAGCAACCGCACCACTAAACCGAAATAATAAGGGACATCTAGACTGGAACGACCTCACCCTGCTTGGGTGCTACCCACCTAGCCTTGCTGCATAACCCCTGATTTTCAGTCATTCCCATTTGATGAGGCTTGGGGCTAAGCGTTACCTTTATAGAACATATCCCTTAGAATGCCCATCGTCCACCTGACGATGTTTTCGCAAGCATTCGTCCATACAAGTCCGTCCTGGGTTCGAACGGAACCGAAGGCACTATTCCTACTACATCCATTTTGGAAATATCCTCAGGATTAGTAGGGACTAGCCCTTGCACTTCACTGCTCCAGCTTCGACTCCGAACACGTTACACGAAACGTACAAACCGGATCGAAGTGGTTTTCGAGAAATAAATCTCGATCCCGGTCTCTTCGAAACGATCAACGCAGTTGGCCAATATTGATAGTCGGTTATTTAACTATCAATTAATATTCACAATCAACCATCAACCAATAAATAATTTTCTCGAATTATTTATTACCCTCAAAAATATCTTCACAAGATATATTTCCACTTTTCACCCTTTTGAAAACAGTTTTAAAACTATCTTCCTTTCTCAGAATCAATTTTCCAAATAGTTTCTATTTCCACTGAAATCGCCAAGCACAAACTTAAGATTTTTTTTTAAAATAATTTAAAAACACTTTACTTTGAAATATATTTTAAAACATTCATTTTAAAAACTACTTCAATAATTTACTAAAAATACATACTATATGATTTTTGAAAATAAAGTTAATTTATAAAATATAAAACTAGGTTTTCACTCTAAAAAATTAAAATACTGGGTCACATTTAAATAGTTATTACAATAATAGATTTGAAAAATATTTACTTTTGAATTTTAAACATTCATAAATAATAAGATTTCTAAAATATGCTTTTTAAAACCACATTAAACTTTTATCTTATATTTAAATTTTCTTCAAAAACGTACTTGGCTATCCAGGGAAATATACTTCCCTTCACATTCTTCTTGAAATTCTAATTTCTATCCCTTGAATCAATTTCCAAATTGAATTCCAATTTTCTTCCTTTCTATTTCAAAATCCATTAATTTTAGATTTTATTTCCTTAATTATGAGTTAAATTACCTTTAACTGAAAATACCAATTCTTAGATTTCTCAAGTTACTTCTTTATTCTTTAAATAAATTTAAACTTTAAAGTTTAAAATAATTCTTTATTCCTTTAATTAATATAACTTGAGTTTACAATTTATAAATTTCTGTTTTATTCAAAATTCTTTTCATACTCGAAATTATTTATTAGTATTTTAATACTACTATTTCTTTCCAATTCATTCTTAATTCATTCAAGTTTTCAATAATTATTTCGCTTACAAATTCACTTCTTTTATTTTCTTTCCAGAATCCAATTTATATATTTTTTTGTAATTTATTTTACCCAAATATATCCAATCAACTATAGCACTCAATATTCCCACATGATTCATCATAGAATATCAAATAATCACAACAGAGAATATTGAATAATTTAAATAAATGTGAGGGTTCCAGTTGGATCCCTCCAACCTGTTTTCCTTGCATCCACAAATGTTAGCACAATATAATATGCCAATTCCAAAATATCCCACTATATCACATCAATCAATTCATCCATTCAAACAATTATTCAAAATTTAATCATTTAAATTTAAAATTTAACTGAGTGAGATTAACTCACCTTTAATTTTCATTCACAATCCACTTCGATATTGCCTTGGATTTCCAGATGTTTGACCTTTGATTTTTGTTTGCAATCCCCTTCAATCTGACTTAATTTCTTCACGGTTTGAGACCTTACTGGAAAACAAGAACGGTCCCGGCTACCACGAACACCATCGGCCATCGCCTGTAACAAGAAATAACCATCTATAGCCTAAGCTATCACCTAGGTCCACCACGAACACCATCGTACGGCGATACTTCCCTGTCGAAATCGACTTCGATTCGAATCCCAAGCAGGCTCGAGCCCGACTTCTGAAATCATGCGCGAAACCCTCCCTAACTCGCGCCACCGTCCCCTACCCATACGCGCGCAACTTCTCACAACCCACCTCCACGTGTGCTCTGCCCATCGACGCGGTAACGAACGTCGAGATTCATCGTCGAGTCGCCTGTTATTTTGAACGATGCGACCATTTCCCTCTTTTTTTTTAGCAGACGAGCACGAAGTGAAGACAATTGGGGATTCCTTCCCTTCGATTTCAAAATGTTCGAACAGAAGGAAAAGTAAAAAGGGGATTCGCAAATTCATTTCTTATCTGTTCGGCCATTATTCGATCTGAGCCTCATAATACTTTAATCTCGAGAAATTGAATTTAGATCGAAGAGGGATATTACATTTTCTTGTGTCGAGAGGATTTTTGAAGCAAAAAGATGAGAAGCACGTACTTTTATTCTCTTTTCGTTCTGTTCCTTCTGAACGAAGCCATTATTTATTGTTTTTTTAGTTTAGTTCAAGCATTTTGATTGTTGATTGAACGGCTTAAAATTGGGAAAGTATGTGATTAAATGACAGGTAGATGGCGTAAACCAGAAGCTTGATAAATGAAATTAAATACCAATTAAATTTTCAGCGCACTTATATATCGTACACTCACATACTAACTCCGATTAATACAAAATTTGAAATCCGATAATAATTCAATATTACGGACCCAATGGAACTGGTTTCGTCTAATTCCGAGACTGCGCCTTGAAAAGCTATTTTTAAATTCAATTTAAACAGTATGAATTTTAAAACTGAACAAACTACTGTTAATTTCAATTTTACTACTTCCATTACCTTCAGTGTTATCCATATAAATTCTACAAACCTTCAAATTATTTTTAATAGGCATAGAATCCCAGATTCAATATTTTATCCAGCTTCAAATTATTTAATTCAATAATTTTAATTATCAACTAATAGTGATATTAGAATTCAAGTTAAAATTATTCTATTGAAAATTTAAAATCAATTAAATACCCCGATTTCATTTGTTTAAAATTATGGGTCGTCACAATTTTTATGGGCATGAAAACAAAAAATATACACAATGCTTGTGCAAATCTAAAAGACTTAATCTTAAAAAGGTGGAGAACATATATGAACATCTTATTGGGTTAAAAAAAAAAGAATACATGCTCCATTTTCTTAACAAACATCCAATTTTAGAAGGAAAAAACCAAATAACTCAAAAACACTAACACCGCATGGACATACAAATGCTAGAGTTGTTTCGACAAAGATTGGTTGTTCCAATGTGAATTGTCTTAGCATTTCTTAGAGTTTTTTCGTTCTTTTTTAATGGTGAAACGTATAAAAATTAAATAACTATTTGAAAAACTTACCGTCGGCATGAACACTAGAACGCTTGAATAAAAAAACCCCATAGCTTTATTAAATAAGAGAATTGATAGACTTTTTTAATTTTTTAACATTCCGATGTTTACTTTCTTATATATAAAACTTGCGATTGATATCTAAAATCTTATATAAAACTTAATATGTAACGACCCGCCTTCCACATACCAGGAAGTCGCATCGTTGAGAAGAAAGAAAGGGATAGAAAAGAGAAAAGAAAGAAAGGAAAAAACAGACAACATCAGAATCTCACAGCGGAATCGAATAAATTATAATATATCACATAAAACTTTACATAGTATCATATACATCAGAGTTAAACAGCTAATACATCACAAATCTAGACAGTTATAAACATCTGTCTAGCAATTACAATCCAAGTACATCAGAGAAAACAGATACAACTCAAACACAGCGGAACCACCATATATATCTACGCGCTGAAGCCTCCTGCTCCATTATCTCCTCCAGAGCTCGTCAAAGAAATCCTAAAACACTTGACTACTCATACGTAATATGAGTACCCAAGAGTTTAATAAAACAGAAAATAAACACTCGGGTCAGACAGGGGTCTGGTGTGAGTAAATGGTTAAAAGTTGCTTAACTTTAGAAAATCATTTGAAATGAAGGTATCACGTAAGACTCCCCACAAATAAACATGGGTAAGTTTTTACCTTACGCTAACCAAAACATTTGATAGGAAATCTAGTGATATTATAATAGTGTCTAGGGTTTTCAAAGTAAAATACAGAAATAGCCGGAATGCTTACATCTCACGTTCCAACATAGTTGGGCACAATCAAAACCGTACATGCACTTATTGGATTTTGGATTCCATACAATGGCAGGGCTACTGGGGTACCGCCCATCACAGTACGTGGCCTAGATCACCGTACCGAGGATTACTCCCAATCCCCTGCAACACAAAGCCGGAACCATCCCTTACTGGACAGTTCCGAACAAGACTACCCCGGTAGTTGTCATGATCAACCGCCCTACACAGCCGAAATAAAAAGGGACCTCTAGACAGTGGTATATCTTGCTCTCAAGTGGGGGCTACCCACGAAGCCTTGCTGCACCTCCCCTGTTTTAGCCATTCCCGGTTGATGAGGCTTGAGGCTGCGATTACCTTTATAGAACACATCTATCTTAGAATTCTCATCGTCCGCCTGACGATGTACTGAAAGCATTCAATCCATTCAAGTTCGTTCCGGGTTCAAACGAAACCGAAGGCACTATCTCGTTGCACTCATTTTGGAATCATCCTCAGAGTCAACGACCATAGCCCTTGCACTCTGAATCACCATCTCGAACCTATAAGCACTATTCCGTCAAACTCATTACGGAATCACCCATAGAGTTATACTGACGTATAGCCCTTACACCTCGAGTCTTCACTTGCTCCACTTGGATTCACGACCTAACGTTTAATTGGAATCGATGTGGTTTTCGGATATCCAAATATGGAAACCCGATCCCGGTCTCATCGAAACCAAACGCCATTTTAATGTCCAAGTTGTACTTAAGGGTTTAAACAATTAACTTATATTCAGGATGACATAAACAGATAGATGAATCACATTTCACAACAGATAATTCATATCAAACATTCATCTCACAAAAGTAGCATATCACATATCTCATAGACATCCAAATCATCCAGTATCAATCATTCAATAGATATCAACCAATTCAGATATTCCACAACAATCATACACAAATAGGCATTATTAATTCCTTTATAATTAATTTAATCATCTTATATTAAATTAATCACTTGAGAATTAAACAACTAACCCTGCTTAAACAATCATTAATTAATTACAATTAATTAATTAATCACTCTTTAATCACCTTCATAATCCAATCAATTAATCTTCAATTTTAGATTAATTATCTTTCAATCATATTCTTAATTAATCACCTAGATTAATTATTCTTTAATTACACTATGTAATTAATTCTTAAATTAATTACACAGATTAATTTATCTTTAATCATTAATCTTAATTAATTCTAGTTAATCAATTAGCAATAATTAATTACCTAAATCTTTAATTAATTACCTTAATGAATAATTATTTCTCACTTCATTGATTAATTATCTTATAATTAATCACATTTATTAATTAATTAAACAATTAATTATTCATTGATTACACTAATTAATGACCCTCTAATTTCAATAATTACATTTAAGTATTAATTATAACTTAATTACAATTATTAATCAAACCTGATTAATCACAATCAGTAATTAACTTCCTTAATTACTAAATCAATTAAACAATACCTTGATTAATTTCATTAATCAATTCTTTAATTATACTAAGTAATTATCCTTTATTACTTCCCTTAAGTAATTATACTTCTTTAATTATTATCCACCAAGTAATCTCTTAATTAATTACAATCAGTAATTATTTATTAATTACTTCACTAAGTAATTACACATCTTTAATTACTTTAAGTAATTATACTAAATTTCTTCATTAAGTAATTCTTTTTAATTAATTAAATTTAATTAATTAACTAAAAAAAATTAACTATACTTAACTCAACTAATTACCTTTTTAAATCAAAAACTTGATTAAGATAAACCACTCTTTTCATTAACTTTTATTAATCAATTTTAAAAATTTAATTTTTAAATTCAAAACTTTTAATTGGTTTATGCTAAGCATCATTATTTAATTTAACATTATTAATTATCCTACCTTAATCACTTTTAATTTACTTCAAATACAATTTTATTTGAAAACATTATTATATCATTTACCCAAACAAAAATGAAACAAACTAATTTTTTTTAATAAAAGATTTAATTTAAAAATCCAAACTTAAAAACAAAAATTCAAACATTCATTCTTCATTCAGCTAAATTTAAACACTTTGTTTAACATTCATTTGCTTTAAAATTTGAAACTTCATTTTTGTAAATTATAGAAATCTGGTCAATACTAAACTAATTACAAACAAACAATTTTAAATCAAATTCAACTTAACTCATTAAACACAAAGTTTTAGATTGAAACGTTTCTAACATTTGTAAACTATTTTAAAATTTTATTTAAAAGTTTAGTTGCATTTAACTTCAGCAATTCAATTTGTTGTTAAACAACAGGATAAAATTCCTGTAACCAAACTACAAACCCAAAACTCACGCGGCATCCTTCTCTCCAAACTTCGAGGTACACGCGAGTTCAACACGAGGCTATGCTCGAGCAAAACAGTGAAACACAAGGCCAAAATCTTCTTCTCAAACCAACACTGCCGCACCATCAATGGCTCGTGCACGTGCACGTTGGCCCCGGTCGGCGGCGATCATCATCGCAACACTCCATATGTCGCCCCTGATTCCTTCAACTACTTCGACCCCACAGATCATCGAAACCAACACTAACTCGAAAAAAGCTTCAGCGCTTCATCAGGAAAAACGTTCGAACCACCAAACTTCAAATCGCCAATGATCAAGATAACCGGAGACCGTGGCTTCTCCTTCATAGTAGCTTTGCACTACGACAACGCGATCCCCCTCCATGCGATTCATCAAAACCCAGCAACGATGACGCAACTCCACGATTTCGACCCTTAACAGGAAACAACCCTTAAACCCTACTAACCCCTTCCACGGCCACCACACTCACCATAAAAATCCTCCATTATTTTTCCTGTATAACCCATCACCGTACCCTCCTCCATGCCAAAGTCCACCATGCACATCGAAGCAGATCAAGAGAAATTGACCAATAACCCAATTCAGGTAATTTCCCAATTTCTCTTCCAATACAAATTTAAAAATTACAAACTTCCTCTTACAATTCATGATTTTGAATATCAATTTAGGTTATATAATTCGAAATTTAAATTAATGAAATTGATTTTCACTCTGTTTTGATTTCCCACTGTAAATCTAACATTTACAGTATATTATTTAATAAAAAATATTTAAATTCATTTTCAAACACAAGATTACTTTGATATAATCAAATTTCCTTCAATGTCCAAAGATAATTAGTGATCAATTTAAAAGATAGGAATTTTTTTAATGAAACTGAAACATGAATAAGCACAGAGTTTTAAAAAATTTCATGTTTACAGACATTCAACAGCTAAATAAATATGGCACTAAATCTTCAAATCAAACATGCACATATTGATAATATGTTTACTATAACATTCATGCCATACAACAAAAATATGAAGGATTTAAAAACTATTTTTAAAAAGAAATGTTTACTCACCTAGTTTAGGAGCAGAGGATAGCTTATTGTTTTACTGCATTTGGATTTTCTGTAATTTAAACTTGCTTCTGCATTTTAATCTTGCTGTTGAAACATTGAATTTGCCTTTGCATTTGCATGTTGATTTCCAGTTGATCTGCAGCCATATCCAGGTTGAAGTTGTATAGCTTCATATTTCCCTTTTCTTTCATTGGTTACAGATTTTAATTCTGTTTTCTTCTCTTTTCTTTCAGTTTGAATGATCTTGCATTTGATTTATTTTTCTTTCTTTTAGTTGAAGAGAAATTACAGAAGTTTTGCTGAAGGAAACAAAAACAAGCAGATCCTTTTTCTTTTTCTTAAAAACAAAACTTTTCCTTTAAAAGATAGATTGCCACTTGTTACATGAGTACATTCATGTATTAACAAATGTCCAACCCTTTAATATTATGAATACAAGTGTATTTTCATAAATTCTTATGATGCCAAGTGTGTTTATATTTGATTATTAAAGTAATTACTTATTATTACTAATGAACTAAACCTTAATTAAATACTATCCTAAACACTTATGTTTAATATAAACTATGAAATGTCTTTATATCTTCATGTTTAATTTATAACTATTTACAAATCCATTTTCTAAAGACAAGTTTAAAAGAAAGAAAATAAACATTTAGTCAAATTATATTTTAAAAGTTTAATCATAAATTTCTATAGCTAACATTGATATTATATTAAGAATCTAAATTTGTTTTCAAAAATCAATTTAAAGGAAAACAAATTAAATCTTTATAATTAGGTACTATATTTCAAACCATTATTCATTTAATAAAAATAAATTTTCCTTTAAGTGTTTTAAAAATAAAATTAACTTTAAATAGCTTTTGAAAAGCACCATATTAAATTAAATCAAAACTTTCCAAATTACTATAAAAACTTATGTACACTATAAAATTTAAAAACATATTTTCTATTTAAGTTTAATCAATATATTTCTATTTACAATTAAATTTAGAAAGTTTGTTGAGTTAGAACAGAGGGAGATGACTACATTAGAATATTTTAGAAGGTTTGAGGAGTTTGCAAGGTATGGGTATGTTAATGTGGATATCATGATGAAGAGGAATGAGAAGTTCATAAGGTTGTTGAAGCCTAAGTTGGTAAGGGCAACATTGCCTCATATTAGGGATTCCTGTGATGTCGTATTTGAGATGGTTCTAAGGCTGAGGAGATGTTTGTTTCTCTTGAGAAGAATAAGGCAAAGGAGGTCTAGGCGGGGCAGAGTCAAAAAAGAAAGCTTTTTCATAAGAAGGGTGCTCAGAAAGGTGGAGCCGCGAAGAAAGGAAAATCAGAGGTTGTTTGCTTCAAGTGCGATAGAAGGGACATTTTGCTAATGAATGTCCTATTGGAAAGGTGAAGGAAGTGATCGAGAAGAAGAATATTAGATGCTGTAACTGCGATCAGATTGGTCATTACAAGAACCAATGCAAGGAGCCTGCTAAGGATGGAAAGGGCAAGGTGTATTCATTGGGACCAGCTACCTCGAGCCAACAGTAGAAGAAAAAAGAAAGGTGGTGTTGGGAGGCATGCTTCGGATTCATGGTATGTTTGTAAGTATTCTGTTTTATACCGGTGCATCATATTCTTTTTTATCTTGTTATTTGGTAGATAACCTTAACCTAGAACCCTCATATTTAGTTACTTCCTTAAGGGTTGTAAATCTGATAAGAGGATATGTGACACTTAGGATGAAGTGTGACCACCTAGAGTTTGATTTGTTAGGTCATACGTTTGTTTGTAGTTTTCATGTGTTTGACTTTATAGGGTTCGAAATTATTTTGGATACGGACTGGTTAATTTAGTATGATGGTTGGATATTTTTCCATGATATGTAATATTGCTTAGACATCCTAACTGTAGCGATCGAATTGTATATACCATAGAAAACCATAGTTGTGAGATGAAAGCTTTGTTGGGTGTTGTGGAGTTGGAAGACGATTTAAAATCAAGTTTTCATGGTTAGAGAATTTGTAGATGTTTTTCAACCTGTAGTTGGACTGCCATTGAAATGAGCCATTGAGTTTCAGATAGATTTAGTGCATGGAGTAGAACCAGTGAGTAAGCCGCCAAGTAGGATGACACCTTCCAGATGAGGGATTTAAAGGTGCAGTTGGTGGATTTGGAAAGTAAGATTTTATCGGGCCGAGTAGTTCACATTGGAGAGCAGCCACAATGTTTGCTAAGAAGCTGGACGGATCGTTGAGATTACATATCGATTATCGTAAATTGAATAAGAAGATGATAAAGAATCAATATATGTTGCCTAAAATTGACGATTTATTCGATCAACTGAGTGGACCCAAGGTATTTTATCAGTTGGATTTAGCAATAGGTTTCCATCAGCTTATACTAGTAGAGGAATGTATTGCTTTGACGACATTTAGAACTAGATATGGGTTGTACGAATGGTTAGTGATGTCATTTGGACTAACTAATGCGCCAACATTCTTTGTCGATTTAATGAACCGACTTTTCCGAGAGCACTTGGATATGTCTGTGTTAGTTTTCATAGATGATAATTTGGTATACTCTAGAAATGAAAAGGAGCATGAAGTTCATTTTAGAATTATGCTTGAAACGCAGCATCAGTTGAAGGCGAAGTTTTCAGAGTGTCATTTCTGAAAGAAAGAGGTTAAGTCTCTTGGTCATGCGATTTTAAAGAAGGGGTTATCAGTCGATGCAGATAAGATTGAGGCTATTAGTAATTGGAAGAGACTAGAGACAGTGACTGAAATAAAGAGTTTTCTTGGATTGGCCGGATATTATCGGAGGTTCATAAAGGATTTTTGGTGGATAGCAGCACCAATGACCAAGCTAACGTGAAAAGATGTGAAGTTTGTTTGGACGGGTAAGTGTGAGGAAGCATTGTAGAGCTTGAATCACTTATTGACTCATGCATCGGTATTAGTTGTTCCGGAGGGAAATCAAGATTTGATAGTTTATATAGACGTGTGTGGAACTAGGTTAGGAGCCGTATTAATACAAAGAGGTAAAGTGGCTTATGCTTCTCGACTGCTTAGACCGCATGAGGTTAAATATCCTACACATGATTTGGAATTGGTTGCAGTGATTTTTGCATTGAAGGTGTGGAGACGTTACCTTTTAGAAGAGAGGTTTGAGCTTTATACGAATTCATTGAAATATTTGTTCTCTCAAAAGGAGCTGAATATGAGACAATAGAGGTAGTTAGAGTTTTTAGCCGCTTATGATTTTGGTATTGAGTACACACCAGGGAAAGGAAATAAGGCAGCGAGCGTACTTAACAGAAAGCATCAGAGTGCAGTGTTGGCAATAAGAGTAGAGTGGAAAGATTTGGAAGAGTTGTTGACTTACAAAATGCAGAAGAGATCTGAAGCTAGGTCTAGTGGAGGATCTGTTGTGTAGTCTTATTTGGAAGTTCGACCGATAAGGATTGCTTGTAACGACCCAGAATTTCTGTCAATTAAAAATTGTATATTAGATTTATTTTAAATATTAATAAGTGGAATTTATAAGTCGAATAAATTAAATTTCGAATACTTGGATTTAGTTGGATAATTAAATCGATAATTTAATATGTGAAAATACAGAAATAACTGAAAATTGGGTTAAATATGATTAAAATTGATTTGTAAAATTTTATTTAATCATGTTGGAGTTAGAACGATATCTTAAAACTTTTAAAATTGAATTTAGAGTTAATTTGTGAAAATTTAATATTTTAATATTTAATCGACTAGTGAAATTAGCCATTTTTCGAACAGTCTCAGAATTGGGCGAAACTAGCTACATTGGATCCGTAATAGTTAGTTATTATCAGATTTTAATTTTCATAGCAATCAGAGTTTTTGTTTGACTGTGGCAGCTCGAAACGCATCGAAATTGTTTTAATATTAATTTGGCGGTATAAAATAGCCATTTTTCAAACAGTCTCGGATTTCGATGAAACCCGTTTCATCGGATCCGTAATGTGATATTATTATAAGGTTTCAAATTTCGTGTCAGTCGGATCTATCGTTTGTCCGGGGTAAGCCAAAACGCCTAGAAATTAGTTTAAACCGGTTTAATTTAAATTGATCGTTTATTGCCATAACTCGCACAGATGATCGAATTAGCCTCCGAAACACGTTCCATTATGTTCGAAACGCGGGGTAAACCCTAGAAACGTAGGTCACCGCACGATAATTGGAGTTCGGAAATTCCGGATAAATAGTAACTCGAGAAATTTTCTATAAAAGCACCATACTCTTCACAAATTTTGCAAACCCTAATTGTAACAGCCTAGCCGCCACTTCAATGTTCAATGGCCAGAAATAGTCGATTCTTTCTCCTCCAATATTTTCAAATCCGTTCATCAATTCAAAGAATGTTCAACACGAAAGTTGTAGAGCGGAGCAAGATCTTCAAATCCATATGGCGATGATGGGTTTTCGAGTTTTGTGGGGGGAGATGTTTGCTCCCGTTCGTACCGCGTTCGAGCACAAATCACGAGGCTTGTAGTCGACCGAGCCTAGCCACGTTCCAGGCGGTGGCGTAGTGCGTGATGGCCGTTCTATTGATGGTCACCGATCGTCGTATGTAGCGTCGAGGAGGTGCGAAAATCAAGCAAAGGTCGGCGGCTATGATGGGTTCAAAGGGCACGCAAGTAACCTGGAAATAACGCGTGAATGGGAGGGAAGCAGGGTGCGGCTGGATTACATCAGGGAAGATTTGAACGGCCTGATTTGTTTCAGGGTATAAAAGTTAAAAAGAATTGTAAATTTATTTATATTAAAATGAGTACGAACTTTAAAAATGTATATCTTTTTCATACGAGGTCGAAAACGCACGAAACCTGTTGCGTTGGGTTCGTATGGACGAGCACTACGCTATGGAATTGGATTGGAGTCGTTTTGAGCTAGTGAGAATTTCGGGTAAAATTAAACGTCCGTTTAATTTTATTCGAAATAAAATCTGAAAACGAAATTGAAATCAAGGTGAGAACTTCTCACTCAATCGAAATTGTTCGATTTAAATTTTAAATAGTTAGATTTAAAATTGTTGATTGTATGTTGAATGATGATTGTTATCTATTGATTATTAAAATAGACATTATGCGTCGTTAGTAAGCGGAGGTTATTTATTAAAAACATATAACGCGAATATTTCACTGCAAAGTGAAATTGGTATTATTTATGTACTTGGAGTTGATTTTCCGCATTATATAGCGGATGAGACCCTATTGCGCCGCATAATAGCGAATAATAATTTATAAATCCTATATACCACGATAATTCCGTACTGGAACGGAATTGGTATTGTACTAATGCTTGTGGATGCAGGGAAACAGGTTGGAGGGATCCAATTGGATTCCTCACCAGTATTTAATTTATTTACAGATATTGTGATATTTGTTGATTATCATATCGATATATGATATTTGGATGTCGTGATTGACTATTTGGTGTTGTTGCATCATCGGATCCATTCTTGAAGTTTTAAAATTATGATTTCGATTTTAAAAAAAGAATTTGTAAAGCGATTTTTTGACAGTATACGTTTTATTAAATTTTGAATTGTTAAAATAAATAAACGTTGTAATTTTATCTTCATAAAAGTTATGATTTTGAAGTATATAAGCTTTAAATAATGAATTGTAAATTATTAAAAGAATTTAGTTAGTTAAATCAGGATTTTTGTATTATTTTAAAAACGATTTATATAAAAGATTTAAAATTTGTTATTTTATAAGTTTAAAAATATTGGAATTATAAAACGAGCTTTTATAAGTGTTAAATTGAAATAAGATGGATTTCATAAGTGAATGAAATATACAGTTTTATAAATTGTGAAGTTATAAAATGAATAAATTGTGTAAAATAAAGGATTATAAGTATTTAACTTATAATATGGACTTTTGGTATATATTTGAGATATATAAATTGAATTGGATTAATAAAGGAGATTTATAAATCGAAGTTTATAAACAGAAATGGAATTTATAGACATTGTTTATAAATTCGAAATCAATGGAATTTGATAAATTGAAAGTTGAAATTGGTTAAGGAAGTATATTCACGATTTTGGACAGTGAATATATTATCAAATAAAATGGATATACTTGGGAAAATGAATATTATAAAATAAAATTAATCATTTTAACGATGTTTTAAAATGTGTTAAACATCGAAAACATAGATTTCAACTTTTATTGTTGAAATAGACATTTTCGAGAAATAGAAGGAAATGATGGGCTATAAAACTGTTGTTATAGTAAATGGTTTCCGAAAGGAATTATTTTGTATAGTATTGGGATTTATATATCTATTTTAATTTTGAATCTCTATACTAGTGATTTTGGGTCGTCGTAACGATGTTTTACGCGACACTCGTTTTGACCCAAATAAATGTGTTTAAGGGAACGTTTTCCTTACAGAATAAAATATATACTTAATTTCGATTTAAGTATATTGAATATTTTCCAAGTGTTGAAAATAAATGGATTTGTGAATTACTTATTATTATTTGATAAGTATGGAAAGGTTTTCCAATATGAAGTGAATATTTTGAGATTTATCTTTTTGAAGATAAATTGAAAATGAATAATTGAATTCGTATATTCATAAATATTTTGGAATGTAAATTCATTATGGAATTTATAAAAGAAAGGGAAATTTGTTTAAAAATAAACGTTGATTTATTTTTGGAGTGTGGGAATAAATTTACGGATTTGGAACGTAAATATAAAATAAATCGGTAAGGATTTATTTAATTGGTTTAAATAAACCATTTTGAAATGAAAGTATTTTCGCGTAAGGAAAATGATTGAAATTTGTTTTCAATAGTGATAAAGGTGAAAAGTGATTTGAAAATTTGTTTTCAAATAGTTAAAGGGTGGAAATTATATATCTAGTAAAGATATTTTGGAAAGTAAATAATTTGGGAAATTATTTGGAATTTGGTGATGTTGAGCATGCCTATTGATAGTTAAATAATCCGACTATCAATATTTACCTTTAAATAGGTATTTGTTGTGATTTGCTTGAATTTGAATGCCACACTTATTTTTGAATAAGCGCTCACTATTCGGGTTAGCCGGGAAAGGACCTTGGGGTCATATAACCCATTCCGAATATGTGATACGTCGTTATGGATTGCATTTGATGACCAGTGTTGAAGACCGGATATATGTGAAAATGGAAGGATTACCGTCGAATGACTCTGCATCGGCTGATCTCCGATATAGAGGTTTTATCACCCTTAGTGACGGGAAGTCTGGTCGTGATTAGTGAATATCCGGATTGTAAGGACTTCTTTGTAAGTGCCTTCGGTTCTGTTCGAGCCCGGAACAGACTTGTATGGATTGTATGTTTGACATTACAAATTGAGATATAAAGCTGATTTCTTTCAAATATATTTCTGTTGGTGGCGGAGAATTTATTCTCTTAGCTTAACACCCTTTTCTGAGACATACGAGCTTAGAGGTTATGTAGTTGAAGGTTATTAGTGATATACTCCCAATTTGGTAGCGTGGCATGCTGAGTGTTGCTGTAGGATGATCATTGTTTGATCATTTGTGATATGATCATTTGTTTGATCTTTTATCTTGGTGATCATTACTTTGATCATTTGTTGACCCAAAGCACAGCTCTTGTATAAAGCGTGGCTTTGTGGACGAGACTTCGTCGGACCTCACACCCCGGAAATGGTCAAAACAGGAAGGATGCGACCCCTTTAGTGTATGTCATTCCTTTTGGATAGAGGTGGTATCATGGTATGGAGCCCAGATACTTAACCTATGTTGTTGCTGCAAATTTATTGCTTTGTGGTTGTTGGAAATCGAGGATCCTCGGATAGATCGGTACGATCGGGGGATGACATATTCGTGTCAGTAGTTACCCAGTTAGGGGTAACCCGGCCTTGTGTTGGCGGAGATCCGGTTTGGTTCTCGGGTCGTCTTTCCAGAGGCGTACTCATGTGGCAATGGGAAGTTCCTTGGCCTGACCATTTGTTGGAAATCCAAAGAAACAATACGATCTTGTACGGTTTTAGTTGTAGAACCTATCATTCACTTATGGTGGCGCCCCACTGTTTGGATGGTAGCTATAGTAGGCATAAGTGTGAAATGCCTATGCTGGCTAAGATTTATATCTTTATTTTCATAATGTTTCCTACACTATGTACTAGTAATAATATCAAATGTTTATTTTAATGCGTATCAAGCATCTTTGACTATCATAAGTAGAAATCTCCTCCGATTCTGCGTTTGCATTGTGTGTGTGTGCGGGAGGCCTTATGGTAGTCTCATTTTCTAAAAAGCATTGCGAAATCTATTTTAAAATTATCCTGTTCTTTGTTTAAAAATAAACCGTTTTAGTTCTCACACCAGTCACATGACTGACTCGGAGTTTATTGTTTTCCTTCCTAAACTCTGGGTGCCCACCAATTTCCACATGGGCAGTCAAGAGTAAGGTTTATCAGGATATTCTAGAATTCAGGAGTTGCAGGAGGCAAGCTGGATGGCATGGCGTATTCACTTGTATATAGTATTTCTTTTCCGCTGTTTGTTGTTGTTTGTTGTTGTACACTCTGATGATGTAATGTAATGTAATATGATGTAATGTAATAACTGATATAGTTCTTTGTTTAAAGATTATTCATTTATCTATTATATGTTGTTCCACTGCGAATTGGTGAGATTCTGATGTTGTTCTGTTATTTCTTTCTGTTCTATCTTTTTCTCTCTTCTTTTACCTTTTTCCTTTTCTTTTTTTTAAACCCTAATTGTTCGTAATTCCGTTCATCTTGAGTTAATCAATAGAGATTAGTTTCTATTCAAGGAGTACGAATTTGTGGGTCGTTACATTTGGTATTAGAGCTTATGGTTAAGCAACAACCATGGCTCTGTTGGGTGTTACTCATTAGAGATGGAGTCATTAGTACTCTAGAATGAGTTGAATGTAATAATAGATACGAGTGCGTATTTGTTAGTGAATATAAAATTATTTTATATTGTGATTATTGGTTTATTGAGTGGCATATGAAACTTCGTCAGCACGGTGTGCACAACTGTGCCGAAGGGGTTTATAAACACTTGAATAGAACAATTCGACACAGTATTGTTTTAAATTGGGTAAATGAAATAATTTTACCTTGATTATATTTTATATATAAAAGAATAAATTTTTCATAATTATTAAAGTGTATATAATTGTTTGTTTAGTTGTTTGAATAAGTTAAATAAAACAACAGTAGTAAAAGAATAAATGTATAAACAAATGAATTATAAGTATGAAATTATAATTAAAATGATAAATGAGTTGATAACTTATACAATTTAAATTTTGATAGAATAAATTTAACTTAAAGGATGGAGTTAAATTAAATTAAGTATAAGTGAATCAATTAAATCCAAGTGGTAATAGTTGAAATATAAGTTGTATAACTTATTAAATGTGAAGATGTAAGCGAAACCAATTATTAAAATGGTTAAACAAATTTTATTAAGCAAAATAAAATGTGATTTTTATTAAGTGATAAAATTTGACTTTGATAAAGGTTAAGTAAAAGTTAATTAAAAATTGAAATCTGAATTGGATTTATAAGTGGAAACTTAAGTTAAGTTAAACAAATGATATTTAAATGAAAAAAAACTTAAGTGATGTTGAATGGAATTGATTTTGGTATCGAAGTAAAATAATTAAGTGATAAATGTAACTTGAGTTATATAAATGAAATTCAACTTTATTTGTAAAATGAATTAGCAATTGAATTAATTAATAGATGGAATGTGAATCAATTGAATGAAAATAAATTGGAATGAAAAGATGAATATAAGTGTTAATTCATTAAAAGCTAATGTTATTGGAAGTTGAATAAATTGAATGGAATTCAATTTAATTTAAAGTGTTAAACCAAATTGAATGTAAATTTAATAATTTGGTTAGGTTGAATATACATTGGTTGTTATTTGATTGTTAATTGATTGTGTATATTTCATTAAGTGATAATGAAATAGAATTAAGGAAAACTGACAGCTATAAATCAAATTGGAAGTTAAGTGAATTTGATTTGAATGTGGAACTGAACCAACTTGCATGTAAATTAGTGAATGTTAACTAATTGAATTGAGAACGAATGTTAGTAAAATCCAATGTTAATGAATCATGTGATTTAAATTGAAAACCAATTCATTAATATTAATGAGAAATGTATGAATATTGATTTGGTTATGAATTTGTTGGATGATAGTTGAATGATAGTTGATTGATGGTTGCATTTGTTGCTTTTGTTGCATTTGCTATGTTGGCACATGTAGTTGTTATGTTACTATATGTTGTATATTGATATTATTTTCATATAAGCATGTTCTCATTTGTTTGTTGAGTGTTTAGTAGGTGCGGATTGCGCTTGCTTCGCTTTTGGAGCTCGCTTTCGCGCTATATTAGCCGTATATGCTCGCTAATAATAAATAAGGTACATATCTCGGATTAAATACCGTACTTTTACACTTTTTTCCCTGCAGGATGCCTCATCACTTGATGAGATGTATATTTGTGATATATACACTGTCATTTTTTTTTGGATCGAGCCGCGCAAAGGAGACTCTGGCGAAATTTTCCAAAAATTTAAGGCGTTAGAATATTTTTAAGAAAATTGGGAAATTTTTGAAAACTAAGTTTGGATTTGGAAACTTAGTAATGATTTTGTAAGAAGTTTAACTATGAATTTTGGGAAAGTTAAACACTTAAGAGATTTGTAAAAATCTAAATTGAACGGTTTGTTTTGGAAAGATTAATGGATTTTGTAACTTTTCTTACTTGGTAATTTCGAGGACGAAATTCTTTTAAGGGGGAAGTTTGTAACGACCCAGAATTTCTGTCAATTAAAAATTGTATATTTGATTTATTTTAAATATTAATAAGTGGAATTTATAAGTCGAATAAATTAAATTTCGAATAATTGGATTTAGTTGGATAATTAAATCGATAATTTAATATGTGAAAATACAGAAATAATTGAAAATTGGGTTAAATATGATTAAAATTGATTTGTAAAATTTTACTTAATCATGTTGGAGTTAGAACGATATCTTAAAACTTCTAAAATTGAATTTAGAGTTAATTTGTGAAAATTGAATATTTTAATATTTAATCGACTGGTGAAATTAGCCATTTTTCGAACAGTCTCAGAATTGGGTGAAACTAGTTCCATTGGATCCGTAATAGTTAGTTATTATCGGATTTCAATTTTCGTAGCAATCGGAGTTTTCGTTTGACCGTGGCAGCTCGAAACGCATCGAAATTGTTTTAATATTAATTTGGCGAGTTAAAATAGCCATTTTTCAAATAGTCTCGGATTTCGACGAAACCAGTTTCATCGGATCCGTAATGTGAGATTATTGTAAGGTTTCAAATTTTGTGTCAATCAGATCTATCGTTTGTCCGGGGCAAGCCAAAACGCCTAGAAATTAGTTTAAACCGGTTTAATTTAAATTGATCGTTTATTGCCGTAACTCGCACAGATGATCGAATTAGCCTCCGAAACACGTTCCATTGTGTTCGGAATGCGGGGTAAACCCTAGAAACGCAGGTCACCGCGCGAGAATTGGAGTTCGGAAATTGCGGATGAATAGTAACTCGAGAAATTTTGTATAAAAGCACCATACTCTTCACAAATTTTGCAAACCCTAATTGTAACAGCCTAGCCGCCACTTCAATGTTCAATGGCCAGAAATAGTCGATTCTTTCTCCTCCAATATTTTCAAATCCGTTCATCAATTCAAAGAATGTTCAACACGAAAGTTGTAGAGCGGAGCAAGATCTTCAAATCCATATGGCGATGATGGGTTTTCGAGTTTTGTGGGGGGAGATGTTTGCTCCCGTTCGTACCGCGTTCGAGCACAAATCACGAGGCTTGTAGTCGACCGAGCCTAGCCACGTTCCAGGCGGTGGCGTAGTGCGTGATGGCCGTTCTATTGATGGTCACCGATCGTCGTATGTAGCGTCGAGGAGGTGCGAAAATCAAGCAAAGGTCGGCGGCTATGATGGGTTCAAAGGGCACGCAAGTAACCTGGAAATAACGCGTGAATGGGAGGGAAGCAGGGTGCGGCTGGATTACATCAGGGAAGATTTGAACGGCCTGATTTGTTTCAGGGTATAAAAGTTAAAAAGAATTGTAAATTTATTTATATTAAAATGAGTACGAACTTTAAAAATGTATATCTTTTTCATACGAGGTCGAAAACGCACGAAACCTGTTGCGTTGGGTTCGTATGGACGAGCACTACGCTATGGAATTGGATTGGAGTCGTTTTGAGCTAGTGAGAATTTCGGGTAAAATTAAACGTCCGTTTAATTTTATTCGAAATAAAATCTGAAAACGAAATTGAAATCAAGGTGAGAACTTCTCACTCAATCGAAATTGTTCGATTTAAATTTTAAATAGTTAGATTTAAAATTGTTGATTGTATGTTGAATGATGATTGTTATCTATTGATTATTAAAATAGACATTATGCGTCGTTAGTAAGCGGAGGTTATTTATTAAAAACATATACCGCGAATATTTCACTGCAAAGTGAAATTGGTATTATTTATGTACTTGGAGTTGATTTTCCCGCATTATATAGCGGATGAGACCCTATTGCGCCGCATAATAGCGGATAATAATGTATAAATCCTACTAATTCCGTACTGGAACGGAATTGGTATTGTGCTAATGCTTGTGGATGCAGGGAAACAGGTTGGAGGGATCCAACTGGATTCCTCACCAGTATTTAATTCATTTACAGATATTGTGATATTTGTTGATTATCATATCGATATATGATATTTGGATGTCGTGAATGACTATTTGGTGCTGTTGCATCATCGGATCCATTTTTGAAGTTTTAAAATAATGATTTCGATTTTAAAAAAAGAATTTGTAAAGCGATTTTTTGAAAGTATACGTTTTATTAAATTTTGAATTGTTAAAATAAATAAACATTATAATTTTATCTTCATAAAAGTCATGATTTTGAAGTATATAAGCTTTAAATAACGAATTGTAAATTATTAAAAGAATAAGTTAGTTAAATCGTGATTTTTGAATTATTTTTAAAAAGATTTATATAAAAGATTTAAAATTTGATATTTTATAAGTTTAAAAATATTGGAATTATGAAAAGAGCTTTTATAAGTGTTAAATTGAAATAAGATGGATTTCATAAGTGAATGAAATATACATTTTTATAAATTGTGAAGTTATAAAATGAATAAATTGTGTAAAATAAAGGATTATAAGTATTTAACTTATAATATGGACTTTTGGTATATATTTGAGATATATAAATTGAATTGGATTAATAAAGGAGATTTATAAATCGAAGTTTATAAATAGGAATGGAATTTATAGACATTGTTTATAAATTTGAAATCAATGGAATTTGATAAAATGAAAGTTGAAATTGGTTAAGGAAGTATATTCACAATTTTGGACAGTGAATATATTATCAAATAAAATGGATATGCTTGGGAAAATGAATATTATAAAATAAAGTTAATCGTTTTAACGATGTTTTAAAATGTGTTAAACATCGAAAACATAGATTTCAACATTTATTGTTGAAATAGACGTTTTCGAGAAATAGAAGGAAATGGTGGGCTATAACACTTTTGTTATAGTAAATGGTTTCCGGAAGGAAATATTTTGTATTGTATTGGGATTTATATATCTATTTTAATTTTTTATCCCTATACTAGTGATTTTGGGTCATCGTAGCGATGTTTTACGCGACATTCGTTTTGACCCAAATAAATGTGTTTAAGGGAACGTTTTCCTTATAGAATAAAATATATACTTAATTTCGATTTAAGTTTATTGAATATTTTCCAAGTGTTGAAAACAAATGGATTTGTGAATTACTTATTATTATTTGATAAGTATGGAAATGTTTTCCAATATGAAGTGAATATTTTGTGATTTATCTTTTTGAAGATAAATTGAAAATGAATAATTGAAATCGTATATTCATAAATATTTTGGAATGTAAATTCATTATGGAATTTATAAAAGAAAGGGAAATTTATTTAAAAATAAACGTTGAATTATTTTTGAAGTATGGGAATAAATTTACGGATTTGGAACGTAAATATAAAATAAATCGGTAAGGATTTATTTAATTGGTTTAAATAAACCATTTTGAAATGAAAGTATTTTCGCGTAAGGAAAATGATTGAAATTTGTTTTCAAAAGTGATAAAGGTGAAAAGTGATTTGAAAATTTGTTTTCAAATGGTTGAAGGGTGGAAATTATATATCTAGTAAATATATTTTGGAAAGTAAATAATTTGGGAAATAATTTGGAATTTGGTGATGTTGAGCATGCCTATTGATAGTTAAATAATCCGACTATCAATATTTACCTTTAAATAGGTATTTGTTGTGATTTGCTTGAATTTGAATGCCACACATATTTTTGAATAAGCGCTCACTATTCGGGTTAGCCGGGAAAGGACCTTGGGGTCATATAACCCATTCCGAATATGTGATACGTCGTTATGGATTGCATTTGATGACCAGTGTTGAAGACCGGATATTTGTGAAAATGGAAGGATTACCGTCGAATGACTCTGCATCGGTTGATCTTCGATACAGAGTTTTTATCACCCTTAGTGACGGGAAGTCCGGTCGTGATTAGTGAATATCCGGATTGCAAGGACTTCTTTGTAAGTGCCTTCGGTTCTGTTCGAGCCCGGAACAGACTTGTATGGATTGTATGTCTGACATTACAAATTGAGATATAAAGCTGATTTCTTTCAAATATATTTCTGTTGGTGGCGGAGAATTTATTCTCTTAGCTTAACACCCTTCTGTGAGACGTACCAGCTCAGAGGTTATGTAGTTGAAGGTTATTAGTGATATACTCCCAATTTGGTAGCGTGGCATGCTGAGTGTTGCTGTGGGATGATCATTGTTTGATCATTTGTGATATGATCATTTGTTTGATCATTTATCTTGGTGATCATTACTTTGATCATTTGTTGACCCAAAGCATAGCTTTTGTATAAAGCGTGGCTTTGTGGACGAGACTTCGTCGGACCTCACACCCCGAAAATGGTCAAAACAGGAAGGATGCGGCAAGGTTATTAGGGGGTAGCGCCCCTTTAGTGTATGTCATTCCTTCTGGATAGAGGTGGTATCATGGTATGGAGCCCAGATATTTAACCTATGTTGTTGCTGCAAATTTATTGCTTTGCGGTTGTTGGAAATCGAGGATCCTCGGATAGATCGGTTACGATCGAGGGATGACATATTCGTGTCAGTAGTTACCCAGTTAGGGGTAACCCGGCCTTGTGTTGGCGGAGATCCGGTTTGGTTCTCGGGTCGTCTTTCTAGAGGCGTACTCATGTGGCAACTGGAAGTTCCTTGGCCTGACGATTTGTTGGAAATCCAAAGAAACAATACGATCTTGTACGGTTTTAGTTTTAGAACCTATCATTCACTTATGGTGGCGCCCCGCTGTTTGGATGGTAGCTATAGTAGGCATAAGTGCGAAATTCCTGTGCTGGCTAAGATTTATATCTTTATTTTCGAAATGTTTCCTACACTATGTACTAGTAATAATATCAAATGTTTATTTTAATGCATATCAAGCATCTTTGACTATCATAAGGAGAAATCTCCTCCGATTCTGCGTTTGCATTGTGTGTGTGTGCGGGAGGCCTTATGGTAGTCTCATTTTCTAAAAAGCATTGCGAAATCTATTTTAAAATTATCCTATTCTTTGTTTTAAAAATAAACTGTTTAATTCTCACACCAGTCACATGACTGACTCGGATTTTATTGTTTTCCTTCCTAAACTCTTGGTGCCCACCAATTTCCACACGGGCAGTCAAGAGTAAGGTTTATCAGGATATTCTAGAATTCAGGAGTTGCAGGAGGCAAGCTGGATGGCAATGCGTATTCACTTGTATATAGTATTTCTTTTCCGCTGTTTGTTGTTGTTTGTTGTTGTACACTCTGATGATGTAATGTAATGTAATATGATGTAATGTAATAACTGATATAGTTCTTTGTTTAAAGATTATTCATTTATCTATTATATGTTGTTCCGCTGCGAATTGGTGAGATTCTGATGTTGTTCTGTTATTTCTTTCTGTTCTGTTCTATTTTTTTCTCTCTTCTTCTACCTTTTTCTTTTTCTTAAACCCAAATTGTTCATAATTCCATTCATCTTGAGTTAATCAATGGAGATTAGTGTCTATTCAAGGAGTATGGATTTGCGGGTCGTTACATTGCTTCTAAACAGATGAAGGATCCAGTATTAGTTGAATGGATCTAGAAGTTAAGGGATGGAACAGAGAGAGATGACTTGAAGGATTTCAGTCTTGACCATAATAGGTGGTTGAAAAAGAAAGGAAGATTATGGATTTTGTGGGAGACATAAGGAAGGAAGTTTTGGAGGAATGCCATCGTTCGGAGTTCACTATTCATCTAAAAGGAACTAAGATGTATCATGATATTAAGCAGAGTTTCTTTTGGGAAGGTATGAAGAGGGATGTAGGCTTATGGGTGCACAACTGTTTGAACTGTCAACAAGTGAAAACTGAACATCAGAAGCCAAGTAGGTTTGTTTCAGCCATTGGATATTCCAGTATGGAAGTGGGATTCTATTTCTATGGATTTTATAGATAGATTGCCGAGGTTAAACAGAGGAAATGAATGCATATGGATTATAGTGCACAAGTTGACCAAGAGTGCCCATTTCATTCCAGTTAAGTCAACCAGGACGACACCTTTTTTGGCTAAGTTATTTATGAAGAATATAGTTAGACTTCATGGAATTCCTAGTAGTATAGTAAGTGATAGAGATTCCTGGATCACTAGTGAGTTCTAGAAGAGTTTACAGGATATTTTAGGTACCAAGCTCAAGACAGGTACTGTTTACCATCCATAGATCGATGAGCAAACGGAAAGAGTTAACAAAGTCTTAGAAGGTTTGTTACAAGCTTGTGTGTTATATTTTAGGGGATCATGGAAGACCATCTACACCGAGTTGATTTTTCATATAATAACAGTTATCAGACTAATATAAGGATTGCACTGTTTGAAGCCTTGTATGGAAGGCCATGCAAATCTCCCATTCATTAGCTGGAGACCGGGGATAGGTTAGTTATTGGTCCAGATATAGTGAGAGAAGTCACAAAAATGATTTAGTTAATTCGAGCTAGAATGAAGAAAGCTCGGTCTAGGCAGAAAAGTCATGCAAACAGAAGACGAAAAGACTTAGAGTTCTCCATTGGAGATCATATTTTCATTAAGGTATCACCGATGATGGTTATGATTCGATTTGGAAAATCAGGAAAGTTGGCGCTGAGATTCGTAGGACCATTTCCTATTACAGAGAGGATTAGGAAACTCTCATATAGAATAGAGTTACTGAATAATTTGGCAGGAGTCCACGATTCATCTAAGGAAGTGTGTTGGAGATCTGATGTCTACTATAGCACTGATAGTGTTACCGAATAATAGAGCCAAATTTAACTATAGTTAAAAACCAATTCAGACAGTTGCGAGAGATGAGAAGAGGCTTAAAAACAAGACAGTCAGATTGGTGAAAGTCTAATGGAGCGACGATGAGAGAGACTGTACTTGGAGACTGAGAATAGGATTAGAAACACTTATCATGATTTATGCTATGTTTTACCTTTTTGATTTATTTGTTGTGTACCTTATCATAATTTAATTAATTTATAACGATTATAAAATAAATAAATCGTTTAGTCTAAAGAAAATTCATCATTTCGGTTGTGTAACACTTGAGTGCAAATTTGGTCACCGATTAACATCGAACTATTCGAAAGTTAACATTCACGCGTCACTCAGCAAGTGGTGTCACATTATGGTCAAATTTATCATTTACTTAGTTTCGATGAAATCTAATTTCATTTTATTAAGCGTTAACGGTTCGTGATATTTATTTACACTAGTTCTCTTCATCAAAACTATAACACTTTGGACTTATGGAATTTGGCAATGGTCAAAATTTCAATATCATCCATATAAACTCTATAGTCCAAACACAGAGTACTTGGTTCAAATATAATAATAATTATTATTAACCAAAATGCTCTGGTCACAGACTTTGTGTAACGACACGCAAATCCGTACCCCTTGAGTCATCACTATTCTAACTAAATCAACTCAAGTTGTACAGAAATACGAACCATTGGGTTAAAGAAGAAGAGGTAGAAGAAGAAAATAGAAATCAACATCAGAATCTAACCATCGCAGCGGAATAAAATATAATAGATGATAATGATCTTTACTCAAAAATCAAATATATATGTTTATACATTACATAATCAGAGTACATCAATCAATCTCAACATCAATAACATACAACTGGATACACAACTAAACAACACAACGGAACATATATATAAACAAGTACGGGAATACGTATCGTCATCCAGCTCGTCTCCTGAGCTCCACAGCATCAAAATCCTGTATCCTATAATACTCGGTCTGACACGAGCATTACAGTTAAATAACACCCGAGTCAGTCTGGAATACCAGCGTGAGAAAATCACACTCAGTTGATTATTAAAATTTCAAACATTCTTTGAAAACAAAATCATCTCGTAAGACCACGCCAAAAATAAACATGTCGGGTTTTTACCTTACGATAGCTAAAACAATTTTTATAGAAATCCTTTGATATTATAATAGGGTCTATATACAAATACTTATAAAATAGCTGAAATTGTTACATTATTAAATTCCAGCTGCTAGCCACAAAGTGGGTAATACAAACAAAACTCGTACAAGGCTCGTAGGGAGAATGGATTTCCAACTAATGAGTAGGCACTGGGGTACCACCTGTCACAGTATGTGGCCTAGATCACAGCACCGAGGAGTACGCCTGCTCCCTTGCAACACAGACCGGGACTACCCTTTACTGAATAATCCCGAGTGAGATCACCCCGCGGTTGGATCAACAACCGCCAACTAAGCCTTGCTGCATAACCCCTGATTTTCAGTCATTCCCATTTGATGAGGCTTGAGGCTAAGCGTTACCTTTTTAGAACATATCCCTTAGAATGCCCATCGTCCACCTGACGATGTTTTCGCAAGCATTCATCCATACAAGTCCGTCCCGGGTTCGAATGGAACCGAGGGCACTATTCCTACTACATCCATTTTGGAAATATCCTCAGGATTAGTAGCGATTAGCCCTTGCACTTCACTGCTCCATATTCGAATCCAAACTCGTTTCCACGAAACCTACAAACCGGATCGAAGTGGTTTTCGAGAAATAAATCTCGATCTCGGTCTCTTCGAAACGATCAACGCATTGGGCCAATATTGATAGTCGGTTATTTAACTATCAATTAATATTCACAAACAACCATCAAACAATAAATAATTTTCCTAATTATTTATTAACCTCAAAAATATCTTCACAAGATATATTTCTATTCTCAAAACCCTTTTGAAAACAGTTTCAAAACATCTTTCTTCCCAGGATAAGCTTTCCCAAATATTTTCTATCTCCACTGAAATCACCAAGCACAAAACTAGATTTTTCTAAAATAATTTAAAACACTTTACCTTTAAAATATACTTTAAAACGTTTATGTTAAATCTACTTCAATAATTTGTTAAAAATACATACTATATGAATATTTGAAAATAAGGTTACTTAATAAAATATAAAACTAGATTTTTACCTTTAAAAACAAAATACCAAGTCACTTTTAAATAATTATTACAGTAATAGATATGAAAGGTATTTACTTTAGAATTTTAGAAATAATAAATTTTCTAAAACATGTTTTTTTTTAAAAAACAACATTAAACTTTTATCTTATATTTTAAAATTTACTTTGAAAACGTACTTGGCTATCCAGGGAAATATACTTCTCTTCACAACCTTTAAAAATAAATCACTATTTATTTTTAAACAATTTTTCTCAATCCTTTAATAAATTCCCACCTTGAATTTTTCTTCCAAATATCCAATTTCGAACACTTAAATCAATTTCCAAATTAATTTCCAATTTACTTCTTTTATTCAAAATTCTTTAATTTCTAATTCTTATTCCTTAATTATGATTTAAAATACTTTTAACCGAAAATTCAAATCTTAGATTTCTCAAATTACTTCTTAGTCCCTTTTAAATAAATTTAAACCTTGAAATTTAAAATAATTCTTTATTCCTTTAATTGATAACACTTAAGTTTACTATTTATTAATTTCTGCTTATTCAAATCCTTTATCCTCCATACTCGAAATTATTTATTAGTATTTTAATTTCATTTCCATTCCTTCCAATTCATTCTTAATTTATTCAAATTCACTATAATTATTTTACTTAAAATTTACTCTTTTATTTTCTTTTCAAAAATCCAATTCTATATATTTCGATAACTCAGTACACCGAAATATTCAAGCAAATCATAGAAATCAATATTCCCAATTAACAATAATATTCATCACAGAATATCAAATATCCATAACACAGAATATCAAACAATTCTAAATAATTTTGAGGAATCCTGTTGGATCCGTCCAACCTGTTTTCCTTGCATCCAAAGATGTTAGCACAATATAATATGCCAATTCCAAAATATGCCATACTATAGCACACCAATCAATTCAACCATTCAAATAATTATTTAAATTTAATCATTTGAATTTAAATTTAAATTTAACCGAGTGAGATTAACTCACCTTTGGCCTAAGATTGCCAATCACCTCAAACTCGTCTTCTTTCCGTGATTTTTAACCTTGTACAAACCAATTCACGATTTATTAATATTCGAAATATAAATCGAACCCTTAATTACCTTTCAATTAAATTTTGAACTAATTTTACATTCAGTTCAACCTTTTAAAATTCATATACATATTTTTTTTTCCGAAACCTTATCCGTATCTAATTTTTCTACCTTACCTATTAAATTAAAATAGTCAGGTGTGTATATATATTAAAATTGAAAATTGCACCTATATTTTTTTTTCTCTGTACCTAACAACCCAAAAATTTCATAAACTTATGCATCTTACTATCTGTGTATTTAAATCATGTCTAATCGAAGAAGAAAAATGATTACCTTCACCTCGCTAGCCCATCAGCACATCCAGTCGAGAGTTGCCTGTGAGTTCGCCGAAGTCAAACCACGACTGCACTTCGGCCATCACTTCGAGCAACGACCTCGGCAAAAAATATCGAGCTCCAGCTCGCGCTCACACCCTCGCGATTCACCCTCGCCGAGATGTCCACCTTCCAGTGCTCGAGTTCGAGCACTCTCGATCGCCACTCCAATAGACAAAACCCTAGCCGCAACTCAGTAAGTCATCGCGAGCGCCTGCTTCTACCTGAATTCAAGCGTTCGCTCACCCTCCCACTTCATCGGCGATTAAGGATACTCGGCCCTATCGAAATCGAACGCGACTCGGCAACACTTGCGATACTCACGAATGGAGCTCGGTCCGCCATTAGATTTGATTTTTGATTTCGCGAATAAAATTTGGAAAGGGAAAGAGGAAACAAATTTATTTCTTCCTTTATTTTCCAGAAAGAAGCCATGAAATTTCTAATTTTTTGTTTTAAATCAAGGAGTGTTCAGCTTTTTAAAAGAAGAAGGGAAACAAGATCTGATGGTCGCGTGAAAAATGCTTGCTGCAGTGATTACAGAGGGAACAAAAGCTGCTGAGGAGAAAAGGCGTGATGGTGAAAGAAAGGCAACTGATGGGAAGGGATTTCGGCTGAGTTGATTAGGTTATATATAAATATTAAATTCAAATTTTAAATTTAAATTGTCTTGGATTCAAAGCTTAAAATCTTGACATCCTATCGAGGCGTGCCGCTAGGCGTTTATAATGTTATACACCTATTCCAAACGCAATAGAAAAGGTTTCGACACCTAATTCGATTGTATGGAGAAGATAGCTTTTTGGATCAGTTATTATATTGAATTTCGATATAAATTCAGTGCATTTACATATCGTACGCTCACACAACAACTTCGATCAATACGAAATTTGAAATCCGATAATAACTCAATATTACGGACCCAATGGAACTGGTTTCTTCGAATTTCGAGACCGTGCCTTGAAAGGCTATTTTCAAATTCAATTTAAACTATAAAATTTTAAAACTGAACAAGCCACTGTTAATTTCAATTTTACAACTTCTATTATCTTTAGTGTTATAAATATAAATTTTACAAGCCTTCATATTATTTTCAACCGGCTTAAAACTGAAGATTCAATAATTTATCCAATTTCAAATTATTAAATTCAAAAATTTAATTAACAATTAATTAGTGATATTTGAATTCAAGTTAAAACTTATCTTTTTAATATTTCAAATAATTTAAATATTTCAATTTTAAACGCTTAAAAATTCTGGGTCGTCACATTCCTCCCCCCTTAAAAGAATTTCGTCCCCGAGATTACTAGTTAGGAAGAATGATCCAATACCCATTACTATTTTCCAAAACCAAACTGTTCAACATCCTATCCACTATCTTTTTATAAAAGACCCACTACCATTTTTACTAATCTTTCCCAACATTCCCATAGTTTCAAACAATATTACTTACTCAATCATTCAAATTTCAATTTTAAATCAAATTTAAAATTATCCGAATTTCCTCGAAATTTTTCTAACTCTCTAAATTTCCGAAAAATTTCGCCAGCGTCTCCTTTGCGCGGCTAGCTCGGTACAACTACAAAATGGCTCTACGGCCTCGCAAATCCAAAAAGAAACAAAAGCCAAGCAGCTATATCCAAAAACCCAAACAAATTTCACAGAAATTTAAACACATACCTATTTTTTTGGTCGGGCAATTCTAATTTATTATCTGAAATCAAAACCAATTTTCCTTTCCCTTTTGCATACCTGCATATCATGTTTGGCAATAATATCCAATCGCACCATTCAAAAACATTTTATTGACTTCTTTTACACATTTTCAATATTCGTTTTACTTAAGCCCGTACAATGCACATATATCATCCGTACGCAATACCAAATCCGATCGCTTACTCAATCACACAATTTCACTTCCGAACTAGTATCGTCCACCCGACTTTCTAGTGCGAACTCAGATATGGTTTCTTGATCAGAAACCGTCATTCTCTTTGCACAGTCATAACTATGACAGAGAATTTCCAGAATCGATCAAAATCCATATCCAGGGTTCGCCGTCGAAAATCGAGTGAAAAATCCTAACTCGGATCGATAAAATTATCTCGAAATTCTATGCCCGGATCTGGATCAAATAGCTATGCGAATAAATAATATACGTACATCCTACGTATTTGCCCCAATTGATTATTTATTATATCAATTTCCTTTTTATTCCCATTTATTTTGATTGTTATTCACTTATTCTCACTTTCCTTGTCACAACTTCCCGTTTTAATCTTCATTCAATTATTCACTTAGCATATTTCCAATGCCAACTTACTTAAGAATTTCACCTTCATTTCTTAAGTTCAATATAAATATTTTATATACCTCTTGAATTTGTTTTCACTTCACTATTGGAGTTTATATCCATTTTATTCAATTTGCCTTTACAATCCCATAAAAATTTCAATTTGCTTCACTTTATTAATTAATTTCAAATATAAATACTTCTTCCCAATTTTACTTGAATTCGATTCATTTCCAAACTTTGAATATTGAATTTGATTCACCCTATCTCAATCCATATTTAATTAACCATTTCGTTTATTAGTTTTACTTACTAATTTATTTAAAATCTCAAATAAAAGTTTATTTGCATACTTTTTCCTTCTTTAATTTCTTTGAACAATATCTTTAGTTTATCTTATTATACTTATACAATTTAAATTAGATTTCAACATTCAGTTATAATTCTATTTGCTTAACAAATTTAAATCATTTGTCGTTAGTGAAAATGTTCAAAAGATTTAAAAAATTTCTAACTCCCAAAATTTTCGAAATTTTTTAGCAGAGTCTCCTTTGTACGGAGAAGCTTTTGCAATTTGACAGGAGATATAAATATATATTCATCGACCCACACGGTCGGAAAACGGAAAACAGTTCATATTTCCTATCTGTATCGCGTAGGCGTACCTTATTTAGCATTTTAAGCAAACGGCTTATTTATTTTAGCTGTTAGCGCGGCAAAATCAGTCAACGGCTTCCAAAAACCTATACTTACTCAATTTAAACAGGTAAGTGACAAATATACAGAGTTTATTAACATTCACTAAAATTACAATAGCTAAACACATGTATAACATAAGCATATACCCAAAAAACATTTCATAAGCAATTTATATGGTTTCAACACCTATTTCAATTGTATATTTGCATAATTTTCATTGGAAACCATTTTATTTAGGCTCGAACACTTCTCTTGCTTGCATATTAATACCCATTTCCTAAGTAATTGAACTCAAACTTTTATTTAATTGATTTCATTTTCATCCGAAGCCAAGCTTCCATAAATTCAAACGTAAATTAATTTACTTCAAATCACTTCAATTTCATAAAGTAAGTTCATTTCCATTTTATTCGATTCTCATCAAATTTCAAAATACCCAACAAATTTACTCAGGCTTATACTTTTCTTGCAGACTTTTATAAGTCATACACTTATTACTTTTTCCCACTCCCATTCATGTTATGATTCTATAACTCATCTCATTAGAAATTTTTTCAATTCCATCCTGAATTTTAATATTTTTTTCTCTCGTAAATTGTTTTATTCAAAATCATTTCAAAAAACTTGATACAACCATTTCATAATTTTACTTAAATCAAGCTTTTATTCAAATATTACTTAAGTTATTTTATTTTTGTGAAGTTATTTCAACTTTAAAGCTCAAGTTATATATATTTTATAAACACTTCCCAATTTAAATCCTTAATTTGATTTCAGTTACCAACCAATTTCATCTACTAATTTAATTAATTTAGTTTATTCAGTCATTTCTTTAAACTTCAAACTTCCATACTTAATTCATTCTGAATTTATTTCTATCAATAACAAGGAAAGTTTTAAATTTATGTCTACTTGGATTTTTATCCACCAATTCAATCCATCATTGTTATAATCCAAGCTGAATTCATTTATTCTCGAGTTCATTTCCAATTATATTCAATTCATCGACAATCCAAGCTGAATTCATTTACACTTCATTGCTTACATTAATTTATTTTTCATCCCAACAAGCCCATATTTATTACAGTTGATTCAAAAACCAATTTTATTCGCTTCTGTTAACCTATAGAATTGATATAATCTCGTTTACGTCAAACGACAATTATTTTTATGCAAATTCTGTGATATTTACATAAAAGAATACCCATTCCTGTTTATAACAATTTTAAGTTGATACCAATTCAATCTATACTTAATTTGATTTCATTTTAATTGATTCCGTTCAATTTATTTTGCATTCCATATCCACATTCAATTTATTTAAATCCATTTATTAATCTTGGAACATTCCATATTAGTTACATCAAATACTCATTTCATAATTTATTTACAAACTAAACATTTGCCACATTAAATTGGTATTCGACTTTCGTTTAACCAATTCAAGTTCTATCTCCATATTTCATTACCAATTAATTATTAATTTGTTTATTCAAGGTTTATTCCCAATATTTTATTTTTTTATCTCAAAACCACTTTAACTATTTTACTGGAGGTCAATTTATTTTATAATTTAAGTTTTGAATTTTTCATTCACTACCGCATATTCAAATCAATTTTATTTTGGCTTATTTATTTCACTTCTAAATTTTATAAGTCACAAACTTATTTATTTTTCATACTTTCATCAATGGACAATCAATCCCATTCACGTTTTACTTTTAACACGGAATTATACATTTTATTTAGCCAATATTTTTTTATTATTCCATAAACATTTAAAATAACATTCCAAAGTTCAAAAAATCTCCCAAATTTCAAAATCACTTTTGAAATTTACTACATCCAAAATCCTTTGGCAAATTCAATTATCCCTTTGAATTTCGAAACCAAACCCAGTTCACAAACAATTTCAATTTAAAATGTTCGGGTAGCAATTCTTCTCTTGGAAACTCGAAAATGAACACCGATGATGCCGCGATCATCATCGGAATTATTTTCCAGCGACCGAAAGAGTTTAGTGCTTTTATCTCTTTAACAATATTTCAAATATTTTTAATTTCCAAATCTCACAAGATTTCAAATACAACTCAAAATATTTCCAAAATATTATTATTATTCCTCCAACCCTTTGAAAATCGTTTTCAAACCCAAAGGAATTTAAATTTTTTCCCAAAAATTCCAAATTCGAATTCCACCCAACTTATATTCAAACATTACTCTGGAATTTTATCTCATTTCAATTTCAAATGTTTCTCTGGAATTCTATTTCAAAATTATATTCTCTTTTACAGTTTCCATTTACAATCTCATCTGAATATGAAGTTTATCTCAATATATAAATTATATTTATAATATATATTTCAAGTTCCGTTTTGTTATCTGAATTTATTCCCTTAACTTTGGTTATAACTCGATTCATTATTCAATTTTGCACTTAAATGATAGTAATTTTAATATTATCACTCTTTAACAACCAAGCATCCAAATACTATAATAATTTACAAAAATTATATTTTTTTTATACACAAAAATAATTTGGGTAAAATTATTTCATTCACCCTATTTTAAAACAATACCGTGTTGAATTATTCTATTCAAGTGTTTAGAGATCCCTATCAATAACGTTAATTACTCGTATTGACCAGAATCCATAAACTACTCAATAAACCAACACAATATAAAATCATTTTATATTTACTAACAAATACGCGCTCATATCTATTAATACGCTCAAACTCAGTCTAGAGTACTATTGACTCTATTTCAATGAGTAATTCCCACCAGAGCCAAGGTTATCACTAGCCTAGGCTCTGATACCAACTGTAATGAACCGCAAATCCGTACCCCTTGAGTCATCACTATTCTAACTAAATCAACTCAAGTTATACAGAAATACGAACCATTGGGTTAAAGAAGAAGAGGTAGAAGAAGAAAATAGAAATCAACATCAGAATCTAACCATCGCAGCGGAATAAAATATAATAGATGATAATGATCTTTACTCAAAAATCAAATATATCTGTTTATACATTACATCATCAGAGTACATCAATCAATCTTAACATCAATAACATACAACTGGATACACAATTAAACAACACAATAGAACATACATACAAACAAGTACGGGAGTACGTATCGTCATCCAGCTCGTCTCCTGAGCTCCACAACATCAAAATCCTGTATCCTATAATACTCGGTCTGACCCGAGCATTACAGTTAAATAACACCTGAGTCAGTCTGGACTACCAGCGTGAGAAAATCACACTCAATTGATTATTAAAGTTTCAAAAATTCTTTGAAAACAAAAGCATCTCGTAAGACCACGCCACAAATAAACATGTCGGGTTTTTACCTTACGATAGCTAAAGCAATTTTTATAGAAATCCTCTGATATTATAATAGGGTCTATATACAAATACTTATAAAATAGCCGAAATTGTTACATTAATAAATTTCAGCTACTAGCCACAAAGTGGGTAATACAAACAAAACTCGTACAAGGCTCGTAGGGAGAATAGATTTCCAACTAATGACTAGGCACTGGGGTACCACCTGTCACAGTACGTGGCCTAGATCACAGTACCGAGGAGTACGCCCGCTCCCCTGCAACACAAGACCGGGACTACCCCTTACTGGATAATCCCGAGTGAGATCACCCCATAGTTGGGATCAGCAACCGCCCACTAAGCCGAAATAAAAGGGACATCTAGACAGGAATGACCTCACCCTGCTTGGGTGCTACCCATCTAGCCTTGCTGCATAACCCCTGATTTTCAGTCATCCCCATTTGATGAGACTTGAGGCTAAGCGTTACCTTTTTAGTAGATATCCCTTAGAATGCCCATCGTATACCTGATGATGTTTTCGCAAGCATTCATCCATACAAGTCTGTCCCGGGTTCGAACGGAACCGAAGGCACTATTCCTACTACATCCATTTTGGAAATATCATCAGGATTAGTAGCGACTAGCCCTTGCACTTCACTGCTCCATCTTCGAATCCAAACTCGTTTCCACGAAACGTACAAAACGGATCGAAGTGGTTTTCGATAAATAAATCTCGATCCCGGTCTCTTCGAAACGATCAACGCATTGGGACAATATTGATAGTCGGTTATTTAGCTATCAATTAATATTCACAAACAACCATCAAACAATAAATAATTTTCCTAATTATTTATTAACCTCAAAAATATCTTCACAAGATATATTTCTATTCTCAAAACCCTTATGAAAAAAGTTTCAAAACATCTTTCTTCCCAAGATAAGCTTTCCCAAATATTTTCTATCTCCACTGAAATCACCAAGCACAAAACTAGATTTTTCTAAAATAATTTAAAACACTTTACCTTTAAAATATACTTTAAAACATTTATGTTAAATCTATTTCAATAATTTGTTAAATACATACTATATGAATATTTGAAAATAAGGTTACTTAATAAAATATAAAACTAGATTTTTACCTTTAAAAACAAAATACCAAGTCACTTTTAAATAATTATTACAGTAATAGATATGAAAAATATTTACTTTAGAATTTTAGAAATAATAAATTTTCTAAAACATGTTTTTTTTTTAAAAAACAACATTAAACTTTTATCTTATATTTTAAAATTTACATTGAAAACGTACTTGGCTATCCAGGGAAATATACTTCTCTTCACAACCTTTAAAAATAAATCACTATTTATTTTTAATTTTTTTTTCTCATTCCTATAATAAATTCCCACCTTGAATTTATTCTTCCAAATATCCAATTTCGAACACTTAAATCAATTTCCAAATTGATTTCCAATTTACTTCTTTTATTCAAAATTCTTTAATTTCCGATTTTTATTCCTTAATTATGATTTAAAATACTTTTAACTGAAAATTCAAATCTTAGATTTCTCAAATTACTTTTAGTCCCTTTTAAATAAATTTAAACTTTGAAACTTAAAATAATTCTTTATTCCTTTAATTGATATCACTTAAGTCTACTATTTATTAATTTTTTCTAATTCAAATCCTTTATCCTCCATACTCGAAATTATTTATTAGTATTTTAATTTCATTTCCATTCCTTCCAATTCATTCTTAATTTATTCAAATTCACTATAATTATTTTACTTAAAATTTACTCTTTTATTTTCTTTTCAAGAATCCAATTCTATATATTTCGATAACTCAGTACACCGAAATATTCAAGCAAATCATAGAAATCAATATTCCCAATTAACAATAATATTCATCACAGGATATCAAATATCCATAACATAGAATATCGAACAATTCTAAATAATTTTGAGGAATCCGGTTGGATCCCTCCAACCTGTTTTCCCTGCATCCAAAGATGTTAGCCCAATATAATATGCCAATTCCAAAATATACCATACTATAACACACCAATCAATTCAACCATTAATTTAATCATTTGAATTTAAATTTAAATTTAATTTAACTGAGTGAGATTAACTCACCTTTGGCCTAAGATTGTCATTCACCTCAAACTCGTCTTCTTTCCGTGATTTTAAACCTTGTACAAACCAATTCACGATTTATTAATATTCGAAATATAAATCGAACCCTTAATTACCTTTCAATTAAATTTTGAACTAATTTTACATACAGTTCAACCTTTTAAAATTCATATACATTTTTTTTTCTGAAACCTTATCCGTATCTAATTTTTCTAGCTTACCTATTAAATTAAAATAGTCAGGTGTGTATATATATATATTAAAATTGAAAACTGCACCTATATTTTTTTTACTCTGTACCTAACAACCCAAAAATTTCATAAACTTATATATCTTACAATCTGTGTTTTTAGATCATGTCTAATCGAAGAAGAAAAACGATTACCTTCACCTCGCTAGCCAATCGACACTTCCAGTCGAGAGTTGCCTATGAGTTCGGCGAAGTCAAACCACGAATGTCCTTCGGCCATCACTTCGAGCAACGACGTCGGCCAAAAATCTTGAGTTCCAGCTCGCGCTCACACCCTCGCGATTCGCCCTCGCCGAGATGTCCACCTTCCAGTGCTCAAGTTCGACCACTCTCGATCGCCACTCCAATAGACAAAACCCTAGCCGCTACTCAGTAAGTCATCGCGAGCGCCTGCTTCTTCCTGAATTCGAGCGTTCGCTCACCCTCCCACTTCATCGGCGATTAAGGATACTCGGCCCTATTGAAATCGAACGCGACTCGGCAACACTTGCGACACTCGTGAATGGAGCTCGATCCGCCATTAGATTTGATTTTTGATTTCGCGAATAAAATTTGGAAAGGGAAAGAGGAAACAAATTTATTTCTTCCTTTATTTTCCAGAAATAGGCCATGAAATTTCTAATTTTTTGTTTTAAATCAAGAAGTGTTCATCTTTTTAAAAGAAGAGGGGAAACAAGATCTGATGGTCGCGTGAAAAATGCTTGCTGCAGTGATTACAGAGGGAACAAAAGCTGCTGAGGAGAAAAGGCGTGATGGTGAAAGAAAGGCAACTGATGGGAAGGGATTTCGGCTGAGTTGATTAGGGTATATATAAATATTAAATTCAAATTTTAAATTTAAATTGTCTTGGATTCAAAGCTTAAAATCTTGACATCCTATCGAGGCATGCCGCTAGGCGTTTATAATGTTATACACCTATTCCGAACGCAATGGAAAAGGTTTCGAGACCTAATTCGATTGTACGGAGAAGATAGTTTTTTGGATCAGTTATTATATTGAATTTCGATATAAATTCAGCGCGTTTACTTATCGTACGCTCACACAACAACTTCGATCAATACGAAATTTGAAATCCGATAATAATTCAATATTACAGACCTAATGGAACTGGTTTCGTCAAATTCCGAGACCGTGCCTCGAAAGGCTATTTTCAAATTCAATTTAAACTATAAAATTTTAAAACTGAACAAACCATTGTTAATTTCAATTTTACAACTTCTATTATCTTCAGTGTTATCAATATAAATTTTACAAGTCTTTAAATTATTTTCAACCGGCTTAAAACTGAAGATTCAATAATTTATCCAATTTCAAATTATTAAATTCAAAAATTTAATTAACAATTAATCAGTGATATTTGAGTTCAAGTTAAAACTTAACTTTTAAATATTTCAAATAATTAAAATATTTCGATTTTAAACGCTTAAAAATTCCGGGTCGTCACATTCCTCCCCCTTAAAAGAATTTCGTCCCCGAAATTACTAGTTAGGAAGAAAGATCTAATACCCATTACTATTTTCCAAAACCAAACTGTTCAACATCCTATCCACTATCTTTTTATAAAAGACCCACTACCATTTTTACTAATCTTTCCTAACTTTCCCATAGTTTCAAACAATATTACTTACTCAATCATTCAAATTTCAATTTTAAATCAAAATTCAAATTATCAGAATTTCCTTGAAATTTTTCTAACTCTCTAAATTTTTGAAAAATTTCGCCAGCGTCTCCTTTGCGCGGCTAGCTCGGTACAACTACAAAATGGCTCTACGGCCTCCTAAATCCAAAAAGAAACAAAAGCCAAGCGGCTAGATCCAAAAACCCAATCAAATTTCACAGAAATTTAAACACATACCAATTTTTTTGGTCGGGCAATTCTAATTTATTATCTGAAATCAAAACCAATTTTCCTTTCCCTTTTACATACCTGCATATCCTGTTTAGCAATAATATCCAATCGCAACATTCAAAAACATTTTATAGACTTCTTTTACACATTTTCAATATTCGTTTTACTGAAGCCCGTACAATGCACATATATCATCTGTACGCAATCCAAATCCGATCGCTTACTATGATAGAGAATTTCCAGAATCAATCAAAATCCATATCCAGGGTTCGTCGTCGAAAATCGAGTGAAAAATCCTAACTCGGATCGATAAAATTATCTCGAAATTGTGTGCTCGGATCTGGATCAAATAGCTATGCGAATAAGTAATATACGTACATCCTATGTATTTTCCCCAATTGATTATCAATTATATCAATTTCTTTTTTATTCACATTTATTTTGATTGTTATTCACTTATTCTCACTTTCCCTTGTCACAACTTCCAGTTTTAATCTTCATTCAATTATTCACTTAGCATATTTCCAATGCTAATTTACTTAAGAATTTCACCTTCATGTCTTAAGTTCAATATAAATATTTTATATACCTCTTGAATTTGTTTTCACTTCACTATTGGAGTTTATATCTATTTTATTCAATTTGCCTTTACAATTCCATAAAAATTTCAATTTGCTTCACTTTATTAATTAATTTCAAATATAAATACTTCTTCCCAATTTTACTTGAATTCAATTCATTTCCAAACTTTGAATATTGAATTTGATTCATCCTATCTCAATCCATATTTAGTTAACCATTTCCTTTATTAGTTTTACTTACTAATTTATTTAAAATCTCAAATAAAAGTTTATTTGCAAACTTTTTCCTTCTTTAATTTCTTTGAATAATATCTTTAGTTTATCATACTATACTTATACAATTTAAATTAGATTTCAACATTCAGTTATAATGCTTATCAAATTTAAATCATTTGTCGTTAGTGAAAATTTTCAAAAGATTCAAAAAATTTCTAACTCCCAAGTTCAAGTTTACTTCAATTTAATTTTTAAAATCTCAAAATTTCATTTAGTGTTTATCACAAAAACATTTCTTATTAAAGAACAACATTTGTTTCCGTTAATAATTCATTTTTCCATAATTCCATTATATACATAATTTTCAAAAATAAATTTCCTTATAAAAATTCATTTCGAAAAAATATTACACAAAATCTGAAAAACATTTACATGGAATTTCCCTTAAAACAATTATTCTAGAATATCTTATTCATATCATTTGTTTTTTCCTTATGTTTCCAAGAATCAAATTTTAAACAATAAAAGATAAAACAACAAAGTTTACCTTTCAAATTATAACGACCCGATTTTTCGGCGCCCTAAAGTCGACATCAATACGTCCACTGTATCGAATGCCGCACAGTAGAATGCCAGAAAACCGAATAGTTAGGGTTTAAAGAAGAAGAATATAGAAGAAGAAACAGAAACAATAACAAAATATCACATTTCGCAGCGGAACAAATATAATAGATAAATGAATAATCTTTAAAACAAAAGCACTATATTAGTTTATACATACATCATTAGAGTTTAAAACGACACAATACAATACTGGCAGTTATAATAACTTGTGTACCAGAAATATTTGACTCGCAATCACCCAAAAGCAACGGACACTACATAGTATAATGATACGCTTCGCCATCCAGCTTGCTCCTGATCTCCACAACATCTCTTCCCTGACTTCGCTTCCGAATAACTGATAATCTAACTCTAGGCTGCCCGTGTGGAAAATTATTGGCACCCAGAGTTTAGAAAGGGAAAATAAATTCCAGGTCAGTCATGGGACTGGTGTGAGATCTTAAAAACGGTTATTTTCACAAAGAAAAGGAAAAGAAATCCGCTATGCTTTCGGAAAATGAAACTACCATAAGGCCTACCGCCACACACACAATGCAACCGCAGAATTGGAGGAGATTTCTCCTTATGATAGTCAAACATGCTTAATACGCAAAATCTTTTTAATATTATCATTAGTGCATAGTGCAGAAAAAATTTCGAAAGTATAATATTAATCTTAGCCAGCATACAACCGTCATTGTATGCCTACTATAGCTACCATGTTCAATAGCAGGTTACCGCCACATTCCATGGCAGGTTATACAACTCTGTGTAGTTAATGCCCCGCTATTACCCCGCTACAACCCCGCTATATCTCATAGCGGATTTCTACCACTATGATTTTTCCATATAGCCCCAGAATATAGCCTTTCCGCTTTAATCCCCACTATTTCTGCTATATCCCGTTATTTCCGCTATATTCTGCTATTCCCGCTATATCTTTTTTAATAAAATAAATTGAAAAGTTGCATTTATACATTATAAAATTATGAAACTAATTTATTTGATTTAATTTTTAATATATGTTCAGAAATGAAAATACTCTAATATTCCACCAAATTCAATTATGTTATATAACAGTTTTTCGTTTATTTAAAGTATATCCGCACATGTTTTTATTTAAAATTATTTATGTATTATTTATAATTCAATTGAATGATAATTTTTCAATTAATTACCATTTATATATTTATAAAAACATTAAGTACGAGTTTTATATGCTATTTTAGAGTCATCCGCTATATCCCGCTATATCCTCGTTGTATCCCCGCTATTACTTTTTGCACCTCCACTGCTTTGAATCTACCGAGCGCATTAACTGCACAGATACAACTAAAACCGTACATGGCGCGTATTGTTTCTTTGGATTTCCAACAAATGGTTAGGCTAAGGAACTTCCTACTGCCACATGGGTACGCCTCTGGAGGTACGTCCTGAGAACTTAACCAGCTCTCTGCCAACAAAAGGCCGGGTTACCTCTGTAACTATATCCGAGGATCCTCAACCACAAAGCAACAACCACAAAGTATAATAGAATTTGCAGCATCAACATAGGTAAATATATGGGCTCCATACCATGATACTACCCTTTTCCAGAAGTAAATGACATACCCTCAAGGGGCGCTAACCCCCAAATAATCTTGCCGCAACTTTCCTGTTTCGACCATTTTCGGGGTGTGAGGTCCGACGAAGTCTCGTCCACAAAGCTACACTTTTCACAAAGTCGTTCTTCGATCAACAATTGATCAGCATCACTTTGTATGCCACATTACCAAATTGGGAATGTATCACTAGTAACTATCAACGACATAACCTCTGAGCTCGTACGTCTCAAAGAAGAGTGCTAAGCTAAGAGAATAAATTCTCCGCCACCAATAGAAATGTATTTGATAGAAACCAGTTTTACATCTCAAAGTGTAACGTCAGACACATATCCATACAAGTCCGTTTCGGGATCGAACGGAACCGAAGGCACTTCAAAGAAGCCCTTGCAAATCCGGATATTTACTAATCACGTCCGGAATTCCCATCACAAAGGGTGATAAAATCTCTATACCAGAGCAAAACGGTGAAGAGACGTTTGACAGGTAATCATTTTGCTTTCGAAAATACCCGATCTTCAACACCATTTTCACATGCAATCCCATTTCGTCGTATCATTATTCGGAATGAGTTTTATGACACAAAGTCTTCTCCCGGCTAATCCGAATAATGAGAGCTTATTTTTTTTAAACAAATATGTGTTCAATCAAATTTCAAATAAATCACAACAAATTTCCACTTTGATCTTTTAAATAAAAGATCCATCACAATCACAAAGGTTCGATGAGGTTTTCGGATATCCACTTGGAATCCAAACCCCCGGTCGCATCGAAGTTCAAATGCCATTAAAAGGCCAATATTGATAGTCAGTTATTTAACTATCAATCAACATTCACAACAATCACTAAGATTTAAATAATTTTTCCCAGTTATTTATTTAAAAAATATCTTCGCAAGATAAAATTTTAGCACTTCAACTATTTGAAAACAAATTTCAAATCACTTTTCGCAGTTCAATACTTTGAAAACAATTTCAAATCATTTTTCCTTACGTGGAAAACATTTCCAAATATTTATTTATTCCCACCGAAAATCCGCCGAGTTCAAATATTTTAAAATAATTTAAAATGCTTATCCAAAATATACTTATAGATATTTAAAATAAAACTATTTTGAAACACTTACTTAAATATCAGTTATGAAAATATTATACTAATGTCTCATATAAAAATTCAAGTCCAAACTAATTTTTAAATAAAATTAATAGATAGGATATAACTATTTAAATATTCAATTTCTAAAACCAATATCAATTAAATCTTTAAATCATTACTTCCATAATTAATTAAATAAATCATTACTTTAAAGATTTAGAAAATAACTTAAAGGAACTAATTTCTCCAAAATATTCTTTTAAAACCAACCCTAGAACTTTTAATTTATATTTCAAAAGCCATTTTAAAAACATACTCGGCTTTTCAGGGAAAATACACCTTCCTTTTCAAAATGGATCATTTTTAATCAATTAATAAATCCTTCTGGATTATTTTAAATTTCTGTTCCAAATTCATAAATTTCTTTCCACACTTTTAAAAATAAAACAATATTTATTTTTAAAACAAATTTCCCTTTCTTTTATAAAATTCCCATTGTGAATTTTTAAATTTTCAAATATCCACAGGTATATGATTTTCAAATCGATTCCCAAATATTCACTTTCAACACCAAATCAATTTTCAAATATATTTCCAAATTTATTTCAAATACCAAATCAAATCCCAAATTGATTTTTCCAAACATTTACTTCAAAACACCAAATCGATTTTCAGAATTGGTTTTCCAAAATTTATTTTTTAAAACACCAAGTCAATTTTAGATCGATTTCCCAAATATTTATTATTTTTACCAAATCAATATCAAATTAATTTCCTAATTTATTTTCAAAATACCAAATCAAATTTCAAATTGATTCTCAAATTTATTTCAAACACCAAATTTATTATCTTTTGAAAAAAATCCTTCTTTTAAATTTATTCAATTTTCTAAAATTAATTTACTATAAATTTTCTACTAAATTTCAAAAATCTAATTTTTATCTATTTCTGGTATCCTACTATACCAAAAATATACTCGGTTAAATTATAGCCCTCAACGATTTAAATCACAATATAATCACACACAGATTATAAATAAATAAACACACAACATATGAAACAAAATCAAATGTTTGAGGAATCCAGTTGGATCCCTCCAACCTGTTTCCATGCATCCACAGACGTTAGCACAACAATTAAATACCTATTCCACTTCGAGGTAGAATATCGCGGTATATGGGATTTATATAATATCATATGCTAGCAAAGGGTCTCATCCGCTATGTAATGCGGGAAATCAATCACTCCAAATACGCATATAATACCAATTCCACTTCCAGGTGGAATATCACGGTATATGGGTTTAATATAATATCATCCGCTATTATACGGCGCATAGGGTCTAAACTAACATAACTAATAATAAATCAATCATCCAAGCACACCATCAACAAATTTTAAATTTAACTAATTTAAATTTATATTAGAAAAATATTTGATTGAGTGAGAAGATATCACCTTTGCTTTGCATGCAATCCATTTTCATTCCAGATTATTTTCTTCATTGTATTAGACCTTGTATACACAATTATACAATTTATTAATATTCGAATAAATCAAACAATTTATTTCTTTTTAATAGATTTAATTAACTATTTGATTTTAAACATATAATTTAGTTTTAAACAAATTTCCTTTTTTAAATAATTCCTTTTTTTTCAAACTACATATATGTTCATACTTAAAAATATATGATTGATTTCGGAAATTTATTTTATTTAAACTCTCAAATATTTTAATATCTATATATATATATATTAAATTAAAACACTGATATACCTTACTGTATATCTCCTTTTGTAAACATCAAAACGATAATTTTCTTTACTGCAAAAATATACTTACAGCTGATTCTATTTTAAAACTAACTATTTTAAATTCACATATATTTGCAAACCAAGATTAAATCAAGAAAAGGAAAAAAAATGACGTTCGAATACCTACAGCCAGGTTTGCGACCATCGAACTTGCCGACACCCTAGTAGCTCGAATCGCGAGCACTATCACGGCCTCGCACGAGACACCCTCCACCATGAAATCCAATCGCGACACACCATACTGCTTCGCTTCCCCAAGTTGCGACTTTGGCATCAAACCTCCAGCTCGCCCAACTTCGATCGCGACATCGTCGCTTCTACTAAATGGAACCTCCTCTGGTCGCGACTGATTCCCATGCGAGCGTGAGCACGCCTCTCACTTTCTCGATTCAAGAACGAGACGATTTCCCCCCTCCCTTTTTTGATTTATACGCGATGGAGGGCTCGGCCGCCAGAAATTGAAATTGCGAAATCGCGATGGCAATCAAAGATCTACTCGCCATCGTGCAATTTATGAATTCGATCATTTTTTTTTGTTTCGGCCATTGATTTTGATTTCACAGGAGGAGAAGGAATTTCTAAATTATTTCGTTTTCTTTTATTTATTTCATCTGGTTTTCAATTTTTGAAAAGTGAAGGGGGACGCATGTGAAATCAGAGCGAACACATGGTGTTAAAGATGGAAATGTGTTTAACGCTACAGTATTCATTTTTATTTTATTAAAATTTGAATTCAAATTTAAATTGTTTTCGAATTGTGGAATTCAAAATTAGGAACTCTAATCGAGGCGTGCCGCCCTGCGTTAATAGGTTAAACCTCTATTCCAAACGCAATGGAAAAGGTTCCGAGTCCAAATTCGATCGTATGGAGAAGATAGTATTTTTTGAACCAGTTATCAAATTAAATTTCGATATGATTTTCAACTCGTTTTCTTATCGTACGACCATACTACAACTCCGAATGCTATGAAAATTGAAATCCGATAATAATACAATATTACGGATCCAACGAACTGGTTTCGTCGAACTCCGAGACTGCGCCTCGGAAGGCTATTTTAGAATATCGATTTAAACAATATAAATTCAAAACTAAACAAAACATTTCCAAATTAAATTTTGAAGCTTCCATTATCTTCAGTAATATCAATATAAATTTTCAAAGCCATCAAATTATTTTTTTGACAAGCCAAAAATTGAAAATTCAAATTTTTACCCATCATTAATAAATCAAATTCAATAATTTAATTTCCAAATTCGTATTTATATTCAAAATTCAAGTTAAACTAACCTCAAATATTTAAAATCAATTAAATTTTCCATTTCGAATGTTAAAAATTTCTGGATCATCACATCCTTCCCCCCTTAAAAGAATTTCGTCTCGAAATTTCTAGTTAAGAAGATTGATCCTTAACCCATTTGCTATTTTTCCAAAACTAAACAGTTTTATCAACTTGCCCAAAACAAATCTTTTTATTGGAGACTCACTATCATTTCAACTAGCTTTGCAAAATCTTCACAACTTCCAAACAACTTCATTTACTTCACAATTTAAATTCAAATTCAAATTTCAAATTTTCAAAATTTCTCAAAGTTTTTCTAACTCCCTAAATTTTCGAAAAATTTCGCCAGCGTCTCCATTGCGCGGCTAGCTCGGTACGACTACAAAATGGCACCACAGGCCCCCAGATTTCAAAAAGAAAACAAAAGGCCAAGTGGCTAGACAAGAAAATCATCAAATTTCATACTAAAATTTAAACACATACCTTTTTCTCGAGCAATTTAAATTATTTTCAGAATCAAAATCCTATTTATTCTTTGTCTTTAACACACCTATATATCCTGATATCCATAATGTCCAATTTCAACATTCAAAAATCATTTTTGCACATTTCTTTACAAAAGTTTGAATACTTCTTATACGATTTTACTTCACTATTGAAGTTATATATCCATTATCATTCAATCTTGCATTTTCAATTTCCTTTGAATTCAATTCACGATTTCAATCCTATTTGGATTTAATTTATCTTCAGAATATTGAATTTTATCAATTATCTTTCACTCACAATTGCACTATTTTAAATTAGTTTCATTTACAATTCATTTTATCTCAAACCATTTTTTTCCACCCTTATTACCTTTAGTTCACTTCGAACTAATTTTACAACTTCATTTTATTTCACACAATTCAAATTTGTTTTATTCTTTTGTTCATTCCTAATTTTATTTTCTCCTTCACCTTATTTAACACAATTCAAATTCAATTTTTAAACTTCTGTAAGTTTTCACACTTATTTTCATGTAATAAGTTTACTTTCCCAACTTAGTTGGTTTTCATATTCACTTTAATTTAACTCAATCCTTTAAGTTAATTTCATTCTTATCAAAATTCAAATTATATAAGTTATCAACTCATAAACACTTTTGATAAATCTTCCAGAGTTTTAAACAATTTCTCAACATTTCTAAATCACCTTTGAAATCAATTATTTCCAAATTCAAACTATTTTTATCAGATTCCAGAGTCTTTGCAACATTTCATAATCATGTTTGAAAATTAATTCAAATTATCTTTTGAATTCCAAAACTCAAACCCAGTTTGCAAACAACTTCCATTTAAAATAATTCGGCAGCAATTCCTCTCCTGGAAACCCGAAATTGAACATCGATGATGCTGCAATCATCACCGAAGTTATTTTCCAGCGACCGAAAAAGTTTAGAGCTCTTATCCCTCTAAAACATTTTCCAAATATTTTTAAATTCCAAAATCCATCAAATTTCAAATTTAATTCAAAAATTATTTCCCAATTAATTTCACCGTTATCTTTCCAAACCTTTGAAAATCGTTTTCAAACTAAAAAGTGATTTATTTTTTTTCCAAATCTCCAATCCTTTCCAAACTCCAAAACTTTTCAAACCCTTTCAATTCTTTTCAAAACATTTCTCTGGAATTCCATTTCAAGTTACAAATCACATTTTCAATTTACATTCTCAAATTTCATTTATATGTGAATTTATTTCTTAACTTTGGAGTTACGTTTTCAATTTCCTATTCAATGATATTAATTTAATATTACAACTTCCTAACAACTAAGCAACCATACCTATAATAATTTACAAAAATTATTTCCCTTTATATACAAAATAGTTTTGGGTAAAATTATTGCAATTACCCTTTTTTTTAAACAATATCGTGTCGAATTGTTCTATTCAAGTGTTTAGAGATCCCTATCGATAGAGTTGTACAGACTATACCGACTAGAATCCATATACCACTCAATAAACCAATCATCACAATATAAAACAATTTTTATATTCGCTAACAAATACATGCTCATATCTATTATTACACTCAACTCATTCTAGAGTACTACTAACTCTATCTCTAATGAGTAACACCCACCAGAGCCAAGGTTGTCGCTTAACCAATTGCTCTGATACCAATATGTAACGGTCTGGGATTTTCAACCGTCGACAGCGGCCAATCTCGACCGGTAGGCTTTTCAACCATCCTAGCCCGCCGTGGTATACAATGGTACCCTGCCCATGCTTTTACAGCCAGCCTTTCGACTGTCACGCCTTACGGCTAACCACCTCTTAAAGAGGACATGTAGGGTTAAGAGTCTCCTACTCGCCACTAAAGAAAAAGCGAGAACCCCCCATCACGTTTGACAAAGATAAGCAAGATCAGTCATGAGACTGGTGTGAGATCCTAAAAACAGTTATTTTCATAAGGAAAAGGAAAAGAAATCCGCTATTATTTTGGAAAATGAAACTACCATAAGGCCTCCCGCCACACACACAATGCAACCGCAGAATTGGGGGATATTTCTCCTTATGATAGTCAAACATGCTTAATACGCAAAATCTTTTTAATATTATAATTAGTGCATAGTGCAGAAAATATTTCGAAAGTATAATATTAATCTTAGCCAGCATACAACCATTATTGTATGCCTACTATAGCTATCATGTTCAATAGCAGGTTACCGCCACATTCCATGGCAGGTTATACAACTAAAACCGTACATGGCGCGTATTGTTTCTTTGGATTTCCAACAAATGATCAGGCTAAGGAACTTCCTACTGCCACACGGGTACGCCTCTGAAGGGACGTCCGAGAACTTAACCAGCTCTCTGCCAACACAAGGCCGGGTTACCTATGTAACTAGGTAACTACTACACGAGTATGCCATCCCCCAGTCGTTTGCGACCTTTATCCGAGGATCCTCAACCACAAAGCAACAACCACAAAGCAACAACCACAAAATATAATAAAATTTGCAGCATCAACATAGGTAAAATATCTGGGCTCCATACCATGATACTACCCTTTTCCAGAAGGAAATGACATACCCTCTGGGGGCGCTACCCCAAATAACCTTGCCGCATCTTTCCTGTTTCGACCATTTTCGGGGTGTGAGGTCCGACGAAGTCTCGTCCGCAAAGCTACACTTTTCACAAAGTCATGCTTCAATCAACAAATGATCAGCAGCACTTCATATGCCACATTACTAAATTGGGAATGTATCGCTAGTAACCATCAACTACATAACCTCTAAGCTCGTACGTCTCAGAGAAGGGTATTAAGCTAAGAGAATAAATTCTCCGCCACCAACAGAAATGTATTTGATGGAAACCAGTTTTACATCTCAAAGTGTAACGTTAGACACACATCCATTCAAGTCCGTTCCGAGATCGAACTGAACCGAAGGCACTTCAAAGAAGCCCTTGCAAATCCGGATATTTACTAATCACGTTCGGAATCCCCATCACAAAGGGTGATAAAATCTCTATACTGGAGCAACCCGGTGTAGAGGCATTCGACAGGTAATCCTTTCGTTTTCGAAAATACCCAGTCTTCAACACCATCTTCACATGCAATCCCATTTTGTCGTATCATTATTCGGAATGAGTTTTATGACACAAATCCTCTCCCGGCTAATCCGAATAATGAGCGCTTATTTTTTTTAAAACAAATAAGTGTTCAATCAGATTTCAAATAAATCACAACAAATTTCCACTTTGATCTTTTAAATAAAAGATCCATCACAATCACAAAGGTTCGATGTGGTTTTCAGATATCCACTTGGAATCCGAACCCTCGATCGCATCGAAATTCAAATGCCATTAAAAGGCCAATATTGATAGTCGATTATTTAACTATCAATCAACATTCACAACAATCACAAACATTTAAATAATTTTTCCCAATTATTTATTTTCAAAAAAATATCTTCGCAAGATAAAATTTTAGCACTTCAACTATTTGAAAACAAATTTCAAATCACTTTTCGCAGTTCAATACGTTAAAAACAATTTCAAATCATTTTTCCTTTCGCGAAAAACATTTCCAAATATTTATTCATTCCTACTGAAAATCTGTCGAGTTCAAATATTTTAAAATAATTTAAAATTCTTATCCAAAATATACTTAGAGATATTTAAAATAAAACTATTTTGAAACACTTACTTAAATATTAGTTATGAAAATATTATATTAATGTCTCATATAAAAATTCAAGTCCAAACTAATTTTTAAATAAAATTAATAGATAGGATATAACTATTTAAATATTGAATTTCTAAAACCAATATCAATTAAATCTTTAAATCATTACTTCCATAATTAATTAAATAAATCATTACTTTTAAGATTTACAAAATAACTTAAAGGAACTAATTTCTCCAAAATATTCTTTTAAAACCAACCCTAGAATTTTTAATTTATATTTCAAAAGCTATTTTACAAACATACTTGGCTTTTCAAGGAAAATACACCTTCCTTTCCAAAATGGATCATTTTTAAACAATTAATAAATCCTTATGGATTTATTTTAAATTTGCGTTCCAAATCCATAAATTTCTTTGCACATTTTTAAAAATAGAACAATATTTATTTTTAAAACAAATTTCCCTTTCTTTTATAAAATTCCCATTGTGAATTTTAAATTTTCAAATATCCACGGATATAAGATTTTCAAATCAATTCCCAAATATTCACTTTCAACACCAAATCAATTTTCAAATTGATTTCCAAATTTATTACAAATACTAAATCAAATCCCAAATTGATTTTTCCAAACATTTACTTCAAAACACCAAATCGATTTTCAGAATTGGTTTTCCAAAATTTATTTTTTAAAACACCAAGTAAATTTTAGATCGATTTCTCAAATATTTATTATTTTTACCAAATCAATATCAAATTAATTTCCTCATTTATTTTCAAAATGCCAAATCAAATTTCAAGTTGATTCTCAAATTTATTTCAAACACCGAATTTATTATCTTTCGAAACAAATTCCTCCTTTTAAATTTATTCAATTTTCTAAAATTAATTTACTATAAATTTTCTACTAAATTTCAAAAATCCAATTTTATCTATTTCTGGTATCCTACGATACCAAAAATATATTTGGCTAAATTATAGCCCTCAATGATTTAAATCACAATATAATCACACACAGATTATAAATAAATAAACACACAACATATGAAACAAAATCAAATGTTTGAGGAATCCAGTTGGATCCCTCCAACCTGTTTCCCTGCATCCACAGACGTTAGCACAACAATTAAATACCTATTCCACTTCGAGGTGGAATATCGTGGTATATGGGATTTATATAATATCATCCGCTATTATGCGGCGCATAGGGTCTCGTCTGCTATATAATGCGGGAAATCAATCACTCCAAATACATATATAACACAAATTCCACTTCAAGGTGGAATATCGCGGTATATGGGTTTAATATAATATCATCCAATATTATGCGGTGCATAGGGTCTAAACCAATATAACTAATAATAAATCAATCATCCAATCACACCATCAACAAATTTTAAATTTAACTATTTAAAATTTAAATCAGAACGATATTTGATTGAGTGAGAAGATCTCACATTTGCTTTGCATGCAATCCATTTTCATTCCAGATTGTTTTCTTCATTGTATTAGACCTTGTATACACAATTATATAATTTATTAGTATTCGAATAAATTGAACAATTTATTTCTTTTTAATAGATTTAATTAACTATTTGATTTTAAACATATAATTTAATTTTAAAAAAATATCCTTTTTTAAATAATCCTTTTTTTCAAACTACATATATATACATACTTAAAAATATATAGATTTCAAAAATCTATTTTATTTAAACTTTCAAATATTTTAATATATATATATATATATATCTATGTATGTATTAAATTAAAATACTGATATACCTTACTGTATATCTCCTTTTGAAAACATCAAAACGATAATTTTCTTTACTGTAAATATACTTACTGCTGATTCTATTTTCAAACTAACATTTTTAAATTCACATATATTTACAAACCAAGATTAAATCAAGAAAAGGAAAAAAAATGAAGTTCGAATACCTACAGCCAGGTTTGCGACCATCGAACTTGCCGACACCCTAGTAGCTCGAATCGCAAGCACTATCACGGCCTCGCACGAGACACCCTCCACCATGAAATCCAATCGCGACACCCCATACTACTTTGCTTCCCTAACTTGCGACTTCGGCACCAGACCTCCAGCTCGCTGAACTTCGATCGCGACATCGTCGCTTCTACTAAATGGAACCATGGAGGGCTCGGCCACTAGAACTTGAAATTGCGAAATCGCTATGGCAATCGAAGATCTACTCGCCATCGTGCAATTTATGAATTCGATCATTTTTTTTCTATTTCCGCCATTGATTTTGATTTCATAGGAAGAGAAGGAATTTCTAAATTATTTCGTTTTCTTTTATTTATTTCATCTGGTTTTCAATTTTGGAAAAGTGAAGGGGGATGCGTATGAAATCAGAGCGAACATGTGGTGTTAAAGATGGAAACGTGCCCAACGCTACAGTATTCATTCTTATTTTATTAAAATTTGAATTCAAATTTAAATTGTTTTCGAATAATGCAATTCAAAAGTACAAACTCCAATCGAGGCGTGTCGCCATGCATTTATAGGTTAAACCTCTATTTCAAATGCAATGGAAAAGGTTCCGAGTCCAAATTCGATCGTTTGGAGAAGATAGTTTTTGTTGAACCGTTATCAAATTAAATTTCGATATGATTTTCAACGAGTTTGCTTATCGTACGACCACACAACAACTCCAAATACTATGGAAATTGAAATATGATAATAATACAATATTACGGATCCAATGAAACTAGTTTCGTCGAATTTCGAGACTGTGCCTTGGAAGGCTATTTTTAAATATCGATTTAAAAAATATAAATTCAAAACTAAACAAAACATTTCCAAATTAAATTCTGAAGCTTCCATTATCTTTAGTGTTATCAATATAAATTTTCCAAGCCATCAAATTATTTTTTTAACAAGCTAAAAATTGAAAATTCAAATTTTTACCCATCATTAATAAATCAAATTCAATAATTTAATTGCCACATTCATATTTATATTCGAAATTCAAGTTAAACTAACCTCCAAATATTTAAAATCAATTAAATATTCCATTTCAAATGTTAAAAAATTTCGGATCGTCACACAAATTATAAAAAATTATTTTAAATCATTCAAAAACTTTTGACCATATATAAAGAGGAAATTAGGCAAAAGGACAAAAGTCATTAAAAAATTTAATATTGGTCCACAACTTTTATTTTTTGGGGTGAAGGACTCGCATTTTCAAACAAAACATTTGGCCCATATCATTCTTTAGAGTTTTGTGAAATCCTTTATCGTCGTGCTCAATGCTTGCTCCATCGACAAGATCTTCTCCATTTTATGAAAACTTGTTCAATAATAAGTCTAAATCATTAGCCTCATCGTCACAGTCAATCGCACGTTAATTGAAACTCAATCAAAATCTTCTCTGTCGACAGATAACCAGTTTTCGAACTTGTCACCATAACAAAACCGAAAATCATTTCTTCAAAGTTATCTTTAGCAACAACGAAGATTAAAAAGATGAGAAAATAGAGGAAAACAAGCGATAACGGGTAGAATACTGAACTAACCTATTAGAATTAATTCATAAGAAATGCTAGATTATTTTAGCACTTAATTTTAGCAATACATCGTTTAGATGAAATTATAGCTACAATTGTCATTTTAAATGCACTATGTAAAAATATTCCATTCCTCAACAGTGCTAGAAATCTATAAGAAATGCCAGATTATTTATTAGCATTAGATTTCAATTAAACATTACATAGTAGATATTCTAAGAATAGTTATCATTATAATTGCACTAGGTAAATATGTTTCACTTCTAAGAAATTTCAAATGATTGTAGCATTATGGTTTGGATACTGTATAAATTAAAAGCTGTAACGCCCCACCCCAAGACCCACATTAATAAAGAGAATTACTGGGTAATTCTGTCTGTTAATGTGGAGAATAGGGCTGGTTAGGAGCGACCATCTATAATCTTGTCTTAAATATCTACTGCATACGTCGATAAATGCTCTATATTTTTTTTCTATTTCAAGTGGATCGACATATCCAATAAATGTTTAATTCAAAACTATAGGTGGCTAATGGATCTATCAGAACAAAGTACAATAACAGAATGCATATCACATCATAGAACATTAATCATCATATATATAAATACATATACACAGATACATCCCAGTATGATACAGACTAATATACAAAAGTGGTACAAAGACCACACTATATACATCTAATCAAATACATATCAGAGTCAAGCGGAAAGAAATATAAACTACAAAAAAGTGCTAGGCTGATATCCAAGCAGATGCATCAAAGCTAAGTCCCATAATTGATTGCTAACCTGAAACAACTCGGTCTGACCCGAGTATAAAATACGCGGGTCAGTCTAGCTAAAACAATCAGTTCAAAAGGATAGAAGATAATACGAAGCATAAGATACAAAGTGATAATTCCTCTCAAATGAGAAGAGGCAATAGAAAGAACACATACTCATGAGTGAAACAATGTCATTTAAGTATACAAAGGCCTCAAAAGAGGTAAACTCTACAATACACTCAAATAACATAAACAATCGCCGTTGATAATCTCCAAATAAAAACTTATGAAACTCAATAAGAGTTTATAATCCTCATATCGAAATCACCATAAAACAACATATATATATAAGCCTTTCTCTAACTCAAGGCTATAGGTTAACTCATCATTTCAAAATTGGTGAAATCAAAATAAAAAACTCATAAAAATTCCCCGGATTGGCCAAATCACATTTGCATGCCGAAGCAATGCTGCACGTGCCATTCTCAAACGGCCGAAGCCTCTGACAAGGTCGTTAACACCTCCCAAAGCAGTTCATCCTCATGACAAGGTCGCTGACACCTCTTCAAGCCATTTTGTCAGCCCTAACAAGGTCGCTAACACCTCCCTAAGCAGTTTGTCCTCATGACAAGGTCGCTGGCACCTCTCCAAGCTATTTTGTCAGCCCTAACAAGGTCGCTAACACCTCCCTAAGCAGTTTGTCCTCATGACAAGGTCGCTGACACCTCTCCAAGCTATTTTGTTAGGTAAACATCGTGAATGTGTCACAAACTCACGGATAGGAATCCGAAAAGTGTTAACGTGTGTCCCATACCACTCGTTCGCACTTAGCGGTTTACTAGGCGCTAGTCGGTGCCACACTAGGAACATCATAAAACTCAGAAAATCATATCTCACCTCATCTCATTGGCGAGTGGTAAAGAGACACCATACTCGTCTCATCTCATCGACAAGTATTAAATGGCATTGTAACTTGTCTCATTTCATCGACAAGTGAAAACATCGTGATGGTTCCTCATAAACCATAAATCTCAAAATATGAAATCATATACTCAAGACTTGCCTTATATCATTGGCAAGTAAATAAAACATCGTGATGGTTCTCATCGACCATACTCCTACTTAGGAGATCCCTAACCATAATACTCGTAAAATATTGGCCATCTTAAATAATTCTGGTAAATAGAAATTATAAAACTCAAAATATGCCATAAAATGGCAAACATCTCAAAATCAATAATCTCAAATAGCTTCGATCGTACAAGTCCGGAATTAACCGAAATAGTAAACTCACATATCCCATACCACGTGTTTTACTAAATCGTTTAATTCTCTTTCTCATATGTTCGAATAGTGCAAAAGTGAGTGTTTTATATTTAAAATAGTTTACTAGAAAAAAACAAGCTTTTAAAACTTTTCCCCGAAATGATTAATAAAACCAATATTTGATATTCCTTTATTATAGGAAATAAATAGATTTTATATTAGAAAAATAATTTTAAAATACTATATAATAATAATTTGAAATATCCATTTATTTCAAAAATTACTTCAAAATGGTTTAGTGAAAACCGTGCTCGAAAACACTGAAAAACAAGAAAGATAACTCAAGACCGATAACTTGAATTAAGGACGAATTCAAATCAAATTTAACCCAAAATCAATTCAAATTCTATTTAAATTTGATTTTCAAATTCTCTAGATATAGCTAGCTTATTGATAAGCATCATAGCTCTCAAAACATCTCAAAAACATTATCAAAATCGAACAAGAATGAGAGCAAAATAAGCTAATAAAATTCTCAGGTCAATGATTGTTATTGCTGTCGTTTTGCACTCAGAACAGCAACATACAAACGAAATTTCGACTAAGAAAACTTCAAAATTTTAGAAAACTCGAAACATAAAACTTATAGCATATGATAAGAGCTTTCCAGAACATCAAAAATTATTGAAATTGGTTTTGAAACGAAAGAGTTATGCATAATTTAGTTTCAGATTCAACAACAGAGCAAATAATAGTTTTGCTCTCGGGATTGCAATAGAAACACTCAGATTTGAAATGCATAACTTCAAAATTATGGAAAACTAAAAACACAAAACTTGTAGCACTATCTTTTGGCTTTCCAGAACATCCAAAATTATTAAATTTTGATAAGAAATGTATAACTTACGGCCAAAACAAATTTCAGTCCTGTGAACGTTGTTGCTGTTGATTTGCTCTCGGGACAGCCACAAGTAAGCATGATTTTGATCAAGTAAACATCAAAATTTTCGAAAACTCAAAACATAAAAACTTGTAGCACTATGTCTAAGCTTTCGGGAACATCAGGAATCATCAAATTCGGACATCAAACGAAAATGATATACTTAAATTACCAATAACACTTAGCACAGGAAGTCACAGTTTTATAGTGACAGGGCAGCGAGTTTGAATTGGGTTTTTCAACCTTCTACGCTCAAAATTTTCAAAAGTTCTTAACATGAAGTTTGTCACATTCTTTTCAAGCTTTCCAGAACATCAAAGTGACAATGATTCACACATGAAATGCAATAAACGAAATTGAGATTTCTACCTTGAAATCTCAATCAAAGCTAGAAAATTGTGAGTTTTGATACTCACCTTGCTGTAGAGAAAATATAACTCGAATTTGTGTTGAATTAGACAAGCTTTAAGAAGGAGGAAGCTTCAATTAACCTGTATAAACTTCAATATATAGACATGTAACAAGAATACATAGTAGATTAGAAAAACCCCCCTTCTCAAATAAGAATTTGATGAAATATTGAGATTTGGGGTGAGATTACCTTTTAGTTTCAGATTAGATTTGATAGGAACAACAATTTATTTGGAAAAGATTTAAATTTGAGAACTTGGTTGGAAGAAAATGGAAAATTTCTTTTACTGTATTTTTGTTTCAGGAAGGAAGAAGAAGAGATGTTATGAACGTAGAGGAAAAGTTTCTCCTTTTCTCATTACTTGCTAAGGCTAATGGGCCATCTAGACCCAAATAGAAAATAAAATGGTCTAATGTCTCTTAAACAACACTTAAAATATGTGTATAACCACATTTGTACAAAAACAAAAATTCATTTTCTCACAAGTTTTACACAAGAAGATTATGAAAACTTGTATACATATAAAATAAAATATTTTCTATCATATAAAAAGGTTAATTTATATTCTAAAGCATTTTTTTTATTATTAAAATCCTTTATTTCACAATAACACAATTTTCACCAACTAAATGTAAAAGTCTACATTTTTAACTTCTAAAATTCCTCTGAATTTATTTTCTTACTTAGTAAAATATCTCAAACCATTTTAAAATATTATTCATAGCAAAAACTTATTTTTAAACCAATTTCCCTCTTTTTATTTAAATAAACAACCTTTAAAATCTCACACTTCTTTTTAAAAATTATTAAAAGAAGTAATTGATAATAATTAATATAACTATTGCATTTTCTCTAAATAAAAATCATTTTCCATTCATTATCAACCCAAACAATAAAATAAAGTTCCAAACTTTATTTTCATTTTTTATTTTCAAAATTCATTATTTATTCCAAATAAACAATTTAAAATCTCCAATTTTATTTTAATTCACAATGCTAAATTATAACTACCGTTATAATTTAATATTTACAAGTAATCTCCAAAAGCAGGGTTGTTACAAACTCCCCCCTTAACAAAATTGCGTCCTCGCAATTTCTAGAGAAGAGTTTATATTCAACTCTTTTATTTCATCAATCAAAAGAAAGATAGACAAGCTCGAGTTTAAAAAAAATTCCTCTCAACTCAAATTGATAGAAGACCAAGATAAAATTGCTCGATAAATTCTATAATCTCCTAAATATATTTGTCGGGATTAGCAGACTATAAAATTTGTATAAGCAATACCTTATGATTTCGAAGGCTTCTCACCTTCAAAATAAGAACACAACAGAATGCTACCCAACGGATCAATCCAGTGAGATTGATTTTTAGGAATTTTGAGTCGGGATTTAGCTCAACTTTTATCCTGGACTCTAATCAATAAGATAGTTATCGTCATGACTTTCCATGTGTCATTACGGAAAGAACCACACCAACTTAAGTTTGACAACAAGAGAGGTAAGAGAATTCGATGAGCGGTGGTTTCTACAAAGGCCACCAGACTCAAGTGACCGCATAATGCACGATGTTAGATAATGGCTCAAAGACAACAAACTCAAAGGATGGTATTCTCATGTTACAAAAAAAAACATTTGTAAGGTTTCAAAAACCTAATTTCTTTAAAATCAAATTCTCAAACTTCAATGTTCTGAAAATTTTCAAGATTTCTTACAAATATCCAATTTATTCTCAAAACTCTTATTTAAAGTGAATAAAATGTTTTACTCATAGATTCTACCATAATATATTTCAGTTTGAAATATGTACTTTCATACAAAACATCAACCAAATTATATTCACAAAATAGATAGAATGCACTTAACTAATAAGAAAACAAGTTGTTTCAAAATAAAAACCTTCTGTAAAGATCTTAAATTTTGACCTAGAATAACTCAAAATCTGAAAATATTTATAAAATAAAAGTTGTTCTACTCAGTCTAAGCTTTCTAACAATATAAATATCATCAAAATCGGATTTAGGTCTTGAAAGTTATGTTAAATATACTTTCAGCTTAATTTTAGAAAATTTTGTAATAAGGCAGAACCGTCTTTCCACACTCAAACCCATTTTAGACTCAGTAAAACGCAAAATATTTTATAGTGGTACAAAGAAACTTTATAGCTTACTGAAAGCTCTTTGTTTTGAAAAAAGATTGAGCTAATTTGGAATTATAAGTCTCTAGTTATCACAGTTTTAGTACAGCACTTTTCTAAATGAAATTTCAGCTTTTAAAATCAATTTGAAATTTGAAATTCTCCCAAACCATTTTAATTTCAAACTACAAATTTCAAACAAGATTTTTTTTTTCATTTATTAAATGATCCTCTTTTTCCCTGGAAAGCTAAGACATATAAAATTATGATCAACTTTATGTAATCACCACAAAACATTTTATTAAGTGGAAATATTTTCATTACTTTACAAAATCTAGCTTTAAAACAATTCATTATGAAAACTCATTTTCGAAGAGATAACTAATTTCTTTCAGTATTAAGAGATGATTATTGATTATCCATCAAAATAAATTTTTATAGTCATCATTAATAACTTGTACTAAAATATTCAATTAATAATTTAATTTTCAAACCAATGTATTCTTTTACCTTAAATACATCATTTTATCAATCAAAACATCAAATGATATTTTCTTCTAATTAAGACATCCCCTTAATTAGAATTATTCACTTTTCTTACCCAAATTACCATATTCAATTTCTCAAATTTCACATAATATATGGGTATAGCCTTACCATTGATTTATAGTGAACAACCCTATCGATTGGCTACAGAGTTGATCAAACGATCAAAACTGCCTCGCCACTCCTCCAACACTCACTATGGTTCAATGGTTTTATTAAACAATTAAAATAAAATTAATACTCCACCATATTAATTATTCTCAAAATTTACTAATTAAAACTCAATTTACCATGTCTGACTGTCTCATCGCATCGTTTAGGAAATCCCTATCGATAACGTTGGCCAAACGCATCGACCAGAATTCTTAAAGCACTAGACGGACAACCCAACACAAAAATTCTTTTCTTCTTTATTTTTTAAAAAAAAAATAGAAAAAAAGAAATACCTCCTATATAATACTTAAAATATTTTTTTTCCCAAAAATATAAACCAATTCCTCTTAGAAACATATCTTGAGTTAAATTTTTTCTTTTTTTTTTGGAAATTTGAAAACATAACTTATTACTTATTCCAAAAATCAAAAACACAAGAAGAAATCACGAGTTATTCCCAGAATACTCGATCCTCAAGATTGATGGAATAGACTGGAGTGTTCATTATTCCGAATGGTATAATGAACCACTCATAAGACTCACAACGACTGTGGGACGCGCTAAGAGTAACGCTATCCTCCTCGTAGCTCGCGAAAAATTGGTGTAACGTCAAGCCGAGGAATGACCTTAGCACCGCTCAATAGATTAAAAGAAATCTATGAGATATAAGGTAATGACAAGATATCTTCTCGAACGAGAAGAAGAGCACAAACAACACATCATTACTTCAAGTGAAGTAATACCACATAGTATATCAACAATTGAGTATCCAAGAAGGATATCTGAAAAGGGATAAGAATGGCAATATCAAATAAATTCAATGAATCACCTCGTTTCCCTAGTGGACATCCTTATGTGAGGATGACTGACAGGCCAAGAACCGAGAATGAAGTCAATGCAATATTCAATTGCGTGATTGGGTGTCATATCCGAAAAGGACTCACAGAAATCAACGGATTCTCAACGAATGGAATTCGAGATATATCATCAAACTCAAGAGTAAATATGGATACTTTAGGATCATCATTGACATTCCGAAGAACAAGAAACAACAAATCAGCCAAAATTAGGATACCTAAATATAGGATCCTTCGAATCATAGAATGCAGCTTGATAATACGCAAGCCACTCCATCTCAAATCATTCCAAACTCTAAATAGAAAAATAGCACGCTAATTTGCATGAAAAGATAAGTTACAAGGAACAAATCCCAAAATCCTCGAACATCATACGAAATGTTGCGGATCCCCTCAACAGGATTCGCAATCCTCAAAGAAATCACAAGATAAGAACATCAAAAAGCATCAACAAATTGCCCCGATATGGATATGTGTCAAGCACCCGTATCTAATAAGTTTCGAATAGAACAATCACAATTAGGATTACTCCTAAGATAAGATATTATAAATTCCATTCTGGAATACCACGGAATAAAATATATTCCTACACATATCCAAAACTTCTATCTCAAAGGACACGATAAGATATAGGACACGATGATAAAGGGATTTGTAATACTTGTATAACACTTAGATGTATCGTAATATGTGTTTCTGTTCTGTGTTTATCCTATTTTGTTCTGAATTCAGCTCTGATACCAAGCTGTAACGCCCCACCCCAAGACCCACATTAATAAAGAGAATTACTGGGTAATTCTGTCTGTTAATGCGGAGAATAGGGCTGGTTAGGAGCGACCATCTATAATATTGTCTTAAATATCTACTGCATACGTCGATAAATGCTCTACATATTTTTTTTATTTCAAGTGGATCGACATATCCAATAAATGTTTAATACAAAACTATAGGTGGCTAATGGATCTATCAGAACAAAGTACAATAACAGAATGCATATCACATCACAGAACAGTAATCATCATATATATAAATACATATACACAGATACATCCCAGTATGATACAGACTAATATACAAAAGTGGTACAGAGACCACACTATATACATCTAATCAAATACATATTAGAGTCAAGCGAAAAGCAATATAAACTACAAAAAAGTGCTAGGCTGCTATCCAAGCAGATGCATCAAAGCTAAGTCCCATAATTGATTGCTAACCTGAAACAACCCGGTCTGACCCGAGTATAAAATACGCGGGTCAGTCTAGCTAAAACAATCAGTTCAAAAGGATAGAAGATAATACGAAGCATAAGATACAAAGTGATAATTCTTCTCAAATGAGAAGAGGCAATAGAAAGAACACATACTCATGAGTGAAACAATGTCATTTAAGTATACAAAGGCCTCAAAAGAGGTAAACTCTACAATACACTCAAATAACATAAACAATCGCCGTTGATAATCTCCAAATAAAAACTTATGAAACTCAATAAGAGTTTATAATCCTTTTTTTCAAACTACATATATATACATACTTAAAAATATATAGATTTCAAAACTCAAAAGAGGTAAACTCTACAATACACTCAAATAACATAAACAATCGCCGTTGGTTGGAATATAATCCTTTTTTTCAAACTACATATATATACATACTTAAAAATATATAGATTTCAAAAATCTATTTTATTTAAACTTTCAAATATTTTAATATATATATATATATATGTACGTATTAAATTAAAATACATATATACCTTACTGTATATCTCCTTTTGAAAACATCAAAACGATAATTTTCTTTACTATAAATATACTTACTGCTGATTCTATTTTCAAACTAACATTTTTAAATTCACATATATTTACAAACCAAGATTAAATCAAGAAAAGGAAAAAAATGAAGTTCGAATACCTACAGCCAGGTTTGCGACCATCGAACTTGCCGACACCCTAGTAGCTCGAATCGCAAGCACTATCACGGCCTCGCACGAGACACCCTCCACCATGAAATCCAATCGCGACACCCCATACTACTTTGCTTCCCTAACTTGCGACTTCGGCACCAGACCTCCAGCTCGCCCAACTTCGTTCGCGACATCGTCGCTTCTACTAAATGGAACCATGGAGGGCTCGGCCACTAGAACTTGAAATTGCTAAATCGCTATGGCAATCGAAGATCTACTCGCCATCGTGCAATTTATGAATTCGATCATTTTTTTTCTGTTTCCGCCATTGATTTTGATTTCATAGGAAGAGAAGGAATTTCTAAATTATTTCGTTTTCTTTTATTTATTTCATCTGGTTTTCAATTTTGGAAAAGTGAAGGGGGACGCATGTGAAATCAGAGCGAACATGTGGTGTTAAAGATGGAAACGTGCCCAACGCTACAGTATTCATTCTTATTTTATTAAAATTTGAATTCAAATTTAAATTGTTTTCGAATTATGCAATTCAAAAGTACAAACTCCAATCGAGGCGTGTCGCCATGCATTTATAGGTTAAACCTCTATTCCGAATGCAATGGAAAAGGTTCCGAGTCCAAATTCGATCGTTTGGAGAAGGTAGTTTTTTTTGAACCGTTATCAAATTAAATTTTGATATGATTTTCAACGAGTTTGCTTATCGTACGACCACACAACAACTCCGAATACTATGGAAATTGAAATATGATAATAATACAATATTACGGATCCAATGAAACTAGTTTCGTCGAATTTCGAGACTGTGCCTTGGAAGGCTATTTTTAAATATCGATTTAAACAATATAAATTCAAAACTAAACAAAACATTTCCAAATTAAATTCTGAAGCTTCCATTATCTTCAGTGTTATCAATATAAATTTTCCAAGCCATCAAATTATTTTTTTAACAGGCTAAAAATTGAAAATTCAAATTTTTACCCATCATTAATAAATCAAATTCAATAATTTAATTGCCATATTCATATTTATATTCGAAATTCAAGTTAAACTAACCTCCAAATATTAAAATCAATTAAATATTCCATTTCAAATGTTAAAAAAATTCGGATCGTCACACAAATTATAAAAAATTATTTTAAATCATTCAAAAACTTTTGACCATATATAAAGAGGAAATTAGGCAAAAGGACAAAAGTCATTAAAAAATTTAATATTGGTCCACAACTTTTATTTTTTGGGGTGAAGTACTCGCGTTTTCAAACAAAACATTTGGCCCATATCACTCTTTAGAGTTTTGTGAAATCCTTTATCGTCGTCCTCAATGCTTGCTCCATCGACAAGATCTTCTCCATTTTATGAAAACTTGTTCAATAATAAGTCTAAATCATTAGCCTCATCGTCACAATCAATCGCACGTTAATTGAAACTCAATCAAAATCTTCTCTGTCGACACATAACCAGTTTTCGAACTTGTCACCATAACAAAACCGAAAATCATTTCTCTAAAGTTATCTTTAGCAACAACGAAGATTAAAAAGATGAGAAAATAGAGGAAAACAAGCGATAACGGGTAGAATACTGAACTAACCTATTAGAATTAATTCATAAGAAATGCTAGATTATTTTAGCACTTAATTTTAGCAATACATTGTTTAGATGAAATTATAGCAACAATTGTCATTTTAAATGCACTATGTAAAAATATTCCATCCCTCAACAGTGCTAGAAATCTATAAGAAATGCCAGATTATTTATTAGCATTAGATTTCAATTAAACATTACATAGTAGATATTCTAAGAATAGTTATCATTATAATTGCACTAGGTAAATATGTTTCACTTCTAAGAAATTTCAAATGATTGTAGCATTATGGTTTGGATACTGTATAAATTAAAAGCTGTAACGCCCTACCCCAAGACCCACATTAATAAAGAGAATTACTGGGTAATTCTGTCTGTTAATGCGGAGAATAGGGCTGGTTAGGAGAGACCATCTATAATCTTGTCTTAAATATCTACTGCATACGTCGATAAATGCTCTATATTTTTTTTTCTATTTCAAGTGGATCGACATATCCAATAAATGTTTAATACAAAACTATAGGTGGCTAATGGATCTATCAGAACAAAGTACAATAACAGAATGCATATCACATCATAGAACAGTAATCATCATATATATAAATACATATACACAGATACATCCCAGTATGATACAGACTAATATACAAAAGTGGTACAAAGACCACACCATATACATCTAATCAAATACATATCAGAGTCAAGCGGAAAGAAATATAAACTACAAAAAAGTGCTAGGCTGATATCCAAGCAGATGCATCAAAGCTAAGTCCCATAATTAATTGCTAACCTGAAACAACTCGGTCTGACCCGAGTATAAAATACGCGGGTCAGTCTAGCTAAAACAATCAGTTCAAAAGGATAGAAGATAATACGAAGCATAAGATACAAAGTGATAATTCTTCTCAAATGAGAAGAGGCAATAGAAAGAACACATACTCATGAGTGAAACAATGTCATTTAAGTATACAAAGGCCTCAAAAGAGGTAAACTCTACAATACACTCAAATAACATAAACAATCGCCGTTGATAATCTCCAAATAAAAACTTATGAAACTCAATAAGAGTTTATAATCCTCATATCGAAATCACCATAAAACAACATATATATATAAGCCTTTCTCTAACTCAAGGCTATAGGTTAACTCATCATTTCAAAATTGGTGAAATCAAAATCAAAAACTCATAAAAATTCCCCGGATTGGCCAAATCACATTTGCATGCCGAAGCGATGCTGCACGTGCCATTCTCAAGCGGCCGAAGCCTCTGACAAGGTCGCTAACACCTCCCAAAGTAGTTCATCTTCATGACAAGGTCGCTGACACCTCTTCAAGCCATTTTGTCAGCCCTAACAAGGTCGCTAACACCTCCCTAAGCAGTTTGTCCTCATGACAAGGTCGCTGGCACCTCTCCAAGCTATTTTGTCAGCCCTAACAAGGTCGCTAACACCTCCCTAAGCAGTTTGTCCTCATGACAAGGTCGCTGACACCTCTCCAAGCTATTTTTTTAGGTAAACATCGTGAATGTGTCACAAACTCACGGATAGGAATCCGAAAAGTGTTAACGTGTGTCCCATACCACTCGTTCGCACTTAGCGGTTTACTAGGTGCTAGTCGGTGCCACACTAGGAACATCATAAAACTCAGAAAATCATATCTCACCTCATCTCATTGGCGAGTGGTAAAGAGACCATACTCGTCTCATCTCATCGACAAGTATTAAATGGCATTGTAACTTGTCTCATTTCATCGACAAGTGAAAACATCGTGATGGTTCCTCATAAACCATAAATCTCAAAATATGAAATCATATACTCAAGACTTGTCTTATATCATTGGCAAGTAAATAAAACATCGTGATGGTTCTCATCGACCATACTCCTACTTAGGAGATCCCTAACCATAATACTCGTAAAATATTGGCCATCTTAAATAATTCCGGTAAATAGAAATTATAAAACTCAAAATATGCCATAAAATGGCAAACATCTCAAAATCAATAATCTCAAATAGCTTCGATCGTACAAGTCCGGAATTAACCGAAATAGTAAACTCACATGTCCCATACCACGTGTTTTACTAAATCGTTTAAATCTCTTTCTCATATGTTCGAATAGGGCAAAAGTGAGTGTTTTATATTTAAAATAGTTTACTAGAAAAAAACAAGCTTTTAAAACTTTTCCCCGAAATGATTAATAAAACCAATATTTGATATTCCTTTATTATAGGAAATAAATAGATTTTATATTAGAAAAATAATTTTAAAATACTATATAAAAATAATTTGAAATGTCCATTTGTTTCAAAAATTACTTCAAAATGGTTTAGTGAAAACCGTGCTCGAAAACAATGAGAAACAAGAAAGATAACTCAAGACCGATAACTTGAGTTCAGTACGAATTCAAATCAAATTTAACCCAAAATCAATTCAAATTCTATTTAAATTTGATTTTCAAATTCTCTAGATATAGCTAGCTTATTGATAAGCATCATAACTTTCAAAACATCTCAAAAACATCATCAAAATCGAACAAGAATGAGAGCAAAATAAGCTAATAAAATTCTCAGGTCAATGATTGTTATTGTTGTCGTTTTGCACTCAGAACAGCAACATACAAACGAAATTTCGACTAAGAAAACTTCAAAATTATAGAAAACTCGAAACATAAAACTTATAGCATATGATATAAGCTTTCTAGAACATCTAAAATTATTGAAATTTGTTTTGAAACAAAAGAGTTACGCATAATTTAGTTTCAGATTCAACAACAGAGCAAATAATAGTTTTGCTCTCGGGATTGCAATAGAAACACTCAGATTTGAAATGGATAACTTCAAAATTATGGAGAACTCAAAACCACAAAACTTGTAGCACTATGTTTTGGCTTCCCAGAACATCCAAAATTATTAAATTTCGATAAGAAATGTATAACTTATGGCCAAAACAAATTTCAGGCCTGTGAGCGTTGTTGCTGTTGATTTGCTCTCGGGACAGCGACAAGTAAGCATGATTTTGATCAAGTAAACATCAAAATTTTCGAAAACTCAAAACATAAAACTTGTAGCACTATGTCTAAGCTTTCAGCAACATCAGGAATCATCAAATTCGGACATCAAACGAAAATGATTTACTTAAATTACCAATAACACTTAGCACATAAAGTCACGGTTTTACAGTGACAGGGCAGCGAGTTTGAATTGGGTTTTTCAACCTTCTACGCTCAAAATTTTCAAAAGTTCTTAACATGAAGTTTGTCACATTCTTTTCAAGCTTTTCATAACATCAAATAAAATCAAATTCCGATTTAAAACGAAAGAAATATGCACAATTTAATGACAATGATTCACACATGAAATGCAATAAACGAAATTGAGATTTCTACCTTGAAATCTCAATCAAAGCTAGAAAATTGTGAGTTTTGATACTCAACTTGCTGTAGAGAAAATATAACTCGAATTTTTGTTGAATTAGACAAGCTTTAAGAAGGAGGAAGCTTCAATTAACCTGTATAAACTTCAATATATAGACATGCAACAAGAATACATAGTAGATTAGAAAAAACCCCCTTTCTCAAATAAGAATTTGATGAAATATTGAGATTTGGGGTGAGATTACCTTTTAGTTTCAGATTAGATTTGATAGGAACAACAATTTATTTGGAAAAGATTTAAATTTGAGAACTTGTTTGGAAGAAAATGGAAATTTTCTTTTACTGTATTTTTGTTTCAGGAAGGAAGAAGAAGATATGTTATGAACGTACAGGAAAAGTTTCTCCTTTTCTCATTACTTGCTATGGCTAATGGGCCATCTGGACCCAAATAGAAAATAAAATGGTCTAATGTCTCTTAAACAACACTTAAAATATGTGTATAACCACATTTGTACAAAAAAAAAATCATTTTCTCACAAGTTTTACACAAGAAGATTATGAAAACTTGTATACATATAAAATAAAACATTTTCTATCATATAAAAAGGTTAATTTATATTCTAAAGCATTTTTTTTTATTAAAATCCTTTATTTCACAATAACACAATTTTCACAAACTAAATGTAAAAGTCTACATTTTTAATTTCTAAAATTCCTCTGAATTTATTTTCTTACTTAGTAAAATATCTCAAACCATTTTAAAATATTATTCATAGCAAAAACTTATTTTTAAACCAATTTCCCTCTTTTTATTTAAATAAGCAACCTTTAAAATCTCACACTTCTTTTTAAAAATTATTAAAAGAAGTAATTGATAATAATTAATATAACTATTGCATTTTCTCTAAATAAAAATCATTTTCCATTCATTATCAACCAAAACAAATAAAATAAAGTTCCAAACTTTATTTTCATATTTTATTTTCAAAATTCATTATTTATTCCAAATATATAATTTAAAATCTCCAATTTTATTTTAATTCACAATGCTAAATTATAACTACCGTTATAATTTAATATTTACAAGTAATCTCCAAAAGCAGGGTTGTTACAAAATCATTTGTAATAATGCTAAAGAAATTACCGCTTCTATTGTATAGTGCAATTATGTTTATAGATGAAAAATGCTATATTTTATCAGCATTAGATTTTACTTATACATTATTTAGTAGAAATGCAAAGTGTAATTATCCTTGTAATTGCATTAGGTAAACATATTTCACTTCTAAAAATGCTAAATGGTTGTAGAATCATAGTTTAACTACTGTATGAGTTAAAATATCTGTAATGATGCTAAAGAAATTGGCATTTCTACTGTATAGTGCAACTATGTTTAATTTGTAGGAAATTGTAACGACCCGTAAATTTCGACAATTAAAGTTGTGAATTAAATAGGATTTTGTAATTGAAATTTTGTAAAAATATATAAAAAAGGATGATAAATTAGTATTGAAATGAAATCCAATTGAAGAAATAGTGGAAACCATTATAATTTATTAATTAAATTTGATGCGTGAAATTAATACTCGAAGAAATAAATTGAAAATAGTATTAATGAAATAATAACTGAATTGAATTACAACTATATAAATGAAAGTAAATTTTTTTAAGTGGATGTCAACATTGAATAAATTAATTAAAATAAAATCTAAATACATGTTTGGATAGAATCAATAATTGATGGATTAAATGGTAAGTAATTAGAATTTAATTCTATAAAATTTGGAAACAGAATGTAATATAAAGTAATAAGGTTAGTGCAATAACCATTAATGAATGGAATGAAATGGGACTAATATAAATGTATATTAGGTTATAAATCAATTTGAATGAAAAAAAAAACAACGTAAACATTGATTGATAAATAAATATACAAGTATATTAAAGGTTATAATAGTGGGTCACTAGTAAATTCACTCACTTATCAATAAAGATTATTAGATGTGCCTTGATGATAATTAATAACATAACGGAAAAGAGTAAATGTATTCATTAGAATATTAATTGCAATTGGATAGGGATTTTAAGTAACAATGTTAATGCAAGGTAAGTAATGCTAAATTAAAGTCAATAATAATAAATAGTGATTAATTAAAAATTTGTAAAATATATTATAAATTACCTGCTTATTTGTTAATGGTATTAGAATTTGTAATAAGTGATAATAAAATAAATGAATGTTACACTAATGGAAATGAAATAACGTTCGATTAAATGTTGAGTAATTATAGGGTCGTATTTATTATAAGCGTTACTTTAATAATTAAGATTAATGGAGAAATTAATACCGGAAGTAGGTAAAGTAATAACTAAGGAAGTAATACGTTATAAATAAATATAACCTAAACTTATGTGTAAGTAAAAAGATTGAAATTGAATCTAATCCAGTTTAATTTGGAAACTTATTAAAATAAATTGGATTCAATTTATAATAAAGGTGTTATTTTAAGAAACTGAAATAAATTCTATAATGGATGAATTTAGCTACCTTAAATTGAGATGGAATTGGGTTTAAAGAATTATAAATTTATAAGTAAATCAAGATGATAAAATTTATGAATTATACAATTTGAATTTTATCGTGAGTTAATTTGTTTAATTTATAATAGTTGGATTTATTGCAAATGAATAAAATCAAATATGTAATTATTACGTTAATTTGAAAATTAAGCTGAAATCGGGAAATATTTATGTAATAATTTTAAATCCAATGGTAAACCCTTCTATTTGAAATTTATGAATGGAATATTCATGGGTTAATTCAATTTAATGGAAATTTTGGGAATTTATCTATAATTTTTAATTTATGAAATTTAAGATTTATATTGGTTAATCTTTAATAAATTGACATTTAAAAATTGTTAAATCATTAAAATGTTTGAGAAATATAAAGGTGATAGAATTGTCAATTTTAGAATTTAAATTTTTAATTGGATTTAATGATTAATAATAAATTTATTTCATTAGCATAAAAATAGTCATTTTGGCCACTGACTCGGATTTCGACGAAACCAGTTTCATCAGATCCGTAACAGTGAATTATTGTAGGGTTTCAAGTTTCGTAGCGATCGGACTTGTTGTTTGATCGTACGAACGCGAAATGCATTGAAATCGATTTAATTGAAATCAATTCGAAATCAATTTGAAAATTTTGTTTTCAGCATAGCTTCTTCATACGATAGAATTTGGATGTAAAAATTATTCCATCGCATTCAGAATATTTTAAAACACCTATTTCGATATATGGTTTTATCCAATTTCGTTCCGGGGTCAGAACGGGCTTTTTGGGCCACGTTAGCGGTAGCACGTATATCTATCAACCTGATCCATCTATTTTTCAACTTTATCTATAAATACCCTACTAAACCCTAGCCTCCGCCTATTCTCATTCGTCTACGTGTAAATTTCATCAGCTCCTCCTCTTCCTCAATGGATGCAAAACCTAGATCCAATTTTAATTCAAAATCAAAAGTCAAAAAATTTCAAAGTCCTCAGAAAAATCTCAAAAAAATATATGTTGAAGCTCTCGAAAGGCGTAATTTGATGGTGCAATTCATTTTTCAATTCGAGTTATCGTTTGCTCTGAAATCAAAGGATTATCCACGCCGTTCATCATTGTCGCGATCAACTTCGTCGGATCGAGAAACCCTTTCTGGGTTTTGTAGAGAGTCCTTCGCGTAGTTCATCGGTGGAAAATTCGGGAGGTTTTGTTGGTTAGGTCATCGGGAAATCTCGATTTAGAGTTTGAATTTTTTTTTAACCGGTGGCGGCATCGTCGTTTCTGGCGACCGCGAGGCTTCTGGTGGCAACGGATTTCGATGGGCAGGAGCTTGGAAGGGTCGGCAACGATAGGATGGCCAGGTGCGTGCGTGGGAGTGTGGTCAATGGCAGGTCAAAATGGGGGATACAGCTTTGTGCGAATGTGAGGATTTGTCTCTGGGAAGAAGGGTTGACGTGTCGACAATTGGTAGAAAGGTGAGTATTTTCTTTTCTCTTATTTTATTTCTATTTCAGCGTATTCAAATACGAATAACTCTCGCATACGATATCTGATTCATGTGTGATTTTTTTAATAAGATCGTAATAAAATTCCAGACATTTTAGCGCTGGTTTGGACGTTTTCTGAGACTGTGCAATTTTTGGGTTTAAATCGGATTTAAATTCGATTTAAATCAAAAAGGTGAGTGTTTTAACCCACTCACAACTTCTAAGTTTTCTTATGTTTGTTAAATTGATTTAAGATATGAGTAGAAATTTATTTATGACTGTTTTGCATTTTTTTTCATCATCTCAGTTAAATCACATTTATTTAATTTAACTGTTAATTAATTTTATTATTGCATATAAATTGACAGTTAAAATTTATTTATTTTGCATATAAACTGCTAGTTAAACAATTATTTATTTATCGATTTTGAATATAAACTGTTCATTGATACGTGTTATATTTTATATGCTCTATTGCTGTTGTTTAAATTGATGATGCTTGAAATAAAATTGGTTGATGGTTGATATAGGGTGAATGGATGGTGTGTCCTATATCATATAAACTGCAAGGTATTATGCATTCTCATTTCATTCGGGATTGCGGTTTGAAATGATATACAACCGCATGTTTTTATTTTTAAATTCGCGGACTGAAATGATAAATATCCGTATGACTTGACCACAGGATAGAAAATTATATACAGGCACCGCGGTATATATATAAAATTATTTTTGAAATGATTTCTATGGTTTGGATAGGATGCTGTTTAATAAATATAAATTTTCATCTTATATAAAATCTTATTTTATATATACATATATAGTTAAATTATTGAATTTAAGCTATGTATGTATTTATTAAATGGAAATAAATAAGTTGAAAAATGGAGTTTGATAATTTATATTTATGATTAAGTACAGGTTTAAGATATTGTATATATATAGAGTTTTAAATAGTTCAAATCAATTAAGATTGGAAATTAAATTGGAAATTTATTTGGAATTGGGCTTATTTAAAAACTAAACTCCACAAGTTTGTGTAAACTTATTAATCTTGGAAATTTTAAAGGTATGATATTTATAACTGGATTTTTGTTTAAGTTAAATTAAATGAATAATTCTAGTATAAATAAATGGAAGGAAATATTTAGTGTTAATAAATTGGGTTTTATTTTAAATGGTTATGGATCTATTATGTAAACGTTTCAAAACTAAATAATAGGACAATGAATTGTTGAATAGAAATTCCCAACCTTAGTTTCGAAAGTTATTAAATACTCAAAGTTTGAAAATATTGAAATCGAAGTGTTTTTATTCAAAGTGAAATTGAATCTAAAGGTTATGGGTTTAAAATGAATTTAAAGTAAATAAAATTGTAAAGGCGTGGAAATTATTTACTTTATAAAGAAATTTTAAATTCAACTGTTTTATTTTATATACTGTTGAATATCCAAACCATTTAAGTTTTGAAAGTTAGGGTTTTAAAGCTATGAATTTCGAAGTATTATGTTTTGAAAGTTAGAATTCAAATGTTTGGGTTTCAGATATTATAAATTTGAAAGCAGTATGATTTTGGAAAAGATATATGTGAAATAAAGATGAAATTATACTGATTTGGGTTTATAAATGATATCAAATTTATTTGGTTTTTAAAACGAAAAATGGTATCGTATTATATGGTTTTGAATCTGGTTTTGAAAGTAAAACTATTTTTATAAGACCGCAGTGTTATAATAACGTTTGGTTGTTGAAGAGACTGGGATCGAAAGTTGTCATACTCTCTGCCAACTCCGAAAACCACTTTAACAACCGTGTACGCGGTAGAGATTCCAGAATGAAGTAGGATGGCGGGGGCATTTCCTTTGAGGTAAATACGTGGACCCGACTCCCGTGAGTTGGTATAAGGTGGCTAAAACAGGAGCGATTCTCGGGCCAAGGGGGTTAGCGCCCTTTATCGGACACATCCCTTCGATACTATACTCTGACTTTGGATTGATTCGGTGGCCACCTTTATTTTTTTGATTTTGGGGGTGTTTGTTCGAAGTGGGCGGTAGCTGCGGCTATGCGTTACCACCAGTCCGGATAGCAATTGGTATATCTACCCTGGCATTGCCTAGTTGTGCCGTGTCACCTACCCTAGCGCGCCTTATATGATTTTGGTTTTATACCATACCTATGGAGTGCCCTCTGACGATGCCCAGTACGGGGGAGATTACGGTACTGTATAGACTATGAGAATATATAACTGTGTTAAGGTGGAAAATGTAAAGCCTTAACGCTATTTAAAAGTAAGTTTATTTTACAATTTGACACTAGTATAATAGCGAAATATACTACATAGTAGATAGTTTAATGGATCCTTAGGAGATGTAAATCCCGAGAATCTCTTAAGTTACTGCACTCATATTTATCTCTGTTGATTTAACTTACGTAAGATCTTTTAGTTCTAACTCGAGTGTTTTGTCTTTTCAATTCGCTCGGGTCAGTCTGAGCGTTTCAGGATTTGAAGATTTTATTCTGAAGGACGAAGACGAAGATTTGTAGTATTACCATCTATTATATATTCCACTACACCATTTGATTCCGCTGCATTGATATTTATTGGTATGTGAACTCTGATATTTAATGTATAAAGAAAAATCAAATGTTTTGTAAACAGTTTTATGAACTGTATATTTATTATTATATTTTATCGTTCCGCTGCAAGATTCTATTTTGTTTTTTTCTTCTTTCTTCATCTTCTCTGTGTTTACCTTATTTACCCCATAACAATCCGCCCTTCCGTATGGTTTGAATTGGCACATGTGTCGATTTAAAGTGTGCGAAAAGGCGGGATGTTGCAGAAATGCTTGATTATATTAGCATTACATGTTAGTAATACACTATTTAGTTGAAATGCTAAGTGTAATTTTTATTATAATTGCATTGAGCAAACATATATTGCTTCTAAAAATGCTAATGATTATAGATTGTGACTTAATTACAATATGAGTCAAAATCATTTTTAATAATACTAAAGAAATTAACATTTCTATTGTACAGTGCAACCATATTTAATTTGAAAGAAGTGTTAGATTATATTAGCATTTAATTTTAATAATACATTAATTAGTAAAAACACTATTTGTAATTATAATTGTAAATAAATTAGGTAAGAATATTTCACTTCTAAAAAGTGTTAATGATTGTAAAAATGTTTATTAGTGTATAAGTCAAAATCATTTTTAATAATGCTTCAGACATTTGCATTTCCATTGAACAGTGCAATCACGTTTAATCTATTAGAAATGCTAGATTAAATTACCATTAGATGCTAATAATATATCATTAGTTGAAATTATAAGTGTAATTATCATTATAATTGCATCATTTAAACATATTTCACTTATAAAAAATGCTAAGTGATTGTAGTATCGTGACTTAGTTACCATATGAGTCAAAATCATTTTTAATAATACAAAGGAAATTTACGTTTTAATTGTATAATACAATAAAGAACATTCTGAAAATGAAGATTGGATATTAGTTTGTTTTTCCAGTATTATTATTTCAAAGAAAATAATATTGTTTTAGCATATATATTAATAAAGGATATTGAATTAAATAAATTATGTCCAATTAATAAAGAAATATATAGAGATCAAATAAAACATAAATTTGATTCAGGAATTCTAGTCATGATAGGGGGTAATTGGCATGTATAATCGGTGATTGGAAAATATCGCAAGTAACATTTTCATTATCCATGGTTGATAATGAAATATATAGTTTGACTATGGAAAAATGCTAGTATATAATTTATCATATCAATATCACATATATAATTCAATGTGCTTTCTATACTAAGAGAGATATATGCTACTATGAATGTTAAAAAATCTTGAATATTTCAGCATTGTCTAATATTTGAATTTTTTACGCATTTTGTAGTAGCTATACACATTAAGATATATTGTACATACACACACTATGAGATATATATGCTATTATCGTATGATAATTTTACATAATGCTAGGGGTAGTTAGCATCTTATAAAGGGTATATTACTTAATCAAATATTTATATGCATTTTATACTTTATGACTAATATTATACAGTTGCTATTAAAAATTTCTTGATATTGTTTATACTAAAAAAATATACTTTCATATCAATGATGTGTTAATATAATTTAAATATCAAAGTACTAGTACAATTTAGCATTTTGTTACCACTATATATTTTACCACACTATAAATTCGTTTTGCATTTAATTTTATGTAATGTTTTACTACATTACCTTTTTAGTAATATTGTTTGGTTGATATGTTGATATACTGTATTTAAAAGATAATTTACGGTAAATGCATATAAAAAGAGTCCGACTTGTAATTATAGTTCCCAAAGGATATTTTCATAACATAAAAATTCTTGCTTTTACTGTAGTTCAAGAGAAATATATAGGACATGTATTCATTTCGAGTATGTTATATAATGATGTATTAATTGTCTATGAATTGTTAAAAGTGAAAAAAGCAAGTGAAATCATGAATCTAATTTATACATATGTAGAGATGTTATTTCATATTTATTCCATTTGTGAACTTACTAAAAAGCAATGCTTCTAACTTAGATAAATGCATATAACAAGAGTTTGACTTGTAATTATAGTTCCTAATGGATATTTTCATTGCATAAACAATCTTGCTTTTACCGTAGTTGAAGAGAAATACATAGGATATGTATTCATTCGAGTTTGTTACCTAGTGATGTATTAATTGTCTATGAATTGTTAAAAATGCAAAAAGGAAATAAAATCATGTATCTAGTTTATATATATGTAGAGATGTTATTTAATGTTCACCTATCCATCTGTGAATTCACCAAAAAACAATGCTTCTAACATGGATAAAACGACTGTTAATTCTTACACCTTCTCTATTATTTATCAATAAAAAGTTAAATCCATAAAAAATGCTAAATTATATTTGCGTTAGATTTTATAATACAGCATGTAGTATAAATGCTAAGTGTAGGTATTATTGTAATTACATTGGCTAAACATATTTCACTTCTAAAAAATGTTAAGTAACTGTAGCATCATGGTTTAGCTACTATATGCATCTAAAAAATAATCCAGCATAAAATACTTAACTTTTCCTTATTTTTCTAGGATACAACAAAGTGTTCATCTGCAGCTAAAGGAGAATAAAAATGCAAAAGAAAAGCTACATCCAAAAAAGAGTAAAAAAAGGGAAATATTCTGTATAGATATAGCTTGACAGCCTTGGTTAAAATGATTGAAAAAATAAAAAAGGAAAACGGTTTACCCAAATCAGTTAATTTTTTGAAACAAACTATAAGGACTTAGGATTTTCGACCCTCCAAAATCGACACTAATACTTCCAATGTATTTCGTACTAAGCAATCGAATGATAGAAAAACTAATTGTTAGGATAAAGAAAGAAGAAAGAAGGAAGAAAAGAGAAAGAAATGAACAACACAGAATCTCACAGCGGAATAAATAATCTAAAATATGTAATAAATCTTTACATAAAAGCACACTGTAATACACACACATACATATCAATCAGAGGATACAAACCTATTTTAGCTCGGGCAGTTATAACAACCGATCCCCATAATTTGTTGGTAAATACAACAAAGAATACAATGGGAAATAACCATGTATGTGAATACGTCTTTGGGCTCCAGCTCGTCTCTTGAAGCTCCAAAGCATCCAAACTGATCTATAATATGCCCGGTCTGACTCAGGCGTTGTGATAAAATAACATCTGAATCAGTCTAGTAAACCAGCGTGAGAAAAACACACCTAATTAAATTTTAAAGTTACAAAAACCTTTAAAATAAAAGTATTTCGTAAGACCACACTACACATTAACACGGACGTGTTTTTAACTTACGATAACCAAATCATTTCATATAGAAATCCATTTATATTGTTATAATGTCTAGGGATCAAAGTAAAATACGAATATAGCCAAAATGCATGCATCTCACGTTTCAACATAATTGGGCACAGCTAAGTCCGTACGACGCTTATTGGAGAATGGATTCAATACAATGAATGGGTTATTGAGGTACCATCCATCACGGTGCATCTCTAGATAAAATAACACTGAGGACTTCACCTGGTTCTCTTGCCAGCACAGAACCGACCTACGGCTTGACTAGTATTACCGAATATGATCACCTTTTTGTTAATGGGCCTCAAAGTATACAAATGAGAGATAATATCAAATCTAGATAGGGATGATCATACTCTACTTAGAAGGAACCTATTTGCCCTACTGCATCTTCCATGTTTTATCATTTCTGGTTGATGGGGCTTGAGGCTACGTTTTTATTTTTATATATCACTTCCCACTTGGAATACTAATATTGCCCTTCAAACAACAATGCAATACCAACATCATCCATACAAGTTTGTTTTGGGACTGAACAAAATTACTGAGAGCTTTGTTTTCAATTCCATCGTCTTTAAGATGTTTTCACTTTGAAATTTTTGAGTTGGATTGAAGTGGTTTTTGGATAACATACCTGATCCCAGTCTCTTCGAAACAACTTTCAATAATTCCTCGTAAACTCAACCCCAGTTCTTTAGAAAATAAACAGTCAAGGATAAGAGCGGAGATTGCCTCCTAACTATTACTGGACGGATTCCCTCATCGTTGTCTTAGGAGAGAGAAATGAGATTTGTACGCACAGTACAGTACCATTGGAAATGACTATGCCATATAACTCACGTGTTTCTCCTAAATATTGTCAAAGTTATATTTTGGGTCCAAATTTTGATAGTCGGTTATTTAACTAACAACAAACACATATTCAAATCAGAGATTTAATTCCATAGGAAAAACAAACATTGGTTAAGCACATAAGTAGCCGCTAGCCCTTTAATTAATCTTTTTATTACTTTATAACTATTTTTGCCAAAATTCTTTTACAAAGATATATATATATATATATATATATATATATATATATATATATATATATATATATATATATATATATATAGCCACACATCTCTATATTCCAATACTTCATATATTCGAATGGTATAAGTATATTCACCAAACACTTAGGAAGGTTTTCTTTTTGTAAAATACTAAATTGTTTTAAATCCTATTAAAATTTCTAAGACCATTTATAACTATTTTATAAATCTCTAGAACCATTTATAAAACTCTTTTATACATTGCAAAAATCATTTAGGACCCTTTTATAAATCCATAAATCCATTTTCAAAACTTTTCTTATAAATCTATAAACCCATTTCTATAATCTTATTATAAATATCTAAAACATTTATAAAATCATTTTTACCTTAACTAATCTTCCTTTAGGTTTCCATACCACATTATAAAAACTTCTCTTATAAACTCACATTTGTTTATAAAACTCTATTTAGAAATCTCGAAACATTTATAAATAAATTATAATCATTTACTTCAAGCCACTATTATATAATAATTATTAACAATAAACATAATAACTACATAATAATTGTTAACTTCAAAACATCTTAAAAATTATATTTAGTCATTTCAAAACATTACTAAATAAATAACGATAATTAATCTTTATTATGACTATAAATAATAATAATTAACTTCTAGATTACTATTAATAATCATTTTTATTATTTTCATACCACATTAATCAATTGAATTATAAACTTTTCCAAATAATAAAATATTAAGAGATATCTGTAAAATAACATTAAATATAAATAAACAACTTTAACAATATTAATTACAAATAAACAACTTTAAAACAATATTAATTATAAATAAATGATTTTAAAATAATATTAAACAAATAAATAATTTTAAAACAGTATTAATTATAAATAAATAATTTAAAACAATATTCAATAAATAAATAATTTTAAAAAAAGGACAGATAAATAGGTTGGAATAAAAGGGAAAGTAATTCCTTTAAAAAAATATTATCGAAACCAAATTTCAAATTTAAAATCATTACCTATGTCAAAAACCGATTCCAATTCAAATGGCAATTTGTAGTATTTTTTTTAAAATACTGATTCGAGGCCAATAGCTACCAAACACTTAACCAATATCGATATTGATTTTTTATCACTACAGGGTTTTTGATTGCTCATATAACAATGTCATAACTAATAGTGTTAGCAATCAGGTTTGATATTCCGTAATCATTTAACAAAAATATTATTGAAGAACATTTCAATAATAGCGAGGAATCCCGCTGGATTACTCCAACCTGTTTCCACCCGCGTCACAATTGTGTGTGTGTATCAACACACACACACACACACACACACACACACATATATATAAATCAGCGGTGGTGAGAAATTCTGTTGTCCTCCAACCTGGCACCTTGCATCACAAAATAGTATATAATTATATAATGTAGGTCATCCGCTATTGCCCATGTATATATAAAAGGCCATCTGCTTACGGGGAGGGAATAAATCCAAACCAACTATGTAATATTTCTGGTTTACCAATAGGGTGATTTTAACTCACCAGAATTTCTGTCGTCGTCGAGGCATTTCGGTTTGGAATTAAAATCGAACGACTTTTGATTTTAGCCCAAATTTTAACCATCTCTAAATTCATCCAAACCAGTTTCGTTGCGAAGCTTACATCATCACGAGTACAACACAAAAATCCTGGTATCGATCGGATCTCGTATGAAAAAGTTATTAAATAATAGGTTTTCTATTATTAAGTAAAATTTTCATTCACTAATTAAAATTAATTACACTTTAAACCTCTATCTTCCCTCTCACTCTCACTCATGTTCAAAATAAATTTACAGGTGACCTTTTCTTGCTCGTCGCATAACCATGTTACCTCGCCTCACTTGCGACCACCACCGAAGGACGCACCGACCACCATCCACCTTACTTCCCCGGTCCCATTACCTTACATGCCCTGTAGCTTGACCACTAACCCGAAGTTCATTCACCAATGGATCAATAAACCACCACCACATGCTATGTCGTGCCACCAAGTTTCACCAATAGATAGCCCTCAACGCCCTCTATGTTTTCCCTTTTAAGCCCATCGCCTAAAGGCGACCATAGGCGTCGGAATTTGCATGTGAATGAATTCCATTCATCTAACCACTACGCTGGCTAGGGATCATCATAGCCTAATCCTAACATTGAATGCATTCTACACATCCTTGCCGACATTTCGCTAGTTGAAGATTTCACTTGAAAGTGCATCGATTGGCTCCCTTGATCCATGGCCATTTGATAAGGCTATTATTTGATTTTTAACATTTTGCTAATACGTACTCGATTATTTAAAGAGAAAAAGAGTATAGTTTTCACGGTTGAAACATGGTAGGGATATGGGCTAAGCCATGGGTAGGATATGGGATATATATATATAGACACACACACACACGCATGTATATGTATATTCGAGATTTTTGAGTACATCGGGCTAGATAATTTTGAAATAATATATATATATATATATAATGTTTTGAAATTATCTAGCCCGATGTACTCAAAAATCTCGAAAGCATGTCGCCTGGTATTCTATATGTAATACCTTGTTTTGAACATAATGGAACTTGTTTCGAGACCTAATTCGATCGTATGCGGAAGATAGCTTTTCAAAGTCGGTTATAATATAAATTTTTGAAATTATACACGTTTCGATCTCGCACAACTAAACGAAATGTCTAATCAATATGAAATTCGTCGGCATACAATAACTCATTATTACAGATCCAATAAAAAAAAGTTTCGTCGAAATCCGAGACAGTGCCCTGAAAGGCTATTTTTATACATTAATTAAAACAAATTATTATAAAACCCAAATTAATCTCTTTTAAGTTTAATTTGAAAGTTTATTATTACCATTCTTGTTCAACGTAACTAAAATGAGCTTTGAATTCATTTTTATCCAATTAAAATCAAGATTTAATATTTAAACAACTCCAATTATTAAATTCAATAATTTAATTATCAAATAAATCGTTATATTTGAAATTCAAGTTAAATTTATAAAATTAACTTTTCAATATTAAAATCAAATAAATATTCCAAATTTAAATGGCTAAAATTTTAGGTCGTTACGAAAACCTCTTTAAACAACTTTATTATAAAATTTTTAGGGTAGCATAGCAACTACGATTGTGAGGATGTTCAAAAAACTTAGATGATTTGATAAATTGTTATTGTGTTGAAGAAGAGTGTTGCAATATAGGGGAAAAGTTAAAAATAACAACAAATGATATTACTATCATTTTTCGTTTACCAATGCATGGAAAAGATTATCTCACCACCAAAAATATCTTTTCAAAATACCTTTGAAATTGTCAAGAGTTTGTTTCAATTTTTTTTGGTGAAGTTGATTATATAACAAGAGATCATGTCATAGAAAAGATATAGAAAAAGAATTTCAAGTATATGAAAATGATGTGTCAAAGTTCATTCTTATTTTATCTTTTATAACATTCATTTTTCCGAGTTATCAAAGAACGTTAAGCTGGGGATATCTTCAATATATAATTGACCTAGAAAAAATGAATCAAGTGTCGTTGCCATTGAGTATTCATTATTCCTTAGTTAAGTCACTAAACTTTTTCAATCAAAAACAAAGAAACATGTCTGGTATTCAATGCTACCATTGGTAAGAAAATGACATTAAATTTTAATATATTATCATAAATTATAAAATAAGATTTTTGTTTTTGTAGTACTTTTTATGTGAGCATGTGGACATATTGAAGCTAAGGAAAGAATGGTCCAAAAATTTGCCAAGATTTGCTAAATGATCTCTTAACGGAATGAAGAATATTGTCTCAAAAGACTATATAAAAAATGTGGAAAGCAAGAAGGTGTATATAATACTTTTATAACAATTCATTTGTTTTTTTATTTCCGTTAGTATATCTATTATTTTTACTTATTGGTTGTGTGTACATACAATAATCCGATTATGTTTTGTATCTAATTATACTTAGTTATGCTCTCTTTTACAAAAACACTGCGCTTCTTTGCTTAGGTCAAAATGCTAGATTTAATGTAGCTTTATAACATCATATCTTACTACAATACATTATACTTACACACACACATACACATCTATTATATTTTATATAATAAACTACAAATGCTAACTAATGCTAGCATTCATATAATGCATTACATTAAATAATTTCCAGTAAAGTATACTACATAGAGTAATAAAGTTTGATTACAAATGCTATATGATACTAGCACTAATAATAAATCCACATTAATAATAAATAATTTCTAGAGATGCTAAGTGACCATAGAATTGTAATTATATTGTGCAAATATACTTAACAATAATAAAATGGTATCTTATTATAGCATTATTAATTTATGATGCATTTAAAAAAATCATTTCCTGTAATGTTAAAGACATTAGCATTATTACTGCAAACATAATAAATTTATAAAAATTCTAGAAAATTATAGCATTGTGGTTTTGTAATTCACTGCCATATATAGTTTATAGTAATAGTGAATGACATTAGCATTGATACAACATAGTACTGTTGTAATATAGTAAGCATATGAAATTGACTAAAATGCTAGATTAAAATATCATTATAATATCATATATTGCTAGAACACACTGTATTTCATGCTTATATCTATTTATTGTTATTTTATCTTATAAAAGATACTAGTTTTTTAATAATATAGATCTCAGTTGCAATAAAAAATACAACTACCAAAGAAAGGCACTTTCTTGATAAATCAAAATGCCAAAGGACAAAGCTAGAAAAGAAACAAAAAAAATATGCAAATGACGTTGAAGAAGAATTCGCTCTGGATGACAAAGAAAAACACATTGAATCTCAGAACTATTACATCAAGTAGTTGGAAAATGAACTTAATTAACTGTAATGAGATGTGTAACGGGAAATGCAAAAAGAAAAGGAACTTAGGAAACAAAAGGAAGAAGAATTGAGTCAAATGGACAACGAAATTAAGTAATGAAATCAAAGCTCCAACAATATGAAATAGAAGGTCAACAAAGCCAATGTAAAATAAGCTTTTGGCAATATTAGCCCTCCATCATTCAAATTATTTAATACACTGGAATTAAAAATCCATGAAAAAAGGAGGAGGTGGAAATAAGAAAAGAGAAGAATGAATCAAGAAGAAGTTGACAAATCAAGAAGATCTCAACAAACTCAACGATTCAAAGAGTAAAATCAAAATGAAGAAAACCAAAAGTTGGTCCTCACTATTTATATAAGATAGTATACCATAAGAAAAGTGCAAAGAGTGAAGGAGACACTGAAAAGGATAAAGATAAAATGAAGATAAAATTAAGGACAAACAAATGAAGATGAAGAAAAAGATGATGAAAGCAGAGAAGAGAAAAGTGCAGAAGAGGACAGTGAAAAAACTGCAGAAGATGATAATGAAAAGAAATGAAGAAGATGACAGAGAAGAAAGTAGAGAAGAGAATGAAGAAGAAAGTACTAAAGGAAACAAACATGTTAAGAAAAAAGTAGCAGTGGAGACAAACAATTTGAAGAAGGTGCAGATGATGGTGAACTGATTGAACAAGAAACGGATGCAAAAGATGAAGTAATGAAAAAGATAAAGAGCAAAAATGTATAAATGTTGATAAAAATCACCAAAACGAAAACAATATCTTCAACATACATATTAAAGAGCCACATTTTTCAACTATTAGAATCACACAAAAGAGATATAGCAAGAGTGTTTTTTACATGTAGGTACAAGTCAGAGTAAGTATTACATACTCAATAAAAAATTATAAAATTAAATAGAATTCATACTACTTTCATAATTTGAAATTATAAAATATATAGCATGGGAACATGACATAAAGATGATGGTAAAAGGGGAGGCATAACGTTGTTTAGTCCATGTTAGAAGCATTGCTTCTTAATGAATTCACAAATGGACGAATAAATATGAAATAACACTTCTACATATGAATAAACTAGATTCATGATTTCACCTGCTTTCTCCACTTTTAACAACTCATAAACAATTAATACATCATTACATAACATACTCGAAATGAATGCATGTAATATATATTTATCTTGAACTAGAGTAAAAGCAAGATTGTTTATGCTATGAAAATATCCTTTGGAAACTATAATTACAGGTTAGACTCTCGTTATTTGCATTTATAGTAAATTTTCTATTTGAATACAATATATCAACATGATAACCAAACAAATATTACATAAAAAATAATATACTAAAATACTACATAAAATCAAATACAAATTGAATTTATAGTGCAGTAAAATATACAATGGTTACAAAATGATGAACTGTACTGGCACTATGATATTTAAATATAACAACACATCAATGATATGAAAATACATTTTTTAGTATGAATAATATCAAGAATTTTTTTATAGCAACTGTAAATATTAGTCGTAAAGTATAAAACGCATTTAAATATTTAATTGTGCAATATACCCTTTATAAGATGCTAACTTCTCCTAGCATTATATAGAATTATTATACGAAACTAGCATATATCTCTCATAGTATACAAATATCTCATCGAGTATAACTATTATAAGATGAATATAAAATTCAATTGTTAAAAAAATATTCAAGATTTGTTGATATTCATAGTACCATATATCTCTCATAGTATAGAAAGCTGTGTAGTTAATGCCCCGCTATTACCCCGCTACAACTCCGCTATATCTCATAGCGGATTTCTACCGCTATGATTTTTCCAAATAATCCCAAAATATAGCCTTTCCGCTTTAATCCCCGCTATTTCCGCTATATACCGTTATTTATGCTACATTCCGCTATTCCTGCTATATCTTTTTTAATAAAATGAATTGAAAAATTGCATTTATACATTATAAAATTATGAAACTAATTTATTTGAATTAATTTTTAATATATTTTCAGAAATGAAAATACTCTAGTATTCTACCAAATTCAATTATGTTATATAATAGTTTTTCGTTTATTAAAGTATATTCACACATGTTTTTATTTAAAATTATTTATGTATTATTTATAATTCAATTGAATGATAATTTTTCATTAAATTACCATTTATATATTTGTAAAAACATTAAGTACGAGTTTTATATGCTATTTTAGAGCCATCCCTATATCTCGCTATATCCTCGCTGTATCCCCGTCATGACTTTTTGCACCTCCACCGCTTTGAATCTACCAAGCGCATTAACTGCACAGATAGAAAGTATAAATACTGAATTATGCAATATAATGTTGATATGGTAAATTACATATTAGCATTTTCCACAGTCAAACTATACATGCCATTATCAACCATGGATGATGAAAATGCAACTTATGATATTTTTCAACCATCGATTAAACGTGCCAAATACCCCAAGTCAACATTAGTATCATGACTAGAATTCCCAAATTAATTTTATATTATTTTTGATCTCTATATTTTTTTTATTAATTGGACATAACTTATTTAGTTCGAAACCCTTTATTAATATATGCTAAAACAATATATTTTTTCTAATGCAGGTCATAAACTGGTTTGCAGAAACTAGATCATCCTATGAACATACTTGCATATTTAGAAGAATAGTGATGGAAAACAATATTATTTTCCTTTGAAATCATAAATATTGGAAAAAAACTAATATCCAATCTTCATTTGCACAATGCTCTAAAAACTGATAAGAAAAATATAATCAGAGCATTGGTTGATCGTATGGGTCAAAATATTATGACGGATGAGTATAAAGAATTAATAATCTTCCTCTTGCATCATATCAACCATTGGATTTTTCTTTCTTTAGATTACGTTAAAATGCAATGGATTCATTATGATTTACTACGGCTATAATGGTCAACTGCAGCATCAAATCAGCACTACAAACAAGCACTGGTAATGGTAAGATTATTTTATAACAAAATGAAATGTTTAAAAAGCTAATTTTATTTTTTCTTGTAAAGGAAAAAGGTGGAAAAGATACTGCATGAAAAGTGGAAAGAATACCAAATCTTAAAGAAGGATTTTGGAAAAATGTAGATGAAGCAACCACAACGCCCATAGCAAGAAGTAGACTCGAAAGCATTATTAAGTTGTAAATATTTTTTTAAAAGTAAACAGCAAATGAATATTTACATTTGCAATATTATAACGTTCAATACATCAATAAATATTAATCGGTTGCATTACGATAGTATAAAAGGATATCTATGGTTATCAATATATGCATATAGTGTTAATAACATGCTAAATGATAATAGCAGAAAAATTTACAATGTGTCAAACTTTATAATTTCATACAAATGATAAATAATCGTAGCATTATAATTTTATACAACTGCCCTTTTATTGACCATATGTGAAAATTTTATTCTTTTTAAATAACAATTCTAATTTTCTAAGTGTGCAAGTCTAAAATAGTTTGCAACAAAAATATCGATACTGAAACTATAAGAAAACATGCCAAATTAATCTCACCGTTCAAGTTTACTTTGAAAGTTCCTTCATAAATTCCTGCATAAGCTTATGTAGCGACATATCCAACCCAAAAAAGTCGACATCAATACATCCATGGTATTCACATGTAGAGCATCCACATGCCAGAAAGACAGATTATTAGGAAAAAAAGAAAGAAAAGACAGAACAGAATCTCACATCATGACGGATAATATAAAATATACAATAGATTTTTACAAAAGAGAACACTTTATTATACATACATCAATCAGAGTACACTATTCTACCATCAGCCTAGAAAGTTATAACAACATATCCTCACAACTACTGATAAATACAATCAACAAACATAGCAGAAAATAAAATATACAGGAATACGTCTTGGAGGCATCTGCTCGTCTCTTGAAGTACCAAAGCATCCATAACAATATCTGAAAATATGCTCAGTGTGACTCGAGCATTATAAGAGATTAACACCCGGATCAGTTTGGTAAACCAGCGAGAGAAGCACACTTGAAATGAATTTTTATGTTCTAAAACCTTTCAAGTAAAGGTATCTCAAAAGATCATGATGCATATAGACATGAACAGTTATTTTACCTTACGATAGCCAAACTCTTTCATAGGAAATCTTGTGATATTATAATAATGTGTAGGATATAAAATACATATGGAATCACGGTTGAAATTGTTACATTAATTAAAATCTAGCGTAATAAGTGTATAACTAAATTCAAAGGCACTTATTGGATATTGGATTTCCAACATAACAAGGCAAGGGACTACCTTCCATATAGTACATTTCTAGATAAAATGTACCATGGTCGAACCTATCGGCCCTTATGAATCAGGTCTGGACTACCCCTTATTGGATAGTAATCGAATATTTTATCCCCCTAGTTGCTTTGCGACCTTTTCCCAAGAAATCTCATACACAACCAAATCCATAAATAGTAATCTAGAAAGGTGATGACAATACCCTAATGGGTGCTACCCATATAGCCCTGGTGCACTACCATGTTTTTTTCATTTCCGGTTATGGGGTTTGAGGCTTCGCTTTACCTTTTTAGCAAATCCCATTTGGAATGCTAACATTTCCTTCAAGAAACAATGCAAATGACAACATTCAACCATACAAGTTGTTTAGGATATGAACAAACATCAGACACTACTTCTTCTACATTCATTTTGTAATCACTCTTAGATTAGTGCAAGTAGAACTTGCAATTCAAAGATCTCCGTCTTTGATTTCATCATTTCAATGTGTATTCAATTCGAACGCTTATGTCCATTCAAAGTTGTTTTTGGTTAATATATCTGATCCTGGTCTCTTCGAACCAACAATGATAGTTTTAAAAACTGGCCAAGGTTTGATAGTCGGTTATTTGGCTATCAAATAACAAACAACTTGGCCAAAGATTTAACCAAGCGGGATCAAGCATCAAGCAACCACTAAGCCTATTTAATTAATCATTTCATTAATTAAAACTACTCCGTCAATACTTTTACTAAATATTTTTACAAAGATATATTCACAAATCCTTCTCTACTATTTCCATTATTTGAAAAATATTAAAATACTTATCTCAACTATATAAGTACACTCTAAAAACATTGTACTTTCCTATATACTTATCTCAATGATATGAGTATATTCACAAATCTTTGAAAAGATTCACTTTTCAAAACATCCTTATTTGGGTTATAAAAACTGTAACTTAAACATTTATAAATTAAACTTAAAACACTTTTGGTGAGAGTAAATGGGCCATATAGAAACTAGGCCAAATATATCTACCACCACTTTTCGATTTCAAATAGTACAATCCCTTGATTAGCAATGAAATCAGACAAGTTAGGAAACTATCATTGCCTCATTTCATATTCTTGATTCTTAATAAAGAAATGAGTTTCCATACTTAGAATTCGGTATTAGGTACGAAAAGAACATTTTCCATACCACCTTAACTTTAGAAACAATCGTTTATGGAAATCAGATCTTAGTCTTTTTATAAATCCCTTCTTTATAAATTCCTTTATAAACTCCATATATTTACAAATTCCTTTTGTAAAAAAATGATTTATAAATTATAAAATCCCCTTTACAAATAGCTAAAACATAATTATAAACCTTCTTTTATGAATCTCCAAGCTTATTTAATAAACTCTTATATAAACATCCTTTATATTGTTCATAGAACTCTTTTATAAAACTTCTTTTACAGAATATCATTTATAAAACTCCATTTATTAATCAAAATTATTTGCAAATCTTTTTATAAAACTCCAAATTCATTTATAGAACTCCTTTTATAAATTTCTAAATATAATTTACAAAACTCTTTTTTGTAAAAAAATTGCAAATATTAAACCAAACTCCAAATATAATTATAAAATTTATATCCTTTTCACGGTCATTGCATATATTGCAATGAATTCACAACTTGATTTATTATTCTGATTTATCAAAATGATAATATTCCCTTTTTTCATAAAATACCATTTATAAACTATTCCTTTATTTATATAGTATCTCTTATAAATCTCACTTTAACTTATAAAATACCATATAAAAATATTTATTACAACATATTTGTAAAAAAAAATTACAAATATTTATTCCAAAATATTTCTATCTTCTTTAAAAAAACAAAAAAACTCCATAAAATAATAGATAAGCCCCATTTATGATAACTTTTCTATAAAGATAAATACTTCCCAAAATTATTTGAAATTCGTACATATATACAAATTTTAGAAGAATAATAAGAAGTTGAAATAAAAAAAAGAAGTTTCAAAAATCCTTTTAAATAAAATATCTTAGAAAATCCAAGAAGGTCAGATTTAAAATCATATTTTCAAATCGAAAACCATTCCCAAACAAAACTGTAATTAATAGTATTTTCAAATAACGAGGTCAATAGTTACTATAGCACTTAACCAATGCTATTGCCACCCTTCTTAAAAATGTTAAACTTTTGACATATGTCGTTGTCACATCTAATATGGCCAAACAATCAAATATCGACATTTAATAATTTATAACATAGGTATATTACTGAAATAAAATCAATAGATATATAAATGGAAATTAAAATCACTACGCTGAAAAATCCAGATTTCTCTATATATTCCTTGTATTTCAATTTAAATAGCATTCGCGTTTTCAAAGTGGATATTTAACTAAACCAACTAATAATTCATCCAAACACAAATAGTATATTTAATCTAATATATATCATGTTGATTATCCAAAATAGTGAGTTAACTCATCGAAATTCCAGTGGATGTATAGGCATTATAGTATGAAGCCAAAAATTTCACTTGCTCTAAATTCAACCAAACCAATTCCATTACATAGCTATTTCCATTATGAGCGCAACACAAAAAGTATTGCCTCGGTTGCACCTCGTATGAAAGAGTTGCATGTTTTACAAGTTTGAGATAAATTTAAATAATTAATTACTAGAACAGTTAACTAATTACCTCACTTAATCCTTCTCCCTCAAACACTTTCGCAACAAAAACTAATGTGCACCCCCCAAACCTCCATGCCATGCACTTCCATCACCTTAGTTCCTCTATCTCTCCAAGAAATCGAATAATGAGACCACTATTGGACTCCACTCCATGAGAGCAACTTTCCCAACCGATGAATCCACAGTTTCACCCCTTTACCAAATTGCGGTTGTGCGAGTTATAGCCTTAAAAAAATCATGCATAACTCCTCTTGACCGTGCACCCCCCAAAACGCCACCCCACTTGCTCCATGACTTGAGAAACACCGTCATGCTCTTCAAATCACCAATAGTTGACCAAAGCTTAAGCAAAATCAGGCCCCGATTTAGCATAACCCACTTCTTAGTTGTTGAACCATTGTCATACTCACCATAAAATACCGAACACCAAAATTTATACAAAATCATAAACCTAGCCTACGTGATTCCAAATATTTTTGCTTCAGGATTTTTAGTTGAGTATTTAAGGAGATCTTGTTTTTAAACTTTTCGTTTTCCTTTGTTTTTGATTTTTGACGATTATAGGAAGTGATTGAATCAAACGGTGTAAGAGGAAAATGTGTTGAATAATCCAAATGCACTAATATGTTTATTCTCAAATTTTCGACTTGTCGCTATACAGTAATTCGTTGGCGCATGTACCGTGGACGGCATAAAAAAATACGACACGATCCCAAAACAATAATAATATACACTAGTTAATTTTTTCTATAAAATCACAAAAATACTATCGTTTGGCGAAAAATCGTCAAACAAAAATTTTAAATATTTTTTAAATTAAAAATATGGAAAATCTTATAAATTAAATTAAAAATATTACAATAACAATCGAGTCTTATAATAAAAATTGATTTTCTTATTATTTATTCGATTCAAATCTGAATACTTAAATAAATTAAATATTCATATTTGAATATTAAAAACTTTAGGTTGTTATATTCGTCCTTCCTTAAAAAGAATTTCATCCTCAAAATTCCCCAAGATAGAAAAATGTCCCTAAACCCTTAGATTACAAAATATCTTACTTAATATGAGTTGTTAAACTTTAAAGTCTTTAAAGTTACGGAAATTTTTGGCAACACCTCCTTTGCGCGGCTCGATCCGAGAAAACTACAACTCGCCTCTATGGGACCAAATCAATAAAAGAAAACAAAAAACCAAAGTGGCCTCCCATATCGGGCGTAAAAATATCAACCATAATATAAACATGTACCTTTTAGTCAAGAAATCACACTCTACATATGAAACAAAAGCAATAAGCCCGCCTTTGTTTTCATGTACCTATATCTCACTTGCACATACCATCAAACCACACTTACACATACCATCAAACCATATAGCTTGCATTATCCAATGTCAAAAGTTGATAACTATATTAAAGCTCGTACGATGTACATATACCATTCGTATGCAATATCAAATCTGATCACTCATTAGTTCATACAAATTTCACTTCTGGACTAGTATCGCTCATTCTACTTCCCAAGTGCAGGTTTCGGTCTAGAACCTTGATTGGAAACCTAAGTTCTCCTTACATAGCCATATACCATGATAGAAAACTTCGAAATCAAATCAAAAATCTGTATCAAGTGCTCGTCATCGAGACTCGACTGAAATCCTTTTTTGTATCGGGGTAAATCACCTCGAAATCGTGTACTTGAATCTAGATCAAAATAGTTTTGTGAATAAAATGATCTATGTACAACATATTTATTTGTTCCATTGGTTTTTTAAATATTCCAATTTCTTTTTAGTTCAAATCACATTCATCTTCTACTTATAGTAAGTTTCCTTCTATACTAAACATTTATGAACCATTTCATAAAATCAATTCATTTAACTTACTAAAGTTAAATATCATTTCATAGCTCAAGTCTGTACTCATACAACACTCTTCCACATCCTAAGAGTATATATATGATTTCAAAATTATTTTACTTCTAGAATATTTAACACCTTTAAAACCTGTTTTACTTAACACCTTCTCAAAATTATAAGTTACAAAAATTTATTTTCTTATAATTTCACAAAAACACTTAACTTTAATTTCTCAATTAACTTGGCAGTTTTCGGCTGTAGAATCGTCAAAAATTCCATTTCTTTTCAACAAATAAAGATTACCAAAAAATATATCAAAATAAGATATACAAGCCAAACTATCCTAATAGATATGATACACGAATCTATATAAGAACTTAACAGAAAAATTCAAAATTAAACACCAAGTATTTATTTCAAATTATTTTGAAATAATAGTACACATATCTCCTTCTTCTATATTTAAATCATACCTTTGGAATTAATCAAAATCCATTTACTAAAAAATCCTAAAGAAAAACTAAAAATTGTAGCAATCCGTCACTTAGAGACTCGAAAATGAATGCCAATGATGCTGCAGTCATCACCGGATTATTTTCCAGTGAAAGAAGTAGTTCAGTGCTTTCTTATCTCTTTTTTTTTAATATTTATATAAAAACACTCCTAAATAATACTACTATTATTTTTCTCCAAAGCTTGGGAAAACAATTTCCAAAAGCATTGGGATTTAAGTTATGAAATTCTAGGTTTTTAAATTCTTTTTATTTATAAACCATAACTTTGTAAATCCACTTTCTTAAATATTTTTTTACAATGTTTACCTTTGTTTGAATTATAATAAATAATTTTTATTAAAATTTTAATTTTAATTTTAGCCCAACATTATCCCTGAACGTCTAGTAGTTATACTGTGAAACTGAATTGATAAGGTGTTCGTATTTGATTCAATCAAAGTAATGAATTCTCATAAAACTTTTGAGAAAAAAATCAAACAACAAACAATATTCAATGCTCCTAAACTGGATGAGCATGATTAATCTAAAATAAATGATAATAACTAAGTATTATCCTTTTTTAGCAAACACATCATAGATTACTATATAAATTTTCTAAAAGTTATTCTTTTATATATAAAATATAATCTAGGTAAAATTATGTCATTTACCTAATTTCAAAACAATACTATATCAGTTTCCTTGTTCAAGAGTTTAGAAACCCTTATTGATAGAGTCGTTCCTTTTGTACTGATCAGAATTCACAAATCACTTAACCGATAAATCAACACAATACAAAACATTTTTATAGCACAAAAAAATCGCTCTTACACACACACACACACACATACACATAAACGCTCAAACTCATCTTAGGGTCTCACATACCCCATCTCAAATGAGCTTACCCCAATGAAGCCTATGTTTTGCTCAACCTAAGCTCTGACACAATGTTTAATGACCCACCTTTTCAACCCTCAAAAGTCAACAATGATATATGCACGATATTCACATGCTGAGCATCCAAGTGCCGTAAAGACAGACTGTTGGGGGAAAAGGAAAGAAACGGCAGAACAGAATCTTGTATCATCACGAGTAATACATACTATATAACGGACCTTTACAAAAGAGAATTATACTATACATACATCAATCAGAGTACACTAATCTACCATCAATCTAGACACTTATAACACATGTTCTCACAACTTATGATAAATACAATTAATAAATGCAGTGGAAAATAAAGTATATGGGAACATACTTGGAGGCATCCATAACTACATCTGAAAATATGCTCGGTCTGAACCGAGTATTATAAGACAATAACACCCATATCGGTCTGGTAAAGCAGTATGAGAAACACACCTCAAACAAATTTTTATGTCATAAAACCTTTAAAAATAAAGATATCACGTAACACCATGCCACATATAAACACGGACAGGTTTTTCCTTACGATAACTAAACCAATCATGTGATATTATAATAATGTCTAGGGTTTAAATAAATATGGAATCATAGTCGAAATTATTCCATAAATTAAAGTTCATCATAATAAGTATGCAACTAAGTTCGAAGGCACTTATTGGAGATTGCATTTCCAACATAACAAGGTAAGAGACCACCTTCTGTATTGTATGCAAGATGAAATGTATGGGGTTCAAACTTATCAACCCCTAAGAATCTGGACTGGACTACCCCTTATTGGATAGTAACTGAATATTTTATCACCCATGTTGCTTAGCAACCTATTTCTGAGAGCTCTCAAGAACAACCACATTCATGAATAACAATTTAGAAGGGCGATGAGTACAGTGGTCGAACTTATCGACCCTTGGGAGTCAGTACCGGACTACCCTTTTTGGATAGTAACTAAATATTTTATCACCCACGTTGCTTAGCAATCTTTTTTCGAGAGCTCTCAAGCATAACCAAATTCATAAATAATAATATAGAAGGGTGATGAGTACAGGTTTCCCTTAATGGATAGTAACTGAATATTTTATCACCCCCGTTTCTTAGCAACCTTTTTCCAAGAGCTCTCAAGCACAACCAAATTCATAAATAATAATCTAGAAGCGTGATGAGAATTTCCTAATGGGTGCGACCGGCATAGCCATATGCACTACCTTGTTTTGTCATTTTCGGTTGTGAGGCTTGAGGTTACATTTTACCTTTTTAGAAAATCCCACTTCGAACGCTAACATTTCCTTCCAAGAAATAATTCAATGCCAACATTCATCCATACAAGTTGTTTAAGATATTATCAAACCAATGGCACTACTTCTACTACATCCATTTTGGAATCACCCTCAAGGTTAGTAACAAGCAGTCCTTACACTTCCAAAGATCTCCGTCTGATTTCATCATCTTCAAGATGTACTCAATTCGAACACTTATGCCGATTTGAAGTGGTTTTCGGATAATATATCTAATCTCTTCGAATCAACAACAAAAGTTTTGAAAACTGGCCAAGATTTGACAGTCGGTTATTTAATTTTAAGTAACAAACAATTCAATAAGAGATTTAACCAAGCACGGCCAAGCACCAAGCAACCGACTTTCCAATAAATCTTTTCATTAATTAAAACCACTTTAAAAATACTTGCACTAGATACTTTTACATAGAAGATTGGCTAAAATCTTATAGGAGACATTGCAAAGAGAAATCAGTCTGAAATCAGACATATCAATAGCATCCCCTTTTTTTAGGATAAGGCAAATAATTGTGTGATTGATTTATTTTATAATTTTGCCATGCTAAAGGATGCCATTCACGGCGTTATAGATATCCTCCTTAAACTACTCCTAGTGAACTTTGTAAAATTTTGAATTTAGGCCATCAGGCCCCAGAGTACTGTTATCACTGATCTGGAAAATAGCAGTATGTATTTCATCCATTTGAAAGGGTTTGCATAAATCTCTTCTTGCTTTTTCATAATTAATTTTTTTACATATATGCTTGGAAATTGGCTTGTATTCTGTGTTGAATGAAATAGATCTTAAAAATAATCAATTACTTCAAATGCAAGCTTTTCTGATGCTGCTGTACATGTGCCATTTGAATTAAGGATATGATTACTTCCTCTTTTCAGTTTAAGCATACTAACTTTGTTGTAGAAAAAGTTAGTAGACCTATCCCCCTTAATAAGCCAATTGAATTTCATCCTTTGTTCATTGTCAATAGCTATTCTGTTCATAAATTCATGAATCTGGCCAGTTTTTGTATTATATTGTTCTATCACATAGTCATTTGAGGGATTTTGCATATTATATACATCATTGGCCTCTGCCTTCAAAGAAGCAAAAACTGACTGTATGTTAGTCTTATTTTTAATCCAAGTCTTTAATGCTTTGCAGCCTTGAGCCTGCATAAAAGAATGTGGAGAGGATTACCATGAAATCCTTGAGATAATGAACCTTAAAGAGCTAAGTGGTATCCCTCATGAAGAAGCCAGGTATTACTGTATCTGAAGGGAATCTTTTTTCTCTTATCAGATGTTATCATGAATTTTAAGTAGATTGGGGAATGTCCACTTAACGAATGATTTTCAAAGTGAATACCAAAATTAAGAAACATACCATAACATATTGACAAAGACACGGTCAATTTTGCAATGAATTGAAAAAATTTCCCACCCCTCCAAGTGAAAAAATTGCCCGTGAAGTTAGGTTCCACTAGATTAGACAAAGTAATATAGTCGATAAAGTCAGGATCACCCACCGAGTTGTAAGAACCATCATTAATTCTTTCGTTTGATGATAAAATAGAATTGAAATCTCCTGCAGCAATCCAAGGGAGATTAAAAATTTTGACTGCTCCATAATATAATTCCGTAACTCCTTTCGCTTTGTCTCATCATTGAATGCGTAAGAACATAGCATACTTGTACCATTAGCATTTTGAAGAATACAAGTAATAACTTGGTCATTAGTATGAATAATAATATTCAACCAATAAGAAGAATCCCATGAAATTAGCATCCTACTTTTAAGGTTTTTTGAGATATTATGCGAATAATTCCACTTGTTATCTAGTTTCGCCATAAAATTATCAATACTAACCTTTGATAATTTATTTTCAACGATACCAATGAAAGGAAATCTTTCACTACTAAGTAAGTGCAAAATTTCTAATGGCTTTGAAAGGGCATTCATGCCCCGGATGTTCCAAAAGAGGAACTCCATAAATTAATTATTACCTGAAACACTACAATTAACGGGGGAGGTAGCAGCCCCAAGTGCCTTGAGTTTTTTTTTGACTTTTTGAGTTTTCCTTTCAACTGGTTAACTAAATTGTTCCATTCAGGGTTGTCTAGAACATCATTTGACGAGGTAGCTTTAAATTCAAAGGGATCTTCTTCCCTTTGAATTTTTCGAGTAGCTTTTGGTTTGCGTGCCTGCTGCATCTGAGGATTCTGTATGTCATTCGGACTGCAAGGTGGAACTTCAGCACTTGTATCAGACTCTTCGGTTGTCATTTTTTTCTTCAGTAGCATTTGTAACATTCGCCTATGTAATAATTTCAGAGACCATTGTATTTGATTTCATACTAGTGTCTATATTAATAGTCGTGAGAACTTTTTCCGACTGGACTATTTAAGCAATATTGTCTGATTGATATGCTATATTTTTATTGTTCCTTACGTTATGTGAATTGATATCAGTTGAGTCTAGCACCATATTTTTTTGCTCATCTTGGATAATTGCTGAAACACCTGTATTTTCTTTATTTTGATTGAAGTCATCAATATTCATTTCTGAATTTTTGATGGTCTGAGCCTGGGGAAGGTTTTATGGCATCTAATTGGTGAATTGGCAATAGGTTTCGGCGTGAGCAAAACTTGTATAGTTAGAGCAAATTGATGGTTTCCATTCATATTCTACATCTTGCTAAATAATTTCATCATTCTCCGATGGAATAGGAATTTTGCTCGAGAAATGAAAAACGTTTTTGATTTCTATTAAGACTCTAGCGTAAGCTATTTTAATTATTCCTTCCGTAAATTTCTCCAATTTGATAAGAGTTCCAAACACCAAAGCAATGCGACTAATCCCCTCTTATGTCCAGTAATCCAGTGGTAAGTTAGCGAAGCGAACCCATATCGGGATAGAATTACGTAATTCTTTATTGAATTGCACCCCTAGAGACCATTTCTTCACCATCATTAATTTTTTTTGTAGTAATAGGGACCACCCTCTAGAATTCTATCACGATCTTTTTTATTATTAAATTTAATAGCATAGAATCCATTTTCCTTAGAATATATAGAGAAATTATCTTCAGGCTTCCATACTCTCGGTATATAATCTCTAAAATATGTATAATATGGTTTTGGACCAACAATATAGATCACATAGCATTATTCCATTGTTTTTTTGCATTTTGAAAAACTTCAACAGACGTTTTAGCACAGTGCAATGAAATGAGATTGCGGGCTTGATAAAATTTCAGTGGGACAGACATCGGAATGTTGTTACCCTTAGAACTTCATTCCACGCCCGATTGGAGAAGGTGGAAAAGTTCCATTTGGAGTTCGTTGATTTGTTCTCATTCTGAAAAGCGTGATTTGTATTGTCACGATTGGGTCCAGAATTAAGGTGATCGATATGTTTTGTAACAGATCTAAAACCTTTAGACTGAGAGCTATGGGGTGGGTTTGAAAGGTAGCGGATTTGGTTTAGCTTGGCTTTTCCAATGTTTAGTTCTAATAGGGATGAATCCCTCATCTTCGATTGTAGTGGTGTCAATATTGGGTCGAGGTGGAAAACTCGGAGCTGGGTCAGTGGGGCTAGCCATCGGAACTGAACAGGATGGCGAATTAGGATTTGAATTCAATAGGAAAGACATAATAGACAAGGACGTAGACAAGGAGCAGGCAAAAACAAATGAATAATCTGGGGAAAAGATCGAATATTGCTTGTAAAAATGAGACGCGGCTTAAGGAAATTTTAAAGCGGAAATTAGGGTTTCCGCCATGAGCAATTACTTAAAATATCCTTTTATATTATTTATAAAACCCATAAAACTTCTTTTATAAAATATTATTTATAAACTCATTTAATAAAACTTAGAATCCATTTATATAACTCCTTCATAAAACAAAACTCCTTTTATAAAACAAACTCCAAATATAAAACCAAATTATAATTAAAAAATAAACTCCTTTAATAATTATAAAATTACCTTTTTAACATCCCTTTCATATTGATAAGACACCTTTTATCCATTTTCAAATTTATCACACTTCCAATTTCCAAAATAAATCCAAGTACTTTCTCTAAAAAGACCCTTCCACGTATTATTATAAATCACAAATGTGATTTATTTCTCAAAATTATTGAATGGAAATATCTTCGCTTTTATAAAATATCACTTATAAACTCTCCTTTAATTTATAAAATACCATTTATAATATACTCTTTTATTTTCAACATTTTATATAAAATCCCAATGTACTATGTAAGAGGCATGCTCCCTATCGAGCTTGATAGCCATGAAATTCACATCCGCCCCTTACAAAATCTTATGAGAAAGCTTCTGTGTCACCAGAATCTTAAAAGAAATCGAAGAACCCTAGGAATAGTCTTACTGGGAAGTAATCCGTTAGGGAATTCAGCTAAGTTAGTTCAACTAAACTATTAAGCAAGGTGATGAAATCGCTAATATGCCTTGCAATATTTATTTAAAAATATTTCCATCTTCTTTAAAACAAAAATCACTTTTAAATAAAAGATAACCTCTTTTTATTTACTTTTTCAAAGATCAAACATTTATTATTATAATAGTTTTTTCTATAAAAACCAATACTCCTAAAATAATTATTTTAAACATTTACTTAAACACACACACACACACACACACACACACACACATATATATATATATATATATATATATATATATATATATATATATATATATATTAGAAAGAGTAAATAAAGAAATTTTAAAATAGAACGGAAAAGTTTTTAAAACTCATTTATATTAAAATATCATAGAAATTCCAAAATAGTCAGATTTAACTCATTTCCTAAATCAAATTAATTCCAAACCAAATCAAAAATTATTAGTGTTCCAAAATACTAAATCAAGGTTTGTAATTACAGTAACACTCAACAAATGCTATAACTACTCTTTTCTACTAAAAATGTTCAATTTTCATTTGCCGGTATCAGATCCAATATGACCAGACAGTCAAGTTCTCAACATTTAACAATCTATATCATAGATATATAACTAAAATAAATCATTATGTAAATAACTAGAAATTATAAATCATTACGCTGAGAAATCCAGGTTTCTCAACAAATTTTACTGTATTTCAATTTTAAGTGCCAATCTCCTTAAAAGCGGATATTTTAACCAAACGACCAATAATTTCAACCAAACATAAACAGTAAATTTTATCTACTATATAACAGACCGATTTATCGAAAGAGTAAGTTATACTCACCAAAATTTTAGTTAATGTCGAAGCGTTTCGGTTTGAACTAAAATCGAACGACGTCCGATTTTAGCCCAAATTACAACTTGCTCCAAATTCTCCCAAACCAGCTCCATCATGAAGCTTTCATCATTACGAGTGCAATGCTAATAGTTTCGTCTCGATTGGACCTCGTATGAGCAAGATATTTCATTTATAATTATCGATTTTAATTATAGTTAATTTAACACACTAATTACTTTATCAATTCCTTAATTACCATTTCAAAATTAATCTTTCTTCTACAGTACCCATTCCCACTTCTTTCTATTTCCTGCTCCTCCATTATCGCCGCATCTTACCCTTGTCCCTTGGGATACGATCAACGGTAGACCCGTCAAATGGGTCGGGTCGGGTCAAGATGGATCGGGTCAAAATTGACCCGACCCATTTTAAGACCCAACCCTTTTAATACATTTACTAAAATGGTCAATATAACCCAACCCGTTTCATTTATGGGTCAACAAGTTTAACCCGTTTAAAAAACATCAAAAATAAAAAAATCCAATACATAATAAAAACCGCATACATAAAACATAAAATTGCACATAAACTACATGAATTGATACATAGATGTTTGTTTAACCCAAAACACTGTTGCATAACATGAAATTTGCACTAAATATCATAAACAACACCAAATAACATAGGCTGCGACAAATAACATTGAAACTGCATCAAATAAGTTTTAAATTGGCGTACATAAAACTAAGACAATAAAAAAAGTAATTCAATAAAAAATTGTGACATTTCCAAGAACAGCATGATTCTTTTTACAACACGTTGATCTTGGCACTTTCTTCAGCCTAATTCTAATCAGACCTGCATTGTAAAATAGTAGAACAAGTGAGACAACATTTATACTTGGAATTACATAGAAATACTACTGCAATATCTAAAGTTTAGATATACAGTTTAGGTTCATCTACAAAAGGAAATACTTATTCAGGTGAGTGAGTTTCAACTGTAGACAAAGTTGAAAAATGCAAGGACAGGGATGTGTATGTAGCAATGCTAACTAGGTAACTGGACAAAGCTTGTTTAATAATTCAAGGTACATACAAAAATAAACTGACAAGACAAAGCAACATAATGAACTACAACTCATATTTGGATAGGCATGTATGGGTAGGGACATGTATACAACAGTACAAAGAGCTGACAGGGCTTATAATTAATTAAGAAAAAAAAGATAAAGTTATAATAAAAGCCTATAGATAAAACAGAGGGAACTTTGTTAAATTTAACATAACATATTAAGAAAACAAATAGTAGTTTAATAATATCCTAATCTATCACTATGTTAAATTAAATTTCGTTTGTTAATTTAACATAACAGCTGAATTTTTCTTGAATAATGGGCAATTTCATCTTGATAGGTATAAACTACTAAAACAGATAAAGCTTTTTTTATTTCCAACTTGTCAATTAATAAGCAGTAATGTTTGTCATCAAAATATGAATGTATAATAAATATGTGAACATGCATGTTGTTCATATATATGCTAATAACTGGAAGTGTAATATCTAGCGAGAAAGTCGGTCACCTGAAACTTCAAAATGAACCCACATTAACCCCTTTTTCTTTCAAGAATTCCTTAGCTTCTACTATGTCCCGTAATACAAATATAATGTAAATCCATCTTTGTCCACCTTCTAGCAAATAATTGATACATATGCTTCAAACTTGAGAAATTTAATTTTTTTCATGTAAATTACAGGCAACACACGGTTATTAGTGTCCTAGTCATATATTGTTAAATCCTCTTTCTACTTCATTCCAATTCAAAGTTCAAACTATAGAACAATTGTACTTATTATTTCTTATTATATATCAATGGAGTATCACTCTGTTAATGTAAAGATTCTGATACACTTGTCTATTCCTTAATGACCTTACTCTCATATGCGTTATCATATTTGAATTGTTAAGAGCATTAAAGCTTCCATCATAACTAAGAAAACAACAATGGTTGTATGGCATCATGGTATGTAAGAGCAAAATTTAACATTAGAAGGGAGTCATTGCGTATTGTTGATTTTGTAGAATGGATAGGGTCATATATTTTAATTTGATATTTGCAAAAGGAGCAATATTTTTTGTATTGGAGTTGTGTAGTATTTTTAAGGTGCGAAAGATGGTAATGGTTGTATGAAGTATGGGTACTTAAGAACTTTTAAAAGTCAAAAGTGGATTTATAAAATCTAAATACATCCATGTTTATACATTCAAATGATATTACCTTACAAGTTCCTTAATGATTTTGAAGATAGGGAACTTCTAAGAGAATATCAGTTGAATGGATTAAAATGGTATCAAAAAAGAAATGAAAAAACTGTAAACCTGATATACAAACTAACCATATTTCTCCAAACAAACATTCACCGCCTAAAAAACCCGACATTCATACTCCCAAAAATAAAAATGAAAAAATATGTACAAACCAATTTCAGTAATCTGTTATCAACACTAACAACTACTCCTATAAACCTTCTAAACTAAGCTCATGTCAACGATCAAAAACTATACCCTAGAAATCTCCCATAAAAATAGGCTAAGCCTTAAAAAAGCTCTAAAACAGAGAATGTGGTGAAATACCTTGTATTGTTCAAATATGGACAACTAGATCCACCAACTGAATAGTAGTAATTTAATAACAGCATTGCTAACAGTGTCTTTAATTTGTCAATCTCCATGAACCAAACAACATGTGAATACTTTGCAAGGAAAACAAAAATATTTACGTTTTTTCAATGCATCAAAACAGCTTTGTTTATATTTTCTGCTTGAGCATAAAAGGTGGTTTCAGTCAATATTCCGAAATTTCCTCAAACACTGCCAAATTTTGACGTTGAAACAAAAATAATCACATTTCAATATGTAGTTGCTAACAACAGCCATCTTTGAATTCTAACCGCGTATAAAAGTTGACTAATAACATAAGTTTTAAATGAACGCAAAAAAAGTTGTTCATTTATGTAAAAAAACAAAAAACAAGCAATATTAAGGTAGTAACTTGTGGCTGCACTAAATTTGCAAGGCGGCTAAGTGAAAAAAATCAAGCACTCCCAACAATCGTGTAACAGCTGAATTCAGTATGGGCACCGTGCAAAAGGCAGCATGTTATTTTACAAACAAGCACCCGTTTTGTAAGATATGCAACGAAATTGCTTCTCCATGATGGAATTTCGAAAGATAAAAAAATAAAATGAAATTCGAGATCAAATTAATATCAGAAAACAGTGGCAAAGGATTATGAGAAATAAAAAACAAACCACGGTTTGATTTCAGTATCGACTCCATGCGGCAGTTCATTTGACACTATCTGTTGAATCTTTCTTATTTGGAGCCTTGCGAAATACGTTTCTGAAATCTCAGATGATGGGAAAATTAGTGGAAAGAAAAAGGCGATTGAAATGGACGAATAAAGAATTCGATGGTGGCTTGAGCAGAGAAATTGGAATAAATTAGGGTTTAGTGGAAGGGTAAAAGGGCTAAACGGGTTGTGTCATTTTTTCACTGAGCTAAGTGGGCATTGACCCAATTCAAAAATAATGTTATTAGCCTTGACCCGACCCTATTAAACTATGGATCGGGTTTGTCAAGTGTGTTATCCAGACAGTACCTCGATCCTTTGGTGTTCTATTACAGGTTGGTTTTACGATGGAAATCCTTAAGGTAATGGTTTCAACAGATCAGCATGCACACACACGCATGCATAGAGACGGATTTGACACTACATCACAAGCAAATAATAGTTACTCTTACCCAGCTGCCAGCAACACAATTGGAGAATGCATTGAATCGACATCCAACTCTGCAGCAGCAATTGATTGAGCATGCTAGTCAGCAGAATATACGTGCTGCTCTTCCACGGTGAATCAGACGAGTCAGAATCAAAATGCCCAAACGAGTCAAAGTCGAGCTGCGCAGGTAGGTCAGAAATAGGCTACATAGGTAAAAGCCAAAAGCAAGCTGCACATGTAAGCCGAAGTCATAATGCCCAAACGAGTCAAAGTCAGGCTGCACAAACAAAACCATGCTGGCGATAAAACATGCTGGCGATATATTGACACTTTAACTTGGTGGTGAAAGGACTCTGCATCATGCAGGTTGAGTGAAGCGAGTGGTAGGGATGATTGTACTTTTAAATTATTTAATGGAATTATGTGCGACCCATTTGATGTAAGAATATTGTGTATCCTGGGTAATATACAATATTATTTTATTATGAAATTTGTTGTTTGAATTTGATGTCCGTGTATTTTAAAAATTAGAGATCAAAATGAAATGCCATTAAATGTTATATTTCCTTCTTGATTGTAGTTGTGACTTGCATAAACTAATTTTAATAGACACAACGATTTGTCTTTGTAATATGGTAGCAGCAACGAATTGCAATGGTTAGAAGCTTGTCGTTGCAAAGATGTCGTTAAATTTCAGCGATGCCTTTGCAACGAATTTTCTACTGTAGAACAATGGCATTGTTAAAATTTAGCAATGCCATAACAACGGTAAATTTAAATACATAGAAGTCGTCGTTACGGCATTCCTAAAAATTTAGTGACACCGTAGCGACGATCGTTTTCTAGTAAACAGTAAACGTCACAATGGCGTCGTTAAGTTTTCGTGACGCCATAGCGATGCCCATCTTGTGACGTCTTAGCGGCATCAAACTATTTAGTGACCCCTGTTTTTCTGTCATGCATTTGGCGTCACTAAAAAATTTAGCGGCGCTATATCGATGTTAAATGCGCAATAGAAAATTGCAGATTTGTAGTGGTGTAATTAAAGTTATAAAATTTGGATCCCCTTACTTTTGAAAGCAAATGACGACTTTATGTTGTATCATCACTCCTATTACCTTTTACAACATGTAGCATAGCCTTGCCTTGATGTTTAATGGTTTTTTGGATTGTGTGTCGAATTTGGAATGGACATGAAATGGTCCATGTAGCAATAGTCGTTATAAGTGCACTTTGAATCCGCCATGTTTAAACTTGTTCTACATGAATACTTGGGAATATGTTATCATACAATATATTTTGGTTATTTTCTACACATATTTTGCTGTATAGGGTAGCAAGTAATAGATTTGGAAAAGTATAGAAATTGTGAAACAAGGTTGTGATAGTTAGAAGCGAAAAGGTTGCTATGGATGCAATTTGAAAATGTCGTGTGTTCGACGATTTTTAAAGTCAACTTTGAAAGAAATCATATGGGCTTCTTTGCCTTTTTAATAAGTGTTATATGATTATTTATTACTTGAAAAATATTGAAGTTCAAGCCATTTATTAACTTGGGGAGAAAAGTTGCAAATAGCGAGAAGAAGGTCGTATATACGCGCTTCCAAATGTCTTCTTTTTGGGAATTTTTATAATTAATCTGAAAGATATCCTTAGGGATTTCTTTCATTTTAAATAAGTATTATATGCATACTTATTACTGTAAAAAAATTAGAGTTTAAAAGATTTTATAACTGGTTAAACAAAGCAGCTAAAGTTGGAGTAAAAAAGTCGCTAAATGAACACTTTAATAAATGCCTCGTTTTTGGAAATTTTTATAAATAAATTGAAATATAGCCTTATACCATTTGCTTCATGAATTTTAAGTATCCTTAGTCTGGTACTTAATATAAAAATTTCAAATCTTAAGTCATTTATTTAAGTGATGAAAACTAGTCGTAAAATTCATACTTTTCGATGTTGTTCTTTGTCAATGACTTTTAACAGCATTTATAAATGTTATAGTTGGTTGCTTAAGGTTTTGAATGTCTAAAAATGATGGTCAAATTAAGTATTTTTCTATAAACCTTTTGGTTGTTTTATAACATGCTTTGCAGTATTTTAAAGTTGGTTTGAAGTTTAAATATTTTTCATAATTATTTATGAATTTTTAAATTAAAGGGCTTTAAAATATAAAACATGATTTTTATTGATTTTCATCAAATCATAAATTGGTTATTTTTAATTAATATTTTAGATAGATATTTAAGACCTATTTATAAGTATTTATATATACAAGTTTGGAAAAGTAAGTTAAGTATTTTATAAAAGAATAAAAAAAAGTTTTGGATTATAACACTTGTGTTATAATAAATGGTTTTGTGAAGTTAATTAAAAGAATATTACCTTGTTTAATAAGTGTAAATGTACTTAGATCTTTAAAAATAATGTTTTAAAGATAAAGACAAGTATGAATTGGTTTTGGGTTTACTGTGACAATGTGTTAATAACATTCATCTTTAACACTTTTTTATTATACTTATGAATTTAATTGGATCTTTAAAAATAATAGTCTAAAGATGATTATATGTAAAATTATTTTGGGTTGTGGTGACAATATTTAAGTAAAATTTATCTTAAAGCCTTTGAAATAGATTTGTGAATGTAATTTGACCTTTTAAATGGATATTTTATAGGTAATAACATGTATGGAACCTTTTGAAAAAAGATAGAAAATGAAAAGATTTAACTTATGAAAGAGAAAGGATTGAAAGTAACAAGCTTTAAGCAACACTTGTTTTTAAGCTCTTTGATTATATTTTCAAAGTAAGAGACCTTATTAAAGATTTGTGAATATAATTATACCAATTGAGGTAAGTTTATAAATAGTTTTTGAAGTATTTAAAGAGTAAAAATGATTAGTGAAATAATAGTAATTAATAGACGAAGTTTTATTAAATAAATGAAGTTTTACTAAGAAATGAGGTTTTAACTAATAAAAGGATTAATTGAATAAAAAGGGGATTATAAGTCGCTTATCTGGCTTAATTGTGCTTTGTGTGACTTAATCGTGCTTTTTGTGGCTTAACCGTGCTTTGTGTGTTTACTCATTTATGGAATGTATTTGGTCGTGTACTTAGTACTAGAAGCCGACGAAGTAGGCTTGTTGACTGATGTTCGAGTAGGGTGTAGAAGCAACAATGTTATAACCACGCTCTTGACACCAAGGGATGGTGTGAGTTGAGAAGGTCGGAAATGTTAGGAGTATACAAGACTTAGTTTTAATATGCGATCGTTCTCATTGTGGTTGAATTTGACCAAATTAGCTAAAGGAATATCTTAAAGAAACACGAGAGTTATACGGTATAGTTATCCTCGGTAATGTTATACTGTACGCATAAAATTGCCGTGCTCTTCTAGGGTAAATGATAAGGAAATCCATTTGGATAGGAGATGATCTCCACCCTTATGCATTATCTGTATTTCTAAAAAAAACCGAGGTTAAATTGGCAGGAAATCTATTGATTGGTTTTTTAGCGTTCGGTAAGCAAGGAAGTGTACTTATATGAGATGGTTCAAAACCATACCCACTTCAAAACCATATATGTGATTTGTGTGCTGGAATCTATGTGGGGATTTGTGATCTGTTCGAGATGCTTGAATTCATGTAGAGAATTGTGATCTGTTTGGGATGTTGGAATCCGTTTGGGGATTCATGATCTGTTCGAGTGGTGAATAGTCATGTATTGAAATGTTGAATGTCACTTCACCATAGATATTTACTAAAGATAAAGTATGATGCCTAGAATGGAGGGTTTAGCTAACCTCACGGGTGTTACCAACTCCATATCTAGAGATTCTTTCGATATGTTCGCCGACGCGAGATGATGATATTTGGTACCATGCCTTTGGGTCGAAGCTGCTAGTTTTACCTTATGGTATATTTTATCTAGAGATATATGATGCTCGAAAGGTGGTTTCTGATCCTTTTCATGGGGATCCACCTCGATGTATTGAAGGCATCTTCACGGAAAATCCATTATGCGAACGTACCTTAGCGATTTTAGTTGTACTTCAATATTGTAATGTCATAAAATGCAATCATCACAACTATTATAGTCTACACCCTAAACATTATCTATTATATCATCACATGTACTTATAAAATGGTGATTCTTTTGAGAGGATAACCATTGCAACATTATGTGCGGTCTCAAAAATATTGTTATGTGTTGGCCGCATATTTCTTGAGTTTCACACACCAGACTTATGTTTGACTTGTGGTTTTGTAACATCCTGGTATTTCTTGCCATTCGCATCCACACATATCGGATTTAAATTGCTCAAAATATTTGATTGTTAATTTATATTTGGCAAAACTCAGCATATACGGTAAACAAATAAATCACAGAATCACAGACACAGAGTAATGTAACAATAAGCAGCGGAAACAAATAAATAGTAGTTCATGAAGCTACTATATATATATATATATATATATATATATAACAAAGTTAAACAAGATACAACAGAAGTCTCGAATACATAGAAGTCTCATTACAATAGTCAAATAATAAAATTCGAATATAGCACTGGAGTCAACTGAATAACTAAAAGTTGGAAAGATATAGATGGATCTCCAAGCGAAGCTCCAACTCCAAAGATGAGTCTTAAATACTGTGACATTCAGTCTGACCCGAGCATAAAGCAAAACACAAAACACTCAAGTCAGGATTAACATTCTTATATCAATAAATCCAACTCAAGTGAAATATCAATTGGAATATAAGTAACTCAAAGGATGTTTGGGATAACCATTCTCTAAGGATCCGTAGAACTATTTACTATATAGTACAATACGCTATTATAATATGTCTATAGTAAATTAAATTATTAAAATAGCGTTAAGGCGTTACTCATATCCCCCTTAACACATTTTATATAGTCTATATAGTACCATTACTTCCCGTAAATTGGGCTTATTAGAGGGCACTCTATAGGTATGGTACAAAACAAAATCGTTGTGGTCTCATAAAGTGGGTGGCATGGAATAACTAGGCAATGCCAGGGTAGATATACCAATTACACTTCCGGGCTGGTGGTAACGCATAGCCGCAACTACTGCCCACCTTGATCCACACTCCCAAATCAAAGGGGCGCACCAAATCCATCACAAAGTAATAGAATGACAATCGAAGAAGTGTGTCCGATCGGAGGAGCTACCTCACTTGACCCATCGATTGCTCCTATTTTAGCTACCTTAAGCTAGCTCTAGGGAGTCAGGTCCGCGTATATACCTCATATAGGATCGTCGCCACCACTCTACTTCATTCTGGAATCTCTACCGCGTACACAGTTGTTAAAGTGGTTTTCGGTATTGGCAGAGAGTATGACAATAAACGATCCCGGTCTCTTTATCAACCAATCGTTAGTATACCACCGTGGTCATTTCAAAATATCATACTTCAAAACCGAAATATCATATTCATTTCAAAACCATATTCGAGATCATTACTCACTTCAAAATAATATACATTTCTAAAATCATATCACTTTCCAAAATTATAACTCTTTCAAAATTATAAATCTTTGAAACCATAACACTTTGAAAATCATAACACTTGATCATAACATTTTGAAATCGTAGCATTTCCTACTTAAACCGTTTAGATATAGAAAATAGTATATATAATAAAATAGTTTATAAAATAAAATAGTTTATGCAATAAAATAATTAGTGTAATAAAATAGTTTTACATTACAAATTGTTTATATTAAATAATTTATATATATTAAAATAGTTTTACATTAAAATAATTATATATAAAATAATTTATAAATTAAAATATTTATATATATTTAAAATACTTTATATATACAATAAAATAGTTTCCTCAAAGCTCACGAATCGATTCAAATCGAATTCCAAAATTTCAATTTAACTCAATCTCTGTTCATCAAATTTTAATTTAGTTCAACATCTCAATAAACCATTTTTAATTTATATCGATTTCAAATACAAATTTGAATCACAAATTAAACTATTTCAACTTCAATTGATTAATATTTAGCGTTTATAATAGCTAAATTTGAAAATTTCATATATATTTCAAATTCACTTTACTATTATTTAGTTTTGAAATATTTACTTTATCATTCCAATATCATTTAAATAAACTTCAAAATACAAATTTAAATAAACTAAATATCCCATTTCAATTTATATAAATTTGAAAATATTCATTTAAATCACTTTTAATCCAAATCAAGTTATAAAATCGTATCTTCAAAGTCTCATATCCAATAAGTTTCAAACTGATTTTATTTGAGTATAATTCTTAAATAAATACCATTTCAAATTAATTTCAAATTTAATTTTACAATTTATTACAATTATTATAAAAATATATCTTTAAAATAAATTTTAAATAAATACTTAAAACATATTATATATAAATTAAATCTTATTATAAAACTTATTTTTATATTAAAACTAATTTATACATATTTTAAAATAGTAAAATTATAAGTAAATTCTTAAAATTTATAATTTCAATAACTTATAATTTTAAAATTTTCAAAACATATAATTTTAAAAATCTAAAATTTAGAACCTTTATAAAACATATATATATAATATCTTAAAATCAATATTTATTAAAACCATTTCAAAACTTTAGAAATCATTTTCAATATATATATATATATATATATATATATATATAAACCAATGGTGTCTGTATAAAATTTTCCATCCTATTGTCAGGTGATGTAGATATTTATCATTTCAATCTGTAATTTAAATATCTATGGGTATATATCTTTTCAACCTGCAATCCCAAATTCAATGTCAATGAAAATCTCTTGGGTTTTATTATTTCAACCCATAACGATTTTCTTCTATTCTACAAGTTTGTTCGGGTATGTATCATTTCAACCCATAGGGAATTCTATACTAATAGGGAACTTGCAGAGTGAGAACAGTGATGATAATAATATAACATATCAACAACAAACGTATATCATCAATATAAATAACAGATAATGGTGTCAGATGTCACAGGTGAATAGTTACAGATAATGTCATATATATAGCAATTTAAATAACTAACAACATCACATGTCAATTGTCGTTTCAATTGAAATCAAATTTAATAAATATAAGAACGTTAATCGTGAGTGATTGCTCACCTTTCAAAACTAGATGAATTCGATACACAATAAGCAACGAATTGGATTACGATCTAGACAATCGACCAATCCAACAACAATTCAAAGTGAAGTAAGCTGGAAGCGGATTTAATGGACCAAGCTGATAGATTGGAAATCAAGAACCAAAAATCAGTTTGATTTCACAAAAATGAAATATACATTATATTATTATTATTATTATTATTTTCAAATCAATATTAATTTAAACACATATTAAATTAAATATATATGTATTTCAAAATCATTTTTATTAAATAAAACACATATAAAAAAACATATCTACATAGTATAATTTGAAATAAATGAATATATACACTTATAAATATATATAAACAGCCTATGTAACTATTCTATGAAAATCACTATATAACCAAACCCAAAAGATTATATAAACTAGTATATATAAGATAACACTTTAAATATATAAATATTGTGACGACCCGGAATTTTTGAGAGTTTAAAATCGAAATATTTATTTGATTTTAAATATTTAAAAGTTAATTTTTAACTTGAATTCAAATATCACTATTTATTTGATAATTAAATTATTGAATTAAATACCTGGAAGCTGGGTAAAATGTTGAATCTAGAATTTTAAGCTAGTTAAAAATTATTTAAAAGCTTGTAAAATCTATATAGATAGTTTTGAAGATAGTAAAAATGTTGAAATTGAATTTGGAAGTGTTTTGTCAAGTTTTTAAATTTTATATTGTAAATCGATATTTAAAAATAGCCTTCCGAGGCACAGTCTCAGAATTCGATGAAATCGGTTCCATTGGATCCGTAATAGTGTATTATTATCAGATTTCAATTTTCGTAGTGTTCGGATTTGTTGTGTAAGCGCACAGTATGTAAACGCACTGAAAATTTAGTAGGAAATTCAATTTTATAACTGGTCCAAAAAGATATCTTCTCCATATGATCGAATTAGGACTCGAAACCCTTTTTCACTGCGTTTGGAACAGGGATACAACATTAGGAACGCCTAGCGGCATGCCTCGATAGGAAATCAATTTCATGTTGCGTTTATCGAGACAATTTGAATTTAAAATTAGAATTGATATATATGTACAATTGTTGACTAGACAAACAAATCCTATCAGCCGTTTTTTTTTCTTTTCATGTTGCTATAGCTGGCATCACGCACGCAACCTTTCACCTCAGGTTCAAATCACGTTGCCTTTATTTCACATCGTGTTTCCTTTTATTATTACTACATCGTGAAATCTTCCTATGAAAGACAACATCACGATTTCCTTCGTTCTTCTTCTTTTGCCTAAATAAAAATCACTCTCCTCCATTATTTTCAAACCGCATTCAGTTTTATTTAAAAAAAAGAAGGGGCAAGGCCGAGTTTCCCTTTTTCCCCCTCTATCTTTCCAGTTCAAGCATCAACCTTTTCATATCGAAATCGAATATGGCGTTCGCTCCTTCTCAATCCCTAGCCCTGGCCTGTCGCGATCTTTCTTCAGCGAACTTCGATGATTTAGGGTTTGAGCTTATTGAAGCGAGCTCGCGAGCTCGAAGGGGTAAGGTCAAGTGGATGGCTTCTGACGCGATGCTGGAAGGTGGTTTCGATGTAGCGAGGCCGCATGGGTAGGGTTGGAATATGTTTTCGGAAAAGAGAGGAGTAGCTCAGGGAAGTTTTGGGTGGTGTGTGGTGGCTTATAGGGTGTCGCATGCAAGTACTAGCAGGAAGAGATTGGAGTCGCGATTCGCATAGGGAGGCCGAGCGTCGCATGAAGGGAGTAGTGCAAGCGGTCTTGGAGATGGGTGGGCTGGATTTCGATCTGCAGTTAGGTAGCGATTTTTGGCTTGTTCGTTTTTATTTAATTTTAATTTTTACTGTAGAAACGTTTACAACAATTAAATTGTTATGTAAGTAATTTACAGAAAATATATATATTCCTATTTTTACTTATTAATTAAATCTTAAAATGATGGGGGTAGATTTATTTAATAAACTTATTTAAGTAATAATATTTGACTAAAAAGAGATTAGTTTAAAATCGTGTTTTAAAAACAAAAAAAATATAGATCATTGGTTAATTTAATTTATCAAAAGAAATTAATTATCAGATTAGTTCAAGTATTAATAAATCATATAATTGTTTACAAGGTTTAAAAACAATGGAAACGAGCCGTGTTGGAATGAGTTGCAAATTAAAGGCAAAGGTGAGTTAATCTCACTCAGTTAAATTTAAAATTTAAATGATTAAATTTAAATAATTATTTGAATGGTTGAATTGACTGATGTGCTATAGTATGATATATTCTGGAATTGGCATATTATATTGTGCTAACATCGGTGGATGCAGGGAAAATAGGTTGGATGGATCCAACTGGACCCCTCAACATTTATTATTTATTATTCTTTGTTGTGATCACTTAATATTCTATGATGAATATATTGGAATATTGAATGTTATGATTTGATTGGATATATTTGGGTATAATGAATTACCAAAAATATATAAATTGGGTTTTGGAAAGAAAATAAAGGAAGTAAATTTGTAAACGAAATAATCTTAGAAAATTTAATAAATTAAGAATGAATTGGAAAAGAAGTGGAAGTATGTTAAATACTAATAAAAAAGGAAAAGGGTTTGAATAACCAGTAATTAATGAATTGTAAAATTAGGTGATATTAATTTAAATGAATAAAGAATTATTTTAAAAATTAAAGTTTTAAATTTATTAAAGGAATAAGAAGTAAATTGAGAAATCTAAATTGGTATTCCAATTGTAAGTATTTTAAATCATAATTAAGGAATAAATTCTGAAATTAAAGGATTTTGGAATAAATGAAGTAAATTGGAAATCAATTTGGAAATTGATTTAAGTGTTTGAAAATTGGATATTTGGAAGAATAAATTCAAGGTGGGAATTTATTAAAGGAATAAGAAAAATTGTTTAAAAATAAATAGTGATTTATTTTTAAAGGTTGTGAAGAGAAGTATATTTCTCTGGATAGCCAAGTATGTTTTAAGTAAATTTTTAAATATAAGATAAAAGTTTAATGTTGTTTTAAAAAAAGCATGTTTTAGAAAATTTATTATTTCTAAATGTTTAAATTCTAAAGTAAATATTTATTCAAATCTATTACCGTAGTAATAATTTATAAAGAGTGACTTAGTAATTCTGTTTTAAAGCTGAAAACCTAGTTTATATTTATAAAGTAACCTTATTTTCAAATATTCATATAGTATATATTTTTAATCAATTATTGAAGTAGTTTTAATTTAAATATTTTAAAGTAAATTCTAAAGTAAGTAATTTGTTAATCTATTATCGTAATAATTATTTAAAAAATGATTTGGTAATTTGTTTAAAGAAGAAAATCTAATGTATAGTTATAAGGTAACCTTATTTTAGTTATTTCTAGAGTATTATTTTAAATTAAGTACTAAAGTAATTTTTCTATATTAAATATTAAATGTATTTTACAATAAAGTATTTTTAAATTATTTTAAAAATCTAAAGTTTTATGCTTGGTGATTCCAGTGGAAATAGAAATACTTGGAATTTATTCTGAGAAAGGAAGATAGTTTTGAAAACTGTTTTCAAAAGGGTTTGAAAAAGTGAAAATATATCTTGTGAAGATATTTTTGAGGTTAATAAATAAATTTGGAAATTTATTTATTGTTTTGATGGATGTTTGTGTATATTAATTGATAGTTAAATAACCGGCTATCAATATTGGACAAATGCGTTGATCGTTTCGAAGAGACCGGGATCGAGATTAATTTCTCGAAAACCACACCGATCCGGTTTGTACGTTTCGTGGAAAACGATTTTGGATTCGAAGATGGAGCAGTGAAGTGCAAGGGCTAGTCGCTACTAATCCTGAGGATATTTCCAAAATGGATGTAGTAGGAATAGTGCCTTCGGTTCCGTTCGGACCCGGGACGGACTTGTATGGATAAATGCTTGCGAAACATCGTCAGGTGGACGATTGGCATTCTAAGGGATACGTTCTAAAATGGTAACGCTTAGCCTCAAGCCTTATCAAGTGGGAATGACTGAAAATCAGGGGTTATGCAGCAAGGCTAGGTGGGTAGCACCCAAGCAGGGTGAGGTCATTCCTGTCTAGATGTCCCTTTTTATTTCGGCTTAGTGGGCGGTTGCTGATCCCAACTATGGGGTGATCTCACTCGGGATTATCCAATAAGGGGTAGTCCCGGTCTTGTGTTGCAGGGGAGCGGGCGTACTCCTCGGTACGGTGATCTAGGCCCCGTACTGTGACAAGTGGTACCCCAGTGCCTAGACATTAGGTTGAAATCCATTCTCCCTATGAGCCTTGTACGAGTTTTGTTTGTATTACCCACTTTGTGGCTAGTAGCTGGAATTTAATAATGTAACAATTTCAGCTATTTTATAAGTATTTGTAGATAGACCCTATTATAATATCAGAGGATTTCTATAAAAATGTTTTAGCTATTGTAAGGTAAAAACCAGACATGTTTATTTGTGGCGTGGTCTTACGAGATGCTTTTGTTTCCAAAGGATTTTTGAAACTTTAATAATCAATTGGGTGTGATTTTCTCACGCTGGTATTCCAGATTGACTCGGGTATTATTTAACTGTAATGCTCAGGTCAGACCGAGTATTATAGGATACAGGATATGATGCTGTGGAGCTCAGGAGACAAGCTGGATGATGATACGTACTCTCGTACTTGTTTATATATATTTATTCCACGGTACTGAGTAGTTGTGTAACCAATTGTATGATATTTTTGAGCTGTGATTGATGTGCTCTGATGATGTAATATATAAACAGATATATTTGATTTTGTGTAAAGATATGTTAATATCTATTATATTTTATTCCGCTGCGATGGTTAGATTCTGATGTTATTTTCTATTTTCTCTCCTTCTACCTCTTCTTCTTTAACCAAATGGTTCGTATTTCTGTGCAACTTGAGTTGATTGTTGTAGAATAGTGTTAACTCAAGGGGTACGGATTTGCGGGCCGTTACAGTGGTATTAGAGCCAGGTTGGTGATAACCTTGGCTCTGGTGGGAATTACTCATACAATAGAGTCAATAGTACTCTAGACTGAGTTTGAGTGTATTAATAGATATGAGCACGTATTTTTTTAGTGAATATAAAATGATTTTATATTGTGTTGATTGGTTTATTGAGTACTTTATGGATTCTGGTTGGTACGAGTAATTAACGTTATTGATAGGGATCTCTAAACACTTGAATTGAACAATTCGACACAGTATTGTTTTACAGTAGGGTAAATGAAATAATTTTACCCAAATTATTTTTGTATATAAAAGATAGAATTTTTGTAAAGTATTATAGTATTTGGATGCTTGATTGTTAATGAATGATAATATTAAATTATTAACAGTAATGTGTAGAAATTGAATAAGGAATTGAAAACTTATAACCAAAGTTGAAGAATAAATTTATATAACAAATGGAATTTGAAATATAGATTATAAATGTAATTTATAAATTGAAATAAACCTCTAGAGAAATTTGTAAATATAAACTACGAATGTGATTTAACATTGGAAATAAAATCCCAGAGTAATGTTGGAATATAAATTGGATGGATTTCAAATTTGGAATTTTGGAAAAGGGTTTAAATTCCTTGGATTTGAAAGTGGTTTTCAAAGGTTTGGGGAAATAATAGTGGTGTTATTTCGGGAATATTTTTGAATTGGAATTGAATATGGAGAGATTTGGAATTTCAAAATATTTGAAAGGGATTTTAAAGAGGTAAAAGCATTTAGTTCTCTTTCGGTCGCTGGAAAATAACGTCGGTGATGACTGCAGCATCATCGATGTTCATTTTCGAGTTTCTAGAAGAGAAATTACTACCAAGTTGTTTTAAATTGGAATTGTTTGCGAACTGGGTTTGGTTTTGAAATTCAAAAAGGATAATTGAATTTGCCAAAGGATTTGGATGTAGTTGATTTCAAAGGTGATTTTGAAATTTTGGGAAATTGTTCGAACTTTGGAATCTTATTTCAAATGTTTGTGGAATAATAAAAGTATATTGGCTAAATAAAATGTATAAACCCGAATTAAAAAGTAAAACGTGAATGGAATTGATTATAAATGGATATAAAATATGAAAATAAATAAGTTTGTGATTTATAAAATTTAGAAGTGAAATAAATAAGCCAAAATAAAATTGATTTGAATTTTGGGAAGTGGATGAAAAATTCAAAACTTAAATTATAAAATAAATTGACCTCCAGTAAAATAGTTAAAGTGGTTTAAGATAAAAATAAAATATTGGGAATAAACCTTGAATAAACAAATTAATAATTAATTGGTAATGAAATATGGAGATGGAACTTGAATTGGTTAAATGAAGTCGAGTACCAATTTAATGTGGCTAATGTTTAGTTTGCAAATTAATTATGAAATGAGTATTCGATGTAACCAATATGAAATGTTCCAAGATAAATAAATGGATCCAAATAAAATGAATGAGAATATAGAATGCAAAATAAATTGAACGGAATCAACTAAAATGAAATCAATTAAGTATGGATTAAATTGGTATCAATTCAAATTAGTTATAAACTGAAATAAATGTTCTTTTAAGTAAATATCACTGAAATTGCATAAAAGTAATTATCGTTTGACGTAAACGAGATTATATAAATTCTATGGGTTAGTAGAAGCCAGTAAAATTGGTTTTTGAATCAATTGTAATAAATATGGCTTGTTTGGATGAAAAGTAAATTGAATGTAAGCAATGAAGTGTAAATGAATTCAGCTTGGATTGTTGGTGAATTAAGTGTAATTGGAAGTGTAGTCGAATAAAATAGAATTGGATTATAACAATGATGGATTGAATTGGTGGATAAAAACCCAAGTAGACATAAATTTAAAACCTTCCTTGTTATTGATAGAAATAAATTCAGAATGAATTAAGTATGGAAGTTTGGAGTTTAAAGAAATGAATGAATAAACTAATTTAATTAAATTAGTAAATGAGATGGGTTTGATAATTGGAAATCAAATTAAGAATTTAAATTAGAGAGTGCTTATAAGTTTTGAAGTTGAAACTTCTTGAAGGAAACAAATAACTAAAGTAATATTTGGATAAAAGGCTTGACTTAAGTAAATTTGAGATATGGTGGTGTCGAGTTTTATGAAATGATTTGAAATTAAACTTGTTTGGTAAATGAAATTAGTAAATGAGTTAATTAACTTAAGTTATATTAATGAGAATTTGACTTGGAATAAAATGGGAGTTAGAATGTTTTTGGGAATCAATTCAATTTAAATGAGTTTGCTTTGACTTAAAATGAATTTAAGTTAAGTAAGGGAGTTGTGAAATCATTTGAATTGAATAGGATGGTTTGAAGATTGTTTGGAAGCATTCAAAATAAGTGTCGAAATATTTCATATGTGCTTATGGAAGTATATAATATGCACTGTTTATAGAATCCATGTTTTAGTTATTTATAATAAAGTGAAATGTTAATAAACTTTGTATATTTGACACTGATATGTTTAAATTGAGTAAGTACAGGTACAGGAGAGCCGTATGGCTGGATTTGATCACGCAAAATGCTAAATAAATAACCGCTTTGCTTTTAATGCTAAATAAGGTACGCCTACGCAATACAAATAGGAAATATGAACTGTTTTTCTGTTTTCCGACCGTGTGGGTCGATGTATATATATATTTATATCTCTTGTCAAATTGCAAAAGCTCCTCCGTACAAAGGAGACTCTGCCAAATTTTTTTCGAAAATTTTGGGAGTTAGAAATTTTTTTTGAATCTTTTGAAAATTTTCACTAACGATAATTGAATTGAAAATTTGTTAAGCAGACAGAATTATAACTGAATGTTGAAATTTAATTTAAATTGTATAAGTAAAGTAAGATGAACTGAAAAATTGTTCAAAGAAACTAAAAGAAGGAAAAAGTTTGCAAATAAACTTTTATTTGAGATTTTAAATAAATTAGTAAGTAAAACTAATAAGGGAAATGGTTGATTAAATATGGATTGAGATAGGGTGAATCAAAATTTAATATTCAAAGTTTGGAAACGAACTGAATTCAAGTAAAATTGGGAAGAAGTATTTATACTCAAAATTAATCAATAAAGTAAAGCAAATTGAAATTTTTATGGAATCGTAAAGGCAAATTGAAAAAATGGATGTAAACTCCAATAATGAAGTGAAAACAAATTTCAAGAGGTATATAAAATATTTACATTGAACTTAAGGAATGAAGGTGAAATTCTTAAGTAAGTTGGCATTGGAAATATGCTAAGTGAATAAGTGAATAAAGGTTGAAACTGGAAGTTGTGACAAGGGAAAGTGAGAATAAGTGAATAAAAATCAAAATGAATGTGAATAAAAGAGAATTGGCATGGCTAAAAATCGATTGGGCTAAATACGTAGGATGTACGTATATTATTTTATTCGCATAGCAAACTTGATCCGGATTCGGGCACAACATTTCAAGATAGCTATATCGATCTGAGTTAGGATTTTTCACATGATTTTCAACGACGAACCTAGATATGGAATTTTGATTGATTCTGAAAATTCTCTATCATAGTTATGACTATGCAAGGAGAATGAGGGTTTCGAATCAGGAAACCAGATCTGAGCCCGCACTAGGAAGTCGGGTGGACGATACTGGTTCGGAAGTGAAATTATGTGATCGAGTAGGCGATCGGATTCGGTATTGCATACGAATGATATAGGTACATCGTACGGGCTTAAATGGAATGAACATTGAAATTTTGGAAAGAAGTCAAATAAAGGTTTCTGAATGTTGTGATTGGATATTATTGTTAAACAGGATATGCAGGTATGAAAAAGGGAAAGGAGAATTGGTTTTGATTTCAGATAATAAATTTGAATTGCTCGACAAAAGGGTATGTGTTTAAATTTTTGGATGAATTTTGATTGGGTTTTTGGATCTAGCCACTTGGCTTTTTGTTTTCTTTTTGGATTTGGGAGGCCGTAGAGCCATTTTGTAGTTGTACCGAGCTAGCCGCACAAAGGAGACGCGGCGAAATTTTTCGGAATTTTAGAGAGTTAGAAATTTTTTGAGAAAATTCTGATAATTTTAAATTTGATTCAGAATTGAAATTTGAATGATCGAGCAAATAATATTGGTTGGAACTAATGAAAGAAGTTTGGGAAATTAGTAAGAATGGTAATGGATCTTGTATAAAAGATTAGTTGGTTAGATGTTGAACTGATTGGTTTTGGGAAAAGTAAACGGGTATTGGACCATTCTTCCTAACTAGTAATTTCGAGGACGAAATTCTTTTAAAGGGGAAGGAATGTGACGACCCGGAATTTTTTAGAGTTTAAAATCGAAATATTTATTTGATTTTAAATATTTAAAAGTTAATTTTTAACTTGAATTCCAATATCACTATTTATTTGATAATTAAATTATTGAATTAAATACCTGGAAGCTGGGTAAAATGTTGAATCTAAAATTTTAAGCCAGTCAAAAATAATTTAAAATCTTGTAAAATCTATATAGATAGTTTTGAAGATAGTAAAAATGTTGAAATTGAATTTGGAAGTGTTTTGTTAAGTTTTAAAATTTTAAAGTGTAAATCGATATTTAAAAATAGCCTTCGGAGGCACAGTCTCGGAATTCGACGAAACCAGTTCCATTGGATCCGTAATAGTGTATTATTATCGGATTTTAATTTTCGTAGTGTTCGGAGTTGTTGTGTGAGCGTACGGTATGTAAACGCGCTGAAAATTTAGTAGGAAATTCAATTTTATAACTGGTCCAAAAAGCTATCTTCTCCATACGATCGAATTAGGACTCGAATCCCTTTTCCATTGCGTTTGGAACAGGGACATAACATTAGGAATTTCTAGCGGCATGCCTCGATAGGAAATCAATTTCATGTTGCGTTTATCGAGACAATTTGAATTTAAAATTAGAATTGATATATATGTACAATTGTTGACTAGACAAACAAATCCTATCAGCCGTTTTTTTTCCATTTCATGTTGCTATAGCTGGCATCACGCACGCAACCTTTCACCTTAGGTTCAAATCACGTTGCCTTTATTTAAAATTGTGTTTCCTTTTATTATTACTGCATCGCGAAATCTTCCTGTGAAAGACAACATCGCGATTTCCTTCGTTCTTCTTCTTTTGCCTAAATAAAAATCACTCTCCTCCATTATTTTCAAACCGCATTCAGTTTTATTTTAAAAAAAGAAGGGGCAAGGCCGAGTTTCCCTTTTTTGCCCTCCATCTTTCCAGTTCAAGCATCAACCTTTTCATATCGAAATCGAATATGGCGTTCGCTCCCTCTCAATCCCTAGCCCAAGCCTGTCGCGATCTTTCTTCAGCGAACTTCGATGATTTAGGGTTCGAGCTTATTGAAGCGAGCTCGCGAGCTCGAAGGGATAAGATCAGGTGGATGGCTTTTGACGTGATGCTGGAAGGTGGTTTCGATGTAGCGAGGCCGCATGGGTAGGGTTGGAATTTGTTTTCGGCAAGGAGAGGAGTAGCTCGGGGAAGTTTTGGGTGATGTGTGGTGCCTTATTGGGTGTCGCGTGCAAGTACTAGCAGGAAGAGATTGGAGTCGCGATTCGCATAGGGAGGCCGAGCGTCGCATGAAGGGGGTAGTGCAAGCGGTCTTGGAGATGGGTGGGCTGGATTTCGATCTGCAGTTAGGTAGCGATTTTTGGCTTGTTCGTTTTTATTTAATTTAAATTTTTACTGTAGAAACGTTTACAGTAATTAAATTGTTATGTGAGTAATTTACAGAAAACATATATATTCCTATTTTTACTTATTAATTAAATCTTAAAATGATGGGGGTAGATTTATTTAATAAACTTATTTAAGTAATAATATTTAACTAAAAAGAGATTAGTTTAAAATCATGTTTTAAAAACAAAAATATATAGATCATTGGTTAATTTAATTTATCAAAAGAAATTAATTATCAGATTAGTTCAAGTATTAATAAATCATATAATTGTTTACAAGGTTTAAAAACAATGGAAACGAGCCGGGTTGGAATGAGTTGCAAATTAAAGGCAAATGTGAGTTAATCTCACTCAGTTAAATTTAAATTTTAAATGATTAAATTTAAATAATTGTTTGAATGGTTGAATTGATTGATGTGCTATAGTATGATATATTCTGGAATTGGCATATTATATTGTGCTAACATCTGTGGATGCAGGGAAAAAAGGTTGGAGGGATCCAACTGGACCCCTCAACATTTATTATTTATCATTCTCTGTTGTGATCACTTAATATTCTATGATGAATATATTGGAATATTGAATGTTATTATTTGATTGGATATATTTGGGTATAATGAATTACCAAAAATATATAAATTGGTTTTGGAAAGAAAATAAAGGAAGTAAATTTGTAAACGAAATAATCTTAGAAAATTTAATAAATTAAGAATGAATTGGAAAAGAAATGGAAGTATGTTAAATACTAATAAATATCTTCGAGTATAAAAAGGAAAAGGGTTTGAATAAACAGTAATTAATGAATTGTAAAATTAGGTGATATTAATTTAAATGAATAAAGAATTATTTCAAAAATTAAAGTTTTAAATTTATTAAGGGAATAAGAAGTAAATTGAGAAATCTAAATTGGTATTCCAATTATAAGTATTTTAAATCATAATTAAGGAATAAATTCTTAAATTAAAGGATTTTGGAATAAATGAAGTAAATTGGAAATCAATTCGGAAATTGATTTAAGTGTTCGAAAATTGGATGTTTGGAAGAATAAATTCAAGGTGGGAATTTATTAAAGGAATAAGGAAAATTGTTTAAAAATAAATAGTGATTTATTTTTAAAGGTTGTGAAGAGAAGTATATTTCTCTGGATAGCCAAGTATGTTTTAAGTAAATTTTTAAATATAAGATAAAAGTTTAATGTAGTTTTAAAAAAAGCATGTTTTAGAAAATTTATTATTTCTAAATGTTTAAATTCTAAAGTAAATATTTATTCAAATCTATTACCGTAGTAATAATTTATAAAGAGTGAATTAGTAATTTTGTTTTAAAGGTGAAAACCTAGTTTATATTTATAAAGTAACCTTATTTTCAAATATTCATATAGTATATATTTTTAATCAATTATTGAAGTAGTTTTAATTTAAATATTTTAAAGTAAATTCTAAAGTAAGTAATTTGTTAATCTATTATCGTAATAATTATTTAAAGAATGATTTGGTAATTTGTTTAAAGAAGAAAATCTAATGTATAGTTATAAGGTAACCTTATTTTAGTTATTTCTAGAGTATTATTTTAAATTAAGTACTAAAGTAATTTTTCTATATTAAATATTAAATTTATTTTACAATAAAGTATTTTAAAATTATTTTAAAAATCTAAAGTTTTATGCTTGGTGATTCCAGTGGAAATAGAAATACTTGGAATTTATTCTGAGAAAGGAAGATAGTTTTGAAAACTGTTTTCAAAAGGGTTTGAAAAAGTGAAAATATATCTTGTGAAGATATTTTTGAGGTTAATAAATAAATTTGGAAATTTATTTATTGTTTTGATGTATGTTTGTGAATATTAATTGATAGTTAAATAACCGACTATCAATATTGGACAAATGCGTTGATCGTTTCGAAGAGACCGGGATCGAGATTAATTTCTCGAAAACCACTCCGATCTGGTTTGTACGTTTCGTGGAAAACGATTTCGGATTCGAAGATGGAGCAGTGAAGTGCAAGGGCTAGTCGCTACTAATTCTGAGGATATTTCCAAAATGGATGTAGTAGGAATAGTGCCTTCGGTTCCGTTCGGACCTGGGACGGACTTGTTTGGATGAATGCTTGCGAAACATCGTCTGGTGGACGATGGGCATTCTAAGGAATATGTTCTAAAAAGGTAACGCTTAGCCTCAAGCCTCATCAAATGGGAATGACTGAAAATTAGGGGTTATGCAGCAACGCTAGGTGGGTAGCACCCAAACAGGGTGAGGTCATTCCTGTCTAGATGTCCCTTTTTATTTCGGCTTAGTGGGCGGTTGCTGATCCCAACCGCGGGGTGAGCTCACTCGGGATTATCAAGTAAGAGGTAGCCCCGGTCTTGTGTTGCAGGGGAGCGGGCGTACTCCTCGGTACGGTGATCTAGGCCCCGTACTGTAACAGGTGGTATCCCAGTGCCTAGTCATTAGTTGGAAATCCATTCTCCCTACGAGCATTGTACGAGTTTTGTTTGTATTACCCATTTTGTGGCTAGTAGCTGGAATTTAATAATGTAACAATTTCGGCTATTTTATAAGTATTTGTAGATAGACCCTATTATAATATCAGAGGATTTCTATAAAAAAATTTTAGCTATCGTAAGGTAAAAACCCGACATGCTTATTTGTGGCGTGGTCTTACGAGATGCTTTTGTTTTCAAAGGATTTTTGAAACTTTAATGATCAATTGGGTGTGATTTTCTCACGCTGGTATTCCAGACTGACTCGGGTATTATTTAACTTTAATGCTCCGGTCAGACCGAGTATTATAGGATAATGGATATGATGCTGTGGAGCTCAGGAGACGAGCTGGATGACGATACGTACTCTCGTACTAGTTTATATATATATATATATATTCCACTGTACTAAGTAGTTGTGTAACCAATTGTATGATATTGTTGAGCTGTGATTGATGTACTCTAATGATGTAATATATAAACAGATATATTTGATTTTGTGTGAAGATATGTTAATATCTATTATATTTTATTCCGCTGCGATGGTTAGATTCTGATGTTATTTTCTATTTTCTCTCCTTCTACCTCTTCTTCTTTAACCAAATGGTTCGTATTTTTGTGCAACTTGAGTTGATTGTTGTAGAATAGTGTTAACTCAAGGGGTACGGATTTGCGGGCCGTTACAAATATATACCTCTTATACTATAACATGAACTATATAACTTATATTACCCAATGCTGAAACATACATAATAATGCAACATACATATGGTAGACTTATAAAATATAATATAGCTTTTACATATATATATATATATATGTATGTATACAACATCATATAATACTATCTTCATATTGACCATTAGATCAACTAAAGCAATATATATACAAACACTATATATATATAAACTACAAATCTGGATATACGAACTCTGATATTCATAAGGCTATATATGTAAACTCAGTATATATATAGTATACAACTAAATGAATATATACAAATAACTATTTATAACTAATATATTTTTCCTTTAAAATATACGCACTGTAAACATATATACAACTGTTTGCATGCGACCAACAAAACACATATAGGAATAACTCGTACAATCATCAATATTTATAAACGAACAGAAAATAAAACTTGTATAAGCTTTAATTGTATTATAAATATAGTTTTCAACATACATATATACATATATATCCAAATATATATTAAACAATGCAAACTATAGTTATAATCAAATATATGAAATCCAACTCTAAACAATTTTATATGCAAAACTATGCGTATATGTATAAATTAGATCGTAACAAAGTATATGTAGACCATATATTTATAAGCAACAGAGTATATAAGAGTTATGCGTACAATATATATATATAAATCTGGATACTCAAAAGCTCGCATGATTCACTTTTAACCTGTAGGTATCTCCACCCATATATTTAAAAACTTGGATTTGTACAAAACTTAAATATACATATATAACTAACATATACCACCTGTACAAATATATCATAACTAGTATATATATATATATATATATATATAGTCAATTATATAACTAATATATTGTAGCCAAGAAATTTTGTATGTATATACTAATACATAATGAACAACGAAAAGATATAAAACTTATATAAGTTCATATATGTGTGTGTGTGTGTGTATACAGCAAATCCAAGAATACACGGAAACCATAACTACCCTATAATAATATACATATAAAAGAGATCAAACACTTATATATATACCTATACCAAGAGAAAGATCAGTAGGGTAAGGTGGCCGTGGGAGGAGAACACATGGCTGCGACATGAAGGGGAGATGAGATGTGTTGCTCGGCCACTGTGATGGATCTACTGCTCATGGCAGTGGAAAGCAAAGTGGTAGGCGAGTGTAACGTGGCAGAGATGTGGCGCCTCGGCCATGGGAGTTTGATGGAGATGGGTAATACGAACGGGTGCTTGCTGGCGAAGGTGGAAGATTGGGAGGTCGGTGCGGCTGTTCGGTGGTGGTTTGAGGAGGGGAGGCCGAGCAGTGGAGGTGGAGCGGCCATAGTCAGGTTGAAAGGGTGGAATCTTGCGAGTTGGGTGGAGTGTTGTCACAGAGGGGTGGTTCTACAAGATGGCGAAGCTAGTTATCAGATTTGGCATGGATTTGTTATGAGAAACAAAATGAAGACGTGTAGACTTTCAAACAACAAAATTTATGTCTCCTTTTCTCATTTTTTTAGAGAAGAAGGCAACCGATTAAAATGAAGAAAGAAAACAAAGTAGAGGCATATAAATTTATTAGATAGGAATGTTAAAAGCCAGAGCTATATTCAAGGATTACTAATGATAAATGTCTATTGGTATTAAACAATGGATAATGAATAGTGTCAAAGAAACAAAAAGACATACCATTATGGTTAGTCCTTGTACTGATTTCGCGGCATACCAAATCTCAAAATACAAAAGTGAATATGCTACGGAGATTAGTATGATGAGACGATCAACATGGTATGCAGATGTCGATGGTACGATCATCATATTAAAAGTCGATAATCGGTATCGACAATGCTGTTAAAACGCCGAAAATAAGATAAATGGAGCAATAAAAGTACAAATTTGACGAAACAAAATATGACGACTCACTCAGAAGATGATTTATAAATTTATTATATAAAATATTCAGGTTTGGGAAACATTTCATTATCATCTAATATTAATTGATTTAATATTAAAATAAAATTACATAATAAAATAAACTTCCGTATTATCAGATGGAAATTTACCATTTACTATATTTAAATAGAGGTATTCCAAATATTATATTTTTAAATTCTAAATTCAACAATTTAAAAATTCACAAAAATTCAGTTGATTACGTTATTGAAACCCTTGAAATTTACGGGTCGTTACAAGTTTTATATCTCTTGTAACGACCAGTAAATTTTAATTGTTTTAATAATGTGATTAATTCAATTTTGTGAAATTCAAACAATAAAATTTAAAACAAAAATGTTAATATTTGAAATGCGTCTAGTTAAACATAGCAATTGGTAAGTTTTCATCCAAAAATATGAAAGTTTATTTCGTGTGTAATTTTATTTCAGTTTAATCAGTTAGGAATTAATGAAAATAAAATGTTTTCGAAACCTAAATATTTTTATATAGAAAAAAATTCTAAATCATCTTCTGAGCGAAATGTCATTTTTTGATTTTCCCAAATTCGGACTTCTTTAGCTCCGTCGATCTTAATTTTCTGCGTTTTTGCTGCATTTTCCGCTAGTAGAAAATTCGAATTCTTATAATTCAATCGTACCACTGATATCCATATACTGATTTGATCGTCTCGTCGTGCTGATCTCTACGGTATATTCGATTGTCAAATTCGTAGTCCGGTGTACGTTACACTTTGCGAAACGCCTTCCATATCGGTATTGGTTTTGTGCCCGTTGGTTGTTCTGACTTTTCGTTTTGCAAAGTATTACACCAGCAGCTTTTACATTTAATAACTCTTTGAATCCACGTCAGACTTTTGACATTTCTTCTGTTCCCAATGTATGCCTGTTGCCCTTATTGTGGATGTATTAAAATATAAACGTTCACTTCTATTCACCTGACTCCTCCCCTTCATTTTCATTTCTTCCATTCTTCTTTGCAATAGAATCTACACTTCTCGGCCATGCTAGCTCATCACACTCCTGTTCTCTCCGCCCGCTCACCCACCATTTTTCCCACCTCCGTGCTCGCCGAGACCCACCTACCCACCATCTCAGCCTCGCTCTCTCGCCCATCCTCTCTTCGGCCTCGGCTATAACCGAGCAACGAAACTGCAAACCTTTGGCCATCCATTCAGCTCCGAACGAACCTACCCAGACCCTACCTCGTGACAACCCCTCCAAAGCATAGCCGATCCTCCTCCTTTTACTTCGGCTTGCCTCAACTTTGGCCGCACTAAAAAAAAGAAAAAGAAAAGAAAAGGGGAAAGTGATATATATAGACTGGCCTCACGTTTTATTGTCTTCATATGCCTGTGATACTTCTATTAGCCGAAGCTTCCCTGTTAATTTTATATTAAGGTAAGTTATAGCTTACCTATATTTATTTGTTTATAATGATATATATGTTTATTAAAGTCTGTATATGAGTTATATACGTATGATTTATATCCATTTAGTTTATGCATAAGTATCGGCAAAGTTGCTTCCAAGTATATGATGTGTTCACCGGTATGTATACACTAACTTGTATATGTTTTGAAGTATATAATTAGCAGTGAGTTCTATAAGTATATAACCGTTATGAATTATATTACATATATTTGTTATGTATTTTATAATTTATAAAGTTGATAGTTGAATGTATAAATAAATTAAGTAATATAAACTTATACTGTGTAATATATATACTGGTTAGTTATTAATTTTTTTGCGTATACTGTTGTTTAATTGAAGTAAGTTTATACATTTATACTGGTTATGAAGATTAGTTCACATATTTATGTAAGTACATATATGCAGTTGAGTATGTTCCAATTATAAGTATCTAGTTGCGTGATTTATGTGAAGGTGCTTATATATATATATAATATATACAGTTTAAACAGTTATATATTTTAAAGTATATTAAGTTGTAAAGATTTATACACATACATTCTGTTGGACTTCTAGATTTGTGCGTTTGAAAATATATAGAGTTCTTTTTTTATGTGTTTAAAATTTATATTTGATTTCTGATTTTTATATGTATGTGAAGTTTATATATATTAGTTTGGATATAATAGTTATATAAACACAAGTATATGAGTTGGTTACAAGTATATCGGATGGTTTTATTTGATATTCATGTTTTAAATATAAACAATAATCTTTAACTAAATAAAGATATATTTTCATTTTAATATTCGTCTTAAATTTGGCATTGATTTTATAGAATAATAATATATAATATCTGTTTCTATCGAACCGATTCTAATTTTTCATCGATTCTTGCTTATCAGCCTTGTTTGTCCTATTCGTGCCAATCTAGCTTTGATTTGGAAGGCGTGCTTGCATTTTGTACCTCAATTTCATTGCTTACTCTATCTAGCCTCGAAAGGTGAGCAATCACTCATGATTAATGTTCGTTTATTTATTAATTTGATTTCAATAGAAACGATAATTGAAATATGCGGTTGTTAGTTATTTACACTGTTATATATGTCATTACCTGTATCAGTTCACATGTGACATCTGACGCCATTATCTGTTATTTATGCAATGATAATCTAGTTTGGTTGATAAATGATTGATTGTTGATGTTGACATTGGACGTTAAATTGTTAATTGTTTAAAGTAATAAATAATATGCAATTGAATTTGATATAAGATAGTTAATAATTTAAAATTGATATATGTATTGAATTTGATTAGTTAAATTTGTATAATATGACCCCTTTAAATGTTAATAAATTGACACGTAGGATTTGGTTGATTACACCCTGAACCATCGAATGTATGTTAGTTTAAACTGATGATGTATGAAATTGAAAAATGGATATCAAGAGAAGAACCGTATAAATATTTGTGTAATAATCTTTAATCTACATGAAATGATAGTGTAAATTCTAGAAATAATTATATTAATTTACACAAACAACAATGTAAATTAATATAATTATTTCGGGATTATTTGAATTAATTTTTTCGATTGTTATTGATTTTTGTTACTGCTTGTTTATTTACTTTGACACCATCCCAGTTATCACACTACAAGTTCCCTTTGCTATGCTTTGATTTTTGAATTGTAATGGATCGGGTTGAAATGATAAATACCCAAATAAAACTTTGACTTAGGATAGAGAATTAAATAAAAGCCCAATTGGTCAATAATTTGATTTAAAAATAAAAATAAAGATTTTATTTGAATAAAATAATAAGAGTTTTAAATGTAGTTGGAATTTGAATTCTAGTGAAATGTAAATGTTAATACTTAATAATCTGAAACAAAATATTAACTTAATAGTTGATGGAAGTACGTTGTTTCAAAATTTGAAATTATTTAATAATTAAGTTTTGAAATTATATAATAATTTAATGAGATTGAATTATTTAATAATTAAATAATATTGAAATTCTTTGATAAGTGGATTTGAACTTCTTTAATAAGTGAAATTGAGTTCTGCAATAATTAAGTGTTGGAAATTTGTTTAAATTAAATATGTAGATAAGTGAAATCGAACTTCTTCAACAAGAAATGAATTGGATATATTGAATTTAATATAAGACTTGAAATTTAAAGAATTTGATTGACGGATTTAATTTAATTTAATTTGAAGGTTTGATATGATATAGGAAAACTTAAATTGATTTAATGAATTGGAAATTAAATAGAAATTATTTTGAATGATAAATTAACTTAACGAATGTTGAATGAAATCGATCAATGAATTTAAATTGATTTGAATGTTAAATTAAATTAATTTAAATGATTACGGAATGAAACTTATATACGAACTTGAATCAATATTTGAATTGTTTTAAATAAAAATTGAAATTGAATTATAAGATTTTGGAATGGTAATTTGGAAGTTTTGAAACGTAAATTTTGGAAATTTTATTTAGAATGGCATATGGAATGTTGGTTTACAAATTCTAATTGACATTGAAATTGGTTTGGTTTTTGAAATTTATTAAACGACCAATCGGTGTAATAATTACGAAAGTTATTAAAAAACCGGGATCGGTTAGGGACAAACTCACTGTCTAAATCGAAAACCACTTTAATAACTATTACGCGAAGTGTGATCCAGAATGAAGTGGATGGAATGATGTACGTGATGACTGAAGAAAGAGAACGATAATGGATAGCTTTGACACTTGTGTCAAATTGGAAACGGTTAAAACAGGAGCCATGCCGAGCCAAATGGGGTTAGCTACCTTGAGCGAACACACTTTTTCGTAAACTACTCATTACTTGTTATTGATTGGTGCGCACCCTTGAAATTTTTGGAGTGTTATTTCGCGGTGTTGCGATCGTTGCGGCGACGCGTTCTGACCAGTCTGGATCAGGCAAACGGTAGTTTCACTACCTTGGGTATTGGCTCATGTGCCTTGTCATACTTGTATCCCTATATACACGACCACTACGAATTTGTTTGTGTTATACCTATGGAGTACTCCCTGATATCCCACTAGTTTACGGTGGAGTTTACAGTGTTGTATAGACTATGACACTTATATAAAATGTGTTAAAGGGAATAATGGTAATGCCTTAACACTATTTTGATACTTTATATTACTGATAGACATTATCTACTTAGCGTACACTACTACATAATAGATAGTTTAACGGATCCTTAGAGGATGGTTATTTCAACGCCCTTTGAGTTACTTGTATTTCAGTTGTTATTTCACTTGAGTTAGATTTATTGATATAAGAATGTTAATCCTGACTCGAGTGTTTTGTGTCTTGCTTTACGCTCGGGTCAGGCTGAGTGTACGGGTATTTGAGACTCGCCTTTGGAGTTGGAGTTTCGCTTGGAGATCCGACTATATATCCAGCTTTCAGATATTCGGTTGATTCTAGTGATATATTCTGATTCTTGTATTTGACTATTGTAATCGAGACTTCTGTTGTACCTTATTTAACTCTGATATGTATATAGTAGCTTGATGAACTACTATCTTTTGTTTTCGATGCATTTATTACTCTGTGTCTGTGATCTGTGATTGTTTATTTACTATATATGATGAGTTTTGCCAAATTTAAATTAACAATTCGGTATTTTGAATTATTCAAGTCCGTCATGTGCGGATGCGAATGGTCCAAAATAGCAGGTCGTTACAGTTGGTATCAGAGCTTTGGTAGCTCTAGGCAAACTTAGCATATAGGGTAAATGTATTTACAGAATCACTCTCATTCGAGTTAAATCTCTTCCTTTTGACTTAATTCCTTTGAATTTTGGAACGTTCCCTACGATTCCAAAATTCATTCTTGTCCCTCACTATTCGTCTTCTTTCGATTCTAGAGCATCCCATACTCCACTTCGAATGGTCTTTATAATGGGTCGGTGATCTCGCCAATCTCAATTGATTTATAAAAAGGGTGAAACTCCTTTATAGTAGACATCGATTTACTGGAGATCTTTGTATCCTCGGTTTACGATGATATCTATCTCCTGCTATGCTTGAATTCTATTTCTTAAGATCAAATGTCGATTTGCCTCAGAATTCTGCACTGATCTTATTCTTGAAGTCACGGTCGACTCGGCTAAGGTTGTCCGCGATTTAATAAACTTATCTTCCTATTTTGATTACTTAATCATCTTATCTCTGTTTCGAATCGATCTTGGAATTTAAATTCTCTGTGATTTGAGTCCATTAAATTTGAATCTCTATCCTTGCTTTGAAATCCATTATTGTATCGTTGAGCGAGGAAGTGTATTTGTAAATTAATGTTAAAAATGTTTTATATATTGTGTTGTTTGAGTTGTTGATGTTGATTTGGGTTTTCGATCGATTCGTCTGATCAACGCTAGCGATAGGATTTCCAAAACACTTGAATAGGGCAAACTGACACAATAGTTTTCTCGAATTTGGTGAATAAAATAGTTATGTATGATTATATTATATATAAGTATAAATTTTCTGAAATTAAATTGATAATGAATTTGTTGTCAGAAATGATAATATTTGATTTTCATTTATTGTTTTGTAAACCATTGACTATTGCATAATATAAATAAATGAATTTATAAAACTTAGTTATAATTTGATTTGGAATTTGAAGTGAATTGAAATTAGAATTTGAGAATTTAATTTCTGATAATTTCGAACTATGGTTTTAGAGTTTAAAATGTATATTATCTAAAATATTTTCGAATAGAAATGGTTTTCAAAGAATTTTAAATGATTTAATTTAAGCTCTTCTCTTTTGTCACTGAAAAATAATTTCGGTGATAACAGCTGCATCATTGACATTAATTTTCGAGTTTCAAAGTGGAGAGACCATACTATAGCCCTGCTACACTTTTATTGGAAAAATAAATTGATTTGAATTTCCAAACTTGACTTGATTTATAATATATATTGAAAATTTTAAATTTGTTTTGATATATTATGTATGCATATATATATATATATATTTATTTTATCTCTAAATTATTGAAGATAATCGGAAAATTTAATTCTGAAATTTTCTTAAATGATGATTTCAATTATAATTGAAGCCAAAATTTTGAATGAATAGTTAAATTTGAAATAATTGAATTAGAAAATTTTACTTGTATAATACCAATTACATTCCAATATAACTTACCTAAATCATTCAAAAGTTCAAATTGTAATTGAATAATTTACAATGTAGAATAATGATTAATAATTTTATAAATAAAATTTGAGTGTTTATAATAAATGTTATACACTTAATCTGATTATAAAATGATAATAGAGACAAATATAATAATAAGTTAATTGAATAATAGATGTGATTAATAAAATAAAAATTTTGTTTGAAATTTAAAAAATTTGAAATTAAATCAACTTAATGAGTTATCTTGAATTATTTGAATTTAAAATTGAATTTCTTTTGAAAGAAACCTTTTGTATCTAACATTCATAAATGAGAAATGAAGTCAATTTGATGGAAACCTTGAATTTAAAAACAAATTATTGAATATAAATAAATTTAAATTGAAATTTAAATGGTTTAAATTAATTATTTTATTTTGTAATTCAAGTCTATTTTCTTATGGTTGTTCCTATTCTCGTACCTCCTTCCTTTTCGGAGACGAAAAGTTTTGAGTGGGGGAGAGTGTAACGACCCGTAAATTTTAACTGTTTTAATAATGTGATTAATTAAATTTTTGTGAAATTTAAACAATAAAATTTTAAAATAAAAAATTTAATATTTGAAATGCGTCCAGTTAAACATAGCAACTGAGAAATTTTCATCTAAAAATATGAAAGTTTATTTCGTGTGTAATTTTATTTCAATTTAATCGGTTAGGAATTGATGAAAATAAAATATTTTCAAAACCTAAATATTTTTATATAGAAAAATTCTAAATCATCTTCTGAGTAAGAAGTCATTTTTCGTTTTCCCAAATACGGACTTCTTTAGCTCCGTCGATCTTAATTTTCTGTGTTTTTGCTGCATTTTCCGCTAGTAGAAAATTCGAATTCTTATAATTCAATCGTACCACTAATATCCGTATACCGTTTTGATCGTCTCGTCGTGCTGATCTGTACAGTATATTCGATTGCCAAATTCGGAGTCCGGTGTACGTTACACTTTGCGAAACGCCTTCCGTATCGGTATTGGTTTTGGGCCCCTTGGTTGTTCTGACTTTTCGTTTTGCACAGTATTACACCAACAACTTTTACATTTAATAACTCTCTGAATTCACGTCTGACTTTTGACATTTCTTGTGTTCCCAATGTATGCCTGTTGCCCTTACTGTGGATATATTAAAATATAAACGTTCACTTCTATTCACCTGACTCCTCCCCCTCATTTTCATTTCTTCCATTCTTTTTGACAATAGAATCTACACTTCTCAGCCATGCTAGCTCATCACACTCCTCTTCTCTCCGCCTGTTCGCCCACCATTTTTCCCACCTCCATGCTCGCCGAGACCCACCTACCCACCAGCTCACCCTCGCTCTCTCGCCCATCCTTTCTTCGGCCTCGGCTACAACCGAGCAACGAAACCGCAAACCTTTGGCCACCTATTCAGCTCCGACCGAACCTACCCAGACCCCGCCTCGTGACAGCCCCTCCAAAGCATATCGATCCTCCTCCTTTTACTTTGGCCTGCCTCCACTTTGGTCGCACTAAAAAAAAGAAAAAGAAAAGAAAAGGGGAAAGTGATATATATAGACTGGCCTCACGTTTTATTGTCTTCATATGCCTATGATACTCCTATTAGCCGAAGCTTCCCTGTTTATTTTATATTAAGGTAAGTTATAGCTTACCTATATTTATTTGTTTACAATGATATATATGTTTATTAAAGTCTGTATATGAGTTATATACGTATGTTTTATATCCATTTAGTTTATGCATAAGTATCGACAAAGTTGCTTCCAAGTATATGATGTGTTCACCGGTATGTATACACTAACTTGTATATGTTTTGAAGTATATAATTAGCAGTGAATTTTGTAAGTATATAACCGTTATGAATTATATTACATATATATGTTATGTATTTTATAATTTATAAAGTTGACAGTTAAATGTATAAATAAATTAAGTAATATAAACTTATACTGTGTAATATATATACCGATTAGTTATTAAATGTTTTGCGTATTCTGTTGTTTAATAGAAGTCAGTTTATACATTTATATTGGTTATGAAGATTAGTTCACATATTTATGTAAGCACATATATGTAGTTGAGTATGTTCCAATTATAAGTATCTAGTTGCATGATTTATGTGAAGGTGCTTATATATATATATATATAATATATATACAGTTTAAATAGTTATATATTTTAAAGTATATTAAGTTGTAAAGATTTATACACATACATTCTGTTGGACTTCTAGATTTGTGTGTTTGAAAATATATAGAGTTCTATTTTTTATGTGTTAAAAATTTATATTTGATTTCAGATTTTTATATGTAAGTGAAGTTTATATATATTAGTTTGGATATAATAGTTATATATACACAAGTATATGAGTTGGTTTTGAGTATATCGGATGGTTTTATTTGATATTCATGTTTTAAATATAAACAATAATCTTTAACTAAATAAACATATATTTTCATTTTAATATTCGTCTTAAATTTGACATTGATTTTATAGAATATAATATATAATTTCTGTTTCTATCAGGCCGATTCTAATTTTTCATCGATTCTTGCTTATCAGCCTTGTTCGTCCTATTCGTGCCAATCTAGCTTTGATTTGGAAGGCGTGCTTGCATTTTGTACCTCAATCTCATTGCTTACTCTATCTAGCCTCGAAAGGTGAGCAATCACTCACGATTAATGTTCGTTTATTTATTAAATTTGATTTCGATAGAAACAATAATTGAAATATGCGGTTGTTAGTTATTTACACTGTTATATATGTCATTACCTATATCAGTTCACCTGTGACATCTGACACCATTATCTGTTATTTATGCAATGATAATCTAGTTTGGTTGATAAATGATTGATTGTTGATGTTGACATTGGACGTTAAATTGTTAATTGTTTAAAGTAATAAATAATATGCAATTGAATTTGATATAGGATAGTTAATAATTTAAAATTGATATATGTATTGAATTTGATTAGTTAAATTTGTATAATATGACCCCTTTAAAAATTGACACGTAGGATTTGGTTGATTACACCTTGAACCATCGGATGTATGTTGTTTAAATTGATGATGTATGAAATTGAAATATGGATATTAAGAGAAGAACCGTATAAATATTTGTGTAATAATCTTTAATCTACATGAAATGATAGTGTAGATTCTAGAAATAATTACATTAATTTGCACAAACAACAATGTAAATTAATACAATTATTTCGGGATTATTTGAATTAACTTTTTGGATTGTTATTGTTGTTATTACTTGTTTATTTACTTTGACACCATCCTAGTTATCACACTGCAAGTTCCCTTTGCTATGCTTTGATTTTTGAATTGTAATGGAAACCGGTTGAAATGATAAGTACCCAAATAAAACTTTGACTTAGGATAGAGAACTAATTAAAAACCCGATTGGTCAATAATTTGATTTAAAAATAAAAATAAAGATTTTATTTGAATAAAATAATAAGGGTTTTAAATGTAGTTGGAATTTGAATTCTAGTGAAATGTAAATGTTAATATTCAATAATCTGAAAAAAATATTAACATAATAGTTGATGGAAGTACGTTGTTTTAAAATTTGAAATTATTCAATAATTAAGTTTTGAAATTATTTAATAATTTAATAATATTGAATTATTTAATAATTAAATAAAATTGAAATTCTTTGATAAGTGGAATTGAACTTCTTTAATAAGTGAAATTGAGTTTTGTAATAATTAAGTATTGGAAATTTGTTTAAATTAAATAAGTAAATGAGTGAAATCGAATTTCTTCAACAAGAAATGAAATGTGATTTATTGAATTTAATATAAGAATTGAAATTTAAAGAATTTGATTTGACAAATTTAATTTAATCAAATTTGGAAGTTTGATATGATACAGGAAAACTTAAATTGATTTAATGAATTGGAAATTAAATAGAAATTGTTTTGAATGATAAATTAACTTAACGAATATTTAATGAAATCGATCAATGAATTTAAATTGATTTGAATGTTAAATTAAATTAATTTTAATGATTACGGAACGAAACTTATATACGAACTTGAATCAATATTTGACTTGTTTCAAATAAAAACTGAAAATGAATTATAAGATTTTGGAATGGTAATTTGGAAGCTTTGAAACGTAAATTTTGGAAATTTATTTAGAAAGACACATGGAATGTTGGTTTACAAATTCTAATTGAAATTGTTTGGTTTTTCAAATTTATTAAATAACCAATCGGTGTAATAATTACGGAAGTTATTAAAAAACGTGGATCGGTTAGGGACATACTCACTGTCTAAACTGAAAACCACTTTAATAACTATTACACGGAGTGTGATCCAGAATGAAGTGGATGGAATGATGTACGTGATGACTGAAGAAAGAGAACGATAATGGATATCTTTGACACTTGTGTCAAATTGGAAATGACTAAACAGGAGCCGTGCTGGGCCAAATGGGGTTAGCTACCTCGAGCGAACACACTTCTTCGTAAACTACTCATTACTTGTTATTGATTGGTGCGCACCCTCGAAATTTTGGGAGTGTTGTTTCGCGGTGTTGCGATCGTTGCGGCGACGCGTTCTCACCATTCCGGATCAGGCAAACGAAAGTTTCACTACCTTGGGTATTGCCTCATGTGCGTTGTCATACTTGTATCCCTATATACGCGACCGCTACGAATTTGTTTTGTGTTATACCTATGGAGTACTCCCTGATAACCCACTAGTTTACGGTGGAGTTCACAGTGCTGTATAGACTATGACACTTATATAAAATGTGTTAAGGGGAATAATGGTAACGCCTTAACACTATTTTGATACTTTATATTACTGATAGACATTATCTACTTAGCGTACACTACTACATAGTAGATAGTTTAACGGATTCTTAGAGGATGGTTATTCCAACGTCCTTTGAGTTACTTGTATTTCAGTTGTTATTTCACTTGAGTTGGATTTATTGATATAAGAATGTTAATCCTGACTCGAGTGTTTTGTGTCTTGCTTTACGCTCGGGTCAAACTGAATGTACTGGTATTCGAGACTCACCTTTGGAGTTGGAGCTTCGCTTGGAGATCCGACTATCGATCCAGCTTTCAGATATTCGGTTGATTCTAATGATATATTCTGATTATTGTATTTGACTATTGTAATCGAGACTTCTGTTGTACCTTATTTAACTCTGATATGTATAGAGTAGCTTCATGAACTACTATCTTTTTTTTCCGTTTATTACCCTGTTTCTGTGATCTGTGATTATTTATTTACTGTATATAATGAGTTTTGCCAAATTTAAAATAACAATTCGGTATTTTCAATTATTCAAGTCCGTCATGTGCGGATGCGAATGGTCCAAAATAGCAGGTCGCTACATCTCCCCTATTTCCATGGGTGCTCTTCCGAGTAGTCTGAGAAAGGTAGGCTTTCATTAATGTTCTTTGAAGCTTCTGGAGACAAGTTGGATGCTTCCATTGACTTACCATTATACTCTCAATTATGTTGCATTACTATTATATATATATATATATATATATATTAGAAATTATGAGAATAGTTTGTTATAATTGTGCAGCCTGATGATAATATTTAGAATTGTAACTCTATAATGTATGTATCTTAGAGTGAGTGTGTACTGTCATCGGATATTATATGTTACTATTCCGCTGTGAGATTCTGATATTGTATTCCTTGTTTCTTATTCTATTTCCTTTTCTTTTCTCTATTTATCCTAACAATCCGTCTTTTCGACACTTGGGTGCTCAACACGTGAATAGCGTGGATGTATTAACATTGACATTCAAGAGTCGCATAGACGAATCGTTATAGTTATGTGATTCTTATGTGTAAATTTGGTTAGCGATCAATATTGAACAACTTCGAATATTAACATTCATACATCACTTAGTTGGTGGTGTGACATTATGGCCAAATTTATTGCTTACATAGCTTTGGTAAAATCCAATTACTTATTTTAGCATTACCCGGCAGTGATAATTATTTACACCGTCTTTTTGTCAAAACTATATCACATTAGGACTTATGAAGTTTGGTAATGGTCAAAATTCCAATAGCATCCACATTCAACTCTATGGTCCAAACACAAAGTCCTTGGTTCAATAATAACAATTATTATCAACCAAACTACTCTGGCTAGAGATTTTGACTTTGAGTTGTCTTTAGTTGACATGATACTAACTTCATATAACTGAGGAAACATGTAACGATCCCAGTTTAATGACGAATTTAAATTTATAATTTAATTTAATTTTTGGACTAAATTATGGATTTGTTTGAATTTTTCAAATTTAATAAGAAATGTATACTTATTTATTTCTGAATTTGATTTGAAACTCAATGAAAAGTTTTCAATTGAATTGGATTCTAAATAAAATTTTGATTTGGAAAGTTAAAATATATTCAAAATGAATTTTCTTTAAAAGGTTAAAAAAGTATAAAATAAAAATTTATCCTAAAAAAATTAAATATAAGTGTAAAATATAAAAATAAAATATATCATATAAATTAAATGTTTGGCTTGTTAAACTTGAATAGAAACAAATAATAAATTTAATACTTAAGTCAGAAATATAATTATAAAATAAATTACAAAATATGAAGTAAACATACGAAGTAAAAATATAAATTATAACAACATATTAATTTTAGAATGTCTACAATACAAAACCTTTACATACAAAAATAAAAATCAAATGGATTTTATATAGACAAAAGTACACATGTACATGCTTGTACAAAGTAAACAAAAGGAATACATACAACATGGGTTGTAAACAAGGACTCTTGCATTTAATACCCAAACACAAAACAATCTCTTCAGCACGACTTGATATCATTTCGGCCTCCATATAAGAAAAAAATCTCTGATTAAAGGTATATAAATATTTATAAAGTACAACTAAAATCTTGCTTCAATATTTTACTAAAACATGTACACTTCTTTATATATCAATCCATGCATCAGTTCGTTCATCCCAGCTCAGTAAATCTGAAGTAATGAAAATCAATATCATCATTTTATAAACTACAATCCAGTTCAACTAAAACAAAACAAGAAAGAAAATCCAGGAAGATCAAAAAAAAACTGCAGCCTTTAAATACAAAAATAGTTCTCTGTTTCAACCATATTAAGGCGAGTAAACTTCTGTTTAAAAACAATTTATGATCTGATATTATGATGATACTCGTAATAATTGTTGAAGTAGTAAAACAAATGATGTTTACATGCATGGATTCATATTTGAGATGATTTAGGTTGTGAATATTTGTGTACTTCTGCTCTCTGTTCTTTTTGGTTTCCATGTAGAAAATCAGTAAGAAATCCAACATCTCTTCGTTTAATCACCATTGGACTTTGAAGTTAAACAAAACAAGTTTTTTTGTACTTGAATTAAAATCTGGAAACATTCTTAGCAGCTTGGTAATTTTGAGCATCAAGAAAAATATTTTTTTTACAGGGAGGTTTTAACTTTTGAAAAATTCAAATACAATGATTTGGTACTTCAAGCATATAACTCGAATCCTCATTAAAAATTAGGATTTTTAAACATGGTTTAACGATTTTTAGGCGTGTGGTTCAAGAGCAGATCGTCGACGAATGGAAAATGGGTTTTGGTCAAACTACGGTGGACGGAGGCACTAGGGGGGCCGGAGTTTCTCGAGGAGGTAGAGGAGCTTACGGGGTATCTGCGAAAAATGCTTGGAGGTTGATCAGAGCCTTGTGGTAACGGCGGCGATCAGTTTTCGGTTGTAACCCTAATTTTACTTGGGTTTAACCTTCGATCACCGAGGCTTCCATAGTTGATCGAGTGTAACGACACTCAGGGGAAGGCTAGTGTTGGGGTGGTAGGAGAAGTAGCCGGAGGTGGCGACGCTATTGTGGCCGGAAGATTGTGTGCGAGGTGATTGTCAATCGGAGTATTTCGTTCCAGTTTGATCGAGTTGCCTCAAATTCGATTCTAAATGAAACGATGGGTGATGGGTGATGGATTGGGTAGAGGGGGCCAACGTCGACTTGGTGGTGGGTGGCGACATGATCGGTGATGGCCAGATTGGCGTGCACCGTGCACGCGTGGGTCGTGTGTATCGGGTGGTTAGCGTGGGAGGGTGACTCGAGTAAGACTCGAGCAAGTGGAAGTTTTTCACGGGTTTAAGCTCGAGTACGTGAGTTAGTTGCCTGCTAGTATAATTTGATCTGAACTTAAGTTAACTGAAAAAAATAAAAAAGGGAAGAAGAAGAACGAACGTACAGGTAGAGGTCTCGGGGAAAAGGGGTGTTCGACTCGAAGAAATACTCGAGTATCATAGGGATAGAATCGGGTTTTTGTCAAACTGGAATATTATGTTGTAAAAGTATAAAGTTAAACAACTTGCTTTCCACAAGTTTTAAATACTGTAACTTAATAAAGAGTTCAACTGTTAAAGTCAAGAAATTTAAACAAGTCTTAATTACTTTAGTTAATACTTTAACAAGGTTTTTAACATTTAATTATTATTTTTTAATCAAGTAATTAAGTTAAGTATAAAATTAATTAACATTTAAAGTTGTAGTTAATGTTAAATTGATTTGCAAAGTTTAAAGAAGATTTCTTTGAAAATGTTAATTAGTGAATAATTAATATTAATTGATTATTTTATGAAAGTAATTAAGAATAATTACTTTTTAATTGAAATAGTAATGAATTAAGTAATTTAATTATGAATTCATAGTTAATTAATTAAGTAATTTCATTAAGAATTAAAGATTTATAATTGATTAATTAAGTAATTAATGATTAATAAATGGGTAATTAAGTTGATTAATAATTAATATTTTTACTTAATGATTAAGGGAAATCAATTTAGTAATTAAGACATAATAATTGATTAAGAATTGATTTGTTAATTAACTAATTTGAAATGAAATAAGTAATCAATGGATAATTAATGATAAATTAAACAGGGTTAAAAAATTAACTCTCAAGTAATTGATTAAATTTGAATTAATTACAATAAGAACTAAAGATGATTGCTTATGGATTGTGTATGTAGGATATCTGATTTGTTGTAAAATGAATTGATATTTCTGTTAGAAATTGTGATGTTGTGAGATGTGAATTACTCTGTGCTGGATTATGATTGGTGATTTTATTCTGTATCAATGAGAAAACCCCTTTGCCTATAAAATGGCATTTGAATTTCGATGCGACAGGGATCCGGATTCTGGTTAGTTGTCCGAAACCCACATCGAATCGTAATGATGAATCTTTGTGATTGATAAATTTATTTATCTATGAATCTCTGAATAAAGATAAGCGTTATGGATTATATCGCTTATCGATATTGATATCTTTGTAATCATTGATGTTGTGCACTATCATGTAAAAACCCCTAGACCACACTTACACACAAATGGATTTCACGTGGAAATCGGTTAAGTCACAGATTTTTAAATAAGTTTTAAATTTGAATTTTTAAATTCAAATGGTTTTGGAAATAAATTAAGTTTAATGTGAAAAGCTTTTGTAAAGGTGTTTTAAGGATGAAAGTTATTTTGAATAACTTAATAAAAAAAATTGGAATTTAAATAATTCGATTTAAATTGAAATTCAAAATCTAAAATTGAATTCTATATCAGTATTTATGATTTAAAAAGGACTTTACAAGTTATACGGGTTTAAACCATTTTTAAAGCGTTGTTTTGGGAATTTGAATTAACCCAAAGATTGTAACTTGTATAAATAGAATCCGGTTTTTTCGAAATAATACTATTGTTTCTAAATGATAAAAAGCTTTCATATGAGAAATGAATTTCAAATTGTATTTAAAGGATTCCAAGTTTGAATTGAAATAGTTTTCCAAGTTATGGGTAAATATTTGGAAACAGTTTTGAAAGCTATGAGATAAGTCTTGATTTTAAGATTTAAATGAGTTAATCTAATTGAAATGAAAATTGCTTTGAAATCTGTAAATGGATCTTTGTAAAATTGAATGAACTTTGTGAAGTAAATCTTTTTGTTTAAAGGATTTGAAATGGTAATTGGTTTAAACCATTTGAAAGAAAGTTTGGAATTATTAAGTTGAGACTTAATTGAAACCCCATATCCATATGTTTTTAAATATTACGCTCATTATTCGGTTTAGCCAGGAGAGGACCGAATAATGATACGTCGTTATGGATTGCATTTGAAGACCAATGGTGAAGACCGGGTATTTGTGAGAACGATAGGATGACCTATCGATTGTCTCTGCACTGAGTTGCTCCGGTATAGAGATTCCCTAAGTGATGGGAAGTCCGATCGGGATTGTAAATACCCGGATTGCAAGGGCTTCTTTGGAAGTGCCTTCGGTTCTGTTCGAACCTAGAACAAACTTGTATGGATTGTATGTCTGACATTACATTTTGAGATATAAAGAAGATTTCTTTCAAATACATTCATGTTGGTGGCGGAGAATTTATTCCCTTAGCGTAACACCCTTCTTTGAGATGTACGAGCTCAGAGGTTATGTAGTTGAAGTTATCAGCGATATATTCCCAATTTGGTAATGTGGCATGCTGAGTGCTGCCGATCATTTGTTGGTCAAAGCATGGCTTTTGTGAAAAGCGTAGCTTTGTGGACGAGACTTCGTCGAACCTCACAACCCGGTAATGGCCGAAACAGGAAAGATGCAGCAAGGTTTCAGGGGTAGCTTCCCTAGGGTATGGCCATTCCTTCTGGAAAAGGGTAGTGTCATGGTATGGAGCCCAGATACTTACTCATGTGGACACTGTATTTTATTATTTTGTGATGTTGTTGGTTTAGAGAGCTCTCGTATAAAGGTCCCTAAGGACCGGGGGTGGCATATCTGAGGTTTCGTTTATTCCCCGGGAAGGGGGGTAGCCGGCCTTGTGTTGGCAGGGATCCAGTTAGGAGTCTCGGGGCATCTTTCCAAAGGCGTACCCATGTGGCAATGGGAAGTTCCTTGGACGGACCATTTGTTGGAAATCCATTCATCCAATACGAGCCTTATACGGTTTTAGTTGTAGAACCTGCCATCTACTTATGGTGGCGCCCCACTGTTTGGATGGTAGCTATAGTAGACATAGTTCAAAATGTCTATGTTAGCTAAGATTTATATTATACTTTCGAAATGTTTTCTGCACTTTGCACTTATAGTAATAATATCAAAGAAATTTGCGTATAAGGCATCTTTAACTATCATAAGGAGAAATCTCCTCCGATTCTGCGTTTGCATTGTGTGTGTGTGTGTGTGCGGGAGGCCTTATGGTAGTTCCATTTTCTAAAAGCATTGCGGATCTATTTTAAAATATTCCTTTGTTTGTTTTAAAGATATAACCGTTTTAAGTTCTCACACCAGTCACATGACTGACCATGCTTGTCTTAGTGAAATGTGATGGGGGTTCTCGCTTCGCGGTAGGTGGCGAACGGGAGACTCTTACCCCTACATGTCCTCTTTACGAGGTTGGTTAGGCGTAACCCGTGACACTCGAAAGGCTGGCCGTAAAAGCAATTTTCGGGTACCTGTGTGAGCCACGGTGGGTCTGGGATGGTTGCAAAGCCTACCGGTCGCTGCTGACATCGCATTCGTCACAGTTGATATCAGAGCTGAAGGTTGAGTAAGAACTTTAGCTACGGAGTGTAACACATTAGATGGCTTATTAGAGATAGGGTGAAGTATACCCTAGAATTAGTACAACCAGTGGAACCAAATCCAAATTGCTTAGGCTATTCTCTCTTTATCTGTTGTTATTCTCTATATATTTCGTCCGAATGCCTAAATTGGATTCCTTACTATTACAGATAGTAAGAATGAGTGGAAAAAGAGGATGAAATAGGAGACAGGAAAGTACCACTTCAGCTGGTCAAAGCCCTGCAACGACAGATATTCCTATTCAATCTCAACCAAATTTGGTTGATCTATATCAAAGTTTTTCTAGACTTGGTGGAAAGCCGTTCACAGGCAAGGAATCTGTTATCGAAGCACATGCATGGGTTCGATTATGTGAAAAGATTTTCAAAGGACTAAAGTTAGAAGATGATCAAATGCGATTGATAGCTTCTTGGCAACTCCAAGAAGAGGCTTTAGTTTGGTGGGAAGCAGTTACCGTAGATGAGTCGGCAGATGAATTTACTTGGAGTCGTTTCAAGGAAGTGTTTGAGCAGCGATATATGCCATCTACTTGTATCTCTAGAATGTACCAAGAGTTTATGGATTTAAAGCAAGGAAGTTTATCATCTGAGAAATACTTGAACAAATTTATTGAATTATCCCGATTTGGTCCAGAATTGGTGAATACACCGTTAAAGAAGAATGAAAAGTTTATTCGGGGAATGAATCAGGAGTTTTAGGAACAGATGACTATTCACGTTAAGGAATCTTTTTCTGAATTAATCGATATGGGCTATCGATACGATACTCTGGAAAAGAAAAAAGATCTGGAGGAGAATGGAAATGCAAGTAATTTGAATTGCAGAAAAAGGAAGTTTGGCAGTAAGAGACCAAAGAAAAATAAAGGAAAGAAGAATATACAAAAGAAAAAGATGAAGGATGTTACTTGTCTAAATTGCTTGGAGAAAGGTCACTACTCGGATAAATGCAAGAATCCTTGGAAGCCAGGAATGAGAGGGCCATTTATGAGGCCAGATCAGGAATCTATGGGATGCTATAAATGCCGCAAGTGGGACATAGGATCAACGACTGTCCAGCTCATAAGCAAACTTTAGTAAAGAAGGTGTACGCAATCAGAGACGATTCTTCAACCTCAAAAAGATGATTAGGAAATGAATTTTATAAGGTAACCTTCTCGTTTACGATTAAATCGTTTGAATTTTGTTCGACGTGAAAACTACACATAGTTTTATTTTTCAGCGAATCGTGAATGAGTTAAATCTTGAATCTAAAATCGTAATCGAATCTATTTTGTCTATTTCATTGGGTTTTGATATTATCTACGAATGGTTAGTTATCCCTTCGAACTAACCAATACCCCTGTATACTTCGTAGATCAGATAACCCAATTGTTTTGTAGTTGATTGAGTTGTTCTCATATCTATTGTTGATATTCTGATTTGGTAAGCCAAATGCAGAATTGATATCCAGTTTGATTTGGAAAGATATTTCTCTATCTTTCATCTATCTTTGTTATCTCCTTAGCAAATTTCGAGGACGAAATTTCTTAAGAGGGGGAATCTGTAATGATCCCAGTTTAATGACGAATTTAAATTTATAATTTAATTGAATTTTTGGATTAAATTATGGATTTGTTTGAATTTTTCAAATTTAGTAAGAAAAGTATACATATTTATTTTTGAATTTGATTTGAAACTCAATGATGTTTTCTTTTGAACTGGATTCTAAATAAAATTTTGATTTGGAAAGTTAAAATATATTCGAAATGAATTTTCTTTAAAAGGTTATAAAAAGTATAAAATAAAAATTTATCCTAAAAAAATTTAAATATAAGTGTAAAATATAAAAATAAAATATATGATATAAATTAAATGTTTGGCTTGTTAAACTTGAATAGAAACAAACAATAAATTTAATACTTAAGTAAGAAATATAATTATAAAATAAATTACAAAATATGAAGTAAACATACGAAGTAAAAATATAAATTATAACAACATATTAATTTAAGAATATCTACAATACAAAACCTTTACTGTAAAAGCCCGAAAATCCGTACTCCTTGAATAGACACTAATCTCCATTGATTAACACAAGATGAACGGAAATTCGAACCATTATGGTTTAAGAAGGAGAAAAAGGTAGAAGAAGAGAGAAAAAGAAGCAACAGAACAATATCAGAATCTAACAATCGCAGCGGAACAACATATAATAGATAAATGAATAATCTTTAAACAAAGAACTATATCAGTTATTACATCACATCACATCACATTACATTATATCATCAGAGTGTACAACAACAAACAACAGAAAAGAAATACTATATACTAGTGAATACGTCATGCCATCCAGCTTGCCTCCAGCAACTCCTGAATTCCAGAATATTCTGATAAACCTGACTCTTGACTGCCCGTGTGGAAATTGGTGGGCACCCAGAGTTTAGGAAGGAAAACAATAAACTCTGAGTCAATCATGTGACTGGTGTGAGAACTTAAAACAGTTTATCTTTAAAACAAAGAACATGATAATTTTAAAATAGATTTCGCAATGCTTTTTAGAAAACGAGACTACCATAAGGCCTCCCGCACACACACATAATGCAAACGTAGAATTGGAGGAGATTTCTCCTTATGATAGTCAAAGATGCTTGATATGCATTAAAAAGAAACATTTGATATTATTACTAGTGCATAGTGTAGGCAAAATTCATTTCGAAAGTAAAGATATAAATCTTAGCCAACATACGACCATTATCGTATTCCTACTATAGCTACCATCTAAACAGTGGGGCGCCACCATAAGTAAATGACAGGTTTTACAACTAAAACCGTACAAATCTCGTATTGTTTCTTTGGATTTCCAACAAATGGTCAGGCCAAGGAACTTCCCATTGCCACATGAGTGCGCGTCTGGAAAGACGACCCGAGAACCAAACCGGATCTCTGCCAACACAAGGCCGGGTTACCCTTAACTGGGTAACTACTGACACGAATATGTCATCCCCCGATCGTAACCGATCTATCCGAGGATCCTTGATTTCCAACAACCACAAAATTTGCAGCAACAACATAGGTTAAATATCTGGGCTCCATACCATGATACCACCTCTATCCAGAAGGAATGACATACACTAAAGGTGTGCCACCCCCTAATAATCTTGCTGCATCCTTCCTGTTTTGACCATTTCCGGGGTGTGAGGTCCGACGAAGTCTCGTCCACAAAGCCACGCTTTATACAAATGCTGTGCTTTTGGCCAACAAATGATCAAAGTAATGATCACCAAGATAAATGATCAAACAAATGATCATATCACAAATGATCAAACAATGATCATCCCGCAGCAACACTCAGCATGCCACGCTACCAAATTGGGAGTATATCACCAATAACCTTCAACTACATAACCTCTGAGCTCGTACGTCTCAGAGAAGGGTGTTAAGCTAAAAGAATAAATTCTCCGCCACCAATAGAAATATATTTGAAAGAAATCAGCTTTATATCTCAATTTGTAATGTCAGACATACAATCCATACAAGTCTGTTTCGGGCTCGAACAGAACCGAAGGCACTTCCAAAGAAGTCCTTGCAATCCGGATATTCACTAATCACGACCGGACTTCCCGTCACTAAGGGTGATAAAACCTCTATATCGGAGATCAGCCGATGCAGAGTCATTCGACGGTAATCCTTCCGTTTTCACAAATATCCGGTCTTCAACACCGGTCTTCAAATGCAATTTATAACGACGTATCACATATTCGGAATGGGTTATACGACCCCAAGGTCCTTTTCCGGCTAACCCGAATAGTGAGCGCTTATTCAAAAATAAGTGTAGCATTCAAATTCAAGCAATCACAACAAATACCTATTTAAAGGTAAATATTGATAGTCGGATTATTTAACTATCAATAGGCATTCTCAACATCACCAAATTCCAAATAATTTCACAAATTATTTACTTTCCAAAATATCTTTACTAGATATATAATTTCCCTACTTCAACCATTTGAAAACAAATTTTCAAATCACTTTTCACCTTTACCACTTTTGAAAACATATTTCAATCATTTTCCTTACGCGGAAATACTTTCATTTCAACATGGTTCATTTAAACCAATTTAGATAAATCCTTACCGATTTACTTTAAATTTACGTTCCAAATTCGTAAATTTATTCCCATACTTCAAAAAAATAAATCAACGTTTATTTTTAAACAAATTCCCTTTCCTTTTATAAATTCCGTAGTGAATTTACAATTCCAAAATATCTATGAATATACGATTTTCAAATCGATTTTTTTAATATTCATTTTCAATTTATCTTTTAAAAGATACAACCTCAAAATATTTCACTTCATATTGGAAAAAGCATTTCCATACTTATTTAATAATAAGTAATTCACCAATCTATTTATTTTCAACACTTGGAAAATATTCAACATACTTAAATCGAAATTAAGTATATATTTCATTCTTTTAAGAAACATTCTCTTAAACACATTTGTTTGGGCCAAAACGAATGTTGCGTAAAACATCGTTACGACAACCCAAAATCACTAGTATAGGGATTCAAATTTAAAATAGATATATAAATCCCAATACTATACAAAAACATTTCCTTTCGGAAATCATTACTATAACAACAGTGTTATAGTCCACCATTTCCTTCTATTTCTTGAAAACGTCTATTTCAACAATGAAAGTTGAATTCTATCTTTTCGATGTTTAGCACATTTTAAAACATCGTTAAAACGATTAACTTCATTTTATAATATTCATTTTCCCAAGCATATCCATTTTATTAAATAATATATTCACTGTCCAAAATCGTGAATGTACTTCCTTAACCAATTTCAACATTCAATTTATCAAATTCCATTGATTTCGAATTTATAAACCATGTCTATAAATTCCATTTCTATTTATAAGCTTCGATTTATAAGTCTCCTTTATTAATCCAATTCAATTTATAAAACTCAATTTTATACCAGAAGTCCATATTATAAGTTAAGAACTTATAATCCATTTATTTACAAATCGTTCTTTTAAAACTTTGCCAATTACAAATCTTATTCACTTATGAATTCATTTATAATTCATTTTAACGCTTGTAAAAACTGGTTTTATAATTCCTATATTTTTAATTTATAAATATCAAATTTTAAATCTTTTATATAAATTGTTTTTAAAACAATTCAAAAATCCCAATTTAACTAAACTTATTCTTTTAATAATTTACAAATCTTTATTTAAAGCTTATATACTTCAAAATCATACTTAAGTATTATTTTCCAAAAATCATAACTTTTATGAAAATAAAATTATAACGTTTATTTATTTTAACAATTCAAAATTTAATAAAACGTATACTTTCGAAAATCACTTAAAAATCCCTTTTAAAAACCAAAATCATTATTTTAAAACTTCAGAAATGGATCCGATGATGCAGCAGCACCAAATAGTCAATCACGACATCCAAATATCAACTATCGATGTGATAATCAACAAATATCACAATATTTGTAAATAAATCAATACAGTTGAGGAATCTAGTTGGATCCCTCCAACCTGTTTTCCCTGCATCCACAAACATTAGCACAATACCAATTCCGTTCAAAGCGGAATATCGCGGTATATGGGATTTATAAAATATTATCCGCTTAATAGACGGCGCAATAGGGTCTCATCCGCTATATAATGCGGGAAAATCAATTCCAAGTACATAAATAGTACCAATTCCAAACAAGTTGGAATTATTATGTTTTTAATAAATAACATCCGCTTACTAATGACGTATAATGTCTATTTTAACTATCAATAGATAACAATCATCATTCAAACATACAATCAACAATTTTAAATCTAACCTTTTAAAATATAAATCGAAACTATTCAATTTGAGTGAGGAGTCTCACCTCGATTTTCCGATAGCACTTTGTAGCGTTTTATTTCAAATAAAATTAAACGGACGTTTAATTTTACCCGAAATTTTTGCTAGCTCAAATAAATTCCAATCCAATTCCATAGCGTAGTGCTCGTCAAAACGAACCCTTCGCAATTTGTTTCGTGCGTTTTCGACATCGCATGAAAGAGTTACAACATTTGTACAAATTAAAATATAATTGATTTACATTTAATATCTCATTTTCTAACCCTAATTCAACATCTGCCGTTATTTTTGAAGCATCAAATCTTGGCCGTGTTTTTTTAGCTTCTTCCCCAGGTTCAAACTCACGAACACGCAACCCATGCCGCCCTCTTCCATCAAATTCTTGCTCCACCATCGTCGACCTATTCGACGATCAGCAACTTCTATTCCCTTCACCTACACGTGCTTTAGCTTCACCGTGAATATGGACCAACTCGGCACCCTCCTTGCATCACTTTTCGTGCGCGAACTGCAGGCCGACGGCCCCCCTAGCTCCTACCACACTGCTCCAAATCCCATCATCCCCGTATAGATGTGAAGCTCACATCACACTCTACATTTTCTTAGTTTATAGCATTTGATGATAGTGAGTGGATTGAGAGCAAATAAGGAAGAAATTATAGAGCGATTTCAGCCATTGAACACTAGAACTGGCGGCTAGCATTTAGGGTTAGTTTTTTTTTTCAATTTTGTGAAATGGGGGGGGGGGCTTTTATAGAAATTTCAACGAACACTATTCATTCCGAATTTTTCGAGCTTTAAATCTCGCGCGGTGACTGGCGTTTCTAGGGTTTACCCCGCGTTCTGGACACAATGGAATAGGTTTCGGAAGCTAATTCGATCATATATGCAAGTTACGGTAATAAACGATCAATTTAAATTAAATCGATTTAAACTAATTTCTAGGCGTTTTGGCCTGCCCCGGACAAACGGTAAATTCGATTGACTTGAAATTTGAAACCTTACAATAATATCACATTACGGATCCGATGAAACTAGTTTCGTAGAAATCCGAGACTGTTTGAAAAATGACTATTTTAACTCGCCAAATTAATATTAAAACAATTTCGATGCGTTTCGAGCTGCCACGGTCAAACGAACACTCCGATTGCTACGAAAATTGAAATCCGATAATAACAAACCATTACGGATCCAATGGAACAAGTTTCGTCCAATTCTGAGACTGTTCGAAAATTGGCTATTTTTCACTAGTCGATAAAATATTAAAATATTCAATTTTCACAAATAAACTTCTAATTCAATTTTAAAAGTTCTAAAATATCATTCTAACTCCAACATGATTAAATAAAATTTGACAAATCAATTTTAATCATATTAAACTCGATTTTCAATTATTTCTGTAATTTCAACTATTAAATTATCGCTTTAATTATCCAATTAAATCCAATTATTCGATAAATAAATTATTCGACTTATAAATTTCACTTATTAATATTTAAAATCAATTAAACATATAATTTTAAATTAATAAAAATTCTGGGTCGTTACATGTACATACAAAAATAAAAATCAAATGGATTTTATATAGACAAAAGTACACATGTATATGCTTGTACAAAGTAAACAAAAGGAATACATACAGCGTGGGTTGTAACAAGGACTCTTGCATTTAATACCCAAACACAAAATAATCTCTTCAGCACGACTTGATATCATTTCGGCCTCCATATAAGAAAAAAATCTCTGATTAAAGGTATATAAATATTTATAAAGTACAACTAAAATCTTGCTTCAATATTTTACTAAAACCTGTACACTTCTTTATATATCAATCTATGCATCAGTTCGTTTATCCCAACTCAGTAAATCTGAAGTAAAGAAAATCAGTGTCATCATTTTATAAACTACAATCCAATTCAACTAAAACAAAACAGGAAAGAAGATCCAGGAAGATCAAAAAAAAAACCTACAGCCTTTAAATACAAAAATTGTTCTCTGTTTCAACTATATTGGGGTGAGTAAACTTCTGTTTAAAAACAATTTATGATCTGATATTATAATGATACTCATAATAATTGTTGAAGTAGTAAAACAAATGATGTTTACATGCATGGATTCATATGTGACATGATTTGGGTTGTGAATATCTATGTACTTCTGCTCTCTGTTCTTTTTGGTTTCCAGGGTAGAAAATCAGTAAGAAATCCAACATCTCTTCGTTTATTCACCATTGGACTTTGAAGTTAAACAAAACAAGTTTGTTTGTACTTGAAATAGAATCTAGAAACATTCTTAGCAGCTTGGTATTTTTGAGCATCAAGAAAAATATTTTGTTTATAGGGAGGTTTCAACTTTTGAAAAATTCGAATACAACGATTTGATACTTCAAGCATATAACTCGAATCCCCATTAAAAATTAGGATTTTTAAATATGGTTTGATGATTTTTAGGCGTGTGGTTCAAGAGCGGGTCGTCGACGAATGGAAAATGGGTTTTGGTCAAACTACGGTGGTCGAAGGCACTAGGGGGGCCGGAGTTTCTCGAGGAGGTAGAGGAGCTTACGGGTTATCGGAGAAAAATGCTTGGAGGTTAATCAGAGCCTTGTGGTAACGACGACGATCTTTTTTTGGTTGTAACCCTAATTTTACTTGGGTTTAAACCTTCGATTACCAAGGCTTCCATAGTTGATCGAGTGTAACGACACTCAAGGGAAGGCTACTGTGGGGGTAGTCGGAGAAGTAGCCGGAGGTGGCGACGCTCTTGTGGTCGGAAGATTATGTGTGAGGTGATTGTCGATCGGAGTATTTCTTTCCAGTTTGATTGAGTTGCCTCGAATTCGATTCTAAATAAAACGATGGGTGCTGGGTGATGGATTGGGTTGAGGGGGCCAATGTTGACTTAGTGGTCGGTGGCGACATGATCGGTGATGGCCAGATTGGCGTGCACCGTGCACGCGTGGGTCATGTGTATCGGGTGGTTAGTGTGGGGGGTGACTCGAGTAGGACTCGAGCAAGTGGATGTTTTTTACGGGTTCAAGCTCGAGTATATGAGTTAGTTGCCTGCTAGTATAATTTGATCTGAACTTAAGTTAACTAAAAAAAATAAAAAGGGGAAGAATAAGAACGAACGTACAGGTAGAGGTCTCCAGGAAAAGGGGTGTTCGACTCGAAGAAATACTCGAGTATCATAGGGATGGAATCGGGTTTTTGTCAAACTGGAATATTATGTTGTAAAAGTATAAAGTTAAACAACTTGCTTTCTACAAGTTTTAAATACTATAACTTAATAAAGCGTTCAACTGTTAAAGTCAAGAAATTTAAACAAGTCTTAATTATTTTAGTTAATACTTTAGTAAGGTTTTTAACATCTATTTATTATTTTTTAATCAAGTAATTAAGTTAAGTATAAAATTAATTAACATTTAAAATTGTAATTAATATTAAATTGATTTTCAAAGTTTAAAGAAGATTTCTTTGAAAATGTTAATTAGTGAATAATTAATATTAATTGATTATTTTCTGAAAGTAATTAAGAATAATTACTTTTTAATTGTAATTAGTAATGAATTAAGTAATTTATGTATGAATTCATAGTTAATTAATTAAGTAATTTCATTAAGAATTAAGGATTTATAATTGATTAATTAAGTAATTAATGATTAATAAATGGGTAGTTAAGTTGATTTATAATTAAGATTTTTACTTAATGATTAAGGGAAATCAATTTAGTAATTAAGGTCTAATAATTGATTAAGAATTGATTTGTTAATTAACCAATTTGAAATGAAATAAGTAATCAATGGATAATTAATGATAAATTAATCAGGGTTAAAGAATTAACTCTCAAGTAATTGATTAAATTTGAATTAATTACAATAAGAACTAAAGATGATTGCTCATGGATTGTGTATGTAGGATATCTGATTTGTTGTAAAATGAATTGATATTTCTGTTTGAAATTGTGATGCTGTGAGATGTGAATTACTCTGTGCTGGATTATGATTGGTGATTTTATTCTGTACCGATGAGAAAACCCCTTTGCCTATAAAATGGCATTTGAATTTCGATGCGACAATAATCCGGATTCTGGTTAGTTGTCCGAAACCCACATCGAATCGTAATGATGAATCTTTGTGATTGATAAATTTATTTATCTATGAATCTGTGAATAAAGATAAGCGTTATGGATTATATCGCTTATCGATATTGATATCTTTCTAATAATTGATGTTGTGCACTATTATGTAAAAACCCCTGGACAACACTTAAACACACACAAATGGATTTCACGCGGAAATCGGTTAAGTCACAGATTTTTAAATAAGTTTTGAATTTGAATTTTTAAATTCAAATGGTTTTGTAAATAAATTAAGTTTAATGTGAAAAGCTTTTCAAAAGGTATTTTAAGGATGAAAGTTATTTTGAATAACTTAAAAAAAATTGGAATTTGAATAATTCGATTTAAATTGAAATTCAAAATCTGAAATTGAATTCTATATCAGTATTTATGATTTAAAAAGGACTTTACAAGTTATACGGGTTTAATCCGTTTTTAAAGCGTTGTTTTGGGAATTTGAATTAACCCAAAGATTGTAACCTGTATAAATGGAATTGGGTTTTTTCGAAAAAAAACTATTGTTTCTAAATGATGAAAAGCTTTCATATGAGAAATGAATTTCAAATTGTATTTAAAGGATTTCAAGTTTGAATTGAAATAGTTTTCCAAGTTATGGGGAAATCTTTGGAAACAGTTTTGAAAGCTATGAGATAAATCTTGATTTTAAGATTTAAATGAGTTAATCTAATTGAAATGAAAATTGCTTTGAAATCCGTAAGTGGATCTTTGTGAAACTAAATGAACTTTGTGAAGTAAATCTTTTTGTTTATAGGATTTGAAATGGTAATTGGTTTAAACCATTTGAAAGAAAGTTTGCAATTATTAAGTTGTGACTTAATTGAAACCCCATATCCATATGTTTTTAAATATTACGCTCATTATTCGGTTTAGCCGGGAGAGGACCGAATAATGATACGTCGTTATAGATAGCATTTGAAGACCGGTGGTGAAGACCGGGTATTTGTAAGAATGATAGGATGACCTATCGATTGTCTCTGCACTGAGTTGCTCCGGTATAGAGATTCCCTAAGCGATGGGAAGTCCGATCGGGATTGTGAATACCCGGATTGCAAGGGCTTCTTTGGAAGTGCCTTCGGTTCTGTTCGAACCTGGAACAGACTTGTATGGATTGTATGTCTGACATTACATTTTGAGATATAAAGCAGATTTCTTTCAAATACATTCTTGTTGGTGGCGGAGAATTTATTCTCTTAGCTTAACACCCTTCTCTGAGACGTACGAGCTCAGAGGTTATGTAGTTGAAGTTATTAGCGATATATTCCCAATTTGGTAATGTGGCATGCTGAGTGCTGCTGATCATTTGTGACGCAGCGGATAATTCGGAACAAAACTTTAATCGATGAAATGTAGCAATCGGTGAGTTGAAGATACCAAAATGCCCAAGTTCGTTGATCCAAAGATACCGAACTCTAGCTATCTCAAACACGTTGATAGCGCACTATACCGTGTTTAAAGATCTACGATTCTTCGCACGTTGATCTAGCGCACTAGATTCCGTGAATCGGCTTCAACAAACGTGGATTCGAGCGCACTCGAATGACGTAAGTGGAGATAGGAGATTACACTCAACTACCAATTGGTATGAAAGCACAAAGCTAACAAAAGAGAATTTTATTCAAAAATCAACAACCCAAAATGTACAACACACGCGTATTTATAGTATTTCACAAACCAGCCATAAGTCGTGACCGACTCATGAACCCCCCCGACTCATCATAAGTCGCTGCCGACTTAGCTCACATCATACCTGTATACAACATACGACTCATCAGTATACGACTCAAGGCAAACGACTCACGACTTACAACATATCACAGTGCACGACTCAAAAAAATACAACCGACTCATCATACAAAGCGACTCAACATACAACGTCATACGACTCATCAAACACACAGTGCAAACGACTCACTACAACAGTACACGACTCATAACATCAACGACTCAACAAGCCAACACATCCGACATAGTACACGACACATCATAAACGACTCAACTCCATGCCGACTCACGACTCATAGCTTCAGCGACTCATCAGCTGACCGCCTCAGTACCCATACGACTCAAGTCCGTGGCGGCATGCCCCTTCGAACGACTCAGTTAAGTCGTGCCCCACTTCCTCCGACTCAAGGCTTTCCAAAGATGGTGCTTTCCTTGCTTTATGATGAGTCGTAGACGACTCATGAACGTGTTGTTAGGTCGGAACATTTTCCCCTGAACTTGGTTAAGTCGCAAACGACTCAAGTCCTTGCCATTATCTCGTCTACGACTCAACTCTGCTTCCTTTCTATGACTTAAAGCGTTGTTAACTCGCTGGTGACTCATCAGGCATGAACGGCTTATACTCCCATCAACTCGTAACATCTTTTCCTTAGGTCGGCAACGACCCAAGCTTTCACTGAGTCGTGAACGACTCATCACACCACACCATAAAATCATGTTTTCTGGGATTAAACTTTGCACAGCTTCTTCTCTGATCTTAGCGGCATCATCCTCCCCTGGTTGAGAAAAATTCGACCTCGAATTTGTAAATTCTTCCTCAACAATCTCACCTCCATGATATGGAATTAAATGTTTGACGTTAAAAACATCAGAAGTATAAACATTATCTGGTAACTTTAATCGATAAGCATTCTCATTGATTTTCTTTAAAATTTCAACTGGACCAATTTTCCGCGCCTTCAACTTGTTATAAGTACCTATTGGAAAACGATCCTTTGTCAATATAGCATAAACCAAATCACCTTCCTTAAATTCAACATTTCGACGTTTCAAATCTGCAAACTTCTTATATTTCTCATTCGATTTCTCCAATCGTTCCTGAACGATTTTATGACATTCAGTCAGCTCATCAACAAAATCGACAGCTCGTTTAACTGTTTCTTTCGACTGTGGTACTACTGCCAAATCCAACGGTCCCCTGGGTAAATTTGAATAAACAATCTGAAACGGACTGAATCCCGTGCTACGGTTCACCGCATGATTGTGAGCAAATTCTGCCTGGCATAGCTTCATGTCCCAACTTCTCAAATTATCCTGTACAAGGCAACGCAACAAATTTCCCAATGACCTGTTAACAACTTCTGTCTGCCCATCAGTTTGTGGATGATAAGCACTGCTAAATTTCAGTTTCGTTCCCACCATCTTCCACAAACTCAACCAAAAGTGACTCAGAAAACGAGTATCTCGATCAGAAACAATAGATTCTGGTAAACCATGAAGTCGATAAATCTCCTTGAAAAATAACTGCGCCACTCGAACTGCATCGGCTGTCTTTTTGCAAGCAACAAAATGTGTCATCTTCGAAAACCTGTCCACCACAACAAATATCGAATCATTTCCTCTTTGAGTTCTCGGCAAACCCAAAACGAAATCCATGCTAATATCAACCCATGGCTTAGATGGTACTGGTAACGGCATATACAACCCTGCATTCGTTGCTGTCCCCTTTGAAACTTGGCAAATATGGCATCGCTCCACAAATCTTTCCACCTCTTTCCTCATCGACGGCCAAAAGTAAGTTTGCGAAATCAACTGCAAAGTACGATCACGGCCTACATGTCCTTCCTCGTGCAACTCCTTCACAATCTTCATCCTCAAACTACAATCCGGAATACATAAACGATTTCCTTTAAACAGAAAACCATCAACTAACATGAATTCATTGGTACTCCCATCCTTCACTTTCTCAACATATTTCTCAAAGTAAGGATCTCCTTCAATCATCTCAGGCAACATTTCAAACCCCGTCACTTCAATCTTCATTGTCGTTAGTAAATGACTCCTCCTACTCAAAGCATCAGCTACTCGATTCGTCACCCCTGATTTGTGCTTAACGACAAAAGTAAACTGCTGTAAATACGAAATCCATGATGCATGTCTCGCAGAAATCTTATCTTGCCCCTGTAAATGTTTCAAAGCTTCGTGATCAGTGTACAGAACAAATTCCTTCTGAAATAAGTAATGTCTCCAATGCTTAACAGCCTGAACAACAGCATAAAATTCAACGTCATATGTACTGTATCTCATCTTTGCCCCTGACAGTTTCTCACTAAAATAAGCAACTGGCTTCCCATTCTGACTCAGTACTCCTCCAATACCAACCTTCGAAGCATCAGTATGCAATTCAAACAATAACTGAAAATTCGGTAAAACAAGAATTGGTGCAGACGTCAACAATTCCTTGATCTTCTCAAAGGCAACCTCCGCTTCTTCTGACCACACAAACTGTTTACCCTTCATGCAATCAGTCACTGGAGCCATCACGCTACTGAAGTGTGGAATGAATCTTCGGTAGAATGACGCTAGCCCATGAAAACTTCTCACTTCTGTAATTGTCTTTGGCTGTGGCCAATTCCTGACTGCTTCAACTTTGCTCTGGTCAACTTGAATACCTTTCCCTGAAACAACATAACCCAGGAATAAAACACTAGGTGTCATAAACACACATTTCTTGGTAGCAGCATAAAATTGTTCTTCACGAAGAATAAGCAACACTTCCCTCAAATGTAGAACATGCTCTTCCGTACTCCTGCTATAAATCAAAATATCATCGAAATAAACCACGACGAACTTTCCAATGAATGGTCTAAAAATTTGATTCATCACCCTCATGAATGTACTAGGTGCATTTGACAAACCAAATGGCATAACCAACCATTCGTATAACCCCTCTCTAGTTTTGAAAGCTGTCTTCCATTCATCTCCAGGTCTAATTCGAATCTGATGATAACCACTCTTCAAATCAATCTTCGAGAATATAGTTGCCCCACTCAACTGATCCAACAAATCATCCAACCTCGGCATAGGAAATCTGTAACGAACAGTGATCTTATTCAAAGCTCTACTATCAGTGCACATTCTCCAAGTTCCGTCCTTCTTTGGTACCAACAATGCAGGCACAGCACACGGACTCAAACTTTCCTGAATACGACCCTGTTCAAGTAATTCTTCCACCTGCCTTTGTAACTCCTCATGTTCCTTCGGACTCATTCTGTAATGTGGTCGGTGTGGTAACACTGCCCCCGGAACAAGATCAATCTGATGCTGAATGTCTCTAAGTGGTGGTAACTCCTTTGGCAACTCCTCTGGAAAGACATCTTCAAACTCTTCCAAAACTGGCTTTGCTTCTTCGGGAATCTCAACTTCTTCACTACTCTCTCTCCCAATCAACAAAAACACTTCCGGTTCTTCCTCCACTTCTTTAACAAACTCCTTCAAAGTCAACAGAGTTTTCAATTCTTCAATCTCTTCTAGCTTGCTCTCTTTCTGCTGCTGTTTCTTGGGAACCAAAGTGATTTTAGTACCCTCGAACATGAAACTGTAACTATTGGCACGACCGTCATGCTGAACTGCTCTATCAAACTGCCATGGTCTACCCAACAATAAGTGACAAACATCCATATCTACGACATCACACCAGATTTCATCTTTGTACTTCTTCCCAATTGAAAAATTAACACAAGCCCTCCGACACACTTTCACTTCACCTCCCTTCCGTAACCATGCTAGCTTGTATGGTTTAGGATGCTTCTCGGTCTTCAAGTTCAACTTTCTCACTGCTTCTGTAGAAATAATATTATCACAACTTCCCGCATCAATAACGAACTTGCAAACTTTCCCCAGAATAGTACATGTCGATTGAAAAATATTGCTTCTCAGCCAACTACAATCCTCCTCTTGCTTAGGTGTCAAACAACTTCTCCTCATCATAAGATTACATCCTTCATCTCCCGACACTTCTTCTTCCTCCTCAACATAAGATACATTTGAATACTCTGCCTCCTCACCATCATCTGCTTCAATCTCCGCAACCATGGTTCTCTTCTTCGGCTTTGGACATTCGTTGCTTTTGTGACCCAACTCCTGGCAATTATAACATTTGAAAACACTGCTAGCCTTTGCTTTCTCAGCCTCCTTCACCACTGGTTTGGTAACTGGTTTAGGAACATTAGAACTTCCGCCAACACCCCTTGCTTGATTATTGGAATTAGTAAACACACCACCTCCACGCCTTCCTTGTTTCTCCCAAGCTAACGCTTTCTGATGTGCCTCTGCAACGGATCTAGGATCAAACATATTAACCATATCCTGGATCTGCATTCTCAAACCTCCAACGAATCTAGCAGTTAGCTGTTCTTCTGTCTCCATGATATCATTCCTGGCAATGAGTTGGTAAAATTCATCAGCATAATCACTAACAGACTTTGTCCCCTGCCTCAGATTCTGCAACCTTTGGTACATAAGTGACTGGTAGTTGTAAGGTAAGAAAGTAGATCTCATCAACTTCTTCATCTTCTCCCAAGATTCTATCTTTGACTTCCCCATTCGTTCTCGAGTAAGTTTAGTTTGCTGCCACCATGCCAATGCTCTCCCCCTCAGCCTTGTAGCAACTAACTTCACCCTTCGATTCTCCGGCACCTCCTTGAAATCAAAGATTTCCTCCACATTAGACAACCAATCTAAAAACTCCTCAGCAACCATCCCGCCTTTAAATTCTGGAATTTCCATTTTCATACCCGACTCCCAACGACGATCATCCTCCACATCACGGTACGAATTCCGAATTTGGTCTCGATCTCTATAATGAATACTTGCTCTATCACCCTCTTCAACAAAATCAAAAGTACGCCTACATCGATCTCGACTAACATCATCCCTTCTCTCATGCATGCTTCTTTGACTATGTCTCTCTTCATCTCTATATGCTTCATGGTCAAATTCACGATGACTTCTTCTTTCTTCATGTGCATAGTCATGATGATCTCTTCGTGATGAAATTGATGTTTCTCTTCTATCTCTACAAGAATGTGGTGATACCCTCCTCGCTTCCGTAACCAATGGCGAAACTCGGTTTCCTCCATGGTTCGAGTTTGGTGATCTCCTCCTTTGATTCAAATCATTCATCAATCTCTCCAATTTACCAATGCCCTCATCAAATTTATCATTAATACGTTGTTCCATAAGCTCGGCTTCTTCTCTACGATACAAAGCTCAACGTTTTGATGTCGGTTAGCTCTCCTTGGTGGCATGGTTGTAAACTTCACAAGACTTCAAAAATTCCACACAGGACTTCAATCAACAAGTCACGGTTCAACAATGTCTCGGCTCCAACTTATCTCGGCTTTGACACTTCACGGTTCAACTTAGGTCGACTTCAACAATGCACAAAGCTCGGCCTAACTTTAGAAACCCTTCAAATTTGGCGCGCAACTTTACAAGACTAAATTCAAACACCTTTGCTCCTTTTGATCCAAAATGGAATAGATCAAATACTCCAAACTTGTTGCAACTTCAATATGAACACGATGAACAACTTCAACTTCAAAAACTTCAAAAACTTGGCTCCAAGAATCAAACTTAGCTATGATTGGCTAAGAATGGCTCCGATACCAATAATGACGCAGCGGATAATTCGGAACAAAACTTTAATCGATGAAATGTAGCAATCGGTGAGTTGAAGATACCAAAATGCCCAAGTTCGTTGATCCAAAGATACCGAACTCTAGCTATCTCAAACACGTTGATAGCGCACTATACCGTGTTTAAAGATCTACGATTCTTCGCACGTTGATCTAGCGCACTAGATTCCGTGAATCGGCTTCAACAAACGTGGATTCGAGCGCACTCGAATGACGTAAGTGGAGATAGGAGATTACACTCAACTACCAATTGGTATGAAAGCACAAAGCTAACAAAAGAGAATTTTATTCAAAAATCAACAACCCAAAATGTACAACACACGCGTATTTATAGTATTTCACAAACCAGCCATAAGTCGTGACCGACTCATGAACCCCCCCGACTCATCATAAGTCGCTGCCGACTTAGCTCACATCATACCTGTATACAACATACGACTCATCAGTATACGACTCAAGGCAAACGACTCACGACTTACAACATATCACAGTGCACGACTCAAAAAAATACAACCGACTCATCATACAAAGCGACTCAACATACAACGTCATACGACTCATCAAACACACAGTGCAAACGACTCACTACAACAGTACACGACTCATAACATCAACGACTCAACAAGCCAACACATCCGACATAGTACACGACACATCATAAACGACTCAACTCCATGCCGACTCACGACTCATAGCTTCAGCGACTCATCAGCTGACCGCCTCAGTACCCATACGACTCAAGTCCGTGGCGGCATGCCCCTTCGAACGACTCAGTTAAGTCGTGCCCCACTTCCTCCGACTCAAGGCTTTCCAAAGATGGTGCTTTCCTTGCTTTATGATGAGTCGTAGACGACTCATGAACGTGTTGTTAGGTCGGAACATTTTCCCCTGAACTTGGTTAAGTCGCAAACGACTCAAGTCCTTGCCATTATCTCGTCTACGACTCAACTCTGCTTCCTTTCTATGACTTAAAGCGTTGTTAACTCGCTGGTGACTCATCAGGCATGAACGGCTTATACTCCCATCAACTCGTAACATCTTTTCCTTAGGTCGGCAACGACCCAAGCTTTCACTGAGTCGTGAACGACTCATCACACCACACCATAAACTCATGTTTTCTGGAATTAAACTTTGCACAGCTTCTTCTCTGATCTTAGCGGCATCAATTTGTTGATCAAAGCGTGGCTTTTATGAGAAGCGTAGCTTTGTGGACGAGTCTTCGTCGAACCTCACAACCCGGTAATGGCCGAAACATGAAAGATGCAGCAAGGTTTCAGGGGTAGCTTCCTTAGGGTATGGCCATTCCTTCTGGAAAAGGGAAGTATCATGGTATGGAGTCCAGATACTTACTCATGTGGACACTGTATTGTATTACTTTGTGATGTTGTTGGTTTAGAGAGCTCTCGTATAAAGGTCCCTAAGGACCGTTGGTGGCATATCTGAGGTTTTGTTTATTCCCCGGGAAGGGGGGTAGCCGGCCTTGTGTTGGCAAAGATCCGGTTAGGAGTCTCGGGGCATCTTTCCAGAGGCGTACCCATGTTGCAATGGGAAGTTCCTTGGTCTGTCCATTTGTTGGAAATCCATTCATCTAATACGAGCCTTGTACGGTTTTAGTTGTAGAACCTGCCATCTACTTATGGTGGCGCCCCACTGTTAGGATGGTAGCTATAGTAGACATAGTTCGAAATGTCTATGTTGGCTAAGATTTATATTATACTTTCGAAATGTTTTCTGCACTTTGCACTTATAGTAATAATTTCAAAGAAATTTGCGTATCAAGCATCTTTAACTATCATAAGGTGAAATCTCCTGCGATTCTGCGTTTGCATTGTGTGTGTGTGCGGGAGGCCTTATGGTAGTTCCATTTTCTAAAAGTATCGCGGATCTGTTTTAAAATATTTATTTGTTTGTTTTAAAGATATAACCGTTTTAAGTTCTCACACCAGTCACATGACTGACCCGGAGTTTATTATCCCTTTCCTAAACTCTGGGTTCCCACAAATTTTCCACACGAGCAGTCTAGAGTTTGGTTTTTCATATATTTAGGTTCAGTAGATTATATGGAGCTAGTTCAGTCTTTGGATGTGGACGAGACTTGCTTGTCTTGGTGAAATCTTGATGGTGAAGCGAGCTAGGAGTTTTGGAGCTTTGTCTTTGGTGCTTTTGGATCAGAGTTGCAGTATTGGATATCTGTGAAGACTTATCTCATATTGTATCATGTTCCGTTGTATCATGTGTTGTATATTCTTTGATGTTGATGATTACCATTGTATCAAATTGATGTATCAGATATTGTGTTCATGTTGTATCAGTGATATCATTTTTTTCCGTTGTGTTATTTATCTTCTAATGGGTGTTGCAAGCTCCCACAATACAAATTCGATGATGTTTGTCGGACATCGAATTCGGGCCGTGACAAAACAAATCCTCTATTGAATAGTGACCCACTTCCAGTGCTTCCACTCAATCTAGCTACAATCAATTGATGGACGTCCTGCCATGATTTTACTATAATCAAAGAGAAGTCTCCACATTGAAAATCAATAGTATTCTCAAGTCAAGAGAACTATGTAATATTGTCGCATCGATATTTTCTATTTGACCTTAGTTATATTAATCAATAGAAAACTATCGAGCAAGTCATTCCATAATTGTCCAATGATTATAAGTATGTAATCTCTAAGAGTCCCTGACAATCATGATAATATACTGCCCAACATTTTAAAAGCATTATGTATTCTAGTCTTAACAGATGCATCGACAAACAATCTCTATATATCTAGATTAGAAAAATTTAAAATGATATGTGTATTAAATTGTGATAAAATACATATGATTATAATAATTATAATTACTATCACAAACACATCATATGTGGATTTTCTTATATAAATATACTTAATAAAAATAATTAATTAATTATAACACTTTATAATAAGTATATTACAAGAAGAAAACACTTTTTTATTTCGAACAAGGTTTTATTACATAGCTGATAATTTACAATAAATTACAGAATTGCACAAGGGAAAAATCCCAACTGTATCAATCTCTAACTTACACTTAAGATCAATTATGGAATCTCGATTCCATCTCTTCGATTAGCTTGACGAGAACCGACCAAGCTAGAGCCTTCATGAATAAATCTGTTATATTATACTTAGTATCTACCCTTTGTATCACAACCTATTTCTTCTCAGTGAATTCTTTGATGAGCTGGAACTTTCGATGAATATTCATGATTTCTTGTGCGCTCTTGGCTCATTTGCGATCCATATTGCCGCATTGTTTTCCCAAAATAATGCTATTGGATTCTCTGTGTTTGGAATCACTCCGAGATCACTTAAAAACTTGAACATCTAGACCGCTTCCTTAGTTGTTTTATTGAGGATGATGTACTCGACCTCCATTATGGAATTAGCTACTATTTCCTATTTGGAACTCTTCCAATTGACAGGCCCACCATTAAGCTAAAAACATAACCTAACACTGACTTACTATCATCGACATCACTCTGAAAGCTAGAGTCAGTACACCTCTTCATAAGGAGGTTTCTATTCCTTATCTTAAGAATAAGTCTGGAATATTTTTTGAATACTTCAATGTACATTTCCAATGTTTTTCTCCAGGATTAGATTGGTATCGGCTTAAGAGTCCTAATGCATATGTCATATCCGGTCTAGTACATACCATAGCATACATTATGGAACCGATCACTTAAGTATGGTGTCCTCTTTGTATTCCTTTCTCCTCATCAATATCAGGAGCTTCCTTCTTAGAAAGGATGCTTGGAATTCTCCATACTGAATCTTTTTGATATGGTATCTATGTATAGGATTCGGGATAATCCCAACACCCTTTCAGATCTATCTCTATAGACTTTTATACATAATATATAGACTGCTTCTCCCAAATCCTTGACAGAAAAATTCGTAGATACCCAAGCTTTCGATGATTACAATAACGAAAAGCCATTGCCAATCAACAAAAGATCATCAATGTAGCATTTCTATGTTCCTTTCGGTATAGGAACACTTTCATTATGTTTTGATAAAAGCCAAACTATTTGATCACTTTGTCAAAACACTTGTTCCAACTCCTTGAAACTTGTTTAAGTCCATAATTGAATATTAATAACATGCAAGTTTTTCCCTCACTCCCACTGACCTCGAAACCCTCGAGATGCGAGATATAGACAACCACTTCTAAATCACCATTTAGAAATCCCATCTTTACATCCATTTTCCATATTTCATAGTTATAGAATGCATCAATGCCTTGCATTATCTGAATGGACTGAAGCATAGCTACGAGTGAAAAAGTCTCATCATAATCAACACCTTGAATTTAACGAAATCCTTTTATAACTGGCATAGACTTATAAGTCTCCACTTGTCCGTCTGTATTTAGAAATTTTTTAAATCCATTTGTAGCCAATGGGTTTTATCTCTTTGGATATGTCAAACAAGTCCAAACTTTGTTTTTATACATGGAATCCATTTTGGATTTCATTGCTCCAAGCCAAAGTGCTTATTCTTTAGTATGCAGTGCTTATTGGAATGGTAGAGGATGTTGTCATCTAAGACATAGTCCTCCATCTTGCCATACATGAGAAAAATGTAGTATCCTATAGTGCGCAAGATTCCCTATCAGGCCTTATAACGGGTTGCGTATTTCATAGATGGGTGAACTTGGTTCTCCGGTTGGTTCAGTGTCAGTGTTGGTTTCTCGGATCTCATCCAAGTCTATAACTTCGCTGTTAATTTATTTTGACAAAAATTCCTTTTCTAAAAAGATAACATGTACGGAAATAATAACTTTTTATTCCTCCATGCCATAAAAATTATCCCGTTGAATTCTTGGGATATCATACAAACTTACATAAGGCTAATCTTATCTCAAGCTTATTGTTCATGACGTCCTTAACATAGGCTGGAAAATTCTACACCTTCAAATAATTGAGGTAGGGTTTCTTCCCCTGCCACATCTCATTTAGCATCTTAGGCATAGAATGGGTGAGCAACAAATTCAACATATGTGTTGCGATTCTAGCGCATATCCCTAATACGACAGAGGTAGCTCAGTCTTACTCATCATGTGATGAACCATATTTCATAAGGTTCTAATCCTTCACTCGAAAACACCGTTTTATTGCAAAGTATATGTTGGAATAACCTAAGAGATAATCCCATTATCTTTTAAATCCTATTGAATTTCTTGTCCAATGTGCTCACCTCCTAGATCGAATCGAAGTATTTTAATCTTTCGGCTGTCTAATTTTCAACCTCATTCTTATATTCAATAAATTTTTCACAGATATCAAATTTTCCTTCGTAAGGTACACATATCCTAATCTTGATAAAGGTTATAAAATAAGAACAGTTATCTTTAGTAATTACAGGCATTGGGCCACATACATTAGTATGCATGAGCCCCAATGGTTCATCAACTCTTTCATTGCTCCTACTAAAGGCATAGTAGGTCATCTTACCATTGAGATACGACTCACGCATATCAAATGATTCAGAATCAAATGATGGAAGAATAAATGTTTCTCTCACTTATACGGCCTAACTTACAATATCAAAGATAATTTTTATTTATATTATTATTCGAATAATTACTCATGGAAAAAACATAATTTCTATTGATCGCATAAATATCATTATCTAAAATATTATCATAGACATTATTGCCATAACATTATTAGTATAGTGAAAAACATAAACAGTCTCAAACAATCAAGACATAGAAATAATTCCCTAAAAAGACTAACATAAGAGAATTTATGTTATATCAAAATAAATGCACTTAGCAAACTCAAATGAAAATTTCCAACCGTCGTTGCATCTATAAAAGACCCATTAACAACTTGAAGCCGCATTTCTCCCTTTTCCATGTGATGTTGGTTTCCAAACACCTAAAATGAATTACAAATATGAGTTTTAAATCTAGTATCCAAAACCGAAGATAATTTATTGATCGTAGAACAATTTAGAATCATAAATATACCTGATGGAATGGTAGAACCGTTCTGCTTCTACTCTTTAACAATCATCAAGTACTTCAAACGATTCGTTTCTAATTGCCTTTCTTGTGACAATGATGACATTCACCCTTGTTCGCAATAGAAGTCTTCTTATTTTTCTTGTAAACCCTTTTTTCTTCTTTGAAACTTGTGAAGATGACTTGTTCCCCTTACCAATAAGTACGGCCCCTTGATCCTTGGACGAAGACTCAGCCGACCTTATTGAGGAGCTCAACGAGGCTTACGTTCAAGTGGTTAATATTGTAGTTTAATATGAACAGCTCATACCGAGGAGTAAGAAACCCAACATTAAATCTACATGCTCTTTATTGCTTATCGCTATGTTTGACTGTGCAAGTCTACCATTATGGCCTTTCATCAATAGTACATAATTGTCCACTTTCTGTCCCATGGTCATCTTGGTATTGAACAATTTCTTCGAAGGTTTGTACCATGTCGAATGAGAGTATTCACCAAAAAGAGCTTTAATACTATCAAAAATGTCATGGATATATTTTTTTTCATGCTGCCTCTGCAGTGACTTGTCTAACATAGACAACACAAAACTTAGGCAACTCCATATCAAAAACTCATTTATCATAGGCATGTCCCAGTTCGAGGTCTACATCATCAGCAAGCTGTTTTTTTAGAGTTGCAATTATCAACGACCAAAGATGTTCTTAAGTCAACCCTACCGTAATCACTCTTAGCCAATCGACATAGTTAGGTCCCATAAGTCTGTCACTTTCAAAAAATAATTTAAGTCTAGACAATTTTCTATAAGTTTTATAGTTGGTAGTTTCGGACAATTTCATAGTATATGTTATTATAATGTTAGTAAGGTTAAACTTTATGTTTCATTTTATTAATAAGCTTCCACTAGCATTTTATGTTTCTTCAAACCCTCTGACGAAACATAGGAATTTTTCGACTTCACTAGTGGGTATGAGGACTCGTTTGCCTTCTGATTCTGACCTTCAGGAACATAAACAAATCATATTCCCACAAACAATGGATAACTCCTTATCAGTTATATCACAGATAACTCCTAACCCATCGTACCTTGTCCTAATCTCATTTTGACTCTAAGGAATATCAACAGATTGAAAGAGATCATTCACTCGTACCTATAAGTTTGTGATGGCCTAAGTATAAATGTACGTACCTTAAGGAATATAAACAAATATGTACATATACCTTACCTTCAATATATTGATAGTGCTACACAACATCCTTAGCTTGAGGTTTATCAACAACTATGGAATAAGTAAGTAATGTATTAATAAAAATGGTAAAGGAGAACTTTATATTAAAGATTCATCATCTTTAATAATATTAAGTGATAGCAATTTATGGAATAATATATTTCTTATGAAATACCCTCATTGTTTAAGTGTCGGACACATCAGAAATCATGGTATACGTATTATATGGATGTATTTATCCCTTAAATTTATTTAGGGTTTATTAAAATTCCACCTTTAATTTTTACATTTATACATTCATTTTATATAATTTTTATCATGATCTAATATGTTCCCTAGAGATGCTTACCAAGTTTTATAGCATGCCAAACAATCTAGCTCGGGAAGTGAAGACTCGCCCGATTCAAGAAGTTTGACCAAAAATAGCTAACTTAAAATTGACCTACAGAACTCATACAAAGTCGGATTGACTTGAAATTTCGGAAGAACATTTAGAAAACATAGAAGAAGGCTCATAAAAAATGTGATCATTTGGAGTTGATTTGATGGATCTCTAGCGACCTAACTAGATGGATCACTAGCAACCCATCTAGATTGAGCACCACAAACTTAAATTTTTATGGTGGGTCCCTGAGACCCTCTATAGTGTTCTTGTAAAGTTTCATTCGATTTCATTAAGCTTCGAGCGAATTATGGATGATTCTTCTAGACTAGATGATCCATGAAGACAGATGATCAAACTAACTCCAAATGACTTGATATTTGGACAAGGCACATAAATAGAAGATAGAAAGACAACCAAACATGGATCACTCAAAAATATACTAAATGGATGGATATCTAGCGATCCATCCCCTATGGATAGCTAGCGATCCATCAAGATAGGTCAGATTTCCCTCAAACTTTTCGAGCTCCTTCATAGCACTTAAATAGAAGATAGGAAGATAACCAAACAAAGATCACCCAAAAATATGCTAAGTGGATGGATAGCTAGCGATCCATCCCTTATGGATAGCTAGCGATCCATCCCTTATGGATAGCTAGTGATACAGAGAAATGACTCAGATTAATTTGAGATTCTCGGTGATGACTTGGCATAACAACTGGACTCTTTTTCACTTGGACTTCTGGCCCAACACTCACTGAATTACCTTACAAATACTCACTTACCTGCAAGTAGAAATAAATCTTTTCCAAAGAGAGATAGCTGCCATTACTCTACTGGAATTCCTTTACTTCTTCTTTCTTCTCCCTCATAATAGTCATCAGGGGGTTACTGTAATTCTCCAGTCAACCCTTGAACTTATGACTTATTCTAACTCATTGTAACTTAGATCTAAGGACTAACTAGTTGATATCTAGAGAGGTTCAACTCGTATAATCATAATAAAGATTGATTAAAGTGGACGTAGGCTAGAGTCAGCCAAACCACTATAAAAATTATATATCATTTTTCTTACTTCTTCTATTTATTTGTTGTTTATCTGAGATTCGTGTGCTGTTGATTATCTGCACGGGTGCTTTCACACTTGATCCACTGTGTTGATCCATTTTTTGGGTTAACGTAGTTATACACATATATCTTTATACATGTATGTATTTCAATATTTATTAATTAACTTTTAGTTTATTTATTTAATTAAATAATTTAATCATATATTTTTAATTTCGAAAATTCTTATTATATGTACACACACTTATAATGTCTTAAATAATTCAAGTCAACATAATATATTATAATATATGGCACGTGTATATATATGTGAGTTTAGTTAATTAGATATTTAATTTATTTATTTATTTTATTAATCTAATTAATATTAAATTTTTGAAATTTATATATTATATTTTCAAAACATTTTTGAAAATTATATTATAACCTGTATAATAAATTTATTAATTTATATTTAGCTTTTAATTTCAAATATTTTTCAATTTCAAGCTTTCTTCTAAAATTAGCCTAAGAATCAATTCAAATTGGGTCTTTTCTATCAGGCATAACTTTAGGCTCTCTTTACCTTTTGGGCTAAATTAGTGGCTAGGTTGGGAGGTTCTAGATTACTTAAACTAAACATTCAACACTACTTTTCTAGACGCCCTACTAAATGGTTAAACATAATTTGGTAGCCCTAACATGACTAATATAGATCGCACAGGTTATTTAGCCCCGATGTTATTTGGATCTTGGCAAGCATGTAGTGGGGTACATGGGAAAATTTCAAAAAAAAATTGTTCCATTTTGGACCTTATCGGGCCAATGAAGTCCAAATTTATTTAGATATTTTCTAAATTTATTTTAAATAAAATCAATATTTAATTTAATTTATAATAAAGTCTTATTATTTTAATGTTATGTTTAATATATACACACACACACATACACACACACATAATATGTGTATCATAGACACATATGAATGTATGTGCATATGCACCATAAAAGGTGTGCATCATTTAACATACTCATGTATAAATGCTAAGATTTATACTGTGACGGACATATTAACCCCTTCTGATACATATGTGTCATCTAATATGTAAGTACACACATACATACATATGTATAATATGTATATTTGCGTGTGTGTATGTACGCGTATATATATACAAATTATAAAATGATATTTTTAAAATATATAAATATATGTAAATATGTACACACATAGACACACACACACACACACATATATATATTTGTACGTGTGTGTACTTAATACTATAAATGCAGTGATTGTAAATTTAATAAAAATAACTACAAATTCAAATTTAAAAATCTAAATCTTAGACTTAAATCTGCATAGTAAATATCTAACAATTCAAATTTTTATTAGTATATTAATTTTAAATATCATTATATATATATTTCAAAACTTGTAAACAATTATACCCATACACACATAATCATACATATGCATATTAAATTAGTATTTAGAATGATATGTATGTGCCTGTGTGTGTTTTGATGTAAATAAATAATTAAATATTAATATATAGATACACATATATATATTTTGCAAGGAATATATATATATTTTCAAAAAAAATTATTTGTAAGAAAAACGACTTTTTTAAATCATGCGGTTTAAAAAAATGTTTTTTAGTTTTGATTTTCATATATAAATAATAAAGTATAAAAATAAAAATAATTTTGAAAGCAAAAACGTATAAAATAATTATTATATATATATTTGTTTGTTTATTTACATAATAAATATATTTTATATACATATATTTTATATACATATATAAATATTGTAAAACTTAAATTTTATATTAAAAATGTATATATACGATTTAATTTTTTCCAAAAACATTTTAGGTATATGTGGATGTGTGTGTATATATATGCATGTATGTACGTTGCTAGATTTATAAATATATTTAATATGTAATATACATGTACTTTAAAATCAAACTAGTTTTAAATGTTTTAAATTATTTTCAAAAACTACAATATACATAAATTTGTTATTATTATTACTGAATGATATATACAAAATTGTGTATACATAATTTTTTAACATACATATATACAAACATATTCATCCAATGTTAATGGCATAATATACATGAATTCGTGATAATATAGACATAAATAATATAACAACATAATGAAATGATAAATGATATATAAATAATATAACTTGGATTAATACCTTGTCCAAAGATGAAGTACCTTGAGATGTTGAATCTATTTACTCCTTGAATCAAAATCTAACCATTTAAAATGAGATACCAAACTGAAAGCAACAACCATCGATCTTTAATATGTATATAATTTTGTGTTTTAGAAGCTTGAAGTAGAGAAGGGATGCAAGGGATATGGATAGCCTAATTAGGTATAGGGGATAAAAAATTCAAGAGAAGAAAAATGCGGTTTGAGGTGTTTAAATAGTGTAGGTTCAAAAGAGCAAAAAGACGATCCGGATCCACCTTTTACCCTAACTTTCCACCTCAATTTGAATCAACATTCAACCCACCTTTCCCCCTCCTATAACTTGCTATAATAGCCCTTATTTGGGCCTCCTAACTGCTACAATCTTTATCAAATAAATATGATTTTAAATTTAATTCAAATGCACATTGATATCGTATATCGATACATGTGTCTATAACTATTATATACTGTAATAGCCCGCAAATCCGTACCCCATGAGTCAACACTATTCTACAACAATCAACTCAAGTTGTATAGAAATACGAACCACTTGGGTTAAAGAAGATGAGGTAGAAGAAGAAAATAGAAAATCATAACAGAATCTAACCATCGCAGCGGAATAAAATATAATAAATAATAAAGGATCTTTACTCAAAAATCAAATATCTCTGTTTATATATTACATCATCAGAGTACAACAATTACAGCTCAACATCAATACCATACAAATGAATACACAGCAACTCAACACAGCGAAATATATATATATATATATAAACAAGTACGAGAGTACATAACGTCATCCAGCTCGTCTTCTGAGCTCCACAGCATCATATCCTGTATCCTATAATACTTGGTTGACCCGAGCATTACAGTTAAATAACACCCGAGTCAGTCTGGAATACCAGCGTGAGAAAATCACACCCAATTGATTATTAAAGTTTCAAAAAATCCTTTGGAAACAAAAGCATCTCGTAAGACCATGCCACAAATAAACATGTCGGGTTTTTACCTTACGATAGCTAAAACAATTTTTATAGAAATCCTCTGATATTATAATAGGGTCTATATACAAATACTTATAAAATAGCTGAAATTTTTACATCTATTAAATTCCAGCTACTAGCCACAGAGTGGGTAATACAAACAAAACACGTACAAGGCTCGTAGGGAGAATGGATTTCCAACAATGACTAGACACTGGGGTACCACCTGTCATAGTACGAGGCCTAGATCACCGTACCGAGGACCACTCCCGATCCCCTGCAACACAGGCCGGACCCATCCCTTACTTGACAGTTTCGAATAAGATCACCCCACGGTTGGGAACAGCAACCGCACCACTAAGCCGAATAAAAAGGGACATCTAGACAGGGATGACCTTACTCTCAAGTGGGGGTTACCCACAAAGCCTTGCTGCATATCCTCTGATTTTCAGTCATTCCCATTTGATGAGGCTTGAGGCTAAGCGTTACCTTTAGAACATTTCACTTAGAATGCCCATCGCCCACCTGACGATGTTCCAAAAGCATTCGTCCATACAAGTCCGTCCCGGGTTCGAACGGAACCGAAGGCACTACTCCTACTACATCCATTTTGGAAATATCCTCAGGATTAGTAGCGACTAGCCTTTGCACTTCACTGCTCCATCTTCGACTCCGAAATCGTTTCCACGAAACGTATAAACCGAATCGAAGTGGTTTTCGAGAAATAAATCTCGATCCCGGTCTCTTCGAAACAATCAATGCATTTGTCCAATATTGATAGTCGGTGATTTAACTATCAATTAATATTCACAAACATCCATCCAACAATAAATAATTTCCCAAATTATTTATTAACCTCAAAATATCTTCACAAGATATATTTCTATTTTCAATCCTTTGAAAACAGTTTCAAAACCATCTTTCTTTTCAGAATAAACTTTCCCAAATATTTTCTATCTCCTCTGAAATCACCAAGCACAAAACTAGATTTCTAAAATAATTTAAAACACTTTACTTTGAAATATACTTTTAAAACATTTAAGTTAAAACTACATCAATAATTTATTAAAAATACCATACTATATGAATATTTGAAAATAAGGTTACTTAATAAATATAAAACTAGGTTTATACTTTTAAAAACATAATATTAAGTCATTCTTTAAATAATTTCTAATATAATAAATTAAGAGAAAATACTTACTTTAGAATTTAAATATTAGAAATAAGAAATTTTCCAAAACTTGCTTTTTAAAACAACTTTTAATCTTTTAACTTATATTTAAAAATTTACTTTGAAAACGTACTTGGTTATCCAGGGAGAATTTCCAATCTCAATCACTTAAATCAATTTCCAAATTGATTCCCAATTTATTCCATTTGAAAAAAAAACTTCTTTAATTACTCAATTTATTTCAAAATTCATTAATTATGCACTTAATTATTATTGTTATTATTTTCCATTTGATTTTATATCTTTTAACTGAAATATACAAATTTCAGCTTTTCCCAATTTATTCTTTATTCTTTTTAATAATTTAAATCTTAAATATTAAACAAATGTTTTGTTCTTTTAAAATAATAATGTCGAAGTTTAAAATTCAAAAATCTTCTGTTAATTCAAATTTCCTTTCCATATACGGAATTTTATTTATTAGAGTTTAAAACTGCTATTTTTCTTAATTATTTAAAATTTCTATAATTATTTCACTTACAAATTCTCTTCGTTTTATTTCCAAAATTCAATTCTATATATCTTGATAACTTAGTGCACTGGAATATATTCAGGGGAAACCGTAAAATCCAATATTCCAATTATCCATAATATTCATCACAGAATATAAAATAATCACATCAGAGGGTATTACATAATTTAAATAAATGTTGAGGGATCCAGTTGGATCCCTCCAACCTGTTTTCCCTGCATCCACAGACGTTAGCACAACATAAAAACCAATCCCAAAATATACCACACTATAGCACATCAATCAATTCAATCATTTAAACAATTATTTAAATTTAATCATTTAAATTTAATTTAACCGAGTGAGATTAACTCATCTTTGATTTCTACTTAGCAATCCATTCCAACCCATTTCATTCCAGCTTGTTTCTCAACTTTAGACCTTGTATAACATTATATAGTTTATTAACGCTTGAATTAATCCATTAATTTAAATTTAACTAATAATTAATTTTTTTTTCATTCTTTTAGCCGTCAAAAAAGTAAATAAATTATTAAACTAGTTAGTCATTATAATACGTTATTTAAAAATAACTGGTAGATTTAAAAATGGGTATATCTATATTTATCTTATTTTTGGAACTACACATATGCTTATACTTATAAAGTAACATGTATTGATTTAAAATATAATTCTTACATGAACTCATAAATATTTTATTTTAAAAATTCCTATTTTTTTTATTAAACCTAGTTATCAAAATAAATTGAATCTTATACCTTCCTAAAACTCCAGCTCGAAGACCACAAATCCACGACCTCGGCATGAACAGAATCCACCGTCGTTCCCTCAGCAACAACCGCACTTCTCTGACTTGCCCTCGAGAACTACCCAACCCAACGATCGTTTCCCCATGCCCCTGCCCTTCCTCCACGCGCACAGAATCCAACACGTCAACCCTTGCAGCCCTACCCGAGTCGAGATCGCGACAACGTCTCCTGCCATCGGAGCTACCCACGAAGCCTTGGATCCCTCACGCCGCCGCCCTTCTTCGATTCGTCACCCAAATCTTGGACCGTACTCAACGTGCTCCTCCCCTAAGATTGGCAACCGAACCCCATCTCTCCCTTAACCGGCTGAATTCAATTCGAAATTTCCTTTCTTTTTTTTTAATTTCGAAAACGAAGGGGAAAAGAGGCTCGTGAATTACAAACTGTGAAATGAGGGAGGAAAGATTTTGTAGCCATTATTCTGTGTTCTACAATTACAAAAAAATTTTCTTCTTTTATAATTTGAACGAGCTTCTGCGAAATGGAAGAGAGCAAGAATAAAAAGAGGAGAGCGCGTTAGAGAAGGTATAGGCAGTACAGGTCGGCTGATAGGAAAGATTTTGACCGATGATAAGATGTAGGATATTTTATATTAGAACGATAAATTATTTACGAAGTGTTTTTACCTCATACGATCACACTATAATTCCAAAAATTACGAAATTTGAAATACGATAATAATTCAATATTACGGACCCAACGGAACTAGTTTCGTCGAAATCCGAGACTGCGCCTCGGAATGCTATTTCTAAACGTCCATTTAAATGATGCAAATTTTGTTTTTTTAAAAAAATTGAACAAACGACTGAAGAATTTGAATTTAATCAATCTATTGGTTTCAGTATTATCGATATAAATTTTATGAGCCGTTAAAATATTTTCAACACGCTTACAATTCAGATTTAAATATTTTACCCAATTGTCAGTTACTATTTTAATAATTATTTAATTTATTCAATTAATTGTTATATTTAAATTCTGAATCCTTTTTATTAAATAAAATAGCTTTTCATATTCAAAATCAAATTATAACTCAAATTAAATATTTAAATTCATTTTAAATATAACAAATTAACTGTTAAAAAATTCGAGTCGTTACATTCCTCCCCCCTTAAAAGAATTTTGTCCCCGAAATTACCAGTTAGGAAGAATGATCCATAACTCATTAACTATTTCCTCAACCCAAATAGTTTTTAACAACTTACCAAAACAAATCTTTTTATCAAAAGACTCAGTAACCCTCTTCCTAACCTTTCAAACTTACCTATAAGCCTCAAACAAAATTACTTACTTATCAATTCAAATTTTCAACTTAAAACCAAATTTGAATTATCAAAATTTTCTCAAAATTTTTCTAACTCCTTAAATTTTTGAAATTCTTTGCCAGCGTCTCCTTTGCGAGGCTAGCTCGGTGCAACTACAAAATGGCTCTACGGCCTCCCAAATCCAAAAAGAAAACAAAAAGCCAAGTGGCTCGATCCAAATCTCAATCAAATTTTCACACCAAATTTAAATACATATCTTTTTGTCGAGCATTTCAAATTTATCTTCTTGAAATCAAAAACCAATTCTCTTTTCCCTTTTATAATACTTGCATATCCTGCTTAGCACTAATATCCAATCACAACATTCCAAAAAACATTTTATCGACTTCCTTACCAAATGTCAATATTCATCCAAATATCAACTTAGAATATATTTGCAATATTCAATTTCCAATTAAGAATTGACCATTCCTTACTTAAGTTAACACAAGCATTTTATATGTTTCTTTATTTATTTCCGTCTTACCACTTCAGTTTATATCTATTTCTATTCAAATTAATTCTTTCATTACCATATGAATTCAATTTATCTTTAACTCTGAAGATTTAAATTTTATTTGTCATTTAAAACTAATTTATGTCATTATTTTAAATTGGTTTCATTTACTAACTTATTTTAGTTTCCAATTTGAATTCGGCCTCGTTAACAAAAAATTTCAAAAATTTTCGAAAAATTTTCTAACTCCCAAAATTCCTGAAATTTTTTGGCAGAGACTCCTTTGTACGGAGGAGATTTTGCAATTTGACAAAAGAGGTAAATATATATACATCGACCCATCTGGTCGGAAAAACCAAAAACAGTTCATATTTCCTATTTTTATTGCGTAGGCGTACCTTATTTAGCATTTTTAAGCAAGCGGCTTATTATTTTTAGCAAATAGCACAACCAAATTCAGCCACACAGCTTCCAGGTACCTATACTTACTCAATTTAAACATATAAGTGCCATATAAATGAAGTTTAACTACATTTCACTTGTTTACAATAGTTAAAACATATGAATTCTAAAAGAAACTCATACCAAACATTTTTCCATAAGCAATTTATATAGTTTCCATGCTAATTCAACTGTTTCAATTAATTCATAAACCATTTCCATTCAATTTGAATGGTTTTCAGTCCATTTGTATACAACTGCATCACGTTGAATGGTTTAAAACTCAATCGCTTACATTTAATTTACTTTTAAGCAAACTGAACTCATATTTAATTCAATTGCTTTCAAAATCAATTTATTTTACTTCTATCAACTCATAGAATTTTAATTACTTCCATTTACATCATATGACAATTTATTCCATGCAATTTGACGAGATCTATGTGAATAAATAAGTATTTATGTTTTATAACCAATTTAAATTGATTTCACTCAATTTATTCTTAATTCTATTCCATTTTCAAATTTATTCACAATCCATATATTCTCATTTCCATTTCATTTCAGATTGGAATTCATTCACTTGCATCGCATTTTACTAACCAAACTAGTTTCATTCAAAACCATTAACAATTTAGGTTCATCTTAATTGCCAATTAAATTTCCCTTTTATTTTAATCCATTCACAATCATTTATTTAGCTCGACACATTCCATTTAAATTTCATTTACAATCCATTTATTTACGTTTCATTCCATATTTATTTATTCCAAACTATTTTATTTAGGTCGAAGACAATCCAAGCTATTTCATCCAATAACTATTTCAATTTTATTCACAATATATTCAATAGCGTTTCATTCCTTATTCGCATTCATTTAAATCCATTCTATTAACTTAAAAACATTTCATTTCCTTATTGTCTCTAATTATTTCAATTCCGTAACAATTTAAATGGTCTACAATTATTTATTTAAGAATTTCATTCCATTAAATATTATCGGCAACTCACCGAATTTTATTTCAATTAAAATTTATTTTTACCTGATTAAAGTCCAATCCAATATTATAAAACTTAGTTTTAAGTTGAATTCAATTCAACTCCTTTCCATCTTTTAGCTTAAGTTTATTCACTCCAATTTTATACTTAAGCTCATTTCATTTGATTAGCTATTATAAAATTTAACTTTCCAGATTCAGCTCATTTAATTGATTATATGGCCATTTCCAATTTATTTAATTTGTTAACACATCAAGTTAAATTTTAATTTATAACTCAAATTCTAAATTCACTATCCATTTTCAATTTACCACCCAATTTCATGAACTCACAATTCAATTCTATTTACTTTATTGACAATTCAAGTCAAATTCAATTTATAACTTGATTTTTATTTCCAAACTTCATTATTATCTCAGAATTCAGCTTTTATTTAACTACATTGGTACATATTTCATTATCTAATTATTATCTAAATAGTCTTTCCCCAACTTATAATCCAAAACTTGATTTTAATCTCAAAATCTCTTCATTTAAATTTTCTTAAGTTCAAATTTATTTTATAATTCAAGTTTTGATCTTCTTTCTATTTTTCAATTCATCAAAAATATTTATTTTGGGTTTCTATCCCACTTTTTCAAATTTTATAAGTCACAACTTGTTATTTACACAATCCCATTCATTCTAGGCTTGAATATATTCATCTTTTATTTTTAACTCAAGCCTTATGCTTATTCATATCCCAAGCATATTTTATTCCATGCATTATAATTCTTTTACACGTTATTCTTATTTATTCATTTCAATCCAATTTATTTCCATTTATTCAGGTATCTAATTCCACTTAATAATTCAATCGAATTCTTATTCCGCTTCAATTTTATTTTAACTCAGATTTATTTAACTCAATTCGATTTCAACCTACTCCGAATACAACTAGATATTATTTTCAATATAATTCAATCAATTTCAATCCAGTTAAGTTTTATTCTCCAAACAAAGTTAATTTCATTTTTAACTTTTCCCTTTAAATTTAAATTCCCAACATCCAAAGCTTATATTTCCCTGATTTAAAAATCATCTCAATTTATCAGCTTATAACCTATCTTATCAGTATTTTTAAACACCCGACTTTGGTTTCAAATTATTTCGAAATCTTCAACATCTCTACTCGCATTTCTCAAAAATGTAAACCAATCCTAGTTTTTATTTCTAACAAATTTCCGTTGGAATTCTCAAAAATAAACAGGTTTTCCTGTACAAATCAATTTGGCAGCAATCTGTCACTTAAAAACTCGAAAATGAACATCGATGATGCTGCAGTCATCACCGAAGTTATTTTCCAGCGACTGAAGTGAGTTCAACGCTATATCCCTTCCCAAAATTTTATTTGAAACAATTTCCTTTCAGAAATACCCCCAAAAACAACAATGCTACTATTTATCTTTAGAGTACTCCCAAAATCTCCGGGGTTTTAAAGTTTCAAATTCAGTTTTAATTCAAATTTTAAGTATAATGCATTTGTATAGTTTATGCTTATACAAATTCCCATTTAATTATATTTCAATTTATAATTTACATTTATAATTCATATTTATGAATTTCATTTTATAATGAATTTATTCTCTTAAACTTTGATTATATTTTCAATTTCTAGTTGAATTTTTACCCACGATGATAATAATTTAAATATCATTATTTCTAACATCCAAGCAACCATATATTAGCTAAATAGTTTTCAAAAACTATTCTTTATATCAAAGTATTTTTTGGGTAAAATTTATTTCATTCACCTACATTTAAAACAATATCGTGTCAATTGTTCTATTCAAGTGTTTAGAAACCCCTTCGATTCAGTTGCGCAAACTGTGTCGACGAAGGTTCATATGCCACTCAATAAATCAATCAACACAATATTAAAATAATTTATATTCACTAACAAATACGCGCTCATATCTATTTATATGCTCAAACTCATTCTAAAGTACTACGGACTCTATTTTCAATGAGTAATTCCCACCAGTGCCAAGGTTATCTCCAACCTATGCTCTGATACCAATTGTAATAGCCCACAAATACGCACCCCTTGAGTCAACAATATTCTACAACAATAAACTCAAGTTGTACAGAAATACGAACCATTTGGGTTAAAGAAGAAAATAGAAAATCATAACAGAATCTAACCATCGCAGCGGAATAAAATATAATAAATAATAAAGGATCTTTACTCAAAAATCAAATATCTCTGTTTATATATTACATCATCAGAGTACAACAATTACAGCTCAACATCAATACCATACAAATGAATACACAACAACTCAACACAGCAGAATATATATATAAACAAGTACGAGAGTACATAACGTCATCCAGCTCGTCTTCTGAGCTCCACAGCATCATATCCTGTATCCTATAATACTCGGTCTGACCCGAGCATTACAGTTAAAAAACACCCGAGTCAGTCTGGAATACCAACGTGAGAAAATCACACCCAATTGATTATTAAAGTTCCAAAAAATCCTTTGGAAACAAAAGCATCTCGTAAGACCACGCTACAAATAAACATGTCGGGTTTTTACCTTACGATAGCCAAAACAATTTTTATAGAAATCCTCTAATATTATAATAGGGTCTATATACAAATACTTATAAAATAGCCGAAATTGTTACATCTATTAAATCCCAGCTACTAGCCACAGATTGGGTAATACAAACAAAACTCGTACAAGGCTCGTAGGGAGAATGAATTTCCAACAATGACTAGGCACTGGGGTACCACCTATTACAGTACGGGGCCTAGATCACCGTACCGAGGACCACTCCCGATCCCCTGCAACACAAGGCCAGACCCATCCCTTACTGGACAGTTTCGAATAAGATCACCCCACGGTTGGGATCAACAACCGCACCACTAAGCCGAATAAAAAGGGACATCTAGATAGGGATGACCTTACTCTCAAGTGGGGGCTGCCCACGAAGCCTTGCCGCATATCCCCTGATTTTCAGTCATTCCCATTTGATGAGGCTTGAGGCTAAGCGTTACCTTTAGAACGTTTCACTTAGAATGCCCATCGCCCACCTGACGATGTTCCGAATGCATTCGTCCATACAAGTCCGTCCCGGGTTCGAACGGAACCGAAGGCACTACTCCTACTACGTCCATTTTGGAAATATCCTCGGGATTAGTAGCGACTAGCCCTTACACTTCACTGCTCCATCTTCGACTCCGAAATCGTTTCCACGAAATGTACAAACCGGATCGAAGTGGTTTTCGAGAAATAAATCTCGATCCCGGTCTCTTCGAAACGATCAACGCATTTGTCCAATATTTATAGTTGGTGATTTAACTATCAATTAATATTCACAAACATCCATCCAACAATAAATAATTTCCCAAATTATTTATTAACCTCAAAATATCTTCACAAGATATATTTCTATTTTCAATCCTTTGAAAACAGTTTCAAAACCATCTTTCTTTTCAGAATAAACTTTCCCAAATATTTTCTATCTCCTCTGAAATCACCAAGCACAAAACTAGATTTCTAAAATAATTTAAAACACTTTACTTTGAAATATACTTTTAAAACATTTAAGTTAAAACTACATCAATAATTTATTAAAAATACCATACTATATGAATATTTGAAAATAAGGTTACTTAATAAATATAAAACTAGATTTATACTTTTAAAAACATAATATTAAGTCATTCTTTAAATAATTGCTAATATAATAAATTAAGAGAAAATACTTACTTTAGAATTTAAATATTAGAAATAAGAAATTTTCCAAAACTTGCTTTTTAAAACAACTTTTAATCTTTTAACTTATATTTAAAAATTTACTTTGAAAACGTACTTGGTTATCCAGGGAGAATTTCCAATCTCAATCACTTAAATCAATTTCCAAATTGATTCCCAATTTATTCCATTTGAAAAAAAACTTCTTTAATTACTCAATTTATTTCAAAATTCATTAATTATACACTTAATTATTATTGTTATTATTTTCCATTTGATTTTATATCATTTAACTTAAATATACAAATTTCAGCTTTTCCCAATTTCTTCTTTATTCTTTTCAATAATTTAAATCTTAAATATTAAAAAAATGTTTTGTTCTTTTAAAATAATAACGCGGAAGCATAAAATTCATAAATCTTCTGTTAATTCAAATTTCCTTTCCATATACGGAATTTTATTTATTAGAATTTAAAACAGCTATTTTTCTTAATTATTTAAAATTTCTATAATTATTTCACTTACAATTTCTCTTCATTTTATTTACAAAATTCAATTCTATATATCTTGATAACTTAGTGCACCAGATTCAGGGGAAACCATAACATCCACTATTCCAATTATCCATAATATTCATCACAGAATATAAAATAATCACATCAGAGGGTATTACATAATTTAAATAAATGTTGAGGGATCCAGTTGGATCCCTCCAACCTGTTTTCCCTGCATCCACGGACGTTAGCACAACATAAAAATCAATCCCAAAATATACCAAACTATAGCACATCAATCAATTCAACCATTCAAACAATTATTTAAATTTAATCATTTAAATTTAAATTTAACTGGGTGAGATTAACTCACCTTTGATTTCTACTTAGCAATCCATTCCAACCCATTTCATTCCAGCTTGTTTCTCAACTTTAGACCTTGTATAACATTATATAGTTTATTAACGCTTGAATTAATCCAATAATTTAAATTTAACTAATAATTTTTTTTTCATTCTTTTAGCCATCAAAAAAGTAAATAAATTATTAAACTAGTTAGTCATTATAATACGTTATTTAAAAATAACTGGAAGATTTAAAAATGGGTATATCTATATTTATCTTATTTTGGGAACTACACATATGCTTATACTTATAAAGTAACATATATTGATTCAATATATAATTCTTACATAAACTCTTAAATATTTTATTTTAAAAATTCCTATTTTTTTATTAAACCTAGTTATCAAAATAAATTGAATCTTATACCTTCCTAAAACTCCAGCCCGAAGACTACAAATCCACGACCTCGGCATGAACAGAATCCACCGCCGTTCCCTCAGCAACAGCCGCACTTCTCTGACTTGCCCTCGAGAACTACCCAACCCAATGATCGTTTCCCCATGCCCTTGCCCTTCCTCCACACGCGCAGAATCCAACACGTCACCCCTTGCAGCCCTAGCCTAGTCGAGATCGCGACAACGTCTCCTGCTATCGGAGCTACCCACGAAGCCTTGGATCCCTCACGCCGCCGCCCTTCTTCGATTCGTCACCCAAATCTTGGACCGTACTCGACGTGCTCCTCCCCTAAGATTGGCAACCGAACCCCATCTCTCCCTTAATCGGCTGAATTCAATTCGAAATTTCCTTTCTTTTTTTTTAATTTCGAAAACGAAGGGGAAAAGAGGCTCGCGAATTACAAACTGTGAAATGAGGGAGGAAAGATTTTGTAGCTATTATTCTGTGTTCTGCAATCACAAAAAAAAATTTCTTCTTTTATAATTTTGAACGAGCTTCTGCGAAATGGAAGAGAGCAAGAATAAAAAGAGGAGAGCGCGTTAGAGAAGGTATAGGCAGTACAGGTCGGCTGATAGGAAAGACTTTGACCGACGATAAGATGTAGGATATTTTATATTAGAACGATAAATTATTTACGAAGTGTTTGAACCTCATACGATCACACTATAATTCCAAAAATTACGGAATTTGAAATCCGGCAATAATTCAATATTACGGACCCAACGGAACTAGTTTCGTCGAAATCCGAGACTGCGCCTCGGAATGCTATTTGAAACGTCCGTTTAAACGATGCAAATTTTGTTTTTTTTAAAAAAAAAAATTGAACAAACGACTGATGAATTTGAATTTAAGCCATCTATTAGTTTCAGTATTATCGATATAAATTTTATGAGCCTTTAAAATATTTTCAACGCGCTTACAATTCAGATTTAAATATTTTACCCAATTGTCAGTTATTATTTAAATAATTATTTAATTTATTCAATTAATTGTTATATTTAAATTATGAATTCTTTTTATTAAATAAAACAGCTTTTCCTATTCAAAATCAAATTATAACTCAAATTAAATATTTAAATTCATTTTAAATATTGCAAATTAACTGTTCAAAAATCCGGGTCGTTACATATACACACTATTAAATATCGATTAACATTTCAATGATTTAAGTGGTAGTAGGAGTATTCAACATTTTGATTGTTTGACTCTTATGTCTAATTTTAGTTAGCGATCAATATCAAACAATTTCGAATATTACATTCACATTTCACTTAGCATGGGTGTGCATTATGGCTAAATTTGTTACTTACATTGATATAATAAAATATAATTATATATATATATAAGCATTAACCAGTAGTGACAATTGTTTACACCAAATCTCTTCATAAAAATATATCACATTAGGACTTATGAAATTTGGTAACGGTTTAAATTCCAATATCGTCTATTTTCAACTATATAATCCAAACACAAAGTCCTTGGTTCAATGATAAAAATTATTATTAACTGAACTATTTTAACCAGATATTTTGAGTTTGAGTTGACTTCAGTTGATCGTGAAAGTAACCTCATATAACTGAGAAGATAAATCCTCTACTGAAAAGTATTTCACTTCCAATTCTTCTACTCGATCCAACTATGGTCGGTCGATGGACTCCGTGCCACGATTTGACAATAATCAAAGAGGAGTCTTCACATTGAAGACCAACAGTATTTACAAGTGAAGAGAACCATGTAATATTGTCACATTGCTGGTTTCTGTTCGACCTTAGTTATATTAACCAGTAGAAAACTATCGAGTGAGTCAATCCGTAGTTATCCAATAATTGTCAATACTTAACCTCTAGGTACCCCCAGCAGTCACAAGTAACACAAGGCCTAACATTTGGAGAGCATTACATACTCTAATATCAACAAATGCATCGATATCCAGTCTTAGCACATCTTGACTAGGAATATTTCAAATGACGTGTTTGTCAAATTATGACAAAATACCGAGATTACAACAATTGTTATTACTATCACAAATACACCATTTATGGATTTTCTTGTGTAAATATAATTAAATCAAATAATCAATTATTTTGAACGAGATTTTGTTACAGAGTTAGTAATTTGTAATAAATTACAAAATTATCCCAAGAGCATACCACTAACTCTATCAAATATTTATTTCCATTTTTAATAATTATAAATTAATTGTTTTATTTCTAAAATAAAGTTCAAAATTCCATAATACTTTTTATTTTGCCAAAACAAATTTTTAGACATCGTATGGATTTTTAAAACACGATTTTAAATATATAATTTCTTTTTATTATCAAATAAATTCAGAAGTTAAATTTATTGAATTAAATTCATAATTATCCAATTAAATTCTCAAAATTCATTTTAGTGTATTGATTTTATTTTAACTTCGAACGAGGATGTTATATCATGCCACTAACTCTTTCATAAATGATATCAGGAATTTTTATACTAGTTAGGATTTTCAATTTTACATCTAGTTTTTCACCCCATATAGGATTTCCACTATCACTTTCTTTTTTTCACTGGTGGCAAGTATGCTTTTATAATTTATTCTTTCCTCGAGTGCCAAGATACACCTTTCCTCCCAACTTTCCTTGAATGGCTAGAACACCTTTCTCTTTACAATCAGTAGTAGACTATAACAAGTAATTGTATCTTCAATAAAAATTCTTGCAAATTCAATAGAATGATCCTGTAGACCTGTAATTGAAATATAACTTCAAAATCTTTGAGGAATAGGATGAGGCTAGAGAGAGAAGATTGGGAATTCAAGTCCAACTCTTTGATATTTTACAGTTTGCAAATACTTGAAGAATTAGAGTGAAAGAAAATGAATTTGGAAATAGAGTGTAAGAATACTTAATGGATCTTTCTTACAAAAGTGTAGAAGTGAAGGAGTAAGAGAAAATGGGAATATGTTAAAATTCATTTCTAAAAGCCATTATATAGAGAACGAAGAGACACGACTTTTAGCGAAAGGATGAAGGGAAGTGTTCATTCAATTAAAGCTGAAAATCTATCCAACTGTTAGTATATCAACATATAATTTTAGAGTAAATCGACATTTTCATCTCTATGTTAACATATAATTTCAGAATATGTCAATTTTGAAAATCTCTTTATAAAAAATGTTTTGATCTTTATACTTTAAATACTATTATTGTATTTTTGTAAAAAAAAGACATTGCAAATGAAAATATAAAGAGAAATATAAAAGATATTTGCTATGGGTCTTTAATATAAATTCTAAGACTCTGACAGACTTACTAAACACTTCAAATACCTTTGTTGATCAAGCATTCATGTTTCATTCGTCTTGAGTCACTTTTGATTTTCTATTTGCTCTAATTAATTTTTATATGTAGATACAAACATACATATACATACATACATACATACATGCATACATACATATAGAGCAACGCTCTACAACACCCTTCCTGGCCCTCTAATTTCCACCACACATCCCCATTTAAATAATACTACTTTCTCTCGCCTTCCCCTGACTCCATTACTTAAATGGGGACGTGTGGTGGAAATCTGGGGTCCAGGAGGGGTGTTGCAAAATGTGGGTGTAACTGAGTGCTACTCACATGTGTGTGTGTGTATCATTTGCTTCCCTTGAGTTATTGTTTATCTCTATAAAATGCCTCCATAATATATCTAAAAATACCGCACAACTTGGAGAAATGTTAATGGAAAATTTATATGATTTTTGTCGTCAAAATCAATACTTAGGAAGTTAACATTAAATGGCCCTAGGACCCGACTTAGCCCGATCCAATTTCAATTCTTCATTTTCTTATAACATTTAATCATTTTATTTGATTCGTACGTTCTTATGGTGAAATTTAACTAGAAAATTATATGCAATGGTATGGGTTTAAGTGCATAATCCATCTGTTTGTGAAAATTAAAATTTACTCGAAATATTAAATTACTATTTTACCCTTCATCCATTATTTATTTAATTATTCAAATTTTATAGGGTGTTATAATTACTCATACACCTCAACTCACCAAGCAACCATGTTGCGTTGCCTTATCAATCTGCAAGAATAATGACACACTAGTGCAAACTCATGCTACGTGCATGGAATTTACATAATTTTTCAACTATGCATTTATAGATATACCTTTTTAGTTATATGATGGGTAAAAACATGCTTTTGTACTGTGACTTTTTGGATTGAGTTTTCGTTGAAAACTATTGGCAAAACTTAAATTAGAAACATGCTTAAATAATCTCAAAGCACTAAGTATGACCATATTGGTGAAGATCTTGGCGTTATACAACAAATATGAACATCAATTATAAGTTATTCCTAATTAAGAAGCATTACATTACTAGGATTGCCAATTTACTAATTTGAGTTGTTAGTAATTAATTTCCTTTTAACATATTTTATAATCTGGTATTGAGAAGTAATTACTTATAACTAATAACTAATGATAGTATTTAAGTGATTAAATGAGTTTTAAATGATAAAATGTGCATAAATTGGGATTATATTATAAATTTTGGAAGTTTGGAGCTACATTGATAAGGTAAAATAATTATTTCGCAAAAGAGGATGGTGTAAATAAAATGGGAAATGATTTCTTTTAAAGTCCAAGAAGCCCAAAGCATTATTTCATTTATCCCCACTTCTCCTGAAAATTCTGGAGTCTTCTTTCCTTGCTTCAAAAATAATCCCCGTTGCTCTTTTTTACTCACTCTCTAATTTCTTGTGACGGAATTCTTAACAAAAGCCTTCTTTCAAAAATTAAAAACAAATCAAATAAAATTTCATAAATCAGGGAATTCGAAATCAAGCTTCTCGGCATCGTTCTATACCTTTAGAGGCAAGCAAATTTGAGTATATTTAAGGAGCATCGAAATTTACAACAAGGGTAAATGAGGGGTCCTGATGTAGCATTAAAGAGCTATAGGAAGATTGGAACTTCTCATTGTTAATGTGAGTGTTCTTTACTCACAAATCCATGTCCAAATAGTTTGATTATATCTTTGTTTGATGTGTTTGAATTTCTTAATTGCTTCGTGTTGTTGAACCCATTTACTATAAACAACATTTTTGAGTTTGTATGCTTAATGAGTATGACTTGGGTGTTAGAGTGTAGTGGGGTTGGTGTTAACAAAGTCGGGTTCGAATAAGAGAGGGAATGGAGTGTTGAACGTCGAAGTGATGCATGATTTACAGCAAACGTCACTTTAGCCATCACATTGGTTGACCAATCGGTCAACTAGTGTACCCAACTAGTGGACCTGTCTGGTTAGACCGACGAACCGGTAGGATATGCCTAAAGCAAAGATCTAGACTAGTATTGTGCTGTATTCTTATGTTTAAATAAAAATATTATATTTCAAAAAAAAAGTAGGATTCTATAAGTAAAAAAGAAGGAATTTTCCAAATATAATGTTATTTTATGAAAATTCATTTGTTTTTACTAAAGAATATTTAATTAAAGATTTATGATTTAAAATAATATAACGGATTTTTGGGTTTTAAATAACTATTCAAAAATATTATTTAATTCCAAAAAATTATGGAACGATCACCAAATAGTCTTATTTAATTTTAAAAGTGTTTTCCCATAATTTTTGAACATAAAGAAGAGATTATAAATTATGTTTTATGGTTTCAAATAAACAGGATTTTATTTGGAAGCCTATACATCCATTTTAAAAGCGTATTTGGTTAAAGAAAATCTATGAGATGGTTTTATGAATAATATTTGATTATAAACGATACTTATGTTATTTTTAAATGTGGGATAGAGGTTTTAAAATTCGTTATTCCTATTTATAGTTTTAAATAAATCAATAAAATAGTAGTTAACTTTTAAAATTACATATGGGCTTCTGGAAGTTTTAAATCATTTTCCTATAAATTAATTGCCTTTTTTAAATAAATTGTAAGCTCTGTTTGATTATATTTCTTTATAATGAGGAATTTAAATAAACAGAGTTATAATACTATTTGGTATGAGACTTTCAGTAATATCTCTTCGGCTATTTTTCAAACTTGTTACGTGGAATATTATGCATGGTTGGGTGGGATTCATGGACATCATAGAAATAAGTTTGTAACATTGAGTGGTATGGGACACTCGAGTGGTAATTTATTTGGTTACCATTGAATGTGATTGACACTCATATATGAGGTGCGGCAGCTAGTGTAACCATTGATGTGTGCAATATGGTTAAGTATGTCTATTGGCCATGTGCCTATGAGTGTTGTGTGTTGGTTGATCGTAGCGTCGTGCCGTAAATATACAACATCACCATTATATGTGTAGTGTGCTGACACTTTTATTGTGTGATGATATGCCCAGATGTTACAATATCCAAACAATATGTAACCATTGAGTAGCAGATTCATGACCATGGAGCCTAAATGGATATAGGGTCACGGTGCGGGGATAACTTAAGATTATAAAGTGCGTTGTGTGCTATGTGTTATAAGTGTTATGCATTATCCCCTAGAGTAGTGTTATGTGTTGTTAGGCTCTTATTAGGAATATATGTGAATGAGATACATATACATACGATACCATACTTGCAGTATCTCATTTTCTTGTGAGTTTTTGATAGTTCATCTCCTTTAAGGATATTAGTGTATTGGTTGATGATTGTATACTTGGTTGATTCACCCATTATGCTATGGTTTTATTGACGGGTTGTATGGTTTGAGATGTAAACTTACACTGTGATGATCATATATTACTTTATGAGATACAATTTATACCATGCCAGCTATTATCACTTATTGATATGTACATTCTAGACGTAGTCTAAACCGTGCATTATTTATATATTAATTGGGCCGGTCTAAACATTTCAGATTTAGGGACGATCGGACCGGCTTATGGTTGTTTGGCTCAGATATGATGACTAGTTATTAGTTGATTTATGTATCATTATGTATTTAGGATAACCTCATGTATGTTGATGTAGTTGAGATGTATGTATTGGACTTATATTGTACATATTTTTGAGAGATACTAGGCATAGATTCCTTTACATTGACCCACTAGGACTTGTATACGTTATTTATTTTATATTGTCACTGCTTTGATGATTTAGTGTTCTCTATTTCCTGTTTTATACATGTATTGTTTTGTCGTGGAAACACATGTGATTATTGCTTTGTGTTGATAACAAATTCGTATATGTGAGTAATTTATGATTTTTTTATAGCACATATTGGTGTTAGCCCAAAGGAATACTATCAAAAAAGCTTGGTTTAAGGCCGAAAATTTCAATTTCTAATCAAACATTTCAATCTTTAAATGACGTTTCAAAACCGATTAATGGTCAATCACTAATTCGATAGTCCCAAAAAATATTTGAAACTGAAAAAACCAGTCTTAAGATATAGAGATAGAAAGTCAGTGCCAACTCTTTCAAAGACTAAATTTTAGTAACTGACATACAGTTTTTATTCGGTTTAAAATTATAGTATTATATGTGTGTACGTGTGCGCTAATTTTTGTTTTCATTAACAAATAAATTATATTTATAACGGTCAACCATCTTCGTTACCAAATGAATTATATTTATAAGGGTCAACCACCTTTGTCTATTCCATTTTAGAAGTAATCGGTCCATCATATCTATCATATAATAATATCATAGTGTTAATTATGAATTTATAATCCAACATTAAAAATAAAAATGCAGTAAATGTTGATTCGAACTTCAGCCTGGTTTATAATTATACCATCCTACGCTTTGTTATACATACATAATGATAAGTTGATTTAAGTTTTCGCTGGTGGATTATTTCTACTTGTATTCTGTGCAAGCAATCATAGTACAAAAATAAAGTATGCTCAGCAAAAAGAAAACCATCATTAGAAAGCTCAGACCCATCTATTAAATTACCCCTTCATGAAATAGTTCATTAACCTATAAGAACTTATGAGATTGTCCATTTCCAACCGATATTTTGAATTCTAATAAAATCATGGGACTTTAAAGAACAAACATATGGAGGAGTAACGAAATCGAGAGATTTGAAAAAAGAAAAAAAGATTGATAGTGGAAACATTGAGAATGGTTAGCTAAATTTGATGTAAGAAGATTTTAGATCCAATTTTGCAAGAAGAGAGTAGTATTGATATTTAGATGGAGTAAGGGGAGAAAGTGGGGTTTGGATGCATTGAAGAAACATTTAATTTTGAGTAAATAAGGAATTGTCACCCGAGGTTTTGGACCAAAGTCCCTATTCTCAAAGCCCATGCACATAAAGTCCCTACTAATAAACCCATGTAAATTAGATCTCTGTTTTTATACTTTTTACTAAATTGTCTCCATCTAGAAAATCGACTCAGCATTGAAATCAGGGGAAAAAGTAACATAAATTAGTCAAAAACCAAATTTTAATACTTTTTCGGAAGCGTCTTTTTTTCCATCATCTTCCAATTCTAGAGTCTTGGCAGCCGTTCCTTGTTGTCATCTACTTCTGATAGAGATGTGAGACATTTGATGCTTTAAATAGATTATCACTTTAATGCCAAACTTTTAAATGGATCATTAGATTTAGCCATTGGATTTATGATAAGGCGATGAATCTTAGCCACTAAGTATTTTTTTTATTTATAAATTGATTAGAAATCTAACTTTAGTATTAAATCCATTTAAAATTTTACTAACCAGCTAAAGACCGCCTTTCAGTCTTTATCATAAAAATCTAAAGACTGATTTTTGGTTTGCAGTCTTTAAATGGATGTTTCTTTTGTAATGCACATGTGAGAGCCCAATATCATCTCATTCTCTGTACCATCACACAATATTACTTAATAGTCCTCTTCGGTAGTTTGGATAAAGAGGTGGATGTTACATGCATGGTAATATCATTTGATATAATATTAATTTAAATTAAAAAGGAATTAGAGGGTGGAAAATGATAATTAGCTAGAATTAATTGTATATTATTCTAAGTAAATAAATTTAAGATGATGAAGAATACGTTTGCCATAATTTAAAATGTGAAATGAATGACATTTAATTCATTTGAATTGGTTGACAATGATCGATAAGTATAACTATTTCCAATACCAATTAGCATAACTTTGGGGACCGCGTGAGATTGAATATGCATTTATTGTTATATGCAATAGAGTAAATTATGATAAATAAATATATTGTTTAATTTCGAATTAAAACTAAATGGAGAATTAAATGCAAACCACAACGGCTACTAATTATTTATATCTTTCTAGCTTTATTCCAATATGAATCGGAAAGCTAATTACATATTAATCCTAGAAACAATACTCTTTGACGCTGGTTATTAATTACCATTAATGAGCACATTCATTTAGTAACAATTAATTAACTTAATACCAAAGATAGTAAAATATAATAATGTTCATTTATAATAACAAAAACCAAATCAAAAATAAACATGTCACTAGAAAATGAAATTAACTAAATTATGCATCTTCTCTGTTAAATTTATGCAAAATAATTTTTCTAATATACGCATTTAGATTCTAAATTAAAAGCATAAAAGGAAAATAGGCACATGTGAAATTTAACAAAAAAATCTGCATTAATTCCGAAAATTATAAACGAACATCATCATGCAATACCGCAGTTCCTAATTTTAGAATGGAAAACACGATACACTATTCATAATGTAAAACTCAAATCAAAAATAAAACTAAATAATGGAAGGTGGTTAGCAAAAAATATACTGCTAAATGACAAAATTATTATTTTTTCTTTTATAATAGAAGATCTTTAGTGAAGAAATAGAGATAAATTAAAAAAATAGTGAAAATCGATCTGAATTTTAATCTTTCTGTTCTCCAGCTCATCAATTACATTATTTCAATCTAAAGACTATGCAAAATAAGGTACTAATAGAAAGGTCAATACTTAATAAAAAAAATAGACATAAATAAATAAGCCAAGAATCATTATATATTTATTATCACAAAATGTAAAACTCGATATTTATATATACTATTTATAATAAAAATCACAAACTAGATTTACAATGAAATAAATGGAACTAAGTCAGCAAAAAGTACGTCTAAATAATAAATCTAATCTTTCAAATTTGTAATAAAGTGAATAAATAGATTTAAGCTGTCATAAAATTGGAAAATCATTCGAAATCTAATCTTCAAAATCTCTAACTCATCAAAATTCCATTAATACAGTCTAATATTTCCAATAATTTAATAGCAAAAAATGGAAAATTCTCAATAAACGAAATAAACATAAAAAATGAGCCAAAAACATTCTACGGTTATTAATTTTAGAGTAGAAAACTCGATATATTAATATCATTCAGAATGCAAAACTCAAATTAGATTTAGAATTAATAAATGGAACGTGGTTGGCATAAATATTTCTAAATAACAAAATTATTCTTAGTTATAATAAAGGATCTTTAAGTGGAGAAATTGAGATAAGTTGCTACAAAATTGAAAAAAAATTTAAAAATTAATTTTTCTATTTTTTGACTCATCGATTCCATTATTTTATTTAAAAAATCTACAACAAATTAGGTACCAATAAATAAGTCAATCTCGAATAATGAAATAAATATAAAGAAATGAACCAAAAATCATTTTATTTTTATTAATTTTAGAATGGAAAACTTAATGCATTAATATTATTCCAAATATAAAACTTTAATCAGAATAAGAACTAAATAAATGGAAGGTGGTTAGCAAAAGAACAGTTAAATATCAAAATTTAATTTTTCCTCCTAATAAAACATCTTGAAGTCAATTAGACATGAGTTATTACAAAGTTGAAAAATCATCTGAAATTTTATCTTTCAGTTTTCTAACTCAATTTCATTATTTCGGTCTAAAACCCACAATAATTTAAATATCAATAAAAAAGTTAATCCTTCATAAAATAAATAAACATAAAGAATTAAGTCACTAATCATTCTGTATTTATTAATGTTAGAATGATAACTTAATACATTTATATCATTACATTTAAGGATAATTTACAAAAAAAAAAGATAGACGAAGTTATTATTTTCAAGTATAAAGAAATAATGATAAAAGAATTTACCATTTTCCTGTATAACTTAAAATGATAAATGAATTTATCATCTTCTTGTAAATTGTTCTTAAAACTAATCATTCATAAGTGTTATCCTTAAAACTTATTACCCTGAAATGAGAAGCCCTACAACCTAATTTCCACTTTATATTATTATAATGCTGAAATTATAGTTGGAACTAAGTAAATGGATAGCTATATTATTTTATATATAGCTATAATTATGGGTATAAATGTTTAATGATTGAATGATTTGATTTTATTTCTGCATATGACAAATTTTCAAAGGGGCTAACTTTTGAAACTATTTCGCTTTTGTAGCTTGTTTGAAAACTTATTACCAAATAGGACTGGTTTTAGCCCAGTCAGCATCCATATCAACAGTTTTGCAACTGCTAATGTATATGCACAACTATAAGTTGTGCATACGGTAAATTAATATAAGTGCATCTCTTAGTTGCGGAAAATTAAAATATTCATCAAATGGAAAAGCGCAACTATAAGTGTCGCTTTTTCATTTTGTTCGCAAATTGATGTGGCATAGCTTTCAACTACACTTAACAATTAATAACATATTTGCAACTCATGTTTGCGCATATATAGTAAATTGTTTAGCGCAATTCAAAGTTGCACACATATATTCTATTGTATGTTGTAAAAACAACACCACTCACACTTTCCTCCACACACTCACATTATCATTCATTCCTCCTTCTAACTTTTCCAATTCAAAATCCAAAGCCCCTTGTCACTAAATTCTAATTTATTCATCAAATCTACTCAAAAACGTCATATTTCTGCAACATTAATGATTATAACAAAGCTACAATAATCTTTGCAAGGTTATTGACTAAACCATGTTTTCAAATCTATTGTCATTTTGAAACGTTTTATATTTTTGTGTTGATCTTTAGTTCCATACATTCCACATTAAGCCAACTGGGAGATCTCAAATGATGTATTGGTGAAACATCGTGAATAATTGGAAGTTGAATCTGAATTTGTTCCTGAAACTCGGTTTGAAACCGTTTTTGAAACTCAATATGAGACAGTTCCTCAAAACATTGGTGCTGTTGTTATATCTGGTTTGAAGAATCAGGTTTGCTTAGTTGAACTGAATCAAAGCCGAAGAAATAAATCAGTCGCGATGGTTGATTGAGACAACCAACACATCCAATTTGTCACTGTGGAGATATTTGTAAGGTATTATATGTAAGACTTAGATAAATGCCGAGCGTCGGTTTTATCGATGTGCTGGTTACCAAGATCACATAAATAATTCGAATGGTGTTCAGTCCTGTAAATATTTCAAATGGTTAGATCATCCGTTGACCCCTAGGGGAGTTGAATATGCACTAGAGATGCAATTCGAAGTGAGGCGATTGAAAAAGGAAAATAGCATACTATGACCTCAGGTAAACTATTTAAAGTCTTTAAATCCAATTTGGAAAAGGTTCTAGTAAAATGGTATGTACAATTGTTATGTAATGGTTGTGTATCAGACTTGTTTAATGGAGTTATGTATGCATTAGTTTTAATGGTTGTTGTATTACGTGGTTGTTGTAATGGTTATGTAATATTTGACGTAATACTTTGTTGTTGTAATGGTTATGTAATGTTAGATGTATTACTTTTTTGTTGCAATGTTTATTTAATGTTTGATGTAGTACTTTTTTGTTGTTCCACTTTAAATATAATGGATATTGTGTACAAAAGCTGCGTAGAAAACAAACCATAAAACATAGCAACTAACATCAATGTTTGCAAAGGATAACTCTTAGTATGAAATCTTCGTATAGAATAAAAAAAGAATTTTTGCAATACACAAATGACATAAGTAGTATAAGCAAGAAAATTAGCTATTGCTTCCCACACGTTCTTTTCTTATGACCCAAGTTACCGCATTGTCTATATTTGTCCTGTCTTCTATCCTCCATTTCGTCCATGACCCCCCTAATTATTGTGGACCTCGGTCTTCATGTATTCCTATGTGTAGGCGGCAGTTGTATAGTTGGGCCTTTATGTACATTCCAATATTTATAGTCAGGTACATGATGAAATATCAAAGAATAACTATGTCTATAACTATGTACAATAAACCACGACAAAATAGGATCACGGTAAGCTTTGTTTGCTCATCCTCTACATCGTGCACATGCAGCCAAACCACATGAACATGGAAAATGAGCAAGAATAGGAATATTGCATGAACGGTTGCAGTTGTCACTGGCTATATTTACGGTGTAGTTACATGCATTTGTGTATGCTACTCACCACTCATAAGTTGGCGTGAGTATGGATGTGTACTCCAGTCCATCAGTACGTCTTCTGTAAAAGTAACTAATAAGGCGATGAAAGGTACGTGCTACTAACGCCTTCACCGGTTATGATCTTGCACCTTTTAGAACTCCATTAAAACTCTTCGAAGCATTGGCAGCCATCATAAAAATCGTTCACTGTTGTCCCTGTAAAGAGCTCATTGCCCATCCTTATGTTTGAGAATTCTATCAATCCATCTATCAACAGCTGGACTAACAATTTTTAGTTGCGCTCTTTATTCTTTGTATGTTATCTCGTCTCTTGCTTCAACACAATCATGGAATAAGTTTTCAAAAAATTTCTACCAAATCCTATCTTTTTGAAGTTTGTTTTCAAATGATGAAGGCAAAAGCGATGATAATGTGGTTGTAACGACCCTGGATTTCGGCCCCTGTATTTTTAATAAATGTTTAATCTAATTAAATATAAGATATGAATTGTTCATATTTAAATGAATATGATTTTGAATGTATTGCCATCTATTCATATAAACTGTATTTTTAAAAGGAAATTGATTTGAAAATTGAAATAAGTATTTCAATAATATTCCCGATAAAAATCTATTTTATATAATTACTTAAAATACTTTACATTGTTTATATTTAGTATAAAATAATACGTATTGATGATAATGTTGAAATTCTAAAAATAAGTTTCTTAACAATATTCTTAATAAAATTGAACTCATATAATTAAATTAGAATGCTATACATTGTTAACATTGGTCAAATAAATACATATGCTTGATAATGTTTAAAATTTAAAATCAAATTCTAGTAATATAAAATATAAATGTAAAATACGAGTCAAACTTATGTGTATAATTTGAATAAATTATAATTAGAAATAAATATAAAAATAAGTATTAGATATAAGTAAAACTTAAGAATATAATGTAAATATTGATAATCAATTTATAAAATACAAATATAAATAAGTAAGCAAGCACATAATAAAACTGTTCTTTTATATACAATATCTTCACATGTAATTCAAACTCAAAGTATAAAATGAAATAAAAACAAGTATAACATAATACAAGACAAGATTTTAACAACAAAACAAATACTTCAACTATTTTCTTTGCAGTAATTTAAGTCTGCCCATATCAGAAACTTTTGTTAACATTTGAAGACATATTCATTAAAGTTAAATACAATTTGTCACTTCAGACTACAAATTAATGTTTTAGCCGAAATATCATATTGCAGTAAATTAATGCAAAGTCATAATTGGACAAAATTTAGTGTATATTTTTGTGTTCAAATAATAATAAGACAAAACAAAGTTAATAGCAAACATTAATATCATGTTAGCCCAAATGAACACATTAGTACAAGCAAACCTGCAATATCTTTGTACAAGATGTTGTGTCAGCAAGCAAATATTGATTGTGTTAACTTAAGAGAGGACATAAATATAAATTAGCACACTTTTCTTTCTGAAATAAATTTATTCAGCCGAAATGGTTGAATTGACTTAGGTTTTAGTACATAAAAAAATAAAGCAAGATATTTATCAAGTGAAAGCTTATTGAAGAAGGCACAGCTTGTTCAAGATATATATGTATTGAACATTCTTAATTCATTAGTTCAGTCTTTAAAAATCAATACTGAAAAGAAGTAAAAGAAACAAACACAACCTTATATTTGCAAGTCAAAACAAATTTTGGAAATAAGGAAAGTTACTGAAATTTCAAACTGCATACTATCAAGCTTAATCAAACTCAAGCTTCAGGTCTCCTGCATCTTCCAATACTAGTCTCTGTTACAGTAGTTTTTGGGTGAGTAAACTTGATTTTTCAAGCTTAAGTTAATTTAAATCAGTAGAATAATTCATGAAATACTTTTATCTGAGTTGTATGCATTTTATTTTCATATGAAACTACAGTTTTCTTTCTCCATTATCAACCATCCTCTGTTTTTGGTTTTTAACTGCAATCTGGTGAGTAAACAAAGTTTTTGTTTTAAAGTTTAAGTTAATTATAAGGCCATGATCCTTTAACCAATATAGTTTAGTTATGGTTTATGTTGAATATGAATCTGTATATGTTACTGCATATTTATTTACTCTATTATGTGGTTGGTGGTTACAGTTAATTCTTCTTGTTCAAAATTCAAATTATGCTCATCAATATAGAAACCTATGATTTTTTTTCATCTCAACAAGATGTTAAACTAAATTAAAGTTTGAATTTTTTTAAAGCAAATTCTAAATATGTTGAAGGGGTACCTTTCTGTTACAGGTTATACAAGTAATGCACATATTACTTGATAAATTCGAATGTTTAAATTTGTTAGTTTAGATACAAATCTTGAATAAACATGACAAAGTGGGATTTTTAAAATAAAGATCAAAATTTAAAACTTTATATTCAAGAAGCAGTTTGGGTTTAAAGGAAAATTGCATTTTTGCTTAATCCAAGAGATTGAGTTATTTTTAACTAATGAAACTTGGATTGAAGCAAGTTTATATATCTATAAAACAAGGAAAAATGTAAATTAATTTTTCTATTGTTTGAAATTGGAACACGAGACCCTATTAGGGCTTTACTGAGTGATTATTTCATCTCGGGTAAATCATCGAGTTCGTATACATTTCAAGACAGAGTTGCACGAGATTTTGTGAATTGATGGTTTAGTGTGTCGTGGTCGTGTGGGCGAAGCGGCGGCAACTCCGGTTGTGACGCCCCACCTCTATACCCATGCTAGCCAAGAACACTATGGTGTAGTGCTGTCAACTAGCACGGAGAATAAGGCTGTTGAGGAGCGACCATCAATAGTTAGGCCTTACACTATTATTGGTTATCTCGATAGGAGTGGTATAAATATATATATATATTCTTTCATTTTTCATCTCTGATTTATTTTCTCCCATCGAAATACCCCAATTCCAGTATAAAACGAACTACGATGGTTCATATTAGTTTAGAACAGTAAATATAAAATATTACACAGATAATATAATGCGGAACACAAATAAAACTGAAAGTATCATATATACAATAACTGATGTCAGTTACAATACATTTGATACAATACATATAACACGGTACATATGATACAACTACCACAGTCGACTCAAGAAGTTACATATACAAGTACATTAACGTATATAATATACATGAATACATATCTTCCTATACAATTTTACAGACTACTACGAATGACGACGACTACTCCAAAAGATATGAAAGAACTTCATAGCTCAAGCAGCAACCCAAAGCAGAATATCTACAACCTGAAATACTCGGTCAGACCCGAGTATTAGATTCAAAAGAAAATAATACTCGGGTCAGTCTAATTCAAACTCAGTTATTAATGCACAGAAGCAATAATAATTAAATATTGAATAGACGACAGTAATTAAACCAAATCAGAATGCAATTCAGAATATTGAATTGAAATGAACAAACAGTTCAAACCGTTGAAATATCAATTAAAATATTAATTCAAGTAGGGCTGCAGTACACGCACGCGTGCACTGCCTCGCCACTACGGAAAATGGAATACGCAAAAAGATCCATAGGTCAAAACAAATAGAATATCATACACGCCATACCGTGTGGCTGCAGTTCACGCTTGCGTGCACTGCCTTGCCACTATAGTGATGTCGTGCCCAAAAACTCAATACTGTGTGGCTGCAGTTCACGCTTGCGTGCACTGCCCTGCCACTATAGTGATGATGTACCCAATGAATATTCACAAGCGTCGCCGTGAATATCATAAGGCCAAGTGTCGATTAAATTGCAGAGACAAATGCGAGGTCAAGCCCAATGAATTTTTGGATCAACACAAGGCAATGAGCAAAGTAGCAAGTCATGACACCAAAATTAGAAGTGTATAAGTCAATGCACTACAAAGCACATCAAACTCAAAGACATCAAGTACTGCATAAGAGCACGCAATGTACAGGTATATGCTAAAGAGGAAAGCACAAAAATAAGGCAATGCAATGTAAACATTGCCTAGCATACATATGAATCAATCTCATATGTACAACAAACACCCAAACAATGCAACAATGAAGACACTAGTGAAAAGGGTCACAAAGAAATGGTTCCAAAATGAAATGAACCAGAAGAAGGCAACAGAATTTTGCATGAATGGCTACAAGTATATGAAATGTACTTGTAAACATATGAATGCCAACAGTAAGAATATACAGTAATGCATGGAACAAGCCTCAAGTATGTATACAGAGAGTATACATCATGACAATGCAGGCACCTCAGAGAGTTACATACAGTGATGCAAAATGAAGCATACTACTGAATCAAGTTCAGTAAGGCAATGCAACACTACAAACATGGTATGATGTGCAGATGTATGCAGAAAAATGGCACAGGTGTGTGCAGAGATAGGAAGTACAAGAGGTCATCAAAAATGAAGGTGGGGGCACCATAAACATGGCACCACAACACAACATAAAAGAACATAGAGAGTCAGTACCCAACAGAGGCAAGTCCAAGTAAAACACATAGGAAAATTGAAATCAACAAGGTTGCACGCATGCATATGTATGAATACACATACCTATTACACCAATTGAAACAGCACTAAGCATAGGCAATTGCCAAAGATAGTTCGATCAGAACCATTAAATCTGGGTCGAACCCAAAGTTAAAATGCTCAAATGTATATGCATATTAAATATGCAGACAAAAGTTGTAATGAAACAACAAAATGACCAAGTATCAGCATATAAAATATGCAAAAACAAAAGTTGCAGTGATCAACAAAAATGCTCAAGTATCTGCATATTAAATATGCAAACAAAAAGTTGCAGTGGACAGTACAGGCAATCTGGCAACAACAAGCATGGCAGATCATAAATGAAACAACTCAAGCAACAATGGAAAACATGCATGAAGTACCAGAGACTTAGGCAACAGTGTACACAAGGGAAACCAGGAAAATCATGACATCAAGTAAACAAATGAAGTCAGCAACTTCAAACTGCTTATAAACACAAACATGGTCAGACACACTTCAATAATGCAGTCAACAACATGAAGTGGACAGAATCAATCCAGGCAGCAAGTACAGGGAGATGAATACAACATGAAGGCAAGAACAGTAGCCTCGACACAAGTACACAAGCAACTGAAGACAACATGAAGAATTCGAGATAGTGGTGGCCACGAAATCGACATCACAGCAAAACATTCAAACAAATCAAAGTGACCAAGTTAGACATCAATGCCGAGAATATCAGGTCACAAAATTAACCTCGATAAAATCAAGTCGAAGTCGAAGACCACGAAATCAAAATAAGCAGCGAACTCAAACCAGTCGAATTAGATGTGAGTGTTGAACACTCACCTTGTCGACGAATTGAAGGAGCAACCAAATGTCGAAGCAAGCAACGCGAGCGCCACAAGAGACGAGCAACCATCGGAATCGAAACCCTAATTTCCAGAGCAGAGAGAACGAAAGGAACGATCGCCATTATTTCGTGATTTGGTTAGGGTTGGTGAACGAATGAAAAATGGATAAAGGGGGAGGGGAACGGGTTTTTACCCATGTTCAATTTTTACAGCCCAATAATGGAAGGACCACTATTTAAATTTTGAAGCCCAAAATTTCTTTTAACAATTTATAAAAGAATTTTAATTCAAATTTAAAAACTTCAAATGTAAATTTGTGTCAATATTAATCGTTTAAAAGTCGATTATTAATCGACGCAAATACCGGGTTGTTACAGACTCCCCTCCTTAAAGAAATTGCGTCCTCGCAATCATAAGGAATAAATGGACAAAAGGTAACAACCATAAGAGCATGAAAGAGTAAGCTTGAACGTGTTTGCTCGATGAATTCTCTGGATTCCAAAGTGAAATCCATAGGATTTGAGAACCGCTGAACTTTCACGAGAAAAACATCTTTATTTCGAAGGTGCTGAACCCCCGAAGCATTGATATGAATAGAAGGTTGCTCAAGAATAAAAATCGGAAATCCCTAAGGCATTTCCGTAATAGGAAGACGTGGAAAACGTCATGAATAGCAGAAAATTGAGCCGGTACGCTGGCGTAGTACAATATAAACGCCAAAGAAATCTTTTAATTTCATAAAGGAAATTCACAAATTATCAACAAAATCTAATTATCAATAGATAATTCAGAAATCTCAAATCACAAATATTCGATTATCCAAAACGATAATCAAATCAACAAGTATTCGATTATCAAAATCGAAAATCAATCTCAAATCACAGATATTTAATTATCACAAACGATAATAAAAAACAACAAATATCTGATTATCAAAAACGATAATCAGAAATCACAAATATTTAATTATCACAATTGATAATCAAATCTCAAATCTCAAATGTTTAATTATCATAAATGATAATTAAACCACAAATATCTAATTATCACAATTGATAATCAAATCTCAAATCTCAAATGTTTAATTATCACAAACGATAATTAAACCACAAATATCTAATTATCACAAACCATAATTAGAAACAATAAATATCTTATTATCAAAAACGATAAATCAGAAATCACAAACATCCGATTATCAAAACGATAATCAGAAATTACCACAACGGTAATCAAATTTCAAATTACAAATTTTTCAATTAACGAGTCCGAAATTAACCGAAATAGCAAACACACATGACCCATAACCACGAGTTTTACTGAATCGTTTAATTCACTTCATCGTTTCCTTGAAAGTGCAAAATTGTGTATTTTAAATAAATAACATTTTACGTTCTCAAACGGACAAGTCCGGAATTAAGCGAATCAGTAAAAGAAAGGGGTCATAGTCCTCGATTTTTCTAAAACGTTTAAATCGCTTCCTCATTCTTTTGAAAGCGTAAACTGTAAAAAATTTTGAAAACCATTTTATTTATAAAATTACAATTTACATTCTCAAACGAACAAGTCCGGAATTAAGCGAATCAGCAAAAGAAAGGGGTCATAGTCCTCGATTTTACTGAAACGTTTAATTCGCTTCCTCATTCTTTTGAAAGCGCAAATCGTAAAAATTTTGAAAACAATTTTTAAAACACGTGATTAAAACAGCGACATCAGTAGCAACTTCAATAAGTGGATTTTCATTCATCAAAAATGTCACAAGAATCTTCTCAAAGATAGGAAGGGGTATCATACCCTAAACTTGTATTCATAACAGGTCAATAACACACGAGTTCACCAATACACAAAAATTGATAAAACTTATCAATAGAAATCACAAAAATTGGTGAAGCACAAATTCTAGAAATCTACACAAGAAATCCAGAAATCACAAGATGAGAGTATGAAAACTCGAACGCGAGTATGAAAACTCGAACCGGAGTATGAAAACTCGAACGGAGTATGAAAACTCGTCAACACATGTAAAGCAAAGCGAGAACGGGAGCACGGAATCTCACCTACACGTGAGCATGAAAATCACCAACACGTGCAACGCAAAGCAAGAACGGGAGCACGGAATCTCACCTACACGTGAGCATGAAAATCACCAACACGTGCAACACATAACATAAAATATCCATGATAACATACTACTATAAGTATGTAAATAATGATCAACAGGAGATCAACCGACGAGAGGTATGGCATAAATATGAAATATCCATACTGACATACGACTATAAGTATGCAAATAATGATCAACAGGCGATCAACCGATAAGAGATAATCAATATCACAAGAATCTTCTCAAAGATCCAAAGAGGTATCATACCTCAAATTTGTACTCATGACAAATCAATAACATATGAATTCACCAGTACACAATAATAGGTGAAGCATAAAATTTCCAGAAATCAACATAAGGAATCTAGAAATCACAGAAAAAGGGAAAGAGGCCTATCACATGACGGTCCGAAGACGAAGGGGAGCTACCCCACATGTGTGAATGGAATCACACAGATTGAGGTCAAGACTAACTAAAAAGCAGAAAGGTATGTGTGAATGGAATCACACAAGTGGTGTCTAGTCTGACCATCAGAACGATCATCATGATCAACGAGGAGTGTCAATTACACTAAGCATGTGTGAATGGAATCACACAGATTGAGGTTAAGACTAACCAAAAAGCAGAAAGGTATGTGTGAATGGAATCACACAAGTGGTGTCTAGTCTAACCTCGCAAATAAAAAGACATAGCACAATTGCTAGTCTAATTCATAAAGTGATCGTCAAGATCAACGAGAAGTGTCAATTACACTAAGCTAGTAAATATAAAAGTTTAGCTTCATGTCCCATAACCACTTACTTAACTTAAATATTTACGAACAAATTGCAAATCTTCACTAATAAAATTTGTCACAAGAGATTCAATCGAATAAGTCCAAGAATTAACCGGCGAAGTAAACGCAAGCGTTATATACCACTCGTTTTACTAAGTCGTTTAATTAGATTTCTCATACGAGTGAGGTAAAGGTTAGTATATACTAATAGATTGGAATTTGTAGTAAAATAGTTTTGAAATCGTTTGGAGAAAAGGGTTTTGATATTTACTACTAGCATAGAAAACCTTTATATTTTTAAAGTGACAAATCACAAAAGTGATTGTAGGAACAATCAAGCACAAGAATTCACATACAAAGATGTGAATAGAATCCAAAGGAATCGATACTGTATCCATCAAAAGGAATGTTCACAAAAATCCCGAAGAAAATGTTATCAAAGTTGCTAATAAATGGTAGCAACAAATCGGGGAATTAACAAGAATCGATTAAACTTGGAAACCAAATCAATTCACTAAAATTCACATACGAGGACGTGAATAAAATCCAAAGAATTCGATTCTAAATCCATCAAAGTAGAAATATCCAAAAATTTCAAAAATAGAAGTTATCAACTAACCGGAAAAGAAGAATCGATTAACAATTGGAAAAACAAAGCGGAACGAGCATAAATGCATAAATGACTTCAACAAAAAAATAAAAATCAAGTCAATGCCGAAGTCAACAAGTAATGGCCATAATAGAGTACAAAACGATTCAACATCATCAACAAAGAATTCAACGGCAAACAAAGTCAGAGTCTTGGAAATCAAGAAATTAGAAATTTCTCAAAAACAAAGTGACCGAAGTCGAATGGAAATCAAGCCGAGGAAAACATAAAATATCAAGTTCAGAATCGCTGAGATTCGAACAAAATCAATCATCGGCTAAATCAAATCAAAGCCGAAAACACAAGAATCAAAATCAAATGCATATGAATAAGCGTTAGGAATTCATACCTAACAATTCAAAGACAATCATATGCAAATATGAGAGATAAAATGTCGACAAATAGTTGTAACACTTGTACTATCTAAATTATGTTTTATATTTGTTCTAAACCCCAGGCTTTGATACCAAGCTGTGACGCCCCACCTCTATACCCACGCTAGCCAAGAACACTACGGTGTAGTGCTGTCAACTAGCACGGAGAATAAGGCTGTTGAGGAGCGACCATCAATAGTTAGGCCTGACACTATTATTGGTTATCTCGATAGGAGTGGTATAAATATATATATATTCTTTCATTTTTCATCTCTGATTTATTTTCTCCCATCGAAATACCCCAATTCCAGTATAAACTACGATGGTTCATATTAGTTTAGAACAGTAAATATAAAATATTACACAGATAATATAATGCGGAACACAAATAAAACTGAAAGTCTCATATATACAATAACTGATGTCAGTTACAATACATTTGATACAATACATATAACACGGTACATATGATACAACTACCACAGTCGACTCAAGAAGTTACATATACAAGTACATTAACGTATATAATATACATGAATACATATCTTCCTATACAATTTTACAGACTACTACGAATGACGACGACTACTCCAAAAGATATGAAAGAACTTCATAGCTCAAGCAGCAACCCAAAGCAGAATATCTACAACCTGAAATACTCGGTCAGACCCGAGTATTAGATTCAAAAGAAAATAATACTCGGGTCAGTCTAATTCAAACTCAGTTATTAATGCACAGAAGCAATAATAATTAAATATTGAATAGACGACAGTAATTAAACCAAATCAGAATGCAATTCAGAATATTGAATTGAAATGAACAAACAGTTCAAACCGTTGAAATATCAATTAAAATATTAATTCAAGTAGGGCTGCAGTACACGCACGCGTGCACTGCCTCGCCACTACGGAATATGGAATACGCAAAAAGATCCATAGGTCAAAACAAATAGAATATCATACACGCCATACCGTGTGGCTGCAGTTCACGCTTGCGTGCACTGCCATGCCACTATAGTGATGTCGTGCCCAAAAACTCAATACCGTGTGGCTGCAGTTCACGCTTGCGTGCACTGCCCTGCCACTATAGTGATGATGTACCCAATGAATATTCACAAGCGTCGCCGTGAATATCATAAGGCCAAGTGTCGATTAAATTGCAGAGACAAATGCGAGGTCAAGCCCAATGAATTTTTGGATCAACACAAGGCAATGAGCAAAGTAGCAAGTCATGACACCAAAATTAGAAGTGTATAAGTCAATGCACTACAAAGCACATCAAACTCAAAGACATCAAGTACTGCATAAGAGCACGCAATGTACAGGTATATGCTAAAGAGGAAAGCACAAAAATAAGGCAATGCAATGTAAACATTGCCTAGCATACATATGAATCAATCTCATATGTACAACAAACACCCAAACAATGCAACAATGAAGACACTAGTGAAAAGGGTCACAAAGCAATGGTTCCAAAATGAAATGAACCAGAAGAAGGCAACAGAATTTTGCATGAATGGCTACAAGTATATGAAATGTACTTGTAAACATATGAATGCCAACAGTAAGAATATACAGTAATGCATGGAACAAGCCTCAAGTATGTATACAGAGAGTATACATCATGACAATGCAGGCACCTCAGAGAGTTACATACAGTGATGCAAAATGAAGCATACTACTGAATCAAGTTCAGTAAGGCAATGCAACACTACAAACATGGTATGATGTGCAGATGTATGCAGAAAAATGGCACAGGTGTGTGCAGAGATAGGAAGTACAAGAGGTCATCAAAAATGAAGGTGGGGGCACCATAAACATGGCACCACAACACAACATAAAAGAACATAGAGAGTCAGTACCCAACAGAGGCAAGTCCAAGTAAAACACATAGGAAAATTGAAATCAACAAGGTTGCACGCATGCATATGTATGAATACACATACCTATTACACCAATTGAAACAGCACTAAGCATAGGCAATTGCCAAAGATAGTTCGATCAGAACCATTAAATCTGGGTCGAACCCAAAGTTAAAATGCTCAAATGTATATGCATATTAAATATGCAGACAAAAGTTGTAATGAAACAACAAAATGACCAAGTATCAGCATATAAAATATGCAAAAACAAAAGTTGCAGTGATCAACAAAAATGCTCAAGTATCTGCATATTAAATATGCAAACAAAAAGTTGCAGTGGACAGTACAGGCAATCTGGCAACAACAAGCATGGCAGATCATAAATGAAACAACTCAAGCAACAATGGAAAACATGCATGAAATACCAGAGACTTAGTGCAACAGTGTACACAAGGGAAACCAGGAAAATCATGACATCAAGTAAACAAATGAAGTCAGCAACTTCAAACTGCTTATAAACACAAACATGGTCAGACACACTTCAATAATGCAGTCAACAACATGACGTGGACAGAATCAATCCAGGCAGCAAGTACAGGGAGATGAATACAACATGAAGGCAAGAACAGTAGCCTCGACACAAGTACACAAGCAACTGAAGACAACATGAAGAATTCGAGATAGTGGTGGCCACGAAATCGACATCACAGCAAAACATTCAAACAAATCAAAATGACCAAGTTAGACATCAATGCCGAGAATATCAGGTCACAAAATTAACCTCGATAAAATCAAGTCGAAGTCGAAGACCACGAAATCAAAATAAGCAGCGAACTCAAACCAGTCGAATTAGATGTGAGTGTTGAACACTCACCTTGTCGACGAATTGAAGGAGCAACCGAATGTCGAAGCAAGCAACGCGAGCGCCACAAGAGACGAGCAACCATCGGAATCGAAACCCTAATTTCCAGAGCAGAGAGAACGAAAGGAACGGTCGCCATTATTTCGTGATTTGGTTAGGGTTGGTGAACGAATGAAAAATGGATAAAGGGGGAGGGGAACGGGTTTTTACCCATGTTCAATTTTTACGGCCCAATAATGAAAGGACCACTATTTAAATTTTGAAGCCCAAAATTTCTTTTAACAATTTATAAAAGAATTTTAATTCAAATTTAAAAACTTCAAATGGAAATTTGTGCCAATATTAATCGTTTAAAAGTCGATTATTAATCGACGCAAATACCGGGTTGTTACACCGGTGGCTTGTCCGATGATCGTGAGTGAAATTGCCGAGGGTCATGGTTGCAGTTCTTTCGTAAAACTGTGAATTTTTGGTTTCGACCTTATTTTGCATCTCTGGGTTTCGATTATGGGTGAGAAGGGAAAATTTGGTTTGTGGACGCTGGCGAGTGCCGCTGGAGGTGCGGCTACCCACCGTGCACGTGCACGGTGGCGTTGGAGTGGGGTGGCGTATCTGTGACGAATAGAAATGATCGCCTCACGTCGCGCTCGAGAATTTCTGGAGGTTGCTTCGAGTTCGAGCGTATGATAGTTTTTACATTCTGATGTTAGTTTATGTTTAAGTTTTACAAACTTACTGTTAGAAAAAAAAGATGAGAAGAAGGAGCTATGTACATGGGAGTTACTGAGAGAACGCGTGAAGAAACCGGAGGAGCACTCGAGATAATGCAAGGGGAAACTCGGGTTTGTCAACTATAGTTTGTTAATCAGGTAAATAAACAGTTTTTTTATATAAACTGTAAACACTCTTAAATCCTTACAGTTTTAAGATTAAGAATAATTTAAGTATAATTGAAATTAAAGATTTATGAATGACTTTTCTTAAACACTTAAATCAGTTTAATTAAGTAATATAAGTTAACTAATAATCAAAGTTTATAGTTAACACCAAATTTATTTTCAAAATAAAAGGAAAGGGAGACTTGTAACGTTAATTTAGTTGAATGGTTTATATCAATAAATTATTTTCGAAAGTAATTAAACACGATTAATATTTTAAACTTAAATAGAGTTTGGGTTTTGTAACTATTTTGCAATAAATAAATAGTAATTAGCTACTTGAGTAAATAACTAGATGATTAGTAGTTGAGTAATTAAAATAATTCAAACACAGTTAGTGATGGATTATAAGTAAATAAATAATTGAAATCAACAACGTAAGTAAACTAATGAAGGAATTAATAGTTAGTTAATCAAGTAATTTAATCGATAGATAATTAATTGAGTAGCTTGATTTAGAATTAATTGTTGATTGATTAAGTAATTAGCAGATAATAATTGGATAATTAAGTTTTATTGATAAATAATTAAAGATATTAATTAGTGATCAGGTAATAGTTAATTTAGTAATTAAAGTAAAGTCACTTAATTAAGGTAATAGTTAATTAATAGCATGAAACAAAATTAAGACTCAATAATAAATTAAGGAATCATCAATTGGATGATTTGAACTGAAATAGGTAATTAATTGTTATTTGATAATTAATTAAATAGAGTTAAGTAATTAACTCTCAGGTAATTAATTCTAAATTTAATTAATTACAAACAAGATTTTAAGGTAATTGCTTATGAATTGTTGTGTATGTAGAATGTCTGGATTGTGATGTTAAATTGAAGATATTCTATGATGCTCTCTGATATGCTGTGATATATCCATGATGTTTGCATATGTTTTATCTATAATACATGTTATGTTAATTCAATTGTTGAGTGTAAATTATTTAAACTGTTAAGTTAATTAGACAACTTGGCCCTTAAAATGACGTTTGGATTCGATGAGACCGGGATCGGAAGAATCAAATTTGATTCCCCGAAAACCACATCGATCCAATTTAAACGTTAGGTCGTGAATCCTGAAATGAAGATCGAGATGGTGTATTCATAATGCAAGGGTTATCGTCGTTAACTCTGAGGGTGATTCCAAAATGAGTGTAACGAGATAATGCCTTCGGTTTCGTTCGAACCCGGAACGAACTTGTATGGATTGAATGCTTTCAGCACTTCGTCAGGTGGGCGATGAGCATTTCAAGTGATATGTTCAATAAAGGTAATCGTAGCCTCAAGCCTCATCAACCAGGAATGGCTAAAACAGGGGAGATGCAGCAAGGTTAGGTGGGTCATGCCCAAGCAGGACAAGATATTTCCCCTGTCTAGATGTCGCTTTTATATTTCGGCTTAGTGGGCGGTTGCTAGCAACAACCGCGGGGTTTATCTTGTTCGGGACTGTTCAGTAAGGAATGGTTCCGGCCTTGTGTTGCAGGGGATGAAGGGAGTAATCCTCGATACGGTGATCTAGGCCCCGTACTGTGACGGGCGGTACCCCAGTAGCCCTGCCATTGTATGGAATCCAATTTCGAATAAGCGCCGTACGATTTGATTGTGCCCAACTATGTTGAAATGTGAGATGTAAGCATTTCAGCTATTTCTGTATTTTACTTGAAAACCCTAGACACTATTATAATATCACTGGATTTCCAATGAAATGTTTTGGTTAGCGTAAGGTAAAAACTTACCCGTATTTATTTGTGGGGAGTCTTACGTGATACCTTTATTTTCAAATGTGTTTCAAAGTTAAACAACTTTAACCCGTTTACTCATACCAGACCCATGTCTGACCCGGAGTTTATTTTTGTTTTTCATAAACTCTCGGGTACCCAAATTTTTACGGGTAGTCAAGGGATTCAGGTTAGCTTTGACGAATTCTGGAGGAGCAATGGAGCAGGAGGCTTCAGCGTTGTAGACATATATATAGTTCGGATGTGTGGGTATCTCTGAGTCATGTTGTTTGAGTCTTATTGTATTGAGTTGTATAAACTAGACAGGTGTTTATAACTGTCTAGTGTGTGATGTATGTATGATTGTCATATGTATTAATATTGTATAATTCTGATATATGTACAAACTATGTATTATTTAAGTGATATATTATATTTTGTTCCGTTCCGCTGTGAGATTCTGATGTTGTTGTTCTTTCTTCTCTATCTTTTCTATTTTCTCATCCCTTTCTTTCTTATGATGATACGTCTTTCTGGTAGTAGAAGGGCGGGTCGTCACAGTTGGTATCGGAGCCAGGTTGGTGATAACCTTGGCTCTGGTAGGAATTACTCATAAAATAGAGTCAGTAGAACTCTAAAATGAGTCTGGTTGTATTAATAGATATGAGCGCGTATTTGTTAGTGAATATAAAGATGTTTTATATTGCGTTGATTGATTTATTGAGTGGTATATGAACCTTCGTCGGCACAGTCTCGAAAACTGTATCGAAGGGGTTTCTAAACACTTGAATAGAGCAATTCGACACAATATTGATTTTTAAAGTAGGGCAAATGAAATAAGTTTACCCAAATTTATATTTTGATATAAAAGAAATATTTTTCTGAAATAACTATATATACTTGGATGTTTGATTGTTAATAGTACAATCAAATAAAAATTGGAGTGGTTTATAATCAAATAAAATTATTTAAGAATGATTTTAAATAAAAAGGAGTATAACTAAAACTAGATTAAACAAGAATTTAAGTCCCGGAAATTTGAAAGGTGTTTAAATAAATATAAAACAAAGGATTTGGAAATTTAAAATCTTGGGAATGTTTGAAATGTTTTTCCAAAGATTTGAAAAAAAAAATGGAATCTTGTTTTGGAAAATATTGTTGGTTATGATATTGTTTGGGGTTGTTGGGCATGCAAGTTGTTTTAAAATTTTCAAAAGGAGAAAATTTGTTTTGGTGAAAACAAGTGTTTGAAGTTGAAAATTTGAACTGATATACCAAGTAGGTATGTGTAGTTATCATTTCAAATTGGTTTTGGAAATGAAAACCAGGCAATTGAATTTTAAGAAAAATTCTATTTAATAATATGTAAAGGGTTTGAATAAATCAACTATTGAATTTATAAGGTAAAGTTGATATTAATAAGATGAAATTGGGAATTTCAATCCCGGAATTAAAATTTAATTTAAGTAAATGGAAATAAGAAATATATTTGAGTTTAACCTGAGATAAGTTGAAAGGAATTGCAGTTCAAAATGAACCTAATTGGCTATAAAGTTTGAAGGTAAAATGATAGTAACTGTGAGGTGAAACTTTATACCCTAATGATAGTAAGGGTTATATAAATATATGATCTGAAATTGTGGTTATAAGATGAAATGATCCAAATGAGTAATATAAACTTTAAGGGAAATAAATAAGTTTTGAACTCATATATTGAAAAATAAATTTAAAGAATGGTAAGTACCTAAATTATAACTGAAGTCGAGTAAAAATTTAAACTGAGTTTGAATGAATTCAGTCGAGTTATAAATAATATTGAATGAAATAAAATTCTTATGTAAATAAGTAAATGTAAACCAAGTAAGTCTTGAATTGGATATAAATAGAAATGGTGTGAGTTGTAAACAAATCTAATTCAAGCATAAATTGAATAACCTTATTATGAATAAATTCAATAATGAATTGTTAATGTAAATTAAAAATTTAAGGATGGATAAGAGGATAAACTAATCAAGTAAATTATTAAATAGTTGGGATTTGATTAAAGGAAAATCAAATCAAAGATTTGAATGGAAATTGGTGAAATAGAATAAACCTAAGTTGTTAGGTGGAACAGTTTGAGAAAAATGAACGACTTAAGTAAATTATGAAATAATTATTTAAAATATTGGTCGTCAAGTTTAATAAAATGGTTTGGAATCAAACTTTTTAAAAATAAAAGAAAATGAAATGAAAGGATTGTGAATAAATTAATTGTGGTGGAGTCGAGAGTGAATCGAGTTGGAATTAATTTCAGATTTGCTATAAAGCTTAAGTGATTGTTTATTCACAATAATATTGTTGAATTGCATAAGGAAATGGGATTGTTTGAAGTAAATAAGATTGAATTAAATTTTATGAATCATTAGAAGCAGAATAGGATGATTTTGAATATGAGTTGGTATTGCTTAAATGGATTATATAAGCAAGTAAGTTGTAAATTCCTTTTAATTAAAAGGGAATGGTTTGAGAATTGATTGGAATTAATTGTGATGAGAATTGGAACCTAACATATGTGCTTATGAAAATATGTAATGGAGAATATGTCAAAGTTTTCAGAATTTGATAACTATATAAAAAAAAAGGGAGAATTTTAACAACATAACAATTTCAAATTGAAAATTTAAAGTAAACTAATAAATGAAACTAATTTAAAAATAATAATAGGAATCAGTTATAAATAGTGATAGTCAATAAAGGTTCAATTTTCAGAGTTAAGAAAATTGAATTCATATGAAATTGGTAATTCGGATTTAAATAAGAAGATATAAAAGCTAAAGTGGCAGAGTAATAATATAAAAGTATATATAATGCTTATATTAAGCTTAAGAAATGAATGGTGAAATTCTTAAGTAAATTTTGAGAAAATTATTCCAAGTGTATGGAATCAAAAATAATGTGAATAAAAGAAATTGATATGATTGATAATCAATGAATATAAATGCGTAGGATGTACGTATATGATTTTATTCACGTAGCAATTAGATCCAGATTCGAGCACAGAATTTCGAGATAGTTATATCGAGCCGAATTAGGATTTTTCACTCGATTTTCGACGACGAACCATGGATTTGGATTTTGATTGATTCTGGAAATTCTCTATCATAGTTGTGACTATGCAAGGAGAATGAAAGTCTCTAATCTAGAAACCAGATCTAAGTCCGTACTAGGAAGTCGGGTGGATGATACTAGTTCGGAGGTGAAATTATGTGATCGAGTGAGTGATCGGATTTGATATTGCATACAAATAGTATATGTACATCGTACGGGCTTGATTGAATAAATATTAAAATTCTATAAAGAGTTAATACTGTAGATTTTAGAATTTAATTTCCAGAATGGATGTCTGGAATTTATTGTGTATTCCTTATATCTCGGGGAATTTGTTCATGATTCATCATTAATTGTTAAACCAGTAATTTAGGAAATTTGAAGTTGAGTCGAATTTAATTGTGGTCAGGAATCCAGTTTGGATTATTGGTCATCGAGAGATAAACTCTCAATAGTTTTAGGAATGCTTATCCGGATTTATGTTCGGATAACTAGTGTTGTTTGTTAGAATAGACTGCTTGGTTGTTTGCTAATATATGAATGGTATTTATGTTAAATGGTAGGAATAATAGCTTTTAAAATATCTTTGTTTTAAATTTCGGGGACGAATTTCTTTAAAGGGGGAAGGAATGTAACGACCCTGGATTTCGGCCCCTGTATTTTTAATAAATGTTTAATCTAATTAAATATAAGATATGAATTGTTCATATTTAAATGAATATGATTTTGAAAGTATTGCCATCTATTCATATAAACTGTATTTTTAAAAGGAAATTGATTTGAAAATTGAAATAAGTATTTCAATAATATTCCCGATAAAAATCTATTTTATATAATTACTTAAAATACTTTACATTGTTTATATTTAGTATAAAATAATACGTATTGATGATAATGTTGAAATTCTAAAAATAAGTTTCTTAACAATATTCTTAATAAAATTGAACTCATATAATTAAATTAGAACGCTATACATTGTTAACATTGGTTAAATAAATACATATGCTTGATAATGTTTAAAATTTAAAATCAAATTCTAGTAATATAAAATATAAATGTAAAATACGAGTCAAACTTATGTGTATAATTTGAATAAATTATAATTAGAAATAAATATAAAAATAAGTATTAGATATAAGTAAAACTTAAGAATATAATGTAAATATTGATAATCAATTTATAAAATGTAACGACCCTGAATTTTAAAACTATTTAATTTGAAAATATTTAATTAATTTTAAATATTTAAAATAATGGTTTGGATTGAATTTTCAATATAACTTTGAAAATAACGATTGAATTACAGAACTTAATCTGTTGTGAGTTGAATAAAAATTTGAATCTTCAATTTTAAGCCGATTAAAAATATTTCAAAGGCTTGTAAAATTCATATTGATAATACTGAAGATTATAGAAGCTTCAGAATTGAAATTGAAAGTGAATTGTTCAGTTTTAAAATTTACAACGTTTGAATCGATATTTAAAAATAGCCGTCCGAGGCACAGTCTCGGAATTCGACGAAACCAGTTCCATTGGGTCCGGAATATTGAATTATTGTCGGATTTCAAATTTCGTAATTTTTGGAGTTGATATGTGATCACACGACACATAAACGCGTCGCAAATTTAAATTGAATTCAATTTAAAATTAAATTTAAATTTATCAACCTCACCACGTTCTTCCCCAAATTCACGCCTAGGATCACGAAATGAGATCGTGCAGAACATACTTCGTTCTTTTTAAATACCATCTCCCTCTCCTGATTCATAAAGAAAAACAAAATCACGTAGAAAGAAAAATGGCCGAGCCAATTAAATTAAACAACCGAAGCCGTCTCCCTCCTCTCTACTTCCTCTTCCCCCAAACCAAAAATCAAATCGAGATTGTTCAGTAAAATAAAAAAAAAAAAAAAGGGAATCGCTCGCGCGAGCGATCGAAGGTGGCGCGCGACAGGGGGAAGCGAGCGGCGGCGCTAGGGCATCAATGAATCAAGTCGCGCGTGCTTGCGCGTGGATTGATGGCGACGGCAACGACAGTCGAGGCAAGCGGCGGCGCGATGATGGTGATGGCGTTCGATCGTATGGAGGCGAGGCGCGAGAGAATGGGGTATCGGCGACTTCGGCTTCGATTTGGAATCGATGGAGGAGGCAGGGCCGCGTGTGCACGCGCGACATGGGGCGGCGACTCGCGAGCATGGTTGAGGCGACTAGAGGCGGTGATACGTTGGGGATAACGGCGACGTCAACTGGAAAGGGGGGGCGATGGTGTCGAGCAGGGTGCGTGCGAGCGATTTACAGTAAGGTATTATTTATTTTTATATTTATTTTAATTTATAAATTATATGTATATTGTTAGAAGAAAAAAAAAAGAGTTTAAACCTATATGAGTTATTTTTACAGGTAGATATATGTGTATTTATAAAAAAAAAAAAATTTAAATATCGATATATGATGTTTGAAAAATATATGAAAATGAGAATTTGGTTATTTACGGTTAAAAGAAAATTTAAATTATAGTTAAATAAAATTTTGGAAACAAAATATGTGTAAATAATTTAAATCGATATAAATAAAGAAAATGCAGTCAGTGAGGATTACAAATTAATTTAAATTAACTTATTTAAATTTTTAGTGGTTAAAAATAAATATGTTAAAGAAAATTTAGTTTTAAAATTTAAAAGTACTAATTTAAGTTAAGAAATATCTATTTTAATTTATAAAAAGAAAATTTAGTTCAATTGAGAAATTCTAAGTTAGAATTATTTTCGAAGGAAAATTTGTTAAAATAAATTTATTAAACAAAGAGAAATAATTTTTAAGGAGAAAATTGGTTTAAAATTTAATCATTGGCAAATTAAATTTATTAAAAAGGAAGATTTGTTAAAATTTAAAATAATTAGCTAATTAAATCTATTAAACGATAATTGGTGATTTGAATTTTTCGAATATAAATAAAATAGTTGGTTAATTTAAATATCAAATAGAAGATATGTTAAAATTTAATTTATTTGTTAAAAACCAAAATCTATTAGTTGATTTAATTTATGAAAAGGAAATTTAATTTAAATGGGAAATTTCTAGTTAGAATTATTTTAAAAAGGGATAATTTGTTAACTTAATTTATTTAAGTAAGTTTGGTTAATTAAATTAAATTTTTAGTTAAAATAAATTATTAAACGAGAAACTGGTTTAAATAAAACTATCAGTCAATTTAAACTATTAAAATGAAATCGCCGATGAATCGAAATTATCAAATGAAAATTTAATTTATTCGATTGATTCGAATATTAATAAATTGTGTAAAATATTTATACAAGGTATAAATGAAGAAAACAAGTTGAATTGGAAGTGGATTGCAAACAGGAATAAAAGGTGAGAACTTCTCACTCAAAAGGAATTTCTGTTGTTTATTTAAATTTTAAATAGTTAAATTTAAAATTTGATTGACTGTGTTGATTGAATGATTGAATGATAAATTGTTATATATATATTGGATGTGAATATACCCTATACGCCGTTAGTAAGCGGAGGTTATTTAGTACACACATATACCGCGATATTCCACCTCGAAGTGGAATTGGTATTATATTATATATATAGCAATATATATATATATTGGCATATGTATATATTGCAGTTGATTGATTTCCCGCATTTTCTTTTAGCGGATGAGACCCTATGCGCCGTTAGTAAGCGGATATATATTTATAAAATCCCATATACCGCGATATTCCGTCTGGAAACGGAATGGTATTGTGCTAATGTCTGTGGATGCAGGGAAACAGGTTGGAGGGATCCAACTGGATTCCTCACAAATATTTATTTGATTTCATATATTGTGATATTTGATTGTTTATCATGGATGATATATGATGTTTGAAAATCGTGTTTGACTATTCGATGTGTTGCATCATCGGATCCAATTTTTGAAATTTAAAAAAAAAACAACGATTTTAATTTCTAAAGTGATTTTTGAAAATATACGTTTATATAATATTTTTGGAATTGATTCATCTTAAATAAATAAACGTTATAATCTTTATGTTATAAAAATTATGATTTTTGAGAAATGTAGTTAAAAGTTGATTTTTGAAAATATGGGATCAGTGGTTTTATAAAATAGTTTGAACTGGGATTTCTGAAATTATTATAAGAAGTTCAAAAATAAGATTTATAAAATCTTTATTTTATAAATCAGAATGATGAAACTATGAAAGAGTTTAAGGATGTTTAAAGTAATAATATAAATTGTTTTATATTAAAAAGATTTATAAATTGATATTTATAAATAAAAAAAAAATATAAGAATTATAAAACAAGCTTTTATAAGTGTTAGAATAAATTGTAAATGAATTTCATAAATAGAAATGGAATTATAGAATTATAACGATGAAGTTATAAATAAAATTTTATAAACAGTATAAATTGATTTATATAAAAGATTTACAAACGGATTTTTGTAAATAAAAATATTGGAATTATAAAACGAAGTTTTTATAAGAGTTAGGATGAATTGTGAATGAATTTCACAAATGAATGAATTTATAGAATTATGAACGGTGAAGTTATAATTGGAATTTTATAAACAGTAGGTTTATAAAATTTGTGAAGTTATTTAAAAGAATAAGATTTTGGATAAATAGATGAATCTTATAAGTTATAAGATTTATAAAATTTGTGAAGTTTAAAGGAATGATTTTATAAACAAATAAATTATAAGTATTTGACTTATAATATAAAATTTTTAATATATCATTGTGATATGAATTGAGATAAGTTAATAAAGGAAATTTATAAAAGGAAGTTGTTATAAAAGAAATAGAAATAGAATTTATAAACATTGTTTTATAAATTCGCAAACTACTTATTTTGATAAGTAAATTGTTGCAATTTATTTATGAAGTTATATTCATGTTTTAGACAGTGAATAATTCCTTAAACTAAAATGAATAGAAGTAATGAAATTGGTTAACAATATATTCACGTTTTTGAATAGTGAATAATATGTTAAAGAAATTATTTAGAATGTGATGTCTTAAATAAAATTAAAACGATCTAATGATGTTTTAAAATATGTTGAGATTTGAAATCATAGATTTCAACATTTATTGTTGAAATAGATGTTTTCGAGAAATAAAAGGAAATGGTAGATTATAACACTGTTGTTATAATAGATGATTTCCGAAAGGAAATGTTTTGTATAGTATTGGGATTTATATATCTATTTTAATTTCTAATCCCTATACTAGTGATTTTGGGTTGTCGTAACGATGTTTTACGCAACATTCGTTTTGGCCCAAATAAATATGGTTAAGTGAATGATTTCCTTAAAGGATGAAGTATATACTTAATTTCGATTAGGGTATATTAAATATTTTCTAAGTATAGAAAATAAAAAGATCTGTGAATTACTTATTTTTAATAAGTATAGAAATGCTTTTCCAATATTAAGTGAATATTTAGAATTTATCTTTTTGAAGATAAATTGAAAATGAATAATAGCAATTGTATATTCATGAATATTTTGGAATATAAATTCAATATAGAATTTATAAATGGAATTGGGAAAATAGGTTTAAAAATAAATATTGATTTATTTTTGAAATATGAAAAGTTATATCTTCTAAAGATATCTTTGGAATTAAATAATTTGGAAAATTATTTGGATTCTGGTGATGTTGGCATATATATTGATAGTTCAATAACCGACTATCGATATTTACCTTTGAATGGTATTTGTTGTGATTGTTTGAAATTGAATGCCACACTTATTTTATTTTTTAAAATAAGCGCTCACTATTCGGGTTAACCGGGAAAGGACCATGGGGTCGTATAACCCATTCCGAATATGTGATACGTCGTTATGAATTGCATTCGAAGACCGGTGTTGAAGACCGGATATTTTCGAAAACGAAAGGGTTTCTTGTCGAATGTCTTTGCATCGACTGGTCCCCGGTATAGAGACTCCATATGTGATGGGAAGTCCGAACGTGATTAGTGAATATCCGGATTGCAAGGACTTCTTTGTAAGTGCCTTCGGTTTTGTTCGAGCCCGGAACAGACTTGTATGGATTGTATGCCTGACATTACAATTTGAGATATAAAGCCGATTTCTTTCAAATATATTTCTGTTGGTGGCGGAGAATTTATTCTTTGTTTAACACCCTTCTTTGAGACGTACGAGCTCAAAGGTTATATAGTTGAAGTTATCAGCGATATATTCCCAATTTGGTAATGTGACATGCTGAGTGATGCTGAAATGATCATTGTGTTGATTATTTGTGATAGGATCATTTATTTGATCGTCTATCTTAGTGATCATTGTGTTGATCATTTGTTGACCCAAAGCATGGCTTTTGTATAAAGTATGTTTTTGTGGACGTGACTTCGTCGAGCCTCACATCCCAGTAATGGTCAAAACAGGAAAGATGCGGCAAGGTTATTAGGGGTTGCTGTAGCTCCCCTTAGGGTATGTACATTTCCTTCTGGATAGAGGTTGTATCATGGTATGGAGCCCAGATATTTAACCTATATGGTTACTACGAGTTTATTACTTTGTGGTTGTTGGTTATCGGGATCCCGTGAAAAAGGTCGTTTACGATCGGGGAATGGCGTGCTCGTGTCAGTAGTTACCCAGTTAGGGGTAACCCGGCCTTGTGTTGGCAGAGTTCCGGTTTGGTTCTCGGGAATGTCTTTCCAGAGGCATTCTCATGTGGCAATGGGAAGTTCCTTGGCCTGACCATTTGTTGGAAATCCAAAGAAACAATACGATCTGTACGGTTTTAGTTGTAGAACCTGCTATTCACTTATGGTGTCGCAACACTGTTTGGATAGTAGCTATAGTAGGCATACGATAATGGTCGTATGTTGGCTAAGATTTATATTCTACTTTCGAAATATTTCACTACACTATGCACTAGTGATAATATCAAATGTTATTTTAAATGCGTATCAAGCATCTTTGACTATCATAAGGAGAAATCTCCTCCGATTCTGCGTTTGCATGTGTGTGTGTGCGGGAGGCCTTATGGTAGTCTCATTTTGAAAAGCATTGCGAATTGATAAAAAAAAATATTCCTCTTTTTGATTTTAAAGTTAAATAAACTGTTTTGAGTTCTCACACCAGTCACATGACTGACTCGGAGTTTATTGTTTTCCTTCCTAAACTCTGGGTGCCCACCAATTTCCACACGGGCAGTCAAGAGTTAGGTTTATCAGGAAATTCTGGATATTCTGGAGTTGCAGGAGGCAAGCTGGATGGCGTAGCATATTACGAGTATATAGTATTTCTTTTCCGCTGTTTATTGTTGTTGTAGTACACTCTGATGATTTGATGTAATGTAATATAATGTGATGTAATAACTGATATAGTTATTTGTTTAAAGATTATTCATTTATTATTATATGTTGTTCCGCTGCGAATTGTGAGATTCTGATATTGTTCTGTAGTTGTTCTGTTCTGTTCTATTTTTCCTTGTTCTCTGTTTTTCTTTTCTTTTTCTTCTACCTTTCTTCTTCTTAAAACCCACAACAATTCGGTTTTTCGGCAACGAAAATCCGAAACGTTACATTTGGTATCAGAGCTGTTGGTTAAGCGACAACCATGGTTCTGTTGGGTTTTATTCATTAGAGATAGAGTCAGTAGTACTCTAGAATGAATTTGAGAGTAATAATAGATATGAGCGCGTATGTGTTAGTGAATATAAAATTGATTTATATTATAAAATAAATTTTGCCCAAAACTATTTTTGGTATAGAAAAAGAAATGATTTTCTATGAATTATTATAGTATATGGTTGCATGATTGTTAGAAGTGATAATATTGAATTATTATCATTAGTAATGGAAAGAAATAAATGGATTGGATTCAAGTAAAATAACTTGATAATTTATTCATTTCAAATAGAATGAATATGAATATGGAATGTGAATAAAATTGAATTGAGTGATTAAGTAAAATCGAGATGAATTGAAATATTGAAATGAATTAGTGAATGAAACTAATTTAAAATAGTAATGTGAATTACTAAATGAAAGTTAATCGATAGAATTCAATATGTAAAATTTAGAATTGAATTCGAATGAAATTTAAATTATGAATTGAATTCAAATAGAATTGAAATTGTGAATTGAATTCAGATAAAATTGAATGAAATGAATATGTAACTTCAATAGTGAAGTAAAAATGTATAAGAAGCGTATATTAAGAATTTTGTAAATGAAATTTGCAAAATGGTTTAAATGTTGGTTTTGGATGCTACTACCAGCAGATTATACAGGTTATACAGGTATAAATGGAATGGAAATTTTGATTTCAAAGATAAAATTGAATTGCTCGACAAAAAGGTACGTATTTCAATTTCAGTATGAGATTTGATGACTTTCTTCTCTAGCCACTTGGCTTTTCTCTTTTCTTTTTGATTCTGAGGGGCCGTGGTGCCATTTTGTAGTCGTACCGATCGAGCTGCGCAAAGGAAACGCTGGCGAAATTTTTCGAAAATTTAGGGTGTTAGAAAAATTTTGAGAAAAAATTTGAAAGTTTGAAATTTGAATTTGAATTTAAACTTGAATCGTTAGCAAAACAATATTATTAGGAACTTATAAATGAAGTTGGAAAGCTAGTTTAAATGATAGTAAATCCCTAGTAAAAAGATTTAGGTTAGTGAGTTGATAAAACTATTTGGATTGTGAAAAATAGTAGACGGGATAAGGGCATTCTTCTTAACTGGTAATTTCGGGACGAAATTCTTTTAAGGGGGAAAGATTGTAACGACCCTGAATTTTAAAACTATTTAATTTCAAAATATTTAATTAATTTTAAATATTTAAAATAATGGTTTGGATTGAATTTTCAATATAACTTTGAAAATAACGATTGAATTACAGAACTTAATATGTTGTGAGTTGAATAAAAATTTGAATCTTCAATTTTAAGCCGATTAAAAATATTTCAAAGGCTTGTAAAATTCATATTGATAATACTGAAGATTATAGAAGCTTCAGAATTGAAATTGAAAGTGAATTGTTCAGTTTTAAAATTTACAACGTTTGAATCGATATTTAAAAATAGCCGTCCGAGGCACAGTCTCGGAATTCGACGAAACCAGTTCCATTGGGTCCGGAATATTGAATTATTGTCGGATTTCAAATTTCGTAATTTTTGGAGTTGATATGTGATCACACGACACATAAACGCGTCGCAAATTTAAATTGAATTCAATTTAAAATTAAATTTAAATTTATCAACCTCACCACGTTCTTCCCCAAATTCACGCCTAGGATCACGAAATGAGATCGTGCAGAACATACTTCGTTCTTTTTAAATACCATCTCCCTCTCCTGATTCATAAAGAAAAACAAAATCACGCAGAAAGAAAAATGGCCGAGCCAATTAAATTAAACAACCGAAGCCGTCTCCCTCCTCTCTACTTCCTCTTCCCCCAAACCAAAAATCAAATCGAGATTGTTCAGTAAAATAAAAAAAAAAAAAAAAAGGAAATCGCTCGCGCGAGCGATCGAAGGTGGCGCGCGACAGGGGGAAGCGAGCGGCGGCGCTAGGGCATCAATGAATCAAGTCGCGCGTGCTTGCGCGTGGATTGATGGCGACGGCAACGACAGTCGAGGCAAGCGGCGGCGCGATGATGGTGATGGCGTTCGATCGTATGGAGGCGAGGCGCGAGAGAATGGGGTATCGGCGACTTCGGCTTCGATTTGGAATCGATGGAGGAGGCAGGGCCGCGTGTGCACGCGCGACATGGGGCGGCGACTCGCGAGCATGGTTGAGGCGACTAGAGGCGGTGATACGTTGGGGATAACGGCGACGTCAACTGGAAAGGGGGGGCGATGGTGTCGAGCAGGGTGCGTGCGAGCGATTTACAGTAAGGTATTATTTATTTTTATATTTATTTTAATTTATAAATTATATGTATATTGTTAGAAGAAAAAAAAAGAGTTTAAACCTATACGAGTTATTTTTACAGGTAGATATATGTGTATTTATAAAAAATAATAATTTAAATATCGATATATGATGTTTGAAAAATATATGAAAATGAGAATTTGGTTATTTACGGTTAAAAGAAAATTTAAATTATAGTTAAATAAAATTTTGGAAACAAAATATGTGTAAATAATTTAAATCGATATAAATAAAGAAAATGCAGTCAGTGAGGATTACAAATTAATTTAAATTAACTTATTTAAATTTTTAGTGGTTAAAAATAAATATGTTAAAGAAAATTTAGTTTTAAAATTTAAAAGTACTAATTTAAGTTAAGAAATATCTATTTTAATTTATAAAAAGAAAATTTAGTTCAATTGAGAAATTCTAAGTTAGAATTATTTTCGAAGGAAAATTTGTTAAAATAAATTTATTAAACAAAGAGAAATAATTTTTAAGGAGAAAATTGGTTTAAAATTTAATCATTGGCAAATTAAATTTATTAAAAAGGAATATTTGTTAAAATTTAAAATAATTAGCTAATTAAATCTATTAAACGATAATTGGTGATTTGAATTTTTCGAATATAAATAAAATAGTTGGTTAATTTAAATATCAAATAGAAGATATGTTAAAATTTAATTTATTTGTTAAAAACCAAAATCTATTAGTTGATTTAATTTATGAAAAGGAAATTTAATTTAAATAGGAAATTTCTAGTTAGAATTATTTTAAAAAGGGATAATTTGTTAACTTAATTTATTTAAGTAAGTTTGGTTAATTAAATTAAATTTTTAGTTAAAATAAATTATTAAACGAGAAACTGGTTTAAATAAAACTATCAGTCAATTTAAACTATTAAAATGAAATCGCCGATGAATCGAAATTATCAAATGAAAATTTAATTTATTCGATTGATTCGAATATTAATAAATTGTGTAAAATATTTATACAAGGTATAAATGAAGAAAACAAGTTGAATTGGAAGTGGATTGCAAACAGGAATAAAAGGTGAGAACTTCTCACTCAAAAGGAATTTCTGTTGTTTATTTAAATTTTAAATAGTTAAATTTAAAATTTGATTGACTGTGTTGATTGAATGATTGAATGATAAATTGTTATATATATATTGGATGTGAATATACCCTATACGCCGTTAGTAAGCGGAGGTTATTTAGTACACACATATACCGCGATATTCCACCTCGAAGTGGAATTGGTATTATATTATATATATAGCAATATATATATATTGGCATATGTATATATTGCAGTTGATTGATTTCCCGCATTTTCTTTTAGCGGATGAGACCCCATGCGCCGTTAGTAAGCGGATATATATTTATAAAATCCCATATACCGCGATATTCCGTCTGGAAACGGAATGGTATTGTGCTAATGTCTGTGGATGCAGGGAAACAGGTTGGAGGGATCCAACTGGATTCCTCACAAATATTTATTTGATTTCATATATTGTGATATTTGATTGTTTATCATGGATGATATATGATGTTTGAAAATCGTGTTTGACTATTCGATGTGTTGCATCATCGGATCCAATTTTTGAAATTTAAAAAAAAAACAACGATTTTAATTTCTAAAGTGATTTTTGAAAATATACGTTTATATAATATTTTTGGAATTGATTCATCTTAAATAAATAAACGTTATAATCTTTATGTTATAAAAATTATGATTTTTGAGAAATGTAGTTAAAAGTTGATTTTTGAAAATATGGGATCAGTGGTTTTATAAAATAGTTTGAACTGGGATTTCTGAAATTATTATAAGAAGTTCAAAAATAGGATTTATAAAATCTTTATTTTATAAATCAGAATGATGAAACTATGAAAGAGTTTAAGGATGTTTAAAGTAATAATATAAATTGTTTTATATTAAAAAGATTTATAAATTGATATTTATAAATAAAAAAAAATATAGGAATTATAAAACAAGCTTTTATAAGTGTTAGAATAAATTGTAAATGAATTTCATAAATAGAAATGGAATTATAGAATTATAACGATGAAGTTATAAATAAAATTTTATAAACAGTATAAATTGATTTATATAAAAGATTTACAAACGGATTTTTGTAAATAAAAATATTGGAATTATAAAACGAAGTTTTTATACGAGTTAAGATGAATTGTGAATGAATTTCACAAATGAATGAATTTATAGAATTATGAACGGTGAAGTTATAATTGGAATTTTATAAACAGTAGGTTTATAAAATTTGTGAAGTTATTTAAAAGAATAAGATTTTGGATAAATAGATGAATCTTATAAGTTATAAGATTTATAAAATTTGTGAAGTTTAAAGGAATGATTTTATAAACAAATAAATTATAAGTATTTGACTTATAATATAAAATTTTTAATATATCATTGTGATATGAATTGAGATAAGTTAATAAAGGAAATTTATAAAAGGAAGTTGTTATAAAAGAAATAGAAATAGAATTTATAAACATTGTTTTATAAATTCGCAAACTACTTATTTTGATAAATAAATTGTTGCAATTTATTTATGAAGTTATATTCATGTTTTAGACAGTGAATAATTCCTTAAACTAAAATGAATAGAAGTAATGAAATTGGTTAACAATATATTCGCGTTTTTGAATAGTGAATAATATGTTAAAGAAATTATTTAGAATGTGATGTCTTAAATAAAATTAAAACGATCTAATGATGTTTTAAAATATGTTGAGATTTGAAATCATAGATTTCAACATTTATTGTTGAAATAGATGTTTTCGAGAAATAAAAGGAAATGGTAGATTATAACACTGTTGTTATAATAGATGATTTCCGAAAGGAAATGTTTTGTATAGTATTGGGATTTATATATCTATTTTAATTTCTAATCCCTATACTAGTGATTTTGGGTTGTCGTAACGATGTTTTACGCAACATTCGTTTTGGCCCAAATAAATATGGTTAAGTGAATGATTTCCTTAAAGGATGAAGTATATACTTAATTTCGATTAGGGTATATTAAATATTTTCTAAGTATAGAAAATAAAAAGATCTGTGAATTACTTATTTTTAATAAGTATAGAAATGCTTTTCCAATATTAAGTGAATATTTAGAATTTATCTTTTTGAAGATAAATTGAAAATGAATAATAGCAATTGTATATTCATGAATATTTTGGAATATAAATTCAATATAGAATTTATAAATGGAATTGGGAAAATAGGTTTAAAAATAAATATTGATTTATTTTTGAAATATGAAAAGTTATATCTTCTAAAGATATCTTTGGAATTAAATAATTTGGAAAATTATTTGGATTCTGGTGATGTTGGCATATATATTGATAGTTCAATAACCGACTATCGATATTTACCTTTGAATGGTATTTGTTGTGATTGTTTGAAATTGAATGCCACACTTATTTTTTTTTTTAAAATAAGCGCTCACTATTCGGGTTAACCGGGAAAGGACCATGGGGTCGTATAACCCATTCCGAATATGTGATACGTCGTTATGAATTGCATTCGAAGACCGGTGTTGAAGACCGGATATTTTCGAAAACGAAAGGGTTTCTTGTCGAATGTCTTTGCATCGACTGGTCCCCGGTATAGAGACTCCATATGTGATGGGAAGTCCGAACGTGATTAGTGAATATCCGGATTGCAAGGACTTCTTTGTAAGTGCCTTCGGTTTTGTTCGAGCCCGGAACAGACTTGTATGGATTGTATGCCTGACATTACAATTTGAGATATAAAGCCGATTTCTTTCAAATATATTTCTGTTGGTGGCGGAGAATTTATTCTTTGTTTAACACCCTTCTTTGAGACGTACGAGCTCAAAGGTTATATAGTTGAAGTTATCAGCGATATATTCCCAATTTGGTAATGTGACATGCTGAGTGATGCTGAAATGATCATTGTGTTGATTATTTGTGATAGGATCATTTATTTGATCGTCTATCTTAGTGATCATTGTGTTGATCATTTGTTGACCCAAAGCATGGCTTTTGTATAAAGTATGTTTTTGTGGACGTGACTTCGTCGAGCCTCACATCCCAGTAATGGTCAAAACAGGAAAGATGCGGCAAGGTTATTAGGGGTTGCTGTAGCTCCCCTTAGGGTATGTACATTTCCTTCTGGATAGAGGTTGTATCATGGTATGGAGCCCAGATATTTAACCTATATGGTTACTACGAGTTTATTACTTTGTGGTTGTTGGTTATCGGGATCCCGTGAAAAAGGTCGTTTACGATCGGGGAATGGCGTGCTCGTGTCAGTAGTTACCCAGTTAGGGGTAACCCGGCCTTGTGTTGGCAGAGTTCCGGTTTGGTTCTCGGGAATGTCTTTCCAGAGGCATTCTCATGTGGCAATGGGAAGTTCCTTGGCCTGACCATTTGTTGGAAATCCAAAGAAACAATACGATCTGTACGGTTTTAGTTGTAGAACCTGCTATTCACTTATGGTGTCGCAACACTGTTTGGATAGTAGCTATAGTAGGCATACGATAATGGTCGTATGTTGGCTAAGATTTATATTCTACTTTCGAAATATTTCACTACACTATGCACTAGTGATAATATCAAATGTTATTTTAAATGCGTATCAAGCATCTTTGACTATCATAAGGAGAAATCTCCTCCGATTCTGCGTTTGCATGTGTGTGTGTGCGGGAGGCCTTATGGTAGTCTCATTTTGAAAAGCATTGCGAATTGATAAAAAAAATATTCCTCTTTTTGATTTTAAAGTTAAATAAACTGTTTTGAGTTCTCACACCAGTCACATGACTGACTCGGAGTTTATTGTTTTCCTTCCTAAACTCTGGGTGCCCACCAATTTCCACACGGGCAGTCAAGAGTTAGGTTTATCAGGAAATTCTGGATATTCTGGAGTTGCAGGAGGCAAGCTGGATGGCGTAGCATATTACGAGTATATAGTATTTCTTTTCCGCTGTTTATTGTTGTTGTAGTACACTCTGATGATTTGATGTAATGTAATATAATGTGATGTAATAACTGATATAGTTATTTGTTTAAAGATTATTCATTTATTATTATATGTTGTTCCGCTGCGAATTGTGAGATTCTGATATTGTTCTGTAGTTGTTCTGTTCTGTTCTATTTTTCCTTGTTCTCTGTTTTTCTTTTCTTTTTCTTCTACCTTTCTTCTTCTTAAAACCCACAACAATTCGGTTTTTCGGCAACGAAAATCCGAAACGTTACATAAAATACAAAAATAAATAAGTTAGCAAGCACATAATAAAACTGTTCTTTTATATACAATATCTTCACATGTAATTCAAACTCAAAGTATAAAATGAAATAAAAACAAGTATAACATAATACAAGACAAGATTTTAACAACAAAACAAATACTTCAACTATTTTCTTTGCAGTAATTTAAGTCTGCCCATATCAGAAACTTTTGTTAACATTTGAAGACATATTCATTAAAGTTAAATACAATTTGTCACTTCAGACTACAAATTAATGTTTTAGCCGAAATATCATATTGCAGTAAATTAATGCAAAGTCATAACTGGGCAAAATTTAGTGTATATTTTTGTGTTCAAATAATAATAAGACAAAACAAAGTTAATAGAAAACATTAATATCATGTTAGCCCAAATGAACACATTAGTACAAGCAAACCTGCAATATCTTTGTACAAGATGTTGTGTCAGCAAGCAAATATTGATTGTGTTAACTTAAGAGAGGACATAAATATAAATTAGCACACTTTTCTTTCTGAAATAAATTTATTCAGCCGAAATGGTTGAATTGACTTAGGTTTTAGTACATAAAAAAATAAAGCAAGATATTTATCAAGTGAAAGCTTATTGAAGAAGGCACAGCTTGTTCAAGATATATATGTATTGAACATTCTTATTTCATTAGTTCAGTCTTTAAAAATCAATACTGAAAAAAAGTAAAAGAAACAAACACAACCTTATATTTGCAAGTCAAAACAAATTCTGTAAATAAGGAAAGTTACTGAAATTTGAAACTGCATACTATCAAGCTTAATCAAACTCAAGCTTCAGGTCTCCTGCATCTTCCAATACTAGTCTCTGTTACAGTAGTTTTTGGGTGAGTAAACTTGATTTTTCAAGCTTAAGTTAATTTAAATCAGTAGAATAATTCATGAAATACTTTTATCTGAGTTGTATGCATTTTATTTTCATATGAAACTACAGTTTTCTTTCTCCATTATCAACCATCCACTGTTTTTTTTTCAACTGCAATCTGGTGAGTAAACAAAGTTTTTGTTTTAAAGTTTAAGTTAATTATAAGGCCATGATCCTTTAACCAATATAGTTTAGTTATGGTTTATGTTGAATATGAATCTGTATATGTTACTGCATATTTATTTACTCTATTATGTGGTTGGTGGTTACAGTTAATTCTTCTTGTTCAAAATTCAAATTATGCTCATCAATATAGAAACCTGTGATTTTTTTTCATATCAACAAGATGTTAAACTAAATTAAAGTTTGATTTTTTTAAAGCAAATTCTAAATATGTTGAAGGGGTACCTTTCTGTTACAGGTTATACAAGTAATGCACATATTACTTGATAAATTCGAATGTTTAAATTTGTTAGTTTGGATACAAATCTTGAATAAACATGACTAAGTGGGATTTTTAAAATAAAGATCAAAATTTAAAACTTTATATTCAAGAAGCAGTTTGGGTTCAAATGAAAATTGCATTTTTTCTTAATCCAAGAGATTGAGTTATTTTTAACTAATGAAACTTGGATTGAAGCAAGTTTATATATCTATAAAACCAGGAAAAATGTAAATTACTTTTTCTATTGTTTGAAATTGGAACACGAGACCCTATTAGGGCTTTACTGAGTGATTATTTCATCTCGGGTAAATCATCGAGTTCGTATACATTTCAAGACCGAGTTGCACGAGATTTTGGGAATTGATGGTTTAGTGTGTCGTGGCCGTGTGGGCGAAGCGGCGGCAACTCCGGTGGCTTGTCCGATGATCGTGAGTGAAATTGCCGAGGGTCATGGTTGCAGTGCTTTCGTAAAACTGTGAATTTTTGGTTTCGACCTTATTTTGCATCTCTGGGTTTCGATTATGGGTGAGAAGGGAAAATTTGGTTTGTGGACGCTGGCGAGTGCCGCTGGAGGTGCGGCTACCCACCGTGCACGTGCACGGTGGTGTTGGAGTGGGGTGGCGTATCTGTGACGAACAGAAATGATCGCCTCAGGTCGCGCTCGAGAATTTCTGGAGGTTGCTTCGTGTTCGAGCGTATGACAGTTTTTACATTCTGATGTTAGTTTATGTTTAAGTTTTACAAACTTACTGTTAGAAAGAAAAAAAAGAGATGAGAAGAAGGAGCTATGTACAGGGGAGTTACTGAGAGAACGCGTGAAGAAACCGGAGGAGCACTCGAGATAATGCAAGGGGAAACTCGGGTTTGTCAAATATAGTTTGTTAATCAGGTAAATAAACAGTTTTTTTATATAAACTGTAAACACTCTTAAATCCTTACAGTTTTAAGATTAAGAATAATTTAAGTATAATTGAAATTAAAGATTTATGAATGACTTTTCTTAAACACTTAAATCAGTTTAATTAAGTAATATAAGTTAACTAATAATCAAAGTTTATAGTTAACACCAAATTTATTTTCAAAATAAAAGGAAAGGGAGACTTGTAACGTTAATTTAGTTGAATGATTGATATCAATAAATTATTTTCGAAAGTAATTAAACACGATTAATATTTTAAACTTAAATAGAGTTTGGGTTTTGTAACTATTTTGCAATAAATAAATAGTAATTAGCTACTTGAGTAAATAACTAGATGATTAGTATTTGAGTAATTAAAATAATTCAAACACGGTTAGTGATGGATTATAAGTAAATAAATAATTGAAATCAACTACGTAAGTAAACTAATGAAGGAATTAATAGTTAGTTAATCAAGTAATTTAATCGATAGATAATTAATTGAGTAGCTTGATTTAGAATTAATTGTTGATTTATTAAGTAATTAGCAGATAATAATTGGATAATTAAGTTTTATTGATAAATAATTAAAGATATTAATTAGTGATCAGGTAATAGTTAATTTAGTAATTAAAGTTAAGTCACTTAATTAAGGTAATAGTTAATTAATAGCATGAAACAAAATTAAGACTCAATAATAAATTAAGGAATCATCAATTGGATGATTTGAACTGAAATAGGTAATTAATTGTTATTTGATAATTAATTAAATAGAGTTAAGTGATTAACTCTCAGGTAATTAATTCTAAATTTAATTAATTACAAACAAGATTTTAAGGTAATTGCTTATGAATTGTTGTGTATGTAGAATGTCTGGATTGTGTTGTTAAATTGAAGATATTCTATGATGCTCTCTGATATGCTGTGATATATCCATGATGTTTGCATATGTTTTATCTATAATACATGTTATGTTAATTCAATTGTTGAGTGTAAATTATTTAAACTGTTAAGTTAATTAGACAACTTGGCCCTTAAAATGACGTTTGGATTCGATGAGACCGGGATCGGAAGAATCAAATTTGATTCCCCAAAAATCACATCGATCCAATTTAAACGTTAGGTCGTGAATCCTGAAATGAAGATCGAGATGGTGTATTCATAATGCAAGGGTTATCGTCGTTAACTCTGAGGGTGATTCCAAAATGAGTGTAACGAGATAATGCCTTCGGTTTCGTTCGAACCCGGAACGAACTTGTATGGATTGAATGCTTTCAGCACATCGTCAGGTGGGCGATGAGTATTCTAAGTGATATGTTCAATAAAGGTAATCGTAGCCTCAAGCCTCATCAACCAGGAATGGCTAAAACAGGGGAGATGCAGCAAGGTTAGGTGGGTCATGCCCAAGCAGGACAAGATATTTCCCCTGTCTAGATGTCGCTTTTATATTTCGGCTTAGTGGGCGGTTGCTAGCTACAACCGCGGGGTTTATCTTGTTCGGGACTGTTAAGTAAGGAATGGTTCCGGCCTTGTGTTGCAGGGGATGAAGGGAGTAATCCTCGATACGGTGATCTAGGCCCCGTACTGTGACGGGCGGTACCCCAGTAGCCCTGCCATTGTATGGAATCCAATTTCGAATAAGGGCCGTACGATTTGATTGTGCCCAACTATGTTGAAATGTGAGATGTAAGCATTTCAGCTATTTCTGTATTTTACTTGAAAACCCTAGACACTATTATAATATCACTGGAATTCCTATGAAATGTTTTGGTTAGCGTAAGGTAAAAACTTACCCGTATTTATTTGTGGGGAGTCTTACGTGATACCTTTATTTTCAAATGTGTTTCAAAGTTAAACAACTTTAACCCGTTTACTCATACCAGACCTATGTCTGACCCAGAGTTTATTTTTGTTTTTCATAAACTCTCGGGTACCCAAATTTTTACGGGTAGTCAAGGGATTCAGGTTAGCTTTGACGAATTCTGGAGGAGCAATGGAGCAGGAGGCTTCAGCGTTGTAGACATATATATAGTTCGGCTGTGTGGGTATCTCTGAGTCATATTGTTTGAGTCGTATTGTATTGAGTAGTATAAACTAGACAGGTGTTTATAACTGTCTAGTGTGTGATGTATGTATGATTTTCATATGTATTGATATTGTATAATTCTGATATATGTACAACCTATGTATTATTTAAGTGATATATTATATTTTGTTCCGTTCCGCTGTGAGATTCTGATGTTGTTGTTCTTTCTTCTCTATCTTTTCTATTTTCTCATCCCTTTCTTTCTTATGATGATACGTCTTTCTGGTAGTAGAAGGGCGGGTCGTCATAGTGGTCTTCTCCATTTCTCTTGCAAGGCAGTTGGAATTCCTTTAATTCTATTAGAAATGAATATAATGCATCCTGCACTTAAAGAAGGAATTAAGTGTCTCATGCATGAAAAAAAGCATCCCCAAGTCTCCATTGATTCAGTTCATATAATAGCAAATGCCAAAGGAAAAAGAGAGTTATTTGCATCAACTCTTGTAGCCACAAGCAACATACCTTGATATTTACCAAAAAGATGTGTTCCATCGATAGAAAGAACATGACAATAATGCTTGAAACCTTCTATGCTCAGTCTGGATGCCCAGAAAGTCCCTCAAATTAAACGCCATCTATATGAACATGATAAACAGTGTTTGGATTGCTTTTCTATATTGTACGAAGAAACTGTGATAAGTCATTGTATAAAGATTCCCACCACAAAATATTTTAGACACGACTTTTCTTAATCCTTTCCGCGCTCTCATGTAGCTTATTTGAATTTTGTACGTATTTCCATAAGCTCTTGGACAGATTTTGCAGTGCAACTTGGGTTCGATCGAATATGTGGAGGGACTATGGTACAGATCAATTTGGTTGTTGCTTGTTTATGATTCGAGTTGATGATTGGATTTGAGCATGTGTGATAACCACCATATTTTTTTATCACTCACCATTCAACATGATCATTTTAGAAACAATAGCATTATGCCGCCATAGATAATTAATTCAATACCATATATAGAAGTGAACTTTCTAGCGCATGACTTTATGTTTTTAGATGAAACTGAATGCTTTATCGACCATTGACTTATATGTTCAGTTAAAGATTATTTTGATTTTAATCATACCGACTCCAGGGCCTTTCTCCACACATTCAAGTCCAAACATTTCATCGGTAAATTGAATTTCTTGCATAATAAATCTTTCCATGATTATATCGTGTGATGATCCGCCATTTTGACCATCGAAAGTGGACGCCAAACATTTCCACTGTGTTCCAATGTTGCACATCTAATCAACAAAAGGGCAGATTGTTAGAGTAAATAAAAGTAAAGAACAGAGGCAGAGAAAACATAATCTTACAATGGAATCAACAACATATAATATAACTAGTATAGTAGAAACTATCGCTCCGAACATACAGAGTATATCAAAGTTAAAAACAAACCTAATCAGCTGGACTATTATAAAATTCCGGGCTTACAAATGCCAATAGATATACAATATAATACAGTGGAAAATAAAATACTATGATAAGTGAATCTTCAGCTCCCCTCCATGATCTCCATAACTTCAAAGACAACCTGGGAAAAATACTCTGTCTGACCCGACAATTGTAAATAAATAACACCTGAATCAGACTGGAAATACCAGCGTGATATAACTCGAATAACAGGGAACATACAAAATGTTTGTGAAGCCACGCCGCTAATGTGAAATGGGTTTTCACCTCACAAGAACATACATACAGGCAAGAGAAGAAATAAATATCAGGAAACAAATCCAAATATAAATGAGCATAATTAATATTAAACCAGACTTGAAAGAATGAAAAATAAACTGAGTAAAATCTAAACTAGACAGAATGGATAGAACAAGAAAATGGTCCAATTTGATAAAGTGGACTAAATTAGGGAACAATCCAAACCTCATAGAATGGACTGAATAAGGTAACCGTCCAACTTGATAGAATGGGCAGAATAAGGTAACAATCTAAACTAAATAGAATGGACTGAATTAATATTTAAATGCCATCATGAGGAGTTGGCACTACTCATGGCAATTTGAAACTAATACAGATTCAGGGATACGAATCAAATAAGGAAAGGAAATTTTCCAACAATTGACAAGGAAGGTGCATCCCCCTTGATGTATACCTCTAGTAATATACTTCCGAGAAGCTCAAATACTCCATGAAACTTCTCGGGACCCTCCAAGCCTGAACCAATCATACCTTACCGAGAATCCGAATATTTCCACATCTATGTGCACAACCGAATCCAAACTAGATGAGATGTGAAAATACCCTAATGGGAGCAACTCCGCATAGCTTGGCTCCTCTCGCGATTTGAGTTTAGTCATTTCTAACAAAGGATAACAAAGCTTGATTGAGCAACAAATCGTTTTAAGGTGATGGTACACCATAAAGAATGTTGAATCTGATAACTAATAAATCAACTATCAAGGACAATTAAAATGATCGTATATGCAAATTAAATTTCGCATATTTACCACTACTCGTTGATTCCAAACAAGTCATATTTCTCGGTTAAAAATGAAGCCAGACAAGTTGAGGTAGTGTTACCTCTAGGCATCACCCTGACTACATTTTTAACCTTTAAGATAGAAACGAGTCATTTAGCATTAATGTATGACTATATCCTTTCCACATAAGAGATATCGATTACGAAACTATTGTTCTATAACCGAAATCAAAGTTTAACATTTAAAAACTGATAGTTGATTTTCATATTTCGACTTTGGTAAAACACTTTTAGAATTAGTTCTTGATTGCTGAAACGTTAAGAGAAAAATCTTTACAGGTGCATAACCCCGAATTCTTAAACCAACATCTGACCAAAAACCCAAAAGATTATCCAGCTTAACATCCCAATAATTGAGTTCCAATTCCTTTTTATAACTTTTAAAACAATATTAATTATCTCAAAAGATATTTAATCACATTTAAAATCTCTTTTAAATAAACAAACACATTATCTATAATAAAATAGATAATTATTTCCAAACACTCTTATAACATAGGTAAATCAACGTTAAAAATCTTTATTAAATCAGTTTGTTAACTTTAAATCAGTTATTAAAGCAATCTTCTTATATTAGTTAATTTACTTTAATCACTTTTATTAAATCAATTAACTGACTTTAAATATCAGCAATTAAAAAGATTTATTAAATTCAAATAATCATTAATTAAATAAATAATTAATCTCAAACATCGTTAATTAAAATGATAAGTAACTTTAAATTCCATGAATTTAAATAATTAATTAAGTTTAAATAGTCATAAATGAATTTGATTAATTAAATTCAAACTCCATTAGCTTAAACAAATAATTAAAACATCATTGTTAAAATAATTTATTTAATTATAAAACATCATTAATCAAAATGATTTAACTAAAATCTAAATATCATTAGTTAAACAATTAGTTAAATTCAAAACAATCATTAATTAAATGATGAAATAAATTCAAATATCATTATTCAAAATGATTAATTATTTTCAAATATCATTAGGTAAAATGATTATTATTTTCAATTATCATTAAGTAAAATAAGTCAATAAATTGATTAAACTCCATTATCCTTAATCAAAAAGAATTAATTAAACTCAAATAATCATTAGTTAAAATGATTAATTAATCATAAAACATCATTAGCAAAAATGATTAATTAAATATAAAGATAAAATAATTTTTTTATCATCATTTATTAAATTGGTTAATTTGCCCCAAATTAATTAAATAAAATGATTAATTAATTTAAATTACCATTAACCAAAATGATTAATAAATTTTCATTATTCTTTTTAGGGAAAACAAAAGTTCAAGTTTATAGGATATGGTTTTGGGGATGAAATTTAATAAGTGACAGTACAAGGAAAAATCGCTATAATGACATTTAAACTATTAAATCGAATATCAAAAATTAATTTCAATTAACCATCAATAACAAAACATGGATGTAAATAAATAATTTATGGACGAGAAACCCCCTATGGATCTATCTACATATTTTTCCCACAAAACAATGGTTATTGATAATATATATATAATCATATGGGTTTATAACAATCAAATTAATAGGTCATCTATTTTCCAATCGTAAATTCAACCAAACGAGCAATCAAACAATTTAACTAACATCCAAACAATCAATAAACATATAACATCATTGATATGGTATAATAAAAGTAAATGTGAGTTAAACTTATATTGATTTTCGTTTCCACCGAATTGTCCCAATTTTGGACAAAACTGAACGGTCGTCCGATTTTAGTCTAAACTTTCACTTGCTCCAAATCCAACCAAACATACTCTATCACGAAGATCTCGACAACACGAGTCTAATGCAACCAACAACATTCGAATCCGACCTCGTTTGAAGGAGATATGGATTTTATAAGTTAACGATATAATAAAATTAAAATTAAACAACTTTACAATATTTACAAAATTACCCATCAACTATCATCTTCCCCAAATCAAACTTATGTGCAAGAAAATGTCAGTGAACCCATTTATACGTGCATGGCAAAGTACTGATATGGAGCTCTGGACAACCGTTCGACAAATGGACTTCGCCGATGGCTTGCTCTACTCGAGTCGCACCCGCTCAACCCAAAATCCACGCTCGAAGGCCTCACATCACCATTGTGACCTGCACCATCAGGTTTGTCAACCCCCTCCCCAATGCCGTTCTAACATCTAGCAATCGAGCTTGACCAAAATTGACTCGGAGATGTTAAATTCCATTCCGATACCAATCCCATACTTCGTTCGCCAAATCGATGTCCAAAATCACCTCAAAAGCTAACGCTAGCTCCAACATAGCACACAGCCTCCCCAAGGCTTACTGCCGCACCATCTAAAAAAATGCTGAATCGAAGCTCTTATCTGATTGGGATTTTCAAAACTTGTTTTAGGATTTTTAGTTGCTTAAATCTTTAGTTGTGGTTTTTTGAAAGTGGGAAAATCTTCATTTACATGTATATGCAATGTTAAATAGAGGACAAGAGGGATAGGCTTGCACGCAAGGGCATGGCTATGGTTTGAAAATGTGGAACCAATGAAACTGGTTTCATCGAAATCTGAGACTATGCCCCGGAACGATAATTTCCCCTATTTAAAAAATATTAGTTATCGATATTTATCTAGACCATTTATATTTGTAAATAAAATTGCAAATTGAACTTACCAATATTAATTATTGGTTAAATAAAGTTAAATAAAATTATTAAATCCATTTAATTAACTCTTAGTTCTCAATTCAAATATTTAATTATTCCCTGTATTCGAATTATAAATTATTAAATTCCAAAATTCAATTATTGTAAAATTTTAAAATTAATTAAACATTTAAAATCTAATATCCCAAATTTTAGGTCGTTACATTTTCCCCCCTTAAATGAATTTTGTCTTCGAAATTCCTAATGAAGAAAATGTTTCCAACCTTTCAGTTTATAACTATTGATTAAAATGGGTTATTAAACTTGTTTTCAAAACCAATTAGCTGGAATGTATTTTACAATTTCCAAGTCTTTTTAAATTCATTCACCTATACCAACTAATTTGCTTTTGTTCATTTATTCCAAGAAATAACTCAGAAAATCAAATATTTAGTTATCATATTTTTTTTCAAAATCCTTCAAAAATTTCTAACTCTTAAATTTTCAAAAAATTTGCCCGTGTCTACTTTGCCCTGCTTGATCGGTACAACTAGAAATTGCCACTACGGGCTCCAAACTATCAAAAAACAAAAGTCTAGTGGCCTCTCATATCTGGGCATAAAATCATCAACCAATTTAAATTTTCTAAATTTATCACATACCATTTTGTGTTTGATTTATATTTTGGTGGGTAATTTATCATTTCTATGCAAATTCAGGTGCACAAGAATCAAATGGAAATCTCTTGCATACTTGTACTCGCATAATTTCAAAGAAAATCAGGCCGCCAAAAGCAATGTGGTGTAACTCTACATGCAAAAGCTAACATGATATGCAACCAATAACCATATCACAATCATATGCGACAAAATACAGAGAATATTCTATAATAGATGATATGTATCCATTTATTCCAAATGGTAAATTTGGATCTAAATACCCAGGTTGTTCAATTTAATTTTTTTTTTTAAATTTCTCAAACGAGAGAAATCAAAAATTGGAATCAAAATGACAAGGAGGGAATTCCTCCAAATAAATTATGTTGAAATTCTAGTTCAAAACAACATGGAGTGTCCAGTGGTACTCCGCTTCCTTCAAAAACATCAACTGGAGTGAATAAATATCTTTCCTTTCTCAAAATTTTCAAAAAAATTCTTTTTCAAAATCACCGGGATTTAGGCCCTAACAACAATTTAAAATCCTTTATCTATAAATTCAAACTTTATAGATTCAAACTTTATATGCAATGGTACAAAAATCACACAACAAATCAATTTAATTCAATTATATCAAATCAAATCATTCAAACTCCGTGAAGGTGTAAATTAATACTAATAGTCAAACAAATTCCATAAGCGAAAAACTTATCACTTAACATTGTTTAGAAATGTCAAATGATTAACAAACAAATTTTAACTTAGGTTCAAAACTTTCTTAATTGTCCAAAAATATAGATAGTTATCTAAGTGTACCGTTTTGCTCATTAGCCTTTGGTTATTGCTTAGAAGATTATCCAAACTCACTTGGACAAAATGGAAAGTTATACTCTATATTTCATTCGTTTCTTCAATACTGTTTCATTTATATTTTTACTTAGTATTTCATTCAATACTAGAATTATTTATGAGTTATCTCATAATTTCTTACCAAGTTTTAAAATACCTTATAAAGTTATCTCTTTATAAAACATCAAATCATAACTTATTCCACTTTATTTACTTATATAATATTCTTTTATATCCAGAGAATACAAACAAATTTATTTTACTTTTCTCAAAGATCTGGATAGAGATAAAATCAAATTATGGTTTCTTAAAAGCAAGCCAACCTACTAACCCCTTTACAATAGGGTGTTAAAATGAATAATACTTCATGGGTTGATCCAAAAACTGCAAATAGTTTAAACTACTCAGATGTTTTACACAAACCTATGATTTTAATAAAAAATGTTTATCAAAACCATCTCATTCAATTTAACTCATTTTAAACTTGTGTTAAATTATCCTTTATCTTATCTAAGGGAAAAATCTAATTTATCATAACAATCTCTTATTAGAAATACTTTTTATTGTTGACCCGATTTCCTTTTAGGGAACTTAAAAGCTGGGTACCCAGTTTTCAATTTCAAAACTCAACTTTGAAAGAATATTGCATATATTTTTATACGCAATAACTTCAAACGATTTATTTGTTAAAACTCACTTTGGGTTTATTCGAATTTGAACTCATTTCGATCGCATAATGATAATGAGAATAACTTACTAAGTATTCCATAATGTCTGCCTAAGAAAACATCTAATTGTCACTTAGAAGATTATTCAGATTACCATAAAACTAATCGAGACAATTTCCTCCTAATAATCCCAAAGAAAATGCATTCCGTTTAAAATTTTACTTCCCAAAATAATTTCATTTTTAACTACTTTCAAAAGTACTACTATTTCATTTATTTTCAAAAATCCTTTTGAAATTATTTTCAAAAATTCCAGGTCTTAGATTCAATTTTTTTTTTTAAACTCATTTCACAAACTACTTTATATAAAATTTCATTTATATATAAATCATTTCATATTAAAATAATTCCTCTTTTTTATAATACAATTATCTCGATTACTCATTCTCTAAATATCTTATCCACTATTTAGATCATGTTGATGAATTTTTATAAAACTTAATTCCTAACTCACGGTTATTAAAATGTGAAAACTAATTCACAAAGGGTTCGTTTTAATTCAGGGCGATAAATGCTCCTAAATAAACTGAGCACAATTAGCAATTAACAAACAACAACTAATGCTTCTTATTTAATAAGCATAACCGAACAAATAATAGTGATAATAAATACATAATATCACATTTAAACCAACACACTATACAACTATATAAAGTTTTGAAAACTATTCCTTTATACTTATAAAATATAATCCTAGGAAAAATATTTAATTTGCTAAATTTTCAAAAATTCAATGCCATGTCCATTGTCCTTGGTCAAGTGTTTAGAAACCCCTATCGATACCGTAGCATCCCACATCTTGACCAGAATTCATAAAAACTCAATAGACCAATTAACATAATACGTTTTTATAACATTAAAAATACACTCTCATATATATTACTCTCAAACTCATTCCAGGGTGTCGCATACCCTATCTCTAGTTAGCCAAACCCTACTAAAACCAAGGTTCTCGCTTAACCATAAGCTCTGATACCAAATGTGATGACCCGCCATTTTGACCATCGAAAGTCAACACTGAACATTGCTACCGTATTCCAATATCGCGCATCCAATCGACTAAAGGGCAGATTGTTAGGGTAAATAAAAGAAAAGAACAGAGGGTGGAGAAAATAGAATCCCATAGCAGAATCGATAACATATAATATAACAAAGATAGTAGAAAATGTCACTCCGAACATATATAATATATCAAAGTTAAAAACAAACTTATCAACTGGACAGTTAAATTCTAACCTTATAAATACCGATAGGTATACTATAATATAGCAGAAAATAAAATACTACGATGGGTAAATCAAACTGGGTATGTGGTTTAAAAGTTGCTAATGTTACTTATGTTACATTTAAGTTATGGTCTAGCAGGTATGTTAACAAACGACTTGCTGGGATTAATGCCTTTGGCAAACAGGTTCAACAATTCTATCTCATAATCACATTTGGTAGAATAGTTTCTGACTAAAAATTTATTCAACTAACCTATCTTTTGGCTGATGGGTGAAGATGAAACAACCATCCATCATAAAGGAATTCTATTGAAAGGCGACCTAGTATTTGCGCTTGAAAGAAGAAAATGCGGCAGTTGAAAACGTAGATGGGAGACGGTCTACCGAAGTCGTGCAAATCAACGTCGCTATTAAGCAAACTGATTAGAGCAGTAACGTTTTGGTGAATGTACAAACCAATAACAACAATAAAAAAAAGGAGAAATCAAGACGCAGTAGGAAGAAGAAACTATACCAAAAAGCGTTCGAGATACTGGAATTTGGAAGAATATCATCATGTTTACTATGTATTTCCAAGTTTGTATAACATTAGTAATCATGTACATGGAGTTGGTTAATACATGTTTAATTAGTCTACATTAACTTGTTCATCTTCTTCTCACTTTTATAACCTAAGGTCATATACCATCATTAAGTACCAATTACTTGGATTTGGTTTCGATTCAGTTGTAATATGCCAAATTGGACATACATCGATATCTAAACGTTATCAATTAGGCAATTAACTTATCTTAAGCTATAAATAATGAATTTAAAATCATATGTGAGATTATATATCACAGTGATAAATTCTCACCGACAAATTTTGAGAAAGCCCTACAACTAGAAACTCCTTCACTGTCCTACCTTGCTAGAGTTTCCAAGCTTCGCAATTTCGTTTGATTTTGATAACTACTTATTGCTCTCCTCTTTATGAGCTATTTAGATCCAAAATTTGTTAAAATTGATGAAGATTTTCTTTTAAATTTGTGTTCCGTATTTAGCTTTAATATTTTTTTAATTAGGAAGAAGAAAGATATGTTATTTCTTTACCATATCGAGTATTAATGGGCCTTAGGACCCGACCGAGCCCAATTCAATTTTAGTTCTATATTTCGTTATTACTTCTAATCACTATATCAGATTCATATGTTCTGTATGGTGAAACTTGACTTAAAAAATATATCCATCATAATAGTACAAGTTACATTGCATAACCCATCCATTATGGAAATTTCAATTTACCCAAAATAGTAAAATTACTATTCTATACTTCATTAATTTTTTATTTACTTATTCAAAATTTTTAAGATGTTACAATTACTCATGCACCTCAACTCACCAACTGACCATGTCATATTGCCTTGTCAATTTGCAATAATAACGACCCGTTAGTGCGAATTCATGGTATGCACACAGGGTTCTCAAATTTTTTTAAATATGCATTTATAGATATATTTTTTAGCTAAATAAACGAGAAACATACACTTTTGGAACATTATATTTCAATTGGATTTTTCATAAACATTACCAACAAACCTTAAATTATAAATATGCTTAAATAATGTGTGTTGCTATAGGCATCCAAAAAATGCATTTGGCTACCATGAAAATTTTAGCCAATGTCAAAAATTTTATATGCTGCTTCTTAAAACATTTTTTTTATTTTTCGATAGTTTTTTAAAATAGTATGCGACATATGGCTTGGAGCATCATACTCTAAGCACAGGTCGATCGACTAGTCCTGATGCTGGGGTCGACTGCCCTAACATTGCTTTGAGCAATGAAGCTCTAGGCTACTCCCCTTGTTGCTGATTCTTCATGCCATCAAACCTAATTTTCCTAGCCACCATTTCTACTTCATTTTGACACTAAAATCAATCGTCGTGCAATGCAATTCATGCACATTACCCAAGTGGCAATTTTATAGTGATAGGTTTCATTACTAAAAAAGAAGTAGGGCATGCAAATACGATGTCCAGATAAATATCAAACACAAACATACAATACACACGCATTCCTACATTGCATTCTTCATCACATATTACTTTTCAACATACATATGTGAGTGACTCACCTTAACTATGGCATACAGAAAACACTACACTGCTCTTTTTTCCTCCTTATTCTTGATTAGCTTTAAATTTTCGAACTCTTTAAACTTGACCAAATTTGCACTTTGATTTCTCTTAAAGGTGTAGTTATGTGTTGAGAAGTTTATAATTGAATTTCATAATGTATGAGAATTTATATGATTTAATATGAATTTTGATAGGAGAGGATAGGGAATAATTTTACTTCAAGAAAATGAAAATGATATACATGGTTGATATTTTAAGCTAAGCGACGAAGGCTCCATAATTTTCATGAAAAATGAAGAGAGAGAAATCATGACTCTATTTTTGAGTTGGGTTATGAGAGCAAATGGGCCATGAAATACTTTACTAATTCAATTTATTCTCTTATATTACTTTGAAAAAAATCTCCAATCATTCACATTTTAGTAAAATACACCTTTAATATTTTAAATCTCAATTACTAATTTTAATTGGTTTCTTCTCAACATCGGATTGTTGCAAATTGCATTTAAATGTATATTGATATCGTATATCAATACGTATATATATAGTTTTCATATACATACCCAATTAATTATTAATGGCACCTAGAAAATACTAATAGCACACAATACATCATGTAACGATCTTGACTCGACCTTCGAAAATCGACACCCGTACTTCACTTGTACTCGAATGCCGCAGATTCAAACGTCGAATCTGGCTCGCCGAAGCTTATAGAACATTATGTACAACAACACAGCGGAAGAAAAAGAAATGAATATCATATATAACTCCAATGAATACAATATCCAATGATATACATCAATATCAGAGCGACAACAATAACAACAGAAACTAATAACAATATCTCAAATAAAAAGAATAGTCTTCAGAAGAGAACTCCAATATCAACAATCTCCATCTCCAAAGCATTAATCCAAAAATAACTCGAACTCTCAATCAGGTGTACTAAGCAAATCCAGGTTAGTCTGAATCTAAAGATTGAACTAGCTCCAGATAATCTACTAAACCTGACTATTTGAAAAACCCAACTCTAGACTGCTCATGTGGAAAATTATGGGCATTCAGAGTTTAGGAAGGGAACAATAAACTCCGGGTCAGTCATGGGACTGGTATAAGCAAACAAAAACATTTTTATCATTAAAATAAACAACAAAAGAATTTAAAATATTGAAATCCACAACGCTTTTTGGAAAATGAAACTGCCATAAGGCCTCCTGCCACACACATAATGCAAGCGCACACTTGGAGGAGATTTCTCCATATGACAGTCAAAAATGCTTGATATGCGAAAACCATTTGATATTATTATTAGTGCATAGTGCAGAAAACATTTCAAAAGTATAATATCAATCTTAGCCAGCATACCACATCTCGTCGTATGCCTACTATAGCTACCATGTTCAATAGCAGGTTACCGCCACATTCCATGGCTGGTTATACAACTAAAACTGTACAGGGCTCGTATTGTTTCTTTGGATTTCCAACAAATGGTCAGGCTAAGGAACTTCCTTGCCGAAATGGATACGCCTCTGGAAGGACATCCCCGAGAACCTAATCGGATCTCTGCTAACAAGGCCGACGTTACCTCACGCTTTAACCAAGCTATAACATAGGTAACTAACACACAAGTATGCCATCACCGGTCGTTACCGACCTTTATCCGAGCGCTCGACACCAACAACCACAAAGCAATAAGTTTGTAGCAACCACATAGGTTAAATATCTGGGCTCCAAACCATGATATCACCTTTTATCCAGAAGGAAAAGGACATATCATAGGGGCGCGACCCCTAAAAACCTTGCTACATTTTTCCTGTTTCGACCATTACCGTAGTGTGAGGTCCTAATGCAGTCTCGTCCACAAAGCTATGCTTTTTCACAAAGCCATGCTTCGATCAACAAATTAACAGCGGCACTTCATATACCACATTACTAAATTGGGAATGTATCACTAGTAAATATCAACTACATAACCTCTGAGCTCGTACGTCTCAGAGAAGGGTGTTAAGCTAAGAGAATAAATCTCCGCCACCAAACATAAATGTATTTGATAGAAACCAGCTTTACATCTCAAAGTGTAATGTCAGACATACATCCATACAAGTCTGTTTCGGGTACGAACAGAACCGAAGGCACTTCACAAAGAAGCCCTTGCACATCCGGATAATTTCTAATCACGTCCGGACTTCCCATTACAAGGGTGATAAAATCTCTATACCGGGGATCAGCCGATGCAGAGACATTCGATGACAATCCTTTCCTTTTCGAAAATATGCGATCTTCACAACCGTCTTCAAATGCAATCCATATATGTCGTATCATTATTCGAAATGGGTTATATGACACAAAGTCCTCTCCCGGCTAAACCGAATAATGAGCGCAAATTTGAAAATCATATGGATAATGGATCTCAGTTAAGTCACAACTTAAAGTCCAAAATCCATCTTTCAAATGGTTTAAACAAATTACCATTTCCAAATCTTTAAACAAAAAAGATTCATTTTATAAAGTTCACTAATCTTTCACAAAGATACATTCACAGAATTCAACCCAATTTCAATTTCAAATCTTTTATAGAAAAGATACATTTTTAAGATCCCTTTTCAATTCGAAAACAAAGTTTACCAATCTTTCAAAAAAATTCATTCACATTCTTTCAACACAATTTCCGTTTCAAATTGGATTAACTCATCTAATTAGCTTTCAAAACCATTTCCAATTCAAATCTTTTATATAAAAGATACGCCATTTAAAATCCTCTTTAATTTTAAAACAAGGTTCAACCATCTTCACAAAGATTCATTCATAGCTTTCAAAACTATTTCAATTCCATTTCAAACTTGAAATCTTTCAACACAAATTGAAAATCCTTTCTTTATATGAAAGCTATTATTATTTGAAAACAAATAGGTTTCGTTTTCGGAAAAATCCGATTATATTTGCATGAGTTAAAGCCCTTTAAGTCTAAACTTGGGTTAAATTCAAATTCTCAAAACAATACTTTTAAAATGGTTTAAAGCCCATATAAACACATTTATAACTTGTATACCTTTTTAAACCATAATTTCAAAACATAGAATTCAATTCCAAATCTTGAATTCAAATTCAAATCAAACTATTTAAATTTCAAAACTTTATCCAATTATTTAAAATAACCTTTATCTTTAAAATTCCTTTTCAAAAGCCTTTTCAAATTCAACCCAATTCCATTTTCAAAATCATTTGGAAACAAATTTCAACTTTTAAATCCTTTTCCCAAAATATCTGTGACTTAACCAATTTCCTCGTGCAATCCATATTTGTGTGTATAGTGTGGTCCATGGGTTTAACACAATTGTGCAACTACATCAATCATCACAGATTCCAACATATCAATATCGATAAGCGGTATAATCCATAACGCTTATCTTTATTCACAGACTCACAGTTAAAGTAAATTTATCAATCACAAAGATCCACCATTACAATTCAATGTGGGTTTCGGATAACCAACTGGAATCCAACTCCCTATCGCATCGAAATTCAAATGTCGTTTTACGGGCCAAGGGGTTTTCATATTCACACAGAAACAAATCACAAATATCATAATTCAGCACAAAGCAATTCATATTATATAGCATCACATCTCATATCAGAAATGTCAATCCAACGTACAACATTCAATAACAATCAAACATCCTCAATTAAGATGAATAAATAATGAGGTATTAAATTTATTAACCATATAATTACTTTCATCGGTAATCTTAAATCAATGATTAATTATCATTAATTACAATTTATTAAGTCTTAATCACCTTCATTAATTAATCATTCCTTAATTAATTATCTTAATTAAATTAATCCTTAATTGTTAACTAATTAAATCTTAATTACTTTTATTAATTAATTGTTCCTCAATTAACTAATAATTAATTACAGATTAATTAACCTTAATTATTTATTAAATTAATCTGAATATTAAGTAATTAATCAAGTAATTACTTCTTAAGTAATTTTATTAACAAAATCATTAATTATCTAACCTTTAATTATTATTAAATTAAAATAAACTTTTCAAAATAAAGGTTATATTTATTTTAAACCATTTTAAAACTAGGTCAATTAAAACAATTTATTCAAAACCCTTCTTAACTAGTTTATTTAATATAAACTTAAAAATAAAGGTTACATGTATATATCAAAACACCTTAAATTCAAACTAATTTTATTTTAAAACCATTAATTAATTCCAAGATTAAATAAAAATTTATTATTTTGAAAAGAAGTGGTTTTAAGAAAATTGTTAGGTAAAACTTGATTTATTTTAAAAGTTAAAAAAAAAATTAGACAAATCAACATACCAAGCTATTTCTCATTATACCCGAGCCTTGCTTCGAGTCTTTACGCTAGCCACTTCGAGTTTGAACCCAAGCGTCTTCTTCTTCTTCAACTTTGCAAAACAACCAGGCACAAATGTGCACCGTGCACCTGCACATGCGATCGAAGTTACTCCGACCATCCCCCCAAGCATCATTACCACCCAGATCTTGCTTCAACCAAACCCATCGAAATCCAGCAAACTCGAACACCAGAGCATGGAACCCATCACCTGGAAACTCCTCGTCCCATCGATCTAGTACACCAGAGACCACGCAATTTTGGTCGGAGCTACGACAAACTCCAACGCACCGTTCCTCATTAGTGCGATCGGCCTAAACACCATGACAAAGTCGCAATCTCCCCTAGAACTCCAACAGCCAAAAGTGACCGTCGAACCCTAGATTATCGTCAATCCATCACTACGGTCATCTAAAAACACTTCCACTATTTTTCCTCACATCTACATCCACTGAAACGACCTGAATTTCTTACCACAGAAAGTCGCACCATTTTTAAGAAAGAAAGGGATAGAAAAGAGAAAAGAAAGAAGAGAAAGAAGAAACAACACCAGAATCTAAATAGCGGAACGAATAAATTATATTAATAACATAATCATTACATAGTTTACAACTACTATCAGAGTTACTCAGATATACAACACACACTAGACAGTTATAAACACCTGTCTAGTTACACAACTCAAAACAGAACAAGGAGACAAACTCAGAGAAACGACTCAGAGATACCAACACAGCGGAAATTAGATAACTACATCGCAGAAGCCGCCTGCTCCATTTGCTCCTCCATAATTCGTCAAAGCTAACCTGAATCCCTTGGCTACTCGTAAAAATTTGAGGACCCAAGAGTTTAAGAAAAATAGAATAAACTCTGGGTCAGACATGGGTCTGGTGTGAGTAACAGGTTAAAGTTGCTTAACTTTCAAAAATCTTTTTGAAAAGAAAGGTATCATGTAAGACTTCCCACACATAAACATGGAAAAGTTTTTACCTTACGCTAACCAAAACATTTGATAAGAAATCCGTTGATATTATAATAGGTCTAGGGTTTTCAAATAAATAAGAAATAGCCAAAATTGTTACATTATTAAATTCCAGCTACTAGCCACAAAAGTGGGTAATACAATCAAAACTGTTGGCACTTATCGGATTTTGGATTCCATATAATGGCAGGGCTACTGGGGTACCGCCCGTCACAGTACGTGGCCTAGATCACCGTACCGAGGAGTACGCCCACTCCCCTGCAACACACGGCCGGACTCATTCCTTACTGAACAGTTCTGAACAAGATAACCCCGACGGTTGGAGCTCAAAACCGTCCACACAACCGAAATAAAAAGGGACCTCTAGACAGAGGTAAATCTCACTCTCAAATGGGGGCTACCTATGAAGCCTTGCTGCACCTCCCCTGTTTCAGCCATTCCCGGTTGATGAGGCTTGAGGCTACGAAAACCTTTAGTGAACACATCACTTAGAATGCTCATCGTCCACCCGACGATGTTCTGAAAGCATTCAATCCATACAAGTTCATTCCGGGTTCGAACGAAACCGAAGGCATTATCTCGTTACACTCATTACGGAATCACCCACAAAGTTATATTGACGTATAGTCCTTCTACCTCGAGTCTTCACAAAGCTCCATTTGGATTCATGTCCTAACGTTATTTGGAATCGATGTGGTTTTCGGATATCCAAATATGGAAACCCGATCCCGGTCTCATCGAAATCCAAAGCGTGTCTTTTAGATCCAAGTTGTTTTAAAGGTTTAAAACAATTCAATACAGTATCTATATACACATAGATAGAAAACTTATAAATCACAATCGATAATTAACATTATCAAATAACAGGTAATCCACATTATCAATATCAAATAGATATTCCATATATCACCATCACAATAGATAATCCATGTTATCATCATAATGACACTAAACATTCATACCACACAACAATACTTATCTCATTTCTGAGATCACAAAGCATCCAAGACAATCAATGTCATCCATTCATACATAAGCAATGATTTACTCATCACCATGTAATTAACTTAAAATGAATTAAATTAACTATCTCTATCTCTAATTAATTTAAAATGAATTAAATTAATTACTTTATCTATAATTAATTCAAAATAAATTAAATTAATTACTTCACCAATATAAATCTTGCTATCTTAACCATTTAATTGATTACCATCAATTAATCATTCATTATTAATCACTTTAGTCAATCAGCCTTGATTAATTACCCTTATTACATTTATGTAATTATCCTTAATTAACTCCACAAATTAATTATCCTCCAAACAAACAGTAATTAACCTTTAATTACATTAATTAATTAATTAATTGTAATCAGTACATTAATCCTTAATTAATTACGTTAATTAATTTCCTTTAATTATTTATCATCGATTAATTAATCTTAATTAATCAACTTTAATTACATCATTAATTATAATAATTAATGATCCTTAATTATGCTTAATTAATTATCTTCCTAAATTAATTACCTTAAGTAATTAACTTATAATTATTGATCATCACAGATTAATTACATTTAGTAATTATCTAGCATAATTACTATATTAAAACAAATTAATCATCCTTTAAATTATTACTTAATTAATCCTTGATTAATTATTAAGTAATTTAAATCCAAATTACTTCATTCTTAAACATCTTCAATTAATTACAATTTGTAATTATCAATTAATTACTTCAACAAGTAATTCCCCAAATCATTTAATACATATAGTAATTATCTTTAAACCAAAATGTTTAAAATTAATTAAACTTAATTAATTAAATTAAACAATCAATTTAAACTAAATTAATTACATTAAGTAATTAATTTCTTAATTACTTCATTAAGTAATTATTCTCTACAATTCACAATTGATTATTATTAAATTAATTAATCTAATTAATTATAAAAATTAATCACATTAATTAATTATTTAAATAATCCTGGTTAATGACCTTCATTAACCCTTCTCTAATTATTTTTATTAAGTAATTAACTGAGATTAATTACAAATTTAATTATCTTTAATTATCTATAATTTAAAGTATAATTAATCAAATAAATTAACCTTGATTACAACTTAATTACTTAATTAATAATTTATTTATCATTAATTGAAAATCTAATTAATGATCTAAATTTCAAATTGATTAACCCCTAATCACTATTCATTAAATCATAATAAATAAATTAAATAAATTAATTAAATATTTTCTTAATTACCTTTTTAATAAATTCATTTCAAAACATTCATTCTTAACTTAATTTTAAAATAAACATTTCTAAATTATGTTTAAAACACAAATTTTGTTTTGAAACAAAGTACCTTTGAAATTACCTTCAAATTTCAATTTAAATATAAGTTTAAAATGAAAATATTTTAAACTTATCAAAGTTTAAACTATTTATAACTTTTAATCTTCCAATACTTTAATTTATATTAAAAAAATTTCAAATTAATACCTTCTCTAATTTTTAAAAACTGAAATTCATTTCCAGATTTTAAATTGGTTTTCAAATCTTTCTCAAATTTTTAACAGATCTTCATTTTTAAAAGATTAAAATACTTCATCAAAATAAAGTAGTAACTTAAGCTAAATTTTCTTTTAAACTTCATTTTATTTAAACTGGGATTTTTAAATTAACTTGAATTCAAATAAATTCAAAACTTGAATTCAAATATGATTTAAATTTTCTTAACCCTTAAAAGATTCAGGGTTTACAAATTTTTAAACCCAGATGCTACAGGTCTATTAAAACCTGTAAAACAAAAACACATGAACCCCACAAAATTCTACTTCGAGTTTACCACCCCTCTTCCCCGAGAAATCTTCCCATTGTCTTCGAGACCAACCTACAATTTACTCGAGTCACTCCAGCACCCAAAACAACATCAACATTTAACCGTGCACCGTGTATGTGCACTGTGTTGATGATCATCTTCGATCATCAACAGTGATCTTCTCCCATCCCAAACATCATCCAAGCCCCTATCCTGATTCACCAGATTCCTTAGCTCACCCTGAAATTGAATTCGAGTTCAAACATAAACCTGGAACCCATCAATATGGACTCCCCTAAACCTGTCATCTCGCCGCTGACATCATTCTGATCACTAGACGATATGAAACTCAGACATTGTCTTCGATTACGGCCCAGCTACCCTTCCTCACCACCTTACTGCACTCGATCAACCCCAAGGACCATGGCGATCAAATTTCTCCAACTGGTTAAAATTAGGTTTCTGGAAGAAGATTCACAACAACAACTTCTATAGTGAATTACATCAACAATCATGATTTTTCCTGGCTTCACCTACCTCTCTTCCATCACCAGGAAGAACACCAAGCCTCCATTATACATAGATCATTAGCAAATCCAAATAAACCCATTTCCAGTCAAAGCCCAACTGCACCTTCATCCTAATTCTAAAAATCCTGATTCTTGATTTATAAATCAAGTTCTAGTAGATGCTTTTGATTTTTGATTCTGAATTTATAAATTAATATGTTTGAAATTTACAGTGATTAGAGTTTTCTTGTTAAAGTTCTATTTCCAGAGCCATTATAGTTAAATTTAAGTTAAATAAATTCTTAAAGTTTAGCTCAAAATCGAACAAACAATGTTTAATTAGATCCTAAGTCTTAAGAATCTAAGAATCAAAAAGAAAATGATTTAAATAGGGGAACTGGCTTGACATCTAGAACAGAGATGTTCTACAGATTTTTTTTTCAAATCATACTAGCATCACATATCACAAGTACACAAGAAATTCCAACATATATATATATATATATATATATATATATATATACAACAATTACCACTTATTAAAGCATAGATCAGACAAGCATATTAAATCTTTAAGTTAAAAGGAGTTACTCACCTAATTGAAAGAGGGCAGTGCTTTATACTTGAAAAGCTTTGAGTTGAATTTGCTGAAAACATCTGTAGATAACTTGATATGCTTTTGGGTTTTGTAACTGCATGCATGTTTTTTGCTTTTGGAACTTTGTTGAAGATATGCAGAAATCAATCTTTTGGTTTGAAGATGTGCAAATTTGCAATTTGCAGGTGAACTGGATTTCCAGATAAAAAAAAATGCAGGTGCTTTGATTTCTTCAGATTTGATATGAGGGGTTTTGAAAATGGTAGATGCATGATTTTAGAAGATGTATGCTAAAGATTTTGAAGTTGCAGAATTTCCATCAGGTTAATGTCTGAAGAGTGATTTTTAGGTCTGAGGAGATTTTGCCTTTCAGGCTTTGGTTATTCAGGTAAATGAATTGAATGGCTACAGGTAAAACTTGATTTGCATTATGAATTTCAGGCTTGAGGATGATTTCAGATTTTCTGGTTTAGGATGTTGAGTGAAGGTGCATGAATATTCAAGTTCCTCTTGTTAGAAATGAATAAAAATTTAGAGAAAAGGAAGATGGAAAAAAAATGGTGTCTATATGGGTGAATTTTCAGATTTATTACCAAAAAAAATTCAAAAATGACACGTCTTTAAATTTGCATTAATGTTTAACACTTGTTGACATAGTGTTCTAAAACTAAACACTTGTCTTTTTTAAAAATAATAATAATAATTTGTATATAATTCATTAGTTAATATATTAAGTCAAATAAATTTGTTAGTTAATATTTATATATGTATGTAAACTTTTAAAAGAACTAAAAACAATTTGTACTTATAAATGAAGCTTATACATATGGAAATTAAAATAATTTAAAATTTATACTTTGGAATTTAAATTCAAATTAAATTCACAATCTAATATCAAAAATCAAATTATGAATACAAATCAAAATTTGAAATAACAATAGCTATTTTTAACCAAAATCTTATTTTAATACAATATATTGTTAATATTGTATTTAAAATGTCTCATTATTAAATTAAAACCATTTTAGAGGAAATTATATTTTTTTATAAATAAATTTTCTATTTAATTAGGCTATAAAACTCTTTTTGTCAATTTAATTAAATTTAAAACTCAAGCTAAAACTATTTTAAAACATTTAAATACTTTTCTTAACAATTTAAAAATCATATATTTATTTATTTAATAGCTTTGAAAACTTTACATTTAATAAAAATTTCCAAATTATTAATGTATTTTAGAATTTTAAATCATGATTCATTTATTAATTTAAACCACATTTATTTTATAACTTTGAAAAGCTAATATTAAATAAAACAGATTTCCAAATTACTAAAATAATAGAATTAGAAGATATGCTTTATTTATTAAAATTAAAACAATACAAATCTATTTTCAATATAAATTATATATTTATGTTATAAATAGAAATCAATTTATATTTTTTTTAAAAGATAAATTAACTAATTGAATATTTATTAGAGAAGATTATTAAACCAATTTGAATTATTATTGACAAAAATATCAATATCAATTAAATTTTAAAACTGATTATTAAATTGATGTTGTTAAAAATTCCAGGATATTACATCCACCGAGCTGTCTTCGACTTCAATCATGAGAGCTAAAAACCCACTGATCACTGGAATTTCTTCCAAACCCATTTCACGTTCAACCTCCTAATTCTCAAAATTTACTAATTTAAAAATCATGAATTTCTTTTAAAAATCATAGTTTTCATTGTCAAACACAATGATGTATACGAATCCATAGATTTCGAGATTTGAATTCAAACTCATTCTTTCATTTTTTTTTGTAATTCATAAAATTCTAAGATAACTTAAATTGATTCTTTTCAAAAAATATTATATTTTTTCTTTTTTCCTAGATCTCGATCATGTAAACAAATTTTATTTAGATTTCAAAGCCTAATATAGATTAGAGATGAAGATTTTTGATTTTCAATCAGGTTTTGAAACCTGTGGCTAAGTAGAGGTAAATGTCCCTGGTTCCAAACATGCACAGACATTTTCATATATATAAATACATATATACTAGCTGACATATACATTCATTCATCATTTTCCCAAGCATTATCATCATAGATATTAAAGTCAAGAAAATGGGTTTTTAAAAAAATGAGTTTGCTCACCATTTTTGGAAGAAGGCAGATTTAAATCCGGAACTGGAAATTGGTTTTGATCCATGAACATCAACTAGATTAAGTTGAAATCTGAATCACTGCTTAGCTTCAGTTGAAAGAGTTGAAGTTGTTGAGTCAGAAAGAGTTGTTGCTCAGATTTTAATTTGATTTTTTTTGAAGCAGTTGAAAAAAAACAGAGAACAGCCTAGAAATGTTCTTGCTTTTGAAACTAATCTACACCTGATGTATATTAAGTTGAATCTGAGCTTGAATCTTTGGTTTGATGTTTGAGTTGCTCTGATCTTTGAATTGAATTTGCTTGATCTTTTAAATGTTTGTTTCAGGTTTAAATTTTCAAGAGTTTGATTATTGTTTCCCTTTATTTTGTTGTATCAGGTTTTACAATCTGAAGAGATTGTTTTTGATTTTCAGTTTTTTAGTTTTTGGTTTTGATTTCTCAAGTTTCCGATTTTGAAAATGAAAATCTGATTACCTTCTTTAATTCATATTTTGTCAAATTGATTTCAAAAGAAAAGACAATGTTGACACTTGTTCATTTAGTTTGACACTTGTAAATTAATGTGGTTACCTATTAAACATTTGTCAAATGTGTTTAAATTGTTTTAAACCCCTTTGTTTATTTATTTGATAAATTTTGCTGTGGACGTCAATGTTAATATGTTTACAACTCAGTTCATAAAAAAATTCTAAAAGAAATATCTTATTAATTTTATATCTACATAGATTTGCACTTTTATAATTAGGTAACATGTTTATATTTTACAACCCAAATTTTATTTCAAAAGATATGTTCATTTTAAAACTTTTTATATTTTCAATTTAGCTTTACAAACCATTTTTCTTAAACCTTATTTAAGTTGAAACTATTATACATTTAAATAAATATTTATCTATATACATGTATTTCAAAATATAACTTTCATATATATCATATATTAAAATTAGAAATCAAATTATATTCATTTCTCTATATTCAAATCAAATTCAAATTATCTTATATAATCCATTTATATAAATAGATAAACATAAATCTTATTAAATTTGGAAAATTGAAATACAATTTTATAAAAGTTATTAGTGACTGGACGAAACCAAGAAATAAATTATTATTTTTGAATTCCAATTCAACATTTTATTTAAAATACATATTTTTCTTTATTCTGGAATTTTCATCATAATTAAATCCAAAATTTTATATAAATTACCAATTATTTAAAAGTTTAATTCCAAAGATTAAATAAATTATCAAGTTATTTTTAACTAAAATCCAGGAAAGTTACAAATCCCCCCCCTTAAGAAAATTTCGTCCCCGAAATTTGCCAAGGAGACAAACAAAGAATAGATAGATACACAAAGATAGAGAAACAGTTTTCCAGGTCAAACTGAATATCTATTCTGCATTTGTCTTACCAAATTAGAATATCAATAATAATTTTGAGAACAAACTCATTCAATAATTCACAAGATACTCAGGTCACTAGATCCACGAAATAAGCTAGGACATAGGTTAGTTCGAAGGGATAACTAACCGTTCGTAGAATATATCGAGACCCAAACAATAGATAAATGGATTTAATATTCCATAACTCTTAAACATTAGGTATGGGTTCCAAACATAGGTCGAAATACCCCAAAGTTTACACCGGCTTGTCCCTCTTCGGAATTTGAGCCACACAAGCAATTACAATAGAATTTCAAATTTGGTTTTAATCGAAATCGTTTTATCAATACAAATCTTCATATTCAACTTCATATTTAATTTACCAATTTATTCCAACAAAATTTCAGTTTCGTTAAAGTTAAAAACGAAGAGCTAATAGAAAATTGATGAAGAGAATACGAGATAGAAACTTTCTACAATGATTCACAAGGCCACTACAACACTGAAGCTTCTCCCTAGAGCTGCCGCGAAGCAATCAAAGAATTGAGAAGAGATGATGAACAAAAGATATTGGGAAGAGAATATGAGAGAGAAACTTATCTACACGATTTGCAGGGATACCATCACACCGAAGCTCCTACTTGTAGCTTCCACGAAGACACTAGAGAATTGAAATTGAATCAAATGAGATTGATAGAGAAAAGTTGTTTCCATGTTATTATAGGAATTGACCATTGGAAGTGCTACTTCCATGTTCCCTATCTCGTCCTCTTCTCGCACTCATACTCACTATCAGTGGATAATAAGAGAATTTACTAAGGCATACAAACGGATATCTTAAGGATACTCATTCTAGGGTATACTTCACCTTATCTCTAATGAGATACTTAATGTGTTATACTCCATAAGCTAAAGTTTCAACTTCAGCTCTGATACCAAATGTAATGACCCTGACTCGACCTTCGAAAATCGGCACCCGTACTTCACTTGTACTCGAATGCCGCAGATTCAAACGTCGAATCTGGCTCGTCGGAGCTTATAACACATTAAGTACAACAACAAAGCGGAAGAAAAAGAAATGAATATCATATACAACTCCAATGAATACAATATCCAATGATATACATCAATATCAGAGCGACAAAAATAACAGCGGAAACTAATAACAATGATCTCAAATAGAAAGAATAGTCTTCAGAAGAGAACTCCAATATCAGCTGTAACAACCCGCATATTTTACGATTGAATATTTAAATATTTTATTTTAATATTTTATCGTTAGTCGGATTTTGGTCCGAAAAGTTACTTTTTGCATACAGTCGAATTAGGACTCAGGACCACCTCCATTGAGTCCAAAACACCGTTTGCGATCTTTTTGAGTATAAACTTTGATATGTTTGGAGTTAGTGGAATTCTGCCACTTTTTCACTTTGGGCTTTGGGTTTGGTTTAGCCCATTAGCCTAAACTATTAACTCTAGCTCAACCCCCTCTTCCCTTCATAACTTCACTTTCATTTCCTAACACTCAAGCTTCATCAAAAATGGAGGGAGGAATGAGAATTTAAAACTCCAAGCCCTAGTTCATTTGCAAATCCAACATCTAACTCCAAATTCAAAGAGAAGCCATTGATTCAAGCTTCTTCTGTTGAGATTGAAGTGTGGTTGATTCTTCTTTTGCTTTCAAGCTTCTTCTACATTGATTTTGTGTAAAGGTGAGATTTTTATCTCACATCTTTGTCTATAACTATCTTTGATTGTTGGGTATGAATTTCTAACACTTTTTCATATGCATTTGCTCTTGGTTTGGATTGAATTGGTGAAAATCCCAATTTTTAGTGTTTTGGGTTCAAATCTTTAAAAATCCTAACTTTGATGATTGAACACGTTTTTGGTGATGCATCAAGGAGCCAATAGGACCGGGTAGCCGATGGGCGTAATCCCCTAGCGTCCGAGCTCGATCGGTTGCAAATTGAGAGAGTTTTTGCACTTTCGTTGCTTAGGTCGTTCGGCCTGCACACAGGACTCTCGGCCTACACACAGGACTCTCGGCCTGCAGTTAGCTCGGCCTGCATTTAAGTCGCAACCCATAGGTCGCTCGCCTTGCAGTTAGGTCGGCCTGCCATAGGTCGCAACCCCTTAAGTCGTTCGGCCATTAAGTCACTCTGCCTGTAGGTCGCGCCATTGGTCTCTTTAAGTCGCTCGGCTTGCCCCAGTACCCTAGGTCGCTCGGCCATGTTATGTCGCGCCATGCTTTATCTCACAATCACTTAAGTTGCTTAGGCGTTAGGTCATTCCCCCTTAGGTCGCTCGGCCTGCTTGCACTGATTAGGTCGCGAAAAGTTAGGTCGTTCCACCCCTTAGGTCACTCGGCCATGATAAGTCGCACCTGCTAACTCGCAACCAAGTTAGGTCGCAACCTCTTAAGTCGCTGACCACATAGGTTGCTCAGTTCGCTCTTCTATCACTTAGGTCAGCCTTCCTTAGGTCGTTCGACCTTCTCTCACAACTTAGGTCGCGCCATGTTAGGTTGCGCCATACTTAGGCCGTTCCAGTACCATAGGTCGCTCGGCCTGTTATGCCGCTAGCTCCTTAGGTCGCTTGCACTTAGGTCGCAACCATATAGGTCGCTCGGCCTGCTGCTCTATCTCACACCAACTTAGGTCGCTCCATGCTGTAGGTCGCGCCATGCTATAGGTCGCGCCGTGTTGAGTTGCTCTGTTAAGCCGCGTGCTATTTCTTAAGTCGCTGATCTCTTAGCTCGTATGCCGTGGAGTCGCATGCGTTGAGCCTCTGATTTCTTGTGTTGATTTACGTTAAGTCGTAAGTCGTGCCTGTTCATTCGCAAGGGTATTTCCACTTTGATGGATTTGGAATCGAATTCTTTGGATTTTTATACACGTCTTTGAATGTGAATTTTTGTGACTTATTGTTTCTACAATCATTTTTGTAATTTGTCACTTTAAAAATATGAAGGTTTCAATACTAGTAGTAAATATCAAAACTCTTTCATCAAAATGATTTCAACCCTATTTTATTACAAAGCTCGTTTCTTAAACCGTTTTCCAATCTACTAGTATATACAAACCTTTACCTCACTCGTATGAGAAATCTAATTAAACGGCTTAGTAAAACAAGTGGTATGAAACGCTTGCGTTTACTTCGTCGGTTAATTCTTGGACTTGTTCGATTGAATCTCTTATGACAATTTTCGAGTGGAGATCTATAATTTGTTCGTACATATTTAAGTTAAGCTAGTGATTATGGGACATGATGCTAAGCTTATATAATTACTAGCTTACTATAATTGACACTTCTTGATGATCGTTGATGGTCATTTTTGTGATTTAGACTAGCAAATGTGCGATGTCTCTTTGTCTACGAGGGAGACTGAACCCCGTCTCTGTGGAGCTTCAGCTCAAATTGGTGGGGTAGCGACCCATGGTATTCGGGCCGTTTTGTGGAGCTTCGTCTTAAAAATTAATGGTTAGCAACCATGGAATAGTGTTCCATTTTGTGATACACGTGTTAGTGAGTTTTCATGCTCCCGTTTTGTGATAGGCCTCCCCCTTTTTGTGATTTCTGGATTTCCATTGATGATTTCTAGAATTTGTGTTTCACCTATTTTCGTGATTTACATTGATATGTTTTATCAATATTTATGCATTGGTGAATTTGTGTGTCATTAACTTTTGTGATTGACATTGATATAATTGTCAATACTTATGGTTTTAGTGAATAAAAATAAATAGTATGACATTCTTTTTGATCTTTGAGAAGATTCTTCTGATATTGATTAATCTCTTGTTGATTTTCAGTTACATACTTATCACAGTATGGCTTTATTGTTATCATATGTTTATGTCATATCTCTTATTCTATATCATTTTATCTGATATTTATAGCTAGAGTGATCCGTTTATTATTTTCTTATTAAATAATACTCGGGTCAGACCGAGATGTTACAGGTGCTTCTGCTTGACTACACATCTGGGATTATCACCCTGACTTTTGGCTAACTACTTAGATTAGTAGTTTTTGTTGTATACATTTAAGATATAGACTCATTGATGTATCCATATTCTTTTGTCTAGCACTTGTAGCTATTCTTTTGTGATATTGTGGATCTTGTTTGACCACTACTCTGATAAAAACTTTTATGTGTTATATATTCATATCTATTTCCGCCTTTGTGATCTGGATGTCTGTGACTGATTTATGTTATGTTTATTTCTATATTTGTTTCCGAAGAAATATATATAACCACTGTGTAGTAGCTTTGAGGTTGTATCGATATGTCGGATTTCCTCCTGAAACCAAATGCATGTTGTACTATCTGACATATCGGTGCTCGCAAAAAGCAATTACATGGATGGTCGCTCCTTAACAGCCTTATTCTCCGTGCTAGTTGACAGCATTACACCGTAGTGTCATTAGCTAGAGTGGGTATAGAGGCGGGGCGTCACAGCTTGGTATCAGAGCCAATCTTTGGAACAATATAGAATAATCTAGCAAGGATCATCGTCCTAAGTCCATCTTAGGAGTCGTGCTTTAGGATTTAATTCGAGTCTTCGTACCGATTCATCCTATTTTCTTTATGATTGCTTGTTTATCTATCATGATTGCTTGATATTCATTTGGTGAATAACCTTATCCTTTTTCTTTCTTTCTTTCAAAAGGAAGAGAAATGGTTAGACCTGGCCGTCCCAGCGCCGGTCAATCTCGTGCTACTCCCCAAGATGGAGTATTTATGTCTGCCCAGCAGCTTCTTGATCTAGTAAGGAATGCTCAAGCATCTGGATTTGCACGTTTGTGCAACGATTATACCAATTTGGTGGGAAGCCATTCAAAGGTCCTGAAACTATTATTGAAGTCCAGGCTTGGCTGAGAACGTGCGATAGAATCTTTTCTCGCATGAATCTTATTGATCTTCACCGTGTTCAGGTGGCCTCTAGTATGCTCCAAGAAAGAGCATTAGATTGGTATGAGCTTCTTATTTCTAAAATAAATGAAGCGGATCTTACTTGGGAGAAATTTCGGGAACGCTTCGAATTAAAATTTGTGCCAGAAGCTGAGAAGGTGACTTTGGCTCGTCGTTTCATAGACCTTGTTCAAGGTGAATCTTCCGTGGCAGACTATGTCGCATCATTCGAGTCACTTTCTAAATACGGGGTCGAGTACATAAACACCCCATTGAAGAAAAACTAAAGATTTGTCTATGGCTTGAATAAAAATCTCAAGAAGCCATTACTTCTAAAATTAGAAGTTTCTTTTGATCAGCTTATTAATATCGCTCTTCGACTTGAAGAGGCTGATAGAGTAAGTGATGTTGAGGTTGGGAGTGCTAAACCGAACTTCAACAACAAGAAAAGGCCCAATAAGTTCAGGGGTCCTTATCCCAATAAGAAAGGGAAGCAAGCAACTTCGGTGGCAAAGACTTCTACCTCTAGTAGTGGGCAATGCTACAATTGTGGTTCTAAGGACCATTATGCGAACAAGTGTTCAAAGCCTCGTGCTTGTCGCTATTGCAAAAGCCCGGATGATTATTTATCTTCTTGTCCCAAACTTCAAGGCAAGAAGGAGGGAAAGCTTAATGTTGCTCAAGCCCCTGGCAACACATCTCGTGGTCAAGGTATTTTTCATTCTATCCTTGATGGCATTATTTTATTTCGTGATCATCCTATTCGAGTTCTTTTTGATACGGGTGTGTCCCACTATTTTATTTCAAAATAACTTGTTGATACTTTTTCTTTGGATGTTTTATGTTTAATGACTTCTTTGAGAATTGCGAATTCGGTTGGTGGATCCGCAACAATTAGTTTATTGTGTAAAGATGTCGACATTATTTTGTGTGATTTTTCTTTCTGAGCTGATTTGCATGTTATGCGCTACTTAGGCTTTGAAATGATTTTGGGAATGGATTGGCTTAACCGCTATGAAGCCCAAATCCTATGTCCTGAGCGGACTATTCATCTTAGACATCCTCAATCTGTTAAGCAAATTTCTATTTATCTTAAAGAATCAGATTCCAGCTTGGCAGCATCTTTATATTCTTTAAATCCTCATGATGATGATAATGACGATGAGGAAGATATTATTTCTCTTATTCACGTTGTTCGTGAATTTTTCGACATATTTGAGCCCGTTGTAGGATTACCACCTAAGCGAGCAATTGAGTTCAAAATTAATCTCATCCCTGGAGCTCAACCTATCACTCGTCCTCCTTATCGCATGTCCAATAAGGAAAATGAGGAGATGCACAAACAATTATCCGAATTGGAGACAAAGCAATTTATTCGCTCTAGTTCCTTGCCTTGGGGAGCTTCGGCTATTTTTGTGAAGAAATCCGATGGTACACTTAGGCTTTGCGTTGACTACCGCAAGCTTAATGGTCTTACTATTAAAAATAAATATCCTTTATCTCGGATTGATGATCTATTCGATCAACTTAGTAGTGCTAGAGCCTTTTCAGAATTAGACTTAGCTATCGGTTTTCATCAGCTTCGTATAGCAGATGATAGTATTCCTTTGACATCGTTCCATACTCGTTATGGATCTTATGAATGGCTTGTTATGCCATTTGGTTTAACGAATGCTCCGGCTTATTTCGTTGACCTTATGAATAGAGTTTTCAAAGACTTCCTCGATCGGTTTGTTCTCATCTTTATTGATGATATTCTTGTGTATTCTAAAATCAAGGAGGAGCATGAAAAACATCTTCGGATTGTGTTGGAAACTCTTAGGAGCAATCAATCGAAAGCAAAATTTTCTAAATGCCATTTTTGGCAATCTCGTGTGAAATTTCTTGGTCATATTATTTCCGAATCTGGAATTTTCATAGATCCTTCAAAGATTGAAGCGATTCAAAATTGGAAGAGAGCGGAGAGTGTGACAGAAATTCGTAGTTTTCTTGGATTGACGGGTTATTATCGTTGTTTTATAAAAGACTTTTCAAAAATTTTCGTGCCTCTTACTAGCTTAACAAAGAAGGGAGTTAAATACATTTGGTCGGACAAATGTGAAGCTTCTTTTCAAAAATTAAAAGAACTCCTTTTCGATGCTCCTATTCTTGTGATTCCCGAGGGAAACCAAGAATTTATTGTTTATACCGATGCTAGTCGCGTTGGTTTGGGTGTCATTCTTATGCAAAGAGAACGTGTTATTGCTTATGCTTCTAGGCAATTAAAGCCAGCCGAGACTAGATATGCCACTCACGATTTAGAGCTCGTGCTATTGTTTTCGCCCTTCGTATTTGGCGTCATTATCTTTTGGGAGAAAAATTTATTCTTTACACCGATCATAAATCTTTGAAGTATCTATTTTCTCAAAAGGAACTTAATTTGCGTCAACAACGTTGGCTCGAATTTCTTGCAGCTTATGATCTTGATATCCTTTATACTCCTGGAAAGGGAAATCGTATTGCCGATGCACTTAGTTGTAAGCAACAAGTGGTTGTTTCTGTGATGATATCCGAATGGAATGATCTCAGAATTTTATCCACTTGTGTGATTCGAGATTGTGTTTCCGATTTATGTTCATCTCTTGTTTTATGCAGCCTTGAGGCTCATCCCTCTCTTTTAGACCGCATTCTTGAAGCTCAAAAGCTAGATCCTGAATTGGCTCTTCTTGGCCAAAATTTTAAGGATACAATTGATATTGAAGGTTTGAAAGACTTTGATATTGATTCTCGTGGCGGTATTCGAAAATTTGGTAGACTTATCGTGTCAAATATTAGTAATCTTCGTAAAGACATTTTAGAAGATTCTCATCGTTCTAAATTTACCATTCATCCCGATAGTAGTAAAATGTACGCGGATATGAGGCGACTTTATTATTGGGAGGGAATGAAATCTAATATTGCTAACTTTGTTAAGTGTTGCATGACTTGCCAACTCATTAAGGCCGAACATCAAAGGCCTGGTGGGTTATTGCAACCTTTTAAAATTCCAATTTGGAAGTGGGATCAAATTTCCATGGATTTTATAGATGGCCTTCCCCGTTCTCGTTCAGGTCATGATAGCTTATGGGTGATAGTCGATAGACTTACTAAATCCACCCATTTTATTCCCGTTCGGTCTAATCGAACCGTTCCTCTTTTGGCCAAACTCTTTATCAAAGAAATTGTTAAATTGCATGGAGTTCCTACTTCTATTATTAGTCATCGTGATCCATTGTTTACTAGTGGATTTTGGAAAAGTCTTCAAAAAGCTTTGGGAATGAAGCTTAATTTTAGCACCGCTTATCATCCCCAGTCCGATGGACAAACCGATCGTGTGAATCAAACTCTTGAAGATCTTCTTCGTGCATGTGTTCTTGATTTTGGTGGAAGTTGGAAAGATCATATTTCTCTTGTTAAGTTTTCCTATAATGATAGCTTCCAATCTAGTATTGGTATGGCACCCTTCGAGGAACTCTATGGAAGACAATGCCCATCTCCTTCTTGTTGGCTTGAGGCCGGTGAGAAGCTGGTTTTAGGTCCAGATTTAATCTTGATTCCACAGAGAAAATTGACCTTATTCGTCAAAGGATGAAAGAAGCCCTGAGTAGATAGAAATCCTATGCCGATAACCGGAGAAGGAAATTAGAATTTTCTATAGGAGATCTTTTGTTTATTCGTGTTTCCCCTATGAAGGGTGTTGTACGTTTCAGTCGATCGGGAAAGTTAGCACCTCGATATATTGGTCCATTTCCCATCACCGAACGTATTGGTTCTGTGGTTTATCGCCTTTTATAACTGGCTCAGTTTTCTGCTATTCATGACGTGTTTCACGTTTCTCAATTACGGAAATGCCTTCGAGATTCCGATTCTATTCTTGAGCCTGGTGTTGTGGAAGAAATTGAAGTTTCGCCTAATTTAACTTATGAGCAACATCCTATTCGTATTATTCCTTTGGAGGTCAAACGCCTTTGAAATAAAGATGTTCCGCTTGTTAAAGTCCAATGGTCCTTAAATCCTAAGGATTGCTCTTGGGAATCTAGAGATTTCATCGAGCGAACACATCCGAACTTACTTTTCTGTGCTCTTTGAGGTGAATTTCTTATTTCAAATTTCTTTTGTGTTGATATGCTTTCATGGTTGTTACCTTGTATTTTCTTCTTAAATATTGTGTTAACGGTAAAAATGGCTTTAACGCTTAACCCGGTGTATGCCGTGATGAAATGAAAGCACCACCCGTTTGCACGGGAATTAAAGTAAAAAGAAAATAGCAAAAAAAGTAAAAGAGACAGAGATTTTTATAGTGGTTCGGCTTCTAATAAGCCTACATCCTCTTTACATCCTCCATTATGTTTTTCGAGCTCACTTTACAAGATTACAACACTTTTACAACACGATCTCTTGATCACAACACTTTTACAACACGATCTTACAATTACAACACGATCAGAGAAAGAAGTTTGAACTTTGATGATGAATTGCTCTTTGGATTCATGGTTAATGAGGTTGATCTCTAGATGAAGATTCTTCAGTGTTTGAAGTGTTTGGAGAGTCGAGAAATCAGCGGAGTATAGGCGCCTTCAAATCAAAAAAAAAAGTCCCCCTCGAATGTGGAGTTGGTGGAGTATTTATAGGCGACTTCGGAGTTAGGTCGGCTGGAGCGACCTAAGATAGGTCGTAGGCCGGTTGGAGCGACCTAAGGTGGGTCGTTGGCAACCTAGAGGAGCGGCAGAAGAAGGAGGGCGACCTAAGGGATAACGGCATTAGAATGTATGGCCTGGAGCGACCTAAGGGAAATGGCGGGGTACGCTTAAGGTCGTGTGCGACCTATGGGTGTTAGGTCGCAAGCGACCTGATTTTGATGAGGTGAGACTGGTTAGGTCGCGAGCGACCTAGGTGATGGCGGGTTAGGTCGCGAGCGACCTATGGGTTTAGGAGAAGAGTTAGGTCGCGAGCGACCTAACTTTGTTGAGGAGAAGCATAAGTCGCTTAGCAGGTAGGTCGCTTGAGCCATTGAGTAGTTAAGTCGCTGATTGTTGAGTTGCTCTAGGTCGTAGGTCGCTTGGATTTATAGGTCGTTAGGTCGCGAACTTTCCTGTGAGCTGTTAACTCATGAAGTCTTAGGTCACTAAGTCGTGAGGTCTGTTAAGTCGTGAACTCTGTTAAGTCGTTAGCCCGCTTCATCAGTTAGGTCGCTAACTTGCTTCATTGGTTAGGTCATTAACTAGTTGAGTCGCTGGATTACTTCACTCTTTAGGTCGAACACCGTAGCGGTGGCGTTGCCCCCGCACCCCCACCTTGGGGGGTTGGCACCCCCCTAGACCCCCCTCCGTAGGGGATCTTAGAGGAAAAGTCATTTAACAGAATTTGCTTTGTTGAGATGTTGAGTTGACCAATCTTTGAGACGAGCTATCTTGCTTTTCTCGGTCGATCTTTTGATATCACGGCCTTGCTAAAAAGGCAGGATAACATATTGCGAGGACGCAATTTCTTTAAGGAGGGAAGTCAGTAACAACCCACATATTTTACGATTGAATATTTAAATATTTTATTTTAATATTTTATCGATAGTCGGATTTTGGTCCGAAAAGTTACTTTTTGCATACGGTCGAATTAGGACTCGAGACCACTTCCATTAGGTCCAAAACGCCATTTGCGATCTTTTTGAGTATAAACTTTGATATGTTTGGAGTTAGTGGAATTTTGCCACTTTTTCACTTTGGGCTTTGGGTTTGGTTTAGCCCATTAGCCTAAACTATTAACTCTAGCTCAACCCCCTCTTCCCTTCATAACTTCACTTTCATTTCCTAACAGTCAAGCTTCATCAAAAATGGAGGGAGGAATGGGAAATTAAAACTCCAAGCCCTAGTTCATTTGCAAATCCAACATCTTACTCCAAATCCAAAGAGAAGTCATTGATTCAAGCTTCTTGTGTTGAGATTGAAGTGTGGTTGATTCTTCCTTTGTTTCAAGCTTCTTCTTCATTGATTTTGTGTAAAGGTGAGATTTTTATCTCACATCTTTATCTATAACTATCTTTGATTGTTGGGTATGAATTCCTAACACTTTTTCATATGCATTGGCTCTTGGTTTGGATTGAATTGGTGAAAATCCCAATTTTTAGTGTTTTGGGTTCAAATCTTTAAAAATCCTAACTTTGATGATTGAACACATTTTTGGTGATGCATCGAGCAGCCAATAGGACCGGGTAGCCGATGGGCGTAATCCCCTAGCGTCCGTGCTCGATCAGTTGCAAATTGAGAGAGTTTTTGCACTTTCGTTGCTTAGGTCGTTCGGCCTGTAAACAGGACTCTCGGCCTGTAGTTAGGTCGGTCTGCATTTAAGTCGCAACCCATAGGTTGCTCGCCTTGCAGTTAGGTCGGCCTGCCATAGGTCGCAACCCCTTAAGTCGTTCGGCCATTAAGTCGCTGTACCTGTAGGTCGCGCCATTGGTCTCTTTAAGTCGCTCGGCTTGCCCCAGTACCCTAGGTCGCTCGGCCATGTTAAGTCGTGCCATGCTTTATCTCGCAATCACTTAAGTCGCTCAGACGTTAGGTCATTCCCACTTAGGTCGCTTGGCCTGCTTGCACTGATTAAGTTGCGACAAGTTAGGTCGTTCCACCCCTTAGGTCGCTCGGCCATGATAAGTCACACATGCTATCTCGCAACCAAGTTAGGTCGCAACCTCTTAGGTCGCTGACCACATAGGTCGGTCGGTTCGCTCTTCTACCACTTAGGTTGGCCTGCCTTAGGTCGCCCGGCCTTCTCTCATAACTTAGGTCGCACCATGTTAGGTCGCGCCATACTTAGGCCGTTCCAGTACCATAGGTCGATCGGCCTGTTATGCCACTAGCTCCTTAGGTCGCTTGCACTTAGGTCGCAACCATATAGGTCGCTCGGCCTGCTGCTATATCTCGCACCAACTTAGGTCGCTCCATGCTATAGGTCGCGCCATGCTATAGGTCGCGCCGTATTGAGTTGCTTTGTTAACCCGCGTGCTATTTCTTAAGTCGCTGATCTCTTAGGTCGTTTTCCATGGAGTCGCATGCGTTGAGCCGCTGATTTCTTGTGTTGATTTACGTTAAGTCGTAAGTCGTGCCTGTTCATTCGCAAGGGTATTTCCACTTTGATGGATTTGGAATCGAATTCTTTGGATTTTTATACACGTCTTCGAATGTGAATTTTTGCGACTTATTGTTTCTACAATCATTTTTGTGATTTGTCACTTTAAAAATATGAAGGTTTCAATACTAGTAGTAAATATCAAAACTCTTTCATCAAAACGATTTCAACCCTATTTTATTACAAAGCTTGTTTCTTAAACCATTTTCCAATCTACTAGCATATACAAACCTTTACCTCACTCGTATGAGAAATCTAATTAAACGGCTTAGTAAAACAAGTGGTATGAAACGCTTGCATTTACTTCGCCGGTTAATTCTTGGACTTGTTCGATTGAATCTCTTGTGATAATTTTCGAGTGGAGATCTACAATTTGTTCGTAAATATTTAAGTTAAGCTAGTGGTTATGGGACATCATGCTAAGCTTATATATTTACTAGCTTACTGTAATAGACACTTCTTGATGATCGTTGATGATCATTTTTGTGATTTAGACTAGAAAATGTGCGATGTCTCTTTGTCTACGAGGGAGACTATACCCCCGTTTCTGTGGAGCTTCGGCTCAAATTGGTGGGGTAGCGACCCATGGTCTTCGGGCCGTTTTGTGGAGCTTCGGCTCAAAAATTAATGGTTAGCAACCATGGAATAGCGTTCCATTTTATGACACACGTGTTGGTGAGTTTTCATGCTCCCGTTTTGTGATAGGCCTCCCCTTTTTTGTGATTTCTGGATTTCCATTGATGATTTCTAGAATTTGTATTTCACCAATTTTGGTGATTTACATTGATATGTTTTGTCAATATTTGTGCATTGGTGAATTTGGGTGTCATTAACTTTTGTGATTGACATTGATATAATTGTCAATACTTATGGTTTTAGTGAATAAAAATAAAGAGTATGACATTCTTTTTGATCTTTGAGAAGATTCTTGTGATATTGATTAATATCTTGTTGATTTTCAATTACATACTTATCAAAGTATGGCTTTATTGTTATCATATGTTTATGTCATATCTCTTATTCTATAACATTTTATCTGATATTTATAGCTAGACTGATCCGTTTATTATTTTCTTATTAAATAATACTCGGGTCGGACCGAGATGTTACAGGTGCTTCTGCTTGACTTCACATCTGGGATTATCACCCTGACTTTTGGCTAACTACTTAGATTAGTAGTTTTTGTTGTATACATTTGAGATATAGACTCATTGATGTATCCATATTCTTTTGTCTAGCACTTGTAACTATTCTTTTGTGATATTGTGGATCTTGTTTGACCACTACTCTGATAAACACTTTTATGTGTTATATATTCATATCTATTTCCGCCTTTGTGATATGAATGTCTGTGACTGATTTATGTTATGTTTATTTCTATATGTGTTTCTGAAGAAATATATATAGCCACTGTGTAGTAGCTTTGAGCCTGTATCGGTATGTCGGATTTCCTCCTGAAACCAAATGCATGTTGTACTATTTGACATATCGGTGCTCGCACAAAGCAATTACACGGATGGTCGCTCCTCAACAGCCTTATTCTCCACGCTAGTTGACTACATTACACCGTAGTGTCCTTGGCTAGAGTGGGTATAGAGGTGGGGTGTCACATCAGCAATCTCCATCTCCAAAGCACCAATCCAAAAATAACTCGAACTCCCATCGGGATGTACTAAGAAAATCCAGGTCAATCTGAATCTAAAGACTAAACTAGCTCCAGATAATCTACTAGACCTGACTATCTGCAAAACCCAACTCTAGACTGCCCATGTTGAAAATTGTGGGCACCCAGAGTTTAGGAAGGGAACAATAAACTCCGGGTCAATCATGGGACTGGTATGAGAAAAAAACAGTTTTATATTTAAAACAAACAACAAAAGACTTTAAAATATTGAAATCCGCAATGCTTTATGGAAAATGAAACTGCCATAAGGCCACTTGCCATACACACAATGCAAGCGCACACTTGGAGGAGATTTCTCCTTATGACTGTAAAAAATGCTTGATATGGAAAAACCATTTGATATTATTATTAGTGCATAGTGCAGAAAACATTTCAAAAGTATAATATCAATCTTAGCCAGCATATCACATCTCGTCGTATGCCTAGTGTAACTACCATGTTCAATAGCAGGTTACCGCCATATTCCATGGCAGGTTATACAACTAAAACCGTACAGGGCGAGTATTGTTTCTTTGGATTTCTAACAAATGGTCAAGCTAAGGAACTTCCTTACCGAAGTGGATACGCTTCTGGAAGGACGTCCTCGAGAACCTAACCGGAAATCTGCTAACAAGGCCAACGTTACCTCACGCTTTAACCAAGCTATAACATAGGTAACTAACACACAAGTATGCCATCTCTGATCGTTACCGACCTTTATCCGAGGGCTCGATACCAACAACCACAAAGCAATAAGTTTGTAGCAACCATATAGGTTAAATATCTGGGTTCCATACCATGATATCACATTTTATCGAGAAGGAAATGGACATACCCTAGGGGCGCGACCCCTAAAAACCTTGTTACACTTTTTCTGTTTCGACCATTTCCGGGGTGTGAGGTCATGATGCAGTCTCTTCCACAAAGCTATGGTTTTCACAAAGACATGCTTCGATCAACAAATGATCAGCAGCACTTCGTATGCCACATTACCAAATTGGGAATGTATCGCTAATAAATATCAACTACATAACCTCTGAGCTCGTACGTCTCAGAGAAGGGTGTTAAGCTAAGAGAATAAATCTCTGCCACCAAATAGAAATGTATTTGATAGAAACCAACTTTATATCTCAAAGTGTAACGTCAAACACACATCCATACAAGTCTGTTCCGAGTTCGAACAGAACCAAAGGCACTTCACAAACAAGCCCTAGCACATCTGGATAATTTCTAATCACGTCCGGACTTCCCATCATAAAGGGTGATAAAATCTCTATATCGGGGATCAGCCGATGCAGAGACATTCAATGTTAATCCTTTCGTTTTCGAAAATATTTGGTCCTCACCACCGTCTTCAAATGCTATCCATATACGTTGTATCATTATTCGAAATGGGTTATATGTCATAAAGTCCTCTTCCGACTAAACCGAATAATGAGCGCAAATTTAAAAATCATATGGATAATGGGATCTCAGTTAAGTCACAATTTAAAGTCCAAAATCTTTCTTTCAAATGGTTTAAACAAATTATCGTTTCCAAATCTTTAAAAAAAAGATTCATTTCACAAAGTTCACTAATCTTTCACAAAGATTCATTCACAGATTTCAACCCAATTTCCATTTCAAATCTTTTATAGAAAGGATACAATTTGAAGATCCCTTTTCAATTCGAAAACAAAGTTTATCAATCTTTCACAAAAATTCATTCACATTCTTTCAACACAATTTCCCTTTCAAATTGGATTAACTCATCCCATTTTTAAATCAAAGATTCAATTTATAGCTTTCAAAACCATTTTCAATTCAAATCTTTTATATAAAACATACACCATTTAAAATCCTCTTCAATTTTAAAACAAGGTTCAACTGTCTTCATAAAGATTCATTCATAGCTTTCAAAACTATTTCAATTCCATTTCATACTTGAAATCTTTCAACAAAAATTGGATATCCTTTCTTTATATGAAAGCTATTATTATTTGAAAACAAATGGGTTTTGTTTTCGTATTTGCACGAGTTAAAGCCCTTTAAGTCTAAAACTTGGGTTAAATTCAAATTCCCAAAACAATACTTTTAATATGGTTTAAAACCCATAAAAACACATTTGTAACTTATATACCTTTTTAAACCACAATTTCAAAACATAGAATTCAATTCCAAATCTTGAATTTAAATTCAAATCAAACTATTTAAATTTCAAAACTTTATCTAGTTATTTAAAATAACTCTTATCTTTAAAATTCCTTTTCAAAAGCCTTTTCAAATTCAACCCAGTTCCATTTTCGAAATCATTTGAAAATAAATTTTGACTTTTAAACCCTTTTCCCAAAATATCTGCGACTTAACCAATTTCCTCGCGCAATCCATATTTGTGTGTGTATAGTGTGGTCCAGGGGTTTAACACAATAGTTCAACTACATCAATCATCACAAATTCCAGCATATCAACATCGATAAGCGGTATAATCCATAACGCTTATCTTTATTCACAAATTCACAGATAAAGCAAATTTATCAATCACAAAGATTCACCATTACGATTCGATGTAGATTTCGGATAACCAACTGGAATCCGACTCCCTGTCGTATCGAAATTCAAATGTCGTTTTACGGGCCAAGGGGTTTTCATATTCACGCAGAAACAAATCACAAATATCATAATTCAGCACAAAACAATTCATATTACATAGCATCACATCTCATATCAGAAATGTCAATCCAACGTACAACATTCAATAACAATCAAACATCTTCAACTAATATGAATAAATTGTGTGGTATTAAATTTATTAACCGCATAATTACTTCCATTAGTAATCTTAAATCAATGATTAATTATCATTAATTATAATTGATTAAGTCTTAATCACCTTCATTAATTAATCATTCCTTAATTAATTATCTTAATTAAATTAACCCTTAATTGTTAATTAATTTAATATTAATTACTTTTATTAATAATTATTCCTCAATTAATTAATAATTAATTACAAATTAATTAACCTTAATTATTTATTAAATTAATCTGAATATTAAGTAATTGATTAAGTAATTACTTCTTAAGTAATTTTATTAACAAAATCATTAATTATTTAACCTTTAATTATTATTAAATTAAAATAAACTTTTCAAAATAAAGGTTATGCTTATTTTAAACCTTTTTAAAACTAGGTTAATTAAAACAATTTATTCAAAACCCTCTTAACTAGTTTATTTAATATCAACTTTAAAAATAAAGGTTACATGTATATATCAAAACACCCTAAATTCAAAGTAATTTTATTTTAAAACCATTAATTAATTCCAAGCTTAAATAAAAATTTATTATTTTGAAGAGAAGTAGTTTTAAGAAAATTGTTAGGTAAAACTTGATTTATTTTAAAAGTCTTAAATTTTTTTTTAGAAAAATCAACAGGCCCGAGCTATTTCTTGTTCTACCCGAGCCTTGCTTCGAGTCTTCACACTAGCTACTTCAAGTTTGAACCCGAGCATCTTCTTCTTCTTCAACTTCGCAAAACAACCAGGCACAATTGCGCACTGTGCACCTGCACATGCGATCGGAGTTACTCCGACCATCTTTCCGACCATCAACACATTATCGACCATCCCCCTAAGCATCATTACCACCCAGAACTTGCTTCGACCAAACCAATCGAAATCCAGCGAACTCGAACACCAGAGCATGGAACCCATCACCTGGAAACTCCTCGTCCGATCGATCTAATACACCAGAGACCACGCAATTTTGGTCGGAGCTTCGACAAACTCCAACGCACCGTTCCACATTAGTGCGATCGGCCCAAACACCATGATGAAGTTGCAATCTCCCCGAGAACTCCAACAGCCAAAAGTGACTGTCGAACCCTAGATCGACGTCAATCCATCACCACAATCATCTAAAAACACTTCCACTATTTTTCCTCACATCTACATCCTCCCAGCTGTCTTCGACTTCATTGACGAGAGTTAAAAACCCACCGGAATTTCGTCCAAACCCATTTCACGTTCAACCTACTAATTCTCAAAATTTACTAATTTAAAAATTATGAATTTTCTTTTAAAAATCATAGTTTTCAATGTCAAACACAATGATGTCTACGAATCCATAGATTTCGAGATTTGAATTTAAACCCATTCTTTCATTTTTTTCTGTAATTCATAAAATTCTAAGATAACTTAAATCGATTCTTTTCAAAAAATATTATATATTTTTTTCTTTTGTCTTAGATCTCGATCATGAAAACAAATTTTATTTAGATTTCAAAGCCTAATATAGATTAGAGATGAAGTTTTTGATTTTCAAACAAGTTTTGAAACCTATGACTAAACAGAGGTAAATGTCCCAGGGTCCAAACATGCAAAGACATTTTCATATATATAAATACATATATACTAGCTGACATATACATTCATTCATCATTTTCCTAAGCATTATCATCACAGATATCAAAGTCAAGAAAATGGGTTTTAAAAAAATGAGTTTGCTCACCATTCCTGGAAGTAGGCAGATTTAAATCTGGAACTGGAAATTGGTTTTGATCCTTGGACAGCAACTAGATTAAGTTGAAATATGAATCACTGCTTAGCTTCAGTTGAAAGAGTTAAAGTTGTTGAATCTGAAAGAGTTGTTGCTCAGATTTCAATTTGATTTTTTTTTATTTTTTTTTGAAGCAGTTGAAAAAAACAGAGAACAACCTGGAAATGTTCTTGCTTTTGAAACTAATTTGCACTTGATGTATATTGAGTTGAATCTGAACTTGAATCTTTGGTTTGATGTTTGAGTTGCTATGATATTTGAATTGAATTTGCTTGATCTTTTGAATGTTTGTTTCAGGTTTAAATTTTCAAGAGTTTGATTTTTATTTCCCTTTTTTTTATTGTATCAAGTTTTACAATCTGAAGAGATTGTTTTTTATTTTCAGTTTTTTAGTTTCTGGTTTTGATTTCTCAAGTTTTCAGTTTTGAAAATGAAAAATCTGATTACCTTCTTTAATTCATATTTTGTAAAATTAATTTCAAAAGAAAAAATAATGTTGCTACTTGTTCATTTAGTTTGACACTTTAAATTATGTGTTTACCTATTAAACATTTGCCAAATGTGTTTAAATTGTGTTTAAACCCCTTTGTTAATTTATTTGATAAATTTTTCTTTGGACCTCTGTGTTAATATGTTTACAACTTAGTTCATAAAAAAAATTCTAAAAGAAATATCTTATTTAATTTTATATCTACATTGGTTTGCACTTTTATGAATTGGTTAATATGTTTACATTTTCCAACCCAAATTTTATTCCAAAAGATATGTTCATCTTAAAACTTTTTTATATTTTCAATTTAGCTTTACAACCCATTTTTCACAAACCTTATTTAAATTGAAACTATTATACATTTAAATAAATATTTATTGTATGCATTTATTTCAAAATACAACTTTCATACATATCATATATTAAAATTAGAAATCAAATTTTATTCATTTCTCTATATTCGAATCAAATTCAAATTATCTTATATAATCCATTTATATAAATAGATAAACATACATCTTATTAAATTTGAAAAATTCAAATACAATTTTATAAAAGTTATTAATGACTGGACGAAACCAAGAAATAGATACTTATTTTTGAATTCCAATTCAACATTTTATTTAAAATACATATTTTCTTTATTCTGGAATTTTCATCACAATTAAATCTAAAAAATTATATAAATTACCAATTATTTCAAAGTTTAATTATAAAGATTAAATAAATTACCAAATTATTTTTAACTAAAATCCAGGAATGTTACACATGAAATAAATCGATGAGTAATATTTAAAATATTAATTAATTTAATTAATTTATAATAGTTATAAATCGGTTAAATTGTGTGGTACTTCCAGGAAATCAACAATGCGGTTATGCAACTTATAGGTGTAAATTCAACCACCGATTAATATCAAACAATTTGAGTATTAATGTTCACACATCAACATAGCTAGTATGCGAAATTTTAGCCATATCTATTGCTTATAAATCTTTATCGGTAAAATTAAATTTTATAATTTAAGCGGTATCTTTTAATAACGATTATTTACTCAATTTCTCTTCAAAGCTATATTATTTTAGGATTTATGAAATTTCATTTTCGTCAAAATTCTAATATCATCCATATTCAACTCGATTAGTCCATAAAAAAGTCTTTGCCTCAATAATAACATTTACTTTTGACCATACTAGTCAAGCCAGATATTTTGACTTTATGTTTACTACAATTGACTTTGATATTATTCTCATACAACCAAGGAGACGAATTCTCTATTAAATAGTGTTTCGCTTCTAATGCTTCAACTCAGGTCAACCACAACCGTGACATGATTTAACTACAATCAAAGTGGATTATCGTAGCTCAACAGTATTCTCAAGTAAAGATAACTGTGTAACATCATCACTACAAGATCTCTTATTTGACCTAGTTACTATTAACTAACAAAAAGCTCTTGGGTGAGTCATTCCATAGTTATCTAATAACTATTAGTACATAACATCTTTGTACCCCCAACAGCCACGAGTAATACATTGCCCAATATTTGGATAGCATCACGAACTATGGTCTCAACTGATGTATCGTATCCTTTCATGAAACATCTTGACTAGGAATATTTAAAATAATATGTTATTTTATATTGTGATAATTTTCTCATAATTGCAACTCCTTTTAATTAATATCACATAACATATCATTAATGATTTTCTATTTAATGCACTTCAAATTAATTACTTAATTAATATACCATAATATAATAAGTATAATAGAGAATAATTACCTTTATTATGAACAAGATTGGTGTAACGACCCCGAATTTTCGATCCCGAAAATTCCAAATAGTTAGGCAAAGAAGAAAAGAGATAGAAGAAGAAACAGAAATGAATCACAAAATCTCACATTCGCGGCGGATCAAAATATAATATCAAATAAAATAACAGTTATACAAGAAAAAATTGTATCAGACAATTTACATTTAATACATCAGAGTTACAATATTACACAATCACTAGACAGTTAAAATAACGTGTCCCAGATAAATAACAGTATATCACAGCGGGATACACTCCATACTTTCCTGCCATCCAACTCGGCTCCTGAACTCCAGAACATCCTTACCTAAAAATCTGTAATACTCGGTCTGACCCGAGCATTACATCAAAGTAACACCCGGGTCAGGCTGGAAACCAACATGAGTAAACCCATCTAGCATGGAATATAAAAGCATACAACTTATATAATACCCGGGATAACTTGTATCAATTTACCAATTGACAATTTGTTATAGACATCACTTATTTCACACACCAATTTCTAAGTACCAAAACTTAGATTGAATGGTCCAATTCACTCAAATCAATCCATTCCAGCTTATTGATTTCACGTATCAATCTATAAAGAATTGAAGTGGTTTCGGGTATTTACTAATACCCGACTATGGTTTCTTCGAAACCTATGTCACCTTAATCAAGTTATTCGAATGAAATACAAATCAAATTTTAAATACAGGATGTCACTGTTCAACCCAATGCATATCACAAAACATTTCATATCAGATATATCAAATAATCCAATGTATTCAATATCATTCAATCATCCATAAGAAGATTAATTAGTCACACCAATCCTATTTAATTTAAATAAATTAAATTAATTTCTTATAATCACTTTTAATCCTGCTTACTTAACATAAATTATTGTCAAACCATTAATTAATCATCCCTTAATTATCCTCTTTAATTACGTTACGTAATTAGCCTTTAATTAATAATACAAATTATTTAATCCTTAATTAATTATTCAAATTAATTATCCTATAATCACTTATATCGATTAATTATCCTTTCATTAATCACACTTATTAATTAACTAACACTTAATTAATTCCCTTAATTAATCAATTCTTTAATTAATTACACTAAATAATTAATCCTTAATTACTTCCCTTAAGTAATTCACCTTTAATTAATTACTTTCATTAAGTAATTATTCCATTGGTTATTATCCTTAATTAATTAACCTTTATATATTAATTAATTTAACCTTTAATTACTCATTAAATTAATTAATCCTCAACAGATTAAACCTTTAATTACTTACATTAAGTAATTATCATTTAAGTAATTAATCATCTCTTAATTATTTCTTAATTACAGCATTTTATTTTCATGTAAAATTAACCTAAGGCTTTTAATTTGTTAAAGGTTTAATCATCTTATTTATATTGACCACATCTAATTAGTTCTCAAATTTATATTCAAATAAGGGTATTAACCAATGGTTATTGAGTTAACAAAAATTGGTTCCTACGTTTACAAAATCAGAGAGTCTAAGGGTTTAAACGTAAATAGTTTAAAGGTAATTGATTTTGAAATTACTTAAATCATTTTATATATAAAACAAAAATTTCAATAGAACGAAAGCCCATCGGCCGAGAATCCAAAACCTAGATTTCCCTAACCTTCTTCCTTTCTATCTAACAAAAACGATGTTTTTTTAAAATTAACATCGGACAAACCAGAACACACACGAACATCACTATATCAACTCGAGCCACATATCAAAATTCTCGGGTCAAAACTCGAGTTCAAACCCTATCTTCCCGAGATCAGACTCGCTATCCTCTTCTTCCCAAAGCACTCGCACAATGCTGTACCAAACGACCCACGTGCACGTGCACACCACTTCGCAACACCTTGATCAACATCGTCGTCTCCTACAAGTCAATGACGACCTTTGCTGATGATCCCACCATCAGTTACGAAGATTCGGCTGAAATTCAAAAAACGAGAAAATTTGAAACCCATCAGTAAACACCTGATCACCAAAACCCTCACGCGATGCCAAACCCCGACCATCGACGACCTCACCCCTATGCACAGACATTGCCACGCTTCCACACTTCCTTTTCCCCCACACCTTTTCCATTCCGATGCAGTCATGAACTCGAAATCCCCGAAAAAACACTCACGACCAAACAAAGGCCCTAAACCCTAAATCTCTACCGCCACACCACCACGATGATTTAAAAATCTCCCGAGAATTTTTCCCGACATCCCTGGCCTAACACCTTCCTCTGTCCCCAACCACGACAACCATCTCCTCTTTGGTTGTCGAAAATCGACAAATAACCCAAATCTGGTCAACTTTCAATATCTCACTATTAATACACCTAAAATTTATGATTTTATTTTTAGAAATCATCATTTCAGATAATAAATCAGATTATATACTTGAATACATGATTTATTTAAATCTAGATTTTGATAAATTCATGTTTTTACTGTAATTCTTCATTGTGTTAAACATTATCTTCAAATCTTGCCTAGAAATATTTTTAGATCAAATACCATATCATTCCAATCAAGTTTGATTTATACATCCAGGTCTAGAAAGAATCCAGGAAAAAGATATTGAACTTTATCAAGATTTTAAAACCTGTTCAACTAGAATAGAGCCATTAATCCGTATTCAAGCAAGCACAACCATATATACATTCAATTTATATTATACAATCATGCAAACAAATTTATCACACTTTACTTTAGATATAAATTTTATGCATCTAGATTTAAACAGGTTTAAATCCTTTAAAAAGAATTGCTTACTTACCGTTTCAGTATACTCATGGACTTGCTTTTCATGTCCCTGTCATGTATATAATTATTCACACACATTTATATACTCAAAAATCATTTTTAAATAACATGCACAATATAATTCAAATCAGACGTAAAGGATCATCGCATGTTAGTTCATTATATATCAGATTTTCCAAGTTTTACTCACCTTATATCCTAGAACGGGGAACAATTTTTTTTAATGATGATCTGGAAATGCTTTTGTTTCCTGAAACTTGATTTGATAACTGATTGAATCTTGCTTTGAGTTGTTGAGTTGCAACTGAAACTGATCTCCAGGTTTAAAAATGTTGTTGATGATTATAGTTGATTTCTTGAAATGATTTTGCTTTTAAAAAAAATGGATTTGCTGTCTGAATTAACTTTTAGGTTTGAGAAATTTGATTTCAGGCTTTATTTTTTATTTTTATATTTTGTGTTACAGACTTGAAATGAAGACAAAGGAAAAAAAATGAAAGAAAGGGATGGAGATATGTTATATAACTTAGCTTAATTATTTTAAAATAAAGAGAAAATAAAGGACACTTGTTCAATTGGCTTACAAATGTTATTAGCATGTTATAATCAATTTACACTTGTATTTAGATAATATCCGTGGCTTACATTTGTAATTTCCATTTGTTAATATGTTTATTAATTACTTAAATCTATGTAATACATTTATACATGTGTGTTTTAAATCTTTATATATTTATAAACTACATTTTTTTCAAGTACAAACTTTTAAAGAAGATAATATAAAACCAATTAATATTCTAAACAAAATCATATATAATGTATATTTTTTAAAACCAAAATATTTAAGATATTTATCTTTTAAATTTCAAATTTAAATCCAATTTAAAATCAACTCAAATATATATATATATATATATATTTAAACAAATACAAATTTAATTTGTTTGAAAAGAATACTTTTTATATTTAAAATCTACTTATATCTATATCTATATCTATATCTATATATATATAAGACACGATTATTATTTGTTTTGAAATAAATGACAATTTTACCCATTTTAAATAATTTATAAAAGAGATTATCATACGTGAATTTGCTTGAAAATTTTCTAGGATATCACAGATATCCTTTAATATATTTTCAAATTTATTTACATATCCAGATATCTTTTATTAAATTAATATTTTAAAAATTTTAATCCTGTTAATTATCAATTTTACAGATGTCCAAAAATCTGGGTTATCACATTCCTCCCACCTTTGAATCTTTTCGTCCTCGAAAAGGAACGAAGCTAGAATTTAAAATTACCCTTTAAACATTTGTAACTATAAACTTCTTTTATTTCAAAACTTACAAATACTTTAAAATCTATATAATATTATCAAAATAGCTTTTAAAAAAATTCTTTTTATAACTCGATGTTTCAACAAGTCCATCCTCGTTCTCACAGAAATTCAGTCATACGTTGAATAGGAGTATGACTGAAAATCTATAAGTACTTGGTAAACCCGTTTTCAACACCCAGTGAAAATACTTGGAAAATAATTTTATTGAAAATGTAGAAAACATTTTGAAAATAGAGCAAACATCTTTGGAGAGAATGCTCTGGAAATCATCAACCCCCATCCATGGTCGCGGTTAACCCGATGGTTACGTTGCCATCCCGAAAAAATCCATAGATAACTATAGGCACTCCGCGCCCCTCGATTACGCCATGGAACCCGCTACAGATCGCAGCTACATCTGGGGTTACGTTGCTATCACAGCAAAAACCCATAGGCATCAGCGCCCTCGAATTCCGCTGCTAAAAAATGAAACTTCTCCACCCCACTCGACCATAGAACGCAGCCTACCGATGTAACGTTGCCTTCCCGGCAAAATCAAGCATAGACCGTTGACACTCACCTCCACACAATTTCCGCTATGGTCCATAGTAGATCGCAGCGACATCGAGTTACACTATCGTCATAGCAAAACCCAAATGCCTTTGTAGGCATCAACGCCCTTGTCTTTTGCTACCCAATAATCCTTAGGAACTTCAGTTTGTCTGGACTTCCTTACAGGATCCACTTTAGAGCCTCCCTCTCTTTGAGGCTCAAGGCAATACCAACCTATGGTACTCCTGAGAAGTTCATTTCAAGGGAGCGCCTTTTTCTCCGGAGCGCCTTTTTCTCCAGAGCCATTTTCAAAACACTTTATACTGTACACATATAGTATCTTCCAAATCATACACCTAGTATGAATCCCATATAAATCACCTTTTCTCAAAATCGTTAATTCTCAAACTAGGCTTTCCAAATTTCCAAAATTGATTTTCCCAAAAATCAAAAGTCTTTCAAAATCCAAAGGTTCCAAAAACCTTTCCTCAGAATCGTTCTCATAAGATCCTTTATATATATATATATATATAACCTTGAAAAATCTTTGGATCACTTCATACTTGTAAAAATTCCCTTTTTATACTTCAAATACTTTTCAAAAACCCTTTTTCTTCTGGCAATAGATTCAACAAGGGGAGTTTTATCATATTATATATACATAACTTGTTTATGCCAAATCAATATTCGAATTTGATTGCTCTTATAAAGTTGTTTCCATCTTACTTATCATCATAGAAATATCCAACTTTCACTTTTATTCATTGTATATTTCACAAAATATACTTCCCATTTCAAAAATCATTTCACATTTCTTATCCACAAATTCCTAATATCAATTTCATTCAAACCTATACGATGTACACATATCATCCGTATGCTAAATCAATCTGATCGCTCACTCGATCACACAATTTCACTTCCGAACTAGTATCGTCCACCCGACTTCCTATTGCGGACTCAGATCTGCTTTCTTGATCAGAAACCGTCATTCTTCTTGCATAGCCTAACTATGATAGAGAATTTCCAGGACCAATCAAAAATCCATATCCAGGTTCGCCGTCGAAAATTGAGTAAATAATCCCAACTTGATCGACATACTATCTTGAAATTCTGTGCTCGAATATGAATCAAATCACTATGCGAATAGAATAATATACGTACATCCTACATATTTATCTTCATTGATTATTAGCTAAATCAATCTCTCCTTTCTATCCACATTTCCTTTAATTCTATTTACTTATTCTTAATTGCTTCCATTTCCCATTGAATTATCACTTCAATTATAAACACTTTGTACTCTGACCAACTTAAATTTAAAAATAGCTAGAAAAGTTTAAAATAGATAAGTAGTTGAAAAATAGTTATTATTTGTAACATAGTTGTAAATAGTTATAGAAATTTTAAATAATTGCAAAATAGTTGTAAAATAGTAATTAGTTATAAAGTAGTTGAAAAATAGTAATTAGTTTATAAAACAGTTGAAAAATTGTTAAATAATTCCAAAAATAATTCTAAAATAAGTATAAAATAGTTTGGCTTTAAAAAGAAAGATTGTATATAGTAAATAGCTGGGAAAAATAGATTTAGGAAAGCTCATATTGGAATAATTTGTTTGAAAAGTTCAAAGCCAAACTGTTCCACTACTTAATCTTTATTCCAATCAATTAAATTTTAAATTTCCACTTCCTCTTAACATTGATTCAATCTGAAACAATTTAAATAACTTCAATTCCCACTCCAAATTTAACTTTATTCCACTTCGATTTCAATCTTAATTTATTCAAATAATTTTCAAATTGGAACAATTTTCAATTTCAATTCATTCCAACTCAAGTTTGAATTAATCCAAATTCAAGTTGAATTAACCTCGATTCTTTCCAAATTCAAATCGAATTCCATTTGAATTTGAAACTATTCAACTTTAATCACAATTCCAAATTATTCAAAACAAAATTCAATTTGAACTAATTTCAAATTCAATTTCACTTTGAATCATCTCGAATTATATAAATTCGAGTTAAATTTTCAAATTGTTGATTTAATTCCCTTAAATCAAATTAACCTTTACTTTTCCATAAATCTATTTCTAGGTTCAAATAATAATTCAAATCCTTTTTAAACAATTTAATCTTTGAATCCCAATTTATTACCCAATTTCAATTTTTGAAACCAATCCTTAACAATTTAAATTTCCAAGTTCCGTTTGAACATTTAAATCTTAAATTCAAAGTGGTTTCATTTTCCATTTATATCAGCAATGGATATATATTATTCCAATCCATTTCTTAATACATTTTAAACTACACAATTCACAATTTCAAAATTATTGATAATAACAAGATGATATTAGGATAAATGAACATATAATTTATTCATAAACATCCATCCATAGCATCCAATTCAAAATTTTAGATCTCAAACCCATTTTGAGGTCACACATACTCCCAATTCAAGTTAACCTTTTAACTTTCCAAATTAAATCTCAATTTCATCTTGAAATTATCAAGTTAGGTTGTTCATTCTATACTTATTCAACTTCTCCTGAGTTAAATTTAATTCAATTTAAACAATCCTGTTAACCTTACCCAATTTGAATTTCCATTTCAAATTTCAAATTTCTATCAATATTCTTTCTTACTTATAAGTTCAAAGACATATATCACTTTGGGTTTTCACATCACACTTCAAGGAAAATCAAAACTCAACACCTTAGAATTCATTTCAAATCATCTTTGATATTATGTATATCCACACATATATACATATTTACTTCTTGGCCTTCCAAGCCATTTTTTTTTAAATTTAAACCACCTTTGGTTTTAATTCAAAAGAGTTTTCTTTAAAGCTTTCAAACAACTCATAATTTAAAATAAGATCACATTCAAAATAGTTTGAATAATATCATTTATTCTTTTCTTTTAACATTTTGAAACACTTCAAATGTTTCTAGACTTAGGTTTTAAAACTCCACTATTTAAATACACTTTAATTTACAAGTCATACTTATCTAAAGGTTAATCTCTTAAACATTTTATTTGCATTATCATTGATTATTATCAGAAAACAAACATCACATTATTAGATACAATAACCATTTTATATCCTGGTTTGAAACCAATTCCAATTTATCTTATTTGTATAGTTCATATTATCCTTCTTATTTGGACGTATATATACCACTTAATTCTTATTCAATTTAAATAACCAACAACCAATTTTCCTTAATATATAATAATTGGAAAATTATTTGTTTTTATATCAAAATACAACCTTTTATAAAAGTCATTTATTTTTAAAACCATTTTTAAACCTTTACATAAGAAAATAACAAGTACGCCCTCATACACACACACACACACACACTCAACTCATTTTAGGGTACTACTTACCCTATCCTTAATGAGTAAACCTTCCAAAGCCAAGGTTCTTGCTTAACCTTCTGCTCTGATACCAAATGTAATGACCCAGAATTTTCGATCCCAAAAATTCCAGATAGTTAGGAAAAGAAGAAAAGAGATAGAAGAAGAAACAGAAATGAATCATGAAATCTCACATTCATAGCGGATCAAAATATAGTATCAAATAAAATAATAGTTGTACAAGGTAAAACTGTATCAGATAATTTACATTTAATACATTAGAGTTACAATATTACACAATCACTGGACAGTTAAAATAACTTGTCTCGGATAAATAACAATATATCACAGCGGGATACACTCCATATGTTCCTGCCATCCAACTCGCCTCCCGAGCTCCAGAACGTCCTTACCTGAAAATCTGTAATACTCGGTCCGACCTGAGCATTACATCAAAGTAACACCCGGGTCAGGCTGGAAACCAGTGTGAGTAAACCCATCTAACATGGAATACAAAAGCATACAACTTATATAAAACCCGGGGTAACTTGTATCAATTTGCAAATTCATAATTTGTTATAGACATCACTTGTTTCACACACCAATTTCTAAGTACCAAAACTTAGATTAAATGGTCCAATTCACTTAAATCATTCTATTCCAGCTAATTGATTTCACATATCAATCTATAAAGAATTAAAGTGGTTTCGGGTATTTACTAATACCTGACTCCGGTTTCTTCGAAACCTATGTCGCCTTAACCAAGTTATTCAAATGAAATAAAAATCAAATTTTAAATACAGGATGTCACTGTTCAACCCAATACATATCACAAAACATTTCATATCAGATATATCAAATAATCTAAGGTATTCAATATCATTCAATCATCCATAAGCAAGAATAATTAGTCACACCAATCTTATTTAATTTAAATAAATTAAATTAATTTCTTATAATCACTTTTAATCTTACTTACTTAACATTAATTAATTTCATACCATTAATTAATAATCCCTTGATTATGCTCTTTAATTACATTAAGTAATTAGCCTTTGATTAATAACACAATTTATTTAATCCTTAATTGATTATTCAAATTAATTATCCTATGATCACTTACATTGATCAATTATCCTTCCATTAATCACACTTATTAATTAATTAACCCTTAATTGATTGCCTTAATTAATCAATCCTTTACGTTAAGTAATTAATCCTTAATTACTTTCCTTATGTAATTCACCTTTAATTAATTACTTTCATCAAGTAATTATTCCATTGGTTGTTATCCTTAATTAATTAACCTTTATTTATTAATTAATTTGACCTTTAATTACTAATTAAATTAACTAATCCTCAACAGATTAAACCTTTAATTACTTACATTAAGTAATTATCATTTAAGTAATTAATCATCTCTTAATTACTTCTTAATTACATCATTTTATTTTCATGTAAAATTAACCTAAGGCTTTTAATTTGTTAAAGGTTTAATCATCTTATTTATATAAACCACATCTAATTAATTCTTAAATTTATATTCAAATAAGGGTATTAACCAGTGGTTATTGAGTTAACAAAATTTGGTTCCTACATTTACAAAATCAGAGAGGAGTAGGGTTAAAATGTAAATAGTTTAAAGGTAATTGATTTTGAAATTACTTAAAACATTTTATATTTAAAAAATTTCAATAGAATGAAAGCCTTCGGCTCAGAATCCATAACCCAGATTTCCCTACCATTCTTCCTTTCTTTCCAACAAAAACTATGTTTTTTAAAATTAACAGTAGGCAAACCAAAACACAAACGAACATCACGAGACCAACTCGAGCTACATATTAAAATTCTCGAGTCAAAACTCGAGTTCAAACCCCATCTTCCCGAGATCAGACTCGCTACCCTCTTTTTCCCAAAGCTCTAGCACATTACTGTCAACAGATACTAAACGACCCACGCGTACATGCACACCACTTCGCCAACACCCTGATCAACATCGCCGTCTCCTATAAGTCGATGGCGACCTTTGTTGATTATCCCACCACCGGTTATGAAGATTAGGCTGAAATTCGAAAAACGAGCAAATTCAAAACCCATCAGTAAACACCTGATCACCAAAACCCTCACGCGATGCCAAACCCCAACCACCGGCGACCTCGCCCCTATGCCTTAACATTGCCATGCTTCCACACTTCCTTTCCCCCCACACCTTGTCCATTCCGATGCCGTCACAAACTCGAAATCCCCAAACAAACACTCATAACCGAACAAAGGCCCTAAACCCTAAATCTCTACCGCCACACCACGATGGCGATTTAAAATCTCTCAAGCATTTTTCACGACATAGCTGGACAACCATCTTCCTCTGGCCCCAACCACGACAACCATCTCCTCTTTAATTGTCGAAAATCGAAAAATAACCCAAATCTGGTCAACTTGCAATATCTCACTATTTATACGCCTAAAATTCATGATTTTATTTTAAAAAATCACCATTTCAGATAATAAATCAGATTATACACTTGAATACATGATTAATTTAAACCGAGATTTTGATATATTCATGTTTTTACTGTAATTCTTCATTGTGTTAAACACTATCTTCAAATCTTGCCTAGAAATATTTATAGATCAAATACCATATCATTCCAGTCAAGTTTGATTTATACATCCAGGTCAAGAAAGAATCCAGGAAAAAGATAATGAATTTTATCAAGGTTTTAAAACCTGTTCTACTAGAATAGAGCCAATAATCTCTATTCAAGCATGCACATCCATATATACATTCAATTTATATTATACAATCATGCAAACCAATTTATCACACTTTACTTCAGATATAAATTTTATGCATCTAGATTTAAATCGGGTTTAAATCCTTTAAAAAGAATTGCTTACTTACTATTTCAGTATACTCAGGGACTTGCTTTTCATGTCCCATTCATGTATATAAATATTCACGCACATATACATACTAAAAAATCATTTTTAAATAACATGCACAACATAATTCAAATCATACTTAAGGGATCATCGCATGCTATTTCAAGATATATCAGATTTTCAAAGTTTTACTCACCTTATATCCTGGACAGGGAACAATTTTTTTTATGATGATCTGGAAATGCTTTTGTTCCTAAAACTTGATTTGATAATTGATTGAATCTTGCTTTGAGTGTTGAGTTGCAACTGAAACTAATCTCCAGGTTTAAAAATGTTGTTGATGATTATAGTTGATATCTTGAAATGATTTTGCTTTTAAAACAAAAATGGATTTATTGTTTGAATTAATTTTCAGGTTGAGAAATTTGATTTCAGGTTTTATTTTTGATTTGTATATTTTGTGTTACAGACCTGAAATGAAGATAAAGGAAAAAATGAAAGAGAAGGATGGAGATATGTTATATAACTTAGCTTAATTATTTTAAAATAAAGAGAAATTAAAAGACACTTGTTCAATTGGCTTACAAATGTCATTAGCATGTTATAATCAATTTACACTTGTATTTAGATAATATCTTTGGCATACATTTGTAATTTCCATTTGTTAATATGTTTTTATATGTTTATTAATTACTTAAATCTATGTAATACATTTATACATGTATGTATTAAATCTTTATATATTTATAAACTACATCTATTTTCAAGTATAACCTTTCAAAGTAAATAATATAAAACCAATTATATTCTAAACAAAATCATATATAATATATATTTTTTAAATTCAAAGTATTTAAGATATTTATCTTTTAAATTTCAAATTTAAATCTAATTTAAAATCAACTCAAATATATATATATAAACAAACACACATTTAATTTGATTGAAAATAATACTTTTTCTATTTAAATTCTACTTATATATATAAACCATCATTATTATTTGTTTTGAAATAAATGAAAATTTTACTCATTTTAAATCATTTATAAAAGAGATTATCATACTTGAATTTGCTTGAAAATTTTCTAGAATATCACAGATATCCTTTAATATATTTTCAAATTTATTTACATATCTAGATATCTTTTATTAAATTAATATTTTAAAAATTTTAATCCTATTAATTACCAATTTAACAGATGTCCAAAAATCTGGGTTATCACAATTGGTCACAGAATTAGATATATATAACAAATTACAATTTGCCACTAGGGCATACCCCTAATTCTCTCGATCTCTTAGTTGCGCTTATAGTCATTTTTGTAATCTTATTTCTTTGGGCTGATTTCTCCAAATTGATCGTGCTAGTCCCTTAGTGAACTTATATACTATATCATATTAATTATAATCAGTTAATTAACTCTCTCTAATGCTAATAAATTGCCTTTATCAAATGGAATTTTTTTGGGATATTTCTCGACTTTAGTGCATTTTGGGCTCTTATGCGATATGTAATAAGGCATTGTTATCACATAACAATATCTTAGGATTCTCTATATTTGGAATTACAGCTAGCTCAGTTATAAATTTATGCAATATATATAAACAATGCACATATATAAATAAACTGCATTTATCATATGAAACTTTTCAAAGTATGTTTCTCTCTTCTAGTGAGCTTTAGGTTCTTATATGATATGTATTACGACATTTTTATACATAGTAATGTTATGGAATTTTCAACATTTGGAATTACTGCTAGCTCGGTTATAATGTGTGTGTGTGTGTGTGTGTGTGTGTGTGTGTGTGTGTATATATATATATTGTATGTGTGTGTACACACACATACATACATAAAACTTTTGCTATGATGATATTCAAGACGATGTACTTAGTCCTATGGTTGAATCAACCAAAACTTTGGTGTTTGGAACATTTTCAACTTAAAGCTCTTTAACTAAGATTGAACATGAAATTAGGATTGACATACTATGCTCGATATCAGTTACGAAATTCGAGTCTGAACTTGTTTCCATAAATAATTACCTAGTATTTCTCAGATACTTAAGAACACTCTTAACTACCATTTAGTAATGTTAATTTGGATTTGATATTCGCTTAATGTACCAAGTACATAAGTGGAATGTGATATAGTAGACACACATTAAATATTTTAATACGGTGTCTATTTATATCGTTTGGGGCGATGCCAAATATTTCTTTACACTGATTATAAAGGATGTCATTTTCAAACCATACATCGAGGGCTAAATGTGATATCTGGATTTTTGATATCTGATAATTGAATAATTGACTGGTGTTATTCAGTTGAACAAATCAAATTCTGATATCTGGATGAATTTGAAGCTTTGATAATTAAGGGAAATCTTTGGTTTTAAATTTAATAAAAGATATGTTGTCTAATCTTAATATATGTGTGTGTGTATATATCGTAATTGGAAAATTTGTTTTAAAAAATTCAAGTTAATAATTTTTAAAACTAGTTAAAATTTTATTCTAATCAAGAATATGTTAGCTTGAGTTAAAATCAGATTTAAATTTTTGGTCATTACTTTGCTTTCAAAATTCATCTTTAAATAACACATGAACATAGTTTATAAATATATATAAGTTTAAACCTTAAATATAAATTAATGTAAACATAACATATTAAAATAAATACTTGTATAATTAATATAAAAAGTTTTAAAACAATTGTAAATACAATAGACAAGATTTAAACATTTGTTAATAAATGGACTCATGTAAAATACATTTGTCACTTATGTATCATTTGAATCAACAAGTGGCAACATTTTTTCCTATTTAGTTTGTAAATTAATGTAAACAATGAAAACTCAACCTGGAAATTATCTTCAAAACAGAAATTCTCAAGGAATCAAACCTGTAAAAAATTTCAACCAAAGAAAGTTCATGCAAGATAACTTGTAAACAAAGCCTGTTATATTTTATCTTCAAACTTCGGAATTCAATCAAAATAAAACGAACCTGAAAGCAAACATCATCAACAAAGGAAAACTTTAGCACTGCAGGATCAAAATCAAACAAGCAAACCTGAAGTAATCAAAGCATTTCTGTCCTCTGCTCTGGGATATTAGGTGAGTAAACAATTTAATAAAAAAAAATTTCGTTAGTATACTTCTAATTTCTTGTGAAGTTTAAGATAATAATGTTTGATTTTGCATGTATATGATATGAATGATTGTATATGTGAATGTCTGTTGTGTTTTTTTTATGTTTCTGTTCTTGGTTCAGGAAATCAGAGTTTGATCAAAAATCATAATCAAATCATTCCATTTTTGTTGGATTTGGAGATACATATAATATATGTTTGTTAAATCCTAAATTTAAGTTTAAAATTTATTTTAAACAATTTAGGTTTAAATTTAGTTCTGGAAACAAGAAAATGCAGTAGCAATTCTAAATGCATGATAAATCAAATGTTATAATTTGGTAATCTGATTTTATAACTTGAATCCAGATAGAAAATGAAAATTTTTAAAACAAGAATTCAGATTTTTAGTGATAGGATTGAAGAGAATTTCAGTGTTGACTAGATTGGAGTTTTTGAGCAATTGCAGATGGCCTAGGGGTCTAGAAGGGTCGGGGCTTTGTCTGGTGGTGGAGGACTATACGGTTAGGCTGGGGAAAATGGAAGTTGGGGTGTTTGATCATTGGAGTGTCGGCGGCAAGGAAAATGGATTTCTAAACCTTGTTTTGGTCGCGCTAGAAATTTTGGTTTCTTCACTTTCACTGGTGCATCGAGAGGGCTGGAATTCGGGATAATGGTAGCTTAGGGTGTCGGCATGGCATAGCCGGAGGGGTAGCAACTCCGTTGATCGGAGTAGAGGTTGTGAGTTAGTTTCTGGCATTGGGTTTTTTTGTTTGCTGTTCTTTTTCCATACTCGATTTTGATTTAAGGAACGTGAGTAAGTTTGGATGATCAAGCGATGATGTTGAGGCGTTGGATGATGTGTTGACGTCACCGGAGGTGGTCATCGGCGTCGGGGTTGACTGTGCAGGTATACAAGGGGGTGTGTGACATGTGATGATGGGTGTTGGTTTTACTCGAGGCATTGCTCGAGAGTTTGGGAAGAATACTCGAGAGTAAACTCGAGTAGATTTAGGTGTTATAAGACTACAAAATTTTTAATTTTAATTTTAAGTTTTAAAAGGGGCAGAAAGTGTTTTGACTCAGGGTTAGGCCCGAGTGACTTACGGGTAAAACCCGAAGCAACCGATTAAAATAGTTTTTAGAATGTTTAGAATCAAATAGTTTTGAAATTTAAAGTTAAATCTAGTTTTAACTTCTGTATAAACTTATTTTATATATAATAAGCATTTCTTAAACAATAGGTTATGAAGTTTTAAAAGATGTTTAAATTAAATTTTGTTAAATGAAATTTTAAAGTGATTTTTAAAACATTAATTTAAAATGTAAGTTAAGATTTTTAGAAAGGTAAGATTTTTTTAGGAAGTTAAGCTTTGATAACTTTAAAATTATTGAATGAATAATTATTTATTTTAAAACTAAATTAATGATGTAATTAAGTAAAGATAAATTATAAATGTTAAAATGTTTTTAAGTGTTAATGTTAATAAAGGTATTAATGAGATAATGTCTTGTCTTAAGATGATTAAAGATTTAATACCTTGAGATAAACTAAGTTAATTGTGGAAATTAAATATAATTAATTAATTTGATTTATTTAATTATAAAAGATTAATTGATTAATTAATTAAGACCAATTAATTGGGTTAATTAAGAATTTAATTAAGGAAAAATAATTAGAGATTTATTAATTGGTATTTAAAGATTTATTTATAATTAATAATGATTAATCTAAGTTTAATTACTTAAGAGAAGTAATTAAAGAATTATAAAAAGTTAATGAAGATCATTAACTAGGGATTATCAGATAATTAATTAATGTGATTAATTTTATAAATTAATTATATTAATTAATTAAAGATAATCATTTATGGAATTGTTTAAGTATTAATAATTATTTATGGAAGTAATTAAAGGAATTAATTACTCTATGTAATTAATTAATATGATTTGTTTAAGTTAATTAATTGGTTAATTAATTTAAATAATCACTTGATGATGGGCTTGAGTACAATTACTTAATGAGGTTTAGTAAGTGTAATTACTTAGTGAAGTAATTAGTAATGGTATTTACACGGTGTAATTAATTGAGGATTAAAGGTGGTTTTGGGTTAATTACCTGGTGTAATTAATATGAAGAATAATTACTTCTAATTACTTGGTAGAAGTAATTAATAATTAATTACTTAGTGTAATTAATTTAATAATTTACTAATAAAGATTATAGGAAGTGAATTATGTGATGAAATTAATTACAGAATGAGATTGATCAAGGGTGATTAATAAATATAATTGATTAAAGATCAAGTATAATTACTTAAGGTAATTGATGAAGTGTAATTCCTTAATGAAGTAATGAGTGGATAGTCACTGGACGTAATTAGTTAAAAGGAAATTACTTGATGGAAGTAATTAAAGGATAATTACTTGGTGGAGGAATTGAGTGTTAATTACTCAGTGTAATTAAAGGATTAATTAATGAATGTAATTAAATTAAAGGTTAATTACTAAATGAAATTTAAGAATAATTAACTAATAAGAGTAATTAGAGAATCATTGATTGATGAAATTAATGGAAGTGATCAATCTTGCATATTAATGATTAAATGATGATGAGTGCTTAGAATTGGTTGATGTCTCCGATGAATTGCTTTGTGATATGATATGTTGGATGGGCGGTGACAGTGTGATTATCTATCAATTATAAATTACTGTGTAAAGGTGTTATCCGACAATTAAAGTTGAATTGTATTAAATTGGATAACTTGGGTTTAGATGACATTGGATTCGAAGAGACCAGAGTCGGGTATTAGTTAATACCCGAAGCCACTTCGATTCTTTATAAATTGATATGTGGAAATCAATGTGCTGGTTTGGAATGATTTAAGTGTATTGGACCATTTAATCAAAGTTTTGACACTTAGAAATTGATGTGTGATATAAGTGATGTCTATAACGACTTGTGAAGTTATAAATTGACACAAGTTATGTAACGACCCAGAATTTTTATTAATTAAAATTTGGATATTTAATTAATTTTAAATATTAATAAGTGAAATTTATAAGTTGAATAGATTTTATTTTGAATTATTGGATTTAATTGGATAATTAAATCGATAATTTAATATGTTAAATTATGGAAATAATTAAAAATAAGGTTAAATATGATTGAAAATGATGTGTAAATTTTTATTTTATCATATTGAAGTTAGAACGATATTTTAGAACTTTTAAAATCGAATTAAAAGTTAATTTGTGAAAATTGAATATTTTAATATTTAATTATCGACTGTAAAATAGCCAATTTTTGAACAGTCTCAGAAATGAACGAAACCAGTTCCATTGGATCCATAATAGTTAGTTATTACCGGATTTCAATTTTCGTGTCAATCGGAGCTATCGTTTGATCGTGGCAGCTCGAAACGCATCGAATTGTTTTTAATTTAAATTTGGCGAGTCAAAATAGCCATTTTTCAAAAAGTCTCGAATTTCGACGAAACCAGTTTCATCGGATCCGTAATATGATATTATTGTAAGGTTTCAAATTTCAAGTCAATTGGATTTACCGTTTGTCTGGTACAAATTAAAACGCCTAGAAATCGATTTAAATCGGTTTAATTTAAATTGAGCGTTTGTAGCCATAACTCGCGCAGAGTCCGAATTAGCTTCCGAAACCTGTTTCATTGTGTCCGGAACGCGGGGTAAACCTTAGAAATGTTGGTTACGGCGCGTAAATCGGAGTTCGAAATTTCCGAAATGAATAGTGTTTCGATTTTCTCTATAAATAGCACCACTCTCTTCATAATTTTAGAAAAAAATAAACAAAACCCTAATTTGTTTGCCTAGCCGCCACCCCATTAACTGATGGCCAGAAATTAGTTTTGATTCTCCTCCATTATCTTCAAATCCAAGCATTATTTCAAGAATTTATCAACTACAAAGTTATAGAGCACATCAAGATCTACAAGATCAACGGTTGAGATCGAGTTTGGAGCACCAGAGGAGGAGCAAGGTGGGGCCGTTCATAGCCAGTTGCGCACGCAACCCTAGGCACTAGGGGGGCCGAGCTTCATGATGTTGATGGTGGAGATAGCTCTCGCGAAGGGCTTCGACATGGCGGTGATGTGATCGAGTATAGGCGGAGTAATTTGGAACCCTAGTTCTATGCTATGGGTTGTTTGAGCATGGCTATAACCTGGAGAAGAAGAACGTGAGAAGAGAGAGGGGGTGTGCGGTCCAGATGAGAGGGCAGGTTGGATCTAACGGCCTGAATAAGTTGAGGGTTTAATTATAAAATTTATGTTGAAATTTTTATATAAAAATTTGTGTAATGTTCAAAAATCAATATCTTTTTCATACGAGGTCGAAAACGCGCGAAACCAGTTGCGTTGGAATCGTATGGACGAGCACTACGCTATGGAGTTGGTTTGGAGTCGTTTGGAGTTAGTGAGAATTTTGGGTAAAATTAAACGCGCATTTAACTTTATTCGAAATAATCGCTAAAACGGAATTTAAAATCAAGGTGAGAACTTCTCACTCAATCGAATCGGTTTTGATTTTATTTTAAATAGTTAGATTTAAAATATTTGAATGCATGTTTGAATGATGATTGATATCTATTGATTGTTAAAATAGACATTATGCGCCGTTAGTAAGCGGAGGTTATTTAGTAAAAACATATACCGCGAATATTTCATAAACAGTGAAATTGGTATTATATGTAATATCAATATATATATTGGCATATGTATATATTGCAGTTGTTGATTTCCCGTATTTTTTAGCGGATGAGACCCTATTGCGCCGTTATTAAGCGGATAATATTTAATAAAAACATATACCGCGATAATTTCGTACTGGAGCGAAATTGGTATTGTGCTAATGTTTTTGGATGCAGGAAAACAGGTTGGAGGGATCCAACTGGATTCCTCAACAGTTTTTGTTTGATTTCAGATATTTTGATATTTGATGGATTTTCATATTGATATATGATATCGTTGTAGTCATGATTGACTATTTGGTGTGTAGCATCATTGGACCCAAATTTTGGGATTTTAAAATGATTTTGAAGTGATTTTTGAAAAGTATACGTTATAAACTATAAAAGGAAATTTATTTATTTAAAATAAATAAACGTTATACTTTTAAAAGTTATAAAATTATGTTTTTGAGAAATATAGTTAAAAAGTTGATTTTTGAGAAATATGGGTTAAGGATTTTATAAAATAGTTTAAATTGGATTTTTGAATTTATTTTGAGAAGTTTAAGAATGGGATTTATAAAATTTGATTATTTTATAAATCAAAATGATGAAGTTTTAAAGGAATTTAAAGCTGTTTTAAAGAATTATATAAATTGATTTATATTAAGAGATTTATAAATGGATATTTATAAATTGAAATATTGACATTATAAAAACGAGTTTTTATAAGTGTTAGAATAAATTGTAAATGAATTTCATTGATGAATGAAATTTATAGAGTTTTTATACGGCGAAGTTATAAATGGAATTTTATAAGCAGTAGGTTTATAAAATTTATTAAGTTATTAAAAGAATGGTTTTGGATAAATCATTAAATCTTATAAGTTATAAGATTTATAATTATGAAGTTAAAGGAACGTTTTTTTGTAAACGAATAAATTATAAGTATTTAGCTCATAATATGAACGTTTAGTTATATTTGAGTTATAAACTGGAATAGGTTAATAAAGGAATTTATAAAAAGGAAGTTTTTGTAAATAAATAGAAATGGAATTTATAAACGTTGTTTTATAAATTCGCAAACGACTTATTTTGATAAGAAAACTGTTGAAACCTATTAAAGGAGTTATATTCACATTTTTGAATAGTGAATAATCCTTTGAATTAAAATGAATAAAAGGATGAGATTTGTTAACGAAGTTTATTCACATTTTTAAATAGTGAATGACACGTTAAAGAAATTGTTTTGAATGTGATGTTTTAAATAGAATTAAAACGATCTAACGATGTTTTAAACATGTTGAGATTCGAAACCATAGATTTCAACATTTATTGTTGAAATAGATGTTTTCGAGAAATAAAAGGAAATGGTGGACTATAACACTGTTGTTATAGTAATTGATTTCTGAAAGGAAATGTTTTGTATAATATTGGGATTTATATATCTATTTAATTTCGAATCCCTATACTAGTGATTTTGGGACGTTGTAACGATGTTTTACGCAACATTCGTTTTGGCCCAAATAAATATGTTTAAGAGCATGATTTCCTTAAAGAATGAAATATATTCTTAATCTCAATTTAAGTATATTGAATATTTTCTAAGTGTTGAAAATAAAAAAAGATTTGTGAATTACTTATTTTTAATAAGTATGGAAATGTTTTCCAATATGAAGTGAATTTTGAGAATTTATCTTTTTGAAGATAAATTGAAAATGGATAGTTGAAATCGTATATGCATAGATATTTTGGAATATAAATTCATTATGGAATTTATATGAGAAAGTGGAATTTGTTTAAAAATAAATATTGATTTATTTTTGAAGTGTTGAAATTATATATCTTGTAAAGATATTTTGGAAAATAAATAATTTGGAAAATTATTTGGAATCTGGTGATGTGTGCATATCCATTGATAGTTCAATAATCGACTATCAATATTTCCCTTTGAATGGGTATTTGACGTGAATTGATTGAATTTGAATGCATACTTATTTTTGAACAAGCGCTCACTATTCGGGTTAACCGGGATAGGACCATGGGGTCGTATAACCCATTCCGAATATGTGATACGTCGTTGTGAATTGCATTTGAAGATCGGTGTTGAAGACCGGTATTTGCGAGAGCGATAGGATGACCTATCGATTGTCTCTGCACTGGGTCGCTCCTGTTATAGAGATTCCATAAGTGATGGGAAATCCGATCAGGATTGTGGATATCCGGATTGCAAGGACTTCTTTGTAAGTGCCTTCGGTTCTGTTCGATCCCGGAACAGACTTGTATGGATTGTATGTCTGACATTACAAGTTGAGATATAAAGCCGATTTCTTTCAAATATATTTCTGTTGGTGGTGGAGAATTTATTCTTTTAGCTTAACACCCTTCTCTGAGACGTACGAGCTCAGAGGTTATATAGTTGAAGGTTATCAGCGATATATTCCCAAATTGGTAATGTGACATGCTGAGTGATGCTGAAATGATCATTGTGTTGATTATTTGTGATAGGATCATTTATTTGATCGTCTATCTTGGTGATCATTGTGTTGATCATTTGTTGACCCAAAGCATGGCTTTTGTATAAAGTATGTTTTTGTGGACGTGAATTCGTCGAGCCTCACATCCCAGAAATGGTCAAAACAGGAAAGATGCGGCAAGGTTACGAGGGGTAGCGCCCTTTAGGATATGTGCATTTCCTTCTGGAAAAGGGTAGTATCATGGTATAGAGCCCAGATACTTACTCATGTTGAAAACACTTTATGATTGTGTGAATTGATTACGAGCACTCGGTTGATAAAGGTCCCAAAGGACCGGGGGATGGCATATTCGGTCAGTTGTTACTCAGTTAGGGGTAACCCGTCCTTGTGTTGGTAGAGATCCGGTTTGGTTCTCGGGGATGTCCATCCAGAGGCATTCTCATGTGGCAATGGGAAGTTCCTTGGCCTGACCATTTGTTGGAAATCCAAAGAAACAATACGAAACTTGTACGGTTTTAGTTGTAGAACCTGCCATTTAATATGGTAGCTATTAGTAGGCATAATATAATGGTACCTATGCTGGCTAAGATTTATATCTTTACTTTCGAAATGATTTGTTATACACTATGCACTAGTAATAATATCAAATGTTTTCTTTTAATGCGTATCAAGCATCTTTGACTAACATAAGAAGAAATCTCCTCCAAGTCTGCGTTTGCATTGTGTGTGTGGTGGGAGGTCTTATGGTAGTCTCATTTTTAAAAGCATTGCGAATTGAATTTAAAAATATTCCTCTATTTTGATTTTAAAGATAAATAAACTGTTTTGAGTTCTCACACCAGTCTTGCTTATGCTAGGTGATATGTGATGGGGGGTTCTCGCTTCGCGGTTAGGTGGCGAACGGGAGACTCTTACCCCCACACGTCCTCTTTACGGGGTTGGTTAGGCGAAGCCGTGACATTCGAAAGGGTGGCCGTAAAAGCAAGTTTGGGATACCATTTGTTGCCACGGTGGGGCTGGGATGGTTGAAAAGCCTACCGGTTGTGACCGCTGTCGAGGGTTGAAAAGCCTAGATCTGACAATGTGGTATCAGAGCTTATGGTTAAGCGACAACCATGGTTCTGTTGGGTATTACTCATTAGAGATAGAGTCAGTAGTACTCTAGAATGAGTTTGAGTGTAATAATAGCTATGAGAGAATATTTGTTAGTGAATATGAAATTGTTTTATATTGTGATGATTGGTTTATTGAGTGGCATATGAACCTTCGTCAGCACGGTCTGTCAAACTATGCCGAAGGGGTTTCTAAACACTTGAATAGAACAATTCGACATAATATTGCTTTAAATTGGGTAAATGAAATAATTTTACCTTGATTATATTTTATATAAAAGGAATAATTTTTCAAAATTATTAAAGTATGTATAAGTTGATTGTTAGGATGTTTGAATAATCTAAATAAAAGAATAATTGTATAAAAGAATTATAAGAATTAAATTATAATTAATGTGATTTACAATTGTGAAATAAACTTATATATATAAGAAGTGAAACTATATGAATATATTTATGAATATGAGTTGTAAATGAAAATGAATTGGAAATTGAATTGAATGAAAGAATTGAATATAAATCAATTAAATGTAAATTAATTGATATGGAATAATGAATATAAATGTTAATTCATTAAAATCTAATGTTATTAGAAGTTGAAAGGTTGAATAAAAATCAATTTAAGTAAACCAATTGAAAGTGAAGGTGTTAAACCAAACAAAATGAATATAAGCAAAAGAATTTGGTTGTATTATATAAACATTGGTTGTTATATGGTTGTTAGTTGATTGTATATAATTCATTAAGAATTAATGAAATTGAAAGTTATGTAATTAAATTCAAATTGAAAGTAAATAAATTTGAATATAATTGAAAGTGAATTGGATTTAATTAGTGAATGCAAACTAATTAAAATCGAATAAGAATGAATGTTAGTAAGAACATTCACTGTTAATGAATCAAATGTGATTTATATTGAAAACCAATTCATTAAATATTAATGAGAATATGAATGAATATTTATGATTATGAATGGTAGTTGGTTGATGTTTGCATTTGTTGTTTAGTTGCATTTGCTATGTGACATATATAGTTATGTTACTATATGTTGTATATTGAGATTATTGTCCATATATGCATGTTCTCATGTTGTTTTTTGAGTGTTAGTAGGTGCGGATCGCGTTTGCTTCGTATTTGGAGCTCGCTTTCGCGCTATATTAGCCGTATATGCTCGCTAATAAAATATAAGGTACATATCTCGGATTAAATATCGTACTTTTACACTTTTTTTCCCTTCGGGATGCCTCATTACTTGATGAGATGTATATTTGTGATATATATACTGTCATTTTTTTTCGGATCGAGCCGCGCAAAGGAGACTATGGCGAATTTTTTCGGAAATTTAAGGCGTTAGAAAAATTTTGAGAAAATTGGAAAATTTTGAAAACTTTAACTTTGTTTTGGAATTGAAAGTTAAACAATAGTAGTTGTTTTTGAAAAGATAACTAAGTATGATTTGAAAACTTAGTAAAGATTTGTAAGAAGTTTAACTATGAATTTTGGGAAAGTTAATAGATTCTGTAACTTTTCTTACTTGTAATTTCGAGGACGAAATTCTTTTAAGGGGGAAAGATTGTAACGACCCAGAATTTTTATTAATTAAAATTTGGATATTTAATTAATTTTAAATATTAATAAGTGAAATTTATAAGTCGAATAAATTTTATTTTGAATTATTGGATTTAATTGGATAATTAAATCGATAATTTAATATGTTAAATTATGGAAATAATTAAAAATAAGGTTAAATATGATTGAAAATGATGTGTAAAATTTTATTTTATCATATTGAAGTTAGAACGATATTTTAGAACTTTTAAAATCGAATTAAAAGTTAATTTGTGAAAATTGAATATTTTAATATTTAATTATCGACTGTAAAATAGCCAATTTTTGAACAGTCTTAGAATTGAACGAAACTAGTTCCATTGGATCCGTAATAGTTAGTTATTACCGGATTTCAATTTTCGTGTCAATCGGAGCTATCGTTTTATCGTGGCAGCTCGAAACGCATCGAATTGTTTTTAATTTAAATTTGGCGAGTCAAAATAGCCATTTTTCAAAAAGTCTCGGATTTCGACGAAACCAGTTTCATCGGATCCGTAATATGATATTATTGTAAGGTTTCAAATTTCAAGTCAATTGGATTTACCGTTTGTCCGGTACAAATTAAAACGCCTAGAAATCGATTTAAATCGGTTTAATTTAAATTGAGCGTTTGTAGCCATAACTCGCGCAGATGTCCGAATTAGCTTCCGAAACCTGTTCCATTGTGTCCGGAACGCGGGGTAAACCTTAGAAACGTTGGTTACGGCGCGTAAATCGGAGTTCGAAATTTCCGAAATGAATAGTGTTTCGATTTTCTCTATAAATAGCACCACTCTCTTCATAATTTTAGAAAAAATAAACAAAACCCTAATTTGTTTGCCTAGCCGCCACCCCATTAACTGATGGCCAGAAATTAGTTTTGATTCTCCTCCATTATCTTCAAATCCAAGCATTATTTCAAGAATTTATCAACTACAAAGTTATAGAGCACATCAAGATCTACAAGATCAACGGTTGAGATCGAGTTTGGAGCACCAGAGGAGGAGCAAGGTGGGGCCGTTCATAGCCAGTTGCGCACGCAACCCTAGGCACTAGGGGGGCCGAGCTTCATGATGTTGATGGTGGAGATAGCTCTCGCGAAGGGCTTCGACATGGCGGTGATGTGATCGAGTATAGGCGGAGTAATTTGGAACCCTAGTTCTATGCTATGGGTTGTTTGAGCATGGCTATAACCTGGAGAAGAAGAACATGAGAAGAGAGAGGGGGTGTGCGGTCCAGATGAGGGGGCAGGTTGGATCTAACGGCCTGAATAAGTTGAGGGTTTAATTATAAAATTTATGTTGAAATTTTTATATAAAAATTTGTGTAATGTTCAAAAATCAATATCTTTTTCATACGAGGTCGAAAACGCGCGAAACCAGTTGCGTTGGAATCGTATGGACGAGCACTACGCTATGGAGTTGGTTTGGAGTCGTTTGGAGTTAGTGAGAATTTTGGGTAAAATTAAACGCGCGTTTAATTTTATTCGAAATAATCGCTAAAACGGAATTTAAAATCAAGGTGAGAACTTCTCACTCAATCGAATCGGTTTCGATTTTATTTTAAATAGTTAGATTTAAAATATTTGAATGCATGTTTGAATGATGATTGATATCTATTGATTGTTAAAATAGACATTATGCGCCGTTAGTAAGCGGAGGTTATTTAGTAAAAACATATACCGCGAATATTTCATAAACAGTGAAATTGGTATTATATGTAATATCAATATATATATATTGGCATATGTATATATTGCAGTTGTTAATTTCCCGTATTTTTTAGCGGATGAGACCCTATTGCGCCGTTATTAAGCGGATAATATTTAATAAAAACATATACCGCGATAATTTCGTACTGGAGCGAAATTGGTATTGTGCTAATGTTTTTGGATGCAGGAAAACAGGTTGGAGGGATCCAACTGGATTCCTCAACAGTTTTTGTTTGATTTCAGATATTTTGATATTTGATGGATTTTCATATTGATATATGATATCGTTGTAGTCATGATTGACTATTTGGTGTGTAGCATCATTGGACCCAAATTTTGGGATTTTAAAATGATTTTGAAGTGATTTTTGAAAAGTATACGTTATAAACTATAAAAGGAAATTTATTTATTTAAAATAAATAAACGTTATACTTTTAAAAGTTATAAAATTATGTTTTTGAGAAATATAGTTAAAAAGTTTATTTTTGAGAAATATGGGTTAAGGATTTTATAAAATAGTTTAAATTGGATTTTTGAATTTATTTTGAGAAGTTTAAGAATGGGATTTATAAAATTTGATTATTTTATAAATCAAAATGATGAAGTTTTAAAGGAATTTAAAGATGTTTTAAAGAATTATATAAATTGATTTATATTAAGAGATTTATAAATGGATATTTATAAATTGAAATATTGACATTATAAAAACGAGTTTTTATAAGTGTTAGAATAAATTGTAAATGAATTTCATTGATGAATGAAATTTATAGAGTTTTTATACGGCGAAGTTATAAATGGAATTTTATAAGCAGTAGGTTTATAAAATTTATTAAGTTATTAAAAGAATGGTTTTGGATAAATCATTAAATCTTATAAGTTATAAGATTTATAATTATGAAGTTAAAGGAACGTTTTTTTGTAAACGAATAAATTATAAGTATTTAGCTCATAATATGAACGTTTAGTTATATTTGAGTTATAAACTGGAATAGGTTAATAAAGGAATTTATAAAAAGGAAGTTTTTGTAAATAAATAGAAATGGAATTTATAAACGTTGTTTTATAAATTCGCAAATGACTTATTTTGATAAGAAAACTGTTGAAACCTATTAAAGGAGTTATATTCACATTTTTGAATAGTGAATAATCCTTTGAATTAAAATGAATAAAAGGATGAGATTTGTTAACGAAGTTTATTCACATTTTTAAATAGTGAATGACACGTTAAAGAAATTGTTTTGAATGTGATGTTTTAAATAGAATTAAAACGATCTAACGATGTTTTAAACATGTTGAGATTCGAAACCATAGATTTCAACATTTATTGTTGAAATAGATGTTTTCGAGAAATAAAAGGAAATGGTGGACTATAACACTGTTGTTATAGTAAATGATTTCCGAAAGGAAATGTTTTTTATAATATTGGGATTTATATATCTATTTAATTTCGAATCCCTATACTAGTGATTTTGGGACGTTGTAACGATGTTTTACGCAACATTCGTTTTGGCCCAAATAAATATGTTTAAGAGCATGATTTCCTTAAAGAATGAAATCTATACTTAATCTCAATTTAAGTATATTGAATATTTTCTAAGTGTTGAAAATAAAAAAAAGATTTGTGAATTAATTATTTTTAATAAGTATGGAAATGTTTTCCAATATGAAGTGAATTTTGAGAATTTATCTTTTTGAAGATAAATTGAAAATGGATAGTTGAAATCGTATATGCATAGATATTTTGGAATATAAATTCATTATGGAATTTATATGAGAAAGTGGAATTTGTTTAAAAATAAATATTGATTTATTTTTGAAGTGTTGAAATTATATATCTTGTAAAGATATTTTGGAAAATAAATAATTTGGAAAATTATTTGGAATCTAGTGATGTGTGCATATCCATTGATAGTTCAATAATCGACTATCAATATTTCCCTTTGAATGGGTATTTGACGTGAATTGATTGAATTTGAATGCACACTTATTTTTGAACAAGCGCTCACTATTCGGGTTAACCGGGAAAGGACCATGGGGTCGTATAACCCATTCCGAATATGCGATACGTCGTTGTGAATTGCATTTGAAGATCGGTGTTGAAGACCGGTATTTGCGAGAGCGATAGGATGACCTATCGATTGTCTCTGCACTGGGTCGCTCCTGGTATAGAGATTCCATAAGTGATGGGAAATCCGATCAGGATCGTGGATATCCAGATTGCAAGGACTTCTTTGTAAGTGCCTTCGGTTCTGTTCGATCCCGGAACAGACTTGTATGGATTGTATGTCTGACATTACAAGTTGAGATATAAAGCCAATTTCTTTCAAATATATTTCTGTTGGTGGCGGAGAATTTATTCTTTTAGCTTAACACCCTTCTCTGAGACGTACGAGCTCAAAGGTTATATAGTTGAAGGTTATCAGCGATATATTCCCAAATTGGTAATGTGACATGCTGAGTGATGCTGAAATGATCATTGTGTTGATTATTTGTGATAGGATCATTTATTTGATTGCCTATCTTGGTGATCATTGTGTTGATCATTTGTTGACCCAAAGCATGGCTTTTGTATAAAGTATGTTTTTGTGGACGTGAATTCGTCGAGCCTCACATCCCGGAAATGGTCAAAACAGGAAAGATGCGGCAAGGTTATGAGGGGTAGCGCCCTTTAGGATATGTGCATTTCCTTCTGGAAAAGGGTAGTATCATGGTATAGAGCACAGATACTTACTCATGTTGAAAACACTTTATGATTGTGTGAATTGATTACGAGCGCTCGGTTGATAAAGGTCCCAAAGGACCGGGGGATGGCATATTCGGTCAGTTGTTACTCAGTTAGGGGTCACCCGGCCTTGTGTTGGTAGAGATCCGGTTTGGTTCTCGGGGATGTCCATCCAGAGGCATTCTCATGTGGCAATGGGAAGTTCCTTGGCCTGACCACTTGTTGGAAATCCAAAGAAACAATACGAAACTTGTACGGTTTTAGTTGTAGAACCTGCCATTTAATATGGTAGCTATTAGTAGGCATAATATAATGGTACCTATGCTGGCTAAGATTTATATCTTTACTTTCGAAATGATTTGTTATACACTATGCACTAGTAATAATATCAAATGTTTTCTTGTAATGCGTATCAAGCATCTTTGACTAACATAAGAAGAAATCTCCTTCAAGTCTGCATTTGCATTGTGTGTGTGGTGGGAGGTCTTATGGTAGTCTCATTTTTAAAAGCATTGCGAATTGAATTTAAAAATATTCCTCTATTTTGATTTTAAAGATAAATAAACTGTTTTGAGTTCTCACACCAGTCACATGACTGACTTGGAGTTTATTGTTTTCCTTCCTAAACTCTGGGTGCCCACCAATTTCCACACGGGCAGTCAAGAGTTAGGTTTATCAGGATATTCTGGATATTCTGGAGTTGCTGGAGACAAGCTGGATGGCATGGCGTATTATTAGTATATAGTATTTCTTTTCCGCTGTTTGATGTTGTTTGTTGTTGTACACTCTGATGATATGATATGATGTAATGAAATGAAATGTAATGTAATAACTGATATAGTTCTTTGTTTAAAGATTATTCATTTATTATTATATGTTGTTCCGCTGCGAATTGTGAGATTCTGATGTTGTTCTGTTGTTTCCTTTCTGTCCCGTTCTATTTTCAAATTCTCTATTTTCTTTCTCTATTTTCTATCTTCTTATCTTCTCTTTCTCTCCTTTTCTTTTCTTAAAATTCTTTTTAAAACCCTCAGTGTTCGGTTTTCCGTCGTTCGATTTCTCGGCAGTCGATAAAGTGAGTATCGATGTTGAATTTTCGGAAGACGAAAAATCGGGTCCTGACAAGTTACCCCGTGTTTATATAAGTTGTATGCTTTTGCATTCTGTGCTAGATGGGTTACTCACGCTGGTTTCCAGCCTGACCTAGGTGTTACTTTAATGTAATGCTCGGGTCAGACCGAGTATTACAGATTTGTAGGTAAGGTCGTTCTAGAGCTCAAGAGGAGAGCTGAAGGACAGGAACGTATAGAGTGTTTATCCGTTGTGATATATATTGTTATTTATCTACGAAATGTTGTTTAAAACTGTCCAATGTTGAGAAATTATTGTAACTCTGATGTAAAAATGTAAATGTACCGATACAGTTCTTTTTTGTAAACTGTTGTTTTATTTGCTATTATATTTTATCCGCTGCGAAATGTGAGATTCTGAGTTTAATTTTCTGTTTCTTCTTCTTTCTCTTTCTTCTTTTCACTAACTTTCTGGAAATTTCGAGATCGAAATTTTTAGGTTGTTACATTTGGTATCAGAGCTGAAGGTTAAGTGAGAACCTTGGCTCTGGTGGGATTACTCATTAAGGATACGGTAAGTGGTACCCTAGAATGAGTTGAGTATGTGTGTGTGTGTATATATATATATATATATATATATGAGAGCGTACTTGTTATTTTCTTATATAAAGATTTTAAATGATTTTATATAAGAATATATTTTGATATATAAAGCAATATTTCTTTCTAATAAATATTAAGGGAATTGGTTGTTAAAGTAATTGGAATTCAACTATGATAATTTGGGTTATTATCATAAATAATTGTTGTATTTGACAATAAAATGTATTAATGAGTAAGCTAAAAAGGAAATGTTTTAAGAGGGTAATCTTTAAATAAGTATGACATGTAAATTAAAGTGGGTTTAAAACTGTGAAGATCTGAATTCTAAATTTAAACATTTGAAAATTGTTTCCAAAATATTAAAGGAAATAATATTATTCAAACTATTTTGAATGTAATATTAATTTAGAATAAAAAGTTGTTTGTAAACTTTAAAAGAATTTGTTTTGAATTAAAACAAAGGAGGTCTAAATTTTTAAATTTGGCTTGATGAGCCAAGAAGTAAATATGTATATATGTGTGGATATACATAATATCAAAGTTGGTTTGAAATAAACTCGAAATATTGAGTTTTAAATTTGGAATAAGATGTGATACCCAAAAGTGATGAGCTTTTGAACTAAATAAGTGGGAAGATTATTTATGTGAAGTTTAAAATTTGAAATGGAAGTTCAAATTGGGTAAGGTTGACTGGATTAAGCGAATTGAGTTTAACTTGGGATAAAGTTAAATAAGTTGGAATGATCAACATGATTTAGGAATTTCAAGATGAATTTGGAATTTAACTTGGGAAGTTAAATAGTTAATCTGAATCGGGATTTTGTGTGATCTCAAAATGGGTTTGAGATCTAGAAATTAGAAATTAATGGATGTTTTAAAATAAATGGGATGATATCATCCTATTATTATTAATCTTTGAATTGGAATTGGATCAATCTAAATGGAAGTGGAAATTTAAATTGAATTTATAAGAATGGAGATTGGGAAGTGAGCAGTTTTGACTCTGGACTATTTTTTTAATATAAATTATTTTATATAAACCTATTTTTCCAAGTTATTCATTATATATACAACCTTTCTTTTAAAAGCCAAAATATCTTATACTAGTTTTACAATTATTTTTGAAACTGTTTAACAATTTTCCAACTGTTTATAAACTAGTTACTATTTTACAAAACTAATTACTATCTTACTATAATTTAGCAATTATCTAAAATTTATATAATTATTTTAACTATTTTCTAACTATTTTACACCTATTTTATAAACTAGTAATTATTTTCCAACTACTTATCTATTTTTATATTTTTCAAGCTATTTTCTAAATAAACTGGTCGGAGTTCAAACTGTTATTGGTTAAATACCCAATCGAGATAAGAATAGAGGTGATAATCCAAATGGATTGAAGCAATTGAGAGTAAGTGAATGAAATCAAAGTAAATGTGAATAGAAATGGAATTGATTTGGCTAATAACTAATAAAGATAAATACGTAGGTTGTACGTATATTATTCTATTCGCATAGTGATTTGAACCAGATTCGAGCACAGAATTTCGAGATAGATATGTCGATCCGAGTTGGAATTTTTCACTCGATTTTCGATGGCGAACCTGGATGTGGATTGTTGATTGGTTCTGGATATTCTCTATCATAGTTATGACTATGCAAGGAGAATGATGGTTTCTGATCAAGAAACCAGATCTGTGTCCGTACTAGGAAGTCGGGTTGACGATACTAGTTCGGAAGTGAAATGGTGTGGTCAAGTGAGCGATCAGATTGGTATGGCGTATGAATGATATGTGTACATCGTACGGATTTGAATGAAATTGATATTGAAAGGAGTAATCAAATTTGAATATTTGATTTTGGATAAATAAAGTTATATATCTTTGTTATATAAGATAAAACTTCCCTTGATGAATCTATTGCCAGAAGAAAAGGATTTTGAAAGTGTTTGAAGTATAAAAGGATTTTATACAAGTTTAAAATGATCCAAAGATTTTATTAAGGATTTTATATATATCTCTATATATAAAGGATCATATGAGGATTTTGAAAAAGGTTTTGGGAACCTTTGGTTTTGAAAAGGCTTTTGATTTTTGGGTAAAATTAATATTGAATTTGGGAAGCCTAGTTTGAGAATTATCGACTCTTTGGAATAATCGATTTTGTGTAAAGGAGCTTTGTATGAGATCATACTAGGTGTATGATTTGAAGATACTATATATGTATAGTATAAATGTTTTGATGATGGCTTTGGGGAAAAAGGTGCTCCCTTGAAATGAACTTCTCAGGAGTACCACTAGGTGGTGCTGCCTTGAGCCCCAAAGGGGGGTTCTAAAGTTGATCCTGTAAGGAGTCCGGACAAAACTAGTTCCTGGGGATTATGAGTAGAGTATACCATAGCGAAAGTCGTGTGTGTCGCTGAGAGCCAATAGTCTGCGTTTTATTTTATATCGGTAGACTGCGACCTATGGTATAACATAGCGAAAGTCGTGTATGCCGCTGAGAGCCAACAGTCTGTGTTTGATTTTATATCGGTAGACTGCGACCCATGTAGGAGTGGAGAAGTTTCATTTTGACAGCAAAAATCAGATGCCGCTGAGAGCCTGCAGTTACATGGACTTTTGCTGCGATGGCAACGTAACCCTGGAGTGTAACTGCGATCTATCGTGTGGGATCCATGGCGTAATCGAGAGGCTGCAGAGAGCCTGCAGTTACATGGACTTTTGCTATGACGGCAACGTAACCCTGGAATGTAACTGCGACCATGGATGGGGGTGATGTTTTCCAGAGCATTCTCACCAAAGATATTTCCTTGATTTCAAACTGTTTTCTATATTTTCAATAAAATTATTTTCCAAGTATTTTCACTGGATGTTGAAAATGGGTCTGCTAAGAACTTATAGATTTTCAGTCGTATGCCTGATCAACGTATGACCGAATTTCTGTAAGAACAAGGATGGACTTATTGAAACATCGAGTTATAAAATGATATTTTCTATAAAAACTATTTTGAAAATATTATATAGATTTTCTTTAAGTGTTTTAAAATGATCAAACAATATCTTAACTGGTTTAAAATATTTAATAAATTCTGGATTCGTTCTTTTCGAGGACGAAAAGATTCAAAGGGGGAAGGAATGTGATAGCCGGATTTTTGATATCTGATAATTGAATAATTGACTGGTGTTATTTAGTTGAACAAATCAAATTCTGATATCTGGATGAATTTGAAACTTTGATAATTAAGGGAAATCTTTGGTTTTAAATTTAATAAAAGATATGTTGCCTAATCTTAATATGTGTGTGTGTGTGTATTGTAATTGGAAAATTTGTTTTAAAAAATTCAAGTTAATAGTTCTCAAGACTAGTTAAAATTTTATTCTAATCAAGAATATGTTAGCTTGAGTTAAAATAAGATTTAAATTTTTGGTCATTACTTTGCTTTCAAAATTCATCTTTAAATAATACATGAACATAGTTTATAAATATATATAAGTTTAAACCTTAAATATAAATTAATGTAAACATAACATATTAAAATAAATGCTTGTATAATTAATATAAAATGGTTTTAAACAATTGTAAATACAATAGACAAGATTTAAACATTTGTTAATAAATGGACTCATGTAAAATACATTTGTCACTTATGTATCATTTAAATCAACAAGTGGCAACATTGTTTTTTTATTTAGTTTGTAAATTAATGTAAACAAAGAAAACTCAACCTGGAAATTATCTTCAAAACAGAAGTTCTCAAGGAATCAAACCTGTAAAAATTTCAGCCAGAGAAAGTTCATGCAAGATAACCTGTAAACAAAGCTTGTTATATTTTATCTTCAAACTTGGGAATTCAATCAAAATAAAACGAACCTGAAAGCAAACATCATCAACAAAGGAAAACTTCTAGACTGCAGAATCAAAATCAAACAAGCAAACCTGAAGTAATCAAAGCATTTCTGTCCTCTGCTCTAGGATATTAGGTGAGTAAACAATTTAATAAAAAAAAATTGTTAGTATACTTCTAATTTCTTGTGAAGTTTAAGATAGTAATGTTTGATTTTGCATGTATATGATATGAATGATTGTATATGTGAATGTCTGTTGTGTTTTTTATGTTTCTGTTCTTGGTTCAGGAAATAAGAGTTTGATCATAAATCATAATCAAATCATTCTATGTTTGTTAGATTTAGAGATACATATAATATATGTTTATTAAATCCTAAATTTAAGTTTAAAATTTATTTTAAACAATTTAGGTTTAAATTTAGTTCTGGAAACAAGAAAATGCAGTGGAAATTCTAAATGCATGATAAATCAAATGTTATAATTTGATAATATGATTTTATAACTTGAATCTAGATAGAAAATGACGATTTTTAAAAGAAGAATTCAGTTTTTAGTGATAGGATTGAAGAGAATTTCAGTGTTGACTAGATTAGAGTTTTTGAGCAACTGTAGATGGCCTAGGGGTCTAGAAGGGTCGAGGCTTTGTTTGGTGGTGGAGGATTGTACGGTGAGGCGGGGAAAAATGGAAGATGGGGTATTTGATCATTGGGGTGTCGGCGGCAAGGAAAATGGATTTCTAAACCTAGTTTTGGTCGCCCTAGAAATTTTGGTTTCTTCACTTTCTCTGGTGCATCGAGAGGGCTGGAATTTGGGGTAATGGTAGCTTAGGGTGTCGGCATGGCGTAGCCGGAGGGGTAGCAACTCCGATGATCGGAGTAGAGGCTGCGAGTTAGTTTTTGGCAGTGGGTTTTTTTCCTTTTTTTGTTTGCTGTTCTTCTTCCATACTCGATTTTGATTTAAGGAACGTGATAAGTTTGGACGATCAAGCGATGATGTTGAGGCGTTGGATGATGTGTCAACGTCACCGGAGGTGGTCATCGGCATCAGGGATGACTATGTAGGTGTACAGGGGGGTGTGTGACATCTGATGATGGGTGTTGATTTTACTTGAGACATTGCCCGAGAGTTTGGGAAGAATACTCGAGAGTAAACTCGAGTTGATTTAGGTGTTATAAGACTACAGATTTTTAAACTTTTAATTTTAGTTTTAAGTTTTAAAAGGGGTAGAAAGTGTTTTGACTCGGGGTTAGGCCCGAGTGACTTACGGGTAAACCCCGAAGCAACTGATTAAAACAGTTTTTAGAATGTTTAGAATCAAATAGTTTTGAAATTTGAAGTTAAATCTAGTTTTAACTTCTATATAAAATTACTTTATATTATAATAAGTATTTCTTAAACAATAGGTTATGAAGTTTTAAAAGATGTTTAAATTAAATTTTGTTAAATGAAATTTTAAAGTGATTTTTAAAACATTAATTTAAAATGTAAGTTAAGATTTTTAGAAAGGTAAGTTTTTTTTAGGAAGTTAAGCTTTGATAACTTTAAAATTATTGAGTGAATAATTATTTATTTTAAAACTTAATTAATGATGTAATTAAGTAAAGATAAATTATAAATGTTAAAATGTTTTTAAGTGTTAATGTTAATAAAGGTATTAATGAGATAATGTCTTGTCTTAAGATGATTAAAGATTTAATACCTTGAGATAAACTAAGTTAATTGTGGAAATTAAATATAATTAATTAACTTGATTTATTTAATTATAAAGGATTAATTAATTAATTAATTAATTAAGAGCAATTAATCGGTTTAATTAAGAATTTAATTAAGGAAAGATAATTAGAGATTTATTAATTGGTATTTAAAGATTTATTTATAATTAATAATGATTAATCTAAGTTTAATTACTTAAGAGAAGTAATTAAAGAATTATAAAAAGTTAATGAAGATCATTAACTAGGGATTATCAGATAATTAATTAATGTGATTAATTTTATAAATTAATTATATTAATTAATTAAAGATAATCATTTATAGAATTGTTTAAGTATTAATAATTACTTAATGAAAGTAATTAATTACCCTATGTAATTAATTAATATGATTTGTTTAACTTAATTAATTGGTTAATTAATTTAAATAATCACTTGATGATGGGATTGAGTATAATTACTTAATGAGGTTTAGTAAGTGTAATTACTTAGTGAAGTAATTAGTAATGGTAATTACATGGTGTAATTAATTGAGGATTGAAGGTGGTTTTGGGTTAATTACCTGGTGTAATTAATATGAAGAATAATTACTTAGTAGAAGTATTTAATAATTAATTACTTAGTGTAATTAATTTAAGAATTTACTAATAAAGATTATGGGAAGTAAATTAAGTGATGAAATTAATTACAGAATGAGATTGATCAAGGGCGATTAGTAAATATAATTAATTAAAGATCAAGTATAATTACTTAAGGTAATTGATTAAGTGTAATTCCTTAATGAAGTGATGAGTGGATAGTCACTGGACGTAATTAGTTAAAAGGAAATTACTTGATGGGAAGTAATTAAAGGATAATTACTTGGTGGAGGAATTGAGTGATAATTACTCAGTGTAATTAAAGGATTAATTAATGAATGTAATTTAATTAAAGGTTAAATACTAAATGAAATTTAAGAATAATTAACTAATAAGAGTAATTAGAGAATCATTAATTGATAAAATTAATGGAAGTGGTCAATCTTGCATATTATTGATTGAATGATGATGAATGCTTAGAATTGGTTGATGTCTCTGATGAATTGCTTTGTGATATGATATGTTGGATGCGCGGTGATAGTGTGATTATCTATCATTATAAATTGCTGTGTAAAGGTGTTATCCGATAATTAAAGTTGAATTGTATTAAATTGGATAGCTTGGGTTTAGATGACATTGGATTCGAAGAGACCGGAGTCGGGTATTAGTTAATACCCGAAGCCACTTCGATTCTTTATATATTGATATGTGGAAATCAATGTGCAGGTTTGGAATGATTTAAGTGTATTGGACCATTTAATCTAAGTTTTGACACTTAGAAATTGATGTGTGATATAAGTGATGTCTATAATGACTTATAAAGTTATAAATTTATACAAGTTACCCCGGGTTTATATAAGTTGTATGCTTTTGTATTCTATGCTAGATGGGTTACTTACGCTGGTTTCCAGCCTGACCCGGGTGTTACTTTAATGTAATGCTCGTGTCAGACCGAGTATTACAGATTTGCAGGTAAGGTCGTTCTGGAGCTCAGGAGGAGAGCTAAAGGACAGGAACGTATAGAGTGTTTATCCGTTGTGATATATATTGTTATTTATCTACGACATGTTGTTTAAAACTGTCCAGTGTTGAGAAATTGTTGTAACTCTGATGTAAAAATGTAAATGTACTGATACGGTTCTTTTTTGTAAACTGTTATTTTATTTGCTATTATATTTTATCCGTTGCGAAATGTGAGATTCTGAGTTTGAGTTTTCTGTTTCTTCTTCTTTCTCTTTCTTCTTTTCACTAACTAAATTTCTGGGTTGTTACATTAAATAACTAAATTAAGATTGATTTTAACTTGAATACATCGTTAAAAATCAGTAGTGTGTTGTTTAGTTAGAGTTAGAAATATCACAGTACTATTTATTAATCTTTTTTATAGGCACACGCTTCCTTTGTATTTCAATTGAAAATCAGAATGTTTGAATTCTTTATTAATACATTTTCTCAATTATGATGCTTACCACATGATACTTTCATATCAGTTCTTGGATCCTATACAGTAGTCACAAACTTTTTTATTGCTCCCACCAACTTCAAGGCACTTTTTTATTTTGTGCGCATGCGCATACACACACACATATATATGTATGTATATATAATTATTTTTTATTAATTTCTAACCTTGAGACGAAACGCGATCGAAATTCGAGATTTAAAACCTTGACTATAAATATGTGATGGTTGTTATTGGTATTATATGGATTTTATGACAATTGGATTTTAAGTGAAATGGGTACTGTTTCTGTTATTATATTTTATTTTTATACTGTGTGCTCTGAATGTGTAGATAAATACCTCTGTATTGTTTTTTATACCAACCAACAACTAGCTTTGGAATGGGTCTAAGTTTCTATGGGTCTTTTTTGAGTTGGAATTTAGATTCGTTTTAGAGTCCGTTGTTACATCTATTACAAATTCCATTACTGGATCAAGTCAACCAAAACATGGTGTTAGCCATGAGCTGTCCTCAAGTTTGAATCCACCTTTTGCCTTTGAGGCTAGAGAGGTAATTGAAGAGGTAATGACAAGTATGCAAGAGAGATTAATGGTTGAACCAGAGTAGATGTTGGATGGATTTTTCCTGAGGAGGAAATAGCAAAGAGCAGTCGAAGTTGCTGTAAATTGGAATCAAAGACCAAAAAAGAAGTATATGCACAAGAAAATGGAGTGGAACAAGTTGGGACCAACCCCTAAACATACCAAGTCAGTACTTAGGGGTCCAATCATGTCAGTACTGACATGTTTGAACAAGGGTAATAGTCGACCTAAATGTTGAGCATGAAAGGACGCCTCGATGTCGAGCCTTGGAATTAAGATCAAAAGGAGAATGTGCACCCACGAGAGTTATATTCAGAGGGTCCTCAATAGAACGGAAGGCGAGATGGAGAACTGAATCTAAAGCGGGAAGAGGTTTAGAGATTTCACTTGAATCCATTGGATCGCTTAGCAGATGAATGCTTAGCAAAGATGGTTAGTGAGATTGACATTGGAGGTAGGATTCCTGCACTGAGCGGTTGCTTTCGGTATAAGAGGAGTTTGGTAGTAGAGGCTAACCGTATGGTAGCATGTGGAAATGTAGATAAACGATTTACATTTATTGTAAAGGAGACTAATGTTTATTTAAGAAAGGTAAATTGATCATATGTCCCTACTTTTATATATAATTTATATTTGTGATGCCCCACCTATATACTCACACTAACCCATGGATACTACAGGGTAATGCCGTCAGTTGGTACGAAGAATAAGGCTGTTGAGGAGCGACAATCTGTGTAATTGCTTTATGTGAGTACCGATATGCCAAATAAAATGTCACTTTCATTTCAAGAGGAAATCCGACATACCAAATACAAACTCAAATCTATTGCCCAGTGGTTACGTGGTCTTCGGAAACAAATATGAAATAATCATAACACAAAATCAGTCACAAATATTCATATCACAAAGGCGGAAACAAATATGAATAAAACACATAGAAGTGTACGTCAAAGTACTGATCATGCAAGATCCACTACATCACAAAAGAATAGGTACAAGTGCTAGACAAAAGAATATGAATGCATTAAGGATTCTCGATCTCGAATGTATAAAACAAAAAACTACTAAGCCAAGTAGTTAGTCAAAAATCAGATGACGGACCCTGATTAGAAGTCAAGTAGAAGCCCCTGAAATACCTTGGTCTGACCCGAGTATTATTTAAGAAGAAAATAATAAACGGATCGGACTAGCTATAAATATCATATAAAATGAGATAGGGTAAGAGATATGACAAAAACGTATGATAACAATAATGATATACCGTGAAAAGTATACATTAGATAACAACAAAAATCATACAATATCTCAAATTTTCTCAAACACCGAAAAGAATGTCACATTCTTTATTTTATTCACCAAGCTACAAATATTGATAGAACTTATCAATATAAATCATAAAAATTGGTGGAACACAAAAATTCCATAAATCATCAATTAGAAATCCATAAATCACAAAGGGGGAGGCCTATAAAAAATGGGAGCATGAAAACTCACCAACACGTGTATCACACAAACGACACGCTATCCCATAAACCGAACATCGACGCACCTAAAAATATACGCCCACGCACAGTCGAACATAGACGCACCTAAAAGATACTCCCAATTCATAGTCAAATATCGACGCACCTAAAAAGATACGCCCCATGCATAGTCGAACATCGATGCACCTAAAAAGATACGCCACATGCATAGTCGAACATCGACGCACCTAAAAAGATACGCCCCATGCATAGACTTTAAGCCGATTGCTCTATGGACGGTCAGAAGACCATGGGTCGTTAGCCCACAAAATGAGACGAAGCTCCATAAATTAGGGTATAGTCCCCCACGTGGACAAAGAGACATCGCGTACCGCTGGTCTAAACCATAAAATGATCATCGTTGATCGATAAGGGTAAATTACACTAAGCTAGTAAATAAATGAGTTTAGCTTCATGTCGCATAACAACTGGCTTAACTTAAATATTTATGAACAAATTGTAAATTTCCATTCAAAAATTGTCAAAAGATTTCAACCGAATAAGTCCAAGAATTAACCGACAAAGTAAACACAAGCGTTTCATACCACTTGTTTTGCTAAGTCGTTTAAAGAGATTTCTCGAACGAATGAGGTAAAGGTTTGTATATACTAATAGATTGAAAAACGGTTTTAAAAATGAGCTTTGAATTAAAAATAACGTTGAAATCATTTTTGTGAAAGAATCTGAATATTTACTACTAGTATAGAAACCTTTGTATTTTAAAGTGACAAATCACAGAAATGATTGTAAAAACAATCGATTACCAAATATTCACATTCGATGACATGAACTAAAACCATAGAAATCGATATCAAATCCATCAAATGGATATTTCCAAAATCCAGAAAAGAAGTTATCAAAATCGATAAAAATGATAAACAACTAATCGGATCAACCAAAAATCGATAAAATGGAAATCCACATAGAATTAGGTAATTTCCCTGAATTTAAGTGTCAGACATCTGGTAGTTTCCCCAGACGTCTGCGTTGAAGGTCTGGAATTTTCTTCCAGATCGTCCAGACATCTGGGAAGTAAGCTCAGACGTCTGCCCTGAAGGGCTGGAATTTTTATTCCGCAGCTCCAAACATCTGAGCGTACTACCAGACGTCTGAGCTTAAGCTCAGGGCACATTGTACCTTGGCCAATGATGGCCAAATTGTCTCCGAGGCGACCGTACGAGTGACGATAGCTAGGGATTTATGCCAAGCGACAACCCAGCCCTATAGGCTCTTCAATACACTCCAAGTAATATGTCAAAATATCCAATGTAGGATTTTCATAGATTTTGACTTCAAAATATCAAAAATTGGAAAATTCACCAATCCAATTCAGGTCAAAGCAAACGGACATGAAATAGATGTTAGGAATTCATAACTAACAACTATCAAAGGTATAGACATAGATGTGAGTTCAAGAACTCACCTTTAAAACCAAAAACTACGAATGGGAAGCTCAAAAACAAAGGAAAGATAAACCACACTTCAACGTTAACTCTAGAAGTTCCAATCTAAGCTCATAAGCAAATATTTCCTAAGTTAGGGTTTAGGAATTTCTTAAAATTAAAGAGAGATTTTATGGAGAAGATGAAGAGGATGCTTACATATGCTTCTCCTTGATTTCTAGAACTTGAATTTGAATTTCCTAGTAAACTAGGGCTTAGGAATTTTGATTCCCCTTTCTTTCCCCTATTTTTACTTTAGTTTGAGAGTGTTAGGAAAGGAAAATGAATGAAGAAGAGAGGGGGTGGACTTAGAGTATTATGTTGGGTTAATGGGCTGAAACCCAAACCCAAAGCCAAATAGAAAAATAGCAAAATTCTACTCAACTCCAAACATATCGATGTTTATACTCAAAAAGGTCTCAAACGCCATTTTGAACTCAATGGAAGTGGTCTCGAGTCCTAATTCGACTGTTTACAAAAGGTAGCATTTCGTACTTTAATTCGACTAACGATGCTATATTAAAATAAAATATTTAAATATACAATCGTAAAATATGCGGGTTGTTACAATATTAGTCCCTTAATTTTCAAGCATGGATAACTCTCCCGCACGAACCTCGTTTCGCACATAACTTAATATGAGTTCGAAAAAAAATTCTAAAAACACTGACATTATCTGGTAGTAAATTATTCACACATTTAAGATACTATAAATTAGACTTTATAATATTAATAATCACTAACCAACTAACCAACACCTTGAATATAAACTAATATACTAAGATGGTATTTGTTCGGTTGGAATATTTGATATTGAATTAAGACGAATCTTAATCATTTAAGCTTATAACATCGATTTAAGAAATATTAAAAATTTGGACAAGTATAGTTTGGATTTATGTTATAAATTTTTTATTTGTTATTATCATTAAAGTATCAACTATTCAATACACACACACACATATTATATGAAAATTATTACAACTCCCCCCTTTATATTCATACTACCAAAGAATATTACTATGTTATAATGTTTGATAATGCAAAGGATAACGTGATATTCAGCTATCACACATGTATATTCTCTTGGGTCAATATCGATATGCATCTCAAATCATATACAATTCACCTATACATACCCAGTATCGACATAAAGTAATAGACACATGTCTTTTCAAGATATATGATACAGAATATAATAACGAATAATAGAGATCATAGGGTCATCAACGAACGACAAAATATAATAATTTAATAATATATAACTCTCAATGGGTTTACAAAATATTAATCCATATCCCACTGTCGACAAATATACAAATCATAGTTAAATACAAATCATCATACATCAACATATAGAAATGAGGCAACAAAAATACATAAGGGAATGATGATCCTACTATAACTAACAAAATATGCCCTAATACTACTAGTTAGCCCCTTCATCCCTGGGCTTGAAATGTCATAGACTGATTCGAGTATTACGAAAATAATAAATGGGTTAGACTATATCTAAATAACAATGTTTGAATGTACTGGGTAAAGTATGTATGATAAGTATCCTTAATAAGTAATAAGTGTGAACACAACAAGCAATCAAGAAACCTTGCCAAACAAATGCAACCCCTAGCGATATATATGTAACGACACAAAATTTAATTACTTTGATAACGAATATTTAGATATATTTTTATTAACTAATTAATGGATTTTATAACTCAAATAAACTTCTTCTAAATAATGACTAATGATGGTGAAATAGTTTTTTTAACAACCCGAAATTTCATTGCTTTGATTTATGAATATTTAATTAATTCTAAATATTCAAGTAATAGATATGATAATGAAAATAAAAATCATTTAAATAATAATTAATGATTTTGAAATCATTTTTAGATTTTGTTCACAAAAATAATTACTTCAAAGAAAAATAGAAAATGTGCCCGAAAATCGTTTTCTAAATTTTCGAATTTTAGGTATCGAAAAGTTATCGGAAAGCGTTATGAACATTTGTGTAACACATATACACTTTTATAAATGAGTTAGGGTATTTAATATATGTGTGTGTGTGTATATTAAATTAAGAGATATAAACGGGTGATTTGACTAATTATGGAAGATTTTATAAAACAAAATTAAAGTGTTAACATAAGTGACATTATATGTCAACTCTTTAGAAACATAAGTACACAAGCTATTAAATGAATGTTTGATGGGAGGGGGCAAGATTCACGTGAAAATGGAGGGAGAGGATAAGCAAAATGAGGTGGCAAAAATCTAGGGAAGGTTATGTACATAGAGGGTGATTAGGTAATTTTTAAATTCTCCTTAGTATATAAAATATTTTTCTAACATTTTCACCATTTTAATTTATTTCTATTTCATGAAAAATTCCTCCGAAGCTTCCATGTTTATTTCCATGCTATCCAAAAATAATTCCTAAGTTAAAAAAAAATCTAATTCCATTCTCTTTTAAAGGTTAAATCCTTGTTAAAACTATTCTCTTCCACATTTACACTTCCTCCTCACAAAAAAGTCCATCCATCCCTCCACCATGTTGACCGAGCATTAAGCCTCCCAGGCCAAATATTATTCACCTAAAATCTACCAAAGACTCCACTTTTCCAAGCTAGAAGCAAAAACCTAGGCTGTGTTCGACTTATAGAAGAAGTTAGCTTAATTTAGTCCACTTTCGGTGAGTAATGTTCTCACCTTTATTCAAAGTTATTAACTTCATACATGATGTATATTTGTTAGTTAAATATGATGCTTTTTGAGTAGTTATGATGTTTATTATGCATAAGTATACCTGGAGATGGTGTTGATTTGGTTATATATAAGTATGCTTGTATGTGGCGTTGTATAAACATGAAACTGGAAGTTAAGTGGAGTAAATTAGTAAGGTATGATCTTGCTTATGTTTTGAATTATGTTGTTGTGATGTGGTTATGATCTTGCTATATGTTGTTTATGCTAATAAAGTTAGCATTTTTGCTAACTTAAGCGACTTATGAAATCCCACTTTGAAAGGTTTGTACTTTGGACATAATTTTTGAAAATATATTCAAGTCTATTTCATGTAATGACCTGTATTTTTAACGCTTTTTAATTACTGAATTAAATAAAAATTTAATTAAAAATCCGATAGAAATAAAATTTTATGATTATTAAATGGAAATCTCTTTGTATATATGTTACAAATCCAAAACCAAATTCGTAGACGACCAATTTTGATAAGACCAATAACGTAATACATATTAAAACGTAATGTAATAATATGAAATAGTCGTAACCAATAACAGAAACCAAATTAATAATTTTAACGTAAGAAACGTGCGTTTGCGTTAAATGAAAATTTTCGTTAAATAAAAATAAACAATAAAATTTCACAACGGAAACTTGATATTTGGAATGCGTATAGTTAAACATAGCAACTGGTAAATTTTCGTCCGAAAATATGAAAGTTTATTTCGTGCGTAAATTTACTTCAATTTAATCAGTTAAAAAGCGATGAAAATAAAACATTTTCAAAACCAATATATTTTTACATAGAAAAATTCTAAACCATCTTCTGAGCAAGATGTCAGTTGGGCATTTTTCCAAATTCGGACATCTTTGGCACCGTCGATCTTATTTTTCTACGATTTTCTTGCATTTTTCGTAATAGAAAATTTAAAATTTTTATAATTCAATCGTACCATTGATATTTGCATACCATTATGATCGTCTCGTCGCGTCGATCTCTACGGTATATTCAATTCAATGTTTTGGCGTCCGATATGCGACGACACCGTGAAACCGACAACCATATCGGTATCCGTTTTATTTTTTTTATTTTTGCGTCCATTCGAAATTTTCCCAATCGTCGAAAAAGCAAACAATCAATTGCTTTAATGATTTCCTGAATTGTCGTGCCTTACTCTCTCTATTTCCAATGTTAAATTTTGTATTGATGGATTGTTTCGCATTCTTTCAGCTTCTACCTTCATGCAAATGAAAACATAAAATTGCAATTCCTGTGCATTCATATTTGGCTTCTTAGATTCATTTCCCTTCCACATTTTCTTTCGAGAACCTGCTCACGTTGCTTATACAAAATAATATATATGTTGCTTATATACTTTGCTTATACAAAATAGTTTGCTTATACAAAAATATAAGTCAACCGCTGAGCCTCCCCTCTTCCCATCTCCAACCCTAGACCACACAGCCACCCACCGCCTTATACCTGTAACGACCCGCCGCCCTGACCGCCTCCAGTCGGTAATTAAACCAACTAGAAACATTCAAAATGACGGATTGTTAGTCAGTTTATAGAGTTTAAACAGAATCAGCCACAGAATCACAAAATAATCATAATATTTTTCATAAATGAATTTTTCTTACATATATCAGAGTTTGTACAATGCATTAATTTTTATACAGCGGAACAATCTTTTATTCTTAAGTACAAGAAAATTTTTTCTATAAAAACTTTAGTGGAGTGCTTTCCCCTCTCTCTCTAACTTCGCTGCCTGAAAATCTTCAAGCTGTAAAATATACTCGGTCTGACCCGAGTATTATATTCAAAAGAAAATAATACACAGGTCAGTCTAATTCAAACTCAGTTATTAGTGCATAGAGGCAATAATAATCAACAATTAGATGACAGTCAAATATAATTTACCTATCCGATCCTTTAACAAGAAATCGGATAACGGTAAATATAACACTTAACAGTGTTAAACATCAAATCAGTAGATTCAGATTATCAATGAGATAGATGAAGGGATTATTGATGACGATAATTTAGAAAACAATCAAAATTTTCCTAAACGGCAATTAAAAACAAAATCATCAAAATCGATTCAAAATATATTGAATTGGCAACATAAAATAATTTACATAAAATAGAAAACATAAATTTAAACATTAAATTTGGTAGGGCTGCAGTACACGCACTCGTGTACGGCCTCGCCACATTTAAAATGTCAACTCCGTGGCTGCAGTTCACGCTTGCGTGCACTGCCTCGCCACTACCGTAATGAAATATGCAAAAGATCATAAATCAAAACAAAATAGGATATCAATAAAAATCAATGCCGTGTGGCTGCAGTTCACGCTTGCGTGCACTGCCTTGCCACTATCGTGATGACGTACCCAAAAGATCAACGAACCAAAATCAATGAAGGTTCAAATATCGATTCAAAATGTCGATATTTCGTGGCTGCAGTGCACGCTTGCGTGCGCTGCCTCGCCACAACAACATGTGAAATAAAACAAGTTTCCAAACAACTCATTACTGCACATTTCCAATAAGTGCAAAATTTTCATAAAAATGAAACTGCAAGCACTAATGAACACAAGGGCGAACTGCAACAATAACGCAGTCACCACAAGTACGCAAAGCATGAAGGCTCGAATGACCCAATGCGCAAAGGCAGGGGTACAAATTACATGGAAACAGTAAAATGAGGTGAGGGCACCAAAATATGACACCACAACACCAAACATTATAGGACACAAAGCATCAGTGCACATGAGAGTTTTACTCTGTGCAATAAAATAAAACTACAGCCACCACAAACATGCAAGAGCAACTGTAAAAATAACTCGAACTTGGTACAATTCTGTCAATATATGTACACACACACCTATGTATGCATGTACATATATACAAATTTTGAATAACAGGTGACCCAGCAAGGCCAAAATAAATCAACAATTGAAACAAGCAACAAAGAGAACCAGATTCGATTCGGTTTTCAATGCCACTGCCTCTATGTAACATGTCAAGGCAGCAACTATGAAATGAAAATAACAAAATATATGCAACTGCACCAAGGAATGGCACATATGTGCTACAGGTTTGAACCCGCGAGTGCAGTGACAAAAAAGACCAAATTGAAACAGAAATTTGAAAATGCAACTAGAAACTCAAGTGATTCTAGAAGTTAAAATAGTTCGAAGAATGTAAGCACTACAAGGAAACTGACTCCAAGCTGCATATACACTCAAATGAAACTAACAGTTGTCAAATGGAAGGATACAACAACAATGAAAGCACCAAATCAATAGAAATGAACATAGTGGCAACAGAAGTGTACACAGTGACAACTACTTCAATGACACAGACCAATGCAACCTATTCAATTTATCTTTAATTCAAAGATTTGATGCTTAAATTTAATCACAGAAAGGGATTTGGAATTTCTTTTCTTCTTGTCTGTAGCCTGTAGATAAACAGAGTGCATATTTGGTATTCCTACAGACACTTCGTACATTCATACTTGCTTTCCCATTCATATCCATATTGGTACCATATTTCAAAACAATTTCCATCCCAATATTTAAGTAACATCACAAATACAAACTTGTTTTATAGGGGAATGTTACTCACTTTATTTTGATTTATACCTATTTCAAACTTTAACTTGCATTCTCTTTTCCAGGTAAAAAAAAATGTTTCAGCCTTGAAAGCTTTGATTTTTGATCAAGACAAAGTATACAACGTCAAACAGCAACTGCATATGCTTCCGTAAACAGAACTACTACATCAAGTGTTGCTAAGTACAACTAAAAGTCAAGTAGAGATGAACAGAACATGATGGAAGGTTCGAAAAATTCCAAAGCCGAGCAAATACACATCAACATGAAGTATGGATATAGGATGATACAAGCGAAGTGGATGAGTATTCCAGATCCACACAACAAAAATGCACCATACAGTTTTATCAAAACCGTGGTCATGCCAAAGGATACACGCACAAAGCAAACTAGTCACATATGCAGATTATAATTTCAAAGCTGTGACGATCAAGTCAGAAAAGTAACCGAAGTCACCGAGAAATCGTCATAGTCATATACAGGAATCAATAGAAAATCGTAAGTCTCATTTTATATGAAATTGATTAAATCAAAGAAAACAACATCCAAGCAATGGCGATGGCCGAAGTCATCAAAACCCATACACAAAAACAAAACCAAAGTCGACAGTTCAAAATCATCAATTACTTAAAATTAGATGTGAGTGAAAATTAAATCATTCACTTTTGCAAAGCGAAGTAGTTCAGAGACGAAACAATAGCAATTCGAGGAAAAACGAGCGAATTGAAAAATATCAGAGAAAAATTCAACATTTAAACTAAATTACACGAAAGAAAATAAAATCAAAAGAATTAGGGAGCTCGAATTAGATGTGAGGGAGAGATTCACTCACCTTTCACCGAACGAGGAGCACGCGAGCAAATTAAAGTAGCCAAGCAGAGCTCTTCGTGACGAACGATCGCCGGAGGAAGCCCTAATTTTGGAAAAGCCCCAACTTGAATCGAAAGACGACCGAAGAGGGAGAGACGCCATTTTTTCTTCGGTTTGAATGATGGAAGAAGGAGGTAGGTTTTCGAATGAATATAAAAGAGGGGAGACGTGAAATTTGCGTGATTTATGGCGTGGTTGAAGGCGTGTTTTTAGCTGGTAAGGGTAAGGCAATGTACTCCTTTTATTTTATGTTTATTTTTATATATTTATATATATATTTTTTTCTTATTTTAAATCCAATTGTTTTGAATAAATTTTCTTTACTTTGCAAAAACGATGTTGTTAAAATTTCCACTAGTTGTATTTACTTATTTCGTTATTGACAAAAAATTTATTCTATTTTATTTTAGTTAAAGAAAAATGTTACTTATAACTAAACATCGATTTATAAATTTACATAAATAATAATTCTCAAATCCAAATTATTATTCCTAGTCATTTGTTCAAATTTTAAATACCAATTCAATATTCAATTTCAAAGCTATATTCAAATTCTATTCAACTTTTCACTAGATTAAATTCTAAAATTTAACCGCCAATTTATTCTGATAATTTGAAATTCAAGTCAAATCATCATTTAAATATTTAAAATTAATTAAATATTTTTAATTTAAATTGTTCAAAATTCAGGACCGTTACAATCTCCCCTACTTAAAAGAATTTCGTCCCTAAATTATAAGTTAGGAAAAATGATTGTTAAAATTTCACCGATATTTATATCCTACACAATTTTACCAAGTTTCAAACTCACAAATAAATATAGGATTCATTCCATTTATTTTATCTCACTAGTTTTGTTCATCGATTTCAATAATCAAGACACAAAAGTCTTTTACCAAATTTTTGACTTACAAAACTCAGATTTTTAAACTTGAAATCTTTCATGCTAAAGATTTGCATATTACATCTTTTCCAAAGTTGTGTGCTTTCAAGATATTTTAAAAAAAATCTTCTTCCTTAATTCATTAAGTTAGAATTATGTAATTCTAATTTCAGATTATTGCTTTTCTATTCAAAGTTTGAAAATACTTGCTAACTCGAAGTTTAACAAGTCCATCGTCGTTCTCACAGACTTTAGGCATATTCTGGCCAGGCGCAAGACTAAAAATCTCCAAGTACTAAATATACTTGCTTCAACTCCCAGTGGAAATACTTTTTTTAAAAAATTCTTTTAAAAATGGATATGGAAAGCACGTTCCCCCATGGATCACAGTTTACCCGGCGGTTACGCTACTATCCCAGTAGAATCGCTCGTGGCCGTAGGCATCTCGCCCCTCGAATTTGGCTTCGGTTTCTAGATCGCAGTTTATACGGTGGTTGCGCCACTATCCCAGTGGAATCTCTTGTAACTGTAGGCATCACGCCCCACGAATTACGCCAGCATCAATTCACATAATCCCAAACACGATGATCCATCGTGGGGGATTTCAGTCCCAATGGACATTCCACTAATGGAATTCTACGTAGCTACGATTTCCAATGGACACTCCACCGAGTTCCAATCACCTTCTCAAATAATAAATGGAAGGTACATTTCCATATCCTCAGTTTTTAGAAAACATATGTCATATACATATAGTACTTCATTTCACATTTCGTACATATCATACCTATGTAAACCTACACAGGATTTTCATAATAATGACTTTCCAAACTGATAGTTTTCGAATTATTATATTCACATATATAAGTTACGAAAACTCAATTCACATTCATAACAAATAGAGGATTCCAAATTTTTTCCATCACGTTTAAAATTTTCCTCTAAATCGATTTGAAAATTTAAGGTTATCTCAAACCTAATTCACATTCATAATCCAATTCATTATCGACTTCACATTCGATTTGGATTTCACGTTACATCGTCAATTCTCAACACATAATTGATGTCTATCGATATATAACCTCTAAGCTCGTACGTCTCAGAGAAGGGTGTTAAGCTAAAAGAATAAATTCTCCACCACCACAGATATATATTCAATAGAGATCAATTGATATGTCGTCAATTCACAACGTTAGACATACAATCCAAATCGACTATCCAAAATTCAAAGTTCAACTTATATTGTTTTTGATGTCAAAGTTAAACTCAATTTAACTCAAGATTCAATCTTTTTTGAAAAATTTCCAAGTTGAACTAATTGTTCAAATTTCTCAAAAATATCTTTACAAGATATATAATTTTCACACTTAATCATTTGAAACCAATTTCAAATATTCATTTTTCAATTTATCTTTAAAAGATAAAATTTCAAACCTTTCATTTCATATTGGAAAACATTTCCATACTTATTCAATAATAAGTAATTCACAAGTTCATTTATTTTCAACTCTTGGAAAATATTCAATATACTTGAATCAAAATTAAGTATATATTCCATTCTTTAAGGAAATCGTTCTTTTAAACACATTTATTTGAGTCAAAACGAATGTTGCGTAAAACATCGTTATGACAACTCAAAATCACTAGTATAGGGATTCGGATTTAAAATAGATATATAAATCCCAATACTATAAACAACATTTCCTTCCGGAAACCATTTAATATAACAACAGTGTTATAGTCCACCATTTCCTTATTTTTCTCGAAAACGTCTATTTCAACAATTGAATGTTGAAATCTATGTATTCGATAGTTAATACATTTTAAAACATCTTTAAAACTATTAACTTTTTCAATTTCAACTTAATTCATGGTTTAAATTCCTCATACTTTTCACAATATTAGTTTTAAACCGATTTCAAACTTTTCAATATTAAGTTTTTCACTTAATTTAATTTTCCGCACGTTTAAATTCAAATTCATCACTGAATTTATTAAACCTATAATGGATTATCATGTTGACAACTTCAAATTTGAAATTTAAATTCTATTTGAACTTTGCATTTGCTTTTCTATTCCCAAAAATAATCAACTAGTTCTTTGGTAAATTATTCATCAAATTGGTTCCATTAAATTCATATTTCCACATTAACCTTTTTAGGAAATAGTTTTAAACTTGAAATATAAGCTTTACATCAAAACTAGTTTGATTCCTACAGTTAAATCAACAATTAAATTTCCTTCCCAAGATGCTATTTCATTAAAATATTTCCTCCGTACAAAATTTTACATAGCTTAATACTTTTACAAGACGTACACAGAAGATTGTGGATTACAAAAGATAGTATTACAAAATATATTGGTTGGTTTAAGATTCAGAATAATTAAGGACTATCGACTTCTTGTCCGGTAGTATGCATCTTTGCCAAACTTTCATCTTCGGATGACACTATTTCATGTTGTGTTAAAGGAGAATTAACACATTCAAAATCCACATGTCCCCAATCCTTACAGTTATTGCAAAAATATGAGATGTTTCCATCCTTATCTATCACCTTAGCACTTTTTGCTCTAGCTGGTCGGGCTATAGCTTGCTTTCCCTGCTGTCTTTCGGTGCAGTTTCTGGCTATATGTCCAGACTGACGACAATGGTAGCAGATTGTCAATCTATCGACGGGTAAATCGAGTACGCACTTTTTCCTTTTCACTTTAGGGCAATGACTAAGAAAATGCCCTTTCTCCCGACATTTAAAACACACAATCTCAGGACGAGCGAATCGGTCATCCACATTCCTTTTCTTTCTCCTCTCTCGGCACTTAATCGCATAATGTCCCTTTTTATGGCATCGATAGCAAATAACCTCATCATATGGACCAGGTGCTTGCCTTTCACTGAATCTCCTTTCAATTTCCGCACGTGTCGCTTCTGCTTCTCTACGAGCAATTGCTCTTTGTTGACGGCGTGCTGCTTTTTGTGCTTCGGTTTTCGCCATTATAATTAACAAGGTGTTTTCAAAGTTTCCTATCAATATTTGAAATCCTTATTAGCAGAGGTTGGATTATTCAATCATTTTCCCTAAAACATATCTGTTTTATTTAATAATATATTCACTGTCCAAAATTGTGAATATGCTTTGTCAACCAATTTCATCATTTCTACAACTTATTTTTATTTTTAAAGGGTTATCCACTGTCCAAAATCGTGGATATAACTCCTTTAATAAGCTACAACAAATTACTTATCAAATTCAATTGGTTTCGAATTTATAAACAATCTTTACAAATTCCATTTCTATTTGTAAAACTTCGATTTACAAATCTTCTTATTAATTCAATTATATACCAAAAGTTCATATTATAAGTTAAATACTTATAATCCATTTATTTACTAAATCGTTGTTCACAACATTTGAAATCAATTTCTCAAAAGAATTTAGAATCAAATTCTTAAGTTATAGTTTAATAATTCTCTTGGTTATAACCAAATTAACATGTCATTTTATTTCCCAATTATTATTCTAAATATTCAAAATACTCGATTTAAACCAATTCACTAATTCACTTAACTTACAATTCATTTTTCATAAATCTCAACAATTCGATAATGAGTTTCCGAACGATCGAAACTCAAATCTAAGGAGACCTCACCGAATAGAAACTATCGCAAACTCACTTTTAGAGAGGGGAATTTTCAAAATAATTCTAATTTTCAAAATACTTTTTATTTTTTTCAAAGAAAACAATTTCATACTTCTTTAGATTTGAAAACACTTTCTTTAAAGTGGTTCTAGTGACTATTCATATTAAACATCATAAACTGAGCTTTGTATAAACCAAAGCTCTGATACCACTTTTGTAACGACCCGCCGCCCTGACCGCCTCCAGTCGGTAATTAAACCAACTAGAAACGTTCAAAATGATGGATTGTTAGTCAGTTTATAGAGTTTAAACAGAATCAGCCACAGAATCACAGAATAATCATAATATTTTTCATAAATGAATTTTTCTTACATATATCAGAGTTTGTACAATGCATTAATTTTTATACAGCGGAACAATCTTTTATTCTTAAGTACAAGAAAAATTTTTCTAGAAAAACTTTAGTGGAGTGCTTTCCCCTCTCTCTCTAACTTCGCTGCCTGAAAATCTTTAAGCTGTAAAATATACTCGGTCTGACCCGAGTATTATATTCAGAAGAAAATAATACACAGGTCAGTCTAATTCAAACTCAGTTATTAGTGCATAGAGGCAATAATAATCAACAATTAGATGACAGTCAAATATAATTTACCTATCCGATCCTTTAACAAGAAATCGGATAATGGTAAATATAACACTTAACAGTGTTAAACATCAAATCAGTAGATTCAGATTATCAATGAGATAGATGAAGGGATTATTGATGAAGATAATTTAGAAAACAATCAAAATTTGCCTAAACGGCAATTAACAACAAAATCATCAAAATCGATTCAAAATATATTGAATTGGCAACATAAAATAATTTTCATAAAATAGAAAACATAAATTTAAACATTAAATTTGGTAGGGCTGCAGTACACGCACTCGCGTACGGCCTCGCCACATTTAAAATGTCAACTCCGTGGCTGCAGTTCACGCTTGCGTGCACTGCCTCGCCACTACCGTAATGAAATATGCAAAAGATCATAAATCAAAACAAAATAGGATATCAATAAAAATCAATGCCGTGTGGCTGCAGTTCACGCTTGCGTGCACTGCCTTGCCACTATCGTGATGACATACCCAAAAGATCAACGAACCAAAATCAATGAAGGTTCAAATATCGATTCAAAATGTCGATATTTCGTGGCTGCAGTGCACGCTTGCGTGCGCTGCCTCGCCACAACAACATGTGAAATAAAACAAGTTTCCAAACAACTCATTACTGCACATTTCCAATAAGTGCAAAATTTTCATAAAAATGAAACTGCAAGCACTAATGAACACAAGAGCGAACTGCAACAATAACGCAGTCACCACAAGTACGCAAAGCATGAAGGCTCGAATGACCCAATGCGCAAAGGCAGGGGTACAAATTACATGGAAACAGCAAAATGAGGTGAGGGCACCAAAATATGACACCACAACACCAAACATTATAGGACACAAAGCATCAGTGCACATGAGAGTTTTACTCTGTGCAATAAAATAAAACTACAGCCACCACAAACATGCAAGAGCAACTGTAAAAATAACTCAAACTTGGTACAATTCTGTCAATATATGTACACACACACCTATGTATGCATGTACATATATACAAATTTTGAATAACAGGTGACCCAGCAAGGCCAAAATAAATCAACAATTGAAACAAGCAACAAAGAGAACCAGATTCGATTCGGTTTTCAATGCCACTGCCTCTATGTAACATGTCAAGGCAGCAACTATGAAATGAAAATAACAAAATATATGCAACTGCACCAACGAATGGCACATATGTGCTACAGGTTTGAACCCGCGAGTGCAGTGACAAAAAAGACCAAATTGAAACAGAAATTTGAAAATGCAACTAGAAACTCAAGTGATTCTAGAAGTTAAAATAGTTCGAAGAATGTAAGCACTACAAGGAAACTGACTCCAAGCTGCATATACACTCAAATGAAACTTACAGTTGTCAAATGGAAGGATACAACAACAATGAAAGCACCAAATCAATAGAAATGAACATAGTGGCAACAGAAGTGTACACAGTGACAACTACTTCAATGACACAGACCAATGCAACCTATTCAATTTATCTTTAATTCAAAGATTTGATGCTTAAATTTAATCACAGAAAGGGATTTGGAATTTCTTTTCTTCTTGTCTGTAGCCTGTAGATAAACAGAGTGCATATTTGGTATTCCTACAGACACTTCATACATTCATACTTGCTTTCCCATTCATATCCATATTGGTACCATATTTCAAAACAATTTCCATCCCAATATTTAAGTAACATCACAAATACAAACTTGTTTTATAGGGGGATGTTACTCACTTTATTTTGATTTATACCTATTTCAAACTTTAACTTGCATTCGCTTTTCCAGGTAAAAAAAAAATGTTTCAGCCTTGAAAGCTTTGATTTTTGATCAAGACAAAGTATACAACGTCAAACAGCAACTGCATATGCTTCCGTAAACAGAACTACTACATCAAGTGTTGCTAAGTACAACTAAAAGTCAAGTAGAGATGAACAGAACATGATGGCAGGTTCGAAAAATTCCAAAGCCGAGCAAATACACATAAACATGAAGTGTGGATATAGGATGATACAAGCGAAGTGGATGAGTATTCCAGATCCACACAACAAAAATGCACCATACAGTTTTATCAAAACCCTGGTCATGCCAAAGGATACACGCACAAAGCAAACTAGTCACATATGCAGATTATAATTTCAAAGCTGTGACGATCAAGTCAGAAAAGTAACCGAAGTCACCGAGAAATCGTCACAGTCATATACAGGAATCAATAGAAAATCGTAAGTCTCATTTTATATGAAATTGATTAAATCAAAGAAAACAACATCCAAGCAATGGCGATGGCCGAAGTCATCAAAACCCATACACAAAAACAAAACCAAAGTCGACAGTTCAAAATCATCAATTACTTAAAATTAGATGTGAGTGAAAATTAAATCATTCACTTTTGCAAAGCGAAGTAGTTCAGAGACGAAACAATAGCAATTCGAGGAAAAACGAGCGAATTGAAAAATATCAGAGAAAACTTCAACATTTAAACTAAATTACACGAAAGAAAATAAAATCAAAAGAATTAGGGAGCTCGAATTAGATGTGAGGGAGAGATTCACTCACCTTTCACCGAACGAGGAGCACGCGAGCAAATTAAAGTAGCCGAGCAGAGCTCTTCGTGACGAACGATCGCCGGAGCAAGCCCTAATTTTGGAAAAGCCCCAACTTGAATCGAAAGACGAACGAAGAGGGAGAGACGCCATTTTTTCTTCGGTTTGAATGATGGAAGAAGGAGGTAGGGTTTCGAATGAATATAAAAGAGGGGAGACGTGAAATTGGCGTGATTTAAGGCGTGGTTGAAGGCGTGTTTTTAGCTGGTAAGGGTAAGGCAATGTACTCCTTTTATTTTATGTTTATTTTTATATATTTATATATATTTTTTTTTCTTATTTTAAATCCAATTGTTTTGTATAAATTTTCTTTACTTTGCAAAAACGATGTTGTTAAAATTTCCACTAGTTGTATTTACTTATTTCGTTATTGACAAAAATTTTATTCTATTTTATTTTAGTTAAAGAAAAATGTTACTTATAACTAAACATCGATTTATAAATTTACATAAATAATAATTCTCAAATCTAAATTATTATTCCTAGTCATTTGTTCAAATTTTAAATACCAATTCAACATTCAATTTCAAAGCTAAATTCAAATTCTATTCAACTTTTCACTAGATTAAATTCTAAAATTTAATCGCCAATTTATTCTGATAATTTGAAATTCAAGTCAAATCATCATTTAAATATTTAAAATTAATTAAATATTTTTAATTTAAATTGTTCAAAATTCAGGACCGTTACAATACCAAACGCCACCATGTCTTGCACAGAGCTCCTCCGCCTTCTTCCTCTTCCCGCAAGCCTTCCCACCACTTCCCCCCCAACCTAAACATCACCACGCTCGGCCATTTACAGATCCACCGGCCCGAGCCCGCCTCGCCACAAACCCCGACCACGTGCGCCCTCCAACATCACGCCGTCGAACTCTGGCCGCCCTCCGCTACTCCACAGTCCTCCACCTCGTCAGCTCCACATGCAACCGCCCATTCGCCACCTAGCAGCCTCCATGCATCAACACACCACGTCGAGCACCGAGCAACCACCGGCCTGCGCCTATTTTCTTCTCCCTTCACCTCCTTTCGAACCACCTATCCATCACCCTCTTCCTATCTCCACTCGCAACTTCTCCCTACTCTGTGTCATGCTCGGCCTTTGTTGTTTGGTGAGGGTAAGTAAATATAAATGTGTATTGTTTTCCAGTTTTAACAGTATGTTAGTTTTATGTTATAATATTATTATGAATTGTTTACATATATTATACGTTATAATATATTATACTTTATATTATAGGCTACAGTATCCATATAGCATCCTGTGTATACTTTAGTCCTTATATATATAGGGACTGTAGTATAAAGTTATAAAGTATATTTAGCTTTACATGTTAGATTTCAAATTATATAACATTGGTTTCATTTGCCTAGTAGCTGTTACTTGATTCACTGTTTATATTATGTAGGAAATTTATAAGAAAGTTATATATATTAGCTTATAATAGTATGTATTAAAGTTGTTCATATAAATATATAAAGCGGTTATACACATATAAAGTTATGCAGTGTTAAAGTTTTTCAAATTTATATCTGTACTTTAATATAAACTTGTAATACCCGTATAAAGTTATATTGGATTTAACAATATGGACTTTACCATTGTGTGTGCATATATCTGAGTCGCATATATCATCATTTTGTAAAAGGCACGGTAGATGTATGCTTGATACTTAGAAAACGGCATAACTTGTATTGCGTGTAGAGTATATATATATATATATATATATATATATATGTATATATCCATACCGGGATCTGATTATCTTACATTGTTTACATTTTTGGGTAGCAGCATACATGTTGCACACGTAGCAGTAAAAAAAAAATGTTTAAAGGCATATAGACTATATACCAGTTTAATACAAAATCTATTTCTGTTTTACGTATGAATTTGTATATTAGTTCCGTGTCTTTTGTTGGTCGTGTATTGGTTATGAGCTTAGTTTAAGGGATCAGATATTTTATGTTACCTTGTATCTATTATTAAATAATATGTTTACAAGGTAAGTTTATGCTAGTTACTGGTAAGATTTATATGTTATGGTTGTTCGGTTCTGCACATAATTTTAAAGTTGTTGCTTCCAGGTTCCTTGTTCTTTGGATTTTTCAATACTGCTTTAAATAGTATACTCAGAAGCTATATTGGTCTGCATGCATTTAGCTTAATCTATACACATTTGTTTTGTTAAGGTCGGCATATATTTGAGTTTTAAAGTTTGGTGTCAATATATATTAGTCTATATACACGCGTTGCGTGCGCGGTAACATATGTACAGTATTTTACTTTATTGGATAGCATTTGTTTTACATTATTAATATATATATGTAATATTTTGATTTTTTTTAGTGTTTTAACATACGTTATATTATAGGGTTGAGTTGTATATATATATAATTAAAGTTTTAACATTTGTAGTTATACCGGTTATAAGTATTGGTTATATTCCGTTTTGAAAACCATATAATTTTATTTAATTTTTGTTTGAATTCAAAATATGATTTTTTTATAAATAATTATATATAGTTAGACATATAAGTTCATTTATACCATCTATCTTCAACAATCAGGTTCTGATTCGTTATCGATTTCTGTTATCAGCTTCGTCCGTCGTTCCTGTTTTCTTCATCGAATCGTGTCAATCCAGCATTGCTTTAAAATTCGTAGCTCGGTTCCTTGTCAAATCTATCTAGCCTCGAAAGGTGAGCAATCACTCACGATTAATATTCTTTTATTTATTAAATTTGATTTCAATTGAAACGACAATTGAAATATGCTGTTGTTAGTTATGTACACTGTTATTACCTGTATCTGTTCACCTATGATATCTGACACCATTATCTATTAATTATTTATGCGACGATAATACAGTTTGGTTGATAATTGTTTGATTGATTTTTGTTTTATTGGATGTTAAATTGTAATGTGTTAAGTGATAAATGTTATGCAATTGAATTGACGTAGGATTGTAAAAAAATTTGAATCATCATATGTTTTGAATTTGATTAGTTAATTTGAATAATATGACCCCTTAAATGTTTAATTATTCGACACGTAGAATGGTTAATTACCCTTGAACCAGTTGAATTTATGTTGTATAAATTGATTGAAGTATGAAATTGAATGATTGATGTAAAGTGTAGAACCGTATAAATAATAATGTAATAATCTTTAATCTACATGAAATGATAGTGTAGATTCTAGAAATAATTATATTAATTCGCACAAATAACAATGTGAATTAATACGATTATTTCGGGATTATTTGAATTGATTATTGTATTGTTATTGATTGTTTTTATTGCTTGTTGATTTACTTTGACAACATCCCTGTTATCACACTGTCAGTTCCCTTTGCTATGCTTGGATTTTGAATTGAAATGGAATCGGCTTGAAATGATAAATACCCAAATGAACTTGACTTAGGATAGAGAATTTAATAAATCTGATTGGTCAATAATTTGATTTAAAAATAAAATAATGATTTTTATTCGAGTGAAGAATAAGTTTTGAAATGAAGTTGGAATTTGAATTTTGATAGGAAATATAAAGATTGAAATATGAAGCAAATATTAACATAGTAATTGCTGAATGGACGTTGTTTGAAATTTAATTATTTAATAATTAAATTTGGAATTATTAATAAATAATTTGGAATAAGTAATAATTGAGTTTTGAAATTATTAAGTTTGAAAACATTTAATAATTAAATTTGAAATTATAATTAAGTTTGGAATTATAATTAAGTTTGGAATTATTAAATTGAATTTATAATTAAGTTGAAATGATTTGATAATTAAGTTGAAATTATTAAGTTTTGAAATGATTTGATAATTGAGTTTGAATTTATAATCAAGTTGAAATTATTAAGTTTTGAATTTATTAATAATTAATTAAAATTTTTAATAATTGAAAAAGATTGAATTAGTTGATAATTGAATAAAAATTGAATTCTTTGATAAGAGAAATTGAACTTTTGAACAAGTGAATTCGAACTTCGTTAATAAATGAAACTGGGTTTCTTATTTAATTAAGCTTTGGGAATTTAAGTAAGTTAATAAGTGAAATTGAACTTCTTGAACAAGTGAAATTGAGTTTCTTTATTTATTTGAGTTTTGGAATTCGTATGATTCTGAATAAATGGGATTGAATTTCTTTAATAAGAAATAAAATGTGTTTTATTGAAATAAATATAAGACTTGAATTTAAGAATTTGATTTGACGAATTTAATCTAATTGAATTTGAAGTTTGATATAATGAAGTTGAACTTAAGTGGTTGATTTAATGAATTGGAAATCTAATAGAAATCGTTTGAATGATAATTTAACTTAACGAATATCGAATGAAATCGATAAATGAATTTAAATTGATTTGAATGTTAAACTAATTAATTTAAATGTTTTCTGAATGAAACTTATATATGAACTTGAATCAATATTTGAATTGTTTAAATAAAATTGAAATTGAATTGTAAGACTTTGAAATGGTAATTTGGAAGTTTTGAAACGTAGATTTTGGAAATTGATTTTTGAAAGACAAATGAAATGTTGATTTATGAATTGAAATTGAAATTGAAATTGATTTGGTTTTTGAAATTTATTAAACGATCAATCGGTGTAATAATTACGAAAGTTATTAAAGAAACCGGAATCGGTTATGGATATACTCTCTATCTAAACCGAAAACCACTTTAATAACTATACGCGGAGTGATGATCCAGAATGAAATGGTTGGAATGATGTCCGTGTTGACTGAAGAAAGAGAACGATAATGGATAGCCTTGACACTTGTGTCAAATTTGAAATGACTAAAATCAGGAGCCGTGCCGGGCCAAACGGAGTTAGCTACCTCGAGCGAACACACTTCTTCGTAACTACTACTTATTACTTATGATTGATTGGTGCACCCTCGGAATTTCAGGAGTGTTGTTTCGCGGTGTTGCGATCGCTGCGGCGATGCGTTTTCACCAGTCCGGATCAGGCAAACGGTAGTTTCACTACCTTGGGTATTGCCTCATGTGCCTTGTCATACTTGTATCCCTATATACGCGACCACTACGAATTTGTTTTGTGTTATACCTATGGAGTACTCCCTGATATCCCACCAGTTTACGGTGGAGTTTACAGTGCTGTATAGACTATGACATTTATATAAATGTGTTAAGGGGGCTAATGGTAACGCCTTAACACTATTTTGATACTTTATATTACTGATAGACATTATCTATTTAGCGTACACTACTACATAGTAGATAGTTTAACGGATCCTTAGAGGATGGTGATTCCAACATCCTTTGAGTTACTTGTATTTTGATTGCTATTTCACTTGAGTTGGATTTATTGATATGAGAATATTAATCCTGACTCGAGTGTTTTGTGTTTTGCTTTACGCTCGGGTAAGTCTAAGTGGTTAAGCTTTCGAGACTCACCTTTGGAGTTGGAGCTTTGCTTGAAGATCCAGCCATCTATTCTGCTTTCAGTATTCGATGATTCCAGTGATGTATTTTGATTTGTATTTGATGTATCATGTTACTCTTCTGTTGTAAACTCTGATGTATCTTATATATTTATATAGTAGCTTCATGAACTACTATCTCTTTTACTTCCGCTGCATTTTATTACTCTGTGTCTGTGATTCTGTGATTATTTATTTACTGTATATCTGAGTTTTGCCAAATTTAAATTAACAATTCGGTATTTTGAAATATTTAAGTCCGACCTGTGCGGATGCGAATAGTTCAAAATAGCGGATCGTTACAGTTGGTATCAGAGCTTTTGGTAGCTCTAGGCAGAACTTAGTATATATGGTAAATGTATTTAAAGAATCTCTCTCATTCGAGTTTCAATCTCTTCCTTTAACTTAATTTCTTTGAATTTTGGAACGATCCCCACGGTTCCGAAATTCATTCTTATCCCTCACTATTCGTATTCGTCTGGATTCCGGAGTATCCATAACTTCACTTCGAATGACCTTTATAATGAATCGACGGTCTCGCCAAATTTCGAATAATTTGTAAAAGGGGTGAAACTCCTTTACAATAGGCATCGATTTACCGGAGATTTTTGTATCCACGGTTTATGATGCTATCCATCTCCTGTTATACCTGAATTATATCCCTTGAGATCGAATGTTGATTTATCTCGGAATTCAGCATCGATCTTATTCTTGAAGTTACGGTCGACCAGGTTATGGTTGCATGTGAATTCAGTAAGCTTGTCCATCTCCCGATTTTGTTAATTGAATTATCTTATCTTCTGTTTCGAACTTATTGTCGAATCAAAATTCTCTTTGATTGATTTCCGTCAAATTTGAATCTCTATTCTCGTTTTGAAATCTATTCTGGTATCGTCAAGAGGAATTGTGTTTGTAAATTAATATTTAAAATGTTTTATATATTGTGTTGTTTGAGTTGTTGATGTTGATTTGGATTTTCGATCGATTCGTCTGATCAACGATATCGATAGGATTTCCAAAACACTTGAGCAGAGCAACTGACACAATATTGTTTCAAAATCTGGAAAATAAAATAATTTTGAATGATTATATTATAATGAGTATAAATTTTTGAAATTAAAATGTTAATGAATCTGTTGTCCGAAATGTGAAAATTTTAATTTCCATTTATTGTTTATGAATCATTGACTTTTTCATATAATAAAAAATGAATTTATAAAATTAGGTTATAATTTGATTTGGAATTTGAAATGTATTTAAATTAGAATTTGAGAATTTAATTTTCGATAATTTCGAACTATGGTTTTAAGTTTAAAATGTATATTATTTAAAATATTTTCGAATAGAAATGGTTTTCGAAGAATTTTAGATGTTTAAATCAGTGCTCTTCTCTTTGTCGCTGGAAAATAATTTCGGTGATGACGGCCGCATCATCGACATTCATTTTCGGGTTTCGAAGTGGAGAGACTATTCGTGGCCTTGCTACACTTTGATTTGAAAATTTTAAATAGATTTGAATTTCTAAATTATGACTTGATTTATAAATATTGGTAAATGATTATTGATTTGATGTGATTTATTAGATGTGTGTATATTTATTTCAAAATTGTTTGAAGTAAATTGAAAAGAAAATTCTTAAAAATTTATGTTAAGAATGATTTCAATTTTAAAACGAAGCCAAAATTTGAATGAATATTGAAACTTAACAGATTGGATTAGAAAATTTACTTACATAATACCCAATTACATTATAACACGACTTACCAAAACTATCCAAATGTTGAATATGTAATTGAATAATTTACAATGCGAAATGATGTTAAAAGAAATTTAAAATTGGAATAGTTACAATAACTATAAATATGCTTGTTATATGTGATAGGATATATTAGGTGGAAGTAATTTAATAATAATTTAAAATTAAGAAGAATTGAATTTGTTGAATCAATATGATTAATTATTAATAGGGTATAACTGGATAATAACACAATGAATAAATGAGATAAATAAATAAATTTGTTCCGAAGGAATCTTTTGTTATCAAATATTAATAAATTGAATTGAAATCAACTTAATAAATAATCTTGAATTTAAAAACAAATTGTTGAATATAAATTTATTTAAATTGAAATTTATATGTGACGACCCAGAAATTTTAACGATTTAAAATGGAATAATAAATTGATTTTTAACATTTGAAAGGTTAATTTCAGCTTGAATTCCAAAATATTAATATTAATTAGATAATTAACGTATTGAATTATATAATAGAAGCTGGGTAAATTGTTGAATTTGAGACTTTAAGCCTATTAAAAATAATTTGAAGGCTTATAAAATTTACAATGATGATACTGAAGATAATTGAATGATTAAAATTTTTATTTAAAGGTAATTTGTACAATTTTAATAATATATCGTTTAAATTGAATTTAAAAATAGCCTTCCGAGGCACAGTCTCGGAATTCGACGAAACCAGTTCCATTGGATCCGTAATAGCTAGTTATTATCGGATTTCAATTTTTGTAGCCATCGGAATTGTCGTTTGACCTTGGCAGCTCAAAACGCTTAGAACCATTTTAATCGATTTAATTTAAAACCGATCGTTTATTACCGTAACTCGCGCATATGATCGAGTTAGCCTTCGAAACCCGTTCCATTGTGCTTGGAACACGGATAAAACCTTATGAACACCTGTCGGCATGTCCGATACGGAGTCCGGAGTTTTGCGTTATGCTTAACGAGACGTTCGTAAAATTTAGAAAAAATAATAAATTTGAGGTACTTATTGTCAGAGATATTTTCATTTCAAGGCTTGCTCGTGAAGCTTCCCATAATTGATATTTTAATCCCATCTTCCTCTTTCACCTTCGAACAGAAGCCAAAACCGAACAAATAGAAATTAAAAGGGGTTCGTGCCGTTCGAAAATGGAGTTACTTCTCTCCCTTATTTCGATTTACAAAATAAAATTGGCCGAACACCTATCTTCAGATGAAAACCCTTAAATCAATCATCCCCTCCCCTTTTTGAACCGCGCTCAATTCTATTACCTAAGTCGCGATTTCCAGTTCCGTAAGGAGGCGAGCGTAGCGACCTTGGCGGCGACGTTCTAGTGGGAGAAGATGAATCGAGATGCTCGATTCGAGCTGTGGAGTCTCGAGGCAGAGGGGTTTGGTTGTTCGATCTGGGTAGCACGCGCACGCAATTCTGGAGGTCAGACCGAGTATTACAGATTTTCAGGTAGGACGTTCTGGAGCTCAGGAGGCGAGCTGGATGGCAATATCGTATAGAGTATATCCGTTGTATTGGTATTATTGTTAATCTGAGACATGGTAATTGAAATTAAATATTCAGTGACTGTAAAAAAAAAATGTGAAACTCTGATGTATATTAAATGTAATCAACTGATATAGTATTCTGTTGTAAACTGTTATTATTTATTATTATATTTTATCCGCTGCGAATGCGAGATGTTTGGGATTTCTCTTCTTCTTCTTCTTCTTCTATCTCTTTCTTCTTTTTCATAACTATCTGGAATTTTCGGGTTCGAAAATTCCGGGTCGTTACATTTGGTATCAGAGCCGAAAGGTTAAGCGAGAACCTTGGCTCTGGTGGGGATAACTCATTAAATAGAGTCTGTAGTACTCTAAAATGAGTTGAGTGTGTATATATATATGAGAGAGCGTACTTGTTATTTATAAAGATTTTAAATGATTTTATATAATAGTATATTTTGATATGTAAAGCAATATTTCCTTCTAATAAATATTAAGGTGATTGGGTGTTAAATTATTGGAATTAAGTTAAGTAGGAATATAATACAACCAAATTAAAATTAAATTAATTAAAATTGAAGTTCTAGAATTAGAACTCAGAAATTAGAATTTGAAAGTTTAAAAGAACAAAGTTAAATTGGTTTAAAAAGGTTAAACCAATCTTTGAGAACTTAGCTCGAATTATATAATTCGAGATGGTTTAAATTTGAAGTTGGAACTGAACTCATTCAAATTGAATCCGATATGAATTAATTGGATTTGGGATGGAAGATGTATAAGTTTAGAAATTTAAATGGAAGATTTAAATTTGATTGAATTGAAATGATTGAAATTGAAGTGGGTTCAATTGAATGGATGCTAGTCCAAAGTAATTGGAATAATCTTGGAATTGTAATTTAAGTGGAATTAGTTTAAAATCAAAAGGAATTTGAAATATAAATTGTGAATGAAATTCATAAATTGAAATAAACTTTATAAATAATTGAGATTATAATTTGGAATAGAATTCCGAAATAGAATCCCAGAGAATATTGAAAATAAAGTAAGATGAAAATTCCAGGGTAATGTTTAGATATGAATTGGATGGATTGGGAATTTGGAATTTTTGGGAAAATTTAAAAATTCCTTTGAATTTGAAAGTGGTTTCCAAAGGTTTTGGAGAAATAATAATATTATTTCAAAAATATTTTGTGTTGAACTTGAAATCTGGAAGATTTGAAATTAAAAATGTTTGGAAATGTTTTTTTTTAAGAGATAAAAGCATTGAACTCTTTCGGTCACTGGAAAATAACGTCGGTGATGACTGCAGCATTAATGTTTATTTTCGAGTTTCTAAAAGAGAATTGCTACCGAATTGTTTTAAATTGGAATTGTTTATGAACTGGGTTTGGTTTTGAAATTCAAAGGGATAATAGAATCTGTTAAAGAATTTTGGATATAGTTGAATTCTAAGGTGAAATTGAAATTTTGGAAATTGGTTTAAACTCTGGGATTTTGATTAAAATATTTATGGAATAATAAAATATATTGGATAAATAAAATGTCTAACTCCAAGTTAAAAGCAAAATGTGAATGTAATTGATTATAAATAGAAATTGAAAAATGTAAAATATAATTAAAGTTGTATAAGTTTAAAAATTTTAAATGGGAAATTGGAATGGATTAAATTGAAGTGATTTGGATTCTGAAATTAAATTGATAATAATTCAAATTGATTGGAATAATATGAAATTATAATTAAAATTGAACAGGATTAAAATCAATTAGAATTTGATTTAAATTTGGGAAGGAATCAAGATTGATTCAATTTGAATTGGGAATTAATCAAGTCCAATGGAATTTGGAGTTATTTGGATTGGAATTGGGTCAATTTAAATGGAGATTTAAATTGAATTGTTGGAGAAGTGAACGGTTTGACTCTTGACTATTTTCAATATAAATTGTTTTCATATAAACTTATTTTTCTAAGCTATTAAATATATACAACCTTTCTTTCTTAAAGCCAAATTAATTTATACTTGTTTATAATTATTTTGGAGGTTTCTAACCATTTTTCAGCTGTTTCCTAAACTAATTACTATTTTTCAACTATTTCACAAACTAATTTCTATTTTACAACTATTTTGTAATTATCTACAAATTTTGAAAATATTCAACTATTTCTTAACTATTTTACAGTTATTTACCTATTTTATAGCAATTTTACAAACTAATAATTATTTTTCCACTATTTATTTATTTTTAGAATTTTCAAGCTATTTTCTAGATATAAACTGGTCGGAGTTCAAACTGTTATTGATTAAGTACCCAACTGAGATAAAGATTGAAGTAATAATCCAAATGGGGATTAATGTAAAGGTGAATAAGGAATATGAAATGGTTCTTTTGAACTGAAAGAATATTTTGAGAAATATGAAATGAATAAAGATGGAAATGGGATATTTCTATGGTTTTTGAGAAGTGTTTGGAGTATAAAAGGTGTTTTCTACAAGAAAGTAAGGATCCAAAGTTTTAAAAATTTATTTATATATATATCAGAATATATATAAAGGATCCTATGAGGATTTTGGAAAAACTTTTGGGAACCTTCGGATTTGAAAAAGGCTTTTGATTTTTGGGTAAAATCAATATTGAATTTGGAAAGCCTAGTTTGAGAATTATCGATTTTGGAAATAATCAATTTTGTGTAAAAGAGCTTTGATAAAATTCATACTAGGTGTATGATTTGAAAGATACTATATATATAGAATAAAGTGTTTTGATGATAGCTCTGGAAAAAAAGGCGCTCCCTTGAAATGGACTTCTCAGGAGTGCCACTGGGTGGCGCTGCCTTGAGTCCCAAGGGGGGTTCTAAAGTTGATCCTGTGAGGAGTCCGGACAAAACTAGTTCCTGAGGATTATGAGTTGAATTACCATAGCATAAGTCGTGTGTGCCGCGGTGAGCCAACAGTTACATGGACTTTTGTTGTGACTGCAACGTAACCCAGGATGTAACTGCGACCTATGGTAACATTGCGAAAGTCGTGTGTGCCGCTGAGAGCCAACAGTCTGCGGTTGAGTTTATCTCGGTAGACTGCGACTTATGTTGGAGTGGAGAAGTTTCATTTCGTCAGCGAAAGTCAGAGGCCGCTGAGAGCCTGCAGTTACATGGACTTTTGCTGCGACGGCAACGTAACCCTGGATGTAACTGTGATCTGTTGTGTGGGATCCATGGCGTAATCGAGAGGCCGCGGAGAGCCTGTAGTTACATGGACTTTTGTTGTGACTGCAACGTAACCCTGGTATGTAACTGTGACCATGGATGGGGGTGATGATTTTCAGAGCATTGTCACCAAGGATATTTCCTCTATTTCAAAATGCTTTCAATATTTTCAATAAAATTATTTTCCAAATATTTTCACTGGGTGTTGAAAACGGGTTTACCAAGTACTTATAGATTTTCGGTCCTACGCCTGATCAACGTATGACTGAATTTCTGTGAGAACAAGGATGGACTGGTTGAGACATCGAGTTATAAGAAATATTTTATAAAAACTATTTTAATATTATTATAAGATTTTATAGGCATTTCTAAAATTTTAAAATAAAGGAGATGAAATTTTGGAAAATCAAGGGAAGTTCAAACTGAAATTATAAAATAAAATTGAAACTCGGGAAATTTTAATGAAGTGATTCTTTGTAATAAAAAAAAATAAAAAAAATCCAATGTTGAATTTAAAGTGGAAGTAAGCTAATTATCTACATAAATTATTTAATAGAGAATGTTAATAAAATTTAACCTGGATAACTAAAATGGATTGTAAGTAGATAGTGAAGTTTGGAAATGAATTCGAGTTATAAATAGAATTCGACTTGGGTTTGATAATGAATTAAATAAGAGGAGATATTGTAAAATAAAAATGAAATAGAGTTGGATTGAAAAATGTGATGGTTTGAATTGCAAATAAAATCCAAGTGTGATTTGAATAATATTTAATGAAATTTGCAAGTAAATTTGATATGATGGAAAAGTTGTAGAATGAAATTAAAGTGAACTATAATAGTAATGGTTCGAATTGCATCTAAAACCCAGGTGGGTAGAGATAAGTTGAGAATGGCTTTGTATTAATAAATAAATTCGCAAATGAATTAAGAAAGTGAAATATAAAATGAGTTAATTGAATTAGATAATAATGGATGAAGTCTGATTTAATAAAGACTAAATCAAAGATGTGATTGGAATTGGATTATTATACTGAATTTAAGTTCGGTGACATATTAATTTGAGGTATAAATGAGTTAAGTATGTGTTGCATATTATTTTGATAAGTTGAGTAGGTGAATTAAAATTAAAATTTGAATGAATGGGCTAACTGAATGTAATGGAAATTGCTTAAATAAGAATCATATAGAAGCAAACTTAAGTTTGATGTTGGAATAAATTAAAGTAAATTAATGTAAGTTTAAAATTTCGAAAACTTGACTTCGAATAAGAATGAAAGCCATTAATTAAAGCTTGGATTGAGTTAATTTGGGAATGGCTAGTAATATACAAGAATGGAATGTGGCGAATTAAATAAATAGGTGTGAATAAATTAAGATGGATTGGAATTAAATAAAGTTGAGTTGGAATCAATTTTAATTGGTTATAAGACTTAAGTAAATACTGATTCACACGAATATTATCAAGTTGCATAGAAATGATTGTCGTTTAACGTAAACGAGATTAAATTAAATTCTATGAATTGGTTAAAAGCAATTGAATCAGTTTTAAGATTATATAAATCTCTTATGGAAGGGTTTTGGTGCTTGTTGCTTAGGTTATACATGTGTTTAGCTATCGAAGGTAAGTGAAAAGCTAATAAATTTTGAATATATGGTACTTACATATTTAAATTGACCAAGTACAGGTACCGGGGAGCTGTTTGGTTGATTTGGATTGCGCTAATTGCTAATATAAATAAGCTGCTTGCTTAAAATGCTAAATAAGGTACGCCTACGCAATAAAAATAGGAAATATGAACTGTTTTTGCTTTTTCCGACCGGGTGGGTCGATGTATACATATTTATATCTCTTGTCAAATTGCAAAAGCTCCTCCGTACAAAGGAGACTCTGCCAAAATTTTCTGAAAATTTTGGGAGTTAGAAAATTTTTGGAAATTTTTGGTTATCGACAAAACAATTTCAAATTGAAAATCAAAGTAAACTAGTAAATGAAATTAATATGAATCAGTTTAAATGAAAGATACAACTCGGTATTAAAATTTGAAAATAAATTGAATTCATATGAAATGGTGGAAGCTAATTTGAATAGAAGTGGGTATGAATCTCATGTAAAGAGATGTGTAAAATGATTTATAAGGTTACGATTGGATATTATTGTTAAGTAAAGAATATACAGGTACTAAAGAGAAAAGGGAATTGGATTTGATTCCAAATGATATATTTGAATTGCTCGACTAAAAGGTAAGTATTTTGATTCTGTATGATATTGGATTGGGTTTTTGATGTAGCCACTTGGCTTTTGTTTTCTTTTTGGAATTTGGGAAGCCCGTAGAGGCCTTCTGTAGTAGTACCGAGCTGGCCGCGCAAATGAGACGCTTGCAAAAATTTTCGGGAATTTAGAGAGTTAGAAAATTTTTGAGAAATTTTGATAATTCAAAAATTGGTTTTAAATTGAAATTTAATTGATTGAGCAGAAGAGTATTGATTGAATCTATAGAAGGTTTTGGGGAAGTTGAATAAGGTGTTGGTGGAACTTTGATAAAAGATAAGTGGTAGGATGTTGAATTGTGAATTTTGGAAAAGATAAATGGGTATTGGTCAATTCTTCCTAATTAGTAATTTCGGGGACGAAATTCTTTTAAGGGGGGAGGAATGCGACGACCCAGAAATTTTAACGATTTAAAATGGAATAATAAATTGATTTTTAACATTTGAAAGGTTAATTTCAGCTTGAATTCCAAAATATTAATATTAATTAGATAATTAACGTATTGAATTATATAATAGAAGTTGGGTAAATTGTTGAATTTGAGATTTTAAGCCTATTAAAAATAATTTGAAGGCTTATAGAATTTACAATGATGATACTGAAGATAATTGAATGATTAAAAAATTTATTTAAAGGTAATTTGTACAATTTTAATAATATATCGTTTAAATTGAATTTAAAAATAGCCTTCCGAGGCACAGTCTCGGAATTCGACGAAACCAGTTCCATTGGATCTGTAATAGCTAGTTATTATCGGATTTCAATTTTTGTAGCCATCGGAATTGTCGTTTGACCTTGGCAGCTCAAAACGCTTAGAACCATTTTAATCGATTTAATTTAAAACCGATCGTTTATTACCGTAACTCGTGCATATGATCGAGTTAGCCTTCGAAACCCGTTCCATTGTGCTTGGAACACGGATAAAACCTTATGAACACCTGTCGGCATGTCCGATACGGAGTCCGGAGTTTTGCGTTATGCTTAACGAGACGTTCGTAAAATTTAGAAAAAATAATAAATTTGAGGTACTTATTGTCAGAGATATTTTCATTTCAAGGCTTGCTCGTGAAGCTTCCCATAATTGATATTTTAATCCCATCTTCCTCTTTCACCTTCGAACAGAAGCCAAAACCGAACAAATAGAAATTAAAAGGGGTTCGTGCCGTTCGAAAATGGAGTTACTTCTCTCCCTTATTTCGATTTACAAAATAAAATTGGCCGAACACCTATCTTCAGATGAAAACCCTTAAATCAATCATCCCCTCCCCTTTTTGAACCGCGCTCAATTCTATTACCTAAGTCGCGATTTCCAGTTCCGTAAGGAGGCGAGCGTAGCGACCTTGGCGGCGACGTTCTAGTGGGAGAAGATGAATCGAGATGCTCGATTCGAGCTGTGGCGTCTCGAGGCAGAGGGGTTTGGTTGTTCGATCTGGGTAGCACGCGCACGCAATTCTGGAGGTCAGACCGAGTATTACAGATTTTCAGGTAGGACGTTCTGGAGCTCAGGAGGCGAGCTGGATGGCAATATCGTATAGAGTATATCCGTTGTATTGGTATTATTGTTAATCTGAGACATGGTAATTGAAATTAAATATTCAGTGACTGTAAAAAAAAAATGTGAAACTCTGATGTATATTAAATGTAATCAACTGATATAGTATTCTGTTGTAAACTGTTATTATTTATTATTATATTTTATCCGCTACGAATGCGAGATGTTTGGGATTTCTCTTCTTCTTCTTCTTCTTCTTCTTCTTCTATCTCTTTCTTCTTTTTCATAACTATCTGGAATTTTCGGGTTCGAAAATTCCGGGTCGTTACATTATATGGTTTGAATTAATTGTTTTCCTCTGTTTTCGATCTATTTCTTTCTGTTTGTTTCTATTCTCCTACCTCCTTCCTTTTCGAGGACGAAAAGTTGTGAGTGGGGGAGATTGTAATGACCTGTATTTTTAACGCTTTTTAATTACTAAATTAAATAAAATTTTAATTAAAAATCCGATAGAACGATTATTAAATGGAAATCTCTTTGTATATATGTTACAAATCCAAAACCAAATTCGTAGACGACCAATTTTGATAAGACCAATAACGTAATACATATTAAAACGTAATGTAATAATATGAAATAGTCGTAACCAATAACAGAAACCAAATTAATAATTTTAACGTAAGAAACGTGCGTTTGCGTTAAATGAAAATTTTCGTTAAATAAAAATAAACAATAAAATTTCACAACGGAAACTTGATATTTGGAATGCGTATAGTTAAACATAGCAACTGGTAAATTTTCGTCCGAAAATATGAAAGTTTATTTCGTGCGTAAATTTACTTCAATTTAATCAGTTAAAAAGCGATGAAAATAAAACATTTTCAAAACCAAAATATTTTTATATAGAAAAATTCTAAACCATCTTCTGAGCAAGATGTCAGTTGGGCATTTTTTCAAATTCGAACATCTTTGGCACCGTCGATCTTATTTTTCTACGATTTTCTTGCATTTTTCGTAATAGAAAATTTGAAATTTTTATAATTCAATCGTACCATTGATATTTGTATACCGTTATGATCGTCTCGTCGCGCCGATCTCTACGGTATATTCAATTCAATATTTTGGCGTCCCATATGCGACGACACCGTGAAACCGACAACCATATCGGTATCCGTTTTATTTTATTTTATTTTTGCGTCCATTCGAAATTTTCCCAATCGTCGAAAAAGCAAACAATCAATTGCTTTAATGATTTCCTGAATTTTCGTGCCTTACTCTCTCTATTTCCAATGTTAAATTTGGTATTGATGGATTGTTTCGCATTCTTTCAGCTTCTACCTTCATGCAAATGAAAACATAAAATTGCAATTCCTGTGCATTCATATTTGGCTTCTTAGATTCATTTCCCTTCCACATTTTCTTTTGAGAACCTGCTCACGTTGCTTATACAAAATAATATATATCTTGCTTATATACTTTGCTTATACAAAATAGTTTTCTTATACAAAAATATAAGTCCACCGCTCAGCCTCCCCTCTTCCCATCTCCAACCCGAGACCACACAGCCACCCACCGCCTTATACCAAACGCCACCATGTCTTGCACAGAGCTCCTCCGCCTTCTTCCTCTTCCCGCAAGCCTTCCCACCACTTCCCCCCCAACCTAAACATCACCACGCTCGGCCATTTACAGATCCACCGGCCCGAGCCCGCCTCGCCACAAACCCCGACCACGTGCGCCCTCCAACATCACGCCGTCGAACTCTGGCCGCCCTCCGCTACTCCACAGTCCTCCACCTCGTCAGCTCCACATGCAACCGCCCATTCGCCACCTAGCAGCCTCCATGCATCAACACACCACGTTGAGCACCGAGCAACCACCGGCCTCCGCCTATTTTCTTCTCCCTCCACCTCCTTTCGAACCACCTATCCATCACCCTCTTCCTGTCTCCACTCGCAACTTCTCCCTACTCTATGTCATGCTCGTCCTTTGTTGTTTGGTGAGGGTAAGTAAATATAAATGTGTATTGTTTTCCAGTTTTAACAGTACGTTAGTTTTATGTTATAATATTATTATGAATTGTTTACATATATTATACGTTATAATATATTATACTTTATATTATAGGCTACAGTATCCATATAGCATCCTGTGTATACTTTAGTCCTTATATATATAGGGACTGTAGTATAAAGTTATAAAGTATATTTAGCTTTACATGTTAGATTTCAAAGTATATAACATTGGTTTCATTTGCCTAGTAGCTGTTACTTGATTCACTGTTTATATTATGTAGGAAATTTATAAGAAAGTTATATATATTAGCTTATAATAGTATGTATTAAAGTTGTTCATATAAATATATAAAGCGGTTATACACATATAAAGTTATGCAGTGTTAAAGTTTTTCAAATTTATATCTGTACTTTAATATAAACTAGTAATACCCGTATAAAGTTATATTGGATTTAACAATATGGACTTTACCATTGTGTGTGCATATATCTGAGTCGCATATATCATCATTTTGTAAAAGGCACGGGAGATGTATGCTTGATACTTAGAAAACGACATAACTTGTATTGCGTGTAGAGTATATATATATGTATATATCCATACCGGGATCTGATTATCTTACATTGTTTACATTTTTGGGTAGCAGCATATATGCTGCACACGTAGCAGTAAAAAAAAATCTTTAAAGGCATATAGACTATATACCAGTTTAATACAAAATCTATTTCTGTTTACCTATGAATTTGTATATTAGTTCCGTGTCTTTTGTTGGTCGTGTATTGGTTATGAGCTTTGTTTAAGGGATCAGATATTTTATGTTACCTTGTATCTATTATTAAATAATATGTTTACAAGGTAAGTTTATGCTAGTTACTGGTAAGATTTATATGTTACGGTTGTTCGGGTCTGCACATAATTTTAAAGTTGTTGCTTCCAGGTTCCTTGTTCTTTGGATTTTTCAATACTGCTTTAAATAGTATACTCATAAGCTATATTGGTCTGCATGCATTTAGCTTAATCTATACACATTTGTTTTGTTAAGGTCGGCATATATTTGAGTTTTAAAGTTTGGTGTCAATATATATTAGTCTATATACACGCGTTGCGTGCGCGGTAACATATGTACAGTATTTTACTTTATTGGATAGCATTTGTTTTACATTATTAATATATATATATGTAATATTTTGATTTTTTTTAGTGTTTTAACATACGTTATATTATAGGGTTGAGTTGTATATATATATATAATTAAAGTTTTAACATTTGTAGTTATACCGGTTATAAGTATTGGTTATATTCCGTTTTGAAAACCATATATATTTTATTTAATTTTTGTTTGAATTCAAAATATGATTTTTTTTATAAATAATTATATATAGTTAGACATATAAGTTCATTTATACCATCTATCTTCAACAATCTGGTTCAGATTCGTTATCGATTTCTTTTATCAGCTTCGTCCGTCGTTCCTGTTTTCTTCATCGAATCGTGTCCATCCAGCATTGCTTTAAAATTCGTAGCTCGGTTCCTTGTCAAATCTATCTAGCCTCGAAAGGTGAGCAATCACTCACGATTAATATTCTTTTATTTATTAAATTTGATTTCAATTGAAATGACAATTGAAATATGCTGTTGTTAGTTATGTACACTGTTATTACCTGTATATGTTCACCTATGATATCTGACACCATTATCTGTTAATTATTTATGCGACGATAATACAGTTTGGTTGATAATTGTTTGATTGATTTTTGTTTTATTGGATGTTAAACTGTAATGTGTTAAGTGATAAATGTTATGCAATTGAATTGACGTAGGATTGTAAAAAAATTTGAATCGTCATATGTTTTGAATTTGATTAGTTAATTTGAATAATATGACCCCTTAAATGTTTAATTATTCGACACGTAGAATGGTTAATTACCCTTGAACCAGTTGAATTTATGTTGTATAAATTGATTGAAGTATGAAATTGAATGATTGATGTAAAGTGTAGAACCGCATAAATAATAATGTAATAATCTTTAATCTACATGAAATGATAGTGTAGATTCTAGAAATAATTATATTAATTCGCACAAATAACAATGTGAATTAATACGATTATTTCGGGATTATTTGAATTGATTATTGTATTGTTATTGATTGTTTTTATTGCTTGTTGATTTACTTTGACAACATCCTTGTTATCACACTGTCAGTTCCCTTTGCTATGCTTGGATTTTGAATTGAAATGGAATCGGCTTGAAATGATAAATACCCAAATGAACTTGACTTAGGATAGAGAATTTAATAAATCCGATTGGTCAATAATTTGATTTAAAAATAAAATAATGATTTTTATTTGAGTAAAGAATAAGTTTTGAAATGAAGTTGGAATTTGAATTTTGATAGGAAATATAAAGATTGAAATATGAAGCAAATATTAACATAGTAATTGTTGAAAGGACGTTGTTTGAAATTTAATTATTTAATAATTAAATTTGGAATTATTAATAAATAATTTGGAATAAGTAATAATTGAGTTTTGAAATTATTAAGTTTGAAAACATTTAATAATTAAATTTGAAATTATAATTAAGTTTGGAATTATAATTAAATTTTGGAATTATTAAATTGAATTTATAATTAAGTTGAAATGATTTGATAATTAAGTTGAAATTATTAAGTTTTGAAATGATTTAATAATTGAGTTTGAATTTATAATCAAGTTGAAATTATTAAGTTTTGAATTTATTAATAATTAATTAAAATTTTTAATAATTGAAAAGGATTGAATTAGTTGATAGTTGAATAAAAATTGAATTCTTTGATAAGAGAAATTGAACTTTTGAACAAGTGAATTCGAACTTCGTTAATAAATGAAACTGGGTTTCTTATTTAATTAAGCTTTGGGAATTTAAGTAAGTTAATAAGTGAAATTGAACTTCTTGAACAAGTGAAATTGAGTTTCTTTATTTATTTGAGTTTTGGAATTCGTATGATTCTGAATAAATGGGATTGAATTTCTTTAATAAGAAATAAAATGCGTTTTATTGAAATAAATATAAGACTTGAATTTAAAAATTTGATTTGACGAATTTAATCTAATTGAATTTGAAGTTTGATATAATGAAGTTGAACTTAAGTGGTTGATTTAATGAATTGGAAATCTAATAGAAATCGTTTGAATGATAATTTAACTTAACGAATATTGAATGAAATCGATAAATGAATTTAAATTGATTTGAATGTTAAACTAATTAATTTAAATGTTTTCTGAATGAAACTTATATATGAACTTGAATCAATATTTGAATTGTTTAAATAAAATTGAAATTGAATTGTAAGACTTTGAAATGGTAATTTGGAAGTTTTGAAACGTAGATTTTGGAAATTGATTTTTGAAAGACAAATGAAATGTTGATTTATGAATTGAAATTGAAATTGAAATTGATTTGGTTTTTGAAATTTATTAAACGATCAATCGGTGTAATAATTACGAAAGTTATTAAAGAAACCGGAATCGGTTATGGATATACTCTCTATCTAAACCGAAAACCACTTTAATAACTATACGCGGAGTGATGATCCAGAATGAAGTGGTTGAAATGATGTTCGTGTTGACTGAAGAAAGAGAACGATAATGGATAGCCTTGACACTTGTGTCAAATTGGAAATGACTAAAATCAGGAGCCGTGCCGGGCCAAACGGGGTTAGCTACCTTGAGCGAACACACTTCTTCGTAACTACTACTCATTACTTATGATTGATTGGTGCACCCTCGGAATTTCAGGAGTGTTGTTTCGCGGTGTTGCGATCGCTGCGGGGATGCGTTTTCACCAGTCCGGATCAGGCAAACGGTAGTTTCACTACCTTGGGTATTGCCTCATGTGCCTTGTCATACTTGTATCCCTATATACGCGACCACTACGAATTTGTTTTGTGTTATACCTATGGAGTACTCCCTGATATCCCACCAGTTTACGGTGGAGTTTACAGTGCTGTATAGACTATGACATTTATATAAATGTGTTAAGGGGGATAGTGGTAACGCCTTAACACTATTTTGATACTTTATATTACTGATAGACATTATCTATTAAGCATACACTACTACATAGTAGATAGTTTAACGGATCCTTAGAGGATGGTGATTCCAACATCCTTTGAGTTACTTGTATTTTGATTGCTATTTCACTTGAGTTGGATTTATTGATATGAGAATATTAATCCTGACTCGAGTGTTTTGTGTTTTGCTTTACGCTTGGGTCAGACTGAGTGATTCAGCTTTCGAGACTCACCTTTGGAGTTGGAGCTTTGCTTGAAGATCCAGCCATCTATTCTGCTTTCAGTATTCGATGATTCCAGTGATGTATTTTGATTTGTATTTGATGTATCATGTTACTCTTCTGTTGTAAACTCTGATGTATCTTATATATTTATATAGTAGCTTCATGAACTACTATCTCTTTTACTTCCGCTGCATTTTATTACTCTGTGTCTGTGATTCTGTGATTATTTATTTACTGTATATCTGAGTTTTTCCAAATTTAAATTAACAATTCGGTATTTTGAAATATTTAAGTCCGACCTGTGCGGATGCGAATAGTTCAAAATAGCGGGTCGTTACATTTCAAAACCCACATCTTTATGTTACAAAGTAGCAATCTTTCCAAATATTATAGTTTTAAAGAGGTCTTAGAAAACATATTTCAAGTTTGAAAATTTTGGGTCGTATAGTGATAGTCCCTATACGTGCAGTTCGTGAAAACGAACTCTTTTCGAAATCTAGAAATGCTTTCATTTAGAAATCTTTTTGGAAAATGTTTTAAAACTTATATTAAATAAATAAAAATGTAATTTTTTATTAATTAATTATATATTTAAAAATTAATTAATTAATTAGTACTTAATCATTAGTTAATAAAAGTAATTAATATCTAAGTGTTAATCAATAAAGTTAATTTTAATTAGTTAATTAATTAAAGTTAATTATTATTTTATAAATAATTAAGGGTTAATTATTTTTAATTATTTATTAAAGATTATTAATTAATTATTAATTAATGATTGATTAATTTAATTTAATTAATATTGTAAGTAAGACTTAACTAAGATTTAATTATTATTTAATAAGGGTTTAATATTTAATTAATAAATAAATGTTTAAAATTGCTTTATTTTTAGAATACTGGTTTTGTTCAAATTGTTTTTCCTTTTAAAAATGTTTTAAATTGAGGGATTTTTTCGTCGATTATCCTTAAGTAACCACAACAAATATGAAACCAAAGTTAACGTGGTGGCATGTTTATGGAAGGAAGTCATCTCATAGTTAGTACTAAAAGCCGATGAGTAGACTGATCCTCTATCTATGAGACCTAGAATTTATTTCTAGGCGAGGGATAGAGTAAGGTCGAAATAGCGGAAACGTGATAGATATGGAAGGGTTAATTCCTATCAATTTGTAATGTTATATTTTTATCCAAATGAGAACTTTGTACAATTACCCTAAGTAGCGGATTACTCGTTATTTATAACTTGACCTATTTTTACTTAGGAAGTATGTTGTGTATGTTAGAGTTCCCAGGTGAGGACTCAAATACTGATTATATACTTTCAAAAGAACTAGAATTTAGTTAGCCGAGAATTATCGCTTAGTTTGGAGACACCGTTTTCGGATAAGTATGATCTATCCGAACCACTCCAATCTAATAACAACCGTGATTGATCGTTATGAGATGCTATGAGGATGTACTATTCTTCCCGAGGATGATTCCAAAATGCAAGATTGTAAATGCAAGATTGTAAATGTTGAATGTTTGTTTGATCCAGAAACAACTTGTATGGATGAATGTTAGCATTGCATTGGTTACCTGGAGGGTGGTGTTAGCGTTCCAAGATGGTCTGCTTAAAGGAAAGGTTATCGTAACCTCAAGCCTCACAATCGATAAATGACTAAAGTGGGGATATGCAACAGGGCTATGTAGGTTGCTCCCATTAGGGTATGATCATCGCAAAATATAGAGCGATATCTGCGATTTATGTATGCTTCGAGATCCTTTTATGGTTGTTGATCGCAACCAATAGGTGATTATATTCGACGTTATCCAGTACAGGGTAGGGCTGGTCCTGAGTACCTAAGGTGCAACATGTTGTAGCCTTCCGTACAATTTATCAATGTTAGTTCCTAAGATGATGGTCTTGATGACAAAAACCTTAGGACTTGTTATAAAATATAAATACTAATATCTTTGTCTAGATATTTGTATATGTAGGATATATATGTGTAGGTACTACGAACGATGACTGTACAATATAGAGATTCAAAATTGATGAATTCAAGAATGTAGAAATCAAGACTGAAGACTCATGAGTATCAAGATTATCAAGAGTTCAAGATATCAAGATAATTAATAGAGTCTAGATTTATGTTAAAACTTCATAATAGCACTAAAATCTTTATTCAGATTTTAATTATGGAATGGAATCCACCTTCTCTCTGTAATAGTGGGATGGAACCCACAATCTTCTCTAGTTGAATAGAATCCACGAAATTTTCAAAATGACTTATTTTTAATTTTTTTAATACTATCTTTTTAAAAGACATCTCTCTCTCGGTTTAAATATTTAAGCCTTAATTTAAAAACTATTTTTAATCATATTGATTTTAAAATCATTTCTTGTTTTTTAAACTATCTCTTGATTTTAATATTTTAGCTTTGAATCCCTAAAATATATTTTAAAGAAGTCTATACTTAGTTTTTAATATTACTTTTATATTATAGATTATATATATTAAAATTACTTTCTAAAACTCTTTTATAAGTTTAAACTATATTCAAAATGGTTTACAAAGTTTGAAAAAAATTTTGTCAAGTTTTAGAATAAAAATCATTTTAAAGTAAATCAATTTTCAAAAATATCATAGGCATGTCGACATGCTTATACCCCCCATGTCGACATGGTATCCGTTGATTTGAAAATTAGAATTTTAAAATGAAGTGTCTATTCCTCATAACCTTTCACGAATGGACATGAACGTTGTTATCCTATACATACCAATTTTTTTCAATGAATTTTAGTTAGTTTTACTTCATTTCTTCACTCCTTCCCCACTCAAATATTCTGTTATATTTCAAATGCTTTAACAAAATTCTGCCAAAATCCTAAATGAACCGAACTCAATGGTCTCTAGTTTGATACTCCACCACTCTCTCCCAAAGATCTCAGTGCTATTCTGAGTTATAGGATTATTTGTAATCAAAGATCGAAAGATCGAAGTGTATCGAGTCTCTCTCTACCAAAGTGCGATTGGAAACGGTGTGATTGTGGCCCATAAGTCATTGGGTGTGATTGTAGCCCACAAATCATTTGGGTGGTTGTAGCCTAATTAAATCAAGAGAGTTTGCTCTGGACTCGAAGACAGGAGGGTGTATCTCTTGACCTTGAAATCGAGGTTGTAATATCGATATTATATTTGAAAAGAAATCCGCACAAAAAAATGTGTGGGACTGGATGTAGGGCAACTCCGAACCAGTATAAAATTTCGGTATGTTCTTTCCTTTACTTGTTTTATTTACTATTTGCATATGTGTCCAGTTCGGTGATTATCTTTGTGTTTGTGAATTGCATCTGTTTGGGTTTAATTTGAAAAGATTTAAAAAGGATTCATAAAATTAATTAAACACTAGTCACCCCTATCCTCTAGTGTTAATTCTGCCTTAAGATCCGTAATCCGCATTTCCTACAATCTAGAGGTATAAAGATTTGATGGGCAGACCCTTACCCTTTCATAGTTGCAATCCATTTTCCATTAAAAGCCTTCCAACTTGATTATAGACCTACTATGCTGGAATTTAATAATGTAACAATTTCGACTATGATTCCATATTTATTTTAAACCTTGACATTATGACAATGTCAGAGGATTTTATATAAAAACGTTTTGGTCATCCTAAGGTAAAAAATCATCCATATTTATGTGCGGCGAAGTCTTATAAGATACCTTTAATTTGAAGGTTTTTATAAAGTTAAACTTATGCTTTATTCACACTGGACCCATGTCTGACTCGGATTTTTATTTCTTTCCCTTAAAATCTTTGAGTACTCAAATTATTAGGAGTAGCCAAATAGTCAGGTTTCTTTGGAGCATTTTGGAAAGTAGTATGGAACAGAAGCTTTCACTATATCTAGTAGTTATGTTTATTTCCACTGTGACTTTACATTATATATTAGTAATTTAGGTAGGCTGATATAGCTGTCATTATTGGGAATAATACTTGTTGTAACTTTGATGTAACATTTTGGAGCGGATTTCTAGTGGGAATTTTATCAAAAGAATCCTAAAAATTTTATTATTTAAGAAGGGTAATATTTTAAAAAAAATTGTCCATATGACAAATTTTAAATAAATCAAATGGGATTAGTAGTTGCACATAAAGTGGCTACTGCCTGGAAGCATGAGTGATCTAATCAAGAGATTTATTATGTTTATATCATTTAATCCTGCTATTTCCATATACAGACTAAATGTAGCATCATGTATGCATTTGTATACTTGCCTCGTACCAGAGACCATAAGACTTTTTATGGTTGAAGATGTATTTTTTTTTCTTTTCTTATATTAGCATATGATAACTTAAACCATTTTGTTGTCTAAATATTAAACATTATGCTCAATATGTACTACTCTATGATGATATATATGTTACTCTGTCGTTTGTGAGAAAATCTATATTTATTTTCTTTGCCCCACGACCTGTCTTTCAGACATTTAGATGATCGACACATGAATACCGATGATGTATTAACTGTCGTATTTGGGTGTAAGGGAGGAAGATCATCATGCGTGATATCAAAGCTTTAGTTGAGCGAACACTTTGGCCTTGGCTGGCGTCAACTCAATGGAGAAAGGGTTAATAGTACCATAGAATGGGTTTAGTCTTTGAGAGTGCGTTTCGATGTTGTTCTGAACATCATTTATATATTTGGTTGTATGCATTTTCTCCTAAGATAATCTCGTCCATGTATTCTAAAGATATCTTATATTATTCAGGTAGTAAGAATGAGTACGTGAAGGAGATGGGGAAAGGGAAATAGTAGCACAACAACCACAACTGGAAGAACCCCAAATGTTAGAAAGGGTGGGATAGTTGTTGAGGCAGCTGCTCTACTGTAGCCTCGAGTTAACTTTACAACTCTATGAAAGGACTACGCAAACCTAGAAGGAAAACCTTTCAAGGGTATCGAATCCATCATTGAAGTACAATCTTGGCTACTGTCATGTAAGAGGATTTTCAAAGGTTTGGACATTTCTAATGATCATAAACAATTTTTGGCATTATGGAAATTGCAAGAGGTTGCAGCTGCATGGTGGGATTCTATCACTGCAAATATTCTAGAAGACGAGTTCTCACAAGCTAGATTCAAAGAGGTATTCGAAGACCAATTCATGCCAGCTGTACGAAAAATCGGTTATATAGAAGTTTCATGGATCTCAAGCAGGGAGACCTATCGGAGGCAGAATATGAGACGAAGTTTAATGAGTTATCTTGTTTCGGCCAGACTTGTTGACACACCATTAAAGAAAAACAAGATCTCCATATTAGGCATGAGAGAAAAGTTTCATGAAAAGATCACCGCTCATGTGAAGGAATCATTTGTAGATTTCATGGACATGGCATTAAGATATGAAGTGCTTTTGAAGAAAAAGCCAGCAGCAGCAACCCGGTGGAGGTAAAATTAACCTAAATAAAAGGAAGTTCAATCCAAATTGTAAACAGAAGCAGGGTAAAGGAAAACCAGCAAGATGAGATCATGGAAACAAGTATAAAGATGTTGTTTGTTACAATTGTAAGAAAAATGGGCATATTTCAACACATTGTCAGTAGGTGAAGGCTATCTCTCCAACGGTCCAAAAGGCGTTTTGCTATAATTGCCACCAGCCTGAGCACATGTTTAAGAACTATCCACTATTAAAGCAGGGTCAGTAGATTAAAGTCTATGCTATTGAGGATGCGGCCTCAACCTCTGAAGATGTTAAAGGGTAGGAAGTTTTGGAAGGTGCTTTACTTATAAATGGTATTTTAGTTCATGTTTTGTTTGATACCGGAGCTTCTCATAGATTTGTCTCTAAATAATTGGTTGATAGGTTACAACTTATCCTGAAATTTGTAGAAACTCCTATTTGTGTGTGCAACCCCATAAGCGGTATAACTAATCTGTGCTTGGTTTATGAAAGAGTACAAATTGATTTCCGAAGCCATCTTTTCTTTCATGACCTATTTGTCTTGGATTTTAAGGGGTTTGATGTTATCTTCGTATGGATTGGTATTGAGATATGGAGCTTTACTAGATTGTGTTAAGAGGAGAATAGTGTTGAAACCCCATTCTAAAGATGTATTGGAAATTATAGCTTGTAGGAAACCCAACAAATGCATGATCAGTTTCTTTTATTCCTTAGAATCATCTCAGGAAGAGTTAGGATCGATACAATTTGTTAAAAAAATTCCTAATATTTCTTGAGCCGATTAGCAGTTTGCCTCCCTATTAGGAGACTGAATTTCGAATTGATCTAGTTCCGGAAGTAAGACCATTCATTCAACCCCCATGTAGAATGGCCTCGAGAGAGAGCAAGCACTAATAAATCAGATCATTGATTTGTTAAGAAGGGACTGATTAGACAGAGCTATTCAAATTGGGGATCGGCTGTAGTTTTTGTAGCTAAGTCTGATGGTTTGTTAAAATTGTGTGTGGATTATAAGGAATTAAACAAATAGAGTACTCAAAATAAAGACCATTTACTCGCATGGATAATATGTTTGACCAACTTCATGGAGCTAGAGTTTTCTCCCAATTAGACCTTGCTATTTCCATTAATTAAAGGCAACGAAGGATAGTATACCATTAACTGCTTTTAGAGGACCAAACTTATTCTATGAGTAGTTGGTTATGCCGTTTGGACTGTCCAATGCACCTACATATTTCGTTGATCTTATGAGTCGAGTTTTTAGGGATGTGTTGAATAAGTTCGTGTTGGTTTTCATCGATGACATTCTTATCTACTCAAGGAATGAGGAAGAGCACAAACACAATTTGAAAGTGGTGTTAGAAATTTTAAGGAAAAATGTTCTTAAAAATAAGTTTTCTAATTTCCACTAGACAATTAGAAGTGAGATACCTAGGACATACTATGTCGAGTGATGGCATCTCAGTTGATCCGGCTAAGGTAGTTGTTGTGCAAGATTTCAAAAGACCCCAAACTCCCACAAAAGTAAAAAGCTTTTTAGGGATGGTAGGTTATTATAGAAAGTTCATAAAGGATTACTCTAAAATGTCTCTCACCTAACTAAGCTAACAAAGAAGGATGCTAAATTCGAGTGGACTACGATGTGTGAGAGTGCATTTCTCGAGTTAAAAGACAAATTGACCAGGGCCCCTGTTTTGGCTATTATTGATGGAAGAGAAGGGTTAACTGTTTATATGGACACATGTAGAGTTGGTTTGGGTGCAGTATTGATGCAACATGAAAAGGTTATAGCCTATGTAAGTAGACAGTTAAAGCCTTACGAGAAGAATTATGCAACGCATGACTTGGAGCTGTTAGCCATAGTATTTGCGTTAAAGATGTGAAGGCGTTACTTGCTAGGTAAGAATCCTTCTTTCCCTCTTTTGTTTATCTCTAATCTTTAGGAATTCTAGTTAGTAAATTCCTACTTTAAATAGGTAAGTAGTTCGAGCTCTTCATGGATCATAAGTCCTTGAAGTACATTTTCGCTCAGAAGGATCTGAACCTAAGACAACAACGATGGTTGGAGTTCTTGGCGGCCTATGACTTGGATATTCTCCACACGCCAGGAAAAGAATATGTTGTGGCAGATGCTCTTAGTAGGAATACAGTTTTGGCACTCATGGTAGTTAAACCAACTCTTTTGGAAAGGATTGTTGGTAAGCAAAGGAAGGACGAGCGTTTAAGGAAGATCATCCAGGATTTTGAGGGGGGCAGTCTTCAAGTTTCGAGTTAGATAAACATGGTATGTTATGTATGAATGGAAGGAACTACATCCCTAATGTCATTGGCCTTAGACAAGAATTTTTATCGAAATGTCATCAATCCAAATTAAGGTGACACGCGGGTGTTTCTAAGATGCATCGATATATGAAGCGAGTATTTTAGTGGCCCGGAATGAAGAGGGATGTCTCAATCTTTATCAGCGGATGTTTGAACTGTTAACAGATAAAGGGAGATCACCAGAAGACTGCTGGTTTACTTTAACCCTTGGAAATCCCAATTTGGAAATGGAGGATGATATCAATGGATTTTATCGATGGTTTACCTAGAACTAGAAAAGGGAATGAATGTGTGCGGTTTATCGTGGATCGGCCAACGAAAAGTGTTCATTTTATCTAGGTAAAGCCGACAAAAACGACAGTTTCTTTGGTGGAAATTTATATAAGGGAGATTGTTCGATTGCATGGAGTTCCAATAATCATTGCAAGTGAACAAGATTTCATCTTTACAAGTCGGTCTGGAAAGGCGTTGCAAGTAGCTTTAGAGACAAAGCTAAGATCGAGCACAACATATCACCCCGAAATTGATGGACAAATGGAAAGGGTGAACCAGATTCTAGAAGGTCTTATGAGGGCATGTATTTTGGATTTCGGAGGATCGTGGGAAGATCATCTCCACTTAGTAGAATTCTCTAACAATAATAGCTTTCAAACAAGCATCGACATGGCACCCGTCGAAGCTCTCTATGGATGTCCATGTAAGTAACCAGCATATTGGGTTGGGACTGGAGATCGGCTAGTACTTAGATCGGACATGATTCTAAAAGCTACTAGTTTGTAGCGATAAAGAGAAGAATTAAGGAAGCCCAACAAAAAAGAGTTATGCCGATGAAAGGAGAAAAGATTTGGAGTTTGAAGTCGAAGACACCGTATTTTTAAAGATTTCTCCAATTAGAGGAGTTATTCGATTTGGAAGGGCTTGGAAGTTGACACCTAGGTATATTGGACCTTTTAATATTATTAAAAGGATTTGACCTCTCACCTATAAGGTTGAATTATAAGAAAGGTTATCGAGTGTCCATAATGTTTTCCACGTATTCCTTTTGAGAAAATTTGTTCATGGCCCCTCGTTGGTTGTAGAATCATCTTTTCAATATGATTTGGTGGTGGAACCAAACCTGACGGTGATTAGACATCTAGTTTATATTGTAGATTATGATGAGAAGAGGTTGCTCAATAAGGTGGTGAAGTTAGTAAAGATCCAATGGAGGGAGGATCCCCGCGATTGTACTTGGGAGACGATGGATCATATGAGGGAAGCCTATCAAGAATTGATGTTGGCATAGTCATTGCTCGTATGCATAGTATATGCACTATTGCGTTATGTATGCTTGGTGCATGTTCTTTGTATGGATTTCACGATACATATAATATATGACCTTTTGAGTTGTTATGAGTTACCTTTTTGTTAGCTAATTCCGGGACGAAATTCTTTCAAGGGAGGAGAGTGTAATGATGCAGAATTTATTTAACTTAATGATGAATATATAAATATAATTTTATTTACTAATTAATGGATTTTATAACTCAAATAAATCCCTTTTAAATAATAACTAAAGATGGTAAATTATTTTTTGTAACGGCTTGGAATTTCATTGCTTTGATTTGCGAATATTTAATTAATTTTGAATATTCAAGTAATAGATATTCTAATGAAAATAAAACTCATTTAAATAATAATTAATGATGGTGAAATCATTTTCAAATTTTGTTTACAGAAATAATTAGTTCAAAAAAAAATGTGTACGGAAATTGTTTGCCAAATTTTCGAATTTCACATATTGAAAAATTGTCGAAAAACATTATGCACATTTTTATAACACATATACACTTTTATAAATGAGTTCATATTTTTAATACATATATACATATATAAAAACTTAAGATATATAAATGTGTGATTTGACTAATTATTGAAGATTTTGTCAAACAAAATTAAACTATAAACATAAGGGACATTATATGTCAACTCTTTACAACCATAAGTACAAAAGCTATTAAATGAATGCTGGCTTGGAAAAAGTATGGGAGGGAGAAAAATTCACATGATAATGGAGGGAGGGGACAAGGAAAATGAGGTGGCTAAAATCTAGGGGAGGTTATGTAATTAGAGGGTGATTAGGTAATTTTCAAATTCTCCTTTGTATATAAAATGTTTTCCTAACATTTCCACCATTTTCATTCATTTATATTCCATGAGAAATTCCTCCAAAGCTTTCATGTTTATTTCCATGGAATCCAAAAATAATTCCTATGTTTGAAAGTCTAGTTCCATTCTCTTTTAAGGGTTAAATCCTTATTAAAACCATTCTCTTCCACTTCTATACTTCCTTCTCACAAAAACAAGTCCATACACCCCTCCACCATGTTGGCCGAGCACTAAGACACCCTAGGCCGAATATTTTTCACCTAAAAGCCACCAAAGACTCCACTTTTCCAAGTTAGAAGCAAAAACCTAGGTTGTGTTTAGGTTATAGAAGAAGTTAGCTTAATTTTGTCCACTTTCGGTGAGTAATGTTCTCACCTTTATTCAAAATTATTAACTTCATGCATGATGTATATTTATTAGTTAAATATGATGCTTGTTTGAGTAGTTATGATGTTGACTTGATTTTGCGTAAGTATACTTGGAGATGGTGTTGATTCGGTTGTATATAAGTATGCTTGTATGTGGTGTTGTATAAACATGAAATCGGAAGTTAAGTGCAGTAAATTAGTAAGGTATGATCTTGCTTATGTTCGGAATTATGTTGTTGTGGTGCGGTTGTGATATTGGTTATGATCTTTGTATATGTAGTTCATGCTAATAAAGTTACCATTTTTGCTAACTTAAGCGACTTATGAAATCCCTCTTTGAATGGTTTGAACTTTGGACTTAATTTTTGAAAATATGTTTTAGTCTAGAACTTGTTTAGTTTCAAAATCCACATGTTTTGTTACAAAGTAGTAATGTTTCCAAAAATTAAAATTTTAAAGAAGATTTAGAAAATAACTTTCAAGTTTAGAAATTTCGAGTCGTATAACGTTAGTCGCTATAAGTGCAGTTCATGAAAACGAACTATTTTCGAAATCTAAAAATGCTTTCACATAGAAATCTTTTTTGGAAAATATATTGAACCTCGTATTAAATAAATAAAAAGACCACTATTTTTTAATTAATTATTAATTAATTAATTAATTAAGTAAATAATTTGTACTTAATCATTAATTAACAAAAGTAATTAATGCCTAAGTGTTAATCAATGAAGTTATTCTTAATTAGTTAATTAATTAAAGTTAATTATTATTTTATAAATAATTAAGGGTTAATTATTTATTAAAAATTAATTATTTATTTAGAAAAAAGATTTCATTAATTATTAAGTAATTACTAATTAGTTAAATTTAATTAATATTGTAATTAAGACTTAACTGAGATTTAATTTATAACAACCCATAAAATTTTTAACAATTTTTAATAACGTATTTAATTAAATTTTAGAGAAATTTTAAATAATAATATTTTGAAATAAAAATTTAATGTTTGGATTACGTATAATTAAATATAAGTAGTCAATAAATAAGAAAAAAAATATAAATTTAGATTACGTTACTGGTTAATTAATTTGGACGCACGTTCGTTTTAATTATTGCATCTATTGTACGCACTCTTTTATTTCATATCTTAGCTGTTAAAAATCAAATCAGCACGTGCATTTAAAAAAAAGAATTAAAACCCTACCTCCAATTCACATGTAGAACTTTCCACTTTCATTTGCGTCTCCGTATTTAATAGGAATAAAAATCTTTGATTTCCTGACCGTTTCAAAATCTCTTCTCATCTTCATTTTTTGCAACGCAGTTCAGATCCGGGAAAAAAGGGTAATGGGTAACGATCCGAAATTTTATACCAATTTAAAATTCTAATTTTTATTAAAATATTGAAAAAAATTTGGTAGAAACAAAAATGACGGGAATAATAATAGTTTATATGAGATTTACAATTTGAATTAAAACAACAAATGTTAAGAATTTAATAATAATTGTTAATTGTAAATATTGATCTATTGAATAAAATTTAAGAGGATACAATAGTATAATTGTATTGTTGTAATTCAAATATGTTAACCTCTAACAAATGAACTAAAATTGGTAACTAATGGATATGTTGAGTTATGTGAAATTATTAAATAATGTTAGATTTATTGTTAATAAAAAGAAGAAAAAAAGGAAAAATATTATGTTCTGTTTATACATCAAATGGTGGTTTTGAAATTTAGTTTTGAAAGCAAGTATGGATTTTTGATTCAAAGAAAAATTTGGTCTTAATATACATATATACACGGAAAGTTTAGTTTGGGTATAGGGTCCATTAATTATGTGTGAATTCTAGTAGGTATGTATATATAGGTTATGTTAGTATTTTCAAATATATTACTCATTTCCTTGAAGTTTTGAAACACACTGTCCAATCAACCCATCAATTGCTCTTATAATTTATTTTGGAAAATTCAAGGCACAACTGTTTTATTTGCCATCATTTCTTTTATTTTAATTTTTACAAACCGTTCATTTTGCCTTTGTAACGTATCCTTCCATTCCATACTTATCTTTTTCCTTTACGTTTCAAATATGGAACGTGCTGTCCAATCAGCAATTATTTGCTTTAATTTCTCAACTAAATCTAAGGTGACTGTTGCCATCCTATAATTATTTTGAATATCAAAACATATAAATTGTATATGATTACGTTCATTTTTGGTCAGTTCTTCTATTTTAAAGTAATACATTTATTTCTTAAAAACGGTTGCATTGTGAAACACGTCTCTTCCAAATCTTCACCGTGCAGCCGAAGCAACATAATAAATTGCTTTAATAACGTTGCTGAATCAACGGTCATTTCAATTTACGATTTGTTATATGTTTCCTTTTTTGCTTAAAAATTGGCTACGTAAACATTAATTCAAAAATAGGAAGAAATCATTCGTTTCCTGTAGCCACTTCATTTGCTTTAATTATTTCACGTGATTCAAGCAGGTGACCGTGTCCATTCACTCGACCTTTATCTATATTTTTGTTTTAAATTTCTTTCCTCTGTTCACTTGGGTAATTATAGTATGATTCTCAACCTATTGGTCTGCCTTTCCTTCTTTCCTTCGGCAATCCAAAAAAATAACCTTTAATTATTATCTCATTTCTTGCCTGCACAGTTACAGACAATCAATTAGTTAATTGCATGTTGTAGTCTGTTCACGACTATTTGGTTCGTAAAAATTATTAAGCGTTTTTACCCAGAGCAGCCAACTCACCTACATCGTTCTATATCTATTTATTTGTGTACAATTTCAAACTTTTCCATTTTCTTTGATTGATAGATTTGTTGCCTTTATCTATTCTTTCTCTCCCTGTCTTTATTGCTTAAAGGAAAGCAATCCCTCAAAACATGAATATTTGATTATAGCCAGCCGTTACCTATACCCAAATTTCCATTTTTATGACCGTCATTCGAATATCAAACTTATATACTTTTTGCATTCATTTCACTCATTCAATTTTACGTTTCTTATTCTAGCTTTTAAACATTGAGCTCCTCCCTTATATTTCTCTGTAGCATTTACTTCTCTTCTCTGTTTCTTCTTTTTTTTTCCCCCTCTGTTAGCTTCTCAAAACCATCACTCCGTGGCTCCTCCCTGATCTTCCACCCCTTGTGCTACTCCGTCGCCACTTAGACCTTGTACTCCTTCTTTTACGTAAGTATATTTTTTTTATAAACCTATGGTATAATATAATATATAATGTGTACGTTAGTTTATATGCTTATATATAAACACACACATTGCTGTATGTTTATGAAAGAAAATATGTATATATTACACACTATATTCTTTGTTTTTTTAAAATATATAAGTGTTATAGGGTATGAGGTACACATATATAAAGTTATATGTTGTATAAGAATATAAGTGGATTTGTACAGATAAAGCATGGGTTTATTGATATTATAATTACGTAAATACTGATTTTATATGAACGGTTATATGATCTATTTTATATATTATAGAAATTGGAAAATCTAGTTCGACAATGAATATATGTTATACTGTTTATGTATTTACAGTAATATATATTGATTTTGTTTAAGTATGATATAGACAGTGTTTATAAATTTTTTTTTAAAAATAAGTTATATTAGTTTGGATTTTACCTGTTGGGTTAGATAGGGTCACTGAGTATACATATGTATATATTTCTACCTTATATACGTTTGTGTGTATATATATATATATATTTGTTAATTATATTTTCAGTTATATGTTAGTTATAATATATTATGGTTGTAGTATTCCTAATATTTTAAAACGGAAAATATATATTGTTGGAAACTTGTAATACAATCGCGTTTGTATATTTTCTATTTAAGTTTATATAACTTTATATATATGTGTGTATATATAATATAAAATTTTGTTCGCAAATGTCTCTATGAGTATACATTAATTGGTTTTAAAAGATATAAGTATGTGGAGACTTTGTTCGAAGTGTTGAATTAAATTTTAATTTGAGATATATGATTAAATTGATTTAAGTAATAAATAAAAAAATTATATACATCAATTTCTGTCATATCAAGATGGTTCTAATTCGTTTTCACTAAATTCTTATCTCTCAGCTTTGTTGAATTCGTGCCAATCTAGCGTTGCGTTGAAATTTGTAGCTTGTTGTGTTGTCTATCTTCTCTAGCCTCTAACCTCAAAAGGTGGGCAATCACTCACGATTAACATTTTTTTATTTATTAAATTTGGTTTCAATTGAAACGACAATTGAAATATACTGCTGAAGTTGGTAAAACTGTTATATATGCTATTATCTGTAAGCTGTTCACCTATGGGATATGACACCATATCCTATTGTTTATACTTTATTTAGTTACTGTTGATATATGCCTGTTGTTATATTATTATCATATCCTGTTATATTATTATTATCTGTTATCACTCTGCAAGTTCCCTGTAGTTTAGAATTCACTATGGGTTGAAATGATACATACCCGAACGGACTTTAGAATAGGAGAATTTTGTTATGGGTTGAAATGATAGACCCAAGCGATTTTCATTAAATTGAATTTGGGATTACGGGTTGAAATGCTATCCACTCGTATATATTTAGTGTACGGATTGAAATGATAAATATCCATATCACTTGACCATAAGATAAGAAATATATACAGACACCGTTGGTCCATATATAAATATTTTGAAAATAATTTCTATGGTTTTGGAAAGAAATATATGGTTTAATAAATAGATTCTTAAGACATTAGATAAATAACAAATTTTATATATAAATTTAGTAGTAATATTTGATTTAAATTAGGTGGATTTAATACGTAGAATATGGTTAAGTATATATGTAAATCTATATTTCAATAGATTTTCTTGTAATAAATTGAATAAGTAAGGTTGGGAAGGTAAATTTAGGTTTATTGGAAATGGTATTTAAATACAATTTTAATTAATCGATTTGAAATTATTGAATGAGAAATTTAAAGGTATGATTTTTAACTGGATTTTGATTTAAATGATTTAATGAATATTTCACATCTAAATAAAAAAAAAATAGTAAAATGTAAGTTAAGGTTACTTAAATGATATTGAATATAATGAGGGAATATTTCAAGACTAAAAATAATGGGGTTAAATCGAGATGTATATGAATCTGTCAATTGAACTTTGAATTGTAGAATATTAAAGCTTTGAACTATACTGGAATTTAATTGGTTTATTTGTGATTCAGATCTGTATTTGAAATCAATATAATTCGAATTTATTATTAAGAAAAATTAATTGAATAAAATTTAATTTGAAACATTGAATATTTAAAGTTTTGAAATAATATTGAAATGTAAAAGGGTATTTTGTGATTTCAAATCCGGATTTGAGATCGATAAAATGTGAAATGGTTATTTAGGAAATGAGTTGAATTGTAACGACCCTGAATTTTGGCCCTGGTTATCATATTAAATATTTAATCTGATTAAATAAAATATGAATTAATTATTTTCAAATGAATATGATTTTTGAATAATTGCCAATTGTTTATGTAAATTTGTATTTTTAAAAGGGAATTTGATCTTGGATATTTAAATAGAATCTCTTAATAATATTGATCTTATATAAGTGAATTAAAATACTATACTTGTTTATATTTGGAAATATACATATGGATGTTAATGTTTCAATTAAATCTAATTCTAACAAAATAAAATATAAATGTAAAATATAAATGTAAAACATAAATCAAATATATGTATATAACTTAAATAAGTAATGGTAAAGTACAAATGGATAATGAATACAAATATAAGTGAGAATCATTTTGAATATGACTTGAACATTGATAGTTAAATATAAAGTATTAATGTAAAATTTAAAATAAGAACTAATTAATTAAGAATTCTTACAACATAACTTAACAACTTGTAAACAGACTAAAATATGAAACAAGGTATAAGGACTCAAAGTATAAAGTAAAACAAAATCAAATCTAAAACCTAACTAAAACATCTATATATATATATAACTTATATAAATTAGAAGTTAACTAAACAAGATATTTTCTTATACAAACTGACAACAACTATATGTGTATTAATTATTCAAGCTGGGAATAATGATACAAATGTTTTCAAAGCAAACCAATAAGTGAATGGACCTGACACATATGGTTTGATACAAGTATCTTCAGTAAATGGCTTTCTTGAAAATGTACTTTTCATATCCAATCAATATTCTCAGTAAACATATGCATTATTCAAGCAAACAAGTAACAAAAATATGATTAAGTTTTACACCATACCTTCTCACATAAATCTAAACATAAGAGATAAAATAATAAAACAAATGTTGCAAAGGGGTATGATCCTCATTCATAAAGTGTAAACACAACCTGACACATATTGTTTGATACCTATCTTCAGTAACAAGCTTTCGTGAGATACATATAAAAAAAAAAAAATAAAGGAAGCAAACTCAGTAAACATAATTATGTGAAACAAGATTTAGCAACACAATCAATGCTCCTCTGATTCGAGCACATTTTTGTGTTCATTATAATTTGCACAAATCTTTATCTTTTACAGTGAATAGACCTGATTAACATTTGAAACAAAGATAGTATATATTATTAGTACATGCTGTCAGTATATAGGTATGTATTATGTATGACCTGTAGGAGATTATGCAGACAAGATTAATAAGATATTTATGTACTAATAAGGTATGTATAGACAATAGGTACATAGCATTTAATGTTTCATTTTCTCAGCAAGCTTTGGGCCGAATTCAAGATCATATAAAAAAAAAAAGAAGCTTGCCTGATAAGACAAAATTTGAAACAGTATATTAACAGATAACACCTAACCAAGATGAAACATATTTCTTTCATAACTTCTTATATTCTATATATATATATAGATGTTCATCTTTTATTTAGTTTAGTCAGTAACATAACTATACCTGAAAGAAGAAAAATATAAGGGGAAAAAAAAAGAAGAAAAGGAAATCCGCAAACAAACTCAACAACAAAACATAAAGAGTTTTAGGAAATTCGAACTGCAGTTCTTCAACAAATCTTTGCTTTTTGTTTCAACTACTTTAAGGTGAGTAAACATTAAATATAAAGTTTAAGTTTAATTTAAGACAGTTAGGAATTTATTGATACTATTGTTTGCATATGTGATGGTTAACTTAGTGTGCTTTAAATCTTCTCTGTGATGTCCCTCAGGGTTGAGATTTTTCTTCGAATTCAAAATTTTACTTACCAGATTGATAAAGGCTTAAGTTCTTCAATTATACAAGATAGTACACCTACATCAAGATTTAAAACCTGATCAAATTATGTTCTGTTAGAAATTTACACTGCAAACTTATTTACAAGCAAATCTAGTGATAAATGAGTAAGGTTCGATTGCTGTAGAATTTTAATTCAAGTTTATATTTTGAATCCTTAGGTAAATTGATGATTTTTAAAACTAAAAAGAAGATTTTTAGTGTGATAATGTAAGAGCAGTGCAGAATGAAATGAAAATTGAACTACTGTCAATTTCCAGCGATTTAATCAACTATAAATGTTCAAACTTGGATCGAACCAAGCTTAAACACTGTTGATCGCGTAAAAATTATCAGATAATTTTTATCTGTAGTGAATTAAGGGTTTGAGCTTGATTTAGGGTTTTTATTCAAGTTTTGGTATATACTGTAAACGCGATGAGTTCTTCATCTCTTCGTGATCGAGTTGCTCGAACTCGGGTGGGTGGTTTCCTGGAGTGGTGACGATTGTGTGGGTAAAGTTTCAGCAACTCCGATGGCGTGATTGACAGTGGCGAGGTGATGATGATGTTTGGGAAGAACTCTGATCTCGGTCGACCTACTGTTTTTCATTTCGACTTTCCTGAAGGCTTTTGGATTTTGGTTTTAGGGTGTTCGAGTGATTTGTGGTGTGTCTGGGATGTGGGGGTTCGCCGGAGGCCGTTGGTGCTTCCGTGCACGTGCACGGCAGGGAGGAGGAGACAGCGTCGTGTCTGTGGAAATTCTCGAGGCATGCTCGAACATTTTGGGTATTTTCTTCGGGTTTGAGTGAGTTCGTAGTGCGTAAGTTAGATCCTGGAGCTGTAGTATATAGCGTAGTTTAAAACTAAAACTAAAAAAAATAAAAAATAAAGGGAGAAGATGAAAGAGGGATGTACAGAGGACTCGGAGAAGCTTGGTGTATGACTCGAGTTACGCGCGGGATTTTAAAGGAGGGGACTCGGGTACCTTCCAACAACAGTATTTTATAAATATAAATCTTAACTTAAAAGGATTTTAACAGTTTTTAGTTAAAACTTAGATACAAGGTTTAGATATTTAGTTAGTACTTAACAAATGTGATTAACACTTGATTTATTATTTTTAATTAAGCAATTGATTTAAGTTAAGAATAAAGTTAATCAACATTTATGAATTCAAACTTAAGAAAATTGTTTTCAAATGTTATTTAAGATCAATTGTAATTAAGGATTAAGTAATGATTATGGGATTAATAAATTGTAATTAACTACTTATGATAATTAATGAATGAATTAATAGTTAATTAAGTAAGTAATCAAACTAAGAATAAATTAACAATGAACTAAGTAATTAGCACTTAATAAATGTGTAATTAAATTTTATTAAGAAGTTAATTTATGATTTAAGAATAGTTAATTAAGAATTTAAGTGAAACAAATTAATTAAGCGATTGAATGATTAAGGAAAAGCTAATTAAGTATTTAAGTAATTAAGGAATTAATTATTTATTGTAATTAATGAAGTTTAAAATGAATTGTTTAAGTTAATTAATTAAGTTTAATTAATTTAAATAATTATTCGGTGATGTGATAAGTGAAATTACTTGGAAAAGTAATTGATGATAATGACTAGAAGAAATTAATTAAGGTTGATAATGGAAGTAATTTGAGTATAATTACTTTGTGTAATTTAATCAAGGGATTGATTAAAGGAAATCAGTTGAGAAGTGATTAAGTGATGTGATAAGAGTAATTGAAGGAGATTGATTACTGAATAATATTAATCAGGGATGATTAATAAATAGAGTTTAATTGAAGATTTAATTACTTAAGGTAATTCATTTAATAGAGGATAATGAAATGAAATGTAATTAGCAATCATTAAATAATAATGAAAGATTAAAGAATAATTAATTGGTAAAATTAAGTAGTAATGTAATGTATAAAATTGAAGGTTAGTTTCTATATTTGGATTAGATAATTAGTTTGGGAAAATAATGAAAAAATGATTACTTAAATAAAATTAAATGTAAATTAATCAAGTGATTAATTTATTAACTGATTGACAGGTCAATAGTTATATAAGTAAGAATTATAATGGTTAACTAATTAATTTAATTTATTTTAAATTAATTAGAGATGCAAGTAATTAATTTAATTCATTTTAAATTAATTATGGCTTATATGATTGCTTATGTATGGATGGATGATATTGTTTGTCTTGAATGATTTGAGATTTCTAGTTTGAGATAAACGATGCTACATGAAATGCATGTTTGATTTAAATATGATGATAATATGGATTATCTGTTGTGATGATAATATTGATTATCTGTTTATGATGATGATGTTCTATTGTGATATTGTGAGTTATCTATCTGTGTGCATATGGATAATTACATTGTTTATTTTATAACTCTAAAACAACTTGGCCCTAAAAGACACGTATTGGATTTCGATGAGACCGGGATCGGGTTTCCACATTTGGAATATTCGAAAACCACATCGATCCAAATTAACGTTAGGTCGTTAATCTGATGTGAAGATGAAGATTCAGAATGCAAGGGTTGTCGTCGTTAACTCTGAGGGTGATTCCAAAATGAGTGTAACGAGATAATGCCTTCGGTTTCGTTCGAACCCAGAACGAACTTGTATGGATTGAATGCTTTCAACACATCGTCAGGCGGACGATGAGCATTCTAAGAAATTTGTTCTCTAAAGGTAATCGTAGCCTCAAGCCTCATCAACCGGGAATGGCTAAAACAGGGGAGATGCAGCAAGGTTAGGTGGGTCATGCCCAAGCAGGACAAGATATTTCCCTGTCTAGATGTCCCTTTTTATTCGGCTTAGTGGGTGGTTGGGCACGCCAACCACGGGGTTTATCTTGTTCGGGACTGTTCAGTAAGGAATGGTTCCGGCCTTGTGTTGCAGGGGATGAAGGGAGTAATCCTCGGTACGGTGATCTAGGCCCCGTACTGTGACGGGCGGTACCCCAGTAGCCCTACCATTGTATGGAATCCATTTTCCAATAAGTGCCCACGGTTTTGATTGTATTACCCACTTTTGTGGCTAGTAGCTGGAATTTAATAATGTAACAATTTCGGCTATTTTCTATTTACTTGAAAACCCTAGACACTATTATAATATCACAGAATTTCCTATGAAATGTTTTGGTTAGCGTAAGGTAAAAACTTTCCCGTATTTATTTGTGTGGAGTCTTACGTGATACCTTTATTTTCAAATGTTTTTCAAAGTTAAACAATTTAAACCGTTTACTCATACCAGACCCATGTCTGACCCGGAGTTTATTTTTGTTTTTCATAAACTCTCGGGTACCCAAATTTTTACGGGTAGTCAAGGGATTCAGGTTAGCTTTGACGTATTCTGGAGGAGCAATGGAGCAGGAGGCTTCAGCGTTGTAGATATCTATCTAGTTCCGCTGTGTTAGTTAGAGTATGTTGTATATTGAGATGTATGTAGTGACTGATGTATATATAACATTGTCAAATGTAAAATATTGTATAACTCTGATATATGTAAACTATGTAATTGTTTATGTGATGTATTATATTTTATTCCATTCCGCTGTGAGATTCTGATGTTGTTGTTCTTTCTTTCTCTTCCTTTTCTATTTCTACCTCTTTCTTTCTTCATGATGATACGTCTTTCTGGTAGTAGAAGGGCGGGTCGTCACAGTTGGTATCAGAGCTGAAAGGTTAAGTGAGAACCTTGGCTCTGGTGGAGATTTCTCATTCGAGATAGAGTCGGTAGTACTCTAGAATGAGTCTGAGCGTAATAATAGATATGAGCGCGTACTTTTTAGTGGATATAAAATGGTTTTATATTATGTTGATTGATTTATTGAGTGGTATATGAACCTTCGTCGGTGCAGTCTGTACAACTTTACCGAAGGGGTTTCTAAACACTTGAATAGAACAATTCGACATGATATTGTTTTCAAAAGTGGGTGAATTAAATAATTTCATCCAAAATCTATTTTGATATATATAAAAAAAATAATGTTTCTATAATTATTATATATATATAATTATAGCATTGGGATGATAGTGTTAATAGACAAATAAGGATTATAAAGATTTACAATGGCTTATATAACCAAGGAAGTAAGAAATTTAATTTGGAATTAAAATTTAAAAATGAAGTTGAAAAGAGGACTTATTTTGAATTAAGTTGGGAGTTTAATTTAATTTTGGAATTAAACTAATGATTAAAAATATAATAAATTAATGAAGTACATCAAATTTACAATGTAAATGAATTTGATGTGGAAATCAAATAGAAATAAAAATTTTGTTGAAATTAACTTAAGCTTAATAATTGGATTCAAATTTAAGATTTGAATAAAATGAATTGAGATATAGATGATATTAAAATGAAATTAAGTTCTTATTTAATCAAATCCAAATGGGTTGGTAGAGTAAAGAGAATAGTATGGTGCTTAATTTAATGGAAGTTAAGATAAGCAAATTGAATTGGAATAAATATATTCCGATAACTTGTAAAGTAAATTGGCAACACATTGATTAGGAATATTTTTGGCTATAGATGAGTGTTCAATCTTGAGTTAAAATGAAATATGAATATATTCAAGCTTATATTGGGTAAAATGTGAAAATATGAATGTGAGACTTATGAGAGAAAATATGGGGAAATTAAATAGTAGGCCAAGATAAGATTGTTTTGTATTTGGAATAAAAAAAAAACACAAAATTGAATTATGAAATAAAATTGAACACTGGTAAAATAATAAGATGATTTTTTTTGAAGATAAAAGTCCAATATGGAATTGGAAATGGAAGTGAACTAATTTGGAATAAATTGGTTGATTGAATAGATTAATGAGATTTAAATTGATTAAACAGAAGTTTGATTATGAGATAATAATGGGATTGATCTAGGTGAGTACCAAATAAGCTGGAAATAAATTTAAGTGTGAAATTGAAACAAATAAATTAATTTAAGATTAAACTTTATAGAAGCGTAGCTTCAAGGGAAGTGAGAGTTTATTTAGTAAAAGCTTGAATGATGATTCAAGTTGAATGAAATAAAATCTTTATTCAAATAGAATAGTTGGATAAAAATTAAATTTGTATAAATAAACTCTGATGGCTTATCAAAAGAATTTAAATGCTTGAAATAAAAAGTATGCTTGTTTGATACAGGTAAGATCTGAAATTTAAAATGAAAATAAATGTGATTAAGAGTAAATGAATGTAAATGTGGAGAATAAATAAATTTGGGGCTCATAAAGTTTAAAATTTAAAAGTAGAATTATAAGTTAAAATACAATTATTTTGAACTTGGGAAATGAAATAGGTATCCAAACCAGAATTACAAACTAGTAATAAACTCAAAAACTATAATGAAGTGATTTTTGTGATAAAATCAAATATTGAATTGGAAGTGGAAATAAACTAAGATGAAACAAATTAGTAAACTAAATATGTAAATGAAATTGGAATTGGTCAAATAAAGTTGGATGATGAATTAATGAATTTGATTGTGAATTAAAAAGAATGGGAGGCTGAGACCTCAAGTTATGTATGAATATAAAATTCAACTTGGATAGGGGTTGTATCTTATAGGATTGAATTGCCAGAACGGATGTTTGGAATTCATAATGTATCCCATGCATCTCAACTTGGAATTTTGTTTAGGATCCATCATTAGTTGTAGAACTGGTAGCTCAAGGAGATTTGGGAAGTCAAGCGGAGTTTGACTGTAGTCAGGAATCCTGTTCAGACTGTTGATCAACCGAGAGGCAACTCGGGAGTAAGTAGTGAAGCTTGTCGAGTGCAGTGGAACGAAGATCTCAGTGGTTACACCTGGGAGACTCTGGATAGTTCTAGGAAAGTTTATCCGGATTTGTGTTCGGATAGCTAGTGTTGTTTGTTAGGATAAACTGTTTGATTGTTTGTTGTTGTAGGAATGATATGTATGTGTGAATGGTTAGTATAACAGCTTTTAAATTATCTTTGTTTTAAATTTCGGGGACGAAATTCTTTTAAGGGGGAGGAATGTAACGACCCTGAATTTTGGCCCGGGTTATCGTATTAAATATTTAATCTGATTAAATAAAATATGAATTAATTATTTTCAAATGAATATGATTTTGGAATAATTGCCAATTGTTTATGTAAATTTGTATTTTTAAAATGGAATTTGATCTTGGATATTTAAATAGAATCTCTTAATAATATTGATCTTATATAAGTGAATTAAAATACTATACTTGTTTATATTTGGAAATATACATATGGATGTTAATGTTTCAATTAAATCTAATTCTAACAAAATAAAATATAAATGTAAAATATAAATGTAAAACATAAATCAAATATATGTATATAACTTAATTTAAATAAGTAATGGTAAAGTACAAATGGATAATGAATACAAATATAAGTGAGAATCATTTTGAATATGACTTGAACATTGATAGTTAAATATAAAGTATTAATGTAAAATTTAAAATAAGAATTAATTAATTAAGAATTCTTACAACATAACTTAACAACTTGTAAACAAGACTAAAATATAAAACAAGGTATAAGGACTCAAAGTATAAAGTAAAACAAAATCAAATCTAAAACCTAACTAAAACATCTATATATATATATAACTTATATAAATTAGAAGTTAACTAAACAAGATATTTTCTTATACAAACTGACAACAACTATATGTGTATTAATTATTCAAGCTGGGAATAATGTTACAAATGTTTTCAAAGCAAACCAATAAGTGAATGGACCTGACACATATGGTTTGATACAAGTATCTTCAGTAAATGGCTTTCTTGAAAATGTACTTTTCATATCCAATCAATATTCTCAGTAAACATATGCATTATTCAAGCAAACAAGTAACAAAAATATGATTAAGTTTTACACCATATCTTCTCACATAAATCTAAACATAAGAGATAAAATAATAAAACAAATGTTGCAAAGGGGTATGATCCTCATTCATAAAGTGTAAACACAACCTGACACATATTGTTTGATACCTATCTTCAGTAACAAGCTTTCGTGAGATACATATAAAAAAATAATAATAATAAAGGAAGCAAACTCAGTAAACATAATTATGTGAAACAAGATTTAGCAACACAATCAATGCTCCTCTGATTCGAGCACATTTTTGTGTTCATTATAATTTGCACAAATCTTTATCTTTTACAGTGAATAGACCTGATTAACATTTGAAACAAAGATAGTATATATTATTAGTACATGCTGTCAGTATATAGGTATGTATTATGTATGACCTGTAGGAGATTATGCAGACAAGATTAATAAGATATTTATGTACTAATAAGGTATGTATAGACAATAGGTACATAGCATTTAATGTTTCATTTTCTCAGCAAGCTTTGAGCCGAATTCAAGATCATATAAAAAAAAAGAAGCTTGCCTGATAAAACAAAAGTTGAAACAGTATATTAACAGATAACACCTAACCAAGATGAAACATATTTCTTTCATAACTTCTTATATTCTATATATATATAGATGTTCATCTTTTATTTAGTTTAGTCAGTAACATAACTATACCAGAAAGAAGAAAAATATAAGGGAAAAAAAAAGAAGAAGAAAAGGAAATCTGCAAACAAACTCAACAACAAAACATAAAGAGCTTCAGGAAATTCGAACAGCGGTTCTTCAACAAATCTTTGCTTTTTGTTTCAACTACTTTTAGGTGAGTAAACATTAAATATAAAGTTTAAGTTTAATTTAAGACAGTTAGGAATTTATTGATACTATTGTTTGCATATGTGATGGTTAACTTAGTGTGCTTTAAATCTTCTCTGTGATGTGCCTCAGGGTTGAGATTTTTCTTCGAATTCAAAATTTTACTTACCAGATCGATAAAGGCTTAAGTTCTTCAATTATACAAGATAGTACACCTACATCAAGATTTAAAACCTGATCAAATTATGTTCTGTTAGAAATTTACACTGCAAACTTATTTACAGGCAAATCTAGTGATAAATGAGTAAGGTTCGATTGCTGTAGAATTTTAATTCAAGTTTATATTTTGAATCCTTAGGTAAATTGATGATTTTTAAAACTAAAAAGAAGATTTTTAGTGTGATAATGTAAGAGCAATGCAGAATGAAATGAAAATTGAACTACTGTCAATTTCCAGCGATTTAATCAACTACAAATGTTCAAACTTGGATCGAACCGAGCTTAAACACTGTTGATCGCGTAAAAATTATCAGATAATTTTTATCTGTAGTGAATTAAGGGTTTGTATTCAAGTTTTGGTATATACTGTAAACGCGATGAGTTCTTCATCTCTTCGTGATCGAGTTGCTCGAACTCGGGTGGGTGGTTGCCTGGAGTGGTGACGATTGTGTGGGTAAAGTTTCAGCAACTCCGATGGCGTGATTGACAGTGGCGAGGTGATGATGATGTTTGGGAAGAACTCTGATCTCGGCCGACCTACTGTTTTTCATTTCGACTTTCCTGAAGGCTTTTGGATTTTGGTTTTAGGGTGTTCGAGTGATATGTGGTGTGTCTGGGATGTGGGGGTTCGCCGGAGGCCGTTGGTGCTTCCGTGCACGTGCACGGCAGGGAGGAGGAGACAGCGTCGTGTCTGTGGAAATTCTCGAGGCATGCTCGAACATTTTGGGTATTTTCTTCGGGTTTGAGTGAGTTCGTAGTGCGTAAGTTAGATCCTGGAGCTGTAGTATATAGCGTAGTTTAAAACTAAAACTAAAAAAAAAATAAAAATAAAGAGAGAAGATGAAAGAGGGATGTACAGTGGACTCGGAGAAGCTTGGTGTATGACTCGAGTTACGCGCGGGATTTTAAAGGAGGGGACTCGGGTACCTTCCAACAACAGTATTTTATAAAATATAAATCTTAACTTAAAAGGATTTTAACAGTTTTTAGTTAAAACTTAGATACAAGGTTTAGATATTTAGTTAGTACTTAACAAATGTGATTAACACTTGATTTATTATTTTTAATTAAGCAATTGATTTAAGTTAAGAATAAAGTTAATCAACATTTATGAATTCAAACTTAAGAAAATTGTTTTCAAATGTTATTTAAGATCAATTGTAATTAAGGATTAAGTAATGATTATGGGATTAATAAATTGTAATTAACTACTTATGATAATTAATGAATGAATTAATAGTTAATTAAGTAAGTAATCAAACTAAGAATAAATTAACAATGAACTAAGTAATTAGCACTTAATAAATGTGTAATTAAATTTTATTAAGAAGTTAATTTATGATTTAAGAATAGTTAATTAAGAATTTAAGTGAAACAAATTAATTAAGCGATTGAATGATTAAGGAAAAGCTAATTAAGTATTTAAGTAACTAAGGAATTAATTATTTATTGTAATTAATGAAGTTTAAAATGAATTGTTTAAGTTAATTAATTAAGTTTAATTAATTTAAATAATTATTCGGTGATGTGATAAGTGAAATTACTTGGAAAAGTAATTGATGATAATGACTAGAAGAAATTAATTAAGGTTGATAATGGAAGTAATTTGAGTATAATTACTTTGTGTAATTTAATCAAGGGATTGATTAAAGGAAATCAGTTGAGAAGTGATTAAGTGATGTGATAAGAGTAATTGAAGGAGATTGATTACTGAATAATATTAATCAGGGATGATTAATAAATAGAGTTTAATTGAAGATTTAATTACTTAACGTAATTCATTTAATAGAGGATAATGAAATGAAATGGAATTAGCAATCATTAAATAATAATGAAAGATTAAAGAATAATTAATTGGTAAAATTAAGTAGTAATGTAATGTATAGAATTGAAGGTTAGTTTCTATATTTGGATTAGATAATTAGTTTGGGAAAATAATGAAAAAATGATTACTTAAATAAAATTAAATGTAAATTAATCAAGTGATTAATTTATTAACTAATTGATAATTGGTCAATAGTTATGTAAGTAAGAATTATAATGGTTAACTAATTAATTTAATTTATTTTAAATTAATTAGAGATGCAAGTAATTAATTTAATTCATTTTAAATTAATTATGGCTTATATGATTGCTTATGTATGGATGGATGATATTGTTTGTCTTGAATAATTTGAGATTTCTAGTTTGAGATAAACGATGCTACATGAAATGCATGTTTGATTTAAATATGATGATAATATGGATTATCTGTTGTGATGATAATATTGATTATCTGTTTATGATGATGATGTTCTATTGTGATATTGTGAGTTATCTATCTGTGTGCATATGGATAATTACATTGTTTATTTTATAACTCTAAAACAACTTGGCCCTAAAAGACACGTATTGGATTTCGATGAGACCGGGATCGGGTTTCCACATTTGGAATATCCGAAAACCACATCGATCCAAATTAACGTTAGGTCGTTAATCTGATGTGAAGATGAAGATTCAGAATGCAAGGGTTGTCGTCGTTAACTCTGAGGGTGATTCCAAAATGAGTGTAACGTGATAATGCCTTCGATTTCGTTCGAACCCGGAACGAACTTGTATGGATTGAATGCTTTCAATACATCGTCAGGCGGACGATGAGCATTCTAAGAAATTTGTTCTCTAAAGGTAATCGTAGCCTCAAGCCTCATCAACCGGGAATGGCTAAAACAGGGGAGATGCAGCAAGGTTAGGTGGGTCATGCCCAAGCAGGACAAGATATTTCCCTGTCTAGATGTCCCTTTTTATTCAGCTTAGTGGGTGGTTGGGCGCGCCAACCACGGGGTTTATCTTGTTCGGGACTGTTCAGTAAGGAATGGTTCCGGCCTTGTGTTGCAGGGGATGAAGGGAGTAATCCTCGGTACGGTGATTTAGGCCCCGTACTGTGACGGGCGGTACCCCAGTAGCCCTGCCATTGTATGGAATCCATTTTCCAATAAGTGCCCACGGTTTTGATTGTATTACCCACTTTTGTGGCTAGTAGCTGGAATTTAATAATGTAACAATTTCGGCTATTTTCTATTTACTTGAAAACCCTAGACACTATTATAATATCACAGAATTTCCTATGAAATGTTTTGGTTAGCGTAAGGTAAAAACTTTCCCGTATTTATTTGTGGGGAGTCTTACGTGATACCTTTATTTTCAAATGTTTTTCAAAGTTAAACAATTTAAACCGTTTACTCATACCAGACCTATGTCTGACCCGGAGTTTATTTTTGTTTTTCATAAACTCTCGGGTACCCAAATTTTTACGGGTAGTCAAGGGATTCAGGTTAGCTTTGACGTATTCTGGAGGAGCAATGGAGCAGGAGGCTTCAGCGTTGTAGATATCTATCTAGTTCCGCTGTGTTAGTTAGAGTATGTTGTATATTGAGATGTATGTAGTGACTGATGTATATATAACATTGTCAAATGTAAAATATTGTATAACTCTGATATATGTAAACTATGTAATTGTTTATGTGATGTATTATATTTTATTCCATTCCGCTGTGAGATTCTGATGTTGTTGTTCTTTCTTTCTCTTCCTTTTCTATTTCTACCTCTTTCTTTCTTCATGATGATACGTCTTTCTGGTAGTAGAAGGGCGGGTCGTCACATGAATTTTAAATTAATAAATTGAGATTGGACTAAAATTTGAATTTAGAATTTGAATGGATTTGAATCACATCTTTGAAAGTGATAAAATTTGAATATATATATATATATATATATATATATATATATATATTAGATGAAATGATATTTTGGTTTTGAAGTATAAATTAAATTGAAATATCCACGGTGTTATAGCGTATATTTCTACATTATAGATAGTTCCATGGATCCTTAGAGAATGGTTATCCCATACATCCTCTAAGTTACTTGTATTTCAGTTGGTATTTCACTTGAGTTGGATTTATTGATATAAGAATGTTAATCCTGACTCGAGTGTTTTGCTTTACGCTCGGGTCAGACTGAGTGATACAGCATTTGAGACTCACCTTCGAAGTTGGAGCTTTGCTTGAAGATCCAGCTATCTACCTTTTCTGTCATCCAGTCGATTGGTTCAGAGAAGTCATCTGCCCGTACTGGAGACTTCACTGCATCTAGGATATCCTGATGTATTTTATTTCTAACTTTGTTTATATAGTAGCTTCATGAATTACTATTCATTTATTCCGCTGCGTATTATTATACTACTTTGTGTCTGTGATTCTGTGATTGATTTATTTACTGTATATGTTTTTCCAAATTTAAATTAACAATTCGGTATTTTGAATTATTCAAGTCGGATATGTATGGTTTTATTGTCGATTTGAATGGTCCAAAATAGCGGGTCGTTACAGTTGGTATCAGAGCTTTGGCTCTAGGCAAAACTTAGCTTATATGGTAAATTTATTTACAGAATCACTTTCGTTCGAGTTGAATCTCTTTCTTTTGACTTGATATCCTTTGAACATTGGAACGTTCCATGTGGTTCAAAAATTCATTCTTGTCTCTCTCTATTTATATTCTTTTGATTCTGGAGTATCCAATGACTCCACTGAATGATTTGTAAAGGCGGTGAAACTCCTTTACAATTGGCATTGATTCACCGGAGATTTATCTATCTCTCGGTTTAGATGCTACTATCTCTTGTTATTCTGAAATATATCTCTGGAGATCGAATGTCGAATTGCCTCGGAATTCTGCACCAATCTAATTTTGGAATCACGTTTGACCGGTAAAGGTCGCCCGCGATTTATAGAAGTATATCCATTTTCTATTTTGTAATTTAATTATCTCATCTTCGATCGAGTCTATCTTCGAATCAGGATTCTATTGATTGGAGTTCCTCTAAATTAAATCTCTATCTTTGTTTTAAAATCCATTCTTGAATCATCCTTTGAAAATCGGGTTTTTTTTATTTTAAAATTGTTTTATATGCCGAAATTTTTATTTGGGTAACTATGATTTTTTTCTATATATAAAAGAGAAAACGTTTTCGATAAGTATTATATACCTTTAAAAAAAACGAGAATTTGAAGTTTTGAAAAGATTTGAAAATTTGAAAATATTATAATTGAATTTGAAATATGAGAGATTGGGCTTCGGTATTTTTGAAAATTGGTTTAAGATTTTGAAATATATAATAATAAGATTTGAAAGTATATTCTGAATAAGAAATGTTTCATATGACTTCAAATGAGTTCCAAGGATTTCGAAAAAAAATTCAAAGAAGTTTTCAAGAAAATAGAAGTCTAGAACTCACTTATGTTGCTGGAAAATAAATTTCAGTGATGAGTGCACGCATCATCGACCTTGATTTTCGAGTTTCAGAGTGGGGAGATGCCACTTTAATAGCTTTGCTATGCGAGTGACTTTGTGAAACCAATTTTGATTTCAAATTCCGAAGTATGATTTGATAGTCGAAAGATATAGGTATATATATTTGAAATAATTTAAAGTAAGCCGGTGTTCAATCCTCGAGTTTTCGATTTGTTTTAGTGTAACTCTATTTAAAAAAAATTGATTTACCGATTTGTTGCTGATTTCCAACTCTTGGATTTGATATTTGATTTCACCGACTATTTTGAAGGTTCAAGCACTTCCAAATCAAGGTTTAAAATTTTAAAACTAAGAAATTTCAAAGAGTATAAAATATTTGATAAAGAATATAAGTTTAGTTTTGCATGTTTAAAGTATGAAGAGTATGACTTAAGTAAATTTGAAACTTTTGTTAAATAAATAATTTGAAAAAGGAAAATTGGATTTTTCATATAGAAATAAATAGTTTAAAGGTTTTAAAGGGATAATTATAAATTTAGAAACCATTTTGAGTATAATTGATTTTGAGAAGAATATTTCGTTTTGAAATTAGATTGGAATTAAAACCAGTACCTATATGATGATTTTGGAAATGAATTTGTTTGACCTAAATTTTGTTGATTTGGAAATTTGGATTATTTTCTAAACTTATTGTTTAAGAAACTTTGAAACTGAATATATTTAATTTGGAAGAAAATTTGGTGAAATAATATATGACTTGAAACTGAAATGTTATTGAAACAAGAAAAAAATTGAGAACCTTGATTTACTGAATACTTGATTTGGGAGTTATCGAACTTATATAAAACTGATTTGTATAGTACGAAATTGATTTGAAACCTATTGATTTGAAATGTACTCAATTTGGAAAGAGAAATTTTATATAATCGAAGTCTATATAAGTGTGATTTGATATACTATTGATTGGGAAAGTATTCGATTGAAAATGGAATCCTATATATAATGGACTTTATATAAGTATGATATTTGAAAGTGATTTGAAAAGGTACTATATGATACATATTTTCGAAGTAAAGATATGGAAAGTGCCTTCTGCTTGATATCCGCTTTGTGGCCACATTGTGGATTCATTCTATCGATATTATTCTCTCTGATTTTTGGTTTTTCGGATGTGATACTCGAGTGTCCCACCGTGGCGTAACCCATGGTTTTTTTTCTCGTGACTGCATAGCGCAACTGTCTGGCTGAGATGGCCTAGGGGTACGGATTATTACCTGGGGGATACAGGTGTAACCATTGTGTATCCTGCAATCTATGTAGGTCGCATTAGTAGCGAAACTGCCTAGCTGAGACAGCCTAGGGGTACAGATTGTTTCCTGGGGGATCCAGGCGTAACTATTGTGTATCCTGCACCCTACTAGTCATCATGGCGTAACTCGTAGGGCTGAGAAAGCTTACGGATACGGATTCTTTCCTGGGGGATCCAGGCGTAACCATTGTGTATCTGCGAACCATGGTTAGACAAAGGTTTTGGTTTGGTTATTTTGTTTGGATTGTACTTTCCATATCTGTTTTTAAAGGTTTTTCAAGTATTTTCACTGGTTGTTGAAACATTTCTACTAAGTACTTGAAGAATTCTAGCTTTACGCCTGATCAACGCATGGCCAGAGTCTACAAGAACGAGGATAAACTTGTTGAAACATCGAGTTATAGAAGTATTTTTGAAGGGAAAATTGGTTTCGAAATAAAAGTATTTTTTTTGAAAAGGTATTTTATTATAAAAGTATTTCCAACAAGAAATTTTGTATTTATCTTTGAAATTGAAATTCTTTTGGTTTGAAGTTAACTATTCGTGCCCGATACTATTCTTTTGAATCTACCTTATCTCCTCAGCTTTAGTTATTCACCTTGATTCGGTTTTCCGAATCTACCTTCTTTCCTTGTTGGATATAACCTTTTTAAATATTTTTTATTTATATACTACATGGTATAATAGAAAATTTTTAGTGTTTCAGAAGTTATTGATTAATTATAACATATTTAAAGAGAATGATTATTAATTTATCTATAATGTTGGAAGTATCTTGAGATAAAAAAGAAAAAAATTATAAATTTTGGATTTAATATTTTCGATAGCTTCTTGTAAATATAAGTAATAAAGTAAATAATTGTTTTCAAAGGAGTTTTGAAAAGTATCAAAGTATTAAAGAAAATTAAATTTCAAATGAAGTTTTTAAATGAATATTTCAAGTAAAATTTGTATAGTTTTAAATTAATTGTTTATCTTGTACTTCAATCTATTTTTTTCTTTCTATTTGTTGCTATTCCCCTACCTCCTTCCTTTTCGGGGACGAAAAGTTTTGAGTGGGGGAGAGTGTAACAACCCATAAAATTTTTAACGATTTTTAATAATGTATTTAATTAAATTTTGGTGAAATTTTAAATAATAATATTTTGAGAATAAAATTTAATGTGTGGATTACATATAATTAAATATAAGTAGTCAATAAATAAGAAAACATATAAATTTTGATTACGTTACTAGTTAATTAATTTAGGCGTACGTTCGTTTTAATTATTGCATCTATTGTACGCACTCTTTTATTTCATATCTTAGCTGTTAAAAATCAAATCAGCACGTGCATTTTAAAAAAAAGAATTAAAACCCTACCTCCAATTCACATGTAGAACTTTCCACTTTCATTTGCGTCTCCGTATTTAATAGGAATAAAAATCTTTGATTTCCTGACCGTTTCAAAATCTCTTCCCATCTTCATTTTTTGCAACGCAGTTCAGATCCGGAAAAAAAGGGTAATGGGTAACGATCCAAAATTTTAGACCAATTTAAAATTCTAATTTTTATTAAAATATTGAACAAAATTTGGTAGAAACAAAAGTGACGGGAATAATAATAGTTTATATGAGATTTACAATTTGAATTAAAACAACAAATGTTAAGAATTTAATAATAATTGTCAATTGTAAATATTGATGTGACGCCCCACCTCTATACCCACGCTAGCCATGAACACTACGGTGTAGTGCTGTCAACTAGCACGGAGAATAAGGCTGTTGAGGAGTGGCCATCAATAGTTAGGCCTTACACTAGTATTTGTTATCTCGATAGGAGTGGTATATATATAAATATTCTTTCATTTTTCATTTCTGGTTTATTTTCTCCCATCGACATACCCCAATTCCAGTATAAAACGAACTACGATGGTTCGTAATAGTTTAGAACAGTAAATATAAAATATTACACAGATAATATAATGCGGAACACAAATAAAACAGAGAGTCTCATATATACAATAACTGATGTCAGTTACAATACATTTGATACAATACATATAACACGGTACATAAGATACAACTACCACAGTCGATTCAGGAAGTTACATATACAAGTACATTAACATATATAATATACATGAATACATATCTTCCTATACAATTATACAGACTACTACAAATGACGACGACTACTCCAAAAGATATGAAAGAACTTCATAGCTCTAGCAGCAACCCAAAGCTAAAAATCTACAACCTGTAAATACTCGGTCTGACACGAGTATTAAATTCAAAAGAAAATAATACTCGGGTCAGTCTAATTCAAACTCGGTTATTAGTGCACAGAAGCAATAATAATTAAACAATGAATAGACGACAGTAATTAAACCAAATCAGAATGCACTTCAAAATATTGAATTGAATAAACAAAACAGTTCAAACCATTGAAATATCAATTAAAATATTAATTCAAGTAGGGCTGCAGTACACGCACGCGTGCACTGCCTCGCCACTACCGCACATGGAATACGCAAAAGATCCATAAATCAAACAAATAGAATATCATACACGCCATACCGTGTGGCTGCAGTTCACGCTTGCGTGCACTGCCTTGCCACTACAGTGACGATGTACCCAATGAATACCGTGTGGCTGCAGTTCACGCTTGCGTGCACTGCCTCGCCACTATAGTGATAATGTACACAACCGGGCACAAGGTTAAACCCAAATAAATTACGGTTCAACACAGGGGCAACATATGTGTACAAGGTCAAATAATCAAATATACAACAGAGCTCCATGGAACAAATACTTTTGAATGGAGGCAGTGTAACAGGCAAGAGGTTCAAGTGTAAATCCATTATCAAAAATGTAGACTGCCTTACATACGACCAATACTTCATAAAACAGGTAGACAAACTGTCTCAAGTGGTCAAGACAGCTGCAACCAATGGTCAAACTCGAGGTGTTGGCCAGGTGACGATGCAAGTGCAAGCTACATATAGCACAGAGTGCAAAGGAGATGATCAGTGCATGAATTCATGTAGTGCAACAGGTATGCAGACCAAAGAGCAAAAATATTCTGGAACAAATGCTCAGAGAAACTCAAGCGCCCAATAATGAAATCAATTTCACTTAAATAGAAAATGCACAAGAACGTTGTGGCAACAGTTCCAGGCAACAATAACAACTCAAATGCAAGCTATGTCATGTATGGTACAGTGACAAATTGCACAAACAAGCACAAATGTGCTACAGAGAACATGCTACAGGAAGGACATGAAGGCAGTAAAGTGCTGATAGGAAACAAACTACAATCACTGAAATGAGGTGGGTGGCTAACTCAAACATTTGCATGTGATAAATCAGAGTAGTAGAGTATGTATGCTGCAAAAGAAAAATGCAGTTGCAACATGAATGCAATGGTAACCAAAAGAAATGAGGACAAGGCATCATTACAAGTAACAGTTCCCTACAAGTGAAGGAATGCATACATGCACCAGAGATGAAACCCAAACAACAACATCAAGTGGCAGTTCTAACCAAAGAACAGCATAATATGAACAAAGTACATAAAACAGTGAGACAGTGGCTCAATGTAAATGTACGAGAAGTCAAGCATCAGCTCAGACCAGAGCAGTGTAACTCACATTGGAGCATATATACGCAAACAAAAAATGAAGGCATGAAAACAACACAGCAATGAACACATTGGAGCTGCAGTAATGCCATTCACACACACATATATACATACATATATGTATGTATATACGTGGTGATAACCAGCAAACATTTCAAAAGAAATAATTAGCAAACTACTGCAAATTTTAAAAAAAAACTTTATTTAAATGCCAAGCTTCAAAAATACTCATGTGCACAACAAGACCACAAAATATACAAAGGCAAGTTACATGCAGGCATTCAGGCATGAAAACCAGAGTACAAAGCAATGACTCAAGCTACATTCAGGCATGTACACATAACCAAAGTAGACAGAGATGATATCATAAGGGACAAGTGCACTGCAAGAGCAAGTCTTAACCAAAAACGGTGACAGGCCTAAGCAATTCAAAGCAATAGTTAAAGTGTAGAAGACACAAACCTTGAACAAATTAAACCAAGTCAATTTTCTTCTCAAAGTCAAGTTCAAGTTAAGGTCGTGAGACCGAAGTCAAAGCCACAAAGAACGAATCAACCCAGAATCATCAACAACATCGAAGTCGAAAGACATAAGCACAAAAGAAGTTCACATAACAACAACGATTACCAACATCGAACGAATACAAATTGCCGAGATAAAACAATATCGAATCAACGTCGAATTGCAGAAACACTTTATAAGGAATGAATTAGATGTGAGTAAATATAATTACTCACCTTGCTTTGAAGCGATGACGAACACGACCTAATAGAAGCGGCCGAGCATCACAAAGACGAGCGAAATCGAAATCGAATCCCTAATTTGGACGAAGAGGGAACGAACGAGAGCGCCTCCATTTTTTTATTTTTTCGGTGGTTTTAGGTTTGGGGTTTTTGGGTTTTAAGAATGAAGGAACGGGTCGAAGGGATTGAAAAGGGGACGGGTACATTTGCAAAGCAAATTTTCACATGGCATCAAACATTTGAAAATGTTTGCCGAGAATTTGTTTTAAAGCCCAAATTTTCTTTTAAAAATTTATAAATCAATTTTAATTCAAAATTTAAAAACTTCAAATAGAAATTTGTGTCAATATTAATCGTTTAAATTGTCGATTATTAATCGATGCAAATACCGGGTTGTTACAGACTCCCATCCTTAAAGAAATTGCGTCCACACAATCATAAGGAGTAAATGGACAAAAGGTAACAACCATAAGAGCATGAAAGAGTAAGCTTGAACGTGTTTGCTCGATGAATTCTCTGGATTCCAAAGTGAAATCCATAGGATTTGAGAACCACAGAGCTTTCACGAGAAAAACATCTTTGTTTCGAGGGTGCTGAACCTCCGAAGCAATGATGTGACTAGAAGGTTGCTCAAGAATAAGGATCGGAAATCCCAAAGGCATTTCCGTAATTGGAAGACGTAGAAAACGTCATGAATAGCAGAAAATTGAGCCGGTACACCGTCGTAGTACAATGTAAACACCAAAGAAATCTTTTAATTTCATAAAAGAAATTCCCAAATTCTCAACAAAAATTTGATTATCAAATAGATAATCAGAATACAGAAATCACGAAACAGCAATATCTAATTATCGATACGATAATTAGGAGACAACAAAATCTAATTATCAACAAAGATAATTAGAAAACAAAAATCGCAAACATGTAACTATCAAAAACGATAATCAGGAATTACCACAACGGTAATCAAATTTCAAATCAGCAAAAATTCAATTATCAAAACGATAATCAAATCTTAAATCACAAATATTTAATTATCACAACGATAATTAAATCTCAAATCACAGATGTTTAATTATCACTAACGATAATTAAATCTCAAATATCTGATTATCACAAGCGATAATCAGAAACAACAAATATCTGATTATCAAAAACGATAATCAGAAATCACAAATATTTAATTGTCACAAACGATAAGTAAATCTCAAATTTTTAATTATCACAAAAGATAATTAAATCTAAAATATCTAATTATCACAAACGATAATCAAATCACAAATATCTAATTATCACAAGCAATAATTAGAAACAAGAAACATCTGATTATCAAAAACGACAATCAGAAACCACAAGATTATCAAAACGATAATAAAAAATACAAATATCTAATTATCACAAATGATAATTAGAAACAATAAATTTCTGATTATCAAAAACGATAATCAGAAATCACCAACATCCGATTATCAAAACGATAATCAGAAATCACAAATTATTCAATTAACGAGTCCGGAATTAACCGAAATAGCAAACGAACATGACCCATAACCATGAGTTATACTAAATCGTTTAATTCACTTCATCGTTTTTTTTTAAAGTGCATAATGGTGTATTTTAAAAATAACATTTCACATTCTCAAACGGACAAGTCCGGAATTAAGCGAATCAGTAAAAGAAAGGGGTCATAGTCCTCGATTTTTCTGAAACGTTTAAATCGCTTCCTCATTCTTTTGAAAGTGTAAACTGTAAAACTTCTGAAAACAATTTTCATTTATTTTATATAAAATAATTATAATTTACATTCTCAAACGAACAAGTCCGGAATTAAGCGAATCAGCAAAAGAAAGGGGTCATAGTCCTCAATTTTACTGAAACGTTTAATTCACTTCCTCATTCTTTTGAAAGCGCAAATCGTAAAAATTTTGAAAACAATTTTGATTTATATTTTGAAACAATTTTTAAAATACGTGATTAAAGCAGCAACATCCGTAGCAACTTCGACATACGTCAAAATTTCATCGAAATAATTGGCATCAAAATATAATACCAATGAATTTTCATTCATAAAAAATGTCACAAGAATCTTCTCAAAGATAGGAAAGGGTTTCATATCCTAAACTTGTATTCATAACAAGTCAATAACACACGAATTCACCAATGCACAAAAATTGATAAAACTTATCAATAGAAATCACGAAAATTGGTGAAGCACAAATTCCAGAAGACTACACAAGAAATCCAGAAATCACAAGATGAGAGTATGAAAACTCGAACGGAGTATGAAAACTCGAATGGGAGTATGAAAACTCGAACGGAGTATGAAAACTCGAAGGAGAGTATGAAAACTCGAACGGAGTATGAAAACTCGAACGGAGTATGAAAACTCAAAGGAGAGTATGAAAACTCACCTACACGCGAGCATGAAAACTCATCAGCACATGTAACGCAAGGCGAGAACGGGAGCACGAAAACTCACCTACATGCGAGCATGAAAACTCATCAGCACATGTAACGCAAAGCGAGAACGGGAGCACGAAAACTCACCTACATGCGAGCATGAAAACTCACCAACACGTGCAATGCAAAGCGAGAACGGGAGCATGGAATCTCACCTACACGTGAGCATGAAAATCACCAACACGTGCAACGCAAAGCGAGAACGGGAGCACGGAATCTCACCTACACGTGAGCATGAAAATCACCAACACGTGCAACGCAAAGCGAGAACGGGAGCACGGAATCTCACCTACACGTGAGCATGAAAATCACCCACACGTGCAACGCAAAGCGAGAACGGGAGCACGAAATCTCACCTACACGTGAGTATGAAAATCACCAGCACGTGCAACGCAAAGCGAGAACGGGAGCACGGAATCTCACCTACACTTGAGCATGAAAATCACCAACACGTGCAACGCATAACGAGAACGGGAGCACGGAATCTCACCTACACGTGAGCATGAAAATCACCAACACGTGCAACGCATAACGAGACGCTATCTCATGGTTGCAAGCCATTAATTTTGACACACGAATGGCCCGAAGACCGTGGGGCGCTACCCCACATGTGTGAGACGGAATCACACAGATTGAGGTCTAGCCTAACCAGAAAGCAAACAGAGAGACATCGCACTATTGCTAGTCTAAATTATAAAATGATCGTCATGATCAATGAGAAGTGTCAATTACACTAAGCTAGTAAATAAAAAGTTTAGCTTCATGTCCTATAACCACTAGCTTAACTTAAATATTTACGAACAAACTGTAGATCTTCACTAGAAAAATGTCACAAGTGATTCAATCGAACAAGTCCAAAAATTAACCGACGAAGTAAACGCAAGCGTTTCATACCACTTGTTTTGCTAAGCCGTTTAATTAGATTTCTCACACGAGTGAAATAAAGGTTTGTATATACTAATAGGTTGGAAAACGGTTTAGGAAAAGAGTTTGATATTGAAAATAGAGTTAAAAACATTTTGATAAAAGAGTTTTGATATTTACTACTGGTATTGAAACATTTATATTTTTAAAGTGACAAATCACAAAAATGATTGTAGGAACAATCAATCACAAGAATTCACATGCAAAAATGTGAATAGAATCCAAAGAAATCGATACTGTATCCATCAAAAGGAATGTTCACAAAAATTCCGAAGAAAATGTTATCAAAGTTGCTAATAAATGATAACAACAAATCGGGGAATTAACAAGAATCGATTAAATTTGGAAACCAAATCAATTCACTAAAATTCACATTCGAAGACGTGAATAAAATCCAAAGAATTCGATTCTAAATCCATCAAAGTAGAAATACCTAAAAATTCCAGAAATAGAAGTTATCAAAGTCAACAAATGAGATAACGACCAATCGGAAAAGAAGAATTGATTAACAATTGGAAAACAAAGCAGAACGAGCATAAATGCATAAATGACTTCAACAAAAAATGAAAATCAAGTCAATGCCGAAGTCAACAAGTAATGGTCATAATAAAGTACAAAACGATTCAACATCATCATCAAAGGACTCAACGGCAAACAAAGTCAGAGTCTTGGAAATCAAAAATTTAGAAATTTCTCAAAAACAAAGTGTCCGAAGTTGAATGGAAATCAAGCCGAGGAAAACATAAAATATCAAGTTCAGAATCGTTGAGATTCGAACAAAATCAATCATCGGCTAAATCAAATCAAAGCCGAAAACACAAGAATCAAAATCAAATGCATATGAATAAGTGTTAGGAATTCATACCTAACAATCAAAGTCAACCATATGAAATTATGAGAGATAAAACATCGACAAATAGTTGTATCACATGTACTATCTAAGTTATGTTTTATATTTGATCTAAACCACAGGCTCTGGTACCAAGCTGTGATGCCCCACCTCTATACCCACGCTAGCCTAGAGCACTATGGTGTAGTGCTGTCAACTAGCATGGAGAATAAGGCTGTTGAGGAGCGGCCATCAATAGTTAGGCCTTACACTAGTATTGGTTATCTCGATAGGAGTGGTATATATATAAATATTCTTTCATTTTTCATTTTTGGTTTATTTTCTCCCATCGACATACCCCAATTCCAGTATAAAACGAACTACGATGGTTCGTAATAGTTTACAACAGTAAATATAAAATATTACATAGATAATATAATGCGGAACATAAATAAAACAGAGAGTCTCATATATACAATAACTGATGTCAGTTACAATACATTTGATACAATACATATAACACGGTACATAAGATACAACTACCACAGTCGATTCAGGAAGTTACATATACAAGTACATTAACATATATAATATACGTGAATACATATCTTCCTATACAATTATACAGACTACTACAAATGACGACGACTACTCCAAAAGATATGAAAGAACTTCATAGCTCTAGCAGCAACCCAAAGCTAAAATCTACAACCTGTAAATACTCGGTCTGACCCGAGTATTAAATTCAAAAGAAAATAATACTCGGGTCAGTCTAATTCAACTCAGTTATTAGTGCACAGAAGCAATAATAATTAAATAATGAATAGACGACAGTAATTAAACCAAATCAGAATGCACTTCAAAATATTGAATTGAATAAACAAAACAGTTCAAACCATTGAAATATCAATTAAAATATTAATTCAAGTAGGGCTGCAGTACACGCACGCGTGCACTGCCTCGCCACAACCTCATATGGAATACGCAAAAGATCCATAAATCAAACAAATAGAATATCATACACGCCATACCGTGTGGCTGCAGTTCACGCTTGCGTGCACTGCCTTGCCACTACAGTGACGATGTACCCAATGAATACCGTGTGGCTGCAGTTCACGCTTGCGTGCACTGCCTCGCCACTATAGTGATAATGTACACAACCGGGCACAAGGTCAAACCCAAATAAATTACTGTTCAACACAGGGGCAACATATGTGTACAAGGTCAAATAATCAAATATACAACAGAGCTCCATGCAACAAATACTTTTGAATGGAGGCAGTGTAACAGGCAAGAGGTTCAAGTGTAAATCCATTATCAAAAATGTAGACTGCCTTACATATGGTCAATACTTCACAAAACAGGTAGACAAACTGTCTCAAGTGGTCAAGACAGCTGCAACAAATGGTCAAACTCGAGGTGTTGGCCAGGTGACGATGCAAGTGCAAGCTACATATAGCACAGAGTGCAAAGGAGATGATCAGTGCATGAATTCATGTAGTGCAACAGGTATGCAGACGAAAGAGCAAAAATATTCTGGAACAAATGCTCAGAGAAACTCAAGTGCCCAATAATGAAATCAATTTCACTTAAATAGAAAATGCACAAGAACGTTGTGGCAACAGTTCCAGGCAACAATAACAACTCAAATGCAAGCTATGTCATGTATGGTACAGTGACAAATTGCACAAACAAGCACAAATGTGCTACAGAGAACATGCTACAGGAAGGACATGAAGGCAGTAAAGTGCTGATAGGAAACAAACTACAATCAATGAAATGAGGTGGGTGGCTAACTCAAACATTTGCATGTGATAAATCAGAGTAGTAGAGTATGTATGCTGCAAAAGAAAAATGCAGTTGCAACATGAATGCAATGGTAACCAAAAGAAATGAGGACAAGGCATCATTACAAGTAACAGTTCCCTACAAGTGAAGGAATGCATACCTGCACCAGAGATGAAACCCAAACAACAACATCAAGTGGCAGTTCTAACAAAAGAACAGCATAATATGAACAAAGTACATAAAACAGTGAGACATTGGCTCAATGTAAATGTACGAGAAGTCAAGCATCAGCTCAGACCAGAGCAGTGTAACTCACATTGGAGCATATATACGCAAACAAAAAATGAAGGCATGAAAACAACACAGCAATGAACACATTGGAGCTGCAGTAATGCCATTCACACACACATATATACATACATATATGTATGTATATACGTGGTGATAACCAGCAAACATTTCAAAAGAAATAATTAGCAAACTACTGAAAATTTAAAAAAAACTTTATTTAAATGCCAAGCTTCAAAAATACTCATGTACACAACAAGACCACAAAATATACAAAGGCAAGTAGGCATTCAGGCATGAAAACCAGAGTACAAAGCAATGAATCAAGCTACATTCAGGCATGTACACATAACCAAAGTAGACAGAGATGATATCATAAGGGACAAGTGCACTGCAAGACCAAGTCTTAACCAAAAACGGTGACAGGCCTAAGCAATTCAAAGCAATAGTTAAAGTGTAGAAGACACAAACCTTGAACAAATTAAACCAAGTCAATTTTCTTCTCAAAGTCAAGTTCAAGTTAAGGTCGTGAGACCGAAGTCAAAGCCACAAAGAACGAATCAACCCAGAATCATCAACAACATCGAAGTCGAAAGACATAAGCACAAAAGAAGTTCACATAACAACAACGATTACCAACATCGAACGAATACAAATGGCCGAGATAAAACAATATCGAATCAACGTCGAATTGCAGAAACACTTTATAAGGAATGAATTAGATGTGAGTAAATAGAATTACTCATCTTGCTTTGAAGCGGCGACGAACACGACCTAATAGAAGCGACCGAGCATCACAGAGACTAGCGAAATCGAAATCGAATCCCTAATTTGGACGAAGAGGGAACGAACGAGAGCGCCTCCATTTTTTTATTTTTTCAGTGGTTTTAGGTTTGGGGTTTTTGGGTTTTAAGAATGAAGGAACGGGTCGAAGGGATTGAAAAGGGACGGGTACATTTGCAAAGCAAATTTTCACACGGCATCAAACATTTGAAAATGTTGGCCGAGAATTTGTTTTAAAGCCCGAATTTTCTTTTAACAATTTATAAATCAATTTTAATTCAAAATTTAAAAACTTCAAATAGAAATTTGTGTCAATATTAATCGTTTAAATTGTCGATTATTAATCGATGCAAATACCGGGTTGTTACAATTGATCTATTGAATAAAATTTAAGAGGATACAATAGTATAATTGTATTGTTGTAATTCAAATATGTTAACCTCTAACAAATGAACTAAAATTGGTAACTAATGGATATGTTGAGTTATGTGAAATTATTAAATAATGTTTGATTTATTGTTAATAAAAAGAAGAAAAAAAGGAAAAATATTATGTTCTGTTTATACATCAAATGGTGGTTTTGAAATTTAGTTTTGAAAGCAAGTATGGATTTTTGATTCAAAGAAAAATTTGGTCTTAATATACACATATACACAGAAAGTTTAGTTTGGGTATAGTTTCCATTAATTATGTGTGAATTCTAGTAGGTATGTATATATAGGTTATGTTAGTATTTTCAAATATATTACTCATTTCCTTGAAGTTTTGAAACACACTGTCCAATCAACCCATCAATTGCTCTAATAATTTATTTTGGAAAATTCAAGGCACAACTGTTTTATTTGCCATCATTTCTTTTATTTTATTTTTTCCAAACGGTTCATTTTGCCTTTGTAACGTATCTTTCCATTACATACTTATCTTTTTCCTTTACGTTTCAAATATGGAACGTGTTGTCCAATCAGCAATTAATTGCTTTAATTTCTCAACTAAATCTAAGGTGACTGTTGCCATCCTACAATTATTTTGAATATCAAAACACATAAATTGTATACGATTACGTTCATTTTTGGTCAGTTCTTCTATTTTAAAGTAATACATTTATTTCTTAAAAACGGTTGCATTGTGAAACACGTCTCTTCCAAATCTTCACCGTGCAGCCCAAGCAATATAATAAATTGCTTTAATAACGTTGCTGAATCAACAGTCATTTCAATTTACGATTTGTTGTATATTGGCTACGTAAACATTAATTCAAAAATAGGAAGAAATCATTCATTTCCTATAGCCACTTCATTTGCTTTAATTATTTCACGTGATTCAAGCAGGTGACCGTGTCCATTCACTCAACCTTTATCTATATTTTTGTTTTAAATTTCTTTCCTCTGTTCACTAGGGTAATTATGGTATGATTCTCAGCCTATGGGTCTGCCTTTCCTTCTTTCCTTCGGCAATCAAAAAAAACCTTTGATTATTATCTCATTTCTTGCTTGCACGGTTACAGACAATCAATTAGTTAATTAAGTGTTGTAGTCTGTTCATGCCTGTTTGGTTCATAAAAATTATTAAGCATTTTTACCCAGAGCAGCCAACTCACCTACATCGTACTATATCTATTTATTTGCGTACAAGTTCAAACTTTTCCATTTTCTTTGATTGATAGATTTGTTACCTTTATCTATTCTTTCTCTCTCTGTCTTTATTTCTTAAAGGAAAGCAATCCATCAAAACGTGAATATTTGATTATAGCCAGCCTTTACCTATACCCAAATTTCCATTTTTATGACCGTCATTCAAATATCAAACTTATATACTTTTTGCATTCATTTTGCTCATTCAATTTTACCTTTCTTATTCCAGCTTTTAAATACTGAGCTCCTCCTTTAAATTTCTCTGTGGCCTTTACTTCTCTTCTCTGTTTCTTTTTTTTTTTCTCCCCCTCTGTAAGCTTCTCAAAACCATCACTCCGCAGCTCCTCCCTGATCTTCCACCCCTCGTGCTCCTCCATAGCCACTTAGACCGTGTACTCCTTCTTTTGTGTAAGTATATTTTTTTTTATAAACCTATGGTATATTATAATATATACTGTGTACGTTAGTTTATATGCATATATATATACACACGTTGCTATATGTTTATGAAAGAAAATATGTATATATTACACACTATATTCTCTGTTTTGTTTTAAAATATATAAGTGTTATAGGGTATAAGGTACACATATATAAAGTTATATGTTGTATAAGAATATAAGTGGATTTGTACAGATAAAGCATGGGTTTATTGATATTATAATTACGTAAATACTGATTTTATATAAACAGCTATATGATCTTTTTTATATATTATAGAAACTGGAAAATCTGGTTCGACAATGAATATATGTTATACTGTTTATATATTTACAGTAATATATATTGATTTTGTTTAAGTATGATATAGACAGTGTTTATAAGTTTTTTTAAAAAGTAAGTTATATTAGTTTGGATTTTACCTGTTGGGTTAGATAGGGTCACCGAGTATACATATGTATATATTTTTATCTTATGTATGTTTGTATATATATATATTTGTTAATTATATTTTAAGTTATATGTTAGTTATAATATAATATGGTTTGTAGTATTCCTAATATTTTAAAACGGAAAATATAAATTGTTGGAAACTTGTAATACAATCGCGTTTGTATATTTTCTATTTAAGTCTATGTAACTTTATATATATGTGTGTGTATAGAATATAAAATTTTGTTCGTAAATGTCTATATGAGTATACATTAATTGGTTTTAAAAGATATATGTATATGGAGACTTTGTTCGAAGTGTTGAATTAAATTTTAATTTGAGATATATGATTAAATTGATTTTAATAATAAATAATAAAATTATATACATCATTTTCTGTCATATCAAGATGGTTCTAATTCGTTTTCACCAAATTCTTATCTCTCAGCTTTGTTTATTCGTGCCAATCTAGCGTTGCTTTGAAATTCATAGCTTGTTGTGTTATCTATCTTCTTTAGCCTCTAGCTTCGAAAGATGAGCAATCACTCACGATTAACATTCTCTTATTTATTAAATTTGGTTTCAATTGAAACGACAATTGAAATATACTGCTGAAGTTAGTAAATCTGTTATATATGCTATTATCTGTAAACTATTCACCTATGGGATATGACACTATATCCTATTGTTTGTACTTTATTTAATTACTGTTGATATATGCATGTTGTTATATTATTATCATATCCTGTTATATTATTATTATCTATTATCACTCTGCAAGTTCCCTGTAGTTTAGAATTCACTATGGGTTGAAATGATACATACCCGAACGGACTTTAGAATAGGAGAATTTCGTTATGGGTTGAAATGATAGACCCAAGCGATTTTCATTAAATTGAATTTGGGATTACGGGTTGAAATGTTATCCACCCATATATATTTAGTGTACGGATTGAAATGATAAATATCCATATCACTTGACCATATGATAAGAAATATATACATACACCGTTGGTCCATATATAAATATTTTGAAAATAATTTCTATGGTTTTGGAAAGAAATATATGGTTTAGTAAATATAGATTCTTAAGAATTTAGATAAATGATAAATTTTATATATAAATTTAGTAGTAATATTTGATTTAAATTAGATGGATTTAATACGTAGAATATGGTTAAGTATATATGTAAATCTATATTTTAATAGATTTTCTTGTAATAAATTGAATAAGTAAGGTTGGGAAGGTAAATTTGGGTTTATTAGAAATGGTATTTAAATGAGGATTTTAACTAATTGATTTGAAATTATTGAATGGGAAATTTAAAGGTATGATTTTTAACTGGATTTTTATTTATGAGATTTAATGAATAATTCACATCTATATAAAAAAAATATTTAGTAAAATGTAAGTTAAGGTTACTTAAATGATATTGAATCTAATGAGGGAATATTTCAAGACTAAAAAATAATGGGGTTAAATTGAGATCTATATAAAATTGTCAATTGAACTTTGAATTGTAGAATATTATAGCTTTGAACTATACTGGAATTTTATTGGTTTATTTATGATTCAGATCTGTATTTGAAATCAACATAATTAGAATTTATTATTTAGAAAATTTAATTGAATAAAAATTTAGTTTGAAACATTGAATATTTAAAGTTTTGAAATAATATTGAAATGTAAAAGGGTATTTTGTGATTTCAAATCCGGATTTGAGATAGATAAAATGTGAAATGGTTATTTAGGAATTGATTTGAATTTTAAACTAATAAATTGAGATTGGACTAAAATTTGAATTTGGAATTTGAATAGATTTGAATCACAACTTTGAAAGTGATAAAATTTGAATATATATATATATATATATTAGATGAAATGATATTTTGGTTTTGAAGTATAAATTAAATTGAAATGACCACGTTGTTATAGCGTATATTTCCACATTGTAGATAGTTCCACGGATCCTTAGAGAATGGTTATCCCATACATCCTCTATGTTACTTGTATTTCAGTTGATATTTCACTTGAGTTGGATTTATTGATATAAGAATGTTAATCCTGGCTCGAGTGTTTTGTGTTTTGCTTTACGCTCGGGTCAAACGGAGTGATACAACATTTGAGACTCACCTTCGAAGTTGGAGCTTTGCTTGAAGATCCAGCTATCTATCCTTTCAGTCATCCAGTCGATTGGTTTAGAGAAGTCATCTGCCCGTACTAGAGACTTCACTGCATCTGGGTTATCATGATGTATTTTATTTCTAACTTTGTTTATATAGTAGCTTCATGAACTATTATTTATTTATTCCGCTGCGTATTATTGTACTACTCTGTATCTGTGATTCTGTGATTGATTTATTTACTGTATATGTTTTTCCAAATTTAAATTAACAATTCGGTATTTTGAATTATTCAAGTCGGACATGTATGGTTTTATTGTCGATTTGCATGGTCCAAAATAGCAGGTCGTTACATAATTATTATTTAATTAATAAATAATGGTTTAAAATCGCTTTGTTTTTAAAATACTAGTTTTGTTCAAAACTGTTTTCCTTTTCAAAAATGTTTTAAATCAACGGATTTCTTCATCGGTTATCCTTAAGTAGCCTCAACAAATATGAAACCAAAGTTTATGTGGTGGCACACTTACGGGAAGTAAGTCATCCCATAGTTAGCACTAAAAGCCGAGGAGTAGGTTAATCCTCTATCTGTGAGATCTAGAACTTATTTCTAGACGAGGGATAGAGTAAGGTCAAAACATCAGAAACGTGATAGATATAGGTGGGTTAATTCCTATCAATTTATCATGTTTAAATTAAGTATATGGTTATCCATATGTGAACACGGTATAATTATCCTAAGTAGTAGATTGCCAGCTAATTACAACTTGACCTATTTTATTTAGGAAGTGTGTTGTGTATACTAGAGTTCCCAGCTGAGGACTCAAAACTTATTATATACTTCCAAAAGAACTAGAATTGAGTTAGCCAGGAATTATCGCTCGGTTTGGAGACACCAGTTTTGGATAAGTATGAATTATCTAAACCACTCCAAACTAATAACGTTCGCAATGGATCGTTATGAAGTATGCTATGTAGATGTACTATTCTTCCTAAGGGTGGTTCCAAAATGGAAGATAGTAAATATTGATTGTTTATTCGATCCTGGAACAACTTGTATGGATGAATGCTAGCAATGCATTGCTTGCCTGGAGGGTGGTGTTAGCATTCCAAGATGGTCTGCTTAAAGGAAAGGTTATCGTAACCTAAAGCTTCACAACAGGTAAGTGACTAAAGCAGGGACATGCGGCATGGCTATGTGGACCACCCATTAGGGTATGATCGTTGCCAAATCAAGAGCGATATCTACGGTTTATGTATGCTTCGGAATCCCTTTATGGTTGATGTAACAACTCGCATATTTATAGGTTGAATATTTAAATATTTTATTTAAATATAATATCGTTCGTCGGATTATAGTCCGAAAAGCTACTTTCCGCAAACGGTCGAATTGGGACCCAAGACTACTTTCATTGAGTTCAAAATGCCGTTTGCAATCTTTTTGAGATAAGCTTCGATATGTTTGGAGTAAGTCGAAATTGGCTACCTTTTCTTATTGGGTTTTGAGTTTGGGCTCAGCCCACTAGCTTAACTTAACACCCTAAGTCAGCCCTCTCCTCTCCATTCACTCATTCTCATTCCTCAACCTCAAGGTTCAACTGAAAATGGTGGAAAGGAAAGGGAAATAGAAATTCCAAGCCCTAGTTCCTCTTGCAAACTTGAATTCTTGCTCCTAAATCAAAGAGAAGCTATTGGTAAGCCTCCTCTTCATCTTCTCCAACTCTTTCTCTCTTTAGTTTCAGAAATTCCTAAACTTAAACTTAGGAAATACTTATTTTGATCTTAGATTGAAGCTTGTTGAGTTGAAGTGGAGATTGGTTGGTCTTCTCCTTGTAATTGAGCTCCTTCTTCTTTGTTTTGGGTTAAAGGTGAGATTTTTATCTCACATCTATGACTATAATTATCTTTGGTTTTTAGGTATGAATTCCTAACACCTCTTCATGTGAATTTGCTCTTGATTTGGATTGGTTTTGTGAATATTCCAATTTTTAGTGTTTTGGGTTCAGATCTTTTAAATCCTAACTTTGATGTTTTGATCATGATTTTGGTGATGCATCGAGGAGCATATAGGGCCGGGTTGCCTATTGGCATAAACCCTTAGAGCCAATGTTCGTCTGGTTGCATTTTGGAAGAGTTTGCTCTTCATTTGGATAGGCTGAAAAACAGCCCAGGCATGATTTAGTCGGCTGAATTCTCTGTTTAGTCGACTGAATCTGGAACCCGAAAGTTTCCAGGTATGATTCAGTCGACTGAATTCTCTGTTTAGTCGACTGAACCTGGAAACAGAAAGTTTCCAGGCAGAATTCAGTCAACTGAAAATCTCTGTTTAGTCAATTGAAGTTGCTGTTTAGTCAACTGAAAATCTCTGTTTAGTCAACTGAATTTGCTATTTCAGCCCACTTTGCCTTTTGGGATTGAATTTCCAATTTGAATCGATTCGTGATGATCCTATTTGTGATTATCATTTATTTTGACTTTGATGATTCCTTTTTAATTTCAATCCACGGGTTTTTATAAAATAATCTTTTAAATTGTGTTAAAAGCTTGCTTCTCTAATTTATAAATTCTATTTAAACGCACACACACAATTTCGCACTTCGAGCGGAGTGGAAAGGAGATTAAATGGTAAAGTAAAATACGGACCATGAATCCATGCGTTTATCTTTCCGATTAATCCCCGACCTATTCGATTGATTGTTCTGACCTTTTGGTCTGGTTTACCGATGAGATGAGGTAAACTTTGTACTGTTTTGAGTGTGAAATTAACTAACGGATAGTAAACCGTTTAGTGCGAACGAGTGGTTATGGGACTCACGTTACCACTTTTCGGATTCCTTTTCGAGAGTTGTGACACATTCTGCCACTTAGTGGTGTCCAGTACTGGGCCTCCGAACCTTCACCACTACGGTTTGTTGCCTTTGGGATAGTGTCTTCGGACTGTCTCCTTCAAGTTTGTTGCCTTCGGGTATGTTGCCTTCGGGTTCGTACCTTCAGGTTTTGTGCCTTCGGGTTTGTTGCCTTTAATATCGCTTTTGGAGTTGGTCCTTTGCCCAGCTTGAGAGATATTTGGGATTGTTTGTTGCCTTTGGGATAGTTTCTTCGGACTGTCTCCTTCTGGCTTGTTGCTTTTAGTAGCGCTTTCGGAGTGGTTTCTTCACCACTGCTCGAGAGATATCGGAGTGGTTTCTTCATCACCGCTCGAGAGTTATCGGAGTGGTCTCTCCACCACCGCTCGAGAGATATTGGAGTGGTTTCTTCACCACCGCTCGTGAGATATTTGGGTTTGTTGCAATTGGAATTTTCTGTTGTTTCATTGATAATTATATTCCCTAGGTATCGTCCTTCGGTGTTGGTCTTTTTGAGCCACACGATATATGGCGGTTACCTTGCGGAACTTGTGTTACCTTCATTGGTATTTGTTATTTGCCTTTTTGGCTTGGTTTGGGATATTCATATCCTTTGTTTATTTGAGATGCCGATGATATGAGGCTTGTTTTGTTATGTTCATCTTTTGTTAGATGATCGTGTTATCTATTTTAGAGATATCTGTTGTTCATTATAACCTTACAGGTTTATTGTTGTTCAGTTTTCTAACTGATTTGTTTAGCTAGACTGACCCGTGTATTTTATACTCGGGTCAGACTGAGTTGTTTCAGGTTAGGTGCATTTGGACTTAGCCTCTTTTGCTTCCGCATGGACTATTCAGCTTGCTCCTTTTTGTTATAGCTTTTTGTGCAGTCCTTTTTGGATTGTAACTCTGATATGTATTCTATTCACTCGCCTGTATATTGTGGTTTGCTATACCACTTGACATGTATCAGTATATGTGTATGTGATGATCTACTGTTCTGTGATGTATATTACATTTGAGTTATTATATTCTGCTCTGATAGATCCTCCAGCCACCTATGGTTTTGTTTTAAGCATTCATTGGATATGTCGATCTGCGTAGTATGACAATTGTCGATGTGTTCAATAGATAATTAAAGCAAGGCTATAGATGGTCGCTCCTAAACAGCCTTATTCTCCACGTTAGTCGACGGATTACCCCGTAGTGTCCTTGGCTAGAATGGTTATAGAGGTGGGGCATCATAGCTGATGATTGCAACCAAAGGGTGATCGTATTCAACGCTATCCAGTAAGGGGTAGGGCCCGTCCTGAGTTGTTGATGTGCAATGTGTTGTAACCTCCCGTACATTTTAACTTTGATGTACAGATTCGGTGGGTAGATCCTTACCCTTTCATAGTTGGAATCCATTTTTCAATACGAGCCTTCGGACTTGAATTTATACATATTATGCTAGAATTTAATAATATAACAATTTCGCTATGATTTCATATTTATTTTAAACCTAGACATTTTGATAATATCAGAAGATTTTATAAAGAAATGTTTTGGTTATTATAAGGTAAAAACCCATCCTATGTGCGGCATAGTCCTACGAGATACCTTTAACTTGAAGGTTTTTATGAAGTTAAATTATGTTTTACTCACACAGGACCCATATCTACCTGGATTTTTATTTATTTTCCTTAAACTCTTAGGTACTCAAATTTTTATAAGTAGCTAAGTAGTCAGGTTTCTTTAGACTATTTTGGGTAGCATTATGAAGCAGAAGTTTTCACTGTATCTAGTAGTTATGTTTTTTTCCGCTGTGACTGTACATTATTAATAATTTAGGTAGGCTGATGTAGGTTTCCTTATTGGGAATAGTACTTGTTGTAACTATCGTTTGTGAGAAAAATATGTATTTTTTTTGTCTTTTATATTGTTTACCCTACTACTTGTCTTTCGGACACATAGATGATCCGTATATGAATACTGATGATGTATTAAGTGTTGTCTTTAGGTGTAAGAAAGGCAGATCGTCACAATATATCTCAATAAAAAATATTAATAAAAGACAAGAACTCTCGACCAGATGACCTTAAGATTGTAAATAATAGGAAATGTAGACTCTAAAACACAAATATCTTAGCTAAAGGCTCTTGGAGAGAATGGTGAGATTATCTTTTGATAATCATATACAACAGCTTTCTAATTAGGGTATCTTGAATGACAGATAAATAAACAATAGGTCTTTAATGTCGTGTATCATTGGCTCCAATAGGGTGATAAGATCAAATATCACAATGAAAATGAACCTACCCAAGTCATCCATATGGGTGACTGATGTACCGCAACACTACTATAGAAAACATCAATGATGGTCGCCTTTTCCTATAGTCCTTTAGCTACTCATGGAACCATGACACTTATTTCCATCTACATTCCATAAATATGCCATGGGACTAAGTTATGCATTGCTCACGACCCCTACTTACCCTTGATAATGGAATGTTGGCCTTTTTGTGATGTCCAAACAATGGCTCTAATGAGTGTAATAACTCTAAGTCTTAATCTCACTGAACTTACATCACAAGCCTAGGACACAACCCTATTATTAGGCCGCTAGGATTGATACTGATACCAATTGTAACGACCCTGACTCGATGTCCGAAAATCGACATCCATACTTCACCCATATTCGGATTCTGCATATTAAAACGTTGAGTCTAGTTTGCTGAAGCTTATAACAACATTAGGCGAATACAACACAACGGAAACAAAATGTATTTTATTGATACACAATTGGATACAACAATAATATGAAGTGATCAATATAATCAGAGATATATATATACAACAGTGGAAAACAAAGCAGCATCAGCAGCGGAAAGATGATATCTTCATTGCCAAAGCTCCAAAGATTCCAATCCAAAAGCTCGAACCACCATCATGCTACAATTACAACAGGCTCGATCCATAATGCGGTCGTCAAACCAAAGACTTCTAGATTGTAACGACCCAGAATTTTTATTAACTAAAATCTGAATATTTAATTAATTTTAAATATTAATAAGTGAAATTTATAAGTCGAATAAATTTTATTTCGAATAATTGGATTTAATTGAATAATTAAATCGATAATTTAATATGTGAAAATACAGAAATAATTGAAAATTGGGTTAAATATGATTGAAATTGATTTGTAAAATTTTATTTTAACATGTTGGAGTTAGAATGATATTTTAGAATTTTTACAATCGAATTAAAAGTTAATTTGTGAAAATTAAATATTTTAATATTTAATCGACTAGTGAAATTAGCCGTTTTTCGAATAGTCTCAGAATTGGACGAAACCAGTTCCATTGGATCCGTAATAGTTTTTTTATTACCGGATTTCAATTTTCGTAGCAATCGAAGTTATCATTTGACCGTGGTAGCTCGAAACGCATCGAAATTGTTTTTAATATTAATTCAGCGAGTTAAAATAGCCATTTTTCAAACAGTCTCGGATTACGATGAAACTAGTTTCATCATATCCGCAATGTGATATTATTGTATGGTTTCAAATTTCGTGTCAATCGGATTTATCGTTTGTCCGGTGCAAGCTAAAACGCCTAGAAAATCGTTTAATCGGTTTAATTTTAAATTGAACGTTTATTGCCATAACTCGCACAGATGACCGAATTAGCTCCCGAAACACATTCCATTGTGTTCGGAACGTGGGGTAAACCTTAGGAACGCCAACCGGCATGCTTCGTTTGGAGTTCGGAAAATCCGGGATGAATAGTGTTCGTGTAAATTTCCATAAAAGGACCCCTTAACTTCATTATTTCACTAAAATCAAAACCCTAGGTCAAACTTCAGTAGCCGCCACTATCAAATTTGATGGCTGAAATTTGTTCTCCTTCTTCCCTTATAATCTTCCAATCTACGCAATATTTCAAGAAACTTTCAACGTGAAAGTTGTAGAGGGCGACGTGATCTTCAAATCTATATGGTGATGATCAAGTTTAGTGAAGCAGATTGGAGGCTAGGGGCCCGCGTTCTTCAGGTGTTTGGGCATGTTTTTCATGCTATAAGGGAGGCCGAGCTAGGCCATGCTCGGTGTAACATCCCACCCTTTTGGACGATTTAAATCGACAATAAACCACACATGTCAACTAAAATCATTCAAAAGGTAAGACTGTTAATGGGGTAAATAAGAAAATAATAGAAAAGAAGGAAAGATAAAACACAGAATCTCACAGTAGAATGACAAAATATAAAAATCAAATAAACAGTTCATGAAGCTGTTTTACAAATAACATTTGATTAGACCTTTACAATACAAATCAGAGTTATACATACAGTAGAAATAAATAAATAATGCAGCGGAACACATGATGTAGTGGAATACTTAATAATAAATAGTAGACTCGTCTCCGTCTTCATCCTCCAAAATATAATGGTCTTCAATACACTAAAAAAGCTCAGACTGACCCGAGCGTAATAAAAAGACAAAACACTCGAGTCAGGACTAAAAGATCTTATGTAAGTCAAATCAAAATAAGTAGAATAGAAATATTACTATAATGGATTCAGAGATGTATAACAGGAATTTCATCTCCTATCAAGTGTACAATGTGGATTTAATTATTTAAAGGATTTCAAACGATTCAAAAATACCAATCTTAATCATTTTAATTAAAATAGATCCGAATTTTAAATTTAACACTTAAATCTTTCAAATAATTCAATTCTAATAAATAATCCAAATTAAAGAAATTACACATTTATACGTCATTTCAACCAGTATCCAAATCAAAATTTCCAAATCAATGGAAACCGCTCGAGTTATCATTTCAATCCATAGTGGTAACAAAGATATATACATAAATAAACATCCAATCATCCAAAATGACAACCAATAACATCCATCACAATCCAACATCCAAATCAGCCCATAAATCACAACAATCAATTGATTATCATTATCAGGTGTATAACTTGCAATTTATATTCATTATTAAATAAATGGCAAATTCAATTCAATATAAATTCAAATTTAACTTAAATGACAATCTAATAATACCAAAAGCAATTAATAAATTTCTAATCACATTATAAATTTAATTTAACTAGCATAAGATAATCTAGTATTCGTGAGTGGGTCAAAACACTCACCTTTGATATTTAGAACGCAAAAATCCAAACAAAGATGCCTTTTCCAATAGTCTCCAAACTCAGCCAAACCTATTTTATGTTATTAGGAATTCCAATACGAGTCCAAGGGAAGAAAGTTTTCAAATTTGATGTACCCAAAACAAAGGCAAGAAGTGGAAAGCCAAAACCATTAAGGCTAATTCTCATTGTTCAATTTTTTTGAAGGCTTCTTGCAAAAGAAGGCAAGGCGATGAGGAAAGGTATGGATGTGGTTAAGGAAGAAATGGATGCTCACACTTTTTATTCTTTTCTTTTTCTAAACATAGCTTCAGTAAAATGAATTGGCAGCAATTAAGTAGAGGTGTAAAGCTATGTTGACATTGAGACTTTGAGGGAAACAAATAGAGGTCTGATGTTTGAAAAATAAGGAATTTCTAGGGGAAAGAATGATATATGATATAAAACAAAAGAAGAAAGGGAAGTGACAAATGAAATATGTATGGAAGGGACAAATAAAACAAAACTGTATGATCTAAGTAGATGCTTTGGGAAATAAATAAACAAAATGGAAGAATAAGAAAGGATATAAATTCACATTTCAATTACATCAAAGAATTGCAATAAAACCAAATGTGGAAATGGTGGCAGGACCACTTAGGATCTAGTTAATTGCATCATCCACTCAATTAAATATATTATCACTGAATATACCCTTTTCCACACTCGCTTACACATAATTAACATGTAGTAAATAAATTTGAATACAATAACCAGTGTAACGTTACAAAAAAATAAAAGATGATCTAGAACTCAAATTCAAGTTTTTTTTTCTTTCAAAATAATGTTTTTCTCATAGGGGAATTGCACAACCTAAAAAGTCAATTAAATTTAAACTTCAAGATTAGTGTTAAAATCACTTATATACAGCCTCAAATGTATACTTAATGACTGTAAAATATTGTTTTAAAATTCATTTTTCTTCTTCTTTATATAGAATTATTTTTACCTTCAAAATGAAAATGTTCGTTTTATTTTCGTTAAAATGTTCTTTTTATTTTTTTACAATAATGTAATCCAAAAATTAATATTAACGTTTCTTTTTTCAAAATTGAAAGATCCCAAATCGACATAATTGTAATTAATTTCAAAATTACACTTATAACGGATTATAACAAATGTACATTTCTTTCATTAAACGCCATTAATTTCAAATAAATTCTCTTTCCCTTTTATTAGAAGATTCCAAGTCAAATTAACGGCAATAAATTCATTAATTAATTTAAATTCCAACATATACTTATTTTGTTTTTTTTTAATCTTATTATTCAATCAATTATCATATTATATATATACTTAACGTTGGTTTACCATTTCATTACCTCAATCTTCTATATTGATCACTTTAGTTCATATTAACTGTAGTAGGTAATTAGATTAACTGCAATTGATTTTCATTTTAATTTCAATGGATTAAATAAATAGGTGATGAATGACAAATGTTACCTTTTACTTACTTAATCTGTAACGACCCGCTATTTTGGATCATTCAAATCGACGATAAAACCATACACGTCCGACTTGAATAATTCAAAATACTGCGTTGTTAATTTAAATGTGACAAACTCAACATATACAGTAAATAAATCAGTCACAGATCACAGACACAGAGTAATAAAATGCAGCGGAATAAATAAAGAATAGTAGTTCATGAAGCTACTATATACATCGGGGTTAGAAAAATAAAATACATCAGAATATCCCAGATGCAGTGAAGTCTCCAGTACGAGCAGATGACTTCTTTGAACCAATCAACTGGATGACCGGAAGGATAGATAGCTGGATCTTCAAGCAAAGCTCCAACTTCGAAGGTGAGTCTTAAATGCTGTATCAACTCAGTCTGACCCGAGCGTAAAGCAAAACACAAAACACTCGAGTCAGGATTAACATTCTTATATCAATAAATCCAGCTCAAGTGAAATATCAACTGAAATACAAATAACTTAAAGAATGTTTGGCATAACCATCCTCTAAGGGTCCATGGAACTATCTACAGGGTAGAAATATACGCTATAACACCGTGGTTCTTTCATCTTAATTTATACTTCAAAACCAAAACATCATTTTCACTCCAAATATCTCTGTATTTCCCAAATAGTATTTATATTAAATAATTTATATAGTAAAGTATTTTCAATTCCCTCAACTTAACAAATCGTTTCAACATTAACCCGACCTTCCCATTCAAATTAAATTCAAATCCCAATTTACCAATCTCAAATTCAGATTTGAAATCACAAAATACCCCCTTTATATTCCAATATATTTCAAACTTTAAGTATTCAACGTTTCAAACTAATTTTTATTCAATTTAGCTTTCTAAATAATAAATTCAAATTTAGTTTAACCTAAATTTATATTTTAATTCAATTTAGTTTCTAAATAACAAATTCAACTATATTGATTTCAAATACAGATCTAAATCTCGAAATCACCATTTAAATTCCAATATATCTAAAAGCTTTAATATTTACAAGTTCAATTCAAGTCGATTTAATTAAATAAATCCTTATTTAAATACCATTTTTAATAAACCCAAATGTACCTCCCAATCCTATTTTTTTCAATTTATTACGAGAAAAATCTATTTGAAACATAGATTTCCATAAATACTCAACTATATTATATGTATTAAATCAATCTAATTTAAATCAAATATTACGACTAAATCTATATATAAAATTTCCATTTATATAATATCTTAAGAATCAAAATTTATTAAATCGTATATTTCTTTCCAAAATTATAGAAATAATTTCAAAATATTTATATGGACCAACGGTGTCTGTATATATATTTCCTACCATATAGTCAAGTGCTACGGATATTTATCATTTCAATCCGTACACTAAATATATTCGGGTGGATATCATTTCAACCCGAAATCCCAAATTTTAAATTAAATAAAAAATCGCTTGGGTCTATCATTTCAACCCGTAACGAAATTATCTTATTCTAAAGTCCGTTCGGGTATGTATCATTTCAACCCATAGTGATTTCTATACTAATAGGGAACTTGCAGAGTGATAACAGATATGAAAATAATAATAACAACAAGCATATATCATCAAAATAAATATAAACAATAAGATATGGTGTCATATCACATAAGTGAACAGTTACCGATAAAAGCATATATAACAATTTAAATCTAACAGCAGCATATTTCAATTGTCATTTCAATTGAAATTAAATTTAATAAATAAAAGAACGTTAATCGTGAGTGATTGCTCACCTTTCGAGGCTAGAGAGGATTTGACGATGAAATCGAGTTGAGTTACGAATCAAAGCGAACAAAGATCGGCATGAATTCGACGATCAAAGCTGATAACGAGAAGTCGATGAAATCAAATCAGAAGATGATGATAAATTCGAACGAATAGTATTTTATATTATTATCTTATTATTCCCTTTCAAAAATCAATTTTTAAATGAAGAAATGCATTTTTAAATGTACCGTACGTACATTTGAACATAAATTTTTAGAATGCATACATTTGAAGTCAAACTCTACATATGCAATATATACATCTCAAGAAAATTAACTCTATTTATATAGTGTATTCATTACTTTCAAGCTAATACATTAACTCAGTAATATTTCAATAGACAACGCGTTGTACATATAACATATATAAAATTGAACTTATACTATATAGTAAATTCAGCAGGCAACAGTTATAAAATCCTATATACACCTGTTCTTTTTTTTTTATTATTATTCTTCCGCTTTGTATTGTAAATATGCAGGTTTATAAACTTAAAAAAAAAATCACAACTAAACTCATACTAGTATATACTTCTTTATAGTATGTAAACTGTACTCTTTACATGTATTAACTGTACTATAGCAACTATACACTGTAGCCAAACATACTATATATGCTCAAATTCTAACCTATAAAGACAATACGCGTATAAAATCAAATATAGGCAGACACGTGTAGACTATTATTGGTATACAAGATAATGCAGACCTTACGTATGCCATACATACTTAAAACATATATTAATACCATGCGTTATGAAATGCTTATGTCGTTTACACCTCTTAATGCATGTACTTAAACATGATATACCTATACACTAACAGATTATGATCTATGCGTACCTATAATAAAAGAATCATGTATACAAGCATTTCTAAAGTCAAAATCGCCTACATATAAATCCTTAAAGTAATATAAAATAAAAGCACTTTTTCCACAGCCTGACAAGAAGGGCTATATATATAATTATAAGAACCCAAAACCCAGGTAAACTGTTACATATATGAATTTTAAGTTCGACATGGACAACAAATCCTTGTTTCTCATACCAGTAAGACATACTTATATATAAGAATCCTAACATGCAGACCTATATAGCCTTTATACATAACAACTACCTTAGTTTATATTAGCTTTTATACCATAGAATTCAGATAACAGTATACATATACTTTATAAACTTCTACATAAACCTCAAACATTCCAATGTATGTAACAATTTTCTTTTAAAACGTGCATTTAAATAAGGGGTATATATATGTTATACTTATTTTCAAATCAAAATAAATTTTTAACACCAATCAAATTAAAATATATATATTTCAATAAACATGTAAATTGATATTATGTAACTTATTTCAAGTATAAACCATATATGTAAAAGAGTAAAGTGATAATAGGTAAATGTATGAAATTGGACTACTGCACAACACATATATTTATGCAACGAACACGTGGCTTTAAATAAATGTGTATATATAAACTAATATTTTTATTAACCTATACATATATATTAGAAGAAACTGACCCAAAATATTTATATGAAAGAAATCAAAACAACAAGGTTCATAGTCATCAGATATATTTGTTGAAACAAATATTTTATAACGTGTATATATAAAAAAATTCTAAAATAAAATATAAAATACCTTGTTCTAGAAAGAGAAGCCGGGAGAAAAGAGATAGCCATCGGTTGTTGATGGCGGTCTGACGCAGATGAAGGGGAGGGAAAAGAAAAAAAATCTATCAGTGAAAATAAAAGGAAGAAGAGAAGAAAGGAGGAGCGGTCCAATTGTTGAAGAATGAAGATGATTTATATAAAGAAGTAGGCTGCGTACTTTCTACAGTAGATAGGAGAGATAAAGAGGCAAGTATATAAGCAAGAGAGGAAATGTACACGTTTTCAGAAATAAATAAAGTTCATGTACAATAACGTTTTAATAAATTTATTTATAATGCTAGAATGAAACGAAGGAAACAAAATAAATGTACCAAAAATTAATAAATTGCATGTCCACAGATTCAGCAAAAGTTATTAAAGCAATTAATAAAGTGACGAAAAAAAACAAATTGCAAATGAATGGTTAACGCGAAAAGAAAAGGAAACAGTGGACTGACAGGAAGGAAAGAAATCATCATTTATATTTTATATCGGAAGGAAAGGCTAAAGTCAAGCCCGAGAATCCAGTAAATCTTTAAAGTAATTTAATAGATCGACGCTCAAATTTTGAAACCGAAGGAGAGTGAAATAGAAACGGCTAGAGTAGAGGAAACTTATAGGCAGATGAGTGAAGTAAAAAGAAATTTTAAAATATAACTAAATATAACACAAATGAAAAAGGTAAATTAATATACCAGCAATAGATTAAGGTGATTAAAAAGGCAAGGAACAATCAATAGTCAAAGCTTTCAAATTTGAGCCGTTTGAAATAAGGAATAGAACGTTAGCATTTAATTTGGAATAGTGACCGCCCCTTAAATTGTTATGGAATAATAAAAGTAACGTATCTCTAAAAAAAATTTCCAAACTGATGGCAACAGTCAAAATGCACGTTTAGGAAATAATAGAATATATAAGTAAGAAACTCAAAATGATAGGCACAGAGCCGTGAAATCAAGGGAAGCAAGTGATCTTACGAATTTATAAGGTTGGAACTAAAAAAAAAATATAAATGAAAATTAATCTATGGATGCTTGATTTTCGAAACAATAGTAACGGCTAAAAGGAAAAGAATAAGGAAGGAGAGAAAAGAATAGATCTGAATTTAGGGATGAATGGTATATGAAGAGAAATTCTAAAATAAATTGTATCCACTGTCTAAAACATAAAGTGGGCAATTAAATGTAGAGCGAAAGAAATGGCAAGTCACCCATCTTTTGAGCTAAAAATAAATGAAATTAAATGGTTTGATTGAATAGCACGTTTCAAATTTGAAACGTAATAGGAAAAGTTAAGAAGGCACAATTTATGGTGTCGTTACATAATCGCATTTACAAGATTATTATTAACAAGAAATGTTATGACTACTTACACAATCCTGACTATACTCAATTTTCCATTAATTTCATATAATTTCCCTTTTTATATAACATTTAATTCATTTCCTTATTTCAACTTATCATCAAACAAAGTTACAATTATTTTAATCACTAACATACAATTCCAACATTAAACCCAACATTCAATTGCCTTAATTAAATTAATTAGCCATTCAATATTAAAACAATAAATTAATGAGAAAATAGTTAATACAATTGTTTATAATAATAATTCATACCCCTTATCTTATTCTTTACAACCAAGGGTTATAATTTGCTTACCCAAAAAGGTTTTATATTCAATATTAATCTATTTCAATTAATTATATACAAGTTCACCATCTACATCATTTAATTTATTTCATTATTTACAATCATAACCAAGTCAACCTACAATGTATTTCAATTAGTTTGAAATTACTTTAAATATTTATCAGTAGCGTTCAAACAACACCACTGATTTTATATTCAATATTAGCCAATTCTAATTGATTACATATAATTTCAACGTTCAATGTATTTCCTTATTTTTAGTTATAACTAATTATAACCTTAAAGTCACTTCAATTAATTGGAAATTAGATTAAAATATTTGGCAATTACCTTATATTAACATTACTAACATTACATTCTAGTTATTCTTCTCCTTGTAACATCAACTTTTTTAGTTTTATTTCAATATAAAATTATAAAATATTATTTAATTAATATTTTAATAATCGAAAATTATGGGTCGTTACACTCTCCTCTACTCAAAACTTTTCGTCCTCGAAAAGGGAAAAGGAGGAAATTAGGAAAAGGAGAAAATAAGGAATCATTATATTTTATTCAAAGTATTCAATTTATAAACAATTAATTTTCATAAATAATTAATTTAAATAGAATATACAATTAATTACAAGTAATTCTTCATATTCAAGTCTACCAAAGTTTGAAAATATTTCACTTTTCACAAAATTTCTAAGTCTAAAATTTACGAAAAATTTCGGCAGAGTCTCCTTTGTACGGAGAGGTCACGGAGAAATAATAATATCAATAATCATCATATATGTATCATATTAAAAAAATAAACATCCCAAACCATGGGAAACAATATAATATTGCTAGAAACCTATAATCAAAAAATATACCTATTAGTCGGGAAAAGAACGCTTAATTTATGAAACCAAAAGCAGTAGCTATTATTTCCATAAACTCGTACTTCACTTGTAAAATCCAAAGAAGTTAATAATACGTGAAAAGAGATATATTTAAGTTGCTTCAATTAATAACAAACAAATCAACACAATATAATAATAGTCACATGCAAACAAACAACATGACCATCATATGTAACAAAGAAATCAATCATATGTCCATAGCAACCAAACTGATGATTTGTTCAGGTTCAGACATTTTTAGTCGTATAAGATGATAAATAGACTATTAAGTGTACCCTATGCTCAATAGCCTTAGATAAATACTTGATATATTATCTATACATCCTTATAGAGTTAGAAGTATCCTTTCCTATCATCTCAAAAGCCAAAATAACCAATAATTTCAACACAATATTTAAGTTTATTCAATTGGTTTCTTTTTTAACATCATTACTATTCTTTTTTTTCTCATATAACGTCCTTTTCTTTTTCTTACATGTACATATATAAATTATTTCACAATATTAACTTACATACATAACATTTCTTGTTCATCAAAATTCTTATTTAGAAATAATTTCATTGAACGCTTCCATTACTTAAGTTTTACCTGTATAATATTCTATTACATATTCTATTAATATTTCAACTTATTAAACATTTTTGGTAAATATATGTGTTTTAAGAATCTGATTGAGTGTTACAAGTTTATTTTATTCATGTTAGTTAACAAAATATTCAATGATTACATATTCTAAATTTTTATATCTTTTGATTTACAAGTTACAAATTTCCAATTTCTTATATATTTTATTTGTAAAATTCCATTCTTATTTATTTAATTAATTATTATTTATATAAAGGCCAATCACTTACATAATTTGTTTTCCATTAAAGATTTAAGCCATTAATTTATCATTTCACAAAATATTACTTAAGCTTCTATAGCCTTACTTAATTTTATACCTTAATTTAGTTATAAAATAAAAATTTAAGTTTTTGGTGTTCGCCCTTCAAGAGAAAAGAAATACTTCAATATATCTAAAAATTCAATTAAAACATTTAATATCATTCACTTAGTAGGAATATAAGATAAATTTAAAACATCTTTATAGCATTATGCAAGGACTTTCCTAAAGTTTAAACAATGTTAGAAATTTGTATCAAAAATTTATATTAAAACATTATGATAAGATTTTAAAAATAAAGTTCCTTAAATCTGATAATTTATTAGACTCAATATTCCAAAATAAGTATAAACTCTAGATTATTAAAGTGAAACTAACAGCATACTCAAATCTCGTACTAAATATCTAAATAAAAGTATACATTTTCATAGATTCATGATTAATTTTACACACTTGGTTTAAAATGAATATTCAAATCATGGGAAAAACATTTATCATGGTTTAATACAAAATTCAAATAGTAACTAAACCTATAAATTTACTACTAGTACTTCGAAATCAAGTAATTATTTAAAACCATACTTCCAAAATTGAGATTCTAATTTATTTTCCAAGTATATTTAAAACTTCGCAAATCATTTTTTCCATTTATATAATATATCTTCAAATTATACATTCAAAGAAACTTATAAAAAAATTTACAAAAAAAAAAATTCATTTGAAAACTTTATTTGCAAATCAATCATCTTTAATGTTTTAATACTTTACAAAAAAAAATTCTATAAATTTTCTTGCTTCATTTATTAATACCATTTCAGTAATTTTAAATAACATCTTTTTAAATATATGTAAATTATTTGAAAACAATTACTTACATCATTACTTATATTTAAAAAGAAGCTATTGAAAACCTTAAATCCATTATGTTTAAATTTTGTTAGTTTTAAATCTCAAAATACTTTTAAACATCATTAATAAATCATTAATCATTAACTTTAAAATGTTTTATTTAATTAATAACTTTTGATAATATTTAGAACACTAATAATTTACTACTAAACCATGTTGTACATAAATAAACAATATTTAAACATTTTAAACTATTTAGAAAGGAAAAATGATCAAAATATCATTTATATAATACTTTATCAAAATACTTTTATAACTCGATGTTTTAACAGGTTTATCCTTGATCTTGCAGACTCTGGCCATGCGTTGATCAGACGCATGGCTAGAATTCTCCAAGTACTTAGCAGACCTGTTTCAACACCCAATGAAAATACTTAAAATCATTGAAAATAGATATGGAAAGTATGTTCCCCCATGGATTGCAGTTACGCAATGGTTATGCCGCTATCCCAGTGGAATCAATTGTAGCTGTAGGCATCTCACCCCTCGATTTACGCTATCCAATAATATCAAATGAATATAATAAGTGACCCACCAAAGGGATCCGATAATGACCCACCAAAGGGATCCGATAATGACCCACCAAATGGATCCGATAAATGACCCACCAAAGGGATCCAACAAATGACCCACCAAAGGGATCCAACAAATGACCCACCAAAGGGGTCCGATGGATGGTACTTCCCATATCATTTATTTCAAAATATATCATACCATATATAGTCACCATTCAGAATCATAGTTTCAAATATCGCACTTATATAAATTCCATCATATATAAGATTTCATTTTCAGATAGAGTATTTTCCAAAATCAATAGTCTCAAATATATCAAATCATTCTTATATAAATTCCGTTATATATAAGATTTATCTCTTCATATCAAAAACCTTCCAAAATCAACATTTTTAAAAATCACCTTATACTTATATAAAGTCTATCTTATGCAAGAATAAAAAAATTTGCAAATCAATTACGCTGCATGAAGATCCATATGGAATTGAACATTTTTGCTTTGCAAAAGGTTTTGAATTTAGAATAGTTCTTTTTTTATATATACAATCATTTGTGAAATAGTTTGGTATATAAAATGGTTGTGGAAAATAGTTTGTAAATAAAATAGTTTGTAAAATAGTTTGTAAAATAGTTTGTATAAGAAAAATTAAAGAAAATAGTTTGTATAAGGAAAATAAAAGAAAGTAGTTTGAAAAATGGTTTTAAATTAATAGTAGTTTTTCATAAAAGAAAATCCCAATTTAAATTACAAAGATATCCAACCCAACAACTTTCAATTTCAATGCCAAAGCATATCAATAATATTAGAACATAAGATGTACACATGTCATCATTTTGCAACATTACATTCGATCGTTCGCTCGATCACACAAGTTCGCTTTCGAACTAGTATTGTCCATTCAACTTCCCTAATGCGGACTTCGATATGGTTTCTTGACTAGAAACCATCATTCTCCTTGCATAGCCATATACTATGATAGAGAACTCTAGAATCAAACCAAAAATCCATATCAATATTCACCATCAAGAATCGAATGAAAAATTCTAATGCGAAATGGTGTAATTCACCTCAAACTTACGTACTCAAATCCGGGTCAAATTAATTATGCGAATAAAATAATATACGCACAACTTACGTATTTATTTCAATTTGATTCATCATAATTATACTTCAACTAAATTCATTATTAATCTCATTGATTAATGAAAGTATCATTTCATACTTTAATATTTGTTTCACATAATTTCTCCGTTTAACATATAACATTAATTTATTCATTCTCATAATATTGCTTATATTTCTCTTCAATTTAAATTACATTCATTCCACATGTAATATTTCTCATTTAATATTACATTTATTACCAAATCATTTCATAAGGAATTTTCTTAAGTTTATAACCAAATTATAAAAACATAATTCCTTTTAATAAGACATTGTTCAGGTTTAAAGTTATCACAACTTTATTTATAACCATTTATTATAACATCCATTTATTTCATAACAATTTACAAGTCATGGTTTTATTTATAATCAATTCACATTAAATTCATACTAATTCAAAAGGTTTTGATTATCCAAAATATCCAAATATTTCATTTTTCAATAGTTGAACTACGGTCAAAAACAACAAAATTCACAACAACAATAATTAGCCAATGCTTTTAAACTGATAAAACGCAACTAATCAACAATAAATGATAATAACTAAATATTACCATTTCATAAATCAAACACATTACAAATAACTATATTAGTTATAAAAATTTAATCCTCTGCATATCATATAATATTAGGAAAAAAAATTCATTTCAAAACTTATATAAAACACTTTTATAAAACTAACAAATACATGCTCTCATATATACACTTAGACAACTCATTCTAGGGTATTACTACCCTATCTCTAATGAGTTAACCCCAACAGGCTAAGGTATGTCTAAACCAAAGCTTTGATACCAACTGTAACATCCCACCCTTTTGGACGATTTAAATCGACAATAAACCACACATGTCAACTAAAATCATTCAAAAGGTAAGACTGTTAATGGGGTAAATAAGAAAATAATAGAAAAGAAGGAAAGATAAAACACAGAATCTCACAGTGGAATGACAAAATATAAAAATCAAATAAACAGTTCATGAAGCTGTTTTACAAATAACATTTGATTACACCTTTACAATACAAATCAGAGTTATACATACAGTAGAAATAAATAAATAATGCAGCGGAACACATGATGTAGTGGAATAATTAATAATAAATAGTAGACTCGTCTCCGTCTTCATCCTCCAAAATATAATGGTCTTCAATACACTAAAAAAGCTCAGACTGACCCGAGCGTAATAAAAAGACAAAACACTCGAGTCAGGACTAAAAGATCTTATGTAAGTCAAATCAAAATAAGTAGAATAGAAATATTACTATAATGGATTCAGAGATGTATAACAGGAATTTCATCTCCTATCAAGTGTACAATGTGGATTTAATTATTTAAAGGATTTCAAACGATTCAAAAATACCAATCTTAATCATTTTAATTAAAATAGATCCTAATTTTAAATTTAAAACTTAAATCTTTCAAATAATTCAATTCTAATAAATAATCCAAATTAAAGAAATTACACGGTTATACGTCATTTCAACCAGTATCCAAATCAAAATTTCCAAATCAATGGAAACCGCTCGAGTTATCATTTCAATCCATAGTGGTAACAAAGATATATACATAAATAAACATCCAATCATCCAAAATGACAACCAATAACATCCATCACAATCCAACATCCAAATCAGCCCATAAATCACAACAATCAATTGATTATCATTATCAGGTGTATAACTTGCAATTTATATTCATTATTAAATAAATGGCAAATTCAATTCAATATAAATTCAAATTTAACTTAAATGACAATATAATAATACCAAAAGCAATTAATAAATTTCTAATCACATTATAAATTTAATTTAACTAGCATAAGATAATCTAGTATTCGTGAGTGGGTCAAAACACTCACCTTTGATATTTAGAACGCAAAAATCCAAACAAAGATGCCTTTTCCAATAGTCTCCAAACTCAGCCAAACCTATTTTATGTTATTAGGAATTCCAATACGAGTCCAAGGGAAGAAAGTTTTCAAATTAGATGTACCCAAAACAAAGGCAAGAAGTGGAAAGCCAAAACCATTAAGGCTAATTCTCATTGTTCAATTTTTTTGAAGGCTTCTTGCAAAAGAAGGCAAGGCGATGAGGAAAGGTATGGATGTGGTTAAGGAAGAAATGGATGCTCACACTTTTTATTCTTTTCTTTTTCTAAACATAGCTTCAGTAAAATGAATTGGCAGCAATTAAGTAGAGGTGTAAAGCTATGTTGACATTGAGACTTTGAGGGAAACAAATAGAGGTCTGATGTTTGAAAAATAAGGAATTTCTAGGGGAAAGAATGATATATGATATAAAACAAAAGAAGAAAGGGAAGTGACAAATGAAATATGTATGGAAGGGACAAATAAAACAAAACTGTATGATGTAAGTAGATGCTTTGGGAAATAAATAAACAAAACGGAAGAATAAGAAAGGATATAAATTCACGTTTCAATTACATCAAAGAATTGCAATAAAACCAAATGTGGAAATGGTGGCAGGACCACTTAGGATCTAGTTAATTGCATGATCCACTCAATTAAATATATTATCACTGAATATACCCTTTTTCACACTCATTTACACATAATTAACATGTAGTAAATAAATTTGAATACAATAACCAGTGTAACGTTACAAAAAAATAAAAGATGATCTAGAACTCAAATTCAAGTTTTTTTTTCTTTCAAAATAATGTTTTTCTCATAGGGGAATTGCACAACCTAAAAAGTCAATTAAATTTAAACTTCAAGGTTAGTGTTAAAATCACTTATATACAGCCTCAAATGTATACTTAATGACTGTAAAATATTGTTTTAAAATTCATTTTTTTTCTTCTTTATATAGAATTATTTTTACCTTCAAAATGAAAATGTTCGTTTTATTTTCATTAAAATGTTCTTTTTATTTTTTTACAATAATGTATGTTTCTTTCTTTAAATCCAAAAATTAATATTAACGTTTCTTTTTTCAAAATTGAAAGATCCCAAATCGACATAATTGTAATTAATTTCAAAATTACACTTATAACGGATTATAACGAACGTACATTTCTTTCATTAAACGCCATTAATTTCAAATAAATTCTCTTTCCCTTTTATTAGAAGATTCCAAGTCAAATTAACGGCAATAAATTCATTAATTAATTTAAATTCCAACATATACTTATTTTGTTTTTTTAATCTTATTATTCAATCAATTATCATATTATATATATACTTAACGTTGGTTTACCATTTCATTAGCTCAATCTTCTATATTTATCACTTTAGTTCATATTAACTGTAGTAGGTAATTAGATTAACTGCAATTGATTTTCAATTTAATTTCAATGGATTAAATAAATAGGTGATGAATGACAAATTTTACCTTTTACTTACTTAATCGCATTTACAAGATTATTATTAACAACAAATGTTATGACTACTTACACGATCCTGATTATACTCAATTTTCCATTAATTTCATATAATTTCCCCTTTTATATAACATTTAATTCATTTCCTTATTTCAACTTATCATCAAATAACGTTACAATTATTTTAATCACTAACATACAATTCCAACATTAAACCCAACATTCAATTGCCTTAATTCAGTTAATTACCCATTCAATATTAAAACAATAAATTAATGAGAAAATATTTAGTACAATTGTTTATAATAATAATTCATACCCCTTATCTTATTCTTTACAACCAAGGGTTATAATTTGCTTACCCAAAAAGGTTTTATATTCAATATTAATCTATTTCAATTAATTATATACAAGTTCACCATCTATATCATTTAATTTATTTCATTATTTACAATCATAACCAAGTCAACCTACAATGTATTTCAATTAGTTTGAAATTACTTTAAATATTTATCAATAGCGTTCAGACAACACCACTGATTTTATATTCAATATTAGCCAATTCTAATTGATTACATATAATTTCAACGTTCAATGTATTTCCTTATTTTTAGTTATAACTAATTATAACCTTAAAGTCACTTCAATTAATTGGAAATTAGATTAAAATATTTGGCAATTACCTTATATTAACATTACTAACATTACATTCTAGTTATTCTTCTCCTTGTAACATCAATTTTTTTTAGTTTTATTTCAATATAAAATTATAAAATATTATTTAATTAATATTTTAATAATCGAAAATTATGGGTCGTTACACTCGGGGCGTGGGTGGCTCGCACGTAGGGCTTTCGTTTGATGGTGGAGTAATGAAGTTTCGAGCTTTGAGGTGGTCGTAGTTGTTAACCCTAGTTTCGGCTATTATAGGTTCAAGTGCGTGTTTTACCTGTACATGAACGGGAGGGGAGAAGGAAGGTGCGTTCTACGGCTATGATGCAGGGTGATGGGATCCAACGGCCAGAAGAGTGAGGGTTAGAAAATATAAAAGAAATTGTAATTATATAGTTATAAAAATTCGTGTAAACTCTAAAAATCATATCTTTTTCGTACGAGGTCGAAAATGCGCGAAACCAAATTGGATTGGAGTCGTTTGGATTGGAATACTATCATATTGACGAATACTATGCAATGGAATTGGATTGGAGTCGTTTGGAGTTAGTGAGAATTTCAAGTAAAATTAAACGTCCGTTTATTTTTATTCGAAATAAATCGCAGAAACGAAATTGAAATCAAGGTGAGAACTTCTCACTCAGTCGAATCGGTTTCGATTTTATTTTAAATAGTTAGATCTAAAATTCTTGAATGTATGTGTGAATGATGATTGTTATCTATTGATTGTTAAAATAGACATTATGCGCCGTTAGTAAGCGGAGGTTATTTATTAAAAACATATACCGCGAATATTTCACAGTACATTGAAATTGGTATTATTTATGTACTTGGAGTTGATTTCCCGCATTATATAGCGGATGAGACCCTATTGCGCCGTATAATAGCGGATAATATTTTAAATCCCATATACCGCGATAATTTCGTATTGGAATGGAATTGGTATTGTGCTAACATCTTTGGATGCAGGAAAATAGGTTGGAGGGATCCAACTGGATTCCTCAACAGTATTTATTTGATTATGGATATTTTGATATTCGTTGATTATCATATCGACATATGATGTCGTTGTTGTCGTGATTGACTATTTGGTGTGTAGCATCATCGGGCCAAAATTTTGGAATTTTAAAAGGATTTTTAAAGTGATTTTTGAAAGTATACGTTTATAAAATATTTTTGGAATTGATCCATCTTAAATAAATAAACGTTAAAATTTTTAATGTTATAAAAATTATGATTTTTGAGAAATATAGTTAAAAGTTGATTTTTGAAAATATGGGGTTAATGATTTTATGAAACAGTTTAAATTGGGATTTTGGAATTTATTATAAAAAGTTTAAAAATAGGATTTATAAAATTTGATTATTTTATAAATCAAAATGATGAAATTATAAAGGAGTTTAAAGACGTTTTTAAAAGAATGATATAAATTGATCTATATAAAAAGATTTTAAATTGATATTTATAAATTTAAAATATTGGAATTATAAAACGAGTTTTTATAAGTGTTAGAATGAATTGTAAATGAATTTCATAAATGAATGAAATTTATAGAATTATGAACGGTGGAATTATAAAAGGAATTTTATAAGCAGTAGGTTTATAAAATTTGTAAAGTTATTAAAAGAACGGATTTTGGATAAATAAATGAATCTTATAAGTTATAAGATTTATAAATTGGGGAGTTTAAAAGAACGATTTTTGTAAACAAATAAATTATAACTGTTTAACTTATAATATGAACTTTTAGTATATAATTGAGTTATAAATCGAATAGGTTAATAAAGGAGATGTACAAAAGGAAGTTGTTATAAAATAAATAGAAATGGAATTTATAAACGTTGTTTTATAAATCCGCAAACGACTTATTTTGATAAGTATATTGTTATAGCTTATTTATGGAATTATATTCACGTTTTAGACAGTGAATGATCCTTTAAAGTAAAATGAATAGAAATGATGAAATTGGATAATGAAGTATATTCACGTTTTTGAATAGTGAATAATATGTTAAAGAAAATGTTTTGGATGTGATGTTTTAAATAGAATTAAAACGATCTAACGATGTTTTAAATATATTAAGATTCGAAACCATAGATTTCAACATTCATTGTTGAAATAGACGTTTTTGAGAAATAGAAGGAAATGGTGGACTATAACACTGTTGTTATAGTAAATGATTTCCGAAAGGAAATGTTTTGTATAGTATTGGGATTTATATATCTATTTTAATTTCGAATCCCTATACTAGTGATTTTGGGTTATCGTAACGATGTTTTACGCAACATTTGTTTTGGCCCAAATAAATATGTTTAAGAGAATGATTTCCTTAAAAGAATGAAATATATACTTAATTTCGATTTAAGTATATTGAATTTTTTCCAAGTGTAGAAAATAAAATTTGTGAATTACTTATTAAATAAGTATGGGAATGTTTTTCCAATGTGAAATGAAACGTTTTGAGAATTTATCTTTTTGAAGATAAATTGAAAAATGAATAATTGAAACCGTGTATTCATAGATATTTTGGAATTGTAAATTCACTATGGAATTTATAAATAAGAAAGAGGAATTTGTTTAAAAATAAATATTGATTTATTTTTGAAGTGTGAAAATTATATATATCCTGTAAAGATATTTTTGGGAAATAAATAATTTGGAAAATTATTTGGAATCTGGTGATGTGTGCATATCCATTGATAGTTCAATAACCGACTATGAATATTTACCCTTGAATGGGTATTTGTTGTGATTTGTTTGAATTTGAATGCCACACTTATTTTTAAATAAGCGCTCACTATTCGGGTTAGCCGGGAAAGGACCTTGGGGTCGTATAACCATTCCGAATATGTGATATGTCGTTATGAATTGCATTTGAAGACCGGTGTTGAAGACTGGATATTTGCGAGAGAGATAGGATGACCTGTCGATTGACTCTGCACCGAGCTGCTCCGGTATAGAGTTCTCCATATGTGATGGGGAATCCGATCAGGATTGTGGATATCCGGATTGCAAGGACTTCTTCGTAAGTTCCTTCGGTTCTGTTCGAGCCCGGAACAGACTTGTATGGATGGTATGTCTGACATTACAAATTGAGATATAAAGCTGATTTCTTTCAATATATTTCTGTTGGTGGCGGAGAATTTATTCTCTTAGCTTAACACCCTTCTCTGAGACGTACGAGCTCAGAGGTTATGTAGTTGAAGGTTATCAGCGATATATTCCCAATTTGGTAATGTGACATGCTGAGTGTTGCTGTGAAATGATCATTGTTTGATCATTTGTGATATGATCATTTGTTTGATCACTTATCTTTGTGATCATTTCTTTGATCATTTGTTGACCCAAAGCATGGCTTTGTATAAAGCGTGGCTTTGTGGACGAGACTTCGTCGAGCCTCACACCTCGGAATGGTCGAAACAGGAAAGATGCGGCAAGGTTATTGGGGGTAGCACCCCTTAGGGTATGTGCATTTCCTTCTGGAAAAGGGTGGTATCATGGTATAGAGCCCAGATACTTACTCATGTTGAAACACTTTATTTATTGTGGTGTGATGCTGGTTACGAGCGCTCGATAAAGGTCCCAAAGGACCGGGGGATGGCATACTCGTGTCAGTTGTTACTCGGTTTGAAGGGTAACCCGGCCTTGTGTTGGCAGAGATCCGGTTAGGTTCTCGGGACGTCCTTCCAGAGGCGTTTCCATGTGGCAATGGGAAGTTCCTTGGCCTGACCATTTGTTGGAAATCCAAAGAAACAATACGATCTTGTACGGTTTTAGTTGTAGAACCTATCATTCACTTATGGTGGCGCCCCACTGTTTGTGTAACGACCCGAAATTTTCGAAGCCGAAAATTCCAGATAGTTATGAAAAAGAAGAAGAGATAGAAGAAGAAGAAGAAGAACAGAAACATCAACAACTCACATACGCAACGGATAAAATATAATAATAAATAATAACAGTTTACAACAGAATACTATATCAGTTGATTACATTTAATATACATCAGAGTTTCACATTTTATACAGTCATTGAATATTTATTTTCAATTATCATGTCTCAGATTAACAATAATACAAATACAACGGATATACTCTATACGATATTGTCATCCAGCTCGCCTCCTGAGCTCCAGAACGTACTACCTGAAAATCTGTAATACTCGGTCTGACCCGAGCATTACACCAAAGTAACACCTGGGTCAGGGTGGAAACCAGCGTGACTAAACCTATCTAACAAGGAATACCAAAGCAAACAACTTAAATAAACCCGGGGTAGCTTATATCAATTTAACCAATCACAATTTGCTATAGAAATGCTTATTTCACATATAAATTTCTAAGTTCCAATCTTAGATAAAATAATCCAATTCACTTAAACCATTTCATTCCAGTCTATTGATTCCATACATCAATCTATTTTTTTCCAAAGTGGTCTCAGATATTTCCCAATACCCGATCCCGGTCTCCTCGGATCTCATGTCACCCTAATCCCAAATTATCCAAATGAAATATACAAAATTGCATATCAGCGATATAAACTCATCCAAAGTATCCCATATCGTTCAATCATCCATAAACAATGCTTAATCACATTCAAATTAATTCAATTGATTCTAATTGAATCTTCTAACCACATTCACTTAGATTATTAATTAATACCAAAACAATTAATTAATCAGTTCCTCTATATCCATTCATCTTTATTAACAACCCTGGATTAATTCTCTTCTAATTCCATTCAAGTACAATGAGTAATCTTTAATTACTTCACAAATTAATTAACTAGAATCAATTACGCTAATTCTTAATTACTCATATTAATTGACTTCTCATAAGTCACTTATTATGATTTAATTAATCTCAATTAATCAAATCTTTAATTACTTTATTAAATATGTAACTTAATGATTATATTTTTCTTCAATTCAAACCCAATATTTATCATTCTCGATTAATCCCAATATATATAATTAATTATTCTTTTATTTACTTCATTAATAAATCGGTTACTCCTTAATTAATTATCTTAATTAATCTCTTGATAAATCTCCCAAATAATTATATTTTATTACTTACATTAAGTAATTATTTATCACACCATCAAATGGTTATTCTGAATTCCTTTTACTTATTTAATTAACTTACAACTCAATTCCTTATTTATTCAACTCGTTAATTACTAAGTTAAATAACCCAAATCATTAATTAATTAAATCAATCAATTATTCATTTCAAATTCCTTACTAATTTAAATGAATCACAACACATCAAGCCCTTACTAAATTTAAAATGAAATCATATTCCTATTTATGATTTAAGTTTGAAACAATTCAAAACCCCAAATACTTCGAGTCAATCCACAATTAACTCGAGAATCAATCAAAACCAAAATCACATCATCATCAGTATACATCCAATCAACTTAAACATTCAATCAATTATTTAAATTTAACCATATAAATTTAAATAAGAACCAAACAGAGTGAGATTTACTCACCTTCGATTTTGAATATGCAAATCTGATCCAATCTCGACTTGTTCCCTTCCGGATTTTAAACCTTGTATAAGCATTGGATTCATTTTGTTAACATTCGAATAGATCGAACCAATAATTCCCATTTGCTGAATTTAATTAAATTAACAAATAATTATTATTTAACCCAATTTTCATTTAATAAATTAGTTTTAGGAACTAAATAAATTAATTATGCTAATAGAACAAATTGACCGCCTTAATAATTTATTTTTAAAATAGACCAGTGAGTTTAAAATGTGAGTATGTCTACTTATGTTTATTATTACATTTGTTCTCAGCTCCCTGTATATACATAAATTATAAATGCATTCATATACATAATTATATTATTTGTATTCATTATTATTTTAATAGAGTAAATTACCTCTAACGCAGATCAATCGAGCATGAAGACACTGCCTCCCCGAACCCTAGCCATCGCCGAAGCCTGGCACTTCCAGCTTGCTCGTGAACAAGCTCCACTTCCCAAACCCAAATCATCGAACCCTACTGACTCGTGAATCCCACCGCACTTCACCATGTCGTTGCCGATAGCCGCGACATCCCACAGCGCAACATCCCCTAGCCGCGAGCCCCACGATGCTGAAATGGAAGGCGTCTCTCGATCGGCAAAATGCATGCGTTCCCCTCTCACGCGTCCAAGTCACGAAATCCAGAACCACCAACCCTAGTCGCGCCTTCCACTCGTCGACGAAGCCTCCCCTATCGCAGCGCACGCGAGCGCCCCTCCGATCCTATTGGAATCGGCTAAAATTCCTCTCGTACGATACTCTCTCTTTTTAAAAAAAAAAAATGGGACTGTAAATCGCAATTTGGTACTAGGGGTTGGAGGCGTGAGTTTGCAAAGAGGAAGAAGAGATTGTTGCTTTGATTTTACTGAAGAAAAGGAGGAAGCGAATATTGATTTGAACGAACATGAATTCGATTTCATTTTTATCTTTTCTTTTCGAATTTAACTTCTAAAATTTAAGGAAAGAAAGGGAAACGGCGTGAGATATAGATGGCGCGAGGCTTCTCGAGCACGCATTGAAGTGAAAATATCTCTGAATACAAGTACTTTAAATATTATTTTATAAAACTCTCAAACCGTCTCATTAAGCATAACGCGAAATTCCGGACCCCGTAACAGACGTACCGACAGGTGTTCATAAGCTTTACCCGCATTCCGAACTCAATGGAACATGTTTCGGAAGCTAATTTAATCATATGCGCGAGATACAGAAGAAAACGATCAGTTTTAATTTGAATCGATTGAAATAAATCTAAACGTTTCGAGCTGCCAGGGTCAAATGGCAACTCCGATTATCACGAAAATTGAAATCCGATAATAACCAACTATTACGGATCCAATGGAACAGATTTCATCGAATTCCGAGACCGAGCCTCGGAATGCTATTTTTAAATTCAATTTAAACAATATAATTTCAAAACCGAACAAATCACCTTTGAATTATATTTCAACCATTCCATTATCTTCAGTAACACCATTATAAATTTTATAAGCCTTCAAATTATTTTAAACAGGCTTAGAATCTCAAATTAAACAATTTACCCAATTTCAATCATATAATTCACTACTCTAATTATCTAATAAATATTAATATTTGGAATTCAAGCTAAAATTAACCTTTCAAATGTTAAAAATCAATTTATTATTTCATTTTAAATCATTGAAATTTCTGGGTCGTCACATTCCTCCCCCCTTAAAAGAATTTTGTCCCCGAAATTACTAATTAGGAAGAATTGACCAATACCCGTCTATCTTTTCCAAAATTCACAATTCAACATCCTACCACTTATCTTTTATTAAAGGTCCACTAACACCTTATTCAACTTTTCCACAACCTTCTATAGATTCAATCAATACTCTTCTGTTCAATCAATTAAACTTCAATTTACAACCAAATTTTGAATTATCAAAATTTCTCAAAAATTTTCTAACACTCTAAATTCTCGAAAATTTTTGCCAGCGTCTCCTTTGCGCGGCTAGCTCGGTACTACTACAAAAGGCCTCTACGGCTTCCCAAATTCCAAAAAAGAAAACAAAAGCCAAGTGGCTACATCAAAAACCCAATCCAATATCATACAGAATCAAAATACTTACCTTTTAGTCGAGCAATTCAAATTTATCATTTGGAATCAAATCCAATTCCCTTTTCCCTTTAGTACCTGCATATTCTATTTAACAACAATATCCAATTGTAACCTTCAAATCACTGTATACATTTCGTTACATAAATTTCATATCCACTTCTATTCAAATTAGCTTCCACCATTTCATATGAATTCAATTTATTTTCAAATTTTAATATTGAGTTGTATCTTTCATTTAAACTGATTCATAATAATTTCATTTACTAGTTTACTTTGATTTTCAATTTGAAATTGTTTTGTCGATAACCAAAAATTTCGAAAAATTTTCTAACTCCCAAAATTTTCAGAAAATTTTGGCAGTCTCCTTTGTACGGAGGAGCTTTTGCAATTTGACAAGAGATATAAATATGTATACATCGACCCACCCGGTCGGAAAAAGCAAAAACAGTTCATATTTCCTATTTTTATTGCGTAGGCGTACCTTATTTAGCATTTTAAGCAAGCAGCTTATTTATATTAGCAATTAGCGCAATCCAAATCAACCAAACAACTCCCCGGTACCTGTACATGCTTAATTTAAATATGTAAGTGCCATATATTCAAAATTTATTAGCTTTTCACTTACTTTCAATAGCTAAACACATGTATATCTTAAACAACAAGCACCGAAACCCTTCCATAAGAGATTTATATAATCTTAAAACTGATTCAATTGCTTTTAACCAATTCATAGAATTTAATTAAATCTCGTTTACGTTAAACGACAATCATTTCTACGCAACTTGATAATATTCATGTGAATCAGTAATTACTTAAGTCTTATAACCAATTAAAATTGATTCCAACTCAATTTTGTTTAATTCCAATCCAGTTTAATTTATTCACACCTATTTATTTAATTCTCCACATTCCATTCTTGTATATTACTAGCCATTCCCAAATTAACTCAATCCAAGCTTTAATTAATGGGCTTTCATCCTTATTCGAAGTCAAGTTTCCAAAGTTTTAAACTTACATTAATTTACTTTAATTTATTCCAACATCAAACTTAAGTTTGCTTCTATATGATTCTTATTTATGCAATTTCCATCAAATACCATTAGCCCATCCATTTTAAATTTTAATTTCAAATTCACTTCTCAATATATCAAAATAATACTCAAGCACCTACTTCACTCATTTATACTTCAAATTAATATGCCACTGACTTAAGTCCAGTCTAATAATCCAATTCCAATCACATCTTTGATTTAGTCTTTATTAAATCAGACTTCATCCATTATTATCTAACTCAATTAACTCATTTTAACGTTTTAATTTACCATTTAATTCATTATCGAATTTATTTTATTAATACAAGGCCATTCTCAATTAGTTCTGCTCACTTGGGTTTTGTTTGCATCTCTAAACATTTCTATTATAATTCACTTCATTTCATTCTACAACATTTCCATCATATCAAATTTACTTGCAAATTTCATTAAATATTATTCAAATCACACTTGGATTTTATTTGCAATTCAAACCATCACATTTTTCAATCCAACTCTATTTCATTTTTATTTTACAATATCTCCGCTTATTTAATTCATTATCAAACCCAAGTCGAATTCTATTTATAACTCGAATTCATTTCCAAACTACATTATATACTTAAAATCCATTTTAGTTATCCAGGTCAAATTTTATTAACATTCTCTATTAAATAATTTATTTAGATAATTAGCTTACTTCCACTTTTAATTCAACATTGGATTATTAATTACAAAGAATCACTTCATTAAAAATTTCCCGAGTTTCAATTTTATTTTACAATTTCAGTTTGAACTTCCCTTGATTTTCCAAAATTTCATCTCCTTTATTTTAAAATTTTAGAAATGCCTATAAAATCTCATAATAATATTAAAATAGCTTTTATAAAATATTTCTTATAACTCGATGTCTCAACCAGTCCATCTTTGTTCTCACAGAAATTCAGTCATACGTTGATCAGGCGTAGGACCGAAAATCTATAAGTACTTGGTAAACCCGTTTTCAACACCCAGTGAAAATATTTTGAAAATAATTTTATTGAAAATATTGGAATCATTTTGAAATAGAGGATATATCTTTGGTGACAATGCACTGAAAATCATCACCCCCATCCATGGTCACAGTTACATACCAGGGTTACGTTGCAGTCACAACAAAAGTCCATGTAACTGCAGGCTCTCCGCGGCCTCTCGATTACGCCATGGATCCCACACAACAGATCACAGTTACATCCAGGATTGCTGTGACGCCCCACCTCTATACCCACGCTAGCCAAGAACACTCCGGAGTAGTGCTGTCAACTAGTACGGAGAATAAGGCTGTTGAGGAGCGACCATCCATGTAATTGCTTATCACACGGTGGCTATAAATAATCTTCGGAAACAAACATAGAAATAATCATATCACAAAGGCGGAAGAAGATATGAATATATAACTAACACATGAAAGTGTACATCAGAGTAGTGGTCAGTAAGATCCACGATAATACAAAAGAATAACAACACGTGCTATACAAAAGAATACAACTATGAGTCTATATCTCAAGTGTATATAACAAAAACTGCTAATCTAAACAGTTAGCCAAAAGTCAGAGTGGTGAATCCCTGGAAAGAAGTCAAGCAGAAGCACCTGTAACATCTCGGTCTGACCCGAGTATTATTTAAGAAAATAATAAACGGATCAGTCTAGCTATAAATATCAGATGACATGAGATAACATAAAAGATATGGCATAAAAATAAACATCCATAATGACATACCGCTATAAGTGTGTAAATAATGATCAACAGAAGATCATTCAATAAGAGATAATCAATATCACAAGAATCTTCTCAAAGATTCGGAAAGGGCATCATACCCCAAACTTGTACTCATAACAAGTCAATGACATAAATTCTAGAAATCAATGCAAGAAGTCCAGAAATCATAGAAAAGAGAAAGAGGCCTATCACATGACGGTCCGAAGACCAAGGGGAGCTACCCCACATGTGTGAATGGAATCACACAGATTAAGGTCCAGACTAACCAAAAAGCAAAAAGGTATGTGTGAGTGGAATCACACAAGTGGTGTCTAGTCTAACCTTGCAACAAGAGACATCGCACAGTTGCTAGTCTAAATCATCAGAATGATCGTCATGATCAACGAGAAGTGTCAATTACACTAAGCTAGTAAATATAGAAGTCTAGCTTCATGTCCCATAACCACTTGCTTAACTTAAATATTTACGAACAAACTGTAAATCTTCACTAATAAAATTGTCACAAGAGGTTCAATCGAACAAGTCCAGGAATTAACCGACGAAGTGAACGCAAGCGTTTCATATCACTTGTTTTACTAAGTCGTTTAATTAGATTTCTCATCCGAGTGAGGTAAAGGTTTGTATATACTAATAGATTGGAAAACGGTTTAAGAAAAGAGCTTTGTTATTAAAAATAGAGTTGAAATTGTTTGTTAAAAGAGTTTTGATATTTACTACTAGTATTGAAACCTTTATATTTTTAAGATGACAAATCACAGAAGAGATTGTAAAAACAATCATCACAAAGATCACATTCGGAGATGTGAATAAAATCCAAGGAAATCAGCTCAAAAGCATCAAAGTGGAAGTTCCCTGTAACGACCCAGAATTTTTAATAATTTAAATTTGAATATTTAATTAATTTTAAATATTTATAAGTGAATTTATTAAGTCAAATAAATTTTTATTTGAATTATTGGATTTAATTGGATAATTAAATCGATAAATTAATATGTGAAATTATGGAAATAATTGGAAATTGGGTTAAATATGATAGAAAATGATTTGTAAAATTTTATTTTATCATGTTAGAGTTAGAATGATATTTTAGAACTTTTAAAATCGAATTAAAAGTTAATTTGTGAAAATTGAATATTTTAATATTTAATAATCGACTGTAAAATAGCCAATTTTTGAACAGTCTCAGAATTGAACGAAACCAGTTCCATTGGATCCGTAATAGTTAGTTATTACCGGATTTCAAATTTCGTGTCAATCGGAGCTATCGTTTGATCGTGGCAGCTCGAAACGCATCGATTTATTTTTAATTTAAATTTGGCGAGTCAAAATAGCCATTTTTCAAAAAGTCTCGGAATTCGACGAAACCAGTTTCATCGGATCCGTAATGTGATATTATTGTAAGGTTTCAAATTTCAAGACAATTGGATTTACCGTTTGTCCGGTACAAATTAAAACGCCTAGAAATCGGTTTAAATCGGTTTAATTTAAATTGAGCGTTTTCAGCCATAACTCGCACATACTTCCGAATTAGCTTCCGAAACCTATTCCATTGTGTCCGGAACGCGGGATAAACCCTAGGTACGCTGGTTACGGCGTCTAAATCGGAGTTCGGAATTCCCGGGATGAATAGTGTTTACGCTTGCTTTTTCTATAAATAGAAGTTAAAATCACAAAATTTCTAAAATAAAAAAAAACCTAACCCTAAAAACTAGTAGCCGCCAGTTACATTATGAAGGGCCAGAAATTTCCCAATTTCAACCCTCAAAATCTCTCAATCCATGCATCGATTCACGAAGCCATCAACTACAAAGTTGGAGAGGGGAGTGAGAGCTACGATGTGAACGGTGGTGATCGGAAACGGAGTCGTGTGGAGGGAGCTAGAGGGGGCCATGCGTGGGCTGTGCACATACGTGCGCGCGCGTCATATGCAGGCCGAGTTGGCCATGGTGGCAGGTGGAGGTAGCTCGCGTCGAGAGCTTCGTCATGGCGTTGGTGTGATCGGGTTTCGTCGAGTATCGGGGGAGAATAATTCAACCCTAATCTACATGTTGGGTTCGGCCTCAATTTGCACGGCCTGGAGATGATAACGTGATTTGGGAAGATGAGCAGGGGCCGTTGGATTTAGATCTGAGGGCTAGGATGAGCTGTAGGTTAAATTAATTAAGTTATGTTATATTAGTTTATATAAAACGTGTACAAACTTGTAAATTGCATATCTTTTTCATACGAGGTCGAAAAAATGCAAACTCAGTTGCGTTGGAATCGTATGGACGAGCACTACGCGATGGAGTTGGTTTGGAGTCGTTTGGAGTTAGTGAGAATTTCGGGTAAAATTAAACGCGCGTTTAATTTTATTCGAAATAAATCGCTAAAACGGAAATTAAAACCAAGGTGAGAATTTCTCACTCAATCGAATAGGTTTCGATTTTATTTTAAATAGTTAGATTTAAAATATTTGAATGCATGTATGAATGATGATTGTTATCTATTGATTGTTAAAATAGACATTATACGCCGTTAGTAAGCGGATGTTATTTATTATAAACATATACCGCGAATATTTCATAAACAGTGAAATTGGTATTATATATATAATATCAATATATATATATTGGCATATGTATATATTGCAGTTGTTGATTTCCCGCATTTTTTGTTTAGCGGATGAGACCCTATTACGCCGTTATTAAGCGGATAATATTTAATAAGAACATATACCGCGATAATTTCGTACTGGAGCGAAATTGGTATTGTGCTAATGTTTTTGGATGCAGGAAACAGGTTGGAGGGATCCAACTGGATTCCTCAACAGTTTTTATTTAATTTCAGATATTTTGATATTTGATGGATTTTCATATTGATATATGATATCGTTGTTAGTCGTGATTGACTATTTGGTGTGTAGCATCATTGGACCCAAATTTTGGGATTTTAAAATGTTTTTAAAGTGATTTTTGAAAAGATAAAATATTTTTTGAATTGATCCATTATAAATAAATAAACGTTATAATTTTTAAAGTTATAAAAATTATGATTTTTGAGAAATACGGTTAAAAGTTGATTTTTGAAATTATGGAGTTAATAATTTTATAAAATGGTTTAAATTGAGAAATTTGAATTTATTGTGAAAAGTTTAAATATAGAATTTATAAAATTTAATTATTTTATAAATCAAGAGAATGATGAAATTATAAAGGAATTTAAAGACATTTTAAAGAATAATATAAATTGATTTATATTAAGAGATTTATAAATGGATATTTATAAATTGAATTATGGACATTATAAAACGAGTTTTTATAAGTGTTTGAATGTAGTGGAAATGAATTTCCTAAATGAATGAAATTTATAGTATTATAAACTGTGAAGTTATAAATGAAATTTTATAAGCAGTAGGTTTATAAAATTTATAAAGTTATCGAAAGAATGAATTTTGGATAAATAAACAATCTTATAAGTTAAGATTAATAATTTGGGAAATTAAATGAACGATTTTGTAAAATAATCGTTTTATAAGTAATTAACTTATAATATGAACTTGTAGTTTATAATTGAGTTATAAACTGGAATAGGTTAATAAAGGAATTTATAAAAAGGAAGTTTTTATAAATAAATAGAAATGGAATTTATAAACGTTGTTTTATAAATTCGCAAACGACTTATTTTGATAAGTTAATTGTTGAAACCTATTAATGGAGTTATATTCACATTTTCGAATAGTGAATAATCCTTTGAATTAAAATGAATAAAAGGATGATGTTCATTAACGTAGTATATTCACGTTTTTGAATAGTGAATAATACGTTAAAGGAAATGTTTTTGAATGTGATATTTTAAATAGAATTAAAACGATCTAACGATGTTTTAAAATGTATTGAGATTCGAAACCATAGATTTCAACATCTATTGTTGAAATAGACGTTTTCGAGAAATAAAAGGAAATGGTAGACTATAACACTGTTGTTATAGTAAATGATTTCCGAAAGGAAATATTTTTGAATAGTATTGGGATTTATATATCTATTTTAACTTCGAATCCCTATACTAGTGATTTTGGGTTGTCGTAACGATGTTTTACGCAACCTTCGTTTTGGCCCAAGTAAATATGTTTAAGTGAATGATTTCCTTAAAAGAATGAAATATATACTTAATTCGATTTAAGTATATTGAATATTTTCCAAGGTTGAAAATAAAAAGGATTTGTGAATTACTTATGAATAAATAAGTATGGAAATGTTTTCCAATGTAAAGTGAATATATTGAATTTATCTTTTTGAAGATAAATTGAAATGGATAATTGAAATCATATATGCATGGATATTTTGAAATATAAATTCATTATGGAATTTATGAATGAAAGTGGAACTTGTTAAAAATAAATATTGATTTATTTTTGAAGTGTGAAATTATATATCTTGTAAAGATATTTTGGAAAATAAATAATTTGGAAAATTATTTGGAATCTGGTGATGTATGCATATCAATTGATAGTTCAATAACCGACTATCAATATTTCCCTTTGAATGGGTATTTGATGTATATGATTGAATTTGAATGCACACTTATTTTTGAATAAGCGCTCACTATTCGGGTTAACCGGGAAAGGACCATGGGGTCGCATAACCCATTCCGAATATGTGATACGTCGTTGTGAATCGCATTTGAAGATCGGTGTTGAAGACCGGATATTTGCGAGAGCGATAGGATGAACTATCGATTGACTCTGCACCGAGTAGCTACGGTATTGAGTTCTCCATATGTGATGGTGAATCTGATCAGGATTGTGAATATCCGGATTGCAAGGACTTCTTTGTAAGTGCCTTCGGTTCTGTTCGAGCCCGGAACAGACTTGTATGGATTGTATGCCTGACATTACAAGTTGAGATATAAAGCCGATTTCTTTCAAATATATTTCTGTTGGTGGCGGAGAATTTATTCTTTGCTTAACACCCTTCTTTGAGACGTACGAGCTCAAAGGTTATATAGTTGAAGTTATCAGCGATATATTCCCAGTTTGGTAATGTGACATGCTGAGTGATGCTGAAATGATCATTGTGTTGATTATTTGTGATAGGATCATTTATTTGATCGTCTATCTTAGTGATCATTGTGTTGATCATTTGTTGACCCAAAGCATGGCTTTTGTAAAAAGTATGTTTTTGTGGACGTGAATTCGTCGAGCCTCACATCCCGGAAATGGTCAAAACAGGAAAGATGCGGCAAGGTTATTAGGGGTTGCTGTAGCTCCCCTTAGGGTATGTGCATTTCCTTCTGGAAAGGGGTGGTATCATGGTATGGAGCCCAGATACTTACTCATGTTGAAAACACTTTATGATTGTGTGAATTGATTACGAGCGCTCGGTTGAAAAGGTCCTAAAGGACCGGGGGATGACATACTCGTGTCAGTTGTTACCCAGTTAGGGGTAACCCGGCCTTGTGTTGGCAGAGAGCTGGTTAAGTTCTCGGGGATGTCCATCCAGAGGCATTCTCATGTGGCAATGGGAAGTTCCTTGGCCTGACCATTTGTTGGAAATCCAATTCCCAATACGAAACTTTTACGGTATTAGTTGTAGAACCTGCTATTCACTTATGGTGGTCACCACTGTTTGGATAGTAGCTATAGTAGGCATACGATAATGGTCGTATGTTGGCTAAGATTTATATCTTTATTTTTGAAATAATTTCCTACACTATGCACTAGTAATAATATCAAATGTTATTTTAAATGCGTATCAAGCATCTTTGACTATCATAAGGAGAAATCTCCTCCGATTCTGCGTTTGCATGTGTGTGTGTGCGGGAGGCCTTATGGTAGTCTCATTTTTAAAAGCATTGCGAATTGAGTTTAAAAATATTCCTCTTTTTGATTTTAAAGATAAATAAACTGTTTTGAGTTCTCACACCAGTCTTGCTAAGCTTTGGGCTATGTGATGGGGGATTCTCGTTACATTTGGTATCGGAGTTGATGGTTAAGCGACAACCATGGTTCTGTAGGGTAATACTCATTAGAGATAGAGTCAGTAGTACTCTAGATTGAGTTTGAGTGTATTAATAGCTATGAGTGCGTATTTGTTAGTGAATATAAAATTATTTTATATTGTGATGATTGGTTTGTTGAGTGGCATATGAACTTTCGTCAGCGTGGTCCGCAAGACTATGCCGAAGGGGTTTCTAAACACTTGAATAGAACAATTCGACACAATATTGATTTTAAAAAGGGTAAATGAAATAATTTTACCTTGATTATATTTATATATAAAGGGATAATTTTTCAGAATTATTAAAGTGTATATAAGTGATTGTTAGGTTGTTTGAATAATCTAAATAAAAGAATAATTGTATAAGCAAATGAATTATAAGAATTGAATTATAATTAAAGTAATTTACAATTGTGAAATAAACTTATATATATATATATATAAGAAGTGAAACTATATGAATATATTTATGAATATGAGTTGTGAATAAAAGTGAATTTAAAGTTAAATGGAAGTATAACTTAAGTGTTGTTGAATGGAATTGATATTGGTATCGAAGTAAATAATCAAGTAGATTAAAAGAAATGTGAACTTGAGTATATGAATGAAATTCAACATTATATTGTTAAAGGAGTTAGCAATTGAATTGAATGAATGAATTAAATTATTAATCAATTAAATGTAAATTTAAGTTGATATAAAATAATGAATATAAGTGTTGATTCATTAAAATCTAATGTTATTAGAAGTTGAATAAAAAAAAAATGAATGAAAATAAGCAAAGGAATTTGGTTGTAATAAATAAACATTGGTTGTTATATGATTGTTAGTTGATTGTATATAATTCATTAAGTAGTTAATGAAATTGGAAGCTATGAAATTGAATTCAAATTAGAAGTAAATAAATTTGAATAGAATTGAAAGTGAATTAGATTTAATTAGTAAATGTAAACTAATTGAATTGAGAATGAACGTTAATAAAATCCAATGTTAATAAATCAAATGTGATTTGAATTGAAAACCTATTTCATTGTACATTAATGTGAATATGAATGAATATTATTGATTATGAATGGTAGTTGGTTGAATATATATTGCTATTGTTGCATTTGCTATGTGACATATATAGTTGTTATGTTGCTATATGTTGTATATTGAGATTATTTGCATATGTGCATGTTCTCATGTTGTTTGTTGAGTGATTAGTAGGTGCGGATCGCGTTTGCTTCGCATTTGGAGTTCGCTTTAGCGCTATATTAGCCGTATATGCTTGCTAATAAAATATAAGGTACATATCTCGGATTAAATATCGTACTTTTACACTTTTTTCCCTTCGGGATGCCTCATTACTTGATGAGATGTATATTTGTGATATATATACTGTCATTTTTTTTTTCGGATCGAGCCGCGCAAAGGAGACTATGGCGAATTTTTCCGAAAATTTAAGGCGTTAGAAAATTTTTGAGAAAATGGGAAAATTTTGAAAACTATAACTTTGATTTTGGAATTGAAAGTTAAATGATATAGTTTGTTTTTGAAAAAGATAACTAAGTATGATATGAAAACTTAGTAAAGGATTTATAAGAAGTTTAACTATGAATTTTAGAAAGTTAATAAATTCTGTAACCTTTCTTACTTGTAATTTCGAGGACGAAATTCTTTTAAGGGGGAAAGATTGTAACGACCCAGAATTTTTAATAATTTAAATTTGAATATTTAATTAATTTTAAATATTTATAAGTGAATTTATTAAGTCAAATAAATTTTTATTTGAATTATTGGATTTAATTGGATAATTAAATCGATAAATTAATATGTGAAATAATGGAAATAATTGGAAATTGGGTTAAATATGATAGAAAATGATTTGTAAAATTTTATTTTATCATGTTAGAGTTAGAATGATATTTTAGAACTTTTAAAATCGAATTAAAAGTTAATTTGTGAAAATTGAATATTTTAATATTTAATAATCGACTGTAAAATAGCCAATTTTTGAACAGTCTCAGAATTGAACGAAACCAGTTCCATTGGATCCGTAATAGTTAGTTATTACCGGATTTCAAATTTCGTGTCAATCGGAGGTATCGTTTGATCGTGGCAGCTCGAAACGCATCGATTTATTTTTAATTTAAATTTGGCGAGTCAAAATAGCCATTTTTCAAAAAGTCTCGGAATTCGACGAAACAAGTTTCATCGGATCCGTAATGTGATATTATTGTAAGATTTCAAATTTCAAGTCAATTGGATTTACCGTTTGTCCGGTACAAATTAAAACGCCTAGAAATCGGTTTAAATCGGTTTAATTTAAATTGAGCGTTTTCAGCCATAACTCGCACATACTTCCGAATTAGCTTCCGAAACCTGTTCCATTGTGTCCGGAACGCGGGATAAACCCTAGGTACACTGGTTACGGCGTCTAAATCGGAGTTCGGAATTCCCGGGATGAATAGTGTTTACGCTTGCTTTTTCTATAAATAGAAGTTAAAATCACAAAATTTCTAAAATAAAAAAAAACCTAACCCTAAAAACTAGTAGCCGCCAGTTACATTATGAAGGGCCAGAAATTTCCCAATTTCAACCCTCAAAATCTCTCAATCCATGCATCGATTCACGAAGCCATCAACTACAAAGTTGGAGAGGGGAGTGAGAGCTACGATGTGAACGGTGGTGATCGGAAACGGAGTCGTGTGGAGGGAGCTAGAGGGGGCCGTGCGTGGGCTGTGCACATACGTGCGCGCGCGTCATATGCAGGCCGAGTTGGCCATGGTGGCAGGTGGAGGTAGCTCGCGTCGAGAGCTTCGTCATGGCGTTGGTGTGATCGGGTTTCGTCGAGTATCGGGGGAGAATAATTCAACCCTAATCTACATGTTGGGTTCGGCCTCAATTTGCACGGCCTGGAGATGATAACGTGATTTGGGAAGATGAGCAGGGGCCGTTGGATTTAGATCTGAGGGCTAGGATGAGCTGTAGGTTAAATTAATTAAGTTATGTTATATTAGTTTATATAAAACGTGTACAAACTTGTAAATTGCATATCTTTTTCATACGAGGTCGAAAAAATGCAAACTCAGTTGCGTTGGAATCGTATGGACGAGCACTACGCGATGGAGTTGGTTTGGAGTCGTTTGGAGTTAGTGAGAATTTCGGGTAAAATTAAACGCGCGTTTAATTTTATTCGAAATAAATCGCTAAAACGGAAATTAAAACCAAGGTGAGAATTTCTCACTCAATCGAATAGGTTTCGATTTTATTTTAAATAGTTAGATTTAAAATATTTGAATGCATGTATGAATGATGATTGTTATCTATTGATTGTTAAAATAGACATTATACGCCGTTAGTAAGCGGATGTTATTTATTATAAACATATACCGCGAATATTTCATAAACAGTGAAATTGGTATTATATATATAATATCAATATATATATATTGGCATATGTATATATTGCAGTTGTTGATTTCCCGCATTTTTTGTTTAGCGGATGAGACCCTATTACGCCGTTATTAAGCGGATAATATTTAATAAGAACATATACCGCGATAATTTCGTACTGGAGCGAAATTGGTATTGTGCTAATGTTTTTGGATGCAGGAAACAGGTTGGAGGGATCCAACTGGATTCCTCAACAGTTTTTATTTAATTTCAGATATTTTGATATTTGATGGATTTTCATATTGATATATGATATCGTTGTTAGTCGTGATTGACTATTTGGTGTGTAGCATCATTGGACCCAAATTTTGGGATTTTAAAATGTTTTTAAAGTGATTTTTGAAAAGATAAAATATTTTTTGAATTGATCCATTATAAATAAATAAACGTTATAATTTTTAAAGTTATAAAAATTATGATTTTTGAGAAATACGGTTAAAAGTTGATTTTTGAAATTATGGAGTTAATAATTTTATAAAATGGTTTAAATTGAGAAATTTGAATTTATTGTGAAAAGTTTAAATATAGAATTTATAAAATTTAATTATTTTATAAATCAAGAGAATGATGAAATTATAAAGGAATTTAAAGACATTTTAAAGAATAATATAAATTGATTTATATTAAGAGATTTATAAATGGATATTTATAAATTGAATTATGGACATTATAAAACGAGTTTTTATAAGTGTTTGAATGTAGTGGAAATGAATTTCCTAAATGAATGAAATTTATAGTATTATAAACTGTGAAGTTATAAATGAAATTTTATAAGCAGTAGGTTTATAAAATTTATAAAGTTATCGAAAGAATGAATTTTGGATAAATAAACAATCTTATAAGTTAAGATTAATAATTTGGGAAATTAAATGAACGATTTTGTAAAATAATCGTTTTATAAGTAATTAACTTATAATATGAACTTGTAGTTTATAATTGAGTTATAAACTGGAATAGGTTAATAAAGGAATTTATAAAAAGGAAGTTTTTATAAATAAATAGAAATGGAATTTATAAACGTTGTTTTATAAATTCGCAAACGACTTATTTTGATAAGTTAATTGTTGAAACCTATTAATGGAGTTATATTCACATTTTCGAATAGTGAATAATCCTTTGAATTAAAATGAATAAAAGGATGATGTTCATTAACGTAGTATATTCACGTTTTTGAATAGTGAATAATACGTTAAAGGAAATGTTTTTGAATGTGATATTTTAAATAGAATTAAAACGATCTAACGATGTTTTAAAATGTGTTGAGATTCGAAACCATAGATTTCAACATCTATTGTTGAAATAGACGTTTTCGAGAAATAAAAGGAAATGGTAGACTATAACACTGTTGTTATAGTAAATGATTTCCGAAAGGAAATATTTTTGAATAGTATTGGGATTTATATATCTATTTTAATTTCGAATCCCTATACTAGTGATTTTGGGTTGTCGTAACGATGTTTTACGCAACCTTCGTTTTGGCCCAAGTAAATATGTTTAAGTGAATGATTTCCTTAAAAGAATGAAATATATACTTAATTCGATTTAAGTATATTGAATATTTTCCAAGGTTGAAAATAAAAAGGATTTGTGAATTACTTATGAATAAATAAGTATGGAAATGTTTTCCAATGTAAAGTGAATATATTGAATTTATCTTTTTGAAGATAAATTGAAATGGATAATTGAAATCATATATGCATGGATATTTTGAAATATAAATTCATTATGGAATTTATGAATGAAAGTGGAACTTGTTAAAAATAAATATTGATTTATTTTTGAAGTGTGAAATTATATATCTTGTAAAGATATTTTGGAAAATAAATACTTTGGAAAATTATTTGGAATCTGGTGATGTATGCATATCAATTGATAGTTCAATAACCGACTATCAATATTTCCCTTTGAATGGGTATTTGATGTATATGATTGAATTTGAATGCACACTTATTTTTGAATAAGCGCTCACTATTCGGGTTAACCGGGAAAGGACCATGGGGTCGCATAACCCATTCCGAATATGTGATACGTCGTTGTGAATCGCATTTGAAGATCGGTGTTGAAGACCGGATATTTGCGAGAGCGATAGGATGAACTATCGATTGACTCTGCACCGAGTAGCTACGGTATTGAGTTCTCCATATGTGATGGTGAATCTGATCAGGATTGTGAATATCCGGATTGCAAGGACTTCTTTGTAAGTGCCTTCGGTTCTGTTCGAGCCCGGAACAGACTTGTATGGATTGTATGCCTGACATTACAAGTTGAGATATAAAGCCGATTTCTTTCAAATATATTTCTGTTGGTGGCGGAGAATTTATTCTTTGCTTAACACCCTTCTTTGAGACGTACGAGCTCAAAGGTTATATAGTTGAAGTTATCAGCGATATATTCCCAGTTTGGTAATGTGACATGCTGAGTGATGCTGAAATGATCATTGTGTTGATTATTTGTGATAGGATCATTTATTTGATCGTCTATCTTAGTGATCATTGTGTTGATCATTTGTTGACCCAAAGCATGGCTTTTGTAAAAAGTATGTTTTTGTGGACGTGAATTCGTCGAGCCTCACATCCCGGAAATGGTCAAAACAGGAAAGATGCGGCAAGGTTATTAGGGGTTGCTGTAGCTCCCCTTAGGGTATGTGCATTTCCTTCTGGAAAGGGGTGGTATCATGGTATGGAGCCCAGATACTTACTCATGTTGAAAACACTTTATGATTGTGTGAATTGATTACGAGCGCTCGGTTGAAAAGGTCCTAAAGGACCGGGGGATGACATACTCGTGTCAGTTGTTACCCAGTTAGGGGTAACCCGACCTTGTGTTGGCAGAGAGCTGGTTAAGTTCTCGGGGATGTCCATCCAGAGGCATTCTCATGTGGCAATGGGAAGTTCCTTGGCCTGACCATTTGTTGGAAATCCAATTCCCAATACGAAACTTTTACGGCATTAGTTGTAGAACCTGCTATTCACTTATGGTGGTCACCACTGTTTGGATAGTAGCTATAGTAGGCATACGATAATGGTCGTATGTTGGCTAAGATTTATATCTTTATTTTTGAAATAATTTCCTACACTATGCACTAGTAATAATATCAAATGTTATTTTAAATGCGTATCAAGCATCTTTGACTATCATAAGGAGAAATCTCCTCCGATTCTGCGTTTGCATGTGTGTGTGTGCAGGAGGCCTTATGGTAGTCTCATTTTTAAAAGCATTGCGAATTGAGTTTAAAAATATTCCTCTTTTTGATTTTAAAGATAAATAAACTGTTTTGAGTTCTCACACCAGTCACATGACTGGCTCGGAGTTTATTGTTTTCCTTCCTAAACTCTGGGTGCCCACCAATTTTCCACACGGGCAGTTAAGAGTTAGGTTTAGCAGGATATTCTGGATATTCAGGAGTTGCTGGAGGCAAGCTGGATGGCATGGCATATTATTTATATAGTATTTCTTTTTCCGCTGCACTGTTTATTGTTGTATGTTGTTGTACACTCTGATGATATGATATGATGTAATGAAATGAATGTAATGTAATAACTGATATAGTTCTTTGTTTAAAGATTATTCATTTATTATTATATGTTGTTCCGCTGCGAATTGTGAGATTCTGTTGTTGTTCTGTTGTTCCCTTTCTGTCCCGTTCTATTTCTTTCAAATCCTCTGCTTTCTAAAAATTGTCTATCTTCTTTCTTTTCTCTATTTTCTCTCTTCTTTCTTTTTCTTTTCTCAAATTCTTTTTAAAACCCCATAACATCTCGGTTTTCGGGCTTCGATTTCTCGGCAGTCGATAAAGTGAGTATCGATGTCGGTTTTTCGAAGAACGAAAATTTCCGGGGCGTTACATTCCCCAACGACCAAACGTGGCCGAGATAACCAGAGATGGTTTGTCTCGAAGAATGGTCAACTCAGCATCTCAACAAAGCAAGTTTTGTTGAATGTTTTTCAGATAAGATCGCCTACGGAGGGGGGGGTCCAGGGGGGGTGGCAACCCCCCAAGGTGGGGGTGCGGGGGCAACGCCACCGCTTACGGGGGTCGACCTGCCCGGTCAGGTCGTGGGGGTCCAGGGGGCAGCGCCCCCGGCAGGGTGCGGGGCAGCGCCCCGACCAAAACGGTACGACCTAGTGAAGACAAAATGAGGTTTAACGACCTAACGACTCAAGGGTCTAACGACCTAACGACTCAAGGGTCATACGACCTAACGACTCAAGGGTCATACGACCTAACGACTCAAGGGTCCAACGACTTAAGGGTTGCACGACTTAAGGGTTAGGCCAGGAGCGACCTAACGAGATAAGGTCCAACGACCTACGAGTTAAGTGTCCAGCGACCTATCGGGATAACTCGTAACCGACTTAAGGGTTGCGTGACTGAAGGGCTGCACGACTTAAGGGTTAACTCGTAAACGACTCACGACCTATGGATGAACGACTTAACTCCGAACGAGCTAAAAATGGCCAGAACGACTCAGGGTTAACTCGTGAACGACTCACGACCTATGGACGAACGACTTAACTCCGAACGAGCTAAAAATGGCCAGAACGACTCAGGGTTAACTCGTGAACGACTCACGACCTATGGACGAATGACTTAACTCCGAACAACCTAAAAATGGCCAGAACGACTCAAGTGCAGAAAATTCAACAAAACGCTAAAAATTGGAGTTTTTCGCCAATCCAATCCAAACCAAATGCTAACATGCATGCAAAAATGATAGGGAATCATTCCCAACAGTTCAATATAGTTATAGGCTAGAATTGTGAGATAAAAATCTCACCTTTGCACCAAATATCAATGAAAATGAAGTTTTAAGCAAGCAAGAATCAATCCTTCTTCTATCTAAGCACAAGAAGCTTGAATCCAATGTCTTCTTCTTGAATTTGGAGTAGAAAGATGGATTGCAATTGAATTTGAGTTTTGGAATTTTAATTTCCCATTCCCTCCACCATTAATGCCAAAGCTTGATTAGTTAGGAAATTTATGAAGAGTGAGGAGAAGAGGGTTGGAACTTGGGCTTAATAGGCTAAACTAACCCAAAGTCCAAAGCGGGAAAAGTTAGTGAAATTTCACTAACTCCAAACCTATCGATGTTTATACTTAAAAAAGTTGTAAACGACATTTCGAACTCAATGGAAGTGGTCTCGAGTCCTAATTTGACCGTTTGCAAAAAGTAGCTTTTCGGACCAAAATCCGATTAACGAGTTAATATTTAAATAAAATATTTAAATACAAACTCGATAAATATGCGGGTTGTTACAATTACGTTGCCGTCGCAGCAAAAGTCCATGTAACTACAGGCTCTCCGCGGCACTCTGATTTTCGTTGTCGAAATGAAACTTCTCCACTCCTACATAGGTCGCAGTCTACCGAGATAAACTCAAACGCAGACTGTTGGCTCTCAGCGGCACACACGACTTTCGCAATGTTACCATAGGTCACAGTTACATCCTGGGTTACGTTGCAGTCACAACAAAAGTCCATGTAACTGTTGGCTCTCCGCGGCACACACGACTTATGCTATGGTAAACTCAACTCATAATCCTCAGGAACTAGTTTTGTCCGGACTCCTCACAGGATCAACTTTAGAACCCCCCTTGGGGCTCAAGGCAGCGCCACCCAGTGGCACTCCTGAGAAGTCCTTTTCAAGGGAGCGCCTTTTTCCCCAGAGCTATCATCAAAACACTTTATACTATACACACATAGTATCTTTCAAATCATAAACCTAGTATGAATTTTATCAAAGCTTCTTTACACAAAATCGATTATCCTAAAATCGATAATTCTCAAAATAGGCTTTCCAAATTCCATATATTGATTTTACCCAAAAATCAAAAGCCTTTCCAAATCCAAAGGTTCCCAAAACTTTTTTTCAAAATCCTCATAAGATTCTTTCAAACTTGTATAAAATTCCTTTTACACTTCAAACACTTTCAAAATCCTTTTTCTTCCCATAATAGATTCAACAAGGGAAGAATATATAACAAAGATATAACTTTACTTACCCAAAATCAAATATTCACATTTGATTACTCTTTCCAATATCAATTTCCTTTCTATTCACATTCACTTAAATTTCCATTCACTTATTCACAATTGCCTTAATCCCCATTTGGATTATCACCTCAATTCTTATCCCAGTTGGGTATTTTACCAATAACAGTTTGAACACCGACCAGTTTAGAAAATAGCTTGAAAATTTTAAAAATAGATAAGCAGTTGAAAAATAATTATTAGTTTGGAAAATAGCTATAAAATAGTTAACTAATTGTAAAATAGTTGGGAAATAGTTAAATAGTTATAGAAATCTTAGATAATTGCAAAATAGTTATACAATAGTAATTAATGTATAACATAGTTAAAATATAGTAATGAGTTTAGAAAATAGTTGAAAAATGATTAAATAGCTCCAAACTAATTGTAAAACGAGTATAAAAGAATTTGGCTTTAAGAAAGAAAGGTTATATAGCTTGGCAAATAAGTTTACATCAAAACAAGTTATATTAAAAATAGTCCAGAGTCAAAACTGTTCACCTCACCCAACAATTCAATTTAAATTACTACTCCCATTTAAATTGACCCGATTCCAATAACTCCAATTTCCATTGGACTTAATTCATTCCCAACTCAATTGAATTAATTTCCAATTTCTTTCCTACTTCCAATCAAATTCCATTTGATCTTAAACCAATTCCACTTTAATTTTTAATTCCAAATTATTCACATAAATTTGGACTAATATCAATTGAACTCTCTTCAAGTTCAATACCTTTTTAAGTTAATCCAATACAAATTTCCCATTTGAATTTTAAACTTGTACAACTTTAATTATATTTTATATTTTTCAACTTCTATTTATAATCAATTACATTCACATTTTGCTTTTAACACGGAATTATACATTTTATTTATCCAATATAATTTATTATTCCATAAACATTTTAAATCCAGATTCCAGAGTTTAAACAATTTTCCAAAACTTAAACATCACCTTAGAATTCATCTATATCCAAAATTCTTTGACAGATTCTATTATCCCTTTGAATTTCAAAACCAAACTCAATTCACAAACAATTCCAATTTAAAACAATTTGGTAGCAATTTCTCTTCTAGAAACTCGAAAATAAACTTCGATAATGCTGCAGTCATCATCGACGTTATTTTCCAGTGACCAAAAGAGTTCAATGCTTTTATCACTCTAAAAACATTTCCAAATATTTTTAATTCCAAATCTCCCAGATTTCAAATTCAACACCAAAAATATTTTTGAAACAATACTATTATTTCTTTCCAAAACCTTTGGAAATCACTTTCAAATCCAAAGGGATTTTAAATTGTCCCAATCCATCAAATTCATATTTAAAACATTACTCTGGAATTTTCATCTTACTCTATTCAAATATTCTTTGGAATTCTATTTCGGAATTCTATTTCAAATTATAATCTCATTTATTTATAAAGTTTATTTCAACTTATAAATTTCATTCCCAATCTATATTTCAAATTTCGAGATTAGATTTTTGTATTTCATTTTCAATCCAATTTTTTTTTTTAAATTTGGTTGTATTTCTATTTCTATTTCTACTTAATTTAATTCCAATTCAATACTTCAATTTCAGTTTGAATCCATTACAAACTTATCTTTATTTAATTTCAGTTTGGTTGTATAATATTATTCCTTAATTTTAATTCCAATAATTAACAACCAATCACCTAATATTTATTTGAAGAAAATATTGCTTTATATATATCAAAAATATATTTTACATAAAATCATTTAAAATCTTTATATGAGAAAATAGCAAGTATGCGCTCATATATATACACTCAACTCATTCTAGAGTACTACAGACTCTATTAAATGAGTAATCCCCACCAGAGCCAAGGTTCTCGCTTAACCTTCAGCTCTGATACCAACAGTAACGACCCGAAATTTTCAAAGCCGAAAATTCCATATAGTTATGAAAAAGAAGAAGAGATAGAAGAAGAAGAAGAAGAACAGAAACATCAACAACTCACATACGCAGCGGATAAAATACAATAATAAATAATAATAGTTTACAACAGAATACTATATCAGTTGATTACATTTAATATACATCAGAGTTTCACATTTTATACAGTCACTGAATATTTATTTTCAATTATCATGTCTCAGATTAAAAATAATACAAATACAACGGATATACTCTATACGATATTGTCATCCAGCTCGCCTCCTGAGCTCCAGAACGTCCTACCTGAAAATCTGTAATACTCGGTCTGACCCGAGCATTACACCAAAGTAACACCCGGGTCAGGCTGGAAACCAGCGTGAGTAAACCTATCTAACAAGGAATACCAAAGCAAACAACTTAAATAAACCCGGGGTAGCTTATATCAATTTATAACCAATCACAATTTGCTATAGAAATGCTTATTTCACATATAACTTTCTAAGTTCCAATCTTAGATAAAATAATCCAATTCACTTAAACCATTTCATTCCAGTCAATTGATTCCATACATCAATCTATTTTTTTCCAAAGTGGTCTCAGGTATTTCCCAATACCCGATCCCGGTCTCCTCGGATCTCATGTCACCCTAATCCCAAATTATCCAAATGAAATATACAAAATTGCATATCAGCCATATAAACTCATCCAAAGTATCCCATATCGTTCAATCATCCATAAGCAATGCTTAATCACATTCAAATTAATTCAATTGATTCTAATTGAATCTTCTAACCACATTCACTTAGATTATTAATTAATACCAAAACAATTAATTAATCAGTTCCTCTATATCCATTCATCTTTATTAACAACCCTGGATTAATTCTCTTCTAATTCCTTTCAAGTACAATGAGTAATCTTTAATTACTTCACAAATTAATTAACTAGAATCAATTACGCTAATTCTTAATTACTCATATTAATTGACTTCTCATAAGTCACTTATTATGATTTAATTAATCTCAATGAATCAAATCTTTAATTACTTTATTAAATATGTAACTTAATGATTATATTTTTCTTCAATTCAAACCCAATATTTATCATTCTCGATTAATCCCAATATATATAATTAATTATTCTTTTATTTACTTCATTAATAAATCGGTTACTCCTTAATTAATTATCTTAATTAATCTCTTGATAAATCTCCCAAATAATTATATTTTATTACTTACATTAAGTAATTATTTATCACACAATCAAATGGTTATTCTGAATTCCTTTTACTTATTTAATTAACTTACAACTCAATTCCTTATTTATTCAACTCATTAATTACTAAGTTAAATAACCCAAATCATTAATTAATTAAATCAATCAATCATTCATTTCAAATTCCTTACTAATTTAAATGAATCACAACACATCAAGCTCTTACTAAATTTAAAATGAAATCATATTCCTATTTATGATTTAAGTTTGAAACAATTCAAAACCCCAAATACTTCGAGTCAATCCACAATTAACTCGAGAATCAATCAAAACCAAAATCACATCATCATCAGTATACATCCAATCAACTTAAACATTCAATCAATTATTTAAATTTAACCATATAAATTTAAATAAGAACCAAACAGAATGAGATTTACTCACCTTCGATTTTGAATATGCAAATCTGATCCAATCTCGACTTGTTCCCTTTCGGATTTTAAACCTTGTATAAGCATTGGATTCATTTTGTTAACATTCGAATAGATCGAACCAATAATTCCCATTTGCTGAATTTAATTAAATTAACAAATAATTATTATTTAACCCAATTTTCATTTAATAAATTAGTTTTAGGAACTAAATAAATTAATTATGCTAATAGAACAAATTGACCACCTTAATAATTTATTTTTAAAATAGACCAGTGAGTTTAAAATGTGAGTATGTCTACTTATGTTTATTATTACATTTATTTTCGGCTCCCTGTATATACATAAATTATAAATGCATTCATATACATAATTATATTATTTGTATTCATTATTATTTTAATAGAGTAAATTACCTCTAACGCAGATCAATCGAGCATGAAGACGCTGCCTCCCCGAATCCTAGCCATCGCCGAAGCCTGCCACTTCCAGCTTGCTCGTGAACAAGCTCCACTTCCCAAACCCAAATCCCCGAACCCTACTGACTCGTGAATCCCACCGCACTTCACCATGTCGTTGCCGATAGCCGCGACATCCCACAGCGCGACATCCCCTAGCCGCGAGCCCCACGATGCTCAAATGGAAGGCGTCTCTCGATCGGCAAAATGCATGCGTTCCCCTCTCACGCGTCCAAGTCTCGAAATCCAGAACCACCAACCTTATTCGTGCCTTCCACTCGTCGACGAAGCCTCCCCTGTCGCAGCGCACGCGGGCGCCCCTCCGATCCTATTGGAATCGGCTAAAATTCCTCTCGTACGATACTCTCTCTTTTTTTTAAAAAAAAACGGGACTGTAATTCGCAATTTGGTACTAGGGGTTGGAGGCGTGAGTTTAAAAAGAGGAAGAAGAGATTGTTGCTTTGATTTTACTGAAGAAAAGGAGGAAGTGAATATTGATTTGAACGAACATGAATTCGATTTCATTTTTATCTTTTCTTTTCGAATTTAACTTCTGAAATTTGAGGAAAGAAAGGGAAACGGCATGAGATATAGATGGCGCGAGGCTTCTCGAGCACGCGTTGAAGTGAAAATATCTCTGAATACAAGTACTTTAAATATTATTTTATAAAACTCTCAAACCGTCTCATTAAGCATAACGCGAAATTCCGGACCCCGTAACAGACGTATCGACAGGTGTTCATAAGCTTTACCCGCATTCCGAACTCAATGGAACATGTTTCGGAAGCTAATTTAATCATATGCGCGAGATACAGAAGAAAACGATCAATTTTAATTTGAATCGATTGAAATAAATCTAAACGTTTCGAGCTGCCAGGGTCAAACGGCAACTCCGATTATCGCGAAAATTGAAATCCGATAATAACCAACTATTACGGATCCAATGGAACGGGTTTCGTCGAATTCCGAGACCGAGCCTCGGAATGCTATTTTTAAATTCAATTTAAACAATATAATTTCAAAACTGAACAAATCACCTTTGAATTAAATTTCAACCATTCCATTATCTTCAGTAACACCATTATAAATTTTATAAGCCTTCAAATTATTTTAAACAGGCTTAGAATCTCAAATTCAACAATTTACCCAATTTCAATCATATAATTCACTACTCTAATTATCTAATAAATATTAATATTTGGAATTCAAGCTAAAATTAACCTTTCAAATGTTAAAAATCAATTTATTATTTCATTTCAAATCGTTAAAATTTCTGGGTCGTCACAGTTTGGATGGTAGCTATAGTAGGCATAAGTGCGGAATGCCTATGCTGGCTAAGATTTATATCTTTACTTTCGAAATGATTTGTTCTACACTATGCACTAATAATAATATCAAAAATGATTTGATTTTGCGTAGTAAGCATCTTTGACTAACATAAGAAGAAATCTCCTCCAAGTCTGCGTTTGCATTGTGTGTGTGGTGGGAGGTCTTATGGTAGTTACATTTTCAAAAACATTGCGAATCTATTTAAAAAAAATATTATCCTATACTTTATTTTAAAGAAAAATAAACTGTTTTGAGTTCTCACACCAGTCACATGGCTAACTCGTAGTTTATTGTTTTTCTTCCTAAACTCTGGGTGCCCACCAATTTCCACACGGGCAGTCAAGAGTTAGGTTTATCAGGATATTCTGGAATTCAGGAGTTGCTGGAGGCAAGCTGGATGGCATGGCATATTACTAGTATATAGTATTTCTTTTCCGCTGTTTGTTGTTGTACACTCTGATGATATGATGTAATGTAATGTGATGTAATGTAATAACTGATATAGTTCTTTGTTTAAAGATTATTCATTTATCTATTATATGTTGTTCCGCTGCGATTGTGAGATTCTGATGTTGTTCTGTTGTTTTCTTTCTGTTCTGTCCTATCTTCTTTCCTCTCTATTTTCTATCTCTTCCTCTCTTCTTCTACCTCTTTCTTCTTCTTAAACCATAACGGTACGGTTTTTCGGCCTTCGATTGCTCGACAGTTGATACAGTCGACGTATTGATGTCGGCGTTCGTGGACGAAAAGTCGCTGTTGTCACATTGATCCACATCTACTATCTATCGATAACCTGATTTTAGGCTGCTCGTGCCTATGCTCTCTATTTAGTGGTCAGAACCCTATGAAGTTGAATCCCAACAAGTACTCTCGACTCGATGATTCCTAATAAAAGTACTTGCCCTCAACTTACATGTCCTAAGAAAGCCACCCAACCTAATGCAATATATCCTTGACTGCTAGCCCTAAAAGGTATAACACTCGACTAGAATGCCTTTGAGGGATGAATCTCGTAAATTCCAAAATTAATCTCAACTTATAACCATCATAGAGGAACATACATCTTGACTACCAAGCTCTATGAGAGTCACCTCTAAACAATATTCAACTTCCCTTACCACATATTTTAAAATCATAAAAAAAACTCAATTTAAACCATTTATTATTTATAAAAGAATCCTCTCATTTTTTTGAAGTCAAATATGATGTTTAAAAGAATTTTTAAAGATTAAAAAAATAAATTGAATCATAATTCCTTTAATAATAAATATTTAATCGAAATAATTCTCGTTCCATAAAATAATTTCATATATTGAAAACAGCTAATCCTCTTCTAGATGTTTAATTATATTGATTTTTTAAACAAAAATATTTTTTTTAAATGCAAATAGAAGAATGCCTAGAGCTTCACTGCATTAGGCATTGACCTGGACAGCCGACCTCTGGTCATCAATGGTCGACCATTGATGACAAGTAGGTCAACTGTTAGGGTTGATTTTGGAGCATTGAAACTCTAGATTTTCCTTGTTCTTTCACTATTATTACCCCGATTAACCACTACTTTGTTACTACCTATTTTTTCATTGTTCCAGACCCCAAACACACTCAACAAGCATCAATGTCATACAACATAATAGGGTTTGCTATTCATAGAGATGGTTCATTGTATTATAGAAAGCACAAGACAATATTAAGAGCGAACTTAAGCAACCAAACTCATCAACAGACAAATAATCACACATAGGCACTACACTTAACATCTCAGATGATCAAACACTTTAAACATATATTTACGAGTTAAGAACATAGCTCATCTTAGCAGTAGTAAGCAAATTCTCTTCTTGCACTTCATTCCTCCTTCAAATTGCCTCTCTTCCCTTACAGTACATTCGAAATGAAGCATTAACTTGATCAAAATCCTTCTTTTCATACTCCTAGGGGTGTAGTTCATTATTGAGAAGTCCATATTTAAATTTCACAATATACAGAGTTTTATTTGAATTTTTGAAAGAGGAAGAAATGGTGAGTTTTATTTTTTTGAATAAGAAATGAATTACAGGTTTTGACCTGAAAGAGAAGGAATGATGCTACTAAATTTGTGGATAGAAGTAGAGATAAAAGCTAGCATTCTCCTTTGTTTGTGCTTCATGCACTTCAATTAAAAAATCAAATGCCAACATACTTAATTCTCATTCTTATTTATGAAGCATATTCCCAATTTCCTCAATAATCAATTCAACCAAAATCGTATTTTTACAAATCACTTTTATTTGTTCCATAAATATTCTCCCAATTAAAATATATATTCTACCATTTTAAAACTTAGCCCATTCACAAGTCATTTAAAACTTTAATTATTAATTGTAACGACCTAGTATTTCAAACCATTCGCATGCGCGCATGTCGGATTTGAACTGCTCAAAATGCAAGATTGTTAATTTATATTGGGCAGAACTCGACATATATAGTAAGTAAATTAATCACAGAATCACAGACACAGAATAATATAACAATAAACAGCAGAATAGACAAATAGTAGTTCATAAAGCTACCATAAAACATCAGAGTCTGAAACAAAATACTACAGAACCTCAAATATAAACGAATCTCTAATACATAAGAAACTGATGAGTCTGAACATAAATGACTGATATAACTGAAAGCTAGGTAGATAGATCTTCAAAAAAAGCTCCAATCTCCAAAGGTGAGTCTCAAATGCTGTGACACTCAGTATGACCGAAACATAAAGCAAAACACAAAACACTTGAGTCAAGATTAACATTTTTATATCAGTAAATTTAAATCAAGTGAAAAGTCAACTGAAATACAAGTAACTTAAAGGAAGTTTGGGATTTCCATCCTCTAACGATCCATGAAACTATCTACTATATAGTAATGTACGTAATTATAATATGTCTATCAGTAAAGTAAAGTATTAAAATAGCGTTAAGGCATTACCCATAACTTGTCTATACAATGTCGTACGCTCCACTAAACTAGTGGTTTACCCAGAGAACACCACATAGTTACGGTAAAAAAAACCAACTCGTAGAAGGCGCGATAGGTCATGTGACAAGGCACGTGAGGCAATGCCAGGGTAGAAATACCATTTGCACTCCTAGACTGGTGGTAACGCATAGTAGCTACTACCGCCCTCCTTGAGACACACTCCCAAATAAAAGGTGCACCCAATCAAATCACAAAAGCAATAGAATGGTATCGATTTAATGTGCCCGATAAGGGGAATGACCCCACTTTCCCTGGTATAGTTCCTATTTTAGCTACATCAAGCTGACTCACGGGAGTCAGAGCTGCGCTAAAACCTCATATAGAATCGTCGCCAAACCATCCTATTTCGTTTTGGAATCTCCACCACGTACAGTTGTTAAAGTGGTTTTCGGTATTGGCAGAGAGTATGACAATATCTGATCTCTGTCTCTTTAACAACCAAACGCTTATTTCACACCGTGGTTATTTCATTTTAAATAGTTCATACTTCATATCAGAATATCATATTCATTTCAAAAGCATATCAATTCGATATCATTATTCACTTTAAATAATATTCATTTCCAAAATCGTTACATTTCCAAAAATCATAACACTTTTGAATCATAACACTTTTGAAATCATAACGGTTCCAACTTAAACAGTTTAGATATTGAAAATAGTATATGTATTAAAATAGTTGTAAACTTAAAATAGTTAATAATTAAAAATACTTTATATAATGAAATTAGTTTCCTCAAATTTCGTAAATAGATTCAAATCAAATTAAATTCCAAAATTCAATTTAAATCAATCCAGTTTAACCATTCCAATTTAAAGGTCAAAGATTCAACTCAAATTCTCAATAAACCATTTAAATTTTACATCGATTTCAAATCCAGGTTTGAACTATCATTTCAATTCCAATAAGATTCAAAATTTAAATATTCAAACATTTCAGTATAAGTTTCATTAAGATTTCAAAATTTACTTTAATTTTATCCAAATTGGAATCATTTTAATAGCAATTAAATAAAATCTCAACTTATAAATTTAAATTAATATTAAATATTCAGTCTCACTCTTATTTAAAATTGAGAATATTCATTAAATCACTTTTTATCAAATCAAGTTATCAATCATATCTTTCAAAATCTCAAAATCAATAAGTTCAAATCAATTTATTTAAATAAAATTCTTAGACAAATACAAATTTCAAATCTATTTCAATTTATCTTCCCAACCTTAATTTATTAAAGTTATTACGAAATCTGTTTTTAAAATAAAATTTTAAATAAATACTTGAACATGATATATATATATATGTTAAATTAATTTTTTTCTATTAAATCTTAATTTATATATTTTTAAAATAATAAAGTTATAAGAAAGTCTTAAAACTCATATCTTCAAAACCAAATTATAAATTTAAAATTTCCAAAACATATAACTTAAAAATTCTAAATTTATATACATATATAAATAACATTTATATATTATATTTTTTAAATCACTATTTATCAAAACCCATATATTTCCTTTCAAAACTTTAAAAACATTTTCAAAATATAGACCTACAGTGTCCGTATACAATTTTCTATCATATGGTCAAGTGATACGGGTATTTATCATTTCAATCTGCAATTTAAATTTAAATATTTACATGTGTATATCATTTCAACTTGCCATCCAAAAAAATTAAAATCAATGAAAATCGCTTGGGTTTATCATTTCAACCCACAATGATTTTCCCTTAATCTATAATATCGTTCAGGTATGTATCATTTAAACCTATAGGGAATTCTAAACTAACAGGGAACCTATAGAGTGAGAAAAAATATTAAATATAACATATCAACAGCAGGCGTATTCATCAGTAACAAATTTAAATATAATATATATAACAGGTAATGGTGTCATATGTCATAGGTGAACAATTACAGATAATAACATATCAGATTTAACAATTAAATAACTAATAATTCAATATTTAACAACATATTTCAATTGTCATTTCATGTGAATTGAATCTACTAAATATAAGAATGTTAATCGTGAGTGATTGCTCAACTTTCGAGGCTATGGAAACAATAAAAGCGAATAGAGTGACACAAACACGCACACGGACAAGTGACAAAGCTAGGAAAATGCTCCTATAATCTTTGGATAGGGGCAAACAAAGCTATCAAAATTCGATTTTTCGTTGCCGAAAATGCTGCTAAAATGCCGAAAATAAGATAAACAGAGCAAGAGAAGTCCAAATTTGATGAGACGAAATATGACATCTCACTCGGAATATAGTTTACATTTTTATTATATAAAAAATTTAGATTTCAAAAATATTTTATTTTCATCAAATTTAACTGATTAAATTGAAATTTAAAAATTACACAACAGAATTAACTTCCATATTAACTGATGACAATCTGATGTCTACTACGTTAAAATATATGCATTACAAATATCACATTTTCATTGTCAGATTTATAATTAAATTTCAAGCAAAATTTCAGTTAATTAAGTGATAAAAACCGTTAAAATTTACGGGTCATTACATTAATAGAAAAAGAATTCAGTCTTTTCCAAAACAAATTCTAAAACACCTTATATACCATTATTCAACTTCATAAAAAATTTAACCCAATTTTAGTTCACTTTAATTTAGACTTAAAATTGAAATATTAATTCACAAATGGCCAAAATTATCATTATTAGTAATTTATCATTTTAAAAAATATTTTCCACAAAATAATTCATTTGATAAATCATTTTGGATATAAAACAACCATAATAATTATAAAATCAGTAATTACCTCATTTTAGTTTTCTCATTCTACAAAAATATGTGTTGCTCGATTTCCAAACCATCCCACATAATTCATATATTATTATTTTTTACCAATTAATTAAATATATCTTCATTATAAAATTGTTTCTCAACACCAAATTGTTGTATCTTATTAATCTTACCATTATGAAAATGTTATATGTGTGTGTATCGTCAAATATCTTAGAAAAATAATAGCTTTGTAAATCAAATTAACATTGTAAATATAATGATAATAAAATGTAACATAAAAAGTCAAATCAAATTCATTAAATGAAACACCGAATATGGTTTAATGACAACAACATTATTCATGATAAAACACATAAATCTAGTGCACAATGGATAGAAATGTACATTTTTTGAACTTTCCCATTTCTAGCTCAATGTTGGTGCATCTGATCCAACCTAAACTTCATTGTATTGCAATAATGCAACGATCCGAAATTTCAAACTCTTCATATTTAAATATTTGAATTATTTAAATAGTTGAATCATGCATTAAATATTATTAAATTGGTTTAATAACCTTGTTAAACCTCTTTTAAATAATAAGTAAAGATGAACAAATTATTTTGGATTTTTTTTACAGAAATAAGTACTTTGAAGAAATATCGATAATGTTACTGAAATTCGGTTTATCCATAAGCGGACTTTTTAATCAATATAAGTTGTCAGAACTCTTTTGTGCTAAGCTAATGAACACATTAGGAGCTAACTAACACACTTTGATTAGTAATTAGAAGGTTCTAGAAACTTCTAAGTAATAAGAGATATTTTTATGTGAGCGTAAAATGGTAATTAGCTAGGAGGAGACATTATCGTTTTCTTTTTAGGTGGAAAGGAGATGTTATAGAGCATGTGGGAGGTAAGCCTTCCATGAAGGTGAGAGGAGAGGGTTAGGATACAATTAGAAGTCTATGTAAGAGAAGGCATTCCTCTTGATTTACATCTGCAAATTTATTCAAACTTATAAGCACTCTTTAATGTCTTCCTCTTCACAAAATTCTTAAACAAAAAATTTTTTCAAAACACATCCAACTCAACTCAAATTGGACAAGAGCCTGAACACATTACAACCCCTTTTACCAAGTTGGATCTTGAAAAAATGAAGCACATCTCACCCCATAGGCATAAGTCATGAGAAATAAGGGGGTGTTTGGGCTTAAGGCAAGTGAGTAAGCGAGGAGAAGGAAGGAAGCAAGTTGTTTGCAAGGTGGAGGTACGAGTTGGTTGCTTGGACTTTCTTGCTTAATTGATTAAGGGTAGGGTATCTCACTACCTTGAATTAAAATATATTGTTTATATTTGCTTTTGATTGAGTAATTCTTTATAATGGTTGAATATTAACATATGTTATAATATTGGTTTTGATTCTTGCTTTGAAAGAAAACGACAGATGTATTTCATCTGTATAGACTTAAATAGACTTGGAAAGACTTGTATGGCAAGTAGCATGGCCTTGAAACAAAGCATATAGGTTATAGTTAAACTTTGGTTATGTTGGACTTGAATTTGGAAGTGCTCTTATAGCGATAATCACTATAGATGCACTTAGAAATTGCCTTGTATTTGGAAAATTTCTATAGAACTTTGTAGAGATATCCTTAGAGGTTTCTCGCCATACTTGTGATTCATATCTTGTATGCTTGCTATTGTAAAAGTTTTGGATTTTGAGAAGTTAAGTAACATATCGAAAAGTGGCCAAACTTACACTTGTGCAAACCTGCCCTATTTTAGCCTTTATTTTGGACTTTAAAGGTTTGAAAAGATATCCAAATTTATGTATTTTGTTTCGTTCTATTTTACAAGTGTTTTGCCAACTCTTATTGGAGTATTTTAAAAGCAGTTGGAGATATTATGAATTTTTAAGAATTAGTTATGAAATTTTAAAGAAGGCAGTTCAATTTTAAATATATAGAAAACATGGTTTTTCCAAGTTTCAAAGTGTTTTACAAACTTGTTATCTTATAATAATATTTTGAGAAAATGTTTTAAAACCCACTATGAGTATTTTAAAAGTGTGAACAAAGGATTTAGAATGGGGTTATGAATGCTTAGTGGCTAAATCGCTTTTTTCTAATTACTTGTTTGAAAATTAATTAACTATGCTTAACATTAAAAGCTGACGAGTTAGGCATATCTATTTATGAGCGTTAGAATTGTTGTCTGAGTAAGGATAGAAACAATAGTGCTCTACCCTACCGTCTTCCCTCTTTACCAAGGAATTATTGAGTCAGGAATGTCAGAGACGTATTACTCATGTTGATTTCTTACTCGTTTATGGAATCACTAATACTATACTTAACGCTAAATGTCGACGAGGTAAACTTGTTTATCTGTGGGATTCAAGAAGAAGTGTCTAGGCAAGCCTTTGATATGCAACCGGTTCTTTAACTTTCCTAGCTTCACTCATGGACGTGGGATAATATAAGCTGGAATGTTGAAAACGAGTTAAGTATACAAACCGTGATTTCTATAAGCGATTGTTTAACGGGTGGTTGACTTGTCAACTATCGAACTTAACCGAATATTAACTTGGATGTTTAAAAGAATATTTTTAAAGATAAAATAAGTATGGAATGGTTTTGGGTTTGTTATGAAAATGTGTTAATAAAATTTGTCTTTAACCGCTTTTGATTGTACTTATGCATGTAAATAGATCTTTATAAGAATATTTTAAAGATAAGCATAAGCGAAATGTTTTTGGGTATGTAGTGAAAATGTTTAAGTAACATTAGGCTTAAACCTTTGAATAGGTTTGTGAAAGTACTTAGATCCTTCAAATGGATATTTTGAAGGAAACTATAAGTATGGAATCTTTTGGAAAAAAGATAGAAAAAGTAAAGGTTTAAAGTAAGATTTTTTTCTGATGATCTGTGAATATACTTATACCAGTTGAGATAAGTAAATGAATAATTCTTGAAGTACTGAAAGAGTATAAATGAATAGTAGCGATTGATAAATGTTGTTTTTCAAACAAAAGAGGTTTTAATTAATAAAATTTATTAATTAAAAAAGAGGGGATTAGAGATCTCTTGTGTGACTTGATCGTACTTTGTATGTTTATTCATTGTGATAAGTATACGAGACTTGGTATCCAATTATGATCATCTATCTTATACTTGATAGTTGATTAGTCGACTATCGAACTAACCAAAATAACTAGGAAATTTTTAGAAAATACATGAGTTCTATATTTTATAATTATCTTTTGAGGTGTTATATTATACATATAAACTTGTCTTGCTCTTCTAGGACAAATGATAAGGAAATCCATGCGGATAGAAGATTGTCTCTACCCTTATGTGTTGTCTATTTATTTATGAAAGAACTGGGGTAAAGTTAATTGGAAATTCATCTATTGGTTTTGCAGAGCCTGGTAAGTAGGGGAGTGTACTTATATGAGATGACTTAAAATTGTAACCACTTCAAAACTATAAACACGATCTATGCTCTAGAAGCTGTTGTGAAGTGGAATGTTATAGAGTTGAATTGTTTGTCCTAAGGTTAAGTTCAAGGGACGGGTCAATATTAACATTATGAACGATGTTATCATGTGAGACTGTCTATCTTGAGTAGTATTCCACGAGAGAGGACAAGAATTTGCTGGAGGACTTATGTAGGAATCTATGTGGAGATTTGAGATCTATTGAGATGCTTGAATCCATATAGCGATTTGCAATAAGTTCGAAATAATGGAATCCATTTACGGATTTTTGTTATGTTCAAGTGAAAGAAACCAAACGTAGCCTCGACATTGAAAATGAAAAAACCAGGGTAAGGTGCTTAGCCAACAGGGTTTAGCTAACCCATAGGTTATATCAAACCCATATTTAGAGTATGCTCAACAATGATGCTAACAAGAGTTAATGACATTCGGGATCACAAGTGTTTGTGCGTGAACCAGCTATGTTTACCTTGTTATATTTTTTTAACTAGATATATACGATGCTTGAAAGGATGTATTTGATTCTTATGCATGAGTTCGAAATCGGCTTGATCCAAGGAGATCCCCTTGGAAATCCTTACACATATATGGATGTGCCTTAGTAGTATTGATTATATACCTATTATTGTTGTGGAATACACACAACATCTATTTCCTGATTTATGTTCTACACTCTGGACATTATCTGTTATATCAAAATATGCTCTTAGTAGAGGGTTGGTTCGTTTGAAGGGAAACTACTATGGTATTTCATGCTGATTCAAAAGGTGTTGTTATATGTCACATACATTTCTTGAGTTTCTCATGCTATTTTACTAGACTGATCTAGGTGTTATTTTCTTATAATGCACGGGTCAGTTCTGATTATATTTTCAAATTTAGCGACGGATGCTTTGGAGCTTATGGAGTAGAGCTTGAGGATTAACTACCATAGTATTCTTATCTCTGTTGCATTACTACATTGTTTACATTAGCATAGTGAGTACGGGTTATTATAATTATCCAGGCCGATGATAGTATTTACTATTGTAACTCTGAAATGGTATGTATTTTAGAGTGACGGTTTATACCATCTTTTGATATTTTATGTTATTATTTCCTGTGTGTACTTGAAATGCATGCTAAGAGGTTCTCACATTGGTAAACGTGTGACGAAGCTTTGTTTGTTACTCCTACATGTCCCTTTATGGGTTGGTTTGGAAGTCGAGAGGCTGGCCGTAAAATCAGAAATGAGGCTACCACGGTGTAGTCACCTCCGAAAAAGGAGGTCATTATATGTGGTATCAAAGCTGAAGGTTAAGCATGAACATTGACATTGGTTGGCTATGACTCATTAAAAGATAGGGTAATGGGATGCCCTACCATGAGTTGAGTGTATTATATACGATAGCGTATATATATCTGCTATATATTAGTTATATATATAAAGTAAGTTGATAGTATAGTTTAATTCATGTAGGGATTACTGATGTTTACCTATTATCCCTTATTTATTAGCTTAGCCAGGCTCGATTAGTTTATGAGCATTGATTATTGCTTATTAATTGTTGATATGTGCTTGACTTACTACAAGAAAATCATCTTTTGGTTGCAAAAGTTGTTGGCATTTGAATGTAAATGCAACTAATAATATTTCCCCTTATTATATAAATGCAACAAAAAATATTTCACTTCCCGCCTTTATAAAAAAAATCTGCGTTTGATCAAATAAACGTAACCAAAAGATTACCGCCTTGTTATTCCTATGCTCCTTAGAAAAATTCAATTCTTTCCCCCAAAATAAGCAACCCTAAATCAAATTCGTTCTCCAATCCAAATTTGTAATGCTCAGCTGTTCTAATCCTTAATAAGAAGCCGACTTCTATAAGCAACAAGGCTGCCTCTGATTCCCATTCTAAAGAATCTCCATTGATCCGTATTTACCATAGTAATCTCTACTCGAGCTTCCTTCTTCTTTATTTACTTCTAATCTCTACCCAAATGATCTGTATTGTTGAATTCGTTATTGAATTCGTTATTGAATTCATTGCGTGTATTAGAAAACATACCATGAATTTGGATTTTAATCAGTCATGACTCATCTATTTTTGAACTTATTACATGTAAAATTCAGATAAACACATCCTGTTTTTGATAAGTTTCCAGCTCTTTTGTGCTGCAGCAGGATTAACAAGCACTTTGGTGAAAACGAGTAACTTTCCAACTCTTGATACATGAATATGATAATGACTATGCCGATGTTTTCTTCAGATGGAAATGTTTGAGCAAAAATATTAGACATTCAAAATTAATCATGTGGCGCTTAAGCACCATTAAGCGATGCAACATATTCTATTAAGCTTTGCAATGTTTAATCACTAAATTTTGGTTGCAGTGGACGTGTTGATATCCAAGGTTTCTTGTCTAATTATGGCATAGGGAATTTCCATCTTGCTGAAAAGGTCAGTTATCATCCTAAATATTTTGTTCTTTGTGTTTTAACATTTGCACATTTTTATGTGTTATATAAAAGTACTGCTTGCAAAACTGGTACACTATTTATAACTTTTTATGCTGCTGCTTTCTCGTTTTATCTGACTTATACTGTGAAAAAATAAAATCAAAAATAAAATCTTGTATTGTCGTTGTTGGTTTGTTAAACCCAATATTAGAAAATTTTATTTATTTATATAATGGATCCAACCAAAAGTGTTTCAAGTTTATAAATAATAGAAACTATTTTGTTCTCTTGTTTTTCCTCATTTTGCTGGGTAAGTAACTATCATTTACTTTGCGCTTAACAATGTTGTTCAATTTTTTAGTTCTGTGTCTTGCGTTGTTCTTCAATGCATGTTTAGCAGCACATGGAGGATCATCATGTATATATTCATTAAGTCACATGCATTTTGGTGATCCAAAAGTATGGTATGGAGTTCCATCATATGCTGCTGCTAAAATTTGAGGATGCCATGAAAAAGTACCTACTTGATCTTTTTGAAGAATAATCTGGTTTACAACATGATTTGGCACAACATTTTTACCAATTCTTTCCTTATTGTGTATATTACATGTATGTTCTTAAAAAATACATCACATTATCATAACAATGCATCATTCTTACTAAACAGCTCTTTTGAATTGATAATTAGGTGACATAACTATGACCGACAGTTTTGTTTGAGGGTTTGGGTTCGGTTTTGTGGATGAAGTTGTTGTAGGAAGTAGAGGATGTTGATGTCGATTTGGTGGTTAAGGTTGTAGTCATAGGAAATGGTCGTTGTGAGCCTGGGTATGGTTTGTGGATTTGGTAATTAGCCATTTTTAGTGAAAAGGAAACTTGATGATGGAATTGGATTTTTTTATAGAGGAAGGTTTGTTTTGATTTGGGTTTGTAGTGAGGTAGGTACGAATTTATGGTGTAGGAGATTCGGTGCTTGATTGTTGATATTGTTTGAACTTGTAGTTGAAGTTGGAATGTGTTCAGGTGGGTGATGGCGACTGGAGATGGTTGTTGAAGGTTTGCTTATGTGGGAGATGGAGGTTGTTGTGTGTTATGGCAGTTTTGTGATGAGTGGTAGAGGAAGTAGAGTTGCGGTTTGAGGAAGGTGCAGGTAGGTTTGATGGTGAAAGGTGGATAGTTTTAAACGCTGAGAAGGTCGATGGGGGGAAGCTTTTGCGCTTTGATGAAGTTGAGCGTGAGTGCAGTGGTGAGGAAATGTGGCAGGGGTGATGTAGTTAAGTGGTTGTTGATTCAATGCAATTTTGTTTTTGGTGAGGTAGTGGGAGGAATGTGATGATGGAGTTGCACTGTGAGGAATCCTGAACTACACACTGAAATTGATATTTAGTGGATCTTAATTAGTAGATAGGCACTACAATGGTATGAGCCTTAATAGGAAAAGAGGATAACTTGGGCATTCTTGATGAATACGAGTTGTGGATGCCATGTCTTCAAGTGATACATCCTGTTTGCCTGCTTATGTTTCGAGTTCTGTCTTTTTTTTTTTGCTTTTGCTTTGCTTGTTACTATTTTTGTTATCGATGGCGCTAGCATTTTCTACTATTATACTCAGTAAGCTATTTCTTTTCATTTCTGTACTGAATTTATGTTTTGTGTAAATTAAAGGGAAATACTACTAACATATATACACATTTTCATTTTGAACAAACCTCATATATGATATTTGACATTATCACTTAGTTTTTCGCGTATGCCTATAGTTTTCTACTATCCCAACTACTATTCAAATTTTACATTCAAGCACAATCTTCAAACTAATCTACCTTTCCCTTATGTAGGTGGACATTTATGTTGGTGACCGTGTATTTTAGGGTATGTCTACTAGAATTTTAAAAATAAATTTTGTGTTATAATATAGATATTGATCAGATTGCTACATCTATTCATCTACTACTCAATCTAAATTGGGGCAATTTGATCTGTACAGTTCTTTATGTTATAATACATATTCATTTACCTATCTCTTATGTTAGATAAGCATATACTAAATGCATGTACAAGAGGTGTAAAATATGACACAGACTTATACACTGCTAGATTGTTTCACTCTATACATCTATCTTTCATGCAAACTGTATGTTGCAGCTTGGTTCATCCTTTCCATATATGGATGCCACCAATACTATGCAAAACTGCCAGCACTAATATAATCGAAGATGTTAGAAAGTTAGACGAAGAAAACACAACATATGCAACTGCTATAAAAGAGATGAAGAAATCAAGCATAAGTGTCTTTATAAGAAAAAACTTGCTGGATTCTGAGGCTACTTATTTCAGATCATATATCAGGTTCTTAATTAAAGACTTGATCACTATTGTAAATATTTTGATACACGCACATTTTTTTAAGGTACACCTCTTTATATACATACATGTTCAAACTAATGCAGGTGTTGTGATCCTCACTGACTGTGTGTTTTGGTTCATCATCTTTCCTTTCCTTGCTTTGAAAGATTATAAGCTCGACTTTGTAAGTATAATCATCCAATATTATTCTCATATTATATAGTAGTATCTTTCCTAGTAATTTTAGTGTAATTTCGTAGATATTGATCGGGATGCACACTGTGAACGCAATCTTCCTCCTTGGCGATACAGCCCTTAATTGCTTGGTACATGTTTCTTTCATCCTACATGAATAATTGAAATAAATAAACTGATAATTCCATATTTGATCATTTTTCTCGAAAATGCTATTTTTTGTGTTTGCTATTTTCCTATAGCGCTTCCCATGGTTTCGAATCTCATATTTCCTTCTTTGGATGTCTGCATTTATCATTTTTCAGTGGCTTCTCCATGCTTTTGTCTTAATCTGGTATCATACATTCTGTACATAGTACATATAATTTATTTATCTTTAAATATTAAGTAGATTATTTTTTATTTTTTGACTGTAGGTGGCCTTACCCATTTTTGGACTTAGCATCTCCTCAAGCCCCAATGTGGTAAATTTACCTGTGTTGAAAAATTATTTCATTTTCCTTTAATTTTGATGTTTCTTTTCCTTTTTATTGAACTAACCATAGCAGTATTTAATAATAATATAATTAACTTAACTGAGTTTTAATAATAATAGTAATAATGAGTCAATTAAGTTAACTAAGTTAATAAAAATTAATTATTAAAATTAAACAAGTTTTATAAAATTAACTTGAATGAGCGAAAGGTGATGTGATGCGGCGATGGAGTACATGTGCTGTTTGGGTTGCAATTAGTTTTTTTACTGTAGTTGGTGCAAGGAGGGGATGTGATAGATATTGACTGTTATGGGTGTGTTGGAGCTGTATTGAAGACATACTGCAAGTAGGAGATATGAAGTCAAATATGAAGGTGGTCAGGTGGATGAGGAAGCACTGTTTTGGTTGATGGTGCTAGAGTGCAGTAGTATGTAGTTTGATGTCGAGGGATAAAGGTAGTTTGGATGGTTGATCGTAAGAAGTAGTTGATGATGAGGTAGGGTAACTGTGGTGATGGCAATGGTATACGACAGTAATGGCTTTGGAATGTAAGAGGAGGTGTGGGTTGTCGTACTGGTCAGTAGAGTTGTGTGCAGTGATGTTGTATGGTTTGAAACCATGAAGTAGAGGTATGGTGAAGTGTAATGAGTGATGGTATAAGTTGAATGGCTGTAGACTGTTTGAAGAGGAAGGTTATGGGTCGTACAGGGAGAAGTATGTTGTTGGAGCAGTTGAATGAAGCAGAGAATGGTGGAAGTTTTGGTCAGGAAAAATGTTGAGGCTTTTGGATGAAAACGTGATGTTTTGTATTTTTGTTTGAAGTATTATGTTCTAAGGACTTCTATATTTGTCCATTTTTTATCTTTGATACCTTCACCTCACAAATATTTAGTAACATGATTATTATTGTTTACAGATAGATAAACGTTTGTAAAGAATTCAAGCAGCAGCACTGGTTTTTGGTATGGTAGCAGCACATGTATGTAGTTAGGTTGATTAAAACTGTTATGAAACTATTATGAAACTAGTATGTATGGTAGCAGCAATACTTTAGCTGCATGTACTATTATGAAACTATTTATGTAGTTTGGTTGTGTAAACGTATGATTAACCTTTTGTCTTGACACTAATGTTATGATATAGTGGTGATTATGTAATTGCTTTTGTTTGTGTTATTGTGGTTCATTGAATGTGTTATTTTTGAATGTGTATGTGTTTATATATTACGTTATTGTATAAGTTTTGAAGTACTTGAATTGGAGGCGAAAACAGATGTAGTCGTGGAACAGCAGGCAATAAAATCGAAACATACGGTGGCGGAGAAAAAACGCCACCAAAAATATTTTTTTGTAGCGTTTAAAAAGTGCTACAGAATCAGCAATTATAGTAACTCAGATAATCTCCATGGCGTTCAAAAAAAGCTGCAAAAAATAATAATAAGTGCAACAAAAAATAAGATAGTAAACGGCACCTTTTCGATGGCGTTTCTTAAATGCTGTAAAAAAGATCTTTAGTAATGTTTAAAAAACACTGCCAAAAATTCATTTATAGTGGCGTTAAAATAAATGCAACAAAAAATCATGGATTTTTAGTCGCATACTTTCTAGCGGCGTTTATCAAAACGCCACCAAAACTTTTGGTAGCGTTTTTTGAGCGCCGCTAAAAATCAAATTTCTTGTAGTGACTAGTTTATAGCAACTAGACCTTTTCACTGCATGGGTTGGATAGATAATATTTGTAGGTGCATTGAAACAAACACCTTGTGAATTAAGTTTCACAATTTGACTATAAGGCGTTCGATGATAATGTTGGGTTAGAAGTTAACTTTTATAAAAGTTAAATTTAGTAAAAGATGTTTATTTTAATCTAAAGGAAAGATAAGGTACTTTATAAATAAACATTTATGAAAGGATTTTATATAATAAAGTTGTTTTATGTAAGTATGGTTTATAAACAAAGAGGATTTAAGCCGAGAATTTGAGAACTTAAATCCCAGTATCACTGAAAATGTTTTTCAAGATTTTGAAAATAATAATAGTTTGAAAGTAAATATTTAGAAAATTGATTTATGAAATTTAGATCATGGTACTTAGTAATACTTACAAACTATTTTATTCCTCTTTGGAATGATTTTGGTTTAGTTCGGCATGATTTGGATGTACTTAACTCACTCCCGTTGCTTGAAAATAATTCTGATGATGAACGCAGCATCATCAGCGTTTATTTTTGAGTTTCTAAGTAGGGGATGCTTCCATAGTAGTTTATTACAAAAAAGATTTTGGTAAAAATATCTTTTGATTTATACCCTAAAGTATGATTTGATATAAAAACGTTATATGTATATTTTATTTTAAAATGGTTTGAAATGAAATTTGATGTTTTGTTCTAAAGTTTTCTTATTAAGTTGTTACATGGACACATGTAGCTTATGCATTAGGATAGTATGATATGTGCATCATAACATGATATGCAGTTTGGTATTTTTCATTTGTTAGAATAAAGTGGGATTTTCGACGATTTTGGACAGTCGAAAGTTTCTAAATCATTATAGGACTTGCAATTAAGTGTTTCTGAAGATATAGGGTTGATTTTGTATAACACTAGAATTTGAAAAGGTAGTGAGTTAAAAATATAGTTCAAATTGTTGATCATCCTTGTTAAATAAGATGAGTTTGATGTTTTGTATATGCTCTTAGGATATAGTCGAGTATTGTACTAGTATGAACTTAAGTTATAAAATGTTTATAAACTTAAGGTTAATATTTTATGAAATGATTCATGAATGAATTCAGTATAGAGTGATATACTACTTGTAGGAGAATGTGATTTAAAGGATATTGGTATAGTTAAGAAACCAATAGGGTAGGTATGTAAGTTGTACGTAGATCGTTTTATTCACATGGCTATCTTGATCCAGTATTCGAGTACATGGTTTTGAGGTGATTTACACCGACAAGAATAAGGGTTTTTCATTCGATTCTTGATGACGAACACTTGGTATGGATTCTTGGTATGATCCCGATGTTTTCTACTATAGTTATGACTATTGTAACGACCCACTTTCTCCGACCCACAAAAGTCGACACTAATACATCCATTGGTATTCATGTGCCGAGCATCCAAGTGTCGAGAAGACAAATTATTAGGGAAAAAGAAAGAAAAAGACAAAATAGATTCTCATATAATGAAGAGTAATTTATAATATACAGCAAATCTTTACAAAAGAAAACTGTAATATACATACACTAATTAGAGTACACTAACATATCATTAGCTTGGACAGTTATAATAACCTATCCTCAGTAGTGCTGATAAATACAAAACAACAAATATATCAGAAATAAAATATACGTGAATACATCTTGGAGGCATCCAACATGTCTTCTAAAGCTCCAAAGCATCCATAACCATATCTGAAAATATGCTCTGTCTGACCCGAGCATTATAACAAAATAATACCCAGATTAGTCTGGTAAACCAACATGAGAAATACACCCTAAATGGATTTTTAATTTTATAAAACTTTTTAAAATAAAGGTATCTCTTAAGACAATGCCTCATGTAAACACGGACAGACTGTTACCTTACAATAACCAAACCATTTCATAGGAAATCTTCTGATATTATAATAATGTCTAGGGTTTAAAATTAATATTGATCATAGTCAAAATTGTTACATTAATTAAATTCCAGTATTATAGGTATGCAATTAAGTCCGAAAGGAACTTATTAGAGAATGGATTCCCTATAATGAAAAGGCCACTAGTGTACCACCTACTACTGTACGCCTCTAGATAAAATGTACTGAGGGCCACACATAGACCCATTTCCAATACAGAATCGGCCTACCCAGAATGGTACCGAATATGTCACCATCCCAGTTGTAGCCGACAACCATAATGATCCATGTGCATACATATATCCATCAACAAATAACGATCTAGATTGGGTGATAACCAATACCCTAATTGTAACGACCCAGAATTTTTATTAATTAAAATTTGGATATTTAATTAATTTTAAATATTAATAAGTGAATTTATAAGTCGAATAAATTTTAATTTGAATTATTGGGTTTAATTGGATAATTAAATCGATAATTTAATATGTTAAATTATGGAAATAATTGAAATTTGGGTTAAATATGATTGAAAATGATTTGTAAAATTTTATTTTATCATATTGGAGTTAGAATGATATTTTAGAACTTTTAAAATCGAATTAAAAGTTAATTTGTGAAAATTGAATATTTTAATATTTAATTATCGACTGTAAAATAGCCAATTTTTGAACAGTCTCAGAATTGAACGAAACTAGTTCCATTGGATCCGTAATAGTTAGTTATTACCGGATTTCAATTTTCGTGTCAATCGGAGTTATCGTTTGATCGTGGCAGCTCGAAACGCATCGAATTGTTTTTAATTTAAATTTGGCGAGTCAAAATAGCCATTTTTCAAAAAGTCTCGGATTTCAACGAAACCAGTTTCATCGGATCCGTAATGTGATATTATTGTAAGGTTTCAAATTTCAAGTCAATTGGATTTACCGTTTGTCCGGTACAAATTAAAACGCCTAGAAATCGATTTAAATCGGTTTAATTTAAATTGAGCGTTTACAGCCATAACTCGCACAGATGTCCGAATTAGCTTCCGAAACCTGTTCCATTGTGTCCGGAACGCGGGGTAAACCCTAGAAACGCTGGTTACGGCGCGTAAATCGGAGTTCGGAATTTCCGGGATGAATAGTGTTTCGTTCGTTCCCTATAAATAGCCCCTCTCTCTCTCTAAATTAAAAAAAAAAAAATGTAACCCTAGCCGCCAGCAACCTTTTGAATGGATGAGCATGCTTCTTCTTCTTCCTCTCTTTTCTCCCAATCCACTAAACGATTCAACGAACTCTCAACTAGAGTATTGTAGAGGGCATCAAGATCTACGAGTTCAACGGTCAAGATCGCGAATGGCTTCACGGATTGATGGGAAATTGAGTGCAAACGTGGTCGTTCATCACACGTGCGCGCGCATCACGAGGAGGCCGAGTGCCACCGTGCTCTGGCCGAACGTGGTGGGGATGGAGGTGAGTCGCATGGAGGTGCCTGATCGAAGTATAGGTGAACGAGGAGGATGCAAATTTAAACCCTAATGGGTGAGGGTGGGTTCGGCTATGTCTGTGCGCGTGAACGAGATGGAAGAAAGGGGAGATGCAACGTGCGGCTAGGATCTGGAGATTTAGGGGATCGATGGTTGTGATGCAGCAAGGTTAAAGTTATTAAAGGAATTGTTGTAATTTATATAATAAAATTCGTGTAAAAATTGTAAAATCAATATCTTTTTCATACGAGGTCGAAAAAATGCGAAACTAGTTGCGTTGGAATCGTATGGACGAGCACTACGCGATGAAATTGGATTGGAGTCGTTTGGAGTTAGTGAGAATTTCGGGTAAAATTAAACGCGCGTTTAATTTTATTCGAAATAAATCGCTAAAACGGAAAATAAAATCAAGGTGAGAACTTCTCACTCAATCGAATAGGTTTCGATTTTATTTTAAATAGTTAGATTTAAAATATTTGAATGCATGTATGAATGATGATTGTTATCTATTGATTGTTAAAATAGACATTATACGCCGTTAGTAAGCGGATGTTATTTATTAAAAACATATACCGCGAATATTTCATAAACAGTGAAATTGGTATTATATATAATATCAATATATATATATTGGCATATGTATATATTGCAGTTGTTGATTCCCCGCATTTTTTTTTAGCGGATGAGACCCTATTACGCCGTTATTAAGCGGATAATATTTAATAAGAACATATACCGCGATAATTTCGTACTGGAGCGAAATTGGTATTGTGCTAATGTTTTTGGATGCAGGAAAACAGGTTGGAGGGATCCAACTGGATTCCTCAACAATTTTTATTTGATTTCAGATATTTTGATATTTGATGGATTTTCATATTGATATATGATATCGTTGTAGTCGTGATTGACTATTTGGTGTGTAGCATCATTGGACCCAAATTTTGGGATTTTAAAATGATTTTAAAGTGATTTTTGAAAATATACTTTATTCTTGGAATTGATCCATTTTAAATAAATAAACGTTATGATTTTTAATGTTATAAAAATTATGATTTTTGAGAAATATAGTTAAAAGCTGATTTTTGAAATTATGGAGTTAATAATTTTATAAAATAGTTTAAAGTGAGATTTTGGAATTTATTTATAAAAAGTTTAAATATAGGATTTATAAAATTTAATTATTTTATAAATCAAGAAAATGGTGAAATTATAAAGGAGTTTAAAGACGTTTTAAAATATTAATATAAATTTATTTATATTAAGAGATTTATAAATGGATATTTATAAATTGAAATATTGACATTATAAAACGAGTTTTTATAAGTGTTTGAATGAAGTGAAAATGAATTTCATAAATGAATGAAATTTATAGAATTATAAACTGTGAAGTTATAAATAAAATTTATAAATAGTAAGATTTATAAATTTGTGAAGTTAATTGAAGAATAGATTTGGTTAAATAAATGAATCTTATAAGTTATAAGATTTATGATTGGAAAGTCTTTAAAAGAACGATTTTGTAAAATAATCGTTTTATAAGTATTTAACTTATAATATGAACGTTTAGTTTATAATTTAGTTATAAACTGGAATAGGTTAATAAAGGAATTTATAAAAAGGAAGTTTTTATAAATAAATAGAAATGGAATTTATAAACGTTGTTTTATAAATTCACAAACGACTTATTTTGATAAGTTAATTGTTATAACTTAGAAATAGAGTTATATTCACGTTTTAGACTGTGAATAATCCTTTGAAATAAAATGCATAGAATTGATGAAATTTGTTAACATAATATATTCACGTTTTTGAATTGTGAATAATATATTAAAGAAAAATGTTTGAATGTGATGTTTTAAATAGAATTAAAACGATCTAACGATGTTTTAAAATGTGTTATGATTCGAAATCATAGATTTCAACATTTATTGTTGAAATAGACGTTTTCGAGAAATAAAAGGAAATGATGGACTATAACACTGTTGTTATAGTAAATGATTTCCGAAAGGAAATGTTTTATATAGTATTGGGATTTATATATCTATTTTAATTTCGAATCCCTATACTAGTGATTTTGGGTTGTTGTAACGATGTTTTACGTAACATTCGTTTTAGCCCAAAATAAATATGTTAAGAGAATGATTTCCTTAATAGAATGAAATGTATACTTAATTCGATTTAAGTATATTGAATATTTTCCAAGGGTTGAAAATAAAAGAAATTTGTGAATTACTTATGAATAAATAAGTATGGAAATGCTTTCCAATATGAAGTGAATAATTAGAATTTATCTTTTTGAAGATAAATTGAAACGGATAATTGAAATCATATGCATAAATATTTTGGAATATAAATTCATTATGGAATTTATAAATGAAAAGTGGAATTTGTTTGAAAATAAATATTGATTTATTTTTGAAGAGTTGAAATTATATATCTTGTAAAGATATTTTGGAAAATAAATAATTTGGAAAATTATTTGGAATCTGGTGATGTGTGCATATCAATTGATAGTTCAATAGCCGACTATCAATATTTCCCTTTGAATGGGTATTTGATGTGAATTGATTGAATTTGAATGCTACACTTATTTTTGAATAAGCGCTCACTATTCGGGTTAACCGGGAAAGGACCATGGGGTCGTATAACCCATTCCGAATATGTGATACGTCGTTGTGAATTGCATTTGAAGATCGGTGTTGAAGACCGGATATTTGCGAGAGCGATAGGATGAACTATCGATTGACTCTGCACCGAGTAGCTACGGTATTGAGTTCTCCATATGTGATGGTGAATCCGATCAGGATTGTGGATATCCGGATTGCAAGGACTTCTTTGTAAGTGCCTTCGGTTCTGTTCGATCCCGGAACAGACTTGTATGGATTGTATGCCTGACATTACAAGTTGAGATATAAAGCCGATTTCTTTCAAATATATTTCTGTTGGTGGCGGAGAATTTATTCTTTTAGCTTAACACCCTTCTCTGAGACGTATGTGCTCAGAGGTTATATAGTTGAAGTTATCAGCGATATATTCCCAGTTTGGTAATGTGACATGCTGAGTGATGCTGAAATGATCATTGTGTTGATTATTTGTGATAGGATCATTTATTTGATCGTCTATCTTGGTGATCATTGTGTTGATCATTTGTTGACCCAAAGCATGGGTTTTGTATAAAGTATGTTTTTGTGGACGTGAATTCGTCGAGCCTCACATCCCGGAAATGGTCAAAACAGGAAAGATGCGGCAAGGTTATGAGGGGTAGCGCCCTTTAGGATATGTGCATTTCCTTCTGGAAAAGGGTGGTATCATGGTATGGAGCCCAGATACTTACTCATGTTGAAAACACTTTATGATTGTGTGAATTGATTACGAGCGCTCGATTGAAAAGGTCCCAAAGGACCGGGGGATGGCATATTCGGTCAGTTGTTACTCAGTTAGGGGTAACCCGGCCTTGTGTTGGTAAAGATCCTGTTTGGTTCTCGGGGATGTCCATCCAGAGGCATTCTCATGTGGCAATGGGAAGTTCCTTGGCCTGACCATTTGTTGGAAATCCAATTCCCAATACGAAACTTGTTCGGTATTAGTTGTAGAACCTGCCATTCACTTATGGTGGTCACCACTGTTTGGATGGTAGCTATAGTAGGCATAGTTCGAAATGTCTATGTTGGCTAAGATTTATATCTTTATTTTCGAAATAAATTTTTCTCTACACTATGCACTAGTAATAATATCAAATGTTATTTTAAATGCGTATCAAGCATCTTTGGCTATCATAAGGAGAAATCTCCTCCGATTCTGCGTTTGCATGTGTGTGTGTGCGGGAGGCCTTATGGTAGTCTCATTTTTTAAAAGCATTGCGTATTGACTTTAAAAATATTCCTCTATTTTGATTTTAAAGATAAATAAACTGTTTTGAGTTCTCACACCAGTCACATGACTGACTCGGAGTTTATTTTTTTCCTTCCTAAACTCTGGGTGCCCACCAATTTCCACACAGGCAGTTAAGAGTTAAGGTATATCAGGATATTCTGGATATTCAGGAGTTGCTGGAGGCAAGCTGGATGGCATGGCGTATTACTAGTATATAGTATTTCTTTTCCGCTGCATTGTTTGTTGTTGTATGATGTAGTACACTCTGATGATGATGTAATGTAATGAAATGTAATAACTGATATAGTTCTTTGTTTAAAGATTATTCATTTATTATTATATGTTGTTCCGCTGCGAATTGTGAGATTCTGTTGTTGTTCTGTTGTTTCCTTTCTTTCCGTTCTATTCTCTGTTCTGTTTCCTCTGTTCTGTTCTATCTTTCTGCTTTTCTGTTTTCTTTCTCTATTTTCTCTATCTTCTTATCTACTCTTCTCTCTTTTTCTTTTATTAAATTCTTTTAAAAACCCTAACTGATCGGTTTTTCGGCAACGAAAATCTGCATTCGTTACACTAATGGGTGCGACCCATACAGCCTTGCTACATATCCTCTATTTTCGTCATTACGGTTGTGAAGTTTGAGACAACATTTTACCTTTCCATATACCAGTCACACTTGCAATGTCAACACTTCTCTTCAAGCGATAATGCAATGCTAGCATTCATCCATATAAGTTGTTCAGGATATGAACAAACCGAAGGAACTACTTCTACAACATCCATTTTGGAATCACCCTTAGAATTAGTAGCAAGTACCCCTTGCACTTCAAAGTCCTCCGTCTTCGATTTAATCATCTTTAAGTTGTCTTAAATTCAAACTCTTATGCCGGTTCAAAGTGGATTCGGATAATATATCTGATCCTGGTCTCTCTAAACCAACAACAATAGTTCTAAAACTGGCTAAGGTTTAATAACCTATTATTTGACTATCAAATAACAAACAATTCAACGAGAGATTTAACCAAGCATGGTTAAACACAAAGAAACCGCTAAGCCTCTTTAATTAATCCTTTCATTAATTAAAACCACTTCGTAAATACTTGTATTAAAATACCTTTACAAAGATATATTCAGAAATCTTCTCTACCCTTTTCAATGCTTGAAATTATTGTATCTCAAATGTATAAGTATATTGCCAAAACAGTACATTCCTTATATTTAGGAAATGTACCCATATACTTATCTCAACTGTAGTAGTGTATTCACAAATGTTAAGAAAGAATTTATTTCCCCAAACCATACATATTTCGGTTAACATAAAAGTGATTTAAAACATTGATAACAATAAACCCAAAACACCATTGTTGTTAGTAAATGGATTGTATGGACATAAGACCAAATATACTTAAAACCACTTCTCGATTTCAAACAGTTTAACCCTCTATTAACAATGAAATTGGAAAAGTTAGAAAACTAACATTGCCTCGACACACATTCTTAATTCTCAAGATAGAGACGGGTTTCCATACCTCAGAATTTGGGGTTAAGTATGAAAAGAATATTTTCCATACCACCATAAGTTAAAATGACCATTTATGGAAATCTAATCTAATTCCTTTTATAAACTCCATTTTATACATCTCTCTTATATATACGAACTACATTTGTAAATCTCTTTATAAAAATCTTTTATAAATCTCCTTTATAAAATATCATTTAAAAAATCTTCTTCTATGATTCTCAAAGAATAACTATAAAACTCCTAATAAACATTCTTTATACTATTTATAAAAACTCTTTTTATCAAACTTCTTTCATAAAATATCATTTATAAAACTCATTTTATAAACCCCTAAATTTATATGCAACTTTTTTCTATATAAATTCCAATTTCATTTATAAAAACTCCTTTTATGAACTTCTAAATATAATTGCAAAACTCCTTTATAAAAAAATCCAAATATAAACCTAACTCCAAATATAAAACAAACTTCCAAACATACTTATAAATTTCATACATTTCCCATAACATTATCATTACTTATATTATTATAAATGCACAACCACGATTTATTTCTTCAATTTATCGAATGATAATATTTTCCCTTTATAAAATACCATTTATAAACCTATACTTTTATTTATAAAATACCGCTTATAAACCTCTCTTTCCTTTATAAAATAACCTTTATGAATTTGTTCTTTTATTACAACATTTTTATGTAAAATGTTTCACAAATATTTATCTTAAAATATTTCCATTTCCCTTTAAAAACGAAATTCACTTTAAAAAAAAGATAGCCCATTTTGTTTCCTTTAAAATAAAAATTCATAATAATTATTACTTTTGTATAAAGAAAGATATTTTCAAAATAATTTTAAAACATTTGCACACATACATACATATATATATATATATACACACATATATATATACACATATATTAAAAAAGAAGAATAAAAGAAACTGAAGTAAAATAGAGAAGTACAAACTATATTTCTATAAAATATCGTAGAAAATCCAAAAGTACAGGATTAAAAATCCTTTTCTAAAGCAGAACCATTTCCAATTCAAACAACAATTAATAGTATTCCAAAGTACTATAACAAGGCCAATGTAACGGTCTAGGCTTTTCAATCATCGACAGCGACCACTCTCGACCGGTAGGCTTTTCAACCATCCCAGCCCCGTTGTGGCATACAATGGTACCCTGCCCTTGCTTTTACGGCCAGCCTTTCGACTTATTCACCTACCCGGTTAACCAACCCCTCCTCGAGGACACGTAGGGGTAAGATTCTCCTGTCCGCCACCAAACGCAAAGCGAGAACCCCCTATCAGGTTGTACTAAGCAAGGTCAGTCATGGGACTGGTGTGAGATCTTAAAAATAGTTATTTTCACAAGAAAATAAAAAGAAATCCGCTACCCTTTTGGGAAATGAAACTGCCATAAGGCCTACCGCCACACACACGATGCAAGCGCACACTTAGAGGAGATTTCTCCTTATGACAGTCAAAAATGCTTGATACGCGAAAACCATTTGATATTATTATTAATGCATAATGCAGAAAACATTTCGAAAGTATAATATTAATATTAGCCAGCATACCACATTTCGTCATATGCCTACTAGCTACCATGTTCAATAGTAGGTTACCGCCACATTCCATGGCAGATTATACAACTAAAACCATACAGGGCGCATATTGCTTCTCTGGATTTCCAACAATAGCTAGGCAAAGGAACTTCCTACACCGAAATGGGTATGTTTCTAGAAGGACGCCCCCGAGAGCCTAACTGGATCTCTACTAACACAAGGCCGACGTTACCTCACGCTTTAACCAAGCTATAACATAGGTAACTACCACACAAGTATGCCATCCCCGGTAGTTACCGACCTTTATCCGTGCGCTCGACACCAACAACCACAAAGCAATAAGTTTACAACAACCACATAGGTTAAATATCTAGGCTCCATACCATGATATCACCTCTTATCTAGAAGAAAATGGACATACCCTAGGGGTGCGACCCCTAAAAACCTTGCCGCAACATTCATGTTTCGATCATTTCTGGGTTGTGAGGTTCGACAAAGTCCACAAAGCTACACTTTCCACAAAATCCATGCTTCGATCAACAAATGATCAGCAGCATTTCGTATGCCACATTACCAAATTGGGAATGTATCACTAGTAACCATCAACTACATAACCTCTGAGCTCGTACGTCTCAAAGAAGGGTGTTAAGCTAAGAAAATAAATTCTCCGCCACCAATAGAAATATATTTGATAGAAACTAGCTTTACATCTCAAAGTGTAACGTCAGACACACATCCATATAAGTCTGTTCTGGGTTCAAATAGAACAGAAGGCACTTCCAAAGAAGCCCTTGCAATCCGCACATCCACAATCCCGATCGAACTCCCCATCACATATAGAGATCTCTATACTGGAGCAACTCAGTGCAGAGTTATTCAACAGGTTATCCTATCGTTCTCGAAAACACTCGGTCTTCACCACCGTCTTCAAATGCTATCCATTTTATCGTATCACTATTCGGAATGGGTTATATGACACAAAGTCCTCTCCCGGCTAAACCGAATAGTGAGCGCTTAATTTAAAAACACGTGGATATTTCAATCACAAAGATTCATCATCAAGATTCGATGTGAGTTCTGGATAACCATTTAGAAACCGACTCCCTGTCGCATCGAAATTCAAATGCCATTTAAAGACCAATATTGATAGTCGGTTATTTAACTATCAATCAACATTCACAACAATCACCAAGATTTAAATAATTTTCCCCAATTATTTATTTTAAATCTTCGCAGGATATAATTTTAACACTTCATCACTTTGAAAACAAATCTCAAATCACTTTTCACTCGCGGAATAAGATTTTCGATATTATTTATTTTCACTTAAAGTCCACCGAGTTCAAATACTTTAAAATAATTCAAATTACTTATCCAAAATATACTTGGAAATATTTAGAATAAAAACAATTTTAAAACACTTGCTTAAATAATTGTTATGAAAATATTGTGCTAATACTCTATATAAAACTTCAAGTCCAAACCAATTTTAGAAATAAAATTAGTAGATAGGATATAAATATTTAAATAACCTTTTTATAAAAAAAAATTATTTAAATCTTTAAATAATCACTTCTATAATTAATTATATAAATCTTTACTTTAAAGATTTTCAAAATAACTTGAGAAAATAATTTATCCAAAATATTCTTTGTAAAACCATCTCTAGAACTTTAATTTATACTTGAAAGCTACTTTGAAAACATACTCGGCTTTGCAGGGAAAATACGTTTCCATTTCAAAATGGTCCATTTAAACCAATTATTAAACCCTTCTAAATTTATTTTTAATTTTACGTTCCAAATCCGTAAACTCCTTTCCACGCTTTTAAAAATAACCCAATGTTTATTTTTAAAACAAAATTCCCATTCCTTTACAAATTCCCATTGTGAATGTAGATTTCCAAATATCAACTGATATACGATTTTCAAATCGATTCCCAAATATTCACTTTCAAACACCAAATAAAATTTCTAATTGATTTCCGAAATCATTTCAAACACTAAATCAAATCCCAAATTGATTTCCAAACATCAAATCAATTTCTAAATTGATTTCCAAATTTGTTTCCAAACACCAAATCAATTTCTAAATTGATTTCCCAAAGATTTTCAAATGCCCAATCAAATTTTCAAATCGATTTCCCAAATTTATTTTCTTTTAAAATAAATCTCTTTATTTTTTCCAAACTATTTAAAAATCCAAATTTTAAATAAATTCTTCAACCATTTAGCAATATTGCTCAAAATCTATTTATTAAAATCTTTTCCCATAATTTGGAATTTATTCAGTAGGATTTCAAAAATAAAACTTTATCCTTTTAAAATTCTTTTTAATTTATCAAATCCTCAAAATTTAATTTACTATAGATTTTCTACTTAAATTTCAAAAATCCAATTTTATTCATTTCCGGCATCCTACGATACCAAAAATATATTCGGCTAAACTATAGCCTTCAACCATTTCATTCACCAATATAATCACACACATATTATAAATAATCATCACACAATATTGAAACAAATTCAAATATTTTAGTAATCTAGTTGGATCCCTCCAACATGTTTTCCTGCATCCACAGTCGTTACCGCAACAATTAGATACCAATTCCACTTCGAGGTGGAATATCACGGTATATGGGATTTTTAAAATATCATCCGCTATTATGCGGCGTATAGGGTCTCATCCGCTATATAATGTGGGAAATCAATCACTCCAAATACATATATAATACCAATTCCACTTCAAGGTGGAATAACGCGGTATATGGGTTTATATATATAATATCATCCGCTATTATGCGACGCGTAGGCTCTATTCCAATACAAATGATAATAATTTATCATTCAAGCACACAATCAACAATTTTAAATTTGGTTATCACAATTCAACAATCAATCAAAAACTAAAACTTCCAATTATGATTTTGAATGAGAAGATCTCACCTTTGCTTTTTATTTTGCAATCCATCCGATTTAGCTTGTTTTCTCCACAGTTTTAGACCTTGTATAAATATTATACAGTTGATTAATATTTGAACAATTGAACAAATCAGTTTCCAATTAATAAATTTAATTAACCAGAAATTTATTTTAAACTAAAAATTAAATTTTAAACCCACTTTCCTTTAATAAGTTATTTTTAGACACTAAATAAATTAAATAGGTTGATTAAATAAATTTCTCGCCAAATCTAGTAAATTAAATACATAAATATTTGTAAAAATAGAACTGCTTTTACATTTTTCTTCTCAGTATAATGTATTTATATGTTATTAATAAAAGATCGTATACCTGCTGTTCTAAGCTCACGTGCGAACAAATCTAGGTCATCGATTCACAAGTCCCCACGAACAGGCAAGCCCCTGATCCACTCGCGGTCGAGCATCGACCATTCGTCGCCCTTTCCATCGCAACTACATATCTCGCAATCGCCACCAGATCACGTTGCTGCACGCCGCGACCATCGCAGTTGCGTTGCCGCTTGAATACATCTGGCACGACTACGACAACGGCCTTGACAAAATCGAGCTGCCTCCCCACCAGCTTCATTCCAGAGTCGCGAGTATCCCAAGCCATCGCCGAATTGAACAACACAACCATCCTCCTTCGAATTCGAGCCGAGCAACGTCCCTTACATTTTTTTATATCTTACGGACTGATTTTAATTTGAGGAAATAGCGGCCGCTCGTGGTTTTTAAAATTTTCAGTTGCCATTGATTTTTTCTTCGTTCGATTTTTTGAACGAGAATGAAATCGTTTTTATTTTTTTTCTTTCTTTGTCATTTTGAACGTGAAAAAAAAATTCAATGCGTGTAAACATAGAGGCATGAAGACGAACATGTGTTGAAAATCCTATACGTGTAAAAATTTCCCTGTAAAAACATTATATCCCATATGTATATTATTTTTAAATTTTAAATTTAAATCGTTTCAACAAACGCAACTTAAAATCTCGATCTCCGATCGAGGCATGCCGCCAGGTGTTCATAATGTTAAACCCCTATTCCGAACACAATGGAAAAGGTTTCGGATCCCAATTCTATCGTATGGAGAAGATAGCTTTTTGAACCGGTTAAAATATCGAATTTTCGATTTAAATTTTAACGCGTTTTCTTATCGTACAGCCAAACGATCACTCCAAACACTACGAAAATTGAAATCCGATAATAATTACGGATCCAACGGAACTGGTTTCGTCGAATTCCAAGATTGTGCCTTAGAAGGTTACTTTTAAATATCGATTGAAACGAGATGAATTCAAAACTGAACAAATCATTTCCAATTCCAATTTTTTAAGCTTTCATTATCTCCAGTATTATCAATACAAATTTTCTAAGTCATCAAATTATTTTAACAGGCTTAAAATTGAAGGTTCAAAATTTTATCCAAATTTCTATAATTAAATTCAATAATTCAATTGCCAAATTCATAGTTGAAATTGAAATTCAAGTTTAAAATAACTTCCAGATATTTAAAATCAATTAGATATTTCAATTTCGAATGTCAAAAATTCCAAGTCGTCACATTCTTCCCCCTTAAAAGAATTTCGTTCCGAAATTACTAGTTAAGAAGAATGATCCTTAACATGTTTATCATTTTCCTAAAACAAAATAGTTTTATCGATTTGCCAAAACAAATCTTTTTACTAAAGATCCATTATCATTTCAAGTAATTTTCCAAAATCTTCCATGGTTCGCAAACAACATTTGCTTACTTCACACTTCAAATTTAAGTTTAAATTCAAATTTTAAATTTCTAAAATTTTCTCAAAAATTTTCTAACGCTTTAAATTTTCAAAAAAATTCGCCAGCGTCTCCTTTCCACGGCTAGCTCGGTGTGACTACAAAATGCCATAATGGGCCCAGATTCAAAAAGAAAACGAAAAGCCAAGCGGCTAGACAAGAAAGTCATGAAATTTCATATAGAAATTTAAATACATACCTTTTCGAGCAATTCAATTTTATCTTTAAAATCAAATCCATTCCTTTTCCTTTATAATACATGTACGCTATTTAACAATCATATCTAATTTCTACATTCAAAAATCATTTTGCACCTTTCATTACAAAAATTTCTAATATATATTTCATTCAACCCTGTACAATGCACTTATATCATTCGTATGCAATATCAATTTCAATCGCTCACTCGATTGCACAATTTCACTTCCAAATAGTATCGTCCATCCGACTTCGTAGTGCAGACTCAGATCTGGTTTCTTGATCAGAAACCGTCGTTCTCCTTGCATAGCCGTAAAATATGATACAAAATTTCCAGAATCAACCAAAAATCCATATCCAGGTTCGTTGTCGAAAATCGAGTAAAAAATCCTAACTCGGATTGATATAACTATCTCGAAATTTTGTGCTTGAATTCTGGATCAAATTGCTATGCGAATAGAATAATATACGTACATCCCACGTATTTATTCCAAATTGATTACTAGCTATATCAATTTCCTTTTCTTTTATTCACATTGATTTTCATTCACTTGTTCACAATCGCCATTTCACAATTTTCCAGTTTAATCTTCATTCACTTATCAATTTAGAATATTTTCTCAACTCCAAATTTTACTTAAGAATTTTACTATTTGTTTCTTAAGCTCCATATAAGTATTTTATATACTTCCTATACTGTCAATTTGCCACTTCGGTTAATATCTACTTATATTTAAACTAGATTTCAAATTCCATATGAATTCAATTTTTTTTATCTTTCATTTGTAATTATTGAATTCAATTCATTTCAAACCAAATTTACTTTGTCGTTCCTTCAATTAGTTTTACTTACTAATTTTATTTCCAATACTTCGCTTTGTTTATCACAAATCAAATTCAATTCCCAATTCCAATTCTATTTACTTACAAATTCGAAATGAATTTCAATATTCAATTTCACTTTCATTTACTTGCAATTGTAAATTCTTTTATTCATTCACAATTTTATTTTCCACCTTAATAAAAAAATTCCGTAACTATTTTTATCAGATTCCGGAGTTTTTCCAACATTCAAAATCATTTTTAAAATCAATTCAAAATATCTTTTGAATTCCCAAAACCAAACCCAGTTTGCAAAAAACTTTTATTTAAAAATAATTCGGCGGCAATTCCTTCCCTGGAAACTGGAAAATAACTTCGGTGATCGACCACTCTCGACTGGTAGGCTTTTCAACCATCCCAGCCCCGCCGTGGAAAACAATGATACCCTACCCTTGCTTTTACGGCCAGCCTTTCGACTTCTTCACCTACCCGATTAACCAACCCCTCCCCGGGGACATGTAGGGGTAAGAGTCTCCCGTTCGCCACCAAACGTAAAGCGAGAACCCCCTATCATGTTGTACTAAGCAAGGTCGGTCATGGGACTGGTGTGAGATCTTAAAAGAAGTTATTTTCATAAAGAAAATTAAAGGAAATCCGTTATGCTTTTGGAAAATGAAACTGCCATAAGGCCTCCCGCCACACACAATGCAGGCGCACACTTGGAGGAGAATTCTCCTTATGATAATCAAAAATGCTTGATATGCGAAAACCATTTGATATTGTTATTAGTGCATAGTGCACAAAACATTTCGAAAGTATAATATTAATCTTAGCCAGCATACCACATTTCGTTGTATTCCTACTATAGCTACCATGTTCAATAGCAGGTTACCGCCACATTCCATGGCAGGTTATACAACTAAAACCGTACAGGGCGCGTATTGTTTCTTTGGATTTCCAACAATGGTCAGGCAAAGGAATTTCCTAAACCGAAATGGGTACGCCTCTAGAAGGACGCCCCCAAGAACCTAACCGGATCTCTGCTAACACAAGGCCAGCGTTACCTTACGCTTTAACCAAGCTATAACATAGGTAACTACCGCACAAGTATGCCATCCCCAGTCGTTACCGACCTTTATCCAAGCGCTCGACACCAATGACCACAAAGCAATAAGTTTGCAGCAACCACATAGGTTGAATATATGGGATCCATACCATGATATCACCTCTTATCCAGAAGAAAACGGACATACCCAAGGGGCGTGACCCCTAAAAACCTTGCCGCAACATTCCTGTTCGACCATTTTCGGGTTGTGAGGCTCGACGAAGTCTCATCCACAAAGCTACGCCTTTCACAAAAGCCATGCTTCGATCAACAAATGATCAGTAGCACTTCGTATGCCACATTACCAAATTGGAAATGTATCACTAGTAACCATCAACTACATAACCTCTGAGCTCGTACGTCTCAGAGAAGGGTGTTAAGCTAAGACAATAAATTCTCTACCACCAACAGAAATATATTTGATAGAAACCAGCTTTACATATCAAAGTGTAACGTCAGACACACATCCGTACAAGTCTATTTTGGGTTCGAACAGAACCGAAGGCACTTCCAAAGAAGAAATTGCAATCCGGGCGTCCACAATCCCGATCGGACTCCCCATCACATATGGAGATCTCTACATCGGAGCAACTCAGTGCAGAGTTATTCGACAGGTTATCCTATCGGTCTCGAAAACACCCGGTCTTCACCACCGTCTTCAAATGCTATTCATTTTGTCGTATCACTATTCAGAATGGGTTATATGACACAAAATCCTCTCCCAGCAAACCTAAATAGTGAGCGCTTAATTTAAAAACACGTGGATATTTCAATCACAAAGATTCATCATCAAGATTCTATGTGGGTTTCGGATAACCATCTAGAAACCAACTCCCTGTCGCATCGAAATTCAAATGCCATTTAAAGGTCAATATTAATAGTAGGTTATTTAACTATCAGTCAACATTCACAACAATCACCATGATTTAAATAATTTTCCCCTGGTTATTTATTTTCAAAATATTTTTTATGATATAATTTCAACACTTCATCACTTTGAAAACAAATTTCAAATCACTTTTCACTCGCGGAATAAGATTCCCAATATTATTTATTTTCACTGAAAGTCTTCCAAGTTCAAATACTTTAAAATAATTCAGATCACTTACCCAAAATATACTTGGAAATATTTAGAATAAAAACTATTTTAAAACACTTGCTTAAATATTTGTGATGAAAATATTATAATAATACCTTATATAAACCTTCAAGTCCAAACCAATTTTAGAAATAAAATTAGTAGATAGGGTATAAATATTTAAATAACCTTTTTCTAAAACAAATATTATTTAAATATTTAAATAATCACTTCTATAATTAATTAAATAAATCTTTACTTTAAAGATTTTCAAAATAACTTAAGAAAATAATTTCTCCAACATATTCTTTTTAAAACCATCTAGAACTTTAATTTATACTTGAAAACTACTTTGAAAACATACTCGGCTTTATAGGGAAAATACGCTTTCCATTTCAAAATGGACCATTCAAACCAATTAATAAACCCTTCTTGATTTATTTTAAATTTACGTTCCAAATCCGTAAATTCCTTTCCACACTTTTAAAAATAACTCAATGTTTATTTTTATAATAAAATTCCCTTTCCTTTACAAATTCCCATTGCGAATTTAGATTTCCAAAAATCAACTGATATACGATTTTCAAATCGATTCCCAACTATTCACTTTCAAACACCAAATCAAATTTCTAATCGATTTCCAAAATCATTTTAGACACCAAATCAAATCCCAAATTGATTTCCAAACACCAAACAATTTGTAAATTGATTTCCAAATTTATTTCCAAACACCAAATCAATTTCTAAATTGATTTCCAAAAGATTTTCAAATACCAAATCAAATTTTCAAATTGATTTCCCAAATTTATTTTCTTTTAAAATAGATCTCTTTATTTCTTCCACACTATTTAAAAATCCGAATTTTAAATAAATTCTTCAACTCTTTAGCAATATTGCCCAAAATCTATTTATTAAAAAATTTTCCCATAATTTGGAATTTATTCAATAGGATTTCAAAAATAAAACTTTATCCTTTTAAATTTCTTTTTAATTTATCAAATCCTCAAAATTTAATTTACTATAGATTTTCAACTTAAATTTCAAAAATCTAATTTTATTCATTTTTGGTATCCTACGATACCAAAAATATATTCGGCTAAACTATAGCTTTCAACGATTTCAATCACAAATATAATCACATACAGATTATAAATAATTACCATACAATATTGAAACAAATTCAAATATTTGAGGAATCCAATTGGATCCCTCCAACCTATTTCCCTGCATCCACAGACGTTAGCGCAACAATTAGATACCAATTTCACTTCGAGGTGGAATATCGCGGTATATGGGATTTATAAAATATCATCAGCTATTATGCAGTGCATAGGGTCTCATCTGCTATATAATGCGGAAAATCAATCACTCCAAATACATATATAATACCAATTCCACTTCAAGGTGGAATATCGCGGTATATGGGTTTATATATATAATATCATCCGCTATTATGCGGCGCATAAGGTCTATTCCAGTACAATTGATAATAATTTATCATTCAAGCGCACAATCAACAATTTTAATTTAATTATCACAATTCAACAATCAATCAATAACTGAAACTTTCAATTACAATTTTGAGTGAGAAGATCTCATCTTTGCTTTTTATTTTGTAATCCATCCAATTTAGCTTGTTTTCTCCATAGTTTTAGACCTTGTATAGATATTATACAGTTGGTTAATATTTGAACAATTGAACAAATCAATTTCCAATAAATAAATTTAATTAACCAAAAATTTATTTTAAACTAAAAATTAAATTTTAAACCCATTTTACTTTAATAAGTTATTTTTGGAGACTAAATAAACTAAATAGGTTTATTAAACAAATTTCTCGCCAAATCCAATAAATTAAATACATAAATATTTGTAAAAATAAAACTGGTTTTACATTTTTCTTCTCGGTATAATGTATTTATATGTTATTAATAAGGATCGTATACCAGCTATTCTAAGCTCACGTGTGAACAAATCGAGGTCATCGATTCACATGTCCCCACGAACAGCCAAACCCCTGATCCACTAGTGGTCGAGCGTTGACCATACTTCGCCCTTGCCATCACAACTACACATCCCGCAATCGCCGCTAGATCACGTCGCTGCCCGCCGCGACCATTGAAGTTGCGTTGCCGTTCGAATCCATCTGGCACGACTACGACAACGGCCTTGACCAAAATCGATCTGCCTCCCCTCCAGCTTCATTCGACAGTCGCGAGTATCCCAAGCCATCGCCGATATGAACAACGCGACCATCCTCCTTCGAATTGGAGCTGAGCGATGCCCCTTTCATTTTTTTTCAATCTTATGGACTGATTTTGATTTGAGGAAATAGCGGCTGCTCCTGATTCTTAAAATTTTCGGTTGCCATTGATTTTTTCTTTGTTCGCTTTTTTGAACGAGAATGAAATTGTTTTTATTTATTTTTCTTTCTTTATTATTTTGAACGTGAAAAAAAATCCAATGCGTGTAAACATAGAGGCATGAAGATGAACACGTGTTGGAAATCCTATACGTGTAAAAATTTCCCTGTAAAAACATTATATCCAATATGTATATTATTTTTAAATTTTAATTTAAATTTAAATTTAAATTGTTTCAATAAATGCAACTTAAAATTTCAATCTCCAATCAAGGCCTATCGCCAGGCGTTCATAATGTTAAACTCCTATTCCAAACGCAATGGAAAAGGTTTCAGGTCCAAATTCAATCGTATGGAGAAGATAGCTTTTTAAACCAGTTAAAATATTGAATTTTCAATTTAAATTTTAGCGCATTTTCTTATTGCACGGCCAAACGATCACTCTAAACCCTACTAAAATTGAAATCCGATAATAATACAATATTACTGATCCAATGGAACTGGTTTTGTCAAATTCCGAGACTGTGCCTTGGAAAGCTATTTTATATATCGATTTAAACGAGATGAATTCAAAACTAAACAAATCATTTCCAATTCTAATTTTTGAAGCTTTCATTATCTCCAGTATTATCAATATGAATTTTCTAATCATCAAATTATTTTAACAGGCTTAAAATTGAAGGTTAAAAATTTTATCTAAATTTCTATAATTAAATGCAATAATTCAATTGCCAAATTCATAGTTGAAATTGAAATTCAAGTTTAAAAGAACTTCCAGATATTTAAAATCAATTAAATATTTCAATTTTGAATGTCAAAATTTTCGGGTCGTCACAGCCAACAACAACTATAGCGCTTACTCGATGCTATTACTACCATTTCCACTAAAAGGGCTCCACTTTTGATATATGTCAGTGTCACATCTGGTATGACCAAATTATCAAATTTTAGCATTTAGCAAATCTATATAGTTGAAACTAAAATCAATAGGTATATAACTGGAACTAAAAAAATCACAATAATGAGAAATCTGGATTTCTCTACAAAATTCTCTATATTTTATTCTAAATGTCATTTACTTTTGAAAAGCGGATATTTAGCGAAACTAACCAATAATTCATACAAAAACAAACAGTAAATTTTATCTATTATATATCATACTGATTATCCAAAAAGTGAGTTTAAATCATCGAAATTCCAGTGGATATTTAGGTGTTTCATTTTGAACTAAAATCGAACGACATTCGATTTTAACCCTAAATTTCACTTGCTCCAAATTTGATGAAATCAATTCCAATGCGTAGCTATCACCAATACAAGCGCAATGCAAAAGTCTACGCCTCGAGTGGATCTCGTATGATAAAGTTATTCAATTTATAAGTTATCAAATTAAATTATAAAATTAATTTTCTAGTTACAAATTTATAAACTAATTACCCTCCTAAACATCTTCTTCCTCAACTCAAAATTCCTATCCCCTACAAATGATACCCAGTGCACCCAAACATGTGTGCACACAATTCTCACTTCCCGCTCCATGAAATTGATCCCCAACTTTGCCTCCAAAATCCTCATCGCCCGAGCTTTTAATCCTTCACCACCACGTGCAACTCGCCTCACCCCTCCGTAGTCCGATCTAGCTACCCCGCTCACAAATCCTGATAGGTTGCGTCCCCCATTCAAGCATCGCATATCACCAAAAACCGATTGCCAACTCCCCTTACCACTACAAACACAATGTCATACTCGCTTTGAGCTAATTTTGCCTATATCCTTCATAAAACCAAAACCCTAGCTTCCTTCCCTCTCGTTCAAAAATGTGGAACACCTATAACTTCACCGCACCCATCCAAACATCCCTAAAAATGTAGATCTAGGCTCTATGGTTTCAAAGATCTAACCTTTACATTTTTTAGATGAGTAAACTTTTCGTTTTAAATTTTATAAGTGTATGAATCTTGCTTTTCTTTTATTGGAAGTTTGAAAAGAAGGAAAAGAGAAAGAATAAAGGGAATGACCAGAGTGTTGAATTGTGTAAGTGATGGATTATATTTAATTTGCAAATTCTGGCTTCACCCTGCACAAAATTTCTTTTGCGTACGAACCGTTAACGACAAAATGAAATATGATCATGCATAAAAAGGTGATACGATCCCAATACAATAATAGTGTCCACTGGTTATCTAATTCAGTAAAGTTACAAAACTAATGTCGTTTGCCAAAAAATCTTCAAACGATGATTTAAATATTTTCTAAATTAAGAATTAAAGAAAAAACATATAAATTAAATTAAAAATACATCAATTAAAATTGATTCATTCTATTAATAATTGATTTTATTCTTATTTATTATCTTTAAATCAATCTTGTATATTTAAATAAATTAAATATTCTCATTTGAAATGTTAAATTTTTTGGTTCGTTACAATCTCCCCCCTTAAAAGAATCCATCTTCGAAATTCCCAAAGGAAGAAAAATGTCTTCGAACCCTTAATCTTATAAAAATATTATACTCAAAAAGAGTTATTTAACCTTTTAAAATCTCATAAGTTAAAGAAAATTTAGTAGCACCTCCCATGTGCAGTTTAATCCAAAAAAACTACAAGTAGCTACAACGGGCCCAAATCTACAAAAGAAAACAAAAGCCCTAAAGTGGCCTTCCATATCTAGGGCATAAAATCATCATCAACAACATAAACTTATACCTATTTGTTGAGCAATCAAACCCTACTCATGAAACCAAAGCATCAAGCTAGATTTTCTTTCATGTACCTGTATCTCCCTAACAAATGATATCCAACCAAAAAACGTGCATTTTATAAGGTCAAAAGCATACAATTATATTAAAGCCTGTACGATGTACATATGTCATCCGTATGTAATATCAAATCCAAACTCCCGCTCGATCACACAAATCTCACTTCCGAACTAGTATCGCTCACTCAATTTCCCTAGTGCGGACTCTGATCGGGTTCCTTGATTAGAAACCTCTGTTCTCCTTACATAGCCATATCCATGATAGAAAACTTTAGAGTCAAAAAAAATCCATATCAATTGTTCATCACTAAGAATCAAGTGAAATCTCCTTATTCGGATTGGTATAAATCACCTCGAAATCGTGTACTCGAATCTAAATAAAAAAACAATGCAAATAAAATGACTTATGTACCACTTACGTAATTATAGCATTGGTTTCTTAGCCATATCAATTATTTTTAATTCACATTAATTTACACCAATAGTATTTTCTTTAATACTAAAATCATTTATGAACCCTTTCATTAAAACCATTACTTAAGTTTGTAAACATCATAAAACATAACTTATGTTAATCAATCAATATAAAACTTAACTTCATATTAATACAACACTCTTCTACATCCTAAGAGTATTTATACAAATTCAGATTTTCTTTACTTAACCAGGATGTTTAGCAAATTTTTAACTTGTTTAACATACTATCTTCACAAATTTATAAGTTGCAAAAACTTATTATCTTGTATTTTCGCAAACGCTTAGCTTCAACTTTTATTGCATATATTCTAACTTTGAGGCAAAAGTTCTTAGGGGCCGGTACAATTCTAACACTTGGATTTTTAGAATTACAAGAATATAGAGTATAGTAAAACTAGAGCCCAAAAGATCCTGAAAAAAGGGCCCTACCTTCCTATTGATAGATTTAGGGGCATAAATTCTCATACAAATATCTCTATGCCGTTATCCATGATTTAGACCAATTCTCCCAAGAAAGGGGTGCCACCACATTAGTTTTTATGGGTTGGTACAACTCCAAGGGTATGGGTTGGTACCGACCCATAAGATGGCCAATATAGCTGCCATCAACTCTTCGTCTTGGTTCTTCTTGTGGTAAGCTTCACGATTCCATAGTTGTTTGCATCAATATTAGCTTGTTTCTAGGTCCTAATAATGGTGTTGTGGGAGATCAGAGTTGCAATTCAAGTATTCATGGAGATTAATGGGGAGTTGCATTGGATCAACAAAATAACATTGGAAATAGGATTTTGGAATCATATAGGACATGTAAGTAGAAGATGGGTCCCGCTAGTGGAGGAAATATGGATCAACACTGATCCATAGATAGGGGTCGGTACCGACCCAAAGCTTTGGCGATTTTGTGCTTGTCTTGGCTTGTGTTGTTTTTGCTTTGGCCTTGGGACTCTATTTGTGTTTGGTTTATGGACTCTTAGGCTATCTCTCTGGGCTTCTTGCCTTGATAATTTCAAGTTCGACTCATCCAATCTGTCCAAATATGGCCTGGTCAAAAAGATTAATAACACTTGCCTCCCAAAAGTAAATCTTGTTTGAAACATGATGTACTTTGAATTGAGACAAGTCAAAATTACTGTGAAGGACTCCATCTTGTATTTTGAATGGTCGTTATCCTTTCTATGAATCATTTTTGTGAAAAGTTAGTCATCCGTCATGATGCTCTACCAGCATCAAGGATTATGAATTGGAATGCGTCCCCATAATCTGCCATTCCAAGCTTGATGATTTTAAATTGATTTCTTCCATGGATTTATCTAGATTTGAACTTGATTCCCATTGACTCTAGTCATTGGGTTGGATATGTACACGCATTACTTTCACATGCATGTTCTCGAGCAAGTCTTGGGCATATACCTGCATATACATATAGTTACATACATACATATATATGCTCCTATTTTTCTTTTCTTTTTATTAAAAAAATTTAGGACTCGGTACCGACCCCATTTCTTGGGTCGGTACCGACTCTGGACTCTAGTTATTTCCCAAGTTCCATGGCCAAAGCATATGAGTCTAAGTGTGGGTTATAAAAAGCCATATGACTTCACTTCCTCTTCACTTTTGTGCTGCCGACCTAAAAAACACAAGAGCCGCCATTAAATCTCTCGACTCCCTATCGAACTTTGCCTTGCTCTAATCCTACGACCATTATCTCACATCACTTAAGCCTAGATCCATTCACCTTGCTATCTCAAAACCCTAACATCGACCTATTGAACCCGGTTTCATATTTCACGAGTCCTAATTCGTATATAACTAGGAAGGTTTTGGACTCGAAGGTTGATGGATGGACATGGATGGAAAAATGGTGATGGTTGTGATTTAGGATCGGTGAAGATGGAGGCGGAAGGGATGGAATTTCCTTTTTTAAGGTTGTGAAACTCCAACACTTAGGCATATTTTGGGATTTCTTTATTTATATGAGTATCCCATCTTGTGAACCAATGTCTTCTTCTTGGTCTTGAGCCTTTTCCAAACCATGGTCAATGGTGTGAAACTTGTCGAGACGTTTAGCGATGATGATGACATCGAGTTATTTCTAGAACTTGAACAGATAAGCAATAACCTGAACTACATAATACTGCACATCATCACACTAGGATGTACTTTAGCATGGGGTTACAACTTGTAAGTAATCCAACATTAATTATCTATCGAGTTTCTTATAGAAATGGATCAGAGACATTCCAAAGTCTCGCTGCTTAAGCTACAAACATTTCCACTTCAAGATATGTCAAGTCCAACACCAAGTCAAATTCAACTACAACTCCATGTACCCAATAAACTCCTATAAAGCACGCATAACAAACTCCCTCCAATAGGAATAGCAATAAGACTCTCCATAGGTTGAACAACAAAATCTAGAATATCCTCAAGTCAAACAACAAGTTCCAGAGGATCCAATAAAGCCAGTATATGGGCCGGAAATAAATTTAGCTCCCGACTCCCTTGATATGCCATAATATTAGATTCTCCTATTGATTTTGTTGCCTCTAAAATCAACAAAGGATCTCTTCGAAGAATAAGCAATAAGCATCGAATTCCATTCGATCATATATTAGTTCCATCTCACGATTAAAGTGCTCACATCCCCCAGAGGATTATATTATTTGCAATAAATAAATGTGCTTAGCGGGCTGCGTCCCACCATTTAATCAATTTGTATGGCAAGTTCTGAACTTTAAGAAGCTGGCTCCCACATAGCTGCATCCAAACAGCTTTGCTTTCCTATTGGCGCTTACATGGTTTTCTCTGAGAATTTGAATAGAGTACCCAACCAGTAGGGGATTACACACACACACACAGCTTCAAGAGCCAAAAAGAAAGTCCGTCTCTGAATTACATAGAACCGATCAAGGGTTATAGAGTAGTCTCTAGCACATGGAACAAGTTGAGCTACTTTAAGAGTAGGTGGTTCTATGTCCATTGTCCGCCTAGGCTTGCTCGTAGATGGTTATCTAGACGTAAGCATTATTCTATATGCTTTATATGTATTTGCCTTACATTTTGCAAGCTTAACTCATTTTCTTGATTGTCCATATGTTTTGACAAGACCCAATAGTTCAGTTCTTTCAAATACTGTTAATGCTCTTATAGCAACTCCAGCGAAGATAGTGATACCCGAATTCATTTTTCTGATGAAAACCTCTTTGCCTACGGGATGTTTAAGAGGGCCGCAGTACGGGCATCGTCAAGTGGCGATTAGTGATGACGACAATGACGGTGATAAAAACCCGCCTGGAGGAGATGAGGTTGATCCATATTTTTCTCCAATCCCAAGTCTTGGGGCTGGAGTAAAAGAAAATATTGGAGGAGCGCAAGAAAATGCCGAGGAAGGCAAAATTATTGGTGAAAGTGGTGAGACTAGCTAAGGTAACATTAATGCAGGTCATGAATCTCATCCTGAACAATCTAGGGATGATCAACCACCTACTCCAAAGAAGAGGCTAATCGTGAAATCTCTAAGGTACTAACTTCTATTCAGACCCGCTAATCACATATGTGGGAAAACTCTATCTCTTCCTTTGGTAGGTAAATTTGCTGGTTTAGGGCTAATTCCTACCGAGTTTGGCTCTTTCGACATTGGTAACATTAGTATTAAGGGCATCGATTCCCTTATTGGCTTTGATAAGGACATCAGCCCTACTGGTGTGGAGAGGTTTTTCCCATGAGTAAAGATCCAACTCACGGTCCATTTGGGGGACACTAGGACACTAACGCGCATGTGCACTTTATGACACTACATTGCACTTCTAGTGTTCCATTACTCATCAAATCTAACTCATTCTTGTTTTATTTGTAGGATCTATGTAGAAAAGGAAATACATATATCGATCCTCGGAGGAAAAGCATCCCAAGCACAGAGACCTTGGCGAGTTCGTACCATCAAGGAAGTGGTCGCGATTATGAGTCTGGTTATCGTTCTAGCCGAGATATAGACAATTGAGGTAAAAGTAGTTGCGACAAAGATCGTTCATCACATGATAGTGCTTTCAAGCATTACCTTAGGTCTAGATCACCTCCTCCTAGAGGTCCAGATGAGCAACCCAATGTCGCAATGACATCCTGCTTGGTGATACTTCTAGTGTTCCACCTCTAGCTTCCTTCCATATGCAACCCTCGACATCATCTCTTTCAAGCGGGTCCTCTAATCACAGGCATCACAAGTGTGGCTCTGAAACTTTCCATTATGGGCCCGACAAGGAGACTGCTGAAGCTCCAGATGTTACAGCAGAGCAACTACTTGCGGCCAATGCATGAATGGCCAAACTGAATGAAGAATTTCCAAACATTTTCTTTGACGGTCTTATGCTCGTGACAAACTTGAAACAAATCCCGCTGACGTTCAAAAGATGACCATTAATTGTGTGATCGATGTACATAACCAATATAATGAATGGTTGAAGTTAGCTGAAAATTTTCCAAGACCTTGAGGGAAAAGCAACTAGAGATTGAAAACCAAAAACTCATCGAGGCTGACAACAAAAGAATCATAGCTAATCTCGATGCCAAAATAGAGAATCTATGGAAATCTCAAGTTGATGCAGAGAAGAAGGCTGAGGATGCCATCAAGGCACTCAAGGATGAAAAGACCAAGCATCTTGACGAAATCGAAAAGGCACACCATTGGAACCATGAACTGATGTTAGAAAGAGATGTTGCTAATAGGAAAGTGGCTAAGCTTACAACCAAGCTTGAGTTGGAAACAAAGGAAAATGATGAAACACTCCAACAAGCCCAGAATTATTGTGATGAGGTGCTCGATGTTGAGGAGGAAAAATAAAATTCACTTGAGCATGCTAAAGATGTTGATTCCCTGGTCCAGGGGGAGGTTGAGGCCTTATAAAAGCTAGTAGAAGAGCGCATGATGGAGAAGTTTGAAACATTGCCTAATGCCAATGTTTTCAAATTTCGAAATCTAGAGTGGTTCAAAGGTGATTATCCTAGAATCCTCGCTCTTCCCTGGGAGTAGATTATTGAAGAAGAAAAGGCTTATCTTAAGGTTGGTGAAGTGAACCTGGAGCAGCTGGAGAAAGACGTCTTGGTAGGAGACAATCCCAAGGTTTTAAAAGATGGCCGGCATGTTCTCATCCAAAGCTAGCCGCAATGAAACGAAAAGACTTAGGTGAAGGCTCCAGATCGACGCAACATGATACAATTTCCATCCAAACACTTAGGTCCTAAGCTGCTTTCGATTCCACTTCCGATCCTGGGTATGATCCAGAGTGGCCCCGGATTCATAGTCTGCTATGCTATCTCCCATTCCCTAGGGGAATTTCGATGGAACTTTGGCCCGTATAGGACCCCAAACCAAAGAAGGTATCTCATTGACTTCTCCTATATTTCAGAGAGTTGATGTGTCGCAAATGAACGTCGCTAATCTCTCTTTTTATGTCTCTCTATAGGTCGGCCTCGGCGCACTTCCTGCTTAGATTTATCAACCGGGGCAACAAGCATCTACAGTTGAATAAATAACCATTACGACTTCAACAACAATTCCTAGTGCCCTTGGATGAAGAGATTCCCAGTCTTAATGATTAGATGATTGCCGCTTTGTTGGTTGAAGGGATTGGTGGGACCCAGGAGACTAAGATCGACAAGGGTTGAAGGGATTGGTCATCCACGTGCCTTTCTAATTCTCAGCATCACTGGGGGTATTCTGGTAGTTATAGTACATTGTTCTTTCCTTGATAGGGTCATGATAGAAAGCTTTTTGTAGATCTTTGAAAATATGCATTGTATAATCAAAAGGTAGAGAAATTGGATCAATCTCTTGGATATGGAAAATCCAATAATAGATGATGAATCCAAACAGCCTGAGAATCTCATTCTTAGTGAAAGTACTAAAAAGTTTGAACCAAAATTGACCCAAACACCCAAAAGCTTATGTAGATAATAAAATATGAAGAAATGTAAATGAAAATGAGAATTAAACAAGCCACAATCGTTTATAATGGTTTGACAAAGCTTGACCTACGTCCACTTTAAAATTTTATTGCTTATATTCAAATTTAGAGGTAGAAGTTCATAGGAGTTGTTACAACTCTAGCACTTAGATTTTTAGAATTACAAGAATATAGAGTAGAGTAGAATTAGAGCCCAAAATATCCTAAACATGAGCCCCACCTTCCTATTTATAGAGATCGGGGCCTAAAATCTCGTATAAAATATCTCTAGGTCGTTATTCACAGTTTAGACCAATTCTTCCAAGAAAGTATGTGCCACCTCATTAGTTTGTATGGATTGGTACAACTCCAAGGGTAGGGGTCGGTACCGACCCATAAGATGGCCAATATGGCTGCCTTCAACTCTTCATCTTTGCTCTTCTTGTGGTAAGCTTCATGATTCCATAGTTGTATGCACTAATATTAGCTTGTTTTTAGGTCCTAATAACGGAGTTGTGGAAGAATGGAGTTGTGGTTTCAAGTGTTCGTGGAGATTGATGGAGAGTTGCATTAATTCAACAAAATGATACTGGAAATAGGATTTTGGAATCTTATAGGACATGTAGGTAGGAGAGGGGTTCCCCTAGCGAAGGAAATAGGGATCGACACTGACACATAGCTTTGATGATTCTGTGCTTATTTTGGCTTGAGTTTTTTTTTGCTTTGGCCATGCGAATTTTATTTATGTTCGATTTCTGGACTCTTGGGCAATCTCTCTAGGGATTTCGCCTTGATAATTTCAAGTTTGACTCATCCAATCTGTCCGAATATGGCATGGTTAAAAGGCTGGATAATACTTGGCTTGGATTTGGAAGGCAAAGGCATGTATCTTTAGGATTTTGGTGATGGTAGGAAGTATGTCCTTTGTTCCAGTTTCTTGTGATGTTCGTTAACTTAGTTTTAAGGTGTGTTGTCTCACCTTCTTGCAAGTATATGATGTGTTATAATGTTTGGTTGTGTTAAATATAAATGTTAAATAAAAATAAATGCAAGTTATCATTTTTTGGATCCCTCTTGCTTTTGAAAGCAAATGACAACATATATGCATTAAAACTTCTCTTATAATCCCTCTAAAACTAGTATCGTGGCCATGACTTGATCTACACATGTTTGGACATGTTGTAAGTGATGTAAAAGTGTGTATGTGAATGTTTGAAGTGAGAAAGCCACTATGAAAGCAATTTAAATCCTTTGTATTTTAACTTGTTTCAAATTGATGGTCTATGTGTATATTATTGGATAACTTGGTTTGGTTGTGCTCTACACTTCCAAATTTCTTTTGGACAGCGATGAGTGGTTTTGGAAAGTTATGGAAATACTGAACCAAATTTGTGAATGCTAAAAGCAAAATATTCGCTACGGACGCACTTGGAAATCACTTTGTGTTCCGCTATTTTTAAGTCAACATCGGAAGAAATCCATGGGGTTTTCTTTGTGGTTTTAACAAGAATTATATAAGTACTTTCTAATATAAAGATACCAAATTCTAAAAAGATTTGAAACCAGTCAAACAAAGCTAATGAAAGTAAAAAGGTAACGATATCGACACTTTTAAATTCTTTGTTTTTAGGAAATAACATTTATTTTTGCACAAACTTCCATAAGGGTTTCTTTACCACTTTAGCAAGTAAATAACATATTGTTCTTACTAGAAATTTTTTGAAGCTTAATGTTGTTAATGATTTGTGAATACACGTATACCATTTGAGATAAGTATATTGACACTTTTTGAAGTATAAAATACAATATAAATGAATAGTAAAATACAATGTAAATGAATAGTAATACATGAATAGTAATACAAGAGTAGTAGAATACAAATATACATCTTTTATAAAGAGAAATAAGATCAATATATACAAGTTTAATAAGAATTTTAATTAAATAATTAAATAAGAAGTTTAATTAATAAAGGTGTTTAATTAACAATAGAAGTTTTGATTAAAGAATGAAGTATTAATTAAATGATGAAGTTTTAGTTAAAGAATGATGAAGTTTTAATTAAATGATGAAGTTTTAACTAAAGAATGAAGTTTTAACCAAAGAATAAAGTTTTAGTTAATTAATGAAATATTAAGTAAATAAAAAGGGTATCAAAAGTCATTCATGTGACTCGATCGTGCTTTATGTCTATTAATTGTGCTTGTGTGTTACTTGTTTAAGGAAATTTGTTAGTCGTGCACTTAAAACTAAAATCCAATGAAGTAGACTTGATTCTATCTATGAGAGTTAAGAATGATGATTCGAGTTGGGTGTAGAAGCAATTCTGCTCTAACCTGTCGGGCTTTCTTCTTAACTGAGGGATATTAGAAGTCACTACAAGAAAAGCTGAAAATAGCAATTGTAACATCCCGCCTTTTCGCACGCTTTAAATCGACACACGTGCCAATTCAAACCATACGGTAGGGCGGATTGTTATGGGGTAAATAAGAAAAATGGAGAAGAGAAAAAACTAAACAGAGTCTCACAGCGGAAGGATAAAATATAATAATAAATATGCAGTTCATAAACTGTTTACAAAACATTTGATTCTTCTTCATACAATAAATGTCAGAGTTCACATACCAATAAATACCAATGCAGCGGAATTAAATAGTGTAGTGAAATAATATAGTAGATAATAATACTACAAATCTTCCTCTTCGTCCTCCAGAATAAAATCCTCAAGTCCTAAAACGCTCAAACTGACCCGAGCGAATTGAAAAGACAAAACACTCGAGTCAGAACTAAAAGATCTTACGTAAGTTAAATCAACAGGGATAAATATGAATGCAGTAACTTAAAAGATGCTCGGGATTCACATCTCTTAAGGATCCGTTAAACTATTTACTATGTAGTATGTTTCGCTTTTATAATAGTGTCTAATTGTAAAATAAACTTACTTTTAAATAGCTTAAGGAGTTGCCCAATCTCCCCCTTAACACAATAATAGTCCCAGTAGTCCATCCAATATCATAGTCCTTCCTGATCGGGAAGCCACCAAAGGATACCACACGGGCTACGGGAGAAATCCAAACTCGTGGAAGGCTCGGTATGGTAGGTGACACGGTACAACTAGGCAATGCCAGGGTAGATATACCAATTACGCTTCCGGGTCGTTGGTAACGTGTAGCGTGCAGCTACCGCCCACCTCGAACAAACTCCCCCAAATCAAAGAAATCAAAAGTGAAAGTGGGCACCGAATCAATCCAAAGTCAGAGTATAGTATCGAAGGGAAGTGTCCGATCAAAGGTGCTACCTTATTAACCCGTCAATCGCTCTTGTTTTAGCCACCTTATACCAACTCACAGGAGTTGGGTCCACGTATTTACCTTACAGGAAACGCCGCCACCAACCTACTTCATTCTGGAATCTCCACCGCGTACACAGTTGTTAAAGTGGTTTTCGAAGTTGGCAGAGAGTATAACAACTTCCGATCCCGGTCTCTTCAACAACCAAACTTTATTATAACACCACGGTCTTTAAAAATAGTTTATACTTTCAAAACCAGAATAAAGTATCTATTTCAAAACCGTATAACTATGATATCCTTTCCATTTCAAAACAAACTCATTTGATATTATTTTATAAAACCTAAATTAATATAATATCATTTATTTCAAATATATTTCTTTTCCAAAATCATATTGCTTTAAAATTTATAATATCTTGAAACCAAACATTTGAATTATAACTTTCAAAACATAATACTACGAAACTCATAGCTTTAAAACCATACTTCTAAAACTTGAATGGTTTGGGTATTCAACAGTATATAGAATAAAATAGTTTGAATTTAAAATTACTTTATAACAAAATTTCTGCGTCTTCACAATTTTATTCATTTAAAATTTAGTCTAAATCCATAAATTTTAAATTCACTTTCATTTAAATAAACCACTTTAATTTCAATATATTTCTAACTTTTAGTATTTAACGATTTCAGAACTTAAGGTTGGAAATTTATATTCACAAATTCATTGTCCTATTATTTAGTTTTGAAATGTTTACATAATAGATCAATGTCATTTAAATTAAAATTCCAATTACTAACAACTTAAATATTTCCTTCAATTTATTATGCTAGAAATATTCGTTTGATTTATCTTAAATAAAAATCCAGTTATAAATATCATACCTTTAAAATTTCCAATTTTAATAAGTTTACATCAACTTATGGAGAGAAGTTTTTAAATAAGTTCAATCAAATGAATTTCCAATTTACCTCCCAATCTTAACTGATTTAAATCATTAAAACTCTATAAATACATACGATATCTTAAACATGTACTTAACCATTTAACATAAATAATCAAACTCCATTGTTCAACTTATTTATTTTAATTTAACCGATTTAAACATAGCTTAAATTCAAAAATTTAACTATATATGTATATATAAAATATATTTATATAATATCCAAATTTAATATTTATTAAGCCGTATCTTATCCAAACCATGGAAATTATTTCAAAATAATTTATATACATAGACCACGGTGCCTGTATATAAATTTCTATCCTATGGTCAAGTGATATGGATATTTATCATTTCAATCCACAATTTAAAAATAAAAAATGCGGTTGTATATCATTTCAAACTGCAATCCCGAATGAAATGAAAATGCATAATAACTTGCAGTTTATATAATATAGAGCACATCAACCATTCACCCAATATTAATCATCAACCAAATTATTTCAATCATCATCAATTTAAACAAACATCAATAGAGCATATAAAATATAACAGGTATCAACAAACAGTTTATATTCAATAAATAAATAAATAAATAACTGTTTAACTAGCAGTTTATATGCAAAACAAATAAATTTTAACTGTCAAATTATATGCAATAATAAAATTAATTAACAGTTAAATTAAATAATTTCGATTTAACTGAGATGATGAATAAAATATGCAAAACGGTCATAAATAAATTTCTACTCATATCTTAAATCAATTTAACAAACATAAGATATTTTAAAAGTTGTGAGTGGGTTAAAACACTCACCTTTTAAATTTAAATTGAATCTAAATTCAATTTAAACCCAAAAATTTGACAGTCTTCAAATCCATCCAAACCAACGCCAAAATGTCTGGAATTCTGATACAATCCCAGCAAAATCAACCGCACGTGAATCCGAGCTCGTACGCAAAAGTTATGAAAATTTGAAAATTGGAAAATTCTGGTCCTATGTCGACTTCGGTGAGCCGCCTCAAATCCCCGTGCTTGCTTGGAGTTTTTACCAAAACGACCCGGTGCGACCCGAGTCATTTTCTTCCTGACCCGAAGTAGATACAGCATTCTTGCCTCTGAAATTCGAAGCGTGACTCGAAGTGGCTGCAGATCCGATTTTTTTTTTTTTTTGAAATTGAAATTAATTTTTGGAATTTGGGAATTAGGTTTTTTTTCTGCCATTGGAATGAGGAGTTGAGAAGGAGATGTACGTATAGACAACTGAAAATAAGGAGTGGCTAGGGCTTATAACAGGTTATATATAGACAATGCTGAAAAATAATAGATGGATTTGATTGGTATACGCGCTGAACGCTAAATGGCCCGAAAAGCCCGTTTCTACTACAGAACGAAATTGGGTCAACCCATATATCAAAATAGATGTTTCAAAATATTTTAAACGCAATGGAATAGGTTTCACGTTCAAATTCCATCGTATGCAGAAGTTATGCTGAAAACAATATTTTTCAAATTGATTTCAATTGCATAAATTTCAAGGCGTTTCGAGTCCGTACGATCAAACGACAAGTACGATCGCTACGAAACTTGAAACACTATTATAATTCACTGTTACGGATCCGATGAAACTTGTTTCGTCGAAATCCGAATCAGTGGCCAAAATGGCTATTTTTCCATTAATTAAATAAATTTAAAATAAATTAATTAAATCAAATTTTGCGTTAAAATTCTGAAATTTGAAATCTTTATCACTTTATAATTCTCAAACATTTACAATGATTTAACAATTTTTAAATGTAAATTTATTAAAGATTAGTCAATATGAATCTTCAATTTCATAAAATTCAAATAAATAAACAAATCTTGATTTACAATCTTTTCATTTACCAATAGTCATATTATAAATGGAATTTACATTACCTTCAATTATTAATTATCTTCAGTTTAGATCTTAACATTTGTTCCATAAATTTTATTTGCCCTGAATTAGTTACTGCATTTATCTAATTCCATTTTCGTAATCACATTCAATCCATTAACTGGTATTGCATTGACATTTAACTTATTAGCTTATATCAACACTATTGTCATTAATTGCAAATGGATTACCAAATTTAGTCACTACCCTAAATAACTAACGTAAATTAATCTCATTAATTCCACTGATTTAACTTTCATTCAATTAATTAATGATTCCCTCAGTTAGCAATAACGTAAGATTTTCTTTATTTGTATTTCAAATAATTCAAAATTCAATTCCTAATTCTTAATATCCTCTAAATTACAACTTCCAAACATGATATTAATCATCATTTAAGTACCTCTAATTATTTTAATTTACATTAACATAATAAATAAATTAACTTTAATGAAATCTATCCCCCAATTTATTATATGCAATAAATTTTGACCTTACAACAGTTTCAATTAATTATTTATATTTATTGCGACTGAATACCAAGATTTATTTAACACATCAACTAAATGAATAATCTATATACATTGTCACCTATTTTCTTTTAAATTCTGTTATAAGTTTGTTACTTACCAACCAGGTTATAATAACACTAATTTTTTTATTCCACTCCTATATATGATATATTTGCATCACATACTTGAATTTTTAATTTTCATCTTAATTCCAATTCACGGTAGTATAATTTCTTACTATAAACCCATTTATAATTTGCATACCAATTAATTAGTTTCAACTAAATAGATTGATTCAATTCAACTCTTTTATTAAGTCTATATAAATCAATATACTATTTCATTGGTAAATGTTTATTTCAATTATTCCTTTATTACTTACAAATCTTATTTCATTCATGAATGCCATCATTTATCAATTATTACATAAGTTCATTAATTTAAATTCAGTTACAACTAAATTAATACACTGATTTCATTTGTAAATTAAATGCTTACAATTTATAAGCTTTCATTCCAAACAATATTTCAATTTGTACCGGACATTGATTTAATTCAATTTACTATATAATATTATTAATTCATTAACTAAATTCACTACTTACCTTTGTTCTCTTATATGCAACTCTTAGCCTAGTATAACAATTTACATCACTTCAATTTATTCGTCATTTTGTTTCAACTGTAAATACTTAGCCTTATATCCCCATGGTTTCATTTCATTCTCAGCATTTGCTTCGTTATTAATTATAAAATCTTTATTTCTTCTAAATTAAATTTACGTGATTCTTATTAAAATGACAAATTTAATTAACGAAAATTATGGGTCGTTACAGCAATAGAATTTTCCTTCGCTAAATTTGTGATGGATTTGCAAGTGATTTGCTAAGGATAATGTAATAATCTTCCTTTCTTACACTCAAAGACGACACTTAATACATCCTTAAAATTCATGTGCCAATCATCTAAGTTTTCGAAAGACAGTCATGAGGTAAAGAAAATAAAGGACAAAGGAAACAAATACAGATTTTCCTTACAATGATAGAGTTGCATATACATCATCACAAAATAGTACATATGGTTACTCAAAAATATTACATCAAATTTACTACAAGTACTATTCCAAACAAGGATAGCTATATCAGCCTACCTAGGTTACTAATACATAACGTGCAGTCATAATGGAAATAACCATAGATACTGGATAGAGTGAAAGTTTTGGCTCCATACCGCTTCCCAAAATGCTCCAAAGAAACCTGACTACATGGCTAGTCATAAAAATTCGAGTGTCTAAGAGTTCAAAGGAAAAAAAAGCTAAACTCCGAGTCAAACATGAGTCTAGTGTGAGTAAAGCATATGTTTAACTTTATAAAAACCTTCAAATTAAAGGTATCTTGTAAGACCATGCCCCATATAAAAACAGACGGGCTTTTACCCTATGATTACTAAAACATTTCTATATAAAATACTCTGATATTATCATAATATCTAGGTTTGAAACAAATATAGAATCATAGGCGAAATTGTTACACTATTAAATTCCAATATAATAGATTTATAATCAGGTCTGAAGGCTCGTATCGGAAAATGGATTCCAACTATGAAAGGGTAAGTGTCTACCTATCGAATCTGCACACCTCTAGATAAAATGTATGGGAGGCCATAACGTGTTTTACCTCTACTACTTAGGACCGGTTTTACGCCTTATTGGGTAGCATCGGATATGATCACCACCTGGTTCGATCAATAGCCATAAAAAGGGATCACGAAGCATACATAAACCTAAGATATCGCTCTAGATTTGGCGATCATACCCTAATAGGAACGACCTGCATTGCCCTACTGCACGTCCCTGCTTTAGTCATTTCTCTTAGTTGATGAGCCATGAGGCTATGACTACCTTTTTATATAGCAACCATCTTGGAATGCTAACACTGCCATCCAGGAAGCAATGCAATGCTAGCATTCATCTATACAAGTTATTCCAGGATCGAGCAAACATTCAACATATACTATCTTCCATTTTTGGAATCACCTTCAAAAGAAATAGTACATCTCCATAGCATACTTCATAACGATCCATCATGAACATTATTAGTTTGGAGTGGTTTAGATAAACTATAGTTATCTAAAACCGGTGTCTTCGAACTAAGTGATAATTCCCAGCTAACTTCATTCCAATTCTTTTGGAAGTATATAACCAACATTCAAGTCTTCACCATGGAACTCTAATATACACAACATATTTCCTGATTAAAACAGGTCAAGTTATAAATAGCGGACAATCTGCTACTTGGGCTAATTATACAGAGTTCACATATGGATAACCATATACTTTATTTAAACATGACTCGTAGATAGGAATTAACTCTGCCATATCTATCGCATTTCTGATATTTCGGCCTAACTCTATCTCTCGCCTAGAAATAATTCTAGATCTCACAGATAGAGGGTCAACCTACTCATCGGCTTTTAGTGCTAACTATGGGTTGACTTACTTCCCATAAATGTGTTACCATATTAATATTGGCTTCATATTTGTTTGAGGTTACTTAAGGGTAATCGACAAAGAACCTTGATTTAAAACATATTTGAAAAAGAATGACTGTGTATAATAACCTAGGTTTGGAGATTACCTGTCAATATTAAAATATAATGATAATTATAATTTGATATTGTGAATTAAATTAAAATTAGAGATTTTAAATTGTTTACTTGGAATAAATAATGAATTTTGAAAATAAAATGTGAAAATAAAGTTTGGAAACTATATTTTATTTGTTTGGGTTAATAATGAATGGAAAATGATTTTTATTTAGGGAAAATGCAATAATTTTATTAATTGTTGCCAATTACTTCTTTTAATAATTTTTAAAGGAAGTATTTGATTTTTAAAGGTTGTTTATTTAAATAAAAAAGGTGAAATTTGGTTTCAAATGAGTTTTGGTTATATAATTAGGTTTGAAATGGTTTGTCATATTTTTATATGTAAGAAAATAACTTTTATCGAATTTTTGAAGTTAAGAATAAGGATTTATACATTCCTATATGTAAATTGAAACGAAATGATTCTTAATTAAACCCTTATTTATTAATTAAATAACAAACAAACCTTTATCAAATAATAATTAAATCTTAATTAAGTCTTAATTAGCATCTTAATTAAATTTAAATTAATCAATAATTAATTAAATCCCCTCAATAAACAATTAATTAATAAATTAATCCTTAATAAATAATTTAAAATAATTAACCCTTAATTATTAATTAAATAATAATTAAATTAAATTAATTAACTGATTAAAATTAACTTAATTGATTAACAGTTAAGTATTAATTACTTTTATTAACCAATAATTAAGTACTAATTGCTTAATTTATTAATTAATTAATCATTTTATTTAATAAATAAATAATTAAATATTAATTAACTTTTAATTGCTTAATATAAGTTTTAAAACATTTTTGCAAAAAGATTTCTAAGTGAAGACATCTTTAGATTCCAAAAAGGGTTCGTTTCCTCGAATTACACATATAGGGACTATCGTTATATGACCCGTAATTTTAAAACTTGAAATTTTATTTTCTAAGTCTTTTCAAACTTTAACTCTTGGAAAACTTTACTAAAACATAAAAGTAAGTTTCTTGAAAATTAAGCAAGTTTAAATTCGGAAATGTCTTGAAATTTTAAAAAAAAGATGATAGTTTTTACACAAGAGATTCTATGTCACTTAAGTTAGCAAAAGTGCCAACTTCTTAGCATAAATCATTTATTCAACATCATAGCATACATGATTACATCACATGCATATCATAACATAAAATCATGTCATAACCAACATATACAAGCACAGATTATAACTTGCAACTAAATTGGCATTTCAATTCTCAAATTCCAAACTATTTTTCATCGCATCCAAACATACACACATATATCCAAGCCAACATAATTTATATCCAAACAACATCATATTTTTACAAAAAATCAAGCATATATTTGAGTTTATAAAACTTAGTTAAGTGATATATCTTAGCTTACCATAAGTCGATGAAACTAAGCAAACTTATTCTATAACCCGAACGCGGACTAGGCCATTGCTTCTAGCTTGAAAAAATGAAGTCTTTAAGTGGTTCTGAACATAAAAGATTCGGCCCTAGGCAATAGGGGTTCGGCCTTGACAATATAAGGTGGAAGTGGACTTGTTTTTGGTGAGGAAGTGGAGTAAATGATGAAGAAGTGTTTTTAGAAGCTTTGGTAGGAATTAAAGGGAAATCTAAAGCTTTTTAAAACTTTGAAATATATTAGGAAGCCATAAAAGACTTTCTTAAGAGCTTAGGGAGTTTGGAACGAAAGATAAGAATGAAGGAAAATAAAAATAAATTAAGATACTTTACTTTTATAATATGCTAACAAGTGAATTTAGTAAAATACCCTAAAGTACTTAACCTCCACTAGACCTTGCCACTTCATTTCTCCTGTCCCTCCTTATAAATATGCTCCAACATGTTTTAGCACTTCATGTACTTCATGTTTGCTAATGAAATGACATTTTCTTTTAAATTCTTTTCTTATTTATAAATAATGCATAAAAGGTCACATTACCTTTATATCTATTTAAGTTAGTATGTGCGTGTGCGTGTATATAGCTAGATTATTTGTTAATATGAATATGTTAATTCAAATATGCACGGTGCGTTCCGATAATTTTTAGCTGACGAAAAGTCGAAAGTTCACAAAACGAATTCCAGATACATTATTTTTCTTTGAAATAAATATTTTTGTAAACAAAACATGAAAATTATTTCACCATCATTAATTATAATTATTTAAATATTTTTGTTTTGATTATAATATTTATTATTTGAATATTTAAAATTAATTAGATATTCGCAAATGAAAGCGGTGAAATTCTGGGCCGTTACAAAAACTATTTCACATCTTTAATTATTATTTAAAAGGAGTTTATTTGAGTTATAAAATCCATTAATTAGTTAATAAAATATATTTAAATATTCTTCATTAAGGTAATTAAATCCTAGGTCGTTATACTCTCCCCCTTAAAAGAATTTCATCTCGAAATTAGCATATAAGAAGATAACTCAATTTCTTGAAAAGCTATATATTCCTATCATAAAATATATACAAAAGACATACACTAAAAATCCATAGCAAAATAATGCTTAACTATACATATAAACAAACAACTAGCTATCCTAACATTAACTCGGGATAGGCTTCCTTCATGTGGTCTACAGTCTCCCACGTGCAGTCCCTAAGATCCTCACTCCACTAAACTTTAACCAACTGCACTACCTTATTGTGCAATTGCTTCTCATTCTGATCTACAATATAGACTGGATGTCTAACCACTGTCAAGTTTGGCTTCACTTCCAAATCCTCCTGGTCGGGCGACTCTAAAATCAAGGTCGGATCATGTACAAATTTCCTTAAATGCGACACATGGAATACATTATGAACACCTGACAATCTCTTCGGCAACTCAACCTTATAAGCAAGAGACCCATTCCTTTAATTAATATGAAAAGGTCCAATATACCTTGGAGCTAATTTTCCAGCTTCCCCAATCTGACAACTCTTCTTATTGGTGAAATTTTAACAAACACAAGGTCTACAACATCCAATTCCAAATCTTTTCGCCTTCTATCAGCATAACTCTTATGGCGATCTTGGGCTTCTTTCATCCTTATCTTTATCACCGCAATCTTCTGTAGCTTCCTGGTTCATATCTGGTCCAAGTGCTAGCCAATCTCCAGTCTCAACTCAACATGCTGATAACATGCATGGACATCCATAGAGAGCTTCATAAGGTTCCATGTTGATGCCTGCCTGAAAGCTATTATTCTAGGAGAATTCTACTAAGTAAAGAAGATCTTCCCATGATCCTCCAAAATCCAAAATACGTGCCCTCAAAAGATCATCTAGAATCTTATTTACCTTTTCCGTTTATCCATTCGTTTGAGGGTGATATGTTATGGTCAAGCTTAGCTTTGTTCCTACAGCAACTTGTGATGCCTCTCAAAATTGACTAGGGAAGATGGGGTCTCGAGCACTAACAATATGCATCAGGACTCTGTGCAATCGACTGAATTATACAAATTTTCTCCAAAGAAACTATAGTTCTTGTCGGTTTTACTAGGATAAAATGAGCACTCTTCGTTAATCGATCCGTGATAACCAACACACCGTTATTTCCTTTTTTGGTTCTGGGTAAACCATCGATATAATCCATTGATATCAACTCCCATTTCCAATCTAGGATTTACAAGAGTTGAAGTAATCCAGCCATCTTCTGATGATTGCCTTTAATCTGTTGACAGTTCAAAAATCCGCTAATAAAGATCAAGACATCCCTCTTCATTCCGGGCCACCGAAATACTTGTTTCATCCATGAATTTTAGAAATACCCGAGTGGATACTTAATTTGGATCAATGACAATACGATAAAACTTCTTGTCTAAGGCCATTGATATTAGGGATGCAGATCCTTCCATTCAAACATAATATACCATGTTTTTCTAACTCGAAACTTGAAGACTACCCTCCAAAACATCCTAGGCAATCTTCCTTAAACGCTCATCCTTCTTTTGCTTACTAGCAGTCCTTTCCAAAAGAGTTGGTTTAACTTCCAAGTGTTCCAAAACTACACTCCTACTAAGAGTGTCTTCCACAACGTTTTCTTTTCCTAGCATGTAGAGAATATCTAAGTCATTGGCTGCCAGGAACTCCAACCATCGTTGTCGCCTTAGGTTCAGATCCTTCTGGTGAAAAAGTACTTTAGGGACTTTTGATCCATAAAGAGCTTGAATTTTTCACCTATTTAAATAGAGAAATTAATAAATTGGATCCTTAAGATTAGGAATAAACAAAAAAGTAAAAAAAATGATTCTTACCCAGCAAGTAATACCTCCACATCTTTAACGCAAATGCTACGTCTAACAGCTCCAAGTCATGCGTTGCATAATTCTTTCGTGAGGCTTTAACTGTCTACTTGCATAAGCTATAACCTTCCAATGTTGCATCAACACTACACCCAAGCCAATCTACATGCATCAATATAAATAGTTAACTCTTCTTCTTCATCAATAATAGCCACAACAGGAGCACTGGTCAACTTTTCTTTTAACTCAAGGAATGCATCCTCACACTTGGAAGTCCACTCAAATTTAACATCTTTTTTTGTCGGCTTGGTTAGATGAGCGGAAACCTTAGAGTAATCCTTTATGACCATCCTATAATAACCCGCCATCCTAAAAAGCTTCTCACCTCATTAGGAGTTTGGGGTCTGTTGAAATCTTGCACAACAGCTACCTTAGCCGGATCAACTGAGACGCCATCACCTGATACAGTATGTCCTAGGTATCTCACTTCTCATTGCCAAAACTGACATTTATAAAACTTAGCTTTAAGAACTTTTTTACTTAATGTTTCCAATTACACTTCCAAATGGCGTTTGTCCTCTTCCTTGGTATTTGAGTAGATAAGAATGTCATCAATGAAAACCAACACGAACTTATTCAACACATTCCTAAAATCTCAAGTCATAAGATCAACAAAGAATGCAGGTGCGCTAGTCAGCCCAAAAGGCATAAACAACCACTCATAGAAAAGATCCAGACCTCTAAAAGTAGTTAAGGGTATACTATCCTCCGCTACCCTTAACTGATGGAAACCTGTAGCAAGGTCAAGTTAGGAGAATAATCTAGCTCCATGAAGTTGGTCAAACATATCATCTATGCGAGGTAAAGGGTATTTATTTAGAATGGTCTATCTGTTTATTTCCCTATAATCCACGCACAATCTTAACAAACCATCGGACTTAGCTAAAAAAGCTACAACTGATCCCCAACTCGAATGGCTTTGTCTAATCAATCCACTTCTTAAAAAATCACCTGTTTGATTTATTAGCTCTTGCTTCCCTCTCGAGGCGATTCTGCATAGGGGTTGAGTGACAGGTCTCGCACTAGGAACTAGATCAATTCAAAATTCAATTTCTCAATAGGGAGGCAAACTGCTAACTGGGTCAAAAACATCAAGAAATTTTTTAACAACTTCTATCGATCCTAACTTTTCATAGAATGATTCTAAGGAATAAAGGAAACTACTTATATATTTATTAGGCTTCTTACAAACTATCTTTTCCAATACCTTCCCGGAGTTAGGTTTCAATCTACCCTTCTCTTAACGCAATCTAGAATAACTCCAAATTTCGACAACCATTCCATACCCAGTATCACATCAAGCCCCTTAAAATCCAAGATAAATAGGTCACAAAAAGACGATGTTTTCGAAAATCAATTTGTACTCTTTCACAAATCAAGCATAAATTAGTTATACCACCTACGGGGTTGGACACACAAATAGGGGTTTCTACAAATTATGGGATAAGTTGTAACCTATCTACCAATTCTTTAGAGATAAAACTATAAGAAGCTCCGATGTCAAATAAAACGTGAACTAAAATACCATTTATAATTAAAGTACCTTCTAAGACTCCTTTCCCTTTAACATCTTCAAAGGTTGAGGGCTCGTCCTTAATAACATAAACCTTAATTTGCTGACCCTTCTTCAATAGTAGGCAGCCTTTAACCATGTGTCCAAACTGGTGGCATTATAGCAAAGTATCTTCCAGGCCATAGGATAGATAGCCTTCGCCTGCTGACAATGTTGTGAAATGTGCCCTTTTTTAATTACACTTGAAATATGTAACGTCCTTAAACTTGTCTCTTTGATTTCCACCTGCTGGTTTTTCCTTAACCTGCTTCTTTTTCCAATTTGGATTAAACTTCCTTTTATTAGGGTTAATGGTACCACAATTGGGTGATGTTGCTGCTGCTACTGGATTTTTCTTCAAAAGCACATTATAACTTAATGCCATGTCTAACAAATCTACAAATGACTCCTTTACATGTGCGGTCATCTTTTCATGAAATTCTTCTTTCATACCCAATACGAACATATCATTTTCTTTAATGGTGTGTCAATAGTCTAGGGTTGAAACAAGATAATTTATTAAACTTGGACTCATATTCAGCTATAGACATGTCTTCCTGCTTGAGATCCTTGAAACTTCTATATAACCGAGTTTTGCTTGCAGTTGGCATGAATTGGTCTTCGAATACTTCTTTGAATCTAGCCCATGAGAACTCATCTTTTGGAACATTTGCAATGACAGAATCTCACCACGTAGCTGCACCCTCTTGCAATTGCCATGATGCCAATAACCATTTCTGATCATCAGAAATTTCCAAACCTTTGTAAATCTTCTCACATGACTATAGCCAAGATTGTACTTCAATGATGGATTCGGTAATCTTGAAAGATTTCCTCCTAGGTTTGTATAGTCCTTGTACAGAGTTGTAAAGTTTACTCGAGGCTATACTAGACCTACCGTCTCAATAGCTATTCCATCCCTTCCAACATTCGGGGTTCTTCCATTTGTGGTTGTTGTTCCACTATTTTCCCTTCCTCGTCCCCTTCTTGTACTCATTCTTACTACCAGAATAAAGTAAGGTATCTTTAGAATACATGGACAGGATTAACTTAGGAAAAAGAACATAAAACCAAATGTATAAATGCTAATCAAAACCACATGGGAATACACTCTCAAAGATTGAACTCATTTTAGGGTTCTACTAACCCTATCTCTAATGAGTTGACCCCAACCTGGGTCTAGGTGTTCGATCAACTTGGCTCTGATACCTGGTGCAACGATCTTCCTTTCTTACACCCAAAGATGACACTTAATACATCCTCGATATTTATGTGCCGAGCATCTAAGTGTCCGAAAGATAGATCTTGTGGTAAAGAAAATAAAAGACAAAGGAAACAAATACATATTTTCCTCAAAACGATAGAGTTACATGCACATCATCATAGAATAGTACATATGGTTACTCAAAAATGTTACATCTAAGTTACTATAAGTACTATTCCCAAACATAACTACTGGATATAGTGCAAGCTTCGGCTACATATCGCTTCCCAAAATGCTCCAAAGAAACCTGACTACTTGGCTACTCATAAATGTTTGAGTACCCAAGAGTTTAAGGGAAAAATAAAACTCCAGATCAGACATGAGTCTTGTATGAGTAAAGCATATGTTTAACTTTATAAAAACCTTCAAATTAAAGGTATCTCATAAGAGCACGCCGCATGAATGGGTTTTTATCTTACGAAACCAAAACATTTCTATATAAAATCCTCTGATATTACCATAATGTCTAGGTTTAAAATAAATATGGAATCATAATATAAAAATTTACATTATTAAATTCCAGTTTAATAATAGATTTACAATTAAGTCCGAAGGTTCATATATGAGAATGGATTCCAACTATGAAAGGGTAAGGGTCCACCTACCGAATCTATGTACCTTTAGATAAAATGTATAGGAGGCCACAATGCATTACACCTCTACTACTCCATACCGGCCATATCCCTTATTGGGTAGCGTCGGATATGATCACCACTTGATTGTGATCAACAACCATAAAAAGGGATCCCAAAGCATACATAAACTAAAGATATCGCTCAAGATTTGGCGATGATCATACCTAATGGGAGCGACCCACATAGCCCTACTGCACGTCCCTGATTTAATCATTTTTATCGGTTGATGAGGCATGAGGCTACGCTTACCATTTTATATAGCAACTATCTTGGAATGCTAACACTGCCACCCAAGCAAAAATGCAATGCTAACATTCATCCATACAAGTTGTTACAGGATCGAACAAACATTCAACGGTTACTATCTTCCATTTTTGGAATCATCCTCAGGAAGAATAATACATCTCCATAACATACTTCATAACGACCCATCGTGAACGTTATTAGTTTGGAGTGGTTCGAATATATTATAGTTATCCGAAACCGGTGTCTTCGAACTAAGAGATAATTCCAAGCTAACTCCATTCTAGTTCTTTTGGAATTATATAACTCGTATTCGAGTCCTCACCGGGGACCTCTAATAAGTATTCGAGTCCTCACTAGGGAATTCTAATATACACAACGTATTTACTGAATAAAAACAGGTCAAGTTATAGATAACGGCTGCTACTTAGGGTAATTATACAGAGTTCACATATGGATAACCATATACTTTATTTAAACGCGACCTATTGATAGGAATTAACCCTTCCATATCTATCACGTTGCCAATATTTTGGCCTTACTATATCCCTCACCTAGAAATAAATTCTAGATCTCACAGGTAGAGGGTCAGCCTACTCATCGGCTTTTAGTGTTAACTATGGGTTGACTTAATTCCCATAAATGTGTCACCACATTAACATTGGTTTCTTATTTGTTTGAGGTTACTTAAGGGCAATCGACAAAGAAATCCCTTGATTTAAAACATTTTTTAAAAAGAAAGATAGTCCTAAAACAAAACAGCATTTTCAAACAAAATGATTTTTAAATTAAATACTTATTTATTAATTAAATAACAAATTAAACCTTTATCAAACAATAATTAAATCTTAATTAACATCTTAATTAAATCTAAATTTAAATTAATCAATAATTAATTAAATCCCTTTAATAAACAATTAATTAATAAATTAATCTTTAATAAATAATTTAAAATAATTAACCCTTCATTATTAATTAAATAATAATTAACTTCAATTAATTAACTAATTAAAATTAGCTTAATTAATTAATACTTAAGTATTGATTAACTTTATTAACCAATAATTAAGTATTAATTGTTTAATTAATCAATTAATCAATTAACCAATCATTTATTAAATAAATAAATAATTAAATAATAATTACCTTTTAATTACTTAATATAAGTTTTAAAACATTTTGCGAAAAGATTTCTAAGTAAAGGCATCTTTAGATTCCAAAAGGAGTTTGTTTTCTCAAACTACACATATAGCGACTATCGCTATACGACCTGTAATTTTAAAATATGAAATTTTATTTTCTATGTCTTTTTCAAACTTTAACTTTTGGAAACTATACTAAAACATAAAGGTATGTTTCTTGAAAATTAAAGCAAGTTTTATACTATGAAATACCTTGAGATTTTAAAACCAAAGACGATAGTTTTAACACAAGAGATTCCATGTCACTTAAGTTAGCAAAAGTGTCAACTTCCCTAGCATACAATCATTTATTCAACATCATAGCATACATAGTTACATCACATGCATCAAAACATAAAATCAAGTCATAACCAACATATACGTGCAAGTATTATAATTTGCAACTAAATTGACATTTCAATTCTTAGATTCTAAACTATTTGTCATCTCATCCAAACACATACACATATATCCAAGCCAACACAATTTATATCCAAATAATGCCATATTTTTATAACAAATCAAGGATATATTTAAGTTTATAAAACTTAGTTAAGTGTTAGATCTTTACTCACCATAAGTCGGTGGAATTAAGCTTACTTTTCCTATAACTCGAACACGGCCTATGCCTTTGCTTGTAGCTTGAAAAAATGAAGTCTTTAAGTGGTTTTGCATCGAAAAAGGTTCAGCCCTAGGTAATATGGGTTTGGCCTTAACAATATAAGGTGGAAGTGGACTTGATTTTTGAAGAGGAAGTGAAGTAGATGATGAAGAAGTGTTTTTAGAGGCTTTGGAAGGAATTAAAGGGGAAATCTAAAGCTTCGTAAAACTTTGAAATATATTAGGAAGTCATGAAAGACTTTCTTAAGAGTTTAGAGAGTATGGAAATGAAGATAAGAATGAGAAAAAATAAAAATACAGCAAGAAATTTTGCTTTTATAATACATTACAAGTGAATTTACTAAATACCCTAAATACTTAACCTCCACTAGATCTTTGCCACTTCATTTCCCTTATTCCCTCCTTAAAAACAAGCTCCAACATGTTTAAACATGTTGTAGTACTTCATGTACTTTATGTTTGCTAATGAAATGACATTTTTTTCACTTCTTTTCTTATTTATAAATAATGTGTAAAAAGTCACATCACCTTTATATTTATTTAAGTTAATATATATATATATATATATATCAAAATATATATCTAGATTATTTGCAAATGTGAATATGTTAATTCAAATGTGCGCAATGTTTTTCGACAACTTTTAGCCGATGAAAAATTAGAAATTCGCAAAACGAATTTCGGTCACATTTTCGATTTTTCTTTGAACTACATGTTTTTGTAAACAAAATTTGAAAATGATTTCACCATTATTAATTATTATTTAAAATAGTTTTATTTTCATCATAATATTTATTATTTGAATGTTTAAAATTAATTAAATATTCACAAATTAAAGCGGTGAAACTTAAGGCCGTTACAAAAACTATTTCACTCTCTTTAGTTATTATTTAAAAGGAGTTTATTTGAGTTATAAAATCCATTAATTAGTTAATAAAATATATTTAAACATTCATCATTAAGGTAATTAAATCCTGGGTCATTATAGATAATCTTAAGTTTTTTCTATTTAATTTTTTTATACTGTCACCGTCCGTAATTTATATCTGCCACTGTGTTGCAAATTGCGTCAATTTACTGACGGATATATTTTGACACTAAATCCCATTGCAAAATGAGGCAGATTACCAATGGTAGATTTCGAAACAATTTTACGGCAGATTTCCAAGAAAATTGCAAGGGGCGTTTATGTTTAAATATGAAATTTTCAAACGCTTATCCAGTTAAACCATAATGAAATTTTTATTATGCATGTTTAATCATTTATAATTAATAAGTAAGAAGTAATATTTAATAATTAATTTTTATCTATCAATAATTATTACTAAATAATTTATGATTAATAATAAACATTAAATACTTACTATTAACAATAATTAATTAATAGCAAAAATTCAATAATTACTACTTATAAGAAATAATATTAAATAATTAACATTGATTAATTAATAATTATTATTAAATAATTAGAAGTTAATAATAACAATTAAGACTAATATTTACTATATAATATAATTAGTTTTAATAATTGATGATTAATAAGTAATCTCTAATAATTATGGAATGATATATATTATCTAGTGTCTAATATTTATTAATTATAATTGATAATTATATTTAATACATATTATTTCAACAAAATTATTTTGGAATTTTTTACAATAAATTTAAAGTTATTCATAAAGTTTAAGTAAAATTTTGAAGTTTTCATAGAGTTAAAATAAATGATTTTTTGCAATAAATCTAAAATCTTGTCAAATATTCAAATTTCTAAAAATTCCAAAATGTTAAAGAATTTCAAAATTCAAAAAATACAAACATTACCTTGCAAATTAATACTTTTATGTGCATTTACAGGTTTTTAAATGTAATTATCTTCTTTGATATGTATAAGTTTTGAATATGTGCATAATTGATTAAAATGTAATCACTACAAGAATATGACCATGGTACAACTAGTTATTTATAACGTTTGCAAAATGACAATTTTAATAAAGGATTTCAACAACTGGTTTTTCCAAACAGTTGTAATAAAGGATTTTTAACAATTGGTTTTTCTTGACAATAAACGCGTTCAATAAAAAAAAATCCTGATAGTTGTAATAAAAGTATTTTTAACAACTGATTTTCCTCACTGCTGCAATAAATGTATTTTTAACAACTGGTTTTTTATAGTCGTAACGAACATATTGTTAAAAACTATTTGTTTTATCAAGTTGTAATAGAGATCTATAAAAACTTATTAGTTTAACCATTTTAATTATTGAATAATTAATAATTAGTAATTAATATTAAACAGTTTCTACTAACTATTTAATAAATGAATTTTAATAATTAAAATTAAATATATTATAATAAATAATTTTATTCATAATTAATAGTTAACAATATATACATAACAATTAACATTTAAAAATTAATATTCAATTATAATTAAGAGGTACTAAGTAATAATTAATAACTAATAAATAAAAAGTAATATTTTAATAAATAATAATTAATAATAAATGAAAATAAGTCATTTTGTCAAGATCTTTTCTTAAAATGTAAATATAATTTTCAAATAAATAATACATCCATCTAATGAAAATTAATAAATAATTTATATCTTTAATTATAAGGATAGTTTAGCTCACATCCCTGTTAAGTTTCAAAATAGAGAAAACATCCTCCCTAAACTAAACTTACGTTTATAGTCCCTGTTTTCAAATCCGCCTACGGAAAAAGGCCCAAATATCCTTTACGTTTTTAGCATTTCAAATGCATATAACTTTCTGTAGAAACATCGGATCAGCATACCGTTTTCACCAAAAAATCATAAATTTTACGATCTTTAAAATGAGACTTTTATGAAATTATCTCTATTATTAATAATGAGAATTCCATGAATAGAATTCAACCGTGTCTTTTTGAATTTCTTAAAATACCCTTTACATCTATATAAAGAAATATGTATGGTAATTGGTAGGGTAGAACTAAAATTATTTGAGCTAAACTCACACTCAATTTGCATGGCAACTATTCATAGGATATACTATTAAACTTCCCTCCCCGCATCATCTCAACTCAATTAGATGTTATTGGAATAACTTCCTTTTTCATCCCTTAGCTTATATACAACAATTAATATATTTTAAAAGATGTGGGACTAATTAAAACAATTAGAATGTGTTTAATGTTGTTGACAATTAGAATGTGTTTAATGTTGTTGCTCATTGTCCATTTAAATTACAATCTATATGACCAAAAACATCCATTGCCGAGTAGGACAAAGACAAAAAGATAAAATATGGCATGACTGAAAGACCTATTACATCCACCCTCACGTTCACATATGCACTGTCGCTCACACATATGCTCAACACATTTACAAATTCATAAGACTGGACATACCCCGTCACAGGCTTAACCACCATTACACCCGCTCATGCACTAACATTACACAGGCACACTAACACATATATGCATAAGCACTTATACAGTAACGTCCAGCCTTTTTCGCATGCTTTAAATCGACACACGTGCCAATTCAAACCATACGGAAGGGCGGATTGTTATGGGGCAAATAAGAAAAACAAGGAAGAAATAAAACAAAATAAAATCTCACAGCGGAAGGATAAAATATAATAATCAAATATACAGTTTATAAAGTTGTTTTACAAAATATTCGATTATACTTACAACATTTATCAGAGTTACACATACCAATAACAATGCAGCGGAACAGTAAGAGTATGGTGGAATAATAATAATAATAATAATAATAATAATATAAAACTCCGTCTTCGTCCTCCAGAGTTAAGGTCTTCGAAATCCTAAAACGCTCGGACTGACCCGAGCGAATTGAAAAGACAAACACTCGAGTTAGACTAAAATATCTTATGTGAGTTTAATCAACAGAGATAAATATGAGTGCATAACTCAAGAGATGCTCGGGATTTACATCTCTTAAGGATTCGTCAAACTATTTACTATGTAGTATATTTTGCTATTATAATAGTGTCTAATTGTAAAATAAACTTACTTTTAAATAGCGTTAAGGGGTTACCCTATAGCCCTTAACACAAATAATGCCAATAGTCTATACAATACCGTAATACCTCCTGATCGGAGGCTACCAGAGGATACTCCATAGGTACGACACAAATAGAAACTCGTACAAGGCGCACTAGGGTAGGTGACACGGCACAACTAGGCAATGCCAGGGTAGATATACCAATTACGCATACGGGTTGGTGGTAACGCGTAGTAGCTACTACCGTCCACCTCGGACAAACTCCCTCCTAAAATCAAGTAAATCAAAAATGGCCACCGAATCAATCCAAAGTCAGAGTATAATATCGAAGAGGAGTATCCGATAAAGAAAGCTAACCCCCTCGGCTTGGGAATCGCTCCTGTTTTAGCCACCTTATGCCAACTCACGGGAGTCGGGTCCACGTATTTACCTCAAAGGAAAATGCCGCCACCATCCTACTTCATTCTGGAATCTCCACCGTGTACACGGTTGTTAAAGTGGTTTTCGAAGTTGGCAGAGAGTATGACAACTTCCGATCCCGGTCTCTTTAACTACCAAACGTTATGATACACCGCGGTTATTTCAAAATAATTTATACTATAAACCAGAATATAATATCTCTTTCAGACCATATAAATACGATATCATTTATATTTTTAAAACCCAAATCAATATGATATCATTTTTAGTTTATAAATATCTCTTTCCCAAAATCATAATATTTTACAAATATATATACCATGAAACCATATCTTTGAAACATAACTTTTAATACTTAATGGTTTAAATACTATATTACTTAATATAATAAAATAACCTCTTCAAATTTCACAATAAATTCCCAATATCAATTTGAACGTCCAAATAAACCATTTTAATTCCCATATATTTCAAAGCTTAAATATTCTATATTTCAAAACTTTATAGTTCATATATTTCAATCTTTAAATATTCTACTATTTCAAAAAGAAAGATTCTTTGATAATTTAATATATACCAAATCCAAATTCCTATTATTTAAATTTGAAATATTTACTTATTAAAACAAATATTATTTAAGTAAAACCCTTAAACTTCAATAACAGGATATTCTTTCAATTAAATTAACTTGATAATATTCTTTAAATTAATTTGATATTCGTTTAAATCCTCAAATCAAAAATCAAGTTATAAGATCATATCCTTTAAATCTTAATATATTTACATTTCAACACAAATTTTTCGAGGAAATTAAATACTTTAATTCAAATCATATCCACATTTTCCTCCAACCTTACTTTTTTTTGAGTTATTATAAACTCTAAATACAATAGAATTTCAAATATATTATTAACTATATTATATAAACGAAATCAACTTCATTATTTAGCTTATTTTAAAATTCGAAACAAATTTATACATAGCTAAATTCAATTTTTTTTACTATATATATATATATATATCAAAATTTAATATTTGTTAAACCGTAATCTTTCCAAAACCATAGAAAAATCATTTCAAAAATAATTTTATACATATACCGTGGTGCCTGTATATAATTTTCTATCCTACGGTCAAGTGATACAGATATTTATCATTCAATCCGCAATTTAAAATAAAAATGCGGTTGTATATCATTTCAAACCGCAATCCCGAATGAAATGAAAATGCATAACCACTTGCAGCTTATACAATATAAATACAACATCCATTCATCCATCATATCAATCATCAAACATTTATCAATTTATCATCCAATTCAAACAATCACATCAATAAATAATAATTAATTACTGGCAGTTAATTTTTCAATAATGAATTAAATAACTGTTTAACTGTAGTTTATATGCAATGACAAATAAATTTAACTAGCAGTTTATATGCAAAATGAATTAAATAACAAGTAAATTATATGGATGCAAATTAACTGAGATAATGACGAAATATATGTCATTCAGCTATAAATAAATTTCTAAACACATCATAAATCAATTTAACAAACATAAGAAATTTTAGAAATTGTGAGTGGCTTAAAACACTCACCTTTTGAATTTTAATTGAATTAAAATTCAATTTAAACCCAAAAATTTAACCGTCTCATAATTCATCCAAACTCGTGTCATCAAGTCCGAAATTTCAATACAATTCTAACAATAAAAACCGTGCGTAAAACGGAGTTCGTATGCAAAAGTTATAACGAATAATGCGATTGAAATCAAATAAAAAAATAAAATAAAAAGAACACTTTCACTCACATGTTCTTGCCACGTCACCATCACTGAAACATGAATCATGCGCATGCGACTTTGGTTCCAGGAAACCCTACCATCTCCAGGCACCGTTCCCTCGCATCAATCACCCCACCGTCGCATCTGACGTCGTCCAACTCCTTGCCCTCGCGGTCCACCCCAAGTGTCGCGCCACTATCCCATGACCTCCACGACGAACCACGGCCGGCCATCACGACTCAACCCAGGCAGCTGCTGCCTATACTTAAAAACCTAATCGAATTGTTGCGCCCAATCTGATCGTTGAATCACCAAACGAACACCGCTGATGAACTCCCCTCGACTTCCTCTCCAAAACCCAGAAAGAGTTTCTCGATCCGACGAATTTTATCACGGCGATGATGAACGGCCGTGGATAAACCTTTAATTTTAGAGAAAACGATAACTCGAATTGAAAAACGAATACCACCGGTGAATTACTCTAATCGAGAGCTTCAACATATATTTTTTCAAATTTTTCTGAGGACTTTGAATTTTTGACTTTGATTTTGGATTGTAATTGGATCTAGGGTTTTGCATCCATTGAAGAAGAAGAGGAGCTGATGAAATTTTACGCGCAGATAAATGAGAATAGGAAGAGGCTAGGGTTTAGCAGGGTATTTATAGGCAAATTGCAATAAAATATATGGATCGGGTTGATAGATATACGCGCTAACGCTAACGTGGCCCAAAAAGCCCGTACTGGCCCTGGAACGAAATTGGGTAAACCCATATATCAAAATAGGCGTTTTAAAATATTCAAAACGTGATGGAAAAAGTTTCACGTCCAAATTCTATCGTATGAAGAATTTATGCTGAAAACAATATTTTCCAAATTGATTTCAATTAATTTCAATTGCATAAATTTCAAGGCGTTTCGAGTCCGTACGATCAAACGGCAAGTCCGATCGCTACGAAACTTGAAACGCTATTATAATTCACCGTTATAGATCCGATGAAACTTGTTTCGTCGAAATCCGAGTCGGTGGCCAAAATGGCTATTTTTCCATTAATTAAATAAATTTAAAATAAATTAATTAAATCAAATTTCGCGTTTAAATTCAGAAATTTGCAATCTTTATCACTTTATAGTTCTCAAACATTTACAATGATTTAACAATTTTTAAATGTCAATTTATTAAAGATTAATCAATATAAATCTTCAGTTTCATAAAATTCAAAATTATAGATAAAATTTCCATTAAATTGAACAAATTCATAATTATTCCCTTCATAAATTTCAAATAGAAGGGTTTACCATTGGATTTAAAATTATTACATAAATATTTCCCAATTTTTATCTTTAATTTGCATTAATTATTGTATTTCAATTATATTGGAAATTTTGTCAATTTTACTCATTAATTAAAATTTAAAAATCTCAATTAACTATTTCATCTCGGTTTCATTCTTTTTATTGCATTAATTATCATATTATGAATGGAATTTTACCTTGGTTACATCTTATTGAATTCAACATTCTTCACTTACCAATTTATTCCACATTAACTGCAATAATTTAGTGAATAAATTGAAATTGAACTCAAATTAAACTAATCAAACAAATAAAATAAGTAACGTACAAAAAATATTGTCATTAACTCTTAATCACACCTTTATAGGTTCATTATTTACAAACCAATATTATAATTAGTTACAAGACACTGGTTTTACTCAATTACCATTTATTTCAAACTATTTCAAAAATTTATCCAATATTTGTATTAGTTCTCTTATATTCAATTTATAACCAAGTGTAACATTTAACTTAAATTGGTTGGAATACCTTTCAAGTTATTAATAATTAACTTATATTAACATATTTCCTTAATTTTCCAATTACCGTTAAATTTATACAAATTCATCAATTTGTACAATATATCTTATTAACATTAATTTTATCACATTTCAGTTTATCCCATATTATTATAATCAATTACTATAACAACGTGTTCTTACATTAACTAATTCAATGCCTACCCTATACTCTACATATTCAATTATATCCAGATAAAAATCTTTTCACTACTAAATTCATTTGAATTTATTCAAATTACTATAAATAGGTTTTAATTACCATTGCCATATTTAATTCAGCGTTCATTCCAATATTAATTTATCTCCTTTATTATTTCTACTAAAAATTAAATCACAAAATCCCATTAAATTAACAAATTTAATTGTCGAAATTTACGGGTCGTTACACTCTCCCCCACTCAAAACTTTTCATCCCCGAAAAGGAAAAAGAAGGGGAAAGAAGAATTAAGAAATCTATTTTTATCCCGCCTTTTGGCAAGGCCGTGATACCAAAAGATTAATCGAAAAACCAAAGACAGCTCGTCTCAAAGATTGGTTGTACATTGCTTCACCATGGATACCGATGAATTTCGTCCGAGCCCGGATCAGGCCACGATTGATAGGACATGACAAGCAAAGCCATAAAAGCCAGTGTTTCAAATTTCAGGTCAATCGGAGTTCGTATGAACGAGATATGATCGATGTAAGTTAGCCAAAGTACGCAGTTCGTATCCATCAAAATGTTGAGGAGATGCCCATTTCGAATCGATGGGATTCGTATCCATCAAAGTTTGCTTTGTTCGAATCCATCAGGTTCTGCATACTTCGAATCGAACGAGTTCGAATCGATCGGTAACATGATATCGATCATTTCGAATCGATCGGTTTCGAATCGATCGGTTTCGAATCGATCAAATAGACATCCCCTCGGCATGTTCGTATCGATCACCTAACATCAACATCGCATCCATCAGAAATTCGCTGCTTCATCTCCATCCCAAGACCGTGTTCGAATCCATGGACAGAGGCTTGTTCGTATCCATCAGGTCAACTATCCTTAGGTGACGTGTCATCCCTCTATACGAACAAGGCGAATTTTATAGATTCGACACGTTCAACTCAGAGTATAGACCGGATCGAGGCAAAGTATGCGCGCCACATCATCATGAGACCACGTGAGGTGATCGATTCGAAGGAATTGATTCGAACTGATGGATTCGAAATAAACAGCCAACCGAAGCATGCTAGCTCGTATCGATCATATCTCCCAAACCGCTGATCCAAATGCAACGAAATTTTCACAGTAGCTTCCATATAAGGTAAAGATTGTTCCTGCCAAGTTTCAACTCAATTGGATAATTTTTTGATGGATACGAAATCAATTTGTATCGATCTCAGATCGAGTCGAAACTTGGTGGGGTCGGTCGCGTGGGCCCACTCACGTGCCAGAAAAAGTCTCCCGAAGTTTGAACGAGATCTGAGCCTCTTACGCCTATAAATAGCACCCTAAAGCCTTCAGAAAAGGGGATCTTCCGCAATTGAACGTCCAAACTCTGCCGGATTCAGTTCTACGTCTTTCTATCACCATTGTAATCAAGTATCAGAGCTATAACTTGCTGTAATCCGCTATAATTGATTAAGACCATCAATCATAAGCTTCAGAGTGGACGTAGGCAAGATCGCTGAACCACTATAAATTCTGTGTTGTTGATTGTTATTGCTGAATTGCTGTGTTTGATATTGCCTAGATCAGATATTATTACTGAATACTGTTGATTTTTGTTCATAAACGGGTGCTTTCATGGCTATCGGGTGTTTGTGGACAATTTTGGCGCAAATATTTTGGTGCTTTCATTGAGAGCAGAACTCGGGAGAAGTTGAATTTGAAGACTTAGGAATTCAGATCTAAGAATTATGACGAGACAAACAAGTAAAAGACAAAGGCCGGAGAGGAGTTAACACCAAGGAAGTCAAGAGGCTTCCTCAGGAGCGAATCAAGCATCGATCTTCATCACTAGGGATGAGATGGAGACAATGATGAAGAGACATGAGGAGTTGATCCAGAGTTTATTTCAACAGATACGGCAACTTGGAGCACAGAACATAGGAGCTGATGGAGTTCAGAACGGAGCAGGACCATCCGACGTAGCACCTGGATTAGAAGGCACACACATGGAGAATGTTGATCCAATCATGGAGAGAGAGAGGAGCTTCTACGCAACCTGGAGGTAGCAGAGGAATGAACGCTCAGTCAAGGGGGCAGATTCCAAAATTCCCTTGTGAACTCGGGGGGTAGGTCGAAAGCGATGAACGAGGATTGCATCTTGGAGATAATGACAGATTGGCACAACTAGTCAGGCGAGCCATGAGAGGCGGACTAATAAACAGATATCTAGAAGACATGAACATGAGTCCCTTTTCTCCTGCAATTAGGATGGCTAGGAACCCACCAGAGTTCAAATTACCATCATTGGAGATGTATGATGGGAGGACGGACCCCACGGTCCATCTGACGAGGTACATGAGGCATATGGAAGTGCTGGGGGCATCACAGGAGGTTATGGCCCGGTGCTTTCCATTATATCTGACGGATATCGCAGCATTATGGTTTAGGCAACTAGAGAGCGGCTCCATAGGAACATGGACAGATTTAACGGAGAGATTCATGAGACAATTTAGGGTTCACATTGCGAGACCCAAGAATGTGATGAGTTTGGCAATTATGAAGCAAAAAGCTGGAGAGACTTTGAGGAGTTTCCTGACGCGATTCAATGCGGCGGCAGCATCGGTGGATCGGCCAGATCCATCCATGGTTATGATGGCAGTTGTGTCCGGAATAGCTGATGGCGCGGATTTCAAAAATTCATTGACTAAAGATCCACCCATGGATCTAGGAGAGTTCTATCACGAGGCAGAGAAGTTCTTACGATTGGAAGATGCGAGTGCAGAAAGAGAAGAGAATGATGAATGCAACGCCTTTACAGTCAAAGGTGGAATTCCCCCCGAGAAAGGTACAGAAACTAGCAAAGGGAAACGAAAGGTTGAGAGTAGCTATAACAGATCAATGCGACCACGAAAGGAACCCAGGTTCACCACATACTCCGAGCTGAATGATAGTTTGGAACGGATCTATCAGGATAACAAAGAGCAGGTTCCATATCGTAAACCAATGCGAAGGGATCCAACTTCTGACGAAAGAAAATCAGATAAGTTTTGTGTATTTCGTGAATTTAACGGTCATAGCACTAATGATTGTAGGCATCTGAAGGATGAGGTGGAAGGGCATATCAGGAACGGTATGCTCCTTCAGTATGTGAGGAGGCGAACTCCAGCAGTAGAGCCAGAGCGACCACCGTCTACCTCAGCTAGAGGTGACTCTGAGTCGGGACAACGTTTGATCATCCATTGATTGATTGAAATAATGATAAACAAGTCGTAAACCTCTCACTAACACGGTTAAATCATTTACACATGTAAGCGATCGCGCACGATCCATAGGCATGCTCTGAAGGACTACCAACCGCACCATAGTGAGAGTTTACACTTTGACATCCCTGCTTTGCTTTTTGCTTTGATTTTTGTTTCAACATTTAGATTCTGTTTGTTTGGACATTTCTGTTGTGAGATTCGTATGATCATTGCTTTGATATTTGCAATTCTATGAAAGAGCTTACTCGCATGCCCGTTGGATCGCGAACGGTCCACGAGCACCTTTTGTATGGCGATGAACTGCCAAAGTCTTTGATTCAGAAACTTCCGCGGACATAAACTCCGACATCGATAATATTAAGTCCCCCCCGGGCACACATAATTCATCTCGAACGGCAAACGATCGCGAATGATCACAATTCGCGTCGAACGGCACACGAACGCGAACGATCAACATTAGCCGCGAACGGCGTCGACCGCGAATGGTCTCGTTCGATCTTTTGCCGCAAACGGCATCGACCGCGAAAGGTCCCATTCGATCAACATTTACCGCAAACGGCATCGACCGCGAATGGTCTCATTCGATCTTTTTCCGCGAACGGCATCGACCGCAAACGGTCCCATTCGATATTTTGCCACAAACGGCATCGACCGCGAACGGTCCCGATTCTCCTCAAATGGCATACGATCCCGAACGATCGTCATTTGAGGTCATATGAAACTATCAAGTTCTTTGCAGGTTGTTGATAGGATATGAACATCCAGCTTATGGCATTACAAAACACACCTTCCTATCGCAAGGCATGTTTTGGGGGACAAAAATGTTATTCCGCCTTTTGGCAAGGCCGTGATAACAAAAGATTGATCGAAAAACCAAAGACAGATCGTCTCAAAGATTGGTTGTACATTGCTTCACCATGGATACTGATGAATTTCATCCGAGCCCGAATCAGGCCACGATTGATAGGACATGACATGCAAAGCCATGAAAGCCAGTGTTTCAAATTTCAAGTCAATCGAAGTTCGTATGAACGAGATATGATCGATGCAAGTTAGCCAAAGTACGCAGTTCGTATCCATCAAAAAGTTGAGGAGATGCCCATTACGAATCGATGGAATTCGTATCCATCAAAGTTTGCTTTGTTCGAATCCATCAGGTTCTGCATACTTCGAATCGATCGAGTTCGAGTCGATCGGTAACATGATATCGATCATTTCGAATCGATCGGTTTTGAATCGATCAAATAGACATCCCCTCGGCATGTTCGTATCCATCGGCTTCGTATCGATCACCTAACATCAACTTCGCATCCATCAGAAATTCGTTGCTTCGTCTCCATCCCAAGACCGTGTTCGAATCCATGGACAGAGGCTTGTTCGTATCCATCAGGTCAACTAACCTTGGGTGACGTGTCTTCCCTCGATACGAACAAGGCAAATTTTATGGATTCGACGTGGTCAACTCGGAGTATAGACCGGATCGAGGCGAAGTATGCACACCACATCATCATGAGACCACGTGAGGTGATCGATTCGAAGGAATCGATTCGAACTGATGGATTCGAAATAAATAGCCAACCGAAGCATGCTAGCTCGTATCGATCATATCTCCCAAACCGCTGATCCAAATGCAATGAAATTTTCATAGTAGCTTCCATATAAGGTAAATATTGTTCCTGCCAAGTTTCAACTCAGTTGGATCATTTTTTGATGGATAAGAAATCACTTCGTATCGATCTCAGATCGAGTCGAAACTTCGTGGGGTCGGTCGCGTGGGCCCACTCACTTGCCAGAAAAAGTCTCCCGAAGTTTGAGCGAGATCTGAGCCTCCTATGCCTATAAATAGCACCCTGAAGCCTTCAAAAAAGGGGATCTTCTGCCATTGAACGTCCATACTCTGCCGGATTCAGTTCTACGTCTTTCTATCACCATTGTAATCAAGTATTAGAGCTATAACTTGCTGTAATCCGCTGTAGTTGATTGAGACCATCAAGTGAATAAATAAAATCATAAGGTTCAGAGTGGACGTAGGCAAGATCGTCGAACTACTATAAATTCTGTGTTGTTGATTGTTATTACTGAATTGCTGTGTTTGATATTGCCTAGATCAGATATTATTACTGAATGTTGTTGATTTGTGTTCATAAATGGGTGCTTTCACGGCTATCGGGTGTTTGTGGCCAATTTTGGCGCAAACATCTATATATCTTATTCAAAATATTGACTTTATAAACAATTAAATTTACAAAATTTGTTACTTTAATTAGAATATACAAATTTACCATCATTATATCTTTTTATACTTAAATTGTTGAAGTTTGGAAAACATTTTCAAAAAAAAATTCTAAGTCCAAAATTTACGGAAAATTTTGGCAGAGTCTCCTTTGTCTGGAGAGGCTCGTAAGAAAATAAAATATCAATATACAGATATAATATCAAAAATATTATATCCCAACAAGGGAAAATATATAAAATAGCGCTAAAAAACCATAATCCGAAAACGTACCTATTAGTCGGGCAATTTACGCTTAATTTATAGAACCAAAAGCAGTAGCAATTGCTTCCATAACCTGCATTTCACTTATATAATCTAAAAGGGTTGATAATTATATAGAATGAAATATTTAGCGTTGTTTTCAATACTAACAAGCAATCAATACATATAACAATCACTTGCAACCAGGTATACAACCATCACAATGAAAACAACACAAATCAATCATTCATTCATCAAACAAAAAAAATAGTTGTTCAGGTTCAAACTTTAAATTGTACGGAATGAAGAATAACTACTAAGTGTACACTTTACTCAATAGTCTTAGGTGAAACTGAATAGATTATTCATCGATCCAAACAATTTTAAAGTATCTGTTTGCACCAAAATTGGTCACAACACTCTTCGGGAGTCGTTGAAGAGATAACAATCAATAGTATGAACTGAATATGAATATTATCTAACAAAAACTCCAATCAACAGTAGAGAAAATGCGTAGACAAGCGATTTATAGTGGTTCGGCGTGTCGCCTACGTCCACTGTGAAGTTTTTTGATGTTTTATTGATTCTCTTTCAATGTTTACAAGTTGTTACAGCGATCAACAGCAAGTTACAACTGGAAATTCGAAATCAACAGTGAAATTATGATGGAGATGTCAATCCGGCAGAGTCTGGGCGCTTTAGAGTAAGGAGATCCCGAGGTCCCTTTTCTGTTGGCCTTGGAGCTCTATTTATAGGCGTAGGTTGCTGGTATCTTGGTGAAAACTCGGGAGACCACTTCTGGCACGTGAGGGGGCCCACACGTACGGTCTCGGGAAGTTTGGGCCCACTTTGGCATCGGTTCGAACTCCATTCGAACCGATCAAGAATTCATCCAATCGAGGTGAAATTTGGCGTGGACATTCTTCAACATGTATGCAAGCATCTGTGAAAGTTTCATTGCATTTGGATCAGTAGGTTAGGAGATATGTTGGTTTCGAAATGGACATCACGACAAGGCTGTTTGGTTCGAACCCATGATCTCGAAACGATGGTTTCGAACCCATTGTGGCATGCGACTTCGTGGTGACGTGGAGCGCAAGTTTCGAATCGATCCGGACTTCTCTCCGTGTTGACCGCTTCGACTCCATGTATCTCGGCTATTTCGAACCGATGGAAGACACGTGGGTTGACCCAGTGGGTTCGAACAAGGCAACGCAGGATGGGTTCGAACATGGCTCCGTGATGGTTTCGAACGTGGCTTCTGCGATGGGTTCGAAGATGGCACTGTGATGGGTTCGAACGTAACATGTCGATGGGTTCGAAGCATGCTTGTCTGGTGGTTTCGAAGTTAGGTCGTGGAACATGGATTCGAAACAGCTACTCTCTGATAGATTCGAAGTCCATTGTTATGGACTTGGTAGGTATGGACCTGATGGTTTCGAAACCGAGGCATCGCGAGGGTTTCGAAGATGATGGTTTCGAACAGGAGCGCTCCGATGGATTCGAAGTTGAGGGATTCGAAGGTGATGGTTTCGAACCGTTGACAAATGATGGGTTCGAAACCCGGGCTTTCCCCTTCAAATTGAATTGATCATAACTCGAGCGTATGAACTCGGATTGCCTTGAAATTTGAAATGCTGACTTCTGTAGTCTTTCTTGCCGTGTCCTATCAATTGTGGCTCATTCTGGACTCGGATAAAATTCAGTGATATCCATGGCTAAAGGAAGTACGATCAACCTCTGAGGCGAACTGTCCTTCGTTTTCGATCAATCTTTTGGTATCGCGGCTTTGCCAAAAAGCGGGGTAACATTTTGCCCCCCAAAGTACGTCTTGTGGGAACATGACGTGCTTTGAATAGCTGCCATTTCTCTCTGAACAATCATTGTTCTCTTTTTTGTTGAAACTCGTATGCTGTACTGCTGTAACCCTGCGTTGATATGATTGACTGCTGTATAATAGTGCTTAGCCGTTGGCTGTCGCATTTGTAACAGGATGAGTGTTTGATCCCTGTGAATACTCAAAATCGAATGTTAGTCCGACATGTATGCACATATGTTAATTTGGACCTTGTTAACGTCGTGCGTCCACGAGTCGTTATCAGTTAGGTTTGCTGCGGAATTTCGTATCGATTCTCTCCTGAACCGATTTTGAAATTTGACTTTGAAACAACGCTTGATGGTTGTTTTGAAAAGTTTCTTCGTATCGATCCTCTCCTGAACCGATATTGAAGGTTGAAGAAAATGAATTTGTATTGCGCAAGCGTAATGTTTCGAACCGATGTACTTGAGCATCAATGGTTTCGAAATTCAAACTTGTATGGATGCAATATGTCCGTGTAAGGATGGGTCGTGTGAAAATGAGATTTCGAGTCGATGCGTTGGAGCATGGATGGATTCGAAATTGATATTCGACCCAACGGAGTACACTCGTGTCATGATGGCTTCGAAGTTGACTTTCGAACCGATGTTAAGAGATGGAGTATGCTTTGTACTACGATGGGTTCGAAATTCTCATTCGAACTGATGTTAAAGGATGGTTTCGAACTAGCAGTTCGTTTCGATGGGTTCGAAAATGATCTTCGAACCGATGATTTGGATGGGTACGAAACTTCGGTTCTTGGCAGTTGTTCGTGTGCTTCACACGATGGAGTCTCAGGCATTTGGGTTCGAAAGTTGGTTTCGAAACGATTTTGCCTTTTGACCTAATGTACTCGGTCAATTCTCACCGGAACTCGAATCGTCCCGGTCACTTTCTACCCACCATATAAATAGCAGTGGTCCAGCCTCATTTTCACTTTTTACTTTTACTTGCTCTCTGCATCGTCTCGAAGCTTCAAAAGAGAAAAACACTGCGTCGTGTTTTCGAATCCATCAAGATCTAAGACCTAAATCTTCTTGAATCCACTGATCGAACTAGGTAATTAGCCTTGGATTCAAGTGACGATGCTATTTCGAATCCACTTCTCTCTTCATCGATTGCATAACCTAGAGTTTGGCAAAACCAGATCTGGTTTAGGAAGGATTCGAACCGATGTGTGGATTCGAGTTCGAACCGATGACGGTGGTGTGTTTTCATTGGATTTCGAATCGATCCTTGGAATGTCCTTGTTGAGATGCGCAGTTCGCACCGATTGGGGGATTCGAGGGATCCATTCGAATCGATGGATTCGAACCCATAGGTTATCGGTTCGAAGTCGACAACTTCGTATCGATAAGTGGATCGGTTCGAACGCGACCGATGCCAAGTTTAAGGAATTCGGTATCGGTTCGAACTTGTCATTAGGCTATCGGTTCGAAGCGCATCTAACTGTATGGTTTCGAAGTGATGTCAGGATGGTTTCGAGCGCATGGGTTCGAAGCAATGACATGATGGTTTCGAACGCGTGGGTTCGAAAGGAGTTTGGACGGGTTCGAACGAAGAGGTGTTTGATTGGGTTCGAACGAAGCCTCCGTGATGGTTTCGAACCCTGTGTGATGGACTCCAAAATTTGAAATTTTTCAAGCATAACTCCGACGAGCTTCATCCCTGCATATCTGGACTTGAATATTGAACTGCATATTTGATTGCCTTTTGAAGCTCGTCGATGGAACTATAACAACTTCTATTTGAATTGACTTCCATCACATAAACGATTCAGTGATGACGGTCAGCGATGACGGTCATTATAGCCGGACTTCGTAGCTTTGTCGTTTGAATGTTCACTTTAACTCTGCAACATTTGTTCAAGTAATGCATGGCACGGTACCACACACATTCATACACTTTACACTGGGGAACACACGGGTTCTTTGTCGTCTAACGATGGTTTCTCATGAGTTAGTTAGTTATGGAATCTTCAAGTTCACAGCAGCAAGAGATTCAAGGTACAGCCCCTCCGAGGCTAGAAGTTCCGGATATAGATCCTGAGATCATCGGTCCGGCTCCGGACGAACTTCCTGATGCGTCGTTCATTGCCAATCCATCAGATTCCGTTCCATCGAATATCTCTGAAGACATGTTGGGAAGAATTTGCTTGAGGCACGGCTTGTCACTGGACGATGTATTACTGCCGGGGCCGAATGATAGACCACATAATCCGCCAGAAGGGTATACAGCATTTAATCGCCACGCGTGTGCGGCCGGGACACTTCCCCCGTTCAATGAGTATATAAGAGAAGTATTGTCGTTTTTGAGGATCGCCCCATCTCAGCTGCATCCGAATGGATATGCGTCGATCAATAGCTTGTTCATTGCATTTATGGAATGTCTCCATCGACCGCCACTCCCAATCGAAATCAGATACTTGTTCAACTTCAAAACCCGTGGTGATTATCCTTCTTTCACATTTCTGGAGGCGGTGAGAAATTGTCAAGTGGTCACCGGATCCTGGACAAGGCTGAGTTACTATAGGACAGAGTGGTTCTATGTCAGATGCCCTCCAGGATTTGCTCGACGATGGTTATTCAGACGTGAGTATAACCAAGTTCTTAAATAGTTACTACGGCAATTGCTGCTGAAGTGGAACTTATATTAATTTTTTCTTTTTACAGCAACGATCTCGCGACCCGAAGGTGAAGAGTTTAAGGAGATGGTGCGAGTACTTCGAGAAGTTCCGAGCGAAGATAGGGACATCGAGTTGCTTTTGACCGATAGGAATCTCCGGACTTATGGGCTGATTGAACGAAGGCAGAGTATAAGATTTGAGGTGGCACAAAGGATCGTTCCTAAGAAACGAGTCAAACATAAGGAGCCCGAAGTTGTCATAGCCGAGGAAGCTGATTCTGAAAGAACTCACACTGACGATGAGCCGCTGACTGAGCCTACAGATGTGGCTTCGGATGTCGCGGAGCAGAAAAAAGGCAAGGCTGCCATGGTTAAGCCAACTAAGCGGGGGAGACGGAAATCGGTTGTCATTGTCCGGCCCTCTTCCGGAGTTAGGATCTCTGAGATGTCTCCTCCGCGTACTGAGAGTCTTTACGAAGGGCTTGCCGACCTTCCAATCCCGGAAGATGTGTCTTTTCAACATGATGCCGGGTTGGAGGAGTTCCATCGTAGTCTAGAATTAAGCGAGCTTCTTAATACTAGCGAGGTCGACATTTCTGGTTGGTCGGGGGGAATGCATATTCACACACACTTCACGACACTGCATAACCTTTGATTGTAAACTTCCTGATTCGAAGAGTGACTAATTCGATTTTACTTTGCTTTTGCAGATACTATGTCTAAACGGGGTTCAATGCTTGGGAGTCTTCGACACGCTCGCAAGTCTTCTTATTATGATTCGCGCAGGCGAGAGGGGGATAGAGACTATGATCAAGGACGCTCCGGGTATCATGACCAGGGACGTTCCGGATATTCTAGTCATGAGAGATACGATTCGGACAAGGGCCATAGGCGTCGATCGCGATCGCGCACCCCTCCTCCTTCCAGAGATCCCGTACAACCTCCCGTCCGCGTCCCTCGTGATTCTTCTCGACATGTGTCGGTGTCTCAAGCTTCTAGATCTGAGGTGTCGGCGCCGACAGTTACGGAGGAACCTCCTACTGAAATTACGGGAGAAGGAGCGATTAGGCTTGCGCAGCTGAAGAGGGAATTCCCGAATATCTGCTTTGACAATTATGTCCTTCCTCCGAACTTGAAAAGAATCCCACCGGAGGCCGAGCGGTGGGCGCTTGATTATGTGCATGACTTTTATGCACAGTATAAAGTGTGGTATAAGGCAGCTGAAAAAGCGTCGGCGCTGGCCTTCGAACGGGCGGCCACCATTGAAAAATTGCAAGCCGAGTTAGCACAAAAGGATCGCATCATTCAAGTGCTGAATACTGAGGCTGAATCATCCCGTAAATCTGAAATAGAGGCCACCAAAAAAGCCGATGAAGCCCAAACAATCATGGATAGGATGAAACGCGAACACTACGCCACGGTTGAGGACATGGGTCATCGAAACACATTGGTTACCGCAGAGAGGGACGCAGCCCTGAAGGAGTTGAACGAGCTTAAGTCAAAATTTGCTGAAATCGCCAAGGAAAGGGATGATGCGAATAGCGCAGCTCAGGAGGCGTGTGAACAAGCTGTGATTCTTCGCACCGAAAGGGATGCTGCGGTTGCGAAAGTTCAAGCGGTCGAGATAGAGGTGGAAGAAAAAGTTCGACAAGCAGAGGCCAGGCTAGAGGCCGATATCGAAGATTTGCTTATAACTTATAACGCCAACGTGTTAAAACACCGAAATTTAGCCTGGCTTCAAGATTATCCCGTTCACCTTCGCAGCGCTTGGGAGCGATTGGTCGAGGAAGAGGGGGAAGCGCATCCGGGCGAGTCGGTTGACCGATTCGAGCTTGAGAACCGGTTATTAACTGAGGATGAAAAGAAGGTCCTTCACGATGCTATCGTTGCCCATGAGAAGGAGGTGATGGGTGGTCATTCCCTGGAAGTTGGAGAGGGATCGGGCGTTGAGCACCATGCGGATGTCATCGAAGTCACCACATCGCCTTTGTCAGTGCCTGTGTCTGCGGTCAGCTTGCCTGTTCCTGCTTACGACCCGGAGCGGCCGCACTTATCTCCCATCCATGAGCACACTCCCGAGGTCGTTCAGCCGTCTGCGAGTCAAATTGGAGAAGGTATTTTGAAATTATCTCAAGTGTTCTCTAAATAAAGAGCTTGTTTTGAAGAAGCTACTAATAACTTATTGTTTTTGCTTAGTGACGGAGGCTGCGCCGACAGTCGCGGCTCAAGAATCAAGCCAAAGGGATAAGGCCATCGCTACCGAGGCTATTGCTGTAACTGCGGTGTCGATCGAGGCGGCGCAGGGGAGTGGGTTATCTCTCGAGGAACAGATGGTGAGCGAGCTGCTCGGTGAACAGGGCGGTTTCTCTACAGACTTACAGTTTATCATCGTTAGTGATCCCTTGCCAACTTCAAGTTCTTCGATGCAAGCTGCGGATGCCCCCAGCCAAGCCCAAGCGACTCGAGAAGAGGAAATTTTGGCTGAAATCAGCGCTGAAATAGAAGCTGCGGGGCACAGTGGTAGCGCCGGTGGCAGCGCGACGGCGCATAGCTCAACACCTGCTAGGATAGCACCATCGGGCGGCACTATCTCAATTTCCGTCACAGATCCAGTCCCCCCTACTCCTCCGGCGGGAAGCCTCCTTGTAGATTCGAGCTCTGAGGAGGACATCGATATCATGCCCCCAGCCGAAGAGTCACCGCCGAAGAGGAGGCACTCAAAAAGAATTTCAGTCGCTAGCGATTCTGACGAAGAACCACTAATAAGGAAGACGAAAAAGAAGAAGAAGTAGACCGGCTTTACAAGTAGATGTTTTGGTGGATAAGTACTTGTTTTTGTTTTTTGTTAGTAGGCCGTGTATAGATGCAGGTTCGGCTCCTGCTAGTAGGGATTGTTTTTGGGAAAACTTTTTCATATGTAAGCCCTCATTTTTGGTTAGTTGAAATAAACTTTAGCTTCTTTGTTTCAACTCTTGTTTTACTTGTGCTTAAATACTTGCAATGCCTTGTTTTCGGTCCGGTGTACTTGTGGTGTTTTTACCGTTTAAGTGGAGTTCATTTTTATTTCCCAAGTCCGAAGATCTTGGTCACACGTCGTGATTGATGAATGATTTGAACTTCGGACGTTGTATCACTTCGGTGAGTGATTGACACTTAGCTTTCGTGCCCCCCAGTCTTGGGGAACAACACTTATATTTTTGGCAGTCGATTGCACTTGTTGCAAATCTTAAGTATGTGTCCGCCTTCCGGGGACTTAGGGTAATTTGAGATTGATAACCTGGTTTGCATTCCAGGAGTTCAAGTGTTATTGATACTTGTAACATGGTTCACGCAGTGGGAACGAATTATTAAATGTTTATACTCCAATTCATGCTGCGGGAAGTTGGAGTCCGTTCGCACTCCGGGAACGAATTGTTAAATGTTTATACTCCAATTCACGCAGTGGGAAGTTGGAGTCCGTTCGCACTCCGGGAACGAATTGTTAAATGTTTATACTCCAATTCACGCAGTGGGAAGTTGGAGTCCGTTCGCACTCCGGGAACGAATTGTTAAATGTTTATACTCCAATTCACGCAGTGGGAAGTTGGAGTCCGTTCGCACTCCGGGAACGAATTGTTAAATGTTTATACTCCAATTCACGCAGTGGGAAGTCGGAGTTGGAGGAGGGATTGTCGTGTATCAATCCCTGTGAGTGTTAATGTATTGTTCTATCCCCGAGCTCGGGTTTCACTTAGCGAGTGACCGGTCTTATCACAGTCACTCCCTATTTGAATAAATCCCATCGCGCGATGGAACTTAGCTCTCCGTGCGTTGTGATGTTGTATGTCATATTCAGTAAATCACAGCCTTTGCTTGAAGAGACGGCATTTTATTGCTGAAACGAGAAAATATGGCAAAATCAGTTGCCTTATTACAAATCTAAATCTCGAAATGCTAGGATAAAATGCAAAGAAATAAATTAACAGAGAATAAATGAGCAAAGTTTTCATGTGTAGTAGCGACGAAGACTTTCGCTATTCCAGGCTCTCGGCAAGACAAAGCCGTCAACCGTTGATAATTTGAACGTGCCACCTCCGAGCTTTTGTGAGATAACATACGGCCCTTCCCAATTTGGCTTCATATGCGAAGGGACCGGATAAACCCTTTTGAGTACAAGGTCGCCAAGTTCAAAGGTTCGCGGACGGACCTTAGCATTATACAGCCGGGCGACTCGACTTCGATATGCGGCTGCCCTCAAATCCGCCTCTTCACGCCTCTCATCCAATAAATCCAGAGATTGAGCGAGCAATATAGCATTGGTTTTCGGATCATAATATGTCGCACGATGGGAGCGCACTTCCAATTCGACTGGGATAACGGCCTCTGAGCCATATGACAGAGAAAACGGAGTGTGACCAGTTGCAGTTTTGTGAGTTGTTCTATAGGCCCATAACGCCATAGGGAGTTCGTCGACCCACTTGCCTCCGGCCTTTTCCAGTCGTTTCTTCAGTATTGACTTTATGACTTTATTAACAGCTTCGACCTGACCGTTTGATTGAGGGTGTGCCACTGCGGAAAACTTCTTATTTATGCGAAATCGTTGACAGAAATTTTTGAACTCGGTACTGTCGAATTGAGATCCATTATCCGTGATGATAGTATGAGGTAGACCGAATCGGCAGATGATGTTGCGCACCACGAAGTTGATCACTTTCTTCGTCGTGATCGTTGCAAGAGGCTCCGCTTCGGCCCATTTAGTGAAGTAATCAACCGCGACGATGGCGTATTTCGCGCCACCTTTGGCTAGAGGCAATGCTCCAATTATGTCGATCCCCCATACTGCGAATGGCCAGGGGCTAACCATTTGGGTTATCTCAGCAGATGGGGCTCTTGGAATTCGAGCATACTTCTGGCATTTGTCGCACTTTTTGGCGTAGTCTGATGCGTCTCGATTAACGGTAGGCCAGTAATATCCGTATCGGAGTACTTTCTTGGCGAGTGTCTGCCCCCCGACGTGATCGCCACATTCTCCCTCGTGGACATCGTGTAACACTCGTTTGATTTCGTCGTGCGCGATACATCGGAGTAGAGGGACAGAGTATCCCCTTCTGTACATAACCCCATTTTGGATGATAAACCGTGAGGCCTTTCGAAGGACCTGCCTTTTCTCACTTCTGCACTCAGGCAGCGTCCCATGTTCAATGTAGTCTCGATAGGGGGTCATCCACGACTCCCCGTCGGTGGTAGCTTCGAATGCATGATTGACCTCATTCTGATCGATGCTCGGGGAAGATAGGGTTTCCACAGGAACAAGCCCCAACTGTTGGGCTTCGCCCGTACTTGCCAACTTCGCCAACGAATCGGCCTTCTGATTGTGCTCCCGAGGAATATAGAAAATGGCATAGTAATCGAAATGATCAAGAATTTTCCTGACTTTAGATAAATAAGCCGCTAGTCTCCGATCCTTAGCTTGATATTCACCTCGGACTTGGCATACGATCAATTGGGAGTCACAATACACCTCCACAGCGGCAATTCTCAGGTCGTGGGCCAACTTCAGCCCAGTGAGTAAAGCTTCGTATTCAGCCTCGTTATTAGTTGCACGGAACTCGAACTTCAGGGCGTAGCATATAGATCGGCCTTCAGGAGTTTGGAGCACTACCCCTGCTCCCGAACACCGTTCATTGGAGGCGCCGTCAGTATATAACTTCCATATGTGCGTAGGGGGTTCGCTACTCTCAGGTAATCCCTCGGATAAAGTGAATTCAGCAACGAAGTCTGCCAGAACTTGACCATGTATGGCCCTTCTTGGAGTATAAGCAATGTCAAACTGGCTCAATTCAATATTCCATTTCAATAACCTACCAGACGTCTCAGGCCGCGTGAGGACCTGCCGTAACGGCTGGTCGGTGTACACGGTGATAGGATGAGCTTGGAAATACGGACGGAGCTTTCTTGAGGCAACAACTAGACAATACGCCAGCTTTTCCAGCTTTGGATAATTCCTCTCGGCTCCGGTCAACCGCTTACTCACGTAATACACCGGTCTTTGCACTCGATCTTCCTCCCGGATTAATGCCGCACTGATTGCGCTTTCAGATACCGCCAAGTAGAGATATAATTGCTCATGATCAATAGGCTTCGAAAGAATCGGCGGTGTGGAAAGATGTTGAACCAATGACTGAAACGCACCTTCGCATTCTGCGGTCCACTCGAAGTTTCGTTTCCCTTTCCGGATCAGATCGAAGAAGGGGATGCATTTGTCAGTCGACTTCGAGATGAACCTACTCAATGCAGCGACTTTCCCATTAAGGCTCTGAACTTGCTTTATTGTCCTTGGAGTTTGAAGATTTCTGATGGCCCAAATCTTCTCGGGGTTAGCCTCTATCCCTCGGGCGTTGACGATGAACCCAAGGAATTTTCCGGCCGCAACTCCAAAATGGCATTTCAGCGGGTTAAGCTTCATCCCATATCTCCGGAGGATATCAAACATTGATCCTAAGTCCTTTACGTGATCAATAGAATGTCGTGACTTTACTAACATGTCATCTACGTAAACTTCCATGGTCTTTCCAATCTGATCAGAAAACATCCGGTTAACCAAACGTTGGTAGGTTGCGCCGGCATTTTTTAACCCAAAAGGCATGACTTTGTAGCAATATAGTCCCAGATCAGTCACGAAGCTCGTATGTTCTTGGTCAGGCACATGCATGGGTATTTGATTGTAGCCCGAGTAAGCATCCATAAAGGATAACAGTTCGTGTTCGGCGGTTGAATCAACGAGCTGATCGATTCGAGGAAGTGGAAAACTGTCCTTCGGACAGGCCTTGTTCAAATCGGAATAATCGATACACGTTCTCCATTTCCCATTTGGTTTCCGGACAAGTACCGGGTTTGACACCCATTCCGGATACAAAGCGTCTCTAATGAACCCGTTCGTTTTCAACTTATCCACCTCCTCCTTAAGGGCGGCAGATCTCTCTGGATCCATACCACGCCTTTTCTGTTTGACAGGGATATACCGCGGGTCAATATTCAAAGTGTGGCTCGCGATCTCCGGCGAGATCCCACACATGTCGGAATGCGTCCAGGCGAACACATCAAGATTCGCCCGGAGAAATTCAACCAATTCCTGTTGTGCCCCCTGGCTCAATTGAGACCCAACTTTTAACATTCTCGAATCATCGCCATCATCTTCGATCGGGACATTGATAGTTAGCTCAGCCGGAGAAGCCTGACTTTCTGTAGATTTTTCAGTGCTGTCGTCGTCCCTTGGGTCAAGGTCTCTATGGAATTGGTTGGGGTGCCCGGGCCGAGGTCCGAGCACCAATTGTCAATCATTGGCAGAACGGACGCAAAGAGATTCCTCTGCGCCCTTACCTTTCTCCCTTCGCTGCGCCTCTCGCAGCTCCGCAACATAACAGGCTCTTCCAGCAGCCTGATCCCCATGAACCACACTGATACCACAATCAGTTGGAAATTTCAAAGTCAAACACCACGGGGCGATCGCTGCCCGAAATTCAGCAAGGGCCGGTCGGCCCAGGAATGCGTTATACGGTGAATGTATGTCCAAAACAACAAATGGCACGATGCGTACTCTTCTGCACTCACCGATCCCCAACTCCACGGGTAACTCCACAACCCCTGTGGGTATATTAGCACTTCCATCGAAGCCGTGAATCCTGGATTGACAGGGCTTCAGGTCTTTGGCTTCCATTTTCATCTGATCGTAAGCTCTCTTGAACAAAATATTGACTGAACTCCCACTATCCACCAGTATCCTCTTCATCCAAGCAGGACCGACCTGGGCGGATATAACAAGTGGGTCGATGGTCGGGGCTTCGACCTTGTCTGCATCGCGGTTCCGGAACACGATGTCATCTGCCATCGTCTTTTGTTGTTTTGCCGGAGCCCCTTCGTCGTAACTACTGCAACATTCGAAATTCACATGCCTAACCGAGCTAGCATATGACTCCATCTCTTTCCAACTCGTACCTGCTGGATGGGGACCACCACTAACGGTGTTTATCACTAGCCTTCCGCCTGTTCGGGCGGGTTCTTCTTGCCTTGGCTGGTTTTGCCGACTGTTCTGGTTCGACGGACCCGCACCTCCAGACTGCGGCGCCCGTACAAACTGATCCAATTTTCTTTCCCTGATCAACTTCTCAATTAAATCCTGCAAGTGTCTGCACTCGTTGGTGTTGTGGCCGTAACTGTCATGAAATCTACAAAACTTGCCTGTTTGAATCTGTCTCTCCGACGACGGCTTCGGAGTAGGCTTCTTGTATTGCATGGCGTTGCAAGTTTGTAGATACACATTCTCCAGCGATGTATTCAACGGGGTATAATTGTCGAACATAGGGGCCCTGCGCCTCGGCCCACGGTTCTGATCCCGCTTTCTGTTCTGATTCCCGTTATTCTTGGGTTGCGATTGTTTGTTCTGGATATTTAGCTGCACTTTTCCAGAACTCTCTCCTGATTGTTTAACAGCCACATTACTTTGAATCCCCTCTCCACTAGGTCCTGCATCGTCCTGTTTCCTAGACTGCTTCGCGTCCTCGCGTCTCAAGAACTGAGCGGCTTTGGAGTAGAAGCGGTCCAACGACGCAGGGGGTTTTCCTGCTAACCAATTTCCAAAATCCGAGTCAGGGTCAATCCCTTTCATCAACGCCATCAGAATCGAGTTATCATTGGGGTTAGTGATTTCCACACAAGCCTTATGGAATCTTTCCAAATAGTGCCTAAGAGTCTCTCCTGGAGCTTGGGTAACGCTAGATAAAGTATTGACGTCCTTAGGTCTTGCCACGTGCATGCGAAACTGTTCTACGAATTTTCTGGCCAACTGATTGAACGAAGAGATAGAACGGGGTGGCAATCGCGTGAACCACATTGTAGCAATACCTCCCAAAGAGATAGGAAAACTCCTACACTTGACCGCATCGTCTGCTCTAGCGGCGCTCATGGACCATTCATACTTCAATATGTGTTGATTGGGGTCTGAGTTCCCTTCGTACATCGGTAACGCGGGCATTCTAAATCGCCGAGGGGGTTCGGCATACAGGATCTCGTCTGTGAATGGGGTGTGACTCCGGGAGATTCCCCAGTCGTCGTTAGTAAATCCCTGACTTTCACGGATCATCTGCCTGATCATTTCTGGAATATCCGTTACAGCTGCGTTCTGGGCGTGCTGAACCAAGGTGTGGTCGGGTTCCACAATGCGGGATTGGACCGGATGCTGTCGACGGTCCGGATCTCGCCTCCTTGGTTCGACATTCTCTGGTGCATACGGCTCGGGAGTTGGCCGTCGTCGGTGATGGTTCTGATCTGACAAAGTGTGGATGTCCGCCCCAGGCTCCGTAGCGATGGTTGTAGGACGGTTGTCGATAGTGTGTTGAGGAGCAGCGCCTCCCCGGGAGGAAGGCCTTGTGTGGAAGCTAGCAGATGGGCCGACTCGTATTTGCCCAACCGTCAATGCAGGAATGTCTCTAGTAGCCTGTGCATAATTCCCGTCCATTCGGGGTCGCGAAGGTCTACGATGATAATCGGTGGAAGCCGAACTCTCCGTGGAGGACTGGGACGCGTAATCCCTCCTCGACCGCCTGCGCTTATGACTGTGTAGCTGGCGGGTTAATTCAGCGTTAGCGCGTAATTGTTCCGTCAACTGCTGCCGACTCTGGGTCAGCTCCTGGAGCAACGTTTGAAGCTCTTGCCTTGTCACCGGTCCAGATGATTCCGAGGGCCCGGCGACGTCCTGGGTAGATGGTAGCTGCTCGAGATTTGGTCTATCCCGGTCTTCCTGGTTACCAAGGTTAGAAGTGGTTCTGGTGCTCACCATTATGAACAGTAAGATTCCTCTCCCTAGACTTCTACAAATCTGAATAGAATGGAAGGAATTTGAATTCAAAGATCTGGATCTCTCTCTTAGATTTGCTCAATCCGGTATCGATGACAGATCCAACGAGCAGGAGAAAAGCTGGGTTTTCTCAGTGAAAGCACCAAAGTGTTTGCACCAAAATTGGTCACAACACTCTTCGGGAGTCGTTGAAGAGATAACAATCAATAGTATGAACTGAATATGAATATTATCTAACAAAAACTCCAATCAACAGTAGAGAAAATGCGTAGACAAGCGATTTATAGTGGTTCGGCGTGTCGCCTACGTCCACTGTGAAGTTTTTTGATGTTTTATTGATTCTCTTTCAATGTTTACAAGTTGTTACAGCGATCAACAGCAAGTTACAACTGGAAATTCGAAATCAACAGTGAAATTATGATGGAGATGTCAATCCGGCAGAGTCTGGGCGCTTTAGAGTAAGGAGATCCCGAAGTCCCTTTTCTGTTGGCCTTGGAGCTCTATTTATAGGCGTAGGCTGCTGGTATCTTGGTGAAAACTCGGGAGACCACTTCTGGCACGTGAGGGGGCCCACACGTACGGTCTCGGGAAGTTTGGGCCCACTTTGGCATCGGTTCGAACTCCATTCGAACCGATCAAGAATTCATCCAATCGAGGTGAAATTTGGCGTGGACATTCTTCAACATGTATGCAAGCATCTGTGAAAGTTTCATTGCATTTGGATCAGTAGGTTAGGAGATATGTTGGTTTCGAAATGGACATCACGACAAGGCTGTTTGGTTCGAACCCATGATCTCGAAACGATGGTTTCGAACCCATTGTGGCATGCGACTTCGTGGTGACGTGGAGCGCAAGTTTCGAATCGATCCGGACTTCTCTCCGTGTTGACCGCTTCGACTCCATGTATCTCGGCTATTTCGAACCGATGGAAGACACGTGGGTTGACCCAGTGGGTTCGAACAAGGCAACGCAGGATGGGTTCGAACATGGCTCCGTGATGGTTTCGAACGTGGCTTCTGCGATGGGTTCGAAGATGGCACTGTGATGGGTTCGAACGTAACATGTCGATGGGTTCGAAGCATGCTTGTCTGGTGGTTTCGAAGTTAGGTCGTGGAACATGGATTCGAAACAGCTACTCTCTGATAGATTCGAAGTCCATTGTTATGGACTTGGTAGGTATGGACCTGATGGTTTCGAAACCGAGGCATCACGAGGGTTTCGAAGATGATGGTTTCGAACAGGAGCGCTTCGATGGATTCGAAGTTGAGGGATTCGAAGGTGATGGTTTCGAACCGTTGACAAATGATGGGTTCGAAACCCGGGCTTTCCCCTTCAAATTGAATTGATCATAACTCGAGCGTATGAACTCGGATTGCCTTGAAATTTGAAATGCTGACTTCTGTAGTCTTTCTTGCCGTGTCCTATCAATTGTGGCTCATTCTGGACTCGGATAAAATTCAGTGATATCCATGGCTAAAGGAAGTACGATCAACCTCTGAGGCGAACTGTCCTTCGTTTTCGATCAATCTTTTGGTATCGCGGCTTTGCCAAAAAGCGGGATAACAGTATCCTTACTCAAACAACCATAAACCAAAACAACAACAACGATTAGTTTAATCTTAATAATTCTATTCATTTTCATTTATTCAGGTCATGTAAGTTTCTTTTTATTGCATTCCATTTACGCATTTCTCAGTTATATTCATTTATTTCTTACAGTTTCGTTTATTTATTTATTTTGCTCTATTTCTATTCATTGCATTATATTCATTTCTCAAATTTCATTTACTTATTTAGCTCTTACATTTCTATTATATTAAATTTTTGAAATACTTCAATTTCAACTTAAGTTTATAACTCTATAACATCAATTTCTTATTTATTAAGATGATTCATTATTTTTTCCAATCTTAATATTATTTTCATATTCCTCTTTCCATTTAGTTTATTATAAATAACTTCAATCCTTCTTAAACTTACTTTCTGTGACGACCCGGAATTTCTAACAATTTAAAATTGGAATAATTAATTGATTTTAAATATTTAAAAGTTAATTTTAACTTGAATTCAAGATATCGATATTTACTTGATAATTAAATCATTGAATTATATGGTTTAAGAAATGAATTTAATAATTGAAATTGGGTAAATTGTTGAATCTGGGATTTCGAAGCCTGTTTAAAATAATTTGAAAGCTTATAAAATTTACAAGGATGATTCTGAAGATAATTGAATGGTTAAAATTTAATTTAAAGGTAATTTGTACAATTTTAATAATATATCGTTTAAATCGATATTTAAAAATAGCCTTCCGAGGCACAGTCTCGGAATTCAACGAAACCAGTTCCATTAGATCCGTAATAGTTAGTTATTATCGGATTTCAATTTTCGTAGCAATCGGAGTTGTCGTTTGACCCTGGCAGCTCAAAACGCTTAGAAATATTCTAATCGATTCAATTTGAAATTGATCGTTTACTGCCGTAACTTACGCATAAGATCGAATTAGCTTTCGAAACACGTTCCATTGTGTTCGGAACGCAGGTAAAACCTTACAATCGTCTGTCGGCATGTCTTATGTGGGGTTCAGGATTTCGCGTTATGCAACGAGACGTTTTGAAGTTTTATAATATAATAAATTTATGGTCAACATGTCAGAGATATTTATAAAACTAGCGTAATCAGGAAGCTTCCCCTACCTCTAATTTACCCCCGCCTCTCTCTAATCTTCAACACAGAAGGCCGAACTCTTAAAATAAAAAAATAAAAAAATCGAATCGATGGCCGATCGAAATCAAATCATGCCGAGATTCTTTTTCCATTCAATCTTTTGTTGGGATCGAACTTCAATTTCGAATTCATAAGAGAATTGCGAGAGAGAAGGAAGACGTGATCGTGGGTCATTCTCGCACGAGCGCGCGATGTTGTAGCCAAGGCAGAGGCGATGGCCGATGGGTGTATCTGGTCGCCTAGAAGGAGGCGATCTCGATTTGAAGAGCGACTGCTCGAATCTAGGGAGCGAGCTAGGGTTCGTTCTGGTATTAGGAAACGCGACTGTGTGGAAGTGGCAGGGTTCGGCGATGGCTAGGGTTTCGGGGGCAGCATCTTCATTGCTCGATTGATATGCGTTTGAGGTAATTTACTTTATTATAATAATAATGAATACAGATAATAAAATCATGTATATGAATGCATTTTAATTTATGTATATACAGGAAGCTGAAAACAAATGTAATAATAAACATAAGTAGACATACTCACATTTTAAACTTACTGGTCTATTTAAAAAAAAAATTATTAAGGTGGTCAATTTGTTCTATTAGCATAATTAATTTATTTAGTTTCTAAAACTAATTTATTAAATGAAAATTGGGTTAAATAAAAATTATTTATTAATTAAATTAAATTCAGCAAATGGGAATTATTTGTTCGATATATTCGAATGTTAACAAAATGAATCCAATGCTTGTACAAGGTTTAAAATCCGGAAGGGAACAAGTCGAGATTGGATCAGATTTGCGTATTCACAATCGAAGGTGAGTAAACCTCACTCAGTTGGATTTTTGTTTAGATTTTAGATAATTTGGTTGAATGATTAAATTGATTGGATGTGCACTGATGATGATATGACTTTGGTTTTGGTTAGTTCTTGTGTTAATTGTGGGTTAACATGAAGTACTCGAGTTTTTAAATGGTTTTAAAACTTGAATCGTAAATAAGAAAATGGTCAATTTAAAATCAATAAAGGTTTATTGATTGGTGGTTCATTAAATAGGTAGGAAAATTTAAATGAATAATTAATTAATTAAATTAATTAATGACTTGGGTTAATTAATTTAAGTTTAAAATAATTAGAATGATCATTTGGTGTTTGATAAAGTAGTCACGTAAGGCAAATAATAAAATATGATTGCCTTGTGTGATTAATCGAGAGATAAATTAAATTAATTAAATTAAGGAGAATTAATGAAGTAAATAAAAGGTAGATAGTTTCAAGTGGAGATAAATCAAGTATGATTAATACTGTGGTTTAATTAATATAATTAATTTAGATTAAGATAAATTGAAATATAATCGGAAATCAATAGTTTAGATAATTAATGATGTAATTAAAGATTTATTAATTAAGATTGATTAATCCATAATAAGTGTCTTGTGGGAAATGAATCAATATAAATAATTAAGGATTAATGTAATTAATATAGTTAATTAATTTGGGAAGTAATTAAGATTACTTATTGATTTCGGTTAAAAAGAATTAATATCGTGAAATAAATTCAAGATAATTACTTGAATATAATTGGAAGATAATTAATCGAGGGTGATTAATTAAGATGAATGGATATGGAAGAGTTGATTAATTAATTGGTTTGGAATTAATTATTGAAGGATTCTAAGTGATTGAGGTTTGGAATTCAATTTAAATGAATTGAATTGATTTGTGTGATTTAGCTTTGCTATGAACGATTGATTGGTATTGGATGTTTTGGATGAGTTAATATCTCTGAGGTGAAATGTTGTGTATTTGAATATCTGGGGTTAGGATAACATGAGTTTCGAAGAGACCGGGGTCGGGTATTGGGAAATACCTGAATCCACTTCGAATTTTTATAAATTGATTTGTGAAATCAATAGGCAGGAAAGAAACGATTTAAGTGAATTGGATCATTTTATCCAAGTTTGGTACTTAGAAAATTTATATGTGACATAAGTGTTGTCTATAGCAAATTGTGAATCGGTTAAATTGATATAAGTTACCCCGGGTTTATATGAGTTGTTTGCTTTGGTATTCCATGTTAGTTGGGTTTACTCATGTTGGTTTCCAGCCTGACCCGGGTGTTACTTTGATGTAATGCTTCGGTCAGACCGAGTATTACAGATTTTCAGGTAGGCACGTGCAGGAGCTCAGACGGCGAGCTGGATGGCAAGAACGTGTAGGATATTTCCGCTGACATTATATTATTGTAATTCTGTGATAATTATAAATATGCAGTGACTGTATATAATGTGAGAATCTGATGTATATTAAATGTAATCGACAAATATAATATCCTTTTGTAGACTGTTATTATTTATTATTATATTTTATCCGCTGCGAATGTGAGATGTTGTTTCTGTTCTTCTTCTTTTCCTATCTCTTTCTTCTTTTTCATAACTATCTGGAATTTTCGGGCTCGGAAATTCCGGGTCGTTACACTTTCATTTCTTTATACCTGTTCTATTATATTTAATTAGTGGCCTTTCAGTCATAACTTAGATTATAACAATTATAACATTAGATTCTTATTAATAACAGCAATTTATTGAACATTTCATTACATACTCCTATTTGTACTATTTCAATTACATTTTCTTATTACACACCTCAACTTTTAATACTTGGTAATTTATATATATGTTTTTAAGGATGTAATTTGAAAGTTATACAAATTTACTCTATTTCTTTTAATTAATTTATTGTTTAATAATTTTATCCCTTACTTCATAGGTTATAATTTCAAATTTCATTTAATACCATTAATAACCTAGCATTAAATCTCTTATTTACTTTAAAGGTTTCAATTACTAATTACATACTTTCCAATTTACTGAAATAATTGAAACTATTAATTAATGGAAACTTAAGAACTAAATACCGGGTTTTTTTCAAATTATTTTAAAATAACAGATAAATATACCCCTTACAAATTTATTTATATATCAAATTTATATTTAAAACAATTTAAAATTTATTATTTGTTTATCAAAACAACTCTGCAGCAAAACTACTACAGTGGCCTTCCTACTTCGAAACTCAAAAATGAATGTCGATGATGCGTGCACTCATCACCGAAATTATTTTCCAACGACATAGAGGGGAGTACAAAACTTATTTCTTTTCAAAATCTTCTAAAAAAATTCTTTCAAATTAAATTAAAATATTTATATCAGAAAATACTTCTAATAATATTATTATTATATTTCAAAATTATTCAAAAGAAATTTCAAAACCCCGAAACTTAAGTTCTAAATTTCCAATTTTCTTCATTTATTTTATTTTCAATCTCATTTTAGCTATCATTTACAAATTTTATTACCTAACAACCAATCTATTGCAACCAAATATAATCTTTATAAAATTCATTACTTTATATAGAAAATATAATAGGCAAAATTATTTCATTCACCTATAATTAAAACAAATATTATGTCAGTCTGTCCTATTAAGTGTTTTGAAATCCCTATTGATGTGATAGCATCCAATGCACCAACCAGAATTTATAAATAAGAAACGGAACAGATTAACACAATATTAAAACCTTTTTAGAACACTAACAAATACGCACCCTCGTATATACACTCAGCGACTCCCATAGGGTATTACTACCTTATTAATAAAGAGTCAACTCCGAAGCCTAAGTAAAAAATCGGCTCGGACAGAAAAATCACATAAAATAATTTCGACATCAATAGAAGGCAAATTGAGTGTTGCGAATCTACCATCCGGATTCGCAACTCTCAAAGAAGTCACCAAGCCCAAAATATTTTCAAAGAAAAAGAATCGACAAGTTCTTTTGATATAAAAATAATGAGATGAAACCCATCTCAAAAAGAACTCGAAAAGGAAAATCATAAAACAAATGTAATCAAGGATTGAATGAGAAATACCTTAACCAAGAGAAGTGCCACTAGGGTCTTGCACTGCATTGAGCTCTCCCTCCTTCTTACTTTGATGTACGGGACATGCAGTAATATGGTGACCCAAATTTTTGCAATAGCGACAAAAGAGGGGTTTCGGACACTCCCTTGCGTAGTGGTTCGTGGAACCACCATTGTAGCATTGTCGACGACTAGAGGTAGGAGTCTTTACTACCGGAGTTGGTTGCTTCCCTTTCTTATTAGAATTGGGGCCTTTGAATTTGATAGGCCTCTTCAAGTTATTGTCGAAGTTCTGTTGGGCATGCACAACTTCAACATCACCTTCATTATCCGCCTCTTCAAGACGAAGAGCGATATCAATAAGCTGATCAAATGAAACCTCAAGTTTCAGAAGTAATGGCTTCTTAAGATTCTTATTCAAGCCATAGAAAAATCTCTGATTTTTCTTCAATGGCGTATTAATGTACTCAACCCCGTATTTAGACAGAGATTCGAAAGATGCGATATAGTCTGTCACAGAAGATTCACCTTGAACAAGGTCAATAAAACGCCGGGCCAAAATTACTTTTTCAGCCTCCGGCACAAATTTCAATTCGAACCTTTCCCGGAATTATTCCCAAGTGAGATCCGCTTCAACGATTTCAAAAATTAAAAGCTCATACCAATCTAATGCTCTTTCTTGGAGCATGCTAGAAGCCACTTGGACTCGATGAAGATCAATAAGGTTCATGCGAGAAAAGATGCGGTCGCATGATTTGAGCCAAGCTTGAATTTCTATAACACTCTCGGATCCCCTGAATGGCCTTCCACCCAAATCGGTGTAATCTCTGCACAAGCGTGCAAAACCGGATCTAGGACGAGTAGGCTCTTGATTGGGCCCGGCTGCTTGAGCATTCTTTACTAAATCAAGAAGCTGCTGGGCAGACATAAATACTCCATCCGGGGGAGTAGCACTAGATTGACCGGCGCAGGGACGGTCTGGTCTAACCATTTCTCTTCATTAAGAAAGAAAGAAAGAAGAGGAAAAAGTTATTCTCAAAACAAATATCAAGCAATCTTGATAGATAAAACAAGGAATCATAAAAGAAAGTAGGATAGAACGGTACGAAGACTCGAATAAATCCTAAGGCACAACTCCTAAGAAAGACTTAGGACATGATCCTTGCTAGATTATTCTACATTGTTCCGAAATTTGGCTCTGATACCAAGCTGTGACGCCCCACCTCTATACCCACACTAGCCAAGAACATTACGGTGAATGCTGTCAACTAGCACGGAGAATAAGGCTGTTGAGGAGCGACCATCCATGTAATTTCTTTGCGCGAGCGTCGATATGTCAGATAGTATAACATGCATTTCTTTTTCAAGAGGAAAATCCGACATACCGACACAAACTCAAAGCTACTACACAGTGGCTATAATATCTTCGGAAACAAATATAGAAATAAACATAACACAAATAAATCACAGATAATTCATATCACAAAGGCGGAAGAAGATATGTATATATAATTAACACATGAAAGTGTATATCAGAGTAGCGGTCTAAAAAGATCCGCAATAACACATAAGAATAGCAACATGTGCTATACAAAAGAATAAGTATACATCAAGGAGTCTAGATCTCAAATGTATACAACAAAAACTACTAGTCGAAGTAGTTAACCAAAAGTCAGGGAAATCAATCCCAAGTGAGAAGTCAAGCTGGAGCACCTGTAACATCTCGGTCTGACCCGAGTATTATTTAATAAGAAAATAATAAATGGATCAGTCTAACTATAAATATTAGATAAAACGATATAGAATAAGAGATATGACTATACACATAATAATAACAATGCCAAGCTGTGATATATATATATATATATATATATATAAGTAATTGAAAATCAACAAGAGGATTACAAGAATCAAAGAAATGTCATACTCTTTATTTCGTTCACCAAACCATAAATATTGACGATTATATCAATGTCAATCACAGAAGTCAATGACACACGAATTCACCAATGCACAAAAATTGATAAATCATATCAATAGAAATTACAAAAAATAGGTGAAGCATAAGTTCCAGAATTCAACACACGAAATCCAGAAATCAGAATAAAAGGATGGCCAATCCCACAAACTGGACATCGACGCACCTAAAAAGAAAGGCCCCATGCACAGTCGAACATCGACGCACCTAGAAAGATACGCCCCATGCTATAGCATCGACGCACCTAGAAAGATACGCCCCATGCATAAATAAACATCGATGCACCTAGAAAGATACATCCCATGCATAAATAAACATCGATGCATCTAGAAAGATACATCCTATGTAATGTCTAACATCGATGCACCTAAAAAGATACACCCTATGCAAAGTCGAACATCGACGCACCTAGAAAGACACGCCCCATGCATAGACGAACATCGACGCACCTAGAAAGATAAGCCCCATATCCCGACTTATTGAGCCGATTGCTCCACGAAGTAAACAAACATCGATGCACTTAAAAAGGTACACCCCATGCATCAATAAACATCGACGCGCCTAAAAAGGTACGACCCATGTGCAAACAAACTTCGTCGCACCTAAATAGGTACGACCCATGCAAGAAATGAGACGAAGCTCAATAAAATGAGGAATAGTCCTCCACATAGACAAAGAGACATCGCTCAATTGCTAGTCTAAATCACAAAAATGATCATCATCGATCGTCAAGAAGTGTCAATTACAGTAAGCTAGTAAATATAAAAGTTTAGCTTCATGTCCCATAACCACTTGCTTAACTCAAATATTTACGAACAAATTATAGATCTCCACTAGAAAATTGTCACAAGAGGTTCAATCGAACAAGTCCAAGAATTAACCGACGAAGTAAACGCAAGCATTTCATACCACTCGTTTTACTAAGCCGTTTAATTAGATTTCTCGTACGAGTGAGGTAAAGGTTTGTATATACTAATAGATTAGAAATCGGTTTGAGAAAATGAGCTTTGTAATAAAATAGAGTTGAAATCCTTTGAAGAAAGAGTTTTGATATTTACTACTAGTATAGAAAACCTTTATATTTTTAAAGTGACAAATCACAAAGAAGATTGTAAGAACAATCAACCACTAAAATTCACATTCGAAGACGTGAATAAAATCCAAAGAAACCGATAAAGAATCCATCGAAATGGATATTCAAAAATCCCTAAAAAGAGTCATAAAAGTCATAATAAATGATAACAACAAATAGGATTATCACGAATCGATTTAAATTGGAATTCTCAAACAAAAAGGCAAGAAGGCAAAATCACAACAGTTTCAGACGTTTGAAACAAGTGGATCAAACGTCTGAATCTGGAAAAATAAAATTTCTAGAACACGTTTCAGATGTCTGACCCAAATGTTTCAGACGTCTGAAATAGGCATTTTAAGCCTATTTTCTTTCTGTTTGAAAATAAGCCCATTCAGACGTCTGAAATCCAAATTCAAACGTCTGAAACTGCAATTTTGAGGTTTTCATGAACCTAGGCCAAAAATGGCCAAACGAATATAGAAAACGATCGATTGAGCAAATGGCGAGGACAAAGGAATTACGTCAAATGACAACCCAGCCCAAACGCTCTTCGATACGCCTCAAATATCAAAGTCCAAATATCCATAAAAGGATTTTCATAGATTTTGATTTCAAACTCCAAAAATTGGAATATACCCCAAATCAATCCAAACCAAAATCAATTGCACAAGAATAAGTGTTAGGAATTCATATCTAACAATCGAAGATAATTATAGACTAAGATGTGAGATAAAAATCTCACTTTTGAACCCGAAAACAATGAATGAGAAGCTTGAAGACGAAGGAAGATCAACCACACTTCAATCTCAACACTAGAAGCTTGAATCTAAGCTTAAAAGAAGAACATTCCCTAAGTTAGGTTTAGGAAATTTCTGAAATCAAAGAGAGAATGAGTTGGAGAAGAAGAAGGAGACGCTTACCAATGGGTTCACTTGAGTTTGGAGCAAGAAGATGGATTTGCTAATGGAAACTAGGCTTATGATTTTCTAATTCTTTTTCTCTTCCTCCATTTTTGATGAAGCTTGAATGTATCAGGAAATTATGAAGTAATGAAAAGGAGAGGGGGGTTGGGACAGAGTTAGTAAGTGGCTAATGGGTTCAGCCCAAACCAAAGCCCTAAGCGAAAAAGTAGCAAAAATCAACTTACTCCAAACATATCGAAGCTTATACTCAAAAAGGTTGCAAACGGCATTTTGAACTCAATGGAAATGGTCTCGAGTCCTAATTCGACTGTTTGCAAAAAGTAGGTTTTCGAACTAAATTCCGAATATCGACAAAAATATTTAAATAAAATATTTAAATATAAAATCGATAAATATGCGGGTTGTTACAATGGTGGACTAATAATAATAATATTAACAATAATATAAAACTCCATCTTCGTCCTCCAGAGCTAAGGTCTTCGAAATCCTGAAACGATCGGACTAACCCGAGCGAATTGAAAAGACAAACACTCGAGTCAGACTAAAATATCTTATGTGAGTTAAATCAACAAAGATAAATATGAGTGCAGTAACTCAAGAGATGCTCGGGATTTACAACTCTTAAGGATCCGTTAAACTATTTACTATGTAGTATATTTCACTATTATAGTAGTGTCTAATTGTAAAATAAACTTACTTTTAAATAGCTTTAAGGGGTTACCCATATAGCCCTTAACACAAATAATGCCAATAGTCTATACAGTACCGTAATACCTCCCAATCGGGAGGCTACTAGAGGATACTCCATAAGTACGACACAAATAGAAACTCGTACAAGGCGCGCTAGGGTAGGTGAGATGACACAACTAGGCAATGCCAGGGTAGATATACCAATTACGCATCCAGGCTGGTGGTAACGCGTAGTAGCTACTACCGCCCACCTCGGACAAACTCCCCCCTAAAATCAAAGAAATCAAAAATGGCCACCGAATCAATCCAAAGTCAAAGTATAATATCGAAGAGGAGTATCCGATAAAGGTCGCTAACCCCCTTGGCCCGAGAATCGCTCATGTTTTAGCCACCTTATGCTAACTCACGGGAGTCGGGTCCACGTATTTACCTCAAAGGAAAATGCTGCCACCATCCTACTTCATTCTGGAATCTCCAACGCGTACATGGTTGTTAAAGTGGTTTTCGGAGTTGGCAGAGAGTATGACAACTTCCGATCCCGGTCTCTTTCACAACCGAACGTTATTATAACACTGCGGTTATTTCAAAATAATTTATACTTTAAACCAGAATATAAGATCTCTTCCAAACCATATAAATACAATATCATTTATATTTTTAAAACCCAAATCAATATGATATCATTTTTATTTTATAAATATCTCTTTCCCAAAATCATAATATTTTTCAAATATATATACCTTGAAACCATATCTTTGAAACATAACTTTTAATACTTAATGGTTTAAATACTATATTACTTAATATAATAAAATAGCCTCTTCAAATTTCACAATAAATTCCCAATATCAATTTGAACCTCCAAATAAACCATTTTAATTCCCATATATTTCAAAGCTTAAATATTCTATATTTCAAAACTTTATAGTTCATATATTTCAATCTTTAAATATTCCACTATTTCAAAAAGAAAGATACTTTGATAATTTAATATATATATATATATATATATATATATATATATCAAATCCAAATTCCTATTATTTAAATTTGAAATATTTACTTAATGAAACAAATATTATTTAAGTAAAACCCTTAAACTTCAATAACAGGATAATCTTTAAATTAAATTAACTTGATAATATTCTTTAAATTAATTTGATATTCGTTTAAATCCTCAAATCAAAAATCAAGTTATAAGATCATATCCTTTAAATCTTAACTTGTTTACATTTCAACACAAATTTTTCGAGGAAAAATTCTTAAATACTTTAATATAAATCATATTCACATTTATATTCAACCTTACTTTTATTTGAGTTATTATAAACTCTATATACAATAGAATTTCAAATATATTCTTAACCATATTATATAAACGAAATCAACTTCATTATTTAGCTTATTTTAAAATTCGAAACAAATTTATACATAGCTAAATTCAAAAATAAACTACTATATATATATGTCAAAATTTAATATTTATTAAACTGTATTCTTTCCAAAACTATAGAAAAATCATTTCAAAAATAATTTTATATATATACCGCGGTGCCTGTATATAATTTTCTATCCTATGGTCAAGTGATACGGATATTTATATTTCAATTCGCAATTTAAAATAAAAATGAGGTTGTATATCATTTCAAACCGCAATCCCGAATGAAATGAAAATGTATAACAACTTGCATTTTATACAATATAAATATAGCATCCATTCATCCATCATATCAATCATCAAACATTTATCAATTTATCATCCAATTCAAACAATCACATCAATAAACAATAATTAATTACTGGCAGTTAATTTTTCAATAATGAACTAAATAACTGTTTAACTGCAGTTTATATGCAATAATAAATAAATTTAACTAGCTGTTTATATGCAAAATGAATTAAATAACAAGTAAATTATATGGATGCAAATTAACTGAGATAATGATGAAATATATGCCAAACAGCTATAAATAAATTTCTAAACACATCATAAACCAATTTAACAAACATAAGAAATTTTAGAAATTGTGAGTGGGTTAAAACACTCACCTTTTGAATTTAAATTAAATTAAAATTCAATTTAAACCCAAAAATTTGACGGTCTCAGAATTCGTCCAAACCAGCATCATCAAGTCTGGAATTTCAATACGATCCTAACAAAAGAAACCACGTGTAAAACAGAGTTCGTATGCAAAAGTTATAACGAATAATGCGATTGAAATCAAATAATAAAAAGAACACTTTCACTCACATGTTCTTGCCACGTCACCATCACTGAAACATGAATCATGCGCATGCGACTTTGGTTCCAGGAAACCCTACCATCTCCAGGCATCGTTCGCTCGCATCAATCACCCCACCGTCGCATCTGACGCCGTCCAACTCCTTGCCCTCGCGGTCCGCCCCAAGTGTCGTGCCACTATCCCACGACCTCCACGACGAACCACGGCCGGCCATCACGACTTAACCCAGGCATCCGCCACCTATACTTAAAAACCTAATCGAATTGTTGTGCCCAATCTGACCATTAAATCGGCAAACGAACACCACCGATGAACTCCCCTCAGCTTCCTCTCCAAAACACAGAAAGGGTTTCTCGATCCGACGAATTTTATCGCGACGATGATGAATGGCCGTGGATAAACCTTTAATTTCAGAGCAAATGATAACTCAAATTGAAAAACGAACACCACCAGTGAATTGCTCTAGTCGAGAGCTTCGACATATATTTTTTCAAATTTTTTTGAGGACTTTGAATTTTCGACTTTGATTTTGGATTGTAATTGGATCTAGGGTTTACATCCATTGAAGAAGAAGAGGAGCTGATGAAATTTTACGCGTAGATAAATGAGAATAGGCGGAGGCTAGGGTTTAGCAGTGTATTTATAGGCAAATTGAAATAAAATATATGGATCGGGTTGATAGATATACGCGCTAACGCTAACGTGGCCCAAAAAGCCCGTTCTGACCCCGAAACGAAATTGGGTAAACCAATATATCAAAATAGGTGTTTTAAAATATTATGAACGCGATGGAAAAAGTTTCAAGTTCAAATTCCATCGTATGAAGAAGTTATGCTGAAAACAATATTTTCCAAATTGATTTCAATTGCATAAATTTCAAGGCGTTTCGAGTCCGTACTTTCAAACGGCAAGTCCGATCGATACGAAACTTGAAACACTATTATAATTCACGTTACGGATCCGATGAAACTTGTTTCGTAGAAATCCGAGTCAATGGCCAAAATGGCTATTTTTCCATTAATTAAATAAATTCAAAATAAATTAATTAAATCAAATTTCGCGTTTAAATTCTGAAATTTGCAATCTTTATCACTTTATAGTTCTCAAACATTTACAATGATTTAACAATTTTTAAATGTAATTTATTAAAGATTAATCAATATAAATCTTCAGTTTCATCAAATTCAAAATTATAGATAAAATTTCCATTAAATTGAATTAATTCATAATTATTCCCTTCATAAATTTCAAATAGAAGGGTTTTCCATTGGATTTAAAATTATTACATAAATATTTCTCAAATTTTTTCTTTAATTTGCATTAATTACTGTATTTCAGTTATATTGGAAAATTTTTCAATTTTACTCATTAATTAAAATTTAAAAATCTTAATTAATTATTGCATCTCGGTTTCATTCTTTTTATTACATTAATTATCATATTATGAATGGAATTTTACCTTGGTTACATCTTATTGAATTCAACATTCTTCACTTACCAATTTATTCCACATTAACTGCAATAATTTAGTGAATAATTGAAATTGAACTCAAATTGAACCTATCAAACAAATAAAATAAGTAACGTACAAAAATTATTGTCATTAACTCTTAATCACACCTTTATAGGTTCATTATTTACAAACCAATATTATAATTACTTACATAACACTGGTTTTACTCAATTACCATTTATTTCAAACTATTTCAAAAATTTATCCAATATTTATATTGGTTCTCTTATATTCAATTTATAACCAAGTGTAACATTTAACTTAAATTGGTTGGAATACCTTTTAAGTTATTAATAATTAACTTATATTAACATATTTCCTTAATTTTCCAACTATTGTTAAATTTATACTAATTCATCAATTTGTACAATATATCTTATTAACATTAATTTTATCACATTTCAGTTTATCCCATATTATTACAATCAATTATTGTAACAACGTGTTCTTACATTAACTAATTCAATGCCTACCCTATACTCTTCATATTCAATTATATCCAGATAAAAATCATTTCACTACTAAATTCATTTGAATTTATTCAAATTACTATAAATAGGTTTTAATTACCATTGCTATATTTAATTTAGCGTTCATTCCAATATTAATTTATCGCCTTTATTATTTCTACTAAAAATTAAATCACAAAATCCCATTAAATTAACAAATTTAATTGTCGAAATTTACGGGTCGTTACATATACACACCGCTGACAACATATACTATCACACAGCAAATACACACACCCACACATGTAAACAGTACACACTGACCCATACAAACACTATCACAAACAGATACCGCGGAGCCCTAAGCACACTAAGTCATAGCTCACAGGGCAGCACAAAAGTAAATTATTAGAAATATCGAATAGAAATGAGCAGCCGAATGTAATAAGGGCAAAGTATATTATACCATTATATTAGACGAGGATCCTACAACTGATACACATACAACAACACACATAAATTCTACAATTTTCTTATAAAGACAGTCTGAAATGTTTTTGAGCCAATTTTTTTTTTTTAATTGCATTACTGACTTGAAACGTTAGTTGTAAAAATACAATTTTATTTATATGAATTTCCACAATTTTCTTCCCGCCGGTACATTTTGAAACTAGATTTCACACTTATCCTCACTATAGTGGCGGTGATACATGTACAAACCATTTTAGATTTTTTGGTAATTGTACTAAAAATTTCATTCGAAATTTAGGTGCTTGATTTGATGTTTACACCTTATTTTAAAATATGATTTTGCAAGTTTCACATATACACACATATATATGTATCACGCTTTGAAAATATGAAGATATTTAGTTTCAAATATAATAAATTTCATGGTTTGAATATGGAAGTTTGTATATATGCAAGTTATGAATGAATAAATATAGGTTTCATGTTTTTGATTTGAAGTTTATATAAAAGTATCTTACGCATGCATTTTCATATATTCAAATTCCAGACATGTTATCTTTCGACTGCATAAAATTTCTGACGTATATGCACAGTTTTGGAAAACATGCCAGTCTCGAATGCATGTATATAAAGTTATGAAAATTAGATTTTCACTGTTAGAGCTTTCAACTTAATGGCATGCTAACCGACTACTCTGTTACACATACATATATCATGGACGACTATATATGCAGGCGAAAAAAAATCCAAACGTGACAAATAGTAGGATAATATTGCTCAGCATTGACAATGTGCTTTCTATACAATTTCCTGAGTTTATGCTCAATAAATATATATATATGAATGTCAACCGTTAATATGGACTCACTCCAGTGTATTTATTAGCTTTTTTGTACTCTCGCTCTCACTGTTAGAAAAGGAATATAAAAATAAATATTCCCTCAAAATTTTCTTTATAAGCTGACAGAAATGGATGTTTTGTATATTTACAGTGGGCTTTTGTGTATTGACAATGCAAAGTGCAAGCTTAATAATTGAAACTATTTTCAATTATTTTAGACTTCACATTAACAGCTAGAGATCCTAAACTCCATTATTTCTCCCCCTCTGTGGAAGGTTTTAAAATCCATGCAAATAATAGGAATATGTCATGGGTAATTTCTGTAAGCTTATTTTATATAGAATGGTATACCTCTGAAAGAGCCTAGCGTATAAGAGTGTACCAGAACCAACAATGAATATGTACTAATTGTAGTAGCCTCTAAGAGATTTCTAAATTTCATGGTCTTAACATCTGATACAAAATTTTGATACACTAAAGTGCAAAAAGCAACATGGATCATAATACAATATAACATTTACAACATAAGCTGAAAAAAAATTATTTTAATAAAAATTTAATGTCGGGTACTAGGAAAAATTACACCAGCTAAATGAAACATAATATGACAATAGAAGATATAAGTGCATGTTCCTAAACATGTAATTATTTAAATGATTGGGAAAATTATATTCTAAAGAAATGAAGGGCTGATATAAATCATACAATTGATATTATGCTTATCTTTTTAATTACTGGATAAACAACAAAAATTTCAATCACTTATATTAATGATTCTTTCGTAATTTGTAGAATAAAAATGAATTTAACCAAAATATATGTATATAGTCAAAATTACTGGGTGATTGATAATCATGGAACTTACGTAAAATTATAAAGCCCTAAAGGTTAGTAAAATTATATTGTATATGCATGATGCTTTAAATGTTGCATGGTCAAGCATTACAACTGCATTTTTCTATGGTGCATTAATGACAATTTTTACAACCAAAGCTTTAAGTTGGGACATGACGGAAAGACCTATTAATACTCTAAAGAATTTGCCGTAGAAAAGGACAATCAATTTTGGAAGGTGCATAAAATAAGGTCAGGTGTGTGAGCCTAGCAAGGATAGCAGCTAATCAAGCACATGCGAGTAGGACGTTAATGCTGCTACAAGCACAAAATAAGAAGCACAAAGCAAGTACACTTAAATAAAGAGATATGTAGTCCAATGGCCAATGTAATATCAATAGAAAACTTCATAAGTGCATAAGAAATGCAGTGCAGACATATTCAAAAATTAATCGGAAGAAAATTCAAGACTATCATATGAGGAAACATCTAAGCTATTTTATGAAGAATCATTTAAATACATGAAACTGGAGGAATGTATGGATTGAAGTAGCATGAGACGGGATGGATTAAAGCAAGAAAATGCAGAAGATATGCAAGCTGCGGCATGAAAAAAATTGTATGGTGGGTGTTGTAGTTAGTGATACAGTACATATCTATGTCCAAGAAGGAAGGGCGATCACCATAAAATGGGGTAGGGAGGAACAGCAAACCCAAAAGCATAAGTAGAATGCAGCGGACAATGGAAACTAGCAACGCGTGAATCTAGAGCATTATCGTATAAAAAAGATTTTTCCAGAGTGCAAATTTGATATTTCTATGTTATAAAAAATCATTTTATATAGTAATCATAACTTTACGATCTACATGTTATTTATATGACATTGATTGCATAGTATAGAATTATCTTCTATGCACCAGAAACCCATATACATTTACTCTACATCTCATACAAAAGTGTGTTCTTGAATTAATGCATGAACATTATTGTAACGACCCAGGATTTTTGATAATTTGAATTTGAATATTTAATTTATCTTAAATATTATAAGTGGAAATTTTTAAGTCGAATAATTTATTTATCAAATATTTGAATTTAATTGGACAATTAAATCGATAATTAAATAGTGAAAATACGTAAATAATTGAAAATTGGGTTTAAATATGATAGAAATGATTTGGAAAATTTTATTTTATCATATTGAAGTTATAGTAACGTTATAGAACTTTTAAAATCGAGTTTGAAATTAATTTGTGAAAATCGAATATTTTAATATTTAATTATCGACTGAAAAATAGCCAATTTTTGAACAGTCTCAGAATTGGACGAAATGAGTTCCATTGGATCCGTAATAGTTAGTTATTATCGGATTTCAATTTTCGTAGTAATTGGAGTTGTCGTTTGACCGTGGCAGCTCGAAACGCATCGAAATCATTTTAATATTAATTTAGCAAGTTAAAATAGCCATTTTTCAAACGGTCTCGGATTTCGATGAAACTAGTTTCATCGGATCCGTAATATGATATTATTATAAGATTTCAAATTTCAAGTCGATCGGATTTATCGTTTGTCCGGTGCAAGCCAAAACGCCTAGAAAATCGTTTAAATCGGTTTTAATTTAAATTGATCGTCTATAGCCGTATCTCGCACAGATGTCCGAATTAGCTTCCGAGACCTGTTTCATTGTGTCCGAAACATGGGATAAACCCTAGGAACGTTAGTTACCCGCGTAAATCGGAGTTCGGGAACCCCAGATGAGTAGTATTCGTTGTTTATTATAAATAGCCTTTATTCACAAATTAAATATAAAAAAAAGGGCTAGGGTTTGAAATCAATGTCGGCCGCCTCCCTAAATACCAGTGGCCAGAACTTCACCGTCTTTCTCCCTCATTAACTCCAAATCCACGCATCGATTCGTAAAAGTTCCAACATGAAAATCGTAGAGGTCAATGAGATCTATCATATCAACGGTCAAGATCGCGAATAACTTCACGAATCAGCGGCAAAGTGGGCTCGAACGAGAGGAATTCGGCCTTGATTTTCGTGAGCTAGGCTCGACCGAGCTCCTTGCTCCTCCGGGCATGGGTAGCTCTCATGATGGCGAACGAAATGGAAGTTGTTGATCGACGAATGGTTGAGCTTGGTGGTTGGGGTTCGAAACCCTAGATGGGCGGCTATGGGTTTGGGAAACAAACGCGACCTGGGAGAAGAAGCAGTGTAGCGCGCGTGCATCCCTGATGTCTCCAAGTTGAAATCAACGGCCACGATTTTGGTTAGGGTTTTGTAAAAGAAAATGCAGATTTATGGATTTAATAATATGTGTGATATTAAAATATGTGTAACTTTGTCATGCGAGGTCGAAAAATTATGAAACGAAGTGCGTTGGAATCGTATGGACGAGCTCTTCGCTATGCAACCAGTTTGGAGTCGACTGGAGCTAGCAAAACTTTCGGGTAAAATTAAACGTTCGTTTAATTTTATTCGAAACGAACGCTGAATCGGAAATAAAAACCAAGGTGAGAACTCCTCACTCAATCAAACAGTTTGGTTTAAAATTTTAAATAGTTGATGTTGATTGATGATTGATGTTTGATTGTGATATTAGATATAATAGGATATATCTATATATAGCAATATATATATATATATTGGCATATGTATATATTGGATTTGATTTCCCGCCTCGTATAGCGGATGAGACCCTATTGCGCCGCCTATTAAGCGGATAATATTTTATAAAATCACATATACCGCGATATTCCGACTTGAAACGGAATTGGTATTGTGCTAACGTCTGTGGATGCAGGGAAACAGGTTGGAGGGATCCAACTGGATTCCTCACAAATATTTATTTGATTATAAATATTGTGATGATTGTTGACTATCATATCGATATATGATGTTTGTCCCCGTGATTGACTATTTGATGCTGTTGCATCATCGGATTCATTTTTAAAGTTAAAAATAACGATTTTGAATTTAAAAAGGGATTTTAAAGTGATTTTTCAAAGTATTTTTTTTTATTTAATTTTTGAATTGATTCATTTGAAGTAAATTAAAATTTTAATTGTAAAGTTATAAAAATTATATTTTTGTGAAAGATAACCAAGAGATGACTTTTATGAAAAATTAATTAATTTGTAAAATAATTTAAATTGGATTTCCGGATTATTATAAAGGATGAATATAAAGGATTTTATAAATTGATATTTTTAAATAAAAATATTGGAATTATAAAACGAGAGTTATAAGTATTATAAAATGAACGATTTTGAAAATAAAAGATTTATAAGTAAATGGGAATTTTAGATTTATAAATAAATAAGATGTAAAAGAATGGAGTTGTAAATAAATGGATTTTAAGTAACCTACTTATAAACTGGATTTTGACATATAAATGAAATATAAAAGAGAATTGGTTAATAAAGGAGATTTACACCTCGAAGTTGTCATAAAATATAAAAGAAGCTTAAAGGTATTAAGATTAAAAAATTTGTGAAGTTTAAAGGAACGATTTGGTAAATAAATAATATTATAAGTATTTAACTTATAATATAGATTTTGGTATATAATTGGCTTATGTAAATTGAATTGGATTAATAAAAGAGATTTATAAATCGAAGTTTATAAATAGGAATGAAATTTATAAACATTGTTATAAATTTGGAAATAAATGGGATTTGATAAACTGAATATAGAATTTGTTAAAGGAGTTATATTCACTATTTTGAACGGTGAATATATTATTAAATTAAATGGACATGTTTTGAGAAAAAGATGTTTAAATAGAATTTAAAATGATTTAAAGACGTTTTCGAGAAATAGAAGGAAATGAATACGTAGATTTCAACATTCATTGTTGAAATAGACGTTTTCGAGAAAATAAGGGAATGGTGGACTATAACACTGTTGTTATAGTAAATGATTTCCGAAAGGAAATATTTTGTGTAGTATTGGGATTTATATATCTATTTTAATTTCGAATCCATATACTAGTGATTTTGGGTTGTCATAACGATGTTTACGCAACATTCGTTTTGACCCAAATAAATGTGAATAACAGAATGTTTTCCTTAAAAGAATGAAATATATACTTAACTATGGTTCAAGTATATTGAATATTTGCGAATTGTCGAAAATAAATAAATTTGTGGATTACTTATTATTAAATAAGTATGGAAATGCTTTTCCAATATGAAATGGAACGTTTTTGAGAATTTTGTCTTTTAAAGGTAAATTGTAAGCGAATATTTTGAAATCGATTTGAGAAATCGTATACTAGTAGATATTTGGAAATTTGAAATTCGCTATGGAATTTGTAAAGGAAGGGAGATTTGTTAAAAATAAATATTGATTTATTTTGAAGTACGGAAATGAATTTCCGAATTTGGTACGCAAGTTTAAGATAAATGGGTAAGGATTTATTTGTAAATTGAAATTTGTTTTCAAAGGGTATATAAGATGAAAAGTAATTTGAAATTGGTTTTCAAATGGTTGAAGTGTGGAAATTATATCTTGTAGAGATATTTTGGTAAAGCAAATAATTTGGGCAATTATTTGGAAATTGTGTATATATATCTTGTAAAGATATTTTTGGGAATTAAATAATTTGGAAAATTATTTAGAATCTGATGATGTTGCACATCTATATTGATAGTTAAATAACCGACTATCAGTATTTACCCTTGGATGGTATTTGTGGTGATTGTTTGAAATTGAATGCTACACTTATTTTAAAATAAGCGCTCGCTATTCGGTTTAGCCGGGAGAGGACCTTTGTGTCGTATAACCCATTCCGAATATGTGATACGTCGTTATGGATAGCATTTGAAGACCGGTGTTGAAGACCGGGTATTTGTGAAAACGATGGGATGACCTGTCGATTGTCTTCGCACCGTTAGCTACGGTATGGAGATTTCCTTTGTGATGGGAAATTTTATCGGGATTGTGAATACCCGGATTGCAAGGGCTTCTTTGGAAGTGCCTTCGGTTCTGTTCGAACCCGGAACAGACTTGTATGGTTACGTGTCTAACATTACATTTTGAGATATAAAGCAGATTTCTTTTCAAATACATTTCTGTTGGTGGCGGAGAATTTATTCTCTTAGCTTAACACCCTTCTCTGAGACGTACGAGCTCAGAGGTTACGTAGTTGAAGGTTATCAGCGATATATTCCCAATCTGGTAATATGACATGCTGAGTGTTGCTGTGTGATGATCATTGTTTGATCATTTGTGATATGATCATTTGTTTGATCATTTATCTTTGTGATCATTGCTTTGGTCATCTGTTGACCCAAAGCATGGCTTTGTGCCAAAGCGTAGCTTTGTGGACGAGACTTCGTCAGACCTTACTCCCCGGAAATGGTCGAAACAGGAATATGCGGCAAGGTTATGAGGGTTGCGCCCTTTAGGGTATGTCATTTCCTTCTGGAAAAGGCTGGTATCATGGTATGGAGCCCAGATACTTACTCATGTTGATACACTAAATCTATTACTGTGTGGTGTTGTTGGAATCGAGCGCTCGGATAAAGGTCCCAAAGGACCGGGGAATGACATATTCGTGTAGTAGTTACCTAGTTACAGAGGTAACCCGGCCTTGTGATGGCAGAGATCTAACCGTAACGTTAGTTTCTCGGGACGTCCCGCTAGAGGCGATCCCATGTGGCAGTAGGAAGTTCCTTAGCCTGACCATTTGTTGGAAATCCATTCATCCAATACGTGCCTTGTACGGTTTTAGTTGTATTACCTGCCATTTACTTATGGTGGCGCCCCACTGTTTAGATGGTAGCTATAGTAGGAATACGATACTGGTCGTATGCTGGCTAGGATTTATATTCTACTTTCGAAATTGTTTTCTACACTATACACTAATAATAATATCAAAAATGGTTTGATTTTGCGTAGTAAGCATCTTTGACTATCATAAGGAGAAATCTCCTCCAATTCTGCGTTTGCATTGTGTGTGTGGCGGGAGGCCTTATGGTAGTTTCATTTTCAAAAAGCATTGCGAATTTACTTTAAAAATATTTCTTTGTTTGTTTTTAAAGATAAACTGTTTTGAGTTCTCACACCAGTCCCATGACTGACCTGGAGTTTATTATTTCCTTCCTAAACTCTGGGTGCCCACCAATTTCCACACGGGCAGTCTAGAGTTAGGTTATCAAGTTATTCTGGATTCGGGAGTTGCTGTAGCAATCTGGAGGCGAGTAGGATGGCGAGTCTATTATCTATTGTATATAGTATTTCTTTCCGTTGTTTTTGTTGTTATACACTCTGATGATGTAAATGTAATGTGATGAAATGTATAGAATGTATAGTTCTTTTGTTTTAATGATTATTCATCTATCTATTATATGTTGTTCCGCTGCGATTGTGAGATTCTGATATTGTTTCTGTTGCTGTTTCTGTTTCTCCTATCTTTTTCTCTCTCTTCTTCTACCTCTTTCTTCTTCTTAAACCCTAAAGATTTGAAAGTTCGTTCCTCTTTGGCTGGATTGTTGTGGAATGTTGCCAGCTCAAAGGAGTACGGATTTTCGGGCCTTTACAATTATGGTTAGATACAAGTCCACCTGAACATGCATATACACTCGTATGTAATAATATGCAGACCTCTCTGCTATTATTCCATTAATTGCCGATTTTTCTACAATTATTCATTATACTTGCCATTTTCTGTTATTATATGAAATGTTTATCGATTTTTTTTCAAATATCAGCAATTATTACATATAATTGCAGACTTTTATGAAAATATATGGAATAATTGTAGATTTTTCTACAATTATTCAATATAAGGCATGCTTTTATGCAATTATATCGAATAATTGCATAAAACTCTGTAATTATTCCAAGTAATAACAGAAATGTGCAACTATACCATATAATTGTAGACTATTCTACAATTATTGCATATAATTGCTGATTTTTCTGCAATCATACTATCCAATTACAGACTTTTCTGCAATTATTGCATATAATGCCACTCATTAGAAAGATAACATGTCCAATCATTCTTTTTACGTATGCACAATGTCACTCATTAGAAAGATTACAAAATTTATGTCTTAGTGGTGAAAACGGTTTGTTAATCCATCGTTTATTTATTGCGTTTAAAGATTAATAATTAATAGGGTGCAAAATTTAATATGAATGTGTCCTTCATTTTCACGCATGCACTAATTTTTTACTATGCGTCGGCCTAATATTTCAATTAGCACTATCTCTTTCACAATTTTCATTCCTCTTCCCCTAACTTTCATTTTCCACCCTAACATCTAACCTTAGATTCGTTCAAACCCCTAAAAAACCAATGTAGTTTCGTCCTTTAAAAGTACTAGCAATGGTTAAACTTTTAAAACCAATCATCTACATTAATTCTTCAAATAACTTGGTGTGTTACTCACGGATTTCATCCACTTTTCCACTGCATGCTTTGAGAAAATTGTTGCCCGTTCACTTTAGAAATTGTGATTTGCAGAGGGTCGATGACGCAAGCTTTAGGTTTTAGATGTGTCGGTTTTGCTTGTGATGATGAGGGATCAATTTGCCGCTCGCTCAGAACTCTGAAGCTAGCAGCGTGAATTTCGCTACCAAAGGTCAAAACAAAATTTCGTCGACTAGAAAGTTAAGTAAAGATGATGAGGAACTCAAGGCCAGACTCTTGGAAGGAAAGAATAGGTGGTGTTTTACAAATTTGAGTTAGTGGTCAGTGTTTCAACATTCTTCTTAACCGAAAGCTTTGGAGAAAAAACTTTAGCTACACAGCCTTTTAATGCCTATATTTTTCCATATAAATCTCATATATATTGGAGGTTTCACCTAAAACTGTATATTTCCATGGTCTTGAATTTTAGATGCTTTTGAATTCATAATTTATGTATGTAGATGTTAAGAAGAATCCATTTAAATTCACCAGGTTCATATAATGAAACAATGCCATTTTGGTAATTTATAGGCATTATAGTCACTATGATATATTTGAGGAAGCGGAAGCCACTAGAGCTGCAAGGAAGTATGACCGTTCGGCCACAGAAAATCAAACTGATTTTTACAGAAAGGAAGGTTTGACCCGTTTTTCTCCCACAAAATACCCTTCACAAGTGGTGAGTAACATATCATACCGAACTATGACAACTCAAGGTTTAAGGTACAGGTGGTCGGACCGGTTGAGCCGTCACAAATGTGCTTTTTTTGGCAGTTTAATTGTATATTTGAAATAATTATTATGATAGTACAAATGCACAACATATCGTAAGCCCATGTATCATATTAATGCAAAGTACAGTAGCAAACCATATCACAAATCCAAGTTGTTTTATTTTCTTCACAAAGTATATATTGTCAAATATCATTGAGGTTATGAATCGAAATTATATTATCCTTGCAATATATTGGCAAAGAATAAAAGAGTCAATAAATTTGATTATGGGTTTTATCTATAAGTTGATACACATACAAACAGGCACCTTGCTTATGCAACTTATTTTGGATTTTATTGAACAACAATTATATAAGTTAATTTTATTCCAAATTTGTAAGATCTTCTTTGGTGCAAAAGGCTTTTAGTTATTTACTCATGATAAAGGAGAAGCTTGCAACAGTCATAATTTTTTAATTTCATCAACTAATTGTATCAAGAATAGCATGCGACTAGAAATAAATAAAAGTGGAAATTAAATGTACCTGCAAAGCTTTTGACCATGGAAACAAGAAGGATTAACGCAGAATTTTGGACCGAAGGTGGTTATAGGATGATGCTATGATGGGGGTGGAGGTTGCAATGGAAGCAGCGTAGGTTTTAGGGTTTCTCAATTCAGGGGTAAAATAACAAGAATTAGCATGGATCCGGCTTGGAGAAACACTTTTAAGGCATGGTACAATCACGATTGGAGGTCCAGCCGATGGTTTATATACGAAGACGGTCATATTAAGCACCAGGCCGGTGAAGTCCACGGTCGATGATTTTGACGGTTGAACCACGGTCCGGTCCAGTTCTCAAAACTATGTGTCATATGATCATCAGCTAGTTACATATTTTTTTTAATTACATAAATATTGAATTTTCATATACAATTTCATTTATGAAATTTCTAAGTGTACCTGAAAGGTTGTATGATTGTCATAGAGCATATTCCTATTACTACTCTCTTCACTTATTCTCTGGTTTAACGAAGTTGATAAATATACTTCTAGTGTTCAACTTGGCTTCAACACTGCTGGGGAAAAAATAATATCAAGTGTAAATTGGACAACTAGCATATTTATGGACTGTGAAAGACGTAAATTACTTGTTCTGGTATTTATCTTTTCCTTTTATACATTGCATTTCAACTTTGCTTTGCATTACACTTCTTTTTTGGATATATGATTACCTATAATAACTAATTTGGACTCCCCTCATTTAACTAATATTTGCATTGATAGGAATGCCGAATATGTTCATTATATTAAAATCTTATATTCTTTTTTACAATTGGAAGTAGAGTTGTTCATGATGGTTCCATGTTTATGTTGGTAATTAATATTGCATTTGGTTTTGTATTTGTTTAAACCAGGATTCTATGCAAAAAAAATTTTGAATTTAATATTTTTTTTTGCAGGTTATGATAAATACAAGTCACCTCCCTTGCATTACAAGCGGTATGGATTTTGCTAAAGAGTTGAAAGAAGTGTATGGTTTTACCAGGTTCTAATTCAAATCTCAAAATGAACAATGCATTTTGTTTCCCATATTGAGATAAGTGGAACTAAACATTAACCTAAATAAAATGGAAAAGAAATTGTATGATCAAAGTTGAGTTTTTATTGACATTGCTTAGTGTGTTATCAAGAACTACATTAATTTACTGTTGTTGAAATTTTATAATTAGTAATATATCACCAACCTAAAAGAAACGATAACAACAAAATCTTCATTTGCTAGTAACATCAAACTTGATTTACTCATTTAGTTATTTAACATTTTATTAAATTTTATATAAGTAGTTGAACCAACTATGAAAATATTTATTAATGAATAGTACTAGATTGTGATTTTTGAAACTTGAAAGGAAATCATGCCATTCTAATTTGTTTTTTAATTCACAAAAATATTTAATACTTTGCATTATTTATTTTATAGAATAGACATAATTTAATATCAAATTTTATATGTACAATTCTTTGATTAAAGAATAGGGTTAGATAATTCCTTGAAATTCCTGAAAATCAATAGTCGGATGATTGCGATAGGATTAAGTCATTTTGGAAACGGAGGCGGTCTATTTTTGATCAATTTATCACAAATATGAGTCAATAATAAATCTAGACACATTTTACTATGTATGTAACTTAGATATATGCAAGGCAATGCTATTATTATTGAAATAATATAAATTCTCTATCCAAGGATTGGTTGCTGATTGTACAGGATATATACACATGAATACAAGACTGTTCATAACTACAATTTTTATTAGTTATTTCTTAAATTGTCGGATATGGCCAATCTATGATCCTTATTTCAGCACCTATTATATGGCATTTTGACCCAGCTATATCCGACCTAATTAGACAACTAAGACTCGACTGACATCGTGATTGACAAGTCAGATTAACAATCACGACGCCCGTAGATCAAACACAGATAATAATATGAAGCAGTGGCGAAGTGAAAGCAACAGATGGACTCAATAAAATGATAAAAGTATAAAAATATACCATTTACTAAGGAAGGATCGGATATGATCCATATTCATTAATTATGGATCGTACCGTTTCGATATTACAGTTCCACTTAATGGAAAACGGTCGATATCTCAAAATCTACAAGTCAAATACATATGAAACTTTTGGAATATTAATATATCAAAGTGTAGAGCCCATCGTGTCGATTGCATGCCAAAACGATCCCATAAAATGATCTGTACTGATCGTTATTGTGAAAGATGTGGGACCCGCAATCAATACCATGACTTCTTTTGGATCTGGAGATTTCGTTACCGAATTTCAAGAAGATATATCACCATCTTCACCTATTAATTATAGACTTGATCTTTCATTCTCAATATCTTTATGCTGCTTGTTGCTTTGTTCTTTTTGTAACTAAGGGCTCTAGTCTGATCCATCCCTCTACATTTAGCAATACAAGTGATAAATAAAGTTATTTCTCCAAACTGGACGTAACCATTCAACGCCGAACCACTATAAATCGTTATGTTCTTATTATTGCTTATTTTGTATTATTAGATTTTTTCCTTTTTTTATTTATTATTTTCATTTATTTCTCTACAAAAATTTCTATTGGGTGTTTGTGCCAATTTTTGATGTAAACATTTTGGTGCTTTCATTGAGAGGAAGATTCACAGCTCTATTTGGATCCGCTTGCTACTATTGGATTGCATAAATACTACGAAGAGATTTAGAACTATCTTTAAGTAGTTTATCCATTCTTTTCGGATTTGCAGAAATTCAAGGAAAACTATCAATAATGGCTAGGAATACCAGATCTACTACTCAAAATGCAGACGGAAATGATAACATCAGCATCTAGCAAGGAGGCTAGAGCAATCGACCAGTAGATGGTAATGCTACCAATCCAGTTGATGTCTAGAATCTAGGTGAATCTATCATGAGAGCTGATTTCTAGAATCTGATAAGAGTACTCACGGATAGTCGTCTATAGTTGAAACAGTAGATTCAAGCCAATATCGATATAATGAATCAACTCAGAGATCAACAATGGAGGAAGGCTAGTAGAAAGCCAACTCCCTATTTTGCATCGAAAAGCTCAATTTCATCAAATGACTAAGATGTAGATGTCGCAGAACCGAGGGATACGACGTTGAAATGTCGAGCCACCATTACCCGATCGATCGAGACATATAATAACGACCGGTATCGATCCATCTGGAATGATTTCGTGCTGATTCAACTTTTGGAGTTGTTACCTTTCTAGAATGACAACAATGTAAAATCATGCAACACACATCAAGAGGATGTTGAGCCAACAAGGCATGAAACATCCGTAGAGATCGACTGGACTATTCATGTGAGGTGGAGTACGACTACCACTTGGCTCCAACTATCCAAACGCCAGCTTGTCGACTATAATCAAATAGTTATTAAAAGAAAGCCAAGGCTTGACCAATGATGATTAGAGATATCTAGGAGCCATACCCCATTCATTGGTAATATTCTACTGGTGAAGTATCCAATGAGGTTCAACATCTCGTCAATGCCCTCCTACAAGGGAAAAACCAGCTTCAGGCAGCACATCATGAGATATGAATGGCTGGTGCATTCTACACGAGCTGATAATGCCATAAAATGCTGATGTTTTCCTATGACTCTCTATGACATAGCGACAATGTGGTCTATGTGATTACTCCTATGGAAAATATCTAGATTTGATGATTCAGCAAAAAAATTATGGAGCTGCCCCATATGCACGCAACACGCCCTAAAGGTGTAATGCCCTATCAAGTGTGATCCACACTTCTGGAGAATCACTGAAAGGCTACTTAGTGAGATTTCACACAAGCATCACAGTAGTCTGTAATCCGAATGACCATTCAATATTGATGGTGTTAACAAGAGGGACTGAACCAGAATCTGACTTTGGCGATTGATTAGCTGGCAAACCACGCGCAACGTTGGAGCATTTCTATGCAAAAGCAGCTTAGTATTTCAGAAAAAAGAAAGCTAAATGCTCTTGGAACAAGAATGTTGTGGGATCGAGTGGAGTGGGAGTGCAAAGTAACATTGCAGTGAAATAGTTCAGGGAGAGTTTGGGAAAAGTTCAAGTAAATGTATAAAATAACTGAATCAACAAAAGAAAGACGAGATAGGAACCGTGAACGAAAGAGGGATGCTGGAAGAGGAAAGATTAGGATTCCAACGTATGATACCTACACGCCGCTGAATACATCTCTGGAGAATGTCTACTTGTTCACATATAATATAATTAATTATAGGAAGCCACCTCTAAAAGAATCAACAGAGAAGTAGAAGCAGACTAGAAGATACTATCGGTTCCGTGAATGCTATGGTCATAATGCAAATGAATGTAGGCATCTGTGACGACCCACAAATCCATATCCTTTGAATCGACAATATTCCATACATGTACGACCCAAAAAGCACAAACTGACGGAAAGTCAAGAGAAAGAAAAGAAGAGAGAAGAAAGAGAGAAGATAAAACCAAACAGAACAATACAGAATCTCACATCGCAGCGGAAAATATATAATATCATATCAATGATCTTTACAAAACAGAAACTGTATATATACACACACATCAATCAAAGTTCAACAATCAAACAATAGTTATCAGCCCGAATAGTTATAATAATATGGCCTTACAAATTTCGATAATTTAAACAACTAAGAACAGTGGATAATCAATAATCAAAACAGATACACGTATACAAAATGAAGATCTCCAGCTCTCCTACTGAAGCTCCAAAGGCACCAAATCTAAACCTGTAAATATACTAGGTCTGACCCAAGCATTGAAAGGGAAGAACGCCCGGATCAGTCTGGTAAACCAGTGTGAGAAACACACTCAACTGAATTTATTAAGTTACCAAACTTTTCCTTTATTAAAACAAAAGTATCTCGTAAGACACGCCCACACATAAACACAGACATGTTTTTACCTTACGATAACTAAAACATTTCATATCAAACTCATGTGATATTATACTAGTGTCTAGTATACAAATAATATTTAAAATAGCCGAAATTGTTACCATTATTAAATTCCAGCATACTAGGCTCTACAAATAAAATGGAAGGTACGTAGTGGAGTTTGGATTTCCATACAAATGACCAGGTGAAGGGACTACCTTCCGGCAGTACATCTCTAGAAAAATGTACCGAGGACCTTCACAAAGGATCCTCTACCAACACAAGACCGGCCCACCTCTATAACTAGACGGTGCCGATATATCATCCTCCGGTCGTTACCGACCTTTACCGAGAGCCCTCTAGCATACAAACCACAGTAATCAGATACAGACGTCATAGCGTGCAAAGATATATCTAGAAGAGGATGATCATATCCTACTTGGGAATGACCTACTTAGCCTTGCCGCATCTAACCCAGTTTGGTCATTTCCGGTTGATGAGGCTAGAGGTAACGATTACCTTTCACAGAGCACAATCACATCACTTTGAATGCCACACGGACATTTCTGTTGACTACTAATTGCCTTCCACAAAAATACAACCCTTAAGCTCGTATGTCTCAAGGAGGGTGTTAAGCTAAGAGAAGTTGCCTTCTCTGCCACCAATGATGTACGTTTGTAAAAACCGATGTACATAATCTGTAGAAATGCAATGTCAGACAAACATCCATACAAGTTGTCCAAGAACAGGACAAACCAAAGGTACTTTCCTACCACATCCTGACGGGAAATCCATAGAATTAGTAGCGAATAGTCCTCGCACTGGATATTTCATAAATGAAGAGACCACTGCTACTGGATGTATATTGGGATTTTAACCCCCAATGATCAACAAGCAGTCCCCCACTATGAAAATCCGAAATAACAATATCATCACAAGTAACCTGCACAATCATCGCATATACGTTGCTCCGAAGTGGTTTATCTGATCCCGGTCTCTTCGCACCAACAACGCAAAAGCATTTATCAACCTCACATAGAAACTAAGTCTCGTAGACTTATCACGTCACCAACTTTCAACTTGCTATCCTTCGGGCCAAGAAGGAAGCTCGATAGATTGGAGTAATACTCCGCACTATACGAATCAACATCCTCAACACAAACGATAATCAAGCCTACACAGAAGGCTACGTACAAAGTGTACGACTAACTAGTTCCCACATCAAGTCGAGGAACTAAAATTTTGGTCAAGTTTGATAGTCGGTTATTTAAATATCAAAGCAAACAAACAAATATTCGGCACCATAACAATCACTGGGCCCTTTATGTGATATCCCGGAAATTTGGCAATATAAATTTAATATCTGTGTTTAAAATTGAATTGATTTGATAAATTTTGATAATAAATTTTGAATTGATCTAGTAATCATCTTTTAATAAATATTTAAATTTGTAGCTTTTATCTTTTAAAGCAAATAAACTGTTTCCTATTTATAATATATATAATTGTATATATTGTAAATATATAAACTTTGATTTGGAATTTAGTAAATGAATCAATTTTCTAATTTTAATTTATTTTTGGTAAACTGGAAATTTGATTTAAAATTAACAATTGGCTTTTCAAAGCAATTTAACAAATAATTATATGGTTTATATTAAAGGTAAATCTTATTTGTTTAAGTTTATATTTCTAATTAGCTTAAATATGAATTTAAATTTGATTAGCGTAAAAACTTTGTTTTATTTTATTTTTAAATATTAATTTAAAATACAAATTACAAATGATCATAATTTGTTTATAATCTCTTTTATAAATCATTTTAAATATTGTTTAATTTATTATTTTTAAATAATAATTATAATACTTAGTTTTTCATAAACATAAATAAATTTTTAGAAATAGATTGTTATTTTTAAATTTAATAAGAATTATATATGCACACATATATAACTTGATTTTCTAAAAAAAATTGATTTGATAAATTAATTTGAATTTGAATTTGATGTTATGAAATTTAATAGAATAAATATTTAAAAATATTTGGTTAAGCTTATATTTATAATTTGATTGTTTTCATTTCTTTTTAATTTAAAAAAAGAAAGAAATTCATTTATATATGCATAAGGAAATAAATAAGTTAAATTTTTTATAAATAATTTAATTTAAATTAAAATACTCTTAATTTACATGTGTAAGTTTCTTAGTACACCTAAGTAGACATGTGTTAAGGCCTAAACTAAGTTAAGTGACAAATGTTAAGAATAGAAACAAGTGTCCTTTAAACTTTTCTTTTTCTTTTATTTTTAATTGAATCAAAATTTACTTATATAAACTTAACCCTCCTCATTTTATCTTCTTTCCTTCCTATTCTTCTTTTTCAAAACCTTGAAAAATCTTCAGCTAAGATCTGAAATCAAAACAGAGAAATTCTGTTCAAAACTAAGATCTGCAAATAATCCCCTCAAAATAAGACTAAAACCAATATTTTCCTTTAAAATCAAATCTAAATCAAAATCTGTAAATTCCCCCAAAGAAACCAAAATGAAACCAATTTGCAACACTCTGAGGTCCTGCATGCATTTCTTTCTGGAAGCCTGCATATTTTTTGGAAAGCATACAAACATGCATGCATCAGGGAGAAAAGGCATTTGACTGAATCTAGAATTAAAGCTTTAAAAAATATAAGAAGAAGCAACCTGAAGCTTTCAAAGGCCTGCAATTCTTTTTTCTGGAACCTGCATGCAGTTATAAAAATCAAGGAGCAATGCAGAAAACAAGATGAATGTTTTTAAAAATCAAATTGCAGTTTTTAAAGTACTGAAGCAACATAAAGCATTCAGATTCAAAGCTTTCAATAAATATGGATGCTCTACTCCTAAAATCTGTGAGTAACCTCACTCTTTTAAAGATTAAGTATGAATTTTGGTTGTTTACTTTACTCTGGAAATAAAAATATTTGCATGTCATTTACAAGTTCATTGCTGGTATTTATATATATGAATATATATATATATATATATATATATATATAGTTGTGTATGCTTCTGGGAAATCTGTTCTCTGTACTTAAGTTCCAGGTTTTAATAATGTGCTTAAAACTCCATTTCAGTTGATCTAATCTGTGTTAAGGATTTATGATTAAATCAAAATATGGTTATGTAATATAAGTTTAAAGTTTAAGTTTTTATTTAATAAAAAAGAGAAAACCTATAATGTCTCTGGAAATTGCTAGATACAACAGAACAATTTTTGAAAGTAGGAATTTGATCTCACAGATTCATTAATCAAAAAGTATAAATTGATTTCTTAATCTAATACTTGAAATTTTAAAAACTAAAATTAGAATTTTTAGTTGTATTTGATTAAGCAATTCTGGTTTAACCAGAAATCATAATTTAGGTTGATTCTGCCGATCTAGGAAGTTTGGGTGGCCAGTATCATTGCTGGTGATGGAGTGTTGATCAGAATTGCAGGGAAAAATGGAAGTTGATGGATTAATGCAGTGAGGCACTAGTAATTAGGGATTGAAATATTTAAGCCCTAGTTTACCGATTCATCTGAAATTGAGTGACGCGGCTTTTATAAGCGACCGAGTGGTTCCAGATTTTAGTAAGTGATTGATGGAGCGTGGAGGAGTTTGAGGCTAGTGGCGTAATTTCGTTGATGATCACAATTTTGAGATTGAGGCGTTTGCAGATGCGACATTGTTCAAATTTTGAGCTCGAATGCGCATTTTTGATTTGGGGTTTCTGCAGTTGGATTGAAGGTCGATTTGGTGTTGGAGGATGATCGGCGACTTGCGCATGGGGTCGCGAGAGGTCGGAGTTGATTGCCGTGGCAGTGCAGGTGCACGGCGTTCTTGGACTATCAGCTGTTTGTTTGTTTTGGGGAAGAGGGGTTTCTCGTGTTTGTTTCGGGTTGTTTGTGTTTCTGCTCGAAGTTGCGGGATGGTGGTCTCGAAGTTGTAATGTTGTAGGCTTGGGTAATTGGGTTGATACAGGTTTATATATTAAAACCTGACAGTTTTAGTTTGAGCAATACTCAGGTGAAATATTACTCGAGTTACTCGAGTTTGCTCGATCTAGTTTGGCTGTAGTTTACAAATTTTTCATGTTTCAAAATTTTAAACTGAAATTTAAAGTACTTAGTAAAGATTTAAAATATGTTTTAAATCCAATTTTAAATTATGGATTCAAGTTAATTTGAAATCCCAAGCTGGAAATGAATAAGTTTTAAAATTCAAATTTGATTCAAATACTTTAAAGGTGTTTATTGTTTAATAATGTTTTTAAAGAAATTTGAATTTAAACTGGAATTTGAAAATGTAAAGAAATATTTTTAAACAAAGTTTAAATTTGATTCAAATCTGAATTTGAATCTTTGGTTTAAAATTAAATTTAAGTTTTATAAATTTAAGTATTTTAACAATTTTAAATGATAAGTAAAATTTGGATGTTTGAATTTAAAAAGAAATTTGTTTTAAATCTTGTAAAATTTATTTTATAAGAAAAGTATTATTTATCATGTAAAATTTAAAGGTTTTAAATTTATTTTAAAAACTTGTTAAAGTTAAATTAGCAATTAATGATTTGTATTTCATTTAATTATTAGGGAAATTAAATGAATAGTTAATATATTTAATAAATTAATGAAATGGATAATTACTTAAGGTAATTAAGGATTTAATCTTAAGGGTTAAAGATTAACTATTCTTAGAATAATTAACTTGTAATTAAGAATAATTAATTAAATAAGATATGATTTTTATTTAATGATTAATATTTAATTAATCAAGTAATAAAGGATTAATTAAGTCACAATTAATACTTAGTTAATTGAATAATTAGAGGTTAATTAATGGGTTAATTAATGACTAAGTAATTTGTAATTAATAATGATTAAATAAGTTAATTATTTTAGAAAAATAATTAATGAATCATTAATAGTTAGTGAAGGTCATTAACTAAGGATTATTTAATAATTAATTAATGTGATTAATTTCTAATAATTAATTAGATTAATTAATTTAAAGATAATCATTTGTGTAAATTGTTAAGTATAATTACTTATGGAAGTAATTAAGGAATTAATTACTTATTGTAATTAATTGAGTTTAATTTGATTTGATTAAGTTAACTAATTCAGTTTAATTAATTTAAATTAATCAATTGATGATTTGTGGAGTATAATAACTCAATGTAATTTAATGAAGAGAAATTACTCAGGAAAGTAATTAATGGGTGATTACTGTATGTAACTAATTGAAATGATTTGATGATGAAGTAATTTGAGTATAATTACTTTGTGAATTATTCAAGGGATTAATTAGAGATAATTAATTATTTAGTAATTAATTTATTTTATGAAGTAATTAAGGGAAATTTATTTACTGAATGGAGTTAATCAAGGGTGATTAACAATTATGGTTTAAATAAAGATTAATTACTTAATGTAATTAATTTAAATAGAAAATGTAATTAGAGATCATTAATTATTATAATCAATGATGTAATTAAAAATGGATTTAATTAGAAATAATTAATAAATGAAGAAATTAATTAATGTAATTAATTAAGAAGTGAGGTAATAAATTATAGTTAATTAATTAAGGAAGTAATTAAAGATTAATTACTGTATTTGATTAAGTATAATTAATTTGAGAAATTAATTAGTGGATAATTACTTGAATGTAATTAAAGGTTAATTAATCAGGGAATGATTAATTAAAATGAATAATTGATTGATGATTAATTAATTGATTGATAATTAATTAATAGTGATGTAAGCTAGATTTATATTGGTGAAGTAATTAATTTAATTAATTTTAAATTAATTAGAGATGATGTAATTAATCTAATTCATTTTAAATTAATTATATTTGATGTGATTATTAATCATTGCTATATGGATGGATGATATTGCCTTGAATGGTTGAATCTCAGATATGAGATTAGTAATGTTGAGAGATATGAATGCATTGGTTGCACTGTGATGATGATTTGGATTACCTTTTGATAATGATAATATGGATTATCTGTGTGATGATAATATTGATTATCAATTGTGAATCTGTGATTTATCTATCTGTGTATATAGATAATTAAATTGTTTTAAACCTTTAAAACAACTTGGATTTAAAAGACACGCTTTGGATTTCGATGAGACCAGGATCGGGTTTCCATATTTGGATATCCGAAAACCCCATCGATCCAAATTAACGATAGGTTGTGATCACTTGTGAAGAGTGAAGACTCGAGGTGTAAGAACTATTCGTCCGTATAACTCTGGGGGTGATTCCGTGATGAGTTTGACGGAGCTAGTTCTTATAGGTTCGAGATGGAGATTTAGAGTGCAAGGGTTATCATCGTTAACTCTGAGGGTGATTCCAAAATGAGTGTAACGAGATAATGCCTTCGGTTTCGTTCGAACTCGGAACGAACTTGTATGGATTGAATGCTTTCAGAACATCGTCAGGTGGACGATGAGCATTCTAAGAGATGTGTTCTCTAAAGGTAATCGTAGCCTCAAGCCTCATCCACCGGGAATGGCTAAAACAGGGGAGGTGCAGCAAGGCTAAGTGGGTCATGCCCAAGTAGGACAAGATTTTCCCCTGTCTAGAGGTCCCTTTTTATTTCGGCTGTGTGGGCGGTTGGATGTACAACAATTGCGGGGTTTTCTTGTTCGGAACTGTTCAGTAAGGAATGGTTCTGGTCTTGTGTTGTAGGAGAGAGGGCGTACTCCTCGGTACGTTGATCTAGGCCACGTACTGTGACGGGCGGTACCCCAGTAGCCCTACCATTGATGGAGTCCAAAATCCAATAAGTGCCAACGGTTTTGATTGTATTACCCACTTTTGTGGCTAGTGGCTGGAATTTAATCATGTAACAATTTCGGCTATTTCATATTTACTTGAAAACTCTAGACCTATTATAATATCATCGGATTTCCTATCAAATGTTTTGGTTAGCGTAAGGTAAAAACTTTTCCATGTTTATGTGTGGGAAGTCTTACGTGATACCTTTCTTTTCAAAGGTTTTTTCAAAGTTAACCAACTTTAACCTGTTACTCACACCAGACCCATGTCTAACCCAGAGTTTTATCTTCTGTTTTCTTAAACTCTTGGGTACTTAAATTTTTACGAGTAGCCAAGGGATTCAGGTTAGCTTTTGACGAATTATGGAGGAGCAATGGAGCAGAAGGCTTCGGCGTTAGATATATAGTTCCGCTGTGTGTTCTCTATGTCGGTATCTCTTGTTTGAGTTGTATTGAGTTGTAATAACTAGACAGGTGTTATAACTGTCTAGTATGTGATGTATATTTTGTGTAACTCTGATTAGTGTTGTATACTATGTAATATTTATGTTATTGATATAATTTATTCATACCGCTGTTGAGATTCTGATGTTGTTTCTTCTTTCTTCTCTTTCTTTTCTCTTTTCTATCCCTTTCTTTCTTCAAGATGATGCGATTTTCTGTGGTGAGAAAGTCGGGTCGTCACACTTTAATTAATCTTTTATTAATTAAACCGTTTGCTAAATATTCACTTCAAATTATCTTTAAAAAGATATATTCTCAAAATCATTTCAACATTGGAAAACATTTCCAACACTTACAAAATAATAAGTAATTCACAAATCAATTTATTTTCAACATTTGAAAAATATTACATATACTTTAATCACGATTAAGTATGTTTTTTATTCTTTAAGGAAAACGTTCTTTTAAACACATTTATTTGGGTCAAAACAAATGCTGCGTAAAACATCGTTAGGACAACCCAAAATCACTAGTATAGGGATTCGAAAATAAGATAGATATATAAATCCCAATACCATACATAAACATTTCCTTTCGAAAATCATTTACTATAACAACAGTGTTATAGTCCATCATTTCCTTACTTTTCGAAAACGTCTATTTCAACAATAAATGTTGAAATCTATGTATTCGATATTTAACACATTTTAACATCTTCAAATCATTTAACTTCATTTAAAAGATCACTTTCAAAAACATTTATTAAAAGACTATTCACTGTCCAAAATCGTGAATATAGTTCTCTAACCAAAGTAAATATTTCTACACGTTTATCAAAGGATAATCCACTGTCCAAAATCATGGATATAATTCTCTAACCAAAATCAATACTATTGCACATTAAATTTAAAAGGATAATTCACTGTCCAAAATCATGAATATAATCCCTTTAAATAAACTTCTATATTTAACTTATCGAATTCATTTGATTTCGGATTTATAAAGCAATGTTTATAAATTCCATTTATATTTATAAAAACTTCAATATACAAAATTTCTATATTAACCAAATCCATTTATAACTCAATTATATACCAAACAGCCAAATTATAAGTTAATAACTTATAATTCATTTATTTTACAAAATTCGTTCCTTTAATAACTTCGTGACTTCATAAATCTTATTTACTTATAAGATTTACTTATACTTCATCTTAACAATTTTAAAACTCCATTCTAATTCCATTATTTCGATTTATAAAATTCAATTTAATAAATCTTATATGTAAAACCATTTATAAAAATTTCAAAAATCCCAATTTAAACTATTTACAAAATAGTTAACTCTATGTTCCAAAAATCACGTTTTAATATATATTTCAAAAAAGTCATAATTTTTATAACATAAAAATTATAACGTTTATTTATTTAAAATGAATCATTTCCAAAATTTAATAAAACATATACTTTCAAAAAATCACATTAAAATCCTTTTGAATTTGGAAATCATCACTTTAAAATTTTTAAATTTCCAAAATATGGCCCAATGCTGCAACAGCACCAAATACAACAATCACGGCATCCAAAACATCATATATCATATGATAACAGAATATATAACAATATCTGTAAATAAACTAATACAGGTAAGGAATCCAGTTGGATCCCTCCAACCTGTCACCTGCAACAAATATACATATTCGAATATGTGTACAATGTCCGCTTCAAGGCAGATGCGCATACAAAGGGTCATTCGCTCATACACGGGAACGTATAAGGTCATCTGCTCCACTAGGCAGGTATATATCCAAACATCAATCAATATATCATATATTATCCAAACAATCATCAATCATCATATAATAAATTATTTCGCACTCACATAAAAATATTAGTGAGTCAGAAAGAGTGAGTTGTACTCACATTGCATCCAATAGCAGTTTCAGTGTTTTATTCGGAATAAAATTAAATGAGCGTTTAATTTTACCCAAAATTCACACTAGCTCCAATCAACTCCGAACTAGCTCCATCGTATAGTGTTCGTCCATACGAAGCCAACGCAAGTCGTTTCGTGTGAAACGGACCTCGTATCAAAGAGTTATGCAATTTAGAAGTTTGAACGAATTTATATTATATAATTTTATTTCCTATTTCCAACCTTTTATTCATCCTGGCCGTTCGATTTCTTTGATGAACTTCTGGCCGCTTGTGCCTTTCTTCCTCCCAGGCAATAGCGAACGAATAAAAACCCATGGCCACGCTATTTGCTCGATTTAACTTTAAAGCCCTTCACGTGAGCCGCCATCGGCCTGAGTATGGATGAACTCGGCACCACCAACGCGTCAATTTTTGTGCTCAAACGCGAAATGTTCATCATCGATTTGTTGACCATTCATAGCTTGAAATCCCATCTTGGCCGTTGGATTTGTAGATAGGGTTAAGCTCTACAATTTTTGTTTAGGAAGTTTCTCGTGATAGCAAATGGATTTGAAGAAATCAAAGGGGAAATGAAATGATTTTCTGGCCGTGGAAACGAAAATGGCGGCTAGCCCTAGTCCCCTTTTGGGTTTATGAAAATTAGAGAAAGTTATGACCTTTTATAGAAAATTTGACGACACTATTCACCCAAAAAAATTTCGAACTCCGAACGAAGCGTGCCGCCTGGCGTTTATAATGTTTTACCCCTATTCCGAACGCAATGGAATATATATCGAGAGCCAATTCGATCGTATTTGGAAGATATGTTTTTGAAACGACTATTTAAATTTAAAATTCACTTAAACTGATTTCTACGCGTTTTAGCTTGCCCCGGACAAACCATAAATCCGATTGACCCGAAATTTGAAATCTAACAATAATATACCATTACAGATCCGATGAAACTAGTTTTGTCAAAATCCGAGACTGTTTGAAAAATAACTATTTTTACACATAAATTAAATATTAAAATATTCAATTTCTACAAATTAACTTTTAATTCAATTTTAAAAGTTCTTTGACATCATTCTAATTCAAATAGAATTTAATTCAACTTTATAAATCATTTTTATTCACATTTAATCCAAATTTCAATTATTTATGCAATTCCAAATATTAAACAATTTAATTATCCAATTAAATTCAAATATTCAAAATATTATTTATTCAGTTTATAAACTTTACTTGTGCATATATAAAATCAATTAAATATACAAATAACGAATGATGGAAATTTTGGGTCGTTACATTCTCCCCTACTTAAAAGAATTTCGTCCTCGAAATTACCAAGTAAGAAAAAGTTACAAAATTCATTAACTTTTCAAAATAACTCATTAAAACTAGATTTTCCAAATTCACTTAAATGTTTAACTTTTCCAAAATCCATTCGTTAAAATTCTTACAAAAACTTTTCTAAGTTTTCAAATCCATATACAGTTGTTATCTTTTCAAAACCAACCAAAACTTTTCTAAGTTTTCAAATCCATATATAGTTGTTATCTTTTCAAAACCAACCAAAACTTTAACTTAATATCAAAATTTTAGTTTTCACAAATTTTTCCAATTTTACCAAAAGAATTCCAACGCCTTGAATTTTCAAAAAAAATCATCAGCGTCTCCTTTGCGCGGTTCGATCCGGAAAAAAAAAGCAATATATATCACAAATATACATCTCATCATCAAGGATGAGGCATCCCGAAGGGAAAAAAAGTGTAGAAGTACGATGTGTAATCCGAGATATGTACCTTATATATTATTAGCGAGCATATACGGCTAATATAGTGCGAAAGCGAGCTCCAAAAGCGAAACAAGCGCCATACACACCTACTAAATACTCAACAAACCATGAGAAACATGTATATATGAAAGTAATATCAGTATACAACATATACCAGCAACTATATATGTCAATATAGCAGATGCAATCAAAAACAACAAATCCAACATCCAACAACTATCATCCAACAATCCAAATCTATCCAATCAATCAATATACATACACTTCTTATTAATATTCATTGTATTGGTTTTCAATTTAATCACATTTGATTCATTAACATTGGATTTACTAACATTCATTTACTCATATTCAGTTAGTTTACATTCACTAATTTACATTCAAGTTAGTTCATTTTCAATTCAAATTAAATTCAATTCTATTTAAATTTATTTACTTCTACTTCGAATTCAATTACTTTAGCTTTCAATTTCATTAACTCTATTTCATATGAATTTTTTATTCAATCAACTAGCATCCATCTAACAATCAATGCATATCCAACATTACCAAATTAATTTACATTACATTCATTTACATTCAATTTGGTTTAACATTCAATTGACTTTCATTCAATTATTCAATTCACAGCTTCTTAACTTAAGTTTTGTTCAATTCTTATTCATTCACTAATTCGATTGCTAATTCATTTAACAAATAAAGTTGAATTTCCTTATATAACTCAAGTTCATATTCATCACTTCATTTTATTAATTCACTTTATTAATTTACTTCGATACCATAATCAACTTTATTTAACATCACTTAAGTTATGTTTCACTTCATCTTCATTTACGTTTACTTTCACTATACAACTTAAGTTCATCTCTAATTCATTTCAAATCCCAAATCATTATTCAAATTCATATTTATTTTGCTTAACAATTTTTTTTAACCATTTTAATATTTGATTTTACTTATCTTTTTCTCATTTTTATAAGTTGTACAACTTATTTATTCATAATTCCGTGAACATCTACCTAAGTTCACTTCCATTCACTAAACTCATTCTTTATAATTTCAAATCCAATTCACTTTATTAACTTTCCTTTAGTTAAATTTCCAATCATATAATTCACTTACTAACTCAAATTTCTTTCAACTTTACTAAAGTAAATTCTTACTTCATATTATAAGTCCAAAACTTATTTTACTCATATTTATCAATTACAACTTGGATTTTAAACCAAATTTGTTTATCAAAACAAAACTTCAATTTCAATTTACTATTGGTAGCAAATCCATCACACAGAAACTCAAAAATAATACTGATGATGCTACAGTCATCACCCTTATTATTTTCCAGCAACAGTAGTGAATTCAGTGCTTTATATTCTTTTTTTTCTTTTATTTATAAATCACTTTAACTTTTTAAGAATAACTCCCAAAATCAGCAGAATTCAAATTTTCAAATAATTAGTCTAAGTCCATTTATATTTTCAATTCACATTTACGAATATACTCATGTTGTTTAATTTATTATATACAAGATTATTTCACAATTGTAAATCATATTAATTATAATTCCATACTTATAATTCATTTTCTTATATAATGTATTCTTTTACGATTGTTGTTTTTATTTAGATTATTCAAACATCTTTTATTATCTTATATATATCTTTATTTTCCAACAATCAACATTTATTTACACTCTACTAATTCTGAAAAATAGTTTCCGTTATATATAAAATATAATAGAGGTAAAATTATTTCGTTTACCCAATTAAAAATGATACTATGTCTACTTGCCTCGTTTAAGTGTTTGGAAATCCCTATCGATAATATGGCGTCCCACATACCGACCAGAATTCACAAACAGCTCAACGGATAAACAAACACAATATAAAACATTTTATATCACTAACAAATACATGCTTATATATATAATACACTCAACTACATCTAGGGTGCCACTGTCCCTATCTATACTGAGTACACATCAAAGCTTAGGAATATACGAAATCTAAGCTCCGATACCAAATGTGATGATCTAGGCTTTTCAACCATAGTCACTTTCCGCCGTAGCTTACACTGGTATCTCAGGCTTTGCTTTTACAGCCAGCCTCTCGACTGAAACCAACCCTTCGATACTCGATCTCAGGGATATGTAGGAGTAAGAGTCATCTGTTCGCTACCTAACAAGAAGCGAGAACCCCTATCATGTACGAACCTCACTAAGCAAAGCGGATAATCAATAATCAAAACAGATATGCATATGCGAAATGAAGATCTCCAGCTCTCCTGCTGAAGCTCCAAAGGCACCAAATCTAAACTTGTAAATATACACGGTCTTACCCGAGTATTGAAAGGGAAGAATGCCCGGATCAGTCTGGTAAACCAGCATGAGAAACACACTCAACTGAATTTATTAAGTTACCAAACTTTTCCTTTATCAAAACAAAAGTATCTCGTAAGACACACCCACACATTAACACGGACATGTTTTTACCTTACGATAACTAAAACATTTCATATCAAACTCATGTGATATTATACTAGCGTCTAGTATACAAATAATATTTAAAATAGCCGAAATTGTTACCATTATTAAATTCCAGCATACTAGGCTCCACAAATAAAATGGCAGGTACGTAGTGGAGTTTGCATTTCCATACAAATGACCAGATGAAGGGACTACCTTTTGGTAGTACATCTCTAGAAAAATGTACCGAGGACCATCACAAAGGATCCTCTACCAACACAAGACCGGCCCACCTCTATAACTAATGGTACCGAATATATCATCCTCCGGTCGTTACCGACCTTTACCGAGGTCCCTCTAGCATAAAAACCACAATAATCAGATACATGACATCATAACATGCAAAGATATATCTAGAAGATGATGATCATATCCTACTTGGGAATGACCCACTTAGCCTTGCGCATCGAACCCTGTTTTGGTCATTTCTGGTTGATTAGGCTAGAGGTAACGATTATCTTTCACAAAGCACAATCACATCACTTTGAATGCCACACGACCATTTCCGTTGACTACTAATTGTCTTCCACAAAAATACAACCCATAAGCTCGTATGTCTCAAGGAAGGTGTTAAGCTAAGAGAAGTTTCCTTCTCCGCCACCACTGATGTACGTTTGTAAAAACCAATGTACAAAATCTATAGAAATGCAATGTCAGACAAACATCCATACAAGTTGTCCAGAAACAGGAAAAACCGAAGGTACTTTCCTACCACGTCTTGTCGGGAAATCCCTAGGATTAGTAGCAAATAGTTCTCGCATTGGATATTTCATAAATGAAGAGACCACTGCTACTGGATGTATATTGGGATTTTAACCCCAAATAATCAACAAGCAGTCCCCCACTATGAAAATCCAAAATAACAATATCATCACAAGCAACCTGCACAATCATCGCATATACGTTGGTCCGAAGTTGTTTTCAGATAGATCTGATCCCGGTCTCTTCGCACCAACAACGGAAAAGCGTTTCTCAACCTCACACAGAAACTAAGTCTCATAGACTTATCACGTCTCCAACTGTCAACTTGCTATTCTTCGGGCCAAGAAGGAAGCTCGAGATTGGAGTAATACTCCGCACTATACGAATCTACATCCTCAACACAAACGATAATCAAGCCTACACAGAAGGCTACATACTAAGTGTTAGACTAAATAGTTCGCACATCAAGTCGAGGAACTAAAATTTTGGCCAAGTTTGATAGTCGGTAATTTAACTATCAAAGCAAACAAACAAATATTCAGCACCATAACAATCACTGGGCCCTTTAATTAATCTTTTATTAATTAAACCGTTTGTCAAATATTCACTTCAAATTATCTTTAAAAACATATATTCTCAAAATCATTTCAACATTGGAAACATTTCCATATACTTATAAAATAATAATTAATTCACAAATCAGTTTATTTTCAACATTTGGAAAATATTGCATATAGATAAATCACGATTAAGTATATATTTTATTCTTTAAGGAAAACGTTCTTTTAAACACATTTATTTGGGTCAAAATGAATGCTGCGTAAAACATCGTTACGACAACCCAAAATCACTAGTATAGGGATTCGAAAATAAGATAGATATATAAATCCCAACACCATACAAAAACATTTCCTTTCGAAAATTATTTACTATAACAACAGTGTTATAGTCCATCATTTCCTTACTTCTCAAGAATGTCTATTTCAACAATGAATGTTGAAATCTATGTATCTGATATTCAACACATTTTTAAAACATCTTTAAATCGTTTAACTTCATTTAAAAGATCACTTTCAAAAACATTTATTAAAAGATTATCCACTGTCCAAAATCGTGAATATAGTTCTCTAACCAAACTCAATATTTCTACACATTTATCAAAGGATAATCCACTGTACAAAATCGTGGATATAATTCTCTAACCAAAATTAATACTTTTGCACATTAAATTTAAAAGGATAATTCACTATCCAAAATCATGAATATAATCCCTTTAAATAAACTTCTATATTTAACTTACCAAATTCAATTGATTTCTGATTTATAAAGCAATGTTTATAAATTTCATTTATATTTATAAAAACTTCAATATGCAAAATTTCTATATTAACCAATTCCATTTATAACTCAACTATATACCGAACAGCCAAATTATAAGTTAATAACTTATAATTCATTTATTTTAAAAAATTCGTTCCTTTAATAACTTCGCAACTTCATAAATCTTATTTACTTATAAGATTTACTTATACTTCACTTTAACATTTTTAAATTTCCAAAATATGGCCCAATGCTGCAATAGTACCAAATACAACAATCACGGCATCCAAAACATCATATATCATATGATAATAGAATATATAACAATATCTGTAAATAAACCAGTACAGGTGAGGAATCCAGTTGGATCCCTCCAACCTATCACCTGCAACAAATATACATATTGGAATATGTGTACAATGTCTGCTTCAAGGCAGACGCACGTACAAAGGGTCATCCGCTCATACACGGGAACGTATAAGGTCATCTGCTCCACTAGGTAGATATATATCCAAACATCAATCAATATGTCATATATCATCAATTATCATATAATAAATTATTTCTCACTTATATAAAAATATTAGTGAGTCAGAAAGAGTGAGTTGTACTCACATTGCATCCAATAGCAGTTTCAGTGTTTTATTCCGGATAAAATTAAACGAGCGTTTAATTTTACCCAAAATTAACACTAGCTCCAATCAACTCCAAACCAGCTCCATCGCTTAGTGTTCCTCCGTACAAAGCCAGCGCAAGTCATTTCGTGCGAAACAGACCTCGTATCAAAAAGTTATGCAATTTAGAAGTTTGAACGAATTTATTTTATATAATTTATAATTTTATTTCTTATTTCCAACCTTTTATTAATCATGGCCATTCGATTTCTTTGATGAACATCTGGCCGCTTGTGCCTTTCTTCCTCCCAGGCAATAGCGAAGGAATAAAATCCCATGGCTACGCAATTTGCTTGATTTAACGCGACCACTACATGTATCAGAGAACGATCGAGCTCTGCCACTTTAAAGCCCTTCACGCGAGACACCATAGGCCAGAGTATGGTTGAACTCGGCACCACCAACGCGTCGATTTTCGTGCTCAAATGCAAAATGTTCATCGTCGATTTGTTGACCATCCTTAGCTTGAAATCCCATCTTGACCGTTGGATTTGTAAATCATGTTAAGCTCTAAAAATTTTGTTTATGAAGTTTCTGGTGATAGCGCATGGATTTGAAGAAATCGAAGGGGAAACGAAATGATTTTCTGGCTATGGAAACGAAAATGGGGGCTAGCCCTAGTCCCCTTTAGGGTTTGTGAAAATTAGAGAAAGTTATGTCCTTTTATAGGAAATTTGACGACGTTATTCACCCAAAAAATTTCCGAACTCCAAACGAAGAGTGCCGCTTGGCGTTTGTAATGTTTTACCCCTATTCCGAACGCAATCGAATATATATCGGGAGCCAATTCGATCGTATTCGGAAGATAGGTTTTCGAATCGACTATTTACATTTAAAATTCACTTAATCGATTTCTACACTTTTTAGCTTGCCTCGGACAAACCGTAAATCCGATTGACACGAAATTTGAAATCTTACAATAATATAACATTATGGATCCGATTAAACTAGTTTCGTCGAAATCCAAGACTGTTTGAAAAATGGCCATTTTTACACGTAAATTAAATATTAAAATATTCATTTTCTACAAATTAACTTTTAATTCAATTTAAAAGTTCTCTAACATCATTCTAATTCAAATAGAATTTAATTGAACTTTATAAATCATTTTTATTCACATTTAATCCAAATTTCGATTATTTCTACAATTCCAAACATTAAATTAACAATTTAATTATCCAATTGAATCCAGATATTCGAAATATTATTTATTTAGGTTATAAACTTTACTTATGCATATTTAAAATCAATTAAATATACGAATATCGAATGACGGAAATTCTGGGTCGTTATAGCTTCTTCAGGACGTTATCGAGAAATTGATTCGGAAAAGAAGACAACAGTTTGTTAGAGCCTGCAGGATTGCAGGCATAGAACATTCGATCCCAACCGAGGCAAGCACCACATAAGGTTGAGGAGCCTGCGTGGACTGGTGGAAGATTTGTTGTCAATACAATAGTTAGAGAACTACATCCAGCTGATAAGAGTTAGCATGAGACGGAGCACTATGCTAGCGCAATCAAGCATATGAATTTTGAAGGTTGTTCAAGCACAGAAGATGGAGCTTCGGCAAAACAGTAGCGTACGATGGCAGTCGACATTGTATTTAGAAACAGAGATGTAGATAAGGTGGAGGCACTTATAATCGATCCAATGGTCATTTTGGCCATGATCGACCCCGCCTTATTGAGAAGGATTTTGGTGGGTTGTGACAGTTCCTTGTATATAATTTCAAAAAGGTTTACGATTAGATAAGGATGGAAGCCACGGCATTGAAACTGCCTAAAGCTCGCATTCACGGCTTTAGCAGTGTTGTGACTGAAGCTATCGGTTATATCAAATTGCCCGTGGAGTTGGGAGAAGGTGACCACATGAGTGCAGATGTTGCCATTATTTGTCTTGGAAGTTGACTCTCCATACAATGCTTTTCTTGGCCGACAGGCCTAGTTGAATTCCAAGCAGCTCTTTCCCCATGGTGTTTGACTTTGAAGTTCCTAACTAATAAGGTGTTGGAGTTGTACATGGCGATCAGACGACTGGACGTGCCTATTTTGTTGCTGAGTTGAGGGACTCTCAATAAAAGGAGAAAGGTAAGGGTATGGACAAGTCTCCCTATATACAAACCATAGAATATAGGTAACCAGCGCCTGGGTCTAGGCTCGGGCGCTACGGTCGGTTCTATAAAGACATAGATCCGAGGGTTGACAACAAGGAGCCCAAAGAGACTAAGGTTGGACCGTCTGAGCTGACGATTGACATCACGATAAGCCACGATGACTCATCATAGGTCCTAAAGATTGGATCATAGTACAACCCCTCGATGATAAAAGAACTTACTGGTTTTCTCATAGCGAATCTCGATGTATTTGTTTGGACTCATTTTGACATGTGTGGGATCTCGTCTGCCATCGCGAGCCAAGCATTAAATATCGACTCGAGGCATGTTCTGGTGAAACAGAAAGGCGTAGTATGGATACAGAGAGATCTGCTGCCTTCAAAGATGAGGTGGATCGACTCAAAAGTAATGGTTTATCCATGATTCCCTCTACCCTAAATGGGTATCCAATCTTGTACTTTGGATGAAGGCTAATGGAAAGTGGCGAACGCGCATTGACTATTTGGATTTAAATAAGGCGTGTCCAAAAGATAGTTTTCACCTTCTAAGGATCAACCATTTGGCAGACTCAACCGCAGGACATGAGTTGCTATCCATCATGGATGGGCACTTCAGATAAAACCAAATCTTGATGCACATCCCCAACCAGGAGCACACCAGTTTTATTACCAACATTGAATTGTACTACAATGTGATGATGCCATTCGAATTGAAGAATATGCTACCAATGCCTAGTTAACTGGATGTTTGAAGAATATGTGGATCATATGCTCCTGATGTCATGACGATCAAGCGACCACATTAGAGACTTAGCGCAAATGTTCGACATCCTCCGATATTAGAAATTGAAGAACAATCCTCTAAAATGTTCTTTTTTGTATCTGGAATGTTTTTGGTTTTGATCATCAATGCCCATGGAATCAAAGCTAATTTTGAGAAAATTCGAGCAATTTGCAACATCTAAGTGCCAAAGGCCATTAAACAAATGGTAGAGCTTAAATAGGAAGGTTGTCGACCTAAGTCGATTTATTTTTCAGAGCTACCGATAAATGCATCCCTTTCTTCGACTTGATTAGAAGATGGAATTTGAATGGACATAGGACTATGAAGATGCATCCAAGCTTTGGTGTACCACTAAGAGAGGCCTCCCATCTTGTCAAAGCCAATGGATCATGAAGACTTATATATGTCTAGCCATGTCGATACATGCTATAAGTGCCGCACTACTTCATAATGAGAATCAAATCCAAAGACAGGTCTATTATGTTAGCAAGCGATTAATAGACCTGAAAGGAACTATTCGAAGATAGAGAAATTGGGGTACTACTTGTTGATTGCTTCACGAGAGCTCCGCTTTTTTTAGTCTCATTCAACCGATCGACCGTTACGATAGGTCATATAACGACATGAGATGTCTGAAGGTTACTCAAGTGGAACATTGAGCTAAGCCAATTCGACATCATTCATCTCCCTCGGAGAGCCATCATAGACAGGCACCGACAGACTTTATAACAGAATTCATTGCACAATATGATCCCCAAGAAAGCGGTGAACCCTTTATCATCAGTGGAAAATTATATGGATAGAGCATCCAATGATCGTTGTTCTGGAGCCGGAGTCATGCTAGTAACTCTAGAAGATCAATCAATGTGCTACGCTTTAAAGCTTGACTTCTCCGTAATAAGCAATGAAGCAAGTATGAAGCTTTGATTGTTGGATTGAAACTTGCCAAAGAATTGGGGATAAAATCTCTTGAAATCTTTTGTGATTCCCAATTGGTGGTATACCAAGTCAGGGAAGATTACCAGGTTAAAGGATAACGAATCACACCGTACCTTACCCGAGTTCAAGAGCTATTGACTGACTTTGAGTATTATGACATCACACACATTCCTCGAGATCAAAATAAAGAGGCCGACTCATTATGTAAAGTTTTCTAGCATCGAGGATGCACAACAAAATGGCTTGGTTCCAGTCGAGGTACTAGATGCTCCGAGCATAAACCAGATGGAAATCAACTAGGAACTAGAGACAAAGCCTGAGAAGGAGTCGTAGATGACTCTGATTAAATATTATTTGCTACAAGAAGTCCTTCCCAAACGGAGGAATGAAAGATGATAAATCCTCTGCAAAGCCTTGCAATATATCATTTAGGAAGGAATCATGTATAGAAAGGGTTTTTCCGTTCCCTTACTCTAGTGTACCACTCATGATGAAATAAAATGAGTCATAAGAGAGGTTCATGAAAGTGAATGTGGTAATCACACCGGAGGGCTAACCATAGAAAAAAAATACTTCATTATGGATATTATCAGCCAACTATCAACCTGACTCTGTTAATTATGCTAAGAGATGTAATAAGTGCCAGGTGTATGCAAAAGTTTCGAGAGATCTACCGACGAAAATTACATGAATGGTCAGTCCATGGTCGTTTGCCACAAGGGGCATAGATATTACCAATTCCTTACTGATCTCTATAGGTGGTGCGAAGTACGCCATCATAGCAGTTGATTACTTCACCAAATGGGTCGAAGCAGAACCTTTAGCCACGATCACGACAAAGAAAGTAATCAACTTCATTGTTCGAAACATCATTTGTCATTTTGGCCTTCTAAGAACTATTGAACTGATAATGGTACTCAATTCGATAGTGGTAAATTCAAATACTTCTACTGTCAACATCATATTAAAAAGAGATTTATAACAGTTGCTCACTCTCAAGAAAATGGACAAGTTAAAGTTGTGAACAAATTATAAAGTCCATTCTGAAGAAAAGTTTGGAAAAGGCTAGAGGCAAGTGGGTGGATGAACTTCCAACAACATTATAGGCTTACCGAACCACCCACATGTCTGCGATTGGCCATACTTTGTTCTCTGCTGCTTATGGCTCCAAATCTGTCATTCCTTTTAAACTCGAAGTACCTTCTCATCAAATGGCCTATTAAAACCCCAGAATGAATAGAGATTTCCTATTAGAATCTCTAGACTTTGTAGAGGAGAAGCGTGAACAAGCTGATTTGAGGCAGCTACACATCAACACCGACTCACCCGATAGTACAACATTAAATTTCGACCTAGAACCTTTGAAATCGACAATCTCATCTTGAAATGGGTTTTTCCTATCCCGACACACATGAATCCTACTTGGGAAGGACTGCATATCATTGAATAGAGGTTTGGAGAACGAACTTCAAGCTAGTGACCATTGATAGTGTCACACTCCCAAGGGCATAGAATTGCGAGCATTTGCGATGCTATTTTAATTAGTTTGTTCTTTTTCATTCAGTAGTATTAAATTTCCAAATTTCTTATCCATTTGATCTTCCATAAATGTAATAAGTCAAATTATGTCATTTCTTTCCATTCGGCAAATAAAAGTTTGAAATTTCCTTCATATCTATTATTTTTGTAGAATTACATGTTAGTTGTGGTACCCTACTAACTAATGTTGACATGTCCAAACAAGTTCCCAAAGTTAGGAGCCAGCAAGTTACACAAGCTCACGATTGAACTAAACAAATGAACGTGGTCCAACCGTTCTTTCGATGATTCTCGCTCACAACCTGATAGATGGAGTACCTAACGAGAAATGGATGTAACTTGACCTTCCAATTATCAAATTAATCCCATTAAGCGATGAGGCAGTCATGAATCAAGAGTGATCGTGAGATGATCGATCGCTCTTTAAGTCAAACCCTGCACTTAGGGGAAAATCAATCAATTAAGGAAAGTACAACCCGATTATTTTTCGAAATAACTCCAAGTCCCCAGAGTGTGGACAGGAGTATAAATAAAAGTTGGGTGCGATTCAATCACTCCCAACTAAATCTTATCCCCAAGTGCAGGTATGAGTATAAAAGATAATTGAATGCGATTCGACCAGTAGTTGCTACATAAACTCTAGCCTAAAACCGATAGGATGAGTATAAATTCGCTAAAGATAGAATTCGACTATCCACTATCTAACTCCTTTCACCCGAGAACTGGGGGTAGGAGTATAATCACTTAAATCGCTGAATCTGATAGTGTAACACTAGAGCTTGAGTCCAGTGTCTAGTATATCCTAAGGCCACGACCATATAAAGGCCCTGGAATAAAATTAACAAATTATCATCCAAATCAATGAGCGAAAAATTACAAGTACAATGATGGAAAATATTATAGCTTAAATACTTAAGAAAATACACACAAGAGTTCAACAAAAGCAAATGAACTTTATTTCCATAAGCTTGGAAAGTCAAGTATAAGTATTCACAACAACAGAATCAAAAAGGTGGCCAATCCTATACAAATTCGGCCAACAATACCTAAAAGACTCGGGAGCATGAGTACAACCAAAAAATCACTTTCTCCTCGGCTTCCTCTTCTTCTTCTTCTTGGAATCAGGAGAGATTTCACTCAAACTTTCCCTACTCCTCTTCTCTCCTCTTTTCTCGCTTCCTTAGCCTCTCACCAAAGTACACTGGGTTGACCCAGTAGGTGCATCTTGAGGGGTTCTGGCTAGGAAGCGAAAGCGTCCACGGTTTCTCCAGGCAAAATGATGGAGATGGACGGGGGAACGATCTCCATTTTTTCCTGCTTGATTTTCATCTCAAGAGCATAGTCCTCCCCGAGTTTCTGTACCATTTCATGCATAGAGGGGCTAGACAAGGATTGGAAAGCTCCAATAATCACGATGTCAACATCAACTGGGACATCTAGACATGGTTCTATTCTTCCCTCAACGAAACTTCGACCAAGTGTTCGTTAACCATTAAAACTTCCTCTTCTAGGGCATAATAAGTTGTTGCTAAAGCCGTGATAGTAACATACTCTATCATTGGCGCCTGAGATCCTTGTTGAAATTCTTGAGGAAGAGGTGGGACTGCAGCCGGTGGATCTAAAGCCGAGAAAACATAACAAAGGATATTAGATATATTGATCGATGACACTTTGGCTTTCTGAAGAACATGAGAGTTTAATGAAATAACTTCTCCGGATTGGTCCCCCACATGAGCCAGAGTGCCACCAGAACCTCCTTCCATTGGGCAAAGCATACCAGATGTAGCAATATATTGCTTCTTTGGATTGTAGCAGGCTCGATAAAAGAATCCATAGTGATGCTGGGAATAACTTAGGTTACCGAATTCTGATCATCTGCGACATTGTGTGATATGGATTCAGAAATTTCACCAGCTTCATGTTGAGAGGTTGTGACCTGCTCCTTTTGGAGTATAAGCTGGGTTACATATAGAACTTTGGGTTCATTACCCAATAGAATTTCGCCTTCGAGCCTCATCAAATCGATTTGTTCAGTGTCGAGATCCTCCTTCTCCTCCTAAACTAGATGCCCCCAAGCCCATAAAAATGGTAAAGGTAGTCACCCTAGAGCCTTTCTAAGTTTCTGTACTTCAAGACGTTGCCATTTTAAAAAAATGAGCAGTCTATCTAATTCCTCAATAACCTCCTCCCAGGCCTTTTCTTTTGCGATCTACTTCTTATTTGACGAGAGCAGCAATGTCTTTGGCCTTTCGACAGCCGCGTCTCTTTCAAGCCTGACGGTAACAAATTCCTCATAAGCATCCTGATTGATTTTCTACGCCTCCTTTTACCTTTGGATTCATCCTCAAACTTAGTTTTGACTCAGCTGTGCTTCTCTGGGCTGCATCCCGTTCTAGCACCAATTTATGATTCCAATAATGAAGCGCTTCAACCTTGACCAATTCCCTGGCCTTCTCATCTTCAAGTGCCTTGATGGTTGTTTCTGCTTTTATCTTGGCTTCTGCTTGTGAGCTCCTTAAAGATTCTAACTCATTATTTAGAGTTTCGATGATCTGCTTATCCTGGCCTCTTGGCGTTTCAAATTCTCGATCTCTGCCACTCTCTTCCAAGACACCTTAGAAATCCTCTCCGCCACTCTCATCCACTCATTATATTGCTTATGGATATCAGTCACACCATCTATAGTAATTTGCAGGATATTTTTGAGGACTTTCTTAAGATTAGGTATAAAGAAAAATCCATCAAGACATACATTTGAAAAATTTAAATTAAGTTAGGCTATGCAAGCGGTGGCATCAGCTTGTTGAACTTCAGTGACAGCGTAGGTGTCAATGCTGACCTTTGTTGGTGAGCACCATGCTCATTATGATGCCGACAATCTTTGGATCATTGAGGATGAGATGGAACAATGATCTATGAAGAAACTAAAGTAGAAAGGGAACCATGAGAAGTGTCAATAGAAGGAACGTCGTCATGGAGATCTTGTTGCCTTTCAGAATATTTAAGGGGAGGATATCTAAATCTGGATTGATGCTTATCACAGGAAGACCTTTTTCTACCACCTCTATTTTGGTAATCTTGATCTCGACTAGAGTGGTAGCTAGGGTCATATTCACAACCTCTACCTTGGCGATACGAGCCCGATCGAGAGCCAGGATTTTGGTATGATATTTCCTATAAAGGCCGAAACATATGCTTTTATTAATCACTGTTTCTGCAAAGAAAGACGAAGAATGAATCAGCTTTGAGTATTGAAGAACACGAGAAAAGTGCAGTGCAATATTGTGAAGTGCATACGAATGTGCATGTCCTTGTATCCTCCCAACAGATCAGTTATTGATGCTATAATAGCAGAAGTAACCTCTCCACTAGTGGTAGGAGGGATTCCAGCCCCTGCTTCAGAAGGATATTCTGATCCAACGATGCTTATGTTGGTAAAATAAAGGCATCAATGTCTTCTAGTATCAGAAAATCAGATAATGCCTAAATGTTTGGCCCAAGTGTTCTAAAGGTTGAGAAGCGGACTGATCCGGAATAGCCTAAGGGTTGATGGATAGCTTAAGCTATTTGAAGAGGCGGCTCTAAAGGAGCTTGGAAAAAAGCTTCTTTCTTTTTTCTTTTTTCGAGAGTAAGGGGCTGTGAGGTTTGCGAAGATCTGATCGCAGCCCTGAAACTAGAACCCACGTCATCGCGACCAAGGTCATCACCTTTATCTCCCGCTTAGACTTTTTTGGTAGCTTCCTGAGCCCCTTCAACTAGAGGCATGACAAGATCAGTTTGATGGCCTTCATTATCATCTACATCTTGCTACTCAGCCACTATAACTCCAGTAGAGATCGGTAGCCCTATGCTACGACCCTTTTCCATCATGAAGTAAGTAATGAGAAGTTCATCAGTAAGGAGATTCTCAATGTCTCTATCTTCTGATGGAACCCCTTTTAGCACTAAGATCACTTCTGTATATCGTTTTCTATCGAGTCGTAGATAAGAGCCCGCACAAACTAGAAAAAATTGCTTAATTCAGGATATGACTTTGATACAAGCACTTAAGAAATTAGGCAAGGAGTAACACTTATGTCCTTCTAACCACTATCTGGAAAAAGTCATGCGGGCGACGGATATCGAACCACTCACTTTCGAAAGCGCTCATTTTGTTCCAAGTACCACTCAGGATCTGGCCCTTCTTGGCTGACTCGAGAAATGTAAAAGAAAGGCTTCCCTTTCATCGCTTGAAGGTGAGAAGAAATCGAATGTCTTCAGGAGTTGGAGGATGAAACAAAAACTCCATAAATGCTATGTAGGAAAAATTAAGCAAGGCATCGCCATTTGGATGCAGTTGTGCCAGTGTAACCTCATATGATGTAGCATCTCTTGGATAAATGAATTGAAGGGTGGAACGCATCCTGCTTAGCACATGAATTTGTTGGATGTAGTAAACCCTTCATGAGGCATATGAGCTCTATTATCCTGAGTCGAAACTCATATGTCATCAAATGGAATCCCATGTCTAGAAAAAATTCTACAACGAGAGGCTTTGTTAATTTCCGAAGCCACAGAATCCTCTGGAACTTCCAAAAAATATAGCGACCGGTGCCCATAATTTCCACACGGGCAGCCTAGAAGCAGGTTATCCGTGTTTTGGAGCTAGTTTGGATGGTAGAAGTCTTTTGGAAGCTAACGGATTTTGGAAGCTTTTGGCTTGGAGATCTTTTGAAGTCTTTTGGATTCAAAACGCGTTTTGGAGTTTCGGAAGACCTTATCGTCTTCACTATCTTCATGATATCCATCTGTAATGTTCAAACTGGATCGAAGTGGTTTTCGGATAATTAAATCTAATTCTATTCTCTTCAAAATGATTAACGAAATTGGACAAAATTGATAATCGATTATTTATCTATCAAATAACATCCATAAACAGTCACTAGGCATTATTTAAAATTCTTTAAAACATCCATTTCAAAATATCTTTACAAGATATATATTCAAATCTTTTTCAAATTTATCGATATTTGAAAAAATTTCAGAATACTTGCTTTCATAATAGGATATTTCCAACCGTGCCTTACTCCCACACTTAGTGAAATATTTTCAATTTATAATCCATTACTTAGAAAATATCTCGATACAAATCCTTCGTCTCTTAATATTTCCAAAAACCTTCACTTTCTCACTTAGGAAAACATTATAATCCATTTTCCCAAAATCATTTCTAATATCAATACCTAGGAGTTTTTCTTATCCTATCTCCTACATTTTCCAAATTTATATTAATTCCTTTTTACCTTTTTCAAGGTCCGTTGTACTCACTTATAATTTCATCTATCCATTTACAACTTCTAAAACCATATCTGTTTTCACATCTCGAGAGAGGTTATAGATAAATAAATAATTTAAATCATTTCAAGGCTATATATATATAATAAGTATTTTAAAGAATAATAATTTATTTTTAATACATGTTAAAATAATTGTTTGAAACATCAAACACTTTTTAAATAAAACAATAATAAATCATTTTTCAATCCATCCCTAATTAAAACTAACTGATTTACTAAACTTGTTATAAAAGTTAGAATATACTTCAATAAGAACTTATATTCAAATAATCCACTTTCTGAAATATCCCAATATTAACTAGTTTAAAATTTCATAGTTAAATAAGTAAAATTTCCCTTTTAAAACAAACTTAATTTCTTTATATATATATATATATATATATATATATATATATATGTGTTAAAAAATTCTCAATAGCCAATTCCAATCTATAAATCCCTCTCGATTCAGAATACATCGATTTCCTTTCCAACTTCCTAGCCATTTCACTTTCCAAAAATAGATTCTACTATTTTTCCCATAACTTTTCCCATATCTCGGTATAAATTCACGCTATGAACTTTTATTCCAGTTTATCAACAATTATCATTTCCTTTATTTATAAACATCAATTATAAACTTTATAATTCCTTTGGGTTTCACTTGTTTATAAAACTAGTTATGTTTATAAAATCTCATTTTTATAGATCCATTTCTTAATAATTTCCAAATATTTCACAAATCTATTTAAATTGTCGATTTCAACTCTTCTCCATATTTTCCAAAATACCACTTAAAAATTCCACTGCTAAAGTCCTTTATATAGTTAATATTTTCTTAAATTCTATATAAAACATTTTACGAATAGTTAATTCTAATTCTAAATCAAAATTTTATTTTATCCAAATCAGTCTCTTTAAAAATAATTAAATTTCTATATATTATTTTTATATTCAAAATCTCCTTTTATTTCCTTCAAAATTTCAAAACTATTATTTATGATATTTAAAATACCAAAATTAAGGCCAATGCTACTATAGCATCCAATAATTCAAATCACAACAACGATCTATAATAGATTATAGTAACACATCATATATCAGTAAATATGAAATAAAAACCAACATTTTTAGGGAATCCAGTTGGATCCCTCCAACCTGTTCCCCTGCATCCACAGATGTTAATACAACATAAAAATACCAATCCCACATCGAGGGGGATATCGCGGTATATAGGGTCATCCGCTATTATACGGGACACACTGGGTCTCATCCGCTCCAACCGGCGAGAAATATATCCAACTACTAATATATATACTACTATATATATTATAACATCCAAACTGATAATAATTTATAAATCCATCCAAAAAACCAAAAATTTAAATTCAACATTTTTAAACCATATTAGCAATCCAAATGTATGAGATGTTCTCACCTTGATTTTTAAATTGCAATTCGTTCCAAATTTAGATTTTTTGCACAACTTCCATTCGATTTAAGCCTCATAAGCAAATACGAATTATATAAGTTAACGATTTAAATTTTAATTACAATTAATAAACTAATTACTCTTTGATTAAAATTAATTAAAATAAATTCTAATATACCTTCTACTAAAGAGTATGCACTTCTGCCTGAACCAGTCAATCTCACCATGGCCCCGACCTTATCCTACCTTCCCTCTCTCCACACTACACGAATCGTTCCTTGATAGTGCTGGCCTCCAATTCTCCTATGACGATCCTAACCCTCAGCTACAACTGTCGAACAACCCAAGCCTCAACCTTCCATGCTTGTGCCTAGTTCTCCTCTTCTCCACCATCACCACTTCACCCCTTCCCATTTGCGATTTAGAAATCGCCTTCCCCTTCCCAGCTCCTCCACTAAGTCCACCATTCCTTCTGTTGACCGTACAGGCGATGAACCACAATCCAAAAAGCACGCCTTTGATCATCGGTCGACCTTCCATCACCTCGCCTGTAGCCACCTGCCCTAGTTCGCACGTGCGTACGAGCACCCATCTTCCCCTAACTCGAGCATGCATCTAAACCCTAGGCGAAAACTTCCTTTGCCTCCTCCAGAAACACGACTCGACTTCACTCCACATCTCGAGCTCGAGTTCACTTCCATGCTGCCTGATCGCGTGCCCTTAATCGATTCAATCAATTCCCCCTTTTATTTTTTCATTTCTGTTTAATGATTTCGTTACTATTTTTTTAATTCTTAAAACCGAAAATGAGATTTCGTTTTCCATTTTTTATCTCCGGAATTGAATTTGAAATTGAACTGATAAGAGAAAGGAGGGAGGACGTGACTTAAACGTGAAGCAAGGGGTTTGGGTACGATGTTGGTCAGCTAAGATTTGACTTTGATTTGATTATATATCTTTTTATTTTATTCCCCATACCCCACATTACATATCACAAAATTTTGTACCCCTATGGAGGTGTGCCACCAGGCGTTCCTAATGTTATACCACTATTCCAAACTTAATGGAACAAGTTTCTAGTACCAATTCGATTGTATAGAAAAGATAGCTTTATAAATCGATTATTTAAATTAAATTCAATTAAATTCAATTAAATTATTTCCAAGCATTTTCAGATCGTGCGACCAGACGGTAAATCCAAACGTTACAAAATTTAAAATCTAATAATAATACTCTATTACGAATCCAATGGAACTGGTTTTGTCGAAATCCGAGGATGTGCCCTAGATCGCTATTTTAACGCATCAATTAAATCAACAATTTCTGAATTTCTGAAATCGCTTAAAATTTTGATTTTAAAATCTTACTAACTAAATTATAATCTTAAATCCAATATTCAAAACCATTTAAACATTCCAAATTAAACATCGAAAAATCCGGGTCGTTACATTCCTCCCCTCTTAAAAGAATTTCGTCCCTGAAATTGCTAAGGTAGGAAGAACGCTCCAAACCCATTAACTTCTCCAAAACCCACTTAGTGAAAATTCGATATTCACTTTTCTAATCTTTTAATCCCAACCAGACATTAGTTTCCATTCCTGATTCAAAATCCTTTCTCCTAATTTGAATTCAAAAATCAGCCTTTCTAAGTTAACAAGAAATTTCCAAAATTTTCAAAAAAAATTGAACTCCCTAAATTTTCGAAAATTTTTGGCAGAGTCTCCTTTGTACAGAGAGGCTTTTGCAATATGACAAGAGAGATAAAAGTATATACATCGACCCACACGGTCGAAAAACACAATATATATCAACACTTATATATTTTGCGATATTTAATCCGAAAAATGTACCTTATTTTAGCTTTTTAGCGAGCGGCTTATTTTATATGCAGTTGCGCGACCAAAATCAAGCAAAACAGCTCCATATACCTGTACTTACTCAATTTAAATACGTAAGTAACAAAAACATGAAATCCACTAACATTTCATTCATTTAACTGGTTAAACACACAAATTCATAAATCACATGCCAAAATGTATTTATAAGCAATTATAGGGTCTCGATACTAGTTTAATTACTTTCAATCGTTTCATATTCAATTCAAATGATTTATAACTCAATTTACTTGCATTCACTTCATATTTATACCAAACAAATTCATAATCATTCCAAATTGATCTAAATATCAGTTTATTCACCTCCTATTTATTCACAGAATTTTATTTACTTCCATTTGTGACAAACGACAATATTTCCATGATAATTCGTGAATATTCATTTAACAAAATACCGATCTCAGTTTATAGCTGTTTAAAATTGATTCCAAATCAATTTTTATTCAATCCTATTCCATTTCAAATTGATTCTTAATCAGTTTATTTACATTCTATTCACATTACATCCAAATCCATTTTACTTAGCTTAAAATCATTCCATGCTAATTTATTAAATAGCCATTTCACAAATTGATTTAAGCCAAGCTTCCATATTAACTTAAGTTTGTTTCCATCACCATCAAATTTCAATTCAAATTTTTGATTTAATTTTTCTTCAATAAAATTCCATTCTATTTACTAATTAATCCAATTAAATCATTCACCCAATCCACTTCAAACTTAGCTTCAAGCTCAAATTCATTTTAAACGAATTCCAAGGCCATATTTAAGTTATTTACCTTAAATTGAACTTTTTATAACTCAAGTTCCATTTCCAACATCTACTTTTAATCCACAATCCAATTTTATTCAACCAATTTAAGTTTCATCTTTGTATTCAACATCTGATTTTTATTTCAAGAATCATTCTATTTATTCCACTTGAGTTCACATTCACTTTATAATTCAAGTTTGAATTTTTATTTCTTCACCAAAATATCAAACCATTTTTATTTTTGGTTTTCTATTCACCCTTTCAATTTTATAAGCTACACAATTTATTTTTTGCATTTCCATTAATTCTACACTCAAGTACCTTCATATTTTATTTTTAACTCGAGATTACACATCTATTTATAGCCTAAGTACACTTTTATCCCACTAATTTCCATTTTTATAAGCTATACAAACTTATTTATTCACTATCCCATAATTTTTCCCTTAAAGTTTATTCAATTCAAAATTCATACTTTATGGTTGCATAATAATTTCACAACTCAAAATTTATATTTACTTTAGTTCCATATTATTTCTAATCAAATCCTATTTAAATTTAATTTCAGTTTCAATTCCTTTTAACCAACATCTCAAGACCATATTCGAGTTATTCATACGTAAATTAAATTTCACTCTACCAAATTTATTTTTAGTTCATTCGGCGGGCCTCCCAGTGGGAGGCCTGCTATGCCAAAAGTGAGAGAAACTCCATCCCTCTCTTTACCTTTTGCACCCCATGTCCCTCTCGTGCGGCGGCATGGGGACGTAAAAAGTTGGATCCTACCAACTTGTTCCGACCTAGGATAATAAGCTCATGAGCTTGGTCTTTCTTCACCGTCGAGAAACGAAAGAAGACTTCAATATCCATTTCTTTTAGAGAGAGGCTCCATTAAAGAAAGTAAATACGACATGGTCACGAAGTCTATTTATCTCATATATGCTTCACAGGGTATAATGACATAGACATCGAGGTAAGTAGGGACCTAAAAGATCGAATGGAATGAAATGATATATGGACAAGTAAATCCCTTACGAGTCCCAAAGTATTCCTTTAATTTAAGGGGGTCCATCATTTGAAGGGAAGTAGACTTAACCAAGTAAGAATTCAATTCCAATTTCACATTTTTCCACACTTCCTTACTTATTTTTATTTGTTCCATTCACTTATACACATTCCTTATTCACATTCACATGCATTTATATTTAATTAAATTCACTGCATTCTATTCATTTCACTCCATTTAACTTCACTTAAGTAAATTCCCATTTCATTTATGCACCTCATTAATTCAATTCAAACCCACATAAATTTTATTTCTAAAATTTAATTCATTCAACTCAACTTAAGTGTATTCCATTTAACTTTCTCAATTTAAATTTAAATTCCAAATTCAATTTTCACACTTCTTTCCTTATTAACATCATTCTCCACTTATAAGTTCAAAAAATTATTTCCTAGTACTGCCTAAAATATTTGAATAAGGATTCCATAATAAAAATATCCGGCTTCACTTCAAAACATTTTGGAACCAATATATAGCTTTTTGGTTTTAACCAACCATTTCTTTGAAATTTTTAAAGTCAACCTGATTTTATCCAAAAACAATTCCTTTTGGAATTTCTAAAACCAACACTTGTTTTTACCAAAAATATCCATAACAAATTACTATGGTAGCAGTCTGTCACTTAGAAACTCGAAAATGAATATTGATGATGCTGCGCAGCCATCACCAAGATTATTTTCTAGCGACTGAAGTGAGTTCAGTGCTTTATCACTTCCAAAATCCATTTAAAACCGTTTAATTTCAAAAATATTCCAAATGATATTACCATTATTCATTTCAAATACTTTGAAAAACATTCCCAAAAATCTTCGGGATTTAATTTTTCGAATTCTGGTTTGAACCCATATTTAGTTTTAACTCATTTTTATAATTTATTCTTATACAATTTTAATTTTGGTTTCTATAATCCATTACCAATTTTTATAATCTTATTTTGATTATATAATAATAATCAAACATATTGATCTACTATAGTAGTTTCAAGAAAATTATTTCTTTTATATCGTAATATAATTTGGGTAAAATTATTCCATCTATCCCCTTCAAAACTATATTGTGTCGATTTACCATGTTTAATATTTAGAAACTCCTATGGATGTAGTGGCATCCCACTACTCAACCAGAATTTATATGTCACTCAATAGATTAATTAACACAATATAAGCCAATTTATATTCACTAATAAATACATGCTCTAATCTATTTATACACTCAAACTCATTCTTGGGTACTACTGACCCTATCTCTAATGAGTAATTCCCACCAAAGCCAAGGCTCTCACTTAACCTTCAGCTCCGATACCAAGTGTAAAGACCAGTATCTCCATACCCTTTGAGTCGACCATAATTCACATCAGTTCAACTCAAATTGAATGGAAATATGAATCTTTAATGGTGAAGAAGAAAAAGATAAAAGAAATAAGAACAACAATATATAAATCTCACAATCGCAACGGAACAAAATATAATATATAATAACATATTTTCATACAAGGGAAACTGTATCTGTTAATATACATAAAATCATCAGAGTACAATAATTCAATACACCAAAATGGACAGTTATAATTAATTATCCTCACACAGCAGAAATATAACGATGTATGGAGATACGTCTTTATCATCCAACTCGTCTTCTGAGCTCATAGCACTCTATACTGAATCTGTAATACTCGGTCTGACCCGGGCGTTATAATAAAATAACACCCAAGTCAGTTTGAAAAACTAGCATGACAAAACACACTCAATTTGAACTATTATAGTTATCAAAACCCTTTGAAAAACAAAGGTATCTCGAAAAATCGCATCACACATAAACACGATGGGTTTTCCCTTACAATAATCAAAACATTTAACAGAAAATCTAGTGATATTATAATAGTGTCCAAGTACAAATACTTATTCAAATAGCCGAAATTGTTACATTAATTAAATTCTAGCATAATGGGCTCTACAATCAAAACCGTAAAGGCTTGCATTGGAGAATGGATATCATATAATGACTTGGCTAGTGGGGTACCGTCCATCACAGTACACCTCTAGGAAAATGTACCGAGGACCTCACTAGGATCCCTTGCCACATAAGACCGGCCTACCCCTAACTGGGATAGAACAGAATGTGTTATCACTCCGAGTGTTCCCACCTTTAAAAATTGAGTACTCCCTTTTTCATGCACAACTATATCCATAATTTATATATATTTCCAAGGGTATCTAGAAATGTGATAACATACCCTAATTAGGTGCGACCCACTTAGGCTTGCTGCATCTCCCATATTTTAGTCATTCTCGGTTGATAAGGCTTGAGGCTAACTTTACCTTTCAAAAACAATTCCACTAAGAATGCTCATTGTCTTCCAATGACGATGTTCTTATAGCATTCATCCATACAAGTTGTCCTGGGTCTGGACAAACCAAATCACCATCTCCGCCATCTTCACAATATCCATCTGTAACGTTCAAACTGGATCGAAGTGGTTTTCAAATAACTAAATCTGATCCCGGTCTCTTCAAACTATTAACGAAATTGGCCAATATTGATAGTCGGTTATTTAACTATCAAATAACATCCATAAATAGTCATTAGGTCATTATTTAAAATTTTTGAAACATCCATTTCAAAATATCTTTACAAGATATATATTCAAATCTTTTTCAAATTTATCAATATTTGAAAACGTTTTCGAATACTTGCTTCCATAACAAGATATTTCCACCCTTACCTCGCTCCCACACTTAGTGAAATATTTCCAACTTCGATTTATAATCCATTACTTAGAAAATATCTCGATACAAATCTTTCGTCTCTAAATATTTCCAAAAACCGTCATTTTCTCACTTAGAAAAATATTATAATCCATTTTCCCGAAATCATTTCTAATATTAATACTTAGGAGTTTTACTTATCCTATCTCCTACTTTTTCGGAATTTATATTAATTACATTTTACCTTTTCCAAGGTCTATTATACCCACTTATAATTTGTTATTCATTTACAACTTCTAAAACTATATCCGTTTTCACATCACGAAAGAGTTTATAAATAAATAAGTAATTTAAATTATTTCAAGACTATATATATAATAATTTTTTTAAAGAATGATAATTTATTTTTGAAACATGTTCAAATATTGTTTGAAACATCAAAAGGTTTTTAAATAAACATTAATAACTCATTTTTCAATCCATCGTTAATTAGAACAAAGTGATTTACAAAACTTGTTATAAAAGTTAGAATTTATTTCAATAAGAACTTATATTTTAATAATCCACTTTTTGAAATATCCTAGTATGAACTACTTTAAAATTTCATAGTGAAATAAGTTAAATTTCCTTTTTAAAACAAACTTAATTTTTAAACATATATATATATATATATATATAGACACACACACACTTTAAAAAAATTCTCAACAACCAATTCCAATCTATAAATCCCTCTTGATTCACATCGATTTCCTTTCCAACTTCCTAGCCATTTCATTTTTTAAAAATAGATTCTACTACTTTTCCGAAATCTGTTCCTATATCTTGTTATAAATTCACAATATGAATTTTATAACTTATATCAAGTGTAGCGACCCATGATTTTCGATCCTCGAAAATCGACATCTATGAAGGTATCTAGGGTGGATCGTGCAGTATATATGCAAGTATATTTGACAAAATATATGATGCAACTAAGATAAAATTAATCTAGGTAAATATAGAATAAGCACACTAGGATTTTATACTGGTTCGGACATCCCGTCCTACGTCCAGTCTTGAAACTCTCCTTCGGAATTCAATTATCAAGCACCCTCACTCCTCCCGGAGGAATAGGCTTGGTTACAATAACTTGTTCTTGTCAAGTATGTGTTCTATAACACGGATATTGACTATTAAATACAAATACTTCCAGTATATAAATCTAGAGAGTATTGATTGAGGAGATCTGAATATATGGAAGAGTGAAATACAAGTATAGATTGCTAGAGATCAAGAATATATCAGAGTATGTAAGTAAAGAGCGCAAGTAAGTAAGGTGAGGTTCTCTTTGATTCTTGATGTTATATATAGTTGTAAAGAGATTCCTTTAGTAGTTGCATCCATGAACAAGTGCTCTACATTTGCTTCTAATGGTGATGAAGAGTTGCAGCAAAAAGAAGCGAAGATGTCTTTTCAAATGTAGCAGTTGTAATTTGAATTTTAAATTTCGAGCTCGAAATCAGACGTCTGGCATTTGTTTCAAACATATGACTCTACATATTTTTTGTATACAGTAGTCTTTCAGGCGTCTGAGTGCATCAACCAGACGTCTGATCCTGTCTGTTTTGTATTCAAGAGGATTTCTTCAGACGTCTAGCTAGTGCACCCAGACGTCTGAAAACTGTGCATGTTTACTTTGTGCATCTATCTTGTTGCTCCATTGTTCCTATTGACTTGTAGTCTCTTGTAATGTTCTTTGAGTCATGATGTTACTCTAGCAAGTACCACTAAATAGAAATATATATATATATATATATACATATTCAATTTCCATTGTATAGTCGTTGTCATCAAAATCGTAGATTTGATTTCCTAACAATCTCCCCCTTTTTGATGATGACAACTATAAAATGTACGTATATAATTTATACATCTCCCCCTAAATATGTGCTTATTATTTATATATATACTTTTATTTCTCCCCCTTTGGCATTATCAAAAAGGATATTAAACTTTAATGTTAAAATATTAATCAATAGTCAATGATATATACATAGATAACACACCAAAAGAGAATTTCATTAATAATTATAATTGAGTACATAGATTTTTTTTCAGTTGTACATAAGATGAAATCATAAAATCTTTGTGTCTTTCGGGGAACCTTTTTCTTGATTATCTCCTTTATCTTCTTTTTGGGAAGAGCTAGGTTGCTTTGTAGGAGATTTCAGAGCTTGTTTTAAAGGTTTGTCCTCCTCAAAAAGTTTGGAATGTTTCGAAGGAGAAGAAGGCAGGGTTGGTCAATCTTTGGAAGGGGGTGTCGGATGGCAAACCCTTTGAAAACCTCCTTGAGAACTGCTAATACAGTTCAAAGTGATGTTTCAACTGTTGCTAGGCGTGTGGCAAAAGATGTTTCAAAGCTGTCAATACGCTTAGCCAAAACTTTTTGATTTCGAGACATGATATGTTGATTTTGAAGAGTGAGATCTCAAATGCTTTCATTTGGATTTGTTTCTGTTTGAGTTTCCAAAATCTCATCCTGGCTTGTATAATCAAATGGCACAGAAGGAGGAGGAGTCGTCTCACGATGTTGTTCCTCCTCTTGTAATGGTTCACGGTGTGGTTGAGGTGGAGGCCTAGCTTGTCTTGCTTGACGATTGTGCATCCAATCTTCAAAAGATATAAATTTCGAAGGAATTTTTGGTAGGTGCATTAGTGAGAAAAACTTTGTGGAAGCATATTTTGGAGAAATTTCTTCAAAGGTAGATAAGTAGGAGGGGATGTTGTGAGCATGTAGAAGTCGCATGATGAATGTGGGGCAGATAATTGATGGACGTGATCGAGTCCAAAAATGTTTGAGCTCGTCAAATATAAATTTGGCCCAATTCACCCTTGTTCCGCTGAATAGAGCATACAAAGCTTTTTGTTCTAACTTCGTTATCTATTCATGACTTCCTAGACTAGGAATGATAGTGTTTGATGATCATTCGAGTAAGAAGTCTTGCCTTTAACCGTAGATATTTGGATGCAAATTTAGGCATTTCATCCTTCCATATTTGATGTGTTATATTGTTCGGTGGTTTGAAACGCATATTAGGAATATCATATAGATCTTTGCCCGTGTCGGAATATTCGAGAGATCTGCCTGTTATTCCCGGAGTGAGCCTAATCGTGTTGCCATAAACACTAGACCATAGCCAATTATCTTCACTTTTTGTGTTCCAAACAGTTGGGCTATCTAAATTAGCGTAGAAGAGAAATATAGCCAATTGATCAGTTTGGATGTTATTGGGGTTGAAAGATATCAAAGTTTCTAAACCGACATTATCACACAACTCATCTAAATCGTACATTGGAAACTTGAGTAAGTTATAAAATGGACCTGTGTGAAGTTTCTTCTTCGGAATTTCCTCATGCCTCTTGAGTGAATATGGTGCTCGATTCATCTATCGTTCAATTTGATCATCCGAGCAAACTTGAGGGTTTGAGGAGGTTGGTTGGTCCTGTTTTCTTTTGGACATCTTAGCATTTTTAGTTCTAGGAGGCACTGAATTCGTTTAAGTTAGAAAGAGGCAGAAAGTTTGGCAAAAAATAGTTATCGATCGAAGGAGAAAATAAAACAAAGTAAGAAATAGTAAAAGAAATAGTCGTTATCTGGGCATATAAGAGTGTCGATTGAATTTCAAACGTCTGGAATGTAATTCAGACGTCTGGTTTAGTTTGATAGACGTCTGAATTTTGTCGAGTTTTTTAATTGATAGGCAGAGAGATTTTTCAAACATCTGTTTTAAATATCAGACATTTGGAATAGATCGATTTTGTGTAATATGGTGGCAGAGACATTATTCAGACATCTGGTTCTAAGTTCAGACATCAGAAATAATATGGTATCGATTTTTAGGTAAGATGAGACAACTTTTAGACGTCTAAAAAGTTATATCAGACGTCTGACATATGCACAACGATGTAAACATTGTGGGATATCAGAGTGTCAGACATCTGAGGTCCATATCTTGACGTCTGAAATAACCAATCTTTCTAAAAATAGCCAAATTTTTAGGGGTGTTGCTTATTTCTCTACCCTCTATTGTTTGTAAAGAAATGTAGTATTATTTTTTTGAAACAAAATTACAAATATATGTAGATACAAATACAATAAAAATAATATAATCTATTTAAATGACGATGGTGTTTTGCGGTCATCTAACTTGTCATCTCTCCATGCTTTGAGTGAAGACCATATATTTCCGTGTTCATGGGTTCTCGGGGAACCTGAGAATCGCCTTAGTGAAGGGTCCAAAGGTGTACAATACGAGGATGAGGGATCTAAAGAACTGCAAGGAATTGAAAGTGGTTCATGGATATTCTTCTTCCGTGAATTACATAACTTCATCGCTACCTACTCCAAAAAGCTTAGTCGTCGTGCCGTGACTTTTTGTTCAAAATATAATTCTCATTGCAGATCTATTTGTTGTTTTTGATAGTGATGTATCTCATCAATTTTCTCCTTTGTGTTAAGAGAAACAAATGAAGATCGTTGGATATCTTGTTATCGGATGTGAATCCCGTGTGATAGGAGGACCACCTATACGTTGGTTCCTGATTTGGTGTGGGGTAGGAAGCCGTTGTGGTGTATCCGCTGAGCTATCCGTTGTAGGTGTCGAGAAGAATAGATGAGAATTTTCAGAAGATATGATTATATTTTGTTGTAAAAAAATGAAATGTGCATATACTTTTTCTTCTTGTTATATAAAGATTTATATATAAGTTCAAAAATTATTTGTAGATCATTTTTGGAAACTAACTAAAAAACTAAAGGTGAAGGATTTATCAATTATAATTTATGGATAGAAAATTATAAGATAAACATAGCATAAATGAAGGTGTGGTTATTAATTTAGAAGATCATTAAGGGAGCATATCCATAAATCGCGTCACAGTTGAACAAAAGTTTGTTCATTTAGTGGTTTTGTGAAAATATCTGCTATTTGATTATCGGTATTCACGTATTCTGATGAAATAATTCCTTTTTCTACATTGTCACGTAAAAATGATGTCGTATATCTATATGTTTAGTTCGCGAGTGATTTACAGGGTTTTTTGATAGATGTATTGCACTCATTTTATCACAATATATTGGTGATTTATTGATGATTTTGCCAAAATCCGTAAGTCTTTGTTGCATGTATATCACTTGTGCACATGCTAGAGCTGCTGAAATATATTCAACTTCGCAAGTAGACGAGGAGACACAATTTTGCTTTTTGCTAAACCATGAAACTAATGATTGTCCAATAAAGTGACATGTTCCACTAGTGCACTTACGATCTGTTCTACATCCACCGAAATCCGCATCACTATGTGAAACTAGTTCAAACGATGATCCTTTAGGGTAAAACAAACCGTAATCTCTAGTACTAGATAGATATCGCAAGATACGTTTAATAGCTCTTAGGTGTGATTCTTTTGGTTTTGCTTTAAATTGAGCACAGAGACATACACTCATCATAACATCGGGTTGACCAGCCGTCAAATTGAGTAAGGAACTAATCATGCTACGATATAATTTTTCATCGAATTCTTTTTTAGAGCAAGACGGGTGTGTAGCGTGATACTACACAGCCGATTAATAGTGCATATATATATATATAAAGAGAGATACAAGACGATCAACACGCTTGATCGCTAGCGCCAAAATGAAGTTTAAGTATCAACACTGATATCATAAAATAAACTAGTGAAAAGAATAGACCCAACACATCAGCAAAATATAATCAGAGAGAAGTCCGAGACCACCAACAACTAACTGCAGCCAGGAGGGAAATCAGAACTGCTACCTTGGGAATCCACTGGCGATGAATTGCGATGAGGGATGCGAAGTCTAAATGGAGCTGATAAACTGCAACCTGTAAAAATGCTGAATAGGTAAGAGATACGCCTGCCAATACCCACGAGATGATATTTAGGTTTGCCAAACACATGTGCATTTCGCTCTTTCCATATACACCAACAGAAAATAGCAATGAAGACGTCCAAATTATGGTTTTGGGAGTTATATTGCCAGTGGTCATAGATGACCGGCAGTTCCGGTACGAATCCAAGGACATGGGCACTTGAAGCAGCCCAAACCAAGTAAGAAAAATCGCAGTCTCTGAACAAATGTGGAATGCTTTCCATCTGATCAGAGCAGAAGACACAAGCTGGATCCACCTGAAAATGAAGACGGCTGAGACGATCTTTAGTATTGATGCGGTTATGAACTAGACACCATTGGAAGAAGGCGATGCGAGGCGGAATGGGACTTTTCCAAAGCCTAGGAAAGCAGTAGGAGCGACCTGGGTTGATCAGAAAGGCATAGCAGGAGGCAACAGTGAAGCCTTTTCAAAGTGAACACAAGTACTCATCAGTGTTGGTTTGCTTGAAGTGTTATCCATTTCAAAATGACGTAATAGATCATTACAATATTTTTCTTGATGAATAAAAATACCATTTTCAAGTTGTTTTATTTGTAAAGATAAGAAGAAATTTAATTCTCCCATGTGAGACATTTCAAATTCATTTTTCATAATATTTCAAAATTATTACAGAGATTTTCATTAGTTGAACCAAAAATAATATCTTCTATGTAAATTTGTACAACTAAAATATCGTTATTTTCTTTTTTAATAAATGAAGTTGCATCGATTTTGCATATTTGAAAACCAGATGTAATTAAGTGATTTTTAAGACGTTCATACCATGCATGGGGGCCTTGTTTTAATCCACATAACGCTTTTTGTAATTTAAAAACATGGTCAGGATATTTTTCGTGAACAAACAATGGAGGTTGTTCAACATATACGTTTTCTTTAATAAAACCATTTAAAATGGCAGTTTTGACATCCATTTGAAATAGTTTGAAATTGTGATGATTTGTAAAAGCGAGTAATGTATGTATGGACTCTAATCTTGCTACTGGAGAAAAGGTTCGTCATGGTTGATAACTTCTTCTTGATTATAGCCTTGAGCAACTAAACGTGCTTTATTTCTAACAATATTTCCGTTTTCATCTGCTTTGTTTTTAAATACCCATTTTGTTCCTATAACCAATTGATCTTCTGGTCTTGTTACTAATTCCCAAACATTATTACGTTCAAATTAATTTAATTATTCTTGCATAGCTATTATCTAAAAATTATCATTTGAAGCTTCTTTATAATTTTTTGGTTTAAAATTTAACACAAAAGCTATATGGCTTATTTGATTAAGTTGATCTCTACTTACTTTAGAATTGAGATCTCTAATGATATGATCTTTTGGATGATCCTTAAGAATTCTAGGAGATGATATCAAAGTATTATTTTGCGCATTTGTGTCATTATTAATAGAATTTGATGTATTAGTTATCGAAATTATTTCTTCATCGTCATTAGTATGATGGTTAAGAAGATTTTCATCGAACGAAACATGTAAACTTTCTTCAATAGTGTTATTTCGTTTAATAAAAATTCTATATGCTTTGCTGCGATCCGAATATCCAATAAAGATCCTTCCATCGGCCTTCATGTCAAATTTTCCTAGATTATCTTTTGTATTTAATATAAAACATTTTGATCCAAAAAATTTAGTGTGTGACATTTTAGGTTTTCTTCCAAAAAATATTCCAAAACAAGTTTGTTTAGTCATAGTACGTATGGTTACTCGATTCAAAACATAACAAGTCATGGCAATAGCTTCAACTCAAAATTGTTTTGGTAGACCACTACTATTTAATAGCGTTCGTGCGCATTCTTGTAATGTACGATTTTTTCTTTCTACTACACCATTCTGTTGAGGTGTGCAGGGAAAAGAAAAATTATGACTTATTCCTTTCTTATTATAAAAATTAGTAAAAAGGTCATTTTCGAATTCTCCACTGTGATCATTTTGAATATTTTTTATTTTCAAATCCATTTGTGTTTTAATTCTTTTAGCAAATATTTTAAACGTATCAAAGGTGTCACTTTTATGTTTTAAAAATAAAGTCCATGTATATCTTGAAAAACATCAACTATTACGTAAACATATTTGTTGTGATTTATATATCGTACTTGCGTTGGACCAAATAAATCTAAATGTAATAATTCTAATGGTTGTTTTGTAGAAATATTATTTTTAGATTTAAAAGAACTTTTCTTTAGTTTTCCAATTGGCAATCGTCGCATAAATTTTCTACTTTGTAATTTATTTTAGGTAAACCTCTAACTAGCTCATATTTTGCTAATTTATTAATATATTTAAAGTTAATATGACAAAGTCGTTTATGCCACAACTGTGGATCATCACGTTTGGCAGTTAAACACAAATTTGAATTTTTATTTATATTCATGTTTAAGACATAAATATTTTTGTTTCTAAAACCCTCAAACACAAGTTGTTTGTTATTATCGAAAATATTACATCTATCTTTTTCGAAATTGATTTGAAAACCTTTATCACATAATTGACTAATACTTAGTAATTTATTTTTTAGATTTTCTACTAATAAAATATTTGTAATAATAGGAGAGTTAGAAATACCAGAGTTGATAACTTCTCCAATGCCCACGACGTATCCTTTTGAGTTATCTTCAGAAGTTACTGTTCCACCATCGATATATGTTATATTTGATAACATTTTTGAGTTTTCGGTCATATCTTTGGAGCATCCACTCTCTAGTATCCATTTCTCCTTATTTTTTATTTTGCATACCTGCAAAAATAAAAGATGTTTTAATTGGTATCCATATACTTTGTTAGGGTCCTAGATGTTAGGACAAGTAGGTAGCCATACCCAAGAAGGTTTGGTACCTTTATGAATATAATTCTTATTATATACTGCATTTTCTAATAAGTTATTAATATGTTTTTGTCTAATCAAATTATTATTTCTCTTAGGAATCCAAATTTTTATATTTTTGGTATTCATATTAGACTTAGGTGAACTTTTAGTCTTTTTATAAATGCAACTGTTATTTTTAACATCATTTCTTCTTTTTTTAGGAGTATTTTTAAATCCTATTCCATTTCTATTACCTGATGGTTTTGAAGTTTTGATAAGATTTTCCAACTCATGTTTTCCCTTATTATATTTTGAAACACTATTTGTAATTTTATCTAAATTTTCTTTTAATTCTAAATTTTCAATTTTCAATATTTCAATATTACTCTTCAAGTTGACATTTTCTTTTAACAAGTTATCCTTTACTATTGTAGTCTTATCAAAACTAATAACAGTAGCTTCATTTTCGATCAAATTATTTTTAATTTTTTCTTGAGATAATTCTAGTTCCTCTTCTAAAATAATTTTTCATCTTTTAACATTCCTACTTCAAGTTCTAATCTAATTATTTTGGCTATATGTTCTTTGTTCAATTTTTTAATTTGTTTAAATTTATCATCTAATTCCATGCTAAGTTCTAATAATTCGTCATGACTAAGTTCGGGACATACCTCATTAGTTTGTGCCATAAAGCACATATTAGCTTGTTCTCCGTCACAATCGCTATCACTATATGATGATGATGATGAAGAATCCGAGCCATCCCATGTTACTTGAAAAGCCTTCTTATTTTTGAATTATTCAAATTTGTTCTCCTTTTTATCATTATTGAGCTTGGGACAATCTTTCTTCATATGCCCAAATTGATCACATTTATAGCATTTGATTGATGTTTGATTTATTGAGCTTGATTTTCCTCCTTTTTGAAATTAAGTCATTTTCCTAAACTTCTTGAATTTGTTGTAGTTTTTGGCAATAAATTCAATTTCTTCTTCGTTTAGGTCGGTGTCTTCATTTGTTGCTGGGAATGCGGTGTTCTTCTTTTTCGAATTTAGTTCTTTTCGTGCCTGCAAATTAGCTTCATAGGACATCAAATTTCCTATCAATTTTTCAACTAAGAGTGCTGAGAGATCATTAGCTTCCTCGATAGCTAAAACTTTTCTTTCCAACTCTGAAGTTAAAGAATTGAGTATTCTAGATACTAAATCAAAATTTGTGAATTTGACTCCAAGTGCCATTTAATCACGTTGAATGGTATGGAATCTGGAGTACATGTTTACTATAGATTTATTTTTTTTCATTTTAAATGATGAGAATTGATTTTGTAAAATTGAAATCTTAGTTTGTTTAACTTTGTTTGTGCCTTTGTGTATAACTTGTAAGGTATGCCAAATATCAAATGCAGTGTTACATAAAATGACACGTGGAAATTCATTTTTGTCCAGTGAGCAAAATAGAACATTCATAGCTTTGGCATTATTAGACGCTGCCATTTTTTGTGCATCGGTCCATGTGTTCATAACAGTAGTAGGTGCTTCATATTTATCTTGAGTGGCTGACCAAATTTCTAATCCATTAGTTTCCACAAAAATTCTCATACGTGTTGACCAATATACATAGTTAGAGCCATTAAAAAGTGGGGGTCGTGCTGTGGATTGTCCTTCTTGAAAAATACTTTCCATATTAAAGTGAATTAAAAACGTGTTACTGTTCTTTGATCAAACCTTTCTCTGATACGAATTGAAGGTATCTAGGGTGGATTGTATAGTGTATATGCAAGTCTATGTGACAAAATATATGATGCAACTATGATAAAATTAATCTAGGTAAATATAGAATAAGCACAACAGGATTTTATACTGGTTCAAACCTCCCATCCTAAGTCCTGTCCCGAAGCTTCCCTTCGGAATTCGACTATCAAACACCCTCACTTCGCCCGGAGGATTAGGCTTGGTTACAGTAACTAGTTCTTGTCAAGTATGTGTTCTATAAAACGGATATTGACTATTAAGTATAAATGCTTCCTATATATAAATCTAGAAAGTATTGATTGAGGAGATCTGAATATATGAAAGAGTGAAATACAAGTATAGATTGCTAGAGATCAAGAATATATCAAAGTATGTAAGTAAAGAGAGCATGTAAGTAAGGTGAGGTTCTCTTTGATTCTTGATGCTATATATAACTGTAGAGAGATTCATTGAGTAGTTGCATCCATGAACAAGTGCTCTACAATTGCTTCTGATGGTGATGAAGAGTTGCAGCAAAGAGAAGCGAAGATGTCTTTTCAAATGTAGCAGTTGTAATTTGAATTTTAAATTCCGAGTTAGAAATCAGACGTCTAGCATTTGTTTCAAACATCTGAATCTATATATTTTTTGTACACAGCAGTATTTCAGACGTCTGAGTGCATCAACCAAACGTCTAATCCTGTCTGTTTTGTATTCTAGAGGATTTCTTCAGACGTCTGGCTAGTGCACCCAAACGTCTGAAAACTGTGCATGTTTACTTTGTGCATCTGTCTTGTTGCTCCATTGTTCCAATCGACTTATAGTCTCTTGTAATGTTCTTTGAGCCGTGATGTTACTCTAGCAAGTACCTCTAAATAGAAATATATAAACATATATATATATATACACACACATACTCGGTTTTCATTGTATAGTTGTTGTCATCAAAACCGTAGATTTGATTTCCTAACAATCTCCCCCTTTTTGATGATGACAACTATACAATGTACTTATATATAATTTATACATCTCCCCCTGAATATGAGTTTATTATTTATATATTTTTTTTTATTTCTCCCCTTTGGCATTATCAAAAAGGATATCAAACTTTTAAATATTAAAATATTAACCAATCGTTAAAGATATATACATAGATAATACACCAAAAGAGAATTTCATTAATAATTGTAATTAAGTACATAGGATTTTTTCAATTGTACATAAGATGAAATCCTAAAATCTATGAGTCTTTCAGGGAACCTTTTTCTTGATCATCTCCTTTATCTTCTTTTTGGGAAGAGCTAGGTTGCTTTGTAGGAGATTTCGGAGCTTGTTTTAAAAGTTTGTCCTCCTTAAAAAGTTTGGAATGTTTCGAAGGAGGAGAAGGCACTGGGTTGGCCAATCTTCGGAGGGGGGTGCCGGACCATAAACCCTTTGAAGAACCTCATCAAGAACCACTAATACAGTTGAAAGTGATGTTTCAACTATTGCTAAGCATGTGGCAAGAGATGTTTCAAAGCTGTCAATACGCTTAGCCAAAACTTTTTCATTTCGAGACATGATATGTTGATTTTGAAGAGTGAGATCTCGTAAGACCGCGTCACACATAAACACGATGGGTTTTTCCCTTACGGTAGCCAAAACATTTTATAGAAAATTCAGTGATATTATAGTAATGTCTAAGTACAAATACTTATTCAAATAGCCGAAATTGTTACATTAATTAAATTCTAGCATACTAGGCTCTACAATCAAAACTGTAAAGGCTCGTATTGGAGAATGGATCCCATACAATGACTGAACTACTGGGGTACCATCCATTACAGTACACCTCTAGAAAAATGTACCGAGGACCTCACTGGGATCCCCTACTATACAAGACTGGCTTACCCCTAACCTGGATAGGACCAAATATGTTATCACCCTAGGTGTTCCCAACATTAAAAAAAATGGAGCGCTCCCTTTTCCATGCACAGCCATATCCATGACATTGTATTTTTAGTAGTAGAATGGTTGGAACTTGTAATCATATATGTGTATAAAATAACATGCATTGTGGATTGAATACGAAATTGTCTGTATAGCGACAGTCGCTATAAACGCACTTTGAATCCCTTAAACTATAACTTGTGAAAATAGTGATTTAATAATATATCTTAATAATAATTTGTTTGGTTATTATATACACTTCTATTTTTTTATAAAAGAAAAGAATATGATTTGGAAAGTTATAAAAGAATTAAATCAAAGTAATAAAAGATAGAAGTAAAAATGTAGTCATAGCAACAGTTTTATAATAATAATATTTTTGAAAATAACACTTGTTTTTGTGGGAACTTTCTGAGGTATTTATTTACCAATTAATCACGTAATAATATATTACTATTATTGGAAAAAATTTGAGGCCTAATTCATGTGATTGCTAGTAGAACAAAATGCAAAAGGTTATAGTGAAATAGTCGCTATAAGTGCAGTTCTATAAAATACCTTGTTTTCGGTAAATTCTCTAAAATAAAAAAGATATTCTTTGGGATTTTTTTCATGGTTTTCAAAGTACCCAAAGTATACAAAATATTTTAAAAATAACGGATCTAATATCATTTATTTAGGTAATGAAAACTAGATACAAAGTAGTAGCAAAAATATGATAAAATAAATAGCAGAACTTTAGGCGGCACTTCTAAAAGTGCTGCCATTGTAAATTGAAGATATAAATTGTTTAAAAATGATATTTAAATTTAATATTTTTCTCTAATATTTTCTGAATTGTTTTATAAATTATGATAGACAGTTTTAAAATTGGTTCAAGTTTAAATATATTTTTTTTAACAATTAACTATGAATTTCTAAATTAAATAGCTTTTAGAATAAAAATTTGTTTTTCTATTTAATCCAAAATTCTCTATTTTTACATAGTATTCTATAAAAATAATTATCATATATTTTAATTCATTTTAAAATAATTTTAACATATTAATAAGTATTTTAAAAATATTTCTGTGTGCATAATTTTAAATATTAAATTGAGTATTTTATAAATATAACAAAGGGAGTTTGGATTTTAACATTGAAGTTAAAATAAATTGTTTTATGGAATCAAACAAAATTTTATTGCCTTAATTAATATGTATGAATATGCTTTGATCTTTAAATAAATGTTTAAAGTTGTTAACGGTTAAGTAAATAGTTTTGGGTTGCTGTAAACAGTGTTTTTAGCAAAACTTGCTTTTAACCCTTATTATTAATTAAAATTGGGAATATAATTAGAAATTTACTAATGTATATCAAGTAAGAAAATACAAGTAAACGATTTTGGATTTGTTTTGACAAATATTTTGAACAACACTTGTCTTTAACCCTTGAATATAAATGAATTTTTAAGAAGGAAGTTTTAAAGAGGAATGTTTTCAAAGTATAAAATGTTTGGGTTTATTGTGACAATTTTTTTGACATACACTTGTCTTTAACCCTTAAATATAAATAAATCTTTAAGAAGGGAGTTTTAAAGAGGAATTTTTTCAAAGTATAAAATGTTTAGGCTTGTGGTGACAATTTTTTTAGCAACACTTGACTTTAACCCTTAATTTTTTTAATCTCTTTTTTATATTTCAATTAAGTAAAACTTGTTAAACGGTTTGTGAATACAGTTATACCATTGGAATAAGTATATGAATACGTTTTAAGTATTAAAAGAATAAATGAATAGTTAAATTTATAAAGACAAGTATATATCTTTTATAAAGAGATATCCAATATACTTATGCAAGTATATAAAGGAAGTTTTAACTAATAAAAGAGTATTAATTAATAAAGGAAGTCTTGATTTATAAAAGGAGATTTATTGGATAAAAAGATGTTTTACTAATAAAAAGGGTTTTGATCAGTAGGGGATATATTAACTATAAAGGGATTAAAAATCGTTTACGTGACTTGATTATACTTGGATGATAAGTAAAAACTATGTAATGACCTTTGTTTGATTGTTTATTGGATGTTAGTACTAATATGCTTAACAATAAAAGTTGAACAAGTAAGCTTCTCTATTTGCAAGAGTTAAGACTAATGTTTAGGTGGGGATGGAGAAATAGAGCCCTAACGACATTCTTCCAGGCCGAGGAATATTTAAGCAGAAAGACCGAAAATGTGTAAAATGTCGAATCTTGATTCCCGTAAGCAAGCATTCAAGACTCGATGGTTAATTAGTCGATTATCGATCTTAATAATACATAACTTAGGAAGAATACATAATGCTTTGCAGATTGATACAAATAAGAAGCCCCGAGAAGGGGTATTGGCATGAAACGCCTCTAGCTGTCTATTACTCTAAAAGAACCAAATATGAGCTATCCTAAAATTCATCAATTGGTTTTGAAAAGTCTGGGATCAGTAAGTGTTTTACTTACTAAGCACCACTTCAAAGCTATTATTCGGGCTCTATGTTTTTGAAGTGAATGATGGAAACTATGTGTGGTTTCGAAAATCCATTGAGATGATGAAATTCATATAGGATTCACTATGTGATTGAGTCTCATTGGAAACTCGTGCGAAGATGCCAAATTGTCTCCACATCGGAAAATGACTAAAGATAGAGTATGTTGCATGATCCAGGGTTCAGCTAACCAAAATAAGGGATACATCAACTCCATTATCTAGAATACGGATATCGATATGTTGTGCATTGGGAGTTGATACTCGGTTCACGTGTTAGGGCGTGGGCTAGTTGTGTTTACTTTATGATATATTTTATCTAGAGATATATACGACACTCGGAAGGTAGTTTCTGACCTTGTTATAGGTGATCAGTTCGGTATGGCTTACGAATATACTCGGGGGGTCTCCATGGAAAATCTGTTTATACGAACGTACCTTAATGGTTTTGTTTGTTTACCTAAATATGCTGTCAAATGTAACCAATGCAATTAATTTATAATTATAATGAGCACCCTAGAATTATTATAATATCACTAAATTTCTCTATAAAATGGTTTGGTTATTATAAGGTAAAATCTTGTTCGTGTTTATTTGCAGTGTGGTCTTACGAGATACCTTTATTCTTTAAAGTGTTTTACAAATACAGTAATTCAAATTACTTGAATTTTCTCACACTAGATTACTAGACTGATATGGGTGTTATTCTTCATATAATTCTCGGATGAGCCATGTGTATATTTCTAGATATCTTTGATGATTCATTGGAACTCTTGGAGAGAGGAGCTGGATGATTCCCTACCGTGGATTTTATTTTTGCTGCATTACTTTGTTTATTTCCAGTACCAGCAATTTTGATGACGTGTTGTTTTAACTGTCTAGACTAATGATAGGTTAATTTACTCTGATTATCAAATCTATATAGTTTTACTTTGTAAAAGTATCATTTTGATATTATATGCGATCGTTCTGTTGTGAGATTCTGGTATTGTACTCTCTTCTTTCTTGTTGATTTTCTTTTCTTCTTTTATTTTACCCTAACTTCTGCCTTCCCAGCACTTGGGTGCTCAACACGTGAATACCATGGATGTATTAGTGTCGACATTTGAGGCTCCAAAAGGTGATCATTACACGAAGGCTCTAGAATTTTCATGAAAATTAAGAGAGAGAAATTGTGACTCTGTTTTTGACTTAGATTATGAGAGAAAATGGGCCATGGAATACTTTACTAATTCATTTTATTCTCTTCTATTACTTTGCCAAAAAAATTAAATCTCTAATCATTCACATTTTAATGAAAATACCCCTTCAATAATTTAAATCTCTATTATTAATTTTAATTGATTTCTTCTCAATAGCGTATTGTTACAAATTGCATTTAAATGTGTATCGATATTGTATATCGATACACACATACATAATTTTCATATACATACCCAAATAATTATTAATAACACCTAGAAAATACTAATAGCCTATAATACATCAAATAAATCAATAATTAATATTTCATAAATATTAACTAATTTAATTAGTTTATAATAGTTATAAATCGGTTAAATTGTATGGTACTTGAGGGAAATCAACAATTTGGTTGTGCAACTTGTAGGTGTAAATTTAGCTACTGATTAATATCAAACAACTTGAATATTAACATTCATACAACTTAGCTAGTTGTGTGAAATTTTGACCAAATTTATTGCCTGTAAATCTTTACGGTAAAATCCAATTTTATAATTTAAGTGGTATCTTTTAATAACGACTATTTATGCAAATTCTCTTCGTCAACGCTATATCATTTTATAATTTATGAAATTTGGTTTTCGTCAAGATTCTTATATCATCCATATTCAACTCGATTAGTCCATAAAAAGACCCTGGTTCAATAATAACATTTATTGTTGACCGTACCACTCAAGCCAAATATTTTGATATTAAGTTTACTATTGTTGACCATGATTATACGACTAAGGAGACAAATTCTCTATTGAATAGTGTTTCAGTTCCAATGCTTCAACATAGATCCAACTATAGTCGCCCAGTGTTCGATGTGACATGATTTAACTATAATCAAAGTGAAGTATCCAAACTCAACAGTATTCTTAAGTAAAGAGAACTGTGTGACATCATCACTGCAAGATCTTCTGTTTGACCTAGTTGTTATTAACCAACAGAAAGCTATTGGGGGAGTTATCTTAGTTATCCAGTAACTATTAGTACATAACCTCTAGGTAACCCCAACAGCCATGAGTAAAACAGTTCCCAACATTTGAATAGCATTACATACACTAGTCTCAGCGGATGTATGGATATCCTTTCTTGAAACATCTTTGGCGAGGAATATTTGAAATAATATGTTATTTTATATTGTGATAATTTTATCATGATTACAAATCCTTTTAATTATTATCACATGACGTATCATTTAATGATTTTTTTATTAAATACACTTAAAATTAATTATTTAACTAATATACCATAATATAATAATTATAATATGGAATAAATACCTTTATTATGAACAAGATTGGTCACAGATCAGTGGTACAGCCCACTATAAAGCCGGAAAGCCTTGCTTAAAAAAAGATAGATATGTAACAAATTATAATTTTCCCCATGGGGCATACCCCTAATTCTCTCGATCTTCCACTTGCACTTGGGGTCAATTATGGCATCATATTCCTTTGAGCAGTTTTCTCAAAATTGATCGAGCTAGTCCCATTGTAAATTTATATACTATACTATATTAGTTATCTACTCTGTCAATTAACTCTCTCCAACGCTAATAAACTTCCTTTATCAAATGGAAACTTTCATAGTATATTTCTCGAATTCTAGTGAGCTTTAGGTTCTTATGCGATAGGTAATATGGCACTGTTATCACATAACAATGTATTGGAAGTCTCGGTATTTGGAATTATAGCTAGCTCGGTTATATTTGTGCAATATGTATGTATGTATGTATGAATGCATATGTATGTATAAACTGCATTTATCATGTGAAACTTTTCAGAGTATTTTTCTCGACTTCTATGAGCTTTAAGTCCTTATACGATATGTATTACGACATTTTTATCACATAGCAATGTTATGGAATTCTAAACATTTGGAATTGCCACTAGCTTAGTTATAAATTTTTGCATTATATATATATAGAAAGTGGGTAAACTTTTATTAAGGACTTTTACAACACAAAGAAATGGCCCAATTCATCCCATATAGATGCACTAGCAGCGATTGACTGAGCAAATACAAAAGTACACACATTACAATAAAAGTTACAAGTTCAGAGAATATTAACTTCTATTTTAGATATAGCTTCTTCTTCTTCGAAGCTACCTCACATTTATGGCAGTCGAAAATAATAGCTACCACTCTATCGGTTTTCTACCGTTCCCGCCTCTATTCCTCTCCTTCAACATCAACTACTTCTAGTACCCGACTTTTGATAAGCCTATTCCTCTTTATTCTCTTTGATGTCAAGTTTGTTTCTAAAATGGAAAAATAACTAAATTTCTCTTTTGCACTCTCTGTATGTTGGAAAATTATATTGTTTCATTCTCTCCAAATGCTCCAAAGTGCTACATTGAGGGCTATCTTTCACAATTTGGACTCATGGTTTATCGAGTAGCCAATAGAGCTTAAGTATTCTATGATTTCATAAAGATTACATATTTAAGAAGTTTAATTTAGCTTTAGATCTGCACTTATTCTAAATTTCCTTTGCATACTTACAATTGAAAAAAAATATGTTTGTGTGTTTCTCTCATTTTTACAAAGTATGCATGTAGTGTCTTGAGTAATTCCCTATTTGGCAAACTTATCTCTGGTAGGAAGCCTACCAAGCAACCCCTTATAGGTATTCAGAGCCATCTTGGGATAGTTTTCCCTGTCCTAAATGATATTGTTGCATGTAGTCTTTGGGTATTTCCTTCTAGTTGCATCCCAAGCTGTTTTAGATATAAAATCACTCGTCGAGTGTTTCCATGCCCACATATCATTTTCTCTACTGAGTAATAATGGTATGTACTCAATTTTCCTCTTTTGTTTCGGGTTTATTGGGATAAAGTCACAATTCCAAGCATTATCCTGAATTATCGAATCCACCTTTCAATTTGGATACCCATAAGCAGAGTATGAGTCTCATCCCAAGATGTCAATGAGAGATTTACCGCTATCCATGGTTCTTTCCAAAAATCTATCTCCATACCATGAGTTATCTCTCTTATGTAATTTTCAGCCAGCTTATTTTTAATTCTCATTATAGCTTTTTCAAGTTGGGAAGCGTTATTATCAACTGCCATCTGCCAAAAATTACCTTTCAAGTACCTTTATCTCATCCACATAGCATATAAACCTTATGAATTAATGATGTTCCAACCTCGCCTCAAAGTGTGAATAGCCCTCATATCTCTTAAATTTTTGAGCCCAGCTCCACCTTCTTCGAACGACCCACATAATTCCTGATACTTAATTTAAGAAGCCCACCTTTCCATATGAAATCAGCACATATTTTTTCAATTTTATCTATAGAAGCATCCGGTAGTAGGGAAATTTGAAGCCAAAAATTAACTTTACATGGATCATTGTGTGAACTAGCTTAACTCTGCCAGCAAAAGAAAGTAATCGAGAGCTCCATCCTTGCAATTTATCTCTAATTTTGGTTATCGACTCCACACATTCTTTATTTGTAATTTTGTTAGAAGAGTAAGGGACTCCTGGGTACTTGCCTGGAAGCTCCCTCTCATTAACACCCAAGATGTCCATCACCTCATTCATGTTCTTACAAAACTTATTGAAAAATCACTTCATCTTGAGCTCATTTAGCTTCAGACCAACATTCTTTATAAAGAGTAGAAAATCTTCTTTATGGTCACAACCGCATCTTTGTCTGATTTAATACAAATTATCAAATCATCAGTGTATAAAAGATGACAAATTCCAAGCTTGAAGTTATGAATAATCTGGAATTGCTTGATATAGCTCACTAATCCTATTTGAAGGGTGAAATATTCCATAGAAATTACGAATAGGTATGGAGAAAGGCCTCCGTACCTAATACCTCTATTACTGCTGATGTTTTCTTTGGGAATGCCATTGACTTGGAATGAAAATGTTGGAGTGGATATACATTCATTTATCAAAACAACTATTTTGTTTTGGAATCCCGTACTTCTAATCATGTGAATTATAAAGTGTTTATTTATCTATTTATGTGCCTTAAGAAGGTCAACTTTCATACAAAGTTTATTAGTGCCTTTCTTGTTAAAATTTTTGATCAATTCATGTTCCATTAGTGAGTTTTCAGAAATACTTCTACCTGTAATAAATGCACTTTGACATTCGACAATGAGGTTTGATAAAATTTGTGTGATTCTATTGCATATAACTTTACTCAAGGTTTTATATATAACATTACAGTAGGCTATCAGTCTATAGTCTTTAATCTTATTAGTTTATCATTCTTTGGAATGAGGCAAAGGAAAGTATGATTAATATCATTCAAAATCTTGCCAGATTGAAAAGATTCTTGAATGGCTGACACTATGTTATTTTTTAGGTCACTCTAGTGCGGTCTATAGAACTCAAAACCCTGCCCATTTGGGCTAGGACTGGAACTACAATGGATGAATTTCAAATCCTCCTAGGTTTCAGCATTAGTGACTCTCTTCCTCAGCAGCCCGCTACCTTTGAAGTTCAGCAATCTCCTATTCTCAATGTGTGGTAAGTTAGACTCTATTTTCCCATTGTAAATCTTAGTGTAGTACTCTATAGCCTTATCCTCTATCAATTGTAAGTTATTGTAAGCTGCACCATCCTGAGCAGAGCATTGAAAGTTGTTGTTGTTATTACGCCTAATGGACATTTTAGTGTAGAAAAACTTAGTGCATTCATCCCTTTCGGTGATCCATTTCTTTTTGGCCTTTTGCTTCAACTCCATAGCTTTGATTATTAGAGTTCCTTTGAGTTGCTCTTGCATATGATAGTATTGTCTCCATGTGTCATCATTAGTAGCTCCTACATCTATTTTGCTTAGAAACTCCTCATAGGTTTTTTGTAGAGCAGAGACCATGTCAGACTCTTTACATTTGGTTTTGTTTCATTCCTATAACCTGGCCTTAGAGTTTTATGGATAATTTAAAAATTGTCATCCTTTAACCTGGTTATAAATACAGAAATCAACTACCTTTGTGTATCCATCAAACACGTACCACTCATTACATTATCTGAAAGGACTACCCTTGGGATTAGTGTTTTATCAGCTAGTTGGATATGAATAGGGCTATAATCACTAGAAGAATTAGGCAATATTGTTACTTTAATGTCTGAAAACATGTTGATGCAGTCAGCATTTATTAACACGCAATCAAGTTTGCAAGATATCTTCTTACATTCTCCACTATGCCATGTGAATTTCAAGACATTATGGTCTGGCTCCACCAATCCAGCGGCCACCATGCAACTGTTGAACTCAGCATGCTAAGAAACTTTTAATGCAAGTCCCCTTTTCCATTACTTTTTAAAACTGCATTAAAATCCCCTATGACGAGCCAAGGACTGCTTAATTTCATAGATATGACTTTAATCTTATTCTAAAGATTGGTTCTATCTGATGCAAGATTTCTAGCATAAACCAATGTGACGTATAAGATAAGATCACCAGAATTAGTTGCTTTAATAGTAATTTGTCGATCATCCTTATCTAGTACTTGCACTTACCATATGTACTTATTCCACATTAGCAGTATTCTCACTTTCTCGCCCAAATCATTGTTGTTCACACATTTCCATTCATCATCCATGGCGTCAATGAAAAAACTTAGATTGTTGTCGTTAAATTTGTTTTCTAAAATGCCCAGTATAGAAGGTACCAAGGACCTTCTAAGGTTAAAGAGGTCTGACTTTTGAGCATCATTGTTAAGAACTCTTACATTCCATGTTAATATGGACATTTAGGAATCAAGGGCCCACTCCTCAATTTTCTAGGAGTGGTTCCTTGAAAAATTGTTGTTCTATTCTTAGAATCATTCTTATTGAACTATTCTTCATACTTTTGATTAGGTGTGGTATAAGATTTGTTATTAGAATGTTACTCTACCTTATCATCAGAAAAATTAATATATAAATTCAACTTATTGATATCTTCAATTGTTTCAAGGGACGGGTTCTCAACAAATACTTCCTCGGTCACTTGGTTTGGTTTTAACTTTTGGATTTCATCATTTGGCTCCTTCTGATCCTCCCTTGCATTAGCCTTATTCTTCTAGGCATCCTCCTCCTTGTAGTAGCATAAGACTCAGATAGGTTGTCTTGTAAATTAGTTGCTATAAGGGTAGTTGTAGTAGGATGAATATGATCTGCCATAGAGTAAGATCCTGTATTTTTCGTAGATACATTCCGCTTTTTATATTTACTGTTTGAATCTTCTACATTTTATTTCCTCCTCCACACTTGTGTAGTTGGTTACACTGTCACTTCACATTGGGCATCAAGATGTCCAAAGCACTTACATCGTGCACCTTTAGGAGGCACAAATTTGTATTCAATATTTTTATGTAAATATTAGCGTTGCTATCTTTTTCTATAAATTGCTTCTTTAGTTTTGAGGTTTCTTTGATATCAATTAGCACACATGCATACTTTAACGACTTAATGTTCCTTTAATATTCATCCATGGCTAGTGGTTCCCCAATTAGGCAAAAGCTAGTTTTATTATCCCTCTAGCTATGATAATAGATCCAGATTTGCATTTTTACCCATACGGGTGAGGCTCAAGCATCTCACGTTCCAGTCTTAAATTAGGTTCCCATCTCTTAATGAAAATCAATTTGCTATCCGTGAACTCCATTAAGAACCTTCTTATAATCTACCTCATTTGCGAATTTAATCAAGTAGAAACCATTTTCACGAGCGAAAACATCCCACGAACCAGATAGCTTCCATTCTCATTTAATATAAGCATTTAAATGTATATAATAAGTCATTTTTCCAACCAAGGATATGTAAATTGAATTGCTCCACATGTTTTTAGTATATACGAACACCTCGTCACATAGGTCGGCATACTCTCCATCCTAATCATTCGCAAAATCAAATTTATGGACCCTACCTTTGATGCTAGTATTCCTTGCAAGCGCATCTACCTATGTGCATGCGCGTTCCCCAGAATATTGCTTTTGTGCAGCTAATCCTCCTTTGCCTTTCTAATTGGATGACACTCCTGAATCCTTGGAAATTATGTTTTGTTTCCTCCTTTCCTCTTTCCACCCTATATCACTAGCTCCATTCTCTTTGGAATTGGGAATTGCCTTGGATTTTTCACTAGGTTTAGATGAAACAGAAGCCATTACTTATATATAAATATAGAGACACCCACACACTATGTGTGTGTGTGTATGTATACACATACACATACACATACATACATACAGCTTTTGCTATGATGCTATTCAAGGCGATGTACTTAGTCTTATGGTTGAATCGGCCAAAACTTTGATGTTTGGAACATTTTCAATTTAAAGCCCCTTAACTCAAATTACACATGAAATTAGGATTGACATGCTATGCTCGATATTATTTATGAAGTTTGAGTCCGAACTTTTGTCAATAAATAATTCCCTAGTATTTCTCAAATACTCAAGAACACTCTTAATTACCATTTAGTAATGTCATTTTGGATTTGATATTCACTCAATGTACCAAGTACATAAATAAAATGTGATATAGTAGACAACTTAGCATATTTGGTGATTCATATTACCTATGCTTAAGGAATTCATCTTATACGCTCCACATTAAACATTTTAATACATGTCTATTTATATCGTTTGGGACAATGCCAAATATTCCTTTATACTGATTATAAAGGATGTCCATTTCAAACGATACGTTGAGGATTAAACAACTAAACTAAGATTGGTTTTAACATGAATACATTGCTAATAATTAGTAGTGTGTTATTTAGTTATAGTTTGGAAATATCCTAAGCGTTTAATATTCTTTCTTACAGGCACATTCTTCTTCTTCATTTCAAATCAAAATCAAAATGTTTGAATTCTTTATCAACATATTTTCTCAATTATGATGCTTAATGTGTGATGTTTTTGTATTAGTTCTTAGGTCCTATCCAGTACCTATAACCTTAGTTTTCGCTCCCATTAACTTTGAGGCACTTTTTTTATATGCATATATATATATATATATATATATATATATATATTAATAATTTTGATTTTAAGGTCACAGTAGAAAAAAATAATTTTTTAAAAGTTTAATATGATTTTTTAACTAAAAACTATGAGATAATTTTAAAACCGATTTAATAAATCAATTGAAATTATAAAAAAAAATTAAAATCTAATTATGATGTAACATTTTTAAATAAAATTTTGTAAATAATTTTAAATATATTACATATACATACATACAAATAATCAATTTCTAGTTAAATAAATAGTTGCATCAATAATTAAATATAAAACATATTAAAATTGAACATTCATTGCTGTTAAAGATGGTTAACTGTGAATAAAATGGTTACCCTTAACTGAAGTTAAATCTCTGAAAACATGTTATAATAAAATGGTTAAGTGTGAAATGGGTTTGGGTTTGTTGGAACAACGTTTAAATAACACTTTTCTTTAATACTTAAATGTACTTAGATCTTTAATAAAGAAGTTTTAAGGATAATAACAAGTATGGAATCTTTTGAAATAAAAAGATAGAAAAATTAGAAGTTTCGCTTATAAAAGAGAAAAGGTTTGTGGTAACACTAATTGAGACATTTTATTTTAACCTCTTTTATTATAAATCAAACTAAGTACATCTTGTTAATGATTCATGAATATATTTATATCATTTAAGATAAGTATATGGACACCTTTTAAAGTATAAAATACAATATAGATGAATAGTAAAATACAGTATAAATGAATAGTAAAACGTGAATAGTAGAATGCAAGTATACATCTTTTATAAAGAGAAATTAAATATATACTTACATACATACAAGTTTAATTAAATAAGAAGTCTAATTAATAAAGTTGTTTAGTTAACAAGAGAAGTTTTAAATAAATGAAGTTTTACTTAAATGATGAAGTTTTAATTAATAATTGAAATATCAAATAAATAAAGAGGGAATTAAAAGTCGTTCATCTAACTTGATCGTGCTTTATGTGTGTTAATTATGCTTGTGGGTTACTTGGTTATGGAAAATAATTAGTCATGTACTTAGCACTAAAAGCCAATCGAGTAGACTTTATTCTATCCATGGGAGTTAAGAATAATGATTGGAGTAGGGAGTAGAAGCAATTTCGCTCTAACACACTGGCTTCTTTCTTGGTCGAGGGATAATAGAACGTAAAAAGGTTGGAAACGTGATAAGCATACAAGACTTGGTTTCCATATGTGATTGTTTTAATATTGTTTAATATGACAAAATTAACTTAAGAAGTACCAAAAATGCTTCACCGTGTTATATGCTTTGAGAACCCCTAGGAGGAGAATTTGTATGAAACGTCTCTAGCATCCATTTACTTTTTAAAGAACTGGAAATGGGTTAACTGGAAATTCATCAATTCAGCCTTAAGGAGACCGGTATCGGTAAGTTTTCTACTTACTGAAAAGCACTTCAAGACCGAGACACATGCTCTATTTCTTGGAAGAGGATTTGTTCGAGATGATGGAATCTATATAGGGATTCATTATCTGTTGGAATGATGATGGCTCATGTGTGCTGAACGTGACTTCATCATTGGTATATTAGTAAAGACAGAGTAGGATACATGATTTTGAGTTTAGCCAACCTAAGGGAATATATCAACTCCATATCTAGAGTATGCTTAACGATATGTTGCAAATGGGGTGTAACGACTCGAAAATTTCAAACCCGAAAATTCTAGATAGTTATGAAAAGAAGAAAGAAAAGAAGAAGAAACAGAAACAAGTCATAGAAACCACACATTCGCAACGAATCAAAATATAATATCACATAAATAACAGTTATACAAGATGAACTGTATCGGTATATTTATATTTTTATACATCAAAGTTACAATCCATTTCACAACACTGGACAGTTTTAAAACAACATGTCCAAGACAACGACAATATAAACAGCGGTATGTACTCCATACGTTCCTGCCATCTAGCTCGCTTCCTGAGCTCCATAACATCCTTACCTGAAAATCTGTAATACTCGGTCTGACCCGAGCATTACATCAAAGTAACACCCGGGTCAGGCTGGAAACCAGCGTGAATAAATCCATTTAACAAGAAAATACAAATGCATAGAACTCATTAAAAACCCGGGGTAACTCGTATCTTACTACGAGTTCATATCTTGAAATAGTTAACACTTATTTTCTCAAATTAAATTCTAAGCATTCTTACTTAGTTTCAAAGGTCCATTCTATTCTATTCCAGCCTATTGGTTTCACATATCAAATTTATAAAGAATTACTGGATTCCAAACCGAAGTGGTTTCGGGTATGTACTAATACCCGACTCCAATCTCTCCGAATCCATTGTCATCTTAAACCAAGTTATTCAATGAATACAATTCAAGATTTTAAATACAGGGTGTCACCTTCACACAGTAATTTACATCAATAGATAACCACATTACCATAGTTTAAACCCAACATATCACATCCCATAGCACCACAAATAACATACTAGGGATAACAAATAATCCAATATCATTAAGTCATCCATAAGCAAGGTTAATTAGTCACACCATTTTTAATTAATTTAAATAAATTAAATTAATTACTTCAATCATCTTTTTAAATCCTGCTTACATAACAGTATTTAATAAATTACAATCAATAAATATATGATCCTTAATTATTGTCTTAATTAATCATCCCTAATTAACTATCCTTTAATTACATTAAGTAATTGGTCCTTAATTAGTTACACAATTTAGTTATCCTTAAACTAACCACACTAATTACCTTTGATTACCATCCAAATTAATTAACTATAATTAGTTATTTTAACTCTTGGTTAATTACATTAATTAATTACTCTATAATCACTTACGTTGATTAATTACCCTTTTATTAGTCACATTCGTTAATCATTTAACCCTTAATTTCCTAAATTAAGCAACCCTTTAATTAATTACACTAAGTAATTAATCTTTAATTACTTCCCTTAAGTAATTAACCTTTAATTATTTCACAGATTAATTAGCCTATCCATTCTCATTAATTATCTTTTATTTAATCTCCTTAATTCATTAATTACATTTATCGATGCTTCCGCTACTCACTCCAGTAATTAACTATCCCTCAATTTCTCACACTAATTAATAAATTATTAATTACTTAAGATCTTAATTGACTTAAAAGGATAATCCATTATTTTAATTTATTTTAATTATCTTTCAAATCCTTATTAAATAAACATTGAGAATGATTTATCCCCATTTATTAACTTAACCCCTTAAGTTTAATTAAAATTTTAAAATCACTTCATTCTTTTAATTTTTACCTGAAAATATAAATTTTCCTTATATAATTTAAACCTGGATACTTTATCAAAATCAACCCAAGACCTAACAAACAAATCCCCGAGTTAAACCCTCAATATTCCCGAGATATTCGCTCTCGTCCTTGCTTCGAGTCATACACATAACCAAAACGATAATGTCTCGAGCAACACAGCTTCTTCCCAAACTCAAAACAACACCCCCAAACTCCATTGCTCGCGTGCACGTGCACACACAACTGCTGCCGTTCTAAACCCCTCTGACGATCCCTACCAGTCGCCAACGACCGTTACCCACGTTCCGTCCACCCAGCTATGTTGATTTCACCGTGTCCCGAAATCAAGCAGTTTCGAGCAAGACAGAAACCATAACATCGTCAGAAAACACCCTATTACAAACGATCCTGACCTTGAGAACTCCTGTCAATTTTATCCCTGCTACATCTTGAACCACGACGCCATTTTCCTCCATCGCGATATCCTCTGATGATCTTATGACGCCGAAATTGTCACAACTACCCAGCACCAACAAAAAGTACTCCAAACCCTACCTAACTGTCTCCTGACCACCATGGTAAATGATTAAATCTTCTACTATTTTTCCAGAGATCATCCTCCTTCATACTTCCTTCGAGATCGACCCTGTCGACTAACTCTAAGCCGATCGCCAAAATTAGGCTAAAATACGAATTCTGATCCACCCCAAAAATATCAACAATTATCAACCTAGAAATCATGATTGTTCCTCCTAAAATCATTGTTTACAAATTAGAATCAGATTATAGGATTAAATCGAGAATTCCGAACCATGGAATTCGAACTTATTTGAAATCAGACCTGCAAAATCACCATTTTTGAAGTACATATCCCAAATATTTATCTGAAACTATTTTTCAAATTTAAATTATCATGTTGCAAGCATTTTCTATTTAAAGATAACATCTTGAATTTATATGTATAGGTCATGTCACGACCTGTCTTCCACTAACCAGAAAGACGTATCATGAATTAAGAAAGAAAGGGATAGAAAGAGGAAAGAAAGAAGAGAAAGAAGAAACAACACTTGAATCTCAACAGCGGAACGAATAAATTATATTAATAACATAAATATTACATAATATACAACATCAATCAGAGATACACAGCATATACAACACATACTAGACAGTTATAAACACATGTCTAGTATTTACAACTTAATACAAACACAATACAGAGAACACACAGCGGAAAACTATATATCTAACGCAGAAGCCTCCTGCTCCATTGCTTCTCCATTATTCGTCAAAGCCAACCTGAATCCCTTGGCTACTCGTAAAAATTTGAGTACCCAAGAGTTTAAGAAAACAAAAGATAAACTCTGGGTCAAACATGGGTCTGGTGTGAGTAACAGGTTAAGATTGCTTAATTTTAAAAACCTTTTGAAAAAAAAAAGGTATCACATAAGACTCCCCACACATAAACATGGAAAAGTTTTTACCTTACGCTAACCAAACATTTGATAGGAAATCCGATGATATTATAATAGTGTCTAGGGTTTTTAAGTAAAATACAGAAATAGCTGGAATGCTTACATCTCACGTTCCAACATAGTTGGGCACAACTAATACGTACGGCGCTTATTGGATTTTGGATTCCATACAATGGCAGGGCTACTGGGGTACCGCCGTCACAGTACGTGGCCTAGATCACCGTACCTAGGAGCCACCTTAACTCCCCTACAACACAAGGCCGGGACCATTCCTTACTGAACAGTCCCGAACAAGACAACCCCGCAGTTGTTTGCAACCAACTGCCCACACAGCCGAAAATAAATGGACTTCTAGACAGGGGAAATCTCGTCCTACTTGGGCATGACCCACGTAACCTTGCTGCACCTCCCCTGTTTTAGCCATTCCTGGTTGATGAGGCTTGAGGCTACGATTACCTTTAGAGAACACATTTCTTAGAATGCTCATCGTCCACCTGACGACGTTCTGAAAGCATTCAATCCATACAAGTTCGTTCCGGGTTCGAACGAAACCGAAGGCATTATCTCGTTACACTTATTTTGGAATCACCCTAAGAGTTAACGACGATAACCCTTGCACTCTGAATCTTCACTTTCACTTGAGATTCACGACCTACCGTTAATTTGGATCGATGTGGTTTTCAGATGTCCAAATATGGAAACCCGATTCTGGTCTCATCGAAATCCAAATCGCCATCTTTTAGGTCCAAGTTGTTTTAAATGTTTAAAACAATTCAATTCAATATTATCTATACACACACAGATAGATAATACACAACATCACAAAAGATAATCAACATTATAATCACAATAGATAATCCATATTATCGTTCCAAACAGATAATTCATATTATCAACTCAAATGCAACCATAGCATCCAAATCACACAACATCACTTATCCCATATCTGAGATCTCAACTATTTAGGGTAATCAGTATTAATCAACATTCACAAGCAATGACTTATAAATCACCATTCTATAATTAATTTAAAATGAATTAAATTAATTACTTCTTCCTTAATTAATTTAAAATAAATTAAATTAATTACTCATCCATATAAATCTTGCTTACATATCCATTAATTAATTACAAATCAATCAATTGATTACTCTCAACAAATTACCCTAATTAATCACTGTTGATTAATTATCTTTTAATTACATTCGAGTAATTAACCTCTAATTAATTTCACAAATTAATTATTCCAAACTAAATTCAATAATTAACCTGTAATTACTTCATTAATTAATTAATTATAATTAATTACATTAATCCTTAATTAATTACATTAATTAATCCCTTCTTGATTAATTGTTCTTATTAATCAATCCTTAATTACATCATTAATTTTATAAATTAATGATCTCAAATTATATCTATTAATAATTACCCTATTTAAATTAATTATCAATTATCCATATTGATTAATCACTCTTGATCAGTCACATTAAGTAATTAACTTAATCAATATCATCTCTTAATTATCTTCAATATAACTCAATCAAAAACCTAAATCAAATACACTAAGTAATTAATTATTAATTACTTCCTCTAAGTAATTAATCTGCATACTAATTACATATTAATTACATAGAGTGATTAATTTCCAAAAACTCTCTTATTACCCAATTATCCTTCAATTAAATTTACATCAAGTAATTATCTTCTTAATTACTTCACTAAGTAATTATTCATTATTAATTACATTGGGTAATTACTTCTCAAATTAATTAGTGATTATTTTAAATTAATTAAACTTAATTAATTAACTTAATTAATCAAAATAAACTTAATTAATTACAATTAGTAATTAATTTTCTTAATTACTTTCATTAAGTAATTACACTTAAACAATTCAAATGATTATCTTTAAATTAATTAATTCAATTAATCATTAAAATTAATCATATTAATTAATTATTAGATAATATTAAGTTAATGAACTTCATTAACCAATAACAAGTCTTTAATTACTTCTCTAAAGTAATTAACTAGATTAATCGATGTTAATTACAAATTAATTATTTATAAAACCCATTAATTAATCTCTAACTATTTAAATTAATCAAGTGATAATTAAAAGCTTAATTAATTTAAAATTACTTGATTAATAAATTCAAATCATTAATTAAATTAAATCAAATCTTATTTAATTAATTGATTTCTTAATTATTATTTAATCTATCTTAATTAACTTACTAATCCTTTAATTAATTAAATAAAATCCTTAATTATTTAATTAATTAAACAAATTATCAATTAATTAAATTAATTAATTACAAACTTAATTACCTCAATCAATTAATGAATTATAAATTATTAAGTTCTAATTAACTTAACATAAACATAAATCTCATTAATGATTAAATCATCATTAGCAAAGTATTTTAAAAGAAAACTTGCTTTTAAATTTCATTTAAATCCCATTTTAAATTAAGATTTAAATGAAATCAAATTTTAACTTAAACAAGGTAAGTATTTAAAACCTTTTAAATTCATTTTTAAAGAATTACTTACCTTCTAAGGTAAGTTTAAAAATAGTTTTAACCCATATTCAATTTTAAATAATTCAAAATATACTTTAAATATTTCAAGTGGTTTTGAAACATTTAAATTCAAAAACTTATTTTAATTTCAAACTAGAATTCAAATCATGCCTAGAATTCACATTCAAAAACTTAAATTTAAAATCTTATATTTCAGACTTTTTAAAAACAGGTTATAAAATACTGTAACATTCAAACTTAATTATAACATAAGAATTTATGACTTATTTTCTTTTCAAATCCTAAGATTTCAAATTCAAATTTGAATTCAGATTTTCCATTCAGATTTTTAAACTTAAATTTAAATCTTGTTTTAAATCTTATTTTTTTTCAGATTTTTAAAACCTTATTATAAATACTGTAAACAAGTTTAAGTTGTTAAACATTTCATTTTATAAAATTTATTTATTTTGAAAAACAAGAATTCAAATTCATTTTGAATTCATAATTTAAACTTGGTTTCAACTTTTCTTTAACTCTTGCTTTGCTTCCTTCTATTTAAATTTAGTTTAAATTTAAAAAAAACTGCAAACAGGCAGGTTTCCTGAAACAAAACCTGCAACTATAACATACTCGAGCCCAACCCTTTTTACTTCGAGTCATTTACCTCCTACCTTCGAGTAAACCTTCCAGTGACACGAGCATTAACTCGAGTACAATCTTCTTTCCCCCAAACTAATAGAACACCCAAAATTTCAGATCATCAGAAAAAGAAGAGCATCGTACACATGCATGGTGGCTCTGACCTCCTCCAGTCAACTCTGGCAGCATCATCACACCTGAAAACAACCTCACTCAACATCACGATCATCAAAACATCTCCAATCACCCAAAAATCAAAAACCAACCTCACAACAAAACCTGGAAACTCGGTGCTCCACCAAAACTCAAACCTGTCAACGGCGAAACCTAACTCCTCCGACCACCGTTAGAGTTGAAACTACGGCCACATCCTCCTCATGGACCCAGCTACCCTCCTTCAAAACCTCTTCACACTCGATCAACCATAGTGTCAGAATCAATCCAATTTCTTAACCTGTTTTAAAACTAGGGTTACAGATAAATTTTAATCACCGTCATCGCGATATTAACCTGATCACCATACAACCAATTTTCCTTGATCCTTCGATCATCCATCTTCCTTCATACAGAAACACAACCTCCAAATCCACTTGAATCACCAGAGACACTCCAAAACCCAATTTTTGGTCAAAACAGTAATGCACAGTCAAACCCAACTTAAAATTTATGATTTTACTCTTAAAAATCATGACTTAGTCTATGTATTTAGTTTGTATACCTGAATTGCTAAATTAACAAGTTTGAATTTTAATAGAGACTTGAGTTTCCCCCTTTAAACTTGATTTCCAGAGCAATTGCAATTTCTATTTAGGTTAAGTAAATTTTTAAAATTTAGTTTATAACCAAACAAACAATATTTATTTAAATCCTAAGTTTTTAAAATTAATGGATAAAGAGGAATGATTTAAATTGAAACCAGGCTTGAAATCTTAGAACAGAAATGTTCTACAGGCATTTCATAATCTTCACATATCTCACATCACAAATGCTTAGTAGTTTTTAACACATATACAAATACAACTTATTTTAAACATGATTCAACAACCAGATCCACCTTAAATTTTTTTTAAAAAAAGAAGAAGTGTTACTCACCTTATTTCTTAAAAGGAATAGAGCAGCATTGAATAATGAAAAGAATCTTTTTCTCCCTGTTAACACTTCATTCATGCAGGCCTTTGATTGCTTTAATTTTTAAAAAAAATGCAGACTTTCAATTCCAGGTTGCTCGCATTTGAAACTCTGACCAAAATTATATGCATGCAGGCTCTTTGAAAAATGCAGACTTGAGATTGCATGAATTTGAATTGCAGGTTGATTTCTTGTTACAGGTTTCGGTTTGAAACAAGTTCTCTGGTTTTGAGGAAATGATTTATTTTCAGATTTGTTTTCAGAGAAGGGTTTTAGTTTTTCTCAGTTTTGAAGAAGAACAGAAAAGAATGAAGAGAAGTAAAAATGTGCTTATATAAAGGCTGAATTTCATTTTAATTCAAAATAAAGAAAAATATAAAAACCATGACACTTGTCATGTAATTTAGTTCATACATTAACACATGTTATTTTAGATTACTGATAGGTTAACACATGTCCCTAAATTTAGTTAGTTATATTTTACATGTTTATAAAGGGTTTTCTTTAAATTTATTTTATACTTATGTGAATTTCTTATTTTAAAGAAAATGTAAATATAACAAATTAAAAATTATTCAAATATTTTAAAGAATCTATAAATTTGAATTTCAAATAAAATTCCAAATTCATATTAAACTTTTGAAATCCAAATTAAAATCAATTTATTCAATTTAAAATGATAATTCTATTTTCTTATTTCAATTCTTTTTATATTTATGGAAAAATAATACATTTATTAATATGGCTTGAAAATAACCAATTTAACAAATTTTAAATGATTTATAAAGAGATTATAAATCACTTTTATTATCAACCATATGCTATTTTGTAATTTAAACTTATATATAAAATTTTCAAATCATATTTATTAAATAATATTTAATATGAAATAAAACAACTTTTTATTTAAATTTAAAAATTAAGCTAAGCTAAATTTTAAACAATTTAACATTTATTTTAAGTATTTATAAATCATATAATTATTAATTAAATAACTTTGAGAAACTTAAAATTAACTTAAAACAAAATTCCCAATTACTAAATATATTATTAGAATTTAAAAACAAAACTTCATTTATTTATTAAATTCCAAAACAAAGATAATCTATAATATATACAAATATATATATATACACACGTTATAATTGAAAACATTTATTTAGCTTTTTAAAAGATAAAATCACAAATTAAATATTTATTTAATCAGATTATTAAACCAATTCATATTTTATTGGTCAATATTATCAAATCAATTTAATTTTATATAAAGATTATTAAATTAATATTGTCGAAAATTCCGAGATATCACATTCCTTCCCCCTTAAAAGAATTTCATCCCCAAAATTTAAAACAAAGGTAATTTAAAAACCTATTTCAAAAATATTTTAATTTTAAAATACAAGCATATATCAAACATATGCCAACAACCATAGCAATCAATTCATCCAATCAAACAAAATTAACTATCCAGTCAAAATTCTAGATAGAGTTTCCTCGAGTTTCCCAAGTAAACACCGAGATAATCGCTCTATAGAACCTAAACAATCAACACTACTAAGCTACAGAGCTCCTACACATCTAGATCTACAACTTTACAAGACATCAGACTACAGACAAGTCTGACTCAACAACCAAGTCTCCCAGAACAGCTAATTCCAAAACCAGAAATAGATCATACACGTACTCCCTCAGAGATACGTGTAACGCATCGAATTCCAGTTGTCCAAACTGGCAATTCAATCCAGAAAACCAAACACTTATCCATAATCAGATCACAGAAGATATTCAAGACATCTCGGAGCTAGCTTACCCAATCTTACCAAAATTTATAGCTCCTAAAAACTGAGAAACTTATCCAAAATCAGATCCTGACTTCAGATTCACAAAATCCTTCAGACGATCTCGGGCTGCTTACCTCATACCTGATCAGCTCAATCCTTGCTGATGTCTCAAGAAATAAACTGGACCAACCCAATCCACCAGAATAATCCTCCACGATCAACCAAGATCAAGAACAAACTTCTACTCACAACCATCAGAAGAAAACAAATTTCTCCTGTCCGGAAGAGAAAAACAGATGCACTCCTAAACTGCTTCTGCTGCACAACTCTGATCTGGAGTAGAAAAGAATGCTGATGAAGAACACAAGCACAATTTGGACAACATAACCAAGAAGATTTCTGATAACCAAGAGAAAACTCAGAAGTTCCTCCAATCCCGAGCTATTTCAACAAACTCCATCTCAAGGAACCAACCTTCAACTAGTTGAACCACCGGAACCACACTTGGAATCCTGGTCGATAAGAAAACTAAATCTCTAGATGCGGACAACCTCTGACTTCCCTGAAAACATCCAGAAAAATCTCCAACAATCCAAGAGAATACTCAATTATCGCAAGTCATTTTTTCGATCAATCCAAACTAAAATTCAGAGAAAACTATTCTCTCTTTACCAATTAGAACAGCTTATGCTGGTCTTGCCAATCCATCGAAGAAATGGATTCACTCAGCTGCTTCTGAACTCCATCTCCAGAAAACTGCTAAGCCAGAAAACTCTGCCGACACACAGAACACTCCGAGCTGCACTGCTGACACCAATGCCAAATAATTCCCAATCCAAAGCTCTTCGAGAAACTCGGACTCCAATCCAAACAGAAACACCCTGCTGAACTCAGCCACAACATCGAAGCAAACCTACTTCCTTAAACTTGTTCCAAAGAAATCATCTTCGGAAATATCCATAGTCACTGCATCTCATCACGCGGCTACTACTCCCTGAGGTATCAAAATACCATCACTTTCTTCTGCTCAGCCAACAGATCCAAACTTTACTCATCCAACTACAAAGATGAACTCTGAACCTTAACAGGTTACCTTCAGAGATCAATGAAGTCCTTACACCACTACAAAGCTCACTCGAGATGGCATTAGGTCTACAATCTCGACAGATACACTTCCAACCTTAAACATTCACAAACTCCAACCAATGGTAGTTGCGTTATACACATCACTACCTCATCTACCTTTATAACCTATATTGGAAAACCCGAAAAGGTAACCCAATAAATAGGTAGAAATAAATAAATATGTATAAATATATTAAAAATTAAAAATACACTCTTTCAAAATAGACACCACTCCAGAGCCTAGGTATTCACTCAATCTATTGCTCTGATACCAACTGTCATGACCCATCTTCCACTAAGCAGAAAGACGTATCATGAATTAAGAAAGAAAGGGATAGAAAGAGGAAAGAAAGAAGAGAAAGAAGAAACAACACTTGAATCTCAACAGCGGAACGAATAAATTATATTAATAACATAAATATTACATGATATACAACATCAATCAGAGATACACAGCATATACAACACATACTAGACAGTTATAAACACCTGTCTAATATTTACAACTTAATACAAACACAATACAGAGAACACACAGTGGAAAAATATATATCTAACGCAGAAGCCTCCTGCTCCATTGCTTCTCCCTTATTCGTCAAAGCCAACCTGAATCCCTTGGCTACTCGTAAAAATTTGAGTACCCAAGAGTTTAAGAAAACAAAAGATAAACTCCGGGTCAGACATGGGTCTGGTGTGAGTAACAGGTTAAGGTTGCTTAATTTTAAAAACCTTTTGAAAAGAAAGGTATCACGTAAGACTTCCCACACATAAACATGGAAAAGTTTTTACCTTACGCTAACCAAAACATTTGATAGGAAATCCGATGATATTATAATAGTGTCTAGGGTTTTCAAGTAAAATACAGGAATAGCTGGAATGCTTACATCTCACGTTCCAACCTAGTTGGGCACAACTAATACGTACGGCGCTTATTGGATTTTGGATTCCATACAATGGCAGGGCTACTTGGGTACCGCCCATCACAGTACCTGGCGTAGATCACCGTACCAAGGAGCCAGCCAAACTCTCCTGCAACACAAGGCCGGTACCATTCCTTACTGAGTAGTCCCGAACAAGATAACCCCGCAGTTGTTTGCAACCAACTGCCCACACAGCCGAAAATAAAGGGACTTCTAGACAGAGGAAAATCTCGTCCTACTTGGGCATGACCCACTTAACCTTGCTGCACCTCCCCTGTTTTAGCCATTCCTGGTTGATGAGGCTTGAGGCTACAATTACCTTTAGAGAACACATCTCTTAGAATGCTCATCGTCCACCTGACGATGTTCTGAAAGCATTTAATCCATACAAGTTCGTTCTGGGTTCGAACGAAACCGAAGGCATTGTCTTGTTACATTCATTTCGAAATCACCCTCAGTGTTAACGACAATAACCCTTGCACTCTGAATCTTCACTTTCACTTGAGATTCACGACCTACCGTTAATTTGGATCGATGTGGTTTTCGGATGTCCAAATATGGAAACCCGATCCCGGTCTCATCGAAATTCAAATCGCCATCTTTTAGGTCCAAGTTGTTTGAAATGTTTAAAACAATTCAATTCAATATTATCTATATACACACAGATAGATAATACACAACATCACAAACAATAATCAACATTATCATCACAACAGATAATCCATATTATCATTCCAAACAGATAATTCATATTATCAACTCAAATGCAACCATAGCATCCAAATCACACAACATCACTTATTCCATATCTGAGATCTTAACTATTCAGGGTAATCAGTATTAATCAACATTCACAAGCAATGACTTATAAATCACCATTCTATAACTAATTTAAAATGAATTAAATTAATTACTTCTTCCTTAATTAATTTAAAATAAATTAAGTTAATTACTCATCCATATAAATCTTGCTTACATATCCATTAATTAATTACAAATCAATCAATTAATTACTCTCAACAAATTACCCTAATTAATCACTCTTGATTAATTATCTTTTAATCACATTCGAGTAAGTAACCTCTAATTAATTTCACAAATTAATTATTCCACGCCAAATTCAGTAATTAACATGTAATTACTTCATTAATTAATTAATTATAATTAATTACATTAATCATTAATTAATTACATTAATTAATCCCTTCATTAATTAATTGTTCTTATTAATCAATCCTTAATTACATCATTAATTTTATAAATTAATGATCCCAAATTATATCTATTAATAATTACCCTATTTAAATTAATTATCAATTATCCATATTGATTAATAACTCTTGATCAATCACATTAAGTAATTAACTTAATCAATTTCATCTCTTAATTATCTTCAATATAACTCAATCAAAAACCTAAATTAATTACACTAAGTAATTAATTATTAATTACTTCCTCTAAGTAATTAATCTGCATACTAATTACATATTAATTACACAAAGTGATTAATTACCAAAAACTCTCTTATTACCCAATTATCCTTCAATTAAATTTACATCAAGTAATTATCTTCTTAATTACTTCACTAAGTAATTATTCATTATTAATTACATTGGGTAATTACTTCTCAAATTAACCAATGATTATTTTAAATTAATTAAACTTAATTAATTAACTTAATTAATCAAAAATAAACTTAATTAATTACAATTAGTAATTAATTTTCTTAATTACTTTCATTAAGTAATTACACTTAAACAATTCAAATGATTATCTTTAAATTAATTAATTCAATTAATCATTAAAATTAATCATATTAATTAATTATTAGATAATATTAAGTTATGACCTTCATTAACCAATAACAAGTCTTTAATTACTTCTCTAAAGTAATTAACTAGATTAATCGATATTAATTACAAATTAATTATTTATAAAACCCATTAATTAATCTCTAATTAGTTAAATTAATCAAGTGATAATTAAAAGCTTAATTATTTTAAAATTACTTGATTAATAAATTCAAATCATTAATTAAATTAAACCAAATCTTATTTAATTAAATTGATTTCTTAATTACTATTTAATCTATCTTAATTAACTTATTAACCTTAATTAAATAAATTCCTTAATTGTTTAATTAATTAAACAGTTATTAATTAATTAAATTAAATAAGTGCAAACTTAATTACCTCAATCAATTAATGAATTATAAGTTATTAAGTTCTAATTAACATAAACATAAATCTCATTAATGATTAAATCATCCTTAGCAAAGTATTTAAAAAAAAAAACTTGCTTTTAAATTTCATCTAAATCCCATTTTAAATTAAGATTTAAATGAAATCAAATTTTAACTAAAATAAGGTTTAAGTATTTAAAACCTTCTAAATTCATTTTTATAGAATTACTTACCTCCTAAGGTAAGTTTAAAAATAGTTTTAACCCATATTCAATTTTAAATAAACTCAAAATATACTTTAAATATTTCAAGTGATTTTGAAACATTTAAGTTCAAAACTTATTTTAATTTCAAACTAGAATTCAAGTCATGCCTTGAATTCATATTCAAAAACTTAAATTTAAAATCCTATATTTCAGATTTTTTAAAAACAGGTTATAAAATACTATAATATTCAAACTTAATTATAACATTAGAATTTATAACTTATTTTCTTTTCAAATCCTAAGATTTCAAATTCAAATTTGAATTCAGATTTACCATTCAGATTTATAAACTTAAATTTAAATCTTATTTTAAATCTCATTTTTTTCCAGATTTTTAAAACCTCATTATAAATACTGTAAACAAGTTTCAGTTGTTAAACATTTCATTTTATAAAATTATTTATTTTGAAAAACAAGAATTCAAATTCTTTTTTAATTCATAATTTAAACTTGGTTTCAACTTTTCTTTAAATCTTGCTTTGCTTCCTTCTATTTAAATTTAGTTTAATTTTAAAAAAAACTGCAAACAGTCAAGTTTCCTGAAACAAAACCTGCAACTATAACATACTCGAGCCCAACACTTTTTACTTCGAGTCATCTACCTCCTACGTTCCAGTGACGCGAGCATTAACTCGAGTACAATCTGCTTTCCCCCAAACTAACAGAACACCCAAAATTTTAGATCATTATAAAAATAAGAGCACCGTGCACATGCACGGTGGCTCTGACCTCCTCCAGTCAACTCTGGCAGCATCATCACACCTGAAAACAACCTCACTCAACATCACGATCATCAAAACATCTCCCTTCACCCAAAAATCAAAAACCAACCTCACAACAAAACCTGGAAACTCAGTGCTCCACCAAAACTCAAACCTGTCAATGGCGAAACCTAACTCCTCCGACCATCGTTAGAGTTGAAACTCCAGCCACATCCTCCTCATGGACCCAGCTACCATCCTTCAAAACCTCTTCACGCTCGATCAACCATAGTGTCAGAATCAATCCAATTTCCTAACTTGTTTTAAAACTAGGGTTACAGATAAATTTTAATCACGGCCGTCGCGATATCAACCTGATCACCATACAACCAATTTTACTTGATCCTCTGATCATCCATCTTCCTGCATACAGAAACACGACCTCCAAATCCACTTGAATCACCAGAGACACTCCAAAACCCAATTTTGGGTCAAAACAGTAATGCACAGTCAAACCCAACTTAAAATTTATGGTTTTACTCTTAAAAATCATGACTTAGTCTAAGTATGTAGTTCGTATACCTGAATTGCTCAATTAACAAGTTTGAATTTTAACAGAGACTTGAGTTTCCCCCTTTAAACTTGATTTCCAGAGCAATTGCAGTTTATATTTAGGTTAAGTAAATTTTTAAAATTTAGTTCATAACCAAACAAACAATATTTATTTAAATCCTAAGTTTTTAAAATTAATGGATAAAGAGGAATGATTTAAATTGAAACCAGGCTTGAAATCTTAGAACAGAAATATTCTACAGGCATTTCATAATCTTCACATATCTCACATCACAAATGCACAGGAGTTTTTAACACATATACAAATACAACTTATTTTAAACATGATTCAACAACCATATCTACCTTAAAAAAAATTTAGAAAAAAAAGAAGTGTTACTCACCTTATTTCTTAAAAGGAACATAGCAGCATTGAATAATGAAAAGAATCTTTTTGCTCCCTGTTAAAACTTCATGCATGCAGGCCTTTGATTGCTTTAATTTTGAAAAAAATGCAGACTTTTAATTCCAAGTTGCTTGCATTTGAAACTCTGACCAAAATTATATGCATGCATGCTCTTTGAAAAATGCAGACTTGAGATTGCATGAATTTGAATTGCAGGTTGATTTCTTGTTACAGGTTTTGGTTTGAAATAAGTTCTCTGGTTTTGAGGAAATGATTTATTTTCAGATTTTTTTTCAGAGAAGGGTTTTAGTTTTTGTCAGTTTTGAAGAAGAATAGAAAAGAATGAAGAGAAGTAAAAATGTGCTTATATAAAGGCTGAATTTCATTTTAATTCAAAATAAAGAAAAGGATAAAAACCATGACACTTGTCATGTAATTTTGTTCATACATTAACACATGTTATTTTAGATTACTAATAGGTTAACACATGTCCCTAAATATAATTAGTTATATTTTACATGTTTATAAAGGGTTTTTCTTTAAATTTGTTTTATACTTATGTGAATTTCTTATTTTAAAGAAAATGTAAATATAACAAATTAAAAATTAAAAATTATTCAAATATTTTAAAGAATCTATAAATTTGAATTTCAAATAAATTCCAAATTCATATTAAACTTTTGAAATCCAAATTAAAGTCAATTTATTCAATTTAAAATGATAATTCTATTTTTTATTTTAATTCTTTTCATATTTATGGAAAAATAGTACATTTATTAATATGGCTTGAAAATAACCAATTTAACAAATTTTAAATGGTTTATAAAGAGATTATAAATCACTTTTATTATCAAATGAATTAAAACCATATGCTATTTTATAATTAAAACTTATATATAAAATTTTCAAAACATATTTATTAAATAATATTTAATAAGAAATAAAACAAATTTTTATTTAAATTTAAAAATTAAGCTAAGCTAAATTTTAAACAATTTAACATTTATTTTAAGTATTTATAAATCATATAATTATTAATTAAATAACTTTGAGAAACTTAAAATTAATTTAAAACAAAATTTCCCAATTACTAAATATTTTATTAGAATTTAAAAACAAAGCTTCATTTATTTATTAAATCCCAAAACAAAGATAATCTATAATATATATACAAATATATATATACATTATAATTAAAAACATTTATTTAGCTTTTTAAAGATAAAATCAAAAATTAAATATTTATTTAATCAGATTATTAAACCAATTCATATTTTATTGATCAACATTATCAAATCAATTGAATTTTATATAAAATTTATTAAATTGATACTGTCAAAAATTCCGGGATATCACAGGTCGATATGAATTTTTTTTAATTTACTGTTATTCAAAATCCTTGAAACAGCAGTGACAACAAACTTGCACACAGTCATGTATATACTATTTTTCAACTAAAATCAGATGAAATTATCCATACAAACCATACCTATAACTTTACTTACAGGTTTAACACATGCATTGCAATATTCAACCAGTTAAAATTTTAAAAAAAAATTGTTCACTCCCTAATTTAAAAAAAAAAGACAGAAATTTCGTCTAAACATTGGTTAAAAATCAATCAGAGACCAGGATTTGTTTTCTGAATAGACATTCATATATCTAAACAGTGATTCATCTACTACAACACACTTCATCCATGCAAAAATTCCATAATGTTGCCTTAAGAAGTATCGTGAGCGTTAGAGATAAATATGTTAACTTTTGTAAATTAAAAGTTTACTCCCTCCATATCATACTTCAAGAATTATCCAATAACAATCCAAGATATATTGATTTATAAGAATTTACTCAATTGAAAGAAAGAACAGAGCCTAGAACTTTTGATGTAAACTGAAACTTGATTCTTCCTTAAAGCTGGAGTGCTTGCTTCGATTTGAAAACGCATTGCATGTAGTAAACAATTCCAGATTGGGAAAAGAATGCAGGCTTGCTTTATAGGTTTTTAAACTCCAGATTTATTGTTGAATTCTTGCTGAAATGTTGTTGAGTTTGTTGTAGATTTTTGAGCAGATCTTACATTTGATTTTGGCTTTGAACTTCTTTCAAAAATCTAGTTTTTAGCCTCTCTCTTTTTTAGAGGAGGAAAAGGTTTTGAAAAATTAATTGCCAAGTTTTTCTTATTATTTTTATTTTAGAATGTTCAAAAATAGATTAAAACAATGCCACTTGTAGTCTTAAGTGGTAGAATGTTTTACAAGTGTATTTGCATGATCTAATATCCTTACACATGTTACATTTCAAATATTATAATAATTACTCATTTTTATAAATGTTTTTAAATTGATTTTTTTTATTTACATTAACATGTTTTAAATGTTTATTTCAAAAACCAATTTTTTTCTCTTTTAAAAGGAAACGAATTAAACTTTTATTGTAATATATTATTTCGGTTATTATATTTTTAAACAAAGTAAATATTTATTTTAATTACTTTTGAATTTCAATTTAAATATCCATATCCAAATTAAAATTCAAATCGATTTTACATATACATATACTTAAACAAATACAATTTCAACTTGTATATAATAATGCTATTTAAAACCTATGTATATACTCACACAACACAGTTACAAATATAAATATTTATTTGATCAGATTCATTTGTCCAATCTATAAATTCAGTATTTCTATTAATTAACCTAATTATATTATCAATTACAGATGTCTAGAAATCCCGGTTATCACATTCCTCCCCCCTTAGAATCTTTTCGTCCTCGAAAAGGATGAAGCCAGAATTTTATTAAAATGCTTATTATTAGAAAAATTCTTTGAAACGTTTTAAAATCTACATAATATTATAAAATGATTTTATAAAAGTACTTTTTATAACACAATGTTTCAACCAGTCCATCCTTGTTCTCACAGAAATTCGGTCATACGTTGATCAGGCATACGACTGAAAATCTATAAGTGCTTGGCAAACCCGTTTTCAACATCCAGTGAAAAATACTTGAAAAATAATTTTATTGAAAATATTGAAAGCATTTTGAAATAGAGGAAATATCATTGGTGAGAATGCTCTGGAAATCATCACCCTCATCCATGGTCGCAGTTACATTCCAGGGTTACGTTTCCATCGCAGCAAAAGTCCATGTAATTGCAGGCTCTCCGCGGCCTCTCGATTACGCCATGGATCCCATGACAGATCGCAGTTACATTCTAGCGTTACGTTGCCATCGAAGCAAAAGTCCATGTAATTGTAGGCTCTCTGCGGCCTCTGATTTTCACTGTCAGAATGAAACTTCTCCACTCCTACATAGGTCGCAGTCTACCGATATAAAATCAAATGCAGACTGTTGGCTCTCAGCGACACACACGACTTTCGCAATGTTACCATAGGTCGCAGTCTATCGATATAAAATCAAACACAGACTGTTGGCTCTCAGCGGCACACATGACTTACGCTATGGTACACACTACTCAAAATCCTCAGGAACTAGTTTTGTCCAGACTCCTCACAGGATCAACTTTAAAACCCCCCGGGGCTCAAGGCAGCACCACCCGGTGGCACTCTTGAGAAGTTCATTTTAAGGGAGCGCCTTTTTCCCCAGATCCATCATCAAAACACTTTATACTATACACATATAGTATCTTTCAAATCATACTCCTAGTATGATCTCATACAAAGCTCCTTTATACCAAAATTGATTATCCCAAAATCTATTATTCTCAAACTAGGCTTTCCAAATTTCAATATTGATTTTACCCAAAAATCAAAAGCCTTTCCAAATTCAAAGGTTCACAAAACCTTTCCAAAATCATCCTCATGAAATTCTTTATATATATATATACACATAGATATATATAATCTTGAAAAATCTTTGGATCTCTTCAAACTTGTATAAAACACTTTTTATACATCAATATTTTCAAAACCCTTCTTCCAGCAATTGATTCAACAAGGGGAGATTTATCTTATATAACAAAGATATATAACTTTGTTTATTCCAATCAAATATTCAAATTTGATTACTCTATAAAGTCACTAACTATATTACTTGCTTTCATAAAGTAAATTTTTAACATAGAAATCTCCAATTTCCACTTTACTTCATCATATATTTCACAAAATATATTTTTACTTCAAAAACCATTTCACATTTCTTATCCTCAAATTCTCAGTATCAATTTTATTCAAACTCGTACGATGTACACATATCATCCGTACGCTATACCAATTTGATTGCTCACTCAATCACACAATTTCACTTCCGAACTTGTATCATCCACCTGACTTCCTAGTGCGGACTCAGATTTGGTTTCTTGACCAGAAACCATCATTCTCCTTGCATAGTCATAACTATGATAGAGAATATCCAGAACTAATCAACAATCCATATCCAGGTTCACCGTTGAAAATCGAGTAAAAAATCACAACTAGAATCGATATAACTATCTCGAAATTCTGTGCTCGAATCTGGATCAAATCACTATGCAAGTAGAATAACATACGTACATCCTACGTACTATCTTTATTGATTATTAGCCAAATCAACCTTCTTTTCTATTCACATTCACCTTAATTTCTATTCACCTATTCACAGTCGTTTCAATCTATGGATTATTACCTCAATTCTTATCTCAAATGGATATTTAATCATAAACAGTTGGAACTCTGTCCGGCTTAATTTTAAAAAAATAGCTTGAAAAGTTAAAAATAGATAAGTAGTTGAAAAATAATTATTAGTTTGTAAAATAGCTGTAAAATAGTTATGTAATTGCAAGATGGTTGGAAAATAGTCAAATAACTATAGAAATTTTAAATAATTCAAAATAATTGTAAAATAGTAATTAGTTATAAAGTAGTCGAAAAATAGAAATTAGTTTATAAAACAGGAGAAAAATTGTTAAATAGTTCCAAAAATAATTGTAAAATAAGTATAAAATTGTTTGGGCTTTTAAAAGAAAGACTGTACATAGTAAATAGCTTGGAAAAATAGATTTATATTAAAACAACTTATTTTCAAAATAGTCCAGAGCCAAACTGTTCAATTCCAATCTCCATTTTCATCAATTCAATTTAAATTCCCACTTCCATTTAAATTTACTCAGTTTCAATTTAAATAACTTCAATTTCCATTGAAATTGATTTAACCCCAATTCAAGTTGAATTAACCTCAATTTCTTTCCAAATTCAATTCAAATTCCGTTTGAATTTAAAACTATTCAACCTTTAATCACAATTTCTAAATATTCAAATCAAATTTCAATTTGAACCAACTTCAAATTCCAGTTCACTATGAACCATCTCGAATTACATAAATTCGAGTTAATACTTCAAATGTTGATTTAATTCCTTTAAATCAATTACCTTTAAAGTTTTTAAACTATTCAATTCGTAGTTCAGACCTAACATACTATATCACAAATCAAATTAACCTTTATTTTTACATCAATAACCCAAACCTTTAAACAATTTAATTTTGAGTCAAATTTTAAAAATTCCATTTTAAATTATCTTTACAAAACCTTTCCAAAGTTCGAATAAGAGTTCAAAACAATTTTATCTAAAAAAAATTAATTTATTACTAAATTTTATCTTCCAGTTTAAAACTAGTTCCTTAAAAAAATTTAATTTACAACTGTAATTATTCAAATTTTCAGTTCAAAGTAATTCCTTATCCTTAATATTAAAATGCGGTTTTCCTTTTATCCCAATAATGGATATATTACCACACTTCATTTCTCATTTATTTAAACAAATCCAATTTCAGCTTAAAGATTATTAATAACAACGGGATGGTATCATATCTCATTCCAGATTTAAAACTCAATATTTAGAGTTTATTTCAAACCAACTTTGATATTATGTATATCCACACATATATACATATTAACTTCTTGGTACACCAAGCCAAATTTTAAAATTTAAACAACCCTTCGTTTTAATTCAAAACAAATTCTTTTAAAATTTACAAACAACTTCTTATTCTAGAATAAGATTACATTCAAAATAGTTTGAATAATATTATTTATTCTTTATTTCAATACTTTGAAACAATTCAAATGTTTCTAGACTTAGGTTTTAAAACTTATTTAAAATCCACTTTTATTTAGAAGTTATACTCGTCTTAAAAGTTTACTTCACTTAGCTCACAAATATATCATTGTTAAACACAATAACTATTTATGATTATAGCCAAGATTATCATATCTGAAAACCAATTCATTATTATCTTAATTTGAAATTCTTTCCCAAATTCATGATTTAAATTTTAGTTTGAATTTATTTTAAACTTATCTTTATTTAATTTCAATAATTTAACAACCAATTCCCTTAATATTTATTAGAAAGAAATATTGCTTTATATATCAAAATATATTTTTATATAAAATCATTTAAAATCTTTATATAGGAAAATAACAAGTACGCTCTCATATATATACACTCAACTCATTCTAGGGTACCATTGACCCTATCCTTAATGAGTAATCCCACCAGAGCCAAGGTTCTCGCTTAACCTTTAGCTCTGATACCAAATGTAATGACCCGGAAATTTCAAACCCAAAAATTCTAGATAGTCATGAAAAAGAAGAAAGAAAAGAAGAAGAAACATAAACAAGTCATAGAAACCTCACATTTGCAGCGGATCAAAATATAATATCACATAAATAACAGTTGTACAAGATGAACTATATCAGTATATTTATATTTTTATTCATTAGAGTTACAATCCATTTCACAACACTGAACAGTTTTAAAACAACATGTCCAAGACAACTACAATATAAACAGTGGTATTTACTCCATACGTTCCTGCCATCTAGCTCGCTTCCTGAGCTCCAGAACGTCCTTACCTGAAAATCTGTAATACTCAGTCTGACCCGAGCATTACATCAAAGTAACACCCGGGTCAGGCTGGAAACCAGTGTGAGTAAATCCATTTAACAAGAAAATACAAATGCATTGAACTCATTTAAAACCCGGGGTAACTCGTATCTTACTATGAGTTCATATCTTGTAATAGTCAACACATATTTTCTCAAATCAAATTCTAAGCATTCTTACTTAGTTTCAAAGGTCCATTCTATTCTATTCCATCCTATTGGTTTCACATATCAAATTTATAAAGAATTATTGGATTCCAAACCGAAGTGGTTTCGGGTATTTACTAATACCCGACTCCAATCTCTCCGAATCCAATGTCATCTTAAACCAAGTCATTCAAATGAATAAAATTCAAGATTTTAAATACCGAAGTAGTTTTTAGCTTCTCTTTTTTTTAGAGGAGGAAAAGGTTTTGAAAAATGAATTGCCAAGTTTTTCTTATTATTTTTATTTTAGAATGTTCAAAAATAGATTAAAACAATGCCACTTGTAATCTTAAGTGGTAGAATGTTTTATAAGTGTATTTGCATGATCTAATATCCTTACGCATGTTACATATAATAATTACTCATTTTTATAAATGTTTTTGAATTGATTTTTTTTACATTAACATGTTTTAAATGTTTATTTCAAAAACCAAAAAAATTCTCTTTTAAAAGGAAACAAATTAAACTTTTATTGTAATATACTATTTTCGGTTATTATATTTTTAAACAAAATAAATATTTATTTTAATTACTTTTGAATTTCAATTTAAATATCCAAATCCAAATTAAATTTCAAATCAATTTTACATATACATATACTTAAACAAATACAATTTCAACTAGTATATAATAATGCTATTTAAAATCTATGTATATATTCACACAACATAGTTACAAATATAAATATTTATTTGATCAGATTCATTTGTTCAATCTATAAATTCAGTATTTCTATTAATTAACCTAATTATATTATCAATTACAGATGTCCAGAAATCCGGGTTATCACATGGAGAGTTGTTGATACTTAAGTTCCACGTGGTTTGGGGTCGTTATTCGAGCATAGGCCAGTTATGTTTGCCTTATGGTATATTTTATCAAGAGATATACAATGCTTGGAGGGTAACTTCTATCCCATGTCATAAGAGATCGGTCTCAGTTTATGGATGAGGTCTTCATAGAAAATCCATATACGAACGTGCCTTTGATGTTTTATTTATATACATATTGTTGTGGTATGCCAATATAAGCACCAACAACTATTTTCTTATTTATATTCTTCACCTTAAACATTATTTATTATATCGCAACACAATTAAATGATTTGGCCCTTTTGAGGGGATAACCATTACGACGACCTTAATAGATGTTGTTATGTATTGTATACATATTTCTTGAGTTTCTCATACCTGATAAATGTTTGGCATATGGCTTTTGTTTTCCTCAAATTTCTCATGTGCTCTTTCGACAAGTTTTAGTTAGCTATAGAAAGGAATTGGATGTTACCTACCGTGGTATTTTTACTTTTGTTGTATTACTTATGTGTGTGTATCAGCAATTGTAAAGATGGACTGTTATAATTGTCCAGACCGATGATAGTACTTTGAGTAGTAACTCTGAAATGCTATGTATACTAGAATTTCTCTATGTATTATCTATTTGATATTATATGTTATCATTCCATTATGAGATTCTGAAATTGTCTTAATTGGTTGGGGAAAAGGGAAATAAGATCCAAAGCATTTGATAAAGAGAAAGACAAAGGACACTACAAATAACAGTAAGTAAAATAAGGACAAATGAAATAATGACACGTGTAAAGATGTTATCAAATATGTCAGGGTTTTTTTGAAAACAACATTGGGGCGGCGGCTTTACATTTATAAGTACCGCACACTACATGAAGGGGTCTTGTTGCTCCAAATTTTGGATGGAAACACTTAGTAAGAAAAGTGGAAAGCACTTAGCATTGGGGCAGGGTGGTACTAAGCCAAGAAAATTAGTAAAAGTAACCTAAATAAAGTTAAATAGGTAGGACTTGGGGAGAGGCCATGTAACGCCCCAAAAATTTGGTGTTTGAACATTCAATTAATTTTAAATATTGAAATATTGGTTTTAAAAGTTAAACGACCTGAATTCCAAATATAAGAATTATTTAATATATTTAAGTATCACTCATGTTATTAAAAAAAGAATTATTTAATATATTTGAATATGTGAATAGTGAATCTAATATAAGAATAGTGATTTAAATAGTTGAATCTTGAATTTAATATGAATAAATTGATTTTGAAAGCTTATTTAAATTCTTTTTGAATAATAAATAGTTAGCGTAAACTTAAGTTTATAATTAAAGTGATTGAATTTGTTTTAATAATAATTCATCTTAATTAATGTGTGAAATTATCATTTCAGGACAATGTCTCGGAATTTAATGAAACTAGTACCATTAGATCTGGAATAATGATTTTTTGTACGCTAACAAGTTTTACGAGGATTGGATGTACTATGTGGTCATGCGAGCTCGAACCGCCTGGCGATTAATTTTAGCGAATTGAAAAGAATATAATTTTATTATAAAAGCTAACTTCTATATATAATGGAAATAGGTCATGATAATAGTCCCATTGGTTTAGAATAGGGTATTTAGCTGGGAATTCCTGTGGGCACAGCTCGGTTGGAGTTTGTAAATTTTTGGATGTGAATAGGGTTAGATAAATTACTTTACATAAGGATCCACACCCTTTATTCATTTTCCCAAACAAGAATTTAGAACCATAGTTGCCATTTTCGATATTTCCTCTTCAATAGTGGCCACCTTAGATCTGCACCACTAGGGGTGTTTTTAAGCTAAGGTGTTAACCAAAAATTGTCCGTCTAGGGAAGACGAGGAGGATGGATGGTTGGATTGAGCTAGATATGAGCACGGCGATGGAAAATCGTAGTTGGGCATGAACCATACTTTGAGTTTGATCTTGGAATCAAAGCCGAATTGGGGTTCGTTATCGGTGGCGTCGGTCGACATGGAGAGAAGCTAGCTTTTGGAGGTGGCGTGGCTATCGATCATCGCTCGAGGCAGCGAAAATACCATCTTGAATGGCATGGGTTTTGAGTGCTCGTTCTCAAGGTATAGTGATTGGGAGGAGGCGAGGTTGGGGTCTTTGGGTTCAGTGAAGTTGGGGCAGTCCACGATGATGTCATGATGGCGGGTAGTGGCTTGAAGCAGCAATGATGAATGGAGAATTGACGATGTCGGGTTTTGGAGATAATGGCCAGGGTTGTAAACGAAATTGAAATACATGAAATTATGTAGAGAAATCTAGATTTCTTAGCGTATTGATTTTTATTTCTTGTTATATATACCTGTTAATTCTATTCCTATTATAAACCTGTTATACAGATTGTTAATTGCTGAGTCTTGATGTTTAGCTCTATTACTTATAACGTTGTTATATGTTGAAAACATAACCACCGTAGTGATAAAAATCAATAACAACATTGGTTAATTTCTTTGGTGGCCATTGGCCGTAATTTAGTATCTTGGAATACTATTAATTTTGGCTTGAAATTGGTTTTTGATTCAGAGAATGATTTTAAATCTAACTTCTGGGTTTTCTAGAATATTTTTGTTTAAACAGATTTTGAACTCCTCTATTTTGCCCTAACCATTATTTATCTTTTTAAAATTATTTAGATTTATTTCAAAGTTGTTTAATTATTTTTTAATAATGATTTAAAGATGTTTAATTACTATATAATAATGTTTTCAAATTTCTTTTATTCATATTGTTTTAAAATTATGTACCAATATTTAATATTGTGAAAAGTTATTTATTAGATAATTAATTTTGGTTGAAGATAATAATTATTGTATATTAATAATATTTTGAAATTAATGATAGTAATATATTTATAATGTTTTGAAGTTATTAGTTATTATATTAATAATGTTTTGGAGTTAGTATTGGAAAGTTATTTATCATTTATTTAGGTGTTTAAAGTAAACTAATTTACTGACTAATGGCATTTACAAATAATAAATTGATTTATACAGGAATCTCATTTAATAAAACATATTTGTTAAAGAGTTTGTAAATGAAAATGGGTTTTTGGATTTATAAGAGTTTATAAAAAAATGCTTTATAAAGGATTTTTATAAAGCGGTTTTAAAAGGGATTTTTATAAATGAGTTATGTAAAAGAATAAAGTTTTATAAATGATTTTGTAGATTTATAAAAGGAGTTTTATAAATAGTTTTATAGATTTATAAAAGAGTTTTATAGATTTATAAAAGAGTTTTATAGATGGTTTTAGAAATTTATAAAGAGGGTTTTGTAAATTATTTTAGAGATTTATAACAGAGTTTATAAATGGTTTATAGATTTACAACAGGAGTTTATAAACGGTTTTAGAGTTGTATAAAAGGGAATTTAGAAAAGAAGATGAGATTGATTTTCCAGAATGATCTTTAAATAACTATAGTGGTATCGAACATCTTTTTACACTCAACACCAAATAAGATATCTTTCTCATTGTTTGTGAATATACTTATACCATTGAGATAGGTATATAAATACATTTTCTAAGTAATGAAAGTGTAGTGTTTTTGTGAATATACTTATACCATTAAGATAAGTATATGGATATTCTTCTAAGTATTGAAAGGAGTAAAAAAGGTTTATGGGTATACCTTTGTAAAAGTATTTCGATACAACTATTTACATGGTGATTTTAATTAACGAACGGATTAATTTAAGTGGTAAGTAGTTGCTTATGTGCTTAACCGATGTTGGTTTCATATGGGAATAAATCTTTGATTGGATTGTTGTATATTTTATAGTTAAATAACCGACTATTAAACTTGGCTAGTTTTAAACTATCGTTATTGGTTCGAGGGGATCGAGACTTAATATATTATCCAAGAACCACTTGGAAACAACATTAGCATTTCAAATTGGAATATTTGGAAGATAATCAAAGAGGAGCTCTTGGAAGTGCAAGGAGTACTTGCTACTAATCCTGAGGGTGATTCCAAAATGGATGTAGCAGATGTAAAGCATTCGGTTTGTTTAGACCCAGAATAACTTCGTATGGATGAATGTTGGCATTACATTGTCCCCTGGAAGGCAGTGTTAGCATTCCAAGTGTGAAGTGCTAAAGAAAGGTAAAACATAGCTTTAGGCCTCATCAATCGGGAACGACAAAAATAGGAGATGCCCCAGGTCTATGTTGGTAGCTCCCGTTAGGGTATGATCATTCCTTATCTAGAGTCAGTATTTATGTATGCTTCAGGGCCCATTGTGGTTGTTAATCATAAGCAAGAAGTGATAATATTCGGTACTATCCAGTAAGGGGTAGGCTGGTTATGTGTAGCAGGGTTATATGATTTTCTAATCAGACACCTAGTGCATTTTCTGTAGAGTTGTACCATTCGGAAGGTAGTACCTTACCTTGTCATTGTATGGAATCTACGGACTTAGTTATATATCTGTTATGTTGGAACTTAATTAATGTAAAAAATTTGGCTATGATTAATATGTACTTGTATCTTAGAAGTTATTATAATATCATTGGATTTCTATACAAAGTTGTTTGATATCGTAAGGTAAAAATTTGCCCGTGTTTATTTATGGTGTGGTCTTACTTTATTTTCAAAAGGGTTTATAAATATAAAAATCAATATGATTTGATAGGGTTTTCTCATGCTGGTTTACCAGACTGATCCGGCGTTATTTTTCTTGTAATGCTAGGGTCAAATCAAGCATATTTACAGACTTAGTTAGGATGCTTTGGAGCTTTAGGAGACGAGCTAAATGCCTCCAAGACATACTTACGTATTTTCCATTGCATTTGTTTATTATATTTATTAGCAATTTATGAGGACGGCTTATTATAACTGTCCAGGCTGATGATTATAGTTGGTTGGTGCCCTCTGATTTAATGTATGTATATTATAGCTTTCTTTCTGTAAAAATCTATTATATATTATATTTTGAAAGTGCTACATAGGACTGTAATATGGAATAGTAACTAAAGTTATCTACTAGTGTGGAATAAAAAATAAAAAGTAAACAGTAAAGTAAATGACACCAGGGATTTTTATACTGATTCGAACTCTTATTCTACGTCCAATCCTAGACTCCTTCTGGAATTTAACTATCAACCCTCACTTAACCCGGAGGAACAGGTATTACGTTGCTTGAGCAATCGAATAGGACTTCTATCGCCTAGACAACAGAATAGGACTTCTACAGCCTGAGAAACCGAAAGGACTTCAATCGTACAATAAGTTTTCTTGACTGATTGTGCTCTATAGATAGCACAGATAAGTCTTTAGAGTACACCCTTCCTATAATCTTCTCCTTTGTGGTATATAGTATAGTTATGAACATTGGAAGTAATTTTAATCACAAATAAATTTGGTCTTGAATGTGCAAGTGATTAGAATACGTTTATGAAAGCAAATGACAGAATTTAGATAGCAATAATATTAGAATAGAATCGGAGAATTAAAATATAGAAAAAACTTAATTCAAGGCTATATATAGAGTTTAAACGATGTAATCGTTCATGAAAAAATTTGGCCAAAAGATACAAAAAAAATTGTTGGATTAAAAGTCATTTTTGTTCACTAAAAGAAGATGACCAGTTAGAAAAACAACCCTTATGAATATTCAGTCGACTGATTCAATCATTTGAATATTTATAACATTTCGAAATTTAGATTTATTGTGAAAAGACATCTGGTTCAGTCGACTGAATGGGGTGTTTAGTTGAATGAACCTTTAAAATATTTTGTGTACCTGTGCATGTTTCAGTCGACAGCATGCCTTTGTTCAATTGACTGAAACATGTGATTTTTGCCATATAAACTTCTTGTTGAAAGGTTTTTTATTAGTAACTTATTATAATTAATGTCTAAGGTGTGTATATGATTTTGAAAGTAATTTTAAACTATGTATGTGAGCATATACCACTTGGGAGAGATTTTAACAGTTATTAATTTCTAACTAGACTATAAACAAACCTATCATAAACTTTTGAAACTTCACTTTGAAATCTTGGTCTTTGGTCTATCGTCGAGTAGAATGGGATCTTCTCCTGCAAATTTGGTTAGTTCATATAGTATATACTTATATAATTGTCATGATCAAAACATCAAAATACAAACTTCTAACATTCTCCCCGTTTTTGATGATGACAACTATATAAGTTTAAAATTTTATAAGATTTATAGAAAGCAATTAAAACTCTCCCTGGATCAATGGACTACCTGTTTATCTTTATATTTCTCCCCCTTTGTCATCGAAAAAACAAATATCAATTATATAACCATGAAAATATGGAGGAGCATGAATATTATTTAACAATGATAACATGATAGACATGAATAATATGAATCAAGAACAAAAGAAATAAAATATCATATTACTTAACAAAACATCAATAAAATAACATTGATTTAAGAGAAACGACCTACATAACAATTGTTCATGGATATCTCATAACAAACAACAACAAAATGGAAAAAACGTACATAAGCAAAAAAATGGACTAAACCTCTTCGTTTTTAGATTCTTCCTCCTCGGATGTTGTCTAAGAGAAAGGAGCGGGAGGATTTTTGGCTACACTTGTGGAAGTAGAGCCGATGCAAGAGAATATTTCCCATATTTTATTTAAGAACCCCTTGATGGAGTTGAGCTTCTTGTTAGTCTTAACGACGGTTTTCTCGAGGTTGACCAAATGTTGATTTAGCTTGCTTTAATTCCTTGACACGGTGATTAATGCTTGCTTTGGAGGAAAATCACCATAGAGCTCTATGATGTCATCATCTTCTTCTTCTTCCTCGACTTGGCAGGAAGGTTGGGAGTAAGAGGAGCCGATATGAGTCTCTTGGGATTGCGGAATCCCCTGAGCCCGATTAGCCTCCCATTGTTGGAAGCTAATTATTTGTTAAGGTGGTGGGCATTTTGGCAATCCCATAAAACTTAACGTCTTAGTGTTCAGCTTACCGACGGTTATAAAATTGGCATTGGGGATGGTTACGCCGAAATTCAAAAGAAACTGCATACTGTATGCTCCATAAAAGATGGTTTTGAAGCTCCTCTTGTGGTTGACCGTGAGAAATAAGAATAACTTTGGCCCAATCGATGTGTTGGGAGAAGTAGATTTAATAGAGCGCTTGGAAGTCACGCTTGTAGACTTTCTCATAGCCTCCAGTATGAGGTTGGATGGAGCGGATGAGGGCATGATGAAGGATGTGTGCCTTTGAAGGTGACAGATTTGAGAATGGTCGTATCATCGAAAAGAAATCGATGAGAGACCTCATCCCAGTTGTCCATATCGACTTCAATGTCACTGATGTCGACGCCTTCATAGGGACAATGGAGAATATAGCCAAGACGTTGGAGAGGAAGGTAGATTCGGATGTCGCAAACAAGTGTCCAAATGCAATTGTCTTTATTTCTTGGATCTTGGTGATCTAAGTTCATATTGGCGAAGAATAATTTGATTAGGGTAGATCTTAACGTTGTTAGCATAAAACTATGCAAACTTTCAAGACCACATGCCTTCATGGTTTCTTGGATCGTGTGGGCATTGAAATTCGAATACTTAACAAACAAACCATCGAAGATCCTAGAGCTCCGCATGGCATTGAAACGGGTAACGCCAGTTTCGTTGTGGAGCCAAGACCTAATTTGGCTTTCAGATGGTTCGATGGATTATTGGCGGGGTTTTTTTGTTCTTGGAGCCATTTGATTTGAGTGGATTTGAAGAAGAAAATTTTGATTGAAGAAAATGGGGGATAGAGTTTGCTTGCTGAAAATAAAGTGGGATTTTGGAAAGAAGAATATGCATTTTTATGGTTGGTGAAAAGGTGTATTGGGAGTTGTGTAATATTATTTTAAAAAACAACAATTCAGTCGACTGAAGGCAAGGGGGAAGTCGACTGAAATACTCAGGTTTTCAACCCAAAAGTTTTTTCCTAAAAAATTGCCTAATTCGGTCGACTTAAAATATATGATCAGTCGACTAAAATCTAGAAATTTTAAAGTACTCAAGAATGTTCAATCAACTGAAATTAAAATTTAGTCGATTAATATGCAGAGAAAATTTTTCTGCATCAAATAGCCTAAAAAATCCCAATTCAGTCGATTAAATTATCAAGGGCAGTCGACCAAAATTACTTATAAAAAAATTTGTGTTGAAGTTTCTGTCGACTGAACTATTCAAATGAGTCGACTGAATTTGTGCTTATTTTCCTTTTAAGCCTATATACTAAAGATTTTCTTATAAAAACAAAATAATATTAAAACTTTGGTAAATTCATAATTGTTATATATTAAAAAATATTTAAAAGCTATAAAACATATAAATATACAACATTCATTCAAAAACAATATACATAAAAAACTAATTTCTTGAGGAGTGAGAGTCATTGGAGTTCAATACAATCTTCGTTATCTCTTGTAAAGGTTGGATTGGCTACCAAACATTACTGCATTCTTAGGAGTTCGGTGACACCTGAGAACGTTGTGGACTTCGTACCCAAGAATTTGGTGGAGCTTAAAAACGGTTTGACGATGGTTGATGTACACTCTCTTTCAATGAAGACCCGCAGAATTTTGTCACGACCTATTTCAGAAAACTCAAACGCTTAGCGTTTACTTTTTGTTCGTAGTATAGCTCACGATGCAGTTCTAGAGACTCTCTCTGGTAATGATGAATATCGTCAATTTTCTCTTTTGTTGACGGAGTACCAAAATGTAAAGTACGTTTAGTTCATTTTTCTTCAGGAGTATATTGAGTATGATGGGTAGGAGATGGTGTGATTTTTACTGGAATATAAACCGATGTGGATTTGTTGGAGTGTTCTGAAGATTCTAAGGAAGGTTTCCTGAAAATAATAGATGATTGATTGGATTCATCCTGTAAAGACACGTTGATTATGATAACCTGGATTTTGGTCATCTGATAATTTGATAATTAAATAAATATGATAGTAAATAGAATTTGGATTTGAAATTCAATTGTAAACATCATAGAAATAAATTGGATTTAAAAACTCTATGTTTTGAAACTGGTATATTTATATAAATTATTTATAAGTGTATAATTGGAATTTTATATCATTTCTTTTAAGTTATATATAAACAAATAAAAGAGAAAATATAAACATAATTACATAAGACATGAATAAATATAAAACTAAATTTAAGATATAATATAAATATCTAGAAAACATATTTATACATGAAAGTACAAATGTAAGACATATATATATATATATATATTAAATAATAAATGTAAGCCTAAGATTATATGTAATTACATGTGTAAGCTAATGTTATCATGAAATTTAACAAGTGTCTTTTTCTTTTCAATTTCTCTTTATTTTTAAATTTAATAAGCAAGGCTATGTATTTTCTCTACTATGCTCTTTTTCCTTTTTATTTGTTCATTCTCAAAACAAAAAAAACCTATAACTTAAACCAGAGAAAAAGAAAATCAAACAACAACCAACTTCATAAATTCTCAAACCTGAAGCTCGACAATTCCAGTAAGTTCAACTCAATTTCAAATCAAGATCAGCAAGCAATCAAATTCAAGTAGCAAGTCAATTTCAGTTCAAAAGCAAAATCATTTTCCCAGGCTCCTCTGTTCATTTTATCTGTGAGTACACTAAAGCTTTAACGGTTTAAAACTTGGTGCATTTAGTAAATTCTTGAAGTAAGATTGTGATAAATGTTTGCATAAATGATTACATGATTGTTTTAAGATGAATGCATGTACATAGGTGTATAGATATTTGTGTGCACGTCTGTGCTTCAGGGTTTTTTCTCTGTTCTTCATTTCCAAGTTGCAAATAGAATTCAAAATTAACTGCTCTTCATCTGCCCTTTAGACTTCAATAAATAAACAAAAAAAATTGTTATAACAAGATATCAATTTTCAAAATATTTTCAAGTTCAATCTGAAGTTAGTTTTATAATTAAAGAATAAAAACAGTGAAACTTAAATTTTGTCGAAAACTCGATATAAATAATTGGATGATTCGTGAATATAATCAGTTGTGCTTTCAAAGTCTACGATTTTTAGAAAAAGAATCATGATTTTTAAGCGTTTTAATCAAGAGAAATCGAGAGATGAACGTTATTTGGGTTTCGAGCATTTTCTTGTGATTGACGGAACTTGTGTGGTCGGGGTCTCTGTAGAAGCTAGCCTGGAGGTAGGCAATGTCGGCAAAATGATCGAAGATATTCTTGTTCCCCATGGTAGCCGGACAAGGTGGAAGTAGGGTTTAACCCTGGTTTCGATCGAGGCTGCAAATCAGGTGACCGCACCGTGACAGTGCATCAGAGGAGATCGACCGTGGGGGAAACGGAGCGTGGGGTCGTAGCGAACCTATGGTCAGAATTTCGTGACTTTAGGTGATCGGTATCGTCGTAGTCGAGACATTTTTGGATGATGGTTGAGTTCCAGTGGGAGGTGTCATGTTCTTTTTCGATTGGGTGATGTTTTCAGGTTTTTGGGTTGTAGGAACTGATGATGATGGTGTCGTCCATGTGATGGTGGTGGTGATGATGACCAGAGGGTCGCCGTCGATCTATGCACGTGCACTGGGTTGGCAGTGTGTTAGTGGTTTGGGCAAGGATGAATTCTCGGGGAAGGTCTTGGGAAATGAGGGTGATTATCTCGGGTTAGTCTTCGAGTTGGGACGCGAGGGTTAAAAATATGACTACGGGTTTAAGTAAAAACTAAATCTAATTTTTTAAATAAAAAATAGAAGAAGAAAGGTGGATTCTCTTGGGTCTAGGCTCGAGTTTTTATCGAGTTGAACCCGAAGTAAGTTATAACAGTTTTAAAATTTTAAATATAAGCAAGTTTGTTTTTAATTTTTAAAATGAATCAAGTTTAAATATTTGGTTTAAGAAGTTATATGATTTATTTTACTTAGAGTTATTAAGTTAAAATCTTGAGTTTATTTTAGAATAAGATGCGTAATTAAGTAAGTTAATTAGTGAGGTAAAAATGTTTCTAAGTTATTTGTTAATGATAATTATTTTCAAGATTTGTTAATTAAGATTTTAATGGTAATGTTAAGATAAAAGGTTTATCTTAAAATATTAATAAAGATTTTGGGTAATTAAAGATTAATTAAATTATTAAAGTAATTAAAGAGTGACTAATTAATTTAATAAATTAATGATTAAGGGTTAATAAATTAAATTATTAGAGATTAATTAATTGGTAATTAGGATTAATAAATTAATTTATTAGAGATTAATTAATTGGTAATAGAGATTAATTAATTGGTAATTAGAGATTAATTAATTGGTAGTTAGAGATAAATTAATTGGTAATTAGAGATTAATTAATTGGTAATTAAAGGCTAATTAATGTAAGTAATTAGAGATTAATTACTTAAAACATAATTACTTGATGTAGGTAATTAAAGGGTTAGTTTTTTAATGTAATTAATTAATCAAAGGTTTATTAATGTGATTAATTAAGAGATAATTAAGGATAATTAATTAATTTCATTAATTAATTAAAGTAATAACAAATGGTTTGAAATTAACATTAATTAAGCAGGGTTAGGTAATTAATTTATTTGATTTAAATTAATTGTGCGATTAATTAATCTTGCTTATGGATGATTAGATTATATTGAATGCCTTGAATTGGTTGATATCTCTGATATGAAATGTTTGTGATATGATATATTTGGGTTGAAAAGTGATAATTTGGTTATCTATCAATGATGAATTGCCGTGTAAAAGTGACATCCTATATTAAAAATTTAAATTGTATTCACTTGAATAACTTGGGTTAAGATGACATTGGATTCAAAGAGACCGGGGTCGGGTATCAGTAAATATCTGAAACCGCTTCGATTAGTAATCTTTAGTAATTCTTTAGAGATTTGAGTTTAAATCAAATAGGTTGGAATAAATTAAGTATCATGGCCATTTAAACTAAGTAAAAAGTTGTTTGTAATAAGTGATTGACCATAATAAGTTAAGAACTCATAGAAAGTACGAGTTACCCTGGTAATTCATATAAGTTATATAGCTTAGTATTTCAAATTTCATGGTTTACTCATGCTGGTTTCTAGCCTAACCCGGGTGTTACTTTGATGTAATGCTCAGGTCAGGCCGAGTATTAAAGATTTTCAGGTTAGGATGTTTTGGGGCTCAGGTAGCGAGCTGGATGGCAGGAACATATGGAGTTATTCCTCTGAGTATTGTAATTATTAACAATAGTCTGGGACAGGTTGATACAATTGTCTAGTCTATTTGTAAATGGTTGTAAACTCTGATAAATTGTATGTAACTCTGATGTATTGTTATAAATTTACAATTACAGCTTTCTTTGTGTAAATGCTATTATTTGATAATATATTTTGATCCGCTGCGAAATGTGAGATTCAGTGTTTTGTTTAATGTTCTTTTTCTACCTCTTTTCTTCTTAACCTAACAATCTGGGATTTCCAGCGTTCGATTGCTCGGCACTTTTACAGTGAATGTATTAGTGTCGAATTTTCGAGGTTGAATCGGGTCGTTACATTTTGGTATCAGAGCAGGAGGTTAAGCGAGAACCTTGGATCTGGTAGGTTACTCATTAAAGATAGGGTCCGTAACACCCAAGAATGAGTTAAGCGTATTATATATGAGAGCATATTTGTTATTTTCTTGTATAAAGATTTTAAAACGGTTTAAAGGTAGTTTTTATAAACTTATATTTTGATATATTAAGTGATAGTTTTTCTAATACATATTAAGGAAATTGATGGTTTAATATTGAAATTGAATAGGATAATAAAAATATAGGTTGGGATTCTACTAATTAAGTCTAATATAGGTTAGGGAGTTCCACTAATCCAGTTTTAGAGGAAGATGTCTAAGAGTGAAGAATGGAAGGCTAGATGTAGAGAACAAAGAGCAGCTTCACATAAGGATCGAGAAGAAGCAATTCAAGAGTATGAGAAACGGGTTAAGGATAGGGCTGGACAAGGACCTTATGATAATGTCACCTGCCATAAGGGAGGAATTGAAGGGTACATTCCAACGGTTTCGCTCTTCGATCTTGTGCTTTAAGTGTCCTAAGAAAGGACATTTCCTAAACCATTGCCCTGAAGTGAGAGAGGTGAAGCGTAAACCTGTAGAACCTATCAACAAGTTGACTATTTGCTATCATTGTAAGGAGTTACGACACATCGCTAGAAATTGTTCCAAGAGACAGAAGAAGAAGATTAAGGGTGTGGAATGTCCTGCGGGAGGCGTGAAGTTTATCCGGGTTGATGGGAGGGTAGAAACCTTTTGTGGTAAATGTTATAAGTGGAGACATCCTATTGAGAAGTGTATGTTCGGGCTTTTCCCTTTGGAAGGAAGTCAATAGAAAGGATTCTTGTATGAAGACTAAGGATCCGTTCTTTTCCAAACCGCTAGGTAATAGAGAAGGCATCTACATTTTTGACTTCTGTTAGACTCTTATTTTGGATAAATGGATGTAACATTTGAACTACTAGTGAGTAGTCTATCAATGTGTGGAATGTTTTGCGGCAATACCATCTAATATAAAATTATCTTTATTTATTAGTGAATTGAATTGGAATTAATTCAAAAGTGAAATTTTAATGAATTAATTGAAATTTGAAACTAAATTAAATTAATTGGAATAAAATTTGATAATTTGGATGTTTATTTATTTTGACTTATCTTGATATCATCCTGATGTTACTAATAATCTATGAAACTGAGAATTTTATTATTTTAAATGAATTAAGAAATGGATTGAGGTAATATACATCTATTACTGAAATAAAATAGAAATAAGATTGAACTTATGAAAAGGAAATCGCTTTGAAATTAAAGATTTAAATGTTAGAAATGAGCTTGTTGAAAATTTGTTAAGAATAGGTGTTGAAGTTAAAATTAGGTAATAAGTTGGATTTCAAAGAATTAATTGTTTAAAAAAAATTGAACTCTTATTTGAACTTTGAAATAAGTTAAGTAGCAGTAATTTAAAATGGAATTTTGAAATTTGAACTCAGAATTAAATTGTTTAAAGATTTAAGTTGTTAATTTAAGAGTAAAGGTTGATTTGATTAAATCAACATTTAAAAATTTAACTCGAATTTATATATTTCGAGATGGTTTAAAATTAAGAATTGGATTGAATTAGTTCAAATTGAATTTGATTTGAATTAAGTGGGAACTGTGATCGAAGTTGAATAAGTTTAAACTCAAATGGGAATTGATTTGAATTTGGGAAAGGAATTGAAGTTAATTCAAATTGAATTGGAATTGAATCAGTTAATGGAACGAGAAATTGAGTAGAAGTGGAGATTGGGAAATGGAACCAGTTTGACTCTGAAAACTTTTTCAAATAAATTATTTAAATATAAACTATTTTAAATCTATTTTTCAAGCTATTTACTATACAACCTTTCCTTTTTTAAACCCAAACTATCTTATACTTGTTTACAATTATTTTGAAAACCAATTACTATTTTACATCTGTTTTACAAACTGATCACTATTTTACGACTATTTATAAACTAATTACTATTTTACAACTATTTTGCAATTATCTAACTATTTTACAACTATTATTTATTTTAAACTTTTCAAGCTATTTTCTAAAATTCAAGTTGGTCAGAGTGCAGACTGTTTATAGTTGAAGTGACAACCCAGGTGGAAATTGAAGAAATTGTGAATAAGTAAATAGAATCAAAGTGAAGGTGAATAGAAAGAATATTGATTTAGCTAATAATCAATGAAGATAAATACGTAAGATGTACGTATGTTATTCTATTCGCAGAATGATTTGATCCAGATTCGAGCACAGAATTTCGAGATAGTATATCGATCCGAGTAGGGATTTTTCACTCGGTTTTCAACGACAAACCCTAGATATGGATTTTTGATTGGTTATGAAAATTCTCTATCATAGTTAGGCTATGCAAGGAGAATGACAGTTTTTGATCATGAAACCAGATCTGAGTCTGCACTATGAAGTCTGGTGGATGATACTTGTTCGAAAGTGAAATTGTGTGATCGAGTGAGCGATCGGATTCGATATTGTGTATGGATGATATATGTACATTGTACATGCTTGAATGAAATTGGTACTGAAATTTTGAAAGAAATGAAAGATGATTTTTGAAAAGAAAAGAATGTGTTGAGAAATATATATATGAATAAAGGTGGAAGATTGATATCTTTTAAAATTCACTTTTTGAAAAGTAAGTGATATGGTAAGTAACTTTATAAGAGAAAATCAAATTTGAATGTTGATTTGACATAGTAAAGTTATATACATATATCTGTTTTATAAGATAAATCTCCCTTTGTTGAATCTGTAGCCAAAAGAAAGGTTTTTGAAAATATTTGAAGTATAAAAGGGGAATCTATATAAGTGATCCAAAGATTAACTGCAAGTTGGAAGGAATAAGTTATATATCTATATATAAAAATGTTTGTATGAGAATGATTTTTGAAAAGGTTTTGGAACCTATGGATTTTGGAAAGGCTTTTGATTTTTGAGAAAATCAAATTTTGGGAGTTTGGGAAGCCAAGTTTGGAACTATCGATTTAAGATATCGATTTTGTGTAAAGGAGATTTATGTGAACCTTATAGAGTATGATTTGAAAGATACTATATATGTATAGTATAAGATATTTTGAGATTGGCACTGGGGAAAAAGGCGCCACATTGAAATGAACTTCATAGGAGATCCACAGGGTGGTTCTGCCTTGAACCTTAAGAGGGACGCTCTAAATTGTATCCCAGGAGGAAGTCCGGGGAAACTGAAGTTCTTGAGGATTTTGTGTTGTGGGTAGCAAAAGTCGAGGTCGCTGATGCCTACAGAGATATTTGGGTTATGCTGTGACGACAGTGTAACTCGTTGTCACTACGATCTACTGCGGACCATAGCGGAAGTCGTGTGTGCTGTGAGAGCCAGCGGTCTACGTTTGATTTTGCCGTGATAGCAATGTAACATCGGTAGACTGCGATCTATGAAGATACAGCAAAAGTCGAGAGGCCGTGAGAGCCTAAGCAACATTGGGACTCGACTGATGTAGTCTGCGACCTATGTAGGAGTGGTGAAGTTTCATTTAGCAGAGAAAATCGGGGGCGTTGATGCCTACAGTTACATGGATTTTTTCCATGATAGCGACGTAACCCAGGATGTAGTTGCGATCTGTGGCGGGTTCCATGGCTTAATCGAGGGGCGCGGAGTGCCTACAGTTAACTATGGATTTTGCAGGGATGGCAACGTAACCATCAGGTTAACTGCGACCATGGAGGGAGTGATAATTTCCAGAGCATTCTCACCAAAGAAGTTTTCAACATTTTCGAAAGTGTTTTTAATATTTTCACCAAAATATTTTTTAAGTATTTTCACTGGGTGTTGAAAACGGGTTTGCTAAGTACTTATAGATTTTCAGTCCTATGCTTGATCTGTTAGTCCTTTAGATGATGGTTTTGACGACAGCAACCTTATGACATGTTATAAAATATAATACTAACATTATAGTGTAGATATATATGTATATGCAGGATATAACTATGCAGGTACCAAGAATGAAGACTGTACAGTATAGAGATTCAAGACTGAAGATTCAGGATTGAAGACTCATGAGTATCAAGATTATCAAGTGTTCAAGATTTCAATAATAAGTAATTTAATTAGGAATTTTGTTAAAACTCCTAGAAAAGTACTGGCATCAGAAAATCCAATTTATTCGTGGAATGGAATCCACTTCGAGCCTGTTAAAGGGATGGAACCCTAAGTTGGATGGAACTTACGAAAAATCTAATGGAACATTGTTTTGTATCCACTGACTTTTATTTAGATGTTTTTTACAAAATTATATCTTATTTTCAAAATGATTTCAAAACCTTCCTTTTAAAAGAATCAAAAACATCTATCTTGGTTTTAAAATACATTTAACCTCAAAATAATCATTATCTTCAAAATCAAAGTATCAATGGTTTTAAATTATCTTTTAATTATAATATATTTAACTTTTAATATTTATACTTAGATTTAAATAAAAAATTATAGTAAAATTTTATATATACCAGAATATTATTCTCTATACTTATTTATGTATTTTAACCTTAGTTAAGTATATTTATAAAGTTTAAAATAGTTTTTAATACAAGATAGAAGTTATTTTCAAAGAAAAACAAATTACCAAAAATTGATTGGGCCTGTCGACAACCCCAATATACCCTTGTCGACAAGGTGGCAGTTTATTTCAAAAATTTGAATTTCAAAGGAAGTATCTATTCGTCATATGCTTTCACGAATGACATGGCTGTTGTTCTACGATAAATAGGGGCTGTATTAAAAGAATTTACATTCATATTTTTTCTAATTTCGCTCATCTTCTTCTTCCACATTTCTTTATACATATTTTTATCATTACTCTGTCGAAATCAACATTGAATCTAACTAGATCATTTTTGGTTTGATTCTCTATCACTATCTCAACAAGATGCTAGTGTTATTCAGAATTATAGGCTTATTTGTAATTAATCAAGCGAGAAAACGTGTGATTGTAGCCTGTGAAATTAATCAAAGCGAGAAAATGTGTGATTGTAGCCTATGAAATCAATTGGGTGAACTTGTTGCCTGTAAAATCAAGTATCCCTACCTAGAGGATTGTGAATCTGGAGTGGTGTGCCTTGTGGCCTTGAAATCGAGGGTGTAATTGTAAAAGCTGATTTTGAAAGGAAATCCGTACTTTTGTTGGGGGACTGGATGTAGGGTAACTCTGAACCAGTATAAAATTCGGTGTGTTCTTTCCTTTATTGCTTTTTTACTTTATATCTGCATCTGTGTTTGATTCTATGATCATATCTGTGTATGAATATTGCATACATTTGTGTTCAAATTAATATAAACCCAAAAAGAATTAGTAATTCCTTAAAACATTATTCAGCCCTCCCCTCCCCCCCCCCCCTCTAGTGTTAATTCTAGCCTTAAGATCTGTATTCCGCATTTCTCACATGATCAACGTATGACCGAATTTCTATGAGAACAAGGATGGACTTGTTGAGACATCGAGTTATAAAAGTATTTTCATAAGGCTATTTTGATAATATTATATAGATTTTAAAGAGTTCTAAAATGTTGAATAATATGAGTTTATAGTTTAAAATGCTCAAAGAATAATTTAACTGGTAATAAGCTGTTGTAATTAAAATTCTGGCTTCGTTCCTTTTCTGAGACGAAAAGATTCAAAGGGGGGAGGAATGTGATAACCCGGATTTTGGTCATTTGATAATTTGATAATTAAATAAATATGATAGTAAATAGAAATTGTATTTGAAATTCAATTGTAAACATCTTAGAAATAAATTGGATTTAAAAACTCTATGTTTTAAAAATGGTATATTTATATAATTATTTGTAAGTGTATAATTGGAATTTTATATCATTTTCTTTTAAGTTATATATAAATAAATAAAAGAGAAATTATAAATATAATTACATAAGACATAAATAAATATAAAACTAAATTTAAGATATAATGTAAATATATATAAAACATATTTATACATGAAATTAAAATGTAAGATATATATATATATACACTAAAGAACAAATGTAAGCCTAAGATTATATGTAATTACATGTGTAAGCTAATGTTATCATGTAATTTAACAAGTGTCTTTTTCTTTTCAATTTATCTTTATTTTTAAATTTAATAAGCTAGGCTATATACTATCTCTACTATACTCTTTTTCTTCTTTTATCTGTTCATTCTCAAAACAAAATAAAAATCTGTAACTTAAACCAGAGAAAAAGAAAAGCAAACAACAACCAACTTCACAAATTCTCAAACCTAAAGCTCAATAATTCAAGTAAATTCAACTGAGTTTCAAATGAAGATCAGCAAGCAATCAAACTCAAGTAGCAAATCAATTTCAGTTCAAAAGCAAAATCATTTTCCCAGGCTCCTCTGTTCATTTTATCTGTGAGTAAACTAAAGCTTTAACGGTGTAAAACTTGGTGGATTTAGTAAATTATTGAAGTAAGATTGAGATAAATGTTTGCATAAATGATTGCATGATTGTATTAAGATGAATGCATGTATATATGTATATAGATATTTGTGTGCATGTCTGTGCTTCAGTGTTGTTGCTTTGTTCTTCATTTCTAGGTTGCAAATAGAATTTAAAAATTAACTGCTCTTCATCTGATTCCTTTTAGACTTTAATAAATAAACAAAATTTGTTTGTTATAACAAGATATCAATTTTAAAAATATTTTCAAGTTCAATATAAAAGAAGAAAAACAGTGAAACTTAAATTATATCGAAATCTCGATATAAATAATTGGATGATTCATGAATATAATCAGTTGTGTTTTCAAAATCTATGATTTTTAGAAAAAGAATCATGATTTTTAAGCGGTTAAATCAAGAAAAATCGAGAGATGAACGTTACTTGGGTTTCAAGCATTTTCTGGTGATTGGCGGAACTTGGGTGGTCGAGGTCTCTATTGAAGCTAGCCTGGAGGTAGGCGATGTCGGAAAAAATGATCAGAGATATTCTTCTTCCCCATGGTGGCCGGACGAGGTCGAAGTAGGGTTTAACCCTGGTTTTGGTCGAGGCTGGAAATAAGGTGACCGCATCGTCGACAGTGCACCGGAGGAGACTGGTCGTGGAGGAAACGGAGTATGGGGTCGTAGCGAACCTATGGTCGGAGTGTCGTAACTTCAGGTGATCGGAATCGCCGTAGTCGAGGCATTTTTGGATGATGGTTGAGTCCTAGTGGGGGGTTGTCATGTTCATTTTCGAATGGGTGACGTTTTTAGGTTTCTGGGTTGTGGGAACTAACGACGATGATGTCATCGATGTGATGGTGGTGGTGACGATGACCGGAGGGTCGCCATCGATCTGCGCACGTGCACGGGGTTGGCAGTGTGTCAGTGGTTTGGGCAATGATGAATTCTCAAGGAAGGTCTAGGGAAACGAGGGTGATTGTCTCGGGTTAGTCTTCAAGTTGGGACGTGAGGGTTAAAAACATGACTACAGGTTTAAGTTAAAACTAAATCTAAGTTTTAGAAAAAAAATAGAAGGAAGGTGGATTCTCTCGGGTCTAGGCTCGAGTGTTTATCAGGTTGAACCCGAAGTAAGTTATAACAATTTTAAAATTTTAAATATAAGAAGTTTTTTTATTTTTTAAAATGAATCATATTTGGTTTAAGAATTTATATGATTTATTCTACTTAGAGTTATTAAGTTAAATTCTTGAGTTTATTTTAAAATAAGATGCGTCATTAAGCAAGTTAATTAGTGTGGTAAATATGTTTCTAAGTTATTTGTTAATGTTAATTATTTCCAAGATTTGTTAATTAAGATTTTAATGGTAATGTTAAGATAAAAGGTTTATCTTAAAATATTAATTAAGATTTTGGGTAATTAAAGATTAATTAAATTATTAAAGTAATTAAAGAGTAATTAATTAATTTAATAAATTAATGATTAAGGATTAAATTAATTTATTAGAGATTAATTAATTAGTAATTAGGATTAATAAATTAATTAATTAGTGATTAATTAATTGGTAAGCAGAGATTAATTAATTAATTGGTAATTAGAGATTAATTGGTAATTAAAGGTTAATTAATGTAAGTAATTAGAGATTAATTACTTAAAAGATAATTACTTGATGTAGGTAATTAAAGGATTAGTTTGTTAATGTAGTTAATTAATCAAAGGGTAATTAATGTGATTAATTAAGAGATAATTAAGTAATTGAGGATAATTACTTAAGCTGGCTAATTAAGGATAATTAATTAATTTCATTAATTAATTAAGGTAATAACAAATGGTTTGAAATTAATATTAATCAAGCAGGTTTAGGTAATTAATTTATTTGATTTAAATTAATTGTGTGATTAATTAACCTTGCTTATGGATGATTAGATTATATTGAATGCCTTGAATTGGTTGATATCTCTGATATGAAATGTTGTGTGATATAATATGTTTGGGTTGAACAGTGATAATGTGGTTACCTATCGATGATGAATTGCCGTGTAAAAGTGACATCTTGTATTAAAAAATTAAATTATATTCACTTGAGTAACTTGGGTTAAGATGGCATTGGATTCGAAAAGACCGAGGTTGGGCATCGGATGACATTGGATTCGAAAAGACCGGGGTCGGGCATCAGTAAATACCCGAAACCACTTCGATTAGTAATCTTCAATAATTCTTTTGAGATTTGAGTTTAAATCAAATAGGCTGGAATATATTAAGTATCATGGCCATTTAAACTGAGTAAACAGTTGTTTGTAATAAGTGATTGACCATAACAAGTTAAGAACTCATAGAAAGTACGAGTTACCCTGGTAATTCATATAAGTTATATAGCTTAGTATTTCAAATTTCATGGTTTACTCATGCTGGTTTCCAGCCTGACCTGGGTGTTACTTTGATGTAATGCTCGGGTCAGACCAAGTATTATAGATTTTCATGTTAGGATGTTCTGGAACTCAGGTGGCGAGCTAGATGTCGGGAACGTATGGAATTATTCCGTTGAGTATTGTTATTATTAACAGTAGTCTGGGACAGGTTGATACAACTGTCTAGCCTATTTGTAAATGGTTGTAAACTCTGATAAATTTTATGTAACTTTGATGTATTGTTATAAATTTACAATTACAGCTTTCTTTGTATAAATGTATTATTTGATATTATATGTTGATCTCCTGCGAAATGTGAGATTATACGTTTTTTTCTGTTCTTCTTCTACCTCTTTTCTTCTTAACCTAACAATCAAGGATTTCTGACGTTCGATTGCGCGGTACTTCTACAGTGAACGTACTAGTGTCGAATTTTCGAGATCGAAAATTTCAGGTTGTTACATTAATGTTTGTAGGAAGAAATAAAAAACAAGAATTTTAGCTTAGAAAATTAGTATTGAGGAAGTTAATGAAAAAAATGATGAGATATAAGCCTTTATATATAAATGCAAAGCCTATTTTTAGGTAAATAAAGTTGAGAATGAAAATTCCTGAATGATTATAGCCAGAAACATATATGAGGTAGGAAAGGTTAAGAGATAAGAACCATTAAAGTAATATGAGGAAGACAGTGGTTAGTTTAACAAGAAATATAATAGCATAATGGAAAAAGAATGTAACTCCCTTGCTAGAAGCAACCTAAGTTCGAGTGCCAGCAGCAACAATTTTCCAAAAAAAAAAAGCTTTTTAGAAATTTAAAAATTTTAAATTATAAATCATGTAAAGATATAATACCCAATTCCTTACGTAATTTTATAAACATATTTGCATTTAAAGGTTTTGTAAATATTTCAGCTATCTGATTTTCTAAAGATACAAATTCTAATGAAATATTACCTTTTTCTATATGATCTCTGAGAAAATGATGTCTTATATCTATATGTTTAGTTCTACAATGGTTTATTGGATTTTTTGATAAATTTATTGCACTTGTATTATCACAGTAAATTGTTGAATTTGAAAGATTTACTCCCAAATCTTATGGTGTTTGCTGCATGTAGATTACTTGAGCACATCCCAAAGCAGCAGAGATATATTCTGCTTCACACGTCAAAGGTGATGCATAATTTTATTTCTTACTAAACCAAGATACTAAAGGTTGTCCAATAAAGTGACAAGTGCCACTAGTACTCTTTTGATCCATTCGACATCCTCCAAAATCAGCATCACTATACGATACTAATTCAAAAGGACATTCTTTTGGATAAAAGAGACCGCAGTCTTTAGTTTTGCTTAAGTATCGCAAAATTCACTTCACTGCTCGCAAATGTGATTCTTCGGGATTTGCTTGAAATCGTGTACACAAGCAGACACTTATCATTATGTTAGGTCTACTATCAGTTAAATGTAGTATTGAACCAATCATAGTACGATATAGTTTTTGGTCAACACTTTAGCCATTTTCATCTCTATCGAGATGTAATGTTTAAAATGTAGTACTCATAGGAGTAGGTTTAGCAGAAGTATTTTCCATACCAAATCATTTCATGACATTATTATAGTATTTTTCTTGATTAATAACAATTCCATTTGATAATTGTTTAATTTGTAATCCAAGAAAATATGAAAGTTTTCCAATGTAAGACATTTCAAATTTTCTTGTCATAATTTTTGAAAATTCCTGACAAAAAATTTCGTTTATGAAACCAACATCTACATAAATTTAAGTTATTAAAACATCATTTTTATCTTGTTTTATAAATAAAGTTTGATCTATTTTACCAATTTCAAAACCAGAATTAATTGAATAACTTTTACGACGGTCATACCAAGCACGAGATGCCCGCTTTAAACTGTATAAAGCCTTTTCTAAATAAGAAATATGGACCTGTAGTCTGCAAAATATAATAATAGACATATATATAAAGTGGCAAAAGCACACTAAAATTAAAGCACGTACAGTATCAACAACATGTCTAGTGCCATAGGCATGATTTTTTTAGAAATAATTAAATTGATTGAAGTAGCAAAAGGTGTTTGAAATGCTTAAAATACCCCGAAGGTATAAATATTAGTTAAATCATACTAAATGATGAAATTATACGAGTTTGCGAAGATTATAAGTAACTTTGCCAGTCATAAAATTGCAAAGAACAAGAAGCGTAAATTACAAAATTCTTTAAAGCGTTGTTATAATGGAAACCCTGATATAATTTATGATGAGTTCATTACTTCTTATTTTTAAGTATTGTTGTAATGAAACCTTATTATTCATTGAAGTAGTAGTTGCAATATGAAAAAATTATTAAAGCACCAAAATGAAAGTACATGTAGTATTTTTCTTAAAAATAGCATACGAAGTGCATAAAATGCAAAGCATGTATGGAAGAAACAAGCTTGGAAAATAGATGGTACAAAAGCGAACTTTTTATGAATGGTGAACAACTGAAGGAGGGAAAATAGAATTATTGTTTTTTGATTTTATTTTCTCAATTGTCTAAGCAATGTTAGACATACATGGATCAAAAATATTTGTAGTTAATTCGAATTATCATAACATATATTCAAACTTAAAGGAAAATATAAAATCAAGGGGAGCAAACATAAGTATATCATAATATACTCTTTTTCCTTTATTAAGATTTTTCTTATTGGGTTTTTCTTAGTTAGGTTTTAGCGATGCATTACGTTGATGTAGAAGCATCAAATCCCCTTTGATGTAATAAACTATTAAAATATGTCACACTATATTGTACTCTTTTTCCTTCACTAAGGTTTTCCCACTATGTTTTTCTTAGTAGGTTTTAACAAGGCGTATCCTGATTCAGAAGTATCAAATTTCTTTTGATGAAATAAGATATTATAATATGTCATTGTACTCTTTTTCCTACTAAGATTTTTTCCATTGGGTTTTTCTTAGAAGGTTTTAATGAGATATTACTTTGATCCTATAATATCAAACTCTTCATAAGGATTATCATTTTTAATATGATATTTATGATTTTATTAGTTGCGCTCTTTTCCTCATTCAAAGTTTTTCCCATTGAGTTTTCCTAACATGAATTTTTAATGGGGCAATAAACAATATCTATATCGACTGAATAGATAAATATAAGCAAGATAATAATGAGAGGAAGCAATCATCATATAGTTTCAAAGGGACGACTTTAATTTACCAGAGCATTCATGATTTTGAAGACGTATATTCGAGGTGTTATGATACATGTAATCATAGAGTGAATATGCTAAAAATATAATGTACTTTCTATTTTTTGTTTAGTCCCGCATCAATAAGTTCAGTCCCGAGCTCCAATACCTATATATAAAGGAGTCTATATAATGTAAATGAATATACCAATCTATAATAAATAAATTCTATCCTCTCTCTTTCTCAAATCGCTTCTCATCTCTACATAGTTTATAACAGAACACAGATAATTCCTAGAATTAATGAGTTAGTTGTTTTGCTATTAAATTAATAGGCACATGTTTTAATTGTTTAAATTTTCAATAGGCACGTAAATAACACACCTGTACTCAATACCCTTCTCTCCATCTTTCCTTCATTCTCTCCAACCTCGAGAAAAAAAAAACCCATCCCTAATACATGGCATTTCCATAGTCCTAAAAATACTTAAATCCCCATCAAATATCTCAATTACAACCGCATCCTAAACTAGTGCCAATTTCCTTGTGCTTGGAACCATAAATCCACACTTATTTTCCTATGCCTCAAACTATACACCTGCGATTTATCTCTTTTTTTAAACTATAAAATAAACGCATGAAGTATGCTCATATTTCACTATTTATGCTCAATAATTGGTCATTATTATTTGGCCTTTTTTCAAATAGCGATGTTTAATATAGGCTTTACAATAGTTCTTGTTTAGAAGATTAGAAGTAAAAGGTGATTATTCTTCAGAGTATGAAATCTGCATAAAAAATCAAGATCGTGTAAAGGTTGGGGCAACCATAGACAGATGGGGGTGATTTATATTTATTTTAAAATTTTATTTAGTGTCTTTAGTAGTTACTCTTGAAAGAAGTATGTAATTCCTTTTGTTGCATCATTTTCCGAAAACGGACGTGTTAAATCTATCTATAGAAATTTATGGGTGCATTACATATGTGATTACCAGTGTGACATTGGCTGAGATTTATGGTAGCTATAATAAAAACGTCGTGGCCATTTTTCGATAATTTTAGAAATGCTACATGAATTTATATGTTAATGTCATATTGTCATGTTATGCAATTGTTTTTCATTATTTTGCAATTATTAAAGGTTGATATGATCTTTTCCCCCTTGGGCTCAAACCAATATTACTAATATACACTTGTATGCCTAGACTTTAATATTAGCTTGGCAGTAAGTAGGCTAAGAGCATCCCCAATAGTGACCCCAATAGGGGGTCTATGAGTCCAGTTTTGGTCTCACTACTAACCGTTAAGGTTGCTTTGACGACCTTGGCAGTCAGTAGTTTATCAAACATTAATAGTGTCAGGTAAATATGCGACATTGCAAACGCTGGGTAAACACAGGCAACGGTAAAAATTGGTCGTTGCAATGTTATCCGACTATTAATGTCAGATAAGCAACATTAATATATTTTTTACCATTGTCATCTTTTTATAAATAATTAACATTCATTTTTTATCTACTTATAAGTTTTCTTCTTCATCATCTTTTAAACTGTACAAACCATACACATAATTATCCACAAAAAATGTCCAACAATCAAAGAGGAAAAAACCCCGATGTCATCCTCATTCCAACGATTTCAAAAATATAATCAAAATTCTAATATTTATGATAATCATCATCAAATCGACAAAGCAATCAGAATTCAGCAAAACTCTTTCATTCGCAGCAACATTCACAGCATATGAGTCAAGGCTACAACGATCGGTTTAGCAACCAATGCTCAAATAGCAGTCCGCAATATCCATCGTCGAATTTAGAGGCGGTTTACGAGGTAATTTCACACAAACCACAAACTTTAGCAGAAATTTAAATTCTAATTTTGAAGCAGTTGATGGTGGTTTCAAATTTCAATCAAAATCAAAATCATTATGGAGAATTTGTTGAAAATGAAATCTTATGGGACGGAAATAATGATTTAAGTTAACAATCCCATTTGAATCAAATAAGGGAAAATCTAGGAGGAATCAACATAAATAGGTTCCCAATTCAAAAAGAAAAGAAATTTCATCTACAAGTGCTGTTTCTACTCAATGGAAATGCTCAAAAGATATAACGGCCCACTGTTTTAGACCATTCAAATCGACAATAATCCACGCATGTCTGACTTGAATAATTCAAAATAACAGAATGTGATAAAATTTGGAGCAAATGAAATACAACCATAGAATCATAGACACTGAAATATCAAAATAACTCGCAGCGGAAATTAAAATACCATTGTAGTTCATGAAGCTACTATAACAAATTCTCAAAAAAATACATAATATCAGTTTGAAAAAAACATATACAATAGAAATCTCAAATACATAGAACTTTATAAATACAGGAGCTGAAATAGAACAACTGAAACTGAAAGGGAATAGATAACTAGACAAGCAAAATCTCCAGCGATTCCTAACTCCAGAAAAGAAATCCAAAGCTAAGCTGTAAATACTCAAGTTGACCCGAGCGTAAAATAAAACACAAAACACTCGAGTCAGGATTAACATTCTTATATCCATAAATCTGACTCAAGTGAAATATCAACTGAAATACAATTAACTTAAAGGATGTTGGGATAACCATCCTCTAAGGATCCGTGGAACTATCTACAATGTAGAAATATACACTATAACACCATGGTCATTTCAAATTAATTTATACTTCAAAACTTAAATATCATTTCATTTCAAATATATCTATTCCCAAAATAGTATATATACCAACTAATTTATAAAGAAAAGTATTTGTAGTTTCCTCAAAACTTCACAAATCGCTTCAAAATCATCTCGATTTTTCCATTCAAATTTAATTCAATCTAAATTTATCAATTTCCATTCAATTCAGTTTCTAACTAAACAAATTCAAATTTTACCGATTTCAAATACGGATTTGAACTACAAAATAAACATTTAAATTCCAATATATTTCAAGGCTTTAAATATTCAACATTTTCAAAACTAAATTTAACAATTTCATTTATATGTTGGTTTAACTTCATTATTTTATAGCCTTGGAATATTCACTTAATAAATTCAATATCATTTAAATAACCTTAAATTACAATTTACTATATTTTCCTTCACTTTCTTTAATCGGGAAATATTCATTTAATTTTCTAAATCAAAATCAAGTTATAAGATCATATCTGAAAATTCCAAATTCAATAGTTTCAAAACGATTTAATTAAGTAAAATTCTTAACAAAATACAATTTTAATAAATTCAACATTATCTTCCTTACTTATACAAATCATTGAAAATCGATTTAATAATTTACTACTTAACATAATATATTAATTAAATCACTTTATTTTAAAACTTATTTATATATCAAACATTTCCAATATTAAATAAAACCATATATATATATATATATATATATTCCCTTTCAAAACCATAGAAATCATTTTAAAATATTTATATGTACACCAACGGTGCCTGTATATAATTTCCTATCTATGGCCAAGTGATACGGATATTTATCATTTCAATCCGTAGTTTAAATATATACGGGTAGATATCATTTCGACCCGCAATCCCAAATTCAATTCAAATGAAAATCGCTTGGGTCTATCATTTCAACCTATAACGATTTTCTCATATTCTAAAGTCCGTTCGGGTATGTATCATTTCAACCCATACTGAATTCTATACTAACAGGAAACTTGTAGAGTGATAACAGATAATATAGAATATAACAACAGGCATATATCATCAATAATAATATAATATAAACACAGGATATGGTGTCATATCCCATAGGTTAACAGTTACAGATACTAGCATATATAACAATTTAAATAAATAACAGTTCAAACTAGCAACATATTTTAATTGTCGTTTCAATTGAAATAAAATTTAGTAAATATAAGAACATTAATCGTGAGTGATTTCTCACTTTTCGAGGTTAGAGAGATAGACAATGAAGTGAACTTCGAAATCCAAAGCAACACTGGATGGACAAGATTTGATGTAGAAATTAGGCACGAGGGACAAGGCTGATAATGGAAAATCGAAGAGAACGATTGGACCAGTCGATATAAATTTGAACTAAATATATATGAAATCAATATTTAGTTTAAAACCAATAAATAAAATTAATCATCATATATACATAAGATTGAAATAAATACTTGTATACTATATTACCCATATTTCAAACCAATATCCAAACACCATCTAAAATTTAAATCTTTATAAAAGTAACCTTTTATATATACATAATATAAAAATCAATTTTCATTTAATATCATATGTATTCTTTCAAAATTTTACGGCAACGCGGGCATGAATTTACCATTATCTTTATACATTACAAACATGCAGACTAAAAATTTAAGTGCAGACCTTAAATCACACTTAAAACATATATACAATATATATATTGAAACAAATACATATATATTTTTAAATCAATCTTAAACTTTAAACATATATATTGAATTTAAAGCATATCTATAATAAAAATCAAAATGTTTATGGGTATATACAAAATCATTATTACATCCAAACCCATATTTAGAATACATACCTAATATATAATTTAAACTCAATACCCCTTATAAAATCAAAGTGACTTACTTTAAAATCAACATATAATCCTTATGCAACCCAGGTAGCAGTATATAACCATAACTATATATGTAACCGCATAAATGTTACACTTAAACACGTTACATATTTAAAACTTATACCTTCCATTTTAAATCCAAGTATAGAAACAATAGGCCCTGACTTAAAATGTCACATATATGAAAAATGCAGGTCGTATATGTGTATAGGTGTAAACTATGTATGCAAGCTATTCAGACACGTGCCAATTAAATCAAAACATGTGTGTGTGTGTGTATTATATGTTAAAACAAGATATGAACATAGAATTCAAACTCATGTACTCAATATATAGACTAATATGTGTTCATGATATTTCTCTGATGAAATCATACAGATTGAAATCTAACTATTCTAAACTTCTTATATGATATATAAAAGTATGCAGACTTCTAAACTTCTTATATTATATATAAGCAGTATGTACATACCCAATGTATATTCAAAAGTCATACTAAACAAATTTCAATAAATACTCATATAAAACTAACCAGGGAACAAATGCAGATGTTTATAACTTTAAATTTAATGTATACTTGCGCTGCACTATATAAACATACTTATATTTTAAAATATATACTTAAAACATGTTATACTTAAAATAAAGCAAAAGCAAGATAAACAAGAAGAAAACAAAAGAAAAGGATGAAAAAGAAGAAGAAAAAGAAAATAAAGGAAAAGCATGCGGTCATTCACCTGCTGCTTCACGCGAGAGAGGAGATGAAGGTCTATTGATATGGAGTAGGTTATGTACGTGTGATTTGTATTTATAAGGGAAGCCTCAAATTGATAAAGTGGAAAGAAATTTTGTTTAAAGTGGTTGTTAGGAACTGAGTTGATGATGTTTTGATGACAACAACCTTATATAGTTATTATACTTTACTTTATAAAATATATACTAACATTTTCATATAGATATATATATATGTATATGTATATGTATATAGGAAGTATATGCAGGTATCATCGAAGACTGGTCAGTATAAAGACTCAAGCATCAAGATGAAGATTAGAGATTCAAGATTCAAGACTCTAGAGAATCAAGATTTCAAGATCTCAAGATAAGTGTCTAGTATTTTGTTAAAACTTCATAATAGCACTCTCATCTTTCTTCCATTTTCTTTTGGGATGGAACCCAATTTCAATCGAAATCAGTGGCTTACAAACCCACGACAAGTAGCTCACAAACCTACGACAAGTGGCTTACAAACCCTCGAAAATCAAAATCATTTAAACTACTTTGTACATGTTCTCGAGTCCTATGGAGGAGCTCTGTAGGAAGGTTCTTGCAATTTCAGTTTGAATAGATTTTTCAAAATGTTTTTTAAATCTGTTTTCAAAATGTTTTAGCTTTCAAAATCATGTTTTCAAAAATGTTTTCAAACTTTGTTTTAGCCTTGAAATATTCCTCTATTCTGATTTTAAAAACTTCTATTTTTAAAACATCAAAAGTTATTCTGATTTTAAATATTACTTATATAATTGACGGTCTATATAAATTATATATATATATATATATATTTAAAATAATGTTTTATATTCATTCTCTATCTCAAAATATTGTTTAAACACTTTACTTTGCTTCAGAGAAGTTTCAACTTGTTTTAAATTCAATTGTCTTTACAAAACAACATCTCTATAATTTTAAACTAAGGGATGTCGACATAAGGGGATACCCCATGTCGACATGGTGAAGTTGGATTCAAAATTTAATTTTCAAAAGAAGTGTCCATTTGTTCGAAAACCTTTCGCCAAAGGTTATGACTGTTGTGCATCTATATAAAGGCTTCCAAAACGAATTTTTTAATAACTACTTTCTTATTTTCTTCACTCTTTCTTCTCCATCATTCCATATCCATAAAACTTCATATTTTCAAAGAACATGCCATCATTCTGCCAAATTCTCAATAGGAAATCATTTAGATACTCTCTCTATTTGATTCTCCATCACTCTACTAAAGATCAAAGTGCTATTCAGAGTTATAGGATTAATTTGTATTCAAAAAGTCCATAGAGTCTATCCATTCAAAAGGATTGTTATTAAGAAGTATTAGGGTGATCTTGTGTCCCGTAAATCAAGAGAGTTTACCCCAGACTCGGAGATAGGAGGGTTCCTCAAGGCCTTAGAAATTGAGGGTTGTAATTTGGATATTGACTTATAAAAATCTGTACAAGGATATTGCCTTGGTACAGGACTGGATGTAGGAGGATTCCGAACCAGTATAAAATCCGGTATGTTCTTTCCTTTTACTTGCTTTACTTCACTATTTGCATTTGTTATATGTTCTGTGATCATTCTATGTTAGAATTTTGTTTAGATTTGTGTTGAAAGTTTTAATTTAGTCATATAGTTCATATATTCTCTAAAACACTATTCACCCCCCCCCCAGTGTTATTTCTGTCTTAAGATCCTTAATCCGCATCCCTAACAGTGGCAAGAGAAAATGAAGGGATTTAATTCTTATTTTTAAAAAAAAAATAAACGAAAAAATGAGAACTCTTCATATCTTCACGTGAATTGATAGGCTACATGTAAGGAACAGCTATGGATACTGAGGAATAAGTTAAGGTAGGAAATAAATAAATAAATAAATAGGTAAATAAAGAGGTAGGAAATCAAAAGGTGGGGAAAAAGGGCAAGAAATAAAGATAGTAACGGCTAGAGGAAATTTAGGAATTTCTTCCTATTAATTAAGGAGAAATAAAAAGGAAAGAGGAAATTCTCACACGTGAATGACAAGGCAAGCTTTTCATTTCTTTCCTATAGAAAAGCATGGCTATTGAATGATTTGATTTTTTTTCAGCTAAGGTAAGAAATCAAAGAGTGCGTACAATAGACGCAATAATTAAAACGAAACGTACGCCCAAAATAATTAACAAAGTAACGTAATTTAAATTTATATATTTCTTATTTATTTAGTAAATATGCTAAAAAATATATTAGGAAACAACGTACCATTAATAACGCCAAAAAATTGAACAAGAATGGATATAAAACGTGTCTAGTAAACGTATAATTTATTGCCTTTTTACGCATTATTTATTACTATATTTAAAATTTGATGGAATGGACATTACTTTCAAATATTATCATAATTTACATTAACAAAATATTTAAATATATTTACTAAAATTTATTTCCCAATTTTCTAAATAAAATCAATTAAAATCTTGCAATGTGCATTAACTATAATTCCCACTTATATTGAAATTTTGCCAAATATAACATTTGCATTTCTTTCATTAATTGGTATTCCCTTCAATACATAAATTCATTAACCTTGACTAGTATTGTTTACCTTTTATTTACTTAACACATTCTCATTCCCATTAATGTAACCTTTAATTATATTTTCATTAGAATTTTATTTCCCATTCCAAATCAACCAATAAATTAAACAGGTAACTTATAATAATTGTTTACAAGCCAAGGTTACACTTAGGTTTATCATACTTCAACCAAGTTTTATAATTACATACATGTTACCGCATTCATTCAATTACTATTAATAACATATAAATTCCTTTAGTATACAGCACTTACACTTATTTACTTATTTTATATTTTTACTTTATGCCAAGTGCAACAATATACACAATTTCATTTTTATTGTGATTTTACTTAAATTGTCAATAATTATTCTTAATAACCATGGCTACAATTCATTCTTAACCTTTACTTCAATATAAATTATAAAAAATTTATTTCTTTCTAAATTTAATTACAAAAATCTTACCAATTCAACCAATTTATTTATCAAAATTTACGTGTCCTTGCAAAAGATGAACAAAAGAACTTGTTATTGTTGGCTACAATGTTTTGTTAATGAAAAAAAAAGGTACTTCGCAATCTGAGTTTGCTTTTTGGACGTCTATTTCAAACTTTTTCCATGCTTGTCTACTAATAGTATTCCTAGAACATTTGAATCTTTAAAAACTCAATGGAGACGTATGAACATGGGTTGTCAGAAAAACGGAATGAAATAATTGCAGCTATGGAGACAAGAAGGCAAAGTAGGGCTACAGATTGGTGAGTTTTGACTTTCAACCGTCTTTGGAGTAAATTATTTATTATACAATTCACTAATACTTTATGTTAATTTTTAGTAAATTATTTATTATAAAAAAAACACATTGGATTTCAATTTATACCAAGAAGAATGAATCTTGAGTCTAGTACTGGAGAATCCAATGTCTTGGAGGCAGCTGAAGAACAAGAACCTACACAATTTTGTAGTAGCAATGCAGGGATGGCATCAAGAAACAGAGATTGAAGATTAAAATAGATTATGATGCGCAATACGATAAAATAGTTGAAACTATGTCTTCGGTGGATAGCAACACAAGACTGTTTGAGGAAGAGAAGGAGCAAAGGAGAATGCATAAATGGAATGAGTACAATGCCAAGGAAGAAAAACAAAGAAAGGTAGATCTTTATTTGCAAGAAGAGTGTTTGGAATTGAAAAGAGAGAAAATGAGACAACGAAAAATATAGTCCATTTTGGCTATGATGACTTGTGATCTCTGAGCTCGCACATGAACAGTGTGAGGTAATACATAGAAAAGTAAGAGCATATCATGCTAATCTAGAGGGTTCGTCCAATTGTTAGCCATATGTTGTATGTTTATGATTAAGTGTAACATTGTTTCTATATTGTAATATCAATCATAGACAAATGACAAATATAATCTAAAATAGATACACATGAATAACATACTCATAAATAAGCATAGTACAACATGAATAACACAAGATATACAGTAAAACAAGTGCAACAAAGTCTAATGCAATATAATATCGTCCAATACGATACAACAAACCAAATAAATCATCTGCTCATCCTCATTGTAATCGTCGCCGTCGTCGTTGTTATAATATGGAATCTCACTATCAAGGGTCCTCCCCACTAACTCTAGCATGCCTAAAATTTGAAGCACGTTCCAAATCAACTGCCATATTTAGGAATGTATCTCAGTCGATAATGGTATTTGGCATCATCCTTAACGGTCAACCCCTAAACACGGCTCTCCAAATCTAGAATTTTCTACTTGTACTCATCTATGCTAAGTCTGTGCTCTCTATATGTAACATCCCTAAGTCAACATGCGTCTGGAATAAATCCACGTATGGAAACAATGCTAGATCTGGATAATCTGTGATTGACAAATGTGCTATCTGAACAAATTGATCCTGAATGGATGGAGTAGCATAGCAATAGACCATCTATATAGTACACTTGGAATCTCGGGTCGTGAAGCAACAAACCTTTGAGTGGGCTGAGATAAGTTAATGACAACTGAGGGTGCAACATCGGGACAGATGGCAGAAGGCCTGGCTAAATCGACGGCCCTGCATATGTAAAATCAACAAACGGCGAAGCAGTGTAGAATCTACACAAAAACTAAAGATAATCTACGAGGAGAATAATGAAGTAACTTGCTTCCTACCATCCATTTGTTGTTGCATGTTGTAATGAGGCCATCGATTACACTCGGAGAAAATGTATATGAGGATGAGGATCATCTGGAACCAAGTCTATGGCATAACTTTATCCAGTAGCGTGCAACCGAACACACATACCACCACGAACTCTACGCCTATTCTTTAGTGACAATGCACAAATTCTCGAAAATAATAATGATAATTGGTGGTCTCTAGTCTGGTGAGCTAAACTGTGGCTATACTCATATACAAATACCATAAAACCTCCTAAAACCACAAAATGATGCACTATGGCTAGTCACCATACACCGTAAGTCCAATGACCTACACAAGTAAGTTATGGTATTTGTTCCCCAATTGTAAAGAATAACAAAGATCAAAGTTTGCAACCTTGCAACATGTCCTAATGGCGGTGTGGTGGACGGACTGGAAAAGAAAAGGTTTCCCATCATATACAGGACAAATAGCCTAGCTATTTCCAAATCATGGGTAGAGTCGTACTTTCAAAGCTATCTCCTTCTTAAGGAAACTAACTCTAATCTATGTACCCTCGATAAGCATGACGAAATAAAGAATACTAGATAAGGCATGTAGAATGTTATCATGTCTTTGGTACTGCTCATCATAAGGTAAATGAATGTGCAATCTTACAAAAATCCCAGTAAGCATAACAAAATATAACGAAGCAATGCCCATTTCCTTAAAAGAAAAGTGGAAATTGTTGGTAGCCTTCCACTACGAAGAAGCTGATGCACCACACAATTATGCATCAGAATTTAAAGTCAACTGAATGCCTATAAAATAAGAAACATGCATGACTAAGAAAATTACAATGCAGTTTGTACATGTAAGTGTTTATGATAAAAAAAAACACAGTTGTGATGCACCCTAGAGACCTACATTAACAAAGAGTATTACCAGACATCGTCAGCGACCATCTATAGCCTTGTCTTAAATATCAATTGAATACGTCAATAACTGCTCCATTTTTTTCTAACTCAAGTGGATTGACATATCCAATAAATACTTAATACATAGCCATAGGTGGCTATAGGATCTATCGGAACAAAATACAACAACTCAAATGCAAAACACATCACATAACAGCAGATAAATATATATATATATATATATATATATATATATATATATATATATATATATATATATATATAACACACACATATACCGATACATCATAGAGTATACAAAATGATACATCACACATGTGGTATGACGACCACAATACAAACATGAGTCAAAAGAATATACATATAAGAGTAGAAAAAAAAGGACTACACAAAAGCTGCAATAAAACTCTAGCAGAAAAGTCCATGCGGAAGAAAAATAGGCTAAGTCCAAAGGGTGCCTAACCTGAAACACCTCGATGTGACCTGAGTATAAAATAGACGGGTCAGTCTAGCTAAACAAATCAGTTAAAGAGGATAATCGATAACATAATCATAAGGCAAGGTGATAATCTTCTTAAGTGAGAAGGAATAATTCAAGAGTATATGGTTACTTCACATGGCATAACTAAGTAGGTATAATAATTTCAAGTGATATAAGGATATCACTAAATATGAATGCAACTCAAAGACGATAGAACTTTATAACAAATCTCACAATAAAAGCACACCTTATCTCATCGATGTGTCACAAAAACTCAAATATGGTTTAGCAGAAAAACATAACTCCAAAGAGGAGAAATCCAAACCCGCCATATCGGCAAACTCAAAACAATCTCAAAGAAATCACCAACCCAAAATACGCCATAAGGAAATCAAATATAAATCTCCAACATAGGAGAATATAATCCCAAATAAATGCCAAAAGGCAAATCTCGTATAATAATGCCAATAGGCAAATCTCAAATAATACGCCAAAAGGCAAATATCAGATAACGCCAGTTCATGCAACTCAAATTCCCATAAGGTAATCGCCATATATATATATATATATATATATATATATATATATATATATATATATATAAATATAAGTATATATATAATGGCTGGAATGGCCAACCATGAAAAGGCGATATATTAGGGAAATCAAAACAATCAATTAAATCATCTTAAAAATTTTGCACGTGCTTTTGGCCGAAGCCTAACCGATCTCTAAAAATAGGTACCTCTCCCGAAGGTAAATACGTCACAATGACAAGTACGTCAAAATGGCAAATATGTCGCAGTGGCAAACACCGTAATGGAAAATGTGTCGAAGACAAATACACCGCAATGGCAAACGCCGCAACGGCAATGACCCGAAGGTCCAGAACTAACAATACGCCGCAATGGCAAATGTGTCACAAACTCTCAGATAGAAACCCGAGCAGTGTTAACGTGCGTGCCACACCACACATTAGCACTAAACCATTTACTAACCGCTATAAATTTCACACTCAAAGAAGTAAAAAGTTTACCTCATCTCATCGGTAAACTCGACCCGAAGGTCAAAACGATCAAATGGATAAGTCAAGAATTAACGATAAGATAAACGCACATGTCCCATACCATGTGTTTTATCAAATCATTTAATTCTCCTTCTTATTCTCTCAAATAGTGCAAAAACATGTATTCTATATATAGAATAATTCATTTGAGAAAACAAGCTTTTAAAACCATTTTTCGAAATCGATTTTGGAAACAATCTTTAAAAATTTCCTTATTATAGAGAATAAATAGATTTTATATTTGAAAATACTTTAAAAATATTATATAATAATTATTTGAAATACCAATTTATTTTAAAAATTATTTCAAAGTTGTTTGGAAAAATCCTTGCTTGAAAATGAAGAAAACAGAGAAAATCACTCAAACTGTTATTTGAATTCAATTCAAATTAAATTCAAATTTAATCCAAAATTTGAATTTCAAAATCTACAAAAATTGGCTAGTTTATTGATAGACATCATGCCATTGGATACGATCAAAAACATCTCGAAATGTAGCAAGAAAATGAAGTAAAATAGGGCTGAAAACATCAAAACAAAGGGGCAAAATGGGCAGGAAAAAGCCCTTTACCCAGGTCGACCGTGCCCCTACTAAGATCGACAGGCCAGTCAATCTTAGTGGTCTCTGGTCCGACCTGCAAGTGGGCCCAAAGAAGAGAGGTGTCGACCTCTTGTACGTGATTTGCTTCAGCTTGTTTCCAGTTCTCCATATTGATTTTCAAGCACTGTTTTGAGCATTCAAATGCCAATATTTATTAACTAAAATTTGCAGAGATAAAGTTCAACATGCATACTACAAAGTAAAAGAAATCCGGTAGCATTTTTTTGCCAGAATCAAAAGTCCAAAGAAGCAATATGAAGCAGATTTCAAATAGGGAAAAACAACTATAGAAGTTAGAAGCTAAATTTTTACAGTTTTGCAATTTTGAGCTTGGCTCGGCTAAAATTTGTGAGTATTGCAACACACCTCGCTGTTTACATGCAAAAACTAGGATTTTAGCAGCAAGTTGGAAGCTTTGGCTTGAGAAATAGCTTCTAAGAACCTATAGAGAAGATAAACAGTGCATGCAAAACAAAATTCACTATAAATAAGAAATCATGTCACCAATCAGAGATTTTTGATGAAATTAAGTGATTTAGAGTTAGGTTACCTTCAATTTATTCTCTAGATTGTAAAAAACTTTAATTTGCTTGAAATTTATGGAGAAATTGGCTTGGATTGTGAAATTTGGTTGAGTGGCTTACTATGTATTATTTTCAGGTGGAAGAGGAAGATGAAGTTGAGAAAAATGAATATACTGGTATTCATTTTCTCACTTCTTCATTTACAGACTAAGACTACTGGGACAAAGGACCCAAATCGAAAGAAAATAAAATAGCTTAAGATAATTACTTAATACTTAACTAAAAATATGTACATATATCACATATACACAAAACAGAAGGCACTTTTCTCTCAAGTTTTACATAATAAACATTTTCTGCCATATAAAAAGATAAATTTATATTTTTAAAACATTCTTAATATTAAAATCCTTTATTTTACAAAAATATACTGTTTACTCAAATAAATAGATAAAACATTGTTTTAACTTCTAAAATTCAACAGAAATACTTTTCTCACTTAAAAAAATATTTTAAACCATTTCCAAACATAATTTATAGCCATAACATATTTTTAAACCAATTTCCACTGTTTTATTTAATTAAACTACCTTTAAGAATCAATTGCTTCTTTTAAAAATTATCAAAAAGAAGCAAATGGGCAATAATTAATGTAATTATTGCATTTTCTCAAAAATAAAGTCATTTTCCATTCATTATCACACTAACCAAATAAAATAAAGTTTCGATTTTATTTTCTCATTTTTAATTCCAAAATTCATTGTTTATTCCAAATAAACAATTTAAAATCTCCAATTTTTATTTAATTCACAATATTAAATTATAATTACCATTATAATTTAATATTAGCTGGTAGTCTCCATACCAAGATTGTTACAGACTCCTCCCTTAACAAAATTGCGTCCTCATAATTTCTTGAGGAGAATTTGTATTCAACCTGTTAATTTCATCAATTAAAAAAAAGATAGACAAGCTCGAGTTTAGAAAATTTTCGCTCAACTCAAATTGATTGAAGACCAAGTTAAAATTTCCCCATAAATTTTATAATTTTCTCAATATATTCGTCTGCGTTAGCGGACTATTGAATCTTTATGAGTAACACCTCATGATTTCGAAGGCTTCATTCCTTCGAAACAAGAACACAAACATAATGCTACCCAAAAGATTAATCAAGTGAGATTGATTTTTTAGAAATTTCTCGAATAGAGTTAGGATTTAGCTCAAAACTTTTATCTCGGACTCCAATCACTAAGATGATTATCGACATGACTTTCCGTATGTCAATGCGGAAAGAACCATGCCAAAAATGGTTTGACAACAAGAGAGGTAAGAGAATTCAATGATAGGTGGTTTCTTCAAAGGCCACCATACTCAATTGACTGCATAATGCATGTCATTAGATAATGGTACAAAGACAAAACAAACTCAGGGAATGGATTTCTATACTCCTATTCTACAAAGAAAAAAAATTTAAGGTTTCCAAAAACCCAATTTCTAATACTCTAATTCTCAAAATTCAATATTTCAAACAAATTCAAAACTTCTTTCAAAAATCCAATTCAATCTATAAACTCTTAATTAAAGTGAACAAAATGCTTTACACTTATATTCTATCAAAATATATATCAGTTTGAAACATACACTTTTATACAAAACATCAACCAATTTATATTCGCAAAATGGATAGAATGCACATAACTATTAAGAAAACAAGTTAATTCAATCACAAACCTACTGTAAAGATGCTCAAATTTGACCCAGCAAAACTCAAAATCTGAAAATACTTATAGGATGAAAGTTGTTTCTAAGCTTTCCAACGATATAAAGATCATAAAAATTGGATTCATGGTTTGAAAGTATGCTAAATTTATCTCCAGATTAAATTTTAGAAAATCTCTTATAGGACATAAATGACCATCTTCTTTCAAACCCATTTCCGACTATTAAAAATGCAAAATTTTCTAAAGTAGTAAAAAGAAAATTTATAGCTTTCTAAAGACTCTTTCATTTACAAAAAGTTTGAACTCATCCGGAGTTATAAATCTCAAGTTATGGTTGTTCTAGCACAACACTATTTCAACCAAATTTCGTCTTTCAAATCATATTAAACTTTGAAATTTTCTCAAACCATTTTAATTTCAAGTTATATTTTCAAACAAGAATTTTGTTAAATCACTTATTAAATGATCTTCTTTTTCCCGTGAAAGCTAAGACATACCAAAATATGATCAACTTTATATAATTTTCATAAAAGCAATAATAAATTAATTGGAAACTTTTCATTACTTCCCAAAAATCTAATTTTTAAAACAATTAACTAAGAGAACTCATTATGGAAGAGATGATTAATATCTTCCATTATCAAAAGATGATTGTTGATCATTTATAAAAATAAACTTTGGGAATATATATAAAGTTTCAAATTATTATTATAACTTTAAAAATGATTAAACAACATGATTTTCTCATGTATCAAAACAATTCAACCTCAAATTTACACTTTGTCACACAAATTAAATTTCCAATGTAAAACTAACTAAAGTTGACAATTTATTCAAAAAAGTTTTTAAAAGAGTTGTACAAATTTACTCCAACAAAATTTTTAACACAACCAAAATTTTGGAACAAAATTTGCTCAAAAACCCATGATTAAAGTTTAAAAATAAGCATATTCAATTTCGAATAATTTTCAAATACAACAAGGATATTGCCTCGCCATTGTTTTACAGTTAATGAACCCATCGATTGGCTGCAAAATTGACTTAGTGATCAAAACTGCCTCGCCACTCCTCTTATACTTACTATGGTTCAATGGGTGCATTCAATTCACAAACCATATTAATTTATTCCTATCTTTACTTATTAAAACTCAATTTATAAAACTCAATTTACTATGTTTGAATGCATCATCACAGCGTTTAGGAAATTCCTATCGATAACGTTGATCATGCGCATCGACCAGAATTCTTAAAGCATTCAATGGACAACCCAACACTAAAATCATCTTCTATAAAAGAAGTACCTCATATTTAATTCTCAAAATGTTCTTTGTTTCTCTCAGAAATCCAATTTCACTTAAAAACATATCTTCAATTTGAAAGATTTGAAAACTCGACTACAACTTATACTAAAAATCAAAAATACAGAACTCATCGAGATATTCCCAGAATACTCAATTGACAAACTGATGAACTATACTAGAGTATTTGTTATTCCGAACGGTATAACGAGCCACTCACGAGACTTATATGAGTGCGGAATGCAGTAGGAGCTGTGTAATTAATGCACTGCTATAACCCCGCTATATCTCATAGCAAATTTCTTCCGCTATGATTTTTTCATATAGCCCTAAAATATAGCCTTTCCGCTTTAAGCCCCGCTATATCCCGTTATTCCCGCTATATTCAGCTATTTCTGCTATATCTTCTTTAATAAAATGAATTGAAAAATTATATTTATACATTATAAAAATTGTGGAATTAATTTATTTGATTTACTTTTTAATATATTTTCAGAAATGAAAATACTCTAATATTCTACTACATTTAATTATGTTATATAAAAGTTTTACGTTTATTTGAAGTGTATTCGCACATGTTTTTATATAAAATTATTTGTGTATTAATTATAATTGAATTGAATGATAATTTTCATTTAATTACCATTTATATATTTGCAAAAACATTAAGTACGAGTTTTATATGCTATTTTAGAGTCATCCGCTATATCCCGCTGTATCCCCGCTATGACTTTTTGCACCTCCACCGCTTTGAATTTGCCGAGCCCTTTAACTGCACAGGGTAGGAGGAACGCTATCCTATGCGACTTGTAGCTTAAGAAAATTGGTGTAAGGTCAAGTTAAGAAATGACCCTAATACCACTCAATAGATTAAAATGATTAATGAAATATAAGAGTAAGAATGAGATATCCTCTCAAATGAGGAGAAATAACACTTTAACGAATCATTACTCCGAATGCAATAATACCACACAGTATATCAACAACTGAGTACCCAAAGAGGATACCTCAAAGGAGACAAGAATGACAATAACAGTTAAATTCAATGATCACCTCATTTCCAAGGTGGACATCCTCATGGAAGGATGACCAAAAGGCTAAGAATTGGAAAAGAGGTCAATACAAAACTCGATTGCCCAATGAGGTGACAAACCCAAACTGACCTATAGAAATCAACAAAGGCACAATGACTGGAATTCAAAATATATCATCAACATCTCAAAACTCAGGAGTGAATATAGATACATTGGAATCATCATTAACATTCCGTAGAAAAAAACAAAAAATTAGCCAAAATTAGGATACCTAGATATCTTGTGTAGCATTTTGTCTGTATTCTTGTTTCGAAGATGAGACGCCTTCAAAATCATGATGTATTGCTCGTAAAAATCAAATGGTCCGCAAATCCCAATAATTACACTTGGGAAAACATAAAATTTATCGAGTAATCTTATCTCGGTTTTCTATCTTCGCATAGCGATGGTGAGAATCTTTTTATCTCAAACTTATCTCTTTTTCTCTTTTGATTGATGAAATTATTATGTTGAATACAAACTCTTCTCTAGAAATTGCGAGGATGCAATTTTTATAAAGGGGGAGTCTGTAACAACCCTGATTTGGAGATTACCTATCAATATTAAATTAAAATTGTAATTAAAATTTAATATTGTGACTTAAAATAAAATTGGGGATTTTATATTGTTTGTTTAGAACAAACAATGAATTTTGAAATTAACTTATGAAAATAAGGTTTAGGACTTTATTTTATTTGGTTGGGTGATAATAAATGGAAAATGGGTTTTATTTAGTGAAAGTGCAATAAGTTTATTAATTATTGCCCATTTATTCTTTTAATAATGTTTAAAAGGAGTATTTTATTTTTATAGGTTGTTTATTGAAATAAAAAGGTAGAAATTGGTTTAAGAATATTTTTTGGCTATAAATTATGTTTGGAAATGGTTTGAAATATTTTTCTAAGTAAGAAAAGTATTTTTGGTGAATTTCAAAAGTTAAAAACAAGATTTTATTCATTTTTTTGAGTAAATAATGTATTTTTGTAAATTAAAGGGTTTTAATAATAAAAATGTTTTTAAAATATAAAATAATCTTTTTATGAGATGTAAAATGCTTTATTTCATAAGTATACAAGTTTACATATTTTTCTTGTGTAAAATTTGAGAGAGAAATGCATTTTTGTTTTGTAATTAGTGTAAATATGAAGCCTTTTTAAAATAATGTGAATTAAAACATAGGTCATGTTTTTTCTATTTCTTTTTGGTTCCAAGACCACTTAGGCTTAGCCTAAAAATAAAGAAGTGATAAAAGAAATTAACTTGTACGTTCATTTTTACATCCCTCTTCTTCTTCCTTAACCTGTAAATCAAAAATAGAACCTACCTTCTCAAAATTGCAAATCCAAGCTATTTCTTATACAAATTCAACAAATTGCAATCTTTTTCAATCTAGAGAGTAAATATAAGGTAATACAACTCCAAACACAATAATTTCATCAATATTTTCTTGTTTGAGTGATGGTTCTCTAATCTATAGTAAACTCTCTTTTGCATGCACTGTATATCTTTTCTACACATTTTTAGAGGCTAATTTCTCAAGCAAAGCTTCAATCTTTTTGCCAAAATTTAACCTTTTGTACATCTAAATCAAGCTGAGTTACAACACTCACAAATTCTATCTGAATCAAGCTCAAAATTACAAAAAGATGTGAATAATTTGCTCTATGTATAAATTTCTTGTAGTTGTTTTCTCTGCTTAAAAATCTGTTTCATATTGCTTCTTTGAAAGCCTGTAAATTTTCATTCCGACAATGTAATGCTGTCAGATTCCTTTCAGATGGTAGTTTATATGTTGATCTTTGTCTCTGCAAATTTTGGTTGAGAAATATTGTCATTTGAGTGTTCAAACTTGCTGCTAAAAATCACTACGAACCCTGGAATCAACCTGGAAGAAAACGCGTACGAGAGGTCGACACCTCTCTTCTCTGGGTCAATACGCAGGTCGACCCAGAGATCACTAAGGTCAACCAGCCAGTCGATCATAGTGGCGGCACGGTCGACCCCTAGGTCGACCTCTAGGTCGACCTAGGTAAAGGCATCTGCCTGCCTTGTTTTGCTCCTTTGTCTTGATGTTTTCAGCCCTATTTGCTTCATTTCCTTGCTATATTTTATGACATTTTTGATTGTTTTTAGAGCCCATGATGTCAGTCAATAGACTATCCAAATTTTGGAGAATTTTAATTTCAAATTTTGAATTGTTTTGAAATAAATTTGAATTTAAATTCAAATATCGGTTGGAATGATTTTCTTCGTTTTTCTTTGTTTCGAGCATGGATTTTTCCAAACTGCTTTAAAATAATTATTATATGATTTTTTTTAAAGTATTTTCAAATATAAATCTATTTATTATCTATAATAAGGGAATTTTCAAGTACGGTTTTCAAAATTGATTTTAAAAAATGGTTTTAAAAGCTTGTTTTTTAAAGTAAATTATTTTATATATAAAATACAAGTGTTTGCACAATTCGAGCAAATGAGAACGAGAATTAAATGTTTAGGTAAAACGTGGTATGAGACATATGCGTTTATCTTATCGGTTAATTCCCGACTTGTCCGTTTGATCGTTTTGACCTTCGGGTCGAGTTTACCGATGAGATGAGGTTAAAAATTTATTGCTTTGAGTGTGAAATTTACTGGCGGTTAGTAAACCATTTAATGCGAACGTGTGGTATGGAACACACATTAACACTTTTCGGGTTCCTATCCGTGAGTTTATGACACATTTGCCATTGCCGCATATTGCCAGTACTGGACCTTCGGGTCATTGTCATTGCGGCGTTTGCCATTGCGGCGTATTTTTCTTTGAGACGTTTTCCATTGAGGTGTTTTCCATTACGGTGTATTTTTCATTGTGATGTATTTGTCTTCGGACGAGGTACCTATTTTGAGAGATTAGTACTTTGCAGGCTTCGGTCACATGTACGTGCAAATTTCTTGGAGTTGATTTCATTGATTATTTTGATTTCCCAATGTATCGCCTCTTTCATGGTTGGCTATTTGAGCCATTAATATATATATATATATATATATATATATATATATATATATATATATATATGGAGATTACCTTATGGGAATTTGAACTCTCTTGAGTTCTATCGTTGAGATTTGAGTTGTCTACACTGGCATTATTTGAGATTTGCCTTTCGGTGTTATTATTTGAGAATTGCCTTATGGCGTTTATTTGGGATTATATTCTCCTATGTTGAAGGTATATTTGATTGCCGTATGGCGTATTTTGAGATGGTGATTTCTTCGAGTTGCTTTTGAGTTTGCCGATATGGAAGGCTTGGGGTTTCTCCTTTTTAGGAGTTGTATTTTTCCTTAAACCATTATTGATGATTTATGATATGCAATGATATGAGGCTTGCTATATTTAGCATTTTATGGATTGATTTATCTCTTTTGAGATTGTATGTTGGTGTAGTGGTACCATTTCATGTCTTGAAGTAACCATACCATACATATACTTATACTTTGAGCTGTTTCTTCTCGTTTGAGAAGAATATTGCCTTCATCCTTATGCTCATATTATCATTTATCCTATTTAAACTGGTTTTTTTAGTTATACTGACACGTGTTATATTCGGGTCAGACCGAAGTGTTTTCAGGTTAGGTACCTTTAGACTTAGCGTATTTGCTTCCGTGTGGACTTTTCTGCTATCTTTTTGTTGTAGTCTTTTTGTCGCTACTATGATATGTATATTATTTAAACTCGTTTATATATTGTGGTCGTCATACCATAGATGTGATGTATCAGTTTGTATGCTCTGTGATGTATTTGTAAATGTGTATATATATGTATGATTATCTGCTGTTATGTGATGTGTTTTGCATTTGAGTTGTATTTTTTCTGATGGATCCTATAGCCACCTATGGCTTTGTATTAAGTATTTATTGGATATGTCGATCCACATAAGTTAGAAAAAAATATAGATCATTTATCGACGTATTCAGTAGATATTTAAGATAAGACCGATACCAAGCTGTATTATTGGGTAATACCGCCTGCTAATGCGGAGAATAGAGCTAGTTAGAAGCGACCATCCATAGTCCTGTCTTAAATATCGATTGAACATGTCGATAAATGCTCTAATAATTTTTTTCAACTCAAGTGGATCGACATATCTAATAAACACTTAATACAAAACTATAAATGACTAATGGATCTATCAGAACAAAATATAAAACTCAAATGCATAACACATCATAGAACAATAGATAAACATATATACACACATATACAGATACATCATCATAGTAATACAAAATCATACATATTATGTAGTATGACGACCACAATATACACACAAGTCAAAACAATATACATCATAGTAGCAACAAAAAAACAACACAAAAAGCTATATCAAAAGGGGGATAGCAAAATGTGTCCATGCAGAAGCAGATAGCCTAAGTCTATAAGGGTACCTAACCTGAAACACCTCGATCTGACCCGAGTATAAAATACATAGGTCAGTCTAGCTAAACAAATCAGTTAATAAGGATAATCGATAATAAGAGCATAAGGTTCATGGTGATAATCTTCTCAAATGGGAAGGAATAATTCAATTGTAACAACCCGCATATTTTACGATTGAATATTTAAATATTTTATTTAAAATAATTCATCGTTAGTCGGATTATTGTCCAAAAGGCTACTTTTTGCAAACAGTCAAATTAGGACTCGAGACCACCCCGATTGAGTTTAAAATGACGTTTGCGATCTTTTTGAGTATAAACTTCGATATGTTTGGAGATAGTAGAATTTTGCTACTTTTTCACTTAGGGCTTTGGTTTTGTTTCAGCTCATTAGACCCAAGCTTCACCCCTCTTCTCTTCGTTACTTTACTTTTATTTCCTAATACTCAAGCTTTAGCAACAATGGAGAGAGGAGTGGGAAATTAAGACTCCAAGCCCTAGTTTCCATTTGCAAATCAAGTTCTAGCTCCAAATTTATAGAAGAAGCTTTGGTAAGCCTCCTCTTCTTCTTCTCCAACTCGTTCTCTTACCCATTTCATAAATTCCTAAACCTAATTTAGGAAATGTTTCTCTTTTAAGCTTAGATTCAAGCTCTTTGGGTTGGAATTGAAGAGTGATTGTCATTGCCATTGCTCTGTAGCTTCTTCATCATTTGTTTTGGGTTTAAATGTGAGATTTTTATCTCACATCTATGCCTATATCTATCTTTGATTTTTAGGTATGAATTCCTAACACTTATTCATGTGCATTTGCTTTTGGTTTGGATTGAATTGGAGAATATTCCAATTTTTAGTGTTTTGGGTTCAATTCTTTAAAAATCCTAACTTTGTTGTTTGATTATGTTTTTGTTGATGAATCGAAGAGCTTATAGGGCCGGGTAGCCGATGGGCGTAAACCCCTAGCGTCCATGCTTGTCCGATTGCAAATTGAGGGAGTTTGAACTTCATTTGAAATAGGATAGGAAATGCAGGAATCGGGGTTCAATCGACTGAATTCTCTAAGTCAACCGACTGAGCTGAAGCTCGAGAATTTTTCAGGTCTGAGTTCAGTCGACTGACACAGGGAGTTTAGTTGACTGACCTGCTCCTATTTTGCATGTTTTGCCTATTTATGCTCAATTTGCTTTGTTTTCCAATCTTTAATCGATTCTTCTTCTCCGATTAGTTGTTGTTACTTTTGTCAATTTTGATAACTTCTATTTTTGGAATTTTTGGCTATATCCACTTTGATGGATTCGGTATCGGTTTCTTTGAATTTGATTCACGTCTTCGTATGTGAATTTTGATGATTGATTGTTCCTACAATCATTTTTGTGATTTTTCACTTTGAAAATATAAAGGTGATGCAGCGGAAATACGAAAAAACAATGAAATCGATGAAACTGGCAATCGGTGGATTGAAAATACTGCAAGGCCCAAATTCGTTGATCCGAAGATACCGAATTCTAGCTATCTCTGACACGTTGATCGCACACGATACCGTGAAGAGAGATCTGCAATTCTTCGAGCGTTGATCAAGCACACTTGATTCCGCGAATTGGCTTCAACGGTCGAAGATTCGAGCGCACTCAAATGTCGAAAGTGGAGATAGGAGATCACACTCAACTACCAATTTAATGAAAGCACAAAGCTAACAAAACAAGAGTTTATTCAAAAATCACCTCCCTACAAATGACCAACACCATGCCTATTTATAGGCTTACAATATGTACAAGACTCGCATGCATGACTTAGGCAGCGACCTATCATCGAACGACTCAACATCAAAGATAGGCGACTTAACAGATCCAAACGGCCTAAAAACACACACGAGTTACGACCTATACATCCACGCGACTTAACACTTACAACACAGAATGACAGCGACTTAAAATGACACAACTCAACATATGTACAAACGACATACCAATACACGACCCAAGAAACATATTATAACAGATGAGTTATCTCTTCACAGCAACAGAAGTCTTCACGCGACCTTCATTGGAGCGACTTAGGAAGGTCGTTCGCGACCTAACGACTTAAGGCTTCAACAACTGGATCTTCTACACGCGACCTAACTAGGTCGTAAGTCGTTGGAGTTTGTTCGGAGCGACCTAAAGGCTTGCTGCATAACTCGTTTCCACCACTTATCTCCGTTCCTTCACTAGGTCGTTCAACATAGGTCGCTTGCGACCTAAAGTGGCGCACTGGTTTGTTTCTCTTGTTAACTCGCGAACCTTCACTAGGTCGTTCAACATAGGTCGCTTGCGACCTAAAGTGGCGCACTGATTTGTTTCTCTTGTTAACTCGCGAACCTTCACTAGGTCGTAGCTCGTCCATACATTCTGAGCGACTTAAATCTTCAATATAGCAACAATGCGGTGGTGAGCGTGTTAACTCGTTGGTGACTTCTGAATGCAATTTTAACTCATTGGCGACCTAAGGAATGAGACTGTTAAGTCGTTGGCGACCTAAAGTATATTTCACTGGGTCGCTCAGAGGACTTGTTAATTCTCTAGGTCGTTGAAGTGTCTCAAAGTTCAATTTGTTTGGTTGCCGGGGTTGGGCTGCATCATCCTCCCCTGGTTGAGAAAAATTCGTCCTCGAATTTAAAAGTTCATCTCCAACGGATGATTCATCTCCAAAATAAGGTACAAGATGTTTAACATTAAACACATCAGAAGTGTACACATCCTCCGGCAGCTCCAACTTATACGCGTTTTCATTGATTCGTTTCACAATCTTTACAGGACCAATCTTTCGAGCTTTAAGTTTATTATATGTTCCCACTGGAAAACGATCCTTCGTTAGTACAGCATATACTAAATCTCCTTCGTTAAATTCAACACTTCTCCGCTTCAGAGTCGCAGATCGCTTATACTTCTCATTCGACTTCTCCAATCGTTCCTGAACGATTCTATGGCATTCCGTCAAACCATCAACAAAATCAGCAGCTCGTTTAACTCTCCCCTTCGGTTGTGGCACTATCGTCAAATCGAACGGTCCCTTCGGCAAGCTTGAATATACAATCTGAAATGGACTGAAACCTGTACTATGAATCACCGCATGATTATGAGCAAACTCTGCTTGACATAACTTCACATCCCAACTCTTCAGATTATCTTTCACAAGACACCGCAATAAATTTCCCGACGTTCTATTCACAATTTCCGTTTGTCCATCTGTTTGCGGATGATAAGCGCTACTGAATTTCAGCTTGGTTCCCACCATCTTCCATAAACTTAGGCAAAAATGACTCAGAAATCTGGTATCCCTGTCCGAAACTATAGACTCTGGTAAACCATAAAGACGATATATCTCTTTAAAGAACAACTGTGCCATATGAACTGCATCCGCCGTTTTCTTACAAGCAACAAAATGTACCATCTTCGAGAAACGGTCCACCAGAACATAGATAGAGTCATTTCCACGCTGAGTTCTCGGCAATCCCAACACAAAGTCCATACTTACATCCACCCAGGGTTTAGTAGGTATAGGCAACGGCATATATAATCCTGCATTCGTAGCGGTCCCTTTCGAAACTCAACAAACATGACATCTCTCCACAAATCTCTCAACTTCTTTTCTCATCGACGGCCAAAAATAAGTTTGAGAAATCAACTGCAATGTATGATCTCTACCCACATGGCCTTCTTCATGTAACTCCTTCACAATTTTCATCCTCAAACTGCAATCTGGTATGCATAATCGAGTTCCCTTGAATAAGAATCCATCCACCAACACAAATTCATCCGTACTCCCATCCTTGACTTTCTCAACAAACTTCGTAAAGTAAGGATCTTCTTCAATCAACTCTGGCAATAGTTCAAATCCCGTCACTTCAATTTTCATTGTTGTCAACAAATGATTCCTCCTGCTCAAAGCATCGGCTACACGATTCGTTACCCCTGATTTATGCTTCACAACAAAAGTAAACTGCTGTAAATAGGCAATCCACGATGCATGCCTTGTTGAAATCTTGTCCTGTCCTTGCAAATGCTTCAAAGCTTCATGATCCGTGTAAAGAACAAACTCCTTCTGAAACAGATAATGTCTCCAGTGTTTTACAGCTTGAACAATTGCATAAAACTCAACATCATAAGTGCTATATCTCAACTTGGCTCCAGACAATTTCTCACTGAGATAAGAAACTGGTCTTCCACTCTGACTCAATACTCCTCCAATCCCAACTTTAGATGCATCAGTATGTAGCTCAAACAACAACTGAAAGTCTGGTAATACAAGAATTGGCGTTGATGTCAATAGTGTCTTGATCTTCTCAAAAGCAAATCCTGCTTCCTCTGACCACAAAAATTTCTTCTCCTTCATACAATTAGTAACTGGTGCCATCACGCTACTGAAGTGTGGAATGAATCTTCGGTAGAATGATGCCAAACCTTGAAAACTTCTAACTTCAGTGATAGTTCTGGGCTGTGGCCGATTTCTAATGGCTTCAACTTTACTTTGATCCACCTGGATACCCTTTTCAGATACAACATACCCCAAAAATAAAACACTTTGAGTCATGAACACACACTTCTTTGTTGCTGCATAAAATTGCTTCTGACGTAGGATAATTAACACCTCTTGCAAGTGCTGAATATGCTCCTCTGTGCTCGTACTATAAATCAAAATATCATCAAAGTAAACAACAACAAACTTTCCAATATACGGCCTGAAAATTTGGTTCATCACCCTCATGAATGTACTTGGTGCATTTGATAGACCAAACGGCATAACCAGCCATTCATATAATCCTTCTCTCGTCTTGAATGTTGTCTTCCATTCATCACCTGGTCTAATTCGAATTTGATGATAACCGCTCTTAAGATCAATCTTCGAAAATATAACAGCTCCACTCAACTGATCTAGCAAGTCATCCAATCTAGGCATAGGAAACCTGTAGCGGACAGTAATCTTGTTCAATGCCCGACTATCGGTACACATTCTCCACGAACCATCCTTCTTAGGTACTAACAATGCTGGTGCAGCACAAGGACTTAAGCTCTCTTGTATGTGCCCTTAGTTCAAGTAACTCTTCCACTTGCCTTCTCAACTCCTCATGTTCCTTTGGACTCATCCTGTAATGTGGCCTATGCGGTAAAACAGCATCTGGCACTAGATCAATTTGATGTTGTATGTCTCTCAACGGTGGCAATTCTTTCGGCGGCTCTTCAGGGAATACATCTTCAAATTCTTCCAGCACTGGCTTTACTTCTTCAGAAATTTCAACCTCCTCGTGGCTTTCACGTCCGATCAACAAAAATACTTCAGGCTCCTCTTCAACTTCCTTAACAAACTCCTTCAAAGATAGCAAAGTTTTCAGTTCTTCAATCTCCTCTAACTTTCTTTCTTCTTGTTGTCGCTTCTTGGAAACTAAAGTGATTTTTGTGCCCTCAAACATGAAACTGTAACTATTGGTACGACCGTCATGTTGCACGGCCCTATCATACTGCGACGGTCTCCCCAGCAACAGATGACATACATCCATATCCACAACATCGCACCAAATTTCATCTTTGTATTTCTTCCCAATTGAAAATTTCACACAAGCCCTTCGACAAACCTTCACTTCACCTCCCTTCCTCAACCAAGCTAACTTGTAAGGTTTCGGATGTTTCTCAGTCTTCAATGCCAACTTCTTCACAGCTTCTGTAGAGATAATATTGTCACAACTTCCAACATCAATCACAAACTTGCAAACCCTTCCTAGAATAGTGCATGTAGACTGAAAAATATTGTTCCTCAACCAACTATTTTCCTCTTCCTGCTTCGGTGTCAAGCAACTTCTCCTCATCATCAATGAATACCCTTCATCTCCCGACAATAAGTCTTCCTCCTCAACCGGTAATGAATTAGAACATTCTGCCTCTTCATCCTCTTCTTCAATCTCAGCAATCATTGTTCGTTTCTTCGGCTTTGGACATTCATTGCTTTTATGACCCATCTCCTGGCAATTGTAACATTTGAAACCGCTGTTAACCTTCGCCTTCGCAATCTCATTCACAACTGTTTTTGCAACAGCTTTAGAAACATTGGAACTTCCACTGGTACCTTTCACTTGATTGTTGGAATTTGTAAGCACACCACCACCTCGTCTTCCCTGCTTCTCCCAAGCTAAGGCTTTCTGATGTGCCTCTGCAACAGATCTAGGATCAAACATATTCACCATATCCTGAATCTGCATTCTCAACCCCCCCAATAAACCTAGCAGTCAGCTGTTCCTCTGTCTCCATAATGTCATTTCGAGCAATCAGTTGATAAAATTTGTCAGCACAATCATTAACAGTCATCGTCCCCTGCCTTAGATTCTGCAATCTCTGGTACATAAGTGATTGATAGTTGTAAGGTAAAAATGTAGCTTTCATCATCTTCTTCAACTTATCCCAAGCAACAATTTTCGACTTCCCCATCCGTTCTCGTGTAAGTTTGGTTTGCTGCCACCACGCCATAGCTCTCCCCCTCAACCTAGTAGCAACCAACTTCACTCGACGATTTTCCGGAACCTCTTTGAAATCAAAGATCTCTTCAACATTAGACAACCAATCCAAGAATTCTTCTGCAACCATTCCACCTTTGAATTCTGGAATTTCCATCTTCATACCCGATTCCCAACGTCGATCATCTTCAACATCCCGATACTGACGTCGTCCCTGATCTCGATCTCGGTAATGAACACTTCTTCTATCCCCATCAAACTCTTCATCAAAATCTGATGTATATCGTTGTCGATCACGACTTCCAACATCTCTACCACTACCACTTCTACCACCAACATCCCTTCGATCTACATTCCTCCTATCACGATCATCCATATCTCTCCGATTTCGATCATCAACATTCCTATCACGATTGTCAACACTTCTACGATCATGACTTTCTCTCCTCTCCCGATCTGAATGTGGTGAAATTCTACTTCCCTCATGGCTCGATTCAGGTGAAACTCTTCGTCTACTATGATTCATTTCAAGTATCATTCTCTCTAATCGACCAATTCATTCATCAAACTTTTCATGCATGCGTTGTTCCATTTGATCGGCTTCTTCTCTTCTATACAATGCTTCAATATTTTGATGGCGGTTAGCTCTTCTCGGCGGCATGATTACACACTCACAAACACTTCAACAAAGACAAATGCAAACTTCAAAACTTTAACAATACATGGCTCAAACTAGCTCAACGCTTCACTAGCTCGCACAAGCTTGCAACGACCTAAGGCTTAGCTCGGCTCGGCTTCAAACACCTCTCCTAAACTTTTGATCCAAAATGATATGGATCGACAACTCCAAACTTGTTGCAACTTCACGAAGAACACGATGAACACCAAAATTCAAACTCCTTGGCTCCAAGACTCGGCTTAGCTATGATTGGCTAAGTCTAGCTCTGATACCAAACTAATGCAGCGGAAATACAAAAAAACAATGAAATCGATGAAACTGGCAATCGGTGGATTGAAAATACTACAAGGCCCAAATTCGTTGATCCGAAGATACCGAATTCTAGCTATCTCTGACACGTTGATCGCGCACGATACCGTGAAGAGAGATCTGCAATTCTTCGAGCGTTGATCAAGCGCACTTGATTCCGCGAATTGGCTTCAACGATCGAAGATTCGAGCGCACTCGAATGTCGAAAGTGGAGATAGGAGATCACACCCAACTACCAATTTAATGAAAGCACAAAGCTAACAAAACAAGAGTTTATTCAAAAATCACCTCCATACAAATGACCAACACCATGCCTATTTATAGGCTTACAATATGTACAAGACTCGCATGCACGACTTAGCATAGGTCGGAAGCGACCTATCATCGAACGACTCAACATCAAAGACAGGCGACTTAACAGATCCAAACGACCTAAAAACACACACGAGTTACGACCTATACATCCACGCGACTTAACACTTACAACACAGAATGACAGCGACTTAAAATGACACGACTCAACATATGTACAAACGACATGCCAATACACGACCTAAGAAACATATTATAACAGATGAGTTATCTCTTCACAGCAACAGGAGTCTTCACGCGACCTTCATTGGAGCGACTTAGGAAGGTCGTTCGCGACCTAACGACTTAAGGCTTCAACAACTGGATCTTCTACGTTGGAGTTTGTTCGAAGCGACCTAAAGGCTTGCTGCATAACTCGTTTCCACCACTTATCTCCGTTCCTTCACTAGGTCGTTCAACATAGGTCGCTTGCGACATAAAGTGGCACACTGGTTTGTTTCTCTTGTTAACTCGCGAACCTTCACTAGGTCGTAGCTCGTCCATACATTCTGAGCGACTTAAATCTTCAATATAGCAACAATGCGGTGGTGAGCGTCTTAACTCGTTGGTGACTTCTGAATGCAATTTTAACTCATTGGCGACATAAGGAATGAGACTGTTAAGTCATTGGCGACCTAAAGTATATTTCACTAGGTCGCTCAGAGGACTTGTCAATTCTCTAGGTCGCTGAAGTGTCTCAAAGTTCAATTCGTTAGGTTGCCGGGGTTGGGCTGCATCAAAAGGTTTTAATACTAATAGTAAATATCAAAACTCTTTCTTCAAAATGATTTCAACACTATTTTATTACAAAGCTCATTTTCTCGAACCATTTTCCAATCTACTAGTATATACAAACCTTTACCCCACTCGTATGAGAAATCAAATTAAACGACTTAGTAAAACAAGTGGTATGAAATGCTTGCGTTTACTTCATCGGTTAACTCTTGGACTTGTTCGATTGAATCTCTTGTGGCAACTTTCTAGTGGAGATTTGCAGTTTGTTTGTAAATATTTAAGTTAAGCTAGTGGTTATGGGACATGAAGCTAAGCTCATATATTTACTAGCTTAGTGTAATTGACACTTCTTGATGATCGATGATGATCATTTTTGTGATTTAGACTAGCAATGTGCGATGTCTCTTTGTCTGCGGGGGAGACTAAACCCCGTTTCTGTGGAGCTTCGGCTCAATTTGGTGGGGTAGAGACCCCTGGTCTTCGGGCCGTTTTGTGGAGCTTCGGCTCAAAATTAATGGTTAGCAACCATGGAATAACGTTCCATTTTGTGATACACGTGTTGGTGAGTTTTCATGCTCCCGTTTTGTGATAGGCCTCCCACTTTTTGTGATTTCTGGATTTCTATTGACGATTTCTAGAATTTTTGTTTCACCAATTTTTGTGGTTTCATTGATAAGTTCTATCAATATTTGTGAATTGGTGAATTTGTGTGTCATTAATTTTTGTGATTGGCATTGATATAATTGTCAATATTTATGGTTTGGTAAATGAAATAAAGAGTATGACAATCCTTTTTATCTTTGAGAAGATTCTTGTGGTATTGATTAATCTTTTGTTGATTTTCAATTACATGCCTATCACATCATGGAATTTTGGTTATTATACGTTTTTGTCATATCTCTTATTCTATATCATTTCATCTGATATTTATAGTTAGACTGATCCGTTTATTATTTTCTTATTAAATAATACTCGGGTCAGACCAAGATGTTTCAGGTGTTTCTGCTTGACTCCTCATCTGGGATTATTATTCTGACATTTGGCTAACTACTTAGATTAGTAGTTTATTTTGTTGTATACATTTGAGATATAGACTCCATGATGTATACTTACTCTTTTGTGTAGCACTTGTAACTATTCTTTTGTGATATAGTGGATCTTGTTTGACCACTACTCTGATATACACTTTTATGTGTAATATTCATATCTTTTTCCGCCTTTGAGATATGATCTTCTGTGACTGATTTGTGTTATGCTTATTTCTATATTCGTTTCCGAAGATATTATAGCCACTGTGTAGTAGCTTTGAGTTTGCATCGGTATGTCGGATTTCCTTTCTAGATGAAAAGTTATACTTTTATCTGGCATATCGGTACTCGCACAAAGCAATTATACAGATGGTCGCTCCTCAACAGCCTTATTCTCCGTGCTAGTTGACGACATTACTCCGTAGTGTTCTTGGCTAGCATGGGTATAGAGGTGGGGCGTCACATCAATGTTCATATGGTTACTTGATGTAGCATATCTATATAAGAATGGTTACTACTAATGATATAGTGGTAACATTAAACGTGTACACAATTTCACAAGAGATAACTCCATAACAAATTAAAAGCACGCCTCATGTCATCGGCGTATCACAAATCAATAAATATGGTTTAGGGAAAATCATAACTCCAAAGAAGATAAGTCCTAAACTCACCATATTGGCAATCTCAAAAGCATTCTCAAAAAAGAAAACATCATCTCAAAATATGCCATATAGGCAAATATATGTATATCTCCAAATAGGAGAATATAAATTCCAAATAATGCCATATCGGCAAAATCTCAATAAACGCCGTAGGCAACCCAAATCTGAAAGATAGAACTCAAAAGAGTTCAAATTCCCAAAAAATTAATAGTTATATATAATATCTCAAATGGCTGGTAAGGCCAACAATGTAAGAGCGATACACTTGGAAAATCACAAATATCAATGAAATCATCTCAAAAATTTGCACGTGCATTTGGCCGAAGCCTGCCAAGTACTGTTTTCTCAAATAGGTACCTCGCCCGAAGGCAAATACGTCACAATGGAAAATATACCGCAATGGCAAAACATCTCTAGGACAAATACGCCACAATGGCGAATACGCCGGAATGGCAAACGTCGTAATGGCAATGACCCGAAGGTCCAGCACTGGCAATACGCCGCAATGTCAAATGTTTCACAAACTCTCGTGTAGGAACCCAAAAAGTATTAATGTGCGACTCATACCACACGTTCGCACTAAATGGTTTACTAACCGCTAAAAAAATTTCGCACTCAAAGCAGTAAAAAGTTTACCTCATCTCATCGGTAAACTCGACCCGAATGTCAAAACGATCAAATGAACGAGTTAGAAATTAACCGTTAAGATAAACGCACATGTCCCATACCACGCGTTTTACAAATCCATTTCCTTCTCATTCGCTCGAATAGTGCAAAACGTGTATTTGGTATAAAAAATAATTTACTTTGAAAAAACAAGCTTTTAAAACCACTTTCGAAATCAATTTAGAAAACTTTATTTAAAAATTCCCTTATTATAGAGAATAAATAGATTTTATATTTGAAAATACTTTAAAAATACTATATATTAATAATTTTAAATGTCTATTTATTATAAAAATCATTTCAAAAAGGTTTGGAAAAATCCGTGCTCGAAAACGAATAAAAATCCTAAAAAACACTCAAACTGATATTCGAGTTCAATTCAAAGTAAATTCGAATTCAATTCAAAGTAAATTCGAATTTAATCAAAATTTTGAATTTCGAAATCTCCAAAATTTGGCTAGTCTATTGATAGACATCATGGCCTTTGAATACGATCAAAACATCTCGAAATATAGCAAGAAATTGAAGTAAATAGGGTCGAAAACATCAAAACAAAGGGGCAAAATGGGCTGGAGAAAGCCCTATACACAGGTCGACCTACCCCCACTAAGGTCGACAGGCCGGTCGACCTTAGTGGTCTCTAGGTCGACCTGCGAGAGAGGAAGTGTCGACCTTCCTCACGCGATTCATTCCAGGTCGGTTTCAGGGTTTACATCCAAATTCCAAAGTAGATTTCAACACTCAAACGACAATATTTTTGAACCAAATTTTGCGAAGACAAAGATCAACATGTGAACTACTAAATGCAAGAAATCTCACAGTATTTCGTTGCCGGAATCAAAAGTTACAGGCTTTCAAAGAAGCACTATGAAACAGACTTCGATCAGAGAAAAACAACTACATAAATTTATTTACATTAGTTAGAAATTCACAGCTTTTGCAATTTTGAGCTTGGCTCGGCTAGAATTTGTGAGTGTTGCAACTCATCTTGCTGTAAGGATGCTAAAGCTTGGATTTCTGCTGAAAGTTAGGAGCTCTGTGCCTGATTACAAGCCTGTAGAACCTATAGAGGAGATAAATAGTGCATGCAAACCAAAATATACAGTAAATTAGAAAAATCAACCACTGTAATTAGATATTTAAGGAAACTATATGGTTTGGAGTTAGATTACCTTAGATTTACTATCTAGATTGCAAAAGATTTAAATTTGCTTGAATTTTATTGAAGAAACAGCTTGAATTTTGAGATTTAGTCAAATGGGTTTACTGTTTTCTTATTTCTGGTTAAGAAAGAAGATGAGAATGTAAAATGAATGTACAGTAATAGTTTTCTTCTTTTCTCTCTAACAGGGTAAGTCTAATGGGCCAGTGAACCCAAAATAAAAGAAAATAAAATGGCTAAGGTTAAATAATTCGCACTTATAACAAAATGGCTTCATATTTACATTATACACAAAACCAAAATGCATTTTCCTTCAAATTTTTACACAAGAAAAAAATATAAACTTGTATACTTACGAAATAAAAGATTATTTTATATTTTTAAAACATTTTTATTATTAAAATCCTCTAATTTACAAAAATACACTATTTACTCAAATAAATCGATAAAACCTTATTTTCAACTTCTAAAATTCAAAAAAATATGTACTTTTCTCACTTAGAAAAATATTTCAAACAATTTTCAAACTTTATTTATAGCCAAAAATATTTTTAAACCAATTTCCACCTTTTTATTTAAGTAAACAACCTTTAAAAATCTAATACTTCTCTTAAAAAAATTATTAAAAGAAGCAACTTGGCAATAACTAACATAATTATTGCGTTTCGTCTAAAATAAAATCATATTCTATTATTATCAATCCAAACAAGACAAAACAAAGTTTGGAACTTTATTTTCTTATTTTTTAATTCCAAAATTCATTGTTTATTTCAAATAAACAATATAAAATCCCTAATTTTATTAAGTTATAATTCAATATTGTAAGGTACTCTCCAAACCAGGGTTGTTACAAATTTTCCCTTATAAAAATTACGTCCTTGCAATTTCTAGAGAAGAATTTGTATTCAACATATTGATTTCATCAAACAGATAAAGATAGATAAGCTCGAGTTTAAAATTATCACCCTCAACACAAGACGATAGAAAACCAAGATAAGATTGCTCGATTAATTCTATGGTTTTCCAAGTGGAGTTACTGGGATTTGCGGACCATTGAGTTTCTACGAGCAATACATCCCTATTTCGAAGGCGTTTCACCTTCGAAGCAAAACACAGATAAGATGTTACGCAATAGATAAATCGGGTGAGATCGATTCCTAAAATGCTTCACGAACAGAGTCGGGATTTAGTCACAACTTTATCCCGAACTCCAACCCACAAGATGATAATCAATACAACTTTCCGCATAACACTACGAAGGAAAACATACCAATATTAGATTGACAACTATTACGGAAAGAAAACCCAATAGAGGTAGGTGGTTTTCCCCCAATATCACAAACTCATACGACTGCATAAATGCAAGTCGTAAATTAATTGCACAAAGGCAAGTTAAGACTCAAGGAATAGATTTTTAAACTATTCCTTACTAATCAAATATTCTTAAAGTTTTCCAACTCATTATCTTCAAGATTTAAAATTCCCAATTTTCAACAGTTGGAAATTTCCAAAGCTTCTAACTTAGATGTTAAATTTAAATTAATTACTCTTCATTAGAGTAAATAAAGTTTAAATTGTTTATTCTATAATTCTTCTATAGGTATTCTCTAGTTTGCAACGTATTTTTTTTCAATTCTCAAATTTTCGAAGTGTTAAGAAATTTCCGAAAAAATCAACGGATTCTCCTTTATACGGAGGGTCGTATACAATATTACAAAAATGTTTTATATAATATACATCGACCATTAGGTCGGAAACGCAAAATATATCATCATTTAACTTTTAAAATAAATTTGAAAACCTATATTTCTTCTTAGCACTTTAAAGCGAGTTTGCACAATCTTATATATAATCTTTTTGCTCAAAATATAGTCAACTATCCTCTTTTCGCCTATACTTAACTCAAATAGATGATATTAGTTCATATTCACAAATAAGAGGTGTTATATTTAATTATTAAGGGGAAATAGATCAATTTCATTTCAGACCTTCTGTAAATAAGACATGTTTTGACCTAGCAAACGACCAAATCTGAAATTTTTTATAAAATGGAAGTTGTTCTAGTCGGTCTAAGCTGTCCAGCAATTTAAAAATCATCAAAATTGGATTCACGGTTTGAAAGTTATGCTAGATTTATTTTCAGCTTAATCTTAGAAATTTCTTGAGAGGACAGAAATGTCTATCTACTTTCAACCCCATTTTAGATTCAGTAAAAAGAAAAATCTTTAAAATGGTAAAAATAAACTTATAGCTTACTGAAAGCTCTTTAATTTGCAAAAAGATTGAACTCTTCTGGAGTTTTAAATCTCAAGTTATCGCAATTTTAATACAGCACTTTTCTAAATGAAATTTCAGCTCTTGATATCAATTTGAAATTTGAAATTCTCCCAAAACATTTTAATTTCAAACTACATTTTCAAACAAGCTTTTTGCTACGTCATAATACGTCGATCGACGTCGAATGCTAAGATCTCTCGACATAGATGAAAGACGAATGCAAGACCCACGAGTTTCCCATTTCCTGGCCTATTGAGAAAACTATTAGTCATTAACTTCATAAATTAAATGTATAACTGTACGATTTACTTTGTTGAATCAATGTATAAAGGTGATTGTTGTGAATCATTATCTTCCGTGAACATGTCAGGAGCTTTTACATGTACCATTGGTCCTCTCCACCTGTACTGTTTTTCTATTTGGCATAGATTGTTGAACTCGAAATATGGATCCTTTGCCTTCAATGATTATCATAAGTTGGGAAACTGTTACATTTATTTTTTTTGTTTTTGTTTTTTTGTTTTAAATTAGATCGGTTTATCAAACTAATTACGTATATAGACCACTTTTGCAACTATTTAAAAATATAACTAACTTTTGTTTATGCCAATGCTCTGTTGACAAAAACGAACTAACATTTCATACACACGAATGGCATTTCAAAATGTATCAATATTTTTAAATAAAATAAAACAGCAGCATTTTCAAAAATCATCCAGTATTGATTATCGGTTGAACATGGATGACTTTCCAAATACGCTAGTATGCTTTTGTCAACATGACGCTAAGATGATCAAAAATTGTCTATATTTGTGAATGGTTTCAAAAATGATCTGTTTGTATGGTTAGTTTGAAAAACTGATTTAAATTAAGAAAAACTCCCAAACAATAATTTACAATTGCTGCTGACACGAATTATGCTACTTTTTTGATATGACCAACAACGTTTACAAAACCCTAATATTATCGTTCCGTGTATAAATGAAGTACACGAATATGACCGTCAATGAAGTACATGAATAAATGTAGTAACGTAATAAAATGGACAATAAATTAGCACATGTTACAATGCAATACAAACCTAACCCAACAGACTAATTTAAAAGGATCGACCTAACCGAGCCTATCGTAACCATTTTCAACGAATTTTCAGCAAAAAATGGTAAGATATAGCAAAAATAACCGCACAGAATTTAGCAACAATAATCAAATTACTATGGTAAAAACTAAAATATTGATTTCACATTTTTCATGTATATAACTGTAACATTTGAAGCATGTAAACAACAACAATGGAGATAACGTTCAAAACTGTAATATTTGCATAATTTAATACAACAATAATCAATATATCATTTAAAACTATTGTTCATAAAATATTATCATAGCAGAAGGCTAAAGTCTTATTTAAAATAAATAAAAAGATTCTTCATACCACCATTTTGCCTGTAAACTGCAGCAAGGACAAACAAGTTTGTTAGAAATACAAAATATGGATTAAAACAGAGAGCGCACAAGTCTTTATCAAGAAATGAGAGCAGTGCAAATACAGTGCCTTGCTAAAAGAGCAAGTACCTTGCTAAATAAGTGCAGGCAAAATATAATTTTACTTCTCAACTAAAAGCTTGCTTAAAAGCTGTAATGCCTATATAAAAACATATAGACCAATTAGATTGAACCAAAACCAACTTAATTAACTGAAAGGCATCATTGTTTCAGAAGGTACTGTTTTATTTTTATTTTTAGCTTTTAGTTTTTATTTTTTTTATTTTTTGGTTATGTGTAGTTGTTTGTGTTTTTTGTACCAGTGTCATGGTTGGTTGTGTAATTGATCTATAATGAAAATTGCAAACTTGGGCATGGCATGAAATAATTTTTTATTATTAGAAGCTAAGCAGATTCTCATGACTTCTTAAGCCTGTCGTGCATGCTTCTCAAACCATTCAAATGCTTGTTCACATCCATGTGTATTACCAGAAACATGTACATAAATACTCAAACACTAATAATGACTTAGTTTCGTACATTAATAGAGGGTGATCTTCGTAAACATTAAGATAGGCGTATTAACAGGAAAAAATGTACATAAGTACGGTAGGGAGTGTACAAGCAAGTCACCTCTTTCAGTAAAACATTAAACACAGACACATGAGTTTTGATTAAAAGCAATTTTAATCATCTTGCAAGTAAAAGGAAAAATGAAATTTAAAAAAAACAAAAAAAAAACAATCTACCCAAAGGGGAATTGAACAGGAGCAGCAAGAGCAATCGTAAATTTGGGGCCATTCACAGCCAAATATTGACCCGTTACCGTTGGGGATGCGTCGGAACTCGGAAGTCCCAACGGACTTTCCCTTTTCCCCAGCTCCGTTGGGGGAACGTTGGTGGGAGATACGTTTACAACCAAAGCGTTGGACGCCAACATATTAATCACCCTAATCATTTACAATATTCTTCCCCTCCTCATTCACCCCACTCTTCTCCTCCATTCTCTCTCTACTTTCATATCTCCTTTTGTACTAGCAATGGTTAATTCGAAAACAAATTCCGACTACTACGAAGATGTGCGGGATTTAGTCGTTATATCAGCATATTTATGTAGAAGAAATAACGATATCAGCGGAATTCATATGTCAAAGTATATCAATTTAATGTGGGTGGACGACAACATTAAATGAACATCAAGAATGTTATCAATGAAATTTTTGAATGAATATGTTATATTTTCTCATTGTGTGATAGGCTACGAAGTTATGGCATGCCTTCAACGGAAGAAATTAGTATCAAAGAAACGGTTGCTATATTTGTATACACCATAGCAGCAGCGCTCTATCATTCGACTTTATATATAGCAATTAAGAGAACCTTTGGAATATGGAGAAAAAAATTTTTTGTCATTTTGAAGAATACGTCCAACTTGTCATATGAAACTCAAGTAAAAGCTGTCGTATCTGCAATGGCCATACACAATTTTATACGAAAATACAATAATGATGATCTAGATTTTATGGCTTATGATGATAATCCCGATCTTATTCCAGACGAATACCAGGAATATTATAATATGAAAATGCATCAAACAAAGCGACTTAACCAGTACAACGACACGTAGGCCATGCAATGTCAACAATTCAAAATGCAATAAGAGATGAAATTGTTGCGGTAGTATTGCACTAAATCATTGTCTCATTTTATCCGTACTTACTAGTAATGTATAATTAATTTGCGTTTATTTTAATTTTCGTACTGTTATTTCATTTTAATTAAATGCATATTACCACAACGAAATAAATAATTAGTTAACTGTAAATCAATTATATCAAAAATTACATTTTAAATACTCCGCTCAGATTCTTCGCTCGCAGCACACAAGCGTATTCGACGTTAGCTTTATGAACACCACTTTCTTCGAGCACACTTTTATTGCTAGACAAAAATTGAGGCAGCAACTGGATGGGCGATGCCTTTAAGAGCAGATGACGGATATTTGGATATTGTTGAAAGGAAGCGACAACATGACAAAAATAAAAACCCTAGATTTGTAGATATCATTCTAACCCAACCCACGTAAAATTTGGTTAAACAGGCTGGGTATTTGGGTTCGTTCTTATTTTGACAGCCTCGGTAAAAAAAGAAGAAAAAAAGAAAAAAAAAAGAAAAGAAAATTTGTTTTCACAACATTTTGTGGTTATTGCTTAAAATCAATAATAAACTACGAAATCAGGCAACTACATGTCCAACCACTTGCTAAAAGATTTAATTGCCAACATTAGGAAATATAAGAGCATTACGACAGAGAAACAACCAACCCACTATTATGGTTATGTACACAGTACTTGATCTACTTGTTGCAATATCAGAAAATTCAAACAAGCTCCTAGTAGTTCTTATCATTGCTTGAAAATAAAACATATTTTACCATTGTATAAATTAAATGTATGTTACAGCAATACATACATGATGATCAGGACACGCTTATGATATATCATAGGTACTGCAACACATTATTGGGAGTCGATTGCAAATCTCAATTAATATGCTATTTAATCCATCAGAAGAGTAAATATGCACCCAAAAAGAAATTACTGAACAATAAATATAATTCTATGAAAAAATTGAATAAAAAAATACACACTCTTGCTCAGTGATGTCACGAACATCACTTCTTTTTCAACAATCATACACAGGACCAGTCCAAGGTGAATTTGGGCCCTGCGCAAAAGGTTAAATTGGGCCCTGCGTAGAACGTTAAATTGGGCCCTGGGCAGAATATAAAATATATTTTTTACATATGAAAATGGGATTAAAAAATGAAGCTGCTAGGATTTGAACCCTGCCGACTTAGTCAAAAATGATATACTTTACCATGTATCGACACATTCTTTGAAAATAAATCGATACTACTATTTATGTATAATATTAAATCTGAAGAATGGGTCTTGTCCCTAAACTGGGCCCTGGGCCGTCGCCCAGATAGCCCAGCCGAAGGCCGGTCCTAATCGTATACATTGATTGAAAAAAAAACTCTGAATTTCAAATATTGAGTATTAGAAATACGCTGGAGTGAACCCACATGGTAGTGATGACTAATAAATGAGTCTAAACATCTTTTTTCCCTGTCGAATGTAGATGCATACATACCCACATAGAAATAAGAAACCGATTTGTGTATCAGATAACATATGTTGCTTTGACATTTTAGCTGAAAGGAATTTAAACATTTTTCTACTTCATAAGCCCATTAAGCTAATGCTACAAAGACTGGAAGGGAGAAAAAAATTTGTGCCAGTGCAAACCTACTCAATGTAGCACATAAAAAGATTGTAGAAAAAACTAAAAAGTACTTTATAGCAATCTCGATTGTTCTGAGTACTGAAAGCTTAGAGATATCTGAAATCCACCAGCATTCATATCTGAAAAGCATATAAATATTCGATATCAAAAGAAATGAATACGGATACGGATAAAAAGGCATCAGCATCCGAAAATCATCCGTCCGGTTTATCTCAAGATTATAGTTTATTGTATGTGTATTTTAGTACAGTAAAATATGTGTAATAACTTTTTTAGTAAATTAATAGATTATATTATGTGCATTTAATGCATATTAACTGCTCAAAATCATTTCTTATCATATCATATTTGTACATTTTACATACTTTCAAAATCAATGAGATCGAAAAAAATTATACTAAACCAAAATTTTCTACTTATGTTTCTTGATTTAACGATCAATAGCAAATAAAATAATTATCTGATATCCGTTCGAAACCTCCGATGCGGATATCTAAATATGATTTTTAATACGAATATGGATATGGCACTAACCGTATCCGAAAGTATGACAAGTCTAATGGACATGAATTTTTAATAAAAAGTCGTGCGAGAATTATACTGAAATAAACTTAAAAGCTGAATTTTGTTTTTATGTTTTTAAAGGTTTTTCATATAAATATACCATAGCACGTTTTAATAGTCAATCTGTCAAAAATAAAATCAAAACTAACACAAAACAATAACACACATTATTGTTTAGCACATTTAATTATGCGCAATAAAAAATATCTAGTATATATAAACGACCATATTCAATCTATAGAACAAAAAGAGCAAGTATGGATCAATTATTAGGAGCTTTCGCTTGTATTGTAACAATCGTTTAGTTTTGTGTTACAACATTTCTCCTCATCTTGAAGGGTACAAAATTAGTTGTCATTTAATTATTTTTTATTTTTTATTTTTATCTATTTGCATGCATCTAACATTTGATTTTAGTTGGTTACAGATATAACCATGATTAACCATAAACGCACCGTTGAATTTTCCAATGATCGTCGCATTAAAATAGCCTCAAATTGCAATTCCTCAAAAAAAAATGGACGACTATCCCCTAATGGGATTCAAAAAAATAAAGAATAAATTGTTATGAACGTATTTTGACATTTGGAGTTGATAAAAAAATTGTGTTGTTTATGTTTTATAAAGTAATCTAGCTATCTATTATTATTATTATTATAATATATACAAAGCAAATACTTGACGAGCCTTTTTCAAAGTCCCCAAAATGTCATTGCTCTGTTACCAGCAGGAAATGATCAGTGCTGCAAGTAGTGGATATTTTCATTTTATGTTATCCACACTAACCACATTCTCATCTATGTACTTACGCCACCTATGTAAGACACCTCTACTCATTTTGTTCTTCACAGTTCATTTACTTCTTGAAACCCTTTCTTTCTTTTCTAGGTGTATAAGTCTACAAAACATCATATGAAATTCATAGTTTTCTATCGAAATTTTTAGTTGTCGAATGTGCTATATATTCTATGCAATTTCAAAGGGCTTCCCTTCTTACATATCTGCTTGTATAGCATCAAGCCGATCGAGTGGACAAAGAAGAATTCTCCTTTTTTTTCCCAAAAATAGCAATTTGAGACTCTTCTAATATGACGATTATTGGAAAATCCAATAGAGCGTCTCCGGTTGATCTTTGTTATATTTGTAACCAAGCGACAACAAATGGTACATGCATGTACACAAATAAAAATAAAAAATAAAAAAAAATTAAATGACTACTAATGTCGTATCCTTCGCCATAAAAAGAAAGGCGGCAACCCAAAACAAAATGATTGCAATAATATAAACGAATGTTTCAAATAAATAATCCATACTTTTTTTGTTTGTTTTTAGACCGACTACGGTCGTTTATATATACCTAGATATTTCTTATTATGCATAATTAAATGGGCTAATCTATATATCATATTTTGTTTATAGAAACATTATTGTGGCAATAGTTACCTTGAGCACATTGTTTAATCTACTTCTTAGCAATTTGTGCCTATGCTAAGCAAATGGAATTGTCCAAAGTTTGCGTTGGTTTGTTAAAACATAAACATAAAGCCTGGGGCAATAATCACTAAAATGATTGCTACGTCGTAAAAAGTTGGTATAGAAATCATATAGGAATTTACCGGTGATCTGACAACATGGAGTAGTTCAAATTAGAATACATCTATTAGAAAAATATAATGGTTCCTAAAGCGCTGAAAAATTATCATAGCAATCAATCTATTTAGTGCTGACCATGGTAGCATCATAACATAAAATTATCTATATGAAAAACACATACGAGGGAAAAAAACATCTATTACAAATAAAAATATAAAAATACGAAACAAACCATAATTTTATCTCAATCCACACTCTACGCGAGATAAGGAAAAAAAAACTCTGCTTCTTATACCACATAAACAAATGTGTGGGTGCAAGCATGTAAAGTCCAAATCTACAAAGTTGATGGATGACAATTACAACTATAGGACGAATATCTCATAGGCACACTTAAAATAACAAGTCTTTTGGTCATTAATTAGGTGAATAAAGACACCAAAACTATCAGGTACCTTTAGGCATCTCCTAGTACATTATAAGCTAAGTAGTTAATATCGGATAACATAGTATCCATATCACTGCTTAGCCGATATTTTTTCCAGAATATCGCTTAAAATATCTTTGTCAATATATCATCCAATATTTGTCGATATATCACTCCGGTATTAGTGTAGAACACCCAATATTTTTAAAAATATCGGACATTATTGCAAGTGTTGGAGAAAATAAAATAAAAAGTAAACATCTTCACATTCTCAATGTTTGTTTCTAGGACATGGTGAATGATTGTAGACCATATTGAAAATCTCAATGCACGAATTTTTTTGTTTTAGTTTCAGTCCTTCATATGTCTTCCAATAAAGAAAACTTCGCTTATTCTATTATTTTATATGTCTTATTTTATGTACACTTTTCCACTAAAAGCAAGATCGTGCAAGGTTTGCTTATCTTTTTAATTATTTTCTTTGTTCACTATTTCTAATTAGTATGTTAACTTATGAAAAAACATTTTTCAGTTTTATTAACGATCATGCACCCGGAATTGAAAGTTGATGAGCGGTAAAGTTATATATTACGCAAATTAATAAAGAACGGGCTAGAAGTAGTAATCAATATCCAATCAACATTCCTTGCTCAATAATTTAACTAAAAATGAAGAAAAGAAAACTAAAGTGATAAAGATGATTGAAGAAACAAAGAATATAGTAGAATTGAAAGAAGAAAAAACGCAAATTATACAAAATCTTGGTTTCTATCAAGGTTCGAAAACTCGGTTTCGGTCTCGGTTTCGTTCATCCGAATTTTATTTAGTTTCGGACGATTTCGAAAATTTCGGAAGTTTCGGTTTTGATTTCGGTTTCGGTCCCGATTATGGTTTACAATGGTTTGTTAATAAAAATTTAATAACGGTCGATGTAAATAATAATATAAAATACCCTAACCCAATATGTTTATACCAAATTAAACAAATTTAAATTTGTTTAATTAGAATTAGAATTTCACTAATACTCTAAACTAAATTAAATGAATAAAATAGCCCAGCCCAACTTATCTAATTACCTTCAGCCCTAATTTATAAAATTAATTCTTTAAAGCCCAAAGTCCACCTTATAAGCCCACTTTCTCTTCATCCCTCTTTACAAAACCCTCGTGTACAACACACGGCGACTCAGAGCGAAGAACGGAAAAAAAAACCGAGCCGAACATCAGAGAGAACGAAGGGCAGAAAGCGAAAAAAAATTCAAAATTCACCTGCGATTGAGATCGAATACTCGATTTTCCTTCTGCGATGTCAAAGCACCTCTGCGACGTCGAAGCTTGCTCGATTTTGGGCGAACAGCAAAGGTTTGCTACTTTTTTTGTGTTGTTTCGATTTTGATTCCGAGTGTGATTTTTGATTTTTGATTTTTGATCATCTCTCCTCTTCTTCTTCTAATATAACAATTTTGCATATGAAATTTTTTTTCCATTTTTCTTTAACTGTTTGGGCGGGACGGGATTTTGCCCTAATCCCGTTCCGTCACCGGCCGGAACCGGTACGAGTTGATCGGAATCTCGTGGTTCTGACCGGAACCTCAAACCATGGTTTCTATAACCCCATTTCACAACTTGTATTTAACAGAATATTCCAGAAAACAGATTGTAATGTGTAAAATATATGCACCCCGTCTTTAGTAGTAATTTGGCAATACATATCCAAATTTTAGGTATTTGACATCATTATAACATAGAAAAACATCATACATGTCCGATATTTTATCAATATTATTCACAATATTTTGGAATATGTCATATCGGTACTTGATACTGATATAAACTAAATAGATTCTAACACTTCTCAAAACTAAGTTGAAATATTGTATCACTTAAATTACATAAATTTAATGATATTATAATCCCCCATGTGAAGTTCAAGTGAAATGAGTGCATTAATAACTCGCATTTCATAAAAAAACAAACTTGAAGGTCCACTGCAAAAAAAGTCGTGCATTACCAAATACAAATGAAATTACTCATTTAAGCCAATTGTACCGAAATCAATATGTGGAATCCAATGCACGAGGCTCCCGCACGATAGCGGTATTAGTACAATTATTTTGAATAAAAATTGGAAACTTAACCCAATGTCTTGATAAAATAAATGCAAGATGGTCCAACGCCATTGCCATAGTGGTTAGACGCGCCGGTTTAGATCTAAGATCACAAGTCCAAATCCTACGTAGCGTGATTCGAAACTTTAAACATGTGTTGATACGTGGTATGTTTCATACTACCTAAAACCAGTAGTGCTACCACCTAATTAAGTAACAATTTCAAAAAAAAAATTTGCAAGATATTTTATAATTTTCTAGTACGAAGTTTAAAATACAACTTATAAAAATGTGGACAATGTTATAAGATCTTCTATGTAGATAAACATAATTACATTTTCCATGTGATTAAGATAAAATCATTAGAAGCTAGCAAAATCTCATTAGAGTTTACAAAGTTACAATTTCAATACACGTTAGTATAATGAGAATTAAAGTGAGGAATTAACCAACAAAACATGAATGTATTTAGTTACGTTATTTTAATCAAATTGGTAAACTTTAATATATCTTTATAGCTAATACCACAGTTTCATCTTGTACTAATCCTCAAACCAAAGAATTTAGTCAATATTCAACATATCTTTGCAGGTACTATCATAAGTTGATCAGTTCCAACCTAAACTAACGCATTCACACATTCATAAAGTATCTTGTGTGTTTGGCATAATGATATATTTTTACAGCCTGTGTAGTGATAACATTTTGAACTTAATATGTTGACCAATAGTCACGTTACACATAATTAGGAATAAAAAAATTGATAGTGGTGAACTTATTAGAAGTTATTTGAGCTTACAAACTTTACATAATTTTTTATTATTGCTAGGTGCTATTGGATTTATCTAAATATTACTGCTTTCGCTTTTATCTAACTATCATTGCTAAGGTAAAAGCCAAATCAGCGGTACTTGATGAGCAGTTGTATAAAATTACAACTCTTTGAATATATTGTAGAGCAGCTTGAGCTAACTTTTTGAGTATTGTAATTATATATACGCTTAATGTGGAGGTTTGGCATGCACGTTTTCATAGAAAATATTTTTGGAAGTATTAGCTTGTCAGATAGTGAAGCAAATCCATACGTCGATTTAATCATACAGTAGACATGGCATATAACAAAGATAATAAATAACGACAAATACAAAGTGATCCCCACAAAATAGAAAATACCTGCTTAGAGAATAAATTATGTAATTTTTGTAAAGATGGTAAATTCGCCCAACCAATGTAGAATGTTGATTCGACAAAGAACGAAAATATACCAACTCCAAGCATGAAATCTGACCGCGTTTTTCTCCAAAGTTTCGGTTTCCTCAATTGTATATTGTAATATAAAATGAACTCATTATTGACTGAGCACCCACGGTTAAAGTACTATGAATTTCATTTGGTTCTCTAGGCATAAATTATACGGAGCAAAAGGAACATAGAACTGTAGCCAATCTACTAAAAGAGGATCTGACATGAGAAACGTTATTATACTTGTTTAAAATGGAAATTATCTTAAACTTGCGGACATTTTCACAATATAATGTACCTGTTCACTCTGTGCTTTTATTCATCTTAGACATTCATCCATGGTGGGTAGTATCAGCAATTGTAGTATGCAGAAGATTGGGTTAATGCCACCAAATTGTACGCGCGCGCGGAGGTTGCGATCCATGCATGGGTGCCCAAGTGCCTGCAATAACTAACAATTTAAAAAGCTAACAAATACATTAACTATAAAGCTAAAGGCTGAAAATGCAAGTCTTGTGCCATTGTCTACCAGCCATAAGTTGTATCTAATTGTTAATTTTATTAGTATTGAAACATAAATTGTATTGCATGGCATATTTTATTGTGGTAAAGCTAGAAGTTAACTATATCACTTCGTATTGTGTTTAGAGTCTTATGGGCTTGCATAATTAGCCAAAAAAAGTGAGTGTATCACCTTGCAGTGGATTTATCAAAACTAATGTTATTAAAAAGAGTAGAACTAAAAATGTATAAAGTTATTCATTGATATAGATTATTTGTCCATCTTAGGCAATTATTTTGGTGAATACCTACAATCCTGCACCATTATAAACATGCATACATTCGCCTACAAAATTCATTTCAAAATTTTGAATTAGTTGAAAATAAACCACATACCAATGGTAATGGTTGCGGTAAACTGTCTCCGGTTATGCAGCCATCAACATGAACTGATAGAAAATTAAGCCTGTTTCCATGTGATTTACAAATCGATTACTTGTTCTCATTACAGATCATGAGAGAAAAATGAAGGCTTTAGACTTCAGTTGTCTAAAATAAAAAAAAGTAGGCACCATTTTCATGTAAGCATACTAATAACTCTGAAAACAACATGCTTAACTTTAGATGCTAATATCCATACATACATGCACACATGCACATCACATATGCACATATGCACGCTGCACACACATAATTTACAAGAAAAGGATTTTTTGACACAACACTAGTTTCATTTAATAACTACAATTGAAGCCATGATCAATCCATTTAGATTAGTGCTAATAAAGACTAAAGTTCTTCCATAGTTAAAATCAGGCAAAGTTTCATTGATCAGTTAACAGTTTGAAGTATACATGAAACCCATATCTACAAAAATTTCCACTGAAGAACAAATAGTAGTAAATATAATTGAGCAAAGATAATTACAAATTCATATACAAAAATCATAAAATACAATGGTTAAAGAGCTTTATTCAAAAAATAGAAGAAAAATCAAAATAAGGCATTTATACGTAAGTGTATTGAAACTCAAAGCTTGTTCAAATGCTTTTTAACTCAATGGATCGACGTCAATTCATAAAAAGTTTTCATGCCAAAGTACGTCAGCACGATTTATATACAAAACCGTTTGCTTGAGCTATACTAATGTACCATATCATAGAACAATTGTGTTAATTTTACATAACATATGCTAAGATAAAAACCCTCACCTGATAATAATTTTCATTCTCTCCAACAGTTTATAACCCCATCATGAATTCAACTAGTGTATCTTCATCCACTATTTGAGTTCACTGGAAAAGAACACACGTCTTTCATCTGATGCCACCAAATCTATGTACCACTTCCTTGCTTGATAGCTCCATCTCCTCCAAATATCTAGCCAAACCTGTGGTTTGTCTTCTATCAAATACATAACTCTCACCTCAACAGTTTGATTGATAAAAGCTAAGTGCATGCATACAAACAAATGTACATTAACATGGCTGTTCATATATTAATTTGACATCTTTTCATTTGCATTTATAACCCATATTCAATCATATTTAATTTTTGACCTTTAATGTGCATACACACTCGTATAATTATGCTTGGCCAAAAAAAAATATAGTCATTGATTTCCAACCTTAGTTTAGGTTCTGTATCATTGTATGCATAATGAATTATCAGAAAATATATTTGTTTATTCATCAACTAAGATTTGTGCACACAGACTTTTCCATGGTACATAAATAGTTTTACTAAATGTTATTTTTATCCAAATGCTATAACTAAGGAAGCCAGGATTCTTTGTTTTGTTGTGGACGATCATTCAGTAAAACTGTGTCTAATAAGACAGTTCAAGAAATTATTAAAATAAAGCATGATTGCGTAGTAAAAGACAGGAGAAAACTACTTCTGGCCTACATTTCATTTGTGTAGCACTGGTTCACCATATTTATAATGATTAGCCTTTCTTGGCACAAGTGATCTTAGTTTATGAATTTATATTATTGAATGGCAACCGGTTGTGTTTGACGCATATTGTCATGAAACATCCGGTTTAAGTATTAGATAGTTGCAAGAGGATTGTTTGATCCAGGTTTAGCAATAAGGAAATCAGTGACTTCAAGAGAAATCATTCTCACTCAAGCTCACTATAAGCACGGTAACGCAAAAAGTAGCATATGCAATAGTAGCACAAAGGGTAGCATTTTCTCCTGTTTACTATTGCATATGCTACCTTTTATGTTACCGCTTATAGTGAGCTTGAGTGGGAATGATCTTTCTTAAAGTCACTGATTTCCTTATAATGCTAAACCTGTATCAAATAATCCTCCTACAACTATTTAAGACTTAAATCGGATGTTGCATGAAAATATGCGTCAAACACAAAGGTTGTCATTCAATAATATAAATTCATAAACCAAGATAATTCATAAACCAAGATCACATGTGCCAAGAAAGACTAATCATTATAACTAGGAAGAACCCACGGAATTAACTAACAATATGAAGTGTTGTAATTAACTTACATGGGAACAACAACAACGAATCTTATAAGGAAAATGATTCATTAAACAAACGATATAAAACACTACGTTCCCCATGAACAATATTTATATATACAAAGTAGATTAGGCATTAGGATGGTTTGATACTAAGCAAACCATTATTGAATGCAACCGATGTAACTAAGAGAAATAATTTACCAAACGAAATTTGTTTACTAGCTTTTAACTAAGAGAAGCAATATCTTCGAAAGAGAAATTGAAATTCGTGCCGTTGGCAAGATAGCAGCCACCGACTGCAGCTAGAAGTCAAAACGAATATGGAATTTTATTCTAGAATAAGCGCAGAAAATTTCGCCTTTTCGCTTTTCCTGTTCTTCTGTAAATCATACCTAACAATCCTAGCCGCCTGGGAGAACAGCCGATTTATAGAACCCTAACAAATTGAGAGATGTCGTTGTACGGTAGAGATTACATTGCTCACAGGAACGAGGCGACTAATTCAGTTATAGTTAATTAATTAATTATTTGTATTTTAATAAATAATATGTGTCAATAGTTTGAAAAATAAATAAATTAAAAATTTATTAATTGCTCGGATTCAGTTCAAGCCAACTTCACAATATAAAGCACTCTAACACGATTGCAACGCAAAAAAAGCATTTCAAACTGACCTCATTTGCACACGTCATTAATTTTAAAAATTTATAAAAATTTAGGCTAAAACTAAATATAATTATTAAAACATATTAACATTCGTTTGTTTCTCCAACGCAACTATTTGATGCGTTCAGGCCAACAGATCATTGTGTGTGTCATCATTCGTTAGTGCGTCCGACGCGTTGAACGCGAATGAAATTTTACCCCGTTCAACTTTCCTGCGAACGCCAATAGACGGAACATATACGATTAATGTATGTTTTTAACATGTGGAACTACGAACTGTATAATGAGATGTCAAAGGACTCAATATGCCATATAAAACTAAAAATCATTTACCATTTACACCTATATCTGCACACACACATATAGTATTAATAATATAACTATCAATTTATGTACCTATATAATATAACTTTCTTTATACTGTATTGATTTGAGTATTATATTCTATATAAAATGCTTTGAGTTTTTCATTTTAAAATTTATAAATATATTCGTTTCTTTATGTTTATTTTTTTTTCAGGATTGATTTTTTTTATTGGTACCTACTTTTTTGTAGACTTTTAAAATGAAATAATGAAATCGATGAGTCAAAGAGCAATAAGATTAATTTTAAGATGACTTTTCAATTTTGTGACAATTTATCTATGTTTCTTCACGTAAAGATCTCTTATACAATTAAAAATGAATTTATTATTTAGCAATATTTTGTGCCAATCCGTTCCACTTATTAATTCTAAATCTAATTTGAGTTTTACATTATGAATAATATAAGTATATTGAGTTTTTCATTTAAAAATTAATAACTATATAATAAATTTTTGCTCACTTTTTATGTTTCTTTCTGTAACGAGCCGGAATTTTGGTCGTTAGTTTTTGAACATTTAATTCATTTTAAATGTTGAATATAGATTGTTAATTGACTTCGAATACAAAGATTTTGGTTGAATTAATAAAATGACTTATAATTTCAAATATAACGATTTCTAAAATTTATTTAAAGTCTAGTTGGATTTGAATTATAGTATTTGACTTTTGGATGGAATCAACAATCAATAAGTTAAAATTTGGAATTATATATTAATTTAATAATGGAATTTAATATAGTAATAATGTAAATAATCACATTTTGATTTAAATTGAATCGGGATGATTTCTCATATGAATATAAATTCTATACGATTTATAATTAAGTTAATAAGTTTTAAAAGTGAAATCTTAAATGATTTCGACGATTTCGAAAATCGTTCGATTTAATCGACGAGTTAAAATAGCATTTCGGGGCATAGTCTCGGAATTCGACGAAACTAGTTCCCTTGGATCCGTAATTGTTAATTATTATTGGATTTCAAATTTCATGATGTTTGGAGTACCCGTTTGTTCGTACGGGTGAGAAACACGTTGGAATTAAAATCGAAAATTTAATATTTAAACTCGATTCAAAAAGCTAACTTCCACATATGATTGAATTTGGTTCCGAAACACATTCTATTGTGTTCGAAATGCGGGTAAAACATTATAAACGCCATGCAGCACGTGTGATTTGGAGTTCGTTTGGAAAAGCTTGTTATAATTGGAGATAATATTAATAAACGTTTATATAAATGCGTTATAACAGCAAACCCTAATCTTTTCTTCTAGCCGCCACCTAAGCCATCAATGGCTGAAAACCTAGCATCTTCTCTCTCGTTTTTCTTTTCATCCATGCAATAATTTTGAAAACTTCCAACTGCATTATTGAAGAGCTCGTCGAGCTTCGTCCATCCATATGGTTGAGATCTCGTTTCGTCGACCAGAGGAAGAATATGGGGGCCGCGTTCGTGAGGTGTTCGTGCATGATTTTCTGTGCATCGAGGAGGCCAAGCACGGCAAATCTTGGGTGAAGGAAGGTGGCACGATGGGCTACTGTGTGGCATTGTCTGATCGACGTTGAACTCGTCATTGGGGTGGCGGTGGTTATCAAGAGGACGACAACGATGGGTTTTGTTAACCCTGGAATGAGCGCGCTTGAGAAGAAGCAAATCACGGCCGTGATTTGCTGAGGATGGATGTGCAGTGGATCTTGTTTTGGTATAATATAATATAATAATAAAAAGAAATTGTTTTAAATTATAGTTCAAACTATAATAATTCATATCTGATGCATAAGTTGTCAGATTTCGACGAAACTAACGGCGCCGGAATCGCAGCGACGCGATCTACGCTGTGATGCAGATCTAAGGACGATTGGAGCTCATGAAAATTTTAGATTAAATCGAAGGCGGTCGAATTAATTTAAAATGGGAACGCTCGGCATTTTAAACTTAATGTGAGTTAATCTCACTCACATCTGAATTTCCATAGTTAATTTAAATAGTTAAATTTAAATAATTGATTGATTGTTTGGATGTGATTATTCTTATCAGTCTGGATATGATATTATGTATAGTAGTGTGTGTGTGTGTGTGTATTGGAGTGATTGATATTCCCGCATTATATAGCGGATGAGACCCTATGCGCCCCACATAATAGCGGATGACCCTTTATACCGCGATGTCCTCCTCGAAGTGGGATTTGGTATTGCATTTGTTGTGCTAACATCTGTCGATGCAGGAAAAAAGGTTGGAGGGATCCAACCAGATTCCTCAAAATATTGTGATTATTTTCATATATGTGATATGTTTTATTGATATCCCGTGATAGATTGAATTGGAAATTAAGTTATTCGGTGCTATGGTTTGAATGAGTAAAATTTGGTATTTTAAAATATAAAATAGACTGAATTGGGTTTTTAAAGAAATGGAAAGAAATTTTTTAAGTAAATATTTATTGGGAATTTGGATAAATCTAGTAATAAATTTAAAGGGAAGTTAAACCAGGATATCAGTTTGAAATTGATTAAGTGTTTTGGAAACCGTGTTTTAAAAGGAAATGAGGTATGGAAATTTGTAAACTGGGTTTATAAATGTAGGGGAATATTTATCAGTGGATAAATTTGAAAGTATAGATTCGGATGGAGTTTATAAGAAAAGGTGCAATTCATTGAAAAATAAAAAGGTGATTTTATTTTTAAAAGTGGGAAAGTATATTTTTTGTGGAAAACTAAGTATATTTCCAAAGAAAGTTTTCAAATGGAAAACTAAGTATATTTCCAAAGAAAGTTTTAAAAGTATAAACTAGAAGTTTAAATATATTTTTTAAGAATGTTTTAGAAATTTATAATTTTAATTATTTTTAAGTGAAAAGTAAATATTTATTTAAGCTAATCATGGTAGTTAATTTTTTTTAAAGGTAAATTAGTATTATGGTTTTTTTTAAGAATTTTAACATAAATATTTGATATAATAACTTTATTTTAAAAGGAAATTTTGGTTTAAGTTTTACTCAGAAACTCTTATAGAATTTCTTAAGTACTATTTTATTTAAGTAATTTTAGTAGCCTTAATGTAAATAATTTAAGTATATTTTTTTTGAAAGCGATTATAAGGAGATGGGAAATGTGTTTAAAAAAATAAAAAGTGGTTTTATTTTTAAAAAGTATTGGAAGAAATTTACGGGATTGGAACGTAAATTAAATTGGGATAAATCGAACAGGATTTATAAAGGATTATATGGGTTATATTGAAAGGGAAAGTGTATTTCCCTGAAAAGCCAAGTATATTTTCAAAGGAGATTTTTATGTATAAGTTTAAGGTTGTAAAATTGTTTTAGGAAATTTATTAAATTTAATTGTTTTAGAATGTTAAAGTAAATATTTTTCAAATTAATTTTAGTAGTAATTATTTTAAAAGTTAAATTAGTATTATGTTTTTAAAAGAAATTTTCTAATATTTATACTTTATATAACACTTTTATAAATAGTTTGTGGCTTAAGTTTTACTTGGAAATTTATTATAGAATTTCATAACTATTATTTTGAGTAAAGTGAATTAAGTAGTTTTATTTTTAAATGTTTTAAGTATATATTTTTGGGTAAAGTGACTTAAATTTTAAAAATCTAATTTTTATAAGACTGAGTGTTTTTCAGTGGAAATAAAATAATTTGTTGAATTGATTGTTTATTTGATAGTTAAACAGCCGACTATCAAACCTAGACCCAAATATGACTTTGGAAATTTATAAGAGAAGTATGAGAATTATATGGTACAGTTACCATTCCAGGTGCTATACTGTACGTATAAACTCGTTCGTTCTTCTAGAACGTTGAAAAGAAAATCTGTCCACTAACAGTTAGGAGGTGAACTCCGATCTTATTTTCGTCTGTGTATTTCCTAAAGAACCGGGGTTGAGTTTACTGAGAAATAGCAAACGTTGTTTCAGAGAGAGCAGGATCGGATTTGAGATCAGAAAACCACATAGATCCAACGAGTATGTTTTCGTGATGAAGACAGGAGCTTGGAGTCGAAGATGGAGCAATGAAGTGCAAGGACTAATCGCTACTAATCCTGAAGGTGATTCCAAAATGGATGTAGTAGGAGTAGTGCATTCGGTTTCGTTTGGACCCTGAACGGACTTGCAGGATGAATGCTTTCAGAACATCGTCAGGAGGACGATGAGCATTCTAAGTGAGATGTGTTCTAAAAAGGTAACGCTTACCCTCGAGCCTCATCAATCGAGAATGACTGAAAATCAAGGGTTATGCAGCAAGGCTAAGTGGCTAGCAACCAATTAGGGTAAGGTCATCCCTTTCTAGATGTTCCTTTTTCGACTGTGTGGGCGGTTACTAATCCCAACCGTAGGGTGACCTTATTCGAGCTATCCAATAAGGGGTAGTCCGGTCTTGTGTTGTAGAGGATCAGGGTGGATCCTCGGTATGCTGATGTAGACCAGATACCGTGACAGGTGGTATCTCCGTGTCTAGTCATTAGTTGAAAGTCATTCTCCCTACGTGCCTTTATGGTTTTGATTGTAGAACCTAGTATTGCTGGAATTTAATGAATGTAACAATTTCAGCTATTTTAATAAGTATGTGTACTTAGACACTATTATAATATCAAAGGATTTTATGAGAAATGTTTTGGTTATCGTAAGGTAAAAACCCGGCATGTTTATTTGTGGCGTGGTCTTACGAGATACCTTTGATTTTCAAAGGATTTTGAAAACTTTAATATTAAGTTGAGTGTATTTTCTCACGCTGGTTTTCCAGACTGACTCGGATGTTATTTTATTATGATGTTCTGGTCAGACCGAGTATTATAAATACAGGATGGGATGCTGTGGAGGTCAGGAGACGAGATGGATGGCGAGACGTATCATACGTACCTGAAGTATATTCAGCTGTGCAGTATAAGCTGTATAGTCAGCTTTTGTGAGGACAAGTTAATATAACTGTCCAGTAACTATTTTGATTGTGATGTACTCTGATGATGTAATGTATCAAACAGATATAGTTTCTTTTTGTGTAAAGATCAGTTATTATCTATTATATTTTGTTCCGCTGCGATTGTAAATTCTGTTATCTGTTTTAGTTCCTTCTTTCTTCTATCTTCTTTCTTTTCGCTTAGAAATCTTTCTTTTTCGACACTCAATCGTTGGCATATTATGTGTGACTCCCCACCTCTATGCCCACGCTAGCCAAGAACACTACGGAGTAGTGCTGTCAACTGGCGTGGAGAACAAGGCTGTGGAGGAGCGACCATCCATATAATTTCCTTGTGTAAGCACCGATATGTCAGACAGTAAGCATGCAGGTCCGACATACCGATACAAACTCAAAGCTATCACACAGTGGCTATATATAATCTTCGGAAACAAATATAGAAATAAACATAACATAAATCAGTCATAGACATTCATATCACAAAGGCGGAAAAAGATATGAATATATATAACTAACACATGAAAGTGTACATCAGAGTAGTGGTCAGAAAGATCCACAATAATACAAAAGAATAGCAACATGTGCTATACAAAAGAATATATCTATGAGTCGATATCTCAAATGTATACAACAAAAACTACTAATCTAAGTAGTTAGCCAAAAGTCAAAGTAGTAAGTCCCAGGGGGAGAAGTCAAGTAGAAGCACGTGTAACATCTCGGTCTGACCCGAGTATTATTTATAAGAAAATAATAAACGGATCAGTCTAGCTATAAATATCAGGTGATATGGTATAGAATAAAAGATATGGCATAAACATATAATATCCATAAAGACATACTTCTATAAGTATGTAAATGATAATCAACAAGAGATTAATCAATATCACAAGAATTTTCTCAAAGATTCAAAAAGGGTATCACACCCAAAACTTGTATTCACAACAAGTCAATGTCGCACCATGAAAATAGGTGAAGCATAAAATTTCCAGAAATCAACACACGAAATCCAAAAATCATAAAAAGGGAAAGAGGCCTATCACAAAATGGTCCGAAGACCATGGGGAGCTACCCCATAGGTGTGAGTCGAAATCACACAGATGAGGTCTAGACTAACCTTGCAGACAAAGAGATATGTGTGAGTCGAAATCACACAAATGGTGTCTAGTCTAACCTCGCAGACAAAAAGATATGTGTGAATCGAAATCACACAAATGGTGTCTAGACTAACCTCGCTGACAAAGAGATATGTGTGAGTCGAAATCACACAGATGAGGTCTAGTCTAACCTTACAGTCAAAGAGACATCGGACAATTGCTAGTCTAAATCATAAAAATGATCGTCATGATCATCGAGAAGTGTCAATTACACTAAGCTAGCAAATATATGAGTTTAGCTTCATGTCCTATAACCACTTGCTTAACTTAAATATTTACGAACAAACTGTAGATCTCCACTAGAAAATTGTCACAAAAGATTCAATCGAACAAGTCCAAGAATTAACCGGCGAAGCAAACGCAAGCGTTTCATACCACTCGTTTTACTAAGCCGTTTAATTCGATTTCTCATCCGAGTGAAGTAAAGGCTTGTATATACTAATAGATTAGAAAACGGTTTAGGAAAAAGAGTTTGATATTGAAAATAGAGTTGAAATCATTTTGATAAAAGAGTTTTGATATTTACTACTAGTATTGAAACCTTTATATTTTAAAGTGACAAGTCACAGAAATTGATTGTAAAATCAACGAGTCACATAAATTCACGTTCAAAGACGTAAATGAAATCCAAGGAAGTACATTCCAAAACCATCAAAGTAGAAACATCCATGCGACCCAACGTGGCCAAGTTAAAGTGCAACGACTTAAAGTAAAATAGGTCGAACGACCTAAAGATAGTATGCCGAGCGACCTAGGGGAGAAACAGGTCAAGCGACCTAGGGGAGAAACAAGTCGAGCGACCAAAGAAATGAGGTCCAACGGCCTAAGGAGGATAGGGGTCATGCGACCTAATGGTATAAAGGCCTAACGACCAAAAGGAGACGAGGCCACGTGACCTAAAGGGTTAAAGGTCCTACGACCTAGAGTAAATAAGGTCAAGCAACCTAACATATTGAATGACCTAAAAGAATACAAGGTCAAACGACCTAACTGTATTGGGTCACATGACCTAAAGTGAGGCGACCTAGCGACCTAGAGTGCCACACGACCTAACGGCATTGGGTCACGTGACCTAAAGTAGAAGACAGGTCGAACGAGTTAACATGACAACCGATTTAGATGGACACGCGACCTAAAAATGGTAGATAAGGCCGAGCGAGTTAGGGGTTAACGACCGAACACATGGTCGTGATAAGCAGTAGGGGGGACGACTTAACGACGTTGCGACCTAGAGGCCAGCGACCTAAAGCCAAAGACGACCCAAATTGGTTGCGCGTTAAAATGGTCAAACGACCTAAGGATTTAATGGCCATGCGACCTAAGGGAGTGGGCGTAAGGCCAAATGTGAACGACCCAGCATCTCGCGACCTAACGATGCAATGGCGAGCGACCTACGACCTAAGCCCTAATGACCCACGACCTAGCGACCTAACTCCGAAGTGACAATACGAGGCAGTGCGACCTAGTAGCAGAATTTCACCAAAAACACTAAAAATTGGAGTTTTTCGCCAAACCAAATGCAAATGTACATGCTAAAGTGATAGGAAATCATTCCCATACATCAATGATAGTCATAGGCAAGAATGTGGGATAAAAATCTCACCTTTGGGCCAAAAATGAATGAGAATGAAGCTTCGAAGCAAAGCAAGAATCAATCCACTTTAATCTCAACATAAGAAACTTGAATCCAATATCTTCTCTTTGAATTTGGAGTTGAATGAAGGATTTGAAGTTGAAACCTAGGCTTGGAATTTTAATTTCCCTTTCCACTCACCATTAATGCTAAAGCTTGGGTTGGTAGGAATTTATGAAGAGTGAGGAGAAGGAGGTAGTTGGACTTGAGTTATAAAGGCTAAACTAACCCAAAGTCCAAAGCGGGAAAAGTTAGTGAAATTCCTCTAACTCCAAACCTATCAATGTTTACACTTAAAAAGATTGCAAACGTCATTTTGAACTCAATGAAAGTGGTTTCGAGTCCTAATTTGATCGTATGCAAAAAGTAGCTTTTTGGACAAAATCCGATTAACGATAAAATATTTAAATAAGAATATTTAAATATAAAATCGATAAATATGCGGGTTGTTACAGACTCCCCTCCTTAAAGAAATTGCGTCCTCGCAATATATAAGATGGAAATAAAAAATAACAACCATAAAAGCATATTAACACAAAAGAAATATGCAATAGAAAGTTCACCTCAAATAGCAGGAGAAAGTAAGTCCGGATGTGTTCGCTCGATGAATTCTCTAGATTCCCAAGAGCAGTCCTTAGGATTTGAAGACCATTGAACTTTAACAAGTGGAACATCTTTATTTCGAAGGCGCTTGACCTCCGAAGCAATAATATGAATAGGATGCTGCTCATAAGTTAAGTTCGGCGAAACTTCAATTTCTTCCACAACAGTAGGCTTAAGAATAGAATCGGAATCCCGAAGGCATTTCCGTAATCGAGAAACGTGAAATACGTTATGAATGGAAGAAAACTGAGCCGGCAACGCAAGGCGATAAGCCATGGAACCAATACGTTCAGTGATAAGAAATGGCCCAATATATCAAGGCGCTATCTTTCCCGATCGACTGAAACATACAACACCTTTCATGGGTGAAACACGAATAAAAACAGAATCTCCCACAGAAAATTCTAACTTCCTTCTTCTATTATCGGCATAGGATTTTTGTCTACTCTGGGCTTCTTTCATCCTACGTCGAATAAGTTAAATCTTTTCTGTGGAATCACGAATAAAGTCTGGACCTAAAACCAGCTTCTCACCGGCCTCAAGCCAACAAGAAGGAGATCGGCATGGCCTTCCGTAAAGTGCCTCGAAATGTGCCATACCAATACTAGATTGGAAGCTATTATTATAGGAAAATTCAACTAGAGAAATATGATCTTCCCAACTTCCACCAAAATCAAGCACACAAGCTCGAATAAGATCTTCAAGAGTTTGATTCACACGCTCAGTTTGTCCATCGGACTGAGGATGATAAGCGGTGCTAAAATTAAGCTTCGTTCCTAAAGCTTTATGAAGACTCTTCCAAAATCCACTAGTAAACAATGGATCACGATCACTAACAATAGAAGTAGGAACTCCATGCAATTTAACAATTTCTTTGACAAAGAGTTTGGCCAAAAGGGGAACGGTTCGATCAGACCGAACGGGAATAAAATGGACGGATTTAGTAAGTCTATCGACTATTACCCATAAGTTATCATGACCCGAACGAGAACGGGGAAGGCCATCTATAAAATCCATGGAAATTTGATCTCACTTCCAAATTGGAATTTCTAATGGTTGCAATAACCCACCAGGCCTTTGATGTTCGGCCTTGACAAGTTGGCAAGTCATGCAACACTTAACAAAGTTAGGAATATCTGATTTCATTCCCTCCCAATAATAAAGTCGCTTCATATCAGCGTACATTTTACTACTACCGGGATGAATGGTAAATTTAGAACGATGAGAATCTTCTAAAATATCTCTACGAAGCTCACTAATATTTGGTACGATAAGTCTACCAAATTTTCGAATGCCGCCATGAGAATCAATATCGAGGTCTTTCAAACCTTCAATATCAATTTTATCCTTAATATTATGGCTAAGAAGAGCCAATTCGGGATCTAGCCTTTGAGCTTCAAGAATGCAGTCTAAAAGAGAAGGATGAGCCTCAAGGCTACATAAAACAAGAGATGAACATAAATCGGAAACACGATCTTGAATTTCACAAGTGGATAAAACCTCGAGATCATTCCATTCTGATATCATCATGGAAACAACCGCCTGTTGCTTGCGACTAAGTGCATCGGCAACCCGATTTCCCTTTCCGGGAGTATAAAGAAAATCAAGATCATAAGATGCAAGGAATTCTAGCCAACGTTGCTGACGCAAATTGAGTTCCTTTTGGGAAAATAAATATTCCAAAGACTTATGATCGGTATAGAGAATAAATTTTTCTCCCAAGAGATAATGACGCCAAATACGAAGGGCGAAAACGATAGCCGCAAGTTCTAAATCATGAGTGGCATATCTAGTCTCGGCTGGCTTTAATTGCCTAGAAGCGTAAACAATAACACGTTCTTTTTGCATAAGAACAGCACCCAAACCAACGCGACTTGCATCGGTATAGACAACAAAATCTTGATTCCCTTCGGGAATAACTAGAATAGGAGCATCAGAAATGAGTTCTTTTAATTTCTGAAAAGAAGTCTCACATTTTTCCGACCAAATGTATTTAACACCTTTCTTAGTTAAGCTAGTAAGAGGTACGACAATCTTAGAAAAGTCTTTGATAAAACGACGGTAATAACCCGCCAATCCAAGGAAACTACGGATTTTCGTGACGCTCTCCGATCTCTTTCAATTTTGAATCGCTTCAATCTTTGAAGGATCCACTGATATTCCGGATTTGGAAATAATGTGGCCGAGAAACTTCACCCGAGATTGCCAAAAGTGGCATTTAGAAAACTTTGCTTTTAATTGATTGCTCCTAAGAGTTTTCAATACAATCCAAAGATGCTTTTCATGTTCCTCCTCGATTTTAGAATACACAGGAATATCATCAATGAAGATGAGAACAAACCGATCGAGGAAATCTTTGAAAACTCGATTCATGAGGTCAACGAAATACGCCGGAGCATTCGTTAAACCAAATGGCATAACAAGCCATTCATAAGATCCATATCGAGTACGGAACGATGTCAAAGGAATGCTATCCTCTATGATACGAAGCTGATGAAAACCGGTAGCCAAGTCCAATTGTGAAAAGACTTTGGCACCACTGAGCTGATCGAATAGATCATCAATCCGAGGTAAAGGATATTTATTTTTAATAGTAAGATCGTTAAGCTTGCGATAGTCAACGCAAAGCCTAAGCGTACCATCGGATTTCTTCACGAAAATTGCCTAAGCTCCCCAAGGCGAGGAACTGGAGCGAATAAATTGCTTCGTCTCCAATTCGGATAATTGTTTGTGCATCTCTTCATTTTCCTTATTGGACATGCGATAAGGAGGACGAGTAATAGGTTGAGCTTCAGGGGTAAGATTAATTATGAACTCAATTGCTCGCTTAGGTGGTAAACCTAAAACGGGCTCGAATATGTCGGAAAATTCACGAACAACGTGAATACGAGAAATGACATCCTCCTCATCATCATTATCATCATCACGAGGATTTAAAGAATATAAAGATGCAGTCAAAGAAGAATCTGAATCTTTAAGAACAATAGAAATCTGCTTTACAGATTGCGGATGTCGGAGATAAATAGTCCGCTCAGGACATAGGATACGAGCTTCATAACGATTAAGCCATTCCATACCCAAAATCATTCCAAAGCCTAAGTAACGCATAACATGCAAATCGGCTAGGAAAGAAAAATCACATAAAATAATCTCCACATCTTTACAAAGCAAACTAAGAGTTGCGGATTTGCAATTCTCAAAGAAGTCATTAAAGCATCAACACTTAAGGAAAAAGTGTCAACAAGTTCCTTTGATATAAAAGAATGGGATGCACCCTATCAAAGAGAACTCTAATAGGTTGATCATGAAATAAAACAATACCATCAAGAATGGAATGATAAATACCTTGGCCACGAGATGTGTTGCCAAGGGCTTGAGCAACGTTTAACTTTCCCTCCTTCTTGCCTTCAAGTTTGAGGCATTGATGTATATAATGGTCCGGGCTCTTACAATAGAGACAGAATTTGGGCTTCGAACACTTGTTCGCAAAATGATCCCTAGATCCACAGTTGAAGCATTTCCCACTACTAGGAGAAGGAGCCTTTGTAGTAGGAGTTGCTTGCTTTCCCTTTTTGTTGGGATAAGGACCTTTAAAAAATTTTGGCCTCTTCTTGTTGCTGAAGTTTGGTTTGGAACCCACCACTTCAACATCACTTTCCTTTTCGGCCTCTTCGAGACGAAGAGCGATATCAATTAGCTGGTCGAAAGGATCTTCCAGTTTTAGAAGTAATGGCTTCTTGAGATTTTTGTTTAAGCCATAGACGAACCTCTGGTTCTTCTTCAATGGGGTGTTGATGTATTCAACCCCATATTTGGAAAGCGACTCGAACGATGCGACATAGTCTGTCACAGAGGATTGGCCTTGAATAAGGTCTATAAAACGTCAAGCCAAAGTTACTTTCTCAGCTTCTGGTACAAACTTTAACTCGAAGCGTCCTCGGAATTGCTCCCAGGTGAGATCCGCTTCATCAATTTCAGAAATAAGGAGTTCGTACCAGTCCAATGCTCTCTCTTGGAGCATACTGGTGGCCACCTGAACACGGTGTAGATCGATAAGGTTCATGCGAGAAAAGATTCGATCGCATGATCTTAACCAAGCTTGGACCTCGATAATAGTTTCGGAACCTTTGAATGGTTTCCCACCCAAGTGGGTAAAATCGTTGCACAAGCGTGCAAATCCCGACCTTGGGTGAGTAGGTTCCGGATTAGCTCCAGCTACTTGAGCATTTGTTACTAAATCAAGAAGCTGTTGAGCAGTCATAAAAACTCCATCCTAGGGTGGAGCACTAGATGGTCCGGCTCTGGGTCGACCAGGTCTAACCATTTCTCTTCCTTAAGAAAGAAAGAAGAGAAAGAAGAAGGTTATTCACCAATGAATATCAAGCAATCTTGATATATATAAAACAAGGAACCATAAACGATATAGGATGAATCGGTACAACGACTCAAATTAATCCTAAGACATAACTCCTAAGGTGGACTTAGGACGATGATCCTTATTAAGTTATTCTACATTATTCCGAAGTTTGGCTTTGATACCAAGCTGTGACGCCCCACCTCTATGCCCATGCTAGCCAAGAACACTACGAAGTAGTGCTGTCTACTGACGCGGAGAATAAGGCTGTGGAGGAGCGACCATCCATATAATTTCCTTGTGCGAGCACCGATATGTCAGGAAGTAAGCATGCAGGTCCGACATACCGATACAAACTCAAAGCTATCACACAGTGGCTATATATAATCTTCGGAAACAAATATAGAAATAAACATAACATAAATCAGTCACAGACATCCATATCACAAAGGCGGAAAAAGATATGAATATATATAACTAACACATGAAAGTGTACATCAGAGTAGTGGTCAGAAAGATTCACAATGATACAAAAGAATAGCAACATGTGCTACACAAAAGAATACATCTATGAGTCGATATCTCAAATGTATACAACAAAAACTACTAATCTAAGTAGTTAGCCAAAAGTCAAAGTAGTAAGTCCCAGGGGGAGAAGTCAAGCAGAAGCACCTGTAACATCTCGGTCTGACCCGAGTATTATTTATAAGAAAATAATAAACGGATCAGTCTAGCTATAAATATCAGGTGATATGATATAGAATAAAAGATATGGCATAAACATATAATATTTATAAAGGCATACTTCTATAAGTATGTAAATGATAATCGAAAAGAGACTAATCAATATCACAAGAATCTTCTCAAAGATCCAAAAAGGGTATCACACCCAAAACTTGTATTCACAACAAGTCAATGTCGCACCACGAAAATAGGTGAAGCATAAAATTTCCAGAAATCAACACACGAAATCCAGAAATCATGAAAAGGGAAAGAGGCCTATCACAAAATGGTCCGAAGACCATGGGGAGCTACCCCATACGTGTGAGTCGAAATCACACAGACGAGGTCTAGACTAACCTTGCAGACAAAGAGATATGTGTGAGTCGAAATCACACAAATGGTGTCTAGTCTAACCTTGCAGACAAAAAGATATGTGTGATTCGAAATCACACAAATGGTGTCTAGACTATCCTCGCTGACAAAGAGATATGTGAGAGTCGAAATCACACAGATGAGGTCTAGTCTAACCTTACAGTCAAAGAGACATCGCACAATTGCTAGTCTAAATCATAAAAATGATCGTCATGATCATCGAAAAGTGTCAATTACACTAAGCTAGCAAATATATGAGTTTAGCTTCATGTCTCATAACCACTTGCTTAACTTAAATATTTACGAACAAACTGTAGATCTCCACTAGAAAATTGTCACAAAAGATTCAATCGAACAAGTTCAAGAATTAACCGACGAAGCAAACGTAAGCATTTCATACCACTCGTTTTACTAAGCCGTTTAATTCGATTTCTCATCCGACTGAAGTAAAGGCTTGTATATACTAATAGATTAGAAAACGGTTTAGGAAAAAGAGTTTGGTATTGAAAATAGAGCTGAAATCATTTTGATAAAAGAGTTTTGATATTTACTACTAGTATTGAAACCTTTATATTTTAAAGTGACAGGTCATAGAAATTGATTGTAAAATCAACGAGTCACAAAAATTCATGTTCAAAGACGTAAATGAAATCCAAGGAAGTACATTTCAAAACCATCAAAGTAGAAACATCCATGCGACCCAACGTGGCCAAGTTAAAGTGCAACGACTTAAAGTAAAATAGGTCGAACGACCTAAAGATAGTATGCCGAGCGACCTAGGGGAGAAACAGGTCGAGCGACCTAGGGGAGAAACAGGTCGAGCGACCTAGGGGAGAAACAGGTCGAGCGACCCAAAGAAATAAGGTCCAACGGCCTAAGGAAGATATGGGTCATGCGACCTAATGGTATAAAGGTTTAACGACCAAAAGGAGATGAGGCCACGCGACCTAAAGGGTTAAAGGTCCTACGACCTAGAGTAAATAAGGTCAAGCGACCTAAATATTGAACGACCTAAAAGAATACAAGGTCAAACGACCTAACTGTATTGGGTCACACGACTTAAAGTGAGGGGACCTAGCTACCTAGAGTGCCACACGACCTAATGGCATTGGGTCACGCGACCTAAAGTAGAAGACAGGTCGAACGAGTTAACATGGCAACCGATTTAGATGGACACGCGACCTAAAAATGGTAGGTAAGGCCGAGCGAGTTAGGGGTTAACGACCGAACACATGGTCATGATAAGCAGTAGGGGGAACGACCTAACGACGTTGCGACCTAGAGGCCAACGACCTAAAGCCAAAGACGACCCAAATTGGTTACGAGTTAAAATGGTCAAGCGACCTAAGGATTTAATGGCCATGCGACCTAAGGGAGTGGGCGTAAGGCCAAAGGTGAACGATCCAGTATCTCGCGACCTAACGATGTAGTGGCGAGCGACCTACGACCTAAGCCCTAACGACCCACGACCCACGACCTAGCGGCCTAACTCCGAAGTGACAATACGAGGCAGTGCGACCTAGTAGCAGAATTTCACCAGAAACACTAAAAATTGGAGTTTTTCGCCAATCCAATCCAAACCAAATGCAAATGTACATGCTAAAGTTATAGGAAATCATTCCCATACATCCATGATAGTCATAGCAAGAATGTGAGATAAAAATCTCACCTTTGGGCCAAAATTGAATGAGAATGAAGCTTCGAAGCAAAGCAAGAATCAATCCACTTTAATCTCAACACAAGAAACATGAATCCAATATCTTCTCTTTGAATTTGGAGTTGAATGAAGGATTTGAAGTTGAAACCTAGGCTTGGAGTTTTAATTTCCCTTTCCACTCACCATTAATGCTAAAGCTTGGGTTGGTAGGAATTTATGAAGAGTGAGGAGAAGGAGGGAATTGGGCTTGAGTTATAAAGGCTAAACTAACCCAAAGTCCAGAGCGGGAAAAGTTAGTGAAATTCCTCTATCTCCAAACCTATCAATGTTTACACTTAAAAAGATTACAAACGTCATTTTGAACTCAATGGAAGTGGTTTCAAGTCCTAATTTGATCGTATGCAAAAAGTAGCTTTTTGGACAAAATCCGATTAATGATAAAATATTTAAATAAGAATATTTAAATATAAAATCGATAAATATGCGGGTTGTTACATTATACAATGGCGTATTTGTGTCAATTTTCGAGGATCGAGAAGGGCGGGCCGTCACATGTGGTATCAGAGCTTAGCTTGGCGATAACCTAGGCTTTGGTGGGGGAAACTACTCATTAGAAATAGAGTCAATAGTACTCTAGAATGAGTTGAGTGTAATAATAGATATGAGAGCATAATTGTTAGTGAATATAAAAACTATTTTTATATTGTGTTGACTTATAGGTTGAGTGTTTATGGATTCTGGTCGATATGTGAGACGCTATATCAACGATAAGGGTTTCTAAACTCTTAAACAAGATAAACCGACATAGTATTGTTTTAAAAAGGGCAAATGAAATAATTTTACCCAAAATTATATTTTGATATAAAAGAAATAATTTATAAAATTATTATATATATATTTGGATGTTTGGTTGTTAATATTATAATCAAATAAGAATCTAAAATTTGAAATGGTCTATATTTATAACCAAATAGAATTATGTAAGTATGGAATAATACAATGGTACATAATCAAAATTTGTTTAAATTAGAATTTAAATCCTGGGAATTTTGGAAAAATGTTTTTAAATGAATTTGAACAACAAGTTTGGGAATCTTAAATCGTGGGAATTTTTGAAATATGTTTCAAAGTGTCTGAAGAAAATAATGGTGTATTATTTTGGGAAATATTTTTGAATAGAAATTGTTTTGAAATGAATTTGTGGAAGTAAGGAAGCACTGAACTCACTTCAGTAGCTGGAAAATAATCCTGGTGGTAATGGCCACATCATTAGTATTCATTTTCGAGTTTCTAAGTGATGGATTGCTCCGGATGGTTTGGTATAAATATTGTTTGGACTTGTTTGATAAACAAGTTTGTTTTAGAAATTCCAAAGGGAGATTGTTTGGTAAAACCAAGTTGTTTTGAAAATAAGGAGGTATAATTTGATATACCAAGTGGGTATGTGTTATTTATGATTTCAAAATGGTTTTGAAATAAAACAGGGTAATTGAATTCTGGGAATTCTTTTTAAAAGATGTGAAAAGACAAAGGGAATCAGTATTTAATTTATAAAGTGAAGTTGATATAATTAAGTACGGAAAATGAAAATTTTAATCCTGGAAATTAAAATTTAACTTGAGTAAATCTAAAGGAATAAGATATACTGGAATTTAACTTAAGATAAGTTAAATAAAATTTAATTTGGATTTGAATTGAATTGGATATTAAGTGGAAAGGAAGGATAATTGTATAAGTATAAGTTACAATTATTGAATGGACCGAATACACTTAAGCCCTAAAGTGAAATAAATAATCTTGGAATTATGGATATAAGATGTAAATGGACTCAAATGAGCAATATAAGATTTTAAAGTAAATAAGTTGAGAAATAAATTTGGATCGAATTGAATTTAACTTAAATTAATTGAAATTGAGTTGAATTTAGATTGAATTGAAATCAAAAATTAAGATGAGCTATAAATAATATTGAATGGGATTAAGTTCTTATTTAAATTAGTAAAAAAAGGGTATGGATTTAAGTTGGTTAAATAAAGTTTAGTTGAACTTGAATTAAATTGAAAAAAGAATTGAATTTGAAGGAAATTTAATTAGGATGAAAATGTTATTGAATGAATTAAATTCTCACTCAACTAAATTCAAAGAATAGTATGAAGATGAATCTAGCATAAGCTAAATTTAAATAAAATTGTTTGGTATTTTAGTAAATGAAATAAAAATCAAATGTTGATTTAAGATTGGAAGAGAATTAAAATTATAAAACAAACTGGCATTTGATTAGATAAGAATCAAATTAAAATGGAATAGAATTGAAGCAAGAAGAAATGGAGTTATTATGGAGTTGGACTAATTTAAGAAAGTTGTGAAATGATTGTGTCGAGCTTTATGAAATGGTTTTGAATGGAAATGAGAATGTATGGGTGCAAATAATTCAGAATGGAATAGAGTTAATATAAATTGAGTTGGAACTAATTTAAAATGGTTATAAGGTCAAGAAATTGTTAATTGCTTGGATAACATCAAATTTGCATATTAAATTAGTCATTTTGTCATAGACGGAAGTAAATGAATTAAAGAAGTAAATAAGATTGGTTTTTGAATCAATTGGATGAGTATGAGTTGTTTAAAATTGAAAATGGATTGGATGTAAGCAAGTGGGTTGTAAACCTTCAAATTAAATGAAATGGTATGTGAATTAATTGAAAAACAGTTGAATTAGTATTGAAGTTATATAAATTGCTTCGGAAAATGTTTAGTATGCATTGCTTAGAATTCATGTGTTTTACTGTTGCAAATAAATGAAATGTTATTGAAATTTCATGGTTTTGAAAACTTATGTGCTTGTTTGAGTAAGTACAGGTATGGGAGGCAATCAATTAGAGTTTGGAGCGCATAAATGCATATATAATAAGCCGTCCGCGGGTGCGGCGTAGTGGAAAGGAGACCTGGGTTCTGGTAAAAAGACTCAAGTTCGATTCCTACCATGCGCTTCCCTATCCTATATAAATTTACCCGGGGGTATGGGGGCTTGGATCAGCAGACGGCTTTACTATACCCTCCTCAGGAGTTTATCGGTCCGTTGGGTTCTCCTGGGTTTTCAAAAAAAAAAAAAAATTCCGACCGTGTGGATCGATGTATATATATTTATCATATATGTGATATTGTAAAAGCCTCTCCATACAAAGGAAACACTGTCAAAAAATTTCGAAAATTTTGGGAGTTAGTAAGTTTTTGAAAGTTTTGAAAAAATTTGGTTAACTAGAAAAGTTGATTTTTGGAACAATGTGAAGAATCCAAGTTCTTGAGTTAGAATGAAAGCTAATGGTTTTGGATTAAACTAATGTTTTTTGAGAAGTGAGTGTAAGTTTTAATTAAGTGGGTTTTGGGTAAGTTAATGGATTAAGAGAGTATTTTTCCTACCTTAGCAAATTTTGAGGATGAAATTATTATAAGGGGGAGGATTGTAACGACCCGGTATTTTATCGATAGTTTTTGAACATTTAATTCATTTTAAATGTTGAATAAAGATTGTTAATTGATTTCAAATACAAAGATTTTGGTTGAATTAATAAAATGAGTTATAATTTCAAATATAACGATTTCTAAAATTTATTTAAAGTCTAGTTGGATTTGAATTATAGAATTTGACTTTCGGATGGAATCAAAAGTCAATAAGTTAAAATTTGGAATTTTATATTAATTTAATATAGTAATAATGTAAATAATTAGATTTTGATTTAAATTGAATCGGGATGATTTCTCGTATGAATATAAATTATATATGATTAATAATTAAGTTAGTAAGTTTTAAAAGTGAAATTTTAAATGATTTCGACGATTTTGAAAATTGCTCGATTTAATCGACGAGTTGAAATAGCATTTCGAGACACAGTCTCGGAATTCGATGAAACCAGTTCCATTGGATCTGTAATAGTTAGTTATTATCGAATTTCATATTTCGTGACGTTTGGAGTTACCTTTTGTTCGTACGGGTGAGAAATGCGTTGGAATTAAAATCGAAAATTTAATATTTAAACTTGGTTCAAAAAGCTAACTTCCACATATGATTGAACTGGGTTCTGAAACACATTCCATTGTGTTCGGAATGCGGGTAAAATATTATAAACGCCATGCGGCATGTGTGGTTTGGAGTTTGTTTGGAAAATCTTGTTAAAATTGGAGATAATATTAAAATAATATTAATAAACGTTTATATAAATGCGTTCTAACAGCAGACCCTAATCTTTTCTTCTAGCCGCCACCTAAGCCATCAATGGTCGAAAACCTAACATCTTCTCCCACGTTTTTCTTTTCATCCATGCAATAATTTTGAAAACTTCCAATTGCATTATTGAAGAGCTCGTCGAGCTTCATCTATCCATACGGTTAAGATCTCATTTCGTCGATCAGAGGAAGAATATGGAGGCCGCGCTCGTGAGGTGTTCGTGCACGATTTTTTGTGCAGGGAGGCCGAGCACGGCGAATCTTGGGCCGAAGGAAGGTGGCATGATGGGCTACCGTGCGGCATTGTCTGATCGACGTTGAACTCGTCGTTGGGGCGGCGGTGGTTATCGAGAGGACGACAATGATGGGTGTTGTTAACCCTGGAACGAGCGCGTTTGAGAAGAAGCAAATCACGGCCGTGATTTGCTGAGGATGGATGTGCGACAGATCTTGTTTCCGTATAATATTATATAATAATAAAAAGAAATTGTTTTAAATTATAGTTCAAACTTTAATAATTCATATTGATGCATACGTTGTCAGATTTCGACGAAACTGGCGGCGTTGGAGTCGCAGCGACGCGATCTACGTTACGATGGAGATCTGAGGACAATTGGAGCTCGCGAAAATTTTAGGTTAAATCTAAGGCGGTCGATTTAGTCTAAAATGGGAACACTCGGCATTTTAACTCAATGTGAGTTAATCTCACTCACATTTGGATTTCCATAATTAATTTAAATAGTTAAATTTAAATGATTGATTGATTGTTTGGACGTGATTATTATTATCAGTCTGCATATGATATTATATATGTATATATATATATATATATTAGAGTGATTGATATTCCCGCACCACATAGCAGATGAGATCCTATGAGCCCCGCATAATAGAGGATGACCCTTTATACCGCGATGCTCCCCTCGAAGTGGGATTTGGTATTTTATTTGTTATGCAAACGTCTATGGATGCAGGAAAACTAGTTGGAGGGATCCAACTGGATTCCTCAAAATATTTTAATTATTTTTCATATCTGTGATATGTTTAATTGATATCATGTGATAGATTGAATTGGAAATTAAGTTATTAGGTGCTATGGTTTGAATGAATAAATTTTGGTATTTTAAAATATAGAATAGATTGAATTGAGTTTTTAAAGGAAATGAAAAGAAAATTTTTAAGTAAATATTTATTGAGAATTTGGATAAATCGAGTAATAAATATAAAAGGAAGTTAAACCAGGATATCAGTTTGAAATTGATTAAGTGTTTTGGAAACTGTGTCTTAAAAGGAAAAGTGGTATGGAAATTTGTAAACCGGGTTTATAAATGCAGTGGAATATTTATCAGTGGATAAATTTGGGAGTATAGATTCAAATGGAGTTTATAAGAAAAGGTGCAATTCATTTAAAAATAAAAAGGTAATTTTATTTTTAAAAGTGGGAAAGTATATTTTTCCTGGAAAACTAAGTATATTTTCAAAGAAAGTTTTCAAAGTATAAACTAGAAGTTTAAAAATGTTTTTTAAGAATGTTTTAGAAATTTATCATTTCAATTATTTTTAAGTGAAGAGTAAATATTTATATAAGCTAATTATGATAGTTAATTTTTTTAAAAGGTAAATTAGTAATATGATTTTTTTAAAAGAATTTTAACATGAATATTTGATATAATGAATTTATTTTAAAAGGAAATTTTGGTTTAATTTTTACTCAAAAACTCTTATAGAATTTCTTAAGTATTATTTTATTTAAGTAAGTAGCCTTGATGTAAATAATTTAAGTATATTTTTTTTGAAAGCGATTATAACGAGATGGGAAATGTGTTTTAAAAAAATAAAAAGTAGTTTTATTTTTAAAAAGTGTTGGAAGAAATTTACGGGATTTGAACATAAATTAAATTGGGATAAATCGAATAGGATTTATAAAGGATTATATGGGTTATATTGAAACGGAAAATGTATCTCCCTGAAAGCCAAGTATATTTTCAAAGGAGATTTTTATATATAAGTTTAAGGTTGTAAAATTGTTTTAGGGAAATTTATTATTTTTAATTGTTTTAAAATTTTAAAGTAAATACTTTTCAAATTAATTTTAGTAGTAATTATTTTAAAAGTTAAATTAGTATTATGCTTTTAAAAGAAATTTTCTAATATTTATACTTTATATAGCACTTTTATTTTGAAAATAGTTTATGGCTTAAGTTTTACTTGGAAATTTATTATAGAATTCTATAACTATTATTTTGGATAAAGTGATTTAAGTAGTTTTACTGTACGTATAAACTCGTTCGTTCTTCTAGGACGTTTATAAGGAAATTCGTCCACTAATGGTTAGGAGGTGAACTCCGATCTTATTTTCGTCTGTATATTTCCTAAAGAACCGACGTAGAATTTATCAGGAAATAACGAACGTTGTTTCGAAGAGATCGGGATCGGATTTGAGATCCAAAAACAACTTTAATCCAACGAGTACATTTTCGTGATGAAGACAAGAGCTTGGAGTCGAAGATGGAGCAGTGAAGTGTAAGGGCTAATCGCCACTAATCCTGAGGGTGATTACAAAATGGATGTAGTACGAGTAGTGCCTTCGGTTCCGTTCAGACCCAGAATTGACTTGTATGGATGAATGCTTTCAGAACATCGTTAGGAGGACGATGAACATTCTAAGTGAGATGTGTTCTAAAAAGTTAACGCTTAGCCTCGAGCCTCATCAACCGGGAATGACTAAAAATTAAGGGTTATGCAGCAAGGCAAAGTGGCTAGCAACCAATTAGGGTAAGGTCATCCCTGTCTAGATATCACTTTTTTCGGCTGTGTGGGCGGTTGCTCATCCTAACTGCGGGGTGATCTTATTCGGGCTATCCAGTAAGGGGTAGTCTGGTCTTGTGTTGCATAGGATCAGGGAGGATCCTCGGTATGTTGATCTAGACCAGATACCGTGACAGGTGGTACCTAAGTGCCTAGTCATTAGTTGGAAATCCATTCTCCCTATATGCCTCTACGGTTTTGATTGTAGAACCTAGTATTGCTGGAATTTAACGAATGTAATAATTTCGGCTTTTTGAATAAGTATTTGTACTTAGACACTATTATAATATCAGAGAATTTATACGAAATGTTTGGTTATCGTAAGGTTAAAACCCGACATGTTTATTTGTGGCGTGGTCTTAGAGATACCTTTGATTTTCAAAGGATTTTAAAAACTTTAATAATTAAGTTGAGTGTATTTTCTCACGCTGGTTTTCCAGACTGAATTGAGTGTTATTTTATTATACTGCTCGGGTCAGGCCGAATATTATAAATACAAGATGGGATGTTGTGGAGCTCAGGAGATGAGCTGGATGGCGAGACGTATCATATGTACTTGAAATGTATTCTGTTGTGCAGTATAAGCTGTATAGTCAGCTTTTGTGTGGACAAGTTAATATGATTGTCCAGTAATTGTTTTGATTGTGATGTACTCTGATGATGTAATGTATAAAACAGATATAGTTTCTTTTTGTGTAAAGATCAGTTATTATCTATTATATTTTGTTCCGCTGTGATTGTAAGATTCTGTTATTTGTTTTAGTTCCTTCTTTCTTTTATCTTCTTTCTTTTCCCTTAGCAATCTGTCTTTTCCAACACTCAATCATTGGCATATTATACAGTGGCGTATTTGTGTCGATTTTCGAGGATCGAAATGGGCGGATCGTCGCACTTTCCTTTTATTTGAGATTGTGCTTTCATTGCTACTAAAATTGTTGCAGATTTTAGAATGAAACAATGGAATCGACGAGTTATTGCTACCAAAATTTGTAACTTATCTTTATTATTCACTTCAAAATATTTTGTTACAAATTTAAAAAATTAAATTTATTAGTTAGATGTACTTTTTGCTACCATGTTCTATTTATTTTATTCTGATTTTGATGAGTTTTATGTTTTGAAAATATTTATTTATTAAGTTTTCATTTTAAAATAATAAATATATAATAATTTTTGACTCAATTCTTGATATCTATTTTTTTTAGTAAGGATTGACCTTTCAATGGTGCCTAATTTGTTGTAGGCTTTATATCGAAATAATGGAATTAGTGAGGGTAGAAAGATTAAAATTTGGACAAGTTTTCAATTTTGGTATATTGCCATTGTTACTTCAATTAATTTTTTTTATTATAAAACTAAAAAATTAAATTTATCATTTAGCAGTATTTTTTTGCTAATCACCTTTCATTATGTGGTTCTAATTTTGATTAAATTTTATATTTTGAATAATGCATAAGGTTTTTCATTCTAAAATTAGAAACCACAGTACTGCAAGACGATGTTCATGTACAATTTTTGGAATTTATGTAAGTAATTCCTTTTGTGCTTTTAATTTACCACTAAATGCATACATTAGAAATTTTTTTTATAAATTTTAATGGAAGAGATGCACAATTTAATTAATTTAAAATTTTAATAACATATTCATTTTGTGGATAGGTTCATGATATTATAAATGAATATTATCATATTCTTCTGTCATTGTTTTTTAGTTAATTAATTGTTGTCCAGTAAATAAACCTATTAATGATAATTAATTCATTTAATTAATATCAAAGAGGATTAATTCTAAAATTAATATGTGATTAGTTTTGATTTACGATCGAATCAATATAAATAATAAGTAACAGCAATAATTTGCATTTAATTCTTTTATTTGAACTCGAATTTAAATAATAAATATATTTATTGCAATTTACCCAATTGTATAAAATAACAAATGCATATTCACTGCCATATTGTCTCCAAATTTATGTTAATTGGTATCAGAAATTTTCACGCTCATATACAAGCTGAAATGAATTCAATGTTCATTTATTTCACATTTTATGGTGAACATATTCAACTTGTTAGATTTAATTAGAATAACATATGATTGATCTAGTCAATTATCATTCTTTACCCTCTAACTTGAATTAGGGTTATATCAAATATATTTTAATGTAGATAATCACAAATTAACTGTTAAGACTCAATTTAGAAAACCAACATTCTTAGTAATGTAATGCTTCCTATTTAGGAATAATTTATAATTGATGTTGGCGTTTATTGTATAATGCCAACATCTCCTAAAAAATATTCGTTGTACTTTTATATGTTTTGAAATTATTTAAGCATGTTTATAATTTATGGTTTCCTAGCAGCGATCAAGAAAAATCCAATTCGAAAAAATGACAGTCTAAAAGCATATTTTTCTCCATGATATAAAACTAAAAAGTATGCCTATAATTTCATGGCTAAAAATTTATGTGAAACATGTGTGCGTAGAACGAGTTTGTTCTTGTGTATCATTGTTCTTGCAAATTGGCAAGACAATAAAACATGGTCACTTGGTGAGTTGAGGTACTAAGGTAACTGTGACACTCCATAAAATTTAAATAATTAATTAATAAAGGGTTATTATTTTATGTAAATTCAATTTTTCACAAATGGATGAATTATGTGATGAAACATATATCACTGCAAAGAGTATACTTTTCTAGTCAAGTTTCACCATAAGAAATTATGAATCAAATAAAGTGATTAAATGTTATAATCAAGTGTAAAATTGAAACTGAATTGGGCTAAATGGGGTCCCAAGGTCCATCAGTATCCAATATGTTAAAGAAATAAGGCCCATAGTCCAAAGAGAAGTGCGCATTTACTTCTCATTTTCTCTTTTTCTTACCAAATGAAGAAACAATAACCTAAAGCAAGATTCAAAACTTAAAATCAAATCATCATTGATTTTAACAAAGCTTGAATGTAAAAAGGTCAAAACAAGGAGAGCAACAAGTAGTTATCAAACTCAAATGGGTCTATTGGTTTTTGAGACTATGGCAAGGTCCAACTAGCAGATTCGTTGGGTATGTATGTATGTATGTATGAATTTATTTAAATGGGATTTGATTCATTCTTCCATAATGTTAATCATTATTATATAATTTTTGAAAACGAGTTTGACTCGTTTTATATGCGTATATATATAATGTGAAGGTTTTTATATGGAAAGAATATTATGGAATTAATTAGAATATGATATTGGAAGCGTTGATGAGGAATGAGGAAAAATATTTTATAAATGGATTTGAAATCATTTTTGCATATGAAATAAAATGTGTGGTTTTGACATGAATATATCAAATAGTATTAATAAATATTTACGTTAATTTAAGTGATAGTCACTATGCTACCATGCAGGCCCTAGAATCGGAGAGATTGTCTCTTTCCCAATGAAAATTATCTCCTGGAATGTGCGGGGTTTGGGGGACCCATCAAAGAGACATGCCGTCAGTCTCATTCTATCCCCTCATAAAGCGGACATTCTTTTCCTGCAAGAATCTAAACTATCTGACCCACCGCAATCCTTAATTAGACGCATGGGGGAGTCTACCCTTACGGGTTGGGCCCACATCAATGCTGATGGGTCTAGAGGAGGTATTATCACCGCGTGGAATGAAGCTGTCTGGTCCCATTGTCATACTTCTGCTCACCCTTCTATGTTACATGTTACTCTCCGCCATATTCAATCAGGCATAATTTATTTCTTTACAAATATTTATGGGCCTCACAATATTCTTGAGAGGAATGGGCTTTGGGCCAACTGTTTCTCCTTCGCCTCTTATCTCAACGGTCCTTGGATTGTTGGAGGGGACTTCAACACCACCCGATTCCCTGATGAACGCAACTCTAGACTGAATTCCCTTGACTCTGACTCATTTAACTCCTTCATCGACGATTGTTCCCTCATTGACCCGCCTATCAACAACCGCCAATTCACCTGGTTGAATCGTCGAGCTAGCCCTACCTTAGCTAAGTTGGATAGATTCCTCTTTAATCCAGCCTGGGATGACCTCCACCCCCTTTCCTCGGTCTCCGGGCTTGCCTCAGTCATCTCTGATCATTGTCCCATTATTTTGGACACTGGTTCCCTCCCCGATTTCAAACGTCCCTTTAGATTCGAGCGTCTTTGGCTTTTGGAACCCTCTTTTGACAATTTCATCAAGCAGGTCTGGGCCCAGCCCTCACAAATTCAATCGGCTTCGGCCAGAATTGTTTTTAAGCTTCGGTCCCTTAGGAAAATCATCAGACCTTGGGCCAAATCTGTGTGGGGATCTCTCCGTGCTCGTATCTCAGTAACACAGGACGAAATTTTAGTTCTTAATATCCTTGAGGAGTCTCGACCACTGACTGACGCCGAGCGATCTCGCCTGACTACTCTAGAATCAGATTTAGATAGATTCGTTAAGCAGGAGGAGATTGGCTGAAAATAGCGCTCTAAAGCCTTGTGGTTGAATGAGGGAGACAGGAATACTTCTTTCTTTCACCGTCTTGCTAGTGGCCGCCGCAGATCCACCTTAATTCCCGAGATTATCCACAATAATGTCACCTATACATACCTCTCCGACCACCTCCGCTTGTTCACTAATCACTTCATAGGCATTCTCGGCAAGCCTTCCCCTCCCCTCCCTGCCATCGATTGGTCCCTCCTTTTCCCAGCCCCCTCCCCCATCTCCATCGGTCATCCATTCTCCGAAGAAGAGATTTGGGCCGCCTTAAAAGGAATGTCCGATGACAAAGCTCCCGGCCCAGATGGTTTTGGCCCACTCTTTTTTAAACACTTCTGGGATACGGTTAAATCGGATGTACTTGAATTATGCGCCGAATTCCAATCTGATCCCGCTTCAATCTCCAGATTAAACTATGCTAGTATTATTCTCCTCCCCAAATCTCCTGGTGCCAACTCCCTTTCCTCCTTCCGTCCCATCAGCCTTCTCAACACAACATTCAAAATTATCATAAAAGTTCTTGCCAACCGTCTTCAATCTATTATTGCCCCGCTGGTCGGAATCGAGCAGTCAGCCTTTATTCTTGGCAGAAATATCATGGACTGTGTTGCATCCGCTCAGGAAATCATTTCTTATTGCCATCAGTCGTCGACCCTAGGAGTTTTGCTGAAGCTCGACTTCTCTAAAGCTTTTGATTCGGTAAATTGGAACTTCATTATTGACCTCATGAGAAACAGAGGTTTTCCCCCCAAATGGTGCAATTGGATTACGCACATTCTCTATTCTAGCCTATCTTCCATATCGATCAATGGTGCTTCAGAGGTCACATCAAGTCCGCACGTGGTCTTAGACAGGGTAATCCCCTCTCCCCTCTTATTTTCATCTTGGTTGCAGATGTGTTCAACAGAATGATCAAATTAGCCTCAGCCAACTTCTTTTTCTCTGGCATTAAACTCCCGAATTCCTCTTTTTCTGTTTCCAACCTCCATTTTGCAGACGACACATTGCTATTCGCATCCCCCCAGATTGAGCGTTTGCACTGTTTAAAAGTGGCCCTATACTCCTTCGAGCTTATTTCCGGCCTCTCCATTAACTTTAACAAAAGCTCGGTCATCATGTTGGTTAACTCTGACCATCTTGGACTCCTCGTTTCATCTTTGCTTAACTGTAGCCTCTCTGATTTTCCTCTTTCCTACCTTGGTATTCCTCTCAGTCCATCCAAGCTTCATAGATCTGATTGGACCCCCTTAACATCCAGGATTGAATCAAGGCTCCTTAGTTGGAAAGCTCACTCCCTCTCCGCAGCTGGTTGTCTCGTCTTAGTCAAATCCGTTCTATCAGCAATCCCGTCGTATTGGATGTCTTTTCATAAACTCCCATCTTAGGTCATCAACCGTATGGATAAAATCAGAAGTTCTTTCCTCTGGAATGGTAGCGGTGCCAAAATATTAGTCAGCTGGTACACTGCCTGTCTGCCGCTAAACCAGGGTGGTCTTGGCATCACCAATCTCAGTTCGTATAATATCGCGCTTCTCTCCAAGTGGATCTGGAGAATTCTCTCCCCCTGCAACTTCATATGGAAAGAGTGGATCCTTTCGCTTCATTACTGTTCTAACAGCCACCTTGTCATTCACCTCCCTCCGCGTTCCAGACCTTCTCCGTTTTGGGCTGGAGTGCTTCGTTCCCTTCCCCGTGTCAAATCCCTTTTTCATATTACTCTTGAAGATCGCAAAAATTGTGTTTTTTGGTTAGATATTTGGCACAACCAGCTTCCTCTTTCTAATTCTCTGACACATCTCTTCTCCCTCTCTCATTCCCCCTTGATTTCGGTAAGAGGCCGTGTCCGCTTTGGTCTAAAATTTCTCTGTCCCCCAGCCCTCTTTGACTCCGATGCTTTTTCCAACCTTATCTCCGCTTCTAACCTGCTTCTCTCTCTTCACCTCACCTCCAGACCGGATCGTGTTATCTGGGCTCTTGCGCCAGATAAGGGCTTCACCGTTGCTTCATGCTACTCCTATCTCCTTAACCCTGGCCGTCTCTTTTCCTTCCCCAAACTCTGGAAATGCCCTATTCCGCCCCGCATAGCCTTATTTTAGTGGTGTCTTGCTCATGATAGAATCAACACCAAATCGAGGCTCCTCCGTCTTCAGTATCAGGTCGATCCATCTTGCGTCTTTTGCTCCGATCATGTTGAAGATACCACTCATCTATTTCGGGATTGTGACTTCGCTTTCTCGATTTGGGCCGCAACTTGTGTTCATCTTCTCGATCACATCCCGGACCTGCCCATCATTATTGAACACTAGCAGTATAACCCCCCGAATCGCCCTCTAGATGTACTTATTGCTCTATTCTATTGGTACCTATGGAAGGAACGCAATGCTCAGGTGTTTAGCAAACCGAGTTCTCAGTTTGAAGGAGTTTGTCGACGTATTATTAATTTATTCGCCTCTATTTCAAGTTGCAGTCACTCGGCTCCTTTCAGACTCCGTCTTCCGTGCAGTGGTTCTTCCCCTACCGAATTAGTGGGTAGCAGCTCGGCATTCCCGCCTCAAACCTAGCTTAGTTTGTCACCTGCAGCTGTTGGCTCCTAGTGTAGCTTCTTCTCTTTTGGCTAGCTACTTTATCTTTCGTGTATATTTGCTTATGCTACTTGTTGCTGGATATTTTCCTTTATTTCTTTGTTGTATGGTTTTGGTGATCTTTACATTAGCATGTATCGCCACCGGTCAGGCGTGTTGACCGGCCTATATATATATATATATATAATTATTACGTAACCGGTTGTGTAGTGCCACGCTACACACCCGTCTTCTACCAAAAATATTTAATTTGTTAAATGGCTATAGTATGATTTTGGAAAAGATATATCAAATATATTTATTTTGAAAACATTAGTATATTTTATGAAATCTAAAGTATAAGTATATATTGGGTAAATGGATGGGTTGTTCGATTTTGATGTATGAATGAATGTTGGCATTCCACTTATGTTATGCAAGTATACTTGTAGTCACCCGCCGTTCTGTATCCCTTGAGCTGACGTTAAATCACTCTGGTCCAACACAAATTGTACAAAAGGACGAATAACTAGGAATAAAGAAGAAAAGGATAGAGGAAAATAAAAACAACAATACAGAGTCTCACAATCGCGAAACAAAATATAATATATATAATAACAAATCTTTATACAAAAAACTGTAACTGTGTTATACTTACAATCATTAGAGTACAACAGTCAACAAATCAATTATGGACAGTTATAATAACTTGTCCTCAAAAGTGTTGAGTACACAACATACACACACGGTGGAATATATTCAAGTATGTGGAATACGCCTGAGACTACTCCAGCAAGTTTCCTGTGCTCCATAGCATCCTAACCTGAATCTGTAATACTCGGTCTGTCCCGAGCATTATAATAAAATAAAACCCTAGTCAGTTTGTAAAACCAGCGTGAGAAAACACACTCAATTTGAATTATTACTGTTATCAGAATCATTTGAAAACAAAGGTATCTCGTAAGACCACACCACACATAAATACAATGGGTTTTTACCTTACGATAACAAAAATATTTTATATGAAATCATCTAATATGATAATAGTGTCTATAGAAAATAAACTATAAAATAGCCGAAATGCTTGACGTTTCAGCATGGTCGGGCACAATCAAAACCGTACAGCGCTTATTGAAGAATGGATTCCATACTATGACAAAATAAAGAACTACCTTCCGATGGTGCATCTCTATATAAAATGCAACGAGGTCTGACAAGAACATCTTGTACCCTTGCCACACAAGACTAGCCTGGCACTTGACTCTAGTACCGAAGATGATCACCACTAATGGGCCTGAAACGCGTACAAATGAAAGATAGTGATGATGATAAATGTCCACTCTAGATGAGTGATGATCATGCCCTAATGGGAGCGACCCACTTGGCCTTGATGCATGCCCTATTTTTGTCATTTCGCGGTTGATAAGGCTTAAGGCTACGTTTACCTTAAGAACAACATTCATACTTAGAATGCAAACATTGCTTTTTAGGCAAGCAATGTAATGATAGTATTCATCCATACAAATTGTTCTAGGTCTGAACAAACCGAATCTCCAAGTTCACCATCTTCATTATCTTCACAATATCACAATTCGTAACGCATAAATCGAATCGAAGTGGTTTTTGGATAATTAATTCCGATCGCAGTCTCTTCGAAATAATTAACGAATTTGGCCATATTTGATAACCGGTTATTCACTAGGCCCATATTTAATTTTTTAACATTTACTTCAAAATATCCTTACAAAGATATCTATTCAAATCTCTTCCAGTAATTCAATACTTGAAAACAATTCCAAATACTTATATCCATAACATGATATTTTCAAATCATAACTTACTTCAACACTTAGTGAAATATTTCCGAATTCAATTTATAGTCCATTACATAGAAAAATATCTCTCTATAAATCCTTTCGCCGCTAGAATATTTCCAAAACCTTTCAGTTTAACACTTAGGAAAATATTGTAAGTCCATTTTCTGAAATCATTTCTAATATCAATACTTAGGAAATATTTCATAACCCGTCTCCTAAATTTCCGGAATTATTAATAATTTTCCTTTTCCAATTTCTAAATTCGATTTTACTTATTTAAAATCTCATTTACCAATTTATAACTTCTTTTATGAATTCAGATTCATTTTCAAAGTTCAAGCATATAAAATTTTAGAAATTTTCTTAAGTCTCCAGGATCTCATTATAAGATTTCTCTTATAAAATCTCGTTCATTAAATAAAGCCCGATTTACAAATCTTGAGAGTATTTGTAAACAATTTCAACCAATTTCCAAAACTCTATATTTACAGAATAAGTATTTTAAAGAATAATAATAAATTTTCAAACACATTTAAGTAATTATTTAAAATATCAAACCCATTTTAAATAAACAACGATAACTAATTTCCAATTCATTTGTAAATAATACTATTCGATTTACAAAATTTGTTTATAAAACTTAGAATTCATTTCAACAAATTTAAATATTTAGATAACCAACTTCCTAATATATTCTATTCCAGTTAATAGTTTTTAAAACTATATAGTTTAATAAATAAATTTTTTCTTCAAAACTTAACTCTCGATAATAATTTATTTTTAAAATTTTACATAACCATTTTTATCTTTATAAACCTCTCTCGATTCATTACAACTCGATTTCATTTCCAATTTCACACTATTTCCAAGTTCCAAAATAGAATCTATAATTTCTTTCCAAGCCGATTTCCATATCTTATTTTAAATTCACACGGTGAATATATATTCACAATTTATCAAATGATAACCATTTTACTTTATTTATAAATATTGTTTATAAATTTTATAAAACTCATTTCCAGTCTATAAAGAATTAATACTAACAATTCCATTTATAAATTGATTTCTTTTTAAAACCCCATTTACAAATCTGTTTCCCAACAAATTTCAATTGTTTCTCAAATTCTCTAAAATTCCGATTCCAACTTCTTTGTCATATTTTTGAGAAATACTACTTAAAATTCAGTATACAAAATCTTTATCAATTATTTTAAAATCTCTATTTCCAATTCTCCCAGAAGTAGTTAGGTAATAATCCAAAATCCAATCATTAATTCTACTCAAATCGATTTCCACTTAAAATAATTATAATTTAAGAAATATTATTAAAATCCATTGTTAAGTTTCCTTGTGAGTGTATATGTGTGTATGTATATACATTTCAAAAATATATTTATTTTTGAAACTCCTTACGAAATAGTTAAGCATATTTCCAAAATCAAATCTTTTAATTAATCCAAACCATTCTTTATTCAATATTCCAATTTCCATATAATTTTTTTTTTGTTCCAAAATCACCTTTGATTTTTTTTTTAAGATTCAAAAATATTATTTACAGTATTTAAAATACCAAAATTAGGTCAATGCTACTATAGCATCCAAACAATCAAATCATACAACAACCCATAACAGATTATTCAGTTTCATCATATATCAGTATATAGGAAAAACAATCATTGTATTTTACAGAATCCAATTGGTTCCCTCCAACCTGTTTTCCTGCAGCCACAAACGTTATATAATATAAAATACCAATCCCGCTACGAGGCAGGATATCGCGGTAAAATAGGATCATCCTCTATTATGCGGAGGGCATAGTGTCTCATTCGCTACGACTGGCGAGAATATACCCAACTGCTAATATATACTACTATATATAATATAATATGACATCCAACCAATAGAAATTGATCCATTCATCCAGTAAACAATTTTCAATATTTTAAATCAAAACCAGCAATCCAAATGAATGGGATTTACTCATCTTGTTATTTAATTTGCAATCCGTTCCAATTTTAAATTAAATTGAACTGACGTTTAATTTAATCTAAAATCCTAGCTGACTTCAAAAATCTCAAGTCCCTTTCCTATGCGTAGCCTGCGTTGATACGAAAGCAACGCGACTCACCGCGTTCGATTTAGACATCGTATAAGCACGATATGAATTAATAACCGATTGATATAATTAATTTAAAAATTAAATTTCAAACTAAATACCCTAAGCAATTAGAGCCATTGATAAACTCATATTCCTATCCAGACCGTGCATTTCACGTTCTCCCTTGCATTCGAACAAACCCAAGAAAATCGTGAACGAAACACGTGACTCGATCGACTTCCAACGCCATCGTACACCTCCATGCACCACTCCACGCTCGTTGAAGGACGCCAAAGCTTCCATCTCCTCGTCACCATAGGTGCGATCGCTTGTACTATATCGAGCGCCACGAAAATGGCCAAGAACAGTCGCGTCATTTCATGGAAATCGCCGCCCCTCTGCCCTATGCGCTACTGCACCTCAGTCGACGATCGCCATTTTTCTCTCTTGAACTTCTAGCCTACCACCATCATAGGTGACTTACGAATGATGAGAATGATAGATGCATTCGATCTGGATTTTACTTCTGATCTTGCAAAAGTCCAACCATTGACGTGAAAGTGGATTCCAAGACGAGATGAATACGGAAGTGGATTCTAAGACGAGATGATTTTAAATCGAACTGATTCGTTTTTTTCTCCCTTATAAATTCGAACTGGTTCATCGATTTTTTTAAAGAAGAAGAAGGCGAGTACACGATTAGATGGTAGGGCGGCAAGCTTAGGGTGGCAGTGTATAGGGTTTGACTTTGATTTATAAATTTCTATATTAAAAATATCTTATTTAAGGCACCTTAAAATCCTGAACCCCTATCGAGGCATGTTGTTTGGCGTTCCTAATATTGTACCCCTATTCTGAACGCAACGAAATAAGTTTTGAGTCCTAATTCGATCGCATGTGGAAGATAGCTTTTGAATCCAATTATTATATTAAATTTTTGATATAAATTGTCAACGCATTTCTATCCCGTACGACCAAACGGTAACTTCGTATGCTACGAAAATTGAAATCCAATAATAATACACTATTACGGATCCAGTGGAACAAGTTTTTGTCAAATTCCGAGATGTGTCCCAGATTGCTATTTTAACACGTCGATTAAATCGATGGTTTTAAAAATTGGCGAAATCACTTAAAATTTCAATTTTAAAAACTTACTAACTCGATTCTAATTCAAATAGAATTTATATCAACATTAGAAATCATTTTCGATTGACATTCAATTCAAAGATCAATTAGTCACCATTTCCCTTTTTCGATAAATCGCTATATTTGAAATTTAAATACATTCTATAATTTCAACCAAAATCTTCATTTTCAAAAATCAATTTATATTCCAAATCCAATATTTAAAAATATTCAAATATTCAAAAATCGAACGACGGAAAAATCTTAGTCGTTGCATTCCTCTCTCTTAAAAGAATTTCATTTCTGAAATTTCCAAGGTAGAAGAAATGTTCCAAACCCATTAACTTCTCAAAGCCCACTTAGTTAAAACTCGACATTTCATTTTTCTAAATTCTTTAATTTCAACCAAAACATTTAGCTTTCATTTCTAATTAAAAAACCTTTATTTCAAATAAAATTCAAAAATCAACCCTTTCTAGTTAACAAAAAATTTCTAACACCCTAAATTTCTGAATTTTTTTGGCAGAGTCTTCCTTGTACGGAGAGCCTTTTGCAATATGACAAATATGATAAAAATATATGCAACGACTCTCATGGCCGGAAAACGCAATATATAATAGTATTTTTATTTTCCGCATGCTAAATTCATAAGCGTGCCATATTTTAGCGTTATTAAGCGAGTTCGCTTAATTTATATGCAATTGCATTACCAAAATCAGGCCAAATAGCTCCATATATCTGTACTTACTCCATAAAATCCATAAGTACCAATTATGTGAAATTTAATAACTTTTCATTTGTAGTTAAACACATAATTTGCATAACTAAACATGTTAAACATGTATTTATAAGCAATCATAAGGTTTCAATACTAGTTTCGTTACTTTCCATCGAATCATATACCATTTCATTCAATTCAAATGATTCACAAGCAATTTTACTTGCATCGAATTCATATTCCCAACCACTATATCCATATCCATTACAAATTGGTTCTAAACCAATTTATTCACTTTCCATTAATCCACAATATTTTTTTTTCTTCTGTTTATGTCGAATGATAGTTCAATCCACGTTACTTAGTGATATTCATTTAATAATGTAACAATTCCAGTTTATAGCTATTTTAAATTGCTTCTGAATCAGTTTATCCATTTTTATGGATTCACATTCCATCTATTCACAGAGTCCCGTTTCACTTCATTTTATATTAACGGTGTTTCATTCCTTGTCAATTTATTTATGAATCACTTCATAAAAGTAATATTAAGGTGTATTATAATCTTTTACATATCACTTATATTCGTTTCCACTTCAAAATTTAATTCCATACTCAATTTCATTTACATAACATCTCAAAACCATATTCAATTTATTTACACTTGAATTAAATTCATTTATAACTTGAGTTATCACCATTTCCATCCATTTTATTTTATTCGACAACATTCCAAAATATATTTAATTCGCTTACATATAAGTCAAATTCCATTTATCCAATTTCAAATAAATTACAAAGAATTCATTTTAAATTTGAAATGGCATTTCATTCCATGTTAAGTCAATAATAAACCATTTCTTAAAATTATCACTTAAGGTTTATTATAAACATTCATACTATTGCTTAAGTTCATATTCAACTTATAGCTTAAATTCCTACTTGATTTGAATCAAGCAATACTCCAAAACACAATTTAATTTATTTGCACTTACTAAAAATACAAATTTCATCAATCAATCCTTTAAACCATATTCAATTTGTTCACACTTAGGTTGAATTTCCATTCTTATCACTTAAGTTGAATTTATTTATTACTGTAGCCCTATTTTTCAAAAACCAATTTATATTTCAATATCCAATTCGAAAATTAATTTATCTAATTATTTTACTTCCATTTTACTTGAGTTAAGCTTCAGTTCAAAAATCATCTCATTTAACTTGACCTAAGTTAACTTCATTTTTAATAGTTAAACTCAGATTTTCATTTCTTTCAAACAAAATATTTAACCATCCTAACCTGGATTCCACTTTTCATTACCCTCAAGTTCACAAGTTATACAACTTATTATTCATAATTTCATAGATTCCATGTTGGAGTTCATTCCATTCAATAATTATAACTTATAGTTATATACCCACTTTACTATTCAAAATTATATTCACTTCAATTTGATATCATTTCCAATCCAATTCGACTTTATTTAACTTATCTTAAGTTAAATTTAATTCATTTAACTTACTCATGTTAAATTTTAATTCCAAATTGCAATGCTCCACATTTTCCTTTCTTCTATGCCATTTTCACAATTATAAGTTCAAAACTTATTTTCTTCTGGTTTCACAAAGCATATAGTTGAGAAATTTCAGAATTCAAACACCTAGTTTCATTTCAAATCATTTTGATATCATAAATATATGTATAGGCCCTTAGTATATCAAACCATGTTTTCAAAACTTCCGAAACAAACTTGGTTTTATCCAAGTCCACTCCTTTTGGGATTTGAACAAAATTAATGTACCAAACAAGCTTAGAGCAAAACAATCTTAGCCAATCACTATGGTAGCAATCCATCACTAGGAAACTCAAAAACGAAGGCTGATGATGCGGCCGTCGTCACTATAACTATTTTCCAACGACTGAAGTGAGTTCAGTACTTACTTACTTCCAAAATCCATTTTAAACATTTTCAATCCAAAAATACCTCCAATATAATGCTCCATTATTCTTTTTAACCACTTTGGAAAAATATTTCCAAAACTTCCAAGATTTCAAAATTCCCAAGTACTTAGTTCAAATCCATTTAAAATATTTTTCAAAGCTTTCGAGATTTTAAATTTCCAAATTATGGTTTGAATCCAATTTGGTTATAATCACATTCATAAGTTCACCTTTGAAATTCCCTTTGGTTATATAAACCATTTCAATTATTATAATCTTGTTTTGATTATAGTAATATCAACCAAACACTCCAAATTTACTATAATAATTTCTGAAAAATTATTCTTTTATATCAAAATATAGTTCGGATAAAATTATTTCATTTACCCACTTTAAAACAATACCGTGTCGGTTCACCTTGTTTAAGAGTTTAGAAACCCTTATCGATATAGTTGTACTTCCTGTATCGACCAGAATTCATAAACACTGAACCGATAAGTCAACACAATATAAAACAATTTATATTCATTAACAATTATGAGCTCATAAATATTAATACACTAAAACTCATTCTTAGGGTTCTACTGGCCCTATCTCTATTGAGTAATTCCCACCAAAGCCAACGTTCTCTCTTAACCTTCAGCTCCAATGCCAAATGTAGTGACCCACCATTCCGTACTCTTTAAGCTGACATTAAATCACTCTGGTCCAAAACAAATTGTATGAAAGGGAGAATACACAGGGGTAAAGAAGAAAGAGATAGAGGAAAATAGAAACAACAATACAGAATCTCACAATCGTAGCGGAAAAAATATATAATATATATATAATAACAAATCTTTATACACAGAAAACTATAACTGTACATACAATCATCAGAGTACAATAGTCAACAAATCAATTTTGGACAGTTATAATAACTTGTCCTCATAGGTGTTGAGTGTACAACATACACACACAGCGGAATATAATCAAGTACTTGGAATACACTTGAGACTCCTCCAGCAAGTCCCGTGTGCTCCACAGCATCCTAACTTAAATCTGTAATACTCGGTCTGACCCAAGCATTATAATAAAATAACACCCGTGTCAGTCTGAAAAACCAGCGTAAGAAAACATACTCAATTTGAATTATTACTATTATCAAAATCCTTTGAAAACAAAGGTATCTCATAAGACCACGCCGCACTTAAATATGACGGGTTTTTACCTTACGAAAACCAAAACATTTTATATCAAAATCATCTGATATTATAATAGTGTCTATAGAAAATAAACTATAAAATAGCTGAAATGCTTGCATCTCACATTTCAGCATAGTTAGGCATGATCAAAAGCGTGTAGCGCTTATTGGAGAATGGATTTCATACTATGACAAGGTAAGGAACTACCAACTGGTGGTGCATCTCTAGACAAAATGCATCGGGGTCTGAGGAGAACATCTTGTACCTCTACCACACAAGACTGGCCTAGCACTTGACTACTAGTACCGAACATGATCACCACTAATGGGCCCGAAACGCATACAAATGAAATATAGTGATGATGATAAATGTCCACTCTATATGAGTGATGATCATACCCTGATGGGAGCGACCCACTTGGCCTTACTACATGCCCTGTTTTTGTCATTTCCCGGTTGATGAGGCTTGAGGCTACGTTTACCTTAAGAATAGCGTTCATACTTGGAATGCTAACACTGCCTTTCAGGCAAGCAATGCAATGATAATATTCATCCATACAAGTTGTTCTGGGTCTGCACAAACCGAATCTCCAAGTTCACCATCTTCATCATCTTCACGATATCACAATTCTTAGCACACAAATCAGATCAAAGTGGTTTTCAGATAATTAAATCTGATCCCGGTCTCTTCGAAACGATTAACGAATTTGGCCATATTTGACAGTCGGTTATTTAGCTATCAAATTACACACAGCGATCACTAGGCCTATAATCTTTCAAAAACATTTACTTCAAAATATCCTTACAAAGACATCTATTCAAATCTATTCCAGTAATTCAATACTTGAAAACAATTCCAAATACATATATCCATAACATGATACTTTCAAATCATATCTAACTTCAACACTTAGTGTCCAAATTTGAATTATAATCCATTACTTAGAAAATTATCTCTATACAAATCCTTTCGTCCCTAAAATATTTCCAAAACCTATCAGTTCAACTCTTAGGAAAATATCATAAGTCTATTTTCCAAAATCATTTCTAATATCAATACTTAAGAAATATTTCATAACTTATCTCCTAAATTACCGGGATTATTAATTATTTTCCTTTTCCAGTTTCCAAAATCGACTTTACTTATTTAAAATCTCATTTATCGATTTATAACTTCTTTTATGAATTCAGATTCATTTTCGAAGTTCCCGTATCTAATATTTTGAGAATTTTCTTGAGTCTCTAGAATCCCATTATAAGATTTCTCTTATAAAATCTCATTTATTAAATAAAACTCGATTTACAAATCTCAAGAGTATTTATAAATAACTTCAACCAATTTCCAAAACTCTATATTTATAAAATAAGTATTATAAAGAATAATAATAAATTTTCAAACACATTTAAGTAATTGTTTAAAATATTAAACCCCTTTTAAATAAACAACAATAACTAATTTCCAATCCATTTATAAATAATACTAATCAATTTACAAAATTTGTTTATAAAACTTAGAATTCATTTCAAGTAATATTAAATATTTAAATAACTAACTTCCTTAAATATTCTACTTAACTAATAGTTTTTCAAACTACATAGTTTAATAAATATTTTTTTCTTTCAAAACTTAACTCTCGATAATAATTTATTTTTAAAATTTTACATAACCTTTTTTATCTTTATAAAGCTCTCTCGATTTATCACAACTAGATTTTCATTTCCAATTTCACACTATTTCCAAGTTCCAAAATAGAATCCATTATTTCTTTCCAATCCAATTTCCATATCTCATTTTAAATTCACGCGTTGAATTTATATTCTCAATTTATCAAACGATAATCATTTTACTTTATTTATAAACATTGTTTATAAATTTTATAAAACTCATTTCCAGTGTATAATAGATTAATATTAACAACTCCATTTATAAATCAATTTCTATTTAAAATCCCTTTTACAACTCTATTTCCCAATAAATTATAATTGTGTCTCAAATTCATTTAAAATTTCGATTCCAACTTCTTTGCCATATTATTGAGAAATACCACTTAAAATTCATTATACAAATTCTTTATCAACTATTTTAAAATCTCTATTTTCAATTCTCCTGGAAATAGTTAGGTAAAAATCCAAAATCCAATCATTAATTCTACTCAAATCCATTTCCTCTTAAAATCCCAAAATTCAACTTCTAATTATAATTTAAGAAATATTATTAAAGTCCCTTGTTTCAGTTTCCTTGTGTGTATGCATGCATGCATGTACATATGTATACATATTTCAAAAATATATTTATTTTTGAAACTCCTTACAAAATAGTTAAGTGTATTTCCAAAATTAAATCTTTTATTTAATCTAAACCATTCCTTATCCAATATTCCAATTTCCATATAAATAATTTTATTTCCAAAATCACCTTTGAATTTCTTTTTGAGATTCAAAAATATTATTTATGGTAGTTAGAATACAAAAATTAGGGCCAGTGCTACTATAGTATCCAAACAACCAAATCACACAACAATACATAATAGATTATTCAATTTAATCATATGTCACTATATAGGAAAAACAATCAATATATTTTTGAGGAATGTAGTTGGATTCCTCCAACTTGTTTCTCTGCAACCACAGATGTTGTATAACATAAAATACCAATCCCACTTCGATGTGGGATATCGCGGTAATATAGGATCATCTGCTATTATGCGGGACGCGTAGTGTCTCATTCGCTCCAATCGGTGGAAATATACCCAACTATTAATATATATACTACTATATATAATATAACATGGCATCCAACCAATAATAATTGATCCGTTCATCCAATCAACCCATAAATAATTTTTAATATTTTAAATTAAAACCAATAGTCCAAATGAGTGAGATTTACTCACCTTGATTTTTAATTAGCAATCTGTTCCAATTTTAAATTAAATTGTACTGACGTTCAATTTAATCTAAAAGCCTAGCTGACTCTAAAAATCTCCAATCCAATTCTTATGCGTAGCCTGCGTTGATATGATCGCAACGTAACTCGTCATGTTCGATTTGGACCTCATATGAGATGATGTGAATTAATAACCAAACGATATAATTAATTTAAAAATTAAATTTCAAACTGAATACCCTAAGCAATCAGAGCTATCGATCAACTCAACTTCCTATTCAGGTCGTGCATTTCAGCTTCTCCCTTACGTTCAAACAAACCCAGGTAAAATCATGAACGAAACACATGACTTGATCAACTTCCAGCACCATCGTATACCTCCGTGCACCACTGCATGCTCGTCGAAGGACGCCAAAGCTTCTAGCTCCTCGTCGCCGTAGGTGCGATCACCTGTAATGCCTTGAGCGTCGCGAAAGTGGCCAAGAACAGACGCGCCATTTCACGGAAATCGCAGCTGCTCCGCTGCCCCATGCTCCACTGCCCCTCAATCGATGATCTCCAGTTTTTCTCTCAAACTTCTAGCCTACCACCAGCATCAATGACTTACGAATGATGAGAATGATTGAAGCATTTGATCTGGATTTTAATCCTGATTTTGCAAAGGTCCGGCCATTGACGTGAAAGTGGATTCCAAGACGATATGAATACGGGATTGGATTCTAAGATGAGATGATTTTAAATCGAACTGATTCATTTTTTTCTCTTATAAATTCGAACTGGTTCATTTTTTTTTAAAGAAGAAGAAGAAGGCAAGTACGCGGTTCAAATGGTAGGGCGGCGAGCTTAGGGTGGCTGTGTATAGGGCTTGACTTTGATTTATAATTTTTTATATATTAAAAATATCTTGTTTAAGGCAGCTAAAATCCCAAACCCCTATCGAGACATGCCGTCTGGCGTTCCAAATGTTATACCCCTATTCCAAACGCAATGGAATAATTTTCGAGTCCTAATTAGATCATATGTGGAAGATAGCTTTTGAACCAGATTATTATATTAAATTTTCGATATAAATTTTTAATGCATTTCTAACCCATATGACCAAATAGAATTTTCGAACACTACAAAATTGAAATCCATTAATAATACACTATCATGGATCAAATGGAACTGATTTTTATCGAATTTCGAGACTGTGTCCCGGATTGCTGTTTTAACGTGTCGATTAAATCGATAGTTTCAAAAATTGATGAAATCACTTAAAATTTTAGTTTTAAAAACTTACCAACTTAATTCTAATTCCAATAGAATTTATATCAACATTAGAAATCGTTTTCAATTCATATTTAATTTAAATTTTAATTATTCACCATTTCCATATTTCGGCAACTCGCTGTATTTGAAATTTAAATTCATTCTATAATTTCAACCAAAATCTTCATATTCAAAATTCAATTTATATTCCAAATCTAATATTTAAAAACATTTAAAGATTCAAAATCAAACAACAACAAAAATCTGGGTCACTACATGTGTTATGCTAAATGATTGAAAAACTTGCTTGATTTGGAAATAAATGAATTATTCAAAGCTTGGCTGCGAATGACTTGTTAAATATACTAGTATTGCTAAGTATTCCATGAATTAAATGCAAGTAAAATGAATGAAAATGTGCTTTGAATAACTACGAGTGATTTTAAATACTTGTTTTATTTTTAAATATAAGTATATTGGACGTTAACTCGCCAATGATATGATGTGCAAATTTATTGTATCACGTTGGTACTATGATGTGAAATTGTGAATTGTTGTTTTTACATTGTTGAATTGTGATGCACTATTGTTTAATGAGATGAAATGCATATACACAACATTTGTTTGATGGAATATGGAATATAACATCATTTTACGAATAAATGACATTTAGAAAAGTCAAATGTTTGAAAATTAATAAATTTAACATTTAACAAGAATGGTACATGGTTAGACTACTAGATGCTAATATCCATCTTAGCGACTGATTTGAGGGTTGTAACCTGAATCATGGCAAGCTTTTCCAATGTCATTGTGTCCAAATGATATATTGCATGGATATATAATGATCATGAAGACTTTGGAACATGAACGGGTAAAAGCAGTGCTATGTGGTTGAAACTTAAATGGTCTATAACACAATATGGATTATAACGCCTTCAAAATCCATAAGGGTGGATGCAAATAAGGGATCATGTGAAGTGCACTCACAGCTGATCGAGAGTATATAGGTGAAACATACCATAATAGCCTATCGAGGTAGATGGTCTAATAGGTGGTGAATGCAAAAGGGTGCACCAGTCCGTTTTCTTGTGAAGAACTCAAAAAAAGAATAAGAAATAGGACTCTAATAAGAAAATGTAAAAAATGTCAACTTTATAAAATGGTTTACATGAAATGATGATTTACATTTATGTATAGCAAAGGGAAACTCATATAGTATGGATAGGATGTGATACCCCGAGTATACTAGAATTGTAATTGTGAGTCAAGATGAATAGAGCTATGACACATGTGTTATCACTGAATTATGGAAATGAATTATGGGCAAAATTTGGTATGGTATGAGTGACCATCTATGTATTTGAAAATGTCACCATTATAACTGCCACTGTACATTTATTGCTTATGATTTTTTATACTCACAATTAGATTTTTAACCTGACTCGGGCTTTGTTATATATTTAGCAACCTCGATGATGGATTTAGGGGTATACCCAAGGGATAATTATATAATGTGGTATACATATCTAACTCGATAACCAATCTTGTTCAAAATAATAGGTGTTTTCTTTCTATTATATATTCAGTATAATGTGTTATATTAATTAATTATTCTACTTTAAAGTATATTTAATAGAAAATAGATAAATTATGTGTTTATGATGGTAGTTACAAATAGTTGTAATCATGAATGTTATATCATAAAATTATAGAAATAAATCATTTTAAATGTTTCTAGTTAAAGTGCATCAAGATCGGATATCGATATATCCGTTGAGACTAGAGTACGTAATGCTCTCCAAATTTTGGATAGTGTATTACTCATGACTGATGAGGGCACCTAAGAGTTACGTACTAATAGTTATTGGATAACTATGAAATGATTCACTTGGTAGTTTTCTGTGGGGTAGTATAACTAAGGTCAAACCGAAAATATTGATGTGATCGATTTACATAGTTCTCTCGACTTGATAATATTGTGAATCTTCAACCTAAAAATTCTGCTTTTATTATAGTCAAATCATGGCATTGTGTCTATTGGATGACTATAGTTGGGCCTAGAAAAGTATTGGAAGTGAAGCATTATTCAAGAGAGGATTCGATTCCTCGGTAATATAGGGTTAGTATCACGGTCAACGCTAGTTAACTCAAAGTCAAATTGTTTTGCCAGAGCAGTTCGATTAATAATAATAATTATTTTTGAACTAAAGATTTTGTTTTTGGACTGTAGAGTTAAATGTGGATAATATTGAAATTTTGACTATTACCAAATTCCTATGTCCAAAGTAATATAGTTTGACACGAAGAATTAGTGTAAATAAAATTCACAACCGAGTAATGCTTAACAAAGTGAAATTAGATTTTACCAAAATCAAGTAAGCAATAAGTTTGGTCAAAATATCACACCACTGCTAGGTGACTTATGAATGTTAATATTTGAATAGTTCGATATTAGTCGCTGACTAAATTTACACTCAACGAGCCACGCAACCGAAATGATGAATTCTCCTTTGACCAAACGGTTTGATTATTTTATAATTGTCATAAATTAACTAAATTAATTAATATTTATGAAATACTAATTATAAAATTTGATTATGATTAGAGGAACAAATATTATCAAATATACTTATAATAGTTATAAATAAATCAGTCGATATACGATATCGATAAGCGAATGCTTTTGATTTAATAAAATAATATTTTCTTTAGGCTTAAATGGTATTTTGGCTCATCATGGTGGGTGAGATTTTTGGTTGCAATAGGGACGTATGGGGTAGTTCAAAATGGGGTAGAGATGTTAAATTTTGGATAGCTTAGATTGAGGGAGAATCGGTATAAAATGAGATCCACTATTTTATCTCTTATATCCACTATTTAAACATTCCCAACCCTAATGGAAAATGATCTTTGGTTGCCTTTTCATCCTTCGATTACTGGGAAAAAATATACCATAGGTGTTCCATCATATCAAGCTCAAATCAACTCAAAGTCGATCATTATTCAATAGTCAAAGGTCAATGGTTCAAGGACCAACATCTGTCGAATCGAAAATGTTTCAAAGGGAGAGTTCATCCTTTTAAAGTGCGCTTCAAGGCTTTGGTGCTTAGGTATGTTTTTATCAAATAATACTACACAATTTTCTAAATAATGTTTTGTAACGACCCTAGATTTTAATTTAATTTAAATTGATAATTGAAAGAAATTTTGAATAAAAATTATAAAATTAAATATAAATGGAAGCGAGTTTCCTCGATTCAAATAGAAAATATATGTAAAGTCATATGGATTTGAAATTTTGTATATATGTGAATATATATGTATATATTGGATTTTAAATAAAATCTTAAATAAATGATTTTGAATAATAAATAAATAAATTGATTTAAAAATTTACAAATGATGATAATTTGAGTTATATAAAATATATGTGTATATAGAGAAATATAAAACAATAATTTTTAAAGTAAAATTTATGATAAATATTTAAATTAAAAATAGTAGTAAAATAAACATTTGAGTTATAAATAGAGATAAATAAATAAAACATAAGCTATAAAATATAAGTAGGATTCAACTATATGGCTCGATTCTATATACAAAAATACGATTTTTAAAACTAATATGATGATTTTTCATTTTTGTATTTCAAGAGCAATTTGTATTTGAACCAAAAATGTTTTTTTGTCAATTTCTGATGATCAAGCGAATTTTAGATGTTGAATTTTTGTTTAAATCTTGCTTGATCCTCATCGATCCCAGGAAAAATCTTAAAAAAATTATCTATTGCAATAATTTTGTGAACGAGCTGTAAGTAGGGTTTAAGGACAGTAAAATATGCGTTTGGGTTTTCGGGTTTGTTCGCCTTCGTTGATGCATCGAGTGCGACCGCACTTTGGAGGATGGTAGCGGGGTGGAAGGAGAGGCCATGGCCGGAAATTCGTGACCTCCGGTGTTCGAGACGGCGAGGACGAATGGTTGACAGGTTGAGGAGGTGATGGGTTATGCGTTCCCAGGTTTGGAAATTTAACTCGATTTTGATTCAGAAGGAATGGGGGAGTTTTGGTGATCGGGGGTTGGTTGGTGGGATAGTCGACTTGCTCGACGTTGCAGGGTTGGTCGGAGGAGTTTGTAGGCTCCGTGCACATGCACGGTGCCGTGGGTTGTCTTCCTGATGAAGACTGGTTTGGGCAGAGGGGTATACTCGAGTTTTTCGAGTGGCTCCAGTGTTTTACTCGAGATTTTGAAGGGGTGGACTCGAAGGAGATATGGGGTAGCTCGATATAACCTGATTTCCATGTTTAAACGGCACCCTGTTCTATTTCTTTTTAAACTTAAACTCATTGTTTTATTTAAAGTTTAAGTATAAATTTAGGTTAGGTTAGATCTTAGATTGGAAACAAAAGTTTTAATTTCAAATTGTTTCAATAACAAGCAATTAAAAGTATATTTTAACAAATTGAATCTGAAAAAAATGGGATTTAAGATCATGAAGGAATTGAATGGTTGATTAATTTATAATTAATGTTGATTGATCTAAGTTAATTACTATAGAAAGTAATTTAAAGAATAGTTAATAAAAGTTATTAACTAAGCATTATTAAACAATTAATAAATTAAGACAATCAATTGTAAATTGTTAATTACTTAATTAAAGTAATTAAGGAATTAATTACTTATTGTAATAAATTTTGGATACCTAAATTTATTAAGTTAATTAATTTAGTTTAATTAAAGAAAATCATTAGATAAATTGGTAACAAGTAATTTGTAATTAATAAATCAGAATTGGATAATAAATTCATAAGTAATTAATTAAATTGGAAATAACTTGTATAAATTACGATTAAACGATTCATTAATCCTGTTTATGAATTATTATCAAATGTTTGACCTTACTTATGAATGATTGTATTGTATGAGATGCCTTGAATTGATTGTCCTATCTGATCTGTGATATTTTGTTCTGTAGATTGTGGTATGTAAAATTTATTCATTTATGGATGATACATCTGTATATTATCTGTTAATCTGTGATGATTAAATGTTGTTGCACTATTGTGTTAAACCCCTAGACCACACTTATGCACACACAAAGATGGATTTCACGAGGAAATCAATTAAGTCGCAGATTTTGAAATGATTTTTAAAAGTTGAATATTTAAATTCAAATGTTTTGGAAATGGATTGGGTTTAAAAGTGAAAAGCAATTGAAAAGGGAATTTCAAAGATGGAAATTTATTTTGAATAACTGGATTAAGTGTTGGAATTTAAATAATTTGATTTAAATTTGAATTCAATATTGAAATTGAATTCTATAATTTGAAAACTAGGGATTAACGATATTATACTAGTTATATATGAGTTAAACCATTTTTAAAGTATTATTTTTGGAAATTTGAATTAACCCAAAGATTTGTAACTTGTATAAATGAAATCGGGTTTTTCTCTTGAAATAAGACTGTTGTTTCTAAATAATAAAAAGATTTCATAGGAGAAACGAATTCCAAATTATATAAAAGAGATTTCAAGTTTAAACTGAAATAGTTTACCAAATTATTGATGAATATTTAGAAATGAGTTTTGAAAATGAATATTTGGGAACGATTTGAAAGATATAAGTTAAATCTTGATTTAAAGATTTAATGAATTAAATCCAATTGAAATGGAATCGTTTTGAAAAAACAGGAATGAATCTTTGTGAAACTAAGTGAACTTTATGAAATAAATCTTTTGTTTAAAAGATTTGAAATGGTAATTGATTTAAATCATTTGAAAGAAAGTTTGAATTATTAAGTTGTGACTTAATTGAAGTCACAATATCCATATATTTTTAAAAAATATTTTTGCTCACTATTCGGTTTAGCCAGGAAAGGACCTTTGTGTCGTATAACCCATTCCGAATATGTGATTCGACGTTATGGATAGCATTTGAAGACCGGTGTTGAAGACCGGGTATTTGCGAGAGCGATAGGATGACTTATCGATTGTCTCTGCACTGAGTCGCGCCGGTATAGAGACTTCCTAAGTGATTTTGATGAATGTTTGATTGTTGATATTGGATGATTGGATGTTATGTTTGATTTACATATTGTTATCACTCTACAAGTTCCCTTAATTATTATTAGGGAAATCACTATGGGTTGAAATGATATATACCCGAATGATATGTAGATTAGGGAAAAATCGTTATGGTTTGAAATGATAGACTCGAGCGATTTTATGGATTTTATTAAATTCGAGATTACGGTTTGAAATGATATATAACCGTAAAATTTTAAGTTGCGGATTAAAATGATAAACATCCGTATCACTTGAATCTTGGGTAGATAATTATATACAGACACCGGATTGGTTAAATTAAATGATTTTTAATCCTAAATTTTTGATTTTAGTCAACTGACATTTTGAAATAAAATTTGATTTATGTAAATTGAATTATTATCGTAATTCAAGTTTTATGTAAAAGAATTGGATTTGGTTTAAAGGAATGGTTTAATGAAATTAAATTGAAATTTTAAAGTTGTTGAAGTATAATTGAAGTTTATCGAAATTGAGTTCTTAAAATTGTTTGAAATATAAATATGAAAATATTGGAATTGGAGTAATTTAAATTGATATGTCAAACATGGATTGGAAGCGATATAGAATTAAATATCGTATTGAAAATTTGAATTGAAACATTTGAAATTAGGTTTCGGAAGTTGAAAATAGTCCAAGGTTTTGAAATGAAATAAATAGTTTAAATTGATTAAAAATTTCAAACTCATATTTGAATATAAACTGTTTTAAAAAAATATCGTTTTACAGATTCTAAATTTTAAGATTTTCAAATTATTAAACTATGTTAACCTATATTAACCATATTAAATCATTTTAACCTATTTTAAACTAATAAAACTATTTTAAAGCTATTTAATGTATTTTAATTATATTTAATCTATTTTAAACCTATTTAACTATCTTAAATCAATTGAACAGCGTCTTTAATCTTAAATTAAACTGTTTAGAGTATTTTAACTATTTAAAACTAGTTATAACTATCTAAACTGTCTTTCTAAATTTCAAACTAAACAAAGTAGATGTGTTTATATTCAAATCCTCGATTTCAAAGTGAACAAATGATGATTATAACCTAAGTTGGGATTTAAATTGCATAATTGATTGGATATGATGATTTTGAAATGAGAGTTAACCTATTTTAGAAAATGTGACCTTTGAAAGAAAATATAATTTCGAAAGTGATATGGTTTGAATTGAATATGATATTTTGATATCAATGATGAATTGATTTTGGAAATTTAAAAGGACCATCAGGTGTGAAATAAGCGATTGGTCGTTAAAGAGACCGGGATCAGATATTGTCATACTCTCTGCCAATACCAAAAACCACTTTAACAACTGTGTATGCGGTGGAGATTCCGAAAATGAAGTAGGATGGTTTTGCGAACAATTTATGTATATGGTATGACGTGACCCTGACTCCCTTGAGTCAGCGTAGATGTGACTAAAATAGGAGCCATGCCCGGCCAAGTGAGATCATTCCTCCTATCGGACATATTTCTTCGATACATTCTATTACCTCTTAATTGATTTGGCGGCCACCCTTGATTTTGATTTGGGAGTGTGTCCGAGACTCTGAGGTGGGCGATAGTAGCTGCTATGCGTTATCACCAGTCCGGATCGGCAATTGGTATATCTACCCTAGCATTGCCTCGAGTGCCATGTTCACATGCCCTAGAGCACCTTCTACGAGTTTGTTTTGTACCATACCTATGGAGTACCCTCTGATAACCCTCCAGTTAACGAGGGGAGTTACGGTATTGTATAGATTATGGGAATATGTAAAATGTGTTAAGGGGGATATGGGTAACGCCTTGATACTATTTTAATACTTTTACTTTACTGTAGACATATTATAATAGCGTATTGTACTACATAGTAGATAGTTTGATAGATCCTTAAGGAATGGGAATCGTCGACATCTCTTAAGTTACTGCACTCATGTTAGACACTGGATAAGAGATGTCAAACCCCGTAAACATCTCTGACACCGTCCCACTCATATTTATTTACCGTTCATTTAACTTACATAAAATCTTTTAGTTCTGACTCGAGTGTTTTGTCTTTTCAATTCGCTCGGGCCAGCCTGAGCATTTCAGAGTTTAAAGACTTTATTTTTAGAGGACGAAGACGAAGATTTTGTACTACTATTATTATATTATTTCCACCGCATTCCTACTGTTCTGCTGCATTATTCATTTATCTCCGATATGTGTAACTCCGATTCTGTGTTGTATAATATAATCAAATGTTTTGTAAACAGCTTCATGAACTATTACTTGATTATTATATTTTGGCATTCCGCTGCAAGATTCTGTTTTTTTCTTTCTCTACATTTTCTTATTTACCCCAATAACAATCTGCCCCTTTGTACGGTTTGAGTTTGACATATGTGTTTGCTTAAAACGTCTAAAAAGGCATGTCATTACAGTTGGTATCAGAGCTTTGGTTTAGCGATAGCCTTAGCTTTGTGGGGTCTGGCTCATATTAAATAGGGCAGTAATACCCTAGAATGAGTCATTGAGTGTATATATAGGAGAGAGCATATTTGTTAGTGTTATAAAAGATTTCTGTATTGTGTAAATTTGTTCCGTTTTGTACATATAAATTCTAGTTGGTGCAAAGGACGCTATGATATCAATAGGGATTTCTAAACACTTAATAGGACGGATTGACACAATATTGTTTTGAGATATGGATAAATGAAATAATTTTGCCTATTATATATTTTTGTATATAAATATTAAATTTTATAAATGAAATATTTGGTTGTATTATATTTGTTTGTTAGGTATTGAAATTTATGAGTATTGGTTGAAGGTCAGATTTACAAATAAAGTAAATATAAATTAGAATTTTAGAACTTAAATTCCGTGATTTTGGAAATTTCTTTCAAAGGATTTTTGGAATATAATACTAGTATTATTTGAAATTATTTTCAGATATAAATATTTCAACATGATTTGAAAGAAATATTTAAAAGAATTTTGGAAGGAAATAAGTTATGTACTCCCCTCTCTGTCGTTGGAAAATATTTCGGTGATGAGTGCACGCATCATCGACATTCATTTTCGAGTTTCGAAGTGGGAAGACTGTTGTAGTAGTAACTACACATTTGTTTGATAAATAAATTTTGATTTTAATTTTCAAATATGATTTGATATATATATATATATATATATATATATATATAAGATATGGTTATAATATTATTTGAAATAATTAAAATGAAACCCGACATTTCGTTCTTAAATTTCTATAAATTAGAGATTTCAATTATTGTAATGGAATAAAATTTTAACTAATTAATAATGGGAACTTCTAAAATTGAAAGTAAGAAATTAAATGCTAAGTTATAAATGAAATATAATAGAAATTCGAAATTTGTAACCTGTAAATAAAAAGGATTTGAAAATGAGAAAGCATTTTGCAAATTTAAAATTAATAAGATAAGCTTGTGTAACATTCAATTGTATTCCTAGGGCAATATATATAACTTACCAAATATTAAAAGTTGAAATGTTTAATGAGAAATATGTAATGGAATGTTATATAAGTAAAATTTAAGCAATGAAAGTGTTAAAGGGAATTTCTTTTATAAATAATTTTTTTGATATTATAATGGTTATAAACTTAAGTTATAATTGAAATGCTACTAATAAAATGTAATAGAAAAGTGAGTGCTGTAAGTAAAGGATTATAAACTTAAGTTAATGTTTGAAGCTATTGATAATTAAAGTGAATAATCAAAATGAATACTATATTAAAATTTAATGGCTATGACTCCAGAAAGTTGGAATGGTCCAAGAAATGGATTTAATAGTCAATGACACTATATAATGAAATAAATGTAAATTAAAAAGTAAAGAAACTTAAGTATGAACTTATACATTAATGGGTATTAAGGTCTAAAGGAAATCAAGTATATGAATTAATGAATGTAAACTAAACAGAGATAAAATGTATATAAAACTTAAATAATGAATTCATTGACTATTATAAACAATTGAATGGAAATAACTTATGTAAAGAAATGAATATAAAATAATGAAACAAAATGACATTGTATGAATAAATGAAAAATGAATAAATGAAAAAGAAAAAAAGAACATATGTAAGCAAATGAATATAGACTAATGAAAATTGGTAATGTATGAATAAATGAAAAAAATTGAATTTTGTAAGGAATAAATGAATATAAATGAAAATAAGCACTGAATGAATGGATGTGAATTTATTTACAAAGAAACCTATATAATATTTTAAGAATTGATTTACATATGTTTCAAATAATTGTGTATGAGTAACACATATAAGAAAATGTAAACAACATATGTGAATAAATGAATGTTAATAAAAGGAATTAAGTGCTGAATGAATAAATGGGAATAAAACTTTGTAAGAAATAAATGTAAAATTAAAGAAAGTAATCATTGAATGAGAAAAAAATAAACACCAATTCTTGTGAAAGGAAATTAATAAGATTAAACTTACATAATGTTTGGAATTTGATGTTTGTTCTGGTTTATAGGTTGTGGGTAAAGATACTTCTAATTGTTTAAGGTGTATGAATAATTTATTGAGTTTTATCTAATATTGTTGAGTCGATGGTATACTTAGTAGTTCATTTGTCATTCTATACGATTAAAGTGTCTAAACCCAAACAAACTATTTGTTTTCCTTGATATGGATGAATGGTTGATCTCTTTGATTTCATGTGATGATTGTATGCTTGTTTGCAAGTGATTGTTGTTATGTTGCTTTGGTTTGCTTTGTTATTAGTTGAAACAACTCAAAATATTTCTCTTCTATATAAGTATTAACTCTTTTGGATTATATAAGTGAAATACATGTTTATGGAAGCAATTGCTACTGCTTTTGGTTTCATAAAAATAAGCGTTGTTTTCTTGATAAATAGGTACGTTCTCGGATTAGGTTTTCTAGTGATATTATATCGTTTTTCCATGGTGTGGGATATATTATTTCGAAAAATATGATATATATTGTTATTATTGATATTATTATTTCTCCCAGACCTCTCCGTACAAGGGAGACTCTTCCGAAATTTTTCGTAAATTTTGGACTTAGAAAATTTTGAGAAAAGTTTTCTGAATTTTATTAACTTGAATATAAAGTGTTTAATTGTTATAGATTGGTATATTTTATTTAAAATAATTTAATTACATAAACTAATTGTATATAAATTTAATATTTTGAATATGATATATTGATTTCTCAATTCCTTCCTTTCCCTTCTTTTCCTTTTCGGGGATGAAAAGTTTTGAGCGGGGGAGTGTACAAAGACCCGTAAATTTTCGATAATTAAAATCGATTATTTAATAAGTTTAGTGATTTAATATTAGGAGAAATAAAAATTTGTGATGTGTTAATGAAATAATAACTAAGATGAAACGTAACAATGATTAACTAAAGTTATTATTAATAAATTGAATGAAATTCCAATCAATTGAAATGACTAAAATGTATGACTTTGTTATAAAGTGAATATAAGAAAACAAATGTAAATATTGAATTAACCAACGAAATAATATGTAACTAATGATAATTGAATAAAATCAGTGTTATGTAAGCAATGGTAACATTTGTTTATAAATAATAACGTGTAAGTGTGATTAAAAGTTAATGGTAACAATTATTATAAGTCACCTATTTAATTAGTCTATAAAATTTAATGGAAATCAATTGAAATTAAATGTAAATGAATGTTACATTAATGCGAGTTAAGGCAACAACTGTAAATTGTGAATGTAGCAAAATAAATAGAAATGTTAATTATATTCATAATGTAATAATTGATTTAATAAAATAATGAAATCAAGATAATCAAATCAGTTTGGGATTTTAAATTTTATTTAATGCGTGAAATTGTCAAAATTAAATATAATTGAAATAGAGTAGTTAATATAAATAAAAGATGGAGATGGGAGGATATTAATGTAATGGAATATAAAACAATGTTAACTATGTTTATATAATAATAATTGATTTAAATAAAAAGATTGAAACCAAATAAAATCAATTTATTGGAATTAAATTGTAATTAATAGGATTAATGGTAGTTGAAATTGAACATTGTAATTATTGAAATAATTAACACTGAATTGATATGTAAACTTATATTAATTTATTATAAAAAAATTTGCAATCAAAAATGATAAAAATCTGCTAGTTTATAAATATTGAATTAAAAGGTGATTAATTAATTTAATATTAATTTATTTAGTTAAAGTGAAAATAGCCATTTTGGCGACTGTCTCGGATTTGAACGAAACCTGTTTCATCGGATCCGTAATGGTGAATTTTTGTAAGATTTTGGGTTTCATAGCGATTAGACTTGTCTTTTGATCGTACATACTCGAAACATCTAGAAATCAATTTAATATAAATCAATTTTAAATAAGCTGATTTTAACATAACTTCTTCATACGATGGGATTAGGACTTGAAACCTATTCCGTTGAGTTTAAAATTATCAAAAACATCTATTTTGATACATGGGTTGACCCATTTTCATTCCGGAGAGAGAACGGGCTTTTCGAGTCGCTTGTCGTTGCAATCCAAATTGATCTGGTCATTCTTTATGTTTTCGGCTTTGCTTATAAATACCTGTTATAAAACCTAGCTACTTCTTATTTTCATTTGTCTGTACGTACAATTCAGCCGTCTACTTCTCCTCCTCAATGGCAGACAAACAAAACCCTAATTCCCAAATTGCAAATTCAATTCCAAAAATTAAAACTCCTCAAACTATACCATATTATATATCGATTTGAAGCTCTCGATAAGTGCAAGTCAAATGTACTGTTAGTTTTTCGATTTAGGTTCATGTGCGTCCTGAAATTGGTGATTAAATCTCGGTCGTCCTTTGTGTCGTGATCGACATCGACAGATCGTCTAATCGGCAACACAATCGCGTGGAGGGGACGAGTGTAGTGCATGGTCGATGGACGGATAGATCGGCGAGTATAGGATTTGGGATTTGGAATGGTAGCGGCGGCTGCGTCTTCGAGGCTAGGGGAGGGCATCGTGGTGAACATGAGGGTCCCGGCTGGCCTAGGTGGTCGTGAAGTTGGTAGGTGGCAGCGTCAAGGCGACCAACGTGGGATCATGGATTAAGAGGTGGCGGCCGCGTCGAACTGTGCATGAACGAGGAGCTGCTAGGGTTCTTTTTTTCCTGGTGACGTGTACCGTATTGTTTGTTTTTTTCCTAATTTAAATCATACGATGTTCTAATTATCATAAATTTTGCATGCGGTCTCGGATTCACGCGTGGTTTGTTACGTTGGAATCGTATTGGAATTTCTGACATTTTGGCATTGGTTTCGATGAATTCTGAGACTGTTAAATTTTGGGCCCTAATTTCGATTTTAATTCGATTTAAAATCGAAGGTGAGTGTTTTAACCCACTCACAACTTCTAAAATTTCTTATGTTAGTTAAATTAAGTTTGTGATGTGATTAGGAATTTATTTATTGTTGTTTGGTACATTTAAATTTTCTATTCTAGTTAATTTGAATTTATTTGAATTAAATTGTTGTTTAATTTATTATCGAATTTAAATGGCCAATTAAATACCTGTTATAGATAATTGGTTAATTTTTGATGTTCATTGGTTTAATTGAATGATGATTTGAATGGATGTTTGATTGTTGATATTGGATGATTGGATGTTATGTTTGATTTATATATCGTTATTACTCTGCAAGTTTCCTTAGTTATTATTAGGGAAATCACTATGGGTTGAAATAATATATACCCGGATGATCTGTATATTTGGAAAAATCGTTATCGGTTGAAATGATAGACTCGTGCGATGTTATGGATTTTAGTAAATTCTGGATTACGGTTTGAAGTGATATATAACCGTAAAATTTTAATTGCGGACTGAAATGATAAATATCTGAATCACTTGACCCTAGGCTAGAGAATTATATATGGACACCGGATTGGTTAAATTAAATTATTTTTAATCCTTAATTTTGGTTTTGTCAAATGACATTTTGAAATAAAATTTGATTTATATAAATTGAATTATTATCTAAATTCAAGTTTTATGTAAAAAATTGGATTTGGTTTAAAGGAATGGTTTAATGAAATTAAATTGAAATTTTAAAGTTGAATTTGAAGTATAAGTGAAGTTTGTTGAAACTGAGTTGTTAAAATTGTTTGAAATATAACTTTGAAAATATTGGAATTGGAGTGATTTAAATTGATATTTCAGACATGGAATGGAAATGATATAGAATTAAATATCGTATTGGGAATTTGAATTGAAAGATTTGAAATTGGGTTTTGGAAGTTCAAAATAGTCCAAAGGTGTTGAAATGGAATAAATAGGTTAAATTAATTTATACTTCAAACTCATATTTTAATATAAACTGTTTTAAAAAATATATTTTAAAGATTCTAAATTTTAAGATTTCCATATTATTATACTATTTTAACTTATACTAAATCATTTTATCCTATTTTAAACTATTTAACTTATTTTAAATCTAATAAAACTATTTTAAAACTTGTGACGCCCCACCTCTATACCCACGCTAGCCAAGAACACTACGGTGTAGTGCTGTCGACTAGCACGGAGAATAAGGCTGTTGAGGAGCGACCATCCGTGTAATTGCTTTGTGCGAGCACCGATATGCCAGATAGTAAAAACGTGCATTTCATTTCAGGAGGAAATCCGACATGCCGATGCAAACTCAAAGCTACTACACAGTGGCTATAATAGTCTAGGACAAAATATAAAATAACAACACATATAATATAAGTGCGGAACACAGATGAAACAGAAAATCTCATATATATATATATATATATATATATAATAACTGATGTCAGTTACAATACATTTACACGGTACATGTGATACAACTACAACAGTCGACTCAGGAAGTTATATATATACAAGTACATTAACAGATATAATATACATGAATACATATTTTCCTATACAATTACACTGACTACAATAAATGACGACGACAACTCCAAAAGATATGAAAGGACTTCATAGCTCAAGCAGCATCCCAAAGCAGAATATCTACAACCTGAAATAACTCGGGTCTGACCCGAGTATTACATTCAAAAGAACATAATACTCGGGTCAGTTTAATTCAAACTCAGTTATTAGTGCACAGAAGCAATAATAATTAAATAATGAATAGACGACAGTCACAGAAATAAATTTACCTATCCGATTCTTAAATAAGAAATCGGATAATGGTAAATATAATGCGAACCAATTCAAATCAATTGGAACATCAATTAAAAGGTCAACACGAGTAGGGCTGCAGTATACGCACGCGTATACTGCCACGCCACTACAACATATGGAATACGAAAAAGATCTATAAATCAAAAGCAAAAGAAATAACAATAAAACCAATACCGTGTGGCCGCAGTTCAGCTTGCGTGCACTGCCTTGCCACTACAGTGACGATGTACCCAAAGAATACCGTGTGGCTGCAGTTCACGCTTGCGTGCACTGCCTTGCCACTACAGTGATGATGTACACAATGAATATCGTGTGGCTGCATCACTAAAACACAAGAGCAAGACATACAACTCTAACTTCGGAGGAGCATATACACAGTAGTGACATGCACAACAAATAAGGCAACTGCATAACACAGCAGCACCGAAGCGAACAACCAGTGGAAAAAGTATATGCATCGATAAGGACACGTGTATACAATGCTACGACAATGACTGATACGAGTGTTATTAGATCAGTGGTGCTCAAACCCAAATCAAAATACAATGAACCAACATGGTACACTACAAGTGTAACAGGTATGTGGAGATGCAGTGAAACTAATTTGGCAAACAATGAATGCACACTAAATACATGAAACAGAATGGAGCCAGACTCAAGCTCAAACAAAAGCTGATACAAGTGAAAATGAAATGAAGCATCTACTATATGAAACAAGTCAAAGAACGAAGCTACAGATCCAAGCACACTGGAATATAAAATTGCAAACCCGACTGAAAATCACTTCAGAAGAACACAACCCAAATAGGCTACCACTTCAAACAACATATATACATATATGCACATACATGTATACATGTATAAAAGAGTTCGAAGCAGTGACAGTATCAAGTGAATTCACCAAACCCCATCACCAAAATTCAACATACAGTATGCAGGAACATACAAAGTGGGAAAATGACTCAAACCAAAGAGTAAAATATGAAACAACACATGAACCTATAGTGCAACTGATCAGGGATGGAACGAGCATCAGACCAACCAGCACATTAAGGCAATGGTACAACTACCTGAAGGCACAACACATAAAAGCACCAAAGAGTGTGCAATCATGAACAACAAGGCTGGTCAGATAATTCACAAACACAAATGCACAAAGTTCACCAAATCTTGCGCGCAGACTACCCAAAATTCATGAAACAAGCATCCACATTGCTACCAATGGTCCCGACAGCTACAATGAAGCTGCAGACACATGAAGCCACAATCGACACAAACAGGTAAATGCAGACAACTACAAAATCAACATTACCCAAACGAAGTCAAATGACCGAAGCCAAGTGGAACCGAGGTGGCTCTGAAAGCCAAACCATCGTGATAATCAAACCATAGAAAACAAGAAATCAAACTAAGTCAAATATGCTACCGGGTGAATGTACAACCAAAAGTCACAAAGCAGCAAGTAAATTAAACGAGGTCGAATGTGCTACCGGACGCAATAATCAGAGGCAGTAAACAAGATAGCCAAAACCAACCAAAACAACATCGTCGAACGCAGATCCAAAAACCATCAAAGCCATATAAATCAATTCACAAAATCGCATATTTCTGAGATTAAATAAGATGTGAGTGCTACTCACCTTGTCGACGAATATAGAAGCAGAAACGATTACAAATCAAGCGGCCGCGAGCACCACGAGAGACGAGCAACGATCGAGTAAAGTCGACCACCACAATTCCAAGCCCTAATTTGGAGAAGAGGACGAACGAGACCGCCTCCATTTTATTTTCTTCGTGAGCTAGGTTTTTCAAATGAAAGAAAATAAGAAGGGGACGGGTCGAATTGAGGTAAAAAGGGGAACGGGTTATTCGCTAAGGAGATTATCACGGCCCAAATAAAAACAAGGGCTACTATTATATTTTTAAAGCCCTTTGATTTTACTAAAAATTTGTAAAAGAAATTTCAAATTCAAATTTAAAAACTTCAATTAGCAATGGGTTAGGAGAAGAAATCGTTCAAAGACGATAGTTATTCGGTATGGAATACCGGGTTGTTACAGACTCTCCTCCTTAAAGAAATTGCGTCCTCGCAATCTTAAGGAATAAATGGACAAAAGGTAACAACCATAAAAGCATATCATCATAAAATGACGAAATTTGAAAATAAGAAGTTCATCATATAGAGCATGAAAGAGAAAGCCTGAACGTGTTTGCTTGATGAATTCTCTAGATTCCAAAGTGAAATCCATAGGATTTGAGAACCACTGAACTTTCACGAGAAGAACATCTTTATTTTGAAGGTGCTAAACCCCTGAAACATTGATGTGAATAGAATGTTGCTCAAAGTCAAATCTGGTGAAACTTCAATTTCTTCAATAATACCGGGCTTAAGAATAAAATCGGAATCCCTAAGGCATTTCCGTAGAAGGAAGACGCGTGAAACACGTCATGAATAACAGAAAATTGAGCCGGTAATAAGAGGCGATAAGCCAAGAAACCAATACGTTCAGTGATAGGAAATGGCCCAATATATCGAGGCACTAACTTTCCCGACCAACTGAAACGCACAACACCATTCATAGGTGAGACACGAGTAATTTGGAACAACAGCGTAGTACAATAACGATACGCCAGATGAATCAAAGCTTCATTAATTCGGAACGCCGACGTAGTATAAAAACGGTACATCCAATGAACCGATCAACATAAAAGAACATCAGACGCAAGTCCATAAAAGGAATGAGACGAAGCTCAATAAATCGAAGTACATCGAAACGTCTGATGAACTTGGTAAAAAAAATGATTCCATTCGGACATCATCAAAGAAACAACCACTTGTTGCCTACGACTAAGTGCATCGGCAACACGATTTCCCATCCGGGAGTGGTAAATAATATCAAGATCATGAGATATAAGGAACTCGAGTCAACGTGGTTGACGCAAATTTAGTTCCTTATGAGAAAATAAATATTCCCAAGATTCATGATCAGGGTAGAGAACAAATTTCTCACCCAAAAATAATGATGCCAAAATTTGAAGAACGAAATCAATAGCCAAGAGCACTAGATCAAGAGTGACATATCTAGTCTCAATAGGCACTAATGATTCAGAAACACAGGAGACAGCACGTTCTCTTTTGCAAGAGAATGGTATGCAAACCAACACGATTAGCATTGGTACTAACGATAAAGTCTTGGTTCCCTCGGGAATCGCAAGAATAGAAGTATCGGAAAAGGGTTGTTTTAAATAATATTCTTTCCCGAAAAGCTAAAACTTTTGAAATTTACAATTTACTTGATGTAATTATCTTTTCAGAAAAAATTTCATTTTAAAAATTCAATTTACTGTGTCTGATTGTCTCATCAAAGCGTCTAAGAGATTCCTATCGATAACGTTGATCAAGCGCATCGACCAGAATTCTTAAAGCACTCAATGGGTAATACAATCACAAAATATTCTTTTAATTTCATAAAAGGAATTCACAAATTTTCAATCTCAAACGGACAAGTCCGGAATTAAACGAATCAGTAAAAGAAAGGGGTCATAGTCCTCGATTTTGCTGAAATGTTTAAATTGCTTCCTCGTTCTTTTGAAAGCGTAAACTATAAAAATTTTGAAAACAATTTTCATTTTGAAACAATTTTTAAAACACGTGATTAAAACAGCGACATCAGTAGCAACTTCGATAAGTGGATTTTCATTCATCAAAAGTGTCACAAGAATCTTCTCAAAAATAGGAAAGGGTTTTATACCCTAAACTTGTATTCATAATAAGTCAATAACACACGAATTCACCAATGCACAAAAATTGATAAAACTTATCAATAGAAATCACGAAAATCGGTGAAGCACAAATTCCAGAAGACTACACAAGAAATCCAGAAATCACAAGATGAGAGTATGAAAACTCGAATGGAGTATGAAAACTCGAATGGGAGTATGAAAACTCGAACCAGAGTATGAAAACTCGAACGGGAGTATGAAAACTTGAACGGAGTATGAAAACTCGAAGGAGAGTATGAAAACTCGAACGGAATATGAAAACTCGAACGGGAGTATGAGAACTCGAACGGAGTATGAAAACTCGAAGGAGAGTATGAAAACTCGAACGGAGTATGAAAACTCGAAGGAGAGTATGAAAACTCGAACGGAGTATGAAAACTCGAAGGAGAGTATGAAAACTCACCTACACGCGAGCATGAAAACTCATCAGCACATGTAACGCAAAGCGAGAACGGGAGCACGAAAACTCACCTACATGCGAGCATGAAAACTCACAAACACGTGCAATGCAAAGCGAGAACGGGAGCACGGAATCTCACCTACACGTGAGCATGAAAATCACCAACACGTGCAACGCAAAGTGAGAACGGGAGCACGGAATCTCACCTACACGTGAGCATGAAAATCACCAACACGTGCAACGCAAAGCGAGAACGGGAGCATGGAATCTCACCTACACGTGAGCATGAAAATCACCAACACGTGCAACGCAAAGCGAGAACGGGAGCACGGAATCTCACCTACACGTGAGCATGAAAATCACCAACACGTGCAACGCAAAGCGAGAACGGGAGCACGGAATCTCACCTACACGTGAGCATGAAAATCACCAACACGTGCAACGCAAAGCGAGAACGGGAGCACGAAATCTCACCTACACGCGAGCATGAAAATCACCAACACGTGCAACGCATAACGAGACGCTATCTCATGGTTGCAAGCCATTAATTTTGACACACGAATGGCCCGAAGACCGTGGGGCGCTACCTCACATGTGTGAGTCGGAATCACACAGATTGAGGTCTTGACTAACCAAAAATCAAAAAGGTATGTGTGAGTGGAATCACACAAGTGGTGTCTAGTCTAACCTCGCAAACAAAAGAAAAGTATGTGTGAGTGGAATCACACAAGTGGTGTCTAGGCTAACCGAAAAGGTATGTGTGAATGGAATCACATAGGTGGTGTCTAGCCTAACCAAAAGGAGACATCGCACAATTGCTAGTCTAAATCATAAGAATGATCGTCATGATCAACGAGAAATGTCAATTACACTAAGTTAGTGAATATAAAAGTTTAGCTTCATGTCCTATAACCACTTGCTTAACTTAAATATTTACGAACAAACTGTAAATCTTCACTAATAAAATTGTCACAAGAGGTTCAATCGAATAAGTCCAAGAATTAACCGACGAAGCAAACGCAACTGTTTCATACCACTTGTTTTACTAAGCCGTTTAATTAGATTTCTCATCCGAGTGAGGTAAAGGCTTGTATATACTAGTAGATTGAAAAACGGTTTAGGAAAAGAGTTTGATATTGAAAATAGAGTTGAAAACATTTTGATAAAAGAGTTTTGATATTTACTACTAGTATTGAAAGCTTTATATTTTTAAAGTGACAAGTCACAAAAATGATTGTAGGAACAATCAATCACAAGAATTCACATACAAAGATGTGAATAGAATCCAAAGAAATCGATATTGTATCCATCAAAAGGTATGTTCACAAAAATTCCGAAGAAAATGTTATCAAAGTTGCTAATAAATGATAGCAACAAATCAGGGAATTAACAAGAATTGATTAAATTTGGAAACCAAATCAATTCAATAAAATTCACATTCGAAGACGTGAATAAAATCCAAAGAATTCGATTCCAAATCCATCAAAGTAGGAATATCCAAAAATTCCAGAAATAGAAGTTATCAAAGTCAACAAATGAGATAACAACTAATCGGAAAAGAAGAATCGATTAACAATTGAAAAACAAAGCAGAACGAGCATAAATGACTTCAACAAAAATGAAAATCAAGTCAATGCCGAAGTCAACAAGTAATGGCCATAATAGAGTATAAAACGATTCAACATCACCATCAAAGGACTCATCGGCAAACAAAGTCAGAGTCTTGGAAATCAAGAATTTAGCTATTTCTCAAAAACAAAGTGACCGAAGTCGAATGGAAATCAAGCCGAGGAAAACACAAAATATCAAGTTCAAAATCGCTGAGATTCGAACAAAATCAATCATCGACTAAATCAAATCAAAGCCGAAAACACAAGAGTTCAAAATCAAATGCATATGAATAAGCGTTAGGAATTCATACCAAACAATCAAAGACAATCATATGCAAATATGAGAGATAAAACGTCGACAAATAGTTGTAACACATGTACTATCTAAGTTATGTTTTATATTTGTCCTAAACCCCAGGCTTTGATACCAAGCTGTGACGCCCCACCTCTATACCCACGCTAGCCAAGAACACTACGGTGCAGTGCTGTCGACTAGCACGGAGAATAAGGCTGTTGAGGAGCGACCATCCGTGTAATTGCTTTGTGCGAGCACCGATACGCCAGATAGTAAAAACGTGCATTTCATTTCAGGAGGAAATCCGGCATGCCGATGCAAACTCAAAGCTACTACACAGTGGCTATAATAGTCTAGGACAAAATATAAAATAACAACACAGATAATATAAGTGCGGAACACAGATGAAACAGAAAATCTCATATATATATATATATAATAACTGATGTCAGTTATAATACATTTACACGGTACATGTGATACAACTACAAGAGTCGACTCAGGAAGTTATATATATATACAAGTACATTAACAGATATAATATACATGAATACATATTTTCCTATACAATTACACTGACTACAATAAATGACGACGACAACTCCAAAAGATATGAAAGGACTTCATAGCTCAAGCAGCATCCCAAAGCAGAATATCTACAACCTGAAATAACTCGGGTCTGACCCGAGTATTACATTCAAAAGAAAATAATACTCAGGTCAGTCTAATTCAAACTCAGTTATTAGTGCACAGAAGCAATAATAATTTAATAATGAATAGACGACAGTCACAGAAATAAATTTACCTATCTGATTCTTAAATAAGGAATCGGATAACGGTAAATATAACGCGAACCAATTCAAATCAATTGGAACATCAATTAAAAGGTCAACACGAGTATGGCTGCAGTATACGCACGCGTATACTGCCACGCCACTACAACATATGGAATACGAAATAGATCCATAAATCAAAAGCAAAAGAAATAACAATAAAACCAATACCGTGTGGCCGCAGTTCACGCTTGCGTGCACTGCCTTGCCACTACAGTGACGATGTACCCAAAGAATACCGTGTGGCTGCAGTTTACGCTTGCGTGCACTGCCTTGCCACTACAGTGATGATGTACACAATGAATATCGTGTGGCTGCATCACTAAAACACAAGAGCAAGACATACAACTCTAACTTCGGAGGAGCATATACACAGTAGTGACATGCACAGCAAATAAGGCAACTGCATAACATAGCAGCACCGAAGCGAACAACCAGTGGAAAAAGTATATGCATCGATAAGGACACGTGTATACAATGCTACGACAATGACTGATACGAGTGTTATTAGATCAGTGGTGCTCAAACCCAAATCAAAATACAATGAACCAACATGGTACACTACAAGTGTAACAGGTATGTGGAGATGCAGTGAAACTAATTTGGCAAACAATGAATGCACACTAAATACATGAAACAGAATGGAGCCAGACTCAAGCTCAAACAAAAGCTGATACAAGTGAAAATGAAATGGAGCATCTACTATATGAAACAAGTCAAAGAATGAAGCTACAGATCCAAGCACACCGGAATATAAAATTGCAAACCCGACTGAAAATCACTTCAGAAGAACACAACCCAAATAGGCTACCACTTCAAACAACATATATACATATATGCACATACATGTATACATGTATAAAAGAGTTCGAAGCAGTGACAGTATCAAGTGAATTCACCAAACCCCATCACCAAAATTCAACATACAGTATGCAGGGCCATACAAAGTGGGAAAATGACTCAAACCAAAGAGTAAAATATGAAACAACACATGAACCTATAGTGCAACTGATCAGGGATGGAACGAGCATCAGACCAACCAGCACATTAAGGCAATGGTACAACTACCTGAAGGCACAGCACATAAAAGCACCAGAGAGTGTGCAATCATGAACAACAAGGCTGGTCATATAATTCACAAACACAAATGCACAAAGTTCACCAAATCTTGCGCGCAGACTACCCAAAATTCATGAAACAAGCATCCACATTGCTACCAATGGTCCCGACAGCTACAATGAAGCTGCAGACACATGAAGCCACAATCGACACAAACAGGTAAATGCAGACAACTACAAAATCAACATTACCCAAACGAAGTCAAATGACCGAAGCCAAGTGGAACCGAGGTGGCTCTGAAAGCCAAACCATCGTGATAATCAAACCATAGAAAACAAGAAATCAAACCAAGTCAAATATGCTACTGGGTGAATGTACAACCAAAAGTCACAAAGCAGCAAGTAAATTAAACGAGGTCGAATGTGCTACCGGACGCAATAATCAGAGGCAGTAAACAAGATAGCCAAAACCAACCAAAACAACATCGTCGAACGTAGATCCAAAAACCATCAAAGCCATATAAATCAATTCACAAAATCGCATATTTCTGAGATTAAATAAGATGTGAGTGCTACTCACCTTGTCGACGAATATAGAAGCAAAAATGATTACAAATCAAGCGGCCGCGAGCACCACGAGAGACGAGCAACGATCGAGTAAAGTCGACCACCACAATTCCAAGCCCTAATTTGGAGAAGAGGACGAACGAGACCGCATCCTTTTTATTTTCTTCGTGAGCTAGGTTTTTCAAATGAACGAAAATAAGAAGGGGACGGGTCGAATTGAGGTAAAAAGGGGAACGGGTTATTCGCTAAGGAGATTATCACGGCCCAAATAAAAACAAGGGCTACTATTATATTTTTAAAGCCCTTTGATTTTACTAAAAATTTGTAAAAGAAATTTTAAATTCAAATTTAAAAACTTCAATTGGCAATGGGTTAGGAGAAGAAATCGTTCAAAGACGATAGTTATTCGGTATGGAATACCGGGTTGTTACAAAACTATTTAATATATTTTGATTATATTTAATCTATTTTAGACTTATTTAACTATCTTAAATCAATTGAACAGTATCTTTAATCTAAATTAAACTGTTTAGAGTATTTTAACTTTTTATAACTATTTAAAACTAGTTATAACTATCTAAACTATCTTTCTACATTTCAAACTAAACAAGGTAGTTGTGTTTATATACAAATCCCCGATTTTAAAGTGAATATGGTTAAATGATGATTATAATCTAAGTTGGGATTTAAATGGAATAATTGATTAGATATGATGATTTTGCAATGATAGTTAACCTATTTTGGAAAATACGACCGTTGAAAGAAAATATAATTTCGAAAGTGATATGGTTTGAATTGAATATGATATTTAATATCAATGATGAATTGGTTTTGGAAATTTAGAAGAACCATCCGGTGTGAAATAAGCAAATAGTCGTTAAGGAGACCAGGATCGGATATTGTCATACTCTCTGCAAATACCGAAAACCACTTTAACAACTGTGTACGTGGTGGAGATTCCACAAATCGAGTAGGATGGTTTGCCGAACAATTTTTGTATAACGCATGACGTGACCTTGAATCCCGTGAGTTAGCATAGATGTGACTAAAACAGGAGCCATGCCCGACCAAGTGAGGTCATTCCTCCTATCGGGCACATTTCTTCGACACTATTTATTACTTTGTGATTGATTTGGTGGCCACCCTTGATTTTGATTTAGGAGTGTGTCCGAGGTGGATGGTAATAGCTGATATGCGTTACCACCAGTCCGGATCCGCAATTGATATATCTACCATAGCATTGCCTCGAGTGCCGTGTTCACTTGTCCTAGAGCACCTTCTACGAGTTTGTTTTGTACCATACCTATGGAGTGCCCTCTAAAAGCCCTCCAGTTTACGAGGGAAGTTACGGTACTTTATAGACTATAGGAATATATAAAATGTGTTAAGGGGGATATAGGTAACGCATTAATGCTATTTTAATACTTTTACTTTATTGTACACATATTATAGTAGCGTATTGTACTACATAGTAGATAGTTTGACGGATCCTTAGGAGATGGAAATCCCGAACATCTCTTAAGTATTGCACTCATGTTTGACACTGGATAAGAGATGCCAAACCCCATAAACGTTTCTGATGCCTTTCTACCTATATTTATTTACCGTTGATTTAACTTACATACGATCTTTTAGTTCTGACTTGAATATTTTGTCTTTTCAATTTGCTAGGATCAGCCTGAGCATTTCAGGATTTGAAGACCTTATTTTTGGAGGACGAAGACGAAGATTTTGTACTACTATTATTATATTATTTCCACTACATTCCTACTATTCCGCTGCATTATTTATCCATCTCTGACATGTGTAACTCTAATTCTGTGTTGTATAAGTATAATCAAATATTTTGTAAATAGCTTCATGAATTGTTACTTGATTATTATATTTTGTCATTCCGCTGCGAGATTCTGTTTTGTTTTTTTTCTTTCTCTACTTTTTCTTATTTACACCAATAACAATCTGCTCCTTTGTACGGTTTGAGTTTGTCATGTGTGTCTGCTTAAAACGTCCAAAAAGGCAGGTTGTTACACTACCATCAAATGTATCATCAAACAATATACACCATATTTCAAATCCAACTCCACCAACTCAATGTATTATAAAAACTTACTAAACAATGGTGGAAAACCAAAAAATATCTATCACTCCAGTCAATCACTTCCAGAACCTCCTGAACCAGCTGAAGATGGAAAGAGGCCACCATACTGTACTCAGCAATACATTGGTCCAACAGCTGTGTCATCTCAATGGTCTGGTGACGTTTCTGCTCTTCCAGCTGCACCACCCGAGCTCTCAACTCTTCGATCTCTACTATATCGATCTCATCTTTGGCCATTTGACTAGCTCTCCTCTGTCAACTGACATGTAATACTTATTTAATTTAGTTTATAATCTTACTACCAAACCTACAACATAATATGTTAATTGTTACATCTACAAACTTATTACTCAAACTAAAGCGATGTAAAGTTGTTTAGAACTAAAAGAATGCTAAATTTCTATACCCTAATATATTATTCATTACCACTTAATTGCCAAAGCCGTAGTGCCTGTTCCATGAAGGTGTATCCATGACTGACTCAAAAATAACGTCTTCCTCATCCGGCATAAGTTGCTCTCTACCGGTATCCTCCAGGAGCATCCATCGTCATTCCATAAACCTTGCCTGCATGAACAAACAAAAATACAGCTAGAATTAATAGCATGATATCTTAATTCATTATACTTTAATAATTAAAATAGTTACTAATAGTATATAAATTAAAATATGCTTACATGGCTCTTTCTCGATTTATCGTCATGCCATGTATATAAAACTGTCCCTTCTGGATTTACATACTCTTTCTTTGAAATGTCGTATGTTTCTACTCCTTCATTTCATAGTGTTTTCACTTCTTAATCAATAGTTGTAAATAAACATCGATTATTTTTATCGGATCATCAGGGCCAGGAACGACAACAGTAAGAAACATATATTATGTTTTCATACACATCCACGGATGTAAATTATAAGGTTTGATGATAATGGGCCAAGATGAATATTTTGCATCAAATTAAGAAAATGGTGAAAAACCATCCGTACATAATCCAAGTCTAACATTACGACTCTCCACAGCAAAATTGGAATAAGTTTTGTCGAAATGCTTCGATGCTTCTCCATCGGCTGGATGTGTCAACGTACCTTCTTCCTCTATTCTTACACTATATCATCTCATAAAATATGCAGTTACAGAAGATGCATATAATCTTTGAAGCCTGGGAGTGATGAGAAAATAATGCATATGTTTGTATGGAACTTCATTTTCCTTCTTTTTTCTTGGTTGGTACCTTTCCTCGTTACATATTTTACACTTCCTAAGAGTGATGTCCTCTTTCCAAAACAACATGCAGCCATTTAAACATGTATCTATTTTTTGATAATGTGAGCCAAAAGCCGACATAAGTTTTTTAAATTCATAGTGATTTTCACACATTAAATTATCGCGCAGCATATGACGTTTTGTAACTTGCACAACGGCTGTAAATCCAGCTTCGATGATGTTGTATTTTGACTTCATCGCAATATATTCTACAGTTACTAATAGCTGAGCGTCGCTTTCACATCATCATCGTCATCTTCAACCGCAGGGAACATTGATCGTGCTGCATCTTCAACCATATTTTATATATCTTCATAACAATTTAATTACAAGAAATCTCTAATTTAGACTCTATAGAAGTATGTGCTACAACTTCTCCATGACGATCCCAAACATAGTACTCCAGCACGAAATCATTTTTGTACAAATGGACTTCCACAATATCGAGTAACAAATACTTCAAATATTTACAGCAACTACATGGACAACGAATTTCCATATTGTTTTCTTTATTACTCAAAGCAAATTCAAAAATATGTTTATACCATTACAAAAATCTTCTTTTATTGAGCCTCTCAATCCCCTTCTTTGATACATCCATCTCCTCCGTTCAACAAAATAATCGATCATTTTTTCTATTTGAAAATATATGCCACAAAGTCAAAAATAAATATTGGTCATTTTAAGAATTCACATTTTATTTTTCAATATATCGATACAAAACTTATACATGTCAATTTTACCCCACTTAAGAATACAATATAGAAATGTCGGTTTCTGGTTATCTTTTTTCTTGATCAGTCATCCTGCGTTCCATTACAAACATAGAAAACGCTTATATTTCGTACGTTATTCCGTTTTAAACGATTCAACAAAATTTCGGTAGCACTTTCCTTTTATTTCCTGCATTGTACACAAATGCGTGTACATAGGAAACAAAAAAGAAAAGCGACAGCGAAATTTTATGAACCATTTGAAACGAAATAATGTGCGAAATGTAATTTTTTAACATGTTTATAACTTGCTCAATACATGGACAAATCTAACAAGTACTGTACCTGATGAATATAAATGGACGTTTTATGACAAAAACAAATATTTATATAGCGACCATGTACAATACCTGTTTGACGGGGCCAAAAACTCTCTAAGGTATGTACCATAAAAGTAATTTATAAAAAAAAAATATTTACTAATTTTATACATTTCAAGAAATTATTAATTTACCACATTTATTCCGCATATTTTATCAAATAAGGCTGCTTCAATATTGTTAACATTTTCCAATACAATCAAATTTCTTTAGGCTCGTGCATTCTTTATTGTTATATAACTCATGTCTTAATCCAAATAACACAATACAATAGTAGAAACAACACATATATAATGGTTTACACATACATACACAATCACAAATTATATGTACTCTTTAATATTTCACGATAACATATGAAATATGCATACCTTGTTATACTATAAACCATTATTAGGTTACTGGAAGTAATTACAATAGTTAATTAGGCCTAATTTATCAAATTATGCAAATCTAGATTTAGAAATAAAATTTAGATTATTTGCGTAAATAAGATATTATACATAAGATTGAAAGCAATGGAGTTTGATTAGGCAGCTGTGGAGGATCCGGAAGCTTGAAATTGGAGATTGGAAGCTTGAAAAGGGATTTAGGGGGGTTATTGTACTGAATAATGAGGAAGAAGAGGCTTTGCTGGAGCTTGTAATTCGTGAATTTTTGACGGCTTACGACGGCCGCAGACGACCCGTCGGAAGCCGTCGGAAATATGCCATCGGAAGCCTTCGCTACATACTGCAATTATTCTAGCCTTTTCTAGTAGTGTATATTGTTAGTTAGGTGATGATTCCGATATATATAAATGTTATCGCAAGCTAGTTTGGTTATATATATCTATATACTTATAAATTGAAAAAATATCAATTTTTAATATACAAATAAGATTTGTACATCCACCTAATACACACACACATATTAATATGTTATCAAATTATACATATACATAAATATTATCATTTAATTATATATATAGTTTTATTTAATTACAGTATCATACTATAGTTAAAATTGATCGTAAAATTTTACATATATAATTTTATAATAATAGTAATTCTCAAAAATAAGAAATTAATTTTTATAATTATTTATTAATATTTAAACTTGTTTAAATCAATATTTACATAAATAAATCATATGAAATTAAATATGCAATGAAAATTATTTTCTAACTTTTATAAAATTATTTTCTAACTTTTATAAAATTATTTTATCATAATAAGCTCTCGTTCAATAAATAAAAATTAAGAATCATTTTTGCTATTTTTACATATTATTATTTTAATTGGTCAAAAATTAATAAATTAATAAAAAATAAAATTTGATCAGAAAAATATGGAAATTTTTTCAAACTTCAAAAGACCATATATGATTTATTGAAAACTGAAAATTTGGGAAAATATTTTGAAAATAATTTTTATTAATATTTTATGTAATTTCAAATATATATTCAATTAAAATATGATTTAAAATAATAAAATATTTCGGTGCTGTACGTACGATTTGGAATTTACAAAAAAATTATCAATTAACATGTATATATATCTATGTGTGTGTTTATATATGTGTGTATGTGTGTGTGTTTATTTGTGTGTGTATATATACATCTTTTTTTAATAAATATTATTTATCATATATATATATATATATTGTACTTATATTATTCTTGGTTTTAGAGAGAAAAAAAATATATATTATTTTATTTATGAATTATATATGTACATATATTTTAAATATATTTCATTTACATATAATAATTTTAAATGAAATTAACACACACACACATATATATCTATAATATTTATATAAAAGTAATAAGTTTGTATACATACATATATTTGAACAACATACATTATATATTAGATGAACTAACGTGTCTTTTGCGATGTAAATCCCATCATTTATACATGTGCATGTTATACCTTGCCCCGCCCAACATTTTACACAATCATACATGTACATATATGTATATAATATATATACTCACACATTAATATATTAATTAATACACCTATATAATTTATAAATTTAAATAAAATAAATGATTTTATTTAAATAATATTTAGAAATTATCTAAATTAATTAGACTTCATAGGCCCAATAAAAATTCAATACTTTCGCTATAGGCTGACCCAGTTCAAACAATGGTATTGGAGCCCGATAGCCTATGCGGTCTAAATTAGCCGTGTTAAGGTTGACTAGTTAAGCTCATAGTCCACGTAGTATGGTGCCTTAAAAGGTAATATCTAGGATTGAAATTGGATAACCAATAACCATGTTCTACTTGGTTAACAACCTCGCCTGAAAGATGAAGAGAGCCCAAAAGATTGCCCCTAATAGAAGAGGCCCAATTTGAATTGGCCATTGGGCTAGTTTTCAAAATTATTTAAAAATTTAGAAGTATAAGATTTTAAATTTAAAATAAAATATACATACATTATAATTGTTATAATATAATAGGTTTTTTCAAAATATTTTAAAAATAGTACAAATTAATTTCGAAAGTTAGAATTTATTAATAAGATTGATAAAATAAGTTAATTAAATAAGTTAATTAATAAATAAATACATGTATTATATATGTTATGTTATTTTAAAATATTTGAAATGAGACAAGTATACATGTAAGTATATCAAATAAATTTTGATATTAATATAATTCAATTAAATAAATTAAAATATTAATTAATTAAATAATATGCACATGTATATGATACAAATATTATATTATAGATGTTATAGTATATAATAAACATTAAATATAAATCTTACAAAAAAATTAATTAATTAAATAACATTTAATCAATATATATATATATATATATATATATATAAGAATATTATATAAGTAACATGAAATATAAAAGTTATATAATAATAAAACTTATATAATATGAATGTGTAAACTAAAGGTGGAGCATTAAGAAACCTTAAACTAACTTAAGGAATAAAATACATACATAAATGTACATATGTCATGATTTCTGATGTGTTAGACATTTGAATCACGAGGGTATTTCAAAAGAAATACATTATTCCATCAGTAAATACCAGTATTTTAGTATATTGAAGATTATGAATCTTCAATATAATGTTGTCCTCTACCATATATATATTAACAAATTACTTGCATACTCCTTAGTTGTTAAGCAAACTCAATCTAGGGATGTAATGTGTAGTATTATTAGTATATTGAATAAATGAGGTAAGATAACTATATGTATTTGTTGAGCAAACTCAAAGTACATATATTATACTTTTGTCGTCGCGATATGGTAGGTACGAGCGAATAGTCCTTTGGATTTGTTGAGCAAACTCAAGATCGAAACAAAATTAGGACAAGAAACAAAGGGTTATAAGTTGCATAAGATACAACCAATAAGGGGTTATTCATTGTCTATGGAGCAATGATTTGTTGAGCAAACTCAAGATCAGAATTCCAAGACAGATGAGTTCTAACGCCCACTAGTGAAATCGAAAGAATTGTATGTTTTGACTTATGTTTTGGTGTAACATAAAAAAACTAGTGGGAGTGTTAGGGGCGTTTTCACCACCACCGAACCAAGGGCACGACCAGACCAGATCCAATCTCCAAGCTCCCATCACCGAATCAAAGCCCTGGAAGCACCACCAGACCGGCTCCACAACGAACCACCTATCTCCTGAGAACTGACCGAACCAACCCTACCTCCCAAAACAACACCGGACCGGCCCATACCGAACCGAAACCACTGAACCAACCTCCACCGGTCCAACTCCATCTCCATGCTACCACCGAACCAGCCTCCTGCCGAACCAACACCTAATACCATCTACCACCGATCCAGGATCCATCCACCCATCACTGATCCATGTTACCACCGATCCATGCTGCTACCGGTCCAACTCCATCTACCACTACCGAACCAACATAAGGATGGCATACCGGACTGACACTACCAGGCCAGATTGCACCAGCCCAGGCCCGCTAGCAGCTATATACATCCAAGACCCCTGCCCCAAACCTCACTCTATGAATAGAGGGGCAGGGGTACAACAATGACAGACAAGTTTGAGAGCTCAAGCACGGAAGGAACTTTCAAACAACTTTCATACACTTGTACTAAAAGCTTTGTACTTGTAATCTGAATAGTAAAGGAGAATAACATATAAAGTGGACGTAGGCACATTTTGGCCGAACCACTATAAATCTGTGTGTCTTTTACAGTTTAGTCCCTGCTTTTTACGTATTTGCATAAATCACCCAAATCACTAAGAACAACGTAAAATCAACTAAATCATACGACTTGGAGGTGTTTGCCCATTTTTTGTGCAAACATTTTTGGTGCTTTCATTGAGAGAGCGAGAGAGCTCGACCTAGAAGCCACAGTTTCTCCCATCCAACCTTCTTCCTAACAGCATCGTTCCTTGCTCCGACAACATGACTTCCAGGCAGAGGAAAGATGTTAACAAAGGAAAGAGCATCGCAACTCGCAGTGTTCCAGATCCAGTAGCCCCAGATCAAGAGAATCATCCCATTCCGACAGCAGTACTAGATGAAAATCTGGCAAATCCAACAGCCGCCGCCACGGAACAACCAATTACTAGGGCAGATCTGGACAGGGTTGTGGCTGAAGTAACTAACCGCTTCGCATCTCAACAAGAAGCCTTGGTGGACCAACTCATGTCACGCTTAAGGGATGCTGAAGAATCCAACCACAACACTGAATCATGGGGTGAGTCCCAATCTGGAGGATCTGGGAGGCGACAAAGACCTTTCTTCTTCGAAGATACCAACAACAGAAACAACGATGGTAGGAGCCGAGCCCAGACTCAGCCCGAATTCCGATCCGAGGATACGCTTGGAACAGAGCCCAACAGGGGAGGTACCAGGCGAGTGTGACGACCCGAAAATTTTAATAAATTAAATTGGAGCAATTAATCGATTTTAAAATATTTAAAGTTAATTTTAATTTAAATTCAAGATATCAATGCTTGCTTGCTAATGAAATAATTGAATTGTATAGTTTAAATATTGATTTTTATAATTGAAAAATTGGGTAAATTGTTGAATCTGATATTTCTAAGCTAGTTTAAATGGTTTGAAGGCTTATAAAATTTATAATGATGATACTGAAGATAATAGAATGGTTGGAATTTAATTTAAAGATGATTTGTTCAGTTTTTAAATTATCGTTTAAATTGAATTTAAAATAGCCTTCCGAGGCACAGTCTCGGAATTCGACGAAACCAGTTCCATTAGATCTGTAATAGTTGGTTATCATCGGATTTCAATTTTCGTAGCCATCAGAGTTGTCGTTTGACCCTGGCAGCTCGAAACGCTTAGATATATTTTGATCGATTTAATTTAATATCGATCGTTTAATTCCGTAACTCGCTCATACGTTCAAATCAGCTTCCGAAACACGTTCCATCGTGTTCGGAATGCGGGTAAAACTTTATAAATGTCTGTCGGCATGTTTGATTAGGGGTTCAGAGTTTCGTGTTATGCTTAATTAAACATTTGTAAGTTTTATATTATAAATTAAATTTAATCAGAAAGATATTTTCTTTTAAAATGCCGTGCTCAAGAAGCTCCCACCCTTCTATATTTTCATCCCGTGCTCCCCTCTTCGTTTAGGAATCTTCAAGCAAACCGTATTATATAAAAAAAAAGGGGAAACAATCAAAATCAAATGTAATTCGAATTGTTAAGGGCCGAATCTCCTTCCTCTTCCTATTTCTCCACGTCTTGAATCCATCGGTAGTAAAAGCCTGTTTTTTTTCTCTCGAACAAAAAAAAGGGGGGGGGGGGGGGAGGTCGCGTAAATTGGTGACGACGCGCGACAGTTGTCGCTCGTGTACGATAGATCGTGGAGGCGATTTCGCGAGGATGAGGGTTTTTCAGTGAAGCCGAAGTTCTACCAGCGTTCGAAAGCCTATACTTGCGGTTGCAAAATCCTAATCAATCGAATCAAAGGGGGAGGAGGTTGATCTCGCGATGGTGAACTCGAGCTCGAAAAAATTTGCCGTAGTTGCTAGGGTTTCAGAAAATCAACGCCTTCTAAATGATCATCGCTACATACTCGGCTATTCCATCAGCCACCATTGGCTCATCCTTGCCTCCTACGCGATATTTTATACTGCTGATTTGAAGTCCTGCTACAGTCTCTTTTTACTGTCACTGCTAATTAAGTCAAAACTGGAATACAGGTGAGTGATCTTCATTCGACTATATTTTATTTGAATCAAATTCGAATTGGGAATCGAAATGATGTTGAAAATAAACATTTTCGTACGTGTTTGTGAATGATTTGAAAATTCATTAAATTGTAAGGTAAATAAAAGGGTAAATAAACAAGTTGATTAATTAGTGTTATGGATAAATTAATTACATTATTAAGGGCTTTGATATTATGATTTAGATTAAAGTTATCAATTCAGGGTTAAATTAAATTAAATAGTAACTAAGAATTGATAATTTAGTAAGATTGGATTGATAATCGGTGATTAGGAATTAGTAAATCGAATATTAAGGGATAAATTTAGGTTATAATTTAGAAATAAATTACATAATCAGAAATGGAATAATTTATAATTAATTTGTGATTGAAGTGATTAATTAACGTTAATCACTTAGCAAAGTAATTAAAGGATTGGTTGATGAATATGGCAAATGATAGATCATTGGTGGAGGATTTTGAATGATGTATAAATGAGATCAATTTAAGTTAATTTATGTTACCAATTAATTAAGGATGATAAATTGTGGAATTAGGTGAATATAATAACCTAGCGTATTATAATAGTATACTTACTTGGTGAAGTAATTGGTGATAATTGCTGGTTGTAATTGATAATGGATGATTTAATAGAAATTACTTAATGGTATTAATAAAATATAATTACTCGGTGAAATAAATCAAGTGATTAATTTAGTTGGTTAATAAAGGAATAATTGATTTATTTAATGAAGTAAATAACAGAGTAGTTAATTATAGTTTGGAATTAATCGAATACGATTAATATTGTGGCTTAATTAAGGAAAATAAATTTGATTCGATCTTTGGATTTTATAATTAAAAGTATAATTAAGAAATTACCTGATTGGAATTGGAAGGTTATTTATCCAGGATCGTTAAATAAGATGAATGGTATAGAGGAACCGATAAATTAATTGTTTTGGGAACTAATAAATAATCTAAGTGAATGTGGTTAGAAAATTCAATCAGAATCAATTAATAAAATTTGTGTGTGGTTAAGCTTCGCTTATGGATGATTAACTGATATGGGATACTTTGAATGAGTTGATATCTCTAATATGAAATGCTGTGAATTTCATTTGTATAACTTGAGTTAAGATAATATGAGTCTCGAAGAGACCGGGGTCGGGTATTTGGGAAATACCCGAAACCATTTCGAATAATTATATATTGTTTGGTGAAATCAACAGCCTGAAATGTAATGATTTATGTGAACTGGATTCTTTTATCTAAGTTTGGTACTTAGAAATTGAGGTGTGAAATAAGTGTTGTCTATAGCAAATTGTGAATTGGATAAATTGATATAAGTTACCCCGGGTTTATATATAAGTTGTTTGTTTGGTATTCCTTGTTAGTTGGTTTTACTCACGCTGGTTTCCAGCCTGACCCGGGTGTTACTTTGATGTAATGCTCGGGTCAGACCGAGTATTACAGATTTTCAGGTAGGTACGTTCTGGAGCTCAGGAGGCGAGCTGGATGGCAGGATCGTATGGAGTATATCTGCTATATTGGTATTATTGTTAATCTGAGACAATGATAATTGTAAATAAATATTCAGTGTCTGTATAAAACGTGAAACTCTGATGTATATTAAATGTAATTGATAGATATAGTATTCTTTTGTAAACTATTATTATTTATTATTATATTTTATCCGCTGCGATTGTGAGATGTTTGGTGTTTTTGTTCTTCTTCTTCTATCTCTTTCTTCTTTTTCATAACAATCTGGAATTTTCGGGTTCGAAAATTTCGGGCTGTTACATTTGGTATCAGAGCTGAAGGTTAAGCGAGAACCTTGGCTCTGGTGGAAATTTCTCATTTAATAGAGTCCGTAGTACTCTAGAATGAGTTGAGTATATAAATATATGAGAGAGCGTACTTGTTATTTTCTTATATAAAGGTTTTAAATGATTTTAAATAAAATATATTTTGATATATAAAGCAATATTTCCTTCTAATAAATATTAAAGCAATTGGTTGCTAAATTTATTGAATGAAAATTAATAAGCAATATAATACAACTAGATTGAGTCTTGGATTAGAATTAAATGAAGTAAAAATGAAAACACAACCAAATCAAAAATAATAATTAATTGAAGGTTTAAATCCTAAATTTAGAATTCGGGAATTAAATTATATAAAAAAAAAGCTTTAAATAAATGTAAGTTTGAAATGGGATTTAAACTGAGATTCAATCTTGAATTTATGGAAATAAGAATAATATAAAAAGGAAATTGGAATTGTCGAAACAATGGGGTGTTAGAAATTGATTAGAATTTAAAACCAAAGGTGGTTTAAATTTTAAAATATGGCTGGAAGGTCAAGGAATAAATATGTATGTATGTATGGATATGCATGCATGATAATCTAGAATAAACTCTAAGAGTTTGAGTTTTGATCTTTCCCCTGAAATGTGATAATAACTCAAGTAATATAAGTTTGAACTTATAAGAGGAAAAGAATTTTGAAGTTTGAAGTGGGAATTTAAATTGAGTAACGTTGATGGGAATAATTTGAAATTATAATATGAGTTGAAATAGAATTTCCGAGAAAATTTGGAAATAAAGTAAGGTGAAATTCTAGAGTAGCGTTTAAATAAGAATTGGATGGATTGGGAATTTGGAAGTTTTGAGAAAATTTAAAATTCCTTTGGATTTGGAAGTGGTTTCCAAGGGTTTTGGAAAGAAATAATAGTATTGTTTCAAAAATATTTTGTGTTGAACTTGAAATATGGAATATTTGAAATTAAAAATATTTGAAAATTTTTTAATGAGATAAAAGCATTGAACTCTTTCGGTCACTGGAAAATAACGTCGGTGATGACTGCAGCATTATCGATGTTTATTTTCGAGTTTCTAGAAGAGCAATTGCTACCAAATTGTTTTAAATTGGAATTGTTTGTGAATTGAGTTTGGTTTTGAAATTCAAATGGATAATTGAATTTGCCAAAGAATTTTGGATATGGTTGAATCCTAAGGTGATATTGAAATTTAGAGATTTGTTTAAACTCTGGAATCTGGATTTAAATTATTTATGGAAAAAAAAAACATATTGGTTAAATGAAATGTATAACTCCAAGTTAAAAGCAAAAGGTGAATGTAATTGATTTTAAATAGAAGTTAGAAATTTTAAATTTTAATAAAAGTTGTACAAGTTTAAAATTTAATGGGAAATTTGTATTAGATTAACTGAAAGAGGGTATTGAACTTGAAGAGAGTTTAATTGATATTAGTCCAGATTTATCTAAATAATTTGGAATTGTAATTAAAGTGGAATTGGTTTAAGACCAAATGGAATTTGATTTGAAGCTAGAAAGGAATTGAGAATTAATTCAATTGAGTTGGGAATGAATTAAGTCCAATGGAATTTGGAGTATTTAGTATTGAAATTGGGTCGATTTAAATGGAAATTTAAATCGAATTGTTGGGGAAGTGAACAGTTTCGACTCTGAACTATTTTTAATTTAATTGTTTTGATGTAAACTTATTTTTCCAAGCTCTTAAATATATACTACTTTTCTTTCTTAAAGCCAAATTATTTCATACTTGTTTTACCATTATTTTGGAGCTATTAGACTATTTTTCAACTGTTTTCTAAATTTATTACTATATTTCAACCATGTTACAAATTAATTACTATTTAACAACTATTTTGCAATTATCTAAAATTTCTATGACTATTTAACTATTTCTCAACTATTTTATAATTAGTTAACTATTTTACAATTATTTTGCAAACTAATTATTATTTTTCAACTACTTACCTATTTTTAAAAAAAAAAATTTCAAGCTATTTTTCTAAATTGGTCGGAGTCCAAACTGTTATTGATTAAATACCCAACTGAGATAAGGATTGAAGTGATAATCCAAATAGGGATTAATGTAAATGTGAATAAGGAATTGTGAATAGAAAGGAAATTGATATTGGAAAGAGTAATCAAATTTGAATATTTGATTTCGAATTAACAAAGCTATATATCTTTGTTATAAGGAATCTTATGAGGATTTTGGAAAAAAGTTTTGGGAATTTTTGGATTTGGAAAGGCTTTTGATTTGTGGGTAAAGTCAATATTGGAATTTGGAAAGCCTAGTTTGAGAATTATCGATTTTGGGAATAATCGATTATGTGTAAAGGAGCTTTGATAAAATTCATACTAGGTGTATGATTTAAAAGATACTATATATATAGTATAAAGCGTTTTGATGATGGCTCTGGGGAAAAAGGCGCTCCCTTGAAATGGACTTCTCAGGAGTGCCACTGGGTGGCGCTGCCTTGAGCCCCAAGGGGGGTTCTAAAGTTGATCCTGTGAGGAGTCCGGACAAAACTAGTTCCTGAGGATTATGAGTTGAGTTACCATTGCGAAAGTCGTGTGTGCCGCGGAGAGCCAACAGTTACGTGGACTTTTGTTGTGACTGCAACGTAACCCAGGATGTAACTGCGACCTATGGTAACATTACGAAAGTCGTGTGTGCCGCTGAGAGCCAACAGTCTGCGTTTGAGTTTATCTCGGTAGACTGCGACCTATGTAGGAGTGGAGAAGTTTCATTTTGATAGCGAGATCAGAGGCCGCGGAGAGCCAACAGTTACATGGACTTTTGTTGTGACTGCAACGTAACCCTGGATGTAACTGTGATCTGTTGTGTGGGTTCCATGGCGTAATCGAGAGTGCCGCGGAGAGCCTGCAGTTACATGGACTTTTGTTGCGACTGCAACATAACCCTGGTATGTAACTGTGACCAAGGAATGGGGGTGATGATTTCCAGAGCATCCTCACTAAAAAAAAAATAAAAAAAAAATATATTTCCTCTATTTTCAAAATTGTTTTCTATATTTCAATAAAATTGTTTTCCAAGTATTTTCACTGGGTGTTGAAAACGGGTTTACCAAGTACTTATAGATTTTCAGTCCTACGCCTGATCAACGTATGACTGAATTTCTGTGAGAACAAGGATGGACTAGTTGAGACATCAAGTTATAAGAAATATTTTTATAAAAAGCTATTTTAATTGTATTGTCTAAATTTGAAGGCATTCCTAAATTTTAAAGTAAAAAGGGGATTTCAAACTGGAATTATAAAATAAAATTGGACTCGGGAAATTTCAATGAAGCGATTCTTTGAAATAAAATCGCATATTGATTTGAAAGTTGGAAGTAAGCTAATTAACAAATAATTACTTGATGGAGTATTAATAAAATTTAACTTTGGTTAATAAATGAATTGTAAATTAATAATGGAGTTTGGAAATGAATTCAAATTGCAAAATAGAACTCGACTTGGATTTAATAATGAAATAAATTAGAAGAGATGTCGTAAAAATAAAATAAGGCTGGATTGGAAAAGAAATGTGATGGTTTGAATTATAAATAAAATTCAAGGGTGATTTGAATAATATTTAATGAGATTTGCAAGTGGATTGGATATAAGAGAAGTGATTATAATAGAAATAGTTTGAGTTGCAAAGCAAAATCCAAGTGAATAGAAATAAATTGAGATGGTCTTGTATTAATAAAATAAATTCGAAATAAACAAGTAAATTAAAAATTTTAATGGGATCACTGGAATTATATAATAAATGGATGAAGCCTGATGAAAAAAAAAATTGAATCAAACTTTAATTGGAATTGGATTATCAGACTGGACTTAAGTTCGGTGGCATATGTGCCTGGATATTGTTTTGATAAATTGAGAAGGTGGATTAAATTTACAATGAAGGAGATGGGCTAACTGAATTAAATGGAATTTGATTTAATGAGAATCAAAATTTAAATGGAAGTGAACTTAAGTTGATGTTGGAATAAATTAAAGTAATTAACTTAAGTTTAAAGTTTATGGAAGCTTGGCTTCGAATAAGGATAAAAGCCTATTAAATTAAAGCTTGGATAAAATTAATTTGGAAATGGTTATAAATTTAGAAATATTGAATATGCTAAGCTTAATAAATAGTTTGAATGAAGTCAATAAGGTGATGAAATGAAATGCGTATGTATGGTTGGTGAATAAATTAAAATGGAATTGAATTAAATAAAACTGAGTTGGAATCAATTTTAATTGGTTATAAAACTTAAACCATTAATTATTCACATGGATATTATCAAATTGCGTAGAAATAATTATCGTTTAACGTAAGCGAGATTTAATCAAATTAAATGCTATGAATTAGTGGAAGCGGTATAATTGATTTTTGAATCAATTGAAGTGAATATGAGATTGTTTCGCTTAAAATGAGTTGAATGCAAGTAATTGTGTGTAAACCATCAAAATTGAATGAAAAGGCATATAAATTTGGTTGGAAACAATTAGATGTGCTTTAAAACATATAAATTGCTTATTGGAAATGTTTGGTGCTTGTTACTTATGTATTGCATGTGTTTGGCTTTTGAAAGTAAGTGTTAGGTTAATAAAATTTCTATATATGGCACCTACATATTTAAATTGAGTAAGTACAGGTACAGGGAAGCCGTTTGGCTAGATTTGGGTATGCTAATTGCTAGAATTTATAAGCTACTTGCTTAAATGCTAAATAAGGTACGCCTACGCAATAAAAATAGGAAATATGAACTGTTTTTGCTTTTTCCGACCGTGTGGGTCGATGTATACATATTTATATATATTGTCAAATTGCAAAAGCTCCTCCGTACAAAGGAAACTCTGCCAAAATTTTCTGAAAATTTTGGGAGTTAGAAAATTTTTGGAAATTTTTGGTTATCGTCAAAACAATTTCAAATTGAAAATTAAAATAAACTAGTAAATGAAACTAATATGAATCAGTTTAAAGGAAGATAAAACTCAATATTAGAAATCGAGAAAAAAATAAATTGAATCCATATAAACACGGTGAAAACTAATTTGAATATAAGTGGATATGAAACTTATGTAAAGAGTTGTATAAATTAATTTGAAAGTTGCAGTTGAATATCGTTACTAAGTAAGATATGCAGGTATTAAAGAAAAAAAGGAAATTGGATTTGATTCCAAAAGATAAATTTGAATTGCCCGACAAAAGGTATGTATTTAAATTCTGAATGAAATTAGATTGGGTTTTTGATGTAGCCACTTGGCTTTTTGTTTTCTTTTTGGTATTTGGGAGCCCGTAGAGGCCTTTTGTAGTAGTACCGAGCTAGCCGCGCAAAGGAAACGTTGGCGAAATTTTTCGGAAATATAGGGAGTTAGAAAAATTTTGAGAAAATTTTTATAATTCAAATTTGGTTTTAAATTGAATTTAGACGATTGAGAGAGGGATGTTGTTGAAACCATAGAAAGTTTTAGGAAGTTGGTAAGATGATAGGGGGTCTTTAATAAAGGATAGTTGGTAAGGCTGTTGAAGTGTGGGTTTCGGAAAAAAGTAAACGGGTATTGGTCCATTCTTCCTAACTAGTAATTTCGGGGACGAAATTCTATTAAGGGGGGAGGAATGTGGCGACCCGAAAATTTTAATAAATTAAATTGGAGCAATTAATCGATTTTAAAATATTTAAAGTTAATTTTAATTTAAATTCAAGATATCAATGCTTGCTTGCTAATGAAATAATTGAATTGTATAGTTTAAATATTGATTTTTATAATTGAAAAATTGGGTAAATTGTTGAATCTGATATTTCTAAGCTAGTTTAAATGGTTTGAAGGCTTATAAAATTTATAATGATGATACTGAAGATAATAGAATGGTTGGAATTTAATTTAAAGATGATTTGTTCAGTTTTTAAATTATCGTTTAAATTGAATTTAAAATAGCCTTCCGAGGCACAGTCTCGGAATTCGACGAAACCAGTTCCATTAGATCTGTAATAGTTGGTTATCATCGGATTTCAATTTTCGTAGCCATCAGAGTTGTCGTTTGACCCTGGCAGCTCGAAACGCTTAGATATATTTTGATCGATTTAATTTAATATCGATCGTTTAATTCCGTAACTCGCTCATACGTTCAAATCAGCTTCCGAAACACGTTCCATCGTGTTCGGAATGCGGGTAAAACTTTATAAATGTCTGTCGGCATGTTTGATTAGGGGTTCAGAGTTTCGTGTTATGCTTAATGAAACATTTGTAAGTTTTATATTATAAATTAAATTTAATCAGAAAGATATTTTCTTTTAAAATGCCGTGCTCAAGAAGCTCCCACCCTTCTATATTTTCATCCCGTGCTCCCCTCTTCGTTTAGGAATCTTCAAGCAAACCGTATTATAAAAAAAAAGGGAAACAATCAAAATCAAATGTAATTCGAATTGTTAAGGGCCGAATCTCTTTCCTCTTCCTATTTCTCCACGTCTTGAATCCATCGGTAGTAAAAGCCTGTTTTTTTTCTCTCGAACAAAAAAAAAGGGGAGGTCGCGTAAATTGGTGACGACGCGCGACAGTTGTCGCTTGTGTACGATAGATCGTGGAGGCGATTTCGCGAGGATGAGGGTTTTTCAGTGAAGCCGAAGTTCTACCAGCGTTCGAAAGCCTATACTTGCGGTTGCAAAATCCTAATCAATCGAATCAAAGGGGGAGGAGGTTGATCTCGCGATGGTGAACTCGAGCTCGAAAAAATTTGCCGTAGTTGCTAGGGTTTCAGAAAATCAACGCCTTCTAAATGATCATCGCTACATACTCGGCTATTCCATCAGCCACCATTGGCTCATCCTTGCCTCCTACGCGATATTTTATACTGCTGATTTGAAGTCCTGCTACAGTCTCTTTTTACTGTCACTGCTAATTAAGTCAAAACTGGAATACAGGTGAGTGATCTTCATTCGACTATATTTTATTTGAATCAAATTCGAATTGGGAATCGAAATGATGTTGAAAATAAACATTTTCGTACGTGTTTGTGAATGATTTGAAAATTCATTAAATTGTAAGGTAAATAAAAGGGTAAATAAACAAGTTGATTAATTAGTGTTATGGATAAATTAATTACATTATTAAGGGCTTTGATATTATGATTTAGATTAAAGTTATCAATTCAGGGTTAAATTAAATTAAATAGTAACTAAGAATTGATAATTTAGTAAGATTGGATTGATAATCGGTGATTAGGAATTAGTAAATCGAATATTAAGGGATAAATTTAGGTTATAATTTAGAAATAAATTACATAATCAGAAATGGAATAATTTATAATTAATTTGTGATTGAAGTGATTAATTAACGTTAATCACTTAGCAAAGTAATTAAAGGATTGGTTGATGAATATGGCAAATGATAGATCATTGGTGGAGGATTTTGAATGATGTATAAATGAGATCAATTTAAGTTAATTTATGTTACCAATTAATTAAGGATGATAAATTGTGGAATTAGGTGAATATAATAACCTAGCGTATTATAATAGTATACTTACTTGGTGAAGTAATTGGTGATAATTGCTGGTTGTAATTGATAATGGATGATTTAATAGAAATTACTTAATGGTATTAATAAAATATAATTACTCGGTGAAATAAATCAAGTGATTAATTTAGTTGGTTAATAAAGGAATAATTGATTTATTTAATGAAGTAAATAACAGAGTAGTTAATTATAGTTTGGAATTAATCGAATACGATTAATATTGTGGCTTAATTAAGGAAAATAAATTTGATTCGATCTTTGGATTTTATAATTAAAAGTATAATTAAGAAATTACCTGATTGGAATTGGAAGGTTATTTATCCAGGATCGTTAAATAAGATGAATGGTATAGAGGAACCGATAAATTAATTGTTTTGGGAACTAATAAATAATCTAAGTGAATGTGGTTAGAAAATTCAATCAGAATCAATTAATAAAATTTGTGTGTGGTTAAGCTTCGCTTATGGATGATTAACTGATATGGGATACTTTGAATGAGTTGATATCTCTAATATGAAATGCTGTGAATTTCATTTGTATAACTTGAGTTAAGATAATATGAGTCTCGAAGAGACCGGGGTCGGGTATTTGGGAAATACCCGAAACCATTTCGAATAATTATATATTGTTTGGTGAAATCAACAGCCTGAAATGTAATGATTTATGTGAACTGGATTCTTTTATCTAAGTTTGGTACTTAGAAATTGAGGTGTGAAATAAGTGTTGTCTATAGCAAATTGTGAATTGGATAAATTGATATAAGTTACCCCGGGTTTATATATAAGTTGTTTGTTTGGTATTCCTTGTTAGTTGGTTTTACTCACGCTGGTTTCCAGCCTGACCCGGGTGTTACTTTGATGTAATGCTCGGGTCAGACCGAGTATTACAGATTTTCAGGTAGGTACGTTCTGGAGCTCAGGAGGCGAGCTGGATGGCAGGATCGTATGGAGTATATCTGCTATATTGGTATTATTGTTAATCTGAGACAATGATAATTGTAAATAAATATTCAGTGTCTGTATAAAACGTGAAACTCTGATGTATATTAAATGTAATTGATAGATATAGTATTCTTTTGTAAACTATTATTATTTATTATTATATTTTATCCGCTGCGATTGTGAGATGTTTGGTGTTTTTGTTCTTCTTCTTCTATCTCTTTCTTCTTTTTCATAACAATCTGGAATTTTCGGGTTCGAAAATTTTGGGCTGTTACAGCGAGGGTCGGATATAGCTGAGCCGGTCATGCTTCCTAGCCATGGAAACGCCAGTGAACGGGGCCGAGCTAGAATCCAGCCCGAAGTTGGACCCGAAGAAGTGCTTGGAACAGAACCTAGCAGGGGAAGATCGAGCAAGGGCCAACTGTGGCTGACCCCAGCATGCTCCCAGAGGACCGAAGACAGCCACCGGAGAATGCTAGGAGTAGTAGACAATACCATCCCTACAGGTTATATGGACGGACTCAATCCCGCAGAGAAGAACCAAACTCATTTCTATCCGCTCCAAGTTCCGATGAAAGGATGACACGATTGATCAGAGAGTGCGTCCAATGGGACCAAAAGGATCGGAGGATAGGTGCAAGGGTAACCAGCCCCTTCACCCGCAATATCGAAACTGCCATCACCCCCGAGAATGGAAAATGCCAACAATAGAACCTTACAAGGGAATCTCTGACCCCATCGTACACTTACACAGATACACGCAGCATGTGCTCATGAGCGGAGCGACAGAGGAAGTGTTGTGTAAATGCTTCCCATTATTCTTGGCAGATCTAGCTACCTCCTGATTCTGCCACCTACCCCAAGGATCCATCAGTTCGTGGGAAATGTTGAAAGAAAAGTTCATCAGCCAGTTCCGCATTCATGTGGAACAACCCAAGGACGCTTATTCCCTATCTAATATCTAACAGAAGCCAGGAGAGACAGTGCAACAATATCTAACCCGATTCAATGCTGCAGCGGCCGCAGTCCAAGATGCCGATGAGAAACTTATCCTAATGACTCTTTGTGGTGGCGTACATCAGGATACCAAGCTTGCTAGAAGACTAACGAAAGAAAATCCAGCTACCTTAGCTGATTTCTTCCATGAAGCCGGAAAATATATGAGACCTGAAGACGCCGCCACTGAAAGACAAACTGGACAACAGACTAAGGCAACTCCAGATAAGTTTCCCATTGCAGCAAAGCATGTTCGAAGAAATGACTCTAGAGACAATGCTGGGGGCAGGAAGGGAGAAAAGCGCTTATACCGGCCAGGACCGAGGTTCGACTCTTACACTCCTTTGAATGAAACAATCGAAAACATCTTCCTGGCCACCCAAGACGAAGTTAGATACAAACGCCCCCCATGCAAGAAAGAATCAGATAACACAGTGAAGTCTGGAAAATTCTGCCGCTTCCATGAATCGCACGGGCATGACACAAATGAATGTCATCATCTTCGAGACTTAATTGAAGAGCACATCAGAAGGAAGAGGCTAGAGCGCTATGTGAAAGGACAGAATAGGACTCCAACTCCTGCCAATGAGAACCCAGGGCTACCCCCCTCAGGAGTAGGAGGAGGAAATCGCAACACCAGCGGCTCTAGTCAGGAGAAGATAGTGGTCCATACCATATCAGGAGGACTACACATCGCCGACAGAAGTTGGGCAGAGATGGAAAGATATGGAAGGTCGCTTAGAAACGATGAGGACTGCATTCATTCTGTTACAGAAGAACGCCACCCGAAAAGGAAAGAGAATGATGACATCACATTCAGTAGACGTGATCTAGAAGGAAGGCAGTACCCTCACATGGATCCTATGGTCATCTCTGCCTGGTTCGGTCCATCCAAAGTTTTCTGAATTCTAGTTGACACTGGAAGTTCAGTAAATATCCTATTCAAGCATGCCTTCGACAAAATGAAGCTGTCAATGAAGGATGTGTCTCCCTGCAACAAACCACTACATGGTTTCACTGGAGATACGAAGATGCCCCTCGGGCAACTTGACCTCTTCGTCGAAATAGGAAGTCATCCCTGCTCCGTTGTGCGAAAACAAACATTTGTGCTGATAGAGAACCACTCGGCCTACAACGCCTTCTTGGGAAGACCAGCCTTGTCTGACTTCCAAATTGTCCTAGCCCCGTGGTGCCTGAAGATGAAATTCCCAACAGACAATGGAATAGGGGAAGTAGAAGGAGATCAAGACGCTGCTCGAGACTGCTATGTAACTGAACTTCGCAATAACCGCAGAAGGGATAAAGGGAAAGATGCAGAGACTACTCTCTGCATGAAAAGCTTGGAAGCATAGCAACTGAAGAAAGCCCCTCCTCTTCGATATACCAGTGATCCTTTCAATGAACTAGACCCCAGGGACAAAGAGGAGGAGGCCACCGCCGAGCCTGCAGAGGCTATGGAATTCGTATCTGTAGACAAACATGACTCAAGTAGACTATTGAAAATCGTATCTCAGCTGAAAACAGAAATGAAGGATCAACTCATCGATTTTCTTCGCCACAACTTGGATGTATTTGCATGGACGCCCGCTGACATGACTGGAATTTCCCCAAACATAGCATGTCACGTACTGAACATCAATCCTACCAAGGTGCCAGTAAAGCAGAAAAAGAGAAGTATGGGGGCAGAACGACCAGCGGCCCTCGATGAGGAAGTAAAAACCTACTTGCTAATGGCTTCATACGAGAAGCCATCTACCCAGAGTGGATCGCTAACCCGGTACTAGTAAAGAAGGCCAATGGGAAGTGGCGAACATGTATTGACTTCTCCAACTTAAATGACGCTTGCCCGAAGGATTGCTTCCCACTCCCCCGAATCGATCAACTTGTGGACAGCACAGCCGGGCACGAACTCTTATCTTTTATGGACGCATACTCCGAATAGAACCAAATTCCTATGCATGCTCCTAATCAAGACCACACTAATTTCATCACTTACCGAGGATTATACTGTTACAAAGTCATGCCTTTTGGACTCAAAAATGCCGGAGCTACTTATCAGCGCCTCATCAACAAGATGTTCGCAGAACTAATAGGACGAACTATGGAAGTTTATGTGGATGACATGCTAGTAAAATCAAGGAAAGCCGACGATCATGTAAGCCACCTGGACGAGATGTTTCAGGTACTTCGCCAATATGGAATGAAGCTAAATCCTCTAAAGTGCTGCTTCGGAGTATCATCGGGAAAGTTCTTAGGATTCATCGTCCATGCCAGAGGAATTGAAGCAAACCCTGAACAAGTCCGGGCTCTGAAAGAAATAAGGATACCTTCCACTCGAAAAGAAATGCAAAGCCTAAATGGGAAGGTGGCCGCCCTAAGCAGATTCATCTCTAAAGCAACTGACAAGTGCGTCCCTTTCTTCGAAGCTCTAAAGAAGGACAAAGGAAAGTTCGAGTGGACTGACGAATGCTTAAAAGCCTTCCTTAACCTAATCGAACACCTCCAGAGACCACCAGTACTCTCAACTCCAGATGAAGGCGAAGAGCTATACCTATACCTCGCTGTATCATTTCATGCTCTAAGCGCCGCCTTGGTAAGAGAAGACGACCGCAGACAACGCCCGGTATACTTTGTAAGCAAGAGGTTTACGCGGGCAGAAGCCAGATATCCTAAACTTGAGAAATTAGCATATTGTTTATTAATCACATCACGAAAACTGCGACACTACTTCCAGTCTCATTCCATCAGAGTTCTAACCGATCAACTGCTAAGACAGGTGCTCCATCGTCCCGACACTTCTGGGCGACTCCTCAAATGGTGCATTGAGCTAAGTCAATATGATATCACCTACCATCCTCGCACCGCCATCAAGGGACAAGCCGTGGCCGATTTCATTGCCGAATTCACTACCAACGAAGGTAAGGATCAATCTGAGATAGCAAAAGATATCAAGTGGAATCTCTTTGTAGATGGAGCATCAAACGAACAAGGCTCGGGGGCAGGAATTGTGATAATCACCCCCAGGGGAAGGAAGCTGTACTATACCTTAAGGTTGGAATTTGCTGCCACCAACAACGATGCAGAATATGAGGCAGTAATAGCAGGATTGGAACTTGCCTTAGAAATTGGAGTCGGTTCTTTATGTCTTCATAGTGATTCTCAACTTATCGTAAACCAAGTGCTAGGAGAGTTCCAGACCCGAGGAGAGCGACTCACAGCATATCTAAAGAAGACCAAGCTGCTGCTCGATCAATTGGATCACTATTTAATCAAACACATTCCTCGAGAAGAGAATCAAGAGGCCGACGAACTGGCAAAGCAAGCTAGTATGAAGAACAGCACCATTTCCGAAGCATTAACCATCTCAAAACAACTAGCCCCAAGTTTCGAGCAAGTGAATCTGATAGCTGCGATCGATAAAGAAACTTGGATGACTCCTATCCGGAAATATTTACAAGATGGCACACTACTCGACAGGCGTAACGAAGTCAAGAAAATCTTGAGGAAAGCTTCCCGCTACACAATACAAGAAGGCATCCTCTATCGGCGTGGCTTCTCTAACCCCTTATCAAGGTGTGTCGCTGGAAGGGAAGCCAAGGAAATCTTATCCAATATCCATCAAGGAAGTTGCGAGGATCACACTGAAGGGCAGACTCTGGCAAAGAAGATACTCCGATATGAATATTACTGGCCCACTTTAAACAAAGACGCCTTAGACTTCGTCAAGAGATGCGACAGATGTCAGAGATTTGCTAAGATTCCTCGACTACCCACAAAAGAGATTACTCAAATGACCAGCCCTTAGCCCTTTGTAGTATGGGGAATTGACTTGATTGGCGAACTGCCAACGGGCCGAGGCGGAGCCAAATATGCTATAGTGGCGGTTGACTATTTCACCAAATGGGTGGAAGCGGAACCTCTAAATAAAATATCTTCGGCAAAAGTTATCAACTTCTTGATCAAAAATATTATATGCAGGTACGGAGTCCCACTCAAGATCATATCAGACAACGGGCTTCAGTTTGACAGCGAAGAATTCACCGATTGGTGCCAAGAGCACGGAATTCACAAAAGCTTCTCATCTGTAGCTTATCCTCAGGCAAACGGACAAGTCGAAGCTGTCAATAAAATTCTCAAAACCCTAATCAAGAAGAAACTTGAAAAGTCAAAAGGCGCTTGGGTGGACGAACTTCCTACGGCACTTTGGGCCTACTGCACATCTTACAGAACATCAACAGGGCATACTCCTTTCTCTTTGGCATACGGATCGGAGACCATGCTCCCAGTTGAAACTGTAGTGCCTTCCCACCGAAGGATCCACTACAACCTAGAAGAGAACGAAGAACTCCTCCACATGTCTTTGGATCTAATTGAAGAAAGAAGAAATGATGCAGCACTTAAAGCGGCAGCTCACAAGAAAAAAGTGGCAGCACAATACAACTCCAAAGTCAAGCACCGCAGCTTACAAGAGGGAGATCTTGTCCTCAAGCGGATCTTCCCACGACCCGGAGCACTTGATCCAATCTGGGACGGACCCTATGTAATTCATAAAGATCTCCACAACGGAGCTTATATTTTGTCAACAGTGGACGGAGAGGTGTTCCAGAGGGCATGGAACATCCAACACCTTCGTCGATACTTTTCTTAACTTGTACTGCCCATATGAAGTGAATTAACAAAGAGAATCAGTGGACGTAGGCATTTTCGTGCCGAACCACTTTAAAAATCTTGTCTCTTTTTAACTTGTTCCTTTATATCTTGGCTGCTTGTTAAGCTTTATCCTTTTCTGTTGAACAAAATCCTATGGCATCTCCATTCAAGACGCATCACAGTGCGGCTTCACCTGGACAAGACCCAACGGGTACTATGCGAATCTATGCACTCGCCAATGAGACACTTTTTCTCCAGCATCCCTCTGCTGCGGGTTAACTCGTTGCTCGCGACTGCCCTCAAAGCCAACTGTAGTGAGCCGATTATAAGCCATCAAGAAGGCCGACTATAGCCGATGGCAGTTTATTACGGCGTTCGGCTTGCCGGCAACTGTGAACCTACTTTAAGCCCCAACATAAGGTGTGGCCAGCCAGGGGTAGTTCACGGTTGACGATCGGCACCCACGCTAGCCGGCCACAGTAAATCGAATAATACCCACGATTACGGGCCATAATGGCTCGGGAAGTTACTATGCGCGATCTCGGCTCCGATATGTCTTAAGTGCGGCTGTGGTAAAAAAGATAAACTCCCCGCAGAGGCGTAAGATGGGTGACAAATGTCTCCAAGACCCACAGCTAAGGAAAGTGACTACAAAACCCGTTTGCCACGAACTTAAGCATATCGACGGCCTTCCGTGACTGGAAGTTTTACTATTTCTTATATTTCCATTTTATTTATAAAAAACTCTCCTCCTATCCTCTATAACGATCCCTAAAGTACAGGACACAAAATAGGAGACGCCCGCAATGGAAATAGGAGCTCACAACTGGATGACGTGACACTCAGCTGCATCCCATACTCAGCTATACAAGACATTCAAAGCTACCGTCTACAGCTAAAACTTGAAGGGCGGTACTTTCTTCTTTTATACGTGAATATGTAACTATAATTTATTCGCACATCACACAAACATTGCAAGATATGAAATCATATTTTAAGCAAGAAATTGACGTCAAACACAATTGAATCACAGGCATGTGCACAACCATATTTCTTATGCAACACATTAGAATAATGAAAGCGTTCAAATATAGCAGAATCAGTTTATGTTATTAAGTTACATAAAGCCGTTCATTACAAATGACATAATTACAGCAGTACATTAATGTTTTGAGACTAGTATATACAGGAATGCCAAGTAGGCCAAAAAATAATCAGCTGCTGCAGGGCTCCGCCTCAGTCCTGCTAGCCCTCCGGGAACTACTTGACCGCAGGGTTAGAACTCCCAGCTTGCTGGTCAGAGGTCCCACCTGTCCAATTCAGGAGAAGAATCTATTAGACAAACGATAAGCAATCGAGTTAAGAAAAGATTCAGAGGGAAGACTTACCAACATCTGCTCCCTGATCATCATCCTCCAGCTGCACGCCTACCTCCTCAGCAGCGAGCAGCCGCATGCCCTCCTTAACCGCCACCTTCTCCTCCTTGGTGAATTGGGCCGTAACCACATCCATCTTCAAAGCCGCACCACCTTCCTTGTCCGCATCAGCCTTAGCCTCCTCTAAAGCCCGAAGATATATCCTGGCCATGACCTGGGGATAGTCGTCCATCCAGGACAGGTTGCCCTGCTTCCAAGTACGGAAGTACATGTCCTGGAGCATCTCATCCATCATCCCCTCATTCTTCTCAAATTCCCTCATCCGGGCCTCGGAAGCTGACAGCCTTGCGATGTCAGCGTCTCTCTCCAGTCGGTATCTCGAGCAGTCAGCCTGAAGGGATGCCCGCATCGCCTCCATCTCCTCCTTCAGCTTGGCCTGAGCAAGCTCAGCGGATTCAAGCCTCCCAGATAGTTCCTCTACCTGCTCGAGATCCGCATTCCGAACCTTATCCACTGTTGCAATGGCCATGTCAATCCGCCCCTTGCAGACAGCCTCCATTTTTCGCAGTTCTGCCCTGCTGGCCTTTTCCATAGTCTCCTTCAACTGCCTGGAGGCTGCCTCGTGCTGAGAAATCTGAATGGCCTGATCGGCAAGCTGCTTAGCCTGGTCAGAAACTATTAACCTTAGTCGGATGTTGGCACTCCCAATCTCCTCTCCAGCCTTGACCAGTCGAGTATGATGCTCCATTAACTTCTTGGTCTCTTCAGCCACCCAATCGATGTTTGCCTTGGCCTCATCCCCCATAGTCACAATCTGAGTGGTAAGCAAATCGAGATCTAAGGACTTAGCCTAATCAAGCACCCGTACCATGGGATTGCGGGGAAGAAGATGCTCACCCATGGCCTCGTCAAAAGAAATGTCTTGAGAACTCGGGTCCAGATCCGGGTGGCCGTCAAATGGGTTGCAAACCAAACCAGGGTGGTCTATCGGGGTGACGGTTGGATTTTCGGACGGATGTGGGGAAGGCATAAACTCAGTATCTTCCTCAGTAATATCATGGATAGGCTGGACTGGGGGCTGAGGGACAAGAGAAGGTTCAAACAAAGATTGACCCCTCTTCCTCTTTTGCATATCTTCTTCAATAACCCCGAGGAGAGAACGGTAGCCAACTACGTCCTGAGAACGAGTAGTCAGAGGCTTTGGTTTAGCAGAAGCTTTGAGGAGCTTGAATTGTTCGAGGTGGTGTCGAATATCTGAAGTCTTAGCCACCTCACCTGCCCCTAGAATAAAAAACAAGTGTCACAAACATACACTAATCCATAATTCAAGAAATGTGTCAAGTTAAAAGAAGTAGGAAGACGCGTTTATTTTACAAACCCTGAGGGGGAGTGGGGTACTGCAATAAGTCCTGAATCTCATTCCAGGACGGGAGCTGGCCATAAAATATTCCTAAGTCCTTATCATAAAGGGAGTCTGCAGAAATCAAGAATTCACCTTGAGTTACCCTAGCTGAAGGACCCTTAGAGGATGGATCGGCACCAGTCCCAGCCTTGTCAGCTTTCTTCGCCTTCTCCACCGAGGCCGATCCTTCCTCCAACCCCTCAAAAGCCTGGCGGAAGGCATCATCCGTCCACTCTTGGATCTCCCCTGCCTGCTCAGAAGACAAAGGCCCGGCACCACTACCACCCTGTCCATCGCCTTCTCCATCTCCTCCGCTCTCCTCCTCGCCTCTTTCCTCCTCTCCACCTTCCTCCTCCGGAATATCTGGGCATGTGCTAGGGGAGGGTCCGTCAGACTTCTTAAGCTTCTTCCCCCCGACGACTGGAGGTACCAAGAAAGGTCTCCTCTTGCTACTCTTCGCAGTGGCCCCGTCTTTAGCTTTAGTAGCCCTCTCCTCGGCTGTATCTATCTGCTTAACCACAGATTGACGTGGCAGAATCAAGTTGTGCTCCAGGAGAGTGGCATTCCTGATCAGGTAAGAAGCCGACCTATCCCTTCCTGAGATAGCCTCTATCTCCGCAGCCATCTGTACCAGGTGATCATTCTCCACGACCGTAAAGCCACCTGTCGCTAGCAAGAAATAAAAGCACATAAGAAGAAGCATTGTAGTCGGGACAAAGAAATTACGAATGGAATTCAACTTACAACCAGAAGTGAAAAGGCGAAAAGAAACGGAGTCGTCCTTGACGAAGAACCATTCCTTCTTAAACATGGTGAACTTCGAGCATAAGTCCAAGACCGGCTTGAAGGACACGGCCGACTCTAAACTAATGTACGGAGAACCTTTCTTGTAGCCCCTCAGATTATACAGATATCGGACTTCCCGGTTAGAAGGAGGCGCCCATACCTCCTCTGGAAGATAACGAATAAACACACTAAGATGGCGTAGGAGTTGGGCTGAAGCTGAAAAGGAGCCACTTTCAGGTAAGTAATGAAGCTGACTATCCACGCATTGATCGGAGGAATGGCCCCGCACATGCAATGGTATCGGCTATACGCGAAATATCCTTCAGGGGGATTATATGGCATGACCCCCTCCCCTGGCAACAACATGCATGCTCTATCAATCCCAAAGGAGCGGGAGATAACGTCAAGTTGCTCCTCTCTGAGAGAGCTCGGAAAGCAATCAGGAGGAGAGTTCAGAAGCTCTTGGGGACCATACCCGTCTACTAGCGACCTTGGGGTGGGTCCACGACATTCCGGTCCTGGCTGGGCCGGGGGAACAACGGGGGACTCTCGTCTATCCGTAGATTTTCTTTTTTCTGATCGAGTTTCCACTTTGCGAGACATTTTCCTGCAAACACAAAAGAAAAACATATTGTTAGAACAGAGGATATAAACAAGCAAGTGTATATAGTCTGAAATTTCACTTATAAATCAAAATGCCCAGAACTCCTAGTATCATTCGGCAAAGCCGATACAAAGGTTCATTCAGTATTTGGGGTCTCAAGAGTTCATCCGGAAATTCGGTGATAGGCCCATTCGGCACTCAGCACCCAATCTCGTTTGGTATTCATCCTCCATGGGTTTCATTCGGTAGTCCATAATAAGAACTCATTCGGCAAAAGAGAACATACCTGGTTCGGTGCTTGGTTGTTCCGCACGTGGTTGGTTCGGCACTTACTCGGATTGATTCGGCTATCTCAAAACGATAAAAGGTAATAGTAACCTGAAGCCCCTATTTATAGGCGCAACTCATCGACCGGACCAACTGGTTCGGCATACCCAGGACCGAACGAAGCTATCTCAGCTGCAGGAAAACAAAGCGTGGCATATGCTGGCATATACCCCACTTTGGGGGGCAAATGTTAGGGGCTTTTTCACCACCACCGAACCAAGGGCACGACCGGACCAGATCCAATCTCCAAGCTCCCATCACCGAATCAAAGCCTTGGAAGCACCACCGGACCTGCTCCACACCATGCCCACGAACCACCTATCTCCTAAGAACTGACCGAACCAACCCTACCTCCCAAAACAACACCGGACCGGCCCATACCGAACCGAAACCACCGAACCAACCTCCACCGGTCCAACTCCATCTCCATGCTACCACTGAACCAGCCTCCTGCCGAACCAACAACTAAGACCATCTACCACCGATCCAGGATCCATCCACCCATCACCGATCCATGTTACCACCGATCCATGCTGCTACCGGTCCAACTCCATCTACCACTACCGAACCAACATAAGGATGGCATACCGGACCGACACTATCAGGCCAGATTGCACCAGCCCAGGCCCGCCAGCAGCTATATACATCCAAGACCCCTGCCCCCAACCTCACTCTATAAATAGAGGGGCAGGGGTACAACAATGGCAGACAAGTTTGAGAGCTCAAGCACGGAAGGAACTTTCAAACAACTTTCATACACTTGTACTAAAAGCTTTGTACTTGTAATCTGAATAGTAAAGGAGAATAACATATAAAGTGGACGTAGGCACATTCTGGCCGAACCACTATAAATCTGTGTGTCTTTTACAGTTTAGTCCCTGCTTTTTACGTATTTGCATAAATCACCCAAATCACTAAGAACAACGTAAAATCAACTAAATCATACGACTTGGAGGCGTTTGCCCATTTTTTGTGCAAACAGGGAGCCTTACTAGAAATATGTAATCGTAACATTTAATGTATTAATATTGTAAGAACATATCTATACAATGTTATAATAATGTACATTGATAAATTTGTGCATTTAATATGATTGATAAAAAGTTTATCAATTAAGATATACAAATTAATTGAATTGAAGATTGACAATAGAAATAATACACACACATATGTGTGTGTGCGTGTCCGCGCACTTGCTATTAAATACTTCCTGAAAGTTAATGTTTTCTACATCCATGGAAGTACCTAATTTTACAACTACTTAATACGTCTATAATTTGGTTGCTTACATGTTTATTTGATCAAGACCGTGTATAGCTTTCTATGAGTTTCAAAATCTAAAAGTAATACAGGACTTTAGATATTTGACCATATATTAAAGCAATGTGATTGTTATATAGCGAACGGTCATAGTTTGTAATGTATGATAATTCGATAAGATTAATTCGTTCGAAACAACAAATAAACTATACTATGAGATCGAGTATTCAATTTGGTTGATTACAACAAGGATCTCATTGTGTTAAATATAACACAAAACCAAAACTATAATATAGATCTAAGGACTCGATCATTGATATGTTAGTTTGACCAGTTTATTCAAAATGCAATATATTTGATGTCCTTAAATGTTAAGGATGTTCGAACGCGTTTTTGTAAAGGGTTTGTTTTGATGTTATAGTGAGGATATTCTTTTGAATAGTTCAACCTTTAGAAAGAATAACGACTACGCAATAGTATATGTGATTTAAAGTACAATTAGGATAAAAAGAGTGGATGGTCACTTCCACTTCATAAAGAAATATTAGAAATAAGAATTGTAATAATAATGATTGATACTTAACAATGGATTAAGGAATATGATTTCTACTGTGAAATGATATAGAAAATTATTTTCTATAAGATTTATTTCTTTTAGTTCAAGATATTTGATCAAAGTACTCATCATTGTAAACTAGTTGTGAAATAAATAATATATAATAAGTGAATGATGGACCTCTGAATTTAGAGTAATGACGAAAATAGTGAGAGCATGCCATGTAGCACTTATTGACCACATCAGGTTACAAAAATTGTTTTCATAAAAAAACAGAACATTATTCATAAAGTAATGACAATTTTTCAGCATCGACTGAAAAAAGACATAGTTATGTTTCAATATGAATATTATGAATATTCGTTATGAAATTAACTATAATGTGACATTTGTTTTCACAACTAAAGTGATGCAATTGAAAATAATGAAGTATCTAAAATTGTTTACAATTTCTATAGAAATATAAAGCCATGGTATCGAGAAATAAATTTTATTATACTATTATGAATCATATTATACTGGTTAGTTATATCTCAAACAATTAAGTGCTATGCACCCATTTAGTGGAAGCATCTTAAGAGTCAATGAACTCTTCAAATTGATACATATAGGTATATGCAATCATAAGTCTATTAATACCAAAACGGCTCCACATAATTCGACACATTCGTCGATGATTTATCACAGACATGAAGATGTGTATTTGATACACATGTATAAGTTAACGATAAGCTCATAAAATATAAAGCGGATGTAAATAATATAACATGCAACATAAATGATTCGATTTGATGAATGGGCGAGTATATTGGAAAGAGTTCTGTATGTACCTAATATGAATAAAGATTCGGTTCCAAAGATCACTCCTCCCTACGGTACATGATGATGTATTGATAAGGAGTAACCAAATTTTGTTGGACAAAGCACGATCTATAGTGGGTGAAGTTGAGTTAAATTCTTTATATAAGGTGTATATTTGAGAGTAGTACACAAGGTTAAAATTAATATCATTCAAGAAATAATTTACAAAACCATACGAGGTAAGGGTTTATTAAAAAAATCCTACATAATTGAAAGTCTATATGAGTGGATCGTATAGGATATATAGATGCAAGTATAAACAACTAACTATATAATATAACTTGATAGATGATAGTAGTAAAGTAAATTAAAATAATCACACCAGGATTTTATACTGGTTCGGACCTTCCGTCCTACGTCCAGTCCTGAAGCTTCTCTTCGGAATTTCCTTTCAACTAACCCTCTCTTGACCCGGAGGAACAAGTTTACAATAGCAGAGTTTCTTTGTCAAGTATGTGTTCAATAACACGGATGTTGACTATTAAATACAATTGCTTCCAATATATATATATATATATATATATATAGAATATTGAATAAGGAGTTCTGAATATATGGAAGAGTTAACTACAGGTATTTGATTGCTTAGAGATCAAGTATAAATCAGAGTATAAGAGTTAAGAACGTAAGTGAGTAAGGTGAAGTCTTCTCTTGAATTCCCGATTCTATTTATAGTGGTATAAGAGATCCTTTGTGTAGTTTCAAATGTTAGTAAGTGCTCTAAGGTCTCTTCTCATGGTGATGAAGAGTTGCAGTGAAGAGAAGCGAATGTGTCCTTTCGGATGTGACAGTTGTTCTTCGAATTTACACAGCCGAGTTCAAAATCAGATGTCTGGAAAATATTTCAGACGTCTGGTCTTCATAAATTTTTTGTATCTGATTGCATTTCAGACGTCTGTATTTATTAATCAGACGTCTAGATTTCATATATTTTTTATATCCGGATGCTTTTCAAACATCCGAGTTTATTAACCAGACGTCCGATTCTTTCTGAGTTTCAAACCAGAGGAATCAATCAGACGTCTGGCTAGTATACCCAGACGTCCGAATGTGTGCATGTTGCTTTATCTTTGTCTGTGTCATCCCTCTTCCACTTCTATCGATTTGAAGTCTTTTGATACTTCTTTTGAGTCTTGTTTTTGTCTCTTTGGTGATGTCACTTTATCAACTACCTGTAAATATAGATATATATATATATATATATATATATATACATTCGATTTCCATAGTATAGTTGTTTTTATCGAAATCATAGAATTTATTTCCTAACAATCTCTCCCTTTTTGATGATGACAACTATTCAATGTACTTATATATAGATTATAAATCTCCCCCTGAATAAGTGCTTATGTTTAATGTTTTACGACTCTACCTATATTTCTCCCCCTTTGGCATTATCAAAAAGAATTTATAACATTGATGCCAATCGTCAAAAAGAAAAATTTCATTAGTAACATGAAGAGGTTATAATCATAGATTTGTACAAAAATTATAAAAACTATGATTCCCAAAATTTAGATTTCCTTTGGGGAAGCTTTATTTGGATCATCTTCCTTTGGTTCTTCTTTTCCAGAAGTGCTAGCCTTTAAAGGAGATGTCAAAGCTTCCTTTGGAGGTTCATCCTCAGATAGTTTTGACTTTTTTGTGGGAGGAGAAGATACAAGGTTTGTCCAATCCTCAAAGGGTGGTGTTGGACCATTAACCCGTTGTAATACTTCTTTAAGAATCGATAAAACAGTCGAAAGAGATTCTTCAACTGTGGCTAGACGTGCAGCAAATGAAGTTTCAAAATTGTCAATTCGCTTAGCCAAATATTTTTGAGTTTGTACTAATAAAACATTTGTAATAATAGGAGAGTTAGATATACCAGAGTTGATGACTTCTCCAATGCCTATGACATATCCTTTTGAGTTATCTCCAAAGGTTACCATTCCACCATCGATGTATGTTATATTTGATAACATTTTTGAATTTCCGGTCATATGCTTGGAGCAACGGCTATCTAGTATCCATTTCTCCTTATTTTTTATTTTGGGTACCTGTAAAATAAAAGATGTTTTAATTGGTACCCATATATTTTGTTAGGGTCCTAATTGTTAGGGGAAGGTAGCCATACCCAAGATGGTTTGGTACCTTTATAAATATAATTTTTATTATAGACTACTCTTTCTAGATAATTATTAATATGCTTTTGTCTAATCATATTGTTATTTGTTTTAGGAATCCAAATTTTCATATTTTTGATATTCAATTTAGACTTAGGTAAACTTCTAGTTTTTATGTAACTAATATTTTTAGCATTATTTCCTTTTTGCTTAGAAGAATTTTTAAATCCTATTCCATTTCTATTGCTTGATGGATTTGGAATTTTGATAAGATTTTCCAAATCTTGTTTTCCTTTATTAAATTTTGATACATTGTTGGTAATTTTATCTAATTTTTCTTTTAATTCTATATTTTCAATGATTTAATACTATTTTTAAACTTAACATTTTCTTTTAACAAATTTTCTTTTACTATAGTAATATTCTCACTTTTTATCAAATTATTTTTTATTTTTTCTTCAGATATTTCAAGTTCTTCTTCTAGAATAATTTTTTCATCTTTCAACATTCCTACCTTAAGTTCTAATCTATTTATTTCTACTATATATTCTTTGTTCAATTTTTTTATTTATCTAAATTTATCATCTAATTCCATGCTAAGTTCTAATAGTTCATCATAGCTAAGTTCAGGACATACCTCTTCAGTTTGTGCCACAAAACACACATTAGCCTGTTCTACGTCACTATCGCTATCACTTTCTGAAGATGAAGAATTCGAGTCATCCCAAGTTACTTTGAAAGCCTTCTTCTTTTTGAATTTTTGAACTTTATTATTCTTTTTGTCATTATTGAGTTTAGGGCAATCCTTCTTCATATGTCTGTATTGATCACATTCATAGCACTTGATTTGAGATAGGTTTGTTGTGTTGGACTTTCCTTCTTTTTGAAATTTGGTCATCTTTCTAAATTTCTTAAATCAATTATAATTCTTGGCAATGAAGACTATTTCTTCTTCATCTAAATCAGAATCATCATTTTTTGTTGCTTGAAATGCTATATTCTTTTTCTCCAAATTTAGTTCTTTTCATGCCTGCAAATTAGCTTCATAGGACATTAAATTTCCTATCAACTCTTCAACTCTGAGAGTAGAAAGATCGTTAGCTTCTTCAATAGCTAAAACCTTCCTTTCCCAATCCGATGTTAAAGAGTTGAGTATTCGAGAAACTAAATCAAAATCAGTAAATTTAACTCCTAATGCCATAAGATCGTGTTGGATAGTTTGAAATCTAGAATACATGTCAACAATAGTTTCATTTTGCTTCATTTTGAATGAAGAAAATTGGTTTTGTAAAATTGAAATCTTAGTTTGTTTGACCTTTGTCGTACCTTCGTGTGTAATTTGTAAGGTACGCCAAATATCAAATGCAGTGGTGCATAACATGACTCGTGAAAATTCATTTTTGTCTAAGGAGCAAAATAAAACATTCATAGCTTTAGCATTATTTGATGCTAAGGTCTTTTGTGCATCGGTCCAAGTGTTCATAGCAGTAGTAGGTGCTTCATATTTATCTTGTGCGGCTGACCAAATTTCAAGACCATTAGCTTCCATAAAAATTCTCATACGTGTTGACCAATATGCATAGTTATATCCATTAAAGGGTGGGGGTCGTGCTGTGGATTGTCCTTCTTGAAAAATACTTGCCATATTAAAGTGATTCAAAAACGTGTTACAGTTATTTGATCAAAACCTTGCTCTGATACCAATTGAAAGTCTATATGAGTGGATCGTATAGGATATATATGCAAGTATAAACAATTAACTATATAATATAACTTGATAGATGATAGTAGCAAAGTAAATTAAAATAATCACACCGGGATTTTATATTGGTTTGGACCTCCCATCCTACATCCAGTCCCGAAGCTCCTCTTTGGAATTTCCTTTCAACTAATCCTCCCTTGACCCGGAGGAACAGGTTCACAATAGCAGAGTTTCTTTGTCAAGTATGTGTTCAGTAATACGGATGTTGACTATTAAATACAATTGCTTCCAATATATATATATATATATATATCTAGAGAATATTGAATAAGGAGTTCTGAATATATGGAAGAGTTAACTACAAGTATTTGATTGCTTAGAGATCGGGTATAAATCAGAGTATAAGAGTTAAGAACGTAAGTGAGTAAGGTGAAGTCTTCTCTTGAATTCCCGATTCTATTTATAGTGGTGGAGAGATCCTTTGTGTAGTTGCAACTGTTAGTAAGTGCTCTAAGGTCGCTTCTCATGGTGATGAAGAGTTGCAGTGAAGAGAAGCGAATGTGTCTTTTCGGATGTGACAGTTGTTCTTTGAATTTACACAGCCGAGTTCAAAATTAAACGTCTGGAAAATATTTCATACGTCTGGTCTTCATATTTTTTTGTATCTGGTTACATTTCAGACGTCTGTGTTTATTAACCAGACGTCTGGATTTCATATATTTTTTATATCCGGATGCTTTTCAGACGTCTGAGTTTATTAACCAGATGTCTGATTCTTTCTGAGTATCGAACCAGAGGAATCAATCAGACGTCTGGCTAGTGTACCCAGACGTCTGAATGTGTGCATATTGCTTTATCTATGTCTGTGTCATCCCTCTTCCACTTCTATTGATTTGAAGTTTTTGATACTTCTTTTGAGTCTTGTTTTTGTCTCATTGGTGATGTTACTTTATCAACTACCTGTAAATATAGATATATATGTACATTCGATTTTCATTGTATAGTTGTTATCATCAAAATCATAGAATTGATTTCCTAACATCCTAGACGAAGGAGTTAGCAAGTTATGCGAGTCGAAAGACTGTACATAATAATTGTACGTAAGAAATCTTGTATGAATCGTCCTAAGAGAATTTTGGGTTCGATAGTGATTAAATAACTAATTTATGTCGTGAACATAAATATATTATGAAATAATGCAAAATCAGTTTTATATAGGGCAACTCATAAAATATTTATGAGCGCATGCTCTGTTGCATCGAGAAAAACTGTTGTTTCGAGAAAAACCAACTTCATAGTGAAGGAATTTCTTTAAGAAATTATTAGTATAAAATGAATTTGGATGTGATCCAATGATAAAACTGATTACAAAGGATGAAATAAAATCGATCAAACCTAAATGAATACGAATATATTAGAATGTCCAATGAATATTCATGTACATTAAAAAGAAACTGTGAATTTCTTATCAATGTCAAGATAAAATAATCCTTGATTGTTTAATTAAATCATTAAGAGTATTGACTCTATGATTTGGTGCAATAATCCGAAATAGGTTCCAAGTAAGTTATCAAAATATTATTTTGATAGTTGTGCCCAAAGAGATTCGATTCATTGACTGCAAACGTGTCTTTATGAGAAAGACAAATGTTGTTGGAACATAGCGAGCCACATTGATAAGAATATTACACGTGAATTTCAATTGTTGAAATTCACGTAATAGATTCGCCTTTCGGTATGCTCAAGTTGGTTCTACTTAGAAAATTATCACCCAGTATGACTTTATGTTTTGGTATATGCATTGAAGAAAAAGTTCTGAATATGGATTTAGACTGATCTGTTTGCACATAACAACCAATGTGTCTCGAAGTCAGTAGAAGCTATATTGAGTTTATGGTTTTTGGATATGATCCAAAAACTGATACGGAATTATCATTTTGAAAAGCAACAAAATTGAAAATGTATTTTTATAGATGTATCAAATAGTTTGATTATCAATCAAAATGCAGATGAAGCGTGTGCTCTTGAGACAGAAAGTTAAAAAGTATATAGATATTCCTAAATCATAAGTGAACAACACATTACTGTTTTTTAACGGTGCAATTGTGCTAAGATCAGTTTTAGTTGTTTTAATATTCATCGTTGGATTTGTCTATAATATCTTTCATAGTAAGTATAAAAGATATTGGGAATGTCCCAAAACAATATGCAAGGCCACCTTATTAAAATGTTAATACGGAACATGTAAAATGGAACATGTAAAATGGATTCTTTTTGCATTGGCAATAGAAATTATCATATATATATATATTATATTGTCTACGATATCACGATTGTTTGTATATTTGATACATGAAGCAAATATCAAGTCCAAATTGATACCATTGAATGGTAGTTTGAAGTGTTCTCGTGTATTTATGAAATACCAGAGAATTGTATATAGAGATAACGAACTCTTTATGAATGAGTATTCAAACTCAAACTTATGAATGATATCAAGTATAATGTGTTAATAATGAATTCAATTTAAGAATCTTTAAATTGGAAATGTTCTTAGTAAAAGACTATGGCTGATTCAATGAAAATGCTAAGTGCATCCCCTTGAATAGCATCATAATAAAAGCAATGTATCCAAATATAAATGCATGAATTTATATCTTAGCCGAGGGTGATTTCAAATGTTGAAAATCACACAACATTGTTATATGATAATAATGTCACGGTATAGTTCATAGCATAACTTAGAGCTCATTGGAGTTGAGGGATGTACTCTGAATTGTGCCACACGATAAAGGTGGTTTATCACTGTCGGAGAGAGTTCATTGATGGAGTAGATAATTAAAACATAATAGCAAATTCATTTATTGAGTGACTGACCCAGTTGATTTGATGAAATCAATTGGACAATTTAGAATAAGATTCCATAATTGGCTCCAAGTGCAAGTGGGAGATTGATAGAGGTGGAGGTATGCCCTATGGGCAATTATGTAATCGTTATTTACATCTAACTTGATAACTAATCTTGTTCAAAATAAAAGGTGTTTTGTTTCTATTATATACTTAATACAACGTGTTATATTAACTAACTAATTAAATGTGTATTTAATATAATATTTATAAATGGTGTGTTTGTGATAATAATTACAAATAGTTGTAATCATGAGTATTATATCAGAATATTATAAAACACATCATTTTAAATGTTACTAGTCAAGATGCATGTATCCATTGAGACTGGAGTACGCAATCTTCAAATGTTGGGTAGTGTATTACTCATGACTGCTGCGGGCACCTAAGGGGTACATACTGATAGTCATTAGATAACCATGATGACTCGTTCGATAGTTTACTATTGGCTAATATAACCAAGGTAAAATAGAAAATTTCGATGTGAATGATTTCGTAGTTCCCTCTACTTGAGAATACCTTGGATCTTTATGAAAGCTCCGCTTTGATTACAGTCAAATCATGGCACGGTGTCTATCGAGTGACCATTATTAGGTCGAGTGGAAGTACTGGAAGTAAAGCACAATTTAAATGAGGATTCATCTCCTCAGTTATATGGGTTAGTATCATGGTCAACTCTAATTCAAAATGTAACGACCCGACTTTCTGACCACAGAAAGACGTATCATCAATAAGAAAAGAAAGGGATAGAAATAGAAAAGATAGTAAGAAAGAATAACAACATCAGAATCTCACAGCGGAATGGAACAAAATATGATACATCACATAACAGTTACATAGTTTTACATATATCAGAGTTACACATCATACAACAAGACAGTCATACATATATCTGTCAATACATACATCCCAAAATACATCATACACTAACTAACACAGCGGAACTAGATAGATAGATACATACGTCTGGACTCCTTCTCCAAGCTCCTCCAGAACTCAACAATCCAAATACCTATCACTTTGCTACTCATAAAAATTTGGGTACCCAAGAGTTATGAAAAACAAAATATAAACTCCGGGTCAGACATGGGTCTAGTGTGAGTAAACGGGTTAAAGTTGTTTGACTTTGAAAAACCATTTGAAAATAAAGGTATCACGTAAGACTTCCCACACATAAACACGTGTAAGTTTTTACCTTACGCTAACCAAACATTTTATAGGAAATCCAGTGATATTACAATAGTGTCTAGGGTTTTCAAGTAAAATACAGAAATAGCTGAAATGCTTACATCTCACATTCCAACATAGTTGGGCACAATCAAAACGTACGGCTTTTATTGGAAATTGGATTCCATACAATGGCAGGGGTACCGCCCGTCACAGTACGGGGCCTAGATCATCGTACCGAGTATCACTCCTGACCCTCTACAACACAAGGCCGGAACCATTCCTTACCGAATAGTCTCGAACAAGATAACCCCGCAGTTGTGGCCAACAACTGCCCACTAAGCCGAAATAAAAAGGGACATCCAGACAGGGGTATATCTCGTCCTGCTTGGGTATGACCCACCTAACCTTGCTGCACATCCCCTGTTATAGCCATTCCCGGTTGATGAGGCTTGAGGCTACGATTACCTTTAGAGAACATATCTCTTAGAATGCTCATCGTCCACCTGACGATGTGCTGAAAGCATCTAATCCATACAAGTTCGTTCCGGGTTCGAACGAAACTGAAGGCATTATCTCGTTACACTCATTTTGGAATCACCCTCAGAGTTAACGATGATAACCCTTGCATTTTGAACACCATCTCTACCTTCAATTGAGATGTCAGGACCTATCGTTTAATTTGGATCGATGTGGTTTTCGGAATATCGAATTGATACCCGATCCCGGTCTCATCGAAATCCAAACGCCATTTTAGAGGACAAGTTTTTTAAATAGTTTAATACAGTTTAATTCAATACTTTGAATTCACATAACAGTTATCACAGATAGATCATACACAGTCATCACAGATATATCCAGAATATATCACGACATATCACAGAATATCACCAAATAGATATCAGAGTCAATCAAACAAGAATCATCAATTTATATCAAATTAGTTTGATTAACTTAACTTAATTAATTACTTAAGAATAAATCATTTTATCATGCTTGATTAATCATTAATTAATCAATTAAATTTATTAATTGCTTTTTAATTTCTCACTTAATTAATTATTTAAAGCTTAATTATTAATTTATAAAACTAAATTACCCATTTAATTATCACTAATTATTTAATTAATCATTAGTTACCAATTAATTAATCATTTAATCCTTAATTAATTACTTAAGTTAACTTCTATTTATTTATTAATTAACATTAAGTAATTAATTAAAATCTAAAGTCAACATTTATTTAAACACAAAGTTATAAATATCAATGTTTAATTACAAATTTATTTAACCTTAAATTACTTATTTAATTACAAGTATAATTTAAGTACATTCTTACACTTTAAATTAAATTAACCATCTTATATTTGCAAACTCTCTCAATGATTTTAAATCAAATCTTAACTTTTAAATTGTCAATATTTTTTACTTAACTAATACTAAACTTTTATTTAACAAAATAATCTTAAAGGTTATAGGCTGAATCGCATAGAAAAGAAACCCGAAGCCAACACTTGATTACCCGAATAAAATTCGTGTTTCCCTTCTATTTTCCTGCGTTCCCTTTTTCCCCCAACCTTTCTTCTACTACATGTTCCTTTCTTCTTCCTTTTTTTCAGTTAAGTTCAAATTACAACATCAGTATTTACGTACCCACTCACGTACCCAGGTAACCCAAACAATCCACACACATTCTCGTGTATCACTCGAGACAAAAAAATGACCCACGTTCTCACTAACACACCCACGCCACCGTGCACGTGCATGGTGGTTCGCCGCCCCTCCGGCAACCTTCATCGCCTCCTACAAACCACACATCAACCTCTCGTTCAACATCGAAACCCAAATCCTCATGAAAAGTACGAAAATGAAAAAAACTGAAACTCGAACCAAAACTCGAACACTCGAGAGCAAATCGCCACGTCCGGCCAACCCCAACCCATAGAGGCGACGCCACTTCGTCCACGTCATCGCCATACTCTCCTCGACCATCTCCTTGAATCGCGAACCACTCGAACGCTCCACAGTGGCAAAATCAAATTCTTAGAACACGAAAAAAAACTGGAACCCAAACCCTATATTTGATTCAACCCCAAAATCCATGCATTGGAAAAATTATTTAGCATTTTTCCTATGTTAATACATCTTCATGCTTGCATCATAAGAAATTTCAACAATTAAAATTAATTGAATCAACCAATATTGACAAAAATGTAACTTTTATTCATATTCAAATTGCACCATAAATATTGAACTAAAAATCATCGTTTTCAATTTAAAAACCCTAACTTTGTATGTTTATTTAAGATATGAATTCGAATTAACAAATTAAAATATTTGAGTTTTTACATATATTGATTTCCTACTATAAACATGAATATGCAGTGTCCATAACCTACTGTAAAGCTTCAAACAAAGTCCAGATTTCTGATTGGAGATTAAACACCCTATTTTGTTTAAAAATCCTAGTTTAAAATGGTTTACAAGAAAAGTATAAATCTTTATCTATTTTTCTTTGTTCAGAAAACCTGAAATATTGTAGAACAACACATGGCAGAGCTTCCAGTAACATCAACATCACAGAACATCTTATGTTCAATATATAGCAGGCATAAGGTTACATGAACTAATTATCAAGTTTTTAAATTTCCAGAAGGTATGTTTACTCACTTGATATGAAATTAGACAGAGAGTTGTTTGAATGTTATAGAGTTTGTATTTCCAGTCTGTTCTTGCTATTCAATCCCTGCTGATGATTTGCTCTTGAAGATGATGTAGTTGTTGTTTCTCTTTTTTTATAAACTTAGTATGAATGAGAATGAAATATAGGGTGATATATATAGGAGAAACACATAGGGTGATACATGATGAGATGCCATATTTTATTATGTACTGGAAAACCATTTTATAACTAAACCAGAGACATTTTTTTCCAAAGTGGAGTCTGAAAAGAATTTTGAGGTGTCTACATTTATGGTTTTTGTCTTGTATATATTATCATACTTGTACGTATTTACATTTTATTATACTATTTTTACAACCTGGTTCAAACTTGCTGAGCATATATGTATTTCATTGTTCATTTCTTACTTAGCATTTTAAAGTGCAGCCCTGCTTGTATTGTAAGCATATATATGTGTAACTTGTCTTGTTTCTTTGCATTATTCATATGTACATACAGGTTATTCTTTTCAAACCTTTCTGATATGTTTATATAAAGTTGTTCTAGATATGAATTGGCTTATGCATTGATTTATATATTTTATATTTCTATTTATCTCTTATATTTACATTATAGTTTTCTTATGTTTATGTTTAATATTGATAAGGTTGCTTATTTTTTTTAAATATTATTATTAAAGACTACATTTATATATTCATATGTTAGATCAAATATTATCAATATAGAACCTTTGATTTTATTGAATAAGACAGAATTTATTTTAAATAAGTTTGAAAGAATTTATTTTAGATTTCCAATCAAAATTTCCTTCACAGACACATATGTACTGATAAATATTCAAAGATCTTATCTGCTTATAAAATGGAAAGCTTGTAAAATATACTGCCAAAATTCCAGGTCGTTACACAAAATCTTTGGCAAAGCAGTTCGGTTAGTAATAATGGTATTACTGAATCAAGGATTTTGTGTATGGACTATATAGTTAAACGTGGACGATATTGGAATTTTGACCATTACCAAATTTCGTAAGTCCAAAATGATATAGTTTTGACGAAGAGAATCAGTATAAATAAAAGTCACATGTAGGTAATGCTTAACAAAGTGAAATTGCATTTTATTGAAACAAAATAAGTAATAAATTTGGCCAAAAAGTCACACCACCTACTAAATGATGTGTGAACGTTAATATACAAATAGTTCGATATAAATCGCTGACCAAATTTACACCTGACAAGTCATATAACCTTAACGATGAATTCTCCTTTGACTAAACGATATAATTAGTTTACAATTTTTATAAATTAATTAATGTTCATGAAATATTAGTTATAAAATTATGATTATGATTTAAGGAATAGATATGATTAAATAAATTTATAATAGTTATAAATATATTAATCAATATACGGTATCGTTAAGCAATTGAATGGATCTAACTAATAATATTTTCTTTAGGCTCGAATATGATTTCGGCTCATCATGGCCGGTGAGATTTTTGGGTTTAATATGGACATGTGGGACGACTCAAAATGTGGCAAAGATGTTAGATTTTGGATAGCTCGGATCGAGGGAGAATTGTGTGAGATGAGACCTATTATTTTCTTTCTTCTATCCACAATTTAAACATCTCTAACCCTAATTGCCAACGATCTTTAGCTACCTCCTTATCCTTCCATTACTGGCCAAAAATACACCATAAGTGCTCCATCATATCAAGCTTAAATCAACTCTATCAAGCTTAAATCAACTCAAAGTCGATCGCTATTCGATAGTGAAAGGTCAATCGTTCAACAACCATCAATCCGCCGAATAGAAAAGCTTTCAAAGGAGATAACTCATCCTTTCAAAGTGTGCTTCAATGCTTTAGTACTTAGGTATGTTCTTATCAAATAACATTTTGCACTTTTTTGAATAATATTTTAATATATATTATTATTATATTGTTAGTTTGGTGACGATTGTGATATGTATTAATGTTGTCACAAGTAAGTTTGGTTATACGTATGTATATACTTATAAACTAAAAAATCAATGTTTTATATACAATTAGATTTATACATCCACCTAGTACATGCGTACGTACATACACACATATATACATATATATTAATGTGTTATTAAATTATATATATATATATATAACATTTAATTATATATATATATGGTTTATATTTATTACAATATCATACCATGGTTAAAATTGATCATATATTATATACATAACTTTATAACAATAGTAAAGTAAGAAATTAATTTTTATAATTAATTTTTAATATTTAACGTTAGTTAGATCAATATATTACATAAATAAATCATATAAAATCAAATATGCTATGAAAAATATTTTTGTATTTTATAAAATTATTTCATCATAAGCTAAGGTCTCGCCTAGAAATTAAAATTTATAAAACTGCTTTTGTGATTTTAATTTTTTTTATTATAATCGGCCAAAAAATATTAAATTGATAAAAAATTAAATTTGACCGGAAAGAAACATTGAAAAAAAAATCGAACTTCAAAATATCATATATGCTTTACTCGAAGTTTAAAATTTGTAAAAATGTTTCAAAAATAATTTTTTATTAATATTATATGTAATTGCGAATAAATATTCAATTAAAATATATGTTAAAATAATAAAAAAAATTATTAAATTTTTTTGGTGTTGTACAACAATCTGGAATTTACATTTTTTTTGTTAATTAATATATATATATATTTATATACTATATATATTTATGTGTACATATATCGTTTTTATGTAAAATATTATTTCATCATTATATATAATGGTACATATATTATTCACATTTTTTCAAAAATTATATATAGAAAAATTATTTTAATATTCAAATAATATATCATATTTAAATAGATATGTTATAATAATAGACATATATATTATTAATATTTTATTTATAAATTTTATAGATATAGACATACATATACATATATTCAAATATCTTTCATTTACATAAAATTATTTTAATAAATTTAACATATGCATATATGCCTATATATATAATATTTATATATAAATAATAAGTTTATACGCATGCATATATTTGAACATTATACATTACATATCAGATGAGCTAACATATATGTTGTTATATAAATCACAACATCAATACACGGATATGTTATACCTTGCACGGGTTGACATAGTACACATGTGCACAATTACATATATGTACATGATACAAAGATATATGTATGTATGTATGTATATGTATGCATATGAATATATAAATTAAATAGAACTATGTAGTTTATAAGTATAAATAAAAGAAAACATTTTATTTAAATAATTTCTAAATGAGTTATACTTCATAGGCCTAATAAAGATCCAACAAGGTATTTTTTTTGAAATTCACCCATAAATTTCGATGCAGGTTGGCCCAATTCCTACACTCGGGTCGGACTAACATTATTATACATGCTTGATAACATGCTTATGTATGCTTTATGAGTAATACCTAGAGATGGAACTAATGATGGTGGCTTAAATTCAATTTTCATGCACCGAGACTCGATTGTATTTGATTAAGGGATGCATTGTGTTGTTCACACATGTTTTAGATATGAGTTGTACATATGAGATATTGTATCAAACTTTTTGATATGATATACATTATCTATCATCTTTCATTTGCCCACAGTTGTGTAGTTTTGGGTTTATTCTTCTATATGTTTGTAATACTACATTATTCAATCCAGGCAACTTGTATATGTTGCTTTGTGTCGAGATATAATACTATTATTTTAGATGTTTTTAGTTATTGCAATATATCCGTATTGACACAAAGTAGTGCGTACGAGAGATCCTTTCTATTAAGCTCTTTGATTCGAGTTATCATGTGGTAAACTTCCTCTAACAGTTTGGTCACTGGACTCAGGACTTCACATTTTTAGGACTGGAGCCGAGGTTAGGATAATATAGAGATAGATTATATTTTGGTCTTTTGGAAGTGAGTTTTAGGATGTCTTAGCCATTTTTACTCTATTTCACATGTGATATATGTGTTATTAAATAGTCAAAAGGGTCGATCATTGAGGTATGGTGAACATATGCCTATATATCTGTGCATTTATAATATTTTAAATTCATTTGGGTGTAATGTATGCTTGTTTGATGTTATGGTCTATTTGGATGATGACTGATAATCTTTTATTTGGTTTTATAAATATAAGTTGAAATTATAATTTTAATAAAAGCAAGCTTTTGGCTTTCAAGGAGTAAGGAAATTTACTTATGAAAATATTTTGAAAAAAAACACTTTTGGAAGAAGCGGGAAGACTTATTTACATATGAATATTTTAGAAAGAGAAATATATTTTTGAAGATAAAAGCATCTGAGAAAATGATACTCATTTTTTTTAGTATAAATGATGATTGATAATGTTTTATTTGATTTTATAAATCCAAGTTGAAATTATAATATTAATAAAAGCAAGCTTTTGGTTTTCAAGGAGTCAGGAAATTTACTTATGAAAATATTTTAAAGAAAAATATGACCTTTGGAAAGAAGCAAGAAGACTTATTTACATACGAATATTTTGAAAAGAGAAATATATTTTTGGAGATAAAAAGAGTTGAGGAAAATGATACTTATTTGCATAACTCTGTGTGTGTGGAGGGGGGGGGGGGGGGATTAGAGGATTTCTCCAAGAATGGATTGGTGAGATTTATTTATGAAGAAAAGTAATACTGAAATTTATTTTCAAGAAAAATGATTTGAAATTTGTTGTGTCGACCTGTCTATTGAGTGCTTTCTAAAATCTAGCTGATATCTTTGATTAGCATTATCGATATGGATTCCTAAATACTTAAATGAGCCAATTTAATATAACAACATTTAAAATACGTGCAAATGATATTTTGATATGGAAGGGGAATATATTGTTTTAAAGAGAGAAAATGTATTCTATAGGGAAGTGATACTTTATTTTATAAAGTGATTTATAATGATGATATTTATTTTGGGTAAGAAGTCAAAATGGTTTAGTATGTATGGAAATTTGAGAAAGCATTAAACAATTTGTTCCATAGTAAAAATAAATACATACTAATTGGTTGGGTTTGGTATGCATAAAGTTGGATGTTAATTTTTTCATGCTTGGTTGATTAGTTGCAAGTGGTGCATTGATTATATATGGTTAGGTAATGTTAACATGAATGGTTTATGTATGAAAATACATTGATATGATCTCATGCATACGAGTTTAAAGATTTATAAAATGATTTTTTTAGTGAAAGCAATTGTCACTAAATTATATATTTTTGTAAAATTGTGATTATCCTTATTTTTGTTGAAAATTAATAAATAAGGAATAGTTTGAGTAAAGTACTCTTTTGAAAAATTTATTTATGAAAGTATTGAGTGTTTGGAAAATGATACTTTAAAGAAAAGTGTGTTCATTTTAAATTTACGCTTATAAGAATAACAAGAGTTTGAAAAAAGTATAGTTTTAAAAAGAAAAGAAGTGGTAATGTTAATTATATTTTTGAAAATGTATAAATACGAGAAGAAAGATATATAGAATAGTGATGATACAATAAATATGGAAGTTTGGTTTTTCAAATATGAAGTTACAATGGAAACAAACTTTTAATAATGAATTTATAACTTATTTTATTTAATTGAAAATATCATAGTCAATAAAGGGAAAAAATGACGAAGTCTATAATTTTTAAAAGGAAAGTAATTGTGGAAGCTAAAACGGGGGATGTATTAAAATTGTTGTCAAGAAATTTTTTGAAGTAAATTTATACGTTGTTAAAAGTTTTTCAATGATTCAAAATAATATTTAAAATATTTTTTTATAATTTAAAAGGTAAACTTTGTTGTTTTTGGTTTATTCTTTAAAAGTTGACTCTTGGAAAAATAAGAAAAAAACTAATGATATGAATTGGATATTCTAGAATAAAGAATTTTAATGGAAATTCTATGTAAAAGATTTCCATATTTTGTTTAATATTTTTTAACGTTTTACAAGGAAATTTAGTTTTGAAAAATATGTATATAATGAAATTGTGGAAAATGAATTATTAACGGAAAAAAGTTGTTCTTTAATAAGAAATGTTTTTCTAATAAACACTAAATGAAATTGCGCGATTTTAAAAATTAAATTGAAGTAAAATTGAAGTTTCAAAAATGTAGTTTATCTTGTTAGAACCGAGCCAGCACGTAGCGGAAAAACTGGATGAATTTCAAAGCAGTTTGAATCTTTATTGGGTTTGTAAATTCTAATTCATTCAAAACCTTTCTAATTTTCTTTTAAGTAAAATCGTTATTTTATTTTATGTTATTATTAAAGTTTTAGTTTATATTATTTTGTATTATGTTTATATATGTGTAACATATACATATATGTGTGCACGTGCACGTGTAAAATAATAAAGTGTACATGGTTTGACATGCCCATGTACATGTGCTAGATTCATACAGCAACAGAAATATTAGCCTCTCCAGTATTTAGTGTGCTATATATATATGTATGTATGTGTACATATATATATATATATATATATATATGCGTCAAATGTTATATATATACACATGCATCAAATGTTATATATATGTACGCATAAAATTATATGTTTATAAAATACAATCATATGTTAACCATGTGGAAATAATAATTGTTATAATTTATACAGAATAGTTAAGTTGTATTTCTATGATATTTATTTCTATTACATAAAAAAGCCATTTAGTAATTAATATAAAATAATTTAATTTCTTTAATTACTACCGCAAACCTAAGAGAAAAATTAATTTTTTTAATTAATAAGTAATTATAGATATAAAAACACATGTGTATACACACACATACATATGTTTTACAAAATCGATGCTTTTAAACAATTAGCTCACGACATAAAAAACTCTTTCGGATTTATAAAATAATTTTTAAATAAATAGTTATAAAATAATTTAAAAACCTTCGAAATCAGTATCTAAAATTATTAAAAAGTCATTTTCAAAAATTGAAATTATGTATTGTTATTAGTTAAAATTTTGTAATCAATTTCAAATTATATTAATATATACATACATATACATATACATACACACACACACACACACACATATATATATATATTCATTTTCTAGTTAAATAAATAGATATTAATATTAATACATAATAAATATGAATATATATTAAAACAAAATCATATATAACATTATTTTATTTCTAGCGAATCATTACCGTGCAAAACTAAACTTATAGAAATTTTAAAATGATTATTATATGATTTTAATCTTTAGGATATAATTTATTATTTAATAAAATCATATATAATATAATTTAATTAAAAAATAATTTTATTTTTAAATTTTTAGACCGTGAGTTTATCACCTAAAAACATATAAAACATTTTGTCTAATATATAGGTGCACCAATTTATCTAACCATCCAATATATGGAAAAATATCAATACGCTAGATTCGTAACATAATCTAATAACCTATAGTATAATACAATAATAGACAATAATATTAAATGAATCAACAAACAAGCTGAACACCTTTTGCCAACGCCTAGTCACTTTGAAATGACTAATGGATCCTTGAATTAAATTCCAAGACCTCCAAATTATTTTACCATCGACGATCGAATAAAGGAATTTTGATGTGATTTTAGCTTGGATTTCTTTTGAATTTAAAAGAAGGTTTTCTAGTCAAAATTTCAAGAATAAGAAGAGCAAAAGGTCTCAAAATAAATGGCGTAGAGTGTGCATATAAATAGGAAGTCAAATGAAGGGAAAAATGGATCATATCCTTATCTCTCTCCTACCAATTCCACACTTTTAAACCATTAAAAGCCTCCCTCTTTTGCCAACATTTGGGTAGCATATCCAACTATTTTGGCCAAAATTTGCATGCCCCATACTTCCCTCAAAACTACTTCTATTGCATTCAAATCTAAATTTAAATGCGTATTGATATCGTATATCGATTAATATATTTATAACTATTATAAATACATTGTTTAATAATTTTTCAACACATGAAATACAAATTTTGTAATTAATGTTTCATAAATGTGAATTAATTATAACAATTACAAATTAATTAAATCAACTGATAAAAGAAGTATTCATCATTTCAGTTGTGTGATTCTTAGGTGTAAATTTGGTCAACGATTAATACCGAACAATTCGAATATTAATGTTTATGCTTCACTTAGTGGGTGACATGACATTATGACCAAATTTATCGCTTATTTGGTTTCGATAAAATCTAATTTTTACTTTATTAAGCGTTATTCAACTATGACAATTATTTACACCAATTCTCTTCATCAAAACTATATTACTTTGGACTTATGGAATTTATCGATGGTCAAAATTCCAGTATCATCCATATTCAACTCTACTATCCAAACGCAAAGTCCTTGATCGATAATAAGAATTACCATTAATTGAACTACTCTGGCCCAAAGACTTTGACTTCTAGCTGTCTTCAGTTAATCATGATATTAAACTCATATAATCGAGGAGATGAATCAACTCTTGAATAGTGTTTCACTTGCAATACTCCCACTCGACCCAACTACAATCGCTCAGTGGATGTTGTGCCATGATTTAACTATAATCAAATTGAACTTTACACATTGAAGCTCGATAGAATTCTCAGGATAAGGGAATTGTGTAATATTGTTACAAATATTTTCAATTTAACCTTAGTTATATTAACCAAAAAAAAACTATTGAATGAGTCATTCCATAGTTATCTAATAACTTTCAGTATGAAACTACTTGGTTCCATCAATAGTCATGAGTAATACACCGTCCAACATTTGGAGAGCATTATGTACTCTAGACTTAATGCATGCATCAATATCCAGTCTCGATATATCTTGACTAGTAATATTTAAAATGGTGTGTTTATTTATTGTGATAAATCACTCATGGTTACAACGCATTATAACTTTTATGCATTTTCTATTAAATACACTTTTAATAAAATTAACTAATTAATAAAACATATTATATCAAGTATGTAATACAAAGAAAACACATTTTATTTCTAACAATACTGATTATCGAGTTAGATATATGTGACAAATTACATAATTGCCCTTAGGGAATTCCCTAGCTCCATCAAAATTTTCATTTTTTCCTTCTTCCACCGTAGCCATATGTTTTGACATTTTGATCGGATTTCATTAATTTTTCTTTCGTTAGAAATGTATTTTCATAAATAACAACTTTCATGCTAATCACTTCTGCAAAATTTGAATTTTGTTATTGGAAAAGGTTATTTTGGATAAATGTAAGATTTGGACAACACATGGAAAGGCAAAGACAATGATTTGTTTTAATCATTATTCTTAAACTGTTAACCCATTTTTGATATTTGCATTTGTTCAAAAGCTATGACGTTGGGCATTGTTATTCTACTTTTGAACCAAGCAATTCTTGGATAAGTCAAAACCATCAGATGGTCAGATAGTAAACCAGAAATCCAGAACATAGCTCGAAAGTTGGAATTCAACCAAATCTTGAAGAATGATATATGGTATTTCTTACGACTCATGGAAAGCTAACTATTTTCCAAAAGAACAAAGTGGCTCAGAGGAAGTTAACCAAAAGTAAGTAAAGGGCCAACTCTATACCGATTTAACTCACTCAACTTGGTACCAATCCCTACTTGCGAGCTAACCAAACAAACTAAAGGCAATTAAAGGCAAAACCACAAACAATGCACTTTATGAGGCTTTGAAAGATTGGAAAAAGATTCCACAAGAAAATAAAGGCAGTACTCATAAAATGAAGCACCACTCAACTTGGCATCGAGGCATGCACAACTCAGTATTGAGTTGGCTACTGACTTGTGAACGTGACTATGATTTTCTTTTTGAACCTACTCTTGAACGTATAGAACATGGATAGCAGATATTAGATCCTATTTCGTAATCTATGTCTATAAGCAGGAGGAGATGGGCACTGGTTTGAAATCCTTTTTATGCTTTTTGAACTTTTTTATTTTATTTTGCCATTCTGTTGGATCTTAACAAGTCATGAGCGTCGAATTGTAAGAATATAGTTTGTAAAATCTCTGAAAATCATTAACAAAGTTCAAGTGGATGTAGGCCAGAGTTTAGTTGAATCAGTAGAAATGATTATGTGTAATTTACCTCATTTTCCATTTAATTTCTTCATTATATTCTCTATTAATTCTAGTCGAGTGTTTGTCCAAATTTTAGCGCAAACATTTTGGTGTTTTCACCGAGAAACTTGAATTTCTCACTGTTTGCATCTATCTTCAACCTTTGGATTGTTATATCCATGAAGTAGATCTAAAAGTTCTTCTTATAAGGTTTATTATTACTTAGATTTCCCAAAAATCCATCACAAGATCTACAAGAATAACGACATTAAGGAATGCTAAGCGAAAATCCACTATCTCTAAACCCACTAATGATGCAGAGAATGATACCTCTTAGCACGAAGAGGAAACCAATCAAGAGATTTAGAGTGCACCAAAAATAGTTATCAAGGTGGATTTGGTTAGGATTATAAGGGAAATGAATGAGAAGACGATGGAGAGTCAAAATGTTATGATGAAGGAGATTAAAGAGAATATGGAGTTGATGAACCAGCTATCCTAAGGCCATATGAGGAATAGAAAGGGGTTGTCACCTTCAAATTCAGAAGAAGACAGTTCCTCCTCATCAAGTAGGAACCACTGAGATGAAAAGCAAAAAATGAAGAGGAAGGAAGCTGGAACTTTGAAAATTAGAAGAGGAAAAACTCAAGTTGATGGGGGACAACTCGGAACCGACCCCACAACCGTATTTTTCAGTGATCATGTTTTTGTTGAATTGTGAGATGATGTTGATGTTGATGATGACCCTGCTGTTGGTGGCCAATATAGTGGAGTTTTGATGGTTTTTATTGATCCATCTCACAAAGAATGTAGGAATCAATCGATTGGAAGAACGATTCTTACAAAGATAGGAGAACCAGATATAACTAAGACCGTTTACGGAGCCAAACACTTGGGGCATGCCATGATGATTGTTGTCCAACTAATGCGATTGTAATAAAGTTTTTAGCTGATATGATGGGAAGCTGGTGAATGAAACCAATATATAGAAATAATAATAACAGGGATTCTTCTCCTAACAAGAATCGTTCACCAAGAAGATTTTACAAGAGGAGTATGCCGTAAGATTCATCATGCCCATAATGTTATCTTACAACAAAACAACAGGTCAAAGACATCGTCTATTAAAGTATGCATGGCATATGGATAGCTCTAAGGCAATGCTGGTAGATGTAGATATTTTTCAATATTTTTGGAAGGAATAACTATGATGTGGTTCACCCGGCTGTCGTCAAGATTTGTATCTTTATTTGACCAGTTGGGCAGAAAGTTTATGGAGCGGTTAAGGTTCCATGCTACTTATCTTAAAGATGTAATGTATTTATCCAACATTTTTAGAAGTCCTAAGGAGTCTCTCTAAGATTTATTGAGTAGGTTTAATATGGTTTTAACCTAGGTAACCAATGCCAAGGAGGACATTGGATTGATGTCTTTGATAATAGGGATTCATCCGGAGATGGATTTCGAAAAGTAGCTAAAGGTGAAACCACCACCAACCAGGAGGAGTTCTATAAAAAAACAACCCAAATTCTATGCTTGGAAGAGGCATATATAATCGTAGGAAAGGCTAGTGGAAGATAATCAACCGAGGTGTTACAAAGTAATGTTGTTGTGAAACAGGCTGGTGAGAATGCCATAAAGTTGCTTTAATGTGGGATATAAAACAATAACATCCAAGAGATATAATCAAGGTACTGGATGTAGGAAGCCAGACTTCCAAAAGCATCTGAGGTACCCGAAAGATGAGTGTTATGTTAGCCACTATGACTGGGATCAAAGATGGTCAATGAGTAGTAAGCAATGTACATGCAGCGGAAATAACTATAATAAACACATAATCGATTTTATATTGGTTCAAACATCCATCCTACGTCAGTCCCAGACTCTTATGGAATTAACTAAGTGACACCCTCACTTCACCGAGAGAAACATGTTTACATACTTCTCCCTACAACCGAACATGACTTCAATACCGCGTGTGGATACTATGATAGAACTTCAACAAATTTTAACATAGTGTAACAAATGCTACTTCTGACACAACGTATCTTGATATATAAATTGTCTCTTTGATGCATGATAAGTCCTATAACCGGACTAATAATATTATATAAGTGTATAGGTTAAGGAGTTTATTCAACTATAATATAGGATGTGGAGACGAAACACGCCAGACGATATTCTTTGAATCAACTGAATCTTTTGAAGTTCAGACTCTAGCTTTGGGATTGAGAGTTTTAGGCATGGAAATCAAATCATAGAGCTATATGTTGCTGTATATTGATTTAGGGATGGTTAGGGGATTATATAGGTGTTGTAGGGATACTAAAATAGGGGTGCAACCTTTCAGATAAGCCATTGATGAAGGGAAGCAACTATAGACGCAAAGAGATGCGAATACACCTTTTTAGGAATATGCAGTTTTAATCGACTGGGGTGATGGTCAACCGACTGACCTAGTGTAAAAAAAATACGCCTGAAACTACCATAAAAAACAGAAGACTTAATAGGAGATCAGCCAACTGATTCTGCTAGTTGAAATGCAATTCAATCGACTTCCTCGGTCGGCTGAATTCTATTTTTAGTCGGCTGATTCTTCATATATTTGTTTGCTCCTTCATTTGATCTTCTGTCTTATCATGAAGCATTCCACTAACATTGTTAACACGTATTAAGTCTTCCAAAGCTCATGCACTTTTATAGTATTCTAGTCTTTCAATTGAATGTTAACTAAATGCATAATATACTTGACGAAACTGTTAGTAGCAATGTCGTATGGTTGTTATCATCAAAACACTATAAATATGGTTCTTTCATTCTCCCTCTATTTGATGATGACAACCACACAACTTTATGATATAAAATAACATGCCCCTTAAATATATGCTATATATAATAAGTTTATTTTCCTCCACTTTATATAATGCTAATAGAAAATATGTAGAGCACACATTCCTCTACTCCTTTGTCATTAACAAAAAGAGATAAGAGAAAAGACATATTATGTGTAATATACTCCCCCTAAATATAATATTTCTCTTAAGAAATATACCTATGTAATTTTCTTCCTTTTTATAAAAGAGATAGGAAGTATCATAGATAAGTAAATAAAAATTAATTTAACATTAATACAAATTAATGAATATCTAATAGATATGTCAATTGTAAACAAAATGACACTCGTTTTCATAAAATATAGGGTTCATGACTTAGTAAATCATATCCAATTGGATGAGGTTGATCCATTAAAATTATAATTTTTATTATTAATCATAGAGTCGTAATAATTGCTAATGTATAATAGTCTATCGTTATTGGTTAGATTAGTGGGAACCCACATATCAACGTTAATTGTCATTGATTTAGTACTAAAAAGATGTTTTCTATTTATAAGTATAATACTATCATGACTTGAAGTGGTTTCAAAACTATTTCTACATTTAGTACGAGCCTTAAAATGTCCACATAGGCATGCATATCCAATAATATCTTTATGTTTATCGTGCTTATAGTCTAAACTGTTTTATTATTGTGAGATTTAGTATTTATTATTAAGGATGATAAATGATATTTTGCTTTGTTGTAATTTGTTACTTTCTCATTTAATTTTTCAAAATTTGATTTAGTGTCCCAAAAGTTTCCTTTTGCAAAATACTATTATTTTCTTTTAAAAGCTTGTGGTCTTTAATTAAATCTAAATTTCTAGCATTCAAAGCACTATTTTCTTTTTCAAGAGATAATTTTATAACTAGATTCATTTAAAGAATTTTTCAAAAATATATTTTTATTTTTAAAACTTCTGTTTCCTTCAAAAGATCGATATTTTTGTCATTTAAACGCTTATTGTCTTTTAATAGAAATTCCTTTTATTAAACAAATTCTTTCAATGTATTTTCAAAAGCTTCAGCCTATTTTACTAAAAATTTATTTTCTTCCTTTAAAATTCTAATTTTACACTCACAATCATCTAATTTAGCTGAGGCAATAGAATTGACCTTTTGTGACTCTTTAAAATCTTTAAATAAGTTCTCACCATTTGTAAAAGATAACTATATAAAGTATCTAAGCGTACCAATTTTGATATGAGATTAGCCACGCAACACATGTACCTTGATTCTATAGACTGTTGCTTGCTCCCAGAAATTTGTTTTTTCTCGATTGTCTTTAAACTTAGACTGTATCTTCTCTTTCTGACCATTGTTCTAGGATGTTGTTACAATAGATCACCAGGCTCTGATACCGCTTTTAGTCGCTATTAATGTGATCGAAGATGGCCAATCAGTAGCAAACAATGTAAATGCAACATAAATAATATAGCAGATCACACAATCGATTTTATATTGGTTTGGACCCCCATTCTATGTCCAGTCCTTTACTCCTTCTGGAATTAACTTGGGAACACCCTCACTTGACTTAGAGGAAAAGGTATACATACTCCACCTGAACAACTGAACATGACTTTACACCTCCAGAAGATACAACGACATGATTTCAACAACTTTTATAAGTAGTGTAACAAATGTTACTTTCTAACACAACATACCTTGATATACGGATTATCTCACTGATGTACAATGACTCCTACAACCGAATCAAACAGTATTAAGTGGAGGTGTAGAGGCTAAGGAGTCTATTCAACTAGAATATTAGATGTAGAGATGAAGCACAATAGATGATATTCTATGAATCAATTAAATCTCTTGAAGTTTGGACTCTTGCTTTTGGGATTAAGAGTTCTAAGCATGGAAATCAAATAATGGCATATTTTTGTATAATGATTCAGGGATGGTTAGTAGAATATATAGATGTTGTAATGATGCTAAAATAGATATGTAACCTTTAAATATTGTCATTGTGAAGGGAAGCAACTGTAAGCGCGAAGAGATACGAAGACACCTTTTTAGGAATATGCAGTTTCAGTCGACTAGAGATGATGGTCATTCGACCAGCCTAGTGTAAAAAACATTCTCGAAGCTATCATAAAAAATAGAAGACTGAATATAGATCAGTCAATAGATTCGATCGACTAGAATCCAATTCTGTTGATTGCCTTAGTCAACTGAATTCTATTTTAGTCAACTTATTCTTCATATATTTGTTTGCTTCTTCATTTAGCTCTTCGGTCTTCAAACGATCCACCTTTTCTTATGGTTTAAGAAGGAAATCAACCACCTATGACCCACTCAAATTGAATGGAAAGGCATATAGATAGGGAATGAAAGAAGAAACAAGACAAGAAGAAACTAAATAACACAGAATCCTACAGTGGAACGAATAATCTATGATAAAAAACCGATATTCACACAAAAACAAGCTATAATATAAGTATGTACAGATATCAACTAGATTTTGCTAACCTATTTCAGTTCGGACAGTTATAACAGCCCGTCCTTACAATAGCTGAAAAATATAACAATGAATGCAAACGAAAAAATAACCATATATGTGGATATGTCTTTGAGCCTTTCGTCCATTTCCTGAAGCTCCAAAGCATCCAGACTAAATTTGTATTATGCTCGGTCTGACCCGAGCATTTAGGAAAAACAGCTCCCAGGTCAATCTGGTAAAACCAGCCCGTGAGACAAAGATAACAAAGAATTTTATATATTGTAACTTGTAAAATCTTTTAAATTATAGCTATCTCGTAAGACCACACCGCACATAAACACAGACGAGTTTTTGTCTTACAATAACCAAAACCTTTTTCTATAGAGAGATCGATATTAAAATATATCTAAGGGTCAAAGTAAAATATGAATATAGCTAAAATGTTTGCATCTCACGTTTCAACATAATTGGGCACAACTAAGTCCATACGGCGAGAATGCCTTCCATATAATGATCGAGCTACGGGGTACCTCCCATCACGGTATAGTTTTGGATAAAATAATACCGAAGACCTCGATTATATCCCCTGCCAGTACACAATCGGCCTACCCCTTACTGGATAGTACCGAATATGATCATCCGTCCTTTAATAGGCTCCGAAGCATACAAATGAGAGATAATATCGATTCAAGATAGGGATGATCATACCCTACTTTGGAGTGACCCACACTGTCCCTCAAGCAACAATTCAATGCTAGCATTCATTCATACAAGTTCATTTTAGGACTGAATGAAACATTTGAGAGCTCCTTCTTCAATTCCATCATCTTAGAGATGTCTTGACTTCAAACGCTTGAGTTGGATCGAAGTGGTTTTTAGACAACATATCTGATCCTGGTCACTTCGAAACAATTTTTGACAATTTTCAGTAATCTCAATCTCGGTTCTTTAGGAAATAAAAAATCAAAGATAAGAGGGAAGATCCCCTCTAAACCGTTAATCGACAGATTTCCTTATCATTTATCCTAAGAGAACGAAATGAGCTTTACATGCATAGTACAACAACATTAGTAATGACAGTGCCATAAAACTCACGTGTTTCCTTTAAATATCTCCAAAGTTACATTTTGGGTCCAATCGATAGTCGATTATTTAAATATCAAATAAAAAGCAACAAAAAAGATTTACATTTCCCTATGGAAATCACTAAGCCTCTGAATATTAATCTTTCATTTATTCCGCACTTTTTAAAAATTGATCCAAAGGTCATTTTGAAACACTATTCCCAAACTCCTTACATCCCATTTATACTTATAAACTTCAACAGTTATCTTATTGTATGAGTATATTTAAATATTTTTTACAAAAGATTTCTTCTTTCCAAATTCCATAAATGCCCAAATGCATTCCACATGAAGCATTTCTTCCCATAAAACCAACCCACTTTCCTTTATCAAACTTCCCTGTAAAAAGCTCACTTCATTATTCAAATAACACATAAACTTCCAAAATAATTTATAATTCACTTTAATAAACTCCAAGTTAATTTATAAAATCTATATAAAATAATTATTTAACTTGAAGGATCATTTATAATCTTCCTCAATTCAAGATCTCTTTAAAAATTTATAAAAACTCATTTTATAAACTTCCCTTGTTTGAACAACTTCAAAAATAACTTTAATCGATAGAGTTTTTCAACAACAATCAATTTTTTTCTCTTTTTTTTAAAACACCTTTAAAATAACCAAGTTATTATGTACCTCCCTTGTTTAATTTCTTTAAACCTTATTACAAATAATGACTTTAGAATACTGTTAATAATATTTTAACTAACTTAAAATATTATTATTATACTAGTAATTTAACCTAACAATATTAATAAAATATATAAATAATGTAATAATAATAATAATAAATTAATTAATCCTTTAGATAATATTAACATGATAATTAATTAACCCTTTAAATATAATTAAAATAAAATTAAACACTTTTAAAACAATTTAAATACTTTTAAAATAACTTTAATTAATAATAAATATAATTTAAAACATTTTTAAATAAACAATCAAATAACTTTAAAATAATTTAAATATTCTTAAATATCTTTATGAAATACTTTAAAGAATTTTAAAATTATTAACCTTGAATTATTATTTGAAGCAATAACCAATTATCCTTTAAAACATTATTAATAATTGATAATTTATCTTTTTAATCCTTATTACTAATTAATAATTATCCTTTAAATTAACTTTAGATAACTAACTTTTCAAACTAGGAGAGGCTTAGCAACTATAATGGTGCTTAATCATTAATTCCCTTATTATCCGAGTTATAATTCGAGTATTTACATAACGTTGCATATGTAAATTAAACTCATAATTAATACTTGATTATGGATACGACACTTATCCAATAATAATCAATTGGATTATAATTAAATGTCCACAAGTGTAATTGCATAACAAGTTTAATTTCTGCTAAACAGATGTCTAAATATAACCTACCCAGTTAATAATAGTCGAACTATGATTTATTCTGCTAAACAGGTGTCCATTAATTAACGGAATGCTGTTTTATTCCGCTAAGCAAATGTCCAATTACCATAGTTACTCCAAGTTAATTCCGCAATACTTTATTTTGCCAAATAAACATCAATAATTAAGGTATATAAATTCATAGTGACGTTATTGATTAAAATAACATAATTTAAATCTTACCCATTTGCATACATCATAAATTTATACTTGTCCAAAGCTATGAATAAGTTGCCCAATTATATTGTGCTCATAAATACGAACCCAATACAGAAGTCAGCGTGTCAATCAGATTCAATATAGGTGAGATATGAATTTTCCTAGTTTTAACATTTAAATTATAAAATATATTACGCAACTTAAATGTTTTCCCTCACCAAATTCAAACGGACCGAAGTCCATTATCTCCTTACCTAACCACTGCTACAGGATCGTCTTCCCCAAACTTTCCCTTCTTCGTTTTCTTTCAGTCTCTAAATTGTGCACGTGTGTGCATGTGCATCCGACCATTACCTACCTAATAGCAAATCCAAGAATACACGTATGCTCCAAATCTTAAGCTGGACCAAAAGCCCCTCTTGCCACAACATTCGTTGCCTCTAATCTCTGACTAACCCAAAAAAAATGTGTACAGGTCGATGAAAATGTGACAACTATTGCTTCGATGTCCAAAAAAATCAACATTCAAGTGCCTCTTCTCCCTAAATGCAATGCCAAGCTCCAAATCGATCATCACTGCCCAAATCGGATGCTAACGAAACCCTAACTTTCAATGTTCGTCGACCTTGATCACAAAATTTTGTGAAGTTACACCAAGAATTCTACAGTTCGACCAGACTTCAATTGTACACGCTGCCTTTCAATTTCAAACAGATTGAAAGAAATCAATTTTTGAACTCTATGTACCATATTTTTCCCTTTTAGTTAAATTAAGATATCTACTGCGTCACTCGACAAAATCAAGCGCCGTCAATTTTTAAAAATATCGAAGACCAATATGCACAACTTTCGTTTTGAGCACTTGGGTTAAAACTCAATGGTTTGAAATGAATTGATTTTCAAATATTCATGGTTGAAAGTTCAAACATAACAGAGGAAGTTCATAGTAATCTAATTCAAGTTTTTTTACATACCAAGTCGGTGTAACGTAAATCCTCACCTTTCTAATGTTGGGCTAAACTCCACGTTTTTTCCTAAGCAAGTCAAGTTACCGAAAGTCCTCTTTTTTTTGAATGACCAAGGCACAAGAATTTTAAAGAATGACCGAGATTTGAAGTGGGATCCTTTCAAAAAGAATCATATAGACAATACCCCTTTTACCAGACTTGTTTTGAATGACTAAGGAACAAGAATTTTAAAGAATGACCAAGATTTGAAGTGGGGGCCTTTCAAAAAGGATCGTACAGGCAATACTCCCCTTACCCTTTCCCTTATCTCCTCCTTAACCTCCCTCATATTATCTAAAAATAGGGTATGGCTCCAATATGGTTATCTAAATATTTCATATTATACATTTTTCTTTTACATACATACATGTGTGTGTGTTGTTTACTTTTTTTTTTTTTGAAGTTTTCATTAAAAATCCTATTTAAATTATATTCAACATACTATTATATTTTCAATGATGAAATAACAAAAACCAAAGGTTCAACAACCAAAATTTTGATTTTTTTTCATTTTTTTAAACCGGTTATATATTTATAACAAGGCGATCAAAATTTCTGGTTCATTACACTCTTTTCCCTTTAAGAGAATTTCAACCTCGAAATTCATATCTCACCCTACCCAAAAAAAAATATTTGGAATTCTCTATCTTTCAACAATCATTTCGAACAAGCATTAGGAATAACATCGGTCTTACATATCATAATAGATCAAGTCATACATACTAAAGATATCTAATACAAACCCTTGAACGTTTACTCTGATACACCATCTATTAGAGTTCCCATACATATTATATAAAGCATACCACCACCCATGCACAATACCATAATACTAACCCTCATAGAGGAGGTATCTTATTCTAGGAAGAGCCTTCTTTCGAAGATCCATCCAGATCTATAACTCTGCTTCATCATTCGAACCATATGATCTTTGACCCCTAGGAATTACAATGGTGCCCTCAACCCATCATCGTAAATGTCGTCCTCTGGCTATGGATAAACAATAACCTCCCCAATATCCCAAATCATCTCACCATCACTTTCTACTTTTGGTTCCCCTACTGGAATAAGATCGTCCTCCTCCACTTCTTCTTCCTCCATCGGCTCTTCTTCCTCTACCGAATCTTCTTCCCTGGTCAAGGCAAGTTTCTGAAGCTTAAAGGCTCTCATGCATGCTCCTCTCGATGTCATCTGAAATCAAATAGCTAGAAATCCTTAGAATTTGACATACATAGTTCTATAAGAATATTTATACTCTGGAAATTAACCGTATAAGATTCTACATGATCATTTTTATTTTTTAACTAGCTCATTGTTCTTTTGTACCCATTTATTTGTACCTAAAGAAATATTTATATATGGCAACTAAACCTTGGGGGTTTAATACTGAATTTGACTAATTCAACCTCTTTATCTATTTGATCTGGTAAGTTGCTAAGAAGAGTAGGGCATGTGTATCCAATTTAATTCCTAGAGTCTACTTCTAGGGTAAAGATGTTTATTATTCAACCCATTAATCAACACCTAATCCTTATACTCCGAGTGTTTTAAACAAATGACACAATTAAGTAAAACAGGGTTTACCAAGCCTTCCTAATTAAATTTCTATTAAAGCTTAAACTTCACTTGTTAATTCTTACTTACCATTTCCATACCCAAAAAATTTTCTTGAAATGAAAATGCTTTTAATTTATACTATTATCTAATTTCGAAAACTTGAAAACCTTTTTTTCCCAAAAAGGCCAGCATTTTAAATTCTCGAATTTCTCTAATTTATAAAATACATTTTATAAATCAATTTTATAAAACCACTCCTTTTCAAAAGAAATCATTTCTCAAATATCTTTCTCTAAATTTTTAAATTTCTTGGAATACATTAATTATTAAAGCTCAATTTTTTTCCCTATCTATCCAACCAGGTTTCAAAAGGAAGATTATTGATAGAATAACATAAAATAGTCAACGCTCAAAAATGGACGAGCATGGTTACTCAAATTCTAGATGACAATGACAAAATATTATCATTTTCTAACAAATTAATACAACCAAGAATAGCTATATTAAATTTTGTAAAATTATCATTTTATATACACAAATTATTTCAAGGTAAATTTTTAAAAGAAAAATTAAGACAATATTGTATCTGTTTGGCTTTGTTCAAGTGTTTAGGAAATCCCTACCGATGACGTTGGACAAATGCATCGACTAGAATTCTTAAGCCACTCCAATGATCAAACAACATAGTATAAAACATTTTTATGTCACTAACAAATACGAGCTCTTATATACAATACACTCAAACTCACTCTACGGGTCTCACTTACCCTATCTCAAATGAGTTAACTCCACCAATACCTAGGTGTTCGCTCAACTTAAGCTCTAATACCACATTCTAACGAGCCACTTTTCCATACAGTTTAAGTAGGAAATCAACCACCCATGACACACTCAAATTGAATGAAAAGGAGAATATTTAGGTGAAAGAAAGAAGAAAGAAGACAAGATGAAACTAAACAACATAGAATCTCATAGCGGAATGAATAACCTATAATATAAAACCAATCTTCACACAAAAGAAAATTGTAATATAAGTATATACAGACTTCAATTATACTATACTAACTTATTTCAGCCCGGACAGTTATAACAATCCATCCTTATAATCGTTGATAAATAAAACAATGAATGCAACAGAAAAATAACTATATATGCCGATATATCTTTGAGCCTTTCCATCTCCTGAAGCTCTAAAGCATCCAAAATAAACCTATAATATGCTTGGTCTAACTCGAGCATTTAGGAAAAACAACATCCTGGGTCGGTTTGGTAAAACCAACGTGAGAGGCTCAAATCATAAGGAATTTTATTTATTATAACTTATAAAATCTTTTAAAATCAAAGGTATCCCGTAAGACAATGATGTACATAAACACGGACGATTTTTTATCTTACAATAACCAAAACCTTTTCTATAGAGAAATCCATTGATATTATAATAATATCTAATGGTCAACGTAAAATATGAATATAACTGAAAGGCTTGCATCTCACATTTCAGCATAGTTAGGCACAACTAAGTCCGTAGAGTGCTTATTGGAGAATGGATCCCATATAATGACTGGACTACTAGGGTACTTCCCGTCACGGTGCACATCTGGATATAATAACACCAAAAACCTTGCTTGGATCCCCCGCTAACAACGGATTGGCCTATCCCTTACTAGATAGTAACAAATATGATCACTCCTCCGTTAATGGGTCCAGACGCATACAAATGAGAGATAATATCGACTCTAGATAGGGGTGATCATACCCTACTTAGGAGTGGCCCACTTTGCCCTGCTGCATCTTCTATGTTTTAGTCATTTCCGGTTGTTGAGGTTTGAGGCTAAGTTTTACATTTATATAGCACTTCCCACTTGGAATGCTAACACTGCCTATATAAGTTCCTTATGGGATTGAACGAAACATTTGATAGCTCCATCTTCAATTCCATCATCTTCAATATGTCTTCATTTCAAAATGCTTGAGTTGGATCGAAATGGTTTTTGGATAACATATCCGATCCCAATCTCTTCGAAATAACTTTCGATAATTTTCGGTAAACTCAATCCTGGTTCTTTAGGGAACAAATAGTCAAAGATAAGAGAAAAGAACACCTCCTAACCATTAGTGAATGGATTTTCTTATCATTTGTCCTATGAAAAAGGAATGAGATTCACACACACAGTACAACATCATCGGAGATGACTATATCATACAACCCATGTATTTCTTCTTGATATATCCAAAGTTACATTTGGGGTCCAAATTCGATAGTCGGTTATTTAACTATCAAATAACAAACAACCACAAAGATTTAAATTTACCCATGGAAATCACCAAGCCTTTGAAAATTTAATATTTCATTTATTCCACACTTTATAAAACCTGATCCAAAGGTCTTTTTGAAACACCATCCCCAAACTCCTTAAATCCCTTTATACTTATAAACATCAACACTCATCTTATTAGTATGAATATATTTACAAAAATATACAAAAGTTTTCTTCTTTCTAAATTCCATATTAATTGCCCAAATGCATTCCACATAAGACATTTCTTTCCATAAAACCAACCCGCTATCCTTTATCAAACTTCCATTTAAAATGCTCACTTCATAATTTGAATAACATAAAAACTTCCAAGATAATTTATAATTCACTTTAACTCCTGGTTATTTTTAAAATCTATATAAAATAATTATTTAACTTAAAGGGTCATTTATACTCTCCCTTAATTCTAGATCCCTTTAAGAATTTATAAAAACTCGTTTTATAAACTTCCCTTGCTTGGACAACTTCCAAAGTAACTTTAATCAGTAGCATTCTTTCGACAACAACGATTTTTTTCTTTTTTTAAAACACCTTTAAAAAAACCAAGTTACTATTTACCTTCCTCGTTTAATTTCTTTAAACCTTATTCCAAATAATGACTTTAGAATACCCTTAGCCATATATTTACTAACTTTAAATATTATTATCACACAGATAATTTAACCCAAAAATATTAATAAAATATATAAATAATGTAATAATAATTGATTAATTAATTCTTTAGATAATATTAACATGATAATTAATTAACCCTTTAAAATATAATTAATTGTTTAGAATAAATATAATTAATTTTTATAATTAAAATAAATTAAAAAAATTTAAACAACTTAAATATTTTTAAAATAACTTTAATTAATAATTAAATATAATTTAAAACATTTTTAATTAAATAATCAAATAAATTTAAAATAATTATTAAATATTCTTAAATCTTTTTATGAAATACTTTAAAGAATTTTAAAATAATTAACCTTTAATTATTATTTAAAATAATAATCAATTATCTTTAAAAAATTATTAATAATTAATAATTTATCTTTTTATGTCTTATTACTAATTAGTAATTATTCTTTAAAATAACTTTGTTAGATAATTAACTTTTCAAATTAGAATAGGCTTAGCAACTCCAACGGTACTTAATTGTTAATTCCCTTATTATCCAAGTTATAATTCAAGTATTTACATAATATCGCACATGTAAATTAAATTTATAATTAACAGTTGGTTATTAATATGACACTTATCCAATAATAATCAATTGGATTGTAATTAGGTGTCCACACTTATGTAATAGCAGAATGAGTTTAATTTCTGCTAAAAAATGTCCAAATATAGCCTACTCGGTTAATAATACCAGAATAGTGATTTATTCTACTAAATAGGTGTTCAATTAATTTAATCAATAGAATGGTATTTTATTCCATTAAAAAAATGTTCAATCATCGTATTCAGTTCAATTTAATTCCACAGTATTTTATTTTTCCAGATAAACATCGGTAATAAAGGAATATAAATTAAAAGCGACATTATTAATTAAAATAATGTAATTTAAATCCTGTCTGTTCGTATATGTCATAAATTTATACTTGTCTAAAGCTATGAATTACAATGTTGTGCTCATGAATACAAACCCAATTTAAAATCCACATGTCAATCGGATTCAATATAGGTGAGATATGAATTTTCCTAGTTTTTAACATTTAAATTATAAAATATATTATGCAACTTAAATGTTTTCCCTTACTAAATTCAAACTGGCCGAAGCTCATTATCTCCTTACCCAACTGCTACAGGATCATCTTCCCTAAGCCTTCCCTTCTTCTTTTTTTACTTTCGGTCCTTAACTTGTGCACACATGTGCAAATGCACGTAGCCACTGCCCATCTAATCGCAATCCGAGGACATACGCGTGCTTTAAATCTCGAGCTGGACCAAATACCCCCCACACCACCACATTTGATACCTCTAATCTCCGACCGACCCAAAAAAGGCGTATAGGTCGAAGAAAATGCGAAATTATTAGCTTTGATCTCCAAAAAAATCACCATTCAAGCGCTTCTCCTCTTTTAGTGCAATGCTAAGCTCCAATCAATCATCACTGCCGAATCAGATGCTAACCCAAACCTTAACTTTCGATGATCGTCGATCATCATCACATAATATTGCCGAAGTGGTAGGAAAAACCCTATACTTCGACCAGACTTCAATGATACACTTGCCACCTTTCAATTTCAAGTGGCTTGAGAGAAGTTAATTTTTGAAATCTATGAACAATATTTTTTCCTTTTAGTTAAACTGAGATGTCTTCTACATCCTCGACAAAATCAAACACCTTCAATTTTTAAAAATACTAGAGATTGATTCGCACAACTTTCGTTTTGAGAACTAAGGTTAAAACTCAATGGTTTGAAATGAATTGATTTTCAAATGTTCATGGTGGAAACTTTATACATAACAGAGGAAGTTCATAGCAATTTAATTCAGGTTTTTTACATACCAAGTCAATAAAACGTAAACCCTCACCTTTCCGATGTTGGGTTAAACTGCAATTTTTGTTCCTAATCTAGCCAAGTTACTTGAAGTCCTCTTTTTTTTGAATGACTATGCACTAGAATTTTGAAGAATGACAAGGATTTGAAGTGGGAGCCTTTAAAAAAGAATCGTACATGCAGTACTCCCGTACCCTTTCTCTTACCTCCCCCTTAACCTCCCTTGTGTTACCTAAGAAATAGGGTATGGCGCCAATACGGTTATTTAAATAATTCATATTACACATTTTTTCTTTCATATACATACATGCATATTCTTTACTTTATTTATTTTTTTTTTGAAATTTTTATTGAAAACCTATTCATATTATATTCAACATACTATTTTAATTTCAATAATGAAATATAAAATCAAAGGTTCAAAAGCCGGAATTTTGATTTTTTTTCTTTTTTTTTAAATTAACTAAATATTTATAATAAGGCGATCAAAATTTTCGATTCATTATAGTCCTTATCTTAAAGCGCTCTAATAATGTTGTTAACACATCGTAAGTTTTCTAAAGCTCATTTACTCCTATAGTATTCTTGTCTCTTCCATTGAGTGCTAACTAAATCTGCAATGTACTTGATAAAACCGTTAGTATCGTTATTGTATGGCTACTATCATCAAAACACCATAGATATGGTTCTTTCAGGTTACACCCCGTTGAATGATACAGTCAAAAATATCTACCTTGCGACCTAAGATACTGAAAACTACAAAAAGCTGGCTCTGAGAGAGTTGGTTAAATGGGAGAAAATGTCGAGGAATTATTGTCGCTTCCACGAAATGCATGGACACAATACTAACAAATGTGGATATTTGCAAGATGTAATCAAAGACCCGATCCAAAAAACAAACTTCAATAGCATGTGAAAGCCCCGTAGTATGGCGGATAAGAAATATATTCAACCTCGAGGGTAGATGCCTCATCGAGGCTAGGTTGGGCCGAGTGAAGGTGCTTGGGAAAAGACTTGTTATTAATACGATCACTGATGGACCTCATCCAGTTGAGAAGAGCTGGAACGAGATGGGAATGTATTGGAGTTCTTTGAATCATGCTGTTCATAAGAGCTACTCTTTTGTCGAAGATGGAGCTCCAATAAAGAAGGTAAGGATGATGACAGATGACATTGTGTTCAGAAATCATGATACTGACAGGGTTGAAGCACCGACACTCGACCCTTTGGCGATAACAACCATGATGGGGTCGACGACTATGACGCAATTTCTCATCAATTGTGGAAGCTTAGTGATTATTGGTATAAGAAAACCTATGACCAAACGATGGTGGATGGTCCGGATCTAAAGCAATGTAAATCCTGAATTCAGGGATTTATCAAAAAGGTTGCAGAGCTTATTGGGTGTGCTGACTTGCCGATGGAGTTAGGTGAAGGTGGCCATAAGAGAGTGTGGGTTTTAACCTTCATTGTGATGGATAAATACTCTACATACAACGCTTTCTTGGGCAAAGCAGCCCATGCCTTCTTTAGGCTGGCTTTTGATAGAGTTAAGGATATGCCCTAGGGATAATTATGTAATTTGTTACATATATCTAACTCTATAACCAATCTTATTCAAAATAAAAGGTTTTTCTTTCTATTATATACTTTTTATATATTTATGTAAATAATTAAGCAATTAATTTAGAGTATATAGATGGAAAATTCTTAAATGATATGTTATGTGATAATAATTACAAAGCGTTGCAATCATGAAAATTTTATCACATTGAAAATAATTTACTATTTTTAATATTCATAGTCAAGATGTTTCAAGAAATGATATCGATTCATCCATTGAAACTAGGGTATGTAATGCTTTCCAAATGTTGGGCAGTTTATTTCTCATGGCTGCTAGCGGCACCAAGTGGTTACGTGTTAATAGTTATTAAATTACCATTGAATGACCCACTCAAGAGTCTATGTTGGTTAATATACTCAAGGTTAAACATATAATCTCAAAGTGATGATATTTCATAGTTCCATCGACTTGAGAATACTTTGGAGCATCAATGTGGAAACTCTGCTTTAATTATAGTTAAATCCTAGCATATCGTCCACTGAATGACTATAATTGGGTCGACGGAAGCATGAATCGAAATTGAAAAGAGAATTTGTCTTCTCGATTATATGGGATTGACATCATAAGGTTAACTAAATCAACTCAAAATCAAAGTCCCAAGCCAGAGCAATATATTTAATAATAATAATAATTATTGGACCAAGGATTTTTCATTTGGACTTAATGTGGACAATGTTGGAATTTTGGCTAAAATCAAATTCCATAAATCCTAATATGATATAGTCTTGATAAAAATAATTAATGAAAATAGTTGTCACTACCAAATAATGCTTAAATAAGTAAAATTGGATTTTACTAGTAAAGACATGTAAGTGACATTCAGCAAAATGTCACACCACTGTCTAAGGTGACGTGTGAATGTTAATATTTGAATCACATTAATCACTGATGCCAATAGGTTTGGCTCAACTAGTTGGTAGCTCGAACTATGAGATTAATGATCATGACTTTGGTCCTCGAGATCGATACTTGTTGGCATTAATGAACCATGTTAAAAAAACATAAATTGCCGACTGAATTTACACATTTAAGTCACACAACCGTATTTTTGAATTCTTCAAAAACCACATGATTTAATTAATTTATAAAACATTGTCAGTGGATTAAATTAATTAATATTTAGCAAATATTAATTATTATTTAATTTATTTGATATTTGGGAGTTATTTGAATGAATATTCAAAGGTTATATCTATGTGCATCGATATACGATATCTGTGTATTTTAAACAAGTTTAAGTAAAAGATAACTGCACGAAAAGGTTTGTAGAAATTTTGTACCATTTGATAGCAATTTATTTTAGCCATATCACGTGAATAGAGAGGGAAAATCATGGGAATTTATTAGGGAAGTTTTAATTAAAGAATCTAAAAGGTTTCTTTCTTTCAATTAAAAACATATCCACCAATTCATTTTTTGCAGGCCTTCTTTTTTTTTCTCCATCCTCTTCTTTCCTCTTAATTTTCATGGTTGAAAATCAAATTAATATTTTGAAATTTTTTATCTATGCCAATATCAAATACAAAAATCAAATTAAACAAAATTAGTGGTTCATCCTTCTCTAGTAAAGCTAGGTGGTGATCTAATTGAGATCTGAGGAAAATCACTAATCAAGATGTTTCTCTTCGCTTCATCTAAATTCTAACTCATGTTATATTTATATATTATTTCATTATGATTATATTTCTTCACTTATACTATCATTCATTTGTATGTATTCAGACAATGTTTTGAACATTTTACTTATTTCCTTGAACCAACTTTATCCCCATCATGTCAATATGATTAAAATAATCTTATCTACATTCCTTGTTATTCACATGTCACCAACGATTATTATTATGGATCTACTCCTATTTTGTTTGGTTGTTTATATTATGTATTTAATTAGATATATCTTTCAATGTCACAATTTATACATGACTACTTTGTCCAATTCTTTCATATATAAAATTTTGATTGAATAACATTTTAAAATAATTTGTGACATATAGTTTGGTTCATATTATAAAACTAAAATTAAATATTCTCTCTCAAGTTGTTTTGAAATGAGTTTATTTGTTTTTACATAAAATTTCAATTGGACTTGAAATTAAGGGTGAGCAATCTTTGGTTAAACCAAATAAATTAACCAAACTAATTCATTTTGGTCGGTTTGGTTTGGTTTTAAAACTAGATTGGTTTATACTCGGTCCGTAAATTTTTTTGTTTGGTTATCGATTTGACCAAACTTTTATTTTATTTTCAAAATTACAAATGTTACAACAATTTTTATAGATTATTTTAGTGATTTAAATAAAATTTGTTTATCATATACGTGCCAATGCTACTATTAGAAAAAATATGAATGCTAAATAAGAATACTTTGACCATATGTTTAGGTTTTATTTCAACTTATAATGAATATTCAAACATAAAATGTATATTGTTTTTAGTTTGGTTATATCGGATAACCAATTGAACCAACCAAATTTAATTTGGTTGATTTGATTTTCATTTTCATTATTTTTAGGTGGTTTAACAATTTTCATCATTGGATAAGCCAAACCAACAAAACACAAACCTCCATGTGAAAATTCATAAGTTGATTCAGAAAAGGAAAGGCCGACAATTTGATTGAAATCTAATGTTAAACTGCATAATATAATTTTTATTGTTTGTTACATAAAATTCAAACTTGAAAAAATACACATATCATTTGTTTGAAACAATTTGGAATATAAGTATAAGTTTTGTATGGTTATTGATTTGGATATAAATCTTTTCATCATTTTACACAAAAAAGTAAAAAAAATTATTATTATAAATGAACTTCAATGCGAAATGTCACATGCTCCTTTTAACCCTTTTTGTTAAGGTTGGATTTTATATTTCTAGCCATAATTTTAAAGTATATATACACATATAATTGCATGTCATATTGCTAACCATAATTTTCAAGTATATACACACATTTGGTTGCATGTCCCTTTGACTTAAAGTTAACAAAATTAGATTCTTATATGTAACCATTAATTTAGTTCCAAAACGTTATAAAAATTAAATATTATTCTGAGTTTTAATTTTACAGTGTGTAAATTGGTTAACCTTAATTTTAATGTGTGTGAACCAAAGACTTTTGTCGCTTGAATATGGATAATATTGGAATTTCGACCATAACCAAATTCCATACATTTTAAAGTGATATAACATTAACGAAGAGAATGTGTGAAAATAATCGTTATTAAATACTTACCGCGTAAATTTGTAAAATTGGATTTTGCTGATTAGATTTGTAGGCGAAGAATTAAATCAGACTGCCACACCACAAATGTAATAACCCGAAATTTTATCGTTTGATTTTGAATACTTAGTTAATTTTAAATATTGAAGTAATCGGTTTTTAAAGTTTAAAACTCAAAATCAAGAATATGGATTATTCAAATATTTGAATTGAGAATTTAATATTTGAATATTGATTTAAATATTTGTATTTTAAATTGAATATTAAATGAATGGATTTAATAGACTTATTTAATATCCTTTTAGAGTAATAAGTAATAACAGTGAATTCATTTTGTGAATTTATTTACAACAATAAATAAAAAAAATTAATATAACGACTCGATTTTTATTGACGTATTTTAATTTAATTTGTTTGATCTTTTCATATTTTTTAATTTAGAAAATATTTAAATTATCATTTGAGGATTTTTCAGTAAACGATGGTATTTTTGTGATTTTACGGAATTGGATATCCAGTGTATGCAATTGTTGATTTGTGATAGTGTCGCATTTTAGCGCACAATCATATTTTTATTTCTATCATTCACTGTTTGTTCACGAGCAGGATTTTTGTGCAGCGGAGTACCATAAAAACTCTATTTTCATAACATCTTATAAACAAAATCAAATTTCAAAGTTTCAAAATATATACCTTTTATGATGTGATATACTGCTTGGATAAAGTGGTTAACCTGAGAAAGCTTGTTTATTTTGTGGGTAAAGTAGTGTGTTTGATTTAAATTTTAAGGACATCACTTACACCTTTATTCATTTTCATCACTCCAAATCTTTCCCTCCTCTTCTCCTTTCATTTTCATTCACTTTAACGAAAGAAAATGGCCACCACACATAAAAGTCGAATTCAAGCACCACTATCCACTAAAAATCATATACTTAGTCCCGCCGAGTTCATATGGTCAATCTCCGCATCCATATACTTTTTGGGGTGAGCGCCATGGATTTTGGATGATCGACTTTTGGGATGTAAGCCTAGGATTTTAGTTTTTGATAGATATAGGGAGAGTTAGTGTACAACATTGATTTCTTTGGATTTGTGGACGGGAGAAGCGTTCATATTGATGTTTCGGAGTGAAGCGACTCTTCGGAGGCGAAAAGCGACAAAATTCCTATAGCTGACCCAAGGCACGGTTGCATTTCCTATGGTTGATTGAGTTTGACTTGGAGGTGCCAGGGTGGTGGAGCTTATGAAGGGGAAGATGGCGGCGAAGTTCGTTCATCAAATGTCGGCCTGATGCTCCATATTAGTTGTTGAGATGTATGACGTGCACTATTCAATCTTGTACAACCTATGTTTCCATGGATGGGGAAGAAAGATTAGGTAGGGGTTTTGGTAATTAATGAATGTAAATAGTAAATAAAGTGTATTATTTAATTCTAAAAACTTATATATTGAATAACTAGTTCATAAGAGGTCCAAATCGAACACACTCAGTTGCATTGCACTCATGGGATCATTATCTTCGCATTGGAATTAGTATCGTTGTTTTGAGAATACTATTAATTAATTTTTTATTTGGAAATATTTTCTATTTGAAAAAAATAGTTTCTAATATGACCTTTTGGATTTTCTATGAGATTTTAATTTAAAATTAGTTTTCATACTTCTTTATGTTACTTCAACTTCTTTATTATTCATTTATAATATATGCATATATGTAAATTTGTTTTAAATTTTTTGGGAAAGTATTTATTTTTATAAAATAAGATATTATAACAAGGAATGTTTGTTTTAAAAGAAAATAAGGATTACCCTTTACTTTAACAGAGATTTTGTGTTTAAAAGGAGACGAAACATTTTGGAACAAAAACGTATGAAACATTTTACATAAAATTTTGTAATAAAGGAACAGATGTATAAATGGTATTTTATAAAAGAGAATATTAACGTTTTGATAAGTTGAGGTAATAAATCATAGTTGTGAATTTATTGCAATATATGAAATGGTCGTGTCATATAAAATATATGAGTTTTATAAATTATAATTGAAGTTGTGTTTATATTTGGAGTTTGTTTTATAAAAGGAATTCTGTAATTGTATTTGAAAATTTATAAAAGGAGTTTTATAAATGAATTTGGAGTTTTTATAAAAAGAGTTGAAAATAAATTTGGGATTTATAAAATGAGTTTAGAAATGACTATTTTATAAAATAAGGTTTATAAAAAATCTTATAAATAGTATAAAAGAGGTTAATAAAGGAGTTTATTAGTTCAATGTGGAGATTTATAAAAGGAGATTTATAATTATGTTTGAATATTTATAAAGGGAATTTTATAATTTGTAAATAATATTTTAAAAGGAGTTTTGTAAATATAAGGAGTTTTATAAAGGAATTTTATAGAGAAGAGATTTATAAAAAGACCGAGAATCGACTTTCATAAATGAGTTTCAAATATGATGTTATGAAAAATGTTCTTTGCATACTTAACACCAAATTTTGAGGTATGGAAACTCGTCTCTATTTTTAGAATCAAGAATGTATACCGAGGCAAGATTAGCTTTCTAACCTATTCGGTCTCATTGTTAATCGAGTGAAAGTACTGTTTGAAATTGGGAAGTGGTGGTCGGTATATCCGGTCCAATTTCTATACGATCTATTTACTTTCACCAAAAGAGTGTTTTTTGGGTTTATTATTATTATTATCAATATTTAAATGACATTAGACCAGTATGGTTTTGGAAATGACGTCTTTCTTAAGATTTGTGAATATACTTATACCATTGAGATAAGTATATGAGTAAATTTTCTTTAGTATTGAAAATGTAGCGTTTTGTGAATACACTTGTACAAGTATATCAATATTTTTAAATATTGTACATAGTAGAAGAGAATTGTGAATATATCTTTGTAAAAGTATTTTGATACAAATATTTACAAACTGGTTTTAATTAATAATGGAATAATTAAAGAGGCTTAGTGGTTGCTTTATGCTTAACCACAATTTGTTAAATCTTTGGTTGAATTGTTTGTTTATTTTATTGTTAAATAATTGATTATTAAATGTTGACCTGTTTTAAAAACTGTCATTGTCAATTCGGAGAGATCTGGATCGGATATATCATTCGAAAACTACTTTGAACCGGCATAAGCGTTCGAATCTTAAGACATCTTGAAGACGATGGAATCGAAGATGGAGTTCTTTGTAGTGCAAGGGCTACTTGCTGCTAATCTTGAGGGTGATTCCAAAATAGATGTAGTAAAAGTAGTGCCTTCGGTTTGTTCTTATTCTGAACAACTTATATGGTTGAATGTTTGCATTGCATTGTTGCCTAGAGGGCAATGTTAGCATTCCAAGTAAGATTTGCTAAAAAGATAAAATGTAGCATGTATCCTCATCAACCTAGAATGACTAAAAGAGGAGACATGCTGCAAGCCTATATAGGACGCACCCTTCTAAATTATTATTTATATATATGGTTATGCATGAGAGATTTGGGGATAATGTTGCAAAGTAACTAGAGTGATGAAATATCCAGTATTATCCAATAAGGGGTAGGCCGATCTTTCCATGTTGGGGTTGAAAGGTTATTGATCTTGGTACATTTTTCTAAAGGCGTACTGTGATAGATAGCACCCCAGTGCCTTGTCGTTGATGGAATCCATTCTCCAATAAGTGCTTTCAGACTTAGTTGTATGCCTATTATGTTGGAATTCAACTAATGAAACAATTTTGGTTGTGATTCAATATTTATTTTAACCCTAGACTTTATTATAATATCAAAAGATTACTTGTGAAATAGTATGGTTATTGTAAGGTAAAAACATGTCTGCGTTCATGTGCGACGTGGTTTAACGAGATACCTTTATTTTAAAAGGTTTTATAAACATTAAAATCCATTTGAGGTGTGTTTCTCATGCTGTTTACCAGACTGATCCAAGCGTTATTCTCTTATAATGCTTGGGTTAGAACGAGCATATTTAAGATTTAGTTATGGGTGCTCTGGAGCTTCAAGGAACGAGTTGGATGCCTCCAAGGCGTATTCCCGTATATTTTAGTTTCCTTTGCATTGGTTGTTTATATTTATCAACATTTTTAAGGAAATGTTATAACTACCCAAGCTGATGATTAGTTGGTTAAATCTGACCGATGTATGTATATTGCAGTATTTCTTTTGCAAAGATCTAAGATATATTATATATTTCTCGTCACGATATGAGATTTTGCTATGTCTTTATTTTCTTTTCTCCCAACAATCTGTCTTTCCCTCCCTTGGATACTTGGCACATGAATACCGTGGATGTATTATTATTGACTTTTGAAGGGTTGAAAAGACGGGTCATTACAAGTGATATCAGAGCTTAGGTTGAGCGAACACCTAGGCTTTGGTGGGGTAGACTCATTGGAGATAGGGTTAATAATCCTTAGAATGAGTTTGAGTGTCATACGTATAAGAGCGTATCTGTTAGTGCTATAAATTTTTTTTATATCGTGTTGATTTATTAGCTGAGTGGATTATGGATTCTGGTCGGTACAGAAGGAACAATTGTATCGGTAGGGTTTTCTATACTCTTGAGCACAATATTGTTTTGAAAATTTGGTAAATAGAATAATTTAACCTAGATAATATTTTATACATAAAAGATTAATTTTCAGAAAATTAATATATAAATGCATAATGTGTTTGTTAGGAAATGATAATGTTCAGTTATTGTCATTTATTGTTTGATTATTCATGCTCGTCCAGTTTAGAAGCACTGAATGATTAACTATTTGTACTCGGATATATTGTGAGCATTTATTGTTTGTTTGTATTAATTACGAACACCTTATAAATTCAGTTTCTCGATTTCAATATAAGGGGTTCAATGAATTAGTTGAATTAAAATTTATTTTAATAATAGCTGTTTATTATAATCTAAACAACGTTAAAAAGTTGTGAAATGTTTTTACATAAGAAAACAAATTGATATAGGTATGATTTACAAATAGAGTTTATAAATAAAAAGGATTTTTAAGCCAAGTATTTAAAATCCTAGTGGTTTTGGAAATTAATTTTCAAAGTTTTTGGAAAGTAATAATATTAGTAATTATTTGAAAGTATTTGGGTATAAAAATATTTTAAAATGATTTTAAAAGAGAAAAAAGCATGGAACTCACTTCTGTTGCCGCAAATAATTATGGTGATGACTGTAGCATCATCAGTGTTTATTTTCGGGTTTCTAAGTGAGGAATTGCTACAATAATAGTAGATTTGCTTCAGAGTTATTTTAGGTTAAACAAATTTTTATTTAACAATCCCAAAAGTATGATGGGATGTACAAGAAAGAGATATGTATATTATACTATCATTGTTAGTTCAAAATGTTTTGAAATTAAAATTGGGTATTTAGTTCTTAAATTTTCAGTTAAGTGATATTATAAACTCATGGATCATATCCATTAGAATAGTTCAGCTTGTGCATCTCCTTTTGATTTGTTGTTTGGTAATTCTCATTTGTTGAAATGAAATGGAATTTTCGACGATTTTGGACAGTTGAAACTTTCCGAAGTGATATAGAAATTGAAGCTAAGTGTTTTTATGAAAAATAAAAAAACAAGTTTCGCAACCTATAAATTTGGGAAGATAATACGTTAAAATAAGATTTTATATTTGCGGAATATCCTAGATAAGAAAAGCAAATTTGAATTTGTATATATACTCATAGGATATAGTACAGTGTTATATAGATATGAACTTAAGTTTTGAAGTGATAATAAACATAAGTTGTGTTTCATAAGATGTTAATAAACTTAAATGATCGTTCTATGTATGGTTCATAAATGATTTTAGTATTAAATGAAATACTGTTGGTGCAAATAGTTATCATTTAAACTAAATATGAATAAAAAGAATTTGGTGTAATTGAGAAACCAATTGAAAATGAATAGGTCAGTTGTACGTGTGTCATTTTATTTTCATAACCCACCTTGATCCAGATTCAAGGGCACAATTATAAGTTGATTTATACCGATCCGAACAAGGATTTACAATTGGCTCTTTACGACGAATACAGGATATAGATTTTTGATTGATGCTGAAGTTTTCTATCATAGTATATGGCCATGTTAGGAGAGCATATGTTTCTAATCAAAGAACCAGATCTTTTTGCACTACCGAAGTCAAATGAACGATACTAGTTCGGAAATGAAATTTTTGTGATCGAGAAAGAAATCGATGGATATTGCGTACGGATGGAACATGTACATCATATGGGCCTTAATAAATTGTATGCCTTTGAATTTAGGAATGCAAGTTATATGGTTAGATATCATGCTTTTGGTTTCATGGGTAGAGTTGGTTTGCTCGACAAATAGGTACACATATTTATTGTCGTTGATGATTTTATGCAATAGATATAGAAGACCTCGTTTGGGCTTTCGTTATTTTGTTGGTTTGGGCCCGTAATGGTGATTTGTAGTTTTTCCAACTGAATCGCGCAAAAGGAGATATACCGCCGAAATTTTTCGTAACTTTAAAAGACTTGGAGATTTAGTAACCCATTTCAACTAATTTATTGGGAAAGCTTAAGGTTTTAGAGACATTTTTCTTTCTTTGTGAATTTGGAGAATAAAATTTTTTTAAGAGAGGAAGAATGCAACGACCCAAAATTTTGTTTTTGATTTTGAATATTTAATTAATTTTAAATATTGAAATAATTGGTTTTTGAAGTTTAAACTTGAATTCAAATATAGAGATTATTCAAATTTTTGAATTATGAATTTAATATTTAAATAATGATTTAAATATCTGGATTGATAATTGAATACTGATTAATGGTCTAATTTAACTCCTTTTAAAATAATAAAGAATAATGGGGAATTCATTTTGTAAATTTATTTGCAATAATAAATAATTAGCAATTTTATTTTTAATATAACTACTCGATTTTTGTTGACATATTTTAATTTAATTTAATTTTTCCATAATTCTTAATTTTGAAAGATTATATAAATTATCATTTAATGATTTTCTGGCAAATGACGGTATTTTTGTGATTTTACAGAATTGGATAACCAGTGTATATTATTGTTGATAATATCATATTTTAGTCCACGATCGTATTTTTATTTCTGTCATTCGTGGTTCATTCACGAACGAGAATTTAGTGCAGCGGAGTACCGAAAAAACTCTATTTTCAAAACATTTTTAAAATAAAATCAAATTTCAAATATTCTAAATATATAATTTTTGGGATGTGATATATTGCTTGGAAAAAATAGCTAACTAGAGAAAGCTTGTTTATTTTATGGGTAGTGTTTTTAATTATAATTTTAAGGACATCACTTATACCCTTATTAATTTTACATCACTTTAAATCTTTCATTCCTCTTCTCCTTTTATATTCATTCCCTGTAAACGAAAGAAAATGGCCACCCTACATGAAAGCCGAATTCGAGCACCACCATCCACTAAAAATCATATGGTTAATCCCGAGGAGTTCATATGGTCAAGATCTCATGTTCATATGCCTTTTTGTGCGAGCACCGTCAATTTGGGATGATCGATTTTTGGGACATGAGCCTAGGGTTTAGATTTGGGTAGACATAGGGAGAATTAGGGTACGACGTTGATTTCTTTGGATTTATTGAGGAGGGATCCTCAATGGTGCTGTTTTTTTATGAATCGTCTCTTTGCTGTGAAAAGAGAAAAAAATTCCTATAGTCAAGCCAAGGCATGGTAGCATTTCCTAAGGCGGATCGAGCTTGACTTTTAGGTGCCAGGATGGTGGAACTCGCAAATGGGAGACGTCAACGAAGTTCGTTCATCGAATGGCATCCCGAAGCACCGTATCAGTGGTTGGCGTGCATGTTCGATCGTGTACAAACTAATGTTTTTCAGGATGGGGAAGAAAGGTTAGGTAGGGGTTCGGGTAGTTAATGAATGTAATTAGTAAATAAAGTATACTATTTAATCCCAAAAAGTTATGTATTCAATAACTTTCTCATATGAGGTCCAAATCGAACACAGTTAGTTGCATTGCACTTGTGGGATTATTATCTCCACATTGGAACTAGTTTCATTGAATTCGAAACAAGTGAAATTTGGAGCTAAAAATCGAACATCGTTCAATTTTAGTTCAAACTGGAACGCCTAAATGTCCGTTGGAATTTTGATGAGTTAAACACACCTTTTTGGATAATCAGCATGATATATAGTAGATAAAAATTATTATTTGTGTTTGAATGAATTATTTGTCGATTTAGTTAAATGTCCGCTTTTGAAAACCGATTGACATTTAAATTGAAAATACAGGAATTTAGTAGAGAAACCCATATTTCCAGACATAAATTTTTAGTTTCAGCTATATATATCTGTTGATTTCATTTCAATCATATATCTATTTGTAGATTGTTAAATGTAATTTTTTTTATTGTTTATCCAAATTAGATGTGACACTGACATATGTTAAAAATTGAACCATTTTAGAGAAAAAAGGTAGTAATAATGCAATTAAGTGCTACAATAACTATTGGCTCGATATAGTATTTTGAGAATACTATTAATTGCAGTATGATTTGGAAATAGTTTTCGCTTTGAAAAAAGATATTTAATCTGACCTTTTGGATTTTTTGTGATATTTTAATTTAAAATTAGTTTTCATACTTCTTTATTTTACTTCAATTTCTTTTGTTATTCTTTTCTAATATATGTATATACGTAAATAGTTTAAATTTATTTTGGGTAAGTATTTATTTTATAGAAAAAATTATTATAACAAGGAGTGTTTGTTCTAAAAGAAAATAAGGGTTATACTTTATTTTAAAAGAGATTTTGTGTTTAAAAGGAGATAGAAACATTTTGGAACATAAATGTGTGAAAATTTTATATAAAATGTGGTAGTAAAGGATAAGATATAAATTGTATTTTATAAAAGTGGATATTATCATTTTGATAAGTTGGGTAAATCAAACTTGTGAATTTATTATAATATATTGAATGGTCGTGTGATGGAAAGTATATGAGTTTTATAAATTATAGTTGGATTTTTGTTTATATTTGAAGTTTTGTTTTATAAAAGGAATTTTTTAATTATATTTGGAAATTTATGAAGGTGTTTTTCTAAAATGAAGTTGGAGTTTTTATTAAAAGAGTTGCAAATAAATTTGGGATTTATACAATGAGTTTTATAAATGACTATTCTATAAATAAGGTTTATAAAGAGTCTTATAAATAGTATAAAAGAGGTATATAAAAGAGTTTATTAATTAAATGTAGAGATTTATAAAAGGAGATTTATAATTATGTTTGGATATTTAAAAGGGGATTTTATAATTTATAGATGATATTTTTATAAAAGGAGTGTGCAAAATTAAGAAGTTTTATGAAGCATTCTATAAGGAAGAAATTTATAAAAAGAATGAGATTCGATTTCCATAAATGATTGTTTTAAATACAGTGTGATGGAAAATGTTCTTTTCATACTTAACATCGAATTCCAAGGTACGAAAACTCGCCTCTATTTTGAGAATTAAGAATGTATATCGAGGAAGGGTTAGTTTTCTAACTTACCTGATTTTATTGTTAATCGAGGGATAACATTATCTGAAATCAAAAGTGGTGGTAAGCATTTTGATCCAATCTCTATACGATCTATTTACATTCCCCAAAAGAGAAGTGTTTTTGGTTTATAATTATTATCAATGTTTAAATGACTTTTGTTTTAATCCAGACGGGTATGGTTTTAGAAATGAAGTCATTTCTACGATTTGTGAATATACTTATACCGTTGAGATAAGTATATGAGTTGTTTTTTAAGTAATGAAAATGTAGTGTTTTCTGCATATACTTATACAGTTGAGATAAGCATATTAATATTTTCAAGCATTGTAAAGAGTAGATGATACTTAGCCTCCCTTTTTTGTACTCGCTATAAATTAAATTCATGCCTTAGCCTCCACCTTTTGTACACACTTTTGCTTGTCACTCTTCCTATCTTGGACAAAAATACAAACCCCATGCACTCCATTTTTCAACTTCATTCACATTCATTCAACTAAATAGATCTAGTGTTGGCAAACCATCTATTTGCAGCGATGGGTGTAGATCCATGAATTCTAAGGGACTGTTGGGACATGATTGGGGGTTTGAGTCATGTAAACATAATCTCCAGACTCAATGTTGGAGATGCTCTTTATATGTTGATTTAATTTTTTGTTTTCTACATATACCAATCTTAAATCCCATTGACTACATTAATCATATCGTGTATTTTAAACATAAAATAGGAAAAAATATGTATATAGGATTCAAAAATTCAAACTTAACCAAATTTGAACAAAATTTAAAAATTCCTAAAAGATAAAAAGCTATGTATCTTTAATAAAGACTACTTATTTATCATTGTAAAGAGTAAGCACGTGCACATCTTGTTCACCACAACAAAAATTAGAAGAAGAAAAATTTGATTGCTCCACCTAATGTAGCAAATAATATTAAAACTCTACTTACTGGCCAATTTGAAAAAATGGCCTTTTTTCTATATAACTGAAACATAATAAAGTATTGGCAAAAGAAACGTTCCTAGTGCATTACAAAAATAAAACGCCATTTATTCAAATATTTCCACGCATTTCATAAAAGCACATATGAAAAGCTAATGCAAATCAATTATCCTATAATTAAGAAAAAGTTCAAATTCATTCAGTAATTGAAGTTTAAAAAAAAATCCAAAAATAAGGCATATATGAGTTTAGTAATATGCATAAACAGTAGCTATTACGAGATCACTTGGAAAAACCACCATAGCCAACAACAAATTGATCATTGAGGAGGAACATTGCACATAGATACAAAGTTATAACAATCAGGATTAGTAACTTAGCAAAATGTTGCAATGAGGAATCCCTTGTATATATGCACATAAACTTGACTACAAACCCCTCTATGTGAAAAATAGTCCTATGCCCATGACGCATCCTATGTTCATAATATACAGCCCAATGACAAATTTGCTGCCTCAGCTCAAAGTATTAACAACAGGAAATTAAAATAAATGAATTGCCGAAAGATAAGTTCAGAATGAGCTACCCCCGTGTCTTGCTTGAAAAACAATTTTTTTATGTTACTCGACCATAAAAAATCCATTTTTCCCTATTTGCTGAAACTAGTTCAATAGAGTGACAAAGTAGATATAAAAATAAAGAAATAAACTAATTAAACATAAATAAATAAGTTTTTTCCTAATATTATTTGAATTCTAAATAATATATAATTTATTGTACCATTATGGACTTCTTTTGTTTATAGTATAATACTATTCTGTAAATAAAGTTTATGTCCAAAAAACTAATATGTGAACAAATATTTACCATATTTCAATGTATGGCAGAGTGAAAAATGATTTAAATGTGCCACCATTGGTTGAAAGTGCTCTTTTAGAAAGTTTCATGAAAGAAGTATGAAAGTTCATTATATAAAAATTTGAAGGACATGAACGCTTAATTGAAATTTGAGATGTCATATTATATACTACTATAGTTATCAATATTACAAAAATTATCTTACTAAGTTTATATAAGTTATCAGATATCAATCGCAAGTTTTATATATCAGAAAGTAAACACCAGGATATTAAAAAACTAAAAAAGTCAATCAATTCTCTTATTTAATAAAGTTATGGTTTCTTTAATCAAGTTTTCTAGTGTTATGTCGAAGGTATGTTTTTCATTTTTTTTCTTTTTTATATGTTTCACCATCAGAAGAAAAAGAAACAACTCTTAAAGATGCTAAGACAATTCACAGTGGAACAATCAACTCTTTGTTGAAGTTCTAAGTTATTTAGTTTTTTTATTAAAAGTGCAAAGACATTATGGTGTCAATATGTTTGTTAAAAAAATCGAATAGGTATTCTTCTATTTTAAGTTATTTATCTTTGAGTTATTCGGGTTTCTTGGTTATTCGTGTGTTCATACGGTGTTCATGTTTTTGAATTATTAGTATTTTTCTAAAATTGGATGTTTGTTAAGAAAATAGAGCTTGAATTCTTTTTTTCCCTTTTTTTAACCCAATATGATAATCGTATGTGTTCTCCACTTTTTTAGAGTTAAGTATTTCAAATTTGCACATGCATTATGTATATTTTTGTTTTCATGTCTATAAAAATAGTTAAATATATTGTCATGGAAACAACATACCAACAGTGAAGTTACTAATCATAATCAAATAACACATATATATTCTAACATAACAAAAAACAACTAGTTGACATGAATCATTTTCGTGAGTCTTTTAACTACAGTGTAAGGATAAAATTTCAAACAGATAAATATAATACCAATCTGGAACAAACATATTGATAAGTTGTTCATCAAACCTACATAATTAAGTTGTTCATCATAGTAAAACAAGATAAAATTTTAAAAACATTACGTAATAAAAAATGACGGGTAAATTTTGCACAAAAGATAAAAACTTCAACCATGTAAAGTTTCAGCCTATTTTTAAAATATGTTTATTTAGTTCGTTTTCTTATGTTTAACTAAAGATAAAAATTAAAACATAACAGGTAGAAGTCCATGGAACTGTTATTTATGCCATGCTATTCAAAGATGGATTTGCCATAGGATGAGATGGAAGAAACAGTGAAAATAATATTATACCTAGCATTTAAACGGTTGACTTTTAAGGTATTTTCACTCTTCAAGAATGTTTTTTTAGATAAAAGTGTTATGTGCTGCCATTGTTGGAATTGGCCCTTTTGTAATGACTAAATTGGATGAATTCCAATAAAAAAATTCCATTGGGATCATAGTGAGCTGAATGAATTATACTAGATCCAACCTAGCTAGTATAAATAAAATTAATTTTTATTTAATTTCTTAACTTAATTAAGAGTACATGACACTTCTATCTAAATAAAAATTTCTTAAAAAGTGAAAATTGCTTTTAAAATTAACCGTTTAATATTAAATAAAATACTTTTTCCAGTGGCCCTTCCATCCATAACCATGGCAAATCCATCTTTGAATAGAAAAAGACAAATAGCTGTTCCATGGACTTCAATTGTCCAATTTCAATTTTGACCTTCAGTTAAACATAAAAGCAAATGAACTAAATAGATATATTGTAAAAATATATTGATACCTCATATGTGATTGAATTTTTTATCTTTAGTCCAAAAATGACCATCAATTTTTGCCGTGTAATGTTTATTTAAAGTTATTATGCTTTTTTAGTCCTATATGTCTAGATTTGAGAAAGGTAGTCTACAATATGTTGATCCACATTTGTGGCACATCAATCATGTATGTGATTTAAAACGATGTCATGTCATATGGTTCCATAAGTGCAAAGTCTTCTTTGCTATTTATTTCCAATTTACATTAAAATCTAGCAAAAATGTTTATGTGAAACAAAAATGACAACCTAGATTACTATTACATCAAACTATATTATTCTACATGTAAATGGAGGAACATTAATTGAAAAACCAAACCGACGTCTTTCCCTCAACATCAAATAAAATCATGAGAAAAAATGAAGGTGTTAGACTTCACTTATCTAGAATAGATAAAAGGAGGTACCATTTTGAAGTAAGCCTGCTAATAACACCGAAAATGACATGCTTAACGTCAGATGTTAGCATCTATACATATACACATGCACGCACATGACATATGCACATACGTGCACGAAAATGCACGTGCACGCATATATAATCTTGAAAAAGGAATTTTCTAGAACAACACTAGTTTCATTTAATAACTACAAATGAAGCCATAATCAATCCTCAAACTTAATATTGATCTATATTAGTTTTGCACTAAAAAAGAGTTGAAGTAATTCCATAATTATAGTTAGGCAAAGTTTCATTGATCAGGTCGAAGTTTGAAGTATACATTAATCTGCATGCATACAAACAATTATACATCAACATGGTTGTTTCATTAACTAAGGCTTGTGCACACTGAATTTCCATAGTACATAAAATATTTTTGTTAAATGCTATAACTAAGAAAGCCAATTTTTTTTGTTTTGTTGTAGATAATCTCTTAATAAAACTATATCTATTAAGACAGTTCAGGAAGTTGTTAAAAGTAAAGCATGTTTGGATAATAAAAGACATAGAAGAAACCTACTTTTGGTACCATAACACATTTTGCAAAAGGTTCCTATATACAATGAGATATGCGTAGCAAAAAACTTCTTTTTGTAATTAACTTAAATGGGAACAACAATATTGAAAACTTATTAGGAAAACAATATATTAAACAAATGACCTAAAACACTATATTAACTACGTTTAGACACACAAAACGTAGATCAGACATTGGGATGGTGTGACATTAAGCAACCCATTGAATGTAACTGATAGAGCTAAAAAAATTAATTTACGAAACATCTGTTTAACAGCTTTTAACTAAAAGAAACTGTATCTTTGAAAGTGAAATCGATGGATTTCTATCGTCTTTTCTTTGAAAGTGAAATTGATGGATTTCAATCATTTTTCTTTGAAAAGAAATTATAAACCATAACTCTTTTCTAAGAAATATCAATCAATTTCAAAGTTGACGGAGTTCAATATCGAGCTTCAATTTCTAATTTTTAAAGTTTCAGGTCGAGTTCTAAAAATGCAAACTAGTTAAGCATAAGTAGATTTTGAAAGGAAATAAAAATACAAATGAAAACCAACCAGGGTTTCTTGATTGTAAAATGAAGGTGGTCAAATTAGAGCAACATTCCAAAAATAACAAGAGTTCTAAATAAGCATAATCAATCACCAGAAATGACAATGAGATGATCGGTGAACAAGCTTGGCTGACAATTGTAGTGAAATGCTTTTCCAAAAAAATAAAAATTCATGCCTAATATTTCCCTTTAAATGTGGATATGTAAAAACCTAGCAAGAAACCAAGTCATTACAACTTCAAACTACCAAGCAAAACTAATTGTTGTTCCACATATGTAGCCCAAAAAACTTAAAATTGCATTGTGATGGTCGGTAGCATTGAAGGAAGAACAACATTGTTCATTATTATTTTAGATAAAAAATATTAAATACATCTGATGTTTATAACAGTCATAGTTGTGCCAACATCAACATATTTTTATTCAAAAATCGAAAATAAATATAACTAAGAGAAATTTGCATCGATGAAATCCATCCTTGTATCATCAGCACATTTCAATGACTAAGTTACATATGCATACACTGAATGTCTTTTGTTCTTACTTCATATCTCTTATTAACGCTATTTCTCTAATATTCTTACAAACTAATACAAAAAAATTCCTATCAATGATGAGAATAATGATAAAGTAAATTAAAATTTTAGCATGGGTAAAAGGATAAAATAATTTGTAGTTAAAAAATTATAGTTTGAATTTACAAATTCTAGCTTCCTCTTCGGTCCTAGTTTAAATAATTACGGATTCCTTTTTGGATGGTCAGCAGTCAGTAAATATATAGCATATCATTTGTAATAAAATCAGTATCAATAAGCAAGGGAAAAGGTGCCAAAGTATCAAAACTAGAAATAACAATCAAATTACCTCAACAACGTAAAAATAGCCAATTTTAATCCGGCGGATGATTTTTTCATCATTACCTTACAACCAATGTTCTAACTTCCTATTTGCACTTTGAATTTCTTTTGATTGAATTTCTTTGAACAACGTAAAAAGGTGCCTAATCAAATGGCCTGGATCAAGGGAGCCAATCGATGCATTTTCAGGTGAAATCTTCAACTAGCGAAATGTCGGCAAGGATGCGTTGAATGCATTCAATGGTAGGAATGGGCTACAATGATCTGTAGCCAGCATAGTGGCTAGATGAACAGAAATCATTCACATGCGAATTCTGACGCCTATGTTCGCCTGTAGGCAATGGGCTCAAAAGGGAAAGCATAGAGGGCGTCGAGGGTGTTCTATTGGTGAAACTTGGTGGCATGACATGGCATGTGGTGGTGGTTTCTTGGTCCAATGGTGAATGAACTTCGGGTTAGTGGTCGACCTACAGGGCATGTAAGGCAATGGGACTAGCGAAGTAAGGTGGATGGTGGTCGATGCGTCCTTCGGTGGTGGTCTCGAGTGAAGGCGAGGTAACATGGTTGTGCAACGAGCAAGAAAAGGGCACCTACAAATTTATTTTAAACATGAGTGAGAGGGAAGACGAAGGTTTAAAGTGAAATTAATTTATAATTGAAAGTAATTAGTGGATTAAAATTTTATTTAATAATTGAAAACTTATATATTTAATAACTTTTTCATACGAGGTCCGATCGAGACCGGGATTTATGCATTGCGCTCGGGGTGACGTAAGCTTCGCAAAATAATTGGTTTGGATGAAATTAGAGATGGTTAAAATTTGGGCTAAAATCATATGTCGTTCGATTTTAGTTCCAGACCGAAAAGCCTCAACGACAATAGAAATTCCGGTGAGTTAAAGTCACCCTTTTGGTAAACCTGAAATATTATATAGTTGGTTTGGACTTATTCCCGCCGCTTAAGCAGGTGGCCTTTATATATACCTGCCTAGTAGCGGATGACCTACATTATATAATTGTATACTATTTTGTGATGCAAGGGGCCAGGTTGGAGGGAGCCAATAGATTTTCTCACCACTACTGATTATATATATGTGTGTGTGTTGACACACACACACACAATTATGATGCGAGTGAAAACAGGTTGGAGTAATCCAGCAGGGATTCCTCGCCATTTATTTAAATGTTCTTCAATAATATTTTAGTTGAATGATTACGGAATATCAAACCTGATTCTTAACACTATTTGTTATATGACATTGTTATATGAGCAATCAAAAACGCTGTAGTGATAGAAAATTAATATCTATATTGGTTAAGTGTTTGGTAGTTATTGGCCTTGAATCAGTATTTCAAAAAAACACAAATTTCCATTTGAATTGGAATTGGTTTTTGACATGGGAAATGATTTTAAATTCGAAATTTGGTTTCGAAAATATCTTTTTTAAAGGATTTACTTTCCCTTTTATTTCAACCTATTTATCTATCCTTTTTTTAAATTATTTATTTATTGAATATTATTTTAAATTATTTATTTATATTTAATATTGTTTTAAAATTATTTATTTATTTAATATTATTTTAAAATCATTTATTTATAATTAATTTTTTTAAAGTTGTTTATCTGTAATTAATATTGTTAAAGTTTTTTATTTATATTTAATGTTGTTTTAAAGGTATTTATTAATATTTTACTATTTGGAAAAGTTTATTATTCACTTATTTAATATGGTATGAAATAAATAAAAATGATTATGAATAGTAATTTGAAGTTAATTATTATTAAATAGTCACGATAAAGATTAATTATCATTGTTTATTTAATAATGTTTTGAAATAATTAAATATAATTTTTAAGATGTTTAGAAGTTAACAACTATTATTTAGTTAGTACGTTTATTATTAACAATTATTATTATATAATAGTGTCTTGAAGTAAATGATTAGAATTTATTTATAAATGTTCCAAGATTTATAAATAGAGTTTTATAAACAAATGTGAGTTTATAAGAGAAGTTTTTATAATATGGTCTGGAAACCTAAAGGAAGATTAGTTAAGGTAAAAAGGGTTTTATAAATGGTTTTAGATATTTATAAAAAGATTTTAGAAACGGGTTTATAGATTTACAAGAAAAGGTTTGAAGATGGATTTATGGATCTATAATGAGGCCCTAAATGATTTTTGAAATGTATAAAAGAGTTTTATAAATGGTTCTAGAGATTTATAAAATAGTTATAAATGGTTTTAGAAATTTTAATGGAATATATAAATGATTTAGAATTGTACAAAAAGAAAATCTTCCTAAGTGTTTGATGAATATACTTATACCGTTTGAGTATATGGATATTTTTCCAAGTATTGGAATATGGAGATGTATGGATATATATATATATATATATATATATCTGTAAAAGAATTTTGATAAAAATATTTATAAAGTGAATTTAATTAATAAAAAGATTAATTAAAGGGCTAGTGGTTACTTATGCGCTTAACCAAGGTTTGTTTTTCGTATGGAATCAAATCCCTGATTTGAATATGTGTTTGTTGATAGTTAAATAACCGACTATCGAAATTTGGACCCAAAATGTAACTTTGAAAATATTTAGGAGAAACACGTGAGTTATATGGCATAGTCATTTCCAATGGTACTGTACTGTGCGTACAAATCTCGTTTTGCCCTCCTAGGACAACAATGAGGGAATACGTCCAGTAACAGTTAGGAGGCGATCTCCACTCTTATCCTTAACTATTTATTTCCTAAAGAACCGGGGTTGAGTATACCACAAGAATTAATGAAAGTTGTTTGAAGAGACCGGGATCAGGTATGTTGTCCAAAAACCACTTCAATCCAACTCAAGGTTTCAAAGTGAAAATATCTTAAAGACGATGGAATTGAAAACGGAGCTCTTAATAGTTTTGTTCAGTCCCAAAAAAAACTTGTATGGATGATGCTGGCATTGCATTGTTAATTGGAGGGCAGTGTTAGCATTCCAAGTGGGAAGTGCTATACAAAAGTAAAACATAGACTCAAGCCCTATCAACCGAAAATGACTAAAACAGGGAAGATGTAGTAGGGCTAAATAGGTTATTGCCAAGTAGGGTATGATCATCCCTATCTAGAGTTGATATTATCTCTCATTTGTATGCTTCGAGGCCCATTAACAGAAAGGTGATCATATTTGGTAATACTAGTCAAGCGGTAGGTCAGTTCTGTGTTGGCAAGAGAACTGGGTGAGATCCTCAGTGTTATTTTATCTAGAGATGCACCATGACAAGCGGTACCTCAATAGCCCAGTCATTGTATGGAATCCATTCTCCAATAAACATCGTATGGACTTAGTTGCACCCAACTATGCTGAAACGTGACATACAAGCATTTCGGGTATATTCATATTTTACTTTGATCCCTAGACATTATTATAAGATAAATGGATTTCTATATGAAATGATTTGGTTACCGTAAGGTAAAAACCTGTCCGTGGTTATGTGTGGTGTGGTCTTACGAGATACCTTGATTTTAAAGATTTTTATAACTTTTAAATTTAATTGGGTGTCTTTTTTTCATGCTGGTTTACCAGACTGATTCTGGTGTTATTTTATCACAATGCCCAAGTCAGACCGATCATATTATAGATTAGTTTGGATACTTTGGAGCTTCAGGAGACGAGCTGGAGCCCAAAGACGTATTCACATGCATGGTTATTTTCCACTATATTCTTTATTGTATTTATCAGGAAATTGTGAGTATATGTTGTTATAACTGTCCGGGCTGAAATAGTTTTGTATCCTCTGATTTGTGTATGTGTATTATGTTAGAAATGCGGATTACGGATCTTAAGGCTAGGATTAACACCAGAGGGGGGTGAACAGTGTTTAAAAAGAATTATTAAATCTTTTTGAGTTTATGTTAATTTAGACACAGACGTATGCAATCTATAGATACAGGGATAATCACAGAAACAAACACAGATGCAGAAATAAAATAAAAGCAGTAAAGGAAAGAACACACCGGATTTTTTACTGGTTCGGAGTTACCCTACATCCAATCCCGCAGCACAAGTATGGATTTCCTTTCAAAAGCAATTGTACAATTACACCCTCGATTTCAAGGCTATGAGGTACACCCTCTAGAATTTCAATCCTCTGGGTAGAGATACTTGATTTCCAGGCCACAAGTTTACCCAATTGATTTACCAAGGCTACAATCACACCTTTTCTCGCTTGATTGATTTTCAAGGCTACAATCACACCTTTTCTCGATAAGTTGATTACAAAAAGCCTATAACTCTGAATAGCACTGAGGATCTTGTTGATATAGTGATAGAGAATCAAACTACGAATAATCGAGTTCGATTCAATGTTGATTTCGGCAGAGTAATGGTAAGAATATATATTAAGAAAAGTGGAAGAAGAAGAGGAGTGAAAAACCAGAAAATCTGATGATAAATTCGTTGAAACTGACCCCCATTTATAGAAGAACAACAGTGATGTCCATTGATGAAGAGTTATGGCAAATAGACACTTCTTTTGAAATTTAAATTTTAAACTCAACTGGCACCATGTCGACATGCCCATGTCGACATGGGGTACTTGGGCATGTCGACGTCCCAAAGGAGTTTTTTGGTGTTTTGATTTTCTTTGAAAATAACTTTTATTTTATATTAAAAATATTTTAAACTTTATAAATATACTTGACTATAGTTAAAATTCATAAGTAAATATAGAGAATAATATATATAGAATTTAACTATAATTTTATATTTAAATCTAAGTATAAATATTTAAAAGTTAAATATATTATATCAAAAGATGTTTAAAATCAGAAGTATTTTGTCTTTGAAATTAAAGATGATTTGGAGGCTAAAATTGTTTAAAATCAGGATAGAGGTTTTTGATGCTTTTAAAAGGAAGGTTTTGAAAACATTTGAAAACAGGATATAATTTTGAAAAATCATTTTAAATAAAAAGTTAGCGGATACAAAACAATGTTCCACTAGATTTTTCGTAGGTTCCATCCTACTTAGGGTTCCATCCCTTAACATGCTCGAAGTGGATTCCATTCCACGAATAAATTGGATTTTAAGATGCCAGTGCTTTTCTATGAGTTTTAACAAAATTTCTAATTAAAGAATAAATTACTTGAATTCTTGAACTCTTGATAATCTTGATACTCATGAGTATTCAATCTTGATATCTTAAATCTCTATACTATAAAGTCTTCATTCTTGGTACCTGCATGGTTAAATCCTGCATATACATATATATATATATATCTAAACTTATAATGTTAGTATTTATATTTTATAATCTATTCTAAGGTTGTTGTCATCGAAACCATCATCTCACGGACTAACATATTACAGTTTGCTTTTGTATAATGATTTATTGTATATTTTAGATTATTCGTTCCGCTGTGAGATTCTGTGTCGATCGTTTCTTTCTCTCTTCTCTCTTCTTTCTTCTTTCTTCTTTCTTTCCCCTAACAATTAGGTTTTTCGGCATCTGATTGCTTGGCACAAAATACAGTGGACATATTAATGTCGATTTTTGAGGGTCCAAAATCCTAAGTCGTTATAGTTTGTTTCAAAAAAATTAATTGATTTGAGCAAACCCTTTTCCTTTTTTTAGTTTTCAATCATTTTAACCAAGGCTGAGCTATATCTATACTGAATATTTCCCTTATTCTACTCTTTTTTGGATGTACCTTTTCTTTTGCATTTTTTATTCTCCTATAGTTGCAGCGAACACTTTGTCGTATCCTAGAAAAATAAGGAAAAGGTTAAGTATTTTATGCTGGATGATTTTTTAGATGCATACAGCAGCTAAACCATGATGCTACAGTTATTTAACATTTTTTAGAAGTGAAGTATGTTTAGCCAATGCAATTACAATAATACCTACACTTAGCATTTATACTACATGGTGTATTATAAAATCTAATGCAAATATAATCTAGCATTTTTTATGGATTTAACTTTTTATTGATAAATAATAAAGAAAGTGTAAGAATTAGCAGTCCTTTTATCCATGTTAGAAGCATTGTTTTTTGGTGAATTCACAAATGGACAGGTGAATATTAAATAACACCTCTACATATATATAAACTAGATACATGATTTCACTTCTTTTTTGCACTTTTAACAATTCATAGAAAATTAATACATCATTAGATAACATACTCGAAATGAATACATATCCTATATATTTGTCTTAAACTATAGTGAAAGCAAGATTTATATGCAATGAAAATATCCATTGGGAACTATAATTACAAGTCAAACTCTTGTTATATGCATTTATCCATGTTAGAAGCATTACTTTTTGGTAAAAAATGGACAGGTAAATATGAAATAACACCTCTACATATGTATAAATTAGATTCATGATTTCACTTGCTTTTTGCACTTTTAACAATTCATAGACAGTTAATACATCATTACATAACATACTCAAAATGAATGCATGTCCTATATATTTCTCTTGAACTACAGTAAATGCAAGATTTTTTTATGGTATGAAAATACCCTTTGGGAACTATAATTACAAGTCAGACTCCTTGTATATGCATTTACCATAAATTATCTTTTTAAATACAATATGTCAACATGTTAACCAAACAATTATTACATAAAAAGTAATGTAGTAAAACATTACATAAAATCAAATGCAAAATGAATTTATAGTGAGGTAAAATATAAAGTGGTAACAAAATGCTAAATTGTACTAACACTTTGATATTTAAATTATAATAACACATCATTGAAATGAAAGTATGTTTTTTTAGTATACAAAATATCAAGAAATTTTTAATAGCAACTGTATAATATTAGTCGTAAAGTACAAAATGCATATAAATATTTGATTATGTAATATATCATTTATAAGATGCTAACTTCCCCTAGCATTATGTAAAATTATCATATGATAATAGCAAATACATATCATAGTGTGTATGTGTATGTACATATATATCTCAAAGTGTATAACTATTATAAAATGCATAAAAAAATTCAATTGTTAGAAAATGCTGAAATATTCAAGATCCTTTAACATTCATAGTAGCATATATCTCTCATAGTGTGGAAAGCACAAATATTGAATTATGTAATGTAATATTGATATGATAAGTTATATACTAGCATTTTTCCATAGTCAAATTATATATGTCATTATCAACCATGGATAATGAAATGCAACTTGCGATATTTTTCAATCATCGATTATACTTGCCAATTACCCCCAAGTCGGTATTTTTATCATGACTAGAATTCCTAAATCAAATTTATGTTGTTTTTGATCTCTATATATTTCTTTATTAATTGGGCATAACTTATTTAATTCAATATCTAATGCAGGTTATAGACTAATTTGTAGAAATTAGAGCAACCTATGAACATAATTAAATATTTAGTACAATAATGATGGTAAAAAATAATAATTTGTTTTGAAATAATAAATACTGGAAAAACAAACTAATATCCAATCTTCATTTTCTGAATGCTCTTGATTGCATTATACAATTAAAAAGTAAATTTCCTTTGTATTATTAAAAATGATTTTGACTCATATGGTAACTAAGTCACGATATTACAATCACTTAGCATTTTTTTCTAAGTGAAATATGTTTACACGATGCAATTATAATGATAATTACACTTATAATTTCAACTAATGATGTATTATTAATATCTAGTGGTAATTCAATCTAGCATTTCTAATAGATTAAACATGATTGCACTATTCAATAGAAATGCTAATGTCTATAGCATTATTAAAAATGATTTTGACTTATACAGTAATAAACATTTTTATAATCGTTAACACTTTTTAGAAGTGAAATATGCTTACCCAATTTATTTACAATTATAATTATAGATAGTATTTCTACTGAATGATGTATTGTTAAAATTAAATGCAAATATAATCTAACACTTCTTTCAAATTAAACATGGTTGCACTATAAAATAGAAGTGTTAATTTCTTTAGTATTATTAAAAATGATTTTGACTCATGTAGTAATTAAGTCATAATCTACAATCATTTAGCATTTTGAGAAGCAATATATGTTTACTCGGTGCAATTACAATAATAATTACACCTAGCATTTCAACTAAATAATGTATTACTAACATGTAATGCCAATATAATCTAGCATTTCCTACAGATTAAACATAGTTGCACTATAGGTAGAAATGCCAATTTATTTAGCATCATTACAAATAATTTAACTCATACAGTAGTTAAACCATGATTCTACAATCATTTAGCATTTTTAGAAGTGAAATATGTTTACCTAATGCAATTACAAAGATGATTACACTTTGCATTTCTACTAAATAATGTATAAGTAATATCTAATGCTAATAAAATGTAGCATTTTTTATCTATATACATAATTGCACAATACAGTAGAAACAGTAATTTCTTTAGCATTATTACAAATGATTTTAATTTATGCAGTATCCAAACCATAATGCTACAGTCATTTGGAATTCTTAGAAGTGAAATATATTTACCTAGTGCAATTATAATGATAACTATTCTTAGCGTCTCTACTATGTAATGTATCACTAAAATCTAATGCTAATAAATAATCTAGCATTTCTTATAGATTTCTAGCACAATTGAGAAATGGAATAATTTTACACGGTGCATTTAAAATGACAATTGTAGCTATAGTTTCATCTTAATGATGTATTGCTAAAATTAAATGCTAAAATAATATAGCATTTCTTATAAATTAAGTCTAATAGGTTATTTCAGTATTCTACCCGTTCTCGCTTGTTTTCCCTCATTTTCTCATCTTTTTAATCTTCGCTATTGCTAAAGACAACATTGAAGAAATGATTTTCGGTTTTATTGTGGAGGCAAGTTTGGAAATTGGTTATGTGTTGACAGAGAAGATTTTGATTGAGACTCAATTAGCGTACGATTGATTGAGATGATGAGGCTAAAGATTTAGACATATTATTGAACAAGTTTTCATAAAATAGAGACGATCTTATCGATGGAGCAAGCATTGAGGACGACGATGAAGGATTTCACAAAACTCTAAAGAGTGATGTGGGTCAAATGTTTCGTTTGAAAACGTGGGTCCTTCAGTCCAAAAAATAAAAGTTGCGGTCCAATATTAAATTTTTTAACGACTTTGTCCTTTTGCCTAATTTCCTCTTTATATATTGTCAAAAGTTATTAAATGATTTAAAATTATGTTTTATAATTCGAAGGGTAAACTTTATTGTTTTTTCTTTTATTGTTTAAAATTCGACTCTTGGAATATAAGGAAAAAACAAATGATATGAATTAGATATTCAAGAATAAATTTTTTAAGGGAAATCTATGTAAATGATTTTCGGATTTTGTGTGATATTTTTTCGAAACGAATTTTTATAAGGAAATTTATTTTTGAAAAAATATATGTATATAATGGAATTACGGAAAAATGAAGTATTAACGGAAACAAATTGTTCTTTAATAAAAAATGTTTTTGTGATAAACACTAAATGAAATTTTGAGATTAAAAATTAAATTGAAGTAAACTTGAAGTTGCAAAAATGTAGCCAATCGTTTAGAACCGAGCCAACCTATAGTGGAAAAAATGCGTAAATTTCAAACTGTTTTCTATCTTCATTAACCCTACAAGATAGAGTTAGGAGTTTGCGCTATGGACAACTAGTGTAAATCGCATGTACATGCATTTATAGAAATATTTCATCGCAACGGAGGTTGTGGTTGAGGTGGCGAACAATTGATGAGATTCCATTGATGAATATAGGATATTTTTGGAGTTTTAAAAAGTCACTATGGAAACTATATTTATTTAGTTCTCTTTATAAATAGCAGAGAAGTATAAAACGAATGTACGTGCATCTAATAGTTGGATATATTTAATTTTTATTTAATATGAAAACTAATGGACGAATGTGTGCTATAAGTGAAAAACTTTTGTTTGTCATAAAACTTTTGTTTCTGCAATTTTTTTGATGGTATTGATAACAAATTAATAGCAAACTGATAACAAAATTCTGTTAATGAATTGCCAAAAATGGGATGGTGGTGAATATTGTAAACCAATGGTGTGATTCCTTTAATGGATGAGGTATATCTGGAACATTAAGAAGACGGCGTGGAAATCTATTCATTGAATTTTGTTTATTTATAATTAAGATGTGGACTGTTGATGAAAGATGCATATAATTGTGTTACATTTAGAACCAAAACGATAAATGTCATGCATTGGCCAAATTATTAATGTATTTTTGAAATAACTTCGATGACAATGTAGAAATAATGTGCAAGGGAGCATCTCCAACCTTAGTAGGCCTTAGAAATGTATTAGTATGTATATTATTTTAAACATAAAAGGTTTTTTTTAGTAAATTCCATAGAGTCGGCAGACTAAGCAAGCTTCACAGAAAAAGTATGTTTTTGCTAACTCTTTTTTATTTGTTGTGGCGTTTTTCTATTTGCCCCTTATATATGCATTTCGTTAACAAAATACCCAATATAAGTGCATTCAATGTGAGTTGGGTTCTTATTTTTCTCTTATGCCATTAAACTTTCCATTTATATGTACATGATTGATGCATTTAATCATGTACTACATTTGTTTAAAGCTATGCATCGTAGTTTGTATTGATGTGATATGCATGATTAACATGGAATAATTCCATAAACAATATTAAAATTTGTTGACAACAAATTTTATTACATTTTTTGTAATAGCTACACTGTAAAAATATGGTTCAATAATGAAATACCGGTCCACCAGCACGTGTATATGACATAAAATATCAAGATCCATATGTCATTATGAAAGTGCCTCATAGGTCCACTAAAATTGTTAGGTCATATAATAACCAATAAATCAAGAAACTTCGCTTCTTAATTAGCTACACGTTCATTAAAACTCATCAGCCATACATTAAGGCCTTGATCTCAATTCATTTAAGAATTATGAAAATAATAGCCCACATAACCTCATCAATTTATTGCGGCCCATAAACCAACGTGCATCATTATGGTCCAACATATGTTTTTGAGATGTTCTAACTCTCAAAGAAGCCCAAATATCCACTGAAGCATTAAACATTTCGATAACTTAATAAAACATATAATTGTGCTAGTAATAAGAGAAACAATAGTACTACAATCAGTATAATAACATTGCGCATCCAACATTGACCTATTAGAAACTTGCTTATATGGACAATTTGATCCGAAGGGTATTTTTGGCAATTCAAAAAGACACGATTGAAATTAGTTTTTGGAATTCTCATTATTAGTAGTAAAGATTATGTAATTTGCTACATATATCTAACTTGGTAATCAATCTTGCTCGAAAGAAAAAGGTGTTTTTTCTATTACATACTTGATATATTGTGTTATATTAATTAATTAATTTAATTAAAAGTATATTTAATAGAAAATCCATAAATAGTACATTTTGTAATAGTAGTTACAAGGTGTTGTAACTGCGAGTAATTTATCATAATGAAAATAAATATACCATTGTAAATGTTTCTAGTCCAGGTGCATCAAGACTGGATATCGATGTATCCGTTGAGAATAGAATATGTAACGCTCTTTAAATGTTGGATAGTGTGTTACTCATGGTTGCTGGGAGTACCGAAGGGTTATGTACCAATATTTATTGGATAACTATGGAATGACTTACTCGATAGTTTTCTGTTGGTTAATATAAGTAAGGTCAAACAGAAAATATCGATGTGACTGGTTTACACAGTTATCTCAACTTGGGAATACCGTGGATTTTCAATATAAAAGCTCTGCTTTGATTATAGCCAAATCATGGCAAGATGTTCCATCGCGTGACTATAGTTAGGTTGAGTGGAAGTATTAGAAGTAAAGCACTATTCAAGAGAGGATTCGTCTCCTCAGTTATATGGGGTTAGTATCATGGTCGACTCAAGTCAACTCAAAGTCAAAGTCTGTGACCAGGGCATTTTGTTAATAATAATTACTATTATTTTTGAACCAATGACTCTGTGTTTGGACTGTAGAGTTGAATATGGATGATATTGGAATTTTGACCATTACCAAATTCCATAAGTTCAAAGTGTTATATTTTTGATGAAGAGAATTGGTGTAAATAAATATCACGAACCGATAATGCTTAATAAAATGAAATTAGAGTTTATCGAAACTAAGTTAGCAATAAATTTGACCATAATATCACACCACTTGCTAAATGACATGTGAATTTTAATTTTCGAATAGTTCGATGTTAATCGGTGACCAAATTTGCACCCAAGTGTTACACAAATGAAATGATGAATTTTATTTAGACCAAACGATTTAATTAATTTATAATTGTTATAAATTAATTAAATTACGGTAAGGTACACAACAAATAAATCAAAAAGGTAAAACATACCGTCAAAAACAAATCAGGATAAGTGTCCCTAATCTTATTCTTAGTCTCCAAGTACAGTCTCTCTCATCGTCGCTCTACTGGACTTTCACCAATTCGACTATCTTATTTCTAAGCCTCTTCACATCTCTTGCAACTTTCCGAACTGGTTTCGAACTATAGTCAAATTCAGTTCTACTACTAAGTCCTTTAACACGGCCGGTGCTATAGTAGACATTAGATCTACAACATACTTCCTTAGATGAATCGTGGACTCCTGCCAAACTATTCGGAAACTCTATTTCGGTAACTCTATTCTATATGTGAGTTTCCCGATCCTCTCTGTAATAGGAAATGGTCCTATGAATCTCATCGCCAACTTCCCTAATTTCCCAAATCGAATTACACCCATCATCAATGATACCTTAATGAAAACATGATCTCTAATGGAGAACTCTAAGTCTTTTCGTCTTCTTTCTACATAACTTTTCTGCCTAGATCGAGCTTTCTTCATTCTAGCTCGAATTAACTCAATCATTTCTGCGGCTTCTCACACTATATCCAGACCAATAACTAACCTATCCCCGGTCTTTAGCCAATGAACGGGTGATTTGCATGGCCTTCCATACATAGATTCAAATTGTGCAATCCCTATATTAGTCTGATAACTGTTGTTATACGAACACTCAACTCGGTGTAGATGGTCTTCCATGATCCCTTAAAATCTAACACACAAGCTCGTAACAAATCTTCCAATATTTTGTTAACTCTTTCCATTTTCCCATCAATCTATGGACGGTAAACAGTACTATCTTGAGCTTGATACCTAAAATATCCTGTAGACTCTTCCAGAACTCACGAATGATCCAGGAATCTCTATCACTTACTATACTAATAGGAATTCCATGAAGTCTAATTATACTCTTCATGAATAACCTAACCAAAAAAGGTGCTGTCCTGGTTGACTTAACTGGAATAAAATGGGCACTCTTGGTCAACTTGTCCACTATAATTCATATGCTTTCATTTCCTCTGTTCAACCTTGGCAACCTGTCTATAAAATCCACAGAAATAGAATCCCACTTGCATACTGGAATATCCAATGGATGAAACAAACCTACTTGGCTTCTGATGTTCGGTTTTCACCTGCTAACAGTTCAAACAGTGCTTCACCCATAAGCCTACATCCCTCTTATACATTTCCAGAAGAAACTCCGCTTCATATCCTGATACATCTTAGTTCCTTCCAGATGAATAGTGAACTCCGAACGATGACATTCCTCTTAAACTTCCTTCCTTATGTCTCCCACATTCAGAATACATAATCTTCCTTCCTTTTTTAACCACCCATTATGGTCAAGACTAAAATCCTTTAAGTTATCTCTTTCTATTCCATCCCTTAACTTCCAGATCCATTCAACTAAAACTGGATCCTCCATCTGTTTAGAAGCAACCCTTTCTATAATTACCGATCGAACTTCGAAACAAGACAGCACAACAGATCCTCCACTAAACCTAGCTTCAGATCTCCTCTGCATTCTACAGGTCAATAATGCTTCCAAATCTTTCCACTCTACTATCAATGCTAACACTGCATTCTGATGCTTTCTTCAAAGTGCGTCCACAACCTTATTTCCTTTCCTTGGTGTGTACTCAATACCAAAATTATAAGCGGCTATAAACTCAAACTACGTTTATTGTCTCATATTCAGCTCCTTTTGAGAGAACAAACACTTCAACGACTTATGATCTGTATAAAGCTCAAACCTCTCTCCCAAAAGGTAATTTCTCTACACCTTCAATGCAAAAATCACCGCAACCAATTCCAAATCATGTGTAGGATATTTAACCCCATGCGGTCTAAGCTGTCGAGAAGCATATGCCACTTTACCTCTTTGTATTAACACAGCTCCTAACCCAATTCCATACGCATCTATATAAACTATCAAATCCCGATTCCCCTTCGGAACAACTAATACCGATGCATGAGTCAATAAGTGTTTCAAGCTCTGGAATGCTTCCTCACAATTACCGGTCCAAACAAACTTCACATCCTTTCATGTTAGCTTGGTCATTGGTGCTGCTATCACGAAAAATCCTTTATAAAATTTCGATAATATCCAGCCAATCCAAGACAACTCTTTATTTCAGTCACTTTCTCTGGTCTCTTCCAATTACTAACAGCCTTGGTCTTATCTGGATCGACTGACAACCTCTTCTCTAAAACCACATGACCAAAAAACTTAACCTCTTTCTTCCAGAAATGACACTTTGAAAACTTCTCCTTCAGTTGATGCTGTGTTTCATGCATAGTTCTAAGATGAACTTCGTGCTCCTTTTCATTTCTATAGTATAGCAAATTATCATCCATGAAAACCAACACAAACATATCCAAGTGCTCTCGGAAAAGTCAGTTCATCAAATCGACAAAAAATGTTGGCGCATTATTAAGTCCGAATGGTATCGCTAACCATTCATACGACCCATATCTGGTTCTAAATGTCATCAAAGCAATACTATCCTCTGCTACTCTAAGTTGACGAAAACCTGTTGCTAAATCCAACTGATAAAATACCTTGGCTTCACTCAACTGATCGAACAAATCATCAATTCTAGGCAACATATATTGATTCTTTATTGTATTCTCATTCAATTTACGATAATCGATATGTAATCTCAACGATCCGTCCGGCATCTTAGCAAACACTGTGGCTGCTTCCAATGTGAACTACTCGACCCGATAAAATTTTTATTTTCCAAATCCACCAACTGCACCTTTAAATCCCTCATCCGATAGGTGTCATCCTACTTGGTGGCCTACTCATTGGTTCTGCTCCATGCACCAAATCTATCCGAAACTCAATGGCTCATTTTGGTGGCAGTATAACTACCGGTTGGAAAACATCTGCAAATTCTCTAACCATGAAAACTTGATTTAAATCATCTTCCAACTCCACAACACCCAACAAATCATTCATCTCACAACTTCGGCTTTCTACGGTATATACAATTCGATCGCCACAGTTAGGGTGTCTAAGTGATATTTCATATCATGGAAAAATATCCTAGCATCATACTTACTTAACTAATCCATATCCAAAATAATTTCAAACATAAAGTCAAACACATGAAAACTACAAACAAAAATACGACCTAACAAATTAAACTCTAGGTGGTCACAATTCATCCCAAGTGTCACATATCCTCCTATCGGATTTACAACCCTTAAGGAAGTAACTAAATATGAGGGTTCTATGTTAAGCTTATCTACCAAATAACAAGATATAAAAATATGATGCACTTCCACTTCTAGCATCCATATCTATATTCAATCCTTGTGAGATATAGAAAAATAGCCTAAGAGAGATAGAGAATAGAGATATAGCATATACTTATACATTTATAGAAAATACAAGTAATTTACTATAACGTTATCTCATACCCTGATCTTATCTCTAATTCCTTAGAATTATGTTTTCAAAAATCATTTTAGTTTTTCATAAACCTATGCTCTGATACTAAACTATAACATCCCTTATATTGAGACAAAACGCTGAACTCTACAGATGCTGCAATCTTCTATAATGTTAACTTCTGGTGACAAAATGCGGTAATGTTAATGGTATTCATAATATTAAAGACACATAAATATGAAATAAAATCATCATTGATTAAAATTTTATGATTACATTTTAAAACAACATTTCATATTCAAATTACATAATCCCATCGCTTTCCTAGGTTCAGATAAATATAATTCTTACATAAATATGCTAAGAGCGACATATGATGACGCCCCCTTGGTTGACCAGAGTACTATGTATTCATAACAGACATAATACAACACCGCGGAATCAAACAAAAACTCCTAATGGCAATTCGTCAGCCACCTGCTCATCTCCGAAAGTTTTGTTCTCCAACCTATTAAAAAAATATAAACCTCAACCCTCAGCCTACTCAAATCAATTTTGGCACTCGAGAGTTTAAGGGGAAAAACATAAACTTCGAGTCAGACATAAATCCTGGTGTGAATAATACTATACATCTCGGTTATTTGATATTAAGTGAGACCACACCACTTAGCGGAATGAGTTTCCTCTCACTAATATCCTTTTAAAACGTATCTTTTGCAAATCATAATCTTGCAACCAAAACTGTTTAAAACTGTAATGCATTATCATATAAACATACATATCAGGTAAAAAATGGACTATCTGTCCAAACATATTTTGTTTGGCTAACTACTAACCTTTGGCTAACTCGGGCCTACCCAACAATATTAACAAATAATATAACATCTGTTAGATACTCCTCTTCTGAACGGTATGTCCCTAACTTACTTTCTCCAGGTCAATTGATCCTAATGGTTTTGCGGGCACACCAATAACCTACCTTTGTACAAATATATTCCTTTCTATGTGTAACATCATTTTAGTCTTATCTATGACAAAGCCCACATGCTAGAATTTTGGATTAAATTAGCTAGGGCCTATGTACAAATATATAAGGCGCGATCCTATACTAGTCCAGTTTTCTCTACAAATATCTGAGTCATTTTACTTAGGATAATCTTCCCTTCAGTTTTCCATGAAAACCTTTTCATCTCAAATTGATTCAAAACCTTTAAATCAAACTTAAATAAGGAAAATATACACTCTATGCTTTACTCAAAAATCTACTTGCTATGTTATCTATATACTTTATAGAAATCTTTGTTGATGAAAGCATTTAAAACTTTGAACGTGCCCCTTTTGAATGTATTGAAAGTACCCCTTTCGAAACCAAGTAAACCCCTTTCTTTCACATAAGCCGAAAGGCCAAAACATTCCTTTTGAACCATTCATATAAACCTTTTGAAACCATTGAAAATCATTCTCTTTGAAAGCTATAAAACCTTAGACAACCTATCTTTAAAGCACTTAAACATTGCCTTTCGAAAACATTGGAAAACCTTTCCTTTCAAACATTTCAAAACCATCCTTTTAAACCTTTAGAAACCATTGGGGAAGCACCCATTCCAAACCATTCTTTAAAATCTTCCGAAAGCATTAGAACATCAAACCTTTTGAAAGCCTTTAGGTTCAAGTAAAACATGTGGAATATCCTTCGAAACCATTTAAAACTAGACCATTCGAAACCTTTGGGTTTTACCTTCAATAGAGTAAAATAGCCATTAAAACATTTAAGTCACAAGCATTCCTTTCGAAAGCATTCCTAAGTGAAGAAATGTTAGTGTCGAAACCAATCTTCCGAAAGCATTGAATAAGCGGCTTGGGTTTCAAAATAAAGTATACCTTCCGAAACCATTGGCTTCGAAAGGTGGAAAAGCGGTAGCTAGGGATTTTGATCCAGATGAAAGCATTTGCTTAAAGCAAAAGGAGAAACCATTTTTAAAACTATTCCTTAAATCAATTTGATCTAGTCGGAAGCCAACCAAGTCGAAAACATACTCTTTGAAAGCAAAGCAGCGCTTCAACCACTTAGGAACCCCTAGTTTTGATGCAATACCTTCCGCCTATTTGTAATTCGTTGCGCACTAAGGCTTTGATGTCGTGCGCATTGGTTTTGATGGTGATAGTGGCGGTACTACTAAGTCAGAACCTAGGTGCTGAAAGTGACGAAACATGCTAAAAGCATGTAAAAACTAATTTTAAATTTTAAAAGAATTTCTTTTCAGTTAACCTGCCTTGTTTGTTGAAATATTATTGGTTGTCAATTTTTTTTTCTGAAAGTGCTGTCAATATTTCAGAAATAAACAATTTAATTTATTTACAAAATACTCTTTCTCCTTTTAAATATATACAAAACATTTAAGTCTCAACCTTAAATAATTTTATATATCTATTAAAACACATAGAAAAATTCTACAAAAATTGCAGAAAATAATTGTTATATGTTCTTCAACATATAATAATTTCAAACCCAAAACGTAAAAAATTTAGCTATAAATTATTTTAAACCTAAATAAACATTTTCTTCACTAGAAAATTAATATGAAATCCATATTAATTTAGAAAATTATGAAAATTAAAACTCATCTCCAAAATATCATTTCTGATCTAAATCTAAAATCACAAGGCATTTGGATATCATTTAATAGGTTTTCACATCAAAATATCTCATAAAAGCTATATGAATAAGCAAAAATCATCAATGGCATATATAAACATTTTATCATTCAAAAACATGGCACAACCTTGAAAAAATAATTTGGATTAAGCTTAAAACCAAAAACAATAGAAAATATGAGATGTAGTCATTATTCACCTTAGCTTTGAGATTAAGGAGTTTGAGATTTGAATGATTTTGATTACTCTTCTTCCTTTGATTGCTTTCTCTTTCTCTAGCTTGTCAAATGGTCGTCAGCCTCTACTTTATCTTTGATTTTGAAATGAACGTATAAATTAATTCCTAAGGGTTTTAGGGTATAAGAATATTCTTCTTCCCATTTTACCTCTTCTTTTTTTCATTTTAACTCATCTTTAGTTCATTGTTTACATGACACAACTATCCCTTAGTTTAATCACAAATCTCAATCCCCCTATCATACTATTATTTTATTTAATTTAGCTAATTAAATTTCCTAAATAATGTCACTAAAAATATATGGGGTGTTACATGAAGGGTAATTGCTATGTGTCCGTAGGCTTTCTACAAGGAGCTTTCTTTGCAATTTTTCCTTTCTCACATCGCGTCACTTCTTTGAGCTCATCGACACAACATTCACGACTTTTACTCTGGTCTTGTGTAGTTAAAACCAGCTAAAGCCCCACAAAATCCCCACTATAGCACATAAGTGCTCTTATACAGCTAGCTATTTCAATTTAATGCCATTAAATAGTACATATACTTTAAGCCCCGCTATGTTCCGCTACGTCCGCTCAATAAAGGATTTTTAGCTCCCACTTTAGCAACATTAAGTATAAAGGTAAACCAAACCAACTAAATTAGGGTAAAACCTAATTTTAAGGCATAAGTGCTCAATATATGTTTGAAATATATCGTACCCACCAAATATAGTCTGCGTAAATCATGATATTCTTCGACTCTATTGTAAAATAATAATTGGTTTTCCTACACAAATGATTTAATACTTGATTTTGTACCTAATGAAGCTTTTTTCACCATCGCTATTTTCCGCTATATCACTGCTATAACTTTTTACACCTCCGTGGCTATAGAAGCACTAAGCGTTTTAACTGCACAACTCTGGCAACCTTTAATAGCTCTTCATTCTCCATAGGGAACTTCATTATCAAACACCATAAGGCTAGTGCTATTTTGAAGTTGGCAAAGGCTAATCGACACAACAAACACTGTAAGCAGAAAATTCATCTACAATCATAAATGTATGTACTCGCAAAATTCTGTGCTCACTTCACATAACTCCAAAGACAAGTTAATACGTCCAACAAGCTCTTTTTCCTAACAGGTAAATCCTTGAATAAGGGATTTACATCGCTTTATATCATTCATACTTATCTTCATCCGATCAAACGTCTTCTTGAACTAAATATTAATCGAACTACCACTATCACGCAGACTCGATGCGCAATTATTGGCCCTATCATGACCATAATCACCAAGGGGTAAAACGTCGATGTTAGTGCCTTGTCAGCATCTCTATTTCGCAAAACTATATCATCACTCATCGTCTTCGGTTATTTTATCAAGGCTCTGTCTTTGATAGCAAAATACTTTCCTGCAACTCATTCTTTAACAATGTCCTACATCGCTCCATCTCTTTTTTTGGATGAGGTCCTCCAACTATTGTGTTATATAATAACAATTCTATCATTCGATCTCCTAGGTCCTTCTCTGTTGGTTCTAGGTCGATTCCTCTAAGCGTTTTGCCCTTAAGGTCTAGCATTTTCTCCGCCACATTATAGGTCCTTACATGCTGTTGTAACTTCTTGTGTATCATTTCTTCAACTACATATCTTAAATTATGGCACCCTTTGGTTTATCCCTATGAATGTCATGAATTTAGGAATTCCCCAAGCGCCATTGAGCTTCAGCTACCTCCCGAGGTGGTTTCTTATAGTTTTTCGTACCATTCGTGGCAGGTAGACATTCTCAATAGTATTATTTAGAGGAGGATAATCTCCCAGCTTCATGTATCTCGAACGCTTTTTGGTACCATTTCTTTTACCTTAAATATATTGATTTCTCCTTTTTTGACTGTTGTTATTAGTTACCACATTCACCACAACGTTACTGTTCTTACCGGTTTTCTTAGCTTACTATGTTGGTTGAATCAACTCTAGATCATTAAGGCCATCTTCCATAGCTTCCATAGCCCTTTCAAGCTTGCCCCCAAGTTCTTGGACCATCCCGTCTTCATCTCGATGCCCAGATCCACTTGAATACCGCTCGGCTCGAATGTTGGATAACACAATTTATCACAAGTCAACACCTATATTTCTTGGTTTGAGATCTTGCTAATGACGTGCTAAAAATGCGAGAAAATAATAAGTCCTTAGAGAGAGGGGAATTTTCATTCATTGCATGTTTAAACATACAATACTTTTAAGCTCTATTTATAGGCTCAATACAATAGAAATTATACAAAATATTCCTCAAAAATATAATTAAGCATATTCCATTTCCTCATTACATATTAGATGCTACATATTCCTCATTTAAGCTAAAGTGCATTGAATTCATCCGCATACCATATTTTTCGCTTCAGTATTTATCACATCGAATGAAGATCTCCTTTTATCACTATACCCAAGATGATCTCTTTTTTTCTTTATACCCTAGATAAGGTAACTGACAGGGTCTTCTAAATGTTGTTCTAATATTTCCATATCTGTTTTTATAAAGGGAACGTAGATTTTATGAAAAAGTTTGACATGTAAAAAAAAAGTTGTTCTTTTTTATGACAAGGATAAGCATAAGTCTTCGTAATACTCGAAAAAGTTGGTTTCAAGCATGGTTACTGTTTATCTTCTCCCTTATTACTATCCCTAGTATATAGTCATATTGCAGTTGTTATTCTGATGATCTAAGATTATTGAATCCTCACCTTTTCGTCCTAGTCTACTATTTTCCCCTAACACGGCCATACGCCTAAACATGGGTACTTCTTCAACTTTAAAGGACTTACGTCTTTTAGACAGCATAATCTTAAATAGTTAATTAACAAGAAAAACATCTTATGTACGTAATTAAATCTAAAGAGAAGCAGATTACGTACCTGAAAGCACCTTTTCTTTCTTACAAGACTTATACTTAGGATGGTTAGCTGCAGAACATCAGGGAAACCGCCATTAAAAAGAGAAAGCTTTTCACAATATTGCTTACAATACAACTCTGGTTTTTCTATATTTCTTACACCAAATACTCACTCATACTTATAGGCGGGATGAAACCTGCTAGATACACGCTTTCACAAATATCAATAAAGAAAGGCGCATTATAGAAGATAATGGCCAGCACACCTTAAACTTTTACATAAAGAAAGACGCACTACAAAAAAGAAAATGCCAGGACAACAATATAGTACAAGAGGTGGAAAAGAATAAATTCTTTATGTCACATCTTTTGGAATAAGTGGATGCTTATGCTTTCTGCCACATCTTCTGGAATAAGTAGATGTCTATGCTTTTACATATTCTCAGTGCTTTGCATGGATATCCTGTCGTCTTCTTTCGATCTGTTGATTCTTTTGAAATTAGTTATCATATTTGGCTTGTGGTGAAAAACATCAAATATTCGAAAACGAGGATACCAATGTATATCTTCATAATTGGTGATTCTGAATATAACATAAGTTCTTTGTCTTCCTTATCCTCCCATCCTTGGTTTGTACCAAGAACATATGCTATATACTGTTCATAATTCTGTTCTATTATTAAATTGATTAACAAATATGTGGCATAAAGTTTTTATTTCATGAGGGATAATTTAAATCGAAATTATATGCTTTTACTTTGACTAAGTGTCTGGCTGGGTCAAAGGTCATTTTTTCGAAATGTAGTGGAATGGATTTTATTTCTAAGTTTATTTCAGTATCAATATTTTCAAAGAAATAATCTGCTATGTTGCCCAATGGCTCTGAAAGTTCGGCTTGTGTCCATCCTTTTATGTCGATTTGCTTAACAAATCCATAATTTATTAAGGTCAGAGGGTCATAAGTTGATCCTTCATGAACTAAGTACTTATATAAAGGGATAGTTTCAGACTTATCGGAGGAATAGAGGCCAAAATAGTGCATCTACATTCAGCCATGAATTTTAAACAGTCTTTATATTGATTTGTGCATGGGATGTTTCTATTTCTGATGATTTCCCGATTTATTTGCAGTCCTTCGATCTTCTTTTCTGATATGCTTGACAGGAAAGTGTACATCTTCTTATATTCAGCTGTATTTAGATCAAGAGGATGTTGGAGGAAATATAGTTCCCTGTTTAGTTGGTCTGGGAATGTTGGGTTATATGTTTGTGGCCTGATAATTTTTTGAGGGGGTGGAACAGGAGTTCCTAAGTTTATCATTTTCCTTGGGGTTTCTTTTATAGATTTGGCATATGAAGGTTTTAAGATTATATCTGAGGTTGTTCCTGCTTCTTCTTTTATCGGCTTGCCTTGAGAAATATTTTGCAAACTCTTAAATGTATCAGAAATTATGTAATCGTCTCCTAATTTCTTATGTATAGCTGTTTTTGCAGCTTCCATATTATGGTATCCTTTAAATAAACGCATACCACATTTAGTATTCTTTTCTATGCAGTGTATTTTCACTGATATTTCTTCCCATGATGGATATATTCATGCATCAGGACCATTAAACAAGCAATAATGGGTACAGGCTTGTTCACCTTTATTAAGTGTAGCGAATTGTTCTACTAAGGTATATAATATGTTAAGTTTTTATTTGTTATTTTGGACAGTAATTGGTAAATTCCATATGTTATCCAAAATATTTTGTTGCTTATTTGTAAGTAGAGCTTGTGTTACAAATTTGTTAGCTAGACCATTTGTTTTCAAAAATTTGCTGTTTGGATTTTGCTCCATGTCTGTATCTGTTTGTGTTTCCTGAAAATGCTTAATAAGTATTCAATGTTATATTGGATATATGAAGCATATGTTTACAAGCATGTAAAGTAAGTGGTATGTCGATAATATTTTCTCTTTCTAGAAGTATTCTAGAGAGAATGTCTAGGATTATATTTGTTTTTCCTTTTATGTGTTCCCAAACAATTTTGGTTCCACAATTAAGGATTTTGTGTTTGAATTTTACCCATCTATTATTTTTCGTACCTCTTCCTTTTTTATTATATGCATATTTTACTACTGCATCACAGTCAATTCTGATAGTAATTTATTTTTGAGATATAATAAATAACTTAAATGATTCAAGAACATAAATAATAGTAAGTAGCTCATAATCTAAAGAAGACATATATCCTTTTTCTTTAAAAGTTCCTGATGAGTATCTACATATTTTTTTAGTGTATTTAGGGTCTGTTTTGTGTTTTTTGCTAAGTAAAATTCCTCCCCATCCTAGGGATGATCCATCTGATTCTATAATTAAATAATTAATAGATAACGGTAATGTTAGTGGTTTTAGATCTTGGGCTAATTCTTTTATTTTTTGTATTAGTTTTATATCTTCCAAACTAGATTCTCTTTTTCCCTTTAGGCTAGCTTTATGATATAGTGGTCCAACATATTTTGACCAATTTTGTATGAATGGTCGAGTATAGTTTATTAATCCTAAAAAAGATTGTAATTTCTTAAGATTTTCTAATTTGTCTGGGAATTCTGGTATCTTTCTTGTAATGTGTGGTTGTAATTCTATATTCCCTTTTCCTATTATGCATCCTAAAAAACTTATTTTAATTTTGAATAATTCTATTTTATTTTTAGATATTATTAATCAATTGGCTTCTAATAATTTAACGACTGTATATAAATGAGATATATGTTCATTTTTAGTTTTAGAAAAAACCAATATATCATCAATATAAACACATGTAAAGTTACTACAGTGTTTAAATATGTTATCCATTTTTCTCTGTAATATTTGAGGTCCGTTCTTAAGTCCAAATGGCAATACTAACCATTCATAATGTCCTTTAATTCAGGTAAAAGCAGTCCAAGGTATAGAATCTAGATGCATTTTAACCCGCCAGAATCCTAATTTTAAGTCAAATTTAGAAACCCAGTTTTTGTTTTGTGTTTTGTTTATTAACACATCTTTATCCGATATACAATACCCGTCTTCATTAGTGTTGCCATTAAGTCTAGTGTAGTACGTAACCATTCTAGATTGTCCTCTTTTCTATGTCTAGAATCTATTTTTCTAATCATTTTTAACTTTGCTAATATATTTATATGCATTTTGAATTCATTTATCACCTAGTTGTCATATTTTGGTTGTTTGGTCTTAATTGTTATATCGGGATTTATTATATCTAATTTACTATAGATATTGTTTCCTTTCCAGTATTTTAATGGATTCTCTCCTATAATTTCTATTTTTTCTAGTCTGCTTATTATTTGATCTATATCATCATTGGATATTAGGATATTACTTATTTTAGTTGGGTAAATTAATTCAAAATAAGTACCTATATCTTCATCTTGTTGCTCAATTTTGTCTTGGTTCATATGCTGGCAAGAATATGGTATTTTACAGTTACATTCTTTTTGTGTTGCATTTTTTGTGGCTATATTTCCACCACGCTTCTCAAGTGTATACTCTGATAATTAGGGGTGAGAGTTGTTTTTTTGGATATTTGAAAGTAATACTTTACTAAAAGAAAAGTGTCCATTGTCGCTATGTAGAAAATCTAATCCAAGTATTAGGTTTATACTTCCTAAATTTGATTTTGTAAACCATAGTTGTTTTAGGGAATAATGTTGGGACCATTGGTTACAGGTGTTTAGAAATCTTAATTGGGCATTAGTAACTATATTTGTGATTATTATAGACTATAAAACTGGATACTTTATTTTGGTTTATAGGCTTTTGTTACCAAATATTGTGGTGCTAAATCAGAATTTATTGTAGAACTGGTGGCTCCAGTATCCATAAATGCTAGAAGTTGGATCTCTAGTCCTTTTATATTAATCATAGTTAGTATTTTGAGTTCTATTATATTGTCTATATTGCAAATTAATTGGATTTGTATTGGTTTATTAATATTATTAAGATTATTCTACAGTGGAGTTTCTTTTATGATTCTTTTACCTTTGTTGTTTTGGTTTATTTTAAATAGAGTTGTTTTTATTTCTTCTGTTTCAATTTCAAAATCGTTCATTCTATCTTCAAGAATCTTTATTCTGTCTTCTATCTTATTTTTATCTATATAATTTAATTTTCTATCATTTGGTATATTTAAATTAAAGTGTTTTTCTACACATAGATAACATATTTCAGTAGTGCACTTTTTACATTTGAATCTTTAATCAAAGGCTGGGTACCATGGACAAAAATGGCATTTTGTTGTATCAGTCCCTATTTTGTATTTAAATTCATGGATACATGCTTCGTGATTCATTAAATTTAAGAATTGCTCTATATATTGTCTATTTGGTTTATTTGATTTTTACTCAATTCTTCTATTAGAGAATAATCTGAATTAGAGGGAAAATCTTGCTATCCTAATCCTTCTAAAGAGACTATGGAATATATAGTAGAAGTTTCAAAGACATCTGAGGTTACTTCTGTTACATCTTCTTTGACAGTATCTATTAAGTTTGATTCTCTTGTAAATAAATTATGTTTCTTAGGACATGTTGATGATAAATGTCCTTTTTCATTACATGTAAAGCATGTGATTGTGTTAGTATAAGTTTTTCATGGATTATATTCTCTAACATGTTTTGTTTTAATTAAATAGGATTTTTCTAGCCATTGATTTTCTTAAATAATATTTTTTAGTGTAATTCTTTTGGGTTTTTGTTTTTTAATCATAGGATTTTTTGATCCATATTGTTGTGGAGTATATATTTAAGAGCAGAATCCATGATTCTTTTGTTTTATTTCTCTTTGTATTTGTATGTAGGTGCATTTCTTTTTTTAGTTCAAAAGTTATATGTGTTATTCTTATTCCAATATTATCAAATGTTTTGGGAATAGTAGGGTACATGTCATTCCATGATTTATGGATTTCTTTTCCTAAATCTCTTGGTAATTTGGAGAATAACCTATTTCCTATATCTTTTGAATAATAGTTTTCAAATTTGTTGCATAGTATAAAAATTCAATAAGAAATTTTATTATATATTTCCAATCTAAAAGTTGTATCTGTTCCAAATCTCTCATTGCATCTAGTTGTCTTAAGGTTAGTCGTGTATTGACTTCTCTTATAGTTATTATTCTATGGTTAGGTAAGCAAAGTTATATATATTTCCTCCTTGTGCTACCAAAGAGGCTACTTCATCAGGGAAATTACTTTTATATGCTTCCCACATTCCTTTCGCTACATCTCCTAAATAATTTTTTTGCTATTCTTACCATTTCTTTTCCTATATTAATATTTGGATGCTTTGTTGTATAGTCTCATGCTATAGCAGTAGTCCATTGTTCTAAATAAGTGTCTAGTAATTGTGGGTGACATTCTGTAACATTAAGAATTACAAAATTTGTTCCGTAAAACGTAATTTCTGTTGGTAATCTTTTTTCCTATAGTTCTCAGATTTTTGTTTTCATATGTATAAGGTTTTACATTTGTTCTAGGAGGGTGTCCAAAGGGGTATAACATTGTATCAGGTGATTTTTCTGGGTAAGTTATGGTAGAACTTTCATCTTGTGCCTCCATTAAATCTATTGTTCAGTGTATTCACTAATTGATTCTTCTTCAATTAAATGTTTATTTTTTTATAAATTCATTAGAGTCTTCTAAAAAGGCATATAATGTATGTTTGTCTTAATTCTTATATTATTTTCATCATCAACATAGACAAAAGTGTTATAATCTATTTGGTTATTTTGTCTGAGTTTTTGCTCTAATTCATACAACTCAGATGGATCAAGTAATAGTCCTAGTTCCTTTGGATATATAATTTTATCCATTACAAATTTTTTTGGTAATCCTATGGCTGATTCATCATCTGTATCATTTTCTTGTTGGTTTTAAGGTCTATAGTCTTTAAACCTTAAAGATATAGCTCCATTAGGATGGGTATATGTTACCACATCATTTGGTTTTAATGTTTGCGCATTTTCATTAGGTTTTGTATGGTCTACTCATGTCCTGCTTACATTGAAGAGTCAATTTCCATTGGTCTTAGAAAGGTAATTTGTAACAACCCAAAATTTCTATTAATTAAAATTTGAATACTTGATTAATTTTAAATATTAATAAGTGAAATTTATAAGTCGAATAAATTTTATTTCGAATAATTGGATTTAATTGGATAATTAAATCGATAATTTAATATGTGAAAATACAGAAATAATTGAAAATTGGATTAAATATGATTGAAAATGATTTGTGAAATTTTATTTTATCATATTGAAGTTATAATGATGTTATAGTACTTTTAAAATCGAATTAAAAGTTTATTTGTGAAAATTGAATATTTTAATATTTAATCGACTAGTGAAATTAGCCGTTTTTCGAACAGTCTCAAAATTGGACAAAACTAGTTCCATTGGATCCGTAATAGTTTGTTATTATCGGATTTCAATTTTCGTAACAATCAGAGTTTTCGTTTGACCGTGGCAGCTCGAAACGCATCGAAATTGTTTTAATATTAATTTGGCGAGTTAAAATAGCCATTTTTCAAATAGTCTCGGATTTCGACGAAACAAGTTTCATCGGATCCGTAATGTTATATTATTGTATGGTTTCAAATTTCGTGTCAATCGGATTTACCATTTGTCCGGGGCAAGCCAAAACGCCTAGAATTTGATTTACCGATTTAATTTTAAATGAACGTTTATTTCCATAACTCACACAGATGATCGAATTAGCTCCCGAAACACGTTCCATTGTGTTTGAAACGTGGGGTAAACCTTAGCAACACCAACCGGCACGCTTCGTTTGGAGTTCGGAAAATCCGGGATGAATAGTGTTTTGGAATATTTTCTATAAAAGCCACCAAATATTCATTTTTGCAAAATAAAAAAAAACTAGGGTTTCTCAACATCAGGCCGCCATTCTATTATGTTCAATGGCCGAGAACTATCCCCCTTCCTCCTTTAATCTCTCCAAATCTACGCAATATTTCAAGAAACTTTCTACATGAAAGGTGAAGAGCTTCACGAGAGCTTCTCATCCATACGGTGATGATGAGATTTCGAGTGTTATTAGAGGAGTTATCTGCTCGTGTTTGCCACCAGTCACACATGTATTTCAAGACGCTAGGGGGGCCGAGCTCCACCGCCTTCTGGCCGTTAGTAGCTCGCGTCACGAGTTTCGAGGCGCCACTCTCCGATCGTCTCCAGCTAGCTCGAGTTGCTCGCGAAAATTCAAAATATGGTGGCGGCTATGGGTTTGGAGACGCGTGATGTTTACTGGGTGAGGGAGAAGCTCCAGGGATGGCCATGATTTGCAGGTTGGAAGATGGACGGCTGAGATGCAAATTAGGTTTAGAAATATAAAATAAATTTGTTAATTTATATGTTTTAAATTCGTGTAAAATTTAAAAATTCATATCTTTTTCATACGAGGTCGAAAACGCACGAAACAAGTTGCGTTGGGTTCATATGGACGAGCACTACGCTATGGAAATGGATTGGAGTCGTTTGGACCTAGCGAAAATTTCGGGTAAAATTTAACGTCCGTTTAATTTTATTCGAGATAAAAGCTGAAAACAAAATTGAAATCAAGGTGAGAACTTCTCACTCAATCGAATCGGTTTCGATTTTAATTTTAAATAGATAGATTTAAAATTCTTGAATGTATGTTTGAATGATGGTTGTTATCTATTGATTGTTAAAATAGACATTGTACGCCGTTAGTAAGCGAAGGTTATTAAAAACATATACCGTGAATATTTCACAGTACAGTGAAATTGGTAATATTTATGTACTTGGAATTGATTTCACGCATTATATAGCGGATGAGACCCTATTGCGCCGTATAATAGCGGATAATATTTTAAATCCTATATACTGCGATATTTCGTTTGGAAATGGAATTGGTATTGTGCTAATGTTTGTGGATGCAGGAAAACAGGTTGGAGGGATCCAACTGGATTCCTCAACAGTATTTATTTGATTATGGATATTTTGATATTCGTTGATTATCATATATAGATATATGATGTCGTTGTTGTCGTGATTGACTATTTGGTGTGTAGCATCATTGGGCCAATTTTGGAATTTTAAAAGGATTTTTAAAGTGATTTTTGAAAGTATACGTTATAAAATATTTTTGAAATTGATTCATTTTAAATAAATAAACGTTTTAATTTTAAGGTTATAAAAATTATGATTTTCGAGAAATATAGTTAAAAGTTGATTTTTGAAAATATGGGGTTAATGATTTTATAAAATAGTTTAAATCGGGATTTTTGAATTTATTGAAAAAAGTTTAAATATAGGATTTATAGAATTTTATTATTTTATAAATAAAAGAATGATGAAATTATAAAGGAGTTTAAAGACGTTTTTAAAAGAATAATATAAATTGATTTATATAAAAGATTTATAAAATTGATATTTGTAAATTTAAAATATTTGAATTATAAAATGAGTTTTTATAAGTGTTAGAATGAAGAGTAAATGGATTTCATAAGTGAATGAAATTATAGAATTATAAATGGTGAACTTATAAATGGAATTTTATAAGCAGTAGATTTATAAAATTTGTAAAGTTTTTAAAAGAATAGATTTTGGACAACAAATAAATCTTATAAGTTATAAGATTTATAAAAGGAAGTTGTTATAAAATAAATAGAAATGGAATTTATAAACGTTGTTTTATAAATCCGCAAACGACTTATTTTGATAAGTAAATTGTTATAGCTTATTAATGGAGTTATATTCACGTTTTAGATAGTGAATAATCCATTAAAATAAAATGAATGGAAATGATGAAGTTGGCTAATGAAGTATATTCACACTTTTGGATAGTGAATAATATGTTAAAGAAAATGTTTTGGATGTGATGTTTTAAATAGAATTAAAACGATCTAACGATGTTTTAAAATGTGTTAAGATTCGAAACCATAGATTTCAACATTCATTGTTGAAATAGACGTTTTCGAGAAATAGAAGGAAATGGTGGACTATAACACTGTTGTTATAGTAAATGATTTCCGAAAGGAAATGTTTTGTATAGTATTGGGATTTATATATCTATTTTAATTTCGAATCCCTATACTAGTGATTTTGGGTTGTCGTAACGATGTTTTACGTAACATTCGTTTTGGCCCAAATAAATGTGTTTTAAGAGAATGTTTTCCTTAAAAATGAAATGTATACTTAATTTCGATTTAAGTATATTGGATATATTCCAAGTGTAGAAAATAAAAAGATTTGTGAATTACTTATTAAATAAGTATGGAAATGTTTTTCCAATGTGAAATGAAATATTTTGAGATTTTATCTTTTAAAGATAAATTGAAAATGAATATTAGAAAACGATTTGGACATCGTATATTCATAGATATTTTGGAATTGTAAGTTCACTATGGAATTTATAAATGAAAAGGGGAATTTGTTTAAAAACAAACGTTGATTTATTTTTGAAGTGTGGGAATTAATTTACGGATTTGGAACGTAAATATAAAGTAAATCGTTAAGGATTTATTTAATTGGTTTAAGTGAACCATGTTGAAATGAAAGTATTTCCGCGTAAGGAAAATGTTTGAAATTTGTTTTCAAAAGTGGTAAAGATGAAAAGTGATTTGAAAATTGTTTTCAAATGGTTGAAGTGTGGAAAATATATATCTAGTAAAGATATTTTGGAAAGTAAATAATTTGGGAAATTATTTGGAATCTGGTGATGTTGTGCATATCCATTGATAGTTCAATAACCGACTATCAATATTTACCTTTGAATGTGTATTTGTTGTGATTTGCTTGAATTTGAATGCCACACTTATTTTTGAATAAGCGCTCACTATTCGGGTTAGCCGGGAAAGGACCTTGGGGTCGTATAACCCATTCCGAATATGTGATACGTCGTTATGAATTGCATTTGAAGACCGGTGTTGAAGACCGGATATTTTTGAAAACGGAAGGATTACCGTCGAATGTTTCTGCACCGAATGGCCGCAGTATAGAGATTCCATATGTGATGGGAAGTCCGGACGTGATTAGTGAATATCCGGATTGCAAGGACTTCTTTGTAAGTGCCTTCGGTTCTGTTCGATCCCGGAACAGACTTGTATGGATTGTATGTCTGACATTACAAATTGAGATATAAAGCTGATTTCTTTCAAATATATTTATGTTGGTGGCGGAGAATTTATTCTCTTAGCTTAACACCCTTCTCTGAGACGTACGAGCTCAGAGGTTATGTAGTTGAAGGTTATTAGTGATATACTCCCAATTTGGTAGCGTGACATGCTGAGTGTTGCTGTGAGATGATCATTGTGTGATCATTTGTGATATGATCATTTGTTTGATCATTTATCTTGGTGATCATTACTTTGATCATTTGTTGACCCAAAGCACAGCTTTTGTATAAAGCGTGGCTTTGTGGACGGGACTTCGTCGGAGCTCACACCCCGGAAATGGTCAAAACAGGAAGGATGCGGCAAGGTTATTAGGGGTAGCGCCCTTTAGTGTATGTCATTCCTTCTGGATAGAGGTGGTATCATGGTATGGAGCCCAGATACTTAACCTATGTTGTTGCTGCAAACTTATTACTTTGTGGTTGTTGGAAATCGAGGATCCTTGGATGTAGATCAGTTACGATCGGGGGATGACATATTCGTGTCAGTAGTTACCCAGTTAGGGGTAACCCGGCGTTGTGTTGGCAGAGACCCGGTTTGGTTCTCGGGACGTCATTCCAGAGGTGTTTCCATGTGGCAATGGGAAGTTCCTTGGCCTGACCATTTGTTGGAAATCCAAAGAAACAATACGAGCCTTGTATGGTTTTAGTTGTAAAACCTGCTTCCTTAGGAGGTAGCTATAGTAGGCATAATATAATGGTACCTATGCTGGCTAAGATTTATATTCTACTTTCAAAATGTTTTCTACACTATGCGCTAATAATAATATCAAAAATGATTTGATTTTGCGTAGTAAGCATCTTTGACTAACATAAGAAGAAATCTCCTCCAAGTCTGCGTTTGCATTGTGTGTGTGGTGGGAGGTCTTATGGTAGTTACATTTTCAAAAACATTGCGAATCTATTTTAAAAATTATCCTGTGCTTTATTTTAAAGAAAAATAAACTGTTTTAGTTCTCACACCAGTCACATGACTGACTCGGAGTTTATTATTTTCCTCCCTAAACTCTGGGTACCCACCAATTTCCACACAGGCCGTCAAGAGTCAAGTTTATCAGGATATTTTGGAATTCAGGAGTTGCTGGAGGCAAGCTGGATGGTAGGGCGTATCATTAGATATATAGTATTTCTTTTCCGCTGTTTGTTGTTGTTGTTGTTGTTGTTGTTGTAAACTCTGATAATATAATGTAATGTGATGTAATGTAATAACTGATATAGTTCTTTGTTTAAAGATTATTCATTTATCTATTATATGTTGTTCCGCTGCGATTGTGAGATTCTGATAATTGTTCTGTTGTTTTCTTTCTATTCTGTTCTATCTTTTTCTCTCTTCTTCTACCTTTTTCTTCTTCTTAAACCCTAAGAATTCGTATTTCCGTTCATCTTGAGTTAATCAATGGAGATTAGTGTCTATTCAAGGAGTACGGATTTGCGGGTCCTCACATAATTCCTATTGATGTTAGCATTTTTATTACTTCATCAAGTTTTATTTTAATTTTTGGAGTATATCTGATCATTCATTTTCCTAGAAATGTTATATCTTGAGGGATATTTTTTCCATTAAATTGTTAAAATCCTTTTGCTTGTACTATTAATTTTTATATGTTTATAAAAATCTGATAATGTCATTGTAAAGTTTGGTGAAATATAAACAATACCTATATTATTATTCACATCTACTTCTATGGTTCCAAAAATTCCTTTATCTACTTCCTTATTTCTATCATCTACTAGTACAATTAGTAATTTAGCTCCTACTTTTTTCCTTATTAACACTCTTATTCCTATTACTATCTAGGTGGATTAATATATTTTTTTGCATTTTTAATTGTTCAATTGCTTCTGTCGACATTAAGTTAATAGTTTGCTGATTTCCCGACATATATATAATATTTCTCCTCTATGATGTCTATATAAACCTGCGTTAATAGTGAATATATCGGTTTTATATAATTCTCTGGAATTTAAGGAATTTAGCTGATTAATTTGAAAATACTTCTAAATCATTACCTATATATATTATTTCTTCTAATTGGGATTGTGAACTTACAGATCTTCTTAAGATACTATCTATCCAGTTGTTTGAAGATAAGTTATTATTTTATATTGGCCTATCCATAGTAGTTCTATAAGTTCCTGTAAAAGGTCTTATGTTCATTATATCTGATCTAATTTTTTAAAAGTCAAAAAACTTATTTTAGTTTTTTTGTTTTCGTTTGAATCATGTTCAGAAGATCATAAATTCAAGTTTGATATTCTTTCTGTTAATTGGTTAATATCATAGTCTTTTTCTTGTGTGGATTTATTCAGATTAATTTTTTGTTTATCCATCAAATCTAACCTATCATGTAGTTGGGTTATCATTGCAATAATAGTGCTACACATTAGGCATATTGCATTGTCCGATTTGGCTGTAAAAGCATCTTTATTATATCCTGCTGATAAACTCTCATTTTGCTTATGTATTCTATTGACATAATACATAGCTTCTGTATACCATTTGTTATCATAACTCATACTAATTTAATTGTTAATTTCTTGTAACATTTGTTCAATTTTTTGAATTTGTGATTCAATGTAATTTTTATCTGTTTCAGATTGGTTTTAATTTGTAAAATTAAATCTCTGGAGTATAATTCAACTTCTTTCGGTTTATTTTCTTCCATCGTTTGTTTTAATGAAAGTATATCTTGTTTATCAGGAAAGCTTTTGAGATTTATTGCTTTAAATTTTTTGGTAAGTTTTTGTAAAGTCATATCAAAACAGTCCATCTTTTGCATGGATATTCTTAAGTAATTTTGGTTATCACTTATTTTTTGTAGTTTTTTTTTCCTTAATACTATACTATATGGAATGAGTTGCACTAGGTTATAGAATTTTTTTTTTATATTTTTGTAAAGAATCTCCTAACCCTATTATTAAGTCTGTGATAGAATTTAAATGTTGACATTCAGAATGCAATATATGTTTAAAATTGCTATCTGTTATATAGCATATATGTTTTTGTTTATCTAATGAAATAATTCTTCTAATAGGATTTATTATTTCACTATTAAGATAATCAATTTTTTTATAGTTTGTGTTTACAGATTGTGTCATATTCATATGTCTGGGAATCTAAAAGAAAGGATATTATTAAAATTATTTGTATTAAATTTATTCCGAATAAGTAGGTTGCCATGAAATCTATTGTATAATTTATTATTTCGTATAGGATTCTTAGTGTAGAATAGTAATTTTTCATTATTTGATCTTTTTGCACGGATACCAAAAAAGGGGGTGAGGGTCAAAGAGAAGCCTTAGTGGCATCTTGTAAGTTTTCTACCCAAGGGTGCACTAAGTAAATCATAAGTCGAGAATTAAGAACTCTAAAATGCATGTTTGGAAGGCTTCTAATTTTTGACTCATAATTTTGTTTCTTTACATAAGTCCATCCAAACTCTGTATAAATCCATATCTAAGTAATATAAGTCTCCCTGCTCTACAATTTATATACTCTGCTTATTATTTGATCTATATCATCATTGGATAGAGGATATTACTTATTTTAGTTGGGTAAATTAATTCAAAATAAGTACCTATATCTTCATCTTGTTGCTCAATTTTGTCTTGGTTCATGTGTTGGCAAGAATATGGTATTTCACAGTTACATTCTTTTTGTATTTCATTTTTTGTGTATCAAGTGTATACTCTCATAATATAGGGGTGAGAGTTCTTTTTTTGGACATTTGCAAGTTATCTTTATTAAAAGAAAAATGTCCATTGTCACTAAGTAAAAAATCTAATCCAAGTATTAGGTTTGTACTTCCTAAATTTAATTTTGTAACCCATAGTTATTTTATAGAGTAATGATGGGACCATTGGTTATAGGTATTTTGAAATCTTAATTGGGTATTAGTAACTATATTTGTGATTATCATAGATGTTCCATCAAACTGGATACTTTGTTTTGGTTTCGAGGCTTTTGTTACCAAATATCGTGGTATTAAATCAGAATTTATTATAGAAATCAGTAAATGCTAGAAGTTGGATCTCTAGTCCTTTTATATTAATTATAGTTAGTATTCTGAGTTCTTTTATATTGTCTGTATTGCAAATTAATGGGATTTGTATTGGTTTATCAATATTATTAAGATTATTCTACAGTTCAGTTTCTTATATGATTTCTTTACCTTTGTTGTTTTGGTTTATTTTAAATAGGGTTGTTTTTATTTCTTCTTTTTTAATTTCAAAATTGTTCATTCTATCTTCAAGAATCTTTATTATGTCTTCGTTTATCTTATTTTTATCTGTATAATTTAATTTTCTATCATTTGGTACATTTAAATTAAAGTGTTTTTTTGCACATAGATAACATATTTCTACGGTGCATTTTTTACATTTGAATCTTTTATCAAAGCCTGGATACCATGGACAAAAATGACATTTTGCTGTATCAGTCCCCATTTTGTATTTAAATTCATGGATACGTGCTTCGTAATTCATTAAATTTAAGAATTTCTTTATATAATCTATTTGGTTTATTTGATTTTTACTCAATTCTTCTATTAGAGAATAATCCAAATTAGACGGCAAATCTTGTTCTTTAATCCTTCTAAAAAGACAATGGATTATATAGTAGAAGTTTCAGAGACATAAGAGGTTACTTCTATTAAATCTTCTTTAACAGAATCTATTTAGTTTAATTCTCTTGTAAATAAATTATGTTTCTTAGGAGATGCTGATGATAAATGTCCTTTTTCATTACATGCAAAGCATGTGATTCTATTAGTATAAGTTTTTGTTCGATTATATTTTCTGACATGTTTTGTTTTGTTTAAATAGGGTTTTTTAGCCATTGATTTTCTTAAATAATATTTTTTAGTGTAATTATTTTTGGGTTTTCGTTTTTTAATCATTGGATTTTTTGATCCATATTGTTGTGGAGTATATATTTGAGAGCGGAATCCATAATTCTTTTGTTTTTATTCTCTTTGTATTTGTATGTAAGTGCATTTCTTTTTTAGTTTAGAAATTATATGTGTCATTCTTATTCCAATATTATCATATGTTTTGGGAATAGTAGGGTATATGTCATTCCATGATTTATGGATTTCTTTTCCTAAATCTCTTTGTAATTTGAAGAATAACCTATCTCCTATTTCTTTTGAATAATAGTTTCCAGATGTTGTTGCATAGTATAAAAATTCATTAAAATTTTATTATATGTTTCCAATCTAGAAGTTGTACCTATTCCAAATCTCTCATTGCTTCTCGTTGTCTTAGGTTTAGCCCTGTATTGACTTCTCTTCCAGTTATTACTCTATGGATTAAGTAAGCAAAGTTATATATATTTCCTCCTTGTGCTATCAAAGAGGCTATTTTATATGGGAAATTACTTTTGTATGCTTCCCACATTCCTTTTGCTACATCTCCTAAATAATTTTCTGCAATTATTACCATTTCTTATTCTATATTAATATTTGAATGCTTTGCTGTATAGTCTCGTGCTATAACAGCAGTCCATTGTTTTAAATAAGCGTCCAGCAATTATGGGGGGCGTTCTATAACACTAAGAATTACAGAATTTGTTCCGAAAAATGTAATTTCTATTGGTAATCGTTTTCCTATAATTCTCAGATTTTTGTTTTCATTTGTATAAGGTTTTACATTTGTTTAAGGAGGATGTCCAAAGGGGTATAACATTGTATCGGTTGATTTTTCTGGGTAAGTTATGGTAGGACTTTCATCTTGTGCTTCCATTAAATCTATTTGTTCAGTGTATTCACTAATTAATTCTTCTTCCAATAAATGTTTATTATTTTTTATAAATCCATTAAAGTCTTCTAAAAAGGTATCTAATGTATGTATTGTCTTAATTCTTCTATTATTTTCATCGTCAACATAGACAAAAGTGTTATTATCTATTTGGTTATTTTGTCCGAGTTTTTTGCTCTAATTCATACAACTCAAATGATTCAATTAATAATCCTAGTTTCCTTGGACATGTAATTTTATCCATTACAATTTTTTGTAATTCTAAGGTTGATTCATGATCTGTATCATTTTCTTATTGGTAAGCAAGACCCTAGGATGAGTTTGAGAGTATATATGTATATATGAGTGCATATTTGTTAGTGTTATAAAAAATTTTATGTTGTGTTGATTTATAGGCTGAGTGTTTATGAATTTTGGTTAGTAAGAAGGAACAACTATATTGATAGCGGTTTCTAAATACTGAAAAAAGGTAAACTGACACAACATTATTGGAAAAGTGGGTAAATGAAATAATTTTACCTAAATTATATTATATATATAACAAAATAATTTTTCAAAAATTATTATAGTGATATATGGCGTGTTTGGTTGTTAGAGGATGACAATATTCAATTTTTATCATTTATTGTTGATTGGTTATGCTTAGATAGTTTATGGGTATTTTGTTTGGTTAAATTAAGTACGAACACCTTGTGAATTCAGTTTCATGGTTTGACTATAAGGTGTTCGATGATAATATTGGGTTGAACTTTAATTATAATAAAAGTGATTTATTTTAATTTATTTAAAGAGAAACAATTATGAATTGATCTAACATAAGAAGGTAAATTATAAAATGTGAATTATAATGTATTGTTTATAATAAAAAGGATTTCAAGCTGAGAATTCGAGAACATAAATCTTGGTGTTTTTGAAATTTTTTTCAAAGTTTTGGTGAAAATAATAATGGTATAGAGTCTGAAAGCATTTTTGAATAGAAATGTTTTGAAATGGATTTTTAAAGAGTTATAACGTGGTATACTGACTTTGAAAATGATTCTAGTGATGACTAAAGTATCGCTGGTGTTCATATTCAAGTTTCTAAGTGACACATTGCTACCATAAAAGTTTTTTGGTAAAAGAAAGTTGTTTTAGATTCCCAAAAATATGATTTGATATATACAAAGAGATATATGGATATTATTATTTCAAATTGATTTGAAATAAAAGCTGGGTGTTGTGTTCTTGAATTTTCAGTTAAGTCACATTGTCTGAACTCATGGATCTTATCCCTTAGGATAAGTTAGTTTTGTACATCTCATTTTGGGGATGTTGTTTAGTAATTTGCATTTATTACAATGGAATTTTCAACAATTTTGAACAGTCAACAACTTCCGAATGGATATTAAAATTGAAGATGAGTGGTTTTAGAAATATAAGCAGATAAGTCTTTGTAGCTTAGAAATTTGATGAAATAATATGTTAAACAAATTTTAATTTGTCGAATATTCGGGTTAAGTAAAAAATATGAAATTTTGTATATACTCTTAGGATGTAGAAGAGTGTTATACAAATATGAACTTAAGTTCTAAAGTTATAAATAAACATAAGTGTGTTTAAGAAAATGTTTATAAATTTAAGTAAGGGTTTAATGGAACAGTTATAAAGAAATGATTTAGTACTAAAGGAAAATGATGTGGACATAACAATGTATATTTTTACTCTCACACTTAATCTCATTTTAGTAAAATAAATGTCATAATTGGGTGTTTTTACATCTTTAAAACAGAATTTCAAAAATGCTTTCAAATCATCATTCATGTATCTACATAGAGCCAAAGCTGTAATTTTTCTGTGTGAATTAATCTGAAAAAAATTACTTGCATATTTTTTTTTGTAGGAATTTGGATTCAACTTGGATGTGGCTTCTTGAAAATATACATATACAAGAGTTGGAAGCCAAAGAAATGAAGAAATAAAAGATATCATGTAATCATGGAGGACCCACCAACCTACTAACTAATGAACCATAATTAAGAACTAATGCATATGATAGTGGAGATTAAAAGCACATGCACATTTAACCGATGATTAATTTCATGCTAATGATAACTTAGAGGCCACACTATCTCAAGGGTATTTTAGGGAGTTCCCTAAAAATGGATTAAGATTTTAGTCATGTATAAGTAACCCAAGTATATTAATGTCATGGAGTTTTTATCTTCTTATCATACGATGCAACTTGTAGCCACAAAATTAATGAGAAATAAAATGGTTTGTTCTTTACATGCTTTTATTTTATTTTATGCTTATTTTTAGTTACATGCTCTCTTTCCTTTTACATTAGTAGATTAGATTTTCATGCACTTAGTTTAGTTTTATTTTGTTAAGATTTTGAGAGAGAGAGAGCAGTAACTTTAAAGTTTGATTTTATTATTCAACTCATCATCAACTAAACTTACAGATACAAGCTTATATAATAGTAATAGGACCGAACAGATATGGGCCAATATATGAAGCCCAAAACAAAAATGAGAAAGACATACAAACACAATATAACCGAAACATATAACAAGATAGCAAGCAAATAGAAAAATACTACTCTAACACTCCCCCTCAAGTGGAGCATATAGATTTATCATGCTCAACTTGTCATTTAAAGCTTTAATTCTAGCCCCATCCAATGCCTTGGTAAAAATATCAGCGACTTGATTTCCAGTTCGAACAAAGCTTGTACATACAATTCCTTGCAAAATCTTTTCTCGTATAAAATGGCAATCAACTTCAATGTGTTTTGTTCTTTCATGGAATACAGGATTCGATGCAATATGTAAGGCTGCCTGATTGTCACAAAATAATAAGGCTGGTTTCTGGACCTCTAGACCAATTTCAGACATAAGATGAAGTATCCACATAACTTCGCAAACTCCTTTAGCCATAGCTCTGTACTCTGATTCTGCACTAGACCTTGCAACTATACTTTGTTTCTTACTTTTCCATGATATGAGATTTCCTCCAACATACACACAAAAACCAGATGTAGATTTTCTGTCTAATTTAGACCCTGCCCAATCTGCATCAGAGAAACATTCTACCCTAGTGTGTTCATGATTTGTATATAATATACCCAGACCTGCTGTCCCTTTAAGGTACCCTAGGATATGTTCAATTGCCTTCCAGTGATGAACACAAGGTGCAGACATAAATTGACTAACAATACTTACTGAATATGAGAGATCTGGCCTTGTGACAGTCAAATAGTTTAGTTTACCAACTAATCTTCTATATCTTTCTGGATCATTAAATGGTTCTCCATTTTCAGCTAGATTGTTATTGGGTATCATTGGAGTAGAGTTTGGTTTGCATCCAAGCTTTCCTGTTTCAGTTAGGAGATCAAGCACATATTTCCTTTGTGATAGAAGAATTCCTTGTTTACTTCTTGCTACTTCTATACCAAGAAAGTATTTTAAATTTCCTAAATCTTTGGTATGAAACTGTGCTTGTATAAATGTTTTTAGAGACAAAATACCTTTGCTATCACTTCCAGTTATAATGATATCATCAACATAGACAACCAAGAGAATGATTCCATTTTCAGTTGTCTTGTAAAATACAGAGTGGTCAAATTTGCTTTTATTTATACCAAAAACTTCTAAAGCTTGACTAAATTTTCCAAACCATGCCCGAGGAGATTGTTTTAAGCCATATAGTGTTTTCTTGAGTTTACATACCTTATTTTTCTCCCCCTTAACACTGAAACCTGGAGGCTGTGTCATGTAGATCTCCTCTTGAAGTTCTCCATGCAAAAAGGCATTTTTAATATCCAATTGATGAATTCTCCAGTCATGTGTAGCAGCCAGAGATATGAATAATCTAATTGAAGTAAGTTTGGCAACTGGACTAAAAGTTTCTAAATAATCCACCCCATATACTTGTGCATATCCTTTTGCCACGAGTCTAGCTTTAAATCTAGCAACTGACCCATCAGGATTAACTTTGATAGAGAATACCCACCTGCATCCAATTGCCTTCTTCCCTTCAGGTAGATCTGCTAAGTCCCATGTTTTATTCAGCTCCAAGGCATTTAGTTCTTCAATCATTGCCTCATACCACTTTGGATGTGAGATAGCCTCATTAACTGTCTTTGGGATAGAAATGGCATCAAGTGTTTTTATGAACAAACATGTGGTAGGTGGTAAATGATTATAAGTAACATAAGATGTAATAGGATATGTGCATTATTCTGTGCATATCTTGATTGTGCACTGCCTTGGCTAACAAGAGCACTTGTATTTGGTGTGGTATTTTGTTCATTATTTGAATTGTCTGCTCTCAGAATTCTACTAAACACTTCTTGCAATGAGGTAACACTAGATCCAGATAGAACTTGTGCTTTTGCAGAATCAAAATCACTTGACAATCCACCCAAAAAACTCATAATTGCCATTTGTTCTCTTTGTTGTTGCTGAACCTTCACATCTGTACTAATTGGAAGCAACATGTTAAATTCTTCATATGTCTTTTTGAACTTCATAAAGTAGTTCATCAGAGATAGGTCTTGTTTTTCAGATCGATAAAATGCCTTACAAACATCATACATCCTGCTCAAGTTCCCTTTTCCAGAATACAAAAATTCGAGGTAATCCATCAATTCTTTTACAAAACGCAATGATTCACTAGACTAATTACACAACCATCAATAGTATTCCTGATCTGAAGAAACAGCCGCGCATCATCCCTTAACCAGATTTGATCATCCTTGTCATCAGAATTTTCCTTTGGTGGATCTCGAGAGAGATGATCTTCCTTATCAATACTTCGAAGATATAATCGAATTGTTTTATTCCAATCAAAATAATTCGAGTCTCCCAATTTGTGTTCTGTAATCTTTGACATCACTGGCATAACATCCATGATAGCTTTATTCTCTGCCATAACCCTAGAGTTCAGATCTGGATTGAAGAAAAGATAGATGCAGAAAACAAAAAGAATTTAGATCGGATCTGATTGCTCTGATACCATGTTAAGATTTTGAGAGAGAGAGAGCGGTAACTTTAAAGTTTGATTTTATTATTCAACTCATCATCAACTAAACTTACAGATACAAGCTTATATAATAGTAATAGGACCGAACAGATATGGGCCAATATATGAAGCCCAAAACAAAAATGAGAAAGACATACAAACACAATATAACCGAAACATATAACAAGACAGCAAGCAAATAGAAAAATACTACTCTAACATATTTTTATGAAAGTTGTTAGCTCTTTTTATTTTAATTAGCTTGCACTTTCCTTTTGTGGTTCTTTGTTGAAATTTAAATGTGTTGAAATGATAACACAAATGAGAAGCTAAAACCCCTTAATTTAGGGGTAATGAAGCTCTCTAAAATTATGTGGATTCAACATATTTTATTATTTATGATCTCTTTTTAGTTCTTACTGAAGAGTTGGATTATGATTTAAGTTTATTAGGGAATTTGTAGCCTATATTGCATTTCTAATCACAAAAAGGATATGTTCAATTCAACATAAACACAATTTACATCATCATATGACTAAGTGATTTTGATCATAGAATTAAAATAGAATCAAAATTTAACGATCTATGTTACTAATCAAAAATAGTAAATAGAAAATGCTTAAAATATATTTTGTTTTAGTTTAATATTCATTTTTATTACAATAAATAAATGGTTTTAATTGTTGTATTAAAGTTTGATGGTTTAAGTTATGTTAATTAATAACATAAATAGACCATACTTATGCTAAACACATCTCTATTTCTACTTAGATTAAAATAAGAGATCATAGATTGATTTTGTATTGATTTATGTGAGAGTGTGAGAGTGGTTTTGCCTCTAAATTTTCTATTAATCTCATATTTTTATTCACTTTTGTTTTAGTAATATTACCCGGTTGCTTGGCCCAGCCACGAGAGGCAAACTATTGAGCGTAGTTCGGAATGCAAGTGCCGTTTGACTTAAACGCGTCGTTCGGCATGCAAGTGTCATTCGGTCTAAGTGCATCGCTCGACATCCTTCATTCAAATGACATCGCTCGGCATCCTTTGTTCGACCATCATCGCTCAGCTAAAGGAAAGAGGCTGAAGGAGCACAGTGCATGTCGCTCGGCAGGGGTGGCTCGCCATAGAAGGGGTCGGCCCAAATGAACATGGTAGAGTATTCCAGAACACGGTCAAGGGAGTGAAGCCATACAACAAAATCCACCATTCGGCATGCCTTCAACAAAGTGAACGAAGTGAGGTGCTCGGCATGGCCTCGCTTTGAGTCAACTACCCAAGGTCCACCATTCGGTCTACTCACCTGGTTCGACTCGGTATATTTGCATGGATCGGTCTACTAACCGGCTTTGGTACCAGGTGTTGGTTCGACCGAGAAGAATAAGTGAACGATGGCTCGGTCAAGGTAGACGAGTAGGTGGAGAACGGTTTGGCGTATATCGCTCGGCACTTACCACTCGGCCAATATCGTTCAGCAGCTAGGCCCGGTCATTGTAGATCGGCATACTTGGTTCGGTGCATCCTAGAGAAGTTAGTAGGTTATCAGGCCTATAACAAAGTGAAGCGATCGGCACGACTTCGCTTTGAGTCAACCCCTTATTTGCTTTGGGTTTCCTAAGCGCTTACTTCGAGCCATTTGATAATCGACCATCGACCAAGACATGGTGGGTCGGCATTTCTCGATCGGCATTTGACGTTTGGCATACCTAGCTCGATGCGCAGAAGTCGCCTACTATGGGCCGAAGTACCTTGTTCTTGGGCCCATAGAGGAAGTCCGACCTATCTTCGCCTATAAATAGAGTAGCATGGGCACAATGAAAAGGGGCCTTTTCTCATGAACTCTGGGGAGACTCTGCCATTTTCAAGACTCATTACTTTTCTGTTAGAACATGTATTCAAGTTTTTGGTGTACGGATTGTATCTATATCCAAATATTTGAAAAAGCAATAAAGATTAAACTCAAAGTGGACGCAGGAAGTTACGCCAAACCACTATAAATCAGGTGTTTTAGTTTTTGCAGTTAATTTTGCATACATTCCTCTATTTTAATTTTCTATCTTCATTAATCTCTCTACACAAATCTTTTTGTGGGTGTTAATGACTAATTTTGGTGTTTTCACTGAGAATAACATTCTCAGGTTATTAGGATCTACTTTGTAGCTACTAGATTGGAGAAATCCCCCGAAGGAGATCCAAGTCATTCACAGGAAGTCCATTGATTCTACACAGAGTTCCTACCAATAACTCTACAATGGGAAGACCTCATACTAGATCATCCTCACACAATGCGGGCGTCAATGAGACTGCTAGCATTCAACAAATAGGACCCAACAATAAACAAGCTAATCTAGGCGCAGGAATCACTGCCCAAAACCAAATGGAAGTCGTCACTAGAACAGAGTACAACGAGTTGATAAGAGAACTCGTGGAAAGTAGGAGGCAACTTAATGAACAGATTCAAGCTAACTCCAACCTCATGACTCAGCTTACTCAACAACAGCATCAAAATGCTGAAGGAAGTCACGCTTCCTACTCCTCATCTGACAGCTTTACTTCGTCTGATGAACCACCCAGGCTTAGACACCGTAGAAATGAAACAAAGCAAACAGGTGCTGCTGATCGATCAACCAGGGATGGTCCAAGTTCCTTACCTAGAGCCATGGCCCCTCGCTTACATTAGGAAATCACACTCAAGCTGGAAAAGGAAAATTAGGTACTGGAGCACGAATGGAAACTGGATTGCCGGCTCACCAAGATTCTAATAAAGCCGGTCCCTAGGATACACGTTTGGCAGATCGCCGACAGAGGAGACACCAACCAGAACATTTTCGTAGGACAGATTCCAACCTGCCATTTTCCATACAAACCCCAGACCTATCGACTATGGTCAGATAGCTGATGAGAGAAAATCAAGGTTTGTCGAATGATGATTGGGGGATATCCAGGAGTCATACTTCATTCACAGATACTATTCTACATGCCGAGTATCCCAGGAAGTTTAACATGCCTACTATTCTGGTCTACGAAGGGAAGACTGATCCCCAACAACATGTGATGAGATATGAGTGGATGATGGATTCAGCTAGAGCAAATGATGCAACTAAGTGTAGATGCTTCCCAATAACTTTATCTGGAATCGATAACATGTGTTTCACCCGACTTCCTCCACGGTCTATCTTCAACTTTGATGAGGTAGCGACGAAATTTGTGGAATATTTCAGGACTCATGCCACTCGTTCCAAGGACATGATGTCCTTATCCAGTGTGATTCAGGCTCTAGGGGAGTCGTTAAAGGAGTACTTACAAAGATTCCATGTTGCGGCTATAGAAGTTAGCAACTCAAATGATTATGCCATTCTTATAGCCGTGATGCAAGGAGTAGATATGGATTTGGAATTTGGTGATTGGCTGGAAGGAAAGCCTTCAACTACATTAGAATGTTTTTATTTAAAGGCGCATCAATTCATAAGAAGTGAGGAAGCAAGGTGGATGAGGCAAGACAGTGCACTAGGGCCTGGCAAGGAGACTGTAAAGAGCAACATTGCTGTAAAACAATCTGGTGATAACCCGGGGAAGATCCAAGTTAAAGTCCAGAACAAGCCAGAGCAATCTAAAGGATTCGAAGGAGGAAATCGTGAAAAGAAAAGGGTAGTAGGAAAATGGAAACCAAGGATTCCAATTTACAATGAATACACTCCTGTGAATGCATCTTTGGAAAATATTTACCTATCGACTTGTAATACTTTTCAATATTGAAAGCCATGCCCAAAAGAGCCCATTGAGGAACAAAAGCGGATTGGGAAGTATTGCCGCTTCCATGAGACTTACGGGCATAATACTGAGGAGTGTAGGCACCTTCACGATGCTATAGAAAAGCTGATTCGACAGATAAAGTTACAGGAGTTTGTCAAGAATTCGCAGAAAGGCAGACAAGGAGCATCAGACCTCGATCGCGGGCAAGCTCCACGCCATCCAAAGGAGCCTGCTCGAACAGTAGGCAGACTACTCATAAACACGATAGTCGGTGGGCCTCACCCTGCAGATAAGAATTGGCAAGAGATGGTGCGGCATGCTAATTCCATAAAGCATGCAATGTTGTTCAAACATGGAGGATGGTGCCCCAGATAAGCAGCAGCGAATGATGACCGATGATATAGTGTTCAAGAGCGGAGATGCTGATCAAGTGGAGGCGCCTACCATTGATCCAATGGTTATCTCGGCCACGATTGGGCTAGCGTTTGTGAGGAGAATACTGATTGACTATGGAAGTTCTATTAACATTATCTTCAAAAAATCATATGACCAGATAAAGATGGAGACAAAGGATCTAAAATCATCTAAAGCCCGTATTCATGGCTTTAATGGTGTAGCTACTGATGCAGTGGGTTTGGTTGAATTACCAGTTGAACTTGGAGAAGGCGAACGTAGAAGGGTGTGGATCCTACCGTTCGTCATTTTGGATGTCGAATCTCCATATAATGTGTTTCTGGGTCGACCGACCCAAGCAGAGTTTAGGGCAGCTTTGGCCCAATGGTCTTTAACCTTGAAATTTCCGACCAATAAAGGAGTTGGTGTTGTGCATGGCAATCAGGTGACTGGTCGTGCATGTTACGTGGCTGAGCTGAGAGATGCTCAGTGAAGAGAGAAAGGAAAGGTTGTGGACAGCTCCATTTGCATCCGAGTCACCGAAGATTGACAAGTAATGCCCAAGCCTTGGCTCGGGCAACATAATCCGATCTATAGAGACATAGATCCGAGAGACAATGATGAGGAACCCAGGGAGGCAAAAGTAGCACCGGCTGAACTGACGATTGACATTCCAATCAGTCATGATGACCCATCATGAGTACTTAAGATTGGATCACAACTCAACCCCTCGATGACCGAGGATCTCACTGATTTCCTCCGAGTAAATATGGATGTTTTTGCTTGGAACATTCCAATATATGTGGAATTTTTCCTACCATTGCGAGCCATATGTTGAACATAGATCCAAGGGGTAAGTATCGGTTAAGCAAAAAAGGAGAGGCATGGACCCAGAGAGGTCCACTGCTCTCAAAAAGGAGGTGGACAAACTCAAAACCAATGGGTTCGTCCACGACGCTCTCTACCTTGAATGGGTGTCTAACCCATTGCTAGTGAGAAAAGCAAATGGGAAATGGAGAACCTGCATAGATTACTCAGATCTGAATAAAGCATGCCTTAAGGATAGTTTCCATTTACCCAGAATTGACTAGCTGGTTGACTCAACGACAGGACTCGAGTTATTTTCATTTATAGATGCGTACTTGGGGTATAATCAAATCCCGATGCACATTCTAGACCAAGAACACACTAGTTTTGTCACAAACGTTGGGTTGTATTGTTATGTGGTGATGCCTTTCAGATTGGAAAATGCGGGAGCAACTTATCAGTGTCTGGTGAATCAGACGTTTAAAGACCAGATTAGTAGGACAATGGAAGTCTATGTGGATGACATACTCATGAAGTCATGGCAGTCAAACGACCACATTCCAGACTTGGCAGAAATGTTTGATATACTTAGGTACTATGGAATGAAAATCAATCCCCCAAAGTATTCCTTTGGCGTTGTGTCGGGAAATTTTTTGGTTTCATTGTTAATGCATGAGGAATTGAAGCTAACCCAAAAAAGATTCAGGCTATCCGAGATATACAAGTGCCTAGATCTATAAAGCAAGTACAAAGCCTGAACGGAAAAGTGGTCGTGCTGGGTCGATTCATATCCAGAGCGACAACAAGTGTATTCCTTTCTTCGATGTAATAAAGAAGGGAAAGAGAAATTTTGAGTGGACGCCCAACTGCGAGGATGCATTCCAAGCCTTGGTAAGGCACTTGGAAAGTCCCCCGGTGTTATCAAAACCAGTAGACCACGAAGTGTTGTATGTACACTTGGCTATATCTCAACATGCCATTAGTACGGCTTTGGTTCGTGAGGAGGATCGAGTTTAAAACCTGGTGTACTATGTCAGTAAACATTTAACGGGGACAGAAAGAAATTATCCTAAAATTGAGAAGCTAGCCACTGCTAGGTGATTGCATCACGCAAGCTTCATCCGTACTTTCAGGCACACTCGATCAGTATTTATACCGATCAACCCTTACGACAGGTACTCCAACGACCAGAAACTTTTGGAAGGCAGTTAAAATGGAATACTGAGTTGAGTCAGTTCAATATCACCTACCTGCCACGTAGGGCCATACAAGGGCAAGCATTAGCGGATTTCATTGTAGAAATCTATCAAACGAACCAAACGGTGATGATGTTATTCCCCCCATTCGATGGAAACTATACACCGATGGGGCATCCAACGACCATTGTTATGGGGCTAGTGTAATTCTTGTAACTCCCGAAAACCGATCAATTTGTTATGCTATAAAGCTCGATTTCATAGCTACAAATAACGAAGCCAAGTATGAAGCATTGATTGCTGGGTTGAAACTTATCAGGGAACTAGGAGTGAAATCTGTTGAAATCTTTTGCGACTCATAATTGGTGGTGTACCAGGTGCAGGGAGATTATCAAGCAAAGAGGTAGAGGCTTGCTCCGTACCTTTCTCGGGTTCATGAACTATTGGCAGACCTTGAATGTTATGATATTTCGCATGTCCCGCGTGAACAAAACAGAGAATCCGATTCATTGGCAAAATTCGCAAGTACTGGCGATGCACATCAAATGGGATTGGTTCCCATCGAAATCTTACATGCTCCGAGTATGAATGAGATGGAGGTTAATTTCGTGTTAGAAACATAAATCAAGAAGGAGTCATGGATAACCCCATTCAAGCAATACCTGCTACACGGGGTTTACCTCAAAAAAAAGAACGAACGACGACAAGTCATTCGCAAAGCTCCACGATATATAATACAAGATGGAATAATATATCGAAGGGGATTCTCAGTCCCTTTACTTCGGTGCATTGCCCATGGTGAGATAAAGCGAGTCCTAAAGGAAGTTCATGAAGGAGAATGTGGTGATCATACAAGGGGGCAGACACTATCAAAAAAGATCCTCCGCTATGGATATTATTGGTCAACTGTAAATCGTGATGCTGTGGACTACGTAAGGAGATGTGAGAAATGTCAAAAGTATGCGAAAATCCCGAATGCTCCGCCAACGGAACTCACACAAATGGTTGGTCCCTGGCCATTTGCAATAAGGGGAATCGATATAATCGGTTCCTTGCCTATCTCCAAAGGTGGTGCAAAATACGCAATAGTTGCATTCGATTACTTTACTAAGTGGGCGGAGGCAGAGCCCTTAGCTACAACCACCACTAAAAAGGTCATTAATTTCGTTGTACGAAACATCACATGCCATTTTGGCCTCCCGCAAACTATCATTACGGATAATGGAACTCAGTTTGAAAGTAGGGAGTTCAAATAATTTTGTCAAAAGTATTGCATTGAGAAAAGGTTTGCAGCAGTTGCTCATCCAAAAGCCAATGGACAAGTAGAAGCCATGAACAAAATAATCGAATCTATATTGAAAAAACGTCTGGCCAGAGGCAAGTGGGTGGATGAGCTTCCAATAGCACTTTGGGTTTATAGAACCACCCACAAGTCGGCCACACTCCATTCACATTGGCATATGACACGGAAACCATTATACCCGTGGAACTTGAAGTTCCTTCACATTGAGTAACTCATTATGACCCTAACACGAATTGGGATCTCTTGCTGGAATCACTGGACTTTGTTAACGAAAAACATGAAGAAGTTGATTTAAGGGTGGACGCATATAGGCACCAAGTCGCTCGATATTATAATGAAAAGTCCGACCGAGAATCTGTGATATGGACGATCTTGTTTTGAAGCGAGTTTTCCCAATCTCATCGCATATGAATCCCACATGGAAGGTCCATACGTCATTGAACGGAGGCTTGGAGAGGGAACTTTCAAGCTAGCGATCGCTGATGGCTCGACACTCCCCCGAGCATGGAATAGCAAGCATCCACGACGTTATTATACTTAGTCTATTTCTTTCGCATTTTAGTTGCTATTATTTCCAGTGTATGTTTATTTTGTCAATTCTCAGTTTTCGGCATGTAATAAGAAAATTCAGTTTGTTTTCATTAATAAAGGCTTGAAACCATCTTTTCCACGAATTATAGATGTTTCCGTGTGTTGTAATTCTATGGAAAAAATTAAAGTTACATTATTCTGTCTAGCGTATGAACGCGCACAAAAACTTAAAAACCTCTATGTCCCCAAAGTGTGGATTGGAGTACTTTGAGTCCATAGAGTGCAGACTAGAGTATAAATGCTTGAAAATCTCCAAGTCCCCATAGTGCAGACTGGAGTACTCTGAGTCTCCAAAGTGCGGACTAGAGTATAAACGACATGAAAATCTCTAAGTCCTCCTCTGAGTCCCCAGAGTGCGGACTAGAGTATAAACGACTTAAAATATCCAAGTCCCCAGAGTCCGGACTGGAGTACTCTAAGTCCCTAGAGTGCGGATTAGAGTATAAACGACTTAAAATCTCCAAGTCAACGGTGTGCGGGCTGGAGTACTCTGAGTCCCTTGAGTGCGGACTGGAGTACTCTGAGTCTCCATAGTGCATACTAGAGTATAAACGACTTAAAATCTCCAAGTCTCCATAGTGTAGACTGGAGTACTCTAAGTCCCTAGAGTGCAGACTAGAGTATAAATGACTTAAAATCTCTAAGTCCCTAGAGTGCGGACTGGAGTACTCCGACTCCCCAAAGTGTGGACTAGAGTATAAACGACTTAAAATCTCCAAGTCCTTAGAGTTCGGACTGGTATACTCTGAGTCCTTAGAGTGCGAACTACAGTATAAATGACTTAAAATCTCTAAGACCCCAAAGTGCAGGCTGGAGTACTTTGAGTCCCTAGAGGGCGGACTAAAGTACAAACGACTTAAAATCTCCAAGTCGCCAGAGTGCGGACTGGAGTACTCAGAGCCCCCACAGTGTGGACTAGAGTACAAATGACTCAAAAATCTTTAAGTCCCTAGAGTGCGGACTAAATGTATTCTAAGTATCCAAAGCGTGGAATAGAGGATCTATGATTCCAAAAAAATTCCAAGTCATATGGAAGTGAACTAGGGCTTATGTAACTCATAAGATTTGGATTTCAACTACAAGTTATTTAGTAAGCTGAACAACGAAAATCATTGAAAGCAAAATAACAAAGTTTATTCACTAATTCCAAAACAAAATTCCACTACAATTCCTCCTAAACTCGGAGTCAAAAGTCTATTTACACCGAGTATGGAAATAAACAGAAATAATTACATAATCTAGGCCTATTCTCGTTGAACGAGGCATGATAGCTACTTCTTTGACTTCTTCTCCTTCCTCGGTTTCTCAGACGAATCCTTCCCCAAGCGTTTCCTCTTGACGCCTTGCTTGCTAGGGAAATGGTGTCCGAGGAAGGAGGAGGAATTTTCAGTGGTTGGTCCCACCGCGGAGAATGACCTTCAAAGGCCTGTTCGAGGGATCATCCAGTTCCACTACTTGGGGCTCGACCTTGATTTCGGCTTTCTTTTTCTTCTCTTCCATAAGTTTCTCCTTCATGCTCAATTTTAAGGTGTGTTCAAAGGCACTCGTAATTTCAACTTCACCATGTTCTTTGACGGGCGATGGATTTTCAAATTTGTCTTCGTTAAGCGCCTCGATTACTTGAGCGTCAGGTCCGCGAGTCTCTCTCGTTTGAATTGTTTCTTCTGTTTTCTCCTCCTTCTCCATGGTGACATCGCTCCTAGGAGTTGGCTCGGGATCAGAATGGCCTGCATGAAATCATAAGAGACAAGTGTTAGAATAGATTTACTACTTGCCAAAAATGATGGCCCTTTAAACTCAAGGAAGGAAAATTATGTACAGTATCCGGCTGACTCTCAACTGTTCGGGGAGTTTCACCCTCAGGAATAGGAGACAGAACATGAATATCAAGACCAGGATCTTCTAGGTCATAGCTAATGTGCTGCTCGAAGGGGTCAAGGGATGGGCGACCAGTCAGCTGAATAAGAGGAGGAGCTGGAGACTCAATTCCGGACGGACCGGTGGTGTCATTTTTTCCTTTTGATGAGGAGGAGTCTGTGCGATAAAGAGCCTTCGCTGCAGACAAGTCCGAAGGCTCACTCCCCGAAGAAATTCCTTTACTAAAGCTCCTTCGTCAACCTCTTCAGTTCCCAATTCGACCTTTCTGATTTTTATTAAAGTGTCCCATGCTTCGGCCAAAGATTCAAGGTAACCCTCGCCATGAAATGTAAGATCGCGATGCATGAGAACTCAAGCATTGTACTCGGCTATAAGCGGATCAAATATGCACTTAATATCTCCCTACCAGCTCAGCAGCCGCTTCGAGGCAAGAGCCGATTTACGAAAGCGCCACTCATTTGCCATCCCCACGGGTTTCGTCCTTTAGCGCTTCAGCCTTAGAGAGCTCCTCATCGAGTTTTGTTTTTAGGAGTCTTGTAGCAACAATTTCATCACAATATCATTGTGACTCCTCTTGAGCAGCAGTCTTTTCTTCCTTTTATTTGAAAAGTAGCTCTTCCAATTCTTTAATTCGTTGAGCGAGCGCTTCTCTCTCCTTTCGAACAGAGTCTTTATTTAAAGCTAAGGCGCCGCAGCGTTGAACTGCTTCATCAATTTCTTTTTTATGTGTGGCCTCCAAACGATTGACTGCCTCAGCAATATCTCTAGCGTTCTTCTGGGCAGCCTCAAGTTGAGATTTATATGAGGAAAGCTCTTCATCTTAGGCTTTGATAATATCCTTGTCATGAATGGCCTCAAGCTTTAGACGATCGATCTCATGCTTATGCTCAGTAGAAACTACAGAAACCTTCTCTTCTAAGTAGACAAACGCATCATGTTGGACGTAGATGTCATTGTTGCTAGAAATGACACTTTTCTTAATGTGCTTAGGAATAGGATGGATCGCAGGAAGAAACCTTAATCCATCAAAGCACATTTTAGGGAATGTGGCTTTAAGCTCAGCTATCGATGGATCGTGTGCGAGGGCTGAAGAAGTTTGCTTGTCGAAACCATGGACTTTTTGTAAGGCTCATGAGTTTTCCTAGTGCTCGATGAGCCAGAGTATTGGTCACGATGAGCTTCAGATTGATATCCCCTTTGACACGATTTCTCCTTGCTTTGTTCTTGTTGAGGAGGATCATTGGGGTACGAAGAATGACTGTAGGTTTTCCTTCAAGACGACGACGAGTCTCGAGGACGATGATCTCTATCGCTAGTGTCGCCTCTATATCGGCGTTTGTCGGCCCCCGAGTCTTGACTGGAATGATGGAAGATAGAGGACCCGTGAAGGCGGTTAAATCCTTGATAGCGTCCCATATCACCTGCACAGAAACTAAGTGAGCACGAATTAGCAAGAATAACATGATGGCTGAAGCTTAAGCGTAAGGTGAGGTGTAAGTGTTAGTGTGTGTCCTGGTGTTTCTCCGCGACGGACCAATTTCTTTAGCTTTACTTATTGGAGTTTTTTCTCCTTGATTATCGGCTTGAACGCCTTCATCGCGTCTCATGGAAGAATGAAGTTTTAGGGCTTCTGGATCGTCGAAGCCATAATTGAGCAAGTCGTCAGGAATAGTGAGGTCAGATAAGCATTTCGGTGAACCCTCTAAGTGTTGTGGAGACGGCTCTTTCTCCATTGGAGTAATCATCACTTTTGAGATTCCGCCCACTAACTTCTTCCTCAGCTTGTAAGCTAGTTTCTTTTTCCCCTTTGAAGGGGGAGGTGGTTCATCAATGCCATGTGCCTCAACCACCGGTTCCGGAGCAGGACTTTCATTCTCGCCTGGTGCTTCTGACACACCAGTTTCTCTAATCTCACCCTCCTAGGGTGTGTCGGAGGCACCACTTGTAGGAGGCACTGAAGGTCTGGCTTGTCTTTTACCCTTCTTCGACATAGGTCCGATTATAGTGACATCGGGTGGAAGATTTATTCGGCGAACTTCCACCAACAACCCGAACTTTAAGAGCGATTCATTGGAAATGACAAGTTTGATCTCCCGGTCTTCTATAGGAGTAGCGCGAATGGCCTTAACGGCCTCAGAGTACCCGGTGCCTTCGGGACATGGGCTGATACCTTTAAAAATTGGAAGAAGTTTAGAAACAATCCACTTCGTGCTTTAGGCAAGTATTGATCTAGAAATGGAACTTACTCCCTTCCAGCCATCTTCTTGCAAAGCCTAGGGACAACATACATAGAGCCATTCCTGTTTGTACTGGGTGAATTTACCCCATGCCCCTATCAGAATTTGACATTGAGAATGTGGCTCATGGAATATGAAAGATGGATTATCCGACTGTCGCTTGAAGCGATAGATGTAACGGATGTCATCAAGAGTGGGAAGCCTGGATAGGATACTCATAAAGAGAATACAAGTGCCAGAGACAAATGCATGACTATTGGGATGAAGCTGACGGCGCGATCTCGATATATTGTAGCACTTCGTGGAGAAAGGAGTTGAATGGTGGCATGCTACCGACCTAGCACATGAATTTGTTGCAGGCAGTATATCCAGCTGGGGCTCATGATGACGATCTTGTCCCGATGGAACTAATACATCATCAACAAGAATTCCACGGATTGAGCATAGTCGGCGAAGAGCATTTTTATTTATTCTCGAATCTTGAGAATTAGCCGGATTGTCTAGGATAATTGCTCCATCTATGGCATCAGGAGCAAAGTCAATAGTCGCAGTCATTGGACTCGGGATATTCTATGTAGGAGTTGTCGATTGATTCGAAGTTCCCAATACTTCCTGTTGAGAACTTGGCTCAGGTTTATCTGAGACTGTGGTGGAGCTCGAATTTCTAGACATCTTCAATAAGCGTCAAATTTGGATAAACACCTGTTTGAACTATACTTGAAAGACAATATATATTAGACATAACGACAAAAGTATTCCACCAGTGTGGTGTGTAGACTAGTGCAGTCGTTCGAGTATAAGTATAAAAGAATTGAAGATTTAAAGGCATAATGAAGTGATATTGAGCATAAAACTGTCATCTTCAAAGACTGTCATCGCTGACCGTCTCCGAGAGCTCGCCCTATGATGGTTTGGGTCTCGAACTCAGACATTGGCACTATATGTTAAAGCCTATTATTTGCTTTTATTGAGTTGAACTTAGGTTTATAGTTGTTGGATTTGGGGAGTTGTCAGTCTAATTCAGTTCGATATACTTGTATGCCTAAATTGTTGTCATTGTTCTGTAGTAAGGCATGGAAGTGTGTAGTTTGGATATGCACTATGCTTAAGTGGAGACATTCATGATTATTAACGCTGACTCTAGGACCTGAAGCCGAGCGACTCACTAGACCGACACCAAAGAATCACTCACTCTCCTCTCCAACACTCTCTCTTCATCGAACGGTTTATGAGGGGTATACCGAACCACGCTCGCTTGGTATACCGAACCCACCTTGTGGTCTCTAATCGGGTCGTAAGACTACCCTTAATTGGTTACGCCATACTCTCTCCCTCAACACCGAATAACACTGGGTAAAGATACCTGACTCCAGAAACCATTCATACGGACCGGCCCACGCATTTCCTATCTCTCTCTAATAGCCAAACGGACTCACTCGAACTGTGACCGACCTACTCAGTCTCCTTGCAAACACTCTCTCGTCACCAAACGACCTATTAAGACTACACCGAATTAAATCTACCTGTCATACCGAACCTTATCCCAGCAAGGGTTTATCGACCAGGTCCTACTCTAGAGACTTGCCATCTCAACTTCCTAACTCTCTGCATCATCTACCTCCAGTATGGTTTTCTCCTCTTCACTAACTCCTACCAACCCACTACTACTTCCTTCGCACTGGCTTGGTGGCCCAACAGGAGCCGGCGTCCTAGGAATCACCGGTTTCAACCTAAGACATGTTCAAACCTCAAATTCGTCTTCATCATCTACCGACTCCTACCGTCCGTAATCTGAAGAAAATTCGCAAAATCGAATTTCGAACAAAATCCCTAGCTCGAGAAAGTCGATCGAATGGGAAATTCATACCTAAGAGAGTGAGTCGAGGATTGGAGAAATGAGAGATTTGAGACCGAAGTTCGTTTTGATTTGTTATCAGTGGGAGTTGTGGAGAAGACGCACTGGATTTACGATGAGAGAGGAAGGTTAAGTAGTAGCTGAAGTTCGGGGGAAGGTAGAATAAAAGGTCCCGTGGTGTTGAAGTGAAAGCGAAGAGAAGAAAAGGAGAAAAGTTAGCTTTTATATGAGGAAGGGGAGGTCAACCGGCATTAACCAGTGGACCTGGTCAAAGTATCTCACTGGTTCGGTGAATATCGCTCGGCAATGAATATGCTGAACAAGTGGCCCGATGTGTGTATGTCGACCGGACCGCACCAAAAATGGTGGCGCAATGGAAAAACAGATTCCGCCCGATGGGTGGAGAAGAGTGGGAAGCATGATTTGCTTATGATTCAAAGTGCATCATGATTGACTCTCACGATGCGCTTTGGGGGGCAAATGTTACCCAGTTGCTTGGCCCGACTACGAGAGGCAAACTGTTGAGTGCCATTCGGAATGCAAGTGTCGTTTGGATTAGACGTGTCGTTCGGCATGCAAATGCCATTCGGCCTAAGTGCATCGCTTGGCATCATTCATTTGAACACCATCGCTCGGCATCCTTTGTTTGACCATCATCGCTCGGCTAAAGGAAAGATGCCGAAGGAGCACAATGCATGTCGCTCGGTAGGGGTGGCTCGACACAGAAGAAGTCGGCCCAAATGAACATGACAAAGTATTCTAGAACACACCGCTTGGTCAAGGGAGTGAAGCCATACAACAAAATCCACCGTTCGTCGCGACTTTAACAAAGTGAACGAAGTGAGGCCCTCGGCATGACCTCGCTTCGAGTCAACTACCCAAGGTCCACCCTTCGGTCTACTCACCTGGTTCGGCTCAGTATATTTGCATGGACCGATTTACTCACCTGGTTTGGTACCAGGTGTTGGTTCGACCGAGAAGAATAAGTGAATGATGGCTCGGTCAAAGTAGACGAGTAGGTGGAGAATGGTTCGGCGTATATCGCTTGGCACTTACCGCTCGGCCAATATCGTTCGGTAGCTAGTCTCAGTAATTGTAGATCGGCATACCTGGTTCGGTGCATTCTAGAGAAGTTAGTAGGTTATCAGGCCTACAAAAAAGTGAAGCGATCGTCCCGACTTCACTTCGAATCAACCCGCTATTTGCTTCGGGTCTCCTGAGGGCTTACTTCGAGCCATTTGATAATCGATCATCGACCAAGACATGGTGGGTCAGCATTTCTGGATCGGCATTTGACGTTCGGCATGTCTCATTTGGCAAGCCTGGCTCGGTGTGCAGAAGTCACCTACCACGGGCCGAAGTACCTTGTTCTTGGGCCCATGGAGGAAGTCCGGCCTATCTTCACCTATAAATAGAGGGGTAGGAGTGCAGTGAAAAGGGACCTTTTTTCGTGAACTCCGGGGAGACTCTACTATTTTCAAGACTCATTACTTTTCTGTTAGAACTTGTATTCAAGTTATTGGGTGTAGGAATTGTATCTATATTCAATTATTTGAAATAGCAATAAAGGTTAAACTCAAAGTGGAGGTAGGCGGTTACGCCGAACCACCATAAATCTGGTGTTCTAGTTTTTGTAGTTAATTTTTCATACATTCCTCCATTTTTATTTTCTATCTTCATTAATCTCTCTACACAAATCTTTCTTTGGGTGTTAGTGACCAATTTTGGTGCTAGCAAGTAAGTTTCTACATTCTTTTTAGTTCAAACAATTTCAAGCTTTGGTTTAATTCGATTGAGTGGAATTTAAAATTAATTCATTTCCCCGTGGATCGATCCGTACTCGCATACGTACTACAATTGTATGCCATGCACTTGCGGTTATTTTAATGATTATATTTTTACGATGGTTTTCTAACCGATAGAAACTTCAACTTGGCCAAAAGTTTGATGATGATACAGAGTGGATAACTTGTGGGTTATCGAGTACTTTTTCCTTCGAGTTTAAAATGAATGAGTACAGAAATAGGTTCCATTATCGTTTATTATATTGCAAGGTCTTCTAAACCTTGAGAAGATGTTTTCTTTTATGAATTTCACAACAATTTTATGGCCATTCGTTTTAAAGGAATGGCTTCAATCCATTTAGAGATGTAATCAACGGTAAGAAGAATGTACAAATTTTAAAAAGAGTTGTGAAATGGTCCCATAAAATCAATACCCCAAACGTCAAAGATTTCGATCGTAAGAATGGGGTTCAACGTTATCATATTTCATCGAGAGATTCTTTCTAACATTTTGCAGCGACCGTAAGTTTTACAAAACTTGTACGCATCTTTGAAAGGTGTAGGCCAGTAAAAACCACATTGAAGCACATTTTCCATGGTTTTCTTCGGACCGAAGCGATCACACAAGCTTGGTCATGAAAAAACGAAAGAATACTCTTGATTTCATAATTTAGACTGCAACTTCGAATTATTTGTCCAGAATAGTACTTAAACAAGTATGGATCATCCCGATAGAACTACTTGACTTGGGAATAAAAATTTTATTTATATTGTTTCGATCAAAATGAAGGAGTTTCTTTAGTGACCAGATAGTTCACTATTTCTGCATACCATGGATCGATGAAACAGAAAGGAGTTGTTCATCAAGAAAGTTCTCATTGATCGGTAAAGAAGATGGTGCATTTGGAAGACATGACTGATGATTAGCAATGATGTAGTCGGGTCCTTTTTTATTTGATTGTAAGATCGAATTCTTGGAGCAACAAGATCCAACGGATCAAACGAGAGTTAGAATCCTATTTGGCGAAAAGGTATCTAAGAGCGGAGTGGTCAATGTAAATAGTAATGTGTGAGCCAATCAAAAAAGGTCGAAACTTTTTGAACAAGAATACCGCTAGAAGCTCTTTATCAGTGGTCATGTAATTGAGTTGAGCTTCATTTGGAGTCATACTAGCGTAGTAGATGACATGAAAATTTTGTTGAAGCGTTGTCCAATGGCAGCACCAACTGCAAAGTTAGAAGCATCGCACATTATTTCAAAAGGAAAATCCCAATTGTGTGAGTAAATGATTGAAGCAAAAACGAGTTTGTTGTTTAGGTCAACTGTTTCGTTATCGAAATTTTCTTGAATGAAGTTAACTTCCAGCGTTTGGTCTTGTGATTAATTTGATTGATTTTCAAGATTGAAGATGTTAAGATCCAAAGTCATGCTAAAAGAAACTTTCGTCGAACCGTTTTGAAAATTGATTAAAGCATTTGAAGTAGCCAAGAAAGGTCGGCCTAAAATCAATGGAATTTGACTCATTGGATTATTCACAGGTCGAGTCTCCAAAACGATCAAATTGAAGAATATGAAATTACCAATTTTGATGAATACGTGCTCGATTTCTCCCATGAGTTTTTTTACCAAAAGATCGACAAATTGAAGAGTTATTTTCATCTGTTTTAGTTCACCTAAGTCAAGTTGTTTGTAAACGGAATAAGGAATCAACCTGACACTCGCACCCAAATTAAGTAAGCATTTACTAATCATTTTATCTCCTATCGTGCATGAGATTATCGAATATTCAGGATCTTTATATTTGATGGGAATTGAATGGGACAAGACTTCGCTAAGTCCAACGACTAAGAAAATTTTCTTAGGTACATGAGTTTATCGTTTTGGGTACATAAATCCTTGAAAAACTTAGCTTAAGTTGGTACTTGTTGAATGATATCAACAAGCGGGATGTTAACTTTGACTTGTTTAAAAAATTACAACATCTTTTCCATTTGGTCAGAATGTTTCCTTGGTCGAAGCTGATGTGGAAATGGAACACGATACTCAGTAGGTGGGTCTACTTGAATAGAAGAATTTGGATTAGAGTTTGATTCGATGTTTGGATCAATTTTTGTTCAGATTCGTTTGTTGTTTCAGAAGTGTCAAAAGGAATTTCCAGTAAATCATTTGGATTAACAACTTGATTATCGATTTGTTTACCGAAAAAAGTCGTGATAGCATTCATTTGGGTTACGTTGCTATCTTGAACTAAAAGCTTTGATTTGAATTCGCTTTTTGATTTCTAGGATTTGGAACTGGCTGACATGGAAATGTGCCTCATTCACATTCAGTCATAGACGCGACTAATTAACTCATTTGCATTTCAAGTTTGCAATAGATTGACTCGTATTATGCATGTACGAGATTAACAAATTTTGCAAATTACGTTTGATTGAAAGCTTTAAGTTGTTGCCTAAGCCAAAGTTTTAAGACATTTCTCAAGTGAACTTAATCATCTGTCGTCTTGGGGAGCAAAAGATTGTTGCGGTTGATTTTGAGACGTTGAAAGGGAGGATTCGAAGCATTATTTGGACATGCTGGAAAATTGGGACGAACCGAATTCGTGTTGGGATTATTTTGGTTCCAAGCAAAGTTCGGATGATTTCTCTAACTAGAATTGTACGTTGGAGAAAATTGGTTATTATTGTCCTTATTGAAAGCGTTGAGTTGTTCAATCGAATTAGGGCACTGATCGACTATGTGATTCGGATTGTTATATTTATAGCACATGGGTTGGTAAGTTCGATTCATTTGGTTGGATGAGGAAATGCAGTCGAGTTTGCTGATCACTACATCGATTTTAGTTTCCAAAGATGAAGATGATCCTATCGAGTGTGAGCTATATTGTGAGTAAATTGATTTTTTAGTAGAACTCCCATTTGGATGATTATTCGGTGTTAAGTTTTCAAGAAATTTCCAAGCATCATCGTGATATTGGGCGAGAAAATTTCCATAGCACATTGATTCAAGCATGGTTCGTAAACTGTTTTCAAGTCCATCGTATAAGATTTGGCAAAGGATCCATTTTTTGAAATTATGGTATGAAATTTTGTCAAAAGCTCTTTAAATCTTTCAAAATATTTTTTGAAAGGTTCACCCCTAAACTGATGAAAATTGACAATTTCATTTTGGATTTTAGTTTTTTCCAAAGGGTTAGAACTTTCTTAAGAAAACTATAACAAATTCTTCTAAGTTTTAATCGAGTTTGATGATAAGTTTTACAACCATTTTTCTATGTAATCGATAACGACAAATGGAATTAACTGAAGTTTGATTCCATCATCGCAAAGCTGTTGGAGTTTAATGGTTGCACAAACTTGTTCAAATTTCATTAAGAAAATGTATGGTTGTTCAAAGTTACCAAATTTTAGGAGCATGACAATTTAATTGGAATGAATTTTGAAATGGTTACCCGTTGGGACGGATAATGTGATACAAGAAGGAATAGAAAGTCTATCGAGAAAGATTCTATCCATGAGAGTTCGAGTGGCCTTTTTCGTTTGCATTGTTGAAGTATTGTTTGTTCGAGTTAAATGATTTGTTGTTGTGTCACAAGTCAAAGTATTGATCCATAAGAAAAAGTCAAGAGAGAAAGAAGTGAGAATTGAGTTGCAGGATGAAATAAGGTTTGGAAAATGAAGTGAAAAATTGTTTTTCTATATGTTTTTTTCTTATAAAGGCCAAATATTTGCCAAGAAGGATTAATTTTTCAAAAGGAAGATTTGATTGTTATTTTTTGGATTTTTCAAATTTTTTTATATGTTTTTGCTTTAGAAAGGCCAAATATTTACCAAAAAGGATTTATTTTTCAAAATGGAGATTCTGTTTTTTGGATTTTCAAATTTTTTTTATATGATTTTGCTTTAGAAAGGCCAAATATTTACCAAAAAGGAATTTTTTTTAAAGTTTTTGTGTTTTTTTGTTTTTCTAAAATGAAAAAAACAAACTCAAGTAAAATGCTTATTTTTTTGGATTTTTGATTTTGATGAAAAAATTCAATGCAAAAGATTTTTTTTTGGATTTTAGATTAAATAAGAACTAAGTTAAGTAAAATGCACAATTTTTTTATTTTTTGGATTTTGTTGTTTTCTTATATATATTTTTGAACTAATGCAGCTAAGTGAGTGTAATGACTTAATTACAAATTTTCTATCCTAGTAGCTCCTGACCCAGAATTGTATAATCACACTTTATCTTAATCCAACAAAATATTTTTTAGCCAGGTAATGGGCAAGAGTTATCGGTGCACCTCGAATCACCGTAGCAATCTAGCCGAATGTGTAAGTATTTTCAGAGAAACAATCACTATAATATTTACGAATCACCGTAATATTTATATATGATTATTGCTATACCATAGCCTAAACACCAAGAAAATAAATTGTTTAAAGAAGATAATTTGTAAAGATATAATTAAGCCCTAGGTGAGCTCGTGACACCCTTAAGTCTGATATCTAACTATTATTACTAGCAAATTCTAAGATGAAATGCAATTTGTGTGCCAGGGATGGGGTGATGAATCCTTCACTTTATGTGGATTTGGGTGTTGCCCTTAGAAAAGAAAATAAGATGATACAAATGCAAAACAAAAATTAAGTGTGATGTTTACAATGCAACAACGAATGAAATTCTATTTTTGTTTTTTTTTAATTCTTTTTTTATAAAATGCAAGCAACCAAAAACTCAAAGCAAATAAAAAAAAAGACGAGAGCACGATAGCAGAGCATGCAGAATTATTAACAATTTATTTTAAAATGGCAATTTTTAAGCAGCGATTTTGCAAGCAAAGTGGAGTAGTTTTTATAAGCAATTGTTCTTTATTCCTACAATTTGCAACCTGAAAAAGGAGAGTCGGATACTATTTTTTTTTGTAAGGATCGAACGAAAACAAAAGAAAAATTAATTTTTTTTTGAAATAAAGAAGAATGAAAGTTAAATACAAAAGAAACAAAGCAAAAAAAAATTCCTGAAAGAAACTTAACAAAAAGCTTTAAACAAAATTAAGAAAAATAAAAATAAACACTCAAAACAACAAGCAACACAACACATACATTCAAAAAGTTAAAAGCCCAAAACAAATTTGTAAACCACCATTTTCTCTCTTTTTTTGGATTTTTACTTCTCTCTACAAACACTCAAAACCAAAACCAAAACCAAAGAGTTAAAAATAAACACTCAAAACAAATTCCATCTCTTTGTTAAAAAAACGAAAGAAAAGAAAGAGGCGAATTAAAAAAAAAGAAATTGCGATCTGAAAGTAGATTGGGTATTTGTCTTCGAAGACTGAGGTTTGAGTGAATTTTTGGTTATTTTGTCTTTGGCGGATGGTGGTTTTTGGCAATTATGATTTGGGATTCCAATGTTTAAGTGAATGGGGAGGAACGGAATTGGGTAGTGCAGGCCTTTGCGTTGCAGGCTCTAGGAGTGTACAGATTTGATGAGTGGAGGATATGGTGTTGCGATGATGGTTGTATGTAGGCTGGTCGTTGTAGCAAGGCGGTATGGTTGTAGTATGAAATGTAAAGACTAAAGCAGTGAATGTTGGCAGTGGGGAGGTTTAGAGGTGATGCAACAGTTTTGGGTGGTTGAAGTCGATCAGTTAGCGTATGGCAGAAAAGGATGGTTCGTTGTTCAGGTATGAGAGATCAGCAGTTTTTTTTTGTATGGTGTAGCTAGTCAGTGGTTGCAATAGGCAATACTGGTAGTTGATGTAAGTGCAAGAAAACGGTGATGTTAAGGTTATGTGACAGTGGCTGATGGTTAATGGTTTGAGCAGTGAGTTGAAGTGATAGAACTATGTATGCAGTGGCAGAGATGCAGGAGGATAGTGAAATTAAAGTATGTTGTTGCTGTTGTTTGGGATGATTAGGTTGAAGAAGTATGGTTTGTGGATGATGGTTTGTGTATATGGCAGGTTGTAGAGGATGGTCAGAGAAGGGTTATAGAGTAAATGAAGTCATAGGGTAGTGTTTGCAGATGGCAGAAGTGATGGAAGATGGTTCCAGTGGTGGATGATGTTGGAGATATGCTGAAGTATGTTATAGGCTATGGTGATCGTAGTGGATGTGTTGTCAAGTTTGGCCAATGAAGTATGTTATGTGGAGGTATGTGGATAATATGGTCGATTAGCAGTGTATAGATTGATGTTATAGTGAAGTATGGTGGCAAAAGGAGTTGTAGATATAAATGGATGGATGTGATTGTGAAGGTTGTAGAGGGGTGGATGTTGCTGTTGTATGTGCACGGTTTTGGTTAGTATGTGCACAGTTTTGGTTTGTTGAGGTAGTTGTTGTATGTGCACTATGATGGTGGTTTGGCAGCAGTGATGACAGGTTGTGGGAACTGAAGTTGTTGTGTTCTTGGAGGTTGAAGTTTGTGCAGAGAAGTTGAAATTGAAGTATGTGTAGCAGCAGTTTGATATTGATGTGCAGGGTGGAGATGGAGATTGTGGGGAGGCAAGTAGAAATAGAGGACAGTAGGGAAGTGTATAGGCAGATGTAAAAAGAGGAAAGTAGGGGCAATGGATGTAACAGAGAATGTAGATGTACATAGAGAATGAAAGTGGAGAAATAATTTAAAGTGCAACAGAGAATGTAAAATAATTTACATAAAATATAAATAAAAAAATGTAATGGAATGTATATATATTTGTTTCGAAATGAAATTGTGTGTGTATATATATTACTAGAAATGCAAGTGCAAATATAAAAACAAAAGGCGCACAAATCATATGGAAGAAAAAATCACACAACAAACACAAAACACAAAATGTTCTTTTTTTTAAATGCAAATCAATGCATAAAATGAATACACAATAAAATCAAATAAAAATAATTCGAAGAGCAAAATTAAATCAAATCTCTTCCCCGGCAATGATGCCAAAACTTGTTGGATAACGGTATTTTTCTATCGGTTAGAAAATCGCCTTTAAAAATAAAATCGTTAAAATAACCGCAAGTGCACGACATACAATTGTAGTACGTATGCGAGCACAGGTCGATTTACAGGGAAATAAATTAACTTCAAATTCTACACAATAATATTAAACCAAAGCTTGAGATTGTTTTAACAAAAAGAATGCAGAAACTTACCAAAACTAAAGTGAGTAAAAATATGAGATTAAGAGACAATTTAAAGGCAAATCCACTTTTATACTCTCACATAAATCAACACAAAATCAATCTATGATCTCTTATTTTAATCTAAGTAGAATTAATGATGTATTTATCATAAGTATGATCTATTTATGTTATTAATTGACATAACTTAAACCATCTAATTTTGTACAACAACTAAAACCACTTGTTAATTGTAATGAAAATGAATATGAAACTAAAACAAAAACTATTTTAAGCATGATCTATTTATTGTTTTTGATTAGTTACATAGATCATCGGATTTTGATTCTATTTTAATTCTATAATCAAAATCACTTAGTTAGATGACGATGTAAATTGTATTTATGTTGGATTAAGCATTGCTTATTTGTGAGAAATACTAAGAAAATAATGAGTGTGAATATAAAAAGAAATTGGTATAGTTAATAAATCAATTCAACTAAACATGTAAGCTATACGTAGATCATTTTATTCTCATAGTAGATTTTGATCCGGATTTGAGCGCACGATTTTGAGGTGATTTACACCGGTCGGAGTTAGGATTTTTTACTCGATTTTTGACGATGAATACATGATATGGATTTTTGATTTGATTTTGAAGTTTTCTATTACAGTATATAGCTATTTAAGGAGAATGGAAGTTTCTAATCAAGAAACTGGATCAAAGCCTGCTTTAGAGTGGTCGAGTGGATACAAGCTCAAAAAGTGAAATTTGTATGATCGAGCAAGCGATTGGAATTAATATTACATACGGATGGTATATGTACTTCGTATAGAATTTATTTTAATTTTATGTTCAACATCAGCAAAATGCAAAATTATACGGCTATGAAATATATGGTTGGATATCATTTGTAAGTGACATGCGGGATCATGGAATCAAATGCTAGTTGAAGCTTTAGATTTCATAAGTAGAGTTATTTGCCGACAAATAAGTACGTATTTATGTATCGTTATTTAGATTGGATGATTTTATGCCTAGATATGAGAGGCCACTTGACTTTTGTTTTCTTTTGTTGGTTAGGCCAGTGGTGGCGGTTTGTAGTTTTTCTCGATCGAGTAGCACAAAATAGACACTGTTGAAATTTTCCATGATTTTAAAGACTTTAAAATTTAATAATCCTTTTCAACCAATTGATTTTTAAAAAAGTATAAGGATTTTCAAACATTTTTCCCACCTTTAGAATTTCAGGGATTAAATTCTTTTTAAGGGAGAAGAATGTAACGACCTAGAATTTTGGTCATTGGATTTTAAATATTTGATTAAAATAAAATAATGCAATTATTCGTTTTTATTAGTTAAACAAGTTGAATTCAAATATAGAGGTTGTTTAAAATATTTGAATTATGAACTTATATTTGAATAGTGTTTCAAATAATTGGATTCTAAATTTAATATTAATTAAATGTTTTAAGGGTCTTATTATATATTAAATAAATATAATAACCGTGAATTCCTTCATAAATTTATTTATAGTAATAAAAGGCTAAAATAATTAATAAGTAAATAAATTTTTATTTTTATGACTCGATTTTTATTGGCATATTTTTAATTAATTTATTTGATTTGTCCATTATTTTTAATTTGGAAAAGATTGAAATTATTCGTTTGACGATTTGTCGGCAAACGGCAATGTTTTTGTGATTTTTCAGATTCAACTAACCGATGTATATTATTATTGTTTTGGAATCACGTTGTTGTTTTGAGCGTGATGGTATGTTTGTTTTGTCATTCGGGGTCCATGCGTGAAATGAAAATCGATGCGGTAAAATGTCCAAAATCGCAAATATAATGTAGTCAAACCCTTATCCAACCCACCACCACACATTTCTAACTTCTCCATTTTACTGTTACATTGCAAACCAGAAAACTCATTTTATCTCCTCCTTTAAAAATGAAAAAATCAATTCATATAAAATCCATAAAAAAATATAAAGCTCGTGCCTTTGGATTTAGAAAGCTTAATTCTACGTATGGTTAAAGATTTGAAGGCAATAGCTCCTAGTTGAGGCATGCAACAGTAAAGTTGTAAGTAGGAATTAAACAAGGGTTTGGGAAATCTTAAGTTTTTATCCTCTTTTGGAGAAATGGATGTTGTAATCGGGTTAAGGGGGTCAAATGTCACTTGGAGGCTGAAGATGGTGGGGCTCGGCATTAGGTAGGGTGTCATGACCGATTGCATGCATGTGGAGCTATCTCAGGTCGTGATCCATATGTGGCCATTGAGCTTAGGTTCAAAGGGTCCGAGGGGTGGAGTTTGCGAGTGGAAGTTTGTTGGCATCATCGGTTGTGGGTTCCGTTGGATTCTCAAGTAATAATCTGCAAGATCAAACATCACTAAGCTACATGCCATTATGTTGCAAGTTTCCAGCGCAGATAGATACATTACATCATCATTGTTTCAATTGTACAATATTCTATAGCAAATGCACCGTCTAATGCACTTGATTTGCTTGCTTGCATATTGAATATCTTCACAAATACAGTTAATTAGTTGAGCGGCCAATTAGATGCACATGTTTATTTTTGAAGTAAGAAGATGAGTATATAAATATATACTTACAAACACACAAGGCCACTATATAGATATATACTTACAAACATACATAATAACGATATTTTGTCAACTTCTTTGGAGAAGGTCGGATTTTCTAATTTCAATTAGAGGCATGCAAATTGTCAAGTGATGACAACTCATCTAATAGTGATATTTGATTACTTATTTATACAATATCTTATCTGTATTTCTTCCGAATAAATAACCAATGACTTACATATAAATTACATATATTTTAAAGATTCCACTATTTATTGTTCTCTTCATTGTTCACTTTCTTCCCTTTCTTGTTTATACATTTTGCATATCAGAACCTCTTTTGTATTTTATTATGTTCCGAATACCTTCTATGATTTCACACTTCTGTGAAAACCTTATGGTCTAATTATCCATTTCTATGAAGGTTAGCGATAACCCTATGAAATTTTTACAGCATTTTGTGTTCTGTTCATGAAATATTAGCCACTCTACATATTATTGCATTCTGTATACTTCTTTGGAAATCAATCATAAGTAAACTACCAACTATAGTTTGAAAATTTTGTAACTGTGCATATTATGAATAATATCAAGAGTTTGCTTCCAATTAAAATGATGTCTTAAATAGTAACAGCTACCGCAATGCAAATTTGAAATCAAATTTTGCATGCCTGTGTTTATAAAGAGAACTTTTTATAAAAGGTATTTCGATTCTTCTAACTTTCCATGTTTTGGTTGAAATAAAACAAATATGAACTTGGACATTTAAAGGAAAATAATATCATTCTGCTGTTTGAAAATGACTCTTTATTTAGAAATCTGCATTGTTTCCTCATTTATACATTTATCCATCTTCGGATTGCATACATGTAACAGTAGGTATATGATAATAATGAAAAAAATAAAGTTAGAGATTGCTAAAATATGATATTTTATATGAAATAATGATATACTGGGTCTACCATATTGAGTGCTACAATAAGAGAGCAACATTACAAGTTAATCTGATTCAGTCCAGATTAATGATAATGGGTTATTTGTGTATTTTTAACGACCAATGCAATTTTGTTGTGTTCAGCAAGAACAATCAATAACAAAAGGTTGGTTAATGTTGTATATGATGATTATTTATTTTTTCAGTTCACTGTAAATAACATGGTTAGAATTACTTGATGAACAGAATAATACAACTTTGTATTATCATGTCATAATGTTTAATGAAATGTTACTAGGTTTCTGCAATTGGTAGATAATACAAACTTTTAATGATTTCTCCATGTATCCTTGATCAATAATCTACCTTAAACTCATGCAACAACATACGGTTTGAAACGATAAATTCAACAACTACGGGTACAAAGACTAACATTTAGTCCTTGGTTTATTTCAGTTTCCAATGTAAATAATTAAAAACGAAAACATAAAAAAAAAAGGCAAATTTTCACTCTATGTACAAGATTAATCATGCATGAGTCTGGTTTTTACATGCACTTTTTCTTGATGCCGAGATGAAAAAAAGAGTTTGGTATGAGATGAAAAAAAGAAGATCTCTTATTACTTCATTGCAAATTTCTATTGCTGCGAATTTCAAAATATACTCTCTTTCGTCATGCTAAAATAAATAACAAACAAACAAACAAAATAGTAACTGAATCATGTATAAGAAGGATAACAATAAGAAAAGAAGAGAAAACTACTCTAGTTCAGTAAAGTTCCCTTTTAATGTAATCAAAAGTAACTTCCATTGCATGGTCGGTTATTCCATGCATTGTGTAAGTCTTTCCGCTGCTTGTGTGACCATATGCAAAAATGGTTGCTACAAGGATCCATATGTGAACGTAAACACATGCACCTCCATTGCACATTAAAGTACATAATGGACATGTATAGAGTGAGACTGAGAGATCGACTTACAGTTAATACCACTGATAACTGAAAGTGTAATTTCCTTAGTTGCTTCCCCATAAACTTGTGCTTGTAATACCTTATGTTGAGCTGACATGGATTATATATTTAATTTTGTGGAAATTAGCCACAAGGGCCTCTTTAGCAGGTGCAACTAGTTTCTAGGATACACAACTGAAATAATTACTTTTAAGGACAAAATACAAAATAATTAGTTTCTAAAGCCTAAAAACATATGAAATTATGTCCTTGAAAGTAATTGGACTGCTAATTTTGTCCTTAAAAGTAATTATTCTGCTGACTTTGGCCATGAATTAATTTCTGTGGATGTGTATCCTAGAAACTAATTGGACTGTAAAGTTTGTCCTTCTAGTGAAATGCCCCTTTAATTTTCTTTTTGTGCATATAGTACATGGAGTTTGTATGATTGTATCAATCAATTAACCTTGCACGGGGATACTTTGAACCGATAATGTCAACTTGTGCATATCAAACACCATTTTCCAAATATTTGATATTTCTTTGCATTATCATATACTAGTAGGAACGGATTATTGGATGCTCATCGAAAGCACCCGATAACGGCATAGGACTAACTAAAGCACTTTAGAAAATAGAAATTCCAAAAAAAATCTTCGCCCAGTAATCATAACCAAAACAAGCAGCAAAATCCGTGACTATTTGATTCGGTTCCTCTTGTTTCAAAATGTAACCTGTGTTCTTCTGTTCAATGTCTATTTGCAGATTTTTGTCATCGCTCTCTTTATTACATACATACGGCCATGAGAACCAACACTTCTATCAATATATTCGATACCACTAAATAAATCAGTGGTTTTTATTTCATTATACATGCATGCATTCATCAACCCCGAGTTTCTTCAGAAAATATCAAACATTTCACAAATCTTTGGCTGAGTAGAAATTAAAGTTAATTCATAATAATACTAAATGGAGGTAACTATTGCAATAGATGTATTTACTGGGGAGATCGGTTGCCGTAAACTGATAACTGAGAGAACGACTTACGGTTATTACCACTAATTTATAAATAATCATAAATTAACTTATTGTTTTTCATTTTATATCTAATTGACACTTGTATTCATCAACAACAATTAACCTGTGAAGACCCGTTTTCCCGTACCCTTTGAATCGACAATAAACCACACATGTCCAACTCAAATTGTACGAAAATACGGAACATGAAGGGTGATAAAGAAAAATAGACAGAACAGAATCTCACACGAATGGAATAACATATATTATTTCAATAATAATATTTACAGCGGAAAATTTTAAAATACAATATCAGAGTCTAACCTAGATTCAGCTTGGACAGTTATAAAACCTGCCCTTACAATTGCTGACAACATCAAACAAAATGCACTAAGCAAAGGCGATGAAAGAATATCTTCATGCGTCCATGAATATCTCCAGCTCTCCCCTGGAACTTCAACTTCCTTCGACTATCCTGAAACTACTCGGATCTGACCCAAGTATTGAAAATACCCGGATCAGGCTTGATAAACCAGCGTGAGAAAAACTCAATAATAAATGACAGTGTCATATATCAGCCTTTGGATAAAATCCTTTGAAATAAATAGTATCTCATAAGACCACGTCCACACATAAACACGAGCGGGTTTTTACCTTATGATAACTAAAACACTTTTATATCAAAACCTTTGATATTATTTCTAATGACATCTCTTTGAAAACATTTGCAAATAAACTTATTAATCTTATCCGAAATGGTTACCCATATAGCATTTCGAGGCTATTCATTACGCCAATACAAACAAAACCGTAGGTTCTTATTGGAGAATGGATTTCCATACAAATGACCAGGCGCAGGATCTACCTTCCGAAATGGGTACACCTCTAGATGGATGTCCCGAGGCACAGAACATCTGCCCTCTACCAACACAAGACCGGCCTACCTCTGTAACTAGATAGTACCGAATATGTCATCCCCCGGTCGTTGCCGACCTTTAACCGAGCGCTCGTTTTCCATACACCACATTAATTAACATCCCGACGTCATAGCGGGAAGAAATATATCTAGAAGGGGATGATCATACCCTAATGGGAATGACCCACATAGCCCTGCTGCATCTAATCCTGTTTCGGTCATTTCCGGTTTGATGAGGCTTAAGGCTACGATTACCTTTTCACAAAGCACATATCAAATCTTTGAATGCCACATTGCCATTTCCGTTAACTACTAATTGCCTTCCACAAAAATACAACCCTTGAGCTCGTATGTCTCAAGGAGGGTGTTAAGCTAAGAGAAGTTGCCTTCTCCGCCACCACTAATGTACGTTTGTAAAAACCAATGTACGTAATCTTTAGAAATGCAACGTCAGACAAACGTCCATACAAGTTGTCCAGGAACAGGACAAACCGAAGGTACTTTCCTCGGCCATTACTAGGCGAGAAGCCCTTGCAATCCGCAAAATCTCCATCACGAGGAGACCACTGCTATATATAACTCTACAATTGGGTGCGACCCGAGCAAATCAACAAGCAGTCCTCACGCTAGGAAGATCCACGGTCTTCAATCACCATCTTCAACATGTCTTCACGTTCGAACGTACACATTGGTTCGAAGTGGTTTTCGGATAGGAATTAACCAAATCCGACTCCGGTTCCTTCGAAATCCAATCATCGATAATAAGTGAATATGAGAATATAGGATTTATTAAGTCTCTTTTCACTTAAATTCTTTTCAGATGATTTCGAAATTCTCTTTCTTTCAACTTAGGATAATTCTAAGTAATTCATTCTTTTGTTTTGGAAAATATCTCAGATTTCTCTACTTAATTCTTGATCCAAATTTCTTAACTTTTAACTTAAGGAAAACATTCCCTTTATAATATCACCTTCCAAAACATCCATTTAATTTAAAGGATTATTCACTGTCCAAAATTGCGAATATAATTCCTTTAACATTTAACTTATCAATTTAAATTGATTTCAGATTTACAAAACGGTGTTTATAAATTCCATTTTTATATCTCACTTGTAAGTCAAAATCCAATACTCTTATTTACCAATTCATTCCTAAAATTCATTATAAATTCTTTTCTAAACTTCACAGGTTCGTAGAAATCATTCATTTTGGAGATTGCTTAACTTTTGGGTAATACCAATCTTCTTTTATTTTGGAAAACTTAACAGAATATTTTTATTTTGAGAGCATCCGGGCTTTCCTTTCGATCTGTTCCACCCCTCGCCTAAGAAAAGAAAACATAGGCCCGGTAAGTTCAGGGCACTGGTTGCTCCATCCCTAACCTTAGTTAAACACCTTGTTTTATCTTCCCAGATCTCACAGGCGGGACAAATGTACTAGTCGTTTCCGCATACTCAGATTTTCAACTTATTTTGGAATTGCTTATAAATATTCCAAATTATCTTTCAAAACGCTTAATTATCCTTTTTAAAACATTCACAATTGATTCTGGGAAACATCATTATTTTTAAACTCATATTCCAAAAATTATACAATTCACAGCATAAAAGTGCTGCGGAAAGTGCTATATAAGCTTATTTGATTAAAACAACTTTTAAACATTCGCTAATTCATATTTTCCAATCCAAATCTTTTTTTAAATCATTTAAATAGATTTATCAAATTTATTCCATATTTTTCCATAATTAAAAAACATCCATTTAAACAGATTTCCTTTTATGGTCACTAAACTGCACTAGCGCGATTTTTCTAGAAAATTGATTTGGACTTAATTCAAAATCTACTTATCGAAACTTTGATTTTCTTTCTTCGTTTAGAAGATATGGATATAATAGTCCGGAATTTTCTTATCTCGAAGAATTCCGAGCAATATTCCACTCTACACATTCATTTGAACTTTTCAACGCGAAATCGCGAACTACCGTTGCGCGACGCGTCTAGTTTTAACTTATTTTTCAACATTTGAAATAATTTATTCAATTTGGATTTCAACACTTAGAAAATCATTAGAAACCATTTTAAATCAATGTTTTCACTTTTTAAAGCTTTTAAAATATATTTTCACTCTTACCACATTAAAATATTATTATATTCCCATTATTTTAATATTAAACTTTAAATCCCAATTTCAACTCAATTTCAATTCTAATCTCAAATTAAACACATTTAAAACTTAGATTTCAAATCTAATTCCAATTTAAATTTCAATTTAATCTCAAACTAAACTTCACTTTTTCAAAATCGATTTTAATTTCAATTTCACTATTCATCTAAATTTCAATTTCTGATTAGCTATTCTTTTCAAATCCGTTTCACTTCAAATTTCAAATTCTCTTTCATTTTAACTTTAATTTCACTTCTAGATGAAAAGAGACTTATTTTTCCACAATTTCTCATATTACTAAAATATGGTCTTACTAATCAAAGTGATTACTTAATCAAAATGAACATATCCAATATTCATATTTATTACTAACATAACATCCATTCAACAAATCACATGCATATGATTTCAAATCTAACATTCACTATTAATATCATAACAGGATATATTATCACAATTCACTTAATTTACAAATTTTCAAATCATCCATATTAACAATCAATTTGGTATAAACATTCATATGTCATAAGGGTGTAAATATGATTGTTATAACATAATCAAAATATAAATTCAAAAGCGATGAGAATTTCTCACCATAATATCCACTCCGTCAAACTTTTATGTAAGATTTCCTCTTTTGCTAACGCGCTATTTTCCAACGTCTCGCTTTTATTGCTTCTTTTCCAAATGCTTTTGTTTTTTCTTTATTTTTCTTTTTCTTTTTCTCTTCTTTTTTTTTTTTTATTTGTGGAAGTGGAGGGTACGGCCTTGGTGTGGGGTGTGAGAGCTTGGGTAGGTGGTGTAGGAGGGTATGGTGTGTGTGGTGCTCGGGTTTTGGACTAGGGTGGCTCGGCCTTGGCTTGGGGTACGGCCTAGGGCTTGGGGAGGTGAGGCCGTGGGTTTGAGAAGGGGTAGTTCGGCCTAGGGTGGTGTGGATGAGGAGGAGGTGGCACGGCTTAGGTATGTGAGGAGGAGGGGGTGTGTAAGTGGAAGTTAAGCTTGTATAAGGTGATGGTTTGGAGTATGGAGGTGATGGCTTTTAAGGTAGAAGAAAAATGGTGGAAGTAGAGAAGGTTTTTGGAAATTTTATGGAATGAAAGTGTAGTAGAAATGAAGAGAAGTGTGGTTGTATTTATAAGTGAACATCTTTAGTAGTAAATTACAATTATACCCTCTTTATTTTTGAATTTAAAAATACTTTTCTTTTATGTGAAAAAGAGTGATTTGATATGTATTAATGGTGATGGTAAGAAAGAAGAATGATTACTTTCTTAGATTTTGTGTTTAAAGAGAAGACTTTGGAATGATGTGATTAGTATTAAATGCATGTATGCATGTGTCATTAACTCCTTATATTAGCTTTCTTTTCACCTTACCATTTGCTCCTTTCCTATGTATAAGCTTAACATCTTATTAATGAGATATGAAGTATAGAAATGATGTTGTTTTATAAAAGGTTTAATAATTATTAAAATTGTCAAATCATACTTTTTACTTTTTTATACATTTATGTGATTATATTCAAAAAGTAAACTCTTTTGTTTTTAGTGATAAATGTAAATGTTTATATAGTTTGTGAACTTTTATTTATAAGTTTGGAAATGTATCAAGTTGCAACAACTTGTCGACAACTTGTTTTGGTTGAAAACGGTGTTTCTGACGACAAAGTTTACAGTCAAAATTTGACGTTTTTATTAAGCTATATATTGATGTAAACCAAACTTTAAAATGAACTTTTTATTTCTTTAAATAAATTAAAACAAGTCTCTTTATATCTTAAAACCATATTAAATTAATATCAAAATCTCAAATTTTACCGTGTATGTAAAACTAACAAAATGCGACAAATTCTGGTTATTTTTGTAAAACGATTATTAACAAACTTTTAAATCTTTTAACATACTTTTATTATCTTTATTAGATATTTTAAATAAGATTTATCCTTTTAAATTTTTAAATCGTTCGAAATTTCTCATTTTCGAAGTAGCGAAAATACGGGTCGTTACATTCTCCCCTACTTAGAAGCATTTCGTCCTCGAAATGAAATCAAAGATAAAGAACTATCAAGGTCAACAATATATGTCAAAGGAAATATTATCACTAAATATAGTCATAAAGTACAACCATTCATCCTAGTCCTAACCTGAGTGCGTACTACACACTTAAGGTAAATACTAAGTCACAAGTCAACTATCTATATTAGTCAACCCAAAATATCAAAAAAAAGAAACACATCCCATATCTTAGCGCGTACTACGTGCTTAAGATAATCATAGCTGATCTAACAATACTACAACCCCAAAAAAAAATGTTTCAAAGTGAAACACTACACATCGGAAGATCCCTCTGATGGAGCTTCCAAGTCTATTTCTTCCGGTTCCTCATCTTCCTCCACCTGCTCCTCCTCATCAATCTCCGGAGCTATGTCCCATCCTAATGGTTGCCACTGCTGGCCTCCTGGGAACCAAGGCTCGTGCTGCTCTATCTCAATATTCTCTAATCCAACATCCTCAGCTATCATCGGAATGGGAGATCCTATCTCCTGAATGGGCGTACCCATATCCCAAACAATCTGCTCATCGTCTTCTGAGTCATCCTCCTCGTAAAATCTCGCATCGTAAATCCCTGAGACTTCCGTCTCTATCACCATGGGCTCTCCGATCAATGGCTCGATCTCTAGGGGCTCCTCCATAGGTTCCTCTTCCTCTGGTTCCTCATCGTCGCTCAAAGGATCTAACATCCAATCATCCGCCTCATGCTCTGCCTCGTCATCTGCTTCTGCTCCTGCATCGATCTCTGCGACTATGGGCAACACATCCTCGTCTTCTGGCATAACTATCAACTCCTCATCGTCAGAGATATCTATCGGGTGGTCAAATGTTCCTGGTACTATACCTGAGGGTCCTCCTACTGGTATATCTTCCTCGTCACTTGTGATTGGTGTATCAACAACTTCCAAGTCTCCATACTTAGCTAAGGCTTCCCTAAAGCTTTGCCTAAGTGCTAGTCTTTCGGTCTTGGTTGGTTTCTACAATTTTATATATGAGAACTTAAAATTAGTTATCATTTTCTATCAAAGATTCCTTTTAAGCTTCTTTTTTTTTTTTTTCTTTTTCTTATTTTATTAAGTGCTTCTTACTTAATTATTATCATCATATTCTTTCTAATGGGCTCTAGCAGAATCAACAAAATAGCAGAATGATAGTTTATATATTAATTCCAAGATACATTCATTCTAAGTGACTTCTAAGAAGTACACTAAAAAAAAAAAGTTTCACAAAAAGTCATACAGTACTTAGATAAGACTTGCTTATACATGCTTAACTAACTTAGACTTCCACTATTCCTTTCCCTTTTTCTGCGGCAGTGGGTGGGCGAATAAGGGTAACAAAAGGCCTCGGTTGTTCTGCCTTTCTGAGCATTGGACAGTCTTTGGCGATATGTCCTATAATGTGGCAGTAATAACAACTCCTGGGGGCAGTTTTCTTAAAGGTCTTGACGTTTGCTCCTAATTTACATTCTTTAGCGAGGTGACCCTTTTGTCTACAATTAAAACAATGAACTTTGTTTTTCTTATGCCCTTTTCTCTTAGCTGGTGCTTCAGTAGTCGGCTGTAGAACAATATCTTCAAATTTTAGGGTATTGCTTATTATTTCCCTAAATGATCCATGGATGAAGCTTATCATGCTACACTGGAGTTCATCACATTTTCTTAACCAGTTCTTGACTTCTATGATCTTTTCTGATCCCAAGAACTTTCTTTGTCTTAAGAACTCGAACTCCCAACAAAGTGAAGCGAAATTCAGTGGGTTTGGTCTTTCCTAAAAAGAATATTATTTCAAATTTTATATTAGGATGATATTTCTTATACCTCTTGTTTCTAATCAAAGTGTCTAAATTTCAAATTACCTTAACTCATTTATAAGTTATAGAACTTATCCTTTCATAATATATTTACCCAAAATTTCAATTTTGGCTTATCTTTTCTATCTTATTGACAAGAATTTTTTCTAAGTGTAAATTTTCACTTTACTTCCTCTAATTACACTTCTAGCTTCAATATTATCATCAAATATCTTATAATCAAATTTGTGAATTTTACTTCACAAGATATTTGTACTTAGCTTTTAAATCCATCCATTATGATAATCACTTAATTATTATTATTTCTTAATACCAAAGGTCTAGGGGTATATGGTCAAAATTTTTAAATTCTAGCTTTCAACTAATTAATTTTATATGAAATATCTTATAGTCAAATTTGTGCAATTCTAATCACAAGATATTCATATTTTAGTTTTGCTAAGCTAAATTACAATCAATCCTTAACCCAAAAGATAATAATATCTCTTTTAATATTTATAATATAGACCTAAGGTAAAATTATTTCATTTACCAATTTCTTTAAAACAAAATCATTTTGTAAAATTAACAAATACGCGCTCATATATATAAATACTCTCATAACTCATTCTAGGGCATTACTAACCCTATCTCTAATGAGTTACTCATCCTAGGATATTACTAATCCTATCTCTGATGAGAATTTACCCATAATAGAGCCAAGGTTCTCGCTTAACCTTCAGCTCTGATACCAAATGTGAAGAACACACTCTGTTACCACGTGTGACGAACGGGCAACTCCTGCACCCGCCCCGGTAGGCTTTTCAACCATCCCGCTACCCTTCTGCTTTTCAACATGGGGGTACTCCTGCTTTTCAACATGGAGGTGACCACAAGTGATACCTCGGATCTACTTTTACGGCAAGCCTCTCGACTATCAACCAACCCTTTCACACTAGGGACATGTAGGGGCAAGAGTCTAAGCTTCGTCACTGTTCACAAAGCGAGAACCCCCTATCATGCTGAACATAATCAAGCAAAACCGATGTACGTAATCTTTAGAAATGCAACGTCAGACAAACGTCCATACAAGTTGTCCAGGAACAGGACAAACCGAAGGTACTTTCCTCGGCCATTACTAGGCGAGAAGCCCTTGCAATCCGCAAAATCTCCATCACGAGGAGACCACTGCTATATATAACTCTACAATTGGGTGCGACCCGAGCAAATCAACAAGCAGTCCTCACGCTAGGAAGATCCACGGTCTTCAATCACCATCTTCAACATGTCTTCACGTTCGAACGTACACATTGGTTCGAAGTGGTTTTCGGATAGGAATTAACCAAATCCGACTCCGGTTCCTTCGAAATCCAATCATCGATAATAAGTGAATATGAGAATATAGGATTTATTAAGTCTCTTTTCACTTAAATTCTTTTCAGATGATTTCGAAATTCTCTTTCTTTCAACTTAGGATAATTCTAAGTAATTCATTCTTTTGTTTTGGAAAATATCTCAGATTTCTCTACTTAATTCTTGATCCAAATTTCTTAACTTTTAACTTAAGGAAAACATTCCCTTTATAATATCACCTTCCAAAACATCCATTTAATTTAAAGGATTATTCACTGTCCAAAATTGCGAATATAATTCCTTTAACATTTAACTTATCAATTTAAATTGATTTCAGATTTACAAAACGGTGTTTATAAATTCCATTTTTATATCTCACTTGTAAGTCAAAATCCAATACTCTTATTTACCAATTCATTCCTAAAATTCATTATAAATTCTTTTCTAAACTTCACAGGTTCGTAGAAATCATTCATTTTGGAGATTGCTTAACTTTTGGGTAATACCAATCTTCTTTTATTTTGGAAAACTTAACAGAATATTTTTATTTTGAGAGCATCCGGGCTTTCCTTTCGATCTGTTCCACCCCTCGCCTAAGAAAAGAAAACATAGGCCAGGTAAGTTCAGGGCACTGGTTGCTCCATCCCTAACCTTAGTTAAACACCTTGTTTTATCTTCCCAGATCTCACAGGCGGGACAAATGTACTAGTCGTTTCCGCATACTCAGATTTTCAACTTATTTTGGAATTGCTTATAAATATTCCAAATTATCTTTCAAAACGCTTAATTATCCTTTTTAAAACATTCACAATTGATTCTGGGAAACATCATTATTTTTAAACTCATATTCCAAAAATTATACAATTCACAGCATAAAAGTGCTGCGGAAAGTGCTATATAAGCTTATTTGATTAAAACAACTTTTAAACATTCGCTAATTCATATTTTCCAATCCAAATCTTTTTTTAAATCATTTAAATAGATTTATCAAATTTATTCCATATTTTTCCATAATTAAAAAACATCCATTTAAACAGATTTCCTTTTATGGTCACTAAACTGCACTAGCGCGATTTTTCTAGAAAATTGATTTGGACTTAATTCAAAATCTACTTATCGAAACTTTGATTTTCTTTCTTCGTTTAGAAGATATGGATATAATAGTCCGGAATTTTCTTATCTCGAAGAATTCCGAGCAATATTCCACTCTACACATTCATTTGAACTTTTCAACGCGAAATCGCGAACTACCGTTGCGCGACGCGTCTAGTTTTAACTTATTTTTCAACATTTGAAATAATTTATTCAATTTGGATTTCAACACTTAGAAAATCATTAGAAACCATTTTAAATCAATGTTTTCACTTTTTAAAGCTTTTAAAATATATTTTCACTCTTACCACATTAAAATATTATTATATTCCCATTATTTTAATATTAAACTTTAAATCCCAATTTCAACTCAATTTCAATTCTAATCTCAAATTAAACACATTTAAAACTTAGATTTCAAATCTAATTCCAATTTAAATTTCAATTTAATCTCAAACTAAACTTCACTTTTTCAAAATCGATTTTAATTTCAATTTCACTATTCATCTAAATTTCAATTTCTGATTAGCTATTCTTTTCAAATCCGTTTCACTTCAAATTTCAAATTCTCTTTCATTTTAACTTTAATTTCACTTCTAGATGAAAAGAGACTTATTTTTCCACAATTTCTCATATTACTAAAATATGGTCTTACTAATCAAAGTGATTACTTAATCAAAATGAACATATCCAATATTCATATTTATTACTAACATAACATCCATTCAACAAATCACATGCATATGATTTCAAATCTAACATTCACTATTAATATCATAACGGGATATATTATCACAATTCACTTAATTTACAAATTTTCAAATCATCCATATTAACAATCAATTTGGTATAAACATTCATATGTCATAAGGGTGTAAATATGATTGTTATAACATAATCAAAATATAAATTCAAAAGCGATGAGAATTTCTCACCATAATATCCACTCCGTCAAACTTTTATGTAAGATTTCCTCTTTTGCTAACGCGCTATTTTCCAACGTCTCGCTTTTATTGCTTCTTTTCCAAATGCTTTTGTTTTTTCTTTATTTTTCTTTTTCTTTTTCTCTTCTTTTTTTTTTTTATTTGTGGAAGTGGAGGGTACGGCCTTGGTGTGGGGTGTGAGAGCTTGGGTAGGTGGTGTAGGAGGGTATGGTGTGTGTGGTGCTCGGGTTTTGGACTAGGGTGGCTCGGCCTTGGCTTGGGGTACGGCCTAGGGCTTGGGGAGGTGAGGCCGTGGGTTTGAGAAGGGGTAGTTCGGCCTAGGGTGGTGTGGATGAGGAGGAGGTGGCACGGCTTAGGTATGTGAGGAGGAGGGGGTGTGTAAGTGGAAGTTAAGCTTGTATAAGGTGATGGTTTGGAGTATGGAGGTGATGGCTTTTAAGGTAGAAGAAAAATGGTGGAAGTAGAGAAGGTTTTTGGAAATTTTATGGAATGAAAGTGTAGTAGAAATGAAGAGAAGTGTGGTTGTATTTATAAGTGAACATCTTTAGTAGTAAATTACAATTATACCCTCTTTATTTTTGAATTTAAAAATACTTTTCTTTTATGTGAAAAAGAGTGATTTGATATGTATTAATGGTGATGGTAAGAAAGAAGAATGATTACTTTCTTAGATTTTGTGTTTAAAGAGAAGACTTTGGAATGATGTGATTAGTATTAAATGCATGTATGCATGTGTCATTAACTCCTTATATTAGCTTTCTTTTCACCTTACCATTTGCTCCTTTCCTATGTATAAGCTTAACATCTTATTAATGAGATATGAAGTATAGAAATGATGTTGTTTTATAAAAGGTTTAATAATTATTAAAATTGTCAAATCATACTTTTTACTTTTTTATACATTTATGTGATTATATTCAAAAAGTAAACTCTTTTGTTTTTAGTGATAAATGTAAATGTTTATATAGTTTGTGAACTTTTATTTATAAGTTTGGAAATGTATCAAGTTGCAACAACTTGTCGACAACTTGTTTTGGTTGAAAACGGTGTTTCTGACGACAAAGTTTACAGTCAAAATTTGACGTTTTTATTAAGCTATATATTGATGTAAACCAAACTTTAAAATGAACTTTTTATTTCTTTAAATAAATTAAAACAAGTCTCTTTATATCTTAAAACCATATTAAATTAATATCAAAATCTCAAATTTTACCGTGTATGTAAAACTAACAAAATGCGACAAATTCTGGTTATTTTTGTAAAACGATTATTAACAAACTTTTAAATCTTTTAACATACTTTTATTATCTTTATTAGATATTTTAAATAAGATTTATCCTTTTAAATTTTTAAATCGTTCGAAATTTCTCATTTTCGAAGTAGCGAAAATACGGGTCGTTACATAACCATTCAGCAACAAAAAAGTTCAAAAATTAATTTTACAGCAGATATTATTAGTTTAAATAGTTATTTAAACTATAAAAACAGAATAACATCTAATTTGTAATATAAAACAACATACGAATAAATTTTGCTCGACATAAAGCTTAAATTCATTTAATATCTTGTCGGTCAAAAACAATTAGGGCTTTTACCTTTTTTGAACGATGGAACCATGGAAGAGTGGCACAGCACGGTGAAGACGACGTTGGAGGATCAGGCGAGATCGGGGATGGTGGAGAAGAGGTGAGCACTGCTTGGGCCATTGGTAAAGTTAGGGATTCAAAGATTTGGGGGAAATTCTACTGGGATTTAACGTTTGGATTCGTAAAGCGTGTTTGTAAACAGGGGTGTAAACGGGATGGACCGGACCAGACCGGACGGTAAGAGATTCGAACAAACATGGACCGGACAAACTTTAACTTCGAACTCTATTCATACGAGTCGGACAACGTACAGACAATGTTCGGACAATAGAAAAACATCGAACATTTTTGGACGGACATTTTTTCGTACATTTTTCCTTGTCCTAATTCGTGTCATAAATGAGAATCATACAGACACGGACCGGACGTCTTACAGCCTTGGACCGAGTCGGACAACGGACTATCTTTTCCTATATACAGCCCTATTTATAAAGATTAAGTTCTAAAATGCATCGAAGATTGATGAGATGGAGCCTTCTGAAACGTTGGATTAGATTTACATTGGCAGATTTTAAAGGCATCACGGTGGCAAAGGAAATTGGTTGTGCCATCTGAATGCCAAAAAAAACTTAAGAAAAATGTTAGGAAGGTGTCACAAAAACATCAATAACTACCATAACTACCGACCCCTTACTGATTCTTCAGTGACGTTCAGAACTTTAGCGACGCCATGCTGTGTTGCCTTACTATGGCGTCACTAATTAATGTCAGAAATCAGCACTCCTTCAAGTAGTGTTAGTTAATGTTACTTTAACTTTTTATTTACACACATATGATATATACATACAAAAACTCAATTCACTCATATCCAAGCCAAACACAAGCTCAAGCACACAAACTCAAGAACACCGCCTACCATCTCCAAATACCCAAAGATCCAAATGTTAGCACCAAAACCACAAGGCAACACCTTCCTCTAGCTCACGGCCCTAACGTATTGATGAAAATTTAGGGAAGATTTGAATTAATTAGAAAAATATTAATGGAGAACAAAGTGGATTGGTGATAATCCCTTTCTACATTTTTGATCCTTTTATTTTCTCTCAAGCTTTGAAATTAACGAAGTGATACAAAGTGACCTTAAATCTCTTCTTTAAATCCTCTTGCTTGCCAATGTCACCCCTTCATTCTTTTCCTATGTGCACCTTACACCTCACCATTTACATAATAAATATCTAAAACACAATTCCCAAAATATCTTTTCCTTAATCCTTCTAGAAGCTTTATTTAGTTTTTACAAAAAATATTTTTAGTCGCTAATTACCTAAATATTGATTGATTATTAACTTTCATTGAGGAAAAAAAAAATCTATTTATCGTTAAAACGATTTTCAGTCACTTCATCGATATTTCATCGAATGGTATAGTTTTGTAAACATTTTTCTAAAACAAGTTTATCATCATTATTTAGTACGTAAAAAAGGTCAATAATGTTATTAATTAACTTTTATCATGACAAGCGCCATCATCTCAGTGGTTAAGTAATTCGGCTTTGGTGCGAGAGGTCACAAGTTTGAAACTTGCGTGGCGTAATTCAAACATATATTGACATATGATTTGTGTTATGTTGTCTCAGTGATATCTTGTATCTAAGTACCATTTCAAAAGGAATAAAAATAAATTTTATCATATTTAATCCAAGAATCTAATATTTGAATAATTGAAATATTTAAATACGATGTGTTCGAAATTCTGAATCGTTATAACAACCGAATGTTAAATACTCCTCTTACCACTAGATATAATTAATTATAATTGTTATAAATTGATTTAATTAATTAATATTTATGAAACATTAGTTATAAAACTTTATTTAATTTGTGTTAACCAATAATAAATATTGTATATATAATTATTATAGAAACACGTATCAATATCGATGTGCATTTGAATTGAATTTAAATGCATATTTATTTGGTCTGGCTCGAAGTAGTTAGGGACCCAAATTAAGGCTATTATGGCTGGATGTATAAAGGGAAAAGGTGGGTTGAATGTTTATTCAAAATTGAGGTGAAAAGGTAGGAGAAAATGGTGGATCTTGATCCTTTTTTTACTTTTTGAACCTACACCTTTAATTAACTAAAATCCCATTTTCTTCTCTTGAATTTTTTTTCTCCTCTCCACTTATTTAGTTTGGCTATATCCTTTGCCTCTCTTTCCTATTTCAAGCTTCCAAAATACAAAATTAAATAAAAATCGAAGATCGGTGGCCGCTGCTTCCAGTTTGGTCACTCTTTCTAATGGTTTAGATATTGATTCAAGGAGAGAACATATTCAACATCTCAATGTGTTTCATCTAGGCTTTGGAAAAGGCATTATTTTAATTTATATTATTTATGTATTTTTATATTATTTTATCATGTCATTATGATATTATTAATAATGTTTATATTATCACAAATTCATATATTTTCGTGCCATTAATATTGGATGAATATGTTTGTATATGTGTGTGTTAAAATAAAAAATAAGAATATGTATATATATAATTGTATGTAAATCATTGGGAAATAATAATAAAAAATTATGTATATTTTAATTTTTGAAAACAAACATTTAATAATATTTCAAAATAAGTTGATTTTAATGCATATATTATATATAATATACTTATAAATTTAGCAACACACACACATATATATATACCTAATATGTTTTCGGTTTTTTAAAATCGTAAATATGTATTTTATATATAATTGTTTTAAATATAAAGTCCAACTTTTACAATATTTATGTTTATGTATAAAATATATGTAATATGTAAATATACAAATTTAACAAATATGTCACATATTTTTTTCTTTTGGATTTTTTAATTTTTTTATATTAGATTTCCGTGTAGAAATTAAATGAAAAAACCAATTTTTTAAACCTAAAGATTTAAAATAATTATACTTTTTTTTGGACAATGTACACACACATATATTATTACTTATTTACATCAAAACACACACACATGCACACACACACACATTTTTCTTATATATAAAATTCTTAATACTAATTGAATATCATATGTACGATTATGTGTGTGTATAAATTTACAAGTTTTGAAATATATATATATATATATATAATTAATTAATATACTAATTTAAATTAAAATTGTTAGATTTTAACTATGCAGATTAATACCTAAGATTTAGAATTTGAACATTAAACTTGAATTTGAATTTATAGTTATTTATATTAAATTTAAAATTATTACATATTATGATATTAACTATGTATGATACACACACATATATATACATATACTTCCACACACACATACACACACACACGTAAACTTTTATATTTTACAAATATCATTTTGTGATATATATATATATATATATAAGTATAAAAACAAATATACGTGTGTGTGTGCGCGCACGTGTATGTGTGCACATACACACACTTACATATTAGACGATGCATGTTTATATGGAAGAGCTAATATGTCTATTGCAGTGTAAATCTCAACTCCATACATGGGCTTGTTAAACCATGTATACCTTTTATGTTGCGCATGCATATATCTATGTGTGTGTGTATGATACACATATTATACTATATATTAAACATAACATTAGTATAATAAGACAAATAAAGTAAAATATTGATTGTTCGCAGCTCTAGTGGTGTTGGTAAGGATTCCCAACCCCTTAGCAAAGGGAGATGGTTCGAGCCCTAACAACTACACTTTAATATCATGTTATTTGCGGAGGCTTGCAATAATCTCTGTTGAAATGTATAAAATCCATTGGATTGAAAGTGCCACCGTGAGGGCCCGACTAAAAATGAGTGGGATTGAGGCGGGTTTTTCTACATCTCTAGCCGGTGAAAGTAGGTTTTTCTTTAAAAAAATAAAATAAAATATTAATTTTATTTAAAATAAATTTAGACTTCAAAGGCTTAATGAGATCCAAAATGGAACAAATTTTTTTAATTTACCCATACCCCATTGTTTGTTGGCCCATATCTACTAATATTTTAATAAAAGAAAATTGTTGTAAATATAAATCGAACATCGAATAACAGTTGGGTAATAGAGTGGTCAAGGGTGTTGATTTTAAATTAAAAGAAAAATAAAACTTCCTTTGTTTTTCATTGGACCACATCCTTCATCCTTATCCCCTTATCTCTTACACCCTAAGTGAACCCGTTCCCTTATATCCTCCTCAGCCTATACCATAATTTTTGAAAAGCTAATGCATGAAGAAAAAAGTTCATTGTGCAATAATTTCCGATGAGAAAAGCTAGCAGCGATGCATTGGTATCAAGTACCGGAGCGCGATGCGTATAACATAGGGATGGTGACGCAATGCCGGAGCAGGCATTAACGGTGGAGGCTCAGTGAATGAAGATGACGGTAGACGGTTGGTCATGCATTGACTTAAACGACTCCTGTGCAAACCTCTGAGCATTTGATTTTGTTAAGTGTGGGCGAACATGGGGAACGACGGCTGCTGCATAGGCACATTTGGGATGTTGAAATCACGATGAGGTTTCTAGAGTTTTGGTGGTTGAAGGCTGGGGCAACGTGTGAGTGTAACTCTCCTTATCTTTATTTTTAGCATAACATCATTCAATAATCTTAATTTTCTATATATTATGCTTGTTTGCATCGATTTAATCTATGGTAGTAAATTTTCTTCATCTTTCTCATCATGTTGTAAAACATTAAAGTATATTAATTCGATAATCCGATCATTGGTGTGTTAAAATCATCTCTTTTTTTATTCGAATCATGTAAAATTAAAATACATAGAGGTTTGGATTGGATTATTGGAACATTGATTTACTGACTAGGCTTGGTATTGATATCTTGATTTCAAAATTTTCAAATTGAATGATATGTTTATTGGTGATGCCTTGGTAGCCTTGGTTATTATTAGTGGATGACTGATGGTCGAATTGTTTGATCGATGATTTTTTAAATTGAATTATATATGGTCGAATGGTGTGCTATATGATTTGATATTGATTGGTTAGACGATAAAGAAATTAACTAAAATGTGTTATTTGAATTATCTAAAAAATATGATATGAATATTTAAAGCTAGTATGGTGTTTCAATTGAATTTTATTTAAAATATATTTGAATTTATTTTTGAAATAAATTGTAATTGATCTATTTAAAAAAAATGAAGTTTATACACACACACACATATGGGGAGGGATCAATAGCCCTCTTTATTCAACCCCAATATAACCTCTTAATTTCAACCTCTCATTTCGGTTTAAATAATTGTATGACGTGATAAGAGAGGGAAAATATTATGATTGAAATAGAAAAGTGTGGCTGAATTAAGGGGCTATGTTTGGAAGCTGAATAAAGGAGGCTGCTGATCCTTCCCCTATGTGTGCACGCGCGCGTGTGTGTGGATTTATTAAATATAAATAGTAGTATATTTGTATTGTTATTTCAAAGCTTTAAAATTTGAGTCTGGTTAGTTTAAACTTATGTGGATCTTTAAAAATAAGTTTAAACCATAAGGACTATGTAACAACCTGATATTTTCAACCATTCGCATCCGCACATGTCGGACTTAAATTGCTCAAAATACCGCATTGTAATAAAATTTCAAGCAAATAAAATCATCAAAGAATCACAGACACAGAAATATCAGAATAACTTGTAGCGGAATATAAAATACCATAGTAGTTCATAAAGCTACTATAACAAAGTCTTAAAACAAAATACATAATATCATTCTGAAAAACAAACACAATAGAAATCCCAAATACATATAAGTTCACTAATACAAGAGCTGAAATATACGAACTGAAAAAGAAATAGATAAAAACTAGATAAACAGAATCTCCAGCGATTCCTAGCTCCAGAAGAGAAATCTAAAGCTGTGAATACTCAGGCTGACCCAAGCGTAAAGTAAAACACAAAACACTCGAGTCAGGGCATACATACTTATATAATGTAAACCAACTCAAGTGAATTATAGTAATAATGCATAATAACTCAAAGGATGCTTAGGATCGCCCATCCTCTATGGGTCCGTTAAACCATCAATTAAACAATAAAAACCGCTATCATAGAAATGCCTAAATTAAAGCAAACTATGCAAATAACAATGTTAATGTGGCTAGGGTAGCGTAGAGCTGCAGCAATCGCTCACCTCTAGTCACACTCTCAAATTGAAGGTGTACATCCAAAATCACAAGGCGGCATACAGAGAAGTGTTCCCGTAGTTAAAATTCTAAAATGGTATTTTATACTTCGAAAATCAAGTATCATTTCAAAATTCAATATCATTTCAAATCCATTTTAAAATATCAAAATATCATATCCTTCCAAACCTCATTCATTTTTATATAATTTAAATACCATTACAGATCACATTTCAAAATGGTTTATATTTCAAATCAAAATACTCCATTTAAACCAACTAAAATGAAGTTATTATCAAATATTCAATTCCCAAAAATTTAGTCTTTTTAGAATTCATTTATTCACTTAAATACATTAAAACAGTAAAATTTCAGCTTTCCACAGCATTTAGAAAATGCTGTGGTAAGTTACATTTGAAAACAATTCAATTCAACAAAGACAACATTTAAAACAGCTGTAATACTTCAGTTATATTCAAAAATCTCATTTCAGCCAACTGCGGCACTTACAAAGTGCTACTGTAGCTCTTTTATTAATTTCAGGTTTTAATTTTTATTCTGCAACTACAGCACTTACCAAGTGCTATAGCAGCTCTTAGTTAATTTTAGCATTTTAGTTCACTTGCATCAACCACAACACTTACAAAGTGCTGTCGTATCCTTTACAATAGATTTTAACTTAACTTCAGAAACAATAGCATTTCCGAAGTGCTGTAAATTTAATTTTCAGATTTTCAATACAACTTCAGCAATAATAAAATTCCAATTTAAACCATTTGAACTTGTAAAATTTCATATTTTTCCACTTTAAAATGGTCATTTAAAATACCCTTTAATTTATGACTTTTATAAAGTAAAATTTATACATAAAATCAAATTTCTAAATAATTCACTTATTAAATTCAAGCATACAAATTTTCTATTCTTTGCATTTTAAACATTAACTTAATAATTAAGTTTTAATTACCATTCAAAATATAAACTTAATTTCCATTTTATTTACTTAACTTGACATTTATTCCTAAACCAAGTTTCACATTTCCAAGTTAAGTTATATTTCAAATTACACTTTCAAACATTCATTTATTTATTTAACCATTTAAATTCATAGAAAATCAAATATATTTTATTAAGTCATTTTAAATCCAAATTTAAATCAAATTATCATATTTTATTTACATAAATCAAACTCCATTTTTAAGCAAAATCAAAAATTCAAAATTTATTTATATTTCAAATTTCAACTTAACCATTCATTTATTTCACACTTTAACTTATAGAAAAATCATTAATACATTATAAAAATCATTTAAATTCAATTTAAATCAAAATCCCATAATATTTACATTTTAAAATACTTTAAAAATTCCATAAAAAATATATATATATAATAACCACGGGTCTGTACAATATTTTCTAACCTAGGTCAAGTGATACAGATAATATATCATTTCAATCCGTAATTTACAAAGAAAAATCCGGGTTCTATCATTTCAAACCCGCAATCCCAAGTTAAATAAAATAAATAAAAATCGCTGAGGCTTATCATTTCAGCCCATAATGATTTTTCCCCATTCTAAAGTCCGTTCGGGTATGTATCATTTCAACCCATAGTGATTCTATTCTACAGGGAACTTGTAGTGTGAGAACAGATATAAATAAACAGTATAGCAACATATGGAAGTAACAGATGATATGACAGGTATATAAACAGGGTTAACATCATATAATTCATATCACAGGCAGGTATAGCTTGATATAATAATTTCTACAGATTCACATGTTGTCAATTCACAATTTATATAAATGTCGTGAGTGAATACTCACCTTTAATCTGGAGATAGCAAATCAAAACACACCGAATAAATCCAAAAAGCACGATACGGCACAACACAACATGATTATGGTTTCAAGTGAGGAGAGCAACAACCAAAACAAAACAAACAAGACAATATACATATACATACATACATACATATATATATATATATATATTCTTAACACAAAACACATTGAAACAATTCGAATTTAAAATGCAACAATGGATAAAATAGTTAGACCTTGATTTTACCACTCCAATGCTTGGTCTAGGGACTCTTCAGCTCGGCCATGATGTGATATAGCTCAGGTTTGGGTAAGGTATGGCATCAAAACTCACGGCTACATGATTGTGAAGAGGTAGGAGAGTTGCAAAGTGAAGTATACAAAAGGTCAAGGCAAATAGGTGAGGTTTGGTTCAACTTTTGGCTCGGCCTGGTCATCCCATGGGCTCGGTCATGCTTAGGTCACGTCTGAACATGTCAGGTGATGGCTGGAGCTGCAGCTAAAGGAGGAAATTGCTAGTGGTGGTGGCCAAGGGGGTGGCCAAAGTGAAATAGGAAGGGTATGGTGATTTCTAGTCATGTTTGGAAGGGTTTTGTGCAAAATTGGTGGTGCTAGCTTCAACAAATGGCACGGCCTGATCATGGTCAGTGGAAAGGGTGATCAAACTGTTGTAGATGGAGGAGGTGGTGGTCGGTGGTGATGGTGGAGAGTGGGGCCGAACAAAACTTGAAGAGGAGCAAAGGTAAAAACAAGGAAAAGGGAGAAAAAGTGGAAAAAAAGGAAGATGCCATTACCCTTTTTTTGTTTCTTTACCATGAGATTTTGATGTGAGAAGTTTCTTATGTGAAAAGTAGATGGAAATGCGTGGCTAACATAAGGAAACGGACAGCCAAAAGATAGAAAGCAAAAGGCAAAGGAAAATGAAAAGTCAAAGTCAGTTGAAAAGTCACAAGTAATATGAAAGGTCTTGACTCTTTAAATTTCTATTTCTTTAAATCAAAATAAACTAAATAAAATTCAGTAAAAAAAATAAAAATGAAAACAAAATAAATTGAAAAAGAAAATAAATAAATATTTTAAGGAAAAATAGAAAATAAATAAGAAAATAGCTATTTAATTGAAATTAGAATTTAAAAATATAAACAATATACAATTAACATTTGAAAATTTTAACCATACTTTTAAAAATGTTTTAAAAATAAAATCAATACATAACATGTCATATTACACAAATATACACAATTTAGAACAAGATATGACAACCAAAAATAATATTTATATAAATTAAAATAAACAGTTTTGTTAAATAAAACAATTTTCACACAATATTGTAAAAAGCATAACTTTCACATTATTAATTGGATTTCGACGAAACGAAAAGCAGTATTCTTGAAATTTTATTTATTTTCATAATAAAGATAAAATTCAAAAATTCAAAATTTTAAATTTAAATTTAAAAGTTAAAGTTTGACCATATTGACCAAAATCCACATTTCTGAAAAATATTCTATTTTTTCATATTTGGAATTATAATTCATAATAAAATCAAAATTAAAATAACAAAAAATTTCATTTTAATAAATGAAATAAAGTTTTTAAATCAGAAATTCAATTAACAAAAAATTAAAATATACGATTAAAATAATCACAAAATACAGGGTTGTTACACTCTCCTCCACTCAAAACTTTTCGTCTCCGAAAAGGAATGAGCGAGGAAAATAAGGAAAAGCAAGATAGAAAAAGCAAATAGTACCTAAAAAAATCAATTCCGGATTCGAAGCACTAATGCTCTCCTCCGTCTCCCAGGTACAATCTCGATCATCAGTACTCCATTGTACTTTAACCAGATTAACAAATTTCCTTCTTAGCTGCTTCGTACCTCTGTCGACAATACGAAGTGGTTTACTCTCGACAGTGAGATTAGGCCAAATATCCAAACTATCAAGAGCGGAAGGCTGAACAAAAGAGATGGGTCATGAAGATACCAGCGAAGATGTGAGCTGTGGAATACATCATGCACTCCAGAAGGCTTCTCGAGCAAATTCAAGCGATAAGCCAAAGAACCAACTCTTTCCACAAATGCAGAAAGGACCCTCGAAGAGGAAAAAGTTAGGAATAGCTAGAAGGGGAAATAGGTTGAAAGGCAATGATGAATCATATTTTAAAACTATTATATATATTTATAACATTTTAAACATTTCATAATGTGATGAATAGCCATTTGATTCAAATTTGTTAGTTCGAAGTAAATAATATTTAAAACATTTTAAATTATTTAGAAAAGAAAGATAAATGATCAAAATATCCTTTATATAATACATTATCAAAATACTTTTATAACTCGATGTCTTAACAAGTTTATCCTCGTTCCTGTAGATTCTAACCATGCGTTAATCAGGCGTAAAGCTAGAATTCTCCAGGTACTTAGTAGACTTGTTTCAACACCCAGTGAAAATACTAGAAAACTTTTAAAACAGATATGGAAAGTACAATCCAAACAAATCAACCAAACCAGAATATTTTTCTAATCATGGATCGCAGATACGCAATGGTTACGCCTGGATCCCCCAGGAAACATCTGTATCCGTAAGCTATCTCAACCCTACGAATTACGCCATGATGACTAATAGACCGTAGATACACAATGGTTACACCTGGATCCCCAAGGAAACATCCGTACCCTTAAGCTATCTCAGCCAACGGATTTTGCTACTAAGTACAACCTGCATAGATCGCAGATACACAATGGTTCCGCCTAGATCCCCTAGGAAACACCCGTACCCTCAAGCCATCTCGGCTAGGCGAATTACGCTATACAGTCGAGCTCGTAAGACCATGGAGATCGCCATGGAATTCGATGGACACTCGAGTATCATATCTGGAAAACCCAAATTAGAGAGAATAATATCGATAGAATGAATCCACAATGTGGCCAAAAAGTGGACATCAAGCAGAAGGCACTTTCCGTATCTTTACTTCGAAAATATGTATCATATAGTACCTTTTCAAATCACTTTCAAATATCATACTTATATAAAGTCCATTTTATATGAGGTTTTATTTTCAAATCGAATACTTCCCAAAATCAATATCACACTTATATAGACTTTGATTATATAAGATTTAAATTTCAAATTGAGTACCTTTCCAAATCAACAGTTTTCAAATCAACTTCATACTTATACAAATGAATTTTATATAAGTTCGATAACTCCCAAATCAAATATTTAATAAAACAAGGTTCTCAATTTCAATTCCTTTCAATATCATTTCAGTTTCAAAATCATATATGATTTCGCCAAATCATTTCTTCCAAATTACATATATTCAGTTTCAAAGTTTCTCGAAACAATAGGTTTAGAAAATAATCCTGGTTTCCAAATCAACAAAATTTAAGTCAAACAAATTCATTTTCAAATCCATCATATAAATATTGGGTTTTACTATCTTATCTATTTTTAAAACCAAATATCATTCTCAAATTCAATTATACCGAAAATGATTTCCAAGTTTATAACTATCCCTTTAAAACCTTTAAACTATTTATTTCCATATATGGAAAATCCAATTTACCTTTTGAAAATTACTTAGCTTTAAAATTTAAACTTTGATTTGGAAGTGCTCGAACTTTCAAAATAGTCATAGAAACCAAATTTTCCAATCCAAGAGTTGGAAATAAGCAACAAATCAATGAATCAATTCCAATAGATAAGGTTTTTCCAAAATAAATCTGAATCTCGAGGACTGAACACCGGCTCACTTTAAATCATATCAATTATATATATACATATATCTTTCGAATATCAAACCACACTTCGAAATCTGAAATCGAAATTTGTTTCACAAATCACTCGCATAGCAAAGCTGCTATAGTGGCCTCTCCCCCACTCTGAAACTCGAAAATCAATGTCGATGATGCATGCACTCATCACCGAAATTATTTTCCAGCGATACAACTGAGTTCTGGACTTCTATTTTCTTGAAATCTCTTCGAAATCATTGGAATTCATTCGAATACATTTGAAACATTTCTTATTTGAAAAATATCTTTAAATCGTATTATTATTATATATGTTTCAAAATCTTAAAACCGATTTCAAAACACCGGAGTTCGATTTCTATAAACTCAAATTCAAAACCCTTCAGTTATAAATCATTTTTATATAAATTAAATTTCTTATAAATTTTCAAAATTTCAAATCCTTTCGAAACTTCAAATTCTCGTTTTTAAAAGGTATATAATCCTTATCGAAAACCTTTCACTTTTATATATAAAATGTGGTCATCCTTATCAAAATAATAATTTCGACGTATGCACAATTCCAAAATATAGCCAAACACAAATTTTTCAAAGGAATGATTCAAGGATGGATTTCAAAACAAAACAGAGACTCAAATTTAGAGTAACTCTAATCAAATAGAATTCTGATTCGAAGATAAGCTCGAACGAAGATGAGAAAATTTAATTACCAAATAGTAGATGGATAAGCATATATAAATCGCGAGCGACCTTAATCGGTCAACCTTGAATTCAGGAATATAATCAATGCGGAAATCTAAGGCAAATCGACATTCGATCGCTAGAGATAGACCAGGCAAACCAGGAGATAGACAGCATCGAAATCCAAGGATACAGAAATCTATGGCCATTCAAAGTGGAGTTACGGAATGCTCCAAAATCAAAAGGATAAATATAGGGAAGACAAGACTAGATTTCAGAACAAGTAGGAGCGTTCCAAAGTTCAAGGAATCTAAATCGATAAGAATCCTAACCAAGAGATTACTAACAAAATGGATACCAAAGGGATGAAGTTTAGAAAATCTTGATTTCAAAATAAGAAAATATTTATACCAATATAATCTTTGCAAATCCTTTAAAATTATTTAGAAATCATTTTATACTTCGAAAATACGTTCTCTCGCAAAGAAATGATTCTAAGATTGATTTCACTCATTCTAGGTATTTCTACCCAATCACTAATGGGTATCTGCTCCGCAGGCTATGGTTCGCCTAAAACTAAAGCTCTGATACCAACTGTAACAACACGATATTTTCAAGCATTCGCATCCGCACATGTCGGACTTGAATTGCTCAAAATACCGCATTGTAATAAATTTTGGAGCAAATAAAATCATCACAGAATCACGGACACAGAAATATCGAAATAACTCGCAGCGAAATATAAAATACCATAGCAGTTCATGAAGCTACTATAACAAAGTCTCAAAACAAAATACATAATATCAGTCTGAAAACAAACACAACAGAAATCCTAAAAACATATAAGTTCACTAATACAAGAGCTGAAATAGATGAACTGAAACAGAAATAGATGAATAACTAGATAAGCAGAATCTTCAGCGATTATTAGCCCCAGAAAAGAAATCCAAAGCTGTGAATACTCAAGCTGACCCGAGCATAAAGTAAAACACAAAACACTCAAATCAGGACATACATACTTATATAATGTAAACCAACTCAAGTGAACTGTAGTAGTAATGCACAATAACTTAAAGGATGCTTGGGATCGTCCATCCTCTATGGATCTGCTAAACCATCAATTAAACAGTAAAAACTGCTATCATAGAAATGCCTAAATTAAAGTAAACTATACAAATAATGGTGTTAATGTGGCTAGAGTAGCGCAGAGCTACAACAATCGCTCACCTCTATTCACACTCTCAAATTGAAGGTGTACATCCAAAATCACAAGGCGGCATACAGAGAAGTGTTCCAATGGTTAAAATTCCAAAATGGTATTTTATACTTCGAAAATCAAATATCATTTCAAAATTCAATATCATTTCAAATCCATTTTAAAATATCAAAATATCATATCCTTCCAAACCTCGTTCATTTTTATTTAATTTAAATATCATTCCAAATCACATTTCAAAATGGTTTATATTTCAAATCAAAATACTCCATTTAAACCAATTAAATGAAGTTATTATCAAATATTCAATTCCCAAAAATTTAGTCTTTTCAGAATTCATTTATTCACTTAAATACATTAAAACGATGAAATTTCAGCTTTCCACAGCACTCAGAAAATGCTGCGGTAAGTTACATTTGAAAACAATTCAATTTAACAAAGACAGCATTTAGAACTGCTATAATAGTTCAGTTATATTCAAAAATCTCATTTCAGCCAACCGCAGCACTTACAAAGTGCTATTGTAGCTCTTTTATTAATTTCGGGTTTTAATTTTTATTCTGCAACTACAACACTTACCAAGTGCTATAGCAGCTCTTAGTTAATTTTAGCCTTTTAGTTCACTTGCATCAACCACAGCACTTACAAAGTGCTGTCATATCGTTTACAATAGATTTTAAGTTAACTTCAAAAATTATAGCATTTCTGAAGTGCTGTAAATTTAATTTCCTGATTTTCAATACAATTTCAGCAATAATAAAATTCCAATTTAAACCATTTTAACTTATAAAATTTCATATTTTTCCACTTTAAAATGGTCATTTAAAATACCCTTTAATTTATGACTTTTATAAAGTAAAATTTATACATAAAATCAAATTTTTAAATAATTCACTTATTAAATTCAAGCATACAAATTTTCTGTTCTTTGCATTTTAAACATTAACTTAATAATTAAGTTTTAATTACCATTTCAAAATATAAACTTAATTTCCATTTTATTTACTTAACTTAACATTTATTCTTAAACCAAATTTCACATTTCCAAGTTACGTTATATTTCAAATTACACTTTCAAACATTCATTTATTTATTTAACCGTTTTAATTCACAGAAAATCAAATATCCTTTATTAAGTCGTTTAAATTCAAATTTAAATAAAATTACCATAGTTTATTTACATAACTCAAACTCCATTTTTAAGCAAAACCACAAATTCAAAATTTATTTATATTTCAAATTTCAACTTAACCATTCATTTATTTCATACTTTAACTTATAGAAAAATCATTAATACTTTATAAAAATCATTTAAATTCAATTTAAATCAAAATCTCATAATATTTACATTTTAAAATACTTTAAAAATTCCAAATATATATATATATAATAACCATGGGTTTGTATAATATTTTCTAACCTAGGTCAAGTGATATGGATAATATATCATTTCAATCCGTAATTTACAAAGAAAAATCCGGGTTTTATCATTTCAAATCCGCAATACCAAGTTAAATAAAATAAATAAAAATTGCTCAGGCCTATCATTTCAGCCCATAATGATTTTTTCCTATTCTAAAGTCAGTTCGGGTATGTATCATTTCAACCCATAGTGATTCTATTCTACAGGGAACTTGCAGTGTGAGAACAGATATAAATAAACATTATAGCAATATATGGCAGTAACAGATGATATGACAGGTATATAAACATGGTTAACATCATATAATTCATATCACAAGAAGGTATACCATGATATAATAATTTCTACAAATTCGCATGTTGTCAGTTCACAATTTATATAAGTATAAATGTCGTGAGTGAATACTCACCTTTAAGCTGGAGATAGCAAATCAAAACACACCGAATAAATCCAGAAAGCACGATACGGCACGACACAACACGATTATGGTTTCAAGTGATTGGAGAGAGCCAAGATATGATCTTGTATCAACAACTGAAACAAAACAAACAAGACAATATATATAAATATTTTTAACACAAAACACATTGAAACAATTTGAATTTAAAATGCAACAATGGAAAAAATAGTTAGACCTTGCTTTTAACACTCCAATGCTTGGTCTAGGGACTCTTTAGCTCGGCCATGATGTGATGTAGCTTAGGTTTGGGTCAGGTATGGCATCAAAACTCATGGCGACATGAGTGTGAAGATGTAGGAGAGTTGCAAAGTGAAGTATACAAAAGGTCAAGGCAAATAGGTGAGGTTTGGTTCAACTTTTGGCTCGGCTTGGTCATCCCACGGGCTCGGCCATGCTTAGGTCAAGTCTGCACATGTCAGGTGATGGCTGGAGCTATGGCTAAAGGAGGTGAACTTGCTGGTGGTGGTGGCTAAGGTGGCGGCCAAAGTGAAATAGGAAGGGTATGGTGATTTCTAGGCATGTTTGGAAGGGTTTTGTGCAAAATTGGTGATGCTAGCTTCAAAAAATGGCACGGCCCAATCATGGTCAGTGGAAGGGGTGATGGAGCTACTGTAGATGAAGGAGGTGGTGGTCAGTGGTGATGGTGGAGAGTGGGGCCGAACAAAACTTGAAGAGGAGCAAAGGCAAAAACAAGGAAAAAGAGGAGAAAGTGGAAAAAATGGAAGATGCCATTACCATCTTTTGTTTCTTTAGCCATGAGTTTTTGATGTGAGAAGTTTCTCATATGAAAAGTAGATAGAAATACATGGCTAACATAAGGAAATGGACAGGAAATGGCAAAAGGAAAATGAAAAGTCAAAGTCAATTGAAAAGTCACAAGTTATATGAAAGGTCTTGACTCTTTAAATTTCCATTTCTTTAAATCAAAATAAACTAAATAAAATTCAATAAAAAAAATAAAAATGAAAACAAAATAAAGTTAAAAATAAAATAAATAAATATTTTAAGGAAAAATAGAAAATAAACAAGAAAATAGCTATTAAATTGAAACTAGAATTTAAAAATATAAACAATATAAAATTAACATTTGAAAATTTTAACTATACTTTTAAAAATGTTTTAAAAATAAAATCAATACTTAACCTATCATATTACACAATTTAGAACAAGATATGACAACCAAAAATAATATTGATATAAATTAAAATAAACAGTTTTGTTAAATAAAACAATTTTCACACAATATTTTAAAAAGCATAACTTTCACAATATTAATCGGATTTCAACGAAACGAAAAGCAATATTCTTGAAATTTTATTTATTTTTATATTAAAATATAAAAATAAAAAATTCAAATATTTAAATTTTAAATTAAAAGTCAAAGTTTGACCATATTGACCAAAATCCACATTTTTGGAAAATATTCTATTTATTTATGTTTGGGATTATAATTCATAACAAAATCAAAACTAAAATAACAAAATTTTCATTTAATAAATGAAATAAAGTTTTTAAATCATAAATTCAATTAACAAAAAATAAAATATACGATTAAAATAATCACAAAATATAGGGTTGTTATAGAATATTTAAGAAATATGAAACTTAAATATTATTTAAGTTTATTTGAATTTATATAAGAAGGAAGATTTCATATTAAAATTATTTGAAAAGAATTTATAGATTATATTATTAGAGAGATTTCTATATAAAATAGTTTTGAACTATCATGAAATTAATAGAATTTAAATTTGATTTCAAATTATATTCAAGTGGAAAATAATGGGATTCAAATTAAAAATTGAATTTTAAAATCCCATGTGGATATTTCTATTTTTATTTTGAAGTAAAAATATTTTTATAATATAAAGATTGGTTTATTTTAGAAATAATTTGAACTTAAATTTAAAATGTAATGAATGAATGGTTTGACTATATATGGTTTTACATAAAAGAATTTTGAGATTTATTTGAGATAATATTGAAAATATTTTGCAAATGAATTGGAAATTCATTTTTATACCAATAAAGATATTTTATCTTGATCTGAATTTTGGATAGTATGAAATAATACTTGGTTAAATTTTAAAGGATTATATCATGATTTAGAAGGAGATTAACTAAGTTTATGTACATATAAATATGTAAAATTTGAAAAGAAAGAATATAATTACATATGATATAAGTTTAAAAGTCAGATGAATAAAATGTCTATTTGATTGGGAAGTTAACTATTGACATTTCTCCTATATTATGCTAGAATACTCATGACAAGCAAAAAGACCGAAAGCTTGCATGATTTGAATTTGAATTTGAATTTATAAACTGAATGATATGATCGAATTTGGGTGATCGTTAAATACTTATTTGATTTAGAATTACAAATATCGAATCTAACATATTTTCACCCATGAACATTTAAGCAAAGTTAGCAGGGTTTACGGGCCCTTTCCAGACCTATAATACAAGTAAGAAATTTTATTGTATCCTAATATTATTGGTTTGAATAGATGAGCGGTGATAGTTGATTTGAAATGTTTTAATACATTATCGTTTAATGATTGACTTGAATTACACATGACATTTATCTGGAACATTATTTTGAGAAATAATGACGTTTGAATCAGTTGTTTTTATATGTTGAAATTTAACATTTGATGAAAATGATACGATGTATTGACAATTAGACTGCTAGAATCCATCCTAGCGGACCGATTTGAGGATCACAATCTGAATTATAATGACTTTGCCTCTCATCATAAAATATGCTATTGCCTAGAGAATATAATGAATAGTAAGATATTGGAGATGCAGTGTCACAGGAGCTAGCGCCACAAGATAGAATTAGGCAAGTGACTACAATATATAAAATGTGTACGTCTTCAGAAGCCAAAGGGCAGTGCGACTAAGGGATCATGAGAAGTGCAATCGCAACCGTTCATAAGCAGTGGGTGAAAAAGACCGATCAAGCCTTTTAAGCTAGTTATATTATGTAGAGGGTGAATCCATAAGAAGTACTAATGAGTATTCCTATTGGGAAATCAAGAAAGAGAGTTAAGATATGACTCTCCTTTATATATATCAACCTCGTAAAATATATGAACATTTTAGATATGAGGTTGAAAAGCCTGTTCAATGGTAAACAATGAGCATGTACAACTATTAATTATTTAGATATGCAGTTGAAAAGGACCATACAATGTTAAAAAATGAAATAAGATTCCACAGATTAAAATATAGTGTACTTGAATTTAAGTAGAAGGCAACTCATATAATATAAATAAATTGTAAAATTCCAATAGATTTGAGTTGCAGCTGTTAATTACAATCATTAGAGCTGTGACATTTCTGTTAAAACCATTTTGTGAAATATGGGCATGATATTGTTAGTGTGAGTGACATCGTTGTGTTTGATTGATATATCATATATTTACACCCAACACCACACTTATATATTATTATTAAGTTCTATTACATTCACAGCTAAATTTCTAGCATGGCTCGGGGTTTGTTATTTGTTTAACAACCTTGGATTAGTCAAAGGTTTTTTTATAGGTCACATTATAATTATATGTGTTTTGTAGGCTATAATGTGTAGATAGAGTAGATGACGTGGGCAAATGCATTTTTTCTATATTATGACTCCACTGTATTGGTCGAGTGATTTATTTATATAATGAGTTATGTCAATATGAAATGATGTATTAGATTTTTAGAAATGATATAAATTCATTATCTTTATTCACTTTGATTCTGTTGGTTGGGAAATTTTTATTTGTGTTTATATACTGTATTATTCAACTGGACTCATGTACATTGCCTTACGTATTAGTACCATAGGCATTGTTTTGATGACAACAACCATATTACATTATATAAATATAGATACTAATGTTTTTATCAAGTTATATATAGTATATAATGTAGGATATTAGACAGGGGTTAATTAAGAAGACCGTACATTACCAAGAGTAGATTCAAGAGGCTAATGTAGAGATTCAAGATTGAAGACTCATGAGCATTGGAGATTCAATATATCAAGATAGGCTATAAAGTCATATATTATTTTGTTAAAACCCTAGAATCACTTCTTTGATCTTTCTTCCATTTTTCAAAAAAGTTTTTAAAATTTATTCTCTGATTTTAATGATTTTCAAATATCATGGTTTTCAAAAATGATTTTAAGAATCCCGGTTTTCAAAATGATATTTCAAACATCTTTTCAAAATTGTTTTTAAAAGACTCTTGACATTTTTATTTACAAGAATATTAAGTTTTTAAGTATATTATATTTATATGTACACTTTTAATCTATTGTATTTAGACAAGGATTTTTTTATGTTTTCCAAAATGTTTATAGTATTGGAAAGTATATTTTGACATTTATTAATACTTTGATTCGAAATATATGTTTACTTATATTTTATATTTATTATTTTTTAAAGAAAATAATATTTAAACACTTTTTATATTTCAAAATAATCTCAAAATGTGTACAAACTATGTTTAAATGATTTTACAAACTATCAATAATTTTACAAAATTAATATTTTCAAAACGATTTTTATTAAATGATTTTTCAAATTTACAAAGGATATATCGACATATTCTCATCATGTATGTTGACGTAAAGGTCGGAAATTTTTAATTTTTAATTTGAACAGAAGTGTCTTTTTGTCGTATCTCCTCATAAATGAACATTACTATTGTTTCTCTATAAATATGGGGTTTACTCAAATGAAATTTTCTAATCACTTTCTCATATTTTCTCTCCTCTTTCACTCTTTTGATTCCTAAATGAAAATCTACTTAAAATCTTATTCAAACTATATTAATTACTCTATGATCTCTCTCATCTCTCTCACTCAAATCAAGATTAAAGTGCTATTCAAGAGGTTATAGGAGCATTTGTATTCAAAATCGGGAAATTATGTTTGTAAACTATTAAATCATACTCTTATACTCTTAAGTGTGCTTGGCATCCTTGAAATCAAAATGGGCATGCATGTGTCCCATATAAATTAAGTGGATTTAATTGGTGTCCCGTTTGAATCCAAGTAGGTATGTTGGTGTCTCGTCTGAATCCAATTAGTGTACCTAGAGCTTGGAAAATCTGGAGGGTGTCTCATAGTCTTGAAATCGAGATTGTATAGACTTTGATATTTGGAAAGAAATATGTACAAGAAATTGTACAAGACCGGATGTAGGTAATTCCAAACCAGTATAAAATTTCCTAGCGTGATCTCTTACTTATACTACATTTATATCTATCTACTTTTGCATCCGTGATTGTCAATTTGCATTGTTTAAACCATAATCTTAAAAGAATTTAAAAAGATTCATAAAAGTTAGTAAACACTATTCAACCCCCCCCCCAAAGTGCTAATTAGCCTTAAGATCTTTATTCCACAAATTTACAATGGATATCAGAGCATTGGTTTTCGAAGTATTCGTAATTCTATAAATGGTTAACACCACTATTAGTTCACTTGTTAACAACATATTTGTTGAAGGACAATCTACTACCAAACCCCCACTTTTTAATGATAGTAATTACACCTATTGGTCATGTAGAATGAAAACCTATTTACAGTTAACTGTCTAGATATTTGGAATGTCACACAAAATGAGTACAATGAGCCCTATAATAACTTTTCGCAATGAACTAACGACCAAAAGGCACTTGCACAAAATAACTCTAAAGCCATGATTATTTTGTTTTGTTCATTAGATAAGAATGAATTGAACAGAGTGTCTATTTGTAAGTTTGCATATGAATTACGGAGAACACTGTAAGTTACACGTGAGGGCACTAATAAAGTCAAACAGATCAAAATTTCTATGTTAACTAATTAGTTTCAATAATTTAAAGTGAGTCCAAATGAGTCAATTTCCGATAAGTATAATAGACTTCAAGATATAGTACATTCACAAATTTCAGGATCAAGTTAGAAAACTCTTCAATTCACTTACTTCTAAATGGGGCCAAAAGACTTTTGCAATTGAAGAGGCTAATAATATTGGCACTCTAAAAATTGAAGAGTTAATTGACAATTTAATGTCATTTGTACCACAAATGCTGGGTAGAAGAGAAAGCAAGGCAATAGAGAAGAAATCCATCGCTTTCAATGCCACAATAGATGACTTGGATTAAGACAACGATGATGAAGAAATTGCCTTCATGATCAGAAATTTCAGAAAGTTCCTAAAATATAGAAAATGAATAATCTCAGGAGGAATGATAATAAAAATCCAGGAGGTGGAAATGTTGTTAGATGTTTTAACTGCCATGAATTTGGCCATATGCAGAGAGACTCTCCACAATCGAAGAAACTGAAAAACACACCAAATACCGACTCATCCAGAAAATGAAGAAGGGATTATACTGCTATGTTAGACGATTCATATACTTCCTCAAGTAATAGTGAACTGGGTAGGGAAAATGCCAATATGTGCTTCGCCACAATAATCAATTCAGAAAAGTTCGAAGAAATGGAGCAAAAATAGGTATGCATTTAAAATTTAGATTTTGAATTTTTAAATGGAGTTTTTAGTTGCTTTCGGTTGTTAGGAATAATCTATAGATTAATAATAATTATATTGGATGAATACAGTGTTTATATGTGTATTAAAATTATATATTTTATAAAATCTTATTTTTATAATATTGAATAAAAATAATATAAAACGTATATTTAAAATAAATTTTTAATTATTTACTAATTATATAGATTAGTGATAAATATAAGATAATTATATATATGCATACACAAACAAATAGGAATACTTTTTTCTATTCCTATTTTTAAAAATCACGGGCTATATGTTGACATACCATACCCCCTAGCCATACGTTGACATATGCACATAAATTCACAATTTGATTTTTCATTTCAAATTCAAAATTTGAAATTCTCTTCACCTTTTCACCAACCCCAATGTCCTAAAAATGTGTCTCTTGACTAGAGAACATGTACGTTGATTCTTTATTTAATTATCCTATCTCATCCATTCATTTCACTCTCATTTTCAAAATTCAAAAATCAATTATATCTCTTATCTCTTCAAACAATCCCTTAATGTCATCCTCAAGAAATACTCCTAAATCCATAAGTTTTTCCAAACTAAGAGCTATTTTTCTATGATAAAGATGAGATGGAATATGCTTCTTTTGGAAAGTCTCTTCCTGAAGATTTTCCAAATTTGATGATTTTCCTTCTTATGAGATTGATGATCGTTGTAATCAAAATGGAATTACTGGTTTGATTAATGCTTTCTAAACTGACTTTATGTGTTTTCCAGATTAGTAAAGATATTTTATATGAATTTAAAAGGAAAGTTTTATGAAGGGAATGACGGTAAAGTTTGAATAGTGTCAAAGACACTCAAATTGTTTTAAATTATGAAATTTTAGGTAACATTCTCGGATTCAAATCTAGTGGAATGGACCTTTCGACTTTTAAATTGAAAATCGAAATCATAAAGTTATTCATGATATTTTTGAAAGTGATGATGATTTTGAGTTAAGAATTTGCGTCCTAAAGCAAGAATTTTGGGTCTTCTTTTACAACAAAGCATAACTCCGAGGGTGGAAAATTATAACAACTCGACTCAAAAGTTTTCAAAGCACTTTTTGCAATTTATAGTCATTATGACATAAATTGGTCACAAATTATTTTGGATGAATTCATTCCTAAGAATATCTCTAGGTACGAGAACACGCTCTTTTATGGTGTGTGCCTCACTGGAATATTCACATATTTTGGTGTTGACTTAAGAGGAGAGGAAACTAACATTTCAACAAGGACAATATCCCTCTGATGCAAATTTCACTCATATCGAGCCTTCTGAAAGTCTTGTGGAAAAGAAAGAAAGATTAGCTTAGGAAGAGGAGTGTGAAATAAGCAGAGGAGGAAGAGGAATGAGAAGAAATAGAAGTGGATGAGGAGGAAGAATAAGAAGAGGAGAAAGATAATTCTTTGGAAAGTATCGAAAAGCCATTTCATCCATCCAACAAAGAACTTCTCAAAAATCAAGGGAAGATTGTTAGTAACCAAAAGAAGCTTAAGAGGTCATTTTCTAAGAAATTCACTTCTCCTTCCAACAAAGTAGGTAGGTACTCTAGAAAGACCATTCGCAACATTAGTGGAAAAACTTCATCTTCATCTACTTCTTCCTAGTTGTATTTACTTTGATTTTCTAGTTTTTTACTGTGGATTATCTTAGTTATAATCCATGTATCTTTATGTTCATCTTTAAAATTCCATGTACTCATCTATGATAATTAATGAAATTGTAACGATCTAGAAGTTTAGTCATCCGAATCTAGAATATTTAATTCATTTTAAATATTCAAAAGTTAATTTTATAAGTTGAATAACTTATAATTCAAATATAGCGATTTACTTAGATAAATACATTGTTTAATTTAATAAACGAAATTGGTTAAATAATTGAATATTGAATCTAATGTGAATAAAAATGATTTATAAAGTTAAATTAAATTCTATTTGAATTAGAATGAAGTTAGTAAACTTTTAAATTTGATTTAAAAGTGAATAAAATGAAATTGGAGATTTTTATATTTTAATTAATGAGTAAAAATAGTTATTTTCGACATTTTCTCGGATTTTGGCGAAACCAGTTTCATTGGATCTGTAATAGTGAATTATAGTATGTTGTCAAATTTCATGTCGTTGGACATACCATTTGATCATGCAAGTTTGAAACATGTAGAAATTAATTAAAGGAAATTTAATTAAAATAATTTGATTTTGAAAATCAATCTTCTGTATATGATCGAATTTTCCTCCGATATATATTTCATTGTGTTCGAAATAGGGGTAAAACATTAGGAATGTTAGGTGTGACGCCCCACCTCTATACCCACGCTAGCCAAGTACACTACATGGTAATGCCGTCAACTAACACGGGGAATAAGGCTGGTTGGGAGCGACCGTCGATAGCCTTGCTCTAACTATCTATTGAATACATCGATAGTAATCATACTAAACAGGTCGACATATCCAATGAATATTTAAAACAAAACCATAGGTGGTAGGAGGATCTATCAGAACAGAATATAACAACTTAAATGTGATATACATCACAGAACAGTAGATCATCATATACACATATACTGATACATAACAGAGTATATAAAATAATACACATCAAGTGGTATAGCAAACCACAATATACAGACGAATCCGAAAGAATACATATATCAGAGTTACAACAAAGGACTACACAAAAATCTCTAACAAAAAGGAACAAGCTGAATAGTCCATGCGGAAGCAAAATAGGCTAAGTCCAAAAGCACCTAACCTGAAACAACTTGGTCTGACCCGAGTATAAAATACACGGGTCAGTCTAGCTAAACAAATCAGTTAGATAAACTGAACAACAATAAACCAGCAAGGTCACAATGTATAACAAATATCTCAAAAAGAGATAACACAGTCATCTAACAAAAGATGAATCATATCATAACAAGACAAACCTCATATCATCGGCATCTCAATAAACAAAGGATAAGAATATCCCAAAACAAGCCATGAAGGCAAATAACAAATACCAATAAGGTATACAAGTTCCACAAGGTAATCGCTACACATCATGTGGCTCAAAAAAGACCAACACCGAAGGGCAATACCAAGGGAATATACATATCAATGAAACATCATAAAATTGCTCGAGCTCAGTACTGTATAAACAAGGATCCATGAGCCCGAAGACTCCAAACCCAGTATCACCCATGCGGCTCATAACGACCAACATCAGAAGCGATACTAAAGGGCAACCCAATATCACCCATGCGGCTCATAACGACCAACATCGGAAGCGATACTATAGGGCAACAAACCCGAAGATACAAACCCGAAGGCACATACCCGAAGGCAACATACCCGAAGGCAACAAACCGTAGTGGTGAAGATCCGAAGTCCCAGTACTGGACACCACTAACTGGCGGAATTGTCACAACTCTCGAAAAGGAATCCGAAAAGTGTTAACGTGAGTCCCATAACCACTCGTTCGCACTAAACGGTTTACTATCCGTCAGTCACTTTCACACTCAAAGAAGTACAAAGTTCACCTCATATCATCGGTAAACCAAACCCGAAGGTCAAAACGATCAATTGAATAGGTCGAGAATTAATCGGAAGGATAAACGCACAGATTCATGATCCGTGTTTTGCCCAACCAATTAATCACCCTTCCACTTCGCTCGAAGTGCGAAATTGTGCGTGTGGTTTAAATAGAATTTATAAATCGGAGAAACGAACTTTTAATACGATTTGAAGGAATTATTTATAAATACCCGTGAATGAATTCAAAAAGGAATTATCAAAGTCAAATATGCATAAACAACTAATTGGAATCAATATGCATCGATCAAATTTGGAAAATTAAACGAACAAGGCAAATTGGCCAAAAACAGCATATTCAGACGTCTGAAAGAAGGTATTCAGATGTCTAAATCTGGAAATTAATTTGTTTTCCAAAACAGAATTCAGACGTCTGAATCCTAACATCCAGACGTCTGAAATGGGCAATATTATGCCTATTTCCTTTCTGATCGAAATTTAACCAATTCAGACGTCTGGAATATAAATTCAGACGTCTGAATCTGGGAATAAATTTCTTCCCAAAAACAATATTCAGACGTCTGAAATAGGCATTTCAGACGTCTGAAACCAGGTGGCCAGGCAATTCCTGAACCTAGGCCAACTATGGCCAGACAAATCGAAAGCGATCAGATGCGTGTTGATTATGGGCTTACGTCAAACGACTACCCAACCTTAACAACACACCCAACACTCCGAACAACATAAACATCAACCATATAAGGTTTTCCATAGATTTGGCTTCAAGATTCATAATTTGGCAATTTCATCAAGGCAATCCAAATCGAAAGAAAATGATCATGAACATATATTAGAAATTCAACCCTAACATCAATGATATCAAAGAAGTAGATGTGAGTTTAAAACTCACCTTTTAATCTCACAAACAAAGAAGAAGAAGAAGAAGGAGCTAAATCACAAGAAGAAGACCAACCAATCACTACTTCAACCCAACAAGCTTCAATCTAAGAACAAACAAGTACTTGAGTTTAGGAAAACTTTCTGAAATTGAAGGAGAAAGAGTTGGAGAAGAAGAAGAGAGACTTACCAATAGCTTCTCTATGATTTTGGAGCAAGAATTTGGATTTGCAAGAGGATCTAGTGCTAGGAGTTTCTAATTCTCATTCTCTTCCCCCATTTCAGTTTTTAGCTTAAGTTATTTATGAAATGAATAAGTGAGTAGAGGAGAGGGACTGAGTTAGGGCTAATTAGAATAGTTTGGGTGAAACCCAAACCCAAAAGCTCACTTAGCAAATAGCAAAATTCGACTTACTCCAAACTTATCAAAGCTTATACTCAAAAAGATCGCAAACGCCATTTTGGAATCAATGGAAATGGTTTTGAGTTCCAATTCGGCCATTTGCAAAAAGTAACATTTCAGATCCTAAAGTTCGACCAACGACGCTATATTTAAATAAAATATTTAAATATATAATCGTTAAATTGCGGGTTGTTACATTAGGTGGCACGCTTTATTTGGAGTTTAATAATTTCTCAAATGAATAGAATTGCAAAATCTTATGTAAATAGCCTTCAACATTCATTCGTTTATAATCCTAACCCTAGCAAATAAATCAGCCGCCATTTATTTATCTCCATCCAACAGTCGACATCGATCAGAGCCACTTAAAGTGAAATTATCCTCCAACCCCAACTTGAGAAATGTAGAGCTCGTCCACGCGAGCAAGTTCAACGGTGGAGATCGTCATAGGCGAAGCGAGACGACCAGAAATCACCTCCGATCGAGCATGTAACGACCTAGGGTTTGATCGCTTTAACTAGACAATTATATATATTTTATATAGTCAATAAATAAACTTTTATTAATAAATAAACTCATTTTATTTAATTGATAATGATGGTAAAAATCCTTTTCAAAATTTATTTGCCAAATTAAATGGTTCATGCAAAAACAGAAAATGTGATCAAAGAAAGTTTTCCTAAATTTCGACCTCTCACCGACAGGTTGTCTGGAACATTGTTCATATTTATGCACCATATATACATATCTATAAGAATTAATTAGCTAATTAATAATATACTTAAAATAGTAATCTTATTGTTAAGTTAATTAACCAATGATGTGACTGTAGGATCGATTTCACCCTAGAGGGGGTGAATAAGGTGATACTATTAATTATAAAAAATTATTGCAGAAGTATATAATCATAACACGGATATAGCAGAGTAATAGCAGCACAGATAATGGCAGAATAATAAAAGAAGAAAATATAACATACAGATTTACCCAGCTTCGGCAAAACCCTGCCTACGTGCTGCCTCCAAGGTTTCTACCAGAAATTAAGTAGTCAGACGCTTGCACACATAAACTCACGACACCCACTATCAACTAACCTAATTCTACGCTCAAAACCCTGCCACAACTCAGCCATTGAGTTGTGAATTCTCGAACTACACCACCGTAGTCTGTACCCTAGTCACATGACTAGAAATTACAATGTTTAAAAGAGAAATACAAATTTAAAAAACAATATAAAAACAATTAAACCCTAATTAAAAAGCAAAGCCCAAAACTTTATAACCGACCCACAAAAAATTAAGTGATAAAAATATGTCCGTCTTCTCTTTTATTTTATTATGTCAGGCCACTTTCTTCTTCCTTTGTGAAAACGGCTTCTTCAATATCCGTTCGTTCCTCTCTGATAAAATTAGGGCTTTGCAATTGAAGAAGTACTGACTTCAATTTGCTTAATCGAATATGCGATATTGCTTTCTTTGCTCTGTTGATCGACCGTCTCTTCGTAGCTTAGTTTCGGCTGTTTCTTTGATCGAGTTCGATTCGAACAATCTGGTATGTATTTATGCTTTTCTGCTTTACTGTTTAGCTTGCTCGAACTCGATCAGATTCGAGTTGTTGATTTGATTTTTGGTATTTGTTTTGCTTGAACTCGAATACCTCTCTATGGCCAATGATGATTGGGTTTTATAGGATTCTAATTCCTATATTTTCGTTCATACATTCGCCTGATAATTTTCGACTTGGTCATTTGATTATGTTTGTATGTTGATGATTTCTCTGACTTTGTCGCTTCATATATTTTTATGTTACTTGGTTGACACGACTTCGAGTTTGAACTGTTCTATTTCTTGACAACCACGGCTTTATGATTTTGGTCTCTATGACTTGTTCGATATTACCTGACCACGGTTTTGGCATTTTGAATTTATATTGATTGTTGTTCTATTCTCTGTTGGCATCGGTTTCTTTGTATAATTGAGCTTGTCGAACTGTTCTTTGCATATATACCTTGCTGAACTGTTGATTTTTGTACAAACCAGGAACTTCTTCATTTTTATCACTGTCTTGCTTGATATGTATTCATGTGCTTTGTTTGCATTGAGCTATTGTTTCACTGGTGCATTGACTTGAGTCTTTGTTATATACATTTTGTCCTTGTTAGCATATTTAGCTCGGTTGACTCGAGCACATTTGTATATATGATGCTTTGACTGTTGAGGCAGTGCCATTGATATTCGAATCTTCATTTGACCTCTTTTCCTGCTATTGCAATGTGTCCGGTTCGGTCTCGTACCTCTTGTTGTTCCCTCGAGCTTTTGTGTGATTCAACGCACATGTATATGTCTTATGGAGTCTGGTTTCATTTTGTTTGATCGTTGGCTTGTTGTTGCCTCTGCTTTCACTGAACTTTGAAAATCTTGATTCATGTGCATTCATGTGTACATTAGTTTGGTTCCATTAATGATGCTATGAACCTGCATATACATGTGCCATTTTATTTTCTTATGTACCATCTGGAGCTCGAGTTGCTTCACCATTGACTGTGATTGTGTAGTCTGCACTTGAACTTGCACTGACCAATTTATTGCATTCACCGTGCTTGTTTTGTCTTCACTATGCGTTGCCCTTTGCACATATTCATGTTGCATACTTGTGCATGCCTATACATATGTCTTTGGCCTTGGTTGTATTGAACTAGTAGACATTGTTGAGGCTATACTTATACCATGGGATTGTCTCTTCGATTGTTTCTGATTTGAGTCTGCACTATGCATGGTTTCGAGTCTTTGACTCTTTGTGTGGAGCTTGATTGAGCTGTTGCTTCGATTTACACTACAGCTACAGCTCTTGTGCATGTTCACCACTGTTGCATTGATTTTGTACATATGGTATTTGAGTCTGGTTAAAACGTCTAGCCTCTGTTGTTGCTGACTTCATGTGTGCACCTGAGTTGAATCCACCTTAAAGCTCGGGTTTGACCTTGTGCTCATGTCGTGACATTAATTTTATTGCACTTGAGCTGAACCCGGCTTTTGATTTGGGTTTGACCTTGTACTCACTTGTCCATGTAGATTTATCAAGTGTATATCGGTATGCACAATCTTGTGGCATGTACAGTGGTACACTGTGCATGTCACAAGCTGTTTGTGTATGATGAATTCAAATTTAAATGATGACAAACAACCCAAATAACCGAAGCAAATATTATTTTCAAAATACACATTTTATTTAATACTGCAAAAATATTTCCTTTTCAATTTTACCGCGTCGGTGTATATTTTTGCACATTGCTTAGATGCTGGATTCAATCTGGAATGGAGTTAAAGATAAATACGAGTTAATGAGCGATATGTAGTGATGACAGTTATGTAAATTGAAATGTATTGTAATTGCAAATTGTATATATATATAGTGAGAGCTCAAATTTATACTATTCAAAATTGTATTAAATATTTGTTCAAATAAAATATTTGTTTGAATTTAAATTTTGTGTTATTTATTTTATTCAGCAAATATTTATTTAATCTGTGAAAATAAAATATTACATTAACAAATACATTTAAATGAATATATATACATATATATATTATCATCAAACAAAAATCATATACTCGCACATTCAACAATCTCCCCCTTTTGATGATAACAAACATATATTTAAGATTTTGAATTTATTAAATGTATTTGATTATTCAATTTGTTCCCCCTATTTGAACGCTCCCCCTTCATATATGCATGAAAATAAATATGCAAATGAGCCTAGATGTAAATAGAAAAATATTTAACCTTTATTTGCCAAAATCTTAAATTTTCTCTCACCTTTTGTTATCAACAAAAGAGTAATAGTGTAAAAAATAGAGATAAAGTGATAAACATTAATACAACAATAATATTCAATCGGGTATAAATATTAAATTTCAATAAATAATCAAACAAAAATCATAAATAATCTGTTTGATGCATATTCCACTTTAGAATGATAGGGATGATGTCATCATATAAAACAATATAGTTGTCTGTTTATGGTATATTTATATCATGAATTAGAATATCTACTAACCATGCATAACTATTAGGACTTTTAAATGAGATTAGTAGCATTCCAAAATTTTTATTAAAAATGAATTCAAGCATCTTCTAACCACGCATATCCATGAGGACTTTTAAATGGGATTAGAATCAACTTGTTTATTAAATCAATCAATTTTGATATGTGTTCCATACATGCATAACCGTGAGGACTTTTAAATGAGCATGGAAGCATATAATCAAAAATCCCAAGTAATTCACCCATGCATAACCATGAGGACTTTTAAATGAGAGTGAATATTTTGGATGTTTTTTGTTGCTAAAAATATAATAAAATGAAAGCGCATAATTTCTCGTTTAAAGTACCACATATTGACATACCATATTGGATTATGATGTGTGATAGTCGATAAAAATATGATAGAAATAGAAATGGCCATGGAATATTTACCAACAAAAAGTTTTTATAACTCTTGTTTAAATCTCTAAAGAAATTTCTAATTATACTTTCTCAAGTTATAATATATGATTAATATTAATCAACACTCATCACTTTTTCAATCACTATTTATCTTTTCGATAATTAGCAGGGAGTTAGATTAGTCAGTGTAGTCATTTAAAATCAAATCCAAAGATAATTATAAAATCAAATTTTTCAAAAATAACTAATCTGAAACAAGGTCAAAAAAATGATTTTCTGGAAGGGGTTTTATAAGAAAAATTTCTACTATTCGAAAATTATTTTAAATGAAAAAATATGCAGATATTTTCTTTGAAAAATGATGTACCAACTGAAATGTTTCAACATAATTCACGTTCCACTAGTAATTTTCAACTAGATTGTCAGTGTAATCTGCATCTGAATTTTCCTTCACTAAAGTTTATCATTAGTTATAGACCAGACTGTGAAGTTTGCAACCGAATTCCTTAAATTCATTTTTACAACATTTAAATGAAATTCTTTTGAATTTGAATTGAAGCCGTGTAAGTAAACAAATAATGACCATAGTGTTAGAACTAATATACCCACTTATATCATGAGTAATCAGCAATCAATAAAACATCATTATTGGTCCAAGCAAATCTATAGTTCAAAGATGATTGGTCAACATTTTGAATAAGCCAGAATCAAAATTATCATTCATCTCTTTATAACATAACTGGCTAAATTAAATTCAGATTATGGTGCGAATTATCACATTAATATATCGTTCAAGATGAATATACCATTACCACTTTTACCTTTACCAATAATATTTCGTTGTTCCCCATTGTGATTCTGCCACCTTTGTACTAGGCTAAGAAACTTTGATTTGTTGGCCGTTGTGTGCCTGAAACAGCCGGAATCCAAATAACATTGTTATTGTTCCTTAGCCTGCCACCACACCCACATGATAAAAGATTTTTGTGACCTATTTGTTTTTATAGGTCCATGGTTGTTAGTGGCAAATGATTTTGAAAAATAAGTTTGTGGAGACCCAAAACTATTTATAATTGTTCCTTTTGGCACGCAGATTTGTTTAACGTTAACAAATTGTATATGTGTGCCTTTTGAAACCCAAACTGGAATTGTTTTCATGTGTTTTGGTATCACACTTTTCCTTTTAACATTTTTATTAGTCGCTTGTTCATATTTTGACACTTTTTTAAATCCAAATCCTTTCCTTTTATTCTTGAATAGTTGATTTCTAGGAGCATATTAAATGATTTATCTCTAATGTAAAATTTCCATGTAACCAACTCAAGTCAATTAATTTTGGATTTTAAAAGTTTATTTTCATTTATTAGCTTCGAACAACAACTAACGTTATTTCCTCTCCTGTCAAAATTCTTCATTCTCAAGTATATATTTTCCTTTTTAAGCTCTCTAATTTTATTCTTAATTTCATGCATCATACTTTCAAAGAGTTGGAGTTTTTTGAATTTAATTTTTTTCAAAATCCTTGAATTTTTCAATCTCCTTTTCAAACTCGTGATTTAATCCAATAATTTCAGGTTTACTTAAAATCATGTTTTCTTTTTCAAGGGTTTTGAAATTTTCGTTGATCTCATTTAATTTCTTCTCAAAAATCATACTTTTAGAACTTTTTGACTTCGTAAAGATATCCAACTTTTTTTGCAAAATATTATTTTTACAAATCAACTCAGTTTTGTTTTTCTCTTAAATTAAAATTTCGTTTTCTAACTTTTGAAATTTTTCATGAAGATGGGCAAATTCTTTTTCACGATTCAAACACCTTTTGCAATTAGAACTTTTATTTATCTTAATATTTTCCAGCTCATTTTCCAAATCATTATTTTCTGATGACGTTTTGCTCGTTCCCTTTCCAACTTATTAATTTTCAACTCAAGAGCTTTATTATTTTCAATTAATTTTTGGCACAAGAAAATTAAATCATTGATTGGAAAATCACTTATCTCGTTGGCTATTGAATCTTCATCATTGCTGCATTTTTCCAGTCCTGTCAAGCACGTTTCTGAGTTGATTGTGGAGAACTTCTCATTGCTGTTGATTTTTGCACCATATATTCCATCAAAAGTATTCCAGATTTCCTGTGCATTTTTACAATGAGAGATAAAGTTCAAATTATCTTGATTGATATGAGAAATAATATATACATAGCAAGAGCATTAATCGAGATAATTTTCACGCCTGTTATATCACACCCATTTTCAATAATATCCCAACATTTAACATTAACAGATTTTAAATAAAATTCCATTTTCAATTTCCAGTTCAAAAAATCTGTTCCATCAAAAATAGAAGGGATAATACTGGACTGACCCACAGAAAAAGAGCCATTTAAAAATTCAAACTTGTAAAAAAAAGGGTCTTTGAAAAATCAAACTTTTTTAAACAAAAATGACTTTTATTCCTAGCTCTGATACCACTTGTAGGATCGATTTCACCATAGAGGAGGTAGTGAATAGGGTGATACTATTAATTGTAAAAATTTATTGCGGAAGTATATAATCGCAACACGGACATAGCAGAGTAATAGCAGCACAGACAATAGCAAAATAATAAAAGTAGAAAATATAACACACAGATTTACCCAGCTTCGGCAAAACTCTGCCTATGTGCTATCCCCAATGTTTCTACTAGAAATTAAGTAGTCAGACGCTTACACACGTAAATTCACGACACTCGCTATCAACTAACCTAATTCTACGCTCAAAACCCTGCCACAACTCAACCACTGAGTTGTGAATTCGCGAACTACACCACCGAAGTTTGTACCCTAGTCACACGACTAGAAATTACAATGTTTAAAAGAGAAATACAAATTTAAAAACAATTAAACCTTAATTAAAAAGAAAATCCCAAAACTCCATAACCGGCCCACAAAAAATTAAGTGATAAAAGTATGTCCCTCTTCTCTTTTATTCTATTATGTCGGGCCGCTTTCTTCTTCCTTTGTGAAAATGGCTTCTTCGATATTTTTTTGTTCCTCTCTGATAAAATTAGAGCTTTGCAATTGAAGAAGTGCCGATTTCAATTTGATCAATCGAATATACGATATTGCTTTCGTTGCTCTGTCTCTTCGTAGCTTAGTTTCAGCTGCTTCTTTGATCGAGTTCGATTCGAACAATATGGTATATAATTTATGCTTTTCTGCTTTACTATTTATCTTGCTCGAACTCGATCAGATTCGAGTTATTGATTTGATTTTTGGTATCTGTTTTGCTCGAACTCGAATACCTCTCTACAGTCGATGATGATTGGGTTTTGTAGGATTCTAATTCCTATTTTTTTGTTCGTAGATTCGCCTGATAATTTTCGACTTGGCCATTTGATTATGCTTGGATGTTAATGATTTCTCTGACTTTGTCACTTCGTATATTTTTATGTTACTTGATTGACATGGCTTCGAGTTTGAACTATTCTATTTATTGACATCCATGGCTTGATTATTTTGGTCTCTATGACTTGTTCGATATTACCTGACCACGGTTTTGGCATTTTGAATTTATATTGACCGATGTTCTGTTCTCTGTTGGCATCGGCTTCTTTGTATAATTGAGCTTGTCGAACTGTTCTTTGCATATACACCTTGCTGAACTGTTGAGTTTTGTAGAAACCTAGAACTGCTTCATTTTTTATCATTGTCTTGCTTGATATGTATTCATGTGCTTTGTTTGCATTGGGCTATTGTTTCACAGGTGCATTGACTTGAGTCTGTGTTATATACATTTTGTCCTTGTTAGCATATTTAGCTGGCTGTCTCGTGCACATTTGTATATATGCTGCTTTGATTGTTGAGGCAGTGCCATTGATATTCGAGTCTTCATTTGACCTTATTTCCTGCTATTGCAATCTGTTCTGGTTCGGTCTTGTACCACTTGTTGTTCGCTCGAGCTGTTGTGTGATTCAATGCACATGTATATGTCTTATGGAGTCTAGTTTCATTTTGTTTGATTATTGGCTTGTTGTTGCCTCTGATTTCACTGAACTTTGAAAATCTTAAGTCATGTGCATTCATCTGTACATTAGTTTGGTTCCATTGATGATGTTATGCACCTTCATATACATGTGCCATTTTATTTTCTTGTGTACCATCTAGAGCTCGAGTTGCTTCACCATTGACTGTGATTTGTATAGTCTGCACTTGAACTTGCACTGACCAATTTATTGCATTCACCATGCTTGTTTTGTCTTCACCATGCATTACCCTTTGCACATATTCATGTTTCATACTTGTGCATGCCTATACATAAGTCTTTGGCCTTGGTTGTATTGAACTAATTGATGCAGCGCAATCTACCAACTCGATGGAATTGACTCGTTTAGGTCGCTTACGACCTAGTGAAGGTCGCTCAAAGACCTTAGGTCGCTCACGACCTAGTGATGCAGTGCATCATGGTTCGCATGTTTTAAGTTGCCAACGACCTAGTAGGATACGACCTAGCGAGCTAAGAGGGAAGGAAGGAGCAGCGCACCAGCTCCATGCTTTAAACCTAAGGTCGCTCTCAAGTGAGTTACGACCTAGCGACCTAAGCCTTGGATCGCGCTTACCAGTAGGTCGCTCAAAGTTAGGTCGTAAGGAGATAGCTCTGAAGTTTAAGTCGCTACTTGCTTATGTCGCTGAGGATTCTTTAAGTCGCTCCAGTATAGGTCGCTCAAGCCTTAAGTCGCATGAAGTTAGGTCGCGTGAAGATATCTCTGAAGCTTAAGCCGTTGATTTGTTAGGTCGCTCAGATCTTATGCCGTCCGGTTCTTTAAGTCGCTCATGTGATAGGTCGCGACCGTGTTTGTTTAGGTCGCATGGATTGATAAGTCGTTTGTATTATAACTCGTGTTGTAAATTTTAGGTCGTATGTCGTTATGATGTTGTGTTGTAAATATGTTATGTCGTGAGTCATTTGTTGTAATGATGTACATGTTAGGTTGCGTAGCATTGAGTCGTAGTACCGTATGTTGTAACTCGTATATTGAGTGATAAGTCGTAGGTCGTTAACGACCTATGATAGGTCGTAGGTCGCAACATATGATAGGTCGGCTAAGTTGGTGTGAGTTGTAAACTGCCTATAAATAAGGGGTGTTGGTCATTTGTAAAGTTGGTTGATTTTGAATAAAACTTTGTGTTTGTGCTTTGTGCCACTTTTAAATTGGTAGTTGAGTGTTATCTCCTATCTCCACTTTCGGCATTCGAGTGCGCTCGAATTAACGATTGTTGAAGCCAATTCACGGAATCAAGTGCGCTTGATCAACGTTCGAAGAATTGTAGATCTTCTCTCACGGTATCGTGCGCGATCAACGTGTCGAAGATAGCTAGAATTCGGTATCTTTCGGAGATCAATGAATTTGGGCATTTGGTATTTTTAATCCATCCATTCTACTTTTCATCGTTTCATCCGTTTTGACATATCCGCTGCGTCACTAATCGACACTGTTGAGGATGCACTTGTAACATGGGCTTGTCCCTTCGAGTGTTTCTGATTTGAGTTTGCACTGTGCATTGTTTCGAGTATTTGACTCTTTGTATGGAGCTTGATTGAGTTGTTGCTTCAAGTTACACTATAGCTACAACTTTTACTCTTATGCATGTTCATCACTGTTGCATTGATTTTGTACATATGGTATTTGAGTCTGGTTAAACTGTCTAGCCTGTATTGTTGCTAACTTCATGTGTGCACCTGAGTTGAATCCAGCTTAAAGCTCGGGTTTGACCTTGTGCTCATGTTGTGACATTATTTTTATGGCACTTGAGTTGCATCCGGCTTTTGATTTGGGTTTGACCTTGTGCTCACCTATCCCTATAGATTTATCAAGTGTATATCGGTGTGCATGGCCTTATGGCATGTACAATGATACACTGTGCATGTCACAAGCTATTCGTGTGTGAAGAATTCAAATTTAAATGATGACGAACAACCCAAATAACTGAGGCAAACATTATTTTCAAAATACACATTTATTTTATACTATAAAAATATTTCATTTTCAATTTTACTACGTTAGTGTATATTTTTGTAGATTGCTCAGATGCTGAATTCAATCTGGAATGGAATTGAAGATAAATACGAGTGAATGAGTGATGTGTAGTGAGGACAGTTATGTAAATTGAAATGTACTATAATTGCAAATTATGTATATATATATAGTGAGAGCTCAAATTTGTACTATTCAAAATTGTAATAAATATTTGTTTGAATAAAATATCTGTTTAAATTTAAATTCTGTGTTATTTATTTTATTCAGAAAATATTTATTTAATCTATGAAGATAAAATATTACATTAACAAATACATCTAAATGAATGTATATATATATATATATGTATATTATCATCAAACAAAAATCATATACTCGCACATTCAATGGTGACGATTCATGAATTTAAAAACAATAAACATTTATATAAACAAATATCCTTATGTGTTGCCACATCTAAGATTTATTCTATAATAAAACATAATTAGCCATCATTACACATAAGAAATGACAAGTGCATGTGATATGCGACTAAGGAGAGGAGATGCGATGTATGAATGGTTGTTGTTATTATACAAAATGATGACATAATAAAAATAATACAAGGTAAGGGAAAACGGTAATCTTCTCTTCATTTTCTCTCTATAAATACACCCATATCCCTCTCCATTTCTCACTTTCATGTCCTATCTTCATTTTCTTCTCATCCTTCTCTTTCAACCTTTCATGGCTTCTCTTCTTATTTAAAAGTTAGAAATTCAAAACTTTTCGCTTTAAATCGCCTTTTCCTTAACTAAGAACTTTCCCTACCACACTACACACACTTCTACCTCCAAGCTACTTCCCACCTTCCCAATTTCACGCTGGACCAAGCCCCCGCACCCCAAGACGAACCCAAAAAGCACTTGGCTAAACCCATTTGTACCTGAAAACCCAAGATTTCATCACTAGTTCGAAGCTTCGAGAGCCGGTGCAAGTCTAACCAAGATCCGAGTCTATTCTGTGAGTTTTGGTGAGAAAACTAGCTTGGTTTTTATAAATAAACTAACTTTATTTATATATGTATATATATGGTGGTTATATGGTGAAAAGTTGGTTTGAGATCATATGGTTGGATGTTGATTTGTTTTGGTGATGATTGTTGGTTTCGTTGTGTGTTTGGACGCAATAATAGAAAGTTAGTAATCGTATGGACATTGGCATATGTATATATATACAATTTATTATGAGAATGGATTATGTTAATGTATGTTGGATTGTAAAACATGAGCTATGTCATGATGATTTGAAAAACAAAGTTGAAAACTTTGTATGTAGTCGCGACAGATTCGAGGTCGGATTTGGAATCAAACTCGTTTCAAGAACTTAAAAGTTTAGACTTTGATTAAAATTGTATAGTTGGTTTTAAGATTTAAAGATTACTAAAATATGTTTCAATCATGAACTAGTATGGTTTTGATAAAGTGGTTTTGCTTAAAGATGGATTAGAGCGGAGCGATAGTCACTATGGATGCAGTTCGATGAAATTTATCGATTTTTGTTTCAAGTAGTTTTAACTTGAAATTGTTTTGTAAAAGTTTTCAAAACAAACTTAACTAGTAAATAAAAAGTAATTAATTTTTTTAATTTAATTATTTATTTAATTAAGTTAAATAGTTAAAGGTAATTAGCCTTAATTAGTAATTAAGAAGGTAATTAGTAGTTAATCAACATTTAAGTTAAGTTAATGACTATTGTTTAATTAATTAAGTTTTAATTGGTATTTAACTTGGTTAAGAAGTAATTAATGGTTAATAATTATTTAACAAAATCAATTAGTTAATTAATTATGATTTAGTTAAGTAATTATTTAATTAGTATTTGATTAATTAGGACTTAACTAATAATGATTTGATTTAACCTTAACTAAGGTGCATTAGGGAGTTAATTATGGCTTAACTAAGTTCATTAAGTCTAATTAGAGTTTAATTATGTTTTAATTTTGAATTAATTTGGCTTAATTAAGATTTAATCAGGGTTTAAATTAAATTATTTATTTAATTAAATCTTTTCCAAAGGTGATTTAAAATCAAACTGAATGTGTTTTAAATCAATATTCTTTTCAAGGTGAATTGATTCCAAATCAATTGATCTCTTGTCTAGACATTAAGTAGCCGAATGAATTAAAGTAGTGATTGAAAATGTTGACTTGTTTATGGAAAGCAAGTGACTTGTGTTTAGCATGAATATTGGATATCAGAATTGTGATAAACATAAGGAGGTTAATTTTGGTAAGCGGGTCATGATAACCTAAGTATGGAATATGTTTCCATATGTTAATCTCCCATCTGATAGTGAAGTTGTTCACTATCAATAATTTGACTCTTTTAAATTATCGAACGTTGGTTTGAAGAGACTGAGATTAGATGAAAGCTATCATCCGAAAACCACTTTATACCAACGTAAACGTTCAAATTGGAAGTATTGAAGTCATGATCAAGATTCAAGACTTGAAGTGTAAGATCTATTTGCTGCTAGCCCTGAGGGTTATTCCAAAACGGGTGCAGTGGAAATAGTACATTTAGTTTGTTCATCTCTTGAACGACTTATATGGACGAATGCTGACATTGTATCAACATTGGAAGACAATGTTAGCATTCCAAGTGGGAAGTGCTATTGAAAGGTAAATCGTGGCCTCAAGCCTCATCAACCGGGAATGACTAAAACATGGGATATGCAACAACGCCATGTGGGTCGCACTCATTAGGGTATCGATTATCCTATCTAGAACGAGTTCCTATTCTCAAAATTAAGTCCCAAAATGGTTGCTGATCCCAACCAAGGGGATGATCATATTTGGTATTATCCAGTAAGAGGTAGGCTAGTTCTTTGTTAGCAGGGGCCGTTAGGTACGAAATCGGTACATTTTCTAGAGGTGTATAGTGACGGACGATACCCCAGTTTGCTGATAGGAAGAGAAGGAATTTGGAATTTTAAGTGGATGATCAGGTCTTTCTTAAGATTTCACCACTGAAGAATGTGGTTTTCTTTGGTCAGAGATGGAAGCTTGCTCCTAGATTCATTGGTCCTTTCCATATTTTAGAAAGAGTTGGTCCTTTAGCTTATGGAGTAGATTTTCCGAAGAAGCTATCAGCTGTGCATAACGTATTTCACATATCTTTGATTGTTCAGCCCGCATTATTAGAGATTTTGGATGTCGAGCCAAATCTCACTACCAAGAGGAAGCCACTTCGTATTGTCAATAGAGGTACGAAGCAGCTTAGGAGGAAATATGCCAGTCTGGTCAAAAGTACAGTGGAGTACAGATGATCGGGTTTGCATCTGGGAAACTGAAGAGTCCATGGATGCTTCAAATCCTGAATTATTTGTCTCGGGTGCCATTCGTTTCGAATCTATCTTATCTTTCTGTTTGCTTCTATTTTCCTATCTCGTTCCTTTTCGAAAAGGAAATGTTTTGAGTGGGGGAAAGTGTAACGATCTGTAAATTTTAACTATTTAAATAACGTAATTAACTAAATTTTACATGTAAATAAAAAACAAAAATTTAGCAATGAAAATTTGATATTTGAGATACATCTATTTAAAACATAACAATGGGCAATTTCATCGAAAAATATGTAAGTTTTCACGGTTATGAAATTTTGATTAAAATCAGTTAAAATTTGATGGAAATAAAATATTTTCGTAATCTAAATATTTCTACATAAGAAAAATATAAAATATTTTTGAGAAAGACGTCATAATTCATTTCGCTAAATTTAGACCTCTCTAGCCCCGTTTAAATTATTTTCGACGATTTAGCAGCATATAGTGGCAGTGAAAATGTAGTTTTGATAGGAAGGTCATGTCACTAGTATTTGTATACCATCTTGTTCGTCTCATCATATTGATTTTCATAGGATATTCGTTTGTATATTTCGACGTCCGGTACGTGGCAAAATCAACAAAATGGTTAGCTGTACCGGTTCCTCGTTTTGAGTCTTTTGGGTTTTCTATGTACTTTCATGTGTCTATCGGGAGAAGCTAATGGTCTTTAACCTTTAAGTATTCCCAGAATTCATCACCTAACCTTTATTATTCCCCACCGGTTGATTTATATGTTGATTCGTTTCCTCTACTCTCATTTTCTCTCTCCCATCCTCTTTACGTTCGGTTTCATGCAGTAAAAAGAATTAAAAAATAAATAAAGAGAGAACATAGCCTCCTCCACCGCAGCAGCCACCTCCTCCGGCCTTGCTCCACCTAGCTGAACCCGACCAGCCTCCACCGCTTCAGCCTTCCCGCCTCTACCGCAGCTTCCAACCCTACATTTCCCACTACCGAACGCAGCAGCCTGCGCTCGCGCATATGCATAGTTGTGCACCTCCGCGCGTCCCGTCGCTACTCAAACTCATCCGGTAGCCGCTGCTACCTTTAGTGCTCGCTGTCCGAAAATTACAACAGCGATTTTCCGCATTCTTTGCTATCCCGTTACTTACACTTGTCCGTCTGGTGATTTATTGCTTATCCGTGTGCGTGTGCGTGTTTGTGTCACCTTCTTCGCCATCATTATTTTCATAGCCACGAAAGGTGAGATATCACTCATGATTAATTTTCTTATGAATTAGTATATAAACAACAATCGAAATTTGACTTGGTTGATATTCATGTGTCTCGGCTTGTTCATTTGTGATATTCTGATACACGTTTTACCCATTGTGATTTTCTGTAATATGGTCCATAACCAGTCTGTTGCGTGGAATGAGAATGTTCCAGGCATCAGTTCGACTTTGCATTGCATCTTGTTTCGGCAACAGTAATTTGTAATTTTAGACTAAGGCTCCACTACCTGAACTTTAAAGCTAACTTATTTTATTACTAGCATGAAAGATATGGCTTAGGCTTATGAAAATTGCAATTTACAGTAACTAGGTTACGTAGAATTTTTTTTCAACAAACGAATCCTAGAATTCAAAAAACAACCAACTGTTGCATTAAAACTATTGCCACTTGCACTTCTGGATGCTACTTGATACATGTTATATGTAATGATATGTTGTGTTATTTATTTGTTCCATCACACTGCAAGTTCCCTCGTATGTTCGTTAGGAAAATCGCTATGGGTTGAAATGATACATACCTGAATGATCTTATAGATTAGAGAAAAATCGTTATGGGTTGAAATGATAAACCTGAGAGATTTTACTGATTTTGAAATCTTGGGATTGCAGATTGAAATAATATATACCTGTAAATTTAAATTATTGCGAGTTGAAATGATAAATATCCGTATCGTTTGGCCATAGGATAGAAAACAATATACGACACCGTTAAGTCTATTTTTAAAGTGATTTCTAAAGTTTTGAAAAATATGCGTTTTAATAAAAAATTGATTTTAAAAAAAAAAAATAATATAAAGATTTTTATTTTAATATGTGTGTAAAATTTAATTTTAAAATTATATGTTTTTGAAATTTTAAAATTATAAGTTAAGTTTTGAAAATGTAAATTATAAGATTTTACTTATAACGTTATATTTTAAAATATAGAAAATAATATTTAATATAAAATAAAATAAAATTTAATAAATAAGATTTAAATTAATAAAATTTAATATGATAAACTTGAATTTAATGAATATATATTGTGTTCTAAAATATTTATTTAAATTTTTTGCCAATATTATAAAAATAGATTTTTGCAATAACTTTAATAAATAAATTAAAGTTGATTTGAAATTTAAATTGTTTAAGAATTTAATTTAAATAAGAATTGATTTGAAACTTATTGATTTTGGGATTTTAAAAGGTATGATTTTATAATTGGATTTGATTAAAAGTGATTAAGTGAATACTTTCAAAATTAAATAAAATTGAAGTTGAATATTTAATTTGATTTTAAATTTTAAATTTGAGATTTTATTTAAATGTTTATAAAGTAAATTTATAAAATGACCACAGTGCGAAATAAGAGTTTGATTGTTAATGAGACTAGGATCGGGTACTGTCATACTCTTTACCAATACCGAAAACCACTTTAACAACTGTGTACATGGTAGAGAATACAGAATGAAGTAGGATGGTTTGGAGAATTCTACTGGAACGAAGTAAGAGAACGATGATGGATAACCTTGACCTTCGGGTCATAATTAAAATGACTAAAACAGGAGCCACGCCGGGCCAAGTGGGATCGCTCCCCTATCGAGCATGTTTCTTCGAAACCATGTCTATTACTTTGTGATTTGATTGGTGCACACCTTTTGATTATGGGAGTGTGCCTCGAGGTGGGACGGTAGTAGCTGCTATGCGTTACCACCAGTCCGGATCCGCAAAACGTTAGTATCCTACCCTGAGCATTGGCTCGCGTGCCTTATCATATTTATCCTGATCGAGCCCATTACAACTTTGGTTTGTATTGTACCTATGGAGTGTTTACTGAGTATCCCACTGGTTTGGTGGAGCTTACAATATCTGTAAAACTACGATATGTATATAAAAATGTGTTAAGCGGGATATGGGTAATGCCTTAACGCTACTTTAATACTTTATTATAAACATTATTTATATAGCGTATTCTATTTATATGTAGATAGTTTAGTGGATCCTTAAAGGATGAGAATCCCAAACATCCTTTGAGTTAATATTGATTTCACTTGAACATTTCACTTGAGTTGATTTAGTTGCATAAGAATGTCAATCCTGACTCGAGTGTTCTGTTTTTGTTTTATGCTTGAGCCAGCCCGAGAGTCACATCATTCGAGATTCATCTTTGGAGCCGGAGACTAGTTGGAGATCTATCTATATATCTGCTTAGCTATTCCCTATTTCAGTTATTTCCATTTCAGACTTTGTTATTTGCTTATGTATTAGCAAACTTCTATATATTTGGGATTTCTGTTGTATTTGCTTTAGACTCTGATGTTGCAGTAGCTTCATGAACTACTTTGTTTATCTATTCCACTGCGTATTGTTGTAATATTCCGTATCTGCGATTATTTCTTATTTATTTTAATTTATATAACAATCTACTGTTTTGAGCAATTTAAATCAGACGTTTGTGTATTACTGTCGATTTGAATACATTTTGTTTACACTAGGATTGGTGGTGCCATAAGCATATATTCTGTGTCTATGGCAAAACGAGACAAATTTATATTTTTATTTGCGTCCTCACGTTCCAGCAGAGAGCTGATTTGAGGTGGGGAAACAAACGTAACCGGGCTTTGCTTCGAAATTTTTTAAGTGATGATCTGTAAATGGAAAAATGATTCCTGGCCATAGAATATACAGCAACTATGGATAAAGAAAAATTACACCGCCGCCGACGGTTTGTCACGTTTTAGCAATCTTTGCTGTCCAACGACATCTCTCTTTTTTTTTAGGGTCCTATAAATCGGCTGTTCTACCAAGCGACTAGATTGTTTGACATAATTTGCAGAATCATAATTTGCAGAATAACAAGAAAAGCGAAAAAAAATTTCTGCGCTTATTCTAAAATTATTCTAAAATTCCATTTTCGTTTTGACTTCTGTCCAAGCAAGTTGATTATTGCAATTTTTTTTTTTAAAATCTTGGTTACGATCAACGGTTTTTTCATATTATTTATTGATTTGAACTTGTGTGTATGGAATTCTATATTTGGATTTGTAAAAATTTCAGGGTCATTTCCCCTTGTTTATCATCGTCATTATAATATATATGTACTGTCTAGTTAATTCTTTTGCGACCTATCTTATTTCCGTATGAAAACCATCCCAAATTAATCTGTGTAGTTGATTTCCATGCCCGTTGTTTTTAGGTGTTTCAGCCTGCATTTCTCAACCTCGTACCCTAGATCGCCGCTCCAATCGGAAGAAATTCAAAGCGCGAGTAGCAAGTTAGACCATTGGATATAAGATCGTGATGAAAAAAAAATCAATCACCGGATTAAAATCAGCTATTTCTACAGTATTGGGGTAATTTGATTGTTATGTCTATGTTATTTCTATATTTACCAACCACAAACCGTTCAAAAAGGATTCTGGAATTATTTAAATTGGGAATGAAAAATAAATTAGAATTAGTAAATTAAAACCACAGTTTTTTGAACAGAAATTAATTTATTCTTTTACCCATACTGAAATGTTGATCTCCTTTATCATTACACTCCTTATTGATAGGAATACATTTTGTATTAGTTTTTAAGAAAATTAGGGAAATGGTGTGAACAAGAGATAGGAAGTAAGAACATAAGACATTTCCCTGAATGCGCATGTTACTTAGTCATTGAAATGTGCTTATGTTCTTTTTGTGCATGACGAATGATGGATTTCATCAACGTGAAATTTCTCTAAATTTTATTTATTTTTGAATTAATAAGTTATATTGGCATAACTATTACCATTATGAACATCAGATCAGATGTATTTATGATTTTTTTATCTAGAAAAATAACGAACAGTGTTGTTCTTCCTTCAATGCTACTGATCGTTGCAATGCAATTTAAAACTTTTCGGGCAATATATGTGGAACAACTGTTAGTTGCGCTTGGTAGTTTGAGGTTAGAATAACTTGGTTTCCAACTAGATTTTCGCATATCCAGATTTAAATGGAAATAAAGGGAAAAACTACGCATAATTTTTTTCCTAGAAGAGCATATCACCACGATTATCATCTTAAGTTTGTTCAGTGTTCATCTCATTGTCATTTAAGGTATTCAACTATGCTTATGTCCATTCAAAATTTGCTTATGCTTAACCAATTGTTTGCATTTTTAGAACTGGATTTGAAACTTTAAAAATTAGAAAATTGAAGTTCCATATTGAAATCCATTAACTTTTGCAATTGATTGATATTTTTGAGTAAAGAATGATGATTTATAATTTCTTTGAAAATAAAAATATGATTGTCAAAATTTGTAACTATTATATTTTTTAGAAAAAATAATATAAATGCAGTACGAATAACCAGTTTTTTTTTTTTTTTTAGATGCTAGGAGAAAACTGCTAACAACTTTACACTTGCTATTTTAGATTAGCCCTAAAGTAACATCAGTCGTTAGTTGTTACATAGTACTTAATACGATAATTAGACCTAACAATATACAAAACTTACAGAATACATATGGGCATATTAGTTTTGTCTTAATGTTAACATGTGCCCAGAATTTCGACATCCACTTACTTCTACGGCTAGATTTTAAAATTGGTTGAGTATTGTAATCTGACTAACCGATATTCATTGATTCAGTGGGTTGGAGTTTGCTATTTAAAAGAAAATGGGAAGTAGGATGATAAAGGAACCGGATGTATCATAATTCATTATATCAAGGTAATCATACATAATTCTCATTGTACCACGGTTGTTTTCTAACACTGTATTTTATATTCATTGCTATGTCTATATATAAAACAGTTCATGATCCATGTGCTAAATCATGTTCTAAACTATTCAGTTGGCAGCATTTATGCAATTGGGAAAATCTTTCCTCTGGAATTTGTCATTAAATCCATCAAATCATCATGTAAACAGCTATTCTAATTTTGCTATATTACTAACTTTGTAACTGCAACTTGGTCATGTGCATGGTGGGAGTTTATGGGTGGTCAATGTAACAGTGAACATCTTCGTATTTGTTAGCTTCTTATAAGGATGTAGTTAGGACTATATGTTTTTGTTTTCTTCCTCACTAGCTGCAGTTGGTGGCTATAATCTTGCCAACGGCATGGATTTCAATCACACTTTCGAAGATGTTGCTTTTCTTAGTTAAAAGCTATAATCTTAGTTACATCGGTTACATTCAACAATGTTTGCTAAGAATCACACCATCCTTATGCTTAATCTACTGTGCATATATAAATGCTGTTCATGGGGAACATAGTGTTTTATATCATTTGTTTAATAAACTGTTTTCCTTATAAGAATCATTATTGTTGTTCCCATGTTAAGTTAATTACAAAAAGAAGTTTTTTGCTACACGTATTCATTATATGTAGGAACCTTTTGCATCGTGTGTTATGGTATGTAGGCCAGAAGTAGTTTTATTCTTTCTTTTATTATCCAAACATGCTTTATTTTAATAATTTCTTGAACTGTCTTAATAGGTACAGTTTTACTAAATGATTGTCTACAATAACAAAGAATCTTCGCTTTCTTAGTTATAGCATTTGGATAAAAAGAACATTTAATAAAAATATTTATGTACTATGGAAAAGTCAGTATGCACAAATCTTAGTTGATGAATAAACAAATGTATTATCTGACAATTCATTATGCATACAATGATATAAACCTAAACTAAGGTTGGAACTTAATGGCAATATTTTTTTTCTTCTTGCCAAGCTTAATTATATGAGGTGTATATGCTACATTGAAGGTCAAAGATTAAATATGATTAATTGTGGGTTATGAATGCAAATAAAAAGATATCAAATAATATATGAACAACCATGTTGATGTATATTTGTTTGTATGCATGCGCTTAGCTTTTATCAATCAAACTGTTGAGGCGAGAGTTATGTATTTGATAGAAGACAAACCACAAGTTTGGTTAGATATTTGGAGGAGATGGAGCTATCAAGCAAGGAAGTGGTACAGAGATTTGGTGGCATCAGATGAAAGACGTGTGTTCTTTTCCAATGAATTCATGTAGTGGATGAAGATACTAGGTGGATTCATGATTGGGTTAAGAAACTGTTGGAGGGAATGAATATCAGGTGAGGTTTTTATTTTAGCATATATTTTTATGTAAAATTAGCACAATTATGCTATGATATGATACATTAGTATAGCTTAAGCAAACGGTTTATATGTAAATCATGCTGACGTACTTTAGGATGACACTTTTTATGAATTGATATCGATACATTGAGTTAAAAAGCATTTGAGCTAGCTTCGAGTTTCAATGTACTTACGTATAAATGCCTTATTTTGATTTTTCTTTTGTTTGTGAATAAAGCTCTTTAACCATTATATGTTATGATTTTTATATATGAATTTGTGATTATCTTTGTTCAATTATATTTACGATTTGTTCTTCAGTGGAAATTTTAAGTTACAACACACCTGTAGATTTGGATTTCATGTGTACTTCAAACTGTGAACTGATCAAAGAAACTTTGCCTGATTATAATTATGGAAAAACTTCAATTCTTTATCAGCGTTAAACTAATTTCGATCAATTTTGAGTTTGGGGATTGATTTTGGCTTCAATTGTAGTTATTAAATGAAACTAGTGTTGCATCACAAAATCCTTTTCTTGTAAATTATGTGTGTGCACGCTTGCGTATGTGCATATGTGATGTGTGTGCGTGTGTGTATATATGGATACTAGCATTTAAAGTTAAGCATACCGTTTTCAGAGTTATTAGTATGCTAACAATGAAAATGGTGCCTACTTTTTTCAATCTCTACTACTAATAAAGAAAATTCGTTCAACTAATTTACTCGGTGTCTTTTTGAAATTCCAAAAATGCCATTGCTTTCCGTTTATAGGTTTGCGCTCAAACAAAATATCAACGTATACAATAATACAAACGGCCCGTGTGCGAAGCACGGGCCATACTAGTTTAAGATAATGGTGGTCTAGAGCCTTCATTTTCTTCTCATGATCTGTAATGAGAATTAGCAATCAATTTGTAAGTCAAATGGAAAAAGGCTTAATTTTCTATTGGTTCGTGTTGGCGGTCTGCATAACTGGAGACAGTTTACTACAACCATTGGTATGTGGTTTATTTTCAACTAATTCAAACGTTGAAAAGAATTTTGTAGATGGATGTTTGTATGTCTATAATGGTGCAGGATAGTAGGTATTCACCAAAATAAATGCCCAAGATGGACAAATAATCTATATCAGTGAATAACTTTATACATTTTTTGTTCTACTCTTTTTAATAACATTAGTTTTGATAAATCCATTGTAAGGTGATACACTCACTTTTTGTGGCTAATTTTGCAAGCACATAAAACTCAAACACAATATGAAGTGACATAGTTAAGTTCTAGCTTACCAAAATAAAATATATGTAGTACAGTTTATGTTACAATACTAATAAAATTAACAATTAGATACAACTTATGGATTGTAGACAATGGCACCAGACTTGCATTTTCAGCCTTTAGCTTCATAGTTAGTGTATTTATTAGGCTTTTTAAATTGTTAGTTACTGCAGGCACTTGGGCACCCATGCATGGATCGCAACCTCCGCGCGCGCACGTACAATTTAGTGGCATTAACCCAATCTTCTGCATACTAAAATTGCTGATACTACCCACCATGAATGAATGTCTAAGATGAATATAAGCACAGAGTGAACAGGTACATTATACTATTAAAGTGTCTGCCAGTTTAAGATAATTTCAATTTTAAACAAGTATAATAATGTTTCTCATATCAGATCCTCTTTTAGTAGACTGGCTACAGTTCTATGTTCCTTTTGCTTCATATGATTTATGCCTAGAGAACCAAATGAAATTCATAATACTTTAACAGTGGGTGCTCAGTCAATAATGAGTTCATTTTATATTACAATTTACAATTAAAGAAACTGAAGAAGCTTTTGGAGAAAAATGAAGTCGGATTTCATGCTTGGGTTTGCAATATTTTTGTTCTTTGTGGAATCAACTTTGGTTGGACGACTTTGCTATATTTACAAAAATTACATGATTTATTCTCTAAGCAGGTATTTTCTATTTTGTAGGTATCACTTTCTATTTGTCATTATTTATTATCTTGGTTATATGCCATGTCTATTGTATGATTGAATTGACATATGGATTTGCTTCACGATCTTAGTCATCTGACAAGCTAATACTTTCCAATTTATTTCCCATGAAAATTTGCATGCCAGACCTCCACATTAAGCGTATATATAATTACAATACTCAAAAAGTTAGCTCAAGCTACTCTACAATATATTCAAAGAGTTGTAATTTTATACAACTGCTCCCAAGTACCGCTGATTTCGCTTTTACACTAATACATCTTCATTTTTTTGGGATAAACCCATGTTGAAGTGAGATTTCAAAAACATTTTTACCTTAGCAATGATAGGTAGATAAAAGTGTAAGCAGTAATATGTAGATAAATCCAATAGTACCCAACAATAATAAAAAACTATGTAAAAGTTTGTAGGTTCATATAACTTCTTATAAGTTCACCACTATCCAATTTTTTTATTCCTAATTATGTGTAACGTGACTATTGGTCAACATATTAAGTACAAAAAGTTATCACTAGACATGCTGTAAAAATATATCATTATGCAAAATACACAAGATACTTTATGAATGTGTGAATGCATTAGTTTAGGTTGGATCTGATCAAATTATGATAGTACCTGCAAAGATAGTGTAAGCAGTAATATTTAGATAAATCCAATAGTACCCAACAATAATAAAAAACTATGTAAAAGTTTGTAGGTTCATATAACTTCTTATAAGTTCACCACTATCCAATTTTTTTATTCCTAATTATGTGTAACGTGACTATTGGTCAACATATTAAGTACAAAAAGTTATCACTAGACATGCTGTAAAAATATATCATTATGCAAAATACACAAGATACTTTATGAATGTGTGAATGCATTAGTTTAGGTTGGATCTGATCAAATTATGATAGTACCTGCAAAGATATGTTGAATATTGACTAAATTCATTGGTTTGAGGATTAGTACAAGATGAAACTGTGATATTAGCTATAAAGATATATTAAAGTTTATCAATTTGATTTTTATTTTATTTTTAAATGGTACTTTATATACAACAAATCAATGGGACAACATATTCCATGTCAAATAAACGTTCGAAAGCAAGTTTCGAACTTGTGACATCCTGCACCAAGCCGAATCAATTTGATTAATATAATGTAATTGAATACATTCGTGTTTTGTTGGTTAATTCCTCACTTTAATTCTCATTATACTAACGTGTGCTAAAATTGTAACTTTGTAAACTCTAAGATTTTGCTAGCTTCAAATGATTTTATCTTGATCACATGGAAAATATAATTTTGTTTATCTACATAGAACATCTTATAACATTGTCCACATTTTTATAATTTGTATTTTAAACTTCATACTAGAAAATTATAAAATATCTTGCAATTTTTTTGAAATTGTTGCTTAACTAGGTGGTAGCACTACTAATTTTAGGTAGTATGAAACATACCATGTATCAACACATGTTTAAAGGCTCGAATCACGATATGTAGGATTTGAACTTGGGATCTCAAACCTAAACCGGCGCGTCTAACCACTATGGCAATGGTGTTGGACCATCTTGCATTTATTTTATCAGGCCATCGGGTTAAGTTTCCAATTTTTATTCAAAATAATTTTACTCATACGGGAGCCTCGTGCACTGGGTTCCACCTATTGATTTCGGTACAATTGGCTTAAATGGATAATTTCATTTGTATTTGTTCATGCGCGAAATTTTGTTTGCAGTGGATCTTCAAGTTTGTTTTTTCTTTTCAAAATGCGGGTTATTAATGCATTCATTTCACTTGAACTTCACATGGGGAATTATAATAGCATTAAAATTTATGTAATTTAAGTGATACAATATTTCAACTTAGTTTTAAGAAATGTTAGAATTTATGTAGTTAATATCGGTATCAAGTACGTATCGGTCAAGTACCGATATGACATATTCCAAAATATTGTGATAATATTGATAAAATATCGGACATGTATGATATTTTCCAATGTTATAATGATGTCAAATGTCTAAAATTTGGATCTGTATTGCCAAATTACTACTAAAGACGGGGTGTATATATTTTACAGATTACAATCTTTATCCCTTAATATTCTATTAAATACAAGTTGTGAAATAGGATTATGGAAACCAAGATTTTTGTATAATTTGCGTTTTTATTTTTTCTTCATTTCTACTATATTCTTTGTTTCTTCAATCATCTTTATTATTTTAGTTTCTTTCTTCTTCATTTTCAGTTAAATTATTGAGCAAGGAATGTTGATTTGATATTGATTATTACTTCTAGCCCGTTCTTTATCAATTTGCCTAATATATAACTTTACCGCTCATCAACTTTCAATTCCTGGTTCATGATCGTAAATAAAACCGAAAAATGTTTTTTCATAAGTTAACATACTAATTAGAAATATTGAACAAAGAAAATAACTAAAAAGATAAGTGACTCATGCACGATCTTGCTTTTAGTGGAAAAGTGTACATACAATAAGACATATAAAATAATAGAATAAGCGAAGTTTTCTTTATTGGAAGACTAATGAAGAAGAATGAAATTAAAACAAAAATATGCATTGAGATTTTTAATATGGTCTACAATCATTCACCATGTACTAGAAACAAACATTGAGAATGTGAAGATGTTTACTTTTAATTTTATTTCTCCAACACTTGCAATAATGATCGATATTTTTAAAAATATTGGGTATTCTACACTAATACCGGAGTGATATATCGACAAATATCAGATGATATATTGACAAAGATATTTTAAGCGATATTTAAAAATATTGGCTAAGTAGTGATATGGATACTATATTGTCCGATATTAACTACTTAGCTTATAATGCCCACTTACTGCTAATTAGTATACTAGGAGATGCCTAAAGGTACTGGATAGTTTTGGTGTCTTTATTCACCTAATTAATGACTGAAAGAGTTGTTATTTTAAGTGTGCCTATGAGATATTCGTCCTATAATTGTAATTGTCATCCATCAACTTTGTAGATATGGACTTTACATGCTCACACCCACACATTGCTTATGTGGTATAATAAGAAGTAGAGTTTTTTTTTCCTTGTCTCGCGTAGAGTGTGGATTGAGATAAAGTTATGGTTTGTTTCGTATTTATATATTTTCATTTGTAATAGATGTTTTCTCCCTCATATGTGTTTTTCATATAGATAATTTTATGTTATGATGCTACCATAGTCACCTCTAAATAGATTGATTGCTATGATAATTTTTTAGTGCTTTAGGAACCATTATATTTTTCTAATAGATATATTCTAATTTGAACTACTTCATGTTGTCTGATCATCGGTAGATTCCTATATGAAATTCTATACCAACTTTTTATGACTTAGCAATCATGTTAGTGATTATTGCCAAGAAATAGATTAAACGATATGCTCAAGGTAACTGTTGCCATAATAATGTTTCTATAAACAAAATATGATATATAGATTAGCGCATTTTTATTATCCATAATAAGAAATATCTAGGTATATATAAACGACCGTAGTCAATCTAAAAACAAAAAAACAAGCATGGATCATTTGTTTGAAGCATTCATTTGTATTATTGCAATCATTTTGTTTTGTGTTGCCGCCTTTCTTTTTATGGTGAAGGATATAGCAATAGTAGTCATTTATTTATTTTTAAAATTTATGTACGTGCATGTAACATTTGATGTCGCTTGGTTACAAATATAACCAAGATCAACTGGAGACGCTATATTGGATTTTCCAGTGATTGTCACATTAGAAGAGTGTCAAATTGCTATTTTTGAAAAAAAAAGGAGAATTCTTCTTTGTCCACTCAATCAGCTTGATGCTATACAAACAGATCTGCAAGATGGGAAACCCTTTGAAATTGCATAGAATATATAGTACACATTCGATCAACAAAAAATTTCAATAGGAAACTATGAATTTCATATGATATTTTGTAGACTTCTACACCTAGAAAAGAAAGAAAGGGTTTCAAGAAGTAAATAAATTGTGAAGAACAAAATGAGTAGAGGTGTCTTACATAGGTGGCGTAAGTACATATATGAGAATGTGGTTAGTGTGGATAACATAATGATGAAAATATCCACTACTTGCAATGATGATCATTTCTTGTGGTGACAGAGCAATGACAATTTCGGTACTTCAAAAAAGGCTCGCCAAGTATTTGCTTTGTATATAATAATCATAATAATAGATAGATAGATTACACTATAAAACATAAACAACACAATTTTTATATCAACTCCAAATGTCAAAATACGTTCATAACAATTTATTCTTTATTTTTTTGAATCCCATTAAGGGATAGTCTTAATTCTTTTTTTTTTTGAGGAATAACAATTTGAGACTGTTTTAATGCGACGATCTTTGGAAAATTCAATGATGCATCTGTGATTAATTATGGTTATATCTCTAACCAAGTAAAATCAAATGTTAGATGCATGTAAATAGATAAAAATAAAAAAATGACAACTACTTCTGTACCCTTCATCAACAAAAAATTTCAATAGGAAACTATGAATTTCATATGATATTTTGTAGACTTCTACACCTAGAAAAGAAAGAAAGGGTTTCAAGAAGTAAATAAATTGTGAAGAACAAAATGAGTAGAGGTGTCTTACATAGGTGGCGTAAGTACATAGATGAGAATGTGGTTAGTGTGGATAACATAATGATGAAAATATCCACTACTTGCAATGATGATCATTTCTTGTGGTGACAGAGCAATGACAATTTCGGTACTTCAAAAAAGGCTCGCCAAGTATTTGCTTTGTATATAATAATCATAATAATAGATAGATAGATTACACTATAAAACATAAACAACACAATTTTTATATCAACTCCAAATGTCAAAATACGTTCATAACAATTTATTCATTATTTTTTTGAATCCCATTAGGGGATAGTCTTAATTCTTTTTTTTTTTGAGGAATAACAATTTGAGACTGTTTTAATGCGACGATCTTTGGAAAATTCAATGATGCATCTGTGGTTAATTATGGTTATATCTCTAACCAAGTAAAATCAAATGTTAGATGCATGTAAATAGATAAAAAAATAAAATAAAAAAAATGACAACTACTTCTGTACCCTTCATGACGAGGAGGAATGTTGTAACACAAAACTAAACGATTGCTACAATACAAGCGTAAGCTCCTAATAATTGATCCATGCTTGTTTTTTTGTTCTGTAGATTGAATATGATCGTTTATATATACCTAGATATTTTTTATTGTGCATAATAAAATGTGCTAAACAATATTGTGTGTTATTGTTCTATGTTAGTTTTGATTTTATTGTTGACAAATTGATTATTAAAATGTGCTATGGTATATTTATATGAAAAACCTTTAAAAACATAAAAAAGCAAAATTCAGCTTTTAAGTTTATTTTAGTATAATTCTCACACCACTTTTTATTAAAAATTCATGTCCATTAGGCTTGTCAACGGATACTTTCGGATATGGTTAGTGCCATATTCATATTCGTAATCAAAATAATTTCCAGATATCCACATCGGAGGTTTCGAACAGATATCAGATAATTATTCTATTTGCTAGTGATCGATAAATCAAGAAATATAAGTAGAAAATTTTGATTTAGTATATTTTTTTCAATCTCATTAATTATGAAAGTATGTAAAATCTACAAATATGATGATAAAAAATGATTTTGAGCAGTTAATATGCGTTAAATGCATATAACATAAACTATTAATTTGCTAAAAAAATTAATACGTATATTTTACCGTACTAAAATACACATACAATAAACTATAATCTTAATATAAACCGGACGGATGATTTTCGGATGCGGATGCCTTTTTATCCATATCCGTATTTGACGCAGCGGATATAACGGATGACGACGAAATGAAGATTTCGTGTCAAACTAATCGAAGAACGATTAGATGAAGCAATATAAATCGATGGATTGAAAGATACCGAATGACCAAATTCGTTGATCTCCAAAAGATACCGAATTCTAGCTATCCCCAACACGTTGATCGCGCACGATACGTGTTAAAAGATCTACGATGCTTCGACGTTGATCTTGCGCACGAGATTCCGTGAATCGGCTTCAAATCCGTTGATCTCGCGCACGAGATTCCGTGAATCGGCTTCAAATCCGTTGATTCGAGCGCACTCGAATACCGCAAACGGAGAAAGGAGACAACGCTCAACTTCCAATTTCAAAGTGGCACAAAGCACACAAACACAAAGTTTTATTCAAAATCAACCAAGTTTACAAATGACCCAACATCCCTATTTATAGAGTTACAACACATCACTGTTCACCGACCTAACATAGGTCGCAACCTACGACCTAGCACGACATAACAACATAAAGAAATTACACCTCAAGCGACCTAACAAAATACCAACAACATACGACCTAAATACAACTCACGCGACTTAAGAACAACGCGACTCAACCCACAAACAAGCGACTTAACAACAGAGCGACTTAAAATTTACAACACTGCTTCATGTCAGCGACTTAGGCTTCAGCGACCTAAGGAATTAGCTTCTGGAATCTTCATGCGACCTAGCCATGGAGCGACCTATCTTCAACAACGACTTAAGAAGGCTCGCGGGTTAAAGGATAGCATATCTTCAGTAGCTCGTGACATAAGAATGAGCGACCTAACATAGGTCGTAACTCGGCAAGGTCGTAGCTTGAAGGGTCGGAGTGACCTAGAGAAATGCGCGCCAGTTTGCTTGACTTGTTAGGTTGGTCTACACTGCTTGTTTGCGACTTAAGGGTTGATGCGCTAGGTCGCGAACGACTTAAAGTACTCGCGCGACCTAAAGCAACCGAAGCATTTGAACAACCTACCTGGGAGCGACCTAAGGCACGCACTGCATCATTTAACACGTTAGATTGTAAGTCGTTATGCACTTCGCGACTTAAGGCAATCGACTCCACCTCCTGTGCTGCATCAGTATTCATTTCTTCTGATGTCGAATATTTATATGCTTTTCAGATACAGATGCGGATGAATTTCGGATATCTCTAAACTTTCAGTATTTAGAACAATCGAGATTGCTATAAAGTACTTTTTAGTTTTTTCTACAATCTTTTTATGTGCTACATTGAGTGGGTTTGCACTGGCACATATTTTTTTTCCCCTTCCAGTCTTTGTAGCATTGGCTTAATGGGCTTATGAAATAGAAAAATGTTTAAATTCCTTTCAGCTAAAATGTCAAAGCAACATCTGTTATCTGATACACAAATCAGTTTCTTATTTCTATGTGGTTATGTATGCATCTACATTCGACAGGGAAAAAAAGATTTTTAGACTCATTTATTAGTCATCACTACCATGTGGGTTCACTCCAGCGTATTTCTAATACTCAATATTTGAAATCCAGAGTTTTTTTTTCGATCAATGTATACGGTTAGGACCGGCCTTTGGCTGGGCTATCTAGGCGACGGCCCAGGGCCCAGTTTAGGGACAAGACCCATTCTTCAGATTTAATATTATACATAAATAGTAGTATGGATTTATTTTTTAATGTGTCGATGTATGGTAAAGTATATCATTTTTGACTAAGTCGGCAAGTTCAAGTCCTAGCAGCTTCATTTTTTTATCCCATTTTCATATATAAAATATATATTTTATATTCTGCCCAGGTCCCAATTTAACGTTCTGCGCAGGGCCCAATTTAACCTTTTGCGCAGGGCCCAAATTCACCTTGGACTGGTCCTGTATATGATTTTTGAAAAAGAAGTGATGTTCGTGACATCACTGAGCAAGAGTATGTATTTTTTTTATTCAGTTTTTTCATATAATTATATTTATTGTTTCAGTAATTTCTTTTTGGGTGCATATTTACTCTTCTGATGGATTAAATAGCATATCAATTGAGATTTCAATCGACTCCAAATGATATGTTGCGGTACCTATGATACACCATAAGCTTGTCATGATCATCATGTATGCGTTACTGTAACATACATATAATTCATACAACGGTAAAATATATTTTATTTTCAAGCAATGATAAGAACTACTAGGAGCTTGTTGGATTTTCTGATATTGCAATAAGTAGTTCAAGTACTCTGTACATAACCATAATAGTGGGGTGGTTATTTCTCTGTCGTAAAGCTCTTATATTTCTTAATGTTGGCAATTAAATCTTTTAGTAAGTGGTTGGACATGTAGTTGTCTGATTTCGTAGTTTATTATTGATTCGAAGTAATAACCACAAACGTTATGATTTTTTTTTTTTTTTTTTTTTTTTTTTTTTTTTTTTTTTTACTGGCTGTCAAAATAAGAACCAATCCAAATACACAGCCTGTTTAACCAAATTTTACATGGGTTGGGCTAGAATGATATCTACAAATCTAGGGTTTCTATTTTTGTCACGTTGTAGCTTTTTTCAACAATATCCAAATATCCGGCATCTGCTCTTAAAGGCATCGCCCATCCAGTTGCCGCCTCAATTTTTGTCTAGCAATAAAAGTGTGCTCGAAGAAAGTGGTGTTCATAAAGCTAACGTCGAATTCGCTTGTCTGCTGCAAGCAAAGAATCTGAGCGGGGTATTTGAAATGTAATTTTTAATTTAATTGGTTTACAGTTAACTAATTATTTATTTCGTTGTGGTAATATGCGTTTAATTAAAATGAAATAACAGTACAAAAATCGAAATAAACGCAAATTAATTATACATTACTAGTAAGTACGGATAAAATTAGACAATGTTTCAGTGCAATACTACTGCAACAATTTCATCTCTTATGACATTTTGAATTGTTGACATTCCATGGCCTACGTGTCGTTGTACCGGTTAAGTCGCTCTGTTTGATGCAGTTTTCATATTATAATATTCTTGGTATTCGTCTGGAATAAGATCGGGGATTATCATCATAAGCCATAAAATTTGGATCACCATTATTGTATTTTCGTATGAAATTGTGTATGGCCATTGTAGATACGACAATTTGTACTTTAGTTTCATATGAGTAAGTTGGACGTATTCTTCAAAATGCAATTTTTTTTCCATATTCCAAAGGTTCTCTTAATTGCCATATATAAACACGAATGCTAGAGCGTTGCTGCTATGGTGTATACAAATATAGCAACCGTTTCTTTGATACCAACTTCTTCCGTTGAAGGCATACCATAACTTCGCAGCCTATCACACAAGAAAAGAATATAACATTTTCATTCAAAAATTTCTTTGATAACATTCTTGATGTCCATTTAATGTTGTCGTCCACCCCCATTAAATTGGTATAATTTGACGTGTGAATTCCGCTGACATCGTTATTTCTTCTACGTAGATACGCTGATATAACGACTAAATCCTGCACATCTTCGTAGTAGTCGGAATTTGTTTCCGAATTAACCATTGCTAGTACAAAAGGAGATATGAAAGTAGAGAGAGAATGGAGGAGAAGAGTGGGGCGAATGAGAAGGAGGAGAAGAATATTTTAAATGATTGGGGGTGATTAATGCGTTGGCGTCCAACGCGTTGGTCACGAACGTATCTCCCACCAACGTTCCTCCAACGGAGCTGGGGAAAGGGGAAAGTCCGTTTGGGCTTCCGACGCATCCCCAACGGTAACGAGTCATTATTTGGCTGTGAATGGCCCCAAATTTACGATTGCTGTATTGTAAAATTGATATATTGCTGCTCTTGATTAATTCCCTTTGGGTAGATTGTTGTTGTTTTTTTTTTTTTTTTGAGTTTCATTTTTCCTTTTACTTGCAAGATGATTAAAATTACTTTTAATCAAAACTTATGTGTCTGTGTTTAATGTTTTACTGAAGGAGGTGACTTACTAGTACACTCCCTAACGTACTTTTTTATGAAGATCACCCTCTGTTAATGTACGAAACTAAGTCATTATTAGTGTTTGAGTATTTATGTACATGTTTCTGGTAATACACATGGATGTGAACAAGCATTTGAAAGTTTTGAGAAGCATGCACGACAGGCTTAAGAAGTCATGAGAATCTGCTTAGCTTCTAATAATAAAAAATTATTTCAGGCCATGCCCAAATTTGCAATTTTCATTATAGATCAGTTACACAACCAACCATGACTGGTACAAAAAACACAAACAACTACACATAACCAAAAAATAAAAAAAACAAAAACAAAAACAAAAAAGTACCTTCTGATACAATGATGCCTTTCAGTTAAGTAAGTTGGTTTTGGTTCAATACGGCCTATGGGCATTGTATTTTCTAATTGGTCTCTATGTTTTTATATAGGCATTACAGCTTTTAAGCAAGCTTTTAGTTGAGAAGTAAAATTATATTTTGCCTGCACTTATTTAGCAAGGTACTTGCTCTTTTAGCAAGGCACTGTATTTGCACTGCTCTCATTTCTTGATAAAGACTTGTGGACTCTCTGTTTTAATCTATATTTTGTATTTCTAACAGACTTGTTTGTCCTTGCTGCAGTTTACAGTAAAATGGTGGTATGGAGCATTTTTTATTTATTTTAAAAAAGACTTTTGCCTTTTGCTATGATAATATTTTATTGAACAATAGTTTTGAATGATATTTTGATTGTTGTTGTATTAAATCATGCAAATGTTACAGTTTTTTAACGTTATTTCCATTATTGTTGTTTACATGCTTCAAGTGTTGCAGTTTTATACATGAAAAATGTGAAATCAGTATTTTAGTTTTTATCATATTAAATTGATTATCGTTGCTAATTCTATGCGGTTATTTTTGCTATATCTTACAATTTTTTGCTGGAAATTCGTTGAAAATGGTTGTGATGGGCTCGGTTAGGTCGATCCTTAAATTAGTCGGTTGGGCTAGGTTTGTACTGTAACAGTTGTATGTGCTAATTTATTGTCCATTGTATTACATTACTACATTTATTCATGTACTTTGTTGATAATAATTCATAATACAGATGCATGAGTTTGTCTCATAATCGTACATCCTTATATTTAAAAGAACGCTTGCGTTCGATGTAAGGAGTTTACGTCTAACATAAGAATTATGTCGCAACAAAATTCTTCATTTTTGATCGGTCGGATGCTTCATTTTATAACATAAACTGTCTTGATTCAAACATAGGAAACATCAAACCCTATTTTTCTAAAGTTAGGGAAGTCCAAGAACAAACCATGAAAGAAGTGGTTCCAAGTTGCTCAACCTTTCGCCTCAATTATTTTGCCATGTGGATCAACTTAGAAAATGTTACGACCGCATTATGTTATATCCATGATTTTAAATCTCCTATATATCGTCCGAGATCTCCTCCGAGATTTCCTTTTCACATTTAAATGAGACGAGATATCACCATATCTCCCTCGACACTAATCTCGTCCGAGATATTCAAATCTCATCCGAAATATGGATCAAAATCTCAATCCGAGATCTCACTCGAAATCATACATTTTTTTATTTTCCATAATATTTTTTATTTTCATATTGATTCAAAAGAAACTACTCAATCCAGTTATAACTTACTAGCTTCTTGAACACATTCTTTACTTTTCATTTTAATGAGTCATAGCGAAAGGTTTCATTTCTTTATTATATTCAAATAAAAGGATATTATTCAATCATTACCAAATCAATTAAGCTAATCAAGCTATCACTCTTCTAAAAATATTTCTTTTTCCATGTAGATCAAGTATGTTATCATTTTTATTTTTACTAAGAAAGTTATAACCGTTAAATAAAATTTTGACACATCAATTTTAGACACATAAGTACATTCGAGATATTCCCGAGATACATTATAAGACACGAGATGTCAATCCGAGATGTACATCCGATATGTACTTATCTCGTCATAGATCTCCCTTGATACAAGATAACTTGTGTAAAAATTCCGAGACGAAACGTGACCGAAATCCGATATTTAAAACCTTGGTTATATCACTTAAAAATGCTTTCTTCCATTCTCAAACCATCATATTACCTTCTATTGTAGTACAATGAAGTTTATGTTGGATCAGGTGCAAATCATCATATTACCTTCTATTGTAGTACAATGAAGTTTATGTTGGATCAGGTGCACCGCCAACGGAGTGGAAATGAAAATTTTCAAAAAAGTTCATTTTTATTTATCATGCACTAGATATATTATGTGTTTTATTATGAATAATGTTATTTACATTAAATCATATTCAATGTTTTTATTGGAAAAAATTGATTTGACTTTTTTATGTTAGCCATTATTTGTCTAAAATATCTGACAGCACGCACACCATGTTTTCTTAGTGGTCAAGTTAATAGATAAACAATTCGATGTTGAGAAACAATTTTATAATGACGATTTATTTAATTCATGGGTGTAAAACAATAAAATGTGAATTATATGGATGATTTGGAAATCGAGTAATAAAATATATTTTTTAAAATGAGATAAATATTAAAATGAGTTAATTATTGATTTTATAAATGAACATGGTTGTTTAAAATTCAAAATGAATTATTTTTGTGGAAAATAATTTTGAAATGATAAATTATTAATAATGAATTTTGGCCATCTGTAAATTAATATTTTAATTTTAAGTCCCTAACAATTTTTTTTAAAATGAATTAAAAGTGGATTAGCAATTTTATGAAGTTAAATAATGGTATATAAAGGTGTTTTACAATTTATTTTGGTAAAGACTAAATTTTTGTTTAGTTAACAATTAAAGTTTTATAATTATTTTATGAATGAGTTAAGTTGTGAAATGAGAGAATGCTTATTTTAATTGGGAGAATATGAATATTAAGATTTATATAAATATGAATTATGGAACAAATAAAAATGATTTGTAAAATATAATTTTTGTTGAATTGATTATTGAGGTAAGCGAGCATATGCTTCATAAAAGAGAATGGAAATTAAGTATATTGGCATTTGATTTTTAGTTGAAGCCCATGAGGAAATGAGAGAGCTAGCTTTTATCTCCACTTTTGTCCACAACTTTAGAAGTATCGTTCCTTCTCTTCAAAGCTAAGAGCATCTCCAACCCATTTCACAAATAATGTCATGTAATGCATATGTGTCAATAAGTTGTAGACAGTGTAAATTTAATGTATGCATACATGACAATGTTATTGATAGTTTCTCTTCAATGCAAATGTAAAATATGATCATTTTCGCATATGTGTCATTCTGTTATTCGTAGAAAATTAAAGTAAATTACATAATTTGTTAATAAGTGCTTAGGTCTAATACTTCACGTTGTGATGTGTAATGTCCAAAACTAGACATTGCACTTCACAGTGTCATCTTAAAATTATAAATTACATTAGCATTGGAGAATGTATTTTAAAAGATATTTTCAAATTACTGATGTGGCATGACATTACATCTAAATTAAGGCTGGATTGAAGATGCTCTAAAGTATGTAGTTCATTTTTTCATTCAAAAAAAATTCATCACATCTTCCTTCTTCACAAATTCAAATAAAACTCCATATATTATGAAATTTAAATATAGGCTTCTAAACAAAGGACTACACCCCAAGGAGTAAGAAAAGAAGGGTTTTGATAAAGTTGGTGCTTCATTTGGGATTTACAGTAAGGGACTTGTTATTTACAAGGAATTTGCACGATGCACAGTTAATACCTACACCCAAACCAATAGAATGAAAGCTTATAGTAACGACGAATTAAAGTTAGAACTGCAAATTTTCTATTCAAATTTCACTCTCAGTTGAGTATAGAAGTACTTGCTTTATGCTATTTGTTAAGAGCATAAGCTCGGTAGAAAGTTTAAAGCATTTCAATAATGGCTTGTTCATGTTAATTCGGATTACTGAACAAGCCAGAAAACACTTAGATGATTCTCGTTCAGTCCCCTGAAGTAGATCTGTTAACGGATACTTTCGGATGCGGATAGTACCATACCCGCATCCACATCCGAAATCATTTTCGAATATCGGATATCCACATCCGCGGATACGAACAGATATCGGATAATTATCCTATCCGCTAACGATCGATAAATCAAGAAATATAAATGAAAAATTTAAGTTCAACATAAACCTTTTTCGATCTCATTAATTATTTAAGTGTTAAAAATATACAAATATAATGATAATAAATAGTTTTGAGCGGTTAATATCCATTTATTGCGTATAATATTAACTTAATAAAACCATAAATAAATATCTTTCATTGTACTAAAATACACATATTTTAAACTATAATTTTGAAAAATACCGGATAGATAATTTTCGGATGCGGATGTCTTCATATCCGCATCCATTTTTCCAATATTCGTCGGTTTTTCGGACGCGGATGCGGACGGATTTCGAATTTTTCGAGTATCCATTGACAACCCTAATCTGAAGTAGCCAAAATGGTGATCTGTGGCTACCCAACAAGTCCATTGGATTGGTTAATAAATCGGTGTTGTATTTGCCGCAAATAAAACGACAAATAAATTGTCGTTTAATTGCAAAAACAAGACAAAACAAACTAAAATGACAAACTGTTTACCTTTGTATTTCAAAAACGTACAATACGATAAGCATTTTGCCTTTTTATTTGTCTTAACATTTTTAAAAGCAACTGTTTTAATTAAATTGGTGGTTGGTACCATGTGTCTGGGGTGTAGATGTCTACTTGTTCGGTTAAAAATGATGAAAAATGCAAAATGAACAATACAACTAGGGCTATCAACGGATATCCGGAAAATCCAAAATCCGTCCATATCCGTATCCGAAAAGCGGATAATATCCGATATCCGAAAAAACGAATGCAGATGCGGATACGAAGACATCCGCATCCGAAAATTATCCATCCTGCCTTTGTCAAGATTATAGTATAATTATATGTATTTTAGTATAATGAAAGATGTTTATTTATTGTTTTATTAAGTTAGTAGTTTATATTATATGCACTTAATGCATATTAACTGCTCAAAACTATTTATTATCGCCATATTTGTTTATATTTAAACCTTTTATAATCAATTGGATTGAAAAAATATATGTTAAACTTAAGATTTATATTTATATTTCTTGATTTATCAGTCGTTAGCGGATAGGATAATTATCCGATATCCGTCCATATCCGCAGATGCGGATATCCGATATCTGAAAATCATTTCGGATGCCGCGGATATGACACTATCTACATTTGAAAGTATCTGTTGACAGGCTTAAATGCAACAATTGAGAATGTCTTATATTTGCACATTCACTCCATATTTGTGACATTTGCAATTCAGTATTTATTCAGATCCACATATCAATATTTTATTTTATTCTTTCTTAACAAAAACTAGGGTAGTGTTATGTTTTTTTGTTTTCGTTCATACCGAAATGCACATGACGCATGTATATTGTCGAAAATGACCAATTTAGAAAACGGAGTTAACATACGAAATAGAAAACAATTTTTTTTTATTTTCCGCGTTTTTGAAAATAACACAAGCACATAAAACAATTCATTCTTCCGTCGTCCCTCTATCCTCTTCATCCTCTCATCCGTCTTTCTTTCATCCCTCCGTCATCCCTCTATTCTTCTCATCTTTAATAATAGTTGTAATACATTTGGTGTCACACTTTTTAGGTGTCAGCGTGAACTACCAGAGATGTCCTTTAGCAGATATTATCAAATCCTTAAAATTAGGATCCAATGAATAAACCCACTTCACATATTAAAATTTTCCTCTACAAATATTAACAAATTTTAATATTACGTAAAAATAGGATCTAATAAATAATTATTATTTTTACAAACAAAACGTCCTCTACAAATATTATGAAATCTTAATCATTTTAAAATATCATCTAACAAATAAAGTTCTTTTACAAATTCGTTGTTTATTAATAATAATAGGAATAAAAATTCAAACTACAAAAAAATAGATACTAAAACTTAGGAATAATAATTCAAACAAACTACACATTATTTCAACGCAAAATATGATTAAAATTTGTGTTTTTTTTGAATGTGTTGAAACATATACAATTTGTAGAAAAACAACTCATGCGCGAAGCGCGTGCCGTAACGCTCGTCTTTATTAATAGTTGCAATAAGTTTGGTGTCACACTTTTTTGATATCAGCGTGAACTACCAAAAATACCCCTCTATCTTAATATCGCTTAAAATTTGGATCTAACTTATTTTACAAATTCAAAATTCTCCACTGCAAATATTACCAAATCTGTCTTAATATCCCTTAAACATAGGATCTAATAAATAAACCTCTATAAATATTAATCAAACCTTAGTGTCGTTTAAATATAAGATCTAATAACTAATTTTTCTTTACAAATTCAAAATTTTCCTCTACAGATATTACCAAATCTTAATACCATTTAATCTAACTTATTCAATTTATAGAAAAATAATTCACGCATAAAGCGCATGCATTATCACGTGCGAAGCGCTTGCCGTAACGCTCATATACATACATACATAAATACACACACACACACACACACACACACATATATTGAAAACCAAAAACACAAAATTCATTTTTAAACCAAACACTATCTAAAGTTGGTGGGTATGGAAAAATTGTAATGACATCATAATTCATCTTTTCAAAAAGCATAGAATTAGAGATTTGCATTTTAACTTATACATTTGAGTATTGAAGTATATGTTGACCAAGCAACATTGCATTATTCACCTTCACCTTCACCTTCAGTTGAATATTGAAGCACATTGAAGCACATATCCCTTTCACTTATACTTTTCAAAATAAGATAAGACCTTTACCTTTTTCTTCATCTGCTTCCTACCTCCGTATTTTGGGAGAGGTTTGTTTTAGTTTGTTTAATGACTGCATTTAAATAAATAAAAAAATGCGAGTATTTAAAATATTGGAAATAAAAATTTGGGCCATGGAATCATAAATCACCAAGATAGCAAGCATATGTGGAAGGAAAGCCAGATCACTTCATTACCAAGTTTCACCTGCGTAGTCTGTAAAAAGTAAGGAGATTTCAGAAATTTTGGCATTATGCTTATTAGTGATTGGAAGTAGTGGTAATTTCAATTGGTAAAAGGTTTAAAATAGTGAATAGGAGAAGTAAAATGAATAAAAATAGATTAAAAGTAAATAATGCACCTAATAATAGCTTACAATTGATAAATACTTTTGAAAGGAAAAGCGTGAAATAGATGAAATCAACTAGATCTCATATAAATCATCTAAAGCTTAGTTAAGACGTACTCTCTTAGCACTTTCATATGTGTTTTAGATTAGAAATTACAATGATGATGGATGGATATGAGTGTGTTCTATACTAGCACAAACTACAATCGATCGAATAACCGACCATTTGATGGTATAATTTCGGCAAAATAAAGGCACGATAAAGGAAATAACAAGAAATGAATGAAAAAACTTGACTCAAGTTTTACAACTCGGGGCGAGTTGCATCTTGGCTTGTTTGAACCAAAAATGGCATAAATACCCTAAAGAATAAGTAAAGAATAAAAAGTAAAGAAATTTAACTGAAAATGAGTAGAGAAGAACACACGACAATTTATAACGGTTCAGCTAATCTGGGCCTACGTCCACCAAGTGATTTTATTTATTATCTTATTGATTATAATCAGGAGTTCTTATGGATCAATATAAATACTGTAGTAATTACATGAAACTAGAGTTAGGGAAAGCAAGAGCCAAAAGGTCCTTAAAAATGAGCCCTGCCTGTTTGTTTACAGACATAAGAAGCCTAAAATCTCATCCAGAAGATCTCCATAAAGTTTTCAATGCCATAGACCATTTCTCCTAAGAAGTAGGGGGACATCTTAGCAACTTGTGTGGATCGGCACCGATCCATGGGCTTAGATCGATATCGATCCAAGGGATGGCCAAATTGGCTGTCTTGAACTCTTGTATTGGATCTTCTTGTGGTTGGCTTTGTGATTTCATACTTGTTCGCACCAATATTAGCTCATTTCTGAGTCCAACAATGGATATGTTGAAGAATGGAGTTGTTGTTTCAAGTGCACATGGAAATCAACATGGAAACACATGGGAATAACAAAACAATACTTGAAATAAGCTCATTGGATCAAGAAGAGTATGTAGGCAAAAGTTGGACACATTTCGAGGAGGTTCCTTGGATTGGTATCGATCCATGGTGCTGGATCGGTACCGATCCAACACATTGTTGGATCCTTGCTTCATTCCTCTTGTGTTGGTTTTGTCTTACCCTGTGGCTCTGTTTTTGTTTGGTTTTCAGACTTTAGGGCTATCTCTCCGGCCTTCCTACCTTGATAGTTTCCAAGTTTGATTCGTCCAGTCTGTCCAAATATTGCCTGGTCAAAAGGCTTGATAACACTTGCTCTCAAAGTACATCTCATTTCAAATGTGACGTGCTTTGAGTCAAGACAAGTCGGATTGCCATGAAGGATTCCACTCTATACTTTGAATGGTCGTTATCCTTCCTGCGGATTGTCTCAGTGAAAAATTATGTCCATAGCTATTCGTCATGACGCTTTACCAGCATCTGGCATTATAAATCTAGAACGTATCCTCATGATTTGCCACTCCGAGCTTGATAACTTCGAACTAGTTCCTTTCATGGATTTTTCTAGTTTTGAATCTGATTTCTTTGATTCTGTTTGTCGAGTATTGGGTATGTACATGTATACTCGTGCACGTTCTTGAACAACTTCTGGCATGCCCATTTATGTACGTACATGAGGTATCATTACCACACACATATACATATATTTGCGTACACACACATATATGGTTTTTTAAGAATTGTGGATCAATATCGATCTATGTCCTTGGATTGGTATCGATCCAGGACTTAGAGGAGTCCTGTTCTGGTGTCTGAAAATTTAGATCGTGGGTTATATAACCCACTTTTTTCCATCTCCCTTCTCACTTTATCTTGTCTGCCGATCCAAAGCTTCGAGTTCCCCAGTAAACCCTGTGGCCCATGATCTAAATTTCCCCCCGCGTTCGATCATCTGCCACCTCCATCTCCACCTTTAGAACCATCAGCGACGCCACCAAAGCCTTGTCCGGACCACTGTCTCACCTCGATTGGAAGTCCATCGACCCAAGCCTTTATTCCTTGAATCAAGCTTATCCCTTGATCTTTCGTGGCCGAGTTGAACATGAACGCGGATGATGTCACCGTCGATGCCCGTGTTTTGGGAATGGAGAAGATGGAGGAGGAAGATGGCAAGATTTTTCCATGGGTTAAATCGACATAAATCCAACACTTGGATAGATTTTCACGAACTCTAAGTTCAAAAGTGAACTTTACCTTGCGTACTTCTGTCAAATTCCTTCTTCATGACTTTGAAACATTTCAAAGCATGGCCAACATCATAATGCTCATCGGGACAGTCGATGATGATGGTTATTTTAGGTTGTATTTGAACTCCTAAAATGAAATTATATAACATCGAAAATCTTAAATGCATGACAACATACTAGATTCCATTTTAACATGGGGATATAGCTTATAATTATCTTGATATTGACTATCTGTTGAGTATTTATAGAAATGGAGCAAAGACGTTCCGAGTGTCTTGCCACTTAAGCCACATGTTCATCTACTTCCGGATATGTTGAATCCTAAACCGAGTCTAGCTCGACTATAGTTCCACTTACATAGCAAACTCCAGTACAATAGGCACATCAACAAGGAAATCCATAGTCAGAAAAAAAGTTCCCGAAAATCCAATAGAGCTCGCGGAAGGGCCAGAGATTGAACCTGCTTCTGATACTCTCGAAGATGCTATTCTCTTAGATGATCCCTTCGATTCCTTTACTTCAAAGATTGATGAGGGATCTCTTCGAGAATTTGTGACAAGCATGGAATTCCATTCGAAGACATACTAGTCCCTTCTCGCCACCAGATAGCTCATAATCCTCCAAAAGGCTATAGTGCTTGCAACAAATACATATGTTTGGCGGGATGTGTTCCACCATTCAACCCATTCATTTGTCGAGTCCTAATCTTCATGAGATTAGCTCCAATGCAGTTACACCCGGATAACTACGCCTTCCTTCTCGGCACGTACATTGTTTTCGTTTAACATTTGCACCGAGTACCAAGTGACGAGGAAATCTAATACATATATAGTTTTAAGAGTCGAATGGGAAGTCTTGGAACATGGAAAAAGTTGTGCTATTTCAAACGCAAATGGTTTTACGTATGTTATCCACTTGGGTTTACTTAAAGATGGATATTTAGATGTAAGTTCTACCTCATTGGTTTGCTATGAGTTCTCCTTGTTAATTATCAAGCTTAACTCATATTCTTTCTGTCATTTATATATTCTGGCGAGACCTAGCGGCGTGGCTCGTGCGGATGCCATCAGAGTTCTTATGGAACTTCTAAAGAGGGATAAAGACATTAGAGTTCTTCTCTTCGAAAAGAATCTCCTAGCTTATAATCTGCTCGAAGAAAACCACATCACTAGTCTAGTCCAAGTGGCTGCTAGTGACGACGATGACAATAACTAGTCCGAAGGAGGCGAGGCTAGTCTAGTCCAAGGGCAGAAGTTGAAGAAAGGGAAGAACACGCCGAAGAAGGATAAATTGTTGAAGGAAATAATGAAGCTGGCTATGATGACATTGATGTGGGTCACGTGTCCTTAGTTAAACAACCAACAGTCTGCTCCAAAGAAGAGATTAGTCATGAAAAATTCGAAGGTGTAGACTTCTACAAAGCCCCCACCTATTACGACTACTGAGAAAACTCCTTTTGTTCCTTCTATAGATACATTCACTAAGTTGGGGTTAATTCCTACCGAATTTGGCTCCTTTGGCATCGGTGACATGAGCCTCGAGGGTCTTAACTCCCTCATCCACTTTAACGATGACATTCCTCCCATCAACATGGGGGAGACGACTCCTATGAGCAATGCTCCAGAACATGGTTTGTCGGGAGGATACTAGGACACTAACACACACATGCAGTTCACAAAATACGTTACACTTTACTCGCATCTTTTCTAGTCAAAATTAATTTGTTCTCATTTCATTTGCAGGATCCAAGGAGAGAAAGAAGAGTGTGTGTGTGCGTGCGTGCGTGCGTGTATCATTCTTTGGAGGAAAACATATTTTGGCCGCATAGGCACTATCCAAGCACATACCATCAAGGTAGTGGTCAAGATCCAGAGTCTGGTTATTGATCTAACCGAGATAGAGGCAGTCATGAAAGAGGCAGTTATGACAGAGATTATCCATCGCATGACCCCACTTCCAAACGTCGTTCCAGGTTTAAGTCACCTTTATCAAGAGACTTAGATATGCATTCTGACCATCGTGATGAATGGTCACTAGGCGATGTTCACCTCATTCAGCTTCCAATCATTTGTAGCACTTGGCAACCTCTTACTCCAATCGATCCTTTGACCACAGGCGCCATCAAAGTAGTTCTGAGACTTCCTATCATAGAATCGGGAAACAATCGATTGAAGCTCCGCTTGTCACTGCGGAGCAACAACTTGCCGCCGGTGCTCGAATGGTCGAACCGAGGGAACAATTTCTAGATGTTTGCTTTAACGAACTCATGTTCATGCCTAACTTGAAGAGAATTCCGCCTAAGATCAAAGATACAGCCGTCGCTTATGTAACTGACACTTATAACCAATATAGCAAATGGGCATGGGTAAGGAAATTCGAGATTGATAATCTGAATCTCACAGCAGCGTAGGACAAAGGAATCATTGCCTATCTCAATGATGTTGAAAACTTAAGGAAATCACAAGCCGAAGCTGAGAAGAAAACCGAAGATTTTATCAAGGCGCTTGAAGATGAGAGAAACAAGTGTAACGACCCATAAATTTTCGATAATTAAAATAGCTAATTTAATAAGTTTTCGTGATTTAATGTTAGAAAAAAATTGTAATTCGTTTGAAATAATAATGACTGGAATGAATTGCAAAAATAACTATCCAAGTAATGAAAAATAAAAGCTACTTAGTGAATGCCTTTGCAATCAAAAGTTGAATAGGATAATAAATGCTTAATTCATTGGGTATAATAGAGTAATTGATTGATAAGTAAAATCTATTTAAAATCAAATATTGAATATTGAACAGGTAAATTGTTTAAATTAAATATTTAAAACTTATTGAATAATTGAATAACTGTAAAATGAAAATAGTGTTCTAAATTGTGAATTGTTTTTAAAGGTTGAATCTTATAAGTTCAATTTCAATATTTCAAATGATAATGAATTATTGGATAAGCGAAATTGTTTAAATTAAATATTTGGAATTTATTGAATAATTTAATAATGAGAATTGAATAACCGTATAATGGAAATAGTTGTTCTATAATTTTAATTCGTTTCAAAAGTTAAATTTTTATAAGTTCGTTTTGAATATTTCAAAAGATAGTGATTTAAGAATAATCAAATTTGTTAAATTTAATATTACAAACGTGTGAATAATTAAATTCCGAATTTGATACGGGTAATTTGGTATTGAAATTTAATATGTGAAAATAGAGTGAATATTTGAAATTTGATTTAATATGATTCAAATTGGTTTCCAAGTGAATGTAAGTTATATTGGGATTTTAATAGAGTTAATAAGATTTTTAAATTGGAATTTAATGGATAATTGAATAACGGGTTTAATATGATTAAAAACGATTTGAAAAATTTTATTTTATCATATTGAAGTTATAATGATGCTATAGAACTTTTAAAACTGAATTTAAAATTTATTTGTGAAAATTGAATATTTTAATATTTAAATCGACTAGTGAAATTAGTCAATTTTCGAGCAGTTTCAGAATTTGACGAAACTAGTTCCATTAGATCTGTAATAGTTAGTTATTATCGGATTTCAATTTTCGAAGCAATTCGGAGTTGTCGTTTGACCGTGGCAGCTCGAAACGCATCAAAATTGTTTTAATATAAATTTAACGAGTTAAAATAGCCATTTCTCAAACAGTCTCGGATTTCGACGGAACCAGTTTCATCGGATCCGTAATGTGATATTATTGTAAGATTTCAAATTTCAAGTCAATCAGATTTATCGTTTGTCCGGTGCAAGCCAAAACGCCTAGAAATTAGTTTAAATCGATTTAATTTAAATTGATCGTTTATTTCCGTAACTCACACATATGATCGAATTAGCTTCCGAAACCTGTTCCATTGTGTCCGGAACGCGGGCTAAACCCTAGGAACGTCAGTTACCGCGTGAAATTCGGAGTTCGGAAAACCCGGGATGCATAGTGATTCGAAATTTCTATAAGTAAGCCTTTATTTCATTGAAAATAAAATAAAAATAAAACTAGGGTTACAAGTGCACAGCCGCCATTATCATAATTCACGGCCGAAAATTACTCGTCTTCTCCCCCCAAATTCTTCGAATCCGTTCACAATTTCAAAAAGTTTTCAACTGCAAATTCGTAGGGGGCGTGGTGATCTTCGATTCTATATGGAGATGATGGGGTTTCGAGTTATATAGGAAGATAAATTGGGCCGCGTTCTCCACCGTTGCGCACGCGTTTCGAGGTGAATTAGGGGGCCGAGCTCCTCCCTGTTCCAGCCGAGTATAGAGTGGAAGATGCTCTTCGTGGTGGTGCTTCCTGATCGAGGTGGAGGTACTTGTATTGATGGCGTGTATTAGGGTTATTGGGACGGCTTGGGTTGTTCGTGCTTGCGTGAGTACCTGATGCGAACGAGAAGAAGAAGAGAACCGTGTGCGGCCGTGATCTTGCTTTGGGGAATGGACGGCAGATCTGGGTTTGTGTATAAAAATTAAAATAAAAATAGAACTTAATTTGTGTTTAAATTCGTATTAACTTCCAAATGTCATAACTTGTTGATGCGAGGTCCGTTTTGGACGAAACGAGTTGCGTTGTCTTCGTTTCGTCGAGCACTACGCTATGGAATTGGATTGGAGTCGTTTGGAGCTAGAGAAAATTTTGGGTTAAATCGAACGTCGTTCGATTTGATTTAAAATCGTAAAATCAAGGTGAGTGTTTTATAACGCTCACACCGTACTAAATATCTTTATGCTAGTTAAATTTGATATTATGAAGTGTTATGATCTTATTTGTCGTTGTTTGATAAAAATTTAATTGTCATATAGCTTGTCTTTTGCATTAACCGTTGAAAAATTAAATTGACAGTTAAATTGAAATTAAAATTGAATTGCGATTAAATTACCTGACATTGATAACTATGAAACTGCCATGAATTGTATTGTTTATTGGATGATGTACTTTGATGGATGCTATTGGTTGATAATTGAATGTTTGGATGTTTATTTGCTTATATAGATCCTGTTATGAATACATATGATAGTGAGATTTAATTTAAGTAATATATACTCATCCCTGACATTTAATTGAAATAAATAATTACTTGGCCATAGGATAGAAAATTATATACGGGCACCGAATTGGCTAAATTAATAATTTTTGAAATCGTCGATTTGAAATTTATGTAAATGTTTCGATTTAAAAGTGATAAATAGAAATCAATTTATAGAAATCGAATTTATCGAAAAATTGAGTTTGAAATGTTGAAATAAAATTTTGGTTAAAAGAAATTGTTGAATAAATTTAAGTGGAGACTTTGAGATTTAAAATTTGGATATGATTGAATTTTGGAAATTTATTTGTTTTAAAGATTGAACATTAAATGGATTGATTTTGAAGCTGTTTTAATTTGTTTTCCAAATTACTCTGTTATATAAACCATTTTGAATACTTAAACTATTTTAATCTATTTTTAATCTACTTAACCCAATTTAAATTATTTTAAACTAATTTATCTATTTTAAATCCATTTTAAAGATTTTAAGTATTTTTAACTATTTTAATTATTTAAACTACTTTTAAACTACCTAAAACTATTTTCTAAAAATTTCAAGCTGGTTAATAAGGTGGAATGTTTATGTTTAAATCTTGAATTTAAATACGAATTGGGTTAAATGAAGTTGCAACATAAAATTGAAATTCGGAATGATTTTGAAACCGAAATGAGTTATTGAGACGCAAAATGATTTTTAAAAAGGAACCTTATATTTTGAATGGCTATGTCGATATTTGAAATGGATTTGATTTTGAAGTGAATATGACATTTGATATCAATTATGAATCGATTTGAAATGTAAAAGAGCCAACGGTGTAATAATACGTAGTTATTAAGGAGACCGGGATCGGATATGGACATACTCTCTGTCGATACCGAAAACCACTTTAATAACTATTATACGCGGAGTGTTGATCCAGAATGAAGTGGATGGTTTGGTGAACGCATTGACTGAAGAAAGAGAACGATTATTGGATGACCCCTGATATGACTAAAACAGGAGCCGCGCCGGGCCATTGAGGTTCGCCACCTCTAGCGGACACACTTCTTCGATACCATTTCTATTACATTTGTGATGCGATTTGGGTGCACCCCTTGATTTGGGAGTGTTGTTTCGCGGTGTTGGGGTAGCTGCTGGCTATGCCCAACATCAGTCCGGATCACGCAACTACTAGTATCCTAGTTGGTATCGCCTCATGTACCTTGTCATACTGATTATCCTATTCGCGACCACTACGTTTTGATTTGTACCTTGAGTATATGGATTGCCCTCTGGTGACTTCCGGTTTTGGGGAAACTACGGTCTTGTATATGCTTTTGGGAATATAAAATGTGTTAAGGGGGATTATGGTAACGCCTTAACGCTATTTTGATACTTTATATTACTGATAGACATTATCTACTTAGCGTATATTACTACATAATAGATAGTTTCACGGATCCTTGAGAGATGGAAAATCCCGTAACATCTCTTGAGTTATTGCACGCACGTTGACACTGGATATGAGATGTCAAACCCCGTAAACATCTCTGACGCCGTTACACTCATATTTATTTACGATTGATTTAACTTTCATAAGGATATTTTAGTCCTGACTCGAGTGTTTTGTCTTTTCATTACGCTCGGGTCAGTCCTGAGTTTTCAGTTTAGGTTGAAGATCATTTCCTTGGAGGACGGAGACGAAGATTTGGTATATTATCTACTACTATTATATTCATTCCATTCCGCTGCATTGTTGTATGATATTTGCTGTATATGTAACTCTGATAAATGTTGTATAATAATAATCAAATGTATTCATTTCAAATGTATTCATTTAATTAACAGCTTCATGAACTGTTATTTTATTATTATACTTTAGCCTTCCGCTGTGAGATTCTGTGTTGTTTCATTTCCTTTATTTCCCTTCCTTTTCTTTTCTTAATTACCCCAATAACTATCTGCCCTTTTAATGGTTTGGAATCGACATGTGTATTTGATCGTCGGTTTAAACTGTCAAAAAAGGCGGGTCGTTACAGTTGGTATCAGAGCTTTGGTTTAGCGATAACCTTAGCTCTGTGGGGTCTGACTCTTTATAAATAGGGTAGTTATACCCTATGATGAGTCGCTGAGTGAATATATATATGAGAGAGCGTATTTGTTAGTGATATAAAATGTTTTATATTGTGTCGGTTGATTTGTTGAGTGGCTTATGGATTCTGGTCAATACGAGTAATTAACGTCATTGATAGGGATCTCTAAACACTCGGACAGAACAATTCGACATAGTATTGTTTTAAAATGGGGTAAATGAAAAACTTTTCCCTAATTATATTTTGTATATAAAGGATTAATTTTTCAGAAATTATTGTGACTTATCTAGCTTACCTGGTTGTTAGGAATGAAAATATTGGTTATTATTATTAGTTGGATACTTAAATTTAATAAATAAGGTTTATTACAAAATAAACAATGATAAAACAAATTGTGGAATATTTCAAGAAAGTAAAATCCTATAAGAATGTTTTATAAAGGTGACTTATAAATTAAAATAGATTTAAATTGGAAATATTGAATTTAAGACCCGGAGATTTTGAAAATGGTTCTCAAAGTTTTGAAGAAGCATATAGTAATATTAGTTGGAAATTATTTATGGAAATATTTTGAAAGGATTTTAAGAAGGAATGAATTCAGTACTCTTCTCTTATGTCGCTGGAAAATAATCTCGGTGATGACTGCGCAGCGTCATCGACGTTCATTTTCGAGTCTCAAAGTGGGGAAGACTTCTAAGAAGCTTTGCTTTTCTTCGAAATTATTTTGGGTAAATGGGTTTTGGTTTAAACTCCAAAGGCATGATTTGATAATTTAAAGGGATATAAGTATATATGTTTATTTCAAACGATTTGGGAAGAACCGGGCATTTAAAATTCTAAGTTCTGTTAATTAAAAAAATTTCAAATTATTTGAATGAAATGTGAATAACTAGAATTTATAAAATAAGAGGATTGAGATATCTAAGCTATTGGATGGGAAAACTTTAAAATTTGAAGGTAAAGAGGATTTAAACAAATTAAATTTGTGAACATTCTAATTAAGTAAAACGAAATTCTATAAATTTGTATAATACCAAAAATTACATTCTGATAACACATAACAAGACTTACCAAATGTTAAAAGTTAAAATGATGTTTGGATATGTAATGAGATATTGTATAGATAAACAGAACCTGAAAGTAATTGAAATATACAAGTAAGGAAAACTTAAAAAGGAATTAGAATGTATATAAATGAAAATTTTGGTTGTGATAAAAATGTTATATACTTAAATATAACCTGAAATGATGAATTGATAAATGGAACAAGTAAGTGAACTTAAGAAAGAAGATAAATGAATCGTATTATATTTTGAAAATTGGTTATAGAAAATAAATATAAATTGCATAGTAAAAAAAAAATTTGAATTTGTAACTTTTGTGATAACTATGAACTAAGAAAAGTCACATATAAGAAGTTAGACTTTTATGGAATGACTATAAACTAAAGTGATGATTAATAAAATGTTCCACAAATGAATTCGTTATTAACTGAAATTATGAAAATGCAATAAATGAAAATAAAGGAATTTCTTATAGCTAAGAATCAATTGGAAAATGAAATTGGATTTAATTAAATTATATAGAATGTTTAAAATGAACTCGAGTAAGAAAATTCTATGATATCTGAGAAATGATAATGTTAAAGAGCATGCTATGTAAAGAAATGAATATACTAACTGAATAATAGATTGTGAATAATTAATCGAAAAAAAGGGGGAAGTCAATAAAATAAATTTAGTATAGATAAATTGGATAGAAATCCATTGGAAGGTAATAAGTGAGATTGTACGTATATTATTTTATTCGCATAACGATTTGATCCAAATTCGAGCACAAAATTTTGAGATGATTTATATCGATCCAAGTTAGGATTTTTCACTCGATTTTCGACGGCGAACCCTAGATATGGATTTTTAATTTGATTCTGAAATTCTCTATCATAGTATATGGCTATGCAAGGAGAGTAACAGTTTCCAATCAAGGAACCAAATCTGAGTCCGCACTAGAGAGTCGTGTGAACGATACTAGTTGGAAGTGAAATTGTGTGATCGAATAAGCGATTGGATTGATATTGCTCACGGATGATATATGTACGACTTACAGAATTAATTAAGCTAATATTGAAAATGGAAGATGACAAATATAAAATGATCCTTTTAAATTGTATAATTGGAATTGAAGGAGATAAACCGAAATGAATGTAAAATTAATAATTTGGTTATGTTGGGTATGATTTGGTTGTTATATGATTGTTAGTTGATTGTATATAATTCATTAAGTGTAAATTGAAAGCTATAAATCATTGAAATCAAATTGGAAGTTAAATGAATTTAAAAAGAATTTAATTTGATTCAAATTGGAAGTAAATTAATGCAAATATGAATTAGTGAATGTTAACTAATTGAATTGAGAATGAATGTTAGTAAAATCCAACGTTAATGAATCAACTATGATTAAATTTGAAACCAAGTCAATAAATATTAATGAGAAGTGAATTTACATTGATTGGTTATGGATTTGTTGGATGATAGTTGGATGATAATTGATTGATGGTTGCATATGTTGTTTGTTGCATTTGCTATGTTGGTACGTGTAGTTGTTATGTTGTTATATGATGTATATTGATATTATTTTCATATATGCATGTTTCTCATAGTTTGTTGAGTGTTTAGTAGGTGCGGATTGCGCTTGCTTCGCATTTGGAGCTCGCTTTTGCGCTATATTATTCGTATATGCTCGCTAATAAAAAATATAAGGTACATGTTTATTTTATCATTGGATTTGGTGATTTTTGATGAGCCACTTGGCTTTTGGATTTTCTTTTGTTGGTTTGGGGCCCGTAGAGGCGTTTTGTAGTTGTACCGATCGAGCCGCGCAAAGGAGACTCTGCCGAAATTTTCCGTAAAATCCGGGTGTTAGAAAAATTTTCAAGTTTAAAAAAAAAAATTTATAACTTGTTTTGATAACTAACTTTTAAAGTTAGAAAGCCGTTCGGAGTGACTTAGTGGGTAACTTTGGATAAAATACATCTAATGTTGAATTCTATACTTAGTTCCTTTTCCCTTCTTTTTCCTTTTCGGGGACGAAAAGTTTTGAGTGGGGGAGAGTGTAACGACCCATAAATTTTCGATAATTAAAATAGCTAATTTAATAAGTTTTCGTGATTTAATGTTAGAAAAAAATTGTAATTCGTTTGAAATAATAATGACTGGAATGAATTGCAAAAATAACTATCCAAGTAATGAAAAATAAAAGCTACTTAGTGAATGCCTTTGCAATCAAAAGTTGAATAGGATAATAAATGCTTAATTCATTGGGTATAATAGAGTAATTGATTGATAAGTAAAATCTATTTAAAATCAAATATTGAATATTGAACAGGTAAATTGTTTAAATTAAATATTTAAAACTTATTGAATAATTGAATAACTGTAAAATGAAAATAGTGTTCTAAATTGTGAATTGTTTTTAAAGGTTGAATCTTATAAGTTCAATTTCAATATTTCAAATGATAATGAATTATTGGATAAGCGAAATTGTTTAAATTAAATATTTGGAATTTATTGAATAATTTAATAATGAGAATTGAATAACCGTATAATGGAAATAGTTGTTCTATAATTTTAATTCGTTTCAAAAGTTAAATTTTTATAAGTTCGTTTTGAATATTTCAAAAGATAGTGATTTAAGAATAATCAAATTTGTTAAATTTAATATTACAAACGTGTGAATAATTAAATTCCGAATTTGATACGGGTAATTTGGTATTGAAATTTAATATGTGAAAATAGAGTGAATATTTGAAATTTGATTTAATATGATTCAAATTGGTTTCCAAGTGAATGTAAGTTATATTGGGATTTTAATAGAGTTAATAAGATTTTTAAATTGGAATTTAATGGATAATTGAATAACGGGTTTAATATGATTAAAAACGATTTGAAAAATTTTATTTTATCATATTGAAGTTATAATGATGCTATAGAACTTTTAAAACTGAATTTAAAATTTATTTGTGAAAATTGAATATTTTAATATTTAAATCGACTAGTGAAATTAGTCAATTTTCGAGCAGTTTCAGAATTTGACGAAACTAGTTCCATTAGATCTGTAATAGTTAGTTATTATCGGATTTCAATTTTCGAAGCAATTCGGAGTTGTCGTTTGACCGTGGCAGCTCGAAACGCATCAAAATTGTTTTAATATAAATTTAACGAGTTAAAATAGCCATTTCTCAAACAGTCTCGGATTTCGACGGAACCAGTTTCATCGGATCCGTAATGTGATATTATTGTAAGATTTCAAATTTCAAGTCAATCAGATTTATCGTTTGTCCGGTGCAAGCCAAAACGCCTAGAAATTAGTTTAAATCGATTTAATTTAAATTGATCGTTTATTTCCGTAACTCACACATATGATCGAATTAGCTTCCGAAACCTGTTCCATTGTGTCCGGAACGCGGGCTAAACCCTAGGAACGTCAGTTACCGCGTGAAATTCGGAGTTCGGAAAACCCGGGATGCATAGTGATTCGAAATTTCTATAAGTAAGCCTTTATTTCATTGAAAATAAAATAAAAATAAAACTAGGGTTACAAGTGCACAGCCGCCATTATCATAATTCACGGCCGAAAATTACTCGTCTTCTCCCCCCAAATTCTTCGAATCCGTTCACAATTTCAAAAAGTTTTCAACTGCAAATTCGTAGGGGGCGTGGTGATCTTCGATTCTATATGGAGATGATGGGGTTTCGAGTTATATAGGAAGATAAATTGGGCCGCGTTCTCCACCGTTGCGCACGCGTTTCGAGGTGAATTAGGGGGCCGAGCTCCTCCCTGTTCCAGCCGAGTATAGAGTGGAAGATGCTCTTCGTGGTGGTGCTTCCTGATCGAGGTGGAGGTACTTGTATTGATGGCGTGTATTAGGGTTATTGGGACGGCTTGGGTTGTTCGTGCTTGCGTGAGTACCTGATGCGAACGAGAAGAAGAAGAGAACCGTGTGCGGCCGTGATCTTGCTTTGGGGAATGGACGGCAGATCTGGGTTTGTGTATAAAAATTAAAATAAAAATAGAACTTAATTTGTGTTTAAATTCGTATTAACTTCCAAATGTCATAACTTGTTGATGCGAGGTCCGTTTTGGACGAAACGAGTTGCGTTGTCTTCGTTTCGTCGAGCACTACGCTATGGAATTGGATTGGAGTCGTTTGGAGCTAGAGAAAATTTTGGGTTAAATCGAACGTCGTTCGATTTGATTTAAAATCGTAAAATCAAGGTGAGTGTTTTATAACGCTCACACCGTACTAAATATCTTTATGCTAGTTAAATTTGATATTATGAAGTGTTATGATCTTATTTGTCGTTGTTTGATAAAAATTTAATTGTCATATAGCTTGTCTTTTGCATTAACCGTTGAAAAATTAAATTGACAGTTAAATTGAAATTAAAATTGAATTGCGATTAAATTACCTGACATTGATAACTATGAAACTGCCATGAATTGTATTGTTTATTGGATGATGTACTTTGATGGATGCTATTGGTTGATAATTGAATGTTTGGATGTTTATTTGCTTATATAGATCCTGTTATGAATACATATGATAGTGAGATTTAATTTAAGTAATATATACTCATCCCTGACATTTAATTGAAATAAATAATTACTTGGCCATAGGATAGAAAATTATATACGGGCACCGAATTGGCTAAATTAATAATTTTTGAAATCGTCGATTTGAAATTTATGTAAATGTTTCGATTTAAAAGTGATAAATAGAAATCAATTTATAGAAATCGAATTTATCGAAAAATTGAGTTTGAAATGTTGAAATAAAATTTTGGTTAAAAGAAATTGTTGAATAAATTTAAGTGGAGACTTTGAGATTTAAAATTTGGATATGATTGAATTTTGGAAATTTATTTGTTTTAAAGATTGAACATTAAATGGATTGATTTTGAAGCTGTTTTAATTTGTTTTCCAAATTACTCTGTTATATAAACCATTTTGAATACTTAAACTATTTTAATCTATTTTTAATCTACTTAACCCAATTTAAATTATTTTAAACTAATTTATCTATTTTAAATCCATTTTAAAGATTTTAAGTATTTTTAACTATTTTAATTATTTAAACTACTTTTAAACTACCTAAAACTATTTTCTAAAAATTTCAAGCTGGTTAATAAGGTGGAATGTTTATGTTTAAATCTTGAATTTAAATACGAATTGGGTTAAATGAAGTTGCAACATAAAATTGAAATTCGGAATGATTTTGAAACCGAAATGAGTTATTGAGACGCAAAATGATTTTTAAAAAGGAACCTTATATTTTGAATGGCTATGTCGATATTTGAAATGGATTTGATTTTGAAGTGAATATGACATTTGATATCAATTATGAATCGATTTGAAATGTAAAAGAGCCAACGGTGTAATAATACGTAGTTATTAAGGAGACCGGGATCGGATATGGACATACTCTCTGTCGATACCGAAAACCACTTTAATAACTATTATACGCGGAGTGTTGATCCAGAATGAAGTGGATGGTTTGGTGAACGCATTGACTGAAGAAAGAGAACGATTATTGGATGACCCCTGATATGACTAAAACAGGAGCCGCGCCGGGCCATTGAGGTTCGCCACCTCTAGCGGACACACTTCTTCGATACCATTTCTATTACATTTGTGATGCGATTTGGGTGCACCCCTTGATTTGGGAGTGTTGTTTCGCGGTGTTGGGGTAGCTGCTGGCTATGCCCAACATCAGTCCGGATCACGCAACTACTAGTATCCTAGTTGGTATCGCCTCATGTACCTTGTCATACTGATTATCCTATTCGCGACCACTACGTTTTGATTTGTACCTTGAGTATATGGATTGCCCTCTGGTGACTTCCGGTTTTGGGGAAACTACGGTCTTGTATATGCTTTTGGGAATATAAAATGTGTTAAGGGGGATTATGGTAACGCCTTAACGCTATTTTGATACTTTATATTACTGATAGACATTATCTACTTAGCGTATATTACTACATAATAGATAGTTTCACGGATCCTTGAGAGATGGAAAATCCCGTAACATCTCTTGAGTTATTGCACGCACGTTGACACTGGATATGAGATGTCAAACCCCGTAAACATCTCTGACGCCGTTACACTCATATTTATTTACGATTGATTTAACTTTCATAAGGATATTTTAGTCCTGACTCGAGTGTTTTGTCTTTTCATTACGCTCGGGTCAGTCCTGAGTTTTCAGTTTAGGTTGAAGATCATTTCCTTGGAGGACGGAGACGAAGATTTGGTATATTATCTACTACTATTATATTCATTCCATTCCGCTGCATTGTTGTATGATATTTGCTGTATATGTAACTCTGATAAATGTTGTATAATAATAATCAAATGTATTCATTTCAAATGTATTCATTTAATTAACAGCTTCATGAACTGTTATTTTATTATTATACTTTAGCCTTCCGCTGTGAGATTCTGTGTTGTTTCATTTCCTTTATTTCCCTTCCTTTTCTTTTCTTAATTACCCCAATAACTATCTGCCCTTTTAATGGTTTGGAATCGACATGTGTATTTGATCGTCGGTTTAAACTGTCAAAAAAGGCGGGTCGTTACAACAAGCATCATGATGAGATTGACATTGCGCATCATCGAAATCACGCCTTATTGCTAGAAAGAGACGCCTCAAACAAAAAGGTGGTTGAACTGTCAGCCAAACTTGAGAGCGAGACAAAAGAGAAAAAACGACGCTCTCCAACAGCTTAGGGCTATTGCGAAGAGCTGATTACTGTTCGAGATGAAAGGGACAAGGAAATCAAATGCGCTTGTCAAAAAGGAAGTTGAAGCCTCATAAAATGGATGATGGAGACCAAATGCTCAACAAGTACAATGCCAACGTACTCAAATTTTGCAACTTAGAATGGTTCGTCTGTGATTATCCCAGAGTTCTTGCCTTTCTTGGGAACGACTGATCGAGAAACAAAGGGAATTCTTGAAAGGTGGTGAGGTGGATCTAGCCCAACTTGAGAAGGGGATTTTAATAAGAGATGAACCCAAAGTCCTAAAAGAGGGTCAACTTATTTTCCATCTGGAGCTAGCCGATATAGTACAGAGAGACTTAGGCAAAGGCTTCGGATTATCTCCCTAAGATGCTACTACTTGGGACACCTCCGAACCCAAAACCACTTAAGATCCATCTTCGGTCCTGGGTACAATCTAGATCAACCCCAAATGCTAAAGTCCATAATCCTATCTCCCATCTTGGAAGGGAACTCTGGCGGCACTCCAACTTACACTGAATCCCAAATGGAAGCATGTATTTCGTTGACCTCACCTGTATTTCAGAGAGTCCATATGTCGCCGATTGATGTTGCTAACCTCTCTTTTTATATCTTTAAAGTTTCAGGTCAGCCCAGGTCATCCCACTTCCTGACAAAAGTTTTCAATTGGGACAACAAGCGACCGCAACGGAATCAATGACCATGACTATTTCGATGATGGTGCCGACTATCCCGATTGGTGAGACTTCTAGACCTGACGAGCAGATGATAGATGCTCTACAAGGTGGAGAGCTCCAAGAATCTTAGACTGACGATGACGTTGTTCTTACTGAGTCCTCCGAGCCTTTGTGGGGTCCCACCATAAATACCATTGAGCAGGAACTGATTCTAGCCAAAAGGTCAAGCTGGAGAAGATAAAAAATTTTCCTCCTCTGCTATCCATAGCTCTGCCTGGTCAGACCATATGTGCTCCTGTATAATAGAGTTAGGGGTATCCCTAGGGGTAATTATGTAATTTGTTATATATATCTAACTCGTTGACCAATCTTGTTTGAAATAAAGGTGTTTTCTTTCTATTATATACTTGATATAATATGGTTATATTAATTAATTAATTTTTTTTTAAAGAATATTCAATAGAAAATCCATAAATGGTATGTTTTGTGACAGTACTTACAAAGAGTTTTAAATGCAATAAAAATAAATATAACATTTAAAATGATTCCAATCAAGATGCATCAATACTGGATCCGTTGGGACTAAAGTACGTAATGCTCTCCAAATGTTAGACAGTCTATTACTCATGACTGCTGAGTGCACCTAGGGGTTACATACTGATAGTTATTGGATAATTATGAAACGAACTTATTCGATAGTTTTTTGTTGGTTAATATAACCAAGATCAAACAGAAAATATCGATGCAGTTCTCTCGATTTGAGAATACTACAGATCTTCAATATGAAAGTTCTGCTTTGATTATAGTCAAATCATGACACAGTGTCCATTGAGTGACTATAGTTGGATCGAGTGAAAGTATTTGAAGTAAAGCATCATTTAAGAGAGGATTCGTCTCTTCAGTTATATGAGGTTAATATCACAGTCAACTCAAGTCAACCAAAGTCAAAGTCTCTAGTCATAACATTTCGGTTAATAATAATTGTTATTGTTGAACCAATGACTTTATGATTGGACCATAGAGTTGAATGTGGATGATATTGGAATTTTGACCATTACCAAATTCCACAAGTCCAAAGTTATATAGTTTTGACGAAGAGAATCAGTGTAAATAATTATCACAACCGGGTAATGCTTAATAAAGTAAAATTGGATTTTATCAAAGTCAAGTAAATGATTCGGCCATAATGTCACACCATAATGTCACACCACTTTCTAAGTGATGTGGGAATGTTATCATTCAAATAGTACAATGTTAATCGCTGATTAAATTTACACCCAAGAGTCACACAACCAAAATGATAAATTTTCTTTAAACCAAACGAATTAATTAGTTTATAATTGTTATAAGTTAATTAAATTAACTAATATTTCCGAAATACTAATTATGAAATTTGAATATGATTTGAGAAATAAAATTGCTATATATATTCATAATAATTATGAATATATTGATCGATATGGGATATCGATAATGAAATAAGTTAAAAATAATTGTATATATATTCAAATTGGGTTAAATGGGATCACAACCCATGACGATTAGAGAAAAATGCAGCTGGTTTAGTTAGGATTTGAGACAGCTACAACATAGGATTAGGGATTGGAGATGTGTGGCTAAGATCCAGTGAGAAACTTACATAGTTTCTTCTCTTATCCTACCATTATAAATACTAATCTCAAAACCCTAATCACATTCTAATTCATTCTTTTGAGCCACCATCTTCTTCTTCTTTCATGGTTGTAAATTTTCTCTAAATTAATCTAAAATCTCAAATCCAATTCAAGTTAAAACAAGAATATATTTGATAGTGAAAGGTCGTTGATTCTAGGCTAACAATCTGACGGATCAAGGAATTTTAGGGAAAGAGAATTCATTATTTCGATGTGGACTTTAGAGCATCTATTCCAAGTAATGTTTAATTTATACGTTGACCATATATTATGTTTTAGGTTTGTTAATCATGTAAACTTATGTATATAATCAGATTATTGTTATTTCATTAGTTAGGTGAGATTTTTGTATGTATTGTTATTGTCATAATAGAGATTGGATATGTGTATAAAATTTGAAAATCTAGTTCATGATTTATGTTTGTAATCTGATATTAAATATTAAAATAAATTTTAGTTTAAAATTATATATGTTTACACACATATATATGTATTAATTTATGATTTAATATTAACCTACAATTTGAATTAAAACGTATGCTTTCATATTTAATGTACAATATTGATCTGAAATTTCTTAAACACTTGTTTATATTTATTATGAATTATAAGCGCTTAAAATAATTTTTTATCATTTATATATTATTATTATTATTATTTAATGATTATATGATTCAATAAATTCATATAAAATAATCCACGCTTCTAAAATTCAATTTTATATTTTTAAATTTAATCCATCATGTCAAGTGCCATTGAATTTTTTTAGATTTTTTTCAACTTAATTATATATTTTTTAAAATTCATTTAAATTTGGTCCATTATTAATTATGCAATTAAAAATATTATTTTAATCGAGAAAATTCTAGAAATTTTTCGTAAGCCCTAAAACGTGTTCTCAAACTTTCGAAAAATATAAAATTTGAATTTTTTATCATATAATTATTTTATATTAATTTATTATGGCCAAAACTGTTTAATTCATTATAATATCTATATGTATACATTAAATATCATTGTAACTTTAGATATGATATGTATTATAACTAGCAAGTTATAATAAAAATTAATTATTTTATTATATATATCTATATACTTTTATCTTTATTGTTATTTATGGTACAATATATAGTTATATAAATAAATAAATACTTTCTATAATATTTTAATGATAAATATATTTTATACACACACATACACAATCATTTGAAATTTATAACTATATGTTCACTAACATATTTGACAATATACAATACATACAAAATGAGCTAATGTGTTTGTTGCCATGTAAATTCAAACATCGATATACAGACATGTTATATACTATGCGGGTTGCTATGCTGCACATGAACACACACATATATATGTATATGATACATACGTACGTACGTACATACATACATACATACATACATACATACATACATACATACATACATACATACATACATACATACATATGTATTTATATAAGTAAAACCAAAATTAAATAAATCTCTAACCAAAATTCAAACTTAATGATTCTCGAATTCAACAATATAGTTTGATTTGTCTGCAAAAGCTAGGAATTTTAAAAGCTAAATCATAATTTTTAAGATAATATTGAGTGAGATATTTAGGTTTGTCCAGAAAGGGCGTTTTGAGTCTTTTTTGATGATCGGTGTGTTCGTGAGCATTGGGATTGCTACCGAAGATGGCGAAGGAGTAGAGGAGTATGGGAAAAATGCTCAATGGATTTTTCGAACGGCGAGGCGATGGCGAATGATTGAGGTAGGGTTTTAGGTCTGTGGTGAGTCGAATTTGTTCTTGAGGCCTTTGCAGAGTCATCAGTACTTCGGAGTTCATCGGCATGGTGGGATGGGCTTCAGGGATGGTCAAAGAACATTTGGCTGTAGTTGCGCTTCGTCCGGTGGTCAGCAGCGTCTGATCGAGTTGGATTTTGGTTGATTGGTGTGTTTCAGGTAAGGTCGAGATGGCTTGTTTTCGAGTTAGGCTTCGTGGTAATTTTTGGGTGATCAGAATCATCTCGGGGGAGGCTCGACGATGTGTTGAAGATAGCGCCGATGATCAAAATCCGGTGGCTGCGGCGTTCACGTGCACGCGTGTACCGGTGATTCTGGTCTGGGTTTGTTCGTTAAATTGGGTAGTGATTTGCTGTGTTTACTCGAAGGGTTATTCGAGTGTGGCTCGGGGAAGAAGCACGCGAGTGTGCTCTGTAGTTAGCTCGAGTTTTGTTGTTTTGGTTTGGGAAACTGTTTCCAGTTTTTTTAAAATCATGCTCGGATTCTAAAACTAAAATGAATTTCAAATTTTAGAAGCCCAACTGGAATTTTAAAACAAGTTTTTACTAGTTTTCAAAAGAGGTGTTTCGGTTTTTAAAACCAAAGCTTGAGTTTACAAATGGTTTCAAATTTTAAAGTAAAAGAAAATTTTAAACAAAGTTTTAAGTTTTGTTTTAACAATAGTTTTGATTGATATATTTTTACTTTAACAAAATCTTGTAAACTTTGTTCCATAATGTTTCAAATGGAAAGGGGTAATTTGTTGAAATTAAGTGTGATTTAAGTAAAAGAAGAATTTAACTCTAATAATCAAAGAATGATGATTTAATAAATCATATTCAAGCCTCTAAATCTATTTATTTTAAATGGAAGTTAAGAGTTAAATGTAATAAATGTTTTATCTTAATTTAAATCAAGTTTTATTTACAAAAGTAATTAAAGTAAAATTACTTAATTAATTTGAGTAATTAAATTAAGGTAAATCGATTTTTGAAATTAATTAAGTATAACTAATTCCTTAATTAATATTTGATTTAATCAAAGTTAATCAATTAAGAAATAATTAAGTAACAAGTAATTAGGGGTTAATTACTTATGTTAAGAAGGTTGATTAATAAATAAGTTAAAGATTAATTATTAAAGAATAATTAGTTAATGAAGGTAATTAAAGGATCATTAATTAATGTAATTAATGATAAAAATTAAAGGTTTAATTAATTCATAATGTGATTAATTATAAGATTAAGTGATTATGATTGATTGATGTAATTAATTAAGGATCAATGTAATTTATTAATTAATGGAATAATTAAGGTTAATTATTAAATGATTAAAGCATAATTAATTTGTGTAATTAATTTAAAGGTTAATTACTTAATGTGGTTAATAATAATTAATCAAGTGCGATTAATTTAGAAGATAATTAAAGGATAATTAATCTGTTAATTAAAGATTGATTAATTGGTTTATAAAGTGATTAAAAGTCGATTAATTAATTAAGGGTTGTAATTAATTATTAAATGATTGTTAAACAGGATTATGTGATTAATTCTCGGGTAATTAATTTTAAATGGGTAATTACTTGACGGAAAGTAATTAAAGAATAATTACTTAGTGGAAGCAATTTAAGTGTTAATTATTCAGTGTAATTAGTTAAAGGATTTGTTAATTAATTAAGAGGTTAATTAATTAAGAGGTTAATTAATTAATGTAAGTAACTAAGAATAATTAATGACTGAATGTGATTAATCAAGGTTGATTAATGAATGTGGTAAATTTATTAAAGGCTAATTACTGAACGTTATTAGAGAGGATAATTAGAGATGAATAATTAATGGTTTGTAATTAATTATTGTTAAGTAAGCAAGATTTAAAAGTGATTAAAGAAATTAATTCGATTTAATTAGGGATGGGTGACTAATTAATCTTGCTTATGAATGATTGGTTGATATTTCTGATATGAAATGCTCTATGATATGATATGTTTTGGGTGGACAATGATAATGTGGTTATCTATCGATGATGAATTGCTGTGTAAAAAGGTGACATCTTTATTTAGAGTTGAATTTCTATTTCACTTGAATAACTTGGGTTAAGATGGTATTGAATTTGAAGACACCGGAGTTCGGATATTAGTGAATACCCGAAACCACTTCGATTCTTTAAGAATTGATGATGTCTATAACAACTTGTGAAGTTGTAAGTTGATACAAGTTACTCGGGTTTATATAAGTTGTATGCTTTGGTATTCCATGTCAGATGGGTTTACTCACGCTGGTTTCCAGCCTGACCTGGGTGTTACTTTGATGTAATGCTCGGGTCAGACTGAGTATTACAGATTTTCAAGTAAGGACCGTGTTCAGGAGGCGAGCTTGATGGAAGGAACGTATGGAGTGTATTCCGCTGTGATTTATTGTAGTTTATCTGGGACAAGTTGTTATAACTATCCAGTGGTTGTATAAACGAATGTAACTCTGATGTATTTAAATGTAATTAACTGATATAGTTTTCCTTTGTATAACTGCTATTTTATTTAATATTACATTTTGATCCGCTGCGAATGTGAGAATCTGTGTTTGGTGTATTCTGTTTTCTTCTTCTTCTATCTCATTCTTTTTTTAACTATGTGGAATTTTCGAGATCGAAATTTTCGGGTCGTTACAATTGGTATCAGAGTTGAAAGGTTAAGCGAGAACCTTGGCTCTGGTGGGGATTCCTCATTAAATAGAGTCCGAAGTACTCTAGAACGAGTTGAGCGTATATATATATGAGAGCGTACTTGTTATTTTCTTATAAAGATTTTAAATGAATTTATATAAGAATATATTTTGATGTATAAAGCAATATATCTTACTAATAAATTTAAGGTAATTGGTTGTTAAATTATTGGAATTAAATTAAGAGATAATAGAAATACAATCAAATTGAAATTAAATAAAGGTAAGTTTGAAATGGATTCAAATTGAAATTTAATCTTGAATTTATAGAAGCAAGAATAAGATAAAAAGAAATTGGTATCCAGATATGATAACCTTGGGTATTATCATAATTAGTTATTGTGTTTAATAATGAAATATTTGTTAATATGTAAGCCAAATGAAGTAAAATTTTAAGATGAGTATAACTTCTAAATTGAAATAGGGTTTAAATTGTGAAGTTTTAAAACCTAAGTCTAGAAACAATCAATTGTTTCAAAGTGTTAAAGAAAATAACAAATAATATAATTTAGACTACTTTGAATATAGTCTTATTTTAAAATAAGAAATGTTTGGAAGATTTTAAGGGATTTGTTTTGAATTAAAGACCAAAGGTGGTTTAAAATTTAAGGATAACTTAGTGTGTAAAGGAAATAATATGTATATATAAGGATTATACATAATATCAAAAATAATTTGAAACAAACTCTAAATGTTGAGTTTTAAATTTGGAATGAGATGTGATACCCAAGGTGATAAGTTTTTGAACTTATAAGATTATTAATGTGAAGTTTAAAATTTGAAATGGGAATTCAAATTGTATAAATTGACTGGATTAAGTAAATTGAATTTAATTTTGGGAAAGTTAAATAATTTAATGGACAACCTGATTTAGAAATTTCAATACGAAATTGGGATTTAACTTGGAAAGTTAAATGGTTAATTTAATTGGGAGTTTGTGTGATCTCAAAATGGGTTTGAGATTTGTGAATTTGGAATGTATGGGTGCTTTAAAATAATTTGGACAATATTATCCTATTAATATTCTTTAAATTGTGAACTGGATTTGAACTATCATTTGAACCTAGAAATAGGTTTCTGAAGAGGTAAAGGTTAAATTGATTTAAAGGATTTAATCAACATTTAAAGCTTTAACTCGAATTTATATAATTCGAGATGGTTTAAATTTGAAAATTTGAATTGAATTAGTTCAAATTAAATTTGATTTAAATCAATTAGAATTGTGATTGAAGATGGATAAGTTTAAAAATTCAAATCGAAAATTTGAGTGGATGATTTGAAATTGAAGTGGGTTCAATTGATATTAGTCCAAATTAATTGGAATAATTTGGAATTGTAATTAAAGTTGAATAGGTTTAAAATCAAATGGAATTTGATTTGAATTTGGAAAGAAATCAAGATTAATTCAACTTGAATTGGGAATAAATCAAGTTCAAGGGAAATTGAAGTTATTCAAATTAGAATTGACTCAATTTAAATGGAAGTGGAAATTTAAATTGAATTGATGGGGAAGTGAACAATTTTGACTCTGGACTATTTTCAATATAAATTGTTTTAATATAAACTTATTTTTCCAAGCTATTTAATATATACAACCTTTCTTTTTAAAGCCAAATTATTTTATATTTGTTTTACAATTATTTTTGGAACTATTTAACAATTTTTCAACTGTTTTATAAACTAATTACTATTTTTCAACTATTTTACAAATTAATTACTATTTTACAACTATTTTGCAATTATCTAAAATTTCTGAAACTATTTAACTATTTTCCAACTATTTTACAATTAGTTAACTATTTACAAATATTTTGCAAATAATAATTATTTTTCAACTACTTATCTATTTTTAAAATTTTCAAGCTATTTTCTAAATATAAACTGGTCGGAGTTCAAACTGTTATTGATTAATACCCAACCAAGGTAAGAATTGAAATGATAATCCAAATGGGGATTAAGGCATATGTGAATAAGTGAGGATGAATAGAAAGGGAATTGATTTGGCTAATAATCAATGAAGTTAAATACGTAGGATGTACGTATATTATTCAATTCGCATAGTGATTTGATCCAGATTGGGCATAGAATTTCGAGATAGTTTATCGATCCGAGTTGGGATTTTTCACTCGATTTTCGACGGCGAACCTGGATATGGATTGTTGATTGATTCTGAATATTCTCTATCACAGCTAGGCTATGCAAGGAGAATGACGGTTTCTGATCAAGAAACCAGATCTGAGTCCGCACTAGGAAGTCGGGTGGACGATACTAGTTCGGAAGTGAAATTGTGGGATCGAGTGAGCGATCAGATTGGTATAGCGTACGGATGATATGTATACATCGTACAGATTTGAACGAAATTGATATTGAAAATTTGTGAATAAGAAATGTGAAATGATTTCTTTTGAAATGAAAGTAAATTTTGTGAAATATACAATGGATAAAAGTGAAAGTTGGATATTTTTATGATGATAAGTAAGATGGAAACAACTTTATAAAAAAAAGTAATCAAATTTAAATATTTGATTTTGAATAAACAAAGATATATATCTTTGTTATATAAGATAAATATTCTCTTGCTGAATCTATTGCCGGAAGAGAAGGATTTTGAAGGTGTTTAAAGTATAAAAGGAGTTTTATACAAGTTTGAAATGATCCAAAGTTTAAATATATATATATATATATATATATATATATATATATATATATAAAGGATCTTATGAGGATTTTGGAAAAAGGTTTTGGAAACCTTTGGATTTGGAAAGGCTTTTGATTTTTGAGGAAAATCAAATTTGGAATTTGGAAAGCCTAGTTTGTGAAATTATCGATTTTGGGATAATCGATTTTGAGAAAGGAGATTTTTATGAGATTCATACTAGGTGTATGATTTGGAAGATACTATATGTGTATAGTATAAAGTGTTTTGATAATGGCTCTGGGTAAAAAGGCGCTTCCTTGAAATGAAATTCTCAGGAGTACCACAGGGCGGTACTGCCTTGAACCCTAAAGGGGGTTCTAAAGTTGATCCTGTGAGGAGTCCGGACAAAACTAGTTCCTGAGGATTTTGTGTAGTTTGTAGCGAAAGTCGAGGGCACTGAGGCCTACAGAGGCATTTGGGTTATGCTGTGACGACAGTCTAACTCGATGTCACCGCGATCTACTGCAAACCATAGCGAAAGTTGTGTGTGCCGCCGAGATCCAACAGTCTACGTTTGATTTTATATCGGTAGACTGCGACCTGTGGTAACATAGCGAAAGTTGTGTGTGCTACTGAGAGCCAACAGTCTGCGTTTGATTTTACATCGGTAGACTGCGACCTATGTGGAAGTGGAGAAGTTTCATTTTTGACAGCGAAAATCAAGGGTGCTGATGCCTACAGTTACATGGACTTTTGCTGCGATGACAACATAACCCTGGCATGTAACTGCGATCTGTTGTGGGTTCCATGGCGTAATCGAGGGGCGCGGAGTGCCTACAGTTACTTGGACTTTTGCTACGATGGCAACGTAACCCAGGATGTAAGTGCGACCATGGATGGGGGTGATGATTTCCAGAGCATTCTCACCAAAGATATTTCCTCTATTTTCAAAAACTGTTTTCAATATTTTCAATAAAATTATTTTTCGAGTATTTTCACTGGGTGTTGAAAACGGGTTTACCAAGTACTTATAGATTTTCAGTCCTACGCCTGATCAACGTATGACTGAATTCCTATGAGAACGAAGATAGACGTGTTGAGACATCGAGTTATAAAAAGAATTTTTATAAAAAATATTTGATAATATTATGTAGATTTCTAAAGTGTTTTAAAAATTTAAATAAAAGAGTAAAGAGTTGAAAATGTCTAAAGAATAATTTAACTGATAATTAGCAGTATAATTTAAGTTCTTGCTTCGTCCCTTTTCGAGGAAGAAAAGTCCTAAAAGGGGGAGGAATGTGACGACCCGAATTTTTGGATATCTATTAATTGGAAAATTAACTGATTTTGTTAACAAAGATATTAATTTTTGATGGGTCGAACAATTGAATTTCTGATAGTTAAAATATCTAAAAAATATATAAATATAAATATATGTTTAAATTGGAATAAAGGTATATAAGTAACTTATAATGTTGTATGTAATATAAAGTAAAACATATGTATATCTATATATAAAATAAAAAGGTAAACATAGCAAAGTAAAATAGGATAAAAATTCATATGCATAACTATATATACATAAGTATATGTATAGGTATATATATAATAGTATACATGAAGAAGATAAATACATGTGTAAATAAGTATATACATTATTATAAAAATGAGAAAGATATACATGTAGTTGTACATTATCAGGAAATGGGAAAGGCATGTATATATATATATATATATATATATATATATATATATATATATATATGTAAACAAATAAGGAAACACATAATTAATGCAAGCACATAACCTTTCTAGTCAAGCTTACAAAACATATAATCAAAGTCAAAAGCATGTCACATGAAATCAAGTCAGCATACAAAATCTGAAATCAAGCCGACATTTCAAAAAAATCTCTGATCAACATATATAAAAAAAAACAAAGAAGCTTGCTGTGTACAGAAATACAGCCTGCCTTTTCTTACAAATACCTTTACCCTGTCTTTTTTTTTCACTCATTCGAACAAATTTAAGTAGTAAGTAAAAATAAGAGCTGCCATTTAAAAATATAAGAAAAATCAAAGCAACTCAACAAAAGATCAAAAATCAAACCAAGCAAGCCAGTAGTTTCAACGACATATTGTTCTGCTAAAAAAGGATCCACTGTGAGTAAACTTTTGACTTAAAAACAGTTTTCAAATTTGTGATGAAATTCTTGTTTCATGTGTAGGAGTGTAGTTTACAATGCTTGCTTGAATATCAATGAATGTAAATCAGTATGATATGTATGCAATGGTCTCTGTATGTTTGTATGAGTGCTCTATTGTTGGTAACAAACTAAAACTTATCACCAATAACTCCATATCTCCCTGCATAATCATAATTAGACATTGATTACTAAAGAGAAAATGTTAAATACATTGTATTCTTGTTTTTAAAAATAAATTCAGGTAAATGTGTTTAGTTCATACTCTGTGAAATTTAAAGTTACAGTGAAAACCAAAAAAGGAAAAAATACAAACTTGATGATTCTCGAATTCACCAATATAGTTTGATTTGTCTGCAAAAGCTTGGAATTTTAAAAGCTAAATCATAATTTTAAGATAATATTGAGTGAGATATTTAGGTTTGTTCAGAAAGAGCGTTTTGAGTCTTTTCTGATGATCGGTGCGTTCGTGAGCATTGGGATTGCTACCGAAGATGGCGAAGAGTATGGGAAAAATGCTCAATGGATTTTTCGAACGACGAGGCGATGGCGAATGATTGAGGTAGGGTTTTAGGTCTGTGGTGAGTCGACTTTGTTCTCGAGGCCTTTGCAGAGTCATCAGTACTTCGGAGTTTATCGGAATGGTGGGATGGGCTTCAGGGATGGTCAAAGCACGTTTGGCTGTGGTTGCGCTTCGTCCGATGGTTAGCAGCGTCTGATCAAGTTGGATTTTGGTTGATTGGTTTGTTCCAGGTGAGGTCGAGATGGCTTGTTTTCGAGTTAGGCTTCGTGATAATTTTTGGATGATCGGAATCGTCTCGGGGGAGGCTCGGCGACGTGTTGAAGATAACGCCGATGATCAGAATCCGGTGGCTGCGACATTCACGTGCACGCGTGTACCGGTGATTCTGGTCTGGGATTGTTCGTTGAGTTAGGGAAGAAGCACGCGAGTGTGCTCTATAGTTAGCTCGAGTTTTGTTGTTTTGGTTTGGGAAACTGTTTCTAGTTTTTTTTTTTAAATCATGTTCAAATTCTAAAATTAAAATGAATTTCAAATTTTAGAAGCCCAACTGGAATTTTAAAACAAGTTTTAACTAGTTTTCAAAAGAGGTGTTTCAGTTTTTAAAACCAAAGCTTGAGTTTACAAATGATTTCAAATTTTAAAGTAAAAGCAAATTTTAAACAATGCTTTAAGTTCTGTCTTAACAATAGTTTTGATTGATATATTTTTACTTTAACAAAATCTTGTAAACTTTGCTCCATAATGTTTCAAATGGAAAGGGGTAATTTTTTGAAATTAAGCGTGATTTAAGTAAAAGAAGAATTTAACTCTAATAATCAAATAATGATGATTTAATAAATCATATTCAAGCTTCTAAATCTATTTATTTTAAATGGAAGTTAAGAGTTAAATGTAATAAATGTTTTATCTTAATTTAAATCAAGTTTTATTTACAAAAGTAATTAAAGTAAAATTACTTAATTAATTTGAGTAATTAAATTAAGGTAAATCGATTTGTGAAATTAATTAAGTATAACTAATTCCTTAATTAATATTTGATTTAATCAAAGTTAATCAATTAAGAAATAATTAAGTAATAAGTAATTAGGGGTTAATTACTTAATGTTAAGAAGGTTGATTAATAAATAAGTTAAAGATTAATTATTAAAGAATAAATAGTTAATGAAGGTAATTAAAGGATCATTAATTAATGTAATTAATGATAAAAATTAAAGGTTTAATTAATTCATAATGTGATTAATTATAAGATTAAGTGATTATGATTAATTGATGTAATTAATTAAGGATTAATGTAATTTATTAACTAATGGAAGTAATTAAGGTTAATTACTAAATGATCAAAGCATAATTAATTCAAAGGTTAATTACTTAATGTGATTAAGTAATAATTAATGAAGTGTGATTAATTTAGAAGATAATTAAAGGATAATTAATCTGTTAATTAAAGATTGATTAATTGGTTTATAAAGTGATTAAAAGTTAGTTAAAGGGTTGTAATTAATTTACTAATGATTGTTAAACAGGATTATGTGATTAATTATCAGGTAATTAATTTTAAATGGGTAATTACTTAATGGAAAGTAATTAAAGAATAATTGCTTAGTGGAAGCAATTTAAGTGTTAATTATTCAGTGTAATTAATTAAAGGATTTGTTAATTAATTAAGAGATTAATTAATTAATGTAAGTAACTAAGAATAATTAATGACTGAAAGTGATTAATCAAGGTTGATTAATGAATGTGGTAAATTTATTAAAGGCTAATTACTGAATGTTATTAGAGAGGATAATTAGGAGATGAATAATTAATGGTTTGTAATTAATTATTATTAAGTAAGCAAGATTTAAAAGTGATTAGAGAAATTAATTTGATTTAATTAGGGATGGGTGACTAATTAATCTTGCTTATGAATGATTGGTTGATATTTCTGATATGAAATGCTCTGTGATATGATATGTTTTGGGTGGACAATGATAACGTGGTTATCTATCAAAAATGAATTGCTGTGTAAAAAGGTGACATCTTTTATTTAGAGTTGAATTTCTATTTCACTTGAATAACTTGGGTTAAGATGGTATTGAATTTGAAGACACCGGAGTCGGGTATTAGTGAATACCCGAAACCACTTCGATTCTTTAAGAATTTATGATGTCTATAACAACTTGTGAAGTTGTAAATTGATACAAGTTACCCGGGTTTAGTTTGCTTTGGTATTCCATGTCAGATGGGTTCAGCCTGACCCGGGTGTTACTTTGATGTAATGCTCGGGTCAGACCGAGTATTACAGATTTTCAGGTAAGGACGTTTTGGAGTTCAGGAGGCGAGTTTGATGGCAGTAACATATGGAGTGTATTCCGCTGTGATTTATTGTAGTTTATCTGGGACAAGTTGTTATAACTATCCAGTGGTTGTATAAATGAATGTAACTCTGATGTATTTAAATGTAATTAACTGATACAGTTTTTCTTTGTATAACTGCTATTTTATTTAATATTATATTTTGATCCGCTGCGAATGTGAGAATCTGTGTTTGGTATATTCTATTTTCTTCTTCTTCTTCTGCCTCATTCTTCTTTTTCTAAACTATCTGGGATTTTCGAGATCGAAATTTCCAGGTCGTTACAACGCCTAACTCTGGGCGTATATCAAAGTTAACAGGTAAGATCTTACCTACATCAGGCATGGATCTTTCATCTTGCCTACTCCGGGTAAGGTATTAGTGATTGGAGTAACGACCCGACTTCCTATGCCCAGGAAGACGTATCGTTTTTAAGAAAGAAAAGGGTGATAAATAGAAAAGATAGAGAAGAAAGAACAACAACATCAGAATCTCACAGCGGTACGAATAAATTATATTAATCACATAAGTATTTACATAATATATAACATCAATCAGAGTGATACATATAGTACATCACATACTAGACAGTTATAAACATATGTCTAGTTATACGACTCAATACACAAAACAACACAGAGATATTAATACAACAGAACTATATATATCTACAACGATGAAGCCTCCTGCTCCATTTGCTCCTCCAGAATTCGTCAAAAGCCAACCTGAATCCCTTGGCTACCCGTAAAAATTTGGGTACCCGAGAGTTGATGAAAAACAGAAAATAAACTCCGGGTCAGACATGGGTCTGGTGTGAGTAACAGGTTAAAGTTGCTTAATTTTCAAAAATCCTTTGAAAACAAAAGGTATTACGTAAGACTTCCCACACATAAACATGGAAAAGTTTTTACCTTACGCTAACCAAAACATTTGATAGGAAATTCAGTGATATTATAATAGGTCTAGGGTTTTCAAGTAAATAGAAAATAGCCGAAATTGTTACATCTATTAAATTCCAGCTACTAGCCACAAAAGTGGGTAATACAATCAAAACCGTTGGCACTTATTGGATTTTGGATTCCATACAATGGCAGGGCTACTGGGTACCGCCCATCACAGTACGTGGCCTAGATCAACGTACCGACGATCACTCCCGACCCCCTGCAACACAAGGCCGGAACCATTCCTTACTGAACAGTTCTGAACAAGATAACCCCGCAGTTGGCTGCAGACCAACTGCCCACACAGCCGAATAAAAAGGGACATCTAGATAGGGGAATATCCTTGCCCTGCTTGGGCATGACCCACCAAACCTTGCTGCACCTCTCCTGTTTTAGCCATTCCCGGTTGATGAGGCTTGAGGTTACGATTACCTTTATAGAACATATCTCTTAGAATGCTCATCGCCCACCTGACGATGTGTTGAAAGCATTCAATCCATACAAGTTTGTTCCGGGTTCGAACGAAACCAAAGGCATCATCTCGTTACACTCATTTTGGAATCACCCTTAGAGTTAGCGACGATAATCCTTTCATTCCGAATCTTCATCTTCACTTTAGATTCACGACCTATCATAAATTTGGAATCGATGTGGTTTTCTGATGTTCCAAATAAGGAAAACCGATCCCGGTCTCATCGAAATCCAAAACGTGTCTTTTAAGGCCAAGTTGTCTATTTAGTCTAAACAGTCAATTAAATATCATTAATATACACAGATAGATAATTCACATATCATAATAGATAAACACATTATCATCATAAACAGATAATTAATATCATCATCCAAACAGATAATTAAATATTATCATACTTAAACCATACATCCATATCACATGGATATTATCATCTCATATCTGAGATCACAATCAATCAATGAAATATCAATATTATCCATAAGCGATGATTTATGAATCACAAGCTATAATTAATTTAAAATGAATTAAATTAACTACTTCCATCTTTAATTAATTTAAAATAAATTAAATTAATTACTCATTCCATAAATCCTGCTCTCACAACCATTAATTAATTATAAATCAAATTAATTAATCGTTCTCTAATTACCAGAAGTAATTTAGTCTTTAATTAATTTCTCGAATGAATTATTCTAAATAATTTATAGCAGTTAACATTTAATTACTTCCCTATTAGTTATTCCTTAATTAACAATTCTTAGTTACATCATTAATTATATAAATTTATGACCTCTAATTTATATAGAATTACTTTATTTAAATTAATTATATTATGTGGTTAGTCTTTAATTAAACACAATTATTAATCACCCTTGATTAATAACAAGCCAGTAATTAACTACCATTAATTACTTGTTAATCATTCCATGATTAATTATTTCCATCAAGTAATTATCATCTAATTACCTTCCTAAGTAATTATACTCCATTAATTACGCTAAGTAATTACACATACCAAATCATCAAATGATTTCTAAAATTAATTAAAATTAATTAACTTAATTTAATCTTATCATCAGTTAATTATATATTCCAATTAATCATCTTGATTTAAATAACCTTTGCTACATTCTAGTAGTTTCCTTTAATTTATTTACAGAAATTAATCTTGAATAAATCCGTTAATTAATTACATTTATATCGATTTATTACCATTTAATTATCTTGTTGATTTATTATTCCCAAATAAATCAATTTCTAATCCCATCATTAATTATATTAATTAATTAATTAATGATTTCTAATTACATTTTCATTTGTTATTTTATTAATTATATTAAGAATACAAATCTTCAAATCACATATATTAACCCTCTTGATTAATACATACAGTAATTAACTGTCCTTAATTAATTACTTCCCAATAACGAGCTTAATCCCTTGATTAATTTCAAGTAATTATATTCCAATTACTTCCATTTCCCATCATCCAATGATTTCATCAATTACTTCACTAAGTAATTTACTTCCTAAATATCAGTTAATTAAACTAAATTAACTCAAATTAAATCAATTTACACAATCAATAAGTAATTAATTTCTTAATTACTTTCCAAATAAATAATTACAATTAAACTATTACAATTAAACTATTACAATGATTATTATTGAATTAATTAATCAAATTAATTTATTAAAAATAAATTACATTAATTAATTATAAAATAATCTAGTTAATGATCTTCATTAACACTTATTTAATTATTTTCTTCTATTTATCATTGTTAATTATAAGTTTGATTAACCATTAAAATTTATTAATTTAAATGAAAATCTAATCTATGGTTCTTAATCACATATTAATTACTTAATTCATTATTCAACTTTGATTAATACATTTAAATTCATAATTACTAATTTAAATAATATCAATCATTAATTATTCATACTTAATTAACTTAAAGGTTAATGAATATAAATTCTGAGTCTTCATTAAAGTAAACTGTCTTATTTTTGATTAAATTTTCACTTCCAATATGTTTAAACATTTATTTCAATTTACTTTCTAAATAAATTCCAATTTATCCTTAATAAAGTTTTAACACTAATTTTTTTTCAAAACCCTTTGTAAACTCACATGTTTAATAACACTTAAAACTTATTTGAATAAATTTAAATTATAAAACTTTATTTTATTTCCAAATTTAGAATTTCATATCTAAGTCCTGATCTCAATTTTGGAGTTAACTTGTTTCAATCTTTCCTTAATAGTTTAAATTTTCATTTGAACTCAACTCTAGTTTGAAAATACTTTAATTATTAAACACTTTTAAGTTATTAAAATATTTAAATTGTGAAACTTAATTATTTCCAACTCTATTTCAAAACTAACTTAAATTCACTATTTAAACTTGAGTTAGAACTAGGCTTGACTTTGATTTTAGTTTAAAACAAAAATTTCAAAAACCTGATAAACTGTTACAGGTTTAAAAACCTGAAATACCACAACCCGAGCCCCCTCTTGTTTACTTCGAGTAAACATATGAAGTTCCCGAGAGAAACGACAAGCTGCTTCGAGTTTCACCAGGCGCGCAAAAACGAATATGAGAAAAATGAAACCTGGAAACACACGACCCACTACCCCTCAAACCTGACAACGCCACACGCGCGATGCTCCGACCACCAAAGGCCACCAAACTCTGGCCGTGACATCGTTCATCCCCCTCTACCTCCCCTAAAAACGACGAGTCGGTAACCCTTGTACAGGCGCGGTAATCAAAACTCCATGCACAGTAAAATATAGGTTTACAAATTTTAAACCCACGCCGCCGCTTTCACGACCCACTGCGCCGCCACCTACCATTTTTCCTTGATCCACGGTAGCCTCCTCCACCCCCAGACAGAAGCTCGACCCTCCAGATCAACTTGATCGCCCACGGCGACTCGAAATGCCCCAAACAGTAAAACACAAACTGCTCTCATAATACCCCACTAAAAATTCCCAAACCTACCTTAAAAATCATATTTTCCAGTATAGATTTTAGTTAGATACCTGTATCAATGATCGGTGAAAGTTGAAATTTGGTCAATCTTGAGTTTGCTCAGAGATTTGGGTTCCAGAGAAAAATTTTAAGTTGTTTTTATCTTAACTAAACTTTTAAACTTAGTTTATAATGATACAAACATCTTTTGTTCAAATCTTAAATTCATTCATCAATCAGAAAAGGAGTAAATGATTTTTGAAAGTAAGGTTTTGTTTCCAGAGTATCAGAGAGCAAGCATATACAAACACTTCCAGTTTCAATTTATACCCTGAGGATCCTGTATATATGCACAGGCTTATTCACCAATACATGTATCTATTTCACCCAAAGCAAAGTCTCAGATTTTAATCATACAACTAGATTGAAATTTAAGTTATTAAATATGTAGTTACTCACCAAAATAAATCACAGTTGAACAGAGGAATTTGATGATGACAGAAGACAATTATATGAAGTTTTGAATGCCTGTAACTCTTCTTACTTCCTGACTTTTATTTAAGCTTGAAAATATGCAGTTTTTGTTTATATTACTTTGCTTTTTCTCAGGCTTTGCTTTCATAAGTTTAATGACTGAATTAAAAGATAAGAAGTGATGAATACATATATGTAACTTTGAACAAGCTGTCTTTTTGAACAAGCTTTAACTTGATAAAATATTTGCTTTATTTTTATTTGTAATAAGGTACTGTAAATCTGAGCTAAGATAAATATTTCGGCTAGAAGATATTTTCAGACAGAAATGTGTGCTAATTAAAGGGTTATGTCTTTGTATTAGTATACACTATTTAGTATTTGCAGACACTACAATATAAATAAAGATATTTGCAGATTTTCCATTTGTACTAAGATGTTTTCATATTTCATACTTGCAGATTTTTGTTTGACAAGGTGCAGCTTACAGGTTCCAGAGATACACAAGTTTGATTCCAGATTTTAGAAAGAAGATACTCAAGTATGAACATCTCAGATTTGCAGAGATGGAGATTCTGGTTTGCATTAGTTGTATGAAGATGTTCATGTTTTTTGATGGTATATATGTCTTAGTTTTGCTCAGAGATGATGCTCGAACTGATATGAAGAAAAGTTGATATATACTTGCATTTACAGATTATAATATCATGATGTTTGTACAACAAAACAGAGATATTTGTTTAGGGTGGAGGCTGATATGAAGTCTACTGAGTGCTAGAAAGATTTACATTGATTACTTTTGTTTGTTTGTTAAGAATACTTTACACTGTCTTCCCTAGCAAGCCTTCACATGATTTATATTTTTTTCTATCTTTATTTTGTTTTATTTATTCCGGCCTGCACACGTATTCAACCTTGTTTGTACTAAACTTGTATATGCTGCAGTTTTCTTATGTTAGTTTACAAACTTGAAAATTATTTGTTTCTAGTTTAATTGTTGTCTTATTATTATATTTTGTGAAGTTCTATAAATTTATCCTATATGTTTACTTCTTATTTTAACTTATTACATACAGTATTTTAACTTATAATCTATAGCTTTATGTATATTTTGTTTTATTTCTATGTTTAACTTATTACTTAAAATCCTGTATCCCTATATGTACATTCTTATTTTATTTATATTATAAAACACATTATCAATTTGAAATGATAAATAAAATAAATTATCTTTTTATTATACTGCTTATTTTATTAATGTACCATTTGGCAAAATTGCATTAAAACTCATATAAAATTTTAAATCCATATTTTTATCAAGCTATACTAAAAAGAAAAGAAAACAAATCCTTTTGTTAATAAATTTAAATCTAAACTTAAGTTAAAATAAGTTTTTAAACTACTTAAACATTTATCTTATGTATTTAAAATCACATATTTATTTATTTAATTAGCTTTGAAAAGTTTATATTAAATAAATCATAATTCCTAATTCACTAAAATGTATATATATATATATATATATAAATGTGAAAACATAATTTATTAGTTAAACTTTAAAACAAAGCTCAACTATTTACAATGTATACAAGTATATACATATATAAATAGAAAACAATGGATTTATTTTAACAGATAAAATTTACCAATTAGATATTTATTTAAAGAAAAGTATCAATTCAGATCTAATTAACAAAGATATGTCAAATCAATTTAATTTTTAATGCAGATTATTAAATTGATATTGCTCGAAAATTCCGGGTTATCACAGGATGGTCCTGTCACATCCATTTTGAATTATACTCCTACCCTAACATAAAGGGCTAGAGTTAGCTGATGGACGGTCAAATCACATCCTTTCTGGGTCTATACTCATGCCTCCATTGCAAAGGCAAGATTTAGTTGGCAAACGGTCAAATCACGTCTTATTTAGTTTATACTCCTACCCTCACATTAAGGGCAAGAATTAGTGGATGGATGGTCAAATCACGTCCACTTAGGTTTATACTCCTGCCCTCAATCCAGGGACAAGAGTTAATGGATGAACAATCATATCACGTTCTTTCAATTTATGCACTTTCCCTCGTATCAAGCGAGAATTAGCGTACAGACGATTGTATCACATCCATTTCGAGTTTATACTCTTGTCCCTGCATTAGGGGCAAGAGTTTGCTGATATGTTCTTAGTTCAGGATTTGCTTTGAAATCTGGCTGTATCTAGAGTACATATCCACGAATGAAAGCGATTCATGTCCAGCTGTTGAGTCCACTAATTGATCAATCCTTTGAAACGGGAAGCTGTCTTTTAAGCATGCCTTATTCAAGTCAAAATAATCAATGGACATCCTCCATTTCCCGTTAGCCGTCTTCACCAAGACTACATTGGATACCCGTTCCAGGTATGAGGCGTCGTAGATAAAGCTATTGTCCTTTAGCTTCTCCACTTCTTCTTTCAGTGTAGTGGATCTCTCTGAACCTAGGTTGCGACGCTTCTATTTCATAGAAACACATTTAGGATTTATGTTCAATACATGGCTCGCTATCTCCGACGAGATTCCACACATATCAGAGTGCGTCCAACATAATACATCCAGGTACGGATAGAGAAAACCAATCAGATCCTTCATCATCATAACACCAAGCTGTGATCCGACTTTCAGGATTCGTGTTGGGTCATTCAGACTAACTGGGAAATTAATCATTAGCTCGACTGGAGCTTCTCTTTCATCCAATGGCTATTTTTGTGGATCCATATCCTTATGGAACCAACTATGCTGCTTGAGCCAGGGCTCAGGCATTGGATGCTATGCATCCAAATCCTTGATGCAGAGAGTCCCCTCTACACCTTTTCCTTTCTCTTTTTACCTCACCCCCATAGCTCAATAACATAACATTCACGGTTAAGCCCTCAATCTTCACGTACTACTCCCACACCATTCTTCGTAGGAAATTTAAGCGTCAGACACTATGGAGCTATAAACGTTCTGAACTTAGCATGGGCCGATTGACCCAAAAATGCATAAGCAGAGTAAATAATCAACACAACAAAAGGCACGACTTGCACTCGCCTGCGATCGCTCTCTTTAAGCACTATCGGTAATTCCACATATCCAACTGGCTCCATAGCTGTCCCGTTAAAATTCCTAGATTCGAGATTTACATGATTTCAAGCCTTCCTCCAAAAGCATTTGGTCATAGGATTTTTGAATAGAATGTTAATCGAACTCTCACGGTCAACCAACACCTTTCGTACAATAGCTGGTCCAATCGTGGTACTTATAACCAAAGGGTCAATCACTAGGCCTTCCACCCCATCAACATCTCTGTTTCAGAAAACAATGTCATCTATCATGATTTTGAATTATTTTGTGGAAGTTCCATCCTCAACTGCTAAATAGCTCTCATATCAGTATGCTTTAGAAGACCAGCATACCTGTCCATCTCATTCAAACTTTTTCGGCTAAATCTGGTCCACTGATGATTGTGTTTATCATCAAATGTTTTTCAAGTCATCTAGGCTCCTAACCACTAGGATCAACTTGCTCCCGTTAGGTTGTCGACCCAAGGGAATTAGGATTTCCTTACCTGCCATTTTGTGGGGTTTCACAAACTGTTGCAATTTTTTCTTTAGAACCAGCTCCTCAATCATATCGTGCAAGTGTCTGCATTCATTGGTATTATGACTGTGTGTCTCATGAAACCTGCAAAACTTGTTAGATCTCTTATCCTTCTTGGTCGACTCTCTCGGAGCCGGCTTCCTGTACGGCTCGGTACCTTGAGTTGCCAGATAGATGTTCTCGATTGGGTTATTCAAAAGAGTATAATTATCGTATTTAGGAATCCTAAGATGATTTTTATGATATGGCTTTCGTTTCTTGGCCCAATTATCAGTCTTTTCATGCTACCATTCTTATTGCTAGTATTCATATCCACGTTTCCAAAAATTCCTCCAGATTGCTTTACAGCAATGTTGCTTTGTATCACTTTGTCTGAATTTCTAGCACCGTTCGTCCAGCGATGATTACGCACTACTTCCAAGCGTGAGTACTGATTAGCATCTCTATAGAAAGCATCCATCTTCGATGGAGTTTTGTAACGCCCCACCCCGAGACCCACCTTAGCAAAGAGAATTAAGAAGTAATTCCGCCTACTAAAGCGGAGAATAGGGCTGGTTAAGGGCGACCATCTATAATTTTGTATTAAAAATCCATTGAATACGTCGATAAATGCATTATAATTTTTCAACTCAAGTGGATCGACATACCCAGTAAATGCTTAATCCAAAACTATAGGTGGCTAACGGATCTATCAGAACAAAATACAATAACTGAATGTAAATCACATCACAGAACAGTAACCAAGTATACACTGATACACGTTCGGTACAATACAATATGAATACAATAAAGGTGGTGCACGACCACACCGTATACATCGAATCAAATGTAAAAGCATCAGAGTATGCGGAAGAAATAAACTACTCAATCAAAAGAAGAGCTATTATCCAACATCAACTTCAAGCTAAGGCCAATAGAGGATACCTGAAACAACTCGGTCTGACCCGAGTGAAAACACACGGGTCAGGCTAGCTAAAATCATTAGTTAAACAGAACAATCGATGAGGATAATTAGGTGAAAGCTACGGTATCCTTTTTCATAAAGGATGCCATGCCCTAAACAGGGTTTCAACATCATAAGAAAGGACAACATCTCTTCTTGGCAAGTAAGGGAGATAATGATGATAGAGTCATACTTAAGTGGCATAACAGATACTTAAGCAAATGGAATATCGCCCACCAAAATTTTAAAGATAAGATTCAGTAAACATCGCTTTCGCCTCATAACATCAGCGGTATAAAAAAATATGGATAGTGACTTCAAATGAATAAATTATCTTCTTAGAAGTGCTCGTCAATATAACAATACATCAAAGGTACATATCCTTCATACATAGAATGAAACGCATATGGATGTGCCTCATCTTATAGGCTTATCTCAATGATCATTCAAGGAAATATAAAACCCAATCATAAAAGAAGCATTATACTTATTCATACCTCATCTCATCGGTATGAATATAGATACATCTCAAATCCATCACTAAAACTCATCATAAAAGATTCTTCATAATCATTTATACCTCATCTCATTGGTATAAATTTATAAATACATCTCAACTCCATCGTAACATCAAGTAGTCAATAAAATCGTCAAATCATCGATCCATAATGCAAATAATGGTATAAATATAAATATATCTTAAATCTATTATCAAAACTCATCATAAAAGCAATACCATAATTTATCTTGATAGAGCCCGGAAAGAATCCAAATCATCATATTCGAAATCACAAATAAAACCATGTATGTCAATAAGCCTTTTTCTTACATAAGGCTATACTAAAGCATCATCATCAAAACAGTGAAAACGAAACATCTAAACTTCATGGAAAACAGCACGTGCATTTACATCTTGACTAGTACTACCATTATTTGGTACCATTCATCGTGATGACTTGGGGTCACATAACATCATAACATCGTGATCATCTTGATTGACTATAGTCGGAAACATCTTGATGACACCCAGTCACAAAAACCCGAGTAATAACATAGTGATGATTGGAGTCGGTAATAACTTCATGAACATCGTGATGACTCCAATCGAGTACTCGGTCTGTAGCACTAGTAACATCGTGAATGTGTCTCAACTTCTCGAATGGGAATCCAATAGGCGTCAACGTACGTCCCATACCATACGTTTGTACCTATTGGTTTACTAATCGTTAGTCGATGCCACATTAGAAAACCATCATAAAACATCATCAAATAAACACTGCCTCATCTCATCGGCGAGTGTAAGATACCTAACTCGTCTTATCTCATACTTGGACGAATTTTAAGTGACATCGAGACTCGTCTCATTTCATCGACAAGTAAAAATTCATCATAAATATCGAAATCGTCATCAGTCCACCATAACAACTTGCTTCATCTCCTGGGCAAGTAAAAGAACATCGTGATGGTTATTTCTAACCATAGTTGCAAATTAAAACTTAACATCAACATTGCCTCATTTCATCGGCCATCACAAAATGCATCTAGATTGGTTCGTCGTCGAATGTACTCAAAGAGTAATTCTCAAACCAATAATCTTCACCAAAATTTGGTAACTTCTAAATCAATTCAAAATAACACTTCAAATTGGTTTCGATGAAAACCGTGCTCTAAAACAATGAAAACTAAGAGGGATATCTCAAAACCGATAAATTGAATTCAATTCAATTTTAACCCAAAATCAATTCAAATTCCATTTAAAATTTGAATTAAAAATTCTCCAAATATAGCTAGCCTATTGATAGGCATCATAGCTCTGAAAATATCTCAAAAAAATCATTAAAACCGAAGAGAATGAAAGAAAAACGAGCTAATACAATTCTAAGGTCAACGATTGTTGTTGCTGTCATTTTGCTCTCAGGACAGCAACATACAACCATAATTTCAACCAAACGAAATTCAAAATTCCAAAAAACACAATGAATGAAACCTGTAACACATGACCTAAGCAATTATTGGTTTTGCTCTCGGGATAACAGTATAAAAATTCAATTTTGACATAGCTAACCCTAAAATTACAGAAAACTCAATACATGAAAGTTTTAGTACATGATTTATGCTTTCAGAAACATCCAAAATTATCAAAATCGGTTAAGAAACGAATGAGTTATGGTCAAAATAATTTCTCAGACTTGTGATTGTTGTTGCTGTCATTTGCTCTCGGGATAGCAACAAGCAAGCACGATTTTGGTCCATTAAACCTCAAAATTTTAGAAAAATCAAAACTAAAACTTGCAGCTCTTTGTCTGGGCTTTCCGAAACATCCAAAATTATGAAATTTGGATAAGAAATGAATGAGTTATGGTCAAAATAAATCCTCAGATTTTATGATTGTTGTTGCTGTCATTTGCTCTCGGGACAGCAACAAGCAAGCACGATTTTGATCAAGCAAACTTCAAAATTTTAAAAATCTTAAAACATGAAACTTTTAGCACTTTGTCTGCCCTTTCCAGAACATCAAAAATTATGAAATTTGGATAAAATATGAAAAAGTTATGGCCAAAACAATATGGCAACAGAAAACAGAAAATAACAAAGACGAAACACAATCTTATCAATACGAAAATTCAACTCAAAACCTTATTTTGGCTAGCATTTGTAAGCTTTTACACTTACCAATTGATTTTCAGTGAATACGTGAGGATTTGCAAGCAAGATTGAACCTTTAGCATAAGATTGGAGCCCTAAATAGCTGAAAATAGAAAAAAACAATACATGCAAAGAAGAAATTGATCAAAACAAAATTTACCAAACAATTCTAGGGTTTTAGATGGATTCTAAAATAGAATAGGTTGGAGATTACCTTCTTTTATGATTTTAACTTGAATTAGGCTTTTAAATTTGCAAAGATTGAGCTTTGAAGATTAAATTTTGAAGAGGGTAGCCATTGTTTTGTACTTTGAAGCTTTTTCTTTTCTGATTTAGGTTTTACTATAATGAGTTTTGGGAGAAAATGTACATACTTTATTAGAAAACTCTAGAATTTGGGTTATTGGATGTTTACTATACCCAATTAGTCCATTCTCATACTTAGAAAATTATTTAGGCTAATATACATAGGTTTTATACCATTTTTAGCATTGCTTTCTCATATTAACTTCTTTTTACATGAGACAAAATGCATTCTTCATATTTTAACAACGTGAACATGATTAACACAATATATTTTTTTTGCACTTAAAAATATTATTTTCCCATTAAGCTTTTAATTTACAAAATATTTGACGATATTGTTATTTTTAGACCAAAAAAAAACTATTTTAAACAATCTGAGTCAAATAAAAATTATTTCTTAACTCAAATAAGTGTATTAATAGTATTAATGCTTTTCAAAATATTACAACACTAGTTTCAATCATTAATACACTTCGAAAAATACATTTTCTTCTCATTTGCCCTTTTTATTCACTAAAAAAAGCTATTATTGGAATAAAATTCAAATACTTCACATTTTGATTCAATAAATAACTAACATCATTTATTTTCAACCCACTTTCACAAATAAAATATTCTATGCTTATTTTCACTCATTTATATTTATTTCAACCATCAATATGTTGAAATAACATCTTATGAGATAAATTAACTCACATAAATTAAAAACCCAAGTTTTATTCATCAAAACATTGTTTATATAAAATAAACAATATTAACTCAAATTTCATTCCTCCAATTCATTTATAATCACAATATTAAATTATTATTTGCATTATAATTTAATATTAATGGTAGTCTCCAAAATTCGGGTTGTTATAGACTCCCCTCCATAGCAAAATTGCGTCCTCGCAATTTCTGGAGGAAATAGCTGTAAACAACACTATCGATACAATCATCGAAGGATAAGGACAAGCTCGAATTCCAAACCATTCATACTATCAATATAGAATGGTAGAAAGAAACAAAGAAAAACTCACTTGGTTAATTCAATGGCCCATCATATGCTAATATAGTGATTAGCAAACCATCGAATTTTCCAAGAAACTCGAAAGAATTTCAAAGATCTCCTGCCTCGAATTAAAACTCAATAAAATGCTCAACAAATAATCAATTGAAAATGATTGATTACTTAAAATCCTATGAATAGAGTCGGGATCAAACTCACTTAAACCCAAACACCAAGAAATAAAGAAGATCATCAATAAGATTTTCCACATAAATATACGGAAAGAACATCCTCATAACAGGGTAGACACAATAGACAAGATTGATAAATCACAAGATGGCTTCTCACAAGGCCGCCAACTCGAATGACAGCAAAAAAATGCATGTCGTTAATAATAGCTCAAAGATAGAATATGCTCAAGAATAAGGATATAATCTCGAATTATCTTTTAATCCAAGATATTTAGAATTTTTAAATCTCAACATCTTTTAAATTTTAAATCTCAATTTTCAAAATTTGAAAATTTTCAAACTTTTTACTATATTACTTAGTAGGTAATTTAAAATTCAAATTAAAAGTCCAAATTTCTTCTCTTACTTAAAAATTAATTCCACAGAAATTTGTAAATCCATAATAATATTCCACAAAATAATTAAGGGTTTAAATTCTCTTTACTCTTTTTATTAAACCACTTAAGTAGTTTTAAAACAATCTTCAAATTCTCTTATAACTCTTCTCTTAAAACATCCAATGTATATAATATAGATTCTAAAATCTCAAAATATACTTTCAATAAAGCACAGCTCAAAAATAATCTCATTTATATTCTCATCTTTATAATTTAAAAATAAATAAATAGCATTGCCTCGCCATTGAGTCTCTAATAAATAAATATATTTGTTGGCTGCAGAGTTGACCGAACGATCAAAACTGCCTTGCCACTCTATTACTGGTCTCTAAAATCAATGGCTGCAATTACTATTCAAAAATAAATTTAATATTTAATCTCAAAATATTATTTTCAAAATCCCAATTTTTAAAATACAAACCATCGTGTATGATTGCCTCATCATAGCATTTAGGAGATTCCTATCGATAACATTGATCAGGCGTATCGACCAGAACTCTTAACTACTCGATGGATAACCCAACACTCTCATGTTATTTCTATGAAAGAATACTACTCATATAAATATATTCTCAAAACATTCTTTGATTTTTAAAATATCTCAAAACTATAATATCTCTTTTTAAAACTCATATATATAGCTTCAAAAACTCAAAACAAAGAACATTAAGAGAATGCATCGAGATATTCCTAGAATACGCGATTCTCAAAATCAACAGAAGGAGATAAAGTGTTAGTCAATCTTACAATATCATGATCCACTCCTAAAAGTCATCAAGATACAGGATAAGCAAGATATTCTTCTCGAAGGAGATGAAGCACAAAACTACAAATCATTACTTCAAACAAAGTAATGCTACAAAGATAACATTGATTGAGTATTTGAAAAGAACACTCGGTGAAGCTGAATGATAAACTCAATCAAACTCGAACAATCTAGAAACTCATCTCATTCCTTAGTGGACATCCTCGTGGAAGGATAACCGAAGAGCTAAGAGCCAGGATTAAGGTTACCTCAATACTCGATTGCCCGATTGGATGTCAAATCCAAACGGACTCACAAAACTCAAAAAAGTCACCTTGACTAGAATTCGAGATATATCAACAACATCTCGATACTCAAGAGTGAATATAGAACTTCAGAATCATCATTAACATTCCAAAGTGATAGAAATAATAACCCTATCAAATTAGGATGCCTAAATAAATATAGGATCCTATAACAACAAAAGGATCAGACTTTACATCCAATAAGTCAATCCATCTCAAATCAGATACATCTCAAGGTAGTGAGTAACAAACAAATACTCACTAAAGCAGCAACCAATAGAGAAATCAAAATGCTCACAACAAGCCAATCGTTGTGGATCCCTTTAATAGGATTCACAATTCTCAAAGGAATGCACAAGAATGCTCAAAGAAATCAATCAGCTTCATCGATACGAACTCACTCGTATCGACAAAAATAAGAATATAATAATCCCAAAACTTGAAAAAGAATCAAGGCTCAATTCGAAAACAAGCTCGAATAAAGGACAATGATTCACTTGTATTGTACTTCGATGTATCATGATATACGTACTGTTCTGCATTTATTCTACTTCGTTCTGACCTGGCTCTGATACCAAGCTGTAACACCCCACCCCGAGACCCACCTTAGCAAAGAGAATTAAGAAGTAATTCCGTCTACTAAAGCGGAGAATAGGGCTGGTTAAGGGCGACCATCTATAATTTTGTATTAAACATCCATTGAATACGTCGATAAATGCATTATAATTTTTCAACTCAAGTGGATCGACATACCCAGTAAATGCTTAATCCAAAACTATAGGTGGCTAACGGATCTATCAGAACAAAATACAATAACTGAATGTAAATCACATCACAGAACAGTAACCAAGTATACACTGATACACGTTCGGTACAATACAATATGAATACAATAAAGGTGGTGCACGACCACACCGTATACATCGAATCAAATGTAAAAGCATCAGAGTATGCGGAAGAAATAAACTACTCAATCAAAAGAAGAGCTATTATCCAACATCAACTTCAAGCTAAGGCCAATAGAGGATACCTGAAACAACTCGGTCTGACCCGAGTGAAAACACACGGGTCAGGCTAGCTAAAATCATTAGTTAAACAGAACAATCGATGAGGATAATTAGGTGAAAGCTACGGTATCCTTTTTCATAAAGGATGCCATGCCCTAAACAGGGTTTCAACATCATAAGAAAGGACAACATCTCTTCTTGGCAAGTAAGGGAGATAATGATGATAGAGTCATACTTAAGTGGCATAACAGATACTTAAGCAAATGGAATATCGCCCACCAAAATTTTAAAGATAAGATTCAGTAAACATCGCTTTCGCCTCATAACATCAGCGGTATAAAAAAATATGGATAGTGACTTCAAATGAATAAATTATCTTCTTAGAAGTGCTCGTCAATATAACAATACATCAAAGGTACATATCCTTCATACATAGAATGAAACGCATATGGATGTGCCTCATCTTATAGGCTTATCTCAATGATCATTCAAGGAAATATAAAACCCAATCATAAAAGAAGCATTATACTTATTCATACCTCATCTCATCGGTATGAATATAGATACATCTCAAATCCATCACTAAAACTCATCATAAAAGATTCTTCATAATCATTTATACCTCATCTCATTGGTATAAATTTATAAATACATCTCAACTCCATCGTAACATCAAGTAGTCAATAAAATCGTCAAATCATCGATCCATAATGCAAATAATGGTATAAATATAAATATATCTTAAATCTATTATCAAAACTCATCATAAAAGCAATACCATAATTTATCTTGATAGAGCCCGGAAAGAATCCAAATCATCATATTCGAAATCACAAATAAAACCATGTATGTCAATAAGCCTTTTTCTTACATAAGGCTATACTAAAGCATCATCATCAAAACAGTGAAAACGAAACATCTAAACTTCATGGAAAACAGCACGTGCATTTACATCTTGACTAGTACTACCATTATTTGGTACCATTCATCGTGATGACTTGGGGTCACATAACATCATAACATCGTGATCATCTTGATTGACTATAGTCGGAAACATCTTGATGACACCCAGTCACAAAAACCCGAGTAATAACATAGTGATGATTGGAGTCGGTAATAACTTCATGAACATCGTGATGACTCCAATCGAGTACTCGGTCTGTAGCACTAGTAACATCGTGAATGTGTCTCAACTTCTCGAATGGGAATCCAATAGGCGTCAACGTACGTCCCATACCATACGTTTGTACCTATTGGTTTACTAATCGTTAGTCGATGCCACATTAGAAAACCATCATAAAACATCATCAAATAAACACTGCCTCATCTCATCGGCGAGTGTAAGATACCTAACTCGTCTTATCTCATACTTGGACGAATTTTAAGTGACATCGAGACTCGTCTCATTTCATCGACAAGTAAAAATTCATCATAAATATCGAAATCGTCATCAGTCCACCATAACAACTTGCTTCATCTCCTGGGCAAGTAAAAGAACATCGTGATGGTTATTTCTAACCATAGTTGCAAATTAAAACTTAACATCAACATTGCCTCATTTCATCGGCCATCACAAAATGCATCTAGATTGGTTCGTCGTCGAATGTACTCAAAGAGTAATTCTCAAACCAATAATCTTCACCAAAATTTGGTAACTTCTAAATCAATTCAAAATAACACTTCAAATTGGTTTCGATGAAAACCGTGCTCTAAAACAATGAAAACTAAGAGGGATATCTCAAAACCGATAAATTGAATTCAATTCAATTTTAACCCAAAATCAATTCAAATTCCATTTAAAATTTGAATTAAAAATTCTCCAAATATAGCTAGCCTATTGATAGGCATCATAGCTCTGAAAATATCTCAAAAAAATCATTAAAACCGAAGAGAATGAAAGAAAAACGAGCTAATACAATTCTAAGGTCAACGATTGTTGTTGCTGTCATTTTGCTCTCAGGACAGCAACATACAACCATAATTTCAACCAAACGAAATTCAAAATTCCAAAAAACACAATGAATGAAACCTGTAACACATGACCTAAGCTTTTTGAAACATCTAAAATTAACAAAATCGGTTAAGAAACGAAGAAGTTATGGCCAACTTCGTTTCAGCCTCAAGCGCAGAGCAATTATTGGTTTTGCTCTCGGGATAACAGTATAAAAATTCAATTTTGACATAGCTAACCCTAAAATTACAGAAAACTCAATACATGAAAGTTTTAGTACATGATTTATGCTTTCAGAAACATCCAAAATTATCAAAATCGGTTAAGAAACGAATGAGTTATGGTCAAAATAATTTCTCAGACTTGTGATTGTTGTTGCTGTCATTTGCTCTCGGGATAGCAACAAGCAAGCACGATTTTGGTCCATTAAACCTCAAAATTTTAGAAAAATCAAAACTAAAACTTGCAGCTCTTTGTCTGGGCTTTCCGAAACATCCAAAATTATGAAATTTGGATAAGAAATGAATGAGTTATGGTCAAAATAAATCCTCAGATTTTATGATTGTTGTTGCTGTCATTTGCTCTCGGGACAGCAACAAGCAAGCACGATTTTGATCAAGCAAACTTCAAAATTTTAAAAATCTTAAAACATGAAACTTTTAGCACTTTGTCTGCTCTTTCCAGAACATCAAAAATTATGAAATTTGGATAAAATATGAAAAAGTTATGGCCAAAACAATATGGCAACAGAAAACAGAAAATAACAAAGACGAAACACAATCTTATCAATACGAAAATTCAACTCAAAACCTTATTTTGGCTAGCATTTGTAAGCTTTTACACTTACCAATTGATTTTCAGTGAATACGTGAGGATTTGCAAGCAAGATTGAACCTTTAGCATAAGATTGGAGCCCTAAATAGCTGAAAATAGAAAAAAACAATACATGCAAAGAAGAAATTGATCAAAACAAAATTTACCAAACAATTCTAGGGTTTTATATGAATTCTAAGATAGAATAGGTTGGAGATTACCTTCTTTTATGATTTTAACTTGAATTAGGCTTTTAAATTTGCAAAGATTGAGCTTTGAAGATTAAATTTTGAAGAGGGTAGCCATTGTTTTGTACTTTGAAGCTTTTTCTTTTCTGATTTAGGTTTTACTATAATGAGTTTTGGGAGAAAATGTACATACTTTATTAGAAAACTCTAGAATTTGGGTTATTGGATGTTTACTATACCCAATTAGTCCATTCTCATACTTAGAAAATTATTTAGGCTAATATACATAGGTTTTATACCATTTTTAGCATTGCTTTCTCATATTAACTTCTTTTTACATGAGACAAAATGCATTCTTCATATTTTAACAACGTGAACATGATTAACACAATATATTTTTTTTGCACTTAAAAATATTATTTTCCCATTAAGCTTTTAATTTACACAATATTTGACGATATTGTTATTTTTAGACCAAAAAAAAACTATTTTAAACAATCTGAGTCAAATAAAAATTATTTCTTAACTCAAATAAGTGTATTAATAGTATTAATGCTTTTCAAAATACTACAACACTAGTTTCAATCATTAATACACTTCGAAAAATACATTTTCTTCTCATTTGCTCTTTTTATTCACTAAAAAAAGCTATTATTGGAATAAAATTCAAATACTTCACATTTTGACTCAATAAATAACTAACATCATTTATTTTCAACCCACTTTCACAAATAAAATATTCTATGCTTATTTTCACTCATTTATATTTATTTCAACCATCAATATGTTAAAATAACATCTTATGAGATAAATTAACTCACATAAATTAAAAACCCAAGTTTTATTCATCAAAACATTGTTTATATAAAATAAACAATATTAACTCAAATTTCATTCCTCCAATTCATTTATAATCACAATATTAAATTATTATTTGCATTATAATTTAATATTAATGGTAGTCTCCAAAATTCGGGTTGTTATAAACTCCCCTCCATAGCAAAATTGCGTCCTCGCAATTTCTGGAGGAAATAGCTGTAAACAACACTATCGATACAATCATCGAAGGATAAGGACAAGCTCGAATTCCAAACCATTCATACTATCAATATAGAATGGTAGAAAGAAACAAAGAAAAACTCACTTGGTTAATTCAATGGCCCATCATATGCTAATATAGTGATTAGCAAACCATCGAATTTTCCAAGAAACTCGAAAGAATTTCAAAGATCTCCTGTCTCGAATTAAAACTCAATAAAATGCTCAACAAATAATCAATTGAAAAAGATTGATTACTTAAAATCCTATGAATAGAGTCGGGATCAAACTCACTTAAACCCAAACACCAAGAAATAAAGAAGATCATCAATAAGATTTTCCGCATAAATATACGGAAAGAACATCCTCATAACAGGGTAGACACAATAGACAAGATTGATAAATCACAAGATGGCTTCTCACAAGGCCGCCAACTCGAATGACAGCAAAAAAATGCATGTCGTTAATAATAGCTCAAAGATAGAATATGCTCAAGAATAAGGATATAATCTCGAATTATCTTTTAATCCAAGATATTTAGAATTTTTAAATCTCAACATCTTTTAAATTTTAAATCTCAATTTTCAACATTTGAAAATTTTCAAACTTTTTACTATATTACTTAGTAGGTAATTTAAAATTCAAATTAAAAGTCCAAATTTCTTCTCTTACTTAAAAATTAATTCCACAGAAATTTGTAAATCCATAATAATATTCCACAAAATAATTAAGGGTTTAAATTCTCTTTACTCTTTTTATTAAACCACTTAAGTAGTTTAAAACAATCTTCAAATTCTCTTATAACTCTTCTCTTAAAACATCCAATGTATATAATATAGATTTTAAAATCTCAAAATATACTTTCAATAAAGCACAGCTCAAAAATAATCTCATTTATATTCTCATCTTTATAATTTAAAAATAAATAAATAGCATTGCCTCGCCTTTGAGTCTCTAATAAATAAATATATCTGTTGGCTGCAGAGTTGACCGAACGATCAAAACTGCCTTGCCACTCTATTACTGGTCTCTAAAATCAATGGCTGCAATTACCATTCAAAAATAAATTTAATATTTAATCTCAAAATATTATTTTCAAAATCCCAATTTTTAAAATACAAACCATCGTGTATGATTGCCTCATCATAGCATTTAGGAGATTCCTATCGATAACATTGATCAGGCGTATCGACCAGAACTCTTAACTACTCGATGGATAACCCAACACTCTCATGTTATTTCTATGAAAGAATACTACTCATATAAATATATTCTCAAAACATTCTTTGATTTTTAAAATATCTCAAAACTACAATTTCCCTTTTTAAAACTCATATATATAGCTTCAAAAACTCAAAACAAAGAACATTAAGAGAATGCATCGAGATATTCCTAGAATACGCGATTCTCAAAATCAACAGAAGGAGATAAAGTGTTAGTCAATCTTACAATATCATGATCCACTCCTAAAAGTCATCAAGATACAGGATAAGCAAGATATTCTTCTCGAAGTAGATGAAGCACAAAACTACAAATCATTACTTCAAACAAAGTAATGCTACAAAGATAACATTGATTGTGTAACGACCCAGAATTTTTAGAAATTAAAATTTGAATATTTAATTAATTTTAAATATTATTAAGTGAATTTATAAGTCAAATAAATTTTTATTTGAATTTTTGGATTTAATTGAATAATTAAATCGATAATTTAATACGTTAAATTATGGAAATAATTAAAAATTGAGTTAAATATGATTGAAAATGATTTGTAAAATTTTATTTTATCATGTTAGAGTTAGAAATATATTTTAGAACTTTTAAAATCGAATTAAGAGTTAATTTGTGAAAATTGAATATTTTAATATTTAAATCGACTAGTGAAAATAGTCAATTTTTGAACAGTCTCAGAATTGAACGAAACTAGTTTCATTGGATCCGTAATGGTTAGTTATTACCGGATTTCAAATTTCGTGTCAATCGGAGTTATCGTTTGATCGTGGCAGCTCGAAACGCATCGATTTATTTTTAATTTAAATTTGACGAGCTAAAATAGTCATTTTTCAAAAAGTCTCGGATTTCGACGAAACTAGTTTCATCGGATCCGTAATGTGATATTATTGTAAGGTTTCAAATTTCAAGTCAATTGGATTTACCGTTTGTCCGATACAAATTAAAACGCCTAGAAATCGACTTAAATCGGTTTAATTCAAATTGAGCGTTTATAGCCATAACTCGCACATACTTCCGAATTAGCTTCCGAAACCTGTTCCATTGTGTCCGGAACGCGGGGTAAACCCTAGAAACGCTGGTTACGGCACGTAAATCGGAGTTCGGAATTTCCGGGATGAATAGTGTTCGATTTTCTTCTATAAATAGGCTCATAAATCAAAAAAAAAAATAAAAAAAAGATAAAAACCCTAATTTACATCTGCAGCCGCCTCCCCCTTTGGATGGCTGAAATCATCTCATCTTCTTCCATTAATCTCTCTCAATCCGTAAGGAATTACGCGAAGTGCTCAACTACAAAGTCGAAGAGCTCGACGAGAGCTTCGATTCCATACGGTGATGATCGTGTTTGGAGCGACGTGGAGGGAGCAATGGAGGCCGAAATCTGCAGATTTTGCACGCATTTCGAGGGGTCTAGAGCAGGCCGAGCTTCAGGTGGTGGATGGTGGAGGTAGCTATCGCGAAGAGCTTCGAATTGCAAGTGGTTTGATCGAGTTTCATCGAGTTTTGACGTTGCAAATCGAAACCCTAGTTTCTATGCTCATGGGTTATTTTGTGTGGCTGTTGAACGTGAAGAGGAAGGAGATGAGGGGGGGGGGGGGGGGGGCGATGCATGGATCTGCTCAATCAAGAATGGACGGCCCAGATTTGTTTTGGTATAAAGTTGTAGTTTATGTTGTAATTAAGTTATAAAATCGTGTTTAAACTTCAAAAATTCATAACTTTTTCATACGAGGTCGAAAAAATGCAAACTCAGTTGCGTTGGAATCGTATGGACGAGCACTACGCGATGGAGTTGGTTTGGAGTCGTTTGGAGTTAGTGAGAATTTTGGGTAAAATTAAACGTCCGTTTAATTTTATTCGAAATAAATCGCTAAAACGGAAATAAAATCAAGGTGAGAACTTCTCACTCAATCGAATCAGTTTCGATTTTATTTTAAATAGTTAGATTTAAAATATTTGAATGCATGTTTGAATGTTGATGGATATCTATTGATTGTTAAATAGACATTATACGCCGTTAGTAAGCGGATGTTATTTAATAAAAACATATACCGCGAATATTTCATAAACAGTGAAATTGGTATTATAAATAATATCAATATATATATATTGGCATATGTATATATTGCAGTTGTTGATTTCCCGTATTTTTTAGCGGATGAGACCCTATTGCGCCGTTATTAAGCGGATAATATTTAATAAGAACATATACCGCGATAATTTCGTACTGGAGCGAAATTGGTATTGTGCTAATGTTTTTGGATGCAGGAAAACAGGTTGGAGGGATCCAACTGGATTCCTCAACAGTTTTTATTTGATTTCAAATATTTTGATATTTGATGGATTTTCATATTGATATATGATATCGTTGTAGTCGTGATTGACTATTTGGTGTGTAGCATCATTGGACCCAGATTTTGGGGATTTTAAAATGATTTTAAAGTGATTTTAGAAAGTATAAGTTTTATAAAATAATTTTGGAATTAATCCATTTTAAATAAATAAACGTTATAATTTTTAATGTTATAAAAATTATGATTTTTGAGAAATATAGTTAAAAACTGATTTTTGAGAATATGATGCTATTGAGTTTATAAAATAGTTTAATCGAGATATTTTAGAATTATTGTGAAAAGTTTAAATATAGGATTTATAAAAAATTTGATTATTTTATAAATCAAAATGGTGAAATAATAAAGGAATTTAAAGACGTTTAAAAAGAATAATATAAATTGATTTATATTAAGAGATTTATAAATGGATATTTATAAATTGAAATATGGACATTATAAAACGAGTTTTTATAAGTGTTTGAATGAAGTGGAAATGAATTTCATAATTGAATGAAATTTATAGAATTATAAACTGTGAAGTTATAAAAGAAATTTATAAATAGTAAGATTTATAAATTTGGTGAAATTATTTGAAGAATAGATTGGTTAAATAAATGGATCTTATAAGTTATAAGATTTATAAATTAGAAAGTCTTTAAAAGAACGATTTTGTAAAATAATCGTTTTATAAGTATTTAACTTATAATATGAACGTTTAGTTTATAATTTAGTTATAAACTGGAATAGGTTAATATGGAAATTTATAAAAGGAAGTTTTTATAAATAAATAGAAATGGAATTTATAAACGTTGTTTATAAATTCGCAAATGACTTATTTTGATAAGTAAATTGTTGAAACCTATTAATGGAGTTATATTCACGTTTTTGAATAGTGAATAATCCTTTGAATTAAAATGAATAAAAGGATGAAATTGTTAATGAAGTATATTCACGTTTTGAATAGTGAATAATATGTTAAAAGAAATTGTTTTGAATGTGATATTTGAAATAGAATTAAAACGATCTAACGAAGTTTTAATTGTGTTGAGATTCGAAACCATAGATTTCAACATTTATTGTTGAAATAGACGTTTTCGAGAAATAGAAGGAAATAGTGGACTATAACACTGTTGTTATAGTAAATGATTTCCGAAAGGAAATGTTTTGTATAGTATTGGGATTTATATATCTATTTTAATTTCGAATCCCTATACTAGTGATTTTGGGTTGTCGTAACGATGTTTTACGCAACATTCGTTTTGGGCCCAAATAAATATGTTTAAGAGAATGATTTCCTTAAAGAATGAAATATATACTTAATTTCGATTTAAGTATATTGGATATTTTCCAAGTGTTGAAAATAAATAAAATTTGTGAATTACTTATGAATAAATAAGTATGGAAATGTTTTTCCAATGTGAAATGAAACGTTTAGAGAATTTATCTTTTTGAAGATAAATTGAAATGAATAATTGAAATCGAATATTCATAGATATTTTGGATTATAAATTCATTAAGAAATTTATAAAAGAAAGTGGAATCTGTTTAAAAATAAATATTGATTTATTTTTGAAGTGTGAAATTATATATCTAGTGAAGATATTTTTGGAAAATAAATAATTTGGAAAATTATTTGGAAACTGGTGATGTGTGCATATCCAGTGATAGTTCAATAACCGACTATCAATATTTCCCTTCGAATGGGTAATTGATATGATTTGTTTGAATGTGAATGCTACACTTATTTTTGAATAAGCGCTCACTATTCGGGTTAACCGGGAAAGGACCATGGGGTCGTATAACCCATTCCGAATATGTGATACGTCGTTATAATTGCATTTGAAGATCGGTGTTGAAGACCCGGTATTTGCGAGAGCGATAGGATGACCTGTCGATTGTCTCTGCACTGAGTTGCAACGGTATAGAGACTCCCTAAGTGATGGGAAATCCGATCAGGATTGTGAATATCCGGATTGCAAGGACTTCTTTGTAAGTGCCTTCGGTTTTGTTCGATCCCGGAACAGACTTGTATGGATTGTATGTCTGACATTACAAGTTGAGATATAAAGCCGATTTCTTTCAAATATATTTCTGTTGGTGGCGGAGAATTTATTCTTTTAGCTTAACACCCTTCTCTGAGACGTACGAGCTCAGAGGTTATATAGTTGAAGTTATCAGCGATATATTCCCAATTTGGTAATGTGACATGCTGAGTGTTGCTGAAATGATCATTGTGTTGATTATTGTAATAGGATCGTTTATTTGATCGTCTATCTTAGTGATCATTGTGTTGATCATTTGTTGACCCAAAGCATGGCTTTTGTATAAAGTATGTTTTTGTGGACGTGACTTCGTCGAACCTCACACCCCGGAAATGGTCAAAACAGGAAAGATGCAGCAAGGTTATGAGGGGTAGCACCCTTTAGGGTATGTACATTTCCTTCTGGATAGAGGTGGTATCATGGTATGGAGCCCAGATATTTAACCTATGTGGTTACTACGAATTTATTACTTTGTGGTTGTTGGTTTTCGGGATCCCGTGAGAAAGGTCGTTTACGATCGGGGAATGGCGTGCTCGTGTCAGTAGTTACCCAGTTAGGGGTAACCCGGCCTTGTGTTGGCAGAGTTCCGGTTTGGTTCTCGGGGATGTCTTTCCAGAGGCATTCTCATGTGGCAGTGGGAAGTTCCTTGGCCTGACCATTTGTTGGAAATCCAAAGAAACAATACGAGATTTGTACGGTTTTAGTTGTAGAACCTGCCATCTAATATGGTAGCTATTAGTAGGCATAATATAATGGTACCTATGCTGGCTAAGATTTATATTCTATTTTCGAAATGAATTTCTTCTACACTATGCACTAATAATAATATCAAAATTGATTGGATTTTAATGCGTATCAAGCATCTTTGACTATCATAAGGAGAAATCTTCTCCAAGTCTGCGTTTGCATTGTGTGTGTGGCAGGAGGTCTTATGGTAGCCTCATTTTTAAAAGCATTGCGAATTGACTTTAAAAATATTCCTGTATTTTGATTTTAAAGATAAATAAACTGTTTTGAGTTCTCACACCAGTCACATGACTGACTTGGAGTTTATTGTTTTCCTTCCTAAACTCTGGGTGCCCACCAATTTCCACACGGGCAGTCAAGAGTTAGGTTTATCAGGATATTCTGGATATTCTGGAGTTGCTGGAGGCAAGCTGGATGGCATGGCGTATTACTAGTATATAGTATTTCTTTTTCCGCTGCACTGTTTGTTGTATGTTGTTGTACACTCTGATGATATGATGTAATGTAATGTGTAAAATGTAATAACTGATATAGTTCTTTGTTTAAAGATTATTCATTTATTATTATATGTTGTTCCGCTGCGAATTGTGAGATTCTGATGTTGTTCTGTTGTTTTCTGTTCCGTCCTATTTTCTCTATGTTTTTCTCTTTTCTATTTTCTATTTCTTCTATTTTTAAAATTTCCTATCTTCTTTTCCCTCCTAATTTCTACCTTCTTCTCTTCTCTTTTCCTAAATTTTTTTTTTAAAACCCTAACTATTCGGTTTTTCGGCAACGAAAATCCGCGTACGTTACATTTGGTATCGGAGCTTATGGTTAAGCGACAACCATGGTTCTGTTGGGTATTATTCATTAGAGATAGAGTCAGCAGTACTCTAGAATGAATTTGAGTGTAATAATAGCTACGAGTGCGTATTTGTTAGTGAATATAAAAATTGTTTTATATTGTGATGATTGGTTTGTTGAGTGGTATATAGATTCTGGTTAATACGAGTAATTAACGTTGTTGATAGGGATCTCTAAACACTTGTATAGAACAATTCGACACAGTATTGTTTTAAAAAAATTGGGTAAATGAAATAATTTTGCCTTGAGTATATTTTGTATATAAAGGAATAATTTTTCAGAATTATTAAAGTGTATATAAGTCGATTGTTTAGTTGTTTGAATAATCTAAATTAAAGAATAATTGTATAAGTAAAAGAATTATAAGAATTGAATTATAATTAAAGTAATTTACAATTGTGAAATAAACTTATTTATATGAGAAGTGAAACTATATGAATATATTTATGAATATGAGTTGTAAATAAAAGTGAATTTAAAGTTAAATAGAATATAACTTAGGAGATGTTGAATTAAGTTGATATTAGTATCAAACTAAATTAATAAAGTTAAGTGATAAACGTGAACTTGAGTTATATAAGTGAAATTCAACTTTAGTAATTAAATTGAATTAATGGATTAAATGTAAATCAATTGAATGTGAATAATTGGTATGAAATAATGAATGTAAGTGTAATTCATTAAAATCTAATGTTATTAGAAAGTTGAATAATTGAATGAAAATCAATTAATTAAACCAATTGATAAGCAAAAGGAATTTGGTTGTAATTATATATACATTGATTGTAATATGATTGTTAGTTGATTGTATATAATTCATTAAGTATTAATGAAATTGAAAGCTAAATTAATTGAATTCAAATTGAAAGTAAATAAATTTGAATGGAATTGAATTTAATTTGGAAGTGAACCAACTTGGATATGAATTAGTGAATATAAACTAATTGAGAATGAATGTTAGTAAGAACATCCATGGTAAATGAATCAAATGTGATTTAAATTGAAAACCAATTCATTAATATTAATGAGAATATTAATGAATATATATATTGATTATGAATTTGTTGAATGCTAGTTGGTTGATGGTTGAATATATGTTGTTTGAATGCATTTGCTATGTGACATATATAGTTATTATGTTGATATATGTTGTATATTGATACTATTATCTACATGCATGATTCTCATGTTGTTTGTTGAGTAATTAGTAGGTGCGGATCGCGTTTGCTTCGCATTTGGAGCTCGCTTTTGCGCTATATTAGCCGTATATGCTCGCTAATAAAATATAAGGTACATAGCTCGGATTAAATATCGTACTTTTACACTTTTTTCCCTGCGGGATGCCTCATTACTTGATGAGATGTATATTTGTGATATATATACTGTCATTTTTTTTTTCGGATCGAGCCGCGCAAAGGAGACTATGGCGAATTTTTCCGAAAATTTAAGGCGTTAGAAAATTTTTGAGAAAATTGGAAAATTTTAAAAACTTTAACTTTGTTTTGGAATTGAAAGTTAAACAATAGTAGTTGTTTTCGAAAAGATAACTAAGTATGACTTAAAAACTTAGTAAGTATTATAAGAAGTTTAATTATAAATTTTGGAAGGTTAATAGATTCTATAATTTTTCTTACTTGTTAATTTCGAGGACAAAATTCTTTTAAGGGGGGAAGATTGTAACGACCCAGAATTTTTAGAAATTAAAATTTGAATATTTAATTAATTTTAAATATTATTAAGTGAATTTATAAGTCAAATAAATTTTTATTTGAATTTTTGGATTTAATTGAATAATTAAATCGATAATTTAATACGTTAAATTATGGAAATAATTAAAAATTGAGTTAAATATGATTGAAAATGATTTGTAAAATTTTATTTTATCATGTTAGAGTTAGAAAGATATTTTAGAACTTTTAAAATCGAATTAAGAGTTAATTTGTGAAAATTGAATATTTTAATATTTAAATCGACTAGTGAAAATAGTCAATTTTTGAACAGTCTCAGAATTGAACGAAACCAGTTTCATTGGATCCGTAATGGTTAGTTATTACCGGATTTCAAATTTCGTGTCAATCGGAGTTATCGTTTGATCGTGGCAGCTCGAAACGCATCGATTTATTTTTAATTTAAATTTGACGAGCTAAAATAGCCATTTTTCAAAAAGTCTCGGATTTCGACGAAACCAGTTTCATCAGATCCGTAATGTGATATTATTGTAAGGTTTCAAATTTCAAGTCAATTGGATTTACCGTTTGTCCGGTACAAATTAAAACGCCTAGAAATCGACTTAAATCGGTTTAATTCAAATAGAGCGTTTATAGCCATAACTCGCACATACTTCCGAATTAGCTTCCGAAACCTATTCCATTGTGTCCGGAACGCGGGGTAAACCCTAGAAACGCTGGTTACGGCGCGTAAATCGGAGTTTGGAATTTCCGGGATGAATAGTGTTCGATTTTCTTCTATAAATAGGCTCATAAATCAAAAAAAAAAAAAAAAAGAAGATAAAAACCCTAATTTACATCTGCAGCCGCCTCCCCCTTTGGATGGCTGAAATCATCTCATCTTCTTCCATTAATCTCTCTCAATCCGTAAGGAATTACGCGAAGTGCTCAACTACAAAGTCGAAGAGCTCGACGAGAGCTTCGATTCCATACGGTGATGATCGTGTTTGGAGCGACGTGGAGGGAGCAATGGAGGCCGAAATCTGCAGATTTTGCACGCATTTCGAGGGGTCTAGAGCAGGCCGAGCTTCAGGTGGTGGATGGTGGAGGTAGCTATCGCGAAGAGCTTCGAATTGCAAGTGGTTTGATCGAGTTTCATCGAGTTTTGACGTTGCAAATCGAAACCCTAGTTTCTATGCTCATGGGTTATTTTGTGTGGCTGTTGAACGTGAAGAGGAAGGAGATGAGGGGGGGGGGGGGGGGGTGGGGGGACGCACGGATCTGCTCAATCAAGAATGGACGGCCCAGATTTGTTTTGGTATAAAGTTGTAGTTTATGTTGTAATTAAGTTATAAAATCGTGTTTAAACTTCAAAAATTCATAACTTTTTCATACGAGGTCGAAAAAATGCAAACTCAGTTGCGTTGGAATCGTATGGACGAGCACTACGCGATGGAGTTGGTTTGGAGTCGTTTGGAGTTAGTGAGAATTTTGGGTAAAATTAAACGTCCGTTTAATTTTATTCGAAATAAATCGCTAAAACGGAAATAAAATCAAGGTGAGAACTTCTCACTCAATCGAATCAGTTTCGATTTTATTTTAAATAGTTAGATTTAAAATATTTGAATGCATGTTTGAATGTTGATGGATATCTATTGATTGTTAAATAGACATTATACGCCGTTAGTAAGCGGATGTTATTTAATAAAAACATATACCGCGAATATTTCATAAACAGTGAAATTGGTATTATAAATAATATCAATATATATATATTGGCATATGTATATATTGCAGTTGTTGATTTCCCGTATTTTTTAGCGGATGAGACCCTATTGCGCCGTTATTAAGCGGATAATATTTAATAAGAACATATACCGCGATAATTTCGTACTGGAGCGAAATTGGTATTGTGCTAATGTTTTTGGATGCAGGAAAACAGGTTGGAGGGATCCAACTGGATTCCTCAACAGTTTTTATTTGATTTCAAATATTTTGATATTTGATGGATTTTCATATTGATATATGATATCGTTGTAGTCGTGATTGACTATTTGGTGTGTAGCATCATTGGACCCAGATTTTGGGGATTTTAAAATGATTTTAAAGTGATTTTAGAAAGTATACGTTTTATAAAATAATTTTGGAATTAATCCATTTTAAATAAATAAACGTTATAATTTTTAATGTTATAAAAATTATGATTTTTGAGAAATATAGTTAAAAACTGATTTTTGAGAATATGATGCTATTGAGTTTATAAAATAGTTTAATCGAGATATTTTAGAATTATTGTGAAAAGTTTAAATATAGGATTTATAAAAAATTTGATTATTTTATAAATCAAAATGGTGAAATAATAAAGGAATTTAAAGACGTTTAAAAAGAATAATATAAATTGATTTATATTAAGAGATTTATAAATGGATATTTATAAATTGAAATATGGACATTATAAAACGAGTTTTTATAAGTGTTTGAATGAAGTGGAAATGAATTTCATAATTGAATGAAATTTATAGAATTATAAACTGTGAAGTTATAAAAGAAATTTATAAATAGTAAGATTTATAAATTTGGTGAAATTATTTGAAGAATAGATTGGTTAAATAAATGGATCTTATAAGTTATAAGATTTATAAATTAGAAAGTCTTTAAAAGAACGATTTTGTAAAATAATCGTTTTATAAGTATTTAACTTATAATATGAACGTTTAGTTTATAATTTAGTTATAAACTGGAATAGGTTAATATGGAAATTTATAAAAGGAAGTTTTTATAAATAAATAGAAATGGAATTTATAAACGTTGTTTATAAATTCGCAAATGACTTATTTTGATAAGTAAATTGTTGAAACCTATTAATGGAGTTATATTCACGTTTTTGAATAGTGAATAATCCTTTGAATTAAAATGAATAAAAGGATGAAATTGTTAATGAAGTATATTCACGTTTTGAATAGTGAATAATATGTTAAAAGAAATTGTTTTGAATGTGATATTTGAAATAGAATTAAAACGATCTAACGAAGTTTTAATTGTGTTGAGATTCGAAACCATAGATTTCAACATTTATTGTTGAAATAGACGTTTTCGAGAAATAGAAGGAAATAGTGGACTATAACACTGTTGTTATAGTAAATGATTTCCGAAAGGAAATGTTTTGTATAGTATTGGGATTTATATATCTATTTTAATTTCGAATCCCTATACTAGTGATTTTGGGTTGTCGTAACGATGTTTTACGCAACATTCGTTTTGGGCCCAAATAAATATGTTTAAGAGAATGATTTCCTTAAAGAATGAAATATATACTTAATTTCGATTTAAGTATATTGGATATTTTCCAAGTGTTGAAAATAAATAAAATTTGTGAATTACTTATGAATAAATAAGTATGGAAATGTTTTTCCAATGTGAAATGAAACGTTTAGAGAATTTATCTTTTTGAAGATAAATTGAAATGAATAATTGAAATCGAATATTCATAGATATTTTGGATTATAAATTCATTAAGAAATTTATAAAAGAAAGTGGAATCTGTTTAAAAATAAATATTGATTTATTTTTGAAGTGTGAAATTATATATCTAGTGAAGATATTTTTGGAAAATAAATAATTTGGAAAATTATTTGAAAACTGGTGATGTGTGCATATCCAGTGATAGTTCAATAACCGACTATCAATATTTCCCTTCGAATGGGTAATTGATATGATTTGTTTGAATGTGAATGCTACACTTATTTTTGAATAAGCGCTCACTATTCGGGTTAACCGGGAAAGGACCATGGGGTCGTATAACCCATTCCGAATATGTGATACGTCGTTATAATTGCATTTGAAGATCGGTGTTGAAGACTCGGTATTTGCGAGAGCGATAGGATGACCTGTCGATTGTCTCTGCACTGAGTTGCAACGGTATAGAGACTCCCTAAGTGATGGGAAATCCGATCAGGATTGTGAATACCCGGATTGCAAGGACTTCTTTGTAAGTGCCTTCGGTTTTGTTCGATCCCGGAACAGACTTGTATGGATTGTATGTCTGACATTACAAGTTGAGATATAAAGCCGATTTCTTTCAAATATATTTCTGTTGGTGGCGGAGAATTTATTCTTTTAGCTTAACACCCTTCTCTGAGACGTACGAGCTCAGAGGTTATATAGTTGAAGTTATCAGCGATATATTCCCAATTTGGTAATGTGACATGCTGAGTGTTGCTGAAATGATCATTGTGTTGATTATTGTGATAGGATCGTTTATTTGATCGTCTATCTTAGTGATCATTGTGTTGATCATTTGTTGACCCAAAGCATGGCTTTTGTATAAAGTATGTTTTTGTGGACGTGACTTCGTCGAACCTCACACCCCGGAAATGGTCAAAACAGGAAAGATGCAGCAAGGTTATGAGGGGTAGCACCCTTTAGGGTATGTACATTTCCTTCTGGATAGAGGTGGTATCATGGTATGGAGCCCAGATATTTAACCTATGTGGTTACTACGAATTTATTACTTTGTGGTTGTTGGTTTTCGGGATCCCGTGAGAAATGTCGTTTACGATCGGGGAATGGCGTGCTCGTGTCAGTAGTTACCCAGTTAGGGGTAACCCGGCCTTGTGTTGGCAGAGTTCCGGTTTGGTTCTCGGGGATGTCTTTCCAGAGGCATTCTCATGTGGCAGTGGGAAGTTCCTTGGCCTGACCATTTGTTGGAAATCCAAAGAAACAATACGAGACTTGTACGGTTTTAGTTGTAGAACCTGCCATCTAATATGGTAGCTATTAGTAGGCATAATATAATGGTACCTATGCTGGCTAAGATTTATATTCTATTTTCGAAATGAATTTCTTCTACACTATGCACTAATAATAATATCAAAATTGATCGTATTTTAATGCGTATCAAGCATCTTTGACTATCATAAGGGGAAATCTTCTCCAAGTCTGCGTTTGCATTGTGTGTGTGGCAGGAGGTCTTATGGTAGCCTCATTTTTAAAAGCATTGCGAATTGACTTTAAAAATATTCCTGTATTTTGATTTTAAAGATAAATAAACTGTTTTGAGTTCTCACACCAGTCACATGACTGACTTGGAGTTTATTGTTTTCCTTCCTAAACTCTGGGTGCCCACCAATTTCCACACGGGCAGTCAAGAGTTAGGTTTATCAGGATATTCTGGATATTCTGGAGTTGCTGGAGGCAAGCTGGATGGCATGGCGTATTACTAGTATATAGTATTTCTTTTTCCGCTGCACTGTTTGTTGTATGTTGTTGTACACTCTGATGATATGATGTAATGTAATGTGTAAAATGTAATAACTGATATAGTTCTTTGTTTAAAGATTATTCATTTATTATTATATGTTGTTCTGCTGCGAATTGTGAGATTCTGATGTTGTTCTGTTGTTTTCTGTTCCGTCCTATTTTCTCTATGTTTTTCTCTTTTCTATTTTCTATTTCTTCTATTTTTAAAATTTCCTATCTTCTTTTCCCTCCTAATTTCTACCTTCTTCTCTTCTCTTTTCCTAAATTTTTTTTTTAAAACCCTAACTATTCGGTTTTTCGGCAACGAAAATCCGCGTACGTTACAGATTGAGTATTTGAAAAGAACACTCGGTGAAGCTGAATGATAAACTCAATCAAACTCGAACAATCTAGAAACTCATCTCATTCCTTAGTGGAGAACCTCGTGGAAGGATAACCGAAGAGCTAAGAGCCAGGATTAAGGTTACCTCAATACTCGATTGCCCGATTGGATGTCAAATCCAAACGGACTCACAAAACTCAAAAAAGTCACCTTGACTAGAATTCGAGATATATCAACAACATCTCGATACTCAAGAGTGAACATAGAACTTCAGAATCATCATTAACATTCCAAAGTGATAGAAATAATAACCCAATCAAATTAGGATGCCTAAATAAATATAGGATCCTATAACAACAAAAGGATCAGACTTTACATCCAATAAGTCAATCCATCTCAAATCAGATACATCTCAAGGTAGTGAGTAACAAACAAATACTCACTAAAGCAGCAACCAATAGAGAAATCAAAATGCTCACAACAAGCCAATCATTGTGGATCCCTTTAATAGGATTCACAATTCTCAAAGGAATGCACAAGAATGCTCAAAGAAATCAATCAGCTTCATCGATACGAACTCACTCGTATCGACAAAAATAAGAATAGAATAATCCCAAAACTTGAAAAAGAATCAAGGCTCAATTCGAAAACAAGCTCGAATAAAGGACAATGATTCACTTGTATTGTACTTCGATGTATCATGATATACGTACTGTTCTGCGTTTATTCTACTTCGTTCTGACCTGGCTCTGATACCAAGCTGTAACGCCCCACCCCGAGACCCACCTTAGCAAAGAGAATTAAGAAGTAATTCCGCCTACTAAAGCGGAGAATAGGGCTGGTTAAGGGCGACCATCTATAATTTTGTATTAAAAATCCATTGAATACGTCGATAAATGCATTATAATTTTTCAACTCAAGTGGATCGACATACCCAGTAAATGCTTAATCCAAAACTATAGGTGGCTAACGGATCTATCAGAACAAAATACAATAACTGAATGTAAATCACATCACAGAACAGTAACCAACATCATATATATATATATACACTGATACACGTTCGATACAATACAATATGAATACAATAAAGGTGGTGCACGACCATACCGTATACATCGAATCAAATGTAAAAGCATCAGAGTATGCGGAAGAAATAAACTACTCAATCAAAAGAAGAGCTATTATCCAACATCAACTTCAAGCTAAGGCCAATAGAGGATACCTGAAACAACTCGGTTTGACCCGAGTGAAAACACACGGGTCAGGCTAGCTAAAATCATCAGTTAAACAGAACAATCGATGAGGATAATTAGGTGAAAGCTACGGTATCCTTTTTCATAAAGGATGCCATGCCCTAAACAGGGTTTCAACATCATAAGAAAGGACAACATCTCTTCTTGGCAAGTAAGGGAGATAATGATGATAGAGTCATACTTAAGTGGCATAACAGATACTTAAGCAAATGGAATATCGCCGACCAAAATTTTAAAGATAAGATTCAATAAACATCGCTTTCGCCTCATATCATCAGCGGTATAAAAAAATATGGATAATGACTTCAAATGAATAAATTATCTTCTTACGCTCGTCAATATAACAATACATCAAAGGTACATATCCTTCATACATAGAATGAAACTGTAACAGCCCGCAAATCCGTACCCCTTGAATCAACATTATTCTACCCTAATTGACTCAAGTGGAACAGAAATACGAACCATTGAGGTTAAAGAAAAAGAGATAGAAGAAGAAGAAACTAAACAATATCAGAATCTCACAGTCGCAGCGGAATAAAATATAATAGCAACTATATATCAATCTTTACACAAAATGAAATCTATAACTGTTTATACAACATATCATCAGAGTAACTCATACATCAATCATCACATAACAGACATACCATACAACATAGCAGCGGATATATATATAGGTACATATAATACGTCTCGAACTCCAGCTCCTCTCCTGCTCCATAGCAACCTATCCTGAACAAATAATACTCGGTCTGACCCGAGCATTATAATGAAATAACACCCGAGTCAGTCTGGAATACCAGCTGATAATAATGCACACAATTGATTATTAAAGTTTCAAAAATACTTTTGAAAACAAAAGCATCTCGTAAGACCACGCCACAAATAAACATGTCGGGTTTTTACCTTACGATAGCTAAAACACTTTTCATAGAAATCCTCTGATATTATAATAGGGTCTATTTACAAATACTTATAAAATAGCCGAAATTGTTACATTCATTAAATTCCAGCTACTAGCCACCGAAGTGGGTAATACAAACAAAACTCGTAAAAGGCACGTAGGGAAAAATGGATTCCAACTAATGACTAGGCACTGGGGTACCACCTGTCACAGTACGTGGTCTAGATCACAGTACCGAGGACTACTCCCTTCGTCCCCTGCAACACAAGACCGGAATCACCTATGGGCAATTCCGAATAAGATCACCCCGCGGTTGGGATCAGCAACCGCACCACTAAGCCGAAATAAAAAGGAACCTCTAGACAGGGATGACCTTACTCTCCAGTGGGGGCTACCCACGAAGCCTTGCTGCATATCCCCTGATTTTCAGTCATTCCCGGTTGGTGAGGCTTGAGGCTTAACGTTACCTTTAGAACGTTTCACTTAGAATGCCCATCGTCCGCTGACGATGTCACGAAGCATTCGTCCATACAAGTCCGTCCCGGGTTCGAACGGAACCGAAGGCACTATTCCTACTACATCCATTTTGGAAATATCCTCAGGATTAGTAGCGACTAGCCCTTGCACTTCACTGCTCCATCTTCGACTCCGAAAAACGTTTATCTCACGAAAACGTACAAACCGGATCGAAGTGGTTTTCGAGAAATAAATCTCGATCCCGGTCTCTTCGAAACGATCAACGCATTTGTCCAATATTGATAGTCGGTGATTTAACTATCAATTAATATGCATAAACATCCATAGCATCCATCACACAATAAATAATTCCCAAATTATTTATTTATCTCAAATATCTTTTTAAAGATATATTACCAAATTTCCAAATCTCATTTGAAAACACTTTCCCAAAATTCCCCATTTACAAGGTAAATCCGTTACCATATATTTCCATTGGAAAATATCCAAGTTCAAAACAGTTTAGATTTTAAAACAGTTAAACATTTAAATTTAAAATATACTTTAAATAGATAATTTACTAATTCTTTACTCAAAATAAAATTTCAAAATATTTAAAGTATAACTAATTATAAGATATAACTTAATTTAAAATAAGGTTTAGTGATACTATACATTAAAAATAGAGTTGTAAAAAGATTAACTCTTATCTCAATATACTTAGGTCAAAACTAGCTTTTAAAACAAATCCATTTGTAAACATAATTATTAAGATATTTATAAAATTTTACTATTGCTAATTTATAAATAATCACTTTAAAATAATAATTTTTAAAACATTCTTTAAAATTAGTTTAGATTTTAAACTTTCTTTTTATAAAATCAATTTAAAACTCGAACTTGGATTTTCCCTAGGAAATCTCATTTCTACTAAATCATCACAGAAATCCTTAACACAATTTCTGTCCATTTATTTCAATTTAATTTTATATTTTAATAACAAAAATTTAATTTCCCAAAATTTCAACTAATAACATTTAAATTAATTATCATTCCAAATTTTAAAACTTCCAATTTACATTTTAAAATAGATTTCAGATTTTAATCCCTTTTAAATCCATTATTTAACAATACCTTTATTTCTCTAAATTCAATTTATCAAATATAATTAATTTTGGATTTATAATTTATCCAGTAATATTTCTATACAAATTTATTTCAGTTTTCCATCCAAATCAGGTTTCAAATATTTATATTCTTTTAATTTCTTATTTAACCATTACTCAATTTCTTTGAAACCCAATTTAATTTCTTATAATTAAAACTGCAATTTTCTTTATAACTAATATTCTGGGTTTATAGTTTAAACCACAATATCACAATGCAATTAAATTCCAACTATTAATCACAATATATAAACAGGCATAATCATCAATATAAAAATATTACTACTTTGTGAGGAATCCCGTTGGATCCCTCCAACCTGTTTTCCCTGCATCCACAAATATTAGCACAACAGTATATATATCAATTCAATTCAATAATAACTAACATATTCAGCTAAACATCCCAACAAACAATCAATACTAGCTATCTACTTTACTAGTATCCAGATGTGAGTGAGAATAACTCACCTTGAGTTTCGGCGAGCGTTCGAAATTCAAATTAAACCGGACAACGTCCGATTTAACCCAAATTTCTACTTGCCCGGAATGACTCCGGATCTGTATCATCGCGTAGTGCTCGACTCTGCGATTCCAAAGCTTCCAGTTTCGTCCGAAACTGATAACATAAGCAATAGTTATTGATTTTTAAAGCTTGAACTAAATTTTAAAACAATTTTTTTTTTTTTTTTTTTTTTAATACCAATGCAAACACGGTTATACCCGTCTTCCCCAACGCATGCGCAAGTTCCAGGAGCCAAACGCGAACAAGACCCAACTCCTATGGCCTAGGGCTTCGAAACGCGACTAGCTCGAAGCCCAACTTTTCGATCGGAGAACACCATCTTAAAGCCCACTGCCAACTCGACTTCCCCCTCGAACGCGATGAAGCTCGGTTCCCCGAGTGCTCCAGAAAACGCGCGCGAGTTTACGATGAACGCGGCGACCCCCTTCTCCCTACGCTTCACAGAACACCAACTCGTCCATATAGATCGAAAGCCAGCTTCAAGCTCTACGAACTTCATGTTAGAGATATCTTCAATTACTCGATGGATGATGCGAATTTAAAGGAACAAAATTAAAGATTTTCGGCCATTGAAGGGTGTATGCGGCGGCTACTGGGAAAGCTAGGGTTTAGAGATAATAATATGTATATATATAATAGTTTAATAATATTTTAATCAATAAATTTCTCAATTTAACCACAAATGCAAACAACCTCCAATTCTCACGTTCCGACAGGCTATCCTAGGGTTTTTCCGCGTTCCGGACACAATGGAACATGTCTCGTAAGCTAATTTGGTCGTATGTACGAGTTACGTAATTAAACGATCAATTTAAAATCAACCCGATTAAAACGATTTCGATGCGTTTCGAGCTGCCGGGGTCAAACGACAACTCCGGTTGCTACGAAAATTGAAATCCGATAATAACTAACTATTACGGATCCAATGAAACTGGTTTCGTCGAATTCCGAGACTGTGCCCCGGAAGGCTATTTTAACTCGTCTATTTAATTAAGCGATTCTCGAGATTATCGAAATCACTCCAAATCTCCACTTTTAAAATTTTATTAACTTAACAATAATTCATATAAAATTTATAAGCACATTAAAAATCGTTCTGGTCCATTCCGGACTTAAATCGAATTAATTGCATTTTAACAATATTAAATTCATTTTAAATTAATATAAATTCCCAAATATTAATTTATCAACTTTAAAATTCTTCCAAAAATTCCATAATATCTATTATGTCCAATTGAACTTAAAAACACATTTAAACATCATTTTTATAACAAATTCACATCTAATCCCCATATTCTCTCAGTCCAATACTTAATTATTATTATTCAATTTCTAATTTAATTTCCCGTATTTGAAATTTCGACTAATTTTATTAACTTAACCAAAGTCATCTATCTCTAAATTCAAATTATAATTCATATTCAACATTTAAAATGAATTAAATGTTCAATTTGAATAGCTTAAAAATACGGGATGTTACATTCCTCCCCCCTTATAAAAATTTCGTCCCCGAAATTTGTATAAGATAGAACATACTCTCAAACCCATTTACTTATCCCATTAGCTTAGTTAAAAGCTTATATACACTTCACAAAATCCTTTTTGTTCAATTCCCAAACCTATTTGCTTTATTTACCCTAAAGCCTTAAATTTCAACTTATAACTTTCCAAGTTATTTAACTTTTTCCAAAACCCCAAAAATATTCTAACTCCCAAAATTTCCGGAAAATTTTGGCAGAGTCTCCCCTGTACGGAGGAGCTTCTGCGATATCGCAGGATACACAAATATATATACATCGGCCCACACGGCCGGAAACCAAAATATATCACAATATATATATCATTTTCCAATTTTATTTGCGTAGGCGTACCTTTTAGCAATTTTAATAGCAAGTAACTAATATATAATGCATATACGCGCTTCAAACCCTCTCGAACGCCTCGCATTCCTGCACTTACTCAACATACTCATTAGTTACAAGATATGTGCATTTTAAATCAACATTTTCCAATATAAAAGCAATCCAACATATCTATGGCATAATCCAAACCAAGCAAATTTCAAAATTTACTAATATTAACCATCCTTTACCAACAATTCAAGATTTTAAATCATCTTTCCAATTATCTATTCAAGTCCAACATTATTTACTTTCACTTGAATGATTTATACTCAAATCCACTATATACAATCCATATTTATTTCAATATGATTAACGTATGCTTCACTAATAGAATTATATTCCAATTCAATTCTAAATGGATTTACAAACCAATTTCATTTTCAAATTTGAAGCATTTACATTTCTATAATAATCCATTTCCATCCATATCCAAAGTCACTTAAGAAATTCCTATTCCAATTAATTCAAAAACCAATTCAATGTTGAACACACTAAGACAACTCATTCATATTCACTTCAATATTATGAATATGTGCTTTAATTCATTTATATGCAACATTATTTAATTTGATTTTCAATCAAATCCTTATTTCCAATTTGAAGCACTCACATTCCTTTATTAAAATTTCGCACATTTTAGTTTCCTCCAACTAACCTCATTTTACTTCACTTGAATGATTTACATTCAAGCTTCCTATACACCATTCATATTTCTTATAACCAAATTATTTCTATTTCAAAATAATTAACATATGCCTTGTTCACACTCTTTTTTTTTTTAACTTACCCTTCCAATTTGATTTGTAATCAAATTTTATTTTAACTTACATTCCCAAATTTGATTTTAAATCAAATTTTATCTAAACTTGAAACATTTGCAATTTTTTCATGATTTATTTCCATATATATGCAAACATTGCTTATTAAAATGTTAATTCATCCCAATTGATTCCAACTCAATTCCATTTGCAACTTGAAACCAATTTACTTGCATTCATTTACCAACTCTTTGAATTGGATCCTAATCCATATCAATTTATTCAAACATCAATTCAATTGCATAATATCTCAATTCTTTCTTGCATACCAAATTTAGTTTCATTTTAATTTGACTTCACTTAATCAAATTCTAATTTATCCAAAACCAATTTAGTTGTTTAAACAACTCAATTCTAAATACATTCAAATATTCAAGTCATTCAAGCAAAACAATTGCCACTTAAGCTTATAACCCTTTAAAATTAATTCCAACTTGGATTTATATTAGTTTCATTAACCAATCCAAGTTTATATTAATATCTCTCCCTCCTGGATTATTTACAACCCATACATCCTTAATTTATCACAATAACTTATTAATATCATTTCTTGCAATTATTATCTAACAAATTTCATTCAACATTACTTAATAAGGCTCATTCTCAACCATTTTGTTTTTCTTTCAATTTGCTTAAGTTCTTTAACAATATTCTCATTATTTCCTTATAAATCAAATTTTATTTCATTTGATTCTCATTCAAATCAAATTTCCATTCATATACAAATTTAATGCTCTTTGTTTAGTTATCCAATTCATATTAAACTTATTTTATTTACAAAGAGGCCATTTAAATTATTTTACTCATTTGAATTTTCATCCACAATTCAAACCAACTTTAGTATATTCAAATTCCATTATTCTTTCACACTTCCAATATTTATTACCATAATTGAATCCCAATCCAAATCAGGATTTTTTTTTTTTTTTTTTTTTTTTTTATTTACCTTCAAATTTTGACTAACTATCAAATTCTTTCCATTACAATACAAATTCCATTAATTTGTAATTTAATTCAGTCAATAACATAATCCATATTAGTTTTCACTCCACTTTCTTAATTTACTCTGAATTCATTCATAATATCACCATTTTCCAATTATTTCATTTGGCACATTTAAATTTTCTACCTTTCTTTTTTACTCCTATAAATAGAATCTAAATTTCTTTCAATATTATTTATTACACAACTGAAATTCAATTTCAATTTCATTACCAAACAAACCTTATTCTCCCCATACATAAGTTCAAGACTTATTTTCCACTTAAGAACATTCACATTTATGTTCTCATTTTGCTTCATTAGACTTTGCATCTCATTTATGGTCAAAATTTAAATTTGCCACACCCTTCAACTCTTTCCATTAATGAATTCCAATTTCACTTCCATTCAAGAGTTTAAGTTGCTCATTTACGTCCATTCTCATTTTATAATCTCCAATTTAAGTTACTTAATAACTTAAGAATGTGAATTCCTTAATGCAATTATAAGCAATTTACATTTCACCTTTTATATCCAATTCATTTAGATTGGATTCATTTTCAAATTCCCAAATTTAATTCTCCATATACAAGTTCAAAACTTGTTTACTAACTTAAGTTCATTCGCTCCTTTATATCCCACCTTACCTTATCTCAATTCACAATTTCATTTGAGATTAAGTTTGAATTCACCATACCATTCAACTACTTTCATTTGTGATTATAATCTCACTTTCAATTTTATAAGTTCACCAACTTATTTATTTTAAAAGCTTATATTGCTCATTTTACTCCACCATCATTTTATAATCACAATTCTAAATTCCATATGTATATATATACATCTGAATTCTTCAGGATACAAATTCCCTTCATTTACTTCAATACATTTTATTCACTTTCAATTACTCAAATTAAATTTTAATTCCATGATTAAAATTTCTCATTTCCTTCTTATTAGCATTAGCTCCACTTAACAAATTCAATAGTTGATTCATTTCAACTTTACTCATTATTTAATTAGAACTTTTCCCAGAATTCAATTTACCCGGTTTTATCTCAAAACCATTTTGAAATATATCAAATATATATACCCATTTGGTATATCAAATCAAATTTCCATGTTTTCCAAACCAATTTGTTTGTACCCAAAACAATTTGTTCATATCCCAAACAAATTTCCATTTTTGAAATATCCAAAACAACTGTTATCCCCAACAAATCCAAACAATACCATAACCAATTACTAGGGAAGCAATCCATCACTTTAGAAACTCAAAAATGAATTCTAATGATGTGGCCAGCATCATCAGGATTATTTTCCAGCGACTGCAGTGATTTCAATGCTTCTTACTTTCCCAAATTTATTTCAAAACAGTTGCCATTCAAAAATATTACCCAAAACAACATTCCATTATTGCCTTCAAACATATTGGAAAACATTCCCAAACTTTTATTTTCAATACATTTAAAATCCTTTCCAAAACTTCCGGGTTTTAAATTCTGGTTTAATTCAAATTTTAATTTCACTTCTTATTTGCAACATATTTAATTAATTCTATTTGGTTATAACCACTTCAATTTTACTATCCTAAATTCCTTATTTGCTTATATATATCATTTCAAATTTTAGATCATATTCAAGATTCTTACTTAATTATGGTATTAACAATCCAACAATCACCCAATATATAATAAGCTAGAAAATCATTTCTTTTATATTAAAATATAATTTTTGGTAAAATTATTTCATTTACCCACTTTAAAAACAATACTATGTCGGTTTATCTTGTTCAAGAGTTTAGAAACCCCTATCGATACGGTTGTACTTCCCGCACCGACCAGAATTCATAAACACTCAACCGATAAGTCAACACAGTATAAAAACAATTTTATAAGCACTAACAAGTACGCTCTCATAGCTATTAATACACTTAACTCATTATAGAGTACTATCGACTCTATTAAATGAGTAATTACCCCACCAAAGCCTAGGTTGTCGCCAACCTAAGCTCTGATACCACTGTAACAGCCCGCAAATCCGTACCCCTTGAATCAACATTATTCTACCCTAATTGACTCAAGTGGAACAGAAATACGAACCATTGAGGTTAAAGAAAAAGAGATAGAAGAAGAAGAAACTAAACAATATCAGAATCTCACAGTCGCAGCGGAATAAAATATAATAGCAACTATATATCAATCTTTACACAAAATGAAATCTATAACTGTTTATACAACATATCATCAGAGTAACTCATACATCAATCATCACATAACAGACATACCATACAACATAGCAGCGGATATATATATAGGTACATATAATACGTCTCGAACTCCAGCTCCTCTCCTGCTCCATAGCAACCTATCCTGAACAAATAATACTCGGTCTGACCCGAGCATTATAATGAAATAACACCCGAGTCAGTCTGGAATACCAGCTGATAATAATGCACACAATTGATTATTAAAGTTTCAAAAATCCTTTTGAAAACAAAAGCATCTCGTAAGACCACGCCACAAATAAACATGTCGGGTTTTTACCTTACGATAGCTAAAACACTTTTCATAGAAATCCTCTGATATTATAATAGGGTCTATTTACAAATACTTATAAAATAGCCGAAATTGTTACATTCATTAAATTCCAGCTACTAGCCACCGAAGTGGGTAATACAAACAAAACTCGTAAAAGGCACGTAGGGAAAAATGGATTCCAACTAATGACTAGGCACTGGGGTACCACCTGTCACAGTACGTGGTCTAGATCACAGTACCGAGGACTACTCCCTTCGTCCCCTGCAACACAAGACCGGAATCACCTATGGGCAATTCCGAATAAGATCACCCCGCGGTTGGGATCAGCAACCGCACCACTAAGCCGAAATAAAAAGGAACCTCTAGACAGGGATGACCTTACTCTCCAGTGGGGGCTACCCACGAAGCCTTGCTGCATATCCCCTGATTTTCAGTCATTCCCGGTTGGTGAGGCTTGAGGCTTAACGTTACCTTTAGAACGTTTCACTTAGAATGCCCATCGTCCGCTGACGATGTCACGAAGCATTCGTCCATACAAGTCCGTCCCGGGTTCGAACGGAACCGAAGGCACTATTCCTACTACATCCATTTTGGAAATATCCTCAGGATTAGTAGCGACTAGCCCTTGCACTTCACTGCTCCATCTTCGACTCCGAAAAACGTTTATCTCACGAAAACGTACAAACCGGATCGAAGTGGTTTTCGAGAAATAAATCTCGATCCCGGTCTCTTCGAAACGATCAACGCATTTGTCCAATATTGATAGTCGGTGATTTAACTATCAATTAATATGCATAAACATCCATAGCATCCATCACACAATAAATAATTCCCAAATTATTTATTTATCTCAAATATCTTTTTAAAGATATATTACCAAATTTCCAAATCTCATTTGAAAACACTTTCCCAAAATTCCCCATTTACAAGGTAAATCCGTTACCATATATTTCCATTGGAAAATATCCAAGTTCAAAACAGTTTAGATTTTAAAACAGTTAAACATTTAAATTTAAAATATACTTTAAATAGATAATTTACTAATTCTTTACTCAAAATAAAATTTCAAAATATTTAAAGTATAACTAATTATAAGATATAACTTAATTTAAAATAAGGTTTAGTGATACTATACATTAAAAATAGAGTTGTAAAAAGATTAACTCTTATCTCAATATACTTAGGTCAAAACTAGCTTTTAAAACAAATCCATTTGTAAACATAATTATTAAGATATTTATAAAATTTTACTATTGCTAATTTATAAATAATCACTTTAAAATAATAATTTTTAAAACATTCTTTAAAATTAGTTTAGATTTTAAACTTTCTTTTTATAAAATCAATTTAAAACTCGAACTTGGATTTTCCCTAGGAAATCTCATTTCTACTAAATCATCACAGAAATCCTTAACACAATTTCTGTCCATTTATTTCAATTTAATTTTATATTTTAATAACAAAAATTTAATTTCCCAAAATTTCAACTAATAACATTTAAATTAATTATCATTCCAAATTTTAAAACTTCCAATTTACATTTTAAAATAGATTTCAGATTTTAATCCCTTTTAAATCCATTATTTAACAATACCTTTATTTCTCTAAATTCAATTTATCAAATATAATTAATTTTGGATTTATAATTTATCCAGTAATATTTCTATACAAATTTATTTCAGTTTTCCATCCAAATCAGGTTTCAAATATTTATATTCTTTTAATTTCTTATTTAACCATTACTCAATTTCTTTGAAACCCAATTTAATTTCTTATAATTAAAACTGCAATTTTCTTTATAACTAATATTCTGGGTTTATAGTTTAAACCACAATATCACAATGCAATTAAATTCCAACTATTAATCACAATATATAAACAGGCATAATCATCAATATAAAAATATTACTACTTTGTGAGGAATCCCGTTGGATCCCTCCAACCTGTTTTCCCTGCATCCACAAATATTAGCACAACAGTATATATATCAATTCAATTCAATAATAACTAACATATTCAGCTAAACATCCCAACAAACAATCAATACTAGCTATCTACTTTACTAGTATCCAGATGTGAGTGAGAATAACTCACCTTGAGTTTCGGCGAGCGTTCGAAATTCAAATTAAACCGGACAACGTCCGATTTAACCCAAATTTCTACTTGCCCGGAATGACTCCGGATCTGTATCATCGCGTAGTGCTCAACTCTGCGATTCCAAAGCTTCCAGTTTCGTCCGAAACTGATAACATAAGCAATAGTTATTGATTTTTAAAGCTTGAACTAAATTTTAAAACAATTTTTTTTTTTTTTTTTTTTTTTTTTTTAATACCAATGCAAACACGGTTATACCCGTCTTCCCCAACGCATGCGCAAGTTCCAGGAGCCAAACGCGAACAAGACCCAACTCCTATGGCCTAGGGCTTCGAAACGCGACTAGCTCGAAGCCCAACTTTTCGATCGGAGAACACCATCTTAAAGCCCACTGCCAACTCGACTTCCCCCTCGAACGCGATGAAGCTCGGTTCCCCGAGTGCTCCAGAAAACGCGCGCGAGTTTACGATGAACGCGGCGACCCCCTTCTCCCTACGCTTCACAGAACACCAACTCGTCCATATAGATCGAAAGCCAGCTTCAAGCTCTACGAACTTCATGTTAGAGATATCTTCAATTACTCGATGGATGATGCGAATTTAAAGGAACAAAATTAAAGATTTTCGGCCATTGAAGGGTGTATGCGGCGGCTACTGGGAAAGCTAGGGTTTAGAGATAATAATATGTATATATATAATAGTTTAATAATATTTTAATCAATAAATTTCTCAATTTAACCACAAATGCAAACAACCTCCAATTCTCACGTTCCGACAGGCTATCCTAGGGTTTTTCCGCGTTCCGGACACAATGGAACATGTCTCGTAAGCTAATTTGGTCGTATGTACGAGTTACGTAATTAAACGATCAATTTAAAATCAACCCGATTAAAACGATTTCGATGCGTTTCGAGCTGCCGGGGTCAAACGACAACTCCGATTGCTACGAAAATTGAAATCCGATAATAACTAACTATTACGGATCCAATGAAACTGGTTTCGTCGAATTCCGAGACTGTGCCCCGGAAGGCTATTTTAACTCGTCTATTTAATTAAGCGATTCTCGAGATTATCGAAATCACTCCAAATCTCCACTTTTAAAATTTTATTAACTTAACAATAATTCATATAAAATTTATAAGCACATTAAAAATCGTTCTGGTCCATTCCGGACTTAAATCGAATTAATTGCATTTTAACAATATTAAATTCATTTTAAATTAATATAAATTCCCAAATATTAATTTATCAACTTTAAAATTCTTCCAAAAATTCCATAATATCTATTATGTCCAATTGAACTTAAAAACACATTTAAACATCATTTTTATAACAAATTCACATCTAATCCCCATATTCTCTCAGTCCAATACTTAATTATTATTATTCAATTTCTAATTTAATTTCCCGTATTTGAAATTTCGACTAATTTTATTAACTTAACCAAAGTCATCTATCTCTAAATTCAAATTATAATTCATATTCAACATTTAAAATGAATTAAATGTTCAATTTGAATAGCTTAAAAATACGGGATGTTACAGAAACGCATATGGATGTGCCTCATCTTATAGGCTTATCTCAATGATCATTCAAGGAAATATAAAACCCAATCATAAAAGAAGCATTATACTTATTCATACCTCATCTCATCGGTATGAATATAGATACATCTCAAATCCATCACTAAAACTCATCATAAAAGATTCTTCATAATCATTTATACCTCATCTCATTGGTATAAATTTATAAATACATCTCAACTCCATCGTAACATCAAGTAGTCAATAAAATCGTTAAATCATCGATCCATAATGCAAATAATGGTATAAATATAAATATATCTTAAATCTATTATCAAAACTCATCATAAAAGCATTACCATAATTTATCTTGATAGAGCCTGGAAAGAATCCAAAACATGATATTCGAAATCACAAATAAAACCATGTATGTCAATAAGCCTTTTTCTTACATAAGGCTATACTAAAGCATCACCATCAAAACAATGAAAACGAAACATCTAAACTTCATGGAAAACAGAACGTGCGTTTACATCTTGACTAGTACTACCATTATTTGGTACCATTCATCGTGATGACTTGGGGTCACATAACATCATAACATCGTGATCATCTTGATTGACTATAGTCGGAAATATCTTGATAACACCCAGTCACAAAAACCCGAGTAATAACATCGTGATGATTGGAGTCGAGTAATAACTTCATGAACATCGTGATGACTCCAATCGAGTACTCTGTCTGTAGCACTAGTAACATCGTGAATGTGTCTCAACTTCTTGAATAGGAATCCAATAGGCGTCAACGTACGTCCCATACCATACGTTTGTACCTATTGGTTTACTAATCGTTAGTCGATGCCACATTAGAAAACCATCATAAAACATCATCAAATAAACACCGCCTCATCTCATCGGCGAGTGTAAGATACCTAACTCGTCTTATCTCATACTTGGACGAATTTTAAGTGACATCGAGACTCGTCTCATTTCATCGACAAGTAAAAATTCATCATAAATATCGAAATCATCATAAGTCCACCATAACAACTTGCTTCATCTCCTGGGCAAGTAAAAGAACATCGTGATGGTTATTTCTAACCATAGTTGCAAATTAAAACTTAACATCAACATTGCCTCATTTCATCGGCCATCACAAAATGCATCTAGATTGGTTCGTCGTCGAATGTACTCAAAGAGTAATTCTCAAACCAATAATCTTCACCAAAATTTGGTAACTTCTAAATTAATTCAAAATAACACTTCAAATTGGTTTCGATGAAAACCGTGCTCGAAAACAATGAAAACTAAGAGGGATATCTCCAAACCGATAAATTGAATTCAATACGAATTCAATTCAATTTTAACCCCAAATCAATTCAAATTCCATTTAAAATTTGAATTTAAAATTCTCCAAATATAGCTAGCCTATTGATAGGCATCATAGCTCTGAAAATATCTCAAAAACATCATTAAAACCGAAGAGAATGAAAGCAAAACGAGCTAATACAATTCTAAGGTCAACGATTGTTATTGCTGTCATTTTGCTCTCAGGACAGCAACATACAACCATAATTTCAACCAAACGAAATTCAAAATTCCAGAAAACACAATGAATAAAACCTGTAACACACGACCTAAGCTTTTCTAAACATCTAAGATTAACAAAATCGGTTAAGAAACGAAGAAGTTATGGCCAACTTTGTTTCAGCCTCAAGCGCAGAGCAATTATTGGTTTTGCTCTCGGGATAACAGTATAAAAATTCAATTTTGACATAGCTAACCCTAAAATTACAGAAAACTCAATACATGAAAGTTTTAGTACATAATTTATGCTTTCAGAAACATCCAAAATTATCAAAATCGGTTAAGAAACGAATGAGTTATGGTCAAAATAATTTCTCAGACTTGTGATTGTTGTTGCTGTCATTTGCTCTCGGGATAGCAACAAACAAGCATGATTTTGGTCCATTAAACCTCAGAATTTTAGAAAAATCAAAACTAAAACTTGCATCTCTTTGTCTGGGCTTTCCGAAACATACAAAATTATGAAATTTGGATAAGAAATGAATGAGTTATGGTCAAAATAAATCCTCAGATTTTATGATTGTTGTTGCTGTCATTTGCTCTCGGGACAGCAACAAGCAAGCACGATTTTGATTAAGAAAACTTCAAAATTGTAAAAATCTTAAAACATGAAACTTTTAGCACTTTGTCTGCCCTTTCCAGAACATCAAAAATTATGAAATTTGGATAAAATATGAAAAAGTTATGGCCAAAACAATATGGCAACAGAAAACAAAAAATAACAAAGACGAAACACAATCTTATCAATACGAAAATTCAACTCAAAACCTTATTTTTGGCTAGCATTTGTAAGCTTTTACACTTACCAATTGATTTTCGGTGAATACGTGAGGATTTGCAAGCAAGATTGAATCTTTAGCATAAGATAGGAGCCCTAAACATCTGAAAATAGAAAAAACAATACATGCAAAGAAGAAATTGATCAAAACAAAATTTACCAAACAATTCTAGGGTTTTAGATGGATTCTAAGATAGAATAGGTTGGAGATTACTTTCTTTTATGATTTTAACTTGAATTAGGCTTTTAAATTTGCAAAGATTGAGCTTTGAAGATTAAATTTTGAAGAGGGTAGCCATTGTTTTGTACTTTGAAGCTTTTTCTTTTCTGATTTAGGTTTTACTATAATGAGTTTTGGGAGAAAAGGTACATACTTTATTAGAAAACTCTAGAATTTGGGTTATTGGATGTTTACTATACCCAATTAGTCCATTCTCATACTTAGAAAATTATTTAGGCTAATATACATAGGTTTTATACCATTTTTAGCATTGCTTTCTCATATTAACTTCTTTTTACATGAGACAAAATGCATTCTTCATATTTTAACAACGTGAACATGATTAACACAATATATTTTTTTGCACTTAAAAATATTATTTTTCCATTAAGCTTTTAATTTACACAATATTTGACGATATTGTTATTTTTAGACAAAAAAAAAAACTATTTTAAACAATCTGAGTCAAATAAAAATTATTTCTTAACTCAAATAAGTGTATTAATAGTATTAATGCTTTTCAAAATATTACAACACTAGTTTCAATCATTAATACACTTCGAAAAATACATTTTCTTCTCATTTGCCCTTTTTATTCACTAAAAAAAGCTATTATTGGAATAAAATTCAAATACTTCCCATTTTGACTCAATAAATAACTAACATCATTTATTTTCAACCCACTTTCACAAATAAAATATTCTATGCTTATTTTCACTCATTTATATTTATTTCAACCATCAATATGTTGAAATAACATCTTATGAGATAAATTAACTCACATAAATTAAAAACCCAAGTTTTATTCATCAAAACATTGTTTATATAAAATAAACAATATTAACTCAAATTTCATTCCTCCAATTCATTTATATTCACAATATTAAATTATTATTTGCATTATAATTTAATATTAATGGTAGTCTCCAAAATTCGGGTTGTTACAAGTTTCCTCTCCGACCATTCCTCGAAATCCAACTCGAGATAAATCCCCCTAATCAGCGCCATAAATACTATGCCATCATTGGGATTTGTTACTTCCATTACAGTTGTATAGAACGATTCAGGAAATCTTTTAATGACTCTCTTGCACCTTGGAAGAGGTTAGATAGTGATATCACATTTTTCAGACGTGCAATGTGTAAACGAAATTGCTCCAAATTTTTTTTTGACAACTCAGTAAAAGATGATATGGGTCTCGGTGGGAGCCTAGTGAACCACATCATCGCTACTCCTTCTAAAAAATTGGAAAATGGTGACATCTCACGGTATCAGATGCTCTGGCAGAGTCCATATGTTATTCGTACTTCATCAAATGCTGCCTTGGATTTGTCTTTCCATTGTACAACGTCATTGTTGGCATAGCAAATCTCCGTGGATACTTCATGCACAAAATGTCCTTAGTAAACAGATTCCGACTAGGAGAAGTACCCCATTCATCATTGCTTCTAAATCGGTTTTCACTTATAAGTCTCTTGACCATGTCTTCCAAGTATTCCGAGTCTACAGGTTCGGCTGAAGGTGGTGATTGAGATTTGTGCCGAAGGAGAACGCTCTCGGGCATATAATCGATACTTGGGTTCTATAAACTCTAGGAGATTTGTTCGTCTAGCAGTCTCCCTGTTTGATTCTCATGCATTGTATCAGTAGTAGCAGCTCGATATTCAACATTTTGACCTTCCACAGCATGGTCAGAAGTCAAATGCATGCCGCCATCCTGAGGATGAGCTCTGGGCCCACCATCAAATTGGTCGATATTAATCTGTCCACTTGGATCGATACTGATCCATAAAACCGAGTCATGGGTTTGTATTTTTCCTTGATGTGATGTCCCAATAGTATTTTAAATCCTCTTCTACTTTCTATCCCTCCATCTCTTGTCGGATGATGAGGAACTTTCACATTCTAAACTTGAAACCCTCTTGCTCCTCCTTCAGCTATTCTACATCAGTTCATTCAACAGCCTCAAGCTCTGCTGCATATGCTGGTTCATCTTGCTGTGACTCTCCTGGAATCTATCCTCCATCTCTTTCATCATCTGATCCATTTCCACTCTGGTCATGACAATAGCTGGATTTTGGATATCTGGTTGTTCTGTTTGGCCAGCTCCATCGACATGGTGAATGTCTTGATTCTCAATATTATTATTAGCTCTAGAAGTTGTAGCACATTCTTTCCTTGATGGGACTATGGTGAATAACTTCTCTTAGATTATTGAAAATCTAAACAGTAGAAAGTTAAGTTGGAAAAATTGGATCTGTCTCTTGGATCTATGAAGTTGGAAAAATTGGATCTGTCTCTTGGATCTATGAAATCCAATAGTAGATGATGGTTCCAAGTAGCCTAAGAATATCTTTCTTAGTGAAAGTACCGAAAATGTTTGAATCAAAAATGACACAAACACGCAAAAGATTAATTAGAGAATAAAAAGTGAAGAAACTTAAACGAAAACGAGTAGAAAAGAACACATAGCAATTTATAGCAGTTTGACCAATTTTGGCCTATATCCACTAAGTGATTTTATTGATTATCTTACTGATTGCAAGTAGGATTCCTTACGGATCTGTATAAATCTGACGTGATTACAAGAAATTAGAGTTAGGGAAAGCAAGAGGCAAAAGATCTTTAAAAATAAGCCTTTCCGCTTTGTTTATAGATGTAGGAAGCCCATAATCTCATCTAGAAGACTTCCGCATTGTTTTCCATGCCGTAGACCATTTCTCCAAAGAAGTTGGGGGACATCTCAGTAATTTGTGTCGGTCGGCACTGATCCATGGGCTTGGATTAGTATCGGTCGAAGAGATGGCCAAATTGGCTTTCTTAAACTCTTTGTATTGGATCATCTTGTGGTTAACTTTGTGATTTCATACTTGTTTGCACCAATATTTTCTCAATTCTGGGTCCATAACGATGGATCTGTGAAAGAATAGAGTTATAAATTCAAGTGCACGTGGAGATCGACATGGCATCATAAGGGAACAATAAAACAATACTTGAAATAATCCCATAGGATCAAGAAATGTAGGTATGCAAGAGTTGGACAAATTCCTAGGAGATTCCTTGGATTGGTACCTGATCAAAAGGCTGGATAACATGGCTCGAGTTTGAATCGAGTTCTTTTTTATGCTGTGACGTTTAATTCTTTGCCATCTTTTGCCTTCACTTGCTCCGTGTTCAACCCGAGTTTTCCACTATTTTTCCTAGGTCACCATTGAGCCATGACTCGGGTCCGACTTGGCATGATGCAAATAATTCTTTGTTAAACGTATTATCATTATGTAGTTTAGTTCTAATTAACTAAAGTTACTTTTAAATCATTTGAAAAAAATAATAAAGATATCAAAGAAACTGAATTGTGAAGAAATACTAAGTGCTTGAAATGATGTATATGCACATACATATGTACATACACAGATATGTATACATACATACACACATATGTATGCACATATACATACGTATGTATACACATTTACATATATACATGGCACACACATTATATAATTTTATGATATAATAATTAAACTCTATCAACAATGGACACTTAAATATGATGATTTTATATTACTAATCATATGCCAGAATTAAATGATTAATTTTCAATTTCATATTATTTTGTGCACAAATGACCGTGCCACCACCAAATATACTAAACGCATATAAAACTATAAGTGTAATTTTCTTTAGATTACAACATTAAATATATGAAAAATTATTCTTTCAAATATAAAAATATAAGTTCTCTTTTAAATAAAATAGATTTCTTTAATAGTTTTAGTTTCCTTTTCCTTTCTCATTTTTCTTTTTGAGTCTCTTGAGAAACTAATGGTTTTGTAGTTTCTTTGTAAAATGTTATCTTACTTTGGTAAGTAACACTTTGGTTATACAATAGGTATAATCAAGGACAAAACACACTTTCATGCACAAGAAAATTGATGACATTTGTCACTATATGAAGTTATAATGTGTCATTATTCATATATACTCGGGATATTGTTTCGCATCATAATCATACTAGCATGATATAAATAAATTAATATTTAAATGTTTTAGGTCAAAAAAAGCAGTGATGATTACATAGAATTCAAAATTTGATTGATATGAGTGTCTTAGTGGAATGTTTATGCATTTATTATCATATGCCTCCCCACCTTTGCATTTGGATCCAATTCATTGATTAAGCATGACAAAATGTCTAGAATCTAGAACGTGAAAATTTTGTTTACGCCCTTATTTTTTCAAAAATACTAACAAACCCTTAAGTCTTATCATTATATAAATCATCCCTCTTGAAGGTTTTGAAAATATAAATCCCCCACCCCATAACTTTATGGAAATGTAAAACATTTTTGTTTTTTCTTGGATTTTATACGATGCAACGTTGTATTCTTTATAACACAATCGATCGGGTATTATTTCATTCATTGCATTATTGAAACGCTACTTCCGTAAATATTTTTAGTTTATACATTTTTTGCTAGAATAACTTGGATTATATTTATAAAAATGATATATTTCACATATTTAAGTCGTATAGACATGTTAATATTTTTGGAAATACTATCTATAATGCATTTTTGTTTTTTGCGTTGAAACTTGCATTTTATAAGTGTAGATAAATTAAATAGTAATTATTCTAATTAATTTGAAGATTTCAGATTTGGATTATGATGTACATTACTAATTTTTAATTGTGATGAGTTTGTATGTGATTTTGTTGTTGTGAATTCAAGGGCTTATTTATAATATTAATAACAAGAATGTTTTTTAAACCTATTATGATAAATCAGTATGCTTTCCAAATAGCCTCACCTAGGATTGAGATAGTGGAAATTTTTTGAAACCTTAAACCATAAATAATTCAAACATACAAAATATAAAATATTTCAATTTATAATCTGATGTGTAACAAAGCTTTTAGATTGTGAAGGGCTTATATTATATTTAATAAACTCGTAAACATAGTAGAAATTATAGCAAAAATCAAAACAATAGTTAAATTTTTTACTTGTCACCATAACTGTATGCTACAACAGTCTGCATAGGTATGCAAGACTAAGGCCAAGTAATAGGAAAATAAATGTACACCTTATCACAAATGTATAACTGTTATAATATATGTATATTATGAAGTGAATATGCTTGTACATTGTTTTGTTTAGTCCCATATCGTGGGATAAGTTCAGTCTTTACCTATGAAGCCCTTATATAAAGTAGGCCATGTAATGTAAATAGACATCTATTCTCTGAATGAATAAAATTATTCTCTCTCTCTAATGGCTTCTATTTTCTTTATTCTATAACACGTTATCAGCACGATGTTTTATTCTTAAGATTTTCTTTATGCATTTGAGATCTATTTCTTTTCTCTTGGGATCTAATTTTATTTCATAGATCAAATTTCGTTTTGTAAACATTTGTTTTGATCTCATTTCTTTTTCCTGGATCTCATTTTGTATATCTTATAATGTTGATCTAATTATGTGAATCTAATATTATTTATTTGTATAGATCTAACTTTGTAGACTTCATTTTTCAGATCTCATTTGTAGAATTATTAAATTGATTTTATTTTTAGATGTTATTATGTTGATCTCAATATGATCTAATTTTTCTGATCTAATTCTATTATAGATCTATAACATTTTATATTTTATATACTGTTGCTTTTCTTTTCGATCCACAGCCCTAATATGGTATAATGATTGATTTTAGATCTCATTGATCTTTCATTATTTTTAATTGATATTCTTTGTAATGAAGGATTTTATATTAAAAAAAAAAATCTACCAAATTAATGCTGATTATCAAATATCTACATGAAATGGTTTTGATATTTGTAGCGTGTATAATTATATGTATTATTGCTGATTTAATAATACAAAGAGGTTTGAGTTGCAGAAGAAGCAAGCAGGTTAATTTCCAATGACTCCAGTAATGGATATCGAATCGATGGTACTTATATTTTTGACTTGTTCCATTTTTCATTCGTCGATGTATAAAACATGTTTCCCTTTAATGGAAACACGCACTTTTGCTCTTGCTATGAGATTTCCGGTTTCATTCACGCAATGAGTAAAACAAAGTTCCGTGATGTTCATATTTTCATTTAGAAATAATTTAGAATTTATATGATTATATATGTTTTTTTTTGAATTAACCATATTCAGATTGTCTAGTGATTTAACTGAAAAAGAACATCTTTACCTATGGAACTCCCTGAAGGAGCGTTATGACCACCAAAATATGGTCACACTTTTAAACACTAGACATGAGTGGTTGAACTTGAAGTTTTAAGTCTTTAAATCTACTAGGAAATACAATTCCTCTATATTAAAATTACTTCTAAACTAAAATTATGTGAAAGGATTGTCTAGTGATGCTAACCTGAAGTTAGATCATTTCCTCGACGATGAAGGAAACTTCATTAATGATGAAAATCTAAGTACGGTAATAAATGATATGGTCGAATTGATCAATAATAGCAGCCTGAAGTCTGCTATGTGGATTTTATTTTATTTCAGTTCAGTAAATCAGTTTAAAGTTGGTAAAACCCAAGTTTTGATAATCTTTGGGTGTGTTTGCCAAACTATATATTTGAAGAAGTACATTTTAATATTCTTCAGAAGAGATAATCCATATGACATACTCTTGAAGAGATGTTTTATGATTTTTATATTTCAAAATCCAAACATCCTAGAAGAGATGTTGTAGAATTATGTCAATTATGTAGAAAAAGATATTGATTATTGATGACATGTCAAAAACAATGCATATAAAGTATCTTTAGAAGAGATATGTACCACTCTAGAAGAGGTGTTTGTGAAATATCCCCAGAAGTGATATTATTCATCGTATAGCACTATAAAAGAATTGCCTATAAAATATTGTCAAATGTGATAATAAATTATCCAAAATTCAATCGTCTATTGTCATGGACCCGTAGCTCCATTAGACAAATAGTGACATGTAACCTTTTACTTTTCAGAACTTACGATGAATCAAATATTATATGCACAACTATTCTTGAAGAAATATCTTTAGATATGCTCCTGAAGAGATAATCTATATGTCGTATCATAATTTTCACTAAAGCTATATAAATACGGTCTTGAACAAATCGGTATGTGCAACCATTATAATTTCTTATTTTTATAACATTTCAAGGGTCCAGAAGATACTCTTATTTATGTTGTAAATATATCTATTTTACTGAACTCTCTAGAGGAGATGTTTATATATAATTATAAGTTAGTATATATTTTCTAATAAACAATCGTAATTAATGTTCAATAGTAATATTAGAGATATAATCAAGGAATAACGATATAATTTTTTTAGTAATAACAATAATTTATTCAAAAAAAAAAAAGAATAATGATATTGTATACCAATGTTACACTCCAGAAGTAGTGGTTTTATCTCTTGCATCTTATTTTCAGTTGGTGAATCTAATTTTGTCACTGTAGTTAAAGTTTGATATGCCATTTTAAAAGCAATTACAACAAAAATCTCCAGCATGGATATTTTATGCTACTGTAAAAGTAGTAATTATGTAATATGTATAAAATAAACAATGTATATTGATATGGCATTCAAATAGTGCATATATATATATATATCTAGAAGAGAAAGTTCACTCCAGAAGTGGTGATACTAATATATCTCTAGAAGAGATTTATAAATTTGAAAATGATAACATATCTCTAGAAGAGATTTATTTATATATTTGGTAATTTTATTAAACCAAATAAGTGTACATAAATTTGATTATAAAGGATCCTAATTTAGCTTAGATTAGATCCTAAAAGTTTGAGAGCTAAGAGGAAATCTATATCTGTAACATTCCAAGTATCTAGAAGATACTATTATTATTTTTGCTGTAATTTTTTTACAGAACTCTCAATAGAGATGTGTAGAAATGTCTATATGCAATTAAAAATTACTCCTTGATAAGTAATCATAATTAGTGTTCAAAACTGATATTTGAGATATAATTGAGGAATAAAACTTAACAACTTGAAGTTGTGTGTATATTTTGTTCGAACCAGAAGTTTGATATGGTTTCAAACCAAATGTTTTGAACATTATCATGCGGTTTTGACAGGTGTGCATTGACATTGATTTATAAATAGAAATTAATAGTTTTGATCCTTGTAATAGTTTGTTCCAAAAATCACTAATTCAAATGAGAAAGAATATGAATTTTTTTACAATCTACATGTGATATGTGGACGCACGTATACATCCATATATGTAAATATTTAGCTAACAACCTGAAGTTTGTTATAAGCTATTATTTAGTGATTATGCATAGATATTATTTAGTGATTTAAAATTCAATCAACATAAATGCCGAATGACCTGAAGTCATGTATGTATTCAAATGATCTACACAACAAGTAAATTCCTCCAATAGCTTAGATCAATGAATGAGAACAAACTCTAATACTCAATATCAATTGAATGCATCTTATCAATGAATAAAAGAATTATCCTCCTATTATTAATATGTATGGTGTATTTGCTAGTAGCAATATCATAATGGATCAAAATGAGAATCCAAAGATGATTATTATTTAATGTGACAATGTTTGTCAACATTGAGGGGGAGGATAAAGGGATACAAGCTCATTTTGATCATCAATGTTAAATATTTGTTAAAATATACAATGATGCAAAATATTAAGTAACTTGAATAAATTGTCAGTAATATCCCTAGTAGACTTTCTCCAATATAGATTTGAATCCCTGAAGGATCAAAATTTGTAAACCACATTTGAAATATGGTTCAAAAGTTAGTTCAAAATATTTTTGGAGTAAGTAATAAAGATGCCAAATAAAGGAGGTGAGTGTTCTTGAAGAAACACTTAAGGATGCTCTGAAAGAGATCCATGACATGATTCTTAAATAACCCTAAAAGTGGGATAGGTACCTAAAACATGATAATTAAAGAGATCTCAATAAATCATGTCTAGAACTGACAAGAAATAATCATCGATGATAAATTTATAAATAATAAAGCGCTTATGTTTATAAATGGATTAAAGATCCTGGATTAGAGAAAAACATGATTGGCCATCATTAAATTCTCCTTAATAAGAAATATGAACTTGTAGTCCGCAAAGTACCAAAAGTACTTGAAATGCTTAATATACCCCGAAGGTATAAATATGGTTTAAAATCATATTAAATAATGAAAGTATACAAATTCCTGAAGAATATAAATAACTTTCATTGTTATAAAGAATGCAAAGAACAAGGAGAGTAAATTTCAACCTACTTTTAAGTATTGTTGTAATGAAAATCTTGATATAATTCATGATGAGTAGATTACTTCCTATTTTTAAGTATTGTTGTAATAAAACTCTTAATATCCATTGAAGTGGTAGTTGCGATATGCAAATACTTATTAAAGTATACAATTCCTGAAGAATATATATAACTTTTGTAGTTATAAAGAATGCAAAAGATATGAAGTGTAGATTACAACCTTCTTCTAAGTATTGTTGTAATGAAAATCTTGATATAACTCAAGATGAGTAGATTACTTCCTACTTTTTAGTAATGTTGTAATGAAATTTTTAATATTCATGAAAGATGTATAGTTTCAATGCGCAAAACTAATTTGAAGCATAAAAATGAAAGCACATGAAGTGTTTTTCATAAAAGTAGCATAGAAATGCATAAAATGCAAACCATATTTGAAAGAAACAATCTTAGAAAATTTGATTGTATCAGAGAAAACTATTAATAAGTTGTATTATGAATGAGATACATATTTATGGATCCAGAAGTATCTATAACCAATTTAAGTTATCGAAAGACGAATATGAATTCAGAGGAAAAATTAAAATCAGGGGGAGAATTCATAAGTATTTTATAATGCACTCTTTTTCCTTAACTAAGATTTTTCCCACTGGGTTTTTATTAGTAAGGTTTTAACGAGGCATTATCTTGATCCAGAAGTATCATCTCCCTGTAACATTTGAAATAAGCTATAATGTACTCTTTTTCCTTATTTAAGATTTTTCCCACTGGGTTTTTCTTATTAAGGTTTTAATGAGGCATTATCTTGATCTAGAAGAATCAAACGTCTTTTCAAGAAATAACATCTCAAATATGTTATTTAAGTTAAATTATATTTTTATCCTTGACTAAGGTTTTTCCCATCAGATTTTCCTTTGTAAGGTTTTTACTGAAGTGTTAAATTGATCCAGAAGTATCAAACTCTATCTGATGTAGTAAATTATTGAAATATGACATACTATATTGTACTCTTTTTCCTTCACTAAGATTTTTCCCATAGGATTTTACTTAGTAAGGTTTTAATGAGGCATTAGTTTGATCCAGAAGTATCAAGCTTTATTTAAGGAAATAAGAAAATAAATATGTCATTGTACTCTTTTTCCTTCACTAAGATTTTTCCCATTGGGTTTTTCTTAGTAAGGTTTTAATGAGGCATTATTTTGATCCTGAAGTATCAAACTCTTATAAGAAATATCATTTTTAGTATGATATTTATGATTTCATAAGTTGCACTCTTTTCCTCGTTCAAGGTTTTTTCCCACTGGGTTTTTCTAATAGAGGTTTTTAATGAGGCAAATCTATATCGATTGAATCGATAAATGCAAGCAAGATAATAATAAGGGGGAGCAATCATCATACATGTTTTGAAACGGAAATTTTCAAATTATCCGAGCATTCAAGATTTTGAAGACGCATATTCAAGGGGGAGTGTTATAATATATGTATATTATGAAGTGAATATGCTTGTACATTGTTTTGTTTAGTCCCACATCGTGGGATAAGTTCAGTCCTTACCTATGAAGCCCTTATATAAAGTAGGCCATGTAATGTAAATAGACATCTATTCTCTGAATGAATAAAATTGTTCTCTCTCCCCAATGGCTTCTATTTTCTTTATTCTATAACAATAACAGTATATTCATTAATATATTAATGTATAATATACATAAAATAATTGCTCCGTTTTAAGTAAAAAGTTTACTTTGTGATCTATACCGAACTTGTACAAGGTATATTTAGTACTTACACACAAACAACTATTACAATAAATTAATAAAAAGGTTTATATTCATAGAATGAACCTAAATTGAAGTGAGAATCATTTGGTTTTCGAGTAAATTTTACATTCCATTTAGTATAGCAGTACCTCTCCTATGCTATTTGTCAAGAGCTTAATTTAGTTTGAACCTTCATATTTTTACACTCACTCGATATTTCCAACGTCACATTTGCAGATTTAATGTTTATTTCAAATCCAAATATCAAATGTTTTCCGTAGAACAAAGTAAAATTAGTAAGAATGAAAAATAATAATACCATGCCTGGGGCTTTTGAAACACGTATAAGAAGTGATCTTCTCAAGCATCTTATCATAACTCGTTTGACCAAACAACAATGCATTGTTCACCTTAAACTAGACTGAATATTGAAGTACATGTACATAATCATGTATACATTCAAAAATATGATTTTTTTTCTTTTTTTCTTTAGCTTTTCATCTTCATATTTTGCAAGATGATCCCCATAGTTTTCATTTTATGCCTTTGATTTATAAGGATTGGAAAAAGTATGAACGACATCTGATAATTTCATTTACTTATCAAAGATTGTAAACAAATATCCTGAAAGAAAAAAAAATTATAGTGAAAATGAGTTGGAAAAATAAAGTATAAACGACACAACTAACAATTAGCTGGTCATTGGTTTTTTTCTTCTCAAAAGAAGTTGGAAAATAAGAATAATTATTTGAAAAGGAAAATTTCATAATTTAATGTGAGAACCCATTTTACGTTATCCATAAAATATTCTCAAAAGTGAAAGTATGAAAGAAGGAGCAAAAGCGTTGATGAAGATCAGAAGACATTAAGATGATCTATTTAAACATTAGTTAAAGCTTTCAATAAGAAAATGAAGGCACCAGTAGCGCCTTTCGAATGAGTCAAAAGGATGTTACGACAGAGCTTTGGATAAGCAAAGGGCTTTGGACGACGTCGAAAGCTATTTTCCGAAGACAATGAATAGCATACTTTCTGTACATATGCCAAACCATTCAAAACAATTGGGTTCGTCTTCATTTACATTCATCAGAAGAATATTCACCTGAAGAGAAAATTGGCCTTTCGATTATGTCGAAGTATGGTAAAGAGGTGTTTTCTACCATCTTTCCCAACTTGAAGAGTGTTAGCTTCCTTCGCCAATTCGGAAGCAGGTTTCGAAGGGATCGTTATTACTTCAATCTTCGTTTAAGGTGTTGACAAGTTTTCTTGTCAACATTTTTAGCGCTAAAAAAAGGGTTCGAACTTTTGATTCCCATCACAGATTAATTGCATATAGCCCTTCATTCTAAAGAAGAAAATGATAAGAGATAGAAATAGTAACAACAAATCAAGCGAAGAAGCTGCTTCACTATCGACTTTGGAAAATAACATAGTCCCAAAATTTAACTTAGAAAATATGGAAATTGGGCAACCTTCAACCCGTAATGTGATCAAAGTCCAGAATCCACAACAAGGAGTGATAACAACGCAAGAATCCCTTGAAATAGCTCCATCTCAAGAATCGTTAAGGATTATGGAAGTAGAGGATAAAGCGTAACCTCCAAACGAGGTAGAGGATCAAGAGTTAAACCAAGAAAGTCAAGCAAAAAGGTCCCCCGACCAATCAAATAGTCCAATCCAAAGAAACAGAAAAAGTTGCCATAGAAATGAAGCTGACCAAGAAGACATCCTACACCAAATAATGATTGGTACATATAAGGAAAAGGGAATTTCTAACCTAGAGAAATATGTTATCCTACAAAATACTCTCAAAAGAAATAATGGCAGCTAGTCTTCCTCCTCACATCTAAATTCCTTCCCTAAAATATGATGGGACTATTGATCCAGATGATCATCCTGTAGCTTTGGAAAACTGGATGAACTTATATATTGCTCCTGAGGCAGTCTGCTGCAAACTTTTTCCTGTTACATTTCAGGGTGAAGCTATCAAATGGTACAGGGGTTACCGAATGGAAACCATCTATTCTTGGGACAATTTACTTATGGCTTTGTGACCTAATTTTCTATATTCAGAGACACCACTATAGATTTTAACTTGTTGGCAACAATTAGACAAAAACCAAGAGAACTACCTGGCAAATACTTGAACCGATTCAGCGCAGAAGCATTAAAATTAGAAAGTACAACCAAAGAGAAAAGCTTATGGCAGTCGGATTAGGGTTAATCGAACAAACCCCATTCTGGAAAGACCTTTATGTTAATGGATGCAAAGATCTACAACATTTCTTTCTCCGAGCTGAAATGTTTATTCCAACGGGCGATATGCATTATGCTATGAAAGAATTCCATTGAGAATGTAAAGAAGAATAATTCGACTCTAAGCATCACGACAAGAAACCAAGGAAGAATGGGAACCAGAGGAGGAAATGAAAAGAGATTTCCAAATCCAATTGTGTAGTCTTGAACAAGCCCCTCTCCTATATATTCACCATAGTGAAGGGCAACACATATTTTCCTATTCCTCATAAGGTCCGGAATGCTCCAGAACCAAATAAAGGAGGTAGTTACTACAATTACCATAAAACAAATGGACATGAAACCGACAAATACTGCATTTTACCAGAGACAATTCAAGGAATAACTAAGTAAGGATTCCTAAAGGAGTTCATTAAAGAAACTTAAAGGACATCTTATTCAAGCTAAGAAGAAAGTAGCTTGGCAACTTCAGAATGTGGACCTCTATCAAATCATGAGGTCTTGCAGCATTAGTTCAACAATGAACTCTCTCTTTTCATATCTTTTTAACTCAATTTGTACTTTGATTTATACTTAGATTTGCACCGATAATTGGCCATGTATTGATTTAAAATTCGAGTGATATTACAGGTAAAACAAAACCAGTCCATGGCATTCAACATGCTCTTGGAGCAAAACAAATTTCTAACTACTCGAAAAAGATAGCTCAAATGCCTAATACAAGATGACTATCAATATTTCAATTAATGCGATATAAAGACTTGCACTCATGAGATATCTGTTCACTATCAATCCATCATCAATTTATGAGTAAGACTATGTACACTAACTCTATTTTTGGCAAGTTTTTTAAAAGGAATTTCTCAAACATATCTTCATAGGAAAACTATTTTTAATTACCCTACAACCTGAGGAAGATAAATGTATATCTCTTTCAAAATATGATTTGTGCAATCCTTTTTAAGATATTATAGATAATGCACAAAAAGGATTTGTAACTAAGCAATCTCAATATTTCAAAGTCCCCAAAATCTTTAGCAAAGAAGACTATTTATACTTTTTCAAGAAATTTTTTTAAATTATCAATAGTTTATTGGCAAAAAGCTCATATTAGAGAATACTATTCTTAACTAAAAGATTATTGATTCATGAATCATGACCTTCCAGTCTCCTATTTGAGATCTGTGTCTCCATTGTGAGAACAGCAAGAGAACCCTTGCAAAAAGCAGCATCGAGAAAAGATTCTTTTATCGGAAGGATTCATGTATCTGAACTCTTTTTCAAAAAAAATCCCTTGATTTATTAGAAGGGTTCAATTACAAAACCTCTTTCTCTCTAAAGAAACACTATTTTGATTGGCCAAAAAATAGTTTTCATACAAAAATGATTTTCGTATACGAATATGCAAGCATGCGACGCTATTCCGTAGCACCTCCTATAAGGAGGGACATAGGCCCACAATTGCCTTCCATAGCACCTCCTAGAGGGAGGGACAAATCCCTAATGTCCGTATCACCTCTTAGGGGAAGGGTAAAGATAAGCATCCATTAGCAACCTTTTAGAGGAAGGAAAACCTAACATGCCCTACATCCCTTAGAATCAAGGCAAGCCCGAAAGAGGCACTAAATAAATGAGGAAGGACAAAGATGTCTACAACTCAAACCAAAAGCTAGAGTCCAAAAGAGCAAAGGGTCGAAGAAATAAATCTACCTACCATCTAAAACAAAGATGGAACCTAAGGGATGGGCACAAACAAAGGCGAAAGGATAAAGATGTCCAACGCCATAATCAGAAAAGGAGACAAAAATCCAAAATCACAACCAGAAAGGACCAAACATAAGGTAGAAAATTTCAATATGTCCAAAACTCGAAAGGTAATTCTCACATCAAGAAGTTAAGAACTTGCGTTCAGAAAGTAGATGCAAGATAAGAAAATGGATAAAGAAATCCTTAGCATAAGATGGAAAGCAAAGATCTACATAAGAGCTAAAGGAATGAAATAGATAATAAATTTTTGCTATAAAGATAAAGGTGACTACATTTGAACAATTGATTGACTAAACCACTCCTGAATCCTTAGGAATAAGTTGCCCCCTTAAGATAGAAGATCTATATATTATATAACCATAAGTTATTTATGACATTGCACTATTGAACAGTCAAGCAATGATATGGAACCACTGTTCCAAATGATTGCATGGCTTAACAGTACTATTTGACTCCAATATAACTATAATATTACTAACTTATAGGTCTAAGAATCTTTTGCTTAAGCCTACCAAATTTTCTATCACTAGACATATTTTTGATTTTGTGTTTATATTGAATGAATTTTTGAATAGTTTATTCATCAAAGGGGATCCTGACAAGATTTTGGTTAAATTTTTGGTTTTATGAACTTTCAGTTTCCCTATTTCTTTTCATGAAGATTTCGTATTGCGTTTTGTGAATCTAAAATTTCCATATTGACTTTATGATTTACAGGTTTCATATTCTTAGCCTCCTTGTTGAATTTTCTAGGTGATTTCTTACCGAATTTTTGATTTTTTGAATTCTAAGTTTCCTTATTGATTTTTGTAATGATTTGAGGATTTTATGTATTTTATTCCCCGTTGAATTTTCATAACGATTTCTTTTTCATTTTGGTTTTTGTGAATTCTTGATGGCGTGACTTTTTTATTGAATTTACATGATGACATATAGATTTCTTATTGAATTTTTTATTTTGTACAAGAAAAAGTTTTAGGCACTATATTTGGAAAATAAGATCCTAACAAATTTCCGATTACATTCATGAATTCATGAATTTTTTGGTTTCTTTTCATGATGGTTTTCTAATTTAGTGAATTCTAAACTTCCTTATTGATTTGAGAATTTCATATTCTTGATTTCTTGACTGAATTTTTGATGAAATCTCATTGAGTCACTGATTTAGTGAATCTGGATTTTCTTATTGATTTTTATGATAATTTATTAATTTCATATTCTTGGATTTTTATGATGATCTCTCATCAGATTTCTGTCTTTGTAAATTCTATGTTTCCTTGTCAATTTTTATGATGATTTGTAGGTTTCACATTCTTGGATTCCAATATGGATTTTTGGTGATGAACTCTTATTGGACCTTTAGTTTCATGAATCCTAAATCTTTTCATTAGCTTTTATGATGATTTGGTGTCATTATTTGGTTTTCATAATGGCTTCTTGTTGAACTTCTAGTTTATGAATTTTTGATCCATTTATTAAATTTCAATGATTATTTGCGAACTTCTCATTGAATTTCTGAATTTGAATTCTATTCAAGGTTTTCTTAACATCAGATGGGATGTCATTAGAAAATAGGGAAAATGGCAAAGAGAGCCGCTGAATCTTTATATTATCAAACAACATCATTGCCAAACTGTTTACCAATATACCACTGAATAGAAATTACTGACAAACAATACAAGAATGAAAATAAAATTATGTTAGAGGGACAAGATAAAGCTACCAAAAGCATAAAATTAATACATATGGGTTGAAGGAAACTTATCCCAAGAAAGGGATATCTAGAGTGCACAGTTGATTTCTCCATAGGTTCTTTTACTTAAGCCGATGTCTGCTAACCATGTGATATTTGTTAGAATCTTGTATTTTGATATTTTGATTATGACAACCATATAAGTAAATATTATGTAAAATAACAATATTTGCAGGAGAAGGTACTATTCTACTCGACAATAGATTGCAGACCAGATTCCAGACAGAAGCTTCAATATTGTCTATGGTCTAAGTCTAGTAGTTAATTTTGTTATAATCTCTCCAAGATGGTATATGCACACACACACAATTTCAAAGCCTCAAAATTGTAGTTCATATATCAAAGTTCTTACTACGTTTGTTCACACAAAAATATTTCTACAAAATCATGAAGTTGGAAAAAAACTTGAAATTCGACCGACTGAAATGCCTAGTTCAGTCGACTGAATATCTATGCACATGCACAATTTGATATGGATGTTCAACCAACTGAACTACCCATTTCAGTCGACTGAATAAGTGTTTTTTGTAATGATTCCTCTCTGATTCGAATTTTGAATATTTCAGCTGGCTGAGTTCTTTTGTTCAATCGACTGAAATTGCATAACGGCTATATTTCTGAAAAGACGCTTCACTTCATCAAACAGAAACAATCCATAATTCAAGTATTGTTTCCATTCCTATTTATCATCGCTTTTCATAATAAGTTGCAACACTTAAACACTATATATAGCCTTCAAATCATTTGTTTTAACACCTAATTATTTGATTCTATCTCATATTCTTGTTATCTAAACTCTTGCAATTTGCATTTAAACTCTTGTTCTAATCACTTGCTCATTCAAGAGAAATTTCATTTGTGATTAAATCAACTTCCTATCTTCACGAACTACACTATATACAACAAAGGAGAAGATTATAGGAAGGATGTACGTTATTGGGTTATCAGTGCTATTCAAGAGCATACTCGGTCCGAAGCAATTTTTACTGTTTGTAGTAGAAGTCATGTTCGATTGCTCAGGCGGTTGAAGTCCTATTCTGTTGCTTAGGCGGTTCAACTCTTGTTTGGTTGCTCAAGCGGTGTAATTCTTGTTCCTTGGGGTAATATGTGGTTAGTAGTTAAATTCCAGAAGGAGTTTGGAACTGGATGTAGAAAGGGAAGTTTGAACCAGTATAAAAATCCCTGATGTCATTTACTTTACTATTTACTGTTATATTTTTACTCCGCTCTAGTGGATAACTTAGATAATATTTCATATTACGATCCTTAGTCACTTTCACTTGGTATCAGAGCAGGCCATCAATATAACCATAACACATTATTTGATATTCAGTTAATATGGAAAATAACACTAACATAAGTTTTATTGAAGGTCAATCCACTGCACGACCACCACTATTTAATAGTTTGAATTACAACTATTGGTGAATTTGCATGAGTATTTATTTTCAAGCAAATGGATATAATGCTTGGAATATCACTCAGAATGAATACACTATACCTACCACACCATAGGCATAATGGTCAAACACAAAAAACAGATGCTACTTCAAATGAAAAAGCCATGAATACGTTATTTTTTGCTTTAGATAAGAATGAATTTAATAGAGTTAGTATGTGTAAAATTGCTTATGAAATCTGGTGAACTCTTAAACTTACACATGAAGAAACAAACAAAGTGAAACAAAGCAAGATTTCTATGCCTAAAAATCAGTTCCAGAATTTTAGAATGGATGAAACTATAAATGACATATATTCTAGATTTCAAGAAATATATCATTCACTATTAGCAATATGAGAAAAATATTCAGATTTTGATATTGTCTCGAAAATTCTAAACTCTTTAATGGTTGAATGGGAATGAAAAGTCTTAGCTATTGAAGAATCTAATGATATTTCTACCATCAAACCTGAAGAGTTAATAAGAAATCTCATGTCATATGAAGTTAATTTGCAGGCAAAACGAGATCAAGCCCAAGATAGGAAGAATATAGCTTTTCAGGCAGAACAAAAAGACTCGGACTTAAATGAAGATGACATGGCATTTATAGCAAAAAAATTCAATTTTTTTTGGAAGTTAGAAAAACAAGCAATTCGAAAACAACAGGAGAGATAATACCAATAAACCACCGGCTTCAAATCTCGAATGTTATGAATGTCATAAGAAGGATCACATAAAGAGAGACTATCCTGATCGAAAGAAAGACAAGTACAAGAATAAGAAAGACAAATACAAAAAGAAGCAAGCATTATTGTTACATGGGATGATTCAGAATCATCTTCATCATCAGACAGTGACACCGACAGTGATTCTGAACTAGCCAATGCCTGCTTTATGGCTTCGACTAACGATGTAAGTGATCTTACTTTTGATGATTTAATAGAAATAAACTCAGAGCTATTGGATAAACAAAAGGAAGTTAATAGAAAGTATAAAGATGCTCTAGAAAAATTAAACATAAATGAAATAAAAGTTAATATGCTAAGAGATGAAAAGAAAATCTTAGAAGAAGAACTTATTAAAACACAAGAATCTTTGTTTAGTGTTTCTTCTCAACTCACTATGCTATCAAATGAAATAAAAGTACAAAAAGAAAAGAATATGACATTAGCTTTAGAAAATCATGATTTAAAATCAAATGTCAAAATTCTTGAATTAAACAATACCAGTCTCAAAAACTGAATTGGAGAATATCACTAAAATATATCTAATTTCAATAAACGAAGAGAAAACATTTCTAAAATTATTGTAATTCTCAACTTTTAATAAGAAAGGGTTAGGATATACAAATTCTTTAAAGACTAATTCAAAGAAGAAAAACCAATCATATAAAAATTTCAATTTACATAAGAATTTTGTAAAAGCAAAACCAGAACCAAAGGTTTTCACTCAAAAGAAAGAAATTAGCAATACAAATACTATAAAAATTTGGGTACCAAATAATAATAATTCAATCAAAAATAAGTACATTAAATCTTTTATAAATTCGGTTCATAAAAATAAAAATTTTACTTATAAAGGGAATTCTAAACCCTCTTGGGTTTAGTTTCCTAAGATCTAACTCTTAGGACCCTAATAAGAGGTAGGTACCAACATCGTTCTGATATTTTTTGCAAGTACCAACTAAGAAAAGTGGAAAATGGATACTTGACAGTGGTTGTTCAAAACATATGACAGGAAACAAAGATATATTGACTAACATTATCTACTCAAATGGAGGACCTGTCACATTTGGAGATAATTCCAAAGGCTATATCATCGGCAAAGGTGATGTGAGCAATGATGGTACATCTAACTTAGCTCTTATTACAAATGTTTTACTAGTTAAAAATTTAAAACATAATTTGCTTTGTATAAGTCAACTATGCGATAAAGGTTTTAATATAAATTTTTTGTAAAATAAATGCAATTGATCAAAATAATAATCTTATATCTGAAGGAACTAGAGAACGAAATATTTACACATTAAATATGAAAATTAATCGTAACACAAATATGTGTCTAGTAGACAAAGATAATGATCCTTGGTTATGTCATAAAAGATTTTGTCATACAAATTTTAAAACAATAAGAAAATTATCTAAGAAAATTTAGTTAAAGGTTTACCAAAATGAAATTTAATGTAAAGAGTATTTGTGATGCTTGTTAGTTAGGAAAATTAACTAAATCTTCTTTTAAATCAAATAAAATAATTTCTACATTATAACCGCTTGAGCTATTGCATTTAGATCTTTTTCGACTAACTCAAGTTCAATCTATAAACCATAATAGATATGTGTTTGTAATTATAGATGATTTTTCTAGATTCACTTGGATTATTTTTGAAAAATAAAAGTGATACTTTTGAAAATTTTACAATATTTGCTTAAAGAATTCAAAATGTTAAAAATTTAAAAATGAGAAATATTTGGAGCGATCATGGTGGTGAATTCGAAAATGAACCTTTTGAAAATTATTGTAGTAAGAAAGGATCTGTTCACAAATTTTCATTTCCAAAAATTCCGCAACAAAATGGAGTTGTAGAAAGAAAAAATAATACACTTCAAAAATGTGCTAGCACTTTATTAAATAGAATACTCTACCAAAATACTTCTGGACAGAGGCTGTAGTAGCTGCTTGTTATGTTTTAAGTAGAGTTTCCATTAAACCATTAACAAAACATACCCCATATGAACTTTTTAATGGAAGAAATATATCATATTTTAAAGTTTTTGGTTCAAAATGGTTTCTTTTAAATAAAAAAGACAATCTTGGTGTAACGACCCAGAATTTTTAGTAATTAAAATTTGAATATTTATTTAATTTTAAATATTAATGAGTGAATTTATAAGTCGAATAAATTTTAATTTGAATTATTGGATTTTATTGGATAATTAAATCGATAATTTAATACGTGAAATTATGGAAATAATTGAAAATAGGGTTAAATATGATTGAAAATGATTTGTAAAATTTTATTTTATCATATGGAAGTTAGAACGATATTTTAGAACTTTTAGAATCAATTTAAAGTTGATTTGTGAAAATTGAATATTTTAATATTAAATCGACTAGTGAAAATAGTCAATTTTTGAACAGTCTCAGAATTGAACGAAACCAGTTCCATTGGATCCGTAATAGTTAGTTATTACCGGATTTCAAATTTCGTGTCAATTGGATTTACCGTTTGTCCGGTACGAATTAAAACGCCTAGAAAATCGCTTAAATCGGTTTAATTCAAATTGAGCGTTTATAGCCATAACTCGCACAGATGTCCGAATTAGCTTCCGAAACCTGTTCCATTGTGTCCGGAACGCGGGGTAAACCCTAGAAACGCTGGTTACGGCGCGTAAATCGGAGTTTGGAATTTCCGGAATGAATAGTGTTTGAGAAAACTCTATAAATAGACCAAAATTCTCACAAAATTAGAAAAAAATAAATAAAACCCTAATTCTATTCTACAGCCGCCGGCCCTAGGTCCTATGGCCGAAAATGCTCCTTCCTTCTCCCTCGAATTTCTTTAAATCCGTTCATTAATTCGAAAAACTTTCTACATGAAAGTTATAGAGGGCAGTGTGATTGATACATCCAACGGTGGGTTTTCGTTCTAGTGCTTTGGATCGATGGAAAATTGAGCTCAAAGGCCATACGTCCATCACGCAATTCGAGATGACAGAGATGACTGAGCTTCATAAGGTTTCGGCCGAGCATAGCATACGTGAGGAGCTTGAGAATGACACTTGCTGATCGAGTTCTAGGTGCATGGATTGGTCGTATAATTTAACCCTAATATACGATGATGGGTTGTTGTTCGGCTTGGACATATACGCGAGTGCGTTTGGGGAAGATGCACGCGCACGGTCCAGATGTGGGAAGTCCAGATCCAACGGCTTGTGTTAGCTGTAGGTTTAAATATTTTAATTTATGTTGTAAATTTAAGTTATAAATTCGTGTAACTTCAAAAATCAATATCTTTTTCATACGAGGTCGAAAACGCGCGAAACCAGTTGCGTTGGAATCGTATCGACGAGCGCTACGCGATGAAATTGGTTTGGAGTCGTTTGGAGTTAGTGAGAATTTTGGGTAAAATTAAACGTCCGTTTAATTTTATTCGAAATAAATTGCTAAAACGGAATTAAAATCAAGGTGAGAACTTCTCACTCAATCGAATCAGTTTCGATTTTATTTTAAATAGTTAGATTTAAAATATTTGAATGCATGTTTGAATGTTGATTGATATCTATTGATTGTTAAAATAGACATTATACGCCGTTAGTAAGCGGATGTTATTTATTAAAAACATATACCGCGAATATTTCATAAACAGTGAAATTGGTATTATATATAATATCAATATATATGTATTGGCATATGTATATATTGGAGTTATTGATTTCCCGCATTTTTTTGTTTAGCGGATGAGACCCTATTACGCCGTCTATTAAGCGGATAATATTTAAATCCCATATACCGCGATAATTTCGTACTGGAGCGAAATTGGTATTGTGTTAATGTTTGTGGATGCAGGAAAACAGGTAGGAGGGATCCAACTGGATTCCTCAACAGTATTTATTTGATTATGGATATTTTGATATTCGTTGATTATCATATACGATATATGATATCATTGTTGTCGTGATTGACTATTTGGTATGTAGCATCATTGGACCAAGTTTTGGAATTTTAAAATGATTTCAAAGTGATTTTTGAAAGTATACGTTTATAAAATATTTTTGGAATTGATTCATTTTAAATAAATAAACGTTATAATTTTTAAAGTTATAAAAATTATGATTTTTGAGAAATATAGTTAAAAACTGATTTTTGAGAATATGATGCTATTGAGTTTATAAAATAGTTAAATCGAGATATTTTAGAATTATTGTGAAAAGTTTAAATATAGGATTTATGAAATTTAATTATTTTATGAATCAAAATGGTGAAATAATAAAGGAGATTTAAGACGTTTTAAAAGAATAATATAAATTGAATTATATTTAGAGATTTATAAATGGATATTTATAAATTGAAATATTGAAATTATAAAACGAATTTTTATAAGTGTTTGAATGAAGTGAAAATGAATTTCATAAATGAATGAAATTTATAGAATTTTAAACAGTGAAGTTATAAATGGAATTTTATAAACAGTAGGTTTATAAAATTTATAAAGTTATTGAAAGAATGAATTTTGGATAAATAATTGAATCTTATATGTTATACGATTTAAAATTATGAAGTTAAAAGAACGATTTTTGTAAAGTAATTGTTTTATAAGTATTTAACTTATAATATGAACTTTTAGTTTATAATTGAGTTATAAACTGGAATAGGTTAATAAAAGAATTTATAAAAAGGAAGTTTTTATAAATAAATAGAAATGGAATTTATAAACGTTGTTTTATAAATTCGCAAATGACATATTTTGACAAGAAAATTTGTTGAAACCTATTAATGGAGTTATATTCACATTTTTGAATAGTGAATAATCCTTTGAATTAAAATGAATAAAAGGATGAAATTGTTAATGAAGTATATTCACGTTTTTGAATAGTGAATAAGATGTTAAAGAAATTGTTTTGAATGTGATATTTGAAATTGAATTAAAACGATCTAACGATGTTTTAAAATGTGTTGAGATTCGAAACCATAGATTTCAACGTTAATTGTTGAAATAGACGTTTTCGAGAAATAGAAGGAAATAATGGACTATAACACTGTTGTTATAGTAAATGATTTCCGAAAGGAAATGTTTTGTATAGTATTGGGATTTATATATCTATTTTAATTTCGAATCCCTATACTAGTGATTTTGGGTTGTCGTAACGATGTTTTACGTAACATTCGTTTTGGCCCAAATAAATATGTTGAAGAGAATGATTTCCTTAATAGAATGAAATATATACTTAATTTCGATTGAAGTATATTGAATATTTTCCAAGTGTTGAAAATAAATAAAAATTGTGAATTACTTATGAATAAATAAGTATGGAAATGTTTTCCAATATAAAGTGAATATTTTGAGAATTTATCTTTTTGAAGATAAATTGAAAAGAAAATTGAAATGAATAATTGAAATCGAATATTCATTGATATCTTGGAATTATAAATTCACTAAGGAATTTATAAAGGAAGTGGAATTTGTTTAAAAATAAATATTGATTTATTTTTGAAGTATTGAAATTATATATCTTGTAAAGATATTTTGTGAAATAAATAATTTGGAAAATTATTTGGAAACTGGTGATGTGTGCATGTCCAGTGATAGTTCAATAACCGACTATCAATATTTCCTTTGAATGGGTAATTGATGTGATTTGTTTGAATGTGAATGCTACACTTATTTTTGAATAAGCGCTCACTATTCGGGTTAACCGGGAAAGGACCATGGGGTCGTATAACCCATTCCGAATATGTGATACGTCGTTATAATTGCATTGAAGATCGGTGTTGAAGACCCGGTATTTGCGAGAGCGATAGGATGACCTGTCGATTTACTCTGCACCGAGTTGCTCCGGTATAGAGTTCTCCATATGTGATGGTGAATCCGATCAGGATTGTGAATATCCGGATTGCAAGGACTTCTTTGTAAGTGCCTTCGGTTTTGTTCGAGCCCGGAACAGACTTGTATGGATTGTATGTCTGACATTACAAGTTGAGTTATAAAGCCGATTTCTTTCAAATATATTTCTGTTGGTGGCGGAGAATTTATTCTTTTAGCTTAACACCCTTCTCTGAGACGTACGAGCTCAGAGGTTATGTAGTTGAATGTTATCAGCGATATATTCCCAATTTGGTAATGTGACATGCTGAGTGTTGCTGTAAATGATCATTGTGTTGATTATTGTGATAGGATCGTTTATTTGATCGTCTATCCTGGTGATCATTGTGTTGATCATTTGTTGACCCAAAGCATGGCTTTTGTATAAAGTATGTTTTTGTGGACGTGACTTCGTCGAGCCTCACACCCCGGAAATGGTCAAAACAGGAAAGAGGCGGCAAGGTTATGAGGGGTAGCTCCCTTTAGGGTATGTACATTTCCTTCTGGATAGAGGTGGTATCATGGTATGGAGCCCAGATATTTAACCTATGTGGTTACTACGAATTTATTACATTGTGGTTGTTGGTTATCGGGATCCCGTGAGAAAGGTCGTTTACGATCGGGGAATGGCGTGCTCGTGTCAGTAGTTACCCAGTTAAGGGTAACCCGGCCTTGTGTTGGCAGAGTTCCGGTTTGGTTCTCGGGGATGTCTTTCCAGAGGCATTCTCATGTGGCAATGGGAAGTTCCTTGGCCTGACCCTTTGTTGGAAATCCAAAGAAACAATACGTGACTTGTACGGTTTTAGTTGTATAACCTGCTATGGAATGTGGCGGTAACCTGCTATTGAACATAGTTAGCTATAGTAGGCATAGTTCGAAATGTCTATGCTGGCTAAGATTTATATTCTACTTTCGAAATGAATTTTTCTCTACACTATGCACTAGTAATAATATCAAATGCTTCTTTTTAATGCGTATCAAGCATCTTTGACTATCATAAGGAGAAATCTCCTCCGATTCTGCGTTTGCATTGTGTGTGTGTGCGGGAGGCCTTATGGTAGTCTCATTTTTAAAAGCATTGCGAATTGAATTTAAAAATATTCCTCTATTTTGATTTTAAAGATAAATAAACTGTTTTGAGTTCTCACACCAGTCACATGACTGACTTGGAGTTTATTGTTTTCCTTCCTAAACTCTGGGTGCCCACCAATTTCCACACGGGCAGTCAAGAGTAAGGTTTATCAGGATATTCTGGATATTCAGGAATTGCTGGAGGCAAGCTGGATGGCATGGCGTATTACTAGTTTATATAGTATTTCTTTTTCCGCTGCACTGTTGTTGTTGTTGTTATTGTTGTACACTCTGATGATATGATGTAATGAAATGAAATGTATGTAATGTAATAACTGATATAGTTCTTTGTTTAAAGATTATTCATTTATTATTATATGTTGTTCCGCTGCGAATTGTGAGATTCTGATATTGTTCTGTTGTTTTTCTATTCCGTTCTATTTTTCTTTTCCCTTCTCTCTATTTTAAAATTTTCTATTTTCTTCTCCCTCTATCTTCTACCTTTTTCTCTCTTTTCTTTTCTTAAATTCTTTTTCTTAAACCCATAACATTTCGGGTTTTCGGCCTTCGATTCTCGGCAGTCGATAAAGTGAGTGTCGATGTTGAATTTTCGAAAGTCGAAAATTTCCGTTTGTTACAGTTGGTATCAGAGCTTATGGTTAAGCGACAATCATGGTTCTGTTGGGTATTACTCATTAGAGATAGAGTCAGTAGTACTCTAGAATGAGTTTGAGTGTAATAATTGCTATGAGAGCGTATTTGTTAGTGAATATAAAAATTGTTTTATATTGTGATGATTGGTTTGTTGAGTGGTATATAGATTCTGGTTAATACGAGTAATTAACATTGTTGATAGGGATCTCTAAACACTTGAATAGAACAATTCGACACAATATTGTTTTTAAATTGGGTAAATGAAATAATTCTACTTTGATTATATTTTATATATAAAAGAATAATTTTTCAAAATTATTAAAGTATATATAAGTTGATTGTTTAGTTGTTTGAATAATCTAAATTTAAGAATAATTGTATAAGCAAAAAGAATTATAAGAATTGAATTATAATTAAAGTGATTTACAATTGTGAAATAAACTTATATATATAAGAAGTGAAACTATATGAATATATTTATGAATATGAGTTGTAAATAAAAAATGAATTTAAAGTAAAATGAAATATAACTTAAGTGATATGGAATGAAGTTGATATTAGTATCAAAGTAAATTAATAAAATTAGGTGATGGATATGAACTTGAGTTATATAAATGAAATTCAACTGTTGTAATTGAATTGAATGAATGGATTAAATGTTAATCAATTAAATGTGAATTAAGTTGATATGAAATAATGAATATAAGTGTAATTCATTAAAATCTAATGTTATTAGAAAGTTGAATAATTGAATGAAAATCAATTAATTAAACCAATTGTAAGCAAAGGAATTTGGTTGTAATTAATATACATTGATTGTTATATGATTGTTAGTTGATTGTATATGAATTCATTAAGTGTTAATGAAATTGATTAATGAAATTTAAAGCTATGTAATTGAATTCAAATTAGAAGTAAGTAAATTTGAATAGAATTGAATTTGATTTGGAAGTGAACCAACTTGAATATGAATTAGTGAACATAAACTAATTGAGAATGAATGTTAGTAAAAACATCCACTATTAATGAATCAAATATGATTAAATTGAAACCCATTTCATCAAATATTAATGAGAATATGAATGAATATTTATTGGTTATGGATGTTAGTTGAATGATAGTTGGTTGACGTTTGCATTTGTTGCTTTTGTTTCAGTTGCTATATGATGTATATTGATACTATTGTCTATATGCATGATTCTCATGTTGTTTGTTGAGTGTTTAGTAGGTGCGGATCGCGTTTGCTTCGTATTTGGAGCTCGCTTTCGCGCTATATTAGCCGTATATGCTCGCTAATAAAATATAAGGTACATATCTCGGATTACATATCGTACTTTTACACTTTTTCCCTGCGGGATGCCTCATTACTTGATGAGATGTATATTTGTGATATATATACTGTCATTTTTTTTCGGATCGAGCCGCACAAAGGAGACTATGGCGAATTTTTCCGAAAATTTAAGGCGTTAGAAAAAATTTGAGAAAGTTGGAAAATTTTTGAAAATTTTAAACTTTGATTTTGGAATTGAAAGTTAAACAATAGTAGTTGTTTTTGAAAAGATAACTAAGTATGATTTGAAAACTTAGTAAGTTATTGTAAGAAGTTTAACTATGGATTTATGGAAAATTAATAGAATTCTTTAACTTTTCTTACTTGATAATTTCGAGGACGAAATTCTTTTAAGGGGAGAAGATTGTAACGACCCAGAATTTTTAGTAATTAAAATTTGAATATTTAATTAGTTTTAAATATTAATGAGTGAATTTATAAGTCGAATAAATTTTAATTTGAATTATTGGATTTTATTGGATAATTAAATCGATAATTTAATACGTGAAATTATGGAAATAATTAAAAATAGGGTTAAATATGATTGAAAATGATTTGTAAAATTTTATTTTATCATATGGAAGTTAGAACGATATTTTAGAACTTTTAGAATCAATTTAAAAGTTGATTTGTGAAAATTGAATATTTTAATATTAAATCGACTAGTGAAAATAGTCAATTTTTGAACAGTCTCAGAATTGAACGAAACCAGTTCCATTGGATCCGTAATAGTTAGTTATTAACAGATTTCAAATTTCGTGTCAATTGGATTTACCGTTTGTCCGGTACGAATTAAAACGCCTAGAAAATCGCTTAAATCGGTTTAATTCAAATTGAGCGTTTATAGCCATAACTCGCACAGATGTCCGAATTAGCTTCCGAAACCTGTTCCATTGTGTCCGGAACGCGGGGTAAACCCTAGAAACGCTGGTTACAGCGCGTAAATCGGAGTTCGGAATTTCCGGAATGAATAGTGTTTGAGAAAACTCTATAAATAGACCAAAATTCTCACAAAATTAGAAAAAAATAAATAAAACCCTAATTCTATTCTACAGCCGCCGGCCCTAGGTCCTATGGCCGAAAATGCTCCTTCCTTCTCCCTCGAATTTCTTTAAATCCGTTCATTAATTCGAAAAACTTTCTACATGAAAGTTATAGAGGGCAGTGTGATTGATACATCCAACGGTGGGTTTTCGTTCTAGTGCTTTGGATCGATGGAAAATTGAGCTCAAAGGCCATACGTCCATCACGCAATTCGAGACAACAGAGATGACCGAGCTTCATAAGGTTTCGGCCGAGCATAGCATACGTGAGGAGCTTGAGAATGACACTTGCTGATCGAGTTCTAGGTGCATGGATTGGTCGTATAATTTAACCCTAATATACGATGATGGGTTGTTGTTCGGCCTGGACATATACGCGAGTGCGTTTAGGGAAGATGCACGCACACGGTCCAGATGTGGGAAGTCCAGATCCAACGGCTTGTGTTAGCTGTAGGTTTAAATATTTTAATTTATGTTGTAAATTTAAGTTATAAATTCGTGTAACTTCGAAAATCAATATCTTTTTCATACGAGGTCGAAAACGCGCAAAACCAGTTGCGTTAGAATCGTATCGACGAGCGCTACGCGATGAAATTGGTTTGGAGTCGTTTGGAGTTAGTGAGAATTTTGGGTAAAATTAAACGTCCGTTTAATTTTATTCGAAATAAATTGCTAAAACGGAATTAAAATCAAGGTGAGAACTTCTCACTCAATCGAATCAGTTTCGATTTTATTTTAAATAGTTAGATTTAAAATATTTGAATGCATGTTTGAATGTTGATTGATATCTATTGATTGTTAAAATAGACATTATACGCCGTTAGTAAGCGGATGTTATTTATTAAAAACATATACCGCGAATATTTCATAAACAGTGAAATTGGTATTATATATAATATCAATATATATATATTGGCATATGTATATATTGGAGTTATTGATTTCCCGCATTTTTTTGTTTAGCGGATGAGACCCTATTACGCCGTCTATTAAGCGGATAATATTTAAATCCCATATACCGCGATAATTTCGTACTGGAGCGAAATTGGTATTGTGTTAATGTTTGTGGATGCAGGAAAACAGGTAGGAGGGATCCAACTGGATTCCTCAACAGTATTTATTTGATTATGGATATTTTGATATTCGTTGATTATCATATACGATATATGATATCATTGTTGTCGTGATTGACTATTTGGTATGTAGCATCATTGGACCAAGTTTTGGAATTTTAAAATGATTTCAAAGTGATTTTTGAAAGTATACGTTTATAAAATATTTTTGGAATTGATTCATTTTAAATAAATAAACGTTATAATTTTTAAAGTTATAAAAATTATGATTTTTGAGAAATATAGTTAAAAACTGATTTTTGAGAATATGATGCTATTGAGTTTATAAAATAGTTAAATCGAGATATTTTAGAATTATTGTGAAAAGTTTAAATATAGGATTTATGAAATTTAATTATTTTATGAATCAAAATGGTGAAATAATAAAGGAGATTTAAGACGTTTTAAAAGAATAATATAAATTGAATTATATTTAGAGATTTATAAATGGATATTTATAAATTGAAATATTGAAATTATAAAACGAGTTTTTATAAGTGTTTGAATGAAGTGAAAATGAATTTCATAAGTGAATGAAATTTATAGAATTTTAAACAGTGAAGTTATAAATGGAATTTTATAAACAGTAGGTTTATAAAATTTATAAAGTTATTGAAAGAATGAATTTTGGATAAATAATTGAATCTTATAAGTTATAAGATTTAAAATTATGAAGTTAAAAGAACGATTTTTGTAAAGTAATTGTTTTATAAGTATTTAACTTATAATATGAACTTTTAGTTTATAATTGAGTTATAAACTGGAATAGGTTAATAAAAGAATTTATAAAAAGGAAGTTTTTATAAATAAATAGAAATGGAATTTATAAACGTTGTTTTATAAATTCGCAAATGACTTATTTTGACAAGAAAATTTGTTGAAACCTATTAATGGAGTTATATTCACATTTTTGAATAGTGAATAATCCTTTGAATTAAAATGAATAAAAGGATGAAATTGTTAATGAAGTATATTCACGTTTTTGAATAGTGAATAAGATGTTAAAGAAATTGTTTTGAATGTGATATTTGAAATTGAATTAAAACGATCTAACGATGTTTTAAAATGTGTTGAGATTCGAAACCATAGATTTCAACGTTAATTGTTGAAATAGACGTTTTCGAGAAATAGAAGGAAATAATGGACTATAACACTGTTGTTATAGTAAATGATTTCCGAAAGGAAATGTTTTGTATAGTATTGGGATTTATATATCTATTTTAATTTCGAATCCCTATACTAGTGATTTTGGGTTGTCGTAACGATGTTTTACGTAACATTCGTTTTGGCCCAAATAAATATGTTGAAGAGAATGATTTCCTTAATAGAATGAAATATATACTTAATTTCGATTGAAGTATATTGAATATTTTCCAAGTGTTGAAAATAAATAAAAATTGTGAATTACTTATGAATAAATAAGTATGGAAATGTTTTCCAATATAAAGTGAATATTTTGAGAATTTATCTTTTTGAAGATAAATTGAAAAGAAAATTGAAATGAATAATTGAAATCGAATATTCATTGATATCTTGGAATTATAAATTCACTAAGGAATTTATAAAGGAAGTGGAATTTGTTTAAAAATAAATATTGATTTATTTTTGAAGTATTGAAATTATATATCTTGTAAAGATATTTTGTGAAATAAATAATTTGGAAAATTATTTGGAAACTGGTGATGTGTGCATGTCCAGTGATAGTTCAATAACCGACTATCAATATTTCCCTTTGAATGGGTAATTGATGTGATTTGTTTGAATGTGAATGCTACACTTATTTTTGAATAAGCGCTCACTATTCGGGTTAACCGGGAAAGGACCATGGGGTCGTATAACCCATTCCGAATATGTGATACGTCGTTATAATTGCATTGAAGATCGGTGTTGAAGACCCGGTATTTGCGAGAGCGATAGGATGACCTGTCGATTTACTCTGCACCGAGTTGCTCCGGTATAGAGTTCTCCATATGTGATGGTGAATCCGATCAGGATTGTGAATATCCGGATTGCAAGGACTTCTTTGTAAGTGCCTTCGGTTTTGTTCGAGCCCGGAACAGACTTGTATGGATTGTATGTCTGACATTACAAGTTGAGTTATAAAGCCGATTTCTTTCAAATATATTTCTGTTGGTGGCGGAGAATTTATTCTTTTAGCTTAACACCCTTCTCTGAGACGTACGAGCTCAGAGGTTATGTAGTTGAATGTTATCAGCGATATATTCCCAATTTGGTAATGTGACATGCTGAGTGTTGCTGTAAATGATCATTGTGTTGATTATTGTGATAGGATCGTTTATTTGATCGTCTATCCTGGTGATCATTGTGTTGATCATTTGTTGACCCAAAGCATGGCTTTTGTATAAAGTATGTTTTTATGGACGTGACTTCGTCGATCCTCACACCCCGGAAATGGTCAAAACAGGAAAGATGCAGCAAGGTTATGAGGGGTAGCTCCCTTTAGGGTATGTACATTTCCTTCTGGATAGAGGTGGTATCATGGTATGGAGCCTAGATATTTAACCTATGTGGTTACTACGAATTTATTACTTTGTAGTTGTTGGTTATCGGGATCCCGTGAGAAAGGTCGTTTACGATCGGGGAATGGCGTGCTCGTGTCAGTAGTTACCCAGTTAGGGGTAACCCGGCCTTGTGTTGGCAGAGTTCCGGTTTGGTTCTCGGGGATGTCTTTCCAGAGGCATTCTCATGTGGCAATGGGAAGTTCCTTGGCCTGACCATTTGTTGGAAATCCAAAGAAACAATACGTGACTTGTACGGTTTTAGTTGTATAACCTGCTATGGAATGTGGCGGTAACCTGCTATTGAACATAGTTAGCTATAGTAGGCATAGTTCGAAATGTCTATGCTGGCTAAGATTTATATTCTACTTTCGAAATGAATTTTTCTCTACACTATGCACTAGTAATAATATCAAATGCTTCTTTTTAATGCGTATCAAGCATCTTTGACTATCATAAGGAGAAATCTCCTCCGATTCTGCGTTTGCATTGTGTGTGTGTGCGGGAGGCCTTATGGTAGTCTCATTTTTAAAAGCATTGCGAATTGAATTTAAAAATATTCCTCTATTTTGATTTTAAAGATAAATAAACTGTTTTGAGTTCTCACACCAGTCACATGACTGACTTGGAGTTTATTGTTTTCCTTCCTAAACTCTGGGTGCCCACCAATTTCCACACGGGCAGTCAAGAGTAAGGTTTATCAGGATATTCTGGATATTCAGGAATTGCTGGAGGCAAGCTGGATGGCATGGCGTATTACTAGTTTATATAGTATTTCTTTTTCCGCTGCACTGTTGTTGTTGTTATTGTTGTACACTCTGATGATATGATGTAATGAAATGAAATGTATGTAATGTAATAACTGATATAGTTCTTTGTTTAAAGATTATTCATTTATTATTATATGTTGTTCCGCTGCGAATTGTGAGATTCTGATATTGTTCTGTTATTTTTCTATTCCCTTCTCTCTATTTTAAAATTTTCTATTTTCTTCTCCCTCTATCTTCTACCTTTTTCTCTCTTTTCTTTTCTTAAATTGTTTTTCTTAAACCCATAACATTTCGGGTTTTCGGCCTTCGATTCTCGGCAGTCGATAAAGTGAGTGTCGATGTTGAATTTTCGAAAGTCGAAAATTTCCGTTTGTTACACTTGGTAAATTCAATCCAAAATCCAATGAAGGAATATTCATTGGATATTTGGAACGATGCAAAGCCTATAGAATTTATAATAAAAGAACTAAAGTAATCCCAGAAACATTTCATGTGTCATTCGATGAAAATTTCAAAATTAATCATAAAAATGAAGATGATGAAATTATGTCAAAATCAAATAACGTAGAAGATGATTTTTAAAATTTTGAAAATAATGTAAACAGTAGTTTACCAAATAATAATGAAATTTGAACTCCCCCAAGACTTCTAAGCAATCATCTTGTTGAAAATATCAGTGGAAAAGTGAATACTAACATAAGAACTCGAAATCGACTAAATTGAATGGGTCATGTAGCTTTTCTTTCAAACATTGAATCAAAAAATGCTAAAGAAGCCTCAAATGATGATTACTAGATTATAGCTATGCAAGAAGAACTAAATCAATTTGAACGTAATGATATTTGGGACTTAGTTCCTAGACCAAGTAATCAAGCGATTATCGGTACCAAATAGGTTTACAAAAATAAAGCCGATGAGCAAGGCAATATTATTCGAAACAAAGCTAGGTTAGTTGCTCAAGTTTATAATCAAGAAGAAGGAATAGTCCATAATGAAACATTTGCTTATGTAACTCGTCTAGAAGCTATACATATTTTATTAGCTTATGCATGTTTTAATAACTTTAAACTATATCAAATGAATGTACAAAGTGAATTTTTAAATAGTTTTATAAAAGAAAATGTATATGTAGAACAACCACCTTTATTTGCACATGAAAAAATCCAGATCATGTTTATAAATTAGAAATGGCTTTATACGGTATAAAACAGGCATCTCGTGCTTAGTATAACCATCTTAAAAGTTATTTATTCAATTCTGGTTGTAAAATTGGAAAAGTTGATCAACCTTTGTTTATAAAATAAAATAAAAATAATACTACAAATTCATGTAAATGTTATTATTTTTGGTTCCACAAATGAAAAATTCCAATATATTATTTCTTTTTGGAGCTGATGGCACTTGAACTCTATTCTCTTGGGAGGAAGTTGCATGATATTCCAATATTCTAATTTGATTATTGAATTTAGACCCTACATCTCTTTAATTAAACTTACGGCCATTATTTCTTACTTTCGCTAACCTCACATTTTACTTGGCTGAGATTTTCCAAACGCTTTTCACCTCAAACACAAAAACCAGTAATAGTATAACTCAGTATATGTATTCAATCAAAACCATTAAAAAGTGTTCAAGCAACTTAATCAACAAATAATATACAAGCAATACAACGTCCTAACAATAAATCTCAAACCAATCCTCAATTTTATTTAGCACTCTAACCTCCGATTCCTTAAACAATTCAACTCCGGTATATATTCCAGTTAAGATTACACCTTCACCAAATCATCACACTAGGTATACGCCAAAAGGAAAAAGATCTAAAAGAAACTTAGGTTTTAGCTCTCCGTCAAGAAAAGATTGACGATATCCACCGCTATCAAAGGGAAACATTAGAACTTCAGCGCTAAATGTACTACGAACAAGAGGTTAATGCAAAACAATTAAGCTTCGTAGAATAATTTGCTCTGAAGTTTTGCGGATCATCTTCCAAACAATATATGCACCAACCATCTTTGCAGCATCCTCAAGTGTCTCCAAACTCTTGGGAACGTGGTGCTCAAAGTAATGCATGGTCTTTATCCATCCATTACAAGAAATCATCAACGTTGAACCGCACTCAGATGAGTCGAAACATTCTGAAAATTAAGTATTTTTGTTTATATATTATAATTTGAATAAGTTGTATGTTTTTCTAAAATAATAATTATATATATTTTTGATTAACATTAAATTAAAAATAGAAAACACACACACACACACATATTGTATAATTAAATTAAGGAAAAACTAGAAGAAAGGCTTACCACAGAAAAATAACAGATTCAGTCGATTAGGAGAAGGCATTCAGTTGACTAAATATCCAAACAAATTTAAAATTTTAACCTGAGAATAGTCAATTGAATCACTCTCACCAGTTGAATGAATCCCTCCAAAAATGAACTATATACACGTGGCTTAGTTTTTCCTGTAAATCAGTCGACTGACCTCCCCAATACGATCGACTGAATCTTCAGTCATTTTGAAATTTCATTCAGCAACCAGTCGACCGCCACACTATAAACAATCGACTGAATTTCAATATTTTACACATTAAACTTGCGGCTTGAAAAACCTTGCATACCAGTCGATTGACCAACCCATTTCAATTAACTGCGTGTATATTTTCAGTCTTTTAAAATACTAATGCACTATTTCCAATGCAACCTTTCACCCTAACACTACTTAACACACCTCTCTTCTTCATATTCCACTCACCAAAACTATTTTTACTCAAAAAGAAACCCTAGCCTCCATATAAAAATCATTTTTTCCTCAAGACCTATTCAAATCAATGGCACCCCAATCCAAACGTGCTCGTGATTCTACTGTCGATCCTTTGAAAGTCAAATCCGTTCTTGGCTTCACAACGAGATAGAAGTAACTTGGTTTAATTCAATGAAAAATTCTTGTATTTTTGAATGTGCTTTCGTCAAATTTTCTTATTTTAATGAATATGTTATCCTAGAGTTTGCCGAACTAGTAGTATCGATCGTCTCATTGGGTATGACTCAAATAATGTCAAACTATATCCTCTCTTGATTAAATTATTCTTCGCTAACATGAATCTAAACCACCAAGTTCCATGTGATAAGGATGATTGTATTTGGACCTTGGTTTACAGAGTTAAAATTTATCTTCCTGTACGACGACTTGGTCACATATTGCAATGTCTATCCGAAGGATTGGACACCGATAATGTTGAAGTAGACATGTATAACCGAGACGAAGTTTCTCGTCGTTTTCTATCGGATGACTTGACAATCTTAAAATCCAGCAACTTACATCCAAAGGCACATATTCTTCACTGAGCTCTCATTCGATCACTTCAACCTCGTACTAGTAGCTACGAGAAAGTCTATTTTCAAGCCCTCTATGCCATTTAATCATTCCAAAGAGTAAATTGGACAAATATTATTTTGGAAGAGTTTCTCACTATTAACCACAAAAGAAACTACAAAACCATCCACTACGGAGCCTACACTATGCATATTCTTCAAAAACTTCGGACTTCCTTTACCCAATGCGGATTGTACGTGTGATGACCCGGAATTTCTAACCATTTGAATTTGAATAGTTAATTGATTTCTTTTAAAATATTTAAAAGTCAGTTTTAACTTGAATTCAAGATATCAATATTTACTTGATAATTAAGTTATTGAATTATATAGTTTAAATATTGAATTTAATAATTGAAAATTGGGCAAAATGCTGGATTTGGGATTTTTAAGCCTGTAAAAAATAATTTGAAGGCTTATAGAATTTATATCGATAGCACTGAAGGTAGTGAAGGTGTTAAAATTGAGTTTGGTAGCGTTTTGTTCAATTTTAATAATATATCGTTTAAATTGGAATTTAAAAATAGCCTTCCGAGGCACAATCTCGGAATTCGACGAAACCAGTTTCATTGGATCCGCTATAGTTAGTTATTATCGGATTTCAATTTTCGTAGCAATCGGAGTTGTCATTTGACCCTGGAAGCTCGAAACGCTTAGAATTATTTTAATCGATTTAATTTTAAATTGATCGGTTCCTTCTATAACTCGTGTATATGAACGAATTAGCTTCCGAAACACGTACCATTATGTTCGGAACGCGGGTAAACCCTGAAATCGCCTCGCGGCATTCCTTAAGAGGAGTTCGAAAATTTTAGTAGAAATCGATAAAACATTTTGAAGTTTTATATATAATGAAAGAAATTAATTAAATTAGCAAGATGTTTTTTTCCTTCACAATGTCATGTTGAAGAAGCCTTCCATCTCCTTTATTTTTATTCTCGTTCCCCCTTGATTCTTTGAGCAGTTCGAGATCTAAAAAAAAAGAGAAGGAAAATGGCTGAAAGCAAACCCTCTACCCAAATCATCTCGTCTTCAGAAAAAAAATTCCCCAACACTTCGCTATTCCAAATCTATCCATCACAGTACATCTAATTCCCACCCAAGCCCTTCGCTCCTCCACCATCACTGCCCCCGCATCCACCGCCGCTGCCTCGACCTTCCATGGCCACAAAATAAATCGCCATCGTTATCATGCTTGATCCCTTAGCTTTCGGTCTCGCAGTTGTTGCCGAGCAGCGCAGGAATAATCGCGACTTGGGGGAGCTTCACGCAGTGATTGTCGTTCGAGGGGGGGGGGGGCGATTTCTAAGGCGATTTCAAGGAGGCAGAGGCGCGCTCGCGCGAAGACAAATTGAGGTTGGAACAGTGGGGTTTTGAGGTCGCGTTCGCACGAAATGGCAAGGGGATGGGATCTGAAAGCAGAGGCATGGGAAGCATCGCACATGGACAGAGCAGTCTCGAGCTATGAGGAGTTGGTTTTGATGTTGTTCTGGAGGAGATGTTTGGGTCTGTTCTTCATTGGGTATAGAATTCTTTCTCTTTTCTGTTAATTTTATAAGTCAGTTAGGATAATAAAGAAACATATATGTATGAATTTAAATGCTGTAGAGTTTAGATAAAGAATTTGAAAGGAAAATATAAATAAATAAATATATTAACTGTAGAAATTTAATTTTTGTATTTGCTGTAATATATATATATGTCTATATAAAGTTGGAATCTGAATTTATATAGATTTTCGAGCATATACGTAGTTTCAACAAAATAAAAATATTTTATTCTACCAGTTTATTTTTAAAAGAAAAGAATGGGTTTGATAATTAAGTTTTTTTAAATTAACTCATTTAATTATTTGGTGGCTAGAAAATAATTGATGAAGGAAACTGTTAGTTTGAAATTTAAGTTTTGTTTAAAATAAATCATTCGATTAAATATAATTAATTAGCTAATTAAAATTTTAAAAGGAAATTTATTGTTCAAATTTTATTAAACGGTAATTGATAATTTAATTATTCCAATTATTAATAAACCATATAAATGTTTATCCAAGGTCAATAATCAAGGGATCAACTCGAGTTTGAAGTGGATATGCAAATAAAAGCAAAGGTGAGTAAATCTCACTCAGCTGAGTTGTTATTAAATTTCAGTAGTCAAATTTAAATGATTGTTTGAATGCTTGAATTGATTTGATGTGTGTTGAGAATTGATGATTTGGTGACTTTGGTTTATTGGATGGTTCCCAAGTAAATTGTTGTTTGACTTAAAGTATTGGGGTTTAAATTGTTTTAAACTCAAAAAGTAATTAGGGGTCGAATTAATTGATTAAGGATTAAGTTAAGCAATGAAGTTTAATGAAATTAGAATAACCAGTGGGCGGTTTGATAAGTAGTTACTTAAGTAATCAATAAAATATAATTATTTTGTGAAATAAATCAAGAGATTAATTAAATAGTTAATAAACATATATTTAATTTATTTAATGAAGTAAATAAAAGGAGTTAGATAATTACAGGACGAGGTTAATCGAGAATGATTAATATTGGATTGGATTAAAGTAATTGATTTAGATTAGAACAAATTAAAAATATAATTGGAAATCATTAATTTATATAATTAATGAAGTAATTAAAGATTTAATTAATTGAGATTAATTTATTCATAATAAGTGACTTATGAGAAGTAAATTAATATAAATAATTAAGAATTAACGTAATTGATTATGATTAATTAATTTGTGAAGAAATTAAAGATTACTCATTGATTTGGTAAGAATAATTAATATCGTGAAATTAATTAAAGAGAAGTACTTGAATGGAATTGGAAGATAATTAACCTAGGGTTGTTAATCAAGATGAATGGATATAGAGGGGTTGACTAATTAATTGATTTGGAATTAATTAATAATCTAAGTGAATGTGGTTAGAAAGGTAAATCAATTGAATTAATTTTTATGTGATTAAGCTTTGCTTATGAATGATTGAATGGTATGGGGTACTTTGAATGAGTTGATATCATTGATATGAAATGTTGTGAATTTCATTTGGATAATTTGGGATTAGGATGACATGAGATCCAAGGAGACCGGGGTCGGGTATTAGGAAATACCCGAAACCACTTCGGATTAAAAACAAATTGATGTGTGGAATCAATAGGTTGGAATAAAACGATTTAAGTGAATTGGATTATCTTATCTAAGTTTGGTACTTAGGAAATGGATGTGTGGAATTTGTGATGGCTATAACAAAAATTGTGGCCTATTAATTGAAATGAGTTACCCGGGTTTTATATAAGTTGTCTGCTTTGGTATTCCTTATTAGTTGAGTTTACTCACGCTGGTTTCCAGCCTGACCCGGGTGTTACTTTGGTGTAATGCTCGGGTCAGACCGAGTATTACAGATTTTCAGGTAGGTACGTTCTATAGCCCAGGAGGCGAGCTGGATGGCAGGAGCGTATAGAGTATTTCCGCTGTATTTATATTATTGTTAATCTGAGTCATGATAATTGTATGTATTCAGTGACTGTATATATATGTGAAACTATGATGTATATTAAATGTAATCGATAGATATAGTATTCATTTGTAAACTATTATTATTTATTATTATATTTTATCCGCTGCGATTGTGAGATGTTTGGTGTTTCTGTTCTTCTTCTTCTATCTCTTTCTTCTTTTTCATAACTATCTGAAATTTTCGGGTTCGAAAACTTCGGGTCGTTACATTTGGTATCAGAGCTGAAAGGTTAAGCGAGAACCTTGGCTCTGGTGGGGATTACTCATTGAATAGAGTCCGTAGTACTCTAGAATGAGTTGCGTGTGTGTGTGTGTGTGTGTGTATATATATATATATATATATATATATGAGAGCGTACTTGTTATTTGTTTATAAAGATTTTTAATGATTTTATATAAAAATATATTTTGATATATATAGCAACATTTCCTTTTAAATTATTGGAATTACGTTAAGAAGTAATATAAAATACGACCAAATTGAAACTTATAACCAAAGTTGAAGAATAAACTTATATAACAAAGTGGAATTTGAAATATAGATTGTAAATGTAATTTATAAATTGAAATAAATTTCATAAATAAATGAGATTATAATTTGAAATAAAATTCCAGAGTAATGTTTAAATATGAATTGGATAGATTGGAAATTTGGAATTTTTGCGAAAATTTAAATTTCCTTTGGATTTGGAAGTGATTTCCAAAGGTTTTGGAAAAAAATAATAGTATTATTTCAAAAAAAAAATTGTGTTGAATTTGAAATCTTGGAGATTTGAAATTAAAAATACTTGGAAATGTTTTAAATAGATAAAAGCATTGAACTCTTTCGGCCACTGAAAAATAACGTCGATGATGACTGTAGCATTATCGATGTCTATTTTCGAGTTTCTAGAAGAGAAATTGCTACCAAATTGTTTTACATTGGAATTGTTTGTGAACTGGGTTTGGTTTTGAAATTCAAAGGGGTAATTGAATTTGCCAAAGAATTTTGGATATAGTTGAATTCTAAGGTGATATTGAAATTTTGGAAATTTGTTTAAACTCTGGAATCTTGATTAAAATGTTTATGGAATATTAAAAATATATTGGCTAAATAAAATGTATAATTCCGAGTTAAAAGCAAAATGTGAATGTAATTGACTATTGATAGAAATTGAAAATTGAAATTGTAATTAAAGTTGTACAAGTTTAAAGATCAAACGGAATTTGATTTGGAGTTAGAAGGAAATTGAGAATCAATTCAACTTGAATTTAGGTTAAATCAATTTCAATGGAAATTGAAGATTATTCAATTTGGAATTGGGTCGATTTAAATGGGAGTGGAAATTTAAATTGAAATGTTGGGGAAGTGAACAGTTTTGGCTCTTGACTATTTTCAATATAAATTGTTTTCATATAAACTTATTTTTCTAAGCTATTAAATATATACAACCTTTCTTCCTTAAAGCCAAATTATTTTATACTTGTTTTACAATTATTTTTGAAGTTATTTAACTATTTTTCAACTGTTTTATAAACTAATTACTATTTTTCAACTATTTTATAATAAAGTACTATTTTTCAATTACCTAAAAATTTATGGAACTATTTAACTATTTTACAACTATTTTACGATTGGTTAACTATTTTATAGCTATTTTGTAAACTAATAATTATTTTTCAACTACTTATTTATTTTTCAATTTTCAAGCTATTTTCTAAATATAAACTGGTCGGAGTTCAAACTGTTATTGATTTAAATACCAACTGAGATAAGGATTGAAGTGATAATCCAAATGGGGATTAAGGCAATTGTAAATAAGTAAAGGGAATTCAAGTGAATGAGAATAGAAATGAGATTGATTTGGCTAATAATCAATGACAATAAATACGTAGGATGTACGTATACTATTCTATTCGCATAGTGGTTTGATCCATATTCGAACAAAGAATTTCGAGATAATTATATCGATCCGGGTTGGGATTTTTCACTCGATTTTCGACGGCGAACCTAGATATGGATTGTTGATTGGTTCTGGATATTCTCTATCATAGTTATGGCTATGCAAAGAGAATGACGGTTTCTGATCAAGAAACCAGATTTGAATCCGCACTAGGTAGTCGGGTGGACAATACTAGTTCGGAAGTGAAATTGTATGATCGAATGAGCGATCAGATTGGTATAGCGTATGGATGTTATGTGTACATCGTACAAATTTGAATGAAATTGATTTTGGAAAGAGTAATTAAATTTGAATATTTGATTTTGAATAAACAAAGTAATATATCTTTGTTATATAAGATAAATCTTTCCTTGTTAAATCTATTGTCGAAAGAAATGAGTTTTATACAAGTTTGAAAGATTCAAAGTTTTAAAAATTATATATATTTTTGAATATATATAAAGGATCTTATGAGGAATTTGGAAAAAAGTTTTGAGAACCTTTGGATTTGGAAAGGCTTTTGATTTTTGGGTAAAATCAATATTGAATTTAAAAAGCCTAGTTGAGAATTATCGATTTTGGGATAATCGATTTTGGTGTAAAGAAGCTTCGTATGAGATCATACTAGGTGTATGATTCGGAAGATACTATATGTATATAGTATAAAGTGTTTTGATGATGGCTCTGGGGAAAAAGGCGCTCCCTTTAAATGAACTTCTCAGGAGTTCCACCGGGTGGTGCTGCCTTGAGCCCAAGGGGGGTTCTAAAGTTGATACTGTGAGGAGTCCGGACAAAACTAGTTCCTGGGGATTATGAGCAGTGTATACCATAGCGGAAGTCGTGTGTGCCGCTGAGAGCCAACAGTCTGCGTATGATTTTATATCGGTAGACTGCGACCTATGGTATAACATAGCGGAAGTCGTGTGTGCCGCTGAGAGCCAACAGTCTGCGTTTGATTTTATATCGGTAGACTGCGACCTATGTAGGAGTGGAGAAGTTTCATTTGGACAGCGAAAATCAGAGGTCGCTGAGAGCCTGCAGTTACATGGACTTTTGCTGTGATGGCAACGTAACCCTGGATGTAACTGTGATCTGTTGTGTGGGATCCATGGCGTAATTGAGAGGCCGCGGAGAGCATGCAGTTACATGGACTTTTGCTGTGATGGCAACGTAACCCTGGAATGTAACTGCGACCATGGATGAGGGTGATGATTTCCAGAGCATTCTCACCAAAGATATTTCCTCTATTTTCAAAAAAAAAAAAAAAAAAACGTTTTCTATATTTTCAATAAAATAATTTTTCAAATAATTTCACTGGATGTTGAAAACGGGTTTACCAAGTACTTATAGATTTTCAGTCCTACGCCTGATCAACGTATGACTGAATTTCTGTGAGAATAAGGATGGACTTGTTAAAACATCGAGTTATAAGAATTTTTTTTTTATAAAAGCTATTTTAATAGTATTGATGTGAATTTAAAAGCATTCCTAAATTAAAAGGGTGTTGGAATTTCGGGAGAATAAAAGGGAAAATCCAAACTGGAAATATGAAAAACAAAATTTGAACTCGGGAAAATTTAATGAAGTGATCTTTGTAATTAAAAATCAAATATTAAATTAAAAGTGGAAGTAAGCTAATCAGCTAAATAAATTATTTAATAGTGTATGTTAATAGAATTTAACTTGATTAAATAAAATGGGTTGTGAGTGATAATGGGTTTGAAAATGAATTCGAATTTTAAATAGAATTCGACTTAGATTGATAATGAATTAAATAAAGGAGATGCTGTAAAATAGACATAAAATAGAGTTGGATTGAAAATGTGATGGTTTGGATTACAAATAGATTGGATATAATGGAAGTGAATTGTAATAGAAATGGTGAGTTGCAAATAAAAATCCATATGAGTAGAAATAAATTGAGATTGGCCTTGTATTAATAAAATAAATTCGATAACGAATTAAGTAAGTAAATTAAAAATTTAAAACGGGTTAATTGAGTTAAATAATAAATGGATGAAGTCCGATTACATAAAAACTAAATCAAAGTTGTGATTGGAATTGGATTATCAGACTGAACATAAATTTGGTGGTATATTAATTTGAAGTATAAATGAGATAAGTATGTGGTTGGATATTATCTTGATGAATTGAGAAGGTGAATTTAAAATTAAAGTTAAAAATGGACGGGCTAACTGAATTTAATGGAAGTTGATTAAATGGAAATCAAATAGAAGTAAACTTAAGTTTGATGTTGGAATAAATTAAAGTAAATTGACTTAAGTTTAAAATTTATGGAAGCTTGGCTTCGAATAAGAGTGGAAGCCCATTAAAATAAAAGCTTGGATTGAATTAATTTGGGAATGGCTAGTAGTATACAAAAATGAATATGTCGAGCTAAATAAATGGTGGTGAATAAATTAGAAATGAAATGAAAGACATATGTATGGTAGTGTAAAAATTTGTAATGGAATTACATACTGAATGAGTTGAAATTAATTTAAAAGTAGTTATAAACTCAAATTAAATACTCTATCAAGCGAATATCGTCAAAATTGCATAAAAATAATTATCGTTTGGCGTGTTCAAAAATAATTAAAAATCTTTGAGTTGATAGAGATTAAATAAAATTGATTTTGTATCATTTGAAGTGAATATGAACTTGTTTGGATTAAAACTTAATTGAATGTAAGCAATTGAGTTGTAAACCAATAAAATTGAACAGAATGGTATATGTTTGATTGAAAGAAATTGAATTAGTGTTGAAAACATATAAATTGCTCGTGGAAATTATTTTAAATGCATTTCTTTTAGAATTGAAGTGTTATAGTTGTTTATGCAAAAGAAATGTTATAAACTTCATATATATAGTGCTTATATGTTTAAGTTGAGTAAGTACAGGTACCTGAAGGCCGTTTGGCTAGATTTGGATTGCACTAATTGCTAAAATTAATAAGCTGCTTGCTTAAATGCTAAATAAGGTACGCCTACGCAATAAAAATAGGAAATATGAACTGTTTTTGCTTTTTCCGACCGTGTGGGTCCATGTATATATATTTATATCTCTTGTCAAATTGCAAAAGCTTCTCCGTACAAAGGAGACTCTGCCAAAAAATTTCGGAAATTTTGGGAGTTAGAAAATTTTTGGGGAAAATTTTTGTTAACGGCAAAACGATTTCAAATTGGGAATTAAAGTAAATTAGTATATGAAACTAATATGAATTAGATATACTTGAAGATAAAATTCAACATTTAAGATTTAAGGTAAACTGGATTCGTATGAAGTGGGGAAAACTAGTTTGAATAGGAAAGGATATGAAAACTTCTGTAAGGATAAGTATGTAAAGATTTGAAAGGGCTATGATTTGATATTATTGTTAAATAAGATATGCAGGGATTATAAGGAAAAGGAAATTGGATTTGATATCAGAAGATAAATTTGAATTGCCCGACAAAAATGTATGTATTTAAAATTTCAGAATGAAATTAGATTGGGTTTTTGATGTAGCCACTTGTCTTTTGTTTTCTTTTGGAATCTGGGAGCCCGTAGAGGCCTTTTGTAGTTGTACCGAGCTAGCCACGCAAAGGAGACGCTGACAAAAATTTTCAAAAATTTAGAGAGTTAGAAAATTTTTGAGAAAATAATGATAATTTAAAATCTGATTTTAAATTGAAATTTAAATGATTGAGCAAAGGGGTATTGTTTGAAACTATAGAAGGTTTTGGGAAGTTGGTTGATGTGATAAGGGGTTTTAATAAAGGATAGTTGGTAGGATGTTGATAAAACTGTTGGTTTAGGGGGAAGGGTAAACAGGTATTGGTGCATTCTTCCTAATTAGTAATTTCGGGGACGAAATTCTTTTAAGGTGGGAGGAATGTGATGACCCGGAATTTCTAACCATTTGAATTTGAATAGTTAATTGATTTTTTTTTAAATATTTAAAAGTCAGTTTTAACTTGAATTCAAGATATCAATATTTACTTGATAATTAAGTTATTGAATTATATAGTTTAAATATTGAATTTAATAATTGAAAATTGGGCAAATTGCTGAATCTGGGATTTTCAAGCCTGTTAAAAATAATTTGAAGGCTTATAGAATTTATACCGATAGCACTGAAGGTAATGAAGGTGTTGAAATTGGGTTTGGTAGCGTATTGTTCAATTTTAATAATATATCGTTTAAATTGGAATTTAAAAATAGCCTTCCGAGGCACAGTCTCAGAATTCGACGAAACCAGTTTCATTGGATCCGTAATACTTAGTTATTATCGGATTTTAATTTTCGTAGCAATCGGAGTTGTCATTTGACCCTAGCAGCTCGAAACGCTTAGAACTATTTTAATCGATTTAATTTTAAATTGATCGGTTCCTTCTATAACTCGTGTATATGAACGAATTAGCTTCCGAAACACGTACCATTGTGTTCGGAATGTGGGTAAACCCTGAAATCGCCTCGCGGCATTCCTTAAGAGGAGTTCAAAAATTTTAGTAGAAATCGATAAAACATTTTGAAATTTTATATAAGTTAATGAAAGAAATTAATTACATTAGCAAGATGTTTTTTTCCTTCACAATGTCGTGTTCAAGAAGCCTTCTATCTCCTTTATTTTTATTCCCGTTCCCCCTTGATTCTTTGAGCAATTCGACATCTAAAAAAAAATGGCCGAAAGCAAACCCTCTACCCAAATCATCTCGTCTTCAGAAAAAAATAATAATTCCCCAACACTTCACTATTCCAAATCTATCCATCACAGTACATCAAATTCCCACCCAAGCCCTTTGCTCTTCCACCATCACCGCCCACGCATCCACCGCCGCCGCCTCGACCTTCCATGGCCACTAAATAAATCGCCATCGTTATCATGATTGATCCCTTAGCTTTCGGTCTCGCAGTTGTTGCCGAGCAGCGCAAGAATAATCGCGACTTGGGGGAGCTTCACGCAGCGATCGTCGTTCGAGGGGGGGGGGGCGATTTCTGAGGTGATTTCAAGGAGGCAAAGGCGCACTCGCGCGAAGACAAATTGAGGTCGGAATAGTGGAGTTTTGAGGTCGCGTACGCGCGAGATGGCAAGGGGATGGGATCTGAAAAAAGAGGCGTGGGAAGCATCGCACAGGGACAGAGCAGTCTCGAGCTATGAGGAGTTGGTTTTGATGTTGTTCTGGAGGAGATGTTTGGGTCTGTTCTTCGTTGGGTATAGAATTCTTTCTCTTTTCTGTTAATTTTATAAGTCAGTTAGGATAACAAAGAAACATATATGTATGAATTTAAACGCTGTAGAGTTTAGATAACGAATTTGAAAGGAAAATATAAATAAATAAATATATTAACTGTAGAAATTTAATTTTTGTATTTGCTGTAATATATATATATATATGTCTATATAAAGTTGGAATCTGAATTTATATAGATTTTCAAGCATATACGTAGTTTCAACAAAATAAAAATATTTTATTCTACTAGTTTATTTTTAAAAGAAAAAATGGGTTTGATAATTAAGTTGTTTTAAATGAACTCGTTTAATTATTTGGTGGCTAGAAATAAATTGATGAAGGAAACTGTTAGTTTGAAATTTAAGTTTTGTTTAAAATAAATCATTCGATTAAATATAATTAATTAGCTAATTAAAATTTTAAAGGGAAATTTATTGTTCAAATTTTATTAAACGGTAATTGATAATTTAATTATTCCAATTATTAATAAACCATATAAATGTTTATTCAAGGTAAATAATCAAGGGATCAACTCGAGTTTGAAGTGGATTTGCAAATAAAAGCAAAGGTGAGTAAATCTCACTCAGCTGAGTTGTTATTAAATTTCAATAGTCAAATTTAAATGATTGTTTGAATGCTTGAATTGATTTGATGTGTGTTGAGAATTGATGATTTGGTGACTTTGGTTTATTGGATGGTTCCCAAGTAAATTGTTGTTTGACTTAAAGTATTGGGGTTTAAATTGTTTTAAACTCAAAAAGCAATTAGGGGTCGAATTAATTGATTAAGGATTAAGTTAAGTAATGAAGTGTAATGAAATTAGAATAACCAGTGGGCGGTTTGATAAGTAGTTACTTAAGTAATCAATAAAATATAATTATTTTGTGAAATAACTCAAGAGATTAATTAAATAGTTAATCAAGGTGTAATTAATTTATTTAATGAAGTAAATAAAAGGAGTTAGATAATTACAGGACGAGGTTAATCGAGAATGATTAATATTGGATTGGATTAAAGTAATTGATTTAGATTAGAACAAATTAAAAATATAATTGGAAATCATTAATTTATATAATTAATGAAGTAATTAAAGATTTAATTAATTGAGATTAATTTATTCATAATAAGTGACTTATGAGAAGTCAATTAATATAAGTAATTAAGAATTAACGTAATTGATTATGGTTAATTAATTTGTGAAGAAGTTAAAGATTACTCATTGATTTGGTAAGAATAATTAATATCGTGAAATTAATTAAAGAGAAGTACTTGAATGGAATTGGAAGATAATTAACCCAGGGTTGTTAATCAAGATGAATGGATATCGAGGGGTTGATTAATTAACTGATTTGGAATTAATTAATAATCTAAGTGAATGTGGTTAGAAAGTTCCATTAAAATCAACTGAATTGATTTATATGTGATTAAGCTTTGCTTATGAATGATTGAATGGTATTGGATACTTTGAATGAGTTGATATCGTTGATATGAAATGTTGTGAATTTCATTTGGATTATTTGGGATTAGGATGACATGAGATCCGAGGAGACCGGAGTCGGGTATTAGGAAATACCCGAAACCACTTCGGATTAAAAACAAATTGATGTGTGGAATCAATAGGTTGGAATAAAACGATTTAAGTGAATTGGATTATCTTATCTAAGTTTGGTACTTAGGAAATGGATGTGTGGCATTTGTGATGGCTATAACAAAAATTATGGCCTGTGAATTGAAATGAGTTACCCGGGTTTTATATAAGTTGTCTGCTTTGGTATTCCTTATTAGTTGAGTTTACTCACGCTGGTTTCCAGCCTGACCCGGGTGTTACTTTGGTGTAATGCTCGGGTCAGACCGAGTATTACAGATTTTCAGGTAGGTACGTTCTATAGCCCAGGAGGCGAGCTGGATGGCAGGAGCATATAGAGTATTTCCGCTGTATTTATATTATTGTTAATCTGAGTCATGATAATTGTATGTATTCAGTGACTGTATATATATGTGAAACTCTGATGTATATTAAATGTAATCAATAGATATAGTAATCATTTGTAAACTATTATTATTTATTATTATATTTTATCCGCTGCGATTATGAGATGTTTGGTGTTTCTGTTCTTCTTCTTCTATCTCTTTCTTCTTTTTCATAACTTTCTGAAATTTTCGGGTTCGAAAACTTCGGGTCGTTACAGTACGACCATTGGCGAGCTCAACTCGAAGACTCTAAGTCTTATGGGTCTTCCAAAATGCCTAGAATCTCAACAAATAATAAGCTTTCAACAATGGGCCGCAAATTGCCATCAAGGGATTCCTCAACCAAGAGATACAAATGTCGCATCTTCATCTTCACAACCTCCTCACCAAGAAGAAGAAGAAGAAGATGACAAGATTCATGCGGTCCATGGTGACATTACTCCAAAGCAAGCACTTGTTACTCTCTCTCACAATCAAAGTTAGCTTGGATGATGTTTGCCTACCGTCGAAAAAATGTAACCAAAACAAATAAAAATTTTGATTCAATAAAACGCATTTAAAAAAATCAGACAAAAAGTGTCGTGTACCGGCTCTACCTCTATTGGTGTTATTGAAGACCCCGCAAGCTTTTACTTGGTCCACCTCCAAAGAAGAAGAGGAAGAAGAAGCTTCGGAAGTGAGGAACTCTAGTTTTTATATTTTACTTATGCATATCTTATGGTATTATTATTTTCAAGACATCTGCCTTTGTGTTTATTGTGTTTTTGATGTTGTTATGTAATAGTATTCATTATTTCTTGTATTTACATGCTATCTACGATGCTAAATTTATTTGCTTTCTCTACGTTATATGTTGATTACTGTGCTTATATGTCTATATTTCTCTTATTATCTATTTGTTCCTTTTTTTGATCACAAAGGGAGAGAAATTGTTTGATAGGGGGAATATTCATTCAGGGGGAGTAAGTAAATTGCTTTGATAAATTTACAAACTTACATAGTTGTCATCATCAAAAAGTGGAGGAATGTTAGAACCTTGTATTTTAACGGTTCTATTATGACAATATGTAAGTAAATATTATTTGAACTAACAATATTTGCTGGAGAAGATACTATTCTACTCGACAATAGATTACAGACCAGATTCTGGACAGAAGCTTTAATATTGTCTATGTTTATCAATGGTCTAAGTCTAATAGCTAATTTTTGTTTAAATCTCTCCAAAATTGTATATGCGCACGCACACACATACATGCAATTTCAAAGCTTCAATATCATAGTTCATATGTCAAAGTTCTTATTACATTTGTTCACACAAAAATATTTATGCAAAATCATGAATATGGCAAAAAACTTGAAATTCAGTCGACTAAAATGCCAAGTTTAGTCGATTGAATATCTGTGCATATGCACAATTTGATATGAATGTTCAACCGACTGAACTACCCATTTTTGTCGACTGAATAAGGTGTTTTTGTACTGATTCCTCTCTGATTCAAATTTTTAATATTTCAGCTAGCTGAATTCCTTTGTTCAGTCGACTGAAATTGCATAACGGCTGTATTTCTGAAAAGACACTTCACTTCATCAAACAGAAACAACCCTCAATTTAAGAGTTGTTTTCGAATCTTTTGATCGTCACTTTTCACGATAAGTTGCAACACTTAAACATTATATATAGCCTTCAAATCATTTGTTTTAACACCTAATTTTCTAATTCTATCTCATATTCTTATTATCTAAACTCTTGCCACTTGCATTCAAATTCTTGTTCCAATCACTTGCACATTCAAGGGCAATTTGATTTGTAATTAAATTAACTTCCTATCTTCACGAACTACATTATATACCACAAAGGAGAAGATTATAGGAAGGGTGTACGTTATTGACTTATCCATGCTATTCAAGAGCATACTCAATTAGAAGCAATTTTACTATTTGTATTATAAGTCATGTTCGGTTGCTTAGACGGTTGAAGTCCTGTTCAGTTGCTTAGGCTGTGCAGTTTTCCTATTATTCCGGGTTAAGAGAGGGTTAATAGTTAAATTCCAAAAGAAGTCTAGGACTGGACGTTAAATAGGAAGTTCGAACTAGTATAAAAAGTCTTTGGTGTCATTTACTTTACTATTTACTGTTACATTTTTATTCCGCACTAGTAGATAACTTAGATAATATTCCATATTACGATCCTTAGTCACTTTCAATATTGTTTCACATCTCCAATATTAGTAATAAGAAGGGGCTCAATAATGTATTATTCAAAATGCTTTATTTAAAAATATTATCAAATATCTTGAACATTAACTTTGTAAGATTAAAGCCATCAATCAAGGTCTCATAACAAAATGATGATCCTAATAGAGGTTATTACATGTTTTGTAGAAGATAAAGAAGGAATTTTGTTGGAGTTTTTGTCCTAAAGAACAAAAGCTTCTTTCATACTTGGGGGAAGGGGGGCTAAATGTTATCCATAAAACATTCTCAAAAGTGAAAATATGAAAGGAGCAAAAGCATTGATGAAGATCAGAAGAAATTAAGATGGTCTATTTAAATATTACATAAAGCTTTCAACAAGAAAATGAAGGCCCCAGCAGCACCTTTCGAATGAGTCAAAAGGATGTTACGATAGAGCTTTGGATAAGCAATGGGATTTCGGCGAGGTCGAATTCTACCTTCCAAAGACAATGAATAGCATACTTTCTGCACATGTGCCGGACCAATCAAAACGATTGGTTTCGTATTCATTTACATTCATCATAAGAATATTCAGCAAAAACAACCCTTTTGGAAGCATATATTAGCCTTTCGAATTGGTTAAAGTCATCCTAACTTATAAAGGAAAGACTACACAACCACTACCATCGAGGCATAAGGTTCCAAATCAATCAAATATATAGCTTTCGAATGGTGTTACCTACAACTAATTCTTTAATGGTCTTTCGACTCATTCGAAACCTATAAAGCACATGATTCAACAGCTCCAAAGACCAACATTCGTGCTAGGTTACATAGCACATAAGTGGCTAAGTAAGATGCACATCTGTGCACCTTTCGATGGAGTCAAAAGTGATCAAGCAATATGCCTTTTGATGAAGTCGAAAGAAAAAGAAAGAAAGATGGAAGCCCAATCTTCACGGTAGCGGAAGGTTGGCTATATAGTCCTTTCGACTAGGTCGAAAGGTGTGATTCGAAAGAATTAAAGGTGAAAGGAAGAATCAAGCTAAGAGAAAGACCTTTCATTAGCATTAAACAAATGCGCGTGAAAGATGGTAAGACAAGTAAAGCTTTCGACCACGTCGAAAGCAAAGGGGCTCGAAAATGCCAACACAAGCGGAACTTTCAACCACATTGAAATCAAAGGGGTCGAAATGTGCCAACCCGCACCTATAAATAAGACCCTAGGAGTCTGGTTTTGGGGATCCGATTTCATTCACTTCTGACTTGTATTTTATAAAAGCTTGAAAACCCTAATTCCCAAATCAAATAGTGATTTGGTCAATTTGGACAACTGAGTTCAATAAAAAGGGAGATCATGATAAACTTGATCATGTAGTTATTCCAAGCATTTTATTTTACACAGATTTGCCAATCAACTGTCAAACAAATCGAATGGATCCTTTTCGACTGGGTCGAAACCCTTAATTCACGCATCACCCAAGAGTTATGGCTTAAATTTACAAGACAATAGGTGCCAACCCCTTCGACCAAGTCAAAACCCATTCAGCTCCACTATTTCCAGAGCCATTAAGTCCCCTACTTAAATCGTCTTGATAGTGTCGAATGAAGGTTTCGATAGAGCCACCAACCAACCCGCTCGAAAGGATTTTCTGAAGAGAAATTTGGCCTTTCAACTGTGTCTAAGAGTGCTAAAGAGGTGTTTTCTTCCGTCTTTCCTAACTTGAAGAGTGTTAGCTTCCTTCACCGATTTGGAAGCAGGTTTCAAAGGCATCGTCATTACTACAATATTCGTTTTGAGGTGCTGACAAGTTTTCTTTTTAATAGATTAAATATAAGATGCCATTTCAGTTTACTTAATTAATGTTTTGCAGCAAAATTGAATATATTTAAGATATTTTACGATACTGATAAAATTAGGGTTTGGCCAGCGACTAATAGCAAAGTGCTATGGCTTTGGATCTTGAATCATCTTGGGTTTGATGTCTATGTGCGGGAGCATATAGAATCTTAAATAGCTCTTATTATATTCACTTTTTAAGCATGCATGTAAGCTTGATCCGCACATTGGTCGTGTAAATGGATCAGATTTGATCCAATACCTTGATAACTATGTCATTATGACCTTGGATGTTTGTTGACAATGGAATGGATATTTATCCTTTGGTGGGGCATTCTAGCTAGTAAAAATAATTAATTAGATTATGCTTCCATCTCAATTAGTTAGTTCTTGTCATTTCAAAGCTCAAGCTTACTGGGTCTGTTTATAATTACAACTGTTTAATTGACATTATCACTCAAATGTTCTGCCAAATTTATCCAGCCTACTTACGTAAAAGTTTATACTTTACAGTTGATGTTAACCAAATCTGACAACATAATCCACTTAAATGACTCAGATAGGATGTTGAATGTATCCATTTACACCCATAACCAACATTCAAACGACGTCATACATATAACAATAACGGACATGTAAGAAAACTTGGGTGTATGGGTAAACTTTAATGATTCTTTAACTTGTGGAATATAGTTTAATTGTCTTCAATGTTCATCTACGAGTTCAACCGGCAGTGCAAGACCTTCCATGAGATATTTGTATATTTCATGTGCACATGGAAGGCCATACAGTGGTCGGTTCAAATGGTCACAAACGGATGCATCCAAAGCAACACAACTAATTTTTTCCATTTCTTTCACAATAAAATACAAAGCAAAAAAGATGTCTTACCTCGCAATTGTTTTAACAACGGAACTTATGTGCAATCTGTACCACTCCTAAACCTTTTTTCAAAGCTAGCTTTTATTTCCATATGTTAGACGCAACATATTATCCATTTTTGACCATACTACAACAATTGTTGCCCTACACGTACCAAGATATTTGTTCAATTGAGCATGCAAAGACTCTGCTCTGGTTGTTGTCCTATTATAACAATGTTTAATTATATTTGTCCAGGCAAAAGAGAAATACTCTTTGTATGCTAAGCAATGATCACGAGTATACTTCAAGCTTTAAGGATAATCCATCCAATCCTTTTGAAAATCGTTGCAATGTATCCAAAATTCATCTTCGAATGGTGCGTGCATCATCTTCTTCCAACTCTGCAAAAACATCTCAAAAACTTCATTTGTTTTAAATTTCGATTTGCAGTTCGTAATGACATTATTTTCATGTGCCATAAACACATCATCAACTTTGCCTATGAATTTTTTTCTAATACCATTTATTAAAGCCCATTCTCTATCGCAAACTATGATCTCGGGTAGTTTATCAGGCAAATAAAAATGTTTTGGCTTGACTAGCGCCCATTCGTAATTCTCCTCCCTCCCATGAGCTATAAATGCATGAGCAATACTAAATGTTCGGTCCGTGGAAGTCATACCAACCATTTCTAACAAAGGCATATTATATCGATTTGTTTTATCTGTACAATTAAGCAATAAAATTGATGGAGAACAATTACACAATACAGAAGACTCCGGATGCGACCACATTATATCTATCAAATGATCGGTTTCCACATCAGCCCTTTCAAAATACACATAGTGCTACTCTATAAACAATTTCATTAAATGTTGCATCGCGGGTCCACACGATCCATTGCCGACAGTTGCATTTTATATTTAGCATTGTAAATAGTCTTCAAAGTTAAGGTATTTTCGAGAAACAACTTTTTAATGGTAACTAATACTTCTCTTGGAGGCACGGCTGCAACATTCATTTTTTTTAAAATATTTTTCTCCTCGTCAATCTACCTTGCCTCATACAGATGTCCTTCTAAAGAATATGGAAGTCGTGATTATTTACTCCATTGATTATAGATACTTTCCATTTCTCTTCCTCTACATGCATGCCTTTCAATTGAAACAGACAATTGCATTTTCTAGTGGCGCTAGGTCTATATCGGTTTACACTATTTTCCTTTTTCACCGATTTTGGTTGATGACTACGGTACAGTCCCCTCTTTTCACACCCCAATTGCAACCTTGAATTTTTTTTCTAGATCCTAATTTATTACTTCAAAATTACGACAAAGGTATTCAGTTTTTTCTCTTTAGGTTTACACCATCGGATCAATGCATTCTGCGAATCAAATACTTAAAATCACATAATGCACAAAAATTTAAATAAATTAACAAAGCTCACTTTTCTAATCATATTAGCGATTTCAAAATTTTAAACAAAATACTTATTTGATCGGTTAAGAAATGATTTGTCAAATCAACTTTTATGTCCTTTGAATCGTTTGATCGACCATCTTATACAAATTGTCATCATTAACAAATTTATCATCCGAAACAACAAGTGCATTCTCGTTTTTATTATCATTCACATCCTCCATTTAAGAAACGGGAAAACAAATTTAATGTAATCAATTTGTCAAATAAGACATATACGTTGTCTGATAAAAAAACCCTTAAAAGCAATAACTTACATTGTCATTCTCTATTACAACACCATCAAATTTATCATCCTTCAAATTTGCATTATTCAGGAGATCGATAAACATATCCTAAAAACCAATATAAAACACTAAGCATTAGAAAATCATAAACAACATATCGTAAAAAGCAATAGAAAACCTAAACGAAAGCAAACTAACATCTTTTTTATCTTCATCTTCCACCAATTATTAAGCAAAAATGGAGCGTATTTTTTAGGGTTTAGGATTTGAAATTTTAGAGAAGTACGTGCTGTATAAAGAGAAGTTACGGCTGTGTGAGGCCGAGTGAAGAAATAAGAGACGGTGACCAAAAGCGCAGAAGGAATATTCATATCTATTAAAATAACAGTGGCGACCATAAAAGAAAACCAAAGGGCCAATAGCAGCATACTACATATAGCGACAGCGGACATGTAGATGTGTGGTTATAGGTTGCTACTAGATTTTCTTTGATGTAGTTATTGTGCCAACTAGAGAAATAACCGTATTCTTTCCAAAAAAAAGGAAATGTCTTGCATATAAGAGGCAGTTTAAGCTGTCAATAAATGATGATAAGACGTGGCTGGAAATTATCACAATTGTGAAATTATTACGTCGTTCGTTGATTAATTTATGATATCTTTGTAAATTGAAAACTACATGTGATATATGACATGCTTAAAATTTAGCGTTTGAGCATACAGTAGTTGTAGATTGCAAATCCTGCCTTTTGTCATCATCTTCTTCTTTTCCTTTTCTTTTCTTTTCTTTTTTTTTTTTTTGGTTTCATTAAAATTTAAAAAAAAATAAAAAAATAAAAAAAAGAAAACTTTTTTAAGAAAGAAAGAAAGAGAGTTTATCCACCCTAATATTGATTCGACTGTAATTTCTTAAATCCTCTATGCTTTAGATGGATAGTCTTCAGAATATGTCAATGCAATTGGTTGAGACATATATTAGACATATTAGATTTATATGGAGTCAGATGTAGATAGAATGGTTAAAAGTAACTAAACAAGGTCGAACTATCAGCATATTCCTACTTGCTTTGTAATCAGAACAAGTTGTTACAGCGTACTTGTATTTTTCTTCTGCTAATATCAATTATTTTAACACCTTTCCATGTTTTATCTGCCATATGCTTATAACAAACTCTTTAGCAGCAGACATAATGAATTAGTACTGCACATACAATCAGGCCCGGCACCAGGACAAGACGAACAAGACGGCCGCCTAGGCCAGCCAATCCGGCAGGAGAAGTGTTGGTGGTAGTTTAGTATTTTGTTAAGGTATAAATATTTTATATATTACTACTATCAATTAGGTTTTTAGTGTGGTGGTATTGTGTTGTTGATTCAATAAAGCAACTCAAGTTTGAATTTTTACAAATGCTATATTTTTGTTATGCTGCTTGAAATTTGGGTGGGCTAGGGCAACCCAATTGTTTGGGCTGGCTTTACATACAATAGAGCTAGAAATCACTAGTTCAATTTTTGTTTTATTTCATTGCAACAAGTAAACCATGCAAGCATTATCCAAGAACATATGCTGAAACTCTTTTACGAGCAAAAAACCATACGTTCAAAAAAGGATAATTGGATAGCTGCAGTTCCTATTTTCTACTAACTACTACTGAAAATACAACTGTAAACAACAAACAAATGTGTCAAAAACATCATCTATGATCCATGGAGTATACAAAAGGTAACCCATTAGATCCAGCTGCAGTTATATTGCTGTTCTTTTAACAAACCTCCCCTTCATCCTTGGCCTCTTTTCTGCATTAAGCTTCCTCACTTCGTACCTGATTCTCTTTGAAAATAGCCTTGTCCTTCTCTTCTCTCGGTACCTTGAAACTCTAGCCTCTCTTCCTCCATCAAAATCACCAACTTGCCCACTTCCAAACCCATAACTTGCTCCTTGCATTTCTCCTCCCATTGGTGTTCCCCACATGCCCTATATATCATATTACCATAAATATCAATGAGAAAATTGAACGCGAGGTTTTCAGTGTTACAATGTACCATGGTAGAAACACAAATGTTATGTGAGTGTGATATAGCACTCCCTAATGACAAACTATAAAATATCATACACACACACTGTGGTCCTACAATTTAAAGGTAATTGGAGATTGAATAGTGTGAGACATAGTCATCAAAAATCTTAAGATATTATGATTTGAATTCCATTTAAGATTGAATCTCTTCTATTATGATTCAATTCTCAACTTACGATTCAAAATTCAATCGAACTGGCGATTGAAATAACTATTTTATTCGTGCTAAAATAAATTACAAGATACTTATTTAAATCTACAATTAAAATTTTGTTGTTTTTTGAAAGAAAAAAAAGATAAAACAAGAGGGACAATTAGATTTCAGGTTTAGATGAGACGCCTAAGCATCAAAATCAATTTCAAAATATAATATGTCTGTATGTATGTAATCACTGAAAAATGAGTACTCAGCGTTTTTATACCTTTGAGTGTTATTTGGTAGCATATATACGAGCACTTCTAGCATATAAATATGAATAATCATCGAAATATGATTCAGTAAATCCACTAATCATGATTTAATTCCAGTGCTGATTTCAACCTTAAACTTTATTATTTACGTTTTTAAAACCTAGGCGCGAGATGTGCATATAGCTTAAGTAAAAATTATGAATCTTGATTACTATTATTTGTTTTTCTCCCCTCTTTCGAAAATTGAAGATTCAATGCTAGGATATCTAAATCCACGAGTTAGAGCCTTACCACTGTCCTAGTGATCCTTGGCATTATGAGCCATTTTATTATTTTATATTTTGAGAAAGAGAACCTTGTTCAACTGTATCCTAAGTTGATAAAGAGAAGTATGCAAATTGTTATAAAGCCCATAATTTGTGCCGGTGGTGGCATGGTCAGAGATAGAGATTTAGACTACAATTTTACGTTATAACATAAAACTAAGATATTCTCACCATTATGTTTAACCAGCAATCATCTGCACTGAACTGCGGTCGAACTCCATCAGTCCATGGTGAAGTGCCTTGACACGACCATGTATTGATTACCAACTCACAGTCAATCTTTAAACCTATACCCGTCGACATACCTCTCTCCACCTTCTGCTCCTCGGCCTCACAATCAAAATTCACATTGAGCGACCCTCTCGAAAACTTCAATTCCACATCTAACCCAAAATTTGTTGTATCTTTACCATAGTAGTCAACAGTTCCATCCACAAGTTCAACTTTCGCTTTACTTTGATCTTCTTCTGCTTCCATGAACCCTAAAGCATTGATCCCAAAAGCATCAATATCATCCAGCCCTTGACCTAGCATGATCTCCACATCAGCAGCAAACTCTGCTAGTTCAATATCAGTCGGATCATATCCTCCAATATCATTATTATGTACATCGTTCAACATCATATCATCAAATATAGGTTCGAAAACAGGCACCTGGTACAAAAGCCTCTCATCTCCTTCCTCATTCACAATTTCACTCACTGCACTCTCCTCCTCAGCTAACGCTTCCATGTCCGGCACTTGAACTGCTGGCTTCGCTGCAGCAGAACTCTTTCCATGGCGTCTTGGTGTCCGTGCTTTTCTCTTAAACCCCCGATGCCAGCTTAGCAAACTATCATCACAGGGCGATGCTGTCTTCAGCCTAACTCTCTGATGCCTGCTTGCAAGCAGGTTAGCAGAGTGAACAGACTGATCGCAAGACTGACACAGGAAGGCATCGTCTGCACCGCAGTACCACCTCGCACGTCTCCTCAAACATCCATTGCAGGCGCGTGCAGTCTTTCCACTTACTGCTTTTGCAGTCTGATTCATATATATTCATTTTGTAGTTTTTAGATTTTTTTTTTGTCATGCAAATTGTATAATAATACATGTCTGGCTTTCTTTCATTGCAGTTATGGACCACTACAGTGCACTTTTTTTTTACAGCAGTGGGCAACTTGGGCAACCTCGGAGAAGTACCAGGGTCCTACTTGGTAAGCATTATGGAATCTGATTGGTTGAGTTAGCATTGTGATCCATTTGCATGAGATGCTACTAGATGCAGGTCCGTGCAAAGGGATTTCATATGGGACCTGGATATAACAGATACATACAGATACTTAACTTTCTGAACATTATGCTATGGCCCGATGTCCTTTTCGGGTATGGGCCGGGGTTGTTTTTCTTCTTCTGAGTTTGCACCACATAGATTTTGTTTGTTTTTATTGTTGCTTCAGCGAATTTGTACTGTCCTCGAGCCATGGTACAGTTTTCCTAGGATGCTTTGGTTGTATTTTCTATGGTAGCATAGTTTTCATGACTATGTCATGCCTCGAACCGTTATGACCGAAGGTTTAAGGTTTTGATGGTTCAACCGGTTGAACCGTCGGAATCATGATTTCTATTTTCAAATTTTTTTGCATATTTAACTACGAACTATATGCAAAAATGTTAAAATAATAATGCTATGTACAAAAGCTGTCGATGGTCTTCAAGATCTGCAATTGAAGTTGTACGTTGTTGCAGCGTACAACTACAGCTATCTATACAGTAGAGTAGTGCACAACGATAAAAATTTAATGACAATAAATTTGTGGCGATAGTGCTTTTTTAATGAAGAGGTATTGAGCTTAATTTGTGACGATGGCAGGTTTACCTTATCCTGGTTGTCAATCTTTTCCTGTATGATTTGCATTCCGACTCAGGCTTAGAGATGTTGTAATTTGCAGTCTTATCTTCTGCTATAGGAAAGACAGCTGCTTGTACTGCTGTGATATCTTCTTTTAGGCAACTGTTTCCTGTTATGTTGTATTTTTTTTAATTGTTTTTTTTTTCTGCTTGATAATTGTTTTTTATGTATTTAAAATTTGAAATTGAACCTGTTATTTCAAAACTGCGTCTGAAATGTAGAAATTTTTTGAATTCATGAATTTGTTATTTACATATTTAAAATACAGGAAATTATTGTTAAGGACAAAATTTGACAGCTTTTTAGCCTCAAGGACAGACCTTCAATATTTTATCCTGAAGGACAACTTTCTGTAGGTATCAGTTTTTAGTTATTGATAGCAGTTTTTAGGTATCAGTTTGTAGTTATCGGTAGCAGTTTTTAGGTATCATTTTTTAGCTCGGTATCAGTTTTGTTGTCCTTATGAATAATTTTGGAAAACGTTTGTCCTTATGAATAAATTTTAGAAGAATGTTTGTCCTTGTGGTAGAAATATTGAGGTCGTGTCCTTGAGGCAAAAAATATATAAATTTTTGTCCTTTAAATTAATTCCCCCTTTAAAATATCTATCATTAGAAAGATTGTAAATTTTACGATCTGTTAAAATGGTTTGTCAATTCCATGTTTCTATTAATAGTCGAAGCATTTAAAAGATTCAAATCAACAAATACAGAGAATTTTTAATGTGGGACATAAGAATAAATATCATAGTAGATGAAAATTAGTAGAGGAATGATTTGTATATAGTTATTAATGGAAAAATTTTATGTTAAAATCAGTAGATAGTTCTCCTTCAAGCATAACCCAACCCTTGTGTTATCTTAACAATTTTTTCCTTTGTAATTTTCGTCGCACATTATTCGCAGAAAATAATATCTGTAAGCGCATCCAGTAGGGGCACCTGTTGGGTGTTACTACTCAAAAGCTACCCCAGCATTAACAGGGATGATTACTCAAAATTTAGCTACCGGGTACCCGTTATCAAAGACTTATCCGAGTTTTAGAAATCCGGGTAAGTATATATATACATGTTATATACATACATACATACATACATAAATATACATATTCACGCACGCACGTGTGTGTATTTGTGTGTGTATGTATATATGTATGTATGTGAGTTCATGCATGCATGTATGTATGTGCATGCGTGCGTGTATGTATGTATGTGTATGTATTGTGTTATATAATTATATTGTATAAATCATATGATGTGTAACGTATATTATATAAATTCAAAATATATATTACACATGCATGCGCGCATGCGCACACATGTAACATTTTGTCTCAAAAATAAAAAGTAACATCAATAACGTATGCTCTCCGCACGGGCATTGCCTCCACACTTCCATGTAGGCGTTACCCCTGCACTTCCCCTGGACCCCCTCCTTTGCGGTGAAAACATTTTAAAAAGATTTATTATTATCAACCAAAAATAAATTACGAGTATGATAATGATAATAATAGATTATCATGAATAAAACTAATATTATTATCAATTATTAATTTAGATTGTTGATTCAAAATTGTAGTGTAGAAATGGTTAAATTGAGATCGCTGTATTAAACTGTTGAATTGAAGTTGTTAAATTGCAGATTTCAACTTATTAATAGTTAAACTTAATAACCTAAATTTAAACTGTATATGAATTACTACAAAGATGAGTTTAAATTTTTATAACTTATAGCATGAAATACAAATGAAGGTCGATTAAATTTGATACAATATATATTTTCTCTTTATCAATATAAATATGAATCTAAACTTAATATTTCTTATATATATGAAATATAACTTAACCTTAATGCGCATTTAATATGAGTATGAATTTAAATTTAAAATTATTATGAAACTTAATAAATACTAAAAATAAGACTTAACCTAGTTTTATAAACTCGGGTAAATCATGATACGAGTATGTTGTGTGCCACATCAACATAACCCCAACCATGCTAGTTGATATTAGGGATACTCTAATGTTTAATGTGCATAATCGTAATGACAATATACTAATTTGACATTTAAAACATTTCATATTTAATTTTAAATTATTCATTTATATAATATAAATTAGTAAATATAAATTATATGCGAAAAAAATATTTCTTTTCGATTGTAACGTTTTTATAAAAAGTAATTTTCTATTATACATCTGTATGGATTTGTAAACTTTTTTTAATTGTACAAATCTATGTGGATTTGTATAACAATTTTTTTAATAATATAAATTCGAATGGGTTATATTAAAATAATTTTTTAAACATGCATAATAATTAAAAGAGTTTAAAATATATTTATAAATTGCACATATATATTAAAGAATTATGTATGTGTATATATATAATTTATTTATATAAGTGGATGGCTTATTTTAAAACGGCTAGCCTTGCTAAAAAATAATATATTTTTTTCAAAAACAAGTATATGAATATAAATTAATTTGTATATATTATATTTGTATACCAATTACAAATTTCATATTTTAATGTTAAAATAGCTAAAAATCATTTTTTATAAATTTCTCTTATAAAATGGCTGAAAGAACTACATGTATATTCTATAGGTAAGAATTTTTTCAATCAATTGAATGTTTATGTGTGTATATATGTAAAATCTGACATCAAATAAATACATAAATTCATTGTAATAACGAAGATCTAATCTACACATGCATGCCTATATGTATGTGTGTGTAGTTGGAAATAGTGCTGAATTTACCAATAGATGAAGACTAGGATTAGCAGCTTGAATATTGAATTGAACTCCTTGATCGATCTATACTCTAGAAAGTGAAGCCGACTAGAAGAGAATACCACTAACTAGAACTATATTATTTGATTTGAATTTAATTTGGAAACGAAGGAGGGGAAACCCTTGTATTTTTGGTCGAAGATGGGTAGGGGTAGAGGCTCAATGTAAACTGAAAATGAGAGGATGTGTGGTTATATAGGCAACATGAAGGATTAAAAGGTGAAGATCTGGATCTGCTTGTTTACCTCTTTTCTTTGTCATTGCAAAACAAGATTTTTCTAACTAAAATCTCCTCTCCCCTTTAGTATGCTCGGCCATATATTGGCTTATTGGACCCCTAGGAATTTCCAAATCCAATCAACATTCATTTATTTTAAATTTAATTTAAAGTTTATCGATATCGTATATCGATACATACATATATAACTTCTATATATGTATTGTTAAAATACTAATTCAAATAAATCAAATAAAATTTAATAATTAATATTTCATAAATATTAATTAGTTTAATTAATTTACATCAACTATAATTTAATTAAATCATGTGGTGTTTCGGAGTATTCAACTCAAATGTGTAAATTTAGTTAGCGATTAATATCAAACAACCGAATATTAATGTTCACACGTCATTATAGCTAGTAGTGTGATAGTTTGGCCAAATTTTTTGCTTATACATTTTTTTGGTAAAATCCACTTTCACTATTTTAAGCTGAACTTGGTAGCTAAGTAGTTAATATTGGTATCAGGTATGTATTGATCAAGTAATGATATGAGATATTTTAAAATATCATGATATTATGGGTGAAAAATAGGACATGTGTAGAACAAATTATAAACAATATTGTACTATGTTATGATGTTATATTAAGTATTAAAATATTTGGATAAATAATGTCAAATTACTATTAAGGACTGATTGCATGTAGTTTACAGATTGCAATCCATTTATTGAGATATTATATTAACTACAAATCATAATACAGGCTCATAAATATCGAGAAATTCGTATACTGTGCATCTTTATTACATTCTTCATTTTTATACTATATTTATTGTTTCTTCAGTCGTCTAATCGTCTATTTTACTTTCCTAATTTTTTCTTATTTATAATTTCGTCGTTTTCATTTTCAATTAATTTATCGAATAAGCAATGTTGATTTGATATCAATTACTACTTTAGCTCATTCCTTATCGATATGTAAAATACATAACTTTACCGCTCTTCAAATTTTAGTTCTTGGTGCATGATAGTGACCACTAAAATGAATTTTCATAAGCCAACTTACCAATTAATAATGATTGAAATAAATAAATAAAAAGAGAGATAGCTCTTTCATAATATATTATTTAGTGATAAAGTCTTCATGGAAAATAAAACATATAAAATAATGAAATAAGTAGAGTTTTCTTTATTGAAAGACTAATGAGGAAGACTAAAATTGTATGGTTAAAACCAAAATTTAGTGCATTGGGATTTCTAATATAGTCTAGATATTGTTGTTCACAATACATAAAAAACAAATATTGAGAATGTAAATATATTGAACTGTAAATACATTTTCCTAACCTACAATAATGAACGATATTATTTAAAAATATCACTAAATATTAGAGCGATATATCGACAAATATCGGGCGATATATCAGTGACGATATTCTAAGCGATATTTTGAAAATGTATCGACTTAGTAGCAATACGAGATATATTAGCGATATATCGGCGATATTATCCAATATTAACTACATAGCTTGGTAGTAACGATTATTTGCACCAGTTGTCTTCATCAGATTTATATTACTATTGAAATTTGGTCTGGGTTTCTAATATCCTCCACATTCAACTTGTACAATCCAAATACAAAATTCTTTGTTTAACAATAACAATTATTCTCTATCAAACTGCTCTAGCCAGAGACTTTGAATTGGATTGATTATAATTGACCGTGATGCTAACATCACATAAATGAGGGAACAGATTCTCTATGGAATAACACTTCATTTTCTAGAGTACGAACGCTCTCCAAATTTTTGGCATTGTATTACTTGTGGCTGTTGGGGCACCATAGAGCTACGTACCGATAATTATATCTTACTACGGAATGATCCACTTGATAGTTTTCTATAGATATTATAACTAAGGTCAAAAAGATAATACCAAAGTGACGATATTACGTAGTTCTTTCGACTTGAGAGTACCATTAAACTTCAATGTGGACACTCTAGTTTGATTATAGTTAAATCATGGCACAACGTCCATCGAAAGACTATAGTTGATTCTGAGTTAAAGCACTTCAATAGGTGAACCGATATCATGTCTCGATACATCTTGACTGGGAATATTTAGGACAATATGTTTCTTTGTGATAAATTTCTCAAGATTACAATACATTACAGTTGCTATCACATAAGATATCATTTAAGGATTTTTTATTAAATATACTTAAATTAAAAAAATAATATAATATGGATTGATAAGTCTATTATAGAAAGAAAAACACCATTTATTTCAAACGAGATTTTATTACAAAGTAAATAATTTATAGTGAATTAAAAAATTGCCCCTAAGGCATGCTCATAACTCTACCAATCTCCTACTTGCATATGGGGCCAATTATGGAATCTCAGTCCCATCATTTCGATCAATTTGGTAAGAACTGACCGAGCTAGTTCATTCATGAATGGATATGCTATTTTGTATTTGGTATCTGCTCTATCAATTACTACTTCTTTATTAGCAATGAATTCTCAAGGTGGAACTTCCAAGGTATGTGTTAGTCACTATGCACGGGATTGAAGACGGCCAATAGTAATAAATAATGTAAATGCATTGGAAATAGTAGAATATATCACACAGTCCATTTTATACTGGTTCGGAGCACCTCTCTAAATTTTGTCCCAAAGCACCTTTAGGAATTTCACTATCAACACCCTCACTTCAGCCAGAGGAACAAGTTTACAGACTTAGCTTGAACAATTGAATAGGAGTTCTACACTAACTGCTTAAGGACTCTGCAATAGGACTTCAATCTTTTTTTTTAAAAACAAATAACTTAATTATATATTGTGGTCTTAAATACACTGAGTAGGCGCACTGGAATATAACTTCTACAACCTTCAAAAATGATGTAGAGGATAAAAGTGAATCAAGATTAGACTCAAATATTGTAGAGTGAAAAAGCGCTAGTCTAAATTTGCTTTTGGAATGAATATAGAGTTTAGAGCTTTTGGAAGCAATATGCGAGTGGTTTCAGAGTATATGATTATATGGTTTAGGAATGGTGGGAGGCTTATATAGGAGTGATAAGATGTCGCTGAACATGAGCAATCATTCACCAATTCAGTTTGGAAAAGATGCATCCATTGAAAGATTACAACACTTCAAAACGATGTTTGGAAGGGCATTTAACTATTAGTTATATAACGGTAATATAATGAGCTGGGGCGAGCTTTAATTTCAAAAATTCGCTTGGTGCGGTTTGTAATCATGCGTATCTCCCCTTGGTGTGTTAGGTTCGAGTCTCGCCTTGTTTAATTTTTGAGCAAGTTATTTTAATTTTCTCTGCTTATTATGTAACTTTACTAATCAACTATTGAGAAAATGCGGCTGTGGTTCGTTGTTATGAGTACGTGCTTTCTCTCATGTAGCCTAGGTTAGAATCTTGCTTTTTCCACTTTTACATTTTGATTTTTCTTATGCAATAAAACAAAACCGCTAACAAACTTTGAACACTGTTGGTTGTAGTGTGGTTGGTAGAGAGTCATGTCTTGTTCTTTGGCACTCGAGCTTAAGTCTTGTTTTGTCTAATTTTTCATCAAATTATTTCTGCTTTTGTCTTAAATATAAAATGTGCTAACCAAATATAACAGACAGTGCTTGTAGGGTGGTTGGTTGCGAAGTGCACATCTTTAATGCCCACTTAATTGATGTGTCTTATGTTCAAGTCCCATCAGCATCGTTTCCATTATTATTATTATTGTTCCTTTTATGCTGCTATAATCTTCGACGAAGGTCATATAAATTCTATCATCCGTCCTATAGCCACTTGACCTAAAATAACTCAATAACTACATTAGTAGCATTATCATATGGTTTTTATCATCAAAACACCAAAATCTATTTTCAACATTCTCTCACTTTTTGATGATGACAATTATATGACTTTCTAAAATAATTGTATTACTCTCCCTTAAAATTTGCTCCCTCTAAATTTATAAACTCCCCCTACCAATATGCTCAGTTTTCTCCCCTTTTGTCGTCAACAAAAAGGTTAAAAATCAATATAGGTTATGGGTTGTAGATTAATTTAGTCAAAAATAATTTCCTTTAAATACTCTTAATTGACTATAATATCCCAAAAATTTAGCGAGAATTTAATAAGAAAATTTAATTCAAATAAAACAAAGACTAATTTTTTTCCATAGGTGTCCTAATTTAGCTACAACACTTGCATAACTGCGTTCATTGTGATTTTCTAGAAAATTTTCATATATAATACTTCAAAATCGATGTTAGTACGGAAAATCTATGGGTGTTGGAAATTTAAAAATAGAATAAAATTTAAAAATAAAAATATTACAAAAACACACTGTGACCGGTCCACCCAGAAGGGTTGATGGTCGACAGGTAGGGTCGACCAATGGGGATGTGCGGTCAACTGTTGACTTTGTAAAATCAAACATTACCTGAAGCAATTGAACGTCATGATGATTTACTTTGTCGCCAAGCTGAGATATGCGTATCTAGGCTAGATCCGCTGTCTTAAACAAATTGCCAACCCCTATAAGTTCAACCCTAACCTAACCCTAAAATCTATATAAACGTATACTGTACTGAAACTCAATCAAAATCCAACATCCGCTCTAACCTTAAAAGTTCTTCAAAATCAAATTAAAATCAAATGAGAAGAATTACAACCAACTAGATCTAGGAGGCGCAAGCGAACGGAGGGCGGTTCTCAAGCGGAGATAGTTGGAAGTGCTTAGACATAAGGTAAGAGGGAACAAATTTAATTAGTTGATTATTACAATTAAATTTTGCACCATCCTATATGATATAGGATGTTATAAATCTAATTTTAATTGTGAAACCTTAACATGAAACTAGTAATCTAGGGTAGAATTGAAACCACTGTAATCAGACAAATCTGATGCTAAAGCTAGCACACCCCTTTAATTATTTAACTATAAACCATAAAATCTGCATATTCTAAAACTTGAAACCTTAGATTGAACAACTAAAATTGAAATTAAGAAATATAGATTAGTCAAAACAATTGCTTAGGGTTTACTGCAAACATTATATTCAACCAAAATTGAGCTAATTAAAAATCGACATCAGAAAAACACACGAACCCTAAATTTTGAACTGCGATCGGTCGACCCTCACTCCGAGTGGTCGACCAGTTAGGATTAGCAGTCGACCGGTTGTCACCTAAAATGTACAATCTGAACCTCGACATAAGGCCAAGTTAGTAATAAAATTTATATAAATTATAAATTATTTTGCAGGCCTATTTTGGGCTAAGTGTGTATGTTAGAGATAGTAGGGAAGTTAGTTCCCTATAAGAGGATATTAGGTTGTTGACGTATTGCGTAAATATTCTTTACTCAATTTGGAGTCGAGTAATCGACTAAGGGCAATGTATTTTTGCAAAATGACACTCACAAGAAGGTTCTGTAGTGGATGCGCATCATTGACAGATGCCATATGAGTGGGCGCGGTACCAATAGGGGATTCTATTCAGACATAGTCAGGCCCGATGCAGTATGATAAGAGGCAATATTCAAAGAAGCGGCCCGACACAACGGGAGTCTTGGTATGCACGGTTTTGACGCGATGTGATACAGATCAGATTGTAGACACCGGAGCATGCAAAAAGAGGCATACACTACGATCGAGAGGTGGAAACGGTTGCTGTAACGACCCAAAACACTCTATATTTAAATGTCATAATTATTTAAATAATTAAATCTTGGATTTAATGATATAATAATAATTTTTAAGGCTTATTAATCTCTTTTTAATGGTAAATGTCGATGGTAAACCTTTATTTTGTAATCACTATGATTAAACTTGTTTTAATAATAATTCGTTTTAACTAATGTGCGAATTTATCATCCTAGGGCATTGTCTCAAATTTTGACAAAACTAGCGCAATCAGGTTGGAATAATGAGGCAATGTATGTCGATGAGTTTCGTAGCGATCCGGTTATGTGTGGTCGTGTGAACTCGAAATGCATAGTGATTAATTTCAAGAATTCAAATATAATACATATTTTAGTGTAAATATACCCCCTTACTTAACCCTTTTCCTCACTTCTCTCTTTCTTTTCCTTTGTACCTTCAGCAGAAACAGCCGCCACTCTTCCTCTTCTTCAATCAATTATTTTGAGAGCTACAGACATCGTTGGAGGCCTGACTTGAGAAATTCATGCTCGGATGGAGAGAACTTCACACTGGAAATCTTTAGTGGGTGCGGCCTGACTTAAGAATGATCGAAGTTGTGGTGGCCATGCTAGGGTTAGCGCGCTGCTGGAGCAACCAGCCGATGTAGGACGATCGTCAACAGAAAGAACTAGAAGTAACGAAGAGGAAGAGAAAAGGAGAGAAGAGAAAGAAAACATCAAACAATCACAAAACATGTCGTATATCTCACAATGCCTACGATAAAATATAATAGTCATCACAGATATAAAAAAGCGAGATAGTAATAACTAGATGAATCACAGAATCAGAGTACATAGGCTCATATAGTTGTAAAAATAGTAATAGAGTTTAAACAACCGATAAATAAACTCAACTGATAAACTATCTCTAATTATAGAAAGTCAACACTATCAAGGCTCCATAGTGTCACACAGCGGAATAAATAATAATAAGCCTAAAATATAAATATGAGAAAACATCACCTTCTTTTAGTCCAACTGCACATCTCCAAGTGATTTTTACACCTACTATCTAGTCTACTCATTTAAGAGTACCTGAGATAATAAGAAGCAAAGCATAAAATCTCAAGTCACATAATAGTTTGGTGTCTGACTGATAAATAATCCCAAAACACTATGAAAGTCAGCATAGTATATGGAATAGAGAGTATGAGAAATCATACATGACCTATCTGTCCTTGCATCCAAAGAGTTAGCACATAATATATGATATATGCTACTCTATCATAGTTGTCATGAGTGTACTATACGTCAAAGTACTAATGGGTGTTCGGGTATCTACATCAAAGATAACTACATCATGTGACATTCCTAGAGTGATAAATAACCAAAGCAAGCATAACATCCATCATTCATCCTCACATGCCTCACTCAGTGTGTTGGATATATCACACTCATATCCACCATCTCGTCATAAAGGACTACTCAACGTCCTCGGCCACTCGATCTCTGCCATATCGTCACTATATGCTCACGTCAATGGACTATAGCATATAACCCTACCCAGGTCCTAACACAACCGGACTTTGGGGTATGGACAGATCAAGTCCTAATGTCAACGAGCTCTGATCACATCCTCATATATCCTTATCTTACGAGTGTGCCTCATTTTCTGGGGTATCAACAATCCTTTTGCATATGTCATCACTACTAGAGCACATCATAGAACTGTCTCTATGACTTCCATCATGAAGTCATTACGGTCGAGGACTACTCTCGGCAACCATCGTTAGTCATAGAATATCATTGTGCATCCTATAAACTTACTCCACAGCCCCTTCAATCTGACTACTATGCATCTTGAAGTGTAGTTATCCATCATCGAAGCCATCGCTTCCAATCATGGAATCATCATTATCGAATTATGAAGTCATCACGTTGAAGTGTCACATCTTTGCTTCACTGTTAAAACCACTCACCAAAGAGCAATAACATCAAAATTGAACGTTGAATGAATGAACCATCACATCATGCTCTCTAAGCCTCTCTAACATCCATATCAAAACAGGCCAAATTGACCATCATAAATAGTGGTAGATATCGACCACTCCAGAGTAGTCAATAACAACCACTTTGGTTGTGTACTTACCAAAAAATGGTTGAGTACAAACAAAATGATAACGTCCAACATCATTTTGAAAAATGAAGCACATCTTGAAATCCATCTTCCGTTTTCAGATCAATTCGCATGCATGAAACTCTGTGCACGAAATCCTATCCACTAGGATATTTTCTAATACTATATCGCCTTCGATCAACATTTTCAACCAAACCAAGCAAATAAGCATATATGAGACCAATAATATAATGCCCGACCCCTATACCCATGCCAACCAAGAGCAATACTAAGTATTACCGTCAGAAAGCATGGAGAATGAGACCTGATAGGGCTAAATGTTGTACTCACTCCCTTGAACTAACACTGGCATGAATTTTTTTTATGACTTTTTTACTTATCATTCGTGCTCAGTCTCGGTTCAAAGCAATGGTACAAGATATTTTTTTTCCAGGTTACATAATACAGAATATAATAGAACATAAAACTCAGCACAACAATAACAACATAATACATATCATAATAGTAATGTCCATAATACATGATACCACCCCCAAAATGCATAATAGCATACATACCATAATAGATTACTAACTACTATTAAGTCCATAGCTTCATAGTCCAAAACCCTAAAACATGGAAAAGGATAAGAGTGCTGCTACAGTCCACGAAAACCTAACCTATCAACAAATCCTTAGACTGACTTGAGGATTATAAAAACAAATCACACAAGTCAGACTATTTCTAGTGTGAGTGAAGTGAGATCTATGGACAATGAATAAGTTAACCAATGTATATAAAGGTAAAATGTGCCACATTTATAAGTCAACATGGGGCATAAGTGTGTGTGTACCATATATGAAAAAAAAATTAATTTCATAATCATCTCATTATAATAAGTAATAATTTAAGTAAAAGTATCATATGTAACTCAATTCGATACAAGCTCCAATTATCATATGTAAAGCAATATGATAATAAATAAGTCCGCACACACATTCTCCAAAGATACTGGATTTTTCCAAATCAATTAAAGCATTTTCCACTAAATAAGAAAACAATAAGATGAAAAAAAAATTTCATTATGGGAAATATGGGATAAATATAACCCGACTCATAAAATATACCAAATAAACAGACATTAGAGTTGTAAAATCACAATGGTAGAGCACAAGCGCGCGCGGAGACATCAGCATCGTAACCTACTCATAACGCCATAACACGCCTGGCGATCAACCTTGGATAACCAAGACGGTCTAAGGCGAAGGCCGTATGCTACCCATTCACGGAACTACACGTGGGACACCCACGTCTCCATCCATCACAGTCTGCGACCCACCGATTGGGAATCTCGATCGAAAAACAAAATTACCCCTATGTAGCAGACCGTTGACCATTTGATGGTAGAAGGGCAAATGACATACCACCGATTCAGGTAGCGATCCTGAATCCGATCGACCAAGACGGAGTTTTGGCCCATTGGTACAACAGAGTCCAATCTATCCCAACCCAAAACCAAAAAGGATTTTTAAGTATTATTTTATAAAAACGTTCCATAAAAATCCATAATGTTATAACTTTCAAACACTTTTAAAATAAAATTAATCATGGCATCATCCTAAAAAAAATCCTTAGATAAACCCAAAATATTTCTCAACAGTTGTATATAAGTTAGCGAAACAGAAACGCTTGTCCATAGATAGAAATATAGAAAAATCTCCTTTTCGCCTTAATACACAAGTACCCCATAATACTTATGTCAAGAAACATAAAACTTAATTTGTTATTTTGAATTTTTTTAATTATGAATTAAACTTTCTAACGTGATACAAAAAGGAATTTCCTTCCAAAAGTTTAGATGAAAATGAATTTCTTATTTCAAGCATGTTGCATCAAAGTTAATTAAATGAAAAAAATATAATACTTTTCAAATAAAAAAAAGTTAAATTCATTTATTTAATTTTTTTTCTTCGAAAAACAGTTCAAAGGAGCACATCCATGCCTTACCAGTGCAGCCGATTAGGCTATAGGTTTGCACTGCTATGAGTGGCAGCTACTGCAGCCTTGTAGCTGCAGGCGACGCTATAACTGCAGCTAGGGTACCCGCAAGCTGCAGCCCCTGCAGCATAGCTGCAACCGATGTAGCGTGTCCAGTTTCGCCTGCAGTTGCTGTTGCAGACTGCGGCGACAGTTGCAACAATGCCAAAACAATTATTCTTTTTTCCCCTTTCTTCCTCTCTTTACCTGAATGCTTATAATCTATTATTAGAATTTTGACATAACTTACTTTTTTATATAGGCATTTTATCATCCATGTTATATGCATCACCAAGCATATTATACGTATCATCAATTCGCACATTCAAAAGCTCATTATATGCATCACCATGTCATTCAATCAATTTTTTTTTATACCAAACTTCATCTTTAGGACTAAATGAAAACTCAAGATATAAAATGAAAAGAGAAGAATCAAAACTCCACTCACCTAAAACTTCAAATAGCAATCTTCAAGCCCTACAGTAGCTGCTTTTTGATTGCTTCTCCTTCACCTTCCAATTGCTATCAAAAATAAAAAACCTAAGTAATTATTCATTGAAAAAGAGAGAGATAAAGGATCACAGGGCTTACACTTAGAAATTGGGAATCTATCTTTTAGATTTTGATTTCAACTTCAATTTAAGTATTGGATGAGATGATTAGAATTTTAGGTTTTGAGTTTTTTTTCTTTCTCTATTTCAGGAAATGAACGTACTGTAAGCAGGTAAGGAAGGGGAGGGAAGTGATTTAACATAGAAGCCCCTCTATAGAATTTTCATTATAAATATCTTCATTTCTTTTTTTATTCTTTTTTTTTAATTTAAACTAATGATTACAAGTTGTCCTTTTTGTAGATATTTTTACTTTAATTCGTTTTATATTTGTCTCTAGATTTTTCTTACATAATATCATAAAGAAGATTTTTTTCTTCTTCTTTTTTTCCTTTTATTTTTCCTTTATGTATAATATGTAAATTAGTATGAAATCTTATTTTTATTTTAATTTAACATCACATTTTACATTTAATTGAATTTTTCCTTAATGTAATTCTTTCATGGAAATGCTTACAACTTTAACAAACTTTTTAAATAATAATAATTTTTTCTTCTCTTTCTTCTTTTTTTCTCTAAAAAAATTAGTTCATTTGCTAAAAATAAATTTCTCTATCAAAATAAAAGATGCAATTCATTGCACTATATTGGCTTAGATGATTCATTGATCATTTATTTTCCTCTCATCCACATTAGTATTTTATTTTCATTTATTTATTGTTTTACTTTTATTCCAAAAATATTTAAATTTTTATTATTGTGGTTACCAAATTAATTATTAATTTATTAGTTGATTCCTAATGTAGTATCACTAAAAATAGGGTTGTTACAGACTTCCTCCCTTACAAAAATTGTGTCCTTGCAATTTTACCTAAAGGTGATATCTGTAACTTTATTAATTGATCCCAACTCTAAAAGATTAGACATACCTTACTCGAGTGCCATACAATTCAGGGTAATGCCTCTGCATCGACTCTTGTGTTTCCCAGGTGCAGTCCTACGGATTACTGGACCATTGCACCTTGACCAAAGGAATGACCTTACTACGAATCTTCTTCGTTTCAGTAGCAATGATACGAATAGGCTCTCAAGTATATGTCATATTAGGAGCGATCTCAAGCTGCTGCAACTACTTTAGCTCTATCACCTCCTCGGAATCCCATAAACATTTTCTCAATTGTGACACATGAAAGTCGTTGTGCACACTCGATAAGTGTTTAGGTAGAGCAATTCTATGGGCTAGCTTCCCAATCTAATCTATAATAGGATAGGGTCCAATAAATCTAGGAGCAAACTTACCGGTCTCGCTGAATCTCATTACCCATTTTAAAGGAGTAACCTTCACGAATACTTGATCTCCCACACTAAACTCCAAGTCCTTTCTTCTTCAATCTGCATAGGACTTCTGTCTATCCTGGGCCTCCTTCATCCTTTTCTTAATCACTTCTACCTTCTTTGAGGCTTCACGTACACTGTCAGGACCAAGAACCAACTTATCTCTTGTCTCTAGCCAGCATGCAGGAGATCTACATGGTCTTCCATATAGTGCTTCAAAAGGAGCCATGCCTATACTGGACTAAAAGCTATTATTATATGCAAACTCTACAAATTATAGGTGGTCCTTCCAAGACCCTCCAATATCCAAAATACATGAGCGCAACAAATCCTCTAATCTTATTGACTCGCTCAGTTTGCCCATCAAATTGAGGATGATAGGCTGAGCTAACATTCAACTTTGTCCCCAAAGCTACTTGTAAGCTCCTCCAAAATCCACTGGTAAATAATGGATCCTGTCACAAACTATAGCACTAGGTACACCATGGAAATGAACAACTTCCTTCACATACAACTTCGCCATATAAGGCATGGTTCTCTTTGACTTGACTGGGATAAAATGGGCAAATTTCGTCAAACGGTCCACCACTACCCATATGCCATCATGCCTTTACTTCGATTGAGGCAAGCCATCAATAAAGTCCATAGATACATAAACAAAGCATTAATGAAATACTTATTGGATCACATTAAAGAATTTATATAAGTGAACCATTTTAAAATTTAAATTCACTTATACCTGATCCCACTTCCATAGCGAAATCTCCAAAGGCTAAAGAAGACCGCTTGGATTCTAGTGCTTGCATTTCACCATTTGGTAGGTAATACAATTCTTCACATATTCACCTATATCGCGCTTCATACCTTCCCAGTAATACAGGCACTTCATGTCCATGTACATCTTGCTACCGCCTGGGTGAATGGTATAACACAAACAATGGCAGTCATTCACCACCTCACACCGAAAGCTCTGCAATATTTAGTACAAAGATCCCGCCCTTCTTCCTTAAACATCCCTGAGCATCTAACTCAAAACCTTTCAGATCATCAGCCTCTTCTCCATTCTTCAGCCAATTAATATGGTCTAAAGCAACAGAGTCTTCTTTCTGAGCAAGAGAAATCCTATCCATAAGACTTGGTCTCATAACCAAACTAGCCAACATCCTCCTAGAGCTATGAGTGGGCATGCCATTCAGCCACCATTATCTATACAACTGCCTGGTGTTTACGGCTGAGAGCATCTATGACACAGTTTCCTTTCCTAGGAGTATAATGGATATCAAAATCATAGGCTGCCAAAAACTCCAACCATCTTTGTTGGCGCATGTTCAGTTCCTTATGGGAAAATAGGTATTTCAAGGACTTATGGTCTGTATAAAGAACAAACAGCTCACCCATAAGATAATGTCGCCACAACTTCAGAGCAAAGACCATGGCTGCTAGCTCCAAATCATGAACATCATATCGAACCTCATTAGGCCTTAATCGCCTGGATGCATAAGCTACTACCCACTTTTTCTACATAAGTACGGCTCCCAGGCTATACCCACTAGCATCTGTATAGATCACAATATCTTGACTGCCCTCTTGAATCACCAAAACTGGTGCATTAGTGAGCATCTCCTTCAACTTGGAGAAAGCTTCTTCACTTTATTTGTCCACTCATACTTGACTCCTTTCCTCGTCAGCCTTGTCAAGGGAGTCACAATCTTGGAGAAATCTTTAATAAAATGTCGGTGGTAACCAGCTAGTCCCAAGAAGCTCTGTATCTCGATAACAGATTCAGGTCTCTTTCAATTCTTTACGGCTTCGATCTTAGAAGGATCCACAGCCAGACCAGCATCGGAGACTATATGTCCTAAAAAATTCACCTCCTTCTACCAAAAATGGCACTTGGAGAACTTAGCTTTCAGCTTATGTTCCCTTAAGGTCTCCAAAAAAATCCTCAAATGTCCTTCATGCTCTTGCTCGGATTTGGAATACACTAATATGTCATCAATAAAGACTAAGACAAATCGGTCAAGATAGCTCCTGAATACTATATTCATCAGGTCCATAGAATATGAAGGAGCATTCGTAAGCCCAAACGGCATTACCAGCCATTCATATGAACCATAACGAGTGTGAAAAGAAGCTAGAGGAATACTATCTTTCGCTACTCTTAGCTGATGGAACCCAGTGGTTAAGTCCAGCTTGGGGAAGACCTTTGCTCCACTCAACTGGTCAAAAAGATCATCAATACGAGACAATGGATACTTATTCTTTACAGTCAGCTCTTTAGCTTCTTGTAGTCAATGCACAAATGAACTTCTTATGAAGTTCCTCCATCTCGAATCGAGGCAAACGAGTAGGTGGTCAATGGACTGGTTGGGCTCCAGGGATAAGGTCTATGTGGAACTCCACAGCCCTTTTGGAAGTTAGGCATATAACCGGCTCAAATACATCACCAAAATCCCTGACAATGGATACTCTGGCTATCTCATCATCATCTCGCGAATCCATAGAAAAGAGAAAAACATGAGCATTAGAGCTTGGTACATCTAGAGTCACATTAATAGCCCTTTATAGGATGGATGCTTCAAAGTAACAACTATGTCTGAGCATGAAAGATGAGCCTTATATTGATCCAACCAATCCATCCCCAAGATAATATCAAAGCCAAGGTTCTCAAACACATGAAGATCATAGGAAAAAGAGAGTCCGCATACGAAAAGCTCAAAGCCCTTACATAACATTCCAAGTGTTGCAGACCCACCATGGGATTCACAACCCTTAGAGATGTCACGAGGTATACAACTTCTATGTCATATCTATCAACTAACTCCTTAGATATGAAGAATGGGAGACACCAGTGTCAAAGAGTATACGAATAAAAGTATCTCTGAAAGGGATCATACCTTCCATGATTGCCACTTGCTTTCCCTTCCTCTGGCTAGGACCTGTATCTCTAACAAGCATACAAATGTCTATAATAGCCCACATACATCTATAATAATACAATACAATGCAACCAAGCAACCAATGTGGGGTCAATAACAAAAATAGCCAAAGTCTAACAATATCTTCAAAATAGCGTGTCAATGGAAAAAATTATATTTAATTTAAAATATTTTTAAACACTTTTAAATTCTTTAATAACATAAGATATGGATTTAAGTATTTTAGAAGTCACATTTTAAAATTAGAAATCATTTCAAAACATTGTTTTAATATTATACTAACAACCATAGAATGGTGGGAGACAATATCACACACTTTAACAAAAGCTAACCAAATCAAAGTCAAATCATAGAGCTCTCCATCATGAGTGCAATGCAAGATGCGGCGTCCAAAATGGACCTCGTATGTAAAAAATATGCACAGTATAAAATTTTGGATTAAATAAACAATTTATTAACTTAATTAAATAATTAATTACCTATTTACCTTAATTAAGCTTTCTTCCCTATCCTAAATCACTTGTATGTGCACAAGATATGCATAAGCAAACCCACTTCATTAAATACTTTCTCTCATCCCTATCTTATGAATTACTCAACGGAATCACGAATTGCTTTCGCCTACGCACCACGCTATGCAAGCTCTCTGCCTTGAAATCAAAATGGTGAAGCTCGATCACACTTAGTGAAAAGCGACATGATGGTTTCCTTCATGATCGTACCATGGACACATTTTGCATTCTAGATTGGGCTCGACAAGATTTGGTAGGAAGGTTCTATTCATGAAGGGAAATCCAATGATAATCCTATTTCACCTATTATCGCTTTTATAATGGCAAAGTGAAACCTCGGTTGTTGAGCTATGTATGACCATCACCAAAATCATCATCGCACCCCTCCAAACTGCCATAGATGTGTAGCCCTCCTCCATACAATCTCAATAAACCTGGTTTCATAACTTTTAGTAGAGTGTATCAACCGATCTTGATTTTTGAAATATTTGATGGAGTGGCGGCCATTGATTTTGTTCCAGGCAATGGAACAGTAACACGAGATTTATGAGATGAGGGTATTATTTAAGTAATATATTTTATTCTGTTTATTTGATTTCTTAAATAAATGATCATACATTTTGAGCTCACACGACAACATGGTACGTTCGATTGCAACAAAACTCATTTGCGTACATCACCTCATTTTCTAGTCCCGATGGTACAAATTTCATCGCTATCCGATACATTGCTTCAGTATGTTAATTTTAAGTTTTTCGAGATCATTCCGACTATCGGATCATCCAATCTTCAAATATAGCAACGCTTATATTCATTTTAATTTGCAATGTCGATAAGAACTCAACGGAAGTGGTCTCGAGTCCTGATTCGATCTTATGCATAAAATCATATTTTTGGGGCCATCAACTAATTGATGATTCAATTTTTAAACCAATTATTAAAATAACTTATTGTTAAAAATACGGGTCATACACTCTCCTCCCCTTAAATGGATTTCGTCCTCAAAATCCTAGGGATAAAGCAACACAACCTAATACCCTCACATAAGCAACGACAAAAGAAAAATCATAGCTTATCAACTCATGACAACAATCACTGAAAGCGATCCCAAAAAAGGGAATAGACTCGGAATTAGCTAGGAGCCATCATCCTCATCCCTAAGTATAATCACTATCAAATCCAAATCAATGTGGCTAAACCAAACTCTAAGTTACACAATTATTTCCAAAGAAACAGACAATGGAAAACCAAAGCACAACTCACCAATCGAAAGGCAAGTCAACTATATATCATACATTACCCAATCTCTAAACTATCTGCAATGTCTAATATCCTATACATTGAATTTTCTCTCAATTTTGGCTTATGTCATGGAAAATTTTGGCAGCACCTCTTTTACACATATAGGTATGAGAAAAAAATCTTAATACAAAATAGATATATATACATCTCATATCTGAGGCATTTCAAATATGAGGTATCTTGTTTTCGAGGACAACCAAGCATATATACCCAAATCTACACTACTGATGTTACATACCTCTTTTATAGCAAGAGCATACCATTTGGATGCGAATAAAAGTGATTAAACATCCAAATAGCCAACACTTGCTTCCGTGTACCTGAATATGTACTCAGCTAAGAGGACTAAACACAATAGAAACATCATCATGTATCTAAGTTTATTATATCGTATATATGGCAATCGTCTCAAATAAATATGCTATATAAAAGCATAAATATCCCGCATGTCTAACAACCATACAAGCATAAGCTGTCATATCAAATACCAACAATCAAACATCAAACATGCATATATAAGTTCAAACATCAAAAAGTAACATCCATGTCTACCCTAACATGCAAGGAACTAAACGATCTAGTATAATACATCAACCATGATATCTAATATGAAAGCTGACAAAAAATAGAAATCTCCCATAATAAAGAGCTTCAAACAAGTGGTCCTCATTCCCTCATTGGTGTCTCGTATGCAATCGCCTTCGCTTTTACTCCACCAAACCTTTACCACTCCACCACCTTCCTCCTGACCTATTTCGTATCATGTCCATTAGTAAGAATAGGCTAACATGGTCTTGAAGTTCTTGATTCAGTCTTGATATCTTCAAGATGATTCGATGCCAAATTTCCAAACGCCTCTCATAAATTCTCCCAAAATCCACTAGTGAACAATGGGTTTCAGCCACTTATAATGCTCTTGGCATACAATGGAATCACACTATCCATTCCACATATAACTCAACTAATTTTGACGCTATTTCACTGGAATTAACGAATATAAATTTAGCATTCTTCGCCACTCTATCGACTGTGGCCCAAATTCTAACGTACTATTTAGTCCTCAACGTTCCATAGATAAAGTCCATTAATCTCTATTCCCCTTACCACATAAGAATCTCAAGTGGTTGTAATAACCTCTTGGCTTCTTCTGTTCAGTATTTACTAGCCGACGATTCATTCATCCCGAAATGAATATTCGATTTCCTTCTTCATCTTTTTCTAATAAAATGTCTACCTAGTGTCATGGTGCATTTTATTATCATTGGGATATATAATCAATCTCGAATGAGAGCACTCTCGTAGCACCTCATCCCTTGACCTATCGACTTCGGGAATAAACAATATCTCATTGTTACGGAGCCAACCATCTCGGTCGAGTTTGCACTGCATCACATCTACAGACACTACTCATTCCTTTAACTTAGTCATGATCTCCGCTAATCAAGCCTCCTGCCTCTGACTAGTACCAATCTGCTAAATCAAAGTAGGTTTGATAGTCAAACTAGCCATCATCTTTGGTTGTATCTCACATCAAGTTCTAAAGTCATAACCAGCAATAACTCTAGCAATTCCACTCTAGGAATATTGCTCCTAAACTAGTACGTCTTCCACTCAAAGCATCAATAAATGCATCTTCTTATAGATAGAGCCTCCAAACTCTTAAAGCAAATACTATCTTTCCCAACTCCAATTATGAGTCGAATACTTCCTCTTTTGTGGTTTCGATTGTCGATTAGCATATGTGACAACCTTACATTTCTACATCAATACTACACCTATTCAAGTACCACAAGCATATGTGTATAGTATCCACTCTTTATTCCCACTCAGAATGATTAACATCAATGCACTCGTCAACCTTTCTATCAGAATCACTAACGCGTGTCCATACCTCGCATACCAAATAAAAAGTCAGATTCTTCTCGTCAAATCGGTTAACGATGTGCTACTTTTAAGAAGTACTCGGTAAAACATATATAACATCTAGACAATCCAAGGAAACTTCTCATCTGTACCACTGTCGGGTCTATTCGAATCTAAGACTACCATAACCTTTGTAGGATGTATAGCGATGTCCTACTCCAAAACAACATGATCCAAGCATCTCACTTCCCTCCTCTAGAAGTGACATCTCAAAAATATCATCATTAGTCGGTGCTTTCTCGACACCTACTATACAATCATCAATCGTGTATTGTGCTCCTCTTTTTTCCATGAGTAATCGAAATTATCATCAATAAGCACAAGCGCAGACTCACTCAAGTGATCTCTCAGAACATAGTTTATGAGATCAACAAAGCATGATGATGCGTTGGTTAACCTGAATGGTATAACCAACCAACCAAAATTCAAAGTAGCATATGAAACGTTGTGTTCGATACAATCTCTCTAGATACTCTTAGTAGATGAAATCCCATCGCAAGTTCCAACTAAGAGAACACTTTCACACTATGGAGCTGATTGAATAAGCCATCAATAAGCGGGAGTGAATACTTGTTCGTCATCTCATTCAGCTCATGGTAATCAACATACAACCTCAAAGAGCCATCTGCCTTAGTGGAAAACACTGCAGGTGCATCCCACTAAAAAGTGCTTCTACGAATGAACCCTCGCATCAAAAGGTCATCCGCTTGCACCTTTAACTTCCTTGGGCATCATCTTTCTTAAAGGCATAACTACTGGTTTAGCACCTCTGACCAGATCAATACGGAACTCTATCCCCTATGTTGTGGTAATTCGGTTACCTCATCGAATGTGTTCAGACACTCTTTAGCTATAGGCACATATGGCAACTCATCGTGCGAGATATCGAGAGAATATAGAAAGCTAACCATCACCTCATCGTACGACGGTAGCCGAACACTATCTTTCGCTCATCATCAATCCCTAAAGTCACCAACGACCTCTTATAATCCACAACTATTCCGTACCCCTTCAGCCAGTCGATTCCTAGACTATAACATTGAACCAATTAAGAAAAATAATCAATAACAAACAAACATCCATGACCCGAAAAGGTAAAGTCTTGATAAACCATTTATAGGCTGGCTAAGCACCCAAAAAGGTTTATTGTAATTTTAAAGGTCGATTAACAATTTTGGGTCCTAATACCTATATATCTACAAATCACTACATATGAAGGAATATGAAATTTCAACGTCAAATACAACATGTATGAAATTGCCATAAGTGGAAAGCATACCTCAAGTGGTGATGCTATTTTCCTTCTCTACCGTCGATGGAGCACTTAACGAAATTAGAATGGCATTCAATGAATATGCTTCAATGGTTTTTCCCTACTTATTCAGTTAGGATAATATTCCTCTACACTAGGTATAGGCTCTTACGTCATAAAGCCTTATCAATCAACTTTTCGAAGGGGGCAGAGATAAAAAGGAAACATGGAAATTTAGTAACCTTTTTAATTAACGGTTGAATTTGAAGGATAAAGTATCAAGTCGGACATTCCATAATAGTGTGAAGAGTAAATACCACCATATATCTTTCCACCTAAGTATGGTTGAAATAATAAGATCCTTGCGTAAGAAAGATTGAAAGCTTGAATTGGGTGAACATATTTCCAAGTAAGGAAATAGTAGACTAAGATGCCTTATTACATCATGAATGCTATATATGCGAAAAGTTTTTCGATTTGAAGTATTATGAGATAAGTAAGGCTTACTTCAATCTATATTAATAGTGTAAAGTAAAAAATAGGCATTTGCTTGATTACATTAGGCAAACTTAAATGGAACAGTAAGTATGGACTTGGCGCCATGGCAACATGATATTAGTTGATACCATATAGATAAGAATAGGATACATGCAAGTTATGGGAAGTCCAGGTATTGTGTTGTTCCCTGTAGGCTATGGGCAGACCAAGTGGAAAAGAATGGAAATGTATTTATTTTATACATGTTATTGGAATTGTATCTTTGTAGATGTATTCGATGTATGCCTAATGTAGATCTTGGAATTGTAGGGTTAAGTATATCATAAACTGGAATGTGGGAAATAAGAGAAAAGTAGTCTACAAAATAATGAAAACCATCATAAAGGAAATAGTATAATAAATTTTGGATTTGTAGACCTACATGATCTGAGCAAGTTAAAATGTTGAGTTAGTCATTGTAGCAAAATTTTGAGTAATTGGTATGGAGTAGTAAACACCAAACTGGAAGTTGTTTTTGATTAAATTGAGTGATCCTCTTAAGGAGGAGAGCACCCATGTAATTTATTTCATACTTAAAATAGGAGATGCCAATAAGTCTGGTAGGTAGCAATAACCCCTCTTACATAAAATATATAAAAAACCTACATAAAAATGAAAATAAAAAATTAAAAATTAAAAAACCCCAGACCTATAAAATAGTGGACAAAAGAGATGCTAAAAACTAGAGAATACTACACTAGATAAAGCCCAAGTAAGTCACAAACCATAACAGTTTGGCCATTGCGTGCAGGTATGATTATTGTAACGAACAAAATTTTTCGCGCTCGAAAATCGACATCCATACTCACATCGTACTCGAATGCCGTAGATTCGACTGTTCAAATCCGATTCGCCGGAGCTTATAACACAATTAAGTAACAACATAGCGGAAGAAAAAGAATAATACATTGATATACAACATTGATACAATATCTGATACAATGAATATCAATATACATCAGAGACATGATACAAGAAATAGCAGCGGAAAAGAAAAATAGACAACATTAGCAGCAGAATAAATAACTCTAAGATAGTCTTTAAGGAAGAACTCCAAAACTGTAACTCCATCTCCAAGAACCAATCCATTTTATAGCTCGAACTCCCAATAACGATGCACTTAGACAAGCAAGTATCGTCCGCATCCAACGATTGGACTAGCTCCAGATAATCCACTAAACCTGACTAATTGAAAAAAAAACCAACTCTAGGCTGCCCGTGTGGAAAAAATTTGAGCACCCAGAGTTTAGGAAAGAAATAATAAACTCCGGATCAGTCATGGGACTGGTGTGAGTAACGAAAACAGTTTATCTTTAAAAACAAACAAAGAAACATTTTAGAATAAATTCGAAATGCTTTTAGAAAATGAAACTACCATAAGGCCTCCCGCACACACACACAATGCAAACGCAGAATCGGAGGAGATTTCTCCTTATGATAGTTAAATATGCTTGATACGCAATTTCTTTGATATTATTACTATAAGTGCAAAGTGCAGAAAACATTTTGAAAGTATAATATTAATCTTAGCCAACATACGACCATTATCGTATGCCTACTATAGCTACCATGTTCAATAGAAGGTTACCGCCACTTTCCATGGCAGGTTATACAAATAAAACCGGACAGGGCACGTATTTTTTAAATTGGATTTCCAACAAATGGTCAGGCTAAGGAACTTCCCATATCGAAATGGAACGCCTCTGGAAGGACGTCCCCGAGCATCCCAAATGGATCTCTGCCAACACAAAGCCGGTGTACTCCCTGCCCGAGAGTATCAACCTCAGATATTCCATCCCCGGTCGTAACCAACCTTTATCCGGGATCCCGATAACCAACAACACCACACAGTAACAGATATAATGTATCCACATGAGTAAGTATCTGGGCTCCATACCATGATACTACCCCTATCCAGAAGAAATGGATATACCTTAGGGACGTGATCCCTGAAACCTTGCTGCATTCTTTCCTATTTCGACCATTTTCTGAGTTGTGAGGTTCGACGAAGTCTCGTCCACAAAGCTACGCTTTTCACAAAAGACACGCTTCGATCAACAAATGATCAGCAGCACTCAGCATGCCACACTACCAATTTTGGGAGTATATCACTGATAACCTTCAACTACATAACCACTGAACTCATACATTTCAGAGAAGGGTGTTAAGCTAAGAGAATAAATTCTACGCCACCAACAGAAATGTATTTGAAAGAAATCTGCTTTATATCTCAAATTGTAATGCCAGACATACAATCCATACAAGTCTGTTTTGGGTTCGAACAGAACCGAAGGCACTTCCAAAGAAGCTCTTGCAATCCGGATATTCACTAGTCACGTCCGGACTTCCCATCTCATATGGAGATCTTTATACCGGGGATCAGCCAGTGCAGAGACAATCGACAAGAAACCCTTTCATTTTTGAAAATATCCGATCTTCACCACCGGTCTTCAAATGCAATCCATACGTCGTATCCCTATTTAAAATGGGTTATACGACATAAAGGTCCTTTCCCGGCTAAACCGAATAGTGAGCACAACATTTAAAACATATGGAATGAGATTTCAATTAAGTCGCAACTTAATAATTCAAAACTTTCTTTCAAATAGTTTAAACAAACTACCATTTCCAAATCTTTAAAACAAAAGATTCATTTCACAAAAGTTCACCCAGATTTCACAAAAACCTATTCATAGATTTCCAAAACAATTTCCATTTTAATTGGATTAACTCATTCAATCTTTATAACAAGGATTTAACTTATAGCTTTCAAACCCGTTTCCAAAGATTTATTTATAACTTGGAAGACCATTTTCATTTTAGACTTGAAAACCCTTTTTAACACCATTTGGAAGTTCACTTCTTATATGAAAGCTTTTATTATTTGAAAACAAATAGTTTTCGTTTCAGAATTTTTTTACATTTATACGAGTTAAAAACCTTGAACTAAATTCAAATTCCCAAATTAATGCCTTTAAAATGGTTGAACCCATATATAACTGGTATTACATCTTTAGTTCCTAGTTTCAAATCATAGAATTTAATTTCAAATTTTGAATTTGAATGTAAATCAATTTATTTCAATTCCAAAACTTAATCAAGTTATTTACGAATAAATTTTATTCCTTGAAATTCCTTTCCAAAAGCTTTTCACTTTAAACCCAATCCATTTCCAAAACATTTGAATTCAAATATTCAAATTTAAAACTATTTCGAAAATATGTGACTTAATCAATTTCCTCGCGAAATCCATATTTGTGTGTGTATAAGTGTGGTCTAGGGGTTTAACACAATAGTGCAACATAATTCAATCATCATAGATCAAAACACAGAAATATAGTTGATAAGCGATATAAATTATAACGCTTATCGTCCATTCACAGATAATAAACAAATGTAAATAAACAAACTATACACGGTCACAGAACAAAATATCACAGATTAGATAGGACAATCAATTCAAGGCATCTCATATAATACAATCATTCATAAGTAAGGTCAAGCATTTAATAATCATTCATAAACAGGATTAATAAATCATTTAATCCTAATTTATTCAAGTTATTTCCAATTTAAATTAATTATTTATGAATTAATTATTCAATCCTGATTTATTAATCTACAAATCGTTTGATATAAATTATTTTATCAAACACTTTAATTAATTATTCTTATTAAATTAATTAGATTAACCTTAAGTTAATTACAAATTTTTTTAAATTAATTTCATTAAATAATTATCTTTAAGTAATTCATTATCTTTATAAATAAATCAACATTCTAATTACGTTAAATGTAATTTCATCTTAATCACTTGATTAATTAACTTTAATAATTAACTACTTACAATAACTAATTAATCTTCAATTAATTATAATTCATTAATTAATAATCTTTAATTAACTATCATTCAATTAATTATCCTTAACCGGCTACAATAAGTGCTTATCCAATTCAAAATGACTTACCATTTAACCTTAGCCAAATTTAAATATAAATTTATAACTTTTTTTAAAAGAAATGAAAAAAAAACATTTATTACTTATATAAGAAAAGCCTTTAAATTAAACTACTTAATTTTTAGATAAAAATTTAGCTTTTTAAATTACATTGTATTTTAACTTGCAAATTTCAATTTAAAACAATTCATTTAATCTTTCATTTAAAATCCTTAAATAGAAGAATTTTATCAAAATCAAACTTAAACATTTGTTTGGAACTAATTACCTAAAAAAAAAATTAATTTAAACTTGTTTTAAAACATTCAGATTTAAAAACTTTGGTTTTAACTTGCTTTTAAAAACCTGATTTTTTATTCTTGATTTAAAACCCAAATTCATTTTTAAACCTTGGATTCAAAAGTTCACTTGAATTTGTTTAAAAACTCAAAACAACTTTGCTACCAGGTTCTATAGAAACTGGAACAAGACAACAGACTCGAGCCAGAGCAAAATTCTTCGAGTCTTTCCCCCTGCTACTTCAAGTCAAGATCCTAAATACTTCGAGTAAGATACTTGAACTACTCGAGTTAATCTCGAGTTCCATTCACTGCTTCAACCCAAAAACTACCACCAGAAACAAAAGTGCATGGTGCACATGCACCGTGACTCCAGCCACTTCCGATCATCCATGACCATCTCCACTAGTCATCGATCATCCCCAGACCAAACCACGAATATCATAGTTCAACTGGAAACCCAAAATCAAAATAGAGACTTACATCCAAACCTGGAAACAGGAAAGAAACCACCACCTCAAACCTGTCAACACTGAGTTCTCCACTCTCCGACCATCTGGAGGTCTACAACTCCGGCCTCATCTTCGACTACAACCCAACTACCACCACCCCAAAAATCACTGCACTCGATCACCTATTCTAGCCGGGGCGATCAATACATCGAACCTGGTAAAAATTTAGGGTTCCAAACAAAGCATCATCACCTCTGCCTCCTCGATGATTTGCACCACGATCAAGAATTTTTCCTAGATACTACGGTCGCTCCTCCATCAACAGGATGAACCCCGACTCCTTCATCCGACTCCTTCAGTCACTTAGATCACCAGGGATTCACAAATTACCTTTATTTGATCAAACCCAAACTACACCTTAAATGCTTAACTAAAAATAGAGATTCTTGTTTCAAAAATAAGTTTTAGTCTTAGTAGTTGATTCACATATCTGAACTCATGAATTGTAAAAATTAAATTTTAACTTATTTAAGTTTTTCACATTGATTTTATATTTCTAGAACCCATACTAGTTGATTTCTTTATAAACAGATTTTTAAACATAATACTATGTTATAACAATCATTTTATATTCATATCTTAAGTCTAATTAAGGATTGGATTAAGAGCAGAAGAATTTTGATGAGTATTTAAGCCTGGAATCAAAACAGAGAGATACACAGAAATGTTTACCATATATTCATACTCAAACAAAGAAATATTTTTAAAAATATACTCACAAATGAACTAACTTTAGAGAGAACGTTCATCAAAATGAATATACATAAAACATTTTGGGATATGATGTTACTCACCTAGCATTTGGAAGAAAGAACAGAGTTGTTTGCAACAGGCTTTGAGAAATTTGCTTGAATGCTTTTAAACTTTAAACTGGATTTGCTTTGCCTTTAAAAACTTTAGTGCTGTGATGCTTTTAACTTGCTTTAGATAACTCAGGTTTAAAGAATACAGATGCTTTTGATTTCCAGTGTGAAGAAAAAATGCAGGCTTCACAGATTTGCTTGCATGTTTGAAATAATTACAGGCTTTGATCAGATTTTTTTTCTTATTTTCTTAGCTTTGAACTGATCGAACTGATGAGGATGGATATGTAGGAAATGAAGTGTTACAGGGTAAGATATTTTGTACAAGTGATATTATCTTATTTTTACCATATCAAAGATATTTTTTTCATTTTATGTTGGCTGGTATAATTTTGAACATCTCGAGTTGACTAAAATGTTGTGTACAGGGTGATATTCTTGTACAACAGGTACAAGATCTTTTTTTTTATGCTCAGATTTTTTTCTTTTGGCAAATGGGGCTGATGCATACTATATGGTGTACTAGAGATGTCTTGCATTAATTGCTCAAGTCCTCTACTTCTTATTTTATTTTTATTTGTCCATACTTATCTTTATTTGCTTTGCTTGTACATGAATATATTTTACTGTCTTCATGCTTTTGCTTTTTTATTTTCAAGGGTTCACATTCCATTTGATTTGTCTACATACTTGAATGTATTCCTTCCTTCAATTTCCTATGTCCAAATATTTATTTTTCTTTACCTTATGTTTTGTCATGTTTCGTATTATCAGACTTATCTTTTGTTTTTTTTTTGACTTATACTTTACAATATAAATGAGCTTCTATTTTAATGTGTTGCTAATGTGTTTTCGTTATATTTTATAATTTATCTTATAAATTTTTTCCTATTTCTAGCTTAAGTATTTATTTTATCTTCATACAAATCGTCTTATATTTCTCTATATATTTATTTCAATAGTTTATATTTTGATGTATTTTATAAGTACATTTTGTTTGTGTTTTAATTTTACTTTCATTTTAACTTAAATATTTATTTCAAAAATTTTGTTATATTTACAAAACTTCAAAAACCCATTTCATAAGATTGAATTCAAATATCTTTATATTATTTATAAATTTCAATTCAATTTAATTTAAATACATTTTTTCAATAATTCATAATTTAACTGATATTTTATATTAATCACCAATTAATTTCACAAATTTTATACAAAAATTAAATTTAATTATCAATGTAAACTTAATAAAATCCGAGATCTTTACAGACTTCCCCCTTAAAAGGAATTTCGTCCTCGAAATTCGCCAGAGAGAGATAACGAAGATAGACAAAAGATAGAGAAATATCTTTTCAGATCAAACTGGATATCAATTCTGCATTTGGCTCACCAAATCAGAATATCAACAATAGATACAAGAAATTATAATAGAATTTCAAATTTGGTTTTAAACGAAATTGTTTTATCGATTCGATCTAAATTTAGCTTCATATTCTATTAATCAATTTAACTCAATTAAAAATTTCAATTTATTTAAATTTTAAATTTCCAATTTATATTCATTAAGGTCTAAAATCAAAAACTGATAAGAAACCGATAAAGATGCGAAGTAAAATTTTTCTACAACGATTCATATGGCCATCATCACATCAAAACTTCTTTCTGATGTTGCTACGAAGAAATCAAAAGAATTTGGAAACGAATCAAAGAAGATTGATAGAGAAAGAATGTTTCCGTTGTTGCAGGGTATTAACCATTTATAGTGATACTCCCCTGTTCCCTATCGTGTCCCCTTCTTGCACTCATACTTACTATCGGTAGATAGTAAGAGAATTTACTGAGGCATTTGAATGGATATCTTAGGGATATACCCATTCTAGGGTATACTTCCCCCTATCTCTAATGAGCCACTTAATGTGTTATACTCCTGAGCTAAAGTTTAACCTAAGCTCTGATACCACTTGTAACGAATCGAAGATCGTGGCGATCGGTAGGCTTTGCAACCATCCCAGACCCACCGTGGCATAACACTAGTACCCTGACCTTGCTTTTACAGCCAGCCTTTCGACTGTCACGGCTTACGCCTAACCAACCCCTATTCACTAAGAGAGGACATGTAGGGGTAGGAGTCACCAAACCGCGAAGCGAGAACCCCCTATCACATTGCACCAAGGTAAACAAGATCAGTCGTGGGACTGGTGTGAGTAACAAAAACAGTTTATCTTTAAAAACAAACAAAGAAACATTTTAGAATAGATTCGAAATGCTTTTAGAAAATGAAACTACCATAAGGCCTCCCGCACACACACAATGCAAACGCCGAATCAGAGGAGATTTCTCCTTATGATAGTTAAATATGCTTGATACACAATTCCTTTGATATTATTACTATAAGTGCAACGTGCAGAAAACATTTCGAAAGTATAATATTAATCTTAGCCAACATACGACCATTATCGTATGCCTACTATAGCTACCATATTCAATAGAAGGTTACCGCCACATTCCATGGTAGGTTATACAACTAAAACCGTACAGGGCGCGTATTGTTTTGATTGGATTTCCAACAAATGGTCAGGCTAAGGAACTTCCCATACCGAAATGGAACGCCTCTGAAAGGACGTCCCCGAGCATCCCAAATGGATCTCTGCCAACACAAAGCCGATGTACTCCCTGCCTGGGAGTATCAACCTCAGATATTCCATCCGCGGTCGTAACCAACCTTTATCCGAGATCCCGATAACCAACAACACCATACAGTAATAGATATAGTGTATCCACATGAGTAAGTATCTAGGCTCCATACCATGATACTACCCCTATCTAGAAGAAATGGACATACCCTAGGGACGCGATCCCTGAAACCTTGCTACATTCTTTCCTGTTTCGACCATTTTTCGAGTTGTGAGGTTCGACGAAGTCTCGTCCACAAAGCTACGCTTTTCACAAAAGCCACGCTTCGATCAACAAATGATCAGCAGCACTCAGCATTCCACACTACCAATTTTGGGAGTATATCACTGATAACCTTCAACTACATAACCTCTGAACTCGTACGTTTCAGAGAAGGGTGTTAAGCGAAGAGAATAAATTCTCCACCACCAGCAGAAATGTATTTGAAAGAAATCTTGTTTATATCTCAAATTGTAATGCCAGACATACAATCCATACAAGTCTGTTTTGGGTTCGAACAGAACCGAAGGCACTTCCAAAGAAGCCCTTGCAATCCGGATATTCACTAGTCACGTCCGGACTTCCCATCACATATGGAGATCTTTATACCGGGGATCAGCCAGTGCAGAGACAATCGACAAGAAACCCTTTCATTTTTGAAAATATCCGATCTTCACCACCGGTCTTCAAATGCAATCCATACGTCGTATCCCTATTCAGAATGGGTTATACGACATAAAGGTCCTTTCCCGGCTAAACCGAATAGTGAACGCAACATTTAAAACATATGGAATGAGATTTCAATTAAGTCGCAACTTAATAATTCAAAACTTTCTTTCAAATAGTTTAAACAAATTACCATTTCCAAACCTTTAAAACAAAAAGATTCATTTCACAAAAGTTCACCCAGATTTCACAAAAACCTATTAATAGATTTCCAAAACAATTTCCATTTTAATTGGATTACCTCATTCAATCTTTATAACAAGGATTTAACTTATAGCTTTCAAACCCGTTTCCAAAGATTTATTTACAACTTGGAAGACCATTTTCATTTTAGACTTGAAAACTCTTTTTAACACGTTTCAGAAGTTCACTTCTTATATGAAAGCTTTTTTTATTTGAAAACAAATAGCTTTCGTTTCAGAAAAATTCAATTATATTTATACAAGTTAAAACCCTTGAATTAAATTCAAATTCCCAAATTAATGCCTTTAAAATGGTTGAACCCATATATAACTGGTATAAAATCTTTAGTTCCTAGTTTCAAATCATAGAATTTAATTTCAAATTTTGAATTTAAATTTAAATCAATTTATTTAAATTCTAAAACTTAATCAAGTTATTTACAAATAAATTTTATTCCTTGAAATTCCTTTTCAAAAGCTTTTCACTTTAAACCCAATCCATTTCCAAAACATTTGAATTTAAATATTCAAATTTAAAACTATTTCAAAAATATGTGACTTAATCGATTTCCTCGTGAAATCCATATTTGTGTGTGTATAAGTGTGGTCCAGGGGTTTAACACAATAATGCAACATAATTCAATCATCATAGATCAAAACATAGAAATATAGTTGATAAGCGATATAAATTATAACGCTTATCGTCCATTCACATATTCATAAATAATATACAAATGTAAATAAATAAACTATACACGGTCACAGAACAAAATATCACAGATTAGATAGGACAATCAATTCAAGGCGTCTCATATAATACAATCATTCATAAGTAAGGTCAAGCATTTAATAATCATTAATAAACAGGATTAATAAATCGTTTAATCCTAATTTATTCAAGTTATTTCCAATTTAAATTAATTATTTATGAATTAATTATCCAATCCTGATTTATTAATCTACAAATCGTTTGATATAAATTAATTTATCAAGCACTTTAATTAATTATTCTTAATTAAATTAATTAGATTAACCTTAAGTTAATTACAAATTTTTTTAACCTTAATTAATTTCATTAAATAATTATCTTCAAGTAATTAATTATCTTTATAAACAAATCAACATTCTAATTACATTAAATGTAATTTCATCTTAATCACTTGATTAATTAACTTTAATAATTAACCACTTACAATAACTAATTAATCTTCAATTAATTATAACTCATTAATTAATAAATCTTAAATTAACTATCATTCAATTAATTATCCTTAATTGGCTACAATAAGTGCTTATCCAATTCAAAATGATTTACCTTTTAACCTTAGCCAAATTTAAATATAAATTTATAAACTTTTTTTAAAAAGAAATGAAAAAAAACATTTATTACTTATATAAGAAAAGCCTTTAAATTAAACTACTTAATTTTTAGATAAAAATTTAGCTTTTTAAATTACATTGCATTTTAACTCGCAAATTTCAAGTTAAAACAATTTGTTTAATCTTTCATTTAAAATCCTTAAATAGAAGAATTTTATCAAAATCAAATTTAAACATTTGTTTGGAACTAATTACCTAATTTTTTTTCATTTAAACTTGTTTTAAAACATTCATTTAAAAACTTTGGTTTTAACTTGCTTTTAAAAACCTGATTTTTTATTCTTGATTTAAAACCCAAATTCATTTTTAAACCTTGGATTCAAAAGTTCATTTGAATTTGTTTAAAAACTTAAAACAACTTTGCTACCAGGTTCTATAGAAACTGGAATAAGACAACAGACTCGAGCCAGACCAAAATGCTTCGAGTCTTTCCCCCTGCTACTTCGAGTCAAGATCCTAAATGCTTCGAGTAAGATACTTGAACTACTCGAGTAAATCTTGAGTTCCATTCACTGCTTCAACCCAAAAACTATCACCAGAAACAAAAGTGCACGGTGCACATGCACCGTGACTCCATCCACTTCTGATCATCCACGACCATCTCCACTAGTCATCGATCATCCCCAGACCAAACCACGAATATCACGAATACCACGAATACCACGAACATCGATCATCCGACTCCTTCAGTCACTTAGATCACCAGGGATTCACAAATTCCCTTTATTTGATCAAACCCAAACTACACCTTCAATGCTTAACTAAAAATAGAGATTCTTGTTTCAAAAATCAAGTTTTAGTCTTAGTAGTTGATTCACATATCTGAACTAATGAATTGTAAAAATTATATTTTAACTTATTTAAGTACTTGACGTTGGTTTTATATTTCCAGAACCCATACAAGTTGATTTCATTTTAAACAGATTTTTAAACATAAGACTATGTTATACCAATCATTTTATATGTATATCTTAAGTCTAGTTAAGGATTGGATTAAGAGTAGAAGAATTTTGATGAGTATTTAAGCCTGGAATCAAAACAGAGAGATACACAGAAATGTTTACCATATATTCATACTCGAACACAGAAATATTTTTAAAAATATACTCACAAATGAACTAACTTTAGAGAGAACATTCATCAGAATGAATATACTTAAAATATTTTGGAATGTGATGTTACTCACCTGGCATTTGGAAGAAAGAACAGGGTTGTTTGCAACAAGCTTTGAGAAATTTGCTTGAATGCTTTTAAACTTTAAACTGGATTTGCTTTGCCTTTAAAAACTTTAGTGCTATGATGCTTTTAACTTGCTTTAGATAACTTAGGTTTAAAGAATGAAGATGCTTTTGATTTCCAGTTTGAAGAAAAAATGCAGGCTTCATAGATTTGCTTGCATGTTTGAAATAATTACAGGCTTTAATCAGAATTTTTTTACCTTATTTTCTTAGCTTTGAACTGATCGAACTTATGAGGATGGATATGTAGGAAATGAAGTGTTACAGGGTAAGATATTTTGTACAAGTGATATTATCTTATTTGTACCATATCAAAGATATTTTTTTCATTTTATGTTGGCTGATATGATTTTGAACATCTCGAGTTGACTAAAATGTTGTGTACAGGGTGATATTCTTGTACAACAGGTACAAGATCTTCTTTTTTTTATGCTCAGATTTTTTTTTTCTTTGGCAAATGGGGCTGATGCATACTATATGGTGTGCTAGAGATGTCTTGCATTAATTGCTCAAGTCCTCTACTTCTTATTTTATTTTTATTTGTCCATACTTATCTTTATTTGCTTTGCTTGTGCATGAATATATTTTACTGTCTTCATGCTTTTATTTTTTTATTTTCAAGGGTTCACATTCCATTTGATTTGTCTACATACTTGAATGTATTCCTTCCTTCAATTTCCTATGTCCAAATATTTATTTTTCTTTGCCTTATGTTTTGTCATGTTTCGTATTATCAGACTTATCTTTTTTTTTTTTGACTTATACTTTACAGTATAAATGAGATTCTATTTTAATATGTTGCTAATGTGTTTTCTTTATATTTTATAATTTATCTTATAATTTTTTTCCTATTTCTAGCTTAAGTATTTATTTTATCTTCATACAAATCGTCTTGTATTTCTCTATATATTTATTTCAATAGTCTATATTTTGATGTATTTTATAAGTACATTTTGTTTGTGTTTTATTTTTACTTAAATATTTATTTCAAAAATTTTGTTATATTTACACAGCTTCAAAAACCCATTTCATAAGATTGAATTCAAATATCTTTATATTATTTATAAATCTCAATTCAATTTAATTTAAATACATTTTTTTTCAATAATTCATAATTTAACTGATATTTTATATTAATCACCAATTAATTTCATAAATTTTATACAAAAATTAAATTTAATTATCAATGTAAACTTAATAAAATTCGAGATCGTTACAATTATCTTCTAATGCAAAAGCATCAATCCGTCAGGAACTGTAACCAATCCGGGAATGTGGATCAACCATAATCTATCCAAATTATAGCAGCCCGTTGAACTTGTGAAAATCAACAACAGATGTGAGTCCTTTGCATATATATGTATTTTGGAAGATGGGTATACATATATGTGACATGGTAAAGGCATATAGATAATAATATACTTAGTAGTCCATGAAATGTGAGGTACTTGATAGGCAAACTTCATTAATAAGATCTACTAGATACGTGCTTATGGCCTTGTTATGTTTCCTTCTATTGCGAACGATTTTTGCCATTAAGGTATCAATCTTACTTTTTACCCTAATAAGGAATTCCTTAAATAATATATGTTGGTCTAATTGTAGCTAGGGTTCGCAATCTAATTGTAAATGAGTAGTGCAATTGTGTGAGTCAGGTTATCAAAAGGGGTGTTAGTATTGTTAAACATCCTATGGTTTCTTAGAACCAAAGATACCAACAAATAATAGTGTAAATAGCGACTAGCAAAATTCTATAACAGTTGATATATTGATTTTTGAGAACATTCTAGTATTGGTCACATTCAAAATACATGTTAATTAAAGTATATCCAAAAATATGAGGAGTGTTTACAAGTATAGAATTAATCAGTGTGTAGTTATAGTATAGCTGTTTATGTTTTCTAAGTTTGAGTTACAAAACATAATTTTTTTATCCACAATAAGGTTCTATTTCTTTAAAAATTTAATTATGTTTAAATAGTTGTGAAGGATTAGCCATAATGTAACTTTGTTTTAGGAGGTGCATTGACTTTCTAGACCAGTCTAAAGGCCATTTTCTTTGTCCTAGAGAAATTTAAGAATTTATTGAATGATTTTGAAGAATATAAATTATTATTTTTCCAACTCCACGTTTTGGAATCGCTTTCACTATTTAAGTTGTATAATTCAAGCATTGTGCTAAGTATTATAAATTGAGTCAACGTAGCACCTTCTAGGGCATGATTGAAACCGAAGTTTCTCTATAATTCGTTATAATGCATGGAAACCTAGGCAATTAAGGCATTTTTGAAATTGAAAATATCAAAAGGATCTTTGAAATCCACTCTTGAAGTTATAGCTGAAATCTAGCTATCATGCTAAAAGGACATATTATCGATAGAGTGGACTATGTGATTGATACCAATATTAAAAATGTTTCCAAAAGTAAGACATATTGTTAGGGTTTGTGGTGATATGATGAAGGTTGTAAGTTCCGTCATAGAACTACATAGAAATCATTTCTTTCGAAATTAGGTTTCTATTATTGTTATTAACGATAGCCATTTTCCTAGTGACGACACGTTAAGATTGTGAAGGTTTAAGATTCCTAGACCTTCTTCCTGTTTGGATTTGCAAACTGTTTCCCAGGTGACTAAACAGTTGATGCTACTATAAGAACTATCACCTCTCTATAGGAAATCTTTTCTAATTTTATCTATTTCATCAGTTACCCATTTAGGAAAGAGATAATAAGACATCCTATATATGGGAAGAGCTGATAAGACTGAGTTAATTAAGACGATTCTAACCGCTCTAGATAGGAGTCTGCCGTTCCAACATGATATTTTTTGCTTAATTTTATCAGTTATCACTTGCTAGTCCTCATTTTTTAGTTTTGTTGGTCTAATCCTGAAACCAAGGTAGTCTATGGAAAACTTCATTATTTTACAGTTTATGGTATCAGCTACTGGATTTTCGACCTTATTTACATCATTCAAAATCCAAACTGAGCTCTTGTTGAGTTTATTCTAAGCCCCGAAAGCATTTCAAAGGTATACATAATAAACTTGAGAGCAAGGACATGGTGTGGCAGATGGGAGGTTAAAAGCATGGTATCATCAGTGAACTGGAGGATTGATGATCCGTGCTTATAAATATCATTGCATATGTTATCTAGGACCCAGTTGCAGTAGATAATTGATGATCCTAGCGAAAACGTCCACCACTAAGTTGAAAAGTAGGAGAGACGATAAATCTCAGACGATAAATCTCCTTGCTTAAGGCTGCATTTAGATTGAATTTTATTTCCTAAAATTCTTATTAACTATTATATAGGAGTTTTTAGTTTTTAGCAAAGTCACGATCCAATTTACAAATTTTGTACTGAATCCCCTAGCCAAAATTAGATCTTTAAGAAAGAACTAGTCTATTGAATCAAAAGCTTTAATAAAGTCAAGTTTTAAGAAGGCATAAGTGATATTATTTTTACAGCAGTAATTGATAAATTTTTGGACAACCGCTGCCCAATTTATTATGTTTCTGACCTTAATGAACAAGGACTGGGTAGTATCAATTAGATTGTTCTTTTTAGTGATCAGCCTATTCACTAACACATTAGAAATGATTCTAAGAGAGAATTCTATTAGTGAAATAGGTCTAAAATCTTTAAGCTCTATCGCTCCCACCTTCTTGTGGAGTAGAGTTACGTTAGCAAAGTTAATTCTTCGTACTTGAAGATTTTCATTGTAAAACTCATCGAACATTTTAATTAGGTCAAATATTAATATGTATCAAATTTCCTATAGAATAATATAAGGAATTCATCTAGTCCTGGCGATTTATCACTAGGCATATCACCGATGGCTTCGAAAATCTCCTCTTTTGAAGAAGTATTATCCAGATCATCTAACGAAATCCTTAAATTATTAGGGTATAGTTCATTCCATGGAGCTTTAATTCTATGCCCTCCAATAGTTCCAAAAGTGCCATTGTGATAGTTAGTAATGGAATCATTATATTCGTTCTGATTAGTAATTTCCTGATTATTAATATGTAGAGAGTTTATTGCATTACTACGCTTACGACCATTAGCTATACTATGAAATAAATTAGTGTTTTTGTCTCCGCGCCCATCCATTAGACCCTAGATCTCTGTTGTCATATTATTTCCTCTTGTTCAATATCCTTTAAGGTTTGAGAGCACATTTTGTTCTGAAGCGCTAAGAGTTCTTAGTTCCTCCACCTTATTTAATTTGATAATTTCAAAAGTAAGTTTTCATTTTTGTTTTCGGTATTGCCAAAAAGCTCTTTGTTCCATTTTTTATGAAAGTTTCATAGGTCTCTAAGCTTATTGACAAAAAAATTAGCAATATTTCTGGAGTATTTAATGTTATTGTGGCTCACAGAAATCCATTTATTAGTAATTAAATTAGTGAAATTACTTTCTAAAACCACACCATTTCAAATCTGAATGTACATTGGGAGATGTGGTGGCACTCATAGAAAAAAATAATAGAATAGTGATCAGAACACACAGTTGGGAGACACCTAATGCGGAAAGATGGATATTATCCTCCATCTCCTCATTTATGCAAAAACGGTCGAGAAGCGCCTACGAAAGGAACTCTCTTGTTTTTGACCTTGTATACCTATTATTGCTAAGCAATAATTCAATCAAATTACCACCCCAATAAACTGGTCAACTTCTTCCATTGCAACAATCACCCTCTCTAGGTGATCATTTGCCTAAAAACCTTATCACATTAAAGTCTCCCCCTATTACCCAAGGACCTACGGGGAGGGATTTAAACTTAAACATTCGCTCCATAGAACTCTTCTATTGAGCTTGTTGTGAGGCCCATAAACATTGGAGACACTTATTAGAGAGTCATCTCTTAGGTTCGTAAAAATAAGGTGTGTCGAGTGATTATTATTGAAAATTACAGAACTTTAACACGATTCAATTTCCAGCCTACCATTAAACCTCTCAAGCTACCTCTAGTAGGGAGGCATACCCAATTGCTAAGGAAAAAACCCCTGGACTTTTATAAAAATCGTAATCAGGTGATTCTACTATAGTTTCTTGTAAAAGTGCAATATCAATGTAATTATCTTTTGAATAAGTTTTAAGTTTAGTCTATTTATCTGGGTCGTGCAGACCCCTAACATTCCAACTAATGAATCTCATAATCTAAAAGATTTAACTTTCTATAATTCCTTTTTAAAATAAAATCCATACAAGATCTATCTTGGTCAAAGATAAGATCCGTCCTCTTAGCTAGGTCAAACGTAAAAGATGTAGATAGGCCATTCGACACAATGGGACTGTAAATGCTACCTAAAATATCTACCGAACCCGAGCTAGAGCCTGGAGCTCTAGTAGTCGAAGTTGAACGTACCTCCCATAGCCGTGCACTCCTTCTCACCAAGCTACTTTGTTGAATTGATCGTTTCATTGAAAAGTGGGTCGCATCCATTGGAGCATCCTTTAAAGAAATCAAGCTCAACACATCCTGCGCTGCTATCTCCGCGTATTGCTTCGATCTGAGCACTCAAGACAAGGCTGGTACATCCATGTAATCTGGCTGAATGCCTTCCTCTTTCTCTAAATCCAATGCATCATTGCTTCTTGCACATGCACCTAAAACCTCTCCCTGAATTTCAATTTCTTTTCCATGACCCAACGATATGATGTCGCCTCGATACTTGTCTACATTAGAATTTGGATAGCCCAAACCATCACGTGAAAGACCAGCATTATTTGTAACTTGAAAATGCATCTCTCATAACTTTATAAAACCATTACATTCTTTGTCCTCATTACAAGAAATCTCTTTATTGATTCCTTGCTTACCCATTTTGAAGCCCAAAGGAATGCAACCAGTTGCATTTCCATTCATACGACTGGTTCTAGAATCCTGCACATCTTGCTATCGAACCATACAAATAACTGCTTGAATAGGCTTTGCACATTACATCTCCATTAATGTTTCCAAACTCATGCATTCCTTACCCTTACTTCTAGCAAACTCACCATTGTCCACCTGTTCACCCATATACGTTTGTGAATATCATGTATCTGTTATATCATGTGGTGCATCTAAACCTTTGGAAGCATATACATGAATTATCTTTTGCATCTCCTTCACTTTAGCAAAACTCAAGCGATTCTTTTTCCAATGATTTTCCAACATTCCAGTTCTTGGAATCCCATCATTATTGCATGATATTTCGCCACCATCTCCCTGCTTAGTAGCCAAACTAACAAACGAGGTAATAAGTACCTCTCCCGCTACCAAGCTTCCATCCCTTTCTCTGTCCCAATTTCGGATTCCATAATCCCTAGCTGGCATTCGCTAACTTCGCCACCCATCCTCATCGAAAATTCCCTTACTTTCTTTGTCACACAAAGCATCAAACCTATTGTGCATTTGTGCTTTAAAACACACAATCTTTTTTTCTTTAGCGCAGTGCCGGGGGCATTTTCGAATTCCGAGCCGGAGTACACACTATCTTTGGAAGGATTATTAGTACTAGCATCTACTAAGTAATCGTTGCACAAGCCAAAGGCTAACCTACTAACCTTTGGCAGGCTAAAAAAAGAGAGGTCGAAGAGCAAAGCATCTAAATTGCTACCTAATACTTCGCCTACAAAATGATGAACAACCCAAGGCTCGACAAAAGCCATATTTTTGCTACGATTGTTCTTTGGTTGCTTCACAGGAAGTTGTTATAAAACGGAGCTGGATTTAGGTAGCATTTTAATTCATTGGAATGAAGTATGTAGCAATGTAAATTTCTATAAATTATCCATTTTTAATACAAAAGTGTATCATTTGAAATAACAAGGAATATACTCCAAAAGAAAGAGATGTACAATAGGGATAGTTATAGTATATTGTACAGTCTATGTCCATAATAAACAAGAGAGACAATTTCTTGTACCTCCAAATATAATACAAATCCTCTCTTAGAAAATTTATGGAAAGCTATAACGTTCACATTCCTTTTGGAAGTGTGTAATTCCAATGCATTAAAATGCAGAAATCCCTAAGTATGGATCAAAGTATTTGTCATTATACCTTGGATTAAAATGGCAAGGTCCCATTTATGAAATGACATTAAAGAATGGAAAAAAAAAGAAAATTTTTGGAAATAAAAACTACTAAACATACCCAAGATAAAATTTTAGTCAAGATTTCGCAATTATAACGAACGTATTTTACGTATCGAATGACCGTAAAATATTTTTGGTTTATTTGTATGAGGTCATATGATTCAAAAATTCTAGAAAAAAAGAAATTTACTAATTAACTAGATTTTACTATAACAAAATCCTTTATTAAATAGACTTTAACCGAATAGTAATTTGATTTTTAAAGATAATAATTATCAAAAATCGAGTTTAAATACTTTTATGGTAACTAAATTTCTAGAATATTATGGCTTCAAAAATAGGGTTGTTAAGCCTATGTTTTTTCTCGAATTTCTACGTGACCATTTTGACCCTAAAAACCTTGTATGAACTATAAATTTTGGTACAAGTTGAATTAGAGTCTCAACCTATTTCATTTCTTCAGGACAATGGTTTTCCATTACGTAAAGTGGTCTTAATAGAAAAACGGACTTATGTTAGGAAGTTATGACTGTTTTAAGTTTTAACACTGTTGGCCAAAATTAGTGTGGAATTAATTAAGCCCATTAGTTGGTCCATTAGTCTAAATAGTGATTACTATAAATAAGGGTTATAGGAGTCAAATTAGAACTTGTCCCTCTCATTCTAAATCAGGTCTAAACCCTAATTAGCCCTAAATCCATCCTAAGTCATCCAAATTTCTCTCTAAATCAAATTAGATTGTTGATTAATGGTTAGATCTTCGATTAAAAGCTAAAGATCATCAAATTGGATGTTTAGAAATGCTTTTCATTGCTGTTCTGACTGGATCTACATTCAAATTGGTAGAATTTGGTAACCGATGTGTGGTTTCTGTCTTCTCACTATCCTATGCATGTTTGTATGGTAGAATTATAAGTTTTAACATTATTTGGTTCCTAAAATCCTTTTTATAACTTTATCAACATGTTAACATATGTTTATGCCCTAAATTAATAAACTCTACTATGATCTCTAGGAATTTTTTACAACACTCATGTTAATATGTTCATTATCGATTAGATTTTGATCAGAAATTGCTTAATTGACATAATCCTATGTGTTATTCATTTGATTGATTGTATGGCATATATGAATGGATGTAATTGCTGCGATTCTATATTTGTATATTGGGCTTTGACGTTGTTAGTGTTTTGGATGCATAGGAAGATAGGTTAGTGAATTGGACAATTTAAGGCAAATGTTATCATAATTGGAGGAAACTTGGTGGAGAGGCTATGGTGCAAAACCAAGAGCCTACATGATAATTTGCACCTCATTTGGAGTTGAAGACAAGACTCGGTGCCTTATCAAGATGAGTAGGCATCGATTTGTGAGGAAAGGAGCTATGAGTTGGTCTCTTGCATGGTTAGATAGAGCTTGGTCTAAGGAGTTGTTCTATAGAAAGATGTTAAAAAAATTTGACTAAGTGTTGGATTGAGGGCCAATTTATCTCTAGAACTTAGAAGTGGAGCTTTGCTTAGGGGCCGAGTTATCAAGGAGTAATGAATCAGGGTCTAAAACTCTTGAAGAAGAGTACTAGAGGAATGGGCAGAAACTTAGCTGATGGGAAGCTAAGTGAATGAGTCAGTACCGACTCATAGGGATGAGTCGGTACCGACTCATAGGGATGAGTCGGTACCGACTCATATGGAGAGTCAACACCGAGTAATTATGGCATAGGATATGGAGTTGGTACTCTTAAGTACTATTTTTGAGGTTCTAAAGGTCATGCTGGAGGTGGTGGTTTTTTCATATCAGGTTGGATGATAATGTAATAGTATGATAAAAGGCTAGAATCTTTAATGTTGGCTCACGTCAGGAGTAGGTTCCAAAGATGTGGTTCGTGAAGGAGTGAACCGTTGGATCGGGGAATGTGGAAGGGTTCCTCATGAATAATGGAAACTGGATTGAGCAAGAAGGGCTCGGTATCCAAGTAGGGCAAAGGAGGCCTCAGAACTATGTGCTAAGGAATCATTGATGCTCGAAGTGTTTTCTGTTGTACTCGAAACAGGGGTATTATAAGTGGGGACGCCTATGGATTAGTAAAGAGGATCCGTATACCCTAGACCTATGGCTTTGGGTCTAGTGTCCAACTTGGGCTGCGAGACACATATCCAGCATTGGGCTGCAAGATACGAGAGTATAATGGAGAACCGAGATTTCCATTAGTCCCTAGCAGTAAGGAGGCCATACAGTTATTAAACATTCAGAGCATAGGGATGAGTGGTGGCGAGTCTTTTTTGATGGATGCTATGGTTATTTTTGTTGCTTTCCTTTAGTGGGCTATCACTCAGGGATATCATTGGGAGTAGGTACTGGAGATAAGGATATTTAGACATCCACTATGGTATTCTGCATTATACTCTACGATATTATAGAGTAACATATTGTACTATTATGTGCTAACTTACCACATTTACCTTGTTCATGTAGGGACATGTCAGGAATGGTTCATGTACTCTTGTTCCTTGCCACATTTACCTGTATAGTATTTTGAGATTTATTTTATGCTTATACCAGACTATTGTCCGATCCAATGTTTTATGCTTTACTTCTATTATCTCGGGTACTCTTCAATGAGTAGACTAGGTAATAGGTCTAGGTGACGTAGTAACCACTCGAAGGATGAGCTGGATGGAGCTATCTCATATTATATACTTATATGGATTCTATGCGTATTCCATTATGCAGCATTGGGGAGCCTTAGCCGTGATTGCTTATACTTGTATTTGAGACAGTTATTGAGTTTGTTTCCATTATATAAACTCTATGACATTTGATGAATAATTTTGTGGATGTGTACTCTAATGATTTGTTCACATATTACTGTCTCTTCTATTATATCTTTGATATCATATTTTATCCATGCGTTGTGAGATATTCCAGGTTATATGCTATTTTTGTTATTATTCTTCTTGATGATCGTCCTGTATTGACCAAGCACTACTGTAGTGCATTATTTAGTTATTATTTGTGCTGATGGTATAAGAAGGTCTTCATATTTGGTATTAGAGCTTTGGTTACATGATTAACCTGAATTGATACCGTGATCCAGCAGAGATAAGGAAGGAGTTATCACCTTAGGCTAGATCCTGTGTGTGTGTGTGTGTATGAGAGTGCGCACTTGTTATAAGTTTGGTTTTCAAAACTATGTGTAATATATTATATAGTATAAGTCACATGCACATGAGCACCATAGACACCATTTTCTTTATGAGAGACTGATCATTCTTGTTACAGATGAGAATGAGCCGACATACAAGGAATATTGTGAGATCTGCTTTAGGAGCTGAAAAGAGAGCAAGATCGAGAGTTGTTACACCTGATTTCCAAGCTGTGTTCAATGCTGTGATAGCAATGATGATGAGGAACATTCCTAGTAGGGTAGGAGGGGTGCTCCAGGGCAAGCATCTAGGACTGATTATGCAAAATTGAGCAAGGATTACTCTACCTTTAGGGGGAAACCATTCCATATAACGAAATCAGCTATAGAGGTGCAAGATTGGATTAATACTTATGAGCACATCTTCAGTGATACGAAAGTGGATGATGCTATGAAGAGGAAGTTGGCTTCTAGGAAACTTCAGGGGCGAGCTATGAATGGGTGGAATGTTGTAACTATTGGTACTCTGGAAGATCAATTTCGTTGGGATCATTTCAAGGCAAGGTTCAAAAAATGTTCATTCCAACCGCCCAAAAGTCAGTATTGTTTAGAAAGTTCACCGAGCTAAAGTGGGGAGAGATGTCGGTCTCGGAATATGTTGTAGAGTTTGATAATTTATCAAAGTATCATTCATTGATACTCCGTCGAGAAAGAATGAGAAATTCATCATTGGCTTGGTTGACTACTTAGGAGAGAAGCTAGTGGATTATATTGATGAGCCTTTTGTAAAGCTAGTTGAGAAGGCGCTTTGCCATGAGAGTTTGTATCGTAAGATTAAGACTGCTACTTTTGTTTATGCTGAGAAAGAGGATCCAAAGCCATAGCAAAGTGGTGAAGGCAAGAAGAAGTGGAATGGAAAGAGAAATCAGTCCCATGGAAAGGGTGGTATAAAGAAGGGTGAATGATAACCTACTTGCTATGGATGCAAAGAGATGGGTCATCTAATTAATGACTGCAAGATAAGTGAGAAGAAGAAATGCTATAATTGTGACAAGCTCGGCTATTCGAAGGAGAGTTGTATGGAACCTGTAAAGGATAAGCAGATGGTGAAGGCATATGCTTTGGATGTAGTCCCGACTTCATCGAGTGCTCCTTCGGCGAAGGAGAAGGGAAATGGAGTCGTCATTCAAGGTATGCTTTCTATTTGGTGATGTTCTTGTTCGAGTTTTGTTTGATACTGGTGTTTCTCATTCATTCATTTGTAGTGGCCTAGTAGATAGATTGGGATTGGAACCCGAGATAGTATATCGACCCTTAATCATGACAAACCCTATTGGAAGCTTGACTAGCATGTGCATGGTTTGTAGTGGTTTAGTTTTATTGAGTCAGGGATGTTCTTTTGTTTGTGATTTCTTTGTTCTGAATTTCATCGGGTTCAGGATTATCTTGGGAATGAACTGGCTAAAGAGGTATGCGATTATAGTAGATTGTGAGAAGCTAGTGGTGACAATCGAAGATGTGGATAGGCGAACGGTAGTGATTAGCTTCCTACTAGAGGATGGGGTGATGGTTTGTTTCTATATTCACTTGAGGTTCCATAGAATGGATTGTCATCTATGCCGATCGCTAAAGAGTATTCAGATGTTTTTGCGGAAGTGACTGGATTGCCACTGCATAGAGAGATTGAGTTTTGGATTGACATAGTGAAGGAAGCTAGACATATAGTTATTCCTTTAAGGCATATGGCACCCAAAGAGCAGAAGGAATTAGAGGTGCAAGTGAATGACCTATTGAGGAAAGGGTTCATTCGAAGAAGCATATCTGAGTGGGGTGCACCTACAGTATTCATGACTAAGGCGGATGGCTCTTTGTGGTTGTGTGTGGATTATCGTGAGCTGAATAAAGTGACGAAGAAGAACAAGTATCCACTCCCATGCATTAATGACTTGTTTGATCAGTTGCATAATGTGAAAATGTTCTCTCAAATGGATTTGGCGAAGGGATTTCATAATCTTAGAATAGTGAAGGAGAGTGTGCCTATAACTATGTTTCGTACATCTTTAGGTTCCTACGAGTGGTAAGTGATGCCATTTGGATTGAATAATGCTTCAGCATACTTTGTGGATCTCATGAATCAAGTTTTAAGATACGAACTAAATAAGTTCGTGCTTGTGTTCATGGTTGATAATTTGATCTACTCTAGAACTAAAAAGAAGCCGAAGACGCACTTGAGGATTGTGTTAGAGATATTGAAAATTCATAAGTTGAGAGCGAGGTTCTCTAAGTGCCACTTCTAGAGAGAAGTGAGATTCTTAGGTCATGTCGTGTCAAGACAGGGCATAGCAGTGGATCCTGCAAAGGTGGCAGCAGTTGAAGATTGGAATAAGCACAAGAATGATACAGATGTAAGGAGTTTCCTATGATTGGCGGGATACTATAGATGCTTCATCAAGGATTTCTTAAAGATAGTAGCACCGTTGACCAATTTGAAAAAGAAGAATCATACTTTTTTTAGGACGAGAAGTGTGAGCATTCATTTATGACTATGAAGGAGTGGTGGAGGAGTGGACCAGTATTGACCATTCCAAGTGGAGATGAAAAGTTAATAGTATATACCAATGCCTACGGTACTGGATTGGGTGCAGTTTGATGTAGAAGGGAAAAGTTGTTGCTTATGCAATTCGACAGCTAAAGTTGTATGAAAGGAATTACCTAACTCATGATTTGGATTGGCGACGATTGCTTTTGCATTGAAGATGTGGAGGCACTATTTTTTATGAGAAAGGTTTAAGCTTTTAAACGGACCTCAAATTCCTGAAGTACCTTTTCTCTCAGAAGGATTTCTACCTTCGTCAGCAATGGTGGTTAGAATTCTTGGTCTCTTAGGATTTCAATATTTCCTATACTCAAGGAAATGGGAATGCAGTCATGGATGCATTGAGTAGAACACATGCGGGGTTGAGAGCAATGTTCTTGGAATCGTAGCAGATAGATTATATTGCTGGATTTGATTTTAGGCCTCGCTGTGAGCTACAACCTGAAATGTTGGCTAGCTTATCGATTGGACCTACTCTATTTGAAAGGATCGGTACTAGTAAGAAGTAAGATGCTAGGCTAGCAGAGATCATACTACGGATAGAAGGAGTAGAATTTGAAGAAAAAAGGCAATGCGAACTCGACCAAGAGGGTTGGCTACGTAAAGACGGGAGGTTGTTTGGTCCCATTGTTGATTGATTGCAAGATGAAGTGCTAAGAGAGTGTCACCATTCCAAGTTGACCATACATTCCGAGGGTAACAGGATGTACCGGGATATGAAGCAAACCTATTATTGGAAAGTTATGAAGAGGGACGTAAGGGAATTCATCTCAAAATGTATAAACTATCGGTTGGTGAAGACAGAGCAGAAGAAACCTAGTGGATTGTTACAACCATTAGAGGTTCCCAGGTGGAAATGGGAGCAAGTATCGATGGATTTTATAGATGGACTACCGGGGACTCAAGCAGGCTACGATGACATTTGGGTCATAGTAGATCGGTTGACCAAAAATGCGAAATTTATACCCATCAAGTCAAGTAGAACGACATCCAAGCTAGCAGAGTTGTTTGTAAAGTAGATAGTACAATTTCATGGTGTGCCAAAAGGCATTATGAGCGACCAGGACCCATTGTTCGCTAGTGGCTTTTGGAAGGGCTTACAAGAGGCATTAGACCGAGCTGCATCTTAGTACAACTATCATTTGCAAACGGATGGACGGACTGATAAAGTAAATCATATATTAGAAAATCTCCTGCGAGCATGCATTATAGACTTTTGGTGGATCACGGGCTGATCATTTTCATTTGGTGGCATTTGTATAATACAACAGTTATTAGTCGAGTATTGGAATAGTTCCATAAGAAGCATTGTATGGAAGACCATGTAACACTCCTTCATGTTGGTGGAAATTGGGGCAAGAAATCGATACTTGGGCCAGATATGATTAGCAAGACATAAGAGAAGATTGAGATCATTCGACAATGAATGAAAGGTGCTCAGGATCGACATAAAAGCTATGCGGATAAAAGACGAAGAGATTTGGAGTTTTATATCGGAGATTTGGCATTAGTAAAGATTTCCCCTCTAAAGAATGTAGTTCGATTTGATAGGAAAGGAAGTTGGCGTCGTGATTCGTAGGTTCTTTTTCGTTAATTGAAAGTGTAACAACCCAGAATCCTGGTCCTTGTATGTTAAATGTTTAATTAATTTTAGATATTTAGATAACTGGATTTTGGAATTTAATAACTTGAATTCAAATATAGTGGTCGTTTAAATATTGGAATTGTGAATTACATATTAATTAAATGGATTTAATGGTTTTATTCAACTTCTTTTAATTAATAAATAATATTGGTGAATTCGACTTATAAATTTATTTACAATAATAAATAGTTTAGATAGATATCGATAATTGGATCGAAAATATAAAAGGATATTTAAATATGTGAAATTATCATTCCAGGGCACTATCTTCGATTTTTACAAAACTAGTGCCACTGGATCCAGAATAATGAATTGTTGTACGTTGATGAGTTTCGTGATGATTGGATGCACTGTATGGTCGTGCGAGCTCAATATGCGCAGTGATTAATTTTTAGAGAATTAAAATAATATAATTTAGTTTTAAAGGTAATTCTGTATACGATGGAATTGGATCCCGAAACAAGTTCCACAAAGTTTGGGGCATGGGTAATTAGCCAGGAACACTAGTGAGCATGCCTCTTTTGGAGCTCATGTGTTTTGGAGCGTGAATAGTGCCGATTAGAGAATCATATATAAGAGCCCCATACCCATTCATTTTGCTTAAAACCCTAACACTAAAAGATAGCCACCATTTTTATATAGCCAAATCCAACAGCCTATGTCAATCAAAGCCACTCGAGGCAGTTTTAGGCTTAGGGACCAACCTCAAAGTTGTTTGGCATAGGGTGTTGAGTGTGATGGTCAGTCAGATTGTGGCATAGCAGAACGAAGCGGTAGAAAAAGGCTGATGATCATGGGGATGTTTTTGGGTTGGATCTCAATGGTGGCAGGGTCTAAAGGGTCGTGACTGGCGGCGAAGAGTAGCTCATGGACAAGGCTTACTTCTGGCAAGTTGTAGCGGTCAGAGATGGAGAATGGCAACGGTGGTGATTGTGTAAAGTTCGACGTCGTGGTTTGAAATCATGTGGCCTGGGTTAAAAGATGATTAGGGTTTGTTAGTTTACGCTAATGATGTAATTATTTAAATTAATTATATTATTTAGCTTGAAAATATTATTAAATCCAAAACTAATTCATAGGAGGTCGGGATCGAGTGCGGGGAGTTGCGTTGTACTCTTAGGAATGTCTTCTTCGCTATGGAATCAAATTGATTGAATTTGGAGCTATTGGAATCTCATGCTATACAAACTAAAACGCTTCAGTGATAACTGAAATTTCGGTGAGCTAAACTCACCTTTTTGGTCAATCGTTATATTATATAATAGATAAAAATTAGTTATTACCTGTTTGGATGTTAGTTTAGATTGTTGTTTGATTGATTATTTGGATTGGATTCCTATTTTAGAAATTCATATAACTATATACATTATTGTTTTTCCTACCAAGTAGTGGATGACATAAATAACCATTTTGTTGCAAAGGACAAAAAGAAGAAGTCGGAGTGTTATCGCCGCGAAAAGGTCGCTATGGAACACTTCGAAAAATACACATACATATGTATGATTTATGGGGACATTTATTGAGAGAGTGCAACGATTCGCCTTTCTTACTATCAAAGATGACACTTAATACATCTTTGACATTCATGTGCCTATCATTTAGTCGAAAAGACTGGTCATTAGGGGTGAAAGAAAGGAAGAAAGAAAAGAAGAATCTAAACAACATAGAATCTCATAACGCAACCGAACAATATATATTACTCAACATAATATATTACAAAGTCATTTCAAAATGTTACATCAGAGTCATACTAATACAAATTCCATGCTAGGACAGTTATAAAAGCCTATCCCTATCTAATAGATACAATGCACATATAATATAGCGGAAGAGAAGGTAATAACTAGTTATCGATGAAGCCACCTGCAACATGCTCCTCGAAGACGAATCTAGGGAGAAACCTGAACTACTTGGCTGGTCATTCAAATATGAGCACTCAAAAGTTTAGAAAAAGGGAAAATAAACTTTGGGTCAAACATGGGTCTGATGTTAGTAAAGCATATGTCTTTAACTTTATAAAAACCTTTAATTCAACGACATCTCGTAAGACCACGCCACATATAAACACAGATGAATTCTTTACCTAACGATAGCCAAAACATTTGTATATAAAATCCAGTGATATTATAATAATGTTTAGGGATCAATGTAAAATATGAATACAATTTAAATTCTTGCATCCCACATTTCAACATAGTTGGGTACATCTAAAATCGTAAAGTCACGTATTGGAGAATGGATTACATACTATGACAAGATAAGAAACTACCTTCCGATGGTACATCTCTAAACAAAATGCACTGGGGTCTGACAAGAACATCTAGTACCCCTGCTACACAAGACTAGCCTACCACTTGACTAGTAGTACCGAATATGATCACCCACTTTGGGCCTTTAATAAACAAATCCTTTTTATAAATCTACCTTATGTATGAAATCTTCTTTGCTTAAAAACTCAAATCCATTAATCCAAAGCACTTTATAAATTTCCAAATTCCTTTATAAAACTCTTTATAAAAGCTTCTTTTTATAACTTGAAAAACCATTCCTATTAGTTAAAAACATCTTTAGTAAAATCAGTTGTCAAATCATTCTTTAAATATCTTTTTCAAATGAGTAACTTTGAAACCATTTCAAAAAGAAAATGAAATATTTATCTTTACAAAATCAAACGGAGGCTTAGCGATACATAACCATCAACTTAACATGGCATCACATTACAACATGTATATAAGGGATCAGCACATAACCATCCATCAACTTAAGTAAATGTCTAAGTTAATTGTAATAACGGAATGATGTTTTGTTCTGCTAATAGATGTCATTTAGTTTTCATCATCATATCGGGTTACTAAAAGGTAAACGACACAGAAATCCCTTGATTTAAAAAAAACTTGAAAAGAAAATAGTTTAAAACAAAACTAATTACTTGAAGTCAAAGTGATTTTAAAACAATTAAAATATTATTAATTTGAATCAAATCCTTGTTAAACAGTTATTAAACTCTAATTAAAAGTAATTAAACCTTATTGAAACATAATTAACTTTAATCAAAGATTAATTTAAATAAAACCCCTCAAAATAATAATAAATTAAAAATTACCTTAAATAAATAATTAATTAAAAATTAATTTATCCTTAATTAAATAATTAAATACTAATTAACTTTAATTAAGTAGCAATTCATGATTAACTTAATTGATTAACATTTAAGTATAAATACCATTTTTAACGAATGATTAAGTACTAATTACCTTAATTAATTAATTAATTAATTTTAATAGTCAATAAATAAGTAATTAATTAAATAATTGTTCTCTAATTACTGAATTAAAGTTAGAAAATATTTCCAAAAAAATTTCTAAGTGAAAACAAGTTTAGATTAGAAAAAATAGTTAGATTTTCCAAATTGCGTGTTTAGCGACTATCGCTATACGGATCCGTAATTTTCAAAACTTGTTTGATTTTCTAACTTTTAAACTTCAACATTGAACACTTATCTTCTTTAAAACATGAAAATAAACTTCTGATTCCAAAATCAAAGATTTAAACTTGAAAACATTTCGCTTTGAAATAAAAATCAAACTTTCGACAAAAACGAATTTCTACGTTGCTTTTGGTTAGCCATTTACTAGCTTTATATCATGAACCCACATACAACACATACAACATTCAATTATAATGCTAAATCGGAACATTATAGCATAATCAAAAGAATGAATATTACTTCACAAATACTAATTGAATTTACCAATATTTAAGGTATAATCTTTATCGCCTACTCAAACTTCGGGATAAGCAATCAACATATGTCCATGCATAAACAACATATAATATTACTACAGAATTAAGCAACATTTTAACTCATAAATTTGACAACTTTTAAAAAGTTAGTAACTTGAGTTTTAAAACATGAACTTTACTCACCGAACTTTTACTAAAACTTGAATTCGACCTAGATCTTGGTATTAACTTGCAAATGAGAAGCCTTTGAATGCTTTTACACCTAAATTAGGCTCGACCATCCATGTATTGGGCTCGACCGTGGATATTTGTGGAGGGTATGGACTTATACTTTGGAAGAAATGTGTCTTGGTGTATGCAAAAGTGGTTTAGTGGACTAAAGAGGAGATTTTGAGTAAAAAGAAGTGATTTTTCTTACTTTATGATCTATGAAGAGAAGCCATGGATGTGTTTTATCAAGCTCTTAGGAATTATAGGAATGAAGATACAGATTGTAAAATGAAAATTATGAAATGGAAGGATTATTTATAGGCTTAGGAAAATATTTTAAATATATAAAGTGGTTATAGTTAAATACACACACATGTATGTACATCCATCTTCGTCCAACCCTAGAACACATCCTCCTCCCTTTCTTGACTTGAATCATGCTAGAAATTCCATGTGTGTGTACTAAAGATATGGAGGTGATTTATATATACATATAAGTGTTATATATATATATATATATATTCTTTTATAACATAATTTGTCACATCCATGCTTATGTATAAATATATATAAGTTAATATACATAAGAATGCTTAATTAATATTAATCCTAATATATAAAAATATTTTTTTTAAATTGGAAACTCTTTTGTCATCATTAATAAGTAATTAAAATAGGTTTATTTTCTAGAAAAAAACTCATCTATTGATTATATAAAATATATTTAAATAGCCTATTTCAAAGTGGCAAAATCCTAGGTCATTACAAACCTATTTTACCATCATTTGTTATAATTTAAAAGAGTAATATTATTTATTTATTTATTATAATTATGAAACCTATTATTTTAATATTTAAAATTTATTAAATATTTGCAAATCAAGGCGGTAAAATTCTAGGCCGTTACACTCTTCCCCTTTAAAAGAATTTCGTCCACTAAATTGTACCACAGTTCTAATTTCCTGAAACACTCAAATAATTCATCAATCTGTATGATGTACATAGATCATTCATTTGTAAAATCTAATTTGATCATTCATTCGAACATGTAACTTCACTTTCGAACTAGTATCGCTCACCCGACTTCCTGGTGCAGACTTTGACTGGGCCTCTCAATTAGAAACCACTATTCTCCTTTCATAGCCATAAACTATGATAGACAACTTTTGGTTCCATGTAAGAACCCTCACCAATGCTCGTCGTTAAAAATCGTGTGTTAAATCCTTACCCGGAATGGTGTAAAACACTTCCAGTCTTATACTCGAATCTAGGCTTCAAAATTATGTGAAAAGAGGAAATGATCTTCATACATCCTATGTACCAATTAACAATTCTTACTATCTAACTACTTTTTACCCTCCCACTATGCTTCATAAGAATCAATTTTTAAATTTATTAACTTATATAATACTCTTCTACATTCTAAGAATATATACAAACATTTGATTTTTAATTCTATTTCATTTTAACTATTAGATGCTGGTATCCAAACTTCAACCTAGATTCTACATTTACATAGACACTACTAAGGTATAAATGGCTATTAGCCGACCCAAAAACATCATATAATTTTTCACATCGTAGATGTTAAAATCAAAAGACACGGTTTGAATAAACAAAGTTCATTAATCCCCTTATTAAATTTAACATAATTAAAACTTCATTTATTAATACACCTTTTTATTCAAAATATCCTTTTATTTTAAAAACTCTTCCTTTTAAGGGATCCAAAAACATAATACCTGGATTTAATTTAAAAAACATTTTGAAAACATACATATAGCCTAAGTAACTCCATTAAGGAACTGGGTGCTACCAAATAGTACGATATACCCCTTTACTAAGAAGGGCAATACTCATGAGAAGTGTTTGCCTTACGAACATATCTCTTACCCATTTTTAGTCATTTCTAAGACACTTGAACTAGTTAGTAAAAAATTCTTTTTTTTCAAATATCTTCTCAAAAAAATACTATTTATAAAAAAATAATTTTTAAGAAAATCATCCACTTGCTTTAGATTCATTAAAATTTGAACTCATCCCGATTGTATAATGACAAAGAGGATAATTTACTAAGTGCACTTACCTATATCCTAAGCAAACATTCCCAAATCTTGATCGTTACCAAATATAGCATATTACAAATGTTCCTACAAATTCTATCTACCCAACCCACGATGGAAAAAGGAAATCTACTATTAAATCTGATGATAGTTAATGCTCAAAACTGGAGAAGCATGACTAGTTAAATCCTAAATGCTAATAATTTCAATATTATTAACTCTTAACCCACTCTCCTCATAAATATAACTATATAGATTTTAAAAATCATCCCTTTTTATATATAGAAAATATATTACTAGGTAAAATTATTTCATTTACCAAATTTAAAATAATATTATGTCAATTTAACTTGTTCAAGTGTTTAAGAAATCCCTATTAATAACATTGATCAGGCGCATCGATCAGAATTCTTGAGCCACTCAACAGGTAAAACAACACAATAAAAAACATTTTTATTCACTAACAAATACGCGTGCGCGCGCGCGCGCACACACACACACACACGCACATATATATTACACTCAGACTCACTCTAGGGCACTATTGACCCTATCCATAATGAGTTTGCCCCACCAAAGCCTAAGTGTTCGCTCAACCTATGCTCTGTTACCTAATGTAACAATCCGCCTTTCTTACTACCAAAGATGACACTTAAAACATCCTCGGCATTCATATGCCGATCATTTAGTCATTCGAAAGATAGGTCATTAGGGCTGAAAAAAAGAAAGATAGAAAAGAAAAAAACTAAACGACATAGAATCTCATAACGCAATAGAACAATATATATTACTCAACATAATATATTACTAAGTCATTTCAAAATGTTACATCAGAGTCATACTAATACATTCTATACTAGGACAGTTATAACAAATTGTCCCTACCTAACAGATACAATGTACATATAATACAGCAGAAGACAAGGTAATAACAAGCTATCGATGAAACCACCTGCTTCGAGCTCCCCCAAGACAAATCTGGGGAAAAACCTGAAGTACTTGGCTACTTATTCAAATTTGAGCACCTAAGAGTTTAGAAAAAGGGAAAATAAACTCTATGTCAGACATGGGTCCGATGTGAGTAAAGCATAAGTCTTTAATTTTATAAAAACCTTTAAATCAAAGGCATCTCATAAAACCATGCCGCACATAAACACAGATGTGGTTTTTACCTTGTGATAACCAAAACATGTGTATTTAAATCTAGTGATATTATAATAATATCTAGGGATTAAAGTTAAATATGAATATAGCTGAAATGCTTGCATCTCATATTTCAACATAGTTGAGTACATCTAAAATCGTAAAGGCACGTATTGAAGAATGGATTCCATACTATGACAAGGTAAGGAACTACCTTAAGATGGTACATCTCTAGACAAAATGCAACGGGGTCTGATAAGAACATCTTGTACCCCAGCCACGCAGGACCGGCCAACCACTTGACTAGTAGTACCTCCCACTTTGGGCCCCGAAGCTTACATGAGCAGATGCTAATCGGTCTAGATTTGGGATGGCCATATCCTAATGGGTGCGACTTACTTGGCCCTGCTGCATGCCCGATTTTTTCATTTCCTGGTTGATGAGGCTTAAGGCTGCGTTTTACCTTTATATAGCACTTCCTTCTTAGAATGCTAACACTGCTCTTCAAGCAACAATGCAATGCCAACATTCATCCATACAAGTTGTCTAAAAGATGGGCAAGCCAAAGGTAGTACTTCTACTACATCCATTTTGGAATCACCATCAGGATTAGTAGCTAGTAGCCCTTGCACTTCAAAGAGCTCCATCTTCAATTCCATCATCTTCAAAACATCTTCACTTCAAAATGCTCGAGTTGGATTGAAGGGGTTTCGGGTAACATATCTGATCTCGGTCTTTTCGAAAGAACATTCGATAGTTTTTGGTAAACTCAACCCCGGTTCTTTGGGAAATAAATAGTCAAATATAAGAGCGGAGATCACCTCCTAACCGATATCGGATAAATTTCCTTATTATTTGTCCTAGGGGAACAAAACAAGGATTACACGCATAGTACAACATCATCGGAGATGACTATGCCACATATGTAATAATTCGCATATTTTGCGATTTCATATTTTAAATATTTTATTTAAATATAGCGTCGTTGATTTAATTTAAAGTCCGAAACGTGGTGTTTTGTAGACAGTTGAATCCGAACTCGAAACCACTTGCATTGAGTTCAAAACGGCGTTTATAACTTGTTTTAGTATAAACATTGATATGTTTGGAGTTGATTAAGATTTTGGTATTTTTCATTTGGGCTTTGGGTTGTGTTCTAGCCCACCAACCCAACAAGATAACCCAAACTCCTCTACCAAATACCCTAACTCCTCTCCTCTTCATTCACTCCACTCATAGTTTTCTAACACTCAAGCAAAAGGGAAAAATGGGGAAACAAGGGGAAATCAAAATTCCTAAGCCCTAGATTCTTAGGAAATTCAATTCCAGTTCTAAAATCAAAGAGAAGCTTCGGTAAGCATTCTTTTCATCTTCTCCATCTCAATCCCTCTCTAATTTTCATAATTTCCTATAACCTAACTTAGGAAATATTTGCATATGACAATAGATTGATGCTTCTAGAGTTGTGATTGAAGTGGAATTGATCTTTCCTTGTTTTAGAGCTTCTCAATTGTTGTTTTTGAGTTTAAAGGTGAGTTCTTGAACTCACATCTACGTCTATAGCTTTCTTTGTTGTTAGGTATGAATTCCTAACATCTATTTCATATTCAATTGCTTTTGAATTGAATTGGTTTGGTGAATTTTTCAACTTTGGCATTTTGAAGTCAAAATCTATGAAAATCCTACTATGGATGTTTGGACATGTTGTTTGGAGTGTATTAAAGAGCTTATAGGGCTAGGTTGTCTGTGACGACCCGGAATTTCTAACAATTTAAATTGGAACAATAAATTGATTTAAAATGTTTTAAAGGTTAATTTTAAACCTGAATTCAAGATATCAATATCTACTTGATAATTAAACCATTGAATTATATAGTTTAAATATTGAATTTAATAATTGAAATTGGGTGAATTGTTGAATCTGAAATTGTAAGCCAGTTTAAAATAATGTGAAGGCTTATAAAATTCATAATAATGATACTGGAGGAAGTAAAAGTGATAAAATTGAAATTGGAGGTGATTTGTTCAGTTTTGAAAATATAATCGTTTAAATTGAATTTAAAAATAGCCTTCCGAGGCACAGTCTCAGAATTCGACGAAACCAGTTTCATTGGATCCGTAATAGTTAGTTATTATCGGATTTCAATTTTCGTAGCGATCGGAGTTGTCGTTTGTCCCTGGCAGCTCAAAACGCTTAGAATTATTTTAATCGATTTAATTTAAAATTGATCATTTACTTCCGTAACTCGCGCATACAATCAAATTAACTACCGAAATATGTTCCATTGTGTTCAAAACATGGGTAAAGCCTTATAGACGCCTAGCGGCATTCCTTAAGTGGAGTTCGAAATTTTAAATAGTAACTAACTAGACGTTTGGAAGTTTTATAATATAAAAAAAATTACAATAAATTAGCAAGGATATTTTCTACGACATAAGATATTTTATTCAAGTGTTCTCAAGAAGCTTCTCCATACCATTTATTTTAATTCCCGTCTCCTCTCCAGCATTCGAAAAAGAAATCGATCTAAAAAAAAAGGTAAAGCAAAATATAATGGCGGAGTTTTCTTTCCTACATCTCCTTCCCTTCTATTCAATTTCAAAATAAAAAAAAGATGGCGTTCACATCTTTTCTTCTCACGATTCCTCTGTCAATTTCGAGGTCAGGGTTTGGTCGCTGGAAGGGGGGCGAAACATCGAGGCAGGATTTCTCGACCAGGGTAGCTCAGCGCGGCGATGTAGGGAGGCGTGAGCTTTCCAGTGGGGGGCGAAGTTTTCTGGGATGTCGCGATTTCAGCTTGGGGTGGAGGAATCGAGTTTTGCAGTCGACTTCGTGATGATATCGGTGGCACGCCTGTGGGCGGCGGCTTCAAGTCGAAAACTTTGGGTTCTTCTCGAGCCGCGTGGCGATATGGCAAGTCTCAGGAAGCAGAGCGGGGTTTGACCGATCGTGTTAGCTCGATGGTTGGGGTCTCGAACGCGACTGGGTGGGTGAGTTCACTTAAATAGATTTTGCCTCTAAATCCACTTTTTGTTTCTTTGCATTTGTTTTGCCTCAGATTTCATGTTCTACTTTTTAGTTGATATGCATAAATACCTTTGAATATGAGAGTGATCTGATGGTTCGCCATCATCTTCCTGTGTCTGATTTTTATAGTCAGTTCATTCTAGAACTAATTTATTTACCTATTTTGAGTCAACATGTACACATGAAAAGAAAAATAAAATAAAATATAGTTATGTTTAAGGCACGTAATATATATATATATATATATATATATATATATATATATATATATATATAAGTACACGGATCCTTGCATTGGAGTATGATTTCACTAGTAAGTAACTTTGCTTCCATTTTGATCCCTGTCCTTGCACTGTCGTGTACAGACCTGAGATAAGAATATTAACATGATATCCTTGCTAATGTTTGTGTCTGAGTACAGGGAATATATATGTACAGGTAGTTTGGAAAATTCGAAACTGGAATAGATAGTAGGGGTCTTTCATGTTTGAGTTTTGAAAGTTTGGTGATGAGTTATAGGAATTTTGAAAATCTAGAAGGGTTAGTAGCCTGGTATGTTTAAGTTTTGGAAATCTGGTATGTTGAGTTGAGTGTTTCGAAATCTGGAAATCTTCAGAAGCATGGTTAGTATAAAGACGTAAGTATTGAAATTTTGTCGTGTGTAGTTATACATTGTTACTTGACCTTTAACTTGGTAAGCATACTTGATATCTTTTCATACTTTTACTTCTAATTAACCTAACAAGCAAAAGTATATTATCTGTATGCATACATTGAACAATAGTGCCTAATCTATACATACTTCCCACTTTCACTTGTATATTTAAATAAGGGAAGTAAACTATAAAAAAGAGTGGACTTGTTAAAGAAATAGAGAAGGATAGAGAACCGGGAAGGAAGGAAGGAATGAGGAAGTGGGCCGGAAAAGAATGGGCCGAAAAAGAAAAAAAGGCCTGACTTTAATGAATTGATTGACAATTAAAGATAAATTAATAAGTAATTAAGATTAACCATTGATTTATTAATTAAAGAATAATTAATTAATATTTAAGGGATAATTAGTAAATGAGATGAATTAATGATTACTTAAGATGAATTAATCAAGGAAGGTTTATTAATTAGGTAAGTATAACTAATGGATATTAAGGAACTAAGGGATAGTAAATAAATGAAGGCAATTAAGGATAATGATGTATGGTCTGTAATTAACTAGTGTTAATTAAGCTCGGTTAAGAAATTAATTTAATTGGTTCAATTAAATTAATGTTAAATGAAGGAATCTAAGTGATTGAGATTAGTAATTCAATTTTAATTAATTAAATAAATTGGAAGTGATCAAGTTGCTTATGAATGGTTAAATGGTATTGGATGCCTTGAATGGGACTCGAAGAGATAGGGGTCGGGTATTAGGAAATACCCGAAACCACTTCGAATTTTTATAAATTGATACGTGGAAATAATAGGCTGGAATGAAATGATTTAAGTAAACTGGATTACTTTATCTAAGTTTGGTACTTAGAAATTGATGTGTGGACTAAGTGTTGTCTATAGAAAATTGTGAATTTGATAAATTGATATAAGTTACCCGGGCTTATATGAGTTGTATACCTTTGTATTCCATGTTAGTTGGTTTTACTCATGCTGGTTTCCAGCCTGACCCGGGTGTTACTTTGGTGTAATGCTCGGGTCAGACCGAGTATTACAGATTTTCAGGTAAGGACGTTCTGGAGCTCAGGAGTCGAGCTGGATGGCAAGTACGTATAGAGTATTTCCGCTGCAGTATATTATTGTATATCTGAGACATGATAATTTGTATATATTCAGTGATTGTATATATGTGAAACTCTGATGTATGTTAAATGTAATCGACATATATAGTATTCTTTTGTAAACTGTTATTATTTATTATTATATTTTATCCGCTGCGAATGTGAGTTGTTGGTGTTTTAGTTCTTCTTCTTCTATCTTTTTCTTCTTTTTCATAACTCTCTGAAATTTTCGGGTTTGAAAATTTCGGGTCGTTACAGTTTTATCAGAGCAGAAGGTTAAGCGAGAACCTTGGCTCTGGTGGGGATTACTCATTAAATAGAGTCAGTAGTACTCTAGAATGAGTTGAGTGTATATATATGAGCGCGTACTTGTTATTTTCTTATATAAAGGTTTTAAATGATTTTATATAAAAGTATATTTTGGTATGTAAAAGGAATATTTCATTCTAATAAATATTAAGACGATTGGTTGTTAAATTATTGGAATTAAAAATTTAGAACTGATAAAATACGACCAAATTGAAATCTTGAATTGGAATTAAATTAAGTAAAAACAAAAATACAACCAAATCAAAATCTAACTAATTGATAATGATATATTTGTTATTAAGTAGCCAAATGAAGTAGACCTATAAGATGGGTATAACTTTTAAATTAAAACAATTTGAAATAATAAGTATGTATTCTTTGAATAATTGGGACTTATTGCAAACAATGTGTTGTTTGAGATTTGATTTGAATTTAAAACCAAAGGTGGTTTCCAAAAGTTCTGGAGAAATAATAGTATTATTTAAAAAATATTTTTATGTTGAATTTGAAATCTGGGAGATTTGAAATCAAAAATATTTGGAAGAGTTTTTAGAGAGATAAAAGCATTGAACTCTTTTGGTCACTGGAAAATAACGTCGGTGATGACTGCAGCATTATCGATGTTTATTTTTGAGTTTCTAGAAGAGAAATTGCTACTAAATTGTTTTACATTGGAATTGTTTATGAACCGGGTTTGGTTTTGAAATTCAAAGGGGTAATTTAAGTCGCCAAAGAATTTTGGATATAGTTGAATTCTAAGGTGATATTGAAATTTTAGAAATTTGTTTAAACTCTGGAACCTTGATTAAAATGTTTATGGAATAATAAAAATATATTGGCTAAATAAAATGTATAATTCCGAGTTAAAAGAAAAATGTGAATGTAATTGATTATAAATAGAAATTGTAAAATTGAAATTGTAATTAAGGTTGTACAAGTTTAAAGATCAAACGGAATTTGATTTGAAGTTGGAAGGAAATTGAGAATCAATTCAACTTGAATTGGGGTTAAATCAATTTCAATGAAAATTGAAGATTATTTAATTTGAAATAGGGTCAATTTAAATGGGAATGGAAATTTAAATTGAAACGTTGAGGAAGTGAACAGTTTTGACTCTAGACTATTTTCAATATAAATTGTCTTTATATAAACTAATATATACAACTTTTCTTTCTTAAAGCCAAATTATTTATACTTTTTTATAATTATTTTGGAACTATTTAACCATTTTTCGGCTGTTTTCTAAACTCATTACTATATTTTAACTATGTTACAAATTAATTACTAATTTACAACTATTTTGCAATTATCTAAATTTTTTGAAACTATTTAACTATTTTACAGCTATTTTGCAAACTAATCATTATTTTTCAACTACTTATCTATTTTTAAATTTTCGAGCTATTTCTAAACATGAACTGGTCGGAGTTCAAACTGTTATTGATTAAATACCCAACTGAGATAAGAATTGAAATGATAATCCAAATGGGGATTAAGACAAATGTGAATAAGTGAATGAAAATTAAGTGAATATGAGTAGAAAGGAAAATGATATTGGAAAAAGTAATCAAATTTGAATATTTGAGTTTGAATGAGCAAAGTTATATATCTTTGTTATAAAGATAAAACTTCCCTTGTTGAATCTATTGCTGGAAGAAAAAGGATTTTTGTAGTGTTTGAAGTATAAAAGGAATTTTATACGAGTTTAAAGTAATCCAAAGTTTTAAAAAAAATTATATATATCTGTATATAAATATATATAAAGGATCTTATGAGGACTTTGAAAAAGGTTTTGGAAACCTTTGGATTTGGAAAGGCTTTTGATTTTTGGGTAAAATCAATATTGCAATTTGAAAAGCCTAGCTTGAGAATTATCGATTTTGGAATAATCGATTTGGTATAAAGGAGCTTTGAATGAGATCATACTAGGTGTATGATTTGGAAGATACTATATGTGTATAGTATAAAGTGTTTTGATGATGGCTCTGGGGAAAAAGGTGCTCCCTTGAAATGAACTTCTCAGGAGTGCCACCGGGTGGTGCTGCATTGAGCCCAAGGGGGTTCTAAAGTTGATCCTGTGAGGAGTCCGGACAAAACTAGTTCCTGAGGATTATGAGTAGTGTATACCATAGCGGAAGTCGTGTGTGCCGCTGAGAGCCAACAGTCTACGTTTGATTTTATATCGGTAGACTGCGACCTATGGTATAACATAGCGGAAGTCGTGTGTGCTGCCGAGAGCCAACAGTCTGCGTTTGATTTTATATCGGTAGACTGCGACCTATGTAGGAGTGGAGAAGTTTCATTTCGATAGCGAAAATCAGAGGCCGCTGAGAGCCTACAGTTACATGGACTTTTGTTGTGACGGCAACGTAACCCTGGATGTAACTGCGATCTGCTGTGTGGGATCCATGGCGTAATCGAGAGGCCGCGGAGAGCCTGCAGTTACATGGACTTTTGCTGCGACGGCAACGTAACCCTGGATGTAACTGTGACCATGGATGGGGGTGATGATTTTCCGAGCATTGTCACCAATGATATTTCTTCTATTTTCAACAAAAATGTTTTCTATATTTCAATAAAATTATTTTCCAAGTATTTTCACTAGGTGTTGAAACGGGTTTTCCAAGTACTTATAGATTTTCAGTCCTACGCCTGATCAACGTATGACTGAATTTCTGTGAGAACAAGGATGGACTGGTTGAGACATCGAGTTATAAGAAATATTTTTATAAAGAACAATTTTAATAGTATTATGTGAATTTAAAGACATTTCTAAAATTTTAAAATAAAAGTGTTAGAATTTTGGAAAAAAAATAAAGGAGAATCCAAACTGGAATTATGAAAAATTTTGGCACTCAAGAGACTTTCATAAAGTGATTTTTGTAATAAAAATTGGAAGTAAGCTAATTGGCAAAATAATTGTTTGATTGAGTATGTTAATAAAATTTAACTTGGGTAAATAAATGGATTGTAAATGAATAATGGAGTTTGGAAATGAATTAGAATTGTAAATAGAATTCGAGTTAGATTTGATAATGAATTAAATAAGAAGGGATGTTGTAAAATAAAAATAAAATAGAGTTGGATTGGAAAAAATGTAGTGGTTTGAATTACAAATAAAATTCAAAGGTGATTGAATAATATTTAATGAAAGTTGCAAGTAAATTGGATATAAGAGAAGTGTTGTCGAATGAAATGAAAGTGAATTATAATAGAAATGGTTTGAATTGCAACAAAACAGAATTCAAGTGAATAGAAATAAATTGAGAATAGCCTTGTATTATTAAAATAAATTTGATAACGAATTAAGTAAGTAAATTAAAAATTTAAAATGGGTTAATTGAGTTAAATAATAAATGGATGAAGTCTGATAGAATAAAAACAAAATCAAAGCTGTGATTGGAATTGGATTATCAGACTGAACTTAAGTTCGGTGGCATATTAAATTAAAGTATAAATGAATTAAGTATGTGCTTGGATATTATTTTGATAAATTGAGAAGGTGAATTTAAAATTAAAATTTAAAATTGATGGACTAACTGAATTTAATGGAAGTTGATTAAATGAGGATCAAATGGAAGTAAATATAAGTTGATGTTGGAATAAATTAAAGTAAATTAACTTAAGTTTAAAATTTATGGAAGCTTGGCTTCGAATAAGAGTGGAAACTCATTGAATAAAGGCTTGGATTAATTTAATTTGGGAATGGCTTGAAGTATACAAGAATTAAATGTGTCGAGATAATGAATGGTGGGTGAATAAATTAGAAATGAAATGGAATTAAATATGAAATGAATTGAAAATTTATTTAAAGTCGTTATAAACTGAAATACATACTCTATTAAACGAATATCGTCGAAATTGCATGAAAATGGTTGTCGTTCGGCGTACATGAAAGTAATTAAAATTCTATGGGCTGATAGAGATTAAATAAATTGATTTTGAAATCAACTAAATTGAATATGAGCTTGTTTGGATTTAAAAACCAATTGGATGTAAGAAATTGAGTTGTGAACCATTAAAATCGAATGAAATGGCTTATGAATTGGTTGAAAGCAATTGAATTAGATTTGAAAACATATAAATTGCTCGTAGAAGTTATTTCAAATGCATTTCCTTTAGAATTCAAGTGTTACAGTTGTTTAAAGTAAGATAAATATTATAAACTTCATATATATGGTACTTATATGTTTAAACTGAGAAAGTATAAGTACCTGAAGGCCGTTTGGTTGGATTTGGATTGCACTAATTGCTAAAATTAATAAGCAGCATGCTTAAAATGCTAAATAAGGTACGCCTACGCAATAAAATAAGGAAATATGAACTGTTTTTGCTTTTTCCGACCGGGTGGGTCGATGTATATATATTTGTATCTCTTGTAAAATTGCAAAAGCTCCTCCGTACAAAGGAGACTCTGCCAAAATTTTCTGGAAATTTTGGGAGTTAGAAAATTTTTGGAAATTTTCTAACTAAAAAATTTGTTAACAACAAAACGAATTCAAATTTGAAATTAAAGTAAATTAGTAAATGAAACTAATAAGAATCAGTTATACTTGAAAAATAAAATTCAATATGCAAAATTTAAAATAAATTAAAATTCGTATGAAAATGGGAAAACTAATTTAAATAGAAATTGATATGAAACCTGTGTAAGAGAATGTATAAATTGATTTGTAAAATTATGATTGAATATTGTTGCTAAGTAAGATATGCAGGTATAAAGGAAAAAAAAGAAGGGAAAAGAAAATTAGATTTGATTCCGAAAGATAAATGTGAATTGCCCGACAAAAAGGTATGTATTTTAAATTACTAGATGATATTGGATTGGGTTTTTGATGTAGCCACTTGGCTTTTGGTTTTTCTTTTGGAATTTGGGAGCCCGTAGAGGCCTTTTGTAGTTGTACCGAGCTAGCCGCGCAAATGAGACGTTGGCAAAAATTTTCGAAAATTTAGGGAGTTAGGAAGGTCAGTAAGAATAATAAGGGGTTTTTAATAAAAGATAGTTGGTAAGATGTTGAATTGTAGGTTTTGGGAAAAGGGAAATGGGTATTGTACCATTGTTCCTTACTAGTAATTCCGAGGACGAAATTCTTTTAAGAGGGGAGGCATGTGACGACCCGGAATTTCTAACAATTTAAATTGGAACAATAAATTGATTTAAAATGTTTTAAAGGTTAATTTTAAACCTGAATTCAAGATATCAATATCTACTTGATAATTAAACCATTGAATTATATAGTTTAAATATTGAATTTAATAATTGAAATTGGGTGAATTGTTGAATCTGAAATTGTAAGCCAGTTTAAAATAATGTGAAGGCTTATAAAATTCATAATAATGATACTGGAGGAAGTAAAAGTGTTAAAATTGAAATTGGAGGTGATTTGTTCAGTTTTGAAAATATAATCGTTTAAATTGAATTTAAAAATAGCCTTCCGAGGCACAGTCTCGGAATTCGACGAAACCAGTTCCATTAGATCCGTAATAGTTATTTATTATCGGATTTCAATTTTCGTAGCGATCGGAGTTGTCGTTTGTCCCTGGCAGCTCAAAACGCTTAGAATTATTTTAATCGATTTAATTTAAAATTGATCATTTACTTCCGTAACTCGCGCATACAATCAAATTAACTACCGAAATATGTTCCATTGTGTTCAGAACGTGGGTAAAGCCTTATAGATGCCTAGCGGCATTCCTTAAGTGGAGTTCGAAATTTTAAATAGTAACTAACAAGACGTTTGGAAGTTTTATAATATAAAAAAATTAAAATAAATTAGCAAGGATATTTTCTACGACATAAGATATTTTATTCAAGCGTTCTCAAGGAGCTTCTCCATACCATTTATTTTAATTCCTGTCTCCTCTCCAGCCTTCGAAAAAGAAATCGATCTAAAAAAAAGGTAAAGCTAAATATAATGGCCAAGTTTTCTTTCCTACATCTCCTTCCCTTCTATTCGATTTCAAAATAAAAAAAAGATGGCGTTCGCATCTTTTCTTCTCGCGATTCCTCTGTCAATTTCGAGGTTAGGGTTTGGTCGCTAGAAGGGGGCGAAACATCGAGGCAGGATTTCTCGACCAGGGTAGCTCAGCGCGGCGATGTAGGGAGGCGCGAGCTTTCCAGTGGCGGGGGCGAAGTTTTCTGGGATGTCGCGATTTCAGCTTGGGGTGGAGGAATCGAGTTTCGCAGTCGACTTCGTGATGATATCGGTGGCACGCCTGTGGGCGGCGGCTTCAAGTCAAAAACTTTGGGTTCTTCTCGAGCCGCGTGGCGATATGGCAAGTCTCAGGAAGCAGAGCGGGGTTTGACCGATCGTGTTAGCTCGATGGTTGGGGTCTCGAACGCGACTGGGTGGGTGAGTTCACTTAAACAGATTTTGCCTCTAAATCCACTGTTTGTTTCTTTGCATTTGTTTTGCCTCAGATTTCATGTTCTACTTTTTAGTTGATATGCATAAATACCTTTGAATATGAGAGTGATCTGATGGTTCGCCATCATCTTCCTATGTCTGATTTTTATAGTCAGTTCATTCTAGAACTAATTTATTTACCTATTTTGAGTCAACATGTACACATGAAAAGAAAAATAAAATAAAATATAGTTATGTTTAAGGCACGTAATATATATATATATATATATATATATATATATATATATATATATATATAAGTACACGGATCCTTGCTTTGGAGTATGATTTCACTAGTAAGTAACTTTTGCTTCCATTTTGATCCCTGTCCTTGCACTGTCGTGTACAGACCTGAGATAAAAATATTAACATGAAATCCTTGCTAATGTTTGTGTCTGAGTACAGGGAATATATATGTACATGTAGTTTGGAAAATTTGAAACTGGAATAGATAGTAGTGGTCTTTCATGTTTGAGTTTTGAAAGTTTGGTGATGAGTTATAGGAATTTCGAAAATCTAGAAGGGTTAGTAGCCTGGTATGTTTAAGTTTTGGAAATCTGGTATGTTGAGTTGAGTGTTTCGAAATCTGGAAATCTTCAGAAGCATGGTTAGTATAAAGACGTAAGTATTGAAATTTTGTCGTGTGTAGTTATACATTGTTACTTGACCTTTAACTTGGTAATCATACTTGATATCACTTCATACTTTTACTTCTAATTAACCTTACAAGCAAAAGTATATTATCTTTATGCATACATTGAACAATAGTGCCTAATCTATACATACTTCCCACTTTGCACCTGTATATTTAAATAAGGGAAGTAAACTATAAAAAAGAGTGGACTGGTTAAAGAAATAGAGAAGGATAGAGAACTGGGAAGGAAGGAAGGAATGAGGAAGTGGGCCGGAAAAGAATGGGCCGGAAAAGAAAAAAAAGGCCTGACTTTAATGAATTGATTGACAATGAAAGATAAATTAATAAGTAATTAAGATTAACCATTGATTTATTAATTAAAGAATAATTAATTAATATCTAAGGCATAATTAGTAAATGAGATGAATTAATGATTACTTAAGATGAATTAATCAAGGAAGGTTTATTAATTAGGTAAGTATAACTAATGGATATTAAGGAACTAAGGGATAGTAAATAAATGAAGGCAATTAAGGATAATGATGTATGGTCTGTAATTAACTAGTGTTAATTAAGCTCGGTTAGGAAATTAATTTAATTGGTTCAATTAAATTAATGTTAAATGAAGGAACCTAAGTGATTGAGATTAGTAATTCAATTTGAATTAATTAAATAAATTGGAAGTGATCAAGTTGCTTATGAATGGTTAAATGGTATTGGATGCCTTGAATGGGACTCGAAGAGATCGGGGTCGGGTATTAGAAAATACCCGAAACCACTTCGAATTTTTATAAATTGATACGTGGAAATAATAGGCTGGAATGAAATGATTTAAGTAAACTGGATTATTTTATCTAAGTTTGGTACTTAGAAATTGATGTGTGGACTAAGTGTTGTCTATAGAAAATTGTGAATTTGATAAATTGATATAAGTTACCCGGGCTTATATGAGTTGTATACCTTTGTATTCCATGTTAGTTGGTTTTACTCACGCTGGTTTCCAGCCTGACCCGGGTGTTACTTTGGTGTAATGCTCGGGTCAGACCGAGTATTACAGATTTTCAGGTAAGGACGTTCTGGAGCTCAGGAGTCGAGCTGGATGGCAAGTACGTATAGAGTATTTCCGCTGCAGTATATTATTGTATATCTGAGACATGATAATTTGTATATATTCAGTGATTGCATATATGTGAAACTCTGATGTATGTTAAATGTAATCGACATATATAGTATTCTTTTGTAAACTGTTATTATTTATTATTATATTTTATCCGCTGCGAATGTGAGTTGTTGGTGTTTTAGTTCTTCTTCTTCTATCTTTTTCTTCTTTTTCATAACTATCTAAAATTTTCGGGTTTGAAAATTTTGGGTCGTTACGTTGTCACTTGGCATAACTCTATAGCCACCATCGCTCATTCGATCGCTTTCGAGTTGATTTGGCCATCAATAGCCTAGGCAAATTTTGCCCTAAGCTTTAGCTCAGACGTCTAGGAAAACACTTAGACGTCTGAGTTATAGGAATAAAAATTCCAGACCTTCAGCTTAGACATCTGAGGTTATTCCCAAACATCTGAGAGATCTGAAAGAAATTTCCAGACCTTTAGCTTAGACGTCTAGCTCTGTTAAATTTAGCCAATTTGCCTATTTTATGTGAGTTTTCGTTTTAATCGATTTTTGATGATCCGAATGGTTATTGTCATTCATTACCGATTTTAACGATTTCTTTTCTAGATTTTTGGTGTTTCCTTTTAATGGATTTGATATTGATTTCCATGGTTTTGATTCACGTTATTGAAATGCGGATTTTTGGTGATAGATTGTCTTTACAATCATTTCTATTAGTTGTCACTTTAAAATACAAAGGTTTCTATACTAGTAGTAAATACTCAAACTCTTTCACAAAAATAATTTCAACATTTCTTTTATTACAAAGCTCGTTTTTAAAACCATTTTCCAACCTATTAGTGTATACAAACCTTTACCTCATTCGTATGTGAAATCCAATTAAACGACTTAGCAAAACAAGTGGTACGAAACGCTTGTGTTTACTTTGTCGGTTAATTCTTAGACTTGTTCGATTGAAATCCTGTGACAAATTTTGAGTGGAAATCTACAATTTGTTCGTAAATATTTAAGTTAAGCCAGTGGTTATGGGACATGAAGCTAAACTCATTTATTTACTTGCTTAGTGTAATTAACACTTCTTTTTTTATCAATGATGATCATTTTGTATTTTTGAGTGGAAATCTACAATTAGTTTTTAAATATTTAAGTTAAGCCAGTGTTTATGGGACATGAAGCTAAACTCATTTATTTACTAGCTTGGTGTAATTTACACTTATTTTATGGAACTTTGGTTCAATTTGGTAGTTTAACAACCCATGGTCTTTTGACCATTCGAGGAGTAATCAGCTCAATGTGTTGAGCATGAGGCGTATCTTCTAGGATGCGTCGATGTTCAGCTCATTCATCCGTGTGGGGGACTGTACCCCGTTGAGTCTGTGCATGAGGCGTATCTTTTAGGGTGGGTCGATGTTCGTCTCATTCATCCATGCGAGGGACTGTACCCCGTTGAGTCTGTGCATGAGGCGTATCTTTTAGGGTGCATCTACGTTCCGCTCATTTGTCCCCAGGGAGGACTATACCTCGTATTTTTTTGGGTTAGCAACCCACGGGATAGTGTCCCGTTTATGATACATGTGTTGGTGAGTTTTCGTGCTCCCGTTTATGATACGCCCTTCCCCATTTTACGTTTTCTTGATTTTCAATTATGGATTTCTGGAATTTATGTTTCACCAATTTTTGCGATTTGCATTAATATGTTTTGTCAATATTTGAGGTTTGGTGAATAAGCTAAAGAATATGATATTCTTTTTGGGTATTTGAGGAGACTTAAGGTATTGTATGATTTTCATTGTTATTAAATATATACTTGTCACAGTATGACATTATTGTTATCATATATTTTTATCATATCTCTTATCCTATCTCATCTTACATGATAATTATAGCTAGACTGATCCGTTTATTATTTTTTCTTCTTAAATAATACTCAGGTCAGATCGAGGTGTTTTAGGCGCTTCCTCTTAACTTCTTTGTAGGGATTAGCTTCTGGCTTTTGGCTAACTACTTTAGCTTAGTAGTTTTTTTTACACATTCCAAATAGAGACTCCTTGATGTATACATATTCCTTATCTAGCACTTATACCTATTCTTTGGTGATGTAGTGGATCTTGTATGACCACTACTTTGATGTTCACTTCTATGTGTTATATTCATATCTATTTCCGCCTTAGTGATATGAATATCTGTGACTGATTTTGTGTTATGCTTATTTTATGTTTGTTTCCGAACGTCACATAGCCACTGTGTAGTAGCTTTGAGTTTGTATTTTATATGTCAGATTTCCTCTTGAAATGAAAAGCATGACATGCTATTTGACATATCAGTACTCGCACAAAGCAATTATACAGATGGTCGCTTCTTAACAACCTTATTCTTCGTACTAATTGACAGCATTACCCAGCAGTGTCCTTGGTTAGTGTGAGTATGGATGATGGGTGTCACAGCTTAGTATCAGAGCCAAACTTTGGAACAATATAGGATATTATGACAAGAATCATTGTCCTAAGTCTCTCTTAGGAATCATGCCTTAGGATTTAATTCGAGTTTTCAGACCCGTTCTACCCTATTTCCTTTTACGATACCTTGTTTATAAATCAAGGTTATTTGAATTCATTCTGAGAATAACATTTTTCCTCTTCGTTCTTTCTTTCTTAAAGAACAAGAGATGGTTAGACCTGGCAGTCCTAGCGCTGGTCAATCCAGTGGTCCTGTCTATCCAACAACTTTTGGATCTTGTAAAGAATCAAAGGTTTATCTGTGCTTTGAATAAGAACCCTAAAAAGGTTTTACCTCTGAAATTAGAAGTGCCTTTCGACCGGCTTGTAGATATCACTCTTCGACTTGAAGAGGCTGATAAAGGAAGTGATAGTGATGTTGGAGGTGCCAAGAAGATCCTCATTAACAACAAGAAGAGGCATCTCGACAGTAAGTTCAAAGGCCCTAATCCCAACAAGAAAGGGAAGCAAGCAACTTCGATAGCAAAGACTCCTACCTTTAGTCGTGGAGAAAGCTACAATTGTGGTTCTAAGTACCATTATGCAAATAGGTGTCCTAAACCACTTTATTGTCGCTATTGCAAAAGTTTAGGTCATCTCATATCTTTATGTCCTAAACTTCAATGTAAGAAAGAGGGAAAGCTGAATGTTGTGCAAGCTCCTAGTATCACTTCTCTTGGTCAAGGTATTTCTCATTCTGTCTTTGATGGCATTATTATGTTTCTTGATCATCCTATTAAAATTCTTTTTGATATGGATGCATTTCACTCTTTTATTTCAAAAGAACTTGTTGATACTTTTTCTTTAAATATTAGAATTGCGAATTCGGATTGTGGATCCACAACACTCAGTTTTATTTGTAAAAATGTTGAGATTATTTTATGCGATTACGCTTTCCGATCTAATTTGCATGTTATGCGCTACTTAGGTTTTGGAATTGATTTTGGGAAAGGATTGGCTTAATCGTTATGAAGCCCATATCCTATATCCCGAAAGGACTATCCATCTTCGACATCCTCAATCTATCAAGCAGATTTCTATTGTTCTTAATGATTTTGATTCCAATTTGGTGGCATCATTTTATTCTTTAAACCCACATGATGAGGAAGATGTTATTTCCCTCATTCAAGTAGTTCATGAATTTCCCAATATCTTTGAGCATGTCTTAGGATTACCACCTAAGCAATCAATTGAGTGGTGCTAAGGTCTTTTCAGCTCGACCTTGCCATCGGTTTTCATCAGCTACGAGTTGTGAAGGATAATATTCCACTTGCCGCATTCCGCACTCATTATAATTATTTTGAGTGGCTTGTTATGTCATTCAGTTTAACGAGCTCTCCAGCTTATTTCATCCATCTTATGAATCGAGTATTCTGCAAATATCTCGATGAGTCTGTCCTTGTATTCATTGATTATGGGTGAAAACATCAATTTAACATTGCAAATCTTTCTAGTAAGATATATTTATGAGTATAATTGGATTTTGTACTTAAAACAAGAAAAGAATATTCTTAAAAATTTAAGAGACATTTTTATCATATAGAAGATGATTTTGTGTTGTTGCCCATTGAGTGCTTTAAGAATTTTGGTTGATGCGCCCGATTAACGTTGTCGATAGGAGTCTGCTAAACGCTAGGATGAGATAGTCAGACACAGTAAATTGACTTGTAATAAGTAAATTTTTTTTTTTAAAGATGGATACATAAAGTTAATCATAATTTTGAAAGTCTTTGCTTTTCAGGAAAGAGGATCATGAAATAAATGATTTAGCATAGAAGATGCTTTTCAAAAATTAAAAGAACTCCTTTTCGATGCTCATATTCTTGTGATTCCCGAAGCGAACCAAGACTTCACTGCTTGTATCGATTATAGTCGTATTGGTTTGGGTGCCGTTCTTATGCAAAAAGGGAACGTGTTATCGCTTATGCTTCTAGACAATTAAAGCCTGCCAAGACTAGATATGGCACTCATGATCTAGAGCTCGCAACCATTGTTTTTGCTCCTAGAATTTGGCTTCATTATCTTTTGGGTGAGAAATTTGTTCTCTACGCCGATCATAAATCTTTGAAGTATTTATTTTCTCAAAAGGAACTTAATTTGCGTCAACAACGTTGGCTCGAATTCCTTGCATCTTATGATCTTGATATTCTTTATACTCCCGAAAAGGGAAATCTTGTTGTCGATGCCCTGAGTTGAAAGCAACAAGCGGTTGTTTCCATGATGATATCCAAATGGAATGATCTTGAAACTTTATCCACTTGTGAGATTCGAGATCGTGAATTCGATTCATGTTCATCACTTGTCTTATATAGCCTTGAGGCTCATCCATCTCTTTTAGACTGCATTCTTGAAGTTCAAAAGCATGATCTCGAATTGGCTCATCTTAGCCAAAGTTGTAGGGATAGAAATATTAATGGTTTGAAAGACGTTGAAATCGATGCTCGTGGAGGCATTCAAAAATTCGGTAGACTTATTGTGCCAAATATTAGTAATCTCCGTAAAGACATTTTAGAATATTCTCATCGTTATAAATTCACCATTCATCTCGGTAGTAGAAAAATGTATGTGGACGTGAAATGACTTTATTATTGGGATGAAATGAAATCTGATATTGCTAACTTTCTTAAGCGTTGCATGACTTGCCAACTCGCAAAGGCCGAGCATCAAAGGCCTGATGAGTTATTGCAACCTTTAGACATTCTCGTTTGGAAGTGGGATCAAATTTCCATGGACTTTATTGACGGTCTTCCCCATTCTCGTTTTGGTCATGACAGTTTATAGGTAATTATAGATAGACTTACAAAATTCGTCCATTTTATTCCCGTTTGGTCCAATCGGACCGTATCCCCTTTGGCCAAACTTTATGTCAAAGAATTGTTAAATTGCATGGAGTTCCTACTTCTATTGTTAGTGATCGCGATCCACTGTTTACTAGTGGTTTTTGGAAAGGTCTTCAAAAAATTTTGGGAACGAAACTTAATTTTAGCACCGCTTATCATCCTCAATCCGATGGACAAACAAAGCGTGTGAATCAAACTCTTGAAGATCTCCTTCGTGCATGTGTTTTTGATTTTGGTGGAAGTTGGGAATATCATATTTCTCTTGTCGAGTTTTCTTATAATAATAGCTTCCGATCTAGTATTGGTATGGCACCTTTTAAGGCACTCTATGGAAGGTCGTGCCGATCTCCTTCGTGTTGACTTGAAGTCAGTGAGAAGCTGGTTTTAGGTCCAGATTTTATTCGTGGTGCCATAGAAAAGATTGACCTTATTCGTCACAGGATTAAAGAAGCTCAAAGTAGATAAAAATTTAATGCTGATAACCGAAGGAGGAAATAAGAATTTTCTATGGGAGATTTGGTATTCATTCGTGTTTCACCTATGAAGGGTGTTGTGCATTTCAGTCGTTCGGGAAAAATTAGCACGTCGATATATTGGGCCATTTCCCATCACTGAACGCATTGGTTCCGTGGCTTATTGCCTTTTATTACTGGCTCAATTTTCTGTTATTCATAACGTATTCCACGTTTCTCAACTACGGAAATGTCTTAAAGATTCTGATTCTATCCTTGAGCCCAGTGTTATTGAAGAAATTGAAGTTTTACCTAATTTGACTTATGAGCAACATCCTATTCGTATCGTTGCTACGGAGGTTAAACGCCTTCGTAATAAAGATGTACCGCTTGTGAAAGTTTAATGGTCCACAAATCCTAAGCATTGTTCTTGGGAATCTAGAGAATTCAACGAGCGAACACATCCGGACTTACTCTCTCGTGCTCCTTAAGGTGAACTTCGCACTTCAAAATTTTATTTTGTGTTGTTATGCCTTATAGTGGTAATTACTCTTTATTTTCTTTTTAAGTATTGCGAGGACGCAATTTCTTTAAGGAGGGGAGTCTGCAACAACCCGCATATTTTGCGATTTCATATTTTAATTTTATTTATATATAGCACCATTGATTTAATTTAAAGTCCATAACATGACTTTTTGTAAACAGTCGAATCCGGACTCAAAACAACTTGCATTGAGTTCAAAACGACGTTTACAATTTGTTTGAGTATAAACATTGATATATTTGGAGTTGATTAGGATTTTAGTATTTTCAACTGGGCTTTGGGTTGTGTTCTAGCCCACCAACCCAACAAGATAACCCAAACTCCCCTACCAAATACCCTAACTCCTCTCCTCTTTAGTCATTCCACTCATAATATCCTAACACTCAAGCAAAAGGAAAAAATAGGGGAAATCAAAATTCCTTAGCCCTAGATTCTTATGAAATTCAAGTTCTAATTTAAAATCAAAGAGAAGCTTAGGTAAGCATTCTTTTCATCTTCTTCATCTCAACCCCTCTCCAATTTTCATAATCTCCTATAATCTAACTTAGGAAATATTTGCATATGATAATAGATTGGAGCTTCTGGAGTTGTGATTGAAGTGGAGTTGATCTTTCCTTGTTTTAGTGCTTCTCAATTGTTGTTTTTGAGTTTAAAGGCGAGTTCTTGAACTCACATCTATGTCTATAGCTTTTTGTTGTTGTTAAGTTTGAATTCCTAACATCTATTTTATGTTAAATTGCTTTTGTATTGAATTGGTTTGGTGAATTTTTCAATTTTGGTATTTTGAAGTCAAAATCTATGAATAGCCTATTATGGATGTTTGGACATGTTGTTTGGAGTGTATTGAAGAGCCTAAATGGCTAGGTTGTCGCTTGGCATAAATCCCTAACCACCGTCACTCATTCGATTGCTTCCGAGTTGATTTTACCATCAATGGCCTAGGAAAATTTTGCCCTGAGCTTTAGCTCAGACGTTTGGGAAAACACTTAGACGTCTGAGTCATAGGAATGAAAATTCTAGACCTTCAGTTCAGACGTCTGAGGTTATTCCCAAACATCTAACCGATCTGGAAATTTTTTTCAGACTTTCAGCTCGGACATCTAGGAAAACCCCCAGATGTCTGGCGTTGTTAAATTCAGACAATTTGCCTATTTTTATGTGGTTTCTATTTTAATCGATTTTTGATGATCCGAATGGTTATTGTCATTCATTACCGACTTTGACAATTTCTTTTCTGTATTTTTGGTGTTTCCATTTGATGGATTTAATATCGATTTCACGGTTTTAATTCACGTTATTGAAATATGGATTTTTGGTGATAGATTGTACAATCATTTCTATGATTTGTCACTTTAAAATACATAGGTTCCTATACTAGTAGTAAATACTCAACTCTTTTACAAAATTGATTTCAACATTCTTTTAATACAAAGCTCATTTTTAAAACCATTTTCCAACCTATTAGTATATACAAACCTTTACCTCATTCGTATGAGAAATCCAATTAAACAACATAGCAAAACAAGTGGTATGAAACGCTTGCGTTTACTTCGTCAGTTAATTCTTAGACTTGTTCGATTGAAATCTTGTGATAATTTTTGAGTGGAACTCGACAATTTGTTCGTAAATATTTAAGTTAAGCTAGTGGTTATAGGACATGAAGCTAAACTCATTTATTTACTAGCTTAGTGTAATTTACACTTCTTTTTTTATCAATGATGATCATTTTGTATTTTTGAGTGGAAATCTACAATTTGTTCGTAAATATTTAAGCTAAGCCAGTGGTTATGAGACATGAAGCTAAATTCATTTATTTACTAGCTTGGTGTAGTTTACACTTATTCTATGGAGCTTTGGATCAATTTGGTGGGGTAGCGACCCATGGTCTTTTGACTGTTCTAGGAGCAATCGACTCAATAGGTTGAGCATGAGGCGTATCTTTTAGGGTGCGTCGATGTTCAGCTTATTCGTCCATGTCGGGGACTGTACCCTATTGAGTCTGTGCATGAGGCATATCTTTTAGGGTGCGTCGATGTTCGACTCATTCGTTCGCGTAGGGGACTGTACCCCTTGAGTCTGTGCATGAGGCGTATCTTTTAGGGTGCGTCGATATTTAGCTCATTCATCCCCAAAGGGGGACTATGCCCCGTATTTTTATGGGTTAGCGACCCATTGGATAGCATCCCGTTTATGATACATGCGTTGGTGATTTTTCATGCTCCCATTTATGATAGGCCTTCCTCTTTTATGTTTTCTGGATTTTCAATTATGGATTTCTGGAATTTATGTTTCACCAATTTTTGAGATTTGCATTGATATGTTTTGCCAATATTTGAGGTTTGGTGAATAAGCTAAAGAATATGATATTCTTTTTGGGTATTTGAGGAGACTTGAGATATTGTATGATTTTCATTGTTATTAAATATATACATGTCACAGTATGGCATCATTGTTATCATATATTTTTGTCATATCTCTTATCATATCTCATCTTACAAGATAATTATAGCTAGACTGATCCGTTTATTATTTTTCTTCTTAAATAATACTTGGGTAAGACCGAGGTGTTTCAGGTGCTTCCTCTTGACTTCTAAGCAGGGATTAGCTTCTGACTTTTGGCTAACTACTTTAGCTTAGTAGATTTTATTTTTATACATTCGAGATAGAGTCTCTTTGATGTATACATATTATTTTGTCTAGCACTTGTACCCATTCATTTTTGATGTAGTGGATCTTGTATAACTACTACTTTGATGTTCACTTTTATGTGTTATATTGGTATCTGTTTCCGCCTTAGTGATATGAATATTTGTGACTGATTTTGTGTTATGCTTATTTTATATTTTTTCCAAAGGCCACATAGCCACTGTGTAGTAGCTTTGAGTTTGTATTTGATATGTCAGATTTCCTCTTGAAATGAAATGCATGACATACTATCTGACATATCGGTACTCGCACAAAGCAATTATACATATGGTCGCTCCTCAATAGCCTTATTCTTCGTACTAATTGATGGCATTACCCAGTAGTGTTCTTGGTTAGTGTGAGTATAGAGGTGGGGCGTTCTCTTAGATATTTCCAAAGTTACATTTTGGGTCCATATTTTATAATCGGTTATTAAACTATCAAATAAACAAAAAACAACCAATTCCATTTGAGATTTATTTATCCATAGCAACCATTAAACCTCAAAACAAATTTTTATTTAATAAATCTCTTTCAAAAATGTGTCTAAATCATTCGTATACCACAAAACATTTGCGAATAACTTCTTACTTCCAAATCATGTAAAAAAGGATAAAACAAATGTTGTTTAAATTGGAGGTAAGGATAATCCTAAACACTATTCCCTTGGTGTTAAGTGTGGAATGAATGTTCCATACCACTACTTTTAATAGGTCAGTTTAAAGAAACTCAGATATCAAATTCTTTTTTTACTTCTTTCAATAAATCTTTTTTACAAATCTATTTCCTTCATTAAATCTCTTTTACTTGAAGTCCAAGTCCATTTCAAAATACTTCCAAACTCAATTCATTTACAAAGCCCTTTTATAAATATTCAAAATCATTTATAAAACTAACTATTATAAATATTCAAACTTTTTATATAGATTCCTTATAAATTGCAATGACCTATAAATTTTAACGATTTTTATAATGTATTTAACTGAAATTTTCATAAAAATATAACAATTAAATTTGATAATGAAAATTTGATATTTAGTGTGCGTCTATTTAAACATAGCAAATGGCAAATTTTCATTGGTAAATATGAAAGTTAATTCTATTATGTAATTTTCAATTTTGATTTAAATCAGTTAATTTAATGGAAATAAAATATTTTCAGAACCTGAATATTTTTTTAAAATAAAAATGTAAATCATTTTCTGAGTGTGACGTCATAATTGGTTTCGTCAAATTCGGACTCCTCTAGCCCCGTTTATCTTATTTTCGATGAATTTACAGTGGTTTGGTAGGGAATATCGACTTTTGATAGGATAGTCGTATCATTGATATATATGTACCATTCTATTTGTCTCGTCATGCTGATCTCCACAGTATATCCATTTGTGTATTTGGGTGTCCGGTGCGCGGTGAAATCAGCGTAACGGTCAGTCGTATCGATTCCGTGTTTAGGACTTTTGAGCTTTCTGTGTTCTTACGTTTGTCATCTGGTAATGTTAATATCCATTAGAGCAACTCCAACAGATTCACAATTCTCGAATCTGCACCCAGAATACTTCACAACAGAGGTCGAGAATCCCCCAGGGTGCAGAAAGGTGGAGCTTTGGTGCGAGAATTGGAGATTCGACAAGGCGCCTGTTCAACAGGCGCCTGGATGCCAGGCGCCTGTTGAACATGCGCTTGAGAGTGAGGCGCATGTTCAACAGGCGCCTGACATCCAGGCGCCTGTTTAACAGGCGCCTACTTATTTCCCCCCAACGGTAACTTCCCAACGGCCATTTTCTACCTTCAAATACAACTCCCCACTCTTCTTCCATTCACAACCAGTTTGCTTCCTCCATTATAGTTTTTTTCTGCCAATAATCTCAACTGAAAATGTATTTCGATTTCGACGTCGATGCTGCAAGGTCCGTTTTTGAAGACTACGACTTACAAGACGTTACGGTTCCGATTGGGGGAGAAGTAACTCATGCAAGTTGGAGCGCTGCGGAAGACTACGATATTTGCTACATTTACTGTGCTCTCTCGGTCGATCCTATTCGAGGGACCGATCAAAGTGGTGAGTCTTTTTGGGGCAAAATTACTAATTGCTACGATCGAAAGAACATCGATCGAAAAAGAACGTTATCTTCAGTCAAAGGTCATTACGGAAAAATAAATCGCCAAACGCAAACGTTTAATTCTCAAATGTTCAAGCTAAAGCAAACAAATCCTAGTGAATTTGAAAACGAAACGCATTTGGTAAGCTTTAATATAATATCATTGTTCTACTTTTTATCATAGTTCTCTAATTATACCATTAACTGTTTTAACAGAGAATGGCCGCAAACAAGTTGTTCAAACAAACCTATAAACCTGATAGTAAATAAGCACCACATTTTTATCAGTTCATGCATGTTTATGACATGTTGGTCGAGCACGTTAAATGGAAATCATCGCTTCAGAAAACCGTTCAACAAGTTCAATCAAACAGTGGTCGGGGTAAAACACCTAGAGTTGGAGAAAGCTTTAGTCCTAGGAAATCGCAAGGAAGCTATGGTTTAGGATCAGAAGAAGACCCAACCCCAACCGAAGATCATTTTGTTAGGCCACTGGGAGAAAAAGCGGCCAAAAAGAAGCAGACTGTTGGAGCGGATCAAGTAGAAATTAAAAAACTCCTACTTGAATATGAAGATAGATTTAACCGGGAAATGGAGACTCGAGCAATTCAACACCAAGAAAAGTTATCAAGAATGGATCAACTTCTCGCTGGAAACCGGAAAAGAGATGAAGATGCAATAATGTTTATGGATACGTCACACAAGTCTGCAGAACAACTGCAGTATACGAAGCAAAGAAGGAGAGAAAGTATGAGGCGCAGACTTGAAGAGGGTCATTGAATGAATTACCGTTTTACAACCTTTGTATCTTTTAATTATCGTTATTTTTATTGTGTTTCGAATGCAAGCAATTATTAATATTAGTATTTTCATTGAAATTGGATTACATTGAAAAAAGATTATAACAACATTACGTTAATTAAACATAAACAGATTACAATAACAATAATAAGTAACAACATAAACAACAGCAGGAAAAGTAAGAACAGAAATATAGTTTCACTGATTTCCAGAAAACCTCCAAAGATGATCTATGAGATCATTTTGCAGTCTTCGATGCAGTTGAACACTATGGGAGGACATTTGACTTTCTACATGAAACTCAAGTTCTAGTGCGCTTCCAATCATATCATTTTGCCAAACAGGTGGTGGTGTTTGAGCACCCTCGTAGAAGTAATCTTCTTCCATGTCTCTTTCATCCTCTATAATCATATTATGTAAAATAATACAAGTGTATATTATTTTGGTCATTTTAACTGGTGACCAAAGTCTGCATGGATTACTGACTATGACAAATCTAGACTGAAGAACCCCAAATGCTCTTTCAACGTCCTTCCTCTAGCCTTCTTGCATCGCTACAAACTTTGATTGTTTATTGTTTTGTGGGTTAGGAATTGTCTTGACAATGGTACTCCATTTATGATATATACCATCGCCAAGATAATATCCATGATCGTACTTGTTACCTCCTAAAGTAAAGGTACAAGGATTTGATCTACCGTTCGCTAAATCATTGAACAATGTAGATCGTTCGACTACGTTAAGATCATTGTTTGAACCCGACATCCTAAAAAATGCATGCCATATCCATAAGTCATATGACGCTACGGCTTCAAGAATAATAGAGGACCTACGAGACTTACCCTGATAAGCTCCAGCGTACGCCTTTGGACAATTTTTCCACTCCCAATGCATGCAGTCTATACTGCCTAACATTCCAGGCCAACCTCTACTACCGTGCATATTTAATAACATTACTATATCCGCCTCGTTCGGTCTGCGTAAGTATTGATCACCGTAAATGTGCACGATAGCTTGACAGAAATGATCCAAACACTCTAATACCATGCTTTCCGCCACTTTCAAATTTTCATCAAGCGCATCCGCCGGTCCTGCATATGCAAGCATTCTGAGTGCAGCTATCATTTTTTGAATTCCAGTCAATCCCATTGTACGAGATGCATTGGGTTTGAAGATAAAATATTTGTCATGCTGCTTGATGCATTGAAGGATTCTAAGAAATAGTGGACGCCGCATGTGGAATCTTCTTCTAAAATCAGCATATGTGAAAGTAGGATTTGGAACAAAGTAGTCTTCCATCAGTCTGTCGTTGTGCCGTGAATGTCTACGTTTTTTATACCGATGACCAACAACTGATCCACCGTGTTGCCTACTCGATTGACCAACATGTAGTGCAGCCATACTTATTAGTTCCTTTTCGCGACGAAAATGATCTTCCATCATTTCATCAAATTCGTCGTCGCTATCATCAAAAAATATATAATCTTCTGCCGCCATTTTTATATTTGAAATTGTATGAAATAAGAATGAGCAATAATACTTCTCAGCATCTAACAAGCCTTTTATAGCTTAAATCACATGTTGGCTAACAAACAATCACTTGTGGGTAGCATTAATTAAATTCAATCACCATCTATAAAGTAGATTCCATTTATGTCACGACTGCAGTGTCTCGTCACATCTAAACACTATGGACTATTGATGCAGTGTCTCGTCCCATCATACACTATTAACTGTTGATGCAGTGTCTTGTCTGCAGTGTAACGTCTGCACTGTCTTGTCCCCCCATACACTATTGACTGTTGATGCAGTGTCTCGTCCCATCATACAGTATTAACTGCTTATGCAGGGTCTCTATACACTATTGACTGTTGGTGCAGTGTCTCTTCCCATCATACAACTGTTGCCATATTCTGAACGCAATAATACAGAAAGAAACAAGTCATTGTTACTGAAACACCCAAACATTAATACAGTCAATGACAATACATACACAAACAATAATATACTCCATAATAATAGACTCCACAATAATACAACCATAATAATAATACACTCCATAATAAACACTCCATAATAATACACTCCATAATAATACACTCCACAATAATACACTCCATAATAATACACTCCACAATAATACACTCAACAATAATAATACACTCCACTAAGAAACTACCAGTTACGGTCAAATTGTAAGTTGTGCACGATATTTTGGAGACATCTTATTTCTTGTTCCAGCTCGTTGGCATATGTTATGGCCCTTGGGCACAGCCGTTCATCAACCCATTCTGCATAATTGCACCCTTCAGGCCAGAAAGGATACAACTGGATTCGACGACCAATATCTTCGCCATCAGCTCTAACCACAACTTCAACCTTATAACCATAATGGAAAAATACTATGTAAGTTTCAGCCTCTAGTTTAACCGAAGGTTGCAAATTTGGTACTTGTTCAACCTCCTGTGGTTGTTGATGAACCAACTGTTCGTGTACTGGTTGAACATCTTCTTGAAGTGTGAGTTGGTCAAGATTAGGGAATTCACGAGCAATGTCCTCGTAATGTTGGTCTTGGTAATTGATATTCCAATCTTCATCGGTATGCTCGCTTTCTGTAACAACCCAGAATTTTGAACAATTTAATTTGTAAATATTTAATTTGTAAATATTTAATTTATTTTAAATATTTAAATGATGATTTGACTTGAATTTCAAATTATTAGAATAAATTGGCGATTGAATTTTAGAATTTAATCTAGTGAAAAGTTGAATAAAAATTTAAATTTGACTTTGGAGTTGAAATTGAATATTGAATTTGTATTTTAAATTCAAACTGATGACTTAGAAAAATAATTTGGATACAAGAATTATTATTTATTTCAATTAATAAAGGATGGTTAGTTTTAATAACATTTTTCTTTAACTTAAATGAAATGGAATAAATTTTATCAATACAAAATACAAGTATAAAATCTAATTGTGAAACACGTTAATATAAATTTATGTTTGATAGTTGAACTGCAAAACGTTTATATGTTTATTTAAGAAAATAATTTACGAAACAAATTGAATTTAAAATGGGAAAAAAATAATAATATAAAAATAAACATAAAATGAAAGAAAAAAATATATAAAAATAAACATAAAATAAAGGAAAAAAAAGAAAAAAAAGAGAGAGTACATTGCCTTACTTTCACCAGCATGTTATCTCCCGTTACACACGCCTACAAACACGCCTTTCATCACGCCGTAACCAATGCTAAAAACACGTTCCCCTTCTCCTTAAAACACGAAGTTCCCCCCCATTCATTCGAAACCCTAACCATTCAAACGAAAGAAAAAAATTAATGGCGGCCTAAAATCGTTCGTCCCTCTTTCCAAAATTAGGGCTTCGGCTTCAATCTTGCTCGCGACCGCTTCAGGTGAAAGGTGAGTGAATTTCTTCTTCACTCACATCTAATTCGACTTATTAATATATGCTTTGCGTTGATTTAGTTTCGTTGTTGATGCTTTCTCAGGTTTTATCAAATTCGTGTATTTTTGTGTTATTTTTGGTTAACTCGGCTTCGATTTGCTCGATCGATCCTCTGGTTATCTGTTATCTCTGTAACTTTGGTGTAGTATAATTCGAACTGCAAATGATTTAATTTTTGTTGAAATTACTGCTTGATTTGCATGTAACTTCGGCAATGACTTTGTACATTCCTCTGTTGATATCGGCCTTGACTATATCAAACTTGAATTTTTGTGATGTTTGACTATGTCCGTAAATTTCTCTGATGACTCGATGCCAGTATGCTTTGAATTTGAGACATCACTGTTGTGGATTGTTCCAGTTGATGATTTTCTGGCTAAAACTTTTTCATGTCTTCTCCTGACTTCGACATTTTTTTTGTATTGGCTTCGGCCACTGTCGGAGTATGTTCCAAATATTGTTGACATTGGATTTTGATTTTTGAACTGCATAGATATATATATTTTTAACTTGCTTTGCTTCGTGTATATATCCATTCATGTAAGTATGTTACTGCATTATTAATTGTTGAGTTGCTTGCAGCTGTATAGGCATTAACTTGTTTATGTGATTCCATGAATTAATATTGACTTGGGCCTTCACACTGATCTTGTTCACTTTGGCCTTTATTTTGACAACGTGTGCATTCCAGTTTAGCACTCATGTCTTCATTCAAGTTAACTGTGCATTCTTGTAGCCTGACTTGTTTGAGTTTTTAAATTTTTTTTTTTGAAATGCTTGAGTTTGAAAGTTCAAAAGGAAAAAAAATCAAACAGTTGCAAGTAAAACTGCTCTGTCTTCACTTTAAGGTAATTAACTTCATATTGTAAACATAAATGTTAACTATCAGTTGCCTGTAAATGAGTATGCTTTGAATGCTTGGTTAGTGATGATTCTTCTGTGTGTATATGTACGTAAGTACTGTTATAAACCTGTTGTGCACTTCATATAGTATAGCCACCTGATCATATAAGTTAACTGTGTATGCATGTATTGTTGAAATTGCACACATATCCTATAGCTTGTTACTTTGATTTGCACTGCCCACCTGTAGCACTGCTTTATGTCAAACTTGAAAATGCCTTCGTAGCCTATTCCAGTCAGCACTTCACTGCCTTCATGTCTTTCATGTTGCATATTCTCTGAGCACACTTGTGTTTGTTTGTGCAATTTGCCACTGTTTCATATATGACATTGTTTGCATTTATATTGCCTCTGAACTTTTGGGCATGCAAACATTTTTCATGTTGTCCCTTACAGTTCCATGTTGCATCCTCAGTTGCCTTGTACATGCTGAGTTGTCACTCTGGTTTGTTTTATGTTAACTATACTTTGATCTTGTTTTGTGTATGGGGTGCCATATTTTTGGTGCTCTCACCTCCTTTCAGCTGTTTTCTTGTAGTTGTATCCCTGCCTTTGCGCACTGGGTCATTCGAGCCTTCGTGCTTCGTGTACTTGTGGTGGCTGCGTTATTGTTGCAGTTGCCCTTGTGCACTAATACTGGCTGCCCTATCTAATTTGGGAACTTTTGTGTTGTTTTGAGTTCGTTGTTGCAGTCCTACCTTGTATTTACAGTGCCTTATTGTCACTGTCTTGATTGGGTTTCTTGATGCGTTGATCTTAGCTTGCTTCTGATTTTACTGAATTTCGATAGTCTCGACTAATTTGCTTCGAGACAGTTTTTATTGCATTGTGATCTTGTGGTGGCTGTGTTATTGTTGCAGTTGCCTTTGTGTCCAAGTAATGGCTGCAGTTTCATTTTTATGAAAATTTTGCACTTGTTGAAATGTGCAGTAATAAGTTGTTTGGAAACTTGTTTTATTGAGTTACTTGAGTATATGCAAAACAATTGCATTTCGACCTTTCCTTGTTGCATGGGTTTTGGTATTGCAGCTGTGTTGAGTCACTGACTTGACCTCTGCAGCTTTGATTTCTGATAGTATTCTATGTTGAGATGATTTCACATGTTGTTGTGGCGAGGCAGCGCACGCGTGCGTGCACTGCAGCCACGTAGTATCGACATTTTGAATCGATATTTGAACCTTCATTGATTTTGGTTCGTTGATCTTTTGAGTATATCATCACGATAGTGGCAAGGCAGTGCACGCAAGCGTGAACTGCAGCCACACGGTTTGATTTTATTGATATACTATTTTGTTTTGATTTATGATCTTTTGCATATTTCATTACGGTAGTGGCAAGGCAGTGCACGCAAGCGTGAACTGCATCCACACAGAGTTAACATTTTAAATGTGGCAAGGCCGTGCACGAGTGTGTGTACTGCAGCCCTACCAAATTTAATGTTTAAATTGACATTTTCTATTTATGAAAATTGTTTTATGTTGCCAATTCAATATATTTTAAATCGCATTTGATGATTTTGTTGTAAATTGCCGTTTAGGCAATTCTGATGTTTTTCCTAAATTTCCTTCATTAGGAATCCTTCATCTATCTTCAGTATAATCAATATCTACTGATTTGTTGTTTAACACTGTTAAGTGTTATATTTACCGTTATCCGATTTCTTGTTAAGGATCGGATAGATAAATTTATATTTGACTGTCGTCTAATTGTTGTTTAATTATTATTGCCTCTATGCACTAATAACTGAGTTTGAATTAGACTGACCCGTGTATTATTTTACTCGGGTCAGACCGAGAAATTTTGCAGCTTGAAGATTTTCAGGCATCGAAGTTAGAGAGAGAGGGAAATTGCTTCACTTTAGCACTTTAGCTTTTCGAAGAATTTTTGTACTTAAAAAGAAATATTCCGCTGTATAAAATTAAATGCATTGTATAAACTCTGATATATGTAAGAAAAATTCATTAATGTGAAATATTATGATTATCTGTTGTGATTCTGTGGCTGGTTCTGTTTAAACTCTATAAACTGAATAACAATCCGTCATTTTGAACGTTTCTAGTTGGTTTAATTACCGACTAGGGGCGGTCAGAAGGGCGGGTCATTACAAAAGTGGTATCAGAGCTTTGGTTTATACAAAGCTCAGTTTATGATGTTTAATATGAATAGTTACTAGGATCACTTTAAAGAAAAGTGCTTTTCAAATTTAAAGAAGTATGAAATTGTTTTCTTGGGAAAATAAAAGGTATTTTGAAAATTCAAATTTTTTTTCGGAAATTCCCCTCTCTAAAAAAAATTAGGTTTGCGATAGTTTCTTTTCGGTAAAGTCTCCTTAGATTTGAGTTTCGATCATTTAAAAATCCATTATTGAAATTGCTGAGATTTATGAAAAATAAAATTTAAAGTTAAGTGAATTAATGAATTGGTTTAAATCGAATATTTTGAATATCTCCAAAGTAATAATTGTGAAATAAAATGACATGTTAATTTGGTTATAACGAAGCGGATCATTGAATTATAACTTGAGAATTTGATTCTGAATTCTTTTGAGAAATTGATTTCAAAAATTGTGAAGAACGATTTAGTAAATAAATGGATTAAAAGTACTCAGCTTATAAATGGACTTTTGATATATAATTGAGTTATATAAATTAAATTGAATTAATAAAGAAGATTTGTAAATCGAAGTTTTATAAATAGATAAGGAATTTATGAAGATTGTTTATAAATTCGAAACCAATTGAATTTGATAAGTAAATTGTTGTAGCTTATTAAAGGAGTTATATTCATGATTTTGGACAGTGGATAACCCTTTAAAAATAAAAATAAAAATGTAGAAATGATGAAATGGGTCGACAAAGTATATTCACGATTTTGGACAGTGAATGAAATATTAAAAGATATGTCTTGGGAAAATGATTGAATAATCCAACCTCTGCTAATAAGGATTTCAAATATTGATAGGAAACTTCGAAAATAACTTGTTAATTTTAATGGCGAAAACCGAAGCACAAAAGCAGCACGTTGTGAACAAAGAGCAATTGCCCGTAAAGAAGCAGAAGCGGCACGTGCGGAAATTGATAGGAGATTCAGTGAAAGGCAAGCACCTGGTCCATATGACGAGTTTATTTTGTTACCGATGTCATAAAAAGGGACATATTGCTGTTATGTGCCGAAAAAGAAGAAAGAAAAGGAATGTGGATGACCGATTCGCTCGTCCTGAAATTGTGTGTTTTAAATGTCGCGGAAAAGGTATTTTCTTAGTCATTGCCCTGAAGTGAAAAGGAAGAAACGCGCAATCAATTTACCCGTCGACAGATTGACAATCTGCTACCATTGTCGTCAGACTGGACATATAGCCAGAAACTGCACTGAAAGACAGCATGGAAAGCAAGCTATAGCCCGACCAGCTAGAGCGAAAAGTGTTAAGGTGATAGATAAGGATGGAAACATCTCATATTTTTGCAATAACTGTAGGAATTGGGGACATGTGGATTTTGAACGTGTTAATTCTCCTTTAATACAACCTGAAATAGTGCAATCCGAAGATGAAAGTTTGGCAAAGATGCGTACTACCGGACAAGAAGTCGATAGTCCTTAATAACTCTGAATCTTAAACCAATCAGTATATTTGAAGCAATCGATATATTTTGTAATACTATCTTTTGTAATCCACAATCTTCTATGTACGTCTTTTAAAAAGTATTAAGCTATGTAAAATTTTGTACGGAAGGGAATATTTTAATGAAATAGCATCTTGGGAAGGAAATTTATTTGTTGATTTAACTATAGAAATCAAACTAATTTTTATGTAAAGCTTATATTTCAAGTTTAAAACTAATGCCTAAAATGGCTAATGTGAAAATATAAATTTAATGGAACTAAGTCGACGAATGACTTACTAAAGAACTAGTTGATTATTTTTGAAATAGAAAGCAAATGCAAAGTTCAGATAGAATTTAAATTTCAAATTTGAAGTTGTCAACATGATAATCCATAATAGGTTTAATAAATTCAGTGATGAATTTGAATTTAAACGTGCGGAAAATTAAGTTAAGTGAAAAACTTAATATTGAAAAGTTTGAAATCGGTTTAAAACTAATATTGTGAAAAGTATGAGGAATTCAAACTATGAATTAAGTTGAAGTTGAAAAGGTTAATGGTTTTAAAGATATTTTAAAATGCATTAACTATCGAATACATAGATTTCAACATTCAATTGTTGAAATAAACGTTTTCGAGAAAAATAAGGAAATGTTGTTTATAGTATTGGGATTTATATATCTATCTTAAATTCGAATCCCTATATTAGTGATTTTGAGTTGTCGTAACAATGTTTTACGCAACATTTGTTTTGACTCAAATAAATGTGTTTAAAAGAATGATTTCCTTAAAGAATGGAATATATACTTAGTTTTGATTCAAGTATATTGAATATTTTCTAAGTGTTGAAAATAAATGAACTTGTGAATTACTTATTATTAAATAAGTATGGAAATGTTTTCCAATATGAAATGAAAGGTTTGAAATTTATCTTTTAAAGATAGATTGAAAAATGAATATTTGAAATTTGTTTCAAATGGTTAAGTGTGGAAAATTATATATATATCTTGTAAAGATATTTTTGAGAAATGTGAACAATTAGTTCAACTTGAATAATTCCAGAAATTATTGAATCTTGAGTTAAATTGAGTTTAACTTTGACATCAAAAACAATATAAGTTGAGCTTTGAATTTTGGATAGTCGATTGTGATTGTATGTCTAACATTGTGAATTGATGACATAGCAATTGATCTCTATTAAATATATATCTGTTTGGTGGGCGGAGAATTTATTCTTTTAGCTATATACACCCTTCTCTGAGACGTACGAGCTCAGAGGTTATATATCGGTAGACATCAATTATGTGTTGAGAATTGACGATGTAACGTGAAATCCAAATCGAATGTGAAGTCGATAATGAATTGGATTATGAATGTGAATTAGGTTTGAGATAACCTTAAATTTTCAAATCGATTTAGAGGAAAATTTTAAACGAGATGGAAAATTTTGGAATCCTCTACTTGTTATGAATTTGAGATATTGTGGTTTTCGTAACTTATATATGTGAATGTAATAATTCGAAAACTATCAGTTTGGAAAGTCATTATTATGAAAATCCTGTGTAGGTTTACATAGGTATGATATGTACAAAATGTGAAATGAAGTACTATATGTATATGACATATGTTTTCTAAAACTGAGGATATGGAAATGTACCTTCCATTTATAATTTGTGAAGGTGATTGGAACTCGGAGTGAGTGTCCATTGGAAATCGTAGCTACGTAGAATTTCCATTAGTGGAATGTCCATTGGGACTGGAATCCGTCACGATGGATCATCGTGTTGGGATTATGTGAATTGATGCTGGCGTAATTCGTGGGGCGTGATGCCAACAGTTACAAGCGATTCCACTGGGATAGTGGCGCAACCGCCGCGTAAACTGCGATCTAGAGGCCAAAGCGAAATTTGAGGGGCGAGATGCCTACGGTCACGAGCGATTCTACTGGGATAGTAGCGTAACCGCCATGTGAACCGCGATCTATGGCAACAACCATGGCGAAATTCAGGAGATGTGAAATCTATAGATTACAAGCGATTCTACTGGGATAGTAGCGTAACCGCCGGGTAAAACTGTGATCCATGGGGGAATGTGCTTTCCATATCCATTTTTAAAAGATTTTTAAGTATTTTCACTGGGAGTTGAAGCAAGTATATTTAGTACTTGGAGATTTTTAGTCTTGCGCCTGGCCAGCGTATGCCTAAAGTCTGTGAGAACGACGATGGACTTGTTAAACTTCGAGTTAGCAAGTATTTTCAAAACTTTGAATAGAAAATCAATAGTCTGAAATTAGAATTATATAATTCTAACCTAATGAATTAAGGAAGAAGATCTTTTAAAATATCTTGAAAGCCTACAGCTTTGGAAAAGATATGATATGCAAATATTTAGCATGAAAAATTTCGAGTTTAAAAATCTGAGTTTTGTAAGTCGAAAATTTTGGTAAAAGACTTTTGTGTCTTGATTATAGAAATCGATGAATAAAGCTAGTGAGATAAAATAAATGGAATGAATCCTATATTTATTTATGAGTTTGAAACTTGGTAAAATTGTGTAGGGTATAAATATCGGTGAGTTTTAGCACTCATTTTTCCTAACTTATAATTTCGGGACGAAATTCTTTTAAGAAGGGAAGATTGTAACAACCCAGAATTTTGAACAATTTAATTTGTAAATATTTAATTTATTTTAAATATTTAAATGATGATTTGACTTGAATTTCAAATTATCAGAATAAATTGGCGATTAAATTTTAGAATTTAATCTAGTGAAAAGTTGAATAAAAATTTAAATTTGACTTTGGAGTTGAAATTGAATATTGAATTTGTATTTTAAATTCAAACTGATGACTTAGAAAAATAATTTGGATACAAGAATTATTATTTATTTAAATTAATAAAGGATGGTTAGTTTTAATAACATTTTTCTTTAACTTAAATAAAATGGAATAAATTTTATCAATACAAAATACAAGTATAAAATCTAATTGTGAAACACGTTAATATAAATTTATGTTTGATAGTTGAACTGCAAAACGTTTATATGTTTATTTAAGAAAATAATTTACAAAACAAATTGAATTTAAAATGGGAAAAAAGAATAATATAAAAATAAACATAAAATGAAAGAAAAAAAATATAAAAATAAACATAAAATAAAGGAAAAAAAAAAGAGAGTACATTGCCTTACTTTCACCAGCATGTTATCTCCCGTTACACACGCCTACAAACACGCCTTTCATCACGCCGTAACCAATGCTAAAAACGCGTTCCCCTTCTCCTTAAAACACGAAGTCCCCCCCATTCATTCGAAACCCTAACCATTCAAACGAAAGAAAAAATTTAATGGCGGCCTAAAATTGTACGTCTCTCTTTCCAAAATTAGGGCTTCGGCTTCAATCTTGCTCGCGACCGCTTCAGGTGAAAGGTGAGTGAATTTCTTCTTCACTCACATCTAATTCGACTTATTAATATATGCTTTGCGTTAATTTAGTTTCGTTGTTGATGCTTTCTCTGGTTTTATCAAATTCGTGTATTTTTGTGTTATTTTTGGTTAACTCGGCTTCGATTTGCTCGATCGATCCTCTGGTTATCTGTTATCTTTGTAACTTTGGTGCAGTATAATTCGAACTGCAAATGATTTTAATTTTTGTTGAAATTACTGCTTGATTTGCATGTAACTTCGGCAGTGACTTTGTACATTCCTCTGTTGATATCGGCCTTGACTATATCAAACTTGAATTTTTGTGATGTTTGACTATGTCCGTGAATTTCTCTGATGACTCGATGCCAGTATGCTTTGAATTTGAGACATCACTGTTGTGGATTGTTCCAGTTGATGATTTTTTGGCTAAAACTTTTTCATGTCTTCTCCTGACTTCGACATTTTTTTTTGTATTGGCTTCGGCCACTTTCGGAGTATGTTCCAAATATTATTGACATTGGATTTTGATTTTTGAACTGCATAGATATATATATATTTTTAACTTGCTTTGCTTCGTGTATATATCCATTCATGTAAGTATGTTACTGCATTATGAATTGTTGAGTTGCTTGCAGCTGTATAGGCATTAACTTGTTTATGTGATTCCATGAATTAATATTGACTTGGGCCTTCACACTGATCTTGTTCACTTTGGCCTTTATTTTGACAACGTGTGCATTCCAGTTTAGCACTCATGTCTTCATTCAAGTTAACTGTGCATTCTTGTAGCCTGACTTGTTTGAGTTTTTAATTTTTTTTTTTGAAATGCTTGAGTTTGAAATTTCAAAAGGAAAAAAAAATCAAACAGTTGCAAGTAAAATTGCTCTGTCTTCACTTTAAGGTAATTAACTTCATATTGTAAACATAAATGTTAACTATCAGTTGCCTATAAATGAGTATGCTTTGAATGCTTGGTTAGTGATGATTCTTCTGTGTGTATATGTACGTAAGTACTGTTATAAACCTGTTGTGCACTTCATATAGTATAGCCACCTGATCATATAAGTTAACTGTGTATGCATGTATTGTTGAAATTGCACACATATCCTGTAGCTTGTTACTTTGATTTGCACTGCCCACCTGTAGCACTGCTTTATGTCAAACTTGAAGATGCCTTCGTAGCCTGTTCTAGTCAGCACTTCACTGCCTTCATGTCTTTCATTTTGCATATTCTCTGAGCACACTTGTGTTTGTTTGTGCAATTTGCCACTGTTTCATATATGACATTGTTTGCATTTATATTGCCTCTGACCTTTTGGGCATGCAAACATTTTTCATGTTGTCCCTTACAGTTCCATGTTGCATCCTCAGTTGCCTTGTACATGCTGAGTTGTCACTCTGGTTTGTTTTATGTTAACTATACTTTGATCTTGTTTTGTGTATGGGGTGCCATATTTTTGGTGCTCTTACCTCCTTTCAGCTGTTTTCTTGTAGTTGTATCCCTGCCTTTGCGCACTGGGTCATTCGAGCCTTCGTGCTTCGTGTACTTGTGGTGGCTGCGTTATTGTTGCAGTTGCACTTGTGCACTAATACTGGCTGCCCTATCTAATTTGGGAACTTTTGTGTTGTTTTGAGTTCGTTGTTGCAGTCCTACCTTGTATTTACAGTGCCTTATTGTCACTGTCTTGATTAGGTTTCTTGATGCGTTGATCTTAGCTTGCTTCTGATTTTACTGAATTTTGATAGTCTCGACTAATTTGCTTCGAGACAGTTTTTATTGCATTGTGATCTTGTGGTGGCTGCGTTATTGTTGCAGTTGCCCTTGTGTCCAAGTAATGGCTGCAGTTTCATTTTTATGAAAATTTTGCACTTGTTGAAATGTGCAGTAATAAGTTGTTTTGAAACTTGTTTTATCAAAACAATTGCATTTCGACCTTGCCTTGTTGCATGGGTTTTGGTATTGCAGCTGTGTTGAGTCACTGACTTGACCTCTGCAGCTTTGATTTCTGATAGTATTCTATGTTGAGAAGATTTCACATGTTGTTGTGGCGAGGCAGCGAACGTGTGCGTGCACTGCAGCCACGTAGTATCGACATTTTGAATCGATATTTGAACCTTCATTGATTTTGGTTCGTTGATCTTTTGAGTATATCATCACGATAGTGGCAAGGCAGTGCACGCAAGCGTGAACTGCAGCCATACGGTTTAATTTTATTGATATACTATTTTGTTTTGATTTATGATCTTTTGCATATTTCATTACGGTAGTGGCGAGGCAATGCACGCAAGCGTGAACTGCAGCCACACAGAGTTAACATTTTAAATGTGGCGAGGCCGTGCACGAGTGTGTACTGCAGCCCTACCAAATTTAATGTTTAAATTGATGTTTTCTATTTATGAAAATTGTTTTATGTTGCCAATTCAATATATTTTAAATCGCATTTGATGATTTTGTTGTAAATTGCCGTTTAGGCAATTCTGATGTTTTTCCTAAATTTCCTTCATTAGGAATCCTTCATCTATCTTCAGTATAATCAATATCTACTGATTTGTTGTTTAACACTGTTAAATGTTATATTTACCGTTATCCGATTTCTTGTTAAGGATCGGATAGATAAATTTATATTTGACTGTCGTCTAATTGTTGTTTAATTATTATTGCCTCTATGCACTAATAACTGAGCTAGAATTAGACTGACCCGTGTATTATTTTCTCGGGTCAGACCGAGAAATTTTGCAGCTTGAAGATTTTCAGGCATCGAAGTTAGAGAGAGAGGGAAATTGCTTCACTTTAGCACTTTAGCTTTTCGGAGAATTTTTGTACTTAAAAAGAAATATTCCGCTGTATAAAATTAAATGCATTGTATAAACTTTGATATATGTAAGAAAAATTCATTAATGTGAAATATTATGATTATCTGTTGTGATTCTGTAGCTGGTTCTGTTTAAACTCTATAAACTGAATAACAATCCGTCATTTTGAACGTTTCTAGTTGGTTTAATTACCGACTAGGGGCGGTCAGAAGGGCGGGTCGTTACACTTTCCGTTGGAACGTACCTGGCATCAGAGTCAATAGATGATGACCAGGAAGGCATTGATATGAGGATTAGAAGATTGAAGAAGCGGAGAACTGAATTGTGTGTTTGAGAAGAAAAGCTCTTACATATATATTGAAGTGTGTGAACATTAAAAATTAATTATGTTTACATATTATGTGTTTTGATTTGACAATGCAGTAGAAAGTTGAAATTACTCATAAACAAGACAATAATAAATATGCATACACAGAAACAATAATACACTCAACAATAATACACTCAAATTATGGATATCCAAATCGTTCTAGCCAATTTTGACGTATGATATAAGCCTCATGTCCAATGAATGTGCTGTGATATTTGAGAAGGTAACGTCCTTCAAACGTAGAGCGGGTTGGTTTAAACAAATTTTCAAATATAACCACATTGATAACCGTACTGTACTGCATACAGGCGTTGCAGAAGTTCCCATAACTAGTCCTCAACTCCACCTGCGTACGTCTACTTCTACCCTCAACATTGCTATTGTATAGTTCAGCAAAAGTGTCCAAAAACTGAGTTGCCATTATCTCTTCATCATTGCACATCTGATCAGTTTGTATAATAAAATTTACTAACAGTTTCAATTCTGTAGCCGAAAATATTGTGTTACACATTGATTGATTTAACCGAACTTTTAAATGTTGCGACATTAGAATATAACACTTTATCTTAAATAAAGAGGTCGTGATCCGCATCAAAAAACTGAAGCATGAGATTAACGTCCATGTGTCAAACATCCATAAAATTTTGACAAACAAACACAACTGTGTTTGTTACTTCAACTTTTTGACTTCATATACGCTTAATAATAAACAAGCGTAAATTATAATTAACACAATGCAATACTCAACATAAAATATAATCAACACAATCCCATAACATATAGACAATCACATATAACAGTAGCATCATCACCAACATAATATGCAACCAGCTAATGTAAGGTGTGAAAAATAATAACATAGTCTAAAACATATAAATGCAGCACATCAGTATATGTGATCGAAACCGCTATCAATCTCCTCATCGTCACCACTATCGTCGTCACTGTCATCGTTGACGTCATCAAAGTCGTGAGGCTGAGGTCCGGCATGGAGCTGCTCCTGAAGCTGCTGAATCTGGGTCTGTAATCCCTGTATCTACGCATCATACCGAGTCTGCTGCTGCTGGACCGCAATCTGGTAACTCTGATACATCATCTGTGTATAATCAAGCGTCATATGCTCAAATGCAGCAATCATCCGTCTATCATAATCCATGTACTGAGAATATTGATATGTTCAAAAAGAATTATACATAGGTAGAGAAGATAATAACGAGTAATTTAAAGAACAGTTAAAATTCGTACAAACCTGATGAGGCTGATACAATCCGGCGGATGGTATACCTGTAATACCGTCATCTGTAGGATACTGCAAGGGATACTCCACCGCCTGACCATGTACATCATATGCTCTAAACGAATGAGGAGGGGGGTCGAAAGTAGGAGGCTGCATGTACTGAGACGATGTAGGCTCAAAGGTGGCAGGCGGTAGTGGAACTCTATCGGAAGAGGTACGCGGACCAATATGATCAAAGTTCAAACCTCGAATATAATCAGGCAAAGCGTAAGCACGTGGGGCTACTCGAGCCTAATATGAATCAAAGTGTCCAAGAACTGTAAAAGGCTCACCATCCACCCATCCCGCACCTCTCATCGCAAGAATATAAGCTGGTCCAACCCTAATATCACCATACATATCATCCCATGGTAGAGGATCTGATGGAATGCGAACTATACCATACAACTGTAGCAAACACCGCTCCCCTAAATACCATATGAATGGACATGTAGGAACCTAAAAGCAAATCCTGCGTTGCGACATGGAAAACTGAAAAGTGAGTGGATGATCAGAACCGAGCTCTAGGAAATATAAGTACTGATCCCATCGACGAACGATAATGTTACCACGCCACCTCATATCCATCTGCTGTCTAGCCTCCATCAGCTCATTGTGCACCCCTTGTGCAACACGGGGCAAATGCATAGGAGGACCCCAACGACGTAATCTAGGAAAGTAAATATAAGGTGTGGCATTCGCCTCTACAATAAGTCAGGGGTGCATATTGGCAGTATACTCGTAGTACCAAAATGGAAGAATGTACCAAAATCCGTACATCTGTCTATACTGCTGAAGCACATAAGTATCTAATGCTACGTACAAATAACCAATAATAGCAGTACCGTAATCATATATATGTAGTCCATCCACATCTACTAATCCAGCCAAAAAACCAAGCCTAATAGTACCCTTATTGTTACTAAAAAATGTAGACCCAAAAGGTATAATATGAAGGCACGAATAACCGGAGTGTGCATATCCTCAACGGCCATGTACTCTACTATATACCGCTGCAAATAAGGGAGAGTAACAGCTCCTCCTCTAACCTCCTCATCGGCCAAAGTCGGTAAGTAAGCTGAATATGACTCAAACTCCTCAAATGAACTATCAAATGGAATAGGAAGACGGTCCGGTCGACCAACCTCTATGTCAGTGAGCATATAAAAATCTAGAGGAGTCAGTCCTAGCTCAAAATCAGGTAAATGAAATGTGTGAGTGGTAGGCCACCATCTCTCGATGAGGGTTTCTACCAGACAACGATCTACATGTGCAAATCTAGGTAAGGCTAGAAATTCACCAAAAGGTGACGCATGTAGCCTATCCAAAATCGGCTCCGGTAACTGATCAAAATACTCAGACATACACCTATACCAACTACCTTGCATCGCTACATGACGAACCTAAATATATGATTGTTAAAATAAACAAAGAATTATCATACATATATATTAACATGGTTGTTCATCAAGCAATAAAGAAATAAACGTATACCCGTGGTGTCACTATAGCTGCAGTAAGTCGATGCGAAACAGTAGGGGGCAAGTCGTGCAAGGATCGAAGATCGTCTGGAGTCAGGGTAGCATCAGGAGGGACATGTGCAGGTCCGATATTGGCATCGGTCGTATATCGAACGAGGCGTCTACCAGTTTTGACCGGACGGGGCGACATTTGGACGGAAAGTTGAATTAAAAAAATTAATTGAAAAGAGGATGGAAGAGGGAAAAATGAGGGGGTAGGGAAAAAGCGATTGATATAGGCACATTGACCAGGCGCCTGTTGAACAGGCACCTGGTCATCAGGTGCCTGTTCAATAGGCGCCCGAGGTCTAATAAACCCGAGCGCCTGTTGAACAGGCGCCTGATGCCCAGGCGCCTGTTCAACAAGCGTCTGCCCTCATTTCTAGGCTCCAACATTTCAGAGTGTGGAAAATCGAATTTCCGCACTCCGAACTGTTGGAGATGCTCTTAACTATTGATATTCTGGAATTCAACAGTCATGACTTTTGGTTGTTCCCACCTGTACAAATTAATTGGTTCGTTCCATTCTTCTTATTCCCTGCCATTTTGCATTCAGATCTAAAAAAATATAAAAATATATATCAGTTATTCCTCTGCCTGTTAATCTATCACCATCCATCCCCTCTCTCTCCTCACTCTGACCACCGCACTAACCACCATAAGAACCCATCCACGCTCATTTTCACCTCACACGTGCCTCCTCCACCTGCTTGATCTTCTTCATTTTTGCCGTGCCCAACCATTCTCATCCCCATTGCCTACCTGAAGCACGCAACGTCCAAAATTCCTCCACCAACCGGACAAACGTGCACCACCATCATGCCTCACACATCACCACCAGCATCCTTTTGTTCAAAGCCTGCTTGCAACCCAACACCCAGCACAACACAACAAACTCGACCACCTTATGGCAGCCACCACACTGCACGAACTGCACCCAATAGCCACCTCCGTCTGCCACTTCCTCCCGCTTCCGCCTCCACTTTACAATCTCATGCAATAGGCAATGGTAGTGACTGCCACTTCGACTGCAACCACCCTCCACCTTGACTGCCGACCTCCCTTTCCATCAACTCAGTCAGCCGGTCCATAGCACACAACCCCTTCATAGCTACAAGTCCACCTGAACATGCAAGCCTTCGCTTCCTTGCCTCCGCCCCCCTCAGACCTGTAGCCGCGCAACTACCGAACGCCAAGCCTCCCATCAACAGAGTATAGCAAGATCCGCCCCATTCTTCCGAAGCCACTGCCTCGTCTTAGCTTGATTGCCTTGCCCCTCCAAAACTCTGTGACTTGCAACTCGGAGCACTGACAGCCATCTAACGACATGCATATATATATATACACATATATATATATATATATATATATATATATATATATATATTTGTTCTGCATATAATTGTTAATAGCCTGATTACATATATTTGTTTATAAGCATAGTTTGCATATAATTGTTTAAGCCTATGTGTACGTATATGGTTGTTAGTACTGATTTTTTTATAATATAGATATATTGATTTATATATATATATACATATATTTAATAAATGTGATACTTTGAAATGTATACGTATATAATATGTTATGTTTAAAGAAGTTTATATATAACTTTTGAAAGAGTTGTATTTATTTAAATTTATATTATTATTTTCAAAATAGATTTCGCAACAAATTTTACATAAATATTATGTTTAAATATTTATTATGTTATAGATTTTGTAATAATTATATATATATATATATGTATGATATGTTTAGAATATATACTTGATCCTTCGAATCTGAATCCACCTTGCCTTATCTCTCCGCTGTCCAGATTTACAACAGCAGTTCTAGCTTTGTTGCTGGGTCGCTTTCGTATCCGTATACGTATCTATGTCCATTTCTTCTCATTTTTCAATATGATATACCATTATCCGTAACTGTTTACCCATGGCATATGACACCATAGCCTGTGGTATTTATTATATTTTAATTTATTACTGATGATATATGCATGTTTTGATATGTTATATTATTATCACATTTGTTCTCACTATGCAAGTTCCCTGTTAGTTTGGAAATTCCATATGGGTTGAAATGATACATACCCGAACGATCTTGAAGATTAGAGGAAAATCGTTATGGGTTTAAATGATAAACCCAATCGATTTTCATTAATTTTGAATTTTGAGATTGAGATGATAAATATTTGTATCACTTGACCATAGGGTAGAAAATTATATACGGACATCGTTGGTCTATTTTTGAAAATGATTTCAAAGGTTTTGAAAGGAATATATATATATATATATATATATATATATATATATATATATGAGTTTTACTAAATATCGATTCTAAAATATAGTATAAAGATTTTTATTTTAATATATTTGCAAATTTAGATTTTAAAATTATATATTTGGATATTTTAAATTTATAAGTTAGTTTTGAAATTATAATTATTAAGATTTTACTTATAAATATATTATTTTAAATATATATAAAATAAGATTTAGTATAAAATATATTTAATAATAAGATTTAATTTAACTAATATATATACTATGCTTAAACTATTTATTTTAAATTTATATTAATATTTTAAATAGATTTTTGTAATAAATTTAATAAAATAAAGGTTGGGAAAAATAAATTAAAGTTGTTTGTAATATAATTTATTTGAGAATTGAATTTAAATAAAAATTGATTTGAAAACTTATTGATTTGAGATTTTTAAGGTATGATTTATAACTTGATAGCTTGATTTTGATAAAAGGTGATTAAATGGATATTTTCAAATTAAATAAATTGAAATTGAATATTTAGTTTTGATTTAAAAGTTTAATTTGGGTTTTATTTAAAAGATATTAAAAAATGATTATGTGAATAATTTCAAATTAAATATAATTGAAGTTAGATATTTAATTCTGATTTAAATTGGTAATTTTATATTTTATTAAAATGTATTAAAATGATTAAGTAAATGTTTCCAAATTTAGATAAATTTAAAGTTGAATTTGAAATATAAACTAAATTTACCGAATTGAGTTGTGGTAAATGGTATGAATTTTTGGATTTTGAAATCTATTAAATTGGAAATGGTTTAAAATTGTAGTTCAAACCTGGATTTGAAATCGATATAAATTAAAGATGATTTTAATGAGAATTTGGGTCAAAGGTCTGACCTTTTTATTTGAAATTTTTGAACTGAAATTGATTTAAGTTGAGTTATGGAACTAAAGTTGATTTGAGTTGGTTGTGAAATTGGAAGAGCGGTTCTAATTTGAAACTAATTTTTTTATATATACAATTTTAAATTATATAAACTATTTCAATATATAAAACTATTTTAATCTATAGCCTACTTTTAAATATATAAACTATTTCAAATTATAACAATTTCAATATATATAAATTATTTTCAATATACAAACTGATTAAGTTAGAACTGTTATTTTTAGATTTGATGGATTTAAATTTGAATACTTTGATATGATGGTTTAAACTATTTTTTGATTGTGATTTTGGAAGTGATATAATTTCGAAAGTGAACATGATTTTGAAAGTGATATGATCTTGAAATAAATATAATATTTTAGATATGAAGTATGAACTGTCTGAAATGATTATAATAGTGATTTTTATAAAAATGACCACGGTGTGAAATAAGCGTTTGGTTGTTAAAAAGACCGAGATCGGACATTGGCATAATCTCAGCCAATATCGAAAACCACTTTAACAACTGTGCACGTGGTGGAGGTTCCAAAACAAGTAGGATGGTTTGGCGATGATTCTGTATGAGGTATTAACGTATCCCCGACTCCCATGAGTCAGCTTGATGTGACTGAAACAGGAACCATGCCGGGCCAAGTAGGGTCGCACCCCATATTGAGCACATTTCTTCGATTCTATTCTATTGCTTTGTGATTTGATCGAGTGCACCTTTGATTTGGGAGTGTGTCTCAAGGTGAGCGGTAGTAGATGCTATGCGTTACCACCAGTTCAGATCTACAAAATGGTAGAATCCTACCCTGGGCTTTGCCTCGCGCGCCTTGTCACATGCCTTATCGCACCCTCTACGAGTTTGGTTTGTACCATACCTACAGAGTGCCCTCTGATAGCCCTCCAGTTTATGGAGGAATTACGGTACTGTATAGACAATGAGAATATATAAAATGTGTTAATGGGGATATGGATAACGCCTTAAAGCTATTTTAATATTTTACTTTACTCTAGACATTATATATGTAGCGTATTGTACTATGTATGTAGACAGTTTAACAGATCCTTAAAGGATGGTAATCCTAAACATCCTTTAAGTTATTTGTATTTCATTTGGATATTTTACTTGAGTTGATTTACTAGTATATGAATGTTAATTTTGACTCGAGTGTTTTGTGTTTTGCTTTATGCTCGGGTCAGACTGAGTGTCACCGCATTTGAGACTCACCTTTGGAGCTTGGAGTTTTTCTTGAAGATCGATCTTTCAGCTTTTCAGTGATCTCCATTCGTTACAGTTGCCATATTTTGTCATTCGACTATGCATTGAGACTTATTTGTATTTGAGATTTCTGTTGTAATTGTTTCAGACTCTGATACTTATATAGTAGCTTCATGAACTACTATTTATCTATTCTACTGCTTATTGTTATATTACTCTGTGTCTGTGATTCTATGATTGGTTATTTACTATATATGCTAAGTTTTGCCAAATATAGAATAAACAGTCTGCTATTTTGAGCAATTCAATTCTGACATATGTGGATGATTGTCGATTTGAATGTAGAAATGACAGGTCGTTACAAGTGGTATCAGAGCCAGGTTTAGGCAAATTTAGCATATGGAGTAAAAACTCATTAGAGATAGGGTGGTCATATCCTAGAATGAGTTAAATTGATTATAGAATCCTCTTCGTTCGAGCTTGAGATTCTTGGTTAGGTTCCCCTTCTATTTGGATTCCTCTTGAATTTTGGAACTTTACCTTTCATTCCAAAATTGATTCATGTCTTTCCTGTTCGTGTTCTTTTGAAACCGAAGCATCCCGTAGCTTCATTTCTGAGCATCTTGCCACCTCAATTGGAAACTTCATCCTTGTGTGTGATTACTCCCATCGACGGTCCCGCCAATCTTAGTATGATTTGTAAGGAGGTGAAACTCATTTACAACAGGCGTCGATTCACCAGAGATTTCTATTTCCTCGGCTTTGATGCTATTATTGCTTGCAAATCCCGAACCGTTTCTTTAGTAGATGACCAGGGTAATTCTCTTATGATCGAATGTTGATTGCCTCAGGATTATGCAGGCAGTCTTATCTTTTGCTTGATTCACAGCCTAGTGATCTTGACTCCCCCCTTGTTGTCCAACTCTTTCTGGACAATTTTTGTGAAGTCACTTCTCTTCCTCCCAAGATGGAAATTGAATTCTGCATCGATCTTATTCCTGGAGCTCGACCGATTGTCCTTCCTTCTGGACGAATGGTTTCTATGAATGGTTAGTCATACCCTTTGGATTAACCAATACTCCTGCCTTTTTCATTGATCTCATGAATCGTGTTTTTCACAATGATTCTCAACCAGTTTGTCCTGGTTTTCGTTGATGATATTCTCGCTTTTTCTAAGTCTCCGTTGACCCGGTTAAGGTCACCTGCAATTAATTAAGTCTATCCATCTTTCCTTTTTTTAAATTTAATTATCTTATCTTCCTTTCGAGTCTATCTTATTAGTTAGGATTTCTCCTTGATTAGGGTCCCTCTAAATTTGAATCTCTATCCTTATTCCAAAATCCAATATCGAATCATCCTATGAGGGAGTATATTTGTAACTAATATAAAAATGTTTTATATATTGTGTTGTTTGAGTTGTTAAGTTTGAAATTTGGGTTTCGATCGATTCGTCTAGCCAACGCTATCGCTAAGAATTCCAAAACACTTGAACAGAGCAAACTGACACAATATTATTTTCGAAATTGGTAAATGAAATAATTTTATATACAATTATATTTTATATATCAAAGTATAATTTTTTGAAATCAGATAGTTAAATGAATTGTTAGAAATGATAATACAACATTATTATTTATTGTTTTGCCAACTTTTCTTAACCATTAACTATTATCGTATGTGATAAGAAGCTAAATTTTAAAAAACATGGTTTAAAAATCAGATTTGCAAAAGAAATGAATTTAAATTAAGGATTTGAGAATTAAATTTTTTGTGCTTTTCAAAATTTGGTTTTCAAAGTTCTGAAAATATATATTGTTTGAAAGTATTTTCGAATAGAAATTGTTTCCAAAGAATTTTAAAGAAGTAAGTCTGTACTCTCATTTTTGTCACTGGAAAAAAATTTCGGTGATGACTGCAGCATCATCGACATTCATTTTCGAGTCTCAAAGTGGGAAGACCACTCTGTAGCTTTGTCACACTTTTGTTTTGAAAATGTAATTGATTTGACGTGTAAAATGTGTGTGTTTATATATATATATATTTCAAAAATGGTTTGAAGTGAAACTGGAAATTTAACTCTCAATTTTACGATAAGTAATGGTTTTAAATTATTGAAATGAAGCAAATTTTTGGAATAATTGGAGTGTTTAGATGAGAAATGAAATTGAAACAACTTGAAACAGTTAAACCAAGATAAAATTAATTGTATAATACTCAATTGCGCTCTAAAACATATATAACTTTTCTAGAAAAGTTTGAATGTAATAAGAATATGTAATCGAATAGTATACAATATAAATGTTAGTAATAAGATATCCAAAATGAAATTTATATGGTTTTTAATTAAATTATTGTATCTAGTATTATGTATTTTGAATTTATCTTTCCTTTCTATTGTTTCTATTCTCCTACCTCGTTTCTTTTTGGGGACGAAAAGTTCTGAGTGAGGGAGAGTATAATGACCCTTAAATTTTAACGATTTCTATAACGTATTTAACTGAATTTTTCATGAAAATATAACAATTAAATTTGACAATGAAAATTTGATATTTGGTATGCGTATATTTAAACATAGCAAATGGCAAATTTTCATTGGTAAATATGAAAGTTAATTCTATTGTGTAATTTTCAATTTCTATTTAAATCAGTTAATTTGATGGAAATAAAATATTTTCAAAACCTGAATATTTTTATAAAATAAAAAGGTAAATCATTTTATGAGTGGGACTTCATAATTTGTTTCGTCAAATTCGGACTCCTCTAGCCCCGTTTATCTTATTTTCGATGAATTTGCAGCGGTTTGGCAGCGAATATCAACTTTTGATAGGATAGTCGTATCGTTCATATCTGTGTACTATTCTGTTTGCTCGTCGTGCTGATGTCTGATGTGACACCCCACCTCTATACTCACGCCAGCCAAGGACACTACGGAGTAATGCCGTCAACTAGCATGAAGAATAAGGCTGTTGAGGAGCGACCATCCGTGTAATTTCTTTGTGCGAGCACCGATATGTCAGATAGAACAACATGCATTTCATTTCAAGAGGAAATCCGACATATCAAATACAAACTCAAAGCTACTGCACAGTGGCTATGTGGTCTTCGGAAACAAATATAGAAATAAGCATAACATAAATCAGTCGTAGACGTTCATATTTCTAATGCGGAAACAGATATGAATATAAACATAGAAGTGTACATCAGTGTAGTGATCAAACAAGATCCACAATATCACAAGAGAATAGATACAAGTGCTAGAGAAAAGAATAAGTATACATCAAGGAGTCTCTATCTCGAATGTATAAAACAAAAACTACTAATCTAAAGTAGTTAGCCAAAAATCAGGCGACTGTCCTTGATAAGAAGTCAAATAGAAGCACCTGTAATATCTCGGTCTGACCCGAGTATTATTTAAGAAGAAAATAATAAACGGATCAGTGAGCCATAAATATCAGATAAAATGAGATAGAATAAGAGATACGATAAAAACGTATGATAAAAATAATGTCATACTACGGAAAGTATACTTTAGAAAATCAACCAAAATCATACAATATCTCAAGAAATCTCAAATCACCAAAAAGAATGTCATATTCTTTATTTTATTCACCAAGCCATAAATATTGACAAATATATTATTGCCAATCACAAAAAGAGGTGAAATAAAAATTCTAGAAATCATCAACTAGAAATCCAGAAATCATGAAAAAGGGGGAGGCCTATCAAAAAACGGGAGCATAAAAACTCACCAACACGTGTATCACAAACATCGATGCACCTAGAAAGGTACGCCCCATGCATAAATAGACATCGACGCATCTAGAAAGATATGCCCCGTGTCTAAACAAACATTGACGCACCTAGAAAGATACGCCCCATGCATAAACCAACATCGACGCACCTAGAAAGATACGTCCCATGCATAAACAAACATTGGCGCACCTAGAATAATACGTCCCATGCATAAACAAACATTGACGCACCTAGAAAGATACGTCCCATGCATAAACAAACATTGACACACCTAGAAAGATACGCCCCATGCTTAAACAAACATTGACGCACCTAGAAAGATATGCCCCATGCTCCGACTTATCGAGCCGATTGCTCCACGAACGGTTTAAAGACCATGGGTCACTAGCCCATAAAAGAAATGAGACGAAGCTCATTAAATTGAGGTACAGTCCCTTACATGGACAAAGAGACATCGCATAACGCTAGTCTAAACCATAAAATGATCATCATCGATCAACAAGAAGTGTCAATTACACTAATCGAATAACCGGAGTGTGCATATCCTCAACGGCCATGTACTCTACTATATACCGCTGCAAACAAGGGAGAGTAACAGCTCCTCTAACCTCCTCATCGGCCAAAGTCGGTAAATATGCTGAATATGACTCGAACTCCTCAAATGAACTATCAAATGGAACAGGACGACGGTCCGGTCGACCAAACTCTATGCCAGTGAGCATATAAAAATCTAGAGGAGTCAGTCCTAGCTCAAAATCAGGGAAATGAAATGTGTGAGTGGTAGACCACCATCTTTCGGTGAGGGTCTCTAACAGACAATGATCTAAATGTGCAAATCTAGGTAATGCTAGAAATTCGCCAAAAGGTGACGCATGTAGCCTATCCAAAATCGGCTCCGGTAACAGATCAAAATACTCAGACATACACCTATACCAACTACCTCGCATCGCTACGTGATGAACCTAAATATATGATTGTTAAAATAAACAAAGAATTATCATACATATATATTTACATGGTTGTTCATCAAGGAATAAAGAAATAAACGTATACCTGTGGCGTCGCTATAGCTGCAGTAAGTCGATGCGAAACAGTAGGGGGCAAGTCGTGCAAGGATCGAAGATCATTTGGAGTCATGGTAGCATCAGGAGGGACATGAGCAGGTCCGATATTGGCATCGGTTGTATATTGAACGGTGCGTCTACCAGTTTTGACCGGACGGGCCGGCATTTGGACGCAAAGTTGAATTAAAAAAATAACTAAAAGGAGGATGGAAGAGGGAAAAATGAGGGGGTGGGGGAAAAAGCACTTAATATAGGCGCATTGACCAGGCGCCTGGTCATCAGGCGCCTGTTCAACAGGCGCCCAAGGTCTAATAAACTCGGGCGCCTGTTGAATAGGCACCTGATGCCCAGACGCCTGTTCAACAGGCGTCTGCCCTCATTTCTGTCGTAGAAATGAAGGCTCCAACAATTTGGAGTGCGGAAAATCGAATTTCCGCACTCCGAACTGTTCGAGATGCTCTTAGCTATTGATATTCTGGAATTCAACAGTCATGACTTTTGGTTGTTCCCACCTGTTCAAATTAATTGGTTCGTTCCATTCTTCTTCTTCCCTGCAAATTTGCATTCAGATCTAATATATGTGTATATATATATATATCGGTTATTCCTTCGCCTGTTAATCTATCACCATCCATCCCCTCTCTCTCCTCACGCGTGACCACCGCACTAACCACCATAAGAACACATCCACGCTCATTTTCACCCTACACGTGGCCTCCTCCACCTGCTTGATCTTCTTCCTTTTTGCCGCGCCCAACCATTCTCATCCCCATTGCCTACCTGAAGCACGCAATGTCTAAAATTCCTCCACCAACCTGACAAACATGCACCACCATCATGCCTCACACATCACCACTAGTATCCATTTGTTCGAAGCCTGCTTGCAACACAACACTCATCACAACACAACAAACTCGACCACCTTATGGCAGCCACCACACTACACGAACTGCACCCAATAGCCACCTCCGCCTGCCACTTCCTCCCGCTTCCGCCTCTACTTTATGGTAGTGACTTCCACTTCGACTGCAACCACCCTCCACCTTGACTGCCGACCTCCCTTTCCATCAATTCAGTCAGCCGGTCCATAGCACACAACCCCTCCATAGCCACAAGTCCACCTGAACATGTAAGCCTCTGCTTCCTTGCCTCCGCCTCCCTCAGATCCGTAGTCGCGCAACTGCCAAACGCCAAGCCTCCTATCAACAGAGTATAGCAAGATCCGCCCCTTCCTTCCGAAGCCACTGCCTCGTCTTAGCCTGACTGCCTTGCCCCTCCATAACTCCATGACTTGCAACTCCGAGAACTGACAGCCATCTCACGGCATATATATATACATACATATACATACATATATATATATATATGTTCTGCATATAATTGTTAAAAGCCTGATTACATATATTTGTTTATAAGCATAGTTTGCATATAATTGTTTAAGCCTATGTGCACGTATATGGTTTTAGTACTGATTTTTTTTAATATAGATATATTGATTTATATATATATATGTTTAATAAACATGATACTTTGAAATGTATACGTATATAATATGTTATGTTTAAAGAAGTTTATATATAACTGTTGTAAGAGTTGTATTTATTTAAATTTATATTATTATTTTCAAAATAGATTTCGCAACCAATTTTACATAAATATTATGTTTAAATATTTATTATGTTATAGATTTTGAAATAATTCTATATATATATATGTATGATATGTTTAGAATATATAATTGATCCTTCGAATCTGAATCCACCTCGCCTTGTCTCTCCGCTGTCCAGATTTACAACAGCAGTTCTAGCTTTGTTGCTGGGTTGCTTTCGTATCCGTATACGTATCTGTGTCCATTTCTTCTCATTTTTCATTTTCTCTGGCCTCAAAAGGTGGGCGATCACTCATGATTAACATTCTTATATTTAGTAAATTTAATTCACATGAAATGATGATTGAATTATGCTATTAAATTTGAATTGTTAAGTTATTTAATTGCTAAATATGATATACCATTATCCGTAACTGTTTACCCATGGCATATGACACCATAGCCTATGGTATTTATTATATTTTAATTTATTACTGATGACATATGCATGTTTTGATATGTTATATTATTATCACATTTGTTCTCTCTATGCAAGTTCCCTATTAGTTTGGAAATTTCATATGGGTTGAAATGATACATACCCGAACGATCTTGTAGATTAGAGGAAAATCGTTATGGGTTTAAATGATAAACCCAATCGATTATCATTAATTTTGAATTTTGAGATTGAGATGATAAATATCTGTATCACTTGACCATAGGGTAGAAAATTATATACGGACACCATTGGTCTATTTTTGAAAATGATTTCAAAGGTTTTGAAAGGAATATATATATATATATATATATATATATATGAGTTTTACTAAATATCGATTCTAAAATATAGTATAAAGATTTTTATTTTAATATATGTGGAAATTTAGATTTTAAAATTATATATTTGGATATTTTAAATTTATAATTTAGTTTTGAAATTATAAATTTTAAGATTCTACTTATAAAAATATTATTTTAAATATATATAAAATAAGATTTAATATAACATATATTTAATAATAAGATTTAATTTAATTAATATATATATAATATGCTTAAACTATTTATTTTAATCTATATTAATATTTTAAATAGATTTTTGTAATAAATTTAATAAAATAAAGGTTGGGAAAATTAAATTAAAGTTGTTTGTAATATAAATTATTTGAGTATTGAATTTAAATAAAAATTGATTTGAGAACTTATTGATTTGACATTTTTAAGGTATGATTTATAACTTGATAGCTTGATTTTGATAAAAGGTGATTAAATAGATATTTTAAAATTTAAGTAAATTGAAATTGAATATTTTGTTTTGATTTAAAAGTTTAATTTGAGTTTTATTTAAAAGATATTAAAAAATGATTATGTGAATAATTTCAACAAATATCATTGAAGTTAGATATTTAATTTTGATTTAAATTGGTAATTTTATATTTTATTAAAATGTATTAAAATGATTAAGTAAATGTTTTCAAATTTAGATAAATTTAAAGTTGAATTTGAAATATAAATGAAATTTACCAAATTGAGTTGTCGTAAATGGTTTGAATATTTGGATTTTGAAATCTATAAAATTGGAAATGGTTTAAAATTGTAGTTCAAACCTAGATTTGAAATCGATATAAATTAAAGATGATTTTAATGAGAATTTGGATCGAACCTCTGACCTTTTTATTTGAAATTTTTGAGCTGAAATTGATTTAAGTTGAGTTGCGAAACTAAAGTTGATTTGAGTCAGTTGTGAAATTGGAAGAGCAGTTCTAATTTGAAACTAATTTTTTTATATATACAATTTTAATTTATATAAACTATTTTAATATATAAAACAATTTTAATATATAACCTATTTTTAAATATATAAACTATTTAAAATTATAACAATTTCAATATATATAAACTATTTTCAATATACAAACTGTTTAAGTTGGAACTGTTATTTTTAGATTTGATGGATTTAAATTTGAATACTTTGATATGATGGTTTAAACTATTTTTTGACTGTGATTTCGGAAGTGATATAATTTCGAAAGTGAATATGATTTTGAAAGTGATATGATCTTGAAATAAATATGATATTTTAGATATGAAGTATGAACTGTCTGAAATGATTATAAAAGTGATTTTTATAAAAATGACCACAGCGTGAAATAAGCATTTGGTTGTTAAAGAGACCGGGATCGGATTTTGGCATACTCTTAGCCAATACCGAAAAACACTTTAACAACTGTGCACGTGGTGGAGATTCCAAAACGAAGTAGGATGGTTTGGTGACGATTCTGTATGAGGTATTAACGTAGCCCCGACTCCCATGAGTCAGCTTGATGCGACTAAAACAGGAACCACGCCGGGCCAATTGGGGTCGCACCCCTTATTGAGCACATTTCTTCGATTCCATTCTATTACTTTGTGATTTGATCGAGTGCACCTTTGATTTGGGAGTGTGTCTCAAGGTGAGCGGTAGTAGCTGTTGTGTGTTACCACCAGTTCAGATCTGCAAAACGGTAGAATCCTACCCTGGGCTTTGCCTCGTATGCCTTGTCACATGCCTTACCGCGCCCTCTATGAGTTTGGTTTGTGCCATACCTACAGAGTGCCCTCTGATAGCCCTCCATTTTACGGAGGAATTACGGTACTGTATAGACAATGGGAATATATAAAATGTGTTAATGGGGATATGGATAACGTCTTAAAGCTATTTTAATAGTTTACTTTACTCTAGACATTATATATGTAGCGTATTGTACTATATATGTAGATAGTTTAACGGATCCTTAAAGGATGGTAATCCCAAACATCCTTTAAGTTATTTGTATTTCATTTCGATATTTCACTTGAGTTGATTTACTAATATATGAATGTTAATTTTGACTCGAGTGTTTTGCTTTATGCTCGGGTCAGACTGAGTGTCACCGCATTTGAGACTCACCTTTGGAGCTTGGAGTTTTTCTTGAAGATCCATCTTTCAGCTTTTCAGTGATCTCCAGTCGTTACAGTTGTTAGATTTTGTCATTCGACTATGCATTGAGACTTGTTTGTATTTGAGATTTCTGTTGTAATTATTTCAGACTCTGATACTTATATGGTAGCTTCATGAACTACTATTTATCTATTCCGCTGCTTATTATTATATTCTCTGTGTCTGTGATTCTATAATTGGTTATTTACTATATATGCTAAGTTTTGCCAAATATAGAATAAATAATCTGCTATTTTGAGCAATTCAAGTCTGACATATGTGGATGATTGTCGATTTGAATGTAGAAATGACAGGTCGTTACAAGTGGTATCAGAGCCAGGTTTATGCAAATTTAGCGTATGGAGTAAAAACTCATTAGAGATAGGGTAGTCATATCCTAGAATGAGTTGAATTGATTATAGAATCATCTTCGTTCGAGCTTGAGATTCTTGGTTAGGTTCCCCTTCTATTTGGGTCCTCTTGAATTTTGGAACTTTCCCTTTCGTTCCAAAATTGATTCGTGTCTTTCCTGTTTGTGTTCTTTTGAAAACGGAGCATCCCGTAGCTTCATTTCTAAGCATCTTGCCACCTCAATTGGCAACTTCATCCTTGTGTGTGATTACTCCCATCGACGGTCTTACCAATCTTAGTATGATTTGTAAAGAGGTGAAACTCATTTACAACAGGCATCGATTCGCCATAGATTTCTATGTTCTCGGCTTTGATGCTATTATTGCTTGCAAAGCCCGAACCGTTTCTTTAGAAGACGACCAGAATAATTCTCTTGTGATCGAATGTTGATTGCCTCAGGATTATGCAGGCAGTTTTATCTTTCGCTTGATTCTCAGCCTAGTGATCTTGACTCCCCCATGTTGCCCAACTCTTTCTGGACAATTTTTGTATAGTCACTTCTCTTCCTCCCAAGATGGAAATTGAATTCTGCATCGATCTTATTCCAGGAGCTCGACCGATTGTCCTTTTTCCCGGACGAATGGTTTCTATGAATGGTTAGTTATACCCTTTGAATTAACCAAAACTCCTGCCTTTTTTATTGATCTCATGAATCGTGTTTTTCACGATGATTATCAACCAGTTTTTCCTGGTTTTCATTGATGATATTCTCGCTTTTTCTAAGTCTCCGTTGACCCGGTTAAGGTCACCCGATATTAATTAAGTCTATCCATCTTTCTTTTTTTGTAAATTTAATTATCTTATCTTCCTTTCGAGTCTATCTTATTAGTTAGGATTTCTCCTTGATTAGGGTCCCTCTAAATTTGAATCTCTATCCTTATTCTAAAATCCATTCTCGAATCATCTTATGAGGGAGTGTATTTGTAACTAATATAAAAATATATTATATATTGTGTTGTTTGGGTTGTTAAGTTTGAAATTTGAGTTTCGATCGATTCGTTTGGCCAACGCTATCGCTAAGAATTCCAAAACACTTGAACGGAGCAAACTGACACAATATTATTTTTGAAATTGGTAAATGAAATAATTTTATATACAATTATATTTTATATATAAAACTATAATTTTTTGAATTAGATAGTTAAATGAATTAGTTGTTAGAAAAGACAATACAAGATTATTATTTATTGTTTTGTCAACTTTTATTAACCATTAACTATTATTGTATGTGATAAGAAGCTAAATTTTAAAAAAACATGGTTTAAAAATCAGATTTGCAAAAGAAATGAATTTAAATTAAGGATTTGAGAATTAAATTTTTGGTGCTTTTCAAAATTTGGTTTTCAAAGTTCTAAAAATATATATTCTTTGAAAGTATTTTCGAATAGAAATTGTTTCCAAAGAATTTTAAAGAAGTAAGTCTGTACTCTCATTTCTGTCACTGGAAAAAATTTCGGTGATGACTGCAGCATCATCGACATTTATTTTCGAGTCTCAAATTGGGGAGACCACTCTGTAGCTTTGTTACACTTTTGTTTTGAAAATGTAACCGATTTGACGTGTGAAATGTGTGTGTTTATATATATATATTTCAAAAATGGTTTGAATGAAACCGGAAATTTAACTCTTAATTTTACGATAAGTAATGGTTTTAAATTATTGAAATGAAGCAAAATTTTGGAATAATTGGAGTGTTTAGATGAGAAATGAAATTGAAGCAACTTGAAACAGTTAAACCAGGATAAAATTAATTGTATAATACTCAATTGCACTCTAAAATATATATAACTTTTCCAGAAAAGTTTGAATGTAATAAGAATATGTAATTGAATAGTATACAATATAAATGTTAGTAATAAGATATCCAAAATGAAATTTATATGGTTTTTAATTAAATTATTGTATCTAGTATTATGTATTTTGAATTTATCTTTCCTTTCTATTGTTTCTATTCTCCTACATCGTTTCTTTTTGGGGACGAAAAGTTCTGAGTGAAGGAGAGTGTAATGACCCTTAAATTTTAACGATTTCTATAACGTATTTAACTGGATTTTTCATGAAAATATAACAATTTTATTTGACAATGAAAATTTGATATTTGGTATGCATCTATTTAAACATAGCAAATGGCAAATTTTCATTGGTAAATATGAAAGTTAATTCTATTGTGTAATTTTCAATTTCAATTTAAATCAGTTAATTTGATGGAAATAAAATATTTTCAAAACCTGAATATTTTTATAAAATAAAAAGGTAAATCGTTTTCTGAGTGGGATGCCATAGTTTGTTTCGTCAAATTCGAACTCCTCTAGCCCCCTTTATCTTATTTTCGATGAATTTGCAGCAGTTTGGCAGCGAATATCAACTTTTGATAGGATAGTCGTATCGTTCATATCTGTGTACTATTCTGTTTGCTTGTCGTGCTGATGTCTGATGTGATGCCCCACCTCTATACTCATGCCAGCCAAGGACACTACGGAGTAATGCCGTCAACTAGCATGAAGAATAAGGCAGTTGAGGAGCGACCATCCATGCAATTTCTTTGTGCGAGTACCGATATGTCAAATAGAACAACATGCATTTCATTTTAAGAGGAAATTCGACATATCAAATAAAAACTCAAAGCTACTGCACAGTGGCTATGTGGTCTTCGGAAACAAATATAGAAATAAGCATGACATAAATCAGTCACAGACGTTCATATCTCTAAGGCGGAAACATATATGAATATAACACATAGAAGTGTACATTAGAGTAGTGGTCAAACAAGATCCACAATATCACAAGAGCATAGATACAAGTGCTAGATAAAAGAATAAGTATACATCAAGTAGTCTCTATCTCGAATGTATAAAACAAAAACTACTAATCTAAAGTAGTTAGCCAAAAATCAGGCGACTGTCCCTGATAAGAAGTCAAGTAGAAGCGCTTGTAATATCTCGGTCTAACCCGAGTATTATTTAAGAAGAAAATAAAAACGGATCAGTCTAGCTATAAATATCAGATAAAATGAGATAGAATAAGAGATACGATAAAAACGTATGATAACAATAATGCCATGCTACGAAAAGTATACATTAGAAAATCAACCAAAATCATACAATATCTCTAGAAATCTCAAAGCACCAAAAAGAATGTCATATTCTTTATTTTATTCACCAAGCCATAAATATTGACAAATATATTATTGCCAATCACAAAAAGAGGTGAAACACAAATTCTAGAAATCATCAATTAGAAATCCAGAAATCATGAAAAAGGGGGAGGCCTATCACAAAACGGGAGCATAAAAACTCACCAACACGTGTATCACAAACATCGATGCACCTAAAAAGGTACGCCCCATGCATAAATAGACACCGACGCACTTAGAAAGATACGCCTCATGTCTAAGCAAACATTGATGCACCTAGAAAGATAAGCCCCATGCATAAATCAACATCGACACACCTAGAAAGATACGTCCCATGCATAAACAAACATTGGCGCACCTAGAAAGATACGTCCCATGCATAAACAAACATTGACGCACCTAGAAAGATACGCCCCATGCATAAACAAACATTGACGCACCTAGAAAGATACGCCCCATGCTTAAACAAACATTGATGCACCTAGAAAGATACGCCCCATGCTCCGACTTATCGAGCCGATTGCTCCACGAACGGTTCAAAGACCATGGGTCGCTAGCCCATAAAAGAAATGAGATGAAGCTCATTAAATTGAGGTACAGTCTCCTACATGGACAAAGAGACATCGCATAACGCTAGTCTAAACCATAAAATGATCATCATCAATCAACAAGAAGTGTCAATTACACTAAGCTAGTAAACAAATGAGTTTAGCTTCATGTCCCATAACCACTAGCTTAACTTAAATATTTACGAACAAATTTTAGATCTCCACTTGAAAGTTGTCACAAGAGTTTCAATCGAACAAGTCCAAAAATTAGTCGATGAAGTAAACGCAAGCGTTTCATACCACTTATTTTACTAAGCCGTTTAATTAGATTTCTTAAACGAATGAGGTAATGGTTTGTATATACTAATAGATTGGAAAACGGTATATGAAACGAGCTTAGTAAGAAAATAGTGTTGAAATCGTTTTGATGAAAGAGTTTTGATATTTACTACTAAAATAGAAAACCTTTATATTTTTAAAGTGACAAATCACAGAAATGATTGTAAAAACAATCAATCACCAAAATTCACATTCGAAGCCGTGAATCAAATCCATAGAAATCAATACGGAATCCATCAAAATGGATATTCCTAAATTTTTTGAAAAAGAAGTCATCAAAGTCGATGAATGATAACAATAAGTCGGATCAACACAAATCGATTAAAATTGGAAACCCACACAAATTAGGCAAATTGGGCCAAGATAAGCAGATTCAGACGTCTGAATAAGATATTTCAGACGTCTGAAACTGAAGCTCTGGGCGATTTCTTGCCTAGGCCAAAGATGGCCAAATCATATTGGATACGATCGGATGAGTGACGATCGCGAGGGGTTTACGCCAAACGACTACCCAGCCCTATAGACTCTTCGATGCATCATCAAAAACATGTTCAAGCATCCATAAAAGGATTTTCACAAAATTTGACTAAAAAACCAAAAATTGGGATATTCACCAAATCAGTCCAAAACAAAATCAAATGAACATGTAAAGATGTTAGGAATTCATACCTAACAATCGAAGATAGTTGTAGACTTAGATGTGAGATAAAAATCTCACCTTTTACACAAAAACAAGGAAACAGAAGCTATAGAGCAAGGCAAGAACAATCACTCTTCAATTCTAACCCAAGAAGCTTGAATCTAAGCTTAAAAGAAAACATTTCCTAAGTTAGGGTTTAGGAATTTCTGAAATTGAAGGGAGAATGAGTTGAAGAAGAAGAAGAGGATGCTTACCAATGGCTTCCCTTTGAATTTGGAGCTAGAACTTAGATTTGCAATGGAACTAGGGCTTAGGAATTTTAATTCTTTTTCTCTTCCCCCATTTTTATCTAAAGCTTGAAGGTATTAGGAAATGAAAGTGAATGAAGAGAAGTGGGGGTGGAACTAGAGTTAATAGTTTAGGCTAACGGACTGAAACCCGAACCCAAAGTTCATAGTGAAAAGGTCAAATTTTTAGCTAGCTCCAAACATATCGAAGTTTATACTCAAAAAGGTCGCAAACACCATTTTGGATGCAATGGAAGTGGTCTTGAGTTCCAATTGTTGAATCTAAATTTCATCCCTCATTCAAAGGTCTGAAATTTCCAATTCAGACGTCTGAAACTGGATAAATATATTGTCTCAGTACAATATTCAGACGTCTGAATCATTAATTTTAGACGTCAGAAAATGGAAAATTTAGCCTATTTCCTCTCGGGTTGGACTTGAGCAATTTTAGACGTCTGAAATTTCTAATTCAAACGTCTGAATCTGGAAAATTAATTTATGTCTAGTGCAGTATTCAGACGTCTGAATAATTCAATTCAGACGTCTGAATGTCTATTTGACCGTGTGTTCAAATAGATACACCCACATAGCACTATCCACGTTGTCTTTTCACTATTTCAACTGTTATTTTACGAAACAGTGACATTTTCGAACTTAAATCCGACTAACGATGCTATATTTAAATTAAACATTTTTAATATACAAATCGTAAAATATGCGGGTTGTTATAGACTCCCATTCTTAAAGAAATTGCGCCCTCGCAATATTTAAGAAGAAAATAAAAAGTAACAACCATAAAAGCATATCAACACAAAAGAAATTTGAAATAAGAAGTTCACATCAAAGAGCTCAAGAGAGTAAGTCCGGATGTGTTCGCTCGATGAATTCTCTGGATTCCCAAGAACAATCCTTAGGATTTGAGGACCATTGAATTTTCACAAGCGGAACATCTTTATTTCGAAGGCATTTAACCTCCGAAGCAATGATTCGAATAAGATGTTGCTCATAAGTCAAATTAGGTGAAACTTCAGTTTCTTCCATAATACCGGGTTCAAGAATAGAATCGGAATCTCGAAGGCATTTTCGTAGTTGAGAGACATGGAAAACGTCATAAATAGCAGAAAATTGAGCCAGTTCAACGACGTAATTCAATAACGGTACGCCCGAGGAACCCGAAACTTGAATAATTTGGAACATCGACGTATTATAATAACGGTACGTCAGATGATCCAGTCAAAAAGACCATTCCATTTGAACTTCATCAAAGAAATAACCATTTGTTGTTTACGACTAAGGGCATCAGAAAAACGATTTTCCTTTCCAAAGCATAGAGAATATCAAGATCATAAAATGCAAGGAACTCGAGCCAACGATGTTGACTCAAATTAAGTTCCTTATGAGAAAATAAATACCCAGAGATTATGATCGGTTATAGAGAACAAATTTCTCTCTCAAAAATAATGATGCCAATTTCTATAAGCGAAAACAATAGCCGCAAGCTCTAAATCGTGCGTGGCATATCTAGTCTCGGCAGGCTTTAATTGCCTAGAAGCACAAATGATAGAACATTCTCTTTTGCAAGAGAATGGCACCCAAACCAGTACAACTAACATCGGTACAAACAATAAAGTCTTGGTTCCCTTCGGGAATCACAAGAATAGGAGTATCGGAAAAGAGTTCTTTTAAATGACCCTCTTTCCCGAAAAGCTAAAACTTCCAAAAATTATAATTAACTTTATGTAATCATCTTTCTAGAAAATTGTACATTTTACAAGTCTATTTATTATGTCTGACTGTCTCATCAAAGCGTTTAGAAAATTCCTATCGATAACGTTGATCAAGCGCATCGACCAGAATTCTTAAAGCACTCAATGGGCAATACAACACAAAATCATCTTCTATACGATAAAAATATCTCTTAAAAACTTTACAAATATTCTTTGCTTGCTTTAAGAACAAAATCCAATTATACTTATAAATATCTTACGAAAAATATTTGCAAATTTTAAATTGCTGTTTTCATCCATAATCAATAAATTCAAAAACAGACTCATCGAGATATTCGGGGAATACTCGATTCATACGATGGATGAAAGAAACTAGATGGTTCGTAAAACCAAATGGCATAACAAGCCATTCACAAGAATCATAATGAGTGCGGAATGCGGTTAGTGGAACGCTAAAGTCCGCAACTCATAGCTAATGAAAACTGGTGGCGAGGTCGAGCTGAAAAGACCCTTGCACCACACAAAAGATTGCTTAGGTGGTAATCTTAAGACAAGGTCAAAAATACCAAAAAATTCACGAACTACTTGAATGAGGAGGATAACATTTTCCTCAACAAGGGGGTCTAGAGAATAAAATGGTGCCAAAAAATTGGAATCGAAATCATTTAGAAAAAATAGAAATCTGCTTAACAGATTGGAAATGTCAAAGATGGATAGTCCACTCGAGACATAGGATATGGCTTCATAATAATTAAGCCAATCGTTTCACAAAAATCAATTCCGAAACCTAAGTAGAGCATAACATGCAAGTCGGCTTGGAAAGAAAAATAACATAAAATAATCTCGACATCAATACAAAGAAACAAAGTGAGTGTTGTGGATCCACCAACCGAATTCGCAATTCTCAAAGAAGTCACCAAGCCCAAAATGTTTTAAAGAAAAAGAATCAACAAGTTCTTTTGATATAAAATAATGAGATGAACCCATATCAACAAGAACTCAAAAAGGATAATCACAAAACAAATGTAATCAAGGATTGAATGAGAAATACCTTGACCAAGAGAAGTGTCATAAGGGGCTTGCACAACATTCAACTTTCCCTCTCTCCTACTTTGAAATTTGGGGCAAGAAGATAAATAATGACCCAAAATTTTGCAATAGCGACAAGTAAGGGGTTTCAGACACTTAATTACATAGTGTTCCTTTGAATTACAATTGTAGCATCCTCCACGATTAGGGATTGGAGTCTTTGCTACGAAAGCAGTTTGCTTCACTTTCTTATTGGGAATAGGGCTTTTGAACTTAATATGCCTCTTCTTGGAAATCCCAATATCACTATCACCTCCTTTACCAACCTCTTCATGTCGAAGAGTGATATCCACAGGCTAATTGAAAGGAACTTCAAGTTTCAAAGGTAATATCTTTTCGGGGTTCTTACTCAAAGCACAGACAAACCTTTGATTTTTTACAAGACCCAAAAGTTGTCGGGCAAACATAAATACGCCATCCAGAGAAGGACTACTGGATTGACCAGCGCTAGGACTGCCAGAACCAACCATTTCTCTTTTTCAAGAAAGAAAGGAAAGAAGAAGAAAAAGGTTATTCTCGAATTGAATATCAAACAAACTTGATTAATAAAACAAGGAATCATAAAAGAAAATAGGATAGAACGATACGAAGACTCGAATTAAATCCTAAGGCACGACTCCTAAGATGGACTTAGGACGATGATCCTTGTTAAATTATTCTACATTATTCCGAAGTTTGGCTTCGATACCAAGCTGTGACGCCCCACCACTATACTCACGCTAGCCAAGGACACTACGAAGTAATGCCGTCAACTAGCACGAAGAATAAGGCTGTTGAGGAGCGACCATCCGTGTAATTTCTTTGTGCGAGCACCGATATGTCAGATAGAACAACATGCATTTCATTTCAAGAGGAAATCCGACATATCAAATACAAACACAAAGCTACTGCACAGTGGCTATGTGGTCTTCGGAAACAAATATAGAAATAAGCATAACATAAATCAGCCACAGACGTTCATATCTCTAAGGTGGAAACAGATATGAATATAACACATAGAAGTGTACATTAGAGTAGTGGTCAAACAAGATCCACAATATCACAAGAGAATATATACAAGTGCTAGACAAAATAATAAGTATACATCAAGGAGTCTCTATCTTTAATGTATAAAAAAAACTACTAATCTAAAGTAGTTAGCCAAAAATCAGGTGACTGTCCCTGATAAGAAGTCAAGTAGAAGCACCTGTAATATCTCGGTCTGACCCGAGTATTATTTAAGAAGAAAATAATAAACGAATCAGTCTAGCTATAAATATCAGATAAAATGAGATAGAATAAGAGATACGATAAAAACATATGATAACAATAATGCCATACTGCGAAAAGTATACATAGAAAATCAACCAAAGTCATACAATATCTCAAGAAATCTCAAATCACCAAAAAGAATGTCATATTCTTTATTTTATTCACCAAGCCGTAAATATTGACAAATATATTATTGCCAATCACAAAAGAGGTGAAACACAAATTCTACAAATCATCAACTAGAAATCCAGAAAACACGAAAAAGGGGGAGGCCTATCACAAAACAGGGGCATAAAAACTCACTAACACGTGTATCACAAACATCGATGCACCTAGAAAGGTACGCCCCATGCATAAATAGACATCAACGCACCTAGAAAGATACGCCCCGTGCCTAAACAAACATTGACGCACCTAGAAAGATACGCCCAATGCATAAACCAACATCGACGCACCTAGAAACATACGTCCCATGCATAAAAAAAAATTGGCGCACCTAGAAAGATACGTCCCATGCATAAAAGAACATTGACGCACCTAGAAAGATACGCCCCATGCATAAACAAACATTGACGCACCTAGAAAGATACGCCCATGCTTAAACAAACATTGACGCACCTAGAAAGATACACCCCATGCTCCGACTTATCGAGCCGATTGCTCCACGAACGGTTCAAAGACCATGAGTCACTAGCCCATAAAAGAAATGAGACGAAGCTCATTAAATTGAGGTACAGTCCCCTACATGGACAAAAAGATATCGCATAACGCTAGTCTAAACCATAAAATGATCATCAACGATCAACAAGAAGTGTCAATTACACTAAGCTAGTAAACAAATGGGTTTAGCTTCATGACCCATAACCACTGGCTTGACTTAAATATTTACGAACAAATTGCAGATCTCCACTTGAAAGTTGTCACAAGAGTTTCAATCGAACAAGTCTAAAAATTAACCGATGAAGTAAACGCAAACGTTTCATACCACTTGTTTTACTAAGCCATTTAATTAGATTTCTCAAACGAATGAGGTAAAGGTTTGTATATACTAATAGATTGGAAAACGGTTTAAGAAACAAGCTTTGTAATAAAATAGTGTTGAAATCATTTTGATGAAAGAGTTTTGATATTTACTACTAATATAGAAAACCTTTATATTTTAAAGTGACAAATCACAGAAATGATTGTAAAAACAATCAATCACCAAAATTCACATTCGAAGCCGTGAATCAAATCCATAGAAATCAATACCGAATCCATCAAAATGGATATTCTCAAAATTTCCGAAAAAGAATTCATCAAAGTCGATAAATGATAACAATAAGTCGGAACAACACAAATCGATTAAAATTAGAAACCCACACAAATTAGGCAAATTTGGCCGAGATAAGCAGATTCAGACGTCTGAATAAGATATTTCATACGTCTGAAACTGAAGCTTTTGGCGATTTCTTGCCTAGGCCAAAGATGGCCAAATCATATTGGATACGATCGGATGAGTGATGATCGCGAGGGGTTTACGCCAAACGACTACCCAGCCCTATAGACTCTTCGATGCATCATCAAAAACATGTTCAAGCATCCATAAAAGGATTTTCACAAAATTTGACTAAAAAACCAAAAATTGGGATATTCACCAAATCAATCATAAACAAAATCAAATGAACATGTAAAGATGTTAGGAATTCATACCTAACAATCGAAGATAGTTATAGACTTAGATGTGAGATAAAAGTCTCACATTTTACACAAAAACAAGGAAGAAGAAGCTATAGAGCAAGGCAAGAACAATCACTCTTCAATTCTAACTAAAGAAGCTTGAATCTAAGCTTAAAAAAAATATTTCCTAAGTTAGGGTTTAGGAATTTCTGAAATTGAAGGGTGAATGAGTTGGAGAAGAAGAGGATGCTTACCAATGGCTTCTCTTTGAATTCGGATCTAGAACTTGGATTTGCAATGGAACTAGGGCTTAGGAATTTTAATTCTTTTCCTCTTCCTCCATTTTTATCTAAAGCTTGAAGGTATTATGAAATGAAAGTGAATGAAGAGAAGTGGGGGTGGAACTAGAGTTAATAGTTTAAGCTAATGGGCTGAAACCCAAACCCAAAGTCCAAAGTGAAAAGGTCAAATTTTTAGCTAGCTCCAAGCATATCGAAGTTTATACTCAAAAATGTCGCAAACACCATTATGGATGCAATGAAAGTGGTCTTGAGTTCCAATTGTTGAATCTAAATTTCATCCCTCATTCAGACGTTTGAAATTTTCAATTCAGACGTCTGAAACTGGAAAAATATATTGTCTCAGTACAATATTCAGACGTCTGGATCATTAATTTTAGACGTCTAAAATTGGCAAATTTTAGCCTATTTCCTCTAGGTTGGACTTGAGCAATTTCAGACATCTGAAATTTCTAATTCAGACATCTGAATCTGGAAAATAAATTTATGTCTAGTGCAGTATTCAGACGTCTGAATAATTCAATTCAGACGTCTGAATATCTATTTGACCTTGTGTTCAAATAGATACTCCCACATAGCACTATCCACATTGTCTTTTCACTAATTCAACTGTTATTTTACAAAACAGTGACATTTTCGGACTTAAATCCGACTAATGATGCTATATTTAAATAAAACATTTTAAATATACGAATCGTAAAATATGCGGGTTGTTACATCTGTAGTATAACCATTTGTGTGTTTCGATGTTTGGTATGCGGAAAAATCTGCGTAACGGTCAGTCGTATCGATTTCGCGTTTGAGCCTTTTGGGCTTCTTTGTTCTTATGTTTGTCCATCAGGTAATGTTAATAGCCATTAGCTATTGATATTCTGGAATTCAATAGTCATGACTATTGGCTGTTCCCACCTGTTCAAATTAATTGGTTCGTTCCATTCTTCTTCTTGCCTGCCATTTTGCATTTAGATCTAAAAAATATATAAAAATACATATGTTAGTTATTCCTCCGCCTGTTAATCTATCACCATCCATCCTTTCTCTCTCCTCACCCATGACCACCGCACTAACCACCATAAGAACCCATCCCCACCCGTTTTCACCCCACACGTAGCCTCCTCCTCCTTTTTGATCTTCTTCATTTTTGTCGCGCCCAACCATTCTCATCCCCATCGCCTACCTAAAGCACGCCACGTCCGAAATTCGTCCACCAACCAGACAAATGCGTGCCACCATCATGCCTCACACATCACCACCAGTATCCATTTGTTCAAAGCCTGCTTGCAACCCGACACCCATCACAACACCATAAACTCGACCACCTTATAACAACCATCACAACACACGAACTGCACTCAATAGCCACCTCTGCCTACCACATCCTCCTGCTTCCGCCTCCACCTGATAACACTACGCCATAGATGGCCTTCTGCAACATTTTTAGAAGGTGTTGCCAGGTAGAATGTTGTGATAGCTATACAATTTTGGTCCTACTGCAACGTTGAATTTTTGGTGTTGCCTTAGCCATAAAAATGTGTTGCTCTAGCTAAACAAGTGTAATTGATGCAACATTTTTTTTATAGTGTTGCTATAGCAGACCTTTGCATATCTTTCGCACCGATCCGCGCCAATCTACCAAGGCAAATCCTACGTTGGAGAACGTGACACCTCATCAATCCGAACACCACTCCTTATCTTTTAGAGCCGCGAAGAAAAAAGTCCCCGCAACTAACTTTTTATTTTCATTCTTCTATGTCTTCTTACAAAGGTTCAAGCGAATATTCTTGATTTAGGGTTCAGCGATTTCGGTTCGATTAGGGCTTCGATTTAGGGGTTCAAGCTTTTTTCAGCGATTTCGCTTCGATTTGGGGGTTCAAGCATTGTTCACATCACTTTAGGGCTTCAATTTCGATTTTGAGGTATAACACTCTCTCCCATCACTTTAGGGTTTCGATTTAAACTACTTATAAATTCTTAATTCAGCCTGAATTAACAATTCGACTTGTCTAGGTTTCCTATTGTTGGACACACACACAAATTTTATCTTTTTATGTTAAAATACTCATATTCATAATTGTAGTGATGGACAGCGAAAACATTTGGATAGAACTTCCAAAGTTCAGTGAAGGATATATTAGCGGGATAAGAGCCTTTATACAAAACGATTTTTCTAAACTGGCCGTAGGCGATGAAATGACGTGCCCATGCAAGAATTGTAAAAATAGCAAGTGGCGTCGTCCGTATATAATTTATGATCATCTCATCTGCAATGGTCCATCTCCATTGTATGTGAAATGGATTTGTGAGGTTTCTCACCCAAATTTTGGAAGGAGTGATGAAGATATAGACTGTGATGCTGGTGATTTTGGAGATAATCTAGGTGAAATGTTGCACCGTACTCGTGGAAATATGCAAAACTATGAAGATGAGAATTCTGATGCACCAAATGCCGATGCTAAAAGATTTTATCGCCTTGTCGAAGATGGAAAGCAGCCATTATATCCTGGCTGTTCAAAATTTTCGAGATTAAGTTTTATCATCAGGCTTTATTCTTTAAAATGTGTACATGGAATTACAGAGTCTGCGGTTGGGGATATACTAGAGTTGATGAGAGAGGCTTTTCCATAGACCCACATATGTTTATCTTTTAGAGCCGAGAAGAAAATCATTAAAGATTTAGGTCTTGATTACAAAAAATACACCATGTCCAAACGATTGCATGCTCTTTTGGGCAGAAAATGAAGATAAAGATGTCTGTAACTCTTGTGGTATTTCGAGGTGGGAAGAGGAAAAGAAAGGCACCCGTGACAATGATCCAGAGAAGTTGATTCACAAAGTCCCGGCAAAAGTAATGCGTTACTTTCCGCTAAAACCAAGGCTGCAAAGGCTGTTAGCTAAAACCAGTGAAACGACAGTACGTGACGGCTCATCAACTACAACAGAACCAAAAAAACAAGAAGTTAGCTGAAGTCAATAGTCCTCGAAAGTCAGCACGGCTGAATAGCAATGCAACTGTGAATCTTAAGTTAGGTGAGGTGAATAGTCCTTGGCAGTCGACACGGCTGAATAATACAGAACCCAACGATGCAACCGTGAATCTAAAGTTAGCTGAGGTGAAAAGTACTCGAAAGTCGGCACGGTTGAATAATCCAGAACCCAGCAGTGCAACCGAGAATCTAAAGTTAGCTGAGGTGAGGAGTCCTCGGAAGTCCACACGGCTGAATAATCCAGAACCCAACAATGCAACCGTGAATCTAAAGTTAGCTGATCAGGTAAATCCTCAGAAGATGACACAGAAAAAAAACCAAAAATCAGCGATTCAACAGTGAATCTGAACTCATCAAGTGTTAAGAGGAAGTTGGAATCACATTTACCAACATCGAAAGAAGAAGATATGGATGAAAATGGCATGCAGGTTTGAAGAATTCTTATTATGATGATCTTATTGTAATTTGAATATTTTGTACCACTCTTGCAGCATACTTACTATGATGTTCCTGTTTATTATATACTTGCAGGATGTTCATCTACCACCTCCACCACCTCCAAATGAGTATTCTACACCTCCACTATCTCTAAAAGATTATGAAGTACAGAGGGCTGCTAAGTTGACGATGAACCTAAAAGATTATGAAGTACATAGAGCTATTAATGTGATGAGGAACAACGAAGTTCTTGCTTCTCTAGGTGTGCCTACAATTTCAGCTGAACTGAGAAATGCAAACCAAAAAAAAGATAAAGGAAAAGAAAAGATGCAAGAGGATGTGGATAGTGATTAGGAATATAATCCGAACCATGAGCATCATAGTGAAGATGATACTTCACAAAGTCCAAGAAAGGTGTGTGATAGCTACATATCTTATTTTTTCTGCTTGTGAAGATAATAACTATAAAATCCAATCTTACTTCCTACTTATATATACAATTTAGAGAACTAAAAAAGTTGAGAAGCCCAAGCCTGTTAGTGGACCACAAACTCGTTCAGCTAGTGGTATCGCAAAGGAAAAGGAAAAGTTGAGAAGCACAAGCCCAAGCCCAAGCCCAAGCCCAAGCCTGGTAGTAAGTTCAACTGAGAAGGATGTTGAAGGAAAAGGAACAATGGCTGATTATTTGGCTCTGCGGGAACGACAAAAGAAAAATGCTGCAAAAGCTAGTGCAAGTGGTATGGCAAATAAGTATGTTGCGGAGAATGTCTTGCCAGACATTGAAAATGAAGAAGTTGAAGTTGGTACTGAATTGATGTGACAATAATATTTAATATTACAGTAGGATTAATATTTATGTATCGAATTTACATTATGATTTATGTTATTATTTGACGGGACTTTTCATTTTAATTAAAGGTGAAGTTCCTAAAAGACTCATAGGTCACACGAAGATGTTTAATGTTCATACAAGGGCGAATGACAAAAGAGTTGTAATTATGATGAACCAGTGGTTCCAACCTATTTCAGATGATGACAAAGTAATATCTGAACTGAGCAACTTTTTAGGAACATTGAAAATGTCTGTGCCACTTACGTGTAAATCTTGGTCGGATGTTCCTGAAAAGTTGAAGAAATCTCTATGGGATTATGTTAAGGTAATCTACTATTAACTATAATGTTGTTGAATTTTACTTTAATAAGTAATATTGATCTATTAACTATAATGTAGCTGAATTTTGATTTATTTATTCTTTTTTATCTTTGATTTATATTTAAGCAACGGTATATTATTTCGGATGAACGTGAAAACTGCGTGTTGAAGTCTATTCATGACTGTTGGAGGGGGTACAAGAGTCGCATAAAAACAACTCATTATAAAGCTTATAAGACTGATAAGGAGAGGCTAGAAAACAAGCCGGACAACATCCCAGTGGAGGATTTTAAAGTGCTCTTGAGGTATTGGGCAGATGATGAGATTCAGGTATACGTACATTTTATTTATTTCGCAAGATAAACGAGTACTTTTTTTTATGAGATTAACGAGTACTTTGTTTTTTGTGTATTTTTTAGCAAAAAGCCCTGAAAAATTCTGATAGTCGTAAGTCGTATCAAGATACACACATCGTTGGTCCAAAGTCGTTCGCCCAGCTTCGTCATAAGATGGTATGTGATACTTTACATTTTTGACTGAAGAGAGTGTATGCTAAACTATCTATTGAACTTGTATCAGGAGACACCATCCGATGCAGCACTTTTTCTTAAAAGTCGTAAGAGAACAGATGGACGTGAGTACGTGTCTAATCCTCAAGTAATGAATTACAAACTTGCAAGTAATAATTCTGTTTTGTAATAATTTTGTTCTATTTTGCACATGCTGCACATTATTCATGTCTTGCTCATGTGCATGTATGCTCATGTCCTTGAAACTGTCCTTGAAACACTTGTTGAACCTGAGTTTCGCAAACGTACTAATGGCATAGATGTTTGCTTTGGAAATTGTAATTGAGTATATTGTGAGATTAAGAATTTTAATCCCTCGGCCATTTTTTTCCTTTTCTAGTCGAATGAAGAGGACTTGCTTATGCGTCTGGCTAGAAATGACACAAAAATTGGAAAGGAAGAAATGAATTTGGTTAAAGGGATTACTGACTTGGTTGATAAAAAAATACATGTCTATAGTAACACACATATGTGCATAAATAAAATGAATGGCGTTTGAAGCCTCAGAATCCAGATGACGAAGCCGTAGCTGGCTGTCGACGGAATTGTTTTCCAGTTTTTACTAGTATATATGTTACAAATTGTTTTCTAATTACATGCACATAAACAAATTTTTTTCCAAAATGTGACTTTCTCTGCATTTGCTGTACACAATCCATATGTAAGCATTTGCTGCATTCTCTGCATTTACTGTAGGGTAATTTTGATGTGGCTTTATTTTGTAGGACGTAGTTCAAAAGGCAATGGCCGGTGGAGAAGGAGGAAATACTATTGAAACAGTAATTTCGAACGGAAAATCACAGGGTCATCCTTTGCTTATAGGGAGGCGTGTAAAGTGTGCAAAACAATCAACCGAGGCTCTAACAAATGCTTACGTAAATGACTTAAGGCAAAGGGTTGTCGAAGAAATGGAAGCACGGCTAGAATCCAAGGTAAATCAGAAGGTACAAGAGAATTTGGCTAGGGTGCTTAAGAAATTAGGTTATGCCAACCCGGAGATGAACATCAATGTAGAGGATCTAACTTCCACAATCATGTCCAGTGAGACTGACAATCTGACTGGAGGCACCAGCTCTTAGGTCTCATTTATGAATTGTTATGTGTACCGGATATTTTAGGGTAGCTTTGTAGTATTTTGGGGTAACTGGATATGTAACGATCCTGATTTTAAAGACGAATTTAAATTTATAATTTAATTTAATTTTAGATTGAATTATGGATTTGGTTGAATTTTTCAAATTAAATAAGATGTATTTACTTATTTGTTTTTGAATTTGATTTGAAACTCAAAGCGAATACATTGAATTGAATTTTAAGTAAAGTTTTTAAAAATAAAATATATGTATAAAATAAATACCTTAAAATTTTGGTTATGTAAACTATAAAAAAAAAATATAAAAGTAAAAATAAATAAACTAAACAAAGTAAAACTTAACAAACAATTTACGTTGTGTTTTAAAATCAATGTACATCTATAAAATAAAATACAAATATATATAGGATAAATAAAAAAATGAACTAACACGTAAAATGAAATCTAATAACAAATTTAAATGGAAATTTATTTATATTATAAGTAATATTATAAAGTTAAAGTGTAAGACCAAACATAAGTGTGAACACTTGAAAAAGAAAGAAAGATATTAAAAACTTAAGTATGCAATACAAAGTAATACAATACAAGTAACAAACATAACTAAAACAACTTTTAAAAATGAATGTTATAGAGTAAAATCAAAATCTATCAAACATAAACAAAACAAACCAATAAAGCTTAAAAGAAAAAATACATAGCATAAGTAGGCAAGCATGTAGGCTGAGGAATAAGGACCTGAGCATTCAATGCAAGATCACTTCAGCCGAGAAAATAAAATAAAAATAAAGTAAGCAACATATCAGCCAAGAAGCAAGGAAATGAACAAAGTAACCAAAGTAAAACAAGTACAAACTGAATTGCAAAACAATAAATGCAACATACCTTTGCATTTAATGCAACATGCCTCCCCTACCTTGAACAACATCCTCCTGTGTATTAATACACATTCATTTGTGTTATTTTGTTCATCCAAAGAAACCCAGCAACATAAACATCACCTTGTTTTCAAACTTAAAAACAGGATTCAAGAAAAATACTGCAGTTTCAACACAAAAAGTTCTCTGTCATCTTCCTCTTCTCAAAACTGTGAGTAAACACTTTGTTTTAAAAACAATTTAAGTTATGAATGGCTCGAATGCCTGGGTTGATCTGATATTTGATATTGATGTTGCATAAAAACCTCTCATTTTTTATATAAATTGAATGGGTAATCCATGTATATGTGTGTAAGTATGCCTGTTTATATATATACCCAGTTTCCTGTTGTTTCAGTACATGTCTTGCCTTCAAAAATTCAAAACTTCAAATAGAATTAAAATCAGACTTTGAAGTTTAAATGAAAAATGGCTGTTAATGTATGATGAAGTTTATAAAAATAGTTTCAAGGTTTAAAATTTAACAAATAGTCTAAAAAATGGAAATAACAGTAAGATTTTATATATAGGTTAAAAATCAATAAATTCAATTTCTGTTTTGAATTACATGAATGAATTAGCAATGGGAAATCGTGATTTTTAATATACATTTCGCGATTTTTAGCTTGATATTCTTTGGGAATTTTCGAGAAGAACATTTGGGGCATTTTTGGAAATTGCCGATGATCGGCATGGTGGAGTTGGTCGAGCTTTGAGTTGGAGGAGGCCGAGGTGTTGTAGGTCTCAGGAAAAATAGTAATAGGATTTATTAGTGGTTGTGGTGGTAGAAATTGATCGGGATAGGGTTTAAGGACGGTGAAAATGGCATAAGGGTTTTTGCTTCGTGCACGCTCGTCGAGGCATCGAGTGGGATCGCACCGGGGGAAATAGGTTCAGGGGTCATCGAAGTAACTGTGGTCGAAGTGGCTGGGGTTCTGGTGGCATCAAGCGGCGGAGCGAGGTGATTGTCGATCGAGGTATTTCGTTCCAGTTCGATCGAATTGCCTCGATTTCAATCGTTAATGAAACGATGGGTTCTGGGGGGTCGCTGCGCTCGAGTCGGTCATCGGTGAGTTGTGGGTGACGGCCAAGTTGATCGGAGGTGGAGGGGGACCGTGTGCACGTGCACCGTGCATGTTGGTGTACTGGGGAGATTGGGTGATGGAATTGTGTGATGGGGAAGAAAGGGTTGACTTCGAGTTCAAGCTCGAGTGCGCGCGTATGTTTACCTGATACTTGCATATTTAACTTAAACTCTGAACTGAAAAAAAAACAAAGAAAAAAAAGAGAGAAGAGAAGTGAGTACGAGAGGGGAAGAAGAAGGACTGGGGAAAAGCACAGTGGAGCTCGAGTTGTTACTCGAGTAGGAACGACAATTTGCTCGGGTCAATTTCCTCAAGCCTGAAGCATGATAAAGGTAGATTAAGCAAACCCTTTAAACAAATTTTTAGAAGTCTATTTGACAACTTGAGGTTAAAATTTTATTTCAGGTTTAATTATTGGAAGGAAATGCTTAACAAATTTTTTTTATCTAAATTAACGTTTTGATTAAGTTGATGAATACTTAATGTAAATTACACTAAAGTTTCAAGCTAATAATGAATTGATTCCAAAGTAAGGAAGATTTTTATCGTTAATTGAGATAAACAATGACAATCATTTTTAATTTATTATTTTAAGGAGTAATCAAGAAATAATTAATCAAGTTATTAATTAATTACTATTATTTTTGGGAGTAATTAAGAATAATTAAAGTAGTGAAATTAGAGGTTAATGAATGATTGAGTGATTTATAAATTTGTAATTAACCACTTAAGTAAATCTATAAATTATTAATAGTTAATCGATTAAGTAATTTAATTGAGAATTTATAAATGATAAATTAAGTTTCATTAATAATTAAAGTTATTAATTTATGGTTAAAGAATAGCTAATCAAGGTTAAATAAATTGATTATGAAGTAATAAATTTATAGAGTGAATGAAGGAATTAAGTAATTAAGACTTAATGATTGATTAAAAATTTGTTGGTTAATTAACAAATTTGAAATGAAGTATGTAATTCATTGATAATGAATTAACGATTGATTATACAGGGTTAAGTAATTAATTCCCAAGGAATTATTTTTAATCGAATTTATCACAATAAGAATTAAAGATGATTACTTATGGATTATGTAGGGTATCTGATTTGTTTTAAAATGAATTGATATTTCTATTTTGAAATTGTGATGTGTGAGATTTGATTTACCCTGTGCTGGATTATGATTGGTAATTTTATTCTGTAAACCCTTGACCTGTATACGACATTTGAATTTCGATGCGACAGGGAATCGGATTCCAGTTGGTTATCCGAAACACACATCGAATTGTAATGATGAATCTTCGCGATTGATAAATTTATTTTATCTGTGAAACTGTAAATAAAGATAAGCGTTATTGATTATATCGCTTATCAATACTGATATATCTGTGATGATTGATGTTGTGCACTATTGTGTAAAACCCCTGGACCACACTATACACACACAAATATGGATTTCACGAGGAAATCGGTTAAGTCACAGATTTTTGAATAAGTTTGAATTTGAATTTTTAATTCAAATATTTTTGGAAATAAATTAAGTTTTAATGTGGAAAAGCTTTTGAAAAGCTGTTTTAAAAATAAAAGTTATTTTTTTGAATAACTAATAAAGATTTGGAATTTAAATAATCGGATTTAGATTGAAATTCAAAAGAAATCTGAAATCGAATTCTGTATTTAGTATTTATGATTTAAAAAGAACTTTACAAGTTATACGGGTTTAAACCATGTTTAAGCGTTGATTTGGAAATTTGAATTAAACCAAAGATTGTAACTTGTATAAATGGAATCTGGGTTTTTCCAAAATAAAACTATTGTTTCTAAGTAATAAAAAGCTTTCATATGAGTAATGAACTTCCAATTAATATTAAAGAGATTTCAAGTTTGAATCGAAAATGATTTTCCAAGTTATGAATGAATCTTTGGAAACAATTTTTGAAAGCTATGAGATAAATCTTTGATTTAAAGATTTAAATGAATTAATCCAATTCAAATGGAAATTGTTTTGAAACCTGTAAATGAATCCTTGTGAAACTAAGTAAACTTTGTGAAATAAATCTTTTTGTTTAAAAGATTTGAAATGGTAATTGGTTTAAACCATTTGAAAGAAACTTTGGAATTATTAAGTTGTGACTTAATCGAAATCTCATATCCATATGTTTAAATGTTGCGCTCACTATTCGGGTTAGCCGGGAAAGGACCTTTGGGTCGTATAACCCATTCCGAATATGTGATATGTCATTATGGATAGCATTTGAAGACCGGTGTTGAAGACCGGGTATTTGCGAGAGCGATAGGATGACCTGTCGATTGACTCTGCACCGAGTTGCTCCGGTATAGAGTTCTCCATATGTGATGGGGAATCCGATCAGGATTGTGGATATCCGGATTGCAAGGACTTCTTTGTAAGTGCCTTCGGTTCTGTTCGAGCCCGGAACAGACTTGTATGGATAGTATGTCTGACATTACAAATTGAGATATAAAGCCGAATTCTTTCAAATATATTTCTGTTGGTGGCGGAGAATTTATTCTTTTAGCTTAACACCCTTCTCTGAGACGTACGAGCTCAGAGGTTATGTAGTTGAAGGTTATCAGCAATATATTCCCAATTTGGTAATGTGACATACTGAGTGTTGCTGTGAAATGATCATTGTGTTGATTATTTGTGATAGGATCATTTGTGTGATCGTTTATCTTAGTGATCATTTCCATGATCATTTGTTGACCCAAAGCACGGCTTTTGTATAAAGTGTGTTTTTGTGGACGAGACTTCGTCGAGCCTCACAAATCGGTAATGGTCGAAACAGGAATTGTGCGGCAAGGTTTTCAGGGATAACTTCCCTAGGGTATGACCATTTCTTCTGGAAAAGGGTAGTACCATGGTATGGAGCCCAGATACTTACTCATGTTGAAACACTTATTATTATGGTGTGATGTTGGTTAGAGAGCGCTCTCGTTTAAAGGTCCCAAAGGACCGGGGGTGGCATATCTGAGGGTTTGTAATATTCCTTGGGAAAAGGGATTCCCGGCTTTGTTTAGCAGAGAACGGTGGTTCTCGGGGCGTCCTTCCAGAGGCGTTTCCATGTGGCAATGGGAAGTTCCTTGGCCTGACCATTTGTTGGAAATCCATTCTTCAAATACGTACCTTGTACGGTATTAGTTGTAGAACCTATCATTTACTTATGGTGGCGCCCCACTGTTTGGATGGTAGCTATAGTAGGCATAAGTGCGAAATGTCTATGCTGGCTAAGATTTATATCTTTACTTTCGAAATAATTTTTTCATACACTATGCACTAGTAATAATATCAAATGTTCTTTTTAATGTGTATCAAGCATCTTTGACTATCATAAGGAGAAATCTCCTCCGATTCTGCGTTTGCATTGTGTGTGTGTGCGGGAGGCCTTATGGTAGTCTCATTTCTAAAAAGCATTGCGAATTGATTTTAAAATATTTCGTTGTTTGTTTTTAAAGATAAACTGTTTTTGTTGCTCACACCAGTCCCATGACTGATCCAGAGTTTATTGTTTATTTCCTAAACTCTGGGTGCTCAAAATTTTTCTACACGGGCAGTCTAGAGTTTGGTTTTTCAGATAATTAGATTCAGTGGATTATCTGGAGCTAGTTCAGTTTTGTTTGGATATGGACGAGACTTGTTTAGATTGGCAAAATCTTGATGGTGGATCGAGATAGGAGTTTTGGAGCTTTGTCTTTGGAGCTTTTTGGATCAGAGTTGCAGTATTATATTCTGAGAAGACTTATTTCATATTGTATTATGTTCCGCTGTATTCTATGTTGTATATTCTCTGATGTTGATGATTATCATTGTACTAAATTGATGTATCGGATATTGTATTCATGTTATATCAGTGATATCATCTTTTATTTCCGCTATGTTATTTATCATTTAATGGTGTTGCAAGCTCCCGCGAAACGAATTTGATGTTGTTTGTTGGACATCGAGTTTGGGTCGTGACAGGATATTTTGGGGTAACTGACATGAATTGTGATGTGTACTGCTGTATGAATTGTTATCTGTACTGTGTATTATGTTGTGTATTATGCAAGTGTTTTATGTGATATTGTACAGTGTATTATGCAAGTGTTCTATGTGATATTGTATTGTTTTATGTGCTCTTAGTGTCTCTTCAGTATAGTGTTGCAGTATCTTCAGTATAGTGTTGTAGTAGCTTCAGAATAGTGTTGTAGTAGCTTCATAATAGTGTTGCCACCGGGTTATAAATGTTTCTTAAAATAATGTTGCAATAGTCATTCAAGGTGTTGCCATAGGGATGGACCCAGTTGGGTCATGGGCCCCACATTGTGGGCCCCACAACTTCAGAAAGTTAATATCTATAGCAATATTTTTGGAATGTTGCTACAGATACCTATGGGTGTTGCCATAGACCCAGATAGGGTTCTATTGCAACAATATTACTTATGTTGCCTTAAATAGCCAAAATGTTGCCTTTGAGGTCTAAGGCAAGGACAAAAATTGCATCACCCTAAAAGTGTTGCCATAGACCTATGGCAATATTTTTCAGGCCTGAGCCAACATTTTTTTTGTGTTGTAGAAGGCCATTTATGGCATAGTGTAACCTCATGCAATAGGCAACGACAGTGATTGCCACTTCGACTGCAATCACCCTCCACTTTGACTGCCGACCTCCCTCTCCATCAACTCAATCAACCGCTCCATAGCACACAACCCATCCATGGCCACATGTCTACCTAAACACATAAGCCTCCACTGCCTTGCCTCCGCCTCCCTCAAACCCGTAGCCATGCAACTGTCGAACGCTAAGCCTCCCATCAACAAAGTATAGCCAGATCCGCTTCTTCCTTCCGAAGCCATTGCCTCGCCTTAGCCTGAGCGCCTTGCCCCTCCAAAACTCCACGACTTGCAACTCCGAGCACTGACAACCATCTCACCCCATGCATATATTTGGCTACAGTGTATATATATGTATATATTTGTTTTGCATATAATTGTTCATAAGTGTAGTTTGCATATAATTGTTTAAGCCTGTATGTGTATGTATATGGTTTTTAGTACTGATTTTTTTATAATATAGATATATGATTTATATATATATATATATATATATATATGTGTTTAATAATGTGATACTTTGAAATGTATACGTATATAACATGTTATATTTAAAGAAGTTTATATATAGCTTTAATAAGAGTTGTATTTATTTAAATTTATATTATTATTTTCAAAATAGATTTTGCAGCAAATTTTATATAAATAATTGTTTAAATATTTATTTAAAGTCATGTTATAAATTTTGTACTAATTCTACGTATATATATGATATGTTTAGAATATATACGGAATGTAACAACCCGGAATTTTTGACAGCATATTTTAATGAAGACATTAAAATTTTAATGTAAAAATCCCTGTGTCAGCAACACATAATAAGTATACACCTTCATGAAGACATTTTAGTACAAATAGAAAGCTGAAAATATCTTTGTACCAAATTGTTGTGTCAGCAAACATTAATGGTGTGTTAACTTAAATGAAAACACAAACCTTTAATTAGTACACATTCTGTCAAATACCATCTTCCAGCCGAAATATTTGATTTGTCTCAGTACCTTATTACAAATAAAAATAAAGTAAATGTAATATCAAGTTAAGGCTTGTTCAAGAAGACATATAGTTCAAGTTATATATGTATTCATTATTTCTTATTCTTGAGTTCATATGTAACTGCAAAAGCAAAGCCTGAAAAAAAAGTATAAAACAAAACTGCAACTTGAATTTAATACAAACAAATTTATGTAACATCTACAACATCAAAGGTTGGAGTTTGAAATTCAAAGCTGAAGGCTAGGAAACTGTGTTCATCTGGAAACTGAACTACCCTCTGTTAAACCATAAGTGAGTAAACTTAATTATTTTTAATTTAAAATTTGTATTTTTAGCTTTCAATTTGTATGTGTTCTGATATCTACTTGAATAAGAATCCCTGAGTACTTCTGTTGCTCTGGTAGCATTTGTAATTGTGCTTCAGAAATATGTGAGTAAACATATTTTCTGAAAATGTAAAACTTGATACTTAGATTATGTACTCTTATGTCTGCTAAATACTGACTATAAGATACTCTATGATACTGTTGTTACTGGAAGTTTTGTGTTGATCTTCAATATTTCATACTCCTGAACAAAGAAAGAAAGATAGATAAAGAATTTATACTTTATCTTGTAAATCATTTTAAAACTATGATTTTTAATCTTCAATTAGAAATCCAGACCTTGCTTTGATACTTTACTGTAGGACATGAACTCTGCAACTTCAAGTTTGCAGTAAGAAATCAATGTGGGCAAAAATTCAAAGTCTTTAAACAGTTAATTCAAATTCATATATTAAATAAACATGCGAAGTTATGATTTTTAAAATGAAAACGATAATTTTTAGATTAAAATTCGAGGTGCAGTTCAAGAGAGACCGAAAATTATATTTTTCTCAATATGGGTTGATTCAACAAATTTTAGTTTTTGAAAATTCCAGAGATGTAAGTTTGATGATAATTTAACATACGAAAATTGTCAAAATAATTTTCAAATGTATAGATTGATAATTTGAATCAAAAGTAGGGTTTTTGTCACGAGTTTCACTGAGCTCTGTAAATTTTCGATTTCGACTCACCTAGATGACCGAGCTTCACGAAAATTAGAGGAATGGTAGTATGGAGGCTAATGGTGGTGTAGCCGGAGTCTCGAAGCTTCCGGAGGTTTGCATCGTTTGCACGAGGAGGAAGTTGTCGGGACATTATTTTTGATCTGAACCTCAAAACTATCGTTTCTCGTTCTTGAGCACCATCAGCGTTTTAGGGTGTTGGAATCCAAAGAGTGGATGGCGATCGACTTGTCAGCGATCGACTCAGGTGATGGAAGTTCGTCGCGACACTGTGCACGTGAACGGCGACGCTGTGCGTGTCTGTGTTTTGATCGAGATCGACTCGAGTGGGTACTCGAGTAAAGGGGTCGGTTGGCTCGAGTTAGGACCCATGTTCGCGCGAGTTTGTCATCTCAGTAGATTGTTAAACTTAAAAATAATGAGAATAAGAAAAGTTACAGGAAAAAGAAAACAAAAAGAAAAAAATAAAGGAGAGAGACGTAAGGGAAGTCGTGAGGGGAACTCGAGATAGTCTCGAGTGGAAATGGTGCTGTCTCGGGTCCACGTCCATGTTTTGTCTGATGCTTTTTAGTATGATTATTAACAAGTTCAATAGTAATAACATTTGTTAGTTTAAAGTTAATAATTGATTTAAATCTATTAATAGTATGGTTTATGAAAGGGGTAATTAATTGGTATAAAGTAATTAGAATGTTAATAAATTTATACTTGAAATTTAAATATTTTTGTAATTAGAAATAAATCATATGTTAAAACAATTTTAATCGTAGCTAATCACTTAGCAGTTAATTCATAATTAATTTAAGAGGTTAGTTAAAGATTATATAGTTAATAAAATTGATGATAGATGGTTAGTTTAAATAAATTTGTGATATCTGAGTCACTAATTAATCTATAATAAGTAAGTTATGAATTAATGATTAATAATTAATAATTATGAATCAACTAATTAACTGAGTAATTAAGTAATAATAAATGAATAAATAGTTGGTTAATCGAGTAATTTAATTATGAATCGATAGTTAATTAATTAAGTAGCTTGATAAGAATTAATTGTTGATTGATTAAGTAATTAGCAGTTAATAAAAGGGTAATTAAGTTTTATTAATAAATAATTAAAGTTATTAACTAATGATCAGGTAATAGTTAGTTATGTAATTAAAGTTAAATCACCTGATTAACTGATTTAAATGTGAAATAAAGTAATTATGTATTAAGACTAAATAATTAATTAAGAAATAATTAATTAAACAATTTGAAATGAAATAAGTAATTGATTTTTAATTAATGATTAATTAAACAGAGTTAAGTGGTTAACTCTCAGGTAATTGATTCTAAATTGAATTAATTATAAATAAGACTTAAAGGTGATTGCTTATGGACTGTTGTGATTGTATATCTGATTGTGATATCTATTGATGATGTTCTGTGATGTTCTGTGACATGTTATGATATACCTATGATGCTTGTATATGTTTTATCTGTGATAAATGCTATGTTAATTCAAATGTTAGTTTTAAATTATTTAAAACTGTTAAGTTAATTAGACAACTTGGTCCTTAATGGCGGTTGGATTTCGATGAGATCGGGATTGGAAGAATCAAATTTGATTCTCCGAAAACCACATCGATCCAATTTAAACGTTAGGTCGTGAATCCTGAAATGAAGATCGAGATGGTGTATTCAGAATGCAAGGGTTATCGTCGTTAACTCTGAGGGTGATTCCAAAATGAGTGTAACGAGATAATGCCTTCGGTTTCATTCGAACCCAGAACGAACTTGTATGGATTGAATGCTTCCAACACATCGTCAGGTGGACGATGAGCATTCTAAGATATGTTCTATAAATGTAATCCCAGCCTCAAGCCTCATCAACCGGGAATGGCTAAAACAGGGGAGGTGCACCAAGGTTAGGTGGGTCATGCCCAAGCAGGACAAGATATTTCCCCTGTCTAGATGTCCCTTTATATTTCGGCTGTGTGGGCGGTTGCTAGCTACAACCGCGGGGTTTATCTTGTTCGGGACTGTTCAGTAAGGAATGGTTTCGGCCTTGTGTAGCAGGGGGTCGGGAGTGATCCTCGGTACGGTGATCTAGGCCCCGTACTGTGACGGGCGGTACCCCAGTAGCCCTGCCATTGTTGGAAATCCATTTTTCCTACGAGACCCTACGGTTTTGATTTGTATTACCCACTTTTGTGGCTAGTAGCTGGAATTTAATCATGTAACAATTTCGACTATTTTCTATTTACTTGAAAATCCTAGACACTATTATAATATCACTGGATTTCCTCTGAAATGTTTTGGTTAGCGTAAGGTAAAAACTTACCCGTATTTATGTGTGGGAAGTCCTACGTGATACCTTTACTTTCAAATGTTTTTCAAAATTAAACAACTTTAACCCGTTTACTCATACCAGACCCATGTCTGACCCGGAGTTTATTTTTGTTTTTCATAAACTCTCGGGTACCCAAATTTTTACGTGTAGCCAAGGGATTCAGGTTAGCTTTGACGAATTCTGGAGGAGCAATGGAGCAGGAGGCTTCAGCATTGTAGATATATATATATAGTTCCGCTGTGTTGGTATCTCTGAGTCATATTGTTTGAGTTGTATTGTATTGAGTTGTATTTACTAGACAGGTGTTTATAACTGTCTAGTATGTGATGTATTATCTGTATAACTCTGATTGATGTATTATATTATGTAAATACTTATGTGATTAATATAATTTATTTGTTCCGCTGTGAGATTCCGATGTCGTTGTTCTTTCTTTTCTTTCTTTTCTACTTCTATCCCTTTCTTTTCTTAATGATGATACGTCTTCCTAGTAGTAGAAGGGTGAGTCATCACAGTTGGTATCAGAGTGTTAGTTGGTGATAACCTTGGCTCTGGTAAGAAATTACTCATAGAATAGAGTCAGTAGAACTCTAAAATGAGTTTGAGTGTATTAATAGATATGAGCATGTATTTGTTAGTGAATATAAAATTGTTTTATATTGTGTTGATTTATCTGTTGAGTGTTTATAGATTCTGGTCGGTGTGTGGGACGCCATTTCATTGATAGGGATTTCTAAACTTTTAAACAAGATAGACCGACACAGTATTGTTTTTTTAAGGTAGAGTAAATGAAATAATTTTACCCAAAATTATATTTTGATATAAAAGAAATATTTTTCTGAAATAACTATATATATACTTGGATGTTTGATTGTTAATAGTACAATCAAATAAAAATTTAAATGTTAGTGGTTTATAACCAAATAAAATTATCTAAGTATGGCTTAAATAAAAGGGATATAATTAAACAAGAATTTAAGTCCTGGAGATTTGAAAGGTGTTTAAATAAATTTAAAACAAAGGATTTGGGAATTTAAAATCTTGGGAATGTTTGAAATGTTTTTCCAAAGATTTGAAGGCAATAATGGAGTATTGTTTTGGAAAATATAGTTGAATGAAAATTGTTCGAAAGGAAATTGTGAGGGTAAGGAAGCACTGAACTCACTTCAAGTCGCTGGGAAATAATCCTGATGATGATGGCCACATCAACAGTATTCATTTTCGAGTTTCTAAAGTGATGGATTGCTACCAGGGTAGTTAGTCATGATATTGTTTGGACTTGTTGGGTATACAAGTTGTTTTAAAATTTTCAAAAGAGAAAGTTGTTTTGGTGAAAACAAGTGTTTGGAAGTTGGAAATTTGATTTGATATACCAAGTTGGTATGTGTAGTTATCATTTCAAAATGGTTTTGGGAATGAAAACCGGGCAATTGAATTCTAAGAAATTCTATTTAGATAATGTAAAAGGTTTGAATAAATCAACTATTGAACTTATAAAGTAAAGTTGATATTAATAAGATGAAGTTGTGAATTTCAATCCAGGAGTTAAAAGTTTAAAATAAGGAAACATATTGGAATTTAACCTGAGATAAGTTAAATGGAATTGAAGTTCAAAATGAACTTAATTGGATATAAAATTTGAAGGTAAAATGACTGTAATTGTGAGGTGGAAATTTATAAGATGAAATGACCCAAATGAGTAATATAAACTTTAAGGTAAACAAATAAGTTTTGAGCTCATATATTGAGAAATAAATTTAAGGAATGGTAAGTAGCTAAATTTAACTGAAGCTGAGTTAGAATAAAATTGAATTCAAATGAATTCAATCGAGTTATAGATAATATTGAATAGAATAAAATTCTTATGTAATTAAGTAAACATTGAATTGAATAAAAAAGAATTGGAGTAAGTTGTAAACAAATCTAATTCAAGTATAAATTGAATAACCTTATTATGAATAAATTCAAAAATGAATTGTTAATGTAAATTAAAAATTTAAGGTTGGATAAAAGAATAAACAAATAAGTAAATAATTGGAATTTGATTAAAGGAAAATCAAATCAGAGATTTGAATGGAAATTGGTGAAATAGAGTGACCCTAAGTTGTTAGGTGGAACAGTTTGAAGAAAATAAAGGACTTGGGTAAATTGTGAGATGATTAATTAAATTATGGGTTGTCGAGTTTAATAAAATGAGTTGAAATGAAAGAAAATGCAATGTAAGGATTGTGAATAAATTAATTGTGATGGACTCAGGTGTAAATTGAGTTGGAATCAATTTAAGATTTGCTATAAAGCTTAAGTGATTGTTGATTCACAATGATATTGTTAAATTGCATAAGAAAATGGGTTGTTTGAAGTAAATGAAATTAGGAAAATTTTATGAATTATTAGAAGCGAAGGAGGATGATTTTGAATATAAGTTTGTTTTGCTTAAATGGATTTTATATATAAGCGGGTAAGTTGTAAATCACTTAAACTAAAGGGAATGATTTGGAAATGGGTTGGAAATACTTGTAATAGGTGTTGAAAACCTTACATATGTGCTTATAGAAATATGTAATGCTAAACAAATGGAGACTTTGTCAAAACTTTTCAGAATTTGAAACTATAAAAAAAAAATTTAGCAACAAAATAATTTCAAATTTGAGATTGAAATAAACTAGTGGATGAAACTAATTTAAATGATAGGAATCAGTTATAAATAAAAGATAGTCAATAAAATTAAATATTCAGAGTTGAAGAAAATTTGAATTCACATAGAATTAGAAATTCAAATTGGGAATAAGTAAAATAAGAAGATTAAAGCTAAAATGGTAAAGTGATAATATAAGGGAATATATAATGCTTATACTAAATGGATGGTGAAACTCTTAAGTAAAATTTGATATTGGGAAACATTTATTCCAAGTGGATAAAATCAGAATAATGTGAATAAAAGAAAATTGGTATGGTTGATAATCAAAGGATATAAATACGTAGGATGTACGTATATTATTTTATTCGCATAACAGTTTGATCCAAATTCGAACACAGAATTTCAAGATAGTTATATATCGATCCGAGTTTGGATTTTTCACCCGATTTTCGACGACGAACCATGGATATGGATTTCGATTGGTTCTGGAAATTCTCTATCATAGTTGTGACTATGCAAGGAAAATGACAGTTTCTGATCAAGAAACCAGTTCTGAGTCCGCACTAGAAAGTCGGGTGGACGATACTAGTTCGGAAGTGAAATTGTGTGATCGAGCGAGCGATCGAATTTGATATTGCGTACGAATGGTATATGTACATCGTACGGGCTTGATTTAATAGATTTTGAAATTCTGTAAAGAGTTAATACTGTAAGTTTTCAGGATTAAATTGCTAGAATGGATGTCTGGAATTTATTGTATATTTCATATATCCCATTAGGGAAATTTGTTTATAATTCATCATTGGTTGTTCAACCAGTAATTCAGGAATTTGGAAATTTGAATCCAATTTAACTGTGGTCAGGAATCCAGTTCGGATTATTGATCATCGAGAAACAGCTCTCGATAGTTTTAGGAATGCTTATCCGGATTTATGTTCGGATAACTAGTGATGTTTGTTAGATTAGACTGTTTGATTTTGGTTTTTGTATGAATGATATGTATATTTGGATTGTTATTATAAAAAGCTTTTGAATTAACTGTTGTTTAAATTTCGGGGACGAAATTCTTTTAAGGGGGGAGGAATGTAACAACCCGAAATTTTTGACAGCATATTTTAATGAATATTAAATCTAATTTAAATTAAATATAAGCTTGACAATGTTTAAAATGAAATTGAAATAATAATGTTTAAAATAGACAAACGTGGAAATATTAAACATAAGCATGGAAGTAAGACAATATGGATATAAACATACAAGACTAGTATAAAACATAATTATAAATTATAGAGTATAACTAAAAAGATAAATGTACAAATGTATAACAACCAAAAAGATCTTGTTCAGAAACTTATATGTTGCTGAAGCTTACATGCATAAGAAAAATAGGTTTTACTTTAAGTATAATAAAACAAAAAAACCCGTGTCTTACACAAAACATGCTAGCCGAAATATGATAAATATCATTGTACCATACATTAATTACATGCTATCATAATTAAAAGCATAAACATTTAATAGCATAACATCTTGTTTAAGTATAGTACATAGCCGAAATCCCTATATCATTTCATACTGCATAATATACTTACATATATACAATTCTAAGAAGATGAAGTATTACTATAACCTGCACATACACATGAATAATGAAAAGAAGACAAAACATTTACATCAAGTACAAAATATCTTTGCACTAAGAACATGTAGCCGAGATAAGTAATTTTTCAGCTAATATTAATTACATGTAAACAAATATTCACATCTTAGTTCAAACATAAGAGCTGCAAATATCTTTATAAAATCCCTGTGTCAGCAACACATAATAAGTATACAACTTCGTGAAGACATTTTAGTACAAATAGAAACCTGAAAATTTCTTTGTACCAAATTGTTGTGTCAGCAAACATTAATGGTGTGTTAACTTAAATGAAAACACAAACCTTTAATTAGTACACATTCTGTCAAATACCATCTTCCAGCCGAAATATTTGATTTGTCTCAGTACCTTATTACAAATAAAAATAAAGTAAATGTAATATCAAGTTAAGGCTTGTTCAAGAAGACATATAGTTCAAGTTATATATATATTCATTATTTCTTATTCTTGAGTTCATATGTAACTGCAAAAGCAAAGCCTGAAAAAAAAGTATAAAACAAAACTGCAACTTGAATTTAATACAAACAAATTTATGTAACATCTACAACATCAAAGGTTGGAGTTTGAAATTCAAAGCAGAAGGCTAGGAAACTGTGTTCATCTGGAAACTGAACTACCCTCTGTTAAACCATAAGTGAGTAAACTTAATTATTTTCAATTTAAAATTTGTATTTTTAGCTTTCAATTTGTATGTGTTCTGATATCTACTTGAATAAGAATCCCTGAGTACTTCTGTTGCTCTGGTAGCATTTATAATTGTGCTTCAGAAATATGTGAGTAAACATATTTTTTGAAAATGTAAAACTTGATACTTAGATTATGTACTCTTATGTCTGCTAAATACTGACTATAAGATACTCTGTGATACTGTTGTTACTGGAAGTTTTGTGTTGATCTTCAATATTTCATACTCCTGAACAAAGAAAGAAAGTTAGATAAAGAATTTATACTTTATCTTGTAAATCATTTTAAAACTATGATTTTTAATCTTCAATTAGAAATCCAGACCTTGCTTTGATACTTTACTGTAGGACATGAACTCTGCAACTTCAAGTTTGCAGTAAGAAATCAATGTGTGCAAAAATTCAAAGTCTTTAAACTGTTAATTCAAATTCATATATTAAATAAACATGCGAAGTTATGATTTTTAAAATGAAAACGATAATTTTTAGATTAAAATTCGAGGTGCAGTTCAAGAGAGACCGGAAATTATATTTTTTTCAATATGGGTTGATTCAACAAATTTTAGTTTTTGAAAATTCCTGAGATGTAAGCTTGATGATAATTTAACATACGAAAATTGTCAAAATAATTTTCAAATGTATAGATTGATAATTTGAATCAAAAGTAGGGTTTTTGTCACGAGTTTCACTGAGCTCTTTAAATTTTCGATTTCGACTCACCTAGATGACCGAGCTTCACGAAAATTAGAGGAATGGTAGTATGGAGGCTAATGGTGGTGTAGCCGGAGTCTCGAAGCTTCCGGAGGTTTGCATCGCTTGCATGAGGAGGAAGTTGTCGGGACATTATTTTTGATCTGAACCTCAAAACTGTCGTTTCTCGTTCTTGAGCTCCATCAGCGTTTTAGGGTGTTGGAATCCAAAGAGTGGATGGCGATCGACTTGTCAGCGATCGACTCAGGTGATGGAAGTTCGTCGCGGCACTGTGCACGTGAACGGCGACGCTGTGCGTGTCTGTGTTTTGATCGAGATCGACTCGAGTGGGTACTCGAGTAAAGGGGTCGGTTGGCTCGAGTTAGGATCCGTGTTCGCGCGAGTTTGTCATCTCAGTAGATTGTTAAACTTAAAAATAATGAGAATAAGAAAAGTTACAGGAAAAAGAAAACAAAAGGAAAAAAATAAAGGAGAGAGACGTAAGGGAAGTCGTGAGGGGAACTCGAGATAGTCTCGAGTGGAAATGGTGCTGTCTCGGGTCCACGTCCATGTTTTGTCTGATGCTTTTTAGTATGATTATTAACAAGTTCAATAGTAATAACATTTGAATTGATTTAAATCTATTAATAGTATGGTTTATGAAAGGGGTAATTAATTGGTATAAAGTAATTAGAATGTTAATAATTTAAATTGATTTTTGTAATTAGAAATAAATCATATGTTAAAACAATTTTAATCGTAGCTAATTACTTAGCAGTTAATTCATAATTAATTTAAGAGGTTAGTTAAAGATTATATAGTTAATAAAATTGATGTAGATGGTTAGTTTAAATAAATTTGTGATATCTGAGTCACTAATTAATCTATAATAAGTAAGTTATGAATTAATGATTAATAATTAATAATTAGGAATCAACAAATTAACTGAGTAATTAAGTAATAATAAATGAATAAATAGTTGGTTAATCAAGTAATTTAATTATGAATCGATAGTTAATTAATTAAGTAGCTTGATAAGAATTAATTGTTGATTGATTAAGTAATTAGCAGTTAATAAAAGGGTAATTAAGTTTTATTAATAAATAACTAAAGTTATTAACTAATGATCAGGTAATAGTTAGTTATGTAATTAAAGTTAAATCACCTGATTAACTGATTTAAATGTGAAATAAAGTAATTATGTATTAAGACTAAATAATTAATTAAGAAATCATTAATTAAACAATTTGAAATGAAATAAGTAATTGATTTTTAATTAATGATTAATTAAACAGAGTTAAGTGGTTAACTCTCAGGTAATTGATTCTAAATTGAATTAATTATAAATAAGACTTAAAGGTGATTGCTTATGGACTGTTGTGATTGAATATCTGATTGTGATATCTATTGATGATGTTCTGTGATGTTCTGTGACATGTTATGATGTACCTATGATGCTTGTATATGTTTTATCTGTGATAAATGCTATGTTAATTCAACTGTTAGTTTTAAATTATTTAAAACTGTTAAGTTAATTAGACAACTTGGTCCTTAAAATGGCGGTTGGATTTCGATGAGACCGGGATCGGAAGAATCAAATTTGATTCTCCGAAAACCACATCGATCCAATTTAAACGTTAGGTCGTGAATCCTGAAATAAAGATCGAGATGGTGTATTCAGAATGCAAGGGTTATCGTCGTTAACTCTGAGGGTGATTCCAAAATGAGTGTAACGAGATAATGCCTTCGGTTTCGTTCGAACCCGGAACGAACTTGTATGGATTGAATGCTTCCAACACATCGTCAAGCGGACGATGAGCATTCTAAGATATGTTCTATAAAGGTAATCGCAGCCTCAAGCCTCATCAACTGGGAATGGCTAAAACAGGGAAGGTGCAGCAATGTTAGGTGGGTCATGCTCAAGCAGGACAAGATATTTCCCCTGTCTAGATGTCCCTTTATATTTCGGCTGTATGGGCGGTTGCTAGCTACAACCGCGGGGTTTATCTTGTTCGGGACTGTTCAGTAAGGAATGGTTCCGGCCTTGTGTAGCAGGGGGTCGGGAGTGATCCTCGGTATGGTGATCTAGGCCCCGTACTGTGACGGGCGGTACCCCAGTAGCCCTGCCATTGTTGGAAATCCATTTTTCCTACGAGACCCTACGGTTTTGATTTGTATTACCCACTTTTGTGGCTAGTAGCTGGAATTTAATCATGTAACAATTTCGGCTATTTTCTATTTACTTGAAAACCCTAGACACTATTATAATATCACTGGATTTCCTATGAAATGTTTTGGTTAGCGTAAGGTGAAAACTTACCCGTATTTATGTGTGGGAAGTCTTACGTGATACCTTTACTTTCAAATCTTTCAAAATTAAACAACTTTAACCCGTTTACTCATACCAGACCCATGCCTGACCCGGAGTTTATTTTTGTTTTTCATAAACTCTCGGGTACCCAAATTTTTACGTGTAGCCAAGGGATTCAGGTTAGCTTTGACGAATTCTGGAGGAGCAATGGAGCAGGAGGCTTCAGCGTTGTAGATATATATGTAGTTCCGCTGTGTTGGTATCTCTGAGTCATATTGTTTGAGTTGTATTGTATTGAGTTGTATTAACTAGACAAGTGTTTATGACTGTCTAGTATGTGATGTATTATCTGTATAACTCTGATTGATGTATTATATTATGTAAATACTTATGTGATTAATATAATTTATTCGTTCCGCTGTGAGATTCCGATGTCGTTGTTCTTTCTTTTCTTTCTTTTCTACTTCTATCCCTTTCTTTTCTTAATGATGATACGTCTTTCTAGTAGTAGAAGGGCGGGTCGTCACAGTTGGTATCAGAGCGTTGGTTGGTGATAACCTTGGCTCTGGTCAGAAATTACTCATAGAATAGAGTCAGTAGAACTCTAAAATGAGTTTGAGTGTATTAATAGATATGAGCACATATTTGTTAGTGAATATAAAATTGTTTTATATTGTGTTGATTTATCTGTTGAGTGTTTATGGATTCTGGTCGGTGTGTGGGACGCCATTTCATCGATAGGGATTTTTAAACTTTAAACAAGATAGATCGACACAGTATTGTTTTTTTAAGGTAGGGTAAATGAAATAATTTTACCCAAAATTATATTTTGATATAAAAGAAATATTTTTCTGAAATAACTATATATATACTTGGATGTTTGATTGTTAATAGTACAATCAAATAAAAATTTAAATGTGAGTGGTTTATAACCAAATAAAATTATCTAAGTATGGCTTAAATAAAAGGGATATAATTAAACAAGAATTTAAGTCCCGGAGATTTGAAAGGTGTTTAAATAAATTTAAAACAAAGGATTTGGGAATTCAAAATCTTGGGAATGTTTGAAATATTTTTCCAAAGATTTGAAGGCAATAATGGAGTACTATTTTGGAAAATATAGTTGAATGAAAATTGTTCGAAAGGAAATTGTGAGGGTAAGGAAGCACTGAACTCACTTCAAGTCGCTGGGAAATAATCCTGATGATGATGGCCACATCATCAGTATTCATTTTCGAGTTTCTAAAGTGATGGATTGCTACCAGGGTAGTTAGTCATGATATTGTTTGGACTTGTTGGGTATACAAGTTGTTTTAAAATTTTCAAAAGAGAAAGTTGTTTTGGTGAAAACAAGTGTTTGGAAGTTGGAAATTTGATTTGATATACCAAGTAGGTATGTGTAGTTATCATTTCAAAATGGTTTTGGGAATGAAAACTGGGCAATTGAATTCTAAGAAATTCTATTTAGATAATGTAAAAGGTTTGAATAAATCAACTATTGAACTTATAAAGTAAAGTTGATATTAATAAGATGAAGTTGGGAATTTCAATCCAGGAGTTAAGAGTTTTAAATAAGGAAACATATTGGAATTTAACCTGAGATAAGTTAAATGGAATTGAAGTTCAAAATGAACTTAATTGGATATAAAATTTGAAGGTAAAATGACTGTAATTGTGAGGTGGAAATTTATAAGATGAAATGACCCAAATGAGTAATATAAACTTTAAGGTAAACAAATAAGTTTTGAGCTCATATATTGAGAAATAAATTTAAGGAATGGTAAGTAGCTAAATTTAACTGAAGCTGAGTTAGAATATAATTGAATTCAAATGAATTCAATCGAGTTATAGATAATATTGAACAGAATAAAATTCTTATGTAATTAACTAAACATTGAATTGAATAAAAAAGAATCGGAGTAAGTTGTAAACAAATCTAATTCAAGTATAAATTGAATAACCTTATTATGAATAAATTCAATAATGAATTGTTAATGTAAATTAAAAATTTAAGGTTGGATAAAAGAATAAACAAATAAGTAAATAATTGGAATTTGATTAAAGGAAAATCAAATCAGATATTTGAATGGAAATTGGTGAAATAGAGTGAACCTAAGTTGTTAGGTGGAATAGTTTGAAGAAAATAAAGGACTTGGGTAAATTGTGAGATGATTAATTAAATTATGGGTTGTCGAGTTTAATAAAATGAGTTGAAATGAAAGAAAATGCAATGTAAGGATTGTGAATAAATTAATTGTGATGGACTCAGGTGTAAATTGAGTTGGAATCAACTTAAGATTTGCTATAAATCTTAAGTGATTGTTGATTCACAATGATATTGTTAAATTGCATAAGAAAATGGGTTGTTTGAAGTAAATGAAATTAGGAAAATTTTATGAATTATTAGAAGCGAAGGAGGATGATTTTGAATATAAGTTTGTTTTGCTTAAATGGATTATATATATAAGCGGTACGTTGTAAATCACCTAAACTAATGGGAATGATTTGGAAATGGGTTGGAAATACTTGTAAAGGTGTTGAAACCCTTACATATGTGCTTATAGAAATATATAATGCTAAACAAATGGAGACTCTGTCAAAACTTTTTAGAATTTGAAACTATAAAAAAAAAATTTAGCAACAAAATAATTTCAAATTTTAGATTGAAATAAACTAGTGGATAATTTAAATGATAGGAATCGGTTATAAATAAAAGTAGTCAACAAAATTAAATATTCAGAGTTGAAGAAAATTTGAATTCACATGGAATTAGAAATTCAAATTGGGAATAAGTGAAATAAGAAGATTAAAGCTAAAATGGTAAAGTGATAATATAAGGGAATATATAATGCTTATACTAAATGGATGGTGAAACTCTTAAGTAAAATTTGATATTGGGAAACATTTATTCCAAGTGGATAAAATCAGAATAATGTGAATAAAAGAAAATTGGTATGGTTGATAATCAATGGATATAAATACGTAGGATGTACGTATATTATTTTGTTCGCTTAACAATTTAATCCAAATTCGAACACAGAATTTCAAGACAGTTATATATCGATCCGAGTTTGGATTTTTACTCGATTTTCGACGACGAACCATGAATATGGATTTTGATTGGTTCTGGAAATTCTCTATCATAGTTGTGACTATGCAAGGAAAATGACAGTTTCTGATCAAGAAACCAGTTCTGAGTCCGCACTAGAAAGTCGGGTGGACGATACTAGTTCGGAAGTGAAATTGTGTGATCGAGCGAGCGATCGAATTTGATATTGCGTACGAATGGTATATGTACATCGTACGAGCTTGATTTAATAGATTTTGAAATTCTGTAAAGAGTTAATACTGTAAGTTTTCAGGATTAAATTGCTAGAATGGATGTCTGGAATTTATTGTATATTCCATATATCCCATTAGGGAAATTTGTTTATAATTCATCATTGGTTGTTCAACCAGTAATTCAGGAATTTGGAAATTTGAATCCAATTTAACTGTGGTCAGCAATCCAGTTTGGATTGTTGATCATCGAGAAACAGCTCTCGATAGTTTTAGGAATGCTTATCCGGATTTATGTTCGGATAACTAGTGATGTTTGTTAGATTAGACTGTTTGATTTTGGTTTTTGTATGAATGATGTGTATGTTTGGATTGTTATTATAAAAAGCTTTTGAATTAACTGTTGTTTTAAATTTCGGGGACGAAATTCTTTTAAGGGGGGAGGAATGTAACAAACTGGAATTTTTGACAGCATATTTTAATGAATATTTAATCTAATTTAAATTAAATATAAGCTTGACAATGTTTAAAATTAGATTGAAATAATAATGTTTAAAATAGACAAACATGGAAATATTAAACATAAGCATGGAAGTATAAGACAATATGGATATAAACATACAAGACTAGTATAAAACATAATTATAAATTATAGAGTATAACTAAAAAGATAAATGTACAAATGTACAACAACCAAAAAGATCTTGTTCAGAAAAGTAAAACAAACATAAAACTAATATGTTGCTGAAGCTTACATTCATAAGGAAAATAGGTTTGACTTCAAGTATAATAAAACAAAAAAACCTGTGTCTTACACAAAACATGCTAGCCGAAATATGATAAATATCTTTGTACCATACATTAATTACATGCTATCATAATTAAAAGCATAAACATTTAATAGCATAACATCTTGTTTAATTATAGTACACAACCGAAATCCCTATATCATTTCATACTGCATAATATATTTACATATGTACAATTCTAAGAAGATGAATTATTACTATAACCTGCACATACATATGAATAATGAAAAGAAGACAAAACATTTACATCAAGTACAAAATATCTTTGCACTAAGAACATGTAGCCGAGATAAGTAAACTTTCAGCTAATATTAATTACATGTAAACAAATATTCACATCTTAGTTCAAACATAAGAGCTGCAAATATCTTTATAAAATCCCTGTGTCAGCAACACATAATAAGTATACACCTTCATGAAGACATTTTAGTACAAATAGGAACCTGAAAATATCTTTGTACCAAATTGTTGTGTCAGCAAACATTAATGGTGTGTTAACTTAAATGAAAACACAAACCTTTGATTAGTACACATTCTGTCAAATACCATCTTCCAGCCAAAATATTTGATTTGTCTCAGTACCTTATTACAAATAAAAATAAAGTAAATGTAATATCAAGTTAAGCCTTGTTCAAGAAGACATATAGTTCAAGTTATATATGTATTCTTTATTTCTTATTCTTGAGTTCATATGTAACTGCAAAAGCAAAGCCTGAAAAAAAAAGAAGTATAAAACAAAACTGCAACTTGAATTTAATAAAAACAAATTTATGTAACATCTACAACATCAAAGGTTGGAGTTTGAAATTCAAAGCTGAAGGCTAGGAAACTGTGTTCATCTGGAAACTGAACTACCCTCTGTTAAACCATAAGTGAGTAAACTTAATTATTTTCAATTTAAAATTTGTACTTTTAGCTTTCAATTTGTATGTGTTCTGATATCTACTTGAATAAGAACCCTGAGTACTTCTGTTGCTCTGGTAGCATTTATAATTGTGCTTCAGAAATATGTGAGTAAACATATTTTCTGAAAATGTAAAACTTGATACTTAGATTATGTACTCTTATGTCTGCTAAATACTGACTATAAGATGCTCTGTGATACTGTTGTTACTGGAAGTTTTGTGTTGATCTTCAATATTTCATACTCCTGAACAAAGAAAGAAAGATAGATAAAGAATTTATACTTTATCTTGTAAATCATTTTAAAACTATGATTTTTAATCTTCAATTAGAAATCCAGACCTTGCTTTGATACTTTACTGTAGGACATGAACTCTGCAACTTCAAGTTTGCAGTAAGAAATCAATGTGTGCAAAAATTCAAAGTCTTTAAACTGTTAATTCAAATTCATATATTAAATAAACATGCAAAGTTATGATTTTTAAAATGAAAACGATAATTTTTAGATTAAAATTCGAGGTGCAGTTCAAGAGAGACCGGAATTTTTTTTTTTCAATATGGGTTGAATCAACAAATTTTAGTTTTTGAAAATTCCTGAGATGTAAGCTTGATGATAATTTAACATACGAAAATTGTCAAAATAATTTTCAAATGTATAGATTGATAATTTGAATCAAAAGTAGGGTTTTTGTCACGAGTTTCACTGAGCTCTGTAAATTTTCGATTTCGACTCACCTAGATGACCGAGCTTCACGAAAATTAGAGGAATGGTAGTATGGAGGCTAATGGTGGTGTAGCCGGAGTCTCGAAGCTTCCGGAGGTTTGCATCGCTTGCACGAGGAGGAAGTTGTCGGGACATTATTTTTGATCTGAACCTCAAAACTGTCGTTTCTCGTTCTTGAGTTCCATCAGCGTTTTAGGGTGTTGGAATCCAAAGAGTGGATGGCGATCGACTTGTCAGCGATCGACTCAGGTGATGGAAGTTCGTCGCGGCACTGTGCACGTGAACGGCGACGCTGTGCGTGTCTGTGTTTTGATCGAGATCGATTCGAGTGGGTACTCGAGTAAAGGGGTCGGTTGGCTCGAGTTAGGACCCGTGTTCGCGCGAGTTTGTCATCTCAGCAGATTGTTAAACTTAAAAATAATGAGAATAAGAAAAGTTACAGGAAAAAGAAAATAAAAAGAAAAAAATAAAGGAGAGAGACGTAAGGGAAGTCGTGAGGGGAACTCGAGATATTCTCGAGTGGAAATGGTGTTGTCTCGGGTCCACGTCCATGTTTTGTCTGATGCTTTTTAGTATGATTATTAACAAGTTCAATAGTAATAACATTTGTTAGTTTAAAGTTAATAATTGATTTAAATCTATTAATAGTATGGTTTATGAAAGGGGTAATTAATTGGTATAAAGTAATTTGAATGTTAATAGTTTAAATTGATTTTTGTAATTAGAAATAAATCATATGTTAAAACAATTTTAATCGTAGCTAATTACTTAGCAGTTAATACATAATTAATTTAAGAGGTTAGTTAAAGATTATATAGTTAATAAAATTGATGTAGATGGTTAGTTTAAATAAATTTGTGATATCTGAGTCACTAATTAATCTATAATAAGTAAGTTATGAATTAATGATTAATAATTAATAATTAGGAATCAACAAATTAACTGAGTAATTAAGTAATAATAAATGAATAAATAGTTGGTTAATCAAATAATTTAATTATGAATCGATAGTTAATTAATTAAGTAGCTTGATAAGAATTAATTGTTGATTGATTAAGTAATTAGCAGTTAATAAAAGGGTAATTAAGTTTTATTAATAAATAAGTAAAGTTATTAACTAATGATCAGGTAATAGTTAGTTATGTAATTAAAGTTAAATCACCTGATTAACTGATTTAAATGTGAAATAAAGTAATTATGTATTAAGACTAAATAATTAATTAAGAAATCATTAATTAAACAATTTGAAATGAAATAAGTAATTGATTTTTAATTAATGATTAATTAAATAGAGTTAAGTGGTTAACTCTCAGGTAATTGATTCTAAATTGAATTAATTATAAATAAGACTTAAAGGTGATTGCTTATGGACTGTTGTGATTGAATATCTGATTGTGATATCTATTGATGATGTTCTGTGATGTTCTGTGACATGTTATGATATACCTATGATGCTTGTATATGTTTTATCTGTGATAAATGCTATGTTAATTCAACTGTTAGTTTTAAATTATTTAAAACTGTTAAGTTAATTAGATAACTTGGTCCTTAAAATGGCGGTTGGATTTCAATGAGACCGGGATCGAAAGAATCAAATTTGATTCTCCGAAAACCACATCGATCCAATTTAAACGTTAGGTCGTGAATCCTGAAATGAAGATCGAGATGGTGTATTCAGAATGCAAGGGTTATCGTCGTTAACTCTGAGGGTGATTCCAAAATGAGTGTAACAAGATAATGCCTTCGGTTTCGTTTGAACCCGGAACGAACTTGTATGGATTGAATGCTTCCAACACATCGTCAGGCGGACGATGAGCATTCTAAGATATGTTCTATAAAGGTAATCGCAACCTCAAGCCTCTTCAACCGGGAATGGCTAAAACAAGGGAGGTGCAGCAAGGTTAGGTGGGTCATGCCCAAGCTGGACAAGATATTTCCCCTGTCTAGATGTCCCTTTATATTTCGGCTGTGTGGGCGGTTGCTAGCTACAACCGCGGGGTTTGTCTTGTTCGGGACTGTTCAGTAAGGAATGGTTCCGGCCTTGTGTAGCAGAGGGTCGGGAGTGATCTTCGGTACGGTGATCTAGGCCCCGTACTGTGACGGGCGGTACCCCAGTAGCCCTGCCATTGTTGGAAATCTATTTTTCCTACGAGACCCTACGGTTTTGATTTGTATTACCCACTTTTGTGGCTAGTAGCTGGAATTTAACCATGTAACAATTTCGGCTATTTTCTATTTACTTGAAAACCCTAGACACTATTATAATATCACTGGATTTCCTATGAACTGTTTTGGTTAACGTAAGGTAAAAACTTACCCGTATTTATGTGTGGGAAGTCTTACGTGATACCTTTACTTTCAAATGTTTTTCAAATTTAAACAACTTTAACCCGTTTACTCATACCAGACCCATGCCTGACCTGCAGTTTATTTTTGTTTTTCATAAACTCTCGCGTACCCAAATTTTTACGGGTAGCCATGGGATTCAGGTTAGCTTTGATGAATTCTGGAGGAGCAATGGAGCAGGAGGCTTAAGCATTGTAGATATATATATATAGTTCCGCTGTGTTGGTATCTCTGAGTCATATTGTTTGAGTTGTATTGTATTGAGTTGTATTAACTAGACAGGTGTTTATAACTGTCTATTATGTGATGTATTATTTGTATAACTCTGATTGATGTATTATATTATGTAAATACTTATGTGATTAATATAATTTATTCGTTCCGCTGTGAGATTCTGATGTCGTTGTTCTTTCTTTTCTTTTTTTTCTACTTCTATCCCTTTCTTTTCTTAATGATGATACGTCTTTCTAGTAGTAGAAGGGCGGGTCGTCACACTTGATCCATCGAATCTGAATCCACCTTGCCTTGTCTCTCCGCTGTCCAGATTTACAATAGCAGTTCTAGCTTTGTTGCTGGGACGCTTGTGTATCCGTATGCGTTTCCATATCCATTGCTTTTCATTTTCCATTTTTCTCTAGCCTCGAAAGGGGAGCGATCACTCACGATTAACATTCTTATATTTAGTAAATTTAATTCACATGAAATAACGATTGAAATATGCTGTTAAATTTGAATTATTAAGTAATTTAATTGCTAAATATGACATGCCATTATCTGTAACTGTTTACCTATGGCATATGACACCATAACCTATTGTATTTATTATATTTAAATTTGTTACTGATGATATATGCATGTTGTTGATATGTTATATTATTATCATATTTGTTCTCACTATGCAAGTTCCTGTTAGTTTATAAATTTCCTATGGGTTAAAATGATACATACTCGAACGATCTTGTAGATTAGAGGAAAATCGTTATGGGTTGAAATGATAAACCAAAGCGAATTTCATTGATTTTGAATTTTGAGATTGCGGGTTGAAATGATATATACCTGTGGATGTTTAAATTGCGGATTGAAATGATAAATATCCGTATCACTTGACCATAGGGTATAAAATTATATACGGACACCGTTGGTCTATTTTTGAAAATGATTTCCAAGGTTTTGAAAGTAATATATATATGAGTTTTACTAAATATCGATAAAATATAATATAAAGATTTTTAGTTTAATATATGTGCAAATTTAGATTTAAAAATTATATATTTGGAAATTTTAAGTTTATAAGTTAGTTTAGAAATTATAATATATAAGATTTTAATTATAAAAATATTATTTTAAATATATATATAAAATGAGATTTAATATAAAATATATTTAATAATAAAATTTAATTTAATAAAATTTAATTTAACTAATATATATAATATGTTTAAACTATTTATTTTAAATTTATATCAATATTTTAAATAGATTTTTGTAATAAATTTAATAAAATAATGGTAGGGAAAAATAAATTAAAATTGATTTGTAATATAATTTATTTGAGAATTGAATTTAAATAAAAATTGATTTGAGAACTTGTTGATTTGAGATTTTAAAGGTATGATTTATAACTTAATAACTTGATTTTGATAAAAGGTGATTATATGGATATTTTCAAATTTAAATAAATTAAAATTGAATATTTAGTTTTGATTTAAATGTGTAATTTGAGTTTTATTTAAATGATATCAAAAAAATGATTGAGCGAATAATTTCAAATTGAATATAATTGAAGTTAGATATTTAATTTTTATTTAAATTGGTAATTTGAGATTTTATTAAAATGATTAAGTGAATGTTTCCAAATTTAGATAAATTTAAAGTTGAATTTGAAATATAAATGAAATTTACCAAATTGAGTTGTCGTAAATGGTTTGAATATTTGGACTTTGAAATCTATTGAATTGGAAATAGTTTAAAATTGTAGTTCAAACCTGGATTTGAAATCGATATAAATTAAAGATTTCTTTTAATGAGAATTTGGATTGAACCTTTGATCTTTTTATTTGAAATTTTTGAACTGAAATTGATTTAAATCGAGTTGTGGAATTAAAGTTGATTTGAGTTGGTTATGAAATTAGAAGAACGGTCCTAATTTGAAACTAATTTTTTTATATATACATTTTTAATATATGTAAACTAATTTTCAGTATATAAAACTATTTTAATCTATAACCAATTTTTGAATATATATAAACTATTTTAAATTATAACTATTTCAATATATATAAACTATTTTCAATATACAAACTGTTTAAGTCGGAACTATTATAATTTAGATTTGATGGATTTAAATTCGAATACTTTGATGTGATGGTTTTAACTATTTTCTTGTTATGATTTTGGAAGTGACATGATTTTGAAAGTGAATATGATTTTGAATGTGATATGATCTTGAAATGAATATGATATTTTGATATGAAGTATGAACTGTTTGAAATGATTATAAAAGTGATTTTATAAAAATGACAACGGTGTGAAATAAGCGTTTGGTTGTTAAAGAGACCGGGATCAGATATTTTCATACTCTCTTCCAATACCGAAAACCACTTTAAAAATTATGCACATAGTGGAGATTCCAAAACGAAGTTGGATGGTCTGGCGATGATTCTGTATGAGGTATTAACGTAGCCCTAACTCCTGCGGGTCAGCTTGATGTGACTAAAACAGGAGGCACGCCGCGCCAAGTGGGGTCGCACCCCCTATCGGGCACATTTCTTCGATTCCATTCTATTACTTTGTGTTTTGATTGGGTGCACCTTTGATTTGGGAGTGTGTATCAAGGTGGGTGGCAGTAGCTGCTATGCATTACCACCAGTCTGAATCCGTAAAACGGTAGAATCCTAACCTGGGAATTGTCTCGTGTGCCTTGTCGCATGCCTTATCGCGTCCTCTACGAGTTTGTTTGTTCCGTACCTATGGATTGCCCTCTGTTAGCTCTCTAGTTTATGGAGGAATTATAGTACTATATAGACTATGGGAGTATATAAAATGTGTTAAGGTGGATATGGGTAACGCCTTAATGCTAGTTTACTTTACTCCAGACATTATATATGTAGCGTATTGTACTATGTATGTAGATAGTTTAACGGATCCTTAAAGGATGGTAATCCCCAAACATCCTTTAAGTTATTTGTATTTCATTTGGACATTTCACTTGAGTTGATTTACTAGTATAAGAATGTTAATCCTAACTCGAGTGTTTTGTGTTTTTCTTTATGCTCGGATTAGACCGAGTGTCCCAGCATTTGAGACTCACCTTTGGAGCTTGGAGTTTTGCTTGAAGATCCATCTTTTAACTTTTCGGTGATCTCCAATCGTTACAGTTTTCAGATTTTGTATGTATTTAGACTTATTTGTATTTGAGATTTCTGTTATAACTATTTCAGACTCTGATAGTTATATAATAGCTTTGTGAACTACTATTTATCTATTCCGCTGCTTATTGTTATATTACTCTGTGTCTGATATTCCGTGATTGATTATTTACTGTATATGCTAAGTTTTGCCAAATATAAAATTAACAATCTTCTATTTTGAGCAATTCAAGTCTAACATGTGTGGATGGTTGTCGATTTGAATGGTTCGAAATGCCAGGTCGTTACATAAATACCTAAACCTTTTTATAAACTCCCTTTATGAATATCCAAATCATTTTCTTTAACTTCTTTTATAAATACCCAAATCATTTATAAAACTTTTTTATAAACCTTTCCTACTTAAACAACATCTTAAATAACCTTACATCAATTTAGCTTCCTTTAATAAACAAATCCCTTTTATAAATCTTCCTTATTTATGAAATCATCTTTGCTTAAAAACTCAAATCCATTAACCCAAAGCACTTTATAAATTTCCAAATTCCTTTATAAAACTCTTTATAAAAGCTTCTTTTTATAACATGGAAAACCATTCCCATTAGTTAAAAATATCTTTACTAAAACCATTTGTAAATTAATTCTTTAAATATCTTGTTCAAATGCAATAACTTTAAACCATCTCAAAACGAAAATGAAATATTTATCTTTACAAACGGAGACTTAGTGACCACAATTATAACAACCCGGGGTTTTACACCAGTTAGTTATCGTCATTAGACGATTAAAATTGCTAACAAATGGATATTGGATTTTTTTTAATCGAGTTGAAAATTTTATGAATAATTTGATAAAGGGTATGCGGGCTTTCAAATTATTAGGCCCGTTCCCTTTTCAATTTATTCAGCCCGTTCCCTTTTGTTGAGATAAAGATTGATACCCAATTTCCTTATTCATTCGTTCATCTTTTCGAAAACCCTAAAACAAAATGCCGAAGAAATAAATGGCGGCTCTGTTCTTTTTTCATTCGATCAAAATTAGGATTATGGAAATTTGATGATGGCGACTTCAAATACTCGTGGCTTTCCTTAGTTGATTTCTCGGTCGCTTCAAATCGTTGAGCGCCTCCACTTGTTCGAGGTCGTCTTCGCGTCGATCTGGTTTGCTTGCCGATCAATTGTTGTGCTCTTCAAATCTAAGGTGAGTGAATTTCGATTTCACTTACATCTAATTCATTCTAGATTTTGTTTTCCTTTATATGTGTTCAATCTCTTTATTTGCTTTCGTATACATTTGTTTAAAGTTGTATCTGACTTGCGTTGGCCATTAATTTTCGTTTGGGTGTTTGAGATTGTTTGTCAGGACCCGATTTTTCGTCTTCCGAAAATTCAACATCGATACTCACTTTATCGACTGCCGAGAAATCAAAGGACGGAAAACCGAACACTGAGGGTTTTAGAAAGAATTTAAGAAAAGAAAAAGGACAGAAAGAGAAAGAAAATAGAAAAGTAGAATGGGACGGAAAGAAAGGAAACAACAGAACAAAAAGAACAACATCAGAATCTCACAATTTGCAGCGGAACAACATATAATAATAAATGAATAATCTTTAAACAAAGAACTATATTAGTTATTACATTTCATCATATTTCATTACATCATATCATCAGAGTGTACAACATCATACAACAACAAACAGTGCAGCGGAAAAAGAAATGCTATATACTAGTAATACGCCATGCCATCCAGCTTGCCTCCAGCAACTCCTGAATATCCAGAATATCCTGATAAACCCTAACTCTTGACTGCCCGTATGGAAATTGGTGGGCACCCAGAGTTTAGGAAGGAAAACAATAAACTCCGAGTCAGTCATGTGACTGGTGTGAGAACTCAAAACAGTTTATTTATCTTTAAAATCAAAATAGAGGAATATTTTTAAATTCAATTCGCAATGCTTTTAAAAATGAGACTACCATAAGGCCTCCCACACACACACACATGCAAACGCAGAATCGGAGGAGATTTCTCCTTATGATAGTCAAAGATGCTTGATACGCATTTAAAATAACATTTGATATTATTACTAGTGCATAGTGTAGGAAATTATTTCGAAAATAAAGATATAAATCTTAGCCAGCATAGACATTCCGCACTTATGCCTACTATAGCTACCATGTTCAATAGCAGGTTACTGCCACATTCCATGGCAGGTTATACAACTAAAACCGTACAAGTCACGTATTGTTTCTTTGGATTTCCAACAAATGGTCAGGCCAAGGAACTTCCCATTGCCACATAAGAATGCCTCTGGATGGACATCCCCGAGAACCAAACCGGATCTCTACCAACACAAGGCCGGGTTACCCCTAACTGAGTAACAACTGACCGAATATGCCATCCCCCGGTCCTTTGGGACCTTTATCACTGAGCGCTCGTAATCAATTCACACAATCATAAAGTGTTTTCAACATGAGTAAGTATCTGGGCTCCATACCATGATACCACCCTTTTCCAGAAGGAAATGCACATACCCTAAAGGGCGCTACCCCTCATAACCTTGCTGCATCTTTCCTGTTTTGACCATTTTCGGGATGTGAGGCTCGACGAAGTCACGTCCACAAAAACATACTTTATACAAAAGCCATGCTTTGGGTCAACAAATGATCAACACAATGATCACCAAGATAGACGATCAAATAAATGATCCTATCACAAATAATCAACACAATGATCATTTCAGCATCACTCAGCATGTCACATTACCAAATTGGGAATATATCGCTAATAACTTCAACTATATAACCTCTGAGCTCGTACGTCTCAGAGAAGGGTGTTAAGCTAAAAGAATAAATTCTCCGCCACCAACAGAAATATATTTGAAAGAAATCGGCTTTATATCTCAACTTGTAATGTCAGACATACAATCCATACAAGTCTGTTCCGGGATCGAACAAAACCGAAGGCACTTACAAAGAAGTCCTTGCAATCCGGATATCCACAATCCTGATCGGATTTCCCATCACTTATGGAATCTCTATACCAGGAGCTACCCAGTGCAGAGACAATCGATAGGTCATCCTATCGCTCTCGCAAATACCGGTCTTCAACACCAATCTTCAAATGCAATTCACAACGACGTATCACATATTCGGAATGGGTTATACGACCCCATGGTCCTTTCCCGGTTAACCCGAATAGTGAGCGCTTATTCAAAAATAAGTGTGCATTCAAATTCAAGCAAATCACATCAAATACCCATTCAAAGGGAAATATTGATAGTCGGTTATTGAACTATCAATGGATATGCACACATCACCAGATTCCAAATAATTTTCCAAATTATTTATTTTCCAAAATATCTTTACAAGATATATAATTTCAACACTTCAAAAATAAATCAATATTTATTTTCAAACAAATTCCACTTTTCATTATAAATTCCATAATGAATTTATATTTCAAATATCCATGCATATACGATTTCAATAATCCATTTTCAATTTATCTTTAAAAAGATAAATTCTCAAAATATTCACTTTATATCGGAAAACGTTTCCATACTTATTTATTAATAAGTAATTCACAAATTTTTATTTATTTTCAACACTTGGAAAATATTCAATATACTTAAATCGAATTAAGTATATATTTCATTCTTTAAGGAAATCATTCTCTTAAACATATTTATTTGGGCCAAAACGAATGTTACGTAAAACATCGTTACGACAACCCAAAATCACTAGTATAGGGATTCGAAATTAAAATAGATATATAAATCCCAATACTATACAAAACATTTCCTTTCGGAAATCATTTACTATAACAACAGTGTTATAGTCCACCATTCCCTTTTATTTCTCGAAACTATGGTTTCGAATCTTAATATGTTTTAAAACATCGTTAGATCGTTTTAATTCTATTTAAAACATCAAATCCAAAACAATTTCTTTAACATAATATTCACTATTTAAAAACGTGAATATACTTCGTTAACAAATTTCATCAATTCTATGCCCTTTATTTCAAAGGATTATTCACAGTTCAAACGTGAATATAACTCCATTAAATAAGTTATAACCATTAACTTATCAAAATAAGTCGTTTGCGAATTTATAAAACAACGTTTATAAATTCCATTTCTATTTATTTTATAAAAACTTCCTTTTTATAAATTCTTTTATTCATCTATTCCAGTTTATAACTCAATTATAAACTAAAAGTTCATATTATAAGTTAAATGCTTATAAAACGATTATTTTACAAAATCGTTCTCTTAAAGACTTTCCAATTTATAAATCTTATAACTTATAAGATCCATTTATTTAACCAATCTATTCTTCAAATAATTTCACCAAATTTATGAATCTTACTATTTATAAATTTCATTTATAACTTCACAGTTTATAATTCTATAAATTTCATTCATTTAGGAAATTCATTTCCACTACATTCAAACACTTATAAAAACTCGTTTTATAATGTCAATATTTCAATTTATAAATATCCATTTATAAATCTCTTAATATAAATCAATTTATATTATTCTTTTAAACGTCTTTAAATTCCTTTATAATTTCACCGTTCTCTTGATTTATAAAATAATTAAATTTTATAAATCCTACATTTAAACTTTTCACAATAAATTCAAAAATCCAATTTAAACTCTTTTATAAAATCATAAATCCCATATTTCTCAAAAATCAACTTTTAACTATATTTCACAAAAATCATAATTTCTATAACTTTAAAAATTATAACGTTTATTTACTTAATATGGATCAATTCCAAAAATATAGTATATTTTCAAAAATCACTTTAAAAATCATTTTAAAATCCCAAAATTTGGTCTAGTGATGCTACACACCAAATAGTCAATCACGACTACAACGACATCATATATCGTATATGATAATCCATCAAATATCAAAATATCTGAAATCAAATAAAAACTGTTGAGGAATCCAGTTGGATCCCTCCAACCTGTTTTCCTGCATCCAAAAACATTAGCACAATACCAATTTCGCTCCAGTACGAAATTATCGCGGTATATGGGATTAATAATATTATCCGCTTAATAACGGCGCAATAGGGTCTCATCCGCTTAAAATACGGGAAATCAACAACTGCAATATATACATATGCCAATATATATATATTGATATTATTTATAATATCAATTTCACTGTTTATGAAATATTCGCGGTATATGTTTTTATTAAATAACATCCGCTTACTAACGGCGCATAATGTCTATTTTAACAATCAATAGATATCAATCATCATTCAAACATGCATTCAAATATTTTAAATATAACTATTTAAAATAAAATCGAAACCGATTCGATTGAGTGAGAAGTTCTCACCTTGGTTTTAATTTCCGTTTTAGCGATTTATTTCGAATAAAATTAAACGTGCGTTTAACTTTACCCAAAATTCTCACTAACTCCAAATGACTCCAATCCAACTCCATCGCGTAGTGCTCGACGATACGATTGCAACGCAACTGGTTTCGCGCGTTTTCGACCTCGTATGAAAAAGATATTGATTTTTGAAGTTACACGAATTAATTTATATACAAATTACAATATAATTTCACTATTTTAAACCCACATCAAACATTGGCCGTAGGATCTCCATCACATGCATCACGACCGCACGACTTCATCTCCCCTCCCTCACGCATTCACCTTCCAGGTTAACACACGACGCAAAGCAACCCATTATCATAGAACTAGGGTTTCGATTTGCTCCGCCATCTCTCATCTATACTTCATCAAACTACCACCATCTCGAAGCTCTCGACCCCCCCTATGCTCGGCCATAAGCTCATAGAGCTCGGCCCCCTAGGTCGCACGCAGTTCGAGGCCGAACTACAGCCCTTTGAACACAAATTCCCGTTGATTCGTGAAGTCATTCGCGATCTTGACCGTTGATATTAAAGATCTCGTCGAGCCTAACACCTTTCTAGTTGGAAGATTTCGATATTAATGAACGGATTTGAAGATTTGGAGGGAAGATGATGGACAATTTTCGGCCATTCATGCTTGAACTGGCGGCTAGGGTTTTGGATTGGAGATATTTTTTTTTTTTAATTATGTGAGAGGTAGGGGTCTCCTTTTATAGAAAATCAAGCGTAAACACTATTCATTTCGGAAATTTCGAACTCCGATTTAGGCGCCGTAACCAGGTTTCTAGGGTTTACCCCGCGTTTCGGACACAATGGAACAGGTTTCGGAAGCTAATTCGATCATCTGTGCGAATTATGGCTACAAACGCTCAATTTAAATTAAACCGATTTAAATCGATTTCTAGGCGTTTTAATTCGTACCGGACAAACGGTAAATCCAATTGACTTGACATTTGAAACCTTACAATAATATCACATTACGGATCCGATGAAACTGGTTTCGTCGAAATCCAAGACTTTTTGAAAAATGGCTATTTTAACTCGCCAAATTTAAATTAAAAACAATTCGATGTGTTTCGAGCTGCCACTCTCAAACGATAACTCCGATTGACACGAAAATTGAAATCCGGTAATAACTAACTATTACGGATCCAATGGAACTAGTTTCGTTCAATTCTGAGACTGTTCAAAAATCAGCTATTTTACAGTCGATTATTAAATATTAAAATATTCAATTTTCACAAATTAACTTTTAATTCGATTTTAAAAGTTCTAAAATATCATTCTAACTCCAACATGATAAAATAAAATTTTAAAAATCATTTTCAATCATATTTAACTCAATTTTCAATTATTTCCATAATTTCACATATTAAATTATCGATTTAATTATCCAATTAAATCCAATAATTCAAATTAAAATTTATTCGACTTATAAATTTCACTTATTAACATTTAAAATTAATTAAATATTCAAATTTTAATTAATAAAAATCCTGGGTCGTTACAATCTTTCCCCCTTAAAAGAATTTCGTCCTCGAAATTACAAGTAAGAAAAGTTACAGAATTTATTAATTTTCCCAAAATCCATAGTTAAACTTTTTACAATAACTTTACTAAGTTTTCAAATCATACTTAGTTATCTTTTCAAAAACAATTGCTATTGTTTAACTTTCAACTTCAAATCAAAGTTAAAGTTTTCAAAATTTTCCCAAAATTCTCAAATTTATTCTAACGCCTTAAATTTTCGGAAAAATTCGCCATAGTCTCCTTTACGCGGCTCGATCCGAAAAAAAATGACAGTATATATATCACAAATATACATCTCATCAAGTAATGAGGCATCCCGCAGGGAAAAAAGTGTAAAAGTACGATATTTAATCCGAGATATGTACCTTATATTTTATTAGCAAGCATATACGGCTAATATAGCGCGAAAGCGAGCTCCAAATGCGAAGCAAACGCGATCCGCACCTACTAAACACTCAACAAACAACATGAGAATCATGCATATATGACAATAGTATCAATATACAACATATAGCAACATAATAACTATATATGCCAACATAGCAAATGCATTCAATAGTAATATATATTCAATCATCAACCAACTAACATCCATAACCACTTCAATATTCATTCATATTCTTATTAATATTCAATGAAATGGGTTTCAATTTAATCACATTTGATTCATTAATAGTGGATGTTCTTACTAACATTCATTCTCAATTAGTTTATATTCACTAATTCATATTCAAGTTGGTTCACTTCCAAATCAAATTCAATTCTATTCAAATTCATTTAACTTCTAATTTGAATTCAATTACATAGCTTCCAATTTCATTAATTTACTTTCATTAACACTTAATGAATTATATACAATCAACTAACAATCATATAACAACCAATGTATATTAATCACAACCAAATTCCTTTGCTTATATTCATTCAATTTGGTTTAACACCATCACTTTCAATTGGTTTAATTAAATTGATTTTCATTCACTTATTCAACTTCCAATAGCATTATATTTTAATGAATTAACACTTTCATTCATTATTTCATATCAACTTAAATTTACGTTCAATTGATTAACATCCAATCCATTTATTCAATTCAATTATAACAGTTGAATTTCATTTATATAACTCAAGTTCACATTTATCATTAACTTCATTAATTTACTTTGATATCAATATCAATTCCATTCGACAACACTTAAGTTATATTTCATTTAAATAAACATCACTTGTTTTTACTTCTTATATATATATAAGTTTATTCACAATTGTAGATCGCTTTAATTATAATTCAATTCTTATAATTCTTTTACTTATACAATTATTCTTTTATTTAGATTATTCAAATAACTAATCAATCAACTTACATACACTTTGATAATTCTGAAAAATTATTCTTTATATATAAAATATAATCAAGGTAAAATTTATTTCATTTACCCAATTTAAAACAATATTATGTCGAATTGTTCTATTTAAATGTTTAGAAACCCCTTCGGCATAGTTGTCCAGACCGTGCTGACAAAGGTTCATATGCCACTCAATAAACCAATCATCACAATATAAAAAAAATTTATATTCACTAACAAATACGCTCTCATAGCTATTATTACACTCAAACTCATTCTAGAGTACTACTGACTCTATCTCTAATGAGTAATACCCAATAGAACCATGGTTGTCGCTTAACCATAAGCTCCGATACCACATTGTCAGGACCCGATTTTTCGTCTTCCGAAAATTCAACATCGATACTCACTTTATCGACTGCCGAGAAATCGAAGGACGGAAAACCGAACACTGAGGGTTTTAGAAAGAATTTAAGAAAAGAAAAAGGACAGAAAGAGAAAGAAAATAGAAAAGTAGAATGGGACGGAAAGAAAGGAAACAACAGAACAAAAAGAACAACATCAGAATCTCATAATTCGCAGCGGAACAACATATAATAATAAATGAATAATCTTTAAACAAAGAACTATATTAGTTATTACATTTCATCATATTTCATTACATCATATCATCAGAGTGTACAACATCATACAACAACAAACAGTGCAGCGGAAAAAGAAATGCTATATACTAATAATACGCCATGCCATCCAGCTTGCCTCCAGCAACTCCTGAATATCCAGAATATCCTGATAAACCTTAACTCTTGACTACCCGTGTGGAAATTGGTGGGCACCCAGAGTTTAGGAAGGAAAACAATAAACTCCGAGTCAGTCATGTGACTGGTGTGAGAACTCAAAACAGTTTATTTATCTTTAAAATCAAAATAGAGGAATATTTTTAAATTCAATTCGCAATGCTTTTAAAAATGAGACTACCATAAGGCCTCCCGCACACACACACATGCAAACGCAGAATCGGAGGAGATTTCTCCTTATGATAGTCAAAGATGCTTGATACGCATTTAAAATAAATTTGATATTATTACTAGTGCATAGTGTAGGAAATTATTTCGAAAATAAAGATATAAATCTTAGCCAGCATAGACATTCCGCACTTATGCCTACTATAGCTACCATGTTCAATAGCAGGTTACCGCCACATTCCATGGCAGGTTATACAACTAAAACCGTACAAGTCACGTATTGTTTCTTTGGATTTCCAACAAATGGTCAGGCCAAGGAACTTCCCATTGCCACATAAGAATGCCTCTGGATGGACATCCCCGAGACCAAACCGGATCTCTACCAACACAAGGCCGGGTTACCCCTAACTGAGTAACAACTGACCGAATATGCCATCCCCCGGTCCTTTGGGACCTTTATCACCGAGCGCTCGTAATCAATTCACACAATCATAAAGTGTTTTCAACATGAGTAAGTATCTGGGCTCCATACCATGATACCACCCTTTTCCAGAAGGAAATGCACATACCCTAAAGGGGCTACCCCTCATAACCTTGCTGCATCTTTCCTGTTTTGACCATTTCCGGGATGTGAGGCTCGACGAAGTCACGTCCACAAAAACATACTTTATACAAAAGCCATGCTTTGGGTCAACAAATGATCAACACAATGATCACCAAGATAGACGATCAAATAAATGATCCTATCACAAATAATCAACACAATGATCATTTCAGCATCACTCAGCATGTCACATTACCAAATTGGGAATATATCGCTGATAACTTCAACTATATAACCTCTGAGCTCGTACGTCTCAGAGAAGGGTGTTAAGCTAAAAGAATAAATTCTCCGCCACCAACAGAAATATATTTGAAAGAAATCGGCTTTATATCTCAACTTGTAATGTCAGAAATACAATCCATACAAGTCTGTTCCGGGATCGAACAAAACCGAAGGCACTTACAAAGAAGTCCTTGCAATCCGGATATCCACAATCCTGATCGGATTTCCCATCACTTATGGAATCTCTATACCAGGAGCTACCCAGTGCAGAGACAATCGATAGGTCATCCTATCGCTCTCGCAAATACCGGTCTTCAACACCGATCTTCAAATGCAATTCACAACGACGTATCACATATTCGGAATGGGTTATACGACCCCATGGTCCTTTCCCGGTTAACCCGAATAGTGAGCGCTTATTCAAAAATAAGTGTGCATTCAAATTCAAGCAAATCACATCAAATACCCATTCAAAGGGAAATATTGATAGTCGGTTATTGAACTATCAATGGATATGCACACATCACCGGATTCCAAATAATTTTCCAAATTATTTATTTTCCAAAATATCTTTACAAGATATATAATTTCAACACTTCAAAAATAAATCAATATTTATTTTCAAACAAATTCCACTTTTCATTATAAATTCCATAATGAATTTATATTTCAAATACCCATGCATATACGATTTCAATAATCCATTTTCAATTTATCTTTAAAAAGATAAATTCTCAAAATATTCACTTTATATCGGAAAACGTTTCCATACTTATTTATTAATAAGTAATTCACAAATTTTTATTTATTTTCAACACTTGGAAAATATTCAATATACTTAAATCGAATTAAGTATATATTTCATTCTTTAAGGAAATCATTCTCTTAAACATATTTATTTGGGCCAAAACGAATGTTACGTAAAACATCGTTACGACAACCCAAAATCACTAGTACAGGGATTCGAAATTAAAATAGATATATAAATCCCAATACTATACAAAACATTTCCTTTCGGAAATCATTTACTATAACAACAGTGTTATAGTCCACCATTCCCTTTTATTTCTCGAAACTATGGTCTCGAATCTTAACATGTTTTAAAACATCGTTAGATCGTTTTAATTCTATTTAAAACATCAAATCCAAAACAATTTCTTTAACATAATATTCACTATTTAAAAACGTGAATATACTTCGTTAACAAATTTCATCAATTCTATGCCCTTTATTTCAAAGGATTATTCACAGTTCAAACGTGAATATAACTCCATTAAATAAGTTATAACCATTAACTTATCAAAATAAGTCGTTTGCGAATTTATAAAACAACGTTTATAAATTCCATTTCTATTTATTTTATAAAAACTTCCTTTTTATAAATTCTTTTATTCATCTATTCCAGTTTATAACTCAATTATAAACTAAAAGTTCATATTATAAGTTAAATGCTTATAAAACGATTATTTTACAAAATCGTTCTCTTAAAGACTTTCCAATTTATAAATCTTATAACTTATAAGATCCATTTATTTAACCAATCTATTCTTCAAATAATTTCACCAAATTTATGAATCTTACTATTTATAAATTTCATTTATAACTTCACAGTTTATAATTCTATAAATTTCATTCATTTAGGAAATTCATTTCCACTACATTCAAACACTTATAAAAACTCGTTTTATAATGTCAATATTTCAATTTATAAATATCCATTTATAAATCTCTTAATATAAATCAATTTATATTATTCTTTTAAACGTCTTTAAATTCCTTTATAATTTCACCGTTCTCTTGATTTATAAAATAATTAAATTTTATAAATCCTACATTTAAACTTTTCACAATAAATTCAAAAATCCAATTTAAACTCTTTTATAAAATCATAAATCCCATATTTCTCAAAAATCAACTTTTAACTATATTTCACAAAAATCATAATTTCTATAACTTTAAAAATTATAACGTTTATTTACTTAATATGGATCAATTCCAAAAATATAGTATATTTTCAAAAATCACTTTAAAAATCATTTTAAAATCCCAAAATTTGGTCTAGTGATGCTACACACCAAATAGTCAATCACGACTACAACGACATCATATATCGTATATGATAATCCATCAAATATCAAAATATCTGAAATCAAATAAAAACTGTTGAGGAATCCAGTTGGATCCCTCCAACCTGTTTTCCTGCATCCAAAAACATTAGCACAATACCAATTTCGCTCCAGTACGAAATTATCGCGGTATATGGGATTAATAATATTATCCGCTTAATAACGGCGCAATAGGGTCTCATCCGCTTAAAATACGGGAAATCAACAACTGCAATATATACATATGCCAATATATATATATATTGATATTATTTATAATACCAATTTCACTGTTTATGAAATATTCGCGGTATATGTTTTTATTAAATAACATCCGCTTACTAACGGCGCATAATGTCTATTTTAACAATCAATAGATATCAATCATCATTCAAACATGCATTCAAATATTTTAAATATAACTATTTAAAATAAAATCGAAACCGATTCGATTGAGTGAGAAGTTCTCACCTTGGTTTTAATTTGCGTTTTAGCGATTTATTTCGAATAAAATTAAACGTGCATTTAATTTTACCCAAAATTCTCACTAACTCCAAATGACTCCAATCCAACTCCATCGCGTAGTGCTCGACGATACGATTCCAACGCGACTGGTCTCGCGCGTTTTCGACCTCGTATGAAAAAGATATTGATTTTTGAAGTTACACGAATTAATTTATATACAAATTACAATATAATTTCACTATTTTAAACCCACATCAAACATTGGCCGTAGGATCTCCATCACATGCATCACGACCGCACGACTTCATCTCCCCTCCCTCACGCATTCACCTTCCAGGTTAACACACGACGCAAAGCAACCCATTATCATAGAACTAGGGTTTCGATTTGCTCCGCCATCTCTCATCTATACTTCATCAAACTACCACCATCTCGAAGCTCTCGACCCCCCCTATGCTCGGCCATAAGCTCATAGAGCTCGGCCCCCTAGGTCGCACGCAGTTCGAGGCCGAACTACAGCCCTTTGAACACAAATTCCCGTTGATTCGTGAAGTCATTCGCGATCTTGACCGTTGATATTAAAGATCTCGTCGAGCCTAACACCTTTCTAGTTGGAAGATTTCGATATTAATGAACGGATTTGAAGATTTGGAGGGAAGATGATGGACAATTTTCGGCCATTCATGCTTGAACTGGCGGCTAGGGTTTTGGATTGGAGATATTTTTTTTTTAATTATGTGAGAGGTAGGGGTCTCCTTTTATAGAAAATCAAGCGTAAACACTATTCATTTCGGAAATTTCGAACTCCGATTTAGGCGCCGTAACCAGGTTTCTAGGGTTTACCCCACGTTTCGGACACAACGGAACAGGTTTCGGAAGCTAATTCGATCATCTGTGCGACTTATGGCTACAAACGCTCAATTTAAATTAAACCGATTTAAATCGATTTCTAGGCGTTTTAATTCGTACCGGACAAACGGTAAATCCAATTGACTTGAAATTTGAAACCTTACAATAATATCACATTACGGATCCGATGAAACTGGTTTCGTCGAAATCCAAGACTTTTTGAAAAATGGCTATTTTAACTCGCCAAATTTAAATTAAAAACAATTCGATGTGTTTCGAGCTGCCACTCTCAAACGATAACTCCGATTGACACGAAAATTGAAATCCGGTAATAACTAACTATTACGGATCCAATGGAACTAGTTTCGTTCAATTCTGAGACTGTTCAAAAATCAGCTATTTTACAGTCGATTATTAAATATTAAAATATTCAATTTTCACAAATTAACTTTTAATTCGATTTTAAAAGTTCTAAAATATCATTCTAACTCCAACATGATAAAATAAAATTTTACAAATCATTTTCAATCATATTTAACTCAATTTTCAATTATTTCCATAATTTCACATATTAAATTATCGATTTAATTATCCAATTAAATCCAATAATTCAAATTAAAATTTATTCGACTTATAAATTTCACTTATTAACATTTAAAATTAATTAAATATTCAAATTTTAGTTAATAAAAATCCTGGGTCGTTACATTGTTTTACTACCTTTTTCAATTTAATTGATTAGCATGGTTTTGATTTTCTGGAAATTTTGGTTCCGTGAATTGTTGATGACTTCGGCATTGACTTAGACCTACAGTTGTCTTCGACTGCAAACTTGATTTTGTTCGTTCTTATTGTCTTCGGCACTGACTTTTTGAAATCTGCAAAATTAGTTTTATGAAAATATTTTAGAGGAGAATTTACTTTGATTTTGCATTTTGCTTTAGTGTTGACTACGGTCTTTATTTTGGTTTAAAACTGTTGATCTATGATTGTTGGAATTCATCTTGTATTGCTTCACTTTTAACTTTGAACTGTTGATGCCAGTTGTCTTTGTTATGTACTGAGTCTTGCCTTGTATCACAACAAACTGCATGTTATATTTCTTGAATTAACCTGAACTTGGTTTTGCTTTATGATGTAAATAAAACTTTAGTCTGATGCTTGTGTCACTTGTGTCTACACCTGCTCCAAATTCACAGTTGCATACTTGATCATCATTGTTTTGTCAATTCTTTGGTGTGGTTGGAGACCACTTGATCACTGCATATCACTGCATATACTCTCTGATACATGTATACTTGTTCAAATTGGCATTGTCACTTGTACTGGTCATTGCTCTTTGGTGTAGTTTGGTTTGCATCTCCATTTGTACTCGAGTTTGAGCCTTGTTCATGTCGATATTTACACTGCTGCACTTGTGTCCACGGCTTCTGGTCGAGTTTACACTATCCAGTTTCATGTTGCATTGAACACCTCATTTGATCTACTTGCATTGTTTCATGTGTGCTCAATATCACTTGATGTTGTTGCTTCACCACTAAGCCTTATTCATGTATGTTTCATTTAGAATCTGTAGTATTTTTGAGTGCATGTATCATTTGCTTGACCCTTGCATATGTGTCTTTGTCCACTGTTGCATTATGTGTACCTGTTGGTTATGTCACTCCTTATAGTTGTGATTCACTTCCTGTTGCCTTGACTCTGCATAAACTCTCTGAGTTGCTCTGGCCCTGTTGCATTCATTTTGCTTTTGCACAGGCCGTGCCTTATATTGGATTGTATATCCAGGTTTTGCATTGGAGATATTTGATGTTGTCGAGTCAGTTTGCATTTTTTTACTTGGTTAGTCTCATGTTTCATGTTGCCACCTTTTGAGCCTTCCATCTTTGTATATGCCTCTTGAGATTATTTGTTGCATACTTGTTGACTAATATACATTGCTGGAATAATTGTTGTTGTTTGATGAACTTTATGCACTTGTTGTATCCATGTCGTTTTTATGCGCTGTGCATATATATGTGGGATTATAAATATGTTGTAACGATCGCGATTTTTCGACGCTCGAAAACCGACATCAATACGTCTACTATATCAACTGCCGAGCAATCGAATGTCGGAAAACCGAAATGTTATGGTTAAAGAAGAAAGAAAAAGATAGAAGAATAGAGAAAAAGATAGAACAGAACAGAACGGAAAGAAACAACAGAACAATATCAGAATCTCACAATCGCAGCGAACAACATATAATAGATAAATGATTAATCTTTAAAACAAAGAACTATATCAGTTATTACATCACATCACATTACATTACATTATATCATCAGAGTGTGCAACAACAAACAGCGGAAAAGAAATACAACATATACTAGTGGATACGCTATGCCATCCAGCTTGCTTCCAGATCTCTACAGCAATTCCCGAATCTAGAATGACCTGATAACCTGACTCTAGACTGCCCGTGTAGAAACTGGTGGGCACCCAGAGTTCAGGAAGGGAAACAATAAACTCCAAGTCAGTCATGAGACTGGTGTGAGAACTTAAAACAGTTTATCTTTAAAAGACATCAGAGAAATATTTTAAAATAGATTCACAATGCTTTTTGGAAAATGAGACTACCATAAGGCCTCCCGCACACACACACATTGCAAACGCAGAATCGGAGGAGATTTCTCCTTATGATAGTCAAAGATGCTTGATACGCATTAAAAAGAAACATTTGATATTATTACTAGTGCATAGTATAGAAAAATCATTTCAAAAGTATAATATAAATCTTAGCCAGCATAGGCATTCCACACTTATGTCTACTATAGCTAGTTAGATACTATGTTCAATAGCAGGTTACCGCCACATTCCATGGCAGGTTATACAACTAAAACCGTACAAGATCGTATTGTTTCTTTGGATTTCCAACAAATGGTCAGGCCAAGGAACTTCCCATTGTCACATGAGTACGCCTCTGGAAAGACGACCCTAACCTAACATTACGGTTAGATCTCTGCCAACACAAGGTCGGGTTACCCCTAACTGGGTAACCACTGACACGAATATGTCATCCCCCGATCGTAACCGATCTATATCCGAGGATCCTCAATTCCAACAACCACAAAGTAATAAATTTCCAGCAACAACATAGGTTAAGTATCTGGTGTAACGACCCAGAATTTTTAAGCAAATTAAATTGGAATATTTAATTGATTTGAAATAATTAAAAGTAAATTTTTTAACTTGAATTCATATATCACTAATATTTGATAATTAAATTATTGAATTAAATAATTTAAAATCGGAAGAAGAAAAAAATATGAAATCTGGGATTTTAAGCCTGTTAAAAATAATTTGAAGGCTTGTAAAATTTATTTTGATAACACTAAAATTAATAGAAGTTGTAAAATTTAAATTAACAGTGGTTTGTTCAGTTTTAAAATTTGATCGTTTAAATTGAATTTAAAAATAGCCTTTCGAGGCACAGTCTCGGAATTCGACGAAACCAGTTCCATTGGGTACGTAATATTGAATTATTACCGGATTTCAAATTTCGTAGTAATTGGAGCTGTTATGTGAGCATACGATAGATAAACACGTTGAATTCATATCCAAAATTTAAGTTGTTATAACGAGATATTTTATACCTTAATAAAACTTTATAAGGTTAGATCAAAGATCACTCAGCCGACCTACTCAGCTCAAGCCAACCTATATTCTTTAACGCGCAGACTTGTTCGATTTAATCGTTTACGTCTCTTCCTCCTTCCAGTTCAGAGTACTAAAATCCCTCTCCCCTTTATAATTCTTTCTCGAATCGTGACCAAACATTCCCTTTACCTCACGTTAAAACTCAAATTGGAAATTGAATCTCAGCTCCTTTTAAATCGAAAAAAAAAATTCAATTCACGAAGAAAATAAAAGCTACAGATAATGGTCGAGCAATTCGATTATCAGCGAAAGCTTTAATTTTTGATTCGAATTCGAATTCGACGAGCAGAGAGGGGGGGGGGGACGCTCGCGCTTGGTACAGTGGTCGAGTGTGGACTTCAGCAGATGGTCATAGGGCTTCGTTGCGAAGCGATAAGCATGATTCGTGCTCGATGGGCTTCCCGACGCGTGATGCTTTGGAGGGCATGGGATTGGGATTCGCGTTTGCAGTAGGTTGTTTCGATATCTTGTTGGATAATGGAGGACCGCGAGGCCATCTTCTCGAGTGCGATCAGGGTTTTAAAGGAGGAACTTCCAGTGATGCTGAGCTCGAAAATATCGTGAGGTATATCTAATTTATTCATCTCAAAATTTACATATATCGATATAAGATTTGTGTAGGAAGGAAATCATATATATATATATATATACAGAATATATATGTAATCCAGTCTTTGAAATATACAGTAAGTATTAGGTAACTTGTTTTTAATTTTAATCTGAGATAAACATTCATAGATTAAGAAATATATATACATACTTTAATTTACTGGTCGATTTAATTATATACATGTATACAACAAAATATGAAATAGTATATATACAGATAAGATTTAGAAAGTAATTTTTTTAAAAAAAACAGTAGTGTATATATGTGTTTTCTGAAACTAATTTGTTAAACGAAAATTAGTTTAAATAAAATTGTTGTTAATAAAATTTAATTTATCAACTGGAAATTTATTTATTCGATTGTTCAAATATTAATAAAAGGATTTAGTGTATAGTGGAATTCCTTAAAATAGATTTAGTGATTAGTTGCTTATTTAATCATTCCGGCCACTAAGTAATTTAGCAAAGGAAATTTAATTTAAATTTATTAAATGGAAACTTTATTTTTGGTATGGATTTGTTTAGTAAACCTATTGAAGTTATTTTGTTGCTAAAAATATTTTATTTATTAAACTGTTAGTTGAAATAAATCATGGGTTAAAAATATTATTAAATTGGAAATTAATTATTCGATTAGTTCGAATATTAATAAATGATATAAATAATTTATTAAATGGTAAATTACTTGTAGATTATTTCAAATATTAATAAAACCTTATAATACTTATACGAGGTCAAATTCTGAAAAGAAAACAAGCTGGTTGGTATGGATTGCAAACAACAAATCAAAGGTGAGTTAATCTCACTCAGTTAATTTAAGTTTAAATTTAAATGATTAAATTTAAATAATTGTTTGAATGGTTGAGATTGATTGATGTGCTATAGTATGGTAATTTTGGAATTGGCAGGTTATATTATGCTAACATCTGTGGATGCAGGGAAAACAGGTTGGAGGGATCCAACTGGATCCCTCACATTTATTATTAATATTCTCTATTGTGATTACTTGATATTCCATGATGAATATATTGGAATGTTGAATGTTATGATTTGATAGGATATATTTGGGTATAATGAATTACCAAAAATATATAAATTGGATTTTGGAAAGAAAATAAAGGAAGTAAAGTTGTAAACGAAATAATCTTAGAAAATTTAATAAAATTAGAATGAATTGAAAAAAAATGGAAGTATGTTAAATACTAATAGATAACTTCGAATATGAAGGAAAATGACTTGAATAAACAGTAATTAACGAATTGTAAAATCAAGTGATATTATTTTAGAGAAATAAAGAATTATTTTAAAACTTAAAGTTTTAAATTTATTTAAAGGAATAAGAAGTAAATTGAGAAGTCTAAACTGGTATTTCAATTAAAAGTATTTTAAATCATAATTAAGGAATACAATTTGAAATTAAAAGATTTTGAATAAATGAAGTAAATTGGAAATCAATTTGGAAATTGATTTAAGTGGTTGAAATTGGATATTTGGAAGAATAAACTCGAAGTGCGAATTTAATAAAGAAATGAGAAAATTGTTTAAAAATAAATAGTGATGCATTTTTAAAGGATGTGAAGAGAAGTATATTTCTCTAGATAGCCAAGTACGTTTTCAAAGTAAGTTTTCAAAATAAAATAAAGGTTTTAATGTTGTTCACAAAGTATGTTCTTGGAAATTTATTATTTCTTAATGTTTAAACTCTAAAGTAAATATTTATTCAAATCTATTACCGTAGTAATAATTTATAAAGAGTGACTTAGTAATTCTGTTTTAAAGGTGGAAACCTAGTTTATATTTATAGAGTAACCTTATTTTCAAATATTCATATAGTATATATTTTAATCAATTATTATAGTAGTTTTAATTTAAATATTTTAAAGTAAATTCTAAAGTAAGTAATTTGTTAATCTATTATCGTAATAATCATTTAAAGAATGATTTGGTATTTGTTTAAGGAAGAGATCTAATGTATAGTTATAGGGTAACCTTATTGTGGTTATTTCTAGAGTATGATTTTAAATTAAGTACTAAAGTAATTTTTCTATATTGAATGTTAAATATACTTTACAATAAAGTGTTTTTAAATTATTTTAAAAATCTAAAATTTTGTGCTTGGTGATTCCAGTGGAAATAGAAATACTTGGAATTTATTCTGAGAAAGGCAGATAGTTTGGAAAACTGTTTTCAAGGAGTTTGAAAAGTGAAAATATATCGTGTGAAGATATTTTAGAGATAAATACATAAATAAAAAATTTGAGAAATTATTTATTGTGTGATGGATGTTGTTAACATTAATTGATAGTTAAATCACCGACTATCAAAATTGGATAAATACGTTGATCGTTTCGAAGAGACTGGGATCGAGATTTATTTCTTGAAAACTACTTCGATCCGGTTTGTACGTTTCGTGGGAACGAGTTTGGATTCGAAGATGGAGCAGTGAAGTGCAAGGGCTAGTCGCTACTAATCCTGAGGGTATTTTCAAAATGGATGTAGTAGGAATAGTGCCTTCGGTTCCGTTCGAACCCGGGACAGACTTGTATGGATGAATGCTTGCGAAACATCATCAGGTGGACGATGGGCATTCTAAGGGATATGTTCTTAAAGGTAACGCTTAGCCTCAAGCCTCATCAAATGGGAATGGCTGAAAATCAGGGGTTATGCAGCAAGGCTTCGTGGGTAGCCCCAACTGGAGGGTGAGGTCATCCCTGTCTAGATGTCCCTTTTATTTCGGCTTAGTGGGCAGTTGTTGATCCCAACCGCGGGGTGATCTTGTAAGGGACTGTCAAGTACGGGATGGTTCTGGTCTTGTGTTGTAGGGGAGTTAGGGTGGCTCCTCGGTACGCTGATCTAGACCAGGTACTGTGACAGGTGGTACCCCAATGCCTAGCCATTAGTTGGAATCCATTTTCCCTACGCGCCCGTACGGTTTTGATTGTGCCCAACTATTGCTGAAACGTGAGATGCAAGCATTTCAGCTAGATTCTATTTTACTTTCTATAGACACTATTATAATATCAAAGGATTTTAATAAAAATGTTTTAGCTATCGTAAGGTAAAAACCCGACATGTTTATTTGTGGCATGGTCTTACGAGATGCTTTTTCTTTCAAAGGATTTTTGAAACTTTAATAATCAATTGAGTGTGATTTTCTCACGTTGGTATTCCAGACTGACTCGGGTGTTATTTAACTGTAATGCTCGGGTCAGACCGAGTATTATAAGATACAGGATATGATGCTGAGGAGCTCAGGAGACGAGCTGGATGACGTTGCGTATTCCCGTACTTGTTTATACATATATTCCGCCGTATTGAGTTGTCGTGTATCCAGGTGTATGTTATAGGTGTTGAGTTGAGATTGATGTACTCTGATGATGTAATATTGAAACGGATATATTTACTTTTTGAGTAAAGTTTATTTATTATCTATTATATTTATTCCGTTGCGATGGTTAGATTCTGATGTTATGTACTATTTCCTTCTTCTACCTCTTCGTCTTTAACCCAAATGATTCGTATTTCTGTGCAACTTGAGTTGAATATTGTGGAATAGTGTTGACTCAAGAGGTACGGATTTGCGGGTCGTTACATCTGGGCTCCATACCATGATACCACCTCTATCTAGAAGGAATGACATACACTAAAGGGGCGCTACCCCCAATAACCTTGCCGCATCTTTCCTGTTTTGACCATTTTCGGGGTGTGAGGTCCGATGAAGTCTAGTCCACAAAGCTACGCTTTATACAAAAGCTGTGCTTTGTTTCAACAAATGCTCAACAGCACTTAGCATATCACACTACCAAAGTGGGAGTATATCACTAATAACCTTCAACTACATAACCTCTGAGCTCGTACGTCTCAGAGAAGGGTGTTAAGCTAAGAGAATAAATTCTCCGCCACCAACAGATATGTATTTGAAAGAAATCAGCTTTATATCTCAATTTGTAATGTCAGACATACCATCCATACAAGTCTGTTCCGGGTTCGAACAGAACCGAAGGCACTTCCAAAGAAGCCCTTGCAATCCGGATATTCACTAATCACGTCCGTACTTCCCGTTACAAAGGGTAATAAATTTCTATATCGGAGATCAGTCGATGCAGCAACATTCGACGGTAACCCTTCCGTTTTCATAAATATCCGGTCCAAAACACCGGTCATCAAATGCAATCCATAACGACGTATCACATATTCGGAATGGGTTATACGACCCAAAGGTCTTTTCCCGGCTAACCCGAATAGTGAGCGCTTATTTTAAAATAAGTGTGGCATTCAAATTCAAGCAAATCACAACAAATACCTATTTGAAGGTAAATATTGATAGTCGGTTATTTTAACTATCAATAGATATGCACAACATCACCAGATTCCGAATAATTTTCCAAATTATTTATTTTCCAAAATATCTTTACTAGATATATAATTTCAATACTTCAAAAATAAATCAACATTTATTTTTAAACAAATTCTCTTTTCCCTTATAAATTCCATAGTGAATTTACATTTCAAAATATCTACTGATATTCGATTTTCAAATCGATTTCAAATATTCACTTTCAATTTATCTTTAGAAAGATAATTTCTCAAAACGTTTCATTTCATATTGGAAAAACATTTCCATACTTATTTAATAATAAGTAATTCACAAATATATTTATTTTCAACATTTGAAAAATATTCAATATACTTAAACCGCAATTTAAGTCTATATTTTATTCTTTAAGGAAAACATCCTTTTAAGCACATTAATTTGAGCCAAAACGAATGTTGCGTAAAACATCATTACGACGACCCAAAATCACTAGTATAGGGATTCAAAATTAAGATAGATATATAAATCCCAATACTATATAAAACATTTCCTTTCGGAAATCATTTACTATAACAACAGTGTTATAGTCTACCATTTCCTTATTTCTCGAAAACGTCTATTTCAACAATGAATGTTGAAATCTATGGTTTCAACATTTAATGCATCTTAAAACATCTTTAAATCGATTAACTTCATTTTATAATATCACTTCCCCAAAACATATCCATTTTATTCAATAATATATTCACTATCAAAAATCGTGAATATACTTTATTTACCCAATTCAATGTTTCTACACATTTATTAAAAGATTATCCACCGTCCAAAATCGTGAATATAATTCCCAACCAAACTCTTATTATTACAACATTTAACTTAAAGGATAATTCGTTGTCCAAAATCGCGAATATATCTCCTTTAATAAACTTCTATGTTCAATTTATCAAGTTTAATTGATTTCAGATTTATAAAACAATGTTTATAAATTCCATTTCTATTTATAAAAACTTCGATTTATAAATCTTCTTTAATAACCTTTCATTTTTACTTATTGAATTCAATTGGTTTGGGATTTATAAAACAATGTCTATAAACTCATATATATATATATATATATATTATAAAGAATTCAGCTTAGAAAATCACTTAATTAGCAAATTCTATTTATATCCTATTTTAAATGCCAAAATCCAATTTATAAGTTAATTACTTATAAATCTTTTATTTTACAAAAATCTAATCATTTTAAAACTTCACAATTTATAAATCTATAATTTTCATTCACTTATGAAACCCATTTATACTTCATTTTAACACTTAATAAAACTCGTTTTATAATTCCTATATTTCAAATTTATAAATATCAATCATATAAATCTTTTATATAAATCGTTTATAATAATTCAAAAATCCCAATTTAAACCATTTTATAAATTAATCAACTATTTATTTCAAAAATCACAATTCGGTTATATTTCTCAAAATCATAATTTTTATAACATAAAAATTATAACGTTAATTTATTTAAAATGAATCAATTCAAAAATTTAATAAAACATATTCTTTCAAAAATCGCTTTAAAAATCCTTTCAAAATCGTTACTTTAACATTTTTAAAACTCCAAAAAATTAGGTCCAATGATGCAACACACCAAATAGTCAATCACGACAACAAAGACATCATATATCAGTATATGATAATCAACACATATCAAAATATATGTAATCAAATAAATACTGGTGAGGAATCCAGTTGGATCCCTCCAACCTGTTTCCCTCCATCCACAGACATTAGCACAATACCAATTCCGTTCCAATACGGAATATCGTGGTATATGGGATTTATAAAATATTTTCCGCTATTATACGGCGCAATAGGGTCTCATCTGCTATATACTGTGGGAAATCAACTCCAAGTACATAAATAATACCAATTTCACTTTGCAGTGAAATTATCGCGGTACATGTTTTTAATAAATAACCTCCACTTAATAGACGGCGTATAATGTCTATTTTAACAATCAATAACAATCATCATCCAAACATACATTTAAGGAATTTTAAATCTAACTATTTAAAATTTAAATCTAAACTGATTCGATTGAGTGAGAAGTTCTCACCTTGCTTTCAATTCAGTTCCAGCATTTTATTTCGAATAAAATTAAACAAGCGCTTAATTTTACCCAAATTTTCACTGACTTTAATCGAATCCAATCCAGTTCCATTGCTTAGTGCTCGATAAAACGAAGCCAACGCAATTCGTTTCGTAATTTTCCGACCTCGTATGACAAAGATATGCTTATACAAAGATCACACAATTTATAATATACATTAATTTCAATTTTTATTTAATTTTAAACCCACTTCAATCTGGACCGCACGTTTCAACTGGAGCAATCACAACCGCAAATTCCTATTTCTTCCCAGGTGAGAAATCACGTACAAGAACCCATGAACGTCGATCGTTCCATCGACAACCGCCTCCCCAACGTTCACTTGTACCTCGATCAGAAGATGCCACATCGAAGCTCGTCTCGAATGGCACCACCGCCCCTAGCACCTGGAAGCTCGGCTCCCTATAGACCTCGAGATATGTGTATAAACGCAAGACGAACGCGGCCAGAAATCTCCACCATCGTCGCGCCTTATCCCATCAACTCCGCATAGATTCGAAGAGCTCGTCACCCTCTACAATATTGTAGTTGAACGTTTCCTCTAATTGTCGATGGATTGGAAGAAAATGAGGGAGGAAGAAGAGTGTATTTCGGCCATTGATTTTAATGGTGGCGGCTGAAGCTATTTGCCCTAGGGTTTTATTTTTATTTGCAAAAGTGAAATTAGAGGTGCTTATATAGAAAATTGATGAAAACACTATTCACCCAAAATTTTCCGAACTCCAAACGAAGCGTGCCGGCTGACGTTTCTAGGGTTTACCCCGCGTTCCGGACGCCATGGAATATGTTTCAGAGGCTAATTCGATCGTATGTGCGAGTTATGGAAATAAACGATCAATTTAAATTAAAACCGATTAAACAAATTTCTGTGCGTTTTAGCTTGTCCCGGACAAACGGTAAATCTGATTGACACGAAATTTGAAATCTTACTATAATATCACATTACGGATCCAATGAAACTAGTTTAGTCGAAAACCAAGACTGTTTGAAAAATGACTAATTTTACACGTTAATTAAATATTAAAATATTCAATTTTCACAATTTAACTTTAAATTCGATTTTAAAAGTTCCATAGCATTATTCTAACTCCAATGTGATTAAATAAAATTTTACAAATCATTTTTTATCATTTTAAACCTAATTTTCAATTATTTCTGTAATTTCAACTACTAAATTATCGATTTAATTATCCAATTAAATCCAGATATTCGAAATAAAATTATTTGACTTACTAATTTGAATTATTAATATTTAAAATCAATTAAATATACGAATTTTAATTAATAGAATTTTTGGGTCGTTATAAACTTCCCCCCTTAAAAGAATTTCGTCCTCGAAATTACCAAGTAAGAAAAAGTTACATAATCCATTAACTTTCCCAAAATCTATAGTTAAATTTCGTACAATAACTTTACTAAGTTTTCAAATCTATACTTAGTTATCTTTTCAAAATCAACTATATCGTTTAACTTTTAATTCCAAATCAAAATTTATAATTTTCAAAATTTTCCCAATTTTCTCAAAATTTTCAAACGCCTTAAATTTTCGAAAAAATTCACCGGAGTCTCCTTTGCGCGGTTCGACCGTAGTAGGATCACAACTGATATATATATATATATATGTATGTATGTATGTATGTATATGTATACATCGACCCACCCGGTCGAAAAAACAGAAAAACAGTTCATATTTCCTATTTTTATTGCGTAGGCGTACCTTTTTAGCATTTTTAAGCAAATCAGTTATTTATTAGCATTTTAGCGTGACCAAAGTCCAGCTAACGGCAGCCTCGGTACCTGTACTTACTTAATTTAAACATGTAAGTGACATATATAGGAAGTTCATTTACATTTCACTAATTTTCAATAGAAAGCGTATAGTTTTCATAAGCAATGCACTCAACATAATTCCCATAAGCATTTTATATGGTTTCTACACAAATTTTAATTGATTACAACAAATTCACATTAGTTCACTTTCAATTCAAATTCAATTTCATAGCTTTCCATTTATCAATTCAATTTCATTAATATTTAATGAATTATATACAATCATCTAACATTCATATAACAACCAATGTACATCCAATACAACCAAATTCATTCAATTTTACATTCTATTTGGTTTAACACTCTTAACTCCAATTGGTTCAACATTCAATTGACTTTCATTCTATTATTTAATTTCCAATTACATTAGCTTCCAACTTCTATTAATTCAATTAGTTTAGCTTTCAATTGGTTTAGTATTAAATTGGCTTCCATCCAATTATTCAATTAGCTTTAAATGAATTAACACTTATATTCATTGTTTTATATCAATTATTTACATTTAATTGATTAACATTCCATCCATTCATTAATTCAATTGCTAATTCATGTAACAAATAAGGTTGAATTTCATTTATATAACTCAAGTTCACATTCATCACTTCACTTTATTAATTTACTTCGATACCAAAATCAACTTCATTCAACATTACTTAAGTTATATTCCATTTCAATAGCCTATCTAATCCAAATCAATTTATTTAACTTTCCTTTAGTTAAATTTCAAATCACATGTCTTTGATGACAACTCAAATTTATTTCAACTTGGATTTTAAATTCAGATTTATTTATCACAACAAAATATAAATTCCCAATTTACTATGGTAGCAAATCTATCACATAGAGACTCGAAAATGATGCTGATGATGCTGCAGTCATCACCCTTATTATTTTCCAGTACAATAGTGAATTCAGTGCTTAATATTCTTTCAAAATTTTCCTTTTATTTATAACTCACATTTATAAATATTTTACTTATAGAATTTCACTATTTAACTTTTAATTTTGAAAAATAACTTCCAAAATAAACAGGATTCAAAATTTTCAAATTCATAGCCCAAATTCATTTTTATATTTACATCTCATATTAATAAATATATTCATATAGTTTCACTTCTTATATGTAAGATTATTTCACAATTGTAAATCACATTAATTATAATTCCATACTTTATAATTCAATTGCTTATACAATTATTCTTTTACAATATGTTTTATTTAACTTATTCAAACAACTTTTATTAACTTGCATATATCTTACATTTTCAACAAACAAACAATCAATTTGTATACACTTTAATAATTCTGAAAAATTATTCCTTATATATAAAATATACTCGAGGTAAAATTATTTCATTTACCCTATTTTAAAACGATATCGTGTCAAATTGTTCTGTACAAGTGTTTAGAGATCCCTATCAATAACGTTAATTACTCGTATTGACCAGAATCCATATACCACTCAACAAATCAATCATCACAATATAAAACAATTTCATATTCACTAACAAATACGCGCTCGTATCTATTATTACACTCAAACTCATTCTAGAGTACTACTGACTCTATCTCTAATGAGTAACACCCAATAGAGCCATGGTTATCGCTTAACCATATGCTCTGATACCAGATGTAACGATCGCAATTTTTCGACGCTCGAAAACTGACATCAATACGTCTACTGTATCAACTGCCGAGCAATCGAATGCCGGAAAACCGAAATGTTATGGTTAAAGAAGAAAGAAAAAGATAGAAGAATAGAGAAAAAGATAGAACAGAACAGAAAGAAACAACATAACAATATCAGAATCTCACAATCGCAGCGGAACAACATATAAGAGATAAATGAATAATCTTTAAAACAAAGAAGTATATCAGTTATTACATTACATCACATTACATTACATTATATCGAATCCAAAATGACCTGATAACCTGACTCTAGACTGCCCGTGTAGAAACTGGTGGGCACCCAGAGTTTAGAAAGGAAAACAATAAACTCCAGGTCGGTCATGAGACTGGTGTGAGAACTTAAAACAGTTTATCTTTAAAAGACAACAGAGGAATATTTTAAAATAGATTCGCATTGCTTTTGGAAAATGAGACTACCATAAGGCCTCCCGCACACACACAATGCAAATGCAGAATCAGAGGAGATTTCCCCTTATGATAGTCAAAGATGCTTGATACGCATTAAAAAGAAACATTTGATATTATTACAAGTGCATAGTGTAGAAAAATCATTTTGAAAGTATAATATAAACTTAGCCAGCATAGGCATTCCGCACTTATGCCTACTATAGCTACTATGTTCAATAGCAGGTTACCGCCACATTCCATGGCAGGTTATACAACTAAAACCGTACAAGATCGTATTGTTTCTTTGGATTTCCAACAAATGGTCAGGCCAAGGAACTTCCCATTGTCACATGAGTACGCCTCTGGAAAGACGACCCCGAGAATCTAACCTAATATTATGGTTTGATCTCTGCCAACACAAGGCCGGGTTACCCCTAACTGGGTAACTACTGACACGAATATGTCATCCCCCGATCGTAATCGATCTATATCCGAGGATCCTCGATTCCAACAACCACGAAGTAATAAATTTGTAGCAACAACATAGGTTAAGTATCTGGGCTCTATACCATGATACCTCCTCTATCCAGAAGGAATGACATACACTAAAGGGGCGCTACCCCCTAATAACCTTGCTGCATCTTTCCTGTTTTGACCATTTCCGGGGTGTAAGGTCCGATGAAGTCTCATCCACAAATTCAGATGTCACACTACCAAACTGAGAGTATATCACTAATAACCTTCAACTACATAACCTCTGAGCTCGTACGTCTCAGAGAAGGGCGTTAAGCTACGAAAATAAATTCTCCGCCGCCAATAGATATGTATTTGAAAGAAATCAGCTTTATATCTCAATTTGTAATGTCAGACATACCATCCACACAAGTCTGTTCCGGGTTCGAACAGAAACGAAGGCACTTCCAAAGAAGCCCATGCAATCCAGATATTCACTAATCACGACCGGACTTCCACCACAAAGGGTAATAAATTTCTATATCAGAGATCAGCCGATGCAGAAACATTTGACGGTAACCCTTCCGTTTTCATAAATATCCGGTCTTCAACACTGGTCATCAAATGCAATCCATAACGACGTATCACATATTCGGAATGGGTTATATGACCCAAAGGTCATTTTCCGGCTAACCCGAGTAGTGAGCGCTTGTTTTAAAATAAGCGTGGCATTCAAATTCAAGCAAATCACAACAAATACCTATTTAAAGGTAAATATTGATAGTCGGTTATTTTAACTATCAATAGATATGCACAACATCACCAGATTCCAAAAAAATTTCCAAATTATTTATATTCTAAAATATCTTTACTAGATATATAATTTCAATACTTCAAAAATAAATCAACATTTATTTTTAAACAAATTCTCCTTTCCCTTATAAATTCCATAGTGAAATTACATTTCAAAATATCTACTGATATTCGATTTTCAAATCGATTTCAAATATTCACTTTCAATTTATCTTTAGAAAGATAATTTCTCAAAACGTTTCGTTTCATATTGGAAAAACATTTCCATACTTATTTAATAATAAGTAATTCACAAATCTATTTATTTTCAACATTTGAAAAATATTCAATATACTTAAACCGCAATTTAAGTCTATATTTTATTCTTTGAGGAAAACATCCTTTTAAGCACATTAATTTGAGCCAAAACGAATGTTGCGTAAAACATCATTACGACAACCCAAAATCACTAGTATAGGGATTCGAAATTAAGATAGATATATAAATCCCAATACTATATAAAACATTTCCTTTCGGAAATCATTTACTATAACAACAGTGTTATAGTCTACCATTTCCTTATTTCTCGAAAACGTCTATTTCAACAATGAATGTCGAAATCTATGGTTTCGATATTTAATGCATTTTAAAACATCTTTAAATTGATTAACTTCATTTTATAATATCACTTCCCCAAAACATATCCATTTTATTTAATAATATATTCACTGTCAAAAATCGTGAATATGCTTTATTTACCCAATTCAATATTTCTACACATTTATTAAAAGATTATCCACCATCCAAAATCGTGAATATAATTCCCAACTAAACTCTTATTATTACAACATTTAACTTAAAGGATAATTCGCTGTCCAAAATCGCGAATATATCTCCTTTAATAAACGTCTATGTTCAATTTATCAAATTCAATTGATTTCTGATTTATAAAACAATGTTTATAAATTCCATTTCTATTTATAAAAATTCGATTTATAAATCTTTTTTAATAACCTTTCATTTTTACTTATCGAATTCAATTGGTTTGGGATTTATAAAACAATGTCTATAAACTCATATATATATATATATATATATATATATATATATATATATTATAAAGACTTCAGCTTAGAAAATTACTTTATTAGCAAATTCTATCTACATCCCATTTTAAATGCCAAAATCCAATTTACAAGTTAATTACTTATAAATCTTTTATTTTACAAAAATCTATTCATTTTAAAACTTCACAATTTATAAATCTTTAATTTTCATTCACTTATAAAATCCATTTATACTTCATTTTAACACTTAATAAAACTCGTTTTATAATTCCTATATTTTTAATTTATCAATATCAATCTTATAAATCTTTTATATAAATCGTTTATAATAATTCAAAAATCCTAATTTAAACCATTTTATAAATTAATCAACTATTTATTTCAAAATCACAATTCGGTTATATTTCTCAAAAATCATAATTTTTATAACATAAAAATTATAACGTTAATTTATTTAAAATGAATCAATTCAAAAATTTAATAAAACATATTCTTTCAAAAATCGCTTTAAAAATCCTTTTAAATTCAAAATCGTTACTTTAACATTTTTAAAACTCCAAAAAATTAGGTCCAATGATGCAACACACCAAATAGTCAATCACGACAACAAAGAAATCATATATCAATATATGATAATCAACACATATCAAAATATCTGTAATCAAATAAATACTGGTGAGGAATCCAGTTGGATCCCTCCAACCTGTTTCCTTGCATCCACAGACATTAGCACGATGCCAATTCTGTTCCAATACGGAATATCGTGGTATATGGGATTTATAAAATATTATCCTCTATTATACGGCGCAATAGGGTCTCATCCGCTATATGCTACGGGAAATCAACTCCAAGTACATAAATAATACCAATTTCACTTTGCAGTGAAATTATCGCGGTATATGTTTTTAATAAATAACCTTCGCTTAATAGACGGCGTATAATGTCTATTTTAACAATCAATAACAATCATCATCCAAACATACATTCAAGGAATTTTAAATCTAACTATTTAAAATTTAAATCGAAACTGATTCAATTGAGTGAGAAATTCTCACCTTGCTTTCAATTCAGTTCCACCGTTTTATTTCGAATAAAATTAAACAAGCGTTTAATTTTACCCAAAATTTTCACAGACTCCAATCGAATCCAGTCCAGTTTCATTGCGTAGTGCTCGACAAAACAAAGCCAACGCAATTCGTTTCGTAATTTTCCGACCTCGTATGACATAGATATGCTTATATAAAGATCACACAATTTATAATATACATTAATTTCAATTTTTTTTAATTTTAAACCCACTTCAATCTGGACCGCACGTTTCAACCGGAACAATCACAACCGCAAATTCCTATTTCTTCCCAGGTGAGAAATCACGTACAAGAACCATAAACGTCGATCGTTCCATCGACAACCGTCTCCCCAACGTTCACTTGTACCTCGATCACGAGATGCCACATCGAAGCTCGTCTCGAACGGCACCACCGCCCTAGCACCTGGAAGCTTGGCTCCCTACAGACCTCGAGATACGTGCATAAACGCAAGATGTACGTGGCCAAAAATCTCCACCATCATCGCGCCTTATCTCATCAACTCCTTATAGATTCGAAGAGCTCGTCACCCTCTACAATATTGCAGTTGAACGTTTCCTCCAATTGTCGATGGATTGGAAGAAAATGAGGGAGGAAGAAGAGTGTATTTCGGCCATTGATTTTAATGGTGGCGGCTGAAGCAATTTGCCCTACGGTTTTCTTTTTGTAACAGCCCGCAAATCCGTACCCCTTGAGTCGACACTATTATACCTAAATCGACTCAAGTTGTACAGAAATACGAACCATTTGGGTTAAAGAAGAAGAGGTAGGAGAAGAAAATAGAAATCAACATCAGAATCTAACCATCGCAGCGGAACAAAATATAATAGATTATAAATAAACTTTACTCAAAAGCAAATACATCTGTTTACATATTACATCAGAGTACATCAATCACAGCTCAACAATATCATACACTGGATACACAACTATTCAACACAGCGGAATATATACATAAACAAATACGGGAGTACGTATCGTCATCCTGCTCGTCTCCTGAGCTCCACAGCATTTCCTGAATCCTATAATACTCGGTCTGACCCGAGTATTACAGTTAAATAACACCCGAGTCAGTCTGGAATACCAGCGTGAGAAAATCACACTCAATTGATTATTAAAGTTTCAAATATCTTTTGAAAACAAAAGGCATCTCATAAGACCACGTCACAAATAAACATGTCGGGTTTTTACCTTACGATAGCTAAAACATTTTTATTAAAATTCTCTGATATTATAATAGTGTCTATAGAAAGTAAAATAGAATGTAACTGAAATGCTTGCATCTCACGTTTCAGCAATAGTTGGGCACAATCAAAACCGTACAGGCGCGTAGGGAAAATGGATTCCAACTAATGGCTAGGCACTGGGGTACCATCTGTCACAGTACCTGGTCTAGATCAGCGTACCGAGGAGCCACCCTAACTCCCCTGCAACACAAGACCGGATCCATCCCTTACTGGACAGTCCCGAGCAAGATCACCCCGCGGTTGGGATCAGCAACCGCCAATTAAGCCGAAATAAAAGGGACATCTAGACAGGGATGACCTCACCCTCCAGTGGGGGCTACCCACGAAGCCTTGCTGCATAACCCCTGATTTTCAGCCACTCCCATTTGATGTGGCTTGAGGCTAAGCGTTACCTTAAAGAACATATCCCTTAGAATGCCCATCGTCCACCTGACGATGTTTCGCAAGCATTCATCCATACAAGTCCGTCCCGGGTTCGAACGGAACCGAAGGCACTATTCCTACTACATCCATTTTGGAAATACCCTCAGGATTAGCAGCGACTAGCCCTTGCACTTCACTGCTCCATCTTCGAATCCAAAATCGTTTTTCACGAATACGTACAAACCTGATCGAAGTGGTTTTCGAGAAATAAATCTCGATCCCGGTCACTTCGAAACGATCAACGCATTTGGCCAATATTGATAGTCCGTGATTTAACTATCAATTTATATTCCAAACAACCATTGAACAATAAATAATTTTCCAAATTATTTTTTAACCTTGAAAATATCTTCACAAGATATATTTCCACTTTTCAAACCCTTTTGAAAACAGTTTTCAAATTATCTTCCTTTCTCAGAATAAATTACAAGTATTTCTATTTCCACTGGAATTGCCAAGCATAAAACTTTAGATTTAAAATAATTTAACGCTTTACTTTAAAATATACTTTAAAACATTTAAGTTAAAAACTACTTCAAATACTTTATTAAAACACATACTATACGCATATTTGAAAATAAGATTACTTTATAAATATAAAACTAGGTTTTCACTTTTAAAACAAAACACTAAGTCGCTTTTAAATAATTATTACAATAATAGATTTGAAAAAATATTTACCTTAGAATTTTACACATTCAGAAATAATAAATTTTCTAAAATATGCTTTTTAAAACAACATTAAACTTTTATCTTATATTTAAAAATTTACTTTGAAAACGTACCTGGCCATCCAGGGAAATATACTTCTCTTCACATCCTTTAAAAATAAATTACTATTTATTTTTAAACAGACTTTCTTATTTCCTCTTAATAAATTCCCACCTTGAATTTATTCTTCCAAATATCCAATTTCAAACACTTAAATCAATCTCCAAACTAATTCCCAACTTACTTCATTTATTCAAAAATCTTTTAATTTCATATTTTATTCCTTAATTATGATTTAAAATACCTTTGATTGAAATACCAATTTAGATTTTCTCAATTTACTTCTTATTCCTTTAAATAAACTTAAAACTTTAAGTTTTGAAATGATTCTTTGTTCCTTTAAAATAATATCCCTTGATTTTACAGTTCAATAATTACTGTTTATTCAAACCCCTTTCTTTTAATACTCGAAGATATTTATTAGTATTTAACATACTTCCATTTCTTTTCAATTCATTCTAATTTCATTAAATTTTAAGATTATTTCGTTTACAACTTTATTTCCTTTATTTTCTTTCCAAAATCCAATTTATATATTTTTGGTAATTCATTATAACCAATATATCCAATCCAATCATATCATTCCATATCCCAATATATTCAACATGGAATATCTAGTGATCACATCAGAGAATATTAAATAATAAATATCGAGGGGTCCAGTTGGATCTCTCCAACCTGTTTTCCCCTGCATCCACAGACGTTAGCACAATAAAATATGCCAATTCCCAAAATATACCACACTATAGCACATCAATCACTTCAACCATTCAAACAATTATTTAAATTTAAATAAAAATTTAGCCGAGTGAGATTAACTCACCTTTCCCTTTACATTTGCAATCCACTTCATTCTTGATTTGACTTCTCGATTTCAGACCTTGTAAAAACATTAGATGTTTTATTAATATTCGAGTCAATTGAGCGATTTAAATTTCCATTTGATAATTAAATTAACCATCAATTTCATTTAAACAATTAAATTTAAATTTAACTAATTCCCCTTTTAACATATTATTTTAGTAACCAAATGATTAAATAAGTTAATTACTTTAGTTAATCTCCTTAATATATTTTTAACAATAACTAGTTGGTGAAGATATGATCCTACATTTATATATATATATATATATATATATATATATATATATCTACTTTAAAACTCATTCACTTAAAAACAAAAATTCATTTATATAGATTTAAAAATCCAATTTTTATAAATTCTTTTTTAACATTTAAATTCCTATCTATTTTCAAAATTTTATATATCTATTCACTGCTTAACCAACATACATATATATAGGTATAAATCTTTAAATTGAAAAAGAATTTCCAAATATTCCTTTAATAAATTATTTTTAATGCCTAAAATAATTGAATAAGCTAATTAAAAAAGTTAACCAACTTACTACTTATTTAAAATTAAACAGTAAGATAAAAATGTGCATGTGTATTCTTATTAAATTAAAACAGAATTGTTTTATTGTAAAATATTCTTTTATGTTTCCGTAAATACCACAGTAATTTTTTTTACTGTGAATTTATATACATATACATTTCAAAAAGTACGATATACCTTACTGCAATTTATTATTTTATTTTTCCCGTATATATATATAGGAAAAAATTGCATATATCTCACTGTACACATTTTTTCTGTTTCTGTATATCTTCATATATATATTTCCAGATTTAAATTAAATTAAGATTATCTTAAAATTTAAAAAACTGCTTAATTAAACTTTACCTCACTGAATATATTTTCTTCTCTAATCTATCTGTATATAAATACACATATATGTATCCTAAAACTGTAAATAGAATTATACCTTACAGCCTGAACAACTCGCGTCACCATCACCGATACACACGCCTACTCCAAGCAAGAATCCAAGCTTCGATTCTCCAAACACTGTCTCGATCAAAACAAAATCTAAACCCTAGCTCGCGATCTCGTGCCACTGCTCCCTCTTCCTCACGCCGCTACTCCACCTCCAGCTCGTATTCGAGCTTTCCATCTCCAAAACTAAAGCCTCAGCAACACGCGACCCTTCCTATCGCGCCGCCTCTCCCCCGATGCCAATGCGATTTCCCTCGTATAAGATTGAGGAACGAGGGCGAATCGATTTGAGGAGAGGCTGCTCTCTCTAATTTTTTACTGAGGATATGAGGTTTGAAAAAAGGAAAAGGGGTTTGGCCCTCTATTAAATTGTGTTCGATGATATCCCCCTCTTGAAGAAACAAGATTCAAATTCCAAGAAGGCCCGGCTGCCATTTTTATTTTATTTTCGATTTCGAGAAAATGGAAGGAGACAGTATGATTTTAAAACGAAGAGAAACGGCTTGCTTCAGAAGATTGTCGGCTACAGTACTTCGAATGTCAAAGGGAAAAGTTATGATGGGAAAGAATGTAGGCTGATGTCGACCAATATAATTATAAATTTAAATTGAACTCGATATAGATTCTAACGCGTTTAGTTATGTACGCTCACACACCAACTCTGATCGCTACGAAAATTGAAATCCGGTAATAGTCTAATATTACGGATCTGATGGAACTGGTTTCGTCGAATTCCGAGACTGTGCCTCGGAAGGCTATTTTTAAATATCGTTTTAAACAATAAAATTTTAAAACCGAACAAACCACTATTAATTTCAATTTTACAACTTCTATTATCTTTTAGTGTTATTAATATAAATTTTACAAGCCTTCAAATTATTTTTAATAGGGTTAAAATCCCAGATTTCATATTTCACCCGATTTCCAATAATTAAATTCAACAATAATTATCCAATAAATATTGATATTTGAAACTCAAGTTAATAATTAAAAATTTTAATATTCCAAATCAATTAAATATTCCAATTTAAATTGCTTAAAAATTTGGGTCGTCACATTCCTTCTCCCTTAAAAGAATTTCGTCCCCGAAATTACTAGTTAGGAAGAATGATCCAATACCCGTTTACTTATTCCCAAAAACAAACAACTTAACTTTCAATCAACTATCTTCTTATAAAAGAATCACTATTATTCTTATTAACTTCCCAAACTTTTTTGTTTCCAAACAACTCTAGTTATACAATCATTCAAATTAATATTAAATCCAAATTTAAATTATCAAAATTTTCTCAAAATTTTTCTAACTCTCTAAATTTTCGAAAAATTTCGCCAGCGTCTCCTTTGCGCGGCTAGCTCGGTACAACTACAGAATGGCTCTACGGCCTCCCAAACCCAAAGAGAAAATCAAAAAGCCAAGTGGCTAGATCCAAAAACCCAATCAAATTCCATATAGAATTTTAAACACATACCTTTTAGTTGGGCAATACTAATTTATTATTTGAAATCAAAACCAATTCTCTTTTCCCTTTTTCATACCTGCATATCCTGTTTAGCAATAATATCCAATCACAACATTCAAAAACATTTATTGACTTCTTTTACACATTTCCAGTATTTGTTTTACTTAAGCCCGTACAACGCACATATATCATCCCTATGCAATACAAAATCCGATCGCTTACTCGATCACACAATCTCACTTCCGAACTAGTATCGTTCACCCGACTTCCTAGTGCGGACTCAGATCTGGTTTCTTGATTAGAAACCGTCATTCTCCTTGCATAGTCATGACTATAATAGAGAATTTCCAGAACCAATCAAAATTCCATATCCAGGCTCGCCGTCGAAAATCGGTGAAAAATCCTAACTCGGATCGATAAAATTATCTCGAAATTCTGTGCTCGAATCTGGATCAAATAGTTATGCGAATAAAATAATATACGTACATCCTACGTATTTGCCCCAATTGATTATCAACTATATCAATTTCCTTTTTATTCTCATTTATTTTGATTGTTATACACTTATTCTCACTTCCCTTGTCACAACTTCAGTTAAATTTTCATTCAATTATTCACTTGGAATAATTGTCCTCAATACCAATTTACTTAAGAATTCATTATTCTCTTCTTTAAGTTCGATATAAATATTTTACATACTTCTTACATTGATTTTCACCTTACCATTGAAGTTTATATTCATTACCATTCACTTTGCCCTTACAATTCCATTTAAATTCAATTTGACTTCCACTTTAAATATCGAATTAGTTTCGCTTACTAATTAATTTAAACCTCATACTAAATGTTTATTTGCAAACTTTACTTTCTTTTTTCCTTTCGATTCCACTTACTTTACATTCACAGTTAAAATAGATTGCAATATTCAGTGTCAAATTCTATTTGCTTAGCTTAAATCATTTGTCGTTAATGAAAATTTTCAAAATTTTCAAAAATTTTCTAACTCCCAAAATTTTCGAAAATTTTTGACAGAGTCTCCTTTGTACGGAGGAGCTTTTGCAATTTTACAAGAGATATAAATATATATACATCGACCCACACAGTCGGAAAACAGAAAAACAGTTCATATTTCCTATTTGTATTGCGTATGCATACCTTATTTAGCATTTTTAAGCAAGTAGCTATTTATTTAAGCAATTAGCGCAGTCAAAACCAGTCAAACGGCTTCCAAAAACCTGTACTTACTCAATTTAAACATGTCAGTGTCAAATGTACAAAGTTTATTAACATTTCACTTTATTATAAATAACTAAAACATGGATTCTATAAACAGTGCATATTATATACTTCCATAAGCACATATGAAATATTTCGACACTTATTTATAATGCTTTCAAACAATATTCAAACCATCTTTTTCAATTCAAATGATTTCACAACTCTCTTACTTAACTTAAATTCATTTTAAGTCCAAGCAAACTCATTTAAATTGATCTAATTTCAAAAGCAATCTAACTTCCATTTTATTCCAAAGTCAAATTCTCATTAATATAACTTACGTTAATTAACTCAGTTACTAATTTCATTTACCAAACAAGTTTTATTTAAAACCATTTCATAAAACTCGACACAATCATTTCATAATTTACTTAAATCAAACTTTTATTCAAATATGACTTAAGTTATTTTATTCTTTCCGTCAAGTTATTTCAACTTTAAAACTCAAGTTATATATATTTTATAAGCACTTCCCATTTTAAATCCTTAATTGATTTCAATTACCAATCAATTTTGATGCCATTTCATCCAATCCTAATGGTTTACAATTCAATTTCTTACATTCGGCTTATTTTTAATCCAAACAAGCTCATATTCAACTCAATTGATTTCAAAATCAGTTTTATTTCACTTCTATCAATTCATAGAATTTATTTAATCTCGTTTCCGTCAAATGACAATTTACTTCTATGAAATTTGACCATATGCAAATTAAATAAATAACTACGTAAGCTTATAACCACTTTAATTTGATTTCAACTCAATTAATAGTCAATTTCTCCCATTCTAATTCATTTCAATTTTATTTTTATTCACTTGAATTTTATTTACCACTCAAACTATCACTATTTCAACTCTATTTTGTTTAATTTGAGTTCATTGCCAGCTCCATTCGTTTAAATTAAATTAGTATATTTTATTGAATCCATATGAATTCTAATTCACATTCAATAATTTATTTCTGAATTCCTTTCATTTTATAACGAGGCCATTTCCAATTTATCTCTTCTTAGGTTTTTATTTACAATATAAGTCATTTTTATGTTAATTCAATTCCATTGAACTTCATCTCAAATTCAATTCACTTACAATTTCAAGATGAATTTCTATTAATAACTCAAACTTCACTTCCAAATTCTATCATTTATTCACAACTCAAATTTTTATTAACCAATTTGAGTTCCATTTCCATATTCCATTAATCAATCAAGTAGTCTATTTAAAATTTTACCGAATATTTGATTTTCATCTCAAAAATCACTCTAACCTTTTACTTGAGTTCAATCTATTTTATATTTTAAATTTTGGATTCTATTCATTATCATTACAAATAATTTTATTTGGCCTATTCATTCTACTTCCAAACTTTAAAAGTCACAACTTATTTATATTCATATTTCATCTATTTACAATCAATCTCATTCACATTTTACTTTACTTATAATTCAAGTCGAATTCAATTTATAACTTGAGTTTTATTTCCAAATTTCATCATAAATTCACAATCCAGCTTCTATTAAACAACATTACGTTCCCATTTACACATTTATTAACTAATTTATTATAAAATTAGTTCTCTCCTATTTATAGTTCAATACTTGATTTTTAATTCCAAATATCAGTTCATTAATTTTCTTAAGTTCAATTTATTTTATAATTCAAGTTTTGATCTTCATTTTATTTTCAATTCATCAAACAATATTTATTTTGGGTTTCTATCCCACTTTTCCAATTTTATAAGTCACAACTTATTATTTACACAATTCCATTCATTATAGGCTTGGATATGTTCATCTTTTATTTTAACTCAAACCTTATGCTTATTTATAACCCAAGCATACTTTATTCCATGCAATTTAATTCTGATTCTTTTATAAGTTATTCTAATTTATTCACTTCAATTCCAATCCTTATTCAATTTATTTCCCATTCGTTCAGGTAAGAATTCATTCCAATTCAATTTTATTTAACTCAGATTTACTCAACTCAATTCGAATACAGTTGGATATTAGTTTCAGTCTATTAATTTTCAATCCAGTTAAATTTTCTTATTTCCCAATCCAAGTTAATTTCATTTTTAACCTTTCCCTTTAACTTTAAATTCCAACATTCAAAGCTTATATTCCCTTCCCGATTTAAAAATCATCTCAATTTATAAGCTCACAACCTATCTCATCAGGATTTTTAACACCCGGCTTTGGTTTCAAATCATTTTGAAATCTACAACATCACAAATAACATTTCTCAAAAAATAAACCAATCCTGGTTTTATCCCCAACAAATTCCCTTTGAGATTTTCAAAAACAACTAGCTTTTCTGAACAAATCAATTTTTTTTGGCAGCAGTCCGTCACTTAGAAATTCGAAAATGAATATTGATGATGCGGCCGTCATCATCAGGATTATTTTCTAATAATCCAAGTGATTTCAATGCTATATTACTTCCAAAATCCATTTAAAAACACATTTTCTTTCAGAAACATCTCCAAAACAACAATGCTATTATTTATATCCAAAACACCTCGATAAACATTTCCAAATCTCCGGGATTTAAAAATTTCTAAAGCCTGCTTAAATTAAATTCCAACTATAATTCATTTGTACACTTTATGCTTATACAAATTCTCATTTGATTGTATTTCAATTCATAGATTACATATATAATTCATATTTATAAATTTCATTTTATAATAATTTATTCCCTTAAACTTTAGTTATATTTCAATTTCTAGTTAAATTTTCACTTAACAACGATAATACTTTAATATTATCATTTCTAACGTCCAAGCAACCATATATTAACTAAAATAGTTTCAAAAACTATTCTTTATATCAAAATGTGTTTCTGGGTAAAATTATTTCATTTACCCATATTTAAAACAATACCGTGTCGAATTGTTCTACTCAAGTGTTTAGAGATCCCTATCAATAATGTTAATTACTCGTGTTGACCAGAATCCATAAACTACTCAATAAACCAATCAACACAATATAAAACCATTTTATATTCACTAACAAATACGCGCTCATATTTATTAATACGCTCAAACTCATTTTAGAGTACTATAGACTCTATTTTATGAGTAATTTCCACCAGAGCCAAGGTTATCACCAACCTAAGCTCTGATACCAACTGTAACAGCCTGCAAATCCGTACCCCTTGAGTCAACACTATTCTACCTAAATCGACTCAAGTTGTACAGAAATACATACCATTTGGGTTAAAGAAGAAGAGGTAGGAGAAGAAAATAGAAATCAAAATCAGAATCTAACCATCGCAGCGGAACAAAATATAATAGATAATAAATAAACTTTACTCAAAAGCAAATACATCTGTTTACATATTACATCAGAGTACATCAATCACAGCTCAACAATATCATACACTGGATACACAACTATTCAACATAGCGGAATATATACATAAACAAATACGGGAGTACGTACCGTCATCCTGCTCGTCTCCTGAGCTCCACAGCATTTCCTGAATCCTATAATACTCGGTCTGACCCGAGCATTACAGTTAAATAACACCCGAGTCAGTCTGGAATACCAGCGTGAGAAAATCACACTCAATTGATTATTAAAGTTTCAAATATCTTTTGAAAACAATAAGCATCTCGTAAGACCACGTCACAAATAAACATGTCGGGTTTTTACCTTACGATAGCTAAAACATTTTTATTAAAATTCTCTGATATTATAATAGTGTCTATGGAAAGTAAAATAGAATCTAGCTGAAATGCTTGCATCTCACGTTTCAGCAATAGTTGGGCACAATCAAAACCGTACGGGCTTGTAGGGAAAATGGATTCCAACTAATGGCTAGGCACGAGGGTACCACCTGTCACAGTACCTGGTCTAGATCAGCGTACCGAGGAGCCACCCTAACTCCCCTGCAACACAAGACCGGAACCATCCCTTACTGGACAGTCCCGAGCAAGATCACCTCGTGGTTGGGATCAGCAACCGCCCACAAAGCCGAAAAAAAGGGACATCTAGACAGGGATGACCTCATCCTCCAGTGGGGGCTACCCATGAAGCCTTGCTCCATAACCCCTGATTTTCAGCCATTCCCATTCAATGAGGCTTGAGGCTAAGCGTTACCTTAAAGAACATATCCCTTAGAATGCCCATCGTCCACCTGACGATGTTTCGCAAGCATTCATCCATACAAGTCCGTGCCGGGTTGGAACGGAACCGAAGGCACTATTCCTACTACATCCATTTTGGAAATACCCTCAGGATTAGTAGCGACTAGCCCTTGCACTTCACTGCTCCATCTTCGAATCCAAAATCGTTTTTCACGAAAACGTACAAACCGGATCGAAGTGGTTTTCGAGAAATAAATCTTGATCCCGGTCTCTTCGAAACGATCAACGCATTTGGCCAATATTGATAGTCGGTGATTTAACTATCAATTTATATTCCAAACAACCATTCAACAATAAAAAATTTTCCCAATTATTTATTAACCTCGAAAATATCTTCACAAGATATATTTCCACTTTTCAAACCCTTTTGAAAACAGTTTTCAAATTATCTTCGTTTCTCAAAATAAATTACAAGTATTTCTATTTCCACTGGAATTGCCAAGCATAAAACTTTAGATTTAAAATAATTTAACGCTTTACTTTAAAATATGCTTTAAAACATTTAAGTTAAAAACTACTTCAAATACTTTATTAAAACACATACTATACGCATATTTGAAAATAAGATTACTTTATAAATATAAAACTAGGTTTTCACTTTTAAAACAAAACACTAAATCACTTTTAAATAATTACTACAATAATAGATTTGAAAAAATATTTACCTTAGAATTTTACACATTCAGAAATAATAAATTTTCTAAAATATGCTTTTTAAAACAACATTAAACTTTTATCTTATATTTAAAAATTTACTTTGAAAACGTACCTGGCCATCCAGGGAAATATACTTCTCTTCACATCCTTTAAAAATAAATTACTATTTATTTTTAAACAGACTTTCTTATTTCCTCTTAATAAATTCCCACCTTGAATTTATTCTTCCATATATCCAATTTCAAACACTTAAATCAATCTCCAAACTAATTCCCAACTTACTTCATTTATTCAAAAATCTTTTAATTTCATATTTTATTCCTTAATTATGATTTAAAATACCTTTAATTGAAATACCAATTTAAATTTTCTAAATTTACTTCTTATTCCTTTAAATAAACTTAAAACTTTAAGTTTTGAAATGATTCTTTGTTCCTTTAAAATAATATCCCTTGATTTTTCAGTTCAATAATTACTGTTTATTCAAACCCCTTTCTTTTAATACTCGAAGATATTTATTAGTATTTAACATACTTCCATTTCTTTTCAATTCATTCTAATTTTATTAAATTTTAAGATTATTTCGTTTACAACTTTATTTCCTTTATTTTCTTTCCAAAATCCAATTTATATATTTTTGGTAATTCATTATAACCAATATATCCAATCCAATCATATCATTCCATATCCCAATATATTCAACATAGAATATCTAGTGATCACATCAGAGTATATTAAATAATAAATATTAAGGGGTCCAGTTGGATCCCTCCAACCTGTTTTCCCCTGCATCCATAGATGTTAGCACAATAAAATATGCCAATTCCCAAAATATACTACACTATAGCACATCAATCACTTCAACCATTCAAACAATTATTTAAATTTAACCATTTAAATTTAAATAAAAATTTAGCCGAGTGAGATTAACTCACCTTTCCCTTTACATTTGCAATCCACTTCATTCTTGATTTGATTTCTCGATTTCAGACCTTGTAAAAACATTAGATGTTTTATTAATATTCGAGTCAATTGAGCGATTTAAATTTCCATTTGATAATTAAATTAACCATCAATTTCATTTTAAACAATTAAATTTAAATTTAACTAATTCCCCTTTTAACAGATTATTTTAGTAACCAAATAATTAAATAAGTTAATTACTTTAGTCAATCTCTTTAATATATTTTTAACAATAACTAGTTGGTGAAGATATGATTCTACATTTATATATATATATATATATATATCTACTTTAAAACTAATTCACTTAAAAACAAAAATTCATTTATATAGATTTAAAAATCCAATTTTTATAAATTCTTTTTTAACATTTAAATTCTTATCTATTTTCAAAATTTTATATATCTATTCACTGCTTAACCTACATACATATATATAGGTATAAATCTTTAAATTGAAAAAGAATTTCCAAATATTCCTTTAATAAATTATTTTTAATGCCTAAAATAATTGAATAAGCTAATTAAATAAGTTAACCAACTTACTACTTATTTAAAATTAAACAGTAAGATAAAAATGTGTATGTGTATTCTTATTAAATTAAAACAGAATTGTTTTATTATAAAATATTCTTTTATGTTTCTGTAAATACCACAGTAATTTGTTTTACTGTGAATTTATATACATATACATTTCAAAAAGTACGCTATACCTTACTGCAATTTATTATTTTATTTTTCCCGTGTGTGTGTGTGTATATATATATATATATATATAAATTGGAAAAAACTGCGTATATCTCACTGTACACATTTTTTTCTGTTTCTGTATATCTTCACATATATATTTCTAGATTTAAATTAAACTAAGATTATCTTAAAATTTAAAAAACTGCTTAATTAAACTTTACCTCACTGAATATATTTTCTTCTCTAATCTATCTGTATATAAATACACATATATGTATCCTAAAACTGTAAATAGAATTATACCTCACAGCCTGAACAACTCGTGTCACCATCACCAATACACATGCCTACTCCAAGCAAGAATCCAAGCTTCGATTATCCAAACACTGTCTCGATCAAAACAAAATCTAAACCCTAGCTCGCGATATCGTGCCACTGCTCCCTCTTCCTCGAACCGCTACTCCACCTCTAGCTAGTATTCGAGCTTCCCATCTCCAAAACTAAAGCCTCGGCAACACGCGACCCTTCCTATCGCGCCGCCTCTCCCCCGATGCCGATGCGATTTCCTTCGTATAAGATTGAGGAACGAGGGCAAATCGATTTGAGGAGAGGCCGCTCTCTCTAATTTTTTACTGAGGATATGGGTTTTGAAAAAAGGAAAAGGGGTTCAGCCCCCTATTGAATTTTGTTCGATGATATCCCCCTCTTGAAGAAACAAGATTCAAATTCCAAGAAGGCTCGGCTGCCATTTTATTTTATTTTCGATTTCGAGAAAATGGAAGGAGACAGTATGATTTTAAAATGAAGAGAAATGGCTTGCTTCAGAAGATTGTCGGCTACAGTACTTCGAATGTCAAAGGGAAAAGTTATGATGGGAAAGAATGTAGGCTGATGTCGACTAATATAATTATAAATTTAAATTGAACTCGATATATATTCTAAGGCGTTTAGTTATCGTACGCTCACACACCAACTCTGATCGCTACGAAAATTGAAATTCGGTAATAGTCTAATATTACGGATCTGATGGAACTGGTTTCGTCGAATTCCGAGACTGTGCCTCGGAAGGCTATTTTTAAATATCGTTTTAAACAATAAAATTTTAAAACCGAACAAACCACTGTTAATTTCAATTTTACAACTTCTATTATCTTTTAGTGTTATTAATATAAAATTTTCAAGCCTTCAAATTATTTTTAACAGGGTTAAAATCCCAGATTTCATATTTCACCCGATTTCCAATAATTAAATTCAACAATTAATTATCCAATAAATATTGATATTTGAAATTCAAGTTAATAATTAAAATTTTTAATATTCCAAATCAATTAAATATTCCAATTTAAATTTCTTAAAAATTCGGGTCGTCACACTTTTTATTTGCAAAAGTGAAATTAGAGGTGCTTATATAGAAAATTGACGAAAACACTATTCACCCAAAATTTTCCGAACTCCAAACGAAGCGTGCCGGCTGGCATTTCTAGGGTCTACACCACATTCCAGACATAATGGAACATGTTTGGGAGGCTAATTCGATCGTATGTGCGAGTTACGAAAATAAACGATCAATTTAAATTAAAACCGATTAAACAAATTTCTGTGCGTTTTAGCTTGCCCCGGACAAACGGGAAATCCGATTGACACGAAATTTGAAATCTAACAATAATATCACATTATGGATCCGATGAAATTAGTTTCGTCGAATTCCGAGATAGTTTGAAAAATGGTTAATTTTACACGTTACTTAAATATTAAAATATTCAATTTTCACAATTTAACTTTAAATTCGATTTTAAAAGTTCCATAACATTATTCTAACTCCAATATGATTAAATAAAATTTTACAAATCATTTTTAATCATTTTAAAACCAATTTTCAATTATTTCTGTAATTTCAACTATTAAATTATCGATTTAATTATCCAGTTAAATCCAGATATTCGAAATAAAATTATTTGACTTACTAATTTTACTTATTAATATTTAAAATCAATTAAATATACGAATTTTAATTAATAGAAATTTTGGGTCATTACATATGTTGTATTTGAGTAGTTGTTGAGTTAATGTCATTGGTATTTGAATCTCCATTTGCTTTTGATTCGTTGATCTTTTGTTTATTTTCATGCTGTAGTGGCGAGGTAGTACACACGTGCGTGTGCTGTAGCCCTACCAGAATTGACGTTTTTAAGTGATATTTCAATTGTTTGAATTGTTTTGTGTGTCCAATTCAATATTTTGAAATTGTATTTTGAATTGGTTTGATTTGATCATTTTGTTGTTATTTAATTATCTTCTAGATAATTAGATTATGAGTTTTTAATTATTTATTTAATAATTAGATTTTGTTGTTAATTGCCGTTTAGGAAATTCTGATGTTTTCTAAATTATCTTCATTGATGATCTTTTCATTTATCTTTGTTGATAATTTGAATCTGCTATTTTTTTAACACTGTTACGTGTTATATTTACCGTTATCCGATTTCATTAATTAAGGATTGGATAGACGAGATTTATTTTGACTGCTGTCTATTTGTTGTTTGATTATTATTGCTTCTGTGCATTAATAACTGAGTTTGAATTAGACTGACCCGTGTATTATTTTCTTTTGAATTTAATACTCGGGTCAGATCGAGTTATTTCAGGTTGTAGATATCTTGCTTTGGGTTGCTGCTTGAGCTATGAAGTCTCTTCATATCTTTTGGAGTAGTCGTCGTCATTTATAGTAGTCAGTGTATTTTTATAGGATGATATGTATTCATGTATATTATTGTCAATAATGTACTTGTATATGTAACTTCCAGTGTCGACAGTTGTAGTTGTATCATATGTATGGTATCACATGTATTGTAACTGACATCAGTTATATATAAATATATGAGACTTTTTTTATCTATGTTCCGCATTTAGCCTATCTGTGTTGTTATTATATATATTGTCCTAAACTATTATGAACCATCGTAGTTTGTTTTATACTGGAATTGGATATGTCGAGGGGAGTAAATAAATAAGAGATGAAAAATAAAAATATATACCACTCCTATCGAGGTAACCAATACTAGTGTAAGGCCTAACTACGGATGACCGCTCCTATCCAGCCTTATTCTTCGTAATAACAGACAATATTTCTTCTAATACTCTTTGTTATAGTGAGATAGAGGTGGGGCGTCACAGTTAGTATCAGAGCTTGGGGTTTATGGACATAATATAAAACATAACTTAGATGGAACATGTGTTACAACTATTTGTCGATGTTTTAATTGTGCCCTGAGTCAAAACTAAAGTTTTGAAATTTTGATGAAATTTTTAAATATCCTTATTTAAAAATAAAAGTGAAATTGTGTTTGATGATTTGATTGAGTGTGTTCTATTTATCAAAGTGCGCAGTGGAAATAGTGAGGCTATCTTCGTTGAGTACAGCTGATAACCTTTTTGATTTAAAAATCAAAATATGAAATTGAAATAAATTTCATTTGTCGTTTACATAGCTGTGTTTATTATGTTTTCTTTGGAAATTTCGATTCCGATTTGAGGATTCGAAGCGATTGCAGTTATGTGATTTTGTTGAGATTTTTGTTGTTTGAATTATCTTCGTTGAAGATAGATTCGAATGATTTCTTTGTTCATTTTGTAGTATACGTGCAAATTTAAGTTGCACGTTACTACATTAATTTTATGTTGAACCGCTGTTTGGTTTTAAACGTATTTGTTGCCATTATTTTTGTAACGGAATTTTTACACCGGTGCTAAATTTTGAAGCACAGTGTTTTGTTGACAATTTTGATGAACGAAAATTTCACTGGTGTTTTATTTTGATGTGAATTATTTTGATGAGGTTTTGACGTATAAAAATTACTGTCGCCTTGACTTCAGTAACCGTCAAATTTTAAAGTGGATTTTCAAGCGGTTATTTCGCAATGTTGATATTGTGATCCGTTTTTACGGTATTTTGAGAAGTGAAACTTCCTTATTGAAGTTGCTACAGATGTTGCTGTTTTGAGCATGGGTTTTCGATTCGTTTTAAAAATAAATTTGTTTCCAAATTTTTTACAGTTTACGCTTTCAAAGGAACGAGGAAGCAATTTAAACGCTTCAGCAAAATTGAGGACTATGAACCCTTACTTTTACTGATTCGCTTAATTCTGGACATGTCCAATTGAGAACGTAAAATGTTAATTAATTAAAATGCAAAAAATTTACAGTTTGCACTTTCAGAAGAATGAGGAAGCGATTTAAACGTTTCAGCAAAATCGAGGACTATGGCCCCTTTCTTTTACTTATTCGCTTAATTACGGACTTGTCCGTTTGAGAATGTAAAATGTTATTTTGAATACACAATTTTGCACTTTCAAGGAAACGATGAAGAGAATTAAACGATTTAGTAAAACTCATGGTTATGGGACAAGCGCGTTTGTTATTTTGGTTAATTCCGGACTCATTAATTGAAACATCTGCTGTTTGATGATTTTGATGATTTTGTGTGCTTTCGAGCCACTATGATGGACCTTCGGGTCATTTGTTGGGCCTTCGGGTCATATGATGGACCTTCGGGTCAAATACCAGTACCAGACCTTCGGGTCATATGTTGGACCTTTGGGTCATTTGTTGGGCGCCAAATTATGTTGACGGTACTTGGTAGGCTTCGGCCATATGAGATGCACGTGCGGCATAGCTAAAACTCACCATCTGATGGGATCGATCCAACCTTTTATGTTGATTTTCTAGTTATCTTAATTGATTCTAGATATTTTTTGTTTCCAATTATCTGCAGGTAATTGGATATTTGTTGATATGAGTTCTGATTATCGTTTTTGATAATCGGATATTTATTGCTTCTGATTATCATTTTTGATAATTAGATATTTGTTGATTTGAGATTTGATTATCGTTTTTGATAATTAGATATTTGTTGATTTGAGATTTCCGATTATCATTTTTGATAATTAGATATTTGTTGATTTGAAATTTCTGATTATCGTTTTTGATAATCGGATATTTGTTGTTTCTGATTATCGTTTTTGATAATCGGATATTTGTTGTTTCTGATTATCGTTTTTGATAATCGAATATTTGTTGTTTCTGATTATCTCTGATTATCGTTTTTGATAATCGGATATTTGATGTTTCTGATTATCGTTTTTGATAATCGAATATTTGTTTCTTCTGATTATCGTTTTTGATAATTAGATATTTGTTGATTTGAGATTTCTGATTATCGTCTGTGATAATTAGATATTTGTTTATTTGAGATTTGATTATCGTTTTTGATAATTAGATATTTGTTGATTTGAGATTTCTGATTATCATTTTTGATAATTAGATATTTGTTGATTTGAGATTTCTGATTATCATTTTTGATAATTAGATATTTGTTGATTTGAGATTTTTGATTATCGTTTTTGATAATTGGATATTTGTTGATTTGAGATTTGATTATCGTTTTTGATAATTAAATATTTGTTGATTTGAGATTTGATTATCGTTTTTGATAATTAAATATTTGTTGATTTGAGATTTGATTATCGTTTGTGATAATTAAATATTTGTTGATTTGAGATTTGATTATCGTTTGTGATAATTAAATATTTGTTGATTTGAGATTTGATTATCGTTTTTGATAATTAAATATTTGTTGATTTGAGATTTAATTATCGTTTTTGGTGATTAGATAATTGTTGTTTTTAAATTATCTGGTTGATAACTAGATAATTGCAGTTTTGCGAATTGTGATTTGTGTTTTCTAATTATCTTTGTTGATAATTAGATTTTGTTGTTTTCTAATTATCATATCGATAATTAGATATTGTTGTTTTGTGGTTTCCGTATTCCAATTATCTAATTGATAATTGAATATTGCTGATAATTGCATTTATTCAGTTTTGTTGTTTTCTGATTATTTATTTGATAGTTAGATTTTGTTGAGAATTTGTGTATTTCTTTTATGGAAATTAAAAGATTTCTTTGGCGTTTGGGTTCTTAACCTTTATTTTTCTAGCTTAACCAGTTTATGTTAGTAAAATAATTGTTATTGATGACTTTAATTATGGAAACTGCGAGGACGCAATTTTTATAAGGTGGGGGGTCTGTAACAACCCGGGGTTTTACACCAGTTAGTTATCGTCATTGGATGATTAAAATTGCTAACAAATGGATATTGGAATTTTTTTTAATCGAGTTGAAAATTCGTTTAATAATTTGATAAAGGGTATGCAGGCTTTCGAATTAATTAGGTCCGTTCCCTTTTCAATTTATTCAGCCCGTTCCCTTTTGTTGAGATAAAGGTTGATACCCAATTTCCTTATTCTTTCGTTCATCTTTTCGAAAACCCTAAAACAAAATGCCGAAGAAATAAATGGCGGCTCTGTTCTTTTTTCGTTCGATCAAAATCAGGGTTACGAAAATTTGATGATGGCAACGTCAAATACTCGTGGCTTTCCTCGGTTGATTTCTCGGTCGCTTCAAATTGTTGAGCGCCTCCACTTGTTCGAGGTCGTCTTCGCGTCGATCTGGTTTGCTTGCCGATCAATTGTTGTGCTCTTCAAATCTAAGGTGAGTGAATTTCGATTTTACTCACATCTAATTCATTCTAGATTTTGTTTTCGTTTATATGTGTTTAATCTCCTTATTTGCGTTCGTATACATTTGTTTAAAGTTGTAACTGACTTGAGTTGGCCATTAATTTTCGTTTGGGTGTTTGAGATTGTTTTACTGCCTTTCCATTTGTACTCGAGTTTGAGTCTTGTTCATGTCGATATTTACACTGCTGCACTTGTGTCCACGGCTTCTGGTCGAGTTTACACTATCCAGTTTCATGGTGCATTGAACACCTCATTTGATCTACTTGCATTGTTTCATGTGTGCTCAATATCACTTGATGTTGTTGCTTCACCACTAAGCCTTATTCATGTATGTTTCATTTAGAATCTGCAGTGTTTTTGAGTGCAAGTATCATTTGCTTAACCCTTGCATATGTGTCTCTGTCCACTGTTGCATTATGTGTACCTGTTGGTCATGTCACTCCTTATATTTGTGATTCACTTCCTATTGCCTTGACTCTGCATAAACTCTCTGAGTTGCTCTGGCCCTGTTGCATACATGTTGCTTTTGCACAAGCCGTGCCTTATATTGGATTGTATATCCGGTTTTGCATTTGAGATATTTGATGTTGTCGAGTCAGTTTGCATTTTTTTACTTGGTAAGTCTCCAGTTTCATGTTGCCACCTTTTGAGCCTTCCATCTTTGTATATGCCTCTTGAGATTATTTGTTGCATACTTGTTGACTAATATACATTGCTGGAATAATTATTGTTGTTTGATGAACTTTATGCAGTATTCGTATCCTTGTCGTTTTTATTCGTTGTGCATATATATGTGGGATTATAAATATGTTGTATTTAAGTAGCTGTTGAGTCAGTGTCATTGGTATTTGAATCTCCGTTTGCTTTTGATTCGCTGATCTTTTGTGTATTTTCATGCTGTAGTGGCGAGGCAGTACACGCGTGCGTGTGCTGCAGCCCTACCAGAATTGACGTTTTTAAGTGATATTTCAATTGTTTGAATTGTTTTGTGTGTCCAATTCAATATTTTGAAATTCTATTTTGATTTGGTTTGATTTGATCATTTTGTTGTTATCTAATTATCTTATAGATAATTAGATTATGAATTTCTATTTATTTATTTAATAATTAGATTTTGTTGTTAATTGCCGTTTAGGCAATTCTGGTGTTTTCTAAATTATCTTCATTGATGATCTTTCATTTATCTTTGTTGATAATTTGAATCTGCTGATTTGTTGTTTAACACTGTTACGTGTTATATTTATCGTTATCCGATTTCCTTATTTAAGGATTGGATAGACGAGATTTATTTTGACTGTCGTCTATTTGTTGTTTGATTATTATTGCTTCTGTGCATTAATAACTGAGTTTGAATTAGACTGACCCTTGTATTATTTTCTTTTGAATTTAATACTCGGGTCAGACCGAGTTATTTCAGGCTGTAGATATCTTGCTTTGGGTTGCTGCTTGAGCTCTGAAGTCTCTTCATATCTTTTGGAGTAGTCGTCGTCATTTATAGTAGTCAGTGTATTTGTATAGGATGATATGTATTCATGTATATTATTGTCAATAATGTACTTGTATATGTAACTTCCAGTGTCGACAGTTGTAGTTGTATCATATGTATGGTATCACATATATTGTAACTGACATCAGTTATATACATATATGCATATATATATATATATATATATATATGACTTTTTATTATCTGTGTTCCGCATTTATCTTATCTGTGTTGTTATTATATATATTGTCCTAAACTATTATGAACCACGTAGTTCGTTTTATACTGGAATTGGATATGTCGAGGGGAGTAAATAAATAAGAGATGAAAAATAAAAATATATACCACTCTTATCGAGGTAACCAATACTAGTGTAAGGCCTAACTACGGATGGCCACTCCTATCCAGCCTTATTCTTCGTAATAACAGACAGTATTTCTTCTAATACTCTTTGTTATTGTGAGCATAGAGGTGGGGCGTCACAACAATGGTGCTTTTATTTTGATATACTTATCCAGTTTAACATGGCATCACATAACAATATGCATATAAGGGATCAACACATAACCATCAATCAACTTAAGTAAATGTTCAAGTTAATTGTATAGCATTATGGTGTTTTGTTCTGCTAATAGATGTCGTTTAGTTTTCATCATCATACGGGGTTACTTAAAGGTAAGCGACACAGAACTCCTTTGATTTAAAACAAACATGAAAAGAAAATAGTTTAAAACAAAACTAATTACTTGAACTCAAAGTGATTTTAAAACAATTAAAATCTTATTAATTTGAATCAAATCCTTGTTAAATAGTAATTAAACACTAATTAAAAGTAATTAAACCTTATTAAAACATAATTAACTTTAATCAAAGATTAATTTAAATAAAACCCCTTTTTAAAATAATAATTAATTAAAAATTATGTTAAATAATTAATAATTAATTTATCCTTAATTAAATAATTAAATAATAATTAACTTTAATTAAGTAGCAATTCATGATTAACTTAATTAGTTAACATTTAAGTATAAATACCATTTTTAATGAATGATTAAGTACTAATTACCTTTATTAATTAATTAATTTTAATAGTCATTAAATAAGTAATTAATTAAATAATTAAATAATTGTTCTCTAATTAATTAATTAAAGTTGGAAAATATTTCCAAAAAGATTTCTAAGTGAAAACAAGTTTAGATTATAAAAATAGTTAGATTTTTTCGAACTACGCGTATAGCGACTATCGCTATACGGACCCATAATTTTCAAAACTTGAAATTTTGATTTTCTAACTTTTTAAACTTCATATTTGAACTCTTGTCTTCTTTAAAACATGAAAATTAACTTTTGAAACTAGAATCAAAGATTTGAACTTGAAAACATTTCACTTTGAAACAAAAAAACAAACTTCGACAAAAACAGATTTCTACATTGCTTTTGGTTAGCGATTCGCTGGCTTAATGTCATGAACCCACATACAACACATACAACATTCAATCACAATACTACATCATAACGTTATAGCACAATCATATGCAAGAAAATATCTTCACAAATGCCAACTAATTTTTCCAATATTCAAGATATAATGTTTATCGTCTACTCAAACTTCGGCATAAGCAATCAACACCAAATCAACATATAATATTACTACATACTTAAGTAATATTTTAGCTCATAACTTTTACTAACTTTTAAAAAGTTAGTAACTTGAGTTTTAAAATATGAACTTTACTCATCGAACTTTCACTAAAACTTGAATTCGACCTAGATCTTGGTACTAACTTTCAAATGAGAAGACTTTTGATGCTTTTACACCGAAATTAGGCTCGGCCATGCATGTAATGGGCTCGACCATGGATGTTGTGGAGGATGTGGACTTATACGTCGGAAGAAAGGTGTCGTGTTGTTTGTAAAAGTGGTTCAGTGGGCTAAAGAGGAGATTTTGAGTAAAAATAAGTGATTTTTCTTACTTTATGATTTATGAAGAGAAGCCATGGATGTTTTTTCCCAAGCTCTTAGGAATTTTAGAAATGAAGATGGAGATTGTAAAATGAAAATGATGAAATTTTAGGAGTATTTATAGGCTTAGGAAAATATTTTAAATATATAAAGTGGTTATAATTAAATATACATACATGCATGCACCTCAGCCTTCCTCCCGCCCTATAGCACATCCTTCCCCCTTTTTCTTGCATTGAATCATGCTAGAACTTCCATGTGTGTGTACTAAAGTTATGGAGGTGATATGTATACATATAAGTGTATTTATATGCATACATATGCCTTTTATAACATAACTTGTCATATCCATGCTTATGTTAAAATATATATATATATAAGTTAATATACATAAGTATTCTTAACTAATACTATTCCTAACATATAAAAATGTATGCATGTTGCACCAAGTGTGCACAACGTTCCCGAGGGTGTCCAAAAGTCGAACTTTTGGAAAACGTTCTTCGGTCACATTTTCTATTTTTCTATGAACTATCTATTTTGGTAATAAAATTTTGATATCTATTTTATCATCATTATTAATTGATTAAAATAGGTTTATTTGATAATCAAAACCCATTTATTGATTATATAAAATATATTTAAGTAGGCCATTTCAAAGTGGCAAAATCCTAGGTCGTTACAAATCTATTTTATCATCATTTGTTATTATTTAATAGAGTTATATTATTTATTTATTTATTTTAATTATAAAACCTGTTATTTTAATATTTAAAATTTATTAAATATTCACGAATCAAGGTGGTAAAATTTCGGGACGTTATAAAGACCCAAAGGGGTTTCTCGCCATTATTTATTTAATGTAATCCGCATCTCATTTATATTTTTTATTGCTTATATCGATGTTCAGTTTAAATAATTATGACCGTCTATGTGAATTGTGTAAGTGTCCTTATAGTGATTTTTTGTTATATCGTCACTTGTTGAATATCATCTCCCTAAACCATTGTATGTTGAACTTGAGCTTGTATTTCACAAAACAGATGTTTAAAATTCATTAATCATTTTGGTTAATGATATTTGAAATTAGTCAATCATTTTAATTTAATTTATTAAATCATTTTAATTAATGATATTTTAAATTAATTAATCACTTTAGTTATTGGGATTTGAATTTAATTAATCATTTGAATAAATGATTTTTTAAATTTAATTAATCATTTTAATTAATGATGATTGAGTCTAATTAATCATTTTTTATTAAAGATATTTGGATTTAATTACTAATTGTAGTTAATGATGTTTGAATGTAATTATTTAGTTAATGATATTGGATTTAATTAATGATTTTAATTATTGGTGTTTTTAAAATTTAATTAACTATTTTGATAAAAGAGTTTAAAGTAAATTAACTAATTAAAAAAGGTGTTTTAAAATTACTTAATTGATTTCGTAAAAATGTTTTATAGTTAATTAATTAATTTGACAAAATTATTTAAAGATAACTAATTAAACTATTAAAAAGATAATAAAGTTGTAGCGACCCGACTTTCTATCACCAGAAAATCGCATCAGTAATTAAGAAAGAAAGGGATAGAAGAAGAAAAGAAAGAGAAAACAACACATCAGAATCTCACAGCGGAACGATTTAAATATAATATAGAACATATACATAGTATCATATACATCAGAGTACACAACTAAACATCTCAATTTCGACAGTTATAACATTCTGTCTAATACAATACAAGACATCACTTAGAATAACACATAGCGGAAACTCTAACCATATCTACACGCTGAAGCCTCCTGCTCCAAAGCTCCTCCAGAATTCGTCAAGAAATAACCTGAATCACTTGACTACTCATACAGAATATGAGTACCCAAGAGTTTAATAAAACAGAAAATAAACACTCGGGTCAGACAAGGGTCTGGTGTGAGTAAACGGTTTAAGATTGCTTAACTTTAGAAAATCCTTTGAAAAGAAAGGTATCACGTAAGACTTCCCACACATAAACATGGAAAAGTTTTTACCTTACGCTAACCAAAACATTTGATAGGAAATCCAGTGATATTATAATAGTGTCTAGGGTTTTCAAATAAATATGAAATAGCCGAAATTGTTACATGATTAAATTCCAGCTACTAGCCACAGAAGTGGGTAATACAAACAAAACCGTAGGGTCTCGTAGGGAAAATGGGTTTCCATCAATGGCAGGGATACTGGGGTACCGCCCGTCATAGTACGTGGCCTAGATCACCGTACCGAGGATTACTCCCTTCATCCCCCGCAACACAAGGCCGGGACCATTCCTTACTGAACAGTCCCAAACAAGACCACCCCGCAGTTGGCTGCAGATCCAACTGCCCACACAGCCGAAATAAAAGGGACCTTTAGATAGGGATGTATCTTGCTCTCCAGTGGGAGCGACCCACGAAGCCTTGATGCACCTCCCCTGTTTTAGCCATTCCCGGTTGATGAGGCTTGAGGCTGCGATTACCTTTATAGGACCAATTATCTTAGAATGCTCATCGTCCGCCTGACGATGTGCTGAAAGCATTCAATCCATACAAGTTCGTTCCGGGTTCGAACGAAACCGAAGGCACTCTCTCGATGCACTCGTTTTGGAATCACCCTCAGAGTCAACGACTATAGCCCTTGCACTCTAAACCACCATCTCGAATCTATAAGCACTATTCCGTCAAACTCATTACGGAATCACCCACAGAGTTATACTGACGTATAGCCCTTACACCTCGAGTCTTCACTTTCTCCACTTAGATTAACGACCTAACGTTTAATTGGAATCGATGTGGTTTTCGGATCCCAAATATGGAAACCCGATCCCAGTCTCATCGAAACCAAACGCTATTTTAATGTTCAAGTTGTACTTAAGGGATTTTAAACAATAGATATTCAGAAATATCACTTAGCATAAATAGATGTATTCACAACACAGATAGATAAGCATCTATTATCACATACATCTATACATATCACAAAGCAGCATATATATCACACTCAGATATAGCATATTCACATCATCACCCATCAATCAATATCATCCAACAACAACCAATAATATTAGCTCATTCAATGATATATATCATCAAATCATTAATCATTCACAAACAAGTTTGATTCAAACTTGATTAATTTAATTAATCCTTAAATTAAATTAATCCTTAATTAATCACTTGGATTATCTTCAATCCAATTTCTTATTCATTTATTAGTTACAAATTAATTAATTAACAAACATCACTAAATTATCCATCTCAATTAATCTTCCCTGATTAATTATCACTTAATTACTTTAACTCATTCTCTTCAAATCTCTTTCTTTGTTTTCAATAGTTCTGCATGGGATCTTTGCGTGATGAGGAAGGTTGGGAGGAAGTGAGAAGGAAAAGAGGCAAGGCACCAGCATCTTCGGGTCCGGAAACCAGAATCAATTTGGGAGGCAGATCTGGGACAACCTCTGGTCGGAGCAGTGGGAACAAGCCAAAGGCGGATAATCCTGCTCGGAATTTCAATGAATTTCAGAAATCCAAAAAGAAAGGATTCAATCTAATAGGGTACAATTCGAAAATCAAATTTACTGTTTCAAAAAACGCCAAAAAATTTTCATACAGTGAGGCAGTTAAGATAGGAGCAGTCGGAGACTTGGGCAACCTAGATCATGAATATATAGAGCCAAAAATTTCTGATGGTAAAAGGATTGGTTCACTATCATCCGAAGCCATCAAAGAAGCGGAGGATGGATGGGACTCATGTATTTTGCTGTATGTTGTTCGTTATAAACCATGGCTGAAAACTTTTGAAGGGTATGCTAACAGAGTTTGGGTAACTCAGAAACCATTTTCTGTTCACTCAAGGAATAATGGTTTTTTTGGGGTAAGGTTTGGTTCGGAGGAGGATTGTAGTAAGATCTTGAAATCAGGTCCTTGGTTCATAGACCGAAACTTGATTATAATGAAGCGATTATCACCAGAAATGAAGACAGACAGAGATCTACTTACATCTTTGCCCATGTGGGTTAGACTCCCAGGATTGAGTTTTAAATTATGGGGTAATAAGGCCATTAGTGCCTTAACAAGTACTATTGGAGTCCCGATTAAAATGGACGAGGCCACAAAAAATAAAACTAGGCTGGCTTATGCCAGAGTTTTGATAGAAGTTAATGTTAACTACGGAATGCCAAACAGCATAGAAGGCATGGATGACGAAGGGAGGAGTTTTCTTTAGGAGGTGGAGTACGAGAATCCTCCTCCGATTTGTGATAAGTGCGTGTGTTTCGGACACGCAGCAGGAGATTGTCCAATGATTAAGACTTGGGTTCCAAAACAAAATCAATCAGCAACCCTGGAGAATGAAAACCAAGGAGAACTAATTCATATTGGAGGATCGGAAGATATAGGGGAGGAAGCGGGAAAAGACAGCAATAAAGGATCAAGCAGGCAAGAGGGATACCATGAATCCTCAAATACAGAGCTTCGGAAGGACAACCAGTCAATTGAGGGTGATAACCGGCTTTGCGTTGAGGACGACACAAGGACAATGGATCATCCCCAGGATCAACAAAATAATTTAGAGGAAAATGATAACTACTATACAGTTGAGAAGGCTCAAGAGGAAGACAAGTCTACTGACAACACGTTGGAGATTGCAACTAGTGGTATTCGTACCCCGGTGGCCGAGAATGACACCAACCTAGACCAATTCGAGACCTTTAATCCTGAGGGATCAATGGTCACGACAATCCTGAATCTCTCAACTCAGAAATCTCCTTCAAATTATGTCACAATTCTAAAACGTCCCTCAATACCACCGGACGTTCCTTTAATTACTGAGCCTTTACTTTCTAATGAAATATGTTTTGAAGATTGTACTGTTAATAATGTTAATTTTAAGAGAGGTACTGAGTCATGTATTGATATACAGGTACTGGAGAATCTGGATCAAGATGAAGGAACATCAGAAGCGATGGAGGATCAGAATACATATGATAATGAAGATCCAGTACTGGAGGAGTATCCAATACCATAGGATCAGAATAAAGAATTAGAGAACATTTAGAAAGACAAGTTGGTTCGTAAAAATCCCAAGTGGGTTCAGATGTTAGGCATTTCTGCCGAGGATAAAATGGAGTCCACTAGAAGCAAGTTGCAGAGGACTCGCAGTAATAGAGGTACGTAATGTCAATCGCTTGCTGGAATGTAAGAGGGTTTCATAACCCCAACAGAATGAAAGAGGTGAAACATCTTATAAACAAGTTCAAAATAAGTTGTTTTGGAGTTTTAGAAAATAAATTATCGCTTTCGGACATTAAGAAGCTCAAAAAGAATATGGATTATGGATGGAAAATAATAAGCAATGTTTCGTGTTATTACAAATGTAGAATTCTTGTTTTCATTGATGGAAATTCTTGGGATTATAATTATATAAGTATGAGTGAACAACATATTACTTTGGAATTGATCAACATCACAAACTTCAAATGCAATTTATCTTTTGTTTATGCTCAGAACTATATAAATCTTAGGAAAAGACTATGGGATAACTTACAGGAGGATGCTATCAGTATTTATAGACCCTGGCTTGTTCTCGGGGATTTCAACTGCATTCGTAACCCCGCAGACAAAAAGGGAGGAAACCCGGTAGCATTTGGGAGTTTGTTTGAACTAGAAGACATGTCTAGATATACAGGCCTTAATGAGATCAATATCAAAGGATATGAATTTTCTTGGTGGTCTGGCCATAGTCGTAACATTTTCTCAAAGATTGACAGGGTTTTCGCAAACTTGGATTGGATTAATTCTTTTTCGGACTTTTCGGCTGAATTCCTTCCCCCTTCGGTGAGTGATCACAATGCTATTGTAGTCTCACTTTTCCGTTTTACTAGGGATAAGAATAGACCATTTAAGTTTATGAATCACTGGCCACTGTGTGATCAATACTTTCCCTTGATTGACAAACTCTGGAAATCTAATCAAGAAGACCGCCCTTTATACCAAATCATTTCTATCCTTAAGAATATCAAGAGGGGACTTAAGCTATGGAGTGCCAAACTCCGAAATACTAAGTCAGAGGTTAAAGATCAGAGAGAGAACTGTTCTAGACTTCAGAAACTTTTGGAAAAATCAAATAATCCTAGTTTAGCAACAGAGTTTCAATTTGCCAAAAACAATTTGGAATTGGCACTTAGAAAGGAATTTCTGGATACACAGCAAAAGGCTAAATGTGACTGGCTGACGATGGGAGATGAAGCCTCCTCCTTTTTCTATGCAAAAATGTCTAGCAGAAGAAGTGGCAGGAATTTGACCAGAATAGAGATAGATGGAAAGACGATTCCTGAAGACAAGTTTACGGAGTCGGCCATTGAATTCTATAAACGGGCCTTCAATCGTTCTGTAGGAGACCAGTTCCCAGAAATCATTTGTAAATCGATTATCACAGAATATGGGGCTAATTTTTTGAATGACAGAATTTCTATGGAAGAAATCAAATCTGCCTTATGGGAAATTAAGGACACAACATCCCCAGGACCTGATGGTTTTAATTCCAAGTTTTTTAAAATCATTGGAACGTATCGAAAGATCTAATATGTAAGGCCTTAAATGATCTCTTTCAAAAGAGTCAAATCATAAAGGAATGGAACCATACTTTCCTACATCTGATTCCCAAAAAAGTTCACTCCACTAATATCCAAGATTTTAGACCCATTGCCTGTTGTAATACTTTGTATAAGGGTTTCACAAAAATTTTGTGCAACAGACTAGTCCCCTTCATGGATAAGTTGGTGTCCCAGAACCAGATGGAATTTATTAAAGGCAGAACTATTGGGGACGGTATTTTACTTGCACACGAAATCATAAGGGGTCTCGGAAGAAAGAATAACAAATATATGTGTATTAAAGTTGATTTAAAAAAAGCTTACGATTCGATTAACAGATCTTTCGTAATACACATGTTAAATAGCATGGGATTTCCAAATAAATGGGTGAGAGTCATCGAAAACATCATAACAACTCCTGTGTTCTCGATCATTTCAAATGGGGAAGCGCATGGATACTTCAAAAGTTCAAACGGTCTCAGGTAAGGAGATCCCCTTTCCCCGATTCTTTTCACCTTGGTTATGGAATATTTTTCTCTTTTGATGGACGAAAAAGTCAGGGAAGGGTTAATTTCTCCCATCACAGAATTTAATAACAAACTGACGCACCTTATCTATGCTGATGATATAATTGTCTTTTCTAAAGCAACTGTGCAGTCAGCAACAGCCATAACAGAAGTCTTCAATAACATGAAGAATATTTCAGGCCTGGAATTAAGTTGTGAAAAATCTAATGTTTTCTTTGGTAAAGGGGTGGAGAATTGCAATGATATTAGCACCATCCTCAATGTTCAGCAATCAGAACTTCCAGTACGATATTTGGGCATTCCGTTGTCTAGCACTAATTTGAGGGATAAAGACTGTGTTCCTTTGATTGAGAAGATTAAGATAAAAGTAGGAGGATGGGAAACCAGAATGCTCAGTTTAGCTGGGAGACTTGAACTCATAAAATCAACCATCTACCCTATAATTCAATTTTGGATGCAATGTTTCCGACTTCCAGTTTCTACTGTACAAAAAATTAAACATCTGATTCTTAATTTTCTATGGAAAAGCCGTAATAGTAAAATTCCTTGGGATATTCTTTGTAGAGAAAAGGAAGAGTGAGGAATGGGTTTGAGGAATCTTGAAGAGTTGAACAAAGCGTTATATGTAAAGTTGATTTGGAGAATTATAAATGAAGAAGGCATCTGGGCAAAATACATGAAATATAAATACATTGGAAATAAAAGCTTTTGGGAAATTTCTGAGAGATCGGATGATTCGGGAGTGTGGAAATTTATTTTGAGGAACAGACAGGAGGCTCGAAAATGTCTTTCCCTCAATATCATAGACGGTAAAACCACGTCCCTATGGTTTGACCCTTGGTTAAACGGTAGTTCCATAATGGAGCGATTTGGCAGAGATGCTGCAATTAGAACAGGTACCGAAAACATGCTTCTAAGTAAGATCATTAAAAACGGCGCGTGGAAGTGGGATGAGATAAGTTTTCTTTATCAAATACACGTAGAAATAGAAGGAATATCGATTCATAAGGACAGAGAGAGGGACTACTGGACCTGGAAATGCACTAGGGACGGGTTATACCAATTCAAGAAAGTCTAGAATTCGATTAGAAATAGATTTGAAACTAAAAGCTGGTCGTCATTAGTATGGAATAAAGTTCATGTCCCAAAAATGGCGGTTTGCCTTTTTAAAGCCATTAATGATTTTTTACTTACCAAAGAAAGGCTGGTGCAGAAGCAGATAGCAGTGGACCCTATTTGCATTTTATGTAATAAACACAAAGAAAATACAGACCATCTATTCTTTCAATGTGATTATTCAGAGAAAATTTGGCTATGGAGTTGCAAAATTTTTTTCACTTATCCAAAATGTGCTCTCATTTCATTTGAAGGACGATTTACAGAAAATAGTCTCTTCAACTAGGGGAAGGAATCTAAACTCAGACTTATTTCAACTTTCGATATCAGTATGTGTGTGGCATATATGGAAGGAAAGGAACGAAAGAATTTTTCAGAACAAATTCACCAATCATACAGAGACTTGCAATAAAATATTTCAGACTATGAACATCAGAATGGTGAAATCTAAGTTCTACAAAAACATCACTGATACGAAAGATATAATTGCAAGGAAATGGGGTTATACCTCCCAACGCTGAATTGGGGCATCTTCGTTATCATATGTGATGATCTCTCGCTTCTGAGTCTTTGCTCTTGGTCTGAGGTTCTTTCTGTACCTGTTTTAATTTACATTGATCTCTCTCACTCTCTTATAATTACATATTAAATCACAATTTTCAATACACTTTGAAATAGTTTGTAAATCCAGTAATAGGAATCTTTGAAGCTCAGGTCAACCTTCTGTACAAATCTTTCATTACAAATCTGGTAAAAGCATACGAATCGAAGATGGTTAGATTCTTGAGCTAAGTTTTAAAGTATAACTTTAAGAGTTCCAAAGACGTACCTTGCTTAAATCAATGGAACTCTACACTGCCATTTGTCCGCCAAGCGCCAAGATCCAGTGGGTCATCTCAAACAAATCTCGTTTCTGAACAGGGAAAGCATACGAAAAGAAATCAGTTAGATTCTTGGGCTATGTTTTAAAGTATAACTTTAAGAGTTTCAAAGACGTATCTTGCTCAAACCAGTGGAGTTCTTGTCACTGCCATTTATTTCGTCAAACGCCAAGATCCGGTGGAGCTTTTCTCTTTCGCACATATCTCGTTACAGATCTGAAAAGAAAATGGTTAAATCTCTTGCAAATTGAAGAGTTATGAATGAATACTTAACTGAAAGAGATACAATATAGTATCTTGCTCGAAACTGTGGAAATCTTTTGCTCTCAACTACTAGTTTCAGCGAGTAACCTGCAAAGTCCAAAAGATTTCAGTCAAACCTTCATTTAAAAGACAAAAGACTTCTATTTTCAGAAAGACAGATACTTATCTGTCCTTGAAAACTAGCGACGTTCCATCTTCTGTAGTAGTCTCAGATCTGCTAAGCATAAGTCGTTGTTGAGCATGAAAAGTCTCGAATTTCTCTCGGCCGCCATTACTGAGTCTACCGAGTTTTAAAGTAATATTCTATTTACGGAAAGAGAATACGAAGTGAGTTGTTAGGGTTGCGGAACTGAGTTTCCTTTATTATTACGAGAGAAGTCTCGAAGAATTGGGTAAACGGGTGGATTTAGTTTGTGTTTTGTGGGCCTAGTTATCTATTTCGGGCCTTAATTAGTATAGTTGATAGTCACGTATTAGTAGTAGGAATATATTCGTGGGCCTAGTGATCTATTGCTTATATCAATGGATATATTGTATTTGACTAAGACTGGCAGATGTAAATACTTTTACTCGTTCTAATAGAAAAGTTTGAACCATTCTTCAAAAAAAAATTATTACTTAATTACCATATTAATTAATCATCCTGATTAATTACTTCCAAATTATACTAAGTAATTACCTCTTAATTACCTTCTACAATTAATCAATCCATGATTAATTATTCTCTAATTATTCTGATAATTATTCCTTAATTATTTTTTAATCAATTACACTTGATTAATCACTTTTAATTAAATACTTGATTAATTACTTCTAATTAATCACCTTTGCTTAATTACTTTAATTACATTTAGTAATTAAAACTTAATTATAAATTAATTATTCTTAAATTATTAATTAACAATTAATTAATTATTTTCATTAATTAATGATTACATTATTAATTAAATTTCTTTCTTAATTAATTACTTTTACAAGTAATTAATCACTTAATTAATTACTCTTAATCCTTTTATTAATTAATCATTAGTCAAATAATTTAAACCTTTAACTATTAATTAAGTCTTTAATTAATAACTAAAGTGATTAACTCTTAATCACATTTACTTAATTACTTTTAATAATGTAATTATCCTTTATTTAATTACCTTTAGTAATTAACCACTTAATTACTTTAATTACTTTCCTAAGTAATTATATTAATTCAAAGTGATTATCTTAATTAATCACAAATTAATTACTTAATTAACTATTTAACTTAATCATTTAAAATTAATTGAATGATTCTTAACTTATTATATTAAAAGATTCTTAATTAAGAAACCATTATCTTAATTAAATCATTTATTAACAAATAAAACTCGATAATTAAAAATAATTTTATTATCTCAATTATCTTTACAAATTTAATTATCGTTAAATAATTCAAATTCTAAATTACTCAATATAATCTTTATTATAATTGATAACCCAATTTTAAATCATTAAACTTTATTTGAAATAAAATATAACATTTATAAATCAATTGTAATTAAACACATTTTAAATTGAACTTTGAAATCTTTAAAACCTTTCTAAAGTTCTTTAATAAAAATTTAATACAAACTTAGTTTCAAAATCCACTTATTTTATTTAAAACTTTCATATTTATTATATATAAAACTTGTTTAACCATAATTTTGAAACAAATTTAGTTTTATATATAAACTTATTTAACTTTGTTTAAAACTTTAATCATTTACAAATCATATCATCTTTGTTTTAAATTTTAGAAACCTTACTGTTAAATATTTTAAAACTTTTAAACTCAAACTTTAAACTGCAGAACCCACAACAAAAACACGCTCAATACAACTCGAGCTAACCCACAAAACTCACGCGTACAACCCCAAGTTAACACACGATTACTCCAAGCTAAACACCCCAACCCACTTCGAGCCCATCCAACAAAAACACGAGACATACTTCGAATCCCCCTTCTTCTACCAGAGTCCATTACCCCATTCTTCTTCCTGATGCACACAGTAGTGCACGTCAACGTGCACAACCAACTTCGCCAACGACGAACCCTTCTCTGGTCATCATCAGGTCGCACTAGACCCCGGCATCCATACACACAACCCAGAAAACCAAATCTCGATCAAAATCGAAATTTGACTGTCGAACCAAAAAGGCCTGAACCCAATGACCAACAGAGTAGATCACCGCCGACGAACTATCAATCGTGACGCCTTGCCATCCTTACCCAAGCTACATCACAACCCCTCCTAACCTTCGGCAACAACCCTATCACCTCCGGTTACTTCACGTTGCCGCGAAACCCAACATAGCTAATCAACCGAAAACTGGTACAAAACCCTAATTGATCGAATTCCGATCATCACAACTCAATAAAAATTACGATAGTAATTTTCCTATGATCAACGACACACCATCCACCTTTAACCCAAACCACGACCTCTAATTCGTCGTAGTTCGTCATTATTTGGCCGAGATACCCAAAACAAGAAACTCGAAAATTCTCCCTGAATTCAAATCTAAAAATCAAGATACAAATCTTAAAAATCATGATTTTACATTATGAATCCAATTATGAGATCAAAAAATAAAATTGTTTTAATAATTTTTAACCCAATTTATTCTTTTTACTGTAAATTTTTAAAATTCAAGTTAATCATACATTTTTAAAATCTATAACCATTTTTAGATGATGAACTACTTGATTTTAAACATTTTCTACTTACATATCAAAAGTCAATATGAATTCAATATGGAATTATTGATTTAATTAGGAAGTTGGAGCCTGTTATATTATATAGAACACAAATATATTTCACAGGCAGAACAAATATACCCAATTCAAACATGCATTCAGATTTAAATCTAATATCCCATCAACATCATGTTATTCAATCCTAGAAACAAGTTGAATCCAATGTTCAAACTGTTTTTAAAAGATTATTTACTCACCTTTTAGTTTTGCAGAAAACAGAAACTATATGCTTTCCAGGCTTTGGTTTCACTGCATTTTTTTTCCAGGCTTACATTTTTTTTTTAAACTTAAATCTAATTTGAATTAAATGCATCAGATAAACAACATGATATGATCAGAATAATAAGTTGAATTCCAAGGTTAAACTGTTTTTAAAAACTTCATTTACTCACCATGGATTTGCAGAAGACAGAACTGCATGATTGTTCCAGGCTTCAATTTCCTTTGCATGTTGAATTTAAATCCTGAATTATTTGATTCCAGCTCTTGCATGTTGAAATCAATCTACTTGTAATTGATTTCTGAGTTGCTTGATAATTTTGAAGGTGATTTTGCATTTGATTTGAATATCCAGATTTACAGATTTGCAGTAACATCTTCTTATTCTTTTTTTTACTGATTTCCTTTTTGATTTGCATGCATTTTTGATCTTTGTTTTGATTTTGTATCTTTCTTTTGTATTAAGTTTTGAGTTTGAATAAAATGTTTCAGCTGAAAAATAGAACCTAACTTTTATTTACAATTAGATTTTAAATTAAATTATTAGAGAGGAAGACATTTGTCACATTCAAGTTCTAATTTACTTACACCTATACCAATTAATTTACATTTGTCTTAACACATATCTAAAAGTTTAACAAGTGTTATTATTGTTAAATTAATGTTTTATAAATGTTACTTCTTTTTATTGTATAATTATTAAGCTATGTATATGTAATTATGTAATATAGAAATATGTATTTACCTTTTTAATAAATATTCATGTAAATTTAAATAACTTATATTTTGATTTATTTTATATAAAATATGTTTATAAGCTTAAGATATCTATTTTAATTCTTTATATAGAAATTTTAAAACAATTTATCTTATGTTAAAATTAAAATGAAAGATTATTAAAACAAATGAACTTTTATTTTAAATCTTAAATATCATTTCCAAAAGTATGAATCAAATTAACTTTTCAAATCACAAATTATATACATATTAAAGTTTGAAAACACTTATTAAATTCAGGTTAATAAAATTCCTATTTCAAATATATACATATATAAAATATATATACACATTTCAAATAGAAAAACATTCTAACATTAAATTTATTAATTTCCATATTAAATTTTAAAACAAATCTCAAATTACAATATATACATTCATATATATTACAATTTGAATATAAAGTTTTATTACATTAAAAACTTCTTATTTACTAAACTAAATATTTCCAAATCAAATCATTATAAACTTCAAAAGAATTAATCTTGCCTATATATATGTATATTGTTAAGAAAATATTAATAGACATTAACAAATTATTATTTTCAGCCTTAAAATAAATCTTAACTGCCAATTTATAATGTAAAATGATCAAATCAATTTAATTACTATCAAAGATTATTAAATTGATATTGCTCAAAATTCCGGGTCGTTACATTCCTCCCCCTTAAAAGAATTTCGTCCCCGAAATTTAAAACCAAAGATAATTTATTAACCCAGCTACAGAATTTAAATTTTTAACCAGCAATCATACAATCAATCATAGCAACCAATTCAAACAAACAATTTTATCTATCCAGAAAAATTCTGAATAGAACTTACTAATATTATCTAGAGTTTCCAGATACCTATACTAGAATACTCGCTCTACAGAATCTTAAATAACTACACTACTAAAACCAAGAACTCCCTCACCTGATTCTACAAATCTGAACAAAATATCAGACTAAACTCAAAACCAACTCAACTAGCAGATTCCTTCTGAACTGCTGGTTCTATCACTCAAAGAATCATACACATATTCCTCAGAGATATGTGAAATACAATGAATTCCAACTATCCAAACTGGCAATTAAATCCTGTAGATCAAAATCTAATCTCTAGAGAACACAGATAAAACTCAAAATACTTCTGGAGCTAACTTACCAGTTTTACCCAATCTTATATCTCCTTTGATTGGATAAAACCAAATCAATATCCAAACTCTAACAGCACATTCCAAAATTTCTCAGTTCTTAACTGCACAACTCTTCAGATGCTCTGAGTCACCTCCAATATTCCTGATCAGCCTAACTCTTGCTGATTGCTCCATGAAACAACAGCACCAACTCAAACCAAATCTCCAGGTCCTACTCAACAAATTGGCTTTTCCAAGAATTTGCTGAAATCCAAAACACGACTCTATACCATCAGCATCAATGGACTTCAAACCTATATCTCAAATCTGAATAGCCAAACAGTTGTACTAGACAACCAAACCTTCCAAATCCAGAAAATTCCTTCATACTTGAATTTCCTGTAGAAATCCCTTACTGCAACTCCTGGTTGCTCCCATTCTAGAATAATTCCCAACTGGCTTCCGCTGCACAACTCTGATCTATAGCAGATAAGAATGCTATTGAAGAATTCAAGCACAATCTTTCTCCAAACACAGTTTATCCCATTCATAAAAATCTTAGTGACCATTCTTCTTGGTCAAGCATCTAAACAGAATCTTAACTTAGAATAAGATGATCAATCCTTCTTCAAAGAATCCTGAGCTGCCTCACCAAATTTTTCTTGCTTTAAGAGTCATCCCACTATATGGTTGAACCATCAAAATTACTCCTGAATTCCAAGTCGATAAGAGAACTCAATCTCTGATTCGGGTAGACCTCAGCTTTCCTCAAAAACATCTTGAGAATCTCCGACTACTTCCATATCTTTTACCCCTATATGAGATGCCTCAATCTCAAACCAAAGAATAGTCAAAGATTTCCAAACAAATCGCAAGTCACTTCCGCGATCTCACTTAGTTCAGATTCCAAAAGAACTATCTCCCCAACTAGGACAGCTTTTCCTAATCAAGATAAATCTTTCCAGAATGGCTCACCTATCAGAAAAACTGATAGATCACTTTCAACAAATATCTCGCTCTGTTGAGCCTTCCGAAGAAAAGAATAAGCCTTCACTATCTGCTTGGTCTGCTGATAGTAGAATCTCAAAGATTACTGAATCATCGAAGAAACAGATCCACGCTGCTGCTTTCAAACTTCACTTCAATGATACAGCTAAGCCAAAAGATCATTCTTAACCAAAAACTCCTTGAAACTCAAGACTAACACCCAATTCCACCAAAAATCTTCTCAAGATACTCGGCTCCAAACCAAAAACCAACCACTTATCTTCATAAGGAAAACAAATGAGACCATGTCCGAAATGAGGTAACTCATTGACCTTAGTCTCATACTTCAATAAAGATAAGACACCCTTACTTAAGATCCAGAGAATCTCTAAACATCTGAACCTTCCCTGCAGTAGACATCAATGCTCTTCCAACACCATCTAAATCTGGCTCCAAAAGAAACATCTTCAGAACCATCTATGGAAACTGCATCTCATCATAGCAATTCCTTCTTGAAGCCATCAAGATACTCTTACCTGCTTCTGCTCAACTGACAACTCAACTCTAGGAAATCCCGCTCACTCGAGAGCAAATTAACATCACACTTCAAGAATATACTCCAATTCTTGAAAAAGACATCCTTTGGACTCAAAGAAATCCTTTCTACAATCCATAAAACTTATTCGAGACAGAATTAGGTCTACAATCTCGATAAACACATCTCCAACCACAACATATAAGCCTCAACCAATAGTGGTAGTCGTGTTACACACACTTCTACCTTATCTACCTTTATAACCTATGTTGGAAAATCCGAACAGATAACCCAACAGATTAGGTTGATATATAAATATATTTATATAAAAATTACAAGTACGCTCTCTCAAGATAGACACTACTCCAGAGCCTAGGTATTCACTCAACCTAACGCTCCGATACCAACTGTAGCGACCCGACTTTCTATCACCAGAAAATCGCATCACTAATTAAGAAAGAAAGGGATAGAAGAAGAAAAGAAAGAGAAGAAAGAGAAAACAACACATCAGAATCTCACAGCGGAACGATTTAAATATAATATAGAACATATACATAGTATCATATACATCAGAGTACAAAACTAAACATCTCAATTTCGACAGTTATAACATTCTGTCTAATACAATACAAGACATCACTTAGAATAACACACAGCGGAAACTCTAACCATATCTACACGCTGAAGCCTCCTGCTCCAAAGCTCCTCCAGAATTCGTCAAGAAATAACCTGAATCACTTGACTACTCATACAGAATATGAGTACCCAAGAGTTTAATAAAACAGAAAATAAACACTCGGGTCAGACAGGGGTCTGGTGTGAGTAAACGGTTTAAGATTGCTTAACTTTAGAAAATCCTTTGAAAAGAAAGGTATCACGTAAGACTTCCCACACATAAACATGGAAAAGTTTTTACCTTACGCTAACCAAAACATTTGATAGGAAATCCAGTGATATTATAATAGTGTCTAGGGTTTTCAAATAAATATGAAATAGCCGAAATTGTTACATGATTAAATTCCAGCTACTGGCCACAGAAGTGGGTAATACAAACAAAACCGTAGGGTCTCGTAGGGAAAATGGGTTTCCATCAATGGCAGGGCTACTGGGGTACCGCCCGTCACAGTACGTGGCCTAGATCACCGTACCGAGGATTACTCCCTTCATCCCCTGCAACACAAGGTCGGGACCATTCCTTACTGAACAGTCCCAAACAAGACCACCCCGCAGTTGGCTGCAGATCCAACTGCCCACACAGCCGAAATAAAAGGGACCTCTAGACAGGGATGTATCTTGCTCTCCAGTGGGAGCGACCCACGAAGCCTTGCTGCACCTCCCCTGTTTTAGCCATTCCCGGTTGATGAGGCTTGAGGCTGCGATTACCTTTATAGGACCAATTATCTTAGAATGCTCATCGTCCGCCTGACGATGTGCTGAAAGCATTCAATCCATACAAGTTCGTTCCGGGTTCGAACGAAACCGAAGGCACTATCTCGATGCACTCATTTTGGAATCACCCTTAGAGTCAACGACCATAGCCCTTGCACTCTAAACCACCATCTCGAATCTATAAGCACTATTCCATCAAACTCATTACGGAATCACCCACAGAGTTATACTGACGTATAGCCCTTACACCTCGAGTCTTCACTTGCTCCACTTGGATTAACGACCTAACGTTTAATTGGAATCGATGTGGTTTTCGGATCCCAAATATGGAAACCCGATCCCGGTCTCATCGAAACCAAACGCCATTTTAATGTCCAAGTTGTACTTAAGGGATTTTAAACAATAGATATTCAGAAATATCACTTAGCATAAATAGATGTATTCATAACACAGATAGATAAGCATCTATTATCACATACATCTATACATATCACAAAGCAGCATATATATCACACTCAGATATAGCATATTCACATCATCACCCATCAAAAATATCATCCAACAACAACCAATAACATTAGCTCATTCAATGATATATATCATCAACATTAATCATTCACAAACAAGTTTGATTCAAACTTGATTAATTTAATTAATCCTTAATTAATCACTTGGATTATCTTCAATCCAATTTCTTATTCATTTATTAATTACAAATTAATTAATTAACAAACATCACTAAATTATCCATCTCAATTAATCTTCCCTGATTAATTATCACTTAATTACTTTAAGTAATTATTACTTAATTACCATATTAATTAATCATCCTGATTAATTACTTCCAAATTATACTAAGTAATTACCTCTTAATTACCTTCTACAATTAATCAATCCATGATTAATTATTCTCTAATTATTCTGATAATTATTCCTTAATTATTTTTTAATCAATTACACTTGATTAATCACTTTTAATTAAATACTTGATTAATTACTTCTAATTAATCACCTTTGCTTAATTACTTTAATTACATTTAATAATTAAAACTTAATTATAAATTAATTATTCTTAAATTATTAATTAACAATTAATTAATTATTTTCATTAATTAATGATTACATTATTAATTAAATTTCTTTCTTAATTAATTACTTTTACAAGTAATTAATCACTTAATTAATTACTCTTAATCCTTTTATTAATTAATCATTAATCAAATAATTTAAACCTTTAACTAATTATTAATTAAGTCTTTAATTAATAACTAAAGTGATTAACTCTTAATCACATTTACTTAATTACTTTTAATAATGTAATTATCCTTTATTTAATTACCTTTAGTAATTAACCACTTAATTACTTTAATTACTTTCCTAAGTAATTATATTATATTAATTCAAAGTGATTATCTTAATTAATCACAAATTAATTACTTAATTAACTATTTAACTTAATCATTTAAAATTAATTAAATGATTCTTAACTTATTATATTAAAAGATTCTTAATTAAGAAACCATTATCTTAATTAAATCATTTATTAACAAATAAAACTCGATAATTAAAACTAATTTAATTATCTCAATTATCTTTACAAATTTAATTATCTTTAAATAATTCAAATTCTAAATTACTCAATATAATCTTTATTATAATTGATAACCCAATTTTAAATCATTGAACTTTATTTGAAATAAAATATAACATTTATAAATCAATTGTAATTAAACACATTTTAAATTGAACTTTTAAATCTTTAAAACCTTTCTAAAGTTCTTTAATAAAAATTTAATACAAACTTAGTTTCAAAATCCACTTATTTTATTTAAAACTTTCATATTTATTATATATAAAACTTGTTTAAACATAATTTTGAAACAAATTTAGTTTTATATATAAACTTATTTAACTTTGTTTAAAACTTTAATAATTTACAAATCATATTATCTTTGTTTTAAATTTTAGAAACCTTACTGTTAAATATTTTAAAACTTTTAAACTCAAACTTTAAACTGCAGAACCCACAACAAAAACACGCTCAATACAACTCGAGCTAACCCATAAAACTCACGCGTACAACCCCAAGTTAACACACGATTACTCCAAGCTAAACACCCCAGCCTGCTTCAAGCCCATCCAACAAAAAAACGAGACATACTTCGAATCCCCCTTCTTCTCCCAGAGTCCATTACCCCCTTCTTCTTCCTGATGCACACAGTAGTGCACGTCAACGTGCACAACCAACTTCGCCAACGACGAACCCTTCTCCGGTCATCATCACGTCGCACTAGACCCCGGCATCCATACACACAACCCAGAAAACCAAATCTCGATCAAAATCAAAATTTGACTGTCGAACCAAAAAGGCCTGAACCCAATGACCAATAGAATAGATCACCGCCGACGAACTATCAATCGTGACGCCTTGCCATCCTTACCCAAGCTACGTCACAACCCCTCCTAACCTTCGGCAACAACCCTATCACCTCCGGTTACTTCACGTTGCCGCGAAACCCAACAGAGCTAATCAACCGAAAACTGGTACAAAACCCTAATTGATCAAATTCCGATCATCACAACTCAATAAAAATTACGATAGTAATTTTCCTATGATCAACGACACACCATCCACCTTCAACCCAAACCACGACCTCTGATTCGCCGTAGTTCGTCATTAATTGGCCGAGATACCCAAAACAAGAAACTCGAAAATTCTCCCTGAATTCAAATCTAAAAATCAAGATACAAATCTTAAAAATCATGATTTTACATTATGAATCCAATTATGAGATCAAAAACTAAAATTGTTTTAATAATTTTTAACCCAATTTATTATTTTTACTGTAAATTTTTAAAATTCAAGTTAATCATACATTTTTAAAATCTATAACCATTTTTAGATGATGAACTACTTGATTTTAAACATTTTATACTTACATATCAAAAGTCAATATGAATTCAATATGGAATTATTGATTTAATTAGGAAGTTGGAGCCTGTTATATTATACAGAGCGCAAATATACTTCATAGGCAAAACAAATATACCCAATTCAAACATGCATTCAGATTTAAATCTAATATCCCATCAACATCATGTTATTCAATCCTAGAAACAAGTTGACTCCAATGTTCAAACTGTTTTTAAAAGATTATTTACTCACCTTTTAGTTTTGCAGAAAACAGAAACTATATGCTTTCCAGGCTTTGGTTTCACTGCATTTTTTTTTTCAGGCTAACATTTTATTTTATTTTTAAACTTAAATCTAATTTGAATTAAATGCATCAGATAAACAACATGATATGATCACAATAATAAGTTGAATTCCAAGGTTAAACTGTTTTTAAAAACTTCATTTACTCACCTTGGATTTGCAGAAGACAGAACTGCATGATTGTTCCAGGCTTCAATTTCCTTCGCATGTTGAATTTAAATCCTGAATTATTTGATTCCAGCTCTTGCATGTTGAAATCAATCTACTTGTAATTGATTTCTGAGTTGCTTGATAATTTTGAAGGTGATTTTGCATTTGATTTGAATATCCAGATTTACAGATTTGCAGTAACATCTTCTTATTCTTTTTTTTACTGATTTCCTTTTGATTTGCATGCATTTTTTATCTTTGTTTTGATTTTGTATCTTTCTTTTGTATTAAGTTTTGAGTTTGAATAAAATGTTTCAGCTGAAAAATAGAACCTAACTTTTATTTACAGTTAGATTTTAAATTAAATTATTAGAGAGGAAGACATTTGTCACATTCAAGTTCTAATTTACTTACACATATACCAATTAATTTACATTTGTCTTAACACATATCTAAAAGTTTAACAAGTGTTATTATTGTTTAATTAATGTTTTATAAATGTTACTTCTTTTTATTTTATAATTATTAAGCTATGTATATGTAATTATGTAATATAGAAATATGTATTTACCTTTTTAATAAATATTCATTTAAATTTAAATAACTTATATTTTGATTTATTTTATATAAAATATGTTTATAAGCTTAAGATATCTATTTTAATTCTTTATATAGAAATTTTAAAACAATTTATCTTATGTTAAAATTAAAATGAAAGATTATTAAAACAAATGAACTTTTATTTTAAATCTTAAATATCATTTCCAAAAGTATGAATCAAATTAACTTTTCAAATCACAAATTATATACATATTAAAGTTTGAAAACACTTATTAAATTCAGGTTAATAAAATTCCTATTTCAAATATATACATATATAAATATATATACACATTTCAAATAGAAAAACATTCTAACATTAAATTTATTAATTTCCATACTAAATTTTAAAACAAATCTCAAATTACAATATATACATTCATATATATTACAATTTGAATATAAAGTTTTATTACATTAAAAACTTCTTATTTACTAAACTAAATATTTCCAAATCAAATCATTATAAACTTCAAAAGAATTAATCTTGCCTATATATATATATATTGTTAAGAAAATATTAATAGACATTAACAAATTATTATTTTCAGCCTTAAAATAAATCTTAACTGCCAATTTATAATGTAAAATGATCAAATCAATTTAATTACTATCAAAGATTATTAAATTGATATTGATCAAAATTCTGGGTCGTTTCAAAAGTTGTTATAAATTTTCCTTCGAGACAAATTAACATTATTTTAAATGTATAAAGTTATTTAAATTAATTTATTATCCTTTTGGATAGTAAGTGTTGTTTTAAATTTATAAATGCCGGCTTATAAATGAGAAAATCTTTTATAGAAACAATTTAAAAATAGGCTAAATGTAGGTTGTTTTGGGTTTATGGTAAACAATATTTTAATGATACTTGTTTTGACCCTTGTTTTAATATGCTTAGTTTTACAATTTGCCCTCTCAAAAGAATATTTCGAAGAGCGTTTTTTTTTACAATATTTGAATTGTGAAAATTATGCCAGAGTGCGGATCAAATGTTTAAAAGTTTGATTCATCTATTAGTGGTAAGCATGTGCAATTTAACTCCCATACATAAATCACTTTGTTATTCTCGATAGTTGATTTATCAAATCTTGATTTTGATTCTGCTAACTTCTTTGTATTTCATCATTGTAAGACGATTTTTCGCTTATTTTGAGCATTAACATCCAACACTAGAAAAATTAAAACCAATGCATAAGTGGAAGCCAAGCCATTCGGGTTGTACCCGTTAGGATATGTTCACATCTAGAGAAGTCGATTGCATGCATGCATTGACTTGAGTATATTAAAATGCCTATGGATTTAACGGGGTCCAGCTTGGAAGTTCCCGAGAGTGACGCGTGTGCTCTTAAGCATATTTTATCTAGAGGTATACTTTTGTTGAAGGGGAAGCACCCTCCTAGTTATGATGGATAAATTCATTTTCCTTGTTTCTATCTCTAACATTGTAGTTGATCTATTCATCTTTTGTGTTTCGTCTATTCAAGATGATTTATTCCTTATTTGAGTGTTGCTATCCTCTGTCGAAAATAACTAAAACCAAAGCACGAGTAGAAGCCAAGCTATTTAGGATTTTTCCTATTCGAGTATCTTCACGTCTACTCTAGATTGGATTCAATTGTATGCATTCGGAGATGTGAAATACTTGGATAATTGATAACCATTGGCAGGGTCCGGTTCGGTATTGTTCGATAGCAATCGTAGCTCTCAAATATATTTCTAGGGGTATAGTTCTGGTATGGGGGCGCATCCTCCTACTCATTTGTTTAAAAATATTCCCTTTCTTATTTAATTCAGATGTTTGAATTGTGTTTTGTAATTTGCATCGAGAAATATCTAAAGCTCTTCTCGATGTCTAGTTATATTTGTTCATTATACGTTTTGATTTGTTGTTATCTATGTACATCTTTTCTTGTTTGGATGTTATTCTAATTATTTCTCATTTCTCAATATATGGATGTTGTTCTTGTGAGGTAAAAACTCATTCCACATTTAGCGGCGTGGTCTCATAGAATTATTAAATGTTATTCTTATTACTTGAGTTTTCTCACGCTGATTTTCCAGACTAATCCGGATGTTATTTTATTATAATGCTAAGGTCAGACCGAGTATTTTTACAAGTCGTCATTCGTGGGACAAATAAAGCTGCATGTTCACCTATTGCAGTATTTTACTTTCCACTATGTTATAAAAAATTTGTAGCAAATTGTAAGGTTAGAAATTTATAACTTTCTAGCTGATGGGATTTGTTTTAACTAAGTTATACTTTGTATTTTGGAGTGGCAGTTTATACTATCTTTATTATATTGTATGTTGTCGATTCCGCTGTAAGATTCTACTTCCACAATTATTTTTTGTGTTATTATTTTTATTTTACCATAACAATCAGCCTTTTCGGCAATTGGATGTTCGGCATATGAATACCGTGGATGTATTTGGTGTCGACTTTCGATGGTCGAAAAGGTGGATCATTACACTTGGTATCATAGCTGAAGGTTAAGCGAGAACCTTAGCTTTGGTATGGTATGGCTCATTAGAAACAGGGTAAGTGGTACCCTGAAATGAGTTTGAGAGTATTATATATACGAGAGCGTATTTTTTAATGCTATAGAAATGTATTGTATTAGTTGGTCTATTTAGTTGTTTATGATTTCTAGTCGAGACGTGGGACGTCATAGTGTCGATAGGGATTTCTAAACACTTGAACAAGCCAAGCAGACACGATACTGATTTTTGAAAATTTGGCAAATGAGATATTTTTCCTATTATTATATTTTATATATATAAAATAAATAATTTTCAAAATTTATATGGTTATTATGGGGTGTTTGTTCGAAAATGATCATGTTTATTATCATATTGTTTGATTTGTCGTGCTCGGAGAATTTAGGAGCATTGACTATTATTTGTTAATTTACGCTTGACCTGTTTATGAGCATTTATTATTTGATAATTGTAGTATATTTAAACGAACCCCTTTGTGAATTAAGTTTCACAATTTGATTATAAGGTACTCGAAGAAATTACTAAGTTAAAAGTCATCTTTCAACAATGTTAAGTTAACGGTAAATTTTTTAATAAAAGTTATGTGATATAATCCAAATGGGAAGGTAAGGCAATTAGAGGATAAATATTTGAGAAAATTTTATTATAATTAAGGAGAATGATTATAATATGAGATAAGTTTATATGTGTTATCCCGCTTTTTGGCAAAGCTGTGATACCAAAAGATCGATCAAAAACAAAAGACTGTTCGTCTCAAAGATTGGTTATACATTGCTTCACCATGGATATCGATGAATTTTGTCCGAGTCCGGATCAGGCTACAATTGATAAGACATGAAAAGCAAGACCATGAAAGCCAGTGTTCCAAATTTCAGGTTAATCGAAGGTCGTATGAGCGAGATATGATCGATGCAAGTTAGCCAAAGTGTGTCGTTCGAACCCATCAAAAAGTGGAGGAAATGCTCATTTCGAACCCATGGGATTCGTACCCATCTTGTTCGAATCCATCGGTTTGCATACGCTTCGAGTCGATCGAGTTCGAACCGATCAGGCATGATATTGATCACTTCGAATCGATCGGTTCGAATCCATCAGATGGGCATCCCCTCAGCACGTTTGTATCCATGCTAGAGCACTGTTTCGTATCCATCAGTGGGTTGCGTCCTCGTATCCATGAATTTCGTATCGTTCAAACCAGTGCCTAGTTCGAATCGATGATCATTCGAACCCATCGGGGAGCTTCAGTTCGTATCCATCACGGGTATCGATACATCGATGCGAACTAAGCCCCCTCTCCTCGATTCAAACTAGGCAGGTGTAGGTCAACGCGAGACTTACGCAGTTGATCGATTCAAACTGTGCAACGGCCATTGATACGAACGAGGCTAAACTTATGGCTACTAGACGGTCAATTCGGCGATAAAAGTGGATCGATCCCTAAAGTGCGCGCCACGTTATCACTCAGGCACGCACGTTGGTCGATTCGAAACCATCGACACGAAGGGATGGATTCAAACCAAGCAGCCAACCGAAAAACCTCAACTTGAATCAATCGTATCTCCTAAATCACTGATCCAAATGCAATGAAATTTTCACAGTAGCTTCCATACAAGGTAAAGATTGTTCCTGCCAAGTTTCAACTCGATTGGATCATTTTTTGATGGATTCGAAATCACTTCGAATCGATCTCAGATCGAGTCGAAACTTGGTGGGGTCGGTCGCGTGGGCCCACTCACGTGCCAGAAAAAGTCTCCCGAAGTTTGAGCGAGATCTGGGCCTCCAACGCCTATAAATAGCACCCTGAAGCCTTTAGAAAAGGGGATCTTGGAGAGCTTCCGCCATTAAACGCCCAGACTCTGCCGGATTCAATTCTACTCTTCATTATCGCTGTTGTATTCAGATTTCAAAGCTATCATCAACTATAATCCGCTGTAATCGATTAATATCATCAAGTGAATCAATAAAGAGAGAACCTTCAAAGTGGACGTAGGCACGAACGCCGAACCACTATAATTCATGTGTTGTTTATTGTTATTTGTGGTTTGCTGCATTTACTATCTCTTAAATCTGAGTTCTGTGTTAATTATTGTTGATCTGTGTTGATAGACGGGTGCTTTTACGATATCGGGTGTTTGTGGCCATTTTTGGCGCAAACATTTCGGTGCTTTCACTGAGAATTGAACTCAAGAGAAGTTGGGTTTGAAAACTTAGGAATTCAGATCTAAGAACTATGACAAGACAAACGAGTAGAAGACAAAGGCCAGAGAGAAGTGAACATGAAAGAAATCATGAAGCCTAGTCAGAAGCGAATCAGGCATCGATCCTGCATAGGGGCACCATGCTTGGAGCATGTCAATCCAATCCCAGAGAGAGACATAGAGGCCTCTGAGCAACCTAGTAAGGGATGAACGCTCAGCCTGGGGGCAGGTAAAATTCCATCGTGAACTCGGGGGGCAGGTCGAAAGCGATGAACAAGTCGCAAACCTCTCACTAGCACGGTTAGATCATTTACACATGTGAGCGATCGCGCACGATCCATAGGCGTGCTCTGAATTACTACTGACCGCACCATAGTAAGAGTTTACACTTTGACATCCTCGTCTTGCTTCCGCTTTGATTTTGATTTGAACGTTCCTATTGTGGGACTCGTATGATTATTGCTTTGATATTTGCAACTCCGTGAAAGGATTTACTCGCGTGCCCTTTGGATCGCGAATGGTCCACGAGCACCTCTTGTATGGCGATGAACCGCTAAAGTCTTTTGATTCAGAAACTCCCCCAAACATGAACTCCAGCAATCAAATGATCCAGGGACCCACTCGAACGTGAACCTGGTATCAGCAATACCAAGCCCCCCGGGCACACTTATTCGCCTCCAATAGGCACACAAACACTCCAGGAACTCACCCGAACGTGACCCTGACATCCATAACACCAAGCCCTCCCGGGCACGCTTTCTCGCCTCGAACGGCACCCGACCACGAACGGTCACAATTCGCCTCGAACGGCACCCGACCACGAACGGTCACAGCTCGCCTCGAACGGCACAACTCGCCCCGAACGGCACAACTCACCTCACCTCAAATGGCTCGATCGTGAACGGTCGTCATTTGAGGTCCGCCCACTTGACCGCACACTGTCGCACTTTACCTCGAATGACTCGATCCCGAACGGTCATTATTTGAAGTTAAGCGCTTGACCTTGAAAGGTCACATTTCGTCGCAAATGACTCGATCCCGAACGATCGACGCATGGATTTATACGCTTGACCGCTCACGGTCGCACTTCACCTCAAATGACTCGATCACGAACGATCGTCATTTGAAGTTAGGCGCTTGACCATGAACGGTCGCGCTTCATCCCAAATAGCTCGATCCCGAACGGTCGTCATTTGGGGCCATATAAAACTATCAAGTTCTTTACAGGTTGATGACAGGATATGAACATCCAACTCGAGGCATTACAAAACACACCTTTCTACCGCAAGGCATGTTTTGGGGGGCAAACGTTATCCCACTTTTTGGCAAAGCCGTGATACCAAAAGATCGATCAAAAACAAAAGACTGTTCGTCTCAAAGATTGGTTGTACATTGCTTCACCATAGATATCGATGAATTTTGTCCGAGTCCGGATCAGGCTATAATTAATAAGACATGACAAGCAAGACCATGAAAGCCAGTGTTCCAAATTTCAGGATAATCGGAGGTCGTATGAGCGAGATATGATCGATGCAAGTTAGCCAAAGTGTGTCAATCGAACCCATCAAAAAGTGGAGGAAATGCTCATTTCAAACCCATGGGATTCGTACCCATCTTGTTCAAATCCATCGGTTTGCATACGCTTCGAGTCGATCGAGTTCGAACCGATCAGGCATGATATTGATCACTTCGAATCGATCGGTTCAAATCCATCAGATGGGCATCCCCTCAGCACGTTCGTATCCATGCTAGAGCACTGTTTCGTATCCATCAGTGGGTTGCGTCCTCGTATCCACGAATTTCGTATCATTCAAACCAGAGCCTAGTTCGAATCGATGATCATTCGAACCCATCGGGGATCTTGAGTTCGTATCCATCACGGGTATCGATACATCGATGCGAACTAAGCCCCCTCTCCTCGATTCAAACTAGGCAGGTGCAGGTCAACATGAGACTTACGTAGTTGATCGATTCAAACTGTGCAACGACCATTGATACGAACGAGGCGAAACTTACGGCTACGAAACGGTCAATTCGGCGATAAAAGTGGATCGATCCCTAAAGTGCGCGCCACGTCATCACTCAGGCACGCACGTTGATCGATTCGAAACCATCGACACGAAGGGATGGATTCGAACCAAGCAACCAACCGAAAAACCTCAACTTGAATCGATCGTATCTCCTAAACCACTGATCCAAATGCAACGATAATTTCACAGTAGCTTCCATACAAGGTAAAGATTGTTCCTGCCAAGTTTCAACTCGATTGGATCATTTTTTGATGGATTCGAAATCACTTCGATTCGATCTCAGATCGAGTCGAAACTTGGTGGGGTCGGTCGTGTGGGCCCACTCACGTGCCAGAAAAAGTCTCCCGAAGTTTGAGCGAGATCTGGACCTCCAACGCCTATAAATAGCAACCTGAAGCCTTCAGAAAAGGGGATCTTGGAGAGCTTCCGCCATTAAACGTCCAGACTCTGTCGGATTCAATTCTACTCTTCCTTATCGCTGTTGTATTCAGATTTCAAAGCTATCATCAACTATAATCCGCTGTAATCGATTAATATCATCAAGTGAATCAATAAAGAGAGAACCTTCAAACTGGACGTAGGCACGAACGCCACTATAAATCCTGTGTTGTTTATTGTTATTTGTGGTTTGCTGCATTTACTTTCTCTTAGATCTGAGTTCTGTATTAATTATTGCTGATCTGTGTTGATAAACGGGTGCTTTCACGATATCGGGTGTTTGTGGCCATTTTTGGCGCAAACATTTTGGTGCTTTCACTGAGAATTGAACTCAAGAGAAGTTGAGTTTGAAGACTTAGGAATTCAGATCTAAGAACTATGACAAGACAAACGAGTAGAAGAAAAAGGCCAGAGAGAAGTGAACATGAAAGAAATCAAGAAGCTTAGTCAGAAGCGAATTAGGCATCGATCCTGCATGGGGGCACCACGCTTGGAGCATGTCAATCCAATCCCAGAGAGAGACATAAAGGCCTTTGAGCAACCTGGTAAGGGATGAACGCTCAGCCAGGGGGCAGGTAAAATTCCCTCATGAACTCGGGGGGCAGGTCGAAAGCGATGAACAAGTCGCAAACCCCTCACTAGCACGGTTAGATCATTTACATATGTGAGCGATCGCGCACGATCCATAGGCATGCTCTGAATGACTACTGACTGCACCGTAGTAAGAGTTTACACTTTGACATCCTTGTCTTGCTTCCGCTTTGATTTTGATTTGAACGTTCCTATTGTGGGACTCGTATGATTATTGCTTTGATATTTGCAACTCCGTGAAAGGATTTACTCGCGTGCCCGTTGGATCGCGAACGGTCCACGAGCTCCTCTTGTATGGCGATGAACCGCCAAAGTCTTTTGATTCAGAAACTCCCCCAAACATGAACTCCAGCAATCAAATGATCCAGGGACCCACTCGAACGTAACCCTGGTATCAGCAATACCAACCCCCCCCCTAGGCACACTTATTCGCCTCCAATAGGCACACAAACACTCCAGGAACTCACCCGAACGTGACCCTGGCATCCATAACACCAAGCCCTCCCGGGCACGCTTTCTCGCCTCGAACGGCACCCGACCGCGAATGGTCACAATTCGCCTCGAACGGCACCCGACCGCGAACGGTCACAACTCGCCTCGAACGACATAACTCGCCCCGAACGGCACAACTCACCTCGCCTCAAATGGCTCGATTGCGAACGGTCGTCATTTGAGGTCCGCCCACTTAACCGCACACGGTCGCACTTTACCTCGAATGACTCGATCCCGAACGGTCGTCATTTGAAGTTAAGCGCTTGACCTTGAACGGTCACATTTCGCCGCAAATGACTCGATCCCGAACGATCGACGCATGGATTTATATGCTTGACCGCGCACGGTCGCACTTCACCTCAAATGACTCGATCACGAACGATCGTCATTTGAAGTTAGGCGCTTGACCATGAACGGCCGCGCTTCATCCCAAATAGCTCGATCCCGAACGGTCGTCATTTGGGGCCATATAAAACTATCAAGTTCTTTACAGGTTGATGACAGGATATGAACATCCAACTCGAGGCATTACAAAACACACCTTCCTACCGCAAGGCATGTTTTGGGGGGAAAATGTTATCCCGCTTTTTGGCAAAGCCGTGATACTAAAAGATCGATCAAAAACAAAAGACTGTTCGTCTCAAAGATTGGTTGTACATTGCTTCACCATGGATATCGATGAATTTTGTCCGAGTCCGGATCAGGCTACAATTGATAAGACATGACAAGCAGGACCATGAAAGTCAGTGTTCCAAATTTCAGGTTAATCGGATGTGGTATGAGCGAGATATGATCGATGCAAGTTAGCCAAAGTGTGTTGTTCGAACCCATCAAAAAGTGGAGGAAATGCTCATTTCGAACCCATGGGATTCGTACCCATCTTGTTCAAATCCATCGGTTTGCACACGCTTCGAGTCGATCGAGTTCGAACCGATCAGGCATGATATTGATCACTTCGAATCGATCGGTTTGAATCCATCAGATGGGCATCCCCTCAGCACGTTCGTATCCATGCTAGAGCACTGTTTCGTATCCATCAGTGGGTTGCGTCCTCGTATCCATGAATTTCGTATCGTTCATACCAGTGCCTAGTTCGAATCGATGATCATTCGAACCCATCGGGGAGCTTCAGTTCGTATCCATCACGGGTATCGATACATCGATGCGAACTAAGCCCCCTCTCCTCGATTCAAACTAGGCAGGTGCAGGTCAACGCGAGACTTACGTAATTGATCGATTCAAACTATGCAACGGCCATTGATACGAACGAGGCTAAACTTACGGCTACTAGACGGTCAATTCGGCGATAAAAGTGGATCGATCCCTAAAGCGCGCGCCACGTTATCACTCAGGCACGCGCGTTGATCGATTCGAAACCATCGACACGAAGGGATGGATTCGAACCAAGCAGCCAACCGAAAAACTTCAACTTGAATCAATCGTATCTCCTAAACCACTGATCCAAATGCAACGAAATCATCAAGTGAATCAATAAAGAGAGAACCTTCAAAGTGGACGTAGGCACGAACGCCGAACCACTATAAATCCTGTGTTGTTTATTGTTATTTGTGGTTTGCTGCATTTACTATCTCTTAGATCTGAGTTCTGTGTTAATTATTGCTGATCTGTGTTGATAAACGGGTGCTTTCACGATATCGGGTGTTCGTGGCCATTTTTGGCGCAAACAATATGAAGGAAACTTTATATAAATTTTGTTTATAAAATGTGATTTAAGAAAGATATTTGAATTTAAATTCCGGCATTGCTAGAAATGATTTCAAAAAGGTTATTGAAAATTAATGATAATGTTACTTGGAAGTATTTATGAAAATAAATATTTCAAATTGAAATTGTATAAGTATAAATTATAAAAAAGTATAAATAAAAAGGGATTTAAGTAGAGAATTTGAGAACTTAAATCTTGATGTTTTTGAAAGTTGATTTTAAAGTTTTAGTGGAAACAATAATAGTATTATTTAAAATTATTTTCATATAGAAATATTTTAAAAGGATTTTAAAATGGATAAGAAAGAACTAAACTAACTTCTATTGCTGGAAAATAGTTCTAGTGATGGCTGCAGCATCATTGGCATTCATTTTCGTGTTTCTAACTAGGGAAAATGCTACCATAGTAATTTGATATAGGGTTATTTTGGTAAAACAAATTTTGTTTTAAACTCCAAAAGTATGATTTGATATACCAAAAGGATATATGCATATTATTATTATTTCAAAAATGATTTAAAATAAAAATCAGGAATTTAGTTATTAAGTTTCCTTAAGGGAAATTGATTTGATAAAATTTAAAAAATAAAATTAACAAGATATTGTGTAAGTAATTTGATGAATGAAATATTTTTAACTCTTGGATAGAAAAAAATTAATTTAATCCAAGTTTTAAATGGGTTAAATTGGATAGGAAGGTTTTAATTAGCATTGTTTTATTTAAAAATAATAAATTTTGTTAATCATCTAAAGTAGTCAAAAGGTTGAATCAGTTTTAAAGGCGCATATTTTGTTTGAGCCTCCAATTAAATTTAAAGAAAAATAAAATAAATAAATAACAAATGAATAAATAAAATTGATATTTTGTATATACTCTTAGGATGTAAAGGAGCATTCTACAAGTAAATATGAATGAAATAAGTTTTAATCTAATGTTTTATAAAGATGAGACTTTATAAAACGTTAATAAACTTAAGTAAAAACCAGTGAAATAATTCATAAATAATGTTAGTATTGAATAAAATACTAAATGAAAAATATAATTATTTAGAAAACTTGGTATAACAAAGAAACCAATCGAATTAAGTATGTAAGTTATACGTAGATCATTCTATTCACACTGATCTCGATCTAGGATTCGAATGCATAACTTTAGGGTGATTCACACGAGTCCGAAAAAGGATTTCTCACTTGATTCTTGTCGGGAATACTTGATTCGGATTCTCGATATGATACTGAAGTTATCTATCATAGTTTATGGCTATGCCAGGAGAACGGAAGTTTCTAATCGAGGAACCTGATCGGAGTCCGCCATAAAGAGGTCGAGTGATCAATACTAGTTTAGAAGTAGAAGTTTATGTATCTGAGCAAGTGATCAGATCAAATATAGCGTACGGATGATTTATGGATATTATACGAGCTTGAGTATGTTGGTATATTTAGTGTATGACTTAAGGAAATGTAAGTCTAAGCAAAAATTCTAAATCTTGTTTCTTAGTTATTTGATAATTTAAATGATGTTAAGTGTTAGTTTATTCCTTTACAGAGTATGATTGATTTGATTTATTTTGTTATTTTATGGACTACGTAATATAAAAATTGTTGTTTGTTAAGACTTAAATCCTAGTACTGTTGAAACAAAAAAGAATTTTCAAAAGAATTTATGAAAAAAAAATATTATTATTTTGAAAATTTTGGGGAAGTATTATTATTTCAGTATATTTGAAAAAATATTGGTTGAAGTGGTTTTTCAAATATTTTTCTATTACGACTAAAGTTGGGCAAAAGGGGACCTTTTCGATTTGGAGGACTCACCAGGTATATTTTTTTCTCTAGTTGTTGTTTAGGAGGAACCAAAATACCACTGGATGCTCCATGTTGTTTGATTCTAGAGTTATACCATGCATCGGTAGGAAAAGCCACTCCTTGTCATAATTGATTTTGATTTAATTATCTTCAAAGAAAATTTTAAAATATATTTTGAATATAGAACTTAGGCATTTAGTTCTGAAATTTACCTCTTGAAAAGATTGAATGTGTAGTTTAGATTTCAGAGTATTCTCTGTGTTTTATTGCATATGGTTGATAGGTTGTTTTTGTTTGTATGTGACTTTATCCATTAAAGTTGCATGTAGAATTATATCATTCTTATTTTCGCATGTAGAGTTGCATCATTACTATCTGTTACATCATATTGCTCTTTTGTCAGCCTGATTCTCTTTTGGATTTTGTATGTATAGGTAAGTAAGAGATTTCTATTTGATTTCTTGTGCACCTGCATTTGCATTGAGATAATATATTGCTTGTAAAAAATATAAATCAAATGCAAAAGATAAGTAGTAGATTTAGAAATTGAAATTGGTTGCTGATTTTATGCCTCGAATATGGGAGGCCACTTAGCTTTTTTTTCTTTGGTTGGTTTGGGACCGTTAGAGGCACTTTGAAGTTTTTTCGATGAAGCCACGCAAAGGAGATGCTGTCAAAATTTTCCACAAAATTTTGGGATTTGATTAATAAGTTTAATGACTCATTTTAATTAATAGTTTTAAACTTAACAGTATGGAGACATTTTCTTCCTTCGGAATTTCAAGGACGAAATTCCATTAGGGGGATGTAACAACCCAAAATCTTGGTCATTGAATTTTAAATGTTTAATCAATTTTAAATATTTAAATAATTGGATTTTGGAATTTAATAACTTGATTTCAAATATAGTGGTCGTTTAATTACTGGAATTGTGAATTAAATATTAATTAGATGGATTTAATGGTAACTTATTTCAATCAATAAATAATATTGGTGAATTCAATTTGTAAATTTATTTACAATAATAAATAGTTTAGTTAAATATCAATAATTAGAACGAAAATATAAAACGGTATTTAAATGTGTGAAGTTATCATTCCGAGTCATTGTCTTGGACTTTTACAAAACTAATGTTGTTGGATTTGAAACAATGAATTGTTGTACACCGACGGGTTTCGTAATGATAGGACGTACTGTTTGGTCGTGCGAGCTCGGAAAGCATTGCGATTAATTTTTAGAGAATTAAAATAATATAATTTGATTTTAAAAGCTAACTTCTGTATACGATAGAATTAGGTCCCAAAACTAGTTCCATTGAGTTCGGAATAGGGGTAATTAGCTAGGAATGCTAGTGAGGATGTGTCGTTTGGAGCTCACGTGTTTTGGAGCATGAATAGTATCGGTTAAAGAATCCTATATAAGGATATGTATGCCCTTCGTTTTGCTCAAAACCCTAACCCTAAAAGATAGCCACCATTTTTATATAGCCATTTCAGACGACCCACATCAATCATAGCCACATGAGACAGTTTTAGGCTTATGGTCCAACATCAAAGTTATTTGGCATGGGGTGTTGAGTGAGTTAAATAGTTGGATTGTGGTGCGGCGGAGTGAGGCAAGGGCAAAAGGCTGAAGATTATAGGGCAATTTTCTGGGTCGGATCTCGCCAGTGGTGGGGTCTAAAGGGTTGAGACTAGCAACGGAGGGTAGGTTATGGACGGGGTTTCCTTCTAGCAAGTTGCGACGGTCGGAGATGGAGCATGGCAGCGGTGGTGATCGTGTGAAGTTCGGCGTCGTGATTTGAAATCATGCGGCTTGGGTTAGAAGATAATTAGGGATTGTTAGTTTAGGCTAATGATGCAATTATTTAAATTAATTATATTATTTAGCTTGAAAATCTTATTAAATCCATAGTAATTCATACAAGATCGGAATCGAGGGTGGGGAGTTGCGCTCTTAGAAATGTCTTCTTCGCTATGGAATTAGATTAGTTTAATTTGGAGCTAAATGAATTTCATGCTAAAATCGCACGTCCATTTTATTTTAGTTCAAACTGAAACATTTCGGCGATAACTGAAATTTTGTGAGTTAAACTTACCTTTTTGGTCAATCAGTTTATTACTAGTAGATACAATATTATTTATTATCTGTTGGATGTTAGTTTAGATTGTTGTTTGATTGATTGTTTGGATTGGATTCTCATTTTAGAAATTCATATAAGAATATGTATTATTGTTTGTTCCTGCCTTGTAGTGGATGGCATAAACAACCATTTTGTTGTAGGGGACAAAAAGAAGCAGTCGGAGTGTTATTGCAGCGAAAAGGTCGATGTAGAACACTTCGAAAAATACTCATACATGAGTATGATTTACATAGGAAATTTGTAGAGAGACCCAAATGGTTTTTTCATTATTATTTACTTACTGCTATCTACATCTCATTTATATTTTTTTATTGCTTATATTGATGTTTAGTTAAAATAATTTATGACCATCTATTTGAATTGTTTAAGTGTCATTATAGCGATTTTTCGCTATATCGTCACTTGTTGAATATCATCTCCCTAAACCTTTGTGTGTTGAACTGGAGCTTGTATTTTCACAAAATAAATGTTTAAAATTCATTGATCGTTTTGATAAATGATATTTGAATTTAATCAATCATTTTAATTTATAATGTATGAATTTAGTGAATAATTTTAATAATGATATTTAAAATTATTTAATCACTTTAATTAATGGGATTTGAATTTAATTTATCATTTTGATAAATGATGTTTTAAATTTAGTTAATCATTTTAATTAATGATGACTGAATCTAATTAATCATTTTTAATTAATGATATTTGGATTTAAGTACTAATTTTAGTTAATGATGTTTGAATGTAATTAATCCATTTAGTTAATGATATTGCATTTAATTAATAATTTTAAATAATGGTGTTTTTAAAAGTTAATTAACTAATTGGATAAAAGAGTTTAAAGTAAATCAACTGATTTAATAATAGTGTTTAAAGTTACTTACTTGATTTAATAAAAAAAATTAAAGTTATTTAATTAATTTGACAAAAGTGTTTATAGATAACATATTAATTTATTCAAAAGATTATAAAATTGTATATAAATTTTCCTTTGGGACAGATTAACATTGTTTTAAGTGTATAATGCTATTTAAATTGATTTATTATCCTTTGGGATAGTAAGTGTTGTTTTAAATTTATAAATGCTAGTTTATAAATGAGAAAATGTTTTAATAGAAATTGTTTAAAAATAAGCTATGTGTAAACTGTTTTGGGTTTATAGTAAACAATGTTTTGATGATATTTGTTTTGATCCTTGTTTTAATAAACTTAGTATTATAATTTTCCCTCTTAAAAGAATATTTCAAAAAGTATTTTAAAAGTGTTGTACAATATTTGAAATGTGAAAATTAAGCCCAAGTGTGGATCAAATGTTTTAAAAGTTTGATTCATTTGTTAGTGGTAAGGGTGTTCGATTAAATGCTCTACACAAATCACTTTGTTATTCTCGATAGTTGATTATAGACTCTCGATTTTGATTTTGCTATCTTCTTTGTATTTTGTTATTTTAGGACGATTTGTCGCTTATTTTGAACATTGGTTTCCAATACCGAAAAAATTAAAACCAAAGCACAAGTGGGAGCCAAGCTATGTGGGTTTCACCCATTAGGATATATTCACATTCATCTAGAGAAATCGATACCATGCATGCATTTATGTGAGTATATTCAGATACCTATAGATTTAATAGGGTCCAGATTGGAAGTTCAAGATAATGATGTGTGCGCTCTTAAGAATGTTTTATCTAAAGGTATACTTTTGTTAAAGGGGGGAGCACCCTCATAGTTATGTTGGATAAATTCATTTTTCTTGTTTTTATCTCGGACCTTGTAGTTGATCTATTCATCTTTTGTGTTCCATCAATTCAAGTCGATTTGTTTCTTATTTGAGTGTTGCTATCCTTTGGTGGAAATGACTAGGATTTTTTCCATTAGAGTTTCTTCACATCTACTCTAGATTGGATTTGGTAGTATGCGTTTGAAGATGTGAAATACGCAGATTCTCGGTAACCATTGGTAGGGTCTAGTTTGGTATTGTCCAAGAGCCATCGTAGCTCTCAAGTATATTTCTAGAGGTATACTTTCGATAAGGGGGCGCACCCTCCTAGTCATTTGTTGAAAATATTTCCTTTCCTTATTTCATTCAAACCTTTGAATTGTGTTTCGTAATTTGCATTGGGAAGTATTTGAAGCACTTCTCGATGTCTAATGATATTTTTCCATTCTATAAGTTTGGATTTCTTCGTATCTATGTACATCCTTTCTTTTTTAGATTCTTATTTTGATTGTTTCTCACTTCTTAATATATGGATGTTGTTCTTGTGGGATAAACCCATTCTGCATTTAGCAGCGTAGTCTCATAGAATTATTAAATGTTAGTCTTACTACTTGAGTTTTCTCACGCTAGTTTTCCAAACTAATCCGGGTGATATTTTATTATAATGCTCGGATCAGACCGAATATTTTTCCAGGTTGTCATTGGTCGGACATGGAGCTCATGGAGTAAAGATGGATGTTCACTTATCGTAGTATTTTACTTTACACTGTATTGTAAATACCTATCAACAAATTATAAGGTCAAAATTTTATAACTGTCTAGCTAATGGGATATGTTTTGACTCTGATGTACTCTAGAAATTTTACTTTCAACTATATTATAAATACCTATCAACCAAGTGTAATGATTACACCGGATCAGCTAGAAGACGTAGAGGTGGAGCAGAAGTTTCTATATCTTGTATACCGCTTCATATTGTTAGGTACAGTACGAAACAACTTAGGAGAATTACGGTGCAACTAGTTAAGGTACAATGGAGCGGAAATGATGATGATTGTACATGGGAGATGGAGGAGAGAATGAGGACTAGGTGTCCGAAGCTTTTTTAAATGGCAAGACTCAACATTTATCGCATCTACTTTCACCATTGTATATTATGTTTGATAAGTTATTACTCCACATGATAGGATAAGTTCACTATACTATTGGTTGCATGGCTGCATGTTTGATATGTTTGATGGTTGCCTATGATTGATAGGCATGCGGGATAACTACTATTGTTTATACTTTGGCTTGTTTAGGGATTTCGAGGGTGAAATTTCTAAAGTGAGGAAGAATGCAACGACCCGTATTTTTCATATCGGAGGATCGTAAAATAATTTTTTTATTCGTATGAGGCCGTATGATCCTATAATTATGGAATATGACTCCTAGGAATATTCTACACACTTCTTATTTTTTTCGAATTTCTATGTGACCATTTCGACCTTGAAAACATTTTTTGGTTTATAACTCTTGATGGAAGTCGAATTAGGGTCTCAAACTAGATCAATTGCTTCAAAATGATGGTTTTCCATTTCATAGAGTGGTCATAATAGAAAAATAGACATACCGTTAGGGAATTATGGCTGTTTTAAGTTTTAACTATTGTTCGGCAGAATTAATGTGTCATTTTAAACCCATTAGTTGGGTTATTAGTCTAATTAGAGATTAATATAAATATGGGCTATAGGAGTCAAATTAGATATTTTCCATCTCATTTCAAATTAGGTCGAAACCCTAATTAGCCCTAAATCCATCTTACTTCATCCCAATTTCTCTCTAAATCAAACTAGATTGTTGATTACTGGTTAGATCTTCTATTAGAAGTTAGAAATCATTAAATTGGATGATTAGAAGTGCTTTTCATTACTTTCTGGATTGGATCTACATTCAAATGGGTAAAATTTGGTAATTGATGAATGGTTTATGATTTCTCACTATCTTATGCATATTTATATAGTAGAAATATAGGTTTTAACATGATTTTGATCCTAAAATCCTATTTCTAACTTTAATAACATGTTAACATATGTTTATGCCCTAAATTAATAAACTCTAATATGATCTCTAGGAATTATTTACCATACTCATGTTAATATGTTCGTTATCGATTATATTTTGGTTAGAAATTGCTTGGTTGATATAATTCTATGTGTTGTTCATTAGATCGATTATATGACATGTATGAATGGATGTAATTGATGTGATTCTATGTTTTTATGTTGTGCTTTGATGTTGTTAGTGTTTTGAATGTGTAGGAAGATAAGTTGGTGATTGGGCAAATCGGAGACAAAGTTGGTCAGAGTTTGACGAAACTTGGAGGAGAGGCTCTAGAGCAAACCAGGAGACTGCATGATAATTCACACCTCATTTTGAGTTGAAGGCAAGACTCGATACCGAGTTATCGAGATGAGTTAGCATGGAGTTATGACGGAAGGAGCTATGAGTTAGTCTCTTGCATGGTTGGTTAGAGCTTGGTCCAAGGAGTTATTCTATAGCAAGATGTTGGGAAATTTAGCTGAATGTTGGATTAGGGGCCAATTTATCTCTAGAACTTAGAAGTGGAGCTTTAGATTGAGGGCCAAGTTATTAAGGAGCGATGAATTGATGTCTAAAACACTTGAAGAAGAGTACAAGTAGCATGGGAGGAACTTAGCTACTGGAAGGCTAAGTGGATGAGTCGGCACCGACTCTTAGGGATAAGTCGACATTGGGTTATCATGGCATAGGGTATAGAATTAGAACTTCTAGGGACTATTGTTGAGGTTCTGAAGGTCATGCTAGAGGTGGTGGATTGTTCGTATCGGGTTGGATGACGATGTCACAACATGATAAAAGGCTAGAATCTTTGGATGTTGGCTCGTGTTGGGAGTAGGTTCCAAAGATGGCAGCTCGTGAAGGGGTGAGCTGTAGGTCTAGGAATGTGAAAGGGTTCCTCGTTAATAATGGAAACTAGATTGACCAAGAACGGCTTGGTTCCAAATAGAGAAAAGGAGGGCTTGGAAATATATGCTAAGCAATCATTGATGCTCGGAGTGTTCTCTATTGTACTCGAAGCATGGTATTATAAGTGGGGACGCAATTGGATTATTACCAAGGATCAGTATACCCTGAACTTGTGGCTTTGGATCTAGTGCCCAGCTTTGGGCTGCAAGATAGATATCCAACTTTGAGCTAGGATATATTAGAGTACAATGGACAACCGAAATTTCCATTAGTCCCTAGCAGTAAGGAGGCCATATGAGTTACCATATATTCAAAGCACAGGGATGAGTGGTAGTGAGTCTTATTTGATGGATGCTATAGTTGTTTTGGTTGCTTTCCTTTAATGGGCTATAACTCGGGGATATCGTTGGGAGTAGGTACTGGAGATAGGGATAATTTGGACATCCACTATGGTATTCTGCATTGTACCTTTATGATATCGTAGAGTAGCATATTATACTGTTATGTGCTAAATCTTTGTTGTAGGAACGTGTCAGGTATGGTTCGTATACTCTTGTTTCTTAATGTATTTACCTATATAGTATTTTGAAATTTATTTACTGCTCACACTAGACCATTGTCTGACCCAAGGTTTTATGCTTTGCTTCTTTTTACATTGGGTACTCTTAAAATGAGTATACTATATAACAAGTCTGGGTGATGTAGCAGCTATTTAAAGGACGAGCTAGATGGAGCTATCATGTATTATATACATATATGGATTCTACGCTTCTTTCGTTGAGCAGCATTGGAGAGCCTTAGTAGTGACTGCTTATACTTGTTTTTGAGACCGTTATTGAGTTTGTTTCCATTGTATAGACTCTATGGCATTTGATGTATAACTTTGTGGATGTATACTCTGGTTATTTATTCATGTAGTTATTACTATCTCTTCTATTATGTCTGTGATATTATATTTTATACATGCACTTTGAGATATCATAGTTATATGTTATTTTTGTTATCATTCTCCATGATGATTGTCCTATATCAGCCGGACACAACTGCAGTGCTTATCTGTACCGGTGGCATAGAGTGGTCTTCACAATAATGTTGGTAAATTCAAGAACTAGGCTCTCCGTCCGAAAAAGGATATGGTTATTTGCATGCAATGAGAATGCAAAGACGATCCCCATAGAAATAGAAGGTCGATATATTTTTAGTATGAATAATTTTAGATTACAACTCCAACTAATTTGGGACTTTTTTGTTAAGATTGAATTGGAAGATAAACCAGACTTTCACTGATAGTACTTAAGATAGATCCATGTAGACCATAAACATGATACCTAGATACCATGATTTTTTAAAAGACAGTGAAACAGTCCAAAAGTAAAAAAGAAATGACTTAAGTTGAGCCGGATTGAAAAAGAAGTTATGAAATTTTCAAAATTTAAGAAATCACAAGCTAAGATACCTTCGGGCAAAGTGAAGAAATAGCGAAGAGCTAAGTAGGAAGTACTATAGAACCATCCATATTCGAATTGTCTCATTATTTATTTAGAAGTTGAGGTGATTAGATATACCCCTAGAAGAGTTAAGGCAGTGTGTTGAGCACTAAGGATTTCATAGAGCTACAGTTTCATGGGAGCATACTTATGCTCAAGTTATTTAGCGTGGTGCATATTGACACTATTTAAGTTAGTATGAAGGGTTGCAGAGAACTACCCATGCACATACATTAAAGTTAAAGGTTTAAGATGGTGGTAAAGGATGAGAAAATATGGATAGGTTTATTCCATAGAGGGACACGGACTGCACAAGGTAGATAAATAACAAGTACTAATAAGAGACATATGGGGTAGTCCGAGGAGCCGAGTCATCTATAGTCCATGGAGCTGAGTACACAACTGGAAAGTAGGTGACATGAAAATCCCCAAGGCAAGAAAGAAATAGGTAAAGCATGGTGAAGCCATCATTAGATACTTATAGAAAAATTTGGCAATGTGGTTACCAAGGTCAAGCTATGTCAGTTAGGGAAGTTAAAAAGGATAGGTGAGTCCCTTATTTACCATGAATCTACCAGTATTTTTGGACATGGGACAAATTGACTTTAGTAGGGAGTTAAGAGTACATGGGAGCTTGAGGAGAAAGTCCAAGATACCTAACCCAAACTCTTACTGGCATGTTTCCATTGTAGTTAGAAGAGATTATTTTTATAAATAAGTTCTAGCTTAGGTAAAGACTACTGGATAGTAGGAATGGTTGCAGCGTGTCAGTAGGACATGTTACAGATGATGTATGTTAATATGTTAATGGATGTATTTGGATATATTGTTTGGATTGTATTCTTTTATGTGTTAGGACAGTTTATCCTTTAGATACACACACTTACATTTAGTTTCATGTTATTTCTTGGTTACTGTTGTGCTAGTGAAAGTTATGCATATGGATGTTGCATATGAGTTGTATGGTTGCACATTGTTAACTGGGTTTTTTGACCAAGTAGAAGTCAATGGAAGTTAGAACATTGAAATGAAGCCAAAATGATTCAAGGGCTTTGGAAACATCATAAAATGGCAAGAAGAAGGAAATACAAAAAAATGAATGGTAAAATTTAACTTGAGGTTTTCAACTTGGCGGTTGGTGTCAGATCCAAGTCGTACCTGTGTTGAAACTAGAAAAATGAATGAAAACCAGAATTATGATTTTACTCCGGTATGACTCACGAAAATCTCAGGTCAGAATCCAAACAACATAACTCGGTACTGAGTTATAAGGATAACTCAGTGCCGATCTTTTTTTTCTTGGATCTGACTTACAAAACTCTCGGGTCGAACTCCAAGAAGTTGTCGATGAATATAACTCGGGTCTGTCTCACAAAATACTTAGGTCAAACTCAAAGAAATCTTCACTAATTATATAACTTGGTAGCGAGTTATAGGGATAACTCGGCGTCGACCTATTTTTTCTCGGGTCCAACTCACATAACACTCAGGTTGCACCCCAAGCAATGTTATTGAGAAGAACTCGGATCAGATGCACAATACTCTTAGGTTAGACTCCAAGCAAGTATAACTCAGGTCTAACACACAAAACTCTAAGGTCGAACTCCAAGCACTCCAACCATTTGACGACCCCAAGTAAGATGAAGAAACGACTTGAAACTTGGCATTAATTCTCAAATGAACAAAGGAAATAGCTCGAGAAAATTCAGACTAGAAATATGCTAAGTGGATAAGTCGGTACCGAGTTATGGTTATGAGTCAGTACCGAGTTACATGCCTCATTGCCAACATCTCCAACTTTGCACAAGTGATCTTCTAGCTCTTATAAGCAAGCCATAGTGATTTCATAGAATTCCAAACGACTTATCTCAAGAATTGAAGAGTTAACTCCTGTAAACTATAGAGAAAACTATATTATAAAGAAAGGTCATCAAAACAAGTCATCGGTCAATATAAACACAAGGGGTACCCCAAAATTAAGCTTGGAGCATGATCTAATAGAAACCCATGGGTTTCCCATTAAGTGGATAACTCGGTACCGAGTTATAGGGGTAACTCGGTACCGAGTTATACTCTTAACTCGTAGGTCCCCTAAATTTCTCGTATTACTTCAGGTTGGTATCTGGACCTCACGACAAGCGGACTTTTGGTCTATCATATATGTTTCCTCTATAAGTACAAACTATAGAGCAATCAGAAGAAGATCTAGTTTCTGCCATCACTACGTGGAAGCTGTACCTCTTCTTCTTCTCCTTCCTCTACTCAATAGTCACCAAGGAAGCTACTCTAGGAAATTCTAGAACTTAGAATCTGTCTAACCCATGTATTACTCACTTAATCCATTTATATTCTCTTGTCATCACATTCAACAACATCACATCTATAAGCAACAAAGCTATAAAGTGGATGTATAATCCTTGGGTCTCATACGTTCTCTATAACATATACAGCTATAAAGCAAACAACAACATCAAAGAAAACAACTTCATATCTAGGTCTCACAGGTTCTCCATAAGATATCCTTGGGTGTTGATCCACTTTTAACGTTAATATTTTGGTACTTTCATTGATAAAAATGAATCTAGGCTTAGATCTAGCCTGCTATTTTGGATTAGAAGAGATTCAGTAGTTAGATCCATAAACCTTGCTTTGAGGGATTTGAAGGCTTGCTATTAAAGATTAATGGCACCTAGAAAATAGAAATCTACTTCTGGAAGATCTACAGGAGCAGTAGTTGGGGTGATGAAGCAAGCCTCCATCAAACTAAAGTTAACAATACCAACAATCAACAAATATAGGTTAACGCCGGAAATGCAGCTCCAGGATCCTCCACTTAATAGGAAGTTGTAACCAGAGGAGAGCTCAACCAGATGGTTAATGAGCTTAACTAGAAAATGGCTGATAGCCAAAAAACTCTCATGGATAAGATTGATGCTTTGCTAGTACTACATCCACCAAGTGCTCCAAGAGCTAGGCAAGAAACTACAGCTGCTATGGAACATGATAATTCCTCTATTTTAGGCTTAAATAGGAAGAATGACAAACAAAAACAGAAAGCGGTAGTTGGTGGAGCTGCAAGTATTGTTATAGGGGCAATGGAAGTGCTCCTCTTACCAAAGGACAACCTAATGTTAACCCAAATCTTGGAGTGAACACTCCTCACTCCTCAAGTGAACAATGCAATGCTTGTTTCTGACTATGAAGGTGACATGCAACTTAATGGTGATGGATTGGAACTAAATACTGATGTAAATAGGAAAAACACTAGAAACGAAGTCTAAATTGCCATGGTAAGGCCGACCACACACAAATGGAACTCTGTAGGAATGATTCTTTCAGAGAATGGAGAATATAGGCTTCGGCTGGCAAACCGAGATCGTTTGTCGAGTCAAACACTTGGCATACTCCCTAACAATCGACCTATGGATTACCATGCTAGAGACGACTAAATCATTGACATGGTCAAACAATTGGTGGAGAAAAGTAGGGGGCAGAAAGAAAGAGGCGCAAGGTTCCATGCTACGCATAACTTTATTCACTGAAAATGTTCTAAGAGAAGAATATCATTGAGAGTTCACCATGCCAACTATGCCATTATACAATGACACAACAGATCCCAGACAATATTTTTCAAGTATGAACGGCACTGGATGGAGCCAAAGCTACGGATGTTGTTCGATGCGAATGTTTTCCTATCTTCTTGGAAGGAGTCACTTCCATGTGGTTTAATAAACATCCACCAAAATCCGTTTCCACTTTTGACGAATTGACAAAGAGGATTTTGGAGTAGTTCAGGCTTCATGCTACACATCCCAAGGACGTGATGTCTCTATCTAGCCTATCTTGAGGACCTGAAGAATCACTAAAAAGTTTCTCAAACCGATTCAATATCGTTATTATAGAGTTAAGCCTTCTAGGGACACCAAGGGCATTGTAGATAGGTAGGACTTGTTTCTTTCTATTTTATCAAAAAAATTAGCTTCTTGAACCAATGAAATCACATTCTTGCAAGAAAAACTGCCAAGTTGATGGGGAAAATGGACTCAAATGGCCAGCTCGATGGGGAAAATTAACCCCTGTCTTTTGAGAATTGGTGTTGCTCCAGCAACGTTGGGAAGGCCTAAGCCATCGAGTCGATGGGGAAAATTGACTCAACCGCCAGATCGACGGAGAAAATTAATCCACGCCTTCTAAGAACTAGTGTTGCTCAGGTAACATCGGGAAGGCCGACAATTTCCTAAAACCTTGATGTTGCTCCAGTGACATTGGGAAACTTACTATTTCTTAAAGCCTCGGTTTGCTTCGATGACATCGAGAAACTTACTATTTACTAAAGCCTCGGTGATGCTTCGGTGACGTCGGGAAACTTACTATTTTCTAAAGCCTCTGTATTACTCTGGCGACACGGGAAAACTTACTATTTCCCAAAGCCTCGGTGTTTCTCCAGCGACATCAGGAAACTTTATATTCCTTAGAAGCCTCGGTGTTGCCCCGGTGACATCGGGAAACTTTCTATCTTCCTAAGTATCGGTGCTGCCTCGGTGACATCGGGAAACTTTCTATCTTCCTAAGTATCGGTGCTGCCCCGACAACGCTAAGAAGACTTCTCCGCTTCCAAAACCTTAATGTTGCTCCGAAGACATTAGAAAACATCCTATTTCTCAAAGTATTTATGTTGCACCGGCAATGCCATTGCAGCATAAAATTGCTCAATAGTGTCTTTGCTTTCATTTATAGATAAATCTAGCTTCTTAAACCAATAAAGCAATGGTCTTGTAAGCCATTTCCCTGTGCGCCATACAATAAGCCACATAACACCTCTTGAACCAATGAAACCGCATTATGTAGGCAATCTTCCTATGCACCATACAATAAGTCGCATGAAGTTTCTTGGAGCAATGGAACTGCATTTAGAAAGTAACAATTGCTATGCGCAAACCATAAGCCGCATGAAGTTTTGAGAACCAATGGAACCGCATTCTTGGAAATAATATTTCTATGCACACACTGTAAGTCGCATGAAGTTTCAAGAACCAATGGAACCACATTCTTGGAAATAACATTTTCATGCATACACTATAAGCCGCACGAAGTTTCGAGAACAAATAGAACAACGTTCTTGGAAATAACATTTCTATGCACACACCATAAGCCTCATGAATTTTCAAGAACCAATGGAACTGCATTCTTGGAAATAAAATTTTTGTATACACACCATTAGCTGCACCTACAAGGAAACACTCCTCTGTCTCTGAACAAGGAGTGTGTACTCAAAACTGCGAGATCGATGGGCAAATTGATCCTAGCTTCTTTAAGTATCAGTGTTGCCCCAGCAACGCTGGGAAACTCTCACACTCATAAGTACCTATGTTGCCCTTGCAATGCTGAGAAAATCTCCTATACTTAAGTACCAGTGTTGCATGGCAACACTAGGGAGCGATCCTATATTACAAGTATCTATGTTGCCCCAGCAATGACGGGAGATATTTTAGCTACAAAACTGGAAAAAAATTAGTCCAGCCTCCTAAACATCGATGTTGCCCCAGCAATATCGGGAAGTCTAGACCTTCATATTGACAAGAGAATCAAACTCCTTAGAATTCAGCTTCTCCTAGAGATAGGCGATAATAGAAAGAAATTACCATCGCCCAGAGATAGATGACGACTGTAACGACCTGAAATTTCACTACTTTGATTTACAAATATTTAATTAATTTCAAATCTTCAAATAATTAGTTTTATAATGAAAATAAAACTCTTTTAAATAATAAATAATGGTGGTGAAATAGTTTCAAATTTTGTTTACAAAAATATATAGTTCGATGAAAAACATAAAATGTGACCGGAAACCATTTTTTGAATTTTCGACGTTTCATCGCATAAAAGTTGTTGGAATGTTGTGTAGACATTTGTAATATATATTAACATATATACAAAAATTATGAACATGGATTAGTAATTTAGTTAAGGTTAATTATAGTTTAATTTGAGTTAACTAAGGAAAAAAATAAAAAATGTCACATCAAAGGGAGACAAAAAGTACAAAGGATACATAAACATGTTTTTATGGAAAATTAAGTAGGAGAACAAAAAGGAGGCATGATCATCGTGAGATGTAAGAGGTTGTATGAAATGGCAAGTGATGTGTGGAGGGTATAGGACAAAGGGCTTTTGGTATATTCATCTTTCCACATTATATAAAAATAATTTCACTTCTCTTTCATTTTCATTTTTTGTGCTTCTTCTTCTTCCTTAAGTTTTTAAAAATTTTAATGGCTTCCATAGTGGTTTTCAATTTTAAAATTTCAAAGTTTTAATTTTAAATGTTTTCAAAAACCTTTTTTAAATATATCCTTCTTCCATTACAATACTCGACATTCTCCATTTTTTTCTCCCACTTCATTCGGTCATAAATTTCTCTAAACTACAACAAATCAAGATTTTCTTTTTTTCTGACCGCGTATAATTATAGTGGCTACAACTTTTATTGGAATCACTTTTTCAAATTTCAAAATCGCGGTAACAAAACTTCGCCTGCAAAATATTACTTAAATTCAATATCAAAATAAAGTTGTCTACAAGAATCTATGGCATTTGTATCTCTCTCTCATGACTCTTCTTCCTTGTTACATCTGTGTTCTTTCCTCCTTTCAGATCATATTCATCGTGTATCTCTCCCCTATCGTTCTCATGCACAAGTGGTAAAAGATCGTCAGCCTTCTTACCGATTTCAAAGATCTCCATCGCATTATTTATAAAAGAATCGGATCGATTCAAGGAAAAGTAAGGACTTTTGCTTTAGATGTGGTGGTTATAATCACTATGCCTTTCAATGTCGCGTGCCTATCATATGTTTCGCTTGCGGCAAATCTGGGCACAAGAAACATGCTTGTTCTTCTAGATCGATCGAATCTATTTCTACCGATTCTTTGGTTGAACACGGCTTCCAATTCGATTTAAAGTGTATGCTGCTGAAGGGGATTCTAATTGATCATATATGGAAAAATCGATATGAAGGTATCAAGTATTTAGAGGATTTTCTGTATCACTTCAACATTATTAACGAGCCGAACATCGGTAAAGGTAATAGAGATAAATTTGGTGACCCAGAGTTATATTTTGGCAAGTCTGATTCTCATCCTAAAGTCTCGAAAAAGAAAAATCTTGATGGTGTAATAGGAAAAGATTTTCCTGACTCTGTCAAGAAAGAGGAATTATCAAGTTTCGACCTTATGTTGATTGATCCCACTGTTGTTTCTCTGTGTAATTCTTCAATTCCAAAATCTGGAATCGGTTTGAAAGATAGTTCTACTCATATTAAGACCAAAAAAGCCAAAAATCTTACTAGAAGATTGGAGAAGTTCGTGATTCCTACTGCAAACAGATTCGAATATCTAGATTCGGCATCTTTCACTGAGTTTATTGAGGGAGAAGTGGATAGAGATAAGTGTATTCATTCTTTGTCTGATTGTTTGATGGAAAATCAATCGAGAAGACTGTTTGTAATAATGTCTCTGTTGATAATGAAGGTGACAGTCTATAGGATTGTTATGTTGTTAGTGAGTTATTGTTCGATCACGACTTGGATCATCAAAACAGCTTGATAGATGTTAGAAAGGATAATCGAATGGAAGTAGATCAAGTTTCTAAACTGGGTAGTGATTTGTGGTCAACAATGTCAGCAGTTAATCTGCCGTTTATATTCGATCTATTTGATCAGAACACATTGTTCTATTTCTGTAAATGTGGTAGTGTGTTGATGGATGAACTGGAGGTATCAATTGAATCTGATGAATCAACTTATTTAGGTGGTGAACATCCGTGTGCGTTAGGTGACTTTTGTGATTGGTTCTTGCCTGTTGAGCAGCATAAGGAGTTTGATAATATCGTTGAACCAGAGAATCATGTTGCTGTTGAGAATGCAAATTTGATCAGTACTTCTTTAGATGATATGCACACTGATACAGTTGTGCATGATGCGCAGGCTCAGGCTGTTATTGATGATAAGAATTCTTCAGTTCCCTCTCTGGTTGTGGATAATCAATATGTGGTGAGTTTTCATGGTGTTAATGTTGTTCCTAACACCTTGAAAGGTAGTGATGCTTGTGATAATGGTGATGATAAAGTAGTATCCCTTGTTGAGCGATTGGGTGGAGACGATAATCTGGTAGAGGTATTCTCGGGTTTTGAGGAATCTCTTGATACTGATGGTTTGGGTAATGAGTTCATTAATGAAGGGAATTTGTGCACTTTGGTGAGTAGTTGTGGCACCAACAATCCTGTTTATCTGCAATTGATAGATAGGAAATCTGGGCTTCATTCGACAGGTTAGATTGGGGAGGCTGGTGGTGATTCAGCGTCTTGTTTTACTTCTTCGAAGAGAGGTAGACGAAGAAAGTTTATAGCTTCTAGCGGGTCGGTTCATCGTAGTGTCATGATTCGATGCAGTCGCTCTCAGTCTTTGGGTGAGTTTCCTGGTTCGAGCACCATGAGCGGTGCTTCAGAATCAGGCTCAGGTATGCATTTTGATTTGGGTAGTACATGTTCATCTTATGCTCTAGGTAATTTGTAAGCTTCTGAATTCAGTCAGTTGGCCAGCGACACTGCTTTTATTTTCACTAATATTGAGTTAGATCGTGAGTTTATTAGAAGAAAGGAACTTGATAGGACTAGGTCAATGGGTTTATGAGGATCATTAGTTGTAATATTAGAGATTTGAATGACTTAAATAAATGTGATAAAGTTAGTGCTTTTTTTAAAGACTATTCTATTGATATTGCTCTTCTTCAGGAGACTAAAATCGACCATCCAGTTAATTATTTCTATAGAAGACTAGGAGGATATCATTTTAGAGAATGGGCGTTTTTACCGGCTAGGGGTACGTCTGGGGGTTTACTTATTGGTTGGTGGGATAACTATTTTAAATTACTTCAATGTATTTCCAAACAGCAATCTTTACACATTATTCTAATTAATCTAACTGATAATTCTTTTTTAAATATTTCTAATGTTTATGGGTCTAACTCAAAAATAGATCGTCGGATTCTTTGGAAAGAATGCCTCGAGTTTAGATCATTAGCGTCGGGTTCTTGGATTCTAGGGGAGATTTTAACGTTACTCGTTTTTAGGGGAGCGTACACCATGAGAGGGTGACTACTCTACTATGGAGGAATTTGACCAATTTATTATTGATTCTCATTTGATTGAAATTCCTCTTTCTAATAGAGATTATACTTGGAGTAATAATAGGGAAACTCCCTCTATGGCCCTCTTAGATAGGTTTTTCGTTAGCGATGAAATTGAGGATAAATTTCCAATCTGTAAAGTGTCTGGTTTCCCTTACACTCTTTCAGACCATTGTCACATTATTCTCACTTGTGACCATCATAGATTTATTAGTAGATCTTTTAAATTTGAAAAAATGTGGTTATTAGAACCAAGTTTATCAAATCTAATAATTAATAAATGGTCATATTTGAGTTTTTATAATATTAAGAATAGTGATAATTCAGCTAAAGCATTTGTTTTAAAACTTAGAGAACTTAAGAGATCACTTAAAAATTGGAATAATTTTTTTTTGGTAATATTAAAATTAAGAAAGAAAATACTCTTAATGAGATGCTTAAACTAAACAAGATAGAAGAAACTAGATGTCTAAATTTAGGTGAACGGAATGTGCTCACTAATTTAAAAGAAGAACAAAACTCTATTCTTGAAAAGGAGGAAGTAATGTGGAAGCAAAGATCTAGAATCCAGTGGATTAATGAAGGTGACAATAATACTAAATTTTTTCACAATATGGCCAATGGTAGAAAACATAGTAATACAATTAATTCCATTCTAGTTAACAATGTGGAATTAGTTGACCAAAGAGACCTTAATAAGGCTTTCACAGAATATTATAAAGATATTTTTGGTATTAAAAATAAGCATAGAATTAGTGTTAGATGGAATGATCTTTATCCGGCTACCTCTAATGTTAATCTTTTTGAATTAGATGTTCCTTTTACTGAAGAGGAAATCCGAAAAGCCATTTTTGATTTTCCAGGTGATAAATCCCCAGGTCCGGATGGTTTCCCAATTTTCTTCTATAAAACATTTTGGAATGTTTTAAAATTTGACTTAGTTATTTTGTTTAACGATTTTTATAATGGAAAGTTACAATTAGGTAGATTTAATTTTGCAAATGTTATTTTATTACACAAAAAAGTAGGAGCTAATAACCTAAAAGATTTTAGACCGATTTCATTAATTTATTGCTCCGTTAAAATTATTTCTGAAGTTTTAGCTAATAAGCTAAGTAAAAGAATGAATGACCTAATTGATTGTTCACAATCTGCTTTCATTAAAGGGAGAAATATCGCTGATGATGTGACAGTTGTTCAAGAATACATTAATCATTGTTGTAAGAATAATATTACTTGTGCTATTTTGAAATTAGACTTCGCTAAAGCTTTTGAGTCGGTTGATTGGGATTTTTAGTAGATATTTTTCTTACTAGAGGCTTTAGTAATAGATGGATTAACTGGATTATGAATTTGCTTAAAACTGGTAACTCTAGTATTATGGTAAATGGTATATTAGGTAATAAAATTTAATCTAAAAGAGGTCTAAGACAAGGGGACCCTTTATCACCTCTTCTGTTTAACTTAGCTGCAGATGTTTTTGCTAAGATTATTAAAAATACAGTCGATAATGGGTCGCTGGGTAGTATAGGTCACGATATATCGCGTAACGGTTTATCAGTCCTTTAATTCGCTAATGATACCTTGCTTTTTTTCTTCTCATCTTCGTAGACACATAATTGCTCTTAAGTTTATTTTATATAGTTTTGAGCTTTTATCAGGTTTAAAAATAAATTTCGATAAAAGTTCCGTTTTAGTTTTAAATGATTTTGAAAATGTTGAAAATTTAGTTGCTAATACATTAAATTGTAAAACAATGAATTTTCCTTTTGATTATCTTGGTATAGTGATTAGACCTTCTAAATTACAACATGATGATTGGTTAATAATCATAGATAAAATTTGAAATAGAATTTCTAATTGGAAAGAGAGATTTTTATCTAGAGCAGGTAGACTTGTTCTAATTAATTCAGTTTTATTAGCCCTCCCGATTTATTGGATGTCAATGCATTTGTTTCCTGATTAGGTGATAGACAAAATAGATAAAATTAGAAGAGATTATCTATGGAGTGGTGAAAACTTGAGTAGTTGCATAAAATGTTTAGTAAATTGGGAAACTGTTTGTAAGGCTAAAAAGGATGGTGGTTTAGAAGTTATTAATTTGCGTAATATGAATTTGTCTATACTAGGCAAATGGTTATGGAAATTTAGAGACACTAATGATAACGCCACTTGGAAAGAAATTATTTCCAAATATATTACTATAATGGTAGTAATAATCTTTATCAAATTAGTCCATTGGTTTCTCGTAAGCAGTCCAATTTTTGGAAAACCATTTTAAAATGTAATGTGATTTTTAATTTAGGCATTAACATTATTGTTCATTCAGGTAATAATACCTCTTTTTGGCACGATGGTTGGATTTCCGCCATTCCTCTTAGGATTGAGTTTAATGACTTATATGATATTTGTAATTTTAAATATGCACTTATTTTAGATGTTTTTTATCATGAAAATGACCCTCCTTGGATTTCAAATTTTAACAGAATTCTAGTTGGTTTAACTCTTAGGCAACTTAATTTGCTTTTCGCTAGATTAAACCTCTACAATGTTGATAATGATAATGATTATATTAGTTGGGAGTGGGATAAGAGTAAGAAATATTCTACCAAGTCTTTTTATCGATTCATTAACTTTTCGGGTGTAACTACTAATTGTTTTAAACTAATTTGGAAAACTAATGCTTCTCCTAAATCTATAATCCACATATGGCTAATTATGCGTGGTAAATTAAATACTATAGAATTTCAAAAAGAAAAAATATACACATTGATAATAAATGTTATTTTTGTAATATGAATTTTGAAGATATTAATCATATTTACTATGATTGTATGGATACCTATTTTATTCTTAAGAACACCCTTAATATTTTTGACTTTAATATTAGTACGAGAATTACTGATTGTGTTTTTTATTGGAACACTTTTAGACTTAAGTTCAATAAGGATAATAGATACTTGCTTGATACCTTATTCACTATAACTTGTTGGTACATTTGGTTTGAAATAAATCAAAGAATTTTTAATAATATCATTAATCACTTCAATAAAATTGATTTTTTTAATTTCATCCTTTTGCTTTAATTGGGTTTCTAATCTCAAATATAAATTAGCCAAAATCAATTTTTTTAAGGATTATCTTAGCAAGGTTAGTACTAATATTAATATATTCAAACAAAACAATACTAATTTTAACACTAATAATAATAATAATAATAATAATAATAATAATAATAATAATAGTATTATTAATATCTTTTCAAATTTAAATGATGACCCCTCGGTGTATCATAATTTGCTTTTAATTGAAGGCTCGCAATGATAGTTTTAGAACTGTATTGGTTTTTAATTTAGATTTTATTGTTCTTGTATATAGTTCGTTTATTATATTCAGTATGGACCATTTTACTCTTTCTTTTTGATCTGTTAGTTTTGTATTAGTCTATCTTTGCTTTATTTTATTAAATTAGTTTTTATATACACATATATAAATTTTATTTATATACATATATGTGATTTATTCTAACTTCTGCCCTAGTTTTGTTTCAGGCTTGAGATAGACAGAATGTTAGTGTCCCTTCACAGGTGTGCATGCTAGCTAGTGTCTCTTTACAGGTGTGTAGGATAGCCACTTCCAGGATTGTAGATTGCATCAGGTGCTACTCTCAGTCATTCTGTGTATTCAGAGTGTAGTTTCGATGGATCATCTCCTTCTCCAGATTTGTCTATTCCTATTGAGGCGGCTTCATAGTGTTTCCTTATAGATGGTGCTGGCTTTCTGTATCTCGAGCCTTTGATTCCACTCTATTTTTCTAGGTACTTCCAACACCCTAATATCGGGCGGTGGCCGTGCCGGAGCTCGGTATTGGGGTGAAATGGGCGGTGGCTTTGCCGGAGCTCATTATAGGGTTACCTGTTTTTTGCCGTTAATGCTTGTATATAGATTTTTCACCTGTCAGGCATGTTGACAGCACCTCATTATGTATTATATATATAGCTTCATGTGTGCACTCCTCTTTTACTAGAGGATCACACATTTTTCTCAAAAAAAATATTTTTGGTTCAAAATTGCATTTCTTTCTAACTCATTTCGGACCCATATTATCAAGGCTGAAAATACCACTCCTTCTTTTGACCATATCTCCCTCAAAACCAATCGAAATTAAGTGATTATTTTTCTCAAATTATAGAGAAAAGAATTTCCTAAAACTTTCTTTTTACCACTTGTCCAAATTTTGGGAGTAACATGGCCAATAATCGAAGAGAAAATGACCTATTTTCGAGTGGATTTTTGTGGTTTCCAAACTTTGCGAGTCTAAAGCGATTCAAGTTCTAAAAAGTTTTGGTGAATGAACTTTGTAGAACTTTTGAAAAGATGCGATCTTTAGTCATTTCTTATTGTTTGGGGATATATTGGTTGAATTGATGAGCTATTATGTTGGTTGAATTGTTATGTGAATGTTTACTTGAAATTAGCAAGATAGATATGTGATTTGAAGGTTAAAGGTCAGATATGCATGCAAAAGTAGGATTTTGATTATGTTGGGTTTAGAGTATGTTAAAATTATTATTGATATGTTTATATGTTTCTTTTCTATGAAAATTAGCACTTTGTTTCGATTATCGACGAAGAATTCTTTTGTGAAAATACGAGTGGTTTTGAAAAGCAAATTATATATATATATATAAAGTTAAACTTTGTTAGTTTCAAAATACTTACCTGGGGGTTTGAAAGGTTATAAAGTTTTAAAGTTTTCAAAGGAGAAAGTAAGAAACATTTTTAAGTTATGGCACCCATAGCGATAGTCGCTATGGATGTAGTTTTGCTTAAAAATTAGATTTCTATAAAATTTGGTTTATTAACTTAAAGTGTTTTGAATTTTTTTATAAACTTAATAATATTTTGTAAAGTTAATTAAGTTTTTAATGATTAATTTTTTATTAATTAAGTTTAAATAATTAATAATCGATAAAGATTAAATAGGGTTTATTAATTATAATTAAGTTAAGATTAGTTTTTAACTAATTATATCTAAAAGATAAGATTAATTCAATTAATTCTTAATTAAGTAAGATTAATTTTTAATTAAATATAATTTAAGTATATGATTTATTTTAATTAATTATTAAGTAATTATAAGGTAAATTATTTAAATAAATCAATTATTTATTATTTTTAATGATTAATTAATTAAGGCTTTAATTTAAAATAATTTTTTTATGGTTTAATTTATTAATTAAGTTTTAATTAAAGGTTATTTTAATCAATTAAATGAGATTAATTGAGATTTAGTTATTAATGAAGGTTTAAATTATTATTTAATGATTGATAAAGGATAAATTAGGGTTTAAATTATTTATATATTAGTTAATTTTTGTTTAATTATTTATTAAAACTTAAATTATTTATTAATTTATAATTATATTAAGTTCAAATTTAATAAAGAATTAATTTAGGTTGGTTATGATTTAAATAAAGAGTTTAACTTGTAATTAATCATTTTGAATGGGAGGTTTAAGTTTTTAATCCTTGTTTTCCAAGAATCAAATATGTTTTAAAGGTACTTCTTTTTCAAAGATGGTTTCAAACACAAGGAATTCAAATGTCAATTCCATTAAGTAGACAAACAATTGTGAATGAGTTACGTAAATGGTTTGATTGAGTGAACATATGTTAACAGAATAGATCCGCGTTCTGCTATAAGTTGATTTTTTGTTCGTATGGACATCTGTTAGCAGAATAAATCCCTATTCTACTATAATGTAATTGTTTATTGTTTGGACAAACGTATAGTACAATAAATTCCCATTTTGTTATAAGAGTTTGGAGATCTATTTAGCAGGATAGATCACCATATTGCTATTATGTTGTTTGGACATGTATATGCTAGTTGAGTTGTATTGACATGTTATTTGGACATTTATATGTTAGTTGAGTTGTATTGACATGTTATTTTCTAATTTGGGTATAAATTGCATTTATATATATGTAACGACTCGTAAAAATTTAACTGTTTTAATAAACGTAATTAACTGAAATTTGTGAAATTTTAAATAATAATATTTCGAAATAAAAATTTAATATTTGAATACGTCCACTTTAACATAGCAAATGGTAAATTTTCATCGGATAATATAGAAGTCTATTTTCTTGTGCAATTTTATTTCAATTCAAATCAGTATAAAACTGATGATAATAAAATGTTTTCCAAACCTGAATATTTTTCTATACAAAATTTGTAAATCATATTCTAAGTGAGACATCATATTTCGTTTCTTCAAATTTGGACTGCTATTGCTCCATCTATCTTATTTCTGGCAGATTCGCAACATTTTCGGTACCGATATCGACTTTTGATAGGATGGTCGTGCCACTAATATTTGTATACCGTTTTCATGGTCTCGTCGAGCTGATCTCTACGGTAGGTGTTTCGGAGTCCGGAAGACGACGAAATCTATGGAACCGTATCGATATCCGTTAGAGTCCATTTGCTTCCCGTGACCATTCGATTTTGTACCTTCCAAAATGAACAGCCTTTAATATTCGCTAGAATTCAATGTCGTGACTGTTATTATTTCCTATGTCACGTTCGCTCACTCCTCTATCTGTCTATTCTTTTGGTCTTCTTCATTTTGGAACAATAAATGAAATATATATGTATTATAATTCTCGTATCTGCTATCTCCCACATCTCTTACTCTCAGGCTCTTCATTCTTGAGGAAATTGTATAAAAAAAGAAATGATGATGAAAGCTTAATCTTACCTGTAGCTCACTTACCTTCCTCCGCGCCTCTTACAGCCTTCACTATCCAACGCGCCCTCTCTTCCCCATATCCACTCAGCTCCGTAAGCCCTTCACCTTCACCGACAACGCTAGCCACGCCATCATTCCCATCGTCAACACGTGCAGCAACGCACTACATGCCACACCTTCCAAAAAAAAGCCGATCCAAACCCTAAACTTGCAAGCTTCAGCCAGCGCCGACCTTCTGCACTCACCTAGCTTTCATCTCCATCACGTGGTCGAAGCCCTGCAACCACCTTGCTCACATCTGCCTGCTTGGTACAATACCGATGCTTTGTGCATATATATATATATGTAAGTTATTTATTTATTTATTTTTGTTTTTGTTATATTTTGATAAGTATAATATGTTTTGTTCGGTTTATACACAAAAGTTTAAAATAGTGCGGATATATTTTCTAACATATATTTATAAAGCATATTATAAAGTGTATATACTAGTAATATATATAGGCTTTTTCCCTCCTTTAATTATATTTTTTGTTGCTACAGTATGTATATATATGTAGTATAAGTAATGTGAGATCTGGGCTTTGTGAATACAAACTTATATGGGTATATATATATATATATATATCTTAGTTTATATATGTTATTTATGTATATGTCTGACCGTATATATATATACTAGTTATATTAGTTATACTGTTAATATATTGTGTTATAATTTGTGAGTCCTATATATATTAAGTTATACAGGTTTAATTATTTTACTGTAAACATATATAGTGTGTGTGTGTGTATATATATCCATACTTTACAGTTTCAGTTTATGTGTTTAAAAAAACGTATGTTTCATATTTAATTCTCTGGTTCACTTTGCATGTTGCAATATCTAGTTTGAATATAAATTTATGTTAGTTATATATATAATACTGTTACTATATAATAAGGTTTATGTTAGATTTATATGTGCTGTTGACTATAATATATATATATATATACGTACATATGGTTATGTGTTATGACAGTATAAGATTTTATAATATATATTTTTGTGTGAAGAGTATATATAAGTATAATCTGTTTCAGGTCCTATAAGTATTCGTATATATACAAAATCTATATAAGTTTTGTTGTAGATTCTTTTATAGTTAGTATATTCATATGTATTGCTATGCTAGTACTTAAAGCGTAAATATATATGTTTGGAAAAGTATATATTATATTACAGAAACTATTATATTACATTGTTTATAAGTGAATGTTATACACTATATATATAGGTTATATATTTGTAGGCGTGAGTTGATTTTTCCACCTATATATTGCATATATAAGTATAATTTGTTGCTGGTTGATTTAAAATGTATGCGTTGAATGGTTTTTAGCATAATATATATATATATATATATATATATATATATATATATATATATATATATATACCCACACGTAATGTTTATATGTTTTATCATCTATTTCAAAATTTTGGGTTCTAATTGTTTTGTGTATGTGATAACAAGAGTTTCTATATAGTTTTCGAAATAAATTTGAATAGTGTTATATACGCAATTCAAATTTTTTTATTATATTAATTATAATATGCATACATTTTAATATAAAGTATATGTACTTGTATAAATCATAACCTGTTTGTAATGTTGGTTTTCATAATAAATATTGATTTTGAAATGTAATACAATGGTTTTATTTAGACAATTGGTTTTAAATTTCATATAGATATATATAGATTTTGATTTCAATATATATGTGTTTAAAATTTAAGATTGATATAAAATGTATATGTATCTCAAAAATTGAATATTTGGTTTAAGGAAAGTTATTATATAATATATATTTTGTTCAGCCTATATCGAGCAGATTCTGATTTATTTCATCATTCACTTATCTATCATATCGAAAGGTGAGTAATCACTCATGATTAACGTTCTTATATTTATTAAATTTGATTTCAATTGAAACAACAATTGAAATATGCTGCTGTTAGTTATTTACATTGCTATATATATGCTATTATCTACATCTGCTCACCCATGACATATGACACCATTATCTGTTATTCATATTGATGATATATGACTGTTATATTATTAATTATCATATCTGTTATCACTTTACAAGTTCCCTGTTGGTATAGAATTCCCTATGGGTTGAAATGATACATACCCAAACGACCTGTAGAATAGGAGAAAGTCATTATGGTTGAAATGATAAACCCAAGCGATTTTCATTGAATTGAATTTGGGATTGGGGGTTGAAATGATATATACCCATATATATTTAAATTGCGGATTGAATTGATAAATATTCATATCACTCGACCATAGGATAGAAAATTATGTACAGACACCGTTGGTCTATACATAAATATTTTGAAATGATTTCTATGGTTTTTGGAAATAAATATATGGTTTTATATAAATACTGATTTTAGAATTATATAAATGTTATTGCACATATAGTTAAATTCTTGATTTTAAGCTATGTATAAATTTGTTTAATATAAAATAAGTTTGATAATAAAGTTTGATAGTAACGACCCAGAATTTTTATCAATTAAAATTTGAATATTTAATTAATTTTAAATATTAATAAGTGAAATTTATAAGTCGAATAAATTTTATTTTGAATAATTGGATTTAATTGGATAATTAAATCAATAATTTAATAGTGAAAATACAGAAATAATTGAAAGTTGGGTTAAATATGATTGAAAATGATTTGTAAAATTTTATTTTATCATATTGGAGTTAGAATGATGTTATAGAACTTTTAAAATCGAATTAAAAGTTTATTTGTGAAAATTGAATATTTTAATATTTAATCGACTAGTGAAATTAGCCATTTTTCGAACAGTCTCAGAATTGGACGAAACTAGTTCCATCGGATCCGTAATAGTTTGTTATTGTCGGATTTCAATTTTCGTAGCAATCGGAGTTATCGTTTGATCGTGGCAGCTCGAAACGCATCAAAATTGTTTTAATATTAATTTGGCGAGTTAAAATAGTCATTTTTAAAACAGTCTTGGATTTCGATGAAACCAGTTTCATCGGATCCATAATGTGATATTATTATATGGTTTCAAATTTCGTGTCAATTGGATTTACCGTTTGTCCGGTGCAAGCTAAAACGCCTAGAAAATCGTTTAATCGGTTTAATTTTAAATTGAATGTTTATTGCCATAACTCGCACAGATGACCGAATTAGCTCCCGAAACACGTTTCATTGTATTTGAAACGTGTGGTAAACCTTAGAAACGCCAACCGGCACGCTTCGTTTGGAGTTCGGAAAATCCGGGATGAATAGTGTCGTTGGAATTTTCTATGTAAGGACATAAAATTCACAAATTTGCAAAATATTCAAAACCCTAGGGTTCAATTCGGGGCCGCCTCCAATACAACCAACGGCCAGCACTTCTTCCTCTTCTTCCACTAATTTTTCAAAATCCGTCAACAATTATCGAAATCATCCAACTACAAACTTCTAGATCTAGGAGAGAGCTTCGTATCTATACGGATATGATCACGAATGGAGCTGTAGATTGTCGGAGAAGGGGCCGTGTTTGAGGCCGGGTCGTGCATGCTTCTCGAGCTTGGAGGGGGCCGAGCTCCTTGATATGGGGGCCGTGGGTGGCGCACGTGAAGGCGGAGGTGGCGGCACTCCCTAATCGACGAAAAGACGAACGATGTGGTCGCGGTTCGAAGCCCTAAGCGGCGACTAGTTGGGTTCTCACGCGTGATATCACTGGTGTAGGGAAGATGAAGATGGAACGGTCACGATGTTGCGGGGTTGGATCTCACGGCCAAGATGTATTGGTATAAGAAAAAAAAAGGAATTTGTAAATTTATAAATAAAAATTCGTGAATCTTTTAAAAATTCATATCTTTTTCATACGAGGTCGAAAACGCGCAAAACCAGTTGCGTTGGAATCGTATGGACCAGCACTACGTTATGGGATTGGATTGGAGTCATTTGGAGTTAGTGAAAATTTCGGGTAAAATTAAACGTCCGTTTAATTTTATTCGAAATAAATCGCTAGAACGAAATTGAAATCAAGGTGAGAACTTCTCACTCAATCGAATCGGTTACGATTTTGATTTTTAAATAGTTAGATTTAAAATTCTTGAATGTATGTTTGAATGATGATTGTTATCTATTGATTGTTAAAATAGACATTATACGCCGTTAGTAAGCGGAGGTTATTTATAAAAAACATATGCCGCAAATATTTCACAGTATAGTGAAATTGGTATTATTTATGTACTTGGAATTGATTTTCCCGCATTATATAGAGGATGAGACCCTATTGCGCCGTATAATAACGGATAATATTTTAAATCCCACATACCGCGATAATTTCGTACTAGAACGGAATTGGTATTGTGCTAACATCTTTGGATGCAGGAGAACAGGTTGGAGGGATCCAACTGGATTCCTCAACAGTATTTATTTGATTATGGATATTTTGATATTCGTTGATTATCATATCGATATATGATGTCGTTGTTGTCGTGATTGACTATTTGGAGTGTAGCATCATTGGGCCAAATTTTGGAATTTTAAAATGATTTTTAAAGTGATTTTTTAAAGTATACGTTTATAAAATATTTTTTGGAATTGATTCATTTTAAATAAATAAACGATATAACTTTTAATATTATAAAAAAAATATGATTTTTGAGAAATACAGTTAAAGGTTGATTTTTGAGAAATATGGGTTAATGATTTTATAAGATAGTTTAAATTGGGATCTTTGAATTTATTATAAAAGTTTAAATATAGGATTTATAAAATTGATTATTTTATAAATCAAAGAAAATGGTAAATTATAAAGGAGTTTAAAGACGTTTTAAATAATAGTATAAATTGATTCATATAAAAGAGTTATAAAAATGGATATTTATAAATTAAAATATTAGGATTATAAAACAAGTTTTTATAAGTGTTAGAATGAATTGTAAATGAATTTCATAAATGAATGAAATTTATAGAATTATAAATGGTGGAATTATAAATGGGATTTTATAAGCAGTAGGTTTATAAATTTGTAAAGTTATAAAAAAAAATAGATTTGGGTAAATAAATAAATCTTATAAGTTATAAGATTTATAATTTATGAAGTTTAAAGGAACGATTTTTGTAAACAAATAAATTATAAGTATTTAACTTATAATATGAGCCTTTGGTTTATAATTGAGTTATAAATTGAATAGGTTAATAAAGGAGATTTATAAAAGGAAGTGTTATAAAATAAATAGAAATGGAATTTATAAACGTTGTTTTATAAATCCGCAAACGACTTATTTTGATAAGTAAATTGTTGTAACTTATTAATGGAGTTATATTCACGTTTTAGACAATGAATAATCCTTTAAAATAAAATGAATAGAAATGATGAAATTGGTTAACAAGTATATTCACGTTTTTGAATAGTGAATAATATGTTAAAGAAAATGTTTGAATGTGATGTTTTAAATATAATTAAAACGATCTAACGATGTTTTGAAAATGTGTTAAGATTCGAAACCATAGATTTCAACATTCATTGTTGAAATAGACGTTATCGAGAAATAGAAGGAAATGGTGGACTATAACACTGTTGTTATAGTAAATGATTTCCGAAAGGAAATGTTTTGTATAGTATTGGGATTTATATATCTATTTTAATTTTGAATCCCTATACTAGTGATTTTGGGTTGTCGTAACGATGTTTTACGCAACATTCGTTTTGGCCCAAATAAAAATGTTAAGAGAATGATTCCCTTAAAGAATGAAATATATACTTAATTTCGATTTGAGTATATTGAATATTTTTCAAGTGTAGAAAATAAAAGGATTTGTGAATTACTTATTAAATAAGTATGGAAATGTTTTCCAACATAAAGTGAATATTTTGAGAATTTATCTTTTTAAAGATAAATTGAAAATGAATATTTGAAACCTATTGAAATCGTATATTCATAAATATTTTGGGAATATAAATTCATTATGGAATTTATGAAGGAAAGGGGAATTAGTTTAAAAATAAATATTGATTTATTTTTGAAGTATTGAAATTATATATCTTGTAAAGATATTTTTGGAAAATAAATAATTTGGAAAATTATTTGGAATCTGGTGATGTTGTACATATCCATTGATAGTTCAATAACAGACTATCAATATTTACCTTTGAATGGGTATTTGTTGTGATTTTCTTGAATTTGAATGTCACACTTATTTTTAAATTATTGCGCTTGTTATTCGGATTACCCATTCCGAATAGTGATACGACGTAATGGATAGCATTGATGACCGGTGTTGAAGACCGGATATTTTTGAAAACGGAAGGATTATCGTCGAATGTTTCTGCACCAAATGGCCCCGGTATAGAAATTCCATATGTGATGGGAAGTCCGGAAGTGATTAGTGAATATCCGGATTGCAAGGACTTCTTTGTAAGTGCCTTCGGTTCTGTTCGAGCCCGGAACAGACTTGTATGGATTGTGTGTCTGACATTACATTTTGAGATATAAAGCAGATTTCTTTCAAATATATTTCTGTTGGTGGCGGAGAATTTATTCTCTTAGCTTAACACCCTTATCTGAGACGTACGAGCTCAGTGGTTATGTAGTTGAAGGTTATCAGCTATATATTCCCAATTTGGTAATGTGACATGCTGAGTGTTGCTGTGAAATGATCATTGTTTGATCATTTGTGATATGATCATTTGTTTGATCACTTATCTTTGTGATCATTTCTATGATCATTTGTTGACCCAAAGCACAGCTTTTGTATAAAGCGTGGCTTTGTGGACGAGACTTCGTCGAGCCTCACACCCCGGAATGGTCAAAACCGGAAAGATGCAGCAAGGTTATTGGGGGTAGCACCCTTTAGGGTATGTGCATTTCCTTCTGGAAAGGGGTGGTATCATGGTATGGAGCCCAGATACTTACTCATGTTGAATCACTTTAATTATTATGGTGTGATGTTGGTTACGAGCGCTCGGATAAAGGTCCCAAAGGACCGAGGGATGGCATACTCGTGTCAGTTGTTACCTAGTTTGAAAGGTAACCCGGCCTTGTGTTGGCTGAGATCCGGTTAGGTTCTCGAGATGTCCTTCCAGAGGCGTTCTCATGTGGCAATGGAAAGTTCCTTGGCCTGACCATTTGTTGGAAATCCAAAGAAACAATACGAGACTTGTACGGTTTTAGTTGTAGAACCTGCCATGGAATGTGGCGGTAACCTGCTATTGAACATGGTAGCTATAGTAAGCATACGATAATGGTCGTACGTTGGCTAAGATTTATATCTTTATTTTTGAAATATTTACTACACTATGCACTAGTAATAATATCAAATGTTCTTTTTAATGCGTATCAAGCATCTTTGACTATCATAAGGAGAAATCTCCTCCGATTCTGCGTTTGCATTGTGTGTGTGTGCGGGAGGCCTTATGGTAGTCCCATTTTTAAAAGCATTGCGAATTGACTTTAAAAATATTCCTCTATTTTGATTTTAAAGATAAATAAACTGTTTTGAGTTCTCACACCAGTCACATGACTGGCTCGGAGTTTATTGTTTTCCTTCCTAAACTCTGGGTGCCCACCAATTTCCACACGGGCAGTCAAGAGTTAAGGTTTATCAGGATATTTTGGAATTCAGGAGTTGCTGGAGGCAAGCTGGATGGCATGGCGTATTACTAGTATATAGTATTTCTTTTCCGCTGTTTGTTGTTGTTTGTTATTGTACACTCTGATAATGAAATGTAATGTAATGTGTTGTAATGTAATAACTGATATAGTTCTTTGTTTAAAGATATTTATTTATTATATGTTGTTCCGCTGCGATTGTGAGATTCTGATGTTGTTTTGTTGTTTTCTTTCTGTTCCGTTCAATTTTCTTTTATCTCTATTTTCTACCTTTTCCTCTCTTCTTCTATCTTTTTCTTTTTCTTAAACATTGAGAATTCGTATTTCTGTTCATCTTGAGTTAATCTATGGAGATTAGTGTATATTTAAGGAGTATGGATTTGCGGGTCTTCACAGGTGGTATCAGATCATATGGTTAAGCGACAACCATGGCTCTGTTGGGTATAACTCATTAGAGATAGAGTCAGTAGTACTCTAGAATGAGTTTGAGTGTAATAATAGCTATGAGAGCGTATTTGTTAGTGAATATAAAATTGTTTTATATTGTGATGATTGCTTTGTTGAGTGGTATATAGATTCTGGTTAATACGTGTGATCAGCGTTGTTGATAGGGATCTCTAAACACTTGTACAGAACAATTCGACACGATATTTTTTTAAATTAGGTAAATGAAATAATTTTACCTTGATTATATTTTATATATATAAATGAATAATTTTTCATAATTATTAAAGTGTATATAAGTAGATTGTTTGGTTGTTGAATAAGATGTTTGAATAATCTAAATAAGAGAATAATTGTATAAGCAAATGAATTATAAGAATTGAATTATAATTAAAGTGATTTACAATTGTGAAATAAACTTATATATATAAGAAATGAAACTATATGAATATATTTATGAATATGAGTTGTAAATAAAAATGAATTTAAAGTTAAATGGAAATTTACTTTAGAATTGGAATCTGAATTGATTTATAAGTGGGAATTTAAGTTAAGTAAAAACCAAGTGATGTTTATAAGATGAAATATAACTTAAGTGATGTTGAATGAAGTTGATATTGGTATCGAAGTAAATTAATAAAGTTAAGCGATAAATATGAACTTGAGTTATATAAATGAAATTCAACTTTTGTAATTGAATTGAATTAATGGATTGAATGTTAATCAAATGAATGTAAATTAAGTTGATACGGAATAATGAATGTAGGTGTTAATTCATTAAAATCTAATGTTATTGGAAGTTGAAAGATTGAATGAAAATCAATTTAATTAAACCAATTGAAATTAATGGTGTTAAACCAAATTGAATGAATATAAGCAAAGGAATTTGGTTGTAATTAATATACATTGGTTGATACATGATTGTTAGTTGATTGTATATAATTCATTAAGTATTAATGCAATTGAGTTAATGGAATTGAAAGTTGAAGTAATTGAAATCCAATTGGAAGTTAAGTGAATCTTAAATAGAATTGAATTTGATTTGGAAGTGAACCAACTTGAATATGAATTAGTGAATATAAACTAATTGAAAATGAATGTTAGAAAAAACATCCACTGTTAATGAATCCAATGTGATTAAAGTGAAAACCATTTCATTGAATATTAATGAGAATATGAATGAATATTTATTGGTTATGAATGTTAGTTGGATGATAGTTGGTTGATGGTTGAATATATATTGCTTTTACTGCACTTGCTATGTTGGCATATATAGTTATTATGTAGCTATATGTTGTATATCGATACTATTGTCTATATACATGTTTCACATCTGTTTGTTGAGTGTTTAGTAGGTACGGATCGCGTTTGCTTCGCATTTGGAGCTCGCTTTCGCGCTATATTAGCCGTATATGCTCGCTAATAATATATAAGGTACATATCTCGGATTAAATATTGTACTTTTACACTTTTTTACCTACGGGATGCCTCATCACTTGATGAGATGTATATTTGTGATATATATACTGTCATTTTTTTTCGGATCGAGCCGCACAAAGGAGACTATGGCGAATTTTTCCGAAAATTTAAGGCGTTAGAATATTTTTGAGAAAAATTGGAAAATTTTGTAAACTATAACTTTGATTTGGAATTGAAAGTCAAACAAGATAGTTTGGTTTGAAAAGATAACTAAGTATGATTTGAAAACTTAGTAAAGTTATTATAAGAAGTTTAACTATGAATTTTGGGGAAGATAATAGATTCTGTAACTTTTCTTACTTAGTAATTTCGAGGACGAAATTCTTTTAAGGGGGGAAGTATGTAACGACCCAGAATTTTTATCAATTAAAATTTGAATATTTAATTAATTTTAAGTATTAATAAGTGAAATTTATAAGTCGAATAAATTTTATTTCGAATAATTGGATTTAATTGGATGATTAAATCAATAATTTAATAGTGAAAATACAGAAATAATTGAAAATTGGGTTAAATATGATTAAAAATGATTTGTAAAATTTTATTTTATCATATTGGAGTTAGAATGATGTTATAGAACTTTTAAAATCAAATTAAAAGTTTATTTGTGAAAATTGAATATTTTAATATTTAATCGACTAGTGAAATTAGCCATTTTTCGAACAGTCTCAGAATTGGATGAAACTAGTTCCATCGGATCTGTAATAGTTTGTTATTATCGGATTTCAATTTTCGTAGCAATCGGAGTTATCATTTGACCGTGGCAGCTCGAAACGCATCGAAATTGTTTTAATATTAATTTGGCGAGTTAAAATAGTCATTTTTAAAACAGTCTCGGATTTCGACGAAACCAGTTTCATCGGATCCGTAATGTGATATTATTATATGGTTTCAAATTTCGTGTCAATTGGATTTACCGTTTGTCCGGTGCAAGCTAAAACGCCTAGAAAATCGTTTGATAAGTTTAATTTTAAATTGAACGTTTATTGCCATAACTCGCACCATGACCGAATTAGCTCCGGAAACACGTTCTGTTGTGTTCGGAACGCGGGGTAAACCTTAGAAACGCCAACCGGCACGCTTCGTTTGGAGTTCGGAAAATCCGGGATGAATAGTGTCGTTGGAATTTTCTATATAAGGACATAAAATTCACAAATTTGCAAAATATTCAAAACCCTAGGGTTCAATTCAGAGCCGCCTCCAATAAAACCAACGGCCGGCACTTCTTCCTCTTCTTCCACTAATTTTTCAAAATCCGTCAACAATTATCGAAATCATCCAACTACAAACTTCTAGATCTAGGAGAGAGCTTCGTATCTATATGGATATGATCACGAATGGAGCTGTAGATTGTAAGAGAAGGGGCCGCGTTTGAGGCCGGGTCGCACATGCTTCTCGAGCTTGGAGGGGGGCCGAGCTCCTTGATATGGGGGCCGTGGGTGGCGCACGTGAAGGCGGAGGTGGCGGCACTCCCTGATCGACGAAAAGACGAACGATGTGGTCGCGGTTCGAAGGCCTAAGCGGCGGCTAGTTGGGTTTTCACGCGTGATATCACTGGCGTGGGGAAGATGAAGATGGAACGGTCACGATGTTGCAGGGTTGGATCTCACAGCCGAGATGTATTGGTATAAGAAAAAAAAAGGAATTTGTAAATTTATAAATAAAAATTCGTGAATCTTTTAAAAATTCATATCTTTTTCATACGAGGTCGAAAACGCGCGAAACTAGTTGCGTTGGAATTGTATGGACGAGCACTACGCTATGGAAATGGATTGGAGTCGTTTGGAGTTAGTGAAAATTTCGGGTAAAATTAAACGTCCATTCGAAATAAATCGCTAAAACGAAATTGAAATCAAGGTGAGAACTTCTCACTCAATCGAATCGGTTGCGATTTTGATTTTTAAATAGTTAGATTTAAAATTCTTGAATGTATGCTTGAATGATGATTGTTATCTATTGATTGTTAAAACAGACATTATACGCCGTTAGTAAGCGGAGGTTATTTATTAAAAACATATACCGCGAATATTTCACAGTATAGTGAAATTGGTATTATTTATGTACTTGGAATTGATTTTCCCGCATTATATAGCGTATGAGACCCTATTGCGCCGTATAATAGCGGATAATGTTTTAAATCCCATATACCGCGATAATTTCGTACTGGAACGGAATTGGTATTGTGCTAACATCTTTGGATGCAGGAGAATAGGTTGGAGGGATCCAACTGGATTCCTCAACAGTATTTATTTGATTATGGATATTTTGATATTCGTTGATTATCATATCGATATATGATGTAGTTGTTGTTGTGATTGACTATTTGGTGTGTAGCATCATTGGGCCAAATTTTGGAATTTTAAAATGATTTTTAAAGTGATTTTTGAAAGTATACGTTTATAAAATATTTTTTTGGAATTGATTTATTTTAAATAAATAAACGATATAATTTTTAATGTTATAAAAAAATTATGATTTTTGAGAAATACAGTTAAAGGTTGATTTTTGAGAAATATGGGTTAATGATTTTATAAGATAATTTAAATTGGGATCTTTAAATTTATTATAAAAGTTTAAATATAGGATTTATAAAACTGATTATTTTATAAATCAAAGAAAATGGTGAAATTATAAAGGAGTTTAAATACATTTTAAATAATAGTATAAATTGATTCATATAAAAGAGTTATAAAAATGGATATTTATGAATTAAAATATTGGGATTATAAAACGAGTTTTTATAAGTGTTAGAATGAATTGTAAATGAATTTCATAAATGAATGAAATTTATAGAATTATAAATGGTGGAATTATAAATGGGATTTTATAAGCAGTAGGTTTATAAATTTGTAAAGTTATAAAAAAAATAGATTTGGGTAAATAAATGAATCTTATAAGTTATAAGATTTATAATTTATGAAGTTTTAAGGAACGATTTTTGTAAACAAATAAATTATAAGTATTTAACTTATAATATGAACCTTTGGTTTGTAATTGAGTTATAAATTGAATATGTTATAAAGGAGATTTATAAAAGGAAGTGTTATAAAATAAATAGAAATGGAATTTATAAACGTTGTTTTATAAATCCGCAAACGACTTATTTTGATAAGTAAATTGTTGTAACTTATTAATGGAGTTATATTCACGTTTTAGACAGTGAATAATCCTTCAAAATAAAATGAATAGAAATGATGAAATTGGTTAACAAGTATATTCACGTTTTTGAATAGTGAATAATATGTTAAAGAAAATGTTTGAATGTGATGTTTTAAATAGAATTAAAATGATCTAACGATGTTTTTAAAATGTGTTAAGATTCGAAACCATAGATTTCAACATTCATTGTTGAAATAGACGTTTTCGAGAAATAGAAGGAAATGGTGGACTATAACACTGTTGTTATAGTAAATGATTTCCGAAAGGAAATGTTTTGTATAGTATTGAGATTTATATATCTATTTTAATTTCGAATCCCTGTACTATTGATTTTGGGTTGTCGTAACGATGTTTTACGCAACATTCGTTTTGGCCCAAATAAAAATGTTAAGAGAATGATTTCCATAAAGAATGAAATATATACTTAATTTCGATTTGAGTATATTGAATATTTTTCAAGTGTGGAAAATAAAAAGATTTGTGAATTACTTATAAAATAAGTATGGAAATGTTTTCCAATATAAAGTGAATATTTTGAGAATTTATCTTTTTAAAGATAAATTGAAAATGAATATTTGAAACCTATTGAAATCGTATATTCATAAATATTTTAGGAATATAAATTCACTATGGAATTTATGAAGGAAAGGGGAATTTGTTTAAAAATAAATATTGATTTATTTTTGAAGTATTGAAATTATATATCTTGTAAAGATATTTTTGGAAAATAAATAATTTGGAAAATTATTTGGAATCTGGTGATGTTGTGCATATCCATTGATAGTTCAATAACCGACTATCAATATTTACCTTTGAATGGGTATTTGTTGTGATTTGCTTGAGTTTGAATGCCACACTTATTTTTAAATTATTGCGCTCGTTATTCGGATTACCCATTTCGAATAGTGATACGACGTAATGGATAACATTGATGACCGGTGTTGAAGACCAGATATTTTTGAAAACGGAAGGATTACCGTCGAATGTTTCTGCACCGAATGGCCCCGGTATAGAAATTCCATGTGTGATGGGAAGTCCGAAAGTGATTAGTGAATATCCGGATTGCAAGGACTTCTTTGTAAGTTCCTTCAGTTCTGTTCGAGCCCGGAACAGACTTGTATGGATTGTGTGTCTGACATTACATTTTGAGATATAAAGCAGATTTATTTCAAATATATTTCTGTTGGTGGCGGAGAATTTATTCTCTTAGCTTAACACCCTTCTCTGAGACGTACGAGCTCAGAGGTTATGTACTTGAAGGTTATCAGCGATATATTCCCAATTTGGTAATGTGACATGCTGAGTGTTGCTGTGAAATGATCATTGTTTGATCATTTGTGATATGATCATTTGTTTGATCACTTATCTTTGTGATCATTTCTATGATCATTTGTTGACCCAAAGCACAGCTTTTGTATAAAGCGTGGCTTTGTGGACGAGACTTCGTCGAGCCTCACACCCCGGAATGGTCAAAACCGGAAAGATGCAGCAAGGTTATTTGGGGTAGCACCCTTTAGGGTATGTGCATTTCCTTCTGGAAAGGGGTGGTATCATGGTATGGAGCCTAGATACTTACTCATGTTGAAACACTTTATTTATTATGGTGTGATGTTGGTTACGAGCGCTCGGATAAAGGTCCCAAAGGACCGGGGGATGGCATACTCGTGTCAGTTGTTACCTGGTTTGAATGGTAACCCGGCCTTGTGTTGGCAGAGATCCGGTTAGGTTCTCGGGACGTCCTTCCAGAGGCGTTTCCATGTGGCAATGGGAAGTTCCTTGGCCTGACCATTTGTTGGAAATCCAAAGAAACAATACGAGACTTGTACGGTTTTAGTTGTAGTACCTGCCATGGAATGTGGCGGTAACCTGCTATTGAACATGGTAGCTATAGTAGACATACGATGATGGTCGTATGTTGGCTAAGATTTATATCTTTATTTTTGAAATATTTACTACACTATGCACTAGTAATAATATCAAATGTTCTTTTTAATGCGTATCAAGCATCTTTGACTATCATAAGGAGAAATCTCCTCCGATTCTGCGTTTGCATTGTGTGTGTGTGTGCGGGAGGCCTTATGGTAGTCTCATTTTTAAAAGCATTGCGAATTGACTTTAAAAATATTCCTCTATTTTGATTTTAAAGATAAATAAACTGTTTTGAGTTCTCACACCAGTCACATGACTGACTCGTAGTTTATTGTTTTCCTTCCTAAACTCTGGGTGCCCACCAATTTCCACACGGGCAGTCAAGAGTTAAGGTTTATCAGGATATTCTGGAATTCAGGAGTTGCTGGAGGCAAGCTGGATGGCATGGCGTGTTACTAGTATATAGTATTTCTTTTCCGTTGTTTGTTGTTGTTTTTTGTTGTACACTCTGATAATGAAATGTAATGTAATGTGTTGTAATGTAATAACTGATATAGTTCTTTGTTTAAAGATTATTTATTTATTTATTAAATGCTGTTCCGCTGTGATTGTGAGATTCTGATGTTGTTCTTTTGTTTTCTTTATGTTCCGTTCTATTTTCTTTTCTCTCTATTTTCTACCTTTTTCTCTCTTCTTCTATCTTTTTCTTTTTCTTAAACATTGAGAATTCGTATTTCTGTTCATATTGAGTTAATCTATGGAGATTAGTGTATATTAAAGGAGTACGGATTTGCGGGTCTTCGCATTGATTTAATAAAAATATAATATGGTCAAGTATTTACTTAAATTATATTTTAACATAGAGTTTATAATGATTTTAATAAATCAAGGTTGAGAAGATAGATTTGAAATTGATTTGAAATTGTATTTAATTAAGAATTTTATTTAATTAAATCAATCTGAAATATTTGAAATTTGAAGTTTTATTTAAATGTTATTTGAATGATTAAGTAAATATTTCAAAATAAATAATAGTAAAGTGAATTTGATACATATATGGAATTATCAAAATCTAGTTTTAAAATGTTGAATATTAGAGTTTTGAAATATATTGAATTTAAATGGTTTATTTTGTGGTTCAATCTATATTTGAAATCAACATAATTTGAAATGGTTTATTGAGGAATTGAAGTGTTATGATTTTTAAGGTATTATAAATTCTAAGTTTAAATTGTTGAAGTGTTATAACTTTGAAAGTGTTATTGATTTGGCAATAGAAAATTTGAAGTGAAGAATGATATTGTTTTGATACGGTTTTAAAACGGATATGATATTTTGGTTTGAAGTATAAATTATTTTAAAATGACCACGATGTTTTAATGACGTTTGGTTGTTAATAACGTATATTTCTACATAGTAGATAGTTCCACGGATCCTTAGAGGATGGGTATCCCAAACATCCTCTAAGTTACTTGTATTTCAGTTGATAATTCACTTGAGTTGGATTTATTGATATAAGAATGTTAATCCTGACTCGAATGTTTTGTGTTTTGCTTTACGCTCGGGTCAGACTGATTGTCACAGCATTTGAGACTCACCTTTGGAGTTGGAGCTTCGTTTGGAGATCCATCTACATCTTTTTAGCTTGCAGTTATTCGGTTGATTCAGCTGATGTATTCTGATCTTGTATTTGACTATTGCATTTGAGACTTCTGTTGTATCTTATTTAACTCTATTATGTATATAGTAGCTTCATGAACTACTATTCGTTTGTTTCCGCTGCATATTGTTATATTACTCTGTGTCTTTGATTCTGTGATTATTTTATTTACTGTATTTGCTGAGTTTTGCCAAATATAAATTAACAATCTGATATTTTGAACAATTCAAGTCCGGCATGTGAGGATGCAAATGGTTGAAAATATCAGGATGTTACAGTTGGTATCAGAGCTCTGGTTTTAGGTAAAACTTAGCATATAGAGTAAATTTAATTACAAAATCACTTTCATTCGAGCTTGAATTTCTTCCTTTTTGACTCGGTTTCCTTTGAAAGTTGGAACGTTCCCCTCGATTCTAAAATCCATTCTTGTCTCCCTCTATTCATGTTTTCTTGATTTTGGTGAATCCCATAACTCCACTGTATGATTTGTAAAGGGGTAAAACTCCTCTACAACGGGAATTGATCCACTGGAGATTTCTGTATCTTTGGTTTAGATGCTGCTATCTTTTTCTATGCCCGCATTCTATCTCTTGCGATCGAATGCCAATTTGCCTCAGAATTCTGCATCGATCTTACTCTTGAAGTCACGGTTGACCCAGTTAAGGTCACCCGCTTAACATAAGGCTATCCATCTTCCTCGTTTGTAATTTAATTATCGTATCTTCCTACCGAGTCTTTTTTTGTGATTTGAGTTCTCTTCGATTAGGACTCCTCTAATTTTGAATCTCATATGGCGTTTCATACAGTGAAATTGATTTTGGAAATTTTTTGATTCTTGTATAAGATGGACTTTGTATAAATACAAGTGACTTTAAAACCGTTAATTTTGGAAGGTATTCAATCTGAAGAGATAAACCTTATATATAATGGAATTTATATAAGAATGATTTGATATATTCAGGATTATTGATTTTGGAAAGTACTTTGTCTGAAAAAGAAATCTTATATATAATGGAATTCATATAAGTACGATATTGGAAACTATGATTTCGAAAGGGTACTATATATGGTATATTATATTTTGAAGTAAGAGGTATGGGAAGTACCCTCCGTGAAGAAGTATAGTATGATATGCTTCGACCCAGATGGACTTGGGGAATCCAGGAATGGATTCGACCAATAAACCCTAACGGACTTGGGTGAATTCAGAAATGGATTCGAACTGATATGGTTGTCCGGACTAAAACTCATGAGTTCCTCGATTTTTTTCAAGGTAGATGGTTCTTTAGTTTACACAATGGAGGCGTTTTCGATCCTGGGATCTGTTGTTTATGGGTCTTTCGAAAATGAAGTGCATCCATTGCGTAAATCATTGAAGCAGCAGTGTACCACTGCAACAGGGGTCGATGGTTCCTAGTTTACGAACTGGCTACGATATTTTTCTAGAATCCGGAAGGTGGAAGGATCTTCTGGAAAGTTTTGTGTCCGTTGTGTAAATATTGGATCAGCAGCAGGCCACAGCTATCGTATTATCATCATTTGACATTGGATATTGAGCGGAACTTCTCATACCTATTTTTAAGTATTTTTCACTGGGTGTTGAAACAAGTCTATTAAGTACTTGGAGATTCTAGCCTTGCGCCTGATCAACGTGCGACTAGAGTCTGCAAGAACGAGGATAAACCTGTTAAGACATCGAGTTATAAAAGTATTATGATAAAATATTATATAAAAGATATTTTGATCATTTTTCCCCTAAATAATTTGAAATGTTTAGATCTTGTTTAGTCATATATATTTTTAGAAGTTATTTAAAACATATTTAAAGAAAATGATTATTGATTTATTAATAATGTTTGAAAAGTATCTTGAGATAAATTAATAAAATTTATGAATTATGGATTAATGTTTTCAATAGCTTCTTTATAAATATAAGCAATGATGTAAATAATTGTTTCAAATAGTTTACTTATATTTATAAAGGTGTTATTTAAATGTTTAAATGGTATTTATAAATGAAGCAAGAAATTTTACAAATGGGTTTTGAAAAGTATAAAAATATTAAAGATAATCGATTTGCAAATGAAGTTTTCAAATGAATATTTCAAGTAAAATTTATATAAGTTTTGGTGAATGTATAATTTAAAGATATTATATAAATGGAAAATTTTGATTGGTGAAGTTTATTTATAGTAATATACTTGACAAATAAATTTAAATCTCTATTTTAGAAGTATAATTTGGAATATTTACTTGATTTCGAAGTACTAATAGTAATTTTATTGGTTTATTTACTGTTTGAAATTTTATATTAAACCATAATAAATGTTTTCCATGATTAGAATATTCATTTTTAAACAAGTGTGTAAAAAAAATTAATTATGAAGGTGTGAAATTTTATACTTTGATTTAGAAATTTAATGCAAGACTTAAAGTATACTATTAGTCTCAGTTTAATAATCTCGAGTTTATACTTATTTCAAAAATAACGAGTCTAGTAAATTATCGAATTTAAGGAACTTTATTTTAAAGCTTATTATAATGTTTTGATATAAATTTCTAATATTGTTTTAGACTTTTGAAAAATCTTCGCATAATGCTACGAGGTTAAATATTTTAATAATTTTTTTTAGATATATTGAAATAATTCTTTTCTCTTCAAGGGAGAGTACCAAAAACTTAAATTTTTATTCAATAACCGAATTAAGTTATGAACTTAAGTAAGGCAATAGAAGCTTGAGTAATTTTTATGAAATAACTCATTAATGACTTAAATCTTTAATGGAAACCAAATTTTGTAAGTGATTGATTTTTATATAAATAAGTGAATGGAAATCAATTCAAAGACTAAATAAAATTTATATGATTTGAATAGACGGTTAGAACTAACAAATTTGAATTGGATGACTATTTATTTATTTATTTAATGTGACGGTCCTGACTCGACCTTTGAAAATCGCCACCGAATACGACACTCGTATTCTAATGTCATAGATCCAAACGTCGAATCTGGTTCGCCGGAGCTTATAACACATCATGTATTACAACACAGCGGAAGAAAAAGAATGTATATCAATATACAACATTGATACAATATCTGATACAACTGAATGATATAATGAATATCAATATACATCAGAGATATGATACAAGACAATAGCAGCGGAAAGAAAAGATAACACCAACAGTGGAACAATATCTCCAAGATGGTCTTCAAGAGAGAAAGAGGGACAGAATCCAGAACTGTAACCCCAACTCCAAAACACCAATCCAGAAGTAGCTCGAACTCCCAATAATGTTGCACTAAGCTAAGCAAGTGCAGTCCATGGACTCCAAAGACTCCAAAATGTATCAAATAGATAGCTGAAGGCTACCAAAATGATATCTACTACCTTACTATCTGAAAAACCAAACTCTAGACTGCCCGTTTGGAAAATTATGGGCACCCAGAGTTTAGGAAGGGAACAATAAACTCTGCGTCAATCGTGAGACTGGTGTGAGTAAACAAAAACGGTTTGTCTTTAAAACAAACAACAAAAGGATTTTGAAAACATTGGAATTCGCAATGCTTTTTAGAAAATGAAACTACCATAAGGCCTCCCGCCACGCACACCATGCAAACGCAGAATTGGAGGAGATTTCTCCTTATTTTAGTCAAAAATGCTTACTACGCAAAAACCATTTTGATATTATTATTAGTGCATAGTGGAAAACATTTCGAAAGTATAATATTAATCTTAGCCAGCATAAACATTTTGAACTATGCCTATTATAGCTACCATCCAAACAGTGGGGCGCCACCATAAGTAGATGGCAGGTTATACAACTAAAACCGTACAAGGCGCGTATTGGATGATTGGATTTCCAACAAATGGTCAGGCTTAGGAACTTCCTATGCCACGTGGGAACGCCTCTGGAGGGACGCCCCGAGAACTTACCTAGCACTCTGCCAATACAAGGCCGGTGCACTCCATTACCGGGAGTAACACCTAAGATATGTCACCCATGGTCGTTTGCGACCTTTATCCGAGGTACCTTTACACCAACAACATCATATAGTAATAAATATACAGTGTCCACATGAGTAAGTATCTGGGCTCCATACCATGATACCACCCTTTTCCAGAAGGAATGCACATACCCTATGGGAGATACCCCCGAAACCTTGCCGCATCTTTCCTGTTTCGACCATTATCGGGTTGTGAGGCTCGATGAGGTCTCGTCCACAAAGCTATGCTTTTCACAAAGCCATGCTTTGATCAACAAATGATCAGCAGCACTTCGTATGCCACATTACCAAATTGGGAATGTATCACTAGTAACCATCAAATACATAACCTCTGAGCTCGTACGTCTCAGAGAAGGGTGTTAAGCTAAGAGAATAAATCTCCGCCAATAAACAGAAATGTATTTGATAGAAACCAGCTTTACATCTCAAAGTGTAATGTCAGACACATATTCATACAAGTCTGTTCCGGGTTCGAACCGAACCTAAGGTACTTCCAAAGAAGCCCTTGCAATCCGGGTATTCACAATCTCGATCGAACTTCCCATCACTTAGGGAATCTCTATACCGTAGCTACTCAGTGCGGAGACAATCGAGAGGTTATCCTATCGTTCTCGCAAATACCCAGTCTTCACCGCCGATCTTCAAATGCTATCCATATACGTCGTATCATTATTTGGAATGGGTTATATGACACAAGGTCCTCTCCCGGCTAAACCGAATATTGAGCGCAATATTTAAAAACATATGGATATGGGATTTCAGTTAAGTCATAACTTCTAAAAAACCAAAACCTTACTTCAAATGGTTTAAACAAATTACCATTTCAAATCTTTAAACAAAAAGAATTATTTCATAAAGTTTACTAATCTTTTACCAAGATTCATTTACAATATTTTAACAAAAGACCTTTCTTTGAGATCCTTCTTTGTTTGAAAACAACGTTTCACAAATATTTCACAAAGATTCCTTTATAGGTTTCTAAACAATTTCTTTTCAAATCTTTTATATAAAAGATACCCCGTTAATTTCAAATAAGGTTCAACTATCTTCCATAAAGATTAATCTCTAGCTTTCAAAACTATTTCAATTCCATTTCACACTTGAAATTTTTTAACACAAATTTGAAATCCTTACCTTATATGAAAGCTATTATTATTTGAAAACAAATAGTTTTCGTTTCGAAAAAATTCGATTACATTTATACAAGTTAAAGCCCTTGAGTTATATTCAAATTCCCAAATTAATACCTTTAAAATGGTTTAACCCATATATAACTTGTATACATCTTTAATCCCTAGTTTCCAAACATAGAATTCAATTTCAAATTTTGAATTCAAATTTAAATCAAATTATTTAAATTTCAAAACTTTATCAAGTTATTCAAAATAACTTTTATCCTCAAAACTCCTTTTCAAAAGCTTTTCATATTTAACCCAGTTCCATTTCCGAATCCATTTGGATTTAAAATTCAACTTTTAAAACTATTTTGAATCAAATTCAAATATCTGTGACTAAACCGATTTCCTCGTGAAATCCATATTTGTATGTGCATAAGTGTGGTCCAGGGGTTTTACACAATAAAAGTGCAACACCATCAATCAGTACATATTCAAATACAGCAATATGTTTGATAAGAGGTATAAACTATAACGCTTATCTTTCATTCACAGATCACATATATATATATATATATATATATATATATATATATATATATCACAGATAATAAATTACATTAAACACGGCTCAAATCAAAACAGAGCATCACATATCCGGGATATCAAACAATTCAATCATCCAATAGAATCCAAACATCCATAAGTAAGATCAGTTAATTGTCTGATTAATTCAAATCAGATTAATTACTTATGAATTACTAATCCTGGTTAACATTAAAAATTAAAAATCATTTTGATTAATTACTCTTTAATCATTTATTAATTAAATTAATCAGCCTTTAATTATTTAACTCACCTTTTAATTAATTATCTTTAATTAATTAATTAAATTAATTAATCCTTAATTAATTACCTTAATTAACTACTAATTATAAATTAATTAATTTCAGTTATCTAATTAACAGTTCTTAATTAAAAATTAGTTAAACACTTGATTATTAATTTACCAATCTTTAATTACAAATTGATTAATCTCTAATCACTTAGTTAATTACAATTATAAATTAATTAACCATTCTTAATTACCCTTTTTAAACAATTAATTAATAATAATTATCTATCTTAATTAACATTTTAAAAAAAAATTCCTTAACTTTGAAAACAAATTATTACTAACTTGAAAACTTTAATGGTAATTAAATGTCAACACTTGTTTTACATTAACTACTTAATTAAAGTATTAATTGGATTTTAAAACTTTGTTAAGTATTTACTTAAATCATTAACTTGTAATAAAGTCTTGACTTATAATTGTCATACATTACTTAGTCATCACCACTTAAATTTTTTTAAATAGTTTACTCAACTTATTATTATTATTTTTGCAGGTTTGGGAATCAAACCCGAGCAAGATTCTGGTTTACTCGAGTAACAACTCGGGTTTCTCTTTACTTTTCCCCGAGACCTCTCTCTTCCTCCAATTTGTTTCTTCTTCTTCTTCCCTTTTTTTTATTTTAGTTATCAACTGCTGTAACACGCGAACGCACTCACGCACCTAGGTTTCACCCGAAGCAACGCATTCATTTTCTCGAGTATCAGCTCGAATCGCCCATCATCAACTACCTGACACTTTAAACGTTGCCGTGCACGTGCACAGCACTTCGCCGGCGCTTTGGTGAACTTCGAATCCTCCAGCGAGTTGCAAACTGGCGCTACAATCGAAATCAAGGATCATCTCGATGCCAAACTTTAAAGATCGAAACTAAGCATTCCACTCGAAACCTGGAACTCAAACTCACCGTATAAAAACACTTCGCCTCACTCGCGCCGACCACCGGGGATGCTCCAACTCCATCCTCACTTCGCCAACCCCCTTTTCTACTCTTCCCCTCAGTTTCAAGAAGCTCGATCAATCAGAGGAGAGGAACTCATCTCGTTTCCTAACCACGTCAAATTCGAACAATAAACCCTAAAATGGCATCGTCCCTTCAATTCATGCAATAGAAAAAAGCTTGACAATTTTTCTGGAATTCTTGATGAACAAACCTACTTCGCACAAAATTTCAACATCCAAAATTGAATCGATCATCAGAAAATGATCAAAATGCATATTTTATTCAAATATGAACTGCACTTGGAATACTTAACTAAAAATCATCATATTAATCTTAAAAATCCTATCTTTGAACATCTATGAACTGCACTTGGAATATGAACTGCCCTCTCTTCCCCATATCCACTCAGCCCCGTAAGCCATTCGCCTTCACCGACAACGCTAGCCATGCCATCATTCCCATCGTCAACACCTGCAGCGATGCACTACACGCCACACCTTCCAAAACAAAGCCGATCCAAACCCCTAAACTTGCAAGCTTCAGCCAGCACCGACCTTCTCCACTCACCTAACAATATATACGTAATGGTGTAGATATGTTTTCTAACATATATTTATAAAGCATGTTATAAAGTGTATATATTAGTAATATATATAGGCTTTTTCCCTCCTTTAATTATATTTTATGTTGGTACATTATGTACATATATGTAGTATAATTTGTTGCTGGTTTGATTTAAAATGTATGTGTTGAATGGTTTTTAGCCTAATATATATATATGTGTGTGTGTGTGTGTGTGTGTGTGTGTGTATGTAATGTTTATATGTTTTATCATCTATTTCAAAATTTTGGGTTTTAATTGTTTTGTGTATGTGATAACAAGAGTTTATATATAGTTTTCGAAATAAATTTGCATAGTGTTATATATGCAATTCAATTTTTTAATTATATTAATTATAATATGCATACATTTTAATATAAAGTATATGTGCTTGTATAATCATAACTTGTTTGTAATGTTGGTTTTCATAATAAATATTGATTTTGAAATGTAATACAATGGTTTTATTTAGACAATTGGTTTTAAATTTCATATAGATATATACAGATTTTGATTTCAATATATATGTGTTTAAAATTTAAGATTGATATAAAATGTATATGTATCTCAAAAATTGAATATTTGGTTTAAAGAAAATTATTATATAATATATATTTTGTTCAGCCTATATCGATCAAATTCTGATTTATTTCATCATTTACTTATCTATTAGCTTGTCTGTTGAATTCGTGTCAATCTACTTTGCTTTGCAATTCGTGCTTGGATTCGTAGCTCATTCCATTGTCAAATCATCTCTAGCCTCGAAAGGTGAGCAATCACTCACGATTAACGTTCTTATATTTATCAAATTTGATTTCAATTGAAATGACAATTGAAATATGCTGCTGTTAGTTATTTACATTGCTATATATATGCTATTATCTGCATCTGCTCACCCGTGACATCTGACACCATTATCTGTTATTTATATTGATGATATATGCCTGTTATATTATTAATTATCATATCTGTTATCACTCTGCAAGTTCCCTGTTGGTATAGAATTCCCTATGGGTCGAAATGATACATACCCGAACGATCTATAGAATAGGAGAAAATCATTATGGTTGAAATGATAAACCCAAGTGATTTTCATTGAATTGAATTTGGGATTGGGGGTTGAAATGATATATACCCGTATATATTTAAATTGCGGATTGAAATGATAAATATCTGTATCACTTGACCATAGGATAGAAAATTAAATACAGACATCGTTGGTCTATATTTAAAAATTTTGAAAATGATTTCTATGGTTTTTGGAAAGAAATATATGATTTTATATAAATATTGATTTTAGATATTAAATAAATGTTATTTCACATATAGTTAAATTCTTGATTTTAAGCTATGTATAAAAAATTTTAATATAAAATAAGTTTGATAATAAAGTTTGATTTAATTAAAATATAATATTGTCAAGTATTTACTTAAATTATATTTTAACATGGAGTATATAATCATTTTAATAAATCAAGGTTGAGAAGATAGATTTGAAATTGATTTGAAATGGTATTTAATTAAGAATTTTATTTAATTAAATCGATCTGAAATATTTGAAATTTGAAGTTTTATTTAAATGTTATTTGAATGATTAAGTAAATATTTCAAAATAAATAATAGTAAAGTGAATTTGATATATATATATGGAATTATCAAAATCTAGTTTTAAAATGTTGAATGTTAGAGTTTTGAAATATATTGAAATTTAAATGGTTTATTTTATGGTTCAATCTGTATTTGAAATCGACATAATTTGAAATGGTTTATTGAGGAACTGAAGTGTTATGATTTTTATGGTATTATAAATTCTATGTTTAAATTGTTGAAGTGTTATAACTTTGAAAGTGTTACTGATTTGGCAATATATAAATTTGAAGTGAAGAATGATATTGATTTGATACGGTTTTGAAATGGATATGATATTTTGGTTTGAAGTTTAAATTAAAATGATCATGATGTTTTAATGACGTTTGGTTATTAATCGCGTATATTTCTACATAGTAAATAGTCTCATGGATCCTTAGAGAATGGGTATCCCAAACATCCTCTAAGTTACTTGTATTTCAGTTGATATTTCACTTGAGTTGGATTTATTGATGTAAGAATGTTAATCCTGACTCGAGTGTTTTGTGTTTTGCTTTACGCTCGGGTCAGACTGAGTGTCACAACATTTGAGACTCACCTTTGGACTTGGAGCTTCGTTTGGAGTTCCATCTACATTTTTTCAGCTTGCAGTTATTCAGTTGATTCCAGTGATGTATTCTGATCTTGTATTTGACTATTTTATTTGAGACTTCTGTTGTATCTTATTTAACTTTATTATATATATATAGTAGCTTCATAAACTACTATTCATTTGTTTCAGCTGCATATTGTTATATTACTTCGTATCTGTGATTCTGTGATTATTTTAGTTACTGTATATGCTGAGTTTTGCCAAATATAAATTAACAATCTAATATTTGGAACAATTCAAGTCCGGCATGTGAGGATGCGAATGGTTGAAAATATCAGGATGTTACAATATATGTTGACTTATGTAAATAAATGGTTAAGTGAATTGAAAGTGAAATTGATGTTAAATGGTAGCTTAAACTATTACCATTAGGTTTGTTAAGCCTCTTTTTGAAATTATAAAGTATGGTTTTAAATTAGCTTCAATTTTTTAATCAGTTTGGGGTTAAGGTTTATAATTGATTTAAGTTATATTATTATTTTATAAAGTATTTATAAATAATAACTTGTTTATAAAAATTTATTTTACTAAGTATAAAGGTTTTTTCAAAGTGATTTAAAATGATGAGTTGCAAAAGATATTTTGTATAGGATTTTTCTTATAGAAGATTAAAAGATTTTTCTGAAAGAAGATTTATCAAAGGAGTTTTAAGTAGGGAAATGTTTTATAAATGATTTTAGAAATTTGTAAATAGGTATTGTAAATTGACTTGTAGACTTATAAAAGTGTTTTATAAATTAATTTTGGAAATTTATAAAGATATTTAAATGTGAAGTGAGCCTTTAAAAGGGAAACTTTTATAAAGGATAAGTGGATCGGTTTATAGTAAGTAATGTTTTAAAAAAGAAATTTGAAAAGAAGGAAACTTTTGTTAAGTTTGGTAAATATACTTATATAATTGAGATAAGTATATAAATGTTTTCCAAGTATAAAAGCTATGTAAGGGGTTTTAGGAATAGCGTTTTGTAAAAGATCTTTTGGTCGAATGTTTATAAAGTGATTTTTGTAAATGAAAGATTAATTAATAAAGGCTTAGTAGATCCCATGCGAAATTAAATCAATGTTGAATAATTGTTTATTTGATAGTTAAATAACCAACTATCAAACCTAGACCAAAATGTAACTTTGGAAATATCAAAGGAAAACACGTGAGTTATATAGCACAATAATCCCCAATGATGTTGTACCATGCATATAAATCTCGTTTGTTCTTCTAGGATTTATGATAAGGAAATTCGTCCACTAACGATTAGGAGGTGATCTCTGCTCCTATCTTTGTCTGTTTATTTTCAAAAGAACCGGGGTTGAGTTTATCGAAAATTATTGGAAGTTGTTCCGAAGAGACCGAAATTGGATATGTTATCAGAAAACCACTTAGATCCAACTCAAGTGTTTCAACTTGAAGACATCTTGAAGAATATGGAAACGAAGATAGAGCTTTGAAGTGCAAGGGCTATTTTCTATTAATCCTTGGAGGGATTCCCCAAAAAGGATGTAATACAAGTAGTGCCTTTGGTTTCGTTCAGTCCTAGAATGAACTTGTATGGATGAATGCTAGAATTGTATTGATGCCTGGAGGGCAGTGTAGCATTTCATGTGGGAAGTGCTAAATGAAGGTAAAACGTAACCTCAAGCGTCATCAACCGGTATGACAAAATTCAAGAACGCAGCAGGGTTAAGTAGCCCGCTCCCATGAGGGTATGGTCATCCCAAATCTAGATCAATTATTGTCTACTCATGTATACTTTGGGTCCTAAAGTAGGGTGATCATATTTGGTACTACTAGTCGAGTGGTAGGTCAGTCATGTGTGGCAAGGGTACAAGATGTTCTTGTTAGACCCCGGTGCATTTTATCTGGAGATATACCATCGGAAGGTAGTTCCTTACCTTGTTATAGCATGGAATTTATTCTCCAATACGTGCCTTTATGGTTTTAGATGTACCCAACTATGTTGAAACGTGAGATGCAAGCAATTCATCTATATTCGTATTTTACTCTGACCCTTAGACGTTATTATAATATCAATGGATTTTCTATAGAAAATGATTTGGTTGTTGTAAGGTAAAAACTCGTATGTGTTTATGTGTAGTGTGGTCTTATAAAATACCTTCAATTTTAAAGGTGTTTTAAACATAATAATTCAGTTGTTTTGAGTTTACTCATACGGATCCATGTCTGACCCGGAGCTTTATTTTCTTTCCCTTAAACTCTTGGGTGCTTAAATTTGTATGGGCAGCCAAGTAGTTTAGGTTTCCCATGGATGCATTTTGGAGGAGCTTGGAGCAGGAGGCTTCATTGATAGCTAGTCATTTCCTTGTTTTCCACTGTATTGTATGTATCTTATATTTGATATATAGGGACAGACAGTTATAACTGTCTAGGGTAGAATTGTATGAGTATGTCTCCGGTGTAGCATTTTTGAAATGACTTTGTAATATATTTTGTTGAGAAATATATATTGTTCCGTTGCATTGTCAAATTATGGATTTTTAGTCTTTTTGTTTCTTCTTTCTTCTTCTTTTTCCCTAATAACCTGACTTTTAGACACTTAAATGATCGGCACACAAATATCGTGGATGTATTAAGTGTCGTCTCTAGATGTAAGAAAGGCAGATCATTATATTTGGTATCAGAGCATAAGGTTAAGTGAGAACCTTGGCTTTGGTGGGGCAACTCATTAAGAGATAAGGTAATGGAATGCCATATTATGAGTTTTGGTGTGTGTGTGTATATATAAGAGTGCATATTTGTTAGTGATATGGAAATGTTTTATATTGTGTTGATTAATCTGTTGAGTGGCTTATGGATTCTGGTCAATAAGAGTAGCTAACGTTATTGATAAGGTTCTCTAAACAATTAAACAAGCCCTTCCAACATATTATTGTTTTTGAAATTGGGTAAATGATATAATTTTACCTAGGGTATATTTTATATATAAAGAATGATTTTCAAAAATAGTATAGTATTTTGAGGTATTGTTGTTAGGAGATAATAATATTTTATTATTATCACTAGGGTTTGTTTAGTCATGCTCGTCTAGTTGAGCATTGACTATTGTTAGTGTGTATAGGTGGCTTCAGTCCTTTTTAAGATTTGGGTTAGGTGGATAGGAACCAGAAAATAATTGAAATGAACATCTTATGAATTAAGTTCCATAATTTGACTATAAGGCGTTCGATGTTAATATTGAATTAAAATGTGAACTAATAAAAGATGTTTATAAAAAGTTAGAATATTTTAAAAAAATATTTGAAAAAAATGGTTTTATAAAAGTTGATCTTATAAATGAATTTATATGAAGGTGCCTTTTAATTAAAAATAATTTAAGTTAAAAACTTGATGACTAAAATCCAAGTGCTTTTGAGAAATGATTTTCGAAATTTTAAAAGATAATAATAGTATTATTTGAATAAAAAATTTAGGTTAAGGAAATTTTGGCAATGAAAATGTAAAGAATGAGGTGTTTTCTTTGGATTGGTTCAAGAGGAGGAGTCTCTATTTATCTTGTAATGATCCGAATATTCTTCTAAGTGACAATCAGATGTTTGCATAGGTGAACGTTGTGGTGCACTTAGTAAATTATTCTCTTTACGTTTTACAATCGAAACAAGTTCAAACCCAAACGAACCCAAGGCATGTTAGTGATAAATGTATTATTGGAAAATGTATGGTATTGTTACAGAAGTGAGATTTTTAAGTAAAAGTAACATCCTTAAGTTAACTAGTTCGAGTGGCTTGATAATAACTTAAAATTTGGTGAAGAGACGTGTTCGGATGGTAAACGACTTATCTCAAGAATTGAAGAGTTAACTCCTGTAAACTATAGAGAAAACTATATTATAAAGAAAGGTCATCAAAACAAGTCATCGGTCAATATAAACACAAGGGGTACCCCAAAATTAAGCTTGGAGCATGATCTAATAGAAACCCATGGGTTTCCCATTAAGTGGATAACTCGGTACCGAGTTATAGGGGTAACTCGGTACCGAGTTATACTCTTAACTCGTAGGTCCCCTAAATTTCTCGTATTACTTCAGGTTGGTATCTGGACCTCACGACAAGCGGACTTTTGGTCTATCATATATGTTTCCTCTATAAGTACAAACTATAGAGCAATCAGAAGAAGATCTAGTTTCTGCCATCACTACGTGGAAGCTGTACCTCTTCTTCTTCTCCTTCCTCTACTCAATAGTCACCAAGGAAGCTACTCTAGGAAATTCTAGAACTTAGAATCTGTCTAACCCATGTATTACTCACTTAATCCATTTATATTCTCTTGTCATCACATTCAACAACATCACATCTATAAGCAACAAAGCTATAAAGTGGATGTATAATCCTTGGGTCTCATACGTTCTCTATAACATATACAGCTATAAAGCAAACAACAACATCAAAGAAAACAACTTCATATCTAGGTCTCACAGGTTCTCCATAAGATATCCTTGGGTGTTGATCCACTTTTAACGTTAATATTTTGGTACTTTCATTGATAAAAATGAATCTAGGCTTAGATCTAGCCTGCTATTTTGGATTAGAAGAGATTCAGTGGTTAGATCCATAAACCTTGCTTTGAGGGATTTGAAGGCTTGCTATTAAAGATTAATGGCACCTAGAAAATAGAAATCTACTTCTGGAAGATCTACAGGAGCAATAGTTGGGGTGATGAAGCAAGCCTCCATCAAACTAAAGTTAACAATACCAACAATCAACAAATATAGGTTAACACCGGAAATGCAGCTCCAGGATCCTCCACTTAATAGGAAGTTGTAACCAGAGGAGAGCTCAACCAGATGGTTAATGAGCTTAACTAGAAAATGGCTGATAGCCAAAAAACTCTCATGGATAAGATTGATGCTTTGCTAGTACTACATCCACCAAGTGCTCCAAGAGCTAGGCAAGAAACTACAGCTGCTATGGAACATGATAATTCCTCTATTTTAGGCTTAAATAGGAAGAATGACAAACAAAAACAGAAAGCGGTAGTTGGTGGAGCTGCAAGTATTGTTATAGGGGCAATGGAAGTGCTCCTCTTACCAAAGGACAACCTAATGTTAACCCAAATCTTGGAGTGAACACTCCTCACTCCTCAAGTGAACAATGCAATGCTTGTTTCTGACTATGAAGGTGACATGCAACTTAATGGTGATGGATTGGAACTAAATACTGATGTAAATAGGAAAAACACTAGAAACGAAGTCTAAATTGCCATGGTAAGGCCGACCACACACAAATGGAACTCTGTAGGAATGATTCTTTCAGAGAATGGAGAATATAGGCTTCGGCTGGCAAACCGAGATCGTTTGTCGAGTCAAACACTTGGCATAGTCCCTAACAATCGACCTATGGATTACCATGCTAGAGACGACTAAATCATTGACATGGTCAAACAATTGGTGGAGAAAAGTAGGGGGCAGAAAGAAAGAGGCGCAAGGTTCCATGCTACGCATAACTTTATTCACTGAAAATGTTCTAAGAGAAGAATATCATTGAGAGTTCACCATGCCAACTATGCCATTATACAATGACACAACAGATCCCAGACAATATTTTTCAAGTATGAACGGCACTGGATGGAGCCAAAGCTACGGATGTTGTTCGATGCGAATGTTTTCCTATCTTCTTGGAAGGAGTCACTTCCATGTGGTTTAATAAACATCCACCAAAATCCGTTTCCACTTTTGACGAATTGACAAAGAGGATTTTGGAGTAGTTCAGGCTTCATGCTACACATCCCAAGGACGTGATGTCTCTATCTAGCCTATCTTGAGGACCTGAAGAATCACTAAAAAGTTTCTCAAACCGATTCAATATCGTTATTATAGAGTTAAGCCTTCTAGGGACACCAAGGGCATTGTAGATAGGTAGGACTTGTTTCTTTCTATTTTATCAAAAAAATTAGCTTCTTGAACCAATGAAATCACATTCTTGCAAGAAAAACTGCCAAGTTGATGGGGAAAATGGACTCAAATGGCCAGCTCGATGGGGAAAATTAACCCCTGTCTTTTGAGAATTGGTGTTGCTCCAGCAACGTTGGGAAGGCCTAAGCCATCGAGTCGATGGGGAAAATTGACTCAACCGCCAGATCGACGGAGAAAATTAATCCACGCCTTCTAAGAACTAGTGTTGCTCAGGTAACATCGGGAAGGCCGACAATTTCCTAAAACCTTGATGTTGCTCCAGTGACATTGGGAAACTTACTATTTCTTAAAGCCTCGGTTTGCTTCGATGACATCGAGAAACTTACTATTTACTAAAGCCTCGGTGATGCTTCGGTGACGTCGGGAAACTTACTATTTTCTAAAGCCTCTGTATTACTCTGGCGACACGGGAAAACTTACTATTTCCCAAAGCCTCGGTGTTTCTCCAGCGACATCAGGAAACTTTATATTCCTTAGAAGCCTCGGTGTTGCCCCGGTGACATCGGGAAACTTTCTATCTTCCTAAGTATCGGTGCTGCCTCGGTGACATCGGGAAACTTTCTATCTTCCTAAGTATCGGTGCTGCCCCGACAACGCTAAGAAGACTTCTCCGCTTCCAAAACCTTAATGTTGCTCCGAAGACATTAGAAAACATCCTATTTCTCAAAGTATTTATGTTGCACCGGCAATGCCATTGCAGCATAAAATTGCTCAATAGTGTCTTTGCTTTCATTTGTAGATAAATCTAGCTTCTTAAACCAATAAAGCAATGGTCTTGTAAGCCATTTCCCTGTGCGCCATACAATAAGCCACATAACACCTCTTGAACCAATGAAACCGCATTATGTAGGCAATCTTCCTATGCACCATACAATAAGTCGCATGAAGTTTCTTGGAGCAATGGAACTGCATTTAGAAAGTAACAATTGCTATGCGCAAACCATAAGCCGCATGAAGTTTTGAGAACCAATGGAACCGCATTCTTGGAAATAATATTTCTATGCACACACTGTAAGTCGCATGAAGTTTCAAGAACCAATGGAACCACATTCTTGGAAATAACATTTTCATGCATACACTATAAGCCGCACGAAGTTTCGAGAACAAATAGAACAACGTTCTTGGAAATAACATTTCTATGCACACACCATAAGCCTCATGAATTTTCAAGAACCAATGGAACTGCATTCTTGGAAATAAAATTTTTGTATACACACCATTAGCTGCACCTACAAGGAAACACTCCTCTGTCTCTGAACAAGGAGTGTGTACTCAAAACTGCGAGATCGATGGGCAAATTGATCCTAGCTTCTTTAAGTATCAGTGTTGCCCCAGCAACGCTGGGAAACTCTCACACTCATAAGTACCTATGTTGCCCTTGCAATGCTGAGAAAATCTCCTATACTTAAGTACCAGTGTTGCATGGCAACACTAGGGAGCAATCCTATATTACAAGTATCTATGTTGCCCCAGCAATGACGGGAGATATTTTAGCTACAAAACTGGAAAAAAATTAGTCCAGCCTCCTAAACATCGATGTTGCCCCAGCAATATCGGGAAGTCTAGACCTTCATATTGACAAGAGAATCAAACTCCTTAGAATTCAGCTTCTCCTAGAGATAGGCGATAATAGAAAGAAATTACCATCGCCCAGAGATAGATGACGACTGTAACGACCTGAAATTTCACTACTTTGATTTACAAATATTTAATTAATTTCAAATCTTCAAATAATTAGTTTTATAATGAAAATAAAACTCTTTTAAATAATAAATAATGGTGGTGAAATAGTTTCAAATTTTGTTTACAAAAATATATAGTTCGATGAAAAACATAAAATGTGACCGGAAACCATTTTTTGAATTTTCGACGTTTCATCGCATAAAAGTTGTTGGAATGTTGTGTAGACATTTGTAATATATATTAACATATATACAAAAATTATGAACATGGATTAGTAATTTAGTTAAGGTTAATTATAGTTTAATTTGAGTTAACTAAGGAAAAAAATAAAAAATGTCACATCAAAGGGAGACAAAAAGTACAAAGGATACATAAACATGTTTAAACATGTTTTTATGGAAAATTAAGTAGGAGAACAAAAAGGAGGCATGATCATCGTGAGATGTAAGAGGTTGTATGAAATGGCAAGTGATGTGTGGAGGGTATAGGACAAAGGGCTTTTGGTATATTCATCTTTCCACATTATATAAAAATAATTTCACTTCTCTTTCATTTTCATTTTTTGTGCTTCTTCTTCTTCCTTAAGTTTTTAAAAATTTTAATGGCTTCCATAGTGGTTTTCAATTTTAAAATTTCAAAGTTTTAATTTTAAATGTTTTCAAAAACCTTTTTTAAATATATCCTTCTTCCATTACAATACTCGACATTCTCCATTTTTTTCTCCCACTTCATTCGGTCATAAATTTCTCTAAACTACAACAAATCAAGATTTTCTTTTTTTCTGACCGCGTATAATTATAGTGGCTACAACTTTTATTGGAATCACTTTTTCAAATTTCAAAATCGCGGTAACAAAACTTCGCCTGCAAAATATTACTTAAATTCAATATCAAAATAAAGTTGTCTACAAGAATCTATGGCATTTGTATCTCTCTCTCATGACTCTTCTTCCTTGTTACATCTGTGTTCTTTCCTCCTTTCAGATCATATTCATCGTGTATCTCTCCCCTATCGTTCTCATGCACAAGTGGTAAAAGATCGTCAGCCTTCTTACCGATTTCAAAGATCTCCATCGCATTATTTATAAAAGAATCGGATCGATTCAAGGAAAAGTAAGGACTTTTGCTTTAGATGTGGTGGTTATAATCACTATGCCTTTCAATGTCGCGTGCCTATCATATGTTTCGCTTGCGGCAAATCTGGGCACAAGAAACATGCTTGTTCTTCTAGATCGATCGAATCTATTTCTACCGATTCTTTGGTTGAACACGGCTTCCAATTCGATTTAAAGTGTATGCTGCTGAAGGGGATTCTAATTGATCATATATGGAAAAATCGATATGAAGGTATCAAGTATTTAGAGGATTTTCTGTATCACTTCAACATTATTAACGAGCCGAACATCGGTAAAGGTAATAGAGATAAATTTGGTGACCCAGAGTTATATTTTGGCAAGTCTGATTCTCATCCTAAAGTCTCGAAAAAGAAAAATCTTGATGGTGTAATAGGAAAAGATTTTCCTGACTCTGTCAAGAAAGAGGAATTATCAAGTTTCGACCTTATGTTGATTGATCCCACTGTTGTTGCTCTGTGTAATTCTTCAATTCCAAAATCTGGAATCGGTTTGAAAGATAGTTCTACTCATATTAAGACCAAAAAAGCCAAAAATCTTACTAGAAGATTGGAGAAGTTCGTGATTCCTACTGCAAACAGATTCGAATATCTAGATTCGGCATCTTTCACTGAGTTTATTGAGGGAGAAGTGGATAGAGATAAGTGTATTCATTCTTTGTCTGATTGTTTGATGGAAAATCAATCGAGAGAGACTGTTTGTAATAATGTCTCTGTTGATAATGAAGGTGACAGTCTATAGGATTGTTATGTTGTTAGTGAGTTCTTGTTCGATCACGACTTGGATCATCAAAACAGCTTGATAGATGTTAGAAAGGATAATCGAATGGAAGTAGATCAAGTTTCTAAACTGGGTAGTGATTTGTGGTCAACAATGTCAGCAGTTAATCTGCCGTTTATATTCGATCTATTTGATCAGAACACATTGTTCTATTTCTGTAAATGTGGTAGTGTGTTGATGGATGAACTGGAGGTATCAATTGAATCTGATGAATCAACTTATTTAGGTGGTGAACATCCGTGTGCGTTAGGTGACTTTTGTGATTGGTTCTTGCCTGTTGAGCAGCATAAGGAGTTTGATAATATCGTTGAACCAGAGAATCATGTTGCTGTTGAGAATGCAAATTTGATCGGTACTTCTTTAGATGATATGCACACTGATACAGTTGTGCATGATGCGCAGGCTCAGGCTGTTATTGATGATAAGAATTCTTCAGTTCCCTCTCTGGTTGTGGATAATCAATATGTGGTGAGTTTTCATGGTGTTAATGTTGTTCCTAACACCTTGAAAGGTAGTGATGCTTGTGATAATGGTGATGATAAAGTAGTATCCCTTGTTGAGCGATTGGGTGGAGACGATAATCTGGTAGAGGTATTCTCGGGTTTTGAGGAATCTCTTGATACTGATGGTTTGGGTAATGAGTTCATTAATGAAGGGAATTTGTGCACTTTGGTGAGTAGTTGTGGCACCAACAATCCTGTTTATCTGCAATTGATAGATAGGAAATCTGGGCTTCATTCGACAGGTTAGATTGGGGAGGCTGGTGGTGATTCAGCGTCTTGTTTTACTTCTTCGAAGAGAGGTAGACGAAGAAAGTTTATAGCTTCTAGCGGGTCGGTTCATCGTAGTGTCATGATTCGATGCAGTCGCTCTCAGTCTTTGGGTGAGTTTCCTGGTTCGAGCACCATGAGCGGTGCTTCAGAATCAGGCTCAGGTATGCATTTTGATTTGGGTAGTACATGTTCATCTTATGCTCTAGGTAATTTGTAAGCTTCTGAATTCAGTCAGTTGGCCAGCGACACTGCTTTTATTTTCACTAATATTGAGTTAGATCGTGAGTTTATTAGAAGAAAGGAACTTGATAGGACTAGGTCAATGGGTTTATGAGGATCATTAGTTGTAATATTAGAGATTTGAATGACTTAAATAAATGTGATAAAGTTAGTGCTTTTTTTAAAGACTATTCTATTGATATTGCTCTTCTTCAGGAGACTAAAATCGACCATCCAGTTAATTATTTCTATAGAAGACTAGGAGGATATCATTTTAGAGAATGGGCGTTTTTACCGGCTAGGGGTACGTCTGGGGGTTTACTTATTGGTTGGTGGGATAACTATTTTAAATTACTTCAATGTATTTCCAAACAGCAATCTTTACACATTATTCTAATTAATCTAACTGATAATTCTTTTTTAAATATTTCTAATGTTTATGGGTCTAACTCAAAAATAGATCGTCGGATTCTTTGGAAAGAATGCCTCGAGTTTAGATCATTAGCGTCGGGTTCTTGGATTCTAGGGGAGATTTTAACGTTACTCGTTTTTTAGGGGAGCGTACACCATGAGAGGGTGACTACTCTACTATGGAGGAATTTGACCAATTTATTATTGATTCTCATTTGATTGAAATTCCTCTTTCTAATAGAGATTATACTTGGAGTAATAATAGGGAAACTCCCTCTATGGCCCTCTTAGATAGGTTTTTCGTTAGCGATGAAATTGAGGATAAATTTCCAATCTGTAAAGTGTCTGGTTTCCCTTACACTCTTTCAGACCATTGTCACATTATTCTCACTTGTGACCATCATAGATTTATTAGTAGATCTTTTAAATTTGAAAAAATGTGGTTATTAGAACCAAGTTTATCAAATCTAATAATTAATAAATGGTCATATTTGAGTTTTTATAATATTAAGAATAGTGATAATTCAGCTAAAGCATTTGTTTTAAAACTTAGAGAACTTAAGAGATCACTTAAAAATTGGAATAATTTTTTTTGGTAATATTAAAATTAAGAAAGAAAATACTCTTAATGAGATGCTTAAACTAAACAAGATAGAAGAAACTAGATGTCTAAATTTAGGTGAACGGAATGTGCTCACTAATTTAAAAGAAGAACAAAACTCTATTCTTGAAAAGGAGGAAGTAATGTGGAAGCAAAGATCTAGAATCCAGTGGATTAATGAAGGTGACAATAATACTAAATTTTTTCACAATATGGCCAATGGTAGAAAACATAGTAATACAATTAATTCCATTCTAGTTAACAATGTGGAATTAGTTGACCAAAGAGACCTTAATAAGGCTTTCACAGAATATTATAAAGATATTTTTGGTATTAAAAATAAGCATAGAATTAGTGTTAGATGGAATGATCTTTATCCGGCTACCTCTAATGTTAATCTTTTTGAATTAGATGTTCCTTTTACTGAAGAGGAAATCCGAAAAGCCATTTTTGATTTTCCAGGTGATAAATCCCCAGGTCCGGATGGTTTCCCAATTTTCTTCTATAAAACATTTTGGAATGTTTTAAAATTTGACTTAGTTATTTTGTTTAACGATTTTTATAATGGAAAGTTACAATTAGGTAGATTTAATTTTGCAAATGTTATTTTATTACACAAAAAAGTAGGAGCTAATAACCTAAAAGATTTTAGACCGATTTCATTAATTTATTGCTCCGTTAAAATTATTTCTGAAGTTTTAGCTAATAAGCTAAGTAAAAGAATGAATGACCTAATTGATTGTTCACAATCTGCTTTCATTAAAGGGAGAAATATCACTGATGATGTGACAGTTGTTCAAGAATACATTAATCATTGTTGTAAGAATAATATTACTTGTGCTATTTTGAAATTAGACTTCGCTAAAGCTTTTGAGTCGGTTGATTGGGATTTTTAGTAGATATTTTTCTTACTAGAGGCTTTAGTAATAGATGGATTAACTGGATTATGAATTTGCTTAAAACTGGTAACTCTAGTATTATGGTAAATGGTATATTAGGTAATAAAATTTAATCTAAAAGAGGTCTAAGACAAGGGGACCCTTTATCACCTCTTCTGTTTAACTTAGCTGCAGATGTTTTCGCTAAGATTATTAAAAATACAGTCGATAATGGGTCGCTGGGTAGTATAGGTCACGATATATCGCGTAACGGTTTATCAGTCCTTTAATTCGCTAATGATACCTTGCTTTTTTTCTTCTCATCTTCGTAGACACATAATTGCTCTTAAGTTTATTTTATATAGTTTTGAGCTTTTATCAGGTTTAAAAATAAATTTCGATAAAAGTTCCGTTTTAGTTTTAAATGATTTTGAAAATGTTGAAAATTTAGTTGCTAATACATTAAATTGTAAAACAATGAATTTTCCTTTTGATTATCTTGGTATAGTGATTAGACCTTCTAAATTACAACATGATGATTGGTTAATAATCATAGATAAAATTTGAAATAGAATTTCTAATTGGAAAGAGAGATTTTTATCTAGAGCAGGTAGACTTGTTCTAATTAATTCAGTTTTATTAGCCCTCCCGATTTATTGGATGTCAATGCATTTGTTTCCTGATTAGGTGATAGACAAAATAGATAAAATTAGAAGAGATTATCTATGGAGTGGTGAAAACTTGAGTAGTTGCATGAAATGTTTAGTAAATTGGGAAACTGTTTGTAAGGCTAAAAAGGATGGTGGTTTAGAAGTTATTAATTTGCGTAATATGAATTTGTCTATACTAGGCAAATGGTTATGGAAATTTAGAGACACTAATGATAACGCCACTTGGAAAGAAATTATTTCCAAATATATTACTATAATGGTAGTAATAATCTTTATCAAATTAGTCCATTGGTTTCTCGTAAGCAGTCCAATTTTTGGAAAACCATTTTAAAATGTAATGTGATTTTTAATTTAGGCATTAACATTATTGTTCATTCAGGTAATAATACCTCTTTTTGGCACGATGGTTGGATTTCCGCCATTCCTCTTAGGATTGAGTTTAATGACTTATATGATATTTGTAATTTTAAATATGCACTTATTTTAGATGTTTTTTATCATGAAAATGACCCTCCTTGGATTTCAAATTTTAACAGAATTCTAGTTGGTTTAACTCTTAGGCAACTTAATTTGCTTTTCGCTAGATTAAACCTCTACAATGTTGATAATGATAATGATTATATTAGTTGGGAGTGGGATAAGAGTAAGAAATATTCTACCAAGTCTTTTTATCGATTCATTAACTTTTCGGGTGTAACTACTAATTGTTTTAAACTAATTTGGAAAACTAATGCTTCTCCTAAATCTATAATCCACATATGGCTAATTATGCGTGGTAAATTAAATACTATAGAATTTCAAAAAGAAAAAATATACACATTGATAATAAATGTTATTTTTGTAATATGAATTTTGAAGATATTAATCATATTTACTATGATTGTATGGATACCTATTTTATTCTTAAGAACACCCTTAATATTTTTGACTTTAATATTAGTACGAGAATTACTGATTGTGTTTTTTATTGGAACACTTTTAGACTTAAGTTCAATAAGGATAATAGATACTTGCTTGATACCTTATTCACTATAACTTGTTGGTACATTTGGTTTGAAATAAATCAAAGAATTTTTAATAATATCATTAATCACTTCAATAAAATTGATTTTTTTAATTTCATCTTTTTGCTTTAATTGGGTTTCTAATCTCAAATATAAATTAGCCAAAATCAAATTTTTTAAGGATTATCTTAGCAAGGTTAGTACTAATATTAATATATTCAAACAAAACAATACTAATTTTAACACTAATAATAATAATAATAATAATAATAATAATAATAATAATAATAGTATTATTAATATCTTTTCAAATTTAAATGATGACCCCTCGGTGTATCATAATTTGCTTTTAATTGAAGGCTCGCAATGATAGTTTTAGAACTGTATTGGTTTTTAATTTAGATTTTATTGTTCTTGTATATAGTTCGTTTATTATATTCAGTATGGACCATTTTACTCTTTCTTTTTGATCTGTTAGTTTTGTATTAGTCTATCTTTGCTTTATTTTATTAAATTAGTTTTTATATACACATATATAAATTTTATTTATATACATATATGTGATTTATTCTAACTTCTGCCCTAGTTTTGTTTCAGGCTTGAGATAGACAGGATGTTAGTGTCCCTTCACAGGTGTGCATGCTAGCTAGTGTCTCTTTACAGGTGTGTAGGATAGCCACTTCCAGGATTGTAGATTGCATCAGGTGCTACTCTCAGTCATTCTGTGTATTCAGAGTGTAGTTTCGATGGATCATCTCCTTCTCCAGATTTGTCTATTCCTATTGAGGCGGCTTCATAGTGTTTCCTTATAGATGGTGCTGGCTTTCTGTATCTCGAGCCTTTGATTCCACTCTATTTTTCTAGGTACTTCCAACACCCTAATATCGGGCGGTGGCCGTGCCGGAGCTCGGTATTGGGGTGAAATGGGCGGTGGCTTTGCCGGAGCTCATTATAGGGTTACCTGTTTTTTGCCGTTAATGCTTGTATATAGATTTTTCACCTGTCAGGCATGTTGACAGCACCTCATTATGTATTATATATATAGCTTCATGTGTGCACTCCTCTTTTACTAGAGGATCACACATTTTTCTCAAAAAAAATATTTTTGGTTCAAAATTGCATTTCTTTCTAACTCATTTCGGACCCATATTATCAAGGCTGAAAATACCACTCCTTCTTTTGACCATATCTCCCTCAAAACCAATCGAAATTAAGTGATTATTTTTCTCAAATTATAGAGAAAAGAATTTCCTAAAACTTTCTTTTTACCACTTGTCCAAATTTTGGGAGTAACATGGCCAATAATCGAAGAGAAAATGACCTATTTTCGAGTGGATTTTTGTGGTTTCCAAACTTTGCGAGTCTAAAGCGATTCAAGTTCTAAAAAGTTTTGGTGAATGAACTTTGTAGAACTTTTGAAAAGATGCGATCTTTAGTCATTTCTTATTGTTTGGGGATATATTGGTTGAATTGATGAGCTATTATGTTGGTTGAATTGTTATGTGAATGTTTACTTGAAATTAGCAAGATAGATATGTGATTTGAAGGTTAAAGGTCAGATATGCATGCAAAAGTAGGATTTTGATTATGTTGGGTTTAGAGTATGTTAAAATTATTATTGATATGTTTATATGTTTCTTTTCTATGAAAATTAGCACTTTGTTTCGATTATCGACGAAGAATTCTTTTGTGAAAATACGAGTGGTTTTGAAAAGCAAATTATATATATATATAAAGTTAAACTTTGTTAGTTTCAAAATACTTACCTGGGGGTTTGAAAGGTTATAAAGTTTTAAAGTTTTCAAAGGAGAAAGTAAGAAACATTTTTAAGTTATGGCACCCATAGCGATAGTCGCTATGGATGTAGTTTTGCTTAAAAATTAGATTTCTATAAAATTTGGTTTATTAACTTAAAGTGTTTTGAATTTTTTTATAAACTTAATAATATTTTGTAAAGTTAATTAAGTTTTTAATGATTAATTTTTTATTAATTAAGTTTAAATAATTAATAATCGATAAAGATTAAATAGGGTTTATTAATTATAATTAAGTTAAGATTAGTTTTTAACTAATTATATCTAAAAGATAAGATTAATTCAATTAATTCTTAATTAAGTAAGATTAATTTTTAATTAAATATAATTTAAGTATATGATTTATTTTAATTAATTATTAAGTAATTATAAGGTAAATTATTTAAATAAATCAATTATTTATTATTTTTAATGATTAATTAATTAAGGCTTTAATTTAAAATAATTTTTTTATGGTTTAATTTATTAATTAAGTTTTAATTAAAGGTTATTTTAATCAATTAAATGAGATTAATTGAGATTTAGTTATTAATGAAGGTTTAAATTATTATTTAATGATTGATAAAGGATAAATTAGGGTTTAAATTATTTATATATTAGTTAATTTTTGTTTAATTATTTATTAAAACTTAAATTATTTATTAATTTATAATTATATTAAGTTCAAATTTAATAAAGAATTAATTTAGGTTGGTTATGATTTAAATAAAGAGTTTAACTTGTAATTAATCATTTTGAATGGGAGGTTTAAGTTTTTAATCCTTGTTTTCCAAGAATCAAATATGTTTTAAAGGTACTTCTTTTTCAAAGATGGTTTCAAACACAAGGAATTCAAATGTCAATTCCATTAAGTAGACAAACAATTGTGAATGAGTTACGTAAATGGTTTGATTGAGTGAACATATGTTAACAGAATAGATCCGCGTTCTGCTATAAGTTGATTTTTTGTTCGTATGGACATCTGTTAGCAGAATAAATCCCTATTCTACTATAATGTAATTGTTTATTGTTTGGACAAACGTATAGTACAATAAATTCCCATTTTGTTATAAGAGTTTGGAGATCTATTTAGCAGGATAGATCACCATATTGCTATTATGTTGTTTGGACATGTATATGCTAGTTGAGTTGTATTGACATGTTATTTGGACATTTATATGTTAGTTGAGTTGTATTGACATGTTATTTTCTAATTTGGGTATAAATTGCATTTATATATATGTAACGACTCGTAAAAATTTAACTGTTTTAATAAACGTAATTAACTGAAATTTGTGAAATTTTAAATAATAATATTTCGAAATAAAAATTTAATATTTGAATACGTCCACTTTAACATAGCAAATGGTAAATTTTCATCGGATAATATAGAAGTCTATTTTCTTGTGCAATTTTATTTCAATTCAAATCAGTATAAAACTGATGATAATAAAATGTTTTCCAAACCTGAATATTTTTCTATACAAAATTTGTAAATCATATTCTAAGTGAGACATCATATTTCGTTTCTTCAAATTTGGACTGCTATTGCTCCATCTATCTTATTTCTGGCAGATTCGCAACATTTTCGGTACCGATATCGACTTTTGATAGGATGGTCGTGCCACTAATATTTGTATACCGTTTTCATGGTCTCGTCGAGCTGATCTCTACGGTAGGTGTTTCGGAGTCCGGAAGACGACGAAATCTATGGAACCGTATCGATATCCGTTAGAGTCCATTTGCTTCCCGTGACCATTCGATTTTGTACCTTCCAAAATGAACAGCCTTTAATATTCGCTAGAATTCAATGTCGTGACTGTTATTATTTCCTATGTCACGTTCGCTCACTCCTCTATCTGTCTATTCTTTTGGTCTTCTTCATTTTGGAACAATAAATGAAATATATATGTATTATAATTCTCGTATCTGCTATCTCCCACATCTCTTACTCTCAGGCTCTTCATTCTTGAGGAAATTGTATAAAAAAAGAAATGATGATGAAAGCTTAATCTTACCTGTAGCTCACTTACCTTCCTCCGCGCCTCTTACAGCCTTCACTATCCAACGCGCCCTCTCTTCCCCATATCCACTCAGCTCCGTAAGCCCTTCACCTTCACCGACAACGCTAGCCACGCCATCATTCCCATCGTCAACACGTGCAGCAACGCACTACATGCCACACCTTCCAAAAAAAAGCCGATCCAAACCCTAAACTTGCAAGCTTCAGCCAGCGCCGACCTTCTGCACTCACCTAGCTTTCATCTCCATCACGTGGTCGAAGCCCTGCAACCACCTTGCTCACATCTGCCTGCTTGGTACAATACCGATGCTTTGTGCATATATATATATATGTAAGTTATTTATTTATTTATTTTTGTTTTTGTTATATTTTGATAAGTATAATATGTTTTGTTCGGTTTATACAAAAAAGTTTAAAATAGTGCGGATATATTTTCTAACATATATTTATAAAGCATATTATAAAGTGTATATACTAGTAATATATATAGGCTTTTTCCCTCCTTTAATTATATTTTTTGTTGCTACAGTATGTATATATATGTAGTATAAGTAATGTGAGATCTGGGCTTTGTGAATACAAACTTATATGGGTATATATATATATATATATCTTAGTTTATATATGTTATTTATGTATATGTCTGACCGTATATATATATACTAGTTATATTAGTTATACTGTTAATATATTGTGTTATAATTTGTGAGTCCTATATATATTAAGTTATACAGGTTTAATTATTTTACTGTAAACATATATAGTGTGTGTGTGTGTATATATATCCATACTTTACAGTTTCAGTTTATGTGTTTAAAAAAACGTATGTTTCATATTTAATTCTCTGGTTCACTTTGCATGTTGCAATATCTAGTTTGAATATAAATTTATGTTAGTTATATATATATATAATACTGTTACTATATAATAAGGTTTATGTTAGATTTATATGTGCTGTTGACTATAATATATATATATATACGTACATATGGTTATGTGTTATGACAGTATAAGATTTTATAATATATATTTTTGTGTGAAGAGTATATATAAGTATAATCTGTTTCAGGTCCTATAAGTATTCGTATATATACAAAATCTATATAAGTTTTGTTGTAGATTCTTTTATAGTTAGTATATTCATATGTATTGCTATGCTAGTACTTAAAGCGTAAATATATATGTTTGGAAAAGTATATATTATATTACAGAAACTATTATATTACATTGTTTATAAGTGAATGTTATACACTATATATATAGGTTATATATTTGTAGGCGTGAGTTGATTTTTCCACCTATATATTGCATATATAAGTATAATTTGTTGCTGGTTGATTTAAAATGTATGCGTTGAATGGTTTTTAGCATAATATATATATATATATATATATATATATATATATATATATATATATATATATATATATATATATATATATACCCACACGTAATGTTTATATGTTTTATCATCTATTTCAAAATTTTGGGTTCTAATTGTTTTGTGTATGTGATAACAAGAGTTTCTATATAGTTTTCGAAATAAATTTGAATAGTGTTATATACGCAATTCAAATTTTTTTATTATATTAATTATAATATGCATACATTTTAATATAAAGTATATGTACTTGTATAAATCATAACCTGTTTGTAATGTTGGTTTTCATAATAAATATTGATTTTGAAATGTAATACAATGGTTTTATTTAGACAATTGGTTTTAAATTTCATATAGATATATATAGATTTTGATTTCAATATATATGTGTTTAAAATTTAAGATTGATATAAAATGTATATGTATCTCAAAAATTGAATATTTGGTTTAAGGAAAGTTATTATATAATATATATTTTGTTCAGCCTATATCGAGCAGATTCTGATTTATTTCATCATTCACTTATCTATCATATCGAAAGGTGAGTAATCACTCATGATTAACGTTCTTATATTTATTAAATTTGATTTCAATTGAAACAACAATTGAAATATGCTGCTGTTAGTTATTTACATTGCTATATATATGCTATTATCTACATCTGCTCACCCATGACATATGACACCATTATCTGTTATTCATATTGATGATATATGACTGTTATATTATTAATTATCATATCTGTTATCACTCTACAAGTTCCCTGTTGGTATAGAATTCCCTATGGGTTGAAATGATACATACCCAAACGACCTGTAGAATAGGAGAAAGTCATTATGGTTGAAATGATAAACCCAAGCGATTTTCATTGAATTGAATTTGGGATTGGGGGTTGAAATGATATATACCCATATATATTTAAATTGCGGATTGAATTGATAAATATTCATATCACTCGACCATAGGATAGAAAATTATGTACAGACACCGTTGGTCTATACATAAATATTTTGAAATGATTTCTATGGTTTTTGGAAATAAATATATGGTTTTATATAAATACTGATTTTAGAATTATATAAATGTTATTGCACATATAGTTAAATTCTTGATTTTAAGCTATGTATAAATTTGTTTAATATAAAATAAGTTTGATAATAAAGTTTGATAGTAACGACCCAGAATTTTTATCAATTAAAATTTGAATATTTAATTAATTTTAAATATTAATAAGTGAAATTTATAAGTCGAATAAATTTTATTTTGAATAATTGGATTTAATTGGATAATTAAATCAATAATTTAATAGTGAAAATACAGAAATAATTGAAAGTTGGGTTAAATATGATTGAAAATGATTTGTAAAATTTTATTTTATCATATTGGAGTTAGAATGATGTTATAGAACTTTTAAAATCGAATTAAAAGTTTATTTGTGAAAATTGAATATTTTAATATTTAATCGACTAGTGAAATTAGCCATTTTTCGAACAGTCTCAGAATTGGACGAAACTAGTTCCATCGGATCCGTAATAGTTTGTTATTGTCGGATTTCAATTTTCGTAGCAATCGGAGTTATCGTTTGATCGTGGCAGCTCGAAACGCATCAAAATTGTTTTAATATTAATTTGGCGAGTTAAAATAGTCATTTTTAAAACAGTCTTGGATTTCGATGAAACCAGTTTCATCGGATCCATAATGTGATATTATTATATGGTTTCAAATTTCGTGTCAATTGGATTTACCGTTTGTCCGGTGCAAGCTAAAACGCCTAGAAAATCGTTTAATCGGTTTAATTTTAAATTGAATGTTTATTGCCATAACTCGCACAGATGACCGAATTAGCTCCCGAAACACGTTTCATTGTATTTGAAACGTGTGGTAAACCTTAGAAACGCCAACCGGCACGCTTCGTTTGGAGTTCGGAAAATCCGGGATGAATAGTGTCGTTGGAATTTTCTATGTAAGGACATAAAATTCACAAATTTGCAAAATATTCAAAACCCTAGGGTTCAATTCAGGGCCGCCTCCAATACAACCAACGGCCAGCACTTCTTCCTCTTCTTCCACTAATTTTTCAAAATCCGTCAACAATTATCGAAATCATCCAACTACAAACTTCTAGATCTAGGAGAGAGCTTCGTATCTATACGGATATGATCACGAATGGAGCTGTAGATTGTCGGAGAAGGGGCCGTGTTTGAGGCCGGGTCGTGCATGCTTCTCGAGCTTGGAGGGGGCCGAGCTCCTTGATATGGGGGCCGTGGGTGGCGCACGTGAAGGCGGAGGTGGCGGCACTCCCTAATCGACGAAAAGACGAACGATGTGGTCGCGGTTCGAAGCCCTAAGCGGCGACTAGTTGGGTTCTCACGCGTGATATCACTGGCGTAGGGAAGATGAAGATGGAACGGTCACGATGTTGCGGGGTTGGATCTCACGGCCAAGATGTATTGGTATAAGAAAAAAAAAGGAATTTGTAAATTTATAAATAAAAATTCGTGAATCTTTTAAAAATTCATATCTTTTTCATACGAGGTCGAAAACGCGCAAAACCAGTTGCGTTGGAATCGTATGGACCAGCACTACGTTATGGGATTGGATTGGAGTCATTTGGAGTTAGTGAAAATTTCGGGTAAAATTAAACGTCCGTTTAATTTTATTCGAAATAAATCGCTAGAACGAAATTGAAATCAAGGTGAGAACTTCTCACTCAATCGAATCGGTTACGATTTTGATTTTTAAATAGTTAGATTTAAAATTCTTGAATGTATGTTTGAATGATGATTGTTATCTATTGATTGTTAAAATAGACATTATACGCCGTTAGTAAGCGGAGGTTATTTATAAAAAACATATGCCGCAAATATTTCACAGTATAGTGAAATTGGTATTATTTATGTACTTGGAATTGATTTTCCCGCATTATATAGAGGATGAGACCCTATTGCGCCGTATAATAACGGATAATATTTTAAATCCCACATACCGCGATAATTTCGTACTAGAACGGAATTGGTATTGTGCTAACATCTTTGGATGCAGGAGAACAGGTTGGAGGGATCCAACTGGATTCCTCAACAGTATTTATTTGATTATGGATATTTTGATATTCGTTGATTATCATATCGATATATGATGTCGTTGTTGTCGTGATTGACTATTTGGAGTGTAGCATCATTGGGCCAAATTTTGGAATTTTAAAATGATTTTTAAAGTGATTTTTTAAAGTATACGTTTATAAAATATTTTTTGGAATTGATTCATTTTAAATAAATAAACGATATAATTTTTAATATTATAAAAAAAATATGATTTTTGAGAAATACAGTTAAAGGTTGATTTTTGAGAAATATGGGTTAATGATTTTATAAGATAGTTTAAATTGGGATCTTTGAATTTATTATAAAAGTTTAAATATAGGATTTATAAAATTGATTATTTTATAAATCAAAGAAAATGGTAAATTATAAAGGAGTTTAAAGACGTTTTAAATAATAGTATAAATTGATTCATATAAAAGAGTTATAAAAATGGATATTTATAAATTAAAATATTAGGATTATAAAACAAGTTTTTATAAGTGTTAGAATGAATTGTAAATGAATTTCATAAATGAATGAAATTTATAGAATTATAAATGGTGGAATTATAAATGGGATTTTATAAGCAGTAGGTTTATAAATTTGTAAAGTTATAAAAAAAAATAGATTTGGGTAAATAAATAAATCTTATAAGTTATAAGATTTATAATTTATGAAGTTTAAAGGAACGATTTTTGTAAACAAATAAATTATAAGTATTTAACTTATAATATGAGCCTTTGGTTTATAATTGAGTTATAAATTGAATAGGTTAATAAAGGAGATTTATAAAAGGAAGTGTTATAAAATAAATAGAAATGGAATTTATAAACGTTGTTTTATAAATCCGCAAACGACTTATTTTGATAAGTAAATTGTTGTAACTTATTAATGGAGTTATATTCACGTTTTAGACAGTGAATAATCCTTTAAAATAAAATGAATAGAAATGATGAAATTGGTTAACAAGTATATTCACGTTTTTGAATAGTGAATAATATGTTAAAGAAAATGTTTGAATGTGATGTTTTAAATATAATTAAAACGATCTAACGATGTTTTGAAAATGTGTTAAGATTCGAAACCATAGATTTCAACATTCATTGTTGAAATAGACGTTATCGAGAAATAGAAGGAAATGGTGGACTATAACACTGTTGTTATAGTAAATGATTTCCGAAAGGAAATGTTTTGTATAGTATTGGGATTTATATATCTATTTTAATTTTGAATCCCTATACTAGTGATTTTGGGTTGTCGTAACGATGTTTTACGCAACATTCGTTTTGGCCCAAATAAAAATGTTAAGAGAATGATTCCCTTAAAGAATGAAATATATACTTAATTTCGATTTGAGTATATTGAATATTTTTCAAGTGTAGAAAATAAAAGGATTTGTGAATTACTTATTAAATAAGTATGGAAATGTTTTCCAACATAAAGTGAATATTTTGAGAATTTATCTTTTCAAAGATAAATTGAAAATGAATATTTGAAACCTATTGAAATCGTATATTCATAAATATTTTGGGAATATAAATTCATTATGGAATTTATGAAGGAAAGGGGAATTAGTTTAAAAATAAATATTGATTTATTTTTGAAGTATTGAAATTATATATCTTGTAAAGATATTTTTGGAAAATAAATAATTTGGAAAATTATTTGGAATCTGGTGATGTTGTACATATCCATTGATAGTTCAATAACAGACTATCAATATTTACCTTTGAATGGGTATTTGTTGTGATTTTCTTGAATTTGAATGTCACACTTATTTTTAAATTATTGCGCTTGTTATTCGGATTACCCATTCCGAATAGTGATACGACGTAATGGATAGCATTGATGACCGGTGTTGAAGACCGGATATTTTTGAAAACGGAAGGATTATCGTCGAATGTTTCTGCACCAAATGGCCCCGGTATAGAAATTCCATATGTGATGGGAAGTCCGGAAGTGATTAGTGAATATCCGGATTGCAAGGACTTCTTTGTAAGTGCCTTCGGTTCTGTTCGAGCCCGGAACAGACTTGTATGGATTGTGTGTCTGACATTACATTTTGAGATATAAAGCAGATTTCTTTCAAATATATTTCTGTTGGTGGCGGAGAATTTATTCTCTTAGCTTAACACCCTTATCTGAGACGTACGAGCTCAGTGGTTATGTAGTTGAAGGTTATCAGCTATATATTCCCAATTTGGTAATGTGACATGCTGAGTGTTGCTGTGAAATGATCATTGTTTGATCATTTGTTTGATCACTTATCTTTGTGATCATTTCTATGATCATTTGTTGACCCAAAGCACAGCTTTTGTATAAAGCGTGGCTTTGTGGACGAGACTTCGTCGAGCCTCACACCCCGGAATGGTCAAAACCGGAAAGATGCAGCAAGGTTATTGGGGGTAGCACCCTTTAGGGTATGTGCATTTCCTTCTGGAAAGGGGTGGTATCATGGTATGGAGCCCAGATACTTACTCATGTTGAATCACTTTAATTATTATGGTGTGATGTTGGTTACGAGCGCTCGGATAAAGGTCCCAAAGGACCGAGGGATGGCATACTCGTGTCAGTTGTTACCTAGTTTGAAAGGTAACCCGGCCTTGTGTTGGCTGAGATCCGGTTAGGTTCTCGAGATGTCCTTCCAGAGGCGTTCTCATGTGGCAATGGAAAGTTCCTTGGCCTGACCATTTGTTGGAAATCCAAAGAAACAATACGAGACTTGTACGGTTTTAGTTGTAGAACCTGCCATGGAATGTGGCGGTAACCTGCTATTGAACATGGTAGCTATAGTAAGCATACGATAATGGTCGTACGTTGGCTAAGATTTATATCTTTATTTTTGAAATATTTACTACACTATGCACTAGTAATAATATCAAATGTTCTTTTTAATGCGTATCAAGCATCTTTGACTATCATAAGGAGAAATCTCCTCCGATTCTGCGTTTGCATTGTGTGTGTGTGCGGGAGGCCTTATGGTAGTCTCATTTTTAAAAGCATTGCGAATTGACTTTAAAAATATTCCTCTATTTTGATTTTAAAGATAAATAAACTGTTTTGAGTTCTCACACCAGTCACATGACTGGCTCGGAGTTTATTGTTTTCCTTCCTAAACTCTGGGTGCCCACCAATTTCCACACGGGCAGTCAAGAGTTAAGGTTTATCAGGATATTTTGGAATTCAGGAGTTGCTGGAGGCAAGCTGGATGGCATGGCGTATTACTAGTATATAGTATTTCTTTTCCGCTGTTTGTTGTTGTTTGTTATTGTACACTCTGATAATGAAATGTAATGTAATGTGTTGTAATGTAATAACTGATATAGTTCTTTGTTTAAAGATATTTATTTATTATATGTTGTTCCGTTGCGATTGTGAGATTCTGATGTTGTTTTGTTGTTTTCTTTCTGTTCCGTTCAATTTTCTTTTATCTCTATTTTCTACCTTTTCCTCTCTTCTTCTATCTTTTTCTTTTTCTTAAACATTGAGAATTCGTATTTCTGTTCATCTTGAGTTAATCTATGGAGATTAGTGTATATTTAAGGAGTATGGATTTGCGGGTCTTCACAGGTGGTATCAGATCATATGGTTAAGCGACAACCATGGCTCTGTTGGGTATAACTCATTAGAGATAGAGTCAGTAGTACTCTAGAATGAGTTTGAGTGTAATAATAGCTATGAGAGCGTATTTGTTAGTGAATATAAAATTGTTTTATATTGTGATGATTGCTTTGTTGAGTGGTATATAGATTCTGGTTAATACGTGTGATCAGCGTTGTTGATAGGGATCTCTAAACACTTGTACAGAACAATTCGACACGATATTTTTTTAAATTAGGTAAATGAAATAATTTTACCTTGATTATATTTTATATATATAAATGAATAATTTTTCATAATTATTAAAGTGTATATAAGTAGATTGTTTGGTTGTTGAATAAGATGTTTGAATAATCTAAATAAGAGAATAATTGTATAAGCAAATGAATTATAAGAATTGAATTATAATTAAAGTGATTTACAATTGTGAAATAAACTTATATATATAAGAAATGAAACTATATGAATATATTTATGAATATGAGTTGTAAATAAAAATGAATTTAAAGTTAAATGGAAATTTACTTTAGAATTGGAATCTGAATTGATTTATAAGTGGGAATTTAAGTTAAGTAAAAACCAAGTGATGTTTATAAGATGAAATATAACTTAAGTGATGTTGAATGAAGTTGATATTGGTATCGAAGTAAATTAATAAAGTTAAGCGATAAATATGAACTTGAGTTATATAAATGAAATTCAACTTTTGTAATTGAATTGAATTAATGGATTGAATGTTAATCAAATGAATGTAAATTAAGTTGATACGGAATAATGAATGTAGGTGTTAATTCATTAAAATCTAATGTTATTGGAAGTTGAAAGATTGAATGAAAATCAATTTAATTAAACCAATTGAAATTAATGGTGTTAAACCAAATTGAATGAATATAAGCAAAGGAATTTGGTTGTAATTAATATACATTGGTTGATACATGATTGTTAGTTGATTGTATATAATTCATTAAGTATTAATGCAATTGAGTTAATGGAATTGAAAGTTGAAGTAATTGAAATCCAATTGGAAGTTAAGTGAATCTTAAATAGAATTGAATTTGATTTGGAAGTGAACCAACTTGAATATGAATTAGTGAATATAAACTAATTGAAAATGAATGTTAGAAAAAACATCCACTGTTAATGAATCCAATGTGATTAAAGTGAAAACCATTTCATTGAATATTAATGAGAATATGAATGAATATTTATTGGTTATGAATGTTAGTTGGATGATAGTTGGTTGATGGTTGAATATATATTGCTTTTACTGCACTTGCTATGTTGGCATATATAGTTATTATGTAGCTATATGTTGTATATCGATACTATTGTCTATATACATGTTTCTCATCTGTTTGTTGAGTGTTTAGTAGGTACGGATCGCGTTTGCTTCGCATTTGGAGCTCGCTTTCGCGCTATATTAGCCGTATATGCTCGCTAATAATATATAAGGTACATATCTCGGATTAAATATTGTACTTTTACACTTTTTTACCTACGGGATGCCTCATCACTTGATGAGATGTATATTTGTGATATATATACTGTCATTTTTTTTCGGATCGAGCCGCACAAAGGAGACTATGGCGAATTTTTCCGAAAATTTAAGGCGTTAGAATATTTTTGAGAAAAATTGGAAAATTTTGTAAACTATAACTTTGATTTGGAATTGAAAGTCAAACAAGATAGTTTGGTTTGAAAAGATAACTAAGTATGATTTGAAAACTTAGTAAAGTTATTATAAGAAGTTTAACTATGAATTTTGGGGAAGATAATAGATTCTGTAACTTTTCTTACTTAGTAATTTCGAGGACGAAATTCTTTTAAGGGGGGAAGTATGTAACGACCCAGAATTTTTATCAATTAAAATTTGAATATTTAATTAATTTTAAGTATTAATAAGTGAAATTTATAAGTCGAATAAATTTTATTTCGAATAATTGGATTTAATTGGATAATTAAATCAATAATTTAATAGTGAAAATACAGAAATAATTGAAAATTGGGTTAAATATGATTAAAAATGATTTGTAAAATTTTATTTTATCATATTGGAGTTAGAATGATGTTATAGAACTTTTAAAATCAAATTAAAAGTTTATTTGTGAAAATTGAATATTTTAATATTTAATCGACTAGTGAAATTAGCCATTTTTCGAACAGTCTCAGAATTGGATGAAACTAGTTCCATCGGATCTGTAATAGTTTGTTATTATCGGATTTCAATTTTCGTAGCAATCGGAGTTATCATTTGACCGTGGCAGCTCGAAACGCATCGAAATTGTTTTAATATTAATTTGGCGAGTTAAAATAGTCATTTTTAAAACAGTCTCGGATTTCGACGAAACCAGTTTCATCGGATCCGTAATGTGATATTATTATATGGTTTCAAATTTCGTGTCAATTGGATTTACCGTTTGTCCGGTGCAAGCTAAAACGCCTAGAAAATCGTTTGATAAGTTTAATTTTAAATTGAACGTTTATTGCCATAACTCGCACCATGACCGAATTAGCTCCGGAAACACGTTCTGTTGTGTTCGGAACGCGGGGTAAACCTTAGAAACGCCAACCGGCACGCTTCGTTTGGAGTTCGGAAAATCCGGGATGAATAGTGTCGTTGGAATTTTCTATATAAGGACATAAAATTCACAAATTTGCAAAATATTCAAAACCCTAGGGTTCAATTCAGAGCCGCCTCCAATAAAACCAACGGCCGGCACTTCTTCCTCTTCTTCCACTAATTTTTCAAAATCCGTCAACAATTATCGAAATCATCCAACTACAAACTTCTAGATCTAGGAGAGAGCTTCGTATCTATATGGATATGATCACGAATGGAGCTGTAGATTGTAAGAGAAGGGGCCGCGTTTGAGGCCGGGTCGCACATGCTTCTCGAGCTTGGAGGGGGGCCGAGCTCCTTGATATGGGGGCCGTGGGTGGCGCACGTGAAGGCGGAGGTGGCGGCACTCCCTGATCGACGAAAAGACGAACGATGTGGTCGCGGTTCGAAGGCCTAAGCGGCGGCTAGTTGGGTTTTCACGCGTGATATCACTGGCGTGGGGAAGATGAAGATGGAACGGTCACGATGTTGCAGGGTTGGATCTCACAGCCGAGATGTATTGGTATAAGAAAAAAAAAGGAATTTGTAAATTTATAAATAAAAATTCGTGAATCTTTTAAAAATTCATATCTTTTTCATACGAGGTCGAAAACGCGCGAAACCAGTTGCGTTGGAATTGTATGGACGAGCACTACGCTATGGAAATGGATTGGAGTCGTTTGGAGTTAGTGAAAATTTCGGGTAAAATTAAACGTCCATTCGAAATAAATCGCTAAAACGAAATTGAAATCAAGGTGAGAACTTCTCACTCAATCGAATCGGTTACGATTTTGATTTTTAAATAGTTAGATTTAAAATTCTTGAATGTATGCTTGAATGATGATTGTTATCTATTGATTGTTAAAACAGACATTATACGCCGTTAGTAAGCGGAGGTTATTTATTAAAAACATATACCGCGAATATTTCACAGTATAGTGAAATTGGTATTATTTATGTACTTGGAATTGATTTTCCCGCATTATATAGCGTATGAGACCCTATTGCGCCGTATAATAGCAGATAATGTTTTAAATCCCATATACCGCGATAATTTCGTACTGGAACGGAATTGGTATTGTGCTAACATCTTTGGATGCAGGAGAATAGGTTGGAGGGATCCAACTGGATTCCTCAACAGTATTTATTTGATTATGGATATTTTGATATTCGTTGATTATCATATCGATATATGATGTAGTTGTTGTTGTGATTGACTATTTGGTGTGTAGCATCATTGGGCCAAATTTTGGAATTTTAAAATGATTTTTAAAGTGATTTTTGAAAGTATACGTTTATAAAATATTTTTTTGGAATTGATTTATTTTAAATAAATAAACGATATAATTTTTAATGTTATAAAAAAATTATGATTTTTGAGAAATACAGTTAAAGGTTGATTTTTGAGAAATATGGGTTAATGATTTTATAAGATAATTTAAATTGGGATCTTTAAATTTATTATAAAAGTTTAAATATAGGATTTATAAAACTGATTATTTTATAAATCAAAGAAAATGGTGAAATTATAAAGGAGTTTAAATACATTTTAAATAATAGTATAAATTGATTCATATAAAAGAGTTATAAAAATGGATATTTATGAATTAAAATATTGGGATTATAAAACGAGTTTTTATAAGTGTTAGAATGAATTGTAAATGAATTTCATAAATGAATGAAATTTATAGAATTATAAATGGTGGAATTATAAATGGGATTTTATAAGCAGTAGGTTTATAAATTTGTAAAGTTATAAAAAAAATAGATTTGGGTAAATAAATGAATCTTATAAGTTATAAGATTTATAATTTATGAAGTTTTAAGGAACGATTTTTGTAAACAAATAAATTATAAGTATTTAACTTGTAATATGAACCTTTGGTTTGTAATTGAGTTATAAATTGAATATGTTATAAAGGAGATTTATAAAAGGAAGTGTTATAAAATAAATAGAAATGGAATTTATAAACGTTGTTTTATAAATCCGCAAACGACTTATTTTGATAAGTAAATTGTTGTAACTTATTAATGGAGTTATATTCACGTTTTAGACAGTGAATAATCCTTCAAAATAAAATGAATAGAAATGATGAAATTGGTTAACAAGTATATTCACGTTTTTGAATAGTGAATAATATGTTAAAGAAAATGTTTGAATGTGATGTTTTAAATAGAATTAAAATGATCTAACGATGTTTTTAAAATGTGTTAAGATTCGAAACCATAGATTTCAACATTCATTGTTGAAATAGACGTTTTCGAGAAATAGAAGGAAATGGTGGACTATAACACTGTTGTTATAGTAAATGATTTCCGAAAGGAAATGTTTTGTATAGTATTGAGATTTATATATCTATTTTAATTTCAAATCCCTGTACTATTGATTTTGGGTTGTCGTAACGATGTTTTACGCAACATTCGTTTTGGCCCAAATAAAAATGTTAAGAGAATGATTTCCATAAAGAATGAAATATATACTTAATTTCGATTTGAGTATATTGAATATTTTTCAAGTGTGGAAAATAAAAAGATTTGTGAATTACTTATAAAATAAGTATGGAAATGTTTTCCAATATAAAGTGAATATTTTGAGAATTTATCTTTTTAAAGATAAATTGAAAATGAATATTTGAAACCTATTGAAATCGTATATTCATAAATATTTTAGGAATATAAATTCACTATGGAATTTATGAAGGAAAGGGGAATTTGTTTAAAAATAAATATTGATTTATTTTTGAAGTATTGAAATTATATATCTTGTAAAGATATTTTTGGAAAATAAATAATTTGGAAAATTATTTGGAATCTGGTGATGTTGTGCATATCCATTGATAGTTCAATAACCGACTATCAATATTTACCTTTGAATGGGTATTTGTTGTGATTTGCTTGAGTTTGAATGCCACACTTATTTTTAAATTATTGCGCTCGTTATTCGGATTACCCATTTCGAATAGTGATACGACGTAATGGATAACATTGATGACCGGTGTTGAAGACCAGATATTTTTGAAAACGGAAGGATTACCGTCGAATGTTTCTGCACCGAATGGCCCCGGTATAGAAATTCCATGTGTGATGGGAAGTCCGAAAGTGATTAGTGAATATCCGGATTGCAAGGACTTCTTTGTAAGTTCCTTCAGTTCTGTTCGAGCCCGGAACAGACTTGTATGGATTGTGTGTCTGACATTACATTTTGAGATATAAAGCAGATTTATTTCAAATATATTTCTGTTGGTGGCGGAGAATTTATTCTCTTAGCTTAACACCCTTCTCTGAGACGTACGAGCTCAGAGGTTATGTACTTGAAGGTTATCAGCGATATATTCCCAATTTGGTAATGTGACATGCTGAGTGTTGCTGTGAAATGATCATTGTTTGATCATTTGTGATATGATCATTTGTTTGATCACTTATCTTTGTGATCATTTCTATGATCATTTGTTGACCCAAAGCACAGCTTTTGTATAAAGCGTGGCTTTGTGGACGAGACTTCGTCGAGCCTCACACCCCGGAATGGTCAAAACCGGAAAGATGCAGCAAGGTTATTTGGGGTAGCACCCTTTAGGGTATGTGCATTTCCTTCTGGAAAGGGGTGGTATCATGGTATGGAGCCTAGATACTTACTCATGTTGAAACACTTTATTTATTATGGTGTGATGTTGGTTACGAGCGCTCGGATAAAGGTCCCAAAGGACCGGGGGATGGCATACTCGTGTCAGTTGTTACCTGGTTTGAATGGTAACCCGGCCTTGTGTTGGCAGAGATCCGGTTAGGTTCTCGGGACGTCCTTCCAGAGGCGTTTCCATGTGGCAATGGGAAGTTCCTTGGCCTGACCATTTGTTGGAAATCCAAAGAAACAATACGAGACTTGTACGGTTTTAGTTGTAGTACCTGCCATGGAATGTGGCGGTAACCTGCTATTGAACATGGTAGCTATAGTAGACATACGATGATGGTCGTATGTTGGCTAAGATTTATATCTTTATTTTTGAAATATTTACTACACTATGCACTAGTAATAATATCAAATGTTCTTTTTAATGCGTATCAAGCATCTTTGACTATCATAAGGAGAAATCTCCTCTGATTCTGCGTTTGCATTGTGTGTGTGTGTGCGGGAGGCCTTATGGTAGTCTCATTTTTAAAAGCATTGCGAATTGACTTTAAAAATATTCCTCTATTTTGATTTTAAAGATAAATAAACTGTTTTGAGTTCTCACACCAGTCACATGACTGACTCGTAGTTTATTGTTTTCCTTCCTAAACTCTGGGTGCCCACCAATTTCCACACGGGCAGTCAAGAGTTAAGGTTTATCAGGATATTCTGGAATTCAGGAGTTGCTGGAGGCAAGCTGGATGGCATGGCGTGTTACTAGTATATAGTATTTCTTTTCCGTTGTCTGTTGTTGTTTTTTGTTGTACACTCTGATAATGAAATGTAATGTAATGTGTTGTAATGTAATAACTGATATAGTTCTTTGTTTAAAGATTATTTATTTATTTATTAAATGCTGTTCCGCTGTGATTGTGAGATTCTGATGTTGTTCTTTTGTTTTCTTTCTGTTCCGTTCTATTTTCTTTTCTCTCTATTTTCTACCTTTTTCTCTCTTCTTCTATCTTTTTCTTTTTCTTAAACATTGAGAATTCGTATTTCTGTTCATATTGAGTTAATCTATGGAGATTAGTGTATATTAAAGGAGTACGGATTTGCGGGTCTTCGCATTGATTTAATAAAAATATAATATGGTCAAGTATTTACTTGAATTATATTTTAACATAGAGTTTATAATGATTTTAATAAATCAAGGTTGAGAAGATAGATTTGAAATTGATTTGAAATTGTATTTAATTAAGAATTTTATTTAATTAAATCAATCTGAAATATTTGAAATTTGAAGTTTTATTTAAATGTTATTTGAATGATTAAGTAAATATTTCAAAATAAATAATAGTAAAGTGAATTTGATACATATATGGAATTATCAAAATCTAGTTTTAAAATGTTGAATATTAGAGTTTTGAAATATATTGAATTTAAATGGTTTATTTTGTGGTTCAATCTATATTTGAAATCAACATAATTTGAAATGGTTTATTGAGGAATTGAAGTGTTATGATTTTTAAGGTATTATAAATTCTAAGTTTAAATTGTTGAAGTGTTATAACTTTGAAAGTGTTATTGATTTGGCAATAGAAAATTTGAAGTGAAGAATGATATTGTTTTGATACGGTTTTAAAACGGATATGATATTTTGGTTTGAAGTATAAATTATTTTAAAATGACCACGATGTTTTAATGACGTTTGGTTGTTAATAACGTATATTTCTACATAGTAGATAGTTCCACGGATCCTTAGAGGATGGGTATCCCAAACATCCTCTAAGTTACTTGTATTTCAGTTGATAATTCACTTGAGTTGGATTTATTGATATAAGAATGTTAATCCTGACTCGAATGTTTTGTGTTTTGCTTTACGCTCGGGTCAGACTGATTGTCACAGCATTTGAGACTCACCTTTGGAGTTGGAGCTTCGTTTGGAGATCCATCTACATCTTTTTAGCTTGCAGTTATTCGGTTGATTCAGCTGATGTATTCTGATCTTGTATTTGACTATTGCATTTGAGACTTCTGTTGTATCTTATTTAACTCTATTATGTATATAGTAGCTTCATGAACTACTATTCGTTTGTTTCCGCTGCATATTGTTATATTACTCTGTGTCTTTGATTCTGTGATTATTTTATTTACTGTATTTGCTGAGTTTTGCCAAATATAAATTAACAATCTGATATTTTGAACAATTCAAGTCCGGCATGTGAGGATGCAAATGGTTGAAAATATCAGGATGTTACAGTTGGTATCAGAGCTCTGGTTTTAGGTAAAACTTAGCATATAGAGTAAATTTAATTACAAAATCACTTTCATTCGAGCTTGAATTTCTTCCTTTTTGACTCGGTTTCCTTTGAAAGTTGGAACGTTCCCCTCGATTCTAAAATCCATTCTTGTCTCCCTCTATTCATGTTTTCTTGATTTTGGTGAATCCCATAACTCCACTGTATGATTTGTAAAGGGGTAAAACTCCTCTACAACGGGAATTGATCCACTGGAGATTTCTGTATCTTTGGTTTAGATGCTGCTATCTTTTTCTATGCCCGCATTCTATCTCTTGCGATCGAATGCCAATTTGCCTCAGAATTCTGCATCGATCTTACTCTTGAAGTCACGGTTGACCCAGTTAAGGTCACCCGCTTAACATAAGGCTATCCATCTTCCTCGTTTGTAATTTAATTATCGTATCTTCCTACCGAGTCTTTTTTTGTGATTTGAGTTCTCTTCGATTAGGACTCCTCTAATTTTGAATCTCATATGGCGTTTCATACAGTGAAATTGATTTTGGAAATTTTTTGATTCTTGTATAAGATGGACTTTGTATAAATACAAGTGACTTTAAAACCGTTAATTTTGGAAGGTATTCAATCTGAAGAGATAAACCTTATATATAATGGAATTTATATAAGAATGATTTGATATATTCAGGATTATTGATTTTGGAAAGTACTTTGTCTGAAAAAGAAATCTTATATATAATGGAATTCATATAAGTACGATATTGGAAACTATGATTTCGAAAGGGTACTATATATGGTATATTATATTTTGAAGTAAGAGGTATGGGAAGTACCCTCCGTGAAGAAGTATAGTATGATATGCTTCGACCCAGATGGACTTGGGGAATCCAGGAATGGATTCGACCAATAAACCCTAACGGACTTGGGTGAATTCAGAAATGGATTCGAACTGATATGGTTGTCCGGACTAAAACTCATGAGTTCCTCGATTTTTTTCAAGGTAGATGGTTCTTTAGTTTACACAATGGAGGCGTTTTCGATCCTGGGATCTGTTGTTTATGGGTCTTTCGAAAATGAAGTGCATCCATTGCGTAAATCATTGAAGCAGCAGTGTACCACTGCAACAGGGGTCGATGGTTCCTAGTTTACGAACTGGCTACGATATTTTTCTAGAATCCGGAAGGTGGAAGGATCTTCTGGAAAGTTTTGTGTCCGTTGTGTAAATATTGGATCAGCAGCAGGCCACAGCTATCGTATTATCATCATTTGACATTGGATATTGAGCGGAACTTCTCATACCTATTTTTAAGTATTTTTCACTGGGTGTTGAAACAAGTCTATTAAGTACTTGGAGATTCTAGCCTTGCGCCTGATCAACGTGCGATTAGAGTCTGCAAGAACGAGGATAAACCTGTTAAGACATCGAGTTATAAAAGTATTATGATAAAATATTATATAAAAGATATTTTGATCATTTTTCCCCTAAATAATTTGAAATGTTTAGATCTTGTTTAGTCATATATATTTTTAGAAGTTATTTAAAACATATTTAAAGAAAATGATTATTGATTTATTAATAATGTTTGAAAAGTATCTTGAGATAAATTAATAAAATTTATGAATTATGGATTAATGTTTTCAATAGCTTCTTTATAAATATAAGCAATGATGTAAATAATTGTTTCAAATAGTTTACTTATATTTATAAAGGTGTTATTTAAATGTTTAAATGGTATTTATAAATGAAGCAAGAAATTTTACAAATGGGTTTTGAAAAGTATAAAAATATTAAAGATAATCGATTTGCAAATGAAGTTTTCAAATGAATATTTCAAGTAAAATTTATATAAGTTTTGGTGAATGTATAATTTAAAGATATTATATAAATGGAAAATTTTGATTGGTGAAGTTTATTTATAGTAATATACTTGACAAATAAATTTAAATCTCTATTTTAGAAGTATAATTTGGAATATTTACTTGATTTCGAAGTACTAATAGTAATTTTATTGGTTTATTTACTGTTTGAAATTTTATATTAAACCATAATAAATGTTTTCCATGATTAGAATATTCATTTTTAAACAAGTGTGTAAAAAAAATTAATTATGAAGGTGTGAAATTTTATACTTTGATTTAGAAATTTAATGCAAGACTTAAAGTATACTATTAGTCTCAGTTTAATAATCTCGAGTTTATACTTATTTCAAAAATAACGAGTCTAGTAAATTATCGAATTTAAGGAACTTTATTTTAAAGCTTATTATAATGTTTTGATATAAATTTCTAATATTGTTTTAGACTTTTGAAAAATCTTCGCATAATGCTACGAGGTTAAATATTTTAATAATTTTTTTTAGATATATTGAAATAATTCTTTTCTCTTCAAGGGAGAGTACCAAAAACTTAAATTTTTATTCAATAACCGAATTAAGTTATGAACTTAAGTAAGGCAATAGAAGCTTGAGTAATTTTTATGAAATAACTCATTAATGACTTAAATCTTTAATGGAAACCAAATTTTGTAAGTGATTGATCTTTATATAAATAAGTGAATGGAAATCAATTCAAAGACTAAATAAAATTTATATGATTTGAATAGACGGTTAGAACTAACAAATTTGAATTGGATGACTATTTATTTATTTATTTAATGTGACGGTCCTGACTCGACCTTTGAAAATCGCCACCGAATACGACACTCGTATTCTAATGTCATAGATCCAAACGTCGAATCTGGTTCGCCGGAGCTTATAACACATCATGTATTACAACACAGCGGAAGAAAAAGAATGTATATCAATATACAACATTGATACAATATCTGATACAACTGAATGATATAATGAATATCAATATACATCAGAGATATGATACAAGACAATAGCAGCGGAAAGAAAAGATAACACCAACAGTGGAACAATATCTCCAAGATGGTCTTCAAGAGAGAAAGAGGGACAGAATCCAGAACTGTAACCCCAACTCCAAAACACCAATCCAGAAGTAGCTCGAACTCCCAATAATGTTGCACTAAGCTAAGCAAGTGCAGTCCATGGACTCCAAAGACTCCAAAATGTATCAAATAGATAGCTGAAGGCTACCAAAATGATATCTACTACCTTACTATCTGAAAAACCAAACTCTAGACTGCCCGTTTGGAAAATTATGGGCACCCAGAGTTTAGGAAGGGAACAATAAACTCTGCGTCAATCGTGAGACTGGTGTGAGTAAACAAAAACGGTTTGTCTTTAAAACAAACAACAAAAGGATTTTGAAAACATTGGAATTCGCAATGCTTTTTAGAAAATGAAACTACCATAAGGCCTCCCGCCACGCACACCATGCAAACGCAGAATTGGAGGAGATTTCTCCTTATTTTAGTCAAAAATGCTTACTACGCAAAAACCATTTTGATATTATTATTAGTGCATAGTGGAAAACATTTCGAAAGTATAATATTAATCTTAGCCAGCATAAACATTTTGAACTATGCCTATTATAGCTACCATCCAAACAGTGGGGCGCCACCATAAGTAGATGGCAGGTTATACAACTAAAACCGTACAAGGCGCGTATTGGATGATTGGATTTCCAACAAATGGTCAGGCTTAGGAACTTCCTATGCCACGTGGGAACGCCTCTGGAGGGACGCCCCGAGAACTTACCTAGCACTCTGCCAATACAAGGCCGGTGCACTCCATTACCGGGAGTAACACCTAAGATATGTCACCCATGGTCGTTTGCGACCTTTATCCGAGGTACCTTTACACCAACAACATCATATAGTAATAAATATACAGTGTCCACATGAGTAAGTATCTGGGCTCCATACCATGATACCACCCTTTTCCAGAAGGAATGCACATACCCTATGGGAGATACCCCCGAAACCTTGCCGCATCTTTCCTGTTTCGACCATTATCGGGTTGTGAGGCTCGATGAGGTCTCGTCCACAAAGCTATGCTTTTCACAAAGCCATGCTTTGATCAACAAATGATCAGCAGCACTTCGTATGCCACATTACCAAATTGGGAATGTATCACTAGTAACCATCAAATACATAACCTCTGAGCTCGTACGTCTCAGAGAAGGGTGTTAAGCTAAGAGAATAAATCTCCGCCAATAAACAGAAATGTATTTGATAGAAACCAGCTTTACATCTCAAAGTGTAATGTCAGACACATATTCATACAAGTCTGTTCCGGGTTCGAACCGAACCTAAGGCACTTCCAAAGAAGCCCTTGCAATCCGGGTATTCACAATCTCGATCGAACTTCCCATCACTTAGGGAATCTCTATACCGTAGCTACTCAGTGCGGAGACAATCGAGAGGTTATCCTATCGTTATCGCAAATACCCAGTCTTCACCACCGATCTTCAAATGCTATCCATATACGTCGTATCATTATTTGGAATGGGTTATATGACACAAGGTCCTCTCCCGGCTAAACCGAATATTGAGCGCAATATTTAAAAACATATGGATATGGGATTTCAGTTAAGTCATAACTTCTAAAAAACCAAAACCTTACTTCAAATGGTTTAAACAAATTACCATTTCAAATCTTTAAACAAAAAGAATTATTTCATAAAGTTTACTAATCTTTTACCAAGATTCATTTACAATATTTTAACAAAAGACCTTTCTTTGAGATCCTTCTTTGTTTGAAAACAACGTTTCACAAATATTTCACAAAGATTCCTTTATAGGTTTCTAAACAATTTCTTTTCAAATCTTTTATATAAAAGATACCCCGTTAATTTCAAATAAGGTTCAACTATCTTCCATAAAGATTAATCTCTAGCTTTCAAAACTATTTCAATTCCATTTCACACTTGAAATTTTTTAACACAAATTTGAAATCCTTACCTTATATGAAAGCTATTATTATTTGAAAACAAATAGTTTTCGTTTCGAAAAAATTCGATTACATTTATACAAGTTAAAGCCCTTGAGTTATATTCAAATTCCCAAATTAATACCTTTAAAATGGTTTAACCCATATATAACTTGTATACATCTTTAATCCCTAGTTTCCAAACATAGAATTCAATTTCAAATTTTGAATTCAAATTTAAATCAAATTATTTAAATTTCAAAACTTTATCAAGTTATTCAAAATAACTTTTATCCTCAAAACTCCTTTTCAAAAGCTTTTCATATTTAACCCAGTTCCATTTCCGAATCCATTTGGATTTAAAATTCAACTTTTAAAACTATTTTGAATCAAATTCAAATATCTGTGACTAAACCGATTTCCTCGTGAAATCCATATTTGTATGTGCATAAGTGTGGTCCAGGGGTTTTACACAATAAAAGTGCAACACCATCAATCAGTACATATTCAAATACAGCAATATGTTTGATAAGAGGTATAAACTATAACGCTTATCTTTCATTCACAGATCACAGATATATATATATATATATATATATATATATATATATATATATATATATATCACAGATAATAAATTACATTAAACACGGCTCAAATCAAAACAGAGCATCACATATCCGGGATATCAAACAATTCAATCATCCAATAGAATCCAAACATCCATAAGTAAGATCAGTTAATTGTCTGATTAATTCAAATCAGATTAATTACTTATGAATTACTAATCCTGGTTAACATTAAAAATTAAAAATCATTTTGATTAATTACTCTTTAATCATTTATTAATTAAATTAATCAGCCTTTAATTATTTAACTCACCTTTTAATTAATTATCTTTAATTAATTAATTAAATTAATTAATCCTTAATTAATTACCTTAATTAACTACTAATTATAAATTAATTAATTTCAGTTATCTAATTAACAGTTCTTAATTAAAAATTAGTTAAACACTTGATTATTAATTTACCAATCTTTAATTACAAATTGATTAATCTCTAATCACTTAGTTAATTACAATTATAAATTAATTAACCATTCTTAATTACCCTTTTTAAACAATTAATTAATAATAATTATCTATCTTAATTAACATTTTAAAAAAAAATTCCTTAACTTTGAAAACAAATTATTACTAACTTGAAAACTTTAATGGTAATTAAATGTCAACACTTGTTTTACATTAACTACTTAATTAAAGTATTAATTGGATTTTAAAACTTTGTTAAGTATTTACTTAAATCATTAACTTGTAATAAAGTCTTGACTTATAATTGTCATACATTACTTAGTCATCACCACTTAAATTTTTTTAAATAGTTTACTCAACTTATTATTATTATTTTTGCAGGTTTGGGAATCAAACCCGAGCAAGATTCTGGTTTACTCGAGTAACAACTCGGGTTTCTCTTTACTTTTCCCCGAGACCTCTCTCTTCCTCCAATTTGTTTCTTCTTCTTCTTCCCTTTTTTTTATTTTAGTTATCAACTGCTGTAACACGCGAACGCACTCACGCACCTAGGTTTCACCCGAAGCAACGCATTCATTTTCTCGAGTATCAGCTCGAATCGCCCATCATCAACTACCTGACACTTTAAACGTTGTCGTGCACGTGCACAGCACTTCGCCGGCGCTTTGGTGAACTTCGAATCCTCCAGCGAGTTGCAAACTGGCGCTACAATCGAAATCAAGGATCATCTCGGTGCCAAACTTTAAAGATCGAAACTAAGCATTCCACTCGAAACCTGGAACTCAAACTCACCGTATAAAAACACTTCGCCTCACTCGCGCCGACCACCGGGGATGCTCCAACTCCATCCTCACTTCGCCAACCCCCTTTTCTACTCTTCCCCTCAGTTTCAAGAAGCTCGATCAATCAGAGGAGAGGAACTCATCTCGTTTCCTAACCACGTCAAATTCGAACAATAAACCCTAAAATGGCATCGTCCCTTCAATTCATGCAATAGAAAAAAGCTTGACAATTTTTCTGGAATTCTTGATGAACAAACCTACTTCGCACAAAATTTCAACATCCAAAATTGAATCGATCATCAGAAAATGATCAAAATGCATATTTTATTCAAATATGAACTGCACTTGGAATACTTAACTAAAAATCATCATATTAATCTTAAAAATCCTATCTTTGAACATCTATTCAAGTTATATAATCAATTCAACAATTTAAAATATTTGATTTAATCATATGATTCCCTTTTTACTGTAAAACTGAGTTTACAGAGTCCATATTCCACTATTAAGCTTCAAACAAATTCTAGGCTGTGATTTAAGTTTAAACAAACTTATTTTGTTTAAAAATCCTAAGTTTAAAATGTTTGTATGAAGATTTATTAGATTTTTTTCTGATTTGCTTTGCTCTGAAACTAGAAATACAAGAGAACCAACCATAGCAAAATTTCTCAGTGCAACAGAATTTCACAGAACTTCTTATTTAAAATATACAGCAGAACATAACTTATTCATGAATCAAACACACAAATTTAAATTTTAAAACAGTATGTTTACTCACATAAAACCAGTTTGAACAGAGAGCTGCTTTGTTTTGAAAACTGCAGTTTTGAATTTGCCTTTGAATCCTATTGCTTACTTTGTTGAATTGAATAATGATGCTTATATTTTTTCTCTGATTTGCTAAGTTGGTTTCTTGAACGAACTGGAATAAATTGGATGTGCATATAGAGAAGACAGTGTTGTACAAGGGAGGTATTTTCTAGTGCAAGCTTTTTCTTTGATTGGATTTTTCTTGCCTCCTTCTTTGACCAAAGATATTTAAAAACTGAAATGATTCTTAACATATTTCAGCTGAAATGATTTTCTTACATTTTGAATGACCATATTTGTGCTGAGATGATGGAAATTAATGCATATGCTCCCCATTTTGTTTACAGCAAATCCATTTGAATTTGTATATGTATACTTTTTTTGTTTTGTTGATATTTTTGTTTCTTCTTTATATGTACATAAACACTTTGTTTTATTATCTTCTTGCCTGCATACACAACTCACATACAAACATTTACTTTAGCCTTGCTTTTTATTTTCTTGCATACATAACTTGTCATGTTTAGCATAATATACATACATACAAATCTAGTTTTGCTTTATATTGACATATATTATTTAAAAGAGAATGATTTGAAATTAAATACATATCAAATAAATTACATAAATATTTTTTTTATGAATTCAAATTATTTTTAAACATTTACTTAAAATTCAAATTCAAATTCAATATATATATATATAAATTCAAATCCACTCATATTTTTTTAAAACATTTATTACTTCAATCAAAAGAAATTGAAGTTTTATTCATATAAATTAACACATATTTTATTTGTTTTGAAACTTTTCAAATTAAATTCCAAAAGTTCAAGTAAGTTACCAAATTTAAATTAATAAATTCTGGGATGTTACATTAAATAAAATGGATTAAACTAAATTGTTGACTATAAATTAAATTAATTGAAATTTATTTGGTTTAAATTAATTGTTTTAATTTGTTTTTCAATCTATTTTCTATCTGGTTGTTTCTATTCCTCTACCTCCTTCCTTTTCGGGGATGAAAAGTTTTGAGTGGGGGAGAGTGTAATGACCCGTAAAAATTTAACTGTTTTAATAAACGTAATTAACTGAAATTTGTGAAATTTTAAATAATAATATTTTGAAATAAAAATTTAATATTTGGAATACATCCACTTTAACATAGCAAATGATAAATTTTCATCAGATAATATGGAAGTTTATTTTCTTGTGTGATTTTATTTCAATTCAAATTAGTATAAAACTGATGATAATAAAATGTTTTCCAAACCTGAAAAATTTTCCATAGAAAATTTGTAAATCATCTTCTGAGTGAGACGTCATATTTCGTTTCATCAAATTTGGACTGCTATTGCTCTGTCTATCTTATTTCTGGCAAATTAGCAGCATTTTCGGTACCGATATCGACTTTTGATAGGATGGTTGTGCCACTAATATTTGCATACCATTTCGATAGTCTTGTCGAGCTGATCTCTACGGTATATTCATTTGGGTGTTTCGGAGTCTGGAAGACGATGAAATCTACGGAATGATTTCCGTATCGGTATCCGTTAGAGTCCATTTGCTTCCCGTGACCATTCGATTTTGTACCTTCCAAAAAGAACAGCCTTCAGCCTTTAATATTCGCCAGAATTTAATGTCATGACTGTTATTATTTCCTTTGTCACGTTCGTTCACTTCTCTATCTGTCTATTCTTTTGGTCTTCTTCATTTTGAAACAATAAATGAAATATATATGTATTATAATTCTCGTATATACTATCTCCCACATCTCTTACTCTCTGGCTCTTCATCCTTGAGAAATTGTATATAAAAAAGAAATGATGATGAAAGCTTAATCTTACATGTAGCTCACTTACCTTCCTCCGCGCCTCTTACAGCCTTCACTATCCAACGTGCCCTCTCTTCCCCATATCCACTCAGCCCCGTAAGCCATTCGCCTTCACCGACAACGCTAGCCACGCCATTATTCCCATCGTCAACACCTGCAGCGATGCACTACACGCCACACCTTCCAAAACAAAGCCGATCCAAACCCCTAAACTTGCAAGCTTCAGCCAGCACCGACCTTCTCCACTCACCTAACAATATATACGTAATGGTGTAGATATGTTTTCTAACATATATTTATAAAGCATGTTATAAAGTGTATATATTAGTAATATATATAGGCTTTTTCCCTCCTTTAATTATATTTTATGTTGGTACATTATGTACATATATGTAGTATAATTTGTTGCTGGTTTGATTTAAAATGTATGTGTTGAATGGTTTTTAGCCTAATATATATGTGTGTGTGTGTGTGTGTGTGTGTGTGTGTGTGTAATGTTTATATGTTTTATCATCTATTTCAAAATTTTGTGTTTTAATTGTTTTGTGTATGTGATAACAAGAGTTTATATATAGTTTTCGAAATAAATTTGCATAGTGTTATATATGCAATTCAATTTTTTAATTATATTAATTATAATATGCATACATTTTAATATAAAGTATATGTGCTTGTATAATCATAACTTGTTTGTAATGTTGGTTTTCATAATAAATATTGATTTTGAAATGTAATACAATGGTTTTATTTAGACAATTGGTTTTAAATTTCATATAGATATATACAGATTTTGATTTCAATATATATGTGTTTAAAATTTAAGATTGATATAAAATGTATATGTATCTCAAAAATTGAATATTTGGTTTAAAGAAAATTATTATATAATATATATTTTGTTCAGCCTATATCGATCAAATTCTGATTTATTTCATCATTTACTTATCTATTAGCTTGTCTGTTGAATTCGTGTCAATCTACTTTGCTTTGCAATTCGTGCTTGGATTCGTAGCTCATTCCATTGTCAAATCATCTCTAGCCTCGAAAGGTGAGCAATCACTCACGATTAACGTTCTTATATTTATCAAATTTGATTTCAATTGAAATGACAATTGAAATATGCTGCTGTTAGTTATTTACATTGCTATATATATGCTATTATCTGCATCTGCTCACCCGTGACATCTGACACCATTATCTGTTATTTATATTGATGATATATGCCTGTTATATTATTAATTATCATATCTGTTATCACTCTGCAAGTTCCCTGTTGGTATAGAATTCCCTATGGGTCGAAATGATACATACCCGAACGATCTATAGAATAGGAGAAAATCATTATGGTTGAAATGATAAACCCAAGTGATTTTCATTGAATTGAATTTGGGATTGGGGGTTGAAATGATATATACCCGTATATATTTAAATTGCGGATTGAAATGATAAATATCTGTATCACTTGACCATAGGATAGAAAATTAAATACAGACATCGTTGGTCTATATTTAAAAATTTTGAAAATGATTTCTATGGTTTTTGGAAAGAAATATATGATTTTATATAAATATTGATTTTAGATATTAAATAAATGTTATTTCACATATAGTTAAATTCTTGATTTTAAGCTATGTATAAAAAAATTTAATATAAAATAAGTTTGATAATAAAGTTTGATTTAATTAAAATATAATATTGTCAAGTATTTACTTAAATTATATTTTAACATGGAGTATATAATCATTTTAATAAATCAAGGTTGAGAAGATAGATTTGAAATTGATTTGAAATGGTATTTAATTAAGAATTTTATTTAATTAAATCGATCTGAAATATTTGAAATTTGAAGTTTTATTTAAATGTTATTTGAATGATTAAGTAAATATTTCAAAATAAATAATAGTAAAGTGAATTTGATATATATATATGGAATTATCAAAATCTAGTTTTAAAATGTTGAATGTTAGAGTTTTGAAATATATTGAAATTTAAATGGTTTATTTTGTGGTTCAATCTGTATTTGAAATCGACATAATTTGAAATGGTTTATTGAGGAACTGAAGTGTTATGATTTTTATGGTATTATAAATTCTATGTTTAAATTGTTGAAGTGTTATAACTTTGAAAGTGTTACTGATTTGGCAATATATAAATTTGAAGTGAAGAATGATATTGATTTGATACGGTTTTGAAATGGATATGATATTTTGGTTTGAAGTTTAAATTAAAATGATCATGATGTTTTAATGACGTTTGGTTATTAATCGCGTATATTTCTACATAGTAAATAGTCTCATGGATCCTTAGAGAATGGGTATCCCAAACATCCTCTAAGTTACTTGTATTTCAGTTGATATTTCACTTGAGTTGGATTTATTGATGTAAGAATGTTAATCCTGACTCGAGTGTTTTGTGTTTTGCTTTACGCTCGGGTCAGACTGAGTGTCACAACATTTGAGACTCACCTTTGGACTTGGAGCTTCGTTTGGAGTTCCATCTACATTTTTTCAGCTTGCAGTTATTCAGTTGATTCCAGTGATGTATTCTGATCTTGTATTTGACTATTTTATTTGAGACTTCTGTTGTATCTTATTTAACTTTATTATATATATATAGTAGCTTCATAAACTACTATTCATTTGTTTCAGCTGCATATTGTTATATTACTTCGTATCTGTGATTCTGTGATTATTTTAGTTACTGTATATGCTGAGTTTTGCCAAATATAAATTAACAATCTAATATTTGGAACAATTCAAGTCCGGCATGTGAGGATGCGAATGGTTGAAAATATCAGGATGTTACAATATATGTTGACTTATGTAAATAAATGGTTAAGTGAATTGAAAGTGAAATTGATGTTAAATGGTAGCTTAAACTATTACCATTAGGTTTGTTAAGCCTCTTTTTGAAATTATAAAGTATGGTTTTAAATTAGCTTCAATTTTTTAATCAGTTTGGGGTTAAGGTTTATAATTGATTTAAGTTATATTATTATTTTATAAAGTATTTATAAATAATAACTTGTTTATAAAAATTTATTTTACTAAGTATAAAGGTTTTTTCAAAGTGATTTAAAATGATGAGTTGCAAAAGATATTTTGTATAGGATTTTTCTTATAGAAGATTAAAGGATTTTTCTGAAAGAAGATTTATCAAAGGAGTTTTAAGTAGGGAAATGTTTTATAAATGATTTTAGAAATTTGTAAATAGGTATTGTAAATTGACTTGTAGACTTATAAAAGTGTTTTATAAATTAATTTTGGAAATTTATAAAGATATTTAAATGTGAAGTGAGCCTTTAAAAGGGAAACTTTTATAAAGGATAAGTGGATCGGTTTATAGTAAGTAATGTTTTAAAAAAGAAATTTGAAAAGAAGGAAACTTTTGTTAAGTTTGGTAAATATACTTATATAATTGAGATAAGTATATAAATGTTTTCCAAGTATAAAAGCTATGTAAGGGGTTTTAGGAATAGCGTTTTGTAAAAGATCTTTTGGTCGAATGTTTATAAAGTGATTTTTGTAAATGAAAGATTAATTAATAAAGGCTTAGTAGATCCCATGCGAAATTAAATCAATGTTGAATAATTGTTTATTTGATAGTTAAATAACCAACTATCAAACCTAGACCAAAATGTAACTTTGGAAATATCAAAGGAAAACACGTGAGTTATATAGCACAATAATCCCCAATGATGTTGTACCATGCATATAAATCTCGTTTGTTCTTCTAGGATTTATGATAAGGAAATTCGTCCACTAACGGTTAGGAGGTGATCTCTGCTCCTATCTTTGTCTGTTTATTTTCAAAAGAACCGGGGTTGAGTTTATCGAAAATTATTGGAAGTTGTTCCGAAGAGACCGAAATTGGATATGTTATCAGAAAACCACTTAGATCCAACTCAAGTGTTTCAACTTGAAGACATCTTGAAGAATATGGAAACGAAGATAGAGCTTTGAAGTGCAAGGGCTATTTTCTATTAATCCTTGGAGGGATTCCCCAAAAAGGATGTAATACAAGTAGTGCCTTTGGTTTCGTTCAGTCCTAGAATGAACTTGTATGGATGAATGCTAGAATTGTATTGATGCCTGGAGGGCAGTGTAGCATTTCATGTGGGAAGTGCTAAATGAAGGTAAAACGTAACCTCAAGCGTCATCAACCGGTATGACAAAATTCAAGAACGCAGCAGGGTTAAGTAGCCCGCTCCCATGAGGGTATGGTCATCCCAAATCTAGATCAATTATTGTCTACTCATGTATACTTTGGGTCCTAAAGTAGGGTGATCATATTTGGTACTACTAGTCGAGTGGTAGGTCAGTCATGTGTGGCAAGGGTACAAGATGTTCTTGTTAGACCCCGGTGCATTTTATCTGGAGATATACCATCGGAAGGTAGTTCCTTACCTTGTTATAGCATGGAATTTATTCTCCAATACGTGCCTTTATGGTTTTAGATGTACCCAACTATGTTGAAACGTGAGATGCAAGCAATTCATCTATATTCGTATTTTACTCTGACCCTTAGACGTTATTATAATATCAATGGATTTTCTATAGAAAATGATTTGGTTGTTGTAAGGTAAAAACTCGTATGTGTTTATGTGTAGTGTGGTCTTATAAAATACCTTCAATTTTAAAGGTGTTTTAAACATAATAATTCAGTTGTTTTGAGTTTACTCATACGGATCCATGTCTGACCCGGAGCTTTATTTTCTTTCCCTTAAACTCTTGGGTGCTTAAATTTGTATGGGCAGCCAAGTAGTTTAGGTTTCCCATGGATGCATTTTGGAGGAGCTTGGAGCAGGAGGCTTCATTGATAGCTAGTCATTTCCTTGTTTTCCACTGTATTGTATGTATCTTATATTTGATATATAGGGACAGACAGTTATAACTGTCTAGGGTAGAATTGTATGAGTATGTCTCCGGTGTAGCATTTTTGAAATGACTTTGTAATATATTTTGTTGAGAAATATATATTGTTCCGTTGCATTGTCAAATTATGGATTTTTAGTCTTTTTGTTTCTTCTTTCTTCTTCTTTTTCCCTAATAACCTGACTTTTAGACACTTAAATGATCGGCACACAAATATCGTGGATGTATTAAGTGTCGTCTCTAGATGTAAGAAAGGCAGATCATTATATTTGGTATCAGAGCATAAGGTTAAGTGAGAACCTTGGCTTTGGTGGGGCAACTCATTAAGAGATAAGGTAATGGAATGCCATATTATGAGTTTTGGTGTGTGTGTGTATATATAAGAGTGCATATTTGTTAGTGATATGGAAATGTTTTATATTGTGTTGATTAATCTGTTGAGTGGCTTATGGATTCTGGTCAATAAGAGTAGCTAACGTTATTGATAAGGTTCTCTAAACAATTAAACAAGCCCTTCCAACATATTATTGTTTTTGAAATTGGGTAAATGATATAATTTTACCTAGGGTATATTTTATATATAAAGAATGATTTTCAAAAATAGTATAGTATTTTGAGGTATTGTTGTTAGGAGATAATAATATTTTATTATTATCACTAGGGTTTGTTTAGTCATGCTCGTCTAGTTGAGCATTGACTATTGTTAGTGTGTATAGGTGGCTTCAGTCCTTTTTAAGATTTGGGTTAGGTGGATAGGAACCAGAAAATAATTGAAATGAACATCTTATGAATTAAGTTCCATAATTTGACTATAAGGCGTTCGATGTTAATATTGAATTAAAATGTGAACTAATAAAAGATGTTTATAAAAAGTTAGAATATTTTAAAAAAATATTTGAAAAAAATGGTTTTATAAAAGTTGATCTTATAAATGAATTTATATGAAGGTGCCTTTTAATTAAAAATAATTTAAGTTAAAAACTTGATGACTAAAATCCAAGTGCTTTTGAGAAATGATTTTCGAAATTTTAAAAGATAATAATAGTATTATTTGAATAAAAAATTTAGGTTAAGGAAATTTTGGCAATGAAAATGTAAAGAATGAGGTGTTTTCTTTGGATTGGTTCAAGAGGAGGAGTCTCTATTTATCTTGTAATGATCCGAATATTCTTCTAAGTGACAATCAGATGTTTGCATAGGTGAACGTTGTGGTGCACTTAGTAAATTATTCTCTTTACGTTTTACAATCGAAACAAGTTCAAACCCAAACGAACCCAAGGCATGTTAGTGATAAATGTATTATTGGAAAATGTATGGTATTGTTACAGAAGTGAGATTTTTAAGTAAAAGTAACATCCTTAAGTTAACTAGTTCGAGTGGCTTGATAATAACTTAAAATTTGGTGAAGAGACGTGTTCGGATGGTAAACGACTTATCTCAAGAATTGAAGAGTTAACTCCTGTAAACTATAGAGAAAACTATATTATAAAGAAAGGTCATCAAAACAAGTCATCGGTCAATATAAACACAAGGGGTACCCCAAAATTAAGCTTGGAGCATGATCTAATAGAAACCCATGGGTTTCCCATTAAGTGGATAACTCGGTACCGAGTTATAGGGGTAACTCGGTACCGAGTTATACTCTTAACTCGTAGGTCCCCTAAATTTCTCGTATTACTTCAGGTTGGTATCTGGACCTCACGACAAGCGGACTTTTGGTCTATCATATATGTTTCCTCTATAAGTACAAACTATAGAGCAATCAGAAGAAGATCTAGTTTCTGCCATCACTACGTGGAAGCTGTACCTCTTCTTCTTCTCCTTCCTCTACTCAATAGTCACCAAGGAAGCTACTCTAGGAAATTCTAGAACTTAGAATCTGTCTAACCCATGTATTACTCACTTAATCCATTTATATTCTCTTGTCATCACATTCAACAACATCACATCTATAAGCAACAAAGCTATAAAGTGGATGTATAATCCTTGGGTCTCATACGTTCTCTATAACATATACAGCTATAAAGCAAACAACAACATCAAAGAAAACAACTTCATATCTAGGTCTCACAGGTTCTCCATAAGATATCCTTGGGTGTTGATCCACTTTTAACGTTAATATTTTGGTACTTTCATTGATAAAAATGAATCTAGGCTTAGATCTAGCCTGCTATTTTGGATTAGAAGAGATTCAGTGGTTAGATCCATAAACCTTGCTTTGAGGGATTTGAAGGCTTGCTATTAAAGATTAATGGCACCTAGAAAATAGAAATCTACTTCTGGAAGATCTACAGGAGCAATAGTTGGGGTGATGAAGCAAGCCTCCATCAAACTAAAGTTAACAATACCAACAATCAACAAATATAGGTTAACACCGGAAATGCAGCTCCAGGATCCTCCACTTAATAGGAAGTTGTAACCAGAGGAGAGCTCAACCAGATGGTTAATGAGCTTAACTAGAAAACGGCTGATAGCCAAAAAACTCTCATGGATAAGATTGATGCTTTGCTAGTACTACATCCACCAAGTGCTCCAAGAGCTAGGCAAGAAACTACAGCTGCTATGGAACATGATAATTCCTCTATTTTAGGCTTAAATAGGAAGAATGACAAACAAAAACAGAAAGCGGTAGTTGGTGGAGCTGCAAGTATTGTTATAGGGGCAACGGAAGTGCTCCTCTTACCAAAGGACAACCTAATGTTAACCCAAATCTTGGAGTGAACACTCCTCACTCCTCAAGTGAACAATGCAATGCTTGTTTCTGACTATGAAGGTGACATGCAACTTAATGGTGATGGATTGGAACTAAATACTGATGTAAATAGGAAAAACACTAGAAACGAAGTCTAAATTGCCATGGTAAGGCCGACCACACACAAATGGAACTCTGTAGGAATGATTCTTTCAGAGAATGGAGAATATAGGCTTCGGCTGGCAAACCGAGATCGTTTGTCGAGTCAAACACTTGGCATAGTCCCTAACAATCGACCTATGGATTACCATGCTAGAGACGACTAAATCATTGACATGGTCAAACAATTGGTGGAGAAAAGTAGGGGGCAGAAAGAAAGAGGCGCAAGGTTCCATGCTACGCATAACTTTATTCACTGAAAATGTTCTAAGAGAAGAATATCATTGAGAGTTCACAATGCCAACTATGCCATTATACAATGACACAACAGATCCCAGACAATATTTTTCAAGTATGAACGGCACTGGATGGAGCCAAAGCTACGGATGTTGTTAGATGCGAATGTTTTCCTATCTTCTTGGAAGGAGTCACTTCCATGTGGTTTAATAAACATCCACCAAAATCCGTTTCCACTTTTGACGAATTGACAAAGAGGATTTTGGAGTAGTTCAGGCTTCATGCTACACATCCCAAGGACGTGATGTCTCTATCTAGCCTATCTTGAGGACCTGAAGAATCACTAAAAAGTTTCTCAAACCGATTCAATATCGTTATTATAGAGTTAAGCCTTCTAGGGACACCAAGGGCATTGTAGATAGGTAGGACTTGTTTCTTTCTATTTTATCAAAAAAATTAGCTTCTTGAACCAATGAAATCACATTCTTGCAAGAAAAACTGCCAAGTTGATGGGGAAAATGGACTCAAATGGCCAGCTCGATGGGGAAAATTAACCCCTGCCTTTTGAGAATTGGTGTTGCTCCAGCAACGTTGGGAAGGCCTAAGCCATCGAGTCGATGGGGAAAATTGAATCAACCGCCAGATCGACGGAGAAAATTAATCCACGCCTTCTAGGGACTAGTGTTGCTCAGGTAACATCGGGAAGGCCGACAATTTCCTAAAACCTTGATGTTGCTCCAGTGACATTGGGAAACTTACTATTTCTTAAAGCCTCGGTTTGCTTCAATGACATCGAGAAACTTACTATTTACTAAAGCCTCGGTGCTGCTTCGGTGACGTCGGGAAACTTACTATTTTCTAAAGCCTCTGTATTACTCTGGCGACACGGGAAAACTTACTATTTCCCAAAGCCTCGGTGTTTCTCCAGCGACATCAGGAAACTTTATATTCCTTAGAAGCCTCGGTGTTGCCCCGGTGACATCGGGAAACTTTCTATCTTCCTAAGTATCGGTGCTGCCTCGGTGACATCGGGAAACTTTCTATCTTCCTAAGTATCGGTGCTGCCCCGACAACGCTAAGAAGACTTCTCCGCTTCCAAAACCTTAATGTTGCTCCGAAGACATTAGAAAACATCCTATTTCTCAAAGTATTTATGTTGCACCGGCAATGCCATTGCAGCATAAAATTGCTCAATAGTGTCTTTGCTTTCATTTATAGATAAATCTAGCTTCTTAAACCAATAAAGCAATGGTCTTGTAAGCCATTTCCCTGTGCGCCATACAATAAGCCACATAACACCTCTTGAACCAATGAAACCGCATTATGTAGGCAATCTTCCTATGCACCATACAATAAGTCGCATGAAGTTTCTTGGAGCAATGGAACTGCATTTAGAAAGTAACAATTGCTATGCGCAAACCATAAGCCGCATGAAGTTTTGAGAACCAATGGAACCGCATTCTTGGAAATAATATTTCTATGCACACACTGTAAGTCGCATGAAGTTTCAAGAACCAATGGAACCACATTCTTGGAAATAACATTTTCATGCATACACTATAAGCCGCACGAAGTTTCGAGAACAAATAGAACAACGTTCTTGGAAATAACATTTCTATGCACACACCATAAGCCTCATGAATTTTCAAGAACCAATGGAACTGCATTCTTGGAAATAAAATTTTTGTATACACACCATTAGCTGCACCTACAAGGAAACACTCCTCTGTCTCTGAACAAGGAGTGTGTACTCAAAACTGCGAGATCGATGGGCAAATTGATCCTAGCTTCTTTAAGTATCAGTGTTGCCCCAGCAACGCTGGGAAACTCTCACACTCATAAGTACCTATGTTGCCCTTGCAATGCTGAGAAAATCTCCTATACTTAAGTACCAGTGTTGCATGGCAACACTAGGGAGCGATCCTATATTACAAGTATCTATGTTGCCCCAGCAATGACGGGAGATATTTTAGCTACAAAACTGGAAAAAAATTAGTCCAGCCTCCTAAACATCGATGTTGCCCCAGCAATATCGGGAAGTCTAGACCTTCATATTGACAAGAGAATCAAACTCCTTAGAATTCAGCTTCTCCTAGAGATAGGCGATAATAGAAAGAAATTACCATCGCCCAGAGATAGATGACGACTGTAACGACCTGAAATTTCACTACTTTGATTTACAAATATTTAATTAATTTCAAATCTTCAAATAATTAGTTTTATAATGAAAATAAAACTCTTTTAAATAATAAATAATGGTGGTGAAATAGTTTCAAATTTTGTTTACAAAAATATATAGTTCGATGAAAAACATAAAATGTGACCGGAAACCATTTTTTGAATTTTCGACGTTTCATCGCATAAAAGTTGTTGGAATGTTGTGTAGACATTTGTAATATATATTAACATATATACAAAAATTATGAACATGGATTAGTAATTTAGTTAAGGTTAATTATAGTTTAATTTGAGTTAACTAAGGAAAAAAATAAAAAATGTCACATCAAAGGGAGACAAAAAGTACAAAGGATACATAAACATGTTTAAACATGTTTTTATGGAAAATTAAGTGGGAGAACAAAAAGGAGGCATGATCATCGTGAGATGTAAGAGGTTGTATGAAATGGCAAGTGATGTGTGGAGGGTATATGACAAAGGGCTTTTGGTATATTCATCTTTCCACATTATATAAAAATAATTTCACTTCTCTTTCATTTTCATTTTTTGTGCTTCTTCTTCTTCCTTAAGTTTTTAAAAAATTTAATGGCTTCCATAGTGGTTTTCAATTTTAAAATTTCAAAGTTTTAATTTTAAATGTTTTCAAAAACCTTTTTTAAATATATCCTTCTTCCATTACAATACTCGACATTCTCCATTTTTTTCTCCCACTTCATTCGGTCATAAATTTCTCTAAACTACAACAAATCAAGATTTTCTTTTTTTCCGACCGCGTATAATTATAGTGGCTACAACTTTTATTGGAATCACTTTTTCAAATTTCAAAATCGCGGTAACAAAACTTCGCCTGCAAAATATTACTTAAATTCAATATCAAAATAAAGTTGTCTACAAGAATCTATGGCATTTGTATCTCTCTCTCATGACTCTTCTTCCTTGTTACATCTGTGTTCTTTCCTCCTTTCAGATCATATTCATCGTGTATCTCTCCCCTATCGTTCTCATGCACAAGTGGTAAAAGATCGTCAGCCTTCTTACCGATTTCAAAGATCTCCATCGCATTCTTTATAAAAGAATCGGATCGATTCAAGGAAAAGTAAGGACTTTTGCTTTAGATGTGGTGGTTATAATCACTATGCCTTTCAATGTCGCATGCCTATCATATGTTTCGCTTGCGGCAAATCTGGGCACAAGAAACATGCTTGTTCTTCTAGATCGATCGAATCTATTTCTACCGATTCTTTGGTTGAACACGGCTTCCAATTCGATTTAAAGTGTATGCTGCTGAAGGGGATTCTAATTGATCATATATGGCAAAATCGATATGAAGGTATCAAGTATTTAGAGGATTTTCTGTATCACTTCAACATTATTAACGAGCCGAACATCGGTAAAGGTAATAGAGATAAATTTGGTGACCCAGAGTTATATTTTGGCAAGTCTGATTCTCATCCTAAAGTCTCGAAAAAGAAAAATCTTGATGGTGTAATAGGAAAAGATTTTCCTGACTCTGTCAAGAAAGAGGAATTATCAAGTTTCGACCTTATGTTGATTGATCCCACTGTTGTTGCTCTGTGTAATTCTTCAATTCCAAAATCTGGAATCGGTTTGAAAGATAGTTCTACTCATATTAAGACCAAAAAAGCCAAAAATCTTACTAGAAGATTGGAGAAGTTCGTGATTCCTACTGCAAACAGATTCGAATATCTAGATTCGGCATCTTTCACTGAGTTTATTGAGGGAGAAGTGGATAGAGATAAGTGTATTCATTCTTTGTCTGATTGTTTGATGGAAAATCAATCGAGAGAGACTGTTTGTAATAATGTCTCTGTTGATAATGAAGGTGACAGTCTATAGGATTGTTATGTTGTTAGTGAGTTCTTGTTCGATCACGACTTGGATCATCAAAACAGCTTGATAGATGTTAGAAAGGATAATCGAATGGAAGTAGATCAAGTTTCTAAACTGGGTAGTGATTTGTGGTCAACAATGTCAGCAGTTAATCTGCCGTTTATATTCGATCTATTTGATCAGAACACATTGTTCTATTTCTGTAAATGTGGTAGTGTGTTGATGGATGAACTGGAGGTATCAATTGAATCTGATGAATCAACTTATTTAGGTGGTGAACATCCGTGTGCGTTAGGTGACTTTTGTGATTGGTTCTTGCCTGTTGAGCAGCATAAGGAGTTTGATAATATCGTTGAACCAGAGAATCATGTTGCTGTTGAGAATGCAAATTTGATCAGTACTTCTTTAGATGATATGCACACTGATACAGTTGTGCATGATGCGCAGGCTCAGGCTGTTATTGATGATAAGAATTCTTCAGTTCCCTCTCTGGTTGTGGATAATCAATATGTGGTGAGTTTTCATGGTGTTAATGTTGTTCCTAACACCTTGAAAGGTAGTGATGCTTGTGATAATGGTGATGATAAAGTAGTATCCCTTGTTGAGCGATTGGGTGGAGACGATAATCTGGTAGAGGTATTCTCGGGTTTTGAGGAATCTCTTGGTACTGATGGTTTGGGTAATGAGTTCATTAATGAAGGGAATTTGTGCACTTTGGTGAGTAGTTGTGGCACCAACAATCCTGTTTATCTGCAATTGATAGATAGGAAATCTGGGCTTCATTCGACAGGTTAGATTGGGGAGGCTGGTGGTGATTCAGCGTCTTGTTTTACTTCTTCGAAGAGAGGTAGACGAAGAAAGTTTATAGCTTCTAGCGGGTCGGTTCATCGTAGTGTCATGATTCGATGCAGTCGCTCTCAGTCTTTGGGTGAGTTTCCTGGTTCGAGCACCATGAGCGGTGCTTCAGAATCAGGCTCAGGTATGCATTTTGATTTGGGTAGTACATGTTCATCTTATGCTCTAGGTAATTTGTAAGCTTCTGAATTCAGTCAGTTGGCCAGCGACACTGCTTTTATTTTCACTAATATTGAGTTAGATCGTGAGTTTATTAGAAGAAAGGAACTTGATAGGACTAGGTCAATGGGTTTATGAGGATCATTAGTTGTAATATTAGAGATTTGAATGACTTAAATAAATGTGATAAGGTTAGAGCTTTTTTTAAAGACTATTCTATTGATATTGCTCTTCTTCAGGAGACTAAAATCGACCATCCAGTTAATTATTTCTATAGAAGACTAGGAGGATATCATTTTAGAGAATGGGCATTTTTACCGGCTAGGGGTACGTCTGGGGGTTTACTTATTGGTTGGTGGGATAACTATTTTAAATTACTTCAATGTATTTCCAAACAGCAATCTTTACACATTATTCTAATTAATCTAACTGATAATTCTTTTTTAAATATTTCTAATGTTTATGGGTCTAACTCAAAAATAGATCGTCGGATTCTTTGGAAAGAATGCCTCGAGTTTAGATCATTAGCGTCGGGTTCTTGGATTCTAGGGGAGATTTTAACGTTACTCGTTTTTTAGGGGAGCGTACACCATGAGAGGGTGACTACTCTACTATGGAGGAATTTGACCAATTTATTATTGATTCTCATTTGATTGAAATTCCTCTTTCTAATAGAGATTATACTTGGAGTAATAATAGGGAAACTCCCTCTATGGCCCTCTTAGATAGGTTTTTCGTTAGCGATGAAATTGAGGATAAATTTCCAATCTGTAAAGTGTCTGGTTTCCCTTACACTCTTTCAGACCATTGTCACATTATTCTTGTTGAATATGCGCTTATATGTTTTTGTTTGATGATAATAAACATATATATTCATTTAAATGTATTTGGTAATGTACTATTTTGTTTTTCATAGATTAAATAAATATTTGTTGAATAAAATAAATTACACAGAATTTGAATTTGAATACAAACAGAACAAGTTACACAGATTTTGAATTCAAACAGAAATTTTATTCAAACAAATATTTATTACAATCTTGAATAGTACAATTTCAAGCTCTCACTATACATATACATTTTTGATTACATCACGATTACATCACAAATATTTTTACATTGATAACCTCACTACATATCACTCACACTCGTATTTTGTCTTCAACTGCATTCCGGTTTGAATCCAGCATCTGAGCAATCTGCAAAAATATTCACTAACGCAGTAAAATTGAAAAAGAATGTTTTTAAAATTGAAAATGAAATACGATTTTTTGAAAAAATGGTTTGCCTCAGTTATTTGGGTTGTTCGTCATTATTCACACTTGATTTCATCACAAAGTAGTGCACATAGATACTACAGGGACAGGTAGCCATAAATGGCTGCAATACACACGTGTACATTCATACACGTGTGCATTGCCTCGCCAACTCGTGTGCACAGCTCCAACCAGAAATTCAAGGCAACAGAGACCAAGCAATGAACAACTCAAAGCAACAGTCAACTGGCCAAAACTACAAATACAAGTGTTGACCAGAATCAAGATTCAAAGATACAGGGTACAGTGTGCAAGTGCAAATCACCAACTACAAAGACAAATGCACATGTCAACAATGCAGCCAACATAAAGTAGTTCAAATCCAAGTACAACCAATGTATGAACAATGAACTCGACTAACAGTAACCAAATGAATCAGCAAGGCGATGCACAAATGCAACTGACACAAGCAACTATCAAAGCTCAATACAACAAGGCAACAGACAAATTCCAAATGGCACAGTGCACTACTGATTTGAAGAACATATGAATAAAGAACACAAGTACAAGCAAATAAGTGCAACAGTGAAGCAAACAACAACACGAAGGCAACATGATCAAAAGTTCACAAGTGCAGACACAAAGAGCAGTCATAATGAAACTGCAGTGAAGCTACTGAAGGCTACATGAAGTATGCAAGTCCATTCTCTTCATCAAACAACATAACAGCAAATACCACATGCCACTGGAGAAAATGTATCACTAGCATATACTACAGGGATGAACACTCGAGAATGGACAAGTCACGACAGCTACTCAATGATACAGTAGCAAACTACAGGGATGCAGCCAGTACCAAGCTACATGAAGAACCAGAATACATGTACAGAAGGATAAATGCATATTATCACAAGTACATATATCAAGTGCAGATAAGTAGGCAGTGAAACTCAAAGCGATGAAGCATACAGAATAAAATACAATGGCATAGCAAGAGTCACAAGACCATCAAGCAGTAAGCAAGTGCAAATCGAGTTTCAGAAATAACAATGCAGACACAAGTCAATTGCAAACATGAAACAAGACATGAAGACAGTTCGAAGAAGATTACATGAATCAAGTACATGAAGACCAACGTCACGGTAAACATGCAGGTGAACAGAAGGTAGTCAGCATGTACTGTTGTATAAAATGCAAAGTTCAGATCTACAGAATGGGGATGAACTCGACCGAGTACAGTATGCAGCAGAGATGATCGAAGTAAAATACAAGCCGAAGTCAGAGTTCAATGAATATAAAATTCGTATCATTATTCTTTGAAATAGTCAGCAAAATCAAAAAGAGGAAAGTTTTAATGCCGTGTAACACAAGGAGAATCGAACGTGTAGAAATCAAGGCCGTATGAATCAAGTAAGTAACAAATGCATTAGGAAAGTCGTGTGTATCACGAAAGTGAATTTCAAGAAAGTCGCAAGTGAATACGAACGAATCAATTGATTCGAATTCATATAAATACAATCCCAATTCATCATCATAGGCTATCGAGTTCAAGTATCAATTTAGAAAAGCAAAAGGAGATAGTACATACCGAATTCATCAACTACGAACTCGATCATCAGAGAACGAGCAAGCCGAAGCCCTAATTTCACTATCGATCAACAGAGGAGCAAACAATCATAAGCGAAGCAGTAAGTAAGGGCAGCAATCGAAAATCAGAGAATCGAACATCAGAACGAAGCCCTAATTCGAAAGAAGCCGAAGCCCTAATTCGAAAGAGCCGAAGCCCTAAATCGAAAAAGAGAGACCGACATTTTTACAAGCAAAAGAAGGAACGGGTCAAAGCCAAGAAGGAGATCGGGTGAAATAAAATAGTGGGCCGGCCTAATAATTAAAAAAGGGGATTAGTTTTTAATTTTATTAAAGGGGTTTTTCTTAGTTTTTATTTTGAGCAAAAATTATGCATTCAAGCTCGTATTATAATTTTTGCTCCTGCGGTTATTTTTGAAGTTGTTTTTCTTTTCGAGTCGAAGAATTTGTAAATCACCACCTAGGGATTAGGTAGTGTCAGATTGTCTACTTAGAATTAGTTCAGTGAGCAGGGGTGCGAGTTTGCAAAACTCTATAGGCGGGAGCAGTGTTTGCGAGTAAGCGAAACTCTATTGTAGGCGGGAGCAGAGTTTGCGAGTAAACGAAACTCTATAGGCGGGAGCAGGGTGTGCGAGTCTAGTAGAGTGTTTGTGAGCGGGAGCAAAGGGTCTACGAGTCTAGTAGAGTGTTTGTGAGCGGGAGCAAAAGGGTCTGCGAGTCTAGTAGAGTTGTTGTAAGCGTGATACTGTTTAATTCTAATAGAAATCTGTGAATGCAGCAGTAGGCAGGGGTTGCCGAAGCTGGGTAAATTTTGTGTGTGATTTACTTTTCAGCATATTTATTTCTGCAGTTTATTTCTGTGTTTAAATTGAGAAAATTTGCTATAACCCTATTCACCCCCCCCTCTAGGGTTAATCTAGATCCTACAAGTGGTATCAGAGCCTGGTATTTTTATTTAACTCTAGAGTCATGAATTCATCAAATAATGCTTTCTCTGAGGGGCAATCTATTGTTAGGCCACCCATGTTTAACGGAAATGATTATGCTTACTGGAAAGTTAGGATGAGTATTTACCTTAGTTCCGTTGATTATGATGTTTGGGATATTATTGAAACTGGCTATAAACCTCCCACTATAATCGTTGGTGATACTGAGATTCCTAAACCTAAGGATAGGTGGGATGCTAACGATAAGAGATTGAAAACGACAAATGCTAAAGCCATGAATGCTTTGATATGTGCTCTTGATAAAAATGAATTTAATAGAATTTCTCATTGTATAACAGCACAGGAAATTTGGCACACTTTGGAGGTGACACACGAAGGAACTTCTCAAGTCAAGGAGTCTCGTCTAGCCCTATTCAGCAACGAATACGAGAACTTTGTGATGGACAAAGGCGAGAGCATAAAAGACATGTTTGGACGCTTTTCAACCTTGGTATACAACGCTAGAGCGCTTGGGAAGGTCTTCACTGAGGTAGAGCTTGTGCGGAAGATACTACGAGTTTTACCAATGAACTTTGAGGCAAAAGTCACGGCAATCCAAGAATCGAAAGATCTGAGTAAGCTAAGCATGGAGGAGTTGATTGGCAACTTGATGACATATGAGCTTGAGCTAAAAGCAAAGGAAGAACGCAACAACTCCGAACCAAAGAAGAAGACGATTGCCTTAAAGAGCAAAGAAGAGAGCGATGAAGATGAAAGAGATCCAATTGAAGAGCTTGCAATGGCTGTCAATAATCTTAGAAGATGGTCAAAATTCAAGCCACGCAAGAAGAAAACAAAGGGCAATAGGTCAAAAGATTCTGAAAATTCCGATAATGAACCGACATGTTATAACTGCAACAAGCCTGGCCACATCAAACCAAAATGCCCACTTCTCAAAAACAACAAAGGAAAGAAAAAGGCAAAGAAGGTATTTGCAGCGACTTGGGATGATGAAGAAGGAGAAGAAGCTTCGGATAGCAGCTCAGAGGAGGCTAACTTGTGTCTTATGGCGAAATCAGATTCAGATTCAAGCTCTGAGGAATCTAGTGAGGAAGGTGAGTATTCCTATAGAGATCTTGTTTTTATGTGTCTTGATCTTACTAAAGTAGTTGATGCTCTTGAATCTAAACTTGAAAAACTGAAATCTAATAGGAGAGAACTTGCTCGTGAAAATTTTAGGTTAAAAACTGAAATTGAAAATATTCAAAACCTAGAATGTAAAAAATGTAAAGTTTTAGATTCAGAATTGACAAGACTTAAGAATGACTCTGAGAATCTTGAAAAAGAAAACTTGAGTCTTAAGGAAATCATTGACACTAGGAAAAAGGATTTTATAAATCGATGCACCTCACTTGTCACTGAAAACACAACACTAAAAACCAAAGTCCAAAATCTTGAGAAATCTTTAAATAACTTTTCAAGAGGCGAAAAATCTTTCAATATGCTATTGGGAAATCAAATTTTTGCTAACAACAGAAAAGGACTAGGTTTTGGGAAAACACAAGTTGAGGATAATGCAAAAGGGAAGAGTGTCTTTGATAGATGTGAAATAATTGGACATCGTGTTGAAAATTATAATCATAGGAACAAGAACACAAAATTTATACAAGTTTGGGTTCCTAAGAATTCTACAAACAAATTTCATGTTTATTGGAACCAGAATAAAAGGACTAAACAAGTTTGGGTTACAAAGGGTTTGTTTATTCATAATGTTTCTGCCACTAACAATCATGGACCTAGAAATAGGTCACAAAAATATTTCATCGTGTAGGTATGGTGGCAGGCTAAGGAACAACAACGGTGTTCTCTGGATTTTGGTTGTTCCAGAAACACAACGGGCAACATAGCAAAGTTCCTTAGCCTAGTATAAAGGTGACAAAATCACAATGGGCAATCACGTAAAATTATCGTAAAGGTAAAACAGGTGAAGGTATAATTCTGTGATAATATGCACCATATTCTGAAATTGTGATAATGATGTGATGTCTTTAATTCTGACTTATTGACATGATTTTTCTTTTGACTTGTTCTTATTTATGACTTTGATTTGTGCTTAAAAGTAGACCAACCATCCTTCCATCATTGAACTTAATCTGTTTGGTCAAAATATGATGTTGATTGATTACTGTCTACTCATGCTACACGTAAATATATTTTGACATTTTGATCACTGTTTGAAAATTTGCACGATTTCAAACTCATGTGAAAAAGGATTTTAAGAAATTGTTGAAACTTCAAGAAATTGGTTTTGAAACAATTATGATGATTGACTGTTGATTACTCATGAATATAATTGTTTATCCTATGGTTTTCTGAAATTAACACCATGATAGTTGTTTGAGTGTGAACATGACTTCAATTCAAAATCCAAAGAATGTCATTTAAATTGTTGCTAAAAAATTGGGTTTGAAACTTTTATGCACATTTCATGTCTGGTTTACCAAATCCAGTTAGTGATATTTTGGATTGAAAAAGAAATTCAGATGCAATTCATAATAGTAATCTAGTTGATAGAAAACTTACGAGTTGAACGTGATTTATTGGGAAACATTCATTTGCTGCATCATTTTTCAAAGAAGATATCTGCATATTTTTCACTTGAAATAATTTTCAAATAGCAGAAAATTTTCTTATAAAACCCCCTCGAGAAATCATGTTTGACCATATTTACAGATTAGTCATTTTTAAAAAAAAATTGATTTTATAATTTTTGAGTTTGATTTTAAATAACAAATTTTGACTAATCTAACTCCCTTTGACTATCGAAAGATAAATAGTGATTAAAAAGGTGATGAGTGTGGATATTTATCACATATTATAACTCGGGAAAGTATAATTAGAAAATTTCTTTAGAATTTCATAACAAGAGTTATAAAAACTTTTGTTGGGTAAAAATTCCATGACCATTTCTATTTCTATCATCTTTCTATCGACCATCACTCATCAAGATCATATTTAGTATGTAAATTTGTGGTAGTTTACAAAGGAAATCATTTGTTATTCAATATCTTTAAATTTGTGAAGGAAATTATTTGTGCTTCAATTTATTATATTCTTCAAGAAAAATAAATATCCAAAGTATTCACTCTCATTTAAAAGTCCTCACGGTTATGCATGGGTGAATTACTTGGATTTTTGATTATGTGCTTCCATGCTCATTTAAAAGTCCTCACGGTTATGCATGTATGGAACGCATATCAAAATTAATTGGTTTAATAGACAAGTTGATTCTAATCCCATTTAAAAGTCCTCACGGTCATGCGTGGTTAGAAGATACTTGATTTTATTTTTTAAAATTAAATTCGAATACTACTAATCTCATTTAAAAGTCCTAACGGTTATGCATGATTAGTAGATATTCAAATTCCTGATAGAAATGTACCACAAGAAGATTCAACTGTATGATTTTATATGAACATCATATCCATCATTTCTAAAAGTGGAATATGCGCCTAACAAGGGTAGTTATGGTTTTTGTTTGATTCTTGTTGAAGTTTAATATTTATATTCAATTTGAGATTAATGTTGGATTAATATCGATCACTTTATCTCTATTTTTCTCTCACACTATTATTCTTTTGCTGATAACAAAAGGGGGAGAGAAAAGTTAAGATTTTGTCAAATAGAATCAAGCAAAGGTCAAATAATTTTTTTCCATATGCATCTAGGCTCATTTGAATATATTTCTATTTGTATGCATATATAGGGGGAGCATCATGTAGAGAGGAAGCATTTAAATAGGGGGAGCAATTAGAGTATATCATTGATCAAATACATTTAACACGGTCAAAATCTTAAATATATGTTTGTTATCATCAAAAGGGGGAGATTGTTGAATATGCGCTTATATGTTTTTGTTTGATGATAATAAACATATATATTCATTTAAATGTATTTGGTAATGTACTATTTTGTTTTTCATAGATTAAATAAATATTTGTTGAATAAAATAAATTACACAGAATTTGAATTTGAATTCAAACAGAACAAGTTACACAGTTTTTGAATTCAAACAGAAATTTTATTCAAACAAATATTTATTACAATCTTGAATAGTACAATTTCAAGCTCTCACTATACATATACATTTTTGATTACATCACGATTACATCACAAATATTTTTACATTGATAACCTCACTACATATCACTCACACTCGTATTTTGTCTTCAACTGCATTCCGGTTTGAATCCAGCATCTGAGCAATCTGCAAAAATATTCACTAACGCAGTAAAATTGAAAAAGAAATGTTTTTAAAATTGAAAATGAAATACGATTTTTTGAAAAAATGGTTTGCCTCAGTTATTTGGGTTGTTCGTCATTATTCACACTTGATTTCATCACAAAGTAGTGCACATAGATACTACAGGGACAGGTAGCCATAAGTGGCTGCAATACACACGTGTACATTCATACACGTGTGCATTGCCTCGCCAACTCGTGTGCACAGCTCCAACCAGAAATTCAAGGCAACAGAGACCAAGCAATGAACAACTCAAAGCAACAGTCAACTGGCCAAAACTACAAATACAAGTGTTGACCAGAATCAAGATTCAAAGATACAGGGTACAGTGTGCAAGTGCAAATCACCAACTACAAAGACAAATGCACATGTCAACAGTGCAGCCAACATAAAGTAGTTCAAATCCAAGTACAACCAATGTATGAACAATGAACTCGACTAACAGTAACCAAATGAATTAGCAAGGCGATGCACAAATGCAACTGACACAAGCAACTATCAAAGCTCAATACAACAAGGCAACAGACAAATTCCAAATGGCACAGTGCACTACTGATTTGAAGAACATATGAATAAAGAACACAAGTACAAGCAAATAAGTGCAACAGTGAAGCAAACAACAACACGAAGGCAACATGATCAAAAGTTCACAAGTGCAGACACAAAGAGCAGTCATAATGAAACTGCAGTGAAGCTACTGAAGGCTACATGAAGTATGCAAGTCCATTCTCTTCATCAAACAACATAACAGCAAATACCACATGCCACTGGAGAAAATGTATCACTAGCATATACTACAGGGATGAACACTCGAGAATGGACAAGTCACGACAGCTACTCAATGATACAGTAGCAAACTACAGGGATGCAGCCAGTACCAAGCTACATGAAGAACCAGAATACATGTACAGAAGGATAAATGCATATTATCACAAGTACATATATCAAGTGCAGATAAGTAGGCAGTGAAACTCAAAGCGATGAAGCATACAGAATAAAATACAATGGCATAGCAAGAGTCACAAGACCATCAAGCAGTAAGCAAGTGCAAATCGAGTTTCAGAAATAACAATGCAGACACAAGTCAATTGCAAACATGAAACAAGACATGAAGACAGTTCGAAGAAGATTACATGAATCAAGTACATGAAGACCAACGTCACGGTAAACATGCAGGTGAACAGAAGGTAGTCAGCATGTACTGTTGTATAAAATGCAAAGTTCAGATCTACAGAATGGGGATGAACTCGACCGAGTACAGTATGCAGCAGAGATGATCGAAGTAAAATACAAGCCGAAGTCAGAGTTCAATGAATATAAAATTCGTATCATTATTCTTTGAAATAGTCAGCAAAATCAAAAAGAGGAAAGTTTTAATGCCGTGTAACACAAGGAGAATCGAACGTGTAGAAATCAAGGCCGTATGAATCAAGTAAGTAACAAATGCATTAGGAAAGTCGTGTGTATCACGAAAGTGAATTTCAGGAAAGTCGCAAGTGAATACGAACGAATCAATTGATTCGAATTCATATAAATACAATCCCAATTCATCATCATAGGCTATCGAGTTCAAGTATCAATTTAGAAAAGCAAAAGGAGATAGTACATACCGAATTCATCAACTACGAACTCGATCATCAGAGAACGAGCAAGCCGAAGCCCTAATTTCACTATCGATCAACAGAGGAGCAAACAATCATAAGCGAAGCAGTAAGTAAGGGCAGCAATCGAAAATCAGAGAATCGAACATCAGAACGAAGCCCTAATTCGAAAGAAGCCGAAGCCCTAATTCGAAAGAGCCGAAGCCCTAAATCAAAAAAGAGAGACCGACATTTTTACAAGCAAAAGAAGGAACGGGTCAAAGCCAAGAAGGAGATCGGGTGAAATAAAATAGTGGGCCGGCCTAATAATTAAAAAAGGGGATTAGTTTTTAATTTTATTAAAGGGGTTTTTCTTAGTTTTTATTTTGAGCAAAAATTATGCATTCAAGCTCGTATTATAATTTTTGCTCCTGCGGTTATTTTTGAAGTTGTTTTTCTTTTCGAGTCAAAGAATTTGTAAATCACCACCTAGGGATTAGGTAGTGTCAGATTGTCTACTTAGAATTAGTTCAGTGAGCAGGGGTGCGAGTTTGCAAAACTCTATAGGCGGGAGCAGTGTTTGCGAGTAAGCGAAACTCTATTGTAGGCGGGAGCAGAGTTTGCGAGTAAACGAAACTCTATAGGCGGGAGCAGGGTGTGCGAGTCTAGTAGAGTGTTTGTGAGCGGGAGCAAAGGGTCTGCGAGTCTAGTAGAGTGTTTGTGAGCGGGAGCAAAAGGGTCTGCGAGTCTAGTAGAGTTGTTGTAAGCGTGATACTGTTTAATTCTAATAGAAATCTGTGAATGCAGCAGTAGGCAGGGGTTGCCGAAGCTGGGTAAATTTTGTGTGTGATTTACTTTTCAGCATATTTATTTCTGCAGTTTATTTCTGTGTTTAAATTGAGAAAATTTGCTATAACCCTATTCACCCCCCCCTCTAGGGTTAATCTAGATCCTACAATTCTCACTTGTGACCATCATAGATTTATTAGTAGATCTTTTAAATTTGAAAAAATGTGGTTATTTGAACCAAGTTTATCAAATCTAATAATTAATAAATGGTCATATTTGAGTTTTTATAATATTAAGAATAGTGATAATTCAGCTAAAGCATTTGTTTTAAAACTTAGAGAACTTAAGAGATCACTTAAAAATTGGAATAATTTTTTTTTGGTAATATTAAAATTAAGAAAGAAAATACTCTTAATGAGATGCTTAAACTAAACAAGATAGAAGAAACTAGATGTCTAAATTTAGGTGAACGGAATGTGCTCACTAATTTAAAAGAAGAACAAAACTCTATTCTTGAAAAGGAGGAAGTTATGTGGAAGCAAAGATCTAGAATCTAGTGGATTAATGAAGGTGACAATAATACTAAATTTTTTCACAATATGGCCAATGGTAGAAAACATAGTAATACAATTAATTCCATTCTAGTTAACAATGTGGAATTAGTTGACCAAAGAGACCTTAATAAGGCTTTCACAGAATATTATAAAGATATTTTTGGTATTAAAAATAAGCATAGAATTAGTGTTAGATGGAATGATCTTTATCCGGCTACCTCTAATGTTAATCTTTTTGAATTATATGTTCCTTTCACTGAAGAGGAAATCCGAAAAGCCATTTTTGATTTTCCGGGTGATAAATCCCCAGGTCCGGATGGTTTCCCAATTTTATTCTATAAAACATTTTGGAATGTTTTAAAATTTGACTTAGTTATTTTGTTTAACGATTTTTATAATGGAAAGTTACAATTAGGTAGATTTAATTTTGCAAATGTTATTTTATTACACAAAAAAGTAGGAGCTAATAACCTAAAAGATTTTAGACCGATTTCATTAATTTATTGCTCCGTTAAAATTATTTCTGAAGTTTTAGCTAATAAGCTAAGTAAAAGAATGAATGACCTAATTGATTGTTCACAATCTGCTTTCATTAAAGGGAGAAATATCACTGATGATGTGACAGTTGTTCAAGAATACATTAATCATTGTTGTAAGAATAATATTACTTGTGCTATTTTGAAATTAGACTTCGCTAAAGCTTTTGAGTCGGTTGATTGGGATTTTTAGTAGATATTTTTCTTACTAGAGGCTTTAGTAATAGATGGATTAACTGGATTATGAATTTGCTTAAAACTGGTAACTCTAGTATTATGGTAAATGGTATATTAGGTAATAAAATTTAATCTAAAAGAGGTCTAAGACAAGGGGACCCTTTATCACCTCTTCTGTTTAACTTAGCTGCAGATGTTTTCGCTAAGATTATTAAAAATACAGTCGATAATGGGTCGCTGGGTAGTATAGGTCACGATATATCGCGTAACGGTTTATCAGTCCTTTAATTCGCTAATGATACCTTGCTTTTTTTCTTCTCATCTTCGTAGACACATAATTGCTCTTAAGTTTATTTTATATAGTTTTGAGCTTTTATCAGGTTTAAAAATAAATTTCGATAAAAGTTCCGTTTTAGTTTTAAATGATTTTGAAAATGTTGAAAATTTAGTTGCTAATACATTAAATTGTAAAACAATGAATTTTCCTTTTGATTATCTTGGTATAGTGATTAGACCTTCTAAATCACAACATGATGATTGGTTAATAATCATAGATAAAATTTGAAATAGAATTTCTAATTGGAAAGAGAGATTTTTATCTAGAGCAGGTAGACTTGTTCTAATTAATTCAGTTTTATTAGCCCTCCCGATTTATTGGATGTCAATGCATTTGTTTCCTGATTAGGTGATAGACAAAATAGATAAAATTAGAAGAGATTATCTATGGAGTGGTGAAAACTTGAGTAGTTGCATAAAATGTTTAGTAAATTGGGAAACTGTTTGTAAGGCTAAAAAGGATGGTGGTTTAGAAGTTATTAATTTGCGTAATATGAATTTGTCTATACTAGGCAAATGGTTATGGAAATTTAGAGACACTAATGATAACGCCACTTGGAAAGAAATTATTTCCAAATATATTACTATAATGGTAGTAATAATCTTTATCAAATTAGTCCATTGGTTTCTCGTAAGCAGTCCAATTTTTGGAAAACCATTTTAAAATGTAATGTGATTTTTAATTTAGGCATTAACATTATTGTTCATTCAGGTAATAATACCTCTTTTTGGCACGATGGTTGGATTTCCGCCATTCCTCTTAGGATTGAGTTTAATGACTTATATGATATTTGTAATTTTAAATATGCACTTATTTTAGATGTTTTTTATCATGAAAATGACCCTCCTTGGATTTCAAATTTTAACAGAATTCTAGTTGGTTTAACTCTTAGACAACTTAATTTGCTTTTCGCTAGATTAAACCTCTACAATGTTGATAATGATAATGATTATATTAGTTGGGAGTGGGATAAGAGTAAGAAATATTCTACCAAGTCTTTTTATCGATTCATTAACTTTTCGGGTGTAACTACTAATTGTTTTAAACTAATTTGGAAAACTAATGCTTCTCCTAAATCTATAATCCACATATGGCTAATTATGCGTGGTAAATTAAATACTATAGAATTTCAAAAAGAAAAAATATACACATTGATAATAAATGTTATTTTTGTAATATGAATTTTGAAGATATTAATCATATTTACTATGATTGTATGGATACCTATTTTATTCTTAAGAACACCCTTAATATTTTTGACTTTAATATTAGTACGAGAATTACTGATTGTGTTTTTTATTGGAACACTTTTAGACTTAAGTTCAATAAGGATAATAGATACTTGCTTGATACCTTATTCACTATGACTTGTTGGTACATTTGGTTTGAAATAAATCAAAGAATTTTTAATAATATCATTAATCACTTCAATAAAATTGATTTTTTTAATTTCATCTTTTTGCTTTAATTGGGTTTCTAATCTCAAATATAAATTAGCCAAAATCAATTTTTTTAAGGATTATCTTAGCAAGGTTAGTACTAATATTAATATATTCAAACAAAACAATACTAATTTTAACACTAATAATAATAATAATAATAATAATAATAATAGTATTATTATTAATATCTTTTCAAATTTAAATGATGACCCCTCGGTGTATCATAATTTGCTTTTAATTGAAGGCTCGCAATGATAGTTTTAGAACTGTATTGGTTTTTAATTTAGATTTTATTGTTCTTGTATATAGTTCGTTTATTATATTCAGTATGGACCATTTTACTCTTTCTTTTTGATCTGTTAGTTTTGTATTATTCTATCTTTGCTTTATTTTATTAAATTAGTTTTTATATACACATATATAAATTTTATTTATATACATATATGTGATTTATTCTAACTTGTGCCCTAGTTTTGTTTCAGGCTTGAGATAGACAGGATGTTAGTGTCCCTTCACAGGTGTGCATGCTAGCTAGTGTCTCTTTACAGGTGTGTAGGATAGCCACTTCCAGGATTGTAGATTGCATCAGGTGCTACTCTCAGTCATTCTGTGTATTCAGAGTGTAGTTTCGATGGATCATCTCCTTCTCCAGATTTGTTTATTCCTATTGAGGCGGCTTCATAGTGTTTCCTTATAGATGGTGCTGGCTTTCTGTATCTCGAGCCTTTGATTCCACTCTATTTTTCTAGGTACTTCCAACACCCTAATATCGGGCGGTGGCCGTGCCGGAGCTCGGTATTGGGGTGAATGGGCGGTGGCTTTGCCGGAGCTCATTATAGGGTTACCTGTTTTTTGCCGTTAATGCTTGTATATAGATTTTTCACCTGTCAGGCATGTTGACAGCACCTCATTATGTATTATATATATAGCTTCATGTGTGCACTCCTCTTTTACTAGAGGATCACACATTTTTCTCAAAAAAAATATTTTTGGTTCAAAATTGCATTTCTTTCTAACTCATTTCGGACCCATATTATCAAGGCTGAAAATACCACTCCTTCTTTTGACCATATCTCCCTCAAAACCAATCGAAATTAAGTGATTATTTTTCTCAAATTATAGAGAAAAGAATTTCCTAAAACTTTCTTTTTACCACTTGTCCAAATTTTGGGAGTAACATGGCCAATAATCGAAGAGAAAATGACCTATTTTCGAGTGGATTTTTGTGGTTTCCAAACTTTGCGAGTCTAAAGCGATTCAAGTTCTAAAATGTTTTGGTGAATGAACTTTGTAGAACTTTTGAAAATATGCGATCTTTAGTCATTTCTTATTGTTTGGGGATATATTGGTTGAATTGATGAGCTATTATGTTGGTTGAATTGTTATGTGAATGTTTACTTGAAATTAGCAAGATAGATATGTGATTTGAAGGTTAAAGGTCAGCTATGCATGCAAAAGTAGGATTTTGATTATGTTGGGTTTAGAGTATGTTAAAATTATTATTGATATGTTTATATGTTTCTTTTCTATGAAAATTAGCACTTTGTTTCGATTATCGACGAAGAATTCTTTTGTGAAAATACGAGTGGTTTTGAAAAGCAAATTATATATATATATAAAGTTAAACTTTGTTAGTTTCAAAATACTTACCTGGGGGTTTGAAAGGTTATAAAGTTTTAAAGTTTTCAAAGGAGAAAGTAAGAAACATTTTTAAGTTATGGCACCCATAGCGATAGTCGCTATGGATGTAGTTTTGCTTAAAAATTAGATTTCTATAAAATTTGGTTTATTAACTTAAAGTGTTTTGAATTTTTTATAAACTTAATAATATTTTGTAAAGTTAATTAAGTTTTTAATGATTAAATTTTTATTAATTAAGTTTAAATAATTAATAATCGATAAAGATTAAATAGGGTTTATTAATTATAATTAAGTTAAGATTAGTTTTTAACTAATTATATCTAAAAGATAAGATTAATTCAATTAATTCTTAATTAAGTAAGATTAATTTTTAATTAAATATAATTTAAGTATATGATTTATTTTAATTAATTATTAAGTAATTATAAGGTAAATTATTTAAATAAATCAATTATTTATTATTTTTAATGATTAATTAATTAAGGCTTTAATTTAAAATAATTTTTTTATGGTTTAATTTATTAATTAAGTTTTAATTAAAGGTTATTTTAATCAATTAAATGAGATTAATTGAGATTTAGTTATTAATGAAGGTTTAAATTATTATTTAATGATTGATAAAGGATAAATTAGGGTTTAAATTATTTATATATTAGTTAATTTTTGTTTAATTATTTATTAAAACTTAAATTATTTATTAATTTATAATTATATTAAGTTCAAATTTAATAAAGAATTAATTTAGGTTGGTTATGATTTAAATAAAGAGTTTAACTTGTAATTAATCATTTTGAATGGGAGGTTTAAGTTTTTAATCCTTGTTTTCCAAGAATCAAATATGTTTTAAAGGTACTTCTTTTTCAAAGATGGTTTCAAACACAAGGAATTCAAATGTCAATTCCATTAAGTAGACAAACAATTGTGAATGAGTTACGTAAATGGTTTGATTGAGTGAACATATGTTAACAGAATAGATCCGCGTTCTGCTATAAGTTGATTTTTTGTTCGTATGGACATCTGTTAGCAGAATAAATCCCTATTCTACTATAATGTAATTGTTTATTGTTTGGACAAACGTATAGTACAATAAATTCCCATTTTGTTATAAGAGTTTGGAGATCTATTTAGCAGGATAGATCACCATATTGCTATTATGTTGTTTGGACATGTATATGCTAGTTGAGTTGTATTGACATGTTATTTGGACATTTATATGTTAGTTGAGTTGTATTGACATGTTATTTTCTAATTTGGGTATAAATTGCATTTATATATATGTAACGACTCGTAAAAATTTAACTGTTTTAATAAACGTAATTAACTGAAATTTGTGAAATTTTAAATAATAATATTTCGAAATAAAAATTTAATATTTGAATACGTCCACTTTAACATAGCAAATGGTAAATTTTCATCGGATAATATAGAAGTCTATTTTCTTGTGCAATTTTATTTCAATTCAAATCAGTATAAAACTGATGATAATAAAATGTTTTCCAAACCTGAATATTTTTCTATACAAAATTTGTAAATCATATTCTAAGTGAGACATCATATTTCGTTTCTTCAAATTTGGACTGCTATTGCTCCATCTATCTTATTTCTGGCAGATTAGCAGCATTTTCGGTACCGATATCGACTTTTGATAGGATGGTCGTGCCACTAATATTTGTATACCGTTTTCATGGTCTCGTCGAGCTGATCTCTACGGTAGGTGTTTCGGAGTCCGGAAGACGACGAAATCAATGGAACCGTATCGATATCCGTTAGAGTCCATTTGCTTCCCGTGACCATTCGATTTTGTACCTTCCAAAATGAACAGCCTTTAATATTCGCTAGAATTCAATGTCGTGACTGTTATTATTTCCTATGTCACGTTCGCTCACTCCTCTATCTGTCTATTCTTTTGGTCTTCTTCATTTTGGAACAATAAATGAAACATATATGTATTATAATTCTCGTATCTGCTATCTCCCACATCTCTTACTCTCAGGCTCTTCATTCTTGAGGAAATTGTATAAAAAAAGAAATGATGATGAAAGCTTAATCTTACCTGTAGCTCACTTACCTTCCTCCGCGCCTCTTACAGCCTTCACTATCCAACGCGCCCTCTCTTCCCCATATCCACTCAGCTCCGTAAGCCCTTCACCTTCACCGACAACGCTAGCCATGCCATCATTCCCATCGTCAACACGTGCAGCAATGCACTACATGCCACACCTTCCAAAAAAAAGCCGATCCAAACCCTAAACTTGCAAGCTTCAGCCAGCGCCGACCTTCTGCACTCACCTAGCTTTCATCTCCATCACGTGGTCGAAGCCCTGCAACCACCTTGCTCACATCTGCCTGCTTGGTACAATACCGATGCTTTGTGCATATATATATATATATATATATATATGTAAGTTATTTATTTATTTGTTTTTGTTTTTGTTATATTTTGATAAGTATAATATGTTTTGTTCGGTTTATACACAAAAGTTTAAAATAGTGCGGATATATTTTCTAACATATATTTATAAAGCATATTATAAAGTGTATATACTAGTAATATATATAGGCTTTTTCCCTCCTTTAATTATATTTTATGTTGCTACAGTATGTATATATATGTAGTATAAGTAATGTGAGATCTGGGCTTTGTGAATACAAACTTATATGGGTATATATATATATATATATATCTTAGTTTATATATGTTATTTATGTATATGTCTGACCGTATATATATACTAGTTATATTAGTTAATATATTGTGTTATAATTTGTGAGTCCTATATATATTAAGTTATACAGGTTAAATTATTTTACTGTAAACATATATAGTGTGTGTGTGTGTGTATATCCATACTTTACAGTTTCAGTTTATGTGTTTAAAAAAACGTATGTTTCATATTTAATTCTCTGGTTCACTTTGCATGTTGCAATATCTAGTTTGAATATAAATTTATGTTAGTTATATATATATATATAATAACTGTTACTATATAATAAGGTTTATGTTAGATTTATATGTGCTGTTGACTATAATATATATATATATATATATATATATACGTACATATGGTTATGTGTTATGACAGTATAAGATTTTATAATATATATTTTTGTGTGAAGAGTATATATAAGTATAATCTGTTTCAGGTCCTATAAGTATTCGTATATATACAAAATCTATATAAGTTTTGTTGTAGATTCTTTTATAGTTAGTATATTCATATGTATTGCTATGCTAGTACTTAAAGCGTAAATATATATGTTTGGAAAAGTATATATTATATTACAGAAACTATTATATTACATTGTTTATAAGTGAATGTTATACACTATATATATAGGTTATATATTTGTAGGCGTGAGTTGATTTTTCCACCTATATATTGCATATATAAGTATAATTTGTCGCTGGTTGATTTAAAATGTATGCGTTGAATGGTTTTTAGCATTATATATATATATATATATATATATATATATATATATATATATACCCACACGTAATGTTTATATGTTTTATCATCTATTTCAAAATTTTGGGTTCTAATTGTTTTGTGTATGTGATAACAAGAGTTTCTATATAGTTTTCGAAATAAATTTGAATAGTGTTATATACGCAATTCAAATTTTTTTATTATATTAATTATAATATGCATACATTTTAATATAAAGTATATGTACTTGTATAAATCATAACCTGTTTGTAATGTTGGTTTTCATAATAAATATTGATTTTGAAATGTAATACAATGGTTTTATTTAGACAATTGGTTTTAAATTTCATATAGATATATATAGATTTTGATTTCAATATATATGTGTTTAAAATTTAAGATTGATATAAAATGTATATGTATCTCAAAAATTGAATATTTGGTTTAAGGAAAGTTATTATATAATATATATTTTGTTCAGCCTATATCGAGCAGATTCTGATTTATTTCATCATTCACTTATCTATCATATCGAAAGGTGAGTAATCACTCATGATTAACGTTCTTATATTTATTAAATTTGATTTCAATTGAAACAACAATTGAAATATGCTGCTGTTAGTTATTTACATTGCTATATATATGCTATTATCTACATCTGCTCACCCATGACATATGACACCATTATCTGTTATTCATATTGATGATATATGACTGTTATATTATTAATTATCATATCTGTTACCACTCTACAAGTTCCCTGTTGGTATAGAATTCCCTATGGGTTGAAATGATACATACCCAAACGACCTGTAGAATAGGAGAAAATCATTATGGTTGAAATGATAAACCCAAGCGATTTTCATTGAATTGAATTTGGGATTGGGGGTTGAAATGATATATACCCATATATATTTAAATTGCGGATTGAATTGATAAATATTCATACCACTCGACCATAGGATAGAAAATTATGTACAGACACCGTTGGTCTATACATAAATATTTTGAAATGATTTCTATGGTTTTTGGAAATAAATATATGGTTTTATATAAATACTGATTTTAGAATTATATAAATGTTATTGCACATATAGTTAAATTCTTGATTTTAAGCTATGTATAAATTTGTTTAATATAAAATAAGTTTGATAATAAAGTTTGATAGTAACGACCCAGAATTTTTATCAATTAAAATTTGAATATTTAATTAATTTTAAATATTAATAAGTGAAATTTATAAGTCGAATAAATTTTATTTTGAATAATTGGATTTAATTGGATAATTAAATCAATAATTTAATAGTGAAAATACAGAAATAATTGAAAGTTGGGTTAAATATGATTGAAAATGATTTGTAAAATTTTATTTTATCATATTGGAGTTAGAATGATGTTATAGAACTTTTAAAATCGAATTAAAAGTTTATTTGTGAAAACTGAATATTTTAATATTTAATCGACTGGTGAAATTAGCCATTTTTCGAACAGTCTCAGAATTGGACGAAGCTAGTTCCATCGGATCCGTAATAGTTTGTTATTGTCGGATTTCAGTTTTCGTAGCAATCGGAGTTATCGTTTGATCGTGGCAGCTCGAAACGCATCAAAATTGTTTTAATATTAATTTGGCGAGTTAAAATAGTCATTTTTAAAACAGTCTTGGATTTCGATGAAACCAGTTTCATCGGATCCATAATGTGATATTATTATATGGTTTCAAATTTCGTGTCAATTGGATTTACCGTTTGTCCGGTGCAAGCTAAAACGCCTAGAAAATCGTTTAATCGGTTTAATTTTAAATTGAATGTTTATTGCCATAACTCGCACAGATGACCGAATTAGCTCCCGAAACACGTTTCATTGTATTCGAAACGTGTGGTAAACCTTAGAAACGCCAACCGGCACGCTTCGTTTGGAGTTCGGAAAATCCGGGATGAATAGTGTCGTTGGAATTTTCTATGTAAGGACATAAAATTCACAAATTTGCAAAATATTCAAAACCCTAGGGTTCAATTCAGGGCCGCCTCCAATACAACCAACGGCCAGCACTTCTTCCTCTTCTTCCACTAATTTTTCAAAATCCGTCAACAATTATCGAAATCATCCAACTACAAACTTCTAGATCTAGGAGAGAGCTTCGTATCTATACGGATATGATCACGAATGGAGCTGTAGATTGTCGGAGAAGGGGCCGTGTTTGAGGCCGGGTCGCGCACGCTTCTCGAGCTTGGAGGGGGCCGAGCTCCTTGATATGGGGGCCGTGGGTGGCGCACGTGAAGGCGGAGGTGGCGGCACTCCCTAATCGACGAAAAGACGAACGATGTGGTCGCGGTTCGAAGCCCTAAGCGGCGACTAGTTGGGTTTTCACGCGTGATATCACTGGCGTAGGGAAGATGAAGATGGAACGGTCACGATGTTGCAGGGTTGGATCTCACGGCCAAGATGTATTGGTATAAGAAAAAAAAAGGAATTTGTAAATTTATAAATAAAAATTCGTGAATCTTTTAAAAATTCATATCTTTTTCATACGAGGGCGAAAACGCGCAAAACCAGTTGCGTTGGAATCGTATGGACCAGCACTACGTTATGGGATTGGATTGGAGTCATTTGGAGTTAGTGAAAATTTTGGGTAAAATTAAACGTCCGTTTAATTTTATTCGAAATAAATCGCTAAAACGAAATTGAAATCAAGGTGAGAACTTCTCACTCAATCGAATCGGTTACGATTTTGATTTTTAAATAGTTAGATTTAAAATTCTTGAATGTATGTTTGAATGATGATTGTTATCTATTGATTGTTAAAATAGACATTATACGCCGTTAGTAAGCGGAGGTTATTTATAAAAAACATATGCCGCGAATATTTCACAGTATAGTGAAATTGGTATTATTTATGTACTTGGAATTGATTTTCCCGCATTATATAGAGGATGAGACCCTATTGCGCCGTATAATAACGGATAATATTTTAAATCCCACATACCGCGATAATTTCGTACTAGAACGGAATTGGTATTGTGCTAACATCTTTGGATGCAGGAGAACAGGTTGGAGGGATCCAACTGGATTCCTCAACAGTATTTATTTGATTATGGATATTTTGATATTCGTTGATTATCATATCGATATATGATGTCGTTGTTGTCGTGATTGACTATTTGGAGTGTAGCATCATTGGGCCAAATTTTGGAATTTTAAAATGATTTTTAAAGTGATTTTTGAAAGTATACGTTTATAAAATATTTTTTGGAATTGATTCATTTTAAATAAATAAACGATATAATTTTTAATATTATAAAAAAAAATATGATTTTTGAGAAATACAGTTAAAGGTTGATTTTTGAGAAATATGGGTTAATGATTTTATAAGATAGTTTAAATTGGGATCTTTGAATTTATTATAAAAGTTTAAATATAGGATTTATAAAATTGATTATTTTATAAATCAAAGAAAATGGTAAATTATAAAGGAGTTTAAAGACGTTTTAAATAATAGTATAAATTGATTCATATAAAAGAGTTATAAAAATGGATATTTATAAATTAAAATATTAGGATTATAAAACAAGTTTTTATAAGTGTTAGAATGAATTGTAAATGAATTTCATAAATGAATGAAATTTATAGAATTATAAATGGTGGAATTATAAATGGGATTTTATAAGCAGTAGGTTTATAAATTTGTAAAGTTATAAAAAAAATAGATTTGGGTAAATAAATAAATCTTATAAGTTATAAGATTTATAATTTATGAAGTTTAAAGGAACGATTTTTGTAAACAAATAAATTATAAGTATTTAACTTATAATATGAGCCTTTGGTTTATAATTGAGTTATAAATTGAATAGGTTAATAAAGGAGATTTATAAAAGGAAGTGTTATAAAATAAATAGAAATGGAATTTATAAACGTTGTTTTATAAATCCGCAAACGACTTATTTTGATAAGTAAATTGTTGTAACTTATTAATGGAGTTATATTCACGTTTTAGACAGTGAATAATCCTTTAAAATAAAATGAATAGAAATGATGAAATTGGTTAACAAGTATATTCACGTTTTTGAATAGTGAATAATATGTTAAAGAAAATGTTTGAATGTGATGTTTTAAATATAATTAAAACGATCTAACGATGTTTTGAAAATGTGTTAAGATTCGAAACCATAGATTTCAACATTCATTGTTGAAATAGACGTTTTCGAGAAATAGAAGGAAATGGTGGACTATAACACTGTTGTTATAGTAAATGATTTCCGAAAGGAAATGTTTTGTATAGTATTGGGATTTATATATCTATTTTAATTTTGAATCCCTATACTAGTGATTTTGGGTTGTCGTAACGATGTTTTACGCAACATTCGTTTTGGCCCAAATAAAAATGTTAAGAGAATGATTCCCTTAAAGAATGAAATATATACTTAATTTCGATTTGAGTATATTGAATATTTTTCAAGTGTAGAAAATAAAAGGATTTGTGAATTACTTATTAAATAAGTATGGAAATGTTTTCCAACATAAAGTGAATATTTTGAGAATTTATCTTTTTAAAGATAAATTGAAAATGAATATTTGAAACCTATTGAAATCGTATATTCATAAATATTTTGGGAATATAAATTCATTATGGAATTTATGAAGGAAAGAGGAATTAGTTTAAAAATAAATATTGATTTATTTTTGAAGTATTGAAATTATATATCTTGTAAAGATATTTTTGGAAAATAAATAATTTGGAAAATTATTTGGAATCTGGTGATGTTGTGCATATCCATTGATAGTTCAATAACAGACTATCAATATTTACCTTTGAATGGGTATTTGTTGTGATTTTCTTGAATTTGAATGTCACACTTATTTTTAAATTATTGCGCTTGTTATTCGGATTACCCATTCCGAATAGTGATACGACGTAATGGATAGCATTGATGACCGGTGTTGAAGACCGGATATTTTTGAAAACGGAAGGATTATCGTCGAATGTTTCTGCACCAAATGGCCCCGGTATAGAAATTCCATATGTGATGGGAAGTCCGTAAGTGATTAGTGAATATCCGGATTGCAAGGACTTCTTTGTAAGTGCCTTCGGTTCTGTTCGAGCCCGGAACAGACTTGTATGGATTGTGTGTCTGACATTACATTTTGAGATATAAAGCAGATTTCTTTCAAATATATTTCTGTTGGTGGCGGAGAATTTATTCTCTTAGCTTAACACCCTTCTCTGAGACGTACGAGCTCAGAGGTTATGTAGTTGAAGGTTATCAGCTATATATTCCCAATTTGGTAAAGTGACATGCTGAGTGTTGCTGTGAAATGATCATTGTTTGATCATTTGTGATATGATCATTTGTTTGATCACTTATCTTTGTGATCATTTCTATGATCATTTGTTGACCCAAAGCACAGCTTTTGTATAAAGCGTGGCTTTGTGGACGAGACTTCGTCGAGCCTCATACCCCGGAATGGTCAAAACCGGAAAGATGCAGCAAGGTTATTGGGGGTAGCACCCTTTAGGGTATGTGCATTTCCTTCTGGAAAGGGGTGGTATCATGGTATGGAGCCCAGATACTTACTCATGTTGAATCACTTTAATTATTATGGTGTGATGTTGGTTACGAGCGCTCGGATAAAGGTCCCAAAGGATCGAGGGATGGCATACTCGTGTCAGTTGTTACCTAGTTTGAAAGGTAACCCGGCCTTGTGTTGGCTGAGATCCGGTTAGGTTCTCGAGACGTCCTTCCAGAGGCGTTCTCATGTGGCAATGGAAAGTTCCTTGGCCTGACCATTTGTTGGAAATCCAAAGAAACAATACGAGACTTGTACGGTTTTAGTTGTAGAACCTGCCATGGAATGTGGCGGTAACCTGCTATTGAACATGGTAGCTATAGTAAGCATACGATAATGGTCGTACGTTGGCTAAGATTTATATCTTTATTTTTGAAATATTTACTACACTATGCACTAGTAATAATATCAAATGTTCTTTTTAATGCGTATCAAGCATCTTTGACTATCATAAGGAGAAATCTCCTCCGATTCTGCGTTTGCATTGTGTGTGTGTGCGGGAGGCCTTATGGTAGTCTCATTTTTAAAAGCATTGCGAATTGACTTTAAAAATATTCCTCTATTTTGATTTTAAAGATAAATAAACTGTTTTGAGTTCTCACACCAGTCACATGACTGGCTCGGAGTTTATTGTTTTCCTTCCTAAACTCTGGGTGCCCACCAATTTCCACACGGGCAGTCAAGAGTTAAGGTTTATCAGGATATTTTGGAATTCAGGAGTTGCTGGAGGCAAGCTGGATGGCATGGCGTATTACTAGTATATAGTATTTCTTTTCCGCTGTTTGTTGTTGTTTGTTATTGTACACTCTGATAATGAAATGTAATGTAATGTGTTGTAATGTAATAACTGATATAGTTCTTTGTTTAAAGTTATTTATTTATTATATGTTGTTCCGCTGCGATTGTGAGATTCTGATGTTGTTTTGTTGTTTTCTTTCTGTTCCGTTCAATTTTCTTTTATCTCTATTTTCTACCTTTTTCTCTCTTCTTCTATCTTTTTCTTTTTCTTAAACATTGAGAATTCGTATTTCTGTTCATCTTGAGTTAATCTATGGAGATTAGTGTATATTTAAGGAGTACGGATTTGCGGGTCTTCACGGGTGGTATCAGAGCATATGGTTAAGCGACAACCATGGCTCTGTTGGGTATAACTCATTAGAGATAGAGTCAGTAGTACTCTAGAATGAGTTTGAGTGTAATAATAGCTATGAGAGCGTATTTGTTAGTGAATATAAAATTGTTTTATATTGTGATGATTGCTTTGTTGAGTGGTATATAGATTCTGGTTAATACGTGTGATCAGCGTTGTTAATAGGGATCTCTAAACACTTGTACAGAACAATTCGACACGATATTTTTTTAAATTAGGTAAATGAAATAATTTTACCTTGATTATATTTTATATATATAAATGAATAATTTTTCATAATTATTAAAGTGTATATATGTAGATTGTTTGGTTGTTGAATAAGATGTTTGAATAATCTAAATAAGAGAATAACTGTATAAGCAAATGAATTATAAGAATTGAATTATAATTAAAGTGATTTACAATTGTGAAATAAACTTATATATATAAGAAGTGAAACTATATGAATATATTTATGAATATGAGTTGTAAATAAAAATGAATTTAAAGTTAAATGGAAATTTACTTTAGAATTGGAATCTGAATTGATTTATAAGTGGGAATTTAAGTTAAGTAAAAACCAAGTGATGTTTATAAGATGAAATATAACTTAAGTGATGTTGAATGAAGTTGATATTGGTATCGAAGTAAATTAATAAAGTTAAGCGATAAATATGAACTTGAGTTATATAAATGAAATTCAACTTTTGTAATTGAATTGAATTAATGGATTGAATGTTAATCAAATGAATGTAAATTAAGTTGATACGGAATAATGAATGTAGGTGTTAATTCATTAAAATCTAATGTTATTGGAAGTTGAAAGATTGAATGAAAATCAATTTAATTAAACCAATTGAAATTAATGGTGTTAAACCAAATTGAATGAATATAAGCAAAGGAATTTGGTTGTAATTAATATACATTGGTTGATACATGATTGTTAGTTGATTGTATATAATTCATTAAGTATTAATGCAATTGAGTTAATGGAATTGAAAGTTGAAGTAATTGAAATCCAATTAGAAGTTAAGTGAATCTTAAATAGAATTGAATTTGATTTGGAAGTGAACCAACTTGAATATGAATTAGTGAATATAAACTAATTGAAAATGAATGTTAGAAAAAACATCCACTGTTAATGAATCCAATGTGATTAAAGTGAAAACCATTTCATTGAATATTAATGAGAATATGAATGAATATTTATTGGTTATGAATGTTAGTTGGATGATAGTTGGTTGATGGTTGAATATATATTGCTTTTACTGCACTTGCTATGTTGGCATATATAGTTATTATGTAGCTATATGTTGTATATCGATACTATTGTCTATATACATGTTTCTCATCTGTTTGTTGAGTGTTTAGTAGGTACGGATCGCGTTTGCTTCGCATTTGGAGCTCGCTTTCGCGCTATATTAGCCGTATATGCTCGCTAATAATATATAAGGTACATATCTCGGATTAAATATCGTACTTTTACACTTTTTTACCTACGGGATGCCTCATCACTTGATGAGATGTATATTTGTGATATATATACTGTCATTTTTTTCGGATCGAGCCGCACAAAGGAGACTATGGCGAATTTTTCCGAAAATTTAAGGCGTTAGAATATTTTTGAGAAAAATTGGAAAATTTTGTAAACTATAACTTTGATTTGGAATTGAAAGTCAAACAAGATAGTTTGGTTTGAAAAGATAACTAAGTATGATTTGAAAACTTAGTAAAGTTATTATAAGAAGTTTAACTATGAATTTTGGGGAAGATAATAGATTCTGTAACTTTTCTTACTTAGTAATTTCGAGGACGAAATTCTTTTAAGGGGGGAAGTATGTAACGATCCAGAATTTTTATCAATTAAAATTTGAATATTTAATTAATTTTAAGTATTAATAAGTGAAATTTATAAGTCGAATAAATTTTATTTCGAACAATTTGATTTAATTGGATAATTAAATCAATAATTTAATAGTGAAAATACAGAAATAATTGAAAATTGGGTTAAATATGATTAAAAATGATTTGTAAAATTTTATTTTATCATATTGGAGTTAGAATGATGTTATAGAACTTTTAAAATCAAATTAAAAGTTTATTTGTGAAAATTGAATATTTTAATATTTAATCGACTAGTGAAATTAGCCATTTTTCGAACAGTCTCAGAATTGGATGAAACTAGTTCCATCGGATCTGTAATAGTTTGTTATTATCGGATTTCAATTTTCGTAGCAATCGGAGTTATCATTTGACCGTGGCAGCTCGAAACGCATCGAAATTGTTTTAATATTAATTTGGCGAGTTAAAATAGTCATTTTAAAAACAGTCTCGTATTTCGACGAAACTAGTTTCATCGGATCCGTAATGTGATATTATTATATGGTTTCAAATTTCGTGTCAATTGGATTTACCGTTTGTCCGGTGCAAGCTAAAACGCCTAGAAAATCGTTTGATAAGTTTAATTTTAAATTGAACGTTTATTGCCATAACTCGCACCATGACCGAATTAGCTCCGGAAACACGTTCTGTTGTGTTCGGAACGTGGGGTAAACCTTAGAAACGCCAACCGGCACGCTTCGTTTGGAGTTCGGAAAATCTGGGATGAATAGTGTCGTTGGAATTTTCTATATAAGGACATAAAATTCACAAATTTGCAAAATATTCAAAACCCTAGGGTTCAATTCAGAGCCGCTTCCAATAAAACCAACGGCCGGCACTTCTTCCTCTTCTTCCACTAGTTTTTCAAATCCGTCAACAATTATCGAAATCATCCAACTACAAACTTCTAGATCTAGGAGAGAGCTTCGTATCTATACGGATATGATCACGAATGGAGCTGTAGATTGTAAGAGAAGGGGCCGCGTTTGAGGCCGGGTCGCACATGCTTCTCGAGCTTGGAGGGGGGCCGAGCTCCTTGATATGGGGGCCGTGGGTGGCGCACGTGAAGGCGGAGGTGGCGGCACTCCCTGATCGACGAAAAGACGAACGATGTGGTCGCGGTTCGAAGGCCTAAGCGGCGGCTAGTTGGGTTTTCACGCGTGATATCACTGGCGTGGGGAAGATGAAGATGGAACGGTCACGATGTTGCAGGGTTGGATCTCACGGCCGAGATGTATTGGTATAAGAAAAAAAAAGGAATTTGTAAATTTATAAATAAAAATTCGTGAATCTTTTAAAAATTCATATCTTTTTCATACGAGGTCGAAAACGCGCGAAACCAGTTGCGTTGGAATTGTATGGACGAGCACTACGCTATGGAAATGGATTGGAGTCGTTTGGAGTTAGTGAAAATTTCGGGTAAAATTAAACGTCCATTCGAAATAAATCGCTAAAACGAAATTGAAATCAAGGTGAGAACTTCTCACTCAATCGAATCGGTTACGATTTTGATTTTTAAATAGTTAGATTTAAAATTCTTGAATGTATGTTTGAATGATGATTGTTATCTATTGATTGTTAAAACAGACATTATACGCCGTTAGTAAGCGGAGGTTATTTATTAAAAACATATACCGCGAATATTTCACAGTATAGTGAAATTGGTATTATTTATGTACTTGGAATTGATTTTCCCGCATTATATAGCGTATGAGACCCTATTGCGCCGTATAATAGCGGATAATGTTTTAAATCCCATATACCGCGATAATTTCGTACTGGAACGGAATTGGTATTGTGCTAACATCTTTGGATGCAGGAGAATAGGTTGGAGGGATCCAACTGGATTCCTCAACAGTATTTATTTGATTATGGATATTTTGATATTCGTTGATTATCATATCGATATATGATGTAGTTGTTGTTGTGATTGACTATTTGGTGTGTAGCATCATTGGGCCAAATTTTGGAATTTTAAAATGATTTTTAAAGTGATTTTTGAAAGTATACGTTTATAAAATATTTTTTTGGAATTGATTTATTTTAAATAAATAAACGATATAATTTTTAATGTTATAAGAAAATTATGATTTTTGAGAAATACAGTTAAAGGTTGATTTTTGAGAAATATGGGTTAATGATTTTATAAGATAATTTAAATTGGGATCTTTAAATTTATTATAAAAGTTTAAATATAGGATTTATAAAACTGATTATTTTATAAATCAAAGAAAATGGTGAAATTATAAAGGTGTAACAACCCAATATTTTCAACCCTTCGCATCCGCTCATGTCGGACTTGAAGTGTTCAAAGTACTGCGTTGTTGAATAATTTGGCAAAACTCGGAATATACAGTAAATAAATCGCAGAATCACATACACAGATATCAGAATCTCGCAGCGGAAATTAAAAATTTAGTGGTTCATGAAGCCACTGATACATCTTTACAAAACAGAACTTACATTGTCTATAATCCTCAATACAAATTTTAACATACACAGATAGAGAGTCTTCAAAGTCTTGAATTCCAGAAAGGATAAAGGCTGAAACAACTTCCAATAGCACGAATGATCTATTGAGTGTCCTAGCTACGGAGAAGAAACTGAAGCTGCAACTCAGGCTGACCCGAGCGTACAATAAAACAAAACACTCGAGTCAGGACATACATACTTATATAATGTAAGCTAAATCAAGTGTACTGTAATATATAGCAAGTAACTCAAAGGATGCCTGGGACCGCCCATCCTCTAAGGATCCGTTAAACTATTTACTATGTAGTATATTGCGCTATTATAATAGTGTCTATTTATAAAGTAAACATACTTATTTCTTAGCATTAAGGGGTTACCCATATAGCCCTTAACACGTAATAGTCCCAGTAGTCCATCCAATATCATAGCTCCTCCTACTCGGGAAGCAACTAGAGGATACCACACGGGCTACGGGAGAAAACCAAACTCGTACAAGGCTCGATATGGTAGGTGACACGGCACAACTAGGCAATGCCAGGGTAGATATACCAATTGCTATCCGGACCGGTGGTAACGCGAAGCCGCAGCAACCGCCCACCTCGAACAACACTCCCAAATCAAAGGGTGCACCCAAACAATCACATAAGCAATAGAATGGTATACGAAGAAGTGCGTTCGATCAGAGGAGCTACCTCATTAATCCGAGAATCGCTCCTGTTTTAGCCACCTTATGCCAACTCACGGGAGTCGGGTCCACGTATATACCTTTCAAGAAACCGTCACCACCAACCTACTTCATTCTGGAATCTCCACCGCGTACACGGTTAGTCAAAGTGGTTTTCGGTATCGACAGAGAGTATGTCCATATCCGATCCCGGTCTCTTTGCCAACCCTTCGTTATTATAACCCGTGGTTATTTAAAACAGTTTATACTTTAAATCAGAATAAACATTTCCATTTCAAAACTATAGATACGATATCATTTTAAAACCCAAAACAATAGGATATCGTTATATTCAAATATAATTCTTTCCAAAACCATACTGTTTATAATATCTGGAGACCAAATATTTGAATTATATCTTCAAAGGATAATGTTTTGGAAACTTTACTTAAATCCATAACTCCCAAACACAATGGTTTGGACATTCAACGGTATATATATAAATGGGTTAACTTTATGGTTACTTTGTAAAGAAGATAATTTACATAGCTTCACAAATATATTTCTTTATTTAAAGTTTAACCATAATTTAAATATCCCTTTATGTTCCCAAAACCATTTCAATTTTTATATATATCCAATTGGAGTATTTACTATTCAAAACTTAGTTTGGGTTTTATTCTTTCACCAATCAATGTTTTATATTTTTAGTCTTGAATATTCCCATAATTTCCATAAAACTCCAAATTTTAACCATTAAATTTTTCCCAAAATTTACTTAATACCAGAATATTTATCTTTAATTTATTTAGGAAAATACAGTTATAAATATTATGTCTTAAGTTTTTCCAAAACTTAAGGTAAAATAAAATTTATCAAATTCCATAAATTTTAGAGCAATCAAATTCTAGATTCCATAGCACTTAGGAAATGCTACCTAAAGTTATGGGTAAAACTAGTCAAATTTCAAAAGACAGCATTTAAATGCTGTAATAGATTGTTTAACTTGATAAATATTTCCAAATATAACCTATTTATTTATTCATTTATTAACTGAAATCTTATTCTTTCAAAATCCCGATTTACCAAATAAGTTATATTCCATAAATTTATTCAAATATTTATTTATTTCTTTATTTATAACTTATTAAAAATCAATATAAATTCCTTTAAAGATATAAATCAAATATTTAACTTCCAAAATAATTTTAAATATTTCAGAAAATATTATAAGGACCACGGGCCTGTATATAGTTTTCTAGCCTAGGTCAAGTGGTACGGATTTATATCATTTCAATCCGTAGTTTACAAATATCCCGGGTCCTATCATTTCAAACCCGCAATCCCAAGTTTAACAGTTTAACAGTTAACAGCATAATTTAACAATAATAATCATTTAGGCCTATCATTTCAGCCCATAATAATCTACGTATAACAGGGAACTTGCAGTGTGATTTAAGCAGTAAATAAACAATAACATAATATAACTGCAGATATAATACAACAGATAATAACTGATGAGGTGTCAATTTAAATGGGGTTCATCATTTTATATTACACTACAGACAGATAATAGTGACATAAAATTTTACACATACACTTGCAATAATTTACGAAATATAAATACGTATGTCTGGTGAGAAATACTCACCTGAAAGTTGCAGAAAATTTGAATTCAAAACGACGATTCACCGGTAAAGACCGACAGAAAATAACGATCAAATTTCTTCTGATGTCGCCTAGATTCAAATCTAGAACAAATTCAAATATTTTGAAACGCGACTTTAGAATGTATGGTCAAGAAAGGATTAAAATAGAACGGAAATTGTTTTGACTTGCTCGACCACTCCACCGTATAATGTGACCTAAATATACCCAAAATATGTGCCCCGTGCTAACACACAAAATTTACGACGAAAATTTTCCCTAAACAATTACGGCAAGATGTTAACTACGAACACCCGTACACATAAATTTTTCTTTCTCCATGTACGGTGACACGGATACGTGCACGCACGTGCATCACTCCACTGCCTAGTTTTCTCATGCACATTGCACATATATGTGCAGCCTACCTCCCCAGTTTTCTTTTCTCTTATTTACTAAAATTCCAGTTTAACCTATATACTTGCAAAATTGGTTTCATCTCTTTTTCCTTTCCAGGCTCGAACTGTCACAGGGTATCCTCTTCATCAATACAGCATGGCTAAGCATGCACCGTGGCATCAAAACATGTCAAAGTGGCTTTATATACCAAGATGTTCGAACTCCACATTTCAAATTTTCCAGTACACTTCCCAGGCCGATCAACTGATACGTGTATATGCACGCTCAAACCAACCCATACAATACCACATACTTCATCCATATATATCTTACTTCATTCATATATTTAACTCTTGTATTCAGTTTTAATCTTACGTTTTAGGTTTAGTTCTAAAACATCACTTTACAGATAGATTTCCTTAGATTCAAAACTTCCCAGGCAGATCTGAAGCATTTCAGTTTCATTTTAAGTTTTAAACTTAACTTTAAAACATTTCTAGACAATATAAATTTTCTTAAATATAACTTCCCAGGCATCTGTACAGGCAAACCACTGCTTCGTGACTGCTACAAATTACTTCGAGTCACCTCCTTATATGCTTCGAGTAATTTCATGCCAGACTTCGAGTCAAGAACGCCTCTGCTTCGAGACAATCTGGGAATTTCTTCGGGAATCATATAATTGCTTCGAACGAAACTGAGGCCACTTCTACTTGACCAACACTGAAGCCTTTTTATGTATTCTTCTTTCAACATGTCCAACTCCTATTGATACCTCAAGTACACATAAAGAATCATCTACTGAAACCTACCTGCATGTTTTTTCTTGCCTACCTACTATTTATATTTACTTTCTACTGCAAATTCCACCGATGCATACGAGTACTGACACCAACATATACACAGAGATACAACATGTACATCCTACCCCTTCATCTTTTCACAAATGGTTTCCACAATCTCCAAATTATAAATTAAAACAGGCAACTCACTTACACTCATGCTAACCAGTATTATGATAGATAAACAAAACAAGGACTTCCCCTCTGAAAATATTCACTGCCCTGTTTTTCTATATATAATTCTTTTCTTTTTATATGACCTGCCTAGACTACTAATCACAGATCTTCAATCACCAAAATAATTATGGGCATTACTCCTCTCCAAATTCAAAACAGACAATCCCTTAAAATGTATAGATAAAATCTTCTAACCTTCACAAAACACATGCCTTTCCAAGAGATTACACAGTTCTAAGACCTACGCAGACTCAAGCTAGCATCTATATTCCTACTGGCACATGGTGGGAGAAATGGCCGAGCAAACAAGGGTGAAAAGAAAAAAAAGAAACTGGAAGGAAAGGAAAAACAAAAAGACTGAAGAAGAAAAGAAAATATACCTGATGGCTATAGAGGAAGAAAGGCAGAATAAAAGAGATGTAGAGGAATGAAAGATATATATAGGCAAGGCTTGCGAATAACGTATCAGCCTTTTTTTTCATTGTGAATTCCTTCAAGTCTGCGTGATTAAAGGCAAAAGATGAGGCAGCTTGATTATGGAGAAATAAATGCTGATGGAATTTAAAACATGCATTGATTTTGGACGAAATGGTTTGCGTGACTGGAAAATTGAAGATGGGAGAAAGGAGTTGATATGCACGTTACTTTATATAAACAAAGCTTGCGTGATTAGTGGAGGAAAATAAACAACAAAATTACGAGCGTTACTTAAAATTTCCCCGTGCTCTTGGATTTGTATATATGTGTGATTAGGAACGGAAAATTTTATTTATTTATTTATTTATTTATTTATTGCATAATAAAGATGAAATAGAGAGATATACATGGGAATTGAGAAGTTGAAAAGATAGGCAAGGTTAAGTATGAATGCGTGATTTAAAACTGCCAATTGAAATCTAGATTTAATGCATGCGATAACTGCAATTTTTATGAGAAGCTTTGATTTCAAAATCTTATACTATTTAATGTAGGCGTGATTTTAGATTGATGATTTGCAGATAAAAGGATTTGTTTGAGGCGGAATCAAATGGACAAATGGGGAGAAAAGGGCAAGCAGCTTAAATGGTTTAAAGTATCAGTTTTATATATATAAATATGAATACGTGTGTGATGATTCATTTATATTTACATAAATTTTGATTTGTATTAAATATGTTTACAAATGTATTTGGACGTTCGCAGATACCATACTAGATCATAGGCAAAAACACAGGGGAAAAAGAGGAAGCTGTAGAGATTTAAAGCTTTCAGTTACAAAAGTTATAAATATGTTTACGTGATATAAGATTTAGGCAGTTACACAACATATAAAGTTTGAAAATATGTAAATATGCATGCGTGATTTCAGCATGCTTTGATTCTCCTATGTTTGATTTAATAAACAAACTGGCCAGACTTAATGCAAAACTTTTTAAAAAGAAACGTACAAAATGAAAAGTTGCGTGATATAAGCCTGGATATAAAGTTTGTACGTAACTTTATGTTCTTTTTTTTTTTTTTTTTTTAGTTCAGTTTGCAAAAATTATAATTTTTTTGAATTTACTGGAAGGCCGAGAGATTTGCTTCAGTTTTCTCTTTGAATAAATGCTTATACGTGATTGAAGAAATAAACAAGGGAAGTTATCAATGCATGATTTTATTTCTGAGAAAAGGAAAGGCAAACTCATATTCAATTCAGTTTTGATTTACAAAAGGTTTAATTAAGGCATACGTTGATATGGGGAGAAATAAAGGTAAGTATACATCAGAGGATGAACGAAAGAGTTGATATGTATCGTATCAATTTAGGCATGCACAAATTTCTCCTTGGATTTTTGTCTCACACGTTACTTCCATGTTAAGTTTTTACTTCATTTTATTTATTTGATTTTAGTTTGAAAACAATAAATGGAATGGCAAGAATTTATGCAAAGCTTAGAAAAACGTATACAAATTTATTTAAAATCAGACTGTCAGTTAATGCAACGTAACGTTTGTTATAAAATCTCTGACTGATATTTTTCTCCAAAATTTTACGAAAACATGATTTTTACACTACGCTAAACAGACGCAGTCCAAAACATCAAAAAAAAATTTTTTTTATAAAAATAACATTTTAAAAACACACGTTTTATTACGTCACTTATACCCTATAATTGACGCGTCTTTTGAACGCGAAATTCAACTGTTTAACTTAGCTTAAAATTTCACAGTTATTATTAGATTTTATTGACATATGCAATTTTATAAAATATATCTTCAAATTAAATAATTAAACTATATCTTTAGACACAATTTATATAAAATATACTTTGAAACTAAATAATTAATAATAAAATAAATATCTAAAACTAGGGCTGTTACACTCTCCCCCACTTAAGAACTTTTCGTCCTCGAAAAGGAACGAAAGAAGAGAAACAAAGAAGATAAGCTAGATAACAAGTATTTTAAACGGATGGTTCCGGATTTTAAAGCACGAAGAAGATCTTCTAGAGTCGGTTTTACCCTTCCAGTTCGACTGTCAGTCTATGGGACAATGTCCCGATCCTGAGGAGTAACAAAGATTTCTAAAGACTATAGAGAGATTTCTAAATAGACTGGTATAAGCGATAGCATCCCAATCCGTAGAAGATAGGGAAACCAAGGACATTTAAGATAGTCTGGAAAACAAGATAAGATAATAAATTTGAAATCATAATACTTTGAAAGTCATTAAAATTTATAGATTATTATTTGGAAATACTACTAAAATCATAACACCTTTTTAAAATAATCTTCATTTATTCAGTTATAAATTTCCATAATATTTTATTTTTAGAACAGCAGCACTTAAAATATGCTACAGCAGATATAATAATATTTCTAATTAGTTCAACATTTTTCTTAATTCTTAATTTAACAAATAACCTAACACTTTATTTGGAATACCTATTTTATAAATAAAATTTGAGTGGTTATAATAAATGTTATACACTCGAATTTTAGTTATAAAATCCTTTTTATATTGTATATTTTCCAAATTCATTTTTAACTTTTGAAAATCAAGGTAAGTTATATTGAAATGAAATTGAGTATTATACAACTAAAACTTCCAAATTTAATTATTTCCAGTTGGAATTTCTTATTCAGAATTTTATTTTCCATTTATTGAAATTTCTTAAGATAAAATTTTAAGAATTAAATTTCTGATTCCCCTCAAACCATTTACAGATAAATAAGTATATATTCATAATATGTCAATCAAATTTAAATTATATATCTATATATATATATATATATTAAGTCATACTTTAGAAATTTCAAATCAAATAAAATCTCAAGGTAATACTGTAGCCAGACTACAGAATGGTCTTTCACTTCGAAACTCGAAAATGAATGTCGATGATGTTGTAGTCATCACCGAAATTATTTTCCAGCGACAAAGAGAAGAGCACTAAATTTTTAAAATTCTTTGGGAAACAAACTTCTATTTTGAAAATACTTTAAATAATATATACTTTTAAAATTTTAATCCCAAAGTTTGAAACCATCAGAAATTGAATTCTCAAGTTCTTGTTTTATATTCGTTTCTGTTTCTAAATTAATTTATAACCATTGTTTATATTCAATTATTTAGACAAACACATGGTTTACAAAACCATAAATAAAATCAAACTATTATCTCCTGACACTAGTTAAATTAAATATTAAAATTTCTGAAAATTTATACTTATATATATTTTAGATTTCCTTTCAAATATAGGAGTAAATTTCCAAAACAAGGATAGAAATTCAAATTTGATGAACTCAAATCAAATAGAATCCAAGCTAGTTAAAATCAGAAGGTCCGATGATTAAATAACAGAATAAGGAACTGGGTAAGTCTATATAAATCGCGGACAACCTTGATCTGGTCAACCGTGACTTGAAGAGTCGGATCGATATGATTGGGTAAATCTATATTTGATCCGAAGAGATAGAGTTCAGAATAATCAAAGATACTAGCATATAAACCGATGATAAATATAAATCTCCGGTGAATTAATGCTAATGGTAAAGGAGTTTCACCCCTTTATTAGAACGATGGCGAGACCGCCAATTCACTATAAAGATCATCCGAAGTGGAGTTATGGGATACTCCAGAATCTTGAGTAGATGAAAAGTGAGGGACACGAGTGAACTTTGGAACCACAGGGAATGTTCCAAATTCGAAAAGGAAGAGATTCAATCTCAAATGAAGGTGATTCTGTAAATCAAATTTACCATATATTCTGAGTTTGCCTAGAGCCAAAGCTCTGATACCAGCTGTAACGACCCAATATTTTCAACCCTTCGCATCCGCTCATGTCGGACTTGAAGTGTTCAAAGTACTGCGTTGTAGAATAATTTGGCAAAACTCGGAATATACAGTAAATAAATCGCAGAATCACATACACAGATATCAGAATCTCGCAGCGGAAATTAAAAATTTAGTGGTTCATGAAGCCACTGATACATCTTTACAAAACAGAACTTACATTGTCTATAATCCTCAATACAAATTTTAACATACACAGATAGAGAGTCTTCAAAGTCTTGAATTCCAGAAAGGATAAAGGCTGAAACAACTTCCAATAGCACGAATGATCTATTGAGTGTCCTAGCTACGGAGAAGAAACTGAAGCTGCAACTCAGGCTGACCCGAGCGTACAATAAAACAAAACACTCGAGTCAGGACATACATACTTATATAATGTAAGCTAAATCAAGTGTACTGTAATATATAGCAAGTAACTCAAAGGATGCCTGGGACCGCCCATCCTCTAAGGATCCGTTAAACTATTTACTATGTAGTATATTGCGCTATTATAATAGTGTCTATTTATAAAGTAAACATACTTATTTCTTAGCATTAAGGGGTTACCCATATAGCCCTTAACACGTAATAGTCCCAGTAGTCCATCCAATATCATAGCTCCTCCTACTCGGGAAGCAACTAGAGGATACCACACGGGCTACGGGAGAAAACCAAACTCGTACAAGGCTCGATATGGTAGGTGACACGGCACAACTAGGCAATGCCAGGGTAGATATACCAATTGCTATCCGGACCGGTGGTAACGCGAAGCCGCAGCAACCGCCCACCTCGAACAACACTCCCAAATCAAAGGGTGCACCCAAACAATCACATAAGCAATAGAATGGTATACGAAGAAGTGCGTTCGATCAGAGGAGCTACCTCATTAATCCGAGAATCGCTCCTGTTTTAGCCACCTTATGCCAACTCACGGGAGTCGGGTCCACGTATATACCTTTCAAGAAACCGTCACCACCAACCTACTTCATTCTGGAATCTCCACCGCGTACACGGTTAGTCAAAGTGGTTTTCGGTATCGACAGAGAGTATGTCCATATCCGATCCCGGTCTCTTTGCCAACCCTTCGTTATTATAACCCGTGGTTATTTAAAACAGTTTATACTTTAAATCAGAATAAACATTTCCATTTCAAAACTATAGATACGATATCATTTTAAAACCCAAAACAATAGGATATCGTTATATTCAAATATAATTCTTTCCAAAACCATACTGTTTATAATATCTGGAGACCAAATATTTGAATTATATCTTCAAAGGATAATGTTTTGGAAACTTTACTTAAATCCATAACTCCCAAACACAATGGTTTGGACATTCAACGGTATATATATAAATGGGTTAACTTTATGGTTACTTTGTAAAGAAGATAATTTACATAGCTTCACAAATATATTTCTTTATTTAAAGTTTAACCATAATTTAAATATCCCTTTATGTTCCCAAAACCATTTCAATTTTTATATATATCCAATTGGAGTATTTACTATTCAAAACTTAGTTTGGGTTTTATTCTTTCACCAATCAATGTTTTATATTTTTAGTCTTGAATATTCCCATAATTTCCATAAAACTCCAAATTTTAACCATTAAATTTTTCCCAAAATTTACTTAATACCAGAATATTTATCTTTAATTTATTTAGGAAAATACAGTTATAAATATTATGTCTTAAGTTTTTCCAAAACTTAAGGTAAAATAAAATTTATCAAATTCCATAAATTTTAGAGCAATCAAATTCTAGATTCCATAGCACTTAGGAAATGCTACCTAAAGTTATGGGTAAAACTAGTCAAATTTCAAAAGACAGCATTTAAATGCTGTAATAGATTGTTTAACTTGATAAATATTTCCAAATATAACCTATTTATTTATTCATTTATTAACTGAAATCTTATTCTTTCAAAATCCCGATTTACCAAATAAGTTATATTCCATAAATTTATTCAAATATTTATTTATTTCTTTATTTATAACTTATTAAAAATCAATATAAATTCCTTTAAAGATATAAATCAAATATTTAACTTCCAAAATAATTTTAAATATTTCAGAAAATATTATAAGGACCACGGGCCTGTATATAGTTTTCTAGCCTAGGTCAAGTGGTACGGATTTATATCATTTCAATCCGTAGTTTACAAATATCCCGGGTCCTATCATTTCAAACCCGCAATCCCAAGTTTAACAGTTTAACAGTTAACAGCATAATTTAACAATAATAATCATTTAGGCCTATCATTTCAGCCCATAATAATCTACGTATAACAGGGAACTTGCAGTGTGATTTAAGCAGTAAATAAACAATAACATAATATAACTGCAGATATAATACAACAGATAATAACTGATGAGGTGTCAATTTAAATGGGGTTCATCATTTTATATTACACTACAGACAGATAATAGTGACATAAAATTTTACACATACACTTGCAATAATTTACGAAATATAAATACGTATGTCTGGTGAGAAATACTCACCTGAAAGTTGCAGAAAATTTGAATTCAAAACGACGATTCACCGGTAAAGACCGACAGAAAATAACGATCAAATTTCTTCTGATGTCGCCTAGATTCAAATCTAGAACAAATTCAAATATTTTGAAACGCGACTTTAGAATGTATGGTCAAGAAAGGATTAAAATAGAACGGAAATTGTTTTGACTTGCTCGACCACTCCACCGTATAATGTGACCTAAATATACCCAAAATATGTGCCCCGTGCTAACACACAAAATTTACGACGAAAATTTTCCCTAAACAATTACGGCAAGATGTTAACTACGAACACCCGTACACATAAATTTTTCTTTCTCCATGTACGGTGACACGGATACGTGCACGCACGTGCATCACTCCACTGCCTAGTTTTCTCATGCACATTGCACATATATGTGCAGCCTACCTCCCCAGTTTTCTTTTCTCTTATTTACTAAAATTCCAGTTTAACCTATATACTTGCAAAATTGGTTTCATCTCTTTTTCCTTTCCAGGCTCGAACTGTCACAGGGTATCCTCTTCATCAATACAGCATGGCTAAGCATGCACCGTGGCATCAAAACATGTCAAAGTGGCTTTATATACCAAGATGTTCGAACTCCACATTTCAAATTTTCCAGTACACTTCCCAGGCCGATCAACTGATACGTGTATATGCACGCTCAAACCAACCCATACAATACCACATACTTCATCCATATATATCTTACTTCATTCATATATTTAACTCTTGTATTCAGTTTTAATCTTACGTTTTAGGTTTAGTTCTAAAACATCACTTTACAGATAGATTTCCTTAGATTCAAAACTTCCCAGGCAGATCTGAAGCATTTCAGTTTCATTTTAAGTTTTAAACTTAACTTTAAAACATTTCTAGACAATATAAATTTTCTTAAATATAACTTCCCAGGCATCTGTACAGGCAAACCACTGCTTCGTGACTGCTACAAATTACTTCGAGTCACCTCCTTATATGCTTCGAGTAATTTCATGCCAGACTTCGAGTCAAGAACGCCTCTGCTTCGAGACAATCTGGGAATTTCTTCGGGAATCATATAATTGCTTCGAACGAAACTGAGGCCACTTCTACTTGACCAACACTGAAGCCTTTTTATGTATTCTTCTTTCAACATGTCCAACTCCTATTGATACCTCAAGTACACATAAAGAATCATCTACTGAAACCTACCTGCATGTTTTTTCTTGCCTACCTACTATTTATATTTACTTTCTACTGCAAATTCCACCGATGCATACGAGTACTGACACCAACATATACACAGAGATACAACATGTACATCCTACCCCTTCATCTTTTCACAAATGGTTTCCACAATCTCCAAATTATAAATTAAAACAGGCAACTCACTTACACTCATGCTAACCAGTATTATGATAGATAAACAAAACAAGGACTTCCCCTCTGAAAATATTCACTGCCCTGTTTTTCTATATATAATTCTTTTCTTTTTATATGACCTGCCTAGACTACTAATCACAGATCTTCAATCACCAAAATAATTATGGGCATTACTCCTCTCCAAATTCAAAACAGACAATCCCTTAAAATGTATAGATAAAATCTTCTAACCTTCACAAAACACATGCCTTTCCAAGAGATTACACAGTTCTAAGACCTACGCAGACTCAAGCTAGCATCTATATTCCTACTGGCACATGGTGGGAGAAATGGCCGAGCAAACAAGGGTGAAAAGAAAAAAAAGAAACTGGAAGGAAAGGAAAAACAAAAAGACTGAAGAAGAAAAGAAAATATACCTGATGGCTATAGAGGAAGAAAGGCAGAATAAAAGAGATGTAGAGGAATGAAAGATATATATAGGCAAGGCTTGCGAATAACGTATCAGCCTTTTTTTTCATTGTGAATTCCTTCAAGTCTGCGTGATTAAAGGCAAAAGATGAGGCAGCTTGATTATGGAGAAATAAATGCTGATGGAATTTAAAACATGCATTGATTTTGGACGAAATGGTTTGCGTGACTGGAAAATTGAAGATGGGAGAAAGGAGTTGATATGCACGTTACTTTATATAAACAAAGCTTGCGTGATTAGTGGAGGAAAATAAACAACAAAATTACGAGCGTTACTTAAAATTTCCCCGTGCTCTTGGATTTGTATATATGTGTGATTAGGAACGGAAAATTTTATTTATTTATTTATTTATTTATTTATTGCATAATAAAGATGAAATAGAGAGATATACATGGGAATTGAGAAGTTGAAAAGATAGGCAAGGTTAAGTATGAATGCGTGATTTAAAACTGCCAATTGAAATCTAGATTTAATGCATGCGATAACTGCAATTTTTATGAGAAGCTTTGATTTCAAAATCTTATACTATTTAATGTAGGCGTGATTTTAGATTGATGATTTGCAGATAAAAGGATTTGTTTGAGGCGGAATCAAATGGACAAATGGGGAGAAAAGGGCAAGCAGCTTAAATGGTTTAAAGTATCAGTTTTATATATATAAATATGAATACGTGTGTGATGATTCATTTATATTTACATAAATTTTGATTTGTATTAAATATGTTTACAAATGTATTTGGACGTTCGCAGATACCATACTAGATCATAGGCAAAAACACAGGGGAAAAAGAGGAAGCTGTAGAGATTTAAAGCTTTCAGTTACAAAAGTTATAAATATGTTTACGTGATATAAGATTTAGGCAGTTACACAACATATAAAGTTTGAAAATATGTAAATATGCATGCGTGATTTCAGCATGCTTTGATTCTCCTATGTTTGATTTAATAAACAAACTGGCCAGACTTAATGCAAAACTTTTTAAAAAGAAACGTACAAAATGAAAAGTTGCGTGATATAAGCCTGGATATAAAGTTTGTACGTAACTTTATGTTCTTTTTTTTTTTTTTTTTAGTTCAGTTTGCAAAAATTATAAATTTTTTGAATTTACTGGAAGGCCGAGAGATTTGCTTCAGTTTTCTCTTTGAATAAATGCTTATACGTGATTGAAGAAATAAACAAGGGAAGTTATCAATGCATGATTTTATTTCTGAGAAAAGGAAAGGCAAACTCATATTCAATTCAGTTTTGATTTACAAAAGGTTTAATTAAGGCATACGTTGATATGGGGAGAAATAAAGGTAAGTATACATCAGAGGATGAACGAAAGAGTTGATATGTATCGTATCAATTTAGGCATGCACAAATTTCTCCTTGGATTTTTGTCTCACACGTTACTTCCATGTTAAGTTTTTACTTCATTTTATTTATTTGATTTTAGTTTGAAAACAATAAATGGAATGGCAAGAATTTATGCAAAGCTTAGAAAAACGTATACAAATTTATTTAAAATCAGACTGTCAGTTAATGCAACGTAACGTTTGTTATAAAATCTCTGACTGATATTTTTCTCCAAAATTTTACGAAAACATGATTTTTACACTACGCTAAACAGACGCAGTCCAAAACATCAAAAAAAAATTTTTTTTATAAAAATAACATTTTAAAAACACACGTTTTATTACGTCACTTATACCCTATAATTGACGCGTCTTTTGAACGCGAAATTCAACTGTTTAACTTAGCTTAAAATTTCACAGTTATTATTAGATTTTATTGACATATGCAATTTTATAAAATATATCTTCAAATTAAATAATTAAACTATATCTTTAGACACAATTTATATAAAATATACTTTGAAACTAAATAATTAATAATAAAATAAATATCTAAAACTAGGGCTGTTACAAAAGGAGTTTAAATACATTTTAAATAATAGTATAAATTGATTCATATAAAAGAGTTATAAAAATGGATATTTATGAATTAAAATATTGGGATTATAAAACGAGTTTTTATAAGTGTTAGAATGAATTGTAAATGAATTTCATAAATGAATGAAATTTATAGAATTATAAATGGTGGAATTATAAATGGGATTTTATAAGCAGTAGGTTTATAAATTTGTAAAGTTATAAAAAAAATAGATTTGGGTAAATAAATGAATCTTATAAGTTATAAGATTTATAATTTATGAAGTTTTAAGGAACGATTTTTGTAAACAAATAAATTATAAGTATTTAACTTATAATATGAACCTTTAGTTTGTAATTGAGTTATAAATTGAATATGTTATAAAGGAGATTTATAAAAGGAAGTGTTATAAAATAAATAGAAATGGAATTTATAAACGTTGTTTTATAAATCCGCAAACGACTTATTTTGATAAGTAAATTGTTGTAACTTATTAATGGAGTTATATTCACGTTTTAGACAGTGAATAATCCTTTAAAATAAAATGAATAGAAATGATGAAATTGGTTAACAAGTATATTCACGTTTTTGAATAGTGAATAATATGTTAAAGAAAATGTTTGAATGTGATGTTTTAAATAGAATTAAAACGATCTAACGATGTTTTTAAAATGTGTTAAGATTCGAAACCATAGATTTCAACATTCATTGTTGAAATAGACGTTTTCGAGAAATAGAAGGAAATGGTGGACTATAACACTGTTGTTATAGTAAATGATTTCCGAAAGGAAATGTTTTGTATGGTATTGAGATTTATATATCTATTTTAATTTCGAATCCCTGTACTATTGATTTTGGGTTGTCGTAACGATGTTTTACGCAACATTCGTTTTGGCCCAAATAAAAATGTTAAGAGAATGATTTCCATAAAGAATGAAATATATACTTAATTTCGATTTGAGTATATTGAATATTTTTCAAGTGTGGAAAATAAAAAGATTTGTGAATTACTTATAAAATAAGTATGGAAATGTTTTCCAATATAAAGTGAATATTTTGAGAATTTATCTTTTTAAAGATAAATTGAAAATGAATATTTGAAACCTATTGAAATCGTATATTCATAAATATTTTAGGAATATAAATTCACTATGGAATTTATGAAGGAAAGGGGAATTTGTTTAAAAATAAATATTGATTTATTTTTGAAGTATTGAAATTATATATCTTGTAAAGATATTTTTGGAAAATAAATAATTTGGAAAATTATTTGGAATCTGGTGATGTTGTGCATATCCATTGATAGTTCAATAACCGACTATCAATATTTACCTTTGAATGGGTATTTGTTGTGATTTGCTTGAGTTTGAATGCCACACTGATTTTTAAATTATTGCGCTCGTTATTCGGATTACCCATTTCGAATAGTGATACGACGTAATGGATAGCATTGATGACCGGTGTTGAAGACCAGATATTTTTGAAAATGGAAGGATTACCGTCGAATGTTTCTGCACCGAATGGCCCCGGTATAGAAATTCCATGTGTGATGGGAAGTCCGAAAGTGATTAGTGAATATCCGGATTGCAAGGACTTCTTTGTAAGTTCCTTCAGTTCTGTTCGAGCCCGGAACAGACTTGTATGGATTGTGTGTCTGACATTACATTTTGAGATATAAAGCAGATTTCTTTCAAATATATTTCTGTTGGTGGCGGAGAATTTATTCTCTTAGCTTAACACCCTTCTCTGAGACGTACGAGCTCAGAGGTTATGTACTTGAAGGTTATCAGCTATATATTCCCAATTTGGTAATGTGACATGCTGAGTGTTGCTGTGAAATGATCATTGTTTGATCATTTGTGATATGATCATTTGTTTGATCACTTATCTTTGTGATCATTTCTATGATCATTTGTTGACCCAAAGCACAGCTTTTGTATAAAGCGTGGCTTTGTGGACGAGACTTCGTCGAGCCTCACACCCCGGAATGGTCAAAACCGGAAAGATGCAGCAAGGTTATTTGGGGTAGCACCCTTTAGGGTATGTGCATTTCCTTCTGGAAAGGGGTGGTATCATGGTATGGAGCCTAGATACTTACTCATGTTGAAACACTTTATTTATTATGGTGTGATGTTGGTTACGAGCGCTCGGATAAAGGTCCCAAAGGACCGGGGGATGGCATACTCGTGTCAGTTGTTACCTAGTTTGAATGGTAACCCGGCCTTGTGTTGGCAGAGATCCGGTTAGGTTCTCGGGACGTCCTTCCAGAGGCGTTTCCATGTGGCAATGGGAAGTTCCTTGGCCTGACCATTTGTTGGAAATCCAAAGAAACAATACGAGACTTGTACGGTTTTAGTTGTAGCACTTGCCATGGAATGTGGCGGTAACCTGCTATTGAACATGGTAGCTATAGTAGACATACGATGATGGTCGTATGTTGGCTAAGATTTATATCTTTATTTTTGAAATATTTACTACACTATGCACTAGTAATAATATCAAATGTTCTTTTTAATGCGTATCAAGCATCTTTGACTATCATAAGGAGAAATCTCCTCCGATTCTGCGTTTGCATTGTGTGTGTGTGTGCGGGAGGCCTTATGGTAGTCTCATTTTTAAAAGCATTGCGAATTGACTTTAAAAATATTCCTCTATTTTGATTTTAAAGATAAATAAACTGTTTTGAGTTCTCACACCAGTCACATGACTGACTCGTAGTTTATTGTTTTCCTTCCTAAACTCTGGGTGCCCACCAATTTCCACACGGGCAATCAAGAGTTAAGGTTTATCAGGATATTCTGGAATTCAGGAGTTGCTGGAGGCAAGCTGGATGGCATGGCGTGTTACTAGTATATAGTATTTCTTTTCCGTTGTTTGTTGTTGTTTTTTGTTGTACACTCTGATAATGAAATGTAATGTAATGTGTTGTAATGTAATAACTGATATAGTTCTTTGTTTAAAGATTATTTATTTATTTATTATATGCTGTTCCGCTGTGATTGTGAGATTCTGATGTTGTTCTTTTGTTTTCTTTCTGTTCCGTTCTATTTTCTTTTCTCTCTATTTTCTACCTTTTTCTCTCTTCTTCTATCTTTTTCTTTTTCTTAAACATTGAGAATTCGTATTTCTGTTCATATTGAGTTAATCTATGGAGATTAGTGTATATTAAAGGAGTACGGATTTGCGGGTCTTCGCATTGATTTAATAAAAATATAATATGGTCAAGTATTTACTTAAATTATATTTTAACATAGAGTTTATAATGATTTTAATAAATCAAGGTTGAGAAGATAGATTTGAAATTGATTTGAAATTGTATTTAATTAAGAATTTTATTTAATTAAATCAATCTGAAATATTTGAAATTTGAAGTTTTATTTAAATGTTATTTGAATGATTAAGTAAATATTTCAAAATAAATAATAGTAAAGTGAATTTGATACATATATGGAATTATCAAAATCTAGTTTTAAAATGTTGAATATTAGAGTTTTGAAATATATTGAATTTAAATGGTTTATTTTGTGGTTCAATCTATATTTGAAATCAACATAATTTGAAATGGTTTATTGAGGAATTGAAGTGTTATGATTTTTAAGGTATTATAAATTCTAAGTTTAAATTGTTGAAGTGTTATAACTTTGAAAGTGTTATTGATTTGGCAATAGAAAATTTGAAGTGAAGAATGATATTGTTTTGATACGGTTTTAAAACGGATATGATATTTTGGTTTGAAGTATAAATTATTTTAAAATGACCACGATGTTTTAATGACGTTTGGTTGTTAATAACGTATATTTCTACATAGTAGATAGTTCCACGGATCCTTAGAGGATGGGTATCCCAAACATCCTCTAAGTTACTTGTATTTCAGTTGATAATTCACTTGAGTTGGATTTATTGATATAAGAATGTTAATCCTGACTCGAATGTTTTGTGTTTTGCTTTACGCTCGGGTCAGACTGATTGTCACAGCATTTGAGACTCACCTTTGGAGTTGGAGCTTCGTTTGGAGATCCATCTACATCTTTTTAGCTTGCAGTTATTCGGTTGATTCAGCTGATGTATTCTGATCTTGTATTTGACTATTGCATTTGAGACTTCTGTTGTATCTTATTTAACTCTATTATGTATATAGTAGCTTCATGAACTACTATTCGTTTGTTTCCGCTGCATATTGTTATATTACTCTGTGTCTTTGATTCTGTGATTATTTTATTTACTGTATTTGCTGAGTTTTGCAAAATATAAATTAACAATCAGATATTTTGAACAATTCAAGTCCGGCATGTGAGGATGCAAATGGTTGAAAATATCAGGATGTTACAGTTGGTATCAGAGCTCTGGTTTTAGGTAAAACTTAGCATATAGAGTAAATTTAATTACAAAATCACTTTCATTCGAGCTTGAATTTCTTCCTTTTTGACTTGGTTTCCTTTGAAAGTTGGAAAGTTCCCCTCGATTCTAAAATCCATTCTTGTCTCCCTCTATTCATGTTTTCTTGATTTTGGTGAATCCCATAACTCCACTGTATGATTTGTAAAGGGGTAAAACTCCTCTACAACGGGAATTGATCCACTGGAGATTTCTGTATCTTTGGTTTAGATGCTGCTATCTTTTTCTATGCCCGCATTCTATCTCTTGCGATCGAATGCCAATTTGCCTCAGAATTCTGCATCGATCTTACTCTTGAAGTCACGGTTGACCCAGTTAAGGTCACCCGCTTAACATAAGGCTATCCATCTTCCTCGTTTGTAATTTAATTATCGTATCTTCCTATCGAGTCTTTTTTTGTGATTTGAGTTCTCTTCGATTAGGACTCCTCTAATTTTGAATCTCATATGGCGTTTCATACAGTGAAATTGATTTTGGAAATTTTTTGATTCTTGTATAAGATGGACTTTGTATAAATACAAGTGACTTTAAAACCGTTAATTTTGGAAGGTATTCAATCTGAAGAGATAAACCTTATATATAATGGAATTTATATAAGAATGATTCGATATATTCAGGATTATTGATTTTGGAAAGTACTTTGTCTGAAAAAGAAATCTTATATATAATGGAATTCATATAAGTACGATATTGGAAACTATGATTTCGAAAGGGTACTATATATGGTATATTATATTTTGAAGTAATAGGTATGGGAAGTACCCTCCGTGAAGAAGTATAGTATGATATGCTTCGACCCAGATGGACTTGGGGAATCCAGGAATGGATTCGACCAATAAACCCTAACGGACTTGGGTGAATTCAGAAATGGATTCGAACTGATATGGTTGTCCGGACTAAAACTCATGAGTTCCTCGATTTTTTTCAAGGTAGATGGTTCTTTAGTTTACACAATGGAGGCGTTTTCGATCCTGGGATCTGTTGTTTATGGGTCTTTCGAAAATGAAGTGCATCCATTGCGTAAATCATTGAAGCAGCAGTGTACCACTGCAACAGGGGTCGATGGTTCCTAGTTTACGAACTGGCTACGATATTTTTCTAGAATCCGGAAGGTGGAAGGATCTTCTGGAAAGTTTTGTGTCCGTTGTGTAAATACTGGATCAGCAGCAGGCCACAGCTATCGTATTATCATCATTTGACATTGGATATTGAGCGGAACTTCTCATACCTATTTTTAAGTATTTTTCACTGGGTGTTGAAACAAGTCTATTAAGTACTTGGAGATTCTAGCCTTGCGCCTGATCAACGTGCGACTAGAGTCTGCAAGAACGAGGATAAACCTGTTAAGACATCGAGTTATAAAAGTATTATGATAAAATATTATATAAAAGATATTTTGATCATTTTTCCCCTAAATAATTTGAAATGTTTAAATCTTGTTTAGTCATATATATTTTTAGAAGTTATTTAAAACATATTTAAAGAAAATGATTATTGATTTATTAATAATGTTTGAAAAGTATCTTGAGATAAATTAATAAAATTTATGAATTATGGATTAATGTTTTCAATAGCTTCTTTATAAATATAAGCAATGATGTAAATAATTGTTTCAAATAGTTTACTTATATTTATAAAGGTGTTATTTAAATGTTTAAATGGTATTTATAAATGAAGCAAGAAATTTTACAAATGGGTTTTGAAAAGTATTAAAATATTAAAGATAATCGATTTGCAAATGAAGTTTTCAAATGAATATTTCAAGTAAAATTTATATAAGTTTTGGTGAATGTATAATTTAAAGATATTATATAAATGGAAAATTTTGATTGGTGAAGTTTATTTATAGTAATATACTTGACAAATAAATTTAAATCTCTATTTTAGAAGTATAATTTGGAATATTTACTTGATTTCGAAGTACTAATAGTAATTTTATTGGTTTATTTACTGTTTGAAATTTTATATTAAACCATAATAAATGTTTTCCATGATTAGAATATTCATTTTTAAACAAGTGTGTAAAAAAAATTAATTATGAAGGTGTGAAATTTTATACTTTGATTTAGAAATTTAATGCAAGACTTAAAGTATACTATTAGTCTCAGTTTAATAATCTCGAGTTTATACTTATTTCAAAAATAACGAGTCTAGTAAATTATCGAATTTAAGGAACTTTATTTTAAAGCTTATTATAATGTTTTGATATAAATTTCTAATATTGTTTTAGACTTTTGAAAAATCTTCGCATAATGCTACGAGGTTAAATATTTTAATAATTTTTTTTAGATATATTGAAATAATTCTTTTCTCTTCAAGGGAGAGTACCAAAAACTTAAATTTTTATTCAATAACCGAATTAAGTTATGAACTTAAGTAAGGCAATAGAAGCTTGAGTAATTTTTATGAAATAACTCATTAATGACTTAAATCTTTAATGGAAACCAAATTTTGTAAGTGATTGATCTTTATATAAATAAGTGAATGGAAATCAATTCAAAGACTAAATAAAATTTATATGATTTGAATAGACGGTTAGAACTAACAAATTTGAATTGGATGACTATTTATTTATTTATTTAATGTGACGGTCCTGACTCGACCTTTGAAAATCGCCACCGAATACGACACTCGTATTCAAATGTCATAGATCCAAACGTCGAATCTGGTTCGCCGGAGCTTATAACACATCATGTATTACAACACAGCGGAAGAAAAAGAATGTATATCAATATACAACATTGGTACAATATCTGATACAACTGAATGATATAATGAATATCAATATACATCAGAGATATGATACAAGACAATAGCAGCGGAAAGAAAAGATAACACCAACAGTGGAACAATATCTCCAAGATGGTCTTCAAGAGAGAAAGAGGGACACAATCCAGAACTGTAACCCCAACTCCAAAACACCAATCCAGAAGTAGCTCGAACTCCCAATAATGTTGCACTAAGCTAAGCAAGTGCAGTCCATGGACTCCAAAGACTCCAAAATGTATCAAATAGATAGCTGAAGGCTACCAAAATGATATCTACTACCTTACTATCTGAAAAACCAAACTCTAGACTGCCCGTTTGGAAAATTATGGGCACCCAGAGTTTAGGAAGGGAACAATAAACTCTGCGTCAATCGTGAGACTGGTGTGAGTAAACAAAAACGGTTTGTCTTTAAAACAAACAACAAAAGGATTTTGAAAACATTGGAATTCGCAATGCTTTTTAGAAAATGAAACTACCATAAGGCCTCCCGCCACGCACACCATGCAAACGCAGAATTGGAGGAGATTTCTCCTTATTTTAGTCAAAAATGCTTACTACGCAAAAACCATTTTGATATTATTATTAGTGCATAGTGGAAAACATTTCGAAAGTATAATATTAATCTTAGCCAGCATAAACATTTTGAACTATGCCTATTATAGCTACCATCCAAACAGTGGGGCGCCACCATAAGTAGATGGCAGGTTATACAACTAAAACCGTACAAGGCGCGTATTGGATGATTGGATTTCCAACAAATGGTCAGGCTTAGGAACTTCCTATGCCACGTGGGAACGCCTCTGGAGGGACGCCCCGAGAACTTACCTAGCACTCTGCCAATACAAGGCCGGTGCACTCCATTACCGGGAGTAACACCTAAGGTATGTCACCCATGGTCGTTTGCGACCTTTATCCGAGGTACCTTTACACCAACAACATCATATAGTAATAAATATACAGTGTCCACATGAGTAAGTATCTGGGCTCCATACCATGATACCACCCTTTTCCAGAAGGAATGCACATACCCTATGGGAGATACCCCCGAAACCTTGCCGCATCTTTCCTGTTTCGACCATTATCGGGTTGTGAGGCTCGATGAGGTCTCGTCCACAAAGCTATGCTTTTCACAAAGCCATGCTTTGATCAACAAATGATCAGCAGCACTTCGTATGCCACATTACCAAATTGGGAATGTATCACTAGTAACCATCAAATACATAACCTCTGAGCTCGTACGTCTCAGAGAAGGGTGTTAAGCTAAGAGAATAAATCTCCGCCAATAAACAGAAATGTATTTGATAGAAACCAGCTTTACATCTCAAAGTGTAATGTCAGACACATATTCATACAAGTCTGTTCCGGGTTCGAACCGAACCTAAGGCACTTCCAAAGAAGCCCTTGCAATCCGGGTATTCACAATCTCGATCGAACTTCCCATCACTTAGGGAATCTCTATACCGTAGCTACTCAGTGCGGAGACAATCGAGAGGTTATCCTATCGTTCTCGCAAATACCCAGTCTTCACCACCGATCTTCAAATGCTATCCATATACGTCGTATCATTATTTGGAATGGGTTATATGACACAAGGTCCTCTCCCAGCTAAACCGAATATTGAGCGCAATATTTAAAAACATATGGATATGGGATTTCAGTTAAGTCATAACTTCTAAAAAACCAAAACCTTACTTCAAATGGTTTAAACAAATTACCATTTCAAATCTTTAAACAAAAAGATTTATTTCATAAAGTTTACTAATCTTTTACCAAGATTCATTTATAATATTTTAACAAAAGACCTTTCTTTGAGATCCTCCTTTGTTTGAAAACAACGTTTCACAAATATTTCACAAAGATTCCTTTATAGGTTTCTAAACAATTTCTTTTCAAATCTTTTATATAAAAGATACCCCGTTAATTTCAAATAAGGTTCAACTATCTTCCATAAAGATTAATCTCTAGCTTTCAAAACTATTTCAATTCCATTTCACACTTGAAATTTTTTAACACAAATTTGAAATCCTTACCTTATATGAAAGCTATTATTATTTGAAAACAAATAGTTTTCGTTTCGAAAAAATTCGATTACATTTATACAAGTTAAAGCCCTTGAGTTATATTCAAATTCCCAAATTAATACCTTTAAAATGGTTTAACCCATATATAACTTGTATACATCTTTAATCCCTAGTTTCCAAACATAGAATTCAATTTCAAATTTTGAATTCAAATTTAAATCAAATTATTTAAATTTCAAAACTTTATCAAGTTATTCAAAATAACTTTTATCCTCAAAACTCCTTTTCAAAAGCTTTTCATATTTAACCCAGTTCCATTTCCGAATCCATTTGGATTTAAAATTCAACTTTTAAAACTATTTTGAATCAAATTCAAATATCTGTGACTAAACCGATTTCCTCGTGAAATCCATATTTGTATGTGTATAAGTGTGGTCCAGGGGTTTTACACAATAAAAGTGCAACACCATCAATCAGTACATATTCAAATACAGCAATATGTTTGATAAGAGGTATAAACTATAACGCTTATCTTTCATTCACAGATCACAGATATATATATATATATATATATATATATATATATATATATCACAGATAATAAATTACATTAAACACGGCTCAAATCAAAACAGAGCATCACATATCCGGGATATCAAACAATTCAATCATCCAATAGAATCCAAACATCCATAAGTAAGATCAGTTAATTGTCTGATTAATTCAAATCAGATTAATTACTTATGAATTACTAATCCTGGTTAACATTAAAAATTAAAAATCATTTTGATTAATTACTCTTTAATCATTTATTAATTAAATTAATCAGCCTTTAATTATTTAACTCACCTTTTAATTAATTATCTTTAATTAATTAATTAAATTAATTAATCCTTAATTAATTACCTTAATTAACTACTAATTATAAATTAATTAATTTCAGTTATCTAATTAACAGTTCTTAATTAAAAATTAGTTAAACACTTGATTATTAATTTACCAATCTTTAATTACAAATTGATTAATCTCTAATCACTTAGTTAATTACAATTATAAATTAATTAACCATTCTTAATTACCCTTTTTAAACAATTAATTAATAATAATTATCTATCTTAATTAACATTTTAAAAAAAAATTCCTTAACTTTGAAAACAAATTATTACTAACTTGAAAACTTTAATGGTAATTAAATGTCAACACTTGTTTTACATTAACTACTTAATTAAAGTATTAATTGGATTTTAAAACTTTGTTAAGTATTTACTTAAATCATTAACTTGTAATAAAGTCTTGACTTATAATTGTCATACATTACTTAGTCATCACCACTTAAATTTTTTTAAATAGTTTACTCAACTTATTATTATTATTTTTGCAGGTTTGGGAATCAAACCCGAGCAAGATTCTGGTTTACTCGAGTAACAACTCGGGTTTCTCTTTACTTTTCCCCGAGACCTCTCTCTTCCTCCAATTTGTTTCTTCTTCTTCTTCCCTTTTTTTTATTTTAGTTATCAACTGCTGTAACACGCGAACGCACTCACGCACCTAGGTTTCACCCGAAGCAACGCATTCATTTTCTCGAGTATCAGCTCGAATCGCCCATCATCAACTACCTGACACTTTAAACGTTGTCGTGCACGTGCACAGCACTTCGCCGGCGCTTTGGTGAACTTCGAATCCTCCAGCGAGTTGCAAACTGGCGCTACAATCGAAATCAAGGATCATCTCGATGCCAAACTTTAAAGATCGAAACTAAGCATTCCACTCGAAACCTGGAACTCAAACTCACCGTATAAAAACACTTCGCCTCACTCGCGCCGACCACCGGGGATGCTCCAACTCCATCCTCACTTCGCCAACCCCCTTTTCTACTCTTCCCCTCAGTTTCAAGAAGCTCGATCAATCAGAGGAGAGGAACTCATCTCGTTTCCTAACCACGTCAAATTCGAACAATAAACCCTAAAATGGCATCGTCCCTTCAATTCATGCAATAGAAAAAAGCTTGACAATTTTTCTGGAATTCTTGATGAACAAACCTACTTCGCACAAAATTTCAACATCCAAAATTGAATCGATCATCAGAAAATGATCAAAATGCATATTTTATTCAAATATAAACTGCACTTGGAATACTTAACTAAAAATCATCATATTAATCTTAAAAATCCTATCTTTGAACATCTATTCAAGTTATATAATCAATTCAACAATTTAAAATATTTGATTTAATCATATGATTCCCTTTTTACTGTAAAACTGAGTTTACAGAGTCCATATTCCACTATTAAGCTTCAAACAAATTCTAGGCTGTGATTTAAGTTTAAACAAACTTATTTTGTTTAAAAATCCTAAGTTTAAAATGTTTGTATGAAGATTTATTAGATTTTTTTCTGATTTGCTTTGCTCTGAAACTAGAAATACAAGAGAACCAACCATAGCAAAATTTCTCAGTGCAACAGAATTTCACGGAACTTCTTATTTAAAATATGCAGCAGAACATAACTTATTCATGAATCAAACACACAAATTTAAATTTTAAAACAGTATGTTTACTCACATAAAACCAGTTTGAACAGAGAGCTGCTTTGTTTTGAAAACTGCAGTTTTGAATTTGCCTTTGAATCCTATTGCTTACTTTGTTGAATTGAATAATGATGCTTATATTTTTTCTCTGATTTGCTAAGTTGGTTTCTTGAACGAACTGGAATAAATTGGATGTGCATATAGAGAAGACAGTGTTGTACAAGGGAGGTATTTTCTAGTGCAAGCTTTTTCTTTGATTGGATTTTTCTTGCCTCCTTCTTTGACCAGAGATATTTAAAAACTGAAATGATTCTTAACATATTTCAGCTGAAATGATTTTCTTACATTTTGAATGACCATATTTGTGCTGAGATGATGGAAATTAATGCATATGCTCCCCATTTTGTTTACAGCAAATCCATTTGAATTTGTATATGTATACTTTTTTTGTTTTGTTGATATTTTTGTTTCTTCTTTATATGTACATAAACACTTTGTTTTATTATCTTCTTGCCTGCATACACAACTCACATACAAACATTTACTTTAGCCTTGCTTTTTATTTTCTTGCATACATAACTTGTCATGTTTAGCATAATATACATACATACAAATCTAGTTTTGCTTTATATTGACATATGTTATTTAAAAGAGAATGATTTGAAATTAAATACATATCAAATAAATTACATAAATATATTTTTTATGAATTCAAATTATTTTTAAACATTTACTTAAAATTCAAATTCAAATTCAATATATATATATATATATATAAATTCAAATCCACTCATATTTTTTTAAAACATTTATTACTTCAATCAAAAGAAATTGAAGTTTTATTCATATAAATTAACAAATATTTTATTTGTTTTGAAACTTTTCAAATTAAATTCCAAAAGTTCAAGTAAGTTACCAAATTTAAATTAATAAATTCTGGGATGTTACATTAAATAAAATGGATTAAACTAAATTGTTGACTATAAATTAAATTAATTGAAATTTATTTGGTTTAAATTAATTGTTTTAATTTGTTTTTCAATCTATTTTCTATCTGGTTGTTTCTATTCCTCTACCTCCTTCCTTTTCGGGGATGAAAAGTTTTGAGTGGGGGAGAGTGTAATGACCCGTAAAAATTTAACTGTTTTAATAAACGTAATTAACTGAAATTTGTGAAATTTTAAATAATAATATTTTGAAATAAAAATTTAATATTTGGAATACATCCACTTTAACATAGCAAATGATAAATTTTCATCAGATAATATGGAAGTTTATTTTCTTGTGTGATTTTATTTCAATTCAAATTAGTATAAAACTGATGATAATAAAATGTTTTCCAAACCTGAAAAATTTTCTATAGAAAATTTGTAAATCATCTTCTGAGTGAGGCGTCATATTTCGTTTCATCAAATTTGGACTGTTATTGCTCTGTCTATCTTATTTCTGGCAAATTAGCAGCATTTTCGGTACCGATATCGACTTTTGATAGGATGGTTGTGCCACTAATATTTGCATACCATTTTGATAGTCTTGTCGAGCTGATCTCTACGGTATATTCATTTGGGTGTTTCGGAGTCTGGAAGACGATGAAATCTACGGAATGATTTCCGTATCGGTATCCGTTAGAGTCCATTTGCTTCCCGTGACCATTCGATTTTGTACCTTCCAAAAAGAACAGCCTTCAGCCTTTAATATTCGCCAGAATTTAATGTCATGACTGTTATTATTTCCTTTGTCACGTTCGTTCACTTCTCTATCTGTCTATTCTTTTGGTCTTCTTCATTTTGAAACAATAAATGAAATATATATGTATTATAATTCTCGTATATACTATCTCCCACATCTCTTACTCTCTGGCTCTTCATCCTTGAGAAATTGCATATAAAAAAGAAATGATGATGAAAGCTTAATCTTACATGTAGCTCACTTACCTTCCTCCGCGCCTCTTACAGCCTTCACTATCCAACGTGCCCTCTCTTCCCCATATCCACTCAGCCCCGTAAGCCATTCGCCTTCACCGACAACGCTAGCCATGCCATCATTCCCATCGTCAACACCTGCAGCGATGCACTACACGCCACACCTTCCAAAACAAAGCCGATCCAAACCCCTAAACTTGCAAGCTTCAGCCAGCACCGACCTTCTCCACTCACCTAACAATATATACGTAATGGTGTAGATATGTTTTCTAACATATATTTATAAAGCATGTTATAAAGTGTATATATTAGTAATATATATAGGCTTTTTCCCTCCTTTAATTATATTTTATGTTGGTACATTATGTACATATATGTAGTATAATTTGTTGCTGGTTTGATTTAAAATGTATGTGTTGAATGGTTTTTAGCCTAATATATATATATGTGTGTGTGTGTGTGTGTGTGTGTGTGTGTATGTAATGTTTATATGTTTTATCATCTATTTCAAAATTTTGGGTTTTAATTGTTTTGTGTATGTGATAACAAGAGTTTATATATAGTTTTCGAAATAAATTTGCATAGTGTTATATATGCAATTCAATTTTTTAATTATATTAATTATAATATGCATACATTTTAATATAAAGTATATGTGCTTGTATAATCATAACTTGTTTGTAATGTTGGTTTTCATAATAAATATTGATTTTGAAATGTAATACAATGGTTTTATTTAGACAATTGGTTTTAAATTTCATATAGATATATACAGATTTTGATTTCAATATATATGTGTTTAAAATTTAAGATTGATATAAAATGTATATGTATCTCAAAAATTGAATATTTGGTTTAAAGAAAATTATTATATAATATATATTTTGTTCAGCCTATATCGATCAAATTCTGATTTATTTCATCATTTACTTATCTATTAGCTTGTCTGTTGAATTCGTGTCAATCTACTTTGCTTTGCAATTCGTGCTTGGATTCGTAGCTCATTCCATTGTCAAATCATCTCTAGCCTCGAAAGGTGAGCAATCACTCACGATTAACGTTCTTATATTTATCAAATTTGATTTCAATTGAAATGACAATTGAAATATGCTGCTGTTAGTTATTTACATTGCTATATATATGCTATTATCTGCATCTGCTCACCCGTGACATCTGACACCATTATCTGTTATTTATATTGATGATATATGCCTGTTATATTATTAATTATTATATCTGTTATCACTCTGCAAGTTCCCTGTTGGTATAGAATTCCCTATGGGTCGAAATGATACATACCCGAACAATCTATAGAATAGGAGAAAATCATTATGGTTGAAATGATAAACCCAAGTGATTTTCATTGAATTGAATTTGGGATTGGGGGTTGAAATGATATATACCCGTATATATTTAAATTGCGGATTGAAATGATAAATATCTGTATCACTTGACCATAGGATAGAAAATTAAATACAGACATCGTTGGTCTATATATAAAAATTTTGAAAATGATTTCTATGGTTTTTGGAAAGAAATATATGATTTTATATAAATATTGATTTTAGATATTAAATAAATGTTATTTCACATATAGTTAAATTCTTGATTTTAAGCTATGTATAAAAAAATTTAATATAAAATAAGTTTGATAATAAAGTTTGATTTAATTAAAATATAATATTGTCAAGTATTTACTTAAATTATATTTTAACATGGAGTATATAATGATTTTAATAAATCAAGGTTGAGAAGATAGATTTGAAATTGATTTGAAATGGTATTTAATTAAGAATTTTATTTAATTAAATCGATCTGAAATATTTGAAATTTGAAGTTTTATTTAAATGTTATTTGAATGATTAAGTAAATATTTCAAAATAAATAATAGTAAAGTGAATTTGATATATATATATGGAATTATCAAAATCTAGTTTTAAAATGTTGAATGTTAGAGTTTTGAAATATATTGAAATTTAAATGGTTTATTTTGTGGTTCAATCTGTATTTGAAATCGACATAATTTGAAATGGTTTATTGAGGAACTGAAGTGTTATGATTTTTATGGTATTATAAATTCTATGTTTAAATTGTTGAAGTGTTATAACTTTGAAAGTGTTACTGATTTGGCAATATATAAATTTGAAGTGAAGAATGATATTGATTTGATACGGTTTTGAAATGGATATGATATTTTGGTTTGAAGTTTAAATTAAAATGATCATGATGTTTTAATGACGTTTGGTTATTAATCGCGTATATTTCTACATAGTAAATAGTCTCATGGATCCTTAGAGAATGGGTATCCCAAACATCCTCTAAGTTACTTGTATTTCAGTTGATATTTCACTTGAGTTGGATTTATTGATGTAAGAATGTTAATCCTGACTCGAGTGTTTTGTGTTTTGCTTTACGCTCGGGTCAGACTGAGTGTCACAACATTTGAGACTCACCTTTGGAGTTGGAGCTTCGTTTGGAGTTCCATCTACATTTTTTCAGCTTGCAGTTATTCAGTTGATTCCAGTGATGTATTCTGATCTTGTATTTGACTATTTTATTTGAGACTTCTGTTGTATCTTATTTAACTTTATTATATATATATAGTAGCTTCATAAACTACTATTCATTTGTTTCAGCTGCATATTATTATATTACTTCGTATCTGTGATTCTGTGATTATTTTAGTTACTGTATATGCTGAGTTTTGCCAAATATAAATTAACAATCTAATATTTGGAACAATTCAAGTCCGGCATGTGAGGATGCGAATGGTTGAAAATATCAGGATGTTACAATATATGTTGACTTATGTAAATAAATGGTTAAGTGAATTGAAAGTGAAATTGATGTTAAATGGTAGCTTAAACTATTACCATTAGGTTTGTTAAGCCTCTTTTTGAAATTATAAAGTATGGTTTTAAATTAGCTTCAATTTTTTAATCAGTTTGGGGTTAAGGTTTATAATTGATTTAAGTTATATTATTATTTTATAAAGTATTTATAAATAATAACTTGTTTATAAAAATTTATTTTACTAAGTATAAAGGTTTTTTCAAAGTGATTTAAAATGATGAGTTGCAAAAGATATTTTGTATAGGATTTTTCTTATAGAAGATTAAAGGATTTTTCTGAAAGAAGATTTATCAAAGGAGTTTTAAGTAGGGAAATGTTTTATAAATGATTTTAGAAATTTGTAAATAGGTATTGTAAATTGACTTGTAGACTTATAAAAGTGTTTTATAAATTAATTTTGGAAATTTATAAAGATATTTAAATGTGAAGTGAGCCTTTAAAAGGGAAACTTTTATAAAGGATAAGTGGATCGGTTTATAGTAAGTAATGTTTTAAAAAAGAAATTTGAAAAGAAGGAAACTTTTGTTAAGTTTGGTAAATATACTTATATAATTGAGATAAGTATATAAATGTTTTCCAAGTATAAAAGCTATGTAAGGGGTTTTAGGAATAGCGTTTTGTAAAAGTTCTTTTGGTCGAATGTTTATAAAGTGATTTTTGTAAATGAAAGATTAATTAATAAAGGCTTAGTAGATCCCATGCGAAATTAAATCAATGTTGAATAATTGTTTATTTGATAGTTAAATAACCAACTATCAAACCTAGACCAAAATGTAACTTTGGAAATATCAAAGGAAAACACGTGAGTTATATAGCACAATAATCCCCAATGATGTTGTACCATGCATATAAATCTCGTTTGTTCTTCTAGGATTTATGATAAGGAAATTCGTCCACTAACGGTTAGGAGGTGATCTCTGCTCCTATCTTTGTCTGTTTATTTTCAAAAGAACCGGGGTTGAGTTTATCGAAAATTATTGGAAGTTGTTCCGAAGAGACCGAAATTGGATATGTTATCAGAAAACCACTTAGATCCAACTCAAGTGTTTCAACTTGAAGACATCTTGAAGAATATGGAAACGAAGATAGAGCTTTGAAGTGCAAGGGCTATTTTCTATTAATCCTTGGAGGGATTCCCCAAAAAGGATGTAATACAAGTAGTGCCTTTGGTTTCGTTCAGTCCTAGAATGAACTTGTATGGATGAATGCTAGAATTGTATTGATGCCTGGAGGGCAGTGTAGCATTTCATGTGGGAAGTGCTAAATGAAGGTAAAACGTAACCTCAAGCGTCATCAACCGGTATGACAAAATTCAAGAACGCAGCAGGGTTAAGTAGCCCGCTCCCATGAGGGTATGGTCATCCCAAATCTAGATCAATTATTGTCTACTCATGTATACTTTGGGTCCTAAAGTAGGGTGATCATATTTGGTACTACTAGTCGAGTGGTAGGTCAGTCATGTGTGGCAAGGGTACAAGATGTTCTTGTTAGACCCCGGTGCATTTTATCTGGAGATATACCATCGGAAGGTAGTTCCTTACCTTGTTATAGCATGGAATTTATTCTCCAATACGTGCCTTTATGGTTTTAGATGTACCCAACTATGTTGAAACGTGAGATGCAAGCAATTCATCTATATTCGTATTTTACTCTGACCCTTAGACGTTATTATAATATCAATGGATTTTCTATAGAAAATGATTTGGTTGTTGTAAGGTAAAAACTCGTATGTGTTTATGTGTAGTGTGGTCTTATAAAATACCTTCAATTTTAAAGGTGTTTTAAACATAATAATTCAGTTGTTTTGAGTTTACTCATACGGATCCATGTCTGACCCGGAGCTTTATTTTCTTTCCCTTAAACTCTTGGGTGCTTAAATTTGTATGGGCAGCCAAGTAGTTTAGGTTTCCCATGGATGCATTTTGGAGGAGCTTGGAGCAGGAGGCTTCATTGATAGCTAGTCATTTCCTTGTTTTCCACTGTATTGTATGTATCTTATATTTGATATATAGGGACAGACAGTTATAACTGTCTAGGGTAGAATTGTATGAGTATGTCTCCGGTGTAGCATTTTTGAAATGACTTTGTAATATATTTTGTTGAGAAATATATATTGTTCCGTTGCATTGTCAAATTATGGATTTTTAGTCTTTTTGTTTCTTCTTTCTTCTTCTTTTTCCCTAATAACCTGACTTTTAGACACTTAAATGATCGGCACACGAATATCGTGGATGTATTAAGTGTCGTCTCTAGATGTAAGAAAGGCAGATCATTATATTTGGTATCAGAGCATAAGGTTAAGTGAGAACCTTGGCTTTGGTGGGGCAACTCATTAAGAGATAAGGTAATGGAATGCCATATTATGAGTTTTGGTGTGTGTGTGTATATATAAGAGTGCATATTTGTTAGTGATATGGAAATGTTTTATATTGTGTTGATTAATCTGTTGAGTGGCTTATGGATTCTGGTCAATAAGAGTAGCTAACGTTATTGATAAGGTTCTCTAAACAATTAAACAAGCCCTTCCAACATATTATTGTTTTTGAAATTGGGTAAATGATATAATTTTACCTAGGGTATATTTTATATATAAAGAATGATTTTCAAAAATAGTGTAGTATTTTGAGGTATTGTTGTTAGGAGATAATAATATTTTATTATTATCACTAGGGTTTGTTTAGTCATGCTCGTCTAGTTGAGCATTGACTATTGTTAGTGTGTATAGGTGGCTTCAGTCCTTTTTAAGATTTGGGTTAGGTGGATAGGAACCAGAAAATAATTGAAATGAACATCTTATGAATTAAGTTCCATAATTTGACTATAAGGCGTTCGATGTTAATATTGAATTAAAATGTGAACTAATAAAAGATGTTTATAAAAAGTTAGAATATTTTAAAAAAATATTTGAAAAAAATGGTTTTATAAAAGTTGATCTTATAAATGAATTTATATGAAGGTGCCTTTTAATTAAAAATAATTTAAGTTAAAAACTTGATGACTAAAATCCAAGTGCTTTTGAGAAATGATTTTCGAAATTTTAAAAGATAATAATAGTATTATTTGAATAAAAAATTTAGGTTAAGGAAATTTTGGCAATGAAAATGTAAAGAATGAGGTGTTTTCTTTGGATTGGTTCAAGAGGAGGAGTCTCTATTTATCTTGTAATGATCCGAATATTCTTCTAAGTGACAATCAGATGTTTGCATAGGTGAACGTTGTGGTGCACTTAGTAAATTATTCTCTTTACGTTTTACAATCGAAACAAGTTCAAACCCAAACGAACCCAAGGCATGTTAGTGATAAATGTATTATTGGAAAATGTATGGTATTGTTACAGAAGTGAGATTTTTAAGTAAAAGTAACATCCTTAAGTTAACTAGTTCGAGTGGCTTGATAATAACTTAAAATTTGGTGAAGAGACGTGTTCGGATGGTAAACACTTCTCTTGAGTATTACCCTTTCTAGTATGGGAGTGTATGATACTGTTTGGTAGTACTCAGTTCCTTAGTATAATTTTGGAGTTACTTGGGCTATATATATATATATATATATATTCTATGATTAAAATATACTGTTTCAATTCAAAAGGTTTTTGAAATAAAACTAGGTATTTGGATCTTGAATTTTCTTAGGGAAATAATTGCAAAATGGAATAGCTAAATCAATTAATTGTATACACACTTAGGATGTAGTGGAGTATTATACAAGTTGGACCTAAGTGTAGTTTATGAAATGTTTTCATAAATAATTTAGTGGAAATAGAGTTGGTATTAGTGAGAACCCATTAAATAAGTGTGTAAACTGGGTGTAGATCATTTCTCATTTTATATAGTTTGATCTATGATTCGAGTACATGACTTTGAGGTATTTCACACCATTTTTAATAAGGATCTATTACTCAATTTTTGAAGGCGAGCACTTGATGAGGATTTTTGGTATGGAAGCAAAGTTTTCTATCATGGTATATGACTATGTATGGAGAACAGAGGTTCCTAATCAAGGAACCTGATCGGAGTCCGTACTAGAAAATCGGGTGAGCGATATGTGACGCCCTACCTCTATACTCATGCTAGCCAAGAACACTACGAAGTAATGTCGTCAACTAGCACGAAGAATAAGGCTGTTGAGGAGCGACCATCCGTGTAATTGCTTTGAGTGAGCACCGATATGTCAGATAGTATAACATGCATTTCTTTTCAAGAGGAAATCCGACATACCGATACAAACTCAAAGCTACTACACAGTGGCTATATAATTGTGACGCCCCACCTCTATACCAACGCTAGCCAAGGACACTACGGGGTAATGCCATCAACCAGCGTGGAGAATAAGGCTGTTGAGGAGCGACCATCCGTGAAATTGCTTTGTGCGAGCACCAATATGTCAGATAGAATAACATGCATTTGATTTCAAGAGGAAATCCGACATACCGATACAAACTCAAAGCTACTACACAGTGGCTATAATATCTTCGGAAACAAATATAGAAATAAACATAATACAAATCAGTCACAGATATCCATATCATAAAGGCGGAAATATATATGAATATAACACATAGAATTGTACATCAGAGTAGTGGTCATACAAGATCCACAACATCACAAAAGAATAGATACAGGTGCTAGACAAAAGAATAAGTATACATCAAGGAATCTCTATCTCGAATGTATAAAACAAAAAACTACTAATCTAAAGTAGTTAGCTAAAAATTAGATGATGATCCTAGAAAAGGAGTCAAGCAGAAGCACCTGAAATATCTCAGTCTGACACTAGTATTATTTAAGAAGAAAATAATAAATGGATCAGTCTAGCTATAAATATCAGATAAAATGAGATAGGATAATAGATGCGATAAAAACGTATGATAACAAAAATGTCATACTATAAAAGGTATACATTAACTAACAACAAAAATCATACAATATCACAATAAATCTCAAAGCACTAAAAAGAATGTCATATTCTTTATTTTATTCACCAAACCACAAATATTGACAATCATATCAACGCCAATCGGAAAAGTTAGTGAAACACAAATTCACCAATGCACAAATATTGATAAAGCTTATCCATGTAAATCACGAAAATTGGTGAAACACAAATTCTAGAAATCACTAACTAGAAATCCAGAAATCACAAGAGGGGGAAAGAGGCCTATCACAAAAGGGAACATGAAAACTCCCAACACATGTATCGCAAAACGAGCCGAAGCTCCTCCAAACGAGCCGAAGCTCCTCCAAACGAGCCGAAGCTCAACATAACGGAGTATTGTCCCCCACGTGAACAAAGAGACATCGCACAACGCTAGTCTAAATCACAAAAATGATCATCATCGATCATCAAGAAGTGTCAATTACACTAAGCTAGTAAATAGGTGAGTTTAGCTTCATGTCCCATAACCATTGGCTTAACTTAAATATTTACGAACAAATTGTAGATTTCCACTAGAAAATTGTCACAAGAGATTCAATCGAACAAGTCCAAGAATTAACCGACAAAGTAAACGCAAGCGTTTCATACAACTTGTTTTACTGAGTCGTTTAATTAGATTTCTCATACGAGTGAGGTAAAGGTTTGTATATACTAGTAGATTGGAAAACGGTTTAAGAAAACGAGCTTTGTAATAAAATAGTGTTGAAATAGTTTTGATGAAAGTGTTTTGATATTTACTACTAGTATAGAAAACCTTTATATTTTAAAGTGACAAATTACTAAAAATGATTGTAGAAATAATCAATCATCAAAATTCACATATGAAGACGTGAATCAAATCCAAAGAAATCGATACCAAATCCATCAAAATGGATATTTCCAAAAATCCATAAAAAGAAGTCATCAAAGTCGATAATAAGTGATAACAACTAACCGGATCAACGAAAATCGATAAACCTTGGAAATTTACTCAAAAATAGCCAAAATAGGCAAATTAAACAGTTCCAGATGTCTGGTAGGTTTTCCCAGACGTCTGGCCCTAGGTTTTGGAAGTATATGTGTTTTCTCCCTTCTATTTTCAATTCCTGGGCCATTTCAGACATCTGAAATTTTCAACCAAATGTTTGAATTTGATTTTAGATGTCTGGATTTTGTTTCAGACATCTGGATTTAGTCTCTGCCTTTTCTAGACCCCTTTCCAAACGTTTGGATTTTTCAACCAGACATCTGGATTTGGTTTCAGACGTCTGAAATTAATTTCAGACGTCTGAATTCTACTGCTAGGCAAAAAAACAGCCTAGACCAAAAATGGAAAATCCAAACCAAAATTCGATCGAACGAGCGATGGATGCTAAGGATTTATGTCAATCGGCAACCCAACACTATAGGCTCTTCGATGCATCACCAAAAACATGTTCAAACATCAAAGATTGGATTTTTTAAAGATTTGACTACAAAACACCAAAAATTGGAATATTCACAAATTCAATCCAAATCAAAAGCAAATGAACATAAATAAGTGTTAGGAATTTATACCTAACAACAAAGGTAGATATAGACATAGATGTGAGATAAAAATCTCACCTTTTACACAAAAACAAGGAAGAATAAGCTATAGAGCAAGGAAAGAACAATCACTCTTCAATTCTAACCCAAGAAGCTTGAATCTAAGCTCAAAAGAAAAATATTTCCTAAGTTAGGGTTTAGGAATTTCTGAAATTGAAGGTAGAATGAGTTGGAGAAGAAGAAGGAGTTGCTTACCAAAGCTTCTTCTTTGAATTTGGAGCTAGAACTTGATTTGCAAATGGAAACTAGGGCTTAGGAACTCTAATTCTTTTTCTCTTCCCCCATTTTTGATGAAGCTTGAATGTATTAGGAAATTATGAAGAAATGAAGAGAAGAGGGTTGGAGCTAGGTTGATAAGTGGGGTTAATGGGCTAAAACCCAACCCAAAGCCCTAAGCGAAAAGTAGCAAAATTCAACTAACTCTGAACATATCGAAGTTTATACTAAAAAAGGTCGCAAACGATATTTTAAACTCAATGGAAGTGGTCCCGAGTCCTGATTCGACTGTTTGCAAAAAGTAGCTTTTCGAACTAAAATCCGACGAACGATGCTATATCTAAATAAAATATTTAAATATACAATCGATAAATATGCGGGTTGTTACAGACTCTCCTCCTTAAAGAAATTGCGTCCTCGCAATACTTAAGAAGAAAATAAAGAGTAAAAACTATAAAAGCATATCAACACAAAAGAAAATTCGAAATAAGAAGTTCACCAAAAGGAGCACGAAAGTGTAAGTCCGAACGTGTTCGCTCGATGAATTCTCTGGATTCCCAAGAGCTATCCTTAAGATTTGAGAACCATAGAACTTTCACAAGAAGTACATCTTTATTTCGAAGGCGCTCTACCTCCGAAGAAATGATGCGAATAGAATGTTGCTCAAAAGTCAAAATTGGTGAAACTTCAATTTCTTCAATAACACCGGGCTCAAGAATAAAAATCGGAATCTCTAAGGCATTTTCGTAGATAAAAGACGTGGAAAATGTCATGAATAGCAGAAGATTTAACCGGTGCAACGGCGTAGTACAATAACGATACGTCAGATGAACCAAAGCTCAAATAATTCAGAACACCGACGCGGTATAAAAACGGTACGTCCAATGAACCGAACACCATCAAAGGACACCGGACGCTAGTCCATAAAAGAAATGAGACGAAGCTCAACAAAACAAAGTACATTGAAACGTCCGATGAACTTGGTAAAAAGATCATAAGGTGCAAGGAACTCGAGCCAACAAGGCTGACGCAAGTTAAGTTCCTTTTGAGAAAATAAATACTCCAAAGATTTATGATCGGAGTAGTGAACCAATTTCTCTTCCAAAACAATGATGTCAAATTCTAAAAAGCAAAATCAATAGCCGCGAACACTATATCATGAGTGGCATACCTAGTCTCGAGATGCTTTAATTGTAAAGGAGCATAATTGGTAGAACATTCCCTTTCGTAAGAGAACAGCACCCAAACCAATGCAACTAGCATCGGTAGAAATAGTGAAATCTTGGATCCCTTCGGAAAACACAAGAATAAGAGTATCGGAAAAGAATTCTTTCAAATAATCTTCTTTCCCGAAAAGCTAAAACTTTCAAAATTTACAATTATCTTTATGTAATCATTTTTTATAAAAAAATTACTTATTCCAAATCAATTTGCTGTGTCAAATTGTCTCATCAAAGCGTTTAGGAGATTCGTATCGATAATGTTGATCAAGCGCATCGACCAAAATTCTTAATGCACTCAATGGGCAATACAATCACAAAGTCATCTTCCATATGATAAAAATATCTCTTAGAAATTTTAAGAATATTCTTTGCTCATTGAAGAACAAAATCCAATTATACTTATAAATAAATCTTATGAAAAAGATTTGCAAAATCTTAAATTGCTATTTTCATCCAAAATCAATAAATACAAGAATGGTCTCATCGAAATATTCATAGAATACTCGATTTATAAAATGGATGAAATAAGCTGGATAAACTGAATGACATAATAAGTCATTCATAAGAATCATAACGAATGTGGAATGCGGTAAGTGGAATGCTAACTTCCGCAACTCGTAGCCAATGAAAACCGACGGCAAGGTCGAGCTGAAAAGACCTTAACACCACTCAAAAGATTTCTTAGGTGATAATCCTAAGACAAGCTCAAAAATACCGCAAACTACATGAATGAGAGAAATAACACTTTCCTCATCATGCGGGTTTAAAGAATAAAAAAAATGAGGCCACTAAAAATTTGAAATTGGAATCACAAAGAAAAATAGAAATCTGCTTAACAGATTGAAAATGTCGAAGAAGAATAGTCCACTCGAAAATATAGGATATGGCTTCACAATGATTAAGCCAATCCTTTCAAAAAATAAATTCCGAAGCCTAAGTAAAAATCGGCTCGGAAAGAAAAAATCACATAAAATAATTTCAACATCAATAAAAGCAAATTGAGTGTTGCGGATCTACCATCCGGATTCGCAATCCTCAAAGAAGGCAACAAGCCCAAAAATGTTTAAAGGAAAAGAATCGACAAGTTCTTTTGATATAAAAATGATGAGATGAACCTATATCAAAAAGAACTCGAATAAAAAATCACTGAGTAGAACAATGCCATCAAGGATGGAATGAAGAATACCTTGACCAAGAGAAGAGTTGCTAGGGGCTTGCAACTTCCCTTCTCCCTTGCTTTGATGCTTTGGACATGAAGATATATAATGATCCGCACTTTTGCAATAGCGGCAAGAAATAGGCCTTGGACACCTATTTATATAGTGGTCCCTAGAGCCACAATTGTAGCATTCTCCACGATTAGGGATGGGAGTCTTTGCTATAGAAGTCACTTGCTTCACCCTCTTGTTAGGATTAGGACTTTCGAACCTAATAAAAGGATGCCTCTTCTTGTTGTTGTTGGAGCTCGGTTTGGCACTCCCAACCTCGACATCACTTTCTTTATCGGCCTCTTCAAGACGAGATATCAATAAGCTAATCAAATGAAACATCTAGTTTCAGGAGTAATGGCTTCTTAAGATTCTTATTCAAGCCATAAACAAATCTCTGGTTTTTCTTCAATGGGGGTATTAATGTATTCAACCCCATATTTAGAAAGAGATTCGAAAGATGCGACGTAGTCCGTCACAGAAGAATCACCTTGAACAAGGTCAATAAAACGCCGGGCCAAAGTTACTTTTTCAGCCTCCGGCACAAATTTCAATTCGAATCTTTCCCAGAATTGCTCCCAAGTGAGATCCGCTTCAACGATTTTAGAAATTAAAAGCTCATACCAATCTAATGCTCTTCCTTGGAGCATACTAGAGGCCACCTGAACTCTGTGAAGATCAATAAGATTCATGCGAGAAAAGATTCGATCGCATGTTATGAGCCAAGCTTTAATTTCTATAACACTCTCGGATCCCTTGAATGGCCTTCCACCCAAATTGGTATAGTCTCTACACAAGCGTGCAAAACCGGATCTAGGATGAGTAGGCACCGGAATCGGTCCGGCAGCCTGAGCATTCTTTACAAGATCAAGAAGCTGCTGGGCAGACATGAATACTCCATCCTGAGGAGCAGCACTGGATTGACCGGCACTGGGTCGATTAGATCTAACCATTTCTCTTCTTTAAGAAAGAAATAAGAAGAAGAAAAAGTTAATCTTAGAATAAATATCAAAAAATAATGATTGATAAAACAAGACATCACAAAGAAAATAGGATAGAACGGTACGAAGACCCGAATTAAATCCTAAGGCACGACTCCTAAGAAGGACTTAGGATGATGATCCTTGTTAAATTATTCTACACTGTTCCAAAGTTTGGCTCTGATACCAAGCTGTGACGCCCCACCTTTATACAACCGCTAGCCAAGGACACTACGGGGTAATGCCGTCAACCAGCGCGGAGAATAAGGCTGTTGAGGAGCGACCATCCGTGAAATAGCTTTGTGCGAGCACCGATATGTCAGATAGAATAACATACATTTGATTTCAAGAGGAAATCCGACATACCGATACAAACTCAAAGCTACTACGCGGTGGCTATAATATCTTCGGAAACAAATATAGAAATAAACATAACACAAATCAGTCACAGATATTCATATCACAAAGGCGGAAATAGATATGAATATAACACATAGAAGTGTACATCAGAGTAGTGGTCATACAAGATCCACAACATCACAAAAGAATAGATACAAGTGCTAGACAAAAGAATAAGTATACATCAAGGGGTCTCTATCTCGAATGTATAAAACAAAAAAACTACTAATCTAAAGTAGTTAGCCAAAAATCAGATGATGATCCTAGAAAAGGAGTCAAGCAGAAGCACCTGTAACATCTCGGTCTGACCCGAGTATTATTTAAGAAGAAAATAATAAACGGATCAGTCTAGCTATAAATATCAGACAAAATGAGAGAGGATAATAGATGCGATAAAAACGTATGATAACAAAAATGTCATACTATAAAAAGTATACATTAACTAACAACAAAAATCATACAATCACAAGAAATCTCAAAGCACTAAAAAGAATGTCATATTCTATATTTTATTCACCAAACCACAAATATTGACAATCATATCAATGCTAATCGGAAAAGTTAGTGAAACCCAAATTCACCAATGCACAAATATTGATAAAGCTTATCAATGTAAATAACGAAAATTGGCGAAACACAAATTCTAGAAATCATCAACTAGAAATCCAGAAATCACAAGAGGGGGAAAGAGGCCTATCACAAACGGGAACATGAAAACTCCCAATACATGTATCGCAAAACGAGCCGAAGCTCCTCCAAACGAGCCGAAGCTCAACATAACGGCGTACTGTCCCCCACGTGAACAAAGAGACATCGCACAACGCTAGTCTAAATCACAAAAATGATCATCATCGATCATCAAGAAGTGTCAATTACACTTAGCTAGTAAATAGATGAGTTTAGCTTCATGTCCCATAACCACTGGCTTAACTTAAATATTTACGAACAAATTATAGATTTCCACTAGAAAATTGTCACAAGAGATTCAATCGAACAAGTCCAAGAATTAACCGACGAAGTAAATGCAAGCGTTTCATACCACTTGTTTTACTGAGTCGTTTAATTAGAATTCTCATACGAGTGAGGTAAAGGTTTGTATATACTAGTAGATCGGAAAACGATTTAAGAAAACAAGCTTTGTAATAAAATAGTGTTGAAATAGTTTTGATGAAAGAGTTTTGATATTTACTACAAGTATAGATAACCATTATATTTTAAAGTGACAAATTACTAAAACTGATTGTAGAAATAACCAATCATCAAAATTCACATATGAAGACGTGAATCAAATCCAAAGAAATCGATACCAAATCCATCAAAATGGATATTTCCAAAAATCCATAAAAAGAAGTCATCAAAATCGATAATAAGTGATAACAACTAACCGGATCAACGAAAATCACTAAATCTTGGAAATTTACTCAAAAATAGCCAAAATAGGCAAATTAAACAGTTCCAGACGTCTGGTAGGTGTTCCCAGACGTATGGCCCTAGGTTTAGGAAGTATATGTGTTTTCTCCTTTCTATTTTCAATTCCTGGACCATTTCATACGTCTGAAATTTTCAACCAGACGTCTGAATTTGATTTCAGACGTCTGAATTTGATTTCAGACGTCTGAATTTTATTTCAGACATCTGGATTTAGTCTCTGCCTTTTCCAAACCCCTTTCCAGACGTTTGAATTTGGTTTCAGACGTCTGAAATTGATTTCAGACGTCTGAAATTGATTTCAGACGTCTGAAATCTTCTGCTAGGCAAAAAACAGCCTAGACCAAAAATGGAAAATCCAAACCAAAATTCGATCGAACGAGCGATGGATGCTAAGGATTTATGCCAATCGGCAACCCAACACTATAGGCTCTTCGATGCATCACCAAAAACATGTTCAAACATCAAAGATTGGATTTTTTTAAAGATTTGACTACAAAACACCAAAAATTGGAATATTCACAAATTCAATCCAAATCAAAAGCAAATGAACATAAATAAGTGTTAGGAATTTATACCTAACAACAAAGATAGATATAGACATAAATGTGAGATAAAAATCTCACCTTTTACACAAAAACAAGGAAGAAGAAGCTATAGAGCAAGGAAAGAACAATCACTCTTCAATTCTAACCCAAGAAGCTTGAATCTAAGCTCATAAGAAAAATATTTCCTAAGTTAGGGTTTAGGAATTTCTGAAATTGAAGGTAGAATGAGTTGGAGAAGAAGAAGGAGTTGTTTACCAAAGCTTCTTCTTTGAATTTGGAGCTAGAACTTGATTTGCAAATGGAAACTAGTGCTTAGGAACTCTAATTCTTTTTCTCTTCCCCCATTTTTGATGAAGCTTGAATGTATTAGGAAATTATGAAGAAATGAAGAGAAGAGTGTTGGAGCTAGGTTGATAAGTAGGGTTAATGGGCTAAAACCCAACCCAAAGCCCTAAGCGAAAAGTAGCAAAATTCAACTAGCTCCAAACATATCGAAGTTTATACTAAAAAAGGTCGCAAACGACATTTTAAACTCAATGGAAGTGGTCTCAAGTCCTGATTCGACTTTTTGCAAAAAGTAGCTTTTTGGACTAAAATCCGACGAACGATGCTATATCTAAATAAAATATTTAAATATACAATCGATAAATATGCGGGTTGTTACAATAATCTTCGGAAACAAATATAGAAATAAGCATAACATAAATCAGTCACAGAAGTTCATATCTCAAGGCGGAAACATATATGAATATAACACGTAAAAGTGTACATCAGAGTAGTGGTCAAATAAGATCCACAATATCACAAAAAATAGGTACAAGTGCTAGATAAAAGAATAAGTATACATCAAGGAGTCTCTATCTCGAATGTATACAAAACAAAAATTGCTAGTCTAAACTAGTTAGTCAAAAGTCAGATGATGGCTCCAAATAAAGAGTCAAGCAGAAGCACCTATAACATCTCGGTCTGACCTGAGTATTATTTAATAAGAAAATGGTAAACGGATCTGTCTAGCTATAATTATCAGATAAAATGAGATATAAGAAGAGATATGATAAAAACGTATGATAACAAAAATGTCATACTGGAACAAGTGTATATTAAATAACAACAAAAATCATACAATATCTCAAGAAATCTCGAAGCACTAAAAAGAATGTTATATTCTTTATTTTATTCACTAGACCAGAAATATTGACAAACATATCAATGCCAACCGTAAAAAATTTTGAAACACAAATTCACCAATGCACAAATATTGACAATGCTTATCAATGTAAATCACGAAAATTGGTGAAACACAAATTCTAGAAGTCAATCGATAGAAATCCAGAAATCACAAAAAGGGGGAAAGAGGCTTATCACAAAACGAGAGCACAAAAACTCACCAACACGTGTATCACAAAACGGAACGCTATTCCATGGTTGCTAACCATTAATTTTGAGCCGATGCTCCACAAAACGGCCTGAAGTCCTATGAGCCGAAGCTCCACAAAATGGTCTGAAGACCTTTGAGTCGAAGCTCCATAAAACGGTCCGAAGACCACGGGTCGCTACCCCACCAAGCCGAAGCTCCATAATAAACGAGGTTTAGTCTCCCTCCAGGACAAAGAGACATCGCACATTGCTAGTCTAAATCACAAAATGATCATCACTGATCGGTAAGTGTATATTACACTAAGCTAGTAAATAAATGAGTTTAGCTTCATGTCCCATAACCACTGGCTTAACTTAATTATTTACGAACAAATTGTAGACTTCCACTTAAGAATAAGTGTTAATTACACTAAACTAGTAAATATATGACTTTATCTTCATGTCCCATAACCACTAGCTTAACTTAAATATTTACAAACAGATTGTAGATTTCCACTCGAAAATTGCCACAAGAGTTTCAATCGAACAGGTCCAAAAATTAATCAGTGAAGTAAACGCAAGCGTTCCATACCGCATGTTTTACTAAGCCGTTTAATTAGATTTCTCATACGAGTGAGGTAAAGGTTTGTGTACACTAATAGATTGGAAAACGGTTTAAGAAACGAGCTTTGTAATAAAATAGTGTTGAAATCGTTTTGATGGAAGGGTTTTGATATTTCCCACTAGTATAGAAACCTTTGTATTTTTAAAGTGACAAATCACAAAAATGATTTAGAAACAACAAATCATCAAAAATTCACATACGAAGACGTGAATCAAATCCAAAGAAATCGATACCAATTCCATCAAAATGGACATTCCCAAAAATTCCAAAATAGAAGTCATCAAAGTCGATAATAAATGATAACAACAAATTGGATAAACACGAATTGATAAAAATTGGACGAAATAGGCATTATAGGTTGAAGCAAGCAGGTCAGCCAACTGAAATCTGTAGTCAGTCGACTGACTCAATGCCTAGAAATTTCGGGTTCCAGGTTTAGTCGACTGACTACAGAGGTCAGTCGACTGAAACAGGCATAATCAAATGCCTGGTTTCAGTTTCAGTCGACTGACCCAGTAGGTCAGTCGACTAACACAAGGGCAGAGAGTTTTATGCCTTCTGGTTCAGTCGATTGACCCACTGGTTCAGTCGACTGAACCTGCTTCAGCAGCAATATCATCCTAGCCCCTTATGGGGAAAAACCCATAACACGCGACGGAGGCGAACGAGCGAGCAATGACGACTAGGGATTTATGCCAAGAGACGACCCAGTCTTGTATGGCACTCCGAAACACCCCACTAACGTGTTCAAACATTAAAGCTAGGATTTTTAAAGATTTAGCGTCAAAACACCAAAAATTGGAATATTCACCAATTCAATCCAAATCAAAAGCAAATGAACATAAATAAGTGTTAGGAATTCATACCTAACGAAAATGATAGCTTATAGACATAGATGTGAGATAAAAATCTCACCTTTTTCACAAAAACAAGGATGAAGAAGCTATAGAGCAAGGCAAGAACAATCACTCTTCAATCCTAACCCAAGAAGCTTGAATCTAAGCTCAAAAGAAAAAAAAACATTTCCTAAGTTAGGGTTTAGGAATTTCTGAAATTGAAGAGGGAATGAGTTGGAGGAAGAAGAGAATGCTTACCACTAGCTTTTCTTGAATTATGGAGCTAGAACTTGAATTTGCAAAAGAACCTAGGGCTTAGGATTTTAGTTTCCAATCTCTTCCTCCATTTTTGATGAAGCTTGAGTGTTAGGAAATGAAAGTGAAGTAATGAAGAGGAGAGGGGGTGGAGTAATGATATAAGATGAGTTGGGTTAGTGGGCTGAACCCAAACCCAAACCCAAAGCCCTAAGTGAAAAATAGCAAAATTCACTCAACTCAAAACATATCGATGTTTATACTCATAAAGGTCGCAAACGCCATTTTAAACTCAACGGAAGTGGTCTTGAGTTCAAATTCGACTGTTTGCAAAAAGTAGCTTTTTGGACTATAATCCGACTAACGATGATATATTTAAATATACAATCGCTAAATATGTGGGTTGTTACAGACTCCCCTCCTTAAAGAAATTGCGTCCTCGCAATACTTAAGAAGAAAATAAAGAGTAACAACCATAAAAGCATAACAACACAAAAGAAATTTGAAATAAGAAGTTCACCTCAAAGAGCATGAAAGAGTAAGTCCGGATGTGTTCGCTCGATAAATCCTCTAGATATCCAAGAAAAATCCTTAGGATTTGAGAACCATTGAACTTTCACAAGAAGAACATCTTTATTTCGAAGGCGCTCAACCTCCGAAGCAATGATGCGAATAGGATGTTGCTCATAAGTAAAATAGGTGAAACTTCAATTTCTTCCACAACACTGGGCTCAAGAATAGAATCGGAATCTCGAAGGCATTTCCGTAATTAAGAAACATGAAAAACGTCATGAATAGCAGAAAATTGAGCCGGTAATAAAAGGCGATAAGCCATGGAACTAGTGCGTTCGGTGGTGGGAAAAGGGCCAATATATCGAGGTGCTAACTTTCCCGATCGACTGCACCTTTTATAGGTGAAACACGAATAAACACCAAATCTCCCATAGAAAATTTCAATTTCCTTCTTCGGTTATCGACATAGGATTTTTGCCTACTTTGAGCTTCTCTCATCCTATGATGAATAAGGTCGATCTTTTCTGTGAAATCATGACTAAAATCTGGACCTAAAACCAGCTTCTCACCGGCCTTAAGCCAACAAGAAGGAGATCGGCATGGCCTTCCGTAAAGTGCCTCAAATGGTGCCATACCAATACTAGATTGGAAGCTATTATGATTGGAAAAATCAACAAGAGAAATATGATCTTCCCAACTTCCACCAAAATCAAGAATACATGCGCAAAGAAGATCTTCAAGAGTTTGATTCACACGCTCGGTTTGTCCATCGGACTGAGGATGATAAGCGGTGCTAAAATTAAGCTTCGTTCCCAAAGCTTTTTTAAGACTCTCCCAAAATCCACTAGTAAACAATGGATCACGATCGCTAACAATAGAAGTAGGAACTCCATGCAATTTTACAATTTCTTTAATAAAGAGTTTAGCCAAAAGAGGTACGGTCCGATTAGACCGAACGGGAATAAAATGGGCGGATTTTCTTAGTCTATCGACTATCACCCATAAGCTATCATGACCTGAATGAGAACGGGGAAGGCCATCAATAAAGTCCATGGAAATATGGTCCCACTTCCAAATTGGAATGTCCAAAGGTTGCAATAACCCACCGCGCCTTTGATGCTCGGCCCTAATGAGTTGGAAAGTCATGCAACACTTAACAAAGTTAGCAATATCATATTTCATTCCATCCCAAAAATAAAGTCGCTTCATATCCGCGTACATTTTACTACTACCGGGATGAATGGTAAATTTAGAACGATGAGAATCTTATAAAATGTCTTTTCGAAGATCACTAATATTTGGCACGATAAGTCTACCAAATTATCGAATACCGCCACGATAATCAATATCAAAGTCTTTCAAACCATCAATATAAATTTTATCCCTACAACTTTGGCTAAGAAGAGCCAATTCGGGATCTAGCTTTTGAGCTTCAAGGATGCGGTCTAAAAGAGAAGGATGCGCCTCAAGGCTACATAAAACAAGAGATGAACATAAATTGGATTCACAATCTCGAATCTCACAAGTGGATAAAGTCTCGAGATCATTCCATTCGGATATCATTAAAGAAATAACCGCTTGTTGCTTACCATTAAGGGCATCGGCAACACGATTTCCCTTTTTGGGAGTATACAAAGGATATCAAGATCATAAGATGCAAGGAACTCGAGCCATCGATGTTGACTCAAATTAAGTTCCTTATGAGAAAATAAATACTCCAAAGATTTATGATCGGAGTAGAGAACAAATTTCTATCCCAAAACTAATGATGCCAAATTTAAAAGCGAAAACAATAGCCACGTACACTAGATCATGAGTGGCATACCTAGTCTCGATAGGCTTTAATTGTATAGAAGCATAAATGACAGAACATTCTCTTTCGCAAGAGAACGACACCCACACCAATACAACTAGCATCGGTACAAACAGTGAAGTATTGGTTCCCTTCGGGAATCACAAAAATAGGAGTATCGAAAAAGAGTTCTTTTAATTGATCCTCTTTCCCGAAAAGCTAAAACTTCCAAAAATTATAATTAACTTTATGTAATCATCCTTCTAGAAAAATTTACATTTTACAAGTCAATTTATTGTGTCTGGCTGTCTCATCAAAGCGTTTAGGGAATTCCTCTCGATAATGTTGATTAAGCGCATCGACCAGAATTCTTAAAGCACTCAATGGGCAATACAATCACCAAATCATCCTCTATATGATAAATAAGTATCTTAAATTTTTTAAGAATATTCTTTGCTTGTTTCAAGAATTAAATCCAATTATACATATAAAATATCTTCTTAAAAAGAGTTGCAAAAATTTTAAATTGTTGTTCTCATCCAAAATCAATAAATACAAGAATGGAGTCATCGAGATATTCGTAGAATTACTCGATTCATAAGATGGATGAAAGAAACTGGATGGTTCGTCAAACCAAATGGCATAACAAGCCATTCATAAGAATCATAATGAGTGCGGAATGCGATTAGTGGAACGCAATAGTCCGCAACTCATAGCTAATGAAAACTAGTGGCAAGGTCGAACTGAAAAGACCCTTGCACCACACAAAAGATTGCTTAGGTGATAATCCTAAGACAAGCTCAAAAATACAAGAAAATTCACAACTACCCAAATGAGAGAAGTAACACTTTACTCAACACGCGGGCTTAAAGAATAAAGTGATGCCAACAAATTGGAATCGAAATCACAAAAAAATAGAAATCTGCTTAACAGATTTAGAATGTCAAGGATGAATAGTCCACTCAGAAAATAGGATATGGGCTTCACAATAGTTAAGCCAATCCTTTCACACAAATCGATTTCGAAGCCTAAGCAATCCATAACATGCAAATCGGCTTGAAAAATCACATAAAATAATCTCGACATCAAAACAAAGAAACAAAGTGAGGGTTGCGGATCCACCAACCGGATTCACAATTCTTAAAGAAGTCATCAAGACCAAAATGTTTTAAAGAAAAAGAATCAACAAGTTCTTTTGATACAAAATAATGAGATGAACTCATATTAACAAGAACATCACAAAACAAATGTCATCAAGGATTGAATGAGAAATACCTTGACCAAGAGAAGTGTCACAAGGAGCTTGCACAATATTCAGCTCTCCCTCTCTCTTGCTTTGAAGTTTAGGACATGTAGATAAGTAATGACCCGGACCTTTGCAATAGCGGCAATAAAGGGGTTTCGGGCACTTAACTACATAATGGTCCTTAGAACCACAATTGTAGCATTGTCCACGATTAGGGATTGAGGTCTTTACTACCGGAGTTTCTTGTCCACCCTTCTTCTTGCTTTGAAGTATGGGGCATGAAGAGATATGATGACCTGAATTTTTGCAATAGCGACAAGAAATAGGCCTTGGGCACCTATTTACATAATGGTCCCATGAATTACAATTGTAGCATTCTCCACGATCAGGGATTGGAGTATTTGCTACCAAAGTTGCCTGCCTCCCTTTCTTGTAGGGATTAGGGCTTTTGAACTTAATATGCCTCTTCTTGTTGCTATTGAGGCTCTTTTTGGTTCCTCCAACATCACTATCACGTCCTTTATCGACCTCTTCTTCTTGTAGAGTGATATCTACAAGCTGATCGAAAGGAACTTCTAGTTTTAGAGGTAAAGTCTTTGTGAGGTTCTTACTCAAAGCACAGATAAACCTTCGATTCTTTACAAGATCCAAAAGTTGTTGGGCAGACACGAATACGCCATCCAGAGAAGGAATACTGGATTGACCAGAGGTAGGACTGCCAGAAATAATCATCACTTCTTCTTTAAAAAAGGAAGGAAGAAGAGGAAAAAGGTTATTCTCAGAATGAATATAAAACAGTCATGATTGATAAAATAAGGCATCACAAAGAAAATAGGATAGAACGGGTCCAATGACTTGAATATAAACCTAAGGCATGACTCCTAAGATGGACTTAGGACGATGATCCTTGCTAGATTACTCTACATTGTTCCGAAGTTTGGCTCTGAAACCAAGCTGTGACGCCCCACCTCTATACTCACGCTAGCCAAGAACACTACGAAGTAATGTCGTCAACTAGCATGAAGAATAAGGCTGTTGAGGAGCGACCATCTGTGTAATTGCTTTGAGCGAGCACCGATATGTCAGATAGTATAACATGCATTTCTTTTCAAGAGGAAATCCGACATACCGATACAAACTCAAAGCTACCACACAGTGGCTATATAATCTTCGAAAACAAATATAGAAATAAGCATAACATAAATCAGTCACAGAAGTTCATATCTTAAGGCGGAAAAAATATATGAATATAACACGTAAAAGTGTACATCAGAGTAGTGGTCAATTAAGATCCAAAATATCACAAAATAATAGGTACAAGTGCTAGATAAAAGAATAAGTATACATCAAGGAGTCTCTATCTCGAATGTATACAAAACAAAAACTACTAATCTAAAGTATTTAGTCAAAAGTCAGATGATGGCTCCAAATAAAGAGTCAAGCAGAAGCACCTGTAACATCTCGATCTGACCCGAGTAATATTTAATAAGAAAATGATAAACAGATCAGTCTAGCTATAACTATCAGATAAAATGAGATATAAGAAGAGATATGATAAAAAGTATGATAACAAAAATATCATATTGCGACAAGTATACATTAAACAACAACAAAAATCATACAATATCTCAAGAAATCTCGAAGCACTAAAAGAATGTTATATTCTTTGTTTTATTCACTAAACCACAAATATTGACAAACATATCAATGCCAATCGCAAAAGCTGTTGAAACACAAATTCACCAATGCACAAATATTGATAAAGCTTATCAATGTAAATCACGAAAATTGGTGAAACACAAATTCTAGAAGTCAATCGATAGAAATCCAGAAATCACAAAAAGGGGGAAAGAGCCTTATCACAAAACGAAAGCACAAAAACTCACCAACACGTGTATCACAAAATGGAACGCTATTCCATGGTTGCTAACCATTAATTTTGAGCCGAGGCTCCACAAAACGGCCTGAAGACCTATGAGCCGAAGCTCCACAAAACGGTCCCAAGACCTATGAGCCGAAGCTCCACAAAACGGTCTGAAGACCATGGGTCGCTACCCCACCAAGCCGAAGCTCCACAATATACGGGGTTTAGTCTCCCTCGCAGATAAAGAGACATCGCACATTGCTAGTCTAAATCACAAAAAGATCATCACTGATCGATAAGTGTAAATTACACTAAGCTAGTAAATAAATGAGTTTAGCTTCATGTCCCATAACCACTGGCTTAACTTAATTATTTACGAACAAATTGTAGACTTCCACTTGAGAATAAGTGTCAATTACATTAAGCTAGTAAATATATGAGTTTAGCTTCATGTCCCATAACCACTAGCTTAACTAAAATATTTACGTACAGATTGTAGATTACCACTCGAAAATTGTCACAAGAGTTTCAATCGAACAGGTCCAAAAATTAACCAGTGAAGTAAACGCAAGCGTTTCATACCACTTGTTTTACTAAGCCGTTTAATTAGATTTCCCATACGAGTGAGGAAAAGGTTTGTGTATACTAATAGATTGGAAAACGGTTTAAGAAACGAGCTTTGTAATAAAATAGTGTTGAAATCGTTTTGATGGAAGTGTTTTGATATTTACCATTAGTATAGAAACCTTTGTATTTTTAAAGTGACAAATCACAAAAATGATTGTAGAAACAATCAATCATCAAAAATTCACATATGAAGACGTGAATCAAATCCAAAGAAATCGATACCAATTCCATCAAAATGAACATTCCCAAAAATTCCAAAATAGAAGTCATCAAAGTCGCTAATAAATGATAACAACAAATTTGATAAACATGAATTGATAAAAATTGGAATCTCAAGCAAAATAGACATAATAGGTTGAAGCAAGCAGGTCAGTCGACTGAAATCTGTAGTTAGTCGACTGACTCAATGCCTGGAACTTTCGGGTTCCAGGTTCAGTCTACTGACTACAGAGGTCAGTCGACTGAAACAGGCATAATCAAATGCCTGGTTTCAGTTTCAGTCGACTGACCCAGTAGGTCAGTTGACTGACACAAGGGCAGAGAGTTTTCTGCCTTCTGGTTCAGTCGAATGACCCACTGGTTCAGTCGACTGAACCTGCTTCAGCAGCAATATCATCCTAGCCCCTTATGGGGTAAAACCCATAACACACGACGGAGGCGAACGAGCGAGCAATGACGACTAGGGATTTACGCCAAGAGACGACCCAGTCTTGTATGGCACTCCGAAACACCCCACTAACGTGTTCAAACATCAAACCTAGGATTTTTAAAGATTTAGCTTCAAAACGCAAAAATTGGAATATTCACCAATTCAATCCAAATCAAAAGCAAATGAACATAAATAAGTGTTAGGAATTCATACCTAACAACAATGATAGCTTATAGACAAAGATGTGAGATAAAAATCTCACCTTTTTCACAAAAACAAGGATGAAGAAGCTATAGAGTAAGGCAAGAACAATCACTCTTCAATCCTAACCCAAGAAGCTTGAATCTAAGCTCAAAATAAAAAAACATTTCCTAAGTCAGGGTTTAGGAATTTATGAAATTGAAGAGGGAATGAGTTGGAGAGGAAGAAGAGAATGCTTACCACTAGCTTTTCTTGAATTATGGAGCTAGAACTTGAATTTGCAAAGAACCTAGGGCTTAGGATTTTAGTTTCCAATCTCTTCCTCCAGTTTTGATGAAGCTTGAGTGTTAGGAAATGAAAGTGAAGTAATAAAGAGGAGAGGGGGTGGAGTAATGATATAAGATGAGTTGGGTTAGTGGGCTGAACCCAAACCCAAACCCAAATCCCTAAGTAAAAAATAGCAAAATTCACTCAACTCAAAACATATTGATGTTTATACTCAAAAAGGTCGCAAACGCCATTTTAAACTCAATGGAAGTGATCTCGGGTTCAAATTCGACTGTTTGCAAAAAGTAGCTTTTCGGACTATAATCCGACTAACGATGCTATATTTAAATAAAATATTTAAATATACAATCGCTAAATATGCGGGTTGTTACACGATATTAGTTCGAAAATAAAGTAATGTATGCGAGTAGAGGTTGAATCAGATTTTTTTATAAGAATGATCTATGTATATCATGGGAATTGGTATATAATGTTAAGTGTTTTCTAGAATGGGTTGAGGCGTAATTTTCGAGGTCGAAATTCTTTTAAGGGGAAAGAATGTAACGACCTGTAATTTCACTGCTTTGATTTGCGAATATTTAATTAATTTTTAATATTCAAATAATCGGTTTTATAATGAAAATAAAAATATTTTAAATAATAGACAATTATGGTGAAATAGTTTTCAAAATTTGTTTACAAAACTATATAGTTCGATGAAAAAAAGAAAATGTGGTGAGAAATCGTTTTTTGAATTTTCGACGTTTCATCGTATAAAAGTTGTTGGAATATTGTGCAGACATTTATAATATATATTCACATATATATGAAAATTATGAACATGGATTAGTAATTTTAGTTAGGGTTAAGTATAATTTAATTTAAGTTAAGTAAGGAAAAACAATATAAAATGTCAAATCGGGGGAGACAAAAAGTACAAAAGATAAATAAACATGTCTAAACATTTTTTGTGGAAAATGAAAGGGGAACATAGAGGAGGCATAATCATGGTGAGGTAAAGAGGCTGTATGATGTGGCAAGTGATGTGTGGAGGGTATATGACAAAGGGCTTTTTGGTAAATTCATCTTTCCACATTATATAAAAATAATTTCACTTCTCTTTCTTCTCTTTCATTTTCATTTTTTTGTGCTTCTTCTTTTTTCTTATGTTTTTAAAAGTTTTAATGGCTTCCATGGTGGCTTTCAAGTCTTAAAATTTCAAATTTTTAATTTTAAATGTTTTCAAAAACTTGTTTTAAAATGTCTCCTTTTCCATTACAATACTCCACATTCTCCATTTTTTCTCCCACTTCATTTAGCCACAAATTTCTCTAGACTGCTCCAAATCAATATTTTCTTTTTTTCAAACCACGTATAATTCCTGCGTATATAACTTTTTTTTAATCATTTTTCCATATTTTGAACAATTTTTGGCTCAAAATTGCATTTCTTTCTGACTCATTTTTGGACCCATATATCAAGGCCAAAAATACCACTCCTTTTAACTATATCTCCCTCAAAACAAATCAAAATTAAGTGACTCTTTTTCTCAAATTATAGAGAAAAGAATTTCCTAAAACTATTATTTTTACCACTTCTCCAAATTCCACGGTTAGATGGCCAAAAATTGAGGAGAAAACGACCTATTTTCGAGTGGATTTTTATGGTTTTCAAGCTTTGCAAGTCTAAAGCATTTCAAGTTCTAAAAAGTTTTGGTGAGTAAAATTTACATAACCTTTTGAAAATATGTGATCTTTAGTCATTTCTTATTGTTTGGCGACATATTGGTTGAATTGATGAGCTATTGTGTTGGTTGATTGGTTATGTGAATGTTTACTTAATTGGTAAGTTAGATTTGTTATTTGAAGGTTAAAGGTTAGCTATGCATGTAAAAGTAGGATTTTGATTATTTTTGGGTTCAGAGTATGTAAATTTTGTTGTTGATATGCTTATATGCTTGTTTGCCAAGGAAAGTTAGCACTTTATTTGGTTTTCAATGAAGAATTCTTTTGTGAAAATAGGAGCTTTGGTTTTAAAAAGAAAAAAGTATTTTTTTTTCTAAGGTTAGAAACTTTGTTAGTTTCAAAATACTTACCTTGGGTTTGAAAGGTTATAAAGTTTTCAAGTGTAAGGTTTTCAAAAAAGAAAGTAAGGAAACATTTTTAAGTTATGACATCCATAACAATAATCGCTATAATGTAGTTTTGCTTAAAAATCCGATTTTTGAAAATTAGGTTTTATTAACTTAAAGTGTTTTGAAATTTTTTTACAAACTTAATAATGATGTTTTATAAACTTAATTAAGATTTTAATGATTAAATTTTCATTAATTAAGTTTCAATAATTAATTAAGATTAAACAAAGTTTATTAATTATAATTAAGTTAAGAGTAGGTATTAATTAATTATCTTTCAAAGATAAGATTGATACGTCTCGCCATCCAGCTCGCCTCCTGCTCCACGGCCTCCTAAGAATCCAGAATGACCTAATAACCTGACTCTAGGCTGCCCGTGTAGAAAATGATGGGCACCCAGAGTTTAGGAAGGGAACAATAAACTCCAGGTCAGTCATGGGACTGGTGTGAGAACTTAAAACAGTTATTTGCACAAAGAAATAAAAAAAATCCGCAATGCTTTTGGAAAATGAAACTACCATAAGGCCTCCCGCCACACACACAATGTAAATGCAGAATTGGAGGAGATTTCTCCTTATGATAGTCAAAGATGCTTACTACGTAGAATCATTTGATTACTATTATTATCAGTGCATAGTGTAGAAAACATTTCGAAAGTATAATATAAATCTTAGCCAGCATAGGCATTTCCCACTATGCCTACTATAGCTACCATTTAAACAGTGGTGACCACCATAAGTGAATGGCATGTTCTACAACTAAAACCGTACAAGGTACGTATTGGAAGATTGGATTTCGAACAAATGGTCAGGCCAAGGAACTTCCCATTGCCACATGGGTACGCCTCTGGAGGGACGCCTCGAGAACCTAACCGGATCTCTACCAACACAAGGTCGGGTTATCTCTGCAAAAATAGGTAATTACTGACACGAGTATGCCATTCCCTGGTTGTAAACAACCTTTATCTGAGGATCCTCAATACCAACAACCACAAAGTAATAAATTTTGCAGCAACCATATAGGTTAAGTATCTGGGCTCCATACCATGATATCACCTCTATCCAGAAGGAAATGAACATACCCTAAGGGGCGCTACCCTCTAAAACCTTGCTGCATTCTTCCTGTTTTGACCAATCCGAGGTGTGAGGTCCGACGAAGTCTCGTCCACAAAGCTACGCTTTTCTCAAAAGTCATGCTTCGATCAACAAATGATCAACATCACTTCGTATGCCACATTACGAAATTGGGAATGTATCACTAGTAACCATCAACTACATAACCTTTGAGCTCGTACGTTTCAGAGAAGGGTGTTAAGCTAAGAGAATAAATTCTTCAACACCAACAGAAATGTATTTGATAGAAACCAGCTTTACATCTCAAATTGTAACGTTAGACACACATCCATACCAGTCCGTTCCAGGGTCGAACGGAACCGAAGGCACTTCCAAAGAAGCCCTTGCAATCTGGATATTCACTAATCACGTTCGGACTTCTCATCACAAAGGGTGATAAAAATCTCTATACCGGAGCAACTCGGTGCAGAGACATTCGACAGGTAATCCTTTCGTTTTCGAAAATATCCATCTTCAACACCGGTCTTCAAATGCTATCCATTACGACGTATCACTATTCGGAATGGGATTCATGACCCAAAGGTCTTCTCCCGGCTAAACCGAATAACGAGCGCTTATTTCAAAATAAGTGTAGCATTCAAATTCAAGCAAATCACAACAAATACCCATTTAAAGGTAAATATTGATAGTCGGTTATTTAACTATCGATAGATATGCACCACAACACCAGATTCCAAATAATTTCCCAAATTATTTATTTTCCAAAAATATCTTTACAAGATATATTTTCCACACTTCAACCATTTGAAAACAAATTTCAAATCACTTTTCACCTTTTCTACTTTTGAAAACAAATTTCAATTCATTTTCCTTGCACGGAAACACTTCCAAATATTTATTCATTTTCACTGGAAATCTGCCGAGTTCAAATACTTTAAAATAATTTATAACACGTATCCAAAATATATTGGGAAAACGCTTTGAAATAAAACTATTTTTCTTTAAACACTTTACTTAATATATTAGTTATAAAAATATCATACCAATATTACATATAACTTAAGTCCAAACTAATTTTCAAAATAAAATTAGTAGATAGAGTATAACTATTTTCTAAAACAATTATTGATTCAATCTTAGAAATAATCAATTCTATATCAACTTAATAAATCTTTACGTAAAGGATTTAAAACAATTTAAGAAGTTAATTTCTCCAAAGTATCCTTTTCAAAACCAATTCTAGAATTTTACATATATATATATATGTATATATTTTTCAAAGCTATTCACAAATTTTATTCGGCTTTCCAAGGAGAATACTCTTTCATTTCAAAATGGTTCATTTAAACCAATTAAATAAATCCTTACCGATATATTTTAAACTTGCGTTCCAAATCCGTAAATTTATTTCCACACTCCGAAAATAATTCAATGTTTATTTTTTTTTTAAAACAAATTTCTTTTTCCTTTATAAATTCCATGGTGAATTCACATTTCCAAAATATCTATTGATATACGATTTTCAAATCGATTTCAATTATTCACTTTCAACAACAATTCAATTTTTTCAATTGATTTCAAAGACAACCAATTCAAATTACAGATTGACTTTCCAAATTCGTTTCACTTTTCCAAATAAATTTCCAAATGGATTTCCAAATTTATTCCTTTATAAAATAAATTCCTTTTTAAGGAAATGAATTTCTTTATTTTTCAACCATTTGAAATTCGTATTTTGAATAAATTCTTCAACCTTTGAATAATATTACCCGAAATCCATTTATTAAAGCTTTTTCCATATTTGGAATTTTATTCAATAAGATTAAAAGTAAACTTTATCATATTAAAATTCCTTCATTTAAATTAATCCAATTCTCAAAAATAAATTTTTACTATAATTTTCCACTCGAATTTTCAAAAACCTAATTTTATTTATTTCCGGTATTCAACGATACCAAAAATATATTCGACCAAATTTTAGCCTTCAACAATTTCCATCACAATATAATCACACACAGATTATAAATAATCAACAAATAACATTGAAACAAATTCAAATGTTTTGAGGAATCCAGTTGGATCACTCCAACCTGTTTCCCTGCATCGACAGATGTTAGCACAATACCAATCTCGTTTCAAGACGGGATATCGCGGTACATGGGTTTATATAAAATATCATCCGCTATTATACGGCGCAGTAGGGTCTCATCCGATATATAATGCGGCAAATCAACTCCAAGTACATATATAATACCAATTCCATTTCGAGGTGGAATATCGCGGTATATGGGTTTAATATAATAACCTCCGCTTAATATGCGGCGTATAGGGTCTATTTCAATACAATAATAGTAATTTATCATCCAAGCATACAACCAATCAATTTTAAATTTAGCATTTTAAAATTTAAATCGAAACACAATTCGATTGAGTGAAAAGTTCTCACCTTGCTTCCAATAACAGTTGCAGTGTTTCGTTCCGAATAAAATTAAACACGCGTTTAATTTTACCTAAAATTATCACTATCTCCAATCGATTCCAAACCAGCTCCATAATGTAGTGCTCGTCAATACGAACCCAAAGCACTTCGTTTCGTGCGAAACGGACCTCGTATCAAAAAGTTATTGCATTTTAAACATTACACAATTTAATATATAAATTAATTTCAATTTTACTTTACATTTTCGAAACCCTACTATCATAGTCGTTCATTCCAGCTCGATGAAATCTAGCCGCCCGTGCCTATCTTCCCCAACGTGACAATTTCAGGCCGAACAAACCCAAAAGCTCGAAACTTTGACCAATTCTAGCTCCAACATCAACGATCTAGACGATGATCAGAGCCTGCCATTTCGAAGAGCTTCGCACGACACCCTAATGGCCAGAGGCCGGCCCCACTCGGCTGCCTCCTTGCCTCGTAATTCGAACTTGAACGCACGCCTTTGATCACCAATTGCCGTTGATTCATGGCGCGAAATCCGATCATAGCCGTTGACATTATAGATCTCGATGCCCTCTTTGATTTTGTAGTGGAAAACTTCTTGAATTGATGCGTGGATTAGAAGAGAAAGAGGGATGAAATTCGAATGTTTTCGGCCATTAATTCTGAGGCCAGCGGCTGCTGCTTGAAACCCTAGATTTGTTTGCAAATGGAAAATAAAACGTACTTATATAGAAAATTGCCAAAACACTATTCATCTCCAAATTTCCGAACTCCAAAAAAAGCGTGCCGACTGATGTTTCTAGGGTTTAACCCGCATTTCGGACACAATGGAATAGGTATCGAGAGCCAATTTGATCATATGTGCGAGTTACAGAAATAAACGATCAAATTTAGATTAAATCGATTAAACTAATTTCTATGCGTTTTGGCTTGCCCCGGACAAACCGTAAATCTGATTGACACGAAATTTGAAATATTACAAAAAAATAACATTACGGATCCGATGAAACTAGTTTCGTCGAAATCTGAGACTGTTTGAAAAATGACTATTTTTATCGTCAATTAAAAATTAAAATATTCAATTTCTACAAATTAACTTTTAATTCAATTTTAAAAGTTCTATAACATCATTCTAACTCCAATATGATTTTATACAACTTTATGAATCAATTTTAATCACATTAAACTCAATTTCCAATTATTTCTGTAATTTCAAATATTAAATTGTCGATTTAATTATCCAATTAAATCTAGATATTCGAAATATAATTTATTCGACTTACAAATTTTACTTGTTAATATTTAAAATCAATTAAATATAGGAATTTCAAATGACAGAAATTTTGGTTCGTTACACGAACCACTATAAAATCTTGTGGTTCTCTTTCTTATTTATATTTTTTACTTTTATTTCTACAATTGTCTACTAGATCTAGGTCTCACAGGTTCTGCATGACATATCCTTGGGTATTGATCCATTTTTTGCATTAACGTACATACATATAGAACTGCAAGCATATTTACTTAAGATGTTGCATACATTTGGATGCATAACATGAGCATTGTAAATAATAGGAGGTTGAATGGATTAGTAGACTGCCTACTCTTTTGCACTAGTATAGGTTCACGTGCATTTCACATCGCATATATATGTAAATATTGAATTAGAAAATTTCTAAAGACAATGATTGTTGGTGGATGAAGGATGAGTAGATGGTTGTAGCTATTGGTTTATATGTGTATAATTTACATTTTTCTATCCTTTAAGATTTTGGGGGCGAAATCTTTTTTGGGGTGGTTAACGTAACACCCCAAAAATTTAGGTAAAATTTAACAAGAATCTAATACGAAAGGTAAATTTAGTTAAAAAAGACTAAAAGATAACTTCCATAGACATCCGATTTGAGTATGAAACCTGCATTATTGCATTTGCAGTAATTTTCTACACGATTTTCATACACAACACCTAGAAATTGGAGTTAGTACGGAGAAGTTATGGATATTTGAAAAATTGGAAAGGAATAATTGAAAATTTAGAAATTTAACAAAGGTAGGTCGACCCAAGATTTTGAAAGGTCAACCCATGACCTTCATAGGTCGACCCATGGCCTTCTTAGGTTGACCGTGGAGCATCAAAAAGCATAAACCTGGAGTGTTGTTGAAAAAGCGTAGTTCGATGGTTTTAATTTTCTCCTTCGTCTCTAAGTTTAGATGACCGAATCTGAAGTTAACAAAAGATTTTCTATCCTAATTCAAGGCCCTAAATTCACCCTTAAACTTTATAAATTGGAACCTAGGCTAATCCTATAATCAATAGAAAAGTTTGCTGTAACAAAACTATATCAAAATCTAACCTCTCCTCTAACCCTAAATTTTCTTAAAATCAAAATAAAATCAATCTAAAGGAGTGCAAACAATTGGATCAAGATAGGGCAAGTGGAGTTAGCATGCAAAAGAGAAATTCTCAAGCAAAGCAATAGGAAGAGCTTAGGCTTGAGATGAGTGGAAACAAACTTAATTAGGTGATTATTTGAATTTAAACTTCATCTATGCTATTTGACTTAGGTTATTAGTAAAATTAAATTGAAGTAACAGTAAATAGATAAATTTAAGGTTAAATGCTAGCATACCTCTTTGATTATTAAATTAGAGTCTATAAACCAGATTAAATTTAAAATATATAATTTGATAAACTTGATCGGTAGTACACCCATTTCGTTTAATTAAGTTGTGAAACCCTATCTAAAATCTTAGATTAGAAATTATAGTAAAAGGTTAACTTGATGTTCATAAGTATAAATTGCTTTTACAATTGGATATGCTAAAACCTTAGGAGACAAATTACAGTAAATGGTTAACATGGATATTGATTTATACACCTATTTATGATTATATTGCAAAACTCTAACTTGAAATCTATAGTCTAAGGTAATGTTGAAATCACGGTAAATTGGCAAACCTGATGTTAGCATACATTTTTATTATTTAATTGTAAACCCTAGATTAAACAATTAAAATTGAAATTGTACAAATCTTTGAACTTTATGAAATATTGATTGGTCATTATAATACTTATTTAGTGTAATTGCCGCAAAGGATAAACGATAACTAACAAAATTAAATAAACTAAAATGAAAATTAAAAATATGCAGAAAACCTTAAATTTTAGAGTACGACCAGTCGATCTGGAATTCCCAATGGTCGACCATATAGGTCAAGCGGTAAACCGATAGACGTAAAAAATATGGAATTTGAACCTTGACCAAGGTTTATAATGAAATTTATATGATTTTTTTAAAAAATTATCTAAATGAAAATAGATTGTTTGAGACTATTTCTGAGCTAAGTAAACATACTAGGATTGGTAGGGCCGTAAAACCTTCATTACGCGAAGTGTAGGTTTGTAAATCTCCTATAAAAAGATTATAGGGTCGTAAATATCATATTAAGAGATGTATAAGGGTGTAAATCCCCTATAAAGAAATGATAGAGCTATGAATCCCTGATCGAGAGATTGTAGGGCCCTAAATCCCCTATAAAAAGCTAGCTAGGACAGCGTATTGCATATATAGTCGGGTGATATTCCATCATGGTGGTGCACTGAAATTACGGAGATACCAAGTGAGTGAGCTCGATCCTAATGGGAGTTCTTGTATGGACGGTTCTAGCACGATGCGGTATAGGTGGCTACCAGAGCAGGACAATAAGAGGCTATGATAAGAGACATTTAGCACTACGATCGATAGGTGGACAGTGGGTGCATACGACGAGTCGCGTTATTAATTTGCAATACGAGTTTGCATTTCGAGGTTCATCTCTTGAGCATAGTGATGACATGTAGTTTTAGATAATTCAAAGGACATTAGCCAATCGTAAGTGTGAGGTTCGATCCATAGTTCGACCCTTGTAGTATCCTACACAAGTAGTAGTATAGGTATGTATTAGATAAGAATCCTTAGGCAATGGACCTTTGGAATTCCCGAAAACTTGTTGTAAAACCTATGTCATTTAGAATAGTTTTGAAATTAACAGCACATGGTCATCACATATTAAACTTGTACTCATTCACCATACTTTTGTCTGACCTACTCCCACCTTTCCAATTTCTCCTACATAGGACGGCAAGTTAGCAGTTGATTGGGCATAGTACGTGGAGAAAGGAGCTTCACGTTGGAGTTCTCATAGTATTCATTGTTTCTCTTATAGTCACTTATTGTATTAAATGCCTGTAAAGCTTATAGTGTACTTTGAAAATAGTGTATATGTAAAACAAGTATTGTGGAGATTGTCTTTCTAAGATGTCTATTTTGTGTACTTATATTTTAATTCCTTCTGCTGTGAGATTTGAAAATGCGAAATGTCTTAGAACATACCCTTATAATTATGCTCTATATGTTTAAAATCCCAACAACTCGTATTTTTCGGCATGACACAAGGCCGAAAGCTATCCTGAGCTTTGTATCGATGTGTCTGGAAGTGCGGATTGTTTCATTAATATTCGAATAGTTCTATATTAATTGCTGAATAATTTACACATATGCACAACCTAATTATTATAAATTAATTAATATTTTTTTAAATCTTAATTATAAAATTTTATTTGAGTTGTATTGATTGTTATTGAAAATAGTGTATATCGATATATGATATCGAAGTATGTTTAAATTTGATTTAAGTGTATATTATCTGATATGGCTTGAAATAAAATGATGGCTCATGGAGGGGCATGAAATGGTCGGCTATAGATGTGCAAAAGGGAGTTAGATTTGATTCAAGGGGTGTGAATTAGTAGAGATATTTGTGGATCCGGATCCACTTTTAGCTTATCTCTTTCCCTGTTATTTAGATTCCCTTAACCCCTCAATTACGTGACTCTCTTTTGGCTCTCTCCCCACCAATATCTAACCAAAATCTATAACTCTTCTTCCTCCATTAATTCAAGTTTTAAAATACAAGATCGAGTCAAATTTCAACAATGGTATGTAAATCTGTTAGTTGGATAGCTCTTTCTAGAAGAATTAAAATTCGAATTCAAAAGGAGTCGATTGATTCAGTATTCAGCGTGTAATAATTTGGCCATAGTTAATTTAAATTTTCTACCTACAATTTCATATATTTATTTGATATATCTTGAATCATATATTCTTAGATTCTTGAATCATATATGCTTAGATTAGATCGTAATATCACGAATGCATATATATGCACATACATATATATGTGTGTTTGTTTATATATGTATATGTATATCTGTGTCTGCGTGGGCGTGCGCATGCACACGCTATCAACTTAGAAATTGTATATTTAAATATATGGTTATAATAAAATAATAAAAATTCTATATTTCATGTTATTATATTTTCGACCATGTTATTAAAAAAAGTAATTTTTGAATTATATTTACTTTAAAATGAATTTTAAATCAAGATTGATTTTTAATTAAAGTAAACATAAAGACATAATATAAAGTTTGTTTTTAAAATTATATGCATATGATACTTTCAGAATTATAAAAAAACTTATATAAAGTTCATCTTTAGTTGCATATGTCTTTTTTGCTATCTCTGTAATTTTCTTTTCTTAGATATTCTGGTGTTTATGCCGAAAACCATTAATTTTTATCAATAAAAATGGACGGGTCACTTAAAAGCCAGCTAGCCTTACTAAAGAAAAATAAAGCCGAATTATATATATGTGTGTATATATATATATTAAATATATTATATTAAAATTAATTTTAACATATTATAAATATTTATATGTATAATTTAATATATATTTATATATATGTATGTAAATATAAATTGACATATAATATATATTGTAAAAAAAATAATTTTGTGTTAATTTCCATATGGAAATTATTTAAAAAAATTAAAAAGAAATAAATCCTTACAGATTAAAATTTGTAATAAGAAAAAAATTGTTTTTAAATATTAATATCGTTGAAAACAAAATAGATATAAAAATAATTTATTCATATATATACATTTAATTTTACAATAGTATTTTAATTAAATATATTAAAACATTAATTCAATATATTTTCATAAAAAATCATCTTATTTTAAGGCATATTTATAATTTATTTAGTCTAATTTATCAAAAAATAAAAAATAAAATTAGAACCAAAAGATATTTTTTAGATCTAGGGCTAATTTTAGATTTGAAATTGTATTTTAATTATATTTATATATATACATATATTCATATGTGAATATTATTTATAAATGTGCGTGTATATTAGACAACTCACACACACAGATATATATATATATATATATATATATATATATATATAAGAGGGAGCTAACTTGTATGTCGAAGTGTAAATCTCAACACCTAAATACGGGCACGTTAAAACGTGTACATTATGTATGTTGCATATGCACGTGCACATACATTTGTATATGATACTTATGTATACATTTTATATTATATGAATAAAATACCATAATAAACATTAATTTTCAATTTAAATGAAATAATGATTTTATTTAAAATTGATTTAGATTATATCTAAATCAATTTAGACTTTATATGCCCAATAAGATCCAAAATGGTTTAAAAAATTTAAAATTCACTAATTTAACCTGATGCGTGCTGGCCTAAATCCAACAATATCGCCACTTAAATATTTAATGTTTGACTTAGTAGTTATTAATAAGCATGAAACTCTCAGATGAGTGACTACATAGTTATCCATTAACTATGAGTACCTCATGGTGCCTTTGTTGGAACTGGGTCGGCCATAGCAAAGTTAAATGGTAAATTTCAAAAAAAAACATCTCCTTCGATCTATTGAGTCTATGAAGTCTAAAGAGACCTTCGATCCAACTAAATGGTGTCTAAAATAACATCCTTTATTTTATGTTATCCCGCCTTTTTAGCAAGGTCGTGATACCAAAAGATCGACCGAGAAACCAAAAATAGTTCTTCTCAAAGATTGGTCAACTTAGCATCTTAACAAAGCAAGTCCTTGTTAGGTCGTTCTCGACCTACAACCTAAAACCTAGAGTAACTCAACAGTTAACGACCCTGCCTCTTCAAGTGGGTCGCTCACGACCTAACGACTTAGAGGTTCCAACGACCTAATAATCCCATGAAGGCAGCGACCTACTACCTAAAGGAAGAGCGACCTAGCACAAGCAACTTAGCGACTCAATTATTCAGCGACTTACAAGCTAAGAGCTTATGACTACATAGGCCACACCAGCAAGTCCAAGCAACCTAACTTCCCCAGCGACCTAACCTCCTACTGACCCAACCTGTTAGCGACCTAACCACCTTGGAGTTCCTACGTGTTAAGAAAAAACGACCTATGCCTTGCCTCATCAAGGTTAGGTCGCTCGTGACCTATCCAGATCAAGACCGCTCCCTGCACCGTTGTTCCTTAGGTCGCCAGACCCTATGCCGTTGCTCCTTAGGTCGCTAACGACCTACGACCTACCTCTAGATCACTCCACTTGATACCTCAATGTGTTTAAGCCACTTACCAATCCCCTTAGGTCGCTAACGACTTACCCATCTCTATGCCGTTGTTCCTTAGGTCGCCAGACTTTATGCCGTTGCTTCTTAGGTCGCCCACGACCTACGACCTAACCCTTATGTCGTCCCTGCTCCAGTTTTTCCCTATGAATACTCCACCTACTTCAACTAAGAAGGGGACTTTTCAAACTTCGAAGCGCCAAGACTCTGCTGTTTTCTCGACCTTCACAACACTTCATTTTCAAACCACATTCCAAAGATCCAAGAGAAGAGATCAATCATATTCAACAGGAATCCGAAGAGAAATTCATCATCAAAGTTCTAGCTGCTTGCCTAGATCGCGTTGTAATCAAAGGTTGATTGTAAAAGTTGTTAAAGTGTTGTAATCGAAAAGTTGTGTGGTCAAAGTGTTGTGATCTCGAACTTGAGTTGTAAGAGTATACTCAAAGATCGTAATGGAGGATGTAAAATGGACGTAGGCTTGACTTTAAGCCGAACCACTATAAAAATTGCTGTCTCTTTTACTTTTTTGCTATTTTCTGTTTACTTTTGTTTCCCGCGCAAACGGGTGGTGCTTTCACTTCATCACAACGTACACCGTGTGTTAGCGTACATTTTCAACGTTAACATTTTGGTGCTTTCACTGAGAATTGAACTCAGGAGCGCTTTCATCATTGCTTCGCAAAGATTAGTTGAGAGTCTCTCTTTAAGAACCAGAAGTCTATCCGAGATTATGGCTCCTGGAAGGAAAGCCAGTAGGAGACAGAGACCAGAAAGAAGTCAGCACGAAGGGAGTCAAGGGACTTCTTCAGGAGAAAACCAAACTTCAGTCTACATCACCAGGGATGAAATGGAGACAATGATGAAAATGCAAGAGAAGATGATACAGAGTTTGTTTCAACAGATTAGTCAACTTGGAGCGCAAAATCAAGGAGCAACTGGAGTTCAGAACAGAGCAGGACCATCTGAGGCAGCGCCAGGGCCAGGGGGCATCCATTTAGAGCACACTGACCCAATGCCGAGGAAAACATCTGGTGGATTAGCAAAGAGGACAAATTCCAGAATTCCCTCGTGAGCTCGGGGGGCAAGTCGAAGACAGCAGACGAGGACTACAACTGGGAGATAACGACAAATTGGTGGAAATGGTCAAAAAAGCTATGAGAGGTGGTTTGGTAAACAAGGACTTGGAAAATGTGAACAAAAGTCCTTTTACCACAACAATCAGACAAGCTAAGAACCCACCAGACTTTAAGCTACCATCATTGGATATGTATAATGGAAGGACAGACCCTACCGTTCATCTGACAAAATATATGAGGCATATGGAAGTGCTGGGGGCATCAGAGGAAGTTATGGCCCAGTGCTTTCCATTGTATTTGACGGATATTGCGGCATTATGGTTCAGATAATTGGAGAATGGATCTATCGAGACATGGAATGATTTGATTAGAAGGTTTATGAGGCAATTCAGGGTTCACATTTCGAGACCTAAGAATGTTATGAGTTTGGCGGCACTGAAACAAAGAGCCGGGGAATCCTTGAGAAGCTTTCTGACGCGATTCAACGCAGCTGCAACATCGGTGGATCGACCAGATCCATCCATGGTCTTGATGGCAGCTGTGTCGGGCATAGCTGACGGTTCAGATTTCAAGAATTCACTGACAAGAGATCCCCCTATCGATCTAGGGGAATTTAACCATGAGGCTGAAGGATTTCTACGATTAGAAGATGCAAAGGCTGAAAGAGAAGAAGGAGAAGGAATCGATGTTTTTGTGGTCAAAGGTGGGAATCATCCTGAGAAAGGTGCAGAAGCTAGAAAAGGTAAACGAAAGGCCGAGGATAACAACGATAGATCAGCACGACAACGAAGGGAACCAAGATTCACCTCATACACAGAATTGAACAAGACTTTGGAGCAGATCTTCCAGGACACTAAGGGACAGGTTCCTTATCGGAAGCCAATTAGGAGAGATCCAACTAACAACAAGAGAAAGTCGGACAAGTACTGCTTATTCCATGAGCTAAATGGACATAGCACAAATGACTGCAGATACTTGAAAGACGAAATTGAGGGACATATCTGGGATGGTTTGCTGTCACAGTATGTGAAAAAGAAGACTGCAACGGTGGAACAAGAACGACCACCACCTGCACCAATTGGAGACGGCTCAGGATCGAGGCGTTAGCTTGTTATCGATTGATTGAGGTTGTGACGAATGAGTGGAAAACTCTACATCGACACAATTAAGTTGTTCACACATGAATGGGACCGCAAACGATCCCTAGGCATGCTCTGATACAACTATAAATCACATCGATGTAGGTGTTTGCGCTCAGACATTAATACTTTGCTTTCATGTTTTACTTCTGATGATTGATTACTTTGCTTTTGTGTTTTACTTCTGATGTTTGAATTTGACTCTACTTTGCTTTCATGTTTTACTTCTGATGTTTGGATTTGACTTTTTCAGACATTTTTACTTTGAAACTCTTCAGTTGAAAGTTTGATTTTGATAATCTTGAGATGGTTAAGCCCCCCCGGGCACACAAACTCGCCTCGAACGGCACCTGACTTCGAACAGTCACAAACTCGCCTCGAACGGTATCCGACTTCGAACAGTCACAAACTCGCCTCGAACGGCACCCGACTTCGAACAGTCACAAACTCGCCTCAAATGGCACAACTCGCCTCGAACGGCACAATACATTTCGCCTCAAATGGCTCGATCACGAACGGTCGTCACTTGGGGTCCACCCCTTAGACCGCCAACGGTCGCACCTTGCCACGAATGACTCGATCCCGAACGATCGTCATTTGAAGTAAGGCTCTTAATCATGAACGGTCACAATTCTCCTCGAATGGCTCGATCACGAACGGTCGTCATTTGAGCTCCGCCACTCGACCGCGAACGGTCGCACTTTACCACAAATGGCTCGATCACGAACGGTCGTCATTTGAAGTAAGGCGCTTGATCGCGAGCGGCCACATTTCACCTAAAATGGCTTGATCCCGAACGATCGCCATTTGAGGTCCTCCCCCTGACCGGGCACGATCGCACTTTACCTCGAATGACTCGATCCCGAACGGTCTTCATTTGAAGTTAAGCGCTTGACCGTGAACGATCACATTTCACCGCAAATGGCTCGATCTCGAACGATCGACGCATGGATTTAGACGCTTGACCGCGAACGGTTGCACTTCACCTCTAATGACTCGATCACGAACGATCGTCATTTGAAGTTAGGCGTTTGACCATGAACGGCCGCGCTTCATCCCAAATAGCTCGATCCCGAACGGTCGTCATTTGGGGCCATATAAAACTGTCAATTCCTTTGCAGGTCATCAACAGGATATCAACATCCAGCTTATGGCATTACAAAACACACCTTCCTACCGCAAGGCATGTTTTGGGCGGCAAGTGTTATCCCGCCTTTTTAGCAAGGCCGTGATACCAAAAGATCGACCGAGAAACCAAAAATAGTTCGTCTCAAAGATTGGTCAACTTAGCATCTAAACAAAGCAAGTCCTTGTTAGGTCATTCTCGACTTACAACCTAAAACCTAGAGTAACTCAATAGTTAACGACCCAGCCTCTTCAAGTAGGTCGCTCACGACCTAACGACTTAGAGGTTCCAGCGACCTAATAATCCCATGAAGGCAACGACCTACTACCTAAAGGAAGAGCGACCTAGCACAAGCGACTTAGCGACTCAATTATTCAGCGACTTACGAGCTAAGAGCTTATGACTACATAGGCCACACCAGCAAGTCTAAACGACCTAACTTCCCCAGCGACCTAACCTCCTACCGACCCAACCTGTTAGCGACCTAACCACCTTGGAGTTCCTACGTGTTAATAAGAAACGACCTATGCCTTGCCTCATCAAGGTTAGGTCGCTCGCGACCTATCCAGATCAAGACCGCTCCCTGCATCGTTGTTCCTTGGGTCGCCAGGCCCTATGTCGTTGCTCCTTAGGTCGCTAACGACATACGACCTACCTCTAGATCGCTCCACTTGATACCTCAACGTGTTTAAGCCGCTTACCATTCCCCTTAGGTCGCTAACGACCTACCCATCTCTATGCCGTTGTTCCTTAGGTCGCCAGACCTTATGCCGTTGCTTTTTAGGTCGCCCACGACCTATGACCTAACCCTTAGGTCGTCCCTGCCGACCTAACTCCAGTTTTTCCCTATAAATACTCCACCTACTCCAACTAAGAAGGGGACTTTTCAGACTTCGAAGCGCCAAGACTCTGCTGTTTTCTCGACCTTCACAACACTTCATTTTCCAACCACATTCCAAAGATCCAAGAGAAGAGATCAATCATATTCAACAGGAACCCGAAGAGCAAGTCATCATCAAAGTTCTAGCTGCTTGCCTAGATCACGTTGTAATCAAAGGTTGATTGTAAAAGTTGTTAAAATGTTGTAATCGGAAAGTTGTGTGGTCAAAGTGTTGTGATCTCGAAGTTGAGTTGTAAGAGTGTACTCAAAGATCGTAATGGAGGATGTAAAGTGGACGTAGGCTTGACTTTAAGCCGAATCACTATAAAAATTGCTGTCTCTTTTATTTTTTTGCTATTTTCTGTTTACTTTTGTTTCCCGCGCAAACGGGTGGTGCTTTCACTTCATCACAACGTACACCGGGTGTTAGCGTACATTTTCAACGTTAACATTTTATTTGATTAGTTTGAATGAGTTTGAATTTGATAAAAATGATAATAATTGAATGAGTATATAGAGTACACCGGTGTGTTTAGCTGTTACTTGCTAAAATTATTTTGAGAAGAAAACATTTTATTTACTTTTCTAATACATGTGCAATCATTAATGGAATAAATAACATTAATTGGAGAGAGAAAATTTTCATTTCTCTCTCTTTAATTAGATCGATGATTTGTTAAATTTCATTGACGATCAATTTAAACATGGCATGAAATGTGAGTATATCCAAATATACTCCAATGTATATTGTATAAGTGTGACATAGGAGAAGTGTGCATTAATGATGTTTCCATTATATATCCCTTTGTTATCCATAGTATTATTTAAAATACGGACATACAAATATATATCTTATATGTAAAAAAATACCTCGATCAAAGAATCAAAGTGAAGTGTTCTTTGGATTTTCAAATATAGCCATGATGATTGCAGAAACTTAAATGCGTGAACCAAATATCAAAGGGCATCATGGGTATTTACAACTTACCGCCAACACGTTTACATATCCACCTAAATTGACGATTGGTTATATGGGTTCATTTATGTTTTTGTAAATGAATAATCTGTCCTTGGTACTACCTGAACTTTCCTACAATTCTTTCATCAACATGGACGTACGAAGAAGAAGAACAAAAGATGTTGAGAGGTAGCAAGTAATAGCCATCGAGAACTAAATTTGTGATGGAAATTGTAGTAAAGAGGAAAAAGGTGTTGTTACGGTGTTGAGTTTCAAAATTTTGCAACATCTACAATTGTTGCTACATTCAAAAGTCACAGCTTTGCTAAAATATGGTAATTTTTTTATTTTATTGATTTATGTTAAGTGAAATCGATGGATTGATTTGTTATTAATCCAATTTGTTATATTATTGATATAATTTGACAGAGTAAAAATATAGGGTTTGAATCCTTCTTACTAGTCATCCTTCACCGTCTCTCAATCTTAGTCGCTATTTAGGTATGATTTTCTTTTGGGTTTGTTAATATTTTTCATTTAATTGACTGTTAAATGGTATATTGTTATCTATTAATTCATTTGATGATTTAATGGTATTACTACCGAACTATGGTATTATTATAAAGTTTAATGTCTAATCAAGTTCCTATCTTAGTTCGTGCTTGGACAAAGAACATGGTTGAAATAGTAGTTGTGCAAGTAACAAAGATTTCAAGACAATTATATGAAAATAGTGATGACTGATTATCTAACAGGTAATTTGCCAAATACCTTTAGAACGTTTATTTGTTTAAGTGTGGATAACAAGTTCTGGCATGAGCAATATATTTTCCTAAGTTCTCCCAACAAGTCCACTGTGATTGTATAAGAAAAGCAATCAGTTTCCATGATTCAGTGAAAATGGGTGAAAACTACCTTTGTTCAACACTATCGTTTAACATTTAGAGTACATGAGATTATTACATTTAAATTCTTGACTATTATTTTTTAATTTTAGTACAAATTCATCTGATATACAACAAACCCAATGTGCTTAAATTTCTTTACTGAACTTTTGGTTTCTTAATAGGTTAACAAAATCACCACAAGTCACATAAGTTGAGATAGAGACCAAACCTCTATAACTGCTTAGTTCGTGGTTCCTCTCCATACTCAACCTGTGGTGCATTAGAGGAAGAAATCAAAACACATGTGAGAAAAAAAGGAGGACTCGCATTCTTTTTTGGATTTCGTCAGCTTGATCTATAACATTTTTAGATGTCATCCTCTTCTATGTATGTATGCTATGTGCTTTTTTTAATAATATGTTCAATTAAAATTTAAGGTGGTAAATTTTGAATTATAGGGTTTTGAGTTGATTTGGATCATTGAAAGAAACTGATTTGTATTTTAGAAACCGCATTTTCAAATTTTTGAAATTTTTTGATTTTAAGATTAGGATATCTTTTTCGGCTTTTTAATATTCAAAATCATGTATATCCATGGAGTATTATTGGTGATGAAAAATCATATTAAAAACCGTAACACTTTTTTATATGCTATGTGGCATCAACATGTTATTTTAAGCTTAGAAGCTTACTCATTATGGTATACATCATAATAAATTTTCAGTTATTGAATTAATGTGAACTCAAATATTTTTTTTCTTATGTTTCTTAATATGTATTTTTGGTAACATATCGAGTTGGGAGCTTTATTCCTACGTATTTTACAATAAGGACTATTCACCTTATCATCTATAAGTGTTTTACTCAATATACACTAACCCAATCATGTTAAATCAATTGTATATGTTATTCAAAATAATTTTTACGTCATATCCAGCTTATCTTGCCTACTTGATCTTTATTATTTTTATTTTGTATTTGATTCATGTGCATATTATATTTTCAGAGGCTACATTTAAACGTGTAAAAAGTCACTTGCATGTCGTACGTATATATTTTGAATATCCATATTTTTTTGATGTATTTAGTTTAATTTCATTAGTAACCGTTGTTACCAGACTTGACACATGTGAACAACTTTTATAATAGTCTTTATTTGTAATAAACTAATAAAACTAAAAATTTCTAATACTATTTAGTTTTCAGGCTTGCTTAAAGGATCTCAAACCATTTATTCTACCTATTAATACCTCAAAATATATTTATCAATGTTGTGGAAAGTGCAAGCACATCTACTTCTTCTGCCACTGGATGTGTGATTATAGAAAAACTGTTTGGTTTAAGATCAAAACCTTTCGCTTCTTTGACTCGAGGCCTAAGGCAGTACCAAGATGATGATAATTTTCAAAAACAAGTCAGCAACTAACATGAAATAATATATTTATTAATTTCGTTCAAATCCAAAGTTGGCTTTTGTTTGGTATACCATTAATCACTAAACGGATACCCATATGGTCACAACTAAGCTGCTACATGTAAAGATGTAAACTAAGGAAGGAATTAACTTATTGGTAAGTATATTTTAGAAAATCCATCATAGTATTATGAACATTTGAATATTATAGCTTGTAGAATTGTTTGTGTTAAATTGTTCATGAAATATTTGCACCAGTTAATAACTATATGAACAATTAGTTATTTATTTATTTCTCTATCAATAGATAGTGACTTATTTTTGAAATGGTACTTTATATACAACATGTCAACAATATATCACATGTCAATAAACGTTCGAATCACGCTACGTAAGTTTCGAACTTGTGACCTCTCACACCAAAGCCGAATCACTTAACCACTTGGACAATGGTGCTTGTAAATAGTCACTTGCATGTCGTACGTATATATTTTGAATATCCATATTTTTTTGATGTATTTAGTTTAATTTCATTAGTAACCGTTGTTACCAGACTTGACACATGTGAACAACTTTTATAATAGTCTTTATTTGTAATAAACTAATAAAACTAAAAATTTCTAATACTATTTAGTTTTCAGGCTTGCTTAAAGGATCTCAAACCATTTATTCTACCTATTAATACCTCAAAATATATTTATCAATGTTGTGGAAAGTGCAAGCACATCTACTTCTTCTGCCACTGGATGTGTGATTATAGAAAAACTGTTTGGTTTAAGATCAAAACCTTTCGCTTCTTTGACTCGAGGCCTAAGGCAGTACCAAGATGATGATAATTTTCAAAAACAAGTCAGCAACTAACATGAAATAATATATTTATTAATTTCGTTCAAATCCAAAGTTGGCTTTTGTTTGGTATACCATTAATCACTAAACGGATACCCATATGGTCACAACTAAGCTGCTACATGTAAAGATGTAAACTAAGGAAGGAATTAACTTATTGGTAAGTATATTTTAGAAAATCCATCATAGTATTATGAACATTTGAATATTATAGCTTGTAGAATTGTTTGTGTTAAATTGTTCATGAAATATTTGCACCAGTTAATAACTATATGAACAATTAGTTATTTATTTATTTCTCTATCAATAGATAGTGACTTTTTTTTGAAATGGTACTTTATATACAACATGTCAACAATATATCACATGTCAATAAACGTTCGAATCACGCTACGTAAGTTTCGAACTTGTGACCTCTCACACCAAAGCCGAATCACTTAACCACTTGGACAATGGTGCTTGTAAATAGACAGTGACTTGCAAGCCTTGACACCTCCTCTTTGCAATAAAAAGAACTCAGGATCCAAATTTTACTTCAAACCCATTGTTTTCAGGCTTGATTGACTTCTTTGCTTCACCGTAACTACAGCCGTAGCCTCTATAAAAAATACAGAGATCGTTACTTGCTTCCTTGCCTTAAGCTATACAGACCAGTACAATCTGTTACTACTTCGATCAACATGACAACAGATACAAACGGATACAAATGGAGATGGACGAATCTACGTATCCAATTACGTAAAGGGACAAATATTGAATTTTACAATTCTTTTGAAAATTTTGTTATGTCATAGGTTTGTCCGTATGCATCTGCAGTGATAAAGTAAATAAATTATCTCGCGAAGTTATGCTTGATATACATGAAATATGATGAGTGTTTTTGGTTAAGATAAGGATTTGGGTTTTCATGTATTCTCTTTGAATGATGTTGCTAACATTTACTCCACGGTGCTTTTGCTTAATAAATAGACTAATATAAATTGTGTGTCACGAATGGCATATAGCTTCTTAACTTACTTCTAATTATTATTTTATTTCTATATGTTGATTTTACAATTGGTTGATAAAATTAGGTACATCATTCACCTATAGATTTTGCAATTGCCATTGACAGTCGGGTATTTAATTCTTTCAGTACTCATACTGAACATTCTTTATGAATAAGATATACTAGAAATTTAGGTGGCATGGAGTATTATGGAACCGAAAATTGGACAGAATGACACTAAACAAAAATTTATGTTATGCGAGGTATTATTGCCAATAATAAGAGCGCGCTAGAGGAATTATTTGCTGAAATTGCTGAGCATTCTCATAAATACAGTTCCCATATAAATGCCATGGCAACTGCATTGCAACAGTTTTTACTTCATTATGGATATATTTTTTCCTCTGAATAGGATGGTTTGATAAAGTGTGAGATGTTTTGCACCTGCATTAGTATAATTTTTTATGCCATTGCATGTAACCTTAAGCATATAAATTGTGTTGGAAATACATCGATGAAGTATGATCTCGACCAAAAATATGGATGTGCATATTAATAGTTTGCATATATTATTAACATAGCGAACGGTAGTTCAGATAAATAGTAGACTTTAGTCCCTCCTTGAGTGCAATGTCCTTTTACAAGTAAGTCCCTTCTTTTATATACAAGTAAATTGCAATGTGATACCTTAGACCCAAATATGCATATATGAACGCCTATACATCCACATATACTTCTCTGTGGGTGTAACACATACACGAATGAGGTTGGTGCATTACATGGTCTGTGTCACCATCACACATCATTAAGCAAAAGTCATTATGCTTTTACCTAGCTCATGCTTGTTTATGAACATTTCTGATGTCTCAGATAGCTCATTCATCACACATATATCAGTTGTTCTAAAAGCTCATGATCACGCATATATAAGTAGTTTTGATAGCCCCCACCTAACTAAAGAGAACAGATCTACATTGATATTATGCTTAGATGGGTTTTACATTTTGAAATTTCCAGAGTAAGCCAATCTTTAACCCAATACAATTTTCACTGAGTATAACAAAAAACAGGCAAATATTATCAAATACAAATAGTAATAGGTAGTAAGGAAAAAGTTGTAATATTTATTAACATATTTGATTTAACCATTAATTTTTTTTTCATATTATTATATTTGATTAGAGTAACATATTTACAAACAGCAATAAAAACCAGATGCAAATTCTTTAATTTCCTTCAATATTATGTGCTATATGTCTTATTTATGTGTTATCTATCGTTATACAATACTGTATTATTAGGTCTGTCGACATTGCTGGAGGTTGGTGATTGAAGCATGCAGGGCCAACTACAATGACTAAAGCAACCTAAGCGTTAATCCACATCGTAGTATCAGACAACTAGCTATGAAAACATGCTACCCCCATAAAGTGCTATAGAGAGGTGAGAGGTGGGCTACTGATCAAGTTTCATTTGTTCCCATGTCTAAGCAGAACATGCGCCAATTGCATACGGAACAACTAGGAATTTTGTCCATGAAAAGAGCAATGATACATGAGTTCTCAGTGCCTACAATTCTCAAGGAATCAGCTGACCTTACTTCATCAGCAATTAACCACAATGTCACCTCTACTGAAGTGCATAGCCAAATAGCAATGCGTGTGTACCAAGGAAGTATCAGAAGGAAGTAGTCATGCACTAGCAAGACTTATAACTGTTGTCTCAAACAATGTAGAAATTAAGCACATTGATTGCCAGTATGCCTGAGATATAAACTTGTATATTTTGTGATATAAAATTGTAATCATTGCTACTGTAAATATTTTCAATTATGCACTTTACCATTTGCAAAAACATATCCAAATACACATTCACAAGTGTAAAATGATACAATCAAAATGATTAATTATACAATGTGGTGTACTTTTACTTGTTCAAATGGGAAAAAGTATATTGTTTTCTCCTAGTATATAAGTTGGCCAGTATGTTTTATGCCCTATTAGCTTTGTATATTCAACTTCATAATATAAAAGTAAGCAAGTATTTTCTCCTAATATAAGATCAATACTTACATGAATACCTTGACTAATTTAAAGGCCAAATTCATGTATATTTACTTTCAATATCAGTACCAAATCATTACATAATCAATAAAACATGTAGCGTATTTGTACTAGTAACATGGGTTGCTTTCATGAAGCCATGTGAAGCAATTACTTAATTAAGCTGAAAAGTAGAGCTTTTAATCTAAAAGGCTGAAACTTCAACCGTAGGATAAGAGTTAATTAGGAACTCTTGTTAACTTTATCATTCTAAATTTAAAGTAGAGCTTTCATGAAATCCTGTTAACTATTATTCTAAATCTGAAAGTACATATATTTTACAACATTTAATAACTCATTAACACAAATAAAAATCTATTATCAACTGAGAATTTATAGCTATATTTTTAAGTTCAATAAAAAATAAGTAATTGATAAAATCCTTCACCATCGTAATACATGGATATTTTACTAAAATGTAATACAAAGAAGCAGTTCAATAAAGATGGAAGCATAAAGTAGCTCATTCCAAGCATTTGGAACTCCTATTAACCACTAATGTTTGCAATCATTCATAAAGCGAGACTCGTATTACCAAGATGGGTATCAATCTACTCTAAGTTAGGACAGTTTGTTAATATGTAGTAATGTTATCAGTTTTAATGTCGTCTTCAGTCCATTTATCACTATTTTTGTTCGGGTATGGGCCTCCTTGGATACTTTGACCCATTTACATGTGCTATTAGGTGACTCCCCCTGTTCATTTTGACTGCATTAATATAAAGAATATTCATAACGAACAACCGTAATGTATATTGAATAAGATGAATGAATGAACATGAATATAACTACTTATTGATGCTTTGATGGAGAAAGGCCTTGAAAGAAAAGTTTGATTTACAACATCAACTTTATGTATTGCACTACCAAACAAGACATGGTACACCATCAACATGTTATATTTCTCTACAAAACGATTTAATAGTTGCTTGGTTTCTTTATCCGTTTAATTATTTTTTAAATAGCTTGGTCTCAATCATGTTTTGATGAATAGTTGATTTGTGCATGTACGCACATAAATTATGCAACATTATGTAAACATCAAAATTATTTTTAAAAGATCCAAAAAATCTTACAAACAGTATCTTATAATACCAATTTCTTCTATGCATGTGCATCGTACGTGCCAAAGTACTCATGTATAATTGTGCTTATACATATATGTACATATCAATGTGTTAAAATTAAGTTTCACTAATTTAAAAGTTTCTAATTAGAAACAATAATTTTGAACCTAGTTTCAAAGTTTATGATACATAAAAGCTCATTTTATAAATCTTAAGTTATATTTATATAATGCTTATACATTTTTTTTTTTTTGAAAGATATAATGCTTATACATATATATATGTACATATACACACACAAACACGCATATACTAATCATTGTAAATAATGTTTTAAACTTAAAGTTACATCTGTATGGTTTAGCATATGCTTTAAATAAAGCAACAAGTTGAAGTCTAATCCTAAGGTTTATGATATTTTGCACAAAAGTCTAATTATGTTTATAAAGTTTTTTTAAAACTTTTTTTTTTTTTTTGAAATGGTACTTTATATACAACAAATCATTGGGACAACATATCCCATGTCAATAAACATTCGAAAGCAAGTTTCGAACTTGTGACCACTTGCACCAAAGCCGAATCAATTAACCACTTGGACAATGGTGCTTGTCAAGTTTTTTTAAAACTTTCAAACAAAAGTATGCGATAACCATAAGATTTTATTCAATATAACAAACATAAAACATATATATGTATACAAACAATAATAAACTATATATATTTTCTATTGAACCAATGATAGAATTACATTATTAATTAAAACTTTGGTTTCAATTGAAAGTTTTTTATTTAAATAGAAAAGTTTAGACAAAAACAAAAATAGATAGGACAAATCTGTCATATACATATACATATACATATACATATACACACACACACACACACACACACACACACATACATACATATATATATGTTGCAAATATTTCAGATCTAAATAATATAGACAATATGAATAATTAATTAAATATGAAATCATATGATATAGATCTAATAATGACAAGATTGAATCTAGATCGAAAAAATATAGTGAACATATATAATTAATTAAGATGCAGTAAAGGAGGATCTAATCTATGTAACCAAATAAAAAGATATTCTAGTGTGGTGAAATATGCGATGGATCCAAATCATAAATAAAATGTGAATGATGAATAAATAAAATTAGAATTATTAGCTTAAGATGTTGTCAAGAGAATGCACCTTGAATGAAGAAATCTCCTTAGAACTCTAATATCCTACCAATTCCTTGCAAGAGATGGATGAATCGCTTTTTTATTTATTTTATCTGATGTTTTTTTAATTGGGAGTTGAAAGAATTTTGAAACCTTTACTTGTTTTCTGCCATGGAAGGTTAGAAGGATAAAAAAGAAAAAATGAATTAGAAAGAATGAATTGATTTTAGAAAATGAATTTGTGGATATGTTTATAATTGAAAGAATAAACCTTTCATATTTTTTAATTAAAACTTTCATAATTAGTTCCTTTGATTATCCCTCTATCTTCACACCTCTCTATTCACATTGGTTACATTCAACAATATATTAGAGGTTGCAATTAAAACTGCTGAAGTACGTTCACATAATGAATTTTTTTACGGTGATGCATGATAAGGACCAGAAATTACCTACTGAGCGCCTTGTATCTCTAGATAAACTATACCATAAGGTAGACACAACTGACTCATTGCCAGAACATAATATGAATTATGTGGAACTAAGTACCAACAACTCTTGCTAGCATCATCAACCTCAAAGGTAAGCTAAACCCAAGATTGTGCATCCCACTTTGTGTTTAGCCATTCCCGATGTCGAGGCCACGTTCGGCATCTCTCACACAAGTTTTCATCACTCGAACAAATCACGAATCCTCAAATGGATTCCATTATCTCGAATTAGTAATGAATCTCTACATGGATTCGAGCATCTTAAACAGATCTCAAATTTCCACACAGATTCCTACATAAATCCTTTGATGAATGCTAATGATGTCCTCTCTCTTGGAATACTCCTCAAGATAGTCGGTCACACACAATAACATCGTCTGAAATGTTAATAATGACCTCTTTCTCGGACTTAACCTTAGAATAGACAGTTCAACTCTATAACATTTCACTTAATAACTGCTTCCAGAATTTGAATTGCGTATATGGTTTTGAACTGGCTACGGGTTTGAGTTATCTCATATAAGTACACTTTTCCCACTTACCAAACGCTCCAAAACCAATCAATAAATTTTTGGTTAACTTAATTCCGATTCTTCTGGAAGTAATCAAAAGCTAAGGACGTTTCGTACAAGTGCTCATCCTCGGTGATTCTCATTGGTATGAAATGGCGAAGCTTTTGGATACTTCCTAAGTTGATATTAGGTCAAAACTAATAATCGACTAATCAATTATCTAGTCAAAAACAATTGCTTATAAAAATAAATGTTCGTATACTTGACTCGTTTTTGATATTTCGACTTAACTATTTCTCATTCAAGAGGGAAGATAGGTAAGTTAGAGCACTGGTTGCATATCAAAGCCTTGCCTAGACACTTCATTCTTAAATCACACAAATCGATAAATCTACTTATCGGTTTTTAGTGTTAAGCATAGCATTAATGATTTCCATAAACAGATAAGTAATCAACATGATTAATATGTTTCTCATTTTCCTGACTTAACTATTCCTCGGTCAAGAGAGAAGCCGATATGTTAGAGCTCTATTGCTTATATTCCTACTCGAACATAAATCTTAACTCCCATAAAAGTGAGGTTTTGGCCACTTTTCAAAATGTTAATTAACATTTTACTATCCAAAATTTTTATGGCAACAAAAATACATATAAAATATTGTAAATATGGTAGGAAACCCCTAAGGATCTCTATATAAAGTTCAATAAAAATCACCAAAAATAAGGCAATTCACAAGTGCATATATAGCGAATATCATTATATGTGCACTTTCAAATCCGAGTTCGACCTAAACCAAAGTCCATCTATAACCTAGGTGCTTTGTTTCAAGGTCTTGTTATAAGTCATAAAAGTCCAATTAAGTCCATTCCATGTCCATAGACATGGATCACATATGCTTCTAGTTTTCAAAACAAAAATCAAACTAATGTTTTCAATAATGTGAATAATAATTTAAATTGATGTGAATATTAATTAAACAATTTAAATACAATCATACCCAAACAAATATGGGTTATATTTTCATTCAAAGAGGTGTGTTAACTCACCTTTAACCTAGCAAAAAACCAAGATCCAAGCACCCAAGTACAAAACCAACCTTGCGACCTCCTTTCCTTCCCTCTTTCCTTTACTTCCACTTGCTTTTGCCTCCTCTAAAAACCCCTTTTATCTTATGGCCTTTTAGGATATGGTGAGTTGCGCCATTCTTTCTCCAAAACTAATTAGGTGGACGGTGTTGTAATTTTCTCCCATGGCTTCACTCCAAATTTGAGTTGTGGATAAGTTTTGCAAAAAATTTCTTTAGAGCATAAAAGAAGAAAAAGACATGGAAAGAAATTGGTTTTAGATTTGTGAATTTGTGATTTATTATCTATGGTATGCCTCTCCTTATATAGGCTCAGGAAAGGTGCTCTTTAAGCTTTCTCTCACCCCCCATTGCTATGCCATGGAAGACTCACCTTCCATCACTTCTTCTTTAGGAAAATTCCGTTAATACCCTTAACGTGATAATATCCCTTATCCATTTGGAAGGTTCTAGAACCTTCAATTGCTTTATGAAGAGGAGTGTGTGTTAGTTGCTAATTGTTCATAATATCATTCGACAAGTGCATAAGAGTTCAAACAACTTATATCGGTCGAAAAGCTGTTTACCGATAAACCGTTTCCAGTCACATTATCGATTTTCTTTACAGACTATATTTTTGTAAACAATTTTCAAAAACAAGTTTCCTATCATTGTTAATTAATTGAATGATGTCTAACAAGGTTATAAAATCATATTTATAACACTTAATTATATTTTAAAACATTTCGATATTCGAAGACGAAGTGTTTGAATTTCCCTTTCGCTACATTCTCCCTTACGTAGAACAATTTGTCCTTGAAATTCAAATAATAACGATAACGAAATAAGACTAAAGAACAAGATACACATATAGAGTATTTATAAAACTATATACAAACTAAACTGTAAATAAAATGTATACAAAGCAACTCCACCTTAAGCAGTGAGTACATTACAAAAGATAAACGATACTAAAATAAGAAGGAACCCCTAGTCTATAGCCAACCTTGGATAGAACTCCTTCAAACTATCCTCCCAAGCATCTTCGCTCCACGGCATTTCTAACCTTAATAAAGAGAATCACACACAATATTCAAATAATATTTACAACCATTAGCAACCATTGCTCATGGTTTGCTCAGGTTCAAAACTCTCCCATCGCTTAAGGATGATAAACAATTTACTAAGCATACCTTAAATCAACAGCCTTAGGTTATTACTTAGACGATTATTCATGCTACCTCATAAAAAATCGAAGGGTCATTACCCAAACTCTTCATAAATCAATAAACATAGTATATAAATGTAATAAAGCTCGTACGATGCACATGGACTGTCCATACACAATATCCAATGTGATCACTTGCTTAATCACATATAATTCACTTATAGACTAGTATAGATCACTTGACCTCTCTGGTGCGGATTTTGATTTGGTTCCTTGATTAGAAACCTCCATTCTCCTGACATAGCCATATACTATGATAGAAAACATCAGATCATATCATGATTCGTATTCGCCTTAAGAATCAAGTGAAAAATCATTGTTCGGACCGATGTAAACCACCTCAAAATACGTACTTGAATACTGAATCAAAAACAGTCAATGCGAACAAAATGATCAACGTACAACTTAGCTATTTTTCCTATTAGTTTCTTAACTACACTTCTATTAACATATATTTCTTTATACAAATAGTATGTCATTCCATACTTAAATCACTTATGAACCATTTCATAAAAACCTAAATTTAAGTTTATCAACATTTAATAATTTAAGTTCATACTCGTATAGTACTCCATTCCATCCTAAAAGCATACACAAAACATTATTTTGTTTTACTTAACAAATATGATCAATAATTTACTTGTTTTAACTTAGCACCTTTTCAAATTCAATGTTATATAAACTCAACTTTATATTTTCAAAAACATTTAACTACAGGTTCTACAACGATTTGGAAGTTTTCGACTACCCATAATCATTAAGAATCCCGTTTTATTTTAACGGATAAAAAATACCAAACAACATATCATATCATGATGTACATATCGTACTTTCCTAATGCATGAGCTAAATGTGTCTACGATACAACTTAACAAGAAAATTTTATAACTAAACACCGGTCTTCATTTCAAAAAAATTTGAAATAATATATACATATACCTTTTATATATCAAATCATACATTTGGTATTAAATCAAAATCTTTTTACTAAAATAACTATGTAACATTCTCCACTCAGAAACCCGAAAATGAATGTCGATAATGCTGCAGTCATCGTTGAAACTATTTTCAAGTGACAGAAGTGAGTTCAGTACACTTAAACCATACTTTTGGTACTTAACCAAAATCATTCCAAAGTAGTATCAAATACTCTGCATAAGAATATTAAGTATCATGATCTTGATTTCCTAAGCCAATTTCCCATATATTCACTTTTAAATAATACTATTACTATTTTTGCCTAAATCTTGAAAAAGATTTTAAAAGACACCGGGATTTAAGTTCTCAAATTCTCATTTTAAATACTTTTCATTTATAAACCATATTTTATAAACTATACTTAAATAAAATCACCTCTTATATAAATCTTTTCAAAAATATTTATTTTCAAAATATTCTATCTTTCCCTTTTGGCTATAGTAAATATCTTTTACTAAATTTAACTTCTAACCAAACATTATCACCGAATGCCTTATAGTCAAACCGTGACACTTAATTTACAAGGTGTTTATTTTAACGTACTAAAAATCATTGTCAACCTAACCCATGATGTAAAAAAGTAAAAATAGTCATAAACTGGTTAAGCACCAACCAATAATATACAATGCTCCTAAATTGACCGAGCATGATTTAAACAATCGTCAAGGTTATGGGATATGAAATTATGAGAAGCGCTAGACTCAATTAAACATGAATAAGAAAGCCATAAATAGAGGGTATACCCTTAAGAATCTGCTTCCGTTTCTCAACAGTGGAAATAGCAAAGACCCAAGGCTGCTCCTTTTTCTTGAGCATAGGATATGTCTCTAACAAAATGGCTAGGCCGATGACAACTCTAACAGTCCCTCTATGCCTTAACCATCTGGCCTCCTCTGCCCAACCTATACTAATAGAAAAGTGACCCATCTTCCCACACTTGTTGCATATAAGGTTATACCTATCAGCCAAAACTTGCACTTTTTATCCTCGGCTGGTGCAGAAACAATAGGCCTTGGTTCCAAAATCACAAATCTCAAACCCATATTCAACAAATTCACAAAAGATCCTATAAGGTGATTAGTCATGTCTCGCTGAAACTCGGGATGCATACCTACCATAAACATCTCATTCTTTTTTGGCAGCATGTCAACAAATCCTATCCCGAACCAAGACAAAGCAATGAATCGGTTCTCATAATCCACTACTGTCATGGCCCCCGCTTCAAATCCAAGAAGCTCCTAAATAATAGTCTTTCTAGATTTTGGAACAAACTTCATCGCAAACTCATCTTTAAATTGGACCCAAGAGAAGTCATTCTCTCGAACATTAGCTGTAATAAAACTCCACCAATCTATGTCTGAATCTATCAGAAGTCGTGATGCCAATCTATGCTTCATTGCATCACCTAGCTACATATCTCCAAATATCTGATCGCATATTCTAAGCCAAGATTGGACTTTTGTAATAGTCTTTGTGCCACTAAACCTTTTACCCTCCAACCTCTCATAATCATGGTAGAGCAAAACAAAACTCATCTGAGGCCTGAACTGCACGACCTTTTCTACAACATTTTCCTTTGGTTCCTTAATTGGAACAACATTTCTCGAAGCTCGATTCCCATCAATCACGACAGTACTACTCTGACCACCTCTAGCATTGGCAGCTCTAGTACTCATAGTTCTTACTACCTAATCAAAGAAAAAATTCTTTAGGACACAAGGATAAAGTTATTTCAAAAAGAGGGTTACTAAGGAAGTGATATTTATGAGGAATAATTTTAAAATCTACTTTTCAAAATACAAATATGCTCTCATATGTATAATACACTTGACTCATTCTAGGGTGTCGCTTATCCTATCTTTAATGAGTTATACCCAACTAAATCCAAAGTGTTCACTCAACCTTGATCACCGATACCAAATGTAACAACCTAACTTTTCGACTCTTGAATGTAGACACTATCCACGATATTCGTGTACAGAACAACCAAGTATCGAAAAAACAGAATGTTAAGGAAAAAGAAAAATAGAATAGAACAAGAAAGAGAGAACGTGTCAGGACCCGATTTTTCGTCTTCCGAAAAATTCAACATCGATACTCACTTTATCGACTGCCGAGAAATCGAACGACGGAAAACCGAACACTGAGGGTTTTAAAAAGAATTTAAGAAAAGAAAGAGGGAGAAGAAGAGATAAGAAAGATAGAAGATAAGAAGAGAGAAGAAAAGAGAAAGAAAAATAGAGAATTTGAAAATAGAACGGAAAGAAAGAAACAGAAAGAAAACAACAGAACAACATCAGAATCTCACAATTCGCAGCGGAACAACATATAATAATAAATGAATAATCTTTAAACAAAGAACTATATCAGTTATTACATTTCATCATATTACATTACATCACATCATCAGAGTGTACAACAACAACAACAAACAGTGGAAAAAGAAATACTATATACTAGTAATACGCCATGCCATCCAGCTTGCCTCCTGCAACTCCAGAATATCCAGAATATCCTGATAAACCTTAACTCTTGACTGCCCGTGTGGAAATTGGTGGGCACCCAGAGTTTAGGAAGGAAAACAATAAACTCCGAGTCAGTCATGTGACTGGTGTGAGAACTCAAAACAGTTTATTTACTTTAAAATCAAAATAGAGGAATATTTTTAAATTCAATTCGCAATGCTTTTAAAAATGAGACTACCATAAGGCCTCCCGCACACACACACATGCAAATGCAGAATCGGAGGAGATTTCTCCTTATGATAGTCAAAGATGCTTGATACGCATTTAAAATAACATTTGATATTATTACTAGTGCATAATGTAGGAAAATCATTTCAAAAGTAAAGATATAAATCTTAGCCAACATACGACCATTATCGTATGCCTACTATAGCTATCACCCAAACAGTGGGGCGCCACCATAAGTGAATGATAGGTTCTACAACTAATACCGTACAAGTTTCATATTGTTTCTTTGGATTTCCAACAAATGGTCAGGCCAAGGAACTTCCCATTGCCACATGAGAATGCCTCTGGATGGACATCCCCGAGAACCAAACCGGATCTCTACCAACACAAGGCCGGGTTACCCCTAACTGAGTAACAACTGACCGAATATGCCATCCCCCGGTCCTTTGGGACCTTTATCACCGAGATCTCGTAATCAATTCACACAATCATAATAATAAAGTGTTTCAACATGAGTAAGTATCTGGGCTCCATACCATGATACCACCCTTTTCCAGAAGGAAATGCACATATCCTAAAGGGCGCTACCCCTCATAACCTTGCTGCATCTTTCCTGTTTTGACCATTTCCGGGATGTGAGGCTCGACGAAGTCACGTCCACAAAAACATACTTTATACAAAAGCCATGCTTTGGGTCAACAAATGATCAACACAATGATCACCAAGATAGACGATCAAATAAATGATCCTATCACAAATAATCAACACAATGATCATTTCAGCAACACTTAGCATGTCACATTACCAAATTGGGAATATATCGCTGATAACTTCAACTATATAACCTCTGAGCTCGTACGTCTCAGAGAAGGGTGTTAAGCTAAAAGAATAAATTCTCCGCCACCAACAGAAATATATTTGAAAGAAATCGGCTTTATATCTCAACTTGTAATGTCAGGCATACAATCCATACAAGTCTGTTCCGGGATCGAACAAAACCGAAGGCACTTACAAAGAAGTCCTTGCAATCCGGATATCCACAATCCTGATCGGATTTCCCATCACTTATCGAATCTCTATACCAGGAGCTACCCAGTGCAGAGACAATCGACAGGTCATCCTATCGCTCTTGCAAATACCGGTCTTCAACACCGATCTTCAAATGCTATTCACAACGACGTATCACGTATTCGGAATGGGTTATACGACCCCATGGTCCTTTCCCGGTTAACCCGAATAGCGAGCGCTTATTCAAAAATAAGTGTGACATTCAAATTCAAACAAATCACATCGAATACCCATTCAAAGGGAAATATTGATAGTCGGCTATTGAACTATCAATGGATATGCATACATCACCAGATTCCAAATAATTTTCCAAATTATTTATTTTCCCAAAATATCTTTACAAGATATCTAATTTCAACACTTCAAAAATAAATCAATATTTATTTTTAAACAAATTCCACTTTCATTATAAATTCCATAATGAATTTATATTTCAAATATCCATACATATACGATTTCAATTATCCATTTCAATTTATCTTCAAAAAGATAAATTCTAATTATTCACTTCATATTGGAAAACATTTCCATACTTATTTATTCATAAGTAATTCACAAATCTTTTTATTTTCAACCTTGGAAAATATTCAATATACTTAAGTCGAATTAAGTATATAATTCATTCTTTAAGGAAATCATTCTCTTAAACATATTTATTTGGGCCAAAACGAATGTTGCGTAAAACATCGTTACGACAACCCAAAATCACTAGTATAGGGATTCGAAATTAAAATAGATATATAAATCCCAATACTATATAAAACATTTCCTTTCGGAAATCATTTACTATAACAACAGTGTTATAGTCCACCATTTCCTTCTATTTCTCGAAACATCTATTTCAACAATAAATGTTGAAATCTATGGTTTCGAATCTCAACGCATTTTAAAACATCGTTAGATAGTTTTAATTCTATTTAAACATCACATTCAAACATTTTCTTTAACGTATTATTCGCTATTCAAAAACGTGAATATACTTCATTAACAAATTTCATCCTTTTTATTCATTTTATTTTAAAGGATTATTCACTGTCTAAAACGTGAATATAACTCCATTAATAAGTTATAACAATTTACTTATCAAAATAAGTCGTTTGCGAATTTATAAAACAACGTTTATAAATTCCATTTCTATTTATTTTATAACAACTTCCTTTAATAAATTCCTTTATTAACCTATTCCAGTTTATAACTCAATTATAAATCAAAAGTTCACATTATAAGTTAAATACTTATAAAAACGATTGTTTACAAAATCGTTCTTTTAAACTTCCCCAAATTTAAATCTTATAACTTATAAGATTCATTTATTTATCCAAAACCATTATTTTAATAACTTAATAAATTTTATAAACCTACTGTTTATAAAATTTCATTTATAACTTCACAGTTTATAATTCTATAAATTTCATTCATTTATGAAATTCATTTTCACTTCATTCAAACACTTATAAAAACTCGTTTTATAATGTCAATATTTCAATTTATAAATATCCATTTATAAATCTCTTAATATAAATCAATTTATATAATTCTTTAAAACATCTTCAAATTCCTTTATAATTTCATCACTTCGATTTATAAAATAATCAAATTTTATAAATCCTATATTTAAACTCTTATAATATATTCAAAAATCCAATCTAAACTATTTTATAAAATCATTAGTTCATATTTCTCAAAAATCAGCTTTTTAACTGTATTTCACAAAAACCATAATTTTATAACTTTAAAAATTATAGCGTTTAATTATTTAAAATGGATCAATTCTAAAAATATAGTATATTTTCAAAAATCACTTTAAAAATCATTTAAAATCCCAAAATCTGGGTCCAATGATGCTACACACCAAATAGTCAATCACGACAAACAACGATATCATATATCGATATGATAATCCATCAAATATCAAAATATCTGAAATCAAATAAAAACTGTTGAGGAATCCAGTTGGATCCCTCCAACCTGTTTTCCTGCATCCACAAACATTAGCACAATACCAATTTCGCTCCAGTACGAAATTATCGCGGTATATGTTTTTATTAAATATTATCCGCTTAATAACGGCGCAATAGGGTCTCATCCGCTAAAAAATACGGGGAATCAACAACTGCAATATATACATATGCTAATATATATATATTGATATTATATATAATACCAATTTCACTGTTTATGAAATATTCGCGGTATATGTTTTTATTAAATAACATCCGCTTACTAACGGCGCATAATGTCTATTTTAACAATAAATAGATATCAATCATCATTCAAACATGCATTCAAATATTTTAAATCTAACTATTTAAAATAAAATCGAAACCGATTCGATTGAGTGAGAAGTTCTCACCTTGATTTTAATTTCCGTTTTAGCGATTTATTTCGAATAAAATTAAACGGACGTTTAATTTTACCCAAAATTCTCACTAACTCCAAACGACTCCAAACCAACTCCATCGCGTATTGCTCGTTCATACGATTCCAACGCAACTGGTTTCGCGCGTTTTCGACCTCGTATGAAAAAGTTATGCATATTTGAAGTTTGTACACGATTTTTAATAACAATTACAACATAACTTTTAAAATTTTAAACTTTAATTATTTACAACCTTTGGATCTATGCCCCCCCCCTCATCAGGCCCGTGCGTATCATCTTCCTCTCCACGCAAATTCTACAACCAACCACGCACAAACTAACCCAACTCTTCAATACTAGGGTTTAATATTGCAACTCGATCACTCGACTAAACTTCGATCAGGGAGTTGCAAATCGAAGGCCTTCACCTACTCAAACTTCGGCCATAACCCTAGAGAGCTCGGCCCCCTCCTCTGCATGAAAAGTCGTGCGCAAGTCCCAGGCGTCGGCCTCCCCTAGCTCCCCCTCCGTTGCACCAAAATCCATCATCACCGTATAGATCTCTAGCTCTCTTCATGCTCTTCGACTTCCGTGTTGAACACTTCGCGTGAATGTCAACGGATTGTGAATGATTGAGGGAAGAAAGGGATTAAATTCTGGCCATTCATAGCAAGGGTGGCGGCTGCAGTTTATTTAGGGTTAGGGTTTTGTAGATTTTTTTTTATTATTATTATGTGAGAGGTAGGGGTCTATTTATAGGGAAAAACGAAACACTATTCATTCCGGAAATTCCGAACTCCGATTTACGCGCCGTAACTGACGTTCCTAGGGTTTATCCCACGTTCCGGACACAATGGAACAGGTTTCGGAAGCTAATTCGAACATCTGTGCGAGTTATGGCTATAAACGTTCGATTTAAATTAAACCGATTTAAATCGATTTCTAGGCGTTTTAATTCGTACCGGACAAACGGTAAATTCAATTGACTTGAAATTTGAAACCTTACAATAATATCACATTACGGATCCGATGAAACTGGTTTCGTCGAAATCCGAGACTTTTTGAAAAATGGCTATTTTAACTCGCCAAATTTAAATTAAAAATAATTCGATGCGTTTCGAGCTGCCACAATCAAACGATAGCTCCGATTGATACGAAATTTGAAATCCGATAATAACTAACTATTATGGATCCAATGGAACTAGTTTCGTTCAATTCTGAGACTGTTCAAAAATTGGCTATTTTACAGTCGATTATTAAATATTAAAATATTCAATTTTCACAAATTAACTTTTAATTCGATTTTAAAAGTTCTAAAATATCATTCTAACTCCAATATGATAAAATAAAATTTTACAAATCATTTTCAGTCATATTTAACTCAATTTTCAATTATTTCCATAATTTAACATATTAAATTATCGATTTAATTATCCAATTAAATTCAATTATTCAAATTAAAATTTATTCGACTTATAAATTTCACTTATTAATATTTAAAATTAATTAAATATTCAAATTTTAATTAATAAAAATTCTGGGTCGTTACAGAACGCAACATTAGAATCTCACACGATAATATATAATATCGAAGGAATAGTACAAAGGGTTACTCCAAATACAGAAATTTCAAAGTTACCAAAACAGAAGTACGATAATCAGCCTAGGCAGTTATAAATACATGTCTTCATAATGCTGATATATATATATATATATGATATGTAGCAAAAATAATAATGCTATGGTAAGTGATCATTCAGCTTCTCTCCATAGGCTCCAAAGCATCCAAAGCTAAATCTGAAAATGTACATGGGCTGACCTAAGCATTATAAGAAAATATATCCGGATAAGTCTGTTAAACCAGCATGAGAAACTCAAAAAATATGTATTAAGTAACTGTAACCATTGAGACCGTACAGATTACTGTAACAATTTTCCCCTCAAAAGAAACCAACCATTCATTTAGTTTAATATAGTAATATTAAAGGTAATGTCAAAAGTGTAAAATATAAGTCATATTAAATAGCTAGAATGGTTAAGTTGGTTATATTCAATAGCATATTAGGGGTTGCAATCAAAATCACTAAAGTATGTTTGCATAATGGATTTTTCTACGGAAATGCTTCCAGTAAATTGAAGCGAATCTCCATGACAAGGACTATAAACTACCTTTCGAGTGCCATATATATCAAGACAAAATATACCGTAAGGTAAACACAACTGGTCCATTGCCATAACATAGTATAAACAGCATGGAACCAAGTACCAACAACTCCTGCTAGCATCATCTATAAGCATCTCTAGTTAATGGAGTTGATATACCCTCAAAGGTTGGTTAAACCTAAGATTGTGCATCCTACTTTGTGTTTAGCTATTCTCGATGGCGAGGTCATGTTTGACATCTTCACTCGAGTCTTTATTGCTTGAACAAAACACGAATCACCAAATGGATTCTATCATCTCGAATAGATCATGAATCGCTACATAGATTTGAGCATCTTGAATAGATCTCGAATCTCCATATAGATTCTCGCATAAGTCTCCAAATGAATGTTAACACTGTCCTCTCTCTTTGAATAATTCTCAAGATAGACAGTCCTACATGATGGCATCATTTGAAATGTTAATACTGACCTCTTCCATGGAGTTGACCTTAGGATAGATATTTCAACTCTATAACAATTCAATTCATAACTGCTTCTAGAACATGGATTACGTATATGGTTTTGAAGTAGTTACAGGTTCGAGTCATCTCATATAAGTACACTTTTCCCACGTACTGGACACTCCAAAACCAATAGATGAATTTCTGGTTAACTTAATTCAGGTTCTTTTAGAAGTAAGCAAAAGCTAGAGACGTTTCATACAAATGCTCCTATTTGGTGATTCTTATTGGTATGAAATCGCAAAGCTTTTAGATACTTCCTAAGTTGATATTAGGTCCAATTTGATAATTGACTAATCGATTATTTAGTAAAAAACAATTGCTTATACAAATCAATGATCGTAAACTCAACTCGTTTTAACATTGCAACTTAACTATTCCTCATCCAAGAGTGAAGTCAGGTAAGTTAGAGCACTGGTTGCATATCAAACGATTGCTAGGACACTTCATTGTTGAATCTCAAATATAGATAAATATACTCGTCGGCTTTTATTTTTAAGCATAATATTAATGATTTCCATAAACATATAAGTAATCAACACGATGAACATGTTTCCAAGATTTTCGACTTAACTATTCCTCGGTAAAGAGGGAAGCTAGTAGGTAGATCTTTTTCTACTCATACCCCTACTCGAACATCAGTCTTAACTCCCATAAATAGATAAGCCTACTTCGTTGACTTTTAATGTTAAGCATAGTCAATTACTTTTCAAAGGAGTGATTAAACAATTAACCATTTGGCCATTAAGAAATTCCTAACCCCTTTCCGAAACTTTTGTTTATACTTTCTAAAACCCTTTTTAAAGTGATATATATGTATAGTAATTTATTTACCAAAACTTTGATATTTAAATAAACAAGTCAAAAGATATTTTATTACATAAGATATAAAATTATCAACGCGTTTCTAAAAAGCTATATATACTTAAAAATGCTTTTAAATTTTTTATAATAGTTTTGAAATACTCTAATATGAGTTAGTAAACAATTGTAAAAAGAATGAAGCAAAAGAGTTAAATCTAAATATCTTTTCAAACCTCTAATGTCCAAAAATCAAGGCTAAAGGGGAAGTTTTGCACAAATGAGGTTTTGGCCACTTTTTGAAATGGTACTTAACTTTTTACAATCCAAAATTTTTGTCACAATAAACATACATATAAAAAATATAAATTTGGCAAGGAACCCTAAAGGGTCTCTCTACAAAGTTCCATAGGAATCGTAAAAAACAAGGCAATTCACAAGTGCATCTATAGAAACTATCGCTATAAGTGCACTTTGAAATCCGAATCTTACCTAAACCAGAGTCCTTATATAACCTATATGCTTTGTTTCAAGGTCTTGTCATAAATCATAAAAGTCCATTCTAGACTATTCAAGTCCATAGACATGGATCACATGTGCTTCTTGTTTCAAAACAAGAATCAAACCAATGTTTTCAACAATGTCAATAATAATTCAAAAATTTAAACACAACCATGCCAAAACAAATATTTGTGATATTTTCATTCAAAGAGGTCCTAACTCACCTTCAACCCAATAAATAACCAAGATCCAAGCACCTCTCACCTTCAACCCAACAAATAACCAAGATCCAAGCACCTCTCACCTTTAACCCAACAAATAACCAAGATCCAAGCACCTAAGTCCAAACCTGACCCTGCAACCTCCGTTCCTTCCCACTTTCCTTTTCTTCCACTTTCTTTTTCCTCCTACAAACCCCCTTTTAGCTTATGACCTTCTAGGATAGGGTGAGTCGTGCCTTCATTTTTCCAAAACTAACTAGGTGTAAGGTGCTGTAATGTTGTCCTAAGGCTCCACTCCATATTTGAGTTGATTTGGATAAGTTTTGCAAAAACAATTCTTTAGAACATAAGAGAAGAAGAAGACATGGAATGAACTTGGTTTTAGCTTTGTGATTTTATTATATATGGTATGCCTTTCCTTATATAGGCTCAAGAAGTGTGCTATTTAAGCTTGCTCTCACCCCCTCTTCCTATCCCTCCAACCATGCCATGGAAGATTCACCTTCCAACACTTCTCCTTTAGGCTAATCTTGTTAGTACCCTTAGTAATAATATCTCTTAACCATTTGGAGAGGGTAATGTAATTTAGTCTCAATAAATGCATCAACGATCAGTCTCAATACATCTAGACTAGGAATATTATAACAATCGCATTTTCAACCCTCGAATATTGACACTAATATATCCGCAATATCTGAACATCCAAGTGTGGAAATGATGGAATGTTAGTAAAGAAAAGGAAGAAAAGAAAAAAAATAAGAAAGAGGAAAACAGAAACATCAGAATCTCACATGCAAAATAATATCATATAATATCAAATGATAATATATAGAGCTACTATAATATACATAACATTTCGGAGTTGCTAATCAAAGTAATATCATCAGCCTGGATGGTTATAATAACTTGTCCTTACAATTGCTGATATATATATATATACACACATAAAGTAATGCAACAGAAATAAGGATACTATGGTAGGTAAGCATCTAGAAATTCACCAAGTGCTGAATGAACATCAACAAAAACCTACCTTTCTCATACTACTCAAAAGAGCATCCATGGAAATAAGGAAAAAATAAAACCATGGGTCAGACGTAGGTCCAGCGTGAAAAACTCAAGAAATATGTAATCAGCATATAACAGTACTTTTGAGACCGTCGTAACAGTTATCCCCTCAAAAGAACCAACTATCTAATAAGTACATGTTGTGATATAATATATAATGTCTAGGGTGGAGAATATAAATCAAAAATAGTCTTGCGACTTGCATCTCACAACACAACAATATTAAAGTATAATCAAACCCCCTAAAGCTCATTCACATATGGATTTTCCGTGGAGTTGCCTCCAACTTAAAACTTGAAGCAGGTCTGACAAGGATCAGAAATTACTTTTCAAGCGTTATATACCTCTAAGTAAAATATACCATAAGGATAATGTAACGACTCATATTTTTTACTATTTTAAATTATAGGATTTGAATAATTATTGAATAAAAATGGTTAAAAATTAAAATTTAATAAATTATTAGTATTGATGTATTGGGTAATTAAATTGTTTGAATTTAATAGTGGACTTATATAAATAATGGAATTCTAGATTTAATAAGATTGAAAATGACATCGAAAATTGATTTAAATTTTATTTAAATATGAATGAAGATGGTTAACATTTAAATTTGGATTTAAATGTGAATAATTAAAAATTGGGAATTCTATATTGTAAACGAGTAAAAATAGCCATTTTGGTAACTGTCTCGGTTGTCGACGAAACTAGTTCCATCGGATCCGTAATAGTGAATTATTGTAGGATTTCAAGTTTCGTAGCGCTCGGACTTGTTGTTTGGTTGTGTGATCTTGAAACACATAGAAATCAATTTAAAGAATTCAATTAAAATTAATTGATTTTAAAAAGCTATCTTTCACTTACGATCGAATTAGGCCTCGAAACTAGTTCCATTGCATTTGAAATGGTGGTTGAACTTTAGGAACGCTGGCGGCACAAGTCATTTGGAGTTCGAAATTTTTGTGGCTATTGGGTTGATATTTTCTAATATAAAATTATTTAATTCGCTCCAAACTCGTTCAAACACCCATGTTCCTTCTTCAGCTATACATCACTCCATCTCCCCTCTTTTCCTCAATTCCAAATCGCAACGTTCTTTAAAAAAATAATCGATTGAGAAAAAAGAGAGGAATCAAACGATGAGAATTCATGGTCGATGGAAAGCCCAGTTCGCTTGAGGAAGTGGCATGAACACGAAGACTGCATGGTCGATAAATCGCGACCTTGGCCCGTGGGGAGTCGCGTTAATGGAGGAACGATGTCATGGAGGGTTGAACGTGTTTTAAGGTTTAAGCGCACGACCTTGGAGGCTTGGAGGCGATGGCGGTGGCATTCCATGGTGCTGGACGCGGCCATAGAATGGAAGTCGACCGTGGTTTATTAAAAAAATGGACGAAGGAGGAAGATGAGGTCGTGACTTCATGCCTGGGAGAAGGGGATTAGGTAAGGCTCTGATTGATTGTCTTAACTAAGTAATTAAGTTTGTATTTAATCGTTATATTAATAAAATCGTATCTCATGCATACGAGGTCCGAATCGGGTGAGAAAAATTGCATTGGGATCACATCGAAGTTGTCTTCGACTTGGAATGGAACTAGAATTTATTTGAAGAAGAAAATATTTTCAGTTTCAAATAGAAAGGTGAGTGTTTATACACTCACAATTGACTGAAATAATTTTTATGTTAGTTAAATTATATGCTGAAGTGATTTGAAATTTATTGGTTATTATTTGATAAGTTTAATTGACATTTAAATTGACATCCAAATTAATTGACATAATTTGAATTGACAGTTGAATTGAATTAGAATTTAGTTGCCCGTTAAAAACCTGAAATTGATAATTATGAAATTGTTGAGAATTTTATTGACTATTAGGTCATTGGTTGTGATGGATTCTATTGATTGATATTTTGGATGTTTATTTGTTTTGATATATCATGTTATCATCCTGTATATTGCTTACAGTATATAAAACTGTAAATTGAATTATTTCGAATAAATTAAGAAATAAGTTAAAAGGATACATACCTATGACATTTATTTTAGATTGAAATGATATATATCCATCTTTGGAATTAAATTGGAATAATTGATTCAATTGGCCATAGGATAGAGTATTAATACAGACACCGGATTGGTTAAATTAAATAATTTTAAAAAAAATGACTTGAAATTATTTAAATAATTTGATTTTAAGAAACAAAAATCAAACTTATGGAAATCGAATTATTTTCGAATTGGAGCTTGAAATGTTGAAATTTAAATTTGGTAAATGAAATTGTTTAAATAATCGAATTTGAGATTTTGAAGTTATAATCGAAATATGATTTGAATTTTAGAAATCTATTTGTTTAAAAGAGTGGATTTTTATTCGAACTTTGCATATTGCTAAGTAAAAGTGATATAAAACGATGTTTCGAAATTGAGCTTGGAATTTAATTATATTTGAAGATTTGGATTTTAAAATGGATATGGAAGGAAAATTTGATATAAGTGTTTTGAATTGATATTTTGGAAATCGAACTAGAAATGGATTTATATCGAAATGGTTTTAATTTGAAATTGGAATTTAAATTAATCTGAAATTGAAAATGGTTCTAAATTTAATTTAGAATTTAAATTTATTGGAAATTGAAATTGTAATTGATTTCAAATTGGAGTTGAAATTAATTTGAAATTGGAATTGAAATTAATTTGGAATTGGAATAGAAATTTATTTGGAATTGGAATTGGAATAGAAATTTATTTGGAATCGAAGTAAAACTCGACTTGAAATCGGAATTTAATTGATGGAATCGAAACGGAAATTGGAACTAATTTTAATCGAAAAATTTGGGAAGTGAACCGATTTGATTTTGAAGCTATTTTTAAATGAATTATTTTAGCATAAACGGTTTAAAATCTATATTTTTTAAATATTCAAATTATTTTGATTTTCCAAACTATTTTACCATATAAACCATTTTTATTACTCAAATTATTTTCTATTAAATTATTTTAACTATTAACTATTTTAAATCTATTTAAACTATTTTCAAAAAATTCAAACTGGTTAAAAGGGTTAAATGTTACATTTAAATCTTGGATTTAAATGCAAATGGGGTTAAAGTTAAATTATAACCTAAACTGTAATTCAAAATTTTTTTGGAATGAAATCAATATATCGAACTGAATTGATATTCTGAAGTAAATTATGATTTTTGAAGCGAATATGATGATTTCGAAATGGATTTGATTTTTGAAGCGAATATGATATTTTTACATCACGTACGAATTGTGTTCGAAATATAAAAGTACCGACCGATGTGTAAAATGATGATTGGTTGTTAAAGAGACCAGGGCCTCTTATTGGCATACTCTCTGTCAATATTGGAACCACTCTGACAACTGTGTACGCAGTGGACGATATCCAGAATGTAGTGGTTGAATTGACGACGTTTACTGGAATGAAGTAAGAGAACAATGATGGATAGCCTTGACACTCATGTCATAATTAAAATGACTAAATCAGGAGCCTATGTCTGGCCATTGAGGTTAGCTACCTCTAGCAACGTTGATCCCTTGTATTACTATTGTGGTTTCGTATTCTATGGGTGCACCTTTTTTTGGTTGGATTGATTGTCACGGTCGGCCATGGATGGGTTACGACCAGGCAGAAATGGTAAACTGGTAGAATCGTACCTTAGGCATTTCCTCACGTGCCTTGTCATATTTATCCCTATACGAGCCCATTACGGCTTTAGTTTTGTACCTATAAAAATGTGTTAAGATGGATCAATGTAAAGCTTTAACGCTATTTTGATATTTATTTTACTGATAGACATTATCTATTATAACGTATACTATTACATATAAATAGTTGAACGGATCCTTAGGAGATAGAAAATCCTGTAACATCTCTTAAGTTATTGCACTCATATTTCATGATATTGATTTGACTTATATAAGAGTATTTTAGTCCTGACTCGGGTGTTTTGTCTTTTCATTACGCTCGGGTCAGTCCTGAGTTTTTTCAACGTATTGAAGATTATTCTCTTGAGGACGAAGGCGAGGATTTTGGTATATTTCTATTATTATTATCCCCTGCATCATGCTATTCTACCGTATTGATTATTTATCGCTGATGTATATATATAACTTTGATAAATGTGTATAGATTATAATCAAATGTATAGTAAATAGCTTCATGAATTGTTTATTTGATTATTATATCTTATCGTTTCCGCTCTGAGATTCTACGGTTTTTTTCTTCTTCTCTTCTAACTTTTCTTATTTAACCACATTGATTATCTACATTACGGATTGTTTAATTCAGACATGTGTGGATTATTGTCGATTTAAGCCTACGAAATATGGGTCATCACAGTTGGTATCAGAGCAAAGGTTTAGCGATAACCTTGGCTTTGAGGGGTTTGACTCATTAGAGATAGGGTAGTAATACCCTAGAATGAGTCTGTTTAAGTGTATATATATGAGAGAGCGTACCTGTTAGTGTTATAAAATATTTTATATTATGTTTACTTATCCGTTGAGTTGTTTATGAATTTTATTCGACGTGCGGGACGCCGTGTTATAGTTAGGGGTTTCTAGACACTTAAACGAGGCAAGTGGACATAATATTGTTTTAAAATCGAGTAAATGAAATAAGTTTACCTGAATTATATTATATATATATATATATATATATATATATATAAAAGATTAATTATTAATGAAATTATTGTTAGCAGATGATCATATTTAGTTATCATCGATTATTGGTTGAAGAAAAATAAAATAAAACGAATGCTTAATGAATTCTATTTTATGAAGCATTTGGTAATTAAGTTGGATTGAAATCAATTAAAATAAGAAGCGATTAAGATGACCAAGTTGCAAATTAATGGAATATTTTGATAATAAGGTAAGGAAATTTATATAGGATATTTATAATATAGCTTATAAATGGAAATGAAAAATTGAGAATTTTAGAATTTAAAATCCTTTTGTTTTCAAAATTTGTTTCGAAGCCTTTAAAATTAATATTAATATTATTTGAAAGAGTTTTGACTAGAAAAATATATTGAAAAGATTTTTGAAGAAAATAAAAGCATTAAACTCGCTTGGTCCCTAGGAAATAAATTCTAAGGATGACTGCAGCACCACCAGTGTTCATTTTTGAGTTTCTAAGGGAGAATTGCTGCCAAAATGAAATTTATTTTGAACTAAAACAAGTTTAGATTGTGAAAAATATTCTAAGTATGACTTAATAAATATACGAAAATAGTTTGGGACTTATAATTAAAAATAGTATATAAAGAATAAGTTATAACTTATAAATTTGAATAGGAAAATAAACCAAATTTAAAATGGTTGAATTTTGGTTAAACAAATAAAATTGAATTTGAAATACGAAAAAAAATAACTGGCTAAGCATTGTTAAATTAAACGGAGTTAGTGAAATTAAGTAAATAAAATGAAATCTAACTCAAGAAGCTTAAAAAATTATATGAAAGGTAATCGAAAAGAATTGGATAAAATAATAAAGGGAATAAACTATGTAATTTATAGATTTAAGAATATTAAGCTAAAAGCAAATTGTAAAATTTGTTGAATGTGAATGCTAAGAAAATTTAACTTGAAGAAGATTAAATAAAATGAGTAATGGATTAAAATGAAATGAAGTTTAACTTAATATTAAAAAAATAAATTGGATATTAAGTAAAACTAGATAAATTAGTAAAGTGAATTAAATTCCACTCAAGCTATAAAATGAATTAATAAAATGAATACAAATTTGAATTTTAAAAGAAAGTGAGATTTAAGTGTGAAAGAAATGGATAAAAATAAATGAGTGTAAGTAAAAATTAAATATGGTTAATTGAATTTGATTTAAATTGAATGTAAATAAATTAAATGCAAATAGAACGAGTTTCAATAAAATTTAATGGCAACTAATTGAATGTGAAATAAGTTAAAGAAATAAATAAATAAAATGAAGTTAACTTAATAAGTTGAATGAAACCAATTATGAGAAAAGAAAATTATCAATATGAATTGACATATAAAATAAAATCTACTTTAGTAAATTAATAATATGAATTTTGAATAAATGAAGTTAACCGACCAATTAATAATAACGTAAGATGTGAAGTAATAATAATAAACGTGAGTTGTGTTGTATGAAATATTTATAACAAACTTAGATAATTTATAAATGATGTTAGTATAATAAAAAGGAGGATATACTAAGTGGAAATAAAAAAAATTTAACTTAAGCATGGCTAAATGGAATAAATTTTTAAATGATTCACCAATGAATTTATATGAAATAGGTTAAAAAGTGAAACATTTGGAATTTCACAAATTGAATCGAATAAAATTGAACATAATGAATTTGTAAAGAATATTAATAAATTGAAAGAAATCAATGGAATGTAAACCAATTAAATGTGATGAAACAAAAGTAAATAATTGAAACAAAATCGATTGAATGTTAATACATTTAATTATAATCAATCAAATGTGAATGCAATGAATATTGATGGATTGAATAAAAATGGACTGAAACCAAATTAGTTCAATGTAAATCAATTAAGCAAATAAATTGAATATAAATCCATTATATGATTAATGGAATGAGTTTTAATAAGTGAATGTGAATCAATTTAAATTATATGGAATGTGGTATGGAATTAAATTACTTAAGTGTACTTAATTATATGAATTATTGAAATGAAATAATGGAAGTGAAAAAAATTAAGGTAACTATAAACAAGTGTAAATTAATAGAATGTGAATTCATTAATGTTGATAAGTGTATGCAAATCAATTGGAAGCAAATAAGTTGAATGAAAAATCAATTGAACGTGAATCTAATCGAATAAAAGTCAGTTGAATGCAATAAAATTGAAATGAATCAATTAAAATGTTAATGAAATGAATGTTAATAAGAAATGAAGGGTATAAATTTTAAATTAACATTGGGTAATGTAAATTCACATGATTATGAGTTAATTGGATTAATTGGACGGATATTGATGGTTGGATGGTTTCTTTTGTTGCAAACCATTGTTATTACCATTTTGATTGCATATGATTGTTATATGTTGTGTGTTTGTGTTTGTATTTATTGTTTGGATTCAAAACGTATACATGGGTTTTTATGTGCTTTTGCTCGCTTAATACGAGCGAACCCGCTCGTATTATTAAAATAAGGTACGTATCTCAGATTACATACCATGATTTTATATTTTTGCCTTTCGGGATGCCTCGTCATTTAAATGAGATGTAACGACCTAGAATATTGGACATTTGAAATTGGAATATTTAATTTATTTTAAATATTTAAAAAATAATTTTTATCTTGAATTTCAAATAAGAATGATTTATTGGATAAATTAGTTATTAATTTAATAATTGAATAGTGGCTAAAATATTGAATCCGGAGTTTTAAGCTTGTTAAAAATAAATTAAAGGCTTATAAAATTTATATTTGATAATACTGAAGATAATAAATTTTTAAATTTGAATTTAAAAGTTATTTGTTCAGTTTTAAAAATATATCGTTTAAATTGACATTTAAAAATAGCCTTCTGGGGAACAGTCTCGGAATTTGACGAAACCAGTTCCATGGGATTCGTAATAGTGTATTGTTATCGGATTTCAAATTTCGTAGCTTTTGGAGTTATCATTCAGCCGTACAAGACGTAAACACGCTGAAATTTTTATCGAAAATTCAATATAATTATTGCATTCAAAAAGCTATCTTCTCCGTACGATCGAATTAGGACTCGAAACCTTTTCCATTACGTTCGGGATATGGGCATAACATTATAAACGCCTAGCGGCATGCCTCGATAAGAGGTCGAAAATTTAAGCTGCGGATCGAGTCGATTTTAATTTAAATAAATATATATATTTTTATTGATTGACACTATATTCACATCAGAGCTTTTTCATTTCTCTTCACATCACTGTACACCATCACTTTAGTAAGCATTCAACACGCTACCTCCTTTTCAAACATCACGTCCCCCCTCTTCTTTTTAACCGTCGAATATTTCAAAATTTAAAATAAAAAAAATCAAAATTTAAAGACAGAGTCTCCCTCAAATCTAGAAAGGAATAAATGGCCGAATGAATTTTCCTTCTTTAAAATCGAATTCCCTCTCCAGTTCAATTTAAAAACAATTCGAACGAAAATTAAAGCAGATCGATTTTGAAAAAAATGTAGAACTCACGATTGAATCGTGGTTCGTCTGCGAATCAACCGAGGCCAAAAAAGGAGCATTGCGTTGCTCATCGTGTTTTGGGGTTCCAGAGGTTGGTCGATGTCGTGACTGGAGTCGCGGGCATAGGAGAGGGACTCGGCTTCCATCTTGGTTAGGCAATTCATGGGTTTGGCCAAAGGTTCAGATCGATGGTGGTGGTTAAGTTGTGTGATGCGGGTTTGGATTGGGGCTGAGGTGATTGGGGAAGGTCTGGAAGTAGGATTTCGGCGGCGTGCTTCTTCGTGCTCAGGCAGTGTACTGGGGAAGGAAGAGGTGCAAAGTGTCTATGGGCCGAGCTCTTTTGTTTTGGTAAGAATAGTTTAAAATTTAGAGTTGTTGAAATAAATATAATGTTACTTTCAGTAATTTGTTTAAACTAGATTTTGATAAAAAAAAAAATTAATTCGTAAGGTAATGATTCAGTAATTTGTTAGTATAAAAATTGAAGTGTAATTACTTAGTATGAAAATTGATTATATATATATATATGTATATGTATATATATATATATTAATTCATAAGAATCATTCGTACGAGGTCCAAATAAACGGAATCAGTTGGTTGTGGATTCGGAGCTATGAAAGCTGTGCAAAGGGTTTAATTTTGGAGCGATTTGCATTTTAGAAACCAAAGGTATCTCACTCAATTATAGATTTACCGCAAATAACTTTGTAGTTAAAATTTATTTGTTGACTGTTTGGTTGAATCGATATATTTTTATCAGTTGATGTGGTATTATATATATATATATATATATATATTAGAGTGATTGATATTTTTGCATATATATAGCGGATGAGACCCTATGCTCCCTGCATAATAGCAGACGACCCTATATACCGTGATATCCCCCCTCGAAGTAGGATTGGTATTTTATGTTGTGCTAACTTCTGTAGATGTAGGAAAACGGGTTGGGGGGATTCAACTGGATTCCGCAAAAGTGTTGAAATTATTTCATATTTAGTGATGTGATTTACTTAAATAATTTATGATAGATTATATTGGAAATTGAAATTTTTAAATGCTATGGTATTGCTGGATATATTTTGGCATTTTAAAATATCAAAAATATGAAAATGGAAGTTTTAAAGGAAAAAAACGAATTCAAAGTAAAAATATTTTTAGTAAAAATGGACAAACTAAAAAGTAAGGAATTTAGGAAAAGAAATTGTTTGATTTTAAAATTTTATTTAATAAATTTCAAATATGGAAAAAATAGAGATTTTGAGTAAACGTTAAAAAGGGGTTTTTAAAAGAATGCATTTTAAATTTAAGATTTAAATAGTTTGGGAAAAATAAAATGGGAATTTTTGAAATAAAGTATGAAATTGATGTTTTAGATGTAAATAAGACTTTAAATCAGAAAAAGGAAGCGAATCTGAAATTAGGGGCTTTTGGTATAAAATTTGGTAATTCAAGAGATAATTTTAAAATGGAATTAATTTAGAAAAATCAATTCGAAAATCAATTAAATGTGTGAAACAGTGATTAAAGGGGAAATGATACTATGGGATTTATAAACGAGGTATATAAATAAAGTGAAGTAAATTATCAGTAGATAATTTGAAATTATAAATTCATAGTACGAAATTTATAAGGAGATGGTAATTCGTTTTAAAAATAAATAGTAGCTTTATTTTTAGAAATGTGGGAAAGGAATTTACGGGGTCGGAACGTAAGTTAAACTAGAATAAATCGAGAAGGATTTATAAAAGATTAGAATGGCTATATTGAAGTGAAAAATGTATGTTTCTTAAAAGTTAAATATATTTCAAAGGAAGGATTTTTAAGAACTTATTAAAAAAAAATTAGAAGTGTTTATAAGAATGTTTTAGAAAATTTATTATTTAGTTGTTCAAAAATTGTTAAAGTAAATATTAATTAAGTTAGTTATAGTAGTTAATTATTTTTAAAGGCTAAATTAGTATTATGGTTTTAAAAGGATAATCATTAAATATTTATATTTTATAAAATAGCTTTATCTAAAAGTTGTTTTTGTCTAAATTTAACTTGGTAAATTATTATAGAAATTTTCAAGGTATTATTTTGAAAATTATTAAATAGAATTTTTGGGAAGTGTTGGTATACTCGCACGGCGAAATAGGAGGCAGTGAGTGCCTGCAGTTGAGACTTGGATTTCTCTGGGATAGATACGTAACCATTGAACTGTGATCCATGCTTTGATATCGTTATAGTAATTTCCATATTATTTAGGGTTTTTAAATATTTTGAAAGAAAAAGATAATTGGTAAATATGCTGAATTCGATAAGATAAGGGTAAATTTTGGACAAAGAGAATTAATTTATTTAAAAATATAAATTAAATAAGACTTGATGTTTTCAGTGAAAAAGAAGTATTTGGTTGAATTGATTGTTTTATTTGATAGTTAAATAACCGACTATCAAAATCTGGATCTAAATATAACTTTGGAAATATCTAGAAGAAGTACGGAATTATATCGTACAATTACTGTTCGAGGTGCTATACTGTATGTATAAACGCATTTCGTTCTTCTAGGACGTTGATAAGGAAATCCGTCCACTAACTGTTAGGAGGTTATCTCTAATCTTATTTTCATCTATTTATTTTCTAAAGAACCAGGGTTGAGTTTACCGAGTATATCGAACGTTGTTTTCGAAGAGACCGGGATCAGATTTGTGATCTGAAACCCACTTCGATCCAACGAGTACGTTTTCGTAATGAAGGAAAAAGCATGGAGTCGAAGATGGAGCAGTGAAGTGCAATGGCTAATTGCTACTAATCCCGAAGGTGATTCCAAAATGGATGGGGTAGGAGTAGTGCCTTCGGTTTCGTTCCGACCTAGAACAGACTTGTATGGATGAATGCTATCAGTACATTGACATCGGTGGACAATGAGCATTCTAAGTGAATCTTTCTAAAAAGTTAATCGTAGCCTCTAGCCTCATTAGCAAGGAATGACTGAAAATCAGTGGGGATGTAGCAAGGCTAAGTGGGTAGCACCCAAGTAGGGTATGTCTATCACCATTTTGGATAACCTCGAATATTATCACTACATGTGAAAGGAGCTCGGAAAGGGTGGGAAACCCGGGGTAATAGCATATTCGGTCTATTCTGGTTAGGAATAGTCCGGTCTTGTGTAGCAGGGGATCCCAGAATGATCCTCGGTACGGCGTTTCTGGACAGGTACCGTGATAGGCGGTACTCCAGTGCCTAGTCATTCAGTTGGAATCCATTCTCCAATACGCGCCTTTATGGTTTTGATTGTAGAGCCTAGTATTGCTGGAATTTAATTAATGTAACAATTTCAGCTGTTTGAATTAGTATTTGTACTTAGACGCTATTATAATATCAAAGGATTTTGATATGAAATTTTTGGTTATCGTAAGGTAAAAACCTATCGTGCTTATTTGAGGCGTGGTCTTACGAGGTACCTTTGAATTCAAAGGATTTTGAACTTTAATAATTCAAATTGGGTGTGTTTTCTCACGCTGGTTTTCCAAACTGAATCGAGTGTTATTTTTTTATAATGCTCGGGTCAGACCGAGTATTACAAATACAGGATAGGATGCTAGGGAGCTCAGGAAATGAGCTGGGTGGCAAAGGCGTATCACACGTACTTCATTTTTATTCCGTTGTGTATGGTATGCTGTATATTCAGCTTTTATGGAGCAAGTAATTATAACTATCCAATACTGTGCTATTGATTTGTGTTATACTCTGAAGATGTAATGTATAAAAATAGTAATAGTTCTTTTTGTATAAAGATCGATTGTTATATATTATATATTGTTCCTCTACGATTGTGAGATTCTGTGTTGTTATTTCTTCTTCTTCTTCTACCTCTTTCTTCTTCTACCTCTTTCTTCTTCTTCCATAACGATCTGGTATTTTTGGCATTCGATTGTTTGGCATGTAATACAGTGGACGCATTGATGTCGATTTTTCGAGCGTCAAAAATCTGGACCATGACACTTGGTATCAAAGCTGAAGGTTAAGCGAGAACCTTGGCTCTGGTGGGAGTTACTCATTAGAGATAGGGTCAGTAGCGCCCTAGAATGAGTTGAGAATATTAATAGGTATGAGCACCTATTTGTTAGTGAATATAAAAAAATGTTTTATATTGTGTTGATTGGGTTGTTGAGTGGCTTACGGATTCTGGTCAATATGAGTAATTAACGTTATTAATAGGGATCTCTAAACACTTTAACAAAACAATTCGACACGGTATTGGTTTGAAATGGGATAGATGAAATAATTTTTACTCAAATTATTTTTGGTATATAAAAGGAATAATTTTCATAAATTAGTATAGTTCTATATGGTTGCTTGGTTGTCAGGAAATAATAATATTAACCTGTTATCGTTGTGGGTTTGGGAATTGAATAAGGAATTGAAATTATAACCAAAAAGTTAAGAAATTAATTTATATAACAAAATGGAATTTGTAAAAATGAGTTTACAAATGTGATCTATAATTTAAAAGAAATCCCAAAGAAATATTTAAAATATAGATTTAAAAGGATTTAAAATTTGGAAATTCGAAAATTTAAAATTCTGTTGGTTTTGAAATGATTTTTCAAAGTTGTGGAAATAATAGTGATATTACTCGAAAATATTTTTGAATTGGATATGAAATCTGGTGAGATTTGGAATTACAAATATTTGAATATTTTTCCTTAAAAAGATAAAAGCATTAAACTCACTTGGTCGCTGGAAAATAATTCCGATGATGATCGCGACATCATCGGTGTTCATTTTCAAGTTTTCAAGAGAGGAATTGCTACCTGAATGTTTTGAATTGGAATTTATGTGCAAAACTGATTTGATTTGAAATTCAAAGAACAATTTGATATACCAAAGGGACTTTGGATATATATGTTTTGAAAAATGATTTTGAAATATTAAGTAATTGTTTAAAACTCTGGAGTTTGGTCTAAATTGTTATTTGGAGATATGATCAAATGGTTTGATAACTTATAAGAATTTGAAATCCATTTGGAATGGAATTTAACCCGAAAAGAGTTAAACGAAAGTAAGCATGATAATAGCATAAATTGGAAAAGTTAGTCAACTAAATGAAGTAAATTAAAAGAGATTAGTGAATTGAATGTAAATAAGTTGGAAAACTTATAGGAGTTTAAAATTTGAATTGAATTGGAATGTAACTGAATTAAGTTAAATAAAAGTGGATTATGAGGAAATAAGTCTATGAAGGCTAAATGAAATGGTCATTGAAATACAATTTATCAGGTTGGAAATAGTTTGTGAATGAACAAATTAATTTAGTTGTAACTAAATGGAAATTGAAACTGAATATTTGAATGATATTTAATTTGAGTTATGTTAAAATAAAGTTAAGTAAAAAAATTAGTTCGAGTGGACTAAATAAGTATAAGTTTTGGAAATGAAATTTGATTGGAAATAAGATTCATTTAAATTTGGAATGAATTAGTGGATGGAACTGATTACAATAATTAGTTAATTAAATATGGTTTGAGATGCGGTCGGTAAAAATTCAATATTTAGTTGGGTTTGGAAATAATTTAGTAATTGGAAATCAAATCAAAATCAAATGGAATTGAAAAGTGAATTTGAATGAAGTGGATATTAATCTAAGTGATGAAGTGAAAATAAATATAAGAAGTATATAAAATATTTATAATAGAATTAAGGAAGTAAATGGTGAAGCTCTTAAGTAAAATTGGTATTGGGAATATACTAAGTGGATATGTGAATAAAGGTTAAATAAAAGGGTGTATAAAATGATAATTATGGATAATTGTTTCAAATGAGATGAGTGTGAATAATGATTTGAGAACAATTGAATGGAAATATAAGTAAATGGTAATATAAAAGAATTGGGTATAACAAGTATTGGAAATTTTGAAAGTAAATAAATAAAATGATTTTCGAATTGAATGGTCCAATGTGATTGGTAAATAAGGTGCAGGTAATTAAAAGCAAAGGCTAAACCGATGTCACGATTTCAGAAATAAAATTTGATTGCCCAACAAAAAGGTATGTGTTTAAAATTGTCGTATGAAATTTAATGTTTTATGATTGATCCACTTGGCTTTTGTTTTGTTTTGAAAATTTGGGTCCCGTAGAGGCATTTTGTAGTTGTTCTGATTTAGCCGTGCAAAGGAGACGTTGGCGAAATTTTTCGAAAATTTAAAGAGTTAGAAAATTTTAATAATTTAAAAAAAATTGATTTTAAATTATAATTTGACGGATTGAGGGAAAATATTATAAGGAATCTTTGGATAAAGTTGGAAACTAGTAAAAGTGATAATGTGGTTTCAATAAAAATTGTTTTCGGAAAGTTGTTTGAAACTGTGTGAGTTGGGAATTAGTTATTGGGTTTTGGGCCTTTCTTCTCACCTAGCAACTTCGAGACGAAATTCTTATAATGGGGGGAGGAATGTAACGAATCAGAATTTTGGACATTTAAAATTGGAATATTAAATTTTAAATATTTAAAAGCTAATTTTTAACTTGAATTTCAAATAAAAATGATTTATTGGATAAACTAGTTATTAATTTAATAATTGAATAGTGGCTAAAATGTTGAATCTAGAGTTTTAAGCTTGTTAAAAATAATTTAAGGCTTTTAAAATTTGTATTTGATAATAATACTGAAGATAATAAAAGTTTTAAATTTGAATTTAAAAGTTATTTGTTCAGTTTTAAAAATATATTGTTTAAATTGTCATTTAAAAGTAGCATTCCAGGGAATAGTCTCGGAATTCGATGAAACCAGTTCCATGGGATCCGTAATAGTGTATTGTTATTGGATTTCAAATTTCGTAGCTATTGGAGTTATCATTTAGTCGTACGAGACATAAACACGCTGAAATTTCTATCGAAAATTCAATATAATTATTGCGTCCAGAAAAGCTATCTTCTCCATACGATCGAATTAGGACTCAAAACCTTTTCCATTACATTTGGAATAGGGGCATAACATTATAAATGCCTAGTGGCATGCCTCGATAGAAGGTCGAAATTTTAAGCCGCGGATCAAGACGATTTTAATTTAAATAAATATATAAATTTTAATTGATTGACATTATATTCTCATCGGAGCTTTTTCATTTCTCTTCACATCACTGTACACCATCACTGTAGCAGGCATTCTACATGACACCTCCTTTTCGAACATCACGTCCCCTCTTTTCTTTTTAACAACCGAACATTTTAAAATTTAAAACAAAAGAAAAAAAGAAAAATCAAAATTTAAAGACAGAGTCTCCCTCAAATCTTGAAAGGAATAAATGGCCAAACGAATTTTCCTTCTTCAAAATTGAATTCCCTCTCCAGTTCAATTCAACAACAAATTGGATGAAAATCAAAGCCGACCTATTTCGAAAAAAATGCAGAACTCGCGATTGAATTGCGGTTCATCTACGAATCGACCGAGGCTAAAAAGTGGAGCGTTGCATTGCTCATTGCGTTATAGGGTTTCAAAGGTTGGTCGACATCGTAACTAGAGTCACACGCGTAGGAGCGGGACTAGGGGTTCATCTTAGTCAGGCAGTTCAGGGTGTTAGGCCGAAGGTTCAAATCGATGATTGTGGTTAAGTTGTGTCGTGTGAGTGTGGATTGGGACCAAGGTGATTAGGGAAGGTCTGAAAGTAGGATATCGGCGGCATGCTTCCTCATGCTCAGGCAGTGTATTAGGGAAGGAAGAGGTGCGAAGTGGCTATGGGCTGAGCTTTTTTTAGTAAGAATAGTTTAAAGTTTAGAGTTGTTGAAATAAATATAATGTTACTTTCAGTAATTTGTTTAAACCAGATTTTGATAAAAATATATTAACTCGTATGGTAATTGTTTGCGCCAAAATTGGTCACAAACCCCAAGGATTGTGAAAGCACCAGTGTTGGAATATAAATCAGCAATATTCAAACACAAATCAAAGATCTAAGCAACAAAACAGTAATTATAAACAAGAACACACGATTTATAGTGGTTCGGCTATCTCCGGCCTACGTCCACTTCAAAGGTTTTCTCTTTTATTGATGTTCTTCGCTAATTACAATTGATTACAGTGGATTACAATGGATTGTAGCTCTGAAATTCGAGTACAACAGTAGTAGTGGAGTGCAGAATAGAGCCAGGTAGAATCTTGGTGCTTCAGAGTCTTGATCTTGCCAAAGAGAATTCGGTCCCTTTTCTGAATGACCTGGGGCTCTATTTATAGGCGTAGGAGGCTGATATTTCTCCTAAAAATCAGCTAGACCACTTCTGGCACGTGAGGGGGCCCACATGGCCGAAACCTGGAGATCCGGGCCCACATTGGGATCGATTCGACCCTTGGTTCGAATCGATCAAGATCTTGTCCAATCGTGATGAAACTTGTGGTGGACATTCTTCGACATGTAGACGATCTCTTGTAAAAATTTCATGGGATTTGGATCAGTGGTTAGAGAGTTATGATCGGTTCGAAATTGGGTTCTTCGGCATGCTGTTTGGTTTGAATCGATCCTATGGGTTCGTTCGAATCGATCACTTCGAACCCATAGGGTCGAATCGATCCTTCTGTGACGTGGCGCGCGTTCTTCGAGTCGATCCACCTATCTCTCCGAGTTGAATGGGTCGAGTCCGAGTTCTTTGCCGTGTTCACTGGATGGCTTCGTGTGTTGGATTCGAAGGTCGTCTTCGAATCGATGGGGAGATACTCGTTCGAATCGATCCAAATACGTTGCTTCGGATCGATTCGATGTTGTTTTTATCATGAGGATTCGAAGACAGTATGGAGCCGCATGATGGGTTTGTGGTCGCGTGAAGATGGATTCGAACTAACACATGGTTGATGGAGTCGAAGTATGGCCACTCGGATGGAGTCGAAGTATAACTATCTGGGGGTTTGCTTGATGGATTCGAACGTCACCTCTTCGTATGGATTCGAACATGATGGGTTCGAACTAGATGGGTTCGAACATACGAAGGGTGATGGGTTCGAACTGAGCAATGTCTATCCCTCTTAACTTGAATCCATCATAACTTGAGCATACGACATCGGATTGACTTGAAATTTGAAATGCTGACTTCTATGATCTTTCTTGTCATGTCCTATCAATTGTGGCCCGATCCGGACTCGGACAAAATTCATCGATATCCATGGTTATCCTGTAATGCACAGTCGATATTCAAGAATAGTAATCATTGATTTTTAGTAATTTTTGGGTATCTCAACTTTGCCAAAAGTTGGGATAACACTTTGCCCCCCAAAACATGCCTTTTTGTAAAAGGTATGTTTTGAACGGTCTTAAATCAAGTGTAATAAATTCATGTTTCATCCATAGCTGTAGTATTAACAATCAAGTTTGTGGCTGTTCGAAGCCAAATCAACATTCGTTCTTTACATAGAAATTGAGAATGAAGTTCCGTAGTCTCTCCGGACTATTAACGGCTACTCTGAACCCTTACTAAGCCCATTCTAGACTCAGTGATTGAATAGAAACATCCCATTGCACTCTGGCGTTGCCTTCTATCCCTTGCACTCTGGTCCTAGTTAGGACGTACAGCGATACCATGGTCGTTCTAGACCGATCATAGCCTCTCCGGGCTCTTGCTGGATCCCATGCTGTCACTCTCCGGGGAAGGGGAAACAACGCTTAAGTGAGTTGATCCTGTCGCTCTCCGGCGAAGCAACTCACTTCTTGCACTCCGGTTCAGTGTATCTGAACATTAAGCGATGTCTTGGTCGTTCGGGACCGATCATAGCCTCTCCGAGCTCTTGCTGGATCCCATCCTGTCACTCTCCGGTGAAGGGGAAACAACGCTTAAGTGAGTTGATCCTGTCGCTCTCCGGTGAAGCAACTCACTTCTTGCACTCCGGACCCCGTCTCTCTGGGTAGGGTCATAAAGCGATCATGTTTATATTGGTATTTAATGTTCATCCTTTGACTCTCCGGTCAAAAGGTTTATTGCAAGAAGTTCTAATTTATTTATTTAAATTCAAGTTCTAGATGTTCAATCTCAAACATCAGAGAAAAGCTAAACATTGCCTCTCCGGGCATATCGGTTTATCTCCATCTCAGAGCATGCCAAGGGATCTCTCCGGTTCCCGTACATGTGTAAGTGGAGTAACCGTTTATTCTGAAAAATAAATCTAAACAAAATTATTCGACCGAAGTCCAAATCCTGGACTTGGCCCTTGCCATCTTTAATCAGTTGATGACGAGTCGTGACCCCGATCCAGGATCGTTCCTGTTAGGTGGAGGCGGTAGTCGTTCAGGCCTTGCTACTGTTGTCCGTTCTCTGACAAATTGCGACAATCTACCACCCCTAGCATGTTCTTCCACCTCATCCTTCAGGTGGTGGCATTCATCTGTAGTGTACCCATCCAGCTCATGGAATAGCCAGTATTTTCCAGTTCTGCGCTCCCGCTCGATGGGATCTCTTATAGGTGGCTTTCGATAGGGGAGTTGCCCCCGAGTTTCGGTGTAGATTCTTTCTAGGCCTGCAGTTAGATCGGTGTACTGCCTGAATCTTGGTTCGCGGAATTTCTTCCGTTTATCAGGACCATCATGTCTGTCATCCTGTTTCCTCTTTCCCTTGTCCGCTCCGGACTGTTCTCTGGAGGTTCCTACGCTTTGTGTGGTATTTATTTCACGACTCTCGACTCGTGATTCTTCTAATCGGATGAACTTTTCAGCTTTATGAAAGAACTCTCCAAGATCTTGCGGTGGATCTTTAGTTAGAGAATCCTTAAATTTGGTGCCTTCCGCGACTCCTGCCACCGCCGCCATTAAAATCATTGATGGATCCGGGCGATCTACAGAAGTCACTGTCACATTGAATCTCAGTAGAAAATCTTTTATGGACTCTCCGGTCCTTTGCTTGATCGAAGCTAAAGTCATCACACTCTTGGGTCGCGTCACATGGACCCTGAACTGTCTCATGAAGCAGTCAACAAGCTCGCTCCATGTTCCTATCGATCCAGTCTCCAGTTGTCTGAACCATAGCGCAGCTAAATCTGTCAAATATAGAGGGAAGCATCGTGCCATCACTTCCTCGGATGCCCCCAGCACTTCCATGTGCCTGATATATCTGGTAATGTGCATGGTCGGGTCTGACCTCCCGTCGTAAGGATCTAGCGTTGGTAATTTGAATTTTGGAGGGTTCCTTGCATTTCGGATGTTCGGAGTGAACGGACTCCGACTAACTTCTTCCAGCCCTCCGCTAGGCAATCCTCCTCTCATGATTCTTCGCATGAGGCCAATCATTCTCTCGTCTCCGTCTAGGGGTTGGCCCCTTGTCAAGTTCCTATCCTGCCCCCCGAGCCTTGAAGGGAACTCCGGTACATATTCTTCTGGTGGCTCGTTAGCATAAGCATTGGCTCCAGCTTGTTGAGCTCCGTCTGTTGGTCTTCCAGTATCGGACCCTGAGGGTCTGCCCCCAAGGCCTTGTTGACCACCTTCAACTCCTGTATTCTGGTCTTGAACCTGACCTTCATTAGCTTCTGCAATCCTGATTCCTTGTCCCGCACTCGTAGCTGTTGTAGTTGGTCCAAGGTTTTGCATGTTCGCCGCCCTCATCTGTTCGAGGAAATTCTACAGCATCTCCTGTTGACTCTTCATCATGCTTTCACGCAATGAATTAGCCATAGCCTCCATCTCGTCTCTAGTGATGTAGACGGAAGCTTGTCCTTCTCCTGATCCTGAGGATGCTTCTTGGCTTCCTCCTTGTTGGCTCCTATCAACTCTTTGTCTTGTTTGTCGAGTCATTGTCTCTGAATTGGAAGTCTTCAAACTCTTAAATCTGAATTCTGAATCTGACGTAGCGGGTGCTAGTTCCTCTCAGTGAAAGCACCAAAGTGTTTGCGCCAAAATTGGTCACAAACCCCAAGGATTGTGAAAGCACCAGTGTTGGAATATAAATCAGCAATATACAAACACAAATCACAGATCTAAGCAACAAAACAGTAATTATAAACAAGAACACACGATTTATAGTGGTTCGGCTATCTCCGGCCTACGTCCACTTCAAAGGTTTTCTCTTTTATTGATGTTCTTCGCTGATTACAATTGATTACAGCGGATTACAATGGATTGTAGCTCTGAAATTCGAGTACAACGGTAGTAGTGGAGTGCAGAATAGAGCCAGGTAGAATCTTGGTGCTTCAGAGTCTTGATCTTGCCAAAGAGAATTCGGTCCCTTTTCTGAATGACCTGGGGCTCTATTTATAGGCGTAGGAGGCTGATATTTCTCCTAAAAATCAGCTAGACCACTTCTGGCACGTGAGGGGGCCCACATGGCCGAAACTTGGAGATCCGGGTCTACATTGGGATCGATTCGACCCTTGGTTCGAATCGATCAAGATCTTGTCCAATCGTGATGAAACTTGGCGTGGACATTCTTCGACATGTAGACGAACTCCTGTAAAAAATTCATGGGATTTGGATCAGTGGTTAGAGAGTTATGATCGGTTCGAAATTGGGTTCTTCGGCATGCTGTTTGGTTCGAATCGATCCTATGGGTTCATTCGAATCGATCACTTCGAACCCATAGGGTCGAATCGATCCTTCTGTGACGTGGTGCGCGTTCTTCGAGTCGATCCACCTATCTCTCCGAGTTGAATGGGTCGAGTCCGAGTTCTTTGTCGTGTTCACTGGATGGATTCGTGTGTTGGATTCGAAGGTCGTCTTCGAATCGATGGGGAGATACTCATTCGAATCGATCCAAATACGTTGCTTCGGATCGATTCGATGTTGTTTTTATCATGAGGATTCGAAGACAGTATGGAGCCGCATGATGGGTTTGTGGTCGCGTGAAGATGGATTCGAACTAACACATGGTTGATGGAGTCGAAGTATGGCCACTCGGATGGAGTCGGAGTATAACTATCTGGGGGTTTGCTTGATGGATTCGAACCTCACCTCTTCGTATGGATTCAAACATGATGGGTTCGAACTAGATGGGTTCGAACTAGATGGGTTCAAACATACGAAGGGTGCTGGGTTCGAACTAAGCAATGTCTATCCCTCTTAACTTGAATCCATCATAACTTGAGCATACGACATCGGATTGACTTGAAATTTGAAATGCAGACTTCTATGATCTTTCTTGTCATGTCCTATCAATTGTGGCCCGATCCGGACTCGGACAAAATTCATCGATATCCATGGTTATCCTGCAATGCACAGTCGATATTCAAGAATAGTAATCATTGATTTTTAGTAATTTTTGGGTATCTCAACTTTGCCAAAAGTTGGGATAACAGTAATGATTTAGTAATTTGTTACTATAAAAATTTAAGTGTAATTAGTTAGTATGAAAATTGATAATACATATATGTATATATATTAATTCGTACTAATCATTCATACGAGCTGTCGGGCGTGGATTCGGAGCTGTGAAAGCTGTGCAAAGGGTTTAATTTTGGTACGATTTTCATTTTAAAAACCAAAGGTGAGTTAATCCCACTCAATTATGGATTTACCATAATTAAATTAGAAGTTAAAATTTAATTATTGACTGTTTGGTTGAATCGACATATTTTTATCAGTTGATGTGGTATTACATATATATATATATATATATATATATATATATATATATATTGAAACGATTGATATTCCCCGCATATATATAGCGGATGAGACCCTATGCGCCCAGTATAATAGCGGATGATCCTACATACTGTGACATCTCCTCTCGATGTGGGATTGGCATATTATATTGTGATAGCATCTGTGGATGCAGGAAAACAGGTTGGAGGGATCCAACTGGATTCCTCAAAAGTGTTAAAATTATTTCATATTTAGTGATGTGATTTATTTAAATAATCTATGATAGATTATATTGGAAATTGAAATTTTTGAATGCTATGGTATTGTTGGATATATTTTGGCATTTTAAAATATCAAAAATATGAATATGGAATTTCAAAAGAAAAAAATTCGAAGTAGAAGTATTTTTAGTAGTAATGGATAGACTAAAAAGTAAGGAATTTGGGAAAAGAAATAGTTTGATTTTAAATTTTATTTAACAGATTTTGAATATGGAAAAATAGAGATTTTGAGTAAACGTGAAAATAAAGATGTTTTTGAAAGAATGTATTTTAAATTTAAGATTTAAATAGTTTGGGAAAAATAAAAGGGAATTTTTTTAAATAAAGTATGAAATTGATGTTCCAGATTTAAATAATATTTTAAATCAGAAAAAGGAAGTGAATCTGAAATTAGAGGGTTTTGCAATAAAATTTGGTAAATCAAGAGATAATTTTAAAATGGAACTAACTCAGAAAAATCAATTCGAAAAACAATTAAGTGTGTGAAACAGTGATTAAAGGAGAAATGAGACTATGGGATTTATAAACGAGGTTTAGAATAAAGTGAAGTAAATTATCAATGGATAATTTGAAATTATAAATTCACGGTAGGAAATTTATAAGGAGATGGTAATTTGTTTAAAAAAATAATAGCTTTATTTTTAAAAATGTAGGAAAGAAAATTTACGGGGTTGGAACGTAAATTAAACTGGAATAAATCAAGAAAGATTTATAAAAGATTAGAATGACTATATTGAAGTGAAAAATGTATTTTTCTGAAAAGTCAAATATATTTTAAAGGAAAGAATTTTAAGAACTTATTAGGAAATTTAAAAGTGTTTATAAATATGTTTCAGAAAATTTATTATTTAGCTGTTCACAAATTATTAAAGTAAATATTAATTAAGTTAGTTATAGTAGTTAATTATTTTTAAAGGCTAAATTAGTATTATGGTTTCAATAGGATAATCATTAAATATTTATATTTTATAAAATAGATTTATTTAAAAGTAGTTTTTGTCTAATTTTAACTTGGGAAATTATTATAGAAATTTTTGTAGGTATTATTTTGAAAATTATTAAATTGAGTTTTTGGGAAGTATTGGTATACTGGCATGGCGAAATCGGAGGCAGTGAGTGCCTGCAGTTAAGACTTAGATTTCTCTAGGATAGAGATGAAACCATTGAACTATGATCCAAGGTTTGATACCGATGTGGTACTTTCCGTATTATTTAAAAGGGTTTTTAAATATTTCGAAAGAAAACGATAATTGGTAAATATGCTGAATTCGATAAGATAAGGGTACATTTTGGATAAAGAGGTTTAATTTATTTAAAAATCTAAATTAAATAACACTTGATGTTTTTAGTGAAAAAGAAGTGTTTGGTTGAATTGATTTTTTATTTGATAGTTAAATAACCGACTATCAAAATCTGGACCCAAATATAACTTTGGAAATATTTAGAAGAAGTGCGAGAATTATATGGTACAGTTACCGTTCAAGGTGCTATACTGTACGTATAAACTCGTTTCATTCTTTTAGGATGTTGATAAGGAAATCCATCCAATAACGTTTAGGAGGTGATCTCCGATCTTATTTTCGTCAGTTTATTTCCTAAAGAACCGGGGTTGAGTTTACCGGGAATATCGAACGTTGTTTTCGAAGAGACCGGGATCAGATTTATGATTCGAAACCCACTTCGATCCAACGAGTACGTTTTCATAATGAAGACAAGTGCATGGGGTCGAAGATAGAGCAGTGAAGTGCAAGGACTAATCGCTACTAATCCTGAGGGTGATTCCAAAATGGATGGGGCAGGAGTAGTGCCTTCGTTTCCGTTCGGACCAGGAACATACTTGTATGGATGAATGCTATCAGTACATTGTCACCGGAGGACAATGAGCATTCTAAGTGAATCTTTCTAAAAAGGTAATCGTAGTCTCTAGCCTCATCAGCCGGGAATAACTGTAAATCAGGGAGGATGCGGCAAGGCTAAGTGGGTAGCACCTAAGTAGGGTATGTCCATCACCTTTCTAGATAACCTCGGATATTATCACCACATGTGAAAGGAGATCGAAAAGGGTACGAACACCCGGGGTGATAGCATATTCGGTCTATTCAGGTTAGGAATAGTCCGGTCTTGCGTAGCAGGGGATCCTAGAGTGATCCTCGATACAATGTTTCTAGGTAGGTACCATGATAGGTGGTACCCCAGTGCCTAGTCATTCAGTTGAAATCCATTCTCCGGTACGTGCCTTTACGATTTTGATTGTAGAGCCTAGTATTGCTGGAATTTAATTAACATAACAATTTCAGCTATTTGAATAAGTATTTATACTTAGACACTATTATAATATCAGAAGATTTTGATATGAAAGGTTTTGGTTATCGTAGGATTAAAACCCGTCGTGTTTATTTGTGGCATGGTTTTATGAGATTTCTTTGATCTTCAAAGGATTTTGAACTTTAGTAATTCAAATTGAGTGTGTTTTCTCACGCTGGTTTTCCAAACTGACTCGGGTGTTATTTCATTATAATGCCCGGGTCAAACCAGTATTACAGATACAAGATAAGATGCTAGAGAGCTCAGGAGATGAGCTGGGTGGCGAAGGCATACCACACATACTTGATTTTTATTCCACTACGTATGGTATGCTGTATATTTAGCTTTTGTGAGGCAAGTTATTAGAACTATCCAGTACTATGCTATTGATTTGTGTTGTACTCTGATGATGTATAAAAATAGCAATAGTTCTTTTTGTATAAAGATTGATTGTTATCTATTATATATTATTCCGCTGCGATTATGAGATTCCGTGTTGTTATTTCTTCTTCTTCTACCTCTTTCCTTCTTCTTCCCTAACGATCTGGTATTTTCGGCATTCGGTTGTTCGGCATGTAATACAATGGATGTATTGATGTCAATTTTTCGAGCATCGAAAATCTGGGCCGTGACATGAGATGTATATTTGATATATATTGGTTATATTTGTGCTATATATTATATTATAGAAAAATTTCGATCGAGCTGCGCAATGGAGACTCTGTCGAAATTTTCCAAAAATATGAGAGTTGGAAATTTTCTGAAAATTTAAAATTTTATAACCTATTTTGATAACTAACTTGTAAATTTTGTAAGCCGACCAGAGCAGCGTAGTAGAAGCGTAGTATAGTTATGCAAATTAGATGCTTATGTTTTATGTAATGACCAACCTTTTTGGACGATTTGACGATAAACCACATATGTCAGACTCAGACGAGCACTTTTTCATTCTTTCATATACTAGGGGATTTCACTTGGAAAAGAAAATGTTCCATACTAACGGATTCGGGTCCATAACCATGGGTTCTAATGCACGAGATCTTGTTCTCGATTGGTGAAATAGTCTCTCTCTCCAAAAAAATATGTTTTTTTTACCGACGCACAAAGAAAATATTTTGTTGCGAATGAACAAGATATTGAGGAATTGTCCATATGTAAGTTCATCATTATGGATACGGGTCTTTTCCACAGAAAAAGGGAATCTTTTGTTACAATAGAACCAGAAGTGATGTGGATCATTCAAGAATCGAAGTCGATTTGCTTTATAAAAAGAAGATATCAATGAACTTCTATAAGGGAGGATTGTTATTAGCTAGATAAGAAAAGGCAAAGAAAGAAAGAAAACAAATACAGAATCTCGCGGCGGAATGACAAAATATAATAATAAAACAAACAGTTCATGAAACTGTTTTACAAATATCGTTTGATTACACCTTTACAACACATATCAGAGTTACATACAACATGAGTAAATAAATAAATGCAGCGGAACAACATAATGCAGTGGAATAAATATGATAAATAATAATAGCGTTAAATCTTCGTCTTCGTCCTCTAAAAAGCAGTATTCGATAAACTGAAAAGCTCAGACTTACCTGAGCCAATTGAAAAGAGAAGACACTCGAGTTAGAACTAAATGATTTTATATAAGTTAAATCAACAGTAAATAAATACGAGTGTAATGGCGTTAGAGATGTTTATGGGTTTGACATCTCCTATCCAGTGTCTAACGTGAGTGTAATAACTTAAAAGAGATTCAGGATTACCATATCATAAAGACCCGTTAAACTATCTACATACATAGTACAATACGGTATTATAATAGTGTCTATAGTAAAGTAAATTATGAAAATAGCGTTAAGGCGTTACCCATATCCCCCTTAACACATTTTATATATCCCCATAGTCTATACAGTACCGTAATTCCTCCATAAAATAGAGGGCTATCAGAGGGCACACCATAGATATTGTACAAACCAAGCTCATAGAAGGTGCGATACAGTATGTGAGCACGGCACTCGAGGCAATTCTAGAGTAGGACTCTACCTTTTTGCAGAACCAGACTGGTGGTAACGCATAGCAGCTACTACCGCCCACCTCAGAACACAATCCAATAATCAAATTGTAACAACCCGGATTTTTCGACAGTTAACTTTAAATATTAAATGGCTTTAATATTGAATTTGGAATTTTAATTGGGTTAATAAGTTTTTAAAACTAGGATTTTCAAGCGATTTGGCAAATTGTTGGAATCGTCGATTTAACAGACGTGTCAAAATAGCGATCTAAGGCACAGTCTTGGAATTCGATGAAAACAGTTCAATTGAATCCGTAATAGTGTATTATTACCAGATTTCAAATTTCATAGCATTTAGGGTTATCGTTTGTTAGTACAGGATAGAAACGCGCTGAAATTAATATCGAAATTCAGTATAATAATTTGGTTCAAAAAACTATCTTCTCTATATGATCAAATTAGGACTCGAAACCTTTTCCATTGCATTTGGAATAGAGATATAATATTATAAACGCTTAGCGGCACGTCTCGATAGGAGATCGAAATTTTAAGTTGCTAAAACAAGATATTTTATAATTAAATAAAATTATATATGATCAAATCAAAGTCTAGTCTAAGCCGACCAACATCGTACCCCATCCCCCTTTTTAGGCGTTTAATATCACATCTCCTCTTTATTCTATTAGTTCGAAAATAAATCATGGCTTCCTTTTCCCTCCTTCAAAACATTTTCAAATCAGAGAAAAAGAAAATTAAACGAAATCGACTTCGAAAAATAATAATAATAAAGTAAAATATCACGCGTGCGAATCATAACTCGCGGTATGGCAGAGGGCAGGTCGATCTTGGTTAAGGTGACACATGCGTGGATTTCAGGAGGAGATGGGAAGCGCGGGCAATGGGGGAAGGCGATGCGATTTTGGGTGAAGTCGCAATGTTGAGGGCTTCGAAGCGAGGGTCTTCGAGCTCGAGCTTGAGCTCAAGAGGTGAGGGCGATGGTTGATTGTTGTCGAGGTTGGTGGTGACATAGGTGGCAACCAAAGGTTGGTGGTGGCATGCGAACTAGTGTCGATAGTGGCTGCGAAAAAGAGTGAGGGTGTGTTAGAGTTTGGGGTTTGCTGCTATTGCATCGTGAATGTGGAGGAGATGGCTACAGGCATGGTGAGAGTTGCGTGCATTAGCAGTGGGAAGGTATGTTAGAATTTATTTAAAATTTACTTTAATTAAAGAGTAATAATTATTAATTGCAATTGAAAATTAATTCATACATTTATATAATTCATGAATTATTCGTACAAGGTTTGAAAAAAAAACGTGAAACAAGTCAACAGTGATTCGTAGCCGGAAAATCTATGAAATTGATGTGGAATTTTTTGAAGTCCGTCGGGATTTTAGTAGAATAAAATCTGGATATTCGACAAATAAAAATGAAGGTACGAAAAATTCTCACTCATTTGGATTACCAAAATTTAAATTTTTAGTAGTTAAATTAAATTTTGGATGCCTGTTGAATTTATCAATTATTGTCTATTGAATTATATAATATATATAGTAGTATATATATTAGTAGTCGGAGTGATATTCCTGCACATTATAGCTGATGAGACCCTATGCGCCCTACACAATAGCGGATGACCCGATATACCGTGATATCCCCCTCAAAGTGGGATTGGTATTTTTTTATGTTGTATTAACACCTGTGGATGCAGGAAAACAGGTTGGAGTGATCCAACTGGATTCCTCAAATATATTGTTTATTTTTCATATATAGTGATGTATGATTTGTGTAGAATAATCTATTATAGATTATTGTACTGATTGGAATTATTGGATGCTATTGTAGCGCTGGCCTAAAATTTGATAATTCAAATACTATAAATACAATTTTTTAAATTTAAGGAATTAAACGGAATTTGAAATAAAAATATATGTATTCGAATTGGAGTTATTTTAAAGAATTGAATTAGAAAAATATATATGAGCTTTGGTTATACTTAACTATTGAGAATTAATAAATAGAGATTTTTAAAAAATGAATTGTATAAAATAATTTACAAATGATATTCGAAAAATACAACGGAGTTGAAGTCGATATTAAAATAGATTGGAAGTTATAAATGGGATCTTTAATGGAATGGATTTATAAAAACGGAATTTTATAAATAAGATTGTTTTTATAAACAAGGAAAAAACTCAAAGGAGTTATAAAAAATTTATAAATGATGTTTATAAATAAAGGAAAATCGATATCAGGATGATAAATTGAAAATATTAAATTCATAGGTGAATTACATTAGAATATGGAAAATAGGGTATGGGAAATAGTGGATCACTATTTTTGAAAAGTGGAAAATGTTAAGGAAATCAGAATGGAAGCGATGTGATGGAAGTCGGGAGGAGTTTATAAGTTGAATTGGTTATTGAGATTTTAAAAATGTATTTTATATTTTAAGAAGTGAGTTTGTTTGAAAAGGAAACTTTTATTATTTTAACACTATGGAATTTTAAACTAGTTGAGATAGAAATACGTCGGTAAGTAGGTTTTCAAATGTTAAGTATTTATCTAATAAAATTCTAACTTTTAAATTCAGCTTGGGAGTTTATTTATTCTTAAAAAAATGAGTTCTTCATCATATAAAAGTGTTTCAATATTTTAAATAATAACTTAAATATATTTTAAATAAATTACTATTCTTTAAAGAAAATACTCTTTATATATATATATATAGTTTGAAATGATTGAAAATTTATTTATAAAATTCTCTCGACATGTGTTTTAATTTGAAGGATGAGATTTTATAAGAGATATCTCATAAATGGAATGTTAGAGACTTACGAAAATTTTCGATGTCTAGATGTGATAACTTTGGAAAGATTTTGAATTCATTTAAAGGAGGTATAAATGGTTGGCTGGTTTTATAAATAAGTAAATCGGTTTGGGAGTTGTAGGAAGAATTTATTAAAATTTTGGAGACTTATGAGATAAGATATGAGGTATTTCCAAGTTTAATATTAAGATAAGTGTGGAAATTCTACGTATAAATATTTTTCTAAGTATTTAAAGAAAGGTTTTGGAAGTATTTTTAGTGGGAAATGATTTGGAATAGAAATATTTTCTAAATGATATAAAAATGGAAGTTGGGAATATTTCTAAATATTGATAATGGTGAAGTATCCTGTCATGGATACAAGTGTTGGAATTGTTTTCAAATATAGAAATATTGAAAGAGATTGAATATATATCTTGTTGAAGATATTTTGGAATAAATATTTTGGGAACTTATAAAATCAGGCCTAGTGACTGCTTATGAATGTTTTATTGATAGATAAATAACTGACTATCAATATTTGCCAATTTCGTTAATCATTTCGAAGTGACCGGAATCAGATTTAATTATTCGAAAAATCACTTCGATCCGTTTTGAACGTAAAGAATGAACACCATGAAGATGATGAAGGTGGTGATTTGGTTTGTCGTGACCCAGGGCAACTTGTATGGACGAATGCTATAAGAACATCGTCATTAGAGAATGATGAGCATTCCAAGTAGAATTGTTTCTTGAAAGGTAACATTAGCCTCGAGCCTCATCAATCGGGAATGACAAAAACAGAGGAGATGCAACAAGGCTAAGTGGGTCGCACCCAAAAGGGTATGCTATCACTTTTATAGATGTTCTAGGAAACCTATTTATTATGGATATGGTTATGCATGAAAGAATGAGCGCTCGATGGTAAGGGTGGGAACACCGGGGTGATAACATATTCGGTCTATCTAGGTTAGAGGTAGGCCGGTCTTGTGTAGTAGGGGATCCCGGTGAGGTGCTCAGTACATTGTTCTAGATGTGTACTGTGATAAGCGGTACTCTAGTGGCCAAGTCATTTATTGGGATCTGTTCTCTAATACGAGCTTATGTTTTTGTTTGTAGAGCCTAGTATGCCGGAATTTAATTAATGTAACAACTTCGGCTATTTGAATAAGTATTTGTATTTAGACACTATTAGAATACCACTAGATTTTTTATAATGTTTTGGTTATCGTAAGGGAAAAACCCATCGTGTGTTGAATATGCGTGTATATGATTTTTGTTTGATGATAATAAACACACACACACACACACACACACACATATATATATTCATTTAAATGTATTTGTTAATGTACTATTTTATTTTTCACAGGTTAAATAAATATTTGCTGAATAAAATTAAATAACACAGAATTTGAATTCAAACAGAAATTTTATTCAAACAAATATTTATTACATTTTTGAATAGTACAAATTCAAGCTCTCACTACACATATACAATTTTGATTACAATACATCACAATTTCCTATTTACACAAATTCCTCACTACATATCACTCACACTCGTAGTTCATCTTCAACTTTATTCTAGTTAGAATCCAGTATCTGAGCAATCTGCAAAAATATTCACCAACGCAGTAAAATTGAAAAAGAAATATTTTTGCAATATAAAATAAAATATGGACTTTGAAAATATTATTTGCCTCAGTTATTTGGGTTGTTCGTCATCATCTATATCTGAATTCATCACACACGAACAATGTGACATGCACAGTGTATCACTGTACATGCCACAAGGCCATGCACACCAATATAAACTTGATAAATTTACAGGGACAGGTGAGCACAGGTCAAACCCAAATTATCGGATTCAACTCAAGTGCAATAAAATATATGTCACAACTCTCAGCACAAGGTCAAATTCGAGCTTAAGATGGATTCAACTCAGGTCAAAATTTCGAAAGATAAACAAAATGCAAAGGTCAAGTCACTGCAATCATGACTCAACTCAATGCAACAACCAAAGTAGTGGAACTGCAACAACTCAACTGGACAATGGAGACAAATATACGCAGTGAAGTACAATATCAATTTCAAGTGCATGAACATAGTGAAATGCTTAAAGGCATAGCAACTGCACCAAACCAAGACCATAAGCCTACAACTATAACATGAAACCAAAGCCATCGGGTCAGAGACAATACAACAAGTCAAGTGATGCACCAGGTATACCAGTGGAATGAACAAAAGCAAGCCGAGTTTCAACCAAGAATGCAAACCAAAAATGATACCAGAGACACGAGAAGCTACAAATATCAGTGCACATGATATGGCAATCAAAACATGCGTGAAGAACAGCAGCCTCAATATATATGACCAACACAACAACACTACAGGCAAATAAACTCAAGGCTACAACACAAATGCGAGCTGCTGATCCCAAGAAAGAAATCTACAACTTCAAATAATTCAAATGAATATGAAATAACCAGAGAATGGCCAGTTTCATGTAACAGATGATGCACAGGAACCAAAGTCGCCAAGCACATGAATTCACAGTGCAAACTAATGCACTAAGCAAGTGACAAACAGTAAAGAGCCGCGACCAGTGCAAGTGCAAAGATAAATGCATAAATAGATGCAGACATGCCAAAAATATCATGGAGCTGCAATCAATACACAATGATGAACAAAGCAACATGAATGACCAGTATACACTCGAGGAAACTAGCAACTGCAATGCAAACAACAGGAATGTTCAGGGATGAACACAGATGAACCATTAACAAAATCAAATGAAGCCAAAGCAAACAGAGGGATCAATATGGCAACTAACCAGCACATGAACAACTACAATAGGAACAAGACTCAAGCACCATCAAAGTTCAATTCAAAGAGATAGTCGACCAACAGCTACATGAATCAACAATATGTCAAATGAACTAATGAACATCAGGTCAATGAAGTTTTAACTCAAAACAAGGAACCAGACAAGGAACTAGACCACAATGGCACTATCAACAAATGCCACAGTGAAGTATAACTATCATGATCAGAGAGAGGCCGAACAAAGTGAAATTTGGATCAAACAAATGCACCAAGTAAGTGACACAGCAACAACAGAGTTACAAAAATGCAACATCAAATACGCAGTGGAAACGAATATATAAAGTGACAACAGTCAGTGGTGAAACAGTCAGTGGAGATGCAATAAAAAAAATTGTATGCAACATGAACGGCTTGTGTCACATGGCAGTAAAAATATAATGGACGAGAACAGCAAGTACAATATCATAGAACAAATGATACAGGTCGAATGTGATCATCAGTTTCTTAAGAAATCAAAAATGGTCGAAGATGTGGATTTGCATGCACATGACAGTCAATGCCGAAGACAAAATGAAATCATAGAGTAAATTCAAAGAATCAGAGAATTCAAAGTCGTGGAAATCACGAGTTCGAAATCAATGCCGTGCAAATCAAGTATCACAAAATTACGCATTTGGAAAAAGTCAAAAATAAAATAGGAAAGTAGCTGCCGTAACGATCAAGGAAGGATCGAACAATCTCAAGTTATAGCCGTAACAGTAAAGTAAGGGAATTATTCGAATTGAATTCGTCAGTAAATTCTCAAACGTTCAAACAGTATCAAGTGGCAGAGCGAATGGTTTGACGAATTCAAATAAGTAATATACGACGTAAATTTAGAAGGTCGAATCCTATAAATAGGAATCAACATCATCAGCAAAGAAATCAAGTTCAAGCAAGCCAAAACCAGTAAAAGCAAAAGCAAAAATTAACATACCAATTGTAATTCGACTTGATCAAATTGAAGTAGCTGATAGAAATTCAAAGAGACAAACGATCAACGAACGCAAGGAATTGGAATATATTTATCTCAATCAAAGCTACTGGAGATCTCGATCGAAGCTACCAAAGTCGGCATCTTCGAATTCATGCAAAGCCCTAATTTTAATTAGGAAGAGGAACAATAGAGAGCCGCCATTATCACAAAGGAACGGGTCGGCATAATAAAGAAAAAGATAACAGCGCCGCAATTCTTTGATAATATTGGGCCGGGTTGTATTAACAAAGAATTTAAAATTAGGGTTTTGGTTTTCTAATTGATTTTTAATTTCTTTAAACCATTGTATTTTCTAGTCGTGTGACTAGGGAACAAGCTACGTGGCGTAGCTTGAGAATTCGCAACTCAATTGCTGAGTTGTGGCAGGGTTTTGAGCATAGAGTTAGGTATAGTCGATAGCGGGTGTCGCGAGTTTACGTGTGTAAGCGTCTGACTATCTAATTTCTAGTAGAAACCATGGGGGCAGCACGTAGGCTGGGTTTTGCCGAAGCTGGGTAAATTCTATGTCGTTCTATTTCTGCATTTTATTATTCTACTATTTATTTCTGTGCTGCTAATATTCTGTGATCTGTGTTAAAATTATAAGCTTCCGCAATTAATTTTTATAATTAACACTATCACCCTATTCACCCCCCTCTAGGGTGAAATCGATCTTACAAGTGGTATCAGAGCTAGGAACAAAAGCCGTTTTTGTTTCAAAAATTTGATTTTACAAAAACCAATTTTTTTTAAAAAAATTTGAATTTTTAAAATGGCTTCTTTTAATACTGCTTTTGCTGAGGGTCAATCCATAGTTAGACCACCAATGTTCAATGGTGAATATGCTTATTGGAAAAATAGGATGGAAATCTTTCTAAAAACCATTGAAGCTTGGAATATTGTTGACACAGGTTATAGAACACCGACTATAACTGTAGAGAACAATGGACCAAACTAGAAAATAAATTACAAAATACTAATGCTAAAGCTATGAATTCTATTATCTGTTCATTGGATCAATTTGAATTTAATCGTGTCTCACATTGTCTAACTGCTCAGGAAATATGGCACACAATAGAAGTGACTCGCGAAGGAATATCTCAAGTCAAAGAATCTCGCCTTGCCATGCTAAGCAGCGAATAAGAGAACTTCACAATGGCGAAGGAAGAAAATGTCAAAGAGATGCATGGACAACTTTCCAATATCGTATACAAATCAAAAGCTCTTGGAAAATCATATACGGAATTGGAAATAGTTTCAAAAATCCTCAGAGTCCTTCCATGAAGATTTGAATCAAAAGTGACTGCCATTCAAGAATCAAAAGATTTAAAACAGATGAAAATAGAAGAACTCATCGGTAATCTCACCACTTATGAGCTAGAAATAAAATTCAAGGAAGAGCGTGAAGGAAGTGACACTCGAAAGAAATCAATAGCGCTCAAAGGAATAATCGAAAGCAATGATGATAACGATGATGATGGAGCAGCAGAGCTGACACTACTAATAAAGAAATTCAAAAGATGGAATCGCAAATACGGAAATCCAGCTTGAAATCAGGAATTGAAAAGCAGAATAGGCAAAGCACTTGACTACTCAGAAGAACAGGAGATCATCTGTCATAAGTGCAACCAACCCGGACACATCAAGCCCAATTGTCCTCGAAATCAACGCGACTTTGGAAAGAAATGGAAAAAGAAAAGTTTTGCAGCCACTTGGGATGAAATGGATAAGGATGATAAAAGCACTGGCAGTGAAAGCGAAAAAGCAGATTTGTGCCTTCGAGGTGATATAACTGACAGGGATGATGATGATCCAAGCGAGGTATCAAAACTTACTCACTCTGAATTACTTATTTATTTTCACGAGGTAAATGGCTGTTTTTAACGAGTTAGGGAGAAGTATGCCAAACTTGAATCACAAAAAGATACTTTGATAGAATTAAATGAACAACTTGACCGATTAGTTAAAACCTATCGTAGTAGGATCCCTAAGTGTGATAAGTGTCCAACATTTGAAGAGGAAATTAAAAAATCAGAAATCAATATAAAATCAATTGAAAATGAAATTCTGATTTTAAAAGAGAATGAAAATACTAGGAGAGAGAATTCTATTAAAAAGTGCACACAATGGTTAAACGAAAATGAATCTCTCAAAACACAAGTCCAACAATTGTCAACGACTTTAGATAAATTTTCAAAAAGTGAAAAATCGTTGAATATGCTATTAGGAAAGCAAACTGTTAATACGGTTAGAAAAGAACTTGGATATAATCAATCTAAAATTGTTGAAAACAAGATTAATCAAGAAAATTCAATGTGCACGATTTGTAGAAAATATGGACACAATCACAATAATTGTTGGTATAGACCCAAACATGTGAAAACTACATCGATTTGGGTTCCAAAAGGCACAAATATAAAAACTCTCAAAGTTAAACAAATTTGGGTGCCAAAGGGAACAATTATAAATAGTTTTGGGTCTTTACAAAATTGTTTTTCAAAATTTTCTGCCACTAACAATCATGGACCTATAAAAACAAATAGGTCATAAAAATCTTTCATCGTGTAGGTGTGGTGGCAGGCTAAGGAACAACAACATTGTTCTCTGGATTTTGGCTGTTCCAGAAACACAAAAGGCGACAAAGCAAAGTTCCTTAGCCTAGTATAAAGGTGACAGAATCACAACAAACAACAATGAAAAATATCATAAAGGTAAAACAGGTAAATATATATTTATTTGAACGATATATTAAATGTAATAATCTGAACCATATTCTGAATTAAAATCAGCCAATATTGAGATGATGAAAAGATGATGATTTTGATTCTGACTTATTCAAAATAGTTGGCCAATTATATTCTTATGCCAAAAACACTATAAAAATCTCTAGATTCTTTGAATATATTAGTTTGGATTAAAAATAGTGTTTGTTGGATGATAATACATTTGGTTATAAAATAGCTAACTCTATATTCACGGTTTTCTGGTTATTTACACGGCTTCGATTCAAATTCAAGAGAATGTCATTTAAATTGCTGTTAAAATTGAGTTTGAAATTTTTGGTGCACACTTCATGGTTTGGTCAATCAAGTTCAATTAATTATGATTTGAGTGAAAGAGAAATTCAGATGCAGATTATACTGGAAATCTAGTTGATAGAGAAATTACTAGTTGAACGTGATTTTTGTTGAGACATTTAGTAACTGCATCGTTTTTCAAAGAAAATATCTGCATATTTTTCATTTCAAATAATTTTCAAATAGCATAAATTTTTTCTCATATAACCCCCTCGAAAAAATCATTTTTGACCATATTTTCAGATTAATCATCTTGAAAATTTGATTTCATAATCATTTTTGAATTTGATTTTAAATGACAATTTTGACTAGTCTAAACTCCCTAATAATTATCAAAAAGATAAATAGTGATTGAAAAAGTGATGACTGTTGATATTTATCATACATTACTCAAGACGATATAATTAGTAAATTTCTTTAGAAATTTAAACAAGAGTTATAAAACTTTTGTTGGTAAAAATTCCATGACCATCTCTATTTCTATCATATTTCTAACGACCATCACTCATCAAAATTCAATATAGTTTGTCCATATATGGTACTTTAAACAGGAATCGTTCGTTTTTTTCATTTTCACATTTTTTTAAATAATAGAAAAATTTATATAGTAAAAATAATAATAATAAATATATACCAAAGTATTCACTCTCATTTAAAAGTCCTCACGGTTATGCATGGGTGAATTACTTGGAATTTGTTATGTGCTTCCATGCTCATTTAAAAGTCCTCACGGTTATGCATGTATGGAACGCATATCAAAAGTTGATTTTTAAAATAAATAAGTTGATTCTAATCCCATTTAAAAGTCCTCACGGTTATGCGTGGTTAGAAGATACTTGAATTCATTTTTTAAAAATAAAATTGGAATACTACTAATCTCATTTAAAAGTCCTAACGGTTATGCATGGTTAGTAGATATTCAAATTCCTTGTAACAACCCGCATATTTATCGAGTTTGTATTTAAATATTTTATTTAAATATTAACTCGTTAATCGGATTTTGGTCCGAAAAGCTACTTTTTGCAAACGGTCAAATTAGGACTCGAGACCACTTCCATTGAGTTCGAAATGTCATTTACAACTTTTTTAAGTATAAACATCGATAGGTTTGGAGTTAGTGAAATTTCACTAACTTTTCCCGCTTTGGACTTTGGGTTAGTTTAGCCTATTAAGCCCAAGTTCCAACCCTCTTCTCCTCACTCTTCATAAATTTCCTAACTAATCAAGCTTTGGCATTAATGGTGGAGGGAATGGGAAATTAAAATTCCAAAACTCAAATTCAATTGCAATCCATCTTTCTACTCCAAATTCAAGAAGAAGACATTGGATTCAAGCTTCTTGTGCTTAGATAGAAGAAGGATTGATTCTTGCTTGCTTAAAACTTCATTTTCATTGATATTTGGTGCAAAGGTGAGATTTTTATCTCACAATTCTAGCCTATAACTATATTGAACTGTTGGGAATGATTCCCTATCATTTTTGCATGCATGTTAGCATTTGGTTTGGATTGGATTGGCGAAAAAATCCAATTTTTAGCATTTTGTTGAATTTTCTGCACTTGAGTCGTTCTGGCCATTTTTAGGTCGTTCGGAGTTAAGTCGTTCGTCCATAGGTCGTGAGTCGTTCACGAGTTAACCCTGAGTCGTTCTGGCCATTTTTAGGTCGTTCGTCCATAGGTCGTGAGTCGTTCACGAGTTAACCCTGAGTCGTTCTGGCCATTTTTTAGCTCGTTCGGAGTTAAGTCGTTCATCCATAGGTCGTGAGTCGTTTACGAGTTAACCCTTAAGTCGTGCAGCCCTTCAGTCACGCAACCCTTAAGTCGGTTACGAGTTATCCCGATAGGTCGCTGGACACTTAACTCGTAGGTCGTTGGACCTTATCTCGTTAGGTCGCTCCTGGCCTAACCCTTAAGTCGTGCAACCCTTAGGTCGTATGACCCTTGAGTCGTTAGGTCGTATGACCCTTGAGTCGTTAGGTCGTATGACCCTTGAGTCGTTAGGTCGTTAGACCCTTGAGTCGTTAGGTCGTATGACCCTTGAGTCGTTAGGTCGACCCCCGTAAGCGGTGGCGTTGCCCCCGCACCCCCACCTTGGGGGGTTGCCACCCCCCCTGGACCCCCCCTCCGTAGGCGATCTTATCTGAAAAACATTCAACAGAACTTGCTTTGTTGAGATGCTGAGTTGACCATTCTTCGAGACAAACCATCTCTGGTTATCTCGGCCACGTTTGGTCGTTAGGGAACTTCCACTTTGATGCTTTTGAGCTGATTTCAATACTATTTTTAACTTTGGTTTCAATACTAGTAGTAAATATCAAAACTCTTTTAACAAACAATTTCAACTCTATTTTTAATAACAAAGCTCTTTTCTTAAACTGTTTTCCAATCTATTAGTATATACAAACCTTTACCTCACTCGGATGAGAAATCTAATTAAACGACTTAGTAAAACAAGTGGTATGAAACGCTTGCGTTCACTTCGTCGGTTAATTCCTGGACTTGTTCGATTGAACCTCTTGTGACAATTTTATTAGTGAAGATTTACAGTTTGTTCGTAAATATTTAAGTTAAGCAAGTGGTTATGGGACATGAAGCTAGACTTCTATATTTACTAGCTTAGTGTAATTGACACTTCTCGTTGATCATGACGATCATTCTAATGATTTAGACTAGCAACTGTGCGATGTCTCTTGTTGCGAGGTTAGACTAGACACCACTTGTGTGATTCCACTCACACATACCTTTTTGCTTTTTGGTTAGTCTGGACCTTAATCTGTGTGATTCCATTCACACATGTGGGGTAGCTCCCCTTGGTCTTCGGACCGTCATGTGATAGGCCTCTTTCTCTTTTCTATGATTTCTGGACTTCTTGCATTGATTTCTAGAATTTATGTCATTGACTTGTTATGAGTACAAGTTTAGGGTATGATGCCCTTTCCGAATCTTTGAGAAGATTCTTGTGATATTGATTATCTCTTATTGATTGATCTTCTGTTGATCATTATTTACATACTTATAGCGGTATGTCATTATGGATGTTTATGTTTATGCCATATCTTTTATGTTATCTCATGTCATCTGATATTTATAGCTAGACCGATCCGTTTATTATTTTCTTAAATAATACTCGGGTTAGACCGAGATGTTACAGGTGCTTCTGCTTGACTTCTTCCCAGGGATTCACCACTCTGACTTTTGGCTAACTGTTTAGATTAGCAGTTTTTGTTATATACACTTGAGATATAGACTCATAGTTGTATTCTTTTGTATAGCACGTGTTGCTATTCTTTTGTATTATCGTGGATCTTACTGACCACTACTCTGATGTACACTTTCATGTGTTAGTTATATATTCATATCTTCTTCCGCCTTTGTGATATGGATATCTGTGACTGATTTGTGATATGATTATTTCTATGTTTGTTTCCGAAGATTATTTATAGCCACCGTGTGATAAGCAATTACATGGATGGTCGCTCCTCAACAGCCTTATTCTCCGTACTAGTTGACAGCACTACTCCGGAGTGTTCTTGGCTAGCGTGGGTATAGAGGTGGGGCGTCACATTCCTGATATAAATATGCCACAAATAGACATAACTGTATGGTTTTATATGATGACATCATCCCATCATTCTAAAAGTGGAATACGCGCCTAACAAAATATTTATGATTTTTGTTTGATTTTTTATTGAAATTTAATATTTATATTCAATTGAGTTTTAATGTTGGATTGATATCGATCACTTTATCTCTATTTTCTCTAACACTTTTACTCTTTTGCTGATAACAAAAGGGGGAGAGAAAAGTTAAGATTTTGTCAAATAAAATCAAGCAAAGGTCAAATATTTTCCATTTGCATCTAGGCTCATTCGCATATTATTGTATGCATATTTGTAGGGGGAGCTTTGTGTAGAGAGGAAGCATTTAAATAGGGGGACCAATTAGAGCATATGAATGATCAAATACATTTAACATATTCAAAATCTTAAATATATGTTTGTTATCATCAAAAGGGGGAGATTGTTGAATATGCGTATATATGATTTTTGTTTGATAATAATAAACATATATATATATATATATTCATTTAAATGTATTTGTAAATGTACTATTTATTTTTCACAGGTTAAATAAATATTTGCTGAATAAAATTAAATAACACAGAATTTGAATTCAAACGGAAATTTTATTCAAACAAATATTTATTACATTTTTGAATAGTACAAATTCAAGCTCTCACTATACATATACAATTTTGATTACAATACATCACAATTTCCTATTTACATAAATTACTCACTATGTATCACTAACACTCGTAGTTCATCTTCAACTTCATTCCAGTTAGAATCCAATATCTGAGCAATCTGCAAAAATATTCACTAACGCAGTAAAATTGAAAAAGAAATATTTTTGCAATATAAAATAAAATATGGACTTTGAAAATATTATTTGCCTCAGTTATTTGGGTTGTACGTCATCATCTATATCTAAATTCATCACACACGAACAATGTGACATGCACAGTGTATCACTGTACATGCCACAAGGCCGTGCACACCAATATACACTTGATAAATTTACAGGGACAGGTGAGCACAGGTCAAACCCAAATTATCGGATTCAACTCAAGTGCAATAAAATATATGTCACAACTCTCAGCACAAGGTCAAATCCGAGCTTAAGCTGGATTCAACTTAGGTCAAAATTTCGAAAGATAAACAAAATGCAAAGGTCAAGTCACTGCAATCATGACTCAACTCAATGCAACAACCAACGTAGTGGAACTGCAACAACTCAACTGGACAATGGAGACAAATATACGCAGTGAAGTACAATATCAATTTCAAGTGCATGAACATAGTGAAATGCTTAAAGGCATAGCAACTGCACCAAACCAAGACCACAAGCCTATAACTATAACATGAAACCAAAGCCATCGGGTCAGAGACAATACAACAAGTCAAGTGATGCACCAGGTATACCAGTGGAATGAACAAAAGCAAGCCGAGTTTCAACCAAGAATGCAAACCAAAAATGATACCAGAGACACGAGAAGCTACAGATATCAGTGCACATGATATGGCAATCAAAACATGCGTGAAGAACAGCAGCCTCAATATATATGACCAACACAACAACACTACAGGCAAATAAACTCAAGGCTACAACACAAATGCGAGCTGCTGATCCCAAGAAAGAAATCTACAACTTCAAATAATTCAAATGAATATGAAATAACCAGAGAATGGCCAGTTTCATGTAACAGATGATGCACAAGAACCAAAGTCGCCAAGCACATGAATTCACAGTGCAAACTAATGCACTAAGCAAGTGACAAACAGTAAAGAGCCGCAACCAGTGCAAGTGCAAAGATAAATGCATATATGGATGCAGACATGCCAAAATATCATGGGGCTGCAGTCAATACACAATGATGAACAAAGCAACATGAATGACCAGTATACACTCGAGGAAACTAGCAACTGCAATGCAAACAACATGAATGTTCAGGGATGAACACGGATGAACCATTAACAAAATCAAATGAAGCCAAAGCAAACAGAGGGATCAATATGGCAACTAACCAGCACATGAACACCTACAACAGGGACAAGACTCAAGCAACATCAAAGTTCAACTCAAAGAGATAGTCGACCAAATGAACTAATGAACATCAGGTCAATGAAGTTTTAACTCAAAACAAGGAACCAGACAAGGAACTAGACCACAATGGAACTATCAACAAATGCCACGGTGAGGTATAACTATCATGATCAGAGAGAGGTCGAATAAAGTGAAATTTGGATCAAACAAATGCACCAAGTAGATGACACAGCAACAACAGAGTTACAAAAATGCAACATCAAATACGCAGTGCAAACGAATATATAAAGTGACAACAGTCAGTGGTGAAACAGTCAGTGGAGATGCAATAAAAAAAATTATATGCAACATGAACGGCTTGTGTCACATGGCAGTAAAAATATAATGGACGAGAACAGCAAGTACAATATCATAGAACAAATGATACATGTCGAATGTGATCATCGGTTTCTTAAGAAATCAAAAATGGTCGGAGATGTGGATTTGCATGCACATGACAGTCAATGCCGAAGAAAAAATGAAATCAGAGAGTAAAGTCAAAGAATCAGAGAATTCAAAGTCGTGGAAATCAAGAGTTCGAAATCAATGTCGTGCAAATCAAGTTTCATAAAATTACGCATTTGGAAAAAGTCAAAAATAAAATAGGAAAGTAGTTGTCGTAACGATCAAGGAAGGATCGAACGATCTCAAGTTATAGCCGTAACAGTAAAGTAAGGGTATTATTCGAATTGAATTCGTCAGTAAAATCTCAAACGTTCAAATAGTATCAACTGGCAGAGCGAATGGTTTGACGAATTCAAATAAGTAATATACGATGTAAATTTAGAAGGTCGAATCCTATAAATAGGAATCAACAGCATCGGCAAAGAAATCAAGTTCAAGCAAGCCAAAACCAGTAAAAGAAAAAGCAAAAATTAACATACCAATTGTAATTCGACTTGATCAAATTGAAGTAGCCGATAGAAATTCAAAAAGACAAACGATCAACGAATGCAAGGAACTGGAATATATTTATCTCAATCAAAGCTACTGGAGATCTCGATCGAAGCTACCAAAGTCGGCATCTTCGAATTCACGCAAAGCCCTAATTTTAATCAGGAAGAGGAACAACAGAGAGCCGCCATTATCACAAAGGAACGGGTCGGCATAATAAAGAAAAAGATAACAGGGCCGTAATTCTTTGATAATATTGGGCCGGGTTATATTAACAAAGAATTTAAAATTAGGGTTTTTGTTTTCCAATTGATTTTTAATTTCTTTAAACCATTGTATTTTCTAGTCGTGTGACTAGGGAACAAGCTACGTGGCGTAGCTTGAGAATTCGCAACTCAGTGGCTGAGTTGTGGCAGGGTTTTGAGCGTAGAGTTAGGTTTAGTCGATAGCGGGTGTCGTGAGTTTACGTGTGTAAGCGTCTGACTATCTAATTTCTAGTAGAAATCTTGGGGGCAACACGTAGGCTGGGTTTTGTCGAAGCTGGGTAAATTCTGTGTCGTTCTATTTCTGCATTTTATTATTCTGCTATTTATTTCTATGCTGCTAATATTCTGTGATCTGTGTTAAAATTATAAGCTTCCGCAATTAATTTTTATAATTAACACTATCACCCTATTCACCCCCCCTCTAGGGTGAAATCGATCTTACAAGTGGTATCAGAGCTAGGAACAAAAGCGTTTTTGTTTCAAAAATTTGATTTTACAAAAACCAATTTTTGTTTTAAAAATTTGAAATTTTAAAATGGCTTCTTTTAATACTGCTTTTGCTGAAGGTCAATCCATAGGTAGACCACCAATGTTCAATGGTGAATATGCTTATTGGAAAAATAGGATGGAAATCTTTCTGAAAACCATTGACGCTTGGAATATTGTTGAGACAGGTTATAGAACACCGACTATAACTGTAGAGAACAATGGACAGAACTAGAAAATAAATTACAAAATACTAATGCAAAAGCTATGAATTCTATTATCTGTTCATTGGATCAATTTGAATTTAATCGTGTCTCACATTGTCTAACTGCGCAGGAATTATAGCACACAATAGAAGTGACTCACGATAGAACATCTCAAGTCAAAGAACTCGCCTTGCCATGCTAAGCAGCGAATACGAAAACTTCACAATGGCGAAGGTAGAAAATGTTAAAGAGATGCATGGACGACTTTCCAATACCGTATACAAATCAAAAGCTCTTGGAAAATCATATACGGAATTGGAAATAGTTCGAAAAATCCTCAGAGTCCTTCCATGAAGATTTGAATCAAAAGTGACTGCCATTCAAGAATCAAAAGATTTAAAACAGATGAAAATAGAAGAACTCATCGGTAATCTCACCACTTATGAGCTAGAAATAAAATTCAAGGAAGAACGTGAAGGAAGTGACACTCGAAAGAAATCAATAGCGCTCAAAGGAATAATCGAAAGCAATGATGATAACGATGATGATGATGGGGCAGCAGAGCTGGCACTACTAATAAAGAAATTCAAAAGATGGAATCACAAATATGGAAATCCAGCTCGAAATCAGGAATTGAAAAGCAGAATAGGCAAAGCACTTGACTACTCAGAAGAACAGGAGATCATCTGTCATAAGTGCAACCAACCCGGACACATCAAGCCCAATTGTCCTCGAAATCAACGCGACTTTGGAAATAAACGGAAAAAGAAAAGTTTTGCAGCCACTTGGGATGAAATGGATAAGGATGACAAAAGCACTGGCAGTGAGAGCGAAAAAGCAGATTTGTGCCTTCGAGGTGATATAACTGACAGGGATGATGATGAGCCAAGCGAGGTATCAAAACTTACTCACTATGAATTACTTATTTATTTTCACGAGGTAAATGGCTGTTTTTAACGAATTAGGGAGAAGTAGGCCAAACTTGAATCTCAAAAAGATACTTTGATAGAATTAAATGAACAACTTGACCGATTAGTTAAAACCTATCGAAGTAGGATCCCTAAGTGTGATAAGTGTCCAACATTTGAAGAGGAAATTAAAAAATCAGAAATCAATATAAAATCACTTGAAAATGAAATTCTGATTTTAAAAGAGAATGAAAATATTAGGAGAGAGAATTCTATTAAAAAGTGCACACAATTGTTAAACGAAAATGAATGTCTCAAAACACAAGTCCAACAATTGTCAACGACTTTAGATAAAATTTCAAAAAGTGAAAAATCGTTGAATATGCTATTAGGAAAGCAAACTGTTAATACGGTTAGAAAAGAACTTGGATATAATCAATCTAAAATTGTTGAAAACAAGATTAATCAAGAAAATTCAATGTGCACGACTTGTAGAAAATATGGACACAATCACAATAATTGTTGGTATAGACCCAAACATGTGAAAACTAAACCGATTTGGGTTCCAAAAGGCACAAATATAAAAACTCTCAAAGTTAAACAAATTTAGGCGCCAAAGGGAACAATTATAAATAGTTTTGGGTCTTTACAAAATTGTTTTTCAAAATTTTCTGCCACTAACAATCATAGACCTATAAAAACAAATAGGTCACAAAAATCTTTCATCGTGTAGGTGTGGTGGCAGGCTAAGGAACAACAACAGTGTTCTCTGGATTTTGGCTGTTCTAGAAACACAACAGGCGACAAAGCAAAGTTCCTTAGCCTACTATAAAGGTGACAGAATCACAAAAAACAACAACGAAAAATATCGTAAAGGTAAAACAGGTAAATATATATTTATTTGAACGATATATTAAATGTGATAATCTGCACCATATTCTGAATTAAAATCAGCCAATATTGAGATGATGAAAAGATGATGATTTTGATTCTGACTTATTCAAAATAGTTGGCCAATTATATTCTTATGCCAAAAACACTATAAAAATCTCTAGATTCTTTGAATATATTAGTTTGGATTAAAAATAGTGTTTGTTGGATGATAATACATTTGGTTATAAAATGGCTAACTCTATATTCACGGTTTTCTGGTTATTTATACGGCTTCGATTCAAATTCAAGAGAATTTCATTTAATTTGCTGTTAAAATTGAGTTTGAAATTTTTGGTGCACACTTCATGGTTTGGTCGATCAAATTCAATTAATTATGATTTTGAGTGAAAGAGAAATTCAGATGCAGATTATACTGGAAATCTAGTTGATAGAAAAATTACTAGTTGAACGTGATTTTTGTTGAGACATTTAGTAACTGCATCGTTTTTCAAAGAAAATATCTGCATATTTTTCATTTCAAACAATTTTCAAATAGCAGAAATTTTTTCTCATATAACCCCCTCGAGAAAATCATTTTTGACCATATTTTCAGATTAATCATCTTGAAAAATTGATTTCATAATCATTTTTGAATTTGATTTTAAATGACAATTTTGACTAGTCTAAACTCCCTAATAATTATCAAAAAGATAAATAGTGATTGAAAAAGTGATGACTGTTGATATTTATCATACATTACTCAAGACGATATAATTAGTAAATTTCTTTAGAAATTTAAACAAGAGTTATAAAACTTTTGTTGGTAAAAATTCCATGACCATCTCTATTTCTATCATATTTCTAACGACCATCACTCATCAAAATTCAATATAGTTTGTCCATATATGGTACTTTAAACAGGAATCGTTCGTTTTTTTCATTTTCACATTTTTTTAAAATAATAGAAAAATTTATATAGAAATAATAATAATAATAAATATATACCAAAGTACTCACTCTCATTTAAAAGTCCTCACGGTTATGCATGGGTGAATTACTTGGAATTTGTTATGTGCTTCCATGCTCATTTAAAAGTCCTCACGGTTATGCATGGATGGAACGCATATCAAAAGTTGATTTTTAAAATAAATAAGTTGATTCTAATCCCATTTAAAAGTCCTCAAGGTTATGCGTGGTTAGAAGATACTTGAATTCATTTTTTAAAAATAAAATTGGAATACTACTAAACTCATTTAAAAGTCCTAACGTTATGCATGGTTAGTAGATATTCAAAGTCGTGGAATCACGAGTTCGAAATCAATGCCGTGAAAATCAAGTATCATAAAATTACGCATTTGGAAAAAGTCAAAAATAAAATAGGAAAGTAGCTATCGTAACGATCAAGGAAGGATCGAACGATCTCAAGTTATAGCCGTAACAGTAAAGTAAGGGAATTATTCGAATTGAATTCGTCAGTAAAATCTCAAACGTTCAAACAGTATCAAATGGCAGAGCGAATGGTTTGACGAATTCAAATAAGTAATATACGACGTAAATTTAGAAGGTCGAATCCTATAAATAGGAATCAACAACATCGGCAAAGAAATCAAGTTCAAGCAACCCAAAACCAGTAAAAGAAAAAGCAAAAATTAACATACCAGTTGTAATTCGAACTTGATCAAATTGAAGTAGCTGATAGAAATTCAAAGAGACAAACGATCAACGAACGCAAGGAACTGGAATATATTTATCTCAATCAAAGCTACTGGAGATCTCGATCGAAGCTACCAAAGTCGGCATCTTCGAATTCACGCAAAGCCCTAATTTTAATCAGGAAGAGGAACAACAGAGAGCCTCCATTATCACAAAGGAACGGGCCGACATAATAAAGAAAAAGATAACAGGGCCGCAATTCTTTGATAATATTGGGCCGGGTTATATTAACAAAGAATTTAAAATTAGGGTTTTTGTTTCTAATTGCTTTTTAATTTCTTTAAACCGTTGTATTTTCTAGTCGTGTGACTAGGGAACAAGCTACGTGGCGTAGCTTGAGAATTCGCAACTCAGTGGCTGAGTTGTGGCAGGGTTTTGAGCGTAGAGTTAGGTTTAGTCGATAGCGGGTGTCGCGAGTTTACGTGTGTAAGCATCTGACTATCTAATTTCTAGTAGAAACCTTGGGGGCAGCACGTAGGCTGGGTTTTGCCGAAGCTGAGTAAATTCTTTGTCGTTCTATTTCTGCATTTTATTATTCTACTATTTATTTCTGTGCTGCTAATATTCTGTGATCTGTGTTAAAATTATAAGCTTCCGCAATTAATTTTTATAATTAACGCTATCACCCTATTCACCCCCCCCTCTATGGTGAAATCGATCCTACATCGTGTTTATGTGACGCGGTCTTACGAGATACCCTTGTTTTTCAAAGGATTTTGATAACTCTAATAATTCAAATTGAGTGTGTTTTCTTGCGCTAGTTTTCCGACCGATTCTCATGTTATTTTATTATAATGCTCGAGTCAGATCGAGTATTATAGATTCAGGATAAGATACTATAAAGCTCTGGAGACGAGCTGGATGGTAGAGACGTATTCTCGAATTTGTTTATATTTCCACTGTGTATGCTATGTAAGTGAGGACAAGTTATTAATCTGTCCCGATTGATTATTGTCTATTGTACTCTGATGAATGTATGCATATTAATAGATACAGTTTCCCTTGTATAAAAATCTATTATTATATATTATATTTTATTCCGCTGCGATTGTGAGATTCTGTGTTGTTGTTTATGTTTGTTTTTTCTATCTCTTTCTTCTTTTTTACCCTAATTATTCGCTCTTTTGTATAATTTGGGTTGAAAAGGAGTGATTTATTATCAATTCAAAGGGAACAGAACTGCGGATCACTACTCTTGGTATCAATGCTGAAGGTTAAGTGAGAGCCTTGGCTCTAGTGGGGATTACTCATTAGAGATGGAGTCAGTAGTTCTCTAGAATGATTTGAGTAGAATAATAGATATGAGCACGTATTTGTTAGTGAATATAAATGGTTTTGTATTGTGTTGACCTATCTATTGAATGGTATACAAATTTTGTTCGAATAGTGGGATGCCGCTAAAATATATAGGAGTTTCTAAACACTTAAACACGGTAAACAGACACAGTATGGTTTTGAAGTGGGTAAATGAAATAATTTTACCCAAATTATATTTTGATATGAAAGCTGTGTAGTTAAGGCACTCGGTAGATTCAAAGCGGTGGAGGTGCAAAAAGTCATAGCGGGGATACATCGAGGATATAGCGGGATATAGCGGATGGCTCTAAAATAGCATATAAAACTCGTACTTAATGTTTTTACAAATACATAAATGGTAATTAAATGAAAAATTATCATTCAATTGAATTATAAATAATACATAAATAATTTTAGATAAAAACATGTACGAATATACTTTAAATAAACGAAAAACTGTTATATAACATAATTGAATTTGGTAGAATATTAGAGTATTTTCATTTCTGAGAATATATTAAAAATTAAGTCAAATTAATTAGTTTCATAATTTTATAATGTATAAATGCAATTTTTCAATTCATTTTACTAAAAATGATATAGTGGGAATAGCGGAATATAGCGGAAATAACCGGATATAGCGGGGATTAAAGCGGAAAGGCTATATTCTGGGGCTATATGGAAAAATCGTAGCGGTAGAAATCCGCTATGAGATATAACGGGGTTGTAGCAGGGTAATAGCTGGGAGTATGAAAGAGAATAATTTTCTAAAAATTGTTATAGTGATGTGTTTGGTTGTTATTATCAAAATAAGACTATAATATTGAAATAGTTTATATAACCAAATAAAATTTTGTATAAATACGAATTATACAAATGGATTATAGTTAAAATGGATTCAAACCAGAATTTGGAGATTTAAACTCCCGGAAGCTTTGAGAAATGTTTTAAAAGGGTTTGAACTAAGTATTGGAAAATTTTGGAATCCTGGAAGTTTAAAAAGATGTTTTCCAAAGTGGTTGAAAGAAAATGAAGTAAAATTTGTGATTTTTGAAGAGAAAATTGTTTTAAATAGATTTTAGAAGTGATATAGCACTGAACTCACTTTAGTCATTGGAAAATAATTCTGATGATGACGGCCGCATCATCAGTGTTCATTTTCGAATCTCTAAGTGACAGATTGCTACCGAAAAAATTGATTTGGAGATTTTTGCTGGAAAACAAACATTGTTTAGAAATTCCAAGGGAATTTATTTTGGATAAAAACCAAGGTTGGTTTAAATTTAAAAAGTGTGATTTGGAATATTTGTGATTTCAAAATGATTTGAAATCAATACCGGATGTTAAAATTCTGAAATCCTTAATTAAAATCTTTTAGAAAACATTAGGAAATAAGTACGAACTTATAAAATTGAGAATAATTTTAAAGAACAGAGAAAGGTGTTGAATTTGAATTTCGAAATTAAATTTTAACTTGGGAAAGTTAAAATAAATGAAATTAAACTTAAGCGATGTAATTGGAATATATAATGAAATCGAATGAATTAAAAATAAATTTGTGGAGTGAAATTTAATACATGTGTGAATAACTCGAGTATGGATTTGAAATGTTGGTTAAGAAGGAATTGAAATGAATATTAATAGTTGATTGAATTGAATATAAATGTGAATTATTAAGTGACTATATAACTATAAGTTATGGAATTTGGATGGAATAAAAATTTTAAGTGAATTTTTTTAGAATTGTAAGCAAATAAATTACATAGCTTATAAAAGTTGAAATTAATTGAATAAAAATATACTTAGGCTATAAATAAATGAATAATCTCGAGTTAAAAAAAATAAAATGTGAATATACTCGAGTATAGAATTGATGGAAGTGTGAAAAATAATGACTTATAAAAATTAAAAAGTGAAACAGAAAACCCAAAAATAAAAATGGTTGATATTTTGGTAAAGGAAATTAAATCCAAACTTGAATTATAAAAAGTAATTTGAACCCAAGAAAATTAGAGGAGGTGATTTTTTAGATAAAAATTAGATGTTGAGTTATAAATTTAAAGTGAACTGATTGGATAATTAATTAGTTAAATGAATATGAAGGTGGAATTTCACTTCGTAATGTTAAAATTGGATTGTGAATTAAAAATGGATATTGGAAATAGAACCTGGGTTGTAAATAAAATTCGATTTAGAAAGTAAGCGAATTGAATATATTTGAATAAAATGGTAATAGTTTAAAAATGTGATAACTCAAGATATAAATAAATTCAATGTGAATGTAAACAAATTGAATATGGCCTCAAATATAATTTTAAAGGAATTTGAGAATGTAATTGAGTATGGGAAATTAAAATTTGAAGTGGATTAAGTGGGTGAACTAATTAAAATAATTAGTGGATGGAATGTAAATGAATTGATTGAGAATCAATTTGAAATGGAATAGAATTGCATATAAATTGATTTAGAATCAATTTAAAATAGCTATAACCTTTAATGGTTATTTTATTAAATGAATAGCGCCGATTTTGCATAGAAAAATTATTGTTCGACGCAAACGAAGTAAATAAAATTCTATGAATTTATAGAAGTGAATAAAATTGATGTTTAAATCAATTTGGAATAGGTATGAGCTTGTTTGGTATAAATATGAGTTGGATGCAATAAATCTGGTTGTAAATCATTTAAATTGAATGTAATGATATATGGATCAATTGAAAGTGAACAAATTGGTGTTGGAACCTTATGGTTGCTTATAAACAATTATTTAGCATGCATTGCTTATGAAACTTATGTGTTTTAACCATTTAAATAAGTGAAATGTATTTAAATTCATGTTTTGGTACTTACAGGTTACAATTGTGTAAGTACATGTACCTGGAGCTATTTTGCTTGACTTTGAATGCGCGAATTGCAAAATAAATAAGCCGCTTACTTAAAAATGCTAAAATAAGGTACGTTTTCGAATTAAATACTGTGAAAATATAAGATATTGATATATATTTTGTTTCTCGACCATGTGGGTCGATGTATATATATTTATCTCTCTTGTCACATTGCAAAAGGTCCTCCGTACAAGGGAAATTCTGCCAAAAAATTTCGAAAATTTAGGATGTTAGAATTTTTTTTAAATTTTTAGGAAAATTTTTGTTAACGACAATTTGATTTCAAATTGTAATTGAAATAAAGGGTTTGGAATTAGAATTGAAAACTAATTGTTTTGGTCGGAACAAAAAGATTGGAAAAAGTGAATGCCGATTTTAACTAATTGGGTTTTGTTAAGTATTGGATTTGGGGCATTTTCCTGCCTTAGCAATTTCGGGGGAGAAATTCTTTTAAGGGGAAAGGAATGTAACGACTCGGATTTTTCGATGGTTCTTTAAATATTAAATGGTTAAATTATTGAATTTGGAATTTTAATTGGGTTAATAAGTTTTTAAAATTGGGATTTTCAAGCTATTTCGCAAATTGTTGAAATCGTCGATACTGGATGTGTTAAAATAGCGATCCGGGGCACAGTCTAGGAATTCTACGAAACTAGTTCCATTGGATCCGTAATAGTATATTATTATCGGATTTCAAATATCGTAGTGTTTGGGGTTATCGTTTAGTCGTACATGATAGAAAGGCGCTAAAATTAATGTCGAAATTCGATATAATAATTTTGTTCAAAAAGATTTCTTCTCCATACGATCGAATTAGGACCGAAAACCTTTTCCATTGCGTTCGGAATAGAGGTATAACATTATAAATGCCTAGCGGCACGTCTCGATAGGAGATCGTAATTTTAAGTTGCTAAAATGAGATATTTTATAATTTAATAAAATTATATATGATCAAATCGAAGTCTAGTCTAAGCCGACCAACATCGTACCCCATCCCCCTTTTTACGCATTTAAAATCATGTCTGCTCTTTATTCTGTCAGTTCAAAAATAAATCACGGCTTCCTTTTTCCCCCCTTTCAAAACATTTTCAAATCGAAGAAAAAGAAATTTAAACGAAATCGACTTCGAAATAATAATAATAATAATAATAAAGTAAAATATCATGCGAGCGAATCATAACTTGCGGTATGGTAGAGGGTAGGTCGATCTTGGGTGAGGTGATGCGTGTGAGGATTTCAGGAGGAGATGGGAAGTATGGGCGGTTGGGGAAGGCAATGCGATTTTGGGTGAAGTCGTGATGGGGGCTTCGAACCTGAGGGTCTTCGAGCTCGAGAGGTGAGGTCAATGACTGATTATTGTCGAGGTTGGTGGTGACATGGGTGGCAGCAGAAGGTTGGTGGTGGCATGTGAACTGGTGGCGATGGTGGCTGCGGCAAAGAGTGGGGCTTTGTGTTAGGGTTTTGGGTTTGCTGTTGCGGTATCATGAAGGTGGGGCGATGGTTACAGGCATGGTGAGAGTTGCGTGCACGAGCAGTGGGAAGGAATATTAAAATTTATTTAAAATTTACTTTAATTAAAGTGTAATTAGTTATTAATTGCAACTGAAAATTAGTTCGTTAATTTGTATAATTCGTGAATTATTCGTACAAGGTTCAAAAAAAACCATGAAACAAGTCGAGAGTGATTCGTAGCTGGAAAATCTATGAAATTGATGTGGAATTTTTCAGAGTCCGTTGGGATTTTAGGAGAATAAAATCTGGATATTCGGCAAATAAAAATCAAGGTGAGAAAAATTCTCACTCATTTGGATTACCAAAATTTAATTTTTTAATAGTTGAAATTAAATTTTGGATGCCTGTTGAATTTATAAATTATTGTATGTTTAATGATATATACATATATATATATATATTGTAGTATATATATTAGTAGTTGGAGTGATATTCCCGCACATTATAGTGGATGAGAATCTATGTGCCCCGCATAATAGCCGATGGCCCTATATACCACGATATCCCCCTCAAAGTAGGATTGTTTTATGTTGTATTAACATCTGTGGATGCATGGAAATAGGTTGGAGGATCCAACTAGATTCCTCAAATATATTGTTTATTTTTCGTATATAGTGAATATGAATAATCTATTATAGATTACTGTAGTGATTGGAATTATTGGATGCTATTATAGCACTGGCCTAAATTTTGATAATTCAAATACTATAAATATATATTTTTAAAATTAAGGAATTAAAGGGAATTTGTTATAAAATTATATATGTTGGAATTGGAGTTATTTTAAAGAATTGAATTAGAAAATATATGTTTTAGTTTTGCTTATACTTAACTATTGAGAATTAAAAATTGGAAATTAAAAAAAAATGTATAAGAGAATTTGTAAATGATATTCGTAAAATATAGAAAGGAGTTGAAGTCGATATTAAAATAGATTGGAAGTTATAAATGGGATTTTTAAAGGAATGGATTTATAAAAGCGGAATTTTATAAATAAGATTGTTTTTATAAATAAGAAAAAACCTTAAAGGAGTTATAAAAAATTTATAAACGATGTTAATAAACAAAAGAAAATCGATATTAGGATGATAAATTAGAAATATTAAATTCATAGGTGAAATTATATCGGAATATGGAAAATAGGGTGAGGGAAATAGTGGATCACTACTTTTGAAAAGTGGAAATGGTAAAGGAAATCGGAATGGAAGCGATGTGATGGAAGTCAAGAGGAATTTATAAGTTTAATTGGTTATTGAGATTTTACAAATATATTTTAAATTTTAAGAAGTGAGTTTGTTTTAAAAGGAAATTTTTATTATTTTAAAACTATGGAATTTTGAACTAGTTGAGATTGAAGTACTTCGGTAAGTAGGTTTTCGAATGCTAAGTACATATTTAATAAAATTCTAACTTTTAAATTCAGCTTGGGAATTTATTTGTTCATCTAAAAATGAGTTATTGATGATACAAAAGTGCTTTCAATATTTTAAATAATAACTTAAACATATTTTAAATAAATTACTATTCTTTAAAGAAAATACTCGTTATATTTATATATAGTTTGAAATGATTGAAAATTTATTTATAAAATTCTCTCGAGATGTGCAAATAGGTTTTTAATTTAAAGATGGGATTTTAAAAGAGAAATCTTATAAATGGAATTTTAGGGACTTAGGAAATTTTTTGATGTCTAAATGCGATAACTTCGGGAAGATTTTGAATTCATTTAAAGCAGTTATAATTGGTTGGTTGGGATTATAAATAAGTACATGAGTTTGGGAATTGTAGGAAGAATTTATTAAAATTTCGAAGACTTATTATATAAGATATGAGATATATCCAAATTTAATATTAAGATAACTGTGGAAATTCTACGTATAAATATTTTCCTAATATTGAAAGGAAGGTTTTGGAAATATTTTTAGGGGAAAATGATTTGGAATAGAAATACTTTCTAAGTGATATAAAAATGGAAGTTGGGAATATTTATAAATATTGATAATGGTGAAGTATCCTGTCATGGATACAAGTGTTGAAATTGTTTTCAAACATAGAAACATTAAAAGAGATTGAATATTTATCTTAGTGAAGATGTTTTGGAATAAATATTTTAGGAACTTAAATTGGGCCAGGTGACTGCTTATGGATGTTTTATTGATAGATAAACAACAGATTATCAATATTGGAAAATTTTGTTAATCGTTTCAAAGAGACCGGGATCGGATTTAATTATACGAAAACCACTTCGATCCGTTTTGAACGTAAAGAATGAATACCATGAAGATGATGAAGGCGGTGATTCGGTTTGTCCAGACCCAAGGAAACTTATATGGATGAATGCTATCAGAATATCTCATTGGAGGATGATGAGCATTCCAAGTAGAATTGTTTCTTGAAAGGTAATGCTTAGCCTCAAGCCTCATCAACTGGGAATGACAAAAACAGGTGATATGCAGCAAGGCTAAGTGGGTCGCACCCAATTAGGGTATGTTATCACTTTTCTAGATGTCCTTAGAAACCTATTTATTATGGATATGGTTATGCATGAAAGAAGGAGCGATCGATGGTAAGAATTGGAACACCCTGGGTGATAACATATTCGTTCTATCCAGGTTAGGGGTAGGCCGGTCTTGTGTAGCAAGGGATCCCGACGAGGTCCTCGGTACAATGTTCTTGAGGTGTACTGAGATGGGCGGTACCCCAGTGGCCCAGTTATTTGTGGGAATCCATTCTTCAATACGAGCTTACGGTTTTGTTTATAGAGCCTAGTATGCTGGAATTTAATTAATGTAACAATTTCAGCTATTTGAATAAGTATATGTATTTAGACACTATTGTAATACCATTGGATTTTCTATAAAATGTTTTGGTTATTGTAAGGTAAAAACCCGTCGTGTTTATGTGTGACGTGGTCTTACGAGATACCCTTGTTTTTTAAAGGATTTTGATAACTCTAATAATTCAAATTGAGTGTGTTTTCTCACGCTAGTTTTCCAAACTGACTCGAGTGTTATTTTATTATAATGCTGGGGCCAGATCGAGTATTACAGATTCTGGATAGGATACTAAAGTGCTCAGGAGACAAGCTGGATGACAGAGACGTATTCCCATATTTGATTTATATTTCCACTGTGTATGCTATGTAAGTGAGGACAAGTTATTAATCTGTCCAGATAGATTGTTGTCTATTGTACTGATGAATGTATGTATATTAACACATATAGTTGCCCTTGTTTAAAAATCAATTATCATATATTTTATTTTGTTCCGCTGTGATTGTGAGATTCTATGTTGTTGCCATTGTTTATTTTCTTCTATCTCTTTCTTCTTCTTTATCCTAATTGTTTGCTCTTTCTTATAATTTGGGTTGAACAGGAGTGATTTGTTATCAACTTAAATTGTACGGAACTACGGGTCGCTATACAAATCAAGGGATGGCCGCCAAATTAATCACAAAGTCAAAATATAGTATCGAAGAAATGTGCCCGATAGGAGAAATGACCTCACATGGCCTGGTATAGCTCCTATTTTAGTCACATCTAAGTTGACTCATGGGAGTCAGGGTCACGTAAATACCTCAAATAGAATCGTTGGCCAAACCATCCTACTTCATTCTGGAATCTCCACCACGTACATATGTGTTAAAGTGGTTTTCGGTATTGGCAGAGAGTATGGAAATATCTGATCTCAGTCTCTTTAACAACCGAACGCTTATTTCACACCATGTAGTTCTTTTACATTTCCAAAACTGATTTATAATTTATATCAAAATATCATATTCTCATAACCATATCGTTTTCGAAATCATATTTATATTCAAAGTTATATCACATTTGAAATTATATCACTTTCGAATTCGTATTTCCAAAAATAGATTAAATCCTCATTTAAAAATCAATATATTCCTCAAATATGTCATTTAAATCCCTACTTATGTTATAACATCATTTAATCGTATTCTACTTAAAATCAAGGATTTAAATACAAAACTTCCACTTTACAAAACCTGAATTTCAGAAAATAGTTTAGATAGTTTAACATAATTTTAAAAATAGTTTAAGATAGTTTAAAATAGATTAAAACATATTAATGTTGTTTAAAATAGATTAAAATGGATTAATATAGTTTAAATAGATTAATATAATTTAAAACAGAATAAAACAGTTTAAAATAGATTAAAATGGATTATTATAGTTTAAATAGATTTAAATATATGAATATAATTTAAAATAGATTAAAATAGTTTAATATAGTTTAAAATAGATTAAAATGGATTAATATAGTTTAAAATAGATTAATATAGTTTAAATAGATTAAAATAGATTAACATAATTTAAAAATAGATTAAAATAATTTAATATATTTTAAAATAGACTAAAATAGATCAAATAGATTTAAAATAGATTAAAATGGGTTAAAATACTTTAAATAGATTTAAAATAGATTGAAATACTTTATAATTTTGATTTAAACCAATTTCCAATTCCAACTTCAACCTTGGATTTTCAAGGTAATTCAATTTATATAAATCAATTTCTTTTAAATTATCATTTAATCCAATTCAATATTTAAGGGTTTTAAAATCGTGTAATTTAACCAATTTGGTGTTCGTATATAATTTTCTACCCTATGGTCAAGTGATACGGATATTTACAATTTCAATCCGCAATTTTTTTAACTTTACGGGTATATATTATTTCAACCCGCAATCCCAAATCCCGAATCAATGAAAATCGCTTGGGTTTATCATTTCAACCCAGAACGATTTTCTCCTATTCTACATATATGATCGTTCGGGTATGTATCATTTCAACCCAAAGGGATTTTCTGATAGTAACTAAGGGAACTTGCAGTGTTATAACAATATAAATATAACATCAAATCATCCAATATCAACAATTAAACGTACATCACAATCATCACCCAAATCAACCAATAAGCATCAATAGATAACTCATTATCATTAATAGATATTAAATTGATAATTAAATTCAGTATTAAATTAAACGATGATGAAATGCAACAAAAGTTAAATTTAACTAGAATGACAATTTAAATATACCAAACATCAACCAATCAATTCCGAATCATATCATAAATTCAATTTAACTAACATAAGATAATTTAGTAGTTGTAAGTCGGTTAAAACACTCACCTTTGATTTTAAATCAATTTGAAATCCAAAATAAGGCCTAAAATTCAACAGTCTTGGAATTCGTCTAAATCAATTCCAAAATGTTTTGAATTTCGATATGGTCCCAACGAAATAAACCGCACGTGAATCCGAGCATGTATGTAAAAGTTATGTAGATTAAAACATTGAAATTTTAAAATTAAAATTAAAATAAATTAAATAGAATTACCCCGTGACCTTACCCATCGTGAAACCCTAGCCTAACACGGCATCACGCACACGACCTGTAGCGCCACCCATTACCCTATCGTCGCCGCCGCATGGAGCATTTTCAGGATGATCCACGCACGCCACACGACAACATACCCCAGGCCGACCATCCCCCTAGCACGCGGCCACCTCCGACGTCCAAAAGATGCTCCGCTGCTGTTGGCATTCAATGCCATTTTCCAGTGAACCAACACCCTCCGAGCATGAAAGAACCATAGATCCATAACCTTCTCGACTCCCTCTTCCCAACACCGCCTCCCGATCGTCAAATGGTCGATGTTCCACTGTTGGATTGTCAAAACCTAGAATGGACGGCTGAGGTTTGTCCTTGATTTATGGCCAAATGATGAACCAAATCGAAAAAAGAATTGCACATTTGGGTTACCCTCGTCGAGAGCTTCGAATCGGTATACAATATGATATGGTATAGAGAAGTTAAATTTTGAAATTGAAATTTGATTTGGAATAGAATTAGGAATTTAGGGCTTTCATCCATTGAGAAAGAGGAGATAGTCAGGGAGAATTGTATGTACTGTAATGAGAATATGAGAAACAATTAGGGTTTATAACAGCCTATATATAGGCAAAGCTGAAAAATAGGAAGAATGGACTACATCGATTTGGATTGAAAGGATAAACAACCCGAAAAGCCCGTTTTGATCCTGAAACAACAATGGGTCATCCCATATACCAAAATAGCCATGACGCCCCACCTCTATACTCATGCTAGCCAAGGACACTACGAGGTAATACCGTCGACTAACGCGAAGAATAAGGCTGTTGAGGAGCAACCATCTGTGTAATTTCTTTGAGCGACTCCCGATATGTCAGATAGTATAACATGCATTTCATTTCATGAGGAAATCCGACATATCAAGTACAAACTCAAAGCTACTACTCAATGCTTATGTGGTCTTCGGAAACAAATATAAAATCAATATAACATAAATCAGTTACAGATATTCATATCACTAAGGCGGAAACAGATATGAATAAATCACATAAAAATGTACATCAAAGTAATGGTCATACAAGATCCACTACATCACAAAAGAATAGGAACAAGTGCTAGACAAAAGAATATGTATACATCAAGGAGTCTCTATCTCGAATGTATAAAAGCAAAAACTACTAAACTAAGTAGTTAGCCAAAAGTCAAATGCTAGTCCTAGCTAAGAAGTTAAGTGGAAGCACTTGTAACACCTTGGTCTGACCCGAGTACTATTTAAGAAGAAAATAATAAACGGATCAGTCTAGCTATAAATATCATATAAAATGAGATATGATACAAGATATGACAAAAATGTATGATAACAATAATGCCATACTATGAAAAGTATACATTAGATAGCAATAAAAATTATACAATATCTCGAATATACTCAAACACCAAAAAGAATGTCATATTCTTTCACACATTCACCAAACCACAAATATTGATTAAATTTATCAATGTAAATCACAAAAAAATTGATGAAACAAAATTTCTAGAAATCATCAATTAAAAATCCAGAAATCACAAGGGGTAAGGCCTATCACAAACGGGAGCATGAAAACTCACCAACACGTGATCATAAACAGAACGCTATTCCATGGTCGCTAACCATCAATTTTGAGCCATGGGTCCACAAGCGGCCCAAAGACCATGGGTCGCTATCCCCCCCCCCAATTTTGAGCTAAACTCCACAAACGAGGTTTAGTCCCCCACTCAAACAAAGAGACATCGCACATCGCTAGTCTAAATCACAAAATGATCCTCATTGATCGATAAATGTAAATTACACTAAGCTAGTAAATAAACGAGTTTAGCTTCATGTCCCATAACCACTGGCGTAACTTAAATACTTACGAATAAATTGTAGATTTCCACTCAAAAATTGTCACAAGAGTTTCAATCGAACAAGTCTAAGAATTGACCGACAAAGTAAAGGTAAGCGTTTCATACCACCTTTTTTGCTAAGTCGTTTAGTTGGATTTCTCGAACGAATGAGGTAAAGGTTTGTATATACTAATAGATTAGAAAACAGTTATAAAAGCGAGTTTGATATTGAAAGTAAATGTTGAAATCGTTTTGATGAAAGGGTTTGAATATTTACTACTAGTATATAAACCTTTGCATTTTAAAGTGACAAACCATAGAAATGATTGTATAAACAATCAATCACCAAAAATTCACATTCGAAGACGTGAATTAAATCCGAAGAAATGGATACCAAATCCATCAAAATGGATATTTCCAAAAAAAATCCAAAGAAAGAAGTCATCGTAGTCGATAATAAGTGATAACAACTAACCAGATCAACAAAAGTCAATAAACAATGAAAATTTACTCAAAAACTAGGCAAGTACGCAAAATTGCACAGTTCCAAACGTCTTAGGGGTTAATCCAGACGTCTGGATTTGGTTTCTGGAAATATTCCAAAAAACCACCCAGACGTCTGAAATTTCGAATCAGACGTCCGATACCCCTTTCAGATGTCTGAACCTATAATTCAGACGTCTAAAATTAGCCACTGCCATTTTTATTTTTCTACCATATATTCTTTTCTCCTGAAGGCCTATCCTGACGTCTGGAATTGATACCCAGACGTCTAAGCACCTGGTATGGGCAACAGTTTGCCTAGGCCTTGATGGCCAAAATGAATTGAAGGCAAATCGGACGAGCAACGGAGACTAGGGATTTATGTCAAGCGACAACCCAGCCTTATAGGCTCTTCGATATACCCCAAATAACATATCCAAACATCCATAGTAGGATTTTCATAAAATTGGACTTCATAAACCAAAAATTGGAAAATTCACCAAATCCATTCAAATCAAAAGCAAATGAACATGAATAGATGTTAGGAATGCTTACCTAACAACAAAGAATGTTATAGACATAGATGTGATTTCAAAAACTCACCTTTAAACCCAAAAACAATAAAGGAGAAGCTTTAAAACAAAGCAAGACCAATCCCTCTTCAATACACCTCTAGAATCTTCAATCTATTATCAAAGGTGAAGCTTTTCCTAAGTTAGGTTATAGGAAATTCTGAAAATTGAAGAGAGATTGAGATGAAGAAGATGAAGATGATGCTCACCTAAGCTTCTCTTTGATTTTAGAGCAAGAACTTGAATTTCCTAAGAAAACTAGGGCTTAGGAATTTCTAATTTTCAACCTTTTCCCCTATTTTACTCTTGAGTTGAGTGTTAGGAAATGAGGAATGAAATGAATGAAGAGGAGTTGAGTTAGAGTGTTTGATAAAGGAGTTGGGTTCTCTTATTGGGTTAGTGGGCTGAAACCCAACTCAAAGCCCCAAATGAAAATATCAAAATTCTAATCAACTCCAAACATATCTATGTTTATACTTAAAAAAGTCGCAAACATCGTTTTGAACTCAATGGAAGTAGTCTCGAGTCCCAATTCGACTGTTTGCAAAAAAGTAGCATTTCAGACTTTAATCCGACTAACGATGCTGTATTTAAATAAAATATTTAAATATACAATCGTAAAATATGCAGGTTGTTACAGACTTCCCTCCTTAAAGAAATTGCGTCCTTGCAATTCTTAAGAAGAAAAAAAGAGTAACAACCATAAAAGCATACCAACACAAAAGAAAATTTGAAGTAAGAAGTTCACCTTTAAGGAGCACGAGAGAGTAAGTCCGGATGCGTTCGCTCGATGAATTCTCTGGATTTCCAAGAGCAATCCTTAGGGTTTGAGGACCATTGAACTTTCACAAGCGGAACACCTTTATTTCGAAGGCGTTTAAACTCCGTAGAAACGATACAAATAGGATGTTGCTCATAAGTCAAATTAGGCGAAACTTCAACTTCTTCAATAACACCGAGATCAAGAATAGAATCGGAATCTCTAAGGCATTTTCGTAGTTGAGAAACGTGAAACACGTCATGAATAGCAGAAAATTGAGCCGGTAATAAAAGGCGATAAGCCACGGAACCAATACGTTCGACGATGGGAAAAGGGCTAACATATCGAGGTGCCAACTTTCCCGATCGACTAAAATGCACAATACCCTTCATAGGTTAAACTAGAATAAATACCAAATCTCCCGCAGAAAATTCCAAATTTCTTCTTCGGTTATCGGCATAGGATTTTTGTCTACTTTGAGCTTCTTTCATCCTATGACGAATAAGGTCAGTCTTTCTATGGAATCACGAACAAAATCTGAATCTAAAACCAGCTTCTCACCGGCCTCAAGCCAACACAAAGGAGATCGGCATGACCTTCCATAGAGTGCCTCAAGAGGTGCCATACCAATACTAGATTGGAAGCAATTATTATAGGAAAACTCAACAAGAGAAATATTATCTTCCCAACTTCCATCGAAATCAAGAACACATGCACGAAGAAGATCTTCAAGAGTTTGATTCACACGCTCGGTTTGTCCATCGGACTGAGAATGTTAAGCGGTGCTAAAATTAAGCTTCGTTCCAAAAGCTTTTTGAAGACTCTTCCAAAATCCACTAGTAAACAATGGATTACGATCTCTAAAAACAGAAGTAGGAACTCCATGCAATTTAACAATTTCTCTAACATAGAGTTTGGCCAAGAGAGGTACGGTCTGATTAGACCGAACGGGAATAAAATGAGCAGATTTTGTAAGTCTATCTACTATGACCGACAAACTGCCATGACCCGAACGAGAACGGGGAAGACCGTCAACAAAGTCCATGGAGACCTGATCCAACTTCTAAATTGGAATGTCCAAAGGTTGCAATAACCCAGTAGGCCTTTGATGCTCGGCCTTAACGAGTTGGCAAGTTATGCAATGCTTAATGAAGTTAGCAATATTGGATTTCATTCCATCCCAATAATAAAGTCGCTTCATATCTGCATACATTTTACTATTACTGGAATGAATGGTAAATTTAGAATGATGAGAATCTTCTAAAATGTCTTTACGAAGATCACTAATATTTGGCACGATAAGTCTACCAAATTTTTGAATGCCGCTTTGAGCATCAATTTCGAAGTCTTTCAAACCATCAACATTACTATCCCGACAACTTTGGCTAATATTAGCCAATTCGGGATCATGCTTTTGAGCATCAAGAATGCGGCCAAAAAGAGATAGATGAGCCTCAAGGATACATAAAACAAGAGATGAACATGAGTTGGATTCACGATCTCGAATCTCACAAGTGGGCAAAGTCTCGAGATCGTTCCATTCGGATATCATCATTGAAACAACTGCTTGTTGCTTACGACTAAGGGCATCGACAGCATGATTCCCCTTTACAGGAGTATAAAGAATATCCAGATCATAAGATGCAAGGAACTCGAGCCAATGTTGCTGACGCAAATTAAGTTCCTTTTGAGAAAATAAATACTTCAAAGATTTATGATCGGTATAGAGAACAAATTTCTCTCCCAAAAGATAATAACGCCAAATTCTTAGGGCCAAAACAATAGTCGCGAGCTCTAAATCATGAATGGCATATTTAGTCTCGATAGGCTTTAATTGCTTAGAAGCATAAGAAATAACATGTTTCCTTTACATGAGAACAGCTTCCAAACCAACACGACTAGCATCAGTATAAACAATAAAGTCTTGGTTCCCTTTGGAAATCTCAAGAATAGGAGCATCAGAAAGGAGTTCTTTTAATTTCTGAAAAGAAGCTTCACATTTGTCTGACCAAATGTACTTAACTCCTTTCTTTGTCAAACTAGTAAGAGGCATGGAAATTTTAGAAAAGTCTTTTATGAACCAATGGTAATAGCCCGCCAAACCAAAGAAGCTACGAATTTTCATCACACTCTCTGATCTCTTCCAATTTTGAATCGCTTCAATCTTTGAAGGATTCACGAAAATTCCAGATTTAGGAATAATATGTCCGAGAAATTCCACACAAGATTGCCAAAAGTGGCACTTAGAAAATATTGCTTTCAATTGATTGCTCCTAACAGTTTCCAATAAAATCCGAAGATGTTTTTCATGCTCTTCCTTGGTTTTAGAATAAAAAGAATATCATCTATAAAGATGAGAACAAATCGATCATGGAAGTCTTTGAAAACTCGATTCATAAGGTCAACGAAATAAGATGGAGCATTTGTTAAACTAAATGGCTAACAAGCCATTCATAAGATCCATGACGAGTACGGAACGATGTCAAAGGAATGCTATCCTCTACAATACGAAGCTGATGAAAACCGATTGCTAAGTCGAACTGTGAAAAGACTCTAGCACCGCAAAGTTGATCAAATAGATCATTAATCCGAGGCAAGGGGTATTTATTCTTAATGGTAAGATCATTAAGCTTGCGGTAGTCAACGCAAAGCCTAAGTGTACCATTGGATTTCTTCACAAAAATAGCTGAAGCTCCCCAAGGAGAAGAACTAGAACGAATAAACTTCTTCGCTTCCAATTCGAATAATTGTTTACGCATCTCCTCATTTTCCTTATTAGACATACGATAAGGAGGACGAGTGATAGGTAGAGCTCCAGGGATTAGATTAATTCTAAACTCAGTTGCTCGCTTAGGAGGTAATCCTAAGATGGGCTTAAATATGTCGGGAAATTCACGAACAACGTGAATGAGGGAAATGACATCTTCCTCATCATCATTATTGTCATCATGAGGGTTTAGAGAATATAAGGATGCTGCCAAATTGGAATTCGAATCTTTAAGAACAATAGAAATCTGCTTAATAGACTGAGGATGTCAAAGGTGAATAGTCCTCTCAAGACATTGGATGTGAGCATCGTAACGGTTAAGCCAATCCATTCCCAAAATCATTCCGAAGCCTAAATAACGCATTACATGCAAATCGGCTCGGAACGCATTGTCACAAAAAATAATCTCGATAGATTCACAAAGTAAACTAAGTGTTGCAGATCCACCAACCGGATTCGCAATTCCCAATGAAGTCATCAAGCCCATAAGATTTAAAGAAAAAGTATCAACAAGTTCTTTTGACATAAAAGAGTGTGATGCATCCATGTCAAAAAGAACTCGAATAGGAAGATCACGAAACATAATAATGCCATCAAGGATAGAATGAGAAATACCTTGACCACGAGAAATGTTACTAGGGGCTTCCACAACATTTAGCTTTCCCTCTTTCTTGCTTTGAAGTTTGGGACATGAAGATATATAATGACCCGACCTTTTGCAATAGCGATAAGTAAGGGGCTTCGTACACTTATTTGCATAATGGTCCGTAGAAGCACAATTGTAGCATTGCCCACGACTAGAAGAAGGAGACTTTGCTACCGAAGTTGCTTGTTTCCCTTTCTTGTTGGAATTAGCGTTGAACTTAATAGGCCACTTCTTATTGTTGTTGAAGTTCTGTTTGGCACCCACAACTTCAACATCGCTTTCTTCATCGACCTCTTCAAGTCGAAAAGCGATATCAACAAGCTAGTCGAAAGAAACTTCTAATTTCATAAGTAATGGCCTTTTGAGGTTCTTTTTCAACCCATAAATAAACCTCTAATTTTTCTTCAATAGGGTATTAATGTATTCGAACCCATATTTGGAGAGGGATTCAAAGATGCGATGTAATCCGTCACAGAAGATTCACCTTAAATAAGGTCAATAAAGTGCCGAGCTAAAGTTACTTTTTCGGCTTCCGGCACGAACTTTGACTCGAATCTTTTTCGGAATTGCTCCCAAGTAAGATCCGCTTCAATAATTTCCAAAATCAAAAGCTCATACCAATCTAATGCTCTTTCTTGGAGCATGCTAGAAGCCACTTGGACTCGATGTAAATCAACAAGATTCATGCGAGAAAAGATGCGGTCGCATGATCTAAGCCAAGCTTGGACTTCTATAACATTTTCAAAACCCTTAAATGGCTTTCCACCCAAATTGACATAGGCGTGCAACCCAGATTTAGGGTGAGTAGGCTCTGGGATGGGTCTGACAGCTTGAGCATTCTTTACAAGATCTAAAAGCTGTTGGGCAGACATATATACTCCATCGTGAGGAGTAGCACTGGATTGACCGACGCTGGGATAGCATGGTCTAACCATTTCTCTTCATTAAAAAGAAAGAAAGAAGAAGAAAAAGGTTATTCTCAAAATGAATATCAAACAATCATGATTGATAAAACAAGGCGTCATAAAAGAAAATAGGATAGAACAGTTCCTAAGACTCGGATAAATCCTAAGGCACGATTCCTAAGGACTTAGGACAATAATCCTTGATATAAGATTCTATATTATTCCAAAGTTTGGCTCTGATACCAAGCTATGACGCCCCACCTCTATACTCACGCTAGCCAAAGACACTACGAGGTAATGTCGTCGACTAACGCGAAGAATAAGGCTATTGAGGAGCGACCACCCGTGTAATTGTTTTGCGCGAGTACCGATATATTAGATAGTATAACATGCATTTCATTTCATGAGGAAATCCAACATATCAAGTACAAACTCAAAGCTACTACTCAGTGGCTATGTGGTCTTTGGAAACAAATATAAAATCAATATAACACAAATCAGTCACAGATATTCATATCACTAAGGCGGAAATAAATATGAATAAATCACATAAAAGTGTACATCAAAGTAATGGTCATACAAGATCCACTACATCACAAAAGAATAGGAACAAGTGCTAGACAAAAGAATATGTATACATCAAGGAGTCCCTATCTCGAATGTATAAAAGCAAAAACTACTAGACTAAGTAGTTAGCCAAAAGTCAAAAGCTAGTCCTAGCTAAGAAGTCAAGTGGAAGCAGCTGTAACACCTCGGTCTGACCCGAGTACTATTTGAGAAGAAAATAATAAACGGATCAGTCTAGCTATAAATATCATATAAAATGAGATAGGATACGAGATATGACAAAAACGTATGATAACAATAATTTAATACTATGAAAGTATACATTAGATAACAACAAAAATCATACAATATCTTGAATATACTCAAACACCAAAAAGAATGTCATATTCTTTCTCACATTCACCAAACCACAAATATTGATAAAACATAGCAATGTAAATCACAAAAAAATTGGTGAAACACAAATTCTAGAAATCATCAATTAGAAATCCAGAAATCACAAGGGGGGAGGCCTATCACAAATGGGAGCATGAGAACTCACCAACACGTGCATCACAAACAGAATGTTATTCCATGGTCGTTAACCATCAATTTTGAGCTGAGGCTCCACAAACGTCCCGAAGATCATGAGCCGCTGCCCCACCAATTTTGAGCCAAAACACCACAAATGGGGTTTAGTCCCCCACTCAAACAAAGAGACATCGTACATCGCTAGTCTAAATCACAAATCGATCCTCATTGAACGATAAGTGTAAATTACACTAAGCTAGTAAATAAATGAGTTTAGCTTCATGTCGCATAACCACTGGCGTAACTTAAATATTTACGAACAAATTGTAGATTTCCACTCGAAAATTGTCACAAGAGTTTCAATCGAACAAGTACAAGAATTAACCGACAAAGTAAATGCAAGTGTTTCATACCACTTGTTTTACTAAATCGTTTAATTGGATTTTTCCAACGAATGAGGTAAAGGTTTGTATATACTAATTGATAAGAAAATGGTTATAAAAGCGAATTTGATATTGAAAGTAAATGTCGAAATAATTTTGATGAAAGGGTTTGAATATTTACTACTAGTATAGAAACCTTTGCATTCTAAAGTGACAAACCATAGAAATGATTGTAGAAACAATCAACCATCAAAAATTCACATTCGAAGACATGAATTAAATCCAAAGAATTCGATAACAAATCCATCAAAATGGATACTCCAAAAAATCCAAAGAAAAAAGTCATCAAAGTCGATAATAAGTGATAATAACTAACCGAATCAATAAAAGTCGATAAGCAATGGAAATTTATTCAAAATTCTAGAAAAATAGGCAAAACTGCACAGTTCCAGACGTCTAAGAGGTTAATCCAGACGTCTGGATTTGGTTTTTGGAAATATTCCAAAAAACCACCCAGATGTTTGAAATTTCAAATCAGACGTCTGATACCCCTTTCAGACGTCCAAACCTATAATTCAAATGTCTGAAATTAGCCACTGCCATTTTTATCTTTCTACCGTATACTCTTTTCTCCAGAAGGCCTATCTAGACGTCTGGAATTGATATCCAGACATCTGAACACCTGGTATGGGCAACAATTTGCCAAGGCCTTGATGGCCAAAACGAATTGGAGGCAAATCGGACGAGCAACGGAGACTAGGGATTTATGCCAAGCAACAACCCAACCTTATAGGCTCTTCGAGATACCCCAAATAATATATCCAAACATCCATAGTAGGATTTTCATAAAATTGAACTTTAAAAACCAAAAATTGAAAAATTCACCGGATCCACTCAAATTAAAAGCAAATAAACATGAATAGATGTTAGGAATTCATACCTAACAACACAGAATGTTATAGACATAGATGTGAGTTCAAAAACTCACCTTTAAACCCAAAAGCAATGAAGGAGAAGCTTTAAAACAATGCAAGACCAATCCCTCTTCAATACATCTCTAGAATCTTTAATCTATTATCAAAAGTGAAGTTTTTTCTAAGTTAGATTATAGGAAATTCTGAAAATTGAAGAGAGATTGAGATGGAGAAGATGGAGAGGATGCTCACCTAACTTCTCTTTGATTTTAGAGCAAGAACTTGAATTTCCTAAGAAAATTGGGGCTTACGAATTTCTAATTTCCAATCTTTTCCCCCATTTTTCTCTTGAGCTTGAGTGTTAGGAAATGAGGAATGAAATGAATGAAGAGGAGTTGAGTTAGAGTGTTTGATAAAGGAGTTGGGTTCTCTTATTGGGTTAGTGAGCTATAACCCAAACCTAAAGCCCCAAATGAAAATATCAAAATTCTAATTAACTCCAAACATATCTATGTTTATACTTAAAAAAGTCGCAAACATCATTTTCAACTTAATGGAAGTAGTCTCAAGTCCTAATTCGACTGTTTGCAAAAAAGTAGCATTTTGGACTTTAATTAGACTAATGATGCTATTCTTAGATAAAATATTTAAATATACAATCGTAAAATATGCGGGTTGTTACAATAGATGTTTCGATAATTTTAAACTCAATGGAATAGGTTTTAAGTCCCACTTCCATCGTATGAAAAAGTTAGCTTTAAAACCATTTTATTTCAAATTGATTTCAATTAAATTGATTTCTACACGTTTTGAGTCCATACGATCAAATGACAAGTCTGATCATTACGAAACTTGAAATCCTATAATAATTTACTATTACGGATCCGATGAAACTGGTTTCATCAAAATCTGAGACAGTGGCCAAAATGGCCATTTTCACGTTAATTAAATAATTAATATTAAATTAACTAAGTCACTTTTTCAATTCAATGTTATAATTGACAAATTTTAACATTTTTAAATCCTTAGACATTTACAATAATTTAAAACAAATTACATATCAATCCAGTGTTAAATATTACACTAATTACAGTGTTCAGTTTCAACTGCAATTAAATCCTATTTATATAATTTAATTCCAATAAATTGATTTAATTTGGTTTTAATCTTTTTATTCAATCAATCATTACTTTATGAACATATTTAATATTGGTATATGTCCTATTACCAAATCTACCATTATCATCTTTACCATATTAATTGCAATATTCTAATTATATTGATTTTTTGTCGATTTCCACATTAATTATAATTTAAAGTCCCAATAAATTCATTTATCTTAGTTTCACACTTTTTATTCAATAAATTATTGCCTTAAGAATATAATTGACATTTTTGTACAGTTATTGTCTTAACTCATATTAACGTAATATTTAGTTACATTTAATTGCAACTGATTTCCGACTTAACATATTAAATAAATTGGTAACAAATAACAATTGTCGCCTTTTACTTAATTTAATCACATTTATAAGTTTGTTATCTACATACAAAAGTTATAACTATAACACAACACAAATTATGTAACGGCCCAAAGATTTACAACCTCGAAAATCGACATTAATACGTTCACAGTATAGAGTGCCGAGCAATCGAGTGCCAGAAATACCAGGCTGTTAGGGTTTAGAAGAAAAAAATATAGAATAAGAAATAGAAATAGCAGCACAGAATCTCACAATCGCAGCGGAACAAAATATAATATACAAATAGCAGCATTTTATACAAAGAAAAGTTGTAACTGTCAGTATACATGCAAGATATCAGAGTATAATTATCACCAAATAAATCTAGACAGTTATAATAACCTGTCCCTAAATGCATTCTATACAATCTATACTTCACAGCGGAATAAAAACAATATGCTTCTGCCATCAAGCTCGTCTCCGGCTCCAAAGTGTCCTAACCAGAAATCTATAATACTCGGTCTGACCCAAGCATTACAATAAAGTAACACTCGTGTCTGGCTGGAAACCAGTGTGAGTTAAACCAACTCAATTTGAATACTTGAATAATAAAGATTCTTTGGAAACTAAGGTAGCTCATATATCTGACGAGTTTCAAAACCAAACACTTTTACAGAAAATCCATCGATATTGTAATAATGTCTGGATACGGCTACTTATTTATAATAATCTAGTTTACTTAATTTATTCAATTCCAGCCTATCGGATTCTATGATCAAATCCATAAAGATTTGTAGTGATTATTAAATCGAAGTGGTCCTGAATAACACTGATGTTCGATCCCGGTCTCTTCGAATCCAAATGATAAATTTAAAGGGGGTAAATTGCTTAATATAAACAAATTTATTATTTAGGGTGACGAAGTCCAAATATGGTAATTTATTACGGCTGTTTATTCAAATAAAACGTATCATCATTTTAATTAAATTATTTTAACTCGATGGGTCACTAGATGTCACAGACAAGAATAATTGAGTTAAGTCTCCAATAGAATTAAGCCATGATACAGATCATTAACCAATTTAACGGTCTATAACAGATGTCAAAATAATTTACTCATCAGGCTTTTTATTAATTCTTGATTAACCATATCTATTTACTTTGAATCTAAATTAATTTCAAATTAAACCATTTGTTAATAATAAATTATAAAATACCATTAATAATTTATAAGTTTAAGTCAAATAATAATAAAAACATTAATTTCCATTTATAATATCGTCGAACTTTAAATTATGGATTTAAATGAAAATTAGATTTTAAGTTAAAAGAAGGAGATATAAGTTACCACATAATTGTATATGTACATAAATATAAATTCCATTACTTTTTCTTTTTTTCTTTATTATTTTTCCTTTCTTTTTTCTTTTTCTTTCTTCCTTTTTCTTTTACTCTTATTTTTACTTTTTTTCCCTTGTCTTTTTTTCCTCTTCCTTTTCTTTTATTCTTTTCTTTTCCTTACTTTTTTTCCTTGGCCCATCTTCTTCTTTTTCCCCCTCTAACATGCTACTCCTCTTCCCTTTTCTTTTGCTTTATTTTCTTCTTCTTCGCGTGCACGCACACTGCCGTGCACGTACACACGTCGCAGGCCCATCAAATTCCGCTGCCAACTTTTCCTCCACATCACCCTTGATTCCACCACCACAACCATTCACCTAGAAACTCGAAGTCAGCCCTTGTTCCAAAATTCCATAGCTCACGAAACCTGGGATAACTTCGACCTATTAGTTCATCTCGCCCCACCATCTTCGTCTACGAATCATCACCTAACCTTGCCCGAAGCACCGTCGTTGCTTACCCCTCCCGTAACAACCCTGGTTTTGGAGATTACCAATAAATATTAAATTATAATGGTTGTTATGATTTAATATTGTGAAGTAAAATAAAATTGGAGAAATTAAATTATTTATTTGGAATAAACAATGAATTTTGGAATTTAAAATGAGAAAGTAAAATTCCAAGCTTTATTTTATTTTTTGGGGTTAATAATGAATGGAAAATAATTTTTATTAAGAGAAAATGCGATAATTTTATTAATTATTGCCAATTACTTCTTTTAATAATTTTTAAAGGAAGTATTTGATTTTTAAAGGTTGTTTATTGAAATAAAAGGTGGAGATTGGGTTAAAAATAAGTTTTGGCTATAGATAATGTTTTGAAATGGCTTGAAATATTTTTCTAAGTGATATAATAAATTTTATGTAATTTTAGGAGTTATGAACATGGTTTTATTCATTTATTTGAGTAAATAGTGCATTTTTGTTAAATAAAGGAATTTAATAATAAAAATATTTAAAAATACAAATTAATCATTTTATATGATAGAAAATATTTTATTTTGTATGTATACAATATTTTTATTATTAAATTCCTTTGTTTAACAAAAATGCACTATTTACTTAAATAAATTAATAAAACCATGTTTTTAACTCTTAAAATTCCACAAAATTTATTATATTACTTAGAAAAATATTTCAAACCATTCAAAAGTTACTATGACGCCCATCCCGAGACCCACATTAACAATAGGAGCGACCGTCTATAGCCTTATCTTAAATATCTATTAAATACGTCGAAAATGCCATTTTTTTATGGATCGACATATCCAAAAAATACTTCATACAAAGCCATAAGTGGCTATAGGATCTATCAGAACAAAATACAACAACTCAAATGCAAATCACATCATAGAATAGCAGATAATCCCATATACAAATACATCACAGAATATACAAAATGATACATCACATATGTGGTATGACGACCATAATATAAACACGAGTCAAAAGAATATACACATTAGAGTAGCAAACCTAAAAGGACTACACAAAAAGCTATAACAAAAAGAGCTAGCAAAATAGAGTCCATGCGGAAGCAGAATATGCCAAGTCCAAATGTACCCAACTTGAAACACCTCGGTCTGACCCGAGTATAAAATACACAGGTCGGTCTAGCTAAACAAATCAGTTTACAAGGATAAGCGATAATATGAGCATAAGGATAATGTGATAATATTCTCGAATGGGATGGAACAATCTAAAGTGTATGGTTACATCGAGTGATAATATGGTATCACTACACAAACATATAATCTCAAAAGAGATGAAATAACCCATAAAATGCTAAAAGTAGCGAGCCTCGTATCATCGGCATTCATAAAACATCAAATATGGTTTAGGGAAAACCTAAACCCGTCATCTTGGTAAACCCAAAAAATGCATAAAGAGATCCCATCTCAAACAAGCCATAAGACAAATATATCTCTAAAGAGGAGAATAAAATCTCAAGTAAATGCCAAAAGGCAAATCTCATATAACGCCAGTGTAGGCAATTCAAATCTCAAAAATTGAACTTCCAAGAGTTCAAATTCCCAAATGATAATCGCCAAAAAGATGTATCGAATGGTTCAAAGGACCAATTGCGGAAAGAGGCGATACATTAGGGAAAATAGTCAAAGAAACCATCTCAAAAGTGTATGCACGTGCATGTAGCCGAACCTTGCCAAGTACTGTTATCTCAAATAGGTACCTCACCCGAAGGCAAAAAGTCACAATAACAAATACGACGCGATGGAAAATACGGCGCAATGGAAAACGTTTCGAAGACAAATATGCCGCAAAGGTAAACGCCGCAATGGTAATGACCCGAAGGTCCAATACTTGCACGCCGCAATGACAAATATGTCACAAACTCTCAAATAGGAACCCGAATGGTGTAACATGCGTCACATACCACATGTTCACACTAAACGATTTACTAACCGCTGGTAAATTTCACACTCAAAGCAATAAAAAGTTTACCACATCTCATTGGTAAACTCGACCCGAAGGTCAAAAGAATCAAACAGATAATTCAGGAATTAACCAATAAGATAAATGCACGTGTCCGTTACCGTGTGTTTTACCAAACCGTTTAATTCTCATTCTCATTCGCTGGAATAGTGCAAAAGCGTGTATTTTATATATAAAGTAGTTTATTTGAGAAAACAAGCTTTTGAAACCATTTTTCGAAATCAATTTCGAAGATGATATTTGAAAATTCTCTTATTATAGAGAATATTGTGGTTAAAATAATTTAAAAATATTACATAATAATTATTTTAAATGCTAATTTATTTAAAAAATTATTTCAAAATTTTTTGAAAAAATCTGTGCTCCAAATCAAAGAAATCACTCAAAACTGTCATTCAAATTCAATTCAAATTTGATTTTCAAATTCAACAAAACTTGGCTAGCCTATTAATAGGCATCATATCCCTCGAAACATTTCAAAAATATCATAAAAATATGAAGTAAAAGTCAAAAGTCGGAAGGAAAAAGAAAAAAAACACTTGGGCAAAATAATACTCATATCTGAAATCTTCTCTGGGTTTAACTTTTTGACATAAAACAAGCTGTCGAACGACCTTTGATTGAACTAAAAATTTGTGTGCACAAAGTATAAAACTTCATCTTTGAAACAAAAAATAATCAACGAATTCCGATAGAAAATGTAAAAGTTACGCTGTCTCAAACATGGACTCAGACCATGTTTGTAACAGTTCAACAAGAATGTACCCATGCAAGAAAATCCATTCTGGGTTCAACATCTAGGCATAAAACAGAGTACCAAACGACATCTGACCGAGCTCAAAATAAATATGAAAATACTAGAAAACTTTATCTTTCAAAAAAAATCATGCAATTTGGATAAAGTACGAGAAAATTATGATATCTCAAAGTTGAACCCAGGCAGTGCTTCACTGTAAAAATCTGGACAAAAATATGCTCCGGATCAAAGTTCGGCAGCATATTTCTATAAGCTATATAGGTCGAAATGACCTGAAATTTGGTACGCTTATAATAAAAAACTTTATCTTTCAAACAAAAAAAAAGAATCATGCAATTTCAGTAAGAAATGAAAGAGTTATGCTATCTCAAACATGTACTCAGACCATGTTTGCAGCAACTCGGAAAACACAATTTATACAAGCAAAAATATGCTTTCGAGTTGATTTTCTAACATAGATTTGAACACCCAAATCACAATATTTTTCAAACAAAATTTGCAAAAATGAATTTTAACATACAGTCTACAAAATGCAAGAAATCCGGCAGCATTTTGTTGCTGGAATTAAAAGATATAGGCTTTCAAAGAGGCAATTTGAAACACAAATCAAACAGAGAATCCATCACAAAAATTTATCAACAAAAGCTAAATTTTTATAATTTCTTGCAAATTTGAGCTTGGCTCAGCTAAGATTTGTGAGTATTATAACTCACATTGCAAAATACTTGAGCTACAAGAGAAAATCGGTGAAAAGGAGCAAGCTTTGGCCTGGAAAATGGCTTCAATGACCTGAAAATGGAGTTTTACCAACATTCAACACAAGACATTTTAACTACATTAAAAACTTCTGCAAAAATCAAAATTTGACGATGTATTTTGGTTCTAGAGATGGATTACCTGTATATATTATCTCTAATTTGTTAATTACGGCAAGGATTTGATACAAGTTTGGAGATTTATGGCTTTGTTTGAGAAAGAAGAAGTGGGTTTGATTTTCTGTTTACTGGAGGAAGAAGAGGGTAACAGAAATGTACGTACAAGTTATTTTCTGTTTTCTCACTTCCTTAATCAGGCTAAGGAACACTAATAGGACAATGGACCCAAAAAAATAAAAATAAGAAGGCTAAGGTTAATTAAATCACATTTAGCTAACATATGAACCTATGTCACATATACACACAAAAAATTGCATTTTCTCCATATTTACACATAAGAAAAATATAGCTGTAACGCCACACCCCGAGACTCACATTAAAAGAGTATTACTGGATAATACTGTCTGTTAATGCAGAGGATAGGGCTAGATAGGAGCAACCATGAGACGACCCGACTTCCTATCTCCAGGAAATCGCATCATCAATGAAAAAAAGAAAGGGATAGAAGAAGAAAAGAAAGAGAAAGAAAGAAACAACAACATCAGATTACTCACAGCGGAACGAACAAAATGTAATTTATCACATAAAATATTACACGGTATCATATTACATCAGAGTATACAACTTATACAACAGATATTAGACAATTATAAACATATGTCTAACTATACAACTCAAGAACACAAGATACAGATATCATACAAACACAGCGGAACCGTAATATATCTACACGTGGAAGCCTCCTACTCCATAACTCCTCCAGAATTCGTCAAGCAAACCTGAATCACTTGACTACTCATTACATAATATGAGTACCCAAGAGTTTAATAAAACAGAAAATAAACACTCGGGTCAGACAGGGGTCTGGTGTGAGTAAACGGGTTAAAATTGCTTAACTTTATAAAATCCTTTGAAAAGAAAAGGTATCACGTAAGACTTCCCACACATAAACATGGAAAAGTTTTTGCCTTACGCTAACCAAAACATTTGATAGGAAATCCAGTGATATTATAATAGTGTCTAGGGTTTTCAAGTAAATAAGAAACAGCTGAAATTGTTAAATCCATTAAATTCCAGCTACTAGCCACAAAAGTGGGTAATACAAACAAAACCGTAGGGTCTCGTAGGAAGAATGGGTTTCCATCAATGGCAGGGCTACTAGGGTACCGCCCATCACAGTAGTGGCCTAGATCAACGTACCGAGGAGCCACCCTAACTCCCCTGCAACACAAGGCCGGGACCATTCCTTACTGAACAGTCCCGAACAAGGCAACCCCGTAGTTGGCCGCGACCCAACTGCCCACACAGCCGAATAAAAAGGGACTTCTAGACAGGGGAAAATCTTGTGCTCAAGTGGGGGCTACCCACGAAGCCTTGCTGCACCTCCCCTGTTTTAGCCATTCCCGGTTGATGAGGCTTGAGGCTGCGGTTACCTTTATAGAACACATCCATCTTAGAATGCTCATCATCCACCTGACGATGTTCTGAAAGCATTCAATCCATACAAGTTCGTTCCGGGTCCGAACGAAACCGAAGGCACTATCGCGTTGCACTCATTTTGGAATCACCCTCAGAGTCAACGGCCATAGCCCTTGCACTCTGAATCACCATCTCGAACCTATAAGTACTATTCCGTCAAACTCATTACGGAATCACCCATAGAGTTATACTGACGTATAGTTCTTATACCTCGAGTCTTCACTTGCTCCACTTGGATTCACGACCTAACGTTTAATTGGAATCGATGTGGTTTTCAGATTTCAAATATGGAAACCCGATCTCGGTCTCACCGAAACCAAACGCCATTTTAATGTCCAAGTTGTACTTAAGGGTTTAAACAATTAAACTTATTTAGGATGATATAAACAGATAGATGAATTACATTATCACAATAGATAATTCATAAGAACCATTCATCTCACAAAGCAGCATATCACATATCATAGATATCCAAATCATCCAGTATCAACCAATCATCCAATATCAATCATCCAATAGCAATCAATTATCCATAAACAGAATTGACTAACTCTAGAATCAATTGGATTACTTTAAATCCTACTTCATTTATTTATTCCCAATAAATAAATAAATTATCACTTAATAATCTTTCTTAATTAATCCTCCTTGATTAATTATACTTTAATTACACTCAAGTAATTATCCTTAACCATGTACAGTAATTAACCTTTAATTACTATTATTAATTATAATAATTAATGATCCTTCATTTATTTCCATAAATTAATCAATTATAATTAATTACATTTAACCTTAATTAATTACAATTAATTAATCACACTTAATTTAATTATTTTTATTAATCAACCTTGATTTTGATCATTAACTATTGATCCTTATTAATTAATAATTCCTTTAATTAATTAAATAATTAAATTATAATCAATCATCTTATTAATCATAAACATTAATTAACAATTTGTAATTACTTAACTTAATTAATTAACTTCTTAATTAATTATATTAACCTTTGATTAATTAATCTAATTAATTAATCTTTAATTACTTCATTAAGTAATTATTAAACAATTAAATTAATAAATAAATTCTAAATTAATTACCTTATTAATTAATCACATAATTAATTACCCTTAGTAATTAATCTTAAATTAATCACATTTATTAATTAATCATATTAATTAATTAACTAAAATAATTAAGTAATTAACTTAGAACTAATTACATAAGTAATTAGTTCTAACTACATCATTATTAAATCTTGATTACTTCTTCATTAATTACCTAACAAGTAATTATTTTCATCATTAATCAATCCTTAATTCTTAAATTAATTAATTACTTCATAATTAATTAACTTCAAACAGTTATATTAATCAATTCTTTAATTGATAACATTAAGTGATTCCATTTATCACTTCAATTAATTACTTCCATGAGTAACTGTTCTAATTACTTCCATAAGTAATTACCATTCTAATTTCATTCAAAAATTAACCATTGATTACTTCATTAAGTAATCACACTTAATTAATCCATAATTAAGTGATTTTTTAAAATTAAATAAACAATTAACTAATTATTTACAATTAATTAAACAATTAATTAATTGATATCTTATATTTCAAAATCCTTAATTACTTAAGAAAAAGCATTTAACTTAATTAATTCTTTACTTAATTACAAATCATGTTCAATTAAGTATTCTCAAGTTAATAACAAAGATAAATTAACCCTATTTATCTTCATAATTAATTTATTTGAATAAATCAAATTTTAAACTTATTTCATTTCAAATAAATTTGAAACTTTAATTATTAACATTTCTTAAAAATTCTGCTTAAAACGTTGGTTCAATACTTAAATTAAAACACTTCTTTTAAATTGGATTTCAAAATTTAATTAAGATAATCATTTTCACAACAATCATCTTGAAACATTTTAAACTTGAAATATAAATTCAATTTACACTTTCATAAGTTTGATTTACATTCATTTTTTTAAAGTTTTGGTTTACATTTATTTTAAAACAACAAGTTAAACTTTGCATTCTGGTTTCCTTTATGAACTTGCTTTAATATACAAAGCTTACTTCCAATAATTCAACATAAGTTACACAGCAACTTAAAACACTTCACAACACTAACCAGAAGAACACACAACAGGAATCTCGAGTCAAACACAGGAAAATACTCGAGACTGCCACGAAGATTCCCAGCTTCCTTTATCTTCGAGTTGCCCTCGAAAACAACGCGTGCACCTCTTCGAGTTCCTAACGTCTTCTCCAAAACAAAACTACAGAGCACACATCAACGTGCACGGTGCACGTGCGCCATCGCCTACGGCCATTACAGGTCGTCGCGACCATTGCCGTAGATCATAAAACCACTCGCGAGCATCACCGAAAACCCAGATCGAAGAATTAGCAAGCGAATCAAATTTCGATCGTTCGAACCAAAACTGCAGAAACAACGTTCCCAAACTTCCCCTGCAACACAACCCAAACCCAACGCCAATGACCATTCTCGCCGCCGTTGAACTCTGCCAGACCCACCATCGAATCCCACATCCATGAACTTCATCTTCACCAAAAGTGAACGAACTCGAATCATCCTCCATGTCGAAATTGTTTCGACAATCAAGCCGAGCAAAAATGCAGGCAAAAACCCTAGTTTTCCCAAATTCGAACAATTAGAAAAATTCTTTAGCATTTTTCCCTTTATCCATGATACACAAGCAAGCTTCATCCAAAATTTGGACAACAATTAATGAGTAAATCATCGGCAATTGCCCAAATTCCCAATTTCGAACAAAACCAAATTTCTCATCAATTTTTCAACTAAAAATTATGATATTAACTCCTAAATTCATTATTTTCTGCCATGATTACATTCATGCAATCCAAATCCATAATTAAATAGGTTGATTTTTAACATATATAAATGTTTCACTATTATTTCAAATTTTAAACATGAATATTTATTTTAAACACCTGGAAAGATTTTAGTAATGAAGTTACATGATTTCAATCATCTCCTGTTTGCAAATTACAGATTACAATGAATAAAAATGAGATATTGAATTTAAAGAGGGAAAAGATCAAAAACTGTTTGAAACTACAGAACCTATATTTCAATGTACAGGCATTCAGAACAAACATATTTTCAAGTAAGCTAATATTCATAATCCAAGCTAAATTTTATTGCATGCATCAACAACTAACTACAGATTAATTAATCTATTTTTAAAATGATTACTCACCAGAATTTAAAATATGCAGAGCAGTTTAATTTATTTCCCAGGCTTTTGAAATATTCAATCTAGAAAACTTTGATGTGCTTGCTGATGGAAAAGAATGTATGCTTCAAATTAGTTGATTTAAGAGTGTTGAAACATGTAATTGCTCTTGATTTTGAACTGCAGAAAATATGGTGTTGCAGGTTGATCTTGAACTTAGAAATGTAGACTTCAATTTGCAGGTTGAAGTATTTAATTGAATACAGATTTTGTTTTCAGATTTTACTTTGCCTTTGTGGTTTTGAATTTCATATTGAAGGAAATAATTTCTGTTTTGCCATGAATTTGAAAAAACGAAGAAAGGAAAAACAAACTTCTTTATGTTTAAATTTCTCAAATAAAAGTAAAAGAAAAGCCACTTGTTCCAAAGATTTACCCTTGTCATCAAAGTATTTAATTTTTCTTACAAGTGTTATCAAGTTGATTAACATGTTTACACATGTTCTTAACATTTTTAATTAAATTTTTATTTAATTTTAAAGATAATATAACTTACATATTTAAATCCCTAAAGTAATAAATGTTTTCATATGTATTTACAAATTTACCTTTAAGAGAAAATATTCTAAAACTAATTAAAATGCAAATAATTCTTATACATATATTTTAAAATTTAAAACATTTATATTTATGCACTTATGACCATTTTATAATAAGCATTTTAAAAGAAAACAAAACAAAGCTTGTTTAAATTCTTTTCAAACTATCATATTTTAAATACTTTAAAAGAAAGACAAAAAAAACTTTGTTTAAAACCTTTTTAAACTATCTTATTTAAAAACAAACAATTTATCTTATACTTGAAAACAAATGAATAAATCTTAAATTTACTTTTTGAAAAAATATTAATTAAAATAAAGCTTCAATTTACAATATTCACACGTATATAAATTATTAACATATTATATTAAATTTCAAAACAACATCAAATTATAACATATACTTGCATATATTTTACAATTTGAAAATTCATTTTGTTATTTAAAACAAAAAATTTCCTATTGACAGTATATATCAAATATATATATATATATATATATATATATATTAAACATAATAAAATTTTATTAGCTTTAACAAATAATTCTTATCAAAAAATGCCTAATTAAAAATTTATTAACCTTCAAAAGATTAAATTTATCAGTTTAAATTAAAATTATAAAGAAAAATTATCAAACCAGTTTAATTATTAATGCAGATTTTTAAATTGATATTGCCTAAAATTCCGGGTCGTTACAAACCATCTATAGCCTTGCCTTAAAAATCTATTGAATACGTCGACAATGCCATATTTTTTTTCTATCTCAAGTGGATCGACATATCCAATAAATACTTAATACAAAGCCATAGGTGGCTATAGGATCTATCTAAACAAAATACATCAAATGCAAAAGACATCACAGAACGGCAGATGATCCCATATATACACACATATAAAGATACATCACGGAGTATACAAAATGATATGTCACATATGTGGTCTGACGACCACAATATAAACACGAGTCAAAAGAATATAAATATCAGAGTAGCAAACCAAAAAGGACAACACAAAAAACTATAACAAAAAGAGTTAGCAGAATAGAGTCCATGCGGTAGCAAAATAGGCTAAGTCCAAATGTACCTAACCTGAAACACCTCAATCTGACCCGAGTATAAAATACACTGGTCAGTCTAGCTAAACAAATTAGTTAACAAAGATAAGCGATAATATGAGCATAAGGATAATGTGAAAATATTATCAAGTGAGAAAGGACAACAAAAGTATATGATTACATCTACTAGCATCGGTGTAGACAACATGATCTTGATTCCCTTTGAAAACCACTAGAATAGGAACATTAGTGAGAAGCTCCTTCAACTGCTAAAAAGAAGCTTCACACTTGTCGGACCAAATAAATCGAATGCCTTTTCGAGTAATGCTGGTGAGAGGAAGCACAATACGAGAGAAATCCTTAATGAACCGGCGGTAATAACCCGCCAATCAAAGGAAGCTATGAATCTCATGAACGTTCTCAGGCCTCTTCCAATTCTGGATGGATTCGATCTTTGAAGGATCGATCGAAATGCCTTCAGAAGGAACAACGTGGCCTAAGATCTTAACCTTATTCTAGCAGAAATGACACTTGGAGAATTTGGCTTTAATCTGATGGTCAATTCGTTAAGCTCGCGATAGTCGACGCAAAGCCTAAGAGTTCCATCGGACTTCTTCACGATGATGACCACGGCACCCCACAGTGAAAAACTGGACTGAATCAACAATAACCCAAATGCTAGAATGGCCCGATCTCGAACGAGGTAGGCCATCAATGAAATCCATCGAAATCTGATCTCATTTTCATAATGGAATCTCTAGAGGCTGAAGAAGACTAGAAGGGCGCTGATGTTCGGCTTTGATACATTGAAAAGTCATGCAAGTACTCACATAACTCACCACATCGCCTCACTAAATCAGCTCATTTCATTCCTACTAAGTCTAATAGGAGCACTTCTCATATGACCAATTTATATATCAAGGAAAAGCTGTGACGCTCTACCCCGAAACCTACATTAACAAAGAGTATTACTGGGTAATACTGTCTGCTGATGCAGAGAATAGGGCTAGATAAGAGCGACCATCTATAGCCTTGTCTTAAATATCTACTGAATACGTCGACAATGCCATATATTTTTCTATCTCAAGTGGATTGACATATCCAATAAACACTTAATACAAAGCCATAGGTGGCTATACGATCTATCTGAACAAAATACAACAACTCAAATGAAAAACACATCACAGAACAGCGGATAATCCCATATATACACACATATACAGATATATCATAGAGTATACAAAATGATACATCACATATGTGGTATGATGACCACAATACAAACGTGAGTCAAAAGGCTATACTTATCGGAGTAGCAAACCAAAAAGGACTACACAAAAAGCTACAACAAAAAGAGTTAGCAGAATAGAGTCCATGCGATAGCAAAATAGGCTAAGTCCAAATGTACCTAACCTGAAACACCTCGGTATATGGGTCAGTTTAGATAAACAAATCAGTTAACAGAGATAAGCGACAATATGAGCATAAGAATAATGTGATAATATTCTAAAGTGATAAGGGACAACTAAAGTATATGATTACATTAAGTGATAAGTTATCATTACACAAACATATAATCTCAAAAGAGATAAAATAACCCATAAAATGCTAAAAGTAACGAGCCTCGTATCATCGCCATTCATAAAACATCAAATATGGTTAACAGGAAAACCTGAACCCGTCATCTTGGCGAACCCAAAACATGCATAAAAAGATCTCATCTCAAATACGCCATAAGGAAAATATGTCTCCAAAGAGGAGAATAAAATATCAAGTAAACGCCAAAAGACAATTCTCATATAACGCCAATGTAGGCCATTCAAATCTCAAAATATAACTTCCAAGAATTCAAATTCTCGAGAGTTAATCACTATAAATATATATCTAATGGTTCAAAGGACCAATTCTGAAAAGGAATGATACACTAGGAAAATCACAAACATCAATGAAATCATCTCAAAGATATAGCACGTGCTTGTGGCCGAAGGCTGCCAAGTACCGCTCTCTCAAAATAAGGCACCATGTCTTTTAGAAAAACGTCCCGAAGGACAATAAGTACATCTCTTAGACAAACATCCCGAAGGACAACATCCCAAAGGACAAACACGTCGCAATGACAAACGTCTCTTCGACAAACATCCCAAAGGACAAATGACCCAAATGTCCAGTACTAGCAAATATGTCTCCTAAGCAAATGTGTCACAAACTCTAGGATAGGAACCCGAAAAGTGTTAACATGTGTCCCATACCACACGTTAGCACTAAACAGTTTACTAAACTCTAGTAAATTTCACACTCAAAGCAGCAAAAAGTTTACCTCATTTCATCAGTAAACTCGACCCGAAGGTCAAAACGATCAAACAGACAAATTGGAAATTAACCGATAAGATAAACGCACGTGTCTCATACCACGTTAACCAAACCGTTTAATTCTCCATCTTATTCGCTCGAATAGTGCAAAAACATGTATTATATGTACAAAATAATTTACTTGAGAAAACAAACTTTTAATACCAATTTTGGAAGCCTATTTGAAAATTCCCTTATTATCGACAATAAATAGATTCTATATTTGAAAATAATTCAAAAATATCATATAATAATAATTTAAAAATACTTTAAAAATCACTCAAATCGATATTCGAATTCAATTCAAATTAAATTCAAATTTAATCCAAAATATGAATTTAAAATCTCTAAAATTTGGCTAGTCTACCTATAGACATAATAGCCTCAAAACATTTCAGAAATATCACAAAACATGAAGTAAAAGTCAAAAGTTGGACGGAAAAAGATCATAAAAATGCATAGGCAAAATAATACCCAGGTTTGAAATCTTCTCTAGGTTCAAATTTCGGACATAAAACAAGAGGCCAAACGACCTTTGATTGAATTAAAAATTGGTGTGAACAAAGTAGAAAACTTTATCTTTCAAATAAAAATGGAATCATTGAATTTGACATAAAATGAAAAAATTACGATGTCTCAAACATGGAGTAAGACCATGTTTGGAACAGTTCAACAAAATGTGCCCAGGCTTGAAAATCCATTCTGGATTCAACTTTCAGGCATAAAACAGAGGACCAAACGGCATCAAATTGAGCTAAAAATTGGTGTGCATATAGTAGAAAACTTTATCTTTCAAACAAAAAATAATCATGCAATTTGGGTATAGTAGGAGAAAGTTATAATGTCTCAAAGTTGAACCCAGACAGTGTTTTCATTGTAAAAATCTGGGCAAAAACATGCTCCGGATCAAAGTTCAGCAGCATATTGCTATAAGCTATATAGGTCAAAATGACCTAAAATTTCATACTCTTAGAGAAGAAAACTTTTTCTTTCAAAAAAAAAATTCAAGTAAGAAACGAATAAGATATGCTGTCTCAAACATGACTCAGGCCATGTTTGCAGCACCTCAAAAAACAAAATGTGCACAGGTAATTTCCAGGCCGTGCATTGATTTGCAGCAAGGTTTTCAGGCATCAAACAAAAGTGTTTTGCTATGAAATTTTGCAGATATATACTACAACACATGAACTAACAATAGAAGAAAATCCGGCAGCATTTCGTTGTCGGAGGTGAGAGAAAATTACACGCAAAATGACACCTAAAATCGGTTTTTACAGAAACAAAAACATCAACCAAAAATCAATATTTTCAAACTATTTGCATATATTTTTGCATTTGAAGCTTTTCTTCAGCTAGAGATTGTGAGTTTATCAACTCATCTATGCGAATATGAAGACCAAACTTTGGAGAATTGAAGAAAGTTGAAGGTGCAAACTCACATATTTATCTCTATTAAGCCTTAATTCAAGAATTGAGAGATAAGTGTCAATTAAGTATAGTTTTTTTGTTAGAAAGCTAAGATATTAAGGAACAACTTTCATTTTGTAAGTTTCTGCAAGTTCTATGATCTATAATGTCGAAATTTGGTTTGAAACTGATACACATGCTCTGCTCTGTCGATTTCTGAATTGAACCTAAAACTAATTATTTTCCATTCATTATTAACCAAAACAATTAAAATAAAGCTTCGAATTTCATTTTCTCATTTTAAATTCCAAAATTCATTGTTTACTCCAAATAAACAATTTAATTTCTCCAATTTTATTTTAGTCCACAATATTAAATCATAACTACCATTATAATTTAATATTTACAGGTAATCTCCAAAACCAGGGTTGTTACACTTCCTTTTCCCCTAGGCGCGCTCGCCTCCGGCTACCCCCATGTTGCCACCATTCCTCCAGACCGAAACTATCACAAAACCCCACTCGAAACCTAAACTGGCCTCTTCTGGCCGCCACACCCCGACGAAAAATGCCGCATTATTTTTTTCCGACTTCCCATCCCCCACACCTCCTCCATGATCAATGCTCCACCTCAACATGGACCACGGTGTCGAAATTCGATGAAATCCCCAAATTCCAATCAACCCAAAATTCTCCTACCACACAGCCTTAAAAATCCTCAAATCACTTCCTAAAATCAAATTTTTCGACAACGATTTCGACTAAGTAACCCACACATTAAATTATGGTAGTTAAAATTTCGATCATGTTAAACCCATTTACTGTTTCACATCGTCTTTCTCTTTATACTTGATGGTTTTTGATGAAACAAAATTTTAAAAATCCTATACGCAAAAACACACAACTTTCATTTTGAAAACAATATTTAAAACTCAATGGATGTGGGATGTTGATTTTTGAGAGTTAAAGGTTGAACTTTCTTTTTTTCCTTTTTCTTTTTTTCTACAAAAAGGGGTAAACAAAAAAATAAATACAGGGTTTTTAGATTTCAATAGAACTATCCATGCCTAACACGTAAATTCCCATGTTATACACTCAATAGATAAATGTAACTACTCACAGAACATGATTCATCCAAATCACAGTTGCGTATATACATTTGTATATATATCCAGTAAAATAGAATAGAGTGTTTTACTCACTGTTTACAAAGGATTATGTACTGTTGCTATGCTTTCTTCCTCAACCTTTTATGTATTCTGGTCCTCTTCCTTTTGTTGTTTGATGGCAACACTTAAGGTATTTTTTTTTATAGATGCTAGGCTGGTAGAAACGTTGAATATTAACAAGCAAGGCACTGGTATATATATAGGAGAGGAGAGGGATAAGGCTGAGGCCTTTGTTACAGCCTTTTTGCATTTTTTTTCTATTTTATTTTTGTTTTATTTTGATTTGAAAATCTTGTTTAGATATAAGGTTGATTTGATTTAATAAAAGTTGATTTGATTTTCATATGACTTGATTTTGAAATCTTGCCATAATGATGTTCTCTTACATGCTTACATATGCATATATACATACTTCATATCTTTATATATAGATAAGTTTTGTACTTCTTTACAAATACACTATTTTACATTAGCATATATCCACCTATACTTGCATTTATTTTGTTATCAATGAAAGTCTATATGGATCGTACATGTATGTAGTATATGACAAGTACGTGTATGATAATATGAATTGCACAGAGTAATAATATAGGTAAAATTAAAAGTAATCATACCAGAGTTTTTATACTGGTTCGGACCTCCCATCCTATGTCAAGTCCTGAAGCTCCCCTTCGAAAATACACTAACCAATTGCCCTCGCTTTGCCTGGAGGAATAAGCTTTTATACAAGAGTATTTCTTCGACAAATGTGTGTTCTATGCAACACTGATTTTAACTACGGGTAAGTTTCTCCCTATAATCTCCTTGAGTAGTGTGAAGTTTAAGCTTTTGGTATTAGGAAGAAATCAAGGTGTGCTTTCGAGTGCTTTTGGAAATCACGGAAGTGTTAGAAGATAAAGCAAGAAAGTTCAGAATAGCAAGTTAAATGTAACTTTCAGTTTTATGTTTATTTATAGACGGTGAAGAGTTTTTTGAGAAGTAACAACTTTTGGTTCACTCTATTTCATTCCAAGGGTTATATTGTTTGAGAAGAAAGAGTTATGACCAAAATAGGAGGATGCAACTCTTCGATTGAAGAAGATGACTTTTGGTTAAAAATGGTCGTTACCCAGGTCAGACATCTGGCCATTTGTGTCAGACGTCTGGTTTGTTAAAAAGCTTAAAAATAGAACATGTTGCCAAACGTCTGAGAACTTGCGACAGACGTCTGGTTTGTTAAAAGATTCAAAACCGGAATATGTTTCCAGACGTCCGAGCACACAAGCTAGACGTCTGATACATGTATATTCTGTTATCTTCCTTTTTAAGTGATTTGTATGTGCAAATACTTGTAAAGATTACTCAAGGAGATTGTACAGATCATCTATTTAGAACATTAACAGAATGTACCAATATTTCTCAATATAATAATCCTTTTATCAGTCTTCAATTCTTGGTCGAAAAGTCTACCTGTATATGGATGATATATATACCTATGTATATTGAATGCAAATGTTTGTAGAGTTGTTTTCATTGAAATCGAGGTTCTAACATTCTCTCCCTTTTTGATGACGCAACTATATAATTTTATTTTATAAAAAACTCCCCCTTTCTTTTGTAATATATGCCCTCCCCCTTTGTCACTATCGAAAAAAAAAGTTTACGAAATAATAGAGCAATATCATAATGTAAATTATCAGAAAATAAATTATCATAGTTCATACAAACAGGAATAAAAATGAGTAGCTAACTTATTGAGAAGAAAAATAACCTCAAAGATTAGACGTAGTGTCATCATGGTCGTTATGTTGCCATTGCGACTGATCATGATATTCTTCATTTTCTTGAATGGAAAGTCCATGAAAAGATGAAAAGTGATCGTGATGTTGGGCTTCTTGTGGATGGGAGGAGAAATCTTCACTTTCCTCAATGTCCACAGTGATTGGAGGTTTTCTAAGAGCATGACTTTGTAGAGGCTCTTCGACTATTTGAGTCCTGGATTGATGTGCATGAGATGGTGGAGGTGGTGTAGGAGATGGAGATGATGAAGATCGTGAAGATGATCGTCGGCGAACTTTTCACATAACCTTTCCTAATGTTGAGATGACTTTTTCTAGAGTATTTTAGACCTTAGTATTTCGTCTAGAAAAAGATTGTTCGAGGTGAGTAAATTTTTTATCCAAGGCTTTTTGATTCAGAGATAGAATATGTTGGTTTAGCAGTGCTACATCTCTAATACTCTCTCCTTGTCCTGCTACAATTTGAGCCTCTTGTATTTCAGGATCAGAGTGATAATCGTTGATTCAAAGGGTCTTAATGCAGAGGTAGGTTGTATAGTTGTAGACTGTTAAGGTTGGTGTTGTTGGTGTTGATATTCAAAAAATGGTGTAATTCTTGGAGGTTTTTTTGCAAGATGCATTAAAGATAGGAAGCGAATTCCACTTTCCTTAATGGGAAGTTCTTCGTATTGTGATAGGAAAGATGGTACTTTGTGCACTCGAAGAATTTGCATAATATATGGAGCATAAACAATTGTTTGAGGAACTGGTGTCCAGAAGCTTTTAATTTGGTCGAACATATATTGAGACCAACTTACTTTTGTATGACCGAGAATAGCATATAAAGCTTTATGCTCATGGTCATATACTTGCTCATGACTGCCTAATCTAGGGAGTATGGTATTGATAAACATTCGATTAAGTAGTCTAGCTTGTGGACGAAAATAGATTGGTGTTGATTTTCATCTTCCCAAATGAAATGTGTAATTGCATTTCGTGGCTTGTACCTCATAATAGGTATATCTTGTAATCGAATTCCTGTATATGAGCACTATAATATTTGTCCAAGCATTTCAACATTTAATTTGATAATTTCCCCATAATCACTTGTCCAAATCCAATTTTAGAGATCAAAGGGGTTCCAAATATGAAGTGAACACAAATTTATGAAGAATAGAAAGAGAGCTAATTGATCAACCTGATCCGAGTTAGAATCAAAATTAATGAGATGGTGAATCTCAGCATCACTCACCAAATCATCAATTTTTTAGTTGAAGATTCTCCTCAGCGGGTAAAATGGACCATAATGAATTCTTTTCTTCTCCAATTCTTGAAGCTTTTGCCTGCCATCTTGTTCCACTATCCAGTCATCAATGATTTCTTCAGTCACAAATTGTTGAGAAGGTTGTTGAGAGCTTTGGCCTGTCTTTTTGTGTTTGGGAAAAGGTTTTTTAGATTTGGGTGCCATGGATTTGAAGTATTTGGAAGAAGAAAGCAGATTGATTTGGGGCTTAGGGTTCTTGCTGTAGGGTTTTGGTGAAAAAATAGTTAAAGTATGAAAAAGATGATTTATAGATGGGGCTAAAAAGTGACTACGGAGTAAGGTCGGACGTTTGAATTGTTAATCAGACGTCTGGTCGTTTAGGAAATTTAGAGGCAGAGACTTGGATTAGACGTTTGAGAGTATATCAGACGTTTGAATTAAGTTAGTCAATTTTTCTAGAAATATAAACCAGACGTCTGATTGAAGTTACAGACGTCTGAGTTGAATGGGACAATTTTTCAGACAGTTTTACCAGACGTCTGGCTAAGACAATAGACGTCTGAGCTGGAACGTGAGCCTGTAGTCCGTAGAATAGTGACAATTTATTTATTTTAGAGAAATTTATTATAGATATAACTTTTTAAGAACAAGATACAAGCTATATTCTTGAATGTTTTGAATATTATTGCAACTTGGAATATATATATATATATATATATATATATATATGAAATACAATTTATAGAAGAACATTGTTACTTTTTCTCCCAGGAATTTGGTTTAGCCTTTGTATTTTCTTTTGATGCTCGTATTGGAGATCAAGAAGGAGGTACTAGACTGAATTGATTTTCAGATGTTCCTTCTCCCCATAATTTTTGTGGAGTTATTTGATGAGCATGCGGAGGGGTTTCGGTTAGACGTCGAGATCGTACATGAACATAATCCTTAGTTGGAGAATGTCCACATATGGCATGGATACATTTCTCCAGAAAATTTAAATGAGCTCCCTAGCGTCTTTGTTCATAATACATTTCTCTTTGTACATCCATCATTTCTTTTTGATAATGATGGATTTCGTCGGCTTTGTCCATGAGGGAGGATGTATGAAGATTAATACCATGCTTGGCTTTCTTTCCTTTTGGAGAGTAGCCAGTATGATACGTAGGTGAGGGAACAATGTGAAGAGATGGAGATGATTTAGGAGTTGTTTTTGCAGGAGATGTGTATGTACTACCAGATGACGGAGATGAAAAATCGATGGTAGAGTAAGTGGAGTTGTGATTGGATGACATGTTGGAAAACTTTGATATTGATTAACAAAGATATATGTTAGAAAAATATTTTATTGTGATTTCGTTTAAATATATATATATATATATAAGAGTAGGATTTTCTATTTTAATCATTCGTTTTGTTTTATTAGTTAAATGATTTGTGGTTTTTAGAGGAATTTGGCAGAAAAAATTGTATGACCTATGAGCCATAAATATTGAGAGGTAGGAAAAAATTCCAAATTTATTCTTGTTTATTATTGTTCAGTTAAGGAGTATATTCCTAGTCCTCTTCTAAGTTTTATAAATGATTTTTCACATAAAGGTTTTGTAAAGATGTCTGCTATCTAGTTTTCAGTGTTGATGAATTCTAAAGATGTTATTCCTTTTTCAACATTATCTCTAAGAAAATGATGTCTCACATCAATGTGTTTAGTTCGAGAATGATTTATTGGATTCTTAGATAGATTAATTGCATTTGTATTGTCACAATATATTGGAGAACAAGTGATAGTTTTACCAAAATCTTAAAGAGTTTGTTGCATATATATTACTTGTGCACAAGCCAGAGCAGCAGAAATGTATGCTGCTTCATAGGTTGAAAGAGAAAAACAATTTTGCTTTTTGCTAAACCATGAAACTAAAGATTGACCGATAAAATGGCATGAACCAGTTGTGCTTTTTTGTCTATTTTACAACCTCCAAAATCTGCATCACTAAATGATACAAGTTCAAAAATCGTACCTTTAGGATAGAATAAGCCATAATCTTTGGTGTTGGATAAGTAATGTAAAATTCGTTTGACTGCTCTATGATGTGATTCTTTTGGTTGAGCTTGAAAACGTGCACATAAACAACACTCATCATAATATCAAGTTGACTAGTTGTTGAATAAAATAAAGAGCCTAACATACTACGATAAGTTTTTTGATCAAAGTCTTTTCCATTTTCGTCTTTTTCTAAATATAAGGTTGTACTCATAGGAGTTAGTTTACTAGTTGTGTTTTCCATTCCGAAACGTTTATGTAAATCCTTGCAATACTTTTCTTGATTTATAAAAATGCCATTGTCCAATAGTTTTATTTGTAATCCAAGGAAAAAAATTAATTCACCCATGTGTGAAATTTCAAACTCATTTTTAATTATTTCAGAAAATTCATTACCTAAACTTTCATTAGTTGACCCAAATATAATGTCATCAACATATATTTGTGCAACTAGTATATCGTTATTTTTATGTTTTATAAATAATGTAGTGTCTATTTTGCCAATTTGAAATCCATAATCTTGTAGATGAGTTTTTATCGATCGTACTAAGTGCTTGTAACGACCCGCTAAATTTATAATATTTAATAAATCAAATTTATATAATTTCTAATTTGGTTAAGTATAAAGGTAGAGATTTGGTACAGTAGTTGCAATTTAGTGTAACTATAAGATTTTATGATAATAGACGTGGATAATGTAAATTTTCTCAACTTGATTTAAAGTAAAATTTTAAGAAACAAATAAATGTTGAAATTGTGAATGTTAGTATAAATATTTACTTGGATGGTATTCATCAATATACGGATGTAATTAGTGTAGATAGTAATAATTTAATGTCTGTAGAAAGAAGAAAAAGGGGTCTAATAGAAACATAAACTTTAATTATATGGAAAAGGAGTATAGATCTGAACCAATTTATTAAATTGATAGAAACAGTGTTTGTAATCAGTTTGGTTATTAATAATTGAAAGATAGAAATGTGTAAATACGTAAATGAATTTATAATGGGAAGGAATGGTAAGAATGGAAAATATATAATAATAAGCATCTGACTCAATTAAGGGAATTAAATTATAATAATTGGTCATTTAATAATTTAACGTTCTGTGAGTAATAATTGGGTGGAATCAGTACAAAATTTGGAAATGCATAAACCTCAATAAACATTCTAACTTAATACAATTATGCAAATGTAGAAATTAGTTATAAACGTATAATTTTGAGTATGATAACTATTAGTATAAAATACCTTTATATTTGAAACACATTGTAAGGCATAATTAATTGAGTTGGGAAATTGAGAATGATTTCAAGGTATATGAACATTTGTGCTACTTAAATTATAATTAACGCAATAGCTAAATTTGTGAAATCTAAACTTATGGGACATAGTGTGTAAGATCTTTACTGATAAAAATTTACTTTACATGTAGTGTAAATTCCTAATACAATGAGACTATGGGTTATAGTAAAGTTTTAAAACAAGATTTTATCTATGAGAGTAAAGGAATGAAGGTAATTGGATTTTTGCAATTAAGGAAATTAAAACGTTTATTATTAAGTTAAGTGAGATTTAAGTTGAGTTTGAAAATATTTATGTATGTTAAATTCATGCATTCGGCTATAACGGATTTAATAATAATAAGATGAAATGGTGAAATCAAGTGGATATAAAGGTGTCAATTTTACATTGAATTTCATATTCACCATAAAAAGTTAATTGACAAAAAGAAGTTAATATAGGAATCAAACCTTATTTATTTATTTGGATTTGTTGCAATAGTTAAGTCCATAAATTAAAGTTAAAGCTAATTCAAATTTAGTTGGACCATGGTTGATACAACTTTAGAAAGCAAGATTTTATTTATAATTTGAATATTAAATCCAACAAATGGTATTTAATACATATAAAATGGAATTAAACGTAAATTATTACGTTATTGGATTTAAAACGAAATTGTAAACATTTGAGTGTATTTAATAAATTAATCAAATTTATAATGTTGTATTCATTAAGATTTGAATTTATGATAATTAAGGAAAATGAGGGAATGATATTTGAAATCATTGCAATAGATATTAATTTAGGATTTCCTTAAAAAAATTAAGGCGAATAAATGGAGATAAAGTTTATTTATATTTTGGAATTTAATCCATGGTAAAAAAAAAAGGGAATTGCAATCAAATGAATTGAAATGGAAATCAAGTTATTTATTTAATTTGATTTAAGATGAGAGTATAAAAGTATAAGATTAAATAATTGGATTTTTGAATAAAAATTTATATTTCCCAAGTAATAAGAAATGCAGAAATTTACAATGCAAATTGAGATATTTATAGATTCTTAATTCATCCAAGATTGCTAAATCATCTAGAACTGATTGGATTATATAAGTAATGAAATTTGGTAAATATTAGAAGTTGAAATATAAAAATTAGATTTTTGATTTATTTAATTGATTTAATAAACATTAAAAATAGCCATTTTTGTCACGGACTCGGATTTCGACGAAACCAGTTTCATCGGATCCGTATCGGTGAATTATTATAGGGTTTCAATTTTCGTATCGATCGGACTTGTCGTTTGATCGTACGGACACGAAACGCCTTGAAATCAATTTTATTAAAATCAATTTGGAAATCTTGTTTTCAGCATAACTTCTTCATACGACGAATTTGGTCGTGAAACTTTTTCCATTGCGTTCAGAATATTTTAAAACACCTATTTGGATATATAGTTTTAACAGATTCGGTTCCGGGGTCAGAACGGGCTTTTTGGGCCAACTACCGTTTAGCACGTTCGTTATCCGTACCCACCTAGCCTTCTTCTATTTGTCTATATATATGCGATCATAAACCCTAGCCTCTTTTCTTCTGTCAATTGAATATACGTACATTTTCTTCATCTCTTTCTCCTCTCCAATGGTTGCAAAACCTAGATCTATCCAGTTCAAAAATCAAAAGTCAAAACTCAAAAATTTCAAAAAATTCTAGAAAAAATATATATGGATGCTCTCGATGAGCGCAATTCAGTGGTGAAATTCGTTTGTCGATCTGAGTCGCCGTTTTTCCAGAACTCAAGCTTTTATTTTCGGCCATCCATAGGAGATCGTTGAATTTAACGGTGGATCTTCGTCATAAGTTCGATCGGAAGGTAAGGGATTGTTAAGCTCGTCGAGCTATGGGCATCCAACGGTTTAGTCGACTTGGAAGGGGTCTAGTTCAGCGGTGATTAGGGCTTTTAGGGTTATGGAGGCGGACCGTTTGGGGGCACCAGAGCAGGTCGCACGACCACCAGAAGGTGCGCCCCGAGGTACACGTGGAGGAGGTGCTGTCTGATCTTGGTGTTGGAGCTCGTGCGTTGGCGAAAAATTTGGATGAAGGTGGATATGTCTGGCGGCCGGTAGGGTTTGAGTGGGGGAGTTGACTGCGTGTCTGGGTGATAGCGCGTGAAGATGGTACGCGCGTGACATGCGGGTGTGAGTTGAGGTAAAAGTGGGTTCATATTTATTAATTTATATTTGAATTTCAACTCGATAAAATCAAATAACTTTTTCATACGATACTCGTTTTACGAACGGTTTTTTTTGTTAGGATCGTATTTAAATTCCGGATCTGATGACGCTGTTTGGATGAATTCTGAGACGGGCGAATTTTGGGTTTAAATCGGGTTTAAATTCGATTTAAATTCAAAAGGTGAGTGTTTTAACCCACTCACAATTACTAGAAGCTTTTATGTTTGTTAAATAAATTTTTGAAATGGATAGAAATTTATTTATGAGCTTTTGACATGTTATTTCATCCATATCTGTTAAATTGCATTTTATTGAATTCAGCTGTTAATTTAAATTGATTGATTGCGTATTAATTGGCTGTTAGAGATTATTGTTGCATATGAACTGCTAGTTAACAGTTATATAAATTTTTGGGGAATATAAACTGTTAGATAAATAGTTGATAAATATAAATTGAAATAAAACTGCCAATTATTACCTGTTGTATATTTCCAAACATATATGGTTATTGATTGATATTGATTGATGTTTGTGATTGGATGATGGATGTGTTGTTGAATGGATGTTTTATTTGGATATTATTAAACTGCAAGTTAGTATGCATTTTTCATTTTATTCGGGATTGCGGTTTGAAATGATATACAACCGCAGTTTATTTTAAATTGCGGATTGAAATGATAAATATCCGTATCACTTGACCATAGGATAGAAAATTATATACAGGCACCGCGGTCTATATATAACTATTTTTAAATGAAATTTCTATGGGTTGGATGGAATACGGTTTATAATCTTAAAATTTATATTGTATAAATATTTTATTCCATATTTATATACCTATGAAGTTAAAATTTTGAAATTTAAAAGGAATATAAATTCTTTATTGAAAATGGAAGAAATTTAGAAAATGGAGTTTGGTAAATTTATATCCTATGTTTAAATGTAAAGTTGGAAATTTTAAGATATGATATTTGTAATTGGATTTTCCCAAAATAAATAGAAATGGATATTCTAGTAAAAATTGAATTGGAAAATTTATATATATATTTTACTAGAAATTGAAGTTTTATTAATTATGGATTTTATGTGAATGGTCAAGATTAATTAATAGAATATTGATTTTGAAAGGATAAAAATCCAACTTTAGTTGAAATATTAATGCTCAAAAATGGATATAAATATATATAAAATTGAATGGTTTTGGGACTTGAAGTAATATTTTGGATTTTGGTTTAACTTTAAAAGAAGAAATATTTGGAAAGCCATGTAATTTATTCTTTATAAAGCAACAGTAAAGTTAAACCTTTTTAATTCGCATACCGTTGAATATCCAAACCATTTAGTTTTGAAAATAATGGTTTAAAAATACTATGGATTTTCGAAGAATTATGTTGAAAGTTACAAACAAAATATTGGTTACATGGGATATTAAATAACAAAAAGTGACATAATTTTTGGAAAGGAAAATTTTATTTGGGAAACGATATCATTGATTTGGGCTTTTATAAAATAATATGAAAATAAATTGTTTGTGTTTTTAAAGAAGAAATGATATCGTAATATTATGGTTTTGAAAGGGATTATATTCTGGTTTAAAGTATAAATTGTTTTTAAAATAACCGCGGTGTTATAATAACGATTGGTTGGCAAAGAGACCGGGATCGGATATGGACATACTCTCTGTCGATACCGAAAACCACTTTGACTAACCGTGTACGCGGTGGAGATTCCAGAATGAAGTAGGTGGTGGCGACGTTTCCTGTAAGGTAAATACGTGGACCCAACTCCCGTGAGTTGGCATAAGGTGGCTAAAACAGGAGCGATTCTCAGGCCAATGAGGTCATTCCTCTGATCGGACGCTCCTCTTCGATATTATACTTTGACTTGGATTGATTCAGTGGCCACTTCTATATTTTGATTTTTGGGGGAGTTAGTTCGAGGTGGGCGGCAGCTGCGCGCTGCGCGTTACCATCAGCCTGGATAGCAATTGGTATATCTACCCTGGCATTGCCTAGTTGTGCCGTGTCACCTACCCTATCGCGCCTTATACGAGTTTGGTTTTCTCCCGTAGCCCGTGTGGTATCCTCTGGTGGCTTCCCGATCAGGAGGGACTATGATATTGGATGGACTACTGGGACTATTACGTGTTAAGGTGGAAAATGTAAAGCCTTAACGCTATTTAAAAGTAAGTTTATTTTATAAATAGACACTATTATAATAGCGCAATATACTACATAGTAAATAGTTTAACGGATCCTTAGGAGATGTAAATCCCGAGCATCTCTTGAGTTACTGTACTCATATTTATTTCTGTTTATTTAACTCACATAAGATATTCTAGTCTGACTCGAGTGTTTTTGTCTTTCAAATTCGCTCGGGTCAGTCCGAGCGTTTCAGGATAGCAGATTTAGCTTGGAGGACGAAGACGAAGATTCAACATTATTTTATATATAGTATTGTACCACACACTCTTTCTATTCCGCTGCATTGTGTATTGGTATGTGTAACTCTGATGTTCATTGTATAAGTGAAATAACTGTTTTTGTAAACTGTTTTGAACTGTATATTTATTATTATATTTTATCCTTCCGCTGTGAGATTCTATTTTGTTTTATTCCTTCTCTGTTTTTCTTATTTACCCCATAACAATCCGCCCTTGCGTATGCTTTGAATTGGCATGTGTGTCGTTTTAAAGTGTGCGAAAAGGCGGGATGTTACTGCTGGTATCAGAGCTTTGGTTTAGCGATAAACTTTGGCTCTGTGGGGTTTGACTCTTTGTTAATGGGGTAGAAATATCCTATGGGAGTCGCTGAGTGTATATATATGAGAGAGCGTATTTGTTAGTATTAATAAAAGGTTTTGATATTGTGTTAATCTGTTCCGCTTTGTATTTATAAATTCTGCTTGATGCATGGGACGCTATGCCATCAATAGGGATTTCTAAACACTTAATAGGACAGACCGACATAATATTTGTTTTTAATATAGGTGAATGAAATAATTTTGCCTATTATATTTTCTATATATAAAAATATTTATAAAGATATATATATTTGGTTGCTATAGATTGGGTGTTAGGTAATAAAATATAATAATTAAGCAAAGTTGAAATTTTAATAAATCAAATTGGAGATTTTAGAACTTAAGTCCGGGATTTTTCAAATCTGTTTCCAAAGAATTTATGAAATATAATGATTCGGTTTATAAGTATTTTCTTATATAAATATTTAGTATAATTCGGGAAAAAATTGTTTTAAAGAAGATTTTGGAAAGATATAAATTCTGCACTTTCCTCTCTGTCGCTGGAAAATAATTTCGGTGATGACGGCCGCATCATCGACTTTCATTTTCGAGTTTCGAAGGGGAAAGGCCACTGTAGTAAATTCTACTTCAGATTTATTTTGAAAGTTTCTAAAAATTTTCTTTTATTATTCTAACTGTAATTTGAGATATTGAGTGTAAGAACTTATTTATCTATTATTTTGAAATAAATTGAAATTGACCCGGAATCAGACTCTAAAATTCTTCATTAATTAATTGTTAAAATTTAGTGAAATAAAAAGTTGATTAATAAATGAATTGAAACCTCTAATAAATAAGAGAATAATTGCAAAGCTATAAAGGAGAATTTGCATACATATGAGATAAAAGAGTAATATGGATAAACATTAAATTTAATTAAAGAATGAAGATTTAACTTGTATAAGTTCAATTGCATTTTCTTTAACATAAATAACTTACCCATATATAAAAGTTGAAATGTTAAATAAGAAATTAGAATTGAATGTTTTACAAGTAGGAATTTAGGAAAATGAAGTATTCAATAAATTACTGTTATAAATAAGAATTTAATGGTATAAACTTAAGTTATAATTGAAATTTTACTGAAAAAGTTAAGGATTATTAATAGGTGATATGAACTTAAGTAAATAAGATGAAATTCTTTAATAAATAAGGATTGTAGGATTATTAGTTTAAGTATGTCTTAATTTTCCCCTATTCTAATATAATAGAAAGTAGGAAGAATTGAAATGACTGTAATTCATAGTTAATGGATAAATTAAAACTTCCACTTATAAGAATGAATGCTAGCAGATTAAGAATTTAAGGGAAATCTTACAAGTGAAGATATTCAAATATTTGTGTTATTAATGAGAATTTATTTTATAAACTTAAGTAATAAAAGGAAACTTAAGTAATAAAAAGGAAATACAAATATAATGAATTTGGTGATAATTGGAAAATAAAACTTGTAAGAAATAAAGGAATTCCTCCATAAATAAAGGGAAGAAAATCAAAAAACTGAATTATGAAATGAATGTATAATCAGCTATTTTGGTGTTGGTTCGAATTGTTTGGTTGATGTATGGTTGTTGGGTAAGGAATTTTGGAGTTGTTGGATTAACAAATAATCTATCTTTGTTCCATCTAAGGCTGTTGAGCAACGGATATACTTGATAGTTATTCTTCATTCGTACAACTTCAGAATTTGAACCCGAACAACTGATTGTTGGCTGAGTGAATGATTATTTGTTTGTGATGTGTGCTGTTTGTAAAAATTTATGGTTGTTGCATTTGAGTGAGTATGAATGATTAAACCTACCCAAACATTTCACTGTGAAATAAATACTTAACCTTTTAGATTATAAAGTGTATACAGGTGATGGAAGCCACTGCTACTGCTTTGGTTTCATAAAAATATAAGCGTATTGCCCGACAAATAGGTACGTTTTCGGATTATGTTTAAAGCGCTGTTTTATATATTTTCCCGTGTTGGATATTTTATTTGGGTAATATGTGTAATATATTTGTATATTTGGATATTATATTTTTTCCAGAGTCCCTCCGTACAAAGGAGACTCTGCCAAAAATTTTCATAAATTTTGGACTTAGAATTTTGTGAAATTACTTTTCCAACTTTAATAATTCAAGTACTAAAGGATATAATAATTATAAAACAAGTGTATTTCATTAAAAGAAATTAATCCAGTAAAATATTGTTATAAGTTAATATTTGAAATAAGATATACTGTTTATTCTTCCTCCTCCCTTCTTTCCTTTTCGGGGACGAAAAGTTTTGAGTGGGGGAGAGTGTAACGACCCGCTAAATTTATAATATTTAATAAATCAAATTTATATAATTTCTAATTTGGTTAAGTATAAAGGTAGAGATTTGGTACAGTAGTTGCAATTTAGTGTAACTATAAGATTTTATGATAATAGACGTGGATAATGTAAATTTTCTCAACTTGATTTAAAGTAAAATTTTAAGAAACAAATAAATGTTGAAATTGTGAATGTTAGTATAAATATTTACTTGGATGGTATTCATCAATATACGGATGTAATTAGTGTAGATAGTAATAATTTAATGTCTGTAGAAAGAAGAAAAAGGGGTCTAATAGAAACATAAACTTTAATTATATGGAAAAGGAGTATAGATCTGAACCAATTTATGAAATTGATAGAAACAGTGTTTGTAATCAGTTTGGTTATTAATAATTGAAAGATAGAAATGTGTAAATACGTAAATGAATTTATAATGGGAAGGAATGGTAAGAATGGAAAATATATAATAATAAGCATCTGACTCAATTAAGGGAATTAAATTATAATAATTGGTCATTTAATAATTTAACGTTCTGTGAGTAATAATTGGGTGGAATCAGTACAAAATTTGGAAATGCATAAACCTCAATAAACATTCTAACTTAATACAATTATGCAAATGTAGAAATTAGTTATAAACGTATAATTTTGAGTATGATAACTATTAGTATAAAATACCTTTATATTTGAAACACATTGTAAGGCATAATTAATTGAGTTGGGAAATTGAGAATGATTTCAAGGTATATGAACATTTGTGCTACTTAAATTATAATTAACGCAATAGCTAAATTTGTGAAATCTAAACTTATGGGACATAGTGTGTAAGATCTTTACTGATAAAAATTTACTTTACATGTAGTGTAAATTCCTAATACAATGAGACTATGGGTTATAGTAAAGTTTTAAAACAAGATTTTATCTATGAGAGTAAAGGAATGAAGGTAATTGGATTTTTGCAATTAAGGAAATTAAAACGTTTATTATTAAGTTAAGTGAGATTTAAGTTGAGTTTGAAAATATTTATGTATGTTAAATTCATGCATTCGGCTATAACGGATTTAATAATAATAAGATGAAATGGTGAAATCAAGTGGATATAAAGGTGTCAATTTTACATTGAATTTCATATTCACCATAAAAAGTTAATTGACAAAAAGAAGTTAATATAGGAATCAAACCTTATTTATTTATTTGGATTTGTTGCAATAGTTAAGTCCATAAATTAAAGTTAAAGCTAATTCAAATTTAGTTGGACCATGGTTGATACAACTTTAGAAAGCAAGATTTTATTTATAATTTGAATATTAAATCCAACAAATGGTATTTAATACATATAAAATGGAATTAAACGTAAATTATTACGTTATTGGATTTAAAACGAAATTGTAAACATTTGAGTGTATTTAATAAATTAATCAAATTTATAATGTTGTATTCATTAAGATTTGAATTTATGATAATTAAGGAAAATGAGGGAATGATATTTGAAATCATTGCAATAGATATTAATTTAGGATTTCCTTAAAAAAATTAAGGCGAATAAATGGAGATAAAGTTTATTTATATTTTGGAATTTAATCCATGGTAAAAAAAAAAGGGAATTGCAATCAAATGAATTGAAATGGAAATCAAGTTATTTATTTAATTTGATTTAAGATGAGAGTATAAAAGTATAAGATTAAATAATTGGATTTTTGAATAAAAATTTATATTTCCCAAGTAATAAGAAATGCAGAAATTTACAATGCAAATTGAGATATTTATAGATTCTTAATTCATCCAAGATTGCTAAATCATCTAGAACTGATTGGATTATATAAGTAATGAAATTTGGTAAATATTAGAAGTTGAAATATAAAAATTAGATTTTTGATTTATTTAATTGATTTAATAAACATTAAAAATAGCCATTTTTGTCACGGACTCGGATTTCGACGAAACCAGTTTCATCGGATCCGTATCGGTGAATTATTATAGGGTTTCAATTTTCGTATCGATCGGACTTGTCGTTTGATCGTACGGACACGAAACGCCTTGAAATCAATTTTATTAAAATCAATTTGGAAATCTTGTTTTCAGCATAACTTCTTCATACGACGAATTTGGTCGTGAAACTTTTTCCATTGCGTTCAGAATATTTTAAAACACCTATTTGGATATATAGTTTTAACAGATTCGGTTCCGGGGTCAGAACGGGCTTTTTGGGCCAACTACCGTTTAGCACGTTCGTTATCCGTACCCACCTAGCCTTCTTCTATTTGTCTATATATATGCGATCATAAACCCTAGCCTCTTTTCTTCTGTCAATTGAATATACGTACATTTTCTTCATCTCTTTCTCCTCTCCAATGGTTGCAAAACCTAGATCTATCCAGTTCAAAAATCAAAAGTCAAAACTCAAAAATTTCAAAAAATTCTAGAAAAAATATATATGGATGCTCTCGATGAGCGCAATTCAGTGGTGAAATTCGTTTGTCGATCTGAGTCGCCGTTTTTCCAGAACTCAAGCTTTTATTTTCGGCCATCCATAGGAGATCGTTGAATTTAACGGTGGATCTTCGTCATAAGTTCGATCGGAAGGTAAGGGATTGTTAAGCTCGTCGAGCTATGGGCATCCAACGGTTTAGTCGACTTGGAAGGGGTCTAGTTCAGCGGTGATTAGGGCTTTTAGGGTTATGGAGGCGGACCGTTTGGGGGCACCAGAGCAGGTCGCACGACCACCAGAAGGTGCGCCCCGAGGTACACGTGGAGGAGGTGCTGTCTGATCTTGGTGTTGGAGCTCGTGCGTTGGCGAAAAATTTGGATGAAGGTGGATATGTCTGGCGGCCGGTAGGGTTTGAGTGGGGGAGTTGACTGCGTGTCTGGGTGATAGCGCGTGAAGATGGTACGCGCGTGACATGCGGGTGTGAGTTGAGGTAAAAGTGGGTTCATATTTATTAATTTATATTTGAATTTCAACTCGATAAAATCAAATAACTTTTTCATACGATACTCGTTTTACGAACGGTTTTTTTTGTTAGGATCGTATTTAAATTCCGGATCTGATGACGCTGTTTGGATGAATTCTGAGACGGGCGAATTTTGGGTTTAAATCGGGTTTAAATTCGATTTAAATTCAAAAGGTGAGTGTTTTAACCCACTCACAATTACTAGAAGCTTTTATGTTTGTTAAATAAATTTTTGAAATGGATAGAAATTTATTTATGAGCTTTTGACATGTTATTTCATCCATATCTGTTAAATTGCATTTTATTGAATTCAGCTGTTAATTTAAATTGATTGATTGCGTATTAATTGGCTGTTAGAGATTATTGTTGCATATGAACTGCTAGTTAACAGTTATATAAATTTTTGGGGAATATAAACTGTTAGATAAATAGTTGATAAATATAAATTGAAATAAAACTGCCAATTATTACCTGTTGTATATTTCCAAACATATATGGTTATTGATTGATATTGATTGATGTTTGTGATTGGATGATGGATGTGTTGTTGAATGGATGTTTTATTTGGATATTATTAAACTGCAAGTTAGTATGCATTTTTCATTTTATTCGGGATTGCGGTTTGAAATGATATACAACCGCAGTTTATTTTAAATTGCGGATTGAAATGATAAATATCCGTATCACTTGACCATAGGATAGAAAATTATATACAGGCACCGCGGTCTATATATAACTATTTTTAAATGAAATTTCTATGGGTTGGATGGAATACGGTTTATAATCTTAAAATTTATATTGTATAAATATTTTATTCCATATTTATATACCTATGAAGTTAAAATTTTGAAATTTAAAAGGAATATAAATTCTTTATTGAAAATGGAAGAAATTTAGAAAATGGAGTTTGGTAAATTTATATCCTATGTTTAAATGTAAAGTTGGAAATTTTAAGATATGATATTTGTAATTGGATTTTCCCAAAATAAATAGAAATGGATATTCTAGTAAAAATTGAATTGGAAAATTTATATATATATTTTACTAGAAATTGAAGTTTTATTAATTATGGATTTTATGTGAATGGTCAAGATTAATTAATAGAATATTGATTTTGAAAGGATAAAAATCCAACTTTAGTTGAAATATTAATGCTCAAAAATGGATATAAATATATATAAAATTGAATGGTTTTGGGACTTGAAGTAATATTTTGGATTTTGGTTTAACTTTAAAAGAAGAAATATTTGGAAAGCCATGTAATTTATTCTTTATAAAGCAACAGTAAAGTTAAACCTTTTTAATTCGCATACCGTTGAATATCCAAACCATTTAGTTTTGAAAATAATGGTTTAAAAATACTATGGATTTTCGAAGAATTATGTTGAAAGTTACAAACAAAATATTGGTTACATGGGATATTAAATAACAAAAAGTGACATAATTTTTGGAAAGGAAAATTTTATTTGGGAAACGATATCATTGATTTGGGCTTTTATAAAATAATATGAAAATAAATTGTTTGTGTTTTTAAAGAAGAAATGATATCGTAATATTATGGTTTTGAAAGGGATTATATTCTGGTTTAAAGTATAAATTGTTTTTAAAATAACCGCGGTGTTATAATAACGATTGGTTGGCAAAGAGACCGGGATCGGATATGGACATACTCTCTGTCGATACCGAAAACCACTTTGACTAACCGTGTACGCGGTGGAGATTCCAGAATGAAGTAGGTGGTGGCGACGTTTCCTGTAAGGTAAATACGTGGACCCAACTCCCGTGAGTTGGCATAAGGTGGCTAAAACAGGAGCGATTCTCAGGCCAATGAGGTCATTCCTCTGATCGGACGCTCCTCTTCGATATTATACTTTGACTTGGATTGATTCAGTGGCCACTTCTATATTTTGATTTTTGGGGGAGTTAGTTCGAGGTGGGCGGCAGCTGCGCGCTGCGCGTTACCATCAGCCTGGATAGCAATTGGTATATCTACCCTGGCATTGCCTAGTTGTGCCGTGTCACCTACCCTATCGCGCCTTATACGAGTTTGGTTTTCTCCCGTAGCCCGTGTGGTATCCTCTGGTGGCTTCCCGATCAGGAGGGACTATGATATTGGATGGACTACTGGGACTATTACGTGTTAAGGTGGAAAATGTAAAGCCTTAACGCTATTTAAAAGTAAGTTTATTTTATAAATAGACACTATTATAATAGCGCAATATACTACATAGTAAATAGTTTAACGGATCCTTAGGAGATGTAAATCCCGAGCATCTCTTGAGTTACTGTACTCATATTTATTTCTGTTTATTTAACTCACATAAGATATTCTAGTCTGACTCGAGTGTTTTTGTCTTTCAAATTCGCTCGGGTCAGTCCGAGCGTTTCAGGATAGCAGATTTAGCTTGGAGGACGAAGACGAAGATTCAACATTATTTTATATATAGTATTGTACCACACACTCTTTCTATTCCGCTGCATTGTGTATTGGTATGTGTAACTCTGATGTTCATTGTATAAGTGAAATAACTGTTTTTGTAAACTGTTTTGAACTGTATATTTATTATTATATTTTATCCTTCCGCTGTGAGATTCTATTTTGTTTTATTCCTTCTCTGTTTTTCTTATTTACCCCATAACAATCCGCCCTTGCGTATGCTTTGAATTGGCATGTGTGTCGTTTTAAAGTGTGCGAAAAGGCGGGATGTTACAGTGCTTATTTTAAGCCATATAAGGCCTTTTTTAGTTTAAAAACATGATCTGGATATTTTTCATAAATAAATAATGGTGGTTGTTCTACAAAAACTTTTTCTTTAACAAAACCATTTAAGAAGGCACTCTTAACATCCATTTGAAATAATTTAAAGTTGTGATGACACGCAAAAGCAAGTAGAGTACGAATTGCTTCGAGACGAGCTACGGGAACAAACGTTTCGTCATAATCAATTCCCTCTTCTTGGTTGTAGCCTTGAGCCACTAATCTTTCTTTGTTATGAATAATATTTTCACTCTTCATCTGCTTTGTTTTTGAAAACTCATTTCCTTCCTATTACAGATTGATCTAATGGTCTAGGAACGAGTTCCCATACATTATTACGTTCAAATTGATTTAATTCTTCTTGCAGTGCTAAGATCCAAGAATCATCTTTAGATGCTTCTTTATAATTTTTAGGTTCTATATGTGAGATAAACGCGACGCGACTCATTTGATTTAAGTTATTTCTAGTGACATGAGAATTTAAGTCTCCAATTATATTATCCAAAGGATGATTTTTAAATGTTCGTATGGATGATCTTAAAATATTTTCAGTTTTATCAGAGGATGAATTATTCATATTATTTATATTTTCAGTTTGATTTTGAGTTAAAATGTCATCTTCTTCTTTTTTAATAGTTTGTTGAAAATTTTCATCGAAAGATACATGTAAGTTTTCTTCTATAATATTTGTTTGTTTATTATAAATTCTATAAGCTTTACTACGTTCTGAATAACCAACGAAAATTCCTTCATCCTCTTTGAGATTAAATTTTCCAAGATTATCTTAAGTATTTAAAATAAAACATTTTGACCCAAAAGTTATGAAATACGAAACTTTTGGTTTCCTTCCATAAAATATTTCGTAACATGTATTTTTAGTCTAGGTCGAAGTATGACACGATTTAATACATAACAAGCAGTGGCAATGGCTTCAGCCCAGAAATATTTGGGTAGATTACTACTATTTAGTAGTGTTCGTGCACATTCCTGTAAAGTTCTATTTTTCCTTTCAACTACACCATTTTGTTGTGGTGTTCGTGGAATTGAAAAATTACGATTAATTCCCTTTTTGTCACAAAAATTAGTAAAAAATTCATTTTCCAATTCTCCTCCATGGTCACTGCGTATATTTTTTTATTTTTAAATATATTAAGTTAGTTATCCATTTTGCAAAGAATTTAAACATTGCAAAAGTATCACTTTTATGTTTTAAAAATATTTTTCAAGTATATCTTGAAAAATCATCTACATTAAGAACGCATATTTGTTATGATTTATACTACATACTTGTGTTGGTCCAAATAAAGCTAAATGAAGTAATTCTAATGGTTGCTTAGTAGATATTTTATTTTTAGATTTGAAGGAACTTTTCTTTTTAACTTGCCCATTTGACATGCGTCATATAAATTTTTAATTTTATAATAAATTTTAGGTAGACCTCTAACTAGATCATGTTTTGCTAGTTTGTTAATATATTAAAATTTATATGATAAAAACATTAGAGCTAAATCCAAGGATCATCATGATTTACTAATAGACATAAATCCGAATTATTTTTAATATTCACATTTAGGATATATATATATATATATATATATATTACGATTTCTAAATCCTTCAAAGAGTAAATTTTTGCTTTGATCGAAAATTTTACATTTATCTTTTTCAAATTTTATTTCAAACCCTTTATCACACAATTAACTTATACTAAGAAGATTATGTTTTAGATTTTCTACTAATAAAACATTTCAAATAATAGGAGTGTTAGAGATACAGATATTGATGACTTCTCCAATGCCAATGACTAACTCTTTTGAATTATCGCCAAAAGTTACAGTGCCACCATCAATATATTTCATATTTGACAACATGTGAGCATTTCCAGTCATGTGCTTGGTGCATCCACTATCTAATATCCATTTCTCTTTATTTTTGTATTTGGATACCTACAAAAAATACAATATTTTAAATCAGTATCCTTTTTATATTTTTGGGTCCTAAGTGTTAGTTGGTGAGGGTAACCATACCCAAGATGGTTTAGTTCCTTTAGAGATATAATTATTATTGTGATTACTTCTTTCAAATAATTACTTATATATTTTTGTTTAACCAGGTTGTTATTTTTTGTAGGAACCCATATTTTAATTATTTTTGAATTTTGATTAATTTCTTATTTTTAGAAGAAGGTTTTATCTCAGTATAAATCTTGCTATACTTTGTAATTTTTGTATTATTCTCAAATCCTATTCCATTTATATTTTTGAATGGCTTGGAAATTTCAATTAAATCTTCCAAGTCTTGTTTTACTTTAGTAAATTTTGTAACATTATTTGTAATATTATCCAATTTGTTTTTAAGATTAGTAATTTCAGATTTTGAACTTTCTAGATTATCTTTCAAGATAATTTTCTTATTATTAATTAATCATTTTCTATTTTAACTTTTCTTAATTCACAAGATAAAGCACATTTTCAATAGAAAGATTCTTACATTTTTCTTGAACATTTTCTAATTCTTCTTCGAAAATAGTTTTTTCATCTTTTAGTAAACCTATTTCAAATTCTAATCGATTTATCTTAGCAAAATATTCCTTATTTAATTTCTTAGTTTGTCTATATTTGTCATCAAGTTCTATACTTACTTCTAAAATTTCATCATAAGTAAGATCAGGACATACCTCATTAGTGTGTGCCATGAAATATATATTTGCTTGCTCCATATCACTTTCACTGTCACTATCGAATGAAGAGGAAGAGTCAGAGTCATCCCATGTTACTTGGAATGCCTTTCTCTTTTTCTTAAATTTCTCAGACTTATCTTTTTTTTCTCGTTGTTGAGTTTTGGGAAATCCTTCTTCATATGTCCGAGCTGATCACATTCAAAGCACTTGATTGAAGTTTGATTTGATGAATTTGATTTTCTGCTATTTTGGAATCTTGTCATTTTCTTGAATTTCTTAAATCTGTTGTAGTTCTTAGCAATAAATACAATTTCGTCTTCATCCAATTCAGAATCTTCATTGCTTGCTTGAAATGCTATGTTCTTCTTTTCATGGTTTTGTTCCTTTCTGGCCTGCAAATTTTCTTTATACGACATTAAATTTCCAATCAACTCTTCAACTTTGAGTACAAAAAGATCATTAGCTTCTTCGATAGCCAATACATTTCTTTCCCACTCAATTGTTAAAGAGTTGAGAATTCGAGATACTAAATCAAAATTAGTAAATTTAACTCCTACTGCCATAAGATCGTGTTGTATAGTTTGAAATCTTGAGTACATGTCGACAATTGACTCATTTTGTTTCATTTTAAAAGATGAAAATTGATTTTACAAAATTGATATTTTTTTTGTTTGACCTTAGTTGTACCTTCGTGTGTAACTTGTAAAGTACGCCATATATCATAAGCAGTAGTGCATAACATAACATGTGAAAATTCATTTTTATCAAGAGAACAAAATAGTACATTCATAGCTTTAGCATTATTAGAAGCAGCAGCTTTTTGTGCATCTGTCCATGTGCTAATATTTATTTCAGGTGCTACATACTTAATTTGAGTTGTTGACTATATTTCCAAATCATTTGCTTCCATAAAAATTCTCATTCGGGTTGACCAGTATGCATAATTAGATCCGATGAATAGTGAAGGACGTGCAATTGATTGACCATCTTGAAAGATACTTGCCATATTAACAATTTTCAAACATGTGTTATTGTGATTTGAACTAACCTTGCTCTAATACCAATTGAAAGTCTATATGGATCGTATATGTATGTAGTATATGACAAGTACGTGTATGATAATTTGAATTGCACAGGGTAATAATATAGGTAAAATTAAAAGTAATCACACCAGAGATTTTATACTAGTTCGGACCACCCGTCCTACGTTAAGTCCCGAAGCTTCCCTTCGGAAATACGCTAACCAATTTCCCTCGCTTTGCCCGGAGGAATAGGCTTTTATACAAGAGTATTTCTTCGACAAATTGTGTTCTATGCAACACTGATTTTGACTACAAGTATAGCTTCTCCCTATCATCTCCTTGAGTAATATATAGTTTAAGCTTTTGGTATTAGGAAGAAAACAAAGTGTGTTTTTGAGTGCTTTTGGAAATCATGGAAATATTAGAAGATAAAGCAAGAAAGTTTAGAATAGCAAGTTAAATGTAACTTTCAATTTCATATCTATTTATAGACGGTGAAGAGTTTGTTTGAGGGGTAACAACTTTTGGTTCACTCTATTTCATTCCAAGAGTTACAGTGTTTGAGAAGAATGAGTTATGACCAAAACAGGAGGATGCAACTCTTCGATTGAAGAAGATGACTTTTGGTTAAAAATGACCGTTACCCAGGTCAGATGTCTGGCCATTTGTGCCAGATGTATGGTTTGTTAAAAATATTAAAAACAGAACATGTTTCCAGACGTCTGAGCACTTATGCCAGACGTCTGGTTTGTTAAAAGATTCAAAACCAGAACATGTCTCCAGACGTCTGAGCAAATAAGCCAGACTTCTGACACGTGTATATTCTGTTATCTTCCTTTTTAAGTGAATTGTATGTGCAAGTACTTGTAAAGATTACTCAAGGAGATTGTACATATCATCTATTTACAACATTAACAGAATGTGCTAATATTTCTCAATATAATAATCCTTGTATCGGTCTTCAAGTCTTGGTCGAAAAACCTGCATATGGATGATATATATACCTATGTATATTAAATGCAAGTGTTTGTATAGTAGTTGTCATTGAAATAGAGGTTCTAACATCACATACATATTTTTTTACATTCGTACAAATCTCTTTCATTTGCATGTATGCTTACCTATATTTATACATATTTATTTACTTACATATGTTTTACCATCATATACATACATTTATACATATTCTTATACACTTTGCTTATGTTCAATTTGTCATTAAATATATACATACATACATTCACACTATCTTCTATTTACCTATATATTACTTCAAAGGACATATATTCATATATGCACATTTACATACTTATATATTATCAACGACGTAAAGCTTGTATACATTTATATATATATATATATATATATATATATATATATATATTGGATGTTTATGTTAATTTTAAATGGTGGAGTTTTATATACACATTTCTAAAATATTTCTCCTGTTAAGGAATTTAAAAATCAATATTTAATGTAGTTTTTTTAATCAATATATATATATATATATTCAGATATTTTGATTATCAGAAAATTAATCCATTAGACCTATAAATCAATATTTCAAAAGTTAAAATCAATTAAATTGCCCCAATTAACAGACGTTAAAAACCGAGTCGTCACAAATTTATCCTATTTCAATTTATTACATATTATTTCATTAGTTAATATAACATTTAAATTTATTTCCTTATTTTAAATTTATAACTAATTATAACTTACAACTATTATAATTACTTAAGATTACATTCAAATAGTCATCTATTACATTAATTTGCATTATTAAACTTCATTGTAGTAAGTTTTCTCATTCCTACATCAAAATTTTATTTTCTTTCAACATTAAATTAAAAAATCTTATTTAATTCAATATTTTAATTATCAAAAAAAATGTGGGTCGTTATACTCTCCCCCACTCAAAACTTTTCGTCCTTGTAAAGGGAAAGAATGAATTAATATAACTTCTTTGAAGTATTAAATTTTAAAACAATTAATTTACAAAATTAATAAATTAAATAAAATATATCAATTTATAAACAATTAAATCCTTTTATATTCAAGTTTAATAAAAGTTTGAAAAACATTTCACAAATTATTTTCTAAGTCCACAATTCATAGAAAATTTCGGTAGAGTCTCCTTAGTATGGAGAGGTCTGGGAGAAATAATAATATCAATAATAACAATATATATCATATTTCAAAATAAAATAACCCAAACCATATGAAGCAATATAATATCACTATAAAACCGTAATCCGAAAACGTACCTATTTGTCGGGCAAACAACGCTTATTTAGAAAACCAAAAGCAGTAACTATTGCTTCCATAAACCAGTGTTTCACTTATATAATCCAAAGATGTTAAATTTATGCAAAAGAGAAATATTTGCATTGTTTCAATTTATAAAAACAAATCAACACGATATAAAAATAGCACTTGCAAACAAAACCATATAATCATCACATGCAAATCAAAGAAATCAACCATCCATCCATAACAATCAAGCTAATGGTTTGTTTGGGTTTAAAAACTTTTAATCGTATAGAATGATAAATAACTACTAAGTATACCACACACCAACAGTCTTACATAAAACTTAATAGATTATTCATACATCCTAAATAATTTAAAGTACCACTTCCAAATCATCCCATAAGCCAAACAACCAATAAATTCAAATATCATGTAAATTTTCCTCCTAAATCTCCTTTCACATTATTTACTGTTCAAAATTTTCTTTCATATAATGATTATTCTCTTAAATTTACATTCATTACCTACAAAATTTTCATTTCTCATTTATACATACAATGTTTTATTTTCATTTCTTTACATCCATTTACTTACATGATCGCTTTTTCCATTCAATTCTTTCAAATAATCAATGAATTCATCTTTTAAGTATTGCATACTTTTTATTTCAGTTTACCTCGCATTTATTATTTACTTTTAACATCAGTATTCATTAGTGAAGCATTCATACTTCGATTTTTTTCTTTTTCTTTTCGCTTTTATTCCTCTCATATATAGCATTCACTTTTACTATTCCACTTTTACTTTATAAGCGACTTCAATAATTAACTTAAGTTTTTAATCATATCTCAAATTATTAACTTAGGTTTATAACATTCTTATACATTTTAATTCTTTTTATAGAAATAATGTAAAGACCCGATATTTTCAACCATTCGCATCTGCACATGTCGGACTTGAATTGCTCAAAATACCACATTGTAAATAAATATTTTTCAAATCTTAGAATATACAGTAAATAAATAATCACAGATCATAGACACAAAGTATTTAATAATGCAGTGGAAGTAAAAAAGAGAGTAGTTCATAAAGCTACTATAAATATGTAAGACACATCAGAGTTAAACAAGATACAATAGAAGAGTAACCAGATACATCAGGTACAAATCAGAATACATCACATAAATCACTGGATACTGAAAGCAAAATAGATGGCTGGATCTTCAAGAAAAGCTCCAAATCCGAAGGTGTGTCTTGAATGCTAAATCACTCATTCTGACTCGAGCGTAAAGCAAAACACAAAACACTCGAGTCAGGACATAAATACTTATGAACTGTAAACCAACTCAAGTGAAAAAGTAACAAAAATGCATCAGTAACTTAAAGGATGCTTGGGATCGCCCATCCTTTAAGGATTCGTTAAACTATTTATTATGTAGTAATATTGCGCTATTATAATAATGTCTACAGTAAAATAAACTTACTTAAAATAGCATTAAGGAGTGACCCAATATTCCCCTTAACACGTAATAGTCCCAGTAGTCCATCCAGTATCAGCGTACCTCTGAATCGGGAGGATACCCTAAATAATCCACGGGCTACAGGAGAAAATCAAATTCGTAGTAAAGCTCGCTATGGTAGGCGACGCGACACACAAGGCAATGCCAGGGTAGATATACCAATTACGCACATGGGCTGGTGGTAACGTAGCAGCCACTACGCCCACCTCGGAACACACTCCCAATCAAAATCGGAGGATGGCCATCAAATCAACCACAAGTAAGAGTATAGTATCGAAGAAATGCGTCTGATAGGAGGATTGACCTCACTTGGCCCGAGATCGCTCCTGTTTTTGTCATCTTATGCCAACTCACGGGAGTTTGGTCCACGTTCATACCTCAATGGGATCGTCTCCGCCATCCTACTTCATTCTGGAATCTCCACCACGTACACAGCTGTTAAAGTGGTTTTCGAAGTTGGCAGAGAGTATGACAACTTCCGATCCCGGTCTCTTTAACAACCAATCATTATTATAGTGCCATGGTCATTCCAAAATAGTTCATACTTCAAAAATAAAATCATTTCATTTCAAAACTATATCCCTTTCAAAATAGTTTATACTTCGAAACCAAAACCATTTTTATTATTTCAAAACAATATTCAAAGCAATACGATATCATTTCCATTTCAAACATATATTCACCTTCCAAAAATCATAATACTTTCAAAGTTATAACTTTTTCGAAACCAAAATACTTGAAATCATTACGTTTTGAAAATCATAACATTTAGAAATCATACATTTGAAATCATAGAACATTCATTTAATACTTTACATTTTACAAATTTATTCAATTAAACCCAAATTTCAATTTCAATTCAATTCAAACCATCAGTTTCAATTAAATTCAGTTTCCCAACAAACCATTTCAAATCTTATAAATTTCAAATATAGATTTGTCCAAAAAATAAACTATTCAATTTTTAATATATTTCAAAGCTTTAATATACCATATTTCAAAACTAAATTTGAAATCTCATATAAATGTGTGTGTGTGTGTGTATATATATATATATATATATATATATATATATATCAAATTCACTTTCATATTATGTAGCTTTGAAATAATCCCTTAATACAATACAATATCATTAAAATAAACCGAATTGCAAGTAAACAAAATATACTTTCATACTAATATAAACTTTAAATATTCATTTATCGAATAAATCGAACATAACAATAATCAAATATCATTCCAAATTCACATTCTTATCAAAATAAAGATTATGTCATTCGAAACCATTTCAAAATCATTTCCTTTTTAAATCCATTATAAATTAATTATCATTCTTTAATTCAAATATTCAATTTAAATATCATTTTTAAATCAAATATGTCATTCATTTATTATTTCAAATATCATTACAAAATACATTTCAAAATTCCATTCAAAAATTCATTTATCTCATTTCATTTCATTCCATTTAACACATAACCAAGCAAACCTTATTTAAATTCAAATTCAATTTAAATTCCTTAAAATTCAAATTTAAATATTAAAATATATTCAAAACTCCTGAATTTCACAAATAATCAAGTCCAAAATTTAAATCATTTAACACTTTAAAATATAACTCAAATAGTGTTAGAATCTGTAACATTTCAAAACATTGTGAAATTATAGCAACGACAACATTTATAAAGTGCTATCGTAACTTATAGTTTCCAAAATAGTTTAGTTCAAGAACAACGGCATTTATAAATTGCCGTAATAGATATTTAATTATTTCAAACATAGTTAAATTCAAAAACAACAGCACTTAAATATGCTGTCATAAAACCGCAGCATTTTTGGAAATGCTATTAATAAAATTCCAGGTTTTATTATAACTTCAGAAACATTAACAATCCAAAAAAATTTATTTTAAACTTATAAATCATATTTATAGACTTCAAAATTTCACATTTAAATAATTTTAACATATGTTTTATCACAACAAAATTTTTAAATCAAATATCCAATTTAAAACACAATTCATTTGTTAAGTCAAAATTCACTGTTTTCTTAACTTATTAATTTAACCAAAAACTTAACATTTTACTTCAAATATCATTTCAAAATTTTAAATTTAATTTCCATTATTTACTTGCATTTCTAAAATGAAATTAAAAGTCAAAAATTACATTTACTTCAAATTTACATACTTAAATTCACAATTTCAAAACATAATATTTAGCCTTCTCAAAACCATAAAATATATGTATTTTAAATCGAAATTTCATACTTTAAGAATACATATCTTAAGAAAACTTATTTAAAAATATACCACGGGCTCTGTATATAATTTTCTATCCTAGGTCAAGTGATACAGATATATATCATTTCAATCCGCAATTTAAAAAGAAAACCTGGGTTCTATCATTTCAAACCCGCGATCCCAAGTCAAATAAAATACAATAAAAATGACTTGAGCCTATCATTTTAGCTCATAGTGATTTTTCCCTATTATAATGTTCGTTCGGCTATGTATCATTTCAACCCATGGTGATTCTATTCTAACAGGGAAACTTGCAGTATGAATATATGCATAAACAATATAAACAAATACACTAACATGTCAATGTCACAATATACTGTCATTTATCATATGTCAAGTGATAATTAACAATGTAAACATGGTAATAACATGGTATAGCATATCATATAATCATCCTTAACTTGCATAAATATTTTAATTACTAATCACTTATCATCCATTTACTATTTCATAAGTAAAAATGTCAAAGTGAGAATGACTCACCTTTGTCAAAGCTAGAGACCACTATGATACACAAGAATGATTCCAAAGGCACGACAGCCACGATATAGCACGACTTTGATTTGAATGAATGGAGAGCCTATATATTGATATTGTAAACAACAAATAAACAAGACCATATAAACATATATATGTATATATACACAATACAAATATGAATTGAAACGAAATGGAAATTTAAATCAACAAAGAACATTACCCAGCTTTAACACAAATTGCTTGACTTCAAATTTGACTTCAAATTTGACTTCAAATTTATTCAATTTTATATTCACTTTCAATTAATTCAATTTCAATTTATATCGATTTGGAGCTTGATTTTTCAAACACTTAACAGAATTATCCATCAATATTCAAGTTTAAATCCAAATTTCAAATATGATTCAATTCCAAGCTCGATTTCGAAATATCATTTTTATATCACTTTTACTTAGTAAAATTCAAAGCTCGAATTAAGGTTAAATCTTTAAACAAATCAATTTTCGAAATTCAATCATATCCCGATTTTTAAATTCCAAAGTCCCCACTTTAATTATTTAACAATTTCTTTTAACCAAAATTTATTTCAACATTCCAAACTCAATTTTTCGATAAATTTGATTTTTTATAAATTGGTTTCTATTTATAACTTTTAAATCAAAACATTTAAATAAATTTCAAATCGACGTTTTTAAAATTATTAATTTATCCAATTCGGTGTCCATATATAATTTTCTATCATATGGACAAGTAATTATTTATTTCAATTAAATGTCAGGGATGAATATATATATCACTTAAATCAAATCACAGTTTCATATGTATGCCTAACAGGATATATATAAGCAAATAAACATCCAAACATTTAAATATCAACCAATAGAATCCATCGAAATACATCATCCAATAGACAATACAATTCATGGCAATTTCATAGTTATCAATGTCAGGTAATTTAATCGCAGTTCAATTTCAATTTCGATTTGGCTGTCAATTTAAATTTTAACGGTTAATTCAAATGACAATCTATATGACAATTAAATTTTATCAAACAACGACAAATAAAATTCATAACACTTCATAATGTCAAATTTAACTGGCATAAAGATATTCAGTACGTTGTGAGCGTTATAAAACAATCACCTTGATTTCAATGTAGTTCCAGCGTTTTATTTCGACTAAAATTAAACGAGCGTTTAATTTTACCTAAAATTTCCACTAGCTCCAAACGATTCCAATCCATCTCCATAGCTTAGTGCTCGACAAAACAAACCCGTCGCAATTCGTTTCGTCACAATCCGACCTCGTATGACAAAGATACAGCATTTTAAAGTTTGTATGAATTTAAATGTAAACTAATATACTATTTTTGTAACGACCTGTAAATTTTCGATAATATAAAATAGTTAATTTAAAAGATTTCGGGAATTGAATAACTGTTTTAATGAAATTGTTGTTCTATAATTTGAATTTGTTAAATTTTATAAGTTCGTTTGAATATTTCAAAAGATAGTGATTTAAGAATAATCAAAATTTGTTTAAATTTAATATTACAAATGTTTGAATGATTAAATTCCGAATTTGATATGACTAATTTGATATTGAAATTTAATATATGGTAATAGAGTGAATAATTGAAATTTGATTTAATATGATTCAAATTGGTTTCCAAAGTGAATGTAAGTTATATTGGGATTAAAATAGAGTTAATAAGATTTTAAAATTTGAATTTATTGGATAATTGAATAACGGGGTTAATATGATTAAAAATGATTTGTAAAATTTTATTTTATCATATTGGAGTTATAGTGATGTTATAGAACCTTTAAAACTGAATTTAAAATGTATTTGTGAAAATTGAATATTTTAATATTTAATTATCGACTAGAAAATAGCCAAATTTTGAATAGTCTCAGAATTGGACGAAACTTGTTCCATTGGATCCGTAATAGTTAGTTATTATTGGATTTCAATTTTTGTAGCAATCGGAGTTGTCGTTTGACCGTGGCAGCTTGAAACGTGTTGAAATTGTTTTAATATTAATTTGGCGAGTTAAAATAGTCATTTTTTTCAAACGGTCTCGGATTTCGACGAAACCACTTTCATCGGATCCGTAATGTGATATTATTGTAAGATTTCAAATTTCATGTCAATCGGATTTACCGTTTGTCCGGGGCAAGCCAAAACGCCTAGAAATTCGTTAAATCAGTTTAATTTAAATTTGATCGTTTATTTCCGTAACTCGCGCGTACGATCGAATTAGCTTCCGAAACCTTTTCCATTACGTCCAGAATAGGGGTATAACATTATAAACGCCTAGCGGCACGTCTTGATGGGGGTTCGAGATTTCGAGTTGCGTAGATCGAGGTATTTTGAAATTTAAATAAATATTTTAATTAGTCAAATCTCCTTTTCAGCTGCTATCCCATCTTTTCACTGTACCTTTGACCCTTTCAAACATGCATACTCTCCTTTAATAACCCACTCACGCAAGCTTCAGGCTGAAGAAGATAATAAATCAAACTTCAAAAATCCCTTTCTCCTCAAATACTCGATTAAAAATCACGAAACCTTCTCTAAAAATCCTATTTCATCGTTTGCTTCGATCCTATATGCTTTTGGCCTGGTGCGACTTGGAGTTTGGGAATGCGACAGTGAAGACGTGAGGGGTTTGAAGCTAGGGTTAAGCCTCGCTTTGTTTTCATTCACCGATTCGAGAAATAAAGCTCGTATTTGGATTCTCCTCGTCGAATAGCATCTAGACGCACGTTTTGGTGGAGCTCGGTGGTGTCTTGGGGCGTGCGACCTGCGCGTGGTGGAGGGGGAGATGCACGTGACGCGTTTTGATACTGGTGGCCGAGCTTACAATTTTTTGGTGGAGATGATGGAGGCTTCGAAGAGAAGAAGATTGGTGAAGGCGGATTCGAATTTCGTCAACTATAGCTCCGTATCACTGGAGATTAGTTAACGGCTTGGTGGGTTTCTTTCTCGTGCACGTACAGGTAAGTTGGGGAAGATGGAGCTTGAGTGGGCTGGGCTTCTTTTCTTGGGTATGAATTTATTTTAAATACCAATATAAATTGTTTATAAAATTCAAATGTCGATAACTTATAAAATGTATAACTTCTACATACGAGGTCCGATTGGAACGAAACTTTTTGTGTTGCGATCGTAATGACGAGAGCTTCGAAATGAAAATAGTCCGGACGAATTTGGAGACAGTTGAAATTTGGGCTAAAATTGGGAGTCGTCCGGTTTAGTTCCAAACCGGAACGTCTCGGCGACAACGGAAAAATCAAGGTGAGTGTTTTATAACGCTCACAACGTACTAAATATCTTTATGCTAGTTAAATTTGTCATTATGTAGTGTTATGATTTTATTTGTCGTTGTTTGATAAAAATCTAATTGTCATATAGATTGTCATTCGAATTAATCGTTGAAATTTAAATTTGACAGTTAAATTGAAATTGAAATTGAATTGCAATTTAATTACCTGACATCGATAACTATGAAATTGCCATGAATTGTATTGCCTATTGGATGATGTATTTCGATGGATGCTATTAGTTGATGGTTGAATGTTGGATGTTTATTTGCTTATATATATCCTGTTATGCCTACATATGATACTGTGATTTGATTTAAGTAATATATGCTCATCCCTGACATTTAATTGAAATAAATAACTACTTGGCCATAGGATAGAAAATTATATACGGACACCGAATTGGCTAAATTAATAATTTTTGAAATCGTCGATTTGAAATTTAATTGAATGTTTTGATTTAAAAGTTATAAATAGAAATCAATTTATAGAAATCGAATTTATCGAAAAATTGAGTTGGAATGTTGAAATAAATTTTGGTTAAAAGAAATTGTTAAATAAATTTAAGTGGAGACTTTGAGATTTAAAATTTGGATATGATTGAATTTCGGAAATTTATTTGTTTTAAAGATTGAACATTAAAATTGAGCTTTGAATATTACTAAGTAAAAGTGACATAAAAAAAATGATATTTTGAAATGAGCTTGGAATTAAATCATATTTGAAATTTGGATTTAAATTTGAATATTGAAGGATAATTCTGTTAAGTGTTATAAATCGATCTTTTGAGAAATCAAGCTAAAAATCGATATAAATTGAAATTGAATAAATTAAAGGTGAATGAAAATTTGAATTAATTTAAAGTCAAAGTTGGTATTGATTTGAATTGAAATCGAAATTTAATCGGTAGAATGAAAATTGAAATTGATTTGAATTGGGAAGTTATAAATAGAAATGGATTGGTTTTGAAGCTGTTTTATTTTGTTTCCCAAATTACTCTGCTATATAAACCATTTTTGAATACTTAAACTATTTTAATCTATTTTAAATCTACTTAACCCAATTTAAATAATTTTAAACTAATTTATCTATTTCAAATCCATTTTAAGATTTTAAGTATTTTAACTATTTTAATTATTTAAAACTACTTTTAAACTACTTAAAACTATTTTTCTAAAATTCTAAGCTGGTCAATAAGGTGAAATGTTTATATTTAAATCTTGAATTTAAATACGAATTGAGTTAAATGAGGTTGCAACCTAAATTGAAATCCGAATTGATTTTGAAACCGAAACGAGATATTGATGCGGAAAATGATTTTTGAAACGGAATCTGACATTTTAATAGATACGGTGATATTTGAAATGGATTTTATATTTTGAAGCGAATATGATATTTTGATATCAATTATGAATCGATTTGAAATGTAAAAGAGCCAACGGTGTAATAATACGTAGTTATTAAAGAGACCGGGATCGGATATGGACATACTCTCTTTCGATACCGAAAACCACTTTAATAACTATTATACATGGAGTGTTGATCCAGAATGAAGTGGATGGTTTGGTTAACGCGTTAACTGAAGAAAGAGAACGATTATTGGATGACCCCTGACATGACTAAAACAGGAGCCGCGCCGGGCCATTGAGGTTCGCCACCTCTAGCGGACGCGCTTCTTCGATACCATTTCTATTACATTTGTGATGCGATTTGGGTGCACCCGTTGATTTGGGAGTGTTGTTTCGCGGTGTTGGGGTCGCTGCTGGCTATGCCCAACATCAGTCCGGATCACGCAACTACTAGTATCCTAGTTGGTATCGCCTCATGTACCTTGTCATACTGATTATCCTATTCGCTACCACTACGTTTTGATTTGTACCTTGAGTATATGGATTGCCCTCTGGTGACTTCCGGTTTTGGGGAAACTACGGTCTTGTATATGCTTTTGGGAATATAAAATGTGTTAAGGGGGATTATGGTAACGCCTTAACGCTATTTTGATACTTTATATTACTGATAGGCATTATCTACTTAGCGTATATTACTACATAGTAGATAGTTTCACGGATCCTTGAGAGATTGAAAATCCCGTAACATCTCTTGAGTTATCGCACGCACGTTGACACTGGATAGGAGATGTCAAACCCCGTAAACATCTCTGACGCCGTTACACTCATATTTATTTACGATTGATTTCACTTTCATAAGGATATTTTAGTCCTGACTTGAGTGTTTTGTCTTTTCATTACGCTCGGGTCAGTCCTGAGTTTTCAGTTTTTTGAAGATCTATTCTGGAGGAAGAAGACGAAGATTTGGTATACTATTACTATTATTAATCTTGCATCATGTTATCTGCTGCAATTGTTCTGTTGTATATGTATAAACTCTGATAAATGTTGTACAGATAATTGTCAAGGTATAGTAGACAGCTTCATGAACTGTTTATTTGACTATTATATTTTATCGTTCCGCTGCGAGATTCTGTGTTGTTTCATTTCCTTTATTTCTTTTCTTTCTTTTCTTATTTACCCCAATAACTATCTGCCCTTTTGAATGGTTTGGAATCGACATGTGTATTTGATCGTCGGTTCAAACTGTCCAAAAAGGCGGGTCGTTACAATTTTTTTTTTAATTTAAACCCACGCTTAGATCATGGCCGTTGATTTCACAAACTACAGATCTGGGCCGCCCTCCCCTCTCTCTTCTCTCACGCATTTCTTTCCAGTAAAACACGTACAAGATGAACCCATAAAGCCTCCACAAAACCCTAATCACGCAATCAACTCCGTCGACATCTAGCTCGATCAGGATGCTCCACCGCGTGCACCTTCGCCTGAGCTACCTCCAGCCTCCGACCGCACCCCCATAGCGCCACCAACACCTCGATTTCCGTGCACGACCTGTAGCCATATGCGGTCCCCTAGCGCCTCCAAACGACAACGATGCACGCAATCAACCGTAGGGCTAGAGTTTGTTTGCAAAAGTGAATGTTAAAGGTGCTTATATAGAAAATTTACGAAACACTATTCATCAAAAAATTTCCGAACTCCAAACGAAGCGCGGTGATCGGCGTTTCTAGGGTTTACCCCGCGTTCCGGACACAATGGAACATGTTTCAGGGGCCAATTCAATCATATGTGCGAGTTACGGAAATAAACGATCAAATTTAAATTAAACCGATTAAACAAATTTCTATGCGTTTTGGCTTGCCCCGGACAAACGGTAAATCCGATTGACATGAAATTTGAAATCTTACAATAATATCACGTTACGGATCCGATGAAACTAGTTTCGTCAAAATCCGAGACTGTTTGAAAAATGGCTATTTTAACTCGTCAATTAAATATTAAAATATTCAATTTTCACAAATTTACTTTTAATTCGATTTTAAAAGTTCTACAACATCATTCTAACTTTAATATGATAAAATAAAATTTTACAAATCATTTTTAATCATATTAAACCCGTTATTCAATTATCCAATAAATTCCAATTTTAAAATCTTATTAACTCTATTATAATCCCGATATAACTTACATTCACTTTGGAAACCAATTTGAATCATGTTAAATCAAATTTCAATTATTCACTCTATTTTCGTATATTAAATTTCAATACCATATTAATCATATCAAATTCGGAATTTAATTATTCAAACATTTGTAATATTAAATTTAAACAAATTTGATTATTCTTAAATCACTATCTTTTGAAATATTCAAACGAGCTTATAAAATTTAACAAATTCAAATTATAGAACAACCATTTTCATTAAAACAGTTATTCAATTTCCCGTTATTCAATTATTCAATAAATTCCAAATATTAAATTTAAACAATTTAATTGTTCAATATTTGATGGATTTCAATATTGGATTTTTTAAATAAAAATTTCATTATCAGTCGATTTACTATATTACATCAAGTGAATTCCACGTTATTATTTAACAACAGTTAGAGATAATGCACTCAACTAATATATGAACTTTCATTTCAATTGCAATTGGTTCACAAATTCAATTTGACTAACTAAATGAATAGGTAACTTAAATAATTATCACCGTTAACTTTTAATTACTTATAAGTTTATTATTTACAAACAAGTGTCACAATTACCTATACAATACAAATTCATTCAATTACCTTTGACTACATATTATTTCAATTGATTTGGGATTCCATTCAATTCATAAATAATTAACTTAGATAAAATTTGTTGCATTTCATTCTAGTTATTATTACCATACATAAATTACAATTTTTTTCTAACCTTAAATCACAAAATCTTATTAAATTAGCTAATTTAATTATCGAAAATTTACGGGTCGTTACACTCTCCCCCACTCAAAACTTTTCATCCCCGAAAAGGAAAAAGAAGGGAAATGGAACTAAGTATAGAATTTAACATTAGATATATTTTATTCAAAGTTACCAACTTATAATACAGTGAAATTCCATTTACAAAGTCATAGCTACACTTCCACTAAGTTACTCCAAACGGCTTTCTAACTTTAAAAGTTAGTTATCAAACAAATTATAAAATTTTAAAACTCAAAAATTTTCTAACGCCCGGATTTACGAAAAAATTCGGCAGAGTCTCCTTTGCGCGGCTCGATCCGAAAAAAAATGACAGTATATATATCACAAATATACTTCTCATCAAGTGATGAGGCATCCCGCAGGGAAAAAGTGTAAAAGTATGGTATGTAATCCGAGATATGTACCTTACATATTATTAGCGAGCATATACGGCTAATATAGTGTGAAAGCGAGCTCCAAATGCGAAGCAAGCGCAATCCGCACCTACTAAACACTCAACAAACCATGAGAAACATGCATATATGAAAATAATATCAATATACACAATATAGCAACATAACAACTACATGTGCCAATATAGCAAATGCAACAAAACAACAAATGCATCCACCAAATCAATTATCATCCAACTATCATCCAACGAATCCATAACCAATTAATATAAATTCACTTCTCATTAATATTTATTGACTTAGGTTTCAATTTTAATCACAGTTGATTCATTAACGTTGGATTTTACTAACATTCATTCTCAATTAAATTAGTTAACATTAACTAATTTATATTTACATTAGTTCGCTTCCAATTTTGAATCAAATTAAATTATTTTTAAGTTCATTTAACTTTCAATTTTATTTCAATGATTTATAGCTTTCAATTTCATTAACATTTAATGAATTATATACAATCAACTAACAATCATATAACGACCAAATCATATAATTTTAAAAGAATCATTTTATATTTGGCATCATAAGTTTCCAATATTAACTTTAATTAAGTCCGTAAGCCGTACATATATCATCCGTGAGAAATATCAATCTAATCGCTTATTCGATCACACAATTTCACTTCCAAACTAGTATCGTTCACACGACTCTCTAGTGCGGACTCAGATTTGGTTCATTGATTGGAAACTGTTACTCTCCTTGCATTGCCATATACTATGATAGAGAATTCCAGAATCAAATTAAAAATCCATATCCAGGGTTCGCCGTCGAAAATCGAGTGAAAAATCCTAACTTGGATCGATATAAATCATCTCGAAATTTTGTGCTCGAATTTGGATCAAATCGTTATGCGAATAAAATAATATACGTACAATCTCACGTATTACCTTCCAATGGATTTCTATCCAATTTATCTATACTAAATTATTTTATCGACTTCTATTTATTTATTTTTTCACTTAATTACCCACAATCCATTATTCAGTTAGTATATTCATTTCTTTACATAGCATATTCTTTAACATTATCTTTTCTTAAACATCATATCAAAGAATTTGCTTACTCAAGTTCATTTTAAACATTCTATATAATTTAATTAAACTCAATTTCTTTTCCCAATTGATTCTTAGTTATACCAAATTCTTTGGTTTACATTTACTTCATATTCATAGTTTCAGTTAATACAAATTTATTTGTGGAACATTTTATTAATCATCACTTTAGTTTATAGTCATTCCATAAAAGTCTAACTTCTCATAGATGACTTTTCTTAGTTTATAGTTATCTCAAAAGTTACAAATTTATCTTTACATTTTTTTTTTGCAAATTTATATTAAATTTTACAACCAGTTTACAAGGACATTGCTTGGCTCAATGGCCTTTTCTTAAGTTCACTTACTTGTTCCATTTATCCATTCATCATTCCATGCTATATTTAAGTATATATAATTTTTATCACAATCAAAATTTTCCATTTATATACATTTTAATTCCTTTTGAGTTTTCCTTACAAGTATACTTCAATTGTTTTCAGGTTCTGTTTAGTTGTACAATATCTCATTACATATCAAAACATCATTTTAACTTTTAACATTTGGTAAGTCTTGTTATATGTTATCAGAATGTAATTTTGGTATTATACAAATTTATGGAATTTCATTTTACTTGATTAGAATGTTCACAAATTTAATTTGTTCAAATCCTCTTTACCTTTTAGCTGTAAAGTACCCTACAACTCAAAAGTTACCCAAAACATAAGCTTAGATATCTTAATCCCCTTATTTTATAAATTACGGTTATTCACATTTCATTCAAATAATTTGAAAATTACTAATTAACATAACTTAGAAATTTAAATGCCCGGTTCTTTTCAAATTGTTTGAAATAAACATATACACTTATATCTTTAATATATATTAAATCATACCTTTGGAGTTTAAACCAAATTAAAACCCATTTACCCAAAATAATTTCAAAGAAAAGCAAAGCTTCTTAGAAGTCTCCCCCACTTTGAGACTCGAAAATGAACGTCGATGATGCTGCGCAGTCATCACCGAAATTATTTTCCAGCGACATAAGAGAGGAGTACTTAATTCATTCCTTCTTAAAAATCCTTTCAAATATTTCCTATAAATATTTTCCAACTAACATCACAATATATTTTCTTCAAAGCTCTGAAAACCATTTTAAAAGTCCCCGGGTCTTGAATTCAATATTTTCCAATTTAAATCTGTTTTAATTTATAAGTCATCTTTATAAAATATTCTTATAGGATTTTACTTTCTTAATATATTCCACAAGTTGTTTTATCACTGTTTATCTTGTAATTCATCTTATTTATTAAATTACAATATCCAATTAATGATAATAACCAATATTATCATTCCTAACAACAGGTAAGCTAGATAAGTCACAATAATTTCTGAAATTTTCTTTATATATAAAATATAATTAGAGCAAAATTATTTCATTTACCCAATTTCAAAACAATACTATGTAGAATTGTTCTGTTTAAGTGTTTAGAGATCCCTATCAATGACGTTAATTACTCGTATTGACCAGAATCCATAATCCACTCAACAAATCAACCGACACAATATAAAACATTTTATATCACTAACAAATACGCTCTCTCATATGTATACACTCAGCGACTCATCATAGGGTATTACTACCCTATTTATAAAGAGTCAGACCCCACAAAGCTAAGATTATCGCTAAACCAAAGCTCTGATACCAACTGTAACGACCAGCCTTTTTGGGCAATTTAAACCGACGATCAAATACACATGCCGGTTCCAAACCGTTCAAAAGGGCAGATGGTTATTGGGGTAAATAAGAAAAGAAAAGAAAGAGAAATAAAGGAAATGAAACAACACAGAATCTCGCAGCGGAACGATAAAATATAATAGTCAAATAAACAGTTCATGAAGCTGTTTACAATACTTTGATCATTACTTATACAACATTCATCAGAGTTATACATATACAACAAAACAAATAAAATAATGTAGCGGACAACATGATGCAAAGATAATAATAGAATAGTATACCAAATCTTAGACTTCGTCCTCCAGAAAAGATCTTCAATAAGCTGAAAAACTCAGGTCTGACCCGAGCGTAATGAAAAGACAAAACACTCGAGTCAGGACTAAAATATCCTTATGAAAGTTAAATCAATCGTAAATAAATATGAGTGTAACGGCGTCAGAGATGTTTACGGGGTTTGACATCTCATATCCAGTATCAACGTGCGTGCAATAACTCAAGAGATGTTACGGGATTTTCCATCTCTCAAGGATCCGTTAAACTATCTACTAGGTAGTAATGTACGCTAAGTAGATAATGCATATCAGTAATATAAAGTATCAAAATAGCGTTAAGGCGTTACCATAATCCCCCTTAACACATTTTATAATGCCATAGTCTATACAGCACCGTAAACACCACCGTAAACTAGTGGTTATCAGAGGGTACCCCATAGGTATAACACAAAACAAAACGTAGTGGTCGCGAATAGGATAATCAGTATGACAAGGTACATGAGGCGATACCAACTAGGATACTAGTAGTTCCGTGATCCGGACTGATGCTGAGCATAGCCAGCAGCTATCCCAACACCGCGAAACAACACTCCCAGATCAAGGGGTGCACCCAAATCGAATCACAAATGTAATAGATATGGTATCGAAGAAGTGTGTCCGGTAGAGATGGCGAACCTCAATGGCCCGGCGCGGCTCCTGTTTTAGTCATGTCAGGGGTCATCCATTATCGTTCTCTTTCTTCAGTCAACGCATTCACCAAACCGTCCACTTCATTCTGGATCAACACTCCGCGTATAATAGTTATTAAAGTGGTGTTCAGTATCGATAGAGAGTATGTCCATATCCGATCCCGGTCTCTTTAATAACTACGTATTTTTACACCGTTGGCTCTTTTACATTTCAAATCGATTCATAATTGATATCAAAATATCATATTCGCTTCAAAATATAAAATCCATTTCAAATATCACCGTATCTATTCAAATGTAAGATTCCGTTTCAAAAATCATTTTTCGCATCAATATCTCATTTCGATTTCAAAATCATTTCGAATTTCAATTTAGGTTGCAACTTCATTTAACCCAATTCGTATTTAAATTCAAGATTTAAATATAAACATTTCACCTTATTGACCAGCTTAGAATTTTAGAAAATAGTTTTAAGTGGTTTAAAAGCAGTTTAAATAATTAAAGTAGTTAAAAATACTTAAAGTCTTAAAATGGATTTAAAATGGATAAATTAGTTTAAAATAATTTAAATTGGGTTAAGTAGATTTAAAATAGGTTAAAATAGTTTAAGTATTCAAAAATGGTTTATATAACTGAGTAATTTGGAAAACAAAATAAAACAGCTTCAAAACCAAACCATTTCAATTATAACTTCCCAATTCAAAACAATTTCAATTTCCCTTCTACCGATTCAATTTCGATTTCGGTTCAATCAACGTCAACTTTGACTTCAAATTTATTCAATTTTATATTCACTTTCAATTAATTTAATTTCAATTTATATCGATTTGGAGCTTGATTTTTCAAAAATATCCATTTATAACACTTAACAGAATTATCCATCAATATTCAAGTTTAAATCCAAATTTCAAATATGATTCAATTCCAATCTCGATTTCAAAACATCATTTTTATATCACTTTTACTTAGTAATATTCAAAGCTCAAATTAAGGTTAAATCTTTAAACAAATCAATTTTCGAAATTCAATCATATCCCGATTTTTAAATTCCAAAGTCTCCACTTTAATTATTTAACAATTTCTTTTAACCAAAATTTATTTCAACATTCCAAACTCAATTTTTCGATAAATTCGATTTTTTATAAATTGATTTCTATTTATAACTTTTAAATCAAAAAATTTAAATAAATTTCAAATCGACGATTTTACAATGATTAATTTAGCCAATTCGGTGTCCGTATATAATTTTCTATCATATGGCCAAGTAATTATTTATTTCAATTAAATGTCAGGGATGAATATATATCACTTAAATCAAATCACAGTTTCATATGTATGCCTAACAGGATATATATAAGCAAATAAACATCCAAACATTTAAATATCAACCAATAGCATCCATCGAAATACATCATCCAATAGACAATACAATTCATGGCAATTTCATAGTTATCAATGTCAGGTAATTTAATCGCAGTTCAATTTCAATTTTGATTTGACTGTCAATTTAAATTTTAATGGTTAATTCAAATGACAATCTATATGACAATTAAATTTTATCAAACAATGACAAATAAAATTCATAACACTTCATAATGTCAAATTTAATTAGCATAAAGATATTCAGTACGTTGTGAGCATTATAAAACACTCACCTTGATTTCAATGTAGTTCCAGCGTTTTATTTCGACTAAAATTAAACGAGCGTTTAATTTTACCAGAAATTTCCACTAGCTCTAAACGATTCCAATCCATCTCCATAGCGTAGTGCTCGACAAAACGAACCCGTCGCAATTCGTTTCGTCACAATCCGACCTCGATGACAAAGATACAGCATTTTAAAGTTTGTATGAATTTAAATGTAAACTAATATACAATTTTCTTTTTAATTTAAACCAACACTTAGATCATGGCCGTTGATTTCACAAACTACAGATCTGGGCCTCCCTCCCCTCTCTCTTCTCTCACGCATTTCTTTCCAGTAAAATACGTACAAGATGAACCCATAAAGCCTCCACAAAACCCTAATCACGCAATCAACTCCGTCGACATCTAGCTCGATCAGGATGCTCCACCGCGTGCGCCTTCGCCTGAGCTACCTCCAGCCTCCGACCGCACTCCCATAGCGCCACCAACACCTCGATTTTCGTGCATGACCTGTAGCCATACGCGGCCCCCTTGCGCCTCCAAACGACAACGATGCACACAATCAACCGTACGAATGCAAAGACCCTGCTCCACTCTACAACTTTCGTGTTGAACATTCTTTGGATTGATGAACGGATTAAGAGATTTGGAGGGAAGAAGTTGAGAGTTTTCTGGCCATCGAAAATATCAGTGGCGGTCGGCTCCTGAAACCCTAGGGCTAGAGTTTGTTTGCAAAAGCGAATGTTAAAGGTGCTTATATAGAAAATTTACGAAATACTATTCATCAAAAAAATTTCGAACTCCAAACGTAGCATGGTGACCGGCGTTTCTAGGGTTTACCCCGCGTTCCGGACACAATGGAACATGTTTCGGAGGCTAATTCGATCATATGTGCAAGTTACGGAAATAAACGATCAAATTTAAATTAAACCGATTAAACAAATTTCTATGCGTTTTGGCTTGCCCCGGACAAACGGTAAATCCGATTGACATGAAATTTGAAATCTTCCAATAATATGACGTTACGGATCAGATGAAACATGTTTCGTCGAAATCCGAGACTGTTTGAAAAATGACTATTTTAACTCGTCAATTAAATATTAAAATATTCAATTTTCACAAATTTACTTTTAATTCGATTTTAAAAGTTCTACAACATCATTCTAACTTTAATATGATAAAATAAAATTTTACAAATCATTTTTAATCATATTAAACCCGTTATTCAATTATCCAATAAATTCCAATTTTAAACTCTTATTAACTCTATTATAATCCCGATATAACTTACATTCACTTTGGAAACCAATTTGAATCATGTTAAATCAAATTTCAATTATTCACTCTATTTTCATATATTAAATTTCAATATCATATTAATCATATCAAATTCGGAATTTAATTATTCAGACATTTGTAATATTAAATTTAAACAAATTTGATTATTCTTAAATCACTATCTTTTGAAATATTCAAACGAACTTATAAAATTTAACAAATTCAAATTATAGAACAACCATTTTCATTAAAATAGTTATTCAATTTTCCGTTATTCAATTATTCAATAAATTCCAAATATTAAATTTAAACAATTTAATTGTTCAATATTTAACGGATTTCAATATTGGATTTTTTAAATAAAAATTTCATTATCAGTCGATTTACTATATTACATCAAATGAATTCCACATTATTATTTAACAACAGTTAGAGATAATGCACTCAACTAATATATGAACTTTCATTTCAATTGCAATTGGTTCACAAATTCAATTCGACTAACTAAATGAATAGGTAACTTAAATAATTATCACCGTTAACTTTTAATTACTTATAAGTTTATTATTTACAAACAAGTGTCACAACTACCTATACAATACAAATTCATTCAATTACCTTTGACTACATATTATTTCAATTAATTTGGGATTCCATTCAATTCATAGATAATTAACTTAGATAAAATTTGTTGCATCTCATTCTAGTTATTATTACCATACATAAATTACAATTTTTTTATAACCTTAAATCACGAATTCTTATTAAATTAGCTAATTTAATTATCGAAAATTTACGGGTCGTTATAGTCTAACTCGAGCGTAAAGCAAAACACAAAACATTCGAGTCAGGACATAAATACTTATGAACTGTAAATCAACTCAAGTGAACAGTAACAAAAATGCATCAGTAACTTAAAGGATGCTTGGGATCGCCCATCCTTTAAGGATCCGTTAAACTATTTACTATGTAGTAATATTGCGCTATTATAATAATGTCTGCAGTAAAATAAACTTACTTTAAAATAGCGTTAAGGAGTGACCCAACATTCCCCTTGACACGTAATAGTCCCAGTAGTCCATCCAGTATCAGCGTACCTCCAGATCGGGAGGCTACCCTAAATACTCCATGGGCTACGGGAGAAAACCAAACTCGTAGTAAAGCTTGCTATGGTAGGTGACACGGCACACAAGGCAATGCCGGGGTAGATATATCAATTATGCACACGGGCTGGTGGTAACGTAGCAGCTACTACACCCACCTCGAAACACACTCCCAATCAAAATCAAAGGATGGCCATCAAATCAACCACAAGTAAGAGTGTAGTATCGAAGAAATGCGTTTGATAGGAGGAATGACCTCACTTGGCCCGAGATCGCTCCTGTTTTAGCCATCTTATGCCAACTCACGGGAGTCGGATCCACGTTCATACCTCAATAGGATCATCGCCACCATCCTACTTCATTCTGGAATCTCCACCGCGTACACAGTTGTTAAAGTGGTTTTCGAGGTGGCAGAGAGTATGACAACTTCCGATCCCGGTCTCTTTAACAACCAATTGTTATTATAACGCCGTGGTCATTTCAAAATAGTTCATACTTCAAAAATCAAATCATTTCATTTCAAAACTATATCCCTTTCAAAATAGTTTATACTTCGAAACCAAAACCATTTTTATTATTTCAAAAAAAAATTCAAATCAATATGATATCATTTCCATTTCAAACATATATTCACCTTCCAAAAAATCATAATACTTTCAAACCTATATCTTTTTCGAAACTAAAATACTTGAAGTCGTTATACTTTGAAAATCATATCATTACGAAATCATACATTTGAAATCATGGAACATTCCTTTAATACTTTACATTTTACGAATTTATTCAATTAAACCCAAATTTCAAATTTCCAATTTAATTCAATTCAAACCATCAGTTTCAATTAAATTCAGTTTCCCAACAAGCCATTTCAAATCTTATAAATTTCAAATATAGATTTGTCCACAAAATAAACTATTCAATTTTTAATATATTTCAAAGCTTTAATATACCATATTTCAAAACTAAATTTGAAATCTCATATACATGTGTGTGTGTGTGTCAATTTCACTTTCATATTATTTAGCTTTGAAATAATCCCTTAATAACATATATATCATTAAAATAAACCGAATTGCAAGTAAACAAAACATATTTTCATTCTAATATAAACTTTAAATATTCATTTATCGAATAAATTAAACAAATCAAATATCATTCCAAATTCACATTCTTTATCAAAATAAAGATTATGTCATTCAAAACCATTTCAAAATCATTTCCTTTTTAAATCCATTATAAATTCATTATCATTCTTTAATTCAAATATTCAATTTAAATATCATTTTAAATCAAATATGTCATTCATTTATTATTTCAAATATCATTACGAAATACATTTCAAAATTCCATTCAAAAATTCATTTATCTCATTTCATTTCATTCCTTTTAACACATAACCAAGCAAACCTTATTTAAATTCAAATTCAATTTAAATTCCTTAAAATTGAAATTTAAATATTAAAAAATATTCAAAACTCCTGAAATTTCACAAATAATCAATTCCAAAAGTTAAATCATTTAACACTTTAAAATATAACTCAAATAGTGTTACAATCTATAACATTTCAAAACATTGTCGAATTATAGCAACGACGGCATTTATAAAGTGCTATCGTAGCTTATAGTTTTCAAAATAGTTTAGTTCAGGAACAACGATATTTATAAAATGCCGTAAAAGATATTTAGTTATTTCAAACATAGTTAAATTCAAAAACAACAGCACTTAAAAATGCTGTCATAAAACCGCAGCATTTTTGGAAATGCTATTAATAAAATTCCAGGTTTTATTATAACTTCAGAAAGATTAACACTCCAAATTTTTTTATTTTAAACTTGTAAATCATATTTCTAGACTTCAAAATTTCACATTTAAATAATTTTAACATATGTTTTATCACAACAAATTTTTTAAATCAAATATCCAATTTAAAACACAATTCATCTGTTAAATCAAAATTCACTGTTTTCTTAACTTATTAATTTAACCAAAAACTTAACATTTTACTTAAAATATCATTTCAAAACTTTTGTTTTAATTTTCATTATTTACTTACATTTTTAAAATAAAATTTAAAATCAAAAATCACATTTACTTCAAATTTAAATACTTAAATTCACAATTTCAAAACATAATATTTAGCCTTCTCAAAACCATAAAATATATGTATTTTAAATCAAAATTTCATACTTTAAAAATACATATCTTTAAGAAAAATCATTTAAAAATATACCACGGGGTTTGTATATAATTTTCTATCCTAGGTCAAGTGATACGGATATATATCATTTCAATCCGCAATTTAAAAAGAAAACCCGGGTTCTATCATTTCAAACCCGCAATCCCAAGTCAAATGAAATACAATAAAAATCACTTGAGCCTATCATTTCAGCTCATAATGATTTTTTCCTATTCTAATGTCCATTCGGGTATGTATCCTTTCAACCTATAGTGATTCTATTCTAACAGGGAAACTTGCAGTGTGAATATATGCATAAACAATATAAACAAATGCACTAACATGTCAATGTCATAATATACTGTCATTTATCATATGTCAAGTGATAATTAACAAAGTAAACATGGTAATAACATGGTATAGTGTATCATATAATCATCATTAACTTGCATAAACATTTTAATTACTAATCACTTGTCATCCATTTACCATTTCATAAGTAAAAATGTCAGAGTGAGAAGGACTCACCTTTATCAAAGTTAGAGACTATTACGACACACAAGAATGATTCGAAAGGCATGACAAGCACGATACAACACGACTATGATTTACATGAATGGAGAGCCTATATATTGATCTTATAAACAACAAATAAACAAGACCATACAAACATACATATACAATACAAATATGAATTGAAACGAAATGGAAATTTAAATCAACAAAGAACATTACCCAGATTTAACACAAATTGCTTGACCATGACAACATTGTGTCACATGATCAAATGGGCTTGTTCTCACCACACTAGGATCGGCCTAGGTGTCAACATGGCTCAGCCATGACCAAGATGCAAGGCTAAGGGCATGAAAGTGGAAGGCAAAGGCAAAATAAGAGGAAGGTAAAGGAGGCAAGGGGTTTTGGATGAAAGCACGGACTTATGGGCTCGACCATGACACAAATTGGGATCGGCCATGCTTGGTTCAGGTTAGGACAGATCTGGAATGATGTCCAGAGGTGGTGTAGGCAGGTGTTGGCGGAGCTAGGGGTGAGACCATGGCAAGCTACGAAGGGTATGATGGAAACTATGGTCGGTTAGGCATGTTTGTGGAGTTCTTTGCAAATTTTTGTGGTGTTGGCTTCAATATAATGGCACGGCCAGATCTGGATAGTGGGGAGAGGAGTGGTTGCTTCCATGTATGGTGATGGTGATGGTCGGAGGAGATGATGGTGTAGTGGCCTAGCAAAGCACAAGAGAAATCAAGGTAAAAATCAATGTAAAATAAGAAGAAAAAGTGAAAAAGAAGAAGCCAAAAACTTACAATTTTTTTCTTGAGATGGAATGCCATGAATTTTAAGAGATGAGAAAGTTTTTTTATGTGATTTAGAAATGAGAAATACATGGCTTTGCATGAGAGAGGTATGGTCAAAAGCAAGGAAGTGAAAAGCCAAAGAAATGAAAAGTCACTAGAAAATGAAAAGTCTTGACTCTTTGAATTTATAATTTCTTTTATTTAAAACAAACAAAATGAAATTCAGTAAATAAAATAAAAAAACAAAAATAAAGTGAAAAATAAAATTAAAAATTATTCTTAGGAAAAATAAAAAGTAAATAAAGAAAATAATTTATTATATTGAAACTAGAATTAAAAATTGTAAACAAAATACAATCAACATTTGAAAATTATAACTACATTTTTAAAATGTTTTAAAAATAAAATAATATACATAGCATGTCATGTTACACATATATACACAAATTAGAACATTATATGACAAACAAAATATTATTTATATAAATTAAAATATGCAATTTTTTTAAATAAACAATTTACACACAATGGTTTAAAATACATACCTTTCACAATATTAATCGGATTTCAACGAAATGAAAAGCAGTATACTTGAAATTTTATTTATTTTCATAATAATAGATAAAAATTCAAAAATTCAAATTTTAAATTTAAATTTAAAAGTCAAAATTTGACCATATTGACCAAAATTCACATTTCTGAAAAATATTTTATCTAGTCATGTTTGGAATTATAATTCACATATAAATAAAAATTTATATTAAAAATAACAAAATTTATTCATTTTAATAAATAAAATAAAGTTTTTAAATCAGTAAATTCATTTAAAATAATTAATATATACAATTAAAATAATCACAAAATACTGGGTTGTTACAAATAATTCCATCGGAATACTTTCCATAATTAAGTTTACTTGTATAATATTCAATTACATATTCTTATAAACATTTCAAATTTTAATAATTTGGTAAGTTATATATATATATATATATATATATATATATGTTTTCAGAATGCAAAAGAAAGTTGCACAAGTTATCTCATTTATTTTAATTAACAAAATGTTTAATAATTACATCTTCTAAAATTTCATTATTCCTTAACCTGTAAGTTATAAATTTCCAATTTCTTATTTATTTCATTTATCACTTAGCATCTAATTTCTTATTTTCATTTAGAAGTTTCCAATTATTAAAACAGGAAAATAGGCATAAGGGAAAACTTAGAAAAAAATTAGGCTGAAGGACAACAAATTTGTTTTTTAAGCTGAAGGACAATGCTACTTATAACTAGCATTTTGTACAGTATAAAACTGAATATAATGCTAGATATTACTAGCACTTTTATAATGCAAAACTTGAATATAATGCTAATTATAACTAGCATTTGTCATTCAGTCTAAAAATAAAATTTGGTGTCCTTCAGCCTAATTATTTTCAAAGTTTGTCATTTTCCCTAATTCTCACTTATTAAAATAGTTAAGGTTTCATTCATTATAACAATTGCAATTTCTAATTTACAGAAACTTAAAAACTAAACATCGGGTTCCATTTTCAAATCATTTTAAAATAATATATATATATATATATATATATATATATATATATCAATTATATTTAGAGTTTAAAATTTAAGATTCATTATCAAAACGATTGGGTAGTAAAACTACTACAACGGACTTTCTACTTTGAAACTCGATAATGAACGTCGATGATGTGTGCACACATCATCGAAATTATTTTCCAGCGAGAGAGATGGAGTATAGAAATTATTTCCTTCAAAAATTCTTTTCAAAATTCCTTGAAACATTTCTTTAAAAAAATTGTACTGAAATATTTATATCAGGAAATATTTCCAAACAATATAATATTATATTCCAAAGTATTTCGAAAGCAATTTCAAAAATCTCAGAACTTAAGTTCTCAAATTTTCAATTTATATTTACTGTATTTGTAAATTCTATTTTACAACCAAGGTTTATAAATTTCACTTCCTAACAAATAATTATATCACATCTAATTGTATTATTTATGAAATTATTCTTTTATATACAAAATTAATACTATGTAAAATTATTTCATTTCCCTATATTTCAAAAAAATATTGTGTCGGCCTGCTCTATTAAGTGTCCAGAAATCCCTATCAATACCATAGTGTCATATGTACTGACTGGAATTTATAATACAAAACGGAACAAATTAACACAATACAAAACCTTTTTGTAACACCAACAAATATGCTCTCTCATATATATACACTCAGTGACTCATTCTAGGGTATTACTACCCTATTCTATATGAGTTAGACCCCATAAAACTAAAGTTATCGCTAAACCAAAGCTCGGATGCCAAATGTAACGATCCACCTTTTTGGATGGTTTAAATCGACGATAAACCACACATGTCAGACTCAAACCATTCAAAAGGGAGGATTGTTATTAGGTAAATAAGAAAAAGCAGAGAAAGAAAGGAAACAAACACAGAATCTCACAGCGGAATGACAAAATATAATAATCAAATAAACAGTTCATGAAGCAGTTTTACAAATAACATTTGATTACACCTTTACACTACAGATCAGAGTTAGATACAACATGAATAAATAAATAAATGCAGCAGAACAACATGATGCAGTGGAATAAATATAATAAATAATAATAGTGTTAAATCTTCATCCTTGTCCTCCAAAAAGCAGTCTTCGATAAACTGAAAAGCTCAGACTGACCCGAGCGAATTGAAAAGACAAAACACTCGAGTCGGAACTAAAAGATCTTATATAAGTTAAGTCAACAGTAAATAAATATGAGTGTAATGGCATTAGAGATGTTTATGGGTTTCGACATCTCCTATCTAGTGCTAACATGAGTGCAATAACATAAAAGATGTTTGGAATTACCATCTCTTAAGGATCCGTTAAACTATCTACATACATAGTATAGTACGCTATTATAATGGTGTCTACAGTAAAGTATTAAAATAGCATTAATGCGTTACCCATATCCCCTTTAACACATTTTATATATTACCATAGTCTTTACAGTATCGTAATTCATTCATAAACTGAAGGTCTATGAGAGGGCACTCCATAGGTATGGTACAAACCAAACTCGTAGAAGGCGTGATACGGCATGTGAACACGGCACTCGAGGCAATGTCAGGGTAGGACTCTACCGCTTTGAAGAACCAGACTATTGGTAATGCATGGCAGCTACTACCTCCCACCTTGGAACATAATCCCATAGTAAAATCAAGGGGTGGCCACCAAATCAATCAGAAAGTCAAAATATAGTATTGAAGAAATGTGCCCGATAGAATGAATGACCTCACTTGGCCCGATATAGCTCCTGTTTTAGTCACATCTAAGCTGCATCATGGGAGTTAGGGTTACGTAAATACCTCATATAGAATCATTCGCCAAACCATTCTACTTCATTTTGAAATCTCCCCCACGCACACAGTTGTTAAAGTTGTTTTCGGTATTGGCAGAGAGTATGACAATATCCGATCTCGGTCTCTTTAATAACCAAATGCTTATTTTACACCGGAAGGTTCTTTTACATTTCCAAAACTGATTTATAATTTATATCAAAATATCGTATTCTCAAAACCATATCGTTTTCGAAATCATATTTACTTTCGAAATTATATCATATTTGAAATCATATCACTTTTGAATTCTTATTTCCAAAATAGATTAAATCCTTATTTAAAAATCATCATATTCCTCAAATATGTCATTTAAATCCCTACTACGTTATAACATCATTTAATCGTATTATACTTAAAATCAAGGATTCAAATATAAAACTTCCACTTTACAAAACCTGAATTTCAGAAAATAGTTTTGAGAGTTTAAAATAGTTTTAAAACTAGTTTAAGATAGTTTAAAATAGATTAAAACAGATTAATATAGTTTAAAATAGATTAAAATGGTTTAATATAGTTTAAATAGATTAAAATGGATTAATATAGATTTAACAGATAAAAACAAATTAATATAATTTAAAATAGATTAAAATAGTTTAATATAATTTAAAATAGAATAAAATGGATTAATATAGTTTAAATTGATTAAAATAGATTTATATAATTTAAAATGGATTAAAATATTACAATATATTTTAAAAAGGATTAAATGGATTAATATATTTTAAAATAGATTAATATAGTTTAGATAGATTAACATAATTTAAAAATAGATTAAAATAGTTTAAAATATATTAAAATAGATGTAATAGATTTAAAATAGATTAAAATGGGTTAAATTATTTAAATAGATTTAAAATAGATTGAAATATTTTAAAATTTCGATTTAAACCAATTTCCAATTCCAATCTTCAAACTTGAATTTTCAAGGTAATTTAATTTATATAAATCAATTTCCTTCAAAATATCATTTAATCCAATTCAAAATTTAAGTGTTTTAAAATTGTTTAATTTAACCAATCCGTTGTCCGTATATAATTTTCTACTCTATGGTCAAGTGATACGGATATTTATCATTTCAATCCGCAATTTTTTTTAACTTTACGGGTATATATTATTTCAGCCCGCAATCCCAAATTCCAAATCAATGAAAATCTAATGGGTTTATCATTTCAATCCATAATAATTTTCTTTTATTCTATATGATCGTTCAAGTATGTATCAATTCAACCCATAGGGATTTTCTAATAATAACCAAGGTAACTTGCAGTGTTATAACAATATAAATATAACATCAAATCATCCAATATCAACAATTAAACATATATCACAATCATCACCCAAATCAACTAATAAGCATCAATAGATAACTGATTATCATTAACGGGTATTAAATTGACAATTAAATTCAAAATTAAATTAAACGATGATTAAATGCAATAAAAGTTAAATTTAACTAGAATGACTATTTAAATATACAAACATCAATCAATCAATTCCAAATCACATCATAAATTCAATTTAACTAACATAATATAATTTAGCAGTTATTAGCGGGTTAAAATACTCACCTTTGATTTCAAATCGATTTGAAATCCAAAATAAGGCCCAAAATTCAACAGTTTCAAAATTCATCCAAATCCATTCCAAAATGTCTAGAATTTTGATACGATCCCAACGAAATAAACCGCGTGTGAATCCGAACATGTATGTAAAAGTTATGTAGATCAAAACATTGAATTTTTTTTATTAAAATTAAAATAAATAAAATAGAATTATCCCGTCACCTTACCCATCGTGAAACCCTAGCCTAACACGGTATCACGCACGCGACCTGTAGCTACCACCCATCACCTTGTCATCACCGTCGCCTGGAGCATTTTCAGGATGATCCACGCACGCCACACGACAACGCACCCCAGGCCAACCATCCACCTGGCACGCAGCCACCTCCGGTGTACAAAAGATGCTCCGACGTCGCTGGCCTTCAACGCATTTTTTCGCGAACCACTACCCCCTGAGCATGAACGAACCATAGATACATAACCTGCTTGACTCCCTCTTCCCAAAGCTGCCTCAAACTGTCGACGATCCACCATTGGATCATCAAAACCTAGAATGGACGGCTGAGATTCGTCCTCGATTTCTGGCCAAACGATGACCTCAATTAAAAACAAATTGTAGATTTAGGTTACGCTCGTCGAGAGCTTCGAATCGGTATATAATATGATATGATTTGGAGGAGTTAAATTTTGAATTTGAAATTGAATTGGGAATTTAGTGTTTTCAGCCACTGAGAAAGAGGAGATAATCAGGAAGAATTGTACGTACTATAATGGGAATATGAGAAACAATTAGGTTTTATAACATCTTATATATAGGTAAAGCTGAAAAATAGAAAGAATGGACCAGATCGATTTGGATTGAAACGATTAACGAGCTGAAAAGCCCGTTTCGTTCCCGAAACGAAAATGGATCATCCCGAATATCAAAATAGATGTTTTCGATAATTTTGAACTTAATGGAACATGTTTCAAGTCCTCATTCCGTCGTATGAAGAAGTTAGCTTTAAAATCAGCTTATTTCAAATTGATTTCTACGCGTTTCAAGTCCGTACGATCAAACAACAAGTCCGATCACTACGAAACTTGAAATCCTACAATAATTTACCGTTACGGAACCGATGAAAATGGTTTCGTCAAAATCCGAGACAGTGGACAAAATGGCTATTTTCACGTTAATTAAATAAACTAATATTATAATAATTAAATCACTTTTTAATTCAAATTTATAATTAACAAAATTTATCATTTTTGATTCCTTAGACATCTACAATAATTTAAAACAAATTTACATACCAATTCAGTGTTAAATATTACACTAATCACAGTGTTTAGTTTCAACTGCAATTAAATTCAATTTATATAATTTAATTCCAATAAATTGATTTAGTTTGGTTTCAATCTTTTTATTCAATCAATCATTACTTTATGGACATATTTAACATTGGTTTTATCCTATTACATCAAAATCTACCATTATCATCTTTACCATATTAATTGCAATATTCTAATTATATTGAATTTTTGTCGATTTCCATATTAATTATAATTTAAGGTCCCAATAAATTCATTTATCTTAGTTTCACACTTTTTATTAAATAAATTATTGCCTTAAGAATATAATTGACAGTTCTGTACATTTTATTACCTTCACATTGTACAGTTATCATCGTAACTCATATTACCGTATTATTTAATTACATTTAATTGCAATTTATTTTCAAATTAATTCAACATATTAAATAAATTGGTAACAAATAATAATTGTCACCTTTCACTAAATTTAATCACATTTATAAGTTTTTTATCTATACACAAATGTTATAACTACTAACACAACACAAATTTATCCAATTTCAATTTATTACATATATATTATTTCATCAATTAATATAACATTTAAATTTATTTCCTTATTTTAAATTTATAACCAATTATAACTTATAATTATTAAAATTACTTGAGATTACATTCAAATAGTCATCTATTAGATTAATTTGCATTATTAAACTTCATTCTAGTAAGTTTTCTCATTCTGACATCAAATATTTTATTTTCTTCCAGTATTATATTACAAAAACTTAATTAATTCAATATTTTAATTATCGGAAAAAAATGCGAGTTGTTACATTTTATAAGTTGACTGTTTTGAAAAAAATATTGCATGTTAAATTCTTTCCTTAACGTCTTTTCGAGGACAAAAAGTTTTGACTATGTAACGACCCGTATTTTTAACCTTTTTAAATTATAGGATTTGATATAATTATTGAATAAAAATGGTTAAAAATAAAAATTTAATGAATTATTATTTTTGATGTATCAGATAATTTAAATTTTTGAATTTAATATTGGAATTATTTAAATAATGGAATTCTGGATTTAATAAGAATGAAAATGGCATCGAAAATTGATTGAAATTTTGTTTAAATATGAATGAGGATGGTTAACATTTAAATTTGGATTTAAATGTGAATTGTTAAAAATTGGGAATTTTATATTGTAATTGACGAGTAATAATAGCCATTTTGGTAACTGTCTTGAATTTTGACGAAACTAGTTTCATCGAATCCGTAATAATGAATTATTGTAAGATTTCGAGTTTCGTAGCAATCGGACTTGTCGTTTGGTCGTGCGAGCTGAAACGCGTAGAAATCAATTTAAAGAATTCAATTAAAATTAATCGATTTTGAAAATCTATCTTCCGCTTACAATTGATTTAGGCCTCAAAACTAGTTCCATTTCATTCGAAATGGGGTAAAACATTAGAAACACTAGGCGGCATGAGTCATTTAGAGTTCGAAATTTTCGTGGCTATTGGGTTGATATTTTCTAATATAAAATTATTTAATTCGTTCCAAACTTGTTCAAACACCCACGCTCCTTTTTCGGCTGTGCATCACTCCATCTCCCCTCTTTTCCTTGATTTCAAATCATAGCCTTCTTTTTAAAAAAATGAAAACTAATCGATCAAGAAATAAAAAAGAGGAATAGAATGATGAGAATTCGTGGCCGATGGGAAGCGCATCTCGCTTGAGGAAGCGGCGTAAGCACGAAGACGGCGTGGTCAACAAATCGCGACCTTGGCCTAGGGGGAGTCACGTGAATGGAGGAACAATGTTGTGGAGGCTTGAACGTGTTTTAGGGTTTAGGCGCGCGACCATGGAGGCATGGTCCATGGAGGCGATGGCGGCGACGTGCCATGGTGCTGGACGCGGCCATAGTGTGAAAATCGACTGCGGTTTATTAAAAAAAATAGACGAAGGAGTAAGACGAGGTTGTGACTTCGTCCCTGTGAGAAGGGGATTAGGTAAAGCTCTGATTAATTTTCTTAACTAAGTAATTAATTTTTTATTTAATCATTATATTAATAAAATCTTTTCTCATGCATACGAGGTCCGATTCGGGCGATAAAAATTGCGTTGGGATTGTATCGAAGTTATCTTCAACTTGGAATGGAACTGGAATTTATTTGAAGTTAAAAATATTTTTAGTTTAAAATAGAAAGGTGAGTGTTTATATGCTCACAATTGACTAAAATAATTTTTATGTTAGTTTAATTATATCGTGAAGTGATTTGAAATTTATTGGTTGTTGTTTGATAAGTTTAATTGACATTTAAATTGACATTTGGATTAATTAATAGAATTTGATTTGACAGTTAAATTGAATTAGAATTTAATTACCCATAAAATACCCGAAATTGATAATTATGAAATTGTTGAGAATTTTATTGACTATTGGATGATTGGTTGTGATGGATGCTATTGATTGATATTTCAGATGTTTATTTGTTTTAATATACCATGTTATCATCCTGTACATTATTTACAGTATATAAAACTGTGAATTGAATTATTTCGAATAAATTAAAAAATAGGTTGAAATGATATATACCTATGACATTTATTTTGGATTGAAATGATATATATGCATCCTTGGAATTAAATTGGAATAATTGATTCACTTGGCCATAGGATAAAGAATTATATACGGACACCGGATTAGTTAAATTGAATGATTTGAAATTATTTAAATGATTTGATTTTAAGAAATAAAATCGAATTTATGGAAATTGAATCATTTTCAAACTGGAACTTGAAATGTTGAAATTTAAATTTGTTAAACGAAATTGTTTACATAATCGAATTTGGGATTTTGAAGTAATAATCGAAATATGATTTGAATTTCAGAAATCGTTTTGTTTTAAAATTGGATTTTTATTCGAACTTTGAATATTGCTAAGTAAAAGTGATATAAAACGATATTTCAAAATTAAGCTCGGAATTTAATTATATTTGAAGATTTGGATTTTAAAGTGGATATTAAAGGAAAATTTGATTTAAGTGTTTTGAATCGATATTTTGGAAATCGAACTCAAAATGGATATAAATCGAAATGGTTTTAATTTGAAATTGGAAACAGTTTTAATTTGAAATTGGAATTTAAATTAATTTGAAAATGGAATAGAATTAATCTGAAACTGGAATTGAAATTAATTTGAAATTGGAACTGAAGTTAATTTGGAATTGGAATGGAAATTAATTTGGAATAGGAATTGAAATTTATTGGGAATCGAAGTAAAATTCGAGTTGAAATCGGAATTGAATCAATTGAATCAAAATGGAAATTGGAACCGATTTGAATCAGAAAATTTGGTAGTGAATCGGTTTGAGTTTGAAACTATTTTCAAATGAATTATTTTAGTATAAATGGTTTAAAATCTATATTCTTTAAATATTCAAATTATTTTGATTTTCCAAGCTATTTTACTATATAAACCATTTTTATTACTGAAATTATTTTCTATTAAACTATTTTAACTAGTTAACTATTTAAACTATTTTCAAAAAATTCAAACTGGTTAAAAAGATGAAATGTTAGATTTAAATCTTGGATTTAAATGCGAATTGGGTTAAAATGAAGTTATAACCTAAATTGTAATTCGAATCAAATTTTGAAATGAAATCAATATATCGAACTGAATTGACATTTGAAGTAAATTATGATTTTTGAAGCAAATATTATGATTTTGAAATGGATTTGATTTTGAAGCGAATATGATATTTTGATATCACGTACGAATTGTTTTCGAAATATAAAAGTATCGACTAGTGTGTAAAATGACGATTGGTTGTTAAGAGGCTGAGGCCTCTTTTTGGCATACTCCGTATCAATATTGAAACCACTTTGAAAACTGTGTATCCGGTGGATGATATCCAGAATGTAGTGGTTGAATTGGCGACGTTTACTGGAATGAAGTAAAAGAACGATGATGGATAGCCTTGATACTCGTGTCATAATTAAAATGACTAAAACAGGAGCTTATGTCTGGCCATTAAGTTTAGCTACCTCTAGCGACGTTGATCCCTCATATTAATATTGTGATTTCGTATTCAATGGGTGCACCTTTTGTCGGTTGGATTGATTATTGCGGTCGGCCACGGATGGGTTGCGACCAGCCATAAAGGGTAAACTAGTACAATCCTATCTTGGGCATTGCCTCACGTGCCTTGTCATGTTTATCCCTATATGATCCCGTTATGGCTTTGGTTTTGTACCTATAAAAATGTGTTAAGGTGGATCAATGTAAAGCCTTAATGCTATTTTGATATTTATTTTATTGATAGACATTATCTATTATAGCGTATACTATTATATATATATATATATATATATATATATATATATATATATATAGTTTAAAGGATCCTTAGGAGATGGAAAATCTCATAACATCTCTTTAGTTATTGCACTCATATTTCATGATATTGATTTGACTTATATAAGAATATTTTAGTCCCGACTTGGATGTTTTGTCTTTTCATTATGCTTGGGTCAGTCCTGAGTTTTTTCAGCGTATTGAAGATTATTCTCTGGAGGACGAAGGCCAGGATTTTGGTATTGCTATTATTTTTATCCGCTGCATCATGCTATTCTACTGTATTGATTATTTATCCCTGATGTATATATATATAATTTTGATAAATTTGTATGGATGACAATCAAATGTATAGTAAATGGCTTCATGAATTGTTTATTTGATTATTATATTTTATCGTTTCCGTTGAGAGATTATGTGGTTGTTTTCTTCTTCTCTTCCTATTTTTCTTGTTTTACCCCATTGATTATCTATGTTGCGGATTGTTTAAGTCGGACACATGTGGATTGTTGTCGATTTAAACCTTTTGAAATGTGGGTCATCACAGATAACAAAACAAGCCCAGCGCCCAAACACTTTTTGCTCCGTGTGCAACAAAGTATCAACAACTCCCCACATGCAACACATTGATCAGAATACTCTACATATGCAGCTGATATCCCCCCACGGGTTAGTTAAATCCAGGATTGTGTAGCCTACTCTATCTTTATTCATATATCGATGGTGAAGTCATGTTCAACATCTCAATATATGAGCCACAACTCGAACAGATCATGAATCCCCAAATAGGTTCCAACATCTCGAACAGATCACGAGCCTCTACATGGTTTCAAGCATCTCCAATAGATCACGAATGTCCGTATAGATCTCAAATAGTAAACAAACCTCTTCCAAAGCATAGATTACGTATATGTTTTTGAAGTGGTTACAGTTTTTGTAACGACCTGACTTATCGACCCTTGAATGTCGAATCTAAATAATCTGATGTATGTGCCAAACATCCACGTGTCGAAAAGACAAAAAGTCAGGGTAAAGTAAAAACAATAGAATAGAATAAGAAGGAAAGAACACAACAACAGAATCTCACAATGGAATGATGATATATAATATCAAAGGAACAATATAAATGGTTGCTCCAAACACGGAAATTTCAGAGTTACAAAAAACTAAGTATTATAATCAATCTTGACAGTTATAACTACATGTCCTCACAACGTAGATTTATATAATACAATAATGTTGCAGAAATAATATTACTATGGTAAGCAATAACACAGATTCTCTCCATAAGCTCCAAAGCATCCAAAGCTAAATCTAGAAATATACACGGGCTGACCTGAGCATTATAAGAAAATAACATTCGGATTGGTCTGGTACACCAGCATGAGAAAGTCAAGAAATATGTAACAAGTAACTATTGAGACCGTACAAATTAGTGTAATGATTTTCCCCTCAAATGAAACCAACCATTCATTTAGTTTAATATAGTGATATGATAGGTAATGTCTAGAGTGTAGAATATAAGTCATATCAAATAGCTGGAATGGTTACATTGGTTACATTCAACAGCATATTAGAGGTTTCAATCAAAACCGCTAAATTACGTTCACATGATGGATTTTTTTCACGAAGATGCTTCCAGTAACCTGAAGTAGATCTCTATGACAAGGACCATAAATTACCTTCCGAGTGTCATATATTTTTAGATAAAATATACCATAAGGTAGACACAACCGACTCATCGTTAGAACATAGTTAGAACTGCGTGGAACTAAGTACCAACAACTTTCGCTAGCATCATCTATAAGAAGCTCTAGACAATGGAGTTGATATACCCTCAAAGGTAAGCTAAACACGAGATTATGATCCCACTATGTGTTTAGCCATTCCAGATGTCGAGGTCACGTTCGGCATTTCTCACATAAGTCTTCATCACTCAAACAGAACACGAATCCTCAAATGGATTCCATCATCTCGAATAGATAATGATTCACTATATGGATTTGAGCATCTTAAATAGATCTTGAATTTCCACATAGATTCCCGCATAAATCCTACGGCAAATGCAAACGTTGTCCTCTCTCTTGGAATACTCCTCAAGATAGACAGTCCCATACGATAGCATCGTTTGGAATGTTAATGGAGAACTCTCCATTGGACATAATGTGACGACCCTGCTTTCTCTCCATAGAAAGTCGCACCATCTTTAAGAAAGAAAGGGATAGAAAAGAGAAAGATAGAGAAGAAAGAAGAAACAGCATCAGAATCTCAACAGCGGAACGAATAAATTATATTAATCACATAAATATTACATAGTATACAACATCAATCAGAGTTACACAGCTTATACAACACATACTAGACAGTTATAAACACCTGTCTAGTTATTACAACTCAATACAACACAAACAAATGACTCGGTGAACACACAGCGGAAACTATATATCAAACGCCGAAGCCTCCTGCTCCATTGCTCCTTCACAATTCATCAAAGCTAACCTGAATCCCTTGGCTACTCGTAAAAATTTGAGTACCCAAGAGTTTAAGAAAACAGAAGATAAACACCGAGTCAGACATGGGTCTGGTGTGAATAACATGTTAAGTTTGCTTAACTTTGAAAACCTTTGAAAACAAAAGGTATCACGTAAGACTCACCACACATAAACATGGGTAAGTTTTTACCTTACGCTAACCAAAACATTTGATAGGAAATCCAGTAACATTATAATAGGGTCTAGGGTTTTCAAATAAATAATAAATAGCTGAAATTGTTACATTTATTAAATTCCAGCTACATAGGTATACAATCAAATCTGAGGGCGCTTATTGGAGTTTGGGTTTCCATATAATGGCAGGGCTACTGGGTACTGCCCGTCACAGTACGTGGCCTAGATCACCGTACCGAGGATCCACCCTAAATCCCCTGTAACACAAGGTCGGAACCATTCCTTACTGAATAGTTTCGAACAAGACAATCCCGCAGTTGTTTTGTAACAACCCGCATATTTAACGATTTATATTTAAATGTTTTATTTAAATATAGCATCGTTAGTCGGATTTTGGGTCCGAAATGTTACTTTTTGGAAATGGCTGAATTGGGACTCAAAACCATTTCTATTGATTCCAAAATGGCATTTGCGATCTTTTTGAGTATAAGCTTTGATATGTTTGGAGTAAGTCGAATTTTGCTATTTGCTAAGTGGGCTTTTGGGTTTGGGTTTCACCCAAACTGTTCTATAACCTAACTCAGCCCTTTCTCTCCTCCATTCACTTATTCATTTCCTAAAAACTTAAGCTAAAAACTGATAATGGTGGAAGAGAATGGGAATTAGAAACTCCTAGCCCTAGATCCTCTTGCAAATCCAAATTCTTACTCCAAAATCATAGAGAAGCTATTGGTAAGTCTCTCTTCTTCTTCTCCAACTCTTTCTCCTTCAATTTCAGAAAGTTTTCCTAAACCTAACTTAGGAAAATGCTTGTTTGATCTTAGATTGAAGCTTGTAGAGTTGAAGTAGAGTTTCGTTGGTCTTCTCCTTGTTATTGAGCTTCTTCTTCTTCTTTGTTTTGGGTTAAAGGTGAGTTTTGAACTCACATCTACTTCTCTTGATATCATTGATGTTGGGTATGAATTCCTAACATGTATGCATGTGCCATTGCTTTGGATTTGAAAAGGATTGACATTTATTGAAAATAGGGCAGGAAGTGCAAATCATCAGGTTCGGCCGACCGAACTCAGGGTCTGGTCGACTGACCTGCTACTTGGGCACTTCCTTGCCTCTGTTTTGGAAGTGCAGAAATTTGGGCTCCGGTCAACCGACCCAGAGGTCCGGACGACCGACCTGATGCCCCGAGCACCTCTCTATTTCTGGCCCGGTCAACCGACCTAGGGGGTCCGGTCGACCAACCTGCTCCTGTTTTGCCTGTTTTGCCTATTTTTGCATATTTTGATTGGTTTTCCAAATTTTATCGATTCAAGTTGGTTTTTAGTGGTTGTTAATGCATATTTGACTTTGATAACTTATTCTTGACTTCATCCATGGGTTTTTATAAAATAATCTCTCGAATCACATTTAAAACCTCATTTCTCCAATTTATAAATTCTATTTAAAATACACGCACAATTTCGCACTTCGAACGAAGTGGAAGGGTGATTAAATGATTGGGTAAAACACGGACCATGAATCTGTGCGTTTATCCTTCCGATTAATCCCCGACCTATTCAATTGATCGTTTTGACCTTCGGGTTTGGTTTACTGATGATATGAGGTGAACTTTGTACTGCTTTGAGTGTGAAATTAGCTAACGGATAGTAAACCGTTTAGTGCGAATGGGTGGTTATGGGACTCACGTTACCACTTTTCGGATTCCTTTCTGGGAGTTTATGACACATGTTGCCTTTGGGATAGTGTCTTCGTACTGTCTCCTTCTGGCTTGTTGCCTTTAGTATCGCTTCCGATGTTGGCCGTTATGCGCCACATGGGTGATATTGGGTTGCCCATTGTATCGCTTCCGATGTTGGCCGCTATGCGCTACATGGGTGATATTGGGTTGCCCCACTGTATCGCTTCCGATGTTGGCCGTTATGCGCCACATAGTTGATATTGGGTTGCCCCATTGTATCGCTTCCGATGTTGGCCGTTATGCGCCACATGGGTGATATTGGGTTGTCCTATTGTATCGCTTTCGGAGTTGGTCATTCGTTACCGCTCGAGTGATATTGGGTTTGGAGTCGTCGGGCTCATGGATCCTTGTTTATACAGGACTGAGCTCAAACAATTTTCATGATGTTTCAGTGATATGTATATTCCCTAGGTATTGCTTCTCTGTGTTGGTTCTTTTGATCCACACGAAATATAGCGTTTACCTTGTGGAACATGTATACCTTATTGGTATTTGTTGTTTGCCTTTATGGCTTGTTTTGGGATATTCATATCCTTTGTTTCTCTGAGTTGCCGATGATATGAGGCTTGTTTGTTATGATATGATTCATATTTTGTTAGATGACTGTGTTATCTCTTTTTGAGATATTTGTTATACATTGTGACCTTGCAGGCTTATTGTTGTTCAGTTTATCTAACTGATTTGTTTAGCTAGACTGACCCGTGTATTTTATACTCGGGTCAGACCGAGTTGTTTCAGGTTAGGTGCTTTTGGACTTAGCCTATTTTGCTTCCGCATGGACTACTCTGCTAGCTTCTTTTTATCATAGCTTTTTGTGTAGTCCAATTTTGTTGTAACTCTGATATGTATTCTTGTGAACTAGTCTGTATATTGTGGTTTTCTATACCACTTGACATGTATTATTTTGTATACTCTGCTATGTATCAGTATATGTGTATACGATGATCTACTGTTCTGTGATGTATATTACATTTGAGTTGTTATATTCTGTTCTGATAGATCCTCCAACCACCTATGGTTTTGTTTTAAGTATTCATTGGGCATGTCGACCGGGTTAGTATGATTATTGTCGATGTATTCAATAGATAGTTAGAGCAAGACTATGGATGGTCGCTGCCAACCAACCTTATTCTCCGTGTTATTTGACGGCATTACCCTGTAGTGTCCTTAGCTAGCGTGGGTATAGAGGTGCGGCATCACAGCGTGGTATCAGAGCTGAGTTCAGAACAAAGTATGATAAACACAGAATATAGCACATATTACGATACATTAGAGTGTAATAAGTGATACAGATCTTTGAATCATCGTGTCTCTCTATTCCTTCTGTGCCTTTGGAGGTAGATAGGATTGGGAATATGTCTAGGAATGCATTTTATTCCGTAGTATTCCACATTGTAATATCTACCTTGTGAGTAATCTTGTTCTTATCTTACTTTCAGCGTATGGCTGGAAGAGGCAGAGGACGACGCTCGGGTGTTGGGCAATCCAATGGCTCACATCGAGATGGCGTTTATATGTCTGCCGATCAGTTTATGGAGTTGTTTAGGAGCACTCAGCCTCCAGTTCCTCCCCGAGTGTCTCCACCTCGCAAGTCTGCCTTTGCACGTCAGTGCAGTGATTTTTCTCATCTTGGAGGAAAGCCGTTTAAGGGCTTCGAGTCTGTTGTAGAAGTCCAAGCTTGGCTTCGCACGTGCGAGCGTATCTTTTCTCGCATGGATCTTTCTGACCATGATAGAGTTCTTGTAACTTCTAGCTTATTACAAGAGCGTGCTCTTGATTGGTATGAGCTTCTTGTAGCCGAGATTGATGAGTCTACTCTTTCTTGGACTCAGTTTCGGGGACGATTCGAACTCAAGTTCGTTCCTGAATCTGAAAAAGTTTTATTGACCCGTCGCTTCCTTGAGTTGAAGCAAGGGAAATCTTATGTTTCTGAGTATGTTGCATCATTCGAGGCTTTATCTCAGTATGGTCTTGAATTCATTAGCACTTCTTATAAGAAGAATTTGAAGTTTGTCTCTGGTCTTAAGAAGTATCTTAAGAAGTCCTTGTTGCTCCAGCTTAAGCTTTCTTTTGAAAAGTTGGTGGATTCTGCGCTTCATCTTGAAACTGTCGAGAAGGAGGGTGATAGTGGTAATGATGATGAGGTTTCCAAGAACCCCAACAAGAAGCCGTTTCCATTTCAGAAGTCCAGGTCTTTTCCTTCTAAGAAGAAGAAGACTGGTGGTTCTAGTTCTCAGCCTCAGCTTTCTGGAACACCTTTCATTCGAAAGTGTTTCAATTGTGGTTCTCCTGATCATATGATTCGAGCTTGCCCTAAGCCTCTCTTCTGCCGTTATTGCAAGAAGGAAGGTCATCGTGTTTCCACTTGCCCTACTGTTCCGGCTGGTGCCAAGTCTAGCAAGCTTTATGCTGCTAAGGCTTCTGAAGGTCCTTCTCAACCCAAAGGTATATCTCCATCTATTTTGGAAGGTTTTATTTTATTTCATGGCCATAGTATTCGAGTTCTTTTCGATACGTGTCTTCACATTCTTTCGTATCGAAGAAGCTCGTTGATGATTTATCTTTGGATGTTTCTTGTTTGGTTATTTCTTTGAGGATTGCGAATCCTATTGGGGGATCCGCGACCCTTAGCTTGCTTTGTGATGAGATTGAGATTGTTTTATGTGGCTTTTCTTTTCGTGCGAATCTGCACGTTATTTCTTGTCTGGGATTTGATATGATTTTGGGTATGGACTGGCTAGTGAGATATGATGCCAGGATTATTTGTTCGGAGAGAATTTTATATCTTCGACATCCGGATTTGCCTACTCAGCTATCTCTTGTTCTTCGGGATGTGGATAACTCCGAAATGGCTTTATATTCTCTTGACTCGCGAGATGATGATGATATATCTCGTATTCCTATTGCTTGTGACTTTTCTGATGTTTTTGAGCCTGTATCGGGTTTGCCACCCAAGCGGGCAATTGAGTTCCGCATTGATCTCATTCCAGGCGCGCAGCCAGTTAGTCGTCCTCCTACGAGGATGTCTACAAGGGAAAATGAGGAACTCGAGAAGCAGCTTTTAGAGCTTGAGTCCAAGCAGTTGATTCAGTCCAGTTTTTCTCCGTGGGGATCCGCGGTCGTCTTCTTGAAGAAGTCCGATGGAACTCTTAGGCTTTGCATCGACTATCGCAAGCTTAATGAGTTAACCATCAGGAATAGGTATCCATTGCCTAGGATCGATGATATGTTCGATCTATTGAGTGGTGCTAAAGTCTTTTCTCAGCTTGACCTTGCCATGGGTTTTCATCAGTTACGAGTCACGGAGAATAGCATACCTCTTACCGCTTTCCGCACTCGTTATGGTTCTTTTGAGTGGCTCGTTATGCCGTTCGGTTTGACGAACGCTCCTGCTTTCTTTGTCGATCTCATGAATCGAGTATTCCAGGAATATCTCGATAAGTTCGTCCTTGTATTCATTGATGACATCCTTGTTTATTCTAAGTCTGAAGCTGAGCATGCTAATCACTTGAGAATTGTCTTGAGTACTCTCTGTCATCATCAGCTTAGAGCCAAATTCTCCAAATGCCACTTTTGGGAGAATAAGGTTAAGTTCTTAGGCCATGTTGTATCTTCCGATGGCATTTCAGTCGATCCCTCAAAGATCGAAGCCATCCAGAATTGAAAAAGGCCTGATAATGTCCATGAGATTCATAGTTTCCTTGGATTGGCGGGTTATTACCGTCGGTTCATTAAGGATTTTTCCCGTGTTGTGCTTCCTCTCACCACCCTTACTCGGAAAGGCATTCGTTTTATTTGGTCGGACAAGTATGAAGCTTCCTTTCTGACATTAAAGGAACTTCTCACTAATTCTCCTATTTTTGTGGTTCCCGAGGGGAATCATGATCTTGTGGTCTACACCGATGCTTGTGGTAGTGGTCTTGGTGCTGTTCTAATGCAGAAGGATCGGGTAGTCGCTTTGCTTCTAGGCAACTGCGTCCGAATGAAGTTCGCTATGCCACTCATGATCTTGAGTTAGCCGCCATTGTCTTTGCCTTGAAGATTTGGCGATACTATTCATTGGGCGAGCGCTTCATTCTCTATACCGATCATAAATCCTTGAAGTATTTGTTCACTCAGAAGGAACTCAATATGAGACAACGGCATTGGCTTGAGTTTCTTGCTTCCTATGACTTTGATATCCAGTATACCCCTGGTAAGGGAAATCGTGTTGCTGATGCGCTTAGTCACAAACATTCGGCTGTTGTTTCTATTATGCTTGCCGAATGGGATATTCTTGAGACTCTATCTTTCTGTGAAATTCGTAATCGAGGTTCATCTTCTGATTCTCCTATTCTATTATTTAGTTTGGGAGCTCGACCTATTTTATTGGATCGTATTGCCGATGCCCTGCGGCATGATCCTGATTTGTTGCATTTTATTCAACTTTGTGAATCTGGATCCTGTGATGAGGCATTGCGGAATTTCAGCATTGATTCTCATGGGTGTCCTCGTAAAAAGAACCGTCTTTTAGTGCCTTCTGATTTTGCGCTTAGGCATGACATTCTTGATGATTGTCACCGCTCTAAGTATACCATTCATCCCAGTAGTAGCAAGATGTATGCCGATATGCGTCGTCTTTATTATTGGGAAGGCATGAAACGTGATGTGGCGAGTTATGTGAGTAATTGCATAACTTGTCAGCGTATTAAGGCCGAACATCAGCGTCCTTCTGGTCTTCTTCAGCCTCTAGAGATTCCATTGTGGAAATGGGATCAGATTTCTATGGATTTTATTGACGGCCTACCTCGTTCGAGATCGGGCCATTCTGGCATCTGGGTTATTGTTGATCGCCTCACTAAGTCTTCTCATTTTGTTCCTATTAAGTCTAATAGGACTGCTTCTCATTTGGCTAAGTTGTATGTCAAGGAAATCGTGAGACTTCACGGTGTTCCTAGTTCTATTGTGAGTGACCGTGATCCTTTATTCACGAGTCATTTTTGGAAGAGTCTTCAACAAGCTTTGGGAACAAAGCTTAATTTAGTACAGCTTACCATCCGCAGTCTGACGGCCAGACTGAACGGGTGAATCGTATCTTGGAAGATCTTCTCCGTATTTGTATTTTTGATTTCGGTGGTAGTTGGGAGGATCACCTACCTCTTGTAGAGTTCTCCTACAACAATAGTTTTCAATCTAGTATCGGTATGGCTCCTTTCGAAGCCTTATACGGAAGGCCATGTCGATCACCTTCTTGTTGGTTGGAATCTGGGGAGAAGCTTATTCTTGGCCCGGATTTTGTGCGGGATTCTTCCGAGAGGATTGATCTTATTCGGTTGAGAATGAAAGAGGCACAGAGTCGCCAGAAGTCCTACACAGACAATCGTAGGAAGCCTCTCGAATTCTCAGTTGGTGATCTTGTTTTTATTCGTGTTTCTCCTTTGAAGGGGATTATGCGCTTCAGTACGACTGGGAAATTGGCTCCTCGCTTTATAGGACCATTTTCTATTACTGAACATGTTGGCCCTGTGGCTTATAGAGTTTCACTTCCAGCTCATTTATCTGGCATTCATGACATGTTTCACGTCTCTCAACTTCGGAAGTGTCTTCGGGAGTGGGATTTTGTTATTGATTCTCCTTATTTGCTAGAGATTGAGGTCTCACCGGACTTATCTATTGTACAACAACCTATTCGCGTGCTTGACACGGAGGTGCGACACCTTCGGAACAAGGACATGCCGCTCGTTAAAGTTCAATGGTCCGCTAACCCCAATGACTGTACTTGAGAAACCAAAGAGTTTATCGAGCGATCTTATCCGGGTTTTCTATCCTTTCTTGGTAACGGTGAGTATATCTTTTCATCTCAAGCTTATTTTCTTTTCTTTTGAATGTTGTATGTATGTAGTTGTTACAAGAATCGTCTCTAGGAATTGCGGGGACGCAATTTTGTTAGGAGGGGAAATCTGTAACAACCCACATATTTAATGATTTTATATTTAAATATTTTATTTAAATATAGCGTCGTTAGTCGGATTTTGGGTCCGAAATGTTACTTTTTGCAAATGGCCGAATTGGGACTCGAAACCATTTCCATTGATTCCAAAATGGCGTTTGCGATCTTTTTGAGTATAAGCTTTGATATGTTTGGAGTAAGTCGAATTTTTCTATTTGCTAAGTGGGCTTTTGGGTGTGGGTTTCACCCAAACTGTTCTATAACCTAACTCAGCCCTTTCTCTCCTCCATTCACTTATTCATTTCCTAAAAACTTAAGCTAAAAACTGATAATGGTGGAAGAGAATGGGAATTAGAAACTCCTAGCTCTAGATCCTCTTGCAAATCCAAATTCTTGCTCCAAAATCATAGAGAAGCTATTGGTAAGTCTCTCTTCTTCTTCTCCAACTCTTTCTCCTTCAATTTCAGAAAGTTTTCCTAAACCTAACTTAGGAAAATGCTTGTTTGATCTTAGATTGAAGCTTGTAGAGTTGAAGTATAGTTTGGTTGGTCTTCTCCTTGTTATTGAGCTTCTTCTTCTTCTTTGTTTTGGGTTAAAGGTAAGTTTTGAACTCACATCTACTTCTCTTGATATCATTGATGTTGGGTATGAATTCCTAATAAGTATGCATGTGCCATTGCTTTGGATTTGAAAAGGATTGACATTTATTGAAAATAGGGCAGGAAGTGCAAATCATCTGGTTCGGCCGACCGAACTCAGGGTCCGGTCGACCGACCTGCTACTTGGGCACTTCCTTGCCTCTGTTTTGGAAGTGCAGAAATTTAGGCTCCGATCAACCGACCCAGAGGTCCGGTCGACCGACCTGATGCCCCGAGCACCTCTCTGTTTCTGGCCCGGTCAACCGACCTAGGGGGTCCGGTCGACCGACCTGCTCCTATTTTGCCTGTTTTGCCTATTTTTGCATATTTTGATTGGTTTTTCAAAAAATTTCGATTCAAGTTGGTTTTTAGTGGTTGTTAATGCATATTTGACTTTGATAACTTATTCTTGACTTCATCCACGGGTTTTTATAAAATATTCTCTCGAATCACATTTAAAAGCTCGTTTCTCCAATTTATAAATTCTATTTAAAATACACGCACAATTTCGCACTTCGAGCGAAGTGGAAGGGTGATTAAATGATTGGGTAAAACACGGACCATGTATCTGTGCGTTTATCCTTCCGATTAATCCCCGACCTATTCAATTGATCGTTTTGACCTTCGGGTTTGGTTTACTGATGATATGAGGTGAACTTTGTACTACTTTGAGTGTGAAATTAACTAACGTATAGTAAACCGTTTAGTGCGAACGGGTGGTTATGGGACTCACGTTACCACTTTTCGGATTCCTTTCTGGGAGTTTGTGACACATGTTGCCTTTGTGATAGTGTCTTTGGACTGTCTCCTTCTGGCTTGTTGCCTTTAGTATCGCTTCCGATGTTGGCCGTTATGCGCCACATGGGTGATATTGGGTTGCCCTATTGTATCGCTTCCGATGTTGGCCGCTATGCGCCACATGGGTGATATTGGGTTGCCCCATTGTATCGCTTCCGATGTTGGCTGTTATGCGCCACATGGGTGATATTGGGTTGCCCCATTGTATCGCTTCCGATGTTGGCCGTTATGCACCACATGGGTGATATTGGATTGTCCTATTGTATCGCTTTCGGAGTTGGTCATTCATTACCGCTCGAGTGATATTGGGTTCGGAGTCGTCGGGCTCATGGATCCTTGTTTATACAGGACTGAGCTCGAGCAATTTTCATGATGTTTCAGTGATATGTATATTCCCTAGGTATTGCTTCTCTGTGTTGGTTCTTTTTAGCCACACGAAATATATTGTTTACCTTGTGGACCTTGTATAACTTATTGGTATTTGTTGTTTTCCTTTAGGGCTCGTTTTGGGATATTCCTATCCTTTGTTTCTCTGAGTTGCCGATGATATGAGGCTTGTTTGTTATGATATGATTCATCTTTTGTTAGATGACTGTGTTATCTCCTTTTGAGATATTTGTTATACATTGTGACCTTGCAGGCTTATTGTTGTTCAGTTTATCTAACTGATTTGTTTAGCTAGACTGACCCGTGTATTTTATACTCGGGTCAGACCGAGTTGTTTCAGGTTAGGTGCTTTTGGACTTAGCCTATTTTGCTTCCGCATGGACTACTCCGCTAGCTTCTTTTTATCATATCTTTTTGTGTAGTCCTATTTTGTTGTAACTCTGATATGTATTCTTGTGAACTCATCTGTATATTGTGGTTTGCTATACCACTTGACATGTATTATTTTGTATACTCTGCTATGTATCAGTATATGTGTATACGATGATCTACTGTTCTGTGATGTATATTACATTTGAGTTGTTATATTCTGTTCTGATAGATCCTCCAACCACCTATGGTTTTGTTTTAAGTATTCATTGGATATGTCGACCGGGTTAGTATGATTATTGTCGATGTATTCAATAGATAGTTAGAGCAAGACTATAGATGGTCGCTCCCAACCAGCCTTATTCTCCGTGTTAGTTGACGGCATTACCTTGTAGTGTCCTTGGCTAGCGTGGGTATAGAGGTGGGGCGTCACATGTTTGCAACCAACTGCCCACACAGCCGAATATAAAGAGACTTCTAGACAGGGGTAAATCTCGTCCAACTTGGGCATGACCCACTTAACCTTGCAGCACCTCCTCTGTTTTAGTCATTCCCGGTTGATGAGGCTTGTGGCACGATTACCTTTAGAGAACACATCTCTTAGAATGCTCATCGTCCACCTGATGTTCTGAAAGCATTCAATCCATACAAGTTCGTTCTGGGTTCGAACGAAACCGAAGGCATTATCTCGTTATACTCATTTTGGAATCACCCTCAGAGTTAACGATGATAACCCTTGCACTCTGAATCTTCATCTTCACTTGAGATTCACGACCTATCGTTAATTTGGATCGATGTAGTTTTCGGATGTCCAAATCTGGAAACCCGATACCGGTCTCATCGATATCCAGAACGTATCTTAAAGGCCAAGTTGTTTTAAAGTTGAAGCAATTCAATTCTATTATCTATATACACACAGATAGATAATTCACATATCATAATAGATAATTCACATTATTTTCATAAAGATTTAATCCACATGATCATAAACAGATAATCCATATTATCATCACAAATAGATAATCCATATTATCATCACAAATAGATAATCCACATTATCATCATATTTTAACCAAAGCATTCATATCACATAGCATCAATTATCTCATATTTGAGATCTCAAACCATTCAAGGCAAATCAATATCAATCAGCATTCATAAGCAATGATATATTAATCACCATTCTATAATTAATTTAAAATGAATTAAATTAATTACTTTGTCTCTAATTAATTTAAAATAAATAAAATTAATTACTTTCATCACATAAATCTTGCTTAACTTACCCATTAATTAATTACAATTCAATTAATTAATCATCCTTTCATTATCCATCTTAATTAATCACCCTTGATTAATTATCCTCTAATTACATTTAAGTAATTAACCTTTAATTAATTTCACAGATTAATTATCCTTAACCAAATACAGTGATTAACCTTAATTACCTCATTTATTAATTAATTATAGTTAATGACATTAGTCCTTAATTAATTTCAATTAATTAATTACTCTATAATTACTTATCATTGATTAATTAATCTTAATTAATCAACCCTTAATTACATAATTAATTATATAAATTAATGATCCCTAATTACATTTTAATTAATTATTTATTTAAATTAATTACATTAAGTAACTAATCTTTAATTAAACCATATTTATTAATCACACTTGATTAATCACATCCAGTAGTTAACTACCCTCAGTTACTTCATTAAATAAATTAGTTACTCTTAATTAATTATCTTTAATTAATCCCTTGATTAATTTCACAAAGTAATTAAATCCAAAATTACTTTCAATCCTTAATTAATTACATCCTGTAATTACCATTACTAATTACTTTACTAAGTAAATATTCTTTATTATTTACATTAAGTAATTACTTATCAAATCATCCAGTGATTATCTTAAATTAATTATACTTAATTAATTAACTTAAACAAATCAAATTGAACTTGATTAATTACAATTAGTAATTAATTCTTAATTACTTCCATTAAGTAATTTCACTTAAACAATTTCACAAATGATTATCTTTAATTAATTAATCTAATTAATTATTAAAATTAATCACATTAATTATTTATTTAATAATTCTTAGTTAATGACCTTCATTAACTATTAACAATTCTTTAATTACAATTTAATTAATCTTTAAAAACCCATTAATTAATCTCTAATTATTTAATTAATTAAGTGCTTAACTGTAACTTAATTAATCTTTAATTACTTGATTAATTATCCTCTAATCATTAATTTAAAATCAAATCTTATCTAATTAATGATTTCTTAACTATAAATAAATAAATTCTTAATTAATTTACTTAACCCTTTAATTAATTAAATTAAACCCTTAATTACTTAATTAATTAATCCAAAACATTATTAATTAAATTAATTAATTATCCATCTTAATTACCTTAATAATTTAATGAATTTTAAACCATTAACTTTTAATTATCTTTAAGATAAAACTTTATTATTATTAATGATTAAATTATCATTATCAAAGGTATTTAAAAACAAATTACTTTTTTTTGGCAAGGCCAGCCGGTTTTATAGTGGACCGTCCACTTTTTACTACGAACGTAATAAAAAACATGAAGTACAGGAGTAAGGTTGAGACACCTCAACCACTATAAAGAGAGAAATAAATACAACACAGGAGTGTGACAGACATGTCACAGCTACTAGAAAAAACTGACAAGACTATGACTCCTCCGAAGAGGTAGTACCACTAGCATCAACTCCAACCTGGGAAGAATCCGGAGAGACATCCCCAAGAAGACCAAAGAAGGGGCGAAATAGGAGAGCAAGAGTAGGATCGTAGATGTCTACATCAGATGAGTAAAGAAAGGATCGATCCCAAGAAGAATCAGCAAGCATGGCAGAATTTAAATCAGCATATGAACCATCCAAATCAAGAACCAAGGAGTCACCAGACGGTCTGTAATAAAGGCATCGTAGGTCCGAAAGATCGCTAGAAACATATCTAAAGTAAGAATCTTTCACAGGGTTGTAACGCAAGTCAGAACATCGATCAACCCAACATCTCTCAGACTCAACCCAAACAATAGGCAACTGAGACGGAACAAGATCCGGAATAGCAATGGAATCCACAGGAACAACACTAGTAACAATGGATGCAACAGGGGAAATAGGCCGAACAGGGGAAGTCGGCGATCTAGGGATAGGAACAATGGGAGGTGAAACCTGACACACCTTGGGAACCCATTTCCTAAGCGGAGGCCGCGGAAGTGGTATCTTAGGCGCAGAAGCGGAAGCAGCAGTATGGGAGCAGGCAGAAACTAAGTGGCCAAAGGAGTGACAGGTAGTACATATGTCGGGGATCCAACCATAACGAACACGAACATCGACCACATGGCCAACAGCTAGCTGAACAGGAATAGAGGTAGGGAGAGGCTTAAAGGGGGTAATCTCAATCAAGGCCTTAGCGTACACCAGCTTTTCACGCGCAACTGTATTAGCATCAAAACATTTCAGCTTACCAACGTTGCAAGCAAGCCAATTCAAACCCAGCAGAGGTTGTAGTGCCGAAGGAATTTGAGAAAAATAAACCCAAACAGGTATAGATAACACTTGTTCACGAACACTTGCAACCGTTGGGGACCAGGGAGTAATAATAAAAGGTTTCCCATCAAAAAAGGATGGCTCCGTCTCAAGAACACGACGTCGTTCCTCAGAGGAGGAGAACAATAGGAAATACATAGAGTCAACAAGCTTAACATGGAGATTACCTCGAAGCCTCCAGGCCTTGCGACAAACAGTAGACGGGTCATGTAGACGATGTTTAGGATCCAAAAAGAAGCTAACTAAATATTCTGACCAGTAGTTCAAACCAGCTTGCATGACATTAGGAGGTGGGATCATCACTCCATTCTCCTCGACAATATCAAATTCCACAGGTTCATAAACCCTGGCATTACGGGGCATAGAAGTAAAAAGCAAAGACCAAGCTCTGGGTCCTGCAGGAGAAGCAGCTGGTTGAACGGCATCCACATATGTACCTCCACCAGAAGACGCAAGCACAACAGAGGGGGTGGCCGCAAGAAGCATACCACCAGTTCTTAAAACACTGCATTTGGGAAACATCCTTCTTAATAGACTTATGACAAACACCTGGTGTGCATTCAGTCAAACTCGAAATTGTAGCATCGACCGAACAATTCTCTCTTCAAATCACACCACTGACCTCACCAATATCACCAGCAACTTCAACTTTGCATGCAAGAGACTTCAATGTACCACAGTTAGTTAGACAGTCATCACCCACCAAAGCACTTTCATGACGCACACAAGGGCACGCAGCAGCAACTGAGCACGCATTAGCTGAAGGGAGAGGAGGGAACTCCGTCTCTGATTGCAGGGCCGGCATAGATAAATTCGAAACCTGGGGAACCTTAAATACTCTTCCAGATCGAGTAGAAGAGGGGGAAAAAGATGGTGCAGCGGAGAGGATTGGAAGATGAGGGGGGAGCTAGGCATGAATGCGGATGAGAGGGGAGAAGAGAGAAGGACTAACGCGAACTGGAAAACAAAATTGTGCAGGAGCACGCCATTAAAGCATTAAATAAAGGCTTATTTGAATGATATAAGTATTTCAAGTGTTCATGAGCATTAAAAACAATTTACTTAAATTTACTTTCAAATTACATTTTAAATTTAAGATTTAAAATGGTTACAATTTTAACTTTAACAAAGTTTTTTTTTAAAACAATTCAAAAACCTTTTGTATTACATGTTAAAGAAATATTTGTCTTATAAAAGAAATTTAAAAGAATTTTAAAACCAAGTTCACATTTTAAATTCAAATCCATATTTAAAATATACTTTAACATTCAAAGTTGTTTTAAAACATTTTAAAACCAAAAACTTTCTTTTATTTCAAGACCATAATACAAATTCATTTTTGAATCCAGATTTAAAAACATGGTTTAAATCTTACTTCCAGTTTTAAAATTCATCTTAAAACTAAAACCATTTAAAAAAAAACTACTTTAAACATTTTAAACTTGTATTAAACATTCAAATATATGAAACTTATTTAATTCAAAATTAGGATACAAAGTAAAACTTGCATCCATACTTTAAACTTATTAAAACTTTGTTTAAATCTTGTTTAAATTTTAAATCCATTTTTAAAATCAAACCAGACAGGTTTTAAAAGAAACATGTAACCAAAACTTAACCCGAGCCAGACTAAAATGACTTCGAGTCAAACTCCTCAAGTCTTCGAGTAATCTACGCTAAAAACTCGAGCAACTCGAAAACCTTTCTCCTAGCTCAAACTCAACTTCACCAGAATACAAAGTGCACCGTGCACATGCACGGTGCCGCCGACCACCTCCGGTCATCACCAAACCCTCAAGTACGTCAACGATCATCCAAGCAACATACCCCGACCACCAGAACTTCACCGTCCACTCGAAATCAAAATCAAGAAAATTAACCTAAAACTGGAACTACACCCAAACCTGGAATCCACCATCGCTCTCGAGATTCCGATCATCAGATCACCTAAAAATCAATCAGCACCTTCGCCAATAACAATTCTTGCAATTCCCAAAATAGAGTAGCACTCGGTCCACTAGAGCAATTGCTTTGATCTAGAATATACAACCTATTCAAACTAGGTTTACAAACTTCCCAGATCAACCACCATCGCCACCAACCACTGACCACCTTCATAACATTTTTCCTGACCTCACCGTTCACCCATCTGCCTCCAGTGATGACAGAAACCATCCAGATCACCTCGTTCGCCAGAAAACACCCCAAACACCATATTCAGATCAACAAGAACTGCTTCCTTGATTTAATGCTAAAAACTTTGATTTTAGATTTAAAAATCATGATTTTAAATAAGCTTTCGGATTATATATTTAGATCGGTGAATTAATATATTTAAAATTTAACATAAATAAACTTGCACTGTTATACTGAGTTTTCCAGAGCAGATTTAAATTTTAATTTATTTAAGTCAAATTTTAAACTTTACTTCTTGATGAAACAAACAAATTTTATTTGGATCTTAAGTCCTAACAACAATTGGTTCAGGAAAATATGAATTTTTATCCTAAAAATTGAGCATGAAATTGTAAACAGAGATACACAATATAACAGCCATGCCCTCATAAATACATCCAGATACACTTATAAAATCACACAGAACATTCATGTTTCCAGAGAATTAACATGCAACCAGATTTAAGGAAACTTAAGCTTTTTAGAAAAGAATGTTACTCACCTGTTTTAAGATGATGAACAGAGCATATTTTTGAAATCTTGAAATTGGAATGTTTCTTTGCCTTTGAAAACTTTAATACTTTAAAAACTTGAGTGCTGAGATGTTTTGAAACTGAAATGCTTTGATTTAAAAACTTGCAGTTGCATGCAAGCTTCCAGATTTGAAAAGAAATGCAGACTTTGATTACTTGCTTCAGATTTAGTTTTGATCTTTGCAAACTTGGTTGCAGGTTTTCTTTTTGAAAAATGACAATGAACTACAGGCTTTTGATTAACAGATTTTTGGATCTGAAACTTTGAAGTTGAATTTGATTTCTGGTTTTAATTTGAGGAATTGGTTTGAGGAAAATGCAGGCATTTGTTTAAACTTGTTTTGATTTGCAAATGAGATTATAGATTTTGTTTTTGAGATGGCTTTGAGTTTTCAAATTTGTTTTCTTTGTTTCATTTAGCTTTTGATTTTGAAAGAATAGATAGAGAAAAGAGAATGAAGGGGGAAAATATGTTTATAAAGGCTGAATTTGATTTAACAAAAATAAAAGAAAAAGATGAAAATTAAATGACACTTGTCATAAACCTTTGTTCATTAATTAACACATGTTGTTTAGATTACTTAATATATTAACACACGTCCTTTAAGTATTTTCTTTTTATAGTAAATGTTTACATGAAAGCTTTTATATTAGTTTATTAGTTTATAAATACTTATTTGTATATATAGATAATTTCAAAGAAAATAAAATCAATTATATTTATATATAAAAGCTCATACAAATATCTTTAGTTCAAATAATTCAAAATATCTATCCTTTTGAATTTCAAAATTAATTCAAATTCAAATTAAATTATAAAATCCAATTTAAAAATCAAGTTATATACATACATATATAACTACTTACTAATTTTAAAAATAACAATTCTATTTCTATAAATTCTATTTATGTTTATAAGAACTAAGTATTATAATTATTATTTGAAAATAAAAAATTTATCAGTTTTAAATAATTTATAAAAGAAATTGTCTTATTATTAATGAATTACTTAAATGAATTAAAACATCATATGTAAATTGTATTTTAAACTTCTATTTCCAAATCATATATATCAAGTAATATTTAAAAAGAAATAAACTAAACCTTTAATTTAAATTTAAACTTAAGCTAAGATATAATTTTAAACAAATAACATTTACCTTAAGTATTTAAAACTATACAATTATTTATTAAATAGCTTTGAAAAGCTTAATATTAATTTAAATCATAGTTTCCAAATTATTAAATATATTATTAGAATTTGAAAACAAGACTTTATTTATTTATTAAATTTCAAATTAAAGATTATCTATAATATATACAAATATATATACATTATAAATAGAAAACATTTTATTAGCTTTTAAAAGATAAATTCACTAATTAAATATTTATTTAATTAGATTATTAAATCAATTCAAATTTTTTTACTAACAAAGATTATCAAATCAATTTAATTTTTAATACAGATTATTAAATTGAGATTGCTTAAAATTCCGGGTCATCACACATAACCTTGGGATTGATAACTCTATAACATTTCACTTCATAAATGCTTCTAAAACATGGATTACATAAATGATTTTGAAGTAGCTACGGGTTTGAATCATCTCGTAAGTACACTTTTCTCGCTTACCGGGCGCTCCAAAACCAATAGATGAATTTATGGTTAACTCAATTCTGTTTCTTTCAGAAATAAGCAAAAGCTAGAGACGTTTCATATAAATACTCCCTCTTGGTGATTCTCATCGACCAGAAATCACAAAGCTTTTAGATACTTCCTAAGTTGATATTTGGTCAAATTCAATAATGACTAATCGATTATCTAGTCAAAAATAATTGCTTATACAAATCAGGTTCATATACTTAATTCATTTTCAACATTTCAACTTAATTATTCCTTGTTTAAGAGTGAAGACAGGTAAGTTAGAGCACTTGTTGCATATCAAAGCCTTGCCTAGACACTTCTTTCTTGAATCACACAAATAGACAAATCTACTCGTCGTCTTTTAGTGTTAAGCATCATTAATGATTTCCATAAGCAGATAAGTTATCAACATGCTTAACATGTTTTCGACATTCCCAACTTAATTATTGCTCTGTTAATAGGGAAGTCGGTAGGTTAGAGCTCTATTGCTCATATCCCTGCTTGAACATCAATCTTAACTCCCATAAATAGATAAACCTACTTCGTTGGCTTTTAGTATTAAGAATAGTTAATTACATTGCAAACAAGTATTTAAACAATTAGCCATTTAGCCAATAAGCAAATCCTAACCCTTTCTATAACTTTTGTTTATACTTTCTAAGATGCTTTTTAAAATGATATATATTTATAGTAATTTATTTACCAATACTTGATATTTAAGTACATAAGTCAAGTAATATTTTATTTCATAAGATACAAAATAGTCAAAACATTTTCTAAAAAACTATATATACTTAAAATGCTTTTAAAATACTTATAATAAGTTTGAAAACATTTATCTAAAATATTACTTGAAAATAACAACTTTATAATTTCCTTAAAATCTTGGAAAAACAAGTTTTTATTATAAAATCGCCTTCATTAAAAATTCACAACAAATTCTTAAAAATCCTTAAATATCTCAAACCACTTTTGAAATAATCTAATATGAGTTAGTAAATATTGTAACGAGACTGAAACAAAATACTTAAATTTAAATATCTTTTCAAATCTTTAAAGTCCAAAAATCAAGACTAAACGAGGCAGTTTTGCATAAGTGTGGTTTTGGTCACTTTTCGAAATGTTACTCAACTTTTTACTATCCAAACATTTTATAGCAACAAAAATACATATGAAATATTATAAGTACGAAGAGAAACCCCTAAGGATCTCTTTACAAAGTTCCATAAAAATCGCCAAAAATAAGGCAATTCATAAGTGCATATATAGCGACTATCATTATCAGTGCACTTTCAAATCCGAGTCCGATCTAAACCAAAGTCCAAATATAACCTATGTGCTTTGTTATAAGGTCGTGTCATAATTCATAAAAGTCCAACAATTCCACTCCAAGTCCATAGACATGGATTACATATGCTTCTTGTTTTCCAAAAAAATCAAACTAATGTTTTCAACAATATCAATAATAGTTCAACAATTTAAACACAATCATACCCAAATAAATATGGGCTATATTTTCATTCAAATAGGTATGTTAACTCACCTTTAACCCAATAAAAAAACCAAGATCCAAGCACCCAAGTCCAAACTCAACCTTGCAACCTCCTTTCCTTCCCCTTTCATTTGCTTCCACTTACTTTTGCCTACTTAGAATCCTCTTTTAGCTTACGGCCTTCTAGGATATAGTGAGTTGTGCCATTCTTTCTCTAAAACTAACTAAGTGGAAGGTGTTGTAATGTTCTCCCAAAGCTTCACTCCAAATTTTATTTGATTTGGATCGGTTTTGCAAAAAAATTCTTTAAAGCATAAAAGAAGAAAACAACATGGAAAGAAATTGGTTTTAGCTTTGTGAATTTGTGATTTATCATCTATAGTATGCCTCTCCTTATATACGCTCAAGAAGGGTGCTCTTTCATCTTGTTCTCACCTTCCCCCCCCCCCCCCACCACTATGCCATGGAAGGCTTGCCTTGCATCACTTCTTCTTTAGGCTAATTCGTTTAATACATTTATAACGACCCGGTATTTTCAACCATTCGCATCCATTATAAGTGTATAGGTAGACACTCATGCAGGAATTGAATTGCTCAAAATACCACGTTGTAAATAAAAATTTGGCAAATCTCAGAATATACAGTAAATAATAATCACAGATCACAGACACAGAGTAATAATAATGCAGCGGAAGTAAAAGAGATAGTAGTTCATGAAGCTACTATATAAATATATAAGAGTTACATAAGATACAATAGAAGGAATAAAGTACAAAAGAAGTCTCAATACATAGAAATCTACTAATACAAAAGCTGGAAAGGACCAACAGACTGAAAAGATAAAACTAGACAAGCAGATAATCTCCAGCGATTCCAATCTCCAGAAGGTGGAATCCAAATCTGTGAATACACAGGATGACCCAAGCGTAAATAAAAATGCAAACACTCGAGTCAGGACATACATACTTATACAGTGTAAACCAACTCAAGTGAACTGTACCAAAGGTACAAGTAACTTAGAAGATGCTTGGGACCGCCTATCCTCTAAGGATCCATTAAACTATTTACTATGTAGTATATTGCGCTATGTACAGTAATGTCTAATCAGTAAAGTATAATCATATAGAAAATAGCGTTAAGGGGATGGTGAACCTTAACGCGGTCGGATCTTTAAACCAAAATCGTAGTGGGCTCGATATAAGGAACATATGACAAGGCACGTGAGGCAATGCCAGGGTGGATACACCGTTTGCACTCTCGGACCGGTGGTGACGGCAAGCCAGCAGCTTCCGCCCACCTCGAGCAATACCCCGAATCAAAGTGGCGCCACCATATCGAATCACAAAAGTAATAGAATGGTTTTCGAAGAAGCATGCTCGATGAAAGGGTGCGACCCTTTGTGTAGCCCGGTATAGCTCCTGTTTTAGTCATAATTAGGCCATCCATCAACGTTCTCTTACTTCATTCCACTAGCGTTCGCCAACCAACCTACTTCGTTCTGGAATCCCCACCGCGTACACAGTTGTTAAAGTGGTTTTCGGTATTGGCCGGCTATAAGACAATATCCGATCCCGGTCTCTTTAACAACCAATCGTTATTATAACCGTGGTTATAACTTTAAAACAATATTTTTTTATACTTCAAAATAAAATATCATTTCAATCCAAATCTTTATCAAAATAAAGATTAAATCATTTCTAAACACTTTTAATATCAACATACCATATCTTTCAAATTCAAATATTTATCAAAATAAATATCAAATCATTTCAATATATTAAATTATCATATCCTTTCAAAACTTTCTTTCAAAATATCATATCTTTCAAAACTCCATTTTTAAATCATTTTATTATCATAATATCATATCTTTCAAAACTTCATTTCAAAACATTTTTAATATCAAAATATCATATCTTTCCAAAACTTCATTTCAATGATAGTTTATACTTCAAAACCAAAACCATTTTATTTCAAAGCTTTAATATCTCACATTTCATAAATCCAATATTATTTAAATAAACTCAAATAATATATATATTTTAAATATTCATCTATCAAATAACTTAAATAAATCAACAAATATCTTTTCAAAATATCAAAATATCAAAGTATTATTCAAACATCATTCATTTTTAATTCATTTAAATACCATTTAAAACCATTCATTTTATTTAGAAATTAATCACCATTTCCAACTTACATTTCAAAGGAGTTTATATTTAAAGATTAAATCTTTTCATATAAAAAAATAAAGTCAATTCCTTATATTTAATAGTTAAATATTTAATTTCCAAAATTTTAAATCTTATTCCAAGATTAATCTCATTAAAATTTAATAAAATAAAAAAATTCAGTTTCCGTAGCACTTAAAAATGCTACGTAAAGTTATAGTTTAAAACAGTTCATTTAACAAAATACAGCATTTAAATGCTGTAATAGATTTTCTTTGAATTTCAAATAAACTTTAAATGTTAAGTCCAACCACTATAGCACTTACAATGTGCTATACTAGCCTTTATTTCAAATTAAGTTTTTAGTTCATTTAAAACAACTACAGCATTTACAAAATGCTGTAATATCCTTTACATTACACTTCAAAAATACTGTTAAATCAAATTCAGGGTTTAAATACAAATTTCACCAATAGTTAATCTTTAATTTAAATCATTTAACTTATAAACATCATATAATTTCACATTTTAAAATCATCATTTCAATACTCTTATTTTTATGATTTTTATAAAGTTAAATCTCATCCAAAAATCAATTTTTAACATAATTTCTTATTTAAATTCAAGTATTAACTTCCATTTCTTTAATTAAATTATTAACTTAACAATTAGGTTTAAATTTACAAAATATAACTTATTTCCATAAATTTTACTTAATTAAAATTTCACTTTTTAAAACAAAATTTAAAATTTCACATTTAAGTTATATTTCAAAATTTACTTAAACATTCATTTGTTTAACATTTTAACTTATTCAAAAATCATTATTATTTTTATAAAATCATTAAAATACATTTTTAAATCAAAATATTATATTTTTCTTACTTTACATAATTTCCTTTTTTTAAAACAAAACATAAATTCCAAAATTTACTTATAGTTCAAATTCTACTTTACCGTTTACTTAATTCATTATTTAATTTATAGAAAATCACTAATATTTCTACAAAATCATTTTTAATTAAATTTAAATCAAAATATTATCAAAATATTATAAATTTACATTTTAAAATATTTTCAAAATTATTACATAAACCACGGGTCTGTATATAGTTTTCTAGCCTAGGTCAAGTGATACAGATATATATCATTTCAATCCGCAGTTTACAAAGAAAAAACCGGGTTCTATCATTTCAAACCCACATTCCCAAGTAAAATGAATGATTTTTGAAACCGCTCAGACCTATCATTTCAGCCCATAACGCTTTCCCCTATTCTAAAGTCCGTTCGGGTATGTATCATTTCAACCCATAGTGATTTCTAATCTACAGGGAACTTGCAGTGTGATAAACAGATATAAATGAACAGTAACAACATATATATAATAATAGATGATATGACATGAAATTTAACAAGTTTAACATCATATAAAATTAATCACAGGCAGTTACACATCATATGATTTTCTACACATTCAATTGTTGTTGTTTCACAACTGCATAAGTATAAAGGCGTGTGAGTTTTACTCACCTTTATGGCTGGAGATTGCAATCCAAATGACACAACAGATTCCAAAAGGCACGATGACATAAAAATAGGCTCAAGTGGGAAGAGATCCAAGCTTAGAACTTGTGTTACAACCCAAAACAAAACCAAATAAATTAACATTTCAACACAACATTAAATTGAAACAACTTTGAAATAAAAAGAGATACGAATACACAGTATTTTGCCTTGCTTTCTACATTTGATTGCACGGCCTAGGGGATGTTTTGGCTCAGGTTTGGACATACTTTGGTTCAGGTTTGGGTCCTATAAGGCATGGCTACGAGGTATTGAAGTGGTGGAGGAATTACTATGCATGAATATGAAGAGGCTTATGCAAAATAGGTGGGTTTTTGGTCAACAAAAGGCTCGACCATGTAGGGGTTTGGCTTGGCCATTCAAGTTCAGATCTGGATAGATGTTGTAGTGGTGTGTGGTGGTCTGGTCAGAGGTGATGGTGGTGGCTAGAGGTGGTGGTGGTGGTGGAAAAAGAGGTGGTGAAGCAACAAGGCTCAAACTAGCATGTTTTCAAGGCATAGGTTGTATTTTTTTTGGATTTTAGCATCATGGTGGGTTCGGCCATGTTTCAGATCTGAGGAGTAGGTGGTGATGATGACAGAGAAGAGGTGTAGGAGGTGGTGGCCATGGCTATGGAGTGGAGGCCGAGCAAAAGAGTGGAGAGAACAAGGCAAAAATACATAAGAAAATAGGAAGAAAAGGAAGAAAATAAGAGGAAGACATTACCCAAAATGTTTGAAGCCATGAATGAAATGAAAGAATGGTTTCTTGAGTGAGAAATAAGATGAAAGTCATGGCTATAACACTGAAAATGGGCAGCCAAAATGAATAAATGAGATTGTTATGGCATTTGAAACGTTCTTGGACAATGAAACGTCTAGAAATGAAACATCTAGAAATGAAACGCATTTCCATTTTCTAAAGATCAAATAAAAACAAAAATAAATCAGAAAATACTCATAAAAACCGAAACCAAGTGAAAATATAAGAAAATAAAAAATTAATTTTAAAGATAATATAAAAAGAATGAAAGAAATTGCTTAAAAATACAAAACAGTGTTCAGAAATTACAAATAAATCACTACTAGTCTTGGAAAAATATCCACTTCGTTTTAAAAATATTATGAAGTAAAAATTTGAAATAAAATAATTTATTTATCATTTTCAAAATAAAATAAATAATTAAATTGGAGAAAAATAGAAAAAGAACTAAAGAAAATGTTTAAAAATTGAAAACAGGGAATGGAAATTACAAGAAAAATACTACTAACTCTAGAAAAATTCCTACCCCACTTTAAAATATTAAAAGACAAAAATATACATAAAATAACATATTAATACATATTAAAATAAAATATGACAAAGAAAATATAATTTATACAATTTAAAATAACAAAATTGCAGAATAAACAAATTGCACTCAATATTGAAATATACATAACTTTCACAGTTTAAGTCCGTTTCCAACGAAACGAAAAGCAGTCTCCAAGTTATTTCATCTATTTTAAAAATAAAAGATAAAATTTAAGATTTAAAATAATTTAAATTTGAATTTTAAAATTCAAAGTTTGACCAGTTTGAACAGAAATTCACTTTTCAGTAAAATATTTAATTTATACTAGTTTGAAACTATAATTCACATAAAAATCAACATTTATATTTAAAATAACATAACTTATTCATTTTAATAAATAAAACAAAATTCTTAAATAAAAATTTCAAATAAAATAATCAAAATAAACAATTAAAATAAATCACAAAATTCAGGGTTGTTACAACATTAACATGATAATATCCCTTATTCATTTGGAAGCTTCTAGAACCTTCAATTTCTTTATCAAGAGGAGACTGTGCTAAATAGTTGCTAATGTGTTTATATGATCATTAGACAAGTGCACAAGAGTTCAAACAACTTATATCGATCGAAAGGTGTTTATCGATAAACTGATTTCCAGTCACATTATCGATTTTTCTCCAAAGACTATATTCTTGTAAATAATTTTCAAAGATGATTTTCCTATAATTATTCATTAATTAGATGACGTCTAACAAGGTTATAAAATCATATTTATAACACTTAATTATATTTGAAAACGTCTCAATATTCGAAGATGAAGTGTTCGTATTTCCGGGTCGCTATAGGTTTTGAGTTATCTCAAATTGTATAAGTATATATTCCTTAATCATTAACAAAATTTGCTTCCTTTAAAATAAAATCAAAGAGGTTAAAAAATGCTACTCAAACATTATTACTATAAACCCCTTCTCTCTTTTATATTTTAAAACACGTACTTTTTCAACCTTTATTCCAAAAGATATATTTGCTTATGGCGTATTTGAGATATGATCTCTTTATGCATGTTTTGGGTTTGCCAAGATGGTGGGTTTAGGTTTTCCCCTAAACCTTATTTGATGCTTAATGAATGCCGATGATATGAGGCTCGCTATATTTAGCGTTTTATGGGTTATTCTATCTCTTTTGAGACTATATATGTTTTGTGGTGATACATACCATACTTATGCTTATGCTTACTTAGTATTGTTTCTTCTTGCTAAGAAGAACATAACCTCTATCCTATGCTTCTGTTATCGTATATTCTCTTAAACTGATTTGTTTAGCTATACTGACCCGTGTATTTATACTCGGGTTAGACCGAAGTGTTTCAGGTTAGGTACATTTGGACTTAGCCTATTCTGCTTCCGCATGGACTATTCTGCTAGCTCTTTTTGTTATAGCTTTTTGTGTAGTCCTTTTTGTTTGCTACTCTGATATGTATATTCTTTTTACTCGCTTGCATATTATTGTTGCTATACCACTTGACATGTATCATTTTGTATACTCTGTGATGTATCTGTATGTATGTGTGTGTATGTGTGTGTGTGATGACCTATTGTTCTATGATGTGTTTTGCATTGAGATGTTGTATTTTGTACTGATAGATCCTATACCCACTTATGGCTTTGTATTAATTATTTATTGGATATGTCGATCCACTTGAGATAAAAAAAATTAGCATTCGTCGACGTATTCAATAGATATTTAAGACAAGGCTATAGATGGTCGCTCCTAACCAGCCATATTCTCGCATTAGCAGACGGTATTACCCAGTAATATTCTTTGTTAACGTGGGTCTCGAGATGGGGCATCACAACAAATGCTACTCAAACATTATTACTATAAACCCCTTCTCTCTATTATATTTTAAAATACGTACTTTTTCAACCTTTATTCCAAAAGATTCCATCTTTAGAACTCCATTATTAAAGACCTAAGTATATTCATAATCATTAACAATATTTTTCCACTTTAAAATATAATTCAAGGGTTTAAAAACAACTATTGATAAAATAGTGTTGACTACAAACCCAAAATACTTCATACTTAATCATTATCTTTAAAACTCTCTTTTAAAGATCTAATTACTTTTATAAGGGTTTAAGACAAGTATCACATAAACGTTGTCACACTAACCCAAAACCATTCACTTACAATTATCTTTAAAATATTTATTATAAATATCTAATAAGGGTTAAAAACAAATGTTATTAAAACATTGTTTGCTACAACCTAAAACCATTTACTTATAGTTATCTCTAAAATATTCATTTTAAATATCTAAGAATATCTACACTTATGGATTAAATTAATATGCTTTTAATTGGACTTCTCAACATAGTATATTTTAAATTGAGAGTTAAAATTCAAAATTTCATTTACTACTTTTATAAAATATTTAAATTACTTTTTTCCAACTTATATATTTACTAAAAATCTTTTTTAAAATAATGTATATATTTATATGTATACTAGTTTTTTTTTGAAAATGTGTTATTTTTATTGCTATAAATAAAATTACAGAATACAATACAACACAGTATCCCAAGCAATAACAAGGCTACAAATCTACTAAGTACCTAAAAGAAACACAACCCACGTTACAAAATCCACCCGAACAAGCCCAATAACATTCACAAGTTCAATTCTATCAACTGCAGCAAACGTGAAAGGGCATTAGGATCACACAAGTTAATTCCAAAGTCTGTTGAAAACTCCACAGCCAAGGTCGGTAACTAAATGATAATATCATTATGTCAAGTGTTCTGTAGAAAATCCGTTGCTAGATACCACCTTGGATAGAAAGCAACTGAAACACAATAAATAAACTTCCAGAAGCCAAAGCACCAAAATCGATCTTGAAATCATCGCATAAATAACAAGTCGCGCTAGTAGTCCAGATGTCCAAACAAATCGGAAATTATCAGGCCCTAGTTTTCGCCTATCACCTTTCTCCAAATTGTTGAATATTACTCATAGGTATACACGAAATGTAGATCCCATGGTGAACATGATTGCAACCATAAATATAATCTAAATACTAGGCACTAAAAGTTTAGGCATTGTTGTGCCTACCAAAGTCTAACATGCCCTAAAAAATATTACTTTGAAACTCTGCGGGCTTCAAACCAAAAATCAAAGTATTACCAAATTCAAAACTATACATTAGGCAATGAAGGTTAATTGTTTGTATGCCTCATACATGCCCTCAGAATGTTGCTATGAATCTTTGCGGGCAAATAAATAGATATTCACCAAATCAAAATCGACAGCCGATTGCATTAATCTTACCCAAATCATGTTTTAGGCATTCGGTTGTGGATCGTAGCCTCGAAATTGCCAACACGTAAATTCCAGAACTTGCCAGATCCCCAAACATAACTTAAGGTAGAGAAGAAATTTCTTCCTTATGAATCTCGATGTGGGATAGATAGAATCGATCAACTTATGATTTTGGTAAAAGTAGGTAAAGGTTTTTAGGCTTTACTCAAGAAAAGTAAATTGAAGCGCAAATCGCCACTCTCTCCCCAGTGGAGAGAAAAATAATAGTTTATTTATAAGCTAATGATTAATAAAATTCTAAAAAATTTAAAAAAAGATTATATTACATAAGCCTTTTAGTATTTTAATAAAATATTCAACTAATTTTCTATAAAGTATATAAATTAAAAAATACTTATACTATGGTTTAAAAAACTTATTTTAAATATCACTTAAAAACCTTATTTTATAATTTAAACTTTTATATAAGTTTTTAAAGAGAAGTAAGTAAGAGTAAAGTTAGAAGTGAAGTTTAAAGTTAGATCTAACTAAATCTCACTTTGATGAGTTGTGTTTATTGGCATAGTCGCTATGAATGCAGTTTGGGAAAAGTTAGTGTTTAGATTTTAAAAACGACTCTTTTTATATGGTTTTTGAAAATTCTTTTTCAAAATGTTAATCAAGTTCAAAGGTTAATTACTTTCGCAATCGAATAAGAGTTTAGTAATTAATTAATTATTTCATTATGGATAATAATTAATTAATTGCAATTAAATTATGTAATTATTGTTTAATTATGAATTAAATAAATTAATTTTCATTAATTAATTAAGAAAGTTTTAATTTATGATTTATTAAGTTATAAGTTAATTCATTATTTATTTCATTTTATCAAGTTTAATTATTTATTATTTAATTATGGTTAATTAATAATCAATCACAAATTAGGTAAGGTTTAATAAATTAACCTAATCATGTTTAATTAAGAATTAATTAAGTTAACTAATATTTTAATAGAGTTAATGAGGATTTAATTAGCAATTAAATAATGATTTAATTAGTAATTAAATAAGTATTTAATTGTTATTTAATAAAAGTCTAATATTAAACTCAATCAATTATTTTAGCCAACTCTCTTTTATAATTAAACTGATTTTAATCCAAATGATCTTTTGTCAGTGCCATTAAATAGCAAAACAATCATGAATAAATTATACTAGACTTTGATATATTTAGCAGAATAAAATACTTTTCTACAATAACTTAATTGAATTGATTGTTTGAACATCTTTTAGCAGAATAAATCCCCATTCTGTCATAAATAGACTTAATAGATTGTGTGGACATCTATTTAGCAGGACAAATCAGCATCCGGCTATTATGTTATTTGGACTTGTATTGCCAGTTGGTTATGTTTTTTACCAAAATTGGATACAACACTCTTTGGAAGTATTTGAAGAGATAAAAATGAAGAATAAAAATGTAAAAAGAGGATTATCTAACAAACACTTCAAAAACAGATGAACAAAACACACGGAAACACAGTATTTTAGAGTGGTTCGGCATATGGCCTACGTCCACTATGAAGTTAATGATTTTATTGATATTCACTTGCTGATTACAACGGATTACAGTGATGAATTTCGAGCACAACAGCAGTCTTGAAGTGAAAAAATGGTTTCAGCAGAGTCTGGACGTCAAAGAACCAAGAGATCCCTTTTCTGTATGTTCGAGGGTGTTATTTATAGGCGTAGACTGAAAGTATCTCTCTCAGATCTCGGGAAACTTCTTCGGGCGCGTGTGTGGTCCCATGCAATCGATCCCATGCGATTTCGACCCGATCCATGATCGATATGAACGAATTTCATATCGATCGAGTTTTGATCCAATCGAGTCAAAATTTGGCATGAACATTCCTTAGGTTGTACGTAATCTCCTATGAAAATTTCATAGCATTTGGACTTATGGATTGCAAGTTATGATTGATGCAAATTAGAGTTTTTCGGTCACGGTCCCCTTCGTATCGATACTGTTCGTATCGATCATTTCGACTTGATGTTGAGCACGTGCCTGCGAGTTGACATGGTGCTTGATTTTTGGATCGCTCCACTTTTGATACCAAGTTGACAGAGCCATTCCAAGGTTTTCGCCTTGTTCTTATCGATCTTGACTGTTTTGTTCGCACCGACCGGTCGCACTGCCTTGTTCGTATCGATCAGTTGTGTTGCCTTGTTCGACTCGATGCATCACGACCTTGTTTGTATCGGTTGAAGTCATCCTGTTCGTATCAATGGACTTGGTCTTGTTCGTATCAATCGGAATTAACTCCAGTTGATCGATACGAAGTTGAACCAACAGGTTGGATACAAACAAATGATAGTGTGTGGGAGATACGAACAACAGGTAACATGATGGATACGAACAACAGGTAACATGATGGATATGAACAACAGGTAACATGATGGGTACAAACAGATGGATGGCACAATGGATACGGACTGATAACGTGATGAATACGAATAACGTGTTCTCTTGACTTGTATCGATCATATCTCGTACATACTAACTCCTATTGACTTGAGATTTGGAGCGTTGGCTTCCATAACTTTGCTTGCCATGTCATAATAATTGTAGCTTGATCTGGGCTCGAACAAAATTTATCAGCATCCATAGTGAACCTGTGCATACTCGATATTCGGGATGAGCGGTCTTTGGTTTCCAATCAATTCTTGGATATCTCGGCCTTGCCAAAAGACGGGATAACATTTGCCTCCCAAAGTACGTCTTGTGAGAACGTGACGTGCTTTAAATAGTTGTATCTTTCATTCTGAATAGTTCTGTCTGATTTGTTGAACGATTGTTGTCTTTTCGTCGAAAGATATAACCTTTGATTGACTAATAGAAGCATGAACCATAAACTGTTGGCTGTCTATTGTTGTACCGTATACTGTTGTAACTGAGTGCTGTATGATAATGATCAGCTGTTCGTTTTTGTAATTGTTCATTAGGTGGGCATTCGACCTGTGAATTTTGAAAATTGAAAATTAGTCCGACATACATGCATATATGTTAACCTGACTCTCGTTAATGTTCGCACATTCAAAAGTCGTTGTCAGTTTTCTCGTATCGAATTCCATATCGATTCTCTCCTGAATCAATGTGAAATTCGAGTTGTAACAACGCTTGATGGTAATTTTGGAGTTTTTCTTCATATCGATCCTCTCCGGATCGATTTGAGGAGTTGAAAATTTATGTTCGTATCGATGGTGATCGATACCAAATCATTATCTCTTTTTGAATATTTCGCTTTGATGGGCAAAAATTAGGCCGAAGTATCAATTCACTTCGCATCGATGGATGCGAGTTTCTGTGGACTTCAGAGAAATGGATATGAAATTATGATTTCATATCGATGGAATCCTCACTGATGGATACGAGATAGATGCTTTGTATCGATGCAGTCACATGGTTCCAGTGTAATCTGGCTGTTCCTTTTGTATAGATGCATTTTTATGGATTCGAATAATTCGCACGAGCCTTGCCTTCATTGCTTATTGAGTCTCTCTTCGTATCAATGGACTCATGATGGATACGAATAGGTAAGTTCGCATCGATGCACTTCAAACGGATTCGAATGGATGGATACGAATAGCCATGTTTTATCGATAGAAGAAACCTATTGAAACCAATCATTTAACACTGGGATACGAATCGCCATTTGCCTTTCATATATAAGGCCTTCGTATTTAGAATTTTTTTTTACTTACTCACTTTCCCTTCAGCCTTGCTTTTGTATCAATAGAACAGAAGGAAATAGGAAGAACCGTCCTCATCTCCCAATCATTCATCCTGCTAATCTCTTGAATTAATCACTTAAATTAGGTAATTAACGAACTAAACCCATCTAAAAACGATGAGACTTGAGTTCCTATGCCACTCCATGTGTGTTTATGGTCAATTCCAGTGATACTTAGGCTGGAGTTAGGCCGAAGCTTTGTTAAGGAAGGGTTAATGGCACTTGGATGGATCGGAGAAGAAGAAGGCGTTTCGTTTCATATCGACCTCTATCGATCATACTCTCGTATAGATTGGAAATCTCGTATTGTCATCTGGCTTTTCGTATCGATCGTGGAACGACCACTTAGTATCAGTCGCTTCGAATCGCTATTGACCGATATGAAGGTGTACATCTCTGATTGATATATGGATGGTGAGTTCGATCGATATGAGGTTGATGAAGTGCTATTGGTATGAAATGGATTGAAATTGATTGATACGAAATGGAGGTTGAATTGATCGATAGGAAATGGTCACTTTGGTTCGATCCGAAGCCTTTAGCCTTGATTGATACGAACGTGTATCCTGATGGATACGAAACTGATCGTTACGAACCAAGGTTCTTGTGATCGATACGAGTCGAACCTTAATGAACTTGAAACCTCTTGCACGTTTGAATACCTGACTCTAAGGGCTTTAACCTTGCATAAGTGGACTTAACTGTTGAACATCATATTTGACTATCCTTCGAAGCTCCTTGATGGAACTGTAACTTAACTCAATCTCAACGAATTTTAACTCAAATCGGTCTCTAAAGTCTGGATGGCACAGTTATGACGGTCAACGATGACGGTCACTCCAGTTGAATTTCAAAGTCTCGTCGTTTGAATATTTTCTCATACTCTGTAGAATTTCTCAAGTAATTTATAGAACCGCACAGTACAACACATTCACGCACTTCACACTGGGGATAACACAGGCATATTATTGTCTAATGATGATTTTTATAAGTTGCTTAGTCATGGAATCTACAGGCTCACAACAGTAGGAAATTCAGAGTTCACTTCCCTTAACAATAGAGATACCGGTCATCATGGCCGAAGTTATAGATCCAGCTTCGGATGAGCTACCAGGTGCTACTTTTATCAGTAACCCACAAGATTCTATTCCGTCAAACGTCTCCGAAGACATGTTGGGACGGTTATGCCTAAGGCATGGTTTTTCGTTGGACAACATGTTACTGCCGAGGCCGAATAACAGACCACATGCCCTACTGGAGGGGTTTAATGCTTTCAATCGCCATGCATGCACAGCTGGAACACTTCCTCCTTTAACCAATACATTAGAGAAGTGTTGTCTTTCTTCGGAAATGCCTTATCTCAGTTACTCCCCAATGGATACGCCCTGCTGAACAGCTTATTCATCGTATTTATGGAGCATCTCTTTCGACTATCGATCGCGATCGAGATTAGATACTTATTTAATGTCAAGAGTTGGGGAGATCGCCCTTCTTTTACATTCCTGGAATCAGTCAGGAATTTTCAAGTGGTAACGGGATCCTGGACCAGATTGAATTACTTTAAAACGGAATGGTTCTATGTCTGTTGTCCTCCGGGATTTGCTAGCCAATGATTAGTCGGACGTAAGTACCGCAGTCTTTTCCAGTAGTTAACAAGATAATCATAGATGATATCAAAACTAATGTCTCATTTTATTTACACCTGTAATTCCATGACCCGAGGGCGTACACTTTAGGGAGATGTTCGTGTTCTTCAAGAAGTTCCAATTGAAATGAGGGACATTGATTCGGTTCTAACAGACAGAAATTTTGAGAACTGTCAGGCTGATTGAGCGAAATCAGAGTATAAGGCTCGAAGGGACATTGAGGGTAGTCCCGACTAGATGGGTGAAGCATAAGACGGTCAGGGTTGTTATAGGTGAAGAAGGTGATGATGAAGATACACCCACCGATGAAGAACCTGTTGTCGGGCCTTCCAACGCCTTTCAAGATTCTGAGGGAAGGAGAAAAGGAAAGGCTGCAGCCCATAAGCATTCTAAGTCTGGGAGATGGAAATATGTGATCGTGTCTCTCTTTGGTTCTGGTATTATAATTTCAGAGGCTTCTCCCTTGCAAATGGAGAACCTTTTCGAAGGGCTTGTCGATATCCCAATTTCGGATTATGCATCGCTCCAACACGACGCCGGATTGGAGGAGCTTCAGAGTGCCTTAGACTTAGATGAGTCTCTTTCCACAAGCATGGCTGACAGTTCCGGTTGGACGAGGAGTTGCACATACATACACACTTCACGGCACTACACGATTTCCGATCGCAAGCTGTTTACTTCAGGAGGTTACTAACTTTGCTTCTCTTTCTTTGTAGGTACAATGTTTGGACGTGGGTCAATGCTGGGGAGTCTTCGCTCAGCTCGTCGATCTTCTACATACTATGACTCATGTAGGAGAGAGGTAGAGAGGGGTTATGACCATGGATATTCTAGCCAAGAAAGATATGATAGGGATAAGAATAGGGACTACAAACATAGATCCTGATCGCGTTCTCCACCTCCTAGAATCCCTACGCACAACTCGAGCTATGGATAACAAACTGTAGAGCCTCCCCGCCATAAACCATCTTCAAGAAACCTCTAAGCCTGAATCACATCATCGCAGACACGAGGACGAAACTCTCGTCGTAACTGAATAGGCTATTACTGAGCCCATCAAAGAAAGGGCTATTAGAATCGCACAACTGAAGAAGGATTTCCTGAACATTTGCTTTGATGGCTACATATTTCCTCCACACTTAAAGAGAATTCCAACGGAAGCGGGGAATACGATGCACAGTTATATTCATGACATCTATACTCAGTATAAGGAGTGGTTGAAAGCCACTGAGAAAGCATCGAAGCTGGCCTTTGAGCGGGCAACCACCATAGAGAAATTAGAAAACGAGCTCGCTCAAAAGGATCGAATCATCCAAGTGCTTCATGATGAAGCCATATCCTCCCGAAAATCAGAAATAGAGGCCATTCAAAAGGCCGACGAGGCGAACTTGGCCATGGAGTGGATGAGGCAAACACACTATGCCCTGGTGGAGGAGATGGGCCATCGGAACACCACCGTCACTACCGAATGGGATGCGTCTCTCAAAGAACTTAATGAGCTTAAAGCCAAATTCTTCGAAATTATCAAGGAAAGGGATGACACAAATTGCGCAGCCCAGGAGGCATGTGAGCAGGCTGTAGTGCTTCAGGTGAATGGGATGTGACAATGGATAAAGTCCATATGGTGGAGACCAAGGTCGAGGAGAGGGTCCGAATGGCAGAGTCCAAGCTAGAGGTTGATATCGAAGTTCTCCTCATCATTTACAATGCTAATGTGCTAAAGCGCATGAACCTAGCCGGGCTCGAAAATTATCCGGTACATCTTTACAATGCCTGGGGTCGATTGGTTGAGGAGGAGAAGGCGGTGCATCCAGGTGAATCTATTGACGAGTTTGAGCATGAGAATCGTATGCTGAATGAAGATAAAAGAAAGATTCTCCACAAGTCGATGATTTCACACAAAAAGGAGAAGCTCGATGCTCAACACTTGGAGGTTGGAGGAGGTACAGGTGTTGAGCATCAAGCCGTAAGTCTTGAGATTCCTACGCCAACTCAACCTGAATCTGCACCAGCGGTTGATCCCCAATCTGTCCCTGCTTACAATCAGGAACAGCCGCAGTTATTTCCGGCTAGAGAGCACGCCTCTGAATTCGTTCAGTCGTCCACATGCCACACTGAGGAAGGTATTCTGAACATTTCTCATATGTGTTCAAAATAAAGAGCTTGATTTGAAGTGTTTACTAACAGTCTTTCTTTTCCTCTATCCAATGACTGGAGTTACACTGATTGCGCCTCCTGCAACTCAAGAATAACATCAACTGCATGAGGCTATCATTAGTGAGGCGATCACCACAACAATGACTGCACCGATTGATGGAACGCAGGGGTGCACACTCTCCTTTGACGAACAGATGATGGAGGAACTTCTCAGTCATCATAGTGATCCTTTTGTAAATCTACCATTTGTTATGGATGGAAACGCACCTGCTACTGGCTCTTCAATGCCGACCATTGATGCCCCAAGCAAGTCTCAAGCAATTCGTGAAGAAGAGATATTGTCCAAAATCGACACTGAAATGGAGGCAGCAGCTCGTGGTGGTAGCCCTGGAGGTGGAATGGCTGCGCTTGGCCCTGCTCCGTTGAAAATGATATCACCTGGTGGTATAGTTATCGATACCAGCGCGTCTGTCCTGCCTCCTGTAGTGGATCCAACTCCTCCGACTCCGCCCGCAGGAAGTATTGCTATTCATTTGAGCTCGAAGGAGGAGGTAGATATAATGCCACCTACCGAAGATTAACCGCATAAAGGCAAAGGCTCGAAGAGGAAAATTACCAACGGCTCCAGTGGGTTCACAACGAAGGGGAAACCAAAGAAGAAAAGAGAATAGATGCTCTTCCTCATTGGCTTATTTTTGAGTAGATAGGAATTTTCTTTGAGCTTTTGTAGGCCATGAATAGATGCGGGTTCGGCCCCTGCTAGTAGGAATTTTGGAAATAACTTGTACATGAATTTCTTCCACAAATAGTTGAAATGAAACTCTTTTTTAGCTTCAACTCAATTATTGTTTATTTTGCTTAAGTGTTCCACTATTTGAATTCTAGTTCAGTGCACTTGCGAAGTTCCAACCTTTCAGTCGAGTTTGTTTTTATTTGTCCAGTCCGGAAATTGCGGAAACGAGACATGACCGGGGATTAAGTTGAACTTTGATGTTGCACGGCTTTAGTTAATGGTTGACACTTAATGACTGCCCCCAGTTTCGAGGAGGAGTTGTAAAGATCAGCCAGCGATTGCATTTCGCCTTCATTTCGTTGAGCTTAACATAGTTGAATCGATGTTGAAACAAGTGAGAGTCGAGTGGTCGAATCGCCCTCGCTCACTTATTAACGATCACATCCGCGCTACGGGGATTTGTATTTGTACTTCGGTGGTCGATCATGCCTGTTTAAGTTTTAAGTATGTGTCCACACTCTAGGGACTTAGGTTAGTTTACGAGTGGTCATTCACAACCGAGTTATGTTTATACTCTAACCACACTCTGGGGACTCGGAGCTATTTGCGGTCGAAATCTGGTTCGCACTCTGAGAATTTGGAGATAGTCGACGTTTGTACTCCAGTTCGCACTTCGGGAACTTGGAGTTGGTTCATGTTTATACTCCAACTCGCACTCTGGGATTTTGGAGTCGATGTTTATACTCCGACTCGCGCTCTGGGAATTCGAAGTTGGTGTTTATACTCCAATTTGCACTCTGGGAACTTAAAGTTAATATTTACACCCTAATTGCACTTTGAAAATTTGGAGTTGGCCTACAGATGGCCAGTCACATCTGTTTAAGCTTTTAGGATTTTGTTCGCACTCCGGGAACGATGGGTTTATCAGGATCGTGGATGATCGATTCACATCCACCTTGAGTTAACAAGTGAGGACGTTAGATGGACTGGTCATCCTCTTAGAACTTGGTTAGGACACTGTCGAAGTCATTAGGTGGATGAATCCACCCTCTTTGAAACCGCATTCGTAAGTTTATACTCCATCTCGCACTCTGGGAGACTGGAGTTAGTTAAAGGATTGTCGTGTGTTAATCCTTCTTTGGCTTCAGTGTAATGGCTTGCCCCCAAGCTCAGGTTTCACTTAGTGAGTGGTCGGTCGTATCACAGTCACTCCTTATTTGAATAAATTCCACCGTATGATGAACTTAGCTCTTCATGCACCGTTATGGTTGTATGTCATATTCAATAAATCACAACTCTAGCTCGAACAGATGGCATTTTATTGCTGAAATGAGAAAATACGACAAAGTCGGTTGCCTTGTTACAAATTCAAATTTCAAAATGCAGAAAGAAATTGCAGATGAAAAATAGACTGAAATAAATAAAGCCTATCATGTGTAGTAGCGATGGAGACTCTCGCTGTTGCAGGCTCTTGGCAAAGTGAGACCGTCAACGGTTGATAACTTAAATGTGCCATCTCCGAGCTTTCGTTCAATCACATATGGTCCTTCCCATGTTGGTTTCATGTGCGAAGGAACTAGGTAGATTCTTTTGAGGAAGAGATCGTCGAGTTTAAAGGTTCAGGGTTGGACCTTAACATTGTACAATCGAGCGACTCGACTTCGGTATGCGGCTGCCCTCAAATCAGCCTCTTTGCGCTTCTCATCCAACCAATTCAAGGATTTAGCAAGTAGTATGGCATTTGTCTTTGGATCATAATAAGTCACAAGATGAGAAGTTACTTCCATCTGGACTAGAATAACGGCTTCTAAACCATGGGAAAGAGAGAATGGAGTGTGTCCGGTCGTGGATTTATGGGTTGTTCGGTAAGCCTATAAAGCCATAAGAAGTTCATCAACCCACTTGCCCCCGGCCTTTTCTAATCGTTTCTTTAGAGTAGACTTGATACCCTTATTGACAACTTCAACCTGGCCATTTGCTTGAGGGTGTTCAACTGTAGATAATTTCTTTTGAATGCGAAATCGTTGGTAGAAGTCTTTAAATTCAACACTGTCAAATTGGGATCCGTTATCAGTAATGATGGTGTATGGGAGACCAAATCGAAAGACGATATTACACACTACAAAATTGATCACTTTCTTCATCATGATTGTAGCAAGGGGTTCGACTTCAGCCCACTTGGTAAAGTAATCAACTACGATGATGGCGTACTTCGCACCACCTTTGGCCAGAGATAGAGAACCAATGATATCGATACCCCATACTGCAAACGGTCATGGACTGACTATTTGGGTTATCCCAGTAGGTGGAGCTTAAGGAATTTGAGCATGCTTTTGACATTTATTACATTTCTCTGCATCAAGGTTGACAGTCGGACAATAATATCCATATAGGAGTACTTTCTTAGCGAGTGTTATCCCGCCGGTATGATCGCCACATTCTCCCTTGTGTACATCATGTAACACTCGCTTAATTTCATCGTGGGCGATACACCAGAGTAGAGGAACGGAATACCCTCTCCTATACATGACTCCATTCTAAATAGTGAACCGTGCAGCTTTTCAAAGAATCTGTCTCTTCTCACTCCTGCGCTTAGGTAGCGTTCCATGCTCGGGGCAATTTCGAAACGGAGTCATCCACGAATCCTTGTGGGGAGTGATTTCAAATATCCAATATGTCTCCATCTGATCAATGCTTGGGGAAGATAACGTTTCCACAGGAACGAGTTCCATTCGTTGTGCTTCGCCCGTACTTGCTAACTTTGCCAATGAATCAGCCTTTTGATTGCGCTCACAGGGTATGTAAAAGATGGAATAATAATCAAATTGATTAAGTATCTCCTGGACTCGAGCTAGATAAGCAGCCAGTCTTCGATCTTTTGCCTGATATTCACCTCGAACTTGACACACAACCTATTGTGAATCATAATAAATTTCCACAGCAATGATTCTCAAATCTTAGGAGAGTTTCAATCCGACAAGCAAGGCTTCATATTCAGCTTCATTATTGGTCGCACGAAAATCAAACTTTAGAGCATAACGTATGGATCGACCTTCGGGGGTTTCAAGTACAACTCCAGCACCCAAGCACTGGTCATTCGATACACCATCAGTATGTAGCTTCCAGATATACTCGAGAGATTCACAGGTTTTGGGCAAGTCCTCTGGGATGGTAAATTCGGCTATGAAATCCGATAGGACTTGTCCTTAAATAGCTCGCCTCAGAGTGTAAGTAATATCAAACTGGCTAAGTTCAATATTCCATTTGAGTACTACCAGACGTCTCAAATCGCGTAAGGACCTGTCATAACGGCTGATCGGTGTAAACTGTGATAAGACGGGCCTGGAAATAGGGACGGAGCTTCTTGAGGCAATAACGAGACAATAAGTCAACTTCTCTAGCTTCCGATAATTTCTCTCAGCTCTGGTTAGTCGTTTACTAATATAGTAGACCGGTTTTTGTACTCGGTCTTCCTCCCAAGCTAAGGCACCACTGATTGCATTTTCTGATACCGCCAAGTAAAGGTACAATTGTCGTGATCGATAGGCTTCGACAAACTAGGCGGTGTGGAGAGGTGTCGAATTAGTGCTCGGAATGTGCCCTTACATTCCGTGGTCCATTCAAAATTCCGTTTCCTTTTCGAATCAAATCAAAGAAGGGAATGCATTTGTCAGTGGACTTTGAAATAAACCTACTCGGTGCTGATACTTTCCCGTTGAGGCTCTAGACTTGCTTTATGGTTCTTGGAGTCTCAAGATTTCTGATCGCCTAGATCTTTTTGGGATTTTCTTCGATTCCTCGAGCATTGACGATAAACCGAAGGAATTTTCCGGATGCGACCCCAAAGTGACATTTCAATGGGTTAAGCTTCATCCTGTATTCTCGAAGGATACTAAACATCGATTCCAAGTCTTTAATATGATCAATCGAAAATCGTGACTTCACCAGCATGTCATGTACATGTACTTCTATGGTCTTTCCGATCTGGTTAGCGAACATTCAATTGACTAGTCATTGGTATGTTTCCCCAGCGTTCTTGAGTCCGAAGGGCATGATTTTGTGGAAGTAGAGTCCCATATAAGTTACGAAGCTGGTATGTTCTTGGTTGGGTAAGTGCACGGATATCTGGTTATAACCAAGTATGCATCCATAAAGGATAATAATTCGTGCCCAGCCGTCGAATCTACGAGCTGATTAATTGGGGGAAGTTGAAAACTGTCTTTGGAGCAAGCTTTGTTCAAGTCTAAGCAGTCAACACACGTTCTCATTTCCCATTTGGCTTTCGGACAAGTACGGGATTGGATACACACTCCGGGTATAAGGCATCTCGAATAAACCCATTTGATTTTAACTTATCGACCTCTTCTTTAAGGGTGACAGATCTCTCTAGGTCCATACCATGCCTTTTCTGTTTGATCGGGATATACCATCAATCAATTTTCAAAGTGTGGCTCGCGATGTATGGTGAGATCCCATACATGTCAGAATGCATTCAGGCGAATACGTCGAGGTTCGCCCGGAGAAATTCAACCAATTCCTTCTGTGTCTGTTGGCTTAACTTAGATCCTGTTTTTACCATCTTTGAACCGTCATCATCGTCGATCGGGACATCAATTGTCAGTTCGACCGGGGAAGCTTGACTGTCTTTAGTTTCATCTTCACTTTCAGTATCTCTCCGGTCAAGATCTTTGGAATTGGTTGGGGTGCCCGGGCCTGGGCCCAGGCATTAATTATCAATTATCGACAAACGGACGCAAAGGGATTCCTCTACGCCCTTTCCTTTCTCCTTTCGCTGCGCGCCACGTAGCTCAATAACATAACAAGCTCGTCCAGTAGCCTGATCTCCATGAATGATTATAACCCCATGATCGGTGGCGAATTTTAGAGTCAAGCACCATAGGGCAATGGCTGCCCTGAATTCAGCTAGGGCCCGTCGACCAAGAAAGCATTATATGGCGAATTTATGTCCAAAATAACAAAATGCAGTACCCGGACTCTTTGGTGCTCTCCAACTCCCAACTCCACCGGTAGTTCCACTACTTCAGTGGGTATAGTGGCGCTCCCATTGAAGTCGTGAATTCGAGACTGGCAGGGCTTTAAATCTTTGGCTTCCATCTTCATTTGGTCATAAGGTCGTTTGAATAAAATATTAACAGTTCCACTGTTAACCAAGATCCTCTTCATCCAAGCAAGACCTACTTGAGCTAATATGACAAGTGGATCAATAGTGGAGACTTCGACCTTGTCAGCGTCTCTTTTTCAGAACACGATGTCGTTAGTCATCGTCCTCTGTTGTTTGGTGGCAGCCCCATCATCACAACTGCTACAACACTCGAAGTCCACATGCCTAATAGAGCTGGTATATGACTCCATTTCCTCCAGCTTCATTCTGCTGGATGAGAACCACCACTTACAGTATTTATCACCAACCTCTCGCCGGTACTAGCGGGTTCCTCCTGTCTAGCTTGATTAGGTACATGATTCGAATTTGATGGGCCTGCACCTCTAGACTGCGGCGCATGTGCAAACTATTCTAACTTCCTCTCTCTAATAAACTTCTCAATGAGATCTTACAAATGACGATACTCATTCGTATTGTGGCCATAACTCTCGTGAAACCAACAAAATTTCCCTGTTTGGATCTGCCTCTCCGATGATGGCTTTGGAGCAGGCTTCTTGTACTGGATAGTATTGCGGGTTTGTAGATATACATTCTCCAGCGACGTATTTAGAGGAGTGTAATTATCGAACATAGGAGCTCTACATCGTGGACCACGATTCTAATCCCTCTTTCTATTCTGATTCCCATTGCCTTGTTGCTGAGTTTGTTTATTCTGAATATTCAACTGAACCATTCCGAAACTCTCCCTGGATTGTTTAACTGCAACATTACTTTGGATTCCTTTCGTACTTGGCCTTGTGTCATCTTGCTTCCTAGACTGTTTCGCATCCTCCATTCTCAAGGATTGGGCTGCCTTGGAATAGAAATCGTCCAATGACGTAGGGGGTTTTCCGGCCAACCAATTGCCGAATTTAGAATCGGGGTCAATCCCTTTAGTCAATGCCATAAGAATTGAGTTATCATTAGGGTTAGTGATCTCAGCACATGCGGCATGGAATCTTTCTAAATAACGTTAGAGTGTCTCCCTAGGAGATACTAGATAGAGTGTTAACATCCTTCGGCCTTGCGACATGCATCTGAAACTGCACAACAAACTTGGTTACCAGTTGGTCAAAACAAGAAATAGATCGGGGTGGCAAACAAGTGAACCACATAGTAGCTATGCCCCTAGAGAGATCGGGAAGCTTTGACATTTAAATGCATCATCAGCCCATGCAACACTCATCGACCACTCATACTTCAGGATGTGTTGGTTGGGATTGAAACTTCCTTCATATATTGGTAGATTGGGCTTCCTGAATCTTCAAGGTGGTTCAGCATAAAGTATTTCATCGGTAAAGGGTGTATGACACCGGGAGATTCCCCAGTCGTCATTTGTGAGACTCTGACTCTCACGGATCATCTGACGAATCATTATCGGTATATCCGACATCTCAACATTTTGTGCACATTGAGACAAGGTGTGGTCGATTTCCACAATGCAAGGCTGGACTGGACGTGGTCGACGGTCCATGTCTCGCCTCCTTGGTTCCAAGTCTTGGGGGATGTAGAGTTCGAGAGTGCATCCATGCTGACGATGGGTCAGATCTGGTTGATTCTGGGAATCAACCCCTCGTTCAACAGCGGCGGTAGTAGCATGGATGTCTACAGTATAATGAGGAACAGTACCTCCCCGGGAGGAGGGTCCAGTCTGGTAGCTGGTTGATGGGCCAACTCTTGGTTGTCCAATGTTCAGAGTAGGTTGATGTTCGGTGGATTTGGTGTAGCTTACGTCTAGTCGTAGGCGTGTAGATCTGTGATGGTAGTCGGATGAGGCTGAACTTTCGGTGGATGAGTAGGATGCTTGATCCCTCCTGGATCTCCTATGCCTCTGGCGGTTTAGCTGGCTAGTCAATTCTGTGTTTGTGCGTAGTTGTTGAGTAAGTTGTTGATGACTCTAAGTCAGCTCTTGCATAAGCATTTGGAATTCTTCCCTGGTAATAGGTCCTGATGGATCTAATGGTCCGGCGGCATTCTGAATGGATGGAGGCAGTTGTTCGAGATTCTGTCTGTCCGTCATTCCTCATCAACGGTTGTAGAAGCGGTCCTTGTGCTAACCATGGTAGATAGTGAATTCCTTTCCTAGATCTACTGCGAATCTGAATAGGATGGAAGAACTTTAAGCCTCGAGATATGGATCTTCTTCTTGGATTTGTGCAATCCGATATCAATAGCAGATCCAAAGAGCAGGAGAAAACTGTGTTTTCTCGGTGAAAGCACCAAAGTGTTTTTACCAAAATTGTACACAACACTTTTCGGAAGTATTTAAAGAAATAAAAATGAAGAATAGAAATATAAAAAGAGGATTATCTAACAAACACTTCAAAAACAGATGAACAAAACACACAGAAACACAGGATTTTAGAGTGGTTCGGCATATGGCCTATGTCCACTATGAAGTTAATGATTTTATTTATATTCACTTGCTGATTACAACTGATTACAGCAGATTACAATGATGAATTTCGAGTACAACAGCAGTCTTGAAGTGCAAAAATGGTTTCGATAGAGTCTGGATGTCAAAGAGCCAAGAGATGCCTTTTCTGTAGGTTCTAGGGTGCTATTTATAGGCATAGACCGAAAGTATCTCTCTTAGATCTCGGGAGACTTCTTCTGGCACGTGTGTGGGCCCACACGATCGATCCCACGCGATTTCGACTCGATCCGTGATCGATGCGAACGAATTTCTATTGATCAAGATTTGATCCAATCGAGCCAAAATTTGGCATGAACATTCCTTAGGTTGTACGTAAGCTCCTATGAAAATTTCATAGCATTTCGACTTGTGCATTGCAAGTTATGGTTGATGCAAATTAGAGTTTTTCGGTCATGATCTCGATCAATTCGACTCGATGTTGAGCACGTGCCTACCAGTTGACGTGGTGCTTGATTTTTGGATCGCTCCACTTTCGATGCCGTATTGACCGAGCCATTCTAATGTTTTCACCTTGTTCGTATCGATCTTGACCATTTTGTTCGCACCAACCGGTCACACTGCATTGTTCATATCGATTAATTGTCCTGTCTTGTTCGACTCGTTACGCCACGGCCTTGTTCGTATTGGTTGAAGTCATCCTGTTTGTATCGATGGACTTGGTCTTGTTCGTAACAATCGGAATTAACTCCAGTTGATCGATACGAAGTTGAACCAAAAGGATGGATACGAACAAATGATAGCGCACAGGGGATACGAACAATAGGTAACATGATGGATACGAACAACAGGTAACATAATGGATATGAACAATAGGTAACATGATGGGTACGAACAGATGGATGGCACGATGGATACGAACTACTAATGACGCGATGGATACGAATAACATGTTCTCTTGACTCGTATCGATCATATCTCATGCATACGAACTCCGATTGACTTAATATTTGGAGCATTGGCTTCCATAGCTTTGCTTGCCATGACATACTAATTGTAGCTTGATCCGGATTTGGACAAAATTTATCGATATCCATAGTGAACCTATGCATACTCGACATTCGGGATGAGCGGTCTTTGGTTTCCAATCAATTCCTTGATGTTTCGGCCTTGCCAAAAGGCAGGATAATAGTTTATGTAATGACCCACGTTTCGAAAGGTTTAGATCGATAATAATCCATGCATGTCCAACTTAAACAATTCAAAATATAGGTAATCAATGAGGTTAATTAAGAAAAATAAGAAAAGAAGAAGAAAACAATCATAGAATCTCGCAACGGAATGATAAAATATAATAACCAAATAAACAATTCATGAAGTTGTTTATATTATACATTTGATTTAATTTATACAACATTTATCAGAGTTATATATATACATTAGGAACAAATAAATAATGCAGCAGACAACATGATGCAAGGATAATAATAGTAGTAATACCAAATCTTCGTCCGCTAGAATAAATCTTCACTAAGCTAAAAACTCAGAGCTGACCCGAGCGTAATGAAAAGACAAAACACTCGAGTTAGGACTAAAATATTCTTACGTGAGTCAAATCGATATCGCATATAACATGAGTGTCGTGGTGTCAGAAATGTTTAAGGGGTTTCACATCTCCTATCTAGTATATAACGTACATGCAATAACTCAAGAGATGTTACGGGATTTTCCATCTCTTAAGGATCCGTCAAAATATTTATATGTAGTAGAATACGCTTTATATATAATGTCTAATCAATAAAATAAATATCAAAATCGCATTGAGGCTTTACATTGATCCCCCTTAACGTGTTTTTAAGCATCGTCGTACATTTTGCATATAAAACACCAGTAAATCATCGGTGCATAGACATCGTGATATGACAATACTAAATCAAAATCGTAGTGATCTCGTATAAGGATAAAAGTATGACAAAGCACGTGAGGCAATGCCCAAGGTAGGATACTACCAGTTCGGATCGTAGGGCTAGTGGTAACGCACCATAGCCATGAGCGCCCACCGCATTCATCCATCCCATATCAAGTGAAAGGGAGATTATCTCAAACCAAGGTACACCAATCGAGACCAACAACAAGAGTAATAATATGGACTGTTAACACTAAAAGTGAACGCTAACACCCTGGTGTAAGTAGTAAAAATGTGAAAGCACCACCCGTTGGTACGGAAACTTGAAATATGCAGAAAATAACAGAGAAATAGTAAAGAGACACAGTTTTTATAGTGGTTCGGCTTAAAGTCAAGCCTACGTCCACTTTAATCTTCTTTATTGCTGATTCGATTACAACTTTACAACGATCTTCAATTACAACACAACTAAGACAAGTAACTTGAACTTCAATGCATATGAGTTCTTCGAATTCATGTTGAATGTGTTTGATCTCACTTGAAGTCCGTTGAAGTCTCTTTGTGTTTGAAGTGTCAGATGAGTCGAGAAAACAACAGAGTATAGGCCTCCCAGTAATCAGCCAGAAGGTCCCCTCTTCGGTGGTGTAGGCATGGTATTTATAGGAGATTTCTGGAGTGAGTCGTAGGTCATGAACGACCTAGGGTAGGTCGTAAGTCGCTAGCGACCTAAGGGAGAAGCGGCATAGGAAGTTACGGCATAAGGAGTTGTCTTGGTTTACGCTAGGTCGCTAGGCCGCTAGGCCTCTAGGTCGCTAGGCCTTCAGGTCGTTCAACTTGCTGCTCTTGTTAGCTCGCTCATGCCTTAGGTCGCTATTCCTTTAGCCTGATAGGTCACACTCCTCATAGAATCACCAAAGCCTTTAGCCCGTTAAGTTGTAGGTCACTGGGTCGCGGTCTTCTGTAAGTCGTTAAGTCACGGTACCTTTTAGGTCGTTAGCCCGCTTCAGCAGTTAGGTCGCTTAGGTCGTTGAGTCATGAAATTGAGGAGTTAACATTTGCCCCTCGAAGTACACACCTATGTCGTAGGTCGTGTGCTTCGACCTAATTCCACTAGGTCATGAGCGACCTAAGAGATATGCTAACTCGCATGCCCATTCATCTTCTTTCCCCTGCCCTGTATAAACTGTTAAGTCGCTTCGTCCCCCTTACTCTACTACTTATCACCTTGCCGACCGCCATTGTTGCATTCGAGCTCTGAAGCTAAAGCGAAATCCCTTCCTTTTCATCCCTAATTGTTGATTCCAATAGCAAACTTAGGTAATTCTGATCATCCTTTCGCCATGTTTATCATCGATCCCTCCATAATCCTTTCAACACAACTTTCGACCATGTTGTAAGATTGTGTTCCAATTCGGCCTAGGGTTTTTATGGAGCTATCTTGGTGAGTGCAATTGGAATCGATCATGGGTTTTCGAGGAGGTTTTGGGAGTTCGGAGGAGACAGGGAGATGATTAACGGGTTAATGGATTTTAGGTTACACCGTCGTATTGCTGGTGATGTGAGGTGGTGGACGCGTGGCAGCGCTTGAGTGGAGGACACGCCTTAGAGTTTGTTAATGGGAGATAATGTTATACTGCCGAGCTATTAAATCGAACGACCTAAAAAATCGAACGACCCAAGTGCCTTGCGACCTAAGAGAAGCTGAGCGACTTACCTATTTGCGACTTAAGGAAATCAGACCGACCTATCTTAATCGGCTTATGAACTTTGCGACTTACGATGTATGGCATGACCCTTTGCGACTTAACTCGTAGCGACTTAATCTTTAGGTCGTGTGAGCGACTTAACTTTTCACTGCTGAATTGCTTCTTGTGACCTAAACCGTTTCCAACCCAACTTTTTAGGTCGCGAGCGACCTAGGACTTTACCAGAATCACACTGCCTTGCCTTGAAGCATTACTTTAACTTGTCGGAGCATGAATAATGAGCTTTTTGACTTGAACAGAGCGACTTAATGGAACTTCGACCCATGCTAAGTTGCTTGAGCTTGAAAATTTGTAAAAATGGGACATTTTTAACTGAATTTTTAACTTGAACTGTTGAGATAGACTGCTTGAACTTGTTGCACTTCTTTACAGATTACATTAACTTTAATGCTAACAACCTGTTAAACACAACATTTGCAGAAAACTAGGGCGAATATACTGTCACTGACTGCCCACATCGAATGACATATTAGTTGATAAAGAATAATCAACTTAAAGAAATTATACGAATGAAGTGTTATGAATCAACAAATTCAAGTGAAGTATTAAAGCAAATCCAAATTAATCAGCTAAAGCTGATCCATTTGTGTCAACACTGCACTTGTACTTGGACCTAAAATAATAAGCCCTAAAATTTTATAATCGACAAATGTCTATTAGTTTAATTCCAGTTATAGTTTCTTGTCTTTTTATTAGTTTTGCACAACACTTCACACATTTAGAAAACGTGCACCTTCATATTTGAATATCCAGTTCCTTGTGTAGAATGGCTTCTCAACAAGAGATAATAGAGCAAGCTGAGGAAGTCTTCCCAATAGCTACTCCTTTGGATAATCCCCCGGAACTAACTTCAACTACTTTAAATCAACGGGTGTTCAATCAATTGTGTGCTCAGTTCGGTATTGCTGAAGCAGATGCTTTGCTTCCAGGGAGAAACGACACTGCTGACAGACCACCTCTCGGTTTTATTGCAGTTAACCGTCAGATGTGCTCGAATGGAGTTATTCCTCCTTTTAATGACTTTCTCCGACAGCTCCTTCTCCGATTGACCATCTCTCCCTTCCAGTTGCACCCCAATGGCTACGCCATTCTGATGGGGCTATGTGTACTATTCAGGAGGACATTCGATCGTCTTCCAAGCTTTGAAGAAATTTGTTACTTATGTACATTTGCAAAGAATAAAGATCACCCTTCAATTACACTTGTGAGGAGCACCAGAAACTGTAGATTAATCCTTGATCTTCCTGAAAGCGCCCACGGGTTCTTGAGCCAATTTTTCTATGTTCGATGCCCCCCGGGATTTTATGGCATCTGGAGAGTAGGAAGTAAGCTTGCCTATCTCCATTCTTTATTTCTCTGAGCTTTTCAAAATTCGAGTTGCTAAGCGCTAACTTCATTCTCTGCTTTTGCAGTGATTCCTCCTCCATCAAGAGACTCCAGCCATAAACTAACTTTTGATAGATTGAGTGCTGTAGCCGCTGAGGAGAGAAGTATTAAATTTCTGCTAAAGGATGAGTTTTTGCATCAATTTGGACTCTTGCATCCTTCACGATCCACTCAGCTTCAAGATGCCCCTGGTTCTCAAGTAGAGACATCAAATGCCCCAGTTTCCGCCGGAGAACATTCACAGAAGGAAATTATTGCTGAGGCTTCACTGGTGAAATGTTCTGCCTCCGTTGACGTTGCGGGGTCATCCAGCAAATTCACACTTCCTCCGATTATTGAAGAAGAGGAAGTTCCTCAACACTCCGGCGAAGCTGTTGATGAAGGAACTGAGAGAAAGAGTCCCGCTAAGCATGATGGTGATGATATTTTTGAGGGACTGAGCGACCTAGTGGTCCCTTCGCAGGATCTCTTCAAAGATGAAACTACTGCTTCTAAACTTGCTTCTACAGCAGGCGAAGTGACATCGGTTTTGCAATCAACTCCACCAACTCAAGAGATAATTCTTAAGCCGAAGAGTGGTTTGTAGCTCGACACGCGTAGTCCACACACCACACACACTTAGGGTTTTTGGCAGTTTCGTGCACTTAACTTATTTACTTTGAAGATTTCTGAACTTATCTCTTCTTCATTTTCAAGCTCTCCAATGGGGCGTAGCAGTTCATACTACGATGATTTCCAGCGCTATGGAAGGCGCAACTCATACGATCCCATGCGGTATCTCCCTACCCGAGGGAAACTGATGAAGAAAGAGCCGCAAGGAAAGCTCCTGAGAGGCGGGCTTAGGAAGAGCGCTACGGGAGAAGGGAAGAACGACATGATTCTTCCCAGAAAGACGATGACTCAAACAAAAGAAAATCTCATGATGACAGAGGAAAAGGTCATATCGTTGAAGATCCAAATAAGCGGGCCAAGCTTAGTGAAAAGCCGGCGTCTGCAATTTCTGAGAAGCCCACTGCTCCCATCTCTTTAGATATCCCATCTAGCACTCCTGCTCTTCAAAAAGCTGATATTCAAACGATCATTAACAGGCCCTCGTATCAAGTTGGACAGGGTCCGGCTACTCTTCAAAGCCGATTTCCGCACTGGTGCTTAAAAGGAGTGCGTTTTGATCTTGATTTGGTCCCAATCGACAAACAAGCTATGCTGCGAAATCTTGATGCCGTCAAACTCGATATTGAAAGAATGTCTGGTTGGCAAAAACTTGTTGACGAGCTTCAAAGAGTAAACCGCGCAGACCTCAAACCCATGCTGACCATGGAAAACGATAAATCCGAGTGGCAGAAAACTCTTGACCAGCATGATGCCGAAATGAAGAGCATCGCTGCTTATAATGAGAAGCTCGAAGCAGAAGTTGAGAAACTCAAAGAAGAGCTTGCCACTTCTTCCACTTCTTATTCTCAAAAAGAAGAAGTGCTTCAAAAACAGGTGAGGGATGCCCACGCTGGTCAAAGAGACGCCGAGGCCAAATTCGAAGCACAGCAAAAAGTTGTAGAAAGCTACCGCACTGATGTTGCTCAGTTGCGAGAAAGAACTAGCTCTCAGGACATGGTGATCGAAATATTAAAAGCTCGGCATTCCAAAGCTGAAAGAGAGCGTGTTGAAGCCATCGCCGGCAAAGCAGCAGCCGAAGAAGCTCATGAGGCGACTAAAGGCAACATCAGCTCTACTTTATTCGAGTTTTATTTACACAGTGTCCTGGGGCGCTGTAGCCTTTCGTTTTTGGGCCCGAAGTATGAGATTACTTTGGCCGAAGTGTGGGAGGCCGCACTTGATATGCTTGGAGGCACTGGCTATGCTGAGGCAGATCTTGAGGCGCACTATCTGGATGATGATGCGCGCGCCGCTCTTGCCATGGGGAAGGAGCAACTTGCTAGAGAGCGAGCTGGAACTGCAGATGGAGAACATTTAGGGAAGGCACATTCGGCTGACCTGACTCATCCTTCGATTTCGACCGATATTGATATTGTTGGCTCCAGTTCCCATTCTCCGCCTCCTGCTAAAGCTGTCATTGAAGGTGCAACCGCTCACACTGGAGATGAGACTCAAGAAAGCACTGAAGCACAGGATTTTGAAGTTGACGTAATAAAGCCTACTTCTCCAGGTAACCTCAATGCTGATCTTGCTCAAGTGGACCGCTTGTTTACTTCACATGAGCCTGATGAAATTTTTGATTATTACTTAAGTCTTGACGCGCCACTATCTCCTCTGTTTACGAGAGATACTGATTTTAACTTTTCTTCTTCTGTAGTGAGAACACCCAGTGCTGCGCAGACTCCTCCTCTTTCAGTTGTTCCACCTCCGTCCCTTCAAATTACTCCTGCTTCTCAGTCAGGGTCGCAGGAAGACCAAATAGAAGCCCTTCAAGGCTTGGACGACCCGGCCACTTTGCAAGAGCATAAGGCTGAGGAACTTGAAGAAGGTGAAAAGACTCCGGAGAAATCTCATACTGATGACACAAAGTTGTCTGAACTAAGAACTCTAGGCAGCGAGTCATCTTCAAAGAGGAGAGGCAAACGCACAACTTCAAGGAAGGGAAAGAAAAGCACTTCTACTGGTGAAGAGAAAGCGTAAGTGGACCCAACTGTAGCTCTTTCTCCTTCTTCCCCGACTCATTTAGGCCGGCTCCCAAAGCTAACTATTAGGCCAGGTGAAGGCTCTAAAGGTGGCGGGAAGAAGAAATAGCGAGTCTTACTTTTCCTTTCTTGTTTTGCTTTTCTGCTTGTATCGACTGGAGATTGTGCGGGTACCGGTCCCCGCTATTTTGAAACCTGCACATGTACAAAATTGTGTATAGTATAGAATAAAATGATTCTTTTTTACTTGTACAATCTTTTGAATGTATTTGTGAATGCATTTATTCCTCATTTTTGCACAAGTTTCTTCATTTTCTTTGTGTGACATTGCAATGAGTTTGTGGTATGTTGCTTGAGCGTTGCTTCTATTAACATAGCTATATTGTATTGTATTGTATTGTATTGCCCCCATACCACGTCTTATTGCAATCCCTTTCATTTGATAAAATTTTGGAGAACAGTTCTTCTGTTTCGAGAAGACTTGCACTCTTAAGTTGGAGAACACTTCTTTCATTTTGAGAAGGCTTGCACTCTTACTTTAGAGAATAACTTTTCCGATTTAAGGAAATGTTACTCTGCTTTTAGTAGAGTGTGCCTTGTATTGGAGAAGTCTTCTTGCTCTTTTTTTATTTTTTTTGAAAAAGTTTTTACACTTCACTTTCAGAGAAAGTCACTTTTATTATTATTATTATTTTTTGGCAAGTGGATTCTCCTACCGGTAAAGTGGGCCTCCGGAAAGGGCTTTGACCTGTTTCTGCCTCCGAAGAGGGCTTTTTTTGATTGTGCCTCTAGAGAGGGCTTTATTGTATATGTGCCTCTGGGGAGAGGGCTTTTTGTTTGTGCCTCTAGGGAGAGGGCTTTTGTTTGTGCCTCTGGGGAGACGGCTTTTGTTTTTTCCCTGTACGCGGGGAAGCGGGCCTCCGAAGAGGGATTTTTGGTTGTGCCTCTGGGGAGAGGGTTTTGTTTTTCCCTGTTCGCTGGGAAGCGGGCCTCCGAAGAGGGCTTTTTGGTTGTGCCTCTGGGGAGAGGCTTTTGTTTTTCCCTGTTCGTTGGGAAGCGGGCCTCCAAAGAGGGCTTTGGCACTTCAACTCTGGTGAAGTGGGCCTTCGTAGAGGGCTTTCCACATTTCAACTCTTGTGAAGTGTGTCTCCGAAGGGAGCTGTTTGCACTTCAAATCCTGGTGAAATATGTGCCTCCGAAGAGGTCTTTGGCACTTCAACTCTGGTGAAGTGGGCCTCCGGAGAGGGCTTTTGCCTCCGAAGAGGTCTTTGATTGCCTGGAAACTACTCTCTCATGGTTGAATGGATTCACGGGGCAGACAAAAGTTACTTAATTGGATGTTCGTTTGCACAAACGATCGCAGCTAGTTAACAAGGGCCCTCGGTGATTCCACCAATCTTTTTTGGTTGAGTAGAGAACTTTCTTTTTTCGGCGTGTCTCGTTAGAGGTCTTTATCCTCCGAAGAGTTGTGCCTCCGAAGAGGTCTTTGATTGGTAGGCTTGCCATGAAGGTTGCATCTCACGGTCAAGTGGATCATTGAGGCAGACGCAAGCTATCCAACCGGATGTTCAATTGCACAAACGATCACAATCAGCTAGCAAGGGCCTGATGCCTTCATTTTGGGAAGATGCCCCTTCGGTGGTTCCATCAACCTTTTTGTTGAGAGTTTTTGGCTGTTTTTTGTCTGCTCGCCCTTGTCTTTCCACCATCTGCCTCGTAGCGATTCCTTGTTATCGTTTCCAAGCACAAGCTCTTTTCCTTTGCAAGTTGTTTGCTTTTCTTTCTCCACAGAAGTGTATTTCATCGTTAAGTTAATCCACGGGATAGGCGCAAGCTACCTAATTGGATGTTTTGTTTGCAAAAACGATCGCAACCAGCTAGCAAGGGCCCGGAACCTTCGCTTTTGGGAAGGTGCCCCTTTGGTGGAATCACTAACTTTTTGTAAGAAGCACTTCTTATGTAGGGATTGAATCTGGAATTTGTTGTGGCTTGACACTCGCTTGTTGAGTGATTTGTAGGAATCGCTTGGCCTTGTGATGTGTTGAATAGGTAAGCTTTGCTTTGTTGGCCTGCAATGTTAAATCGACATTTTAGCAATATATTTAAGATATTTTCATATCGAAATAAAACAGGAATTTTACAATAGTAAAGAACACAAGATTTATAGTAAAATCAGTGTGAATCAATACAAGAATGATGCATCCATAATCATTGTACAAATTCAAGCATTGCTTTTAAGTAAAATATAGATGCAAATAATTGTTGTTTCTGGCTCTTTGGAATCGGATCTCAATGATTGAGTTTTGCCAGAGCTTGAATACTTTGCGAGAGAGTCCGCCTTTAGTCCGAAATTCTTTCTTGACTTGGCATAGATCAAATCGGGGCATATCTCAAAGCGTGAGAATATCTTTCCATCTGATCCCAACTTGAGCCTGCTGGGTGAGGACCCCTGTGATAACATTGATGATAGGCCTATCAGACTCATGTGTTGCAGCCCTCTTATCTGAGCCGGATTGATAAGCAGGAACTAGTTGCCCCTGGGTTGATGAGGTTGGGTCGTTTCTATTTCTCTTCACATATTATTGAAGTTTATTATGTCTTAACAGCTCCTCAATCAAACTCTTTAAATGGCGACATTCATTAGTGTAATGGCCCGGTTGATTGTGAAATCGACAAAATCTTTCATTATGTGCAACGTTTTTCCCAAGCCTCAACTTTTGTGGTTTTGGGTATTCAACAACATCCTTGGTTGCAAAAAAATATTCTCTGGAGTATCAGTCAAGGGAGTAAAATCTGAAGGTTCAAAGTGGCGAGCTTTCTTTGCATCTTTTTGCTTTTTCCCACCATTATTCTCCCTCTTCTGGCCATGAGATTCTTTTTTGTTAGGAGCAACATTGTTATTCCCAACTTCATTCACCACCATTTTTGCCGGCACAGGAAGGCTTTCAAGACGCATGAATTCATCGGCCTTTTTGTAGAATTTTTCAAGCGAATTTGGTTCTTTCGTCTTCAGCCATTTCCCGAATTCACTTGATTTGTCTATGGCTCGCATCAAGCAAGTGAGAATCATCCAAGGGTCGGCATTGTCAACTTTAGCTAAGGCTATCTTGAAGCGGTTTAAGAAAGACTTGAGTGGCTCCCCGGGGTTTTGCTCGAAGCTAGATAGTGACATTATATCCTTGGTATTTGAAGCATATAACCTGAAATGATCTTTGAATTTTCGAGTGAGGTCAGAAAATTGATCCACAGATCGAACAGGCAGCTTTGTGAACCAAAGTAGAGCCACTCCTTCCAAATACACCGGAAAGTACCGGCACTTGATCTCATCCGACGCTCTGGCACCAGTCATATGCCAGTCATACTTATATAAGAACTGGTTAGGGTCACTTGTGCCCCGATAGGCGGGAATGGTAGGAGGAACGAACTTCCTTGGAAATTCGGCTTTCAGGATTCTTTCAGTGAAAGGAGTCTTGCTTAGAGCAAAACCCCAGTCATTCTCATCTTCTTCCCTTTGCATGCTCTCTTCATGATTTGTCGAACCATTCTCGAAAGATACTCCTCATCGTCTAAAGGCCCCGTGGGACAGACGTCAACTACTTTTTTGGAAGCTTGTCTAGATAAACGTTCGCGAAGAGTTGTCTGCGGCCTTGAACCTCCAGCTTGGGGAGGTGCCCCTTCGGCGGTGTCAGCTGTCCTTTGAGGAATACTCTTTTCTTGAGAGACATGAACATCTTCAGCAAATATTTCTTCGTTGTTTTCTTGGTGACGGTTAGCTCTAAGTAAAGCGCTTATCCTGTCCAACATCAAAGTGTTCTAGGCTTCCATCTGTTGATACAACCCAGAGACAACGGCATCCAACTCCGCCCTTGTGACTCCAACACTAGAAACCGCTTGATTCGATGCGGGAGAAGTAGCGGTGTTGTCGTAAGCACTTCCGGATCTAGTAAATCTACCTTTTCTTCCAGGAGCCATAATCTCAGATAAACTTCTGGTTTTTAAAGAAAGTCGTTCAACAAATCTTTGCGGAGCAATGGTGAAAATACCCTGAGTTCAATTCTCGGTGAAAGCACCAAAATGTTAACGCTAAAAGTGAATGCTAACACCCTGGTGTAAGTAGTAAAAATGTGAAAGCACCACCTGTTGGTACGGGAACTTGAAATATGCAGAAAATAGCAGCAAAACAGTAAAGAGACATAGTTTTTATAGTGGTTCGGCTTAAAGTCAAGCCTACGTCCACTTTAATCCTCTTTATTGCTAATTCGATTACAAGTTTACAACGATCTTCAATTACAACACAACTAAGACAAGTAACTTGAACTTCAATGCATAAGAGTTCTTCGAATTCATGTTGAATGTGTTCGATCTCTCTTGAAGTCTGTTGAAGTTTCTTTGGTGTTTGAAGTGTCAGATGAGTCGAGAAAATAGCAGAGCATAGGCCTCTCAGAAATCAGCCAGAAGGTCCCCACTTCGGTGGTGTAGGCATGGTATTTATATGAGATTTCTGGAGTGAGTCGTAGGTCGTGAACGACCTAGGGTAGGTCGTAAGTCGCTAGCGACCTAAGGGAGAAGCGGCATAGGAAGTTGCGGCATAAGGAGTTGTCTTGGTTTACGCTAGGTCGCTAGGTCGCTAGGCCTTCAGGTCGTTCAACTTGCTGCTCATGTTAGCTTGCTCATGCCTTAGGTCGCTATTCCTTTAGCCTGATAGGTCGCACCCCTTATAGAATCACCAAGGCCTTTAGCCCATTAAGTTGTAGGTCGCTGGGTCGCGGTCTTCTGTAAGTCATTAAGTCGCGGTACCTTTTAGGTCGTTAGCCCTCTTCAGTAGTTAGGTCGCTTAGGTCGCTGAGTCATGAAATTGAGGAGTTAACATGGACCGATTCCAAGAAAATCAAAGAACGAATGTCCGCTTGGGGTAATTAGCCCACTTGGCCTTGTCAAGCCATCCTGTTTTAGTCATTTCAAATTTGCACAAGTGTTGGGGTCTACCCATCATTGTTCTCATTCTTTAAATCCAGCAAACGACGCCAAATCCAACCACTTCGTTCTGGAGTCTCCTCCGCATACACAGTTGTTAAAGTGGTTCCAATATTGATGTAAAGACCCACTTTTCTATACATTCTAAGCTGACAAATAATCATACATGTCAACTCAAATTGAAAAAAAGGTGGATTGTTAGGGGTAAGAAGAAAAGATAGAAGATAAGAAGAAAACTAAACAATACAAAATCTCATTGCGGAACGAATAATCTATAATATATCACAAGTCTTTACACAAAACAAAAACTGTATCTGCATAAATATTCAAACATTAATCATAGTACAACAGCCCATATAACAATGTGGACAGTTATAATAACTTGTCCTCATATACATAACACATAGCAGAAATAACCATGTACGTGAATACGTCTCTATCATCCATCTCATCTCCTGAGTTCCATAGCATCCTAACCTGAATGTGTAATATTCAGACTGACCCGAGAATTATAATAAAATAACACCGAGTCAATATGGAAAACAAGCATGAGAAACCACACTCATTTTGAATAATTACTATTTCAAAAATCCTTTGGAAAAACAAAGGTATCTCGTAAGACCACGTCACACATAAACACAACGGTTTTTACCTTACAATAATTAAAATATTTTATATCAAAATCATCTGATATTATAATAGTGTCTATAGAAAGTAAATTAGAAAATAGTTGAAATGTTTGCATCTCGCATTTCAGCAATATTTGTTATACTATCCAAACCGTATAGGCTCGTATGTAATGATCCCTGCCAACATTACAGTACACCTCTAGAAAAATGTACCGAGATCGTACGTAATGATCTTTGCCAACACAGGACTAGCCTATCCCTTACTAGATAGTAACGATGTAACAACCTTGGTTTTGGCGATTACCTGTAAATATTAAATTATAAGTGTGGTTATAATTTAATATGGTGAATTAAAAATAAATTTGAGATTTAAATTATTAATTTGGAATAAATAATGGATTTTGAAAATAAAATGTTAAAATAAAGTTTTGAAAACTTTATCTTGGAATTTTTGAGAATTATGAATGAAATATGATTTTATTTAGTGAAAATGCAATAATTCTAGTAATTATTGCCAAATGTTTCTTTTAATAATTTTTTAAGGAAGTATTTGATTTTTAAATGTGTTTATTTTAAATAAAAAGATGAAATTTGGTTTAAAAATAAGTTTTAGTTATAAAAGTGATGGAAAATGGCTTGTTTATTTTATTACATTAGAAAATTATTTTTCTGTAATTTTTGGTATTAAAAATGATGTTTTATGTAATTATTTATGTAAATTGGTTATTTGATTAAAAATTATAATTTCTGGTAATAAAAATATTTTATTTAACATGAAAATATGTTTACATAAATTTATTGTGTTAAAACTTTGTTGAAATATGTTGTTTAGATTTAATTACATAGATATATTTGTGTATGTTTGTCTTTATGTGAAAATTTCTTACATACGCTAATTAATTTCTTTAGTTTTAGGTCCAAAGCCTATTAGCTCATAACCAGAAAATGAGAAAAGCTTTCCTTATACGTTCATTATTTCTTCTCGTGGAAGCTAAAAGAAACAGAAAGAAAAGGAAGAAACTTTACCTTTTTCTCAATCTAAGCCAAATCACATTTTCTCTTCAATTTAATTTTTGTTGTTAATCAAATCAAAGAGAATTACAATAGGTAAACTACTTCAAACTAAAAATATTTCATCAAAACTCCATCTTGAAATTGGATTGTCTATAACATTGTTCTTTTGGTCTGCATGTTTCTATTTTGCTCATTTAAGGTTGTTGAAGCCAAATCCATCTCAAAGCTTGCATTTTTCAGCTGAAAATTTGGATTTTGCTTTTCATTTGCAAGGTGAGTTGCTGCTCACAAAATGCTAGCTGAAGCAAAGCTTCGAAATGCCAAAAACTGTGAAAATTTTGCTTTTGTATCTTATTTCTATACTCAGTTTTGTTTCTGTGATAAACTGATTTGGGTTACCACTTTACATGTCACATTATCTCAATTCCGGTAACGAAATACTATCAGATTTTCTTCTGATGATAATTCATATGTTCTAGATTAATTGCGCAAAATTTTAGAGCAAAACTCTTTTGTTTGATAGCTGAAAACTGATCTACAGTATCAATATGAAGCCAAGAAATCACCTACATAACATCGCGATCAGAAGGTTAACCCTAGATTACCTTGGATCAACCTGTAGTCGACCCAGATGCCCCTTAGGTCGACCCTAGGGTCCATTTATGGGTGTTAAAGGTCGACACCTAGGTCGACCTGGGCATTGAATTGTTCTACCCTGTATATTTTTGGTTCTGACTTCTTTTTCAATCCATTTTTCGACTTCTACTTAATGTTTTTGTAATAATGCCGAATGTGTTTCATGGCTATGATGCCTATCAATAGGCTAGCCAAGATTTTGGTGAATTTGAGATTCAAAATGAATCATATTTGAGTTGAATTCGAATGTTTGTTTTTGAGAATTTTCGATGTTTTTCTTTGATTTCGAGCACGGGTTTTTCCAAATAATTTGGAAATAATTTATAAAATAAATTGGCTTTTGAAATAATTATTATATAATATTTTAAAATTATTTTCAAGCTATAAAATCTATATATTCTCTATAACAATGGAATTTTAAGGTTTGTTTTCCAAAAACGATTTCGAAAAATTGTTTTGAGAGCTTGTTTTCTCAAATAACTTATTTTTTATATAAAATACACGTTTTTTTTCACTATTTGAGCGAATGAGAAGGAGAATTAAACGATTAGGCAAAACATGTGGTATGGCACATGTGCGTTTACCTTTTCGATTAATTCTCGATTTGTCTGTTTGATCGTTTTGACCTTCAGGTCGTATTTGCCGATGAGATGAGGAAATTTTTTTTACTGCTATCTGGTGTGGCATTAGCTAGTAGTTAGTAAACCGGTTGCTGAGAATGTATGGTATGGAACACAGTGTTGACACTTTTTGGGTTCTTATCTGAGAGTTTGTGACACATTTGTCTAAGAGACATATTTGCCAATACTGGACCTTCAAGTCATTTATCCTTCGGGATGTTTGTCTAAGAGACGTATTTTTTCTTTGGGATGTTGTCCTTCGGGATGTTTGTCTAAGAGACATGGTGCCTTATTTTGAGAGAACGGTACTTGGCGGGCTTCGGCCATAAGCACGTGCTATATCTTTGATATGATTTCATTGATTAATTGTGATTTTCTAAGTGTATCGCCTTTTTACATTATTGGCCATTTGAGCCATTCGAGACATTATATATGGCGATTCAACTTTTGAAATTGAACTCCTTGTCGAGTTCTATATTTGAGATTTGGGTTTGCCAACACTTGGCCTTTTTTTTGAATTTCTAATCTCCTATTTGGAGATATATATGTGTGTGTGTGTGTGTATGTGTATGTGTGTATGTGTTTGCCATTCTTGGCGTATCTTGAGTTTTGGGACTTCTATATTTAGAGAATATTTTTGTGATTGCCATTTATGGCGAGTTTTGAGTTTGAGATTTGGGATTCTCCTATTTTGGAGATATGGTTCATATAAACACTTTTAGTGGCTTTTGGGATATGCCGATGATATGAGGCATGCTTATACTTAATTGCTTTTATTGACGAGTTTATCTCTTTCTAGACGATATGCTTAAGGAATTAACTCATTTGTAGTGGTGACATGCTCTTACTATTGTTTCTTCTCATTCGAGAAGATACTTCACCTTTACCTTATGCTTCATATTATCACTTATCTTATTGAACTGATGTTTTTAGCTAGAACGACCTGTGTGTTTTATACTTGGGTCAGACCGAGTTTTTTTAGGTTAGGTACCTTCTTTTGGACTTAGCTTTGATGCTTCTACTTGGATATTAGTTTATCCCTTTTTGTGTAGCTTGTAGTCTTTTTATTTGACACTGATAATTATATTTTTGACTTGTTGTATATAGTGTGGTCTTCGAACCACTTATGATGTATCATTTTGTATCATATGGGTGATGTATCAGTGTACACGTATATATATATATGTTCTTATCTACTGTTCTGTGATGTAATGTATATTTAGTTGTTGCATTTTGTTCTGATAGATCCATTAGCCACATGTAGTTTTGTATTAAGCATTTATTAAATATTTCGATCCACTTGAGATTGAAAAAAAAGTTAGAGCATCAATCGACGTATTTAATAGATGTTTAAGACAAAGCTCTAGATGGTCGCTCCTAACCAATCCTATTCTCCACATTAGCAAACAATATTACCTAATAATACTCTTTGTTAATGTGGGCCTCGGGGTGGGGCATCACAGCTTGGTATCAGAGCTGAGTTTAGAACAAAATATGATAAACATAGAACAACAATTGAAGGAGCTTCTCTAATGCTCTTATCCTTGTGGTTCCCGAAGGGAATCATGATATTGTTGTCTACGCCAATGCTAGTCATTGTGGCCTCGGTGCCATGCTTATGCAGAGAAATTGTGTAGTTTCCTATACTTTCGGCCAATTACTTCCGAATGAAGTACGCTATGCCACTCATGACCTAAAGTTAGCTGCCATAGTCTTTGCCTTGAAGATTTGGCGTCGTTATCTATTAGGCGAGCGCTTCATTCTCTATACCGATCACAAATCGTTGAAATATCTATTCACCCAGAAGGAGCTTAATATGTGGCAACAGCGTTGGCTCGAGTTCCTTGCCTATTATGATTTCGATATCCAGTACACTCCTGGAAAGGGGAACCGAGTTGCTGATGCGCTAAGTCGCAAACACTCGACTGTTGTTTCCCTGATGTTAGTCGAGTGGGATGTTTTAGAGCCTCTATCACTTTGTAATATTCATTATCGTGCTCCAATTTATGATTCTCTTATTTTATTATTCAGCTTGGAAGCTCGACCTAACTTATTGGATCGTATTGCTAATGCTCAACGGCAAGATCCAGATCTTATGCATCTCATTCAGATATGTAAGTCTGAATCCCATGACGAGGAGTTGAGGGATTTCAGCACTGATACTTGTGGTTATCTTCGTAAGAAGAATCGATTGGTCATGTCTTGTGATTCTGATCTTGGGCGGGACATTTTTGATGATTGTCACTGTTCTAAGTATATTATTCATCCCGGTAGTAGCAAGACGTATGCCAATATGAGTCGCTTTTATTATTTGGAAGGCATGAAGCACGATGTGGCAAGTATGCGAGTAACTGCATGACTTATCAACTCATCAAAGCTGAGCATCAGCGTCCTAGTGGTCTTCTTTAGCCTCTCAAGGTCCCGTTTTGAAAATGGGATCAAATCTCTACGAATTTCATTGATGGCCCATCTCGTTTGAGATCGGGCCATTGCAATATTGGGGTTATTGTTGATCGCCTTACTAAGTCTGCTCATGTAACGACCCGGAATTTTCGAAGCCGAAAATTCCAGATAGTTATGAAAAAGAAGAAAGAGATAGAAGAAGAAGAACAGAAACACCCAACAACTCACATTCGCAGCGGATAAAATATAATAAATAATAACAGTTTACAAAGAAATATTATAACTGTCGATTACATTCAATATACATCAGAGTTTCACATAATATACAGTCACTGAATATTTACAATTATCAAGACTCAGATTAACAATAATATAAATACAGCGGAAAACTCTATACGATATTGCCATCCAGCTCGCCTCCTGAGCTCCAGAACGTACCTACGTGAAAATCTGTAATACTCGGTCTGACCCGAGCATTACACCAAAGTAACACCCGGGTCAGGCTGGAAACCAGCGTGAGTAAACCCAACTAACAAGGAATACCAAAACAATCAACTTATATAAACCCGGTGTAACATATGTCAATTCATCCAATTCACAATTTTCTATAGACAAGGCTTATTTCACATATAAATTTTCTAAGTACCAAACTTAGATAAATTAATCTGATTTTATTCCACCCTATTGATTTCTCAAATCAATTTATAAAATTCGAAGTGGTTTCGGGTATTTCCCAATACCCGAATCTGGTCTCTTCGATACTCATGTTATTCTAACCCAAGGTATTCAATGAAATACACAACATCCCTATCAGGGATACCCACTCATCCAAACATTCAATACCATTTACTCATTCATAAGCAAAACTTAATCTCATAAAAATCATTTCAATTGATTCTAATTGAATTTCAAACTTAAATCACTTTGATTCCTTCATTCAATATTAATTAATTCCAAATCAATTAAGTAGTCAGCCCTTCACTATTCATCCTAATTAATCGCCCTGGATTAATTATTTTTCAATTTCATTCAAATAATTACCTTAAATTAACTTTATAATATTAATTGGTCTCAACTAGGATCATTAAATAATCTTAATTAATCACCCCGGATTAATTATCCTTCCAATATTCCATTCAAGTAAGTAACTTTAATTAATTCCACGTTATTAATTCTTCTTACCAAATCAATAAGTAATCTTTAATTATTTCTTAAATTTATTAACTATTTAAATTTCATTAACCCTTAATTACTTACATTAATTAATCTCTCATAAGTCACTTATTTATTAATGGATAAGTCTTAATTAATCAAATCTTTAATTACATCACTATTATTTTTTTGTATAAGTTGAGGATTACCAATTATATTTTAATTTATCCTAATCAAATTTAATTACCTTAATTAAACCACAATATTAATCATTTTCGATTAATTCCAAACGATAATTAACTTTACTTTTATTTTCTTCATTTAGTGATCAATTACTCCTTAATTAACCATCTTAATTTATTCCTTGATTAATTTCACAAAGTAATTTTATTTTATTAATTACATTAAGTAATTATCTATCAAACCATTCATTGATTTTTCTAAATTAATTCGACTAAATTAACTTAACCAAAATGAATTCAACCTTTACTTACTAAATAAATCAACTCGATTTATTCATTAATTTAATTAATAAATTATCCATTTCAATTACCCTAATGATTTTGATAAATCACATATCATCAAACTTTTTATTTTAATTTAAGTTTAAACAATTTAAAACCCGAATATTTCGAGTCAAACCACAGTTAACTCGAGAACCAAGCAAAACCAAGATCACATCAACAGCAGTGCATATCAAAACAACTCAACCAATCATCCAATTATTTAAATTCAACCATTTAAATTTTAATTAGTCAGTTTCTCTTTAATTGCTTAACTGATTAATTTAATAACCTTAATCACCCAAACCTATTTTAAATTAAAGATAGGTCATTTATCTTAATTATCTTCTAAATTATATCACTTTAAATCTTATTTTATAAATCTGGGATTTAATTATCATTTATCAATAATTTAACTTAAGATCTTTAAGTTCTATTAAGATAAACTTTTTATTTTCTTAATTTCTCCTTAATCATGCTATTAATAAAATTTCAAATGTGACCTAAGAACCTACCTGCTCGGTTTAAAATAAATATACAATCATTCATCAGCGAGAAACTCACCAAAATGCTGACGACATCCCCGAAGCTGTTCGACCAAAATCAGATCGGCGACTCCTCAAGTCGAATTTCCTCCATTGCAGCGCCGCCCTTACACCTCAACCCCACACGGCTTCTTCCAGCGACGTCCCTCAACCCCGATACCTTACAGTATGACTGCCATGCCCAACCCAAACTCGGTGACAATCCCCTCACAACCCCGACTCATCTTCCCTGCTGTTGCTCCCACCGAAGTCAGTGACTGTCGAACCATTTCCCAAATCTCATTCCCCCAAATCCAACAAAAGACAAGCTTCCACGATACTGCTAATCATCACGGCTCCCCTCCCTCAACCGCCTACCCTCAGCAACTCTCCACGAGCACGCCGCTCAACTCGCGCCCTATCCAGAACCCAATCGAACACCGCCTCCGAGGCTATCACAATCCATACTTCCCACACCCTTTCATGCTGCCCTCACAAGCAACTCGCGAACCATCCCCTTCAGCTCGTTCCATTCGCGATTTCCACTCGCGATTCGCGTCCGCCATTTTTTTTTAATTAGCCGGAGACGCAAATGATTTTGGGAAATTAAGCAGGCTCGGCTTCGGCCATTTCTATTTTTATTTTATTTTTGAGTTCGATGAATTGAAGGGCGAGTAACTAAATAGAGGGAAGCGACATGAATACGAATTGGAGCGAACGATTGTCGCCCTTGATTTGATTTTGGCTTCTGAGGGAAGACAAGGAGTACGTGCTTTCTGCAGAGAGTATGTCGGCTTGCTCTGAAAGAAGATGGCTGAAATGAAAGAACGGTGGTTGGTTGATTTTTTTTATTATTATTACTATTAAATCGATTTAAAATAATTCCTAAGCGTTACGAGCTGCCAGGGTCAAACGACAACTCCACTTGCTATGAAAATTGAATCCGATAATAACTAGCTATTACGGATCCAATGAAACTAGTTTCGTCGAAATCTAAGACTGTGCCTCGGAAGGCTATTTTTAAATTCAATTTAAACGGTATAAATTTCAAAATTGAACAAAACACTTCCAATTTCAATTTTAACACTTTTACTTCCTCCAGTATCATTATTAAAATTTTTTATAAGCCTTCACATTATTTTAAACTGGCTTACAATTTCAGATTCAACAATTCACCCAATTTCAATTATTAAATTCAATATTTAAACTATAAAATTCAATAATTTAACTATCACGTAAATATTGATATCTGGCATTCAAGTTAAAAATTAACTTGTCAATAATTTAAAATAAATTAACTATTCATATTTAAATTGCTAGAAAGGCCGGGTCGTCACATTCCTCCCCCCTTAAAAGAATTTCGTCCCCGAAATTACTAATTAGGAAGAATGGTCCAATACCCGTTTACTTTTTCCCAAACTTACAACTCAACATCCTACCAATTGTCTTTTATTACAGCCTCAATATCACCTCAACCAATTTCCCAAAACCTTCTATAGTTTTCAAACAAAACCCTCTTGCTCAATCATTTAGATTTCAATTTAAAATCAAGTTTTTAATTATCAAAATTTTCTCAAAAATTTTCTAACTCTCTAAATCTTCGAAAATTTTTGCCAGCGTCTCCTTTGCGCGGCTAGCTCGGTACAACTACAAAAGGCCTCTACGGGCTCCCAAATCCCAAAAAGAAAACAAAAGCCAAGTGGCTACATCAAAAACCCAATCCAATTCCATACAGATATTTAAATACATACCTTTTGTCGGGCAATTCACATTTATCATTTGGAATCAAATCCAATTTCCTTTTTCCTTTTATAATACCTGCATACTGCTCAGCACTAATATCCAATCACAATATTCCAAAATCATTTTATACATCTCTTTACATAAGTTTCATACCCACTTCTATTCAAATTAGCTTCCACCATTTCATATGAATTCAATTTATTTTCAAATTTTAATACTGAGTTGTATCTTTCATTTAAACTGATTCATATTAATTTCATTTACTAGTTTACTTTGATTTTCAATTTGAAATTGTTTTGTCGATAACCAAAAATTTTCTAACTCCCAAAATTTTCAGAAAATTTTGGCAGAGTTTCCTTTGTACGGAGGAGCTTTTGCAATTTGACAAGAGATATAAATATGTATACATCGACCCACCCGGTCGGAAAAAGCAAAAACAGTTCATATTTCCTATTTTCATTGCGTAGGCGTACCTTATTTAGCATTTTAAGCAAGCAGCTTATTTATTTTAGCAATTAGCGCAATCCAAATCAACCAAACAGCTCCCTGGTACCTGTACTTGCTCAATTTAAATATGTAAGTGCCATATATTCAAAATTTATTAGCTTTTCCCTTGCCTTCAATAGCTAAACACATGTATATCATAAGCAACAAGCACCAAAACCCCTCCATAAGAGATTTATATAATCTTCAAACTGATTCAATTGCTTTTAACCAATTCATAGAATTTAATTAAATCTCGTTTACGTTAAACGACAATCATTTCTACGCAACTAGATAATATTCATGTGAATCAGTAATTACTTAAGTCTTATAACCAATTAAAATTGATTCCAACTCAATTTTATTTAATTCCAATCCAGTTTAATTTATTCACACCTATTTATTTAATTCGCCACATTCCATTCTTGTATATTACTAGTCATTCCCAAATTAACTCAATCCAAGCTTTAATTAACGGGCTTTCATCCTTATTCGAAGTCAAGTTTCCAAAATTTTAAACTTACATTAATTTACTTTAATTTATTCCAACATCAAACTTAAGTTTGCTTCTATATGATTCTTATTTAAACAATTTCCATCAAATACAATTAGCCCATCCATTTTAAATTTTAATTTCAAATTCACTTCACAATATATCAAAATAATACCCAAGCACCAACTTAACTCATTTATACTTCAAATTAATATGCCACCGACTTAAGTCCAGTCTAATAATCCAATTCCAACCACATCTTTGATTTGGTCTTTATTAAATCAGACTTCATCCATTATTATCTAATTCAATTAACTCATTTTAACTTTTTAATTTACCATTTAATTCATTATCAAATTTATTTTATTAATACAAGGCCATTCTCAATTAGTTCTGCTTACCTGGGTTTTGTTTGCATCTCTAACCATTTCTATTATAATTTACTTCATTTCATTCTACAACATTTCCATCATATCAAATTTACTTGCAAATTTCATTAAATATTATTCAAATCACACTTGGATTTTATTTGCAATTCAAACCATCACATTTTTCAATCCAACTCTATTTCATTTTTATTTTACAATATCTCCTCTTATTTAATTCATTATCAAACCCAAGTCGAATTCTATTTATAACTCGAATTCATTTCCAAACTTCATTATCTACTTACAATCCATTTTAGTTATCCAGGTTAAATTTATTAACATTCTCTATTAAATAATTTATTTAGATAATTAGCTTACTTCCACTTTTAATTCAACATTGGATTTTTAATTACAAAGAATCACTTCATTAAAATTTCCCGAGTTTCAATTTTATTTTACAATTTCAGTTTGAACTTCCCTTGATTTTCCAAAATTTCATCTCCTTTATTTTAAAATTTTAGAAATGCCTATAAAATCTCATAATAATATTAAAATAGATTTTATAAAATATTTCTTGTAACTCGATGTCTCAACCAGTCCATCCTTGTTCTCACAGAAATTCAGTCATACGTTGATCAGGCGTAGGACCGAAAATCTATAAGTACTTGGTAAACCCATTTTCAACACCCAGTGAAAATATTTGGAAAATAATTTTATTGAAAATATTGAAAGCATTTTGAAATAGAGGAAATATCTTTGGTGACAATGCTCTGAAAATTATCACCCCATCCATGGTCACAGTTACATACCAGGGTTACGTTGCAGTCACAACAAAAGTCCATGTAACGGCAGGCTCTCCGCGGCCTCTCGATTACGCCATGGATCCCACACAACAGATCACAGTTACATCCAGGGTTACGTTGCCATAGCAGCAAAAGTCCATGTAACTGCAGGCTCTCCGCGGCCTCTGATTTCGCTGTCGAAATGAAACTTCTCCACTCCTACATAGGTCGCAGTCTACCGAGATAAACTCAAACGCAGACTGTTGGCTCTCAGCGGCACACACGACTTTCGCAATGTTACCATAGGTCACAGTTACATCCTGGGTTACGTTGCAGTCACAACAAAAGTCCATGTAACTGTTGGCTCTCCGCTGCACACACGACTTACGCTATGGTAACTCACTCATAATCCTCAGGAACTAGTTTTGTCCGGACTCCTCACGGATCAACTTTAGAACCCCCCTTGGGGCTCAAGGCAGCACCACCCAGTGGCACTCCTGAGAAGTCTATTTCAAGGAAGCGCCTTTTTCCCCAGAGCTATCATCAAAACACTTTATACTATACATATAGTATCTTCAAATCATACACCTAGTATGATATTATGCAAAGCTCCTTTACACCAAAATCTATTATCCAAAATCGATAATTCTCAAACTAGGCTTTCCAAATTCAATATTGATTTTACCCAAAAATCAAAAGCCTTTCCAAATCCAAAAGTTCCCAAAACCTTTTCCAAAATCCTCATAAGATCCTTTATATATAAATTTTTAAAACTTTGGATCTTTTCAAACTTGTATAAAATTCCTTTTATACTTCAAACATTTTCAAAAACCATTTCTTCCAGCAATAGATTCAACAAGGGAAGAATATATAACAAAGATATAACTTTGTTTATCCAAAATCAAATATTCACATTTGATTATTCTTTCCAATATCAATTTCCTTTCTATTTACATTCACTTAAATTTTCCATTCACTTATTCACATTTGCCTTAATCCTTATTTGGATTATTACCTCAATTCTTATCCCAGTTGGGTATTTAATCAATAACAGTTTGAACTCCGACCAGTTTATATGTAAGAAATAGCTTGAAATTTTTAAAAGTATAGATAAGTAGTTGAAAAATAATTAATAGTTTGCAAAATAATTGTAAAATAGTTAACTAATTATAAAATAGTTGGAAAATAGTTAAATAGTTATAGAAATCTTAAATAATTTCGAAATAGTTATAAAATAGAAATTAATTCGTAACTTAGTTGAAAATCAATAATTAGTTTATAAAACAGTTGTAAAATAGTTAAAGAGTTCCAAAAGTAGTGACAAAACCAGTATAAAATAGTTTAGGTTTTAAAAAGAAAGTTGTATAGTAAATATATAAGAAAATAGATTTGAAAACTATTTATATTAAAGCAATTTACATTGAAAATGATCTAGAGTCAAAACTGTTCACTTCCCCAACAATTCAATTTAAATTTCCACTCCATTTAAATTAACCCAATCCCAATTTAATTTACTCCAATTTCCATTGGACTTGATTCATTCCCAATTCAAATTGAATTGATTCTCGACTCCTTTCTAACTTCAAATCAAATTCCATTTGACCTTTAAATTTGTACAACTTTAAATATAATTTCAATTTTACATCTTCTATTTATAATCAATTACATTCACATTTGCTTTTAACTCGGAATTATACATTTTATTATTCCATAAACATTTTAATCAAGATCCCAAAGTTTAAACAAATTTCCAAAATTTCAATATCACCTTAGAATTCAACTATATCCAAAATTCTTTGGCAAATTCAATTATCCCTTTGGATTTCAAAACCAAACCCAGTTCACAAACAATTCCAATTTAAAACAATTCGGTAGCAATTTCTCTTCTAGAAACTCGAAAATGAACTTCGATGATGCTGCAGTCATCACCGACTTTATTTTCCAGTGACCAAAAGAGTTCAATGCTTTTATCTCTCTAAAAACACTTCCAAATATTTTTGATTTCAAATCTCCCAAATTTCAAACACAAAAATATTTTTGAAATAATACTATTCTTTCTTCAAAACCCTTGGAAACCACTTTCAAACCCAAAGGAATTTTAATTTTTTCCCAAAATTCCAAACTCCCAATCCATCAAATTCATATTTAAACATTCCTCTGGAATTTTCATCTTACATTATTTCAAATATTCTCTGGAATTCTATTTCAACTTATAATCTCATTTATTTATAAAGTATTTCAATTAATAAATTACATTTACAATTTATATTTCAAATTCCTTTTTGATTTTTAAACCAATTTCACTTAAATTACAATTCCAAAATTATTCTAATTACTTTGGATTAGTATCCATTCAATTGAACCCACTTCAATTTCAATCATTTCAATTCAATCCAGTTCAAATCTTCCATTCAATTTTTGAACTTATACATCTTCCATCCCAAATCCAATTAATCCAAATCGGATTCAATTTGAATGAGTTCAATTCCAACTTCAAATTTAAACCATCTCGAATTATATAATTCGAGCTAAGTTCTCAAAGATTGGTTTAACCTTTTTAAACCAAATTTAAATTTGTTCGTTTAAAGTTTCAAACAATTCTAATTTCTGAGTTCTAATTCTAGAACTTCATTTTTAATTAATTTAAATTTTAATTTGGTTGTATTATATTCCTACTTAACTTAATTACAATAATTTAACACCCAATTACCTTAATATTTATTAGAAGGAAATATTGCTTTACATATCAAAATATACTATTATATAAAATCATTTAAAATCTTTATAAATAACAAGTACGCTCTCTCATATATATATATATACACACTCAACTCATTCTAGAGTACTACAGACTCCATTCAATGAGTAATCCCCACCAGAGCCAAGGTTCTCGCTTAACCTTTCAGCTCTGATACCAACTGTAACGACCCGGAATTTTCGAAGCCGAAAATTTCAGATAGTTATGAAAAAGAAGAAAGAGATAGAAGAAGAAGAACAGAAACACCCAACAACTCACATTCGCAGCGGATAAAATATAATAAATAATAACAGTTTACAAAGAAATATTATAACTGTCGATTACATTCAATATACATCAGAGTTTCACATAATATACAGTCACTGAATATTTACAATTATCAAGACTCAGATTAACAATAATATAAATACAGCGGAAAACTCTATACGATATTGCCATCCAGCTCGCCTTCTGAGCTCCAGAACGTACCTACCTGAAAATCTGTAATACTCGATCTGACCCGAGCATTACACCAAAGTAACACCCGGGTCAGGCTGGAAACCAGCGTGAGTAAACCCAACTAACAAGGAATACCAAAACAATCAACTTATATAAACCCGGTGTAACATATGTCAATTCATCCAATTCACAATTTTCTATAGACAAGGCTTATTTCACATATAAATTTTCTAAGTACCAAACTTAGATAAATTAATCTGATTTTATTCCACCCTATTGATTTCTCAAATCAATTTATAAAATTCGAAGTGGTTTCGGGTATTTCCCAATACCCGAATCTGGTCTCTTCGATACTCATGTTATTCTAACCCAAGGTATTCAATGAAATACACAACATTCCCTATCAGGGATGCCCACTCATCCAAACATTCAATACCATTTACTCATTCATAAGCAAAACTTAATATCATACAAATCATTTCAATTGATTCTAATTGAATTTCAAACTTAAATCACTTTGATTCCTTCATTCAATATTAATTAATTCCAAATCAATTAATTAGTCAGCCCTTCACTATTCATCCTAATTAATCGCCCTGGATTAATTATTTTTCAATTTCATTCAAATAATTACCTTAAATTAACTTTATAATATTAATTGGTCTCAACTAGGATCATTAAATAATCTTAATTAATCACCCCGGATTAATTATTCTTCCAATATTCCATTCAAGTAAGTAACTTTAATTAATTCCACGTTATTAATTCTTCTTACCAAATCAATAAGTAATCTTTAATTATTTCTTAAATTGATTAACTATTTAAATTTCATTAACCCTTAATTACTTACATTATTAATCTCTCATAAGTCACTTATTTATTAATGGATAAGTCTTAATTAATCAAATCTTTAATAACATCATCATTTTTTTTGTATAAGTTGAGGATTACCAATTATATTTTAATTTATCCTAATCAAATTTAATTACCTTAATTAAACTACAATATTAATCATTTTCGATTAATTCCAAACGATAATTAATTATACTTTTATTTTCTTCATTTAGTGATCGATTACTCCTTAATTAACCATCTTAATTTATTCCTTGATTAATTTCACAAAGTAATTTTATTTTATTAATTACATTAAGTAATTATCTATCAAACCATTCATTGATTTTTCTAAATTAATTCGACTAAATTAACTTAACCAAAATGAATTCAACCTTTACTTACTAAATAAATCAACTCGATTTATTCATTAATTTAATTAATAAATTATCCATTTCAATTACCCTAATGATTTTGATAAATCACATATCATCAAACTTTTTATTTTAATTTAATTTTAAACAATTTAAAACCCGAATATTTCGAGTCAAACCATAGTTAACTCGAGAACCAAGCAAAACCAAGATCACATCAACAGTAGTGCATATCAAAACAACTCAACCAATCATCCAATTATTTAAATTCAACCATTTAAATTTTAATTAGTCAGTTTCTCTTTAATTGCTTAACTGATTAATTTAATAACCTTAATCACCCAAACCTATTTTAAATTAAAGATAGGTCATTTATCTTAATTATCTTCTAAATTATATCACTTTAAATCTTATTTTATAAATCTGGGATTTAATTATCATTTATCAATAATTTAACTTAAGATCTTTAAGTTCTATTAAGATAAACTTTTTATTTTCTTAATTTCTCCTTAATCATGCTATTAATAAAATTTCAAATGTGACCTAAGAACCTACCTGCTCGGTTTAAAATAAATATACAATCATTCATCAGCGAGAAACTCACCAAAATGCTGACGACATCCCCGAAGCTGTTCGACCAAAATCAGATCGGCGACTCCTCAAGTCGAATTTCCTCCATTGCAGCGCCGCCCTTACACCTCAACCCCACACGGCTTCTTCCAGCGACGTCCCTCAACCCCGATACCTTACAGTATGACTGCCATGCCCAACCCAAACTCGGTGACAATCCCCTCACAACCCCGACCCATCTTCCCTGCTGTTGCTCCCACCGAAGTCAGTGACTGTCGAACCATTTCCCAAATCTCATTCCCCCAAATCCAACAAAAGACAAGCTTCCACGATACTGCTAATCATCACGGCTCCCCTCCCTCAACCGCCTACCCTCAGCAACTCTCCACGAGCACGCCGCTCAACTCGCGCCCTATCCAGAACCCAATCGAACACCGCCTCCGAGGCTATCACAATCCATACTTCCCACACCCTTTCATGCTGCCCTCACAAGCAACTCGCGAACCATTCCCTTCAGCTCGTTCCATTCGCGATTTCCACTCGCGATTCGCGTCCGCCATTTTTTTTTAATTAGCCGGAGACGCAAATGATTTTGGGAAATTAAGCAGGCTCGGCTTCGGCCATTTCTATTTTTATTTTATTTTTGAGTTCGATGAATTGAAGGGCGAGTAACTAAATAGAGGGAAGCGACATGAATACGAATTGGAGCGAACGATTGTCGCCCTTGATTTGATTTTGGCTTCTGAGGGAAGACAAGGAGTACGTGCTTTCTGCAGAGAGTATGTCGGCTTGCTCTGAAAGAAGATGGCTGAAATGAAAGAACGGTGGCTGGTTGATTTTTTTTATTATTATTACTATTAAATCGATTTAAAATAATTCCTAAGCGTTACGAGCTGCCAGGGTCAAACGACAACTCCACTTGCTAAGAAAATTGAATCCGATAATAACTAGCTATTACGGATCCAATGAAACTAGTTTCGTCGAATTCCGAGACTGTGCCTCGGAAGGCTATTTTTAAATTCAATTTAAACGGTATAAATTTCAAAATTGAACAAAACACTTCCAATTTCAATTTTAACACTTTTACTTCCTCCAGTATCATTATTAAAAATTTTTATAAGCCTTCACATTATTTTAAACTGGCTTACAATTTCAGATTCAACAATTCACCCAATTTCAATTATTAAATTCAATATTTAAACTATAAAATTCAATAATTTAACTATCACGTAAATATTGATATCTGGCATTCAAGTTAAAAATTAACTTGTCAATAATTTAAAATAAATTAACTATTCATATTTAAATTGCTAGAAAGGCCGGGTCGTCACATTCCTCCCCCCTTAAAAGAATTTCGTCCCCGAAATTACTAATTAGGAAGAATGGTCCAATACCCGTTTACTTTTTCCCAAACTTACAACTCAACATCCTACCAATTGTCTTTTATTAAAGCCTCAATATCACCTCAACCAATTTCCCAAAACCTTCTATAGTTTTCAAACAAAACCCTCTTGCTCAATCATTTAAATTTCAATTTAAAATCAAGTTTTTAATTATCAAAATTTTCTCAAAAATTTTCTAACTCTCTAAATCTTCGAAAATTTTTGCCAGCGTCTCCTTTGCGCGGCTAGCTCGGTACAACTACAAAAGGCCTCTACGGGCTCCCAAATCCCAAAAAGAAAACAAAAGCCAAGTGGCTACATCAAAAACCCAATCCAATTCCATACAGATATTTAAATACATACCTTTTGTCGGGCAATTCACATTTATCATTTGGAATCAAATCCAATTTCCTTTTTCCTTTTATAATACCTGCATACTGCTCAGCACTAATATCCAATCACAATATTCCAAAATCATTTTATACATCTCTTTACATAAGTTTCATACCCACTTCTATTCAAATTAGCTTCCACCATTTCATATGAATTCAATTTATTTTCAAATTTTAATACTGAGTTGTATCTTTCATTTAAACTGATTCATATTAATTTCATTTACTAGTTTACTTTGATTTTCAATTTGAAATTGTTTTGTCGATAACCAAAAATTTTCTAACTCCCAAAATTTTCAGAAAATTTTGGCAGAGTTTCCTTTGTACGGAGGAGCTTTTGCAATTTGACAAGAGATATAAATATGTATACATCGACCCACCCGGTCGGAAAAAGCAAAAACAGTTCATATTTCCTATTTTCATTGCGTAGGCGTACCTTATTTAGCATTTTAAGCAAGCAGCTTATTTATTTTAGCAATTAGCGCAATCCAAATCAACCAAACAGCTCCCTGGTACCTGTACTTGCTCAATTTAAATATGTAAGTGCCATATATTCAAAATTTATTAGCTTTTCCCTTGCCTTCAATAGCTAAACACATGTATATCATAAGCAACAAGCACCAAAACCCCTCCATAAGAGATTTATATAATCTTCAAACTGATTCAATTGCTTTTAACCAATTCATAGAATTTAATTAAATCTCGTTTACGTTAAACGACAATCATTTCTACGCAACTAGATAATATTCATGTGAATCAGTAATTACTTAAGTCTTATAACCAATTAAAATTGATTCCAACTCAATTTTATTTAATTCCAATCCAGTTTAATTTATTCACACCTATTTATTTAATTCGCCACATTCCATTCTTGTATATTACTAGTCATTCCCAAATTAACTCAATCCAAGCTTTAATTAACGGGCTTTCATCCTTATTCGAAGTCAAGTTTCCAAAATTTTAAACTTACATTAATTTACTTTAATTTATTCCAACATCAAACTTAAGTTTGCTTCTATATGATTCTTATTTAAACAATTTCCATCAAATACAATTAGCCCATCCATTTTAAATTTTAATTTCAAATTCACTTCACAATATATCAAAATAATACCCAAGCACCAACTTAACTCATTTATACTTCAAATTAATATGCCACCGACTTAAGTCCAGTCTAATAATCCAATTCCAACCACATCTTTGATTTGGTCTTTATTAAATCAGACTTCATCCATTATTATCTAATTCAATTAACTCATTTTAACTTTTTAATTTACCATTTAATTCATTATCAAATTTATTTTATTAATACAAGGCCATTCTCAATTAGTTCTGCTTACCTGGGTTTTGTTTGCATCTCTAACCATTTCTATTATAATTTACTTCATTTCATTCTACAACATTTCCATCATATCAAATTTACTTGCAAATTTCATTAAATATTATTCAAATCACACTTGGATTTTATTTGCAATTCAAACCATCACATTTTTCAATCCAACTCTATTTCATTTTTATTTTACAATATCTCCTCTTATTTAATTCATTATCAAACCCAAGTCGAATTCTATTTATAACTCGAATTCATTTCCAAACTTCATTATCTACTTACAATCCATTTTAGTTATCCTTACAGTATGACTGCCATGCCCAACCCAAACTCGGTGACAATCCCCTCACAACCCCGACCCATCTTCCCTGCTGTTGCTCCCACCGAAGTCAGTGACTGTCGAACCATTTCCCAAATCTCATTCCCCCAAATCCAACAAAAGACAAGCTTCCACGATACTGCTAATCATCACGGCTCCCCTCCCTCAACCGCCTACCCTCAGCAACTCTCCACGAGCACGCCGCTCAACTCGCGCCCTATCCAGAACCCAATCGAACACCGCCTCCGAGGCTATCACAATCCATACTTCCCACACCCTTTCATGCTGCCCTCACAAGCAACTCGCGAACCATCCCCTTCAGCTCGTTCCATTCGCGATTTCCACTCGCGATTCGCGTCCGCCATTTTTTTTTAATTAGCCGGAGACGCAAATGATTTTGGGAAATTAAGCAGGCTCGGCTTCGGCCATTTCTATTTTTATTTTATTTTTGAGTTCGATGAATTGAAGGGCGAGTAACTAAATAGAGGGAAGCGACATGAATACGAATTGGAGCGAACGATTGTCGCCCTTGATTTGATTTTGGCTTCTGAGGGAAGACAAGGAGTACGTGCTTTCTACAGAGAGTATGTCGGCTTGCTCTGAAAGAAGATGGCTGAAATGAAAGAACGGTGGCTGGTTGATTTTATTATTATTATTATTATTAAATCGATTTAAAATAATTCCTAAGCGTTACGAGCTGCCAGGGTCAAACGACAACTCCACTTGCTACGAAAATTGAAATCCGATAATAACTAGCTATTACGGATCCAATGAAACTGGTTTCGTCGAATTCCGAGACTGTGTCTCGGAAGGCTATTTTTAAATTCAATTTAAACGGTATAAATTTCAAAATTGAACAAAACACTTCCAATTTCAATTTTAACACTTTTACTTCCTCCAGTATCATTATTATAAATTTTTATAAGCCTTCACATTATTTTAAACTGGCTTACAATTTCAGATTCAACAATTCACCCAATTTCAATTATTAAATTCAATATTTAAACTATAAAATTCAATAATTTAACTATCACGTAAATATTGATATCTGGCATTCAAGTTAAAAATTAACTTGTCAATAATTTAAAATTAATTAACTATTCATATTTAAATTGCTAGAAAGGCCGGGTCGTCACGGCTCACTTCATTCCTATTAAGTCTAATAGGACCGCTTCTCATCTGGTCAAGCTATATATTAAGGAAATCGTGAGACTTCACGGTATTCCTAGTTCTATTGTTTATGACCGTGATCCACTCTTTACAAGTCATTTCTAGCGGAGTCTTCAGGAAGCTTTGGGAACAAAGCTTAATTTCAACACAGCATATCATCTGTAGTCTGATGGACAGACTAAATGGGTGAATCGTATTCTTGAGGATCTTCTTCGTGCTTGCGTTTTGGATTTTGGTGGTAGTTAGGAGGACCACTTACCGCTTGTAGAGTTCTCCTACAACAACAATTTTTAGTCTAGTATCGGTATGGCTCCTTTAGAAGCCTTATACGGAAGGCCATGTCTATCACCTTCTTGTTGGTTGGAATCAGGGGAGAAGCTTGTTTTAGGCCCCGATTCTATTCGTGAAGCTTCGGAGAAGATTATTCTTATCCGTCAAAGAATGAAAGAGGCACAGAGCCGTCAGAAATTCTATGCGAACAACCGTAGGAAGCCTCTCGAGTTCTTTATTGGCAATCTTGCCTATATCCGTGTATCTTCTTTGAAGGGGGTAATGCGTTTCAGTAGGACTGGAAAATTAGCTCCTCGCTTTATATGATCGTTTCCTATCACTAAACGCATTGGCCCTATGGCTTATAGAGTTTCACTTCCAACTCATCAATCTGGCATTCATGATGTGTTACACACCTCTCCGCTTTAGAAGTGTCTTCGAGAGTCGGATTCTATTATCGATTCTATTGATCTGCAAGAGCTTCAGATCTCAACTAATCTATCCATTGTGCAGCAACCTATTCGCGTTCTTTCTTTGGATGTGAGACGCTTTCGAAATAAGGGCGTGCCGCCTTCGAAATAAGGGCATGGCGCTCGTGAAAGTTCAATCGTCCGCAAAATCCCAACGAATGCACTTGGAAAACCAAAGAATTTATTGAGCGATCCTACCCTTGTTTTCTATCTTCTCATAGTGATGGTGAGAATATTTAAACTCAAGCTCGTTTATTTCTTTTGAACGATGAAATAATTATGTTGAATACAGCTCTTCTTTAGAAATTGTGAGGACGCAATTTTTATAAGGGGGAGTCAGTAACAACCCTTATTTTGGTGATTATGTGTAAATATTAACTTATAACGGTGGTTTCAATTTAATATTATGAATTAAAAATAAATTCGAGATTTAAATTGTTTATTTGGAATAAACAATGGATTTTGAAAATAAAATGTCAAAATAAAGTTTCGAAAACTTTATCTTGGATTCGTGAGAATTATGAATGAAATATGATTTTATTTAGTGAAAATGCAATAATTCTAGTAATTATTGCCAAATGCTTCTTTTAATAATTTTAAGGAAGTGTTTGAATTTTTAAATTTTTTTATTAAAAAGATGAAATTTGGTTTAAAAATAAGTTTTAGTTATAAAAGTGACGGAAAATGGTTTTTTGTATTTTATTACACAAGAAAATTATTTTTGTGTAACTTTTGGTATTAAAAATGATGTTTTATGTAACTATTTGTGTAAATTGGTCATTTAATTAAAAATGAGAATTTTTGATAATAAAAAATATTTTATTTAACATGAAAATGTGTTTACATAAATTTATTGTGTTAAAACTTTGTTGAAATATGTTGTTTAGACTTAATTACATAGATATATTTGTGTATATTTGTCTTTATGTGAAAATTATTTACATAGGCTAATTACTTTTTTTAGTTTTGGGTCCGAACCCCATAATCTCATAACCAGAAAATGAGAAAAGTTTTCCCTATATGTTCATTATTTCTTCTCCTTTGAACTAAAAGAAACAGAAAGAAAAGGAAGAAACTTTACCATTTTCTCAATGTAAGCCAAATCTCAATTTCTCTTCAATTTATTTGTTGTTTTTAATCAAACCAAAGAGAATTACAATAGTTAATCTACTCCAACCTAAAGTATTTCATCAAAACTCCATCTTGTGAAATTGGATTGTTTGTAACATTGTTCATTTGGTCTGCATGTTTCTATTTTGCTCATTTATAGGTTGTTGAAGCCAAATCCATCTCAAAGCATGCATCTTTCAGCTGAAACTCTGGATTTTGCTTTTCATTTGCAAGGTGAGTTGCCGCTCACAAAATGCTAGCTGAAGTAAAGCATCAAAATGCCAAAAAATATGAAAATTTTGTTTCTGTGTCTTGTTTTCTATACTCAGTTTTGTTTCTGTGATAAACTGATTTGGGTTACCAATTTGCATGTCATTTTCTCTCAATTCCTACAACAAAATGCTGCCGAATTATTTTCTAATGATAGTCCATGTGTTGTAGATTAAGTGTGCAAAATTTCAGAGCAAAACTCTTTTGTTTGATACCTGAAAACTGCTCTGCAAGATCAATATGAAGCATGGAAATCACCTGCAAACATCGCGACCAGAAGGTCGACCCCAGACTTCATTGTGTCGACCTATAGGTCGACCCAAAAGCCCTTTAGGTCGACCCTACGATCGACCTATGGGTGTTAAAAGTCGACACGCAGGTCGACCTGTAGGTCGACCAGGGCATTGAATTGTTCTGCCTTGTGTATTTTTGGTTCTAACTTCTTTTTCAATCCGGATTTCGACTTCTACTTCAGGTTTTTGTGATAATTCTAAATGTGTTTCATGGCTATGATGCCTATCAATAGGCTAGCCAAGATTTTGGTGAATTCGAGATTGGAAATGAATAGTTTTTGAATTGAATTCGAATGTCGGTTTTTGAGAATTTTCGATGTTTTTCTTCGATTTCGAGCACGGGTTTTTCCAAATAATTTTGAAATTATTTTTAAAATAAATTGGGTTTTGGAATAACTATTATATAATATTTTTTTAATTATTTTCAAGCTATAAAATATATATATTCTCTACAATAAGGGAATTTTAAGGTTTGTTTTCCTAAACGATTTCAAAAAATTGTTTTAAAAGCTTGTTTTTTCAAACAACTTATTTTCTATATAAAATACACATTTTTTCACTATTCGAGCGAATGAGAAGGTGAATTGAATGATTGGGCAAAACACGTTTTATGGGACACGTGTGTTTCTCTTTTCAGTTAATTCCTGAGTTGTCTATTTGATCATTTTGACCTTCGGGTTGTATTTGTTAATAAGATGAGGAAAATATTTTTACTGCTATCTGGTATGGCACTGGCTAGCAATTAGTAAACCGATTAGTGAGAACGTGTGGTATGGGACACGGTGTTAACATTTTTGGATTCCTATCTGAGAGTTTGTGACACATTTGTCTAAGATACATATTTGCCAGTACTGGACCTTCGGGTCATTTGTCCTTGGGGATGTTTGTCTAAGAGATGTATTTGTTGATTGTGACATATTTGTCCTTTAGGATGTTTATCTAAGAGACGTATTTGTCCTTCGAGATGTTTGTCTAAGAGACGTGGCGCCTTATTTTGAGAGAATGGTACTTGGCGGGATTCGGCCATAAGCACGTGCTATATCTTTGAGATGATTTCATTGATTACTTTTTATTTTCCATATGTATCGCCTTTTTACATTATTGGCTATTTGAGCCGTTCGAAACATTATATATGGTGATTACATCTTTGAAATTGAACTCCTTATCGAGTTCTATATTTGAGATTTGGGTTTGCCAACACTTGGCGTTTATTTTGAGATTTCTAATCTTCTGTTTGGAGATATATGTGTTTTCCATTTTTAGCGTATCTTGAGTTTTGAAACTTTTCTATTTAGATAATGTTTTTGTGATTGCCATTTATGGCGAGTTTTGATTTTGAGATTTGGGATTCTCCTATTTTGGAGAAATGGTTCATAGAAACCATTTAGTGGCTTTTGGGATATGCTGACGATATGAGGCATACTTATACTTAGTTGCTTTTGTTGATGAGTTTATCTCTTTTGAGGCTATATGCTTAGGCAATCAACTCATTTTGTAGTGGAGACATTCTCTTACTACTGTTTCTTCTCATTCGAGAAGATACTTCACATTTACCTTATGCTTCATATTATCACTTATCTTACTGAACTGATGGTTTAGCTAGACTGACCCATATATTTTATACTCGGGTCAGACTGAGTTGTTTCAGGTTAGATACCTGCTTTTGGACTTAGCTTTGATGCTTCTGCTTGGATATCAGCTTATCCCTTTTTGTGTAGCTTGTAGTCTTTTTGTTTGACTTCGATACATATATTTTTGACTCGTTGTATATAGTGTTGTCTTCGAACCACTTATAATGTATCATTTTGTATTGTACGGGTGTTGTATCAGTGTGTGTGTGTGTGTGTGTGTGTGTGTATGTTCTTATCTACTATTTTGTGATGGGATGTACATTTAGTTGTTGTATTTTGTTCTGATAGATCCGTTAGCCACCTGTAGTTTTATATTAAGCATATATTGAATATGTCTATCCACTTGAGATTGAAAAAAAAAAGATTAGAGCATTAATCGACGTATTTAATAGATGTTTAAGACAAAGCTGTAGATGGTCGCTCCTAACCAGCTCTATTCTCTGCATTAGTAGACAGTATAACCCGGTAATATTCTTTGTTAATGTTGGTCTCGGGATAGGGCATCACAACCGAATATGTTATCATCCCGGGTGTTCCCATCCTAATCAAGCGCTCTCTTTTCCATGCATAACCATATCCATAAATTATAATATAATATTTCCAAGGGTATCTAGAAAGGTGATAACATATCCTACTTGGGTGCGACCCACTTATCCCTGCTGCATCTCCCCTGTTTTAGTCATTCCCGGTTGATGAGGCTTGAGACTATGTTTTACCTTTAGAATAGCATTCATACTTGGAATGTTAACTTTGCCATTTCCATTGACAATTAATTGCTTTCCACAAAAATACAACCTTGAGCTCATACGTCTCAAGGAAGGGTGTTAAGCTAAGAGAAGTTGTCTTCTCTGCCACCAAACAGATGTACGTAATCATTAGAAATGTACTATTAGATATTCATCCATACAAGTTGTCCTTTAACCATCAAATAACAATCATTCAAACATAGATCACATTTCCCATAGAACCCACTGAGTTTCATCTTCATTAAATTAAAATCCCTTTTCAAAATATGTGGAAATCCTTTCCATATACTTACTAACAAAATAAGTATATTCATAAAACAAAAATATTTTCAATAAGAAAATGAAACCAAGTACTTATCTTAACAGTATAAATATATTCCAAATCATTCCTTTTAAAACATGAAAAATACCCTTTCCCATATACTTACAAAGTGGTACAAGTATCTCAACCCACCGCCTTGAATGATTTACTTATCTCAAGATCATATTAATATGATTAAACACAAGTATTCTTTAAAACGAAAATATAAACATTCCAAAATACTCTTTCTCTCTTTAATCGTTCTCTTTCATTTAGAATATCTTCTTATAAATCTCCATGTTTATTTACAAAGATTCTCTTTCTGAATCTCCTAAGCCATTTATAAATTCATCTTTTCCATAATTATTCAAAATATATTCCCTTTCTAAAACCCAACATTTCACTTTATAACTTCTTATAAATCTCTTTCCATAAAAATATCACCTTAACCTACTTTATAATACTAATAATAATATATGATTTGAACCCTTATAAAGAATTACCAAATAATATATTATAATAACTTCAAAAAAATGCTTAAAAATCCTCCCAAGTAATTAATTTGAAATAAAATAGTCTAAATAAGCAATCAATGTTTTACTATCCATTTGTCAAATAATTATATTACCATAAATAAATAATACCACTTCAAATCTCAAAATAACCTTTACACAATTTTATCAAAACATCAACATTTGTATAAAAAAAATCTACAAATCATTTATAATAAAAACTTAACAAAACACTTGTATATATTCACCAAATAAACATTTTGCTTCAGATTATAAAATCTAAAGTTAAAACACAATCAGAAACCTTTCAAATTTCAAAACAAGCTCAATAGCTCCATTGGTACTTAAACAAGCAACCATTATATTCAATTCAACTATCCAATTTAAATAATCAATATCCACATGATCATTTACAAATGTACGTCCAATCTCATGATTAACAGTCAATTCGTTAAATAGCACTTATCCATATCGATTTGACTATCAATTAACATTTTCCCAATTTTACATCATAGCATATCAAAAGTTTATCCTGCTTCTAACATATCATTCAAACCACTTTTCCATTAATACTAGATGGTATTTATTTGGCCAAATGGATAACATCAATATATCCCAATTCAATTTACGTTATAATTAAACAATGTAATTCAAAAAACAATCCGTTCATCAAATTTCACACATATATGATTCAATACTGGAAATAAACTTAAAAATAAACATAAACGGTTTAATAGCAATTGGAGTTGCTATATCATGACCCCAGATCCGGTTCAACCAATCTAATAGAATTTCAAGATGCTATATCGTCATCCTAATCAATTTTCAACAATCACCAATTTTAACAATCCAAACAAGCAAAAATAAATTCCATTTGCTATAAAACATGACTGAATAACTAAATGAGTGAGTTTCACTCACCTTTATTTTTTGTTGTCGCTTTTGCGTTATGATTCCGATTAAATTTGAACGCCTTGGAATGTAATTGAAAATTCTACAATCTCTAAATCCAACCAAATTTGATTTCATAGCAAATTTCTCATTTCTATGAACCCAACGCGACCGACTGCGTCGGATTTGGACCTAAAACGATTGAGTTACGGATTAAATAAGCATTGTACTTTTTAAAACAATTTATAAAAATAATTACAATTTTAATATCAATACCCTCTCTACTAGCTAGCCCCATCACGAAATTGATCTGGCCCATTTCTTCGTTCTTTCCAAATGCGGCTTCTTCCCTCTCTTTTTCTGCTCTGCTCGACTCCATACCCAACGTGCGCGTGCACGAATCACATAAGCCACCATCGGCCAAATCAACCTCGCCAACATCTTCCCCTCGACATCGCCAACCATACCATACCCACAAATCTTAAGCTTGAGACCCCTATTGAAATCGTGACATGGCCGATCGAACTTCGACATCTCATGTCGCGATGACCAAAGATTGATCGAAGGCCACGAATCCAAGGCCGCAGAAGCGCCTCGATCCTCTGAACCCAAAAATCATCTCGATATTATCCATCGACGCTCGAATCCCATGCAACTCCAAACCCTAGTCTCACTGCCCCGACTCAGCTCGCGAAAAACACTACCGCACCCTTTAATTCGCCAACTAGATTGAATCTTAAGGCTAAATACGATTTTTGCAATTGATTTCAGATTTTTTTTATCAAGTATATTTTAAGAATTAATTTTTTGTAGTTTTCCTCTCATGTTTTTCTTGCTCTACCATGCTTTAAATATAAATAGGGGAAATGTTTCGTAAAAGGAAGGCAATAAGCACGAGGCAGTAGCTAAGATTGACTAAAAAATGCGGCTCAGGTTAACTTTGAAAATAAATTTGGCGGCTGAAAGGAAGTTTGAAAAAAAAATATTATAAAATTCCAAAATATCTAGATGTTTATTTCTAACCTCTATTGATTGAGTCGTGTTGCCAAACGTTCATAATGTTGTACGCCTATTTCGAACGCAATGGAACAAGTTTCAAGTTCTAATTCGATTGTATGTGGAAGATTGTTTTTTTTAACCCAATTATAATATTAAATTTTCGATATTAATTTCAGTCCATTTATACTCCGTACGATCAAACAATAACTCCAAATGCTATTTTAAATCTGATAATAATACTCTATTACGGATCCAATGGAATTGGTTTCGTCGGATTTCTAGATTACGCCCTGAAATGCTATTTTATTGTGTCGATTAAATTGAGCGGTTTTCAAAATTGATGAAATTACATGAAATTCAAATTTCAAAAGCTTACCAACTCAATTATAATTCAAATAGAATTTATATCATATTAGAAACCATTTCAATTCATATTAACTCACAAATTCAATTTTTCCCACTATTCCAAATATTAAATTACACTATTAAATTAATATATAAAATTTCAAATTTCAATTTATTGACTTTTAATTCCATTCAAAAGTCCACTATCATCACTCTAACCCAAATAGAGTGTAAATCAACTTTAGAAATCATGTCCATTCACATTTAATTCTAGATTCTCATATTTACGCAATTTCAAATATTAAATCTATAATCAAATTCATTTACTGGCTATATTTGAAAATTTTAAACTATTTCACCAATCCAACAAAAATCTTCATATTCAAAATACGTTAATATTCCCAATTCAACATTTAAAAATAAATTAAACGTTCAAAACTAAGTGGCCAAAACACCGGATCGTTACAATTGACAGAGAATATGCCAATAAGAGGCCCCGGTCTCTTTAACAACCAAACGTCGTTTTACACACCGGTGGTACTTTTATATTTCGAAAATAATTCATACTTGATATCAAAATGTCATATTCGCTTAAAAATCAAATTCATTTCGAAATCACCATATTTACTTCAAAATATACCTATTTAGTTCGATATGTCATTTTCACTTAAATATTCAATTCGAATTACCATTTAGATTATAACTTCGTTTAACCCAATTCGTATGTAAATCCACGATTTAAATATAAATGATTCCCACCCTGACCAGTTTGGATTTTAGAAAAAAGTTTGAATTTTTTTAAATAGTTTAAAAGTTAAAATAGTTTACCATAAAAGTTTGAGTATTGAAAATGGTTTATATATGAAGATAGCTTGAAAGATCAAAATAATTTACATATTTAAAAAGATATATACTAAAACAATTTACAACAAAAAAATTTATTTAAAAACAATTTCAAAGTCAAACTGGTTCAATTCCAAATCTCCCAATTCAAATCATTTTCAATCTCAATCCCATTCAATTTAGATCGATTCAATTCCGATTTCATTCCGAATTAACTTCGATTCCAATTTCAATTCAAATCAATTTCAACTTCGATTTTTCACATTAATTCCATTTCAATTTTTAAATTAATTAACATCAATTTCACATTAATTAATTTCATTTCACATCCAATTTGGATTTAGTTTCAATTCAATTCTCGGATATAAAACCATTTAAGTTTATCGATTTTAAGTTCAATTTCAAAAGTACGACCTAAATCATTTATTTAAATTAAACTTCAATGTTCAAATTTTAGATTCAAATCTTCGAAATAATTCAATTCTAAGCTCAAGTTTGGAATATCCATTTAAATTTACCTTTACTGATATAACTTCTAAGTTTAAGTAAAAGTTCAAATCTTTTTAAACAACTCAATTTCAATAATTCAGATTATATTTCAATCATGTCATCAAATTCCAATTAATTTTTTTAAAACAATTTCTTTTAACCAAAAATTAATTTCAACATTTCAAACTCGAATTCGTCATTAATTCAAACTTCATAAATTCGATTTTCATTTCTTTAAATCCAAATCATTTAAATAATTTCAAAACCAAAACATTTAAAATTATTTAATCTAACTAGTTCGGTTTTCGTATATAATTTTCTATCCTATGACCAAGTGAATCGGTTATTTCAATTTGATTCAAGGACGGATATATATCATTTTAATCCAAAATAATTGTCATAGGTATGTATCATTTCATCCTATTATTAATTTATTTGAAATAATTCAATTTACAGTTTTATATATCGCAAATAATATACAGGATGATACAGAATATATCAAAATAAATGAACATCCAAATCATCTGAAATATCAACCAATAGCATCCATCGCAATCAATCATCCAAACAGTCAATATAATTTAATTGGAATTTTCAAAATTAACGAAATTACTTAAAATCCAAATTTTAAAAACTTACTAACTCAATTATAATCCAAATAGAATTTATATTGATATTAGAAACCCTTTCAGTTTATATTAAATCTCAAATTCAATTATTTACATTATTCCAATATTAAATTTCACTATTAAATTAATATATATAATTTCAAAATTTTAATTTATCAACTTTTAATTCCATTCAAAAATCCATTATCACCACTTTAATTCAAATAGAGTTTAAATCAACTTTAGAAATCGTTTCCGTTCACAATTGACTTCTATAACTACCCGTAATTTTCAATAATTAAACTTGTTAATTTAATAAGATTTTGGTAATTTAATATTGAAAGAAATAAAAATTTGGAATTAAATGAAGTGGAACAATGTTAGTGTAAGTTAATTATTAAAAACTTTAATGAAATTCCAATTAATTGAAATAATTTAAAGGTTACACTTGGTCATAAATTGATATAAGAAAACAAATGTAAATATTGAACTAATTTGTGAAATAGTATATAAATAATGACGGTCGAAAAAATTAGTTTTATGAAAGCAATTGTAACATTTGTTTGTAAGTAATAAACCTATAAATGTAATAAAAGGTAAAAGGTGACAAGCTGTTATCTGTTACCAATTTAATTAATCAATTTCAAATAAACGTAAATAAATGTTACACTAATGTGGAATAAGACAATAACTGTAATGTAGACGTAATAAAAGGTAGAGCAATGTAAATTTTATTTACGAGACAATAATCTATGAAATGAAAAGAATGAAACGAAGATAAATTAATTTATTAAGATTTTAAATTACGATAAAATTGAAAAAAATTCAACAATGGAAATATAATAGTAAATACAAATAAAAGATGGAAATTGGAGTATATTAATGTAATGAAATGTAAAGCAAATGTTAACTATGTTATTAGATTTATAATTGGTTGAATATAAAGGTTGAAATAAATTAAAGGAATTTATTGAAATTAAATTATAATTAAATTGGATTTAATTACAAATTGAAATTGAACACTGCAATCAGTGAAATTTTAAACACTGAATTGATATGTAAAACTGTTTTAAATTATTGTAATGGTCCTAGTAATCAAGATTGATGAAATTTGTTTATTATTAAATTTGAATTGGAAAAGTGATTTAAGTAAATTTAAGTTTAATTTATTTAATTAACGTGAAAATAGCCATTTTGGCCACTGACACAGATTTCGACCAAACCAATTTCATCGGATCTGTAGCAGTGAATTATTGTAGGATTTCATGTTTCGTAAATATCAGACTTACTGTTTGATCGTACAGGCTCGAAACGCCTAGAAATCAATTCAATTGAAATCAATTTGAAATAAGCTGATTTTCGGCTAACTTCTTCATACGATGGGATTAGGACCTGAAACATGTTCCATTGAGTCTAAAAATATTTAAAACATCTATTTTGATATATTGGATGACTCATTTTCATTCCGGAAACAGAACGGGCTTTTCGGGTCGTTTATCGTTCAACGTGTAAATCAATCTTGTCCATTGTTTCTATTTTTCAGCTTTGCCTATAAATTGCCCATTATAAACCCTAAATACTTATTATTTTCATTTGTCTGTACGCACAACTCTCTCTGGCTTCTTCTTCTCAATGGCAGACAAACGAAACAAATTCCAAACTCAATTGAAAATTAAAATTGAATCAAAAATTCAAACTCCACCAATCCAAACAAATTGTATATCGATTTTAAGCTCTCGACGAGCGCAAGTTAATTCTGCTGTTAGATTTTCGATTGGAGTTTCTATGTGGCCAAAATTGGGCGAATTAATCTTGGCCATCCATTGGGATTTGATCAACTATGACGGATCGCCGATTCGAAGGTACAATTTTGTAGAGAGGACAGAGGGAATTTCATCGGTGCTTGTAGTTCGTTGAATTGACAGTTGGATGAAGCGCTACAACTCGATTAGGTCATGGAAATTGTGAGGCGGTTGGTGCATTTCTTGACTGGAGGTGGGCTGATGGTGGTCGAGGTTGAGCCTGGGAGGTCGGCGGCTTTACTAGCGAGGTGGGGCGTGGTCTCGATGGCCGACAGCACCTAGGAACGCGATTTTAGGGTGGCGGCTTGCGTATGATACGCAGGGATGTAACCAGGAATTCATTTTGCGGTGGGCGAATAATGGAAGAAAATTAAATAATAAAAAACTGAACTGTTTTGATATAATTAATTCCATCACATTCATAATAATCAAAATAATTAAGTTCGATTGATTCCATTAACATAGAGAATTTTCACAAAAATCCTTAAACAAAAAAAACATAAATTACTAAATATCCTACTTAAGTCGTGCTCTACGAACTTCACGAAAATCAAATTCATCTATAATCGTCTCAACATCAATGTTTTTAGCAATTTCACTTTCAATGTATATTATCATGTGATTTCCAAGCAGACTGTCGCCCATCTTATTGTGCAATGGTGTTTTGATTAACTTCATAGCTGAAAATGCTCGTTCGGTAGTTGCAGTTGATACTGGAAGAGTTAAAACAAGGCAAATCAATCTATGAACTAAGGGATATCTTTCAGCCTTTTTTGTTTTAACTAACTCCACAGTTAACTCCGACAATGTGGCAATATTACAAAAGTGAGGATCATGGCGTACATCTTGCTCATAATGTTGCAACTGGTGTCTCAATTGAAAATCAATATCCAACTCGCTAAAATCTCCAGAGTAGTAGTTTTTTGCTAGCAAACATACATCTTCAACTATTAATGCTTCAAAGTTATTTTTTGGCTCTAAAACTGAACTCAGACTTAAAAGTCCAATTGCTGTGTCCGAGAATCTTGTGTTTAACTCCATTATTTGTGTATCAATAGTTTCGTTCAATATATCGTAACGGTAGTGATGTTCTATAGTTATTTCATCGCGTTGTTGACAAGATCGTCTAGTACCTTCCAAATAACGAGAATATATATCAGGTACTACAACTAAATTGCTAACACAAAAGGATGTCACACTATTCAAAAGTGTTTGCCATTTATCATCATTTTTCAAATTAGAAAGAAGAGTCTTGTGATCGAGAGTGAATGAATCCCGTTCAAGATATCTTGAGATTTTTTTTTGAAATGCTTGACAAAGGATTTCAGTAATTCTCATTACTTCAACCATCAGGTGCAATATGAAGACAAACTGAAAAGTATTCATTGCATGTAAAGCACCACTCGCTTCAGCACGCATTTTCCTATTCAAACCTTCTTTTTTTATGATTTCGAGGACCTCATGAATAGGTTTATACAAGCTAAGCAACTGCATGCCGAAGAATAGTGCGAGCTCCAACGAGTAGAACCTGGACGTTGTAAAGTGGTTTTTTGATTTGCCCCCGTACCTGTTTGTAACGTTCCACTCAACATCATGTCTTCAACTTCTTTTCTTATAACAGCCTTTAGTTGTTGATTTTTTTTGGCAGATGAACTTACTAAATTCACAATACAATTAAGCATTTGAAAGAATAGTTCTATGTCAGATAATTCACCAGAAGCACCAACTAGTGCAAGTTGTAATCGATGAGCAAAGCAATGCACATATTATGCATATGGACATTCTTCTAAAAATAGTGCTTGTAATCCACCCCAAGCACCTCTCATGTTACTCGCACCATCATAACCTTGACCTCGCATGTTTTGAACAAGCAAACCATTTCGATCGAGCACATTCGAGCAAGCATTTTTTAAAGTTTGTGCGGTGGTGTCTTCAACTCCAACAACATCAAAGAACCGTTCACGTATGCAACCTTCATCATTAACAAATCTAATAATTATTGCCATTTGCTCAGTATTTGACTCATCTCGTGATTCATCTACAAGAATGCAAAATTTGGATTCACTAATTTCTTCGCAATTTTTTTTTCTCACTAAATCACCAATAATTTCCATAATATCTTTCTGAATTTTTGGTGAAACATAAGAAGCATTTACAGGAGCATTTTCTAATACCACTTCTGCAACTTCAGATGAAAGTGAAGCGGAATACTTAATTAGTTCAAGAAAATTTTCACGGTTAAATGAATGAACCGATTCATCTTCCCTCTAAGAGCACAACCTTGACATGCTAACCATAATATAGCTTTCACTGAAGTGATGATTCGCAATCGATTCTTTTTTATCTCAATTTCAGATTGTAAAATCAATTGCTTTTCAATACTTTGTGAAGGATTGCTAAAGCAATCTAATAACATGACATTGTTTGAATGTAGTGAATTTGGACATCCTTCATGTTTTTTGAGACAACAATCTTTTCCACCAATTCTTTTCCAACTATTAAATCCACTAGAAATCCATGTATCTTGCTTATGTTGCTGAGAGATATTTTTGTCAAAAAGAAAACAAGGAAAGCAATAAGCTTTTTGAGTTGTTTCGGAATATTCAAGCCATTTATGATCTTTAAACCATTCAAATCGCATACATCGTCCGTCTTCATTTCGTTTGAATTTTTCTTTCAAATCAAGTTGACACGGACCCATTCTGATATAGCGACGACGAATTGCATCTTGATCTTTGTGATGGTACATCCATATAGCTTGACGTAATCCTGGATCATGTTTCACAGTATCCTCGGTATTTTGAATTTTAGTGGGATGATGCACTTCATTTGTTGGATCTTGGTTATTTAGATCCAAATTCAAAGAAGGATTCGGAGATGATGTTCCACCAACATCAGATTTTTTGTGTAGAAATTAAACAAAGTTTTTGTTGGCCTTTTGGACATTTTCAAAATCTTAATGCAACGGAGCCTAGGTATATCAAAAGAGGATGTGGATAAATAAATTCATTCACTAAAATTTATTCATTAAAAATAAATTCAATCACTAAAAAAAAGCAGTATTTCATCAACTAAATAAACCCAGTATTTGTTTAAAAATAATAATCTGAAATAAAGCAATTAATTTCAATTGAGACAGGATTTGCTTACTGTGCTGTGTACAAAGAGCAATGACGAAACCAAATATGATATTAAATTGTAATATGATATTAAATTTGGATTATTGATCCTTTGAACATAACAATTTGAGGATCAATTAGAACGCAAAGTTTTTGCCGTTGTCGAGTGGAAAAACACCAAATTGTGCTGCTACGTGCGTGCGTTAGCAATAACAAAAAAGGAACAATTAGTCGCAGTATGCCCCAATGAGAAAATAGAACAATTAAGAGGATATAGTTGTATATTTGAGCTAAAATAGTCGAGTTCATCAACTCTCAAATGAATCTACGATGCGAAAACAAATTACACCACTTAAAACAATAACTAACTCGAGCAACTGAAGAGTTTATATCAGATTCAATTAACTAAAAATTCAACGATTTTACGAAAACATAAAGCGCATTTTACAAGCTAGGAGATGTATGGTTTTACACAACATACATTTTGTCAGCAAAAAAGAACCCAATTACTTGTAGATCTATGAAATATTTAATGCAACGCAATTTCCTAGATCTGAAGTTGAAATTAAGCAAACATTCCTGTAAAAAAGCAATGTTTCGTACCAAATAGTTAGATTCAAACATTTATGAAATCAATTGACATCGTAATAAATATTGTTGTTCAGCAATACCGATTACCCAATAACTTAGGGCTAACAAAAATTAGTGAATTAGTGATTACCCAAGAGTTGCGAACACTGGAAAATGTAATAAATATATGGAAAATGTAACCAATAATTGTTACCTGTATTAGCTCGATTACCCAAGAGTTGTTGGCTGCCACAGTGCCACTGGAGAAGGGTAGAAGGGGGAGGCGGGGAGCAGCTGCGAGCGATGGGATGGGGATGACTGATGAGAGAAGAATAGAAACGCGCCCTCTCTCTCTCTCTTTTCCGTTGTTTTTTTTTGGGGTGGGCAGCCGCCCACCCCAAAGGCTAAATAGATCCGTCCCTGATGATACGCGTGACTAGGGTTTGGAGAAGAAGGTCGTGATGTGACCGAAAACAGTGATCCTCCTTTTGCTTATTTTATTTTAGTTTTAATTTTTGAATGTTCTAATGTACATAACTTTTATGTATGAGGTCTGATTCATGCGTGGTTTGTTTTGTCGGGATCGTATCGAAATTTTGGACATTTTGACGCTAGTTTGGACGAATTATGAGATTTTTAAATTTGGGCCCTAAATTGGATTTAGATTTGATTTAAATTCAAAGGTGAGTGTTTTAGCCCACTCGCAACTTCTAAAATTTCTTATGTTAGTTAAATTAATTTTTCGATGTGATTAGGAATTTATTTATGGCTTTTTGGTATATTGAATTTGCTATCCTGATAAATTTGAATTATTTGAATTGAATTGACATTTAATTTATTATTGAATTTAAACTGTCAGTTAATTACTTGTTATTGATAATTAGTTAATTGTTGAAATGTATTAATTGAATTAAATGATGATTGTGACAGATGATTGATTGCTGATGTTGGATGATTGGATGTCTTGTTTGAATTATTTATTGTTATCACTTTGCAAGCTCCCTTAGTTATTATTAGAAAAATCACTATGGGTTAAAATGATATAAACCCGAACGGTCTATAGACTAGGGAAAAATCGTTATGCGTTGAAATGATAGACTCGAGTGATTTTATGGATTTTAATATTAATTCAAGATTGCGGTTTGGAATGTTATATAACCTTAAAATTTTAAATTACGGATTAAAATGATAAATCTCCATATTACTTGAATTTAGGGTAGAGAATTATATACGGACACTGGATTAGTTAAATTAAATGATTTTAAAACCCTTAAAATTTTGAATTTAGTTAAATGGTATTTTGAAATAAAATTTGATTTATATAAATTGAGTTATTATCGAAATTCGAGTTTTAAGTTAAAGTTGGAATTGTTTTGAAGGGATTGTTAAAAGAATTAAATTGAAATTTTAAAGTTGAGTTTTGAAATATAAGTGAATTTGTCAGAATTGAGTTATTTGAATTATTTGAAATATAATTTTGAAATGTATTGAAATTGGAATAATTTAAATGGATATTTCTAATATGGATTGAAATCGATATAGAATTTAATAGCTTATTTAAACTTGAATTGAAAGATTTGAAATTGGGTTTGTTGATTTGGAAATTGAAATGGTTTAGATGTGTTGAAATAAAATAAATAGTTTAAATCGATATTAATTCCAAATTCATATTTTAATATAAAATGTTTAAAATACATTATTTCAAAATTTCTAATTATAAGATTTTCGAAGTTGTTAAAACTGTTTTTACCTACATTATATTTTAACCTATTTTAAACCAATTTAATTTAGTTTAAAATAATTAGACCATTTTAATTTATTTTAAATAAAATTAATCTATTTTAAAGCTATTTAATCTATTTTAAAGCTATTTAATCTATTTTAATAATATTTAATCTATTTTAAATCTATTTAACTATCTTAAATCAATTCAAAATATTTTTAATCTATTTTAAAATATCTTAGAGTGTTCTAACTACCCTAAAATTTATTTTTAACTTTATTAATCTATTAGTGACTATCTAAACTATTTTTTAAATTCCAAATGAAGTAAAATAGATGGGTTTATATTCAAATCATCGATTTTAAAGTGAATATGGTTAAATAACATTTTAACCTAAGTTGGGATTTAAATAACATATTTAATTTAATATGATAATTTTGAATTGAGAGTTTAACCTATTTTTAAAATATGACTATTGGAGGAAATATGATTTCAAAGCTATGATTTTAATGGGATGTGATTTCGAAGGAGAATATGATTTCGGAAGTAAATATAATTTCGAAAGTGATATGATTTGAATTGAATATGATATTTTGATATCAATTATGAAATGGTTTTGAAAATATAAAAGAACCATCCGTGGTGTAATAAGCGATTGGTTGTTAAAAAGACCAGGATCAAATATTGTCATACTCTCTACCAATATCGAAAACCACTTTAACAACTGTGTACGTTGTGGAGATTCCAGAAATGAAGCAGGATGATTTGGCGAACGTTATTGGTATAAGATATGGCGTGACCCTGATTCCCGTGAGTCAGCATAGATGTGACTAAAACAATTAGATGTATCCTTGCCCAAACAACCCATAAATCAATACAAACAACAAATTCCAACATTATTTAAGTTTTTTTACATATTTATTTTCATATCATTTATTGTTTGTCTATTTTCATTCGTGCAGTGATTATTTTTCTTTTCCCGCCTTTTTCCTTTTCGAGGACGAAAAGTTGAGTGGGGGAGAGTGTAACGACCCGTAATTTTCGATAATTAAATTTGTTAATTTAATAAGATTTTGGTAATTTAATATTGAAAGAAATAAAAATTTGGAATTAATAATGGAATAATAACAAAAATGAAGTGAAATAATGTTAATGTAAGTTAATTATTAACGACTTTAATGAAATTCCAATTAATTGAAATAATTTAAAGGTTACACTTGGTCATAAATTGAATATAAGAAAACAAATGTAAGTATTGAAATAATTTGTGAAATAGTATATAATTAATGATAGTCGAATAAAATTAGTGTTATGAAAGCAATTGTAACATTTGTTTGTATGTACTAAACCTATAAATGTAATAAAAGGTAAAAGGTGACAAGTTGTTATCTATTACTAATTTAATTAATCAATTGTAAATAAACGTAAATAAATGTTACACTAATGTGGAATAAGACAATAACTGTAGTGTGAACATAATAAAAGGTATAGAAATGTAAATTTTATTTACAAAGCCATAATCTATTAAATGAAAAGAATGAAACAAAGATAAATTAATTTATTGAGATTTTAAATTACGATAAATTTAAAAAAATTCAATAATGGAAATATAATAGTAAATACAAATAAAAGATGGAAATTGGAGTATATTAATGTAATGAAATGTAAAACAAATGTTAACTATGTTATTAGATTTATAATTGGTTGAATATAAAGGTTGAAATCAAATTAAAGCAATTTATTGAAATTAAATTATAATTAAATTGGATTTAATTACAAATTGAAATTGAACACTGCAATCAATGAAATTTTAAACACTGAATTGATATATAAAATTGTTTTAAATTATTGTAATGGTCTTAGTAATCAAGATTGATGAAATTTGTTGATTATTAAATTTGAATTGGAAAAGTGGTTTAATTAATTTAATTTTAATTTATTTAATTAACGTGCAAATAGACATTTTGGCCACAGACTCGGATTTCGATGAAACTGATTTCATTAGATCCGTAGCATTTAATTATTGTAGGATTTCAAGTTTCGTAACGATCAGACTTACCATTTGATGTACAGGCTCGAAACGCCTATAAATCAATTCAATTGAAATCAATTTGAAATAAGCTGATTTTGGGCTAACTTCTTCATACGATGGAATTAGGACCTGAAACATGTTCCATTGAGTTTGAAAATAATGAAAACTTCTATTTTGATATATGGGATGATTCATTTTCGTTCTAGAGATAGAACGGACTTTTCGGGTCGTTTATCATTCAACGTGTAAATCAATCTTGTACATTCATTCTATTTTTCAGCTTTGCCTATAAATAGCCCATTATAAACGCTAGCTACTTCTTATTTTCATTTGTCTGTACATACAACTCTCTCTACTTCTTTTTCACAATGGCAGACAAACGAAACAAATTTCAAACTCAATTGCAAATCAAAATCAAATCAAAAATTCAAACTCCTCCAACCAAAACAATTAATATATCGATTTGAAGCTCTCGACGAGAGCAAGTCAATTCTGCTGTTAGTTTTTCGAGACTTTCTATACGGCCATAACTGGGCGAATTAATATTGGTTGTTCATTAGGGTTTGATCAACTATGATGGATCGCCGATTCGAAGGTGCAGTTTTATAGAGAGGATCGAGGGGAGTTCATCGGGGCTTGTAGTTCATCGAGTTGACGGTTGGATGGAGCACTATAATTCGATTGGGTCATGGAAATTGTGCGACGGCTGGTGCATTTCTTGATCGTAGGTGGGCCGATGGTGGTCGAGGTTGAGCCTGGAAGGTCGGCGGCTTTGCTAGCAAGGTGGGGCGTGGCCTCGATGGCCGACAGCGGCCTGGGAACGCGATTTTAGGATGGCGGCTCATGTATGATACGCATGCTTAGGGTTCGGGAAAGAAGGTCGTGATGTGGCCGAAAAAAGTAATCCTCCTTTTGTTTATTTTATTTTATTTTTAATCGTTGAATGTTCTAACGTACATAACTTTTACGTACGAGGTCTGATTCATACGCGGTTTGTTTTGTCGGGATCGTATCGAAATTCTGGACATTTTGACACTGGTTTGGAAAAATTCTAAGATTGTTTGAATTTGGGCCCTAAATTGGATTTAATTTCGATTTAAATTCAAAGGTGAGTGTTCTAACCCACTTACAACTTCTAAATTTTTTTATGTTAGTTAAATTAATTTTTCGATGTGATTAAGAATTATTTATGGCTTTTTGGTATAGTGAATTTGCTATCCCAGTTAATTTGAATTATTTGAATTGAACTGCCATTTAATTTATTATCGAATTTAAATTGCTAATTAATTACCTATTATTGATAATTGTTAGTTGTTGAATTGAATTGGATGATGATTGTGATGGATGTTTGATTTTTGATATTGGATGATTGGATGTCTTGTTTGAATTATATATTGTTATCACTCTGCAAGTTCCCTTAGTTATTATTAGGAAAATCACTATGGGTTGAAATGATATATACCCGAAAGGTCTATAGATTAAATCATTATGGATTGAAATGATAGACTCGAGCGATTTTATGGATTTTTATATTAATTTAGAATTGCGGTTTGAAATTATATATAACCGTAAAATTTTAAATTGTGAATTGAAATGATAAATATCCGTAGCACTTGACCCAGGGTAGAGAATTATATACAGACACTGGATTGGATAAAATAAATGATTTTAAAACCCTTAAAATTTTGAATTTAGTAAATGATATTTTGAAATAGAATTTGATTTATATAAATTGAGTTATTATCGAAATTCGAGTTTTATGTTAAAGTTGGAATTGTTTTGAAGGGATTGTTAAAAGAATTAAATTGAAATTTTAAAGTTGAGATTTGAAATATAAGTGAATTTGTTAGAATTGAGTTATGTGAAATAATTGAAATATAACTTTGAAATGTATTGAAATTGGAATAATTTAAATGGATATTTCTAATATGGATTGAAATCGATATAGAATTTAATAGCTTATTTAAACTTGAATTAAAAGATTTGAAATTGGGTTTGTTGATTTGGAAATTGAAATGGTTCAAATGTGTTGAAATAAAATAAGTAGTTTAAATTGATATTAATTCCAAATTTATATTTTAATATAAACTGTTTAAAATACATTATTTTAAAATTTCTAATTATTAAGATTTTCGAAGTTGTTAAAACTATTTTTACCTATATTAACTATATAAATTATTTTAACCTATTTTAAACCAATTTAATTTATTTTTAACTAATTAAACCATTTTAATTTATTTTAGATCAAATTAATTTATTTTAAAACTATTTAATCTATTTTAATGATATTTAATCTATTTTAAATCTATTTAACTATCTTAAGTTAATTTAAAAATACTTTTAATCTATTTTAAAATATCTTAGAGTATTCTAACTACCCTAAAATTTATTTTTAACTTTATTAAACTATTAATGACTATCTAAACTATTTTCTGAATTCCAAACTAAGTAAAGTTGATGGGTTTATATTTAAACCCTCGATTTAAAGTGAATATGGTTAAATAACATTTTAATCTAAGTTGGGATTTAAATAACATATTTTATTTAGTATGATAATTTTGAAGTGAGAGTTTAACCTATTTTGGAAATATGACTTTTGGAGGAAATATTATTTCGAAGCCATGATTTTAAATGGGATGCGATTTCGAAGGAAAATATGATTTCGGAAGTAAATATAATTTCGAAAATAATATGATTAGAATTGAATGTGATATTTTGATATCAATTATGAAATGGTTTTGAAAATGTAAATGAGCCATCTGGTGTGTAATAAGCGATTGGTTGTTAAAGAGACCGGGATCAGATATTGTCATACTGTCTGCCAATACCGAAAACCACTTTAATAACTGTATATGTGGTGGAGATTCCAGAAATGAAGTAGGATGGTTTGGTGAACGATTTTTGTATAAGGTATGACGTGACCTTGACTCCCGTAAGTCAGCATAGATGTGACTAAAACAGGAGCTACACTTGGGCCAAGCGAGGTCATTCCTTCGATCGGACATGCTTCTTCGATACCTTATTATGACATTTGTGATGATTTGGTGGCCACCCCTTAATTTTGATTTGGGAGTGTGTTCCGAGGTGGACGGTAGTAGCTGCTATGCGTTACCACCGGCCAAATTCTGCAACTGGTACCCTGGCATTGCCTCGAGTGTCATGTTCACATGACCTAGAGCGCCTTCTATGAGTTTGTTTTGTACCATACCTATGGAGTGCCCTTTGATAGCCCTCCAGTTTACGGAGGAATTACGGTACTGTATAGACTATGGGAATATATAAAATGTGTTAAGGGGAATATGGGTAATGCCTTAACGCTATTTTAATATTTTACTTTATTATAGACACTATTATAATAGCGTATTGTACTACATAGTAGATAGTTTAACGGATCCTTAGGAGGTGTGCATCCCGAACATCTCTTAAGTTACTGCACTCACGTTAGACACTGGATAGGAAATGTCAAAACCCGTAAACATCTCTAACACCGTTCCACTCATATTTATTTACTGTTGATTTGACTTACATAAGATCTTTTAGTTCTGACTTGAGTGTTTTGTCTTTCAATTCGCTCGGGTTAGCCTGAGCATTTCAGGATTTGAAAACCTTATCTCTGAAGGACGAAGTCGAAGATTTGTATTACTATTATTTACTATCTTTATTCCACTACACTCATTCTGTACCGTTGCATTATTTTTTGTCTCTGATGTGTGTAACTCTGATTCTGTGTTGTATAAGTATAATCAAATGTCTTGTAAACAGCTTCATGAACTTTATTTGATTATTATATTTTGTCATTCCACTGCGAGATTCTGTATTTGTTTTATTTCTTTCTCTTTTTCTTATTTATCCCATAACAATCTACCATTTTGAATGGTTTGAGTTTGACGCGTGTGTTTGCAGGTATTTACAACTTCAGATTAACATATTTACTTAATTTCAAATATTAAATTTACTATCACTAAGTTCATTTAATCGCTATATTTGAAATTATAAACCATTTCACTAATTCAACTAAAATTTTCATATTCAAAATCAACTAATATTTCAAATTCAATATTTAAAAATAAATTAGTTCAAAACCAAACGACCAAAATTCCAGGTCGTTACAGTTTATATTCATATTATTCCCTGATTTGTGTACGGATTATATTTACATATATTATGAATCATGTAAATGATGGTTATGTTATTTAGAAGACAAATTCAAATAAATTATAACTTGATTTAGGGTTTTAAAATTGACTTTAGTTCTATATTAGTCTGAAGTTAGGTATTTTGAATGATTTTAGAGATTTATAAAAAGTTTTTATAAATGATTTTGGTGGTTTATAAAAAGGTTTTACAAACGATTTTGGAGATTTATGAAAGAGTTTTATAAATAATTTTGGATATTTATAGAAGAGTTTTATAAATGATTTTTGGATATTTATAAAAGAGTTTTATAAATGCATTTAGAATTTAAGCAAAGAAGTCTTCATAAAATGATTTATTAAAAAGGATTAATTTAAGAAATTATAAAAGATTTAGAGATGCAATTTCTGTAACTGGCCTTCTTAATTACAGTGGTGTGGAACTTCTGTTCCATGCTTAACACCGAAAGAATAGTGTTCAGGGTTATCCTTATCTCTACTCTAACTAACATTTTTTTATTTTAATATGATTTTGAAATAAGGAATTTTTCACAATTTTTGTGGATATACTTATGCCAGTGAAATAAGTATATGAGTATTTTGATAAATAATTTGGAAAGAGATTTAAATAAATAAAATATTTTCTTTGAGCCTTACTGGTTGCTATGGCTAATTAAATCTCTAAATTGGTGCCTGTTTGTTTATGTGATAGTTAAATAATCAACGACCAAATCTGGACCAAAAATATAACTCCAAAAATAGCTAAGAGAAACACGTGAGTTATATGGCATGGTCATCTTCGATGATGTTATACTACACGTATAAATCTCTTTTAGTTCTGTTAGGACAACTGATAGGGAGATCCTCCACTTAAACGGTTAGGGTGTGATCCTTGCTCCTATGTATTGTTTGATTATTTCCAAAAGAATCGGGTTGAGTTTATCAGAAAACATCGAGTGTTGCTTTGAAGAGACCTGGATCGAATGAATAATATGAAAACCACTTCGATCCAACTCAAGCGATGTATTTAAGATATCTTAAAGATGATGAGATTGAAGACAAAGCCTTTGAATTGCAAGGGCTACTTGCTACTAGTCCTGAGGGTGATTCCAAAATGGATGTAATAGAAGTAGTGCCTTCGGTTTGTTCATATCCTGAACAACTTGCATTGATTAATATTGACATTGCATTACTGCATGGAGGGCGGTGTTAACATTCCAAGTGGGTTTGCTATATAGAAAGGTAAAACATAGCCTCAAGCCTCATCAATCAGGAATGATTTAAATCCAAAGAGGTGTGGTAGGGCTAAGTGGATTACATCTATTAGGGTATGCCACACCCTTCTGGATGTAGATATATCATATTTTTCGATTTGGTTGAGCATGAGAGCTATCAGGAAAAGGTTGCAAAGCAAACGAGGTGATGACATATTCGGTACTATCCACTAAGGGGTTGGTTGGTCCTGTGTTGGAAGGGGGTCCAAGCGAGGCCCTTAGTAAATTTTCTAGAGGTTTTGTGGTAGGTAGTACCATGGTGCCTTGTCATTATATGGAAATCCATTCTCCAATACGTGCCTTTACGAATTTAGTTATAAACCTATTATGCTGAGATTTAATGTATGCAACAATTTCGGCTAAGATTAATATGTATTTGTATCCTAGATGTTATTATAATATTATTGGATTTTCTATAAAAAAATGTTTTGGTTATCGTAAGGTAAAAACCCATTCATATTTATGTGTGGCATGGGCTTATGAGATACCTTTGACTTTAAAGGATTTATAAGTTATAAATAAAATTCCTTGTGATTTGAGTTTCTCACGTTGGTTTTACTGTACTGACCGAAGTGTTGTTTTCTTATAATGCTTGGGACAGACCGAGCATGTTTACGGATTAGCTTTGAACGCTTTGGAGTTTAGGAGATGAGTTGGATGCCCAAGATGTACTTCCATATTTTCTTTTATTTTCGTTGTTTGTTATTGTTGTAGAATCAGCAATTGTAATGGCAGGTTGTTATAACTATTCAAGACGATAATAGGTTAGTGTGGTCTGATGGATGTATGTATATAAAAGTTTTCTTTTGTAAACATCATTGTTATATTAAAGATTATTTGTTGTGATGTGAGATTCTATGTTATTTAGTTCCTTCTTATCCTTTTTCTTCTTCTTTTCCCTAACCATCTGTCTTTCCAGCACTTGGTTGTTTGGGACATAAATACCATGAATGTATTAGTGCCGATTTCTGAGAATCGAAAAGGCGAGTTATTACAGTTGTTATCAGAGCGCAAGGTTAGGCAAGAAAACTAGCTATGGTGGGGTAAACTCATCAGAGATAGGGTTAATAACACTTTAGAATGAGTTTGAGTGTGTGTGTATATTAGAAAGTGTATTTGCTAGTGGTATAAAAATGTTTTATATTGTGTTGATTGATTTGTTGAGTAGCATATGGATTATGGTCAATACAAATAGCTAACGTTATTGAAAGCGATTCCTAAAAACTTGAACTAGGATAGTTGACACAGTATTGTTTTAAAATGGATAAATGAAATAATTTACCTAGGATTATATTTTATGTACAAAAGAATGATTTTCAAAAAAAACAGTTTAGTTATTTTTGATGTATTATTTATTAAGGAATGCCAATATTCTATTATTATCATTTAAGGTTTTATTAGTTATGCTCGTTTAGTTGAGCATTGGTTAGGGTTGAGTATTTACATAGGTAGTTTTCCTTTTGAAAATATGGGTCGGGAAAATAGTAAATTAGGGCGACAATGAAATGAACATCTTTTGAATTAAGTTTTACAATTTGACTATAAGGAATTCAATGTTAATGTTGGACAAAGGATTTGGCTTAATAAAAAATGTTTATTAAAGTTAGAATATTTAGAAATTATTTTATATAGGAAAATGGTTTTATAAAGATTGAGTTATAAGATGGGTTATTAATAAAAAGATTTAAGTAGGAAACTTAAGGACTTAAATCTCGATGCGTTGGAAACGGTTTTCAAGGTTTTGGAAAGTAATAATAATACTATTTGAAAATATTTTGGTTTAAGTATAAAATTTTAGGAACAGAAATTTTAAGTAAGAAGATTTCTTTGGATTGGTTCGGGTAACGAGTCTCGATTTATTTTGGGATAATAAGAATAATTTTCTAAGTGATGATCAGATGTTTGCCTAGGCGAATATTATAGTTGTAGGGCACGTAATAAATTATTCTCTTTATCGTTGTACAATCGAAAATGATTTCAAATCCGAGCGATCCCAAAGCAAATTGTTATTAAATATTTTGTTGAAAATATGTAAAGTACTGTTTCAAAAAGGGAGTTTTGGGATGCAAGAAGTATTTTTAAGTTAACTAGTCCGAGTGGCCTGAAAATAACTTAAAATGGGAGAGTGATGTGTTCGGATGGTAAACACCTTTTTTGAGTATTAGCCTTTCTGGTAAGGGGATGTATGATACTGTTTGGTAGTACCCAGTTCCTTAGTATCATTTTTGGGTTACTCGAGCTATATATATTCTATGGATTAAATATATAGTATTATTTCAAAAGACTTTTGAAATAAAACTCGGGTATTTGGCTCTTAAGTTTTCAGAATGTAAAGGTATCTTTATTTATGTGGTTAATAAACGAAGTTTTAAAATTCGAATTAATAATAAGAATGTTTAATAAACTTGGTTTTATTAAATAGTGTCTTTTGGATTTAATACTTAGGAGGTTATATACTATTTAATGTCGTTGGGTGGGCTAATATACTCCTTTACCTTAAAAGTGTCTAAGAAAAGTAGACTCTAGGACTGAGTTTGGATACCAGCATCCTACTCTTTTTAGCTACTTATCAGACCAAATGGGTAAAAAGGTTGAATTGGTCGACTCAGTTCGAGACCCCAAAATTATTTGGGTCTACATCTGAAGAGTTAAAAGTGTAGAGAGTTAAAAACCAAATGTTTATGTGTGCGTGTTTATATACATACACACACGCACTCTTAGGATATAGGAGGGTATTATCCAAGTTAATAAATTTAGATGATTTTATGAAAGGCTTCATAAATAAGTTGTGTAATTTTAAAGATGTTGAACCTAAGTTAGAATTCTTATGAAATGATTTCATAAATAGTGGTGGGAGGCAAGGAATTTAAATGATAAATAAGAACCTTTAGATGTGTATGTAGGTTGTATGTAGAACATTTATCTTTCTTATATAGTTCTCAGTCCAAGATTCGAGTACATGGCTTGAGATGTTTTACACCATTCCGGATAAGGATTTATCACTCGATTCTTGATGATGAACACTTGATGAGGTTCTTGATAGGGAATTGAAGTTTTCTATCATAGTATATGGCCATGCAAGATAAACAGAGGTTCCTAATCAAGGAGTCTAACCGGAGTCCGCACTAGGAAATGCAGTGAGTGATAGTAGTTTGGAAGTGAGGTTATGTATTCGAGTGGGAATCAAATCATATTTTGTATATGGATGATCTCTGAACATCATGCGGACTTATGAACAGTATTAATTATTCAAGTGGTGAAATTTCAAGGACAAAATCCTTTTAAGGGAGGAAGGATGTAACGACCCAGAATTTTATCACTTTGAACTATGAATACTTAATTAATATTAAATATTCAAAATTAATGATTTTTAATGATTAAATAAATCTCTTTTAAAAATAAGTAGTGATGGTGAAATCATTTTTAAAATGTGTTTATAAAAATAAACAGTTTAAAGTAAATTAGAAAATGTGACCAGAGAGCTTTTTCAAAATTTTCAATCTTTCACCATTTAAAAGTTATCTAAAATGTTGTAAACACTTTAGTTAATATATTTACACATTTAAATAACTTAAGTATGGATTAGAAATTAAATAAGGGTAAATATCATAAGTGTACTTATGTAAGAAAGATGTGACAATTTTCAAGTTTAAAATTAAAATAAAATGAAAAATCATGACATGTCACTTTCATCTTACACCATAAGAACAGATGCATTAAATGCATGTTGTATTAAGGAATGTGTGATGATGTGGCAAATTTTTAGTTGAGGGTAGTGTACTAAAGGGTATTTTAGTAATTTATTATTCTAAATTTATATAAAAACAAATTCTCTTTCTCTCTCCCCTCCACCATTTCATTTTCTAGTTTTTCTAGAAAATTTACATCTTCTTTGAGTTTACAAAAATTCTTTAATGGCTTCCTCTTGAAATTATAAAGTTTTAAAAATCAATTTTTATACTTTTAAACCTTTTAAATCTTGTTTAAAACACATATATTCTTCCTATTTCTCCTTCCTTTTCAATTTCAAACCCATATCCACCTTCCTCCATATAGCAAGCCCTTGTCCATGTTGGCCAAGCCTATTTTATCCTCATTTGGTCCGAAAATTACTTTCCGCTGAAGGGTTTTCAAAGTTCTAGGCTTATTTCAAAGTTAAAATGGACTTTGGTTGATTTTGGTGAGCAAACTATTTTATATTTTGTAAAGTTTTTAACATTAAGTCTTGTAATTTTTATATGTGAAATATGTTGACGGTTTGGTTGTTGTTCCATGTTGGTTGGTTGTATTTGTATTGTATTGTTATGATTTGAACTAGATTTGTTAAAGGTAGCTTTAAAGTTTGATTTGCTATTAATGTTGATGTTTTGCTTATGTATGTGATGATTTATGTATGTTGGATGTGTTAATTTGGTTGTTTGGTTATGTGTGATGAAAGTTAGTACCTTTTTATGCAAAAGAGATGAAAGATCGCTTGGAAAGATCAAAAGTGTTTAATTTCCCTTGCCCGTTTTTGCTCCAACGAAGGCGTTGGAAGTGATGTTGGTTTTCAAGTTAAGAAAAAGATTTAAACTTTAATTAGTTTTCAAAAATAAAACTTTTATATAAGTTTTTAAAGAGAATTAAGAGTAAAGTTAGAAGTGAAGTTTAGAGTTAGATCTAAACTAAATCTAACTTTGATGAGTTGCCATTACAGCGATAGTCGCTATGAATGCAGTTCGGGGAAAGTTAGTGTTTAGATTTTAAAAACTATTCCTTTTTAAATGGTTTTTGAAAATTCTTTTTCAAAATGTTAACTAAGTTCAAAGGTTAATTACTTTGGTAATTGAATAAGAGTTTAATAATTAATTATTTATTTATTTTATTTATGGATGATTATTAATTAATTATACTTAAGTCATGTAATTAGTGTTTAATTATGAATTGAATAAATTAATTTTCATTAATTAATTAAGAAGATTTTAGTTTATGATTTATTAAGTTATAAGTTAATTCATTATTAATTTTATTTAATTAATTTAAATTTATTGTTATTTAATTAAAGTTATTTACTAATTAATTACTAATTAGGTAAGGTTTAATAAATTAACCTAAATAGGTTTAAATAAGATTTAGTTAAGAATTAATTAAGTTTAATTAATATTTTAATTAGAGTTAATTAATATTTAAATAGTAATTAAATAATGAGTCAATTAGTAATTAAATAAATAATTAACTATTATTTAATAAAGTTTTAATTTTAAACTCAATCAATTTTTTTAGCCAACTCTTATTTGTAATTAAACTGATTTTAATCCAAGGGATCTCTTGTCTGTGCCATCAAATAGCCAAACAACAATGAATAAGTTATACTAGACTTTTACATCTGTTAGCAAAATAAAACACCGTTCTGCTATAACTTAATTGAATTGATTTTTCGAACATCTTTTAGCAAAACAAATTCCCGTTTTGCTATAACTAGACTTAATAGATTGTGTGAACTACATGACAAATCACCATCCTTTTATTACAAGTTAGTTTATATTGTCATGTTATTTCGTGATTTGTTTGCGGATTGTATTTACACATATGATGACTCATGTAAATGATAGTTATGTGATTTAGAAGGTAAATTCAAATAAATCGTAACTTGATTTAGGTACCACTGTTTTCATCAAGCCTCCTTTGCAAATTTGTAACATTAGGGTTTTAAAATTGACTTTAGTTCTATAATCAATCTAATGTTCAGTATTTTAACTGACTTTAAAGATCTATAAAATGATTTTGGATATTTATAAAAATGTTTTACAAATGATTTTGGAGATTTATAGAAGAATTTTATAAATGATTTTGGATATTTGCGTAAGAGTTTTATTAATTGTTTTTGGATATTTATAAAATAGTTTTATAAATGGATTTAGAATTTAAGCAAAGAAGTCTTCATAAATGGAAATGATTTATTAAAAAGGATTTATTTAAGAAATTTATAAAAGATTTAAAGATGGGATTTCCCTTAAATGCCCTTCTTAATTATGGTGGTGTGGAACTTCAGTTCCATGTTTAACACCGAAGGAATAGTGTTTAAGGTTATCTTTATCTCTAATTTAAATGATATTTGTTTCGATTCTTTTAATATGATTTTAAAATAAGAAATCTTTCACAAAGTTTTGTGAATATACTTATACCCGTGAGATAAGTATATAAATATTGTGATAAATATTTTGGAGAGAGAATTAAATGAATGAAAGATTTTTTGAGACTCAGTGGTTGCAATATATATTAAATCTCTAAATTGTTTCCTATTTGTTTATTTGATAGTTGAACAACCAACTATCAAATTTGAACCAAAAATATAACTTCAAAAATGTCTAGGAGAAACAGATGAGTTATATGGCACAGTCATCTTCAATGATGTTATACTATCCGTATAAATCTTGTTTTTTTATTATGAAAAATGATAGGGAAACCCATCCACTTAAACGATTTTGGGGTAATCCTTGCTTCTATCTATTATTTGATTATCTCCAAAAGAAATGAAGTTGAGCTTACCGAAAACTATCGAGTATTGTTTCGAAGAGACCGAGATCAAACGAATAATCCAGAAACCACTTCGATCCAACTTAAGCGGCGTATTGAAGACATCTTAAAGATAATGGGATCAAAGAAGGAGCTTTTGAAGTGCAAGGACTACACGCTTCTAATCCGAAAGGTGATTCGAAATTGGATGTAGAAGTGGTGCCTTTGGTTTGTTCATATCCCGAATAACATGTATGGATGAATGCTGGCACTGCATTACTGCTTGGAGGGTAGTTTTAGCATTTCAAATGGGTTTGTTATATAAAAAGGTAAAACGTAGTCTCAAGCCTTATCGACTGGGAATAATTAAAATCAAGGGAGATGCGGCAGAGCTTAGTGGATTGTACCCATTAGGGTATACCACCTGTAATGGCCCGAAATTTCACTACTTTGATTTGTGAATATATAATTAATTTTAAATATAAAAATAATTGATTTTATAATGGAAATAAAACTCTATTAAATAATGAAAAATAATGGTGAAATAGTTCTTCAAATTTTTTTACAAAAATATTTAGTTCGAAGAAAGATCAAAACTGTGGCCGGAATTCGTTTTTTGAATTTTTGACTTTTCGTCGGCTAAAAGTTATCGGAAACGTTGTGAATTTTTTAGCATAAGTATGCACATTTGTAAATAAATTAGTATATGTATATATGCATGTATTAGTGTGCATGCATATATATATATATATATACATATATATTTAGGTATATAACTTAAAAATAAAATAAAATAAAGTAAAAGTAAGTGTCACATCATAGGCAGACATATTTAAACATGTCTAAACAAGGTATTAATGCATGTTTCTCACGAAATGATGAGAAGGAACAAGGGTGTGGGCATGAGTACATGAGATGGAGGAGGCTAGGTGAGGCGGCAAAAGAGTAGTAAAGGGTAAAAGACAAGGGCATTTAGGTAACTTATCTTTTTCTCTTGCTTATAAATAACCTTCACTTCTTCAAATTTTAAGCTTAGCCATGTCAAATATCATTTCTTTATAGAGTGTTTTCAGACCCATATTTTCAAGTCTGAAAATAATTCTTATTCTTTTGACCATATCTCTCTCAAAATATATCCAAATTGAGTAATTCTTTTTTTAAATGGTAGAGAAGAGAATTTAATAGAACTTTATCTTGGACAACTTCTCCAAATTCTCAGCGTAACATAGCCAAAAATCTAAAAGAAGATGACTAAATTTTAGGTCTAGTTTTGTGAATTCAACACTATCTGAAGTCCCTCCATCTATTCAAAACAAGCCCTCACCTCGCTTGTACATGTTGGCCGAGCCATATTATACCATGGCCAAGCCTATTTCCAAGTTTTAAGTCAAAAGAACAAGTTTTCCATAGTTATGAAGTTATTTCTTTCAAAAGGGTGTTGCAAATTTTCAATGAGTAAACTTCTAACTTTTGAAAGATGTTGGCTTTTTATATATGATGGTTATGTGTTATTTATATATGATATTAATGTTTGGATTATGATATTGTTTGAATGTGTCTGTATGTGGTAGCTTATGTTTTAGCATTTAACTTGAATCGATAGATTAAAGTGGTGTGTTTGTATTTAAAGTTGTCATCTTTATGATGCATGGTGATGATATGATTTAATATTCGTAATCATGGATATATGATTAAATGGTTTGGAAGTTGGAACTTGATATGTTGAAAAGGAATTGAGATCCATTTTGAAAATCAAATTGTTTACTAGTTTAGATTATGGTTAACATTTTTTTTATTTTAGTTTCTAACTTTAGTTAAAGTTTTAAAAACCCTTTTAAATTATATTTTAAAAGTAAGCAAAAGTGGAAAGTTAACGTTTTGGGCGGTAACTTAGAAAAGTAATTCTAAGTTATTACATCTATAGGGATAGTCGCTATGGATGCAGTTCAGAGAATTTAACGATCAAGTTTTAAAAGTGTTTATTTTAAATGTTGTTGAAAAAAAAATTTCTCAAACTTAACTAGTAAGGATATAAGTTAATTATTACTTAATTAAGTATATTTTGATAATTGATTAATTTATTAATTAAGAATAATTATTATTAATTAATTAGTAGTTAAGTTAAGTAATTAGTAATTAATTAGTACTACTTAAATAAGTTTATTACTAATTAATTAAGGAAGTTCTAATTAATGATTAATAAAGTTAAGACATAATTAAGTATTAATTTTTACATTAATCAATTTTAATTATTTTAATTATTTACTATCTAATTAGAAGTTAATTATTTAGTTAATTATTATTTAATTGATTATTAGTTGGGGTATAATCATTAATAAACTAGGACTTAACTAAGATGAACTGAGGTTCAATTATGATTTAACTTTAATTTATTAAGATTCAATCAAGCTTTAATTTATAATTTAAACTAAGATTTAATTATTAATTGTTATTTTAAAATTTATTGGTTATGTTTTAAGTCGGTTTTCCTTTAATGAGTGAATTGATTTTCAATCAAGGGATCTCTTATCCATGGCATTTAGAATCGAACAAATGTGAATGAGTTATACTAAGTTGAATTGAATTGTGTAGACATCGATTTAGCAAAATAAAATACCGTTCTACTAAATTATAAATTATTGTATGGACATTCATTTACAAAATAAATCCCCGTCTGTTATTTTAGTAACTTGGACATTTACTTATATGATTGATTGTTATTGGTTGATTCCCTTAAACATATCTGCTTGTTATGTAAATACCTATGTTACAACTTTAAAAGTAAATGCACTTAAATGTGAACCATTATGGTCACTAAGCTTCTTTCTAATTTTTAAGGTCAATCATACTTTTAATAATGGTTTCGATTTGAGTAATGATTTTAGTAAAGGTGTTTTAAATAATCTTTTTGTTTATCAAAGGAACTTAATTGATTAAGTGTATTAAAATATATATTTTTTAAATAAGGATAATTTATAAGAGAGTTTTAATAAATGATTTGGATATTTATAAAATAAGTTTGATAAAAGGTTTTGAATATTTATAAAGAAATTCTATAAAAGGATTTTGCAGATTTATAAAGAGTTATATAAATGATTTTGATATTTATAAAAGAATTATGTAGATTAACTTGGTGGTTTATAAAGAGTTTTGTAAGTAGGTATAGAATTTAAGTAAATGAGATTTCATAAACAAAAGATATTTGTTAAAAGGATTTATTGAAGAAAACTTATAAAAGAATCTGAGGTTTGATTTCCTTTAACTGACCTTCTTAATTCAGGTGGTATGTTTGTTTATTCCACACTTAGAACTAAAAGAATATTGTTTGAGTTACTTTGTCTCCAATTTAAATAACATTTTGTTTTTATCCTATAATATGATTTGAAATAAGAAATCTTTCATAAATGTTTTGGGAATATACTTTTGTCAATGAGTCAAATGGAAATTATCATTATTGATTAGAGAGATCAGAATCAGATATGTTATCCAAGAACCACCTCGAACTAACATGCGCGTTCAAATGGAAGACGGCTTGAAGATGATTGAAGACGATGCTCCTTGAAGAGCCTTTGGTTCATTCAAACCCAGAATGAACTTGTATGGATTAATGCTAGTATTGTATTTCTACCTGCAGGGAAGTGTTAGCGTTGCGAAATGGATTGTTAAATGTTAAGAGTGTAACCTCTCAAGCCTTACATCTCAGTAGTTGTCAAAACATGGTAGATGCAGCAGAGCCATGTGGGTCGCAATAGGGTATGATCATCCCAAGATCTAGTGTCGATATCTCTATGTATGCTTTTGGCCCATTTTCGGTTGTTGATCGCAATGAAGGGGTGATCATATTCGATACTACCCAGTTCAGGGGTAGGCAAGGCCTGTGTTGGTAGGGGTCGAAAGGTTTCCGATCCCACCGTACATTTTATCTAGAGGTATACAGATTTTTGGAAGGTAGTTACTTACCTTGCCGTTTGTTGGAAATCCACTATCTAATAGACGATATTTGATTGTATATCTCTAACAACTCGAGTTCTAGTGGGTTCGGATTTTTCGCAAAAACACTAAAACCCAAATCCACTAAAGCCCAAGTTGGGTGTTATTATCCTACAAATAGGCAAAGATAAATATATCAGAGCTCAAATAAATATCTCTTAGCGAAACTGAGTAAAATATAGTAATAAGTAAATACTCGCCTGGGTAATAACACTTTCTAAACAAGTGCCTCAAAGATGGAAAATCTATGCCATATATCTAACCCATGGGATGATATGAGGAGGGGTCAGAACTAAAGTTCTTGTGAATGGACAAATTATACACTTCTCAGCATAATTCTACATATATCGCTCTATTTCCATTTTCAATTATATTAGGTTTATTGGGTTTATAATACTCTCGCCTCTTTGTGTGAAACGTACCATCTACTCTCTAGTAGATTAAGACCTAATTACCAATATATATATATATATATATATATATATAAGTGTAACTACATGCCAAAAGACCGCATCGGTCCTAGGTACTACCCATAGTACCTTCTATATCCTCCTCAAAAACAACTCCATCAACTTACTACTAGAGCATACTGTAACTACATCTATAAAGGACAGCTTCACGAGGCCTACAATATAGATGTTCTGTCGTCTACTAAGAAAATGTGAAATTGCATCCGCACTAGCTTATATTAGTGCACGGACATCCACAATGTACCACTCAGTGCGTACCTTGAGGACTACACATAATCGTTCTGTCTACTCCCTGAATTCTTCCAACAAGGTCTACCTTATATAGAACTCAGTCGGCGATTTTCTATATCTGTAAAGGTCTGCTTCGTTAGGCCTACAATACATATATTCTACTTGTACTATCTCTTTCTCATCGTGGCTATGGCCTCATGCAGCCCCTCCTCAACTAATCGAAAGACCATTCAAGAGCTAAGTGGCTATGCCCTACTGCAAACAATCTAAATATCTAATTGGCTCTGCCCCTCATCCAACGTCTCGATGGTGAAAGAATCATTGGCCTTTTGGTTTAACTCGTCTTTCCCGAACTCGCGCTGACTGAAGATGGCTGATATCCGCATGCGACTATCCTTATGGGTCATGTCCACTATAAACAACTCGCAAACTAGATTACGATGTCATACGAATATCTTATTCCATCATCAACATTTTGACTACCTACAAAGGTCCGCATCGTTAGGCCTGTTATGCAAAAGCAGTCAAGGCATACTCTCTTAATGGAACACATACAGACCTGCCTCCGGGGGTGCAGCTTCGTCAGGCTTATCTCAGAGGGCCATCCTAGAGTATCCTTACATCCCATTGAAGTCTTGTACTTCCTTCTAGCCCAAAATAACTAAGTTGGACGTGCTCTTTCTGTATTAAAAATCTACGATGAACTGCTTCGGTAGCCTCTTTACCCAGATTCCCTTCGGTCTGCTCCAAACGCACCTTACCAATTTATTAGACCTACGTCTAATCTTTTATTATGTGTTTAGTTTACTTTTCTTATTCTATTGGCTACTTATTTACCATAATCAGCATGCCCAGCCCCATCCATGCGTGAGACCATTAGTCTTAGATCTGAAAGGGAATGTTGCCGGTACATGCCACTTCTATTATTTTTTCTTAGTAACTTAATCCAAAGTTTGATAAAGTAAGCCTCTTTTATTACCTTCTTTTTAATATAACCTACATGTTACAATTATACTTGCAATTGTCACTTTTATACCCTTTTCTTTCTTTTATAACCTACATGTCATAAATATAATTGAAAGTGTCTCTTTTCTATTCTAGTCTGTCTTCTTTTATTATGATACTAAATTTTCTTTAGTTCTCTTATATTAGATAATAGTCTTAACACGGGACTACGTCCAACTGTTATAAGTTACTTATCATAATAACTACTTTACTTTTTATTCTACTATCTGCGCAGTAAATTCAGATCTAGTCACATTTTCTATTTATTATTTCTAGTCTTGTCAAATATTTAACTTGATTATTTCCACTTCTTTAATTTCTTTAACGCTTCACATTATTCTCTTTTATTCTAGGAAGTAGTTCTATTTTATTTGGTTGGTTACAAAAACTGTACTAAAGATCCATTTCCATATTTTAAAACTAAATAATGCTATAAACAATAACTCGTAACTGCAAGATATTTCTTTTACTTTTTCTTTAATTGTTGGATAATGCAAAATACAGTAATATCTCTTTTTTGCACTAATTCCGCTTTTCTTTCTTTTATTCTTGTTACGTTTATCATTATTTTTACAGTATTAAACTATGGAAATGTATTCCCTTTCCTAAACCAACTAACTAATCTATCACTAACTTTAAAATCAAATTATTAGATTTTCCCTTCTTATTTCATTCCTCGAGTTTTAACATAATTTACAGTAAAATTCTCACTTTTAGGCCTATGCTTTTATCTATAATTTTTAAGCCTAATATTACTTATATTTAATTTGATTCCTTTCTTTTTCCATATAAATAACACTTAAATATAAGTACGCTTCCCTTATAAAATTTACAGTTTCGACATAACTAGCTAGTAGAACCAATTACTATAATTAGTCTAAATACTGAATTAAATATTTAACGGGAATCAAACGATATTATATATCATAAACATAAAATTAGATCCACTCACCAACCATCCTTAGCTTTAACCCATGGACTTCTTGGATCCACTTCTAAGGCGTCTAATATTTTTATTAAAAAGATATTCTCCCTAGAAATATTTTCTATTTAGAATTCAGCCCTAGGCAATGAACCCAATTGGAAGAAAATCTATTTGTGAGAAAACAGCTAGGCCTAGGGTTCTATAGTGGAGTTTGGGAATCTCAGACCGTCAGATTTTAGAATTGAATCTGGTGCAAGCATGTCACAGGCTCGCTGTGAATCGTTGGATTCAAAAAAACAACGCTTTAGATCGCATGAAAATCAACTTTGGATCCATCGGCTCACTCCTGGACAGTTTTACGTCCAAGTGGGAAATGCGGGTCAACTTAGGGGATTTGCTGGTCGGCCCGTGTGGTCCTGCTTTTTTCGTTTAAATATATATATTTTTTATTTTATTCTAATATCTTGTTTCTGTCGTAACTTCTTCATACTAGCTTGGGTTTCGAAAAGTTATATATGGAAATTGATTAGAAAATTGCCACGGACCCAATGGTGCAACTTCCATAGCTAAATTCTGAAAATTCCAAAAACGCTCATTTTCAATGCTTAATAATTATCTTGGTTATTTAATTATCTAAAAATGCAGGGTGTTACATTCTCCCATCCTTTAGGAAATTTCGTCCTCGAAATTCGATAAGGGTACAACTATGTAATTCTCCGCATCAATCACATCCATTCTGTGTACATACAATTTTTGCAACCATCTATGTCATTGTGAAAAGTGTCATTTCACATAAGGTATATGCATGTACATGAATTTCTGAGCAGTACCTCCTATATGAATGCTTTTCTCCTTAAAAAATTATTTTATAACATGATGCACACACCCTAAATATGCTTGCAATTTTTATATGAATGCAATCTTTTGAAAACTCAAAATGTTTTTCATCCAATTTTTCCTACACTCCTACTGAATAAGGACGTAGTTCAACGAATTTTACATCCAAATCCTACCACACAACATTTAAATGTTCAAATTTCAGAAAAATCTAGTTTTTTCCAAACTCGATTTCTTATGTCAGAAAGAAGGTAGAAAACAGAAAACCTCACATTTACCGTTTTACTTTTGCGCACATCTTTCTCCGTACTTGGAACTTGTGCCACTATTCTATAAAAATCTCTTTTAGCATTCCCAAGCACAATCTACATAAGAAAATTTTTCTTTTCAAAGCTGACGTTTCTATCGCTTTCTTTAAATTTCTTGTTTTCCTTTTAGTTACTCTTTTTGGCTTTTACTTTTCTTTTATTACTTACATCCTATGTTTTTATTCTCTTCTTGTGAAGATCATGGAAAAAGAGCATCATACTAATTAGTACTAACTTGTAATAAAAAAGACAAAATTCTTACATAGGAGCACGATCTCATAACTAAAAGGGAAAACTAGTCCTACTATAAAGCCATACTAGATAAATAAATATAGCAGTTAAACACAGCTATCATCTAGGGCTAGGAGGCCTAGGGCCATGTCCCCTAACATAGAAAGGTCTTACTCTAAAAATCCAAGCAACTCATATGCTCCTCTTGCCGTCTACTACTCGTTACTAACTTATGTTGTATTACTCACGATGAATAAGATCAATTCATCTCTTCCATTCCATACTCAAAATGGTATAACCAAGTCTCAGTTACTACAACGAATAAGGATTTCAATCTATGCAGTCTCTATCCAAAAAGGCAATTAAGCTTGGGAAAATTTTCTCTTACCTTTACCTTTCATTTTTCCTCAACTAAGATCTACCTATCACAACCACGTGTGTCTTACTATCTCACTAATATCACTTCACAATTCCTCTATAGTCTACATACATGAAGCAACATTCCTAGGTTCTCACTAGTGTCCTATACATTTTACAGGAACTATATTATTACTACTAAAAGTAATTACTACTATCTCCTACATAGCCTTGCACTTTTCTCGTCACACTTAGGAAATGATTCCTATCTACTCCATATTTAAAAATTTGGTTTGATACTCATCATTTAATTTAAAAAAATTAAAGCTTCTAAATTTTTGAAACATCAAATTCCAAAATCCTTGCCTTTAAAAGTGTTACTTTGAAGTTTCTATTAAATTCAAAGGTACTTGGTTACTTAACAATTTATCTTTTTAGATTTGCACCTTTACAGCTCTTTGAATTTAAATTATTCCCTAAACCTAAAAGGGAAGACTTACAAATTCTAAGTTCGAAACTTATTCCTCTTTTCCTTTTAAAGACCTTTACATCTTTTCGAAAAAAATTGGATTTTTAAATTTAATTGTTTACTAAGTTTTTCTCATCTAAAAGCTTTTTTACTCCAAACCATTTTTCTTTAAAACATGTCTTGCTTGTCCTTAAAACACTTTTTCTTCTTGACTTCCAAAAATGTCCTCATATGTTTTTTAAAACATCTTCTTTTCATAGATTTTCAAATTTACGAAAACTGGAGTAGATAAGAACAATTACTTTACCAAAAATCCCTTAACTTTCCTACTCTTTTAATTACCTAACCTTGGAAGAGTTTCTAACTTATTACAATTGGGGACTTTCTGCAAAGGCAAGCAACCAATGCGCATAATCAATGGAAAAATATGAAATTTCCATTGTTTAGCTTTCCTACTAAGGCGCTCTGTAATATCCCTCCTAACTAACACTATCTCTAATTATTACACTTCTTGTTACACGTAATGGTTTTATACCATAATGTATTTGAACTACTTTCTCTTATGAGAAACCATTAATGCTAAAACCTTCTATGTATCCTAAAAAAGAGGATTTCATGTTTATATGAAATTACAAGGAACTTATTTTTACAATTATCGAAATAGGCTATACAAAATATGATGTTTTACATACCTTGTACATCTCTTTCACGTATTCCATATAACTTGCACAAAACATTTTTATTTGTGATTTGGTTCCATATAAAATTATATCATTATTCATTTCATTCCAATAGATTAAAGTATGTTTAATCTATATTTACTTACAATAGACATTTCCTACGAAGTTTATTAATTTCCTAATATTTAACTTACATTTTTTTCTGAAGAACTCATTTTCAAAACATATTTAATATTTTCATAACTAGAAAATATTTCCATATACTTATTTAAATAATAATTGTACTTGCAAACCACTTTATTTCTATACTAAGAAATTATCTTCAAACACATTTTTTTATTTGGGTCAAAACATATATGTTGCGTAAAACACTGTTACTATAACCCAAAAATACAAATATATGGATTCAATTAAAATAAATATTAATAAATCTCATATGAAATGTAAAAACATTTACTTTGGGAGTCACTAACTATCAATAGTGTCATAGTCTATTACAACAATAATGTTGTAACCTATGTTTTCAATACTTAACACACTTTAGGTTTTTATATTTAAAACCTTTTTTTACCTACAAAGAAACTAGCGAGCTATACATACTCTATAATTCCTCGAAAAGAATTTCACTTTTAACAAAATTTACATCATAAAAAAACCAATTTAAATTTCATACCACTTTTTTTTCAAAAACCCAATATTTACTTCCTCAAACATATTAACAATTATGTTTTTCAACTTTTCAATTCCAAAAGTTTCGTTTTATTGGGCTAGACATAAAGTGGATTTTTTCTTACTACCCTAGGAATACCCTTCCTAAACCTTGGAAATCTCATTTCCTTACTTAAATCTCTTATTCCTTCCAAAATAAAAAAATACTCTCCCTACTATCCCTAGGAACTTTCCTACTTCCTATAACATATGGATACCAATCTTCTCTCAAAACATACATTATAAATCGGCAATAACATAGGGCTCAACATTCTTGGGTCATCCCAAATCCAACTAGCAAACTATGCACAAATATACTTCTAAAAACCTTCCATATGTTAAAATCTATAATTGGGGACTATTTGGATTTTAGTACAAAATAAATTTATATTTTATTCAAAAATATAAATATGTTCACTCATATTTTTTATTTACTTAGGACCTACTACCTAAGCTCTAATACCAAATGTAATAACCCGAGTTCCAGTGGTCCGGATATTTTGCAAAACTGCTAAAACCCAAATCCACTAAAGCTCGAGTTGGTTGTCTGGAATCCTGCAAATAGGTAAAGATAAATATATTAGAGCTAAAATAAATATCTCATAGTGGAATTGAGTAAAATATAGTAATAAGTAAATACTCACTAAGGTAATAACACTTTCTAAACAAGCGTCTCAAAGCTGGAAAATTTCCACCATCTATCTAACCCATGGGATGATATGTGGAGGGGGTCAGAACTAAAGTTCTGGTGAATGGACAAATTATACACTTTTAAGCATAATTCTACATATACCATTCTATTTCCAGTTTCAATTATATTAGGTTTATTAGGTTTATAATACTCTTGCCTCTGTGCGTGAATCGTACTCATCAACTCCCTAGTAGATTAAGACCTAATAACTAATATATATAGCTATATGCCCAAAGACCGCATCGGTCCTAAGTACTACCCATAGTACCATCAGTATCCTCTTGGAAAAGGACTCCATCATCTTGCTACTAGAGCGTACTGTAACTACATCGGTAAAGGACGGGTTTGTAAGGCCTACAATATAGATGTTCCATCCTCTACTATGAAAACGTGAAACCGCGTCCGCACTAGCTTATACAAGTGCTCGAACATCCACAATGTACCACCCAGTGCATACCTTGAGGACTACATGTAATCGTTCTATCTATACCCTGAATTCCGCCAACAAGATTTACCTTGTACGAAACTCAGTCGGCGATTTTCTATATCTGTAAAGGTCCGCTTCGTTAGGCCCACAATATAGATATTCTACTTTGAAACGACCCGTAAATCTGTACCACTTGAGTTAACACCATTCTACCACATTCAACTCAAGTTGCACAGAAATACGAACCACTTGTGTTAAAGAAGAAGAGGTAGAAGAAGAAATTAGAAAACAACATCAGAATCTAACCATCGCAGCGGAATAAAATATATAGATAATAAATGATCTTTACTCAAAACAAATCAGATATACATGTTTATATATTACAACATCAGAGTACATCAACTCAGCTCAACATCAATAACATACAACAGGATACACAGCTGCTCAACACAGCGGAATATATATAAAACAAGTATGAAATACGCATCGTCATCCAGCTCGTCTCCTGAGCTCCACAGCATCATATCCTGTATTCTATAATACTCGGTCTGACCCGAGCATTACAGTTAAATAACACCCGAGTCAGTCTGGAATACCAGCGTGAGAAAATCACACCCAATTGGTTATTAAAGTTTCAAATCCTTTGAAAACAAAAGCACCTCGTAAGACCACGCCACAAATAAACATGTCGGGTTTTTACCTTACGATAGCTAAAACAATCTTTATAGAAATCATATGATATTATAATAGGGTCTATTTACAAATACTTATAAAATAGCCGAAATTGTTACATCTATTAAATTCCAGCTACTAGCCACAGAGTGGGTAATACAAACAAAACTCGTACAAGGCTCGTAGGGAGAATGGATTTCCAACTAATGAATAGGCACTGGGGTACCACCTGTCACAGTACGGGGCCTAGATCACCGTACCGAGGAGTACGCCCGCTCCCTTGCAACACAAGACCGGGACTACCCCTTACTGGATAATCCCGAGTGAGATCACCCCGCGGTTGGGATCAGCAACCGCCCACTAAGCCGAAATAAAAGGGACATCTAGACTGGAATGACCTCACCCTGCTTGGGTGCTACCCACCTAGCCTTGCTGCATAACCCCTGATTTTCAGTCATTCCCATTTGATGAGGCTTGAGGCTAAGCGTTACCTTTTTAGAACATATCCCTTAGAATGCCCATCATCCACCTGACGATGTTTCGCAAGCATTCATCCATACAAGTCCGTCCCGGGTTCGAACGGAACCGAAGGCACTATTCCTAATACATCCGTTTTGGAAATATCCTCGGGATTAGTAGCGACTAGCCCTTGCACTTCACTGCTCCATCTTCGAATCCAAAGTCGTTTCACGAAACGTACAAACCGGATCGAAGTGGTTTTCGAGAAATAAATCTCGATCCCGGTCTCTTCGAAATGATCAACGCATTTGTCCAATATTGATAGTCGGTTATTTAACTATCAATTAACATTCACAAACAACCATCCAATAATAAATAATTTCCCAAATTATTTATTAACCTCAAAATATCTTCACAAGATATATTTCTATTTTCAATCCTTTGAAAATAGTTTCAAAACCATCTTTCCTTTCAGAATAAACTTTCCCAATTATTTTCTATCTCCTCTGAAATCACCAAGCACAAAACTAGATTTTAAAATAATTTAAAACACTTTACTTTGAAATATACTTTAAAACATTTATTTTAAAACTACTTCAATGATTTGTTAAAAATACATACTATATGAATATTTGAAAATAAGGTTACTAAATAAAATATAAAACTAGATTTTTACTTTTAAAAATAAAATACTAAGTCACTCTTTAAATAATTATTGCTATAATAGATTAAAAGGAAATACTTACTTTAGAATTCAAATATTTAGAAATAGTAAATTTTTCAAAACATACTTCTTAAAACAACTTTAAACTTTTAATTTATATTTAAAAAAATTACTTTGAAAACGTACTTGGTTGTTCAGAGAGAAATTTCCAATCTCAATCACTTAAATCAATTTTCCAAATTGATTCCCAATTGATTCCATTTGAAATAAATTTCTTTACTTATCAGTTCATTTCAAAATTCATTAATTATGGACTTTATTGTTATTTTCAGTTTGATTTTTAAATCCATTAGCTGAAATATACAAATTTCAGGTTATTCCCAATTTCTTCTTTATTCTTCTTAAATAATTTAAATCCTAAATTTAAAATAAATGTTTTATTCTTTTAAACAATAACATTGAAGTTTAAGTCTCATTAACTTTCTGTTTATTTAAATTTTCCTTTCCATACTCAGGATTTATATATTAAAATTTTAAAGTCACTTTATTTCCTTTCCAGTTCATTCATAAATTTATTCAACTTTTCTATAATTATTTTACTTACAATTTCACTTCTTTTATTTTCATTCCCAAACTCAAATTATATATTTGGTAATTCATTATTGCCCGATTATAACAATCAAGCCATAACATTCAACATTTCCACATAATTCATTACAGAATATCAAATATTCAGAACAGAGAATATTAAATAATTAAAAAAAGTTGAGGGGTCCAGTTGGATCCCTCCAACCTTTTCCCAGCATCCATAGAGGTTAGCACAATATAAAATGCCAATTCCAAATATATACCACACTATAGCACATAAATCAATTCAACCATTTCAAACAATTATTTAAATTTAATCATTTAAATTTAAATTTAACTGAGTGAGATTAACTCACCTTTGACTCCTGTTTTGCAACCCACTACCAATCCGGCTTGCTTCTTTTTAGATTCTGACCTTGTATAAATATTTATACAGTTTATTAATATTCGAAATAATCGAACAATTTAATTTCCATTTAATAAATTTAATTAATTATTAATTAACTAGTGATTTAGTTCTAAATTGATGATTTAATTTTAAACTAATTTTCCCTTTTACAATTTCTAAAAAAAAATAAGTTAATTAAACAAATTAACTTCCAAATCCATTATTTTAAATAAAACAATATATCTAAAATGTGTGTATTCCCATCTTTATTTTTATATTTTGAAACTTCACACAAATATAAAATAATCTATGTACTAATATCAAATCTTTATACAAATCCTCATATTTTCCAAAATCTATAATTATTCCTTGTTTAACATTTTCCCTTTTTGGGTATCTACATATATATCTATAACTCTTTACATTGAAAGGAATAAATAGTAAACATATCCTACTGTTAATAAAATTTGATTTTAATTTTTTTTAAACAATAAGTTGCTGTAAGTAATTTTTTTTTTCTTCTTTTTTTCCTTTTTCTTTTTTTTAGATCAAAACATTTCCAACCTTAAAAAAAATTCTGATAATTGAAACCATCATCACAATTAATTTACAATTTAACTTAAACAACTTTAAATTAAAACTAAAATCGAATTACCTAAAACAGACATCCTTCGGCCGACCATTGGAGGCACAGCACCACCACGACGTGACCCCACTCCCACCAGACTGGCCTCCCCCTTGCTGGCCACGACCCAAGTCGAACTCAACCCAAGACCTACCTACCATTGAGCGGCCTCCGATCCTTCACGACATCACCTCACGAGCTTCGAACCAAAGTCGATTCGAACGGTAAAGGAAGCTGCGAATCCAAACCCTAGCTCAAGAATGAGTCCTTCCTAGTCGATGCCAACTCGAACGCGTCTCGATCCCCTATACTCATTCGCGACCTTTCCCCCTCTCCAGTCGACTGTCGTTTCTCGAACGAGCTTGCCCTTTTCTGGTCTCACGATTTCAATCGCCATTTTTTGATATTAGAAACGAGATTTAGGGATTTGGGTTTGAAAATGAAGAGGAGAAAGGAGGGGTCGACCACCATTTTTTTATATATACGAACGATTTCGTAACTTGCTTTGAATTGTTCAACTGATAAAGGAAAGGCTCGGCCACTAAAACAAATGAAGAGGAAGATTGCGTGAGAAGCTTTGCCTTGCTACAGTGATTTCGAAAAAAGTTACGATGTGATGGAAATTCGGCTGACGCTGACTAATATATAAATATATATATATATATATATATATATATATATATATATATATATATATACTTAATTAAATTTGAATTTTTGATATAAACTACAACGCGTTAATCTACCGTGCGATCACACGACAACTCCAAACGCCACGAAAATTGAAATCCGATAATAATACAATATTACGCATCCAATGGAACTGGTTTCGTTGAATTCCGAGACTGTGCCTCGGAAGGCTATTTTTAAATTCAATTTAAATGATAAAATTTTAAAATCGAACAAACCACTGTTAATTTCAATTTTACAACTTCTATTATCTTCAGTGTTATCAATATAAATTCTACAAGCCTTCAAATTATTTTAACAGGCTTAAAACTCCAGATTCAACATTTCACCCCATTTCAACTTATTTAAGTCAATAATTTAATTATCAACTAAATAGTGATATTTGAATTCAAGATAAAAATTTACTTTCAAATATTAAAATCAATTAAATATTCCAATTTAAATTGCTTAAAAATTCCGGGTCGTCACATTCCTCCCTCCTTATAAGAATTTCGTCCCCGAAATTACTAGTTAGGAAGAATGGTCATATACCCATTTCTCTACTTACCCAAACTAGTGGTTTTTAAAACTCACAAACTAAACAGTTTTTAACCATACCTAAACCATCTTTTAACTAGAACATCGCCAATCTTACTAACCTTTCCAACTTCTTCCATTAGGTGCCTACCGAATCATTTGCCCAATCCATTTAAATTTAAATTTAAATTTTAAATCTAATTTAAATTTTCAAAAATTTCTCATAAATTTTCTAACTCCTTAAATTTAGAAAAATTTCGCCAGTGTTTCCTTTGCGCGGCTAGCTCGGTACTACTACAAAATGGCTCTACGGCCTCCCAAATCCAAAAAGAAAACAAAAAGCCAAGTGGCTCGATCCAAATCCCAATCAAATGTCACATCAAATTTAAATACATACCTTTTTGTCGAGCATTTCAAATTTATCTTCTGAAATCAAAATCAATTCTCTTTTTCCTTTATATTACCTGCATATCCTGCTTAGCACCAATATCCAATCACAATATTCCCAAAACATCATATCAACTTCCTTACAAACTGTCAGTATTTGTACATTCAAATATTAACTTAGATTATATTTGTAGTATCAATTCCCAATCAAGAATTCACCATTCTCTTCTTAAGTTAGTATAAGCATTTTATATGTTTCTTATATTTATTTTCATTTCCCACTTTAGTTTATATCTATTTCTATTCGAATCGATCCTTCCATTTCCATATGAATCCAATTTATCTTTAACTCTGAATATATAAATTTTATTTGTCATTTATTACTAATTCATGTCATTATTTTAATTAGTTTTATTTACTAACTTATTTCAATTTCCAGTTTAAAATCGTTTTGTCGTTAACAAATTTTTTCAAAAAATTTCAAAAATTTTCTAACTCCCAAAATTTCTGAAAATTTTTGGCAGAGTCTCCCTTGTACAGAGGAGCTTTTGCAATTTGACAAAAAAGATAAATATATATACATCGACCCGCACGGTCGGAAAAACCAAAAACAGTTCATATTTCCTATTTTTATTGCGTAGGCGTACCTTATTTAGCATTTTAAGCAAGTAGCTTATTATTTTTAGCATCAAGCGTGACCAAAATCCAGCCAAACGGCTTCCCGGTACCTGTACTTACTCAATTTAAACATATAAGTACTATATATATAAGGTTTATAGCATTTCACTTAACTTTAAATAGCTAAAACATCGATTATGAAACAATGCATGTGATATACTGGCATAAACATATAAATTTCACATCAAATGCATGTTAATCAATTTCCATAAGCATAAATAGGGTTCCGACACTTATTTAAATTTTTTATAATAAATTCTCAAACCATTCCATTCAGTTGAAGTGATTTACAACTTTCTTGCTTTTATTTAATTTATTCAAAGCAAAACAAACTCATATCCATTCCAATTGATTCCAAAATCATTTTGTTTCACTTCTAATAATTCATAGAATTTTATCCAATCTCGTTTACATTAAACGATCCATTCCCTTATGCAATTCGACAATATTAGTGTGAATAAATAATTACTTAAGCTTTATAACCATTTAAATTGATTCCCACACAATCTATACTTGATTCCATCCCATTTTAATTTATTCACAAATTCCCATTGCATTTCTTTCATATCCAAGAGTTCTATTCTAAACTATTTTATCATACTTGACACCTAATATAACCATCTCACAATTTACTTAAGTTATTTATTTATTTTCAAATTATTCCACCCTATAACTTAAGTTTATTTTATTTAACCCACTTCCCTTCAAATCTTTGATTTGATTTTTCTTGAGTCAAATCCCAACCATTTTATTAATTTCTCAGATTAGTTTATTCTTTTATACTTTTTTAAACTTTAGTTCTCATTAACATTTCATTATTGCATTTATTAGTAAGAAGGTTATTCAATTCATGCTTCAATTGGATTTGCTTTCATCTTAAATCATTTATTATTTTGATCCAATTCCATACAACTTCAATTCATATTTAATTCAAACAAGCTCATATTCAAAACAATTGATTTCACAATCAATTTTATTTACATTTACCAGTTCATAGAATTTTATTTCTTAAGTTTTATAGCAAAATTTAAATTGATCTCTGACTCAATTCATTTCCAATTCTTTTCTATTTTATCTTACATAATATTTTATTTCATAGTGCATAGGTTCCATACGAACCCATTTTATTTAGCTCGACATAATTTTATGTTTTGTATATCACCAACCATTTCCAATTGAAACAAATTCATTTCAAATTTAATCGATTTTAAAATCAATCTATTTTATACTCGCCAAATTTTATTTAAGCTCAACCGGCTCCCATGCTTGTATATCACTAATTCAAATCCATTTGAATTTTTAATTCACATTCTTAATTTATCAAGATAATATCCAAGCACACAATTAACGCGTTATATTCATATTGGATTTTATTTGCAACTTAAATCATTTCTATTGTAATCCAATTCCAACCAACTCCACTTTTATTTAATTCATTTACAATTCCATTTCTAAGTTCTACAAGTCAAAATTCATTTATAATCCAAGTTTATAACATATACACATATTCATTTCACAATTGTAATCATTTGCCTTTCAACTTTATATCAAATTTAATCTAATTCATTCAACAACACTTCCAATTATAATCCAATTTAATTCAATTTCAATTTCAATTTTATTTAGCTTATCCCAAGTTAAATTCAAATATATTTTCTTCACTTTCATTTACATAAGTTAAATTTTATTTGCCGGATTAAAATTTTCAATCCCTTCTTATTAATATCAACTTTACTTTATCCGTTCAATAGTTGATTCGTTTATTCATTCACTAATTCATTTTCAACCAATGAATTTTGTTTTCAAACATTAATTATTTTTAGCCCATTTGAACTTATTCTGCTCCTTATTTTACACATTTAAATCAACATCATCCAATACCCAATTTCATTTCATTTCATTTACATACCATATTAGTTAACCAGTTACTTATAATTTTTAATCTTAAAACTTTGTTTACTTAATCCAACTTAACTAAATTTTCTTTTCCAAACATAAGTTCAACATTAAATTTCAATTTCCTTTTAAATTTTTAAATTCCAGTATTCAGCTTTCACTTTACTTACTTACACAGTTGAATTTATTTCAACAAATTCCAAATTTACCAGTCATCAAACTTTTTATATGCCATAAACATTCTTAGTTAAAATTCCAAAGTTTAAACAATCTTTCAACATTTCAAAATTCCCTTTGAAATCTTCTATATCCAAAATTCCTTGGATAAATTTAATTTATCTCTTTGAATTTCAAAGCTTACCCAGTTTTGCAAACAATTGCAATTCAAAACAACTTGGTAGAAATCTTTCTCTTGGAAACTCAAAAATGAATATCGATGATGCTGCAGTCATCACCGAAATTATTTTCCAGCGACCGTAAGAGTTCGATGCTCTTATCTCTTTTTTTAAAATCCATCCAATATTTTTAAATTCCAAATCTCTCTAGACTTCAAATACGATTCAAAAATATTTCTCAATATATATTATCCTCCCAACTTTTGAGAACCATTATCAAATTCAAAGAAACTTAAATCTCCAAATTCCAAACTCTTTAGATTTAAATTCAAACTTTTCTTTGGAATTTTATCTTACTTTAATAATTAATCATACTATAATTTACATTATAGTTTACATTTACAAATTCATTTGTATATGAAGTGGTTTCTTAGTTTTTAATTATGAATTCAATTCCTTAATCTTTAGTTATTATTTCAATTCTTATTTAATTATCATCCAATGATAATAATTTAATACTATCACTTTCTAATGACCAAACATCCATATATAACTATAACAATTTACGAAAATCATTTTCTTTTATATACAAAAATAAATTTGGGTAAAATTATTTCATTTACCCTAGTTAAAACAATATTGTGTCAGTTTATCTTGTTCAAGAGTTTAGAAATCCCTATCGATGACATGGCGTCCCACACATCGACCAGAATCCATAAACACTCAACCGATAAATCAACACAATATAAAAACAATTTCATATTCACTAACAAATACGCACTCATATCTATTAATACCCTCAAACTCATTCTAGAGTACTTATGGACTCTATTCAATGAGTAATCCCCACCAGAGCCAAGGTTATCACCAACCTATGCTCTGATACCAAGTGAAACGACCCGCAAATCCGTACCCCTTGAGTTAACACTATTCTACCACATTCAACTCAAGTTGCACAGAAATACGAACCATTTGTGTTAAAGAAGAAGAGGTAGAAGAAGAAATTAGAAAACAACATCAGAATCTAACCATCGCAGCGGAATAAAATATAATAGATAATAAATGATCTTTACTCAAAACAAATCAGATATACATGTTTATATATTACATCATCAGAGTACATCAACTCAGCTCAACATCAATAACATACAATAGGATACACAGCTGCTCAACACAGCGGAATATATATAAAACAAGTACGAAATACGCATCGTCATCCAGCTCGTCTCCTAAGCTCCACGGCATCATATCCTGTATTCTATAATACTCGGTCTGACCCGAGCATTACAGTTAAATAACACCCGAGTCAGTCTGGAATACCAGCGTGAGAAAATCACACCCAATTGATTATTAAAGTTTCAAATCCTTTGAAAACAAAAGCATCTCGTAAGAACACGCCACAAATAAACATGTCGGGTTTTTACCTTATGATAGCTAAAACAATCTTTATAGATATCCTCTGATATTATAATAGGGTCTATTTACAAATACTTATAAAATAGCCGAAATTGTTACATCTAGTAAATACCAGCTACTAGCCACAGAATGGGTAATACAAACGAAACTCGTACAAGGCTCGTAGGGAGAATGGATTTCCAACTAATGACTAGGCACTGGGGTACCACCTGTCACAGTACGGGGCCTAGATCACCGTACCGAGGAGTACGCCCGCTCCCCTGCAACACAAGACCGGGACTACCCCTTACTGGATAATCCCGAGTGAGATCACCCCGCGGTTGGGATCAGCAACCGCCCACTAAGCCAAAATTAAAGGGACATCTAGACTGGAATGACCTCACCCTGCTTGAGTGCTACCACCTAGCCTTGCTGCATAACCCCTGATTTTCAGTCATTCCCATTTGATGAGGCTTGAGGCTAAGCGTTATCTTTTTAGAACATATCCCTTAGAATACCCATCGTCCACCTGACGATGATTCGCAAGCATTCATCCATACAAGTCCGTCCCGTGTTCAAACGGAACCAAAGACACTATTCCTAATACATCCGTTTTGGAAATATCCTCGGGATTAGTAGCGACTAGCCCTTGCACTTCACTGCTCCATCTTCGAATCCAAAGTCGTTTCACGAAACTTACAAACCGGATCGAAGTGGTTTTCGAGAAATAAATCTCGATCCCAGTCTCTTCGAAACGATCAACGCATTTGTCCAATATCGATAGTCGGTTATTTAACTATCAATTAATATTCACAAACAACCATCCAACAATAAATAATTTCCCAAATTATTTATTAACCTCAAAATATCTTCACAAGATATATTTCTATTTTCAATACTTTGAAAACAGTTTCAAAACCATCTTTCCTTTCAGAATAAACTTTCCCAATTATTTCTATCTTTTCTGAAATCACCAAGCACAAAACTAGATTTTAAAATAATTTAAAACGCTTTACTTTGAAATATACTTTAAAACATTTATTTTAAAACTACTTCAATGATTTGTTAAAAATACATACTATATGAATAATGGAAAATAAGGTTACTATATAAAATATAAAACTAGATTTTTACTTTTAAAAATAAAATACTTAGTCACTCTTTAAATAATTATTGCTATAATAGATTAAAAGGAAATACTTACTTTAGAATTCAAATATTTAGAAATAGTAAATTTGTCAAAACATACTTCTTAGAACAACTTTAAACTTTTAATTTATATTTAAAAAAATTACTTTGAAAACGTACTTGGTTGTTCAGAGAGAAATTTCCAATCTCAATCACTTAAATCAATTTTCCAAATTGATTCCCAATTGATTCCATTTGAAATAAATTTCTTTACTTATCAGTTCATTTCAAAATTCATTAATTATGGACTTTATTGTTATTATCAGTTTGATTTTTAAATCCTTTAGCTGAAATATACAAATTTCAGGTTATTCCCAATTTCTTCTTCATTCTTCTTAAATAATTTAAATCCTAAATTTAAAATAAATGTTTTGTTCTTTAAACAATAACATTGAAGTTTAAGTTTCATTAACTTTCTGTTTATTTAAATTTTCCTTCCCATACTCAGGATTTATTTATTAAAATTTTAAAGTCACTTTATTTCCTTTTCATTCATAAATTTATTCAACTTTTCTATAATTATTTTACTTACAATTTCACTTCTTTTATTTTCATTCCCAAACTCAAATTATATATTTGGTAATTCATTATTGCCCGATTATAACAATCAAGCCATAACATTCAATATTTCCACATAATTCATTACAGAATATAAAATATTCAGAACAGGAAAATATTAAATAATTAAATAAAGTTGAGGGGTCCAGTTGGATCCCTCCAACCTTTTTCCTGCATCCACAGAGGTTAGCACAATATAAAATGCCAATTCCAAATATATACCACACTATAGCACATAAATCAATTCAACCATTTCAAACAATTATTTAAATTTAATCATTTAAATTTAAATTTAACTGAGTGAGATTAACTCACCTTTGACTCCTGTTTTGCAACCCACTACCAATCCGGCTTGCTTCTTTTTTGATTCTGACCTTGTATAAATATTTATACAGTTTATTAATATTCGAAATAATCAAACAATTTAATTTCCATTTAATAAATTTAATTAATTATTAATTAACTAGTGATTTAGTTCTAAATTGATGATTTAATTTTAAACTAATTTTCCCTTTTACAATTTCTAAAAAAAAAATAAGTTAATTAAACAAATTAACTTCCAAATCCATTATTTTAAATAAAACAATATATCTAAAATGTGTGTATTCCCATCTTTATTTTTATATTTTGAAACTTCACACACATATAAAATAATCTATGTATTAATATCAAATCTTTATACAAATCCTCATATTTTCCAAAATCTATAATTATTCTTTGTTTAACATTTTCCCTTTTTGGGTATCTACATATATATCTATAACTCTTTACATTGAAAGGAATAAATAGTAAACATATCCTACTGTTAATAAAATTTAACTTTAATTTTTTTTAAACAGTAAGTTGCTGTAAGTAATTTTTTTTTCTTTTTCTCCTTTTTCTTTTTTTTAGATCAACACATTTCCAACCTTAAAAAAATTCTCTGATAATTGAAACCATCATCACAATTAATTTACAATTTAACTTAAACAACATTAAATTAAAACTAAAATCGAATTACCTAAAACAGACATCCTTCGGTCGACCATTGGAGGCATAGCACCACCATGACGTGACCCCACTCCCACCAGACCGGCCTCCCCCTTGCTGGCCACGACCCAAGTCGAACTCAACCCAAGACCTACCTACCATTGAGCGCCCTCCGATCCTTCACGACATCACCTCACGAGCTTCGAACCAAAGTCGATTCGAACGGTGAAGGAAGCTGCGAATCCAAACCCTAGCTCAAGAACGAGTCCTTCCTAGTCGATGCCAACTCGAACGCGTCGCGATCCCCTATACTCATTCGCGACCTTTCCCCCCCCCCCTCCTGTCGACTGTCGTTTCTCGAACGAGCTTGCCCTTTTCGGGTCTCGCAATTTCAATCGCCATTTTTTTTATTAGAAACGAGATTTAGGGATTTGGGTTTGAAACTGAAGAGGAGAAAGGAGGGGTCGACCACCATTTTTTTTATATATACGAACGATTTAACGATTTCGTAACTTGCTTTGAATTGTTCAACTGATAAAGGAAAGGCTCGGCCACTAAAACAAATGAAGAGGAAGATTGCGTGAGAAGCTTTGCCTTGCTACAGTGATTTCGAAAAAAGTTACGATGTGATGGAAATTCGGCTGACGCTGGCTAATATAAATAAATATATATACTTAATTAAATTTGAATTTTCGATATAAACTACAACGCGTTAATCTACCGTGCGATCACACGACAACTCCAAACGCCACGAAAATTGAAATCCGATAATAATACAATATTACGGATCCAATGGAACTGGTTTCATTGAATTCCGAGACTGTGCCTCGGAAGGCTATTTTTAAATTCAATTTAAGCGATAAAATTTTAAAACCGAACAAACCACTGTTAATTTCAATGTTACAACTTCAATTATCTTCAGTGTTATCAATATAAATTCTGCAAGCCTTCAAATTATTTTAACAGGCTTAAAACTCCAGATTCAACATTTTACCCCATTTCAACTTATTTAAGTCAATAATTTAATTATCAACTAAATAGTGATATTTGAATTCAAGATAAAAATTTACTTTCAAATATTAAAATCAATTAAATATTCCAATTTAAATTGACTAAAAATTCCGGGTCGTCACATACTTGGTCTATCTCTTTTCTCATCGTGGCTAAGGCCCCTACAACACCCCCCCCCCCCCTCAACTAATTGAAAGACCTTTTAAGAGCTATGTGGCTGTGTCCTACTACAAACAATCTAAACATCCAATTGGTTGTGCCCCTCATCCAATATCTCAATAGTGAAAGAATCATTGGCCTATTGGTTTAACTCTAGCATTTCCCGAACTCGCTTTGACTAATGATGGCCGATATGCGCATGCGACTATCCATATGGGTCCTGCCTACTATAACCTACTCGCAAACTAGAGTACAGTGTCATACAAATATCGTACTCCATCATCAACCATTTGACTGCCTACAAAGATCTGCTTCGTTAGGCCTGCAATGCAAAAACAATCAAGGCATACTCTCTTGATGGAACACCTACAGACCTGCCTCCAGGGGTGCAGCTTCATTAGGCCTACCCCAGAGGGCCATCCTAGAGTATCCTCACGTCCCATTGAAGTCGTGTACTTCCTTCTAGCCCAAAATAACTAAGTTGGACGTGCTTTTTCTGTACTAATAATCTGCGATGAACTGCTTCGTTGGGATCTTTATCCAGATTCCCTTCGGGCTTCTCTAAACGCACCTTACCATTTTATTAGACCCTGCGTCTAATCTTTTATTATGCATTTAGTTTACTTTTCTTATTCTGTTGACTTCTTATTTACCCTAATCAACATGCCCAACCCCACCCATGCGTGAGACCATCGGTCCTCGAACTAAAATGGAATGTTGCCAGTACGACCACTTCTATTATTTTTGCTTATTAACTTAATCCAATATCTAAGTTTGATACAATAAGCCACTTCTATTTCTTTCTTTTTAATTATAACCTATGTGTTACAATTATACTTGCAATTGTCGCTTTTATATTCTTTTCTTTCTTTTATAACCTACATGTTATAAATGTAATTGCAAGTGTCTCTTTTCTATTCTAGTTTGTCTTCTTTTATTATGGTACTAAATTTTCTTTAGTTCTCTTATATTATATAATAGTCTTAACTTGGGACTACGTCCAACTGTCATAAGTTACTTATCATAATAACTGCTTTACTTTTTATTCTACTATTAGCGCAGTAAATGCAGATCTAGTCACATTTTCTGTTTATTATTTCCAGTCTTGTCAAGTATTTTACTTGATTATTTCTTCTTCTTTAATTTCTTTAACGCTTCACGTTATTCTCTTTTATTCTAGAAAGTAGTTCTATTCTATTTGGTTGATTACAAAAACTGTACTAAAGATCCATTTCCATACTTTAATACTAAATAATGCTATAAACAATAACTCGTAACTGCAAGACATTTCTTTTATTGTTTCTTTAATTATTGGGTAATGCAAAATACAGTAATGTCTCTATTTTGCATTAATTCCATTTTTCTTGCTTTTATTCTTGTAATTACGTTTATAGTTATTCTTACAATATTAAACTATGGAAATGTATTCCCTTTCCTAAACCGACCAACTAATCTATCACTAACTTCCAAATCAAGTTATTTGATTTCCCCTTTTTATTTCATTCCTGGAGTTTTAACATAGTTTACTATAAATTTCTCACTTTTAGGCTTATGTCTTTGTCTATAGTTTTTAAGCCTTATATTACTTATATTTAATTGGATTCCTTTCTTTTTCCATATAAATAACATTTAAATATAAGTACATTTCTCTTATAAAATTCACAGTTTCAACATAACTAGCTAGTAGAACCAATTACTGAAATTAGCCCAAATGCTGAATTAAGTTTTTAATGGGAATCTAATGATATTGTATATATCATAAAAATAAAAGAGATATAATTTAAATCCACTTACCTGTCGTCCTTAGCTTTATCCATAGCCTTCCTGTATCCACTTCTAAGGCATCTAATATTTTTGTTAAAAGGATATTCTTCCTAGAAATATTTTCTATTCAGGGTTTAGCCTTAGGCAATGAACCCAATTGGGAGAAAATCTGATTGTGATAAAATAGCTAGGCCTAGGGTTCTATTTATTGTGGAGTTTGGGAATCTCAGATCGTTGAATTTTAGGATTGAATCAGGTGCAACAACGTCATAGGATCACTGCAAATCATTGGATCCATAAAACAATGCTTCAGATCGCACGAAAATTAACTTTGGATCCATCGGCTCACTCCTGGACGTTTTCACGTCTAGGAAGGAAATGTGGGTCGACCTGGGGGATTTACGGGTCGACCCAACCCCGGCAAGGGTCAGCCCATAGGGTCCTATATTTTTTTATTTAAGTATACATATATTTATTTTATTCTGATATCTTGTTTCTCTCGTAACTTCTTTAAACTAGCTCGGGTTTCGACAAGTTATATATGGAAATTGATCAGAAAATTGCCACGGACCCAATGGTGTGACTCCCATAGCTAAATTCTAACCAGTCCAAAAATTCTCTTTTTCACCGTTTAGTAATTATTTTGGTTATTTAATTATCTAAAAATATGGAGTGTTGCAATATCTATTATTGATGTCACGTACACACATCATAGCTACTTGGTTATTGAATACTTTAATCCTCAAACATTATTATAATATCACTAGATTTTTATAATAAAAGTGTTTTGATTATCGTAATGTAAAAACTCGTCTGTGTTTATTTGCTGCATGGTCTTACGAGATACCCTTGATTTTAAAAGAGTTTTAAAAGTAATAATTCAGTCGCTTTGAGTTTACTCACACCAAACCTATATCTGATAAGGAGTTTTATTTTCTTTCCCTAAAATTCTTGGGTGCTCAAATTTTTATGAGCAGCCAAGTTATCTAGGTTTTCTACGGATACATTTCGGGGTAGCTGGAGCAGGGGGCTTCATCGATAGCTAGTTATTATCTCGTCTCTACTGTATTATATGTATATTGTATTTGTTAGGTAGGTATAGGCTATTATAACTATCCTAAGGTAGAATTGTAGTAGTATAACTCCAATGTATCATTTTGAAAATGACTTTTAAAGAATTATGTTGATTAATATATGTTATTACGTTGCATTGTGAGATTCTATGATTGTTTAGTTTCTCCATTCTTCTTTGTTTTATCTTCTTCTTTCCCCTAGTGACCTATCTTTCAGACACTTAAATGATTGGCGCACGAATACCGAGTATGTATTAAGTGTCGACTTTAGGTGTAAGAAAGGTAGATCGTTACACCACCACCCCTCTAGATACAGATATATTATATTTATGGATTTTGTCGTGCATGAGAGCTCTTAAGAAAAGGTTGCAAAGCAACCGAGTGATGACATAATCGATACTATCCACTAAGGGGTAGGCCAGTTCTGTGTTGGCGGGGGTCCAGGCGAGGCTTTTGGTACATTTTCTAGAGGAGTATTGTGGTAGGTGGTACTCTAGTGCCTTGTCATTGTATGCAAATCTATTCTCCAATATGTGCCTTTAGGATTTGGTTGTAAACTTATTATGCTGGAATTTAATTACTGTAACAATTTCGGCTAAGATTAATATGTATTTATATCCTAGACACTATTATTGTGATATCCCGGAATTTTTGGCAATATCAATTTAATAATCTATAGTAAAAATTAAATTGATTTAATAATATTTGTTAAAAATAATTTGAATTGAATTAATAATCTTCTTTTAAATAAATAATTACCCGATAATTTCTCTTTTAAAAGCCAATTAAATTGTTTTCTATTTATAATATATATATCTGTATATATATTGTAAATAGGTAATCTTGGTTTTAAGATCAATAAAATAAAGACATGATTTCTAATTCTAAAATTTTTGGTAAATTAGGAATTTGATCTTTATTTAATATTGAATAAATAATCATTTGACTTTAAAATACTCAAGATAAATTTAAATTGTTTAAAAGTATTTTAGCCTAGAGTTTAAATTTAAATAAAAAGTTTTGTTTTGTTTTATAGCTTGATAAACTAAGTGACTTATATTATAGAGGATAGTTCTTTTATAAATTATTTTAATTTAATAATAAGTTATATTTAAAATATATCAATATTGTAATTTTTTTGAAAATGGGTTTTTAATATAAATAGAAGTTGTTATTTTAATATATGTATATTTTTGAAAGAAGCTATGATTTGTAAATTTAAAATTAAGTCTTTCAAAAATGTTAAGATAAAATTATACTTTATAAATCTTAACATAAGTATTTAATTATTTAAGTTTTAAAATAAAGTAACCTATAAGTAAAATAAATATAAAGGTAAGAACAAGTGTAAAAGAAAGAAGTATGAAACAAAACAAATTAACAAAGTAAGAAATAAACTAAACAAATGCAAATAGCTTATAGACTAAGGTTTAGATAAGTATGAAAACAAAATAATAAAAGTAACCAGACAAATTAATGACTTTGCTGTCTGTAAATAATGAATGCAAAACAAAGTGAAGTAAAAATATCTTTATGTATGTTCAGTATATAGGATAGTTTGTTATGCAAGCTAAAGCAAAGCATAGGAAACTAAGAAAAATATCTACATATGAAATGATTAAATTAGCTAATTAGGAAACATAGAGTACATTAACATTTAATGTTCAAATTCTCAGCACAACTTTTGGTCAATTCGTGATATTGGAAACAAATCTTTCAGCCTCCAAAAATAAAGAATGTTGCCTGATAAAAACAAAGATATACAGTGTACTTGCATATACTCAACCCAGTTATCACCTTCCCTCTGAACTTCTTTATATACATCTTATTCTAGTTCGTTCATAAAAAAACATATAGAACCTGAAACTAGGAAATAACAACAAACAATTCCATTTATACAAACTCAATAGTATTTACAACTGAAGATAAGCAAGGAATGCAGGCAGACCACTTTTCAGTTTTTAAGATCCAGGGTTTTCATGCAAGCATACTCTGTTACAAGCAAAGTGAGTAACACCTTTTATTTTAAATACTTAAGTATATATGTGTTGTTTAATTATGATCTGATATGTGCATATATCTTTATGAATTTCTGTGTTTATGTGTTATTGCATGTATGTGTGTTTGTCATTCTGCAATCACCTCTGTTTAAAGGGTAGCAACATCAAAATTTAATGGTTTAAATAGATTTTTGTTCTGTTGCAACTTTTCTCAAAAAATTCAGTTGCAATTACTCTGTGTATGTATGGCTACTGTATTATGTATTTCTGGGTTCTCTCTGTTTTAGTTTCAGGTTTAAAAATCCTCAACAAAATTTCATTTTTGTTCTTAATTAAAGCCTTAACAAGATATAAGTTGGCATAAAGTACTGGTATTAATATATATTTGAGTTTTATAACCTGTTTAAGTGAAAACAGCGGTATTGGTTACAGGTAAATATCAAACTACAAGTAGAAACTGAAATAAGTTAAACATCAATGAATTTAATTTGTGAAGTCAGGGTTATGAATCAACTATACATACCATAATAAGATTTTTAAAATTAATATTATGATTTCTAGTCGAGTATTTTAGGTGCAGTTTACCTTTGTTCAAAAATTGGATTTTGGGTGATTCTTGGTGTTCTATGCAACTGGAGGAGGTCGGGTTGGGTGAGAAGGTGGAGGAGCTTACCAGGGTGTGGGGAAAAATGTTCGGTGGTGGGTCTGAACACGGTGGCGATGGGGGCGGTGATTTATTGTCTGCAACCCTAGTTTTTAGGGTGTTTGAATTTTTGATCGCTGTGCCCTCTACTATGCATCGAGTTGCACGAGACTTCGTGGGGTGGTAGATTGGTCGAAGGCGAGTCCATGGTCGGAGTTATGGACCATCTGGTGGTCGAGGTTGGCAGAAAGAGGTGATGACAGGTTGGGTAGGAGATGTTGTGTTTATTTCCAGGATCATTGTCATTGCTCTTTTCGATTTGTGGTCGTGGCGATGGAATTTGGGTGTCGTGGTGGCGTATGGTGGTAGTCAGTGGTGTGGTGGAGCACTTGTGGGTGGTCGGAGTTGACTGGGGCCACGGTGCACATGCACCGTGCCCAGTGCAGTGCTGAGTGTTTGGAAGAGTGCTTTTGTTTTTGGGGCTGGGGAAGTACTCGAGTCACACATGTACGTGACTTGAAGCCAGGGGATAAATGACCTGAAGTATTCTTGTTTGGATCTCGGGTTGGTTATATATGTTACAGGTAGCACAAAACTGCCTGTAACTTTAAATTTAACTAAATTTAAAAGCAAATTAAAATTGCAAGCTAACCATAATCCAAAAGTTGAATTAGTGTAAGGTTAAATTTAAATGAAAGTCAAATCCAGATTTAAGTTTAAATTAAAATTTTGAATTTCTGAATTCATTTTGAAAGTTTCAGGTTTAAACCTGACAGTAGCATTGTTTCAAAAACAAATTCAATTGGAACCTATTTATAAATAAGTAATGGAACTAAATGAAGTGTAAATCTAGCTGAAGTTTGAAATCAAATTTACTTTTGAATTAAAATTTAAATAAAAATAAAGTTTAAAATAATCAAATATGGGTTTCAACCTGACAGTTTCAGGTTTTGAAATGTAATTTAAAATCTGAATCAAAACTTAAACTGTGTTAGAAGTTAAAAGTTCAAAATATAGATTCAAGTGAACTTTTGAATCTAAGTTTTAGAAACGAATTTGGATTTTTAAATCAAGAATTAAAAATCAAATTTCTCAAAAGCAAGTTAAACCCAAGTTTTAAATTCAAAGTTAAACCAATGAAATCAAAAGTGTTAAACTCAAAATTAAACTAATGAACTTAAAACTGGAAGAAAAATAAATCAGATTTAAAATCTAAATGTATAAAGAAAAGTTAAATTCAAATAGTTCGTTTCAAAAGTGTTGTTTCAAATAAATGTTTGAATTGGTTTTTACAAAGTTCTTTTGAATGGGAGTTAAATAAATTTTTTTAACTTGGAAATTGCAAGTTTTATATATAAATGTCTTTTAGAAGTTTAAATTTAAATTAAGATTTAAGCAGTTGAAGTTAAGGGCCTTTCCTATATAAGTCCATATATGAGAAGTTATTGTTATTTATAGGATTCTAAATTGAATTAAAATTTGATAAATGTTTGAATAAGAATCATTTTGAATCTTAAATTCAAAATGAAATTTTGAATTTGAAATGTAATGTTCTAATATACTTAAATATTAATAAAGTCATGAATTATTTTAGGGATAATTAAGATATTTAAAATAATTAAATGATAGGTTAATTAAGAAATGACTTTTGTATTTAAGTTATAAATTAATAATTTAGATTAATTTATAATTAGAGATCAAGAAAGTAGTAGATTAAGAAAAGTTATTAATTAATGAAGATAGTTAATTAAGAATTATTAATTAATTTATATATGTGATTAATTTTGGATAATTAATTAGATTTATTAAATAATCTATTAAAAATTGTTAAATAAAATTTCTTGATAAAAGTAATTAAGAAATTAATTACTTATTGTAATTAATTTGATAAAATGATTTATTTAAGTTAATTAATTTAGTTTAATTAATTTAAGGAATCATTTGATGATTTGATATGTGTAATCACTTAGTGTATTCAATGGAGCATAATTACTTGAGGAAGTAATTAATGTAATTACTGAATGTAATTAGTAAAAATAATGTGTTAATAAAGTAATTGGAATAATTACTTTTCTAATTAATCAGAGGATTAATTAGCGAAGATAATTAATTATGGAATAATTAATTTGTATGAGTAATTAAGGGTAGTTAATTACTAGTTGATATTAATCAAGAGTGATTAATAATTATGTTTAATTTCAGATTAATTACTAAATGTAATTAATTTGAATAAAGTAATTAATTCAATTATAATTTGAGATCATTAATTAATATAATTAATGATGTAAATTAAGAATTGGTTAATTAAGAAATAATTAATAATGTAGTGATAAATTAAGGATAATGTAATTTATTGTATTTAATTATAAATAAAGTAATTAAATGTTAATTACTATAAATGATTTAGGATAATTAATTTGGAAAATTAATTAAAGACTAATTACTTACTGTAATTAGAAGGTGATTAATCGAAGAAGTTAATCAAGATAAATATCTAGAAACTGATTAATTAATTTGTTTAAAATTAAATTAATAAGTGTATAAGCAAGATTTATAGATGAAGTAATTAATTTAATTTACTTTAAATTAATTAGAGATAGAAGTAGTTAATTTAATTCATTTTAAACTAATTACAACCATTATGATTATAAATCATTGCTTATGGATGAATGATGGTGATATTTCATTTGATGGATGTGCATTCAGATCTGACTTGAATACTATCTATGTGAAATGGATGCTTGATTTAAAGTATGATAATATTTAATTATCTGTTTTGATGATAATATGAATTATCTGTTTATGATGATGTGATTATCTATTGTGATATTATGAATTATCCATCTATGTGTATATTGATGATGTTGAATTAAACTGTTAAGACTAAATAGACAACTTGGCCTTAAAAGACACGTTTTGGATTTCGATGAGACCGGGATCGGTTTTCCGCATTTGGAACATCCGAAAACCATATCGATTCCAAATTAACGATAGGTCGTGAATCTGAAGTGAAGTTGAAGATTCAGAATGCAAGGGTTATCGTCGTTGACTCTGAGGGTGATTCCAAAATGAGTGTGACGAGGTAATGCCTTCGGTTTCGTTCGAACCCGGAACGAACTTGTATGGATTGAATGCTTTCAACACATCGTCAGGCGGGCGATGAGCATTCTAAGAAATGTATTCTAAAAAGGTAATCGTAACCTCAAGCCTCATCAACCGGGAATGGCTAAAACAGGGGAGGTGCAGCAAGGTTAGGTAGGTCATGCCCAAGCAAGGCAAGGATATTCCCCTGTCTAGATGTCCCTTTATTTTGGCTTAATGGGCAGTAGCGACGGCTATCTGCGGGGTTATCTTGTTCGGGACTGTTCAGTAAGGAATGGTTCCGGCCTTGTGTTGCAGGGGATGAAGGGAGTAATCCTCGGTACGGTGATCTAGGCCCCGTACTGTGACGGGCGGTACCCCAGTAGCCCTGCCATTGTATGGAATCCACAATCCAATAAGTGCCAATGGTTTTGATTGTATTACCCACTTTTGTGGCTTGTAGCTAGAATTTAATGAATGTAACAATTTCGGCTATTTTCTATTTACTTGAAAACCCTAGACCTATTATAATATCACAGAATTTCCTATCAAATGTTTTGGTTAGCGTAAGGTAAAAACTTTTCCATGTTTATGTGTGGGAAGTCTTACGTGATACCTTTTGTTTTCAAAAGATTTTCAAAGTTAAGAAACTTTAACCTGTTACTCATACCAGACCCATGTCTGACCCGGAGTTTATTTTTGTTTTTCATAAACTCTCGGGTGCCCAAATTTTTACGGGTAGTCAAGGGATTCAGGTTGGCTTTGACGCATTCTGGAGGAGCAATGGAGCAGGAGGCTTCAGCGCTGTAGATATACTTATAGTTCCGCTGTGTTTGGTATCTCTGTAGTGTTTGAGTTGTATTGTATTGGGTTGTATTAACTAGACAGGTGTTTTATAACTGTCTAGTATGTGATGTATTATCTGTATAACTCTGATTGATGTTGTATATTATGTAAATACTTATGTTATTAATATAATTTATTCGTTCCGCTGTGAGATTCTGATTTGTTGTTCTTTCTTCTCTATCTTTTCTATTTTCTCACCCCTTTCTTTCTTCATTAACGATACGGTTTCCTGGGCATAGGAAGCTGGGTCGTTACAGTGGTATCAGAGCGCTAGGTTGAGTGAATACCTAGGCTCTTAAGTGTTTTCTTTCTTATGAGAGCGTATTTGTAATTTTGATATATATATATATATATATATATATATATATTTATTTATTTATTTATTTATTTATTTATTCCTACCTATTTGTTGGATTACCTGTTCAGGTTTTCCAATGAGCTATAAAGGTAGATAGGGAGGTAGTGTGTGTAACACGACTACCAATGGCTGGAGTTTTGAATGATTGAAGTTGGAAGTAATTGTCGAGACTGTAAACCTAATACCGTCTCGAGTGAGCTTTGAGTGGGATAAGGATTTCATTGATATCTGAAGGAAATTTTTTAAGGTTCGGAGTTCCTTTTGAAGTGTAGTTTGGATGAGCTAGAGTTTGGATCTGTCGGTTGTACTGAAGCATGTCATGATATCTTGATATATCAAGGTGTAGTAGCTGTGTGATGAGACACAGTGACTATGGATGTCTCCGAAGATGTTTCTTTGGAACAAGTAAGGAAGAGTGACTGCTTCGGTGTTGTGGCTGTGTTCAGTTGGGAGTTTTTGTTTGGTTTGAGGTCCGAGTTTCTCGTAGAGCTTTGGATTAGGAGGTCTTCTGGCTTAGCTGTTTTGTTGGGTGATTTCAGAAGCAGCAGAGTAATTCCATTTCTTCGATGGATTAGCCACGTTAGCGTAAACTGTTCTGATTGGTAGAGAGAGAGCAGTATCTTTGGAATTAGACTAGATCAATCGCAAAAGTGACTTGCGATAGTTTGAGTGTTCTCTTGTGTTTCAGAAATATATTTCTGGAAGACTTCAAGAAGTTAGAGTTTGGTCAGCATTTGAAGATTGAAATTGGTATCGACGGGATTTCAGAAGTGGTACCGATGGTTCAACTCAGTAATAGGATGATTTTGGAGTTTGGTAAAGTAACCCGAATTTTGGAGGAACTTCAGAATTTTCTTTTTGATCTGTGAACTTTATTTTTGGAATGTGCTAACCAGTCTATGCTTGAGTTCATCACCAGCATTTTCATCTGCTCAGTCAGAGTTGCACAGTGGAAGCATGTCGGTAGCTGTTTTAGTTTGGAAGCAATTGGATGTTGCGGTGTTTGGATTGAAGATCTCTACAAGAAATTTTTTAGGATCTAAGGCCAGATTGGAGTGCACCTGTTTTGTCTTTTCTGGATAAGAGAAGTGAGTTCTGTTTTCTGATCTGGAATAGAGTTTGTGTTCTGAGTTTTGGTTGATATTGGAAAGATCATTATGTTGGTTTGTCTTTGGATCAGTTTATTTCTAGGACATCAGCAAGAGTTGAGCTGATCAGTAAGGATGAGGAAGCCCAGGATCATCCGAAGGGTTTTATGGATAAGAGACAGATGAATTTGGATTCCGAAGTCAGGAATTTGATTTTTGGATAAGTGTTTAGTTTTCAAGATTGGATTGTCAGTTTAGATAACTGGAATTCTGAGTGTTTCACGTATCTCTGGGGGAGTACGTGTAAGATCTATCTCTGATTATAGAACCAGCAGTTCAGGGAGTTGTAGTTGTTGATTCAGACTTGTCTATAGTCTGATATCTTGTCTTGTTTTGTAAATCTAGATAAGTAGTAGTTATGTAGCTTAGTAGTATTGTTTGTTTGGATTCTATAGAGCGAGTAACCCGGTATTTACACTAGGGGAAACTCGAAGAAATTCTATCTAGAATTCTGTCTAGATAGTTAAATTTGTTTGATTGGATGAATTGGTTGCTATGGTTGTTAGCATATGGTTGATATATGTTTGTGTTTAAGATTTAAATCTTTAATTGGATTATTAAATTACCTTTGTTTTAAATTTCGGGGACGAAATTCTTTTTAGGGGGGAAGAATGTGATATCCCGGAATTTTTGGCAATATCAATTTAATAATCTACAGTAAAAATTAAATTAATTTAATAATATTTGTTAAAAATAATTTGAATTGATTTAATAATCTTCTTTTAAATAAATAATTAGCTAATAATTTCTCTTTTAAAAGCCAATTAAATTGTTTTCTATTTATAATATATATATCTGTATATATATTGTAAATAGGTAATCTTGGTTTTAAGATCAATAAAATAAAGACATGATTTCTAATTCTAATATTTTTGGTAAATTAGGAATTTGATCTTTATTTAATATTGAATAAATAATCATTTGACTTTAAAATACTCAAGATAAATTTAAATTGTTTAAAAGTATTTTAGCCTAGAGTTTAAATTTAAATAAAAAGTTTTGTTTTGTTTTATAGCTTGATAAACTAAGTGACTTATATTATAGAGGATAGTTCTTTTATAAATTATTTTAATTTAATAATAAGTTATATTTAAAATATATCAATATTGTAATATTTTTGAAAATGGGTTTTTAATATAAATAGAAGTTGTTATTTTAATATATGTATATTTTTGAAAGAAGCTATGATTTGTAAATTTAAAATTAAGTCTTTCAAAAATGTTAAGATAAAATAATACTTTATAAATCTTAACATAAGTATTTAATTATTTAAGTTTTAAAATAAAGTAACCTATAAGATAAATAAATATAAAGGTAAGAACAAGTGTAAAAGAAAGAAGTATGAAACAAAACAAATTAACAAAGTAAGAAATAAACTAAACAAATGCAAATAGCTTATAGACTAAGGTTTAGATAAGTATGGAAACAAAATAATAAAAGTAACCAGACAAATTAATGACTTTGTTGTCTGTAAATAATGAATGCAAAACAAAGTAAGATGATAAAAACAAAACAAAGTTAAGTAAAAATATATTTATGTATGTTCAGTATATAGGATAGTTTGTTATGCAAGCTAAAGCAAAGCATAGGAAACTAAGTAAAATATCTACATATGAAATGATTAAATTAGCTAATTAGGAAACATAGAGTACATTAACATTTAATGTTCAAATTCTCAGCACAACTTTTGGTCAATTCGTGATATTGGAAACAAATCTTTCAGCCTCCAAAAATAAAGAATGTTGCCTGATAAAAACAAAGATATACAGTGTACTTGCATATACTCAACCCAGTTATCACCTTTCCCCTGAACTTCTTTATATACATCTTATTCTAGTTCGTTCATAAAAAAACATATAGAACCTGAAACTAGGAAATAACAACAAACAATTCCATTTATACAAACTCAATAGTATTTACAACTGAAGATAAGCAAGGAATGCAGGCAGACCACTTTTCAGTTTTTAAGATCCAGGGTTTTCATGCAAGCATACTCTGTTACAAGCAAAGTGAGTAACACCTTTTATTTTAAATACTTAAGTATATATGTGTTGTTTAATTATGATCTGATATGTGCATATATCTTTATGAATTTCTGTGTTTATGTGTTATTGCATGTATGTGTGTTTGTCATTCTGCAATCACCTCTGTTTAAAGGGTAGCAACATCAAAATTTAATGGTTTAAATAGATTTTTGTTCTGTTGCAACTTTTCTCAAAAAATTCAGTTGCAATTACTCTGTGTATGTATGGCTACTGTATTATGTATTTCTGGGTTCTCTCTGTTTTAGTTTCAGGTTCAAAAATCCTCAACAAAATTTCATTTTTGTTCTTAATTAAAGCCTTAACAAGATATAAGTTGGCATAAAGTACTGGTATTAATAGATATTTGAGTTTTATAACCTGTTTAAGTGAAAACAGTGGTATTGGTTACAGGTAAATTTCAAACTACAAGTAGAAACTAAAATAAGTTAAACATCAATGAATTTAATTTGTGAATTCAGGGTTATGAATCAAATATAAATACCATAATAAGATTTTTAAAATTAATATTATGATTTCTAGTCGAGTATTTTAGGTGCAGTTTACCTTTGTTCAAAAATTGGATTTTGGGTGATTCTTGGTGTTCTATGCAACTGGAGGAGGTCGGGTTGGGTGAGAAGGTGGAGGAGCTTACCAGGGTGTGGGGAAAAATGTTCGGTGGTGGGTCTTAACATGGTGGCGATGGGGGCGGTGATTTATTGTCTGCAACCCTAGTTTTTAGGGTGTTTGAATTTTTGATCGTTGTGCCCTCTACTGTGCATCGAGTTGCACGAGACTTCGTGGGGTGGTAGATTGGTCGAAGGCGAGTCCATGGCCGGAGTTATGGACCATCTGGTGGTCGGGGTTGGCAGAAAGAGGTGATGACAGGTTGGGTAGGAGATGTTGTGTTTATTTCCAGGATCAGTGTCATTGCTCTTTTCGATTTGTGGTCGTGGCGATGGAATTTGGGTGTCGTGGTGGCGTATGGTGGTGGTCAGTGGTGTGGTGGAGCACTTGTGGGTGGTCAGAGTTGACTGGGGCCACGGTGCACGTGCACCGTGCCCAGTGCAGTGCTGAGTGTTTGGAAGAGTGCTTTTGTTTTTGGGGCTGGGGAAGTACTCGAGTCACACATGTACGTGACTCGAAGCCAGGGGATAAATGACCCGAAGTATTCTTGTTTGGATCTCGGGTTGGTTATATATGTTACAGGTAGCACAAAACTGCCTATAACTTTAAATTTAACTAAATTTAAAAGCAAATTAAAATTGCAAGCTAACCATAATCCAAAAGTTGAATTAGTGTAAGGTTAAATTTAAATGAAAGTCAAATCCAGATTTAAGTTTAAATTAAAATTTTGTATTTCTGAATTCATTTTGAAAGTTTCGGGTTTAAACCTGACAGTAGCATTGTTTCAAAAACAAATTCAATTGGAACCTATTTATAAATAAGTAATGGAACTAAATGAAGTGTAAATCTAGCTGAAGTTTGAAATCAAATTTACTTTTGAATTCAAATTTAAATAAAAATAAAGTTTAAAACAATCAAATATGGGTTTCAACCTGACAGTTTCAGGTTTTGAAATGTAATTTAAAATCTTAATCAAAACTTAAACTGTGTTTGAAGTTAAAAGTTCAAAATATAGATTCAAGTGAACTTTTGAATCTTAGTTTTAGAAACGAATTTGGATTTTTAAATCAAGAATTAAAAATCAAATTTCTCAAAAGCAAGTTAAACCCAAGTTTTAAATTCAAAGTTAAACCAATGAAATCAAAAGTGTTAAACTCAAAATTAAACTAATGAACTTAAAACTGGAAGAAAAATAAATCAGATTTAAAATCTAAATGTATAAAGAAAAGTTAAATTCAAATAGTTCGTTTCAAAAGTGTTGTTTCAAATAAATGTTTGAATTGGTTTTTACAAAGTTCTTTTGAATGGGAGTTAGATAAATTGTTTTAACTTGGAAATTGCAAGTTTAATATATAAATGTCTTTTAGAAGTTTAAATTTAAATTAAGATTTAAGCAGTTGAAGTTAAGGGCCTTTCCTATATAAGTCCATATATGAGAAGTTATTGTTATTTATAGGATTCTAAATTGAATTAAAATTTGATAAATGTTTGAATAAGAATCATTTTGAATCTTAAATTCAAAATGAAATTTTGAATTTGAAATGTAATGTTCTAATATACTTAAATATTAATAAAGTCATGAATTAATTTAGGGATAATTAAGATATTTAAAATAATTAAATGATAGGTTAATTAAGAAATGACTTTTGTATTTAAGTTATAAATTAATAATTTAGATTAATTTATAATTAGAGATCAAGAAAGTAGTAGATTAAGAAAAGTTATTAATTAATGTAGATAGTTAATTAAGAATTATTAATTAATTTATATATGTGATTAATTTTGGATAATTAATTAGATTTATTAAATAATCTATTAAAAATTGTTAAATAAAATTTCTCGATAAAAGTAATTAAGAAATTAATTACTTATTGTAATTAATTTGATAAAATGATTTATTTAAGTTAATTAATTTAGTTTAATTAATTTAAGGAATCATTTGATGATTTGATATGTGTAATCACTTAGTGTATTCAATGGAGCATAATTACTTGAGGAAGTAATTAATGTAATTACTGAATGTAATTAGTAAAAATAATGTGTTAATAAAGTAATTGGAATAATTACTTTCGTAATTAATCAGAGGATTAATTAGCGAAGATAATTAATTATGGAATAATTAATTTATATGAGTAATTAAGGGTAATTAATTACTGGTTGATATTAATCAAGAGTGATTAATAATTATGTTTAATTTCAGATTAATTACTAAATGTAATTAATTTGAATAAAGTAATTAATTCAATTATAATTTGAGATCATTAATTAATATAATTAATGATGTAAATTAAGAATTGGTTAATTAAGAAATAATTAATAATGTGGTGATAAATTAAGGATAATGTAATTTATTGTATTTAATTATAAATAAAGTAATTAAATGTTAATTACTATAAATGATTTAGGATAATTAATTTGGAAAATTAATTAAAGACTAATTACTTACTGTAATTAGAAGGTGATTAATCGAAGAAGTTAATCAAGATAAATATCTAGAAATTGATTAATTAATTTGTTTAAAATTAAATTAATAAGTGTATAAGCAAGATTTATAGATGAAGTAATTAATTTAATTTACTTTAAATTAATTAGAGATAGAAGTAGTTAATTTAATTCATTTTAAATTAATTACAAAATGGTATGATTATAAATCATTGCTTATGGATGAATGATAGTGATATTTCATTTGATGGATGTGCATTCAGATCTGACTTGAATACTATCTATGTGAAATGGATGCTTGATTTAAAGTATGATAATATTTAATTATCTGTTTTGATGATAATATGAATTATCTGTTTATGATGATGTGATTATCTATTGTGATATTATGAATTATCCATCTATGTGTATATTGATGATGTTGAATTAAACTGTTAAGACTAAATAGACAACTTGGCCTTAAAAGACACGTTTTGGATTTCGATGAGACCGGGATCGGTTTTCCGCATTAGGAACATCCGAAAACCACATCGATTCCAAATTAACAATAGGTCGTGAATCTGAAGTGAAGTTGAAGATTCAGAATGCAAGGGTTATCGTCGTTGACTCTGAGGGTGATTCCAAAATGAGTGTGACGAGGTAATGCCTTCGGTTTCGTTCGAACCCGGAACGAACTTGTATGGATTGAATGCTTTCAACACATCGTCAGGCGGGTGATGAGCATTCTAAGAAATGTATTCTAAAAAGGTAATCGTAGCCTCAAGCCTCATCAATCGGGAATGGCTAAAACAGGGGAGGTGCAGCAAGGTTAGGTGGGTCATGCCCAAGCAGGACAAGGATATTCCCCTGTCCAGATGTCCCTTTATTTCGGCTTAGTGGGCAGTAGCGACGGCTATCTGCGGGGTTATCTTGTTCGGGACTGTTCAGTAAGAAATGGTTCCGGCCTTGTGTTGCAGGGGATGAAGGGAGTAATCCTCGGTACGGTGATCTAGGCCCCATACTGTGACGGGCGGTACCCCAGTAGCCCTGCCATTGTATGGAATCCACAATCCAATAAGTGCTAACGGTTTTGATTGTATTACCCACTTTTGTGGCTAGTAGCTGGAATTTAATGAATGTAACAATTTCGGCTATTTTCTATTTACTTGAAAACCCTAGACCTATTATAATATCACAGGATTTCCTATCAAATGTTTTGGTTAGCGTAAGGTAAAAACTTTTCCATGTTTATGTGTGGGAAGTCTTACGTGATACCTTTTGTTTTCAAAAGATTTTCAAAGTTAAGCAACTTTAACCTGTTACTCATACCAGACCCATGTCTGACCCGGAGTTTATTTTTGTTTTGCATAAACTCTCGGGTACCCAAATTTTTACGGGTAGTCAAGGGATTCAGGTTGGCTTTGACGCATTCTGGAGGAGCAATGGAGCAGGAGGCTTCAGCGTTGTAGATATACTTATAGTTCCGCTGTGTTTGGTATCTCTGTAGTGTTTGAGTTGTATTGTATTGGGTTGTATTAACTAGACAGGTGTTTATAACTGTCTAGTATGTGATGTATTATCTGTATAACTCTGATTGATGTTGTATATTATGTAAATACTTATGTTATTAATATAATTTATTCGTTCCGCTGTGAGATTCTGATGTTGTTGTTCTTTCTTCTCTATCTTTTCTATTTTCTCACCCCTTTCTTTCTTCATTAACGATACGGTTTCCTGGGCATAGGAAGCTGGGTCGTTACAATTATAAATCACTGGATTTTCTATAAAATATGTTTTGGTTATTATAAGGTAAAAACTCATTCATGTTTATGTGTGACGTGATCTTACATGATAACTTTGATTTTAAAGGATTTTATAAGTTATAAATAAAATTACTTATGATTTGAGTTTCTCACGCTGGTTTTACCAGATAGACCCGAGCATTGTTTTCTTATAATGCTCGGGTCAAACCGAGCATGTTTTTAGATTAGTTTTGAATGCTTTGGGGTTCGGGAAACAATTTGGATGTCCTAGACGTACTTCCTTATTTTCTTTTATTTCTGATGTTTGTTATTATTGTAGATATCAACAATTGAAAGAGCATGTTGTTATAACTGTCCAAGTTGATAATAGGTTAGTGCGCTCTGATGGATGTGTGTATACAAAAGTTTTCTTTTGTAAAGATCATTGTTATATTATAGATTATTCATTGCGATGTAAGATTCTATATTGTTTAGTTTCTTCTTGTCCTCTTTCTTCTTCATTCCCCTAACTATCTGTCTTTTTGGCACTTGGCTGTTCGGCACATAAATACTGTGAATGTATTAATGTCGACTTCTGAGGATCAAAAAGGTGGGTTGTTTCACTATTATTAAAATATAAATTTATGTATGAATTATTATTTATTTTTTAAATACACGCACACATGTATATATTTATATAAAAGTTAATATATATATATATATATATATATATATATATGTATGTATGTATGTATGTAAATGTGTGTGTGTATATTAATATATTAAATGATGTTATTTACTAAAGTATATATAAATATAAAATATAATATACTTACATACACATATTTCTTTTTAGCTAAAATTATGTTTTCATGAAATCTATTTTTTTTCTTTATAATTAAATTTATATGGTTTTTTTCAACTACACTACACCAAAAAAGGCAATTCTGAACATTTTTAAGTGTTACAAATAATTTCGGTAATACTTTTTGAGTGTTACCAACGGGTCGTGAGGAATAAAGCAGACAAATTTGTCACACTTTTAAGTATTAAAAAACTGCAACTTAGTAACTCTTATAAGCATTACGAGTATGTTATTTAGTAACATTTATAAGCATTGCAAAACGTAGATTTGGTAACACCTATAAGCTTAGTGAAGATAACTACTATACCATTTGCTTTGTGACATTTATATGCATTGCTAATTCAGATATTGGTAACATTTATAACGACTAGTAATATAAAATTACATTTTTACATAATTTCTTGCATTATTAATATTAAAATTCCTAAAGAAGATGGAATATAATATATTATAAACAGTGGCTTCCATATCACACGTAATTCATCATATAGATTTGGTGCGAAGTTTAAATTGCTATAATATATATCATTAACAATGATCTACATATCCCAAATAACACGATGTCATATTCAAATAATACATTATGAGCTACAAAATTTTTAATTTTGAAATACACTTAAAGTTTGAATTAAGGTTAATGTAACCATTCTAGATCATCCACTCTAAAATCTAATGTCTTTGCATGTTCTTCAATGTTGATACAACCATCCAAAGAACGCTCCTTCACAAGTGTCTGCATTAAACATAAAAACTCAATAAAAACTATTAATTTTAAGAGCAAAAAGGTTGAAAACTAAGTTAGAGCTCAAGTTATAATCTTTTTGTATTCAGGAATTTGTAAATTGAGTTTGCAAAATACATGTGACCCAAGATTGCAACTCGGTTAGCATTTGCAAACTAAGTCTCAAACCCAACTCTACAAAACTAAGCCTGCAAACTCAGTTATGCAACACTAAGCCTGCAAACTCATTTGCATACTGAGTTTGCAAAACCGAGGGTATAAAACTGAGGTTACAAAACTTGCAAAACCGAGGCTGCAAACTTAGTTTTGCAAAATTGTGAATGCACAATCGGTTACGAACCCAATACATTGAGATGGAATCATATGCAAATGGTTTTATTTCTTAATTCCTATCTAGCCACCATCATTAATATATAAAGATGAATGTTTTCATTAAGAACACAAACAACTTAAATAGTAGTTTATTCCATTAAAACATAAGAATCAACAACGATTGACTCAAATTGTAGTTTATTCCATTAAAACATAAGAATCAACAACTATTGACGTAACCGGCCCTTTCATATCAATTGATATCAGCGTAGCTCCGTGCATCGCAATGTTTGTTATAAGAAACACAATTTCAATTTCATGTTGTTCTTGTTGCAACTATATATTGCCCTAGATGTAATCAAGAATATATTATATATGATGTAGTTAAGGAATGCGTAGATATATTTATTAATTTATACTATAATATTATTATTAAGTTAGATTTCAAGAGCACACAGGCCTTCTTCATATTTTGGTAAATGAACAGTCACGTTTTTAATTTCTTTCTACTCCAAACTTTGAAATGCGATAACTTTTTTTATATTAATTGGATTTAAGAATCGATTTCACTATCAAAACTCAAATTTAATATGTTTTCCAATGACATCCATTGTTGATAGCTAAAAATAAATTTTTTAGAATCATTGTTTTTCGGATTATTCATGTTATTAAAGTTATTAAATCTGTTTGACTTTATTTCTTTTAACTAATCTATGTCGTTAATTTTTTTAAAAAATTTCCAGCCTCTAATTCTACTTTCATAAATTGCAGTTAAGTCCGGTAAAATCCAACATTACCAAAATAGAGCAACAATGTTAGATGGAATTAGAAATGGAACTAGAAAGATCAAAAGCATTTTCTTATTATATTGAATTTTCTTTGACTGTAAAAGAAATACAATAATATTCTTCACATTAAAATAAATATTTTTAAATAATGGTTGTTAGTTCCAACACTTCAGACATAAAATACGTATGCTTTAGATTTAGCATATTTTTCACAAGAATCGTTCAAAACAGAAATAAATCTCTTTGTCCTCTAATCTTATCATTCTACAATAATATGATGCTGCATAATGTATTCCTAGACATAGTTGGTTATGGGATTATCATCAACAATTGCGTTCTCATGAATCATGTCAACGTTGCTTTTGGCATTTTTGGATCAATGGTTAAGTGTAAACCAAATGTTGTTATCTGCACTGCTCTTATAGATAGTTATTACTGAAGCAGCAAATGGAATCAATGACATCAAGTATTAAAGGAAATGATTGATAAAGTTATCTCACCAAATGAAGTTACATATAATACAGCTGATGCATGGAGCAACAGCTGATGCACACTATAAATTTATATGTGTATAATTTATATGTGTATTGTATGGAAATTTTATCTTTGAAATCGTTTTTGCTTGATATTTTGCAATTGTTTATCAAGCACTAGTACTATCTGCATTACTGTTTTTAAAGATTTATACACAAGTTTTAGACAAAATGCAAATTTATTTGAAAATTGATAAAAAAAGATTACTATTTCTTAATCAATGAACCATATAAATCATTTAAACAAGTTATCATGGTAAGAGGTTGAGTGCGGTCCGTATGCGAAGCACGGGTTCGCACTAGTAATTTCATATATGTAAGGTTAAAAGCTAACTAAGAAATCGCTGAATGGTCCTATTATATTGAAGTACTACCCCATAATGGAAACTTTTCAGATGTAGGTTAGTCACATTAACTTATTGGCAATATAAAAGAAGAAATGACAGCAGTAAACATTTTAAAGAACACTATTCTTAGAACTTGATTAAATATACCTCAACAGCTCCCTTTCGAACCAACCAAAGTGAAGGAATGTCACAATGAGAATTCCTTGTGTTATCGAAAATAAAAAATTAAACATTATAAAAGTGGAAAGTTGAAAATATGCTATACAATGTGAAGTATAAAATGTAACTAACCATGACAAATATCCACCAATATGCATGGAAAACCAAATTAACTTGAATTTTGCTATTTTATTTCATTTTAGTTTAAAGTTAATTAATGTAAAATTAATTTTGATTTTAATGTTTGTTAATTTTAGTTTGAATTACAAGTTTAGTTAATTTTAATTTTAGTCTTAATTTTAATTTACAGTTAATTAATTCTAATTTAATTTTCATTTAAAGTTTAGTTAATGTTAATTAAATTGTAATAAACTTAATATGGAAAAAACTTCAAGATTACAGTTAGAGAAAGTTCAATTAATGTTAATATAGGAAAAGTTCAAGATACCTGGTGGAGAAAGTTAAAAAAATTAAGTAAAGTATATAGTCTCGAATTAAATTTAATTTCGTCACTGAGTTTAACTGATTTAATTTTAAATTTAGTTTAATGTTTAGTTAATTTATTTAATATTAATTTAAAGTTAGTTAATGTTAAATTAATTTAGATTTTAATTTTTGTTAGTTTTATCTTGAATTTAAAATTTAGATAATTTTAATTTTGATTTAAAGTATAATTAATTGTAATTTGCTTTCCATTTAAAGTTCAGTTCATGTTAATTTAAGTATATTCAACTTAATATGGATAAAACTTCAAGATGGCAAGTAGAGAAAAGTTCGGCTAACATGGAAAAAAAACTTTAAAATAACAACTAGAGAAAGTTAAGACTTAAGTTAAGAAAATTTTAAATTTTTGAAATAAGCAAAATTTAAGTTAATGATTAAAATTAACTAGTTTAATTTTAACTTACATACAGTAAAGTCACAGACGTGGTACCTGGGCCAACACCCTGGCTCAGCTAGGTGGCTCTTGGAGGTCGAATGCTAATTATCTGAAGTCCATGTTGGAACTTTAGAAGCTTCTTCTCCTAGCTATGCATATGTATGATGTCGAAAGTCCTTCTTCCTAGTCTTTTCATCACCTGAATTCAAAAATAAAAATAAAAATGAAACAAACACAACAATATTTGAAAGAGTAAAGCAGAAACGTACTATATCGATGGATCCATGTCTTTCATCAATAAAAATAGTAATGTAATATAACTTTAATATCACCAAGAAAGTGACACTGCCATCTACTAAGGTAATTGTATAATAAAACCACACTTCAAACATTTTAGTTGAGCTACTTTTTATTAGGACATGCTTCCAATTGCTTATGAAGGCACCACTAAACTACTAGTTGCATTTTTAGGGTTTTGTTTATCGGAATGCCACTAGAAAATATGAACCATGAACAAGGTCATCAACATCAATAAATTATCTATAAATGACTCTATAAATGCTTTCTTTCAAAAATTAAACTACAGATTTGTACTTGTAAATGACTCTTTGAATGACCCGAGAAGAAGAAATATAATGAAAGGTGCAGCTAAAAAATAGTTTGTTGAACAATATCATAGGTAGAATATACTTTGATGTGTTTATTTATTAACATTTAACTATACAAAAGTTAATATATAAGAAACAACACAATACATATTTAAAATGTTAGACTTATATAGAAAAATGAAAATAATTTTATATAAATTTCTTTAAAAATCATAAATAATGAAATTTAAATATCAAATTCAGATATAAAAAATGATTAAAAACAGAACTTTTATGCTAATTTCATTAGTGAATTGTCTATTGGCATCTACTAACAACCTGGACAGAACACTATTATAGAATTTTATTAAAATAATCCTTAAAAACAATGTGTAAATTATAAGTTTGTTTGTTTTACCATTGATTCAAGGGTTGCTTCCACCCATGGATTTGACAGGCTTCCCTCTGGACGGCTATGCACATGTTATAAGCATAAAAAGCTAAAAGATCATGCAAATTTCATGACACTCAAATTATGATAATGTTGTTAGCTAAAGTTTTATAAAATAAAATTTGTAAACCATGAACACATATTATATATATGTAGAAAATAGTCCATTACATACACTGAATTTTGGATTGGTACACATGTCTAAACAAATCTTACAAAATGCATTATATCAGAGCTCTTCTCATTCTATTTGTATTGAAGCATATAAATGAAATAAAAAAACTCAAACAACAGGAACTATTAATTCGTGTGGATATTAATATAAGGCAGTAGCTACATAGACATTTATTTCCTATGTTTAGAGTAATTCTTTACTCTTAAAAAGGTGTAGCGTTTTCAACTCATCAAAAGATGGAAAAATTGAAAGGCCACTAGCGTTGGATAAAACTTACTATACTTAAATAGTATAGGTTATTAAAGATTTTTAATTCATGCGACCAAAAAGTCATCACATTAGTGTTCACCAGTATACCACTAACATTCTGTTTATATTAAATTGAATTACATGACATACCAAGCATATAAACTTATAATACTCTTGACAGCCCTTAGCTAATTACTTTAGCACCATTAAGTAACAACACATATATTTTGATCCACGTATTTATATTTGGAATATATCTAAACTAATGCATAACATATACAGAGTTAAAGCATTAAATATACAATATAAAATGGAAAATAAATTAACACTCTACGAAAGTTCTAGTAGAAAAATGACACATTAATTAGACAATTCATTTCATATTTTTTTGATGAATACATAACTCTTACCTACATACTTTCTACATATTAAATAATAGCATATGTATTTTAATCTGAACATTCGGGATATACAACACATTAATGCATTAAATATATATCATCCATGCATGATAAATTACTTAACATGATTCTATTAAGACAATGTTATACTTTAGCTTTAGAAAAGTTAACCAACAAAAAGAAACACACTAAAAAAACAAAATCCTAGACATTATTAAGATTTTATTAGCATTTCTATTACTATAGCCCTCTAGCTTTCTACGTCGTGCATAGTTGAAACCTTACTCACAAAATAAAATATATGACTAAAAAAAATTAATTCATGGAGTTTGGTGCAAATGAAGATGATTGATCCTAATTCTTTGAGGTTGAGCAAACGTTATGGTAGTTGTATTGAATGCACATAATATGAACTCCTATGGTAAATTAAGTCTTTTTTTTGTTCCAAACCAAAATCTTTGCCCAAGTGCGTCTTTTTATTTATCAGTAGTAAGATGCGAACATGGTTTAACATCATGTATAACCAAAATGCACAAAACATTGAACTCCAAAACATTAAACACCGCACTAAGAAGTGCAATCTTTTTTATCCTTTTCACCTCTTTGAAGATTGAGCTGAAAATATAAAGATATTTTTGTCTAGTAATTCATAAATTTCAAATTTCCTAACCTATAGCTATTAGTAAATATGTAGCACCTAACATATATGTTTACATACGTATATATTAGAATAATCTAGGTTTGATGGAATATGGTGCAGTGTTCGACTGACCTCATCTCTTACTCTTTCCCACCCTTAGAAAATAAGCATGCACACGATATTTCATACCTCTACCACTAATAATCATATAAAAAATATTACAAATAAAAAATATGATAATTTATGGCACATGCATATGATGATTGTTCTGGCCTCCTTTAAATCTAATGGAAAATTGTTAACAGCAAGATCGTTTGAAAGTGCAGTTATAAATTAATCTTCATTGTAAAGATATAAGAAGCTCTTGAATTGCTAACTAGCAAATAAAAATCAAGAATTAATTAGACTGTAATATGATATACAAAATATTTGTGTGTATCAAATAATTGTGAAGAATGTGGACTAAAAAGAAAAGGAACATTATGGAATAAAAAAATAATTCTTTGTCCAAGAGCAAAAACCTGATACCATTTGGATATTTGTTGAAATTCAAAACAACAAGGGTATCATTTAACAGACTAGCAACAATAATAAGATCACACGTCTATGAAGGAAGAAAGATGCATACTAAAAATATTTCAAATAGGTTATTCAGATAAATGTGATAATGATATGATGGTATGCATCCATAGTATAAAATCCACCATCTACGTTAGCATAAATAAAGACATTTTTCTCATTTGGAACTATGTAAGAGTAAATAATGAATACAAGCATGGCTAATTAAATACTTCAAGACAATATAGTATGAAGTAATGACCTTAGTTTTCAACTAAGTGGACAATAAAGACACCATTAGTAAATATACAAATAAATTATAATAAATATTCATCCAAATCCTTATTTGAAAACTACAAATCCAAAATGAGATCAAAAATCCAAATATCTTTGAATATGGATATGAATATAATTGAACATATTCCCAAGGACTACAAACCAAGATATATTTTAACATCCCGCCTTTTCGCACACTTTAAATCGACACTCATGCCAATTCAAACCATACGGAAGGGCGGATTGTTATGGGGTAAATAAGAAAAACAGAGAAGAAATAAAACAAAATAGAATCTCACAGCGGAAGGATAAAATATACAGTTTATAAAACTGTTTACAAAACATTTGATTCTTCTATATACAATTAAATATCAGAGTTCACATACCAATAATATCAATGCAGCGGAATACAGTGTAGTGGAATAAAATAGATAATAGTAATACAAATCTTCGTCTTTGTCCTCCAGAGCTAAATCTCCAAATCCTGAAACGCTCGGACTGACCCGAGCGAATTTGAAAAGACAAAAACACTCGAGTCAGAACTAAAAGATCTTATGTGAGTTAAAATAACAGAAATAAATATGAGTACAGTAACTCAAGAGATGCTCGGGATTTACATCTCCTAAGAATCCGTTAAACTATTTACTATGTAGTATATTGCTCTATTATAATAGAGTCTAATTATAAAATAAACTTACTTTTTAATAGCGTTAAGGGGTTACCCATATAGCCCTTACACAAATAACGCCAATAGTCTATATAGTACCGTAATACCTCCTGATCGGAAGGCTACCAGAGGATACTCCATAGGTACGACACAAATAGAAACTCGTACAAGGCGCGCTAGGGTTGGTGACACGGCACAACTAGGCAATGCCAGGATAGATATACCAATTGCTATCCGGGCTGGTGGAAACGCGCAGCGCGCAGCTACCGCCCACCTCGAACAAACACCCCCAAAATCAAAGAAATCAATAGTGGCCACCGAATCAATCCAAAGTCAGAGTATAGTATCGAAGGAGTGCGTTCGATCAGAGGAATGACCTCATTGGCCGGAGAATCGCACCTGTTTTAGCCACCTTATGCCAACTCACGGGAGTTGGGTCCACGTATTTACCTTATAGGAAACGCCGTCACCAACCTACTTCATTCTGGAATCTCCACCGCGTACACGGTTGTTAAAGTGGTTTTCGGAGTTGGCAGAGAGTATGAAAACTTCTGATCCCGGTCTCTTTAACAACCAAACGTTATTATAACACCGTGGTTTTTTAAAATAATTTTACTTTCAAAACCATAATATAATATCTATTTCAAACCATATAAATATGATATCCTTTTCTTTTCAAACAAACTCATTTGATATTTTCATAAAACCCAAATTAATAAAATCACTTTTATTCCAATTATATTTCTTTTCCAAACGTACTTCTTTAAATTTTATAACATGTGGAAACCAAACATTTGGATTTTAACTTTTAAAACATAATACTTCGAAATTCAAAGCTTTTAAACCATAACTTCTAAAACTTGAATGGTTTGGATATTCAAACGGTATATAGGATAAAATAGTGGAGTTTAAAATTACTTTATAAAATAAAATAATTTTCGCGACTTTACAATCTTATTCATTTAAAATTTAGCCTAAATCCATAAATTTTAAATTCACTTCCAGTTAAATAAAACACTTCAATTTCAATATATTCTTAACTTTGAGTATTTAACAACTTCAAAACTTAAGGTTGGAAATTCTATTCAACAATTTTATTGTCCCATTATTTAGTTTTTGAAATATTCATAAAATAAATCCATAAAATAAAACTCAAAATTTCTAACAATTAAATATTTCCTTCAATTTATTTGTACTAGAAATATTCATTTAATTTATCTTGAATAAAAATCCAGTTATAAATATCATACCTTTAAAATTTCCAAGTTTAAATAAGTTAAATCACTTATAGAGTTTAATTCTTAAATACACTCAATTCCAATTAAATTTTTAATTTACCTTCAAATCTAGATTGATTTAAATCAATAAAATTCCATTATTAAACTTATTTAGTTTATTTAACAAATTTATACATAGCTTAAATTTAATAATTTAACTATATATGTATATATAAAATAAGATTTTTATAATGTCAAAATTTAATATTTATTAAACCGTATCCTATCCAAACCATAGAAAAATCATTTCAAAAATATTATATATATATACATACCGCTGTGCCTGTATAAAATTTTCTACCCCATAGTCAAGTGATACGGATGTTTATCATTTCAATCCGCAATTAAAAATAAAAATGCGTTTGTATATCATTTCAAACCGCAATCCCGAACGAAATGAATATACATGATAACTTGCAGATTTTATAAGATAGATACATCATCCATTCACCCAATATCAATCATCAACCAATTTAATTCAATCATCATCAATTTATTTCAATCATCAGCAATTTAAACAAACATCAATATATAGCATATACAATATAACAGGAAATAAATGACAGTTATTTACAAGCAGTTTATATTCCAAATAAATATATTAACTATTCAACTATCAGTTTATATGCAAATAAGTAAAAAAAATTACTGTCAATTTATATGCAAAAAAAATCAAATTAATTAACAGTTACATTAAAAATGCGTTTAAACAGAAATAATGAATAAAACATGCCAAACAGTCATAAATAAATTTCTACTCATATCTAAAGTCAAATTAACAAACATAAGAAATTTTAGAAGTTGTGAGTGGGTTAAAACACTCACCTTTTGAATTTAAATCGAATTTAAATCCGATTTAATCCCAAAATTTGACAGTCTCCAAATCTTTCCAAACCAACGTCAACGCGACTGGAATTTTATTACGATCCTAACAAAAAAATCGTGCGTGGAACGGAGTTCGTGAGTGGAAGATACTCGAATTAACAGATTTGAAATCAAAATAAAAATTAAAAACAAAACAAACAACATACACTAATCAATTGGCCACGTCAGCTCCTGTTTGTCTCTGTAACTCACGCACCCAGGCCCACTTCTCCCATCGAGCTGCACACACGACAGCACGCACAACATACCATCCCACCAGTCAAAACCCTATTCCAATCGCCGTTGTCGTGCACTGCGCCCCCATCGGACCTCACTGCCTTGACCACGCCGCCGTCCTCTATCCTCGCCCAGAAACTGGCCGCCTCCGGCTACCCTTTGAGCCGCGCCGCCACGTCTATTCGAACCCTAGTTCGAATTTTATGCGCCGATCTAACCAACAAAACCCCCAACCAAACAGGCCAATGGACTACGCAGGACCTCCTCCACGTCGTTGCATCGTCAACATGAAGATCCGACGCAGTTGATTTCGATGACTATGGAAGGCTGAGAATTCTCTGAAAATTTCTGATCCAACGACGAATCAAAACGAAAAATGAATTACGGATCTGTGATGCATACATTGTGAACTACAACATATAATTTTTGTGAATTTTTTGGAGACTTTAAATTTTCATTTGAATTTTGAATAGAATTGGATCTGAAATGTGCATCCATTGAGGAAGAGAAAGAGTTGAAGAAATGAACGTACAGCAAATAAGAATAGAATAGAGGCTAGGGTTTAGAACTGAGTTTATATAGGCAGGTCAGAGTTTGAATAGATGGACTAGATAAACAAACGTGCTAACGCTAATGTGGCCCAAAAAGCCCGTTCTGACCCGGAACGAAATTGGGCAAACCCATATACGAAATAGGTAATTTAAAATATTCCGAATGCGATGGAAAAAGTTTAACATCCAAATTCCATCGTATGAAGAAGTTATGCTGAAATCAATATTTTCAAATTGATTTTAATTAAAACGATTTCAAGGCGTTTCGCGTTCGTACGATTAAACGACAAGTCCGATCGCTCCGAAACTTGAAACCTTACAATAATTCACTGCTACGGATCCGATGAAACTGGTTTCGTCGAAATCCGAGTCCGTGAACAAAATGGCTATTTTTATATTAAATAAATAAAATTAAGAATTATTAAATAAACCCAAATTTTATTTCGGTTTCAGAATTGGAAAATTTTATCACTTATGATTCCTCAATCATTTACAATGATTTTTAACAAATTTAAAAATGTAAATTTAGATGATTTATTATAAATTTCAATATCAATTCTCAATTTCATTAGATTCAAAATTATAAATTAAGTTCCCCAAAATTTCTATTAAGTTAAATAATCAATGATTATTCCATCTATAAATTTCAAGTAGATGGATTCAAATGTTGGGTTCAGAAACTATTATTTTAATATTCTTGAATTTCAGTTAAATCTCTATAAAAGAAATATTTAAATGTTAATTTCATTTATTTTGCAATGCTTTAATTAAACTAAAATATCGTTTTCTATACTTAAATCTATGTTCCCATTGATTCATTCAATTTGCACTTATTATGTATTATTTTAACAACTCATTTATAACTTTGAATCTATTCCCCAAATTTCACATTTCTATTGTTATATACATTTGAATTCCATCCTATTTAATATTTCAGATATTTCTTCATTATTGTTAATGTAATAAACATATTTTTAATTATTGCAATTGATTTTCCATTACAACTTAATATACTAAATAGGTGGTAAATCTTAAATACTTGTTCCCATTAACGTTTTATTTCTACTTACAAATTAATGCAATTATTACCTATTTCCATCTTTATCTCCAATTAACGTAAAATGTTATATTCAATTTCCATAAATTTCAATAGATTCAAATTATCATATTTATGAAGAACATTTATGTTATTCTCCATTTATTACCTTAATTTATTCAACGTAACATTTAATTATTGCAATGATTTCCAAATCAATTGAATTGAATTAAATATATATGTATCACTCATAATAACTTGTGGTCACAACTCTTGATCACCATTAATAAGTTTATTATTTACAATCCAATAATCGCCATTCTATATATACGAATTAACTAATTCAATATTTCCATTTCGTTTTTCTATCCTAAATTTATTACTAAGTGTATTTACTCTATTTCAACAAGTTGGAATTCCATTCTTACTATAACAATCATTTCCCTATTCACTTTTATTACTAACCCATCATCATTGCATTTATTGTCTTTTATTGACTTAATCAAATTACCCATATTCCTCTAAATACATACTAACGAAATATTCAATTCTATTTATTTTCTTGCTTTACTTTATTACCTCCGTTTATATTCAATTTCCGTAAATCAATATTAATATTTTATTCCATTGACAAATTCAATACTTGACTTAATTTACTTATTCAAACTTTATATCAAATGCAAAAATTTCCACTATTACTATTAATTGCAATATATAATTTAATTTGTAAATTTAATTACCCTTGATACATCTAATTACAACATTCTCTTTCCTATAAATAAATAAGATTTCTGTTTCTTCCTAAATTTTAAATTAGAAATCCTATTAAATAAACAAATTAATTTGTCGAAATTTACGGGTCGTTACACTCTCCCCCACTCAAAACTTTTCGTCCCCGAAAAGGAAAAGAAGGGAAAAGAAGAAGTAAGGAAACAATATATCTTTCTTAATTAAATTTATAAACAAATAAGTTTACAAAGTAAAATAATTTAACATAAAATATACCAATTTATACCTATTTAAATCCTTTACACATAAATTGTTAAAGTTTGTGAATATTTTCAATTTTTTTTTCTAAGTTCAAAATTTACGGAAAATTTTGACAGAGTCTCCTTTTTATGGAGAGGCTCGGAAGAAAATATAATATAAATATAACAATATCCACAAATATTTTCCAAAATAATACATATCCCTACACAGGAAATATATATATATATATATATAAATAGCGTTAAAACCGTAATCCGAAAACGTACCTATTTGTCGGGCAACTTACGTTAAATTTATGGAACCAAAAGCAGTAGCAATTGCTTCCATAACCTGCATTTCACTCATATAATCCAAAAGGTTAACAATTTATATAAAATAAAATATTTAAGTGATTTCAATCACTAAACAAAAAATCAATACAACAGTCATCCATTACAACAACAACATACACAACAAATACAAAGTAACCATTCAATCAAACAACAAAATAGTTGTTCGGATTCAAAACTTTTAAATTGTACGGAATGAAGAATAAACCATCAAGGGCATCATTTACTCAATAGTCTTAGATTAAACACAATGGATTATTCATCCATCCCAACAAAAATTAAAGTTTCCTTACCCAACAACCACAACCAACCATAACAATTCCAATCAACAAATCAAATTAACTTATTATTAATTTCATACATTTGTTGTTTAATTTCTCTTTTTATTCATACCATGTGACGATGCGGATTTTTCGCGCTCGAAAATCGACATCCATACTTCAAATCGTATTCGAATGCCATAGATTCGACCGTTCAAATCCGATTCGCCGGAGCTTATAACAACATTAAGTAAACAACACAACGGAATAAAAGAATAATACATTGATATACAGCTTTGATACAATATCTGATACAATAGATGGTCCAATAGATATCAATATACATCAGAGATATGATACAATAAAATAGCAGCGGAACAAATAACTCTAAGATAGTCTTCAAGGAAGAACTTCAAAAAATGCAACTACATTTCCAAGAACCAATCCAACAATAGCTCGAACTCCCAATAACGATGCACAAAGATAAGCAAGTATAGTCCATATCCAAAGATTGAACTAGCTCCAAATAATCTACTAAACCCGACTATCTGAAAAACCCAACTCTAGACTGCTCGTGTAGAAAGATTTTGAGCATCCAGAGTTTAGGAAAGAAACAATAAACTCCGGATCAGTCATGGGACTGGTGTGAGCAACAAAAAACAGTTTATCTTTAAAAACAAACAATGAAATATTTTAAAATCAATTCGCAATGCTCTTTAGAAATGAGACTACCATAAGGCCTCCCGCACACACACACAATGCAAATGCAGAATCGGAGGAGATTTCTCCTTATGATAGTCAAAGATGCTTGATACGCATTAAAAAGAAACATTTGATATTATTACTAGTGCATAGTGTAGGAAAACATCATTTCGAAAGTAAAGATATAAATGTTAGCCAACATACGACCATTATCGTATGCCTACTATAGCTACCATGTTCAATAGCAGGTTACCGCCACATTCCATGGCAGGTTATACAACTAAAACCGTACAGGATTCGTATTGTTTCTTTGGATTTCCAACAAATGGTCAGGCCAAGGAACTTCCCATTGCCACATGAGAACGCCTCTGGAAGGACGTCCCCGAGAACCTAACCGGATCTCTGCCAACACAAGGCTGGGTTACCCTTCAAAATGGGTAACTACTGACACGAGTATGCCATCCCCCGATCGTAAACGACCTTTTCTCGGGATCCTGATAACCAACAACCACAAAGTAATAAATTCGCAGTAACCACATAGGTTAAATATCTGGGCTTCATACCATGATACCACCTCTATCCAGAAGGAAATGCACATACCCGAAAGGGTGCTACCCCCAATAACTTTGCCGCATCTTTCCTGTTTCGACCATTTCGGGGTGTGAGGTTCGACGAAGTTTCGTCCACAAAGCCACGCTTTGGTACAAAGCCATGCTTTGGGTCAACAAATGATCAAAGTAATGATCACAAAGATAAATGATCAAACAAATGATCATATCACAAATGATCAAACAATGATCATTTCACAGCAACACTCAGCATGTCACATTACCAAATTAGGAACATATCGCTGATAACCTTCAACTATATAACCTCTGAGCTCGTACGTCTCAGAGAAGGGTGTTAAGCTAAGAGAATAAATTCTCCGCCACCAAGAGAAATATATTTGAAAGAAATCTGCTTTATATCTCAAATTGTAATGTCATACATAACAATCCATACAAGTCTGTTCTGGGTTCGAACAGAACCGAAGGCACTTCCAAAGAAGTCCTTGAAATCCGGGTATTTACAATCCCGATTGGACTTCCCATCACTTAGGGAATCTCTATACCGTAGCTACTCGGTGCAGAGACAATCGATAGGTCATCCTATCGTTCTTGCAAATACCCGGTCTTCACCACCGGTCTTCAAATGATATCCATAACGACTTATCACATATTCAGAATGGGTTATACGACCCAAAGGTCCTTTCCCGGCTAATCCGAATAGTGAGCGCAACATTTAAAACATATGGATATGTGATTCCAATTAAGTCACAACTTAATAATTCAAAACTTTCTTTCAAATGGTTTAAGCACATTACCATTTCAAATCTTTAACAAAAAGATTTATTTCACAAAGTTCACCTAGTTTCACAAAGATTCATTCATATATTTCAAAACAATTCCCATTTCAATTGGATTAACTCGTTTTAAAAATTTTAAATTAAAGATTAAACTTATAGCTTTCAAAATTCGATTGACTTGTTGAATCTTTAAATCAAAGATTCAACTTATAGCTTTCAAAATCTTTTCCAAAGATTCATTCATAGCCTTTCAAAAATAATTTCAATTCAAGTTGGATTAACTCATTCGGTCTTTGAATCAAAGACTCGTTTCATAGCTTTCAAAACATTTCAATTCTATTTCAAACTTGAAACCTTTTCAACATAATTTGGAGATACTTTCTTTAAAATGAAAGCTATTATTATTTGAAAACAAGTAGTTTTCGTTTCGAAGAAATTCGATCTTATTTATACAAGTTAAATCTTTTGGGTTAATTCAAATTCCCAAAAACAACCCTTTAAAAATGGTTTAAAACCCATATAAACTTGTATACCGTTTAATGTCATAAATACTGAATATAGAATTCAATTTCAGATATTGAATTCCAATTTAAATCAAATTAATCAAATTTCAAACTTAATCAAGTTGTTCCAAATAACTTTCATCTTTGAAATTCCGTTTCAAAAGCTTTTCACTTTAATCCCAAAACATTTTCAAAACATTTGAACTTAAATATTCAACTATTAAACTATTTCAAAATCTATGACTTAATCGATTTCCCCGTGAAATCCTTATTTGTGTGTGTATAAGTGTCGTCCAGAGGGTTTAACACAATAGTGCAACAACATTCAGTCATTACAGATTGCAATCACAACAATATCGATAAGCGGTATATTCCAATAACGCTTATCTATATACACAGATTCACATATAGAAAATATGAATACATTATAAATAAATAAATTACATTCATCACATATCACACTGAAACAACTAATAGTACAAAGCATAGCATATCGGAAATACCAAACAGTTCAACGATCAATAGAATTCAAACATCTATAAGTGAGCTCAATTAATTATCTGTTAATTTAAATCTGATGGGTCATGATCATACTTAATTAACATCAATCGATTTCAAATCATTTGATTAAATGTCCTTTAATCATTTATTAAATAAATTTATTAATTTCTAATTATTAAATAATCAACTTTTAGTTATTTAATTATTCTTTAATTAATTTCCCTTAATTAATTCATTAGTAAATTAATCTACCCTCAACTGATTACCATTTAATTAATTATTATAATAAGTGGTTATCCCTTCATTAATCACTAACTTACCATTAAAAATCTTTAATTAACCATCTTCATAGTTAATCATCATTAACAATTATTAATTTCAAATAATTTAGACAGTTAATTATTAATTTACCAATTAATTAGTCACAAAGTGATAAACCCTTAATTAATTTCAAATCATTTTAATTGATAAATCATTCCTTAATCAATCATTAAGTCTTAATTGCTTAATTACTTGCCCCTTTTTCTTTAATTTATAATCTAATTATTAATTGATAAAACTTAATTACTATTTATTAACTACTAATTACTTAGTTAATCATTTATTAACTCCTAATTAAACTACCTAATTAATTAACTACAAATCATACATTGATTAACTTAAATTAGTTAATTACAATTTATTTATCACTTAATTATCAATTTCCAATCTCTAATTACAATTATAATGTAATTACTTTCTAATTAATCTATATTAATTACTCATCTTAATTAACATTTTATAAATCTCCTTTAAATTTTGAAAACCAAATTATTGACTACAAACTTAAGTGTTAATTAACTTTATACTTAACTTAAATTAAATTGCTTAATTAAAAAAATTAAGGGTTTAAGAACATTGTTAAGCTTTAACTAATTTAAACTTGAATCATTTTATTTGCATCATTTATTAACCTATGTTTGGGTAATTTCAAAGTTCGAAAATTTCTTTCTTATTATCAGAAAACTTAAGCTTTAAAAACAAAAACAAAAAACTTTTATAATAGTTGGGCTTGAAATTTTTACTTTAAGAAATTTATTTATTACGTTTACAGAACAGGCCCAATCGGCCCAACCCGGAACCACGCTTCCTTCTTTCTTCCTTCATCATTCCCAGATAGGTCTTTCCCCATAGTCGAACCCAAGTGTGCACGTACGTGTATGCGTGCACGACAACTTCGGCCGCAAATTCTCACCGCCAACCATCTGCCTAGGTCGCACCTCGTCCCCACATCCACGTCCAACATTCGAAAACACGATCGAACCCTAAATTCAAAAATTCGAACTTCGACTGGCTTGAACAAAATAGTTCATCAAAAAAAACTTCCTTCGACCCATCGCCTCAGGTCATCGGAGACCTCGAAACTCCGACCCTAGCTCTGCCACATCACCACGCTCCGATCCCCCTTGACCCAAACCAGTCCGATGCTCCCATGCCAGAGAATTTAACTCGAAACGTTGTCAAACCCATCTGAGCTTTAAAACCCTAAATTCGATTCGACTTAAACTTCCTTGCATTCGAAATTTTTTTCAATACTGTGTTAATAAATCACCAAGCTATCCTTTCAACAATTAAAATTTGTTGAATCCACAGAAAATGATAAAAATTCAATTTGGGTTCATGTAAGAATCGCACCATGTATACTCACCTAAAAATCCTCTTTGTTGATTTAAAAATCCTACTTTCGAATATAGTTTCAAGTTATATAATTGAATCAATGTTTTATACCATTCGAAATTATCAAAGATTTGAGTTTGTTTTGTAAAACCAAGTTTTTTTCCAACCTGTATGTTTATAATTTACTTGAAACTGTTTTAAACAATAACTGATACTTAAACAAGCCTATTTGCTTTTGAAATCTAAACCTAACAAAGGTTGATTCCAGAGGAAATGAATTTTGAGTAAAATTTAGGCTTGTAAACTAAGAACAGAGATATATCCACTATCATATATACACAGGAACATACTTACACACATACATCACAAACATATTATTTTCAGAGATGAGTATGCAACAGAATTTATAGCTTAAACTATTTAAATTAGTGATGTTACTCACCTTATCTGAGAAGAAGAACAGAGCATACTTTATTTTGAAAACAGCCTGAACTTTTTTTTTAAATTTTACTGATCAGAGAATTGTTTCCATATGGGGGCTGAGTTGATCTTTAAACAAATTTTAAATTTGACTTTACTTGTTGCTAGGTATGGAAGCATTAAATGTTGGAGTACCTTGTGTCCTACTTAGCTTAATATATGCATAGATGTATTATTACCTTAGCTTTGTTTATTTCAGCCAGCATTTTTCTTGCCTGCATTACTTACATGACTGGGATGATATATTTTGTACTGAGGAGATGGGGTAATAAATGCATGTGTCTCTACTTTTGTTTACAGCTTATACTTTGTTATGTAAGCACAGTTTTCTTTTGTCTTGTTTTATATTGCCTTGTTCTGTATTGCTTTGTTTTTATAAGCTTATGCCTTAATTCTTTTATTTATACTTTTGTTTTGTTTATTTTGCATATTTATTTACAACTTTGTTTCATATTTAAATGTCGTTTCTTTTCTTTTCTTATGACTTACATACTAAATTTCAACTTAAATACTTATCGTCTTGTATTTTTATTTCTATTTATTTTAAAAAACCATTTATTTAAGATTTTATCTCAAATCCAATATATACATATATATTCACATATATACAAATTTTCAAATTCATATGACTTAATATAATTTCTATTTGAATCGGGGAAACTCGCTGCCATTTATAATCAATTTTACAATTTTTAATTCAAAAATTCATTTAAATTATCAATTTAAATTCATAAAAATCCTGGGTCGTTACATACCACATAAATTTTACTTTTATAGTTTACATTTTATTTCTAACAATCTTTTAATTTCATTTACTCATTCAATGTTTGTTTCAGTTATTTTTACTTATTACTTACAATTATTCATTTCCATTAACTCAGGTCATGCCGGTTCTTTTTATTTCATTATAATTATTCATTTATTGCATGCCCTCATTTATTTACATTTGTTTATCAATAGTATTCGTGTCCCATTCAATTTCTTAGCATTTCCATTTTATTTACTTAAGTTGATATTCATCCATTTGAATTACTTACCTTTAATTATATTCACTTATAGTAAAATTTCTATTGTAACTTAAGTTTATAACATTAAATTCTCATTTATAATAGTAAATTCATTGAATACTTCATTACCTACTTTTACTTGTATAATTTTCATTACATTTCCTATTAAACACTTCAACTTTTTATATTTGGTAAGTTATATATGTTAAAGAAAATGCAAATGAACTTATACAAGTTTTATCTCATCCTTTAGTTAAATTTAATGCTCAACAATATTATTCTTTGTTTCATATGCTACAAATTTCAAATTTCCTTTAATTTCCATTTATAACTTTGCATTAAATCTCTTATTTCCTTTAGAGGTTTTAATTTATTAATTATCTACGTTCCAATTCCCTACAGTAGTTGGAACTATTTATTAATGGAAACTTAAGAATCAAATACCGGTTTTATTGAAAAAAAATCATTTTAAAATAATAGATAATATATATCCTTATAATTTATATATCCAATTATATTAAAAACAATTTAAAATATTATTTGTCTATCAAAATACTTTTGTAGTAAAACTACTACAGTGGCCTTCCCACTTTGAAACTCGAAAATGAATGTCGATGATGCGGCCGCCATCACCGAAATTATTTTCCAGCGACAGAGAGGGGAGTACAACTTATTTCTTTAAAACATTTCTTTCAAATTCTATTGAAATATTTATATCAGAAAATAATTCTAACAATATTATTATTATATTCCAAAATCAATTGAAAGAAATCTTCAGACCCCGGAATTTAAGTTCTAAGTTTCCACTTTTCATTTATTTTATTTTCAACTTATTTTCAACTATTATTAATATTTTCATTACCTAACACCCAATCTATAGCAACCAAATATATATCTTTATAAAATATTTATATATAGAAAATATAATAGGCAAAGTTATTTCATTCACCTATATTAAAAAACAAATATTATGTCGGTCTAACCGATTAAGTGTTTAGAAATTCCTATTGATGTCACAACGTCCCATGCACCAACCAGAATTTATAAATACAAAACGGAACAGATTAACACAATATTAAAATCTTTTTTTTAACACTAACAAATACGCTCTCTCATATATATATACACTCAACGACTCCCATAGGGTATTACTACCCTATTAGTAAAGAGTCAAACCCCACAAAGCTAAGGTTTATCGCTAAACCAAAGCTCTGATACCACATTGTAACATCCCGCCTTTTCGCACATTTTAAATCGACACTCATGCCAATTCAAACCATACGGAAGGGTGGATTGTTATGGGGTAAATAAGAAAAACAGAGAAGAAATAAAACAAAATAGAATCTCACAGCGGAAGGATAAAATATAATAATAAAATATACAGTTTATAAAACTGTTTACAAAACATTTGATTCTTCTATATACAATTAAATATCAGAGTTCACATACCAATAATATCAATGCAGCAGAATACAGTGTAGTGGAATAAAATAGATAATAGTAATACAAATCTTCGTCTTTGTCCTCCAGAGCTAAATCTCCAAATTCTGAAACGCTCGGACTGACCCGAGCGAATTTGAAAAGACAAAAACACTCGGGTCAGAACTAAAAAATCTTATGTGAGTTAAAATAACAGAAATAAATATGAGTACAGTAACTCAAGAGATGCTCGGGATTTACATCTCCTAAGGATCCGTTAAACTATTTACTATGTAGTATATTGCGCTATTATAATAGTGTCTAATTATAAAATAAACTTACTTTTTAATAGCGTTAAGGGGTTACCCATATAGCCCTTAACACAAATAATGCCAATAGTCTATACAGTACCATAGTACCTCCTGATCGGGAGGCTACCAGAGGATACTCCATAGGTACGACACAAATAGAAACTCGTACAAGGCGTGCTAGGGTAGGTAACACGGCACAACTAGGCAATGTCAGGGTAGACATACCAATTGCTATCCGGGCTGGTGGAAACGCGCAGCGCGCAGCTACCGCCCACCTCGAACAAACACCCCCAAAATCAAAGAAATCAATAGTGGCCACCGAATCAATCCAAAGTCAGAGTATAGTATCGAAGGAGTGCGTTCGATCAGAGGAATGACCTCATTGGTCCGAGAATCGCTCCTGTTTTAGCCACCTTATGCCAACTCACGGGAGTTGGGTCCACGTATTTACCTTATAGGAAACGCCGTCACCAACCTACTTCATTCTGGAGGCACCAACCTATACACGGTTGTTAAAGTGGTTTTCGGAGTTGGTAGAGAGTATGACAACTTCCGATCCCGGTCTCTTTAACAACCAAACGTTATTATAACACCGCGGTTTTTTAAAATAATTTTACTTTCAAAACTAGAATATAATATCTATTTCAAACCATATAAATACGATATCCTTTTCTTTTCAAACAAACTCATTTGATATTTTTATAAAACCCAAATTAATAAAATCACTTTTATTCCAAATATATTTCTTTTCCAAAATCGTACTTCTTTAAATTTTATAATATGTGGAAACCAAACATTTGGATTTTAACTTTCAAAACATAATACTTCGAAATTCAAAGCTTTTAAACCATAACTTCTAAAACTTGAATGGTTTGGATATTCAAACGGTATATAAGATAAAATAGTTGAGTTTAAAATTACTTTATAAAATAAAATAATTTCCGCGACTTTACAATCTTATTCATTTAAAATTTAGTCTAAATCCATAAATTTTAAATTCACTTTCAGTTAAATAAAACACTTCAATTTCAATATATTCTTAACTTTGAGTATTTAACAACTTCAAAACTTAAGGTTGGAAATTCTATTCAACAATTTTATTGTCCTATTATTTAGTTTTTGAAATATTCATAAGTCCATAAAATAAAACTCAAAATTTCTAACAATTAAATATTTCCTTCAATTTATTTATACTAGAAATATTCATTTAATTTATCTTGAATAAAAATCCAGTTACAAATATCATACCTTTAAAATTTCCAAATTTAAATAAGTTAAATCACTTATAGAGTTTAATTCTTAAATACACTCAATTCCAATCAAATTTTTAATTTACCTTCAAATCTAGATTGATTTAAATCAGTAAAACTCCATTATTAAACTTATTTAGTTTATTTAACAAATTTATACATAGCTTAAATTTAATAATTTAACTATATATGTATATATAAAATATGATTTTTATAATGTCAAAATTTAATACTTATTAAACCGTATCCTATCCAAACCATAGAAAAATCATTTCAAAAATATTTTATATATATACATACATACATACATACATATATATATATATACCGCTATGCCTGTATAAAATTTTCTACCCTATAGTCAAGTGATACGGATGTTTATCATTTCAATCCGCAATTAAAAATAAAAATGCGGTTGTATATCATTTCAAACCGCAATCCCGAACGAAATGAATATACATGATAACTTGCAGATTTTATAAGATAGAATACATCATCCATTCACCCAATATCAATCATCAACCAATTTAATTCAATCATCATCAATTTATTTCATTCATCAGCAATTTAAACAAACATCAATATATAGCATATACAATATAACAGGAAATAAATGACAGTTATTTACAAGCAGTTTATATTCCAAATAAATTTATTAACTATTCAACTATCAGTTTATATGCAAATAAGTAAAAAAAATTACTGTCAATTTATATGCAAAAAAATCAAATTAATTAACAGTTATATTAAAAATGCGTTTAAACAGAAATAATGAATAAAACATGCCAAACAGTCATAAATAAATTTCTACTCATATCTAAAGTCAAATTAACAAACATAAGAAATTTTAGAAGTTGTGAGTGGGTTAAAACACTCACCTTTTGAATTTAAATCGAATTTAAATCCGATTTAATCCCAAAATTTGACGTTCTCCAAATCTGTCCAAACAAACGTCAACGCGACTGGAATTTTATTACGATCCTAACAAAAAAAATCGTGCGTGAAACGGAGTTCGTGAGTGGAAGATATTCGAATTAACAGATTTGAAATCAAAATAAAAATTAAAAACAAAACAAACAACATACACTAATCAATTGGCCACGTCAGCTCCTTTTTGTCTCTGTAACTCACACACCCAGGCCCACTTCTCCCATCGACCTGCACACACGAGAGCACGCACAACATACAATGCCGCCAGTCAAAACCCTATTCCAATCACCGTTGTCGTGCACTGCGCCCCCATCGGACCTCACTGCCTTGACCACGCCGCCGTCCTCTATCCTCGCCCAGAAACTGGCCGCCTCCGGCTACCCTCTGAGCTGCGCCGCCACGTCTATTCGAACCCTAGTTCGAATTTTAGGCGCCGATCTAACCAACAAAACCCCCAACCAAACATGCCGATGGACTACGCAGGACCTCCTCCACGCCGTTGCATCGTCAATATGAAGATCCGACGCAGTTGATTTCGATGACTATGGAAGGCCGAGAATTCCCTGAAAATTTTTGATCCAACGACGAATCAAAACGAAAAATGAATTACGGATCTGTGATGCGTACATCGTGAACTACAACATATAATTTTTGTGAATTTTTCTGGAGACTTTGAATTTTCATTTGAATTTTGAATAGAATTGGATCTGAAATGTGCATCCATTGAGGAAGAGAAAGAGTTGAAGAAATGAACGTACAACAAATAAGAATAGAATGGAGGCTAGGGTTTAGAACTGAGTTTATATAGGCAGGTCAGAGTTTGAATAGATGGACTGGATAAACAAACGTGCTAACGCTAACGTGGCCCAAAAAGCCCGTTCTGACCCCGGAACGAAATTGGACAAACCCATATATCGAAATAGGTAATTTAAAATATTCTAAACGCGATGGAAAAAGTTTCACGTCCAAATTCCATCGTATGAAGAAGTTATGCTGAAATCAATATTTTCAAATTGAATTCAAATTGATTCCAATTAAAACGATTTCAAGGCGTTTCGCGTTCGTACGATTAAACGACAAGTCCGATCGCTCCGAAACTTGAAACCTTATAATAATTCACTGCTACGGATCCGATGAAACAGGTTTCGTCGAAATCCGAGTCCGTGAACAAAATGGCTATTTTTATATTAAATAAATAAAATTAAGAATTATTAAATAAACCCAAATTTTATTTCGGTTTCAGAATTGGAAAATTTTATCATTTATGATTCCTCAATCACTTACAATGATTTTTAACAAATTTAAAAATGTAAATTTAGATGATTTGTTTATAAATTTCATTATCAATTCTCAATTTCATTAGATTCAAAATTATAAATTAAGTTCCCCAAAATTTCTATTAAGTTAAATAATCAATGATTATTCCATCTATAAATTTCAAGTAGATGGATTCAAATGTTAGGTTCAGAAACTATTATTTTAATATTCTTGAATTTCAGTTAAATCTCTATAAACGAAATATTTAAACGTTAATTTCATTTATTTTGCAATACTTTAATTAAACTAAAATATCATTTTCTATACTTAAATCTATGCTCCCATTGATTCATTCAATTTGCACTTATTATGTATTATTTTAACAACTCATTTATAACTTTGAATCTATTCCCCAAATTTCACATTTCTATTGTTATATACATTTGAATTCCATCCTATTTAATATTTCAAATATTTCTTCATTATTGTTAATGTAATAAATATATTTTTAATTATTGCAATTGATTTTCCGTTATAACTTAATATACTAAATATGTGGTAAATCTTAAATACTTGTTCTCATTAACATTTTATTTCTACTTACAAATTAATGCAATTATTACCTATTTCCATCTTTATCTCCAATTAACGTAAAATGTTATATTCAATTTCCATAAATTTCAATAGATTCAAATTATCATATTTATGAAGAACATTTACGTTATTCTCCATTTATTACCTTAATTTATTCAACGTAACATTTAATTATTGCAATGATTTCCAAATCAATTGAATTGAATTAAATATATATGTATCACTCATAATAACTTGTGGTCACAACTCTTGATCACCATTAATAAGTTTATTATTTACAATCCAATAATCGCCATTCTATATATACGAATTAACTAATTCAATATTTCCATTTCGTTTTTCTATCCTAAATTTATTACTAAGTGTATTTACTCCATTCCAACAAGTTGGAATTCCATTCTTACTATAACAATCATTTCCCTATTCACTTTTATTACTAACCCATTATCATTGCATTTATTGTCTTTTATTGATTTAATCAAATTACCCATATTCCTCTAAATACATACTAACGAAATATTCAATTCTATTTATTTTCTTGCATTACTTTATTACCTCCGTTTATATTCAATTTCCGTAAATCAATATTAATATTTTATTCCATTGACAAATTCAATACTTGCCTTAATTTACTTATTCAAACTTTATATCAAATGCAAAAATTTCCACTATTACTATTAATTGCAATATATAATTTAATTTGTAAATTTAATTACCCTTGATACATCCAATTACAACATTCTCTTTCCTATAAATAAATAAGATTTTTGTTTCTTCCTAAATTTTAAATTAGAAATCCTATTAAATAAACAAATTAATTTGTCGAAATTTACGGGTCGTTACATATGTAAAAATATGTAACTTCGATATTAAGTTTTTTACGCTAATAATAGTTATGTAGCATCGTAGTAGTACTATTGAATGGTTTGGGACTTGTATACTTCCAACAAAAATAAAATTTTTTCCTTCAAAATAAATTAATTTAATCATGATCACTTAACAATATCCATCACATTTATCCTTCACAAATCACCTAAAACATTTATACTATATATAACTTATGATTAACATCCAACAAGAATGGGCTTTATCTCAACATATATTAAGTACAAGCAAATGCTAACTCTACCAACACCCGGACATTTCGTTTTTCATTAATTCTTTAATTATTCAATGGTAACTAGAAAAAGCATTTTTGTCTTGTTTGTGAGTTTGATTATTCTATTTACAATTAAATTTATTCAACTCTCTTTATTGGACTATATTTTTATTTTATTAATTTTCATTTTAGTTTTATTTATTTACTGGTTCATTTGTATTTGATACATAAAAATTTGGTTAACTTCATATTTGATGACATTTACCAATCATTATCCATTTGAAAGTAGACGGTATTAAAACTATGTTTTAAAAATAATTAATATTGTTCTGAATCTTTCAATTATGAAACATAATTTCTTTAAGTTTTTCATAATTCAACCATTAATTTTTCAAATTAAACTTCAAAATCAAGATCGTCTTCTTCATTAAACTCAAAAAAATATACCACTGCAGTATTTATCTAACCAACTAGAAACTAATCAAGGTTTTCAAATTAAATAATATTGCAGTTTCCATCGAGAAAAGCCCCAAAATCCCTAAATCATGGTCTTTTAATGTGGATATCACGATTTAGAGTTTGGAAGATAAAAATTAACTAATCGATTCATAATTTTTTATATAAAAAATCATACCTTTTCATTCACGTCGTTGATCTATTGCTCGTTGCTTGAGATGGAGAGGTGTGACCGAGGGTGGGAGACTTCACCCAGCATGGCTAAGTTCATCACTCGATATCGGTATCGTGAACCATCGCTTGAGCATTGGTCATTTTCTTCGTTTAGAAAATGAGCACATAAAACCCTAGAGGAATGAGAAGAAAAAAACGCGGCCATGAATGAAATAGTCTGAGAAATGGATATTTGTTACAAAATCCCAAAATCCCCATGCAATTAAGATTTATTTACTTATTTACCTACTTTTCTTACGCGTGTTTATGTTGGAAGTTATATTTAATTCGTTGCGCAATTTATAAAAATTTTAAAAAAATTGCCAACACGTTTTTAGGTTCAGTCACGCTTTTTTCTATTGGTTGTCTCTAACACTAAAAAGTGTTAGAAATTGAGAAATATAAACTGTAACAAAATCATTGTTTTGGTGTAGTTTTAAAAAAAACAAAAATCCTTACGAAATTATTTTTGTGAAATAGAATATCAAGTAATGCTTTTAATTTATATATGTTAACATACACAAAGACACACACATATATGTATGTATGCATGTATGCATGTATGCATGTATGTATGTATGTATGTATAATATAAATTATTAAAACCAATTTAATTCATTATATAATAGATCAAATTACATATGTGTGTATGTGCATATGTATATATTTTGAATATGTGTATATATATAAAGTGTTGAAAATTTTCAAAGAGAGTCTTTGGGGTTTGAGTTTTTTGTATTTGAAGAGTAGAAGAAAAGAAAGAAGAAGAAAGAAGAGTTTAGTCCCACATTCTAGAGCTTTATACAAGAATCTTTGTAACGCCCCACTCCGAGACCCACTCTAGTAAAGAGTATTACGGAGTAATACCGTCTACTAGAACGGAGAATAGAGTATAATGGAAGCGACCATTTGTAATCAAACTATAACTATCTACTGAATACGTCGAAAAGATGGTATCTATTTTTTTTCAAGTGGTTCGACCTATTCAATAAATATTTATAACGAAATTACAATGGCTAAAGACCTATCAGAATAAGCATAGTAATAAAAGATAAACATCACAGAACAGAATCACATAACAGATATAACATCCCAGAACAATACATCATCAATACAGATCCAAATACTATAAGTGGGTACAAAGCCACCGCTCACACATGTGAGTCAAAAATATGTACATAAGAGTCTGGAATAACAGAGTAGCTGAATAGTGAACAAATAAAAGAACTATCTATCAGCATAGCAGATAATGTCCAAGCGGAAGCACATAAGCTAAGTCCAAAGACCTAACCTGAAACAACTCGGTCTGACCCGAGCGAAAACACTCGGGTCAGGCTAGCTAAATAATCAGTAATAACTGAGATATATATAATAATGCAGTACATAAATAAAACAATACTTCTCCAAAGAGAAGAGTAATATGGACTACATGAATATAATGACGATCCCTAATCATCAATAAACAGTAAAAATCTTCAAAGAGAATACAAACACCAAAGTGTTAAATAAATAAAACGCCTCATATCATCGGCGTAGCCAAAGCTATATAAAGTTGCCCATAGGCAATAATCCCAAGAGTGACCAGAGTCAATAATCAATGCCCAAGCAAAGATCGATGCTCCAAAGAGCAATAGGGATATAATGAAAAATCAATGAAATCGAATACAGAAATGCAGTGTCCAGAGACACTGTGAATCCACAAGGTAATCGTACTTACATCGTATGGTTCCATAGAACCAACACCAAATGGCGATACTCGAATGGGTATAAAAATCATCAGATTATACAAGTATTGCACGTGCACCGACCAGAGTCGTTGTTGCCAAGTACTGTAGAGTTGTGATCGATCACTCGCACAGATGCGGAACGCGCGAAACGGCGAGATCCTTCCCAGAAGGATAAAGGCCCAGAGGCACACGCCGAAAAACTGCTCCATAGAGCAGGTGTCCAGAGACGGTTGCCCAGAGGCGTGGTGACCTAGAGGTCCAGTACTGGCCGCCCAAAGGCTAATGTGTCACAAACTTCTTGGAGAGGAACCCGTAAAGTGTTAACAATGAGTCTCATACCCCACGTTCGCACTAAACGGTTTACTAACCAATAGCATGCTCACACTGCAAACAATAAAAAGTCCACCTCGTATCATCGGTAAACTAGACCCAAAGGTCAAAACGATCAACCGAATACGTCGGGGATTAACCGGAAAGAAAATACACACGGTTCCATAGGCCGGAGATTTCCTAACCATTTAAGCACCTTTCCACTTCGCTCGACGTGCTAAAAAGTGAGTGTGAGATTTTTATTATAGAAAATAATGGTGCGAAACGGATTTTTAATTCGTTTGAAATCACTTTAAAACGGCTTTTTTGAAAAGTCTCCTATTATGGAGTAATTAATTTAATAATTAAAAATAATATTATATAATAATTTTCAAAAGCCATTTTGGAGTGAAAAATCCTTTTAAATCCTTTTTATAAAGCCCGTGTACGAAATCCAGAGACAAATCTCAAAGAAATCGACGAAAACCAGAAAATCATCAAAAATATTCCAAGTGTTTGAAACCATTCAAAAACTGCTGCGAACCCAAGTTCGGCAATTTATTTGGACCAGCAAACTGTGTCCAAAAGGCATGAAAACTTGTAGGCACGTAGTCCGACATCCCTACTTTAAGATGCTAAAAGAATTTCTGGATTCCGAGTTGAGACGAAGTGGCAGCGACGTCTCAAAGTTGAACCCAGAGAAAGATTCATACTGTTTTCCAACAGCGACCAGAGTCTAACTTTGGCACGAAAATCGAAGTACCAAACAAACTCCAATATTGTCCAAATTTTCAAGAGTTGGAGTTCGCAACTCCACCTTTCCAACGAGACCAAAAACGTCGAATTCCGACTAACGATGCAAGCGTGGCGGCATCGCGAAGTGGAGGTCAAAAGCTGGAATCAGAGTAAAGCACTGAGGTAAAGATTTTTTTTTTCTGACGCGGGCCCGGCCCGCGTCGGCTTGCCCCAGCCCGCCTGGGCTGGAGGATGGCAGGCCCCCCCCCCAGCCAGCTCGGGCTGGGGTGGCGGCCAGGCCCCAGTCCACTTGAGCTGGGTTGCCGGCCCCAGGTCCCAGCCCGCTTGGGCTAGGGTGTGTTTGCCAGCCCAGGTGGGCTGGCCTTCCTCTGGCTAGCCCAACTGGGCTAGCCTGCTCTGCCTGGGTGCAGCCCAGGCCTGTCCTGGTGCACCCAGAGCCCTGTTTTGGCCTGTGTTGGCCTGTTTCAGCCTGAAGCATTTTCCAGCCAGCATATTTTGATGATTTTAGTGCTTTAGGGGTGTTTTTTTTCAGTTTTTGGCATCAAATTTTTCATCAATATTACAACTAACTAGCAATAATCACTAATCAATAGTAATTACCTCAATGAAGCAAATGATCAAATGGGTTGTGTGCACAATATCAAGCAAGCCAAACCCTCAACCTCCAAGCAAAGATCAAGAGACTTCAAGGACCCAAAATCAACAAAAAAATACACAATAATTACAACAAGATGGAGGAGATAAATAGGGATTAAGAATGATGATTAGAGAATAGGAGAGATTGCGTTACCTTTCTTCTTCTTTTTTTTTTCTTTCTAGGATTAAACTAATTTATGAAGAGAAGGAGATGGAGCTTCTAAATGGAGGCCATTAATTTTGCTTAGATCTAGGTTTTAGGAATTTATGAAGAGGAGGAGGGTTAGGGTTATGAGTTTAAGATATTATATAGGAGGGGGTTAGGCTAATGGGTTATGGTAAGAGGGTTTAGAAACCCATTAGGACTTAGTTTATTTTCTAAGTTATCATGTGAACAAAAATCCTAATAAGCATCCTAGTTTTAATTAAAACCATGTAATTATCTCATTTGGCCCATTAACCCATAATCACTTTTTATTTAAAAATTCCCCATTTCAACCCAAAATATTTTAATTTGCAAACCAATTGCAAATTTAAATTCCCAAAAATTTGTTTAGCCCCCTTTTTAACTTAAAATCATAATTTTTAACTTATCATTCGGTAATTGCAATCTCAGGGTTGTTACAGACTCCCCCCTTAAGAAAATTGCGTCCCCGCAATTCCTTAAATATAGAAGTCGTCTATAACATCTAATCCACACAAGGAATACAGAAGATAAAATATAAATGCTCACCCATGTCGGAAGATGAAAGAAAACCAGGATAAGTACGCTCGATAAATTCTCTGGTCTCCCAAGTGCAGTCCTTAGGATTAGACGACCATTGAATCTTCACAAGCGGAACCTCTTTGTTTCGAAGACGTCTGATCTCCGAATCAAGCACACGAAGAGGTTGCTGCCCTATAGATAGATCGGGTGAGATCTCCAAATCAGGTACGATATGAGGCTCGATAATAGAATCAAGATTACGCACACACTTGCGAAGCTGAGAAACATGGAACACATCATGTATTCCAGAGAAATGAGCAGGTAGAGTCACTCTATAGGCGACAAGGCCGATGCGTTCCGTGATAGGAAACGGTCCAATATAGCGAGGGGCCAGTTTCCCTGTAGAACTGAAACACACAACCCCTTTCATGGGAGAAACCCGAATAAAGACAGAATTGCCAATGGAGAACTCAAGAGGCTTCCTACGGTTGTCCGCGTAGGATTTCTGGCGGTCCTGTGCCTCTTTCATTCTCTGACGGATAAGTACGTTCTTCTCAGAAGATTCCCGAACTGAATCTGGACCAAGAATGAGCTTCTCGCCAGACTCTAACCAACAAGCAGGAGAGCGACATGGCCTTCCGTAGAGAGCCTCGAAAGGTGCCATGCCGATACTAGACTGATAGCTATTGTTGTAGGAGAACTCTACGAGCGGTAAGTGATCCTCCCAACTACCTTCGAAATCCAGAATACAACAGCGCAAAAGATCCTCCAAAACACGATTTACCCTCTTGGTCTGACCGTCGGTCTGAGGGTGATAAGCAGTCGAGAGATTCAGCTTTGTGCCCAAAGCTGACTGTAGGCACTTCCAGAAGTGACTAGTAAAGATAGTGTCTCGATCGCAGACGATAGAGCAAGGAATGCCATAAAGTCGAACGACTTCCTTCACATAGAGCTTGGCCAACTGAGGTGCAGTCCGAGTGGACCTAATCGGAATGAAATGAGCCGATTTGGTCAAGCGATCAACAATAACCCAGATAGAAGTATGGTCTGACCTCGATCGAGGCAGACCATCAATAAAATCCATGGATATCTGATCCCATTTCCATAATGGAATCTCTAGCGGCTGAAGAAGACCAGATGGACGCTGATGCTCGGCTTTGATCTGTTGAAAAGTCATGCAACCACTCACATAACTTGCCACATCCCTCTTCAACCCCTCCCAATAATATAGCCGGCACATATCGGCATACATCTTACTCGAACCGGGATGTATAGTGTACTTAGTGCGATGGCACTCGTCTAGAATGTCACGCCTAAGTGATAAATCAGATGGTACAACAATACGGTTCTTCCTACGAAGACACCGATGAAAATCTAGAGAATAATCCAGCAATGTCTCATCACTGGATCCCGACTCGAGAAGATGAATAAGATGCAATAAGTCTGGATCCTGCCGCTGAGCATGGGCAATGCGATCCAATAAGATAGGATGAGCTTCCAAGCTAAATAATAAGACAGGAGCATCAGAAGATGAAGCTTGATCTCTAATATCACATAAAGATAGAGTCTCAAGAACATTCCACTCGGCAATCATCATAGAAACTACCGCCGAGTGCTTGCGACTGAGCGCATCTGCAACACGATTACCCTTGCCAGGGGTATACTGAATATCTAAATCATATGAGACGAGAAACTCAAGCCATCGCTGCTGCCTCATATTGAGATCCCTCTGACTGAAAAGATACTTTAGAGACTTATGATCGGTGTAAAGAGTGAAGCGTTCGCCTAATAGAAAGTGACGCCACGTCTTCAAGGCAAAGACGATAGCTGCCAACTCAAGATCATGAGTCGGATAGCGAACCTCATTCGGACGCAGTTGCTTGGAAGCATAAGCAACTACCCAATCCTTCTGCATAAGCACAGCACCGAGCCCGCTACCACAAGCGTCGGTGTAAACAACAAGATCCTGGTTACTCTCAAGAACCACAAGAATAGGAGCATGAGTGAGAAGTTCCTTCAGTCGTTGAAAGGAAGTTTCACACTTATCAGACCAAATAAAGCGAACAGCCTTACGAGTCAGCGTCGTAAGGGGAAGTGAAACTCGAGAGAAATCCTTGATAAACCGACGGTAATAACCCGCCAGACCAAGGAAGCTGCGAATATCATGAACGTTCTCGGGCTGCTTCCAATTCTGAATAGCTTCGATCTTGGCAGGATCGACAGAAACATCCTCAGATGATACAATATGGCCCAAGAACTTGACCTTGTTCTCCCAAAAATGGCACTTGGAGAGCTTGGCCTTAAGCTGATGCCGACGAAGAGTATCCAAGACGATCCGCAAATGATGAGCATGCTCTGCCTCGGATCTAGAATAAATAAGAATATCGTCGATGAAAACCAGAACGAATCTATCGATGTATTCCCGGAATACCCGATTCATAAGATCGACGAAGAAAGCCGGTGCGTTCGTCAAGCCGAATGGCATGACTAACCACTCAAAAGAACCATATCGAGTGCGGAAAGCGGTAAGAGGAATGCTATCTTCCGCAACTCGGAGCTGATGAAATCCGGTGGCAAGGTCGAGCTGGGAAAAGACCTTCGCACCGCTCAACTGATCAAACATATCGTCTATCTGTGGCAATGGATAACGATTTCTGATGGTCAACTCATTAAGCTTGCGATAGTCAATGCAAAGCCTAAGAGAGCCATCGGGCTTCTTAACGAAGACCACAGCAGCACCCCATGGCGAAGAACTGGACCGAATGAACTGCTTCGCCTCAAGCTCAACTAACTGTTTCCTGAGTTCCTCATTCTCCTTAATAGACATCCTCGTGGGAGGACGCCCAACAGGGTGGGAGCCTGGAATGAGATCGATGCGGAACTCAATGGCCCGCTTTGGCGGCAGGCCAGATACTGGCTCGAATATATCGGAGAAATCCTGAACGACAGGAATACGAGATATGTCCAAATCCTCATCTCGTGTATCAAGAGAAAATAAAGTAACGTCAGAAAGCCCAGCATTCTGAAGAACAATAGCTAACGGAGAGGACGAATCAGGGTGATGAATGAATAATATCCGCTCCGAACAAATAATTTTGGCGTCGTGCTGAACGAGCCAATCCATGCCAAGATTCATATCAAATCCCAAATACTCCATAACGTGCAGATTCGCACGGAAAGAAAATCCACAAAGATCAATATCTATATTCTCACAAAGCAAGCTAAGGGTCGTGGATCCGCCGATGGGATTCACAATCCTTAGTGAAGAAACCAGACAAGTAACATCCAATGATAAAGCATCTACTAGCTCCTTTGATACGAATGAGTGAGAGGCACCCGTATCAAAGAGAACTCTACAAGATCTACCATGAAATAAAATAGAACCTTCGAGAACGGAAGGATGCGTACCTCGAGGCCGAGCTGAAGATGCAGGAGCCTTGGCAGCATTAAGCTTGCCAGGCTTGGCACTAGCTGGAGCAATAGGACAAGTGGAGATCCTGTGTCCCTCCTTCTTGCAGAAGGTGCAATAGAGAGGTTTGGGACACTCTCGAATAAAGTGATCTGGAGAACCGCAGTTGAGGCATTTCCTCGGAGGACGGGTTCCACTAGGCTGTGACTGAATATGAGGCTGAGTCTGAGGCTGAGCCTGGACAGCAGAACCGCCAGTCTTCTTCTTCTTGTTCCAAGGCTTGTTCTTCTGAAATGGACCCCGCTTCTGGTTGGGGTTTTTGGAACCCCCACCATCATCATCACTATGCTCCATCTCGACTGACTCAAGATGAAGGGCTGCATCGACTAGCTTCTCGAATGAGAGCTCAAGCTGTAGCATAAGATGCCTCTTCAGATATTTCTTCAAGCCCTCAACAAATTTGAGGTTCCTCTTATAAGGAGTAGCAATAAACTCAAGGCCGTACTTGGACAGGGCCTCGAAGGAAGAGACATAGTCGGATACGGAGGACTTCCCCTACTTGAGATCAAGAAAGCGGCGAGCAAGGGAGTTCTTCTCTGACTCTGGGATGAATTTGAGCTCAAATCTCTGACGAAACTGAGCCCAAGTAAGTGTGGTCTCATCGACCTCGGCAATAAGTAGTTCGTACCAATCCAGGGCACGACTCAGAAGCTTACTAGAAGCAATAAGAACACGGTCATGATCCGGGATATCCATACGAGTGAAAATGCGCTTGCATATCCGAATCCAAGCCTGGACCTCTAAGACATTCTCGGAGCCACTGAACGGCTTCCCTCCGAGATGGGTAAAATCACTGCAGAGACGCGCAAAAATAGACATGCGCGGAGCATCAGCAACTGGGGCTGGAGACTGAGAATGAGACTGAGAATTCCGAACCAGCTCCATGATCTGGTCGGTAGTCATGAACACGCCCTCTGGATGAGTGTTGCTGGACTGCCCAGCAGCACTAGTTTGACGTGTGGTTCTCCCTCTTCCCCTTCCAGACATACTGAAAGTCAAACGGGGATTAGAGTTAGACATGATTCAATGATTGATACTTAATTAAGGAATACTACGGAATATAATAAATTCCTACACATATTCCTTACTTATCTATCAATAAGCATAAGGAAGAGATTTGATTTAATTCGGATCCAATTAAAATGTATTGTACTAAGTGTATCCGTTCTGTGTTTGTTATGCTTAATTCTGAACCTTAGCTCCGATACCAAGCTGTAACGCCCCACTCCGAGACCCACTCTAGTAAAGAGTATTACGGAGTAATACCGTCTACTAGAACGGAGAATAGAATATAATGGAAGCGACCATTTGTAATCAAGCTATAACTATCTACTGAATACGTCGAAAAGATGGTATCTATTTTTTTTCAAGTGGTTCGACCTATTCAATAAATATTTATAACGAAATTACAATGGCTAAAGACCTATCAGAATAAGCATAGTAATAAAAGATAAACATCACAGAACAGAATCACATAACAGATATAACATCCCAGAACAATACATCATCAATACAGATCCAAATACTATAAGTGGGTACAAAGCCACCGCTCACACATGTGAGTCAAAAATATGTACATAAGAGTCTGAAATAACAGAGTAGCTGAATAGTGGACAAATAAAAGAGCTATCTATCAGCATAGCAGATAATGTCCAAGCGGAAGCACATAAGCTAAGTCCAGAGACCTAACCTGAAACAACTCGGTCTGACCCGAGCGAAAACACTCGGGTCAGGCTAGCTAAATAATCAGTAATAACTGAGATATATATAATAATGCAGTACATAAATAAAACAATACTTCTCCAAAGAGAAGAGTAATATGGACTACATGAATATAATGACGATCCCTAATCATCAATAAACAGTAAAAATCTTCAAAGAGAATACAAACACCAAAGTGTTAAATAAATAAAATTGCCTCATATCATCGGCGTAGCCAAAGCTATATAAAGTTGCCCATAGGCAATAATCCCAAGAGTGACCAGAGTCAATAATCAATGCCCAAGCAAAGATCGATGCTCCAAAGAGCAACAGGGATATAATGAAAAATCAATGAAATCGAATACAGAAATGCAGTGTCCAGAGACACTGTGAATCCACAAGGTAATCGTACTTACATCGTATGGTTTCATAGAACCAACACCGAATGGCGATACTCGAATGGATATAAAAATCATCAGATTATACAAGTATTGCACGTGCACCGACCAGAGTCATTGTTGCCAAGTACTGTAGAGTTGTGATCGATCACTCGCACAGATGCGGAACGCGCGAAACGGCGAGATCCTTCCCAGAAGGATAAAGGCCCAAAGGCACACGCCGAAAAACTGCTCCATAGAGCAGATGTCCAGAGACGATTGCCCAGAGGCGTGGTGACCCAGAGGTCCAGTACTGGCCGCCCAAAGGCTAATGTGTCACAAACTTCTTGGAGAGGAACCCGTAAAGTGTTAACAATGAGTCCCATACCCCACGTTCACACTAAACGGTTTACTAACCAATAGCATGCTCACACTCCAAACAATAAAAAGTCCACCTCGTATCATCGGTAAACTAGACCCAAAGGTCAAAACGATCAACCGAATAGGTCGGGGATTAACCGGAAAGAAAATACACACGGTTCCATAGGCCGGAGATTTCCTAACCGTTTAAACACCTTTCCACTTCGCTCGACGTGCTAAAAAGTGAGTGTGAGATTTTTATTATAGAAAATAATGGTGCAAAACGGATTTTTAATTGGTTTGAAATAACTTTAAAGCGGCTTTTTTGAAAAGTCTCCTATTATGGAGTAATTAATTTAATAATTAAAAATAATATTATATAATAATTTTCAAAAGCCATTTTGGAGTGAAAAATCCTTTTAAATCCTTTTTATAAAGCCCGTGTACGAAATCCAGAGACAAATCTCAAAGAAATCGACGAAAACCAGAAAATCATCAAAAATATTAGAAGTGTTTGAAACCATTCAAAAACTGCTGCGAACCCAAGTTCGGCAATTTATTTGGACCAGCAAACTGTGTCCAAATGGCATGAAAACTTGTAGGCATGTAGTACGACATCCCTACTTTAAGATGCAAAAAGAATTTCTGGATTCCGAGTTGAGACGAAGTGGCAGCGACGTCTCAAAGTTTAACCCAGAGAAAGATTCATACTGTTTTCCAACAGCGACCAGAGTCTAACTTTTGCATGAAAATCGAAGTAACAAACCAACTCCAATATTGTCCAAATTTTCCAGAGATGGAGTTCGCAACACCACCTTTCCAACGAGACCAAAAACGTCGAATTCCGACTAAAGATGCGAGCGTGGCCGCATCGCGAAGTGGAGGTCAAAAGCTGGAACCAGAGTAAAGCACTGAGGTAAAGTTTTTTTTTTCTGACGCGGGCCCGGCCCGCATCGGCCTGCCCCAGCCCGCCTGGGCTGGAGGGTGGCAGGCCCTCCCCCCCCCCCCCAGCCCGCTCGGGCTGGGGTGCCGGCCCCAGGCCCCAGCCCGCTCGGGCTGGGGCGGACGGGCCCAGTCCCCAGCCCGCTCTGGCTGGGGCGGGCGGCCCAGTCCCCAGCCCGCTCGGGCTGGGGATGCGGGCACAGGCCCCAGCCCGCTCGGGCTGGGTTGCCGGCCCCAGGTCCCAGCCCGCTTGGGCTGGGGTGTGTTTGCCAGCCCAGGTGGGCTGGCCTTCCTCTGGCTAGCCCAACTGGGCTAGCCTGCTCTGCCTGGGTGCAGCCCAGGCCTGTCCTGGTGCACCCAGAGCCCTGTTTTGGCCTGTGTTGGCCTGTTTCAGCCTGAAGCATTTTCCAACCAGCATATTTTGATGATTTTAGTGCATTAGGGGTGTTTTTTTTTCAGTTTTTGGCATCAAATTTTTCATCAATATTACAACTAACTAGCAATAATCACTAATCAATAGTAATTACCTCAATGAAGCAAATGATCAAATGGGTTGTGTGCACAATATCAAGCAAGCCAAACCCTCAACCTCCAAGCAAAGATCAAGAGACTTCAAGGACCCAAAATCAACAAAAAAATACACAATAATTACAACAAGATGGAGGAGATAAATAGGGATTAAGAATGAGGATTAGAGAATAGGAGAGATTGCATTACCTTTCTTCTTCTCTTTTTTTTTCTTTCTAGGATTAAACTAATTTATGAAGAGAAGGAGATGGAGCTTCTAAATGGAGGCCATTAATTTTGTTTAGATCTAGGTTTTAGGAATTTATGAAGAGGAGGAGGGTTAGGGTTATGAGTTTAAGATATTATATAGGAGGGGGTTAGGCTAATGGGTTATGGTAAGAGGGTTTAGAAACTCATTAGGACTTAGTTTATTTTCTAAGCTATCATGTGAACAAAAATCCTAATAAGCATCCTAGTTTTAATTAAAACCATGTAATTATCTCATTTGGCCCATTAACCCATAATCACTTTTTATTTAAAAATTCCTCATTTCAACCCAAAATTTTTTAATTTGCAAACCAATTGCAAATTTAAATTCCCAAAAATTTGTTTAGCCCCCTTTTTAACTTAAAATCATAATTTTTAACTTATCATTCGGTAATTGCAATCTCAGGGTTGTTACAATCTTGTATAAGTATAGCTCTCTCAAGTGGATGTTGGGGCCTTGGGGCTCCCACATGTTTGCTTTGTTGTGAGGAGAGAAGTCATGCAACACCACACGCGCGCCGCCGCCGTCCATCCGTCCGACCGAAACGGGTTTCGGGTTCGGATCCGAAAATATTTTTGGATCAAATATGAATAGTAACGGGCCAGATTTCATCCCGTTAAGGACCCAGAACCGAAATTCAGAATTTGAATGATGGCGGGAATTTGTAACGTTTTCTGAACGTTACAAATGCGAACGGACGCGACGTTTGGTTGTTGAATCCATTCGTAACGGTTGCGAACCGTTGCTAACGGTCGCGACGTTTCGTGAATGGACACCTCTTCAACACTATAAATAGCAACGTCCAGAATTCATTTCGCAACAGTTTTAATTCTTCTTCCCAAACGATTCTGCGACGTCATTGATCCGCTGCTCTGTTTTGTGACGCCTCCAAGGTGTTGCAAATTCAGAAACCGTTGCAGAATTGTTCTCTTCTTCCTCTTCATTCTTTTTCTACAAATTGCATCATCAGAAACCGTTCTAAAGTGTTATTGGTCGGATCAAAGTTGTACAAACTTTGAATTCGATTACGCTGTTATAGGGCTTCATTGAATCCTGAAAGTCGATAGTTCGATAACCCGTTTGTACCTGATGGGTTGAACTATTGTCTGAAAGAATCTATTCCATAGATCCTTGAAGTCGGAAGTACAACATTGTCTTCATCACTATCGCCATCAAATCCGTCTCGAATCGTAAAATTCCCAACAAAATTTTCAGACAATAATCTTCAACCATGGAAGGTTCGAGCGCTCTACAAGTTATGAATCAGCATCTAACTCGATTGGAGCGTTTTGATGGCGACAATTTCACTCGTTGGCAAGAGACGATGAAATTTTTACTGGTCACCGTCAAGTTGTTCTACATCTTGGAAGATGACTTGGAAGAAATCCCGGAGGAAACAGATAAGGATGATGCTGCTCTAAAGGCTAAACATGCAAAGCGCAAAGAGGACGATTTCCTATGCAGAGGCCATATTTTGAATGCACTATCTACCACAGTCTACAATGCTCATAGGACCTTGGAAACAGCGAAGGCACTCTGGACTGCTCTGGAGAATAAGTACCGCATATCCGAGGCAAGTAATAAAAAGTTTCTTATTTCTAATTTTATGGATTTCAAAATGGTCACCAATAAGTCCATAATTGGACAAGTAAGTGAAATCTTACTGTTGGTGAATCAACTTAAAGATGCTGGAATTGATCTCCCTGAATCTTTTGTTGTTGGAGTTATAATTTCTAGACTTCCGCATAGTTGGAATGATTATAAGAAAAAGATGAAGCATGCGGAAACGGATTATAATTTAGACGGTTTACAGCGTCATCTTCGTATTGAAGAAGACTCTCGCAAACGCGATCTAGATGATAATTCGCAAACTGAGTCCCATTCTATGGCAAATAATGTTGAAATTACTGATAAATTAAAGCCAAAGAATGAGACACAGTTTAAGAAAAATCATTCCAAAACTAACAACAAAAAGAAAGGTGCTTGTTATTTTTGTAACAAGCCCGGCCACTATACCCGAGACTGCCGTCTGCGGAAGAAACAACAAAAGTGAATGTGGTCGAAGACTCGCTTGTAGCTGTAGTGCAAGAGGCAAATTCCGTTAGTGGCAATGATAATGATTGGTGGTTCGATACTGGAGCAACCATTCACAATTGCAAAGACCGTAATCTGTTCAAGAGTTACGAAGAAAATAAAGGAGAAGCCGACGAAGTTACTGGAGCAAATAAGGTTCCAAGCAAAGTTCTGGGAAAAGGCACTATAGAACTTCTTCCCACCTCTGGAAAAGTTCTTACATTAGTCAGTGTATTCTATGTACCTGATATGTGTAAGAATTTGGTCTCTGGATACCTTCTTAACAAAGGAGGATTCAAGATGGTGTATGAGTCTAATAAGCTAGTGCTGTCTAAGAATGGTAAATTCATTGGACAGGGATACTCTTGTAATGGCATGATTAAGTTGAATCTAATAAAGAAATCTTCTGTTTATATTATTGATTCTATTAATTTATGGCATGGTAGATTAGGACATGTTAATTATAATTCCATTAGGAATATGAATAAATTAGGATTAATTTCTGATTGTGATTTCGATACCATCTCTAAATGTGAAATATGCGTTCAAGCAAAAATACACCGGAAATCTTTTAAATCCGTAGAAAGGAAAACTGGTTTGCTTGATTTGGTATATAGTGATGTAGGTGACTTAAAAAGTCATATCACCTATGGTGGTAACCAATACTATATAACATTCATTGATGATTATACTAGATATGCATATGTATATCTAATGAAAACTAAAGATGAGGCTTTTGATAAATTCAAAATTTACAAAGCAGAGGTCGAAACACAATTAGGAGTTAAAATTAAAATATTACATTCAGATCGTGGTGGTGAATATTTCTCAAATGAATTCACCTTGTTTTTAAACAACAAGGTATAATTCACCAATGTACTGCCCCATATACACCACAACAAAATGGTGTTGCTGAAAGGAAGAATAGAACTTTAGTAGAAATGGTTAATTCCATGCTCATAAGTTCTAATTTACCTTATAATCTATGGGGTGATGCTATGTTATCTGCATGTTATATTTTAAATAGAGTACCACTTAAAAAGAATAATATTTCCCCTTATGAATTATGGTTTAATAGGAAACCTAACCTAACTAGACTTAAAGTTTGGGGTTGCTTAGCTTATGTTAGAAAACCAGACCCTAAACGACCAAAGTTAGAAAATAGAGCATTTAAATGTGTTTTCATAGGATATTCACTTAATAGTATAACTTATAGATTTTTTATTCTTGACACCCTAGAAGTTATAAAATCTGTAGATGTAGAATTTTTTGAAAATCAAACTGTTGAGATCCCATTGAGATCATCTAGTCCAGAACGTAGTATGACTAATGGTATCAATGACGATGATTATACTCCTGCTCAAAACAGCAAGGAAGTGTCAGTACCAGATAATAGTACTGAACAACGGAGAAGTAAAAGAGCGAGAATAAAGAAGGACTATGGTCCTGACTTCATTACATATCTTGTAGAAGGCAGTAAAGACGAAGTCCTTAATGTGACTAAATATGTAATGAACGTTGATGATGATCCCAAAACTTATTCTGAAGCTATGAGTTCCAGAGATTCAAATTTCTGGAAAGAAGCTATCAATGATGAAATGAATTCCATAATGTTAAACCAAACTTGGGTTTTAACTGATTTACCTCCTGGTGATAAACCTATAGGATGTAAATGGATATTCAAGAAAAAGTTGAATACAAATGGATCCATTGATAAGTTTAAAGCCAGATTAGTTGCTAAGGGATATAAGCAAAGACATGGAGTAGATTATTTTGATACATATGCTCCAGTTGCTCGCATATCTTCTATACGCTGTTTAATTGCACTTGCATCAATTCATAAATTAGTCATACATCAAATGGATGTAAAGACTGCTTTTCTAAATGGAGATTTAGAAGAAGAGATATATATGGAACAACCTGAAGGTTTCAAAACCCCAGGCAAAGAAAAGAAAGTTTGCAAATTAGTAAAATCTCTTTATGGCCAGAAGCAAGCTCCCATGCAATGGCATGAGAAGTTTGATAAAGTTGCACTGTCATATGGATTCATTGTTAATGATGCTGATAAATGTATTTATAGCAAATCGGATAACAACGGTATTGTTATAATATGTTTATACGTTGATGACATGCTAATATTTGGTTCCAATATATCCTGTGTGAATGAAACTAAAAGTTTCTGTCTTCTAAATTCGATATGAAAGATCTAGGAGAGGCTGATGTAATTCTGAGAATTAAAATTGTTAGGAAAGAGGGGGAGTTATTACTAACTCAATCCCATTACATAGAGAAATTCCTACAAAAGTATGGTCATTACGATGACAAACCAGCACCAACTCCTTTAGATCCTAGTATTAAATTAGAAAAGAACACTGGACGTACTATCTCTCAACTAGAGTATTCCAGTGTTATTGGGAGTCTTATGTATGCTATGCATTGCACTAGACCAGACATCGCGCATGCTATAAGTATATTGTGTCGATTTACGAGTAATCCAGGTTTCGAACATTGGAAAGCCATTTCCAGAGTTTTAGCTTATTTGAAAGGAACCATTGAATATGGTTTATCTTATAAAGGATATCCTGCTGTAATAGAAGGATATAGTGATGCAACCTGGAATAATTTAGAATCCAAATCCAAGTCTACGACTGGATGGATCTTTACACTAGGAGGCGTTGCTGTGTCTTGGGCTTCCAAGAAGCAGACCTGTATTTCTGACTCAACAATGTTGTCAGAATTGATTGCATTAGCAGATGCATGTAAAGAAGCAGAATGGCTTAGGAATTTATTAATGGAAATCCCTTTGTGGAAGAAGCCATCTCCAGCAGTCTTGATTAACTGTGACAATCAAGCAACAATATACAATGTGTCTAATAAGACATATAATGGAAAGTCTAGACATGTGAGTCTAAGACATCAAATGGTGAGATAGTTACTCAAAAGAGGAGTTATAACTGTTGACTACATAGAAACGAAGAAAAACTTGGCTGATCCACTTACAAAAGGTCTTCCAAAGACAATGGTTTCTATAAAGACACAAGAAATGGGACTAAGGTCTGTGAATGAAGGTTGATCATCCTTAACAGAAACCCAACTTATGTCTTGAAAAGGATAGACAAAGTTCAATGGGTACGAACAAGTTAAGAGAATGATTATGGAACACTAAACTGATAATCCCATAATATTTAGTGTTGGATTCTACAAGAACAAAGGATGGATATATATCCTTAATAAGTCTAGAAACCTTAAAAGGTGTATCGCAGAAACACCTTAAGAGACTTACCTATACATGTATGGAAATCAGGCCGTTTCCTAGGAAAGTAAGACCGCTTTCTAAGTAGACTCATGAACCAGGATTTAAGCACATGGCCATTAACGTGCTGAGCAATACAGAACACTTTACTTAAGGAAATCAAAGTGTGTGATTGTTCCGGTTTTATCATTAGGGATACTTGGTTCAAGATTCGTTCACCATAGAATCTCGATAAGGCTTTGAATGGTTTACACTAAGCAAAGGTTCAAATCCAAAAGATACCTTTTATTTATGTGTTGGTTTTCATAATGATGCAAAACTTGATCTTAGAACTACATAGGCTTGATCCCACTTGGGTATGTAGGAAGTCACTCTAGTGATTCAGCCGTCCTATTTATTTATTTTCTTATTTTGAAAATTGGGGGAGATTGTTGAAAATTTTCAAAGAGAGTTTTTGGGGTTTGGGATTTTTGTATTTGAAGAGTAGAATAAAAGAAAGAAGAAGAAAGAAGAGTTTAGTCCCACCTTCTAGAGCTTTATACAAGAATCTTGTATAAGTATAGCTCTCTCAAGTGGATGTTGGGGCCTTGGGGCTCCCACATGTTTGTTTTGTTGTGAGGAGAGAAGTCATGCAACATCACACGCGCGCCGCCGCCGTCCGTCCGACCGAACCGGGCCGGGTCGGGTACGGGTACGGGTTCGGATCCGAAAATATTTTTGGATCAAAATATGAATAGTAACGGGCTAGATTTCAGCCCGTTAAGGACCTAGAACCGGAATTCAGAATTTGAATGATGGCGGGAATTTGTAACGTTTTCTGAACGTTACAAATGCGAACGGACGCGATGTTTGGTTTTTGAATCCATTCGTAACGGTTGCGAACCGTTGCTAACGGTCGCGACGTTTCACGAATGGACACCTCTTCAACACTATAAATAGCAACGTCCAGAATTCATTTCGCAACAGTTTTAATTCTTCTTCTTCTTTCCAAACGGTTCTGCGACGCCATTAATCCGCTGCTCTGTTTTGTGACGCCTCCAAGGTGTTGCAAATTCAGAAACCGTTGCAGAATTGTTCTCTTCTTCCTCTTCATTCTTTTTCTACAAATTGCATCATCAGAAACCGTTCTAAAGTGTTCTTGGTCGGATCAAAGTTGTACAAACTTTGAATTCGATTACGCTGTTATAGGGCTTCGTTGAATCCTGAAAGTCGATAGTTCGATAACCCATTTGTACCTGGTGGGTTGAACTATTGTCTGAAAGAATCTATTCCATAGATCCTTCAAGTCGGAAGTACAGCATTGTCTTCATCACTATCGTCATCAAATCCGTCTCGAATCGCAAAATTCCCAACATAAAGAAAACTTTATATTATTTTTCTAAATTTGGAAACAAATATTAAAATGCAACAATGAAATTACATGTATTTAATGTTAATTTATTTTTGATTTAAAAGGTTGATTTTGTTTAGATTACTTTTAAATTAATTTTTAGTTGGAAAAAATCGTTCTTTTTTCTAAACTTAGGCCAAAATAAAAGATGCATATATATAATATATTTTTCAATAATATATATATATATATATATATATATATATATGAATCCTAGATAGACAACATACATACGTAAGGATTTGTGATATATACAACTAATCTATCATGATATAACACAATAAGAGAATGATATATATACATATACATATATAATTGTGAATTAGTGTGTTACCTCAACCATAGCGAAAAGATAATAGCTTGGATGTTGAATCCACTGAATTCTTAGGATCTAATCCAAATTCTTTCAGAAAGCGCTACTAGACCGAGAAATCTACGCACGTTTCCTCTATTTGAGTTGAATATGCGTTTTAAGTTTGAAATGATGTTGGAGATGGGATATGTTGCTTATAGCTAGAGGTAGAGGGAGAGCCAAAAAGTAAAGTAAAAAAGTGAAGGGTAAATGAGTTTAAATAAGAGAAAAAAGAAAGAGGAGAATGTGGATCTAGATACATACTTTTCTCTACTAATTTAAACTCTCAAATATCATAACAAGACCACTTCTCCCCTCATGCATAGACTGACCATACCATGGGCCTATATGAGCTTTCATCCACTTCAAACCAGATCAGATAATTCACATTTAAATCAAATTTAAACGTATATCGATATCGTATATCACCATTATGTATATAACTTTTATATATACATTATTTTCACTACTGATCAACACAAATTAAATAAAATTTTATAATTAATATTTCATAATTATCAATTAATTTAATTAATTATATAACAAAGTATAATTTAATTAAACCAGGTGATACTTAGAGTACTCAACATTGCGGGTGTGTGACTCTTAGGTATAAATTCGATCAGCGATTAATATCAAACTATTCGAACATTAACGTTCATACATCACCCAAGATAGTGATGTGGCCATTTAGTCAAATTTATCGCTTTCACGGTTTCAGTAAATCCACTTTTACTTATTTTAAGCAGTCCCCGGTGGTGATAATTATTTACACCAATTCTCTTTATCAAAACTATAACACATCAGGACTTATGGAATTTGGTATTGGTCAAATTTTCAATATTTCCCACATTTATAGCCCAAACACAAAGTCTTTGGTTCAATAATAAAAATTATTATTAATCGAACTGCTCTGGTTAGATCGTGACTTTGAGTTAACTTCAGCTGACTATGATACTAACCTCATATAACCATGGAGACGAATTCTCTATTGAATAGTGTTTCTCTTTTAATGCTTTAACTTGTCCCAACTATAGTCATTTGAAGGATGATGTGCCATGATTTAACTATAATTAAAGTGGATTTTCTACATTTAAGTACAACAGTATTTTCAAGCCAAGTGAACTATATAGTTCTGTCACATTGATATTTTCTGTTTGACCTTAGTTATATTAATTAGCAAAAAAATATCGAGTGAGTCATTCCAAAATTATCCAATAACTATCAGTATGTAACTACTTGGTGTTCCTAACAGTCACGAGTAATACACTGTCTAACATTTGGAGAGTATTATGTACTCTAGTCTCAATGGATGTATGGATATCCAGCCTCGATATATCTTGACTAGGAATATTTATAAAATATGTTTCTTTTCTTTGTGATAAATTTCTCATGATTACAATATATTGTAATTACTATCACAAAATATATCCTTTATGTATTTTCTATTAAATATACATATAAATAATTAATATAACACATTATATAATGTATAGAGTAGAAAGAATAACACTTTTTATTTCGAATGAGATTTTCTTATAGAGTTAATAATTTATAGTAAATCACACAATTGCCCCTATTGCGTACGCTTAACTCTACCAGAAGAACCTGTCTAAGAATACGAGTTTGGAAAGACTATTGACGTCAAATAGGGACGCTCATTCGAGTGCACATCTTAAGAAGGTGAGGAGAGATATTTAACCACTAAAGGGACATGGGATGTTCGGGCAGGTCGTATGCTCTCATAACTATATGTGGAGGATTACACAGTATAGATTAAACAAAGATGAAACTATATGTGGTCAATCCTTTGTAATGTAATTTAACTAAAGACAAAATTACATGTGGTTGATGCTTTGCAGTGTGAATTAAATAAAGATGTAACTGCATGTGGCTGAGTCTTTACAGTGTAAACCAGAGAAAAAACTGACTAGTTAGGGTTGAACTTCGCAGTTCAAATTAAGGAGAAGCTGAACTGCATTAGGGATGCATTTTCGGGTAATGAGCTTCGAATGCCAAACTGTGCTTTTTGAAAGTGAGGGATACGAAGGGTGCTTGGCAATTAGACCACAGGGGAGGTACCTTTGGTAGTTGGGTTTTCGTGCACAGTTTTAGACAAAAGTTCGTTCAGGGGTCGATGAAACCGAAAACATGAGGGTATTTCGAGGATAGCCAAAGAATTGACTTGCGTATTGTTTATGTTGCATTCATGGTTAATGTTTATAATAGTGAGAGGAAAACTCATTCTGTATATTGCGGCGTGGTCTCACTATATGTTATGCTTTAAGTAAGGAATTATTCACACAATACTCTATATCCGACCATATATGTATTATTGTTCTCCCCATGAACTCATGGGTACTCATTTGAGTAGGTTGAGATTATGGATCTAGACATTTTATCTTAGGAGTTGAAGGACGTAAACCAAAGATGGAGCAGGAGGCTTTGCTGGCTAATAAAAAATGTTTATTTCCACTAATTTAAGTATTCGGGTCGGCATCATCATATATTGACTTGACACTCTACCATGTTATTTTCTATTGTAATTTAGCCCTTGCATGGGTATGACTTTGGGGTTAATTTTGAAAAAATGTATGTAATGAATATTAAGACAATTCACGTGTAATGTAAGTATCTTAGCTGCTTTATTTACTTGTTGCTATACACACACATGTATATTATACATACATGTATATGTATATATGTATGCATGTGTGTGTATGTACACACAAAGATATATGTGTGTGTACATATATATAACTCATTTCTGTTGCTCGAAAATAATTCTGATAATGACTGCAACATCATGGACGTTCATGTTATTTTCTACTGTAATTTAGTCCTTGTGTGGGTACGATTTTGGGGTTAATATGAAAAAAAAAATATGTAATGAATATTAAGACAATTCACATGTAATGTAAGTATCTCAGCTGCTCTGTTTACTTATTGCTATATATATGTGTGTGTGTGTGTGTGTGTGTGTGTGTGTGTGTTTACACACACATATATATACATACCCATACATACATACATACATACATACATACATACATACATACATACATATGTATATGTATATATATATATATGTATATAACACACAACTCATTTTTGTCGCTCGAAAGTAATTCTAGTGATGACCGCAACATTATGGATGTTCATTTTCGGATCCCAAAGTGGGGATGTTGCACATGTAGTTATAAATCTCGATAATTATGCATTCACATTATACATCCATATCTATATTATAGTATATGTTCCCTTATATGAGTATAATGATACCTATACATCATAAGTTGAACTATTAATATGAATAAATAGGTTATAATTCAAATTCTCAAAATATAACATATATATATATACACATACACACACACACACACACATATATATATATATATATATATAAGCAAGATTTAACATGTGTTACATATTTGTTTACAATAACATGCAAAAGGTTAAGTATAACTTTACTAAAGTGATTTTTTTAATTTGTCATTTTATCTCGCTGCATTGCGCACCTAAACTAACAAACGACATGTGTGAAAATTGACATCCTAATCCATCTCAGTGATGAGAAGATTACAAGAAGTATCTTTGCCTTTAGCCATGTCTCCTGGATCAATATTGTTATCATTGTCATCATATACAGCCTTCTTATGATCTCTCTTATAAGCATCACATCTATTGCGCATATGGCGAGTCTTTCTATAGTAAAAGTAAACAATTTCAATCCGCATATTTTTATCGCTAAAGACCTTTTTCTTCCATCAGATATCCCTATTCTAACTCATCACCACAACTTCATCTAGAACTGATTTTGCAACTGACCGTTTTCTTTTAAGCTCCTCGTTTAAAAGATTAATCCAAATAATATTCAACCGCTTCAGAATTGGAATTATTCAATGACGTGACTAAAGTTCTAGCATTTTAAAGTAAACTCATGACTAACAAAACTTCTAATTTATGATTAAATTAGACAGCCATATTTGCAAATAGATTTATTACATATCAAAATTCATTCACATGTTCTACCACATACTTCTCTGGATTCGATCTCAACTAAATCAATTCCAAATAAGAAAGTGTTTACTAGTAGCATTCTTCAGCTTATATAGAGGTGTCAACTTGTCTCATAATGCTTTCATATATTCTTAACTAGTCACATGATAGAAAAATGAATCATTAAAATATTGACAAATCACGATAACCATCATCCATGTCTTTTTTGTATCTCTTTTACTAATGTTTGAGGGTTCTTTCCATCACCTTCGTTCAACTCATAAAGAATATTGAGATATAAATACCCTCGGTCCTAATTTTCTAAATGCTCAAATTTCCTTTATTCAAAACTTCGATCTTCGAAACCTAAATTGTTCTCCACTTCTCAATAATTCTCTAACTTTAAAATTACCCTAAGCATTGTGATGATCTAGCTCTAACACCACCGTTAGGATTTAATTACGCAAAAACTTAACAAGTGATAAAATGGTTGGAAAGTTTTTATCCAAAATCTTATATCATTCAAGTTAGAAAAACATAATTTCAATAATAATACACGAATATATATCAATTTCCAAACACTAAATAATTAACAAATCAAAATAAGATTTCACACACCGCCTTTTTGTTGATTCAAATAATTATTTATGCTACGGATAAAATTTCCACAATCAATAATTGAGCATTTGAGTGCTCCAGAATCAATAATTGACCAACGACCGAAGTCTTGTAGAAATTCGACTTTGAACGAAGAAGTTACGAATATTACAAATGATTATTGAGTTAATAAGTGGACAACTTTGGAGAACAAACCTTCGAAGGAGGCAAAATTAATACGAATGTCACTAAAATTCTAACAAACGATAATTTAGAATAGGTGAAATGCAATGGAGAAAGTTCCGTTGAATCTAAGATTATGATGAATGAGATATCATCATTTAAAGAGAGGCTACATAAATCAAACGAAGGCTAAACCAACTCATTATACTTGGAGAACGGAAGAATGTGAAGTGAAAAAAAAGTTAGTCGTCAAGAAGATGGATGGAAATGAGCATGGGATGTGCAGAAGAGAAATACAAAGCTGGAAAGTAACTCGAATATGAAACGGAGAAGATATAGAGGTCGGAATAAACGACAAGACGATATTGGCCATCGTGGATAGTTGGATCGACCATGGCTCCTCAAATTAACCGACCGAGAAGTTTGGTCGCTAGTAATGGTTTCACTTACCTGTTACATAGTTAGCTGACCCAATCATATTCCTCGGTTGACCCATCTTAAATCGAGCCTCCCTTTACTCGTAGCCGATCTAATCCTTCACCCACTCCCCAAGTCTCCTAGTTAGTCCACCCCACTTATCTACCCGGACCACTGCACAAACAAGATGAATCGATCAACGAATACCTATTTTCACTCCTCGTTTTATGGACCGATCTAATTTACTTCCAACACAAAGACATTTTCAGCATGAATAAAAACCTCTACGAAGCTATGTTTGTAAATATCAGACAACTCCAACTGATAGGAGATAGATTTCGATAATGACAAAACTCTACTAAACTCAAAACTCGACAATTTGGCGTTGTATTTGAGGATACCGTAGCGCAAACAATCTAAACATAGTGAAATCAGCAATAAAAACTATAACGTGGACCTAAATCTAATTAACGATTGAAACGCTATAAATATCCTTATACTTACCTATTCTATTCTTGTAATCATTGTATATAATATTATATACCGTATTAAACCGTGAATCTCTGCTAAGTAATCTTTAGATCATTGAACAACGATAGTTAAAGATTCAATGATCCTCGCAACATTCAAAATAGAAGTGCAGGAACATCAATCAGATATTTGGCTCAACGAGTAATCGTTCTTGAAGTGTTTGCCTATGTTTAGCACAAACAATTTACAATTACTCTTACAAACAAAAGTAAAATGGGGTCAGGAACCTCTACGAACATCGTTGAAAATGAATTATCACAATGATTTTTCTGTTTATGGAGAAGTTGAAAAGAGACTCCAATTTTTCCACCAAAATATTGCTTATATAGCAAAATCCTCACATCTTCACCAATTAATTGTAGTTAGGTTTCTATAAATATACAGTGCAACACTTAGCAAATATAGACATGTGGAAGAAATCCAATACTTTCCCCTATGTGATTTTTGTCTCAACGAAGAAGATGGAAAGGTTATGTGTTTTGTTCACGGTAGTTAAAACTAAAACTAACACCACGTATTTATAGCAATTAAGAAGCGGTAAATGTCATAGGTTCAAACCTCATAATCATCAACTCCTGGCATTATTCCTGTAATTTACCCCGAATATGTGTAGAATATCCAACATTAACTTCCACGGAATTTACAATCATAAACTTGATTTTCTGATATTTCAAAACAAGGACAAAGACATAATATCATCCACAGAGCAATAATCAAGTCCACAACCACTAATCTGCCAGTAAAACAGTTAGTGTGGACATGATTTAAATGTACCAATTCTGAAAGCATAAACGTTTGAAAAGTATTTTTTTTATCCTATAAAAGCAAGCAAACAAACCCATTTGTTTAAGTAAAGCAACTTCAAGCAACTTTCTGCGTAACCAAAAGTTGAAAAGGTGGCTTTGCAATGCACTGCAGTCATCAATACTACGGTTAGTGGTGCAAATTTTCATCAAGAAACCAGAATCAGTCTTCCATGAGGCTGATTTGTGGTTTCTATGCTTCTAGCTACTCGATACAAGTCCATACGAAAATGCATAACTAATACGCCTATAAGAAATTTATCTCTTATGCACGACTACTACAAACTAAAACATCATATACACTATAACCTACAAAAACTCTAAAGGCTTAGAAGGCAAACAGCATTTTCCAATAGGATATGCCTGCTTCACCTATAAGTGTTCACTGCTGTAGCTGGTTCTGAACTGGAGGTGTGTTTTGCATCAAGATTTTGCTGCTCATTTGAAATTTGGACTCTTCGTTCTTTCAGAAAATTGAGTCGGTTTGTTAGCCTTGTTAGTGCAGATGATGAGTGTGCATCCTGCATAGAAGTGTGTAATTTGACACTTAAAGTCCTTACACTTAATACTTAGATATATACTATAAATTCACATTACTATATTCACCTAAAAAAGCACTACAATTTACTAATGCTTCATTTTGTCCATTCTGATCAGCAACAGTTTAACGAATATGGTGCTTGTTTTCAATCAACTATATAATGCCAAGCAAATATGCATGTATTTAAGTATTTTCACTCAAAAATGTAAATAGCAGTGAGTTCTGCTGTGCATATCAAAATTTGGTGTATATAGAAATGCTTTTAAAAAAAGGTGGAGCAAATAAATTTTGCTAGAATGTGAGGTTACCTGTTATTCTTATTTTATTTTAAATAGTGCATCTTGTAGTGCGAATCTGAGTTATTTTGATACAGTATGAATTTAGTATAAATGTTCAAAAATAAAAAGGACAAATTTTCATTTTAGGCCTCCAAAAAAACTTAATTCAAGTTTAGGCCTAGTTTAAAACTTATTATGAAAATATGCATCTTTTTCTAATTCAGCGTTTTTGTACATGTGCATTCCATAAATAAGCATACACAAAATTTAATTTGTATTTGTGCAGGTACAAAATGTGCAAGTATATCTTTTAAAAAAAATGTACATGCTCATTTATGGAATGCGCACATAGAAAAACGCGGAATTATGAAAAAAAAGCCTATTTTCATAATAAGTTTCAAACAAGACATTTTTTTAAAAAAAAGATATACTTGCACATTTTGAACCTGCACAAATACAAATTATATTTTACATGTGCTTATTTATGGAATGCGCACGTAGAAAAACACGGAATTATGAAAAAAAAAGCCTATTTTCATAATAAGTTTCAAACAAGACCTAAACTTGAAATAATTTTTTTTTCAAAGGTCTAAAATGAAAATTTGTTCAAATCAAAATTATGCTAACTTGCTGGGCATGGTTTAAGATTATAGATCATATTGATATGATTCAAAATTCTAAATAAGTTTTTACCTCAGATCGAGAAGATGACTTCTTTGAGGCAGGTGTTCCTTTTGATGCAAGTGAATATTCTGATGATGGCACGACATTAGATCTTGCCTTGCTTTTGCTTGTTTTATTATTAGGTAACTTACTGGACGAGCATTCATCAGCTAAAGTCGGTATCTAATGCAATATAAATCAGATATACTGATTAGCATTGAGCGATATATTGTTCATAATTGCAAGTATTTTGGTAGAAACTAAAGGCCTACCTGACCATTTGATGAGTTTCTTTTATGCTTACTGTCTAAAAGAAGTGAATAATGGTGATCAGGACTTTGATTCTCATGGTCATCTTCAGACTCTACTTTAGGTGATGCTAGAGATGATACCATCTATGATAAATTTAAAGATAAAGGTTTGTTGAAGTGAGCTCCACTTTTTATTTCACAGGGACAAAGATGTAAAAGGTGTCATTGTCGGCATGGAAATTAAGACCGATTCACTTGCATGTTAAGATCAAAATCAAATACATACTGAAATTTTAAGAACTCAGATAAATTAATACTTACATGACTTGATGAAGTTCCACTTTGATGTATGAAATGGCCGTCGACGATTTTTTCTAGTGCATCCATGTAACTGACAATAAAAAGAAACAAAATCAGGCAGAGTGGAACATGGTAAATTAGATTATATTGTGCATTGTAACATCATCTCAGTAAATCTCCCTAACTTAGATCTCCCAAACATTATAAAATTGCCCTAGAGTTCCAGGGGATTGTAAGGTTAAAATGATCAAATTTATCTTATGCTACAGTTATAAAAAAAAACAAGATGTAGACTCATTTTTCTCAAAAGAGCAGTATGATTCAGCACCAACTCTCTGTATTTATACTACAACTTTGTATTAGAATACCTTCTGATAAAAAGTAATTTAGGGGGCTTGTGAAGATAAAATGATCCAATTTACTGTTTATGTGTTTATATAAAGCAAGAGCAAATTATTGGGGTAACTTGGGCGTATCACTACCTTTTCTGTCAAAAGAATTGTCCAATTTACCTTGGCTAATATGACTCTACACTATAACTTAGTTACAACTATAGGTTAGTTACAACTAGCTCTCTATATATGTAGACTCTGCACTACAAACACAATTAACACTACGTATTTACACAAATTATATTATATAAAAATTCTTTTGATAAAAGCTGAATTCTGAGGGCATGTGAAGTAAAAGTGGTCCAATTTTGCAATACACTACAGTTGACGCTATGTATCTATACAAATTTGTATTGAAATATCTTTTAATAAAACTTGAATTCAGAGCGCTTGTGAGGTTAAATTGGTCCAATTTAACTTCCAGTATGGTTAAAACGGAAAATATATTGCGACTCATTTTTCTCAAACGAGCAATATGACTCAAGTTGACTCGACACGATAGATACAACTAACTTTCTGTATTGTATTAAAATACCCCTTGATAGGATTTGAATTCAAGGGGCTTATGAGGGTAAACTGATCCATTTTACCCTATAATGGAGCTAAAATGTCAAAAACATGGTGTTGACTTGTATTTGTCCAAAAAATAAATAAAACAATGTTATTTTGCACTACAATTATGGCTACCTCTCTGTATTTATATAAATTTGCATTAAAATACCGTTTAACAAAATTTGAATTCAAGAGCTTATGAAGGAAAAATTTCCAGTGTTCCTTATAATGCACTTAAGGTAAGAAAATACGAAGTAAACTCATTTTTCTCGAAAGAGCAATGTAACTTTGCACTGCAGTGACAACTGAGTCTTTTAATTTTCACGGATTTATATCAAAATGCCCTTTAATAATGTTTGAATTTGAGGGCTTGTGAAGGTAAATCGATCCATTTTACCTTATAGTACAGTTAAGATAGAAAAAACATGGTGTAGGCTTATTTTTCTCCTAATAAAGCAGCTTCAGCCTTTTAACCTTAAAATCTCCCTAACAATGTTTCCTATTCCATTCTTACTTCATGGTAAATTGATATTGACAAGCACGTCTTCAAGTAGCATAATAATACATATCACTGGCAGGTCTAGATCATTCCACGTAATGGAAAAAAAAACGTGAGTATTCCACAGCAATAAGAAATAAATTAAACAAAGCAAACTGAAATAAAAAAATTACTGGTGGGTTTAAAAAGAATAGGTGTCCTACGAATTTACATGACCGTAAGGTGCAAAATAATATAGCTCTACTGTACACATGTACATAAAATTTTGAATAAACAAAGCGTTATTGGTAAAATTTCTACAGTAAAAAATTAAATGTTTAATGCTCCTAAATAAACCCTGAAGCGATTCATGAATGTCGATCTAAGTCGCATGCGAATCCTAGTTGGAACGAAGTAGTTATCACCATTTCGAATAGTGGTTAGATTACTGAATTTGCAATACCCTCTTGTGAAATCAAACCCTCTGAAGGTCAACCATATTTGATGGTTAATAGTTCAGAACATTTGAAGAATGGTTGAAGTTCCATTGCTATCCAAGTAACAACAAATATCGTTGTTTAAAGAGCGATTCACATACCCATGGTTTTAAATCTCCAGTATATCACCCAAGATCTCCTCCAAGATCTCCTTTTCACATTTGAACGAGACGAGACATCACCATATCTTTCTCGACACTCATCTCGTCCGAGACATTCAAATCTCATCCGAAATATGGATCAAAATCTCAATTCGAGATCTCACCCGAAATTATACATTTTTCTTATTTTCCATAATATTTTTTATTTTCATATTGATTCAAAAGAAACTACTCAATCCAATTATAATTTACTAGCTTCTTAAATATATTCTTTACTTTTCATCTTAATGAGTCATAGCGAAAGGTTTCACTTCTTTATTATATTCAAATAAAAGGATATTATTCAATCACTACCAAATCAATTAAGTTAATCAAGCTATCACTCTTCTAAAAATATTTCTTTTTCCATGTAAATCAAGTATGTTACCATTTTTATTTTTACTAAGAAAGTTATAACTGTTAAATAAAATTTTGACACATCAATTTTAGACACATAAGTACATCCGAGATATTCCCGAGATGCATTATAAGACACGAGATGTCAATCCGAGATGTACACCCGATATGTACTCATCTCGTCCGAGATCTCCCCCGATACGAGATAACTTGTGTAAAAATTCCGAGACGAAACGTGACCAAAATCCGATATTTAAAACCTTGCACATACCTAATCAACCATGAACCTTCTCATTCCTATGAAAACAGAAGATGGTGAAATGATAAAAGTTATTAATAATCAAGAGATGATTGGAAAAATCATGTTTGAAGTGTCGGAGGAGAGACAAATAAGCAGAAGGAAAAAATGGAGGAGAAAAGACTGAGAAATGGGGAATCATTCAGTGCTTTCACACAAGGTGGCTCGGTAAGGGTGAGTCCCCCTAACCGATCTATGAATATGAATCGATTTAAGAAGGGTAGCTAAGCAAGCCACCCCTTGGCCAACCCAGAGGGGCCAGTGGGGTTGGGGGTGTGTGGGGTGGGGGGTGGGGGGTGGGGGGGGGGGGGGTGGGGTGGGATTCAGCTCCTGAACACTCTTACTATGCCTATAAATAATATAAGACCTCCAATATAGGAGAGGGAAGATTCAACCATCAACGAAACTCTAGCGAACCGAATACTCGTGTAATTTTCATTGTACCGTAGGAAATTGATTTGTAGTCGATCATAGTATATCAAGAATCAAAATAAAAACATCAGGTGGATGGAGAGATCTAACTAACGATCTAACAACAATAAAAATCTTGTTGTCTCTCTATTTACGTTTTTTATTCTTTGTTTACTTCATTCTATATTTGTGTTGCTTGCTGTTCCCATTTGACAATACTTGCATAACAATTAACAGCTACAGAGATCTTCACTACGTTAGGAATCCAAGTTCAAGATCGCCTTCTGGATCATTGGGCTCATCACATGATCATTTTTCGGATGTTTGCCTAATTTTGAGGCAAACACAAACCAGTACACACAAAGCAAAAAGTAAAGCTTAAGAAGCAATATGAGTTATTTTTACACTAGCATTAGCTTAACTGGAAATTAAAAGAACGAACTGCATGAGTGCATGAAACTGCATGAAGTGCATGAAGTGCATGAAGCATAAAAGGATCAGTATATGATTAAGACAATTAAATTGCATATAAGAAAGTTGTCTTACTCTTTTTTGTTCAACTGTTGGTTGCATGTAACGCACATAAGCACACAACTTGGCTGTAGGTGATGGCTAAGCTGTCCTCTGAGTTCATTAATTTTCTGCTCCAAACTAACAAGATCTTGTTCCACAATATTGATCGCCTCAACATCTTCCCTTGTCTTCATTAAAATTATAACCGTATAACAGTAAGCACCACTAAACCATAATGGAAATATAATTTCCATAAATTATTTTACAAAGCTAACCTTGTTATCAACAACAGTTGTAATGCATACATTCCCAGACTCTAAGGAAAATTTAAGCTCCCTCTCCTTCTGCAATTTTTCTTGCAACAGTTCCACCTATATTCACAATAATAAAGTACAGTCTAAATTAGTTCTACGCAAACTGCACGAAGTACAATCATTAACACTATTCATATTGAATTAAGTGTGCCCGTGCATTTGCATATAGTTCTTTTGCATGTTCCTATTAGGAAGGTATTTGTTTGAATTTCTTGAATAATTTAGTAATGCTTAAATTTACAAGTCAGACACTAAAAAAATCGAAGAGTTCATTTACTCTATATTCTCAATCAATGCACCGTCGCCAAATATGCTCCAAGTGCTTGTAACCGATTTTTTTATGACAAATAATCCAAAAACATGTATGTTACCATTACATTCAGAGATAAACGTATGAACCATGCATAGGTAAAATAGAATTTATTCTAAATTTAAAAAACAAACAAATCAAAATTTAAAGAAGTTTATTTGTTCATGCAGTTGAACAGTTAATCATACAATAACAAAATATTAAGAATTATGCATACATCTTTCTCAAGTTCCAGTCGTCGCTCCAACAACGCTTCCTTTCTTCTACCCAAACTTGCTTGCAGAACTGAATTATCTTTTACCTGAATATTCAAAATTCTGAATGAATAAAACCTAAGTATGGACGATATATTCCTTAATGTGTTTTATGACAAAACAGAGACAAATATGCACCTCTTTCATATGTTTAGTTTCAAGATCGATTTTGGTATTTTCAAGCCTCCGAATAATAACCCTGTTTTCAAGTAAAAATAGTCATAGACAAACATATATGGTTCAATTCATTTTTTTAATATAAAAAAAATTGTTTCTAGTAACTAGGAATAAAATTTGTAATTTGTTAATGTATCAATTATCCATACCTTCAGATATAAAATGGTCCCCCAAGAGTGGAGCTAGCATTATATTTTATCCATTTCAAGCAAATAATAAATCAACCTAATGCCTTACTAAAATGGTATAAAATTCTGAGTAGTCATGCAGAATGTAGTTCTAATAACTATATAGATAACTAACACTATGTAGGATATCAATGGATCGTTAGATAATATTGTACATGAAACCTCTTATTCAAAACATCAAATCTTTGAATTGAACTAAATATCTCATCTTAAACTCTTTTTTCCTTAGAACTTGACATTTTTCTTAGATAGGCCAACGGTAGTTTGATTCCAAATAGTAAACAGCTAGAATGGTAGCAAGATTAAAAAAAAATCAGACTGAATTTGATGGAAATTGCTTCTGCTCATGATGATGCGTAAACTGACAGCCTTACTAAAGGAAAATCTAAAATATATCTAGATATAATAAATTCAGGATATATAACAAAACAAGGATGGCAAGGCATGGTGACACAAACAATGCATACTCGACTTACTCATCGTCTGTTAGGTAATCGATTGACTCCATCGAAAGGTTCTTTCTTGCCTGGTTTAAAATATGCACAGTTAGATGAGTCTAACACATAAGCAATAGTAATTATGTGATGTCAATTATACTCACAGAGGTTCTCCCCCATTTTGTTTTTCTTCTCATACTAACAGTTGGCTCATTTGATTTGCTTCTACAGTTTGTATCACTTCTAGGTAAAATTTGACTGTCAGACTTTTGCTTGGGACCAGAATTCTGGGCATTCACAATAGATTCAATATTTACACATTTCAACACACAGTCTTTTTGCATGCCTGTCTCATGAGTTGATAAAGAATCAGTAAATGATGATTTTTGGCCAATATCCTGCGCAGAAGTATTAACATCTAAAGTAGATGGTATCTCAGTCACTTCAACATCTTTAAAATTTCCGTGAGATGGAAAATCTGAAACATGGATATTTTCCTGCAAAAATAAGTATTTAAGGGTCATGATAATGGAAGGATCGTTAGGTCACAAACTTGTTCACTGACTATTAAACATCTACAGGGTGGGTAGTTAAATAAAATTGTAGGAAAGTAAATAGTAAATACGACTTATATCGAAGTTTGATTGGTGATGATTTTTTTTTTTACACTGATGATGATTACTGCTGCTACTACTACTACTGTTACTATAGAATTACTATCACTATCATCATCATCATCTATAGCTGAGATACAGATAACAAAACAAAATAAGCTCATAGAGAACCCCCTCTCAAAATACATGAGATGTTAAATAAATTGATCCGAGACATTAGTTTGTAATTTCAACCCGCATGAACATTTCTCGTACTTGTGACATCTAACTTTATTGCTCAAATCTTTAGTTTGTAAATTAAGTATGAATCTTATTTGGATTGTGTCCGTCTGGGTAGCACATCATACTTGCACAATGCAGATGTTATTACTCCACTGACTATCATCTTGTATGAGCTAAACAAAAAGGTACACATAAGACCATAGTTTTATTTGAAGGAACGTGTGCATATGAACTATTCAATTTTACGATATAGGACTAAACTGCACACATTTGTCTCCCATACAATCTGTAAATAGGCCCTTCACGCTTCTCTACCCTAATGTTATATTGGCCACAGTTCCGGCTAAAAACATGATAATATCATTCATGACACATCTCACTTGTATTCAAGTTCCCACATACAAATTTATCTATACCATTGTATAAGCGTTCATGTCAAAATACATGGTGAAGAGAGATTTGTCAAACGCTCAGGCTGACAACCTTTAATCGACTTTCAACAGATATGATGTGGACTGTGTTACAGATAATCAACCTTGAGGACAAAAAGGCTTGTATCTTATTATTCCGCTAAGTAAACTATTTTTTGGCAACATATTACAAAATGATATATTCTCAAACATAGCTTTTGTGGAACCGATTGGACTAAGGTCTTGGGGATTTAAATTCAGTATACAATGTATTCCAGCTCAACAATCTTTAATGCACTGAGACTTCCAAAGGGAAAAAAATAACCTCATTTTCAGATGAACTGCTCCTATCATGCCTTCCACCTATGCTACAAACATGACTTTTTTCCATGCTACCACTATCATTTCTGCTTCCATTTCCGCTCGTTAAACATTCACTTTTTCCCCTGTTAAGACAAGATGAAATAGCAAGACCATTCTCAAGGCCATTATCTGCATCATGATATCCATCATCTTCATTTAAAATATCACTGCCTGTAAGTTCATAATCCTCAACATCGTCGTCTTCAGATCCAGTGCAAGTTTCAGAAGAAAGTGATCCATCTTGAGAGAGTCCATCCTGCAAATACCCACATGGTCATGTTAGCGTATAAACTATAAAGCTTATACAACAACGATGTTGTGATGTATCAAACAATCTTACACCAAATATCATATCATACTCCTCTAATAAGATTATCACAATAGCTTGAGCATGGTTTGCTGCAGCTGCTGCTTTTAATAACTGAAGAGAACCGTCCCCGCTCATCTTAAAATTATCTTCAAAGTCACAGTCACCAGCAAGAAGTGGTCGCAAGAGTAGTGGCGCCATGCAGGCTGCTAAAGCAGACGTAGACATTCTATTCAAGGCTTTGTGAGCAGCTACAAGGATCATCATTTTTAAAATTCTGCAATATAAGAAGAAAATTTTAAATTTTGAACATGTAAACAGCATACTAATCCTTCCGTGAAGCTTCACTGTTACTTGAGAAAACATTTCTGGTAAAAATTGCAGTGTCTTAAGAAGAAGACATAAAACATCCAAGTTATTAAATTATTACTACTGACTAAAGAATATATGGTAAACATGAGGTAAACGAAGAATGGTAACTTTTATAAAATTGTGAAAACATAATCCCATAAATTTCCTAGTTTCTCCTGTAGTCTCTCTAGTAACATAAAGCATAATGAAGGGAATACACTATTCACAACAGTCACTGAGAAAAAAATTATTAAAAAAAAAATACTGTAGTTTAGCACTTGAAGAAAGTAGTACACGTTGTGTTTCATATGCATAACTACATGTATCTTAATCATATTGTTAAAAAGAAGAAAAGTACATGTCATTCTATGATCAAATTTGCAAGTCAGATCGGACTCATGAGCACTATATTCTGCAGAACAAAAACTAAGTAGGCTATGATAAATATATGCTGCTAAAAAAATGGTAAGATGCTTTTCTAAGCTAACAGTATGAATCAGATATATTTCAGATTTACAATTTAAATCCCTATAAAGTGGTATTAGGCTCAGGGGGGGATGAAAATAAATACAATGGCATACACACAAGCACCACACGAAAAACATAAAGCAGTATGAAAACTAGGTCTATAATTTAGAATGCATAGTTTTTGAATGCCGAATGATGATCAAAATATTAAGATCCATTAAGAGGTGTTACTCGGGTTCCAACGCTGATCTAGAGTACCAAAGAGATTTTGCAAGGGATGAAGATGAATGGTTAAGCGAACATGCTTTGGTACCAACTTCCATGTTGATATGTTTTACTATGTTCACAAAAAAGCCTTAAGAATTGTAAAACTAACCATATGCACATTCAGACTGATTTGGAAGAAATCTATTTTGAAATTATACACCCAAGAGAGCTGAGTAACTTACAATTTTGTTTCCCTGGTCTATTTATTTCTATTTTCATATTGGTTTCTTATGGATACTTCAGAAGTTTTACAGTTCATACTAATGAGGAGAGTTCCTTGCACAGCTCTATTTATATTCCCATTCATCCATAAATTTTGCGTTCGCTTTGCTAAAAAATTTTGAAAGTCATATGCTGCAAACATCTAATTAAGTAGTTTGATGAAAATTGCAATAAAACAAATGAGGAAACTAAGTATATCGTATAAACTAAAATGTCGAAGCGGGATAGAGATTGGTTCAACCAAGAAAAATAAAGCAGACATACAAAAGCATAGATAAAAATGAACTTCTTATAAACAATGGAACCCAGCTACAATACTCATGCTTAAAATTGTAACTTAGGTACCTTTGTAATAAACGAAGATTAGGTTCAGGAAAGGTTTCAAATATCGCAGCACGGATAGCAATTAGTCTCTTTTCACGTTCAGCTCCTAATCAATACCAATAACGCAAGTAACTTGAAAACAATATTAAAAGTTATATAGAGATGATATATTAATGTTAAAAGTTTGCTTCAAGAAATGGAGCATTGCTATTCACACCAAAATATACACTTAATACTGCCCATAACAAATAAATAGATTTATTGTTTTAACATATACTAAAAATCACCCAATCAAATGGCATATGATTGCCGACTGAATATAGCAAAGAACAATTTACTGTTTGCAGTCCAGCGCTTTAAACATCTTAACTTTCCAAAGCCAGCTAAACCCATTCAATTTTAAAACTGAATTTTTTTTCTTTTCGAAACACCTTATATTTGCCATTCAATGTAACAATCAAGTTTGGTTTTCACTGCCAAAGGTCCAAGATTATTTATCATTTACACGGATTATTTATTTTTCATTTGTATCTCCAACTCCAATATCAATCTCTATCTTCGAAGGTAAAAAAAATAAGTTTGGGTATTTTTATTGGTAATAGTTAGTGGATATGGGTTATATTCAAACCAGGTATCATTCAGCATATATTTTGGTGTGAATAGTAACCCTCAAGATTAAGCACAGACATAGACATCACATCCATTACCGGTATTTTACAAGGCAATGTATGATAGACATTATGCAGTGAATGTATGATTATAAGAAACTGAGTTTGGTACTTAATTATGTATGATACCATAAAGTGCTCATTGGCATTAAGCAGTAAATTGATGATGTTAGCTGCAAAGATAATATACAAAATATTTGCATTCATTTCCGACGGTGTGCAATAGGAAGTATTTCAATAAAACCATCGACAATATTGAGACAACATCTAAACACTATAATTTAATAAACACTTGTTTTAACATGCAGTACACATTTGTCTGGTGCGTTGTTAAATTGTTTTTCAGATCAGAGTATTGCTTATACAGACAGAAAAGGACAGTTTATGGTTAAATTCAGAATGTTAAATTTCACATTCAGTTTACAATGTGGCAAAAGTGTGCATCTACATGTAAATTGTGAAAGAACTCAAAAGACAGCTCTCTCCCTCCCTCACCCCCCCCCCCTCCCCGGTCATACAGACAGAGAAAAACGGTTCATGGTTGAATTCAGAATGTTAAATTTCACATTCAGTTTACAGTGTGGCAAAAGTGTGCATCTACATGTAAATTATGAAAGAACTCAAAAGACGGCTCTCTCTCCCTCCATCCCCCCCCCCCCCAAACCCCCCAAACCCCTCCCCCTCCCCCTCCCTCTGCTCATACAGACAGAGAAAGACAGTTTATAGTTAAATTTAGAATGTTAAATTTCACATTCAGTTTACAATGTGGTAAAAATATGCATTTACATGTAAATTATGAAAGAACTCAAAAGATAGCCCTCCCTCCCTCTCGCTTTTGCCCTCTCTCTCTCTCTCTCCCGTCTTTTTGTGAAAAAAAAATCTGAAACAAAATAAATTTCTGTGGATATGTTCTGTTCATTAGCAAGATCATCTATATAAAATTCGGAATCATGTCGAAACTTCTAACCCCTTCAAAATTACATTTAAATTCGATGGTTAAAAAAATATTTTTGACTGTTAGAATTGGCTTGAAGGAGTTAAAGGTTTCAAAAAATTTCAAATTTAGATGATCTTGCTATTGATTATAACATCTATATAAAAATTCATTTTATTCCAAAAAAAATTGCACAAAAAGAAGGAGATGCAATAGGAGATCTATAGACATACAGAACCCTTCCCTAAATGAGTGTACGCGCGTGCGCAGCCAATTAGATTTGGACAAACAGGGGTCTGCTTACTTAAAATTAGAGTCTCCCAAGAACATTTTTCTAATACACGCACACTGTGGAGTCCAGTTAACTACAGCATTAATCGAGGTTTTACCATTTACATCGTAAACACATGGGTTTTCTGATATCGGCCCCCAAAGTGAGTATGAATAAAGCACTAGGTTTGTGATAAATTATCAAGAAATGACCTACAATGTTGGACTTACTATAAGCTTCTACTAACGCAGTACAACATGATGCAGGTACAGGTGAAGATGGTAGCTCTCGCAGTACGTACTGTAAATAAATTACTTGTTCAGCTATTTAATACAATGAAGCATAAAATTATACTGGGGTGTGAAAAGTTTCTGAACTCATAGACCTTGATGCAATCACCAATAACATGAGCATCCTCATCTGATGAGAAATCGTTTTTCCCTGGTCAAATCAAATCAACCGAATAATAGAATGTCCATACGTAAGGCAATTAAAATGATCACAAATCATGCAGAGGATGGATATCACACCATGCTCATATTCATGGATCCTGCATTTTACTTCTTCTACATCAGCTGACTGTCTCAATACACCTTCTACTTTGACTCCTATTGATAGATATGAGTTGGTAAGCAAGTTAAATTAGCACCATAGTTCAGTGATTTGGAATATAAATGAGCATCATTTGCAGCAATCCTGGTTTTTATATTGTGCCAAAATATTGGTAAATAAGAACAAATTTGAGTCACTATTAAAGAAATTAGAAGTATCATGTTAGCCTTACACTTGACTTTGACCTATTCATTTTTGGTTTAACAGGAATAAGGTGTGATATTTTATATCATATGTAAGAAAAATTATTACCAAGCGATGGTGAAAAATGACTTCCCAAGACATAGTTGATTAAGAAATGTATATATCTAACATAACGAAAACAATGTTTGCCCGATAACCATATTCGAGAAAACACAAAAAAAAAATTAAATTAAATTAAACAAAAAAGGTGAAAATTTTGGTATGAAACTAGACAAATGGTGCCAACTGACACATGTATAGGTGTGTACATTCCCACACCTCAACCAGATTATACTACTAGTTAGAAAAAGGTAAGGATATATAACTACGTGCGAATGTATGTTATGTTCATAAGCACGTACTGCAGATGCATGCTCAAATCCAAAGTATGAATGCCTGAATTTAAAAACAATAATAATCTACTATAATTGAATTAATTAGTATTATTTGTAAGGCTGAGAAGAGGAAACTAATAGTTTTACCATAGTTTTCAATAAACCTGAGGGATTTCTCCAAAAAAGATGGACTGCCATCAACATCTTCTAAAGCAAGCAATACGGGTCTCCCAAGGACAGTTGAATTTACAGGTTTCCCCTCTAAAGCTGCAAACAAATATGACTAACTATTACTCTCATGCATATAAATATTGGGAAAATATCTGTAGAAGTAAAAAGTGAAGTCTATTAACTCCTAACACCAATTTTGGGGCCTAGTTTGGTTTGAACCAACAAAATAAAAATTAAACTTTATCAATTTAACTTGTTTTGGTGATTACTACCCATCATATTTGGTTTTATCTATGCTGGCATATTATATTAGGTATTGCAATGAAAAAATCAAATAAAACAAAAATTAGTGTATTTAAAAAATTACATTGTTCAACTGTAGCTTCAAGAGACATTTTAACTGGGTCGATGACCTCGTGGAATATATCCTTTTGTACCATGGTAGACACAGCTGAACTAGGAGCTTCTGCCATAGCATTTTCCAACGCTGTTTTCCACTCATGCAATTCTTCTGAAGTTTCTCCCTGTTTAATGGATTGGTTTATCAGATAGGTAGGACCTGACATCAACAAAAAAGGACAAATTATAACAAAAGGAAGCAGATGGTATACCTTTAGAGTAAAAGTTCGACGATTGTGACCCTTGGGAAAGAACACTGTCAATAACTTTTTATCTGCCTTCACAACAACACTATATAGTTTGAATCACATAAGTCCACTTGTCTACAATATTTCCAACATGATATATGTTTGGGAGGCCATAAGAGCAAAGGAAATAAAAGAGCGAACCATAGAAATATACTAAACCTCACCTTCCTGAGTTATTAAGGTCAACACTGCCAATATAGAGATTTTCTTCAGCGCCTTTTTGGGCATGAGCATTCTGACATTGATATTATACTATCAGCACATCACACATTTAAAGCATGTAAAAACAAATGAAAAAATCAATTTATTAGGTCAGTATATTCCCACCATTTGCTAATCTTAAACTTTTAATACAACCGTTAAGGAATCTGTACTATACCATGAAGTATCTCATGATTGTTTTACTCTTAGATCACAACGATGAAGAAAGGTGTTTTTTTTCATTAAAATGAATAGCAGTGAGATCGTTTTTATGTAGGACTGTGTTAGGTTGCTGCTATAATATGGAAAATTAGTTACCATGCTAACTCCACTAGTACGCTAAAAACGAATACCCTTATTTTACCAACACCGATGGTAAAATTATCACTAGTACACAATTGGACGGGTAAACTGATGGTCCGTAATTAGTACAATTACCAATAGATAAAGACATTAAAAGTTGATATAGAAAATTACAAACATCTTTTATATATTCAATATATCTTTAAAAGTCCCCATAGTTAGGATTAATAAACTAAAAAAACAAAACTAAAATCATTGGTAAATCTACCTTTACCAATTATTCTAACAATTTCTTACAGTTATAGTAAAATGATAAATTTGCCGTGATCATACCAATATATACCCAAGGTTGCAAAAATCGTTGGGTGGACACTAGGTGGAAAGCGTGGACTAGGGATTAATCGAATAGGCGAGGATTAATAGGAGATTAATCGAAACAAGGCGTTTTTGATAAATTCGAGCATTTGGATAAATTTTAGTATTTTGTTAAGTATTTACTGATCAAAAATGAGTGTCACCAGTTTTTTTTATATTTTTGAAAGCAAACATGGAGGAAAAACTGCTTGAATTAAGCGTTTTGATGCTTACAAGAAGAACCAAGCCTAAATTGGTGCATAAGCGATCCCTATAAACCCATTTATATGCTTAGGCAATGCAGTAAGTCTCATCTAGGTTTATTAGCCAAATAGTTAGACGGTACTGCTAGCCTAGCACCTAGGCGGGAGCCTAGAATGTTTTTACAACAGAGGGTATACCGATGTAGCTTAAAATTCCATACCAATTGCTTGGTGATAACAATAAATTTACAATTATCATAGCAGCCCTAGTTTTATGTTTGACAACAGTTTGTGGACCTTGGGAAAGCATTAAACATGTCGGAGTTCTTAAATCATAAAAAATGACATTTAGTGGACAATTAAATTGCAAAAGAACCATCTTTAAAAACTTACCGGGTCGCTTCTATAAAAAACCATTGATGTTGGTGTAAGGACAAACCATCTTTTCTTCCATGATGTCCATCCAATTCCTAAAATAATCAAAATGTGTTAACTGTTCAGTAAATTAGCAGACTAGAGGAAAACCAAGTCCTGAACATATTCTATACTGGCAAGTAAACTAGAGGCTGTAAACACAATTGTCATATCATGTTAGTTTATGCAGCTGATAGTTACTCCCAAGTTTGAAGCTTCTATTTGGTAAATTGGATCCAGGAGCCAACATCAAGTAAGAAGTCCGCCTTTCTCGAGGTGCATCAACTTGAATAATGAAATAAACATAAATTTCTTTTTTAGAAAATTTTAATATTGGTATGTATGCTTCTCCCTTCCTAACTACTCTTTCGTAGATGGAAAAGATCTAACATCAAATATGGGGAAGTAGGCGAATAGGACAACAAAACTCATATTGAGCTCAAATTCTAGTTTTCTCTAACAATTTTCCACCTGAGGAGCATGACAAATTAAATAAATTCGAACAATTCAAGATTAATCACCATATACCTCCCTCCCTCCCTCCCTCCCTCCCTCTCTCTCGTCCACGCATAAAAAAAGCACAAACACACACACATGCACGCTCGCAGGGACGCAAGGTAAGACTTGATTGCCTACTTTGACATATCAAAAGGTTCCTGTTGACATCCGAGATCAATATGCCTTCTTATGTGTGGGAAATTGAAAATATAAGAGGTTAAAAAAAAACTAGTTCTAGTACACACGGATGATCTGCTTTGTCCTGAAATATTAAGTTGACGGAAAGAAAAGTGATGACTTCATGATGAGATAACCAAGACAGAGCAATAATAAAAGGAATGTGTATTAGTAACAATAGATAATTTAATTGATTGGTATTACGAATAGGGTGAGAAAAATCAGTAAAAGAACAGCCACGAAGCCATTACATGACCAATTCATAAAAGCAAAATACAAGTACTGTTTTGAGGCAAGCAAATACCTTTGGAAGCTATGAACAGATGCCCACTTTTGAGAATCTGCAAATATATGTGGGCTTCAGTACATGAGTTTTAGTTTAAAGTATTGGTGCATTCTATAAATAAACTGAATAAGTTGGCATACATAAAGCATATGGTAAATATGCATAATTACTAGAGGAAACGTTATCTTATGTTTAATGTGAATTCACTTGCATATTATGTTACAACTTAGAGTCATAAGTAGGCTACAGCTCAATAGAGTTTCAGAAGGTTGTACAATGTTGCACTGTGAAGGAGATGTGGGCAGATGTATATATACGGATCAGTGGATGGAACTTTTCACAAAGATTATAATATTTGATAGGTATCCAATATCCTGGACTTTGAATTTCAATACCATTTGTATTTTCGCTGTCAACAATTGATACACAAAATTACAAATAGAACCAATCATGTGTATTTCCAGGCTTCCAGCAGTTTAAGTTCATTCCATTTATAAATATATTGATCACAGTTCAACAAAATAGGCTACTGTTGTGCATATGTTATACAAAAGTTATGAAAAATATTTTGCCCTCCAGGTTTGGACATCTAATTCATGTTGCACTTGTGTACTGATTTAATTCCCTCTTCCAGGCATAGACCTTTGTACTTTGTCCTTTAGTATACAACTATGCACATATATACTTGTATTAATCATTATGTTAGTAAAACCAATGGTATGTCAGATCATTTAAAATAAATAAATACAGATATATAGAAATAGTCATAAAAATTAACTGCCCAAATTCTGAGATCTTATGCACAATTATAACTAGTCTACCTGGCAATTGGAGCATTTCTGTAGGTTTTTATCAGAAGTTTCATCGGGCTTCGAATCCCTTGAATTCTCACCCTCGCTGCAGTGGCAGGTTTTGCACTGGGTCATATCATCTGTATAAGAGGAGGCCATCTGCAAGAAGCAGAGATACAAGACGAAGGGATGTGATGCTTTGCAGCATTAAAGAGACTTTTTGAATTCTAAATATTATCTTAAACTTAATCCCGTTAATATGAAGGGGAACAGAATCGTGGGTAATCTAATTGGAAACTAAAGGTCAATGGCAAAAGGAACAAACTTATGAATAATCTAACTGATATTCAAAGGTGAAAGGTAAACAAGTTGAAATACTGTACTGATATGATTCATCCATGATCAAATTTAAGTAATTTAACAGAAAAATACGTAACACAATGACCAATCTCCAATTAACAGCCAAACTTGGACATTTGCTTTTAAAAGACTATAGAATTTGCCAAAAAGATAATGTTTGAAGACAAGGTCCATACCAATCACCTTTTTGTGTCGCTGTATACAGTGCACATGAAATTCATTATAATGTATAATTTTGAAACTTCAACTGAAAATGAAGAAAGCATTTAACATACTGACTAACAAAATGAGCTATTGCTTATTCAGTTCTTATCGAGTTCAAACTTCTGTTTGGTAAAAATATTAGGATTGGTTCCATACTTTATTGTTTGTTTATTTCCATAAGATAATTTTTTCGCATCATCTTATTATCCGAAATTTACATGCTAGGCACAGGGCTGGTTTTGAGGAGGGACCAAAGGAAGACCATCCTGAACCCATTTTTGAATAGGCCCCCTAAATTGTATATGAACATGTTATTTTTCTTGTAGTATTTATAGTACAAATAATAAAGTGGAAATTAGCCACAAGGGCTTCTTTAGCAAGTGCAATTAGTTTCTAGGACGTACAACTGAAATAATTACTTTTAAGGACAAAATGCAAAATGATTAGTTTCTAAGGCCTAAAAACCTATGAAATTATGTCCTTGAAAGAAATTGAACTGCTGACTTTGTCCTTAAAAGTAATCATTCTGCTGACTTTGGCCTCAAAATTAATTTCTATGGACGTGTGTCCTAGAAACTAATTAGACTACAAAGTTTGTTCTTCTAGTAAAATGCCCCAATAATAAATTGGTGAAAAATATTAAAGTACATTTAAGTAGGTAATAGAAGTATTATTATTCATCATATTTCACATGTTTAACCCTTTTTATTTTTAGATTATTTACCTTAACAATTTTATACCCGATTAATATATTAACTATTCTATGTAAGTTATCCGTCATTATCTAAAACAAATTAAACTTCCTGAGAAAATTAATTAGTAAATAGTTTGATTTTGAATATGTTTTAGTTGACAGTTCATATTATAATGTATACACAGAACATAACCCAATTATAATTTTTGAAAATAGCTTAAGATTTGTCAAGGACAGTCTTAGTTGGGAACATCCACAGTTTTTTTTTTTTTTTTTTTTTTTTTTCTACTCGTTTTTTTTCTCAAAATATAACAGAAAGTTTTACAGTTGTTCTAAAAATTACATGTACATCCTTTTCTGAAAAAAAAATATATTTGCCAAAACATCATGATCACCTCCACACACACACATACACACATATATATACATATGTATGTATGTATATAGTTGGAGTAACTGAAGATAAGGGTGCATGCATGGTCAATCAATTCTATGCTCTCAATAACGATCAATTTTTGAGACATGGTTCATAACTTTTTAATGCGCTAGGGAAAACAGATGACAACCAGGTGAGTTTGAGGAAGTTGAATTTGTTGTTAGACGCACAAAAACTTGTTTTGTAAACTAAACAATGCGCTGATCCTTTTTCCAATTAATGACTGATAAAAAAAAAATATGATGTTTTCGTCTATACCTACTATTAAAACTGAGCAAGGATGCGCATTTTCTGAATCACATATAAGTGTTACCACTTAGTAAATGTTCATCGGTTATAAGTGCTATCACTTATAAGTGGGAAAATTGTTTGTTTCTTCGATTTATAAGTTCACAAAAAACGATGTAAACTATATCATGTGTTTAAATATAAACATCTAGCGCAATATAAATGGTCCATTTGACTTTTATGTCCTCACATATATTGGACACTATTTTCTAATAATATCATATAATATATGAATCAATATACGGTTTTTCATAAGATTTAAAATCTTAAAATTACTTCCAGTATACACAAAAGTTGATTGATTGAAATTTTATTAAAATGATTATTTATTGACTTTTTGAACAAAAATTTAATTACGGCCAGTTTTTGAGTTTGCTTTAAAAAATTATATCAATTTAAAATTTATCATGATTTAACGTGGTTAATTTTTAATTTTTAATTTTATAATTAGATTTATCTTGTTTAAATGAAATTACAAGCATCTTTTAAGAAATCAATATCACCAGAATATTTTTACGTTAAAATTTTGAAAATTGGGCAATATTAACATGTGTCCACCGAGAAAATGTTAACAATTACACCCTTTTAAATTATAAATGTTACAAGCATACATCAGTTACATTGTAATTCTAAAAGGTTATAATTACTTTGGTTTTCAAAACAACAATTGCTAACATTATCCTTGATAATTTAGAAAATTTTAATATTTGGCTTAAGATGCAATCATGTAGTTCTTATTTTATTTTATGTTTGGTAAAAAAAAACATAATATGTTTAATTAGATTTTGATTTACACTATTATTGTAGGGTCAAATTTGTTGCCTAAGTGCTAAAAGTAAGAACAAGATTGGGATTAATTTCTTTGCATTTATTCTAAAAAAAAATACAAGTCTATCATTTGTAAGTGCAAAAACCAAGGACCAAATTATTTCAAGTCACGCCGCTTATTTTTGCACTTACACGTTACATGATTGGCAGTTATAAGTGCTAAAAACAAACACCTCGTGCCTTGCTTGCATAAATAAATACAAGTAATTTGTGCTGCATTAATACATTGAATTATATATATATATATATATATATATATATATATATATATATATATATCTGATAATGAAAATTCCAACTGAAGACTGATTCTATAAGTAACTCCAAAAGTGCAAAACTGGATATGCTATCCAGATATATTTTATTACCCAGCAAAATAACAGTTAACAATCGCATTGTTCAAGTTAACCGTAAAATGTATCGATCTACTAACTGCTGAATTTTGCAATGAAATAAAAGTGTTTGAATTCAATAGCACATTGGTAGAGCAGAAGCATCAAATCATACGTAGCAAAGGCAACAAAAAATTGAAGAAAATCGCACCACGAAATCAAATTAGGAGATAGTAATTTGGATGCAAACCACTAATGCTTTCGCCATGATCGAGCAACGTAATGTAACCATAAAATAAAATTAGGATAGAATAATTTGGATGCAAGCAACGAATGCTTTCGCCATGATCGAACAACGTATTGTACAGTGAATTTGAATTGCGTCAGATCTTTATTTGCTTCTTTTTCGAATTTTCTTCCTTTCCCGTAATGATTGTGTTCCTGGCCGCTCCGCTAATTACTCATTTCCTTTTGCCATTCGACGGAACTTTGGCGGTATAGAAGAGGGGGCTATTGATCTTATGGTTACAGGTCCGACCCACTTAAAATTTTAGTCCAGACCAAAGTAAAAAAAAAAATGCTTTCCCAAAAGTGTTTACGGATTTTATACGTCGGACTTATCACATATATGTCCTATATAAAATTTATTTCTAGCAAGAAAGAACGTTTAGAAGCTGAAAATTATAATGGTAGGAAGGAGAAAGTTCACATTTGTATCCAAGATAAGTATGGCATAAAATTCTATTTTAATGTTCCCTTCATAAATGTTTCCTCATCTTCACAGAAACTTTCACGTTATCCGTCTTTACGAATTTTTGAATATGAATTTCACTTCTAATCAATGCGGAAAACGACAGTTTCAAAAAAAAAACCTGAGTTTATCGACTTTATTAATCAAAATGGTTCGACGTAATTGCCAGCATCTCGGAAAAATGCTAAATCTGGACTATTAAAAAATTACAGATAGATTTGACTCGTAAAGGCTGGACAATTACTAGATGTGCAACGAGCTGAATAATAAACATAACAAAATCGAAGAGAGTTCGTTAAGTGGAAGAAGTTGAGAAACAATACAGGAGTAGGTCAACGTGTCATGAAATACTACTACAATCGATGACAATTTTCCTCTCGAGTTCAAAATTTCCACGTCAAATCCCACCACTTCGATGAGGAGCCTCTACCTGCTTATTAGAATGATCATTTGGCTTCTTAACCCTTCCAAACCTTCCAAGCAACCAAATTTTATAAAGCTGATGTAAATGTTATACAAATAGTCCTTTGATTCTACATTCATCCACCCCTAATTCTACTACTCTTTCTACAAAATCGCTCACAACATTTTTATTATGATGACGTTCACAAGATGGTATAAATGATGGACCGAATAACGCTTTTTTAAGTTGGACGGTTCCACTAGAGGTAATGAAGTTTCTCGATACGACAATCGTGAATTGATTGATGTTACGACATATCGGGCCAGTAAGATCTTGCATTCTTAAAGAATTTTCCCTCAACATGAGTTTTCAAAGAGGCTTGAGAATGCTTGAGAAAAATGATAGTTTATCACGGGACTTTGGTGAAGCAGAACTGAGGTTATCGCAAAAACGTCGATACTTTGTTCGTTGGGCTTTATGTGTTATCAGTTTAGTCATTTCGACCTAGTTGAATGCACATTTTCGTTAATTTGTTTGATCTTTTAGTTCATTTATTTGTGTGAATTATCCAAGTGGTTTGCTTGCTTTTTTATCAAAGAATAAATATAAATTATTAATTAGTAGTTATTAATATAAAATTAAATATTAATTAGTAATTACTAATTATTAACAAATATTCAAATTAAATTATTAATATTAACTATAAATTAATAATTTTGAATTTTAAGTTATTAGTCAACTATTAAGTATTAAATATAAATTATTACTTATTGCTACCAATAGCAATAATTAAATATTGCTATTTGATTGTTAATTATTATTTACTAATTATTAGTTATTAATTATTAAATATTAAATATAAATATTTTTTTTTAAATTTCAACTATTTATTAACAAAATACACCATTATTTTCTATTTCAATCCATCTCAAACCTTATTCTAATCAGAACCCTTGTCCAGAATGCTTCATACTCCTTCTCTAATCAGACTCTGATTCTAATTGATACCCTAACTCTGATGCAATTTGTTGGGAAACGCTCACTCGTATGACATTGTTTAGGATAGAAGAAATGACTTATAAAACTAATCTGTGTAAGTGTTTAAAAGGATAATGTACATAAATATTAACCACAAAGATTAGTGGAATCGGTGGATGATCAATGTAAATTACATTATTTTTTAAGCACTTACAAAGATTATTTATTTTTGAAAGTTTAACATAAAATTAAATATGGAAAATTATAAAATATTTGTTTGCTAAAAAATAATTTTATAAATGATAAAATAACACCTTCATATTTTCATTGTTTTTGTATCACAAGTGATGTAAAACTTTACAGCGTTATATCCAATTGAATAAATTTAAACATACAAGTTTTTAAAATACACATAAATAATTAACTTAAAAGTGGAATTTTCATCTGAATGAATGCAAAATAAATATTTGAGTGCTAAAATATTTTGTACTAGTATTCATAGTAATCGGGCTGGAGCATAAAATAAGATGTTCAATCTTAGGAGCGAAACTATGTTGTATAAAGAGAAAAGGTTAAGTAAATACAACAAGTCTTTGGTATGAACCTTGCTAAATGGTTCTAGGATCATGAAAGTATTAGTATATGCATCTACCAAGTCATCCAGATGGTTAATCTTGAGGCTAGTTGCATGAGAACATCAACAACAACAAACCATAGTACCCAAAAGTAATACAGTTAATAACATTTGAAAAAGAAATCACATAAACATTGCAAGCGCGGAAATTTTTCTTTCTAGAATTTAAATGACGATGGCAACTTTAAATAAAGATAGCTTACAATGGCATCAAATTAAATACGCAAAATTACTTGGTATCAAATGATAAAGAACCTTAGATCATTCAACACTTGTAATTTAATTATGATTTTGCAACTTACATATGAAAACGATGTATAGCAAATTCGAACATGGTACTGTTGATTTCTATAATTTTGATGGTGAAATTAAAGTTTTTGTTGGATAATTTTCATAGCAAATGCATGATTAGAAAATTGATTAGGCTGTTGTTATTACTAAAAAGAATGTAATTTCAAAGTTGCAATAAGTTCACCAGTAAATTCTAAATTTTTAAGCAAAATGAATACACATGGCTTATACTTATGATGATATATCATAAAAGAAAAATATGCACTCAACATGTGTTTGCGTCAAAGATGACTGAACACCTTAAAATAGAGATTTTGTGGACCTTAGGATCTTGAGTATGATCATAGTGCATGTTTTTAAAAGATGGAATCCTTTTTCACCAAATATGTTAAATTCTAACTCCAATTCATATCATAATTAACACTCGGATATACTAGAAAGCATGAAGTAAGATGCAGAAAAAGTAAAACAAAACACATACTTTTTATAGTGGTTCGACAACTCTGACCCACGTCCATTTTATATTTTTTACTACGATAGTTCGATATACAATTGTTACAACGCTTGTTAAATCTCTCTATATTGATTACAACAATAGAAAATAATTGATTCTCTAGGTTGGCAATACTCTGCCTTTCCTAGATCTTAAAAGGGATCTACCTAGTCTCCAATGCTATTTCCAAATGGTAGATCTGATGAGCATTATAGCAATTATAAATCAAAGAATCATAATAAAAGGATATAAAGTGGACGTAGGCCAAATATTGTCGAACCACCATAAAATGTCCATGTGTATTTTACTTTCTATACATCTTATTTCCAGCTTCTAGTATATCCGTGTATGAACTGTTATATGAATTAGAGTAAGAACTTAACATATGTAAGAAACTGAGATCCTACCTCCTAAAAGCAAGCACTAGTATCAGATCCTAGGCTCTATTAGATCTCTACTTTGTCGTGCTTGGTCATTTTTTATGCAAAATTTTTTGTACTTACCCTGGAAACTTAACTTAGATCATGATTCTAAAAAAGGGGGTGCCAGAAAACACTGTTTGAAGGAAAGTAGTCTACTCATGGAAGCGGTCAAGGAGAAGCATTTGATCCGAGTTATTGGCAAATTATCTGACCAAGGACGACGTGCAGACGATGATAGTAGATATGGAAGATTGTTTCTTAGCTAAGTAGTAGTAGATGATGGTTCCTTGGATGTATGTGTTGCTCAATTTTCTCAAAGGTAATCAGTATGTTGATTAAAGGCAGTCTGACCCAATCAAAGCTAATCCAATAACTTTACAACCGACCCACATAAGCTGGCCCAAGCCAGCGTAGGTCTCTATCCAAACCTTATGCTCGGCAAGGCACCAAGATGAGGCACGATCACCTCATCCCTAAGGACCTGTTACGTTTTAACCAATGTCTGAGCCCAGTCCCTTCCGGTCCAATCATACCTGGCACAAATGACGATCAACCTTTCCATGTCAATCTACTTCCAACACAATTCCACGTTAACAAGGTCATCCAATGTCACTCCACTTAACGGCAAACACCTCTTCAAGTCCGCCTCTGTAACAGCCCACAAATCCATGCCCCTTGAGTTAACGCTATTCTAAACAATCAACTCAAGTGGTACAGAAATACGAACCATTTGGGTTAAAGAAGAAGAGGTAGAAGAAGAAAATTGAAACAACAATAGAATCCAACCATCGCAGCGGAATAAAATATAATAGATACTAAATAATCTTTACTCAAAATCAAATATCTCTGTTTATATATTACATCATCATCAGAGTACATCAATCACAGTTCAATAACAACAACATACAAATGGATACACAGCAACTCAACACAGCGGAATATATATATAAACAAGTACGGAAGTACGTATCGTCATCCAGCTCGTCTCCTGAGCTCCACGGCAGCATATCCTGTATCCTATGATACTCGGTCTGACCCGAGCATTATAGTTAAATAACACCCGAGTCAGTCTGGAATACCAACGTGATAAAATCACACTCAATTGATTATTAAAGTTTCAAAAATCCTTTGAAAACAAAAGCATCTCGTAAGACCACGCCACAAATAAACATGTCGGGTTTTTACCTTACGATAGCTAAAACAATTTTTATAGAAATCATCTGATATTATAATAGGGTCTATATACAAATACTTATAAAATAGCCGAAATTGTTACATCTATTAAATTCCAGCTACTAGCCACAGAGTGGGTAATACAAACAAAACTCGTACAAGGCTCATAGGGAGAATGGATTTCCAACTAATGACTAGGCACTGGGGTACCACCTGTCACAGTACGGGGCCTAGATCACCGTACCGAGGAGTATGTCCGCTCCCCTGCAACACAAGACCGGGACTACCCCTTACTGGATAATCCCGAGTGAGATTACCCCGCGGTTGGGATCAGCAACCGCCCACTAAGCCGAAATAAAAAGGGACATCTAGACTGGAATGATCTCACCCTGCTTGGGTGCTACCCACCTAGCCTTGCTGCATAACCCCTGATTTTCAGTCATTCCCATTTGATGAGGCTTGAGGCTAAGCGTTACCTTTTAGAGCATATCCCTTAGAATGCCCATCGTCCACCTGACGATGTTCCGAAAGCATTCGTCCATACAAGTCCGTCCCGGGTTCGAACGGAACCAAAGGCACTATTCCTAATACATCCATTTTGGAAATATCCTCAGGATTAGTAGCGACTAGCCCTTGCACTTCACCGATCCATCTTTGGATCCAAAGTCGTTTCACGAAACGTACAAACCGGATCGAAGTGGTTTTCGAGAATAAATCTCGATCCCGGTCTCTTCGAAACGATCAACGCATTTTTGCCCAATATTGATAGTCAGTTATTAACTATCAATTAATATTCACAAACAACCATCAACTAGTAAATAATTTCCCATATTATTTATTAATCTCAAAAATATCTTCACAAGATATATTTTCACTTTTCAAACCCCTTTGGGAAAATAGTTTCCAAAACTATCTTCCTTTCTCGAAATAAATTCCAAGCATTTCTATTTCCACTGGAAATCACCAAGCACAAAATTTTAGATTGTTAAAATAATTTCAAACACTTTATTGTAAAATAGGTTTAACATTTAATTTAAAAAAAAATACTTTAGTACTAAATTTAAAATAATACTTTAGAAATAATTAAAATAAGTTTACTTATAATTTAACTAGATTTTTCTTCTTTAAACAAAATACCAAATCATTCTTTAAATAATTATTATAATAATAGATTTAAAGAAAATACTTAATTTGGAGTTTACTTTAAAACATTTTAAGCTAAAACTACTTCAATAATTGGTGAAAAATACATACTATATGTATATTTGAAAATAAGGTTACTTTACAAAATATAAACTAAGTTTTCACTTTTTTAAAACAGAATTACTAAGTCACCTTTTTAAATAACTACTACGATAATAGATTTGAAAAAAATATTTACTTTAGAATTTAAAAGTTTAGAAATAATAAATTTTCTAAAACATGCTTTTTAAAACAATATTAAAGCTTTTAACTTATATTTAAAAATTTACTTTGAACGTACTTGGCTATCCAGAGAAATATACTTCTCTTCAAATCCTTCTTTAAATTTTCGAATTCAAACACTTGAATCAATTTTCAAATTGATTTTCAATTTACTCCCTTTTAATTCAAAATCTATTTATTTCAGATTTTATTTCTTAATTAAGATTTAAAATACCTTAACTGAAAATTCTAATTTTTAGATTTCTCAATTACTTCTTTATCCTTTATATAAATTTAAACTTTGAATTTTAAAATAATTCGTTATTTCTTTAATTAATATAACTTAAGTTTACAATTCATTAACTTCGTGTTATTCAAAATTCTTTTTCTTTTCATACTCGAAGCTATTTATTATTATTTTCATATTACTTCTATTTCCTTCCAGTTCATTCTTAATTTATTCAAATTTGTTGTAACAACCCGCATATTTATCGAGTTTATATTTATATATTTTATTTAAATATTAAATCGTTAATCGGATTTTGGTCCGAAAAGCTACTTTTTGCAAACGGTCAAATTAGGACTCGAGACCACTTCCATTGAGTTCGAAATGCCGTTTACAACTTTTTTAAGTATAAACTTCGATAGGTTTGGAGTTAGTGAAATTTTACTAGCTTTTCCCGCTTTGGACTTTGGGTTAGTTTAGCCTATTAAGCCCAAGTTCCAACCCTCTTCTCCTCACTCTTCATAAATTTCCTAACTAACTCAAGCTTTGGCATTAATGGTGAAGAGAATGGGAAATTAAAACTCCAAGCTCAAATTCAATTGCAACTCCAACATTCAACTCCAAATTCAAGTAGAAGATATTGGATTCAAGCTTTGGATTGCTTCTCCTTGCTTTCAAGCTTCATCTTCATAAACTTTAGTGCAAAAGTGAGATTTTTAACTCACATTCTTGTCTATAACTATCTTGGATTGTTAGGAATGATTCCCTATCACTTTAGCATGCATATTTGCTTTTGGTTTGGATTGGATTGGCGAAAAACTCCGATTTTTGGCGTTTTGGCGAAATTTCTGCATTTAGGTCGTTCTGGCCATTTTTAGGTCGTTCGGAGTTAGGTCGTGTGGATATTAGGTCGTAGGTCGCGTACGAGATAGCTCCTAGATCGTTCTGGCCACTTTTCAGGTGTTCGGAGTTAGGTCGCTCGCGACCTAACCCTTAGGTCGTTCGCGTGTTATCGCGCTAAGTCGCACTGCCTTGAATCATCACTTCGGAGTTAGGTCGTTTCACGTTAGGTCGTATGGCTTTTAGGTCGTAGGTCGTATGGCTTTTAGGTCGTAGGTCGTTGGCCTTTTGACCGTTAGGTCGCATGCCTTTCTACTTCGATAGGTCGTTCGGCCATGCTTTCTATTTTTAGGTCGCGACATCTTTAGGTCGTGTTACCTATATACCCCTAGGTCGAAAGACCTTAGGTCGTGCACCTTTAGGTCGCGAACCTCTTTAGGTCGCCTGTCCCTTAAGCAGTTAGGGCGTTCGTCCTGTGATGCCTTAGGTCGTTTGACCCGTGTTACGTTAGGTCGCGTAACCCCTTAGGTCGCTTGACCTTGTTTCCTGTTAGGTCGCGTGACCTTGTTTTCGACCTTAGGTCGTTTCACTTTTAGGTCGCATGACCTTTAAACCGTTAGGTCGTTAGACCTATAACTCGATGGGTCGTTCCTCTTTAGGTCGCGAACCACTTTAGGTCGCTTGACCTCGTCTCCGTTAGGTCGTGAACCTTGTTAGGTCGCTCATCCTTAGCTCGCGAACCTTCTTAGGTCGCGCACCCCCCCTTAGGTCGTTAGACCTCATTTTGCTTTAGGTCGTAGGCCGCTTGTCTTCACTTAGGTCATACCGTTTTGGACGGGGCGTTGCCCCACACCCCGCCGGGGGCGCTGCCCCCTGGACCCCCGCGACCTGACCGGGCAGGTCGAACCCCGTAAGCGGTGGCGTTGCCCCCCCCACCCCCACCTTGGGGGGTTGCCACCCCCCCTGGACCCCCCCTCCATAGGGGATCTTATCTGAAAAACATTGAGCTGATTTCCTTGGATTTTATCCACATCTCCGTATGCGATCTTTGTGACTGATTGTTTCTACAATTGCTTCTGTGTTTTGTCACTTTATAATATAAAGGTTTCAATACTAGTAGTAAATATCAAAACTCTTTTAACAAACAATTTCAACTCTATTTTTAATAACAAAGCTCTTTCCTTAAACCGTTTTCCAATCTATTAGTATATACAAACCTTTACCTCACTCGGATGAGAAATCTAATTAAACGACTTAGTAAAACAAGTGGTATGAAACGCTTGTGTTCACTTCGTCGGTTAATTCTTGGACTTGTTCGATTGAACCACTTGTGACAAATTTTATTAGTGAAGATTTACAGTTTGTTCGTAAATATTTAAGTTAAGCAAGTGGTTATGGGACATGAAGCTAAACTTCTATATTTACTAGCTTAGTGTAATTGACACTTCTCGTTGATCATGACGATCATTCTGATGATTTAGACTAGCAACTGTGCGATGTCTCTTGTTGCGAGGTTAGACTAGACACCACTTGTGTGATTCCACTCACACATACCTTTTTGCTTTTTGGTTAGTCTGGACCTTAATCTGTGTGATTCCATTCACACATGTGGGGTAGCTCCCCTTGGTCTTCGGACTGTCATGTGATAGGCCTCTTTCTCTTTTCTGTGATTTCTGGATTTCTTGTGTTGATTTCTGAAATTATGTCATTGACTTTTTATGAGTACAAGTTTAGGGTATGATCCCTCTTTGGATCTTTGAGAAGATTCTTGTGATATCGATTTGTCTCTTATTGATTGATCTTCTGTTGATCATCATTTGCATACTTATAGTAGTATGTCAGTATGGATATTTTATGTTATGCCATATCTTTTATTTTATACCATGTCATCTGATATTTATAGCTAGACTGATCCGTTTATTATTTTCTTAAATATTACTCGGGTCAGACCGAGATGTTACAGGTGCTTCTGCTTGACTTCTTTCCGGGATTTGCAACTCTGACTTTTGGCTAACTGTTTAGATTAGCAGTTTTTGTTGTATACACTTGAGACATAGACTCATAGTTGTATTCTTTTGTATAGCACGTGTTGCTATTCTTTTGTATTATTGTGGATCTTTTGACCACTACTCTGATGTACACTTTCATGTGTTAGTTTTATATTCATATCTTCTTCCGCCTTTGTGATATGGATGTCTGTGACTGATTTGAGTTATGCTTATTTCTATGTATGTTTCCGAAGATTATTTATAGCCATCGTGTGATAGGCAATTACATGGATGGTCGCTCCTCAACAGCCTTATTCTCCGTGCTAGTTGACAGCACTACTCCGTAGTGTTCTTGGCTAGCATGGGTATAGAGGTGGGGCGTCACATTTGCTAAGATCATTTCGCTTACAAATTTACCTCCTTTTAATTTCTTTTCAACAATCCAATTTATATATTTCGGTAATTCATTATACTCGAACATATCCAATCAAACCATAACATTCAATATTTCAATATAACTCATCATAGACTATCAATATTCACAACAGAAAATATTAAATAATTTAAATAAATATTGAGGGGTCCAGTTGGATCCCTCCAACCTGTTTTTCCTGCATCCACAGACATTAGCACAATATAATATTCCAATTCCAAAATATACCACACTATAGCATATCAATCAATTCAACCATTCAAACAATTATTTAAATTTAATCATTTAAATTTAACTGAGTGAGATTAACTCACCTTTGCGTTTCATTTGCAATCCACTTCAATTTCATCTTAGTTTCCCGAACTCAGACCTTGTATAAACAATTACATGGTTTTATTACTATCCGAACTAATCGAACAATTATTTATCGTTTTTAAATAAATTTAATTAACGGATAATTAAATTAAACTAATTTTAAATTTTCTTTTTCATTTTGGGACCACCTATATATTTTTATAAAAACAAAATTGTAGATTTTCAAAGATCTAGCTTTTACACAAATCCCCTTATTTTTCCAAAATCGTATATATATACACGCACATACTTATAAAGTAATATATAGATTCAAAATCCAATTTTATTTTTTTTTTTTTTTTTTCTTTTTTTCTTTTTTACTTTAACTACACATAAAAACAAATTAAAGGAAATACCTCGCAGCATCAAAAAATCCCAAATCCACCCGAATGAAGCTCACTGACGATCGCCATCCCTAACCCTAACATCCTTCTGCCCCTTCGCTCCTCGGCCCGCGATAGCATCGCGCTCGAGTATCTCACTGTGCCGTCGATAAAGCGCCGCCGCCCCCCTTACTTCGCGCAAATCGCGAATTCACCCCCGCTCGCGTCCCAAACCAACAACAGCGACCCCTAACCGAAAACTTCTCCATGCCGTGCTGCCCCAAGGCCGCCGCCGACACCCTTCAAGCGCGCGTGCGACTTTGACAGGAAGGGGATCGAACTTGATGCTGCCACTATACTGCGAGTTGAATGCAATGGAAGAGGCGACGAAAGCAAAATCGAAAGAAGAAGAAAAAGGGTTTTATGCAGTATTTTTTTTTTAAAACTGCGTATGCTGTTTTAAAGAAGGAGGCTTTGGCCATTTCTTTTGTGAATTTTAAAGGGTTTCGTTTGTGGAAGAAAGGGAACGAGATAACATAAGGAAATAGGAACGAGATCTCTTATTTTCTTTCGTCTAAAGGAAGATAGGGATAAGGGAAGAGGCGTATAAGAGAAGTCTCGATTATTTATTTAAATTCAATTTGATTATTCTAGGTATTAACCAATCGTACAACCCAACGGTAACTCCAAACAATGCGAAAATTGAAATCCGATAAAAATAAAATATTACGGATCCAATAGAGCTGGTTTCGTCGTATTCCGAGACTGTACTTCGGAAGGCTAATTTTAAATTCAATTTAAACGATATAAATTTCAAAACTGAACAAACAACTTCCAAAATTCAATTTTAACACTTTTACTATCTTCACTATCATCAATATAAATTTTATAAGTCTTCAAACTATTTTTAATCGGCTTAAAATTCTAGATTCGATCATTTTTCCAACTTCAAATTATTTAATTCAATAATTAAATTATCAAATAAATTGTGATATTCGTAATTCAAATTAAAATTATTCTATTGACAATTTAAAACCAATTAAATATTCCAATTTTAAATGCTCGAAAATTCCGGGTCGTCACATTCCTCCCCCCTTAAAAGAATTTCGTCCCCGAAATTACTAGGTAGGAAGAATGGTTCAGTACCCGTTTACCCTTTTCTCCAAAACCAACAGTTTCTAACAATTCAACATCTTACCAACTATCTTTTTATAAAAGATCCATTATTATTCTTATTAACCTTCCAAACTTTTCCAAAACCTTCTATGGTTTTCAAATAACTTACTTGTTCAACTATTCAAATTATAATTCAAAACTAAATTTTGAATTATCAAAATTTTCTCAAAAATTTTCTAACTCTCTAAATTTTTGAATTTTTTTTGTCAGCGTCTCCTTTGCGCGTCTAGCTCGGTACAACTACAAAAGGGCTCTACGGCCTCCCAAATCCAAAAAGAAAACAAAAAGCCAAGTGGCTCAATTCAAAAACCCAATCAAATCTCATACCAAATTTAAACACGTACCTTTTTGGTCGGGCAACTAAATTTTTATCCTTATGAAGTCATGACCAATTCACTTTTCCTTTATATTACCTGCACATCTTACACAACAATATGGCCCACCACAATATTCAAAGACATTTTATCGACTTTCTTATAAATGTCAATATCTATAAATTCAAATATTAACTTAAATTATATTTGAAATATTAATTTCCAATTGGGAATGCATCATTCCTTACTTAAGTTAGTATAATCATTTATGTGTTTCTTATATTGATTTTCATCTTACCACTTTAGTTTATAGCTAACTCTATTCAAGTTGATTCCTTCATTTACATATGAATTCAATTCATTTTTAACTATAAATATATAAATTTTATTTTTCATTTATTATTAATTCATGTCATTATTTTAATTAGTTTCATTTACTAACTTATTTCAATTTCCAATTTGAAATCGTTTTGTCGTTAACAAAATTTTTCAAAAATTTTAAAAAAAAATTCCAACTCCCAAAATTTCTGAATTTTTTTGGCAGAGTCTCCTTTGTACGAAGGAGCTTTTGCAATTTGACAAAAGAGATAAATATATATACATCGACCCACACGGTCGGAAAAACCAAAAACAGTTCATATTTCCTATTTTTATTGCGTAGGCGTACCTTATTTAGCATTTTTAAGCAAACAACTGATATTCTTAGCATCTAGCATGACCAAAATCCAGCCAAACGGCTTCCCGGTACCCGTACTTACTCAATTCAAACACATAAGTAACATATCTATGAAATTTATAACATTTCATTCATTTAAACTGCTACAACATATCAACAACATAAGTAATACATTATAAATACTTCCATAAGCAATTTGTATAGTTTCCAAACTAGTTCAATTTGCTTTTAACCGATTCATATACCATTTTCATCCATCACAAGTGAGTTACAACTCATTTACTTATCTTCAATTCATATTTATGTCTAAACAACTCATTTTCGATTTAATTGATTTCAAAAATCAATCCCTGCTACTTCTATCAGTTTATAATAACAACAAGGCGTTATTATAAAAAAAATTCAGACAATACACACAAAGCAGTTTTATAAACAATTGGTAAGGTCTTAGAATTAATTCAGTTGCTTTATTCGATTTTTATATCATCCAATCCAGTTTGAAATGATTCCTAACTCATTTCCTCGCATTCAATTCATTTATAATCTAAACAACTCATATCTATTATAATTGATTCAAAAATCAATTTTATTTACTTTTATTAATCCATGGAATTTTATTTTCCTTCATTTACGTCGGACGGCCAAGTTAAGCAATCTAGACGTTATTTATTTAAATAAACAATTTCTTTAATTTTATAATCATTTTAAAATTGATTCCTACTCAATTTATATTTAATTCCATTCCAGTTTTTATTTTCAAACTATAGATTTGCATTTTATTTCATATTTACCTTGGTTTCATTCAAACCATTTTATTTGGCTTGGAAACACTCCCTTAAGCAACCATTCAACATATTTATTTAAGCCGAACTTCAATTCAATTATTTGCTTACGTTATTTATTTATTTTCAGCTTTATAACCTAAGTTTATATCTATTTAATTTATTATTATTATTATTATTTTAAACAATCTCCAATTTTTATTCTTGATTTGATTTTTATTTACTAAACCCATTACACTTACTAACTTAACTCACTTTGTTTATTCATGTATTCATTTGAAAAATTTTAGTTCACATTCATAGTTTATTTCCGAATCTATTTATTTAATTATAAGGCCAATTCAAAATTTTATTTATTCAATCTAATCCTTATCCAACTATTTCTATTCGAATAAGGATTTTATTTCATTCAACTTAAATTATTCAAGCTTTTATTTAATAAATTTCCACTTCCCTCGAAATCACCCTTCCATAAATTTTAATCTTAAGTTAATTTATTTATTTTAACTTCATACTTAATTTCATTTCCAATTTATTTGCTACTCATGTAATCAAATTTCATTTACTTTTAATTAGCCATTCTCATACATCCATTTAAATTTTGTTTGAATTATACCCAAGGCCATATTTAATTCATTCTTTCTCGAATTGGATTCATTTGAAAATTCAAACTAGCTTTAAATTTAAGTTAATTTACCATTTCATAACTTAAGTTCATTCTCGTTTAATTTATTCATACTCGAACTGGATTTATTTCATCACAAATCATTTTTATTTTAATCCAATTCCATATACTCAAGCTTTATTTCCAAACCCTATTACATATTCACAATCTTTGATTTGATTTTCCTTTGATCAATTCCCCAACCATTTCACTAATTAATTCGATTAGTTCCCTCTTTTATCCATTTTAAATTTTAATTACATTAACAATTCATTGTTGGATTTATTGATAATAAGGCCATTCAATTTATGCTTGAACTGGATTTGTTTATATTTCACACCATATTCATTTTAATCCAATTCATTCAACAACACTTCCAATTATAATCCAATTTAATTCAATTTAAATTTAAATTTTATTTAACTTATATCAAGTTAAATTCAAATATATTTTCTTCACTTTCATTCACTTAAGTTAAATTTTAATTCTCGGATAAAAAATTTCAGTCCCTTCTTATTAATATCAATTTTACTTTATCAGTTCAATAGTTGATTCGTTTAATCATTCACAAATTCATTTTCAACCAATGAATTTTTTTTCAAACATTAATTATTTTTAGTCCATTTGAACTTATTCTGGTCCTTATTTTACATATTTAAATCAACATCATCTGATATCCAATTTCATTTCATTTCATTTGCATACCATATTAATTAATTAGTTACTTATAAATTTTGATCTTAAAACTTTGTTTATTTAATCCAACGTAACTAATTTTCTTTTCCAAACTTAAGTTCAACATTCAATTTTGAAAAACATATATATCTCACCAAATTATTCCTTTGCATTTTCAAAATCAACCAAATTCCTCCAACAAGCATTAATCCAAAACATCCTGGTAGCAATTCCTCTTTTGGAAACTCGAAAATAAACATCGATGATGCTGCAGTCATCACCGAAATTATTTTCCAGCGACCGTAAGAGTGCAATGCTTTTATCTCTTTTAAAACCCTTCCGATATCTTTTTTTTTTAATTCCAAATCTCTCTAGATTTCAATTTCGATTCAAAAATATTTCTCTCAGATATATTATTTTTTTCTAACCTGTGGAAATCATTTCCAAATTCAAAGGAACTTAAATTTTCAAATTTCCAAACCCTTTAAATTTATTTTCAAACATTACTTTGAAATTTTATTTTAATTATTAATCACACTATAATTTACATTTAGTTTATCTTTACAAATTTCATTTGTATACAAATTGGTTTCTTAGTTTTAATTATAGCTTCAATATCTTATTCAATTACCATACAACGATAATAATTGAATATTATCACTTTCTACCATCCAAACATCCATATTTAATCATGACAATTTTTGTAAAATTATTTCCTTTATATACAAAATAATTTTGGGTAAAATTATTCCATTTACCCTATTTAAAACAATACTGTGTCGGTTTACCTTGTTCAAGAGTTTAGAATTTCCTATCGATAACATGGCGTCCCATATATCGACCAGAATCCATAAACACTCAACCGATAAATCAACGCAATATAAAACAATTTTATATTCACTAACAAATACGCGCTCATATCTATCAATACGCTCAAACTGATTCTAGAGTACCATAGACTCTATTCAATGAGTAATTCCCACCAAAGCCAAGGTTATCACCAACCTAAGCTCTGATACCAAGTGTAATAGCCCGCAAATCCGTACCCCTTGAGTTAACACTATTCTAAACAATCAACTCAAGTGGTACAGAAATATGAACCATTTGGGTTAAAGAAGAAGAGGTAGAAGAAGAAAATAGAAACAACAATAGAATCTAACCATCGCAGCGGAATAAAATATAATAGATACTAAATAATCTTTACTCAAAATCAAATATCTCTGTTTATATATTACATCATCATCAGAGTACATCAATCACAGTTCAACAACAACAACATACAAATGGATACACAGCAACTCAACACAGCGGAATATATATATATAAACAAGTACGGAAGTACGTATCGTCATCCAGCTCGTCTCCTGAGCTCCACAACAACATATCCTGTATCTTATAATACTCGGTCTGACCCGAGCATTACAGTTAAATAATACCCGAGTAAGTCTGGAATACCAGCGTGAGAAAATCACACTCAATTGATTATTAAAGTTTCAAAAATCCTTTGAAAACAAAAGCATCTCGTAAGACCACGCCACAAATAAACATGTCGGGTTTTTACCTTACGATAGCTAAAACAATTTTTATAGAAATCCTCTGATATTATAATAGGGTCTATATACAAATACTTATAAAATAGTCGAAATTGTTACATATATTAAATTCCAGCTACTAGCCACAGAGTGGGTAATACAAACAAAACTCGTACAAGGCTCGTAGGGAGAATGGATTTCCAACTAACGACTAGGCACTGGGGTACCACCTGTCACAGTACGGGGCCTAGATCACCGTACCGAGGAGTACGCCCGCTCCCCTGCAACACAAGACGGAGACTACCCCTTACTGGATAATCTCGAGTGAGATCATCCCACGGTTGGGATCAGCAACCGCCCACTAAGCCGAAATAAAAAGGGACATCTAGACTGGAATGACCTCACCCTGCTTGGGTGCTACCCACCTAGCCTTGCTGCATAACCCCTGATTTTCAGTCATTCCCATTTGATGAGGCTTGAGGCTAAGCGTTACCATTTAGAACATATCCCTTAGAATGCCCATCGTCCACCTGACGATGTTTCTAAAGCATTCGTCCATACAAGTCCGTCCCGGTTTCGAACGGAACCGAAGGCACTATTCCTATTACATCCATTTTGGAAATATCCTCAGGATTAGTAGCGACTAGCCCTTGCACTTCACTGATCCATCTTTGAATCCAAAGTCGTTTCACGAAACGTACAAACCGGATCGAAGTGGTTTTCGAGAATAAATCTCGATCCCGGTCTCTTCGAAACGATCAACGCATTTTTGTCCAATATTGATAGTCGGTTATTAACTATCAATTAATATTCACAAACAACCATCAACCAGTAAATAATTTCCCATATTATTTATTAATCTCAAAAATATCTTCACAAGATATATTTTCACTTTTCAAACCCCTTTGGGAAAACAGTTTCCAAAACTATCTTCCTTTCTCGGAATAAATTCCAAGCATTTCTATTTCCACTGGAAATCACCAAGCACAAAATTTTAGATTGTTAAAATAATTTCAAACACTTTATTGTAAAATAGGTTTAACATTTAATTTTAAAAAAAATTACTTTAGTACTAAATTTAAAATAATACTTTAGAAATAATTAAAATAAGTTTACTTATAATTTAACTAGATTTTTCCTTCTTTAAACAAAATACCAAATCATTCTTTAAATAATTATTATAATAATAGATTTAAAGAAAATACTTAATTTGGAGTTTAGTTTAAAACATTTTAAGCTAAAACTACTTCAATAACTGGTGAAAAATACATACTATATGTATATTTGAAAATAAGGTTACTTTACAAAATATAAAACTAGGTTTTCACTTTTTTAAAACAGAATTACTAAGTCACCTTTTTAAATAACTACTACGATAATAGATTTGAAAAAAATATTTACTTTAGAATTTAAAAGATTAGAAATAATAAATTTTCTAAAACATGCTTTTTAAAACAACATTAAAGCTTTTAACTTATATTTAAAAATTTACTTTGAACGTACTTGGCTATCCAGAGAAATATACTTCTCTTCAAATTCTTCTTTAAATTTTCAAATTCAAACACTTGAATCAATTTTCAAATTGATTTCCAATTTACTCCCTTTTAATTCAAAATCTATTTATTTCAGATTTTATTTCTTAATTAAGATTTAAAATACCTTAACTGAAAATTTTAATTTGTAGATTTCTCAATTACTTCTTTATCCTTTATATAAATTTAAACTTTGAATTTTAAAATAATTCGTTATTTCTTTAATTGATATAACTTAAGTTTACAATTCATTAACTTCATGTTATTCAAAATTCTTTTTCTTTTCATACTCGAAGCTATTTATTATTATTTTCATATTACTTCTATTTCCTTCCAGTTCATTCTTAATTTATTCAAATTTGCTAAGATCATTTCGCTTACAAATTTACATCCTTTTAATTTCTTTTCAACAATCCAATTTATATATTTCGGTAATTCATTATACTCGAACATATCCAATCAAACCATAACATTCAATATTTTAATATAACTCATCATAGACTATCAATATTCACAACAGAGAATATTAAATAATTTAAATAAATGTTGAGGGGTCCAGTTGGATCCCTCCAACCTGTTTTTCCTGCATGCACAGACATTAGCACAATATAATATTCCAATTCCAAAATATACCATACTATAGCATATCAATCAATTCAACTATTCAAACAATTATTTAAATTTAATCATTTAAATTTAAATTTAACTGAATGAGATTAACTCACCTTTGCGTTTCATTTGCAATCCACTTCAATTTCATCTTAGTTTCCCGAACTCAGACCTTGTATAAACAATTACATGGTTTTATTACTATCCGAACTAATCGAACAATTATTTATCGTTTTTAAATAAATTTAATTAACGGATAATTAAATTAAACTAATTTTAAATTTTCTTTTTCATTTTGGGACCACCTATATATTTTTATAAAAACAGAATTGTAGATTTTCAAAGATCTAGCTTTTACACAAATCCCCTTATTTTTCCAAAATCGTATATATATACACGCACATACTTATAAAGTAATATATAGATTCAAAATCCAATTTTATTTTTTTTCTTTTTTTTCTTTTTTTTCTTTTTTACTTTAACTACACATAAAAACAAATTAAAGGAAATACCTCACAGCATCAAAAAATCCCAGATCCACCCGAATGAAGCTCACTGAGGATCGCCATCCCTAACCCTAACATCCTTCTGCCCCTTCGCTCCTCGGCCCGCGATAGCATCGCGCTCGAGTACCTCACTGTGTCGCCGATAAAGCGCCGCCGGCCCCCTTACTTCGCGCAAATCGCGAATTCACCCCCGCTCGCGTCCCAAACCAACAACAGCGACCCCTAACCGAAAACTTCTCCATGCCATGCTGCCCTAAGGCCGCCGCCGTCACCCTTCAAGCGCGCGCACGACTTTGACAGGAAGGGGATCGAACTTGATGCTGCCACTATACTGCGAGTTGAACGAAATGGAAGAGGCGACAAAAGCAAAATCGAAAGAAGAAGAAAAATGGTTTTATGCAGTATTTTTTTTTTTAAACTGCGTACGCTGTTTTAAAGAAGGAGGCTTCGGCCATTTCTTTTGTGAATTTTAAAGGGTTTCGTTTGTGGAAGAAGGGGAATGAGATAACATAAGGAAATAGGAACGAGATCTCTTATTTTCTTTCGTCTAAAGGAAGATAGGGATAAGGGGAGAGGCGTATAAGAGAAGTCTCGATTATTTATTTAAATTCAATTTGATTATTCTAGGTATTAACCAATCGTACGACCCAACGGTAACTCCAAACAATGCGAAAATTGAAATCTGATAATAATAAAACATTACGGATCCAATGGAGCTGGTTTCATCGTATTCCGAGACTGTACCTCGGAAGGCTATTTTTAAATTCAATTTAAACGATATAAATTTCAAAACTGAACAAACAACTTCCAAAATTCAATTTTAACACTTTTACTATCTTCACTATCATCAATATAAATTTTATAAGTGTTCAAATTATTTTTAATCGGCTTAAAATTCTAGATTCGATCATTTTCCCAACTTCAAATTATTTAATTCAATAATTAAATTATCAAATAAATTGTGATATTCGTAATTAAAATTAAAATTATTCTATTGACTATTTAAAACCAATTAAATATTCCAATTTTAAATGCTCGAAAATTCCTGGTCGTCACAGCCTCAACAGATATCACATGTAACATCTTAAAATTTTAATAATTAAAAAGAAATAAATAAATAAATAATAACGCTGAAAATAGAATTTTTGCAAATTTTATAATTTGGTTACGAAACTTACACCATTGGGTTCGTGCTGATTTTCTGATCAATTTTTACATATAAAGTTTTCTGATCGTAGTTCAAGCGAAAAAGTTATTGAAGTTTGAATATTTTTAGTCGTAAATAATTATATATATATATATATATATGTATGTATGTATGTTTATATGTAAATGTAATTAAAGAAATAAATATAATTAACCAAAGCTGATTAACGTTAACCGTCAGTTAACACTTACTTAACATTTTAGTATTATTAACATTAATCAATGTAGAAACAAATTATCTCGATCGGTTGAATTAGGAATTAGATTAACAAACAAAACATCACATATTTAATTAACCTAATTAAGGCCAATTGATCGACCCCCATTGGTTGGGCGACTGCTAGCGGTCGACCAGTAGAGGGACGACGGTTGATCGGTTGTAGTGTTAATTGTAAATTTTGACATGGCCCAATGACACAGATTGAAGATAATTTAATCTAATGGCTGACATTGATTCAAACCCCTATAAATATGGACATAACCCCCACTTTGATTTTCATATTTTCTAGAGCAACGATGAATCTTTGTCATTTTCTCTTCTCCATGAATTTTTAATTCTGAAAGAATTATAGTTTTATATGTATATACAAGTGAAGAATAGCATAAGATAGTTGAGAAAAAGAATAGGGTCAAATCAAATCATCAAAGCAAGGTAAAATTATCTAAATCCAAATCAAATTAAATCCAAATCTCTTTCCTGATCAAGATTTCTATTAGATATATATGTATGCTTGTAGTACACATATTCCCGTAGAAAATAAAAGATAGTCAAACTGAAGAATATGGATTAGATTTAGAGATTTAGATTACTAAAATGTGAGTGGGAAATCGTATATTTTTATATAATATTGATTTATATCATTGTAAATCTATTCATGTATGTCTAAATGTAAACTTGGAGTTGTAGTCTAAAATTTTATGCGTGTAATGAGTTATAAATCTTACCTATATATTCTATGTTTAATAACTTAAATTTAATATTTCATGTAGGTGAACCTGGAAAGTGTTAGGTAGTAGTAGTCCCTGAAGTTAATAAATTATGTGGTATTTTCATATTTGTATATTTAAAGGACTTATACAAGTAAATGCAAATTAGAGTTAACATAATAAATTATAAAGATTCAAGTAGTATTTTAATTCATTAGAATGTAAGGTGATGCAATGTAAATTTATATAGATTATCAAGATTATATTCATAAATAAAAGCATATCATTTGAAACAATAAGGAATACGTCTAAGAAAGAGATGTATAAAATAGGGATATTTACCATATTTTATACCGTTAATTACGATACTACGAAAAAGGTAATTCCTTACAATTTCAAACATAACACAAATTCTCTTTTGGATAAGATATTGAAATTCACAGTGTTAACCTTTTCTTTTGAGGCGGATGTAATTCCAAAACATCAAAATGCAGAAACCCTCTAAGAAAAATTAAAGAATAGTAAATGTGATAAGAATGATGATTTAAGTGAACAATTAATATATATGTGATAGGGACAAGATAGAAATCAAATAATAACAATGAAAGGTGGCAAGTAATAATTTAAAATAAAAAGGGTATGGAAGTCCACTAAACAAGAGAGGGTCGTAAAGGTTGGAAAGGAATAGAAATAAAAAATCAGTAATGAGAAATGGAAATTGTAGGATTGATTTCACCCTAGAGGGAGGGCGAATAGGGTGATACTACTAATAATAAAAATTAATGCGGAAATATATGTAATAATTGCAGCACAGATAATAACAGAATAATAAAGCAGAAATAGAACAATAATTAACCAGCTTCGGCAAAACACTATCTACGTGCTACCCTCAAGGTTTCTACTAGAAATTAAAGTAGTCGGACGCTTACACACATAAACTTGCAACACCCGCTAATGATTAAGCTAACTCTATGCTCAAAACCCTACCACAACTCAGCTATTGAGTTGCGAATTCTCGAAATACACCACCGTAGTTCATAACCTAGTTGCACAACTAGAGTTTGACATGATTAAAAAAGAAAAGTTACAAATAAAATAAAAAGTAGACAAAACCCTATTTATACATTTAAGCCTAAATACAAAATAAATAAAGGTCGTCCCAATTTGTAAATAAAAGAAGAGTCTTCCTTTTCTTTTCAATTCATTTACTCTAGCCGTTCTTTTTGTTCGTTCCTCTTCGAAATTTAGGGTTTTATGATGAAGCCACCACTTTGTTCGAATTGATTGCCGATATGTTTTCGTTCTTCAATTTGCTTCGAATGCTTCTTCAATTGAATCTCTGGCTTTATTATTTGCAATGGCTTCAAATGTCGAGCTCGAATTGGTACGTGTTTTTCTCCTTTTTGATTTTGATCTTTGCTCAACTTCTGGTTCGAGTTACAAATTTGTTTTCGATTTAACAATATGATCTGGATTTTTGTCTTGAACTCGAATGTCGTTGATGAATTTTTTTTGTTTTAATTTATAGGAATTAAAACCCTAAATTTTTGTTCATATATTTCTATTTGAATTCTTCACCTAGTTATCCTCTGCCATTGATTTGTAATCGAACGCTTGTATGATTCTTGACTCGTTTATTTTATCATCAGTTTGAATTTCCTTGAATCGATTTCCTCCTATTACTTTGGCACTTTGAATATTGATATAAAATAGCTTTTGGCTACGACTTTATCGTATGACCAATTACTGAATTTTTGTTTGTTAGTTCTTTTAGAAAACATTCCTTGACTTTTATCAAATTGCTACTGTTAATTACTAAAAATGTTTCACACTGTTATTGTTCGAACTACTTATAATGCTGGGTTGTACTTACATTAATTTGGGACTTCATGTGTATATCAGTATGTTGCAGTCTCCTCTATTGTATATCTTCATTCTTTTTGAAACTGCTCCGACTTGTTCGAACTGCTACTATGTTGACACACTCTACTACAATCTGACCATAACTCATTTTCACATGTTTATGCTGCTGCATTGATCCACTTGAAGTCTTGTTACCCATATTGTCATGTTGTCTTGTATGTATATATGGTGTGGTTTTGTTTTGCAGCTGTCTTGGTTGAGCTTCACTTGCATGCTCTCTAGTTGTATACGAGTCTGATATTAGTCTGGATCGAAATCAATGTATGTGTGGTCTGCACATCCATGTTATACTTGTATGCTAGTTTTTGTACATTCTTGTTTGATTGCACTTGATTCATGTTGTCACCATTGCGATCATTGCTGTTGCATATATGTATACATGTGTGCATACATGTATATATACCTATGATGGTCCCTTTGTATAGCCTTCATCTCATGCTTGTGTATTGCTCCCATTGTTGTCTTTGTTTCATATGTTTAGGTTTTGTTGCACTGTGTAGTCTGTTGTCTTGTACATGCCTTTGATGTCTGGTTTCCTCGAATCTGGTTATTGCAATCTGAATGCATTTGAAACCCGATCACTTGTTTGGTTCTGGTCTTTGTGTACATGAGCATTGCAACCATCTCTGGTGGTTTAGTCATGAAGTCTTGTTCTTGTTGTTATGTGGTGTTGAAGCTCCATGATGCTTCATTCTCAGTTGTAATCAAGTCTTTATTTGTTATTTGGAGTTTGATCTGGTTAGTTGAGGTCTGGTACTTCATGTGGTATGTTGTGTTCAATTGAGTCTATTTGGTGTGTTATTGTAGTGTTGTTTTGTGTTGATGTTGCACTTGGTTGCACCGTCCTTTCACTGTTTTGTAGTGATCTTGTTGTCATTTACCTTCATATGTAGTGAGGTGAATATGTAGTGAGGTGAAAGTTGTAGATTGAAAGATGTGTTGTTATTAAAATTGTATTGTAATTGAAAATGTATATAAATTTGTACTATTCAAAATTGTAATAAAATATTGTTTAAACAAAATATTTGTTTGAATATGAATTTTGTGTTATTTATTTATTATCAAATATTTATTTAATTATGTGAAAAATAAAATAGTACAATAACAAATACATTTAAATGAATACACACACATATGTTTATTATCATCAAACAAAAACATATACCAGCATATTCAACAATCTTCCCCTTTTGATGATAACAAACATATATTAAGATTTCGAATTTATTAAATGTATTTGGTCATTGACGAATTCTATTTGCTCCTCCTATTTGAATGTTCTCTCTCTACAACAAAGCACCCCATTGACATATGCATGTAAAATAAATAAAAATATGAAAATGAACCTAGATGAGAATATGCAATTTAAAAAATACGAGTTTGACTTATTTGCCAAAAAAAATTAATCTCTCTCCCCCTTTTGTTATCAGCAAAAAATTAATAGTTTTAGAAAAATAGAGATAAAACGATAGACACTAATACGACATTAATACCCAATTGAGTATAAATATTAAATTTCAATAAAAAATCAAACAAAAATCATAAATAATCCGTTAAGGCGCATATTCCACTTTAGAGTGGTAGGGGTGATGTCGGCATATAAAACCATATAGTTGTGTTTATTTATGGTATATTTATATTAGGAATTTGAATACTTACTAACCATGCATAACCGTTAGGACTTTTAAAGGAGATTAGTAGTATTCCCCATTTTTATGAAAGAAAATGAATGCCGGTCATCTTCTAACCACGCATAACCGTGAGTACTTTTAAATGGGATTAGAATCACGTGACGCCCTACCCCGAGACCCACATTAACAAACAGTATTACTAGGTAATACTGTCTACTAATGCAGAGAATGAGGCTGGATAGGAGCGACCATCTATAGTATTGTCTTAAATATCTATTGAATACGTCGACGTTGCCTTATTTTTTATGGATCAACATATTCAATAAATAATTAATACAAAGCCATAGGTGGCTATAGAATCTATCAAAACAAAATACAAAAACTCAAATGCAAAACACATCACAGAACAGTAGATAATCCTATATACACACACATATACAAATACATCACAGAGTATACAAAATGATACATCATATATGTGGTATTACAACCACAATACAAACACGAGTCAAAAGAATATAAATATCAGAGTAGCAAACTAAAAAGGACTACACAAAAAGCTATAACAAAACGAGCTAGCAGAATAGAGTCCATGCGGAAGCAGAATAGGCTAAGTCCAAACGTACCTTACCTGAAACACCTCGGTCTGATCCGAGTATTAAATATATGGGTCGGTCTAGCTAAACAAATCAGTTAATAAGGATAAGCGATAATATGAGCATAACCATAATGTGATAATATTCTCGAGTGAGAAGGGACAACTAAAGTGTATGATTACATCAAGTGATAATATGGTATCACTACACAAACATATAATCTCAAAAGAGATAAAATAACTCATAAAACGCTAAAAGTAGTGAGCCTCATATCATTGGCATATATAAAACATCAAATATGGTTTAGGGGAAAACCTAAAACCGCCATCTTGGCAAACACAAAACATGCATAAAGAGATCCCATCTCAAACACGCCATAAGGCAAATATATCTCCTAAGAGGAGAATAAAATCTCAAGTAAACGCCAAAAGGCAAATCTCATATAATGCCAGTATAGGCAATTCAAATCTCAAAAATAGAAATTCCAAGAGTTCAAATTACCAAAAGGTAATCGCCACAAAGATATATCGACTGGTTCAAAGGATCAATTCCAGAAAGGGGCGATACACTAGGGAAAATAGTCAAAGAAACTATCTCAAAAGTGTTTGCACGTGCATGTGGCCGAAGCCTTGCCAAGTACTATTATCTCAAATAGGTATCTCTCCCGAAGGCAAAACGTCACAATGACAAATACGCCGCAAAGGCAAATACACCGCAATGGCAAATGTCTCGAACACAAATACACCACAATGGCAATCACCGCAATGGCAATGACCCGAAGGTCCAGTATTGGCCCGCGATGGCAAATGTGTCACAAACTCCCGAATAGGAACCCGAATAGTGTTAACGTGCTTCCCATACCACACGTTCGCACTAAATGGTTTACTAAACGCCAGTAAATTTTACACTCAAAGTTGTAAAATGTTTACCTCATCTCATCGGTAAACTTGACCCGAAGGTCAAAACGATCAAACGGACAAGTCAGGAATTAACCGAAAAGAATAACACATGTATCTCATTACCACGTGTTTTACCAAACCGTTTAATCCTCCTTCGCATTCACTCGAATAGTGCAAAAACATGCATTTTATATATATATAATAATTTATTTGAGAAAACAAGCTTTTAAAACCATTTTTCGAAATCAATTTTGAAGACAATATTTAAAAATTCTCTTATTATAGAGAATAAATAGATTTTATAGCATAAAATAATTTAAAAATAGTACATAATAATTATTTTAAATTCCAATTTATTTTAAAAATTATTTCAAAATTGTTTGGAAAAATCTGTGCTCGAAATCAAAGAAATCACTCAAAATTGTCATTCAAATTCAATTCAAATTCAATTCAAATTTGAATTTCAAATTCATCAAAAGTTGGCTAGCCTATTGATGGGCATCATAGCCCTCAAAACATCACAAATACATGAAGTAAAAATCAAAAGTCGGACGGAAAAAGAACATAAAAACACTTAGGCAAAATAATATCCAAGTCTGAAATATTCTCTAGGTTCAACTTTTGGACATAAAACAGGTGGCCAAACGACCTTTAATTGAACTAAAAATTGGTCTGCACAAAGTATAAAACTTCGGCTTTCAAACAAAATAAGAATCAACAAATTACGACTGGAAATGAAAAAGTTACACTATCTGTGATAACCTGGATTTTTGGACATCTGTAATTGATAAAATAATTGGGTTAATTAATAAAAATACTGAAGTATAGATTGAACAAATGAATCTGATCAAATAAATATTTATATTTGTAATTGTGTTATATAATATATTTTAAATATATTTTTTTATACAAATTGAATTGGTGTTTGTTTAAATATTTGTATATATCAAATTGATTTTTTCAAATTGGATTTCAAATTGAACTTGAATTTGATATTTAAAATTTTAAATCCAAAAGATAGATATGTGTGTGTGTATATATAGATATCTTAAATTATGCTCTGTTTTAAAAATGTATTTTTATTTATTTTATTTAGAATATAAAATGTTTATATCATTTTCTTTTCAAAGGAAACTTACTTTATATAAATTATGAAAGTGATTGCTAGTTGATAAAATAAATACAAAAGCTTTATAAACATTTAAAATAAATATATCATGCATAATTACAAATGTAAGTTTAATAAATAAAATTTGAACAAAGAGAAGTTTGATTATTAAACACACTTATGATATTATTAGTATAAAACTAAAATTTAACTACAATATGATATAAAAAAAATTTAAGAACACATTAATACATTATAATTACAAGTGTAAACTTATTGTTACATGCAAATGATAAGTGTTAAAGATTTTTTAACAAGTGTCACCTTTTATTTCTATTTTCTTTCTTTATTTATTTCATAATTTCTCTATAAAACATGTATCTCCTTTTTTACCATTCCTTTTCTATTTTTCAGCTCAAATAATAATAATAATAATAATAATAATAATAATAATAATAATCTTCCCTTCATCTTTCAAAATAAAAGAAGACCATAAAACTGAAACCAATATAAAAAAATTAAAGTAATAAACTACAACATCGGTTACAAAGATGCAAATTTCAGCAATGCAAATCAACTTCATTTTCAACCTGGGAGGCTCGAATTCAACTCAGCCTAAAAACTTATGCAAAGAATCAACTCAAATACAAGATGTATTCAATCATCAGCAAGTTAACAGCAGTGCATCAACTCAAGTAAAGTCTTAGCAGGCTAAGCAAATTCAAAATTCAGTTCAAACACAGGGTTCAGATTAACAGAAAATATACTGTCCCAGTTCAGATGAGTAAACAATCTTATTAATAACACAAATCTGTCCTATCTTGATAATTATGAATACTGTTTGAAATGGTGTTGTGGAAAATATGGTATGATGCTTGCATGTTTGTGAAATATGTTTTGGATGGAGTGCATGTCAGTATACACATACACACAGTGCTCTGTTACAGGTTTTTCTGGATTTTGAGATGACAAAAAATTTTCCTTATCCGATCATCTTTAGGCTATGAAATGTAAACCAAATTTGTTTGTTTATCAGAATACCAATTTTCAAAATATTTCCTAGCATATATATCAAGGAATTATCTCTAAAATATATGAATCAGTAAAAAAAAATTCAGGACAAGAAGTTAATTTTTTTAATGCAAGCTTTGATCATATATATCGAATTGTATTCGAATGTAAAGATTTTTAATGGAAATATTATGATTTTTATGTTCTTGATTGTTGAGAAATTGAGTAATTACTGGAAGCAGGCATATCATCAAATTCCGACGAAAGAGTTGACCGAAGACATCATGCTTATGGCCAGAGGCAGATTATAGGCAGGGGGTTGAGAGGAAAATGGTTCCACATTTTTCTAGGCGACGTGGTTGATGGCGCAACGGAATTTTGGGTTTATCAATGTTTTTGACCGAGTCGTTTGCCAGAGATTTTCGTCGTCATGAAGAATCTTAGGGCGATCGGTGGTAGGGGAGTAGGAAGAGGAAGGCAAGGCGATTGTCAGGGCTCGATGGCGAAACTTCCGATGATCGGAGGAGTTGGTGATTTGCGAATCTTTGGATTGGGTCGGGTTCGATGCTTTTCGTCGTTTGCTTGATTTTGTTTTGAGGGTCGATATGATGATCTGGAGGTCGATAAAGTAATTGAGGGTTGTTATCGACTTGCCGGAGGTGGGATGTGTGGCCGGAGCACCGCCTTGCGTGGGTGCACGTGCACCAGAATTTTTATGTGCACTGGGTTTGGGAACGAAAGGGTTTCATCGGGTTTAAGCATGGGAAGGAGGAAGGTGAGCTCGGGTATTGTGACGACCCACCTTTCCGACCCTTGAGAACGACACTTAATACATCCATGGTATTCATGTGCCGTTGCCCAAGTATCTGAAACGAGTTGCCATGAGGTAAAATATAAGAACGGAATAATAATCTCACAACGGAACGGTTAAATATAACATAAAAATAAGACAGTACATAAGGTTACTCCCCAACATGGAGTTATCAGAGTTACAACAAAAGTACTACTATCAGTCTAGGCAGTTATAACAACCTGCCTTTAAATATACATACATAGAGCCAACATCTCATAATAGCGAAAATAAATAGCTAGATAGATAAGGAGCCTCCTACTCGTCCACCATCTTCAAAAGAGCCCAAAGAAACCTGTCATTTCTGGACTACTCAAATATAAATGAGTACCCGAACGTTTAGGAAAACCAACAATTCGGGTCAGACAATAAGTCTGGTATGAGTGAACTCCAAAAATAGAACACAAAGTAACTAGTGAGACCACATCGCAAAAACGCAGAATGGGTTTTCCCTCACAAGGACAACATCCAAATATAAAAGAATGGATACAGATAATTAAACATCGTGAAGAGTGCAAGACGCTTCCCGATGAAATTAAGAAAGAATCAATCCAAAGATTTGAATCAAAAATAAGGAAAAGGAATTTTTCCAACAATGAATAGGAGGGTGCGCCCCCCTTATCGAAAGTATACCTCTAGAAAATATACTTGAGAACTACGATGGCTCTCGGAAACCTCCAAGCCGGACCCCGCCATCCTTACCGAGTATCCGAGTATTTCACATCTCCATGCGCATACAACCGAAACCAATCTAGAGTAGATGTAAAAATACCCTAATGGGAGCAACCCCACATAGCTTGGCCCCCACTCGCTCTTTATTTAGTCATTTCCGATAAAGGATATCAATGCTCTAATTGAGCAATAAATCGTCTTAGATTGACGAAACAAAAAATAAAAGGAAGAAGGGTATCGAAATTGATAGTCAAGATATCGACTATCGGGGATAACAAAACGATCGTATATGGAAATTAAATCTTATACTCTTTCAATACTTGGAAAATATCCATATACTTATCCCATCGGTATAAGCATATTCTAAAAACAATTAAGAGGATTTCATATTTCAAAAGCATACTTAGATGGGTCAAAAACAATTGTCTATAAGAAATGCAAACGTTTTCCATTATAATTATAAAGATCATTTATGGAAATCAAATCTCCTACACTTGTCAAGTTTCCGATATTCTCAATTTACTCTATCCCTCGCCCAGAAACAAAGCCAGGTAAGTCAGGGCACTGGTTGCTCCTAGCCTTGCCTAGACACTTCGGTTCCAGATCTCACAGATAGAGAATCAATCTACTCATCGGCTTTTAGTGCCAAGTATAGGACTACTTACTTTCCATAAATAACTCATTTAAATTGTTATATAAATTTTGAAGCTCCTTTAAAATACTTTAAACAAAGATTTAAAACTTCCATTCAAATCATAACTTAAACCCATCATCTTTAAAGGAGATTACAACAAAGAGGAGGTGAATCTTCCTCTTAATCAAATGAGATAGCTAAAAGGGGTGTTGTTTCCTTTTAACCAAAAAGTCACTAAATGTCAATCCTAAGTTAAAAGGTGGTGTAAGTTCCCTTTAACTAAACATCAAAGTTATTGCTCATAAACTGGCCGAGCACAAATCAAACAACCAAACAAGAATAATAACAAGAATAATAACAGACTCATTATTATTAACAATTTACAATCAATAGTTAACACAACATTTGTTAAAATATGAATGAGTAAAAGGAAAGAGATTAAGATTACACTGACTGTAAAATAATTAAATTATACTCACAGAATAAGTAATACCCACTAAACTATGAAAACAAGAAATATACTCACAGAATAAGTTACACCCACTAAACTATGAAAGCAAGGAATGTACTCACAGAATAAGTTATACCCACTAAACTACAAAAACATGAAATATACTCACATCCTATTTGCTTTGATGGAGACTTGGAATACTTCACCTTTTAAAATGGATTTTAGTTCTTTTCTTTTGTTTTTGAATGAAATAAAATGATATATGGACTTGGCCATTTATAGGTGAAGAGAAGGGTACTTTAGTAATTTCCAATAGCCTAACCTGATTCAACCAGATTTTGGTCCAATAGAAGCTAGCCATGTGGCTTAATTTGATTCGACCATATTTTGGTCCAATAGAAATCCTCCTTATCAACTATGGCCTAACCTGATTTGACCAGATTTTGGTCCAATGGCAACCATCCGCATGGCATAACCTGGTTCGACCAGATTTTGGTCCAATGGCAACCATCCGCATGGAATATAATAATCATTATGCTATTTTATTTTATTAGGCAAGTAATTATACTATTTTGTTTTATTAGGCTACGTTAATAATTCTTTCTTGTTTTATTAGGCAAGTAATTATACTATTTTATTTTATTAGGCTACGCTAATACTTCTTTCTTGTTTTATTAGGCAAGGTTAATACTTCTAGATATAAAATCCATTATTTAATCATTTAAAAACATATTAACTATTCATGTTCAAAGTGATTAAATTATGGGTCGTTACATCCTCCCCTCCTTAAAGGAAATTTCGTCCTCGAAATTAATCGGATAAACTCTAGATACCAAAGAACCCAAATGATATCATATATACCACACAAACATATAAGGAAAGTGACCTTAACACAACCGGTGAGTACACTAAAAAGAAACAACAAAATATAAACAACAACTACATCAACTCGGGATAAGAATCCCTAATATAGTCCTCAGTTTCCCAAGTACAATCTCTAACATCTCCACTCCACTGAACCTTAACAAGATTCACAATCTTCTTCCTTAATCGCTTTATATCTCGAGCAACAATACGAATAGGCCGCCTAAGAATGGTTAGGTTAGGCTGAACCTCCAAATCAACTTGTTGTCCTCATTTTATTATCATCGAAGAGTTGTGTACATACTTACGTAAATGAGATACGTGAAATACGTTGTGCGCATCTGATAGTCGATCTGGTAACTCCACTTTATACGCAAGTTTACCAATCCGGTCTAGTATGGGAAAAGGGCCAATATATCGAGGGGCTAACTTCCCTGTCTTCCCAAACCTTACGACACTTCTCAGAGGAGAGACTTTCACAAATACCAAGTCCCCGACTAAGAACTCTAGATCCCTACGCCTTTGTTCTGCATAACACTTTTGCCGATCTTGTGCTTCCTTCATCTTTCTTCTAACATCAACTACCTTCTCATTGGCTTCTAAAATTATGTCTGGTCCAAGAACAAGTTTATCTCCGGATTCAACCCAACACGAAGGAGAAGAAAAACGACATGGACGACCATAAAGAGCTTCGAAAGGGGCCATACCAATGCTTGCTTGATAGCTATTGTTATAAGTGAATTCAACTAAGGGTAAATGATCTTCCCAAGAACTCCCGAAGTCTAGAATGCATGCTCGTAATAAATCTTCCAAGATTCAGTTCACTCTCTCTGTTTGCCCATCTGTTTGGGGATGGTAAGCTGTGCTTAGACTTAGCTTAGTCCCTAAAGCAGTCTGTAGTCCCTCCCAGAACCTACTAGTGAATATCAGATCTCGATCACTTACAATACTACGAGGAATCCCATGGAGTCTCACAATCTCCTTCACATACAAACTTGCCAGACTCGTAGCAGTCCTAGTCAGCTTAACAGGAATGAAATGGGCACTCTTGGTTAGTCGATCGACTATAACCCAAACGCCATCATTACCTCTTCTTGACCTAGGAAGCCCATCAATAAAGTCCATAGAGATCTGCTCCCACTTCCACTTTAGGATCTCAAGTGGCTGAAGCAATCCAGCTGTCTTTAGCTGGTCACTCTTAATCTGCTGGCAGTTTGCACAACGATCACAAAGATTGAAATATCTCGCTTCATCCCCTTCCACCAGAATACCCTCTTCATATCTTTGAACATCTTGGTCACTCCTGGATGAAAAGATAACTTTGAATGGTGGCATTCGGCTAACACTTCATGCCTAAGTCCATCAAAATCTGGAACACCAATACGCCCATTCATTTTCAATATGCCCCGGAGATCAATCTTAAAGCTAGAAACAACACCTTCTTCAACATCTTTCTTAAGTCGAGCTAAAATAGGATCTGCCTCTTGACTGGATGCAATTCTCTCTAACAATTCTGGCTTAACTTCTAGATTTGCAACCATTGCTACATTCCTACTCAATGCATCAGCAACGACATTTGCTTTTCCAGGGGTATAAAGAACCTCTAGATCATAAGAGGTGAGAAACTCCAGCCATCTCTGCTGCCTCAAATTCAAATCTTTATGCGTAAAAAGGTATTTTAAGGATTTGTGGTCCGTGTATAACTCAAACCTTTTACCCAAAAGATAATGCCTCCACATCTTTAGTGCGAAGACAACAGCCAAAAGTTCCAAATCGTGCGTAGCATAATTTTTCTCATGCGGCTTTAGCTGTCGACTCGCATAGGCAATAACTTTCCCTTGCTACATCAGAACTGCTCCTAATCCAGTTCCAAAAGCATCTGTACACACGGTTAAACCTTCGCTCCCATTTGGAATGGTTAAAACAGGAGCGTCAGTCAACTTGTTTTTCAATTCATTGAATGCTTGATCACACTTAGAAGTCCAAACAAACCTAACATCTTTCTTTATTAACTTCGTCAGATGAGAAGCAATCCTCGAGAAGTCCTTGATAAACCTACGGTAAAAACCAGCCAATCCCAAGAAACTTCTAACTTCCATCGCACTTTCGGGCTTCTTCCAGTCTTGGACGCAACAACTTTAGCTGGATCCACCGATATACCTTCTCCTGAAATAACATGCCCTAGAAATCTAACTTCAAATTTCCAAAAATGGCACTTAGAGAACTTAGCCTTCAACTCATGGCTCCTTAAGGTATCGAGTACGACACGGAGATGATATTTGTGTTCCTCCTCTGTCTTTGAATAGATAAGAATGTCATCAATAAAGACGAGAACAAATTTATTAAGAATGTCTCGAAATACTCGATTCATTAAGTCCACAAAATAAGAGGGTGCATTAGTCAATCCAAACGGCATAACTAACCACTCATAGAAATTTTCAGAAGTTCGAAAAGCTATTAAAGGAACATTCTCCTCTGCCACTCTTAATTGTTGGAAACCAGTTGCAAGATCTAATTGAGAAAATATCCGAGCACCATGGAGTTGATCAAACATATCGTCAATTCTTGGCAAAGGGTATTTATTCTTGATAGTTATTTTGTTCAACTCCCGATAGTCTGCACATAACCTTAGAGAACCGTCTGCCTTTGTAGCAAAGACGACTGGCGATCCCCAACTCGAGGTACTACGTCGGATCAAGCCCTTCTGCAACAAGTCATAAGTCTGCCTTTCTAACTCCCTCTTCTCTTTTCGATTAGTTAAAGATAATCATTTGATGTAGGATTAAGTATAATTACTTAATATAATTAATGAGGTATAATTACTTAGTGAAGTAATGAATGAATAATTACTGGATGTAAATAAATTAAAGGAAGTTGCTTATTGGGAAGTAAATAAAGGATAATTTCTTAGGGAAAGTAATTAAGAGATAATTACTTAATGAAATTGAAAGATTAATTAACTAATCAAGGAGTTGATTTAATGGATATAAGTAATTAAGGGAAGTTAATTACTAATGTGATTAGAATTAAATTATTCGAGGGTAATTAATTTGTATGATTAATTAAAGGATAATTACTTTATGTAATTGAAGATAATTAATCAAGGAAGATTAATTAAATGAATAATTAAATGATGATTAATTAATTAATTTATAATTAATTAATGTTAAATAAGCAGGATTATGGGTGATTGAAATAATTAATTTAAATTTGTTTAAATTAATTAGAAATGGTATGACTAATTTATCTTGCTTGTGAATGATTGAATAATATTGCATGCCTTAGATTGGTTGATATCTCGGATATGTGATTTATGATGCTATGTGATATGATATGTTGGGTTTAAACCAAGATAAAGTAGTTATCTATCGATGATGAATTAATGTGTATAGGTGACACACTATATTTGAAGTTTGAATTGTGTTTCATTTGAATAATTTGCGATGTGATGGTATTGAATTCGGAAAGACCGGAGTCGGGTATTAGTAAATACCCGGAACCACTTCGATTCTTTATGGATTGATATGTGAAACCAATAGGCTGGTTTAGAGTGATTTAAGTGAATTGGACCATTTAATCTAAGTTTTTGACACTTAGAAATTTATGTGTAAAATAGGTGATGTCTATGACAACTTGTGAAGTTTTAGGTTGATATAAGATACCCGGGTTCATAAAAGTTGTATGCTTTTGTGTTCTATGTTAGTTGAGTGTACTCACGCTGGTTTCCAGCCTGATCCGGGTGTTACTTTGATGTAATGCTCGGGTCAGACCGAGTATTACAGATTTTCAAGAAAGGACGTTCTGGAGCTCAGGAGGCGAGCTGGAGGGCAGGAACGTATGGAGTGTTTCCCGCTATGATATGTTGTTGTATTACTAGGACATGTTGTTTAAAATTGTCCGGAAATGGTTGTAACTCTGATGCACAAAAATATAAATGTACTGGTACAGTTCTTCTTTATAAAACTGTTATTTATGTGATATTATATTTTGATCCGCTGCGAATGTGAGGTTTATGTGTTTTGGTGTTTCTATTTCTTCTTTTTCTTCTACTCTTCTTCTATTTCATAACTATCTGGAATTTTCGGGATTAAAATTTCCGGGTCGTTACATTTGGTATCAAAGCAGAAGGTTAAGCGAGAACCTTGGCTCTGGTTGGTTTACTCATTTAAAATAGGGTCAATGGTACCCTAGAATGAGTTGAGTGAATATATATATATATGAGAGCGTACTTGTAATTTTCTTTTATAAGGATTTTAAATAATTTTATAAGAATATATTTTGATATATATAGCAATATTTCTTTCTCATAAATATTTAGGTATTGGTTGTTAAATTATTGGAATTAAATTAAGTGGTAATAGAAATACAACCAAATTGAAGTTAAATTAAAGATAAGTTTGAAATGGATTCAAAACTGAGATTAAATCTTGAAGTTGGGGAAGAATTTAAAAATAAGATGAATTAGAATTGGTTTCAAACCAGGGAAATAGAATGGTTATTGTGTTTAATAATGGGATTATTGTTTTCCAATAAACAATAAAATGTTTTAAGGAAGTATGTAAATAAAAGTGGGTTTCAAATTATGAAGTTCTAAATTCTAGATTTAAACATTTGAAATTGTTTTCAACATCTTAAAAGAAATAATATTATTCAAACTATTTTGAATGTAATCTTATTTTGGAATAAGAAGTTGTTTGTAAACTTTAAAGGAATTTTGTTTTGAATTAAAAGCAAGGATGGTTTAAATTTTTAAAATTTGGCTTGGTGGACCAAGAAGTAAATATGTATATATGTGTGGATATACATAATATTAAAGATGGTTTGAAATAAACTCTAAATATTGAGTTTAAATCTGGAATGAGATATGATACCCAAAGTGATAAGTTTTTGAACTTAATATGTGGGAAGATTATTTATGAGAAGTTCAAAATTTGAAATGGAAGAATCAAATTGGGTAAGGTTGACTAGATTAAGTGAATTGAGTTTAACTTGGAAAAAGTTAAATAAGTTGGAATGATCAACCTGACTTGGAAATTTCAAAATGAAATTAAGATTTAACTTGGGAAGTTAAATGGTTGATTGTAATTGAGAATTTGAGTGATCTCAAATTGGGTTTGAGATCCGAAAATTGGAAATGGATGGATGTTTCGAAATAATTGGATGATATCATCCCATTGTTATTGAAAATCTTTAAATTGCGAATCGGATTTGTTTAAATGAATAATAAATGAAGTGTTGTGATATATCCATTATTGAGATTAAAGAAAAATCTAACTTTAATTTGAAATTAAGGATATGGAATTGTTTGTACCAAAATTGGGCACAACACTCTTCGGATGTGTTTGAAGAGATAAAATAAAGAGAAAATTTGTAAAATGAAGCAGATCTAACAAACACACCAATAAACATATAAGAAAATGCATAGAAACACAGAGTTTTAGAGTGGTTCGGCGTATGGCCTATGTCCACTATGAAGTTTTATCACTTTATTGCTTGATACTTGAAGATTACAAGTTTTTTATAGCGAAGTACAGCAGATAATAAGCTTAAATTCGAGATCAATGGCAGTAATGGCGTTCTGGAGTGAACGTGGAAGAGTCCGTGAGTTCTTTTACTTTGAAAATTGTCTGACCCCTTTTCTGAATGACCAGGGGCTCTATTTATAAGTGCTGGAGGCTGATATTTCGCTGAAAATTTGGGAGACCACTTCTGGCACGTGAGGGGGCCCACATGTCCGGCCTTAGGAAATTGGGGCCCGTTCCGGGATTAATTCGAACTCAATTTCGAATCGATCAAGATTTGATCCGATTGAGCTGAAATTTGGCATGAACATTCCTCATGTTGGCAGTAAGATACTATGAAAATTTCATAGCATTTGGATATGTGGATTGTGAGATATGATCGATGCAAGTTGGTCCGTGATCGATACAAAGCAACTTCGAATCGATCAAGATTTTATCCAATTGAGCTGAAATTTGGCAAGAACATTCCTCATGTTGGTAGTAAGATACTGTGAAAATTTCATAGCATTTGGACATGTAGATTGTGAGATATGATCGATGCAAGTTGGTCCGTGATCGATACGTAGCAACTTCGAATCGATCAAGATTTGATCCGATTGAGCTGAAATTTGGCGTGAACATTCCTCATGTTGCCAGTAAGCTACTGTGAAAATTTGGTGGCATTTGGACTTGTAGATCTTGAGTTATGATCGATGCAAGTTTGGATTTCTCAACCGTGATCGATCAATATCTTGAGCATACCAACTCCGATTGACTTGAAATTTGGAATGTTGGCTTTATTAGCTTTTCTTGTCATGTCATATCAATTGTAGCTTGATCTAGACTCGAAAAAAAATTACCGACATCCTTAGCAGACCTATGCATTAACGATCTCCAGGACGAACCATTCTTGGTTTCTAGTCAAGTTCTTGGTGTCACGGCCTTGCCAAAAGGCGGGATAACAGGAATTACTTTGAATTGAAAATCTGAATGATTGAATTTGTAAATTAAAACTTGTTTAAGAATTAATTTCAAACTAGAAGATAAAATTGGGTGATAAGTTGAATTTTTAAGATAAAAGTTGTTTTGAACTCTTATGTAAACTTTGAAATAAGTAAGCAAAGATAATTTAAAATGAAAATACTAGAATTTGAGCTCAGAAATTAATTTTTTTAAAAGCTTTTAATAAAGGTTAACTTGGTTTAAAGGGCCTTAGTAAATTTAATCGAATTTATATAATCCGAGATGGTTTAAATTTGAGATTGAAATTGAATCTGACTTGAATTAATTGGACTTGAGATTTAAGGCGTATAAGTTTAAAAAATTCAAATGGAAAATTTGGGTTGAATTGAAATGATTGAAATTGAAGTGGGTTCAATTGAATGGATATTAGTCCAAAGCGATTGGAATAACTTGGGATTGTATTTCAAGTTGAATATGTTTAATCAAATGGAATTTGATTTAAATTTGGAAAGAAATTGAGAATTAATTCAACTTGAATTGGCAATAAATCAAATCCAATGGAAATTGGAGTTATTTAAATTGGGATTGGGTCAATTTAAATGGAAGTGCAAATTTAAATTGAATTGATGAGAATGGAGATTGGGAATTGAACAGTTTTGACTATGGACTATTTTCAATAAATTGTTTTAATATAAACTTATTTTTCTAAGCTATTAAATATATACAACCTTTCTTTCTTAAAGCCAAATTATTTTATACTTGTTTACAATTATTTTGGAGCTATTTAACCATTTTTCAACTGTTTTCTAAACTAATTACTATTTTTCAACTATGTTACAAATTAATTACTATTTTACAATTATTTTTCAATTATCTAAAATTTCTGAAATTATTTAGCTATTTCTCAACTATTTTACAATTACTTAGTTATTTTACAGCTATTTTACAAACTAATAGTTATTTTCCAACTATTTATCTATTTTTAAGCTTTCAAGCTATTTTCTAAATATAAGCTGGTCAGAGTGCAGACTGTTTATGATTGAAAATCTATTTGAGATAAGGATTAAAGTGATAATCTAATGGAATTATAAGAATTGTGAATAAGTGAATGAAAATTAAAGTGAATGTGAATAGAAAGGGAATTGATTTGGCTAATAATTAATAAAGATAAATACGTAGGATGTATGTATATTATTCTATTCGCATAGTGATTTGATCCTGATTCGAGCACAGAATTTCGAGATAGTTATATAAATCCGAGTGAGATTTTTCACTCAATTTTCGACGGCGAACCTGGATATGGATTTTTGATTGGTTCTGGATATTCTGTATCATAGTTATGGCTATGCAAGGAGAATGACGGTTTCTGATCAAGAAACCAGATCTGTGTCCGTACTAGGAAGTCGGGTGGACGATACTAGTTCGGAAGTGAAATTGCGTGATCGAGGGAGCGATCAGATTGGTATGGCGTACGGATGATAGGTGTACATCATACAGATTTGAATGAAAATGATATTGAAAAGAGTAATCAAATTGGAATATTTGATTTTGAATAATAAAAGCTATATATCTTTGTTATATAAGATAAATCTCCCCTTGTTCAATCTATTGCCAGAAGAAAAGGATTTTCGAAGGTGTTTGAAGAATAAAAGGAGTTTTATACAAGATTGAGATGATCCAAAGTTTTAAAATTTTTATATATTTATTTATATATAAAGGATCTTATGAGGAATTTGGAAAAAGGTTTTGGGAACCTTTGGATTTGGAAAGGCTTTTGATTTTTGGGTAAAATCAATATTGAAATTTGGAAAGCCTAGTTTGAGAATTATCGATTTTGGGATAATCGATTTTGTGTAAAGTAGCTTTGTATTGGATCATACTAGGTGTATGATTTGAAAGATACTATATATGTATGTATAAAGTGTTTTGATGATTGCTCTGGGGAAAAAGGTGCTCCCTTGAAATGAACTTCTCAGGAGTGCCACCGGGTGGTGCTTCCTTGAGCCCCAAGGGGGAGGGGTTCTAAAGTTCATCCTGTGAGGAGTCCGGACAAAACTAGTTCCTGGGGATTATGAGTAGAGTATACCATAGTGGAAGTCGTGTGTGCCGCTGAGAGCCAACAGTCTGCGTTTGATTTTATATCGCTAGACTGCGACCTATGGTAACATAGCGAAGTCGTGTATGCCGTTGAGAGCCAACAGTCTGCGTTTGATTTTATATTGGTAGACTGCGACCTATGTAGGAGTGGAGAAGTTTCATTTGACAGCGAAAATCGTGTATGCCGCTGAGAGCCAACAATTACATGGACATTTGCTGCGATGGCAACGTAACCCTAGAATGTAACCGCGATCTGTTGTGGGTTCCATGGTGTAATCGAGGGGCGCGGAGTGCCTACAGTTACATGGACTTTTGCTGCGATGGCAACGTAACCCAGGATGTAACTGGGACCATGGATGGAGTGATGATTTCCAAATCATCCTCACCAAAGATATATCCTATTTTTTCAAAATCTGTTTTCTATATTTTCAATAAAATTATTTTCCAAAATATTTTCACTAGATGTTGAAACGGGTTTACTAAGTACTTATAGATTTTCAGTCCTACGCCTGATCAACGTATGATCGAATTTCTGTAAGAACGAGGATGGACTTGCTCAAACATCGAGTTATAAAAAGTATTTTTATTGAAACTATTTTATAATATAAAATAGATTTTAGAAGTGTTTTAAAAATGATCAAAGAATAATTTTTCTGATAATAATCATTATAATAAATTTTGGCTTCGTTCCTTTTCGAGGACGAAAAGATTCAAAGGGGGGATGAATGTGATAACGGGGATTTCTGAACATCTGTAATTGATAAAATAATTGGGTTAATTAATAAAAATACTGAATTATAGATTGAACAAATGAATCTGATCAAATAAATATTTATATTTGTAATTGTGTTATATAATATATTTTAAATAATTTTTTTTTATACAAATTGAATTGGTGTTTGTTTAAATATTTGTATATATCAAATTGATTTTTTCAAATTGGATTTCAAATTGTACTTGAATTTGATATTTAAAATTTTAAATCCAAAAGATAGATATGTGTGTATATATATGTCTTAAATTATGCTCTGGTTTAAAAATGTATTTTTATTTATTTTATTTAGAATATAAAATGTTTATATCATTTTCTTTTCAAAGGAAACTTACTTTATATAAATTATGAAAGTGATTGCTGGTTGATAAAATAAATACAAAAGATTTATAAACATTTAAAATAAATATATCATGCATAATTACAAATGTTAGTTTAATAAATAAAATTTGAACAAAGAGAAGTTTGATTATTAAACACACTTAAGATATTATTAGTATAAAACTAAAATTTAACTATAATAAGATATAAAAAAATTTAAGAACACATTAATACATTATAATTACAAGCGTAGACTTATTGTTACATGCAAATGATAAGTGTTAAAGATTTTTTAACAAGTGTCACCTTTTATTTCTATTTTCTTTATTTATTTATTTCATAATTTCTCTATAAAACATGTATCTCCTTTTTTACCATTCCTTTTCTATTTTTCAGCTCAAATAATAATAATAATAATCTTCCCTTCATCTTTCAAAATAAAAGAAGACCATAAAACTGAAACCAATATAAAAAAATTAAAGTAATAAACTACAACATCGGTTACAAAGATGCAAATTTCAGCAATGCAAATCAACTTCATTTTCAACCTGGGAGGCTCGAATTCAACTCAGCCTAAAAACTTATGCAAAGAATCAACTCAAATACAAGATGTATTCAATCATCAGCAAGTTAACAGCAGTGCATCAACTCAAGTAAAGTCTTAGCAGGCTAAGCAAATTCAAAATTCAGTTCAAACACAGGGTTCAGATTAACAGAAAATATATTGTCCCAGTTCAGATGAGTAAACAATCTTATTAATAACACAAATCTGTCCTATCTTGATAATTATGAATACTGTTTGAAATGGTGTTGTGGAAAATGTGGTATGATGCTTGCATGTTTGTGAAATATGTTTTGGATGGAGTGCATGTCAGTATACACATACACACAGTGCTCTGTTACAGGTTTTTCTGGATTTTGAGATGACAAAAAATTTTCCTTATCCGATCTTCTTTAGGCTATGAAATGTAAACCAAATTTGTTTGTTTATCAGAATACCAATTTTCAAAATATTTCCTAGCATATATATCAAGGAATTATCTCTAAAATATATGAATCAGTAAAAAAAAATTCAGGACAAGAAGTTAATTTTTTTAATGCAAGCTTTGATCATATATATCGAATTGTATTCGAATGTAAAGATTTTTAATGGAAATATTATGATTTTTATGTTCTTGATTGTTGAGAAATTGAGTAATTACTGGAAGTAGGCATATCATCAAATTCCGGTGAAAGAGTTGATCGGAGACATCATGCTTATGGCCATAGGCAGATTATAGGCTAGGGGTTGAGAGGAAAATGGTTCCACATTTTTCTAGGCGACGTGGTTGATGGCGCAACGGAATTTAGGGTTTATCAGTGTTTTTGACCGAGTCGTTTGCCAGAGATTTTCGTCGTCATGAAGAATCTTAGGGCGATCGGTGGTAGGGGAATAGGAAGAGGAAGGCAAGGCGATTGTCAGGGCTCGATGGCGAAACTTCCGATGATCGGAGGAGTTGGTGATTTGCGAATCTTTGGATTGGGCTGGATTCGATGCTTTTTGTCGTTTGCTTGATTTTGTTTTGAGGGTCGATACGATGATCTGGAGGTCGATAAAGTAATTGAGGGTTGTTATCGACTTGCCGGAGGTGGGATGTGTGGCTGGGGCTCCGCCTTGCATGGGATGCACGTGCACCAGAATTTTTCTGTGCACTGGGTTTGGGAACGAAAGGGTTTCGTCGGGTTTAAGCACGGGAAGGAGGAAGGTGAGCTCAGGTATGTTGCGTGCGCATGAGTATGAATGTTAGCAGGTTTCTGAATTTAAACTAAGCTTCGTTTTAAAGAAAAAAATATAAACTGAAGCTAGGGAAAAGAAGAGAAACTCGGGGAATAGCCCGAGTGGCCTTCGGGTAAAATCCGAAGCAACAGTTTTGAACAGTTTTAAAAATGTTTTTAAAATCAAGCTGTTTAAAAATTTAAAATTTAAAATCTAGTTTAAAACTGTCTTAATTAAACTCACTCTTTTTATAATTGTTTCTTTAATTCAAGGTGATTTTAAAATTTTAGTTTAAATAAGATTTTATAAAGCAAGTTATAAAATTCAAATTGAAATTAGTTTTAAAAATTTCTACTTGATAATGTTTTAAGTTATTTAAGGAAGTTATGTTTTCTTAACTATAAAATTATCAGGTTAAATGATTGTTTTATTCTAAAACTCAATTAATGATTTAATTAAGCAAAGGTAATCATAATGATAAAATGTTTTAAAATGATAATGGTAATAAGGCATTGATAAGATTAAGTTTTATCTTAAGATAATTAAGGTTTAATGCCTAGAGATTAATTAAGTTGATTAAGAAAATTTAAGAATAATTGCTTAATTTAATTAAAGTAATTATGGATTAACTAATTTGTAATAAGAGATATGGATTAATAATTAAGATTATTAATCATTTGTTATGGATAATTAATCTGTTAACTAATGGTTAATTAATTCATTTTAAAGGTAATTAAGAATGATTACCTTGTATTGAAGGAGAATAATAAATAATTAAGATTTATTATTTAAAAATTAAAGAATAATTAATCTATAATTAAAGATTAATTAATTAGTTATAGGGTAATTAAGGGATGAATTACCCAGTTATATTTAATGAGAGGGATGTGATTAATTAATTTGTCGATTAGTTAAAGATAATCATTTGATGTAGGATTAAGTATAATTACTTAATATAATTAATGAGGTGTAATTACTTAGTGAAGCAATGAATGAATAATTACTGGATGTAATTAAATTAAAGGAAATTACTTATTGGGAAGTAATTAAAGGACAATTTCTTAGGGAAAGTAATTAAGAGATAATTAGTTAATGTAATTAAAAGATTAATTAATCAAGGAGTTGATTTAATTGATATAAGTAATTAAGGGAAGTTAATTACTAATGTGATTAATCAGGATTAATTAATGAATTAAATTGTTTGCGGGTAATAAATTTGTATGATTAATTAAAGGATAATTATTTTATGTAATTGAAGATAATTAATCAAGGATGGTTAATTAAATAAATAATTAAAGGATGATTAATTAATTTATAATTAATTAATGTTAAATAAGCAGGATTAAGGGTGATTGAAATAATTAAAATTAATTTGTTTAAATTAATTAGAAATGGTATGACTAAATTATCTTGCTTGTGAATGTTGAATAATATTGCATGCCTTAGATTGGTTGATATCTCGGATATGTGATTTATGATGCTATGTGATATGATATGTTGGGTTTAAACCAAGATAAAGTAGTTATCTATCGATGATGAATTAATGTGTATAGGTGACACCCTGTATTTGAAGTTTGAATTGTGTTTCATTTGAATAATTTGTGATGAGATGGTATTGAATTCGAAGAGACCGGAGTCGGGTATTAGTAAATACCCGAAACCACTTTGATTCTTTATGGATTGATAAACCAATGGGCTGGTTTAGAATAATTTAAGTGAATTGGACCATTTAATCTAAGTTTTTTGACACTTAGAAATTTATGTGTAAAATAGGTGATGTCTATGACAACTTGTGAAGTTGTAGGTTGATATAAGACACCCCGGTTCATATAAGTTGTATGCTTTTGTGTTCTATGTTAGTTGGGTTTACTCACGCTGGTTTCCAGCCTGACCCGGGTTTTACTTTGATGTAATGCTCAGGTCAGACCGAGTATTACAGATTTTCAGGAAAGGACATTCTGGAGCTCAAGAGACGAGCTGGAGGGCAGGAACGTATGGAGTGTTTCTTGCTGTGATATGCTATTGTATAACTAGGACATGTTGTTTAAAACTGTCCAGTAATTGAAAATGGTTGTAACTCTGATGTATAAAAATATAAATGTACTGGTACAGTTCTTCTTTATAAAACTGTTATTTATGTGATATTATATTTTGATCCGCTGCGAATGTGAGGTTTATGTGTTTTGGTGTTTCTATTTCTTCTTTTTCTTCTATCTCTTCTTAGATTTCATAACTATCTGGAATTTTCGAGATTGAAATTTCCGGGTCGTTACACTATCTCAAATATGGACTCAGGTCATGTTTGCAACAGTTCAAAAAATAAAAACATGTCCAGGCCTGAAAACCATCTTGGGTCCAACTTACAGGCCTGAAACAGAGAACCAAAAGACCTCTTATTGAGAAAAATTGGTATGCCGATAGTAGAAAAATTCATATTTCAAACAAAAAAAGAACCAATGTATTTTGATAGGAAATCAAAAAGTTACACTGTCTCAAACAATGACTCGGACCATGTTTGCAACAGTTCAAAACCAAAAATGTATAGGGCCTGAAAACCATCTCAGAATAAATTTTAGTCATGAAACAGAGGACCAAATTACCTCATGTTAAGCTAAAAATTGATATGCATATAATAGAAAACTTCATCTTTCAAAAAAAAAAGAACCAATGAATTCCGACTACAAATGAAAAAATTACACTATCTCAAACATGAACTCAGGCCATGTTTGCAACAGTTCAATAAAACATATGCCCAAGCCTGAAAACCATCTTAGGTTCAACTTACTGGCCTAAAACAGAGGACCAAACGACGTCATTTTAAGCTAAAAATTGGTGTGCACATACTAGAAAACTTCTTCTTTCAAACAAAAAAATATTCAATGAATTTCAGTAAGAAACAAAAGAGTTATGCTATCTCAAACATGGACTCAGGCCATATTTACAACAACTCAAATTTGCGTTTGAGTTGATTTTCTACCACTGTTTTGAACATCCAAATGACAATATTTTTCAACCAAAATTTGCAGAGATAAAGTTCAACATGCAAGATACTAAATTCAAAAATACGGCAACATTTCATTGTCTGAATCAAAAGTTATAGGCTTACAAAGAGGCAATATGATACAGATTTCAAACAGAAAAACTACAATAAAAATTTATCAACAAAAGCTAAATTTTAATTGCTTTTACAATTTTTTGAGCTTGGCTCGGCTAAAATATGTGAGTATTTCAACTCACCTTGTGAAATACTTGAGCTATAAGAGAAAATCGATGAAAAGAAGCAAGCTTTGGCCTTGAAAATGGCTTCAATGACCTGAAAATAGAGCTTTACAAATATGCAACACGATATATTTTAATTACAGTAAACAATTTCTACAAAAATCAGAATCTAATGAAGTATTTTGGTTTTAGAGATGGATTACCTGTATATATTGTCTCTTATTTGTTAATTACAGTAAGGATTTGATACAAATTTGGAGATTTGTGGCTCTGTTTGAGAAAGGAGAAGTGGGTTTGATTTTCTGTTTACTAGTGGAAGAAGAAGAGGGTAATAGAAATGTATGTGTAGTTTATTTTCTGTTTTCTGTTTTCTCACTTCCTTAATCAGGATAAGGAACACTAATGGGCTAATGGACCCAAATAAAAGAAAATAAAAAGGCTAAGGTTAATTAGTTCACACTTAACTAACATATGAACCTATGTCACATATACACAAAACAAAAATGCATTTTCTCCATATTTACACATAAGAAAATTATGAAAAATTGTATACATACAAAATAAAACATTTTCTATCATATAAAATTATTAATTTGTATTTCTAAATTTTTTATTATTAAATTCCTTTATTTAACAAAAATGCACTATTTTCGCCATAAAATGCAAAAGTCTATATTTTTTTCCTTTTAAAATTTAACGAAAGTACCTTTATCACTTAGAAAAATATTTCAAACTATTTCCAAGCTTAATATATAGCCAAAATATATTTTAAAACCAATTTCCACCTTTTTTATTTCAATAAACCACCTTTAAAAATTATATACTTCTTTTAAAAATTATTAAAAGAAGCAAATAGGAAATAATTAATATAATTATTGCATTTTATCTAAAATAAAATCATTTTCATTATTTAAAGCCCATATTCCATTTATTATCACTCCAAATAAACTAAAATAAAGCTTGGAATTTCATTTTCTCATTTTAAATTTCAAAATTCATTGTTTATTACAAATAAATAACTTAATTTCTCCAATTTTAATTTAATTTACAATATTAAGTTATAATTATCATTATAATTCAATAATGACATGTAATATCCAAACCAGGGTTGTTACAAATCAATTTGTCTATTTAATAACTAATTTTGATATGTGTTCCATACATGCATAACCGTGAGGACTTTTAAATGAGAGTGAATACTTTCGGTGTTTTTATTGCTAAAAAACAAAATAAAAACGAATAATTACCGTTTAAAATACCATATTTTGACACACTATATTGGATTTTAATGAGTGATGGTCGTTAGAAATATGATAGATATAGAGATAGTCATGGAATTTTTACCAACAAAAGTTATTACAAATCTTGTTTAAATTTTTAAAGAAATTTACTAAATATACTATCTCGAGCCGTAATATATGATTAATATCGACACTCATCACTATTTCAATCACTATTTGTCTTTTCGATAATCAGTAAGAAGTTAGATTAGTTAATATAGTCATTTAAGATCAAATCCAAAAACAAATATAAAATCAAATTACCAAAATATCTAATCTGAAGCGAAGTCAACAAAAATTATTTTCTGAAAGGGATTTTGTGAAAAAAATGTATGCTAATTGAAATTAGTTGAAATGAAAAATATGGAGATATTTCTCTGAAAATATGATGCAACTAATGAATGTCTCTACATAAAACATGTTCCACTAGTAATTTTCTATCAACTAGATTACCAGCATAATCTGCATCTGAATTTCCCTTTGACTCAGGGTTATCATTAGATAGATATCATAGACTAAACCGTGGAGTGTGTAACAAATACCTTACAATCATTTTATAGCTTTTAAATTGTGATTCTTTAAGGATTTGATTGAAAACATGTATCTAAAAAACTAATGAACATAGTGTCAGATCTAGATGCAGTAAGATAAATAAATATATCCATGTGTATCTAGAGTAATCATCAACCAACACAAGATAACGTTTCTTACTACCTAAACCCGTAATATTGTTAGTCCAAACAAATTTATATGAACCATTTCAAATATGAAAAGATGATTGGTCAACATTTTTGCACAAATCAGAATCAAGATCAACATTTATTTCCTTATCACATAACTGGCTGAATTAAATCAGATTATGGTGCAGATTTTCAACCTTTAATATATCATTCAAGATAAATGTGTTGTTACCTATTTTACCTTTACCGATAATTTTTCGTTGTTGCTTATTTAATTCTGCCACCATTGTGCTTGGCTAAGGAACTTTGATTTGTTGCCCATCGTGTGCCTGAACTGCCAGAATTCAAGTACCACTCTTTTTATTCCTTAGCCTGCCACCACACCTATACGAGAAAAGATTTTTGTGACCTATTTGTTTTTATAGGTCCATGATTGTTAATGACAAAAGATTTTAAAAATACGTTTGAGATGACCCAAGACAATTTATATTTGTTCCTTTTGGCACCCAAATTTGTTTAACTTTAAGGGATCTTATATTCGTGCCTTTTGAAACCCAAATTGTACAGTTTTCACATGTTTGGGTCTATACCAGCATTAATGTAATTGTGTCCAGTTTTTCCATAAATCGTGCACTTGGAATTGACTCGATTAATTTCGCTTCTAACTTATTGAGTATACCCAAGTCCTTGTTTAATAATATTGACTGCTTGTTTTCCTATTAGCATATTTAGTGATTTTTCTCCTCTGGAGAATTTTTCTAAAGTTGTAGACAATTGTTGGACTTGTGTTTTGAGTGAGTCATTTTCATTCAATAACATGGTGCACTCTCTAATAGAATTTTCTCTCCTAGTGTTTTCACTTTCTTTCAAAATCAAAATTTCATTTTCAAGTGATTTAATTTTAATTTTTGATTTTTTAATTTCTTCTTCAAGTGATGGACACTTATCACACTTAGGGATCTTATGTTGATAGTTTTTAACCAATTGATCAAGTTGTTTATTTAATTCTATCAAACTATCTCTTTTTGATTCAATTTTAATGTATTTCTCCCTAAGTCTTTTAAAACAGCCATTTACTTCATGAAAATATATAAGTAATTCACAATGAGTCAGTTTTGATACCTCACTTAGCTCGTCATCATCACTGTCAGTTGTTTCTCCTCGAAGACACAAATTTTCTTTTTCACTCTCACTGTCAGTGCTTTTATCGGCTTCATCAGTTTCATACGAAGTAACTGCAAAACTTATCCTTTTCGGTTTCTTTCTCAGCTGTGTCAATTCTGAGGACAATTTGGCTTGATATGACTGGGTTTATTGCAGTTGTGACAGATGATCTCCTGCTCTTTTGAGTTGTCTAGAACTTTGACTATTCTGCTTTTTAGTTGTTTATTTAGAGTTGGATTCCTATACTTGTGGTTCCACCTTTTGAATTTCTTTATTATCAGTGCTAGTTCTGTTGCACCATCTTCATCATCTTCACTTTTAGTTGTTCCTTTGAGAGCTATTGATTTCTTTCGGGTATCATTCCTTCATGTTCTTCCTTGAATTACATTTCTAGCTCATAAGTGGTGAGATTTCTAATGATTTCTTCAACTTTAACTTGTTTCAAATCCTTTGATTTTTGAATGACTGTAACTTTCACTTCAAAATTTCGTGGAAGAACTCTAAAGAATTTTCGAACTATTTCCAATTCTATGTATGGTTTTCCAAGAGCTTTTGATTTGTATACGAGATTAGAAAGTCGTCCATACATCTCTTTGACATTTTCATCCTTGATCATTGCGAAGTTCTTGTATTCGCTACTAATCATGGCAAGGCGAGATTCTTTTACTTAGGAGGCTCCTTCGTGAGTCACTTCAAATGTGTGCCAAATTTCCTACGCAGTTAGACAATGTTAGACACGATTAAAGTCAATTTGACCTAATAAACAAATAATAGAACTCATAGCTTTAACATTAGCATTTTGCAATTTATTTTCAAGATATGTACATTGATCCATTGGTTTTTCAATTTCTGATTATCTACCACTATAGTTGGTGTCCTATATCTCGTCTCAACGATATTCCATGCATCTATGGTTTTGAAAAAAAAATCATTCTATTTTCCAGTAGGCATATTCACCATTGAACATGGGTGGAATAACTATGGACTGACCCTCAACAAAAGCATTATTAAAAGAAGCCATTTAAATAATCAAATTTTAGATCAAAAATTGTATTTGAAAAATCAAAATTTTAAATTAAAAAAGCTCTGTAGGATCAATTTCACCCTAGAGAGGGGGTGAATAGGGTGATACTAATAATAATAAAAATTAATGCAGAAATATATATAATAATTGCAGCACATATAATAGTAGAATAATAAAAGTAGAAATAGAACAACACAGATTTACCCAGTTTCGGCAAAACCCTACCTACGTGCCGCCCCAAGGTTTCAACTAGAAATTAAGTAGTCAGACGCTTACACACATAAACTTTCGACACCCGCTAACGACTAACCTAACTTACGCTCAAAACCCTGCCACAACTCAACCGCTGAGTTGCAAATTCTCGAACTACACCACCGTAGTTCGTAACCTATTACACAACTAGAGTTTGACACGATTAAAAAAGAAAAATTACAAATAAAATAAAAAATAGACAAAACCCTATTTATATATTTAAGCCCAAATAAAAAACAAATAAAGGTCGGCCTGATTTGTAAATAAAAGAAGAGTCTTGCTTTTCTTTTCAATTGTTTTCTCCGGCCGTTCTTTTTCTTCGTTCCTCTTCGAAATTTAGGGTTTTGTGATGAAGCCGTCGCTTTGTTCGAATTGTTTGCCGATATGTTTTCATTCTTCAATTTGCTTCGAATTCTGCTTCAATTGAATCTCTGGCTTTATTACTTGCGGTGGCTTCAAATGTCGAGCACGAATTAGTACGTATTTTTCTCCTTTTTGATTTTGATTTTTGCTCGACTTCTGATTCGAGTTATGAATTTGTTTTCATTTTGATAGTATGCTCTAGATTTTTGTCTCGAACTCGAATGATGATGATGAATTTTTTTGGGTTTAATTTATAGGGATTAAAACCCTAAATTTTCATTCGTATATTTCTATTTGAATTCTTCACCTTGTTATCCTCCGCCATTAATTTGTAATCGAACGCTTATATGATTCTTGACTCGTTCATTTTATCATCGGTTTGAATTTCCTTGAGTTAATTTCCTCCTATAACTTCAGCACTTTGAATATTTACATAAACTGGCTTTTGGCTATGACTTGTTCGTATGACCAATTACTGAATTTTTGTTTGTCAATTCTTTTTGAAAAAATTCCTTGAATTTTATCAAATTGGTACTGTTAATTACTAAAACTGCTTCACGTGGATATTTTTCGAACTACTTGTAATGTTGGGTTGTATTTATGTTAATTTGGGACTTCATGTATACATCATTATGTTGCAGTCTTCCCTGTTATATATCTTCATGCTTTTTGAAATTACTATGACTTGTTCGAACTGCTACTATGTTGACACACTATACTACAATCTGACCATAACTCATTTTCCTATGTTTGTGCTGCTGCATTGATCCATTTGAAGTCTTGTTACCCATATTGTCATGTGGTCTTGTATGTATGTGTGGTGTGGTTTTGTTTTGCAGTTGTCTTGGTTGAGCTTCACTTGCATGCTCTCTGGTTGTATATGAGTCTGATATTGGTCTGGGTCGAAATCATTGTATGTGTGGTTTGCACATCCATGTTATACTTGTATGCTAGTTTGTTGTACATTCTTGTTTGATTGCACTTGAGTCATGTTGTCATTTCACTCCGATCATTGCTGTTGCATATATGTATACATGTGTGCATACATGTATATATGTATGATGGTCCCTTTATGTAGCCTTCATCTCATGCTTCTATACTACTCCTATTGCTGTATGTGTTTCATATGTTTGGGTCTATTGCACCATGTAGTCTGTTGTCTTGTACATGCTTCTGATGTCTGGCTTAATCGAGTCTGGTTGTTGCAATCTGAATGCATGTGAAACTCGATCACTTGTTTGGTTCTGGTCTTTGTGTACATGGGCATTGCAACCATCTCTGTTGGTTCAGTTATGAAGTCTTGTTCTTGTTGTTATGTAGTGTCGAAGCTCTATAATGCTTCATGCTCAGATGTAATCAAGTCTTTATTTGTTGTTTGGAGTTTTTTCTGGTCAGTTGAGGTATGGTACTTCATGTTGTATGTTGTGTTCAATTGAGTCTATCTGGTGGGTTGTTGCGGTGTTGTTTTGTGTTGATGTTGCACTTGGTTGCACTGTCCTTTCACTGTTTTGTTGTGGTCTTGTTGTCTTTTACCTTCATATGTATTCACCGGGTCTGGTTTGGTCTTAACTATTTATTTGCTGGGAGTTCATTCATGTTGAACTTGAAGTCTTGATTGCATATGAGAATCATGTGTACATCCATTTGCTATGTCTGGTGCAGTTGCATGTTTGCCGCGACTGGTCTGTTTTGGTCTGAAAAAATATGTGCATACTTTATCATGTGATCATGTTGAACTCCATAGAGTCTTGTTTACTTAATGCCTGGTTTGTTTTTTGAGTTCAAGCCTCATTTTTTTCTAGTCATCATCTTTTCATGCCTCTTCTTTATTGAGTAACTCACTGCCGAGTTGTTTTGGTGTACATGATGCCTCTTGGTTGAAATTTGAGATGCTGAGGCAATGCACATGTGTACGTGTACACATGTGTATAAGCAGGCTCTTGTGCTTATGTTGTGACTTTATTTGTATTGCACCTGAATATTTGCACTTGAGTTGAATCCAACTTTTGGTTGGGTTTGACCTTGAGCTCACCTGTCCCTGCAATTTTATCAAGTGTATATCGGTGTGCACAGCCTTGTGACATGTATAGTGATACACTGTGCATGTTACAAGCTATTTGTGTAAGATGAATTCAATGAATATGGTACAAACATCCCAAATAACTGAGGCAAATAAAATTTTCAAACACACATTTTATCGTACACTACAAAATATTTCTTTTTTAATTTTACCGCGTTAGTGTTTATTTTGCAACTAATTCAGATGCTAGATATAGGCTAGAAAAAGTCGAAGATAAAAATACGAGTGTGAGTGAATATGTGGTGAGGTGAAAGTTGTAGATTGAAAGATGTGTTGTAATTGAAAATGTATATATGTACTAAGAGCTCAAATTTGTACTATTTAAAATTGTAATAATATATTTATTTGAGTATGAATTATATGTTATTTACTTTATTATCAAATATTTATTTAATTATGTGAAAAATAAAATATTACAATAAAAAATACATTTAAAATGAATATATATATGTGTGTGTGTGTGTTTATCATCATCAAACAAAAATCATATACTATCATATTCGACAGAAATAAATATGAAAAGATATTTAAATCTTTTAATAAAAGTGGAAAATGACATTAAATTTATATTAATATAAGAACTAAACACATGAGATAGTAAAGGAATATTATGAGCAATTGAAGATTGGAGGCATAATAATTAAACAAGTATGAATATATATAGACATACATATGTATGTATATATGTATGCATGTATGTAGCCTCTAGTATGTGTTTATGACATGTGTAAATTATTAAAGTTAGTAAATAATTTAGATAAAATGAGAATCGAATAGTCTATAATGATATGCCTTTATTACCACCAAAGACAACACTTAATACATCCTCAGTATTCATGTGTCGATCATTTAGTCGTCCGAAAGACGGGTCATTAAGGTTGAAAGAAAAAAAAGATGGAAGAGATGAAAATAAACAACACAAAATCTCACAACAGAATAACATGTATTACTCAGCATAACATACTACAAAGTCATTTCAAAAATGTCACATCAGAGTCATACTAATACATATTTTGCCATAGGACAGTTATAACAGTCTGTCCCTACCAAACTGATATAACATACATATAATACAATGGAAGATAATGTAATAACTAGCCATCGATGAAGCCATCTGCTCCAAGCTCATTCAAAATGAATTTGCAAAAAACCTGAGCTACTTGGCTGCTCATTCAAATTTGAGCACCCAAGAGTTTAGGAAAAAGAGAAAATAAACCCCGGGTCAGATATGGGTCTAGTGTGAGTAAAGCATTAGTCTTTAAATTTATAAAAACCTTTAAATCAAAGGCACCTTGTAAGACCACGTCGTACATAAACATGGATGGGTTTTTTACCTTACGATAACCGAAACATTTGTATGTAATAATCCAGTGATATTATAATAATGTCCATGGTTTCAAATAAATGACAAAATAGTTGAAATTGTTACCATATTAAACTCTAGCATACTAGGATCTAAAATCAAAACCCTAAAAGCACGTATTGGAGATTGGATTCCATAGTGTGGCAAGTTAAGGGACTACCTTTCGATGGTACATCCCTAGAAAATGCACTGGAGTTTGATAACAACTTCTTATACCCCTACTACAAAGAGTCGGCTGTCCATTTAACATGACAAACTGGATTACCTCATCCCCTTTGGACACCGAGGCCATATACTACCATGGTGTTTGCATGCAAAACAACTCAAATATGGACAATCTAGAGTGGGGTGGCAGCTCTTAATGGTAGCTGACCACAAGCTCTGCTGCATACCATGTTTTTGTCATTCCTCATTTTGTGAGGCTCGTGAGGTCACGTCTTCACCTTCTTCCTCTTAGCATACCATCTTGGAATGCTAACACTACTCTCCATGCAGATATACAATGCCAACATTCATCCTTTCAAGCTGTTCTCGAATCAAACAAATATTCCACATCACCATCTTCTATTTTGGAATCACCCTCGGGAAGAATAGTGTAACTCCACATCATACTTCAATATGATTTGGAATCGTTCCTTATTAGTTTAGAGTGGTTCGAATAAATATGGAGACTGGTGTCTCCAAAACTAAGCATCGGCTAACTCAATTCTGGATCTTTTGAAAGGATGCACTAAGCAGTTAAGTCCTCATCGGGGAATTCTAATATACTCAACATACCTCCTGAGTCAGAACAGGTCCAAATTGATAGCCGGTTATTTAACTATCAAATAAACAAGACCAACAAATTCAATTTGAGATTTATTTATCCATAGCAGTCATTAAGCCTCAAATTTTTTATATTCAATAGATCACTTTTCAAAATGATTGTCTAAAACATTCATATGCTTATCTCTCTGACATAAGTATATTCACGAAACATTTGTGAATAACTTTCTACTTCCAAATCATGTTAAAAAGATTAATCTACTGTTGTTTAAATTAGAGGTAAGGACAACCTTAAACACCATTCCCTCGATGTTAAGTGTGGAAAGGATGTTTCATACCACCATTTTTAAAAGGTCGGTTTAGAGAAACTCATATCTCAAATTAATTGTATACTTCTTTCTATAAATTCTTTTTAATCAAATATATTTCATTCATGAAATATCTTTACTTGAAATCCAAACCCATTTCAAAATACTTTACAGACTTTTAAATTCATTTATAAAACCCTTTTATAAATATTCAAAATCGTTTATATGAATGGTTTTTATAAATATCCAAACTTTTTTTATAAACTCGTTTTATGAATACACAAATCATTTTCTAAAAATTCTTTTATAATACCCCAAAATCATTTATAAACTTCTTTATAAACCTTTCCTATTTAAACAATTTCCTAAATAACCTTAATCAAATTAGATTCCTTTAATATTAAATCCATTTTTTAGATCTCCCTTTTTTATGGAATCTTCTTTGCTTAAAAACTCAAATCCATTTACCCAAAACACCTTATAAATTTCCAAGTTCCTTTATAAAGCACACTATAAAATAATTCTTTTTGTAGCATACAAAACCACTCCCATTAGTTAAAAAAAATCTTCAGTAAAACTATTTATCAAATCATTCTTTAGATAACTTGTTTAAAGTGCAATAACTTTGAAACCATTTCAAAAAGAAAATGAAATATTTACATGTGCAAAATCAAATAGAGACTTAGTGACCACAATGGTGCTTTTAATTTTGTTTTACTTGTCCAGTTAACATGGCATCACATAACGAAAGTTATATAAGGGACCGACACATAACAATCAATAACCTTAAGCAGTTAATTGTAGTAGTAGAATGGCATTTTGTTCTACTAATAGATGTCATATAGTTTTCATAATCATATGGGGTTACTTAAGGGTAAGTGACACAAAAATCCCTTGATTTAAAACAAATTTGAAAAGAAAACCGTTTATAACAAAACTAATTACTTAAACTCAAAGTGATTTTTAAAATAAATTAAAACCCTTATAAATAAGAATCAAATCCCTGTTAAATAGTAAGTAAATTCTAATTAAAAGTAATTAAACTTTAATTAAACCTTATTGAAACATAATTAACTTCAATCAAAGATTAATTAAATAAAACCTCTTTTTAAAATAATAATTATTTAAAAATTATCTTAAATAATTAATTAACTAACGATTAATTAATCTTTAACTAAAAATTAAATAATAATTAACTTAATTAAGTAACAAATCATGATTAACTTAATTGATTAACATTTAAGTTTAAAAACCATTATTAACTAATGATTAAGTACTAACTACCTTTATTAATAAATAAATTAAATTATTGTTCTCTAATTACTAAATTAAAGTTGGAATATATTTTCTAAAAACATTTTAAGTTAAAACAAGTTTAGATTAGAAAAATAGTTAGATTTTTCGAAATACGCGTATAACGACGATCGTTATGCGGACCCATAATTTTCAAAACTTGAAGTTTTGATTTTCTAAGTTTTAAAAAACTTGAACTTTGAACTCTTGTCTTCTTTAAAACTTGAAATTAAACTTTTGAAACCAAATTAAAGATTTAAACTTGAAAGCTTTTTGACTTTGAAGACAAAAATCAAACTTTCGACAAAAAGTAGATTCTACGTTGCTTTTGGTTAGGAATTGCTATCTTCATGTCATGAACCCATATGCAATAAATACAACGTTCAAACATAATATCATATCATAACATTATAGCATAGTCATAAACAACGTATTACTTCACAATACCAACTAACTTTTCCAATATTCAAGTTAAAATCTTCGTCTTTAACTCAAACTTCGGCATAAGCAACCAATACCAATCAATATGTATATATATATATGTGTGTATATATATATATATATGCACATGCATACACAACATATAACATCACCACATACTTAAGCGACATTTTAACTCATACTACAAAAAAGTTAGTAACCTAAATTTTAAAAACATGAACTTTACTCACAAAACTTGCTCGAAACTAAGCTAAACTCCACCTGAACTTGCACTAGACCTAGAGCTTGCACCTAGCTTTGAAAATTATGGATCTTTTTGGGCTTGGAGGGCTTGAAGTGGCACGACCTGGGCTATTATTAGGCTCGGCCTTGAATGGTTTGGGGAGAGGTGTGGTTGCTTTGTGAAAAGGAGAGTTTAGGAATTTAAACGGAGCGCTTTAAGGTATTCTTTGAAATGTTTTTACTAACCTTTTATCTTAGGAATTTAATGAGGAGTCCATGAAAGTATAGAGGAGCTTAAGAAGAAGATGTGAAAAAATGAAGAATGGAAGTTGTAAAGGGAAACACATGAAATGGAAAGGGTATTTATAGTCTTAGAAAATTACTATAATATAAAAAGTGATTAGAATTAAATATACACAGATGCATTCACTCCACACGTCCCACCATGCTTCCCTCCATACATCCCCCCAGGCCATGTTGTAGGGTACTTAAGGTATGACATAAGATTATATATATATATATATATGCCTTTTATAACATAATTTGTCACATCCAAGCTTAGGTATAAATACAAATTTAAATTTATACACACACACACACACACACAAGTTAATATACATAAGTATACTTAATTAATACTAATCCTAACATATATAAATGTGTGCATGTTGGACCAAGTGTGCACAACATTTCCGATGACTTTCGAGTGTGGAAAAGTCAAAATTTCAAAAAACATTCTTCGATCACATTTTCTATATTTATTTGAACTATCTATTTTGGTAAAAAAAAATTTGAAAACTATTTTGTCATCATTATTAAATAATTATAATAGGTTTATTTGCTAATAAAGGTCCATTTAGTAATTATATAAAATATATTAAAATTGCCTATTTCAAAGTGGCAAAATTCTAGGTTGTTACAAATCTATTTTACCATCATTTGTTATTATTTAAAAGAGTCATATTATTTTTAACTTATAGAACCTATTATTTGAATACTTAAATTCTATTAAATATTCGCAAATCAGGGCAGTAAAATTCTAAGTCATTGCATAGTCATTAAAATGGATTGGAATGCGAAGTCGATAGTGCTGCACAACAGAAGTCTGCCCACCCTAAGAGGCTACCTATAGTTGTGTAAACGTTATACTAATGTAGGACATATCTAATTGTAGGACATGTGGAGTTATATGTGTTTGCATGTAGGTGAGGGATACCCAAGTAGGAAGGTTCGCCTCGGTAAAAATGTCAAAGGACAAGTATATTGTGTTTCAACCTTTTAAGAGGTATTAAGTAACAAGTAGTTATTATGTTAATTGCGTTAGGAAATCCAGATGGGATGATGAGCAAGGCTCATCACCATGTCAGCATATGTTGTACCATATTCCATAGTAGGAGCTATATATAGGTCGAGAATGTCATCCTGAATGGTCAACAGAAAGATAAGGGTTATGCCAAAACATCTACACCTCCTACACGTAAATGATGTTTAGGTTATGCACCATCATAATTATTTGATAGTTTATTAGGGGAAAAGATAAATAATCCTTATGGAGGTCTTTCAAACTAGATAGGATACAGCTAACAATTGTGACGTCATTATTTGACACTACGGGAATTCCTTGGTATGCACAACGACGAGGCCGTGATACTGTGTTGATGATTGATCCTAACAAGGTGCTAGGTTATGGATAATAATGGGGATAGTAACTTGATCCAAAGGCAGTTGTAGTACTTATACATACACACATATGTAGTTATATTCAACTTTGAGTAGGTAGTGCGTATCGTACCTGCATGTGGAGTCGAGATGACCAAGTAAAAATAAAAGACATAACATGTAATAGAAGGCAATTGGCATAAACTAGTGTTATGTATAAAGTGTGTAATTTTCCATTCACCAAAACATTGATTTGAACCCTTCCTCATTACAACCCACGAAATAGTTTAGAGGGATATGTACAAGGCGGGAAAATTAAAAGGACTTATTTCCTTATGCATGCTCGACACTGATAAAGACACTAGATATTGGGATATCAATCTTGGTTAGCAACTATAAATTTTATTATACTTTACCATTCTGCTGTGATTTTATATCGATAGTGCTCTGATATTTATTTATTTATTTACAGGATAGAAAATCAACGATCCATACTTTTGAGGACTTGGGTTATCGATTTAGCGAAAATTCAGGCCTACTGGTGTGTGAGTTGTCACATCAATCAAGCAAGTAGGCTCAAGCATGACCCATCCTTGGCCTAGCCTTTGTACGCCCACCTCCGCCTTGTCCAAGGAAGTCCTCATGGTTGCCTTGTACTCGGCCGTGCACCATCTTTCCAATATGGTCCTTAGCAAAATTCATAGTTTCTTTAATATCATCGATAGCCAATCAAACAGCTCCACAAGATTTGTCACATAAGCACTTAGTTAAAGAAAAGTTGTCCATACACATATCTAATGCACAATAGTTAGGCGGCTAAATGATATGGCTTACAATTAGCATCAAATGTGCATTTAATGCCAAATCTGCACATTAAATATGAAACCCACATCTGGTACAGAGTAATGGGTATATTCTCATCCACCGTACATCTTCTTACACTTTAATAGCTATCCTCCTTCCATCCTTGTTTCCATATCAATGGTCAGGCTTTTTCCCATTAGTTCTACAACTCAATCTCAACCGTCCATCGTCCACTTTAGCTATTATAAATATCCCTTGCATTGCAACTTTAAAGGGGTGGAATATACAAGGGTTTTGGATACTGCATATAATTCAGGGCTCTTGATATCGCAAGTCCTTAAGGTTATACAGCTTTATTAGTCTTAATTGCTTCCTACTTTCTTACTATTATCTTGTAATTTTTGGTAGTTATAAGAGAAGTATATAGTAAGATAACTTCATGGTGGACATAGATTTTTTTTTTGAACCACTCTATATCTTATGTTATTTACCTTCAGCTGCATACTTAACTCATCATTTTTCACTTTAATCCTAGTGTTAATAAGTAACCTTTGCAAATTAGTCAAACTTCGAACTTAGCTAAATCTCTAATCAACATTTCGGTGCTAGAAGGAGGGCCTCCTATAAAGATCTCGCCATTTCATGCTTTTCTACTCCGTAAAGACCTGATCTAACATGTTGTCATGGACAATCTCCCACCATTTGAAGGTAACAACTCCAAGGGGCATAAAACCAATGGTAACACTCCTGCCAGTGCTGCCTAGCCCAATCCATGCATCAACAAAGAATGCAATGTGCTGTGATACTACAGCCATCGAATGTGGGTTAGGTGGCCCATGAAGTGAATGGCTTCAAGGCGCAACTAGATGCTCAAGCCACTGTAAACTTTGTCCCACTAGCTCCTTTGATGGTTGACTTGGTCGAACTGCTTGTTTCTTGGCCCATGCCTCCCGGTGGGTATGTTTGGTGCTAGAAGTAGGGCCTCCACTAAAGTTCTCACCTTTCTACACTTTTCTACTCCGTAAAGACCTGATTTAACATGTTATCATGGATAATCTCCCACCATTCGAAGGTAACGACTCCAAGGGGCATAAAACTAATGGTAACACTCTCACTTGTGCTTCCTAGCCCAATTCAGGCATCAACGAAGAAATAAAGTGTACTATGATACTATAGCCATCAAACGTGGGTCAGGTGACCCACGAAGTGAATGGCTTGAAGGCACAACTAGATGCTCAAGCCACTATAAACTTTGTCCCGCCAGCTCCTCAGATGGCTGGCTTGGTCGACCTGCTTGCTTCTAGGCCCATGCCTACCGGTCGGTATAGACTATTGAACACAATCGAAGACTAGGAGAGATGGTACCTGAAACTCCACTTATAGGCATTCGTGTCCTTCCAAGAAGTTATACTACACATGTGCCTAGTTGCATTGATCTCGTTCTAGATGTGGCTTTTCTTATATAGCTAATTCGTCGTCATTCCCCTTCAGTGGAACGACCAACGGGTTTTATTTGCCCACAAACATCTGATTTTAACTGTCTCAATGGTGGCCCTTTGCTATCAACAAGGCACGAATGACCCTTTTGGCACACTCTAGGTCTCATAGGGGTGTGGTTGGTAATAAATAAAGAGAAGAGTGGGTCATGCATTCAAGATCCCCCTTTGTGCATAGTGGTGATCTCGTACTTGTCATCATTATTCTCCATCTCGTTGTCGATATCCTACTCCTTTATGGCACAGGTTCAGCCCTGAGTCCATGTTTGGCCAGAACATAAGAAGCTGATGCCATCCTTAGGGGAGAAATACATATCCTTAGCCAATAGCTCAATAGAATGTAAGCCCACAACATCGAAGGCAAGATATTCTCAAATGATGAGAACGGGATGCCGTTCTCCGATGATGTCTTGGATGTTTACATCCATCGGCGATATGCTTTGCCACCTATTAACAAATATGCATACCAGTTTTCTAGCTCCAGAAAGTGTATGCTCTTCCCCTACACCCTTTCAAGTCTGGCATACCGTTGGTTCTTGCATCTATGATCGGGCAGTCTCAACTCTTGGGCCCAGTTGTGCATAGATTTCAAGACTTGTCTCTTCATGTCCTTTACCTATGTCATGTTGGTCAGTGAGCTAGGCAATATCAAATATGGTCCTTTTAAAAGTTTGTGGTCATATGTTGACCTCTTCTATAAAGAATCCACCCACGCTGGGGGTGCAAACATGAATAGTTTGGTCATGGCCCTATGTTTAAGGATCAGATTCAAGTCTAAGATATGGAGAGAGCTTCAGAAGTAGCCGACTTTGTCACTAACCGAGTTCTGCCAACGAGCGAATGACATGATGAGGATGGAAGACATGGATCATTTAGACAGCGGCAATGAGGTAAGATGACTTAACCAAGCCAGTCCTTATGTCAGCAACGATTGCTAAAACAACAGTCATCAAGCTGATGCCAAAAGGCATCGGTGACCTGTCCTCAATACGAACCCATACTCAATAATTACTTTCATTTTAATAGGGACATCGCCACAATCAACCTCGTTTCCAGGACCAAGTGCAGCTTCAAAGTCCTACCACTATTAGAGATGGGAAGTAGGAAGAACCTCGCTGTAATGGCTAGTATTGCGAATTCCATTAAATAAATGGCCACTCCACAGTAGACTGCCATCTGTTCAAGGACAAATCTGAAAGGCTCATCTGAGAAGGAATACTCTTCGAGTTTATTCAACATTAGGTTGAGCAAAGAGAGAACCATAAAGAATGGAAACCAGCCTCCATAGCTCAATGGTACTAATATTCAAGCCATTATCATGGTCTTGACTATATGTGATGGCCCGCATGTAGCTAGCACAAATAGAGGGCCTAGTCTCTATATCAAAGAGAAGTGGATATTATCAAGAATCATTGGAATCTTAGGCATCTAAGGCGCCTTGACTAGGATCAAAACGAACAATCAACTTTACTGTTGAAGACAAGAAAGCATTCTCCTACCCTCATCGTGACCCTATAGTCATTACTTTTTCCTTGATCAACTCCAATGTGCATTAAGATTTCATGGATAGAGCATCTTAGCCAATGTCATATTCAAGAACATCTTAAGCTCCCTGCCTCCAACTTCACCTCATGCACCCTACCCATTTATGGCTTTGGGGTGTAATTATTGTTCTGGTAGGCATGACCTCGCTTGTGACAACTTTCAACCAAGGGAATCTCGTTGAAAAATTCCAGGTAAACTTTATGGTAGCTTATTGCCATCTACTCATAATATGTTAATAGGACGAGCAACACTTGTTTAGTTGGAAGCTATCATCTCCTACAACTGCTTTGCCATGAAATTTTTGGTCCAACATGAGGTTGGAGAAACTTGGGGCAATCATAAAAACGCAAGGGAAAGTTATGGGACTTCCATGGGCAAGTAAACAAAGATATTCACTACAGTAAGCACATTTAACATTCGGCGAGTTGTTCTACAGATCCAACGAGTTGGCCAGCACCTTGGTTCTTTCTAAGACTCCCTAACCCTAAAGCATTTGCTTCAGCTCCTTCTATCTCATAGCCAGCCACCTCATCTAAGAACTGGGGGAATTATAACCTCAATTCAGGCCTACCATTACAGATATGTTCTTTCTAGAAACATTTCCATCTATAAATCCATTGATGTCAAAAATGGGCATCAACGCCCAATAGAATCTAGTAGAGATTAAATGAAGAATGAAATTAAACAGAGCAAATATCATAAATGAACACATAGTTTTTTATAGTGGTTTGGCAATCTTGACCTACATTCACTTTATATTTTTATTGATCTTTCACTTGATTTTCATTATAAGAATGTTTGGATCAGCTAGGATCAATTAGTACAAAAGTGAAGAATAAAAATGGCAGAGCCTCGGTTGAAAAAGCATGATCGCTCTTTAGATGCTATACCTATTGTATTTATAGGGGAAGACATGTACAGATAGGATTGAAATTTTGATAGAAGATTTGAGAGACCAAGATGATGTTACCCAAAAATTTACAAGCACATCGAGGCCCATAATAGGGATCAATACCGTTCCATATAAATACATCCAAATTTTCTGTAATCCCTATAGGGAAGCCTCACGATATTAGCTACTTGGTCCCTAAATTTCGTGCAATTCTGACGTAAGGTTTGTGAGATATTGTAAGGAACCGCAAATCCGTACTCCTTGAATAGACACTAATCTCCAGTGATTAACTCAAGATGAACGAAAATACGAACCCTTAGGGTTTTTTAAAAGAAGAAAGAGGGAAGAGGAGGGAAAAGATAGAAAATGGAGAGGAAAGAAAATAGAAAATAGAATGGGACAAAAAGAAAACAACAGAACAACATCAGAATCTCACAATCGCAGCGGAACAACATATAATAGATAAATGAATAATCTTTAAACAAAGAACTATATCAGTTATTACATTACATCACATTACATTACATCAATTCAGAGTGTACAACATCAAACAACATTAAACAGCGGAAAAAGAAATACTATATACTAGTAATACGCCATGCCATCCAACTTGCCTCCAGCAACTCCTGAATATCCAGAATATCCTGATAAACCTTAACTCTTGACTGCCCGTGTGGAAATTGATGGGCACCCAGAGTTTAGGAAGGAAAACAATAAACTCCGAGTCAGTCATGTGACTGGTGTGAGAACTCAAAACAGTTTATTTATCTTTAAAAATCAAAATAGAGGAATATTTTTAAAGTCAATTCGCAATGCTTTTAAAAATGAGACTACCATAAGACCTCCCACCACACACACAATGCAAACGCAGACTTGGAGGAGATTTCTTCTTATGTTAGTCAAAGATGCTTGATACGCATTAAAAAGAACATTTGATATTATTACTAGTGCATAGTGTAGAACAAATCATTTCGAAAATAAAGATATAAATCTTAGCCAGCATAGGTACCATTATATTATGCCTACTATATCTACCATATTAGATGGCAGGTTCTACAACTAAAACCGTACAAGTCTCGTATTGTTTCTTTGGATTTCCAACTAATGGTCAGGCCAAGGAACTTCCCATTGCCACATGGAAACGCCTCTGGAAGGACGTCCCGAGAACCTAACCGGATCTCTGCCAACACAAGGCCGGGTTACCTTTCAAACTAGGTAACAACTGACACGAGTATGCCATCCCCCGGTCCTTTGGGACCTTTATCCGAGCGCTCGTAACCAAAATCACACAATCATAAATAAAGCGTTTCAACATGAGTAAGTATCTGGGCTCCATACCATGATATCACCCTTTTCCAGAAGGAAATGCACATACCCTAAAGGGAGTTACCCCTCATAACCTTGCTGCATCTTTCCTGTTTTGACCATTCCGGGGTGTGAGGCTCGACGAAGTCTCGTCCACAAAGCCACGCTTTGTACAAAAGCTGTGCTTTGGGTCAACAAATGACCATAGAAATGATCACTAAAATAAACGATCAAACAAATGATCATATCACAAATGATCAAACAATGATCATTTCACAGCAACACTCAGCATGTCACATTACCAAATTGGGAATATATTGCTGATAACCTTTAACTACATAACCTCTGAGCTCGTACGTCTCAGAGAAGGGTGTTAAGCTAAGAGAATAAATTCTCCGCCACCAACAAAAATATATTTGAAAGAAATCTGCTTTATATCTCAATTTGTAATGTCAGACATATTATCCATACAAGTCTGTTCCGGGCTCGAACAGAACCGAAGGCACTTACAAAGAAGTCCTTGCAATCCGGATAATCTCTAATCACGTCCGGACTTCCTATCACATAGGGAGTCTCTATACCGTAGCTACTCGGTGCAAAGACAATCGACGAGTTGTCCTTTCACTTTTGAAAATATCTGGTCTTCAACACTGATCTTCAAATGCAATTCATAACGACGTATCACATATTCGGAATGGGTTATACGACCCCATGGTCTTTTCCCGGTTAACCCGAATAGTGAGCGCTTATTCAAAAATAAGTGTGACATTCAAATTCAAACAAATCACAACAAATACCTATTCAAAGGTAAATATTGATAGTCGGTTATTGAACTATCAATGAATATGCACAACATCACCAGATTCCAAATAATTTTCCAAATTATTTATTTTCCAAAATATCTTTACAAGATATATATTTTCAATACTTCAAAAATAAAGCAACGTTTATTTTTAAAACAAATTCCACTTTCTTTTCATTTATAAATTCCATAGTGAATTTACATTCCAAAATATTCATGAATATACGACTTCAATTCGATTTCTAATATTCATTTTCAGTTTATCTTTAAAAAGATAAATTCAAAATATTCACTTAATATTGGAAAAACATTTCCATACTTATTAAAAATAAGTAATTCACAAATCTTTTTATTTTCTACACTTGGAAAATATTCAATATACTTAAATCGAAATTAAGTATATATTTCATTCCTTTAAGGAAATCATTCTCTTAACCATATTTATTTGGGCGAAAACGAATGTTGCGTAAAACATCGTTACGACAACCCAAAATCACTAGTATAGGGATTCGAAATTAAAATAGATATATAAATCTCAGTACTATACAAAACATTTCCTTTCGGAAATCATTTACTATAACAACAATGTTATAGTCCACCATTTCCTTCTATTTCTCGAAAACGTCTATTTCAACAATGAATGTTGAAATCTATGGTTTCGAATCTTAACACATTTTAAAAACATCGTTAGATCGTTTTAATTCTATTTAAAACATCACATCCAAAACATTTTCTTTAACATATTATTCACTATTCAAAAACGTGAATATACTACGTTAACAAATTTCATCGTTTCTATACCTTTTATTTTAAAGGATTATTCACTGTCTAAAACGTGAATATAACTCCATTAATAAGTTACAACAATTTACTTATCAAAATGAGTCGTTTGCGGATTTATAAAACAATGTTTATAAATTCCATTTCTATTTATTTTATAACAACTTCCTTTTATACATCTCCTTTATTAACCTATTCAATTTATAATCTCAATTATAAACCAAACATTCATATTATAAGTCAAATACTTATAATTTATTTGTTTACAAAATCGTTCCTTTAAACTTCATAAATTATAAATCTTATAACTTATAAGATTCATTTATTTATCCAAATCTATTCTTTTAATAACTTTATAAATTTTATAAAACTACTGCTTATAAAATTCCATTTATAACTTCACCGTTTTTATAATTCTATAAATTTCATTCATTTATGAAATTCATTCACAATTCATTCTAACACTTATAAAAACTCGTTTTATAATTCAAATATATTTAATTTATAAATATCAATTTATAAATCTTTTATATAAATCAATTTATATTATTCTTTTAAAACGTCTTTAAACTCCTTTATAATTCCATCAATTTTCTTTGATTTATAAAATAATAAAATTTCATAAATCCTATTTTTAAACTCTTCACCATAAATTCAGAAATCCCAATTTAAACTATTTTATAAAATCATTAACCCCATATTTTTAAAAATCAACTTTTAACTGTATTTCTCAAAAATCATAATTTTTATAACACTAAAAATTATATCGTTATTTATTTAAAATGGATCAATTCCAAAAATATTTTATAACGTATACTTTCCAAAAATCACTTTAAAAATCCTTTTAAAATTCCAAAATTTGGCCCAATGATGCTACACACCAAATAGTCAATCACGACTACAACGACATCATATATCGATATGATAATCAACGAATATCAAAATATCCATAATCAAATAAATACTGTTGAGGAATCCAGTTGGATCACTCCAACCTGTTTCCTGCATCCAAAGATGTTAGCACAATACCAATTCCGTTGCAGTACGGAATTATCGCGGTATATGGGATTTAAAATATTATCCGCTATTATACGGCGCAATAGGGTCTCATACGCTATATAATGCGGGAAATCAACTCCAAGTACATAAATAATACCAATTTCACTTATTGATATTTAAAATTAATTAAATATTCAAATTTTAATTAATAAAAATTCTGGGTCGTTACAGATATCGCATTTGCTATGAAATACTGTTGCTTGAATTCTGATTTCTGTTGATCCCTTTAGAGGGGTAGGTACAGTTCCCACCAACTTGCTCCAAATACCATGCGATCCCTATGGGGTATTTCAAATGTCCTAGTTAGCATATATTCCAAGTTTCATGTTGATAGCATTTGTAGATTTTGAGTTATTGACCGATCATTGTTGCAATATGTAGTGAAAGCTGAATATGGACGATCCATTTTATCTTGATTCCTTTTATACCGATCTATATTGATAGGTGAAATAATTTGTCCATAACTTGAGCACATGAATTTTAAATGGCTTAAAACTTGAAATGTAGCCTCATGGGGCCTTCCTTATCACTCTATATCGATCTTACTAAGTTTGGGACAAAAATTGAGGATACGTACTGATTTCCTAGGGAAAGGGATATGCACTAATCCCCCACCTAAGAGATGCATTATTCCATACTTAGAATATTTTGAAGTGTCTATCTCTTAGCCTCGGTTGATCATCACTTCATATCATTGCCTGCTTTTATCTTCAAGTCCAATAATCATCCCTTCGGGCTGTCTTCCTCGATGATCGTCTAGTTTAACTTGTCTAGTCAGTCTAAATATAGCCAAGCCTAAAGGCCAGGTAGCACTTGCCCTCCAAAGTATGTCTTGTTACGTACATGACGTGCTTTGCATTGAAGCAAGTTAGAGTAGCCGAAAAGAATTCCATCCAGTTTCCTGAATAGTCATTATCCTTTCATTGAATTATCTTCCTAAGTGTTGTATCTCTCTTTGATCATTAAAATGCTTAGTCGATTTCTGATAGCATAAATTATAGGTTGTATTCTGTCAGTTGTTATTTGTACCTGGTTTTATGAAGCTAGTAAGCTTTGGCTATCCGATCCAGTCTTTTCTTTAATAACTCTAGGTGAAAATCAAATTTCTGTCAATTTCTAGAAATTGAATCTTTTGAATATACACGTGCGGGTTCAGGTACACGTTCTTGTCATTGGCTCCCAAATGCGTTTGTACGCTTACGAATTGTCACAAATTCCTTCTAGTTTGATTGCAATTGGATTGCAATCCTTATTTATATATATTTTATAATGAAATAGGGGTTGTAAAAAGTCATTCGATGAGAGGGGACTTCATGTTCTACATAGATGATGGCCTCGGAGCCGTAAGCATGGGTGAATGGAGTAAGGCCAGTCATGGACTTATAGGTGGTTCTGTATGCCCATAATGCTAATGAGCATTCATCGATCCACTTGCCTCTATCCTTTTCCAAATGTGTCTTCAAAACGAACTTTATAATTTTTTTCATAGCTTCAACTTGTTCATTTGCTTGAGGGCGAGCAACTATCACAAATTTCTTTTTAATATGGTGCCGATGGTAGAAGTCTTTAAATTCAGCGCTATCGAATTATGTTCCATTATCAGTTTTAATGGTTTATGGAAGGCCAAAACGACTGATGACGTTCCAAACAATGAAGTTGATTGTTTTCTTCATCGTGATCATGGTTAAAAGTTCTACTTCAACTAATTTGGTGAAGTAATCAATTGCTAAGATGGTGTATTTTGCTGCACCTTTAGAATCAGAAAGAAGCTGATGATGTCAATACACCAAGTGGCAAACGACTACGGAGTGACCGTTTCAGTAATTTTCATCGACAGAGGCCTTTGGAATTTTTGCAAACATCTACCACTCATCGCATTGAATAACGTGATCGACTGCATCTTGATTGACAGTTGGCCAGTAATACCCTTAGTGGAGTATTTTCTTTGTCAAGGTTTGTCGTCTGGTGTGATCATCGCATTCTTTATCATAGACTTCTCTCAATACTCATTTGATTTCATCATGGATGATGCATCGAAGTAGGGGAATGAAGAAAGCCCTTTCTATACATGACTCCTTGAATTGTAACGACCTAGAATTTCTAGTCGTGAATTTTGAACATTTAATTCATTTTTAAATGTTAGATGTGGATTTTGAATTGATTTTGAAATAAGGATTTTGTTAAATCAATAGAAATTAGTTGTAATTTTCAATATGGCAATTCAATTGAAATTTGAATAACAATAATTTAATATTGGAATTGGGATAATTGGTGAATCTGGATATAAATAGATACGAAATTGGTTTCTAAAATTTATTTTAAGTCTATTTGAATCTAAATAGCGATGTTGGACTTTTGGATGGAATCAAAAGTCGATAGGTTTAAGATTTGGGATTTTATATTAATTTAATAATGGAATTTAGTATTATAATAATGCAAATAATAAGGTTTTGGTTCGAAGTGAATCAGAATAGTTTCTAATGTAAATATAAATTCTATACGATTTATAATAGAGTTAATAAAATTTTAAAAGTGAAATTTTAAGATGATTTCGACGACTTTGAAAATCGCTCGAATTTATCGACGAGTTAAAATAGCCTTCCGGGGCACAGTCTCGGAATTCGACGAAACCTATTCCATTGGTTCTGTAATAGTTAGTTATTATTGGATTTCAATTTTCATAGCAATCGGAGTTGTCGTTTGACCTTGGCAGCTCAAACGCATAGAAACTATTTTAATCGATTTAATTTTAAAATTGATCGTTTATTTCCATAACTCGCGTATATGATCGAATTAGCCTTCGAAACACGTTCCATTGTGTTCGGAATGCGGGTAAAATTTTATAAACGCCAGGCGACACGTGCGATTTGGAATTCGTTTGAAAAGTCATGTGATTTGTGAAAAATATCATTAAATTAATATATTTATACACGTTTATATGCTCAATTTCTTAGGGCCGAAACCCTAGAAACAACATAGCCGCCACTAATAATGTTAATGGCCGAAATTTTTCATGATTTTCTTCTCGATTCCTCACGATCTGTTCGATATTGTCAAAAACTTTCAACTACCTAAATCTAGAGTTCGCCGAGAGCTTTAGATCTTTACGACCGAGATCTCGTTCGTCGACCTGAGGATGAGTATAGGGGCTGCGTTCGTGGGGTGTTTGCGCACGTTTTCCTATGCTATGGAGGCACCGAGTTCGCGCGCGTTTCAGGTGGGAGTGGAGTCAGCGTGGCGCTTCGTCACGGTGGTAGTTGATTGTGGTCTAGTCGAGTAGATGGTGGGCGGTTTCTAACCCTTGTTGGAGATGATGGGTGCAGATTCAACCTGGAAACGAACGCGAGAAGAAAGAAGAAGAGTGGTCTTGATCTGGGTATGGTATCGAACGACCGATGTTTATTATAAAAAAAAGAATTTTGTTTTAATTATATATATATACAAATTTTTATAACTTGAATATCTTTGACATGCGTGGTCAGAATTCAACGAAACTGGCGACGCCGGAATCACAGAGACGAGTGCTACGCAGTGGAGCAATTCGGGGATCATTCCAAGCAAGTAAAAATTTAGGTTAAATCGAACACCGTTCGATTTAATTTAAATTTGAACACTCGTCGGAAATTCAAGATGAGTTAATCTCACTCACATCTGGGTACCCGTTAATTTAAATAGCCAATATTTAAATGTTTGATTGGTTGATTAGCAGAATATGATAATTATTATCAGATTGAATCGATATTTATTAGTTGTGCTAATATTTATGGATGTAGGGAAACAGGTTGGAGGGATCCAACTGGATTCCTCACAAATAGGAATTTTATTTATATTCTATGATATATCTCATTGGTAAATTTATTTTATCTATGAGTCTGTGAATGAAGATAAGCGTTATGGATTATACCGCTTATCGATGTTGATATGATTGAATTTGTGATGGTCGATGTTATGCACTATTATGTTAAACCCCTGGACTACACTATACACACACGAATATGGATTGCACATAGAAATTGATTAAGTCATAGGTTTTTGAAATAAATTTAGAATTGAATTTTTGAATCCAAATGGTTTTGGAAATAAATCGGATTTAAAGTGGAAAAACTTTTGAAAAGGAATTTCAGAAAATAAAAGTTATTTTGAATAACTTAATTTAGTTTTGAAATTTGATTTAAATTTGAATTAATTTTTTTTTGAAAGTGAATTCTATGTTGTGAACTTATGATTTTAAAAAGGTTATATATGTTTACATGAATTTAAACCATTTTAGAAGTGTTTTTTTGGGAATTTGAATTAACCCAAAGATTTTAACTTGTATAAATGAAATCGGATTTTTCCGAAATAAAAACTATTTGTTTTCAAACGATATAAACTTTCATATAAGAAATGAATTCCCAATTTGTATTAAAGGAAGTTCAAGTTGAATTGAAAATGGTTTTCCAAGTTATGAATGAATATTTGGAAACGGGTTTTGGAAGCTATAAGTTAAATCTTTGATTTAAAGGTTAAATGAGCTAATCCAATTGAGGTGGAAATTGTTTTGAAATCCATGAATGGATCTTTGTGAAACTGGGTGAACTTTGTGGAATAAATCTTTTTGTTGAAAGATTTGAAATGGTACTTTGTTTAAACCACTTGAAAGAAAGATTTGAATTTTTAAGTTGTGACTTAACTGAAATCCCATATCCATATGTTTTTAAATATTACGCTCATTATTCGGTTTAGCCGGGAGAGGACTTTGTGTCATATAATTTCGAATAATGGTACGACGTTATGGATAGCATTTGAAGACCGGTAGTGAAGATCGGGTATTTGCATGAATGATAGGATGACCTATCGATTGTCTCTGTACTGAGTAGCTACGGTATAGAAATTCCCTAAGTGATGGGAAGTCCGATCGAGATTGTGGATACCGGATTGCAAGGGCTTCTTTGGAAGTGCCTTCGGTTCTGTTCGAACCCGAAACAGACTTGTATGGTTGTATGTCAGACACTACACCTCTGTGGTGGAAAATTTATGCTCTTAGCTTAACACCCTTCTCTGAGACGTACGAGCTCAGAGGTTATGTAGTTGAAGGTTATCAGCGGTATACTCCCAATTTGGTTGTGTAGCATGCTAAGTGCTGCTGTGTGTTGATGATCATTTGTTGATCATTTGTGATCAAAGCATGACTTTCGTGTAAAGCGTAGCTTTGTGGACGATACCTCATCGAGCCTCTCAAGCCGGTAATGGTCGAAACAGGAAAGATGCGGCAAGGTTTCAGGGGTAGCTCCCCTAGGGTATGTCCATTCCTTCTGGAAAAGGGGGGGTATCATGGTATGGAGCCCAGATACTTACTCATGTGGACACTGTAGTATATTTATTACTGTGTGATGTTGTTGGTGTAGAGGATCCTCAGATAAAGGTTCTAAAGGACTGGAGGTGGCATATCTTAGGTTTTACTTCCCAGGAAGGGGGTAACTGGCCTTGTGTTGGCAGAGCCCCGGGTAGGTTCTCGGGATGTCCCTCAAGAGGCGTATCCATGTTGCAGTAGGAAGTTCCTTAGCCTGACCATTTGTTGGAAATCCAATGAAACGATACGCGCCCTGTATGGTTTTAGTTGTATAACCTGCCATCTACTTATGGTGGCGCCCCACTGTTTGGATAGTAGCTATAGTAGGCATACAATAATGGTTGTATGCTGGCTAAGATTAATATTATACTTTCGAAAAAATTTCTGCACTATGCACTAATGATAATATTAAAAAAAGATTTTGCATATTAAGCATGTTTGACTATCATAAGGGGAAATCTCCTCCAATTCTGCGTTTGCATTGTGTGTGGTGGGAGGCCTTATGGTAGTTCCATTTTCCAAAAAGCATTGCGGATTTCTTTTCCTTTTCTTTGTGCAAATAATTGTTTTTGAGATCTCACACTAGTCCTATGACTGGCCTGGAGTTTATTGTTCCCGTTTTAAACTCTAGGTGCCCACAATTTTCCACACGGGCAACCTAGAGTCAGGTTAGCATTATTCGGGAGCAAAAATCGAAAAAGAGACGCTGTGGATATCAGGAGCAAGCTGGATGGCGAAGCGTATCACTAGTATAGGTTATATTCTTTTCCGCTGTTTGTTGCTGTAACACTCTAATAATGCAATGTGATGTAATGTAATAACTGATATAGTTCTTTGTTTTAAAGATATCCATTTATCTATTATATTTGTTCTGCTGCAATATGTGAGATTCTGTTATTGTTTCTGTTTCTTCTTCAATCTTCTTCTTCTTTAAACCCTAACGGTTCGGTTTTCCGGCATTCGACTGTTCGGCATTCGATACAGTGGACGTATTGATGTCGACTTTCGGACGTCGAGAAATTGGACATGTTACATGGATGATGTAGCTTTGAAGCTTTGAGGATGATTTGTTGTTTTTCATTCCTCCATTTAGGAAGAATTCCCCATTTTAAATAGTCTTTGATAGGAGTCATCCATGACTCCTTTTCCGGATCCGTCTCCAAGATCCATTCGATCTCCATCTGTTAATGCTTGGAATGTTAAGTACTTCAACAAGGATAAAGTCTATTTATTGCGCAGCCCAACTGGCCAGCTTGGCCAGTAACTCAGCTTTTTCATTTTTTTTCTCTAAGGATGTGTGTAATGATGTAATACTAGAAATCAGCTAGTAGCTCTTGGACCCAGTTGAGATAAGAAGCAAGACGCTGCCCCATAGCAAGATAATCTCCCTTAACCTGGCATACCAGTAACCGGAATCATGAAAGAATTGTAATGTTTTCACTTTCGGTTTTCTGGCAAGCTTGAGCCCAGTAATCAGAGCTTCTTATTTGGCTTTGTTATTTATTATAGGTAAGTCAAGTTTCATGGCATACTAGATCGATCATTCCTCAGAAGTCACTAACGTGACTCTAGCGCTAGATCATTGGTCATTGGATGCTTCATTTATGTACATTTTCCATCGGTTGGTCGGTTCTCCCCTACTCTCTCTGAAGAGCCACCTGGCGCAGTGAATTCTGCTATGAAGTCTGCAAATGTCTATCCTTAGATAGCTCTCTGAAGGAGATAAGCAATATCAAATTGGCTTAGTTCAATATTCCATTTGAGTAGTCTTCCAAACGTCTTAGGTCATTTTATGACTTCTCATAACGGCTGGTCGGCATAGATGTTAATAGGGTGAGTCTGAAAGTAAGATGGGAGCTATCGTTATGAAATCAACAAGAATTCACGAAATTTTGTAGCTTCAGTTAGTTTCCTCTTAGTACCTATCAATCACTTTGTTACATAATATATTGGTCTTTGGATCCAGTTCTCTCGGCATAGCATTGCGGCACTTATGGCGTGTACCAACATGGCTAAATTGATGTATAAATTTTTATGATCCACCGGCTTTAACAAGATGTGAGGTCTCTTTAAATGGTTCACCAAAGCTTGGAACGCATCTTTACAATCTTATGTCTATTTAAAATTCCTTTTCCATCTCCCGATCAGGGTGTAGAAGAGAGTACACGTGTCGATGGCCCTAGAGATGAATCGACTTAGGGCAATGGCCTTCCTATTTTGAGTCAATACCTACTTGATTGTCTTCGATACCTAAATGTCTTTGATTGCCCGAATCTTCTTAGGGTTGGCTTCGATTCTACGAGAGTTGAACATTAAACCCTAGAACTTCCCTGATGCAGTGCCGAAAGAGCATATCAAGGGACCGAGTTTCATTCCATTTATTCGGATAAAACTAAACAACACCGCTAAGTCATCGATGCGGTCATTTGATCATCGTGACTTCACAAGCATATCATCCACATATACTTATGTTGATCACCCAATCCGATCTTTGAACATCCTATTGACTAGTTTCTAGTAAGTAGCTTCAGCATTATTTTGTTCAAACGATATCACAATATAACAATATAGCCCTAAATCGGTAATGAAGCTTATGTGCTTCTTGTTGAGGACATGCAACAGGATCTGGTTGTACTCGAAGTAATATCCATAAATGAAAGCAATTCATATCCAGCTGTTGAGTTTACCAACTGGTCGATCCTCGAAAGTGGAAAGATATCTTTCAAGCATGCCTTGTTTAGGTATGAGTAGTCGATGCATGATCGCTACTTTCCATTGTGGTTTCTCACAAGAACTGGATTGGATACCCATTTCGAGAAGTGGGTGTCATTGGTAAACCTTTTGTTTTTGAGTTTATGCACTTCCTCTTTAAATGTAGCAAATCCCTTTGGATCCATGCCGCGTTGCTTTTGTTTCACTAGGACATGCCTTGGGTCAATATTCATTACATGGCTACCGATAGTCTATGAGATCACACGCATGTCGAAATGGGTCCAAGCGAACATATCAAGGTTAATTCGGAGAAAGCTAGCTAATTCCTTCATCATAATTGCATTGAGCTATGATCCATTCTTTAGTACCTATAATGGGTCGCCATGACTGACAGTAATTTCGATTATCAATTTAGTGGGTGTGGCATTGGATTCATTGAGTTCAAATGTAACTATTTTGCGTAACAGTCAACATGAAATTCGGTTCGGACGGTTAATGATGATGGTTATCCAGAGTCTTGTCATGAGTTATTAAGTTTGACAGTGAAGGGCTCTAGATGCTTTGAGCAATAATCTGCAATGGCCAAAGATCAAGCTTAGAAGCACGTTGAAGGGGTCAGCCTCGAGTTGCATGCAGCTGCATAGCTGACTCTTGCTCTGAGTTTGAATCTGCTTGAGTATTCGAGTAACGTGCTTTCCATTCAATGTACTGGTTGTCATTTAGGTTGCAATCACAGTCATTTTCCTTTGAGCTTGGGCATCGATTCAATAATCCTATCTCTAGGATCCTTTTGGTCGTAGCCTCGAGTAGTTGTAAATGCTATATAATAGTTACAATATTGAGCCATCGAAGCCGGTCAATGGATGACCACACTTCTGCACCTGGTCTCAGGTTGATAAATGTACTACGTGGATGGTTGAATCTCGTCCTATCTATGTTTATACTCCCACTTAAGCTCCAAAGACATTGAGTTTATCGATGAATGGTTGGTTCATATTCATCTTGTTTCTTGTTTCTTGCTCATGCCCCCAAGTCTGGGGCATACACTGATAAGCAAGAAGGCGAGCCATGTCCACTTTAGCTTTACACTCTTTCCCATTAAATCGCAGGATCAAGTTAGTTGAAGTAGGGTTGAGTCTCGCCTATCTTGGATTGTATACTGGTTTTTCCTTCCAGAGGGAATACTTTGATGCTTTGTTGGATTTTAGGCACGAGTTGGGTACTGGACAGTCAACCACGTCCACTTTGATTCATATTCTTTAATTAGATCTAGGGGTATAGTTGGCTCGGGTGCAGTCGGGTCATGCTCATCTAGTTTCATGCTCCTCCCGATGGATGGAAGGAGGGTGCTTGTAACAACCCACCTTTCTATATAGTTTAAGCTGATAATAAACAACACATGTTCAACCCAATTAAATGGAAAGGCAGATAGTTAGGAAAAATAAAGAAGAAACAACATAGAATCTTACAACAGAATGAATAATCTATAATATATGACAAATCTTTACATAAAAACAAAACTTTAATATGTGTATATATAGACACCAATCAAAGTGTACTAACATATTTCAGCTCGGACAGTTATAACAGTCTGTCCTCACAATTGCTGAACAATATACAACAATGAATGCAGTGGAAGGAAAATAACCATCTACGTGAATGCATCTTTGGGCCTCCAGCTCCTCTCCTAAAGCTCCAAATACCCAAGTAAAAGTGGAAATATGCTCGGTCTTACCCAGCATTATAGGTAAACAAGGCCTGGGTCGGTCTGGTAAAACCAATGTGAGAACTTAAATCTCAAGGAATTTTATTTATTTTATCTTGTAAAATCTTCTAAAATCAAAGGCATCTTGTAAGACCACGTCGCATATAAACACGGATGAGTTTTTACCTTACGATGACCAAAACCTTTATATCAAAAAATCTGGTGATACTATAATAATGTCTAAGGGCAAAAATTATAATAATCAAGTAGCTATGATGCTTGTGAGTGTACATCACAACAATATTATATATAATCGAAGATTAATAAGGCTCGTTCGCTAAATGTGTAGGATTTCCATGGAGGCGCTCTTAGTACTTCGAGGAACGGTCCTCCTGCACAAGGATTAGAGATATCCTTCCGAAGTAGCATATGTCCCTAGTGATGTACCATAGGAAAAACATAACTGGTCTTCACTAAGACCGAGTGCGTCGTCCCATGCATGCATAAAAATTGTAAGTGACATCTTGGTGGAGCCGACTACAACTTATGGGTTTGCCAACCCTACTGGACATGCCTCATATCTCTGGTTTTAGTCATTCCCACTGATGAGGCTATGTTTGGCATTTCAGCTTAGGCACAACTGTCGAATAGATCATGGAATCCCACATGGATTCCAATACGCCTACGGATCACGGAATCACATATAGATTCCCTCATCTCAATTAGATCTTGGAATCACACCCGGATTCCCATATCCCAAACGGGTGTCGAAATCATACATGGATCCCAACATCTCATTATACCATGAATCTCCTATATAGAACCGTATACGGTTTTCGGAGTGGTCACAAGTTCGAGTCATCTCTTACAAGTACACTCTTCCATTTCTAGGGTGTTCCACAAAACCAAAAGTCGATTTTTGGAATGCTCAATGCCGGTTTTTTAGGAAATAATCAGACAATACATAAGAGCGGGGATCACCCCTTAACCGTTTAAGTAGACAGATCTTCTTATTATTTGTCCTAGAAGAACAAAATGTGTTCATATGTATAGTATATCACCACCGATGGCAACTGTACCATATAATCCCCGTGTTTTCCCTAGATATTTCCAGAGTTAAAATTCTCCGGTGTTATGTCGGGAATAATTCCGTACCACCAAAATTTAGAAGGATTACATATTTAGGCCAAGATTTGATAGTCGGTTATTTAACTATCAAATAAACAAGCATTCAACAAGATTACATTTTCCATGAAAATAAGCCTCATAAATTGATCTTTCATGAATTTAATATCACATTTCAAACACTTTGGAAACTAATTCCATATACTTATCTCAATAGGATAAGTATATTCATAAACCACTATATTTTTGATACTTACCATATACTTATCTCAATACTATAAGTATATTCACAGACCATTTCTTTTTCAAAGCTTAGAAACTTGAAAACTCTTAAAAATAGATATGAAAAGTACCGTCCAATATAGAATATGGATCGCAGCTTACATAATGGTTACGTCGCTATCCCAGCGAATCCATAGTAAACTGTAGGCAATCCCTAGCCCTCGAATTATGCCATGAGTATCGACCACCTCTTTCCAAATTTCTTTATCTAATAAATAAATATTTTCAAACCTATTTATAAAGATTCTTTATAAATTTTCCAATCTATTTACAATCATTTTTTATATATCTCAAAACTCCATTTGTAAAACTTCTGCTTTTCAAATCTTTAAAACCCATTTATAAAATTCTTTTACAAATATCCAAAGCCATTTATAAAACTCTTTCCCTATTTTAACAAACCTATTTGCTAACTTTCAAGTCGATAAGATTCCCTTGGTAAACAATAAATTATTTTATAATAGTTTTAAACAATAAGTTATTATTTAAACATCCTCCTATTTTATTTAAATTAAATCTCATTTAAAATAATAACTTAAAATCTCACTAATAATATATTAAATTAATTTTAAACACTTTTATTGTATAAATAAGTTAATTTCAAAACAATATTCATATGCATATTTTTACTTCCATATTTAATCTATTTTTAATTAAATAAATGAGCATATAGGGTATTTTAACGTGTTTAAACCAAATTTTCAATTATTTTCAAATCATCATTTATTCATCTTCATATAGGGCCAAAATGGTCATTTTTGCATGTGAATTAATTTGATAATATTTATTTACGCATTTTATTTTTATTTATAGGAAATTCGATGACAAAAAGAAGAGGCTTCATGAAAATATGCGTGCACAAGAGAATAAGGCAAATGAAGATGGAAATAAATCAATTCGTGATATCATGGAGTACCCAACCTACCCACTTACTATGATCTTCAATTAGGAGGTAATGCACATGTTTGTGGAGATCTAAAGCACATGCACATATAATGGTGGATCAATTACTTGCTAATGATAACTTGGTGACCACACTTCCTCAATGGCAATTTGGGTAGTCCCCTAAAATATGCATTAAGGTTCTAGGCATGTATAAGTACCCCTTATGTTTCATGTAATGAATCACTTAGCACCACCTTCTAGTTAGTTTAGTGATAGCCACAAAAATAAATATAAACTCTGTTTCTCTTTTTCATGGCTTCTTAGCCTTTTTCTCTTATGTAATTTTTTAATGCAATTTATTTACATGCAGTTTTAATTCATTTTCTTCTCTTATTCTTTTCTTTTATATTAATGGCTTAGATTTAATTTATGCAAGTAGTTTAATTCTTTTTTTATTTTAATTGGCTTTATTTTCCTTTTGTTTTGTTTCATGTTGCAATCTAAATTTGTTGAAATGATAACAAATATGAGAAGCTAAACCCCTTTAATTTAGGGGTAATGAAACTCTCTTAATCATGTAGATTCAACATTTTGCTAATTATTGATCTCCATTTGTGCTTAGTGGAAATATTTCAATGAGTAAAATTTTGTTGTTTAACTTTGAATTTAATAGCCTATGTTGTTGACACTAAATGTGTTGTGCTTAAATAAACATAAACACAAATTACTTCTTTATCTAAATATGATGTTGGTAAATAAGTGATTTTAGAATCAAAATTTGATGGTCTATATTACTAATCAATAGTGAATAGATCATGCCTAGAATAAATTTTGTTTTTAACTTTATAATTATTTTCATGAGAGTTGACAAGTGGTTTAGTGGGTGTGTTATCGCTTGATGGTTTAAGCTGGGCTAGTTAATAGCACAAATAGACCATACTTATGATAAACACATCAACTAAGTTCACTAATGACCAAAAAGAGAGATCATATTTCATTATGTTGATTTATGTGATTATGAAAAGGGACTTGCCTCTAAATTGCCCTCTACTCTCATAGTCTTATCCACTTTTAGTTTTTGTTAGTTTTTATAAATTTGTAGTTAACACATTTCAAAATTTTGGTTTAATTTGATTGAGTAGTAATTTTAAATCAATTTAATTCCCTTCGGATTGATCCGTACTCACCTCGTACTAAAATTGTACGTCGTGCACTTGTGGTTATTCTTATTATAATTTTCGACGATTTTCTAATTTGATAAAAAACCCATCGATTCAACATTTACACTTAGTGCGTGCCAAATTATCTCTTGCAAAATCCTATATATATCGAAGTGTTTCCAAGCAAAAACATCCTTGTTTTCTTTGAGAAACTCAACCAACTCCTTTCCCATCATTTTCTGGGTTGAGAAACAACTTTAATGCCCTTCGTAGGATCATCATTGCATATAGAAACCTCAATCATCACCTCCATTAGCTCCGCCCACACCTTTTTTGACTCCTTTAGTGGGCATATAGCCTTGTATGCTTTGTTGTAGAACCTAAGCCAAGGCTCAGGCAACGTTTTCTATCCATTAGAAGTTTTGATATAAGGGGCTTCTCTACACCCTTCCCTTTTTGCTATAGCATGGCCTCTTTATGCTCAATGACATAACACTCTTGACCTATGCTTTGGTCACCCTTAATTGTTGCTACTCTATCCTCGAACCAACACTACAACATCAAGCACCATGGAGCGAGTGCAACTCGAGATTCAACAAGGGTCAATCGGTCTGATATGGCATTGCAGGTTAAACATATATCAACCATAATAAAACTCTACAATCCACCATCTTACCAAAACTCTACAACTACACCACCTTGTAGTCTCCTTTTTTGGATCCACACGGGGTTTACATGGCTATATATTCTTTTCATCAAGTTGCATTTTATTAAAAGCCTGCTTAAATAAGATATTCACCAAGTTCCTACAACGAATAAGGACCCGATGCACTATCACCAACCCAGTCATGATCGTACTCACCATCGGGTCAATCAATGATGATTCGACCCCTTCAACATATTTATTTTTAAAGATAATATCATCGTCAATTCCTTTTTTCTTCATTGAAGTGCCCTCTTCTATAACATAATACATCTTTTAAAGTCTTATCTCTATACCCATACTACCAAAGAATATTACATAGGAATATTATCTAGTAATACAGAGAATAAGGCTTGTTAGGAGCCACCATCCATGTATATTCCTTTGGACTAACATTGACATATTTAACTTTTAACTCCTATATACAAATATCTGACATGTTCAGTATCAGTAAAAAGTAATAACACATTAGCTAGCATAAAATAAAACAATATAGAACATAATAGAGAACAAAGAATCATAAATTGCAATGGTAAAATATAATAGATGCTATGACATAATATAGAGTGTGATTGTACAAAAGGAGCACTGAACCCACGTATAATACATATATAACAACTCTAGATGAGTATCGAAAGAATATATACAACATCGTGAGTCATCATATCATACAAATTATGCATGCATATACATAAGGAGACTAGCACAAATGATATACTACACAAATATATTATATTATATTATATATATTCGCAAAAGCTAGCCCACTTCTGTGGTCATTGAGCCTTTGTACCTATCAAGTCTTAGTCAGAACCAAGTATTATGAAAATAATAAATAGGTAAGACCATTTCTAAGATATAATAACGGTGAGAACATAAATACAAACATCTATAAGTCTTACTAAAATAGCTATAACCAACAATAGGCTTACTAAAATAATCATAACTGCATAATATGCTAACATCTCATAATAGATATGGCATAACCATAAATAAATCACTGTTTCATAAATTCATTCATTCCCATCATCAGCAATTATCTCAAAATATAGTGAATGCTAATATCAAAACCCAAAAATCATAAGTCTTCATGAAAGCTAGACAAAATCTCATTGACAAGCGTTAAGCTAGTCAAATCTCAAAAACAACTCACTGACAAGAAAAAAGCAAGTCGGGTCTCAGGAATAAGCATGAGGAAAATCAATACTCATTTATGGGACAATGCAGGTTGAATCTCAAAACAACCAACTCATGAGCATAAAGCACAGCGGATCTTAAAACCTACCGACTAGCACAAAACGAGTCAGATTTCAAAGATGATAATGAAGCAAGTCGGGTATAGTAACTAATCCTATAGATATCTTCTTTTAGGGAATTCTTAGTGCAATTTTATCACTTCCAAGGTGAAACTAATATGAAAAGCTCCAGGAATTCCTTGAATGATACCCAAAAACAACACTCCTATAGTTAAGAATGTCCCTGAACCTCATAACATGTGTATTGCCTACCAAAGCACTTGTGAGGGGTTGCGTCTACTAAGAAATTGATGTAAAGTGTTATGTCATCGAATATTGCCTGAGGCACTGACCGCTGGCTTTGTGGTATCAGGAAACCAACTAAATGAAAGTCAAGCATGAATTAATACGAAAATGATACCATGACTCGGGGTGCAATCGCCATACTTAAGTCGTTAGGGCAAATAACTAGCCTATAAGGTCAAGCTATGGAATGCATTAACGAATATAGCAAGCTTCTCCAAGATATTATTAATCAAAAATTGTAATATACTTCCAAATAATATGCTCCAGTGTCCCATACCACTTAGTGTTACCTGAATATCGACTACAAGTTAGTAAATTCTACTCACTTAGATTATTCTACACAACGAGTCTTACAATTGACCGACGAAGCTATACTAAATGTCCCATACCTTAATCGCTTGATTATATTTTTCACTCCATAGAAAGAAGAATCAGAGTGAAAGTTAATTTCAAACGTTATCTAAAAATATGGATGTTTATGTACAAAATATAAGTATTGAATTGTCTATGGCTAAATCAACATTCTTTTAAATATACTTATTTAAAAGACTTGATTACATATATAAATAGAGTTTCAAATATCATAGTTTAAATGCTATTCTTTTATATCCATAAAAGTCCTTTATCTCACAATGTATATGTACATATATATAAAACCTATATATATAAAATTTAATCCGAGTTTCCCTGAAAATATATTTATACAGTATTATTATTAAACTTTATAAAGAGGTTTCCAAATAGTATATTTCAACAAGACTAAATAGGACCGGTTTTTAATTATAAATTAATTATTTTTAAATAACAGTAAAATAAAAATCATTTTTAAATATTGAACCAGGTATGAAGTTGAAAATTTAATTACTAAAAACCCAAAGAAACACAAAGAAGGATAAAAAAATCAATCACATATGGCTTCTACCCTGGAGTTGAATGGCTATAGGATACGTACACTAGTTCACCAGTGTCGATAATTCTTAGAGATTTTTAACTCAGGAAGTTAACTTTGATGGTTGACTTCTCAACTTGTTGTGCTTGCATTTCATTCTAGGAGAATCGATAATCATACATATGCATGAATTCATCTAGGGCAAGTAATTAATACATCAAATGGTCCAAGAATGGAATATATATTTGCAAATTCAACCATTTCAAGTTTCAACAAACATTAATTCATAATTACACTCAATTTAAATACAAATCACAACTAAAATCATTATCATAGACTAATTGCAACAACATGCAATCAATATAGATGTAATGAGGTTTACTCACCTTAGACGCTTAAGATAGCTTGCCAAAACTATGATGCTGACCTTGCTTATATTATTTTATCCCATCTTAGCAATTCTCAACAAAAAGAGGAACCAAAGGATTCAAAATCACTATAAAACTGAAACTAAAATCCTTAAAAGATGTATTTAAGATTTCAAAATATTACTTGATTTTATTTTGATTTTTCTAGAATTTCTCTGTATTTTAATACATGAAATTTTACCCTATGGTTTCAAATGGAGAACTTTTTTTCCTAAACTTGTTTGTACATATAACAAAAGATGAAAGAGGAATTTTCTTCTTTCGGTGAGCTAAATGGGTTTGGGTTATGTTACAAACCCAATAATAAAAGGTTAAAGCAATTTTAAATTTTGTTTCCTTTAAATTCTCTTCTTTTACAAAAAGTGCTCTAAATAAATCTCAAAAATGCAATTTCTAGCAGTTATTACTAAAAAAAATTATTCATTGTTTTCTGTCCTTTTATATTACATAAAAAATATTTCCAATACAATGTTTTTAAAATAAAATCCTAATATACCTTTTAAAATGATTTAGTACAAGTTAAACATTACTTAACTCATTTTATAGATAATTGAATTACTTAACAAAGTAAATTTCACTTTTAACATATAAATATTTTTTTTATAAATCTCTACGATTTTATTGTCATATATTGAATTTACTATTTCATTCTTATATAATTTTAAATAATCATTTTCTTTTACAATCTTTGTAATTCTTTTTCCAACTTTATTTTTTCAACCATCTTAAATTTCCAAAATAATATGAAAATCATTTTCATAAAAGAAAATATTTTTTCATACCAAAGTTCCATATTAATTGTTTATTCTAGAAAATCACAAATTTCTTATTTATTTAAAAATCTTATAATTAGAAAAAATAAAAATTTCAGTTAAACGCTCAATTTAAATTACTCTAAATATTATTCGAGTAAGTACTTAACCTCGTGTCATTACCAACTCCCCCTAAGAAAATCGAATCCACATAATTTCTCTTTAGAGAATTCTATATCACGCTTTTAACTTCTAGAAATACATCCATCTAATAAATTCAAACAATAATGCAAGCAAGACAAACACGGCTTAAAAAATTCATCAGACCCGTGTGATTTAGAAAAGAACTCTGGATGTTTATTATAATGACTCGTATTTTTGGACTTTCAAATTTGAATTTAAACTATGATATATAATTTTTTCAAACTGAGACTTGACTTCCAATGACGTATTATTAATTTTATTTTTAGAATTTTTCCATAATGTTTAATTTAGAAAATAATAAAATTTCCACTTGACGCTTTTTGCAGCAAACTTCGATACTTTTAACTTCATAGAACAAGTTTGCTTGTCTATTTTATTGCTATTTATGATCGTCTTACATTGTTAAGCACGATCGTATGTTTATTTCTTCCGTTTGCGGCTCGTACGCGAACGGGTTATAGTGTGGGGTCTGACCCTAAAAAAATTTCTAAAACAAACTTTAGACAAACATAATTATGCCTCATGTACACAAGCATATCTTTTAAAAAAATGTTGTCAGTCCTCCCCTCAACACTTTGGTAGCTTGACATTTATTATTTGTACCAGGCATGAAACTTTGGGGGTGTCTGGTTCTTTATTTTTTAATTTTTTTTTGAAATGGAGACATGCATAAAAAGAGTGAACATATTCTTCATTTTCATTATTTATCTCTCCAAAGTCTTCACGATAGAGAACAAAAACATTGCTTCTTCTTCCAAAACACATTTTTTTTTCTTCTCCTCTATATATGAACTCTTCTTCTTATTTTCTTTGTTTGAAATGAAATACAGTAACCCCATTCCATGATTTCTTCTTCTCTTTTTATTTCTTTCCCCTGGAATAAAAATAATTACTCCATTTTTCCCATTTTCGTATGTTGTATGTGCCTTTGTAGCTTTATGGTTTCGTATAAACATGAGTGCAAGTGTGTATTACTTGTTGCATAGCTTTGTTGTGTAAGAGCAGTGGAGATGCATGCGGGGTGAAATATTGATTTCTTGTTGAACCCTGTGAACAACAAAGGCCTCCGTCCTTCCTTATCTATCCAAGCTGATTTATCCTCTTTTGCGATCAGTTTAGCTACAGCGCCTACCGCTCTAGCTAATTGTCCACCCTTTCCAACCGTGATTTCTATGTTATGTATGGATGTGTCTAAGGGCAGACGGTGCATGGAAAGAATTGTAGGTTTGAGAGAGAAAACATGGTGAAAAAAGAAAGAAGAGGGAAAGGCTGCTTTGGTATGGGTTTTCATGAATGGGTTAGCAGGCAGTGAAGGGATTTACATAATTCACATTTGCATGGGATATGCAAAGCATGCATGCCTAATTTTTGTACATGGAAGGAAGCATAGTAGGCCTTGGGCCATGGATGATGAGGTTATGGTCGAAGTAGGTGCAGGTGTGCATATGTGTGTTGGTGGTATGGTGGAAAGGCATGCACAGTGGGAGGTCAGTTTCTTGGATTGAAAAGAAGGTAGCAGGTTGCAAACTGAAAGGAAGATGAGTGTACTGTTTAAAACAAGGGACTTTGCATTTTAATCCTTCATAATGTGTTCAACTGCAAAGGGGGAGGTATTCCATTTGGCTTGCTGTGTGTTTGGACTTGCTGTGTGTTTGGAGTGGGTTGCATTGGCTTGCGTTTTGGGCTCGGCCCATTCACTTATGAATGGTTAAATTTTGTCAAACATTGAAATTTATATCTCATTTGTATTAAATTCGTCTAACCTGCAAATTTTTGTGTTGTACTTGTACGGACGAGTACAATATTATAGTGTAACTTGCTGATAGCTTTGGACATGTAAAAAGTTAAGACATATGAAAATGGATAGTATTTAAATTACATTATTTTAAATAATAACGTCGTTTAAATTTATATACCATAATTATGGATGTTTATTTGGACAAATAAATTATTATTAAGTTAAAATGGATCGAATATGGTAATTGGACATCTGTTAGTTGGATAAAACACTGTTTCACCAATTAAATTTATTTGGCAATTAATTAACAGAATAAATCTCCATTCTGCTATTTTATAGTTTTGGGACATTTGATTGTATATCGTAAATGATATGCCACTTTGAATAAGCGATACATTAACAAATAATGGTTAAGTGTTGGATTTATTTAAATAGTCATGGGTTATGTAAATATCTGTTATTAACTTGAAAAGTTAAGTTGAATAATATGGTAGCTTATTTAAGTACCATGGTGACCGTTAAGCCTCCTTCGAATTTGAAAAATGAATTATTGTTTTGAAAGTTATTTTAAGAATAACTATTTTTATTATAAGGTTTAAAGATAATTATTATTTAGGAATAATATTTAAAAAGGTAATAAGTTATTAATAATATTATAAATATAATTTATAATTATTTAAATGATGTTTTAAGTTAATTATTTTAAAGGTTTTTCCTTAATGAATGTTTAATTATTATTTTAAACCTATTTATTTATTATTTTAAAAAATTTAAATTTAAATTTATTTACTTATTTAAAATGATTTAACAATACTTTAATTTTTAATTAAAGTTAATTAACTATATTGACTTAAGTTATTTAATCATATTTAAAGGATAATTAATTTTATATTAATATTAGTTAGGGTTAATTAATTACTATTTTAATAATGTTTAAAGTTAATTAATTATTATCTTATATTGTGTTGAAGTTAACTTATTAATCCAATGATAGTGTTTAAATTTTATTTAATATATATATATTATTAATGAAATTTATATATATTATTAATGAAATTTTAAAGTTATTATTTTAAATGAGATTTAAATTGAATGGAATAGAAGGATGTTTAAACAATAACTTATTACTTTAAGATATAAATGTACAGTTTACCAAGGGAACCTTGTTGACTTAAGGAGTTTATTAAAGAGGTTCGTTAAAGTACGGGAAGAGTTTTATAAATGGTTTTGAATATTTATAAATGAGTTTTAAAGATTTGAGAATGAGAAGTTTATAAATAGGGTTTGAGATTTATTAAGAATGTTTTATAAAGGTATTGGAAATTTACAAAGAAACTTTATAAATAGATTGGGAGATATTTGAAAGTTATAATTGATTTTCATTGCGTAATTCGAGGGGCAAGGATTGCCTACAGTTTACTATGAATTCGCTGGGATAGCGACGTAACCATTATGTAAGTTGTGATTCAAATTGATATGGAACGGTACTTTACATATCTATTTTTAAGAGTTTTCAAGTTTTGAAAGCAAAATGGTTTGAAAATATACTTATACTATTGAGATAAGTATATGGTTATATTTTCTATGCATCAAAAATATAGTGGTTTGTGAACATACTTATCCTGTTGAGATAAGTATATGGAAGCAATTTTCAAGTATTTGAAATGTGATTTTAAATTAATGAAAGATTATTTTAAGAGGCTTAGTGATTTCCGTGTGAAATATAATCTTTGTTTGGGATGTTTCTTTATTTAATAGTTAAATAACCGACTATCAAATCTTGACCTAAATATGTAATCCTTCTTAATTTTGGTGGTAGGGAAATATTCCCTACTTAACACCAAAGTATTTTAACTCTGGAAATATCTAAAGGAAACGTGAGGATTATATGGTACAGTTACCATCGGTGGTGTTATATTGTACGTATAAACTCATTTCGTTCTTCTAGGACAAATGATGAGGAGATCCGTCCACTTAAACAGTTAGAGGATGATCTCCGCTCTTATGTAATGTCTGATTATTTCCTAAAGAACTAGTATTGAGCATTCCGAAAATTAGCATTTGGTTTTGTTGAGCACCCGAGAAGTAGAAGAGTGTACTCGTAAGAGATGACTCAAACCTGTAACTGCTCTAAATACCATATTCGGTTCAGTGGAGGAGATTCGTGATATATTGAGAAGTTGGGTTCCATATACGATTTTGAGACCCATTGGGATATGGGAATCCGTGTGTGATTCCAAGATCTAATTGAGGTATGGGAATCTATGTGTGATTCCGAGACTCGTTGGGGTATCAGAATCCATGTAGGATTTCGTGATCTAGTTTGAAGGCGGTGCGTGAACTGGAATTCCGAACGTAACCTCATCAACGAGAATGATTAAAACCAGAGATAGGAGGCGCGGCCAGTAGGGTTGGTAAATCCATAGGGTGTAGTCGACTCCACCTAGACATTTCCTACAGTTGTTATGCATGCATGGGGCAATGCACTCGGTCTTAGCGAGACCAGCTATGTTTTTCTTATGGTACATCACTAAGGATGTATGCTACTTTGGAAGGATATCTCTGATCCTAGTGCAGAAGGACCGTTCCTTGAAGTACTGAAGGTACCTCCATGGAAATCCTACACTATTAGCGAAGTGCCTTATCGATTTTGATTTTATACTTAGTATTGTTGTGACGTACACTCATGAGCATCACTACTATTTGATTAATATTATTTTCGCCTTTAGACATTATTATAATATCACTGGATTTTCTGACATAATATTTTTTGGTTATCATAAGGTAAAAATTAGTCCGTGTTTATGTGCGGCGTGGTCTTATGAAATACCTTTGTTTCAAAAGGTTTATTTAAACTTTAAGAATCAATTTGATTGCGTTCTCACGCTGATTTTACCAGACTGACCGGTGCGTCATTTTCCTATAATGGTCGGGTCAGACCGGACATATTTTCAGTTTAATTGGATGTTTTTTGGTGCTTCGAAAGACAAGCTAGAGGTTAAGAGATGTATTCACGTACATTATTATTTTTCTGTTACATTCATTTTTGTATTTTTCAGCAAGTGTGAGCATAGGTTGTTATAACTGTTTGTGCTATGTAGGTTAGTATACTCTGATTGATGTATGTACATACATATATCATAGTTTTGTTTTTGTGTGAAGATTTGTTACTTATTATAGATCATTCGTTCCACTATGAGATTTTGTGTTTGTTTAGTTTCTTCTTGTCTTCTTTCTTTTCCCTAACTATCTGCCTTTTCGTTCAATTTGGATTGGATATGTGCGGTTTATTGTCAGCTTAAACTGTATGAAAAAGTGGGCCATTACACGTGGTTTCAATGCTTAGGTTGAGCGAACACCTAGACTTAGTAGAGTTGACTCATTTGAGATAGGGTAAGTGAGACCATAGGATGATTTTAAGAGTATGTATTTAAGAATGCATATTTTTTATTTTCATAAAAAGGTTTTATATTATGTTGTTTGATATGTTGTGTGGCTTAATAATTCTGGTCGATGCGTTTGGCCAAGGTTATAGATAGGAATTTACTAAATATTCGAACAAGACCAATTGACATTGTATTATTTTAAAATGGGTCAATGAAATAATTTTACCTAGAAATATATTTTATATATAAAAGAATAATTTTAAAAAAAATTAATATAGTTATTCTTGGTTATGCTTGGTTGATAGAAATGATAATACTCCATCATTATCATCTAGGAATTGATCGGCCATACTTGCCTTTTTCTGAGCATTCTCTATTATCGGTTGATTTATCTGGAATCTTCCTTTTTGAAACTTGGGTTGGATAGACAGGAATATTAGGAACAATGAAAATGAATACCTTATGAACTAAGTTTCATTATTTGAATATTAAACGTTCGTTGATAATGTTGGGTTAAAAATTTGAATATTTGGAATGAAAATTTTAGAAACGATTTTATATATAGGGTATTTTGATAAAATTAAGTTTTTATAAATATTGTTTTACAAAAAGGAAATGGGAATATTTTGAAATAATTTTGAAATAAATATTTGTGAAATGATTTCCTTTAAATTTGATATTTTAAAATTTTGATTTATTATAATGTGTTATAAATAAAAAGGAATTCGAGAGTTTAAATCCCGGTGATTTTGGCCAAATGGTTTTCATGGTTTATAGGTTAAGAGCAGTAACTGAAAATGTTCTTGGGATAAAAACATTTCTAAGTGGGGAATTGCTACAATAAGGATCTCGCTGTACAATTGTTTTGATAAATAGATTTTGATTTGATTCAAAAAGTATGGTTTGATTTACTATAAAGTAAATGTGTATATTATTATTTCAAATGATTTTAGAGAAAGGAATAATATTTTATTTAAGATAGTTTTAGAGTATAAATGATTTTTGAAATGGTAATAATACTTGTTTAAAAATATATTTTATGTATAAATTCTTTTGGAAAAGAGAATTTAAGAGAAAAGATATATTTAGATTAAACAATTCACGTTTGTTTTTGGAGTTTATTGCTTATGTATTTTACTTCTAATTTAATTTCTTGAAGTAGGTCAATCATAAAATTATGAATCCCATTTTTTGGATTTTCTTGAGTTGGAATTGAACAACATGCTCATATTGTTAATTGTTTAGATTAAATTGACACGTATGTGTGTCGAGAATAACAAGCTTATTATTTTCCATTAAAATAAGGTATTTTGAACATAATTCAATTATGATTTTTTACAAAACCTTTGCAATAAGATAAATAATTCAAATAACAAACCTTGATGCACAGACCTTTGGTTATTAGATTAGTTTTGACCCCAAATTAAGCGGCTAAACAAGATGCCCCTTAATGCTTTCCTAGCTACCATGGTTTTATAGTAGGGGTATGCCTTGAATTAACAACCACAAGCCTATATCGTTGCTTCACTTAAGTAGAGCATAGCAATGATTCTCGAGTGCGTAATAATCAATAACAATAGGTTATCGAATTGACTTAAAATTCGAAAAAAGTAAAGAATGTGCTAAACTATTTGCAGGGGTAGAAACCGCAGCAGTTAAGAAATTACAACCTTCCAAATAGGAACTGGCCAATCCATGAGTATACCATGAAGTTACAAAAGTTGTACCTGTGAACCAACCCCCTAGAGCGAAATAAGCACAAGGAAAGATCAATAGGCCGGACCAGCCTACAAAAACAAAACGGTCCCTCCGTAACCAGTCATCCATAATATCAAATAAATCATTTTTATCTGCCATAAAAGTTTTGTAGACTCATAACGAATCATGCTCAAAAGAATAGCTTAAGCTTTCATTTTTTAAAAATTTTAAATTTTGTTCTCATTTTTTACTTTACTAGTATAATTACAAAATGATTTAAATAGAAAATGTAAAACAAGAATAACTTACCTAGTCTTAGCCAGGCTCTGATACCAAATTTATCTTATTCTTCAAGAAAAAGAACTTACATGAGAAATTGATAGCATGGAACTTTATTCTTATTATGAAGAACATTCGATAGCGATATACTATTAATATAAAGCAGATGAAGAACTATCTTCACTTAAAGATTCTGAACAAGAATTTGAGAATTCAACGGAATCAGGTTATATTCTGATACATCATATAAACTCATTTTCAATATAAACACCAATGAAGTCGAATCTAGCAGAGGTGCACTGATGTTACCAACACCAGATAGTGCTTCCATAATGAACGATCTTAATACTGATATAGTTATGGAAGATCAAGAACAGGAAGAAAACGCATATAATAATACACATACTAATCCTTACCCTGAAATGCTTAGATACGACACTAGATCAGATTTCACTCTTCTAGAAAGCAATTAAAAGATTTTTATAATGAAAAACCCTCTTCGACCTATACCCTAACTTTCAATATAGATAGACTTCCAGTTAAAAAAAATAAGAAAATATATTATAACATGGCTTTAACATATAAGCGAAACAATCTATTTATTACCTCCAAATATAAGTGTAATGGAATACATACATTACACTACCAGTTATTGGACAGGAGATGCTTTAGCTTGGTTACCGAATCTTGAAAGAATAAATCCAAATCAATTACAAAGAATTAGGAATATTCAATCTAAACAAGAAGCCCTTGGAGAATTACTAAAATTACTATTAGCAGAGTTTACGGGGAAACTTTTCTAAAAGATACTGATTATGAAAAACAATTATTAAAAATACAATTATATGATATGTGCATGTTAGAAGAATTTGCTGCCAAATACATAGACCTACTTTTTCATTTAAAGAATAATGACCAAAAAGTGTTCTGGGTAAAAGGCTTTTTTACAAAAATACCTTATCCATGGAATAACATTATACAAGAAAGATATGACTTTTTAAGACAAAGCAATAATGATGAAAATCATAACACAAGCTTATTAAAAAAGGAATGTATGGATACTATGGAAAGGGTTTGTGAGCAAGCAAGTGCACATAAACAAATGAAAAATAAAATTCGAAACTCAAAACTTGGATTTTCTTGTTGTACAAGTATACTGAAAATATTAATACACGGTTTGGATGTTCACCTGAATTCGAAAGAAAAAAGACAAGAAATTTCAAAAGAAGAACAAAACCAAAATATCGAATCACTAGAAAAAATGGAAACCAAAATATAAGAAAAAATTTAGAAAAGAAAACAAGTTTTCTAAGAAAAAATTTATTAAAAAGAAAAATTTCCGTAAAGGCTGCAAATGTTTTAAATGTAATAAAGAAGGACATTCTAATGAATGTCCTACAAATATACAAAATATTGTAATATCAAATATCGAAGAATACGATATTAATGTCAGCACTATTGAAGATATATCTAGTGATGCTAATTCATCCATATACGAAATTGAATCAGTCTATTCTGACAATACTGAAAATGAAGATGAAATTAATGCTTCTTTTGATAATTTTAAAATTAACATGATTACAATCAATCAAACACGTAATCAAGTAAAAATTATTCCATTAACTATATATGCTACGCTCCCAATAAAGGAAAAAATAAATTCTTCGGGTTATACATTATATGCAGCCAAATGCTCTAGATTAAGAAGATACTTTATGACCAGTATTTTTAAATCTACTACTAAAAATCCCACTAGGATACTATGGATAAATTTATAATATACCTATACTAAAGAAAATATTTTATCTCACGTGGATTAATTGAACCCCTTTCTAAAATAATGCTTCTATACTATTTAAAAGTACTATTATTGATGATAAATATTATATTATAAAGCAAGGAGATCCAATAGGATTACTTGTTTTACATAAGCATGAAGATCTTCCAATCATAAAGGAAGAAATATATGATCATGATACCTTTACTCCATTAAGTGGTTCCACCTCCCGATCATCAAGAAATAAAGAATCAGAATCATATCAAGAATATAGAATATATATGAACACTTTTACATTTGAGGAAACATCGAACCCACAAATACAAGATAGCATAGGAGAACAATTTGATGTCACTAACGAAGATTTAGAAAAATTAAAAGAGGCAATCCTTCACTCAAACAGAAAGGACATTTATAAACCTTTGACTTTAAAATCTAGATTTCTAAATCAACATACATAAGTATTTGAGCATATGCAAGGAAATGTAGATTTAAAAGGAGAGGAAGATTTTACTTCAATAAGCCTTTTGAATAAAAATAAAATAGAAAAACTAAAAGCCAAATATCGAAAAATGAAATTACTTCATATAGGTCTAATACAACTAAAAATAACAGGGTTATTTATAACTGGAATTGATGCTCCAATAATGATAGTCTCTATGGATGAAAGAATTATCAATAATCCTTTAAATAGTATTATTGGAGGAGCTAAGTCAAATTTAGCAAATAGATTATTTGGAGTAAATATGCATCCCAATTTTTGTATAATTCTTGATGATCAAATATAGAAAAGGCTTGTACATTATTAGTAAATCAACAAAATATTGAACTTCTACCAGGATCTAAAGTTCTTGGCAGCATACAATGGGAACATTGTATGGCTTTAAATGATATTGCTACATTTAAATCAGTTACACCCAAACAATTCGTTAAACTATTTGAAGTTAGGTTAGGAAAAACCATCCAACCTTGATTGATCGACATAAGACATTTAAAATTCGATAATGAAATTCAAGTTTTTGTAAAATCACTTAAACCGAGAATACAATTACCTACTGAATATTTTATAGCATCTAGAAATACCATTTCCACCAGAACTAAAAATAATGAAGAAAATACAAATTCACCCAACATATTAAAAAGAACTCAATCATACAAATAAAATGTTTGAAGTTGAATTAACTCTTGATATATTAAAAGGTATCAGTCATCGTATGAGCTTTAAATAAGAAAATCAGATAGAAGGAAGAACAATGAGAATACTTGAAGAAAAAAAAGAACAGGAATCAAACCGAATGGTTATAAAGGTTCCTATAGAAAATATAAAACATCAAGATTAGATCTATAGATCTAAAAAGAAAGTCACGGTTACATATATATCTTCCAAAATGATATGTATCCTTGAATATCAAGAATTCACGGTGCATGCATTGCTGGATTCTAGTGCAGAAGCCAGTTTATTACAAGAAATATTTATTCCCCAGCAACTCTGGGTGCCCTTAGACAAATAAGGAATGCTAAATGGCTTTATGGGAAGACAAGTCCCTGTTACTCACAAAGCAAAAAACCTACATGTACAAATACCTGATATACATGGAAATAATAAAACATACAACTTTGACTTTGCATTACTACCAAAGGAATTTGATAGTGATTGCATCCTTGTAATGGACAATCTAAGACATCTCACTCCATTCAACAAGTATTATTTTGAATTAGATATCATCCTAATACCTCGAGTAACACTACCCGCTACAATTGCACCACATTATACTTCAGCAGCACGGCGTGGTGAAAAACCTGTTACATTAATTAAAAATGTGAGAACACCAAAAATAATACAACCAAAGATTTGTACTTACAATATACCAACAACAAATGAATTTGAAATGTTAATACATAATATGTTAGAACCCCTCTATTCATAAAATCCATTAAAATGGTTTTATAAAGCACCAAGGTATTGTAAAATTGAACTAATGGAACAATACAAAGATGTCAAGGTCCAAGTTAACAGTATCATGGTATCGCCAACTGATAAAGAAGAATTTGCAAAACAAATGAAAGACCTATTAAATTTAAAATTAATACAAAAAAGTTTTAGTACTCACTCATCCCCATCCTTCTTAGTGAGAAATCATGTTGAAATTAAAAGGGGAAAGACAAGAATGGTAATAAACTATAGAAAACGTAATAGCTATATAAAATTTGATGGATATTTTATTCCTTCTGCTGAGCATCTAACTAAGCAAATCCAAGGAGAAAAATATTGTAGTAAATCTGATGCAAAATCAAGTTTTTGGCATTTAAAACTTGCTGATAAACAGTCCATAGAATTAACTGCATTTAGTTGCCCATAAGGACATTTTGTGGTTAGTTATGCCTTTCGGACTAAAAAGCGCACACAAGTTTTTCAAAATGGATGAATTCTATGTTTGGACATTTACCTTTTGCGACTATTTATATAGACGACATTCTTGTTTTCTCTAATTCTGTTGGAGAACATAAACAACATCTTCTAGCAGTAGTACAAATATTACTTCAAAATGGTGTTATTCTAAGTCCTAAAAAAATTGAATTGTTTAAAAAAGAAATAGATTTTCTTGGGAAAAAAATAAAAAATGGACAAATAGAATTACAACAACACATTTACACTATATCAGTATGTGGATTATTAAAAACGGACAAATAGAATTACAACAACACATTTACACTATATCAGTATGTGGATCGGTATGTGGATTATTATATGTGTTTTCTTCCTGTTCTTGATCTTCCATAACTATATCAGAGTTAAGATCATTCATTATGGAAGCACTAGGTAACATCTGTGCACCTCTGCTAGATTCGGCTTCATCGGTGTTTGTATTGAAAATGAGTTTATCTGATATATAAGAAATATAACCTGATTCCGTTGAATTCTCAGATTCTTGTTCAGAATCTTCAAGTGAAGATAGTTCTTCATCTACTTTATATTTAAAATAGTTTATTGTTGTCGAATGTTCTTTATAATAAGAATAAAGTTATGTGCTAACAGTTTTTCCTGTAAGTTCTTTTTCTTAAAGAATAAGATAAATTTGGTAGTAAGTAGGATCACTATCTTCAACATTTATTTTGTTATTTTCTTCAGAAGTATATTTAACCATTTGGATGCTGTTAAGCGAATGGATTGTTGGTGTATTTCAACCAAATCTCATGGTTGCCGTTGTTTTTGAAGTTTATTACTTATGTCTTTTACTTCTAATATAATTTCTTGAAGTAAGGTTAAAACTAATCAAATAACTATACATTTGTGAATCAAGATTTGTTATTCGAATTATTTATCTTATGCAAAGGTTTTGTAAGAACTCATAATTGAATTATGTTCAAAAGACCTTCTTTTAATGTAAAATAATAAGCCTGTTATTCTCAACACATAAGTGTCTATTTTATCTAAACACTGAACAATATGAGCATGTTGTTCATATTCTAACTCAAGAACCCAAAATGGTTAAGTGTTGGATTTATTTACATCGATGTGGGTTATGTAAATATCTGTTATTAACTTGAAAAGTTAAATTGAATAATATGGTAACTTATTAAGTACCATGGTGATCATTAAGCCTCCATCGAATTTGACAAGTTAATTATTGATTTGAAAGTTATTTTAAGAATAACTATTTTATTATATGGTTTATAGATAATTATTATTTAGTAATAATATTTAAAATGGTAATAACTTATTAATAATATTTCTATAAATATATTTTTAATTGTTTCAATAATGTTTAAGTTAATTATTTTTTAATGTTATTCATTAATGAATGTTTAATTATTATTTTAAAGCTATTTATTTACTGTTTTAAAAATGTTTTTAATTTTAGTTTAATTACTTATTTAAAATGATTTAACAATACTGTATTTTTAACTAAAGTTAATTAATCATATTGACTTAGGTTATTTAATCATATTTAAAGAATGATTAATTTTTATATTAATATTAGTTTAGGGTTAATTAATTTTGTTTAATAACGCTTAAAGTTAATTAATTATTATCTTAATATTATTTTGAAGTTATCTTATTAATCCAACCATAGTGTTTAAAATATATTTAATGCATATATTATTAACAGGATTTTAAAGTTTAAATGAGATTTAAATTGAATGGAATAGAAGGATGTTTAAGAACTTATTACTTTAAGCTATTTTAAATAATGTTTGGTTTACCAAGGGAACCTTGTTGACTTAAGGAGTTTATTAAATAGGTTCGTTAAAATATGGGAAGAGTTTTATAAATGGTTTTGAATATTTATAAAAGAATTTATAAATGAGTTTTAAAGATCTGAGAAAGTAAAGTTTATAAACGGGGTTTGAGATTTATTAAGAATGTTTTATAAAGGGATTGGAATTTATAAAGAAACTTTATAAACATATTTTGTGATATTTATGAATAAAGAGATTTTGAAAGATATGATTGATTTTCACGGCAAGGATAGCTACATAACCGTTATGTAAGCTGCGATCCATAGTCTATATGGAATAGTAGTTTCCATATCTATTTTTAAGAGTTTTCAAGTTTCTAAGTTTTGAAAGCAAAATGGTTTGTGAATATACTTATACCATTGAGATAAGTATATGGTTATATTTTCTAAGTATCGAAAATATAATAGTTTGTGAAAATGCTTATCCTGTTGAGATAAGTATATGGAAGTGATCTCCAAGTATTTGAAATGTGATTTTAAATTAATGAAAGATTAATTTAAGAGGCTTAGTGATTTCCATGGAAAATATAATATTTGTTTGGGATGTTTGTTTATTTGATAGTTAAATAACCAGCTATCAAATTTTGGCATAAATATGTAATCCTTCTTAACTTTGATGGCAGCAAAATATTCCCTACTGAACATCGAAGGATTTTAACTCTAGAAATATCTAGGGAAACAAGGGGATTATATGGTACAATTACCATCGGTAGTGCTACACTGTATGTATAAACTCGTTTCATTCTTCTAGGACAAGTGATAAGGAGATCCATCCACTTAAACAGTTAGGCATGATCTCCGCTCTTATGCATCGTCTGATCATTTCCTAAAGAACCAGTATTGAGCATTTCAGAAATTGGTGTTTGATTTTGTGGAGCACCTGGGAAGTGGAAGAGTGTACTCATAAGAGATGACTTACACCTGTAACCACTCCTAAAACCCTATACGGCTCTATGGAGGAGATTCATGATATATTGAGATGTTGGGATCCATGTGTGATTCCGAGACCCATTAGGGTATGGGAATCCGTGTTTGATTCCAAGATCTAATTGGGATATGGGAATATTTGTGTGATTCCGAGACCCGTTGGGGTATTGGAATTCATATGGGGTTCCATGATCTATTTTGATGACGGTGCATAAGCTGGAATGCAGAACCTAGCCTTATCAGCATAAATGACTAAAACCAGAGATAGAAGGCATTGCCAGTAGGGTTGGAAAACACATAGGGTGTAGTTGGCTCGACCTAGACATTTCCTACAGTTGTTATGCATGCATGGGGCGATGCATTCGATCTTAGCAAGACCAACTATGTTTTTCCTATGGTACATCACTAAGGGTGTATGCTATTTCACAAGGATATCTCTGATACTTGTGCAGAAGGATCGTTCCTCGACGAGGGCACCTCCACGGAAATCCTACACAATTAGCGAACATGCCTTATCGATTTTCGATTATATATTTAGTATTTTTGTAATGTACACTCACGAGCATCACAGCTGCTTCATTAATATTATTTTTGCCCTTAGACATTATTATAATATCACTGGATTTTCTAATATAAAGGTTTTTGGTTACCGTAAGGTAAAAACTCATTCGTGTTTATGTGCAGCATGGTCATATTAAATACCTTCTTTAAAGCTTCCCAAAATGAATCAGGACTCAAAATAAACTTCTCCATAGTCTTTAGCCAACACGGCCTTTCTGTGATTCGAAAGGAACTATACTGATACTAGACGAGAAACTATTGTTATAGGCAAACACCACTAGATATATTTGGTCCTTCCAATTATCACCAAAACAGAAGAGCAAAGCAAATCTTTTATAACTTTATTTACTCACTTTGTCTGCCTGTCAGATTGCGGGTGATAAGTCGTGCTAAGATTAAGCTTTGTACCTTATGCTGTTTGAAGGCTCTTCCATAGTGCACAAGTGAATAGTGGATCCCAATCACAAACAATGGTATTGGGAACACCATGCAACCAAGCAAACCTTTTAATATACAGCTTTGCCAACTAAGAGCGGTTCGGTTTCACTTCATAGGAATAAAATGGGATGATTTAGTCAGCCCATCTACAATCACCTACAAATAGTTATACCCATACTTAGAATAAGGCAAACCATCCACAAAATCCATAGACACCGCATAAGGCTTATTGAATTGATCATTACTAGATCAAATTGATATGGGATAGAAATATGAAATCATTAAATTTTTAGCTCTACATTTACCTTATCCCACTTCCATAACAGAACATCCAAAGGCTTAAGGAGTCTACTTAGTCCCTGGTGTTATTCCTTAACAAGTTGGTAGGTCATACAACTCCTCACATATTGAGCAATATCTCGCTAGAACCTTCCCAATAGTATGATCGCTTCAAATCTATGTAACAGACTTGATTTTCGACCCTTGAGAATCAACACTAATGCGTCCACTGTATCACATACCGAACATTCAAGTGCCAAAAATACCGATTTTTTCAGATGAAAGAAGAAGGTAGAAGATAGAAGAAAAATAAACAACACAGAATTTCACAACGCAACGAATAATATATAATACAACAATGATCTTTACAAAAAGGAAACATCTTTATTCATATATACAACATCAAAGTACACTAGACTTTTTAGACAGTTATAAGAATAAGTCCTTACATTGACAAACTTATAGACTCTATAGTACATCAAAACAAATTTATACATGAACACGTCTTGACCATCCAGCTCCTCTCCAACTTCAAAGTATCCAGCTAAACCTGGAAAAGCATGCACAGTCTGACCCGAACATTACATGAAATAACGCCCGGGTCAGTCTGGTAAACCAACATGAGTAAAACTCGATAACAAGTAACAATCAAACCGATTTCTACATTTAAAAACTTTTACTAACAAAGGGTATCTCGTAAGACCACACCGCACATAAAAACGGATGGGTTTTTACCTTACGATAACCAAAACATTTTATATCAAAATCTAGTGATATTATCACAGTGTCTAGGCTTAAAGTAAATAGCTGAAATGCTTACATCTCACATTTAAACATACTAGGCTCTATAGTCAAAAATGTATGGTACAAATTGGAGATTGGATTCCAACTAATGAATGGTCTATTAGGTGCCACCTGCTATAGTACACCTCGAGAAAAATGTACCGAGGTCATACCTAACGACTCCTGTCAACATAGGACCGGCCTACTCCTTGTTGGACAGTATCGAATATATCATCACCTCGGTGGCTTTGTGTAACAGCTCTGGTTTTAGAGATTACCTATTAATATTAAAGTATAACGGAAGTTATAGTTTAATATTGTGAATCAAAAATAAATTGGAGATTTATATTGTTTATTTGGAATAAACAATGAATTTTGGAAATAAAATATGAAAATAAAGTTTTGGAAACTTTATTATGCTTATTTGTGAGAATAATAAATGAAGTATGATTTTATTTTGAGTAAATGGAATAATTATTGTAATTATTGCCAATACTTCCTTTAATAATTTTTAAAGAAAGTATTTGATTTTTAAAAAGTGTTTATATAAATAAAAAGATGGAATTTGGTATTAAAATGTGTTTTGGTTATAAATTGGAGTTTAAAATGGTTGATTATATTTTTCTATGCAAGAAAATATTTTTTGTAGAAGTTTTGAAGTTAAAAATGAGGATTTATGCATTTAATTGTGTAAACTGTGTATTTATGTAAAATAAGGATTTTTAATAACAAAAATGTTTTAAAACTAAAACTATATTTTTATATGATGTGAAATATTTTATTTCATATGTAAGTATGTTTGCGTAAATTGGTTGTGTTGTAACTTGAAGAAAAATACATTATTTTCATTATAACATTGTGTTTACATGTATATATGTTTAAGTGGTGAATTAAAATTTACTTAGTCTAATTTATTTTCTCTATTGGGTCTAAAGCCCATTAGCAAATTAGTAACCAGAAGGAGAAAAAGTGGAATGAATTACATGTACGTACAAAAGTTTTAGTTCCTCTTCTTCCTCATTGGCCTGGAAATAGAAAATGAGCGCAAAATTCCACCATTTGTTCAATCTAGAGCCTTAAATCTCCAATTCTTCAAATAAAAATGGTTGATTTTATCAATAGAGAGTATACAATAGGTAATCAACTCCAAATTGAGATTAATTCATCAAAAATCCAATTTTTATGTTTGGGTTGTTTGTTAATTTCCATTCTCTTCTTGCATGTTCTATAATTTTATTCCAGCAGGTCTTTGAAGCAAATTGAAGCTCCAAGCTATCATCTTTTTCATGTTGATTTGAGTTTTTCTCTATAGAATTGAAAGGCGAGTATCAAAACTCACATTTTCTAGCTAAGAGTGAGATTTCAAGGTAAGAAATCTCAATTTTGTTTGCCGCATATTCGTTGGTGAATCGCTATCAGTAAATTGGGCATATCTCTTAAGTTTTAAATCAGAATTTAATTTTCTTTGAAGTTTTAGAGAGATTGAAAAAAGAGTGATAATTTTCATGTTAGATATTTTGAAATTTTTGAGCACAGACGGTCGAAAAACCCAATACAAACTCGATGCATTGTCATTGTAAAACTGTAACTTTTTATGCTTAATGTCGTTGGTAATTTGAGCATATCGTTCTCATTTGATATCCAAATTTAATGATTCCTGATGTCTCCGAAAGCTTAGGTTATATGTCATAACTTTCATGTTTTATATTTTGTTAAATTTTGAAGTTTAAATGGTCGAAAGTTCCTTTTAGTGATGGTATCCCGAGACTAAAACCACATCAGAGGTGAACTTCAAGTCTGAAAATTGTTTTAGTTGTAACTTTTTCATTCTTTATCGGAATTCGGTAATATTTGATGTTCTAGAAAGCCTTCCTTATATATGAAAACTTCCATGTTGAAGATATTTGCAAATTTTGAGCATAGTTTGATTGAAATTCTATCACAAAATCCCAGCTCTGTCACTTTGATAATTACACTTTCCAAACTAAATACAGTTAGTAAATTAGGCATATCTTTCTCATTTCTAGTCAAATTTAGATAATTCTTGATGTTCTGGAATGCGTAGGCTATTTCTTAAAACTTTCTTGGTTTGAGTTTGCAAAATTTTGAAGTTAAGATAGTCGAAACCTTATTTCTTTGCTGCTTCCCTAAGAATAGACGACATCGACAGTGAATTTTAAATCTGAGAATTATATTGTCCATATATTTCACATTTCTTATCCAAATTCAATAATTTTCGATGTTCTGGAAAGCTTAGTTTCATTTTTCGATTTTTTTGAAATTTTGAACTTAGCTATGTAAAAAATGTGTTTGTTTGTTGTTGTTGTGAGAGCAAAACGACAGCAATAACAACATTGACCTGAGAATTGTATTAGCTTATTTTTGCTCTCATTCTTGTTCGATTTTGATGTTGTTTTTGAGATTTTTTGAGAGCTATGATGTCTATCAATAGGCTAGCTATATTCGAAGAATTTGAAATCCAAATTTAAAAAGAATTTGAATTGATTTTGTGTTAAATTTGAATTGAATTCGTATTGAATTCAAGTCATCAGTCTTGAGTTATCTTTCTTGTTTTTCATTGTTTTCGAGCACGGTTTTCACTAAATCATTTTGAAGTGATTTTTAAAATAAACTGGACATTTCAAATTAATATTATATAGTATTTTAAAATTATTTTTCAAATGTAAAATCTATTTGTTTCCTATAATAAAGGAATTTCCAATATTGGTTTTATTAATCTTTTCGGGAAAAAGTTTTAAAAACTTGTTTTCTCTAGTAAAATATTTTAAATATAAAACACACGCATTTGCACTATTTGAACGTATGAGAAATGGAATTAAACGATTTAGTAAAACACATGGTATGGGACATGTGCGTTTACTATTTCGGTTAATTTCAGACTTGTACGATCGAAGCTATTTGAGATTATTGATTCTGAGATGTTTTGCCATTTTATGGTGTATTTTGATTTTTATAATTCCTATTTATTAAAATTATTTAAGATGGCCAATATTTGGCAAGTATTATGGTTTGAGATCTTCTATGTAGGAGTATGGTTGATGAGAACCATCACGATATTTTATTTACTTGCCCATGATATAAGGCAAGTCTTGAGTATATGATTTCATATTTGAGATTTGTGGTTTATGAGGAACCATCACAATGTTTTCACTTGTCGATGAGATAAGATAAGTTACGATGCCATTTAAAACTGGTTGATGAGATGAGACGAGTATAGTGCATTTTATCACTCGCCAATGAGACGAGGTGAGATATGATTTTTTGAGTTTTATGATGTTCCTAGTGTGGCATCGACCAGCGGCTAGTAAACCGCTACGGGTGAACGTGTGGTATGAGACACATGTTAATAACTTTTTGGGGTCCTATCTATAAATTTATGACACATTCACGATGTTTACCTAACAGAACTGCTTTGAGAGGTATTAGCGTCCTAGTTATGAGGACAAACTACTTTATCGCTTAATATAGGACTTATACAATCGAAACCCTTTCAATGAACTGTTTGAGATGATTTAAGATGTTATTAAATTTTGGAAAGATTATATGGTACGAGAACTCCAATTTAGAAGTATATTCGATGAAGGACCATTTTAGATGTGTTTCTTAATCGTCGAAGAAATGAGGCGAATTAAGAGCTAGAAATTCCTATTTGGAATTATGGTTATAAATAACCATCTAGATGTTATTTTTACTTGCCGATGAGATGAGCTAAGCTTATTTATGATGATTTTTTGATGTTAAGATTTATTATGATGGCTTCTAGTTGTCGATGAGATGAGACAAGTCACGATGCCACTAGTACTCGTCAATGAGATAAGACGAGTAGGGTATTGTATTTACTCGCCGATGAGATGAGGCATGGTATATTTTCATGATTTTTATGATGTTTTACTAGTGTGGCACCAACTAACGGCTAGTAAACCGTTAGGTGCGAACGTATGGTATGGGACGTACGTTAGCGCCTATTGGATTCCTATCCGAGAATTTGAGATACATTCACGATGTTTACTAGTACTATAAACCATGAGTACTCAATTGGAGTCAATACGATGTAGTTGCGACTCCGTTCATCACGGTGTTATTAACTCGGGTCTTTGTGACTGGGAGTCATTATGATATTATAGACTATAGTCATCACGATGTTATGATGTTACTTGACTCCAGCCATCATGATGTTTATGGTACCAAATATTAGTACTAGTCACGAGGTAAGCACATGCAGTTTTCCATGTAGTTTTAGATGTTTTAATTTAACCTTTTATGAGGATGTTATTATACCCTTGAGTAAGATGAAGGCTTATATGTATTGATGGTGATCTCTAATATGATGTTTTGAACCCTCATTGAGTTCTATTATGATGGATTTATAAGATTTTAGACTGTTTGATGATGATTATTCATATGGTTCAAATCCTTGCCTATTTCACTTATATAACTAAGATGAACCATAGTTAGATAAACAATTTAAGTCCCTTATGAAATCATGATGAACTCATAGATGTCTCACCTTAGAGATGATTTGATGATATCTATATTGTCCCGTTGTCAACAATGGAATGGTTATCCCTTTCCTCCTATAACTGTTATCTTTATGAATGGTAAGTTCTAGCCATCCTTACCCGTGTATTTATTACTCGGGTTCAGACCGAGTTGCAGGTTTGGTATGCATTTAGCTCACTCCTTGTAACGACCCAGAATTTTTATAAATAAAAATTTGAATATTTAATTAATTTTAAATATTTATAAGTGAATTTATAAGTCAAATAAATTTTTATTTGAATTATTGGATTTAATTGGATAATTAAATCGATAAATTAATATGTTAAATTATGGGAATAATTGAAAATAGGGTTAAATATGATTGAAAATGATTTGTAAAATTTTATTTTATCATGTTGAAGTTAGAATGGTATTTTAGAACTTTTAAAATCGAATTAAAAGTTAAATTGTGAAAATTGAATATTTTAATATTTAATAATCGACTGTAAAATAGCCAATTTTTGAACAGTCTCAGAATTGAACGAAACCAGTTCCATTGGATCCGTAATAGTTAGTTATTACCGGATTTCAATTTTCGTGTCAATCGGAGCTATCGTTTGATCGTGGCAGCTCGAAATGCATCGAATTGTTTTTAATTTAAATTTGGCGAGTCAAAATAGCCATTTTTCAAAAAGTCTCGGATTTCGACGAAACCAGTTTCATCGGATCCGTAATGTTATATTATTGTAAGGTTTCAAATTTCAAGTCAATAGGATTTACCGTTTGTCCGGTACAAATTAAAACGCCTAGAAATCGATTTAAATCGGTTTAATTTAAATTGAACGTTTGTAGCCATAACTCGCACAGATGTCCGAATTAGCTTCCGAAACCTGTTCCATTGTGTCCGGAACGCGGGGTAAACCTTAGAAATGCTGGTTACGGCGCGTAAATCGAAGTTCGAAATTTCCGAAATGAATAGTGTTTACGCTTGATTTTCCTATAAATATACACCCTAACCCTTCATTTATAAAAAAATAAAAAAATAAAATAAAACATGTAACCCTAGCCGCCAGTGAAGTGATGAACGGCCAGAAACTTCAATCTTTCTTCCTCATTTATCTTCCAATCTACTCAATAATTTCACAAACTTCCAACTAGAGTATTGAAGAGCATAGTGAGATCTTGGAAATCAACGGTTGAGATCGTGTTTGGAGCGACGATGGGGGAGATATGGAGCCGTGTTTGCTTCGACTTGTGCACGCAATTCCATGCAGATAAGGCAGACGAGTATCAAGCCATCTCAGGCGAAGGTGGAGGAGGGTAGGGGGCTTCGTTTGGCGCTTCTTGATCGAAGTATCGTCGAGTATGGATGTTGCTAAATCTAACCCTAGTAACGTTGATGGGTTCGGCAGCCTCGTGTTCAACCTGTAGAAGATGCGCGTGATGTAGGAGATGAGCATGAGCCGTTGGATCTGGATCTCACGGTGATGATTTGCTTTGGGTATAAAATTATAAAATAAAGTTGTAATTATAGTTATAAAAACTCGTGTAACTTCATAAATCAATAACTTTTTCATACGAGGTCGAAAAAATGCAAACTCAGTTGCGTTGGAATCGTATCGACGAGCACTACGCGATGAAATTGGATTGGAGTCGTTTGGAGTTAGTGAGAATTTTGGGTAAAATTAAACGCGCGTTTAATTTTATTCGAAATAAAAAGCTAAAACGAAAATAAAATCAAGGTGAGAACTTCTCACTCAATCGAATCAGTTTCGATTTTATTTTAAATAGTTAAATTTAAAATATTTGAATGCATGTTTGAAATGATGATTGATATCTATTGATTGTTAAAATAGACATTATACGCCGTTAGTAAGCGGGTGTTATTTATTAAAAACATATACCGCAAATATTTCATAAACAGTGAAATTGGTAATATAAATAATATCAATATATATATATTGGCATATGTATATATTGCAGTTGATTGATTTCCCGCATTTTTTTAGCGGATGAGACCCTATTGCGCCGTTATTAAGCGGATAATATTTATTAAAAACATATACCGCGATAATTTCGTACTGGAGCGAAATTAGTATTGTGCTAATGTTTGTGGATGCAGGAAAACAGGTTGGAGGGATCCAACAGGATTCCTCAACAGTTTTTATTTGATTTCAGATATTTTGATATTTGATGGATTTTCATATTGATATATGATATCGATGTAGTCGTGATTGACTATTTGGTGTGTAGCATCATTGGACCCAGATTTTGGGATTTTAAAATGATTTTTAAAGTGATTTTTGAAAAGATAAAATATTTTTGGAATTGATCCATATTAAGTAAATAAACGTTATAATTTTTAAAGTTGTAAAAATTATGATTTTTATGAAATATTGTTAAAAGCTGATTTTTGAGAAATATGAATTAATGACTTTATAAAATAGTTTAAATTGGATTTTTGAATATATTATAAAAGTTCAAAAATAGGATTTATAAAATTTGATTATTTTATAAATCAAGATGGTGAAATTATAAAGGAAATTAAAGATGTTTTAAAATATTAATATAAATTGATTTATATTAAGAGATTTATAAATGGATATTTATAAATTGAAATATTGACATTATAAAACGAGTTTTTATAAGTGTTTGAATGAAGTGAAAATAAATTTCATAAATGAATGAAATTTATAGAATTATAAACTGTGAAGTTATAAATAAAATTTATAAATAGTAAGATTTATAAATTTGTGAAGTTAATTGAAGAATAGACTTGGTTAAATAAATGAATCTTATAAGTTATAAGATTTATGATTTGGAAAGTCTTTAAAAGAACGATTTTGTAAAATAATCGTTTTATAAGTATTTAACTTATAATATGAACTTTTAGTTTATAATTGAGTTATAAACTGGAATAGGTTAATAAAGGAATTTATAAAAAGGAAGTTTTTATAAATAAATAGAAATGGAATTTATAAACATTGTTTTATAAATTCGCAAATGACTTATTTTGATAAGTAAATTGTTATAATTTATTTATGGAGTTATATTCACGTTTTAGACTGTGAATAATCCTTTAAAATAAAATGTATAGAATTGATGGAATCTGTTAACAAAATATATTCACGTTTTTGGATAGTGAATAATGTGTTAAAGAAATTGTTTTGAATGTGATGTTTTAAATAGAATTAAAACGATCTAACGATGTTTTAAAATGTGTTGAGATTCGAAACCATAGATTTCAACATTTATTGTTGAAATAGACGTTTTCGAGAAATGAAAGGAAATAGTGGACTATAACACTGTTGTTATAGTAAATGATTTCCGAAAGGAAATGTTTTGTATAGTATTGGAATTTATATATCTATTTTAATTTCGAATCCCTGTACTAGTGATTTTGGGTTGTCGTAACGATGTTTTACGCAACATTCGTTTTGGCCCAAATAAATATGTTAAAGAGGATGATTTCCTTAAAGAATGAAATATATACTTAATTCGATTTAAGTATATTGAATATTTTCCAAGGTTGAAAATAAAAAGATTTGTGAATTACTTATGAATAAATAAGTATGGAAATGTTTTCCAATATGAAGTGAATAATTAGAATTTATCTTTTGAAGATAAATTGAAATGGATAATTGAAATCGTATATGCATGGATATTTTGAAATATAAATTCATTATGGAATTTATATGTGAAAAGTGGAATTTGTTAAAAATAAATATTGATTTATTTTTGAAATGTTGAAATTATATATCTTGTAAAGATATTTTGGAAAGTAAATAATTTGGAAAATTATTTGGAATCTGGTGATGTGTGCATATCCATTGATAGTTCAATAACCGACTATCAATATTTCCCTTTGAATGGGTATTTGATGTGATTTGTTTGAATTTGAATGCCACACTTATTTTTGAATAAGCGCTCACTATTCGGGTTAATCGGGAAAGGACCATGGGGTCGTATAACCCATTCCGAATATGTGATACGTCGTTGTGAATTGCATTTGAAGATCGGTGTTGAAGACCGGATATTTGCGAAAGCGATAGGATGACCTGTCGATTGTCTCTGCACTGAGTTGCAACGGTATAGAGACTCCCTAAGTGATGGGGAATCCGATCAGGATTGTGGATATCCGGATTGCAAGGACTTCTTTGTAAGTGCCTTCGGTTCTGTTCGAGCCCGGAACAGACTTGTATGGATTGTATGTCTGACATTACAAGTTGAGATATAAAACCGATTTCTTTCAAATATATTTCTGTTGGTGGCGGAGAATTTATTCTTTTAGCTTAACACCCTTCTCTGAGACGTATGTGCTCAGAGGTTATATAGTTGAAGTTATCAGCGATATATTCCCAAATTGGTAATGTGACATGCTGAGTGATGCTGAAATGATCATTGTGTTGATTATTTGTGATAGGATCATTTATTTGATCGTCTATCTTAGTGATCATTGTGTTGATCATTTGTTGACCCAAAGCATGGCTTTTGTATAAAGTATGTTTTTTTGGACGAAACTTCGTCGAGCCTCACATCCCGGAAATGGTCAAAACAGGAAAGATGCGGCAAGGTTATGAGGGGTAGCTCCCTTTAGGGTATGTGCATTTCCTTCTGGAAAGGGTGGTATCATGGTATGGAGCCCAGATACTTACTCATGTTGAAACACTATATTTTATTACTGTGTGGTGTTGTTGATGATGAGCGCTCGGTTAAAGGTCCGATGGGACCGGGGGATGTCATATTCGTGTAGTAGTTACCTAGTGATAAAGGTAACCCGGCCTTGTGTTGGCAGAGAGCTGGTTAAGTTCTCGGGGACGTCCAGCCAGAGGCGTTTCCATGTGGCAGTAGGAAGTTCCTTAGCCTGACCATTTGTTGGAAATCCAAAGAAACAATACGAAACTTGTACGGCATTAGTTGTATAACCTGCCATGGAATGTGGCGGTAACCTGCTATTGAACATGGTAGCTATAGTAGGCATAAGTGCGGAATGTCTATGCTGGCTAAGATTTATATCTTTATTTTCGAAATAATTTCCTACACTATGCACTAATAATAATATCAAATGTTTCTTTTTAATGCGTATCAAGCATCTTTGACTATCATAAGGAGAAATCTCCTCCGATTCTGCGTTTGCATGTGTGTGTGTGCGGGAGGCCTTATGGTAGTCTCATTTTTAAAAAGCATTGCGAATTGAATTTAAAAATATTCCTCTATTTGATTTTAAAGATAAATAAACTGTTTTGAGTTCTCACACCAGTCACATGACTGACTTGGAGTTTATTGTTTTCCTTCCTAAACTCTGGGTGCCCACCAATTTCCACACGAGCAGTCAAGAGTTAGGTTTATCAGGATATTCTGGATATTCAGGAGTTGCTGGAGGCAAGCTGGATGGCATGGCGTATTACTAGTATATAGTATTTCTTTTCCGCTGTTTATTGTTGTATGTTGTTGTACACTCTGATGATTTGATGTAATGAAATAAAATGTGATGTAATGTAATAACTGATATAGTTCTTTGTTTAAAGATTATTCATTTATTATTATATGTTGTTCCGCTGCGATTGTGAGATTCTGATAGTTGTTCTGTTGTTTTCGTTCTGTTTCTATTTTTCTAGATATTCTATTTTCTTTTCTCTTTTCTCTATTTTCTATCTTCTTATCTACTTTCTCCCTTTTTCTTTTCTTAAATTCTTTTTAAAACCCTAACTATTCGGTTTTTCGGCAACGAAAATCCGCGACGTTACATTTGGTATCAGAGCTGATGGTTAAGCGACAACCATGGTTCTGTTGGGTATTACTCATTAGAGATAGAGTCAGTAGTACTCTAGAATGAGTTTGAGTGTAATAATATATATGAGAGCGTATTTGTTAGTGAATATGAAATTGTTTTATATTGTGATGATTGGTTTGTTGAGTGGTATATGAACCTTCGTCGGCGCAGCCTCGAAACTGAATCGAAGGGGTTTCTAAACACTTGAATAGAACAATTCGGCACGATATTGATTTTTAAATTGGGTAAATGCAATAATTTTACCTTGATTATATTTTATATATAAAAGAATAATTTTTCAGAATTATTAAAGTGTATATAAGTTGATTTTTTTAGTTGTTGAATAAGTTGTTTGAATAATCTAAGTAAAAGAATAATTGTATAAGCAAATGAATTATAAGTATGAATTATAATTAAAGCCATTTACAATTGTGAAATAAACTTATATATATAAGAAGTGAAACTATATGAATATATTTATTAATATGAGTTGTAAATAAAAATGAATTTAAAGTTAAATGAAAATTTACTTTAAAATTGAAATCTGAATTTATTTACAAGTGGGAATTTAAGTTATGAAAAACTAAGTGATGTTTAAATGGAAATATAACTTAAGAGATGTTGAATGGAGTTGATATGGAATAATGAATGTAAGTGTTAATTCATTTAAAAGCTAATGTTATTGAAAGTTGAAAGATTGAATGAAAATCAATTAAATTAAACCAATTGGAAATAAAAGGTGTTAAACCAAATTGAATGAATTTAAGCAAAGGAATTTGGTTATAATTAATATACTTTGGTTGTTATGTGATTGTTAGTCGATTGTATATAATTCATTAAGTGTTAATGAAATTGGAAAGCTAAAGTAAATTGAATTCAAATTGAAAGCAAATAAATTTAAATAGAATTGAATTTGATTTGGAAGTGAACCAACTTGAATATGAATTAGTGAATATAAACTAATTAAAAATGAATGTTGATAAAATCCAATGTTGATAAATCAAATATGATTTAAGTTAGAAAACCTATTTCATTGAATATGAATGAGTTTGTTGATAGTTGGTTGATGGTTGAATATATATTGCATTTGTTGTTTTGTTACATTTGCTATGTTGGCATATATAGTTATTATGTTGCTATATGTTGTATATTGATACTATTCTCATATATACATGATTCTCATGTTGTTTTTTGAGTGTTTAGTAGGTGCGGATCGCGTTTGCTTCGCATTTGGAGCTCGCTTTCGCGCTATATTAGCCGTATATGCTTGCTAATAAAATATAAGGTACATATCTCGGATTAAATATCGTACTTTTACACTTTTTTCCCTTCGGGATGCCTCATTACTTGATGAGATGTATATTTGTGATATATATACTGTCATTTTTTTTCGGATCGAGCCGCGCAAAGGAGACTATGGCGAATTTTTCCGAAAATTTAAGGCGTTAGAAAATTTTTGAGAAAATTGGAAATTTTTTGAAAACTATAACTTTGATTTTGGAATTGAAAATTAAACAATAGCAATTGTTTTTGAAAAGATAACTAAGTATGATTTGAAACTTAGTAAAGATTTGTAAGAAGTTTAACTATGGATTTGAGAAAATTAATAGATTCTGTAACTTTTCTTACTTGTAATTTCGAGGACGAAATTCTTTTAAGGGGGGAAGATTGTAACGACCCAGAATTTTTATAAATAAAAATTTGAATATTTAATTAATTTTAAATATTTATAAGTGAATTTATAAGTCAAATAAATTTTTATTTGAATTATTGGATTTAATTGGATAATTAAATCGATAAATTAATATGTTAAATTATGGGAATAATTGAAAATAGGGTTAAATATGATTGAAAATGATTTGTAAAATTTTATTTTATCATGTTGAAGTTAGAATGGTATTTTAGAACTTTTAAAATCGAATTAAAAGTTAAATTGTGAAAATTGAATATTTTAATATTTAATAATCGACTGTAAAATAGCCAATTTTTGAACAGTCTCAGAATTGAACGAAACTAGTTCCATTGGATCCGTAATAATTAGTTATTACCGGATTTCAATTTTCGTGTCAATCGTAGCTATCGTTTGATCGTGGCAGCTCGAAACGCATCGAATTGTTTTTAATTTAAATTTGGCGAGTCAAAATAGCCATTTTTCAAAAAGTCTCGGATTTCGACGAAACCAGTTTCATCGGATCCATAATGTGATATTATTGAAGGTTTCAAATTTCAAGTCAATAGGATTTACCGTTTGTCCGGTACAAATTAAAACGCCTAGAAATCGATTTAAATCGGTTAATTTAAATTGAACGTTTGTAGCCATAACTCGCACAGATGTCCGAATTAGCTTCCGAAACCTGTTCCATTGAGTCCGGAACGCGGGGTAAACCTTAAAAACGCTGGTTACGGCGCGTAAATCGGAGTTCGAAATTTCCGAAATGAATAGTGTTTACGCTTGATTTTCCTATAAATATACACCCTAACCTTTCATTTATAAAAAAAATAAAAAAAAAATAAAACATGTAACCCTAGCCGCCAGTGAAGTGATGAACGGCCAGAAACTTCAATCTTTCTTCCTCATTTATCTTCCAATCTACTCAATAATTTCACAAACTTCCAACTAGAGTATTGAAGAGCATAGTGAGATCTTGGAAATCAACGGTTGAGATCGTGTTTGGAGCGACGATGGGGGAGATATGGAGCCGTGTTTGCTTCGACTTGTGCACGCAATTCCATGCAGATAAGGCAGCCGAGTATCAAGCCATCTCAGGCGAAGGTGGAGGAGGGTAGGGGGCTTCGTTTGGCGCTTCTTGATCGAAGTATCGTCGAGTATGGATGTTGCTAAATCTAACCCTAGTAACGTTGATGGGTTCGGCGGCCTTGTGTTCAACCTATAGAAGATGCGCGTGATGTAGGAGATGAGCATGAGCCGTTGGATCTGGATCTCACGGTGATGATTTGCTTTGGGTATAAAATTATAAAATAAAGTTGTAATTATAGTTATAAAAACTCGTGTAACTTCATAAATCAATAACTTTTTCATACGAGGTCGAAAAAATGCAAACTCAGTTGCGTTGGAATCGTATCGACGAGCACTACGCGATGAAATTGGATTGGAGTCGTTTGGAGTTAGTGAGAATTTTGGGTAAAATTAAACGCGCGTTTAATTTTATTCGAAATAAAAAGCTAAAACGAAAATAAAATCAAGGTGAGAACTTCTCACTCAATCGAATCAGTTTCGATTTTATTTTAAATAGTTAAATTTAAAATATTTGAATGCATGTTTGAAATGATGATTGATATCTATTGATTGTTAAAATAGATATTATACGCCGTTAGTAAGCGGGTGTTATTTATTAAAAACATATACCGCGAATATTTCATAAACAGTGAAATTGGTATTATAAATAATATCAATATATATATATTGGCATATGTATATATTGCAGTTGATTGATTTCCCGCATTTTTTTAGCGGATGAGACCCTATTGCGTCGTTATTAAGCGGATAATATTTATTAAAAACATATACCGCGATAATTTCGTACTGGAGCGAAATTGGTATTGTGCTAATGTTTGTGGATGCAGGAAAACAGGTTGGAGGGATCCAACAGGATTCCTCAACAGTTTTTATTTGATTTCAGATATTTTGATATTTGATGGATTTTCATATTGATATATGATATCGATGTAGTCGTGATTGACTATTTGGTGTGTAGCATCATTGGACCCAGATTTTGGGATTTTAAAATGATTTTTAAAGTGATTTTTGAAAAGATAAAATATTTTTGGAATTGATCCATATTAAGTAAATAAACGTTATAATTTTTAAAGTTGTAAAAATTATGATTTTTATGAAATATTGTTAAAAGCTGATTTTTGAGAAATATGAATTAATGACTTTATAAAATAGTTTAAATTGGATTTTTGAATATATTATAAAAGTTCAAAAATAGGATTTATAAAATTTGATTATTTTATAAATCAAGATGGTGAAATTATAAAGGAAATTAAAGATGTTTTAAAATATTAATATAAATTGATTTATATTAAGAGATTTATAAATGGATATTTATAAATTGAAATATTGACATTATAAAACGAGTTTTTATAAGTGTTTGAATGAAGTGAAAATAAATTTCATAAATGAATGAAATTTATAGAATTATAAACTGTGAAGTTATAAATAAAATTTATAAATAGTAAGATTTATAAATTTGTGAAGTTAATTGAAGAATAGACTTGGTTAAATAAATGAATCTTATAAGTTATAAGATTTATGATTTGGAAAGTCTTTAAAAGAACGATTTTGTAAAATAATCGTTTTATAAGTATTTAACTTATAATATGAACTTTTAGTTTATAATTGAGTTATAAACTGGAATAGGTTAATAAAGGAATTTATAAAAAGGAAGTTTTTATAAATAAATAGAAATGGAATTTATAAACATTGTTTTATAAATTCGCAAATGACTTATTTTGATAAGTAAATTGTTATAATTTATTTATGGAGTTATATTCACGTTTTAGACTGTGAATAATCCTTTAAAATAAAATGTATAGAATTGATGGAATCTGTTAACAAAATATATTCACGTTTTTGGATAGTGAATAATGTGTTAAAGAAATTGTTTTGAATGTGATGTTTTAAATAGAATTAAAACGATCTAACGATGTTTTAAAATGTGTTGAGATTCGAAACCATAGATTTCAACATTTATTGTTGAAATAGACGTTTTCGAGAAATGAAAGGAAATAGTGGACTATAACACTGTTGTTATAGTAAATGATTTCCGAAAGGAAATGTTTTGTATAGTATTGGGATTTATATATCTATTTTAATTTCGAATCCCTATACTAGTGATTTTGGGTTGTCGTAACGATGTTTTACGCAACATTCGTTTTGGCCCAAATAAATATGTTAAAGAGGATGATTTCCTTAAAGAATGAAATATATACTTAATTCGATTTAAGTATATTGAATATTTTCCAAGGTTGAAAATAAAAAGATTTGTGAATTACTTATGAATAAATAAGTATGGAAATGTTTTCCAATATGAAGTGAATAATTAGAATTTATCTTTTGAAGATAAATTGAAATGGATAATTGAAATCGTATATGCATGGATATTTTGAAATATAAATTCATTATGGAATTTATATGTGAAAAGTGGAATTTGTTAAAAATAAATATTGATTTATTTTTGAAATGTTGAAATTATATATCTTGTAAAGATATTTTGGAAAGTAAATAATTTGGAAAATTATTTGGAATCTGGTGATGTGTGCATATCCATTGATAGTTCAATAACCGACTATCAATATTTCCCTTTGAATGGGTATTTGATGTGATTTGTTTGAATTTGAATGCCACACTTATTTTTGAATAAGCGCTCACTATTCGGGTTAACCGGGAAAGGACCATGGGGTCGTATAACCCATTCCGAATATGTGATACGTCGTTGTGAATTGCATTTGAAGATCGGTGTTGAAGACCGGATATTTGCGAAAGCGATAGGATGACCTGTCGATTGTCTCTGCACTGAGTTGCAACGGTATAGAGACTCCCTAAGTGATGGGGAATCCGATCAGGATTGTGGATATCCGGATTGCAAGGACTTCTTTGTAAGTGCCTTCGGTTCTGTTCGAGCCCGGAACAGACTTGTATGGATTGTATGTCTGACATTACAAGTTGAGATATAAAGCCGATTTCTTTCAAATATATTTCTGTTGGTGGCGGAGAATTTATTCTTTTAGCTTAACACCCTTCTCTGAGACGTATGTGCTCAGAGGTTATATAGTTGAAGTTATCAGCGATATATTCCCAAATTGGTAATGTGACATGCTGAGTGATGCTGAAATGATCATTGTGTTGATTATTTGTGATAGGATCATTTATTTGATCGTCTATCTTAGTGATCATTGTGTTGATCATTTGTTGACCCAAAGCATGGCTTTTGTATAAAGTATGTTTTTGTGGACGAAACTTCGTCGAGCCTCACATCCCGGAAATGGTCAAAACAGGAAAGATGCGGCAAGGTTATGAGGGGTAGCTCCCTTTAGGGTATGTGCATTTCCTTCTGGAAAGGGTGGTATCATGGTATGGAGCCCAGATACTTACTCATGTTGAAACACTATATTTTATTACTGTGTGGTGTTGTTGATGACGAGCGCTCGGTTAAAGGTCCGATGGGACCGGGGGATGCCATATTCGTGTAGTAGTTACCTAGTGATAAAGGTAACCCGACCTTGTGTTGGCAGAGAGCTGGTTAAGTTCTCGGGGACGTCCAGCCAGAGGCGTTTCCATGTGGCAGTAGGAAGTTCCTTAGCCTGACCATTTGTTGGAAATCCAAAGAAACAATACGAAACTTGTACGGTATTAGTTGTATAACCTGCCATGGAATGTGGCGGTAACCTGCTATTGAACATGGTAGCTATAGTAGGCATAAGTGCGGAATGTCTATGCTGGCTAAGATTTATATCTTTATTTTCGAAATAATTTCCTACACTATGCACTAATAATAATATCAAATGTTTCTTTTTAATGCGTATCAAGCATCTTTGACTATCATAAGGAGAAATCTCCTCCGATTCTGCGTTTGCATGTGTGTGTGTGCGGGAGGCCTTATGGTAGTCTCATTTTTAAAAAGCATTGCGAATTGAATTTAAAAATATTCCTCTATTTGATTTTAAAGATAAATAAACTGTTTTGAGTTCTCACACCGGTCACATGACTGACTTGGAGTTTATTGTTTTCCTTCCTAAACTCTGGGTGCCCACCAATTTCCACACGGGCAGTCAAGAGTTAGGTTTATCAGGATATTCTGGATATTCAGGAGTTGTTGGAGGCAAGCTGGATGGCATGGCGTATTACTAGTATATAGTATTTCTTTTCCGCTGTTTATTGTTGTATGTTGTTGTACACTCTGATGATTTGATGTAATGAAATAAAATGTGATGTAATGTAATAACTGATATAGTTCTTTGTTTAAAGATTATTCATTTATTATTATATGTTGTTCCGCTGCGATTGTGAGATTCTGATAGTTGTTCTGTTGTTTCCGTTCTGTTTCTATTTTTCTAGATATTCTATTTTCTTTTCTCTTTTCTCTATTTTCTATCTTCTTATCTACTTTTCTCCCTTTTTCTTTTCTTAAATTCTTTTTAAAACCCTAACTATTCGGTTTTTCGGCAACGAAAATCCGCGACGTTACACTCCTTCTTGGATTTGTTAGCTTGCTTTTGTTTGGACCACTTCATTCGGACTTGGACATTGAACCTATTATTTTGTAGGATAGTAGTGTATGTATATTTTGGAGTTCATGCTACTTATGTATGTTACACTATGTATGATGTATGGAGATGTATGTATAGTCTGATCTGGGTTTGCTGTTCTATGACTATATATATATATATATATATATATATATGTATGTATGTATATTGCATTTATTCTGAAACGGTCCTAAACCATCATGGTATCATATTAGTTAAGGACTAGGTGTGGCGACCATATATGAGGTAATGGAAACAAAAAATATCGACACACTTAACTCTTAGCTAATGCATTATCATGAGGGTTGCCCTTAACCTACCATATTCTCTACATTAGTAGACATGATTACTTAGTAATTCTTTTTACTAATATGGGTTTCAGGGTGGGGCGTCACAACTTGGTATCAGCTGTGACGCCCCACCCCGAGACCTACATTAACAAAGAGAATTACATAGTAATCCTATTTGCTAATGCGGAGCATAGGGCTGGTTAAGGGCGATCATCTATAGCCTTGTCTTAAATGTCTATTGAATATGTCGACAATTGCTATCTATTTCTTTTCTACCTAAGTGGATCGACATATCCAATAAATACTTAATACAAAACTATAGATGGCTAATGGATCTAATAGAACAAAATACCATAATTAAATGAATAACTCATCACAAAACAGCAGCAGACACACTCACTCACTCACATATATAATGATACATCTTAATACGATGCCAATGATACATCAAAGTGGTATGACGAACACTCTATATACATGAGTAAAAAGAATATACAATACAACTTATAAGGACAATAATAGCTAAAGAAGATAACCCAACATCCATGCGGAAGCATCATGTAATAGCTATATCCAAAAGAAATGCTTAACTTGAAACATACTCAGTCTGACCCGATTGTAAAACACATAGGTTAGTCTAGCTAAACAAATCAGTGAATAACAATAATAGATAAGGTAAAGCATAGGAAAGATAGGGTATCCTCAAATACAAGAGAACCATACCCATAAGCATTGTATTACCATCATAAAGAAAGGATGAATACTCTTCTTAATAAGAAGAAGGGGTAATAAGAGTATAGCCATAACTTAAGTGATATTATAACACTTAAGTATATGAGCCATCGAGAATGAGATTCTAAGATAAAATCCATCAAAATATCATATTCGCCTCATATCATCGGCCGAATCTAAATGATAACAATAACAGTTCCAAATGAATCATATCTCATATTAGAAGAAATCGTCAACACTAGCATCTCGTCAAATAGCAACACAAAACATTCTTAATTAGGATAAGTCTCAAATTTCAAATATGCCTCATCTCAACGACATAACCCAAAATCTCAAAGCACTATGAAATGGAAACATAAATCTCAAAATAAAAGAATCTTCAAACCCATTTATACCTCGTCTCATCGGAATAAATGTATATGCATCTTAAATCTATCTTGCCGAGATGGAAAACTTAGAGTATTCTATAAAATCATGAAAGCATCAACTCATATTTTAAAGAACTCAATAAGAGTTCAAAACATCATAAACGAAATCACCATATGTATAACATCTCATATAGTGCTAGGTTATCGATGTAACAAAACATCGTAAAATGGTGAAATCACAACAAAGCAGAAAACCCAGAAAAACTGGATTGGCCAGATCCCTGATTGCAATGCCGAAGCAATGCTGCATGTGTTAAACGCAGACGGCCAAAGCCTCTGATAAGATCGCTAACACCTTCCAAAGCAATTCGTCCTTATGACAAGGTCGCTAACACCTCTCCAAACCGTTTTGTCAGCCCTAACATGGTCACCAACACCTCCCAAAGTAGTTCGTCCTTATGACAAGGTCTCTGAGACCTCTCCAAGCCGTTTTGTCAGCCTTAACAAGGTCGTTCACACCTTCTAAAGTAGTTCATCCTCATGACAAGGTCGCTAAACCTCTCAAAGCAGTTCTGTTAGGTAAACATGGTGAGTGTGTCACAAACTCATGGATAGGAATCCGAAAAGTGTTAACGTGTGTCACATACCACATGTTCGCACTTAGCGGTTTATTATCCACTAGTCAATGCCACATTAGTAACATCATAAACCTTAGAAAATCATATCTCGCCTCCTCTTATTGGCGAGTGATAAAGAGACACCATGCGCGTCTCATCTCATCTCACCGACAAGTGTTAAATGGCATCGTAACTTGTCTCATCTCATCGACAAGTGTTAAATGGCATCATAACTTGTCACATCTCATCGATAAGTGAAAACATCGTAATGGTTCCTTATAAATAATAAATCTCAAAATGTGAAATCATATACTCAAAACTTCTCTTATATCATTGGCACGTAAATAAAATATCATGATAGTTCTCATCGACCATACTCCTACATAGGAGATCTCAAACCATAGTACTTGCCAAATATTGGCCATCTTAAATAATTCCAATAAATATGAATTATAAAACTCAAAATATTCCATAAATGGAAAAACATCTCAGAATCAATAATCTCAAATATCTTCGATCGTACAAGTCCGAAATTAACCAAAATATTAAATGCACATGTCCCGTACCATGTGTTTTACTAAATCGTCAATTCTCTTTTTCATACTTTCGAATAATGCAAAATTTTATGTTTTATATTTAAATTAGTTTACTAAAGACCACTAATCTCAAATATGACGATTGGATTATTATCATTGATAAAATCAAAAATAAGATTTCTTACTGGAATAGGAGATTTATATCTAAAGCAGGTAGACTAGTTCTAATTAATTCGATTTCATCAGCCATTCCGATTTATTGGATGTCCATGCATTTGTTTCCAGATTGGGTTATTGATAATATTTATAAAATTAGAAGAGATTTCTTATAGTGTGGGGAAAATTCTAATAATAATATAAAATTTCTAGTAAATTGGAAAACCGTTTGTAAGGCCAAAAAGAAAGGTGGTTTAGGAGTTATTAATTCGCGTAATATGAATTTGTTCTTGCTAGGTAAATGGTTATGGAAGTTTAAGGATATCAATGATAATGTTATTTAGAAAGAGATCATTTTTAAATATTACTTCAATGGAAATAGCAATTTATATCAAATTGCTTCTCCAGCAACTCAAAATATATCTAACTTTTGGAAAAATATTTTGAAATGTTTTGAGATTTTTAATTTAGGAATAAATACAATAGTTCATTCTGGTAATTCTACTTCTTTTTGGCATGACAGATGGATTTCGGTCCTACCTCTTAAAGTGGAATTTAAAGAGCTATATGAAATCTGTAATTTTACGTTTTCTTTAACTAACGAAGTTTATTCTCCTAATAATGATCCTTCTTGGAATTTTAGTTTTAGTAGAAATTTAGTAGGTTTAAACTCTTAAGCAACTTTATTTGCTTTATGCAAAATTAAATCTTTATAATATTGATAATAATAATGATATTATTTGTTGGGAATGTGATAAGAGTAAGAAATACACTTCTGAGTCAGTTTACAGATTTATTAATTTTTCGGCTACAATAAATAACTCATTTAAATTTATTTGGAAATCTAATGCTCCTCCTAAATCAAAAATTCACATGTGGTTAATACTGCATAGGAAACTAAACACAATATAATTATTAAAAAGAAAAAACATTCATAATGATAATAAATTTATTTTTGTAATCTACTTCTTGAAGATATAAAACATGTATACTATGATTGCACGGATTCTTATTGCATTCTACATAATATTCTTAAAATTTTTAATTTTAATATAACAACTAAAATTTCAGATTGTGATTTCTACTGGAATAATTTTAGATTTAGGTTCAAAAAGAATATTAAATTTTTACTTGACATTTTATTCATTATTATTAGTCGGTGTATATGGTTTGATAGAAATCAAAGAATTTTTAATAATAATAATAGTCATTTTAACAAATTGATTTTTACAATTTCTTTATTTTGTTTTAATTGGATTTCTAATCCCAAATATAAATTAGCTAAAAATAAACTTTTTAAAGGGTATCTTAATAAGGTTAGTTATAATATTAACTTATTCAAACACAGCAATTATATATTTAATATTAACAGTATTAATGTTAACAATTTTTTGAACTTTTATGATGATTTAAATGTTAATTATAACTTACTTATGATTAAAGATTCTTAAGTATTTATTATGTTTTGTTTTCAATTATTTGTTATTGTCTTTGGCGGTTTTAGTTTATAGGTATTTTAATTCTATTGTTTTTGTCCAGTTTTTTCTCATTTAGGTTTCATTTCCCATCTCATCTATACATATATATTTATATTAATTATACAAATATACATATATATATATATGTATAATTCTTACTTTTTCCTTAGTCATCCTTCAGATACAGGTATGGGCGATATGGAGGCAGGCTCTTTTTACAGGTCCTCATATCTTTAGTTGTAGGATTGCGGATTGCAGGGAGGCTATCATAGTAGAGTTCTCTATTCAGGTTTACTTGAAGTCCACCACCGATGCAGGATTCATTCATCCCTATTATGGCATTTTATCTTCAGGAGGATCCATTCTTCTGCTTGGCACTTCTTCCTTTGTACAGAGTCTCCAGAGCAAATTCTTCATTCAGCATCATATCCAGTTCCACTTCAGAGTAGATGCGTCCTCACTACTTTTAATCCAGATGCATGGAGCTTTCTTCTTTGTTTGTGTTGCATAGAGCTCCCGATTCAGATGCATGGATTCTTAATTTTCTTTTATTTCTAGGTATTCCTAACACCTTAGTATTGGGTGGTGGCCATGCCGGAACTCGATATCAGGGTGTGATGGGTGGTGGCCTCGCCGAAACTCATATCAGGGGTACCTGTTTTTTCTTTGAGTCTTGTATTTAGCTTTGTTACCTGCCAGGCATGTTGGCAGTACCTTATTATTGTGGTATATACAGTTGCATGTGTGCTCTCCTCTATCCACAGAGGATCACATATTTTTCTCAAAAAATTAGTTTACTAAAGAAAACAAGCTTTTAAAAAAAATTCTCGAAAAGATTAATAAAATATATATTTGAAATTCCTTTATTATAGGACATAAATAGATTTCATATTAAAAAATAAATTTTAAAATACTATAGAATAATAATTTGAAATGTACATTTATTTCAAAAATACTTCAAAATGGTTTAATGAAAGCCGTGCTCGAAAACAATGAAAAACAAAAAAGATAACTTAAGACCGATAAATTGAATTCAATACGAATTCAATTCAAATTTAACCCAAAATCATTTCAAATTCTATTTAAATTTGAATTACAAATTCTCCAAATATAGCTTGCCCATTGATAATTAGATGGAAATTTAATTTTTGTGACAAGTGGAAATGTGAATTTGGATTGTTTTGATAAGTGAACAATTCATGTAGTATAACCATTTTAAATTGTGAGAATAAATTTAAATTATTATATATATATCCCAAAATTTATCTTATGGATAATCAATAATCATTTCTTGGTAATGAAAGGATAATTTATCTCTTCCAAAACGAGTTTTCAAGTTAATTGTTTTAAAGTTAGATTTTTGGAGTAATGAAAAGATTTCCACTTAATGAATGTTTTTTTATGCTGATTACATAAAGTTGAGCTAAATTCCGATTCTATTTGAGAAGTTTCAAGAAAAATCAATCTCACTCCATTGATTTTTGGGTAGCTTTCTGCTTTTATGTCTTGTTCGAAGGTGAGATGCCTTCTAAGTAATGAGGTACTGCTTATTCAAATTATATAGTCTGCTAATTCCGACGAATACATTCGGAAAATCTTAGAATTTATCGAGCAATTTAATCTTGGTCCTCTATCATCTTGAGTTGAAAGTGAGAAATTTTAAACTCGAGCTTGTCTATCTTTCTTTTGCTTGATAAAATAATTGTGTTGAATACAAAGACTTCTTTAGAAATTGCGAGGACATAATTTTTATAAAGGGGAGTCTGTAACAACCCTGGTTATAATTATAACGCTGGTTATAATTTAATATTGCAAAATAAAAATAAATTGGAGATTTAAATTGTTTATTGTAAATAAATAAAGGATTTTGGAAATAAAATGTGAAACTAAAGTTTTAAAAGCTTTAACTAGGTTGTTTGTGAGAAGTATGAGTGAAATATGATTTTTATTTAGTGAAATGCGACAATTCTTATAATTATTGCCAAGTGCTTCTTTTATTGATTTTTAAAGAAAGTATTTGATTTTAAAGGTGTTTATTATAAATAAAAAGATAAAATTTGATTTAAAAATAAGTTTTGATCATAAAAATGATGGAAAATGGTCTGTTTTATTTTATTACACAAGAAATTTTTTTTCGTGTAGTTTTTGGAGTTAAAAATGGTGACTTATGTGAATATTGGCGTAAATTGGTTATTTATTTGAAAATAAGAGTTTTTGATAATATAAATGTTTTTATTAACTAAATTATCTTTTTATTTTTGTAAAATGTTTTATTAAACATAGAAATATGTTTATATAATTTTAGTTGTTGAAATCTTATTAGAATATGTTGTTTGGTAAATAACATATGTGTATATAAGTGTAATTAGAAATAGTTGATTTCCTTAAGCTAATTAATTAATTTTTGTTTTGGGTTCAAGCCCATCTATCAACATAACCAGTAAAGAAATAAGAGAACATCTCTTCTTCTCAAAGTTCCATAGGTACACATTTCTTCTTTTACAGTAAAAGCAAAAACAAAGAAGAAAATTATTCCTCTTTTAAACTTAAGCCAAACCTCCAAGTTTCTTCAATAAATTGCTGATTTTTATCAATCTAAAGCTAATTCAAACAGGTAATCAACTCCAAACAAAGAGTATTTCATAAAAATCTAGCTTTTGTGTTTTCGGTTGTCTGTAATCTCTTTTGTTTGCTTTGCATGTTTTTGTATTCTGATTTACAAGTTGCTGAAGCCTCCTCTTACACAAAGCTAGAAAATTTCTTTGGTTAATTCAAGTTTCTCTTCAAAATTGCAAAGGTGAGTATCAAAACTGACATTTTCTAGTTTAGATTGAGATTTCAAGGTAAGAAATCCCAATTTTGTTTGTTGCTTTCATTTATGAATCGCTGCCAGTAAATTGAGGATATCTCTTTTGTTTTAAATTGGAATTTGATTTTCTTTGAAGTTCTGGAAAGCTTGAAAAGGGTGTGATAACCTTCATCTTAAACACTTTCGAAAATTTTCAGCATAGAGGGTCGAAAAATCCAATTCAAACTCATTGCCCTGTCATTGTAAAACTGTGACTTTCTATGCTAAATGTCGTTGGTAATTTTACAATGGGAGTCCAAAATATTTATTCAATACCAAAAATAAGTTTACCATTCTTATTTATCATATAAAACAAGTTTTATATATTTATCGAACTATTAAAAATTAAATTACTATTAATATCAAATGAGTTTGATATCGATTATGTATATATATAAGGAGTTATTTATCCTTTAAACAAATTTCTTGAATATTTATCCTACTTTATTAGAATTCGACTTTTTTCACTTAGAAAGTGCATTTTTGGGCTTCATTTTTGTCAGTCCGACAACACCCCTTCATCACTCTATCATGTCTCCCTCAAAACAACTTGGATTCAAGTGATTCTTTTTTTAAATTGAAGAGAAAATAATTTGCAACAAATTTTTAGTTAACAAGTTTCATGTACCGAGTTTTTGAAAATTTTGATGTTTGCTTGATCAAAATCGTGTTTGTTTGTTGCTGTCTCGAGAGCAAATCGACAATGACAACAATCACAGGCCTAAGAGTTGTTTTAACCATAAGTTACTTGTTTCTTATCCAAATTTAATAATTTGGGATGTTCTGTAAAGCTTAGACATAGTGCTACAAGTTTCATGTTTTGACTTTTCTAGAATTTTGAAGTTATCTAGGTCGAAATTGAGTGTTTCTATTGCTATCCCGAGAGCAAAACTAACATTTGCTCTGTGTTTGAATATGAAACAGAATTAACCATAACTCTTTCATTTCTTAACCAAATCCAACAATATTAGATGTTCAAGAAAGCTTAGATCATGTACTACCAATTTCATGTTTTAAGTTTTTTGAAATTTTGAAGTTTGCTTGGCAAAAAATATGTTTGTATGTTGCTATCCTGAGTGCAAAATGACAGCAATAACAATCATCGACCTTAGAATTATATGTTTTTGCTCTCATTCTCGTTCGGTTTTGATGTTGTTTTTGAGATATTTTAAGAGCTATGACGCCTATAGTAGGCTAGCTATATAGGAGAATTTGAAATTCAAATTTAAACGAAATTGATTTTGGGATAAATTTGAATTGAATTCGTATTGAATTCAAGTTATCGGTTTTGAGATATCCTTCTTTGTTTTCATCGTTTTCGAGAATGGTTTTCACTAAACCATTTTTGAAATATATGGACATTTCAAATTATTATTATATAGTATTTTAAAATTATTTTTCTAAACAAAAATATATTTATTTCCTATAATAAAGAAATTTCAAATATTGGTTTTAACAATCGTTTTCGAAAAATCATTTTAAATTCCTGTTTATCTCTAATAAAATTACTTATTTTTATGAATTTCGAACGTATGAGAAAGACAATGGTAAAGTAAAACATGTGGTATGAGACACAAGGATTTGCTTTATTGCTCAATATCAGACTTATATGATCGAAACCCTTTCGATGAACTGTTTTGAGATGATTTAAGATGTTATTAAATTTTTGGGTAGATTATATGGACCAAGAACTCCAATTTAGAAGTATATTTGATGAGGGGCCATTTTTAAATGTATTTCTTAATCGCCGATGAAATGAGGCGAATTAAGAGCTAGAAATTCCTATTTGGAATTATGGTTATAAATAACAATCTAGGCGTTATTTTAACTTGCCGATGAGATGAGGTAAGCTTTTTTATGATGATTTTACGATGTTGAGATGTATTATGATGGATTTTACTTGTCGATGAGATGAACAAGTCACGATGCCATTAGTACTTGTCAATGAGATGAGACGAGTAGGGTATTGAATTTACTCGCCGATGAGATGAGGCAGAGTATATTTGCATAATGTTTATGATGTTTTACTAGTGTGGAACCAATTAATGGCTAGTAAACAGTTAGGTGCGAACGTATGGTATGAGATGTACGTTAACACCTATTGGGTTCCTATCCGAGAAGTTGAGACACATTCACGATGTTTACTAGTACTATAGACCATGAGTGCTCAATTGGAGTCATCATGATGTAGTTGCGACTCCTGTCATCACGATGTTATTGACTCGGGTCTTTGTGACTGGTAGTCGTTGTGATATTATATACTATAGACATCACGATGTTCACGATATTATGATGTTACTTCACTCCAGTCATCACAATGTTTATGGTGCCAAATATTAGTACTAATCATGATGTAAGCACGTGCAGTTTTCCATGAAGTTTTAGATGTTTTGATTTCACCTTTTATGAGGATGTTATTATAGACTTGAGTAAGATGAAGGCTTACATGTATTGATGGTTTTATGGTGATTTCTAATATGACGTTTTGAACCCTCATTGAGTTCTATTATGATGGATTTATGGGGTTTTAGACTGTTTTATGATGACTATTTATTTGGTTCAAATCCTTGCCGATTTCACTTGTATAACTATAGAAGATGAACCATAGTTAGATAACTAATTGAATTCCCTTATGAAATCATGACGAACCCATAGATGTCTCATCTTAGAGATGATTTGATGATACTTGTATCGTTCCGTTGTCAACAACGAAATGGTTCTCTCTTTCCTCCTATTATTGTTACCTTTATTAAGGATAAGTTCTAGCCTTCCCGACTTGTGTATTTATTAATCGGGTCCATTCGAGTTGCAGGTTAGGTATGGATTTAGCTCATTCCTTCTTGGATCCGTTAGCTTGCTTTTGTTTGGACCCCTTCATTCGAACTTAGACATTGTACCTAATATTTTATGGGATGGTTGTGTATGTAAATTTTGTAGTTCATGCTACTTATGTAGTATTATGTATGATGCATGGAGATGTATGTATACTCTAATCTGGGTTTGCTATTCTATGACTGTTTATATATATTTGTATATTGCATTTATTATGAAACGGTCCTAAACCACCATGGTATCGTATTAGTTAATGACTACGTATGTCGACCGTATATGAGGTAATGGAAAAAATACATATCGAAATTTTTAGCTCTTAGCTAATATATTATCATGAGGGTCGCCCTTAACCAGCCCAATTCTCTGCATTAGTTGACAGGATTGCTTAGTAATTCTCTTTACTAATGTGAGGTGGGGCGTCACAGCGTGGAATAACAAACACTCTAGTCTAAATTTATTTATCACTATAAGATGTTATGTTAAAGAGTTTTGAAAATTTTCAAATATTGAATTGAGATTATGGTCATGAACGTAATGAGTTTTGAAACTCTAAGAAATTTTGTTTGTAAATTAAAATTTATATCTATTTTTTTCCTTGAGTTTGTCTTGCCTTAGGACTAGCATTTTTGCGGTCGTTTGAGTTGGGTGACCTTTGAAGTAACCACCTCTCAATGGGTTTTCTTACCTCAATTGTTGTTATATTAGTATCGTATGGCTCCTTCCATAGGGGCATACGGAAAATAATGTCAATAATCACCTTGTGGATTGGAGTTGAGGATAAAAGTTGAGCTAAATCCCGACTCTATTCGAGAAATTTCTAAGAAATCAATCTCAATCGATTAATTTTTGGGTAGCATTCTGCTTTGTATTCTTATTTCGAAGTGAGATGCCTTCGAAATCATGAGGTATTGCTCATACAAGTTCTATAGTCTGCTAACCCCAATGAATATATTCGGGAAATTAAAGAATTTGTCGAGTAATTTTATCTTGGTCTTTTATCATCTTGAGTTGAGAGTGTGAATTTTAATCTCGAGCTTGTCTATCTTTTCCGTTTTGTGTTCGAATTTGACGGTTCTTGATGTTCCTGAAAGCTTTGATTATCTGCTACAACTTTCATGTTTTGGGTTTTGTTAAATTTTGATGTTTACATGGACGAAAGTTTATTCCAGTGCCGCTGTCCTAAAACTAAAAGGATAGGGGTAGTGAATTTCAAATCTAAAATTTGTTTTAGCCATAACTTTCTCTTTTCTAATCGAAAAATTATTTTCTTTGAAGTTCTAGAAAGCCTGAAAAGAGTGTGATAACTTTCATGTTAAAAACCTTCGAAAATATTGAGCATAAAGGGTCAAAAAACTCAATTCAAGCTCGCTGCCCTGTCACTATAAAACTATGACTTTCTTGTGCTAAATGTTGCCAGTAAATTAGGCATATCTCTTTTGATTTAAATCGTAATTTGATTTTCTTTGAATTTCTAGAAAGCTTTAGAAGAGTGTGATAACTTTCATGTTAAACACTTTCGAAAATTTTGAGCATGGATGGTCGCCCTTAACTAGCTCTATACTCCGCATTAGCAGACCGGATTACTATGTAGTTCTCTTTGTTAATGTGGGTCTCGGGGTGGGGCGTCACAGCTTTGTATCATTGTTTTGACTGTATATTTTGATCTGTAAGTCAAATTTTGGTGATTCTTTTTATACTTTCAAGATAAGAAAATCACCTTCAACTTTTATGTTTTGAGTTTTCCAAAGTTTTCTAGTTAGCTTGGCCAAAACTGTGTTTGTTTATTGGTATCCAGAGAGCAAACCGACAGCAACAATGATCGTTGATCTAAGAATTGTTTTGGCCGTATCTTTTGATCTGTAAGTCCAATTTTGGTGACTCTTTTTCTGATTTCAAGCTAAGAAAATCACCTTTAACTTTTATGTTTTAAGTTTTCTGAAATTTTGAAGTTAGATTGGTCAAAACTGTATTTTTCATTGCTATCTCGAGAGCAAAATGATAGCAGCAATGATCGTTGATCTAAGAATTGTTCTAGCCATATCTTTTGATCCTTATGTCTAATTTTGGCGATTTTTTTTCTGATTTTAAGCTAAGAAAATCACCTTCAACTTTTATATTTTGGGTTTTATCAAATTTTGAAATTTACGTAGTCGAAAGTTCAATCTAAGATCGCTGTCCCGAGACCAAAATGACAGAAGTAACGAAATTCGGATCTCAGAATTGTTTTAGCCATAACCTCTACATTTATTATCGAAATTCAATAATTTTTTATGTTTTGGAAATCTCAGGATATCTTCTACAACTTTCATGTTTTGAGTTTTTTCAAACTATGTGTTTAAAAAGGGCAAACCAGCCAAACAAAACACAGGCTTGGGCAAAACTTCCAGGTTTCTTCCTGTGTATCTTGAATTGTTGCACCAGTTCTTGGTGCTTTCTTTCATGCTTTTCGAGCATGATTTTGATGCTCATTTCAGTTCAAATATTGATAGCTTTATATCACATATGCTCTTATATTGAATCATGTATTTTTTTGGATTGTTCGGCTATGGTTTTGATGATAAATTTTAATATAGATCTTGAGTGTTGTATTATCTTATTCAGTGGATAAACCATGCTTCTTATAATTATTTTTCGGTTGCTTCTACTATATAGAAGCTCGAATTTTCACGAATATGTTATTGGGATTTTAATGAATTTTGATGATTCATTTTGTGATGTTTTCATTGTGATTCCGAGCACACATGCACGCATTTTCAAACTATTTTTCCAAAAGTGTTTATATTTTTTGTCTATTGTTCTAAAAAAAAATTTACAAAGTGATTTCATATAAAACCTGATATAATTATTATTTCCACATTATAAATAAATTTTCGAAGTCGATTTCTTAAATATTTTCTAAAATTTATTTCAAATCCCAATTTCGCTAAAATATATTTTTCTATATAAAAAACACGTTTTCGCACTTTTCGAATGTATGAGAAAGAGAATTAAATGATTTAGTAAAACACATGGTATGGGACATGTAAGTATACTTTTTTGTTTAATTCTGGACTTGTATGATCAAAACCTCTTGAGTATTGTATTTTGAGTAGATATTTGAGATTTACAATTCCTATTATAGGAATTGTCTGAGTTACCAATATTTGGCGAGTTGAGATGTTCGATATCTCCTATTATAGGAGTAATAATCGATGAAAACCACTTATAGATGTTGTTTTACTCGCCGATGAGACGAGGCAAGTCTTAAGATGAGATTTCCCTTTTCGAGAATTATGGTTTATGAGAAACCATTATGATATTTATTTGCACTTGTCGATGATACGAGGCAAGATATATGAGTATTCTGAGATTTTTGAGATTTGAGATTTTATTTTTATAATGTGGAATTAACTAGCGGTTGGTAAACCGTTTAGTGCGAACGTGCGGTATGGTACGCAAGTTAACACTTTACGGGTTCCATTCGAGAGTTTGTGTCACATCCAAGAGTATGCCAGTGCTATAGTCCTTCAGGTCATCTGAGTTATGTGACTATAGTCACAACGAGTTATGTGACTTCGGTCACCATGAGTTATGTGACTCCGGTCACCACGAGTTATGTAACTCCGGTTATCACGATTATGATCTTCGCATCCACGAGTAAGGTACCTAAATTATAATAGCACTGGATAAGAGTTTAGCACGTGCAGCATTGCTTCGGCATTGCAATTGGGGATCTGGCCAATCTGGGTTTTTTTTTTATATTTATGAGTTTTCTGATTTTTATACGACTTCACCATTTTGGGACATTTTGTTGCATCGATAGCCTAGTGCTACATGAGATGTTATATATAAATGGTGATTTCGATTTTATGAGATTTGAACTCTTTTTAGAGTTCCACGAGATTCAAATTTGGGAATTTTGATGAGTTTCCCTTATGACTTTTGAATGGTTTATTGCATTTGTGTTGAGTGTCTTTGAGTACGGATGTCTTATATTGAACTTAACTTATTCATGTGACAACCCTTTATGAATCTATACTATGGCATCACAATTGAACCACACTTGTAACCTTCCTTTATCGTTAAACGAAGAATTCTATGCACTTATATTTCTCTTATCTTGTACTAATATCATGTTCTAGCTAGCCTGACCCATGTATTTATTACTCGGATCAGACCGAGTTGCAGGTTAGGTAGTTGGACTCTTAGCTTACTTAAATTTTGGACTTGCTTATCTTATGGACCTTTGCTAGCATTTTGTTTTTGGGTCTTCTCCATCGTCTTTAGGATTATGGCATAGTTTTTGTGTAGTAGTCTTTTGGGCTAGGAACTACATGATGTATATTCTTTTGTGGGATGTATGTATGTATATATCGTGGTTGAAAAACACTTGTGATGGGTTGTATTTCATTTCATGTATGGATATGTGTATATATATTCTGTGTTTTTGTTATGTGACTGTGATTGTTGTAGTTATTGTATTTTATTTCTGAATCAATCCTATAGACACCATGGTAGTGTATTAATTAGGAATTAAGCATGTCGAATACTCAAGATAAAATGGAAAAAAAATAAAAATGTGTGCAAATACCAACATACTTAGCTCTTAACTAATGCAAGACTATGATGGTCATCCTTAACCTGCCCTATTCTCCGCATTAGTAGATAGAATTGCTAAGAATTCTCTTTGTTAATGTGGGTCTTGGGGTGGGGTGTGACGACTTGGTACCACGTGTGACGACATGGATTTTCGGACCTGTTAAAATTGCCGAAAAATCCGTCCGTTATAAAAGTGCTAATGAAAACTACCAACTTATACACCATATTTGATAAATATTCAATATTACTAAATGTAGATGATACAATTTTAGTTATATAATTTATCAGAGTAATTAATTAATTTATTAATTCTACAAAGTGTGCTTTAATACATACCAAATACAATGACTATAAATCTACCACTGCACAATTTTGATGAGAGAGACAACACTATGCTTACCTACAAACTCAATAAACAACGTAAATGTGGAATAAAATAGTAAACAGGAAGGATACAACAGCACAAAGATAAACAATAACCAATACTAGATAAACATAGAGGGTTATATTATTTTAGGGCTGCATCACTACCACTTGTGACTGCCTACGTACCCCTATTTATTTGGATGCCTAATTAGATACACGATCAAGCCAACGTAGTTCTCCTATCGTAAATAGGACTCATGGAGCCTACGGTGCAACAAACAATATGCAATTTCCAAAACCACCCACTTATGCTTAATCTTCAATTTTAGATTTTAAAATCTAATTAACTTTACGTAAATTTTCTCTTTGGACTTTATTCCCGAATTCTTATTTCAAAACTTTTGAAATAAATATTTTTTAATTCAAACTAGTCATTTACATCGGGATCTACAAATCTCTTTTTGAAAATGATATCAATATACAAGCATACAAAACTATATGCTACCTGATCGGGAGGTTTCTGGCCTAATAAGGCAACTGGGTCCCAGCCTTCATACAATCGATAAATAAGTACATCCCTATGTTCCAAGAGCAGACTATACCAAAAATATATGACCACTTTTTAGTTACAGGTTACCCGAATCATCAGTAACATAACAAATTATTTTATATCCCGAAGTGGCAAAATCATTTGCACTAATAATTATAAATACTTCAAATCTATAATAATTTCCATTTCTAAATCCTTTCAAAAATCATCTTAAAATCATCAGGCTTAATCCTCGAAATTCTTTCCGTTTATAAAACACTTTTATAAAATCATTCTTTATATAAATCACTTCAAAGTATTTATTCTCAAATATCTCTTTTTTTCTCTTTTGAAGGAAAACATTTCATAGCATTTCAACTTTAAAATCAATCTTCAAAACAATTCATTAAATTGAAGTGAACCAAATATTACTGCTAAACACCTTATAATCAAATTGTGAAATAAATCACAAGGTGTTAGCCTACAATTATTTTCTACCCAGCCCATGCATATGGATAATTAATTTCTCATAAACTGGTCGAGCAAATTCAACAATCAATAAATAATAATCAGTGCTCATAAACTGGTCGAGCATAATCCATACAACAAAACAAGCAATTAACAAAATAAACACAACAATAAATGATAAATCAACGCTTCATTCTATCAAATATTTATAACGCATTTTATTTTATATGGAGTTAAAATGATTTAATATTTATTTTGGAGCATCCGGGCTTTTCCTCCGATATATTCCGCCCCTCATCCAAGTCTCCATGGATCTCACAGACGAAACACGTGTACTAGTCGATTCCACATACCCCATTAAGTATTTAACTTCTAAATATTAAAATATTTAATTAACCATCTAAATAGTCAAACAAGGAAATAAAACCATTTTTAGCAAACAAAGTAAACAAGCATTCAACAAGGTTTTTCAAACAACACTTAACAATTAAAGTTCCTTCAACTTAGGAATGATTTTAACGAACTTAAAAGAAGAAAAAACTCACTTTGGATTCCACTCCGTCAAACTTTAAGGCAATGAAATTAAGATCTAATCCATAGTTCCTACCATGCTTGGAAACTATATCAAAATTATCCTGATTTCTCTTTTTTAGTGCTTGGCCAAGGCTTGTGATGGAGGTTAGCAGAAAGTATAGAGAAGAAGTGGTGGAGCTTTGACCTTGAATTCTCAAAATTAGATCCAAAAAATAGGCCATCTTCTCTCTTGTTTTTGACTCTCTTACTCTAAAAAGTTGAAAATTTTGTTAACGGAAAAGTTGTTGCAAATTCTTTTCTCCTGAATATAAAAAAAGAATCACTTGATTTTGATTAGTTTTGATGAAGATATGGTCAAAGGAAAAAGAGCTATTCTTGAATTCGCAAATATAAAGCCTGAAAATGTGCTTTAAAGAATTGAGTTTCAGGTATAATAAATCTCAAAACTGGAAAAAGTGATCAACATAAAAGTTTTATTCATTGGAATTTCATATGGTTAAAAAAAATTCTTAATTTGGATCTGTTATGATCAAAACAAAATGGTTTATTCTCTGGCTTAAAAACCAGGCTAGAGAATACAATGGAAAGAAGTGGATTTTTGACATGGTTACTTTTAGAACGAGACAAAGTAGTCAACACGAAAGTTGTAGCCACTGAAAAAGAACATGATAAGAAAAAAATAATTTTTCATTATGCATTTTGGTTCTGGCTTTAAGAAGTTATGGCCGAGAGAAGAAGAGGTAAAATATAAAGAAAAGAGGAGTTTGATTTGAAGAGGGTGAACATTGATTTCTTTTGAATATTTTATAATTATTTTGACGTTATTTCTTTCTAATTCTTTTCTATGGCTTGGAAGCCAATAAAAAGAAGAGGAAGAAGGTGAAGAAGCTTGAGAAAAGAAGAAGAAGAAATGTGAATGAAAGTGAAGAAGGAGCTGGGTATTTATAGAAAAAGAAAGAAGTGGTAAATTTACCAAAATAACCTCTTACCAAATTACCAAGCTATCCTTACTTCAGCCTAAAGCAACATCCACTTTTCCAATACTTAACATTATCCTTTTACTTCTTACTTTATGTCTTGGTCTTAAAAATTAAGTAAAAAAAGTAACTATTTTGTTGGTTTTTGATTTGATGTTTACTTTTCTTACTTTTATTAATTCTTACTTACTTTTAATAATGACTTCTAGAATAATCTAATCCTATTTAGTAAAAGTAAACATGTTTAGTTATTAAAATGTGTAATATATATGTTAAAATATGTTAACATAGATGCGATAACGTTGCGGCAATTTATTTTTAACAAAACGTTGATTTTCGACAAAACGTTTTCTAGTCACATTTTGACATTTATGTTAAACTATTTATTCATGTAAACCAAACTTCAAAATAAATTTCTTATTATCTTTAAATAATTAAAACAAGTATATTTGACTTATAAAATAATATAAATCAATATCCAAATCATTTGTAAAATGCGACGTCGATTTATTGATATGTGGCGAAATTTGTCAATTTTATAAAGTAAGTTTTATATATTTATTGAACTATTATAAATTAAATTATTTTTATTATCAACTGAGTTTGATATCGATTATATATATATATAAAATGATTTATTTATCCATCTTTATCGGAATCCGGCTTTTGTCAATTTTACAATGGAAATCCAAAATCTTTATTCAATATCAAAAATAAGTTTATCATTCTTATTTATCATATAAAACATGATTGTTTAAGTTTGAAAATTCTACAATTTGAATATTTAAAATAATCAAATATCCCATTTTGAAAGTGATAAAATTACGGGTTGCTGCATTCTCCCCTACTTAAAAAAATTTTGTCCTCAAAATTACAACGATGGAAAAATATAACGAAAAACAAACAATTAACGAATAGTTAAGCACATCAAAAAAAGTAATATCACCCATAAACCAGGTCGGAGGTATGGTGCCTTATCCTATCCATTCTATTTATCAAATCAAGGTAGTTTCATTTTTAAAATTCCTAGGTTGATATACTAACCCTAGATGAATTTTACTTAGACACCTAACCTAAGCTCTCATGGGTGGGACAAATGTGATATATGCAGAATAGTTTATGACATAAAATTTAGTGACTGCACATGTTTACTTTTACTAAATAGGATTAGAAAACTTCCATAAGTCATTAATAAAATTAAGTAAGAATTAACGAAAGTAAGAAAATTAAGCATCAAATCACATCAAATTAAAATCCAACAAAATAATTACTTTTCTTTACTTAATCTTTAAGTGACTAAGACATAAAGTAAGAAGTAAAAGAATGATATTAAGTATTGAAAAAGTGGATGTTTCTTTAGGTTGAAGTAATGATAGTTTGGTAATTTGGTAAGAGGTTATTTTGGTAAATTTACCATTTTTTTCTTTTTCTATAAATACCCACCTTCTTCTTCACTTTCATTCACATTTCTTCTTTTTTTTTCTCTCAAGATTCTTCATCTTTTTCCTCTTCTCTTTAATGACTTCCAAGCCATAGGAAAAATTAGAAAGAAATAATGTGAAAATATTTATAAAATATTCAAAAGAAATCAATGTTCAATCTCTTCACATCAAACTCCTTTTTTCTCCATATTTTACCTCTTCTTATCTCGGCAATAACTTCTTTAAAACAGAACCAAAATGCAAAAAAAAAAAGGTTCAAATCATGTATTTTTCCAGTGGCTACAACTTTAATGTTGGCCACTTTGTGTCATTCTAAAAGTAACCATGTCAAAAATCTACTTCTTTCTAATGCATTCTCTGACTCAGTTTTTAAGCCAGAGAATATGCCATTTTGTTTTGATCGTAAATTGATAATAACGGACCCAAATTAAGAAATTATTATTTTTAAACAATATGAAATTCCAATGACTTCAACTTTTATTTTGATCACTTTTTCCAGTTTTGAGATTTGCTATACCTGAAACTCAATTCTTTGAAGTACATTTTCGGGCTTTATATTTGTGAATCCGAGAATAGCTCTTTTTCTTTTGGCCATATCTTCCTCAAAACTAAAAAAAATCAAGTGATTCTTCATTTTTAAGTCAATACAAAATAGTTTACAATAATTTTTCTGTTAACAAGTTTTTCAAATTTTGAGAGTAAGAGAGTCAAAAATAAGAGAGAAGATGGCCTATTTTTTGGGTCTAATTTTGAGAATTCTGTTAGTCCGTGAGATGATGGTTTTGATGACAACAACCTTAGTAGATTATAAAATATAAATATTAACAGTATAAGTTTAGGTATATATGTATATGTAGGATTCAACCATGCAGGTACCAAGAATGAAGACTGTACAGTATAGAGATTCAAGATATCAAGATTGAAGACTCATGAGTATTAAGATTATCAAGAGTTTAAGAATTCAAGTAATTTGTTCTTTAATTAGAAATTTTGTAAAAACTCCTAGAAAAGCACTGGCATCTTAAAATCCAATTTATCCATGGAATGGAATTCACTTCGAGCCTGTTAAAGGGATGGAACCCTAAGTAGGATGGAACCTAAGAAAAATCTAGTGGAACATTGTTTTGTATCCGCTAACCTTTTATTCAAAATGATTTTTCAAAATTATATCTTGTTTTCAAAATGATTTCAAAACCTTCCTTTTAAAAGCATCAAAAACATCTATCCTAATTTCAAATACTTTTGGCCTCAAAATAATCTTTAATTTCAAAATCAAATTATCCTTGTTTTTAAACTATCTTTTAAATATATTATTTAATTTTTAAATATTTATACCTAGATTTTAAATATAATATTATAGTAAAATTTTGTATATATTATTATCTATACTTACTTATGTATTTTAAATATACTCAAGTATATTTATAAAGTTTTAAATAGTTTTAATACAAAATAAAGGTTATTTTCAAAGAAAATCAAAACACCAAAAATCCCTTTGGGATGTCGACGTACTCATGTACCCCATGTCGACATGGTGTCAGTTGAGTTCAAAATTTAAATTTCAAAAGAAGTGTCTATTCGTCATAACTCTTCACGAATGGACATGACTGTTGTTCCTCTATAAATAGGGGTTAGTTTCAACGAATTTTAAGATAGTTTTTCTGGTTTTTCACTCCTCTTCTTCTTCCACATTTCTATATACAAATTCTTATCATTACTCTGTGGAAATCAACATTTAATCTAACTAGATTATCTCTGATTTGATCCTCTATCACTATCTCAACAAGATCCTCAGTGCTATTCAGAGTTATAGGCTTTTTGTAATCAACTTAGCGAGAAAAGGTATGATTGTAGCCTTGAAAATCAATCAAGTGTAAAAGGTGTGATTGTAGCCTTGGAAATCAATTGGGTAAACTTGTTGCTCGGGAAATCTAGTAACTCTACCCAGAGGATTGTGATTCTGGAGGGTGTACCTCGTAGCCTTGAGATCGAGGGTGTAATTGTAAAGATTGTTTTTTGAAAGGAAATCCTTACTTGTGTGCGAGACTAGATGTAGGATAACTCCAAACCAGTATAAAATCCGGTGTGTTCTTTCCTTTACTGCTTTTACTTTATATTTTCATTTGTGTTTGATTCTATGATCATATCTGTGTCTGAATAATGCATACATTTGTGTTTAAATTAACAAAAACTCAAAAAGATTAACAATTCTCTAAAACACTATTCACCCCCTCTTAAGTGTTTGTCCTTAGCCTTAAGATCCGTAATCCCATTTCTCACATTTGGTATCAGAGCAAGGTTTTCAAAGTTTCATAATCTGATTTTTGAAAAAGTTTTAAAATGGCTATGTTTGTTAATACTAGTTTAGAAATATTCAGATCATCATTGTCTTTTGAGTCTGCATATAATCAATGTTCAAATTCAAGTTGTCTACCAAAATTGTTTGATATGCAGGAATCATGCTTTATGGATATTGAGGAATCATACACAACGGAAAAATTGTGCAGATCAGAAAGGACAAATGGATACTCGATAGTGGATGTTCTAGACACATGACCGGCAATCCAAATATGTTAAATGATATAATATACAAAGACGGAGGATTGGTTAACTTTGGAGATAATTCAAAAAGATATGTGATTGGCATCGGCAAAGTCAGTAACTCTAAAGCTCCTATTATTACTAATGTCTTACTAGTTAAAAGTCTGAAACATAATCTGCTAAGTATAAGTCAACTTTGCGATAAAGGATATAAAATAAAATTTGAAAATGATAAATGTCACATTGAAGATAACAATTCAAACATAATATTTGAGGGAGTTAGGAAAAAGAATATTTATATTCTTAGTATGAAAGTTTCAAATGATAATTTATGTCTTTTGGAAAATACAAGTGACCCTTGGATTTGGCATAAGAGATTTGGGCATTTGAATTTCAAACTCTTATCTAGACTGTTAAAACATGATCTAGTAAGAGGTCTCCCTAAAATGAATTTTAAAGTAGAGAGTTTATGTGATGCATGTCAATTAGGAAAACTTAGAAAAGGTTCCTTTAAATTAAAAGATATGATTTCAACTTCAAAACCTCTAGAATTACTTCACCTCGATTTATTTAGTCCATCTCAAATTCTGTCAATAAATCATAGTAAATATGTTTTTGTAATTGTAGATGATTATTCTAGATTTACATGGACAATATTTTTTGAAACATAAAAGTGATACTTTTGAATGTTTTAAAAACTTTTCAAAATGAATTCAAAATCAACTTTCTCTAAAAATTATAACCATTCGTAGTGATCACGGCGGTGAATTTGAAAATGAAAAGTTTGAGGAATTTTGCAATAAAAAGGGAATAACTCATAGTTTTTCATTTCCAAGAACTCCACAACAAAACGGAGTAGTAGACCGTAAAAATAAGACGATTCAAGAGTGTGCGAGAACTATGCTTTCAGACCGTAAATTACCAAAGAATTTTTGGGCAGAAGCAGTTGCTATCGCCTGTTATATTTTAAATAGAATTTTAACTAGACCATTAACTAATAAGACTTCTTATGAACTTCTTCACTCAAAGAAACGTAAAGTATCTTATTTTAGAATTTTTGGAAGTAAATGTTTTAATTTAAATACTGAAGATAACTTAGATAAATTTTATCCTAAATCCTACGAAAGTATCTTTATCGGATATTCTAATAGAAGTAAAGCATACAGAGTATTTAGTTTAAGAACTAACACCATCGAAGAAATAATGCATGTGTTATTCGATGAAAATTTCAAAAATTTTGAAGATACAAATGATGAAGATGATTTAATTACTCAAAATCAAGAGTCAAATGAAACTAATAATGAAATTAACCATCCTAATAAAAGGACTAAACTTTCAAAAGATCGTCCTATTGAAAATATACTAAGAGATATGCAATATATAGTTAAAACTAGAAATCAACTAAGTCAAATGAGTAATGTATCTTTTATATCAACTATTGAACCAAAAAATACAAAAGAAGCATCAACTGATGATTCATGGATTTTGGCTATGCAAGAAGAACTAAATCAATTTACTAGAAATGAAGTTTGGGAACTTGTTCCTAGACCTGAAAATAAAACTATAATTGGAACTAAATGGGTTTATAAAATTAAAATGAATGAACAAGGAGAGGTAGTTAGAAATAAAGCATGTTTAGTCGCTCAAGGTCTTTGTCAAGAAGAAGGAATAGATTTTGATGAAACCTTTGCTCCCGTAGCAAAATTAGAAGCCATTAGGATTCTACTTTCTTTCGCAAATCGTAATAGTTTCAAATATTTCAAGTGGATGTTAAAAGTGCCTTTTTAAATGGATTTGTAAAAGAAGAAGTGTATGTTGAACAACCGCCGCTATTTGAAAATGATAAATTACCAAATCATGTTTACAAACTTAAGAAAGCTTTATATGGTCTAAAACAAGCTCCTAGAGCCTGGTATGATAGACTAAGATCTTATCTATTACAATTAAATTTTGGAATTGGTAAAGTAGATAATACTCTTTTTATTAAAAGAAATAAAAATGATATTCAACTAGTTCAAGTCTGCATAGATGATATCATTTTTGGATCAACTAATTTTGAAATGAATAAAGAATTTTTTGAAATAATGACAAAAGAGTTTGAGATGAGTCATATGGGTGAATTAAATTTCTTTTTAGGATTACAAATAAAACAATTAGATAATGGTATTTTTATTAGTCAAGAAAAATATGCTAAAGACCTAATTAATAAATTTGGTTTGACTACTGCAAGTGGAAAACACACTCCCATGGCAACCAATGAGTACCTTAGTAAAGAAGAACTCTCGAAAGATGTAGATCAAAAGTTATATAGAGGAATGGTTGGATCACTACTCTATATTACTGCTAGTAGACCTGATATCATGAATAGTGTTTGTCTCTGTGCAAGATATCAATCCCAACCTAAAGATACCCACTTAAAAGCCGTAAAACGTATCATAAGATATGTTAAACACACATCTGATTATGGCTTATTTTACCCTAAAAATGATTCTTTTGGCTTAATATCTTACTGTGATGCTGATTATGCTGGTTGTAAATCAGACCGAAAAAGTACAAGTGGAACTTGTCACTTTTTGGGACATTCTCCGATTTCCTGGTTTAGTGAAAAGAAAAACACAGTTTCTTTATCAACAACTGAAGCAGAATATATTTCTGCTGCTTTGGCTTGTTCTCAAGTAATATATATGCAACAAACTTTAAAAGATTATGGTTTAAAATTTTCAAAATCACCAATTTATTATGATAATACGAGTGTGATAAATTTACCAAAAATACTACTCAACATGCTCGAACTAAACACATTGATATTAGACATCATTTTCTCAGAGATAATATAAGTAATGAAGTAATCGCTCTAGATTATATCAATTCTAAGAATCAAATTGCTGATATCTTAACAAAACCATTAAATGAATCTATATTTACTAAATTAAGAAGAGAATTAGGTATTTGTTTAATAACTGAAATATAAAATATAAATAAACAAAGTATGATTAAAAATTAATTAAATAGGCAAAAATTCAAGAATCATGTCGACATACCCCTCTACCCTATGTCGACATTCAACATTTTTAAATTTTTGAAATTTTTCCCTCCAAAATTCAAATAATTGGTTATATATTCTTCACATTTTCGAAATTTTATTCATCCTTTTCTGTTATATCTCTGTTTTTTTCTCTAAAATCAAATAATCAATGGCCTCCTCTTCCAAATCAAACATAAAATCAACCTTTTCGTTCCCCTCTCCTACGTCTGGTCCATTTCAACATACTACTCTCGCTCGTGTGACTAAAATGGAGGATTCTCTAAAGGATTGCACTTCATTTAATGACAGAAATTCAAGTAATGCAACTTCGAATGGCCAAGGAACAGTAGAGGCAAGGCAAAATCCTTAGGAATTTGCAAAAATTCCTAATGGACAATCATGCTAATCCAAGCTTGATTGACGAAGATTCTTCAGGAGATCAAGAACAAGAGGCCAGCGAAGAAGAAGAAGAAGAAGTAGAAGAAGAACCCATGGAAGAAGCACATGCGGAAGATGACGACAAAATCGTGTGCGTTGGAGAAGTGTGTTTTGGCAAAGATGGGAATCTTGCCGAACAACGTGGAAATTTCTGTTTCCACTATCCAAACTGTTCGATTCATAGATCTCCTATGTTCAAAAACACACATTAGTTTCTTCTCTTTCTTTACCATTGTTGTTTACTCCTCCTTACGTTTACAAAGAAAATGTAAATATAACTATATGGTTATCATATACTTAGAATAGTTAGTAGTTTAGGGTTAGGTTTATTATTAGATCTAAGTATTGATTATTTATGATAACACTATCATTATAATCACACACCATGGAGTATTAGATTTAGGGAGAGTTCTACAATTTGGTGTTATATAGTTTAGAGTTAGTTTTTGTTGATGACAAAGGGGGAGAAGTATAAAATAGGGCAATTAGGCATAGATTAAGGGGGAGTTATTAGTTTTAGAGGGAAGTAATATTTTATAAACAAAGGTTGTCATTATCAAAAAGGGAGAGATTGTTAGTCCGTGAGATGATGATTTTGATGACAACAGCCTTAGAATAGATTATAAAATATAAATACTAACAGTATAAGTTTAGATATATATGTATATGCAGGATTTAACCATGCAAGTACCAAGAATGAAGACTGTACAATATAAAGATTCAAGATATCAAATTTGAAGACTCATGAGTACCAAGATTATCAAGAGTTCAAGAATTCAAGAAATTTATTCTTTGATTAGAAATTTTGTTAAAACTCCTAGAAAAGCACTGACATCTTAAAATCCAATTTATTCATGGAATGGAATCCACTTCGAGTCTGCTAAAGGGATGGAACCTACGAAAAATCTAGTGGAACATTGTTTTGTATCCGCTAACCTTATATTCAAAATGATTTTTCAAAATTATATCTTGTTTTCAAAATGATTTCAAAACCTTCCTTTTAAAAGCATCAAAAACATCTATCCTGATTTCAAATACTTTTAGCCTTAAAATAATCTTTAATTTCAAAATCAAATTATCCTTGTTTTTAAACTATCTTTTAAATATAATATTTAACTTTTAAATATTTATACTTAGATTTTAAATATAATATTATAGTAAAATTTTGTATATATTATTCTTTATACTTAATATGTATTTTAAATATAGTAAAGTATATTTATAAAGTTTAAAATAGTTTTAATATAAAATAAAGGTTATTTTCAAAGAAAATCAAAACACCGAAAATCCCTTTGGGATGTCGACATACTCATGTACCCCATGTCGACATGGTGTCAGTTGAGTTCAAAATTTAAATTTCAAAAGAAGTGTCTATTCGTCATAACCCTTCACGAATGGACATGACTGTTGCTCCTCTATAAATAGGGGTTAGTTTCAACAAATTTTAAGATAGCTTTTCTAGTTTTTCACTCCTCTTCTTCTTCCACATTTCTATATACAAATTCTTATCATTACTCTGTCGAAATCAACATTGAATATAACTAGATTATCTCTGGTTTGATTCTCTATCACTATCTCAACAAGATCCTCAGTGCTATTTAGAGTAAAGGTGTGATTGTATCCTTGAAAATCAATCAAGTGTAAAAGGTGTGATTGTAGCCTTGGAAATCAATTGGGTGAACTTGTTGCCCGAGAAATCAAGTATCTTTACCCTGAGGATTGTGATTCTGGAGGGTGTACCTCGTAGCTTGAAATCGAGGGTGTTATTGTAAAGATTGTTTTTTGAAAGGAAATCTGTACTTGTGTGCGGGACTAGATGTAGGGTAACTCCGAACCAGTATAAAATCCGGTGTGTTCTTTCCTTTACTGCTTTTACTTTATATTTGCATTTGTGTTTGATTCCGTGATCATATCTATGTCTAAATATTGCATACATTTGTGTTTAAATTAACAAAAATTCAAAAAGATTTAACAATTCTCTAAAACACTATTCACCCCCTCCAGTGTTTGTCCTTAGCCTTAAGATCCTTAATCCGAATTTCTCACAAATTCAAGGTCAAAGCTCTACCACTTCTTCTCTATACTTTTGGCCAACCTCCATCGCAAGCCTTGGCCAAGCACTAGGAAGGAGGAAATCGGGCTTATTTCGATTTGATTGCCAAGCATGGTAAGAAGTATAGGTTAGATCTTAATTTTCTTGCCTTAAAGTTTGACGGAGTGGAATCCAAAATGAGTTGTTTCTTCCTTTAAGTTCGTTAAAATCATTGCTAAGTTGAAGGAACTTTAAGTGTTAAGTGTTGTTTGAAAACCCTTGTTGAATGCTAGTTCATATTGTTTTCTAAAACAGTGGTTTGATTTCCTTGCTCGACATTAAGTTTGGATAATTAATTAAGTAATTTAAAATATAGAAGCTAAATACTTAGTGGGATATGCGGAAACGATACTATACGTGTTTCGTCTGTGAGATCCAAGAAGACTTGGACGAAGGACGGAACATGTCGAAGGGAAAGCCTGGATGCTCTAAAATAAGTATCAAATCATTTTAACTCAAGATCAAATAAAACTTGTTATAAATATTTGATAGAATGAAGCGTTGATATATCATTTATTGTTGTGGATTGATTGTTTGGTTGTTTGGATTATGCTCGATCAGTTTATGAGCACTGATTATTATTTATTGATTGTTGACTTTGCTCAACCAGTTTATGAGCAATTAATTATCCATATGCATGGGATGGGTAGAAAATATTTGTAGGCTAACACCTTTTGATTTGTTTCACGATTTGACAATAACGTATTTAGCAGTAATATTTGGTTCACTTTAATTTAGTGAATTGTTTTGAAGATTGATTTTATAATTGAAATGCTATGAAATGTTTTTCTTTAAAAGAGAAAAAAAGAGATATTTGACAATAAATATTTTGAAATGATTTATATAATAATGGTTTTATAAAAATGTTTTATGAAATGAAAAGAATTTCGAGGACTAAACCCGATGATTTTAAGATGATTTTTGAAAGGATTTAGAAATGAATTTTTTTATAGATTTGAAAGTACTTGTGAATATTAATGTGAAATGATTTATCGCTTCGGGATATAAAATGATTTGTTATGTTACCGATAATTCGAGTAACCCGTAACTAAAAAGTGGGCAATTGTTTTTGGTATAGTCCGCTCTTGGAATAGAGGGGGTACTTATTTATCGATTGTGTAAAGGCTAGGACCCAGTTGCCTTGTTATCGGAAGAAACCTCTTGGTCTGGTTGCATATGGTTTGATATGCTTTTATTACAGTATTTGGGATTTTCAAATAAACTTTTCAAAAGTGATTTGATTTAAGATCCCAAAGTAAAGTATAAATTGAATATAAAAGATATATATATATATATATATATATATGTGTGTGTGTGTGTGTTTCAAAAGTTTTGAAATAAGAATTTGAGAATAAAGTCCAAAGAGATAATTTCCATAAAGGTAATTAGATTTGAAAATCTAAAATTGAGGATTAAGCCTAAGTGGTAGTTTTGAACATTCCATATTGTTTGTTGCATCGTAGGCTCCATGAATCCTATTTGCGGTAGGAGAACTATGTTGGCTTGATCCTATATCTAATTGGATACCCAATTAGATAGGGGTACGTAAGAAGTCACAAGTGGTAGTGATGCAACCTCCATCTCAAGCCTTGGCCAAGCACTAGGAAGGAGAAAATCGAGCTTATTTTCATTTGGTTTCAAAGAGTGGTAGGAAGTATGCGTTAGATCTTAAGTTCTTTACCTTAAAGTTTGACGGAGTGGGATCTAAAGTAAGTTATTTCTTATTTTAAGTTCATTAAAACCATTACTAAATTGAAAGAACTTTAAGTGTTATATGCTGTTTGAAAACCTTATTGAATGCTTGTTTACTTGTTTTCTAAAATTATGGTTTGATTTCCTTGCTCGATATTATGTTTGGATGGTTGATTAAGTAATTTAAAATTTAGAAGTTAAATACTTAATAAGGTATGCGGAAATGACTTATACATATGTTTCGTCTGTGAGATCCAAGCAGACTTGGGCGAGGGACGGAACATGTCAAAGGGAACGCCTAGATGCTCAAAAATAAATATAAAACCGTTTATTGTTGCATTTATTGTCATTTATTGTTGCATTTATTTCATTGATTAATTGTTTGGATTAGGCTCGACCAGTTTACGAGCATTGATTATTATTCATGGTTGTTGACTTTGCTCGATCAGTTTATGAGCAATTAATTGTCCACATGCAATGGCTGGGTAGAAATAATTGTATGTTAATACCTTGTGATTTATTTCACAATTTGACTTTAAGGTGTTTTGCGGTAATATTTGGTTCACTTCAATTTAATGAATTGTTTTGAAAATTGATTTTAAAGTTGAAATGCTATGAAAAGTTTTCCTTTAAAAGAGAAAAAAAAAGATATTTGAGAATAAATATTTTAAAGTGATTTACATAAGAATGGTTTTATAAAAATGTTTTATGAAACGGAAAGAATTTCGAGGACTAAACCCGATGATTTTAAGATGATTTTTGAACGGATTAGGGAAATGAAAATTATTATAGATTTGAAAGTACTTGTGAATATTAGTGTGAAATGATTTATCACTTCAGGATATAAAATGATTTGTTATGTTACCAATGATTCGTGTAACCCATTACTAAAAAGTGGGCACATGTTTTTAGTATAGTCCGCTCTTGGAATAGGGATGTACTTATTTTTCGATTGAATAAAGGTTGGGACCCAGTTGCTTTGTTATTGGGAGAAACCTTCCGATCTTGTTGCATATGCTTTGATATGTTCTTACTACAGTATTTGGGATTTTCAAATAAACTTTTCAAAGTGATTTGATTAAGATCCCGAGTAAAGTATAATCTGAATATATAAAAAATTATATCAAAAGTTTTGAAATATGAATTCTGGAATGAAGTCCAAAGAGATAATTTTCATAAAGTTAATTAGATTTTGAAATTCTAAAATTGAAGATTGAGCCTAGGTGGGTAGTTTTAGGAAGTGCATATTGTTCGTTGCATAATAGGCTCCATGAGTCCTATTTGTGGTAGAAGAACTACGTTGTCTTGATGCTATATCTAATTGGTTACCCAATTAGATAGGGGTACGTAGCCAGTCACAAGTGGTAGTGATGCATCCCCTAAAAAAATATAACTCTTTCATATTTATCTATTATTGGTTGTTGTTTATCTTGTGTTATTGTATATTTCCTGCTTACTATTTATTCTGCATTTACATTGTTTATTGTGTTCGCAGGTAACGATAGTATTATCTCTCTCATCAGAGTTGTGCAGTGGTAGATTTATAATTATTGTATTTGGTATCTATTAAAGCACACTTTGTAGAATTAATATATAAATTAATTACTCTGATAAGTTGTATAATTGAAATTGTATCCTGTACATTTAGTAATTTTGAATATTTATCAAATTTGGTGTATTAAGTTGGTAGTTTTCATTAGTAGTTTTAGAACGGATGAATTTTTCGGCAATTTTAACTGGTCTGAAAATTTGGGTCGTCGCGTGGTTAGTAAAAGTAAGTATGAATTAAAAAAAGTAAGAAAAGTAAACATCAAATCCAAATCCGAAAAAATAATTACTTTTCTTTACTTAATCTTTGAGTAACTAAGACATAAAGTAAGAAGTGAAAGGATGATGTTAAGTATTGAAAAAGTGGATGTTGCCTTAGGTTGAAGTAAGGATAGTTTGGTAATTTGGTAAGTGGTTATTGTGGTAAATTTACCACTTCTTTCTTTTTCTATAAATACACACCTCCTTCTTCACTTTCATTCACATTTCTTCTTCTTCTTTTCTCAAGCTTCATCATTTTCTTCCTCTCCTCTTTAGTGGCTTCCAAGCCATAGAAAAAATTAGAAAGAAATAATGTCAAAATATTTACAAAATATTCATAAGAAATCAATGTTCATTCTCTTCAAATATTGTGTATTAAGTTGGTACTTTTCATTAGTACTTTTTGAACGGACGGATTTTTCAGCAATTTTTACTGGTCTGAAAATCGGGTCATCACACGTGGTATCAGAGCTTTGAACTTGAATTCTCAAAATTAGACCCGCAAAATAGGTCACCTTCTCTCTTGTTTTTGACTCTCTTACTCTTAAAATTTTAAAAAGTGGCTTACTATAAAGTTGTTGAAAATTCTTTTCTCTTGAATTTAGAAAAAGAATCATTTGAATCCAAATTGTTTTATGGGAGATATGATAGAATAAAGAAGAGACCAGATTGACAAAAATGAAGCTCGAAAATGCACTATAAAGAACTGAGTTTCAGGTATAGCAAACCTGGAAACTGGAAAAAGTGAACAACATAAAGTTGTAGCCACTAGAATTTGATATGGTTTAAAAAAAGAATTTCTTAATTTGGATCTATTATATATATAGTAGGCTTTTCATAACATCAAAAATTATCGAATTCCGATAAATAATGAAAAGTTACGACCAAAACAATTTTCAAATTTGAAGTTCACCTCTGCTGTCGTTTAAGTCCCGATATAGCATCACTAGAAGGAATTTTCGACCATTTAAACCTCAAAATTTAATAAAACCTAAAACATAAAAGTTATAGCAGACAATCTAAGCTTTTCGAAACATCAAGAATCATTAATTTGGACATCAAATGAGAAAGATATGCGCAAATTACCAACGACATTAAGCATAGAAAGTCATAATTTTACAGTGACAGGGCAGTAAGTTTGTATTGGATTTTTTGACCCTCTATGCTCAAAATTTTCGAAAGTGTTTAACATGAAAGTTATCACACTCTTTCAAGCTTTTAAAACTTTTCCCAAAAAGATTAATAAAATCAATATATGAAATTCCTTTATTCGAGGAAATAAATAGATTTTATATTAGAAAAATAGTCTTAAAATACTATATAATAATAATTTGAAATGTTCAATTTATTTCAAAAATCACTTGAAAATGGTTTAGTGAAAACCGTGCTCGAAAACAATGGAAAGCAAGAAAGATAACTCAAGACCGATAACTTGAATCAATACGTATTCAATTCAAATATAACCCAAAATCAATTCAAATTATATTTAAATTTGAATTTAAAATTCTCCGAATATAGCCGGCCTATTGACAGGCATCAAGCTCTCAAAACATCTCAAAAACAACATCAAAATCGAACAAGAATGAGAGCAAAAATAGGCTAATAAAATTCTCAAGTCAATGATTCTTATTGCTAAATAGTTTTTATCCTTTCCTTATGATGGTAATATAATGCTTATGGGTATGGTATATCATGTATTAGAGGATACCCTATCTTTCCTATGCTTTACCTTATCTATTATTGTTATTCACTGATTTATTTAGCTAGACTGACCGGTGTTTTACACTCGGGTCAGACCGAGTAAGTTTCAGGTTAAGCATTTCTTTTGGATATAGCTATTACATGATGCTTTCGCATGGATGTTGGGTTATCTTCTTTAGCGTTATTGTCCTTATGAGTTGTATTGTATATTCTTTTGACTCATGTATATAGTCATACCACTTTGATGTATCGTTGTATATGCGAGTATGTGCATATATATATATATATATATATATATATATATATTATTGTTGTTGTTGTTCTGTGATGAGTTATTCATTTAATTATGGTATTTTGTTCTGATAGATCTATTAGCCACTTATTGTTTGTATTAAGTATTTATTGAATATGTCGATCCACTTGAGTAGCGAAAAAATAGATAGCAATTGTCGACGTATTCAATAAATATTTAAGACAAGGCTATAGATGGTTGCCCTTAACCAGCCCTATTCTCCATATTGGCAGATAGGATTACTATGTAATTCTCTTTGTTAATGTGGGTCTCGGGGTGGGGCGTCACGCTTTGCAACCTTTAACTGAGTGCTCCTATGTACATAAATTCATTGACGATTGTGTATATATCTAGAAGGGTGATGATATACCCTAATAGGTGTGACCTATATACCCCGTTGCATATCTTCAATATTAGTCATTCCCGGTTGACGAGGCTTGAGGGTATGTTTTATCTTTCTAAACAATAATCCATCTTGGAATGTGAACACTACCCTCTATGTCAGTATTCATCCATACAAGTTCGTTCTGGGTCCGAACGAAACCAAAGGCACTAACTCTACTACATCCATTTTGGAATTACCTTTAGGATTAGCAGCAGTAGCTCTTGTGCTTCAAAGAGCACCATCTTCGGTCATCATCAAGATGTCTTCCACTTGAACATACATGTTGGTTTAGAATGGTTTTCGAATATAGTTCCAATCCATGTCTCTCCATATTAACAACCGATAATTTCCGGTTGACCCATTCCCGGTTCTTTTAGAAATAAGTTTTTAAGTCCTCATCAAGGAGCTCGAATTTACAATCATACTTCCTAAGTCAAATTGGGATAAACCTGATATTCGGTTATTTAACTATCAAATTAACAAATCAACAACCAATTCCACTTGAGATTTATTCATCCATAACAACCAGTAAGCCTCAAAACATATCATTGTTTAATAAATCTTTTCAAAAATATTCATGTACTTATCTTTCTGACATAAGTATATTCATACAACATTTGTAATATTTCCCACTACCAAATCTCTGAAAAGGATTTAACTACATTATTGAAATTGGAGAAAAGGATAAATCTAAGCACTACTTCTTTGGTGTAAAGTGTGGAACAGAATTTCCATTACGCCATTTTTTAAAAGGTCAGTCGCGATAAACCCAAACCTCAATTTTCTATTGTAATTATTTTCAATAAATTCTTTTATAAATTTCTTTATCCATGAAGTCTGCTTTGCTTTAACCCAAACCCGTTAACAAAACATTTATCAATGTCCATACTCAATTATGAAACTCTTTATAATTATTCAAACCTGGTTATATAGCTTCTTTATAAATTTTCAAACCTTGCATAAAACTTCCCTATATAGACATTCAAACCCATTTATAAAACCCTTTTTATAAACATCCATAACCATTTCTCAAACTTCTTTTATGAATACCCCAAAATTGTTCATAAACTTCGTCATATAATATTCAAAATAATTGTGAAATCATTCTTCAAATATGTTGTTCAAATTAGAATAACCATGAAGACCATTTTAAATGAAAATGAAATATTAACTTTCCTAAACTAAACATAGGCTCAATGACTACAATGAATCATTAAATTTTGGGTTTAACTTATCCAAGTTATATCATGGGTATTGGCTAACATCAGATATTTAGAGGATTCACACATAACATACAATCAATCATAGGTAGATGCGCAAGCTATGAATATAGGTATATCCATTATCATTGAAAAATGTACATATAAAAGTATATTCTATCTGCATAACATACCGTGACCCACTTATTGAATTAACTTCCTTATGTCTATCACGTTAGTGATATTAGGCATTTGTGCTAAATGCAAGTCACTTACTTCCCATAAAATATGTCAATGTTTTGCAATCACTACTTTAATTCGTTGGGCAACTAAATGGTCCAGACAAGAGATCCTTTAATTTAAAATCAATTATTCTTGAAAAGAAAATCGATTTAAAATATAACATTTTGGGTTTAAAACTACCTTTGAAAAGATTAGAGTATATTTAGTTGGATTTACCCTAATTATATCTTAATTAATCATAATAAAATTAAGATTAAATAATAATTAAACTTTAATTAACTTAATGAACTTATTTAAGTCCTAATTAACTTCTTGATGCATCTTAGTTAAGGTTTAAACAATTCATTATTAATTAAACCCTAATTAATTAAAAATTAATTTAATAATCGCTTAATTAAATAATAATTAATTAACCTGCTTAACTTAATTAAATAATAATTAAGCATTTAATTACTTCTAATATTCATCAATCACTAATTGAAAACTATATTAATCACTAATTAATCATTACCCTTCCTTAAGTGCTACTTAAAACTAATCACTTACTTAATTACTACTTAAGTACTAATTACCTTTAATTATTTTATTAAATAAATAAATTATTGAATAATCTAAACATAATCTCTTTTTATATTACAAATTAAGTTTGGAATTTTTTTTCAAAACAATTCCAAAATGAATCACTGAAAGATGGAAATCGTAATTTTTTGTCAAACTGCATCCATAACGACTATCGCTATGAGCGTAGTTCGCTCTATCTTATTTTAAGTGAAATACTTCACTAAATTTCTTTCTCCTATATGTTTTGAAATAATATTTATGAATTTTTTAAAACCTTAAGCTAAGATAAAACTTAAAACCTTTCCAAACATTGAAATTAGAAACCACAGTTTTGAATTCAAATTGGATCTCACGTCCGTCGCAACACACAAAGTAGTTAGCTTTATTTCAATTCAACATACTTGATTCTTAAATCACAACTATAAATCCATACTACCATACTCTTAACATCACAATGAAACACACAGACAAACATAAGGTTATATGCTTGACAACATCACATTCAAATCGAAAATTCAATACCAAACATAACGTCCATCGAATCACTGTCGACCAACATAATAACCATTCAATTTTATCATCATATTATCACCATAATAACACATCATAATAAAGTTAAAAACTTTTCCAAAAAAAAATATTTTTACTTAATGAAAATCTTTGAAACCTGAAATGCCTTAGATGCACCAAAAATCACCCCAAAAATATGTCATCTTCCACTTGATTTTTGGACATATTACTCTCGGATTTTGAAAGTGATCAAAAGAAAAGTTTTAGAAAATTCCTTTTCTAAAATTAAAAAAATTCACTCAAATCAGATTTCATTTGAGATAGATATGGTCAAAAGAAGGAGATTTATTTTCGGACCTGAATTTCTGAGTTTAAAAGTACACTGTGAAGAAATGATATTTTGACAAATCTTAGCTTGAAATTAGAAAAAGTGATAAAAAAATAAAGTTGTATCTTTATTTGGTGCAAAATAGATTTGGTGCAAAAGGAAATCTTGATTTGGTGCAAAATAGAGGAAGTTATAGCCGAATGAAGTGGAGGAAAAAGGGAGAAGAAAGGGTTTTAAAACAAGTTTGTATCTTTAAAACAATTAAAACTTTTGATTTTAAAAAGAAGCTTAACTAACTACGAAGCCATGAAACATGAAGAAAGCTTTAGGGAAATAGAAATGGAAAAGTAAATGAAAATATGATGAAATGGATGTGTATTTATAGATACAAGAAAGTAGGAAAATTATCAAACTAACCTTAGATTTAACATAACATAATATGTCAAAATGTGTAAGGTTACTTCACCTACCTACCCTCCCTCTATTGTCACGTCTCCCCTTACCTACCCTCCTAGGCTTAGGCTTCGATGATTATGATGATGGAAAGGAAAAGAAAAGAGGTAATGGGTATGTACTTTATATATGTATATATATATTTTTTAAGCCATGACTTGTCACATCACTTCTCGGTGTCGAAAGGTCGAAATTTCGAAAAACGTTCTTCGGTCATATTTTTTATTTTCTACGAACTATTTATTTTGGTAAACAAATTTTAAAAATGATTTTACCATAATTATTAAATAATTATAATAGATTTATTTTTTAATAAAAGACCACTTATTTATTATTTAAACTTAACTTGAATTCCCGAAGAAATATATAAAACTAATGATATCCATTGTCATGTCATAAATACATTTTATTTTCAAAAAATACAAAAATTATTTTCTTTCATAGTCTTGTTTGAATACATACGTTAGTGTATGAATGCAGAGCCGTGCATGATCCTTATTATTTAAAAGCAGTTTTATTGATATAACGATTTTCGGGTATTTTATTGATATTTTACCTAGGTCGATATTTACAGATTATCAATACTTTACCTCGGTAATTTGTTTGCAAATATTTTCCTTGACAAAATAAATGTTATTATTTGTCACTTAAAACACGATTATTTCTTACTCTTAAACCCATATTTAAGTTTTAAAAAATAAAAATAATTTATCAAAGCGATAAATTTGCGGGTCGTTTCATTCTTCCCTCTTTAAAAGAATTTCATCCCTAAAATTATACCACAACTCTATTTCTAGAAATACTTAAAACTATTCATCCATCCATATGATGTACATAGATCAATCCTATGTACAAATCTAGTTCGGTCACTCACCTGAACACATTACTTTCCTTCCGAACTAATGTCGCTCACTCGACTTTCTAGTGTGGACTTTGATCAGGCTTCTTAATTAGAAACCTCTGTTCTCCTTGCAAGTCATAAACAATGATAAACAACATTTGGTTCCACATAAGTACCCTCATCAACGTTCATCGTCAAAAATCGAGCGATAAAACCATTTTCGAAATGGTGTGAAACACCTCGAGTCATGTACTTGAATGTTGGATCGAGAACTATGTGAAAAAGAGAAATGATCTACATACAACCTACGTACTAATCCCATTGGTTTCTACTCCCTAGATTATAATTACGCTTTTTAAAGAACTGCCATTTTACTTAAGAATGTTACTTTAAGTTTATTAACATTCTGTAACTCAAATTCGTTTTAGTATGATACACTTCCATATCCAAAAGAGTAAAAAAAAAATTCACATCTTAAATTGGTTTTACTTAATCTAGGATGTTTAACAAATTTAAAACTCTATTTATTAACATGCTCTTAATCAAGATATCGTTTCATTTTAAAAAGTCTATTCTTTTAAGGGATCCAAGAACACAATATTCGGGTTTTGTTTCAAAAAACCTTTCAAAATGATACTTTATATTTAACTCTTTTGAAAACATAATATATAGCCCGAGTAACTCCAAAACGATATCAAGGAACCGAGTGCTACTAAATAGTATGATATATCCTTTTTACCATGTGGAGAAATACTCTAGAGAAGTATTTACCATCCGAACGCATCTCTTACCCATTTTTTGTTATTTTCAAGGCACTCGAACTAGTTAATTGTAAAAATATTTCTTTCTTCACAAATTCCCTTTTGAAAGAATACTATTTATAGATAAATAGTTCTTTAATGAAATCATCCACTAGCTTTGGATTCATTTGGATCGAACTCATTTTGATTGTACAATGATAAAGGGGATTAGTGCATATCATATCTGCCTATGCAAACATTCAATTGTCACTTAGAAGATTATACTGATTATCGCAAAACAGAAAAAACTACTTCCTGAAATGTCTAAAGAAAACTTTATTTTCAAATCCACTTTAAAATATTTATATCTTAAAGTCTCTTTAAGTACAATTACTACAATTTTTCCAAAAAATTATTTAAGTCTTTATCAAAGCCATCGGGATTTAATTTCTCAGAATCCTTTTCATTTTAATAAGGTCGTCTAAAGATTTTCTTTTAACTAAACACATTCTATTCTAAATCCAATTTTAACCCTATATCTCATCGGTAACTATATAGACTTTTGAAAATTATTCCTTTATATATAGAATATATCCTAGGTAAAATTATTGCATTTACAAATTTTAAAATAACATTATGTCCATTGGGCTTGTTCAAATTTATAGGAAATCCCTATCGATAACATTACGCACTCATATTTATAATACACTCAGGCACATTTTAGGGTCTCACTTACCCTATCTCAAATAAGTATACCCTACCAAGGCCAAGGTTCTCGATTAACCTTCAGCTCTGATATCAAATGTAACAAATCGGATTTTTGACCCTCGAAAATTAACACTAATATGTCCACTACATCACATGCTGAATATCCAAGTGCTAGAAATACCAATTTGTTAAGGTGAAAGAAGAAGGTAGAAGATAGAAGAAAACTAAACAACACAGAATCCCACAACGTAAATAATATATAATACAACAATGATCTTTATAAAAAGAAAATAACTTTATTCATATATACAACATCAGAGTACACTAGACTCATCCTAAATTTGGAAAATTATAAAAATCTGTCCTTACATTAACAGATATATAGACTCTATAATACAATGAAATAAAAATATATGTGAATTCGTCTTGACCATCCAGCTTCTCTCCAACTTCAATGTATCCAGCTGAACCTAGGAAAACATGCTCGGTCTGATCCAAGCATTATAAGGAATAATGCCCGAGTTAGTCTGGTAAACCAGTGTGAGTGAAACTCGATAACAAGTAACAACCAAACTGATTTCTACATTTGAAAACTTTTCAAACAAAGGGTATCTCGTAAAACCACATCGCATATAAAGACGTGTGGGTTTTCACCTTATGATAACCATAACTTTTTATCAAAATCTAGTGACATTATCATAGTGTCTAGGTTTAAAGTAAATAGATAAAATAACTGAAATGCTTACATCTCACTCTCAAACATACTAGGCTCTATAATCGAAAATGTGTGGTACGTATTGGAGATTGGATTCCAACTAATAACTGGGCTACTAGGGTACCGCTCGCAATAGTGCACCTCTAGAAAAATGTATCGAGGTCGTACCTAACGATCCTTGCCAACATAGGACCAGCCTACCCCTCTTTTGACAATATCGAATATATCATCACCCTGGTTTCTTTGCAACCTTTAATCAAGCGCTCCCACATACACGAATTTATTGATAATTTTGCGCATATCAAGAAGGGTGATGATATACCCTAATGGGTGCGACCCACATAGCCCAACTACATATCCTCTATTTTAGTCATTCATGGTTGATGATGCTTGAGACTACGATTTACCTTACTGAATAGCAATCCATCTTGGAATGCTAACATTGTCCTGCATGCCAGAATTCATCCATACATGTTCATTTTGGGTCTGAACAAAACCAAAGGCACTAACTCTACTACATCCATTTTGGAACCACCTTCAGGATTAGTAGCGGTATCCCTTGCACTTCAAAGAGCATCATCTTCAATCATCATAAAGATGTCTTCCACTCGAATGTACAGGTTGGTTCGGAGTGGTTTTTGGATATAGATTTGATTTCAGTTTCTCCGTATCAATAACCGATAATTTCTGGTTGATTCATTCCCGGATCTTTTGGATGTAAGTTTTTGAGTCCTCATCGGGGAGCTTGAATTTACATTCATACTTCCCAAGTCAAATTCGGTCAAACCTGATAAAATTGTCAAATAAACAAATCAACAACCAATTCTACTTAAGATTTATTTATCCATAGCAACCACTAAGCCTCATACAATATCTTTGTTTAATAATTCTTCTTCAAAAACATTCATATACTTATCTTTCTGACATAAGTATATTCACAAAAAATTTGTAAGATTTCGCATTACCAAATTTCTAAAAACGATTTAACTACATTATTTAAATTGAGAAAAGGATAACTCTAAGCATTATTTCTTCGTTGTAAATGTGCAATAGATGTTCCATATCATCATTTTTTTAAAAGGCGGCCTCGAGAAACCTAAACGTCAATTTCTTATTGTAATTATTTTCAATAAATTCTTTTATAAATTTCTTTATCCATGAAATCCACTTTGCTTTAACCCAAACCCATTTATAGAACATTTATCAACTTCCATCATTTATGAAACTCTTTATAATTATTCAAACCTGGTTATATAACTTCTTTATAAACTTTCAAACCTTGCATAAAACTTCCCCTATATAGTCATTTAAACCCATTTATAAAACTTTTTTTATAAACATTCAAAACCATTTCTCAAACTTCTTTTATGAATACCCCAAAACTGTTCATAAACTTCGTCATATAATATTCAAAATAATTGTTAAATCATTCTTCAAATATATTGTTCAAAATAGAATATCTTTGAAGAACATTTTAAAAGAAAATGAATATTAACTTTCCAAAACTAAACGGAGGCTCAATGACTACAATGGATCATTAAATTTGGGTTTAACTTATCCAGGTTATATCATGGGTATTGCCTAACATCATATATGTAAGGGATTCACACATAACATACAATCAATCATAAGTAGATGCCCAAGCTATAAATGTAGGTGCATCTATTATCGGTGAAAAATGTTTATATAGAATTATATTTTATATGCTTAAGTTACCATGACCCGCATATTCAAATTAACTCCTTTGTGTCTATCACATTACCGATATTCAAAATTTGTGCTAAATACAAGCCGCTTACTTTCCATAAAATGTGTCATCGTTTTATAATCACTACTTTAATTCGTTTGGCTACTTAATGGTCCAGACAAGAGATCATTTGAGTTGAAATTAATAAATCTCAAAAAGAAAATTGACTTAAAATATGACCGATTGGGTTTAAAACAACCTTTGAAAAGATTAAAGTATATTTAGTTGGCTTTACCCCAATTATATCTTAATTAATCATAATTAAATCAATATTAAATCATAATTAAATTTTAATTAACTTAGTGAACTTAGTTAAGTACTAATTAACTTCTTAATACGTCTTAGTTAAGGTTTAAACAATTCATTATTAGTTAATTCCTAATCAATTAAAAATTAATTTAATAATCAATTAATTAACCTATTTAATTTAATTAAATAATAATTAAACATTCAATTACTTCTTATCTTCATTAATCGCTAATTAAAAACTTTATTAACCACTAATTAATCATTAACCTTTCTTAAGTGTTACTTAACCCTAATCACTTACTTAATTGCTAATTAAGTGCTAATTACCTTTAATTATTTTGTTAAATAAATAAATTACTAAATAATGCAAGCTTAATCTCATTTTATGTTACTAATTAAGTTTAATCTGTGTTACTTCTTTGCCTAGTATATTAATACTACAATTTAAATCACTGTTTCCTTTTGTTAATTTAACATTCTCAATTTTCTGAACTTCTATTGCACTACTTAATATAGTGACTTGAGATTTTATATTAACAGAAGATTCTTCAGATTTTTCTAATTTTTCTTCTAATATTTTCTTTTCATCATTTAACATGTCAGTTTCTAATTCGCTTCTTTCTAACTTTATTAGAGCATCTTTATATTTTCTTTTTAGACATTTAGTATATCTAACAATTCAGTATTTACTTCAAGTAGATCATCAAAAGAAAATTCACTGATATCATCATTAGAAGCCATGAAGAACATGTTCGCTTTTTCCCATTCTCTATCACTATTTGATGACGAAGATGAATCCAAGTCATTCTTTGTGATATAAAATGCTTGCTTCTTTTTCTTGTATAATTTCTCGTTGTTGTTTTTGAAGTTGTACTTCTCCTTTTTGAGTTTTGGGAAATCTCTCTTTATGTGGCCTATCTTGTCACATTCACAACATTTGAGCGATGAAGATGACGGATCATTATTGACGTTGCCAAACTTTTTAGTCTTCTTGTACTTCAAAAGTTACCTTGGCTACAAATGCAACATCATTGTCATCTGTATCGGATTCTTCTTTCTCTACTTGAAATGCGATTGTCTTTCTATCTTAAGCTTGTACCCATTTTGTATGCTAATTCACTTTATAGGACATGAGATTTTTTATTAACTCTTCTGGTTTAACGGTTGAAACATCATTAGCTTCATCAATAGTTAAGACCATTCCTAGTCATCAGTCGAATAGTTAAAGATTTTTGACACGATATCAAAATCAACATGTTTTTCTCTAGTGTAAGAAGTGAATTATATATAGCTTAAAATCTAGAGTACATATCATTAATAATCCCATCTTGCTTCATTCTAAAATTTTGAAATTGATTTTTAAGCATGGAGATCTTTCTTTGTTTAACCTTGTTTGTGCCTTCATGAGTAATTTTTAAGGTGCGCCAAATTTCATAATTAAATGTACACATCCTGACTCTATTGAATTCATTTTTGTCCAATGAGCAAAATAGCATGATCATAGTTTTAGCATTAGCAACAGCATCTAGTTTATGGGTGTTTAACAATTGTGCATAAGCAGTGGTAGGAATAGTGTATTCCTGTTGTGTATTGTTCCAGGTGTCATACCCATTAGTTTGCATATATATTCTCATCCTAGTTAGTCAATAAGCATAGTTTAATCCATATTACTTGAATATCACAAACTTTGTTACGGTTATATGATGGTATGGCTCTGATACCAAATACAAGTTGATATGGATCGAGTAATATACGGTATTCTGCTAAATTAAGACTTGTATACCAATAGCTTAAATAAATTCTATATAACTAATCACCAATAGATAAGCAGCAGAATAAATAAAGTAAAGAAAGAAAAACGATCAGACTAAAGATTTTTATACTGGTTTGAACTTCTCATCCTAATTCTAGTCCCAAACTCCTTCCAGGTTTAAATAACACCCTCACTTCATCTGGAGGAATAGGAATCTGAGTAGCAACCAAGATTTCGGTACACTTGCCCGAGCAGCCGAGCGAGACTTTAATAGTTTTTCTCGAGTAACAAAACGGGGTTTTAATTGCAAATGCAGTAAACATTTGACTTCTTGTGCCCTAAATAACACGGATGGGTCAATATAGTACAACCTTCCTACAATCTTCTTCACAAGTGATATAGCGTGTATTTGTGAAGAATTAGAAGTATACGATAACTCTAGAAATGTATCTTGAATGTACAAGTAATCTATAATTCGTAATATAAATATTTTGAGTGCAAGAAAATTCAACAAGAGATTGAGAGAAGAAATCAATTAAGAATTAGTTGTTAAAATGATAAATTTCAACTCTATTTATAATAATGAATAGTTCTAGTTGAAAAGTTACAACCATTAGAAGAATTGCAACATTTGGGAAAGAAGATGGCTCTTCAGAATTCAAATTTCCATGAAGAGACACTTCTTTTTGGACATGTCAGCTGATTGAAAATCAGACACCTAAAATTTTATAGGAAGAGATAGAAACAATATAGTTGAAAAATAGGCATTGTTGGACAACGCAGTTGATGATGTGTAAAGTTGAGTTAACTTCTTTCTGTATGGACATGTACTTAAGATTAAATACAAAAGGTTAAATTTAATTTTATCTAAAACAAAGTCTATAAGATCATACAAGATAAGAATGGATGGAACACCACCTACATATTGTTAAGTGGTAAACAGGTTGTGTGAGTCGAGAGACAGCATGTAACACTTGTTCGTAAGGGATCTTGAGTGCACCACCCTTAAGACTGATCAATATTGATTGCCAATCTACATTATGAACATAAATATAATGAACTTAAAAATCAAACCAGTTTTATACATATATAGCAATTCATAAAAAAATTATGAATACTTATTCCTTTGCGCCTAGGAAAAACTGTTATTTTATAAAATACCAACTTCATGATGAAGGAATTTCCTTTAGAACTTATTGGTGGTATTTGAATGCAATCCAATGATAAAATTGACTATAAAGGAATAAATGAAATTTACAAAGTCTAAATGGGTAATACAGACTAGGATGTTTGATAAGAACTCTTGAACTTTAAGGAAAATACATTATCAATATCAGGAAAAGAATTCCCTCGGTTGCCAATGATCGATTAAAAGTATCGACTCTACCATATGGCATGATGTGCGAATCTACAATGGATTCCAAGTCTGTTATCAAAAAATAATTTTAATAATTGTACTTGAAGGGATATTGATCACAAAAGTTAACTATAGTACACTAATCGAAGTTAACATAGTTTCAACTATAATCAAAATGGATAATCTATATTGAAGTTCAATAGTATTCTCAAGTCGAAAGATCAGTATAGTTATTCTATAGTTGATCCATGTAGATACTAATCGGAGTTAACTATAGTTGATCCATGTAGATACTATAGTTAACATCGACTTAATTTGTACGGATAATATTTCTCTTCGGTTAGTGTCGTAGTCAACTATAGTTAACTCAAACTCAAAGCATCTGCCCAGATCAGTACAGTTAATATTGATTGTTATTATTGAATAAAAGATTTTATGTTTGGACTAATTAAGTCAAATGTGGACGATATTAGATTTTGAACCAAAACCAAATATCAAAAGTCTTAAAGTGATACCGTTTTGACAAAGAAAAATGATGTAAATATCATTACTACCGGGTACTGCTTATAGAAGCAAAATTGGATTCTGCCAAAAAGACGTGTAAATAATGAATTTGAACTAAATGTTATGCAACTATCTAAGGTGATGTGTGAATGTTAACATTTGAATTGTTCAATATTAATTGCTGACTGGATTTATACCCCTGAATGCAGAACCATGATAATGAATACTCTGAAAAACCACCTGATTTAATTAATTTAAAATTGTTGTAAATTTAACTAAACTTAATATTTATGAAATATTAATTATTATATTTTTATTTGATGTTTGAATGCTATTAGTATTTAATGAAATGTGTATATATAAAAGTTATATATGCATGTATCAATATATGATATCGATAAAATATTTAAATTTGGTTTAAATGGATTAATTACTAATTGGTTTTGGTAAAATTTGAATTCCCACGTTATCTCTATCTTGGCCACCACGCATAGAAAGGAGCTATTTGATTTGATTTTATTTAAAATTGATGGAGAACTAAAGAGGGGAGATTTTAAGGGAGGAATTGGAAATGTTTTAATTGTTCCGTAAAAATAAAATTCCTTTTATTTATTTATTTATTATTCTTTCCCACAATCAACTTTCATTCTCTCTCTCCGCTCTTTTTCCATTTGGAAACTCATGGCTTCTTAGCCATGAAAAATTTTCTGAAAAATTCTAACAAAACAGAATTAATACAGGGTGGCATTAGTATTTAGATTGCATTAAAATTCGAAGGCTGATTCGATCAAATCCAGGAATTATTCTTCATTCAAGGTGTGGTTAGCTGCATCATAATGTAATTATCTAATTCCTTTTTAATGTATGTTATTATCTTGTTAATATAGTTTAGGTCTCATACTTTATACAATGAATTTATATATGCTTATGTTGTTCAATCTACTACTTTCTACTATATTAGAAATTATTGTTAAATGAAAAAGATTTTCATATTTAAAACTAGCCTTGGTTAGTTGAAATAATTTTGTAACATACTTTATGTATAAAACGCACGTACGTGCATCTAATAGGTGGAGACATTCACATTTTATGTAATATAAAAATTGAGTGAACAGATGTGAGTTATAGGTGTAAATGTTTTGGCAGTCACACCACTTTTATTTCAAGTTGTTTAGTGTCGGTGACAAATCAGTAGTAAAATTCCATGGATAGGTAGTTAGAAAGAAAAGGTGATGGAGATTGCAAACTGATTGTGGTATTTTGAAATTGCTGAAAGACACCGTGGATAGTAGATATATAGTTGGCCATATTCTATCTATGGAATGAATTCGATCCCTACAACTCTAATATTCAACATGTAGAAACTCGTAACATTCAACAAGTGACAATTTTTATAACCAACATGCATCCATTCATAACATTCAATGTGGGATAATCAAATACTTAACATGTTGAATCTTTCAATATTCAAGATGCAGCAACTCTAAAACACAACATATGACAAATCTAAACATTTGAAATGGGGAAACTCTTAAGATTAAACACTTAACTACTTTTAGTATCAACATGTAGAAACTCTTATTATTCAATAATTGATGAGGATCCAAGATCTAAATATGTATACTTAGAAGTAAAAGTTTGAAGAAAACATGTTACCAAATGTTATTTTTCTAACAGTTTTATTTAGCTGACTCAATGTCATGATGTCTTATGGTGATGGGTCGGTTTATCTCAATTTGAATGCTCTGCCTCCCGTTCTAGATTTTATTTTAGCTTATAATTCAATCATTTGTAAGACAAAGCTACTTTCAACTCGGCAAATAAGCATTATGTAAGATATATGTCATATTGAATAAAATGTTGAATCTGTATAAATTATAGAGAATTTTGCTCTTCCATCTTGACTCACATGTATGTATTGGAATACTCTCATGCCTTCACTTATCCTAGGTCTCTTTAATTACCTAATTTACATACAAATGTCATATGCCCATTTTTAAACTGTATAAATGTCAAATTGTAGTATGCTTGGGAAAATGTTAATTAAGTGAAAACCAAACGCTAGACTTCTTAATAAATAAATGATGAAAATAACAGTAAATTACCTCCATTTTTTAATCTGACACTCAGCTCATCATCAACATCGTTCTTATCCTCCATAGTTCTTCCTTTCAGAATTAGCATCAATCGATCAATTGGAAGGTTTCGATCCAACGAAATCATCAATTGAAGATCTGATACCTAACAGTACCATAATCAGAACATAAATTTCAAAACTACAACAATTAAATTTAGGGTTTAGAAAATATTTTGATTGGGGAAGGGATATGGATAATGGAAGGAGGGGAAAGATCAATCGACATCAGAATTATTTCCATCGCATCATCCTCTATCATTGATAATTTAATGACTTTAACCCATGAAAGAGTTTGTAACCACGTTATACAAATTGGCGGAGAGCAGTGTAGACAAAAGGGATTTTTGGTATTTCAAAAATACACTATGTAAATTAGTTAATGGAGTTTTCTTTATTAGCAGTAAAGATATATAAGTGAAATACGTACATTAATCGCTTGAAATTATTTTATGATATTTAATGTAAGTTTGATGTGTATGTATGCGATTTTCAATATCAAATATGTTATGCTATTACATATATATGTTTATTTATATATTTCGATTCAAAATTTATAAAAGAACATTTGTGTATTGTCACAAATCTAATGTTGAATTCTTTTCTAATTCAAAACTAGATTTCAATTTGTTAGTTTTAAGTTGTAAAACGTATAAAATTATTAAGTCTTTCTTATATATCTGTGTGTGTTCGCACGCGTGTGTTTTTGTGTGTGTGTGACATTTTGAATGTAAGTATAGTTTGTTGTAATTTGTATATGCATATATATATATATATATATATATATATATATATATAATGTTTTAATTCAAACTTTATAAAATGAATTTTGGGTAAATTATAGATCCAATGTTGAATTTCTTCTTAAGTCAATACTATATCTTGAATTATTAATTTTAAATTGTAAAACATATAAAATTATAAGTTCTTCATGCATACATATTATATATATGTATGTGTTATTTTGAAAATGTTAAATATAGTGTTTAATTATTTATAGATATGCGTGTATGTATGTAAATATTTATTATTTATTTTCAATTCAAAATTTATAAAAGAAATTTTATGTAAAAATTAAAAATCAAATATTGAATTCCTTCTCGAGTCAACACTAGATTTCATTAAATTATTTTCAGTTAAAAAATTGAGAGTTGCAATAGTGTGACTCCTAACTATGAACTCGGCCCTTTATAATATTTAAAAAATTAAAATATTAAAGCTTGTATATACTTTGTTGAATTACAGTAGTTGATAGAAGTTTAGTTGCTTACATATTATCCATGTGAATTCCAGTTTCTTATCTTTTAAAGCGTCATTCTTAAACTACAATATATTATGCATGTTTTCTATAACATTCCCTTACTTGGATGCCCAAAACTAACAGCTACGGATACTGTAGTCATCCATAGTTATTAATCATCGGGGAATAAATACAGCAATATTAGATACATTGATGCGTAGAAACATAAGAATATGGAAAAAAAATTAAATAGCAAACAAATTCCACATTCTATTTCAAAATATTCCAAATTGATTGCATAATCCCACTTTGTAGACAATGTTCTGATAACGTATAATTATTACAAAATATGCCAAGAGAGACATATGAAGATGTCCCCTTAGTTGATCAGATTATATAAATAGGCAAGAAAACAAATTTACCTTTACAAACAAAACACATAGCTGAAATAAAATAACTCTAATGACAGGCTTGCCTCCTGCACATTCTCGAAAGCTTTATTCGTCTAAAAGAACACCTGGAAATCTTAACTCTCAACTTACTCAAAATCAATTGAGTACCCGAGAGTTTAAGGAAAAAATAAAAACTTCGATTCAGACATAAAGTTTGGTATGAATAATAATTTACCATCTCAAACCATTTAGATATCTAATGAGACCATGCCGCTTAGAGAAACGGGTGTTCCCTTCACTAGTATCCTAAAAAATTTATAAAATCATGTACTGTGCTCCTGTATCCACAATGGTTAAAACATAACATTTCAAATAACATGATGATGATATGCAAAACAAGTAAATCAAATCTAGATTACCAATCCTCATTTATTCTGACTATTTGTTTCAACTATAGTTTCTAGGATTACTATTAACATGTTAAATGTTTATGGTCTATATGTCCAATATCATAGTTTTTATAGGATCACTAAGAATCCGTTGGTAACTCCAGTATCTTGTCCCTTATCGTAGTTTTCATGGGCTAACTAGGAACCTATTAGCTAACTGTCAATATCTTTTTCTGGGTATAGTTTTCATTGGCTAACTACAAACCTACTAGCCCCTACCAGTATCAAATCATAGTTTTCATGGGCTGACTAATGGCTCCTACCAATATCTTTATTTAATATTTTAACATTTCCGAAGTTATATTCACTGTTGGGTCGACCTAACTGGTTATTCTGCCATTCGCCAATGTATTGTTGTGGGTTAGTTACAATGTGAATAAATATATGAAGAAGTAATATATAATAAAACCTTTAATTATGCCATGGTATTTTATAACGACCCGAATTTTCGCGTTCGAAAATTGACACCCGTACTTCACTCGTACTCAAATGCCGTAGATTCAAACGTTCGAATTCGATTCGCCGGAGCTTATAACACATTAAGTATAACAACACAGTGGAAGAAAACTGAATAATATCATTGATACAACAATATCCGATACAATAATGATACAATGGAGATATCGATACAAATATCAAAGACAAAATACAGCAGCGGAAAGAGATAACATAAACTTGAACTCCAAAGGAGAAACTCCAACATCAGCGATCTCCATCACCAAAGCACCAATCTAGAAATAGCTCTAACTCCAAATCAAGTGGTACTAAGCAAGGTCAGCCATCTAAAGACTGAAGAAGATTCCCAGAGACTGAAGGTTACTGAATCAACTCCTACTATTTGATTATCTGAAAAACCCAACTCTAGACTGCCCGTGTGGAAAATTGTAGGCATCCAGAGTTTAGGAAGGGAACAATAAACTCCAGGTCAGTCATGGGAGTGTTATGATCAGAAAAACAGTTTTATCTTTAAAACAAACAACAAAAGATTTTATAATTTGAAATCCGCAATGCCTTTTGGAAACTAAAACTGTCATAAGGCCTCCCGCCACACACACAATGCAAGTGCACATTTGGAGGAGATTTCTCCTTATGACAGTCAAAAATGCTTGATACGCAAAACCATTTGATATTATTATTAGTGCATAGTGCAGAAAACCTTCGAAAGTATAATAGTAATCTTAGCCAGCATACAACCATTATTGTATGCCTATTATAGCTACTATCTAAATAGTGGTGACCACCATAAGTAAATGGCATGTTATACAACTAAACCATAAAGGGCTCATATTGGATGATTGGATATCCAACAAATGGTCAGGCTAAGGAACTTCCTTAAAAATGGAACGCCTCTGGAGGGATGCCCTCAGGAACCAAAATGGTTCCCTACCGACACAAGGCCGGTGTACTCCCTTCCCGGGAGTAACACCTAAGATATGCCATCCTCGGTCGTAACCAACCTTTATCCGAGCGCTTGACACCAACAACCACACAGCAATAAGTATGCAGCAACCACATAGGTAAATATCCGGGATCCATGCCATGATACCACCTTTTAACCAGAAGAGATGGACATACCTTAGGGGCGCGACCCCTGCAACCTTGCCGCAAAATTCATGTTTCGACCATTTCCGGGTTATGAGGCTCGACGAAGTCACATCCACAAAGCTACGCTTTTCACAAGCCATGCTTTGATCAACAAATGATCAACAGCACTTCGTATGCCACATTACCAAATTGAGAATGTATCACTAGTAACCATCAACTACATAACCTCTGAGCTCGTACGTCTCATAGAAGGGTGTTAAGCAGAGAATAAATCTCCGCCACCAAACAACATGTATTGGATAGAAACCGGTTTTACATCTCAAAGTGTAATGTCAGACACACATCCATACAAGTCTGTTCCGGGTTCGAACAGAACTGAAGGCACTTCCGAAGAAGCCCTTGCAAATTAGGATAACCCTAACCACGTCCGGGCTTCCCATCACAAAAGGTGATCAAATCTCTATACCGGGGATCAGCCGGTGCAGAGACATTCGACGAGCTATCCTTTCGCTTTCGGAAATATCCAGTCTTCACCACCGGTCTTAAAATGATATCCATAACGTCGTATCATTATTCGGAATGGGTTATGACACAAGGTCCTCTCCCGACTAAACCAAATAATGAGCGCAATATTTAAAAACATATGGATATTGGGATTTCAGTTATGTCACAACTTATTACCAAAAACTGTTCTTTTAAATGGTTTAAACAAATTACCATTTCCAAATCTTTAAACAAAAAGATTCACTTCACAAAGTTCACAAAAATTCATTCACGACTTTCAAAACAATTCACTTTCAAATTTGAAATCATTATAACACAAACTGGAAGTTCTTTCGTTATGTGAAAGCCATCATTATTTGAAAAAAAATAGTTTTCGTTTCGGAAAAAATTTGATTACATTTATACAAGTTAAAGCCCTTCTGGTATAATACTTGGATTAAATTTAAATTCATAAAATACTACTTTTAAAATGGTTTAAACCCATATAAATACATTATATAACCTGTATAACCTTTTTAACCCATAATTTCCAAACATATAATACAATTCAATTCTTGAATTCAAATTCAAAACAAATTATTTAAATTTCAAAACTTTATCAAGTTATTCAAAATAACATGTATCTTTTTAAAACTTCTTTTCAAAGGCTTTTCAAAAGCTTTTCATATTTAACCCAATTCTATTTCCAAAATCATTTGGATTCAAAATTCAATTTTAAAACCATTTCCAAAAATCTGTGACTTAACCGATTTCCTCGTGCAATCCATATTTGTGTGTGTATGGTGTAATCCAGGGGTTTCACACAATAGTGCAACATCATTCAATCATCACAGATTTAATTACATCAATATCGATAAGCGGTATAATCTATAACGCTTATCTTCATTCACAGATTCACAGATAAATAATATAAATTCATCATAGATAAATGAATTACATACAGCTCAACAATTCATATCATAGAATATCACAAATCATACATAACATCCATTCAAGCATTCAATACAATTCATAAGCAACCCAAGCATTCAATAATCGTTTATAAACAGGATTAATTTATTATTTAATCCTTAATTAATTTAATTTAATTTTTAATTAAATTAATTACTTATGAATTAATCACTCAATCCTGATTTTAACTTAACTTAAACCAGGTTAATAGATCACTATTCCTGGTTAATTAACATTAAGTAATTACAATCCATTTTAATTAATTAACTTGTAATCATTTATTAATTAACTTTTAATAATAAATTAATTAACCCTTAATTATTATTCAACCTTAATTAATAAATCATTAACCCTTAATCGTTAAATAATTAACCTTTAATTACCTAATTATTCTTTAATCAATTTACCTTAATTTATTATATTAATTAACTTAACCTAAGTTAATTACGTAATTAAATAACTCTTAATTATTATCATTTAAATAAATAAATTATCCTTAATCCTTAATTAATTAATTAATTAACTACCATTTAATTAATTGTCCTTAATTAATTATCCTTAATTAATTATTCTTTAATCACTTGATTTATCGATCTTTAAATCATTAATTTATTATCTTTAATTACTTTTATTAAGTAATTATCTTTAAGTAATTAATTACCCTTAATTACTCAATTAAGCTTTTAAAAATTTATTAACCTTAATTAATTTTTTTATTAAGTAATTATTCTTCAAGTAATTATTCCTTTATTTCTTATATTAATTAATAAATCATTAATTAATTATGCTCTTAATTAATTTAAAGGATAAGCCATTTTATCTGTATTAATTACTTTAGTTATCTTTTAAACCTTGTTTAATAATCTTGTAACTAATTATCATTAACCACTAAATCACAATACCATAATTTATTTAAATGAACTTATCAATTAAATAAAGGATAATAAAATCTTTAAACTTTAATAATATTTTCAAAAATTTTTATTATTTTGTTTTAGAGAAAAACTTTAACCACCCCATAATTTAAATAAAACATTTATAGTTCAAAGGAAATAGGTTAATAAAAATTATTCAAATTTAAATATTGATTTATTAAGAATTTTAAAACTTTGAAAATACATCATTCCACTGCCCCGAGATGACTTCGAGTATCAACCCGAGTCAATGAATGTTTTCCCCAAGACCTGCTTCGAGTTAAATCTCAAATTCCCGAGTCATTTTTTTCTTAACCTCTTTAAAACTGTTGTAATCGTTCGCAATTAACACGAGGGCAAACATGATCCAACAGACCAAATTTCTCAAGTTTGACTTCGAGCCTGCTGCTTCTTCTCCACCCTCAATTTGAACCTCAACCCAGATACGCCAATGCCCACGTGCACTTGCCGACCACCAAATCGTTGATCGACCATCACCGACCCCCTCACCAACTCACTAACGATGCCATTGTCACTTCCAAACGCCCAGATCATCGAAATATGCTGGGAATCAAAAACGAACAAAATGAGCTTCCACTGGACCCAACTCGATCGCTAAAATATGGTTCGTGCCGACGCCTCTGATGGTTAGAAGATTCGCGGTCACGTTCAAGTAACCGCCGGAGTGTCACTCTTCCATCCACACCACTCCGGCCGACCTTGATGAAGCGACGACGAAGCGACAATGAAATTTCCGATGCTAACACAAATCTGAGTTTAAACCCTAATTTGATCTCTATCCATCACTCTACTCAACTAAAAAATATTCGAACATTTTTCCAACAATCTCCAACACTCGAATTATCTTCAATGTCAATCTCGAAGCTCAATGTCTCCCCGTTCATCAGAAATTACCCAATCTGTGTTTTCTGTTCAACTTGCAATTTCACTTGCATTTCGAGCTTAAAAATCATGGTTATAATTTTAAAATTCATAGATTTTGATAACAAATCAAATTATATACTTGAAACAACGAATCATTCAGGTCGTGATTTTGACATAGTTTCAAATTTCACTGTAATTCCTCTTTCTTGTTAAATGTTCTTCAGATTCATCCTTAAAAATATTTTTTAAACCCAATATCTTGTTATTGCAAGTATATTTTGTTTATAACATATATCCTATAGGAGACTAGGTGAAGAGTAATTGATGATATTTTTGAATTTATTTCTTAAAACCTGTAACCAAAACAGAACCTTGTGAATGCATAGGTACAGGCATGCATGTTTAAACATCTGCCTATCTATCTATACAACAACAATATTTACATCCATACGAACCAATTTTTCACTACTTTACAGAAACAAGCATAACACATCATATAAATTTAAAGATTAGGTCGAAGAAGTTTGCTCACCTGAAAAATCGAGCAGAGAGCACAAGCCTGTTTGATATTAGTTTTGATTCAGCTTGTTGAAGTTGATCTGATTTTTTATATTTGTTTCCAGTTTTAAAATTTTGAATCTAGACTTTGATTTCCATATTTTTGCTTGAGGTTAAAGTAGATTTTGTTGAAGTTGCTTTCTGATCTGAATTTTGATTCCTTTTTACCACTGAATTTTGATACTCTGATCTTTATATTGCTTTGCATTGAAATGCTTCAGGTTGAATTGGTTTGCCTTTTCTGATTTGTATGCCTTTGTTCTCAGGTTTGTTGTTTTCCATATTTTTGTTTTACTTTAAATTTCACTTCCTGGTTTTGATTTCATATTGAATTGCTTTAGATTGGTTTCTCAGATTTTTCATTTCAGTTTTGAGAAGTTCAAATTGAGAATTTGAAAATAAACTGGTTATTTTCCTCTTTTGCATGTTAATAGAATTTAAACTAAAAGAAATTTTATCTTTTCCACTTGTATATTTCAAGTTACATTACCTTAACACTTGTAAATGCAATGTATTATTTAACAACACATGTTAATTGTTTATATTAATTCTTTTACAAATGTCACAGACAAGAAATTTTATGTTTAATTCCTTAACTCAACTCAATTTATAAATTTTATTTTAAACCTTGTGTTATTACAAATTATGAAATGTATTTCCTTATGTATATATATATAATTTTAAAAGAAAGTACAAAATCTTTTTATTCGTTTTCAAACTATTATACTTTTAAATAAATATTTATAAACAAACAAACATGTATACTAATATATATTAAAATTGGAAAACAAACTTTATTATCTTATTAATTTCAAGGAAATTCATAATCTAAAGCTTGGTATTTATCTTTGTTTTAAATTTTCAAATTCGAGTTATTATTCTTTTTTTAAATGAATGAAGTTTCATATTTATACATTTTATATTATTTAATCTTATATAACTTTTTGAGGAAAATATTTTTAAAACTTAATCTCTATAATAAATCCAATTTATTTATAATTATTTACATTTTTAATTTTTTTTCCAAAATCAAAATTTTATTTACAAATTTAACTTTCAATCTACAATATATTATTCAAAAATATTTTTTTTCTAAATTTACAATTAGAAATTCTATTTAAATTAAAACTCCATTTATACACATATATAAATAAACACATATCTTTATTAAATTAATCTTTTATTAATTGAAAATACAATATATTCAAATCCAATATTTTTATAAGATTTTTACATTTTGAATTTCAATTCCTAGATTCAATTTAAAATAAATTTATAAATATAAATAAATAACGAGACATATCCTCATTAATATGGAAAATTTTGAATTAATTCACCATATAAATTCCAAATTCAACATTAATTACCAAATTAAATTTAACTAAAAATGGAGATCGTTACATATTTTCTTTTTAAAAGTGAGAGTGGGTTATTTGTTTTGAAACATTAAAATGTCACTTTCGAAACCTCTGGATGACCATCTTCAAAAGCATAAGATTCTTTTTAAAACATAATAAACATACCTTTCGAAGCCCTTGTAAAATGTTCAGTTTCAAAACCAATGGTACCCTCCAACGGTATCAAAACACTTTTTTAAACATAGATTTTAAATAAATAAAAGTACTCTGTCGAAAGCATTGGGTTTACTCTTTGAAAACATCCCTTGGGTCAAAATGATTATATACGAAAGCATCTCTTTCGAAACCAATTATAAAATTGTTTTGGGGAAAAATTTGATGGTGTCGGAACTAACTAGTCGAAAGCAACAACCTTTTACATTAAAACATTGAAGGACAGAGTCGAAACCCCCTTTCAACTTCATTACCTTCGAAACCCTCAACCTATTCGAAAGAATTCAGGAAAAAGGCTTAGCTCAAGTTAAAACAGGGGTAACCCTTTGATAGCATAGATGGCTTCAATGCAGTCGAAAGGAGAAATTAGCGGTTGGGTTTCGACTTGGTCGAAACCAATTCTTTTAAAAGCTCTTATCTAAAGAGAAAGTTACCCCTTCGAAAGCTATTTATAAAGTCCCTTTCAAAAGCATGACTTTCGACTACGCCGAAAGCTTTAAGTGAAATAAGGCAGGAATTTAAATTTAGAAAACAAACTAAGGTTTCGACTCTATAGTGTATCGAATCAATCAAAAGCCCTTCAAAAACTAGGCAGGCGCTTATCTTTCTTTTTTTTCCTTTTTAAGTGAACCTTGGTTTCAACCCTGATGAAAGCATTGGTTTTGACACCATACCTTCCGCTACTTACCAATTCACTTCGTACTAATCCCTTATACATGTGCATTGGTTTCGACTAGGAGGGTTTCGAATAGGATGGTTTCGACTGAGGTGGAGCGGAGGTAAAGGAGTCCAAGGGTACTTCCGAAAGAGGCGGAGTTTCCTTTTTATAAAATGCTGATTTATAGCTAAATATGGCTATTACTTTATAATTAACCTGCCAGATGTAACTCCTTAATTGGCTACTTTAAAACTTTTCAAATGTTTTATCATTAAACTACCGCATTGATCGGATATAACTCAAAATAAATTCAAACATTAAGCCCTTCCATTTACAAAATCAGTATTTGTAGGTAAGTCCTTTTGAAATAATTTATTTTTCCAAGTAAATCAATTGGGTAAAGTCCCCAAAAATCATAGAAATTCGATTTTATTACGTAATCAAACATATTAAAATTTCAGACCCAATTCCTTTCTGAAATACTTGAAATAAATTTTAAACCCAATTATACCATATTTTCCTTTAGAAATTCATAATAAATTTTCTATAGCTCGGAAAATTATGAATATTAAACCTATCTCAAAAATCATGTTTTATTTAACATAAAAAATTTCCATGGCATTTTAAGATCATAGACTCTTGGTTTTACCCTAAACCATACTAATCCATAAGAAAATGAATGAAAATAAATCAAACATAATATAGTTCAAGCATATCATCAACCATATCATCTTAAAAATGAATTTAATCATAAATCAAAAAACATATAATCATATAATAAAATAGATATGGTATGAATGTTACTATTCACCTTAGATATGGTAAGGAATTTGAGATTTGTTGTTGATTAATCTTTCCTAGCTTTGATCCTTAGCTTTAGATTATAATCTTTCTCTTTTCCACCTTGTTGATGACCGGCTATATTTTTGTTTTTGATTTGCGTTTATGAAGTTGAGAAAATGAAACGTGAATGGGCAAGGGTAAGAAGTGTATAACCGTGCATGATAAGGAGGTTATTTTACTGATATGCCCATGTGTAATTTGATTAGTTTAATAACTCAATTAAATCCCATTTACTTTATTAATAAGCATGGCTCTATATATGGTTTATTCAAATCTCAATACCCTTATCATCATTATTCTATTTAATTCATCTAATTAAATTTCCTGAATAATGTTATCAAAATTTAGGATGTTACATTTTCCCTCCATCATCGCTATCACTTAAATATTTAGAGCTCGGCCAATGGTCAAAAATTCAGTTAATATCCATAGTTATGGAGTCTAAAATTAAATTCCATGGTTCAATCCAATAACAATTATCGATTAACCAAATTTTCTCTAGCCAAAGACTTTATTTTACGTTGATTACCAATAATAATAATATAAACTTGCATTCAAAGACGACGAATGCTCTCTTAGATATTGTTTTGCTTCGACTGGTCATAATTATACCCAATTATGGCCTTAACAGTGTCATGTGATAGACCATAATCAAAGTATGGTTCATTCAGTTAAGATTCATGGTATTCTCAAGTCAAAATACTACTACTCATCGTCATATGAGATTTTTATTTAACTGTCGACTTATAGAAGTCTCTTGGTGATTCGTTATATAATTATTTTAAAAAATTATACATGGGTAATGTTAATACCCCAAATATTGATTTTGATGACGATAACCATATAAATATAGATACTAATGTTTTATCAAGCCGTATAGTATATATTGCAGAATAATACACTGGTGCAGAATGGTTAAACTTAAAGACTGATTAATATAAACAACAAGAATAAAGATTTAGGGATGATGATCAAGACTCATGAATTTATAGATAAAAGAATAAAGAGCTCAAGATTGTAATATTTAGTATCAGCAATTAAAATAAATTGTTAAAGTCCATGATAGCAATTTTGATCTTTATCATAAATTTTCGATCTTTGATATTTGGGTCAAAATAAATTATTTGAAATTCAAAATATATTTTTGTAAGTATTTTATAAAATCTTTTATGTGTTCAAAATATTTATAAATTATGTTTAAAATTATTTACAAAAATATAGAAGTTTAAAAACAATTCAAAACAATCATTTTTCAAAGTTAACATGGGTATTAATGGGGACTATTTCCTTTTCATTTTCAACCGTCGCCTAATCTTTGTTTTATTTTATTGGTTCCTCAACCATCATTCATCTTTCTTTTCTTACCTTCCTCCTTTGCTCCTATGAACCCTAGCTTTTCTTGCTGCTACTCTTGGTTCTATATTTATTCAGATCGCATGTGCGCTTTATTTTCAAATTGTGTATCTCTCACATGATTTCCAAATCAATCATGTTTCCTAGCTTATCTGCCATTTTCTTCATGCTCAATCGGTCCTCCCTTTTGGCTTATGCCCACTCGTTGTGATTCTCCTTGCCTTTCCTGTTGCCGTTGGATGTGGATTGAAGTTCCAAGCCTATGTGTTTGTGGTTTTCGGTAGCAAGTTTGGCTTGTGTTTTTGATCTAGTGTGCATGTAGGGGTTGCTTAGGGATTGGCTGCTGGTAGCTTGCATTATTTCAATGATAGCGGGAGAGTTGGTAGAGCTTCTTTGCTTCAATTTGTCAATATCTTGATTTGGTGCTTAAAGAGCTTTCGGAGCTACTTTCCACCATGCCATTTTTCTTCGCAACTACTAAAATGTTCTCCTCGGTGATTGTTTAAGCAACGGATGAGTTGTTTTGGGTGTTTGCTTATGGTGCTTTCAATAGGCATTTAGGTGGATCTCCGTTATTATGTTTTCTCTTTCGCCTTCTCTAGACTTGGTGACTTGGCCCTGGCATTGGCATGTTATTTTGTGCTCGAGTGTCCCTTTATTTTCGTGTGTAAGTATCCCTTCATTGGATAATTTGCTTGTGCTTTTTTGGACATGTGTGCTAGTTTTGTCGCTTCTTTTTTGTAACAACCCACACTTCCCGACACAGCAATCCAAAGCTTAGTATGGCTTTCAGCCTCGTGCTATGCCGATAAATACGAGCTTTTAGGATTTTAAAACATAATAGAGCATAATTATAAGGGTAAGTTCTAAGACATTCTACACTTTCAGATATTATGGTGGAAGGAAATAAAATATAAGTACCTAAAGGCATCTTATAAAACATTTTCAAAATACTCATTTTACATATACGATGTTTTCAAAGTACAATATACTCTTTTTTGTAACAACTCCAACGTAAAGCTCCTTCCTCCTCGTACTATGCTCAATCAACTACTAACCTGTCATCCTATAGTGGGGAAAAAATGGAAAGGATGGAAGGGGTCAGGAAAAATTCCAGTGAATAAGTACGAGTTTAATATGTGATGATCATGTGCAATTGACTTCAAAACTATTCTAAATGACATAGGATGTACTGCAAGTGTCTGTGAATTCCTAAGGGCCATTACACAAGAGTCCTTGTTTAATACATATCTACAATACTGTTTGTATACATCACTACAAGGATCGAACTATGGATCAAACCTCACATTAACGATCGGATAATGCTCCAAGAGCTACCCAATATGAAACCACCACCCGTAGGCTATTGTGGAAACCCTTTTTAAGCTAATACCACCATAATCTACTCTTCAATAACTACCTATCATCACTAAAATTGGAGAGAGAGAACCCTGAAATGCAAACTCACTATATGACTCATCATACGCACCCACTGCTTGTCTCTCTATCGTAGTTCTAAAAGGCTCATATCGTAGCCTCTTATCATCCGGTATTGGAGTCCACCTTTACCATGTTATGACAAAATCGTGCGTATAAGTATACCTATTAGGACCGGGCTCAATGACTTGGTATCTCCGTAAGTATTATGTGCCACCACGACTGAATACCTCCTGAGTATCTGTGATGCCCCACCTTTATACTGATATCACATAAGAATATAACGAGTAATATTGTAATATTCTTATACAACATAGAATAAGACTGGTTAGGAGCGACCATCTCTAAAATTGCTTTGGGCGAGTATTGAATACATAGAATAATGTGACTATATTTTTTTCTTTTATTACAAGTGGTAGTTCGACATATCCGATCCAAGCGCAAAACAATAATACAATTGTTTAATCTAATTCAGAATAATACATAACATAATATACAACACAGAATCAAACGTCACAATAGAAACAATATACATCAATATCTTCTCAAAAGTATGAGTCTGCAAAAGAAAATACTAGACTCACATTTATACACTGGTACATATATAAATACTATCAAGTCTCAAATATATACATGACCACAAATGCCTACAATGTAAACAAGCATCTATACAAGACTCAAATGGTATATCGTAATAACAACATCAAAATAGACTTCTTAAGCTAGCGCACATCCAAGGTCGCTGAGTCTCTGTACCTTTCAAGTTTCAGTCTGGCTCGAGCATTAAAATAACAAGCGGCTTATACTATCTCTAATTATCACAAAAGGTGAGATATTGATCATAATAATAAGCTTGCATAAATGATAAGGATAAATATCCATAAATTAAACCTCACCAATCGGATGATACATCGTTTAATGAGTCCCGGTTTGTAGTTAAATTTCATGCTCATTTACAACATTCATCAAAGTCAAAATAACAACAACAATAAGAGCATAGATAATCGCATCCATATATGCAAGCAATAGTCATGCACTTCGCAAGTTAATTCAAGAGATACGCACTTCGTGTGCCAACATAAAATATTGCACTTCGCAATTTACATCTCGCATGGAAATGAGTAATCACAGGATATGCCAAGAAAACATTAATCTGGCTAAATGGATCGACCAAGAACGCGTCTGAAAACTCATTAAATAAGTGTTATCCACTTTCGATTAGTAATTAGTAATTATAAGATTGACGACTAATGTCCCATAACCACTTGACGATTCTCGAATAATTACTAAAAGCTAGTAAATTACACTCATGCGTATAAATGTTCATTCGAACAAGTCCTACAGTTATCTAATCAAGTAAACACAAACATTTCATATCACTTGTTTTACTAGATCGTTTAATTTAATATCATGTCCAAGTGAGATTGTGAATTTGTATAATAAATAGCTTTCCTAAGAAATTTACTAGAATATTAATTTAAAAAGGTTTAATATATATACACACTAAAAACATGATTTAATTCTAAACTATACTTATAATACTTGCTTCAAAATCTCTTTGTAATTGAAGTTTTATATATATAAAGTTCCAAATTTACTTCCTCTTAAAACATATCTACATATATAGGTATAAAAGAATTTCCCCTTGTAAGAAACTTTGTAATTGGTGCAATGAAGTGTATTAGGCAAAGCAGCATAGAGTCTTCTCTTTATAGAAGCAAGGGTAACCAAGTGAGGATTTAAACATCTAGAAATGGTCAAGTAAACCATCACCAAACAAGCTTTAAATCATGCAAGTACATGAACCAAGACATCAAAGCTAGGCAACAAAATAATCAAGGAAATAATCAGATAAACAAATAGTTGAATGGGACAACCGGAGAAATTTCTAGCACAGCCTTGGACTCAACCCAGGTTGTGACCGGTGCACCTGTCCATGTGTACTTGTGGACTTGTGGACTGGTGGGTGCTACTTGGTTTGAGTTCCAAGCAGTGCCTCAGCCTCCCCAGTAGTCTGATTTTGATGATTTTTGGATTGCAATTTGTTTAGGTCTCTAGAGTGACGAACTTGGAAGCATGCAAGCATACAAACTTCATGGAATTGATTCTATAAGGGATTAAAGTCTAATGTTTCACCTAACAGAGAATATAGCAATAAGATATGGAATTATCACGATCAAGTTGAGATTAATTCAACAACAATTCATATAACAACCAAATCAGTAAATAAATTTAGAATAAAGATAGATGTGATTTTTCAACTCACCTTTTCTCCTTATTATCGCTTGCTAAAACTCCTAATTGACATAGCATAGATTTTAGTCTAACCCTAGAATGCCTCACCAGAAAGAAATGAATAACGGAACATCAACAATGGTAAAATTTAAATTAGCAAGACTAAAAGATGAATTAGGGCTAGGGAAACTTATTTTGGTTTTATCTCAAATTCTAGATTTTAATTTAATTTAAAAACATAACTTTGAAGAGGCTAGATTTTGAGAGAATGTGAAAGAAAGAAGTTTCTATTTACTGTAAGTGATAAATGAACGTTGTTCATTTTGTCAACTATAGAAGAGAGGAAATTATCACTCTCATGCATTAATAGGCTGAAATACAATTTAAGCCTAAACCCATAATCAAATTAATTAAAAGAATTAAAACATTTTACACCCACTATCTCACTTTCTACTATTTTAAAACACTAGTATCTCATTGATTTGAGTACAGAAAAATTCATGTTAATACACTAAAATTAAGTTCATCATCTATGTTTCATGATTAATTAACGAAACATAATTTTTAATAAATTTTAAACCCTTAACTTTAGTATTGAAAACATGGTATTCTACATTTTCCAAAATAAGACAACAAAACACATAAATAAAATGAACTCCAAAAACTCCTATTTTCCATAAAATTACACATTATTTAGAAACCGCTAACACATTGTTTAACAAGTTTTAAAACAAAAAATTTACATTACATAATTCCATATATTGCTTTTTTCGATAATACACGCATTTTAAAATTCTCATTTCAATTCCAATTTCAATTGTTATTCAATAAAAATACTTATATTCTAATTTCTCCAATTTAAATCTATATTTATTCTATTTAAACAACACTAAAAATGCAAGGTTGTTATAGACTCCCGCATTAAAGAAATTACATCCGCGCAGTTTCTAATTTAGAGAAAAACTCATAATTAATAAAAATATATTACTATAATAGTATTTCTATTTTCAAAGTGCACATTAACACTAAAACAATCAAACAAGCAAGCAAGCAACTAAATAAACAAGCCATATACAAGAAGATTCTTGCATTTGTACTCAAATAGAATCTTTTTTGTTTCTTTTCAAAAGATTAAACATCCAATTCATTTATTCATCCAAATTATTTCTATGAGTTATATGTCTTCAATCAATTACCCAATTAAATTTCTTCTTTTTATAATTGACTTCTTTTAAAACAGTAGCACAAATTGTCTTTCTAGACCAATCCCCAAAAATTTATTTCTTCAAAAATTTATGCTTCTCACACTATATCATTTTAAAAACAAAGATAAATTTCTCTAAAAATTTGTGAAGATTGTACTTCGATTTAATATATTCTTATGGATTTATCTTAGCTTAAAGTTACACTATGATCACAATCAACACCTGTCATATTGAAGCTAATAATCAACTCATATTATTACAAATAAATGGCATGAAAGCAAATTATAAATCCGACATATCAATAATGACATGCACTTTGCAAGCCAACACAAAAGACAATCTTTCGCTTGTGAATATTTAAAGGCAAGCACTTTACTTGTCCACAAAAATGATCGCACCTCACAAGTCTAGGGCCAAGGTTTATCACAAATGACAACTTTTTGCAATTCTACCCGCACTTCGTAAGTCTAACATAGATGACTGCACTTTGCAAGTCTATGTGCACATTGCAAGTATAACATAGATGACTGCACTTCACAAGTCTTGTTGCACATCGCAAGTCTAACATAGATGACTGCACTTTGTAAGTGTAGTATTAAGGTTTGTCACAATTGGCTGCTCTTTGCAAGTCTAAGACATGCACTTCACACATCGTCACAAAAGTGTCAAATACCTTCTAATAGTAATCATTCGAGTAATGCACGTGCGTCCTATAACCACTCGGGTTTACTTGCATATTACTACAAGTCAGTAAGCTCCACTTAAATATTATATATGACAAGTCATATAATTAACCGATAAGGCGGTCCCGAATATCTCGTAACCATTTAGGATCATCAAATTGTTTAATCATAGTTCTTATTTCGTAGAAGTAATAATTTGCAACCAAACATCATCATAAGGAATTATTTTGCATGACATGGAAATCACAAATATTCAACCATTACACTTTTTTAAATTTCAATTTAATTCAAATTTCTTCATTAAGGTTTATAGACAAGAAAACTAACTTCTGATAAGAAGTTACATATAAAAATCAAACCAAACTGAATACTCTTTGAAGTCTTCCTTTCATAATTATAGATTTTTTAGTTTAGTATAAGATATGTCTTATACTGGAAAACCTGAACTATATTCCTTTAAGGATCTATCGGTGCCACTGAAAACCAAAAGAGAATACAACCCAAAAGTGTTAAATACTTCCTAATGGCAATCTCAAGAATTTAACTAAGGCATCTCATACTACCCAATAAAATTTGACTATTCACTAATGGGCTAGTAAGCACCGCTTAAACATTTTATTCAATGATTTGTACAATATTTGCTAAAGCATTACTCCGGAGCATTTAAACCAATCAGTAACACTAAGTCGATAATTGCACTTCTCATATTATAGAATTATGACTCTCAAAATATTTATCTCATAAATATTTATTGTATAAAACTCCTTTCTTTAAAAATTTAAATGATTTAATTTTGGGTAAATCTTTTCTCCCGAAATAATTTTCTATTCTTCAAAACATATATTAAATTTTATGGTATTTATTTACACCAATTTCTTTTAAAAGATTCATCCTTTTAGATTTAAAATCATTAAAATATAATATTTAATATTCTTTTCCAATTAATTCTTTTCCTTTGAAATTCCAAAATTATTTACATAATTACTTATATCCTTTGTTTCATCTTCTTATAGATTTGTACTCAAAGTTAACATCCATATAAATTATAAAATGATTCACACAATAAAGCACAAGTATTGCACACAATTTATTTATAGCGCATAACAAAAATGAACATCCATAATATCACATATATCAAAATAATACTACTACATTGCCTTGCCATTTATTTATGGCAAATCGCTTTGTCGGATAGTTGTAGTGTTAATTGTGAAATCAACATTGCTTCGCCACTGATCTTTGCTATTGTAAATGCTTGGTGGCTGCAACCGTCATCAAAATTAATACATATAAAACATCTTTATAGTTTTCAATAAAAATTTCTAAATCATTAACATTTATTAAATATATATATATATGTATTCATGAAAATAAATTTCTCCTTTTGATTTACTCTTCTAAAATGTTTTACCTTTTTCAAAAGAATATTTGACATAATTAAAATATTATATACTTTTTAAATATTATTTAAAACATTTTAAAACATTTATAAATATTAAAACTCAAAGCACTATGTTTAATTGTCTTGTTGAAGTGTTTATGAATCCCCATCGCTAACGTTGATCAGACGCATGGATCAGAATTCTTAATGCACTCAACGGGCAATTTAACACGAAAATAATTTCCAAATATTTCTTTATCAATAAATATATCTTCATATAATTGAAAATCTATTAATAGAAATTTAAGAATACATCCATTCATTTATGCACATATCATGCAATCAGACATAAATATCTAAATACCGAGCTCAGTTAAAATAGTATATCGGCTTCTACGCAACTCTGATCGTTAACGAATCATGACACTACTATGCAACACTTAAATTTTAAAATAATTTTATAAAAATAATTTATAAATTAATTCAAATTTTTTACAAATATGTCCCGATGATTACTCCCAATAATCATTTATACTCATATCCTAAATAGGAAACAAATTCTAAACTGTACCCGATACACCAAGGGACAGGACTTTAAGTCAGTCTAGGCCATGATTCATGATTCATGTTTCTTATATACTATATTGTTTTGAACCATTGCTCTGATACCAACTGTAATGCCCTACCTTTATACCCATCTTACTCAAGAATATTACAAGTAATATTATTAAATATAATATGGAGAATAAGGTTGGTTAGGTTAGACCATCTATAAAATTGCTTTAGGTGAGTATCGAATACGTCGAATTATGTAACTATATTTTTTTTCTTTTCTTACAAGTGGTAATTCGACATATCTTATCTAGACGTAAAAAAATTATATAATGGTTTAATCTAATTTATAACAATGCATAACATAATATACAACACAAAATTTAATGTCGCAACAGAAATACTATACATCGATATCTTCTCAAAAGTATGAGTCTACAAAGGAAAATACTAGACTCAAATTTATACATACGTATATATATAATAATAATAATAATAATAATAATAATAATAACAATATTAAAATAGACTTCTTAAGCTATCTCACATCCAAGGTCGTTAAATCTTGTACCTGTCAAGTCTCGGTCTAACACAAGCATCAAAATAACATCCAGGTCAGACTATCTCTAATTATCACAAAGGATGAGATACTGATAATAATAAGCTTGCATAAATGAATAGAATAAATATCTATAAGTTATGCTCGCTAGCTAGATAATACTTCATTTAGAGATTCCTAATTTATTGTTAAGTTTCATGCTCATTTACAACATTCATCAAAGTCAAAGCAACCACTACAATAAGGGCCTAGATAATTGCATCCATATATACAAGCGATAGTCATGCACTTTGCAATTCAATTCAAGAGATATGCATTTTGTATTCGAACACAAAAGATTGCACTTTGCAATGTATATCTCGCTTAGAAACGAGTAATCACCAAATACTCCTGAAAACCCATTAATCCGCCTAAACTAGTCACCCAAGAACGAGTCTGAAAACTCGTTAAATAAGTGCTATTAACTTTCGATTAGTAATTATAAAATTATCGACTAATGTACCATAATCACTTGACAACGCTCGAATATTTACTAAAAGCTAGTAAGTTCCACTTGTGCATACAAATGTTCATTTAAACAAGTTATCAAATTAACATGTGAAGTAAACGCAAGTGTTTTATACCACTTGTTTTAGTAGACCATTTAATTCAATTTCTTATCCAAGTGAGACTGTGAATTTGTAAATAATATAGTTTTTCTACGAAATTTATTTGTATATTAATTTAAAAAGGCCTAATACACACACACAACACACACTAAAAACACGATTTAATTCGAAACTATACTTGTAAAACTTACTTCGAAATCACTCTGTAATTAAAGCTATATACATATAAAGTCCCAAATTTACTTCCTTTCAAAACATATGTACATATATAGGTATGAAATAGTTTTATTTTAAAGAATTTCCCTTGTAAAAAACTTTGTAAATCGATGCAATGAAATAGTGTATTAAGCAAAGCAACATAGAGCCTTCTCTCTATGGGAACAAAGGTATCCAAGTAAGGATTTAATATTTGAAAATGGTCAAGTAAATAATCAACATATCAGCCTCAAACCATGCAAGTACATCAACCAAAACATCAAAGCGAGGAAACAAAACAATCAAGGAAACAATCCGTCGAATAAATAGTCGAACGGGACAATCAAGGAAATGTTTTGGCATTGTAGGGACCCAATCGAGGCCATGACCGGTGCACTGGTCTAGGTAGACCGGTGAACTGGTGGCACTGCTTGGCTCGATTTCCAAGCAGTGGTTCGGTCTCCCGGTGGTCAAATTTAGATGATTTTCGAACTGCAATTCGTTTTGGTCTCTAAAGTGATGAATTTTAAAGCATGCAAGCATACAAACATCATGGAATTTATTCTATAAGGGATTAAAGGTCTAGGGTTTCAGCTAATAGAGAATATGGCAACATATATGCTGTTATCACTTCCAAATTGAGATTAATTCAATAACAATTCATCCAACAATCAAATTAGTAAATAAATTTAGAATACAAATTATCTCTCTAAGCATTAATGAGCAGAAATACAATTTAAGCCCAAACATAATTAAATTAACTAAAAGAATTAAACATTTTACACCCATTATCTCACTTTCTTCCATTTTAATACTCCAATATCTCATTGATTTTAACATAGAAAAATTCATGCTAACTCACTACAATTAAGTTCATCACCTAATCTTCATGATTAATTAATGAAAAATAATTTTTAAACCCTTATTTTATTATTGAAAACAACGTATTTTGCAGTTTCTAAAGTAAGACAAAGTAACACATAAATCAACTTAACTCCAAAAGTTCCCATTTTCCCTTTTAAATAAAGTTACACATTGTTTAACAAATTTTATAACAAGAATTTTACATTAAATAATTCCATATATTACTTTTTCCAATAATATACACATTTTAAAATTCTCATTTCAAATTTCAATTTCAATTATTATTCAATGAAAACACTTAAATTCTATCTAATTTATATCTTTATTTACTCTATTTAAACAACACTTGAAAATCAAGGTTGTTATATTGTCTGCAAAATACATTGGCATACCTAATTCTTATTTGCGTATTTAACTGTTATCCACACCAAAATGACCTATTGTCCTTTGATAGGGGATTTCGGCCCTACCATCTCTTTATAAGGAATTTATAGTCGTACAACCTCTTGATAGGGGATTTACGTTCCTACCATTTCTAGTAAGTTTACTTAGCTCAAAAATAGGATCAAACAATTAGTTTTCCATTTATATAATTTTTTATAAAATTATATAAATTTAACTACAAATTAAGCCTTGGACCGAAATTCAAATTCCGCAATCTTCACGTCGGACGATCGATCGCTGATGTCCTATGGTCTACCATTGGGATTTCCAGGTTGAGCGAACGTAGTTTGAAATTTTGAATTCGGCATTTTGATTTTTGGTTCTAATTTAATTAATTACATTATCTATTGCAGTTTATAGGGAATACTACTCATTAGCTTGACCAGTTCATATTCTTTAATTTGAATTATCAATTCTAGATTTATACAAGTTCAATGGTTTTACAGTTAAATAATAATAAGAGGTACATTATCATTAGATTTTCCAATTCATAGTGAATTCAATCCTATCCAAGACTATAGGTTTCAAACCAGAGATGTACAATTTGATCGTAAAAGGGGTGTACTAGCATCAATCAGATTTAACAATTTGTAGAATTTAACTCTAATCTAGTTTACATATTCCAAATTAGGTTCATAATTTATTGTTTATGTTACTAACACCCAAGATCATATAAAATAGATTAAATTTAAGTATACTAATTATTTTATTAAAGTCATTCCCACTCACCTCAAGCCTAAGCTCTTCTTATTTGCTTTGCTCGAGAATTCCCTTTGTTTGCTAGCTTCTCCTAGATCTGATCCGTTGAATTCTTCTATTTTGATTTTTATTTGATTTGAAGAAATTTTAGAGGTTGGAGAAGAGGGAAATTTTGATCCAGTTTCATTACTGTGTTTTGTTAAGCGAGAATTAAGGTTAGGTTATGCTTGCTTATATAGGGGTTAGCAATGAAATTGGGGCATTGATTTGGATTGGAAAATAATTCTAGTCATTAGGACCGTTCATCAAAATTTGGCATGGAAAAAACCATCAAATTCGTAGAAGCAACGGCTAAAAATCGCTTATTTTTTCAAATTTTTAACTGCATGGTCGACCTATGAAGGCCATAATCAAAATATACCGGTCGACTATGGCCAACTGAAAAAAAAGGGTTGACTTATGACTTTGTTTTTTTTCTATTTTATTCCTGTATTTTCAGATGCCCGCAACTTCTCCATACAAACTTCATTTTCAAAGTGTTATATATGAAAATCATTTAGAAAATTGCTACGAACGCTGTACGTTTCATAGCCAAATTCGGACATCTGTGAAATATTCTTTTTGGTCCTTGTTTTAATTAAAAAAAAAATCTTTTAAATTTTCGTTTAAATTCCTAATAATTTTTGAGGTGTTACATTCTCACCTTGAAAGAATTTTGTTTCGAAAATCTTAAAGGACGAAAAAATGTAACTTATACACACAATAACCAGTAACTACAACCATCTACTCATTCATCATTTATGGCAATCATTGTCCTTAGAAGTTTTTCCAATGCAGTGTATGTATGTATGTGTGTGTGTGTGTATATATATATGCAACGTGAGATGCATATGAACCTATGCTAATATAAAAGAGTAGGTGGTCTACTAATCCATTTGATTTCCTATCATGCAAATGCTTATGCCATGCATCCAAATCAATGCAACATCTTAAATAAACTTGCAACTCTACATGTATGCACAACCACTTCTTCCATATGCAACATCTATCTATATATATATATATATATATATATATAATACTCATTTGAATAAACAAAAATCAAGCATCCATATATACATATCTAACCAGCTAGAAAATAAATAAGTGAAAATGTGAATATGTATGTGTACTACCTAGAGAATACTGTCCTAACATGTTTAACAAACTATTCAAACAATACGTCCAAATATATCCACTAGCATCCATCATCCATAACATGTCTTGTTGATATGTTTACACCATTTCTACCATACAATGGTCTCTACCTAAGCTAGAACCTATTTACAAAAATAATCTCTTCTAACTAAAAGAGAAATCTACCAGAAAGAGTTTGGGAAATGTATCTTGGACTTTCTTCTATAGCTCTCATATACTCTTAATTGTCGTCTACCTACTAGAATCTAACCAATTTAATTAATCTCATTATAGAGTTGATTTTCCCATGCCAAAAATACAGATAGTTGCATGGCAAACAAGAGACTCACCAATCCTTTACAGCTTGACTGTGATAACTGCATCTCATAGACACTACCATGAGTGCCTAGTGACGGCTTCTCTATAATTTAGCCGTGTTATACCATGATTTAGAGATTTTCTACTTATATGTTTTCCAATAATGGACTTAGCTCCACAGATTATAAAGGACTCGACTTCTCGAACTACCCCATATTCCTTTTACTAGCACTTGCTTATCTACCTATCTTGGATAGTCTTTGTCTTCTCATTTTTATTTCTCAAAATTGGATTACAAGTAAGAGAATTTTCCCCAAATTGATCTAGGGTTACAAGAATTTGATTTTACTAAGAAGTGAGAAGGAAATTCAAGTATCCAAAAACCGGTCTCGAACTTGGACCCCTAGGGTCGTATTTATAGGTGCAGGTTGGACCCTTCAAGATTCATCCTTTCGAAGCTATCGAAAGGTCTCTTTTCCCACCTTTTGCATCCATCCTTTCACCTTCATTCTTCGGTCTTCATCGAAAGTGTGCTAATGGAAAATATTGATCCATAGTTTTCTAATATTGCTTTTGGGTACTTCTAGATCCTTTTGACATCATCGAAAGGTATAATTCCATTAGTAGAGAATGAGTCATGGTTCATCGTTATGCTGCTTGAATGTAATGGAAGCACTTTTAACTTATTCATCTCCTTCGAAACCTTTCCATCGTTGTCAAGATCAGGTATTATCATGATAAACTGCCGCTTAAAGGAGTGAGGTAGGGTATTTTAATGGTTTCAAATGGATTTAATAGTGATGAAAGGACCTATGCAAAAGTTTATTTGTGGTGGAGGAAGCTTTTGATGGTCAAATGATAGTTGTGGAAGGTGGCTTTCGAAAGCATCTCCCTGGTTAGTGTGAAAGCTCATCCTTTGTTGTTTGCGGAGGCAATATAGGTTACATGTGAAACCTCCCTAATACTCGTGGAAGGATTTAACCATTTCAAAAGGCTAGTGTTTGCTTTCAAAGAGGTTGTTTTAGCAAAATCTTCTCCAACCGTTTTGAAGAGTTTAGTATAGGTGCGGAAGCTCCTTACTTGATGCCTTCGAAAGACATTCAAAAATTCTTTATGCATGCGACACATAGTTGTTCGGAAAGCATCAATTGAGTCAAAAGAGTAGCTTTGTCCCTCTTTCGACTCCTTCAAAAGCCCTTATTTCAATTAATACTTGTAGGAGCATCAGGTGCCTGTAGCATCAATTCAACCTCTTCAAAAGTTACTCCAAAGCCTTCGAAACGCAGCTTTTGAACCATGGCAAAACCATTTTTTATTCTTGTGAAGCTTTTATAACACTTTCATACCTTCGTTCTTAGGTGAGCTTCATGGTTAAAATTTTTCCCCCTTCCCTGTTACAAGGAAGAAAATTTTGTTCTTTAGGACAAAAATCTAATAATTTTCCTTTTACAGTATTTCATCCTTACTGACCTTATTTTCTTGCAAAGTACAAAATAGGCTACATTCCTTATGGTTAGTTCGAAATTTATGTAAGAACATGTTCAGTAGATTGCTCATAATATTATTGGAGATAATATTAAAATTTCTAATAACAGAATTCTATAATTCTAAATCTGGAAACAATGAAAATTAATAGACCATCATCTGGAGTTAATAAGCAATGAGAAATCCAAAGATGAGAATGATTGATGATAAAAAAATATTGTCTGGCAATAACAATAGAAGTCTCAACTTCCAGCTTTGGTAATAACGAGAGAAGTCCAAATATTAAACTCTTATTATATTAATAGAAACAAAACATCTAATTATACGATTGATAATAGAAGATCAAAAATTTAGTCTAGCATTAATAATAGAAGTTCAGAAATCTTCTTTTGGTAATAACTATTATCTGATAGTTATTATCTAGAAATAAGTTATTGAAAACCAAGAATCCTCATTTTGGGAATAAATAATAAGAGTTTATAAATCCTTATCCAGAGATAATAGTAGTCCTGAAATCTAGATTCGGGTGTTGATAAGTGTTATGCAAAAGTTAGTAGTAGAAGATCAGAGACCCTAATTCGAGTATTAGTAAGATAGATCCTGTAACAACCCGCATATTTAATGATTTTATATTTAAATGTTTTATTTAAATATAGCGTCGTTAGTCGGATTTAGGTCCGAAAAGTTACTTTTTGCAAATGGCCAAATTGGAACTCGAAACCATTTCCATTGATTCCAAAATGGCGTTTGCGATCTTTTTGAGTATAAGCTTTGATATGTTTGGAGTAAGTCGAATTTTGCTATTTGCTAAGTGGGCTTTTGGGTTTGGGTTTCACCGAAACTATTCTAATTAGCCCTAACTCAGTCCCTCTCCTCTACTCACTTATTTCATTTTCACAAAAGCTTAAGCAAAACTGAAAATGGGGGAAGAGAATGGGAATTAGGAACTCCTAGCCCTAGATCCTCTTGCAAATCCAAATTCTTGCTCCAAAATCATAGAGAAGCTATTGGTAAGTCTCTCTTCTTCTTCTCCAACTCTTTCTCCTTCAATTTCAGAATGTTTTCCTAAACCTAACTTAGGAAAATACTTGTTTGATCTTAGATTGAAGCTTGTAGAGTTGAAGTGAAGAGTAGTAAGTCTTCTTCTTGTGTTTGAGCTCCGTCTTCTTTGTTTGTGAGAATAAAAAGGTGAGTTTTAAACTCACATCTACTTCTTTTGATGTCATTGATGTTAGGAATGAATTCCTAATACTTTTTCATGTTCATTTGCTTTCGAATTGGATTGCTTTGGTGAAATTTCCAAATGATGAATTTTGAAGCCAAATCTATGTAAAACCTTATATGGTTGATGTTTATGTTGTTCGGAGTGTTTGGGTGTGTCGTTAAGGTTGGGTGGTCGTTTGACGTAAGCCCATAATCAACACGCATCTGATTGCTTTCGATTTGTTTGGCCACATATGGCCTAGGTTCAGGAATTGCCTGACCATCTGGTTTCAGACGTCTGAAACCCCTATTTCAGACGTCTGAATATTGTCCTAGGGAAGAAATTTATTCCTAGATTCAGGCGTCTGAATTTATATTCCAGACGTCTGAATTGGCTAAATTTCGACCAGAAAGAAAATAGGAAAAATATTGCCTATTTCAGACGTCTGGATGTTTGGGTTCAGACGTCTGAATCCTCTTTTGAAAAACAAATTGATTTCCAGATTCAGACGTCTGAATCCCTTCTTTCAGACGTCTGAATATGATGTTATTGGCCAATTTGCCTTGTTCGTTTAATTTTCCAAATTTGATCGATGCACATTGATTCCAATTAGTGTTTATGCATATTTGACCTTGATGATTCCTTTTTGAATTCATTCACGGGTTTTTATAAATGATTTCTTCAATTCGTATTAAAACTCGCTTCTCCGATTTATAAATTCTATTTAAAACACACACACAATTTCGCATTTCGAGCGAAGTGGAAGGGCGATTAAATGGTTGGGCAAAACACGGACCATGAATCTGTGCGTTTATCCTTTCGATTAATCCCCGACCTATTCAATTGATCGTTTTGACCTTCGGGTTTGGTTTACGGATGATATGAGGTGAACTTTGTACTGCTTTGAGTGTGAAAGTGATTGACGGATAGTAAACCGTTTAGTGCGAACGAGTGGTTATGGGACGCACGTTAACACTTTTCGGATTCCTTTTCGAGAGTTGTGACACATTCCGCCAGTTAGTGGTGTCCAGTACTGGGCTTTCGGACCTTCACCACTACAGTTTGTTGCCTTCGGGTATGTTGCCTTCGGGTTTGTGCCTTCGGGTTGTTTGCCCTATGGTATCGCTTCCGATGGTCTTTATGAGCCGCATGGGTGATATTGGGTTGCCCTATTGTATCGCTTTCGGAATTAGGTCTTTATGAGCTGCTCGAGTGATATTGGGTTTGGAGTCTTCGGGCTCATGGATCCTTGTTTATACAGTACTGAGCTCGAGCAATTTTATGATGTTTCATTTGATATGTATATTCCCTTGGTATCGCCCTTCGATGTTGGTCTTTTCGATCCGCATGATGTGTAGCGTTTACCTCGTGGAACTTGTATACCTTATTGGTATTTGTTCTTTGCCTTCATGGCTTGTTTTGGGATATTCCTATCCTTTATTTCTCTGAGTTTCCAATGATATGAGGCTTGTTTTGTTATGATATGATTCATCTTTTGTTAGATGACTGTGTTATCTCTTTTAGAGATATTTGATATACATTGTGACCTTGCAGATTATTGTTGTTCAGTTTATCTAACTGATTTGTTTAGCTAGACTGACCCGTGTATTTATACTCTGGTCAGACCGAGTTGTTTCAGGTTAGGTGCTTTTGGACTTAGCCTATTTTTCTTCCGCATGGACTATTCAGCTTGTTCCTTTTTGTCATAGCTTTTGTGTAGTCTTTTGTTGCAACTCTGATATGTATTCTTTTGGAGTCGTCTGTATATTGTGGTTTGCTATACCACTTGACATGTATTATTTTGTATACTCTGCTGTGTATCAATATATGTGTATATGATGATCTACTGTTCTGTGATGTATATTACAATTGAGTTATTATATTCTGTTCTGATAGATCCTCCAACCACCTATGGTTTTGTTTTAAGTATTCATTGGGTATGTCGACCTGCTTGGTATGTCTATTGTCGATGTATTCAATAGATAGTTAGAGCAAGGCTATAGATGGTCGCTCCCAACCAGCCTTATTCTCCGTGTTAGTTAACGGCATTACCTTGTAGTGTCCTTGGCTAGCGTGGGTATAGAGGTGGGGCGTCACAGCTTGGTATCAGAGCTGAGTTCAGAACAAAGTATGATAAACACAGAATAGATGCACATATTACGATACGTCAAAGTGTATAAGTGATACAATTCTTTGAATCATCGTGCCTCTCTATTCCATCAAGGTTAGATAGAATTTGGGAATGCGTCTAGGAATGCATTTTATTCCATAGTATTCCATATTGTGATATCTACCTTGCGAATAATCTTGTTCTTATCTTACTTTCAGCGTATGGCTGGAAGAGGCAGAGGACGACGCTCGGGTGTTGGGCAATCCAGTTGCTCACATCCGGATGGCGTTTATATGTCTGCCGATCAGTTTATGGAGTTGTTTAGGAGCACTCAGCCTCCAGTTCCTCCTCGAGTATCTCCACCTCGCACGTCTGCCTTTGCACGTCAATGTAGTGATTTTGCTCATCTTGGAGGAAAGTCGTTTAAGAGCTCTGAGTCTGTTCTTGAAGTCCAAGCTTGGCTTTGCACGTGTGAGCGTATTTTCTCTCGCATGGATCTTTCTGACCATGATAGAGTTCTTGTAACTTCTAGCTTATTACAAGAGCGTGCTCTTGATTGGTATGAGCTTCTTGTAGCCGAAATTGATGAGTCTACTCTTTCTTGACTCAGTTTCGGGGACGATTCGAACTCAAGTTCGTTCCTGAATCTAAAAACGTTCTATTGACCCGTCGCTTCCTTGAGTTGAAGCAAGGGAAATCTTCTGTTTCTGAGTATGTTGCATCATTCGAGGCTTAATCTCAGTATGGTCTTGAATTCATTAGCACTTCTTATAAGAAGAATTAGAAGTTTGTTTCTGGTCTTAAGAAATATCTTAAGAAGTCTTTGTTGCTTCAGCTTAAACTTTCTTTTGAGGAGTTGGTGGATTCTGCGCTTCATCTCGAAACCGTCGAGAAGGAGTGTGATAGTAGTGATGATGTTGAGGTTTCCAAGAACCCCAAAAAGAAGCAGTTTCCATTTCAGAAGTCCAGGTCTTTTCCTTCTAAGAAGAAGAAGACTGGTGGTTCTAGTTTTCATCCTCAGCCTTCTGGGACACCTTTCATTCGGAAGTGTTTCAATTGTGGTTCTCCGGATCATATGATTCGAGTTTGTCCTAAGCCTCTCTTCTGCCGCTATTGCAAGAAGGAAGGTCATCGTGTGTCAGCTTGCCCTACTGTTCCGGCTGGTGCCAAGTCTAGCAAGCTTTATGCTGCCAAGGCTTATGAAGGTCCTTCTCAGCCCAAAGGTATATCTCCATCTATTTTGAAAGGTTCTATTTTATTTCATGATCATCGTATTCGAGTTCTTTTTGATACGGGTGCATCACATTCTTTCATATCGAAAAAGCTCGTTGATGATATTTCTTTGGATGTTTCTTGTTTGGTTACTTCTTTAAGGATTGCAAATCCTATTGGGGGATCCGCGACCCTTAGCCTGCTTTGTGATGATGTTGAGATTGTTTTATGTGGCTTTTCTTTTCGTGCAAGTCTGCACATTATTTCTTGTCTGGGATTTGATATGATTTTGGGAATGGACTGGCTAGTGAGATATGATGCCAGGATTATTTCTTCGAAGAAAATTGTATATCTTCGACATCCGGATTCGCCTACTCGGCTATCTCTTGTTCTTCGGGATGTGGATAATTCCGAAATGGCTCTGTATTCTCTTGACTCACGAGATGATGATGATATCTCTCGTATTCCTATTGCTTGTGACTTTTCTGATGTTTTTGAGCCTGTATCGGGTTTGCCACCCAAGCGGGCAATTGAGTTCCGCATTGATCTCATTCCAGGCGCGCAGCCAGTTAGTCGTCCTCCTACGAGGATGTCTACATGGGAAAATGAGGAACTCAAGAAGCAGCTTTTAGAGCTAGAGTCCAAGCAGTTGATTCAGCCAGTTTTTCTCCATGGGGATCCGCGGTCGTCTTCGTGAAGAAGTCCGATGGAACTCTTAGGCTTTGCATTGACTATCGCAAGCTTAACGAGTTAACCATCAGGAATAGGTATCCATTGCCTAGGATCGATGATATGTTCGATCTATTGAGTGGTGCTAAGGTCTTTTCTCAGCTCGACCTTGCCACAGGTTTTCATCAGTTATGAGTTGCGGAAGATAGCATATCGCTTACTGCTTTCTGCACTCGTTATGGTTCTTTTGAGTGGCTCGTTATGCCGTTTGGTTTGACGAACGCTCCTGCTTTCTTTGTTGATCTCATGAATCGAGTATTCCGGGAATATCTCGATAAGTTCGTCCTTGTGTTCATTGATGACATCCTTGTTTATTCTAAGTCTGAAGCTGAGCATGCTAATCACTTGAGAATTGTCTTGAGTACCCTCCGGCATCATCAGCTTAGAGCCAAATTCTCCAAATGCCACTTTTGGGAGAATAAGGTTAAGTTCTTAGGCCATGTTGTATCTTCCGGTAGCATTTCTGTCGATCCCTCCAAGATCGAAGCCATCCAGAATTAGAAGAGGCCTGAGAATGTGCATGAGATTCGTAGTTTCCTTGGGTTGGCGGGTTATTACCGTCGATTCATTAAGGATTTTTCCCGTGTTGTGCTTCCTCTCACCAGCCTTACTCGGAAAGGCATTCGTTTTATTTGGTCAGTCAAGTGTGAAGCTTCCTTTCAGACATTGAAGGAACTACTCACTAATGCTCCTATTCTTTTGGTTCCCGAAGGGAATCATGATCTTGTTGTCTACACTGATGCTTGTGGTAGTGGTCTCGGTGCTGTCCTTATGCAGAAGGATCGGGTAGTTGCTTATGCTTCTAGGCAACTGCGTCCGAATGAAGTTCGCTATGCCACTCATGATCTTGAGTTAGCCGCCATTGTCTTTGCCTTGAAGATTTGACGACACTATTTGTTGGGCGAGCGCTTCATTCTTTATACCGATCATAAATCCTTGAAGTATTTGTTCACTCAGAAGGAACTCAATATGAGACAACAGCGTTGGCTCGAGTTTCTTGCCTCCTATGACTTTGATATCCAGTATACCCCTGGTAAGGGTAATCGTGTTGCTGATGCGCTTAGTCGCAAACATTCGGCTGTTATTTCTATGATGCTTGCTGAATGGGATGTTCTTGAGACTCTATCTTTTTGTCAAATTCGTGATCAAGGTTCATCTTCTGATTCTCCTATTCTATTATTTAGTTTGGGAGCTCGACCTATTTTATTGGATCGTATTGCTGATGCCCAGTGGCGTAATCCCGATTTGTTGCATCTTATTCAGCCCTTGTGAGTCTGGATCCTGTGATGAGGCGTTGCGGGATTTCAGCATTTATTCTCATGGGTGTCTTCGCAAGAAGAACCGTCTTTTTGTGCCTTCTGATTTTGCGCTTAGGCATGACATTCTTGATGATTGTCACCGCTCTAAGTGTACCATTCATCCTGGTAGTAGTAAGATATATGCCGATATGCATCGTCTTTATTATTGGGAAGGCATGAAACACGATGTGGCGAGTTATGTGAGTAATTGCATAACTTGTCAGCGCATTAAGGCCGAACATCGGCGTCCTTCGGGTCTTCTTCAGCCTCTAGAAATTCCATTGTGGAAATGGGATCAGATTTCTATGGATTTCATTGACGGCCTACCTCGTTCGAGATCGGGCCATTCTAGCATTTGGGTTATTGTTGATCGCCTCACTAAATCTGCTCATTTTGTTCCTATTAAGTCTAATAGGACTGCTTCTCATTTGGCTAAGTTATATGTCAAGGAAATCGTGAGACTTCACGTTGTTCCTAGTTCTACTGTGAGTGACCATGACCCTTTATTCACGAGTCATTTTTGGAAGAGTCTTCAGCAAGCTTTAGGAACAAAGCTTAATTTTAGTACAGCTTATCATCCGCAGTCTGACGGGCAGACTGAACGGGTGAATCGTATCTTGGAAGATCTTCTTCATATTTGTATTTTCGATTTCGGTGGTAGTTGGAAGGATCACCTACCTCTTGTAGAGTTCTCCTACAACAATAGTTTTCAGTCTAGTATCGGTATGGCTCCTTTCGAAGCCTTATACAGAAGACCATGTCGATCACCTTCTTGTTGGTTGGAATCCGGGGAGAAGCTTATTCTTGGCCCGGATTTTGTTCGGGATTCTTCTGAGAAGATTGATCTTATCCGGTTGAGAATGAAAGAGGCACAGAGCCGCCAGAAGTCCTACGCAGACAACCGTAGGAAGCCTCTCGAATTCTCATTTGGTGATCTTGTTTTTATTCGTGTTTCTCCTTTGAAGGGGGTTATGTGTTTCAGTACGACTGGGAAATTGGCTTCTCGCTTTATAGGACCATTTTCTATTACTGAACATATTGGCCCTGTGGCTCATAGAGTTTCACTTCCTGCTCATTTATCTGGCATTCATGACGTGTTTCACGTCTCCCAGCTTCGGAAGTGTCTTCGGGAATCGGATTTTGTTATCGATTCTCCTGATTTGCTTGAGCTTGAGGTCAAACCGGACTTATCTATTGTACAGCAACCTATTCGCGTACTTGACACGGAGGTGCAACACCTTCCGAACAAGGACGTGCCGCTTGTTAAAGTTCAATGGTCCGCTAATCCCAATGACTGTACTTGGGAAACCAGAGAGTATATCGAGCGATCTTATCCGGGTTTTCTATCTTTGCTTAGGAACGGTGACTATATCTTTTCGTCTCAAGCTTATTTCCTTTTCTTTTGGGATGTGTATGTATGTAGTTGTTACAAGTATCGTCTCTAGGAATTGCGGGGACGCAATTTTGTAAGGAGGGGAGATCTGTAACAACCCGAATATTTAACGATTTTATATTTAAATGTTTCATTTAAATATAGCGTCGTTAGTCGGATTTAGGTCCGAAAAGTTACTTTCTGCAAATGGCCGAATTGAAACTCGAAACCATTTCCATTGATTCCAAAATGGCGTTTGCGATCTTTTTGAGTATAAGTTTTGATATGTTTGGAGTAAGTCGAATTTTGCTATTTGCTAAGTAGGCTTTTGGGTTTGGGTTTCACCCAAACTATTCTAATTAGCCCTAACTCAGTCCCTCTCCTCTACTCACTTATTTCATTTTCACAAAAGCTTAAGCAAAACTGAAAATGGGGGAAGAGAATGGGAATTAGAAAGTCCTAGCCCTAGATCCTCTTGCGAATCCAAATTCTTGCTCCAAAATCATAGAGAAGCTATTGGTAAGTCTCTCTTCTTCTTCTCCAACTCTTTCTCCTTCAATTTCAGAATGTTTTCCTAAACCTAACTTAGGAAAATACTTGTTTGATCTTAGATTGAAGCTTGTAGAGTTAAAGTGAAGAGTAGTTAGTCTTCTTCTTGTGTTTGAGTTCCATCTTCTTTGTTTGTGAGAATAAAAAGGTGAGTTTTAAACTCACATCTACTTCTTTTGATATCATTGATGTTAGGAATGAATTCCTAATACTTGTTCATGTTCATTTGCTTTCGAATTGGATTGCTTTGGTGAAATTGCCAAATAATGAATTTTGAAGCCAAATCTATGTAAAACCTTATATGGTTGATGTTTATGTTGTTCGGAGTGTTTGGGTGTGTCGTTAAGGTTGGGTAGTCGTTTGATGTAAGCCATAATCAACACGTATCTGATTGCTTTCGATTTGTTTGGCCACATATGGCCTAGGTTCAGGAATTGCCTGACCATCTGGTTTCAGACGTCTGAAACCCCTATTTTAGACGTCTGAATATTGTCCTAGGGAAGAAATTTATTCCCAGATTCAGACGTCTGAATTTATATTCCAGACGTCTGAATTGGCTAAATTTCGACCAGAAAGGAAATAGGCAAAATATTGCCTATTTCAGACGTCTGGATGTTTGGGTTCAGACGTCTGAATCCTCTTTTGAAAAACAAATTGATTTCCAGATTCAGACGTCTGAATCCTTTCTTTCAGACGTCTGAATATGTTGTTTTTGGCCAATTTGCCTTGTTCGTTTAATTTTCCAAATTTGATCGATGCATATTGATTCCAATTAGTGTTTATGCATATTTGACCTTGATGATTCCTTTTTGAATTCATTCACGGGTTTTTATAAATGATTTCTTCAATTCGTATTAAAACTCGCTTCTCCGATTTATAAATTCTATTTAAAACACACACACAATTTCGCACTTCGAGCGAAGTGGAAGGATTAAATGGTTGGGCAAAACACGGACCAAGAATATGTTCGTTTATCCTTCCAATTAATCCCCGACCTATTCAATTGATCGTTTTGACCTTCGGGTTTGGTTTACCGATGATATGAGGTAACTTTGTACTGCTTTGAGTGTGAAAGTGACTGACGGATAGTAAACCGTTTAGTGCGAACGAGTGGTTATGGGACGCACATTAACACTTTTCGGATTCCTTTTCGAGAGTTGTGACACATTCCGCCAGTTAGTGGTGTCCAGTACTGGGCCTTCGGACCTTCACCACTAAGGTTTGTTGCCTTCGGGTATGTTGCCTTCGGGTTTGTGCCTTCGGGTTTGTGCCTTCGGGTTTGTTGCCCTATGGTATCGCTTCCGATGTTGGTCTTTATGAGCCGCATGGGTGATATTGGGTTGCCCTATTGTATCGCTTTCGGAGTTAGGTCTTTATGAGCCGCTCGAATGATATTGGGTTTGGAGTCTTCGAGCTCATGGATCCTTGTTTTTACAGTACCGAGCTCGAGCAATTTTATGATGTTTCATTTGATATGTATATTCCCTTAGTATCGCCCTTCGGTGTTGGTCTTTTCGAGCCGCATGATGTGTAGCGTTTACCTCGTGGAACTTGTATACCTTATTGGTATTTGTTCTTTTCCTTCATGGCTTGTTTTGGGATATTCCTATCCTTTATTTCTCTGAGTTGCCAATGATATGAGGCTTGTTTTGTTATGATATGATTCATCTTTTGTTAGATGACTGTGTTATCTCTTTTAGAGATATTTGATATACATTGTGACCTTGCAGATTATTGTTGTTCAGTTTATCTAACTGATTTGTTTAGCTAGACTGACCCGTGTATTTATACTCTGGTCAGACCGAGTTGTTTCAGGTTAGGTGCTTTTGGACTTAGCCTATTTTGCTTCCGCATGGACTATTCAGCTTGTTCCTTTTTGTCATAGCTTTTGTGTAGTCTTTTGTTGTAACTCTGATATGTATTCTTTTGGAGTCGTCTGTATATTGTGGTTTGCTATACCACTTGACATGTATTATTTTGTATACTCTGCTGTGTATCAATATATGTGTATATGATGATCTACTGTTCTGTGATGTATATTACAATTGAGTTATTATATTCTGTTCCAATAGATCCTCCAACCAACTATGGTTTTGTTTTAAGTATTCATTGGGTATGTCGACCTGTTTGGTATGTCTATTGTCGATGTATTCAATAGATAGTTAGAGCAAGGCTATAGATGGTCGCTCCCAACCAGCCTTATTCTCCGTGTTAGTTGACGGCATTACCCTGTAGTGTCCTTGGCTAGCGTGGGTATAGAGGTAGGGCGTCACAGATCCAGAAGTTAACAGAAGACTAGAAGTTATAATAAAGGTCTCAGTAACAGCTATCCCAGAACCCATATTTGGGCATGAATGTGTGAAGTCTAAAAATTAGATAATAAAAGACCCGAAACCTAGATTCGGGTATTAATAAGTGAAGATCAGAAATTAATAGTAAAGATTTGAAACCCAGATTTGGGCATTAATTAGTGAAACTCAAAAATCATCCTTCAGAAATTAATCAATAGCTGTAAATTCTTATCTAAGCCTTTTGTTCTACACCACTTTCTGGGCTTCAGCTATCCAAACGTTTTGCTTCAAATTGCCTCTTCTAGATCTCGAACCTTTTGACATGTGCCACTTTTTAGTCTTTGTACACTGTTATGGTGTGGTGTGCCACTTGTCAGGTTTGGACGTCTAAGTCCATTGTTGTCCTGTGCACTTGGTTAGCTTATTCACAAGCAGGACCCAAGGATTTACCTGACCTCCCTCCAAGAAGTGCTCCAGCCAGGCCTTATAGGCGGGACTGATGGCTTGTTCAATGCCTTGACTAGGCCATGACATGGTGGGATCAATGGCTTACTCCATCCTCCCTCTAGAAGGTGCTCCGGTAAGGCTTTATAGACAAGACTGAAGGCTTATTCGATGTCTTGACCAGGCCATAGCATGGCCAAATCAAGGGCTTACTCCATCCCTCCTCCTGAGAGTGTCTTGATCTGACTATAACATGGCATGATCAAGGGCTTGTAGATACTTTACCCTTGCCATAGCGTGACGTGGATAAAGGAATACTCTATCCTCCCTTTAAGAGGTGCTTCGACCTGGCCATCTTGGCGCAGACAAAGGCTTATGACCGTTTAAGGTAGTTTCCACATTTAAGAAGAATTCTACTCCCAACAGTGTAGACTTTTCTTAGTAAGAGGTGATTTATTCATTTACTGTGGGAAAATATAGTCGCTAGTGTTCTGCATTCCGTGTTTTAGGAATCATATTGTTATTTGGTTGGCATAGTTTGTAAGCTCCAGGAGGAATTACTTTATATACATGATTAGGGGATCCTCCAAGTTTTGTCCTAATGGTCTATCTACAGGTTTCTTGTATTTGCAATAACTCTTCAGAGCACTAAATTTCCCTCTTGAAATGATCTTGACTTTACTTTTGAGTTGTAGTATTCTGAGATTCTTCTTTGATATTTGGCAGCCCGAATAGCTGCTTCATCTCTTAGCTCATGTATTAAATCCAATAACTCTTTCTTCAATTCTTAGTTCGGATCATATGCATATGTGATTCTTCGATGTGAGGGAATCTTAATTTCGACTGGTAACATTGCTTTGCATCCATATGTTAGACAGTAAGGGGTATGACCTGTTGATGTTTTGCTGGATGTATAGTAGGCCCAGAGTACAAGTGGCAATTCTTCTACCCAATTTCTTTTGGCTTTATTCAACCGTTTAAAGGATAGTCTTAATGGTTTTGTTTTCTACTTCAGTGGCTCCATTAGCCTTTGGATGTGTCATAGAAGAATAGCTTTTGATAATTCTATTCTTATGGCGAAATTGAGAAAATTCTTTTCTTTTGAATTATGTTCCGTTGTCAGATATAATCTTGTAAGGGATCCCAAATCTAGTAATGATTTTATAATAACGAATCTAAGCACTTTCCCAGAAGTGATTTTGGGTAGTAGCTCTGCTTCTACCCACTTAGTAAAGTAATAAATAGCCACTACATCATGTTTTTCTCCACTTTTGGAAATGGTCCAGTCAAATCGATTCCCTATACATTAAAAGGGATGGAAATCGAGGTTAATTGGCATGCTAGTAAATGGGGAATCTTTGAGTATTTTTGGCACTTTTCACATTTCTTTACATACTTTATAGCTTGTTCCATCATTTAAGGCTAATAGAAACCTCGTCTCATTATTTTCTTAGCCAACTTTATCCCATTGCAATGATCTCCGCAAAATCCTTCATGTGCTCCCCCTAATAATTTCATCCCATCTTCCAAACTCACATATCTTAAGTAAGGAAGGGTGTATCCTTTCTTATAAAAAATTTCATCCATCGTGATGAAGATTGGTGCCTATCATCTAATTCTCCTAGCTTCCATTTTTTAAGATGATAATATCCCATCGTAAGATATTCAATAATTGGCATCATCCAAGTGTTTCCTTAACAATTATCTGCCTTTGGATGAGTGGGCTCCTCATATGGAATTTATTCATAATTTCTCTTTCTTCTCTCCCTTCCATCATGGCTTGGGATCTATTAAAACCAATAGTTCATTCCTTGGTCCAGGCATTTCCTCTTCAATACTGGGATTTGCTTGATACCCTACTAGTACGATATAGCTACTGGAGCTCCTTTTGAGCTAGCCAATTTTGTTAATGAATCTGCTTGAGAGTTATCTTTCGATGGGACTTGGTGTATAGAAAAATATTCAAATAAGGCAAGCATTTTTAGCACCTTCTTCACATATAGTGCTAGTTTGGCATCTTTAGATTGATATATCTACTTTATTTGATTCACCATCAATTGTCGCTAAATATTTGAATTCGTAGGATTTTAAGTTGCAAGGCTAGAGTTAATCCTTCCACCATCGATTCATATTCAGCTACGTTATTTGTTGTAGTGAACCCAAACTTCATTGCATAGTGTAAGCGATGCTCATCGGGTGTAATTATGACGTACCATGCTCCGGCTTTTGATATCCAATCCACAAATAGTTGCCATATAGGCTTTTGATATCTTTCTTTCTCTGGCTGTTCCTTAACCAGGTTTATACATTCATTAATAAAGTCCGCTAAAGCTTGCTCATTAATTGCTTTTCGTGGCTGAAATTAAATAACATATTGTCTAAGTTCAATTCCCTGACGTCTCAGCTTTACTAAAAACTGGTTTGAGTGGAAAATTGGTCAATACTCTGATTGGATGCGCTTGAAAGTACGCACTGAGTTTCCATGCTGTCAGTATTAGATAGTAAGCTGGCTTTTCTATAATTGGATATCGAACCTAAGCATCCTTCAACCTTTTGCTTACATAATAAATGGGAAGTTATGTTTCATTTTCTTCTCTAATCAGCACCGAACTAACTGCATCTTATGAAACTGCCATATACAAATATAGTCTTTCTCCACCCTAGGGGCTGGATAATATTGGTGGCCTTTCTAAATGATTTTTTAATTCACGAAAGACTTTCTTACAATATTCTCCCCACTCAAAGTTCTTTTTTCTTAATCACATTGAAGAAGGGGATGCATTTACCGGTTGCCTTGGAGATGAATCTGCTTAGGGCTGTAACTTTACCAATCAAACTCATTACATCTTTACTGGTTTTGGGCTCTGCCATGTCTTTGATAGCTTGGATCTGGTCGGGACTGGCTTCAACTCCTTGTGCCCTAACGATGTAGCCTAAGAATCTTCCAAAAGGAACTCTAAAAGAACATTTTTTAGGATTTAGTCTCATTTGATACCTTTATAATGCTTCAAACATTTCTTCAAGATCCTTAAGGTGATTCTCAACTTCACAAGACTTACTAGCATGTTATCCACATAAACTTTCATATTTTGTCCAATCTGTTCTATAAACATCTATTGACTAATCTTTGATAAGTAACTCCCACATTCTTCAACCCAAAATGCATTGCTTTATAATAGAAAGTTCCCCAATTAGTAATGAAGCTTGTATGCTCTTTGTCTGGTTTGAACATGGGTATTTGATTATACCATGAATAAGTATCCATGAGTGACAATAGCTTATGACCACTAGTTGCATCAACCAATCATTCTATTCTAGGTAACAGATAACAGCCTTATTAGTATAATCGACACATGTTCTCCATTTTCCATTTGCCTTTTTTTTACCAACACAGGGTTTGCTAGCCATTTTGGATAAAACTTCTCGAATGAATACATTTGAAAGTAGCCTTTTAACTTCTTCTTTCAATGCATCAGATCTGCCTTATTGAATTGCCTCTTCTTTTGTCGAAAGGGAGTCACATTTGGATCAATATTTAGTGTATAGCACATAACTGATGAATCAAACCCGATCATATCCGAACGAGTCCATGTAAATACTTTCACGTTAGCTTTAAGAAATTGAATTAAGTCTACTTTCAAGTTGTCCCTCAATTCCTTCCCCACTCTAACTGTCATGGCCAAGTCAGCTGGATCTATACATATCTGCTCAAAATCCTCCATAGGCATTATCCTCTCTGTTTCTCCTCGGCAATCTAATTCTGTAATGATCTCATGTTCCTCTATTGAATTAGCATCAGTCCTCTTCCTCCCGATGAGATGTGCCTTCAAACACATGTTCATTTATTTTATTAGACCTTATTTTTGCTTCAAATGTTGGATGTAAAATCCATCATCTAAAGGCAGAAAAATAGTAGAGTAATCATACTAAGAAGAGTACTTCTTTTTATATTGATCAAAAGTGGCAACATATTTTTCACGGGAACAAAATTATTCTCCTTGAATAGTTCCCTAACCTCTTTTAGTTAAGAATTCCACCATTAGATATTTCGGTGAGATAAATGCATCCACCTCATCAAACATAGGGCGACCAAAGAAAGCATTGTAGTATGATGGCTGAATGGTGATCAAAAAAGGAGTCTCAAAAATTATGCAGCATAGTGGTACTCCCATTTGTACTAGCAGCTTTATTTGCCTTGCCGATGTTGACCCTTTGTTATTAAACCCAAAAATAGATTCAAGTCTAGGCACTAGCTTATCTTCAGGAATGCCCATTTGATCAAAGTCATGGTTAAAAATAACATTGACAGCGCTTCTAGTGTCTACCAGAATTTTGGACATTATAGAAAGCCCGATTTGAGCAGTGATCATAAGGGGGTCATTATGGGGGTGGTGAATTCCTTTTTTGAGCTTATGGAGTGGTGACAAGATTCAACATCTGTATATTAAGGCGTGGATTTTAAGCAGGGACTCTTCTTAAGCAGAAAATAATCCTTACCTAGCTTCCTTGATATATCTGTTTCTAGCTCCTTTACTAGTTCCTACTGGATGTGGTCCTCCATGAATCACATCAATCCTATTCAAGGAGGGACCCAAGTTTAATGGATCTTCATCTTCTAAGTTATTCATGGCATTATTAAAGAACTTTCGCTGTCGATCGTTGGTCCGGGGTGCTTTCTGTTAGTCCTGAATGAATTCTTTCAAGTGCCCTTCATGAATTAGCTTTTGAATAATTCTAGCCAGCACTCGACACTCATCAGTTTTATGGCCATGTGCGTTATGACAAGCACAATAATCATCCCTATTTCTTTTCTTAGGTTACTTTCTGACCTTGAATGAAGTTGCGAAGTTAACTTTTTCTTTTGTTGGGACATAGGTATAAGACAATGGATTGTTCAAAGTGATTGAATTAGAATTGAAATCCTCCCATCTCGGCCTTTTTGACCTCGGTCAAACCCAAATCTTCCACTCTCCTTCTTAGAGCTAGCTTTTATCTTGGCATGGTATAATTCATCCATTCGAATGAATTTGTCAATTTGGAAGTGAAAGTCTTGTAAATGTTTACATCCATGAATAAAGAGCTCTTTCCAAAGTGATGTATTTTCTATCAGTCCCGGATCCACTACAATTAGGTTATCCCTATCGTTTATGTCTTTGGCCTTCATTGCCTCTGTATTGAACCTTATGAGGTAGTCATCCAGCAATTCTCCCTACCTTTATTTGATGTTTGTTAAAATAGTATAATCAACCATGGGATATTTGCATATGAAGAATTGAACAAAGAATTCATAGGAAATTTTATTCCATGATTAAATATTCTTCTCTCGATACTGGCGGTACCATTTTGTGGTAGCCCCTCGAAAGGTTACTGGGAATAGTCTGCACCGCACTGCCCTAGAAATATTATATAGATCCATTTGGATATCTTAAGCCATCAAGTGGTCATCGGGGTTGGTAGTGCCATGATATTTCATGGTTGGAATCTTGATATGAGATGGAATTACTACCGACATGATTTCGTTAGTAAACGGAGCTACTCGTTCATTATTATTCACTCACTCATCTAGAGTTTTTTACCATTTAGCGTTTAGCATATCTTTGAGAGCCTTTTCTGTCACATCTTTCAAATAAGCTTCAACGTCATGATAGCTTTTTCGATTTGGGTTGTATTACTTTAAAGTTGAGCTTCTATATTGCTTCATATATTTATCTTGTATTCTACCTTGATGATCGACTTTAGTTGCATGATGTTCTTTCTTCTTTGACGATGTGAAGTCGACCTTGCTCTTATCTTTGAATGTTTGAGCTTTCAAGTTTCTCCTTAGGGAGACCACCTCGTCTCCCATTGTTGGTTTGATAGTTTTGGAAGATTTATAAGATAGGACTATTTTTAGGAGCTCTTGCATTTCTAGTAGTTATTGCTGTAAATGCCTTATCTTGACTGCATTATCATCTAGCTATGCTGGAGTTGATGGTTGCCCTGGCACCACCCCTTCACTATGTATTGCCTCCTCATCCATTCGACTAAGTCTTTTTGATTTCGTTTTCCTACAAAAAGTCAAACGTTCTATAATTAGTCTACAAGGAAATAACAAGGTCGGAGGTTCGAGCCCTCCTTCTAGCGTCAAAAATATTGACAAGAAATCTAGTCAACACCTTAAAGCAAATTTTAAGAAGGAATCTTCCTACAGAACCCCTTTCAAGTGATTCGAAAGGGTCTTTGCACCTTCAAAGGGAAACCTTTTTGAAGGCATAGACTCTACTGTCGTGGAGAAGGTTCCTTCGAAAGGGAGTTATATGTTTCGAAGTATTCAAACACCTTTCGAAGAAGTCCTCCCAAAGGATATGACTTTAATAATTACATAGTGAATCACTTCAAAACCCCTTTCGAATGGGTGAAGAGTATCTTTATACCTTCGAAGGGACCCGAAACACAAAATACATAACAAATAAGAAGTAGACTCAATATGCTATGGAATCTTATTTTGGATAAATGGTGCAAGTCCAATTGACTTGACAATATTGGATTATCGTCGTTACATCAATTTGGTATTACATGGGCTTAGATGTAATGTCACGACCCGATTTTCCCACGCCCGAAAAACCGAACCATTTGGGTTAAAGAAGAAGAGGTAGAAGAAGAAAGTGGAAAACAACATCAGAATCTAACCATCGTAGCGGAATAAAATATAACAGATAATAACAGATCTTTACACAAAGAAAACTATATCTGTTTTATATATATACATCAACAGAGTACATCATTAGAGTTCAACAACATCAATAACATACAACTGGACAGTCATATAAACTTATCCTCAAAACTGAATGCATAACGGAATAATAATCAAGTACGGAAGTACGTATCGCCATCCATCTCGTCTTCTGAGCTCCACAGCATCCTTTCCTATATTCTATAATACTCAGTCTGACCCGAGCATTATAGTTAAATAACACCCGAGTCAGTCTGGAATACCAGCATGAGAAAATCACACTCAATTTGATTATTAAAATTTTCAAAATTCTTTTGAAAACAAAAGCATCTCGTAAGACCACGCCACAAATAAACATGTTGGGTTTTTACCTTATGATAGCCAAAACACTTTTTGTCAAAATCCTCTAGTATTATAATAGTGTCTATAGAAAGTAAAATAGAATCTAGCTGAAATGCTTACATCTCACGTTTCAGCAATAGTTGGGCACAATCAAAACCATACAGGCGCGTAAGGAGAATGGATTCCAACTAATGACTAGGCACTGGGGTACCACCTGTCACGGTACCTGGTCTAGATCAACATACCGACGATCACTCCCGACCCCCTACAACACAAGACCGGGACTACCTCTTACGGGACAATCCCGAGTAAGATCACCCCACGGTTGGGATCAGCAATCGCACCATAAGCCGAATAAAAGGGACATCTAGACAGGGATGACCTCACCCTAATGGGCGCTACCCACCTAGCCTTGCTCCACAACCCCTGATTTTCAGTCATTCCCGGTTGATAAGGCTTGAGGCTGAGCGTTACCTTTAGAGAACTCATCTCTTAGAATGCTCATCGCCCACCTGACGATGTTCTGAAAGCATTCATCCATCCAAGTCCGTCCCGGGTTCGAACGGAACCGAACGCACTACTCCTACTACATCCATTTTGGAATCACCTCAGGGTTAGTAGCGACTAGCCCTTGTACTTCACTGCTCCATCTTCGACTCCGAACTCGTCTTCCACACGAAAACGTACAAACCGGATCGAAGTGATTTTCGAGAAATTAATCCCGATCTTGGTCTCTTCGAAACGATCAGTGCATTGGCCAATATTGATAGTCGGCTATTTAACTATCAATTAACATTCACAAAAACCATCAAATAATAAATAATTTCCCAAATTATTCATTAACTTCAAAATATCTTCACATGATACATTTCCACATTCAAACCTTTTTGGAAACAGTTTTCAAGCTACACTTTTCTCATGAAATGAATATCCAAATATTTATTTCCACTGAAATCACCAAGCACAAAAACTTAGATTTTTAAAATAATTTAAAACACTTTATTATAAATATCCTCTAAAAATTTTAAATTAAAAATTACTTTAATACTTATTCAAAATATATACTTTAAGAATATTTAAAATAAAGCTTGTTGAAATATAAAACTAAATTTTTATTTTATTTATTTATTATTATTTTCTTAAAACAAATAACAAGTCACTTAAAAAAAATTACTATAATAGTAGATTTAAAAAAAATACTTACTTTAGAATTTGAACATTTAGAAATAATAAATTTTATAAAACATGCTTTTTAAAATAACTTTAAAGCTTTTAACGTATATTTAAAAATTTACTTTTAAAACGTACTTGGCTATCCAGGAAAATATACTTCTCTTCACATATTTTAAAAATAAATCACTATTTTATTTTTAAACAAAGTTTCCCATTCCTTTAATAAATTCCCATCGTGAATTTATTCTTTCAAATATCCACTGATATATCACTTTGCTTTTATAAACCCAGTTTACAAATTTCATAGTCACATTCTCCTTTAAATTTCCAATTTCGAACACTTAATCAATTCCCAAATTGATTTCCAATTTACTCCATTTTGAAATATATCTCTTTACTTGCTCATTTTTTTCAAAATCCATTAACTTCAGATTTTATTTCTCCATTTTGATTTAAATTCTTTTAACTGAAACATACCAATTTCAGATTTCCAAAATTCCTTCTTAATCCTTTTAAATAAATTTAAACCTTAAATTTTAAGGTAAATTCTTTATTCCTTTAAATAATATAACTTAAGTTTTACTATTCATTATTTTCTGTTTACTTAAAATCCCCATTTTCTATACTCAGAATTATTTATTAGAATTTTAAATCATTTTTATTCTTATCCAGTTCATTCTTAAATTTATTCAAATTCTCTATGATTATTTTTCTTAAAAATTCATCTTTATTTTCTTTCAAAAATCCAATTCTATATATTTTGATAACTCAGTGTATCGAAATATATTCAAGCAAACTATAGCATTCAATATTCCAATATAATTCATCACAGAATATCAAATAATCATAACGGAGAATATTAAATAATCTAAATAAATGTTGAGGAATCTTGTTGGATCCCTCCAACCTGTTTTCCTACATCCATAGACGTTGGCACAATACCAATTCCACTTCGAGGTGGAATATCGTGTTATATGGGATTTAAATATAATATCATCCGCTATTATGCGGTGCATAGGGTCTCATCCGCTATATAATGTGGGAAATCAATCATTCCAGTATATACTATATACTACTATATAAAATATGGTACATTAAATCAATTAAATCATTCAACCAATTATTTAAATTTAACCATTTAAATAAAAATCCAGAAGAGTGAGATTAACTCACCTTTGATTTTTGTTTGACGATCCATTTCCATCTTGACCATTCTTCCAAAATTTTAGACCTTGTACAAACATTATACGATTTATTAACATTTTAATAATTGGACAATTAATTACCGTTTAATTAACTAATAATTTAATTTTATTAATTTCCTTTAATAAATTATTTTTTTAGTGACTAAAGTAATTGAATAAGTTAATTAACAAGTTAATCACCTTAATACATCTCTTTAAAAATTAACCAGTAGGCTTACACTGTACATGTATATTTTTTCCATTTTCAAACTGCATATAAAAAATAATCTATATAGGCTTAAAAATCTAACTTTTATATAAACCCCTCATATTTTAAAATTCCTGCCTTTTTCCCAAAACCTTATCTATAAATATGTACTTCTGTTTATATCATACTTCCCTTTACTGTTAAATTTTTTTTCTTTCTGATACTAATTTTCAAACTAAATAGGTTTTATAGATTTCCCAAATTTACAAATAAATCAATAGATTTCATTTACCAGTTTTTAAACTTAAGTAGATTTTAAATTAAAATGTAAAAACACGTTACCGACCCGACGAGAGAACTCAGACATCGAGATCCTGCTCTAAGCTCTACACGAGGTCGAACTCGGCACCTATCTCCATTGCCATCGCGACCTGGCTCCAACACCCAACCTCAACTGCCACCACTGAACCGAAAACACCTCCCTACTACATCTCCATCCCAACGACTTCCCCTTTCCTATCGTGACCGAAGAAAAAAATCTCACACATACTAATCGCCGAAGCCCTAAGAATCGAACGCACCATCCCCTCAATTCGCCTCGCTGCCTCACGCCTGATATCGCGATGAAGTCGACCCCCCTTCTTCACTGGTAGCATCGCACGCGAACCCAACTCTTACGCGACCAGATCTCGAATTGAAGAGGAACATTCAAGCTTTTTGATTTAATTATTTTTCTAGAAATCGAACAGATTCGATTTCATTTTAAACCGAAATGAAGAGGAGAAAAGTAAAAGAAGGGGAATGATTTATTCTGTAGTGCCATTCCCCATTTTTCTTTTGAACAAAATCATTTTTCCTGAGTTCGGCTATTAAAATATAAGGAAGGGAGACGTGATTTTTTTAAAGAGAAGGTGGCATGTGTTGGATGGGATGTGAACAGTGACATTTGAACTAAAAGGGAAAGACGCTGATTTAAAATCATGTGACTGGTCAAAATATACAATTATATCTATATAATATTATTTAAATTATCTCGATTTACACAGTCTAAAATTTCGAATCCCTATCGAGGCATGCCGCTAGGCATTTATAATGTTATACTCCTATTTAGAACGCAATGGAAAAGGTTTCGAGTCCTAAATCGATCGTATGGAGAAGATAGCTTTTTGGACCCAGTTATTACATTAAATTTTCGATATAAATTTCAGCGCGTTTATATATCATACGCTCACACAACAACTCCAAACATTACGAAAATTGAAATTCGATAATAATATAATATTATGGATCCAATAGAACTGGTTTCATTAAAATCTGATACTGTGCCTCGAAAGGCTATTTTTAAATATCGATTTAAACGATATAAATTCAAAACTGAACAAAACACTTCTAAATTCAATTTTAACACTTTTACTATTTTCAGTATTATCAATATAAATTTTACAAGCCTTTAAATTATTTTTAACAGGCTTAAAACAGAAGATTCAACAATTTACCCAATTTCAGTTTATTAAATCCAATAACTTAATTGCTAAATAATAATAATGTTTGAATTCAAGTTGAAAATTAACTTTTAAATATTTAAAAGCAATTAAATATTCCGATTTCAAATGCTCAAAAATTTTGGGCTGTCACATTAGATGTGATGATAATAATTTTTGAAATCAAAATATCCAAGAAAACTCCATAGCATTGTATATGCTAAATAAGGTTTAAGAAGATAAGTGCGTATCATGTGCAATCGGTATTAAACAAGCTAATAGCCAAAATAATCTTCCTCATAGTAGAAATTGATATTAAATCCATGCATCCTCTCGTTTTTATTTCTCAAAATTGGATTACAAGTAAGAGAATTTTACCCAAAATTGATATAGGGTTACAAGAATTTGGTTCTACTAAGAAGTGAGAAGGAAATTCAAGAATCCAAAAACTGGTCCCAAACTTGGACCCCTAGTGTTGTATTTATAAATGCAAGTTAGACCCTTTTGTCTTCATCCTTTCGAAGCTTTCGAAAGGTCTCATTTCTCACCTTTTGCATCCATCCTTTCACCATCATTCTCCCATCTTCGTAGAAAGTGTGCTACTGGAAAATATTGATCGGTTGTTTACCAATATTGCTTTCGGTACTTCAAGAGCCTTTCGACATATTCAGAAGGTACACTTCCATTAGCGGCGAACGAGTTAGGTTCATCATCATGCTACTTGAATGTAAGTGGATGCAATTTTAACATCTTCGAAACCTTTCCATTGTTGTCAAGATCAGGTATTATCATTATAAACCGCCGCTTTAATGAGTCAGGCGGAGTATTTGGTTTTGAATGGATTTAATGGTGATGAAAGGATTTATGCGAAAGGTTATTTGTGATGGAGAAAGCTTTTTGGTGGTCAAATAATAGTTGTGGGAGGCGTCTTTCAAAAGCATCTCCTTGGTTAGTGTGAAAGCTCATTCTTTGTTGTTTGTGGAGGCAATAAAGGTTACGTACAAAACCTCCTCAGTACTTCTAGAAGGATTCAACCATTTCAAAAGGCTGATTTTGCTTTCGAAAGGGTTGTTTTAGAAGAATCGTCTTCAACCATTTTTAATATAGGTGCAGAAGTTCGTTGCTTAATACCTTCGAAAGGCATTCTTAACACATTCAAAACTTCTTTATGCATGCGAACTCAACTGTTTCAAAAGGATCGACTGAGTCGAATGGGAAGCTTTGCCCCCCTTTCGACTCATTCGAAAGCCCTTATCTCACTTAATACTTGCAGGAGCATCAAATGCTTGCAGCATCAATTCAACCTCTTCGAAAGCTACTCCAATGCCTTTGAAATGCCGCTCTTGAATCATAGAGAAACCATTTTTATAATTATTGCGAAGCTTTTATAATACTTTCATAGGTCTTATTTCATACCTTCGTTCATAGGTGAGCTTTATAGTTAACATTATCTTTACAAAATCTTGACTACTGCTTTATTTAGGGTATTTGACATTTTGAAATTTCAAAAGTTTTCGTTTTCTATTCTTTGATGTCATCTCATAGTTGGGACCTTTTTACCCAATTGACCTTTTGACACTCCATTACAATTATCCTATGGTTGAGATAGCTTAATGTGAGATGATATCTCGCCATTTCAATCCAATTGACATATTGACCAATGCTTTGGGGGTCTTCGCGTTTTAGTGCATTAGAACTACGTTTTCTTCCAAAAGAAAACATGAAAACTGTAACTTTCCATAAATTATCTAAAAGGTAATTTCGTTATGTTTAAAATTACAAGGAATTATCCTTGTTTATTACTAAAATGGACAGTACAAAATACGATGACTGTCCTTATTTTGTGCATCTCTTTCTTTTGGGTATATACCTTGTTATTTCAAATGATACACATATATTAAAATTGGATAATTTATAGAAATTTACATTGCTACACACTTCGTCTCAATGAATTAAAATACTTAAATCCCATTCCTATTATAAAACAACTTCCAGTTTGTTTTTACTAATCCATATCAATTATCCAACAATTTACTACGATGACTATTTTACATTTATACTTGTTTAAGTGATTTGAGTATATCAATCTAGAGTTATTACATAATTTACAAGTTGTAGAAACTACTCATTCTTTTCCATTCTCAAGTATGTGCAACATTCAACCCTATAATTCTAAGATTCACCTTTATAAATCTATGGAACACGGATACTATGACATATATCCAATAACATATATAAAGTAGATGCCTTTTCATTCTTGTCTACCTAGTCTTCTTGTAGCCTATAGGGGACTATACGATATCTGGGCTGCCCGTAGCCTATAGGTATCCTATTCACATCAATATGGTACCAACTAATTTCTTGTTGCTATAATGCCAACCCTATACTTATTGTTCCATTTAAGATTGCTTAACATAATCAACGAAATGCCTGTTTACTGCTTAATACTCTTAATACAAATAGAAGTAGACCCTACTTGTCCTTTTAACACTTCAAACCAAAAAATTTAGTGACTTACTCATTCCATATTTTGAAAAAGGTTTGGAAAATACTACTTGGGTGGAGTAACACAGGTTAGTATTCTCCTTTCATTACTATAGAAAGTTCGACCTAGTACTATGTCCTTCCAATTCAACCATGCTTGAAAAGACTACTAAGTTCCTGTGTTACTACTTATCTTTGTCCCAACCATTCATTGCTTCCATACTCCTTAGTCAATCTTGTCCTAGTGGGCTGTTTGATTCTAATTATCTAACTTTAAAATATTTCTTCTTTTGAGTGTTAATGATAGTAAAAATATTTTCACTTTTAATTTTTCAAATCAAAACCTTTGATTTTTACCATTACTACAAAACTAGTCGGTTTTTAATACTTTAAAACCCTTCATTCGTTTTTAACAATCATTTCCTTTTTACTAAGGTTATAACATTTCCTTTAATTAAATTATCAAAAATGATTAACTTAACTTAGTAAAAGTGTACATAAAATAAAATTTTTCAAAATCTTTTTTATAAATAAGAAATTTTCATAAAAACGTATTTTTGAAGATAACATGGTATTTTTAGCTTATTATTATTATTTTAGAGTTTGACAAAACATTGATAAAAGACATTTTAGTACTCACTATTTCTTATTTATAAAAGGTTTTCAAAGCTTTGGATCTTACGAACTCCTCAATTTTTATTTTTATTTTTATTTTTATTTTCAAAAAGATCTATAGTTAAACGCAAAGTGCATATTGAGGGTAAGTATAACAATGTGCCTAAAAAAAAATCTATAAAATAGTTATTGAAAAATCACTTTTTATTGGATTCTTCAATTTTCCTTTTTATACAAATTCTATAAAGTTTGTCTAATTGCTTTATAAAAAATCATAAATCAACTTCTTTCTCTATTTAAAATATTAGATATCCACTATTGTAATAATTTTAGATAATATTTTTATTGGTTTATCGCTTAAATTGGAGTAGACAGTAGCAACCTAATTACCTAAGCCCAGCTATACCTAACAATGCCCTAAGTGCATAAAATTCCCTTTCTTCTTTCAAAGATGGTCAAATCAAGTTTATTTTCCAATACAGTTTCTAACTTCAGTGTAGAAATACTTCAGCCATACCTTTAAGTAAATATATATCCTTACAACTACTATCAATAGGGTTTCTACCTTGACTGGGGAAATCCGTCTTTGGTTCATAAAATCCTTTTTCACATTCTCATGCTTTATCTTCATTTTATTCTCGTTATATAGGTATCGTGATGCTAGGCTTCTTCATTCACCCTTAAATCCATAATTTACTTATCACTCCTAGTTGGTATAAGTAACCTCTTCTGGCATTTCGTTATGAGGTAAACCGAGATAAAATAGACAGGTTCATTTTCCGTATCAACTATTATAACCATAACATTTATTCTAACCCACAATTGTTTGTTTATATAATGAATAAGCCAATAACTACTTTATTGGTCCAAATGTATAGGGTGTTTTGTATTACAACACATGACAGAAAATCATAATTTCACTTCCTAAGTTGGGTTAGGCTCATTTTGTCTCCTCACTTATAGATATCAACGGAACCATATAGGGATGTTCATTCTTGGACCTTAGCTTCCTTCTTTGAGCCATTTTCATAAGACTTATACTCATGCTTAATATCTGTACTCGGGAATTATTTTTACTTTTCCATAGATAGTATGGCTGAATTAACAAAATTCTGATATATGGATAAAATCTTTGGATAGCTTTTTGAAAACTTACATATATACATAGTCAAAACTCAATTTTGAAAACTTTTGGGAAACATTTTCAAAAACCTTTTGAAAACCCACTTTTTTCCAAAAACATTTCAAGCACGTTATCTCATTTTATGCCTAAAACCTAAGGAATCCTAAACCAAGCTTTAATACTAAATATAACAACCCGCACCCAACAAACCGGTGTGTGGTCGACACACTGATCCAAAGCTCAGTATGGTCGGCCTCAAGTCATGCCGAGAAATACGAGCTTTTGGGATTTTAAACCATTATAGAGCATAATTATAAGGGTAGGTTCCATGACATTGTATACTTTCAGATCTCACAGCAGAAGGAATTAAAATATAAGTACCCAAAAATAGACATCTCAGAAAAAAAGCTTCCAAAATAATTGTTTTACATATACACTATTTTTAAAGTATAATATAAGCTTTATAGACATTTAATACAATAAGTGGCAACAGGAGGAGCAATGAATAATATGAGAACTCTAACGTGAAGCTACTTCCTCCTTATACAATGCCCAATCAACTGCTAACCTGTCATCCTATGGTGGGGGAAAAATGGAAAGGAGGGAGAGGGTCAGACAAAAGTCTAGTGAATGAGTACAAGTTTAATATGTGATGATCATGTATAGTTAACTTCAAAACTATTCCAAATTACATAGGTGTACGGAAGTATACGTGAATTCCTAAGGTCCATTACTTGAGAGTTCTTGTTTAATAAATATCTATACTGCTATTTGTATAGATTACTATAAGCATAGAACTATAGATCGAACCTCATACTAACGATTGGATAAGGCTCCTAGAGCTACCCAACAAGAAACCACCGCCCGTAGGATACTATGGGAACCCCATTTTAAGCTAATATCACTATGGGAACTGCTCTCCGTAACTACCTATCATCACTATATGTGAAGAGGGAGAACGTCAAAATGCAAACTTGCTATGTGACTCATCATATGCACTCACTGTTCATCTCTCCATCGTAGTGCTAAACATCTCCTATTATAACCTCTTATCGTCTTGCATCGGCATCCACTTGTGTCACATCATTCCAGAACCATGCATACAAGGACTCTAATTAGGACCAATATCACTTACTTGGTATCTCCGTAAGTGTTATGCGCTACCACGACGGAATACACTCTGAGCGTCTGCGAAATACGTCATCCTAACTAATTCTCAATTCTTATTTGGGTATTTAACTGTTACCCAAATTGCAATGACTATTGCCCTTTGATAAGGAATTTACATCCATACCATCTCTTTATAGAGGATTTACGGCCCTACAATCACTTGATATGGGATTTACGGTCCTACCATCTCTTTATAGGATATTTATGACCCTACAATCTCTTGATAGGGGATTAACGGCCCTACCATTTCTAGCATGTTTACTTAGCACAAAATTAGGATCAAACAATCAATTTTTCATTAATGTATTTTTTACAAAATTATAATTTTGATATAAATTTGGGCCTCAGAACGAGGTTCAACTTCTACATTTTTCACGTCGAATAGTCAACCACTGATGTCCTATGATTGAGTGCTACCAGCCGACCATTGAGAATTCCAGATCAACCAGTCATAGTTTGAAATTGGGTTTTCTACGTTTTGATTTTTAGTTTTCAATTTAATTAATTACGTTTATCGATTGTATTTTATAGTGAACTTTAATCATTAACTTGATCGGTTCATATTCTTCAATTTCAATTATAAATTGGGTCATGCAGGTTCTATGCTTTGCAGTCAAATAATAATAAGAGGTATACTGTCATTAGATTTTCCAATTCACAGTGAATACAATCCTACCCTAGATTATTGGTTTCAAACCAGAGTTGTATAACATGATCATAAAAGGGGTGTACTAGCATCAAACCAAATTAACCATTTATATAATTTAACTCTAAACTAGTTTACAGATTTTAAATTAGGTTTATAATTTACTATTCATATTACTAACACCCTAGATCGGAAAAAATAGATTAAATTTAACTGTACTAATTATCATATGAAAATTGTTCCTACTCATCTCAAGCCTGAACCCTTCCTATTTGTTTTGCTTGAGGATTTTCCTCCGTTTGCTAGGTTCTGCTAGATCTGATTTTTCGAATTCTTCTATTTTGATTTTCGTTTGATTTAAAGAAATTTTAGAGGTTGGAGAAGAGGGAAAATTTTGATGAAATTTCATTACTATATTTTGTTAATTGCGAATTATGGTTAGGTTGCGCTTACTTATATATGGGATAGCAATGAATTTGGGACGTTGATTTGGGTTAGGGATTAATTCCGTCATCAGTTTCATTCATCAAAACTTGGCACGGAAGGAACGATCAAAGCCGTCGAAGCAATGCCCAATACAACGACCAATTTTATGAATTTTCAAGTGCATGATCGACCGAAGAAGGCCCATAGTCGACCTATGTCGGTGGACCATGCCCAACCAAGGGTCGACCTATTACTTTGTTTTATTTTTATTATTAATTTTTCCTACTTTTTTCTCATATTTTCCAATGCCCATAACTTCTCCATATGAACTCCATTTTCTAAGTGTTATATACGTAAATCATTCAAAAAATTGCCACAAACACAATATTGTAGGATTCATAGCCAAATTCAGACATTTGTGGAAATTTTCTTTTGGTCCTTGTTTTAATTAAATTTACTTTTCTTATTCAACTTTCGTTTAAATTTTTATTAATACTCTGTTAATTTTTAGGTTGTTATAGTTTTTTGGTTATGATAATTTGGTTGGCGCTTTGTTATAGGCTTCATGTTATATGTTCTGCTCATATTGTTGACCGCTATCTATTATACACACACACATTTATTTATTTATGGATGCATGACCCTCGGGTCATACATCCTTTCTATCAAAAAACAAGGGTATATCAACATACCCCTCTTAGATATGTCAACATTGTGACCACTGATTTGTTTTTTTAAATTTCGAAAAGAAGTATCTTTTGGATGCACCACTTCACGAGTGGATACTTCTGTTCATTCACTACATAAAAAGGAGTGTAAGCGAATTTTTCAATAAATTTTCTTACTTTCTTCTTGCTTCTTACTCTCTTGTTCTATATCTTGAAGCTACTTTCTATATTCTTCAAAATCAACATATAGTCAATGCATACTCTACTAGATTGATTCTCTACAAACAATCTACTATTTTGTAAGCATTCTCTCTACAAACTCATGTATCCTGAGTACAATTGTTTGTATTCGAAAATCAATAACTCCACCCATATTTTATGGGTGTGCTTGTTACCTATCGAAATCAAGTGGGTGTGCTTAGTAGCCGGTCTAAATCTAGTGGCTGATCTTGTTGCCTAGTAAATCAAGAGAGTTTACCCCGGACTCATGAGACAAGAGGGTGTGTCTCGTAGCCTTGAAATTGAGACTCTATTTTGGTATGCTTGCTACTTAGCTAAAGTAGGTGACTAAAAAGAAATTTGTACGAGAAATTATACGGGACTGGATGTAGAAGAAATCTGAACCAGCATAAAACTCCTGGTGTCATCTCGTTAACTCATTACTTTACTTTTACTACATTTATTTATATTTGTGATTGCCTATTAGTATATATATCTATAATTGATTATCTATGTTTGATTCAAATCTTGAAATAGGTTAAAAAGTTCTATAAAAGTTTTAAAACATTATTCACCCTCCTCTTATATTAAGGTAGCCTTAAGATTTATTCATAGTACTGCACTAGGTTTTCCACATTTGGTATCAAAGCATTAGGTTTTCAAAAACTCAAAAGTTGATTTTTGGAGAGTATAAATGGAAAGTAATACTTTTAATTAACACTTCTGTAGAAAAATAAAGTTGTGAAATATGCATGTTATTATCAAATAGTGTAATGACCCAAGATTTTGGTCTTCTGATTTTGAAATATTTAATTAATTTTAAATATTGAAATATTGGTTTTACAAGTCAAATAGCTTAAATTTCAAATATAGGAATTTATTTAACAATGTTAATTAAGAAATTAATAATTGAATCTTGGATTTAATTTGGATAAGGATGATTTCAAAGCTTATTTAAATTATGTTTGAATAAGAATGGTGATAATAAACTTTTAAAATAGATTTAAAAGTGATTAAATTTGGTTTTTTATAATAGTTTGTTTTTATTAATGTGCAAAAACAGCCTTCTGGGCGACTATCTTGGATTTTGACAAAACTAGTTTCTTCGATCTGTAATAATGAATTATCATATGTTAACAAATTTCATGGCGATAGAACATATCATTTGGCCGTGCGAGTCTGAAATGCTTAGGAAGTAACTACAGAAATTAATATAATATAATTGGATTTGAAAATCTATCTTCTATATATGATCACATTAGGTCTCAAAGCTAGTGTCATTGAATTCGAAATAGGGGTATGTAATACAGAATGCTAGGTGGCACATCTAGGTAGGAGTTCGGAAATTTTGGACAAAAGATTGATATTTTAAATTGAAATAGTATATATATATTCTCCCATACCCATACCAAGTCAACCCATTTCTTCCATATGCCTTACCTAGGTCATCACTATTCCACCCATACCCATTTTCCCCTTATAAATCCATCCACTATCGGTTAGGAGGTGATCTCCACGCCATCTTTGATTGCTTATTTCATAAAGAACCGAGGTTGAGTTTACCGAAAAATAGAGAATGTTGTTTTGAAGAGACCGGGATCGGATATGTTATCCGAAAACCACTTCGATCCAACTCAAGCGTTTTGAAGTGAAGACTTCAAGAAGATGGTGGAATTGAAGATGGAGCTCTCAAGCGTTATGTTCGGTCCTAGAATGAAGTTGTATGGATGAATGCTGACATTGCATTGTTGCATGGAGGGAAATATTGCATTCCAAGTGGGAAGTGCCACATAAAAGGTAAAACATAGCCTCAAGCCTCATCAACTAGATAATGACAAAAATCGAGCATGCGGCAGGGCCAAGTGGGTCGCTCCCATCAAGTTACTATCATTCCAAAATCTAGATCTATTACTATCTATTCATAGATGCTTATGGGCCCATTAACGAAAGGGGTGATCATATTCGGCACTAAGTCAAGTGGTAGGCCAGTCCTGCATGGCACGGGTACAAGATGTTTTTCTCAGACCTCGGTGCATTTTATCTAGTGATGTATCATCGGAAGGTAATTCCTTACCTTGTTATAGTATGGAATCCATTCTTCAATAAGCACCGTACGGACTTAGTTGTGCCCAACTATGTTGAAACATGAGATGCAAGAATTTCTGCTATATTCATATTTTACTTTAATCCCTAGACATTATTATAATATCAATGGATTTTTTATGAAAAATGTTTTAGTTATCATAAGATAAAAACTCGTTTGTGGTTATATGCGGCGTGGTTTTACGTGATACTTTTGATTTCAAAGGTTTTTTTACAAGTTTAAAATTCAATTGGTGTGTTTTTCTCATGTTGGTTTTTCAGACTGAGTCGGGTGTTCTTTTATTATAATGCTCAAGTTAGACATGGCAAATTACAGATTTAGTTTGGATGCTTTGAAGGCTCAGGAGACGAGCTGGAGACCCAAAGACATACTCTTGTATATCTATATTTTTCATCATCAATTGTAAGGACAGTTGTTATAACTGTCTTGACTGAAATAGGTTAGTGTACTTTGATTGGTGCATGTATGTTATAGATTTCCTTGTGTAAATATTTGTTGTATATTATAGGTATTATTCGTTCTGCCATGAGATTCTGTGTTATTTGGTTTTCTTCTTATCTTCTTCTTCTTTCTTTTCCCTAACAATTAGCATTTCCATTCAATCTGAGTGGATCATGTGTGGTTGATTCTTCGCTTAAACTGTTCTTAAAAGGTAGGTAGTTACATCGTGGTATCAAAGCCGAAGTTTATGCGAGAACCTTCGCTTTGTTAGGGTACTCATTACAGATATGGTCAGTAGCACCCTAGAATGAGTTTGAGTGTGTGTATGTGTGTGTGTGTGTGAGCAAGTATTTGTTAGAGATATAAAAATGTTTTATATTGTTTTGATTGATCTTTTGAGTGGCTTATGGATTTTGGTCAATATGAGTAATTAACGTTATTGATAGGAATCTCTAAACGCTTGAACAGAGCAATTTGACAAGGTATTGTTTTGAAATTGGGTAAATGAAATATTTTTACCATGATTATATTTTATAGATAAAGGAATAATTTTTAAAAAATTATTATAAAATACATGGTATGTTTGGTTGTTAAATAATGATAATATTTGATTTTTATCATTTGTAGTTTTTTGTTTTTTACTGAAAGTTGCCATTATTATAATGTAAACAAGTGAACAATTAAGAAATAATTTGTAGACAACCATCATGAAACTATATATAAGGGAAATTATAAACGTGATTTGTAAATATAAGGGATTAAAAGCTGAGAATTTGAGAATTTAGTCCCACTGATTTTGAAAATTGTTTTTCAAAGTTTTGGAAAATATTTTTTGAATGGAAATACTTTAAAATTGGAATCTAAAAGTATTAAGAAAGCAATGAACTCACTTTGATCGTTGGAAAATAATTTTGATGACGACTACACCATCATCAATGTTCGTTTTCGAGTTTCCACAAGAGGAATTACTACCATATGAGATTATTTTAATAAAACATGTTGATTTAAATCCCAAATATGATTTATTGTACAAAAGAGAAGTATATTATCTTATGTATTATTTCAAAATAGAGTTGAAATATAACAAAATGTTTAAAATTTGAAATTTTTTGTCTAAGTATTTTGTTGAAACGATAAGAAATCAATTTTTGTAACTTACAAATTAAGAAATAATAAGTTAAAAACAATTTTTTTAATATGTAGAACATTATGTTAAGAAAAGCAAATTTGTAATGAAATTAAACTTAAACTAAGTTAAATGAAGTGATTCTTGAAAATGAAATTGATTGTAATTCAAAATGAATAAACGAATAAATTAATTAAGTAAATTAGTGAATTGAATATGGTTTAGAATGTTATTTGATAGAATTGAATATTGAAATTGAACAATGAATTAAGTTAAATGAAACTGAATTTGATTTTAAATAAATATGGACTTAAGTTGTGATGTGACAATAAACATGAGAAGTGTTGTATAAAATGTTTTTAAACTCAAGTAAATTTTATGAAATGATTCATAAATGATTTTAGTATGGAGTGAAATGTTGTTAAACATAATTTAACGAAATGGTTCCTAAGTGATATTAGTATAGAAAGAATATATTAAGTAATAAGTGAATGCGAATAAAGCTATATAAATAACGATTAAGAATAAATGAGCGACGATAAAAGGATCTGAGTAGAAAATGAATGGGATATATGGAGAAACTAATTGAAATAAATACGTTCATTGTACATACGATATTTTATTCTCATAATTGTTTGATCCAGATTTAAATACAAAATTTTGAGATGATTTACATGGTTCGAGTTAGAATTTTTCACTCGATTCTCGACGACGAACACTGAATATGAATTTTTGATTGATTCTAGGATTTTCTATCATAGTATATGGCTATGCAAGGAGAATGGCAGTTTATAATCAAGGAACCGAATCTGAGTGCACACTAGAGTGGTCATGTGAACGATATTAGTTCAAAAGTGAAATTGTGTGATCGAGCAAGCGATTAGATTTAGTATTATGTATGGATGGTATAGGTACATCGTGCGGGCTTTGTAACGGCCCGGAATTTTGGTCATTTGATTTTGAAATATTTAATTGGATAAATATTCAAAATATTGGTTTAAAACGTTATATGACTTAAAATTCCAAATATATAGATTAAAATAAAATTAATAACTGAAATCCAAATATAGGGATTATTAAAATATTTGAATTGGAGAATTTATATTTGATATGTGTTTAAAATACTGGAATTTTGAATTGAAAACGTAATAAAGGGATTTAATATCTTTCTTATTCAATAAACAATGACAGTAAAATCATCAAAATTTATTTGCAACGGTAACTAGTTTGGAAAAATAATTAGAAAAACTATTTTTATATTTTTATTTATACAATTTTATTTCTGTTGGTGTATTTTTAATTTATTTTATTTGATTTTTTTTAATTTTTAATTTGGAAAATATTTGAATTATATGTTTGACGTTTATCATCAAATAGTAGCATTTTTGTGATTTTTCTCAGAATACAATAAATAATGTATATTATTTTTGTTTAGAGGCCGTGTTGCTGTTTTGAATGCGATCGTATTTTCACGGTGCTGCGAGATGCGGGAAAACTAAAATTCACATAAGTCAGCCACTTTATCCCCAAACATCCTATAGGTTAGGTAGATGGTAGAGACTTATCAGCTTTACGACATTTGCTTAGAAAGTGTTATTATTTGGGTTAGTATTTACTTACTATTATATTTTAGTCAATTCCGCTGTGAGATAATTAATTTAGCTCTGGTATATTTATCTTTGCCTATTTGCAGGATTCCAAATACTCAACCCGGGCTTCATGGGCTTGGTTTTAGCATTTTTGCGAAAAATTCGGACCATTGGAATTTAGGTTGTTACATTTGGTATCAAAGCCTAAGTTTAGGATTCCTAGGTAGATAGTGAGTGAACATATTTGTATTTTTGAATAAAATATAAATATATTATGTACTAAGTGAATTAAGTGAATGATGGACCTCCGAATTTAGTATGCTATTATGGTAATGGTAAAAATAGTAGGAGCATGCCATATATCACATATTAATTGCATCATAGTAAAAAATTATTTTTGTTAAACTTACCATACATTATTTATGAAATAATGATTATTCTTCGGTGTGGACTAAAAAAATAGACGTAGTCATATTTCAATATGGATATTATGAATATTCTTTATGAAATCAAACAATAATATGGTAATTTTTTATAACAAAAGTGATGCATTGGAAAATACAAAGCATCTAATATTATTTATGGTTGTTTTGGAATTATAGACCAAGCTGTAGTTTTGAGATATAATTTTATTGCATGATTTTGAATCATGTGATACTTGTTAATTATATCTCAAACAATGCGCTTACTTTTTAAGTAAGCGCATAAAAATATTTTCTAGTTATAAAGAGTTTTAAAAATGAGTTCTTTTGAAAAATAATGTACGATATTAATGAATTTAGTAGGAAATATCTTATGTAAGTAAATACAGAGTATATATATCTTAATCTATTTAAATGAAATGAATAATGATATAATTATCTTGAATCATAAATAAAGATGTTTTGTGCAAGCTATAAGGAATACGTGAAAGAGATGTACAAGGTATGGAAAGCATCATATTTTGTATAGCCTGTTTCGATAAAAAATAAAATAAATTCCTCCTAATTTCACATAAACATGAAATCCTCTTTTAAAGGATTCGTAGAAGGTTTTAGCATTAATTGTAACGACCCAAAATTTTCTAACCCCAAAAATTCCAGATAGTTATGAAAAAGAAGAAAGAGATAGAAGAAGAAGAACAGAAACACCAAACATCTCACATTCGCAGCGGATAAGATATAATAATAAATAATAATAGCTTATAAAGAATTTTATATCTGTCGATTACATTAATATACATCAGAGTTTTACATATATACAGTCACTGAATATATATACAATTACCATGTCTCAACTTAACAATAATATAATACAGCGGAAATACTCTATGCGCTATTGCCATCCAGCTCGCCCCTGAGCTCCAGAACGTACCTACCTGAAAATCTGTAATACTCGGTCTGACCCGAGCATTACACCAAAGTAACACCGGGTCAGGCTGGAAACCAGCGTGAGTAATCTCAATTTAATATAAAATACCAAAGCAAATAACTTATAAAAACCCAGGTATCTTGTATCAATTAAACAATTCACAATTTGATATAGGCAACACTTATTCCACACATCAATTTCTAAGTACCAAACTTAGATAAAATATTCCAATTCACTCAAATATTTCATTTCAGCCTATTGATTTCCACATATCAATTTATAAAAATTCGAAGTGGTTTCGGGTATTTCCTAATACCCAACCCCGGTCTCTTCAGGTCACATTCAAGACATCCCATACCATTCAATCATCCATAAGAAAACTTGATCATTTCCAATCTACTGCAATTGATTCTAATTGAAATTTCTAATCTCAATCTCTTAGATTCCTTCATTTATCATTAATTAATTCCAAGTCAATTAACAAATCAACCCTTCATATTCATTTAATTAATCACCTTGGATTAATTATATTTTTTTCATTCAAATAGTTATCTTTAATTAATTCCACAATATTAATTATTCTTAACCAAAGTCAATAAGAAATCTTAATTACTTCATGAATTAATTAACTATATTAATTACATGAATCCTTGATTATTTATATTGATTAATTTCTCATAAATCAATTAGTACTGATAAATTGACCTTAACTAATCAATCTTTAATTTCGTCATTGATTATATAAATTTATAATTTCCCATTTACTTTTCAATTTTCCCTAATTTAATTTGATTACATTAAATAATTTTTCATTAATTAAACCACAATATTAATTACTCTTGATTTAACTCATCCTGTAATCACCTACCTTTTTATTTACTTCATTAAATAAATCAATTACTCCTTAATTAATCACCTTAATTAATCTCTTGATTTATTCCATAAAGTATGTAATTATATTTTATTAATTTCATTTAGGGATTACCTAACAAACCACCCAATGATTATTCTAAATTGATTGAACTTAATTAATTAACACAAACCTTAATTAATTAATTCAACCCTTAATTATTCAACTTAATTTAATTACATTATAAATTACTAAACTTAAATAATTAACTTTCTAAGTTAAAATAAATAATTCAACTTAATGAAACAAATTTTCTTAAATAATCGCTTTTATATAAAAGGGTGATTAGGTGAATTATTAAAAGCTTGATTGTGTTATTTTACATTTGAAACACAATTATCATACACTTTTTTTAAAAAAAAAAACTGTTTAAGCTTGCAAGCAAATTCAAGAACAATTGACCCAAAACACAAAACCTAAACAACCAGGCTATACACTCAAGATCACTGACATTCACAAGTCCCCTACAACAACACTTCAAGTCGTATAAGAATTCAACAGAAAATCGTACCCGAGGGAATCTCCATCTTCCCAAACTACTCGTTCGCAGATGCACCAAAGAAATATTTATCCAAACTAAAGCTTATAAAGAGAAAATAAAATTTAATTACTCACCGAAAATCGATCGCGAGCCCAGACAGTCGCCATCCCCCTTCTACAACTGAAATCGACAACGAGCAACTGCCTTGACAAGCGCACTTCACCTCGAACCCAAGCCTTGCGATTTCGAGTCGCAATGCCACTACTCGTGCGAGCTTGAGTGTGAGCGCGCCCCTTTCCTTGCCGCCCAGTACGCCGACTCTTCCTCGCGACCTTCAAACCGCGTGCCGCTTCAACATCGACTTCCTCTTCTCGCCTGCTCGCGAACGTACTGACCTCCTCTCCCTTAATCACCTTGCCGCCTTGAATCCCTTAGCTCGAGTTCGCGTCGAGCACGAATTGAAAAGAGGGAGGCGGTTTCCTCTGAGTTCCCCCCTTTCTTCTTTTTTCTTTTTTATAAAATGAGCTCGATTTCGTTTTCTTTTTTTCTTTTTCTTTTTTAAAGGGATGGGGAATAATAGAGGAGACGACATTTATTTGCATTCGAGCAACAGATTGTCGCTTTGATTTTTACTGAAGAAAAAGGAGGAAGCCATTAAATTTTGTTCTGAAGATAGAGGAACTAGGGAATAAAGTAATAAAGGTAGGAGTAGCTTCTCGAACACGCCTGATTATAATATAATTAAATATGACAATATCTTGTGTTGCCTAACGCGAAATCCCGAACCCTGAATCAGACATGCCGACAAACGTTTATAAGGTTTTACCCGCGTTCCGATCACAATGGAACGTGTTTCGGAGGCGAATTTGAACGTACGTGCGAGTTACGGAATTAAACGATCGGTTTTAAATTAAATCGATCAAAATAAATCTAAGCATTTCGAGCTGCCAGGGTCAAACGACAACTCCGATTGTTACGAAAATTGAAATCCGATAATAACTAATTATTACGGATCCAATGGAACTGGTTTCATCAAATTCCGAGACTGTGCCTCGGAAGGCTATTTTAAATATCGATTTAAACGATATATTATTTAAATTGAACAAATCACCTTTAATTTAAATTTCAACCATTTTATTATCATCAGTATCATCATGATAAATTTTATAAGTCTTCAAATTATTTAAAACAGGCTTAGAAATTTCTGATTCAACAATTTACCCAATTTCAATTATTAAATTCAATATTTAAACTATATAATTCTATGATTTAATTATCAAGCGAATATTGATAACTTAAATTCAAGTTAAAATTAACTTCTAAATATTTTAAAATCAATTAACTATTCAATTTTAAATTGTTCAAAATTCTGGGTCGTCATATTCCTCCCCCCTTAAAAGAATTTCGTCCCCTAAATTACTAATTAGGAAGAATGGACCAATACCCGTTTACTTATTATTATTATTATTATTTTCTTCCAAAACTCACAATTCAACATCCTACCAATATCTTTTATTAAAGACCCACTATCACCTTAACTAACCTCCCCAAAATTTTTATAGTTTCAAATACTACCCTTTTGTTCAAACATTTAAATTTAAATTTAACCAACTTTTGAATTATCAAAATTTTCTCAAAAATTTTTTTTTCCTATCTCCCTAAATTTTCGAAAATTTTTGCCAGCGCCTCCTTTGCGCGGCTAGCTCGGTACAGCTACAAAAGGCCTCTACGGGCTCCCAAATTCCAAAAGAAAACAAAAGCCAAGGGGCTAGATCAAAATCCCAATCCAATTCATACAGAAATTAAATTACATACCTTTTTGTCGGGCAATTCACATTTATCTTTAGGAATCAAATCCAATTCCTTTCCCATTAATACCTGCATATCCTACTAAGCAACAATATTCAATCATAACCTTTCAAGTCCTTTCAAACATTTCCTCACATATGTTTTCATATCCATTTCTATTCAATTAGTTTTCCCCACTACAAACAAATTCAATTTACTTTAAATCTTGAATGTTAGATTTTATCTCTCAAGCATATCTGATTCATATTAGTTTCATTTACTAATTTACTTTAATTTCCAATTTGAAATTGGTTTGTCGTTAACAAAAATTTTCCCAAAAACTTTCAAAAATTTTCTAACTCCCAAAATTTTCGAAAATTTTTGGCAGAGTCTCCTTTGTATGGAGGAGCTTTTCCAATTTAACAAGAGATATAAATATATATACATCGACCCACCCGGTCGGGAAAAGCAAAAATAGTTCATATTTCCTATTTTTATTGCGTAGGCGTACCTTATTTAGTATTTTAAGCAAGCAGCTTATTAATTTTAGCAATTAGCGCAATCCAAATCAACCAAACGGCTCCCTGGTAAACCAAACGGCTCCCTAATACCTGTACTTACTCAATTTAGATATGTAAGTGCCATATATAAAAAAATTATTAGCATTTCACTTACTTTCAAAAGCTAACACATGTGTTACATACACAACAAGTGCCAAACGCTTCCCAAAAGCGATTCATATGATTTTAAAGCTTATTCAATTGTTTTCAACCAAATTTATATGCCAGTTCATTCAATTTTAATGACTTGCAACTCAATTCCTTACATACAATTGATTTTAAATCCAAACAAGCTCATATTCACTTTAAATGATTCAGAATCAATTTTATTTAATCTCTATCAACTCATCGCATTTTAATTACTTTTATTTACGCCGAACAACAACCATTTTATGTAATTTCGATGATATTCGTTTAATAGAGTATCTATTTTAGTTTATAACTACTTTAAATTAATTTTCAACTCACTTTATATTTAATTCTGTTTCATTTCTAATTTATTCTCCAACCATACATATGCATTTCATTTCGTCTCCGCATTGGTTTCATTTAAAAAAACTATTTCAAGGGCTTGACAACATTCAAATGCTTACACTAATACTCATTTCCCAAAAATAAATCTAACCCAAACTTTTTATAATATTTCATTTTTGCTCAAAGCCAAACTCTTATTAACTTTAAACTTAAGTTAATTTACTTTCTTCAAATTATTTCAACTTCATAACTTAAGTTCATTCCGATAACCCAAGTTCAATTAAACCTTTAATTTAATTTCTATTCAAGCAGACTTCATCCATTTATTATTTAATTCAATTAACCCATTTAAAATTTTAACTTTACTTACTTAATTCGTTTACAAATTTATTTTATTAATACAAGGCCATTCTCAATTGATTTCTATTCACTTGGGTTCTGTTTGCAACTCAAACCATTACTATTATAATCATTTTCATTTCATTCAACAACACTTCCATTTTACCTAAGTTACATGCACATTGCATTAAATATTACTTATAACACACTTAAATGTTCATTTGTAATTCGAACTGTCACTATTTCGGTCAAACTCTATTTATTCTTACAACATCTACACTTATTTATTTCATTATCAAATCCAAGTCAAATTCTATTCACAATTTGAATTCATTTTGAAACCCATTATCACTTACAACCCATTTATTTACCCTAGTTAAATTTTATTAATATACTCAACCAAATAATTATTTAGCCAATTAGTTTACTTTCGACTTCTAAATCAATGTTCGATTTTAATTACAAATCCACTTCATTAAAATTCCAATTTGGATTTCCTTTTTATTTCCCTAAAATTCTAACATCTTTATTTAAAAATTCTAGAAATGATTTTAAATTCACATCATACTAATAAAATAGCTTTTTATAAAAATACTTCTTATAACTCGATGTCTCAACCAGTCCATCCTTGTTCTCACGGAAATTCAGTCATACGTTGATCAGGCGTAGGACTGAAAATCTGTAAGTACTTGGCAGACTCATTTTCAACATCCAGTGAAAATACTTTGAAAATAATTTTATTGAAAATATAGAGAACAGTTTTTTTTTTTGAAAATATAGGAAATATCTTTGGTGAGAATGCTCTAGGAATCATCACCCCCATCCATGGTCGCAGTTACATTCCAGGGTTACGTTGCCATCGCAGCAAAAGTCCATGTAACTGCAGGCTCTCCGCGGCCTCTCAATTACGCCATGGATCCCACACAACAGATCATAGTTACATCCAGGGTTACGTTGCCGTCACATCAAAAGTTCATGTAACTGCAGGCTCTCAGCGGCCTCTGATTTTCGCTGTCGAAATGAAACTTCTCCACTCCTACACAGGTCGTAGTCTGCCGATATAAAATCAAACGCAGACTGTTGGCTCTCAACGGCACACACGACTTCTGCTATGTTATACCATAGGTCGCAATCTACTGATATAAAATTAAACGCAGACTGTTAGCTCTCAGCGGCACACACGACTTTCGCTATGGTATACACTACTCATAATCCTCAGGAACTAGTTTTGTCCGGACTCCTCACAGGATCAACTTTAGAATCCCCCCTTGGGGCTCAAGGCAGTACCACCCAGTGGCACTCCTGAGAAGTTCATTTCAAGGGAGCGCCTTTTTCCCCAGAGCCATCATCAAAATATTTTATACTATACACATATAGTATCTTCAAATCATACACCTAGTATGATATCATACAAAGCTCCTTTACACAAAATTGATTATCCCAAAATCGATAATTCTCAAGCCAGACTTTCCAAATTAAATATTGATTTTATCTAAAATCAAAAGCCTTTCAAAATCCAAAGGTTCCCAAAACCTTTTTCTCAATTCCTCATAAGATCTTTTATATATATTCAGATATATAAAATTTAAAAAAAAACTTTGGATCCTTTCAAACTTGTACAAAACTCCTTTTTATACTTCAAACATCTTCAAAAATCCTTTTCTTCCGACAATAACTTTATCAAGGGGAGCTTAATTTTATATATAACAAAGATATATAACTTTGTTTATTCAAAACCAAATATCCCAATTTGATTACTCTTTTCAATATCAATTTCATCCAAATCCGTACGATGTACACATATCATCCGTACGCTATACAAATTTGATCGCTCACTCGATCACACAATTTCATTTCCGAACTAGTATCGTCCACCCGACTTCCTAGTGCGGACACAGATCTGGTTTCCTGATTAGAAACCATCATTCTCCTTGCATGGCCATAACTATGATAGAGAATATCCAGAACCAATCAACAATCCATATCCAGGTTCGCCGTCCAAAAATCAAGTGAAAAATCCCAACTCGGATCGATAAACTATCTTGAAATTATGTGCTCGAAACTGGATCAAATCACTATGCGAATAGAATAATATACGTACATCCTACGTATTTATTTCCATTGATTATCAGCCAAATCGATTTCCTTTCTATTCACATTCACTTGAATTTTCACTCACTTATTCCCATTTTCTCTTAATCATTTTCTCTTAATCCCCATTTGGATTATTACTTCAATTCTTATCTCAGTTGTGTATTAAATCAATAACAGTTTGAACTCCGACCAGTTTATATTTAGAAAATAGCTTGAAAATCTTAAAAATAGATAAGTAGTTGAAAAATAATGATTAGTTTGCAAAATAGCTGTAAAATAGTTAAATAGTTTCAAAAATTTTAGATAATTGCAAAATAGTTGTAAATTAGTAATTAATTTGTAACATAGTTAAAATATAGTAATGAGTTTTGAAAACAACTGAAAAATGGTTAAATAGCTCCAAAATAATTATAAAATAAGTATAAAATAATTTGGCTTTAAGAAAGAAAAGTTGTATATATTTAACAGCTTAGAAAAATAAGTTTATATCAAAACAATTTATATTGAAAATAGTCGAGAGTCAACTGTTCACTTCTCCGACAATTCAAATTAAATTTCCATTTAAATTGACCCACTTCCGATTCAAATAACTCCAAATTCCATTGGACTTGATTAATCCCAATTCAAGTTGAATCAATCTTGATTCCTTTCCCAATTTAAATCAAATTCTAGTTGATTTTAATCATGTTCGATTTTAATTTTATTTTCATATTATTCCAATCAATTTGAATTATTATCAATTAAACCCATATCAAATTCAAATCATTTCAATATAATCCAATTTAATTTCCCATTTAAATTTTAAACTTATACATCTTCAATCACCAATCCAATTAACTCAAACCACATTTCAATTTCAATCTTGAATTTTAAACTATCTCGAATTATATATATTCGAATTAAATTCTCAAAGATTGGTTTACCCTTTTAAACCAAATTACTTTTATTCAAAGTTTTTAATCGATTTAATTTCTGAGTTCAATTCTCAAAATTTCGTTCTATATTATCTTTACTTATGTATTTCAAGGTTCAAATAAGAGTTCAATACTATTTTATTTTAAGAATTTTAATTTATTACTAAATTTTATCTTCCAGCTTGAAGCCGGATCTTAAACAAGTTTATTTAACAATTCAATTATTCAAATTTATTTTATTTATACAATTCCATTCTCAAATTAAAGATTTTTATTAAAAATAGGATGATATCATCCAATTTATTTTAAAACGTTCATCTATTTTCAAATTTTAAATCTCAAACCCCTTTTGAGATCACACACATTCCCAAAACCATTTATCTTTCCAAGTTAAATTCCAATTTACTTAATCCAATCAACCTTACTAAATTTGAATTCCCGCTTCAAACTTTAAAATTCTTTCCCTCTTATAAGTTCAAAACTTATATCACTTTGGGTTTTTACATCACACTCCAGGGAAAAATCAATACTCAACCTCTTAGAGTTTATTTCAAATTATCTTTGATATCATGTATATTCATACATACATATTTATTTCTTGGCCCTCCCAGCCATGTTTTAAAATTTTAAACCGCCCTTGGTTTTAAATTCAAATCAAATTTCAAACAAACCATTGTTTCCAACAAGTCTCAATTATCCAAATAATACTTATTTATTATTTCTCATTACTTTGAAACAAAATTTTCAAATTCCGGGATCAGATTTAGAATTTCATTTTCAGTCACTTAAATTTTAATTTAGTTGTATTTCTATTTCTACTTGATTTAATTCCAATTCAAGACTTCAATTTGGTTGTATTATATTACATCTTAATTTCCATTTCAATAAATTTAACAACCAATCGCTTTAATATTAATTAGAAGGAAATATTGCTTTATATATCAAAATATATTTTATATAAAACCATTTAAAACCTTTATATAAGAAAATAACAAGTACGCTCTCTCATATATATATATATATATATATATATATATATATATATATCCTCAACTCATTCTAGAGTACTACAGACTCTATTAAATGAGTAATCCCCACCAGAGCCAAGATTCTCGCTTAATCTCGCTCTGATACCAAATGTAACGACCCAAAATTTTCTAACCCGAAAATTCCAGATAGTTATGAAAAAGAAGAAAGAGATAGAAGAAGAAGAACAGAAACACCAAACATCTCACATTCGCAGCGGATAAGATATAATAATAAATAATAATAGCTTATAAAGAATTTTATATCTGTTGATTACATTAATATACATCAGAGTTTTACATATATACAGTCACTGAATATATATACAATTACCATGTCTCAACTTAACAATAATATAATACAGCGGAAATACTCTATGCGCTATTGCCATCCAGCTCGCCCCTGAGCTCCAGAACGTACCTACCTGAAAATCTGTAATACTCGGTCTGACCCGAGCATTACACCAAAGTAACACCGGGTCAGGCTGGAAACCAGCGTGAGTAATCTCAATTTAATATAAAATACCAAAGCAAACAACTTATAAAAACCCGGGTATCTTGTATCAATTAAACAATTCACAATTTGATATAGGCAACACTTATTCCACACATCAATTTCTAAGTACCAAACTTAGATAAAATATTCCAATTCACTTAAATCATTTCATTTCAGCCTATTGATTTCCACATATCAATTTATAAAAATTCGAAGTGGTTTCGGGTATTTCCTAATACCCGACCCCGGTCTCTTCAGGTCACAATCAAGACATCCCATACCATTCAATCATCCATACGAAAACTTGATCGTTTCCAATCTACTGCAATTGATTCTAGTTGAAATTTCTAATCTCAATCTCTTAGATTCCTTCATTTATCATTAATTAATTCCAAGTCAATTAACAAATCAACCCTTCATATTCATTTAATTAATCACCCTGGATTAATTATATTTTTTCATTCAAATAGTTATCTTTAATTAATTCCATAATATTAATTATTCTTAACCAAAGTCAATAAGAAATCTTAATTACTTCATGAATTAATTAACTATATTAATTACATGAATCCTTGATTTTTTATATTGATTAATTTCTCATAAATCAATTAGTACTGATAAATTGACCTTAACTAATCAATCTTTAATTTCGTCATTGATTATATAAATTTATAATTTCCCATTTACTTTTCAATTTTCCCCAATTTAATTTGATTACATTAAATAATTTGTCATTAATTAAACCACAATATTAATTACTCTTGATTTAACTCATCCTGTAATCACCTACCTTTTTATTTACTTCATTAAATAAATCAATTACTCCTTAATTAATCTCTTGATTTATTCCATAAAGTAATTATATTTTATTAATTTCATTTAGGGATTACCTAACAAACCACCCAATGATTATTCTAAATTGATTGAACTTAATTAATTAACATAAACCTTAATTAATTAATTCAACCCTTAATTATTCAACTTAATTTAATTACATTATAAATTAGTAAACTTAAATAATTAACTTTCTAAGTTAAAATAAATAATTCAACTTAATGAATCAAATTTTCTTAAATAATCGCTTTTATATAAAAGGGTGATTAGGTGAATTATTAAAAGCTTGATTGTGTTATTTTACATTTGAAACACAATTATCCTACCTTTTTTTTAAAAAAACTGTTTAAGCTTGCAAGCAGATTCAAGAACAATTGACCCAAAACACAAAACCTAAACAACCGGGCTAAACACACAAGATCACTGACATTCACAAGTCCCTAACAACAACACTTCAAGTCGTATAAGAATTCAACAGAAAATCGTACCCGAGGGAATCTCCATCTTCCCAAACTACTCGTTCGCAGATGCACCAAAGAAATATTTATCCAAACTAAAGCCTATAAAGAGAAAATAAAATTTAATTACTCACCGAAAATCGATCGCGAGCCCAGACAGTCGCCATCCCCCTTCTACAACTGAAATCGACAACGAGCAACTGCCTTGAAAGCCGCACTTCACCTCAAACCCAAGCCTTGCGACTTCGAGTCACGATGCCACTACTCATGCGAGCTTGAGTGTGAGCGCGCCCCTTTCCTTGCCGCCCAGTACGCCGCCTCTTCCTCGCACCGCTTCAACATCGACTTCCTCTTCTCACCTGCTCGCGAACGTACTGACCTCCTCTCCCTTAATCACCTTGCCGCCTTGAATCCCTTAGCTCGAGTTTGTGTCGAGCACGAATTGAAAAGAGGGAGGCGGTTTCCTCTAAGTTTCCCCCTTTCTTTTTTTTCCTTTTTTATAAAATGAGCTCGATTTCGTTTTTTTTTAAAGGGACGGGGAATAATAGAGGAGACGACATTTATTTGCATTCGAGCAACAGATTGTCGCTTTGATTTTTACTGAAGAAAAAGGAGGAAGCCGTTAAATTTTGTTCTGAAGATAGAGGAACTAGGGCATAAAGTAATAAAGGTAGGAGTAGCTTCTCGAACACGCCTGATTATAATATAATTAAATATGACAATATCTTGTGTTGCCTAACGCGAAATCCCGAACCCCGAATCAGACATGCCGACCGACGTTTATAAGGTTTTACCCGCGTTCCGATCACAATGGAACGTGTTTCGGAGGCGAATTTGAACGTACGTGCGAGTTACGGAATTAAATGATCGGTTTTAAATTAAATCGATCAAAATAAATCTAAGCATTTCGAGCTGCCAGGGTCAAACGACAACTCCGATTGTTACGAAAATTGAAATCCGATAATAACTAATTATTACGGATCCAATGGAACTGGTTTCGTCAAATTCCGAGACTGTGCCTCGGAAGGCTATTTTAAATATCGATTTAAACGATATATTATTAAAATTGAACAAATCACCTTTAATTTAAATTTCAACCATTCTATTATCGTCAGTCTCATCATGATAAATTTTATAAGTCTTCAAATTATTTAAAACAGGCTTAGAAATTTCTGATTCAACAATTTACCCAATTTCAATTATTAAATTCAGTATTTAAACTATATAATTCTATGATTTAATTATCAAGTAAATATTGATATCTTAAATTCAAGTTAAAATTAACTTCTAAATATTTTAAAATCAATTAACTATTCAATTTTAAATTGTTCAAAATTCTGGGTCGTCACATTAATGGTTTCTCAAAAGAGAAAGTAATTCAAATACATTAAGGTATAAAACCATTAAATGTAGTAAGTTAGTAACTCCTTCAAGGTTAAAAAATTGGAAGAGTAGGAAAGTTAAGAGATTTTTAGTAAAATAATTGTTCTTATTTACTCCAGTTTTAGTAAATTTGAAAATCTATAAAAAAAGAAGGATATTTTGAAACATGTGAGGGTATTTTTTAAAAGTCAAGGAAAAAGAAAAATGCTTTAAGAACAAGCAAGACATGTTTGAAAAAAGATGGCTTTGTGGGAAAATAAATAAGTTTTTGAAAAGATAATATTTAGAAGTTTTAATTTCTAAAGAAAAATTGATAAATACCAAACCAAATCAGACTTTTAAGTATAGAGTAGATAGGAATCATTTCCTAGGTGTAATGGAAAAAGTATAAGATTATAGCAGTAATTACTCTTAGTAATGATAATAGCAGTAATTACTCTTAGTAATGGTAAAATTCCCCGTAAGGTGTATAGGACACTAGTGACATGATATTAGTAAGATGATAAGAAACATGTGGTTGAGATAGGTAGACCTTAGTTGGGGAAAAATGAAAGGTAAAGAGAAAATTTCCCCAAGCTTATTTGTCTTTTTAGATAGAGACTACATAGATTGAAACTCTTATCCATTGCGGTAAATGAGACTTAGTTATTCCTTTTTAAGCATGGAATAGAAGAGATGAATAGATCCTATCATGGATAATACAGCCTAAGTTGGTAACAACTAATAGGTGGCAGGAGCATCATATGAGTTACTTGGATTCTTAGAGTAGTACCTTTCTGTGTCAAAGTGGACATGGTCCTGGACCTCCTTGCCCTAGTTGTTCACTACACCTATAAATTGAACGTAACTTAACCCTATCCTACCTATTTTCTCTGATTCGGCTACTATCATTTACAGCAAATTCCTCTTCTCCTTTTTCCTTTCTCCTCTGTCAATCAAATCTTTCACCAGATTTAAAAAATAAAATTAAGCAAGGAAATACATATAATAAAATTAGAGAATTGTGCAAACAAATCAGAGAATTTACAGCGTAAGAAAAAGGGAAAAAAGTGGAGAAAAGTGTAGCAAATTAAAAGGGATAGAGATTGAAGCTAAGGACGATAGGTGAGTGGATTTATTTATATATCTTTTAAGTTTACGATATATTATCTTTGGATTCCCATTTAGAAAATTTTATTCAGTAGTTAATCATATTAATTAAATTATGCTAAACTATAAGAAATCTTGTAGTTTATTTACAGTATTAGTATTTATATACTATTTTCTATGCCTTATTGACATCTTCTTCCACGTTTTGGACTTTATGTAGGTGTCAATTTTCTTTTATCCTTTCCTTTTACTTCGCGTATAGATTAGAATAGATTAAACGTAAATATGGATTAAATAATTAAAAATACTGAAATGAAGATGTAAAATAATAAAAGTTTGAGGAATTAAATTACTGTAATAAATTGCATTAAAACGGGAAAAGTTAATTTGGGAGTACATATTGGATTAATTGGTCAGTTTAGAGAATAGGATACATTTCCATAACTTAACATCTAAAAGATAGCGATAAACGCAACTGTAAGAATAAAAGAAATAAAAAGGGGAGCTAGTGTAAAATAGAGGAACCACTGTATTTTATACTACTCGAAAATAGTAAAAGAAATATCTTGCAGTTATGTAAATGGATTATAAAATTTTCATAACCACCCACATATAATAGAATTACTTCCTAAAATTGAGGACAACAAAGTAAAGTATGAATTGAAATAAGAAAATTATTAATCAAGAATTTGAAGCTGTAAAAATTAATGAGCCTAAGTCTGCATTTACTACGCAAGCTATTTGATTAGGAAACTATTATGATAAATGAATTATGTAATATTAGAGAATTAAAGAAAAATCTATATCATAATAAAAGAATGCAGATTAGAACAGATAAGAAACATTTGTAATTATATAACGGGCTATAAAAGAAGAAAAAGTAACAATTACAAGTAGAATTATAACATAGGTTATAATTAGGAAATAAGAACGAAAAAGCTTATCGTGAGACTTATAATAAATTGGTAAGCAATGGTAGTAGAGAATAACGGCAGAAGTTTAATTAAATAACTTATATTAAGTCAATAAGCAAATAAAACAGAAATGGTAAAAGAGGCTTATTTCTTTGAACTTAAGGATTTATATACTAAATTAAATAAGCAAGATAATAAATGTGGCTCATACTTATAGTATTCCCTATTAGATCTATGGCGATCTCACAATAATTAGAAGTGAGACGAGGGCAAGAATAAGCTAATTAAGTAGCCAACAAAATAAGAAAGCAACCAAAATGCAAATTAAAAGATTAGACTTAGGGTCTAGTAAAAGAATTGAAATGCGTTTGGAGCAGTGCAAAGGATGAAGCGCCTAACGAAGCGTTTCATCACGGATTCCAGCAATGGAGAAGCACGTTCAACTTAGAATTTTTGGGCTAGAAGGAAGTATGAGACTTCAAAGGGATGTGAGGATACTCTAGGATGGCCCTCTGGGTAGGCCTATCGAAGCTACATCCCTAGAGGCAAGTCTGTAGGCGTTCCATCAAGAGACTATGCCTTGACTATATTTTCATTGTAGGCCTAATGAAGCGGACCTTTGTAGGCAGTCGGAAGGGCTAGGTGTTCAGAGTAAGGCATTCGTATATCCAGTACTTACAAGTAAGGTGAAGGATAATCGCATGCGGATATTGGCGAGCATCAAGACCAAGAGCTATTTCGAAAAAGACTAGAGTTAAACCAACGGGCCAATGAATCTTTCACTATGAGACATTATATGGAGGGGCATCGCCAATTGGATATTAGATTGTTTGCAGTTGGGCATGACCACTTAAATCTTTAGAAGTCTTACGATTAGCTGAGGGGTGGCTGTATGGGGCCATAGTCACGATGAGAAAAGAGACAGACCAACTAGAATATCTATGTCTTAGGCCTAACGAAGCTGTCCTTTACAGATATAGAAAATCCCTGACTGAGTTTTGTACAAGGTAGACCTTGTTGGCGGGATTCAGAGAGTAGACAGAACGATTACGTATAGTCCTCAATGTATGCACTGGATGGTACGTTATGGATGTCCGAGCATTAGTATAGACTAGTGCGGATGCAGTTTCACATTTTCGTAGTAGACGACAGAACATTTGTATTGTAGGCCTTATGATCTGTCCTTTACCTATGTAGTCACTGAACACTATAGGAGCAAGACGATAGAGTCCTTTGCGAGGAGGATACGAAAGGTACTCTGGGTAGTACCTAGGACAAATAGGGTCATTGGACATATAGCTACATATATGTGTATATTAGTTATTAGGTTTTAATTTATTATGGAGCAGATGGGCATCGTTCGCGAACAGAGGCAAGAGTATTGTAACCTAATGAGCTTAACATAAGAGTAAATGGAAATAAAATTATATATGTAGAATTAAGCCTAGAAGTATATAATTTATTCATTCACCAGAACTTTTGTTCTAACCTCCTCCTCATAGCATCCTACATTTTAAGTAGATGGCAGAGACTTCTCAGCTTTACGACACTTACTTAGAAAGTGTTATTATCTGGGTGAGTACTTACTATTATATTTTAATCAATTTTGCTATGAGATAATTAATTGAGCTCTGGTATATTTATCTTTGCCTATTTGTAGGATACCAGATATCCAACTCGGGCTTCAGTGGGCTTGGTTTTTACCATTTTTGCGAAAAATCCAGACCGTTGGAATTTGTATTGTTACACATTGTCTGTAAGGCTATGATTTGTTGAGAAAACTTAAGGTCAGAAAACCAAGACAGACGAGTCCTAACGTCCATTATCTACAATGATAAATTTATGCTTTAATACAATTGATAAAATGTTTATCAATTAATATATACAAACGAACTGAATTGAAATTTGACAAATGGAAATATAATGTCCACTATTAAATTCATATTGCATATTAACGTTTCAACACCCATGCAAGATTTTTACAACTACTGAATATATTTATGGTTTGGTCACTTATGCATTTATTTCGTTAAGGCCATATGTTGCATTCTATGAGTTTTAAACTCTAAAAACAATACAAGACTATGGATATTTGATCCATATACAATTACATATAAATGTTATATGGTGAATAGTCAATGTTTGTAATGTATAATATTTCAATGAAATTAGTTCACTCGAAAAACCAAATAAACCTTAGTGCGAGATCGAATATTCAATCTGATTGATTATAAAAGGGATCATATTGTGTTAGTGTAACACAAAATTAAAAATACAAGACGGATATAAGAACTCGATCATTGAAATGTCATTTTGACCAGTTTACATAAAGTGCAACATATTCAATGTCCTTAAATGTTAAGTATAATTGAATGCGCTTTTGTAAAGTGTTTATTATGATATTGTAGTGTGATTTTCTTTTAAATAGCTTAACCATTTGAAAGGAGAACGAATGTATAAGAATAGACGTAAATTAAGATACTGTTGGGATAAAGAGAATGAGTAGTCACTTTTTCTTCATAGAGAAACATTGGAAACGGGAATTGTAATAATAATTGATACTTAATATTGGAATAAGAAATATGGTTTCTATTTGGAAATGTATTTTCATATAGAAATTTTTTTCTATGAGATTTATTTCTTTAAGCTCAAGATATTTGATCACGAACTCTCCACTGTAAATAGTTGCAGTGTATGAAATAAACAAATTGTATTAAGTGAATGATGGACCTCCGAATTTAGTATGCTATTATGGTAATGGTAAAAATAGTAGGAGCATTCCATATATCACTTATTAATTGCATCATAGTACAAAAATTATTTTCGTTAAACTTACTATACATTATTTATGAAATAATGATTATTCTTCGGTGTGGACTAGAAAAATAGACATAGTCATATTTCAATATGGATATTATGAATATTCTTTATGAAATCAAACTATAATATGGTAATTTTTTATAACAAAAGTGATGCATTGGAAAATACAAAGCATCTAATATTATTTATGGTTGTTTTGGAATTACAGACCAATCTGTAGTTTTGAGAAATAATTTTATTGCATGATTTTGAATCATGTGATACTTGTTAATTATATCTCAAACAATGAAGTGTTATGCACCTATTTAGTGGGAGTATCATAAGAGTTGATGAACTCTTTGGATTGATACATATTGATATATGCAATTGTAATTCTATAGATACCAAAATAGTTTCATGTACTTCGTCATATTCATCGATTAGTTATCATCGACATGACATGTGTATTTGATAGCGTTTAGTATGTCTATGGTAAACTAATGGAATATAAAACAGAAGTAATAAAATAACATGTTATAGAAATTATTTGATTTGATTGAATGAGTGAGTACATTGGAAAATGTTCCAAACGTACCTGAACATTCAATCTCAAAATTACTCCTCCATGTGATACATAATGATGCATCGATATTGAGTAATCGGACTTTGTTGGACAATGTATAATTAGTTATGAGTGAAGTTGAGTTAGTTTCTTTCAATACGGTAATGTACTTAAGGGTAGTACACAATGTTAATATAATTTCAACTGAATAACAGTTTATAAAATTTATAAGATAAGGGTTTATAAGAAACTCCAACATATCCTAGGCCAAGAAATTGGCAAGTTATGCGAGTCGAAAGATTGCACGTAGTAATTGTTCATGAGAGATCTTGAATGAATCTCCCCAAAAGGAATTTGAAAAGATTGTCATTGGATGACGTATTTATGTTTCAACATAATTTTTGTAAACTAAACCCAAATCAGTTTTATAAATAAAGAAATTCCTATAACGTTTATGAATACATATTCTATTGCACTGAGAAACAATTATTGTATCAAGATATACCAACTTCATTGTGAAGAAATTTATTTGAAGAATTATTGGTGGTAAGATGGAATTGGATACGATCCATAGATAAAACTTACTATATGAGATGAAATGAAATTAACTACACTAAACGAACACATAGCATCAGAATGTCTAATAAGTATTCTTACTCATCGAAGAGAAACTATGAGTTTCTTATTAATGTCGAAAATATATAATCCAAGATTATTTAACTAAACCATTGAGGGTGTTAACCCTATATGGTATGATGCACAAATTCGAAAGAATTCCAAGTACACTATCAAAATATAGATTTTGATGGTCGTTACTGAAGGGATATGATCCATCAACCACGACTGTGCCTTTATGATTAAGACTATTGTAGTTGGAATTAACTGAGCAATGTTGATAAGAATAATATCGCAAATTTCAATTGTTGAAATTAGCATAATATATTCTATATTCAACATGTTTGAGTCAATTCATATTTACTCACAAAATTATCGCTTGATAAGTCCTAGTGTTTTGGTACATATGTATTCAAACGGAAAATAATAAATAACGATTTAGAGTAAGTTGTTTAGACAAATTAACCAAAAATGTCTCAAAGTCAGTGGGAGCAATATTGAGTTTGTGAGTTTTTGGATATGATCCAAGAAATGATGCAAAATTATCATTCAATAAGCATCAAGATTGAATAAGTATTTTGATAGAAATATCAAATAGCTTGATTTTCAATCAAAGTGTAGAGGAAGCGTGTGTTCATAAGAACGAACGTTAAAAGGTACATTGATACTTCTAAACTGTAAGCAAACAACATATTGTTGATTTGACGATGTACTTGTGTTAAAATCAGCCTTAGTTGTTTTAATAGAACATTGGATTAATAAATGATGACTTTTATAGTAAGTATAAAAGATATTGGGAATATCCTAAATCAATATGCAAAGACACCTTGTTAAAATTGTTTAATACGGAACATGTGAGATTAGTTCCTTATGCATTGGCAATAGGAATTATTATACATATTATGTTGTCTACGATAAAGTGATTTGTTTATGTATTTGGTATATAAAGCAAATATCAAATCCAAATTGATATCAGTAAATGATTGTTTGAGGTGTTCTCGTGTATTTATGAAAAATTAAAGAATTGTTTACAGAAATAAAAACTCCTTATTAGGGAGTGTTCGGACTCAAACATCATAAGTGATATTAGGTATAACACGTCAATAATAAATTCAAGTTAAGAATCTTTAAGTTGGAAACGTTCCAAATAAAAGACCATGGCTGATTCAATAATTAGGCTAAGTATATTGCCTTGAATATTGTAGCAACAAAAATAATGTATACAAAAATATAAGTGCCCAAATTTATAACTGAGTTGATTCCAAATGTTGAGAATCTTATAACATTGTTATATGATAATAATGTCGTGATATGATTCGTAATAGAACTTAGAGCTCACTAAAGGTCGAGATACATAATGATTCGTAGTATAACTTAGAGCTCACTAAAGGTCGAGAGACATACTCTGAATTATTCCATGTGATAAAGCAATATATGATCGTCGGAGAGAGTTGATTGACAGAGTAGGTAAGTGAAACATCATAGCATACCCATTCACAAAGGGACTGACCAACTTGGTTTTGACAAACCGGTTAGAGAAGTTGGAATAAGATTCCATAATTGACCCTAATTGAAGTGGGAGATTGATAGAGTTAGGGGTATGTTCTAGGGACAATTATGTAATTTGTTACATATATCTAACTCGTTGAACAATCTTGTTCACAATAATGGTGTTTCTTTCTATTATATACTTGATATAATGTGGTTATATTAATTAATTAGTTTAATTAAAAGTATATTTAATAGAAAATCCATAAATGTTATATTTTATGATAGTAGTTACAAAGTGTTGTAACCATGAGTAATTTACCATAATAAAAATTAATTACCATTTTAAATATCCCTAGCCAAGATGCATCGAGACTGGATAGCGGTGTATCCATTGAGACTAGAGTATGTAACACTCTCTAAATGTTGGACAGCGATTTTACTTACGACTGTTGGAGGTACCTAGGGGTTACATAATTATAGTTATTGGATAACTATGGAACAATTCACTCTGTAGTTTTGTGTTAGTTAATATAACTAAGGTCAAACAGAAAATATCGATGTGACTGATTTACATAGTTCTCTCGACTTGAGAATATTACGAATCTTCAATATGAAAGCTCTGCTTTGATTATAGTCAAATCATGGCATGACGTTCCATCGAGTGACCATAGTTAGGTCGAGTGAAAGTATTGGAAGTGAAGCACTATTCAAGAGAGGATTCGTCTTCTCGGTTATATGAGACTAGTATCATGGTCAACTCAAATTAACTCAAAAAGTCAATGTCTCTGGCCAGAGCATTTTGGCTAATAATTATTATTATTATTACTGATCTAAGGACTTTGTGTTTGGACTATAAAGTTGAATGTGGATGACATTGAAATTTTGACCGTTACCAAATTCCATAAATCCAAAGTGATATAGTTTTGACGAAGAGAATTGGTTTAAATAATTGTCACAATTAGGTGCGGCTTATAATAAGTAAAATTGGATTTTACCTAAAAGATGTATAAGCGATAAATTGGCCAAAATGTCACGCCACCTGCAAAGTGACGTGTGAACATTAATATTCAAATAGTTCGATATTAATCGCTGACTAAATTTACACATTTGAGTCGCACAACCGTAGTAATGAATGCTTCGAAAACACATGATTTAATTAATTGATAACCATTATTAATTAATAAATTAATTAATATTTATGAAATATTAATTATTAAATTTTTGTTAATTTTATTTATTTGATTTGTTTGAATCCATTAGTATTTAATAAAGTACGTACATAAAAGTTATGTATGTACGTATCGATATATGATATTGATAAAATACTTAAATTGGATTAAATAGATTAATTATTAAATGAATTTAGGAATATTTTAAGGCCCATATAACCTTATTCATAGAATGTATAAGAAAACTAGGCTTAAAATCCAATGGTTGGATCTAGAAAATGGTCGGAGGAGGTTAAGGAAGGATCCCTCTATAAATATGTTACCTTCCATTCACTATTCTCTCTTTATCACTCTCCTTCTAGACTCTATCCTCCATCTTCATATTCCTACCCTCTTGGCCGAAATTTCTGTGTATGTTTAGACTCCATAGGCCCATTAAAGATCCAAAATGGCTAAATTTTTTGAAATTCACCCATTTCTTCCATTGCACGTTGGCCTAGTTCCTTCAATGGTGAGGCGTAGTTCGAGAAGAGGAAGCCGCCGGTGGTATCAGTTGGTGGTGAAGGTGATTGGAAAGGGAGGGGCAATGGAGGTACCATGCATCAATAGTGAAGTGAGTTCTAGAATGCGGCAAATTCAATTTGGGGAAGAAGGCCAAATGATGTAATTATGTTTATAATCAAAGTAATTAGTGGAATGAATTTATTTTTAAATCCCGTTGACTTATACTTTTAATAACTTATCCATAAGAGGTCCAATCGAGACATGAATTTTTGTATTGCACTCGTAATGACGAAAGCTTCATGATGGAACTAGTTTAGATGGATTTGGAGATGGCGGAAATTTGGTTTAAAATTGGACGTCGTTCAATTTTAGTTCCAAACCGAAACGGCTCGGGGGCAACTGGAATAAAGGTGAATTGAACTCACCTTTTTGGTTAACTAGCACGATATATAGTTGATTAAAATTATTAAATGATTGTTTGGATGATTTACTATATTTATTAGTTGGTTTAGATATATTCTCGCCCTTGGAGCGGATGAGACGCTGTTACGTTCCCATGTAAGAGTGGATGACCCTTTGTATAAGAATTCCGCTTGGAAGTAGTTGATTTTTATATTATTTGATTATATGTTGTATGTGATGCAAGAGGACAAGCTGGAGGGATCTAATAGGATTCCTCACACTGTTGATTCTCTTTTTCATATAAATTGGTATATGATGTGTTAGATGCATAAAAGATGACATGGATAATTTTCCCTAATTAGTGTTGTGGTAACACTAGGTCACATTTTTAATATTTTGAGACGTTATTAAATGAAGATTCGATTTTAAAAAGGGATTTGAGTGATTCAAAAATTATATGTGTTTTTACGGTAAAATTCTTGAATTACTAAGAGAAGGAATTTAATTTAAAACAAAATTTAAAGTATGATTTTTGGAGATTATAAATTAATAATTTTATAAAATAGTTTAATAGAGATTTTTGAATTGTGGATAAAGAATTTTAAATCTTAAAATAAGTCCATCTTTTATAATAAAGGGATATGGTTTCGAAAGAAAATAGAAAATTTTGATATAGATATTATTAGTTGTTTTGTATAAACTGAATGTATACAAATGAAGGAAAGATTTGTAAAATCATGTTTTGTTAATAAAAGTAAGGATTTATAAATGGTATCATAAATCAAGGGAAATTATTATCATTTCACAAATTAGTGAAATAAATCAAATGGCGAATTTATTTTAAGATATGGAAGTTTGTTAAGAAAATAGCTGACTCTATTTTAGAATCGACGGTGAGGGTAAATTTGGAAATTTTATGCGGTATTTTATAAATAGAAAGGAATTTATAAAAATAATCATCCATCTAGGGGAAACTTCAAACGGATGGTGATTGATGTTTTTAATGGAATTATGAAATGAGATTTATAAAGGAATAGAGTTATAAATGGATTTCATAAATAAAAGGGTTTTATGAAGGGAAGTTTCATAAAATAAAAGAAATTTATAAATATAGCATTATAAATATGGGAATGATTATGTGGAAAGTTAAGTACGAATTTTTATGAAAGAAAAATATTTATGTTTTAAAAAATTGTTTGTTTATACTAATATTGTTTTAAAGTTGGTTATCAATATTTTAAATAATTAGAATTTAACTATTTAATTACTAATATGATTTGAAATTAGGTATGATTATTTATCAATATAGTTTTGGAAATTAAATATTTTTATTTATTTTAATGTTGAAGATAAATTATTATTATTTATTTAAGAATGTTTTGGAATTTATTATTATTTTAAGATGTTTTAAAGTTAGAATTTATTTATTTATAATGTTTACAATTATATAATAGTGTTTTTAAGTAAATGATTAGAATTACATTATAAATGTTTTTAAGATTTATAAATTGGGTTTTGTAAGTATGTGGATTATAAGTGGAATCTTATATCGGGCTTCGGAAAACGTAAAGGAAGATGTACTAAAAAGAAAAGGGAGTTTTATAAATGATTTGTGGATTTAAAATGGAGTTTATAAATAATTTTAGAATTGAATAAGAAGGTAAATCTTCCCAAATGTCAGTGAATATACTCATACCGTTGGGATAAGTATATGGATATTTTTCCAAGTATTGAAATATGAAGATTCGTTGATATATATATATATATATATATATATATATATATATAACTTTGTAAAAGAATTTTGAGACAAATATTTACAAAGAAAAATTAATTGATAAAAGACAAATTAAGGAGGCTAGTGGTTGCTTATGTGCTTAACCATTTTGGTTTTCCCTATGGAATTAAATCCCCGGTTGAGAGTTTGTTATTCGATAGTTAAATAACCGACTAATCAAAATTGAACCCAAAATGTAACTTTGAAATATCTAGAAGAAACACATGACTTATATGGCACTGCCATCTCCAATGATGTTGTACTATGCGTATAAATCTTGTTTCGTTCTCTTAGAACAATGATAAGATAACCTATCCACTAACGATTAGGAGGTGATCTATGCCTTTGTCTTTGAATATTTATGTTCTAAAGCACTAGGGTTGAGTTTATAGAGAACTATCGAACATTGTTTCGAAGATACTAGGATCGGGTATGTTATTCGAAAACTACTTTGATCCAACTTAAGCGTTGCGAAGTGATGACATTTTGAGGATGATAGAAATTGAAGATGGAGCTCTCAAGTGTTTCATTTAGTCCCCAAATGAACTTGTATGGATGAATGTTGGTATTGCATTATTGCCTGGAGTGCAGTGTTAGCATACTAAGTGGGAATTTCTATATAAAAGGTAAAACATAGCCTCAAGCCTCATCAACCAGGAATGACTAAAACATGGGAGATGCAACATGGCTAAGTGGGTCGCTCCTAAGTAAGGTATGATCATCCTTATCTGGAGTTGCTATTATCTCTCATTTGTATGCTTAGAGCCCATTTACGGAAGGGTGATCACATTCGGTACTACCCAATAGGGGGTAGGCTGGTCCAATGTTGGTAGGGGATATGAGCGAAGTACTTCATGTTATTTTATCTAGAGATGCATCATAATGGACGGTACCCTAGTAGCCCAGTCATTGAATGACATCCATTCTCCATTAAGCGCCGTACGGACTTAGTTGTGCCCAACTATGTTGAAACGTGAGATGCAAGCATTTCGGCCATATTCATATTTTACCTTGACCCCTAGATATCATTATAATATAAATGGATTTCTATAGAAATTGTTTTGGTTATTGTAAAGTAAAAACGCGTTTGTGTTTATGTGCAGCGTGGTCTTATGAGATATTTTTGATTTTCAAAGGTTTTCTGGAACTTTAAAATCACATGGGCATGTTTTTCTTTTGTTTATTTTCTATATTGACTCTGATGTTATTTTATTATAATACTCGGTCAAACCGAGCATATTTACAGATTGCTTTTGGATGCATTAGAGCTTGGGAGATGAGTTAGAGGTCTGCATGAAGAATTCACGTAAATACTTATTTCCGCTGCTTTATTATTGGAATTATCAGCAATTGTGAGGATAAGTTATTATAATTATTCAGACTAATGATTATGATTTGTTATTGTACTCTAATTGGTATATGTATATAATAGTTTCTCTTTTGTAAAGATCGTTGATATTATATTATATATTGTTCTGCTGTGACTGTTAGATTCTGTGTTGTTTTTAGTTTCTTTCTCTTCTTCTTCTTCCCTCTTTCTTTTTTATTACTATCTTTCGTTCTATTGAATTTGGGTTGGACATGAATGGTTTAGTTTCAGCTTGAATTGTATGGATTGGCGGGTCGTTGGCGTTGGTATCTGAGCTTAGATTGAGCGAACACCTAGGCTTTAGTGGGAATTTACTCATTTGGGATAAGGTAAGCGAGACCCTAGGATGAGTTTGAGTGTATGTATAGGAGCGCGGATGTGTTAGTGACATAAAAATGTTTTATATTGTGTTAATTTATCTATTGAGTGGCCTATGAATTTTGGTCGATATATGAGATGCCATGATATCATAAGGGTTTTTAAACACTTAAACAAGGAAAACCGACATAGAATTTTTTTAAGAAAAATGAAATAATTTTACCCAAAATATTTTTTATCTATAAAGGAATAATTCTTCAGAAATTATCATAGTTATATACGGTGTGTTTGGTTATTAGTAAATGACAATATTTGATTATTATCGATTGTTGTTTGTAGTTTGTTGTTCTAATAAAAGTTATGATTATTATAATCTAAATAAAGATAACCATTTGTAAAATAACTTATATAAGAAAGTAAAATCTATAAGTATGAATTATAGAGTATTGATTATGGTTAAAATAAATCAACATTTGTAAAATGAATTACATAAGAGGTGAGATTATATAAAATATGTTTATAAAGGTGATTTTTAAATGGAAATTAAAGGAAATTGCTTAAGTATATTTATAATATGAGTTATAAACAAAAATGGATTTAAAGCAAGAAGTATGATCATTTAAATCCCATTGATTTTAAAAATTGTTTTTCAAAAAAATTTATAAAAAATAATAATAGTATTATTTTGAAAATATTTTGGTTAGAAATATTTTAAAATAGGATTTCAAAGAGATAGAAAGCACTAAACTCACTTCAGCTGTTGGAAAATAATTCTGATGATGACTACAACATCATCAATATTCATTTTCGAGTTTCTAAGTGATGAATGGCTACCTTACTGATTTTCCATTGAAGTTTTGTTTGGTAAAACAAATTTGTTTTAGATTCCAGAGTGTGTATGATTTCAAAATGATTTGACATAAATGGAGTGTTTAAAATCCTGAATATTTCAATCTAAATGTTTTGAGAAAATAAGATAATAAGTTTTTGAACTTTGAATATGATATAGAAAAGAAATAAGTTTACAACTTATGGATTTGAAAGGAATAATTTAGAACAAATTTCTAAATTTTTTGGATATGAATGTTAAGGAATGAAAATCAAAAATTGAGATAGGTAATTAAATTTAACTTAAGTTAAGATAAATGAGATGATTTCAAAATGAAATTTAACTCAAGTGGGATAATGAAATGAATTAAATGAAGTTAAATTTTATGTGTAATTAATTAATGAATGAACTAATGGAATAAATTGGTGAAATGGATTTGAATTTGAGTTATAAAATGGAAAGCAATTTAAGTTGGCTGATAGAGTTGAGTATGAACTTAAGTTATAAAGTGAAAATAAACATTAAAAGTGTTATATAAAATGTTTATAATGAATTTAAGTAAAAATTTGATGGAATGGTTCTTAAGTGATATTAGAATTGAAAGAAACATGCTAAGAGATAATGGAATGAAATGTTGTTAAACATAAATTTGATTTAAACTGAATGTAAACTAACTGAATATGAGTAATTAAATGAACGTGGATAAATTGGAAGTGGACCAATTTCATATTAATAAGAAATGGAAGTGTATAAATTGGATGTTAACATTTGTAAAATGCAAATCGAAATGGTAATGAATAAATTAGATAGATATTATTGTTCGATGGTTTCTTTTGTTAGATTTACTACATTTGCATGTAGTTATTGTATATTCTATATTATATAGTGATGTTGCTTTCTATAAACAAATTATCATCGGATTATTAAGTGATTAGTAGGTGAGGATGGCATATGCTTCTCGTTTGGAGCTTACTTTCGCATATTATTGGTTGTATATGCTTGTTAACATTAAAATAAAGTACATATCTTGGATTACATATCGTGCTTTTATATATTTTCCTACGGGATGCCTCATCCTTGAAGATGAGATGCATATTCGTGATTTTATATATATATATATATATATATATATATATGTTTGTATGTATGTATGTATGTATGTATGAATATATATTGTAAATTTTTATGATCGAGTCGTGCAAAGAAGATGTTGGCGAAATTTTTTGAAAATTAGGGCTTTAGCAAACTTTTGAGAACTTTGGAAAAATTTTGGTAATTAAAATTTGATTTTGATTTATAACATAAAATGAATGAATGGAAGGAAATTAGTTGGTATAAGTGAAGTGAATTTTAAAGAGCTAAAGTTTATAATCTATTTCAACTAATTGGTCTTGAAAAGTTAATGGGTTTAGAGCATTTTTCTTACCTTGGAAATTTCGGGGATGAAATTCTTTTGGGGATGGGTGAGAATGTGACGATCTGGAATTTTGATCATTTGATTTTGAAATATTTAATTGGTTTAAATATTAAAAGTATGGGTTTAATGTTATATGACTCAAAATTCCAAATATATGGATTAAAATAAAATTAATGTCTGAAATTCAAATATCGTGATTATTAAAATATTTGAATTGGATAATTTATATTTGATATGTGTCTTAAATACTGGAATTTCACATCGAATATCTAATAAAGGTATTTAATATCTTTATTTAACTCATTCTAATATAATAAACAATAATAATGAAAACAATTCTAAACTTATTTGGACTGGTTAGGATAAATAATCGAGAAATCGGTTTTTATATTTTTGTTTCTACGACTCGATTTCTATAGACGTATTTTTAATTTATTTTATTTAATTTTTATGTACGCATCGCTGTTCTGAGTGCGGCCATATGTTTATTTTGTTGATTCGGGGTCCGTACGTGAATGGGAAGTGGTGCGGGGAGATGTCGGAAAAATTAAAATTTATATAAGTCAACCACTTCATCCCCAAACATGTTGTCTGCTCCTTTTGCCCATTGTCTTTGTTTCGTATGTTAAAATTAGCAAGGAAAAAAAGAAAAATGAGTTTTAAAATTCCAAATCAAAGGAAATAAAATCCAATAAAATGTAAGGCCTTCATCTTTGGTCTTGTTTGGGTGAGAGTACGTGCTATTTTGTTTTAGAGGGATGTGGCTGTTCTTTGCATGATGAACGAAGTAAGCAGTAAGGAGTTTAAGCAAGCTATGAACTAGAGTACGGACTGTAGATCGATTGGGTTGTCCATTTGAGGAATGGAGTATGGGGATAACTTTTTCGAGGCTATGAGCAACTATCGCCAGAGTTTGGGGGTGCAGCTCTACGTTGGGGTCGTAGTCTTGCTAGGTCAAGTGCAGCAGGCGAAGACGCAATTTGTGTGGCGGAGTCGAGTGGTAGATGGTGGTGATGGCGAAGTGCATTTCGAGAAGAAGCAACCACTGGTGGTGTATGTTGGCGTGAAGGTGACTAGAAAGTGAGGGGCAGTGGAGGACCCATGCGTCAATAGTAAAGTGAATGGGAAGGAAGGCTAAATGATAATTATTTTTATAATTAAATTAATTAGTGGAATAGATTTATATTTAAATCCCGTTGAATTGTAAATTTAACAACTTATCTATACGAGGTCCAATCGAGACATGGATTTTTGCGTTGCGCTTGTAATGACGAAAGCTTCTTTATGGAACTGGTTTGGATGGATTTGGTAATAGTGAAATTTGGTATAAAATCGGACATCATTCGATTTTAATTCCAAATCAGAGTGCCTTGGGGGCAACTGGAATAAAGGTGAGTTAAATGCACCTTTTTGGTTAACTAGTATGATATATAGTTTATCAAAATTATAAAATGATTGTTTGGATGATTTACTATATTTATTAGTTGGTTTGGATATATTCCTGCCCCTGGAGCGGATGGGACCCTATTACGTTCCCATGTAAGAGTGGAAGACCCTGTATATACGAATTCCACCTCAAAATGATTGATTTTTATATTATTTGATTATATGATGTTTTTGATGAAGGGAGCTATGTTGGAGGGATCCAACGGGATTCCTCACACTGTTGATTTTATTTTTCATATAGATTAATATATGATGGGTTGGATGCCAATGATGACATGGATAATTCTCCCTAATTAGTGCTATGGTAACACTGGGTCACATTTTTAATATTTGGAAATATTATAAAATGAAGATTTAGATTTGAAGAGGGATTTGAGCGATTCAAAAATTATATGTGTTTTTATAAAAAAATTAGTGAATTGCTAAGAGAAGGATTTAATTTAAAACAAAATTTAAAGTACGATTTTGGAGATTATAAATTGATATTTTTATAAAATAGTTTAAATAGAGATTTTTGAATTATGGGTAAAGATTATTAAATCTTAAAATAAGTTGGTTTATTATAATAAGAGGATATGGTTTTAAATGAAAATAGAAAATTTTGATAGAAATATTATTAACCATTTTGTATAAAGTGATGTTGACAAATGAAGTAAAGATATGTAAAATCATGTTTTGTTAATAAAATTATGGATTTTTAAACGGTGTTATAATCAAAGGAAATTATTATCATTTAACAAATTGGTGAAATAAATCGAATGATGGATTTATTTTAAGATATGGAATAAATAAATTGTTGACTCTATTATAGAATCGAAGGTGAGGGTAAATTTGGGAATGTTAAGCAGTATTTTATAAATAGAAAGGAATTTACAAAGAGAATCTACCATCTGGGGGCAACGTTACGAATGATGATTGATGTTTTAATGGAATTTATGAAGTGAGATTTATAAAGGAATGGAGTTATAAATGATGTTCATAAGTTAAGGGTAATTATGAAAGGAAGTTCCATAAAATATAAGAGATTTGTAAATATTGCTTTATAAATATGGGAACGATTATGTGGAAACTTAAGTATTGATTTTTACCAAAGAAGAACATTTATGTTTCAAAAAGTTGTTCATTTATACTAATATTGTTTTAAAGTTGGTTATCAATATTTTAAATAATTGGAAGTTAATTATTTAAATTACTAATATGGTATGAAATTAAGTATGATTATTTATCAATATAGTTTTGGAAACTAATATTTTTATTTAATAATGTTGAAGATAAATTATTATTGTTTATTTAATAATGTTTTGGAATTTATTTATTATTATTTTAAGATTTTTTAAAGTTAGTATTTATTTATAATCTTTACTATTATATAATAGTGTTTTTAAGTTAATGACTAGCATTTATATTAAAAATGTTATCGAGATTTATAAATAGGATTTTGTATGCAGATGTGGATTATAAGAGAAATCTTATAACATGATTTGGAAAACGTAAAGGAAGATTTACTAAAAAGAAAAAGGAGCTTTATAAATGGTTTGTGGATTTAAAATGGAGTTGATAAGTGATTTTAGAATTGAATAAAAAGGGAAATCTTCCTAAATTCTAGTGAATATACTTATATCGTTGGGACAAGTATATGGATATTTTTTCAAGCATTGAAATATGGGGGTTTATGGGTGCGTGTGTGTGTCTATATATCTAATACTTTGTAAAACAATTTTGAGGAAAATATTTAAAGAAGTAAATTTAATTAATAAAAGATTAATTAAGGAAGCTAGTGGTTGCTTGTGTGCTTAACCATTTTGGTTTTCCCTATGGAATTAAATCCCTGATTGAATGTTTTACTATTCGATATTGGACCCAAAACGTAACAATGGAAATATCTAAAAGAAACACGGGAGTTATATGGCACGGTCATCTCCGATGATGTTGTACTGTGCGTATAAATCTCGTTTCGTTCTCTTAGGACAATGATAAGTAAATCCATCCACTAATGGTTAGGAGGTGATCTCCGCTCTTATATTCGACTATTTATTTCCTAAAGAACCAAGGTTGAGTTTACCAAAAATTATTGAATGTTGTTTCAAAGAGACCGGGATCGGGTATGTTATCCAAAAAAACACTTCGATCCAAATTAAGAGTTGCAAGGTGAAGACATATTGAGGATGATGGAAATTGAAGACGGAGCTTTCAAGTATTTCGTTAAATCCTAAGATGAACTTGTATGGATGAATGTTGGTATTCCATTGTTGCTTGAAGGACGACGTTAGCATTCCAAGTGGGAAGTGCTAGGTAAAACCTAGCCTCAAGCCTCATCAACCGGGAATGAGTAAACAGAGGAGATTAAAAAAAGCTAAGTGGGTCGCTTCTAAGTAGGGTATGATCGTCCATATCTAGAGTCGCTATTATATCTCATTTGTATGCTTCGGGGACCATTTGCAGAGGGATGATCATATTTGGTACTATCTAGTAAGTGGTAGGCCAGTCCTGTGTCGACAATGGATCCAGGCAAGGTCTTTGGTGCTATTTTATCTAGAGATGCACCATGGCGGGCGATACCCCAGTAGCCCCGTCATTATATGGAGTTCATTCTCCAATAGAACAGTCCGGACCTAGTTGTGCCCAATTATGCTGAAACATGAGATACAAGCATTTCGGCTTTATTCACATTTTACTTTGACACCTAGATATTATTATAATATAAATGGATTTCTATAGAAATTGTTTTGGTTATCGTAAGGCAAAAATTCGTCCGTGTTTATGTCGACGTGATCTTACGAGATACTTCTGATTTTCAATGGTTTTCCAAAATTTTGAAATCCAACTGGGTGTGTTTTTCTCATGCTGGTTTTCCAAACTGACTCGGCTGTTACTTTATCATAATGCTCAGGTCAGACCGACCATATTATAGATTGCTTTTGGATGCATTGGAGCTCATGAGACGAGTTGGGGGTCTACATGACATATTCATGTAAATGTTTATTTCCACTGCTTTGTTGTTGAATTATCAGAAACTGTGAGGACAAGTTGTTATACTTATTAAGGCTGATGACTTTGATTTGTTGTTGTACTCTGATTTATATATATATATATATAACGGTTTTTCTTTTATAAAGATCTTCACTATTATATGATATACTGTTCCACTGCGATTGTGAGATTCGGCGTTGTTTAGTTTCTTTCTCTTCCTCTTTTTTCCTCTTTATTTCCCCCAACTATCCATCTTTCCATTCAATTTGGGTCGTACATGTGTGGTCTAGTGCCAGCTTGAATTGTATAGATTGGCGAGTTGTTGGAGTCGGTATCAAAGCTTAGGTTAGGCGAACACCTAGGCTTTGGTAGGAATTTACTCATTTGGGATAGGGTAAGCGAGACCCTAGGATGAGTTTGAGTGTATATATATAAGTGCGTATGTGCTAATGATATAAAAATGTTTTATATTGTGTTAATTAATCTACTGAGTGGCTTATGAATTCTGGTCGATATGTGGGACGCCATGATATCTATAGGGGTTTTAAAACACTTAAACAAGGAAAACCAACACAAAATTATTTTGAGAATTGGAAAATTAAATAATTTTACCTAAAATATTTTTTTATGTATATAAAGGAATAATTATTTAGAAATTATTATAGTTATATATATAGTGTGCTTGGTTGTTAGTAAATGATAATATTTGATTATTATCAATTGTTGTTTGTTGTTCTAATATAAGTTATTGTTATTATAATCTAAACAAAGGTAAACGTTTGTAAAAGAAGTTATATAAGAAAGTAAAATCTATAAGTACGAATTATAGAGTATTGGTCATGATTGAAATAAATCAATGTTTGTAAAATGAATTATATAAGAAGTGAGATTATATAAATATGATTTATAAAGGTGATTTATAAACGAAAAGTAAAGGAAATTGCTTAAGTATATTTATAATATGAGTTTGTAAATAACAATGGATTTAAAGCAAGAAGTTTGAGAATTTAAATCCCATTGATTATAAAACAAAAGGTTTTATAAAAATAATAATAGTATTATTTTGAAAATATTTTGGATAGAAATATTTTGAAATAGGATTTCAAAGAGATAGAAAGCACTAAACTCACTTCAGTCGCTGGAAAATAATTCTGATGATGACTACAACATCATCAGTATTAATTTTTGGGTTTCTAAGTGATGAATGGCTACCTTAATGATTTTCCATTGAAGTTCTGTTTTGGTAAAACAAATTTGTTTTAGATTCCAAAGGTATAATTTGATATATAAAGGAGTTATGTGTGTGTGAGATTTCAAAATGATTTAAAACTAAATCGGATGTTGAAATCTTGAATATTACTATCTAAATGTTTTAAGAAACATAAGATAATAAATTTTTGAACTTTGAAGATGGTATAGATAACAAATAAGTTACAAATTACGAATTTGAAAGGGATAAGTTAAAACAAATTTCTAATTTTATTGGATATGAATGTTAAGGAATGAAAGTCATAAATTGGGATAGATAACTAAATTCAACTTAAGTTAAGTTAAATGAGATGATTTTTGAAATGAAATTTATCTCAAGCGGGGTAACAGAATGAATTTAATGAAGTTGAATTTGATGTGTAATTAATTAATGAATGAACAAATGAAATAAATTAGTGAAATGGATTTGAGTTTTAGTTATAAAACGAAATGAAATTTAAGCTGATTGATAGAGTTGAATATGAACTTAAGATATAAAGTGAAAATAAACATTAGAAGTGTTGTATAAAAAATTTATACTGAAATTAAGTAAAAATTTAATTGAATAGTTCTTAAGTGATATTAGTGTTGAAAGAAAAATACTAAGTGATAATGGAATGAAATGTTGCTAAACATAAATTTGATTTAAATTGAATGCAAACTAATTAAATACGCATAGTTAAATGAATATGGATAAATTGGAAGTGAACCAATTGCATGTTAATAAAAAATGGAAGTGTATAAATTGGGTGTTGACATTTGGAAAATAAAATCGAAATGGCTATGAATAAATTGGATGGATACTACTGTTTGATGGTTTCTTTCGTTACATTTACTACATTTGCATGTAATTATTTTATATTCTATATTATATAGTGATGTTGCTTTTTATAAACATATTCTCATCGGATTGTTGAGTGATTAGCAGTTGCGTATGGCGTTTGCTTCATGTTTGGAGCTTTCTTTCGCATATTATTGGTTGTATATGGTTGCTAATACTAAACTAAGGTACACATCTCAGATTACATATCATATTTCTATATTTTTCCATACGGTGTGCCTTATCCTCAAAGAAGAGATGTACTTTTGTGATTATATATATTGTAAATTTTTATGATCGAGCCGCGCAAAATAGACGCTCGTGAAATTTTTTAAAAATTAAAGGCGTTAGCTAATTTTTGAGAACTTCGGAAAAATTTTAGTAATTAAAATTTGATTTTGAGTTATAACTTGTCGTGAATGAATGGAAGGGAGATAATTTGTATAGGTGGATGAATTTTTTCAAAACATAGAAATTTTATAATCTTTTTCAACTAATTGGTGTTGAAAAGTTAATTAGTTTGGGGCATTATTCTTAAATTGGAAGTTTCAGGGACGAAATAAGGAGGGAAGAATGCAACGACCTGAAATTTTGGTCATTTCATTTTAAGATATTTAGTTGGTTTAAATATTAAAGTATTGGTTTAAAATGTTACATCACTCAAAATTCCAAATATATGGATTAAAATAAAATTAATAATTGAAATCCAAAGATAGTGATTATTAAAAATATTTGAATTGGAGAATTTATATTTGATATGTGTTTCCAATACTGGAATTTTGAATTGAATATTTAATAAATGGATTTAATATCTTAATTTAACTCATTTAGATGTAATAAACAATAGCAGTGAAATCAATTGAAAATTTATTTGCAACAGCAATGGGTTAGGAAAAATAATCGAAAAAATCTATTTTTATATTTTTATTTGTACAAGTCAAAATCTATTGGCATATTTTAAATTTATTTTATTTGATTTTTCTGTAGTTTTTAATTTGGAAAATATTTAAATTATCTATTAGATGTTTATCATCAAATAGCAGCATTTTGTGATTTTTCAAAATGCAATAACAAATGTACATTATTTTGTATAGAGGTCGCTTCGCTGTTCTGAGTGCGACCATATTTTTAGTTTGCCAATTTGGGGGTCGTACGTGAACGGAAGCGGTGTGGCGAGATGCTCTATAAGTCAACCACTTCATCCCCAAACATATTGTCTACTCTTTTTCCCATTTTCTCTATTTCGTACGTTAAATCAACAAGAAAAAGAAAATGAGCTTTAAAATTGCAAATCTTAAGAAATAAAATCCAAAAAAATGTAAAGCCTTCATTTTTGGTCTTGTTTGGGTGAGATTTATGCTGTTTTGTTTTAGAGGGGTGCGGTTGTTCTTTGTGTGATGGACGAAGTAGGTGGTAAGGAGTTTAAGCAACTTATGAGCTAGGGTTTGAATTGTGGATCAATTGGGTTGTCGATTTGAGGAATGGAGTGGGGGAATATCTTCGTCGAGGCTAGGAGCAGCTATCGCCAAAGTTTGGGGGTGCAGCTCTAAGTTGGTGGTCGCTATCTCTCTAGGATAAGGGCAGTAGGAGAAGACATGGTTTGTGTGGGGTAGTCGAGTGGGAGATGGTGGTGACGGCGAGGTGTGGTTCAAGAAGAGGAAACCGTTGTGGTGTCGGTTGGCGATGAAATTGACTGGAAAGGGAGGGACAGTGGAGGAACCGTGCGTTAATGGTGAAGTAAGTTCTAGAAGGCAACAAATTCAATTTGGGGAAGAAGGCTAAATGATGTGATTATTTTTACAATTAAAATAATTAGTGGAAAAAATTTATATTTAAATCTCGTTGACTTGTAAATTTAATAACTTGTCCATACAAGGTCCAATCAAGATGCAGATTTTTGCATTGCACTCATAATGAAGAAAGATTTGCGATGGAACTAGTTTAGATAAATTTGATGACAGTTGAAATTTGGGCTAAAATCGGACGTCGTTCAATTTTAGTTCCAAACCGGAATTCCTCGGGGGAAACTGGAATAAAGGTGAGTTAAACTCATCATTTTAGTTAACTGGTATGATATATAGTTGATTAAAATTGTCGAATGATTGTTTGGATGATTTACTATATTTATTAGTTGTTTAGGATATATTCCCGCCCATGGAGTGGATGAGACCCTATTACGTTACCGTGTAGTGCAGATGGCCCTTTGTATACGAATCCCGCCTCAAAGCGGTTGACTTTTATATTATTTGATTATATGTGGTATGTGATGCAGGTGGATAGGTTGGAGGGATCCAACGAGATTCATCACACTGTTGATTATATTTTTCATATAAATTGATATATGATGTGTTGGATGCCATAAATGTGACATGGATAATTTTCCCTAATTAATGATATGATAACACTGGTAACATTTTTAATATTTTGAATATTATAAAATGAAGATTTAGTTTTAAAAAGGGATTTGAGCGATCAAAAAATTATATGTGTTTTTGTAAAAAAAATCTTGAACTACTAAGAGAATGAATTTAATTTAAAATAAAATTTAAATAACGATTTTTGGAGATTATAAATTAATAGTTTTATAAAATAGTTTAAATAGATATTTTTGAATTGTAGGTAAAGATTTTTAAATCCTAAAATAAGTCCGTCTTTTACAGTAAAGGGATATCATTTTAAAAGAAAATGGAAAATTTTAATATAAATATCATTATTCGTTTTGTATAAAGTGATGTTTTACAAATGAAATAAATATTTGAAAAATTATGTTTTGTTAATTAAAGTATGGATTTATAAACGGTGTTATAAATGAAAGGAAATTAGTATCATTTCACAAATCTGTGGAATAAATCAAATGGTGTATTTATTTTAAGATATGGAAGTTAGTTTAGAAAATAGTTGACTTTATTTTAGAATCAAAGGTGAGGGTAAATTTGAGAAAGTTAAGTGGTATTTTATATATAGAAATGAGTTTATAAAAAAAATTATCCATCTGGGGGCAATGTTAAAAACGGATGGTGGTTGATGTTTTTAATGGAATTTATGGAAAAAAAATATAAAGGAATGAAGTTATAAATGACGTTCATAAATAAAGGGGTTTTATGAAAGGAAGTGTAACTACCAGGAATTCTACTGCTTTGATTTGTGAATATTTAATTGTTAGTGCCAAAATTGGTTACTAACACCCAAATGTAAATGAAAGCACCCAATCACAGTCACTGATCACAGATAGAATGTATGTAGAGAGTATAAATATGAAGAATAGTAAAAATTAAAAAGAATGCGGTAATAACAAAAGATTTATAGCGGTTCGGCTAACTTCGGCCTGCGTCCACTCACTAAATTTCCTTTCTATTGATATCTGAATCAATTACAGTTTTAATCCACGGTTTTTAAAGCAATAATGGTAGAGTACCCTTAATAGGGAAGAAGAAGGAAAGCTGAATGAAGATCCCTTTTCTAAAGCCTCGCCCGCTGTATTTATAGGCAAAACTTGAGTTATTGGGCTTCCTGAGTAGTACGGGCCCATCAAGGCTATAGCCGAACCAGACACACCGACCTAGGCAAGCCAATCCACATCCACCAACCCATGTATGTCGACCCTGCTGCCGACCGAACTATGAAGGCCAAACCGCTTAGGTCCGACCCACATGTCCCAATTCCCTTGAGGCCAAACCAATACATTATGCCGATCCCAAGTACTTCTGGTATGTCGAACCCCTCTCGTTTCCTACAACCGATCCCATGCCTTCATAGCCGAACCGAAGCTAGTATGAAGGCCGACCCAGAGTCAAGCTCCAACATGCCGACTCACTTTAACGAACCCACTCTAATGTCTCCCACTCTAATGCCGAATTAGGCCCGACCGAACTACCTTGGCCGGCCCCATCGAGGCCGAACCACCCATGCCGACCCTATGCTAGTTTCACCGTAGCCGACCCAGAGACCTCCATTTAACGACCCGAGTCCATCATGGAGCCAACCATAATTTTCGACCCACACATAATGCCGACCCACTCATCATGATCGAATGACGTGACCTTCCTTCCTTGACCGAGCGGCATCTACTGAACCACCTGGGCCTAGCCATATATTCCAACCTGTGTTATCCTTCATACCTCGACCAAACGGCATGGTCGTCCCTCCTTTGATCAAGTCATACATATTGAACCATCCCTGACTGACCGTCTATCCATCCAGCTGGCTTAAACCCATAGTATTCCGATCTCGACAAACGAGCATTCGATTTTAGTTAAATCCGCATATCTACGGCCTTGCCAAAAGGCTGGTTAACATTAATTAATTGTTAATATTCAGTATATAGGTTTTAAATAAAATTCTTTTAAATAATTAATAATGATAGTGAAATAGTTTTTAACATCGGTTTACAAAAATATAAAGTTCGATGAATAATAGAAAATGTGACCGGAATTCGTTTTTCGAATTTTCGACGTTTCATCGTATAAAAGTTGTTTGAAATGTTGTGTGTGTGTGTGTATATATATTCAAATATATGAAATGTTATAAACATATATTAGTAATTTAATTAGGGTAAATATAATTAATTAAGTTAAGAAAATGATGATGTGACATTTTGGCAACTATAATAAAGAAATAAAAGGAAAATGTCACATCGAAGGGACATGAATTGACATGTTGACAACTTGAGTACAAGCATTAAATGGCATAGTAGCTTGATGTGAAAGAGGAAAAGCTTTGGTGGCATTGATAAGATGGGAGGAGGAGGACATGGTGATGTGGCATTCATTGAATGAGGGTAAAAGATGAGGGGTGGTTTAATAATTCAACATGTTAACATAATATATAAACTAAATTTCCTAATTGTTATTTCATTTTCTCATTCTCTTTTCCATTTTAAAAACTTTTATAAGCTTAGGAACAAAAATTCCATGGCTTTTCTATTTATTTTTTAGGTTTTAAAGTTTTTAAAAATCAAAATCTTACTTTAAAAACTTGGTTTTAATTCACTTGTTTTCATCTCAACTTTCTTCATTTTTCCTCCTACTTCATTCGGTCATAACTTTCTCCACAGTAAACTAAATAAAGATGTACTTTTGCAAATCGTGTATATTTCTAGTGGCTACAACTTTGTAGTTTTCCCTTTTTTCTCATTTCGAGCTTAGATGCTCCAAAAATTCATTTTTTGCAAGAGTGTTTTTGAACCTAGATTTTGATGTCCGAAAATACCCCTCACTGTTTTGGCCACAACTTCCTCAAAATTTAACATTTTTGAGTAGTTCATTTTTCAAATGATAGAGGAAAGAATAATTCAAAACTTTTTTTTGACTATTTTTTCAAAATCCAAGAGAAAAGGGTCCAAAAGCCCCCAGCTTTCCGAACACTAAAGTATTTCAAGTTTTCAAAACCTTTGCTGAGTAAACTATGAATTTTTGGGAAATTTTTTACTTTTATGTTAGTTAATATATTATGTGATGTGATGGTCGATACTAGTTAACTTATCATGTGATGGTTATGTGTGTGTATGTGTATGTATATACTTGTTGCTTGGATATGTAAGGACATTAGACTTGAATGTGAAGTCTAAATGGTTAAAGATTAGATCTTGCTTATGTTTGTCGCATGATGTTATCCTGAATTTTATGGTTGTGTATGGACTTTGGTATGTAATGTATAAGCTAAGAATTTATAACCCTTGTAGGGTATTGGAGAATTTGGCATCTTGTGTAAAAAAAACTTATGGTTTTAGTTTCTAAAAATCGAATATTTGGTCATATTTAAATTTGTTTTAGTTTTTAATACTTATTTTTGTGTTTAGAAAGTTAGTGAGCTTTAAGCTAATATGTTCAGAAGAAGGATAGAAACAAGTTAAAGCATATGGGTATCCATATCGATAGTCGTTATGGATGCAGTTCGCTTAAAATTTTGATTTTTTAAAGTTTGGTTTTCATAATTCAAATTGTTTTGTGAATATTTTATAAACTAAATAATGATGTACATAAAGTTAATTAAGGATTTAATAATTATTTGTTAATTAATTGGATTTTAGTAATTGATAATTAATTAAATGTTAATAAGGTTTATTATATTTAACTAAATAAAGATTAGTTCTTAATTAATTATTTTTCAAAGTTAATATTTATTTTAATTAATTATTAATTAAGTTAATTAAGTATATGTTAAGTAAATTGTTTATATTTAATTTATCATTATTAAATACGGGATTAATTATTAATCAAGGGTTTAATTATTTGATTAAAGGTTTAATATATAATAAATTATTTATTAAAGGTTTGATTTATTGTTTAAGTTTAATTAAATATTATTTAATTAATTAATTGAGATTAATTAACATTTAATTATTAACGAAAGTTTAATTAATTATTTAATAGTTAATAAAGGATTAATTTAGGTTTAATTAATAGTTAATTATTATTCGACTATTTAATTAAATTAAGTCATGATTCGCTTAAAATTAATTATGATTTAAATAAGGATTTAACTTTTAATTATATATTTTTAAAAGGGTTTAAAAGTTTTAAATCCTTTGCTTTTCAAAAGTAAAATTGTTCAAAGGTACTTCTTTTTCAAAGAAGGTTTTGAGTACAAGTGATTCAAGTGCTGATACCATTAAGAAACCATAAAATTGTGAATGAGTCATAATATAGATTGTTGGGTTGTGTGGACATGTGTTAGCATAATAAATCCTCATTTTGCTATAAATTGATTGGTTATTGGTTTGTTTATGGACCTGTGTTTGTAGGATAAATTCCCGTTCTGTTATGAATTGGTTGAATTGTTTGGACATTTGTTTAGCGGGACAAATCACCACCATTCTATTATGTTATTTGGATATATATATATATATATATATATATATATATGCTTGTTAGTTTATATTGACATGTTATTCCTTGATTTGGATATGAGTGTATTTACATATTTGTTTATTTATGTAAATAACTGTTAAGCAATTGAAATGGAAATTGAATGGTAACTTTAAATAGCACCATTTGGATTGCTAAGCCTCATTCTGAATTACTAAAGTATTTTTTTAAATTAGCTTTAATTCTTTAATCAATTTGGGTTTAAAGGTTATAAATGATTTTTAAATTTTATTATTATTTTATAAAGTTATTTTTAAATAATATACTGCTTTTATAAATATGGTTTAATAAATAAAAGGTTTACCTAAAGTGAGTTACAAATGATATATTGAAAATGATATTTTATAAAGGAAATTCTATTAAGGAATTATGAAGGAAGATTTTTAAATAGTTGTAAAAATAGAAAGAGATTTTATAAATCATTTTAGATATTTTTGAAAGACGTTTTAAATCAAGTTTGAAAATTGTAAAGAGGTTTGAAATGTGAAGTGAACTTACAAAAGAATTTGTGTAAGGAATAAGTGAATGGGCTTTATAAAATGAACGAGTTTTATAGTAAATAATGTTCTAAGAGGGAATGGTTTGGCCATTTAATATGGAATGTAAGAAGAGATAATTTTCCAAATGTTTTTTGGTAAATGTTTATATTGTTTTCCAAGTAAAAGGAATGTAAGGGGTTTGGGATAAGTGTTTTAGAAAAGATCCTTTGATAAAGTTTAATAAAGTGATTTTATTAATTAAAGATTAATTAATAAAGGCTTAGAGAAACCCATATGGAACTGAATAAATGTTTGATTGTTTGTTTATTTGGTAGTTAAATAACCAACTATCAAATCTGGAACTAAGCGTAACTTTGGAAATATCTAGGAGAAATATGGAAATTATATGATACAGTTACCATCGGTGGTGCTATAGTATACGTATAAATTTGTTTCGTTCTTCTAGGATAAATGTTAAGGAAAACCATCCACTGACGGTTAGGAGGTGAACTTCACTCTTATCTTTTATCTACGTAATTCCTAAAGAACCGAGGTTGAGTTTATCGAAAATTATCGAAAGTTGTTTCGAAGAGATCGGGATCGAATCTGTTATCTGAAAACCACTTTGATCCAACTCAAGCGTTTCGAACTAAAGATATCTTAAAGAATATGAAATCGAAGATGGAGCATTGAAGTGCAAGGGCTGCTTGCTACTAATCCTGAGGGTGATTCCAAAATGGATGTAGTAGAAGTAGTGCCTTCAGTTTCGTTCAAACCTAGAACAAACTTGTATGGATAAATGCTAGCATTGCATTGATGCCGGAGGGGAGTGTTAGCATTCCAAGTGAGATTTCTATTCAAAAAGGTAAAACGTAGCCTCAAGCCTCATCAGCCTAGAATGACTGAAAATCAGGGAAGATGCAGCAAGGCTAAGTGGGTTGCAGCCATTGGGATATGTTGTCATCCTTCTAGATACATCTACATATTTAAGGATTGGTTGTGCATAAAACCTCGATAAAAATGGTCGCAAAGCAACCAGGGTGATGACATATACGATACTATCCAGTAAGGGGTCTTGTGTTGGCAATGTATCCAAGCAAGGTCCTCTGTACATTTTCTAGACGTGTATTGTGATAGGTGGTACCTTAGTGCCTATTCACTATATGGAATCCATTCTCCGATAAGCGTTGTACGGTTTTAGTTCTATACCAAACATGTTGGAATGTGAGATGCAAGCATTACAGCTATTTTAATATTTTACTTTGGACCCTTAGACATTATTATATTACCACTGGATTTTTATATAAAACTGTTCTGGTTATTGTATGGTAAAAACTCGTCCATGTTTATGTGCGGCGTGGTCTTAAGAGATATCTTTGATTTTAGAAGAGTTTTAACAGTAATAATTCAATTGCTTTGAGTTTACTCACAGCAGACCCATGTCTGACCCGGAGTTTTATTTTCTTTCCCTAAAAATCTTGGGTGCTCAAATTTTTACGAGCAGCCAAGTAGTTCAGGTTTCCTATGGATGCATTTTGGAGGAGCTTGGAGTGGGTGGTTTCATCGATAGTTAGTTGTTATTTATTTTTGTCTCTGCTGTATTATATATATCTTGTATCAGTTATGTAAGCACAGATTGTTAAAACTTGCCTAGGTTAGAAATTGTTTTAGCATGCCTTTGATGTATAATTTTGTAAATGTCTTTGTAAAGTACTGTGTTGATTAATATATATTATTCTGGTGCGTTGTGGGATTCTATGATTGTTTAGTTTCTTCTATCTTTTATCTCTTTTTCCCCTAACAATCTGTCTTTTTGGCACTTAGTTGTTCGGCACGTGAATACCGTGGATGTATTAGAGTCGATTTCTAGGGTTCGAAAAGGCGAGTCGTTATAGTAAGTTTCATAAAACAAAAGAGATTTATAAATATAACTTTATAAATATAGGAACGATTATGTATTAAGTATGGATTTTTATCAAAGAAAAATACTTATGTATTAAGTACTAATATTGTTTTAAAGTTGGTTATCAATATTTTAAATAACTGGAAGTTAACTATTTAAATTACTAATGTAGTTTGAAATTAAGTATGGTTATTTATCAGTATAGTTTTGGAAATTAAATATTTTATTTATAACAATGTTGAAGATAAATTATTATTGTTTATTTAAGAAAGTTTTGGAATTTATTTATTATTATTTTAAGATGTTTTAAAGTTAGTATTTATTTATTGATAATGTTTACTATTTGTGATAGTGTTTTTAAATAAATGATTAGAATTTATATTAAAAATGTTTTGAGATTTGTAAATAGGGTTTTGTAATCAAATACGGATTATAAGAGAAATCTTACAACATTTTTTGAAAAACGTAAAGGAAGATTTATTAAAAATAAAAAGGAGCTTTGTAAATAGTTTATAGATTTAAAATGGAGTTTATAAGTGATTTTAGAATTGAATAAAAAGGGAAATCTTCCTAATGTCAGTGAATATACTTATACCATTGGAATAAGTATATGGACATTTTTCAAGTATTGAAATATAGGGGTTTATGGGCGTGTGTGTATATAACTTTGTAAAAGGATTTTGAGACAAATATTTAAAAAGTAAATTTAATTAATAAAAGATTAATTAAGGAGGCTAGTGGTTGCTTGTGTGCTTAACCATTTGGTTTTTCCTACGGAATTAAATACCTGATTGAATGTTTTGTTATTCGATAGTTAAATAATGACTATCAAAATTGGACCTAAAATGTAACTTTAAAAATATCTAGAAGAAATATGTAAGTTATATGGCACTGTCATCTCTAATGATGTTGTACCGTGCGTCTAAATCTTGTTTCGTTCTCCTAGGATAATGATAAGGAAATCTATCCACTAACTGTTAGAAGGCGATCTCCGCTCTTATCTTTGATAGTTTATTTCCTAAAGAACCGGGGTTGAGTTTATAGGGAATTATCGAATGTTGTTCCAAAGTGACCAGAATCAGGTATGTTATCTAAAAACCACTTTGATCCAACTTAAGCGTTGTGAAGTGAAGACGTCTTAAAGATGATGGAAATTGAAGATGGAGCTCTCAAGTGTTTCGTTTGGTCCCAGAACAAACTTGTATGGATGAACGTTGTTATTGCATTGTTGCATGGAGGCCAGTGTTAGCATTCCAAGTGGGAAGTGCTATATGAAAGGTAAAACGTAGCCTCAAACCTCATCAACTAGGAATGACTAAAACAGGGGCGATGCAGCAGGGCTAAGTGGGTCGTTCCCAAGTAGGCTATGATTATCCCTATCTACCTCTCATTTGTATGCTTCAAGGTCTATTTACGGAAGGTGATCATATTCGATACTATCTAGTAAGGGGTAGGCCGGTCCTGTGTTCGGAGAGAATCCAGGCGAGGTCTTTGGTGTTAGATGCACCGTGACGGGCTTTACCCAAAAACCAAGTCATTTTAAGGAATCCATTCTCCAACAAACGCCATATGGACTTAGTTGTGCCTAACTATAATGAAACGTGAGGTGCAAGCATTTCAGGTATATTCACATTTTACTTTGATCGCTTAACATTATTATAATATAAATGGATTTCTATAGAAATTGTTTGGTTAGTGTAGGGTAAACCCCATTTGTGTTTATGCATGGCATGGTCTTACGAGGTACCTTTGGTTTTCAAAGCTTTTTTGAACTTTAAAATCTAGTTGGGTGTGTTTTTTCGTGCTGGTTTTCCAAACTGACCTCGGTGTCATTTTATCATATTGCTCTAGTCAGACCGAGCATATTTATAGATTGCTTTCGAATGCATTGGAGCTCAGGAGACGAGTTGGAGGTTGGCATGACTTATTCACATAAATGTTTATTTTTGCTGCTTTGTTTTGGAATTATTAGCAACTATAAGGATAGAGTGTTATAACAGTCCAGGCTGATGATTGTGATTTGTTTTTGTACTTTGATTGATATATGTATATAATAGTTTCTCTTTTGTAAAGATCGCTGATAATATATTATATATTGTTCCGCTGCGATTGTGAGATTCTGTGTTTTTTTAGTTTCTTTCTCTTCTTCTTCTTCCCTATTTCTTTTCCATAACTATCTGTATTTCCATTCAATTTGGATTGGATGTGTGTAGTTTAATGTCAGCTTGAATCGTATAGATTGGCGGGTCGTTACAGGCTTTAGTAAAGTAAATGTTGACAATTGAAAATACAAAATAATATGATTATTAACTATATGATTGTGTATCATCGATAAATAAGATGCAGGTATATAGAAGCAAAAGCTAGTTTGATGTCTTTGGTTTCACGAGTAGAATTTGGTTGCCGGACAAATAGGTACATGTTTATATTGTTGTTTGGTTTGATGGTTTTATGATTGTGTCACTTGAATTTTGTTTTCTTTTGTTCATTTGGTACCATAATGGCAATTTGTAGTTGTTCCGATCTAACCGCGCAAAGGAGATGCTGGTGAAATTTTCCATAAATTCAAGGCGTTAGATTTTTTCGGGAATTTTGAAAAATTATTGATAACTAAAATTGTATGTTAATGTTATAACTTGGAATGATATTAATTGGAATCTATGTATGGATTTAAAGACTTACAAAAGGTGATAACAAAGATCAACAAATTGATCTTGGAAATTTAAAAACTTAAAAGAATTTGGTAATCTATTTCAACTAATTGGTTTTGAAAGATAAATGGGTTTGAGTGTTTTCTTACTTGCTAATTTTGACGACGAAATTCCTTTAAGGGGGAGAATGTAACGACCTAGAATTTTAATCATTTGATTTTGAAATATTTAATTAATTTTAAATAATGAAATATTGGTTTTGCAAGTCAAACGGTTTAAAATTCAAATATAGCAATTTATTTGAATACGTGAATTGGGAAATTAATAATTGAACCTTGGATTTAATTTGGATAAGGATGATTTCAAAGCTTATTTAAATTCCCTTTGAATAAGAATGGTAATAACAAACTTTTAAAATAGATTTAAAAGTGATTAAATTTGGTTTTTATAATAATTTGTTTTAATTAATGTGTAAAAACAGCCTTCTAGCGCACTGTATCGAATTTTAACGAAACCAGTTTCATTGGATCTGTAATAGTGCATTATCATATGTTAATGAATTTCATGGTGATCAGACATATCATTTTTCGTGCAAGTTTGAAATGCTTAGAAACTAATTACAAAAATTAATATAATTGAGTTTGAAAAGCTATCTTCAATATATGATCAAATTAGGTCTCAAAAATAGTTTCGTTGAGTTCAAAATAGGGGTATTACATATAGAGTGTCAGGCCGCTTTTCTCGATATGTGTTCGAAAATTTTGGACGTTTAAAATCTTGATATTTTTAAATAAAATAATACATATATTCTCCTATACCCACATCAAGTAAGCCCATTTCTTCTCCATACCTTGCCCACATCTTCATTATTCCACCCATACCCGTTTTCCCCTTATAAATCTCGTTCAAATCGGAAGAAAGGGGTTGAAAATTTTAAATTCAAACTCCTCCTAATCCAGTGTCCCACAATCATTGGAGCCAATCATGGCGTTTTTAGGCGAGGCTCCCAACTAGACAAATTTTCACTACATCAAGACAAGGAGGTTTAATGGTTGGATCACGATTACAAATCAGTCGCGACAATCAGATTTATTGTGGCTAAATTCATCGTCATTGTTCACCGATAGTCAATGGCATCTAAAGAAAACTTGTAGAGGTTAGCTAGGGCTATGCAAGGTCGGAGTTTGGTGACCTATCATTGAGCATGGTGGCGGCATTTTGAGGCGATCAGATTTTCATTTTTTGGGTTCTAGGAGAGAAACAATGGCGGTGGCAAAGTTCACAAGGATATAGGAGCTAGTGGTGATGGCGTGGCGTCATATGGAGGCGCGTAGGTAGTGGAGGTGGGGGTTTGTCGCATGCTGGGTGATAAGCGAGAGAGGAAGAAAGGATTAGTGATTTGATTTGGTAATTAAGGAAATAAATATTAAGTAGTGATTTAAATATGTTAATTAAAATTCTAAATCTTATAATATTGATAATTCATTCATATCAGGTCCAAAGTGAACGCAATAAGTTGCATTAGGATCATATCAATGAATATTGCGATTAGAAATTAGTTTGGTGATAATTGAAGCTTGTTTTTATGCTGAATTCGAACGTCGTTCGAATTCGAATGGAATCAGGATGGCTCGGCGACAACTGGAATAATTGTGAGTTAAACACACGTTTTTCGTTAACCAATGTATTACATGGTTGATAAAAATTGTTGATTGGATGTTTGGATGATATACTATTTTTTCAGTTGTTTTGGTTTTATTCCCACCCTAGGAACAATGACCCTTTTTATATACCCACCTAGTAGCGGATGACCCATATTATATGATTATATATTATTTGTAATGTAGGGAGACAGGTCGGGGGAGACCAACATGATTCCTCATCATTGTTGATTTTAATTTCAATAATATTCTCGTCATATAAATTATTGGATATTAAACCTAATTGTTAGCTCTATTGATTATGACATTGTTATATATTCAACTTAAACCGTGTAGTGGTAGAAAATCAATAATTGATATTAGTTAAATGATTCGTAGTTATTGGCCTCAAATTAGTATTTTAAAAATACTGCAAATTGCCATTTGGGTTGGGGTTGGTTTTTATGATAGAAAATGATTTTAAATTCGAATTTGGGTTTCGAAAATATTTTGTTTAATAAGGATTAAATTTCTAATTTACTCTAACCTTTTAGTCTATCTTTTCTATGTTATTTATCTATATTTGGTATTTTTTTAAAGTTATTTATTTATATTTATTATTGTCTTACGGTTTTTTATATTTAATATTATTTATAAAGTTATTTATCAATATTTTTATATTTTGAAAAGCTATTTATTTTAAATAACTAATATGGCGTGAAATTAATAATAATGATTTAATAATACTGTTTTGGAAATTAATTATTATAATTTACAATAATGTTGAAAATTAATTTTTAGTGTTTTACTAATAATGTCCTTGAAGTATTAATTATTATTTTGAGATGTTCAAGGTTAATGATTATTATTTAATTACCTATAGTGCTCATTATTAATAATTATTATTATATAATAGTGTTTAGAAGTAAATAATTTTTATTTTTTTATAAATGTTAGGGACTCATAAATAGAGTTTTATAATAAACTTGAGTTTATAAGGGGAGTTTTATAAAATATTTTAAAGGCTTAAAGGAAGATTATTTACAAGGTAGAGGAGTTTTGTAAATGGTTAGATATTTATAAAAGAATTTCAGAAAAGGGTTATGGATTTATAAAAAGAGTTTTATAAATGAATTTATGGATAAATAAAGGGGTCCTAAATGATTTTAGGAATGTATAAAAGAGTTTTATAAATAGTTCTAGAGATTTATAAGATATAAATGATTTTAGAATTGTATAAAAAGGAAATCTTCCTCTATGTTTGGTGAATATAGTTAACCCATTCAGATTAGTATATGGATATTTTTTCAAGTATTGAAATATAGGGATTTGTAGATGTATATATCTTTTTAAAAGGACTTTGATACAAATATTTACAAAGTGAGTTAAATTAATAAAAAATAATAATTAAGGAGGCTAGTGGTTGCTTATATGCTTAACCAATGTTGGTTTCCCTACGGAATTAAATTCTCGATTATAATGTGCGTTTGTTGATAGTTAAATAACCGACTATTAAATATGGACCTAAAATGTTACTTTGGAAATATCTAAGAGAAGCATGTGAGTTTTATGGCACAATCATCTCTGATGATGTTGTACTATGCATATAAATCTCGTTTTTCCCTTCTAGGACAAATGAAAAGAAAATCCATCCACTAATGGTTAGGAGGTGATCTTCACTCTTATTTTTGACTTCATATTTCCTAAAGAACCAGGGACGAGTTTACTGAAAACTAGCCAATGTTGTTTCGAAGAGATCGGGATCAGATATGTTATCCGAAAACCACTTCGATCCAACTCAAGCATTTCGAAGTGAAGACACCTTGAAGATAATGAAATTGAAGACGGAGCTCTCAAGCGTTTCGTTCAGTCCTAGAATGAACTTGTATGAATGAATGCTGACATTGCATTGTTGCCTGGAGGGCAATGTAGCATTTCAAGTGAGAAGTGCTATATAAAAGGTAAAACATAGCTTTAAGCCTTACCAACCAGGAAACGACAAAAACTAGGCATGCAGCAGGGCCAAGTGGGTCGCTCCTATCGGGGTATGGTCATCCCAAAATCTAGATCGATTACTATTTAATCATGTAAGCTTCGAGGCTCATTAACGAAAGGGATGATCATATTCGGTACTACTAGTCAAGTGGTAGGCCAGTCCTACACGGCAGGGTACAAGATGTTATTATCAGATCTCAATGTATTTTATCTAGAGATGTATCATCGAAAAGTAGTTCCTTACCTTGTTATAGTACGGAATCCACTCTCTAATAAGCAATATATGGACTTAATTGTACCCAACTAAGCTGAAACGCGAGATGCAAGCATTTTAGTTATATTCATATTTTACTTTGGTCCCTAGACATTATTATAATATCAAATGGATTTTCTGTTAGAAAAATGTTTTGGTTTTCGTAAGGTAAAAACCCGTTCGTGTTTATGTGACGGTGTCGTCTTACGGGATACTTTTGGTTTCTAAGGTTTTTTTATAACTTTGAAATTCCATTGGGTATATTTTTCTCATGCTGGTTTTCCAGACTAACTCGAATGTTATTTTATTATAAGGCTCATGTTAGACCGAGCATATTATAGATTTAGTTTGGATGCATTGGAGCTTCGGCAGGAGAGCTGCAGGCCCAGAGACGTATTCGTGTATATAATTATTGTTCCATTGCATTCATTGTTGTATTTCAGCAATTATGAGTATGAATTGTTACAACTACCTTGGCTAAAATAGTATAGTATACTCTGATTGATTTATGTATATTATAGGTTTCCTTGTGTAAAGATTTGTTATATATTATAGACTATTCGTTCCGCTATAATATTCTTTCTTGTTTAGTTCTCTTCTTATCTTCTTCTTCTTTCTTTTTTCTAATAGTCCGCCTTTCCATTCAATTTGAGTGAATCATATTCGTTTGATTATCTACTTAGACTGTTGTGAAAAGGTGGGTCATTATAAATAGATTAGAAAGTAATTATTCCAAAAGGTCACTTGATGTTCTGTAAGATATAATGTGAAATTGCATGAACAAGTATGTTGTATGGCTGATGGTGAGCAAAAACTCGATATTCATATATCACAAATCAAGAATGACAAATAGATGCTAGACCGTGGATGCTCAAGACATATGATTGGAAATTCAAAGATCTTAAAGGATATAGTTTACAAAGATAGAGGATCGGTTAACTTTGAAGACAACTCAAATGGATACGTGATTGACATCAGCAACATCGGTAACTCTAAAACTCCTATTATTTCTAATGTTTTACTAGTTAGGAATTTGAAATATAACATGTTTAGTATTAGTCAGTTATGTGATAATGGTTTTAAATTAAATTTGAAAAATATATTTCTATATTGAAGATAACGAGTCTAAAATTATCTTTGAAGGTATTAGAAAATGTAATATGTACATTTTAAGTATGAAAGTATCTAATAACAATCTTTGTATTTTGGCTGAATTTAGTGACCCTTACATTTGGCACAAAAGATTTGGCAAATAAATTTTAAACACTTGTTTGAAGTTGTTATATATGAACTTCTCAAGGGACTCCCTAAAATGAGTTTTAATGTTAATAATTATGTGATGCTTGCCAACTAGGAAAACTTCATAAAGTTCTTTTAAATCAAAAGACATGATTTCAACTTCTCAACCCTTGGAACTTCTTCACTTAGATTTTTTCAGACCATCACAAATTCAATCAATAAATCACAATAGATATAGTTTTATAATAGTAGGCGATTTTTTAAGATATACTTAGGCGACATTCCCTAAACATAAAAGCGATGCATTTGAAATGTTTAAAGCTTTTACTAAGAGAATTCAAAATCCAAAGTCAATTAAAATTAAAACAATATGAAGTAATCATGGAGGAGAATTCAAAAATGAAAACTTTGAAAACTTTTGTAATAAAAAAGGAATTATACACAACTTTTATTTTTCTAGAACACCCTAACAAAACAGAGTAGTAGAACGTAAAAATAGAACTATACAAGAATGTGCTAAGACTATGCTAAATGATGGTGATTTACCTAAAGTTTTTGGGCAGAAGCAATTGCTTTAGCATGCTATATTTTAAATAGAGTTTTAATAAAGCCACTGACAAAGTAAACTCCTTTAGCGCCAAAATTGGTCACCAACACCCAAATGTAAATGAAAGCACCAACTAACAGTCACAGATAACAGATAGAATATATGTAGATAATAATAATATGAAGAACGGTCAAAATAAAAATGAATGCAGTAAAGAACACAGATTTTATAGTGGTTCGGCTTACTTCGGCCTACGTCCACTCCAGAAGTTTCCTTTTTATTGATGTTCGAATAAATTACTGTTACAAACTGATAGAGTAACCTTTAGCCTTAGAAAATAGAAATTTAAAGAGCGGGGAGAAGAAGATCCCCCATCTGCAGACCCATATGCTGTATTTATAGGCAAGACCAGGTTATTGGGCCTTCTGAGTAGTTTGGGCCCACCAAGGCCATAGCCGAGCACTACTTCATTATGTCGACCGACCATGAGCAGTTGATACGCCGAGCGAGGTGAGGTACGCCGAGCGAGGTGAGGTACGCCGAGCGAGGTGAGGTACGCCGAGCGAGGTGAGGTACGTCGAGTGAGGTGAGGTACACCGAGGGAGGTGAGGTACGCCGAGGGAGGTGAGGTATGCCGAACGAGGTGAGGGGTGCCGAGCGAGGTGAGGTACGCCGAGCGAGGTGAGGTGTGCCGAGCGAGGTGAGGTACGCCGAATGAGATGAGGTATGCCGAGGGAGGTGAGGTATGCCGAACGAGGTGAGGTTCGTCGAGCGAGGTGAGGTATGCCGAAAGAGGTGAGGTATGCCGAACGAGGTGAGGTATGTCGAACGAGGTGAGGTACGCCGAGCGAGGTGAGGTACGTCGAGCGAGGTGAGGTGTGCCGAACGAGGTGAGGTACGCCGAGTGAGGTGAGGTACGCTGAGTGAAGTGAGGTATGCCGAACGAGGTGAGGTATGCCGAACGAGGTGAGGTTCATCGAGCGAGGTGAGGTATGCCGAGCGAGGGGAATCTTCCAGACCGAGCCATGCAACCCCCCATTTCTGGACCAAATGACATATCCAAGTGAACTTCATTCTTTTAAACCGAATCCATCCTATTCCAGCCTCGATAATCGTGAAGTTGGTTGGGTTGAATCCATCTATTCATGGCCATGACTAAAGGCGGGTTAACACTTTGCCCCCTAAAACATGCCTTGCTATTGGAAGATGTGTTTTGTTGCTCAATAAGATGGATGTTCGTATCTTATTAATGACCTGCAAAGAAATTGATAGTCTTATCTGACCGCGAATGATGATCATCCGCGATCGTATGTCATTCGGGGTAGTATGTGACCGTTCGAGGTTGGGTGCCGTTCGTGTTGAATGGTGATCTTTCACGATCGGGTGCTGTTCAAGGCGATTTGTGATCATTCGCGATCGGGTGCCGTTCAAGGCGAGTTGGGACCGTTCGCGGTCGGGTGCCGTTCGAGGCGATTTTTGATCGTTCGCGATCGGGTGCCGTTCGAGGCGAGTTGTGACCGTTCGTGGTCGAGTGTCGTTCGAGGCGAATTGTGATCGTTCGCGATCTGGAGCCGTTCTAGGCGAGTTGTCACCGTTCGTGGTCGGGTGCCGTTCGAGGCGAATTGTGATCGTTCGCGATCTGGTGCCGTTCGAGGTGAGTTGTGAGTGCTCGGGGGGACTTGGTATCATTAATGTCAGATTTAACGTTCGAGTGAGTTTCTGAACTGTTTATTGGGGTGGTTTATCGCCATCTCAGAGCATGTCTAAGGATCGTTCACGACCCCGTACATGTGTAAGTGGCTTAGCCGTCATGGAATCACAAATATCATATTTTCATTCAAGATGAGTCTTTCAACGGAAATGTCAAACTAAATCAAGTCCAAACACGAGAAATGAAAAAAAAAACAGGGACGCCCTAGTGCAAACTCCTACATTGATGCGATTTATAGTCGTATCAAAGCATGCCTGAAGATCGTTCACGGTCATGTACATGTGTAATTGACTTAATTGCGTTGTTGTGGAGTTTGCCACTTATTCGTCATTACTTCAATCAATTGATGACAAGCTGATGCCCTAATCCTAAGCCATCCCCAGTAGGTGCATGTGGTGGTCGTTCCTGTTCCACCATCGTGGCCCTCCTTCTCACATGTTGGGATAGCAGACCATTACGGATATGCCCCTCAACTTCATCCTTCAAGTGCCTACAATCATTTGTGCTATGACCGTTCAGTTCATGGAACAAACAATACTTGTCCGATCTTCTTTCATTGCTGGTCGGATCCCTTCTCATTGGCCTTCGATAGGGAATCTGCCCCCTAGTGTCTTGGTAAATTCTTTCCAAAGTCTCGTTCAGCTCTGAATAAGAGGTGAACCTCGGTTCCTTTTGTGGCCGCATTGGTCCATCATCGTTAACCATGGCCTTTCATTTCCCTTATCAGTTTTTGAATCTTTTTTAGAAGGATTTTCACCCTTGACTGCATAAATATCATCTCCTTCTCCTTCATCTCTCTCAGCATTTGCATCCTCTAACCGTAGAAATCCTTCGGCTTCATGATAAAACTCCCTTAGATCCATAGGTGGATCCCTTGTCAGTGAATTTTTAAACTTTGTTCCATTAGCTATGCCAGATACAGCTGCCATTAAGACCATGGATGGATCTAGTCGATCCACTGATGTTGCCGCAGCAATGAATCGCGTCAGAAAGCTTCTCAAAGATTCCCCGATCCTTTTCTTTAGCGCTGCCAAACTCATCATATTTTTAGGTCTCGAAATGTGAATACCGAACTGCCTCATAAACTTCCCAGTCAACTCGGTCTACGTTCCAATAGAACCGCTCTCCAATTGTCTAAACCATAGTGCTGTTATGTCTGTCAGATACAATGGGAAGCATCGGGCCATGACTTCCTCTGATGCGCCCAGCACTTCCATATGCTTCATATACGTTGTTAGATGAACTGTAGGATCCATCCTTCCATTATACATCTCCAATGATGGCAGCTTAAAATCCGGTGGGTTCCTAGCTTGCCTGATAGTAGGAGTAAAGGGACTCATATTCACATCCTCCAAGTCTTTGTTTACCAATCCACCTCCCATAGCTCGTCTAACCATCACCGCTAGTTTGTCATTGTTGCCAAGTGTAATCCTCGTCCGTTGCCTCCGGTCTGCCCCTCGAGTTCATGAGGAAATTCAGGCACATACTCCTCATCTCATACTCCTGCACTCCTATTGGTGTTGGGTTGCACATCGTCATCTGGTATCCCTCCATTGATTAGTCCAGCATTTCCTGGTAGTGTGTCCCCCAGCCTAGGTCCATCTAGATTGTTAGCCGTTTGCTGATTGGGGGCTGCACCCTGCTGAGCCATTCCCTCTGCTTGCTGGTTGAGCGCTTTTGAGCCAGCTCCACAGATCTGAGGTCCTGCATTTCCTGCTTGTGCAAATTCTCTGAGAAGAGCCTGCATCATCTCCTCTTGTCTTTTCACATCGCTTCCATCTCATCTCTAGTGATGTAGATGGATGCTTGACCTGCTCCAGCTCCAGAGGAAGCCTCTTGACTACCCTCCTGATTGCTCCTTTCCACCTCTTGCTTCCTGGTTGGTGGTCTAGCCATTGCTTTCCAAAATCCAAGTTCCTAAGTTTTTCAATCCAAAATCCAAGCTCCAAAATTCCCGAGTGTTAGCGTCCTCAGTGAAAGCGCCAAAATTGGACACCAACACCCAAATGTAAATGAAAGCACCAACTAACAGTCACAGATAACAGATAGAATATATGTAGGAAATAATAATATGAAGAACAATCAAAATTAAAATGAAAGTAGTAAAGAACATAGATTCTATAGTGGTTCGGCTTACTTCGGCCTACGTCCACTCCAGAAGTTTCCTTTTTATTGACGTTCGAATCAATTACTGTTACAAACTGATAGAGTAACCTTTAGCCTCAGAAAATAGAAAGTTAGAGAGCGGAGAGAAGAAGACCCCCCATCTGGAGACCCACATGCTGTATTTGTAGGCAAAACCAGGTTGTTGGGCCTCCTGAGTAGTTTGGGCCCACCAAGGCCATAGCCGAGCACTATTTCATTATGTCGGTCGACCGTGAGCAGTTGATACGCCGAGCGAGGTGAGGTACGCCGAGCGAGGTGAGGTACGCCGAGGGAGGTGAGGTATGCCGAACGAGGTTAACACTCCTTATGGATCATTTTATAATAAAAAGACCAAAGTATTTTATTTTAGAGTTTTTGGTAGTAAATGTTATACGTTAAATACAAAAGATAATTTAGATAAATTTGATGCTAAATCAAACAAAGGAATTTTTATTGGATATTCCAATCGAAGTAAAGCTTATGGAGCTTTCAACACCAGAATTAACATTATTCAAAAACATGTAATGTTTCATTTGATGAAACTTTTAAAGAAAATAATACCAGTATTGATGATGAAGAAAATATTAAATAGAATGTAAATAATGAAATCACTAATAATGAAAATAATGATAACTCTAGAAATCCATATCCAAATAAAAGTACAAAATATTTGAAAGAGAATCCTATAGAAAATATCATAGGAAATATAGAGCCGGTTGTAAAAAAATAAATCAATTAAATAAATGAGTAATTTAGCATTTATCTCAACTGATGAACCTAAAATCCAAAGGAAGCATCATTAGATGATTCATGGATTCTTGTCATGCAAGAAGAACTGAATCGGTATACCATAAATGATATTTAAGAACTTGTCCCAAGACTTGAGAATAAAATTGTAATAGGAACTAAATGGATCTATAGAAATAAACTATGTAAACAAAGAGAAGTCATTAGAAATAAAGCATGTTTGGTTGCTCAATGTACAGTCAGGAGAACGGAATAGATTTTGATGAAACCTTTGCCCTATAGCTAGATTAGAGGCCACTAAAATTATACTTGTTTTACAAATAATAATAATTTTAAATTATTTTGAATGGATGACAAAAGTGCCTTTTTAAAGAGAATGTTTATGTAGAACAACCCCCACTCTACGAAGATGACAAACTTCTAAATCATGTTTATAAGTTAAACAAAATTTTATATGGATTAAATAAGCTCCTAGAGCCTGGTATGAAGACCGAAATCCTATTTAATCCAATTTAACTTTGAAATAAGAAAGTAGATAGTACATTATTTATTAAAATAAATAATAATGATATTCAATTTATACAAATATATGTTGACGATATTATTTTTGGATCAACAAATGAACAATTAAATAAAGAATTTTCTGATATAACGACCATGGAATTTGAAATGAGTTATATGGGGGAGTTAACTTTCTGTTTAGGATTACAAATAAAACAACTAAAAAAGGTATATTTATAAGTCAAGAAATATATGCTAATGAACTAGTAAAGAAATTTGGTACGTCTAATGCTTGTGGAAAGCCAACTCCTATAGCAACCGATGAAAAACTAAATAAGAAAGAGAATTCAAAAGATGTAGATCAAAAACTATATAGAGGTATGATAGGATCTTTGCTTTATATAACTGCTAATGGACTTGATATAACGAATAGTGTATGTCTTTATGCAAGATATTAATCTCAACCTAAGAAAACTCATCTAAAAGCCGTAAAACACATTTTAAGATACGCAAACATCACACTAAATTATGGACTCTTCTATCCAAAAGAAGACTCTTCAACTTAACATCATATAATGACGCTGACTTTGCTGGATGTAAATCGCATCAAAAAAGTACAAGTGGAACTTGTCACTTTTTGGGACACTCTCTTGTTTTTTGGTTTAGCAAAAAGAAATTTTTTGTATCTGTGTCCATGACATAAGTAGAATATATCTCAGTTGCGTTGGCATGTTCACAAGCCATTTATATGCAACAAACCTTAAAAGATTTTGGTTTAAATTTTAAACGGTCACCAATGTATTGTGATAATACCAGTACAATAATTCTGTTTAAGAACCAACACATCATGTTAGGATTAAGCATATAGACATAAGACATCATTTTCTAAGAGGCAAGGTAACTAAAGGAGTAATTTCACTTGAATTTATAAATATTGAAAATTAAATAGCCGATGTCTTAACAGAACCATTAACACAAACTACCTTCATTAAATTAAGAAGAGAGCTACGATTATGCTCTTTTATAGAAATCCAAGTATAATTATTTTCTATCAATTAAAAAAATGAAAAATACAATTTTAACTTCATATGTCGACATATGCTTCCTATATATGTCCACATACCTACAAGTTTTTTGAAACTGGTTTTCCCTCATTTTATTTCAAAATTCAAAATTTATTTATATAACCACCAAATTTCCAATTTACTCACATTTTCCCATCTTCTTCTTCCTAAAAACTCAAAATAAGAAATAGAATCATGGATCCTTCAAACTCTAAAAGGCCAAGAGAGGACTTTTCCCTAAACTTCTACGTCTCTAGTCTGGACCATTTCAAAATACAGCCCTAGCCAAAGTCACTAAAATTGAAGATGACATGAAGCATGTCCTTAACATGCTTTTTGAAATCGAGATTGTCCAAATTCTTCTCTTGAAATAGCAAGAGAAATAAGGCAAAATTCTCTAAAACTTCAAAAGCGTCTATTGGATAACGAGAATCTAATAGTGATTGAGGAAGATACCCCCAATTTTGTCATTCATAATCCAATGGATGATGGGAAAGATGATGAAATAGAAGGCGACGAGGTTAAGTGTGTGGGGGAGTTATCTATGACTATAATGGAAATCTCAGGGAGAAAAAAGGAAAAAATTCCTCGACTATCCCAATTTCTCTATCCATAAGTCTCCGATAACCAAAGGAGACATTGAATTGTATGTAATTTGTTTGGTTTGGTTTGTTTGTTTATGTATATACTTAAGTTTATATTGATTTGGATTGTATGGCTTGAATTTTTTTGTTCAGGGTTGTTTAAATTGTGCAATAGTTTGATTTATTAACCATTTGTTTTTATCATATTCAAATATCTCCAAAATTTAGTACCTAAATATTGATCTTGACTCCATAATTTATAAGCATATCATATTTAGAGGGTGTATTGTTTACACCCATTTTTGTGGATGACAAAGGGGGAGAAAAATATAAAATATAATACTTGCATATATTAAGAGGGATTTATTTAACTTAGGAGAGAATAAATACAGAAATATTTACATGGTTGTCATCGTTAAAAAAGGAGAGACTGTTAATACCTCAAATAACGATTTTGATGGCAACAACTATATAAATATGGATACTAATATTTTGTCAAGTTATATAGTATGTATTGCAGAATATTACACATGTACGTAATAATTAAGCTTGGAAACGGACCAGTATGAAGACGAAGAACAAAGATTTAGAGATGATGATCAAAACTCATAAGTTTAGAAACAAAAGACTTGAAAAGCTGACTCTAGTGTTTATTATTAGTCACTGGAGCAAATTATTAAAGTTCTTAGTAGCAGATTTTGATCTTTATCACAAATTTTCAATCTTTGATATTTTACTCAAAAAGGTTAATTTTACAAATATTCTATAAAAGTTTTCATGTGCTCAAAGTATTTAAAAATTATGTTTAAAATTATTTTTAAAAAAATAGAATTTTAAAACAATTTTAAAGAAAATTCAATTTCCAAAATTAACAAGGGTATGTCGACATACCCCTTCTAAATAAATCGATATAATAACCGTTGGTTTAATTTTAAAATTTTGAAAAGAATTACCTTTTGGATAAACCTCTTCATGAATGGATGCTTTTTCTCATTCGCTATATAAAAGAAGTGCAAATGATTTTTTAAACAAATTTTATCACTTTCTTCTTATTCCTTACTCTCTTGTTCTATTTGTTGAAGACTACTTTCTATATTCTTCAAAATCTACATAGAATCAATCCATACTGGATTTATTCTCTACAAAGTATCTACTATTTTGGAACCCTCTACAAACTCAAAGTTTAAATAGCTGTCGGAAGGGATATATGATATCTTATATCTCAAGTACAACTGTTTATATTTGAAAATCAACAACTTTACTCCTATTTGTTTGGGCATTTTTGTTTCCCATTCAAATCAAGTGGGTGAGCTTAGTAATCAGACTAAATCTAATGGGTGATCTTGTTGTCCGGTGAATCAAGAGAGTTTACCCCAGACTCATGAGATAAGAGGGTGTATCTCGTAGCCTTGAAATCGACACTATGTTCTGTTTTGCTTGCTACCTAGATAAAGTAAGTGATTAAAAAGAAATACATACAAGAACTTGTATGAGACCGAGTGTAGGAGAAATCCGAACTAGTATAAAACCCCCGATGTCATCTCTCTAACTCATTACTTTACTTTTACAACATTTATTTATATCCATGATTGCCTATTAGCGCGTGTGTGTATATTTATTAGTGTGTATGTTTGTGTATGTACGTATATGTATACACACACGTACATACTATATATAGATATATATGTGCATGTGTATATGTATCTATAGTATGTATATGTGTGTATGCAGTATATATACATACAGACATAGATAGAAATATATATATATATATATCTGTGATTGATTATCTGTGTTTGATTCAAATATTGAAACAAGTTAAAAAGTTCCATAAAGGTTCCAAAACACTATTCACCACTTTAGTGTTAAAGTAACCTTAAGATCCATTCACATTAGTACTACACCGTTTTCCACACATAACCTCTTGGTGGTTCCAACGTTCATGAGTAATTCACTGTCCATTACATAGACAATGTTATGTAGACTAGTCTCAATAGATATATAAATATTTCATTCTAGATACATCCTGACCAAGAATATTTAAGGACAAATAGTTGTTATATACAATTTAATATCCATGGTTACAAATATGTTTGTAACTACAATTGATAACATACTTTTTCTAAGAAATTTCTATTTGTATATATGTAACAACCTAGAATTTCAGCCATTCGAATTTGGAATATTTAATTGAATTTAAATATTGAAAAGTTATTTTTATAAGTTAAATAAACGTGGATTTCAAATATAACAATTTATTTGATAATTAAATTATTGAATTTAATATTTGAAATTGTTTAAGTAATTTAATCTTGGATTTTATATGAATGAAAATGATTTCTAAAGTTCATTTAATTCTATTTAAATAAGTAGGAAGATAGTAAAAACTTTTAAATTGGATTTAAAAGTGATTTAACTTATTTTGGAAATTAGTCATTTAAATTAACGTGTAAAAAAGCCTTCCGGGGCACTGTCTTGGAATTGGATGAAACCAGCTTCATTAGATCCATAATAGTAAATTATATTACGCCATCGAAATTTGTAGCAATTAGATGCGTCGTTTAGTTGTGCGAGATCGAAACGCGTTGAAATTAATATTGGAAATTTAATACAATAACTGGGTTCAAACCCTATCTTCTGCATACGATCGAATTAGACATCGGTACAAGTTCCATTGTGTTCGAAATAGGGATATAACATATAGAACACTAGACAGCACGTCTCGTTTAGAGTTCGAGAATTTCGAGTATGTTTTGTTGAATATTTTAATATTGAATATGGATATATGTACATATTCTCTTAATTTTGGCCATATCCTTCATCATGCTACCCCATACCTATGCCTATACCAGCCATCATAACCTTCACCCATTTAAAACTACCTATAAACATGAATGCATTTCCCACCTCCCAAATCAATTTTCAAAATTAAATTTCTAAAAAATCACTTCATGAAAAATCCTAAAACAAGTTTTAAAAATCACAATTCGATGAGTTCTTCATGTAGATATGCTTCATGAAGGGAGTGGCTTGGATTCTTAAAGTTCAACTGTGTTGACATATGGTTTTGGAAACTAGGTTTTTCTTTTTTTTTACAATGGAAGTGGAGTTTGGCGAGGCCGGCCTTAGATTCGAGTTTATCGTGGTCCACAACACCTACGGACGGAATTGGGTGGCTCACAGTGGAGTTTGAGGGTTGCGAGGTCATTGTACGACTGTGGAGATTGGTGTGTCACGTTTTCTATAGGGGGTTCGGTCAATGGATGGTTGTGACGTGGAGGTGTAGCTCGAGAAGGGGAAGCACTATTGGTGATGGCTTGGTGGTTCGTTGACCGTAGAGGGAGAGAGTGGGACATGGAGGTGCGGCAATGGTGAACGTGGGAAACTGGTGAGAAGCAGAGCATTTAAATTGGGGAAGAAGGGTATATTTGTAAATTTTGGAAATGATTTTATAATTAGTTCAATTATACTATTAATTTAATAACTCTCTCATACGAGGTCCAATCGAGGCATGGATATTTGTGTTGCGCTCATAACGACGCATGCTTCACGAAGAAACTAGTTTGGACGAATTTGGAGGCAGTTGAAATTTGGCTAAAATCAACCATCATTTGATTTTAGTTCCAAATCAGAACACCTCGGCAACTGCTAAAAATCAAAGTGACTTAATCTCACGTTTTTGGTTAACCGAGAGTATTTTTAGTAAATTAAAATTATCTATTAGATATTTGAATATTTATTATTGATAGTTATTAATCTTTGGATAATCTACTAATTATCATTAGTTGGATTAGATATAAACCCTCATATTGGAGCGGATAAGACCCTATTACATTCTCATGTAAGAGCAGATGGCCTTTGTATACGAATCCTACCTTGAAGTGGCTAATTTATATTTTTATGATTATATACTCTGTGATGCAGGGGTACAAGAGGTATCCAATAAGATTCCTCACAATGTTGATCTTATTATATATATATATATATATATATATATATATATATATATATGTATATGTATATGTATATAGTGATATATGACTGGTTGAATGCCATATTGATGAAATGGATGTGATTTTGCTTAATTAGTGCTTTATTAGCACTAGGCCTTAATTTTGTTATTTTTAAATACCGAAAATGATGATTTTGATGAAAAAGGATTTCGAAGTGATTTTTGAAAGAATATATGTTTAATGATTTTTAAATTATTAAAAGGAATGGATTTGTTTTTAAACAAATAAAAAGTTATGATTTTTGATATTATAAAAGTATAATTTTGAGAAAAACTATGATTTAGTATCTTTGAATAAGTTTATAAAAAGAATTTATAGAGGCAATATTTTATAAATAATGAAATAGATTTATAATCTGAATTTATAAATAATTTGTAAATGGATTTGAAGTTTTTTAGGTAAATAGATTTATAAAAGAATTCTATAAATAAATTTGGTTAATAAAGAAATGGATTTATAAGTGGATTTCGATAGTAAAATTAGTTTATAAAAGAATGGATTTACAAATAGAACTTTGTAAAAAAAGAAATTTTATAAAATAGAAGAATTATAAAATCGAAAGGAGATTTATAAAAATAGTTTTACAAATATGGGAATGATTGGGTTGAAAATTTAAGTATGGATTTGTATCGAGGAAATATGTTATGTTCCAAAAGTCGGTTATTTATATTAACATTGTTAAAAGTTGTTTATTAATATTTAAATTTTTTGAAGGGTTAATTATTTAAACTATTAATATGGGTTGAAATTAATAGTGATAATTGTTAATAATATTTTGGCAATTTATTATTATTATCTATATGGTAAAGATTAATGATTATTTTATCCATAATGTTTTGAATTATTAGTTATTATTTTTAAGAGGTTAAAAGTTAACAATAAGTATTTATTTATGATATGATGGTTCGATATCCATAAATAGTGTTTTGTAAACGAACTTGGATTTTATAAGAGGAGCTTATAAAATGGTTTGAAGATTTAAAGGAAGGTTTTTACAATGTAAAGGTGTTTATAAATGTATGGATATTCATAATGAATTTTAAAAATGAGTTTATATATTTATAAAATAAAGGTAATTTGTAAATAATTGCTTGGTGTTATAAAAGGGTTTAGAAACGATTTGAGAAATAATTTATATATGGTTTATAGATGACTTTGGGAATTATAAGGGAGTTTATAATTGATTTTTGAATTTGGTGAAAAGGAGATATTTTCTCACTGTTTGGCAAATATACTTATACCGTTGAGATAAGTATATATAAATATATTTTCTAAGTATTGAAAATATAAGAGTTTGTGAATATATCTTTGTAAAGGTATTTTGATACAAGTATTTACAAGATGCATTTGATTAATGAAAAGATTAATTAAGGAGGCTTAGTTTCGTTTGCTACTTACCAAATGTTGGTTTTCTTGTGGAATTAAATCCCTAATTGAATGTTTGTTATTCGATACTTATATGACCGACTATCGAATATGGACTCAAACGTAACTTTGGAAACATCTCGAGGAAACACGGGAGTTATATGACACAGTCATCTCCGATGATGTTGCACTATGCATGTAAATCTCGTTTCGTTCTCCTTAGACAATGATAAGGATATCCATCCACTAACGGTTAGGCTGTGATCTCCAATCTTATCTTTGATTGTTTATTTTCTAAAGAACCAAGGTTGAGTTTACCGAAAACTGTTGAATGTTGTTTCGAAGAAACCAGAATCGGATTTGTTATCCGGAAACCACTTCGATTCAACTCAAGCGTTCAAAGTGAAGATATCTTGAAAATGATGGAATTAGACAGGGCTCTCAATTGTTTTGTTCAGTCCCAAAACGAACTTGTATGAATGAATGCTGATATTACATTGTTTTATAGAGGGTAGTGTTAGCGTTCCAAGTAGGAAGTGCCATAAAAATGGTAAGAGTGTGGCCTCTTCGAGCCTCACACCGGGAAAATGAGTAAAGCACGGACATGCAACTGAGCTAAGTGGGTCGCACCCAAGTAGGGTATGGTCATCCCAAGTATAGAGCGATATTCATGTATGCTTTGGGATCCCATTGTATGGTTCAAAGGATGATCATATTCGGTACTACTCGAGAAGGGGGTAGGGTCGGTCCTGAGTAGCAGAGGTGGAACGTGTTGTAGCCTCCCGTACATTTTATCAAGAGGTGTATGGATTCAGTGGGTAGACGCTTACCCTTTCATGGTTGGAAATCCATTCTCCAATACGAGCCTTCGGTTTTGGTTGTAGAACTTAGTATGCTGGAATTTGATTAATGTTATAATTTCGGCTATGATTGATAAGTATTTGTATATTAGATGTTATTATAATATCAAAGGATTCATATGAAATATTTTGATTATCGTAAGGTAAAACCCGTCCGTGTTTATGTGTGGCGTGGTCTTACGAGATACCTTTGATTTTTGAAAGTTTTCTATAACTTTAAAAATCTAGCAGGGTGTTTTCTCATGCTGGTTTTCTAGACTGACTTGGGTATTATTTTATTATAATGCTCGGGTCAGAGTGAGCATATCATAGATTTAATTGGATGCATTGAAGCTTAGAAGACGGGTTGGAGGTCTTCAAGGCATATACACATATATGTTTATTTTCCACAGCTTTGCTATTGAAATTAATCAGCAGTTGTAAGGACATGATGTTATAACTGTCCAGGCTGATAATTGTGGTTGTTGTACTCTGATGGATGTATGTATATAATAGTTTTTCTTTTGCAAAGATCATTGATACTATATTATATGTCGTTCTGCTGCGATTGTGAGATTCTGTGTTATTTTTAGTTTCTTTCCTCTTCTCCTCTCTTCTTCTTTCTTCTTTCTTTCCCTTAACTATCCGTCTTTCCCTTTGATTTGGGTTGGACATGCGTGGTTTATTGTCAGCTTGAATTGCACGAAAAAGAGGGTTGTTACACGTGGTATCAGAGCTTAGTTGAGCGAACACCTGGGCTTTGGTAGGAATTTACTCATTTGAGATAGGGTAAGTGAGACCTAGGATGAGTTTGAGCATATATATTTAAAAGCATGCATTTGTTAGTGATATGAAAATATTTTATATTGTGTTAACTTATCTGTTAAGTGACTTATGAATTCTGGTTGTTACGTGGGGCGCCATGATATAGGGGTCTCTAAACGATTAAACAAGGCAATCTGACACACTATTGTTTTAAAAGTTGGTAAATGAAACAATTTTGTAACGACCCGTAATTTCGCTACTTCGAAAATGAGAGATTTCATTTGTTTTAAATTTAAAAAGGTTTAAAAGTTAAATAAACAAGTTATATATAATACATAATAATAGAGAAATTATTTATTCTTGTATTTGATAATTTAAAAGGTATAAATTTGGATTTTACAACAAACCAACAAACGTTAAGTTTTGCTAAAAAGAAATAAATACTTAAATAAATAGGTTTAAATGTTTATTAAAAAAGATAAATATCATTGAAAACATCTAATAAAGAAAATAAAAGTATATTAAAATACTTATAAGTATGTTAATAATCGTTTTACAAAAATAACCAAATTTTGTCGCATTTTGTCAGTTTTACAAACATCGTAAAATTGGAGATTTTGATGTTATTTAAATATGATTTTAAAATATAAAGAGACATGTTTTAATTTATTTAAAGAAGTAAAAAGTTCATTTTTAAATTTGATTTACATAAATAAATAGTTTAACTAAAACGTCAAAACATGACCGTAAAACATTTAGTCGAAAAACGACGTTTTATCGATTAAAAGTTGTCGCAACGTCGCCGCACCTTTATTTTCTTATATAGGAACATATATTCAAATAGTATAAGCATTATTTAATTTACTAATCAAGTTTTCTTTTACTAAACAAGGTTAGAAACTTCTAGAAAACAATTAAGAAAAAGTAAGCACAAAAAGACAAAAATGTCATTTCAAAACAAAAGGTAAAACATCAAATCAAAGAAACATAATTATTGCTTACTTTACTTAATATCTAAGTGAAAATGAAATAAAGTAATGCTTTGAAATGTGATGTTAAGTGTTAAAAAAAATAAGATTACTTTATAAGTAAGTAAGGTTATTTTAGTAATTTGGTAAAGTGATATTTTGGTAATTCACCACTTCATTTCTTTTTCTATAAATACCTACCACTTCTTTCACAAATTTCACACTATTTCATTCTTCTTGTAACGACCCGGAATTTTTACAGCATATTTTAATAAATATTTAATCTAATTTAAATTAAATATAAGCTTGTCAATGTTTAAATTGATGAGATATTAAATGATTAATAGTTATGTATGTTTATAAAAGAAAGTTTGATTTGAAAATTTTAAAATTTAATACTTCAAAATCATTTAAAACACAAATCTGTCCTATTCAATAAAATCAAATCAAAGATTCAATATTTTATTATTTGATAATTTATATGAATACAATTTTGGTTTATAAAATGATAAGTTTTAAAATAGACAAACATGGAAATATTTAACATAAATATGGATGTGCAAAACAATATAAAACATACAAAACTAGTATAAACATAATCATCAATTATAAAATGTAGCTAAAAGTATAAATATACAAATATAAAATATAACTTGAAATATATAAATACATGTATGTTGTAAATCAAATGTTTGAGAATTTAATTAACAAATAAACTACAACTAATATGCTAAAAATAACTTGAAAACAATCATATCAAAAGATTTGAAAATATAATCTGTATAATGCAAAGTAACAAGACAGGTTGTACTTAATAAATAAAAACAAAAATCTAAATCAGGTTTCACAAGAATAACAAACATATGTGTAAATAAGCTAGCTTCTACAATAAGCCAAATAAATGTATAGCTAAATATACTTTCAAAACCAAGTGGAACCTGAAAGAAAAAAAAAAAATCTTGTACAAAAATATGCTGGCCAAAATTTGATGTATCTTTGTACATATATAAGTTGTACAGCAATTAAGTGTTGTATCCAGAAAAATAAAAATAACAATAAACTAAAAATAAAGGTAAGCCAGTAATAAACATACAAACAAAACCTGTAGCTTACTAAACAAGTTTGGCCGAGATAATGATACTGTCTTGTACAAAACAAAGTAAGAAAACAATAAATATCTTTGTACCAAATTTGCATTAGACAGTAAACATTTATTACTTGCTACTATAATTAAAAGCATAAGCATTAACTAGCCTAACATCTTGTTTTCACAAGTACATGCAGCCGTGGTTACAAAATCATTTCATTTTGCAGAAAATTTAATATTAAGATCTTTGTTGGTCAAAGATAGTGGCTGGCCATTTATAACCTGATCAGTAGCTTCTTTATAAATATACACACCTATATATCATTAGTTTATGAAAACTTTAGCTTAACATCAAACCTGAGAAGCACATTAACTTAAAACAGAAATCAAACAAAGAAAATACAAAACAGAGAAAGGCATAGGAAGGCTTCAGGGTAGCTCAACTGCAAATTCTTCAACATGAATTCTGTGCAACAGTTTCATGTGAGTAAACCTTCTTTTTGAAAATTTAAAATCTAAATTATTTGGTTCATGAAAAATAGTATGTTGATATATACTGTTTTGTGATGTTGTTAATTACTGTATGTTCTACTTGATGATGTTCTTCTAGTTTTATGTTGCTGAGACAAAGAAACAGAGAATAAATCATACTTTTCAGATTAAAACATTTTTTTTTACTTAGAGATTTAACTAAATAACTTTGTTTAAGCTAAAGATCAAGGCTTGAAAATGGTTTTAAAGGTAGCTGTAAAATATAAACACTGTGAGTTCAAATTTTTCAGTTAAAGTGAATAAATGGTTAGATTTCGAATAACTCAAACTGTAAATATGAATTTATATCTAGAAATAACACTCAAAAGTATGATTTTTGAAACAAAAATTATGATTTCTAGATAAACATCCAGAGAGCAGTTCACTAAAGAACCGAAAATACATTTTCTTTGATTCCTGTTGAATTAATCTCTAACTGATGTTAAAATTTGTTATGGAGTTAGTTTATTGATGCATGGTTATAGGAAAAATGTTGACAAAATTTTCTATTGCAAAAATCTTTCAATCGAATCAAATCTAGGGTTCTTGGTTCGATATTTTTTTGGGCTCTGCACATTTAACAGTTGCGACGCCATGAATTAACCGAGCTCCATGAGATTTTGGGAGGTGATAGAGGAAGTGGAGGGTGAGGTACGGCCGGAATTGCTTGACCTCCGGTGATCGAGGTTGTGTGGACGTGGCGTTTTCCCCTCTGTCATTTTCGAGTTACTGTTCCTATATTCGAGCATATTTTGTTTTCGAGCTTATCGTGTTTAATTGGGCTGTGTTTTCAGGTGAGAGGTCGTTATGTGATTTGCAGGCAGTGTCGTGGGTCGCTGGAGTGGAGGAGAACCGCCGTGCACGTGCACGACGGTGGAGAAGTGTCAGCGTTCGTATGGTTGGGTTGTCTCGATTTATACTCGAGAAAATTTAAGGGTTACTTCGTGTTTTGATTTGGGTGCGTGCGTTGGGTACAGCAGTGTGTAAATAAACTTGGCTAAAAGTAAAGTAAACAGAGGAGAAAGAACAGTAGAAGAAGATGAAGTATGCAAGGAGAAGGGACGCGAGAAGCTTAGTGGAACCGAGGTTAGCTCGAGCATTGCACGATGTTTTCTTCGGGTTTTAAACTTCCCAGGGTTAATCAAGTTTAATATTAACTAAGTTCTTTAATGTTGAAGGGGTTTAAGTTAAAACTTGATTTAAATTTATCAAGAAATGTCTTCAATCGTAGGATGGTTAATTTAAATTGAAATAACTAAGAATGTAATAAACTTTATAACTATAATTGAATGAGAAGTTAAGATTTATTAAACTTGTAATTAAAGATTTATAATGATAATCTTGTGTAAATCAAATTTGTAATTAAAGAATTAAATTAACCATTTAAAGTAACTTAATTTATAAATAAATAGTAGTTGACTAATTAAATAATTAATTAAGGATTAAACGATTAAGTTAATTAGTAATTAATGTTTAATGAAGTAAGTAGTTATAATCAAACGAGTAATTGAGTTTTATAAATTAATAATTAAGGTTATTAATTAATAATTAAGAATTAATTAATTAATTAATTAAATGAGTAATTAAGATGTAATTAATAAATTTTATAAGTTGATTAATGAGTAACTTAAATAAGCAAGAATAAATATGGATTATTCTTAAGCAGATAATTAAGTTTAAATAAATTAAACTAAATCTGAGATGAATCGATGATTCTATTTGATTGAGTCTGATGTTTATTTATATTCTATGATGTTCTGTGATATTCTAGATATATCTGTGATAATTGTGTATGATTTATTTGTGTTAAATTGTTATATGATTTATCTGATGTTATTTATCTGTGTTAAATTGCTATATGAATTCAATTGTTAAATTTAAACTGTTAACTTAATTAGACAACTTGGACTTTAAAATGGCGTTTGGATTTCGATGAGGCCGGGATCGGATATCGATTGATATTCCGAAAACCACATCGATCCAAATTAAACGTTAGGTCGTAAATCCTGAAATGAAGATCGAGATGGTACTTTCAGAATGCAAGGGTTATCGTCGTTAACTCTGAGGGTGATTCCAAAATGAGTGTGACGAGATAATGCCTTCGGTTTCGTTCGAACCCGGAACGAACTTGTATGGATTGAATGCTTTCAACACATCGTCAGGCGGACGATGAGCATTCTAAGTGATATGTTCTATAAAGGTAATCGCAGCCTCAAGCCTCATCAACCGGGAATGGCTAAAACAGGGGAGATGCAGCAAGGTTAGGTGGGTCATGCCCAAGCAGGACAAGATATTTCCCCTGTCTAGATGTCCCTTTTTATTTCGGCTTAGTGGGCGGTTGCTAGCTACAACCGCGGGGTTTATCTTGTTCGGGACTGTTCAGTAAGGAATGGTTCCGGCCTTGTGTTGCAGGGGATGAAGGGAGTAATCCTCGGTACGGTGATCTAGGCCCCGTACTGTGACGGGCGGTACCCCAGTAGCCCTGCCATTGTATGGAATCCAATTTCCAATAAGCGCCGTACGTTTTGATTGTGCCCAACTATGTTGAAATGTGAGATGTAAGCATTTCAGCTATTTCTGTATTTTACTTGAAAACCCTAGACACTATTATAATATCACTGGATTTCCTATGAAATGTTTTGGTTAGCGTAAGGTAAAAACTTACCCGTATTTATTTGTGGGGAGTCTTACGTGATACCTTTGTTTTCAAATGTTTTTCAAAGTTAAACAATTTTAAACCGTTTACTCATACCAGACCCATGTCTGACCCGAAGTTTATTTTGTTTTTCATAAACTCTCGGGTACCCAAATTTTTACGGGTAGTCAAGGGATTCAGGTTAGCTTTGACGAATTCTGGAGGAGCAATGGAGCAGGAGGCTTCAGCGTTGTAGATATATATAGTTCCGCTGTGTGGGTATCTCTGAGTCATATTGTTGAGTGGTATTGTATTGAGTTGTATAAACTAGACAGGTGTTTATAACTATCTTGAATGTGATGTATGTATGATTGTCATATGTATTGATATTGTATAACTCTGATATATGTACAAACTATGTATTATTTAAGTGATATATTATATTTTATTCCGTTCCGCTGTGAGATTCTGATGTTGTTGTTCTTTCTTCTCTATCTTTTCTATTTTCTCATCCCTTTCTTTCTTTACGATGATACGTCTTTCTGGTAGTAGAAGGGCGGGTTGTCACACTTGGTATCAGAGCTGAAAGGTTAAGCGAGAACCTTGGCTCTAGTAGGAAATTACTCATTAGAGATAGAGTCAATAGTACTCTAGAATGAGTTTGAGTGTATTAATAGATATGAGCGCGTACTTGTTAGTGAACATAAAATTGTTTTTATATTGTGTTGATTTATCTGTTAAGTGTTTATGGATTCTGGTCGATGTGTGGGACGCCATTTCATCGATAGGGATTCCTAAACTCTTAAACAAGATTGACCGACACAGTATTGTTTTTAAGGTAGGGTAAATGAAATAATTTTACCCAAAATTATATTTTGATATAAAAAGAAATATTTTTCTAAAATAACTATATATACTTGGATATTCGATTGTTAATAGTACAATCAACTAAAATTTTAAATGTGAGTGGTTTATAACCAAATAAAATTATTTAAGAATGATTTTAAATAAAAAGGAATATAACTGAAATCTGATCAAACCAGAATTTAAGTCCCGGAATTTAAAAAGTGTTCAAATGAATTTAAACAAAAGGATTTGGGAATTTAAAATTTTTGGAAAGGTTTGAAATGTTTTCCAAAGATTTGAACGCAATAATGAAGTATTGTTTTGAAAAACAATGATTGAATGAAAATTGTTTTGGGAAGAATTTGTGAAAGCAAGGAAGCACTGAAATCACTTTAAGTCGCTGGAAAATAATCCTGATGATGATGGCCACATCATTAGTATTCATTTTCGAGTTTCTAAAGTGATGGATTGCTATCAGGATATTGTTTGGACTTGTTGGGTATACAAGTTGTTTTAAAATTTTCAAGGGAAATTTGTTTTGGTGGAAACAAGTGTTCGAAATTTGATTTGGTATACCAAGTGAGTATGTGTAGTATCATTTTTAAATAGTTTTGGAAATGAAAACCGGGCAATTGAATTTTAAGAAAATTCTATTTAATAATATGAAGGATTTGAATAAATCAACTATTAAACCTATATAGTAAAGTTGATATTAATAAGAAGAAATCGGGAATTTTGATCCCGGAATTAAAATTTAACTTAAGTAAATGAAAATAAAGAAACATATTAGAGTTTAACCTGAAGATAAGTTAAATGGAATTGGAGTTCAAAATGAACTTAATTGGATATAAACCTGGAAGGGAAAATGATTGTAATTGTGAGGTGGAAAATGTATACCTTAAGATAGTAAGAGTTATACATATACAATCTGAAATTGTGGTTATAAGATGAAATGACCTAATTGAGTAATATAAACTTTAAGGGAAATAAATAAGTTTTAAACTCATATTTTGAGAAATAAATTTAAAGATTTGTAAGTAGCTAAATTTAACTGAAGATGAGTTAGAATAAAACTGAATTTAAATGAACTCAGTCGAGTTACAGATAATTTTGAATAGAATAAAAATTCTTATGTAAATAAGTAAATTGTGAACCAAAGTAAGTACTGAATTGGATTAAAATAGAATTGGAATAAGTTATAAACAAATCTAATTCATGAATAAACTGAATGACCTTTTATAAATAATGTAGTAATGAGTTGTTAATGTGAATTAAAAATTTAAGGATGGATAAGAGGATAAACTAATCAGGCAATTAGTTGGGATTTGATTAAAGGAAAATCAAATCAAAGATTTGAATGGAAATTGGTGTAATAGAATAAACCTAAATTGTAAGGTGGAACAGTTTGAAGGAAAAAATAACTTGAGTAAATAGTGAAATGATTGTTTAAAATATTGATTGTCAAGTTTACTAAAATGGTTTGGAATCAAACCTGATTGAAATAGAAGAAAATGCAATGTAAGGATTGTGAATAAATTAATTGGGATGGAGTCAAGTGTAAATTGAGATGGAATCAATTGTTATAAAACTTAGATAATCATTTATTCACAATGATATTGTTGAATTGCATATGGAAATGGGTTGTTTGAAGTAAATGAGAATTAGATAAATTTTATAAATTGTTAAAAGCAGAATAAGATGATTTTGAATATGAGTTTGTTCTGCTCAAATGGATTATATGTCTAAGCAAGTAAGTTGTAAATCACTTAAACTGAAAAGAATGATTTGAGAATTGATTGGAATTAATTGAAACAAGGATTGAAACTATACATATGTGCTTATGAAATATGTAATGGAGATTCAGCTAAAACTTTTCAAAATTGGAAATAGAAAAAAAAATTTAAATTTAATTAATAGCAACAAAACAATGTCAAATTGGAGATTGAAATAAACTAAGGAATGAAACTAATTTCAAAATAATAGTAGGAATCAGTTATAAATGGAGATAGTCAATAAAAGTTCAATAATCAGAGTCAAGAAAATTGAATTCATATTGAATTAGAAATTCAAGTTGGAAATAAGAAGATATAAAGGCTATAGTAGTAGATAATAATATAAAAATATATATAATGCTTATATTAAGCTTAAGAAATGAATGGTGAAATTCTTAAGTAAAATTTTGAGAAAATTATTCCAAGTGGATGGAATCAGAATAATGTGAATAAAAGAAAATTGATATGGTTGGTAATCAATGGATATAAATACGTAGGATGTACGTATATTATTTTATTCGCATAACAATTTGGTCCAGATTCGAGCACAGAATTTCGAGATAGTTATATCAATCCGAATTAGGATTTTTCACTCGATTTTCGACGACAAACCATGGATTTGGATTTTTGATTGGTTCTGGGGAATTCTCTATCATAGCTGTGACTATGCAAGGAGAATGACTGACTCTAATCTAGAAACCAGTTCTGAGTCCGCACTAGGAAGTTGGGTGGACGATACTAGTTCGGAAGTGAAATTGTGTGATCGTGCGAGCGATCGGATTTGATACTGCGTACGAATAATATATGTACATCGTACGGGTAATAAGTATTGAAATTCTATAAAGAAGTCGATAAAATTTAGAAAGAGTTAATACTGTAGCTTTTAAAATTGAATTGCTAGAATGGATGTCTGGAATTTATTGTGTATTCCTTATATCTCAGGAAATTTGTTCATGATTCATCATTGATTGTTAAACCAGTAATTCAGGAAATTCGAAGTTGAGTCGAATTTAACTGTGGTCAGGAAGCCGGTTTGGGTTATTGATCATCGAGAGACAAACTCTCGATAGTTTTAAGAGTGCTTATCCGGAGTTATGTTCGGATAACTAGTGATGTTTGTTAAAGTAGACCATTTGATTTTGTTATTGTCTGAATAATATGAATGTTTGGATGATTAATATAAAAGCTTTTGAATTTACTGTTGTTTAAATTTCGGGGACGAAATTCTTTTAAGGGGGGAGGAATGTAACGACCCGGAATTTTTACAGCATATTTTAATAAATATTTAATCTAATTTAAATTAAATATAAGCTTGTCAATGTTTAAATTGATGAGATATTAAATGATTAATAGTTATGTATGTTTATAAAAGAAAGTTTGATTTGAAAATTTTAAAATTTAATACTTCAAAATCATTTAAAACACAAATCTGTCCTATTCAATAAAATCAAATCAAAGATTCAATATTTTATTATTTGATAATTTATATGAATACAATTTTGGTTTATAAAATGATAAGTTTTAAAATAGACAAACATGGAAATATTTAACATAAATATGGATGTGCAAAACAATATAAAACATACAAAACTAGTATAAACATAATCATCAATTATAAAATGTAGCTAAAAGTATAAATATACAAATATAAAATATAACTTGAAATATATAAATACATGTATGTTGTAAATCAAATGTTTGAGAATTTAATTAACAAATAAACTACAACTAATATGCTAAAAATAACTTGAAAACAATCATATCAAAAGATTTGAAAATATAATCTGTATAATGCAAAGTAACAAGACAGGTTGTACTTAATAAATAAAAACAAAAATCTAAATCAGGTTTCACAAGAATAACAAACATATGTGTAAATAAGCTAGCTTCTACAATAAGCCAAATAAATGTATAGCTAAATATACTTTCAAAACCAAGTGGAACCTGAAAGGAAAAAAAAAAAATCTTGTACAAAAATATGCTGGCCAAAATTTGATGTATCTTTGTACATATATAAGTTGTACAGCAATTAAGTGTTGTATCCAGAAAAATAAAAATAACAATAAACTAAAAATAAAGGTAAGCCAGTAATAAACATACAAACAAAACCTGTAGCTTACTAAACAAGTTTGGCCGAGATAATGATACTGTCTTGTACAAAACAAAGTAAGAAAACAATAAATATCTTTGTACCAAATTTGCATTAGACAGTAAACATTTATTACTTGCTACTATAATTAAAAGCATAAGCATTAACTAGCCTAACATCTTGTTTTCACAAGTACATGCAGCCGTGGTTACAAAATCATTTCATTTTGCAGAAAATTTAATATTAAGATCTTTGTTGGTCAAAGATAGTGGCTGGCCATTTATAACCTGATCAGTAGCTTCTTTATAAATATACACACCTATATATCATTAGTTTATGAAAACTTTAGCTTAACATCAAACCTGAGAAGCACATTAACTTAAAACAGAAATCAAACAAAGAAAATACAAAACAGAGAAAGGCATAGGAAGGCTTCAGGGTAGCTCAACTGCAAATTCTTCAACATGAATTCTATGCAACAGTTTCATGTGAGTAAACCTTCTTTTTGAAAATTTAAAATCTAAATTATTTGGTTCATGAAAAATAGTATGTTGATATATACTGTTTTGTGATGTTGTTAATTACTGTATGTTCTACTTGATGATGTTCTTCTAGTTTTATGTTGCTGAGACAAAGAAACAGAGAATAAATCATACTTTTCAGATTAAAACATTTTTTTTACTTAGAGATTTAACTAAATAACTTTGTTTAAGCTAAAGATCAAGGCTTGAAAATGGTTTTAAAGGTAGCTGTAAAATATAAACACTGTGAGTTCAAATTTTTCAGTTAAAGTGAATAAATGGTTAGATTTCGAATAACTCAAACTGTAAATATGAATTTATATCTAGAAATAACACTCAAAAGTATGATTTTTGAAACAAAAATTATGATTTCTAGATAAACATCCAGAGAGCAGTTCACTAAAGAACCGAAAATACATTTTCTTTGATTCCTGTTGAATTAATCTCTAACTGATGTTAAAATTTGTTATGGAGTTAGTTTATTGATGCATGGTTATAGGAAAAATGTTGACAAAATTTTCTATTGCAAAAATCTTTCAATCGAATCAAATCTAGGGTTCTTGGTTCGATATTTTTTTGGGCTCTGCACATTTAACAATTGCGACGCCATGAATTAACCGAGCTCCATGAGATTTTGGGAGGTGATAGAGGAAGTGGAGGGTGAGGTACGGCCGGAATTGCTTGACCTCCGGTGATCGAGGTTGTGTGGACGTGGCGTTTTCCCCTCTGTCATTTTCGAGTTACTGTTCCTATATTCGAGCATATTTTGTTTTCGAGCTTATCGTGTTTAATTGGGCTGTGTTTTCAGGTGAGAGGTCGTTATGTGATTTGCAGGCAGTGTCGTGGGTCGCTGGAGTGGAGGAGAACCGCCGTGCACGTGCACGACGGTGGAGAAGTGTCAGCGTTCGTATGGTTGGGTTGTCTCGATTTATACTCGAGAAAATTTAAGGGTTACTTCGTGTTTTGATTTGGGTGCGTGCGTTGGGTACAGCAGTGTGTAAATAAACTTGGCTAAAAGTAAAGTAAACAGAGGAGAAAGAACAGTAGAAGAAGATGAAGTATGCAAGGAGAAGGGACGCGAGAAGCTTAGTGGAACCGAGGTTAGCTCGAGCATTGCACGATGTTTTCTTCGGGTTTTAAACTTCCCAGGGTTAATCAAGTTTAATATTAACTAAGTTCTTTAATGTTGAAGGGGTTTAAGTTAAAACTTGATTTAAATTTATCAAGAAATGTCTTCAATCGTAGGATGGTTAATTTAAATTGAAATAACTAAGAATGTAATAAACTTTATAACTATAATTGAATGAGAAGTTAAGATTTATTAAACTTGTAATTAAAGATTTATAATGATAATCTTGTGTAAATCAAATTTGTAATTAAAGAATTAAATTAACCATTTAAAGTAACTTAATTTATAAATAAATAGTAGTTGACTAATTAAATAATTAATTAAGGATTAAACGATTAAGTTAATTAGTAATTAATGTTTAATGAAGTAAGTAGTTATAATCAAACGAGTAATTGAGTTTTATAAATTAATAATTAAGGTTATTAATTAATAATTAAGAATTAATTAATTAATTAATTAAATGAGTAATTAAGATGTAATTAATAAATTTTATAAGTTGATTAATGAGTAACTTAAATAAGCAAGAATAAATATGGATTATTCTTAAGCAGATAATTAAGTTTAAATAAATTAAACTAAATCTGAGATGAATCGATGATTCTATTTGATTGAGTCTGATGTTTATTTATATTCTATGATGTTCTGTGATATTCTAGATATATCTGTGATAATTGTGTATGATTTATTTGTGTTAAATTGTTATATGATTTATCTGATGTTATTTATCTGTGTTAAATTGCTATATGAATTCAATTGTTAAATTTAAACTGTTAACTTAATTAGACAACTTGGACTTTAAAATGGCGTTTGGATTTCGATGAGGCCGGGATCGGATATCGATTGATATTCCGAAAACCACATCGATCCAAATTAAACGTTAGGTCGTAAATCCTGAAATGAAGATCGAGATGGTACTTTCAGAATGCAAGGGTTATCGTCGTTAACTCTGAGGGTGATTCCAAAATGAGTGTGACGAGATAATGCCTTCGGTTTCGTTCGAACCCGGAACGAACTTGTATGGATTGAATGCTTTCAACACATCGTCAGGCGGACGATGAGCATTCTAAGTGATATGTTCTATAAAGGTAATCGCAGCCTCAAGCCTCATCAACCGGGAATGGCTAAAACAGGGGAGATGCAGCAAGGTTAGGTGGGTCATGCCCAAGCAGGACAAGATATTTCCCCTGTCTAGATGTCCCTTTTTATTTCGGCTTAGTGGGCGGTTGCTAGCTACAACCGCGGGGTTTATCTTGTTCGGGACTGTTCAGTAAGGAATGGTTCCGGCCTTGTGTTGCAGGGGATGAAGGGAGTAATCCTCGGTACGGTGATCTAGGCCCCGTACTGTGACGGGCGGTACCCCAGTAGCCCTGCCATTGTATGGAATCCAATTTCCAATAAGCGCCGTACGTTTTGATTGTGCCCAACTATGTTGAAATGTGAGATGTAAGCATTTCAGCTATTTCTGTATTTTACTTGAAAACCCTAGACACTATTATAATATCACTGGATTTCCTATGAAATGTTTTGGTTAGCGTAAGGTAAAAACTTACCCGTATTTATTTGTGGGGAGTCTTACGTGATACCTTTGTTTTCAAATGTTTTTCAAAGTTAAACAATTTTAAACCGTTTACTCATACCAGACCCATGTCTGACCCGAAGTTTATTTTGTTTTTCATAAACTCTCGGGTACCCAAATTTTTACGGGTAGTCAAGGGATTCAGGTTAGCTTTGACGAATTCTGGAGGAGCAATGGAGCAGGAGGCTTCAGCGTTGTAGATATATATAGTTCCGCTGTGTGGGTATCTCTGAGTCATATTGTTGAGTGGTATTGTATTGAGTTGTATAAACTAGACAGGTGTTTATAACTATCTTGAATGTGATGTATGTATGATTGTCATATGTATTGATATTGTATAACTCTGATATATGTACAAACTATGTATTATTTAAGTGATATATTATATTTTATTCCGTTCCGCTGTGAGATTCTGATGTTGTTGTTCTTTCTTCTCTATCTTTTCTATTTTCTCATCCCTTTCTTTCTTTACGATGATACGTCTTTCTGGTAGTAGAAGGGCGGGTTGTCACACTTCTTTTCCTTCCTCCTTGAAGCTCTCTTAATGGCTTCTTCTTCTCTTCCAAAAGCTTACTAACTTTTTCAAAACCATATCAAATCAACTCCAAACACCACCAAACTTTGCCAAAGAGCTTAGAATACCATTAGAACATGATTTAGCATCTAAGAAATGAAGAAATGATGGAGGAAGACAATGAATAAGGCATGGCCGAACCTATGAGGAAGAGGAGCAAGTTTGTGAAGCTTGGGAGTGGGAAAAAGAGAAGGAAGTGTTGCCGGAATCAAAAGGAAAGTCTACGGAAAAGATTTGGTGAAGATAAGGGAATTTAGTGAAGTGTTGGATAATATGAATGTTGGTAGGAAGTGAACGATTTGGTTAAAAGGTGAGTACTCAAATCTTAGTTTTATTTTAATAAAACTTAAGTTGATAATACACATGTTAAATTAGAAATTAATATGTTGAATATTGCTTGATATTGGATGATAACTTGGTTTATATTATGTTTGTAATATGGTTGATAACTTGTTTGATAAATGATAAGAGAAATGGTTAGTAACCATAGTTAATTAAATGAGAAGTAAATTCATACAAATGTGTATAAGAAAGTTATTTAGTCTCTTAATGATTTTAAAATAGTTTAAATGTGGTTTAAAACAAATTTGAAGTGTTTCGGATAAGTTCCGAAGTAATTCTCAAAATTGGTCAAAACCGAGCTTGTCGCGTAGCGGCAATTCGTAAATTTTGACTCATAACTTCAAATTGACATAGAGAATGATTTATAAGTCAGATTTCTTCGAAATAAAAATTCTTTGGTTCACAATGATAATAGTTTTCCAACGAAGAAAGAAAATCAAGATTTCGTTAAGTAGATTTTGAAATATGTCCAAAACAATTTTCTAAAAACATCGCAGTTTTGCAGTTCGGAATCCAATACAGGATTTCTTTATAAATGATATTTTTAAATAATTAAAAATATGAAATAAATTTGATAAATCTATTAAATTGGTTTAAAGGAGATTTGGAATGAAAAATATGAATTTTCAAATATTTAAAAGTGGTTTAAATCAAATAAGCTTATATAGCATTTTCTACAGCACTTTTATACTACGAATTCTATAACCTTGTGAATAAGAGTTTAAACTTAACAATTCTTTCCTAAATCTTTTGTGAACGATTTTAAAGGAATAATTAAATAATGTAAAGATGATTTGGAAGTTTTAATAAGAGTTTGAATAAATTGTTAAGATGAATTGTTTATACCACTTAAACAAAAAGTGAAGAATATTGAATGTAATAACAAACTGAGTATGCGGAAACGACTAGTACATTTGTCCCGCCTGTGAGATCTAGGAAGGTAAACAAGGTGTTTAACTAAGGTTAGGGATGTAGCAACCAGTGTCCTAAACTTACCTGGCCTATGTTTTCCCTTCTTAGGCGAGGGGTGTAATAGATCGAAAGGAAAGCCCAGATGCTCTAAAAGATCATATTTAAGTTTTTCCAAGTTAAAAGACAAAGATATTCATGATGTAAGATTACATGCCATTAGTCCCTGGAGGTGAAACTTGCCATTAGTCCTTGGAGGTGAAACTTGTTATTAGTCCCTAGAGGTGAAACTTTCCATTAGTCCCTGGAGGTGAAATTTACCATATTTAAAGTGGCAGTAGTACTATGTTATGAAAGTCTTCGATTTGTAAGATTATGATTTGAAGTTAAGAAAGAAAATCTTTTAGTAAGATTTAATGAATGATTTGGGAATATTTTCCCTAAGTTAAAAGTTACAACTTGAATATAAGAAATCTTCGATAAAGATTTAATGAATGATTTGGGAATATTTTCCCTTAGTTAAAAGTTATAACTTTAATATAAGAAAATCTTTGATTAAGATTTAATGAATGATTTGGAGAGGTTTTCCTAAGTAAATGAGAAAATGATTTGGAATTATTACAGGATTTAAGTAAGGTTTAAATAAACCAAATGATTTGATAAATGAGGCTTAATGATTCCATATACATTTGAAAAGATTATATCTAAGAAAGATATTTAATTAAGATAAAAGATGAAGTAATCGATTGATGATTGATATCCACATATGAACTTAACATCTTTTAAAAGCGATGATTGGTTTCGAAGGAACCGGAGTCGGATTTGGACGATTCCTATCCGAAAACCACTTCGAACCAATGTATACGTTCGAAAGTGAAGATATGTTGAAGATGATGATTATTGAAGATCGTGGATCTTCATAGCATGAAGACTGCTTATTGAACATGCTCTGGTTGGCCACCATTATAGAGTTATTTATAGCAGTGGTCTCCTCGTGATGAAGATTTTTCAGATTGCAAGGGCTTCTCGCCTAGTAATGGCCGAGGAAAGTACCTTCGGTTTCTTTCAGTCCTAGAACGAACTTGTATGGATGTTTGTCTGACATTGTATTCTAAATCACATTTGAGTGGTTTCTATAAATGTATATCAGTTGGTGGCGGAGAAGGCAACTTCTCTTAGCTTAACACCCTTTCTCGAGACATACGTGCTCAAGAAGTTATACTTTTCTAGAAATCGGTCGTGTGACGTGGAATGACAATGTGGCATTCAAAGTGGAACCTGTTATGATCAAAGCGTGGTTTTGTATGAAAAGCGCGGCTTTGAAGAAATTGATCGTAGCTTCGCGAGCCTCACACCTCGGTTATGATGGGATTCTATGTGATCAGATGTATGCTCGCATTTCAGATAGTAGTGATTTAGGTTATCAGATGTTCTGAGCCCTAGGTACCAAATACGTCTGGGCCTCAAGGCATTTATTGCCTCATGTGGATAAAGTGGTTAGCTTGAGAAAAGCAGGGAACTACCGGTTATCATTTGTAGTGTAGCAAGTATAGTTTCCAAGTGACTAGTTTGAGAAAAGCGATTAAGGCACCGTGGGAACTATGTTTGTTATGCGTGGATCGGAAAAAAGGTCACTAGTTTCCTATCATGTTGGAAATCCAATCCCTACGAGATTTACGGTTTTGATTGTATTCCCAAAACAGCTGTAATGACTTGCAAACATTTCAGCTACCCCTTTTCTGGTATCATATATTCCGTTGGTATATTCCATTGACCCAGTCCGGATATATTACCTTAGACTTAGCCCAGATATTGATATCTTATTTGAATAAGTTTATTTGCAAATGTTTTCAAAAGAATGTCATTAAAAATAATATCAAGTGTATTTTGGTATGAAGTGTTTTGGTTATCATAAGGTAAAAACCCGTTCGTGTTTATGTGTGGGCGTGGTCTTATGAGATACCCTTCTTTTCAAAGGTTTTGATAATATAGTCATTTTAAAGTTCAAGTATCTCACGCTGGTTTATCAAGCCTGATCCGGGTATTTTTAATACTCGGGTCAGATCCAAGTAGTTTCAGGTTTAGTTGAAGACGGTTGGAGTTTCCAGAGGAGAGCTGGAGATCTTCATCATCGTATGGACGTATTCTATTATCCGCTGTGGTTTGTTAGTTTTGTTTGTTGTTTGTCAGCATTTGTAAGGGCAGGTGTTATAACTGTCCAAGCAAAATTTAGGTTAGACTCTGATATTGTATTTAAAATTTTCCACTGTAAAGATTATTATTAAAATAATATATGTTATTCCATTCATGTGAGATTCTGTTCTGTCTTTATTTTTCTTTCTACCCTTAATGATCCGCTTATTCGTGCAATTTGAGTTGGACATGTGTGGTTTATTGTCGATTCAAAGTGTACGGAAAAACGAATTGTTACATTTGGTATCAGAGCTGAAGGTTAAGCGAGAACCTTGGCTTTGGTTGGGTAAAGACTCATCAGAGATAGGGTTAGTAATACCCTTGGATGAGTAACTCATTAGAGATAGGGTTAGTAACATCCTAGAATGAGTTTGAGTGTAGTATATGTGAGCGCGTATTTGTTAGTGACTAATAAAAAGTTTTGTGTTGATTTAACTATTGAGTGATTTATGGATTCTGATCAATGCGCCTGATCACCGTTATCGATGAGGGTTCCTAAACACTTGAACAAGGCGAACCGACACATTGGTTTTGAAAAATTGGTAAATGAAATAATTTTACCTAGGGTTATATTTTGAATATAAAGTATATATTTTGAAAAGTTGCATAGTTAGAAATCAGGATTAGTGAAATTTAAATATGAACATCTTGTGATTAGAATTTCACAGTTTGACTATAGGAAGTTTCATAAAGATTATCGATAAGTTAGAAATCTGATAAGGAAATTAAAATCTTTAATACTTATTCGAAATAATAAATTAAGAAATGATAATGTTAAGTTACTACCATAAATTGATCAATTGTTTGATTTAAAAGTTAAATACAAATACCTTGTGAATTAAGTTTCACGATTTGACTATGAGGTATTCGATAATAAGATTTGTTTAAGGAATGAACATATAAGCTGAAAATATATTTAAATAATAGAAAATGATTTCATAAAAGTTATATATAAAAGGAATGAGAATTTAAGTTCGATTAAAACAATTATGGAAATTTAAATGAAGTTAATTAATATAAGATAAAATGAATTTATAAGATAGGTTTTACAAAGTAATCTTTAAAGGATTTTGAAAATGTTATTATTTCAAATAAAATGAGGTATTCTATGATAACTAATTCGATTGACTCGAAAATAAACTAAAAATGGGCAAGAGATGTGATCGGATGGTAAGCACTTCTCTTAAGTATTACTCTTCTTGTTAAGAGGATATATGATACTATTGGTAGTACCCAGTTCCTTGGATTGTTTTGGAGTTACTCGATCTATATAATTTTCTTAAGTTAAAGAAATAATGTGAATCATTGATTAGTAATTTTTATAAGTGTTTAAACTAAAGGTAAATTGGGATCGCTAATTGATAAGATAAAGCGAGATTTCGATGACTAGTACATTTGTCCCGCCTATGAGATCTGGAAAGGTAAACAAGGTGTTTAACTAAGGTTAGGAATGGAGCAACCAATGCCCTAAACTTACCTGGCCTATATTTTCTCTTCTTAGGCGAGGGGTGGAATAGATCGAAAGGAAAGCCCAGATACTCTAAAAGATCATATTTAAGTTTTTCCAAGTTAAAAGACAAAGATATTCATGATGTAAGATTACTTGCCATTAGTCCCTGGAGGTGAAACTTGTCATTAGTCCCTAGAGGTGAAACTTTCCACTAGTCCCTAGAGGTGAAACTTTCCATTAGCCCCTGGAGGTGAAATTTACCATATTTAAAGTGGTAGTGTACTATGTTATGAAAATCTTCGATTTGTAAGAATATGATTTGAAGTTAAGAAAGAAAATCTTTTAGTAAGATTTAATGAATGTTTGAGAATATTTTCCCTAAGTTAAAAGTTATAACTTGAATATAAGAAATCTTCGATAAAGATTTAATGAATGATTTGGGAATATTTTCCCTAAGTTAAAAGTTATAACTTGAATGTAAGAAATCTTCAATAAAGATTTAATGAATGATTTGGGAATATTTTCCCTAAGTTAAAAGTTATAACTTTAATATAAGAAAATCTTTGATTAAAGATTTAATGAATGATTTGGAAAGGTTTTCCTAAGTAAATGAGAAAATGATTTGGAATTATTACAGGATTTAAGTAAGGTTTAAATAAACCAAATGATTTGATAAATGAGGCTTAATGATTCCATATACATTTGAAAAGAATATATCTAAGAAAGATATTTGATTAAGATAAAAGATGAAGTAATTGATTGATGATTAATATCCACATATGAACTTAACATCTTTTAAAAGCGGTGATTGGTTTCGAAGGAACCGGAGTCGGATTTGGATGATTCCTATCCGAAAACCACTTCGAACCAATGTATACGTTCGAAAGTGAAGATATGTTGAAGATGATGATTATTGAATACCGTGGATCTTCATAGCGTGAAGACTGCTTGTTGAACATGCTCTGATTGGCCACCACTATAGAGTTATTTATAGCAGTGGTCTCCTCGTGATGAAGATTTTTCGGATTGCAAGGGCTTCTCGCCTAGTAATGGACAAGGAAAGTACCTTCGGTTTCGTTCAGTCCTAGAACGAACTTGTGTGGATTTTTGTCTGACATTGTATTCTAAATCACATTTGAGTGGTTTCTATAAATGTATATCAGTTGGTGGCGGAGAAGGCAACTTCTCTTAGCTTAACACCCTTTCTCGAGACATACGTGCTCAGGAAGTTATACTTTTCTAGAAATCAGTCGTGTGACGTGGAATGACAATGTGGCATTCAAAGTGGAACCTGTTATGATCAAAGCGTGGTTTTGTATGAAAAGCGTGGCTTTGAAGAAATTGGTAGTAGCTTCGCGAGTCTCACACCCTGGTTATGATGGGATTCTATGTGATCAGATGTATGCTCGCATTTCAGATAGTAGTGATTTGGGTTATCAGATGCTCTGAGCCCTAGGTACCAGATACGTCTGGGCCTCAAGGCATTTATTGTCTCATGTGGATAAAGTGGTTAGCTTGAGAAAAGCAGGGAACTACCGGTTATCATTTGTAGTGTAGCAAGTATAGTTTCCAAGTGACTTTGAGAAAAGCGATTAAGGCACCGTGGGAACTATGTTTGTTATGCGTGAATCGGAAAAAGGGTCACTAGTTTCCTATCATGTTGGAAATCCAATCCCTACGAGATTTATGGTTTTGATTGTATTCCCAAAATAGCTGTAATGACTTGCAAACATTTCGGCTACCCCTTTTCTGGTATCATATATTCCATTGGTATATTCCGTTGACCCAGTCCGGATATATTACCTTAGACTTAGTCCAGATATTGATATCTTATTTGAATAAGTTTATTTGCAAATGTTTTCAAAAGAATGTCATTAAAAATAATATCAAGTTTATTTTGGTATGAAGTGTTTTGGTTATCATAAGGTAAAAACCCGTCCGTGTTTATGTGTGGGCGTGGTCTTATGAGATATCCTTCTTTTCAAAGGTTTTGATAATATAGTCATTTTAAAGTTCGAGTATCTCACGCTGGTTTATCAAGCCTGATCCAAGTATTTTTATTACTTGGGTTAGATCCGAGTAGTTTCAGGTTTAGTTGAAGACAGTTGGAGTTTCCAGAGGAGAGTTGGAGATCTTCATCATCGTATGGACGTATTCTATTATCCGCTGTGGTTTGTTAGTTTTGTTTGTTGTTTGTCAGCATTTGTAAGGGCAGGTGTTATAACTGTCCAAGCTAAATTTAGGTTAGACTCTGATATTGTATTTAAAATTTTCCGCTGTAAAGATTATTATTGAAATGATATATGTCATTCCGTTCGTGTGAGATTCTGTTCTGTCTTTATTTTTCTTTCTACCCTTAATGATCCGCTTATTCGTGCAATTTGAGTTGGACATGTGTGGTTTATTGTCGATTCAAAGGGTACAGAAAAACAGATTGTTACAAATTTTACCTAATTATATTTTATTTAAAGGGATAATTTTCAGAAATTATTATAGTTATATATGGGGTGTTTGGTTTTAGAGAATTATAATATTTGACTATTATCATTTGCTGTTAGTTGTATTGTTATAATCTAACAAAGTCAAACATTTGGAAAATAGGTTATACAAGAGACTAAATTTATAAGTATAGATTATAGAATATTAATTATATTTAAAATAATCAACATTTATGGAATAATATTACATAGTAAGTGATATTTTATAAATATGATTTATAATGTGAATTATAAATGGAATTGCCTAAGTATATTTATAAATATGATTTGTTTATGAAAATAGGTTTAAAACAAAAAAACTTATTTTTGAACCTCTTTCACGCTCAAGTCACGTCGAGGTACTGCAGAAGAAAAAACTGCAAAATCTGATTATTCATCTGCTTCCGAAAGAAATCGAAGAATTTCTTGGGAATCCTACAAGATCAATTCGTTCTTTTTTCTCTGACAGATGGTCAGAACTTCATCTGGGTTCGAATCCTGGTCCCTGCGGAAAGGAAAAAGAATTTCACGTTGGCCTGTGCCTGTTGGAACATCATTGAACCTTTCTTCCTTGCAATCAAAAAGGAAAATGAAAAAGAAAAGGCAGTGTTGCAGGCCAAGCCGTAGAAGGTATTGCGAGACAACCAGAAGCAGAAGGAAAAATAAGAGGCACCTTATTGCTTAGTCTAGCTTTTATGGAAGCTTTAACCATTTATGGGCTCGTTGTGAGCGGAGAGAGAGGGATTCGAACCCTCGGTACAAATAACTCGTACAACGGATTAAAACGGTTTTAGAAAAATAATAATAGTATTATTTTCAAAATATTTTGCGTTAAAATATTTTACATGAAATTTAAAAGAAATAGAAAGCACTGAACTCACCTCAGTCACTAGAAAATAATTCCGGTAATGACTGCATCATCATCAGTGTTCATTTTTTAGTTTCTAAGTGAGGGATTGCTACTTGAGTAACTTACCATTGAAGTTGTTTTAATAAAACAAATTTGTTTTTGATTCCAAAAATGAAATTTGATATATAAAGGAGTTATATATATATATATATATATATATATATATATATATATATTTCAAAATGATTTGAAAATAATATCGAATGTTGAAATATTTTTATCTAAATGTTTCAAGAAACATAAGATAATATGTTTTGAACTTACAATTTGGAAATATAATAGATAAGAAAAGAATGTGGAATCAAGATATGAAATTAAAAACTTACTTAGGTTAAGTTAAATAAGTTAAGTAAGGCGTTAAATGAAATTGAAATGGGATTTGAATTGAATTGGATAAATAACGAAATGGATACATACTTAAGTCGTAAAGTGATTATATAACCCTGAATTGTAGATATAGTATGTGAATAAACTTAAGTCAAATAAATTTCTGAAAGTTTAAGTAAATAAGTTTGTATAACTTATGGATTTGAGGAATGTTGAACTAAAAACAAATTTTAAATTTGTTAAATGTGAATGTTAAGGAATGAAAATCATTAATTGAGATAGGTAATTAACTTTAACTTAAGTTAAATGAGATGATTTTTGAAATGAAATTTAACTAAAGCAAAGTTAAATGAAATTGGAATTAAATTCGATTTGTAAGAATTAATGAAATAAACTTGAGTTATAGAATAAATTGAATATGGTTTACGATGTTGCTTAATAGAATTGAATATGAACTTAAGTTATGAAGTGAAAATAAACTCTAGAAGTGCTATATAAATGTTTAAAACGAACTTAAGCAAATAATTGTATGGAATGGTTCATAAGTAATATTAGTATTGAAGGACTATACTAAGTGAAACAAATTTAACTTAGGAAGAGTTAAAATGAAATAGTTTTATAAAAGATCCATAAATAAGTTAAATATCAAATGAAATGTTGTTAAAGATAATGTGAATAATTGAATGGAAATAAAATGAATGAGAATGAAGTGAATGTAAATGATTAAATGTAAATCAATTGAACGAAAGTAAATTGAAATAAATACATAAGTTGTACGCATATTATTTTATTCACATAACTGTTTGATCCAGATTCGAGTATACGATTTCGAGGTGATTTATACTGATCCAAGTTAGGATTTTTCACTCGATTTCTTGACAGCAAACCCTAAGTATAGATTTTTGGTTGATCCAGATATTCTCTATCATTGTATATGGCTATGCAAGGAGAATGATGGTTTTAGATCAAGAAATCGAATCTGAGTCCGCACTAGAGTGATCGTGTGAACGATACTAGTTCGAAAGTGAAATTAAATGATCAAGTGAGCAATCAGGTATGCTTTTGCATACGGATGATATATGTACATCGAACGGATTTTAATAAATTAAATGTTGTTACTCGAAGATGCAGACTGATATGATTTTGAATTTATTGGATGAACATTAATTGTCTGATGGTTTTTCTTATTGCATTTGCTACATTTGCATATAGATATTGTATAGTCTATGTTATATACTGATGTTATCCATGTACATGTTCTCATTGGTTGTTGAGTGTCTAGTAAGTGCGAATGATGTATGCTTCGCGTTTGGAACTCGCTTTCACATTATATTCGTAGTATATGCTCGCTAAAATAATAAAAGGTATATATCTCGGATTACATACCGTACTTATATATTTTCCCTATGGGATGTCTCATCCTCGAAGATGAGATGTATATTTAGGATTATATATATTGTAAAGTTTTACGATCGAGTCGCACAAAGGAGACGCTGGCGAAATTTTTCGTAAATTAAGGCGTTAGGAAATTTTTGAAAAATTTTTTATAACTAAAATTTGGATTTTAGTTTTATAATTTGGAATTATATTAGTTAGTAACTATGAATTTATTTGAAAAACTTAGATAAGAATTTAAAAGATTTAGAAAATTGGTAATCCATTTCAACTATTTGTTTTTGAAAGGTTAATGGGTTTGTGACATTTTTCTTACCTTGACAATTTCGAGAACGAAATTCTTTTTAAGGTAGGGAGTATGTAACGACCCAGACTTTTAGTCATTCAAATTTGGAACATTTAATTGATTTTAAATATTGAAAAGTTACTTTTATAAGTTAAGTAACTTGGTTTCAAATACAATAATTTATTTGATAATTAAATTATTGAATTTATAATTCGAAATTGTTTAAATAATTTAATCTTGGATTTTAAATGAATGGAAATGATTTCAAAAGTTGATTTAAATTCTATTCAAATAAGTAGGAAGATAGTAAAAACTTTTAAATTGGATTTAAATGTGATTTAACTAATTTTGGAAATTAGTCCTTTAAATTAACGTGTAAAAAAAGCCTTCCGGGGCTATCTTGGAATTCGACGAAATCAATTTCATTGGATCCATAATAGTAAATTATATTACGCCATCGAAATTTGTAGCAATCAAACGCATCGTTTGGTCGTGTGAGATCGAAACGCGTTGAAATTAATATTGGGAATAGGGGTATAACATATAGAACACTAGACGGTACGTCACGTTCGGAGTTCGAGTTTTTTGAGTATGTTTTGTTGAATATTTTAATATAAAATATGGATATATGTACATATTCCCTTAATTTTGGCCATACCCTTCATCATGCTACCCCATACCTATGCCCATACCAGCCATCATATCCTTTACCCATTTAAAACTACCAGTAAACAAGAATGCTTTTCCCACTTCTCAAATCAATTTTCAAAATTAAATATCTAAAAAATCACTTCATGAGAAATCCTAAAACAAGTTTAAAAAATCACAATTCGATGAGTTCTTCACGTTGATATGCTTCATGAAGGGTGCGGCTTGGATTCTTAAAGTTCAATAGTGTTGACATATGGTTTTAGAAACTAGGTTTTTCTTTTTTTATAATGGGAGTGGAGTTTGGCAAGGCCGACCTTAGATTCGATTTTATCGTGGTCCGCAGCACCTACAGAGAGAATTGGGTGGCTTACAGTGGAGTTTGGGGGATGCGAGGTCGGTGTACGGCCGTGGAGAATGGCGTGTCGCGTTTTCTGCAGGGGGTTCGGTCGATGGATAGTTGTGACGTGGAGGTGTAGCTCGAGAAAGGGAAGCTGTTGCTGGTGATGGCTTGGTGGTTCGTCGACCGTATATGGAGAGGGAGGAATGTGGAGGTGCAGCAATGGTGAATGTGGGAAATTAGAGGGTAGCAGAGCATTCAAATTAGGAGTGAAGGGTATATTTGTAAATTTTGGGAATGATTTTATTGTTAGTTTAATTATATTATTAATTTAAAAATTGATAACTTATTAATTTAATAACTCTCTCATACGAGGCCCAATCGAGGCTCGGATTTTTGTGTTGCGCTCGTAACGACGTAGGCTTCACGATGAAACTAGTTTGGAAGAATTTGGAGGCAGTTAGAATTTGGGCTAAAATCTGACATCGTTCGATTTTAGTTCCAAACCGAAATGCCTTGGCAACAACTAAAAATCAATATGTGTTAATCTCACCTTTTTGGTTAACCAGGATTATTTTTAGTCAGTAAAAATTATCTATTGGATGTTCGGATATTTATTATTGATGGTTATTGATTGTTTGGATAATTTACTAATTATCCTTAGTTGGATTTGATATATTCCCGCCTATCGGAGCGGATGAGAACCTATTACGTTCACATGTAAGAGCGCATGACCATTATATATGAATTCCGTCTCGAAGCAGTTGATTTATATTTTTATGATTATATACTATCTGATGTAGGGGGACAGGTTGGAGGGATCCAACAAGATTCCTTACAATGTTGATCTTATTTTATATATATAGTGATATATGACTGGTTGAATGCCATATTGATGACATGTATGCGATTTTGCTTAATTAGTGCTCTAGTAGCACTAGGCCTTAATTTTGTATTTTGGAATACTGAAAATGATGATTTTGATGAAAAAGAATTTTGAAGCGATTTCTGAAAAAATATATGTTTAATGATTTTTAAATTATTAAAAGGAACGGATTTGTTTTTAAACAAATAAAAAGTTATGATTTTTGGTGTTATAAAAGTTTACTTTTGAGAAATACTTTAATTTGGGATTTTCGAATAAGTTTATAAAAAGGATTTATAAAGGCAATATTTTATAAATAAAGAAATAGATTTATAATTTGAATTTATAAATAATTGTAAATGGATTTGAAGTTTGTTGGGTAAATGGATTTATAAATGGATTTTATAAATAAATTTGATAATAGATAAATGGATTTATAAGTGGATTTCGATAGTAAAATTAGTTTATAAAAGAATGGATTTGTAAATAGAACTTTGTAAATAAAGGAATTTTATAAAATCGAAGTTTTATAAAATCGAAAGAAGGCTTATAAAAATAGTTTTATAAATATGGAATGATTGGGTTGAAGATTTAAGTATAGATTTGTATCGAGGAAATAGGTTATGTTCCAAAAGTTGGTTACTCATATTAATATTATTTAAATTTTTTTATTAATATTTAAATATGTTGGAGGGTTATTTATTTAAATTATTAACATGGGTTGAAATTAATGTTGATAATTATTAATAATATTTTGGCAATTTATCATTATCATCTATATGGTAAAGGTTAATAATTGTTCTATCCATAATGTTTTGAATTATTAGTTATTATTTTTAAGAGGTTAAAAGTTAATAATAATTTCTTATTTATGATGGATTGATATTCATAAATAAAGTTTTGTAACGGACTTGGATTTTTATAAGAGGAGCTTATAAAATGGTTTGAAGATTTAAAGGAAATTTTTTACAAGGTAAAGGGGTTTATAAACATATGGATATTTAGAACGAATTTTAGAAACGAGTTTATAAATTTATAAAAAATGGAATTTATAAATAACTGCATGGTTTTATAAAGGGGTTTAGAAATGATCTGAGAAATGATTTATAAATGATTTTGGGAATTTATAATGGAGTTTATGATTGATTTTTGAATTTGGGGAAAATGAGATCTTTTCTCAGTGTTTGGCAAATATACTTATAACGTTAAGATAAGTATATAAATATTTTTCAAGTATTGAAAATAGAAGGGTTTGTAAATATATCTTTGTAAAAGTATTTTGATACAAGTATTTACAAGATGGTTTTAATTAATGAAAACATCAATTAAGGAGGCTTAGTGTGATATCTCGGAAATTTCAAGCAAAGTTAAATGTGATAATCCTCTTTATAAATTATTTTTAAATTGATGAAAATTGTTATTTTCAAACAATGATGATAATGGGTTGTTTTTAAATATAGATAAATAAATTTTTAAATAGAATTATTAATTACAAATTGAATTTGGGTTTGTCTAAAATATATATGCATTGTTGAATTGATTTTATTGAATTTTAAAATTTGAATTTGGATTTGGATTTAAAATTTAAATTCAAAAGAGAGATATTTTAAAAATGTTTCGGATTTTAAAATATATGAATAAGCTTTTATTTGTATATAATTTGTTCTTTAAAGAAATCTAAATATATATATATATATATATATATATATATTTAGATAAGAATTTATATATTAAGTAAATGCTTTTATTAACACTTAAAATAATTATTAATTACTTAAATGACAAGTGTAGTTAAATCAAAACGTTTGCAACAAGTGTTAACTAATTATGATAAATGTTAAGATGTTTTAACAAGTGTCCTTTATAATTTTCATTAAATCACAAATTAACTTATATAAACCTATGTTTTCTTTTCTTCAATTTCTTTTTCTATCTTCCCTAAATTCAAACTAAGAAACTTCAGCCTGTGAATTTCTCAAAACAAATCAGTGATCGAACACATCTTCAAACCAAAAATCAAAAAAATCAACAACCTGTAATTAATTTTCAAATAAAAACCTGTAATCAAAACCTATAATCAAAAACTGCAAATTCATTTTCAATATCAAAAACAAAGCCTGCAAGCGAACCTGAGATGAAAATCAAAGCCTGAACTTCTTCTTCAAATCTGAAATAAATCAACGTAAGCAAACATGGGATTTAAACTCAAGTAAAAATGTTTCAACAGCAAGCATTTCAGTTTTCAGATTTAAGCTATTCAAGTTTTCAAAAATCTCAACTGCCTCAAATTCTCTGTTTAAGTTTATAAGGTGAGTAAACTATCCTTTATCATCTCAAATCTACCAGTATCTTGATCTATATGTAATAATCATTGAAGTTTGGATGTAGGAATTTGCTTGCATGTATGTGTATACATGAAAATGATGTATGCATGTTTGGAAACAAGAACATTTACTCTGTTTAAACCAAATACTGTGAGTAAACCAACTTTTTCAAAATCTAAAAACCCCTCTTAATCCTTAATGCTAGTGGTAGATCTATGTATTAGTCTAGTATACCATGTTTGTTGTAACGACCCAGAATTCCTGTCATTTGAAATTCATATATTTAATTGATTTTAAATATTAACAAGTAAAATTTGTAAGTCGAATAAATTATATTTCGAATATCTAGATTTAATTGGTTAATTAAATCGACAATTTAATATTTGAAATTACAGAAATAATTGGAAATTGGGTTTAATGTGATTAAAATTGATTTGTAAAGTTGTATTTAATTATATTGGAGTTAGAATGATGGTATAGAACTTTTAAAATTGAATTAAAAGTTAAATTGTGGAAATTGAATATTTTAATATTTAATTGACAAGTGAAAATAGTCATTTTTCAAACAGTCTCGGATTTCGACGAAATTGGTTTCAATACGTAATGTTAAATTATTGTAAGATTTCAAATTTCTTGTCAATCGGATTTACGGTTTGTCCAGGGCAAGCTAAAACGCGTAAAAAATCGTTTAAGTGAATTTTAAATTTAAATTAGTTGATTTGAAAACCTATCTTCCAAATACGATCGAATTGGCTCCCGATATATATTCCGTTGCGTTCGGAATAGGGGTAAAACATTATAAACGTCAGGCGGCACGCTTTGTTTTGAGTTCGGAAAATTTTCGGATGAATGGTGTTTTGCAATTTTTTATAAAAGGACTTGATTTCTTCCATTTTACTCTAACCCTAATCTTCCAAGCCCTAGCCGCCAGAAAATAATTCAATGGCCGAAAATATTTGTTTCTTCTCCTCAATTACTTCCAATCCATGCGCTATCACGAGAAATCTTCAACTGCAAAAACGTAGAAGGCAACGAGTACTATCAGATCAACGGTGGAGATTGGAAATGGAGGCTCGACATGGAGGCTAGGGGATCACCTTCGTCTAGGCTATGGGTTCGGTTTTCTCGGCCTACATGCGACCGAGTTCAACCACGCACTAGCCAAGGGGAGAGTGGAGCATGTGCTTTTGTTTGACGCTAGCTGACCGTCGTATAACTCGATGATGGTGGAGTATAATTCGAGTTTGAAACAGCGGCAATGGGTTATCTCGCGTTCGAAAACCTGGGGAGGAAGAAGGTGTTTTCAACGGCCTAGATCTAGGGCAGGGGAATGAACGGCCAAGATGAATCTAGGTTATAAAATAAATAATAAAAAATTATAAATTGATATATTATAAATTCGTTCAAACTTTAAAATGCTATAACTTTTTCATACGAGGTCCTTTCGCACGAAACAAGTTGCGTCGAGTTCGTATTGACGAGCACTACGCGGTAGAGCTAGATCGGGATTGATTGGAGCTGGTGAGAATTTTGGGTAAAATTAAACACGTGTTTAATTTTATTCGGAACGAAACACTACAACCGCTATTGAAAGCATGGTGAGAACTTCTCACTCAATCGGATTTGTTTCGATTAAATTCTAAATAGTTAGATTTAAAATTGCTTGATTGTGTGATTGAATGATGGAGGCTATATGTTGTATTGAAATAGACCCTATACGCCGCATATTAAGCGATATTCCACCTTGAAGTGGAATTGGTATTATTTATGTACTTGGAGTTGATTTCCCGCATTATATAGCGATGAGACCCTATTGCGCCACATAATAGCAGATGATATTTTATATAAACCCATGTATCGCGGTATCCCGTCTTGAAACGGGATGGTATTGTGCTAACATCTGTGGATGCAGGGAAACAGGTTGGAGGGATCCAACTGGATTCCTCAAATAATTGAATTTTTTTCAGTGTTGTGTGTTGATTATTTATAATCTCTGTGTGATTTTCTTTGTGATTGAAATCGTTGAAGGCTAAAATTTAGCCGAATATAATTTTGGTATCATTAGATACCAGAAATAAATAAAATTTGATTTTTGAAAATTCAAGTAGAAAGTTTATATTAAAATTTATCTTTGAGAATTGAATAAATTTAAAAGAAGGAATTCTAAAATAATAAAGTTTTATTTTTAATCTTATTGAATAAAATTTCAAAATATGGGAAAAGCTTTAACAGATGATTTCGGGTAATATTATTCAAAGGTTGAAGAATTTATTCAAAATACGGATTTTAAAGAGTTTGAAAAATAAAAGAATTTGTTTTCATTAAAAGGAATTTATTTTTAAAAAAAAGGAAATTAAATTTGAAACCCATTTGGGGATTGATTTTTGGTGATTGAATTTAAATCTTTTGAAAATCCATTTGGAAATTTATTTGGTGTTTTGAAAAGAATTTGGAATCAATTTGAAAATTGATTTGGGGTATAGTAGAAATTGATTTCAATTTGAGATTTGAATGAAATTCACTTGGTGTTTAATTTCTTGGAAAAATCAATATGGAATTTGATTTAGTTGCTTTTGAAATCGAATGAAAATTTTAATTGTTGTTGAAAGTGAATATTTGAAATCGATTTGAAAATCGTATATTAGTGGATATTTGGAAATTTAGATTCACCATGGAATTTATAAAGAAAAGGGAAATTGTTTAAAAATAAACATTGATTTATTTTTTAAGCGTGGAAATAAATTTACGGATTTGGAACGTAAATTTAAAATAAATCGGTAAGGATTTATTTAATTGGTTTAAATGAACCATTTTGAAATGAAAGTGTATTCTCCCTGGAAAGCTGAATGAAATTTCTGAATAGCTTTGAAAGATACATACATACATACATACATACATACATACATACATACATATATATATATATATATATATATATATATAAAATTCTAGAATTTGTTTTGAAAAGGATACTTTGGAGAAATTAACTTCTTAAATTATTTTAAATCCTTTAAGTAAAGATTTGTTAAGTTGATATAGCAATGATTATTTCTAAGATTTAATCAATAACTATTTTAGAAAATAATTATTTAAAAAGTTATACTCTATCTACTAATTTTATTTTGAAAATTAGTTTGGACTTAAGTTATATGTAATATTGGTATAGTATTTTTATAACTAATATTTTAAGTAAAGTGTTTAAAGAAAAATAGTTTCATTTCAAAGTGTTTTCCCGATATATTTTGGATAAGTGTTATAAATTATTTTTAAAGTATTTTAACTCGGCAGATTTCCAGTGAAAATGAATAAATATTTGAAAGTGTTTCCGCGCAAGGAAATTGATTTGAAATTTGTTTTCAAAAGTTGTAAAGGTGAAAAGTGATTTGAAATTTGTTTTCAAATGGTTGAAGCATGGAAAAAAAATATCTTGTAAAGATATTTTTGAAAAATAAATAATTTGGAAAATTATTTAAATCTGGAAATTGTTGTGAATGTTGATTGATAGTTAAATAACCGACTATCAATATTTGCCTTTAAAGGGCGTTTGAATTTCGATGCGACCATGGGTCGGATTCCAAGTGGATATCCGGAAACCACATCGAATCTTTGTGATTGTGATGGATCTTTTATTTAAAAGATCAAAGTGGAAATTGTTGTAATTTGTTTGAAATCTGAATGAACACTTATTTTTAAAATAAGCGCTCGTTATTCGGATTAGCCAAGAGAGGACCTTTGTGTCATATAACCCATTCCGAATAAGGATACGACGAAATGGGATTACATTTGAAGACCGGTGGTGAAGATCGGGTATTTGCAAGAATGATAGGATGACCTATCGATTGTCTCTACACCGATAGCTACGGTATGGAGATTTCCTTTGTGATGGGAAGTTCTATCGGGATTGTGAATACCCGGATTGCAAGGGCTTCTTCGGAAGTGCCTTCGGTTCTGTTCGAACCCAGAACAGACTTATATGGATTGTATGTCTGACCCTACATTTTGAGATATAAAGCAGATTTCTTTCAAATACATTTCTGTTGGTGGCGGAGAATTTATTCTCTTAGCTTAACACCCTTCTCTGAGACGTACGAGCTTAGAGGTTATGTAGTTGATGGTTATCAATGATATACTCCCAACTTGGTAATGTGGCATGCTGAGTGCTGCTGATCATTTGTTGATCAAAGCATGGCTTTGTGAAAAGCGCAGCTTTGTGGACGAGACTTCTTCGAACCTCACAACCCGGTTATGGTCGAAACATCAATCGTAGCAGCAAGGTTATTTGAGGGTAGCGCCCTCTGAGGGTATGTCATTTCCTTCTGGATTATGAGTGATATCAATGGAGCCCAGATACTTACTTTTTGGTTGCTGCAAACTTATTACTTTGTGGTTGTTGGATGAGAGGATCCTCGAATAAAGGTCGCAAACGACCGGGGTGATGGCATGCTCGTGTCAGTAGTTACCTATTACAGAGGTAACCCGGCCTTGTCTAGCAGAGATCCGGTTAGGATCCGGGGACGTCCCTCCAGAGGCATTCCATTTTACTTGGGAATTTCCTTTGCCCGACCATTTGTTGGAAATCCATTAATCCAATACGAGCTCTTTATGGTTTTAGTTGTAGAACCTGCCATTTACTTATGGTGGTCACCACTGTTTACATGGTAGCTATAGTAGGCATAGTGTGAAATGCCTATGCTGGCTAAGATTTATATTATACTTTCGAAATGTTTTCCTACACTTTGCACTTATAGTAATAATATCAAAGAAATTTGTGTATCAAGCATGTTTAACTATCATAAGGAGAAATCTCCTCCAATTCTGCGTTTGCATTGTGTGTGTGGCGGGATGCCTTATGGTAGTTACATTTCCTAAAAGCATTGCGGATCTATTTTAAAATATTTCTTTGTTTTTTTAAGATAAACTGTTTTAAGTTCTCACACCAGTCTCATGACTGGCCTGGAGTTTATTGTTCCCTTCCTAAACTCTGGGTGCCCATCATTTTCCACACGGGCAGCCTAGAGTCAGGTTATCAAGATATTCTAGAATTCAGGAGATGCTGTGGAGCAGGAGACTAGCTGGATGGCGAGACGTATCACTTGTATAAGATATTATCTTTTCCGCTGTGTATCCACTTGTAAGGACAAGTTCATATAATTGTTCAGTTGTGTTGTGTTGTAAGTTGACTCTGATGATGTAATGCATAAAATGTACAGTTCTTTTGATTTAAAGATTATTCATTTATCTATGATATGTTGTTCCGCTACGATTGTGAGATTATGATATTGTTTCTGTTGCTTTTTCTTTCTTTCTTCTTCTACCTCTTCTTCTTTAACCCTAACAATTCGGTTTTTCGGCCTTCGATTTCTCGGCAGTTGATACAGTGGACGTATTAATGTCGATTTTTTGGAGTCGAAAATCGCGTTCGTTACATTTGTATAGATGTATGGATGTGAAAATGTGTGTGTGTGTGTATACCTATGAAAATGTCTGTAATAAGCACATGAATGTTCTTTGTTCTTATTTCAGGCTTAAGAATTAACTTCAAAAATTCATATCACCTCATACAATCAGAGATAAGATTTGATCTCTGAATGAAAGATGATTATTTCAAGGTAATGTTAATTTTAAAAAGGGTTTCAAGATTTTATATTTAGTAATTTTTACAAAAGTAGGGTAATACAGTGATGATTTGAAAATAAGTTGAAAATCAATCATGTAAATTTCAGTTATTGATTATAGAATGTGATTCGTCATGGTGAATGATGAATTTAGACATTAATATCTTGATTTTTAGGTAAGAATTTGTCGAGATAATCTGAGTTGATTTGTTTTGGAAATTTAGTCAATTATCGTCGATCGGCGGCAAGTGGTGAGATGGGGTTTGATCTGGAGGTGGTCAATGTGTTGAGGATTACAGGAAAAATGAGAAGGGATTTTTCTAATAGTCGTGGTGACTAGGGTTTAAGGTTCAGTTTTTGTCATCGTAGATATCGTGGGACATTAGTCATCATTGGATCATCGAAGGCAATCGCGTAAGAATTGAACGAAATTGGGTGACGTGACGGTTCTGTGGATGATGATGGCGTGGGTTCTGATGGTGTGAATCGTCGGTGAGAGATATTTCCAACCAGGTCTGGGTTCCAGTTTGTGCTAAAGCACTGGATTTCATTTTGCTTTCTAATTCCTTCTTCTGGGTGATCGGAGGGATCATTGGAGTCGTTGGCGTTGTGTTGAAGCCGGCGCAATTGATCGGAGCGACGAAGTTCACTGGTGCACGTGCATGGTGTATCAGGTGATGTTGAGATTAGGTTGCTTCGGGAAGAAATGATGGATGAATTGGGGTTGAACTCGAGTTTCGATCGAGTGGGATTGAATTTGTTTTGCTCGGGAGGAAGCCAGGTTGGACTTGGGGAGTGATCGTGTTTGGGCTTGGGTTTTTAGAGTGCTAGAGTTACCTAGTTTTTTAAAAGAAATTAAGTGTACCAGGTTTATTTAATACAAAGAAATTTCAAAGATTAAAGCGAAACGAAAATCAAGTTTCCAAGTTAAAATGTTATTGGAAGTTCCAAGCAAAGTGTTTAAACAAATTTTAAAAAAAGCTTTAAAGTTATTAAATAATTTGTTTCAAAAGAAAAGGATTTGCCAAGTTTAAAGGTGAAATTAAAATAAATTTGTTTTCGAAGAATAATTATTTATTTAATTTATTTGGAACAAGTTTTCAAAGATTTCAATAATTAGAATCAAATGTTTAAATTGTTACGTTTAAAAGAAAATTTTATACTTTCAAATTATATAATTGATTATTAAATGTTTTACTACAAATTATATAATTGATTATTAAATGTTTTACTAATGAAGAATAATGATGAAATGGAGTATTTAATTAAGATATTGGTTTGTTAATTACTTAATTAATTAAGGTTAATTAATCTATGTAATTAAAGGTAAGTAATTAAAGGAGTAATTTATCTATGAAAGTGATTAAAGGGACTAATTACACAATGCAATTAATTAAATTAATGAGATTAATTAACTAGTTTAATTAACATAAGATAATCACTGGATGATGGGTTAAGTATAATTACTTAATGTGATTTATCAAGGGTAATTACTTAGTGAAGTTATTAATGGGTAATTACTAGATGTGCTTAATTGAAGGATAATTAATTAATGGAAGTAATTTGGATTTAATTACTTTGTGTAATTAATAAGAAGGTTTCTTACTTTGTGAAAGTATTTAAGGATTAATTACTTAGTGAAAGATTTAATTGATTTTAAGAGTTATTTAAGGTAATGGTTAAGGATAATTAATTTGTGTGATTATTTAAAGGCTAATTACTTAATGTAATAAGAGAATAATTATTCAGGGATGATTAATTAAGATGAATAGTTAGAGAATGATTAATTAATAGTTTGTAATTAATTAATGTTAAGTAAGCAGAATTAAAAATGATTGAAGTAATTAATTTAATAAAATTAATTTGAAATGGTGTGACTAAATAATTTTTGCTTATGAATGATTGAGTGATATTGTATCCCTTAGATTGGTTGATATCCCTATATGAGTTGTGATATGATATGTTTGGGTTGAGCTCTATGGTTTGTCTATTGTGTGAAAAATGGCTATGTAAATCTCTAATTCTGTATATAAATGGAATTGTTTTAAACTTAAACGGCTTGTTTAAGATGGTATTGAATTCGAATAGACCGGGATCGGGTATCGGTAAATACCCGAATCCACTTTGATTTGTAACCTACAATGATTTTTTATAAATTTATATGTGAAATCAATAGGCTGAAATGGATTAACTTAAATGATTGGACCTTTTAAAACCAAGTAAAGGTACTTAGGGATTAATTTGTGAATATAAGTGTTGATTATAACAAGTTGTGAACTTGGAGTGATGAGCGAGTTACCCCAGGTTTTAAATAAGTTCTATGCATTCGAATTTTATGTTAGATGAGTTTACTCACGCTGGTTTCCAGCCTGACCTAGGTGTTAATTTAATGTAATGCTCGGGTCAGACCGAGTATTACAGATTTTCAGGTAAGGACGTTCTGCAGCTCTGGAGACGAGCTGGATGGCAGGAACGCATGGAGTGATTCCGCTGTAATATATTGTTGTATCTCTGGAGCAAGTTGATTTTAACTTTTCAATGTTGTGTAGTGGTTGTAACTCTGACGTATAAAATGTAAATTTACAAATACAGTTTTCTTTTGTATAACTGATATTATTTGATATTATATTTGATCCGCCGCGGATGTGAGATTCTGAGTTTGGTTTTATATTTCTTATTCTATCTCTTTTCTTCTTTTCCCCAACTATCTGGAATTTTCGAGATCGAAAATTCTGGGTCGTTACATTTGGTATCAGAGCAGAAGATTAAGCGAGAACCTTGGCTCTGGTGGGTGTACTCATTAAGAATAGGGTCAATAATACCCTAGAATGAGTTGAGTGTAATATATATGAGAGAGAGAATACTTGTTATTTTCTTATATAATGGTTTTAAAAGCAGATTATTTTTATATAAGTTCATATATAAAGCAATGATTCTTCTAACCATTATATATTAAGGTGGTTGTTGCATTATTTGAAAATTAAATAATGAGAACTAAGTGGTAATAGTAATACAACCAAGCTGAAATTAAATGAAAATAAGTTTGAAATGGATTCAAACTGAAACTAAAATCTTGAATTTGTAAAGATGATTTCAGAATAAGATAGTGATGAAATGTTTTAGGGAAGTTAAACATTTAGGTAAGTATGACTTTTAAATTGGAATTGAAGATGATCTAAATTGTGATGTTTTAAATCTAGGTCCAGAAATTTTGAAATCTGTTTCAAAGTGATAAAGAAATAATAAATAATATTATTCAGACTATTTTGAATACAGTCTTATTTTAAAATAAGAGGTTGTTCGAAACTTTAAAAGAATTTGTTTTGAAATAAAACCAAAGGTGGTTTAAATTTTAAAATATGGCCTGGTGGGCTAAGAAATAAATATGTATATGTGTGAATATGCATAATATCAAAGATAATTTGAAATAAACTTTTAAGTGATGAGTTTTGATTTTCCTTAAAGTGTGATGTAAAAACCCAAAGCAAAATAAGTATTTGAACTTTTAAGTGATAGAAATTAGAAATTTGAAATTTGAATTGGAGAATTCAATTTTTGAGTGGGATTATTGGGATTAAATTGAATTTAACTTAGAAAAAGTTAAATAAGTTTGAATGAACAACCTGATTTGGAAGTTTCAAGATGAAAATTTAGATTTAACTTGGAAAGTTAAATGGTTGATTTGAATGGGAGTTATGAGTGATCTCAAAATGGGTTTGTGTAACGACCCAACTTCCAAACACCATGAAGTTGCATCGCTAATAAGAAAGAAAGAGAAGAAAGAAGAAACAACACATCAGAATCTAAACAGCGGAATGAATAAATTATATTAATAACATAATAATTACATAGTTTACAAACACTATCAGAGTACACAGATAACACAATACATACTAGACAGTTATAAACACCTGTCTAGTATTTACAACATAATACAACTCAGAGACAATCATAGAACACACAGCGGAATACTGTATATCTAACGCAGAAGCCTCCTGATCCATTGCTCCTCCAATATTCGTCAAAGCTAACCTGATTCCCTTGACTACTCGTAAAAATTTGAGTACCCAAGAGTTTATGAAAAACAAAATAAACTCCGGGTCAGACATGGGTCTGGTGTGAGTAACAGGTTAAAGTTGCTTAACTTTCAAAAACCTTTTGAAAAGAAAGATATCAGGTAAGATTCCTACACATAAACATGGAAAAGTTTCTACCTTACGCTAACCAAAACATTTGATAGGAAATCCAGTGATATTATAATAGGTCTAGGGTTTTCAAGTAAATATGAAATAGCTGAAATTGTTATATCTATTAAATTCCAGCTACTAGCCACAAAAGTGGGTAATACAATCAAAACCGTTGGCACTTATTGGATTTTGGATTCCATACAATGGTAGGGCTACTGGGGTACCGCCTGTCACAGTACGTGGCCTAGATCAACGTATCGAGGAGTACGCCCGCTCCCCTGCAACACAAGGCCGGACCCATTCCTTATTGAACAGTTCCAAACAAGACAACCCTGCAGTTGGTGCGCAATTCCAACCGCCCACACAGCCGAATAAAAAGGGACCTCTAGACAGGGGAAAATCTTGCTCTCCAGTGGGGGCTACCCACGAAGCCTTGCTGCACCTCCCTTGTTTTAGCCATTCCCGGTTGATGAGGCTTGAGGCTACGATTACCTTTAGAGAACACATTATCTTAGAATGCTCATCGTCCACCCGACGATATGCTGAAAGCATTCAATCCATACAAGTTCGTTCCGGGTTCGAATGAAACCGAAGGCATTATCTCGTTACACTCGTATTGGAATCACCCTCGGAGTTAAGACGATAACCCTTGCACTCTGAATCTCCATTCTCGAGCCTATAAGAACTAGTTTGTCAACTCATTACGGAATCACCCACAGAGTTATACTGACGTATAGTCCTTATACCTCGAGTCTTCACTCTTCACATAAGATTCACGACCTATCGTTAATTTGGATCGATGTGGTTTTCGGATATCCAAATATGGAAACCCGATCCCGGTCTCATCGAAATCCAAAGCGTGTCTTTTAGGTCCAAGTTGTTTTAGAGTTTAAAACAATTCCATTATATTATCTATATACACACAGATAGATAATTCATAGATTCACAACAGATAATTATCATTATCATAATCACAGATAGTTCACATTTATCATTATCAAAGGACATCTATATCATCATCACAATGCAACCAATGCACCCATATCACTCAACATTATTAATCTCATAGCTAAGATTCCAAATCATTCAAGGCAACCAATGACAACCATTCATAAGCAATGATCTATAATCATACATCTATAATTAATTTTAAAATGAATTAAATTAATTACATCTTCTCTAATTAATTTAAAGTGAATTAAATTAATTACTTAACTCAATATAAATCTTTCTTATATCACCATTAATTAATTACAAATTAATTAATTAATTATCCTCTAATTAATCACTTTGATTAATCACCCTTTATTAATTATTCTTTAATTAATTTCACAAAATTAATTACTCTAAACCAAATACAGTAATTAACCTTTAATTACTTCATTAATTAATTAACTATAATTAATTACATTAACCTTAATTAATTAAAATTAATCAATTACCCTTAATCACTTATTAATGATTAATTAATCTTAATTAATCAATCTTAATTACTTCATTAATTATATTAATTAATGATTCTTAATTATATTTAATTAATTACTCAATTAGATTAATTATCTTCAGTAATTAATCTCACTTAAACTATAATTATTAATCACCTTTGATTAATCTCAATCTGTAATTAACTACCCATAATTACTTATCAAATTAATTACCCTTGAATTAATTCCTTTAATTAATCTCTTGATTAATTATACAAAATAATTTAATCTAAATTATTTCCACAATCCCAACATCATCCACTAATTACATCCAGTAATTATCTCTAATTACTTCTCTGAGTGATTTTACTTTATTAATTACATCAAGTAATTACTATCAAATCCAATGTTTAAAATTAATTAAACTTAATTAATTAATTTAAACATATCTCAATAAACTCTATTAATTACATTAAGTAATTAATGTCTTAATTACTTTTATTTTAGTAATTAAACTTAAATAAATTTCACAATTTATTAACATTAATTAATCAATCTAATTAATTATTAAAATTAATCATATTAATTAATTACTAAATATACTTTAGTTAATGACCATCATTAACTATTATTTATTCTTTAATTACTTATATTTTTTTTTATTAAGTAATTAATTTTCGTAAATCAATATTAATTATAAACTAATTAATCTTAATTATCTATTAATTAATCTTTAATTAAATTAATTAAGTGTTAACTGTAATTTAATTTATTCTATATTACTTGATTAATTAATTCCCAATTAATTAATCTCACCCATTGATAAATTAGTTTAAACCTTTGATTACTTATTTAATTAACCCAAATGATTTATTTATCAAATTAAGTTAATTATCCATTAAATCTCCTTATAATTTTAATGAATACAAATCTTTAAATTCTAATTGCTTTAAGATCAGACTTTGTTATTAATCAAGTTACCATTTACAAAGTACTCTAAAACAAATTATTTTAAATTTACTTTCAAATTTCATTTTTAAATTTAAGATTTAAAATTTAAAATCAAATTATCTTTAGCAAAGTTTTAAAACACATTTCAAACCTTTCATTTCACAAGTTTTAAGAATTTCTTATTTAATAAAGAAGTTTAAAAGGATTTAAGACCAATTCAGATTTAAATTCAAATCGAATCGAATTACATTTTAATGCTTTCAAAATTGTTTAAAACATTTAAATTTTAAAAACTTCCCTACATTTCAAAGTTTGAATTAAATTTTGAATTCAGATTAATCTTTAAAACTCTACTTATATTTGTAACATTATTTTTTTTTTAAAAAATTCAAATTACTTTGTCGTTTTAAAGTATTTAACAATTCAAGTTAAAAACTTAATTTATTTTAAAACTGAGATTTAAACTTAAATTTAAATTCTAAATTTCAATCTTGGATTTAAAATTTGGTTTAAACCTTTCTTTCCATTTACAAGCTTCAGTTTTACAAATTTTAAAACTAACAGTACAGGCTTGTTTAAAACCTGTAACCTTCCATTTAACCCGAGACACACAACGTCCTACTTCGAGTCCTCCAACCAATTACTTCGAGCAAACTCACCAAAATCATGAGTCCTTCTCTACTACCACCCAGAAAACATCAAGATCCAAAAGTGCACGGTGCACGTGCACCGTGCCTCCGGCCCACTTCATCCACCGCCGGTGGCCTCCCCCCATCGACGTCCAACTACTCGTTCCAACACAACCATCAATCCACTCTTCTACAGTCCAAAATCGAATTCGAGTTTCAACTCCAACCTGGAAACAACCGAACGCACCATCTCTAAACCTGTCATCGGCTCATCCACGGCCCTCTGATCACCAGTATCTCAGCAACTCCGTCCACGGCCTCATCATCCACCATGCCATCGTTTCCCAAATTCTTGTTGAACTCGATCGCCTCTATAGGTCGAGCCAACCAAATCAATTTACACAGCTAAAACTAGGGTTACAGGAGATAAATCGCTCCCGCAGCCTCCTCGACGAAGTTTAACACCACTCACCATTTTTCCACACATCACCGATCACTCCTCTATCAACACCCAAGATCCCGACCCCTCCAAACACATAGATCAACAGAAATTCCCAAAAACCCAAAAATAGTGCAAATCAGAATTGCCCCTTCAATCCTAATTTAAAAATTGGGATTTTAGTGTTATAAATCATGGTTTGGATTATGTGTTCACTTTATAATACTGAATTCATAGATTTTGCAGTTTGAAATTTTCATATTATTCAATGTTCTCTGAATTTCTTGGTTTAACAGAGATACCAGATTTTAATTTAGCTATATTAAGTTTTTAATCCTTAATCTATACTAATTTAAACATCCTTGGTTTGTAAATCAAGTACTAACAAACACTAGATCGGGTGGTAAGAAATTAAAAATAAAATCTCGAGTCTGGGAATCAATATAAGAACAGAACAGAAAATCACTATACACACCAATACATCCATATAAATAATCAGAGATTTACTTATAGATGCATTCACAAACATATTTGTTTCAGTGATAAAACATGCAACATAGTTATACTTTAAACCTTTTAAATTATGATGTTACTCACCTTAATCTTGATGGGCAGATCAGTGAATTTTGAGAAAAAACTGGTGCTTTAAAAACTGGAAATTTCCTTTGCTTCACATCTTGAATTGTTAAATGAAACTGAGTTGCTTTCTTCTTTGGTTTAGAAAACTGCAGTTGCTTTTGTTTGAAAATGCTTCAGTGCTCAGATTGTATGCAGAGAACAATGTCCAGATTGCATTTTAAAAATGTACTGGTTTGCATACATTTTGAAAATGTTACAGGGAAATGAATCTTTTGAAATGCATTACAGGTTTTAGCTTTGTTTTGAGGATTGAACTTTAGGTTTGAACTGAGCATTTGTTTCAGATTGGATTTGAGGAAATTTCAGGTTTCAAGGGAAGTGTTTATTTTTCTTTTTTTTTCAGATTCATTTTGCAATTTGGTTTGAAGATTTATGTTTGCCTTTCATTTAGAAAAAGGAAAGAAATGAAGAAGGAGATTTGTTTATATCAGCTGAAATTAAACTTTACTAAATAAATAAATAAACAAACAAAATAAATGACACTTGTTTTAAAATTTTACATTTGTCAATTTCTTAGTTTATTTACTAACATGTGTTATATATATCTTAATATTCTTACACTTGTCTCATAAAAGTAATTGGTATTTAATTAAAAGTTAATTAGTATTTATTTAGATGTTAATACAAGATGAATATAAACCTATGTCTAAATAAATTAGTTAATCATGTATTTATTTACATGTACATAAATTTAAAATGAATAAATCAAATCTAGTTTTATAAAATGAAACTTATACAAATAAATTCAAAATCAAAACAAATTAAAAATATTTACACTTTAGAATTTAAAAGCTTTGAATTCATGTTCAAATTAAATTTTTGAAATCCAGTTTATTTACAAATACAACTACAAATTTGAATTTTGAAAAACAATTATTTTTATTAAAAATTTATTTGTTGAAACAATGTATTATTATATTTTTAGAAATAACAGTATCTAATATCCATAAATAACTTATGAAAGAAATTACCTTCATTATTAATAAATTATTTATTTTATTCAATTATATCAAAATAACTCTTATTGTTATTTATTTAAATTTTAACTTGAGTTAAACATATTTTAAATCATTTCAATATTTTTCTTATGTATTTAAAACCATATTTATTTATGAAATAGCCTTTTAAAAGTTTAACTTTTAAATCAAATCATAATTTCCAATTTTACCAAAGATATATAAAAATTTATAGAAAACGGGATTTATTTATTAATTAAATTTAAAACAATACCTATTCACAATACATACAATATTCTATACATATTAAAAATATAAAACAATTATTAGATTTAAAAAGATAAAATCTATCAATTAACTATTTATTTTATTGAATTATTAAATTAATTCAAATCTTATTACAAAGATTATCAAATCAATTTAATTTTTATTCCAGATTATTAAATTGATATTGCTTACAAATTCCGGGTCATCACAGTTTGAGATTTGGAAATTGAAAATGGTTGTTGTAAATGGGTGTTTGGATAAATTTGGATGTTTATTTATCCTGATATCATTTTATTATTATAAATAATCTATGAAACTGAGAATTAGTTTTGAAGTTAAAATTGAGTAATAAATTGGATTCTGAAGATAAAATTGTTTTTGAATTCTTACTTGAATTTTGAAATAAGTTAAGTAAAGATAATTTAAAATGGAATATGGGAATTTGGATTCAAAATTAAATGATTTAAAGATTTAAGTTGTTAATTTAAAAATAAAGGTTGGTTTGATTTAAAGGAATTAAATCAACAATTGAAAATTTAACTCGAATTTATATAATTCGAGATTATTTAAAAAGTGGAGATTGAAATTGGGATTGATTCAAACAGGAATTGAAATGATTTGAAATTGAAGTGGGTTCAATTTGAAATTAGTCCAAACAGATTTGAATAATTTGGGGTTGTAATTAAAGATGAATAGGTTTAAAATTCAAATAGAATTTGATTTGAATTTGGAAAGAAATTGAGGATAGTTCAACTTGAATTGGGGTTAAATCAAGCTCAATGGAAATTAAAGTTATTGAAATTGAGTCAATTTAAATGAAAGTGGAAATTTAATTTGAATTGATGGGAATGGAGAATTGGGAATTGAACAGTTTGGCTCTGGACTATTTTCAATACAAATTGTTTTGATATAAACTTATTTTTCCAAGTTATTTATATATATAACCTTTCTTTTTGAACCCCAAATTATTTTATACTTATTTTATAATTATTTTTGAAACTATTTAACTATTCTGCAACTGTTTTTATAAACTAATTATTGTTTTTCAACTGTTTTATAACTAATTACTATTTATAACTATTTTACGATTATTTAACTATTTTATAACTATTTTATCTTTATTTAATTATTTTACAGATATTTTACAAACTAATAATTATTTTTCAACTACTTATCTATTTTTAACTTTTAAGCTATTTTCTAAATTTGAGCTGGTCAGAGTGCAAACTATTTATCATTAAATATCCATTTGAGATAAGAATGTGATAATCCAAATGGGATTGAAGCAATTGTGAATAAGTGTATAGAAATCATAAGTGAACGTGAATAGAAAAGAGAATTGAGTTGGTTAATAATCAATAAGGATAAATACGTAGGATGTACGTATATTATTCTATTCGCATAGTGATTTGATCCAAATTCAAGCATAGAATTTTGAGATAGTATATCGATCCAAGTTGGGATTTTTTCACTCGATTTTCGTCGACGGCGAACCTGGATATGGATTTTTGATTGGTTCTGGATATTCTCTATCATAATCATGGCTATGCAAGGAGAACGACGATTACTGATCAAGAAACCAGATCTGAGTCCGCACTAGGAAGTCGGGTGGACGATACTAGTCCGGAAGAGAAATTATGTGATCGAGTGAGCGATCAGATTGGTACTGCGTACGGATGATATGTGTACATCGTACAGATTTGAATAAATTGATATTGAAAATTTATGGATAAAAAATTGTAAAATGATTTTGAAATAAAAAGTATATTTTGCGAGATATATGATAAAATAAAGGGGTAATTAGATATTTCTATAATAGAAATTTACTTTATGGAAGTAAGTGATATGGTAAGTGGTTTTGCAAAGAGTAATTTGAATATTTGATTTGGCATAAACAAAGTTATGTATCTTTGTTATATATATGATGATAAACTCCCCTTGTTGAATCTTTTGCCAGAAGAAAAGAGTTTTGAAAATTTTTAAGGACAAAAGGGAATTTATACAAGTTTGAAGTGATCCAAAGATTTTTAAAGTTATATATATATATATATATATATATATATCTATATATATATGTAAAGGATCTTATGAGAATGATTTTGAGAAAAAGTTTTTGAAACCTATGGATTTGGAAAGGCTTTTGATTTTTGGAGAAAAATCAAATTTGGAATTTGGAAAGCCTAGTTTGAGAATTATCGATTTTGGGAAAATCGATTTTGTGAAAAGGAGATTTATATGGGATTTATACTAGGTGTATGATTTGGAAGATACTATATGTGTATAGTATAAAGTGTTTAGAAAATGGCTCTGGAGAAAAAGGCGCTCCCTTGAAATGAACTTCTCAAGAGTACCATAAGTTTGTACTGCCTTAAGCCTCAAAGTGAGGGAGGCTCTAAAGCTGATCCTGTGAGGAGTCCAAACAAACTAGTTCCTGAGGATTATTAATTAATGTAACAATACGAGCCTTCGGTTTTGATTGTAGAACCTAGCATGCTGGAATTTAATTAATGTAACAATTTTGGCTATGATTAATAAGTATTTGTATATCAGACATTATTTATATCAAAGGATTTCATATGAAATGTTTTTGGTTATCGTAAGGTGAAATCCCGTTCGTGTTTATGTGTGGTGTGGTCTTACGAGATACTTTGATTTTTGAAAGGTTTCTAACTTTTAAAATCCAGTTCAGTGTTTTCTCACGCTGGTTTTGCAAATTGACTCGTGTGTTATTTCATTACAATGCTCGGGTCTGATCGGATACATTACAGATTTAGTTGGATGCATTGGAGCTCATGAGACGAGTTGGAGGTCTTCAAGGTGCACACACGTATATGTTTATTTTTCGTTGTTTTGTTATTGAAATTCTCAGCAGTTGTGAGGACATGATGTTATAATTGTCCAGATTGATAATTGTGATTGTTGTTGTACTCTGATGGATGTGTGTGTGTGTGTGTATATGTGTGTGTGTGTATAACAGTTTCTCTTTTGTAAAGATAATTGGTATGATATTATATGTCGTTCCGCTGCGGTTGTGAGATTCTATGTTGTTTTTATTTCTTTCCACTTCTCCTCTCTTCTTCTTTCTTTTCCTTAAGTAACCGTCTTTCCGTTTGATTTTGGTTGGGCATGCGTGGTTTATTTTCAGCTTGAATTGCATGGAAAAGCAAGTTGTTACAATATGCTTAATGTATTTAGCATATTAGTTACATCTCAATATAATAACATATACAATAGACAATAAAAACAAAAACTTACTTTATTTCAAATAATCTGTGTTATCAGACTTATATAATCAAATTACATAATTGCTCTTAAAACATAACCCTAACTATATCTGTTTTTATGTGGAAGCAGTGTTTACTTGCTCAGATGGGAAGAACCTACAATAAAGAACCACACGATGCTTTAATATCTAAAAGAAATGTTGAAAATCTGTCCCTTTTTCTCTCGAAAAGTGGTGTCTAAAGTGAATCCATGCATTGGATGTTAATGTTTAAACCAACCGATATCTCAAGGCTAATGACTATAACCTTCGAGTGAAATTGTATTTTATTTACCAACAACAAAATACTATTTTTCGACGGAAGTTGCTCTCCAAGCCCTAGGTTAGGATCTATGCATAGCGTCACTCACCTAATGGGTTGTCATCTTCGAATCCTCCAACTGAAACATTTGGGGAGAAACTTATCAAAAGAAAGGTGTTTGAATATTTTTTGGGTAAATTGTACTTGTGGTAATAAAGTAATTTTAGGCAATGGAAAAAAGGTGTTTTGGTCCATTAAACATAACAGGAAATTATTGTCAAGGACAAAATTTCACAGCTTTTTAGCCTCAAGGACAGACCTTCAATATTTTATCATGAAGGACAACTTTCTGTAGGTATCAGTTTTTAGTTATTCATAGCAGTTTTTAGATATCAGTTTGTAGTTATCGGTAGCAGTTTTTAGGTATCAGTTTTTAGATCAGTATCAGTTTTGTTGTCCTTACGAATAATTTTGGAAAATGTTTGTCCTTGTGAATAATTTTTAAAAGAATGTTTGTCCTTGTGGTAAAAATATTGAGGTGGTGTCCTTGAGGCAAAAAATATAGAAATTTTTGTCTTTAAATTAATTCCCCCTAAACATAATTTAAAATGCCCGTTCAACCTAACTCAAAATTGTTTCTCTGTTAATAATCACAAAACATGTCCTTATAAATAATAATAATTTATATTCTAATTTCATTTTCATTTATCATAAGTCACTAAATGCGAATATTTGAGTGATAAATTCGGAAATTAACAGAAATCAACAAGACCGAACACCCACGGTTAAATCAAGCGGGAATCCCAAATTCCAAATCATTTCCCTCCCCTAAACAAAAATCCTCTCTATCTCGGGCTATCTGAAAACCCTAATTTCTAATGTCAGTTAAACAGCTTAAAACTAGATGAACGACAGCGAAGAGTTCCCAATCGAAACGGGCGGCTTAACCGCCTCCAGGTTTCACATCCTCCAAGCCAATCGGGATCTTCAGTCGAATTGGGAGCTCGATCTCGCGAAGAATTTGGAGGAGTATCTTCTTAAGGTTTGCTCCGGGGAGATTACGGATGAGAATGAGTGTTCAGTTAATTTTGCGGAAGGTTTAGAAAGCTGAAAATTTACTCTTAGCGTGGTTTTCTTCGCTGTTTTCTTTGCTGATTTTTTGAGCTATTTTTTGCAGCGGCGTTGCTTCTACAAGGTTCCGTTCAAGTTTACAGCAGAAAAGTTGAGTACTTGCATTCTTTGGTGCTGGCTGCGTTGGAGTTTCTGTCTCAGAAAAGGTTTGCTTTTGTGGTTTTGTTCGATGGATTTGGACATCTTTTGAATAGGAATTTAGACTTCAGAGATAAATACATCGGAAATGTATACTACTTCTGCGGAATCCTGTAAAAACATAACTATAATACAACACCTTGAATGAAGAATTAATTATCCCTATAAACTATCCGTTTACCCGTTCCATGATTATTTAGAGTAGTCCGAGCACACACCGATGCACCTTCTCTGTTTCACAATATTACCAACGACAAATTATGCTATTACAATTATTGATTAATTTCCAGAAAGGACGAGTTGTTTGTTGCAAATAGTCTCAGCGTGGGAACCAGCTTATTAAGTCTGGTGGGAAGAAAATACATCATGAAAAATCATATGCAGAGTCAATTTACCGTACAACCTATGTATTGTCGGTGGCCACGCTGCTTAAACTGCTTAAACTTTAACAAATGCCAAACCATTCATCAAACTAACAGTAACAGATTAAACTATATATCTAAACAAGAGTTTATTTTGAACATATCAATAATCAATAACGGGAAAAAAAGAAAGTACTTTACCATTTGCAGAAATATGTTACCAATAGAAATTAAGTTACACATTTTTGATATAAAATATAAAATTGATAGAAATTGAGTTTGCTAAATCAAGTAGTTATTGAACAGATATTTTAAGAATAATATTAATAAAACATTTTGATAAGGTGCACATTTTGTGAAGAAAAGAAAGAAGAGAAGATGATAAGAGAAAGGAGAAGAACTTGAGAGGAAGAAGAATAATATTAAGAGGAGAGATTTCATTCAACATTTGATTATCATTACCAGTCATCCACTCATACATGATAACCAACCTAATATAATAAAGGATTGACAACTCACTCACCAATGTCAAAAATTGTAACTAATTATTTATTTAATACATGATTAGACCATCTTAAATATGCATCGACTAACCTATAAGATTGCGGGGAATTCTTTTGTTCTTTGTGGTTTTATCATTGTCACTTGTTGATTGTTGTGCATCCATATCCGTATCATTACTATCCCATCAAAATTAATCTTGTCCTCTAGGTTGGAAATGCTTCCTACGCTGAAGAAGTGACTATGCTTGTCGTGGGTGAAGACGAAGGAAGTGTTATATAAGATATTCTTTTTGAAACTGAGAAGGATGTCGATATGCTTTGAGGAGAGGGCATCAAGGTTAGTGTTTCGAGAGGTGAGAAATGGGGTGGAGGAGGTTGTCGTCTGTTGGATCACGAGATAATTACCGTGGAGGGGAAGATTGAGGTTGATTCATAAGGAGTGAAATCAAGCTTGTCAAATAGGAGATGTATGAGAATGAGTTCTATGATGAAGGGAGAGAAATGGAAAGAGGATCGGATGGTGGCAACATGTCGGGGGTTGGGATGACAAAGATGGAAGCGTCGATGTTGTAGAACATGATCTTGTTGTCGATGGTGATAACGATGAGTTTGGTTTGGAAAAGAAGAGTGTGATGTTGATGAAGTGCCAAAAATGGTGGTTTTAAGGTCCGTTGTGGAGGATATGGAAACACAGTGGCTGCTGATGAACTCATTTTGTGAGTCGGAAAAAGACTTTAAGTATTTGGATGTTGGAGGCATTGAGAGAGATGTTACCGTAGTTTGATGTTGAAGCCAAGAGGGAAGTTGTTGGTGTAAATGGATGAAAGGAGGTGTCAGTAGAGGAGTTCGATGAGGATTTGGTGATGTAGGTGTTAATAGAAATAAGTGGTAGTGAATGACTGATTTGTTTGGATGGTGGTGGTGAATTAGGGGCTGGTAGAGCTAACTGTATTAGTTGAGAGGTTTGACATTGGTGGTGAGATGAAAGAGATTTTGGTGGAGGACTTGATTAATGAAAGACATATGCGATTAATGGAGGCGTAGATTTGACGAGCGAGAACGACGACTTGTTGGAAGACACTGTCACATAGTTGTTGTAAGGTTTAGATTGACTCCTTTATCATGGTCATGAAGGTCATATGGTAAAAGCATCAAATTATAAAGTGAACATTTGTAAAGAAAAGAAAGAACAGAAGAGGATTAAAGAAAGGAAAGAACTTGAGAGGAACAAGATTAATATGGAGAAATAAGAGATTTCATTCAACACTTGTTTATCCTTTCGTTCATCCACTTATATATTTTATACTCATCCTAATCCAATATTGGATTGACAACTCATCTCTTAAAGACAAAAGTTGTAATCTGGGTTATTGCAACGTGCGTTATGACATATAATAGCCCATAGCGAAGGGTGTGGTTATTTAACCTCTAATAGCGCATTTGTCATCTATATCGCAAAATAGTGTGCTATTTTGCCAAAGCTTATAGTTTTGTTATTTATTTGTTTTAGTTATGTATATTTAAAAAAGCTTAAATAAAATTAAATGGCACAAACTAGGATAAACTAGGATATGGATACAGTGACCAATCATATCTTTTCAATAATAGATCAAGATCGTTTATCAAAAAATGACCATGATTCCTTCAAATTTGAATGTAGGTGATTGATAGACATATCATATTCAAAACATCTACGTGGAAAAATTTTACTTTTGTTTTTCTCTAGCTACATGAATACGTAGAAACTTTACAACGTTAATAATTCATTTCGAATTTGCTAATGATGTTAATTATCTCATGTACTACTATTTTTTACTTCATTTTATAGTTCGCAATATTTGACTTCGTTTGATACTGAAAAAGCAAAAATATAAAGATTGAACATTCTTTTCTGTTAAATTCTTTTGAATGAACTCTTGAAAGCAAAATTCATTTGATAAAACGTTATAAAAAAATCCGTCTTTCATACATCGAAAGTGCTACTTAGCAAACACTTTGAACATGACCTTATGGACAAAGTTATTATGGTTGAATCAAATTATTCGGTACAAGACAGCAAATTTTGGTGTATAATTAATGACGTTATTTTCTTATTTGTTTTACATAAAAATTTAGTCGTTTAACATAGTAATAAATATTTTAATTTATGATATACCACTACCAAATATTATAATGTTGTTGTGTAGATTCATATATAATTCAAATCTCACTTTCATACCAAATTTACGTTAAAAAATTAAAAAAATCGAAACCATTATCGAAAAGTCATGTTAAAAATAATCTAAAGATATATATTAGACTTTAAAAAATAACGATTCAACATAGAGATTTATGAAAAGCAGCAATTTAAATAGTCGATCCCAATTAGAAAAAAAATATGAAGACAAAGAGGATGATAAATCCATAGAAACAACAAATAAATTGTTAAACGGATTTACTTCAGAATGCAATATTAAGAATTTAAAAGCATGGTTTTAAAGTTTTTAATTTGAACATGAGACACCAACTAACAATTTATAGTGTGAATTAAAATATAAGTTCCAACTATAATTAAATCACAGTGTAAATTTGATTAAAATAATAACGATAATCATAAAAGAGTATTTGATATTTATATCAACATGGATCACGGCTACTTTACTCTTATCTAATATAATATTTTTTTTAAAATATAAAATTTACAAAAGTTAACAAAATAGCGTGCACTATAGTGCATAGCGCAAGCCTTGCGTTATTTTGCATTATTTGCTATTGACTATCTTGATTGTAACTAATTGTTTATTTCATGCATGATTAGACTGTTCTAATTTCATTTAGAATACACCTATACTAATCTAGAAGCTTGTAGGGAATTTTTGTGTTCTATATGACTATCATTATCACTTGTGGATTGTTGTGCATATCACATTGGCTATAAATGACCGACGTAGAAAAATAAAGATGCCAAACAGGAATGATTTTATGTTAAAGTAGGCGGACGATAAATATGTTAGAGAATGTTCTAAAACAATTTTATTCCAACTAGCATGACAAAAATATATCTCTAGCATCGCAAATCTCATGAATAAACCATGATAACAAGGTTTAAGCCTATTAAAGGTAAGCCTATTTTGTTTGTCTTAATTGGAGCTAGTTAGTTAGTTTTTTTAAATACCTATAATTGGAGTATCATGCAGAAGGCTTATTTGGAATATCCACCTTTTTACTAGCTTCAATGTTAGAACGGTTGAATTTTCATCTAATTAAGCTATCTTTACTGATTAGGAGAGTAGGCATAATTCTTTTATATCCATATGGCATTCATGCATCTTTTAGGTTGTTTGAAAAATGTAGTGCACTAAGAACGAAGAATGCTACAACTATGGTTACTTTGTCGTGATTAATGTCTACCAAGGATTAGTTAGGACAAGGTTAAACACGTAATTGTAATAGACAAAAAGATCTTTTTCTGTTTAATTCCCAACCTAAGAAAAGAAAGCCTAAAGAAACTTAATATCTTTTACATTGTAAACGAAGACTAAAGATGGGTCTTTGGCCACTGATGGTTCTTCTGTTAACGTCTAGCAATGACCATTTTTACGTTTTGCTTTTTGTAACCGAAACACCTTAATTTCAACCATGGCCGTAAGAATTGACTATAAATATATTGTAATCTTTTTCCTAATACTTTCTCCTTGCCTTGAATGTTACTAACCAAACATCCGTCCCATGCTAATTCTATCAATAAGTCCCTCTCTATCTCTCTCCATGTTGTATGTGTCGAGGAATTTTTTATATATAATAATATTTGAATTTCAATTATTATTGAAACATACATATTGACGCAGCGGATATAACGAATGACAACGAAATGAAGATTTCGCGTCAAACTAACCGATGAAACGATTAGTTGAAACAAGATAAATCGATGGATTGAAAATACCGAACGTCCAAATTCGTTGATCTTGAGAGATACCGAATTCTAGCTATCTCCAACACGTTGATCGCACACGATACCGGATTAAAAGATCTACGATTCTTCTACGTTGATCTTGCGTACGAGATACCGTGAATCGGCTTCAAATCCGTTGATTCGAGCGCACTCGAATAACCGAAAATGGAGAAAGGAGACAACGCTCAACTTTCAATTTCAAAGAGGCACAAAGCACTCAAACAAAGTTTTATTCAAAATCAACTGTTTTTACAAATGACCCAACACCCTATTTATAGGGTTACAATTCACACGGCACACGACCTAACATAGGTCGTTTACGACCTAACAGACTCAAGTTACAACAGCACGACTTACGACTTAAAACACCACGCGACCTATCAGTACATCACACGACATACCATCATATGCCACATACAAACGACATACGACTTAAACAAATACAATACAGCGACTTACAAATTACAACATAATATTGCGTCTTGTACGTGACCTACGACCTAAGAACAACATACCAGTAGCACGCGACTTAACAAATTACAACCCACACGACCCACGACTTATATACAATCGAGTTAACAAATACAAGTTACAACAATAACGACCTATGAATACAACACACATGACCTAAAGACTCAGGGACTCAAGAAATCCATGTGGCATAAGCTTCCGCGACATAAGGACTGAGCGACCTAAGAATTCAGCATCAGGAGCGACTTTGAATACACGGTTGCGATCTTCTGGAAACGACATAAGCATCTGAGCGACCTATCCCCTTTACGCGACTTAAGATAGGTCGCGGAGCGACTTAAAAAAAATGCGGCCCCTTTAAGCGACTTAAGATAGGTCGCGGAGCGACTTAAAAAATGCGGCATAGTTGGCTTAGCTCGCGAACTCGTTGCTCCTGCATTCCACAATCTTCACTAGGTCGTTTGAGCGACCTATCTTCACTAGGTCGTTTGAGCGACCTATCTTCACTAGGTCGTGAGCGACCTAAGGCCCTTGAACGACTCAAATCCATTGAGTTGGTAGATTGCGCTGCATCACATATTAATATACAAGGTATGTAACTCACGTTTGATCCCCCACCTCATGCATTTCATCAGCCTGGCATTGCCTGCACACGTATCTGTATTGTGCCATCTCTGCTCATTCATTAATTTTGAGTATTAATTAATATTATATTTTTTCTTTCTTTTCTACTAAGCACGTGTTTCAGATACAGTTCTTGGATTATTAACCTCTATGTCACTTATATATTTAAAACATCCCTTATTATTGTTTATTAGATTTCAGTTCACCGTCATAATCATCGTCATATGTTATTCATATTTGTCGACTTACTGTACATTTATATAACCGAACGCTTGAAGAATATAACATTAAAATTTTAGCATCATCATCCATCTCAAAACCTACATGCATGAACGACAATGAGGCGGGTTCCGGGGTGGGGTTTTTCTGCGCCCCAGACCCACCTGAGTTTTTAAAACCCGCCTGATATCTGTACGGTAGATCCGATGCGAGTCTGGATTTTTGCTTCGTACCCGGAACTTCGTAAACTCATTCCGCCCCAAGGCTCGATGGTGCTCTATATATTCATTCGAAATTGGGTACTAATGTACATTTTTTATATTTGTGAGAAGAATTGTTACTAAATGATACATTAAATATAAATAACAATGTGTAAATGAAGATAATAAAAATGAGGCGTTTAATTATAGTTCACAGGAATATGCACGTCTTATTGTATAATTATCAACGACACAACTTAATACCGTGTAAATTCTATAACTTCAATAACACATTAGAATATCCATGTTATATAGTAATTTATGTCTAATACGATTAATAAATCATCATTATAGCAATAAAACAAATTTGTGAGATCTCAGTAGTGCGGGTTGGGTTCAGCCGGGTCAGCCGAGCCCCAATTGTAGATCTGGAGCTCTCAAGAACAGGTCATAGCCCATCCTAATGACCCAATGGGGCCAGTCTTGTCGGGTCCAAACAGGGGTGAGTCCATCAGGTTTAGACTAGATCCATCCTGCTGCCATCCCTACCTACGTATCATTTTTTTAATTACCATTCTTACTGAAACAACTTATTATAATCTGTGATCTGTATTGCGCTGAACTGAGAAAACTAGAATTTCAAACAGGCAAGATCAACAGGAAACAACTTCTGAACAGCCAGATGGAAGCACATCAGCCACCATTGTTGATAAGAACGACGATGAGGTTTTCTTAGATTTAGATGATGTCCCAGGTACATGTCAACACTTAAGTTCTATTTACAATCATCATAGATATGTATAGATGGATATTGACTGAACCATTACACTTGCAGTGGATCCTAAGAATTGCTTTGACCGTGAGCATGACAAGGAGGATCCAAATATTTTTTTGAAGCCCCCTGCAAATCTTCTTGTGCTTGAAGGCGACTGTTTAGATAGCGGTGGAGATGCTGGTGAACTAGAATCATTTCTGGTATATGGATTTTTGATCACAGTGCATTACTAACTTTAATTGTTTTTTTTCTACACAACGTTTCAGTTGTAAAGCTGTGCATTACAATGTGCAGATTAACACAGCATGTTTTAGAATACCCCATTATGATGTTTGAACCAAATATTTCAATCATAAACATGTTTGATGTTAGAATTCACAAGACCTTGAAATGTGATACTCTTGTATCATTGTATCCATTTCATCATCTTTAGTCTTAATCCCAGAAAATAGAGGTCAGCTGTATATACACATCATGGAGATTCATAACTACCATAAAATAGTTTTTTCTCATATTTTTTTCTCATTGTAAATTGTGTAATCAAAATAACACTTAAGATATCCATTCTGTATCACCTATTCTAGCCTAACTTGGTCATAATTTTGTTTTGCAGTTATCTACCTGTAACTTTTACAAAGATTTTCTTCTTTTAGATCCATGCGATGCTGGAGCTGTCTTTAGTTTCATGCAGTCAATTTGCATTGATAAGGAACAACCTTCACTTCAAAAGGGGAGCTCATTCAGATCTAAAAACAAAGATAATATTTTTACTTCTCCAACCAGGAGATCAACTCCTCGTAGATCTAGCGTTCGTAAAAAACATGGCACCCCATTAGATGATATTCCAGAAAGTAATCACACCCTTGATATTCAAGACATTGAAAACACACGGTCAGCACCACATCTTGAACATGATTATAATGATGATTTACATGACGAACAACAATTTGGAGTTCCAAATGTTTGTGGTGAAACAGACAGTGAAGAGGACGAAGATCCATGGAAGCCTTTAAATCCTCATGAACCTGGAAATTTGAAGATAAAACCATACAGAGCAAGTATGGTATTTTTATGGGTCCTAATGTATAGCTTAAGTAATTTTTTTTTCTTTTTGAAAGAAAAGGTTAAAATTTCAATCTGGATAAGTTAAAAATTAACAAATTTATGTTATTTCTTGACTTAATTTAAAAAGATTTTTTTTCTTTTCTTTTTGACTTGTAAAAATACATTCGGCTGATGTTAGTTTGATTTTTTAACTTGTACATAAATGTCTTGTCAAACTGGCTTTTCGACTTTTGACAGCAAAATGCCCTCTAAAAAGAAAAAAATATATTTCAAAAGCAATTTTCTTTTTGATTGACAAAGAGATCTATGCATCTGTCAAACTGAAGAATTCTCTTAGCTATTTATTTCCTATGTCTTTAATTAGGTAAATCTTTTGGAAGGAAGTCAACTTGCAATACAAAAACAAACCCTGTAACGTCTCAGTTTCCTATTGCTAAACTGGAAGGCATTATTAGCTCCGAGCTTGCAGAATCATTTGATATACAAATGCGGTTACAAGAAAAAAAGAATGCAACTCAATCTCCTTCCTTTTTTGAGAAGGTGATGTTACTATCTTGTATCGTCTAATTTTTAACGATTCATGCATTGGTTGTCTGATAATTTTCCTACCTTGCAGTTGCGAAGATCATTCGCGAATGTAGAAGAGTGTGTTTTTAGTTGTTTTGATCATGAGAATGATGATAATGGTGTGGATGACTTTCCAGATTTTGATCATGTTGAGTTTGACCCACAAAATAGTACGTATGATATGGATATAGGATTATCACCTAACCATGTAAAGGTTAGTATGATGATTTTTAACTCTTTTATGTTGTGTAACATTTATTTCATTTGGTATATGATGTATATTACGTGTTCATACACAGGATGGAGATGCTGCCAATTTTGATGGGGTAGGAGGTTTTTCTCAGGATGATCCAAGTTCTCAAGCAAGTCTTGAGGATCTTTGCCGCTCACATTTGGTAATATCGCTGCTATGCTATATGTTGTTAACCTGACATTTTTTTTTTTTTGAGTTTTTTAAGATTTTCTGCAAAAATAATTTTGTATGTTTACAGCTCATCTTAAAGGTTAAAACTAACGAAGAAACCCCTAGGTTGTATATATCACTAGAAGCTCTATTTCGCTTTACCAATGAATTCGTTAGTTTGATGTGCTTACTGCTTGTTATCGTAGAAGATGAACTACCATATTCACAAATTGCTTATATAAGTCAGCTATATAATTTAACTTTGATATATTATTTTCTATGAAGCAAAATATCCTGAACAACCATTTTTTATAACTTTATTGTTTTGAGCTGTAACCTTTAATCAGTTTTAAGTGGGAGTGTTCCAAAAAATAAGCTAAAATTTGAAAAAAATAAGTGTAAAAGATGAAGTAACTCATAAGCAAGTATTTGCTACCTGTGTCATGTTAACTTTTTAAGTAATTTGAATATCCTCTTGTATAAGTTGGTGCCAAACATTTGCTCCCAGATAAGTAATTTATAAGCTGTTTTAATCACTTATAAGTAGTTGTTTGGCTTGTTTTAAAACAGGACGCTCTTCTTGCAAGTATAGCAGAAACAGAAAAGCAAACAGAGTTAGCTACCAGAGTTTCAACATGGAAGCAGCGTATCGAACAAACTTTAGAAGAGCAAGTGAGTTCCGATTATTAACCTTACTAGTTATAAATCATGAAATTATATCATTCAGTTTGGAGTCAATTAATTGCAATTTTGAAAAATTACTTAAAGGACTCCCACCCACCATTTGACATACATCGATATGGCGATGTAGTTCTGGATAGACTATCATTGGAAGCGGATACCAGAGCAAACATGACTTTTACAGATGTTGTGAAAGGCCAACCAAAGCATGATGTAGCTCGAACTTTCTCTGCTTTATTGCAGCTGGTAAATTTTTCTCTAGCAATTTTAATGTACTAATTTTTAAGAAGAAACAAGAAGAGAGCAATATTTTATATTTTGCACATGTAGGTTGGTAAAAAGAAAAAAAACAAGCAGGAGGTTTTAAATGTGAGGTACATGGGTCTGTACTGTTTGTACAGAAACATTGATTTTATTACAGTTTGCTGAGTTTAACCTTGAAGCTGAGTGCTTCAATATAGCAGTCTTTGTTAAATAGTCATAAAGGTCTGCCAGTGCGCACCATAGGTCCATGACTAGGCCTGTCAACGGATGCGCAGTCGTTGTTAAATAGTCATAAAGGTCTGCCAGTGCGCACCATAGGTCCATGACTAGGCCTGTCAACGGATGCTTTGGATGTGCATCCGCATCCGAAATCATTTTCGGATTTCCGCATCCGCGGATACGGACGAATATCGGATAATTATGATATCCGCAAACGAGCGATAAATTAAGAATTACAAAAGGAAAATTTTAGTTTAAGATAAATATTTTTCAATTTCATTGATTATAAATGTGTTAAAAATTAACAAGTATGATGATGATAAATAGTTTCGAGCAGTTAATAAGCACTAAGTGCATATAATATAAACCACTAACTTAATAAAATAATAAACGAATATCATTTACTGCATTAAAATACACATCATTTGAACTATAATATTGATATAAATCGGACGGATAATTTTCGGATACGGATGTCTTCATATCCGCATCCGTTTTTTCGGATATCTGATATTTATCCGCTTTTCGAATGCGGATGCATACGAATTTCAGATTTTTCGGGTATCCATTGACAGCTCTATCCGTGACTGATTATTACTTACTAAGATTTAAACTTCGAACAATATATTTTTTATTCTTTATTTTTTGATTGTGAACATTAATTCATTTTCTTCAATATATTGTGGTTTTGCGCGGTTGAATAATGTATGAAAAAGTGTTTAATGTCACCGAGCGCTTAGCCCAATAATTCATGGAAATCAGGGGGGACATTTTTATTTCGAAATTTAGTAGACGATCGCCTCTTCTCAAAAACAGGTTTCAAATTACTTCCGTAGAATTATTTCTTTTTTCATAATTTTTTTCAAAAATTAAATCTGCATTTAATTGAGAGTACTATGAGCAAAAACATACTTTGTTTTGTTTTTTTTTTACTAAATATAGCATTTTTGTAGTGAAAAGTGCAAATATTTGCACTTTGAATTGCAAATGTTTGCAGTTTTTGGAAACTGCAATCGTAAATAATTTTGGGGCGCTTCTTGAAATCTAGTTTTAGAAAGGGGCGAGAGTGTATTTTGAAACTTATAGAAGGGTGTTTGATAGAACTTCTATTTAAATTATGCCTATTTTGCATCAAACACTTCTATATTGGTAATTGAAGTTCTTAATGCTTTTATGTTGTAAAGACACTCAATAAGTAGTTTTTTTTGATTAATTACAGCTATTAAGCATTAAACACTTCTATAGTGTTTGAAAGTGTTCTTAATGCTTCATGTTATGAAAACACCCGATGACTATAAATTCTGATCGCAAACAAACACATCTAAAAGTAATTAGCATCAGCAGTCAGAACATATTTAAAACACCATCAGCGTTTTTTACAAATTTATATTATTTTCAGGTAAATAATGGAGACGTCGAGCTCCAAAAAGCACCATCCAGTAGTGGATTGATATGTTACACCTCTAAAAATCCATTTCGAGTCAAACTTCTCCGCCTCAACAAAAAAAGAGTAGGGCTGAAGCTACATTCAGCAAGAAAAAAAGCAAAGCATTCACCAAGTAATAGAAATACTAATACTAATCAACACAATTCGGATGTCACACCAAATTCGAATGGAAAATCATCAAATTTGAATGGAAAATCATTAAATTTGAATGGGAAATCTTCCATTAAATTTGGTAAAGGAACGATCATCCGATGCACTCCTGAAAGTAAAAGACGAAGGATATCGCAATTAGCAGAAACAGTTGATGTTATACATGGTTCTAAGTTGAACTTGTAGGATAAATTAGTATTTTATGTATACTGAATTTTACATAGGTTATGCAGTTGAGAGATGTAACTAAGGTTAGGCAGTAAATGGTTATTTGCATTTAAATGCCTTCCTTGTATGTATGTATTAATTGATTTATTATTGCTTGTAATATTATATAGATCAATTGGTTATTAGTGTAACCATATTAATAAGATTACAAAGCAAGATATCCTTTTGTTTGCAGCTATGAAATATTGGTCAGTGTACACTTTCGAATTTAAATGGCCTTTGATTTTCGTTACATGTTTCGAATTAAATAACAGCGCTTTCGTTTTTTCTTCTTCTTTCATAAATGCTATTAGTTACTTTGGAGTTTATGGTGTCAAAATGCTTGTGATATAAATCAATACAGAAGCAGCAATTACAGTGTCTGTGGTCATTGCTTTGTTTTCTGGACCATGAATTAACCATGAAGTAGATCTTCCATCAATCAAGTGATGAAGAATAATTGTTTTTGTCTTATCACTTGTTTATCTAAGGTTGAGGTACCAACCCTCTTCTTCTTCTATTTTCATTTTCATTTTTAATTTATTGAAGTACCCACATAATTAGCTTCGTCTGTGAACTTCAGGGAAGCATGCATATGTCAAATACACACTTTAGATATTTGTTACGTGATTATCAGTTTCGAAATTTGAACTCATGGTCTTGAGTCTTGTAGTGCGAATCGTCAACCAACATTTAATTTTGGAGGACATAAAAAATGAGATGTGGATTATTCATATATATAATGTTTCAAGAAAACAAGATGTAGACCTCGATGATTTCAAGAAAGAAAGATACACTATTTAATATTCATTCTCTTACTTTAGCACACACTAATCCACAAGTTTATTAAATTCAGTGATCAATATGGATGAGATACAAATGATCAAATACACACATATGTATACGTGTGAAAATTTATGTAAGTACATAGTGAAAATTTGTTTCACAAGCCTAAACTCTAATAAAAGAAGTGTACTAAACTGGGAAATGTTTACAAATTCAAAATCAGTTTCTCCCTTTCCGTTAACGTTGAATGTCCACAAATATACAGTTTTTATAAGCTTTGGATGATGTGAATGGAGTTTGGGTTGACGTTCTTCCCAAGATCCATCCATGGGCAATGAGATTCAACAATGATTCAAAATTCACGATCTAGAGGATGGAAATAGTTTATTTGAAGTGGAAGTAGTTCAATTTAGTAATCGCTATCTTACAATCTTTGTTTTACTTCAAACTGACTGGTATTTTCAGATTCGTTGTTCAGTACTGGAAATTGGTACTATCCAAGGATTTAGTTCTTCACTTTTACATCTCCTTCAACTTGTCAAACGGAATACCACATGTACTCTACCACTTTTTTGGTGGATATTTAAGGCATCTTCGGAGGTTTTAATATACAATCCTCATCCAGGCACATATTATTCCGTTGATGCCTATGCATTCCCTAACAGTATTTGCATTTGTAGCAGCCACATTAAACCACTACAATATAGACGTCAAATGGTCGTTTGACCATCCTCCTTCAGCATGTCGGACGTTACCATGATCCTTTCTCCCTTTTGGAGAATATAAATCAGGAGTAAGTCCACCATCACATCAAACATTTTTATTAGTACTTTCAAAGATTTAGCAACTTGAATACATTGAATCAACCTTACTACCTTCTTCACTTAGCAACAACGAACGTGGAAGGTTATAGGGGTGAATGAACGTAATCAAGTTACTAGATTTGCAAACTTACTAAAATTTGTTTGATGCGATTGTTAATTTACACCTGATTCGGCTCTCTGAAAGGGAAAAAGGATTTTGATAACGTCACCCATACGTCCGAGGAGAACGATCAAACAACAATTTGACGTCAATATTTTAGAGGTTTAATGCAGTTATTACTGAACACTATAATTGTGAAGGAATGCTTAAGCATTAATGGGCTGGTATGGGCCTTACTAAAGGATTATACTAATACAACCTGACAACGGCAGAGAAACCAATGGTTTAATTATATTGTTATGAGAAAATATTTGTTGCAATTTTATAATATTTTCAATTGGGTGCATAATAATAATAGGGTGGACAAAAATTTATCTGTAATACTAGAAGCAAAAAATAAAAATGTTTAAAAAATGTATGTATATGTAAATGTATGTAATGCTTAAAACGAGAAGGAATACGTAGACTAAAAACAAGAAACAAAAAAAGAAAGAACCTGCCAAATATATATGCAAAAGAGGAGAAAACATGAGAAAACACATTACCAGTATGAAGAAAGAAAAAGGACATATTTTTTTTGGAGAAACGAAAGAAATCATATGAACTGTATGAAAGGATAAAGATATATATCATTTTGACTTCATAATATTTAATTGTACAAGTCTATAGTAAGACAGACTGCCCTAGTGATCCCATTTTTGGATCAGGAGTTGTATATAATAGGGTAAAAAGGTGAATTTTAAAAAATTTCATTTTGGTACATTATCCATAAGACCTTATAATGCATTAATATGAATAAAGTTTTATACATTAAATCATCTTTAATGTATATGGTAAATGAGTTGGTTTGAAATTTAATAATTTTATTAAATAATATTGATTAAATTTAATTGTAATATTAATTTTTTAGTATATATATTTGTACCACCAACATCGAATGTTCTACGATCAAGTAAGGAGTCGTATATAAATATGTATTACGTTGATGTCTAATATATCAAGGAGCATGTATACATACATAGGTGAAATCATATAAGATATGTGGATATATAAGTGTCTATACACACACATACACACACACACACATGTACGTAATATACACTTTTCGACCTATATAGTAAATATATATGTTTAATTTTAAGTTACTAATTAAATAAATAAGCGCGCGCGTGCACACACACACACACACACACACACACACATATACACGAGTGTTATGACACGCGTTTCGTGTGTGAATTATTTTCCTTATAAGTTGTATATGTTTGAATCAGTCAAAAAAATGATTTTTTATTTATTTATTTTCAAGTGATATTAAGATTTGTATATTTGTGAAGAAATATTTTGAATTTGTAAAGGAAGTTTAATTTTAGATCCTTTTAAAAGCGTTTTGAATTTGTAAAGTATATTTAATTTTAATCCTAATTTTAGAAGCATTTTGAATTTGTAAAGCATGTTTAATTGTTGGATCCTACTGTTAGGGGCGATTGAATTTGTAAAAGAAGTTTAACATTAGATCCTATATTTAAATGATTAATATTTGATAGTATATAAAATGACATTTTTGATAGTTCATGTTGATGCCAAAAATTCATGTTGATGCCAAAAAAGCGTGACACCAAAGTTATTACAACTATTAGTATATATATATATTATGGTTTATATGATTTAAACAAGATTGTTTAAAAAAATTTTTGCACTGTTTTAAGGAAAAACTGAGATATTATGATGTTTAAATGTCATGAGAAAATTTTATGTTACGAGAAATATAATGTTGGAGTTGGGTTTCAATTTTAATAATTTTCTATGCTATGGAAAGATTATTATGAATTTTCAAAGAAAAATATGGTTATTTGGGTTTATAAATTTATATTAAATATATTGAGAATTTGGGTCTGCAATTCTGATTTGTTAGATAACACGATTAAAGTGAATTTCTGAAATTTTTGTGGGATTTTTTCAAAGTGATTTGCTATGAAAAATAAATTGTTTTAGAAGAGGGACTTCTTTGCATAATTGGTTTTGCTTAATGGAATGGCTTAATCAATTAACTTAACCTTGGTTTAGACCTAGATTAGCTATAGTTATTTTCAGAAATGAATTTGAAAAACTTAAGGCAACAAATCTGGTGTCGACACAGAAGCTTGCGTCTTCATCTTGTCGAAACCAACTATGACGAAACTAATACATAAGGTATCACCATGATGGTACGCAATGGATCGAAGATAGGCGAAAGGTTAAGTGTAGAAAGGGTAGCTTCTGAGGTAGTCAAAACCTTGGTCTGTTTTAAAAAGAAAAGCACCTACCTTTGTTTTGATTTAGCCTTCGACAGTGTCAAAGCGTTTGGTCTCGAAAAAGAATTTAAAAAGGTTTCGAATGGGTTGCCATTAACTTAAGATTGCTTTCGACTGGATTCCATACTTATGGAAGAATGTTTTGATTCCAACCTAGTTGAAAATCTGCCGCCGTTCTTTAACCTTTCGGTGGAGTCGAATATATCAACTTTGTCGAAAGAGTATTTTGTTTTATAAGTTTAACCACTTCCTATAGCTTTCGAAAGGGGTTAGGGGTTTCGAAGGTGATGGTTTCGAAAGGGGTTTCGAAGCCAACCTTCTAATGTTTTACCCAGATTTTAAATGCTTTCGAAAGAGATGGTGCCGACGCCATCAAGTTTTACCCAATATTTTTATACGACAAAGGATGGTTTCGAAAGAGTTGCTTTCGCCTATATTCACTTAACCTAAATAATGTTTTAAGTATGAATTCAATGCTTTCGAAAGGAGGACCTTTATTGATTTCAAAAGGGTTACCTCCATTAGTGTCGTAAAGGGTACTTTCAACCGGTTTCATAGCTAAGCTTCTAAAGTTAAATGCTAATACTTGAATATATTTGAAAACTTCGAAAGGTAGGCTTTAAAATATTAAAAGGCAGGAGTCTAACGTTTTGAAGATAAAAATTTATGACTTTCGAAGGAGGTCATTCTATGAAGTCGAAAGCTAAGTTTCGAAGGTATCGAAAGGTTTTATAACCCAAACTTTATTTTTAAAAGGGCAAAAATCCTATGGCTAAATTAAAGGAGTTTTTATAATGGTTTTAAGAAGAAGCTTTCTTTGATAAATTAAAAGCTTAAAGAGATTAACCATGTTTGTATCAATCCACATGAGTGGTATTGCTATGTTGTTATGTTGATTCTTCAAATAAGAATATAGCCACTTTATAATGGACCTATAACTGCATTTTGGGGATACAGGGTAGAAAAACCAGTTAGGTTAACCCAATTGTGAATATAAATTGAGTAAACTCCTAAATGAATATAATTGCAACCAGGAGGTCAGGAAGACCAGAATATATGATGTTAAAGTATAAAAGTAAGATATTGCCAGTGGCCAATAGGTTCTCAATAAGCCCATGAAAACTGTGTATATGAAAAGTTATTAGCAGGGGCCAGTAGGTTCATAGTTAGCCCATGAAAACTATATATAAAGGAAGATGTTAGAAAGACATGTTTATAGTAAGCCCATGAAAACTACGATTGGATATTGGTAGGGCCAGTAGGTTTGTAGTTAGCCCATGAAAACTATAACCGAATGAAATATTGATAGATGTCAATAGGTTTCTAGTCAACCCATGAAAACTAGGATAAGAAGAAAGGATATTGGGTCACCAATAGATTCCTAGTCAACCCATGAAAACTAGGATAAGAGCAAGATATTGGAGTTACCAAAGGTTCATAGTGATCCCATGAAAACTATGTAACTGGACATGGAGTCCTTAAATGTTTAACCGGCTATTAGTCAGCCCATGAAAACTATTAGGTTAATAGTAATTCTAGAAACTATAATGGAGACAGATAGTCTAAAATGAATAGGGATAGGTAATCCAGAATTAATTCATTTTTTTTGCACATCATCGTATTATACTGTTCTGAGTTGTTTTAACCATTGTCCATGCAAGAGCACAGTATATGGTTTTACAAAGGTTTTTGAGATACTGTGAGGGAAAAACCCGTTTGCTAAGCGGCGTGGTCTCACTAGATATTTAAATGATTTGATATGGTAGATTATTATTCATATCAGGCTTTATGTTTGACTCGAAGTTTATATTTTCCCCTTAAACTCTCAAGTACTCAATTGGTTTTGAGTAGTTTGAGAGTTGAGGTTTTTAGGTACCTGTTAAGATGAATAAGCTCCCAGAGACGTGCAAGAGGCATGATAGCTATTTAGTGTTCTCTTTTCTTTTGATTATGCTGTGTTGATTGTAATGGCAAAGTTGTTATATTGCCTGTATATACTCTGACCATCCAAGCGGCATCTTCATATGTCACTCTCGGCGTATGTTATAATAAATATATTTTCTCTGAACATGATATGCGAATATGAGATTATGTAGTGAATGGGAAATGTTTTGATATGGAATGTGATTTTGTTTGAAGTTAAAAATTTTCCATTTTCATGTGTTTCTGTGTATCAATGAATCTAACTTCGTCGTATTTGGTCACCGAAGATTAATAACTATGGATGACTGAAGCATCTGTAGCCGTTAGTTTTGGGCCTCCAAGTAGGGGGATGTTACCAGTTGGTATTAGAGCATAGGTTTGCGAAACTTTAAAAGAAATTTAAACCTAAGAGATTTTCAAACGTAATCCCACTAATTTGAAAATATGATCGAGGTTTGGGTTCGCGGTATAGTAACGTTATATATATAAGTACGTGTTCCCCTCTCTTTTAGACCATTCTTCTGCATCTTACTAGGCTCGTATGCAGATTTACGAGAAAAAAATATATGGAAGGAGGAAACATAAGAGGAAATCTAGGTGGAGGAAGCATCACAATCAATGGAAATGCTCGACCCAATACCAAAAGGAATCAAGGTCGACAGGCTAATGCTAATCCATATGATGAAGCCAATGTAGGTGCTATAAATCCGCCGATAGATGCGGGGATGGTGTATCAATTGTTAGCCAATCTTTTGCAAGCTGGAGTTGCTGGTAATATTGGAGGAGCTAATCACGTGGAAAGCCGTTTGTTGGAACAGAGGATGTTGTTGAAATTAAGAATTGGCTATTGAGCTGTGAAAGGATCAGTACCGATCTAGGCTTGGATGATGAGAAAAAGAGAAGGTTGGCCTTTAGGCAGTTGTAAGGGGTAGCGCTTCATTGGTGAATTTGTGTAACCACTGGAGTTTCGAAAGAAGAGCTAACTTGGGCTGATTTCAGGAGAAGGTTTTAGCAGAGGTTTCTATCGTAGGTTGCTAAGTCGGAATTGATGAGGAAGTTCATGGATCTTGTCTAGGGAGATATGTCAATAATTGAGTACTCAACTAAGTTTGATGAGCAGTCTCGATATGGATATGCTTTGGTTGACACTGATGTCAGGAGAAATGAAAGGTTCATTCGAGGACTAGGACCTAAGCTTGCTAGAATGACCATGACCCATATCTGAGAACCTTGCAATGTAGTGGTGGAGATGGCCATTCGCCATGAAGAGATGTTTGCTATTTTTGCTAGAGAGAAGCCAGTTGAATCCTAGGGCCCTCAAGGGACTAAGAGGAAATTCTTTATGAAGAAGGGAGCCCAGAAAGGGGACGCTGCAAAGAAGGCAAGGGCTGGTTTGGTGTGCTACAAATGTGAAAAGAAGGGTAATTATACGAATAGGTGTCTGTTAGGCAAGGGAAAGAAGTTTGCAAACAATAAGAATGTGAAATGTTTTAACTGTAATCAAGTTGGGCATTACAAGAACAAATGTCCGTAGCCTGTCAGGGTGAACAAGGGGAAAGTTTTGCTGTTGGATCATTAGCTAAGCCTACTACAACTGGTAAAGGGAAAACTGTGATGGAAGGTATGTTTTTGATTCAGATATACCAGTTAGGATACTTTTTGATACCGGCTCATCATATTCATTTATATCTGAGTGTTTGGTTGATAGGTTATGCTTAGAACCCACATACCTTGTTGCCTCCTTAAGGGTTGCTAATCCAATAGAAGGGTATGCAACTCTAGGGATAAGATATGACCAATTAGAACTTGATTTGTTAGGTCATAAGTTTGCATGCAGTTTGTATGTTTATGATTTCGTAGATTTCAGAATCATTTTGGGTATGGATTGGTTGAGAAGGTACGAGGCCGGGATATTCTGCCAAGATGGGAAGATATCTTTGAGACACCCTAATAGTCATAACTGAATTATTTTCTCAGTGGAGAATTCTGACCGAAGTAGTTGTTCTTTGTTAAGTGCAATGGAAATGGGAGAAGAGCTAAGTCGGGTTCAAATGGTAAGAGAATTTGCAGATGTCTTTGTGCCAGTAACAGGACTACCACCGAAACGAGTTGTTGAGTTTCAGATCGATCTTATGCCAGGAGCTGAACATATGAGTAGACCACCTAGGAAGATGATACCGAATGAGATGAAGGTACTGAAGGTGCAGCTAGTGGATTTAGAAGGTAGGAATTTCATTAGACCAAGTAGTTCGCCTTGAAGAGCGGCTGCGGTATTCGTGAAGAAACCAAATGGGTCGTGTGATGATACCGATTTTTCGCGTTCGAAAATCGACATCTATACTTTACATCATACTCAAATGCCGCAGATTCGACCGTTCGAATCCGAGTCGCCGGAGCTTATAACACAATTAAGTAAATAACACAGCGGAAGAAAAAGAATAATACATTGATATACAATATCTGATACAATATGATGATACAATGAATATCAATATACATCAGAGATATGATACAAGAAATAGCAGTGGAAAAGAAAATAGCTAACACCAGCAGCGGAGCAAATAACTCTAAGATAGTCTTCAAGAGAGAACTCCAGCTGTAACAACCCTAGATTTTTGTATATTATTTAAATTGGACTTTCTTTTATTTTTAAATTATTTTAAATTTGTTTTATTTCAAACATTTCATTTTTAAATATAAATGATGATTATTAAATGATTTATAGTTCAAACCAGTATAATTTGAATATTTTACTGTAAAGTGGATTTCTGGTCAAGCTGTTCAAACTGCGACTTTTAAACTTCAAATTTAAATTATTTAAAATCTTAAATTTTATCTTTTATTATGAAAATATATGTAATAACTTGAACACTGCTTTTTGTTTCGTTGAAAACGGAGTTAAACTGTAAAAGTTATGTACATTTCAATTTTGAGTGTAATTTGATTTATTTAACAATTTTGTCTATTATAAATTATATAAAAAAAATTCGTTGTCATATTTATTTTAATATGTTATTGTATTTTTGTATTATAATAATTTTAAAATGAAGTATACAATTTTTCAAAGTCAATGCTGATTTATTTGTAATTTCTAGACACTGTTTTGGATTTTTAAGCAATTTCTTTAAATCTTTTTCTATTTTCTTTAAATTTAATATTTTTTTATATTTGTTAATATGTTATTTTAGGTATATTTTGTCTTATAAATGTTTTTAAAGTGATGTTTTAATTTTTCCAAAGCATATTGAATCTATTTCCAAATTTTAAAGTCTAGTTTCCATTTTTCTGCTATTTTCTTTATTTAAATTATATTTAAATTTAAAATTTATATATTTATTTGTGAATGCATTTTATTTTATGTTATTATCTTTGTTATAAATATTTTTACAAGTCCATATAAATTTTCCAAAGCTCGTTCTGTTTATTTTCCATTTTTCTAGACTAGTTTTCAAATTTGTGCTATTTTCTTATTTTAACCTTATATAATTAATAAATATTTTTTATTTAGTTATATTTTCGAAATTTTGACTGGAATTATTATTAATTTCAGTAATGTAAACTTATATGAATAAATTAAGGAAATTTGAAAGGTTTTAAAAGCTTTTGAAACGTAAAGTCGTTTCACATCCTAAGTCGTTTCTTTTACCGTTTCTTCATTTACTCTTTGGCAATTTTTTTTATTTATTAGCCACATATTTCGGCTACATACTCTATTTCCTATTCACGTACATTCATTTTCATTTTTGAAACAAAAAAATTTCGGCCATGGCTATGGAGAAGAGTTTGGGTAGATTTTTCAACTTTTCTTATTCTTCTTCCTTATTTACATTGATTTTTGCACTTGTTCTCATCTTGATTTGATTGGATCCTCCTCCTCCAGCTCTGACCTGACCTCCACCACCCCCTTCCTCTGACCATCACCCATCCTACTATCTTTCCATTTCAGGCCGAGCCAATCCAAGGTAAAGATCATCACCAAAATCCACAAATACATCACCTATTCACACAAACCGAGCCTAGTTTGCTAGCACCACCTTCACCTTCCTTTAGCCGCCACTTCCACCACCACCACCAGCCCAGATCTGACCACCGCCCTCTGCCACATCACTCATCACCATCTGGACACCTGGCCATGCCCCTATAGCTTGAGGGCCGAACCCTATGGTGCAACAAAGGCCACCATTTGCCTTAGAACCCTTTGTATTCCATTGCCTTCTCTACTTGTAACTCCCACTCACCATTCCAACCCATGTATAGGAAGACCCTATAGGGACCCAAACTAGACCTAAATCCATGCCTTGGCTGTGCTATTTCAATTCATAACTGAAGTATGTGAAGTTGAGAACAAGTGCAATTCATTCGATGTTGTTTTGGGCTTTGAATTCTAATGTTATTTGATGTTTAAATCGTGTTGAAACTTACATATATTTGTATTATTTTGTGTAAATGTTTGAACAAGGCTATTAGCTTTGGCTCTCCACTCTCTTGTCGTATCCGTGTTGTCGTGCCTTCGTAGTGTCGGTATGTGTGCTTTGGCAGCAATCTCCAGCTTTGAATATGCGAGTTATTCTCACCAGACAATATGTACATATATAACTAGTAAATTGACCCCTTTTGAATCTGTAAAATGCATTATCATCTTACACCTGCTATATTATGATTTTATGATGTTCACCCATGCTTAAACAACTGTTATAACATCTGTTACTGTTATATTATGTTGTTCTGCTATTTTTATCAGTTTATCACACTGCAAGTTCCCTTTAGATTAGAATCACTATGGGTTGAAATGATACATACCCGAACAGACTTTAAAATAGGGGAAAATCGTTATGGGCTGAAATGATAGGCCTGAACGATTTTCAACTTATTTTATTTACTTGGGACTGCGGGTTTGAAATGATAAAACTCGGATTTTTCTTTTTAAATTACAGGTAGAAATGATATATTACCCGTATCACTTTACCTAGCGTAGAAAATTATATACAGGCCCGTAGTTAAAATATGTTTTCTAAAAATTTTAAAATATTTTAGAAATTTAATTATTATAATATTTTGATTTAAAATTAAATAAAAATATAATTTTTGTAAAGTATTATTGATTTTCAGGAAATCTATAAGTTAAATAAATTATGGAAAAGTTAGAAAATCTGAACGTAAGTTATTTTGGGAATTTTGATTTAATTTTTAATGGAATTTAAATTAACTTTGAAAATACGATAAATTTATGATATTTTGAATTTTAAATCAATTAAAATGATTTGTATAAAATATTAATGATTTTTGAATAAAGTTAAAATGTTAATGAGTGAATATTGAGTTGAATTTGGAAATATAACTTAAATTGGAATTTATGAATTTGGTTTAAAAGTGAAATTTTAAGTTAAGTTAAATAAAAGGAATGAAGTTATATTTGAAATTTTAAACTTAAGTGTTAAGTTGAAATTTAATGTAATGAAATTAAATTTGAATGTTGAAATTTAATAAGTGAATTATTAATAAATATTGATTTTTGGAAGGAAACTTAATTTTATAAAATCATGAATTTAAGGAAAATTAAATGATGCTTATAAATGTGAAAATGTATGATTTTATAAGTTAAAAATGATTTAAATAAAAATATAAGTGTTTTTGAAATTCTATTGAATATTTGAAGTTAATTAACAGCATTTTTAATACTGTCTTTTGTTAAATTTAATTGTTTTTTTAATGTAACTTTCTGTAGCATTTTCTAAATGCTGCGAAACTTGAATTTTCATTGTTTTAATAAATTTAAGTGCGTAAATGAACATTGAAAATTTTAAACTTTTGGCATTTAATAATTTAATTATTAAATGTAATAACTTCATTTTTATGATTTAATAATAAAGTAATTTGTTTTGAAATATAACTATTTGATATATTAAAATGATTGAAATGTGGTTTCGAAAGATATGATATTTTGATATATTAAAATGATTGAAATGTGGTTTCGAAAAGATATGATATTTTGATATATTAAAACGATTTCAAACGAAGTTTTGAAAGATATGATATTTTGATATTAAATGATTTGAAAATTGGAGTTTTGAAAGATATGATATTTTGATATTAAATGATTTGAAAAATGGAGTTTTGAAAGATATGATATTTTGATATTAAAATGATTTGAAAAGAAGTTCTGAAAGATATGATATTTTAGAAATGAAGCTTTGAAAGGTTATGATATTTTGATATATTAAAATGATTTGAAAGGAAGTTTTGAAAGGATATGATAATTTAATATATTGAAACGGTTAGAAATGACTTGATATTTATTTTGATACATATTTGTATTGAAAGATATGGTATGATGATATATTGAAATGGTTTGGAAATGATTTAATCTTTATTTTGATAAATATTTGGGTTGAAATGATATTTTATTTTGAAGTATATAATATTGTTTTAAAGTTATAACTACGGGTTATAATAACGATTGGTTGTTAAAGAGATCGGGATCAGATATTGTCTTATAGCCGGCCAATACCGAAAACCACTTTAACAACTGTGTACGCGGTGGAGATTTCAGAATGAAGTAGGATGGTGGTGTTTCCTTTAAGGTAACTACGTGGACCCGACTCCCGTGAGTTGGCATAAGGTGGCTAAAACAGGAGCGATCGACGGGTTAATAAGGTAGCACCTTTGATCGGACACATCCCTTTGATATTATACTTTGACTTTTGGATTGTTTCGGTGGCCACTTTTGATTTTTATTTGGGGGTGTGGCTCGAGGTGGGCGGTAGCTGCGCGCTACGCGTTACTACCGACCCGGAAGCGTAATTGGTATATCTACCCTTGCATTGCCTAGTTGTGCCATGTCACCTACCCTATCGCGCCTTATACGATTTTGGTTTTGTACCATACCTATGGAGTGCCCTCTAATGACGCCCAGTACGGGGGAGATTACGGTACTGTATAGACTATGGGAATATATTATGTGTTAAGGTGGAAAATGTAAAGTCTTAACGCTATTTAAAAGTAAGTTTATTTTACTATAGACATTATTATAATAGCGAAATATTACTACATAGTAAATAGTTTAATGGATCCTTGGAGGATGGGCGGTCCCAAGCATCCTTTAAGTTACTTGTACCTTATATTACAGTTCACTTGAGTTGGTTTACATTGTATAAGTATGTATGTCCTGACTCGAGTGTTTTGTGTTTCTTCACGCTCGGGTCAGACTGAGTGATACAGCATTTGAGACTTACCTTCGAAGTTGGAAGCTTTGCTTGAAGATCCAGTTATCTATTTCGCTTTCGGTTATCCAGTTGATTCCAGTTATCCGGTTGGTTCCAGTGATGTATTATGACTCATACCTGGTTATCATGTTGACACCTCTGTTGTATCTTGTTATCTCTGTTGTATCTTGTTTGACTCTGATGTATTTATATAGTAGCTTCATGAACTACTATTTCTTTACTTCCGCTGCATTTATTACTCTGTGTCTGTGATCTGTGATTTATTTATTTACTATTTATGCTATGCTTTGCCAAATTTATTTTACAATTCGGTATTTTGAGCAATTCAAGTCAGACATGTGCGGATGCGAATGGTTGAAAATATTGGGTCGTTACATTTGGTATCAGAGCTTTGGTAGCTCTAGGCAAACTCAGCATATAGAGTGAATGTATTTACAGAATCACTTTCATTCGAGTATGAATTTCTTCCTTTTTGACTTGATTCCTTTGAATTTTGGAACGTTCCCTGCGGTTCCAAAATCCATTCGCGTCCTTTACTATTCATCTTCTTTTGATTCTGGAGTATCCCATAACTCTGCTTCGAATGATCATTATAATGAGTTGGCAGTCCCGCCAATCTCAAAAATGAATTGTAAAAGGGTGAAACTCCTTTACAACTAGCATCGATTCACCGGAGATTTATATCTATCCTTGGTTTAGATGCTAATATCTTTTGTTATCCCAAACTCTAACTCTTGAGATTTAATGTAGATTTACCCCAGAAAAATCCACATTGATCTTATTCTTTAAGTCACGGTTGACCCGGTTAAGGTTGCCCGCGATTTATTTAAGCTTATCCACCCCCCTACTCTGTTATTTAATCATCCCGTCTTTTGTTTCCAATCTATTCTTCCAAACATTTTGAATTGTACTTGTATATCTATGTTTTGTTTTATATATTGTGTTGTTTGAGTTGTTGATGTTGATTTGGGTTTCCGATCGATTCATTTGATCAACGCTATCGATAGGATTTCTAAAACACTTTGAAAGAACAAACTGACACAATATTATTTTAAAATTTGGTTAATGAAATAAATTTTGATATATAAGTAAATTTATGGAACTTAATAAACTGATTTAAATTGATTATTTGAAGTGATAATACTTGATTTATCATTTATTGTTCTATAAATGAATTTATAGATAGTTATAAATTGATTTGGGAACTGAAATGAATTTAGAACAAGAAATTTGAGAATTTAATTTCCGATGGTTTCAAACCTTGTGTTTAAAGTTTTAAAGGGTTATATTATTTAAAGTATTTTCGAATAGAAATTTGTTTTCAAAGAACTTGAAAGTTTAAAAATTAGTGCTCTTCTCTTTGTCGCTGGAAAATAACTTAGGTGATGATCGCGACATCATCAACGTTCATTTTCGAGTTTCGAAGTGAAAAGACCGCTCTGTAGACTTACTACAACTTTGTTTTGGTAAATCAAATTGATTTGAATTTCTAAAATATGACTTGATTCATAATATATAGAGATATGATTTAAATTTGATTTGATAAACTATGTACATACCTTTAGTTATCTCTAAATGGTTGAAGAAATTGGAAATTTAATTCTTAAATTTTATTTTTAAAGAATAATTTCAATTATAAAAAGAAATTTTTTTTTTGGATAAATAATTCAAACATGAGATAATTGAATTGGAAAGTTTTATTTGTATAATACTCAATTGCATTCCTATATAACTTACCTTAATTTCAGAAGTTAACAATGTAATTGGATAATATACAATATAAAAAGATTTTATAAATAAAAATTGAGTGGTTATAATAAACGTTATACACTTAAATTTTAGTTGAAAAAAAGAGATTAACAGAGTTAAATAAAATAAATGGGTAATTGAATAGTTTACAATATAAAATAATGTTAAAAGAATTAAGAATAAAAGAAAGCAGTTATAATAAGTGTAAGTATATTTAACATAAGTGATAAATATATTGAGCGGAATAAATTTAATTTTAATTAGGAATAAAGAAGAATAAAATTTATTAAGTACATTGTGAGCGTAATAAATGATTATTTTTCAAACCCATGGTTTTTAAAAAAAATATTAAGTATTTTAAATATTTCTAAAAATTATTAAGTATTTTGAAATTATAAATATATGAAAATTTTAACTTAATTTGATTTAATGCTTTAAAGTGTAAAGAAATCTTGTTTTTCTATAAGTTTAAATTTTTATAAGTTAATAGGTTTTGAATGGAATTCAAAGAGTCTTATTTATGATAAATAACTTAATAATTAAGTTTCATTTAATTTGGAATCTTAAATCTAACCTAGTAATTGTAGTGTAACGGCCCGAGATTTTCGATCCCGAAAATCTCAGATAGTTATGAAAAAGAAGAAAGAGATAAAAGAAAAGAAGAACATAAACACCAAACATCTCACATTTGCAGCGGATAAAATATAATAATAAGTAATAACAGTTTACAAAAGAATACACTGTCGATTACATTTTAAAACATCAAAGTTACACATTTATACAGTCACTAAATATATACCATGTTCATGACTCAGATTAACAATAATATAAATACAGCGGAAATATCCTATACGCTCCTGCCATCCAGAACGTACCTACCTGAAAATCTGTAATACTCGGTCTGACCCGAGCATTACAACAAAGTAACACCCGGGTCAAGCTGGAAACCAGCGTGAGTAAACCCATTTAACATGGAATACAAAAGCATACAACTTAAATAAAACCCGGGGTAACTTATCTCAATTTATCCAATTCACAATTTGCTATAGACAAAATTTATTTCGCAAATAAATTTCTAAGTACCAAACTTAGATAAAATAATCCAATCCACTTAAATCAATCCATTCCATCCTATTGATTTCACAAATCAATTTATAAAAATTCGAAGTGGTTTCGGGTATTTCCCAATACGCGACCCCGGTCTCTTCGAAACTCATGTTATCCTATCCAAAGTTCCCAAATGAGATACATAACATTTCGTATCAGAAATATCAACTCATTCAAAGCATTCAATACCATTCAAACATCCATAAGCAAAGCTTAATCACATACAACTCAATTTAACTTATTCCAATTGAATTTCAAACCTCAATCACTTATATTCCTTCTTAACGTTAATTAATTCTAAATCAATTAATTGATCAACCCATCATTTTCATTTTAATTAATCACCCTGGATTTATTATTATTATTTTTCAATTAAATTCAAGTAATTGTATTTAATTAATTTCACGATATTAATTATCCTTAATTCCCAATCAATAAATAATCATTATTGCTTCATAAATTAATTAACAATATCAATTACATTAATCGTTCAATACTTATATAGAATAACTTCTCGTGAGTCACTTACATTTATTTATTTTCTTAACTAATCTATCTCTATTTACTTCATTAATTAAATAAATTAATGACTTCTCATTTACATTTCAATTTATTCTTATCTGATTTCATTACTCCTTTTATAATGGAAGCTTAAAGGAATTTAAAACTAAATTTATTTTTAAATTCAATTCGGTTTACAATTGCACTTTGAGTTTTAGTTATTAAAACACTTAATATTTAAAAAATTTATTTGTTAAATTTAATTTGGATTAGAACTTGATTTAAAACTCTATTTTACAAATTTTAACTTCAGTTTTACAAAATATCATTTTTCATTTTGTTTGCACCAAAATTGGTCACAACACTCTTCGGGAGTCGTTGAAGAGATAACAATCAAGAGTATGGACTGAATATGAATATTATCTAACAAAAACTCCAATCAACAGTAAAGAAAATGCGTAGACAAGCGATTTATAGTGGTTCGGCGTGTCGCCTACGTCCACTGTGAAGTTTTTGATATTTTATTGATTCTCTTTCAATGTTTACAAGTTGTTACAGCGATCAACAGCAAGTTACAACTGAAAATTCGAAATCAGTAGTGAAATTATGATGGAGATGTCAATCCGGCAGAGTCTGGGCGCTTGAGAGTTAGAAGATCCCGAACCTCCCTTTTCTGTTGGCTCTGGAGCTCTATTTATAGGCGTAGGCTGCTGGTATCTCGCTGAAAACTCGGGAGACCACTTCTGGAACGTGAGGGGGCCCACGCGTACGGTCTCGGGAAGTTTGGACCCACTTTGGCATCGGTTCGAACTCCATTCGAACCGATCAAGAATTCATCCAATCGAGGTGAAATTTGGCGTGGACATTCTTCAACATGTATGCTAGCATCTGTGAAAATTTCATGGCATTTGGATCAGTAGATTAGGAGATATGATGGGTTCGAAATAGGGTTCACGGCACGGCTGTTTGGTTCGAACCCCTGTATTCGAAACGATGGTTTCGAATCCATCATGGCACGCGACTTCGTGGTGACGTGGAGCGCAAACTTCGAATCGATCCGGACTTCACTCCGTGTTGACCGCTTCGACTCCGTATATCTCGGTGATTTCGAACCGATGGAAGACACGTTGGTTGACCCAGTGGGTTCGAATAAGGCAACACAGGATGGGTTCGAACATGGCATCATGGATGGGTTCGAAGATGGCATCACGGATGGGTTCGAAGATGGTATCACGGATGGGTTCGAAGAAGGTCTCTGTGATGGGTTCGAAGCATGGCTCTGTGACGGGTTCGAACATGACTTCAGGGATGGGTTCGAAAGAAGCTTATGGATGGGTTCGAAGCATGCATGTCCGGTGGATTCGAAATAAGGCAGCCGAGTATGGATTCGGACTTGTGTTCCTTGGACGCATATGAGCTCTGCAACCCCTCCATGGATACGAGGCACATGGATTCGAACACGATGGAGTCGAAGGCGATGGAGTCGAAGGTGAGGCGCTGTGATGGTTTCGAAAGTGATCGTTTCGAACTATTAACAATTGACGGGTTCGAAACCCAGGCCTTCCCCTTCAAATTGAATCGATCATAACTCGAGCATATGAACTCGGATTGAATTGAAATTTGAAATGATGACTCTTGTGGTCTTTCTTGCCGTGTCCTATCAATTGTAGCCCAATCTGGACTCGGACAAAATTTAGTGATATCCATATCGAGACGAAGTATGACCAGTCTCTGAGACGAACTATTCTCCGTTTCTGATCGATCTTTTGGTATCGCGGCTTTGCCAAAAAGCGGGATAACATTTTGCCCCCCAAAGTACGTCTTGTGGGAACATGACGTGCTTTGAATAGCTGCCATTTCTATCTGAACAATCATTGCTCTCTTTTTTCGTTGAAACTCGTATGCTGTACTGCTGTAACCTTGCGTTGATGTGATTGATTGCTGTATAATAGTGCTTAGCCGTTGGCTGTCGCATTTGTAATAGGATGAGTGTTTGATCCCTGTGAATATTCAAAATCGAATGTTAGTCCGACATGTATGCACATATGTTAATTCGAACCTTGTAAGCGTCGTGCGTCCACGAGTCGTTGTCAGTTTGGTTTGCTATAGAATTTCGTATCGATTCTCTCCTGAATCGATTTTGAAATTTGAATTGAGACAACGCTTGATGGTCGTTTTGAAAGGTTCCTTCATATCGATCCTCTCCTGAACCGATGTAGAAGGTTAAAGGAATCGAATTTGCATTGCGCGAGTGTAATGTTTCGAACCGATGCGTTCGAGCATTGATGGGTTCGAAATCCAAGTTTGTATGGATGCAATATGCCCGTGCAATGATGGGTTGCGTGAATATGAGACTTCGAATCGATGCGTTGGAGCATTGATGGATTCGAAATCTACATTTGAACCGATGGAGTATACTCGTGCTATGGTGGATTCGAAGTTGACTTTCGAAACGGTCTGAAAGGATGGAGTATACTTGTGCTGTGATGGGTTCGAAACTGACATTCGAAACGATGTGAGAGGATGGTTTCGAACTAGTAGTTTGTTTCGTTGGTTCGAAACTGATCTTCGAATCGATGATTTGGATGGGTACGAAACTTTTGTTCACGGCAGTGGTTCGTGTGCTTCACACGATGGAGCCTCAAGCGTATGGGTTCGAAAGTAGATTTCGAAACGATTCTGCCTTCTGACCTGTTGTAATCGGTCAACTTTACCGGAACTCGAATCGACCCGGTCATCACCAACCCCCCTTATAAATAGCAGTGGGCCTGCCACTTTTTCACTTTTTACTTTTACTCTCGCTTGCTTTCTACTGTGCAGTGCATCGTTTCGAAGCTTCAAAAGAGAAAACATTGCGTCGCGTTTTCGAATCAATCCAGATTCAAGCCTTCAATCTCTCGAATCCATTGTTCAAACTAGGTAATTAGCCTCGGATTCAAACGGCGAAGTTATTTCGAACCCATCTCTGTTTATCAATTGCGTAGCCTCGAGATTGGCAAAACCAGATCTGGTTTGGGAAGGATTCGAACCGATGTGTGGGATCGAGTTCGAATCGATGACGGTGGCGTCTTTTTATTGGATTTCGAATCGATGCTTGGAATGTCCTTGTTGGGATGCGCAGTTCGCACCGATTGAGGGATTCGAGGGGTCCATTCGAACTGATGGATTCGAACCCATAGGCTATCGTTTCGAAGTCCACAACTTCGTATCGATACGAAGTGGATCGTTTCGAACGTGAATGATGTGGAGTTGAGGTTTTCGTATCGGTTCGAACTTGTCAAGCAATCATCGGTTCGAACTTGTCATCTGGCTATCGGTTCGAAGCGCGTCTAACTGCATGGTTTCGAAGTGATGTCAGGATGGGTTCGAACGCATGGGTTCGAAGCAATGTCATGATGGTTTCGAACGCATGGGTTCGAACGAAGTTTGGATGGGTTCGAAGGAAGAGGTGTTCGGTTGGGTTCGAACGAAGTCTCTGTGATGGTTTCGAACCCTATATGATGGATTCCAAAATTTGAAAAATTTTCAAGCGTAACTCCGACGAGCTTCATTCCTGCATATTTGGACTTGAATATTAAACTGCATACTTGACTGCCTTTTGAAGCTCGTCGATGGAACTATAACAACTTCTATTCGAACCGACTTCCATCATATAAACGATTTAGCGATGACGGTCAGCGATGACGGTCATTATAGCTGGACTTCGTAGCTTTGTCGTTTGCATATTTACTTTAACTCTGCAACATTTATTCAAGTAATGTATGGCACGGTACCACACACATTCATACACTTTACACTGGGGAACGCACGGGTTCTTTGTCGTCTAACGATGGTTTCTCATGAGTTAGCTAGTTATGGAACCTTCAAGTTCACAGCAGCAGGAGATTCAAGGTACAGTCTCTCCAAGGCTAGAAGTTCCGGATATAGATCCTGGGATCATCGGTCCGGCTCCGGACGAACTTCCTGAGGCGTCGTTCATTGCCAATCCATCGGATTCCGTTCCATCGAATATCTCTGAAGACATGTTGGGGAGAATATGTTTGAGACACGGCCTGTCACTCGACGATGTGTTACTGCCGGGGCCGAACGATAGACCACATAATCCGTCGGAAGGATACACAGCATTTAACCGCCACGCGTGCGCGGCCGGGACACTTCCCCCGTTCAACGAGTATATAAGAGAAGTATTGTCGTTTTTGAGGATCGCCCCATCTCAGCTGCACCCGAACGGATATGCGTCGATCAATAGCTTGTTCATTGCATTTATGGAATATCTCCATCGATCGCCGCTCCCGATTGAGATCAGATACTTGTTCAACTTCAAAACTCGGGGTGATTATCCTTCTTTCACATTTTTAGAAGCGGTGAGAAATTGTCAAGTGGTCACCGGATCCTGGACACGGCTGAGTTACTACAGGACATAATGGTTTTATGTCAGATGTCCTCCAGGATTTGCCCGACGATGGTTATTCAGACGTGAGTATAACCGAGTTTATAAACAGTTACTACGACAATTGCGGTCGAAGTGGAACTTATATTAACTTTTCCTTTTTACAGCAACGATCTCGCGACCCGAAGGCGAAGAGTTTAAGGAGATAGTGCGAGTACTTCGAGAAGTCCCGAGTGAAGATAGGGACATCGAGTTGCTTTTGACCGATAGGAATCTCCGGACCTTTGGGCTGATTGAACGAGGACAGAGTATAAGGTTTGAGGTGGCACTAAGGATCGTTCCTAAGAAACGAGTCAAACATAAGAAGCCCGAAGTTGTCATAGCCGAGGAGGCTGATTCTGAAAGAACTCATACTGACGATGAGCCGCTGACTGAGCCTACGGATGTAGCTCCGGATGTCGCGGAGCAGAGAAAAGGCAAGGCTGCCATGGTTAAGTCAACTAAGCGGGGGAGACGGAAATCGGTTGTCACTGCCCGGTCCTCTTCCGGAGTTAGAATTTCTGAGATGTCTCCTCGGCGTACTGAAAGTCTCTACGAAGGGCTTGCCGACCTTCCAATCCCGGAAGATGTGTCTTTTCAACATGATGCCGGGTTGGAGGAGTTCCATCGTAATCTAGAATTGAGCGAGCCTCTTATTACTAGCGAGGTCGACATTTCTGGTTGGTCGGGGGGAATGCATATTCATACACACTTCACGACACTGCATAACCTTTGACTGTAAATTACCTGTTTCGAAGAGTGATTAATTCGATTTTATCTTACTTTGCAGATACTATGTCTAAGCGAGGTTCAATGCTTGGGAGTCTCCGACATGCCCGCAGGTCTTCATATTACGATTCGCGTAGACGAGAGGGGGATAGAGACTATGACCAGGGACGCTCTGGGTACTACGACCAGGGACGTTCTGGATATTCTAGCCATGAGAGATATGATTCGGACAGGGGCCATAGGCATCGATCGCGATCGCGTACCCCTCCTCCTTCCAGAGATCCTATACAACCTCCCGTTCATGTCTCTCGTCCTTCCGATTCTTCTCGATATGTTTCGGTTTCTCAAGCTTCTAGATCCGAGGCGATGGCGCCGGTGGTTGCGGAGGAAACTCCTACTGAAATCTCGGGGGAAGGAGCGATTAGGCTTGCGCAACTGAAGAGGGAGTTCCCGAATATCTGCTTCGATAACTATGTCTTTCCCCCGAACTTGAAAAGAATCCCGCCGGGGGCCGAGCGGTTGGCGCTCGATTATGTGCACGACTTCTACGCACAGTACAAGGTGTGGAATAAGGCGGCTGAAAAAGCATCGGCCTTGGCCTTTGAACGAGCGGCCACTATTGAAAAGCTTCAAACTGAGTTAGCACAAAAAGATCGCATCATTCAAGTGCTGAATACCGAGGCCGAATCATCCCGTAAATCTGAAATAGAGGCCACCAAGAGAGCCGATGAAGCCCAGGCAATCATGGATAGGATGAAACGCGAACACTACGCCACGGTTGAGGACATGGGTCATCGAAACACATTGGTTACTGCAGAGAGGGACGCAGCCCTGAAGGAGTTGAACGAGCTTAAGTCAAAATTCGCCGAAATCGCCAAGGAAAGGGATGATGCGAATAGCGCAGCCCAGGAGGCGTGTGAACAAGCTGTGATTCTTCGCACCGAAAGGGATGCGGCGGTGGCGAAAGTTCAAGCAGTCGAGGCAGAAGTGGAGGAGAAAGTTCTACAAGCAGAGGCCAGGCTAGAGGCCGATATCGAAGATTTGCTTGTAACTTATAATGCCAACGTGTTAAAACACCGAAATTTGGCTTGGCTTCAGGATTATCCTGTTCACCTTCGCAGCGCTTGGGAACGATTGGTCGAGGAAGAGGAGGAAGCGCATCCGGGCGAATCGGTTGATCGATTCGAGCTCGAGAACTGGCTGCTAACTGAGGATGAGAAGAAGGTCCTTCATGATGCTATCATTGCTCATGAGAAGGAGATGATGGGTGGTCGTTCCCTGGAAGTTGGAGGGGGATCAGGCGTTGAGCATCATGCGGATGTCACTGAAGTCACCACATCGCCTTCGTCAGTGCCTGCAACTGCGGTCGGTTTGCAATTTGTTCCTGCTTACGACCCGGAACAGCCGCGCTTATCTCCTATTCACGAGCACACCTCTGAGGCCGTTCTGCCGTCTGCGAGTCAAACTGGGGAAGGTACTCTTAAGTTATCTCAAGCGTTTTCTAAATAGAGAGTTTGTTTTGAAGAAGTTACTAATAACTTATTGTTTTTGCCTAGTGACGGAGGTTGCGCCGACAGTCGCGGCTCAAGAATCAAGCCAAAGGGATAAGGCCATCGCCACCGAGACTATTGCTGTAACTGCGGTATCGACCGAGGCGACACAGGGGAGTGGGTTATCTCTCGAGGAACAAATGGTGAGCGAGCTGCTCGGTGAGCAGGGCGGTTTCTCTACGGACTTACCGTTTATCATCGTTAGTGATCCCCTGCCGACCTCAAGTTCTTCGATGCAAACTGCGGATGCCCCCAGCCAGGCTCAAGCGGCTCGAGATGAGGAAATTTTGGCTAAAATCAATGCTGAAATAGAAGCTGCGGGGGACAGTGGTAGCGCCGGTGGCAGCACGACGGCGCAGAGTCCAGCATCTGCTAGGGTAGTGTCGTCGGGTGGCACTATCCCATCTTCCGTCATAGATCCAGTCCCCCCCACTCCTCCGGCGGGAAGCCTCCCTGTAGATTCGAGCTCTGAGGAGGATATCGATATCATGCCCCCAGCCGAAGAGTCACCGCCGAAGAGGAGACACTCAAAAAGAATTTCTGTCGCTAGTGATTCTGATGATGATGAACCACTAATAAGGAAGACGAAAAAGAAGAAGAAATAGACTGGCTTTACAAGTAGATGTTTTGGTAGATAGGTACTTGTTTTTGTTTTTTGTTAGTAAGTCGTGTATAGATGCAGGTTCGGCTGCTGCTAGTAGGGATTGTTTTTGGGAGAACTTTTTCATATGTAAGCCCTTATTTTTAGTTAGTTGAAATAAACTTTAGTTTCTTTGTTTCAACTCTTGTTTTATTTGTGCTTAAGTACTTGCAGTGTCTTGCTTTCGGTCCGGTGTACTTGTGGTGTTTTTACCGTTTAAGTAGAGTTCGTTTCATTTGTCAAGTCTGCAAATCTTGGTCACAAGTTGTAATTAATGAATGAGTTGAACTTCGGACGTTGTATCACTTCGATTAGTGATTGACACTTAGCTTTCGTGCCCTCCAGTTTTGGGGAACAACACTTGTATTTTTGGCAGTTGATTGCACTTGTTGCAAATCTTAAGCACACGTCCGCATTCTGGGGACTTAGGATAACTTGAGATCGATAATCTGCTTTGCACTCCAGGAGTTTTGAGAATTATCGATTGTTTGTAACATGGTTCGCGCTCCGGGAACCTGGAATTAATGTTTATACCCTACTTCACGCTTCGGGAACTTGGGGTTGATGTTGATACTTCGGTTCGCACTCCGGGAACTTCGAATTGTTGTTTGTACTCTGACTCACGCTTTGGGAATCTGGAGTTAGCATGGATGCTTCGGTTCGCGCACCGGGAACCTGTAATTTGTGTTTATGCTCCAATGCATGCTTTGAGAACTTGGAGTTCGCATTGATGGGTTGGTTCGCACTCCGGGAACCTGGAATAGATGTTTATACTCCAATTCACACTCTGGGAAGTTGGAGTTAGCCGATAGATGGTCAATCACACCTATTTGAGCCTTTTAGGAATTCGTTCGCACTCCGAGAACGATGGATTTGATGTTTATACTCCAATTCACACTTCGGGAAGTTAGAGTCCGTTCGCACTCTGGGAACGAATTGTTAAATGTTTATACTCCAATTCGCGCTGTGGGAAGTTGGAGTCCGTTCGCACTCTGGGAACGAATTGTTAAATGTTTATACTCCAATTCGCGCTGTGGGAAGTTGGAGTCCGTTCGCACTCTGGGAACGAATTATGGAATGTTTATACTCCAATTCGCGCTGTGGGAAGTTGGAGTCCGTTCGCACTCTGGGAACGAATTATGGAATGTTTATACTCCAATTCGCGCTGTGGGAAGTTGGAGTCCGTTCGCACTCTGGGAACGAATTGTTAAATGTTTATACTCCAATTCGCGCTGTGGGAAGTTGGAGTCCGTTCGCACTCTGGGAACGAATTATGGAATGTTTATACTCCAATTCGCGTTCTAGGAAGTTGGAGTCCGTTCGCGCTCCGGGAACGAATTATGGAATGTTTATACTCCAATTCGCGTTCTAGGAAGTTGGAGTCCGTTCGCGCTCCGGGAACGAATTATGGAATGTTTATACTCCAATTCGCGCTGTGGGAAGTTGGAGTTAGTTGTAGGACTGTCGTGTGTCGGTCCAGTTCAGCCTTTGATGTGATGGCTTGCCCCCGAGCTGGGGTTTCACTTAGTGAGTGGCCGGTCGTATCGCAGTCACTCGCTATTTGAATAAATTCCATTATTCGATGGAATTTAGCTCTTCGTGTGTCGTGATTGTTGAACGTTGCATTCGGTGAATCACAGCTCTAGCTTGAAGAGATAATGTTTTATTGCTGAAATAAGAAAATATGGCAAAGTCAGTGCCATATTACAAAATCAAATTTCAGAATGTAAAGGAAATTGCAAATTATTCATAGATTGAATGAGCCTGTCATGTGTGACAGTGACGAAGATCCTCGTCGTTCCAGGCTCCTGAGAAGGTCGGTCCGCCACTGATGGCGTTTATCACCAATCTCCCGCGAGGACCATTGGAGTCCTCATGTCTCGGTCGATCGGGTTCATTGTTTTGATTTGATGGACCTGCTTCCCTGGGTTGTGGTGTCCGCACAAATCGATCAAGCTTCCTTTCCCTGATCAGTTTTTCAACGAGATCCTGTAAGTGACGACACTCGTTCGTATCGTGCCCGTAGCTTTCATGGAACCTGCAAAACATTCCTGTTTGGATTTGTCTCTCTGACGACGGTCTCGGAGCAGGTTTTTCATATTGAATTGTACTACGGGTTTGTAAATACAAGTCCTCCAGTGAAGTATTCAAAGGAGTATAGTTGTCGAACATCGGATGTTTGCGTGGCAGGCCACGATTTTGATCTTGTTTTTTAATTTGATTCACGCTCTCTCTTCGCCGAGCTTGCTTATTTTTGACGTTCAACTGAACTTTTCCGGAGCTCTCACCGGATTGTTTGATGGCAACATTGCTCTGGATCCCTTCTGTACTTGGTTTTGCATCGGTTTGCTTCCTAGACTGTTTCGTGTCTTCCCGTCTCAGGAATTGAGCCGCCTTGGCGTGGAAACGGTCCAACGATGCAGGTGGTTTTCCGGCTAACCAATTGCCGAACTCAGAATCGGGGTCGATCCCCTTAGTCAGCGCCATAAGGATGGAATTATCGTTCGGATTGCTGATCTCCGCGCATGCAGTATGGAATCTCTCTAAGTAGTGCCTGAGTGTCTCTCCGGGAGCCTGAGTGACACTAGACAGAGTGTTAACATATTTGGGTCTTGCAACGTGCATGCGGAATTGCTCAACGAATTTTGTAGCTAACTGGTCGAATGAAGAGATGGATCGAGGTGGCAATCGCGTGAACCACATGGTGGCGATGCCCCCCAAGGATATGGGGAAACTACGACACTTTACTGCATCATCGGCACGGGCAGCAGTCATCGACCATTCATATTTTAGAATATGTTGGTTAGGGTCGGAGTTTCCTTCGTACATGGGTAGAGTTGGCATTCTGAATCGACGTGGGGGTTCAGCATTAAGGATATCGTCCGTAAAAGGAGTGTGACTTCGGGTAACCCCCCAATCGTCATTCGTGAATCCTTGACTTTCACGGATCATTTGACGTATCATAGTGGAAAGATCCGGCATTTGCGTGTTCTGTGCGGCTTGTGCTGGAGTACGATTACGTTCCATGCTTTGGGGTTGGACCGGATATTGTCGACGGTCCAAGCTTTGCCTTCTGGGCACATAGTCTTCTGGGACGTATGGTTCAGGAGTACGTCCGTCATGACGACGGTTCAGGTCCGACTGATCTTGAACGTCGACCCCTGGTTCCACCGCAACGTCAGTAGTGCGGTATTCTGTAGCATGGTGAGGGATGGCACCTTCTCGGGAGGAGGGTCCGGTTTGGAAACTGGCCGATGGACCAACTCTCAGTTGTCCAACGGTCAGCGTTGGTCGATCTCCAGCAGTTGGCATGCGATTCCCATCTAGCTGGGGTCGTGAAGGTCGATTGTGATAATCAGAAGATGAAGAACTCTCGCTGGAGGAACGAGACACGTGGTCTCTCTTGGATCTCTTTCGCTTCTGGCGATCCAACTTATTGATTAGCTCGGCGTTAGCGCGTAGCTGTTCTTCTAGTTGTTGCCGACTCTGGGTCAACTCTTGGATTAGTGACTGCAACTCTTGTCGGGTAACCGGAGCTGAGGGTTCCGAGTGTGCAGTAGCATCCTGATTAGGTAAAGGTAGAGTTACAGGATTCTGTCGATCATGTTCTTCTTGATTGACGGCGTTAGAAGTGGTTCTTGTGCTAACCATCTTGAAGGTTGAATTCCTTTCCTTAGACTTTTGCAAATCTGAATAGAATGGAAGGAATTTGAATTCAAAGATCTGGATCTCTCTCTTGGATTTATTCAATCCGGTATTGATGACAGATTCAACGAGCAGGAGAAAAAACTGGGTTTTTTTTCTCTCTCAGTGAAAGCACCAAAGTGTTTGCACCAAAATTGGTCACAACACTCTTCGGGAGTCGTTGAAGAGATAACAATCAAGAGTATGGACTGAATATGAATATTATCTAACAAAAACTCCAATCAACAGTAAAGAAAATGCGTAGACAAGCGATTTATAGTGGTTCGGCATGTCGCCTACGTCCACTGTGAAGTTTTTGATATTTTATTGATTCTCTTTCAATGTTTACAAGTTGTTACAACGATCAACATCAAGTTACAACTGAAAATTCGAAATCAGTAGTGAAATTATGATGGAGATGTCAATCCGGCAGAGTCTGGGCGCTTGAGAGTTAGAAGATCCCGAACCTCCCTTTTCTGTTGGCTCTGGAGCTCTATTTATAGGCGTAGGCTGCTGGTATCTCGCTGAAAACTCGGGAGACCACTTCTGGCACGTGAGGGGGCCCACGCATACGGTCTCGGGAAGTTTGGACCCACTTTGGCATCGGTTCGAACTCCATTCGAACCGATCAAGAATTCATCCAATCGAGGTGAAATTTGGCGCGGACATTCTTCAACATGTATGCTAGCATCTGTGAAAATTTCATGGCATTTGGATCAGTAGATTAGGAGATATGATGGGTTCGAAATAGGGTTCACGGCATGGCTGTTTGGTTCGAACCCCTGTATTCGAAACGATGGTTTCGAATCCATCATGGCACGCGACTTCGTGGTGACGTGGAGCGCAAACTTCGAATCGATCCGGACTTCACTCCGTGTAGACCGCTTCGACTCCGTATATCTCGGTGATTTCGAACCGATGGAAGACACGTTGGTTGACCCAGTGGGTTCGAATAAGGCAACACAGGATGGGTTCGAACATGGCATCATGGATGGGTTCGAAGATGGCATCACGGATGGGTTCGAAGATGGTATCACGGATGGGTTCGAAGAAGGTCTCTGTGATGGGTTCGAAGCATGGCTCTGTGACGGGTTCGAACATGACTTCAGGGATGGGTTCGAAAGAAGCTTATGGATGGGTTCGAAGCATGCATGTCCGGTGGATTCGAAATAAGGCAGCCGAGTATGGATTCGGACTTGTGTTCCTTGGACGCATATGAGCTCTGCAACCCCTCCATGGATACGAGGCACATGGATTCGAACACGATGGAGTCGAAGGCGATGGAGTCGAAGGTGAGGCGCTGTGATGGTTTCGAAACTGATGGTTTCGAAAGTGATCGTTTCGAACTATTAACAATTGACGGGTTCGAAACCCAGGCCTTCCCCTTCAAATTGAATCGATCATAACTCGAGCATATGAACTCGGATTGACTTGAAATTTGAAATGATGACTCTTGTGGTCTTTCTTGCCGTGTCCTATCAATTGTAGCCCAATCTGGACTCGGACAAAATTTAGTGATATCCATATCGAGACGAAGTATGACCAGTCTCTGAGACGAACTATTCTCCGTTTCTGATCGATCTTTTGGTATCGCGGCTTTGCAAAAAAGAGGGATAACACATTTGTTTCCAGTTCATTCTTATTTTTATTCTACAATTATTTCACTTTCAGAATACACCTTATATTCCTTTCAAAAATTCAATTTATATATTTCGATAACTCAGGGTACCGAAATATTCAAACAACTCAAAGTATTCATTATTCCAATTGCCAATAATAATCATTCCAAACTACCAATCATTCCAATATATACTAGATATTACTATATAATATCGCATATCAATTCATTTCAACCATCCAACCAAGCATTAAAATTTAGCCATTCAAATTTAAATAAAAATCCAGAAGCGTGAGGTTTACTAACCTTTGATTTGTTTTTCGCAATCCATTCCCATCCGGCTTGTTTCCTCAATTGACCTCGAGTGAATAATTTATATGATTTCATTAGCATTTGAGCCGACTGAGTAATCAACTACTATTCAATAAATTTACTTAACTAATTATTTCATTTAAACTAAATTTCCCTTTTAAAAATCCTTTAGTCATTAATATAATTAATAAGCTGATCTGAACATTTTTTTTTTTTCTACAGTCTTATTTCGGAAATCTCATAGATTTACAAACATGTTACAGTCCTAACTTATCGATACTGGTTTCTTTCTATTCTAAAAATAAATATATGTAAATTTGTATATATGTGTACACTTCTAGTCACTGTCTACATAAAAAAAAAATTGACTCCACCGTATATATTTTCCATTCATTGTTAAATTTTAAATTGAACATGTACCTTACTGCCATCACGAAACCAAAGCCCTAACTCGAGCCCCCCTCTACCTACGCCCCATCACGAACTCGTCACCACCGAGAATCGCGGTCTCGTCGCCATCCACACCACATCACGAATCGCCGCCTCCACCCCCCTTTGTTTCGCTTCGCGCGCACGTACGCAATCCATCATCGCGGCCTCAAAGTCAAACGACAACCCAGTTTTGCCGACCTAGAACGAAATCAATCACCCACCTTGACTTGAACGCGAAGCCTAAATTGCAGAAACTCCAGCCCTAATTGAACGAAACAGTGCCTTCGAGCACTTCCTGATCGCGAGCTATTCGCGATTTTTTTTTTGAAGCCGATATTGTGAGAAAGAAAATATGGATGAGAGGGAGAAAATTTGAATCCCCTTATTATCATCTTCGCTCGCCATTTATTATATTTTGTTTTATTTTTGTGTTTGATCCTGCTACTGAGAAGAGAGAGAGGAAACTTCTTGAGTACGCGTTACTGTTGATAAAAATATCTTTGCTATTTGACTTGAAATTCTATTATATTATAAAACTTCAAACGTCACGTTAATCGCCACTTAAAATTTTGAACTCCGTTTAAGGAATGCCACAAGGCGATTATAAGGTTTTACCCGCGTCTTGAATACAATGGAAAGTATTTCGGAGGCTAATTTGATCGTATGCGCGAGTTACAGAAGAAAACGATTAATTTTAAACTAAACCATTAAATAATTCCTAAGCGTTTTGAGCTGCCAGGGTCAAACGACAACCCCGATTGCTACGAAAATTGAAATCCGATAATAACTAACTATTACGGATTCAATGGAACTGATTCCGTCGAATTCCGAGACTGTGCCTCAGAAGGCTATTTTTAAATATCGATTTAAACAATATAATTTCAAAATTGGACAAATCACCTTTAAATTAAACTCCAACCTTTCTATTATCTTCAGTAACATCATTATAAATTTTATAAGCCTTCAAATTATTTTTAACCGGTTTAAAATTCCATATTCAACATCTTACCTAATTTTAATTATTAAATTCAATATTTAACGATATAATTAAAATGATTTAATTAGCAAGTAAATATTGATATCTTGAATTCAAGTTAAAATTAACTTTTAAATATTTAAAATAAATTATTTATACCAATTTAATTTGTTAAAATTTATGGGTCGTCACATTCCTCCCCCCTTAAAAGAATTTCGTCCCCGAAATTACTGGTTAGGAAGAATGGACCGATACCCGTTTACTTTTCCCAAAACTCTCAATTCAACATCCCACCAACTATCTTTTATTGAAGACCCACTATTACCTTAACCAACTTCGCAAAACCCTCTATAGTATCAAATAATATCCCTTTGCTCAATCATCTAAATTTTAATTTAAAACCAAATTTTGAATTATCAAAATTTTTCTAACTCCTTAAATTTTCGAAATTTTTTGCCAGCGTCTCCTTTGCGCGGCTAGCTCGGTACAACTACAAAAGGCCTCTATGGGCTCCCAAATTCTAAAAGAAAACAAAAAGCCAAGCGGCTAGATCGAAACCCAATGCAATATCATACAGATATTTAAACACATACCTTTTTAGTCGGGCAATTCACACTATCTCTTGAAATCAAATCCAATTTTCCTTTCCCCTTTATACCTGCATATCTTACTTAGCCATAATATCCAACTGTAACCTTTCAAATTATTTATGCATTTCCTTACATAGGTTTCATATCTATTTCAAATTAATTTTTCCCATTTCTATATGATTTCAATTTGTCTTCATTTCTAAATATAGAATTTTACCTTTCATTTATAACTTATTCATACTAGTTCCATCTACTAATTTAATTAAATTTCCAATTTGATATTGTTTGTCGCTAACCAAAATTTTTCCCAAAAATTTTCAATTTTTTTTTTCTATCTCCCAAAATTTTCGGAAAATTTTGACAGAGCCTCCTTTGTACAAAGGAGCTTTTGCAATTTGACAAGATATATATATATACACACACACACACACACACACACACATCGACCCACTCGGTCGGAAAAAGCAAAAACAGTTCATATTTCCTATTTTTATTGCGTAGGCGTACCTTATTTAGCATTTTAAGCATGCGGCTTATTTATTTCAATTTGTCTTCATTTCTAAATATAGAATTTTACCTTTCATTTATAACTTATTCATACTAGTTCCATCTACTAATTTAATTAAATTTCCAATTTGATATTGTTTGTCGCTAACCAAAATTTTTCCCAAAAATTTTCAATTTTTTTTTTCTATCTCCCAAAATTTTCGGAAAATTTTGACAGAGCCTCCTTTGTACAAAGGAGCTTTTGCAATTTGACAAGATATATATATATACACACACACACACACACACACACACATCGACCCACTCGGTCGGAAAAAGCAAAAACAGTTCATATTTCCTATTTTTATTGCGTAGGCGTACCTTATTTAGCATTTTAAGCATGCGGCTTATTTATTTTAGCGATCAGCGCAACCCAAACCAGCCAAATGGCCTTCAGGTACCTGTACTTACTCAATTTAAATATATAAGCACTATATATATGATGTTCATAACATTTCTCTTACTTAAACAACTATAAGACTTCAATTCTAAAAGAAATGCATTCAAAATAACTTCCATGAGCAATTTATATGTCTTCAAAACTAATTCAATAACTTTCAACCAATTCACAAGCCATTTTATTCAATTTTAATGGTTTACACCTCAACTTCTAACGTTCAATTGATTTCTAATCCAAACAAACCCATGTATAATATCAAAAATATTTACAATAGAATTTAGGTATACTTGCATTTTTTTTAAACTGTAATATATGTAAATTTATACTCTAGTCATAATTTCCGTATGCTTGCTCTAATTCAAAATTGCATACAGACGTTTATACATTCACACAAAAGAACCTAGTGATGGAACCAAAAGCAAAAACAAAGTAGTACCCAAAAGAAATAGCAAAAAAAAAATCAGTTCAATAAAAGGATACATAAAGTAATACCAAATAGTAAGTACGCATATTAATTCATTACATACACATCCAAACATGCAAATCTATACAAACACTACACCTATACATATAAACATACATTGCCCAAATATGCAATGCCCAGCTCCAACTTCACTCACACACATACCATATACACTCTTACAACCAAACAACACATACACACACATTATTATACACTAAAATTTCACTTTAATAAAGTAGAGGCTAAAACCTATATAGATAATATAATTGAAGTTACTTAATTAACTTAATAGAGTTTAAATTATATTTATAACCAAATTCAGTTTAGTGGAAAGGAAACACTGGTGACATTAAAATGTTAGTACACACACACACATATATATATATATACTGAGATGAACATATGCGCACATACATGGTTGCTGGTTGTCACACTCCCTAGTTAACACACGCGTGGACATATATAGGCACATGCAAAAGGAAGGGGATTACGACTGGCACACACACATGAGAAAGAATACAAACTAATTCATGTATTCATCTCACAGGTTTCAGTAATTACTGCATTAAATCAATTGATACAGGTATTTGTATGAAAAGCAGGGTTCCACATCTTAAAGTTTACAAATTATAAAACAGATAATGGAACATTATATTCTAAAAAAAAATTCAGTCCATTTAATTTACTTTGTAAACAACATATAGTTTTAGTTAAATCGTATTCAATAATATGAGAAAGATGGTTGCTGGATTCATATCATTTCATTTCTGATAGATTAATTGAAACTCAAGAAATTTATTGTCCCTAAGGAGATATAAGTGTAAAAAAGAACCAAAATATATAACTAAAAGAAGGTCAGGAACAAAAGTATAATGTCGAAACATGTAGTAACTGGCAGGAACTAGAAGAACAGAAAATTCAAGGAAAACAAATTTCGTAGCATATTAGATATAGATTGGTGAGTGCTTTGTTTGCAATAACCCGTGAGTTTCAAAAGTAATTAAATTTCTGTGAGTTGATAGAGATTAAATAAAATTGATTTTGAATCATTCGAAGTGAACATGGGATTGTTTGCAACTCAAACCATTTCTTTTATACTTCAATTTCATTTCATTCGACAACACTTCCATTATATCTAATTTACTTGCAAATTTCATTAGATATTATTCATATCTCACTTGAATTTTCATTTGTAATTTAAACCATCACAATTTTCAAACCAACTCTATTTTATTTTTATTTTACAACATCTCCTCTTATTTAATTCATCATCAAATCTAAGTCGAATTCTATTTAAATTTCGAATTCATTCCCAAACTCCATTATTAACTTACAATCCATTTTATTTAACCAAGTTAAATTTTTATTCACATACTCTATCAAATAATTATTTAACCAATTAGCTTACTTCCAATTTTTTAATCAATGTTTGATTTTATTACAAAAATCACTTCATTAAATTTTTCCTGAATTCAAAAATTTTCATAATTCCAGTTTGGATTTCTTCTTTTTCCAAAATTCCCACACCTTTATTTAAAAATTTTAGAAATGCTTTTAAATTCACATCATACTAATAAAATAGCTCTTTATAAAAATACTTTTTATGACTCGATGTCTCAACCAGTCCATCCTTGTTCTCATAGAAATTTAGTCATACGTTGATCAGGCACAGGACTGAAAATCTATAAGTGCTTGGTAAACCCGTTTTCAACGCCTAGTGAAAATACTTGAAAAATAATGTTATTGAAAATATAGAAAACAGTTTTTGAAAATAGAGGAAATATCTTTGGTGTGAATGCTCTGGAAATCATCACCCCACCCATGGTCACAGTTACATTCCAGGGTTACGTTGCCGTCACAGCAAAAGTCCATGTAACTGCAAGCTCTCCGCGGCCTCTCGATTACGCCATGGATCCCACACAACAGATCACAGTTACATTCCAGGGTTATGTTGCCGTCACAGCAAAAGTCCATGTAACTACAAGCTCTCAGCGGTCTCTGATTTTCGCTGTCTATATGATACCTCTCCACTCCTACATAGGTCGTAGTCTGCCGATATAAAATCAAACGCAGACCGTTGGCTCTCAGCTGCACACACGACTTCCGCTATGTTATACCATAGGTCGCAGTTACATCCTGGGTTACGTTGCCATCGCAGCAAAAGTCCATGTAACTGTTGGCTCTCAGCGGCACACACGACCTTTGCTATGGTATACTCTACTCATAATCCTCAGGAACTAGTTTCGTCCGGACTCCTCACAGGATCAACTTTAGAACCCTCCTTGGGGCTCAAGGCAGCACCACCCGGTGGCACTCCTGAGAAGTTCATTTCAAGGGAGCGCCTTTTTCCCCAGAGCCATCATCAAAACACTTTATACTATATACATATAGTATCTTCCAAATCATACACCTAGTATGATCTCATACAAAATTTCTTTACACAGAATCGATTATCCCAAAATCGATAATTCTCAAGCTAGGCTTTTCAAATTTCAATATTGATTTTACCCAAAAATCAAAAGCCTTTCCAAATCCAAAGGTTTCCAAAACCTTTTTCCAAATTCCTCATAAGATCCTTTTGATATATATATATATATATTCAGATATATAAAATTTTAAAAACTTTGGATTCTTTTCAAACTTGTATAAAACTCCTTTTTATACTTTCAAACACTTTCAAAAATCCTTTTCTTCCGGCAATAGATTTAACAAGGAAAGATTTATCTTATATAATAAAGATATATAACTTTGTTTATTCAAAATCAAATATTCAAATTTGATAACTCTTTTCAATATCAATTTCATTCTAATCCGTACGATGTACACTTATCATCCGTACGCTATACCAAATCGGATCGCTCACTCGATCACACAATTTCACTTCCGAACTAGTATTGTCCACTCGACTTCCTAGTGCGAACGCAGATATGGTTTCTTGATCAAAAACTGTCATTCTCCTTGCATAGCTATAACTATGATAGAGAACATCCAGAACCAATCAACAATCCATATCCAGGTTCGCCGTCGAAAATCGAGTGAAAAATCCCAACTCGGATCGATATAACTATCTCGAAATTCTATGCTCGAATCTGGATCAAATCACTACGCAAATAGAATAATATGCGTACATCCTACGTAATTAATTTCATTGATTATTAACCACAACAATTTCTCTTTCTATTCACAATTGCCTCAATTCCATTGAATTATCGCTTCAATTCTTATCTCAGTTGGGTATTAAATCCATAACAGTTTGAACTCCGACTAGTTTATATTTAGAAAATAGCTTGAAAATATTAAAAAATAGATAAGTAGTTGAAAAATAATTATTAGTTTGCAAAATAGCTATAAAATAGTTAACTAATTGTAAAATAGTTGAAAATAGTTTCAGAAATTTTAGATAATTGCAAAATTGTTGTAAAATAATAATTTTTTTGTAAAATAGTTGAAAAATAGTAATTAGTTTAGAAAACAGTTGAATAATTATTAAATAGGTCCAAAAATAATGGTAAAACAAATATAAAATAAGTTAGCTTTAAAAAGAAAGGTTGTATATATTTAATAGCTTAGAAAAAAAGTTTATATTAAAACAATTTATTTAAAATAGTCAAGAGTCAAACTGTTCACTCCCCCAACAATTCAATATACACTTCCATTTGATTTTAATAATGTTCAACTTTAATTAAATTTCAAATTATTCCTATCAATTTGAATTATTATCAATTTAACCCATTTCAAATTCAAATTATTTCAACATAATCCAATCCAATTTCCCATTTAAATTCTTAAACTTATACATCTTCAATCACCAATCCAGTTAATTCAACCTGATTCAATTTTGAACTAATTCAATTTCAATCTTGAATTTTAAACTACCTTGAATTATATAAATTTGAGTTAAATTCTCAAAGGTTGGTTTAACTCTTTAAACCAAATTAACTTTTATTCAAAGTTTATAAACAATTTAATTTCTGAGTCCAATTCTCAAAATTCCATTTTAAATTATATTAACTTATGTATTTCAAGGTTCAAATAAGAGTTCAATACAATTTTATTTTAAAATTTTAATTTGTTACTAAATTTTATCCTCCTGTTTGAAGCCGGTTCTTAAACAATTTTAATTTATAAACTCAATTATTCAAATTTATTCTATTTATACAATACCATTCTCAATTTAAAGATTTTTATTAACAATAGGATGATATCATCCCATTTATTTTAAACATCAATCCACTTTCAATTTCTAAATCTCAAACCCGTTTTGAGATCATACAAATTCCCAATTCAAATCAACCATTTAACTTTCCAAGTTAAATTCCAATTTCATCTTAAAATTTCCAATTCAAGTTGTTCATTCAAACTTATTTAACTTCTCCCAAGTTAAATTCAATTTACTTAATCCAATCAACCTCATTCAATCCTTAAACTTCACCATAATCTTCCCACTTAAAAACTTATCACTTTGGGTATCACACCCCATTCCAATTTTCAAACTCAACATTTAGAGTTTATTAAACTATTTTGTTTTATGTATATTCCTTATGTTATCCCGCTTTTTTGGCAAAGCCGTGATACCAGAAGATTGGTCGAAAACAAAAGACAGTTCGTCTCAGAGATTGGTTATACTTCACTTTGCTATGGATATCGATGAATTTTGTCCGAGTCCGGAACGGGCCACAATTGATAGGACATGACAAGAAAGGTCGTAGGAGTCGTCATTTCAATTTTCAAGTCAATCCGAGTTCGTATGTTCAAGATATGATGAATTCAATTTGAGAAAGTTAGTCATTGTCTGGTTCGAACCCATCACGTTGGAGTGCTTCGAAACCATCACCTTCGAACCCATCCAATGTCCCTACCTCGAAACCATCCAGTTCAAACCCATCCAATGTCCTTGCTTCGAACCCATCTAGTTCGAACCCATCTGGTTCGAAACCATCCCAAAGCCTTCCTTCGTACCCGCCGAGTAGAAGTCCTTCGAATCCATGACGTCACCCAGCTTCGCATCCATCCAACTAAAGCCCCTTCGTATCCTTGCTTCGAATCCATGCAAGCCCTTACTTCGAATCCATCCTCACCAGTATGTTCGAGTCCATAAAAAACCCTCTAGCTTTGAGTCCATGTCACTTCGAACCGACCCTGTTCGAATCGATCGAGTTCGAACCCATAGGGACTCCTCGATTCGAATCGGTCGCGTTCGAAGCCAAGGATACTCCATTGTTTGAATCCACCGAGTCAGCTGGTTTAAGCAACGTGTCATTCCATCGATACGAAGTCGCCATAATTCACGGAGTCGAAGCGGTCCATTCGGAGATAAATTAGGATCGACTCGAGAGATACGCGCCACGTCACTGCAGACCCACGTGCACTCATGGATTCGAACTCAAGGGTTCGAAACTATCGGTTCGAACCACACAGCCAACCAAGAATCTTTATTTCGAACCGATCATATCTCCTAAACTACTGATCCAAATGCAACCAAATTTTCACAGTAGCTTCCATACAAGATAAAGATTGTTCCTGCCCAGTTTCAGCTCGATTGGACCATTTCTTGATGGGTTCGAAATGACTTCGAATCGATGTCAGATCGGGACGAAACTTGGTGGGGTCGGTCGCGTGGGCCCACTCACGTGCCAGAAGAGGTCTCCCGAAGTTTCAGCGAGATCTGGGCCTCCAACGCCTATAAATAGCACCCTGAAGCCTTCAGAAGGGGGGATCTTCCGAGAACTTCTGCCATTGAACACCAAGACTCTGCCGGATTCAAATCTATTCATCAGAATCATTGTTGTATTCAGATTTCAAAGCTATTAGCAACTGTAATCCATTGTAATCGATTTAATCAAGCAAAACAATAAAGAGAAAACCTTCAAAGTGGACGTAGGCACGAACGCCGAACCACTATAAATCCTGTGTTTGTGATTGTTGTCTGTGAATTATTGTGATTTGTTGCTTAGAGCTGAATTTTATATTGATTGTTGCTGAGTTCTGTGCCGATTATTATCGATTCGAGTACGTAAATGGGTGTTTTCATGATATTGGGTGTTTGTGACCAATTTTGGCGCAAACATTTTGGTGCTTTCACTGAGAATTGAACTCAGGAGTTCTACCAATTGATAGCAGATTCAGAGAGAGTTTGAAAGTTCAGGTTTGAGAAATTATGACGAGACAATCGAGTAGGAGGCCAAGGCCAGAGAGAAGCGAACATCAAGGAAGTCAAGAGGCTTCATCAGGAGCGAATCAACCATCGATCTTCATCACTAGGGACGAGATGGAGACTATGATGAAGAGGCAAGAGGAATTGGTCCAGAGTTTATTCCAACAGATAGGACAGCTTGGAGCACAGAATAGGGGAGCCAATGGAGTCCAGAACGGAGCAGGACCATCCGGCGTAGCACTTGGATTAGGGGGCACGCCCATGGAGAACGTTGATCCAGTTTCGGAGAGAGAAAGAGGAGCATCTGCGCAACCCGGTAGTAGTAGAGGAGTGAACGCTCAGTCAAGGGGGCAGAGCCCAGAGTTCCCTCGTGAACTCAGGGGGCAGGTTGAAAGTAGTGAACGAGGATTACATCTTGGAGACAATGACAGGTTGGTAGAGATGGTTAGGCGAGCTTTGAGAGGCGGTTTGGTGAACAAAGATTTGGAGGATGTTAATAGAAGTCCTTTTACTTCAGCAATCAGGCAAGCTAGGAACCCACCGGATTTCAAATTACCATCGTTGGATATGTATGACGAGAGAACGGATCCCATGGTCCATCTGACAAAATATATGAGGCATATGGAAGTGCTGGGGGCATCAGAGGAGGTTATGTCCCGGTGCTTTCCACTGTACTTGGCGGATATTGCAGCGTTATGGTTCAGGCAACTAGATAGTGGATCCATCGGAACATGGAATGATTTGACTGAGAGATTTATGAGGCAATTCAGGGTTCACATTACAAGACCTAAGAATGTGATGACGTTTGCGACTTTAAAACAGAAGGCTGGAGAAACATTGAGAAGTTTCCTGACACGGTTCAATGCGGCGGCAGCTTCGGTGGATCGACCGGATCCATCCATGGTTATGATGGCGGCTGTGTCCGGAATAGCAGACGGAACGGAGTTCAAAAATTCATTAACTAAGGATCCACCCGTAGATCTGGGAGAATTCTATCATGAGGTAGAAAATTTTACCGATTAGAGGACGCAAATGCGGAAAGAGAAGAAGGAGATGGGATAGAAGTTTATGCACTCAAAGACGAAAAGCCCCCTAGAAGGCACTCGGACAAGGATAAAGGTAAAAGAAGGAATGAGAATGACGGAGATAGATCGAAGCGGCAACGTAGGGAGCCGCGATTCACCACCTACACTGAGCTGAATGAGAGCCTGGAACGAATTTATCAGGATACCAAAGAACAGATTTCGTATCGTAGGCCAATGCGAAGGGATCCAACCTCTGACGAAAGGAAATCAGATAAGTTTTGTGTATTCCATGAATTAAATGATCATAACACTAATGATTGTAGGCACCTGAAGGACGAGGTGGAAGGGCATATCAAGAACGGTATGCTCCTTCAATATGTAAGGAGGCGGGCTCCTGTGGCGGAACCAGAACGGCCACCGTCCACATCAGCTAGAGGCGACCCTGAATCGAGGCACCGTTTGGTTATCAATTGAGTGAAATAACGATGAACAAGTTGTAAGCTTCCACTAACGCAATTAAATCATTTACACATGTGCGAGATCGCGAACGATCTCCAGGCATGCTCTGAGTGATCATTGACCGTTTCGTAGTGGGAACTTACACTTTGACATCCATGCTTTGCTTTCATTTCGTTTTGATTTGAACATTTAGACTTTGTTTGTTTGGACATTGTTTTTGAAACTCATCCGTTTAATAGATATTTGGTTCTGATAACTCTGGAATGGCTAAGCTACTTACACATGTATGGGGTCGCGAACGATCCTTAGGCATGCTCTGAGACGGCGATGAACCGCCGTGACAAACGATCCAGGAACTCACCCGAACGTGACCCTGGCATCGATAACACCAAGCCCTCCCGGGCACACAATTCGCCTCGAACGGCACCCGACTTCGAACAGTCACAACTCACCTCACCTCAAATGGCTTGATCGCGAACGGTCGTCACTTGAGGTCCGACACCCGACCGCGAACGGTCACAAATTTGCCTCGAACGGCACACGGTCGCGAACGATCACTTTCTGCCTTGAACGGCACCGACCGCGAACGGTCATGGTTCACTAATTATGAAATCCGACCTCGAACGGTCACCATTCGCCTTAAACGGCACTTGGTCGCGAACGATCATCATTTGCCACGAACGGCAGCCGACCACGAACGTCCCATCTCATCATTTGCCATAAAACGGCAGTCGACCGCGAACGGTCCCATCTCGTCATTTGCCGCGAACGGCATCGACCGCGAACGGTCCTATTCCATCTTATGCCACGAACGGCGCGGACCGCGAACGGTCCCGATTCACCTCAAGCAGCATACGATCCCGAACGATCGACACATGGATTTATACGCTCGACCGCGCACGGTCGCACTTCACCTCGAATGACTCGATCACGAACGATCATCATTTGAAGTTAAGCACTTGACCACGAACGGCCGCGCTTCATCCCAAATAGCTCGATCCCGAACGATCGTCATTTGAGGCCATATGAAACTATCAAGTTCTTTGCAGGTTGACAATAGGATACGAACATCCAACTCAAAGCATTACAAAACACACCTTCCTACCGCAAGGCATGTTTTGGGGGGCAAAATGTTATCCCGCTTTTTTGGCAAAGCCGTGATACCAGAAGATTGGTCGAAAACAAAAGACAGTTCGTCTCAGAGATTGGTTATACTTCACTTTGCTATGGATATCGATGAATTTTGTCCTAGTCCGGAACGGGTCACAATTGATAGGACATGACAAGAAAGGTCGTAGGAGTCGTCATTTCAATTTTCAAGTCAATCCGAGTTCGTATGTTCAAGATATGATGAATTCAATTTGAGAAAGGTAGTCATTGTCTGGTTCGAACCCATCACGTTGGAGTGCTTTGAAACCATCACCTTCGAACCCATCCAATGTCCCTACCTCGAAACCATCCAGTTCGAACCCATCCAATGTCCTTGCTTCGAACCCATCTAGTTCGAACCCATGTGGTTCGAAACCATCCCAAAGCCTTCCTTCGTACCCGCCGAGTAGAAGTCCTTCGAATCCATGACGTCACCCAGCTTCGCATCCATCCAACTAAAGCCCCTTCGTATCCTTGCTTCGAATCCATGCAAGCCCTTACTTCGAATCCATCCTCACCAGTATGTTCGAGTCCATAAAAAACCCTCTAGCTTTGAGTCCATGTCACTTCGAACCGACCCTGTTCGAATCGATCGAGTTCGAACCCATAGGGACTCCTCGATTCGAATCGGTCGCGTTCGAAGGCAGGGATACTCCATTGTTCGAATCCACCGAGTCAGCTGGTTTAAGCAACGTGTCATTCCATCGATACGAAGTCGCCACAATTCACGGAGTCGAAGCGGTCCATTCGGAGATAAATTAGGATCGACTCGAGAGATACGCGCCACGTCACTGCAGACCCATGTGCACTCATGGATTCGAACTCAAGGGTTCGAAACTATCGGTTCGAACCACACAGCCAATCGAGAATCTTTATTTCGAACCGATCATATCTCCTAAACCACTGATCCAAATGCAACCAAATTTTCACAGTAGCTTCCATACAAGATAAAGATTGTTCCTGCCAAGTTTCAGCTCGATTGGACCATTTCTTGATGGGTACGAAATGACTTCGAATCGATGTCAGATCGGGACGAAACTTAGTGGGGTCGGTCGCGTGGGCCCACTCACGTGCCAGAAGAGGTCTCCCGAAGTTTCAGCGAGATCTGGGCCTCCAACGCCTATAAATAGCACCCTGAAGCCTTCAGAAGGGGGGATCTTCCGAGAACTTCTGCCATTGAACACCAAGACTCTGCCGGATTCAAATCTATTCATCAGAACCATTGTTGTATTCAGATTTCAAAGCTATTATCAACTGTAATCCGTTGTAATCGATTTAATCAAGCAAAGCAATAAAGAGAAAACCTTCAAAGTGGACGTAGGCACGAACGCCGAACCACTATAAATCCTGTGTTTGTGATTGTTGTCTGTGAATTATTGTGATTTGTTGCTTAGAGCTGAATTTTATATTGATTGTTGCTGAGTTCTGTGCCGATTATTATCGATTCGAGTACGTAAACGGGTGTTTTCGTGATATTGGGTGTTTGTGACCAATTTTGGCGCAAACACCTTATTCATACATATTATTTCCTTTACACTCGAGGTCATCCTTAAAATTTAAACCACTTTTGGTTTTTAATTCAAATCAAAATTTCAAATAACCCATTGTTTGCAACTAGTCCCACCTATCCAAATAATACTTATTTATTATTATTTTTATTATTTTGAAACAAAATTTTCAAATTCTGGGACCAGATTTAGAATTTCATGTTCAATCAATTAAATTTTAATTTGGTTATATTTCTATTTCTACTTAATTTAATTCCAATTCAAGACTTCAATTTGGTTGTATTATATTACTTCTAAATTTTAATTCCAATAATTTTAACAACCAAACACTTTAATATTTATTAGAAGGAAATATTGCTTTATATATCAAAATATATTTTATATAAAATCATTTAAAATCTTTATATAAGAAAATAACAAGTACGCGCTCATATATATATTCTCAACTCAATCTAGAGTACTACAGACTCTATTAAATGAGTAATCCCCACCAGAGCCAAGGTTCTCGCTTAACCTTTCAGCTCTGATACCAACTGTAACGACCCGAGATTTTCGATCCCGAAAATCTCAGATAGTTATGAAAAAGAAGAAAGAGATAGAAGAAAAGAAGAACAAAAACACCAAACATCTCACATTCGCAGCGGATAAAATATAATAATAAGTAATAATAGTTTACAAAAGAATACTATATCTGTCGATTACATTTTAAAACATCAGAGTTACACATTTATACAGTCACTGAATATATACCATGTTCATGACTCAGATTAACAATAATATAAATACAGCGAAAATATCCTATACGCTCCTGCCATCCAGCTCGCCTCCTGAGCTCCAGAACGTACCTACCTGAAAATATGTAATACTCGGTCTAACACGAGCATTACAACAAAGTAACACCCGGGTCAGGCTGGAAACCAGCGTGAGTAAACCCATCTAACATGGAATACAAAAGCATACAACTTAAATAAAACCCGGGGTAACTTATCTCAATTTATCCAATTCACAATTTGCTATAGACAAAACTTATTTCACAAATAAATTTCTAACTACCAAACTTAGATAAAATAATCCAATCCACTTAAAACAATCCATTCCATCTATTGATTTCACAAATCAATTTATAAAAATTCGAAGTGGTTTCGGGTATTTCCCAATACCCGACCCCGGTCTCTTCGAAACTCATGTTATCCTATCCAAAGTTCCCAAATGAGATACATAACATTTCATATCAGAAATATCAACTCATTCAAAGCATTCAATACAATTCAAACATCCATAAGCAAAGCTTAATCACATACAACTCAATTTAACTTATTCCAATTGAATTTCAAACCTCAATCACTTGTATTCCTTCTTAACGTTAATTGATTCTAAATCAATTAATTGATCAACCCATCATTTTCATTTTAATTAATCACCCTGGATTTATTATTATTATTTTTCAATTAAATTCAAGTAATTGTCTTTAATTAATTTCACGATATTAATTATCCTTAATTCCCAATCAATAAATAATCATAATTGCTTCATAAATTAATTAACAATATCAATTACATTAATCGTTCAATACTTATATAGAATAACTTCACGTGAGTCACTTACATTTATTTATTTTCTTAACTAATCTATCTCTATTTACTTCATTAATTAAATAAATTAATGACTTCTCATTTACATTTCAATTTATTCTTATCTGATTTCATTACTCCTTTTATAATGGAAGCTTAAAGGAATTTAAAACTAAATTTATTTTTTAAATTCAATTCGGTTTACAATTGCACTTTGAGTTTTAGTTATTAAAACACTTAATATTTAAAAACTTTATTTGTTAAATTTAATTTGGATTAGAACTTGATTTAAAACTCTATTTTACAAATTTTAACTTCAGTTTTACAAAATATCATTTTTCATTTGTTTCCAGTTCATTCTTATTTGTATTCTACAATTATTTCACTTTCATAATACACCTTATATTCCTTTCAAAAATTCAATTTATATATTTCGATAACTCAGGGTACCAAAATATTCAAACAACTCAAAGCATTCATTATTCCAATTGCCAATAATAATCATTCCAAACTACCAATCATTCCAATATATACTAGATATTACTATATAATATCGCATATCAATTCATTTCAACCATCCAACCAAGCATTAAAATTTAGCCATTCAAATTTAAATAAAAATCCAGAAGAGTGAGGTTTACTCACCTTTGATTTGTTTTTCGCAATCCATTCCCATCCGGCTTGTTTCCTCAATTGACCTTGAGTGAATAATTTATATGATTTCATTAGCATTTGAGCCGACTGAATAATCAACTACTATTCAATAAATTTACTTAACTAATTATTTCATTTAAACTAAATTTCCCTTTTAAAAATCCTTTAGTCATTAATATAATTAATAAGCTGATTAGAACATTTTGTTTTTTTTCTACAGTCTTATTTCGGAAATCTCATAGATTTACAAACATATTACAGTCCTAACTTATCGATACTGGTTTCTTTCTATTCTAAAAATAGATATATGTAAATCTGTATATATGTGTACACTTCCAGTCACTGTCTACATACAAAAAAAATTGACTCCACTGTATATATTTTCCATTCATTGTTAAATTTTAAATTGAACATGTACGTTACTGCCATCACGAAACCAAAGCCCTAACTCGAGCCCCCCTCTACCTACGCCCCCTCACGAACTCGTCACCACCGAGAATCGCGGTCTCGTCGCCATCCACACCACATCACGAATCGCCGCCTCCACCCCCCTTTGTTTCACTTCGCGCGCACGTAGGCAATCCATCATCGCGGCCCCAAAGTCAAACGGCAACCCAGTTTTGCCGACCTAGATCGAAATCAATCACCCACCTTGACTTGAACGCGAAGCCTAAATCGCAGAAACTCCAGCCCTAATTGAACGAAACAGTGCCTTCGAGCACTTCCTTATCGCGAGCTATTCGCGATTCTTTTTTTTTTGAAGCCGATATCGTGAGAAAGAAAATATGGATGAGAGGGATAAACTTTGAATCCCCTTATTATCATCTTCGCTCGCCATTTTTTATATTTTGTTTTATTTTTGCGTTCGATCTTGCTACTGAGAAGAGAGAGAGGAAAATGGAAATATGATAGAGATTAGGGGAAACTTCTTGAGTACGCGTTACTGTTGATAAAATATCTTTGCTATTTGACTTGAAATTCTATTATATTATAAAACTTCAAACGTCACGTTAATCGCCACTTAAAATTTTGAACTCCGTTTAAGGAATGCCACAAGGCGATTATAAGGTTTTACCCGCGTCCCGAATATAATGGAACGTATTTCAGAGGCTAATTTGATCGTATGCGCGAGTTACAGAAGAAAACGATTAATTTTAAACTAAACCATTAAATAATTTCTAAGCGTTTTGAGCTGCCAGGGTCAAACGACAACCCCGATTGCTACGAAAATTGAAATCTGATAATAACTAACTATTACGAATTCAATGGAACTGATTTCGTCGAATTCCGAGACTGTGCCTCAGAAGGCTATTTTTAAATATCGATTTAAACGATATAATTTCAAAATTGGACAAATCACCTTTAAATTAAACTCCAACCTATCTATTATCTTCAGTAACATCATTATAAATTTTATAAGCCTTCAAATTATTTTTAACCGGCTTAAAATTCCATATTCAACATCTTACCCAATTTCAATTATTAAATTCAATATTTAACCATATAATTCAAATCATTTAATTAGCAAGTAAATATTGATATCTTGAATTCAAGTTAAAATTAACTTTTAAATATTTTAAATAAATTATTTATACCAATTTAATTTGTTAAAATTTACGGGTCGTCACATGTAATAAAGGTTGTTTCCCGGGATGGACATATTTTGTAAAATAAACAATGTATTTTTGAATAAAAATTGTTAATTTAAGATGATTGGATGATAAGATAATGAAATTTGAAATAGTTAAAATTCATTTAACTTGTGTAAAGATTTATTTTCTATTTAAGTTGAAATTTCCATGCTTTCAAATTTATTTCCTTATTTTGTTTTTCAAACTATCTTTTGGTTGTCCTTATCATTCTTATCTTGCTATAGACTGGTATAGGCATCTTTCTATAATCTTTCTGTTTAGAAATCTTTCTATAATCTTTGATAATTTGTACGTTGCAAAACTTACCTATAACAACAGTTATCAGGTATAATTTTCGATTTTCTTGTCATCTTATCTTAATCCTATTTCACTCTATCTTTTTCTGTGCTTTTCCGTACCTCATCCATTTTCGAGGACGAAAAGTTTTAGTGGGGGAGAGTGTAACAAACCTAGATTTTTGTATATTATCTAAATTGGACTTTCTTTTATTTTTAATTTTTTTTATTTTTTTTTATTTCAAACATTTCATTTTTAAATATAAATGATGATTATTAAATGATTTATAGTTCAAACCAGTATAATTTGAATATTTTTCTGTAAAGTGGATTTCCAGTCAAGCTGTTCAAACTGTGACTTTTAAACTTCAAATTTAAATTATTTAAAATCTTAAATTTTATCTTTTATTACAACAATAGATGTAATATCTTGAACACTGCTTTTCGTTTCGTTGAAAACGGAGTTAAACTGTAAAAGTTATGTACATTTCAATTTTGAGTGTAATTTGATTTATTTAACAATTTTGTCTATTATAAATTATAAAAAAAATTATTTGTCATATTTATTTTAATATGTTATTATACGTATATTTTTGTATTATAATAATTTTAAAATGAAGTAAACTATTTTTCAAAGTCAATGGTGATTTATTTGTAATTTTTGGACATTGTTTTGGATTTTTAAGCAATTTCTTTATATCTTTTTCTATTTTCTTTAAATTTTAATTTTTTTTATATGTGTTGATATGTTATTTTAGGTATATTTTGTCTTTTAAATGTTTTTAAAGTGATGTTTGAATTTTTCCAAAGCTTATTGAATCTATTTCCAAATTTTAAAGCCTAGTTTCCATTTTTCTTCTATTTTCTTTATTTAAATTATATTTAAATTTAAAATTTATATATTTATTTGTGAATGCATTTTATTTTATGTTATTATCTTTGTTATAAATATTTTTTCAAGTCCATATAAATTTTCCAAAGTTTGTTCTGTTTATTTTCCATCTTTCTAGACTAGTTTGCAAATTTGTGCTATTTTCCTATTTTAACCTTATATAATTAATAAATATTTTATATTTGGTTATATTTTCGAAATTTTGACTGGAATTATTATTACTTTCAGTAATGTAAACTTATACGAATAAATTAAGAAAATTTGAAAGGTTTTAAAAGCTTTTGAAACGTAAAGTCGTTTCACCTCCTAAGTCGTTTCTTTTACCGTTTCTTCATTACTCTTTGGCAGTTTTTTTTTTGTTAGCCACATCTTTCGGCTACATACTCTATTTACTATTCATGTACATTCATTTTCATTTTTGAAACAAAAAAATTTCGGCCATGGCTATGGAGAAGAGTTTGGGTAATGATTTTCCAACTTTTCTTATTCTTCTTCCTTGTTTACATTGATTTTTGCACTTGTTCTCATCTAGATTTGATTGGCTCCTCCTCCTCCAGCTCTGACCTGACCTCCACCACCCCCTTCCTCTGACCATCACCCATCCTACTACCTCTCCATTTCAGGCCGAGCCAATCCAAGGTGAAGATCATCATCAAAATCCACAAATACATCACCTATTCACACAAACCGAGCCTAGTTTGCTAGCACCACATTCACCTTCCTTTAGCCGCCACTTCCACCACCACCACCAGCCCAGATCTGACCACCACCCTCTGCCACATCACTCATCACCATCTGGACACCTGTCCATGTCCCTATAGCTTGAGGGCCGAACCCTATGGTGCAACAAAGGCCACCATTTTCCTTAGAACCTTTTGTATTCCATTGCCTTCTCTACTTGTAAGTCCCACTCACCATCCAACCCATGTGTAGGCCGACCCTATAGGGACCCAAACTAGACCTAAATCCATGCCTTGGCTGTGCTATTTCAGTTCATAACTGAAGTATGTGAAGTTGAGAACAAGTGCAATTCATTCGATGTTGTTTTGGGCTTTGAATTCTAATGTTATTTGATGTTTAAATCGTGTTGAAACTTACATATATTTGTATTATTTTGTGTAAATGTTTGAACAAGGCTATTAGCTTTGGCTCTCCACTCTCTTATCGTATCCGTGTTGTCGTGCCTTCGTAGTGTCAATATGTGTGCTTTGGCAGCAATCTCCAGCTTTGAACAAGTGAGTTATTCTCACCAGACAATATGTACATATATAACTAGTAAATTGACCCCTTTTGAATCTGTAAAATGCATTATCATCTTACACCTGCTATATTATGATTTTATGATGTTAACCCATGCTTAAACACCTGTTATAATTATATTATGTTGTTCTGCTATTTTTATCAGTTTATCACACTGCAAGTTCCCTTTAGATTAGAATCACTATGGGTTGAAATGATACATACCCGAACGGACTTTAGAATAGGGGAAAATCGTTATGGGCTGAAATGATAGGCCTGAATGATTTTCAACTTATTTTATTTACTTGGGACTGCAGGTTTGAAATGATAAAACCCGGATTTTTCTTTGTAAATTACGGGTTGAAATGATATATTACCCGTATCACTTTACCTAGCGTAGAAAATTATATACAGGCCCGTAGTTAAAATATGTTTTCTAAAAATTTTAAAATATTTTAGAAATTTAATTATTATAATATTTTGATTTAAAATTAAATAAAAATATAATTTTTGTAAAGTATTATTGATTTTCAGGAAATCTATAAGTTAAATAAATTATGGAAAAGTTAGAAAATCTGAACGTAAGTTATTTTGGGAATTTTGATTTAATTTTTAATGGAATTTAAATTAACTTTGAAAATACGATAAATTTATGATATTTTGAATTTTAAATCAATTAAAATGATTTGTATAACATATTAATGATTTTTGAATAAATTTAAAATGTTAATGAGTGAATATTGAGTTGAATTTGGAAATATAACTTAAATTGGAATTTATGAATTTGGTTTAAAAGTGAAATTTTAAGTTGAGTTAAATAAAATGGAATTAAGTTATATTTGAAATTTTAAACTTAAGTGTTAAGTTGAAATTTAATGTAATGAATTTAAATTTGAATGTTGAAATTTAATAAGTGAATTATTAATAAATATTGATTTTTGGAAGGAAACTTAATTTTATAAAATCATGAATTTAAGGAAAATTAAATGATGCTTATAAATGTGAAAATGTATGATTTTATAAGTTAAAAATGATTTAAATAAAAATATAAGTGTTTGTGAAATTCTATTGAATATTTGAAGTTAATTAACAGCATTTTTAATACTCTCTTTTGTTAAATTTAATTGTTTTTTTTTAATGTAACTTTCTGTAGCATTTTCTAAATGCTGCGAAACTTGAATTTTCATTGTTTTAATAAATTTAAGTGCATAAATGAACATTGAAAAGTTTAAACTTTTGGCATTTAATAATTTAATTATTAAATGTAATAACTTCATTTTTATGATTTAATAATGAAGTAATTTGTTTTGAAATATAACTATTTGATATATTAAAATGATTGAAATGTGGTTTCGAAAGATATGATATTTTGATATATTAAAATGATTGAAATGTGGTTTCGAAAAGATATGATATTTTGATATATTAAAACGATTTAAAACGAAGTTTTGAAAGATATGATATTTTGATATTAAATGATTTGAAAATTGGAGTTTTGAAAGATATGATATTTTGATATTAAATGATTTGAAAAATGGAGTTTTGAAAGATATGATATTTTGATATTAAAATGATTTGAAAAGAAGTTCTGAAAGATATGATATTTTAGAAATGAAGCTTTGAAAGGTTATGATATTTTGATATATTAAAATGATTTGAAAGGAAGTTTTGAAAGGATATGATAATTTAATATATTGAAATGGTTAGAAATGACTTGATATTTATTTGATACATATTTGTATTGAAAGATATGGTATGATGATATATTGAAATGGTTTGGAAATGATTTAATCTTTATTTTGATAAATATTTGGGTCGAAATGTTATTTTATTTTGAAGTATATAATATTGTTTTAAAGTTATAACTACGGGGTATAATAACGATTGGTTGTTAAAGAGATCAGGATCAGATATTGTCTTATAGCCGGCCAATACCGAAAACCACTTTAACAACTGTGTACGCGGTAGAGATTCCAGAATGAAGTAGGATGGTGGCGTTTCCTTTAAGGTAAATACATGGACCCGACTCCCGTGGTGGCTAAAACAGGAGCGATCGACGGGTTAATAAGGTAGCACCTTTGATCGGACACATCCCTTCGATATTATACTTTGACTTTTGGATTGTTTCGGTGGCCACTTTTGATTTTTATATGGGGTCGTGGCTCGAGGTGGGCGGTAGCTGCGCGCTACGCGTTACCACCGACCCGGAAGCGTAATTGGTATATCTACCCTGGCATTGCCTAGTTGTGCCGTGTCACCTACCCTATCGCGCCTTATACGATTTTGGTTTTTTACCATACCTATGGAGTGCCCTTTGACAACGCCCAGTACGGGGGAGATTATGGTACTGTATAGACTATGAGAATATATTATGTGTTAAGGTGGAAAATGTAAAGCCTTAACGCTATTTAAAAGTAAGTTTATTTTACTATGGACATTATTATAATAGCGAAATATTACTACATAGTAAATAGTTTAACGGATCCTTAGAGGATGGGCGGTAATAAGAATCCTTTAAGTTACTTGTACCTTATATTACAGTTCACTTGAGTTGGTTTACATTGTATAAGTATGTATGTCCTGACTCGAGTGTTTTGTGTTTCTTCACGCTCGGGTCAGACTGAGTGATACAACATTTGAGACTCACCTTCGAAGTTGGAAGCTTTGCTTGAAGATCCAGTTATCTATTTCGCTTTTGGTTATCCAGTTGATTCCAGTTATCCGGTTGGTTCCAGTGATGTATTATGATTCATACCTGGTTATCATGTTGACACCTCTGTTGTATCTTGTTATCTCTGTTGTATCTTGTTTGACTCTGATGTATTTATATAGTAGCTTCATGAACTACTATTTCTTTACTTCCGCTGCATTTATTACTCTGTGTCTGTGATCTGTGATTTATTTATTTACTATTTATGCTGTGTTTTGCCAAATTCATTTTACAATTCGGTATTTTGAGCAATTCAATCCGACATGTGCGGATGCGAATGTTTGAAAATATTGGGTCGTTACACCAGCAGCAGCTCGAACCAACATTACGATGAACTAAGACAAGCAAATCTCGTCCGCATCCAAAGAATGAACTAGCTCTAGATAATCTACTGAACCTAACTATCTGAAAAATCCAACTCTAGACTGTCTATGTAGAAAATTTTTTAGCACCCAGAGTTTAGGAAAAAAACAATAAACTTCGGATCAGTCATGAGACTGATATGAGTAACAAAAACAGTTTATCTTTTAAAAAAACAAACAACAAGGGAATTTTAAAGTTAATTCGCAATGCTTTTTGGAAATGAAACTACCATAAGACCTCCCGCCACACACAATGCAAACACAGAATTGGAGGAGATTTCTTTATATGATAGTCAAGCATGCTTGATACGCGATTTTCACTACAAGAAAAATGGTTTTTTGCAGCTCCATGTAACAACATTTAATTCAAAAAGCTGCGATTGTTCAAATTTACTTTCATATGTAATTAAATATAAAAAAGAAAACGCTGCGTAACCACGTATGTTTTGGCGGGGAGATGACTCTTTTCGCGGCCTCATTTTTATTCTTTTCGCTTCCAACCAAATAACACTTCATCTCAAATCCGCTCCAACCCTTCATCTCAAATCCGCTCCATCTCTGCAAATCTCAAGTCCGCTCCATCTCTGCAAATCTCAAATCCGCTCGGCCTTGACATCGCTGGCTTGACATCGCTCTGCATCTCAAATCCATCGCTCCATCGCTGGCGCTGGCCTTGACATCGCTCTGCAAATCTCAAATCTGCAAAGACTAGGTATTTGATTATATGTTCTGTGTTGTAGTTTGAAGATGCATTAATATTTTGCATCATTCCTCCAATTTGCCTTCGAATCAGTCACGCGAAATGATATCCCCTAATCTAGGAGTTAGTTTAAGGGTTTATATTAATTCGCTTATCATTGCTTCCTGATAAAAATAGGTAAGTTCACCTTACGTTTTATTGATGTATGAGAGAGTAGCAAAATGGTTAGGAAATTAGTAAATAGTGATGGCATTGTCAGTTCAGGTATCAACTTTAAGATATAAAATACACCTTTAGTTCACCAAAAAAATCATTGAGAAAGAAATGGTTCCTTAAGCATATGAAATTATATTTTACCTTCTACGAAGCAAGAAGGATTTTTGAGACCAGTTCCTAATTAAAGTCATCACCAAAAATAATTCTAAGAATTTTAGCAAAGTGTGTTACATAAACATCACAATATGATACCAATTTTGATTAAAATTAATGAAGAATAACAATATTTTAGCAATACATATCAAGATATTCACTAACTCTGCTACTGATATATGATTGAAAATGGCGACCTTCCAAAATTTATAAATCATCCATGAACTAAACCAAGAGTAAACAAATCATTTATTTACTTACCAATTGATAGTGGTTAAGCCTACATGAATTGTTATACTCTTGTTCAGTTGTCTTCCATTCACTATACTTGTACATAATCAAATCACAGAAACTGTAAAGTTGATAGCAGCAGCATGAGGTTTTTGTATATGATTTATATTAAACATAATGGCACAATGCACAACAATGTAACATTACTGTGAGAGGAAGAAATAGACTGTAAACAAACAAACGGACATACTTGGTTTTGAGATTATACTATTTTATGTTCACAGAATAAAATAAATATTTGCTGGTTTTGAGATTTAGACTATGATATGAAATGTTAGTTCTCATTAAAAAAAGAAAAAAGTTGTGTTTTGTGCACCTTATGTGTTGTTCGCTTGTTGTAGTTTTGTATTGTGCATCCGGTTTAGTTTTGTATTAGTATTTATTTAAAAAAATCTGCTATTGTTCACTTGTGTGTTTCTGTTCACTGTTCAATGTTTGTTCTCTACTGTTTAGGATAGTTACAACCATTTAAATTTTTGTTTCTTCGGTTTACATTTTGTGTCCATCTTTGTTCTTTCCAGTTTGTGTCAATCTTTGTTCTTTATTTTCTCAGTTCTTCCTTTCTGTTTTTTGTTTTTTGTTTTTCCCCCTCTCTTCCCTATGCATATATTTCACATTCCATATTTTTTTTAAAATCTGTGCATTTTCCTTTAAATTTTAAAATTCTATTTCCAAAATTTATTCTCTGTTTATAGACGTTCACCATTCACTACTGCTCTCAACTTCATTACCCCCATCAACTGCCATCATCCATCCTCTACAATAACAACATTCCATCTGATTGCTTTCAAACAACCACCCATATCACTCAACACCATCTCCTAATTCCTATATAGTACTCCTGCACCTTCACAACTTCACCCACAAAACTTCAAACAACACATCTGATCCACCACCAACCATTCATCCCACTTGCACACAACCAACACAAACCGCAGCAAACAACTTCTGCAATCACTTTCCTCCAAATCCACCCAGCAAATACCAAACATACAACTCCCTCTTCATACACAAACAATGCAGTTCAACCGCCTTATATCCACTCTACAAACTTCACCAAACTATTCTTCAACTTTCATGCAACCAATATTCAAAACTGCACAGAGTGGTGATTCAGGTTGCACTAACAAAGTGGTTGAAAAGAGGTTCAAGAGTGGTAGTTTGTGATGCTTGTTTTGTTGGTTGATGGTTTAAGAGACAGAGGAAGGTTGTTGATTGTGCAGGCGGTGCTTTCGGTTATGACTTTGTGGTTGTATGAGGTTCTGAGAGATGGAAGGTTGTTATGGATTGTTGGGTTGCTGACAGTTTGCAAGTTGGGTTTTTGGTGGTGAGTATTGTGGAACATGTGAGAGGGTCTGTGTTAAGTAGACGGGAGTTATGAAGTTGCTTTCTATTTGTAGGTGATGGTTAGAAATGAGGCACTATTGTAGTGGTGATGGTGGCACTATGCAGTGGAGTAAGAGGCTGGTTATTGGCTGGTGAGGTGTTGGTCGAATGATTTAGGGAGATGTTGACAGAGAGGTAGAAGTGGAACCGGAGGATGGTGAAATATGGCAATGGATTGTGAAAGGAGTTTTGGGGATTGGTTTGTGGACTGAATTTTTGATTGTTTTGGGTGGAAGTGGATGAAGTGTAGGCTCAGGGTGGAGTTTTAAATATGGTTGTGAAAAAAATGCAAATGCCAATAGGAGGGTGAATGAATGCATGTGAACAAAAATATAAATAGTCAATGCAATGAATTTTTTGTATATGATTATGACATTGTTGTATAAGTGGATAAAATTGTTGTTAATGGCGCAAGCTTAGTATAAGGAGAGGGGTAGTGCATAGACATTACTCCGGTGCTACAAAATAGCGCCGTTGTAATGGCAAATTTTTTGGAAACAGTTTGGACTTGACTTGTTGATTTGTTGTTTGACATTCTCTGTCTTCCTTGTTGTTTGTCATTTTGTTTGCATTCAATTACGATTATAGTTAGTTGTTATTTTGCTTGCATTCAATAACTGATTATTACTTTAAATTTTAGAAATTTACTTCCTCACATATTGGTTGATGATGGATAAAAATTGGGTACATCTGCACAGGTAACTATATTATACTAAATATATTTTGAGAGTCAAATCATATATTTTAACGTCAAAATTAATAGTTATTTCATTTTATTAATAGAACTAGTACTGAGTATGAGCAAGGAGCTTGGAAGTTTGTGCATGCTGCATTGAGAATTTCAAGAAATCCAGAAAAGATTTTATGTCCTTGCTTAGATTGTCGAAATCTTTGTCATCAGTATGGGAAGATTGTTGTTGAGCATTTGATTATAAGAGGAATGTGTAACAGCCCGCACCGACCAGAATTCATAAACACTCAACCGATAAGTCAACACAGTATAAAAACAATTTTATATCCACTAACAAGTACGCTCTCATATCTATTAATACGCTCATCTCATTATAGAGTACTACTGACTCTGTTTAATGAGTAATTTCCCCACCAAAGCCTAGGTTGTCGCCAACCTAAGCTCTGATACCAAGTGTGACAGCCCGCAAATCCGTACCCCTTGAATCAACACTATTCTACCTCTATTAGCTCAAGTGGCACAGAATTACGAACCATTAGGGTTAAAGAAGAAGAGATAGAAGAAGAAGAAACTAAACAATATCAGAATCTCACAGTCGCAGCGGAATAAACTATAATAGTAAATATAGAACTTTACACAAAATGAAATCTATAACTGTTTTACATATCATATCATCAGAGTATCTCATACATCAACAATCACAAATCAGACATACCATGCAATCATAGCAGCGGATATATATAGGTACATATATATGTCTCGGACTCCAGCTCCTCTCCTGCTCCATAGCAACCTGACCTGAACATATAATACTCGGTCTGACCCGAGCATTATAATGAAATAACACCCGAGTCAGTCTGGAATACCAGCTGATAATAATGCATCCAAATTGATTATTAAAGTTTCAAAAATCCTTTGAAAACAAAAGCATCTCGTAAGACCACGCCACAAATAAACATGTCGGGTTTTTACCTTACGATAGCTAAAACACTTTTTATAGAAATCCTCTGATATTATAATAGGGTCTATTTACAAATACTTATAAAATAGCCGAAATTGTTACATTCATTAAATTCCAGCTACTAGCCACCGAAGTGGGTAATACAAACAAAACTCGTAAAAGGCTCGTAGGGAAAATGGATTTCCAACAATGACTAGGCACTGGGGTACCACCTGTCACAGTACGGGGCCTAGATCACCGTACCGAGGATTACTCCCTTCATCCCCTGCAACACAAGGCCGGAACCATTCCTTACTGAACAGTCCCGAACAAGATAAACCCCGTGGTTGGCGCGACCAACCACCCACTAAGCCGAAATATATAAGGGACATCTAGACAGGGGAAATATCTTGTCCTGCTTGGGCATGACCCACCTAACCTTGCTGCATATCCCCTGATTTTCAGTCATTCTCATTTGATGAGGCTTGAGGCTAAGCGTTACCTTTAGAACGTTTTCACTTAGAATGCCCATCGCCCACCTGACGATGTTTCGCAAGCATTCGTCCATACAAGTCCGTCCCGGGTTCGAACGGAACCGAAGGCACTACTCCTACTACATCCATTTTGGAAATATCCTCAGGATTAGTAGCGACTAGCCCTTGCACTTCACTGCTCCATCTTCGACTCCAAACATGTTTTTCACACGAAACGTACAAATCGGATCGAAGTGGTTTTCGAGAAATAAATCTCGATCCCGGTCTCTTCGAAACGATCAACGCAGTTGTCCAATATTGATAGTCGGTGATTTAACTATCAATTTATATTCATAAACATCCATAAGCATCCATCACACAATAAATAATTCCCATATTATTTATTTGCCTCAAATATCTTTAAAAGATATATTTTCCAAATTTCCAAAACAATTTGTTTAAGTGAAACGACCCGCAAATCCGTACCCCTTGAGTCAACCCTATTCTACAACAATCAACTCAAGTTGCATAGAATTACGAACCATTTGGATTTAAGAAGAAGAGGTAGAAGAAGAGAAAACAAAATCAACATCAGAATCTAACCATCGCAGCGGAATAAAATATAATAGATAATATATAATCTTTACTCAACATCAAATATTTCTGTTTATATATTACATCATCAGAGTACATCAATCACATATCACATCAATAACATACAAATGGATACACATCAACTCAGAATACACAACTCAAACAGCGGAATATATATATAAACAAGTACGTGTGTTCGTATCGTCATCCAGCTCGTCTCCTGGGCTCCACAGCTTAATATCCTGCATCCTATAATACTCGGTCTGACCCGAGCATTACAGTTAAATAACACCCGAGTCAGTCTGCAATACCAGCGTGAGAAAATCACACCCAATTGATTATTAAGTTTCAAAAATCCTTTGAAAACAAAAGCATCTCGTAAGACCACGCCACAAATAAACATGTCGGGTTTTTACCTTACGATAGCTAAAACAATTTTTATAGAAATCCTCTGATATTATAATAGGGTCTATATACAAATACTTATAAAATAGCCGAAATTGTTACATTCATTAAATTCCAGCTACTAGCCACAAAAGTGGGTAATACAAATAAAACTCGTACAAGGCTCGTAGGGAGAATGGATTTCCAACAATGACTAGGCACTGGGGTACCAACTGTCACAGTACGGGGCCTAGATCACCGTACCGAGGATTACTCCCTTCATCCCCTGCAACACAAGGCCGGAACCATTCCTTACTGAACAGTCCCGAACAAGATAAACCCCATGGTTGGCGCGACCAACCACCCACTAAGCCGAAATAAAAAGGGACATCTAGACAGGGGAATTATCTTGTCCTACTTGGGCATGACCCACCTAACCTTACTGCATATCCCCTGATTTTCAGTCATTCCCATTTGATGAGGCTTGAGGCTAAGCGTTACCTTTAGAACGTTTTCACTTAGAATGCCTATCGTCCACCTGACGATGTTTCGCAAGCATTCGTCCGTACAAGTCCGTCCCGGGTTCGAACGGAACCGAAGGCACTACTCCTACTACATCCATTTTGGATATATCCTCAGGATTAGTAGCGACTAGCCCTTGCACTTCACTGCTCCATCTTCGAATCCAAAATCGTTTACACGAAACGTACAAACCGGATCGAAGTGGTTTTCGAGAAATTAATCTCGATCCCGGTCTCTTCGAAACGATCAACGTATTTGTCCAATATTGATAGTCGGTTATTTAACTATCAACTATATTCACAAAACAACCATCAACCAATAAATAATTTTCCAAATTATTTATTAATCTCAAAAATATCTTCACAAGATATATTTCTATTTTCGATCCTTTGAAAACAGTTTCAAAACCATCTTTCTTTTCAGAATCAACTTTCCCAAATCTTTTCTATCTCCTCTGAAATCACCAAGCACAAAAATAGATTTTTAAAATAATTTTTAAAACACTTTACTTTGAAATATATACTTTAAATCATTTAAGTTAAATTACTTCAATAAATTTGTTAAAAATACATACTATAGGAATATTTGAAAATAAGGTTACTTAATAAAACATAAAACCAGGTTTAAACTTTTTAAAACAAATACTAAATTACTCTGTAAATAATTATTGCTACAATATATTAAAAGGAAATACTTGCTTTAGAAATTAAATATTAGAAATAATAAATTTTACAAAACTTGCTTTCTTTAAACATAACTTTCAAACATTTAATTCATATTTATAAATTTACTTTTAAAAACGTGTACTTGGTCATCCAGAGAGAATTCCAACTTCAAGCACTTAAATCAATTTCCCGAATTGATTTCCAATTCATTCGATTTGAAATAAATTTCTTTACTTGCTCGGTTTATTTCAAAAATTCATTAATTATGGATTTATTATTATTGTCATTATCTTCCGTTTGATTTTAAATCTCTTACCTGAAATATATAAATTCAGGTCTTTCCCAATTCTTCTTTATTCCTTCAAATAATTTAAATCTTTAATTTTAGATAAATGTTTAGTTCTCTTAAATAATAACACTACAGTTTAAAATTTCATTAACTTCCTGTCATTCAAAATTTCCTTTCTATATTCTAGCTTTATTTATTAAAATTTTAAAGGTACTTTATTTTATTTTTTCCATTCATTCTTAAACTTATTTAAATTTTCCATAATTATTTCGCTTACACATCCTCTTCATTTTATTTCCAAAATCCAATTCTTCGTATGTTGATAACTTAGTGCACAGGAATGTGTTCTAGTAAACCATAACATCCAATATCCCAATTATCAATAATGTCAATGATATTCACCATAGAATATAAAATGATCACAACAGGGAGTATTAAATAATTTATATAAATGGTGAGGGGTCCAGTTGGATCCCTCCAACCTGTTTTCCCTGCATCCACAGACGTTAGCATCACATAAAAATGCAAATTCCAAATATATACCATACTACAGCACATAAATCAATTCAACCATTTCGAGCAATTATTTAAATTTAATCATTTAAAATTTATTTAACTGAGTGAGATTAACTCACCTTTGCTTTTTAATTTGCAATCCATCCAAATCTCGACTTGTTTTCTCCATAGTTTTAAACCTTGTATAACATTTATACGGTTTTTATTAATATTTAAACTAATTGAATAAATAGATTTCCAGTCAATAATCTAATAAATTTAGTTTAAGCTACTAACTAAAATTTTAAACTAATTTCCTTTATCATAAAATATTTTTGCAACTAAAAAAAAAATTAATGAGTTTATTCACAAATTTACCTCTATCATATATTGTATTAAAAATAAACAAGTAATATCTCTATATATCTTCTGTTTACTGCAAAAACTTTCACCTTCTAATATATATATATATGTTCAGAAAAAAGAATTGAAAACAAAATCTTTAATTTGCTTAGTTAAAGAATTGAAAGATTTTAATAAACATCTCTTCCTGAAAGATTTATGAATTCTGGATGGATTTGTCACAAGATGATTATTAAAATCTTTAATTACTAATTCAATTAAGTTTTTAACCAAGCAAATGAATTTTAATAAGCTTTTAACTAATCAAATAACCGTCCAGAATTCATAATTACAAATGATTTGTCACAAGATGATTATTAAAATCTTTAATTACTAATTCAATTAAGTTTTTAACTACTTATTAAATTACCATTATTAATTTATTACATACATGATTAACTTTCATTTTAAATTAATTTCCCAAATTTTGTTTCAGCAAAACTTTCAAGATCATCAGAGTTTAAGAACAAATTGTTTAATACTTAATAACATAGATTATGCTTAACATAATTACTTTACTATCATATTACAGCTAACCAATTTTCTGCAAATTCAAACCCGAAGACGCCCACGCGCATACCTCGAGTAGAACTCGAGATAACCCAGCAATTTCACGCGATCCTCTCCTGCCTCTCTTCTTCTCCCCTATTTCTTAATTTAACTGTTTCTCTTTCTCTTCTTTTAAAAACTTAAAGTTTTATTTTATAAACAGTTAAAGACTAATAACAGACGCCTCACTTTCGAACCTGGAATAAGGCTCGAAGCAACACGCGCGCCTACTCGCATTTCACACGAGTAAAAATATACCAAGACCCTTCCTCACGTGCTGACAAACGACACAATTATTTACAAAAGCAGCTACATCCTTTTTCATATTCGGCCACCATAAATAGTAACAAGCCGAAGCCAAATTTTCGACATCACAAAGAAAAAAGGGGTCGAGCTTCTTCGTTCGAAATCAAATCACTTCAGGAAGAGAAAAAAAACAAATAAATGGTGCGCGCGATCGATTCGCGATTCCTCAAGGCCATCGCGAGCATCTGGAAGGGCTTGGGGCCGTGATTCTGGAGTGCAGCAGATCGCGTTTGATTCGAGGGAGGTCGCGAGTTCTTCGTGCTCGCGTGAGGAAGGAGGGTGGTTGGTGAGTTCGCGTACGCGAGGTGATGTCGCTATTTTTGTGGGAGCTCGATTTCGAGCATCTCGAAGTGGTGAGGCGACGGCGACGTCGCGATGGCGGCGTAAGCGACGGCAGTTTCGAGGATGGAGGCATTCGCAGTTGTATGCGATTTGCAGTTCGAACAGTAAGGTAAGAAATATTTTTCTTTAATTTAATTTAAATTTCTATGCAGTTCGAAAAAGAAAGAAAATGAAGATATATGCATAAATTTGTTTTACAGTAAGTATAAATATATATAAAATGATTTGGGAATCTATTTTGGATTTGGGAAAAAGAAAAAAATTATTATCAACTGAAAGGCAACATTTTTCTTTATTTGCTGTATTTCAGTTAAAAGATGCATATAAACAGTAAAATACAATTTGATTTATAAAAAATACTTGCAAGAAATAAATTGGTTTAATTTACTCATTTACTTATTTAGTTATTAATAATATTTATTACAGAAAATTTGTTTAAAATAAGTTATTAGCCCACATTAAACTATTAGTTAAGTAAATGAAAAAAAATTTGTAAAGGAAAAATTAGTTCAAAATAAAACCACCGAAAGTTTACACTAATCGAATGAAATTGATTTATTCGATTTGTTTCGAATGTTAATAAATTTATATAATTGTGATACAAGGTATAAATCAAGAAAAATCGAGTCAGGATGGCAATGGACTGCAAATAAAAAGCTAAGGTGAGAACTTCTCACTCAAAAAGGGTTTATTTAAATTTTAAATAGTTAGATTTAAAATTTGTTGATTGTGTGTTTGCTTGCTTGATTGTGATAGTATATATAGTAGTATATATAGCAATATATATATATATATATATATATATATATTGGCATATGTATATATTGCAGTTGATTGAATTCCCGCATTATATAGCGGATGAGACCCTATCGCGCCGCCTATTAAGCGGATAATATTTTATAAATCCCATATACCGCGATATTCCACCTCGAAGTGGAATGGGTATTGTGCTAATGTCTTTGGATGCAGGGAAACAGGTTAGAGGGATCCAACTGGATTCCTCACATTGATTGAATTTATTTATGTTGTGATGTGATACGTTATTAAAGATTTTAATAAAACCGTCCAGAATTTGCTTAGTTAAAATTCGCCAGACATCGCGAGGTCCTCCAGAATTCTGGACGGTTTTATTAAAATCTTTAATAACGTATCTTTAATAACGTATCACTCTGTTTAAACTGACCAGAATTCATAAACACTCAACCGATAAGTCAACACAGTATAAAAACAATTTTATATCCACTTACAAGTACGCTCTCATATCTATTAATACGCTCATCTCATTATAGAGTACTACTGACTCTGTTTAATGAGTAATTTCCCCACCAAAGCCTAGGTTGTCGCCAACCTAAGCTCTGATACCAAGTGTGACAGCCCGCAAATCCGTACCCCTTGAATCAACACTATTCTACCTCTATTAACTCAAGTGGCACAGAATTATGAACCATTAGGGTTAAAGAAGAAGAGATAGAAGAAGAAGAAACTAAACAATATCAGAATCTCACAGTCGCAGCGGAATAAACTATAATAGTAAATATAGAACTTTACACAAAATGAAATCTATAACTGTTTTACATATCATATCATCAGAGTATCTCATACATCAACAATCACAAATCAGACATACCATGCAATCATAGCAGCGGATATATATAGGTACATATATATGTCTCGGACTCCAGCTCCTCTCCTGCTCCATAGCAACCTGACCTGAACATATAATACTCGGTCTGACCCGAGCATTATAATGAAATAACACCCGAGTCAGTCTGGAATACCAGCTGATAATAATGCATCCAAATTGATTATTAAAGTTTCAAAAATCCTTTGAAAACAAAAGCATCTCGTAAGACCACGCCACAAATAAACATGTCGGGTTTTTACCTTACGATAGCTAAAACACTTTTTATAGAAATCCTCTGATATTATAATAGGGTCTATTTACAAATACTTATAAAATAGCCGAAATTGTTACATTCATTAAATTCCAGCTACTAGCCACCGAAGTGGGTAATACAAACAAAACTCGTAAAAGGCTCGTAGGGAAAATGGATTTCCAACAATGACTAGGCATTGGGGTACCACCTGTCACAGTACGGGGCCTAGATCACCGTACCGAGGATTACTCCCTTCATCCCCTGCAACACAAGGCCGGAACCATTCCTTACTGAACAGTCCCGAACAAGATAAACCCCGTGGTTGGCGCGACCAACCACCCACTAAGCCGAAATATATAAGGGACATCTAGACAAGGGAAATATCTTGTCCTGCTTGGGCATGACACACCTAACCTTGCTGCATATCCCCTGATTTTCAGTCATTCCCATTTGATGAGGCTTAAGGCTAAGCGTTACCTTTAGAACGTTTTCACTTAGAATGCCCATCGTCCACCTGACGATGTTTCGCAAGCATTCGTCCATACAAGTCCGTCCCGGGTTCGAACGGAACCGAAGGCACTACTCCTACTACATCCATTTTGGAAATATCCTCAGGATTAGTAGCGACTAGCCCTTGCACTTCACTGCTCCATCTTCGACTCCAAACACGTTTTTCGCACGAAACGTACAAATCAGATCGAAGTGGTTTTCGAGAAATAAATCTCGATCCTGGTCTCTTCAAAACGATCAACGCAGTTGTCCAATATTGATAGTTGGTGATTTAACTATCAATTTATATTCATAAACATACATAAGCATCCATCACACAATAAATAATTCCCATATTATTTATTTGCCTCAAATATCTTTAAAAGATATATTTTCCAAATTTCTAAAACCCATTTGAAAACAATTTCCCAAAGTTCTTCCTTTACAAGTTAAATCCTTTGCCATATATTTCCATTGGAATAACCAAGTTCAAAACATTTAGATTTAAAACAGTAAAATTACTTTATTCTGAAATCTACTTTAAAATAGGTACATTTACTACTAGTTATTTACTAAAAATATAGTTCCAAAATTTTTAAAGTAAACCATTTATTAGGATATAAATCTTGATTTTAAATAAGGGTTCTAGTTTAAACTAGACTTATAAGTAGAGTTTTTAAAAAGGCTAATACAAATTTCAATAACTTAGTTCAAAACTAGTCTTTTGAACAAATCCATTTGTAAAAATAATTATTAAGATATTTATAAAATTTACTATTGATAATTTATAAATAGTTACTTTTGAAAATAAAAATTTCCAAAACACTCTTTTAACAAGTTTGAAGTTTCTAAAACTTTCTTTTTATAAAATCTGTTTAAAACTCGAACTTGGTTTTTCCCAAGAAATCTCATTCCCAATTAAGCATCCAAGAAGGTCCTTCTTATAAATTCAGTCAATTTATTTCAATTCAGGGTTACGTTTTAATAACATAAAGTTAATTTCACATTTATCAACTGATAACGTTTCTCCTCGTTATCATTCCAAATTTACAAATTTCAATTTTCATTCCAAATAGATTTCATATTTTAATTCCTTTAAATTCGTTATTTAACAATATCTTTTATTTCTCTAAAATTCAATTTATCCATTTATAATTAAATTCTGAATTTCTAGTTTATCCAAACATATTCTTTATTTCTTAAAGCCCAAATTTTATTCCTTTAAATTCTTTATATAACCATTTCTTTTATTTTCTTAAATCCCAATTAATCCCGTTTACAATTAAAAATTCAGGATTTATATTTATTTCAACAATATCACCGTACAATTTAAACTCAGATTTATCAATCACAATATGAAAACAGATCACAACATCAATTATAAAGATAATTATTGTAATATGAGGAATCCAGTTGGATCCCTCCAACCTGTTTTTTCCTGCATCCACAAATATTAGCACAACGCATATATATAGATATCAATCCAGACTAATAAGAACAATAATATACAACCAATCACACAGATATTTAAATATTTATTATTTAAATCAGCCAATATCCAGATGTGAGTGAGAATAACTCACCTTGAGTTTCGGCGAGCGTTCGAAATTTAAATTAAACCGAACGACGTTCGATTTAACTCATATTTCTACTTGCCCGGAACGTCTCCGGATCTGCACCGTCACGTAGCACTCGTTTCTGTGAGTCCGTCGCCGCGAATTTCGTTAAATTCTGATAACGTACGAATGAGTTACGATCTTAAAAAGTTTTGAATATAAATTTAAAACAATTTCTTATTTTTCTCTAAACAAGATATACCCAGAACCAAATCGTGGCCCTACACAGCATCACGAAATCACGGCCATCTCAAGGGGAGTCTTCTCCTTCGTCACATGCACGCAAAAGAACCCAACATCCATCACCTAGGGTTTCGAACTGCACCTACTACGGTCGACTCGAGCACGATCAGGCGTCGCCACCACACGCGCCCTCCCCTCCTCCATCTTCGGCCGCAAGGTGGTGAAACTCGGTGCCTCCCTCCTCCCTCTATTTCAAACGAAACGGCAGTACTTCTAGGGCGAAAAACCATCAATCTAACAAGCCAAACGCGATCTTGACCGTTGGCTTAGTAGATCCAACTGCCCTCTCCGCTTTTCCAGTAGAAAGTTTTCGAAAAAGGTTGATAGATTGGTCAGAAATTGGAGGAGAATGGTGGTTGTTTTCAGCCATTAATAGATAATTGCGGCGGCCGGTGGAAAGTAATTAGGGTTGGAGATATTTAATATAAATATATAATAGTTTAATATTATTTAATTAATATAATTTCTCGATTTAACCGTTAATGCAAACGACTTCCAAACTACGCGATTCGACAGGCGATTTTAGGGTTTTTCCACGTTCCGGACACAATGAAATAGGTTTCGTAAGCTAATTCGGTCATACGTGCGAGTTACAAAATTAAACGATCAATTTAAAATTAAATCGATTAAAACGATTTCGATGCGTTTTGAGCTGCCACGGTCAAACGACAACTCCGATTGCTACGAAAATTGAAATCCGATAATAACTAACTATTACGGATCTAATGGAACTGGTTTCGTTGAATTCCGAGACTGTGCCCTGGAAGGCTATTTCAACTCGTCCATTTAATCGAGCAAATTTCCGAAATTGTCGAAATCACTTGAAAATTCACTTTTAACATTCTTATTAACTTAACAATAAATCATATGAAATTTATAATTACATTAAAAATCATTCTGGCTCATTCTGGACTAAAATCTAATTAAATTGCATTTTAATAATATTAAATTCATTTTTAAATTAATATAAAATCCCAAATATTAATTTATCAACGTTAAAATTCATCTAAAAATCCAACCACGCTATTTACACTCTAATAACTCAAAATAAATTTTTACAACCATTTTCATCACTATTTACATCTAGATTCCCGAATTATTCTCAGTCCAATATTAAATTACTATTATTCAATTTCAAATTAAATGTCCACATTAGAAATTTTAACTTGTTATTTCAGTTTAAACCAATTCTTTTTAGTTCAAAATAAATCTTGAACTCATAGTAAACATGTAAAATGAATTAAATGTTCACAAATCCCGTGTTAAAAATTCCGGGATGTTACAGAATGGATCCGCTATACAAGGATGGTAGGTGGTACAATCATGGCGAATAAATAACTATAAGCAAAGATATCGAGTCTAATGACACTTATGATTTACTCAAAGCCATTCATTATGAAGATGAAGATTTCATTAATCATACATATTCCGACGATGATAAAGATGAAGATAGCGCACAGAAACGAGAGGAGGATTTATTAAAAAACTTGGAGGATGCCGAAACCCCGTTGTATCCTGGTTGTACCGATCAAACAAAATTATCTTCCACTATTGCCTTATATAATCTAAAATGTGAGACTGGGTTATCCGATAATGGATTCGATAAACTTCTAAATGTGCAACAACTATTGTTGCCAAAGGATAACGTACTTCCTAGGAATATTTACGAGGTGAAAAAATTTCTCAAAGTATTCGATAAGGGTTTTGAGAAAATTCATGCTTGTCAGAATGATTGTTGTCTCTTTAGAAGAGAGTACAAAGATTTGGATAGTTGTCCAAAATGTGGGTTTTCGAGATGGAAGAGGAACGAACGTACAAATGAAATTATGCATGGTATTCCGGTTAAAGTTTTGAGGTATTTTCCATTCATTCCAAGATTCAGAAGAATGTTTAGATCTCAAAAAATAGCAGAAGATTTAAGATGGCATTTTAACAATACAAGTAATGATGGAAAAATGCGTCATCCTGTTGATTCTATAACATGGAATGTGGTAGATGAGAAATGGGAATCGTTTGCAGCGGATCCACGCAACCTAAGGCTTGGCCTTGCTACTGATGGTTTTAATCCATTTTTGACATTGAGTTCCAAATATAGTTGTTGGCCCGTGATGCTAGTGTCATACAATCTCTCGCCACTGTTATGCATGAAAAAAGAAAATATCATGTTAACATTGTTGATCTCTGGTCCAAAGCAACCAAGAAATGATATAGATATATATTTGGCACCATTGGTAGAAGATCTGCAACACTTATGGATTAATGGAGTTCAAACTTATGATGCATTTAGTAGATCTCTTTTTACTATGAGAGCAATTTTACTATGGACGATTAATGACTTTCCTGCATATGGTAATCTAGCTGGATGTTGTGTGAAAGGTAAAAAAGGTTGTCCATTATGCGGTGTCAGCACTCATCATCGATGGTTGAAGTATAGTCGGAAAAATGTCTACATGGGTCATAGGAGATTCTTACCACCATCGGATTCGTTGAGAAAACAAAAATCCTGGTTTGATAACACTATAGAAAATGGTCGTAGACCTAGAATTTTAACCGGAAGAAACATCTCTATCATTTTGAAAAACTTTCCAAATAATTTTGGAAAAATAAAATAAAAATGGAGATAATAACAGCAAGAAAGGGAAGGGTAAAAAGAAGCCAACTAAGAAGCAGTATAGTAAGAAAAGAAAAAATTCTACTTTCAAACAAGATGATGATCCTGCAAAAATAGAGCTATCAAGATGGAAAAAACGATCAATATTCTTTGATTTACCATATTGGGAGGTTAGTGCTATTATTTTTTAATGAATTAATTATATATATATATATATATCAATGAAGTATAACAATATTATTTTTGTAGGAACTTCCCTTGTGTCATAATGTAGACGTAATGCATGTAGAAAAAAATGTTGGTGAAAGCATAATAGCGACGATGTTGCATGATAGCAAATCAAAAGACGGAATTAATTCTAGAAAAGATTTGGAAGATTGGAGAATCAGGCATGGCCTTTTTGCACAAGCTCATGGGAAAAAAACATATCTTCCACCATCTCCGTATACATTGTCCAATTTGGAGAAAAAAACATTTTGCCAAAGGTTATATGATTTCAAGGGACCTGATGGCTATTGCTCAAATTTTAGAAGTTCTGTGTCATTGGAGGATTGTAAAATTATCGGCATGAAGTCACATGACTACCATGTTCTAATGCAACAGTTATTACCAGTTGCAATAAGAGGATTGTTGCCGAAAAAGCCAAGGAGGACAATAATTCGTTTATGTTCGTTTTTCAATAAATTATGCTAGCGTGTTCTTGATAAAGAAAAATTGCAGCAACTTGATGATGAAATTATTATAATTTTGTGTGAAATTGAACGATATTTTCCACCTTCTTTCTTTGATATAATGATACACTTGACCGTTCATCTTGAAAGGGAAGCCCGATTGTGTGGACCGGTTCATTTCCGTTGGATGTACCCTTTTGAACGATATATGAAGACACTTAAACATTATGTAAGAAATCATGCACGTCCCGAGGGTTGTATTGCAGAATCCTATCTTGCAGAAGAGTGCATGAGATTTTTTAGTGAATTTTTAAAGAAATCAATACAAATAGAGGAGAAGGAAGTCTGAAATGAAGATTATGAAGATGATTCCATACTCGAAGGACGACCAATTTCAGCTTGTAAAACAATTACATTGTCCGCCAATGAGAAACAGATTGCACATTTGGCTGTGTTAATGAATATGACTGTAGTGGAACCATTTCTAGAGTACGTAACTTTTACAATTTGTTATTACCGTTTCATACAATTTGTACCAGCAAATACAACTTGGTAATTTTTTTTGTGCTACAATAGTTTGCATTTGGAGGAGTTACAACACTCAAACAAGCGCATGGAAAAAAATGCAACTTTACTTTGGAAAACCCATACAGATAACTTTGCCGATTGGATTAAAAAGAAGGTGAGTGAAATTTTGAAATATTATCTCATTAACTTTAGATTTATTATTATTGAGATCCATTTTAAATAGCTATTTTTTTATAGATACCTATTGATTCAAAGGACCATGACAAGATGTTAAAATGGATTGCATATGGTCCGAGGAGTAGTGCATTATCCTGTAGTGGATATATCATTAATGGACAACGTTTTCACACAAAAGACATTGAGAGAGAAACTCAAAATAGTGGGGTCACTTACGATGCGACTACTATGTGTAGAGCAAGTGCAAAAGATACTTCTCAAGTAGTTGATGTTGTTACTTATTATGGGATATTGACTGATATAATTTTGTTAGATTATCATCATTTTTATGTTCCTGTCTTTAAATTTCATTGGGCAAACATAGGAAATGGTGTGAAGGTAGAAGATGGATTCACCCTTGTTAACTTACATCAAAACCAAGCCTCATTTTCAAAAGATCCATATATTCTTGCATCTCAAGCGAAACAAATTTTTTATTCAAGAGAAGACGATTCTTCTAATTGGTATGTTGTGATGAAGGCGCCATCAAGAGGTTTTCATGAGATAGATATAGACGAACCATTTGAGGAAGTTAGCTTTGCTATGGAGAATTACGAAGATATTGACATGGATGTTGATGATTTTATTGAGGATATTAGTTATGTTAGGGAAGATTGTGAAGGCATATTTGAGTAGTTCAATTATTTTGCTATCTAGTTTTAATTCTATTAGACTTTACTCTTATCTTCTTTGGTTAAGTAATATGTTTGTATGTAGTGACTTGTTTTTCATATCTATTTTTTGGAAATTAACCATGTTGATATAGGTCTTTAATTATTTCATATTCCATATTTTGGTATCCTAAATATTGTTTTCATTCTACAAAACTAGACTGTTGAGACATGTGCGTATCCACTTTTGTATTTGAAATTTTGATTGAAACTCTGAAGGGTGGCCCTATAATTGATACAAATATTTTCATTTAAGTTGAGTTTTTATTCTAATTTATCTTAAGAAATATTGTAACCTTTGTTAAGTTGAAGCAAAAATATTTAGTTATTTAATTTAATAGATTGTACAAAATCGAAAAATCACAGGATTAATTAGTATTATATAATATAATATCACAAAGGTATTAAAGTTAAAATCAATTTTGAATTACTTAGAATTAAAATTGAAATACTTAAAATCATTTGTTGAAACAAAATTAAACAACATAAAGTTTAAAATTTTTAACTTTATAAAGTGGCAAGCGCATGTGTACTAGGGGTCAGATACGTGCATATTGTTTATCAAACGTTCAAATCCGTATTATTAGTAGAAAAAATTACTGATTATGGTTGTAATATTGTAAATGTGTGCCGTGGTCCATAATTTCAGTAGAAGATGCTTTAATATGAGGGTTTTTTTTTTCACCATAGCACAAATATATATTCTATATTTGGTCATTATTAAAATATCCGAAAAGGGAATAAGAACAACAAAGAAGGCCATATTATCAGACTGACCACTGTGGGTCTGCTGCAGTACCTGCTTTTTTAAGAGGGAGATGCTTTATTTTTGCTTCATATCTATACAGGAAATGAAGAGGATTACTCGAAACCAGAAAAAAGCAAAAGAGGCTGAAATTGCACCCAAGGAGTCTAATGAACATAATAAGCATGTTGAAGACAACAACGTTCAAAATGAAGACAACAACGTTCAAATTGAAGATAATCGACATTTAGTTGAAGGCAATAATCAAAATAAAGACAATCTTTGTGCACTTGAAGACAATACAATGCAAAATGAACACAATGTGGAAGACATGATGGAAACCGATAGACCTATTCAAGATGTGAGCAAAAATTTAGTTCGGAAAAGAATTGCTAGAGGTCCTACTAAAATGAAGAGACTTCCTTCAAATTTCGCAAATCAGGTTGAAGTTGAATTTAATGAGAGTGGCATTCCAATAGGAGAATGGTCAATCCACTTATCTTCTTATCTAGGGCCACTCGTACGAGAGCATGTTCCAGTCACGCTTGCTGATTGGAGACATCTTGGTGATGATTTGAAAGCCGTTTTATGGGATTGCATTCAGGTATATTTATTTATAGTGATAGTGTCTTTACATCATTCCATCTCAGTTCACATGTACATGAGGAAATAAAAGTGAGAAATTAGTTACAAGGTCCCCCTATCATTTTACAGATGTGCAAAAGTGTACTTCAACTTATTTTGCTCTGCATATATTCTGTATTTGTTTATTGTTTCACACTTATTTTCCCAGGCTGCATTTGCTTCTGTCATTTAGAACAACAGCCATATAAGTAAACTGGACATCACAAGTGCAAACATAATAATATTCAAAAGAAAAAAATTAAGGCAGTACACCATGATTAGGTTGCATTTTTTTTAAACATAGCTGTCCTTGTTAGGAGTTTAATCACAAAATCTGAATATGTACAGTCTGGACATCTCATGTTTCAAAACATCTCATGTTAGGGGGTATTTTCTCCCCTGTATGTTGGACTTTGATCAGACGTTGAAACATGAGTTTTTAGATCGAGAGGAAGGCATATTTTGAGGGTTAACATAGCATTTACTTAAAAGCAATGTGACATATTGATATGGTCTGTTTGATCCATCTGCTATTAGGGACTGTATGCTGTTTGCAGATGTTTGCTTTCACATAATTCGTTAAAAATAAGCCTTTTATTTTTACCATGTTTGTACGTATTCTTTTAAATTTTGTGTTATTTATAATGCATTTAAAGCATAGTAGATTGTATGTCTGAATTCAAAGTTAATAAAAATTGTTTAGGCTAAGTTGAAAATCTTACTTTGAAAAGGAACAATTGTAGTTGAGGTTATTTTTGGATTCCAGCATCAACACTCATTTTCTTTAAAAATAAAATAAAAATGCAATATTTTTGGACTGGTGAAACGTGAAATAGAGTTTGTACAGATAACATGGCACTTCAAAATAGAATGTATCAGCATATATCAGTATATTTTAGCATAATAGAATGTATCAACATATATCAGTATATTTTATACCTGAATGATATAAAACATAAAAGGACGAAGAAAAAAAAACCTGTGATTTCCAATTTCATGATATCATATTTCATTACATCATTCCAGCAACATTTATTTAAGGAATATGGGTTTAAATTTGATATCTATCTGCACAAAGTTTCAGCTCTGCACACAGTTTCATCAATCCGCTATGTCTTCTCATTTAATATTTGATTTATTTACGAATGTGCTAATTTCGCTTCAACCAATTAATGGATACAAACTAGATTTAAGGTGGATGAGGAATGGCAAAAGGTCTCTATATTTCAGCAAATGGGTTGTATTTTTAGGTGTTTTAAATGTAGATTAGTTAATCAATTAGTAAAAGCAAAGTCAAAGGAGGAAAGACTTCAGCTGAAACCAGATAATATTGGAAGTATGACGGAGTGGAATGATTTTATCAGCTTGAAACCTAGTTCAAAATTTAAGGTAAATTACATCTAATTGGTCATTCTTTCAGTGAATAAGATAACTTTTTGATGTATTTTTATTTTTTTAACTCAGATAAAAAGTGACATATACAAGGCTTTCAGATGCAAGCAAGTGCCACACACATGTAGCCGTAAAGGAATGGCTCGATTAGCTGCGGATATGGTGAGAATTGTCCTATTCAATTTTTGTCACGCCATCTATTTCTATAGTTATGACAATTGTTTTATTCAATTTTTGTAAATGTAGAAAAAAGAGAGTTCCAATCCCTCTTCCATTTCTAGAACTCATGTTTGGATTAGATCTCACACTCGAAAAAATGGCGAACCAGTGAGTTTGGCCGTTCAAAATAAAATAGTATGTGCTTTTGTTTCAATTTGATTATTATCAAATCACTTTAGAGTGTAATAATTATGGAAATTATAATAAATGTTAACATTTGCAGGAGCAAATTAAAAAAATTAAAACGCTTTCACAATCCAGCTCAAATACTAATGTGAGAGAAGATGCTCTTCCAGTAATGCTGGGACAGATAGACCCGAACGATTAAGAGGAATGGGAAGAAGCATGACCTACACCAAGTTTATTGTGGCACAAGCTAATAAAAAACAAGAAACGTAACTTCAAAATAGAGTAAGCGATTTGGAGAAGACGGTGCTAATGCTACAAAATAAGGTAGATTTTATGCACTGATCAGTGCATACCCAGTTTGCACTTATCAATTTAAAACTAGGTTCACACTAAATTAGTGCAAAAAAATAGAATTGGTCAATGCAAATTAGATTTGCGCAGACCAGTTCAAACTAGGTTACAATGAGTAGCGTGAACAGTTTGCACCGACCAATGAAAATCTTTTTGCACTGACCAGTACGAAAAGCATATACTGTTATATTTAGATTATTGAACTAGGATTAAAATTTGCAGACTGGAATTATAGAGGAAAACTAAAGTTCTTGGATTTGAGATTCATTCTCAGTAATCTTTAAAATCTGGACATATGATGGTCACCCGTATTAACTAATATAGTGAGATTTCTTTGAAAATCGTGTATCCTTTTATTAAATCTTCTGCAATGTACAAGGAAGGTTTGTCTTCCTCCTTCATAAGTTGCTTGATGATTTCCAATTTTAGTACTTTCAGCGATATTTCAATAACATAAGGGTGACAATTGGATTTCTGAACGATGACTATATCCATGTTTTTGTCAAGTATACCCATATTATTATTAAGTTTTTTCATTTATACCCTTGCTTGGTAAAAATTGATTCATAAAAAAAAGAAAAAAAAAAGAAACCTTATGAAAAAAAAAACAGGATAAGAGGAATAAAAGAAGAAAAACAGGATGAGAGGTATAAAACGATGTGTGGATGACATAAAGAGCAATTTTACCATAATTACTTTTTGAAATTTCGAGGGCTACTCAGCTAACTCTATGGGTTTAAATAGAATTTAGCCAAATTATATATGATAGCTGAATCCCTGTTTATTAAAAATATTTCTAGACTCCTATGTTAACTCATGTTTATTTTTCATCTTTTATCCAATTTACATTCATTCTCATTTTATATTAAATTCACATCCATCTATATCATAATATGTTTCCTTCAAAGAAGAATCAATTTTATTTTGAGATATTAATTTCCAATTTTACAAGCACTTGCTGAATTACCGGTAAATACAACTACTGGATATGCTGTAAACAGAGGCTGATTTTGCTAATCAAATATAACAGTATATGTTTTTTATTAATATGATGGTAATGAAATATCTATAGTTTGTCATACCTGCAGTTTGAAAAATTGAACTAAATTTATATCATATAGTGTTGTAAGAGAATATGACAAGCTTTACACTAAATAACAACAGGTATGGCAAACTGCAGGTATGACAAGCTAAATTTATACGCTACAGGTATGACAAACTGCAGGTATCTCTGTTGTTATTTAGTGACAATTTTTCAAACTGCAGGTATGGCAAACTGCAGTTAGATGCATTTATTTAGTTTGCATTTATATCTATGAGATATAAATTTAGTTCAATTTTTCAATTTGTCTGTTGTTTATTAAAATGTGAACAAATTGTAAATTGTGAGTTATAAATTTAATTCATTTTAAATTGAATTGTGAGTTATAAAACACAACACAGACACACACACAACACAGACACACACAATACAACATAGACACAAACACACACAACCACACTGCTGCGGCACATTCTGCTACCCATACATGCATAGAATGAAAGCAATTCTGTAAGTTATTTATTAATTTTTTTAACAGTATATTTTTGTTTTGATTCAGCTAATGCAGCAATCAAGAAAGGACGAGCAACCAAGAAGGGTCGAAGATGAGAATGCGTCTCAAGCGGTAAAGTTATTTATATTATTTGTGTGACATCATTTGAATTTGAGTTTGAATTTTTAGTTAAGTATTTAGCGTGATTGTTTTTGATTAATTTTAGAACAAGTATGACAACACAAATGCCCACTGTGATTTATTGGATTGGACTGGGGTTGATGAAGTAGTTGCTGAAGGAAGAGTTCTTTCAACTGATCCGAAAGTGCTTGTATATAACATCCCTCTTGGACCGAAAACCATGAAAATTTTGATAGTTATTCCAAAGAAATTAGATGCTTTCTTATGGAGGTCTACACCTAAGATGCTCTCACATATTGGAGAAGCTAAGAATGAGATAGTAGCATGGCCATCTGATAGAGTTGTTTTGCACACGATGAGTCACTTTGAAAAGGATGACATTTTGGTAAACTTAATTTTTTTTTATTTATTCGGTACCTTTATGAATTGAATACAAAATTTATACTTTATTTTGTTTTCATATGTTCTAATTTGTTTTTATAGAGTAATAGTGGCAGTACAAATATCAAATGCAAGCTGTATGATTGGACCAGAAACAAAGAACTAGTTGCTGAAGGAAGGTTTTACTCTAGTGATCCAAGTCAGCTTGTGAATAATATTCCTCTGGGACCATCCGCCGTGCTTGTTTCGATCGATGAGGCCAAAAAACCAGATGCATTCTTGTGGAGACCTCCAGCTGGTATGACATATGTTGGAGAAGCTATTGACAGCAAAATAGCTTGGCCAAAAACAAATGTAGTTGTTGAGAATGTTAATGCTACAACGTCTGCTCATACGGCTAATGTTGTATTATCTTCAACGGTAATGTGTATACTTTACATATTGATTTATCAAAACATATGCAATGACAAGCTTTTATTTTTAGGATCACTTTTATTTTCAAAACTTATTTAAACGGTTTCATTTGTTGCATGACAGAGCGCAAACTCCAAGACAGATATGAAATGCAAGCTGATCAGCGTTCAAGGAGCCAAAGAAGTAATTGCTGAAGGGCGTGTGGCTTCAACCGACCCTAAAGCATTGGTCCATTTTGTTCCACTAGGGGAAAACGCAGTCAAAGTTTGGGTTGATGTTATAAAAGTTCCAAATGCGCCTTTGTGGAGACCTACTTCTTATTTTGAGTTTATTGAAGATGCACTTGGTTCGACGATAGCTTGGCCTTCCACGAATATTATAACCGAATCAACTTCAAGTAAGTATGAACTGTCTTTTTTTTCTTGCGATATAATTTATTATGCTTAGCACATCCTTACCATGGTTGGCTTCCTGTTTACCATGTATGTGGAGTGACATGCGCATAGAACAAATGTAGTATAGAATTAAAATCCCAAAAAAAAAAAGAAATAGCTGTAAATGGATGTGGGTCATTATTTGAAGTGAGTTTTGGTTGGTGGAGTGTTTCTGGTTGTATTGGTTGGTCGGAGAGGTACAGGTTGGAGTTTGGTTTTTTTTGGATGGGGATGTTTTGCATGGTAGAATGTTGTAAGTATATGTATGAAATATTGTTTTGAGGAGTGACTGTCTTGATTGTGCTGGCAGTGGTGTTTCTTTCTCTTAGTTGTAGTGGCTGATGTCGATGTGGTGGATGCAGATGTGAGGGGGAGGGTAGGAGATATAGATTAAGGCGACTGGATGTTTCAGGAAAGTGGAAGGGGTGAGTTGAAGTTGATGTTGATTGTAGAGGTTGGGTAATGTGGATTGTGTTGGTGTGTGAATATTGGGGAAGTTGAAGGTGGTCAAAGACTGGAGGGGGGTGCTTGGCTGTTGGTTATTGTGTAGTGGAGTGTAAGAAGTGACAGGCGGGGGGCAGAGGTGGTTGATCAAGTTATAAGAAGAGATGATGGCAGTTCAATGGCGATGCTTGGTTGATGTTTGATGAACTACGGTTGGTGGTAGTTTGCGCAGGGGAGATAGGTGTTTGTATTTGATGTATGGTGTTTCACAGAGTGGTTTTGGCAATGTGGTTGTGGAGGATGGATATTGGAAGCTGATGATCAGTAGCAGTTGCTTTTGAAGGCACAGTTATGATGGAATGAAGTGGGGTGATTGTGAGTAGTGGGGGAAGTGAGATAGTGAAGATAAGTTGGGGTGGATTGAATGGAACAGTTAGGAAGAGGATCATAAGGGAAATGGATCAGAATGTCTTTGTTGATGACTGTGATGTGCTGTATGAACTGGGCAGTGGTGAAGTGACGTAGGAAGCAATGTTGTATGCAGTGTTAATAGTAAAGCAGGGGGTGTTTGCTGACTGAGGAGATGTTAGTGGCCAGTCAGTGTTGGTTATAGGAGGTCAGTGTATCATCAGCAAGAGGAAATGGTTGTTTTGGTAGTTGAGGTGAGTGTAGTGGTGTTAGAGGAGGAATAGAGATGATGCAACAGTATTGATTGAAGGAGATGATGAATGACAGTGATGTAGAGGTAGTAAGGTTTGATTAGCAGTAGGAGAGTGGCTTGTGATTGTAGAGGATTTTATCAGAAGAGATAATGGCAGTGGCTTGATGATGCGACAGAATTGATGGGTAGAGGTTGTGACAGAGAGGTTTGCTGATGGGGGAGTGAAGTTGTAGTGGATGATGTAGTGCTGCAACGTATTGTTGTGATGTTGGTCAGGCAATATGGAACAAGCAGTAATTTGATGTTGTACCTGGTAGTGCTGCAAGCAGTGATGGTTGAGGAGTAGTGAATTGATGTTTGTGGTTGTGGTCAGGTATAGTTTGAGTTGTTATGTGTAGGGAAGGGTGATGGCTGATGGTGGTTGATATAAGATAAATAAATCTCAATTATTTGAACTGAAAGATCCATAATTCAAGTTTGCATAATTTAGCATGAATACAAGGGATTAGTTAAAAAAAAGTTACTAATAAAATTGAAGATATATCGCAAGTTGTTAATCTTACATGTAACTTGTGAGCAGCAGTCAAAAATGTATATTGGCAACGTGGAAAAGAAGAGAGTGCATTGGTGAATCCAAACTAGATCATGTATGGTGAAGCTTCTTTCCAAATTAATAACAAATAGAAATGGGTTGCCACATGATAACAACTTAACAAGATGTACAAAGTAGGCTCATAAAAAAGATACCAAAAACATGTTACATAGCACATATTCTTCCGATAGAGGCGCGTTCAATGTTAACATTTTCACTCTTAGTTATGAATTTATTAACATGTTTTTTAAATGTTTTTTCTTGCAAGAATTACCTATTAACATGTTTTTTCTTACATCTTCGCAGTTTCAAAGTGAGCATGCTTATGTAATTTGACTGACTTAGCTAGTGGAGGTTGAATTGTTGAAGAGGATTAGCTTGGACTCTCACAACTCATATTTTGCTTAATTTAATATGCTATTTATGTAAAACAATGTTACTATCATATATGCTTACAACATTATGTATGAAATATACGATTATCGTTTATTTTGAGTATGGAGTTAGCGCAACTTTATTATGTTTAATATAACATGCGAAGATTATATTTATTTATTGTGTTTTTAATTAACTGATATTATCAGATATAAAATTTTATAGCTGGTGGGATGATTGTAAATATAAACTTTTGTGCATGGTATTTTTCATATTTAACAGCGTTTTAAAAACGCTGTAAAAAAGGAAAAACGCTGCAGATGTCAGACAAAGGGAAAACGCTGTGAAACATCCACCCATATGCAGCGTTTGCTTTATGGTGCTAAATGCTCATTTACAAGCTTTTCAAAACGCTGTAAAAAAGTATTGCAGCGTTTATAAAATGTTGTCTAAAGGAAGAAGAAACAATGGGTAAGGACATATTACAGCCATCATTAAAACGCTGTAATAAGAAAACGCTGTAATATGTTGCTAATTTTGCAGCGTTTTAGAAACGTTGTGATATGTCTTGACTCTATTACAGCTTGTCGTTAGAAAGTGTTCTTCATAACGCCGCGAAAGGATTTGACAGCGTTTTTAAAACGCTGCGAAAGACCATTTTTCTTGTAGTGTTTCTTTGATATTATTACTATAAGTGCAAAGTGCAGAAAACATTTCGAAAGTATAATATAAATCTTAGCCAACATACGACCAGTATCGTATGCCTACTTTAGCTACCATCTAAACAGTGGTGACCACCATAAGTAAATGGCAGGTTCTACAACTAAAACCGTACAGGGTTTTGTATCGGGAATTGGATTTCCAACAAATGGTCAGGCCAAGGAACTTCCCATTGCCACATGGGTACGTCTCTAGAAGGACGCCCCGAGAACCTAACCGGATCTCTGCCAACACAAGGCCGGGTTACCCCTAACTGAGTAACTACTGACACGAGTTTGCCATCCCCCAGTCGTAACCGACCTTTCCTGCGATCCCGATAACCAACAACCACAAAGTAATAAATTCGCAGTAACCACATAGGTTAAATATCTGGCCTCCATACCATGATACCACCTCTATCCAGAAGGAAATGAACATACCCTCAGGGGGTGCGATCCCCAGATAACCTTGCCGCATTCTTCCTGTTTTGACCATTACCGGGTTGTGAGGTTCGACGAAGTTTCGTCCACAAAGCTACGCTTTCCACAAAAGCCACGCTTTGATCAACAAATGATTAGCAGCACTCAACATGCCACATTACCAAGTTGGGAATATATTACCGGTAACCTTCAACTACATAACCTCTGAGCTCGTACGTCTCGGAGAAGGGTGTTAAGCTAAGAGAATAAATTCTCCGCCACCAACAGAAATGTATTTGAAAGAAATCTGATTTATATCTCAAATTTTAATGTCAGACATACAATCCATACAAGTCTGTTCTGGGTTCGAACAGAGCCGAAGGCACTTCCGAAGAAGACCTTGCAAATTCGGATAATCCCTAATCACGTCCGGACTTCCCATCACATATGGAGTCTCTATATCGGGGACCAGTCGATGCAAAGACATTCGACGAGTTATCCTTTCGCTTTTGAAAATATTCGGTCTTCACCACCAGTCTTCAAATGCTATCCATAACAGTGTATCATATATTCGGAATGGACTATATGACACTAAGGTCCTCTCCTGGCTAAACCGAATAGTGAACGCAATATTTACAAGAAACATATGGATATTGGGGTCTCAGTTAAGTCACAACTTATAATCCAAAACTTTTCTTTCAAATGGTTTAAAACAAATTACCATTTCTAATCTTTTAAACAAAAGATTCATTTCACAAAGTTCACCCCGTTTCATAAAGATTCATTCATAGATTTCAAAATAATTTCCATTTCAATTGAATTAACTCGTTAAATCTTTAAATCAAGATTTAATTTATAATTTTCAAACTTGTTTCCAAAGATTCATTCATAGCCTTTCAAAACATTTCAATTTTATTTCAAAAAACCTTTCAACACAAATTGGAAGTTCATTAATTATGTGACAGCTTTTATTATTTGAAAACAAATAGTTTTCGTTTCAGAAAAATCCAATTTTATTTGCACGAGTTAAAGCCTTTGAATTATATTCACATTACCAAATCAATACTTTTATAATAGTTTAACCCATATATAACTGGTATAACATCTTTAATCCCTAGTTTCAAATCAAAGAATTCAATTTCAAATTTTGAATTCAAATTTAAATAAAATTATTTAAATCTCAAAGCTTTATTAAGTTATTCAAAAATAAATTTTTATCTTGAAATTCCATTTCAAAAACTTTTCACATTTAACCCGATTCCATTTAAAAACCATTTGAATTCAAATTGTCTATTTAAAAATCATTTCAAAAATCTGTTACTTAATCGATTTCCACGTGAAATCCATATTCGTGTGTGTATGGTGTGGTCCAGGGGTTTAACACAATAGTGCAACATCGTTCAATCATGACAAATCAAATACAACAATATATCTGATAAGCGATATAAACTATAACGCTTATCGTGCATTCACCAATTCACAGATAATATACAAATGTAAATAAATGAATAAATTATACACAGCTCAATCCATAGAACAAAAGATCACAGATCAGATAGGACAACCAATTCAAGGTATCTCATACAATACAATCATTCATAGGTAAGGTCAAGCATTCAAAAATCAACTATAAGCAGAATTAATTTATTGATTAATCCTAATTAATTCAATTTATTTCCAATTAAATTAATGAATTAATTATCCAATCCTGATTAATTAATTACAAACCATTTGGTATAAATAAATTTATCAAACACTTTAATTAATTAAATTATTCTTAATTTATCATATTAATTAAGTTGACCTTGAACCAATTACATAATTAATTAATCCCTTAATTAATTATTTTTAGAAATTAAATCTTTAATTACTTACCATAAAGTAATTACACTTACACAATTGCAAAATTGATTATCATTAATTAATTAATCTAATTGATTATAAAAATAAATCACATAAATTAATTATTTAATAATTTTAGTTAATGACCTTCATTAACTAATAACATTTTTTTAATTACTTTCTAAAGAATTATCTTAGATTAAATCCACTATTAATCATTTCTAGTTATAAATAAATCTAAATTATTTATTTATAAATTAAATAAATCATTCTTTAATTACCTTATAAATTTAATCATTTTTATTACGTTAATTATCTCTAAGATAATTAATTTCTTTATTAATGACTTCATTAATATTCGAGTGTATTTTTAACATTACACTTTAAATTTTAAATTCAAATTAATTTAAAAATACTCTTAATCATTCAAATTATTTAAAACAATTTGAAATTCAAAAACTTCTTTTATTCAAAAACTAAGATTCAAATTTAGATTTAATTCCAGATTTAAAATTAAATTTAAATCTCTATTTTTATTTAAAGCTTTACTATTTAAACCTTTTAAAGTTGTTATAAATAATTTAGTTAAAAAAAACTTTATCTTATATTTAAAATTGAGATTCAAAATTTATTCGAACACAAACTAAATTTTGATTTAAACTTAGTTTAATTATATGTTTCACATTTTAAAAACCCAGGTTTTAAAAAAATTATAAAACTTTCAGGTTTTAAAACCTGTAACTTACTTACCCGAGCCATACAAAAATTTTCCCAAGTCAAAAGCAAACAAACTCGAGCCAAACCCTAAAGAACTCGAGTAAAACTCGAGTAACTTTTCTCGTCCTAAAACAAATCATCAAAACCCACAAATGTTCACCGTGCACATGCACGGGGGTTGTGGATGATTCTCGATGATGATCTTCCCATGTCGGCTGGCATTCCCAAACCCAAACTCAATCGTTAGATTGCCTCCAACTCGTCTCGAAATCGAGTCAAATCCAAAACCTGGAAACGCAACAGGTCCACCCCTTCAAAACCTGAAAAATGACTCGCACGCGAAACTCTGACCACTGGAGTGCCTCCGCCTCCGGCCACGGCTTCGCCTACCTTCCCTCTTGCAATCCTCAAAACCCTATAGCACTCGTGCGCCAGAGAAAACGAACAGACCCAAAACTTCGACCCAGTCAAAACTAGGTTTAGAAACAACAACGAGCAACCCCTATCGCCACCGAACTCTGACCATCCACCTACCATTTTTCCTCCACTCACCAATCGTTCCTCCACCTCCAGAAACAACCATGGCCCTTTCAAACAACTTGATCGCCAGAGGCGACTCAAAACACTTAATTCGATCAAACTTAAACTGCACCTTGAATTCCAAACTAAAAATTTTGATTTTAGTGTTAAATATCATGTTTTAGTTTACGAATTCAAATTCTTATCCTGAATAAATGAATTACTAAGTTTGAATTTTACTTATATATACACTTGCACTGTTATTTTGGTTTACAGAGATATGTGCAAGTTATTAAACCTTGAATTCAAGTATAAACAGAGAATTCATATAGATATAAATACCAACCTACATATTCACAAACATATACACACACACACACACACACACACACACAATAGATCATACTTTTCAAATTGGTTTAAAGTAGTGTTACTCACATGTATTTGCAATGGACAGAGCTTTTTATCGAAACGGGCTTTGATTTTCCCATTAAAATTTTGCTTCTTTGATCTCTGGTTGGTCTGGTGAAATTGTTGTTCAAGTTGTATTGTTGTTTCAAATATGAAATGATGTTTACTCTGGTTTTACTCAGCTCGACTGAAATGAGGAGAAGCTTGATATATAGGAAGAAACTACAGGGTGATAAAATGTTGTTTGTTCAAGTTGTTGCTCATTTCAGTTTTACTCAGCTTTTGTAAGTGAACGGACCGAAATGAAATTGTTTGAAGTATGGAAAGAAGCTACCAGTTGATATCATTTTGTACAGGTGATATCTGGTTTGTACAAGTGATATTATATTTTGTACAAAAGAGGTACAAGATTTTCTTTGCTTTTCTTTTTCAATCTTTGGCCAGAGATCATGGTATGGCGGATGATGATGTTGTATGTACTTATCAATTTGTTTTCTTGTCTTTATTCTTTGACTATGCTGAGATAAATCTCGGCTGATATGATTTGTATTATGCATGTTAAGATATTGGCATTGAATGCCTTGTATAATCTATACTTGAATATTCTTTTGCCTGGTTGCTTTCATACTTTTTCTTAATTTTTCTTGCCTTTGTTTGTTTATATACATAATAGACTTTTGCCTTGTTACTTTCAAGACTTAATATATATAGATAAAGTTGTCTTAGTCTTTGCTATGAATTTTTTTGGCTTAAGTATTTAGTTCCTATTTTTAACACAAGTGCTTATTTTTATTTTCACTTTTATTTTTAACCCAAACTATCAAATACTAAATTTACTAATGTATTTATTTTTATACTTATGTTTATAACCATTATTTGATTTTATACATATGCTTTGATATTTATAAGGTTCATTTTATTTTAAACATTTTTGAAAGACTTCATTTTGAATCTTCAAATCATGGCTTCTTTCAAAACACACATATTTGTATATATTTATAAATAATTTGAAATGATAATTTCTATTTAAAATAAGAATTCATTTGTAAAGACATTTTATTATAAATATTGTTTAAAAATAACTCCTTATTGAATTAAAATTTTTCATAAAAGAAACCATTTCTTTATTAATAAATAACATATTTTATTTGAATTTGGAAAAACTCAAATCAATTTTTCTTTCAATTTCACAATTTTAAATCAAAAATTAATTTAATTATCAATTTAAATTTTATTAAAATCTGGGATCGTTACAGGTCGATGAGGATGTGTATCGACTATCGTAAGCTAAACTAAAAGACGATAAGGAATAAACATCCTTTGCCGAGATTTGGCGATCTGTTTGATCAATTGAGTGGAGCAAGAGTGTTTTCCTAGTTGGATTTGGCGATAAGGTTATATTAGTTGAGAGTAGCAGAAGATGGTATTCCTTTGACTCCATTTTGGACTAGATATGGTTCGTATCTGTAGTTAGTGATGCCATTCAGGTTGACGAATGCACCTTCTTTCCTTGTGGATTTGATGAATCAATTGTTCCAAGAGTATTTGGATAGGTTCACATTGGTGTTTATAGATGACATTTTGATACACTCTAAGGATTAGAGGGAGCATGAAGATCATCTTGGAGCTGTGCTAGAGACGCGGAGGCTGGATCAGCTAAGGCAAAGTTTTTCAAATGTCATTTTTGAAAAAAAGAGGTTAAGTTTCTTAGTCATGTATTTTCAAAGAAATGATCGTCAATCGATCCAGACAAGATCAAAGCTGTGAAAAATTGGAAGAGACCGAGATCAAAAGTTTTCTTGGACTTACTGGCTATTACCGAAGATTCATCAGGGATTACTTGTGGACATCAATGCCTTTGAATAAGCTTTCCAGGAAGGAAGTGAAGTTTGTTTGGTTTGATAAATATGAGGAAGCATTCCTTAAGTTAAAGCATTTGTTGACCAATTCTCTAGTGTTAATAGTTCCAGTGTAACGTTCGCGATTTTTCGTCCACGAAGACCGACATCAGTACGTCCACTATATCAACTGCCGATCAATCGAAAGCCGAAAAACCGTACCGTTAGGGTTTTAGAAAAAGAAAAAGGTAGAAGAAGAGAGAAAAAGAAGCAACAGAAACAGAACAATATTAGAATCTCACAATCGCAGCGGAACAACATATAATAGATAAATGAATAATCTTTTACAAAAGAACTATATCAGTTATTACATCACATCACATCACATTACATTACATCATCAGAATGTACAACAACATACAACAACAAACAGCGGAAAAGAAATACTATATACTAGTGAATACGCAATGCCATCCAGCTTGCCTCCAGCAACTCCTGAATTCCAGAATTATCCTGATAAACCTTACTCTTGACTGCCCGTGTGGAAATTGGTGGGCACCCAGAGTTTAGGAAGGAAAACAATAAACTCCGAGTCAGTCATGTGACTGGCGTGAGAACTAAAACAATTTATTTTTCTTTAAAATCAAAATAGAGGAATATTTTTAAAGTCAATTCGCAATGCTTTTAAAAATGAGACTACCATAAGGCCTCCCGCACACACACACAATGCAAACGCAGAATCGGAGGAGATTTCTCCTTATGATAGTCAAAGATGCTTGATACGCATTAAAAGAGACATTTGATATTATTACTAGTGCATAGTGTAGAAAAATCATTTTTGAAAGTAAAGATATAAATCTTAGCCAGCATAGGCATTCCGCACTTATGCCTACTATAGCTACCATCCAAACAGTGGGGCGCCACCATAAGTGAATGATAGGTTCTACAACTAAAACCGTACAAGATCGTATTGTTTCTTTGGATTTCCAACAAATGGTCAGGCCAAGGAACTTCCCATTGCCACATGGAAACGCCTCTGGAAAGACGCCCCGAGAACCTAGCCGGATCTCTGCCAACACAAGGTCGGGTTACCTTTCAAACTAGGTAACTACTGACACGAATATGTCATCCCCCGATCGTAACCGATCTATCCGAGGATCCTCGATTTCCAACAACCACAAAATTTACAGCAACAACATAGGTTAAGTATCTGGGCTCCATACCATGATACCACCTCTATCCAGAAGGAATGACATACACTAAAGGGGTGCTACCCCCTAATAACCTTGCTGCATCCTTCCTGTTTTGACCATTTCCGGGGTGTGAGGTCCGACGAAGTCTCATCCACAAAGCCACGCTTTACACAAAAGCTGTGCTTTGGGTCAATCAAATGATCATAGAAATGATCACAAAGATAAACGATCAAACAGATGATCATATCACAAATGATCAAACAATGATCATTTCACAGCAACACTCAGCATGTCACACTACCAAATTGGGAGTATATCACTAATAACCTTCAACTACATAACCTCTGAGCTCGTATGTCTCAGAGAAGGGTGTTAAGCTAAGAGAATAAATTTTCCGCCACCAATAGAAACATATTTGAAAGAAATCAGCTTTATATCTCAATTTGTAATGTCTTACATACAATCCATACAAGTCTGTTCCGGGTTCGAACAGAATCGAAGGCAATTCCAAAGAAGTCCTTGCAAATCCGGATATTCACTAATCACGACCGGACTTCCCGTCACTAAGGGTGATAAAACCTCTATATCGGAGATCAGCCGATGTAGAGTAACTCGACGGTAATCCTTCCGTTTTCACAAATATCCGGTCTTCAACACCGGTCATCAAATGCAATCCATAACGACGTATCACATATTCGGAATGGGTTATACGACCCCAAGGTCCTTTCCCGGCTAACCCGAATAGTGAGCGCTTATTCAAAAATAAGTGTGGCATTCAAATTCAAGCAATTCATAACAAATACCTATTTAAAGGTAAATATTGATAGTCGGATTATTTAACTATCAATAGGCATGCTCAACATCACCAAATTCCATATAATTTCCCAAATTATTTACTTTCCAAAATATCTTTACTAGATATATAATTTCCACAATTTAACCATTTGAAAACAAATTTTCAAATCACTTTTCAATCCTTTATCACTTTTGAAAACAAATTTCAATCATTTCCTTACTCGGAAATACTTTCATTTCAAAATGGTTCATTTAAACCAATTAAATAAATCCTTACCGATTTACTTTATATTTACGTTTCTAATCCGTAAATTTATTCCCATACTTTAAAAATAAATCAACGTTTATTTTTAAACAAATTCCCCTTTCTTTTATAAATTCCACGGTGAATTTATAATCCCAAAATATCTATGATATACGATTTTCAATCGATTTCAAATATTCACTTTCAATTTATCTTTACAAGGATAAATTCTAAAACGTTCATTTCACATTGGAAAAATATTTCCATACTTATTTAATAATAAGTAATTCACAAATCTATTTATTTTCAACATTTGAAAATATTCAATATACTTAATATCAAAATTAAGTATATATTTCATTCTTTAAGGAAAACATTCACTTAAACACATTTATTTGAGTCAAAACGAATGTTGCGTAAAACATCGTTATGACGACCCAAAATCACTAGTATAGGGATTCGAAATTTAGATAGATATATAAATCCCAATACTATACAAAAACATTTCCTTTCGGAAATCATTTACTATAATAACTGTGTTATGGTCCACCATTTCCTTCTATTTCTCGAAAACGTCTATTTCAACAATGAATGTTGAAATCTATGTTTTCAATGTTTAATATATTTTAAAACATCGTTAAAACGATTAACTTCATTTTGTAATATTCATTTTCTCAAGCATATTCATTTTATTTGATAATATATTCACTGTCCAAAATCGTGAATATACTTCCTTAACCAATTTCAACTTTCAATTTATCAAATTCCATTGATTCCGAATTTATAAACAATGTCTATAAATTCCATTTCTATTTATAAACTTCGATTTATAAATTTCCTTTAGTAATCCAATTCAATTTATATATCTCCAATATATACCAAAAGTCCATATTATAAGTTAAGAACTTATAATACATTTATTTACAAATCGTTCTTTTTAAAAACTTCACAAATTATAAATCTATAAATTTTTATTCACTTATGAAATCCATTATACTTCATTTTAACACTTATAAAAACTCGTTTTATAATTCAAATATTTTTAATTTATAAATATCAATTTTATAAATTTTTTATAAAAATTGTTTGTAATAGTTCAAAAATTCCAATTTAAACCATTTTATAAATTTATTAACTATTTATTTCAAAAATCACTTTTCGCTTTCATTTCATAAAAAACATACTTTTATAACATTAAAATTTTAACGTTTATTTATTTTTAAAAATTCAAAATTTAATAAAACGTATACTTTCGAAAATCACTTTAAAATTCCTTTTAAAACCAAAATCATTATTTTAAAACTTCAGAAATGGATCCGATGATGCAGCAGCACCAAATAGTCAATCACGACATCCAAATATCATATATCGATATGATAATCAACAAATATCACAATATCTGTAAATAAATCAATACAGTTGAGGAATCTAGTTGGATCCCTCCAACTTGTTACCCTGCATCCAAAGATGTTAGCACAATACCAATTCTGCTCTAGTACGGAATTATCGCGGTATATGGGATATATAAAATATTATCCGCTATTATGCGGCGCAATAGGGTCTCATCCGCTATATAATGCAGGAAAATCAACTCCAAGTACAATAATAATACCAATTTCACTATACGGTGAAATATTCGCGTTATACGTTTTTAATAAATAACCTCCGCTTACTAACGGCGCATAATGTCTATTTTAACAATCAATAGATAAAAATCATCATTCAAACATACAATCAACAATTTAAAATCTAACTATTTAAAATTTAAATCGAACAATTTCGATTGAGTGAGAAGTTCTCACCTTCATTCCAATTTCGTTTTCAGCTTTTATTTCTAATAAAATTAAACTTACCTGAAATTTTCACTAACTCCAAACGACTCCAATCCAATTCCATAGAGTAGTGCTCGTCGATACGATTCCAACGCAAAAAGTTTCGTACGTTTTCGACCTCGTATGAAAAAGTTATCGCTTTTTAAACATTGTACGAACTTAAATGTAATTAAATTACAATTTTATTTCTCAATTCAAACCCTACTTCCATCACAACCGTGCATTTCCTTCCTCCCAGATCAGAGCCGCTCCTTCCATGATCTTCCCAACGTGAAAATCACATACATCCAACCCATCAGCCTCCTCCTCCCCTTGAATTATTCTTCCACCACGACGAACTATGCAACGATCAGGTGATGCCGTTCAACTCGCCACGACGAGAGCTACCCACGCCTGAAGTGCCAAGAAGCTCGGCCACCCCATTACTCCTAGATTTTCGTGCGAACGGCAGGCCTTTTTGGCATGATTCCCATAAATCCACTCGCCTAAATACGATCACAGCCGTTGGATCTGGAGATCTCGTTGCTCTCTATAAGATTGTAGTTGGGGGTTTGTTGAAACGATTGACGGATTGAAAGAAAAATGGGGAGGAAGTGTGTGAATTTATGGCCGTTGTTTATATAGGAGGCGGCGGCTCTGTTAAACCCTAGGGTTTTATTATTTTGCAAAAGTGAAGAGAGCAAGGGCTTTTATAGAAAATTTTCCAATTTACTATTCATCGAAAATTTTCCGAACTCCAAATCTCGCGCAGTGACGTGCGTTTCTTGGGTTTACCCCGCGTTCTTGACACAATGGAACAGGTTTCGGAGGCTAATTCGATCATCTGTGCGAGTTATGGCAATAAACGCTCGATTTTAAATTAAACCGATTAAACGATTTTCTAGGCGTTTTAGCTTGCACCGGACAAACGATAAATCCAATTGACACAAAATTTGAAACCATACAATAATATCACATTACGGATCCGATGAAACTAGTTTCGTCGAAATCCGAGACTGTTTGAAAAATGACTATTTTAACTCGCCAAATTAATATTAAAACAATTTCGATGCGTTTCGAGCTGCCACGGTCAAATGAAAACTTCGATTGCTACGAAAATTGAAATACGATATTAAAAAACTATTACAGATCCAATGGAACTGGCTTCGTCCAATTCTGAGACTGTTCAAAAATTGGCTATTTTACAGTCGGTAATTAAATATTAAAATATTCAATTTTCACAAATTAACTCTAAATTCGATTTTAAAAGTTCTAAAATATAGTTCTAACTCCAATATGATTAAATAAAATTTTACAAATCATTTTCAATCATATTAAACCCAAATTTCAATTTTTTTTCTCAAATTTAAATATTAAATTATCAATTTAATTGTCCAAATTAAATCCAATATTCGAAAATAAATTATTCGACTTATAAATTTCACTTATAAATATTTATATTAATTAAATATTCAAATTTTAATTAATAGAAATTCTGGGTCGTTACATCCAGATGGAAACCAGGGGTTGGTAGTATATACTGATGCATGTGCGACTGATTGGGAGTAGTGTTGATGCAGAGGGGCAAAGTCATTGCTTAAGCATGTAGGCAGCTTAGATCGCACGAAGTAAGATACCCTACTCATGACTTGAAGTTGGATGCGGTGATTTTCGCCCTAAAGATTTGGAGGCATTTTCTCTTAGGGGAGAGATTTGAGTTATATACCAATCATAAATCTTTAAGATATCTATTCACTCAGAAGGAGTTAAAATAGGACAACAGAGGTGGCTGGAGTTTTTGACAGCTTATGATTTTGGTATAGAGTATACCCTAGGAAAAGGTAACAAAGTATCAGATGCCCTCAGCAGAAGATATTAGAATGTGGTGTTAGTTATGTTGGTAGAATGGAAAGATCTAAAAGCTTTGGCCAGTTGTGGTGTACAGTTAAGATCGACTGCTAGTTCTAGTTAGAGTATTATCATGTTGTCTTGTTTATAAATTCGATTGGAGAAAATCGAGAGGATAGCTTCTAAGAAGAGAGAAGATTCATTGTTAACCGAGAGGATAAGAAGGCTTGAGGTTGGAACTGAGGTTGATGATTTGAAAGATTTTTGTCTTGATCAGAGAGGATGGTTGAGAAAAATGGACGGTTATGTATTTCAGATGTGGAGAACTTGAGAAGAAAAGTTCTTGAGGAGTGTCATCGATCTAAGTTTACAATTCATGCTGGAAGGACCAAGATGTATCAATATATGAAGAGGAGCTTCTACTGGGAAGAGATGAAGAGGGATGTTGGCTTGTGGGTTAGGCAGTGTGTAAACTATCAACAAGTGAAGGCCGAACGTAGAAGTCGAGTGGGTTAATTCAGCCTCTAGAGATTCCAGTTTGGAAATAGGATTCGATATCCATGGATTTTATCGTCGGGTTTCCAAGGTCAAGGATAGAAAATGAGAGTATATGGGTTATTGTAGACAGACTGACCAAGAGTGTCCATTTCATTCCAGTAAAGTCGACCGAGATGGTACCAGCTTTGGCGGAGTTGTTCATGAAGAACATAGTTAGACTTCATGGAGTTCCTAGTAGCATAGTCAGTGACAGAGATGCTTTGTTCAATAGCAAATTCTGAAAGAGTTTACCGGATGTGTTAGGCACTAAGCTCCAAATGTGAAACGACCCGACTTTCTTAGCACAGAAAATCGCATCATCTTTAAGAAAGAAAGGGATAGAAAAGAGAAAAGATAGAGAAGAAGAAAGAAACAAACATCAGAATCTAAACAGCGGAACGAATAAATTATATTAATAATATAAACATTACATAGTTTACAATCATTACCAGAGATACATAACATAAACAACTCATACTAGACAGTTATAAACACCTGTCTAGTTATACAACTCAAGACAAACAACTCAGAGAACACACAACGGAATACTATATAGCTATACGCAGAAGCCTCCTACTTCATTTGCTCCTTCAGATTTCGTCAAGCCAACCTAAAATCCTAACCTGAATCCCTTGGCTACTCGTAAAAATTTGAGTACCCAAGAGTTTAAGAAAAACAAAATAAACTCCGGGTCAGACATGGGTCTGGTGCGAGTAAATGGATAAAGTTGCTTAACTTTAAAAACCTTTGAAAAGAAAAGGTATCACGTAAGACTTCCCACACATAAACATGGAAAAGTTTTTACCTTACGCTAACCAAACCATTTGATAGGAAATTCAGTGATATTATAATAGGGTCTAGGGTTTTCAAATAAATAAGAAATAGCTGAAATTGTTACATTATTAAATTCCAGCTACTAGCCACAAAAGTGGGTAATACAATCAAAATCGTTGGCACTTATTGGATTTTGGATTCCATACAATGGCAGGGCTACTGGGGTACCGCCCGTCACAGTACGTGGCCTAGATCACTGTACCGAGGAGTACACCCGCTCTCCTGCAACACAAAGCCGGACCCATTCCTTACTGAACAGTTCCAAATAAGACAACCCCGACGATTCTAGCTATCAATCGCCCACACAACCAAATATAAAAAAAGACCTCTAGACAGGGGTAAATCTTACTCTCAAGTGGGGGCTACCCACGAAGCCTTGCTGCACTTCCCCTGTTTTAGCCATTCTCGGTTGATGAGGCTTGAGGTTACGATTACCTTTAGTGAACACATCACTTAGAATGCTCATCGTCCACCTGACGATGTTCTGAAAGCATTCAATCCATACAAGTTCGTTCCGGGTTCGAACGAAACCGAAGGCATTATCTCGTTACACTCATTTTGGAATCACCCTCAGAGTTAACGACGATAACCCTTGCACTCTGAATCACCATCTCGAATCTATAAGTACTATTCCGTCAACTCATTACGGAATTACCCACAGAGTTATACTGACGTATAGTCCCTACACCTCGAGTCTTCACTCTTCACATGAAATTCATGACCTATCGTTAATTTGGATCGATGTGGTTTTCGGATGTCCAAATATGGAAACCCGATCCCGGTCTCATCGAAATCCAAAGCGTGTCTTTTAAGTCCAAGTTGTTTTAAAGTTAAACAATTTAATTTAACTATCTATATCCACATAGATAGATAACTCACAAATCACAATTGATAATCAACATTATCAAATAACAGATATCTACATTATCACTATCAAAATAAATAATCCATATATCAACATCCCAATAGATAATCTATATTATCATCACAATGCAATCAAGCATTCCTATCATACAACCATACTTATCTCATTACTGAGATCACAAAGCATTCAAGACAATCAATGTCATCCATTCATACATAAGCAATGATTTATTCATACCACAATATAATTAATTTAAAATGAATTAAATTAACTATCTCTATCTCTAATTAATTTAAAGTGAATTAAATTAATTACTTAATCTCTTAATTAATTGAAAATTAATTAAATTAATTACTTCATCCAAATATATCTTGCTTACTTATTCTTTAATTAAACAAATTAATTAACCCTCATCCTAATTAATCAACCTTGATTAATTAACTCTTAATCAAGTAATTAATCCTTAATTATTCTCATTAATCATATCAATTAATGAACCTTAATTAATTACTTCCATTAATTAATTAACTTTAATTAATTTCATTATTGCTTAATTAATTACATTAATTAATCATATTAAATTAATTACTTTAAATTAATCAACTTTAATTGTAATCAGTAATTAATTATTCTGAATTACTTCTTAATCAGTAATTTACCTTAACTCAATTACCTTTGTAATTTATCAATTACTTATCTTAAGTAATTACTCTTAACAAAACTTATTATGTAATAATACTTAATCATTTATCAAGTGACAAAGTTTAATTAATTAACAAATTAATTAACTTACTTGATTTCACTCATCTCATAAAACAAAATTGAGTAATTCATCCCTAATTACTCATTAACCCAAATTAATCTTCAATTAACAGATTAATTATCTTCAACTATTAATTAATAATCCTTAATTATTAATCAATCCTTTAATACAAAGTAATTAATCACTAATTACCTTTATAATTAATTAATTAACCTTAATTAACTAATTAATCAACTCTTAATCATTAATTAATAAACTTAATTATTAATTAACAATCTTAATTACAAATTAATTAATCCATAAATATAATTAATTAATTCTTAATTACAATTAATTAACCTTTAAAAAATAGTTAATTAATTCTTAATTAACTAGCATTATATCTTAATAATCCTTTAATTATTAATTAAGAAACCTAATTAAAACTTAATAAAACCTTTATTAAGTATTATTTAATTACTATTTTAATTAACTCTTAATTACTTAATTAATTAAGTAATTACAATTTAATTAATCATTAGACATTAATTAAATCATCATCTTAATTAATAGTTAATTAAATAATTAATTATACTAAATTAATCACTTAATTGACCCCCTTTAAATTAAATAAATTAATTAACTTAAAATTCCTTAATTAACTAACTAATTACAAATTTAATACTTAATTATTATTTAAGATAACACATTATGTTAAATAAATCTTGAAATCTTTATTTAACTTAATTCATAAATTAAATTAAATGATAAGAAATCATTAATTACTTTCTTTAATTATTAATTAACAATTCTAATCCCAAGCTAATAAATTATCTTAATCTTTAATTGTTAATTAATAAATCATTTCCACTAATTAATTTAAATAAAACATTTACTTAAATTCTCTTTATATTTCAAAATAAGATTTGAAATAATATTAAGATTGTTACTTAAGTTATTTAAAACATTATACAAATTTATTCATAAAAATAATTCAATTTCGAAAACAAGAATTTTAATTTAATTTAAACTATTTAAAGTTTAAAACTTGTTTTATATTTTAAACTAAAAATCAGGTTGAACATAAATCTGGGTTCAACCCATGTTTACATGAATTCCAAGAATAAAGTACAACTTCTGTTCTTTCTTTCTTTTAGTTTTCAGTTCAAAGTTAATTAGGATTTTAAAATTTTAAAAACTGTTAAGTTAAAACTTAAAACTGTTAAAACAATACAGTTTAACACTGCATACCCAAATGAACGCAGAACCCCCCCCCCCCCCCCCCCCGAGTTCCTCCCCGAGCTACCTCCCCTATTACCCAAGTTCCCCTTCAAGTTATCAAGCAAAACCCAAACAAAACCCAAACAACTACAACCATTGACTCCAAGCCCACCTCCGTGCAACCTGCACCGGCGCCGGATCCCTTCTGACCAACGCCGACTTCACCGACACATCACTCATCCTCCCCGCTAGCATCCACGATCAACCAAACACTGATTTTTGCCTTAATCCAAAATCGAGCATCCAGGATGAACAGAACCCAAACATCATCAGGAAACCCCCTTTGAACCATCGCCCCCGATCAACAATAATCGCCACCACTCCGGCCATAGGTCACTGACCCACCATGCTCCCTTCACACAAACTTTCACCCAACTCGATGCAGAGATATAGCTACAGCAGCCATTTTACAGTAAGCTTCCAAAACTAGGTTTTAAATCAAATCTTGAGCAAATTCAAACTTCTCGGTGATTTAAAAATTCTTCAACGATTTTTGCAACACTCCTTGATACTTCACCTAGCTCCATCAACAATCTCGAGCATTCCAGATTCATGATCAACAGATATCACCAAAATCCCATTTCCAAATAAAACCCCAAATTTTCAATACTTTACTAAAAATTGTTATTTTGATTTTAAAAATCATAACTTCCAGAGACAATTTAGTTTATAAAATTGCTCAATCCAATTACAACATTTGATTTTAACAATGGTGTTAGATTGATTGCTGAATTCCTAAATTTCCAGAGGATTTTTTTTAGACATTAGATACTTGAATCAAATTTTAGTACTTAGATTTTTAATAAACTAAAATATTTTGTTTTGGAATCTAAGTCCAAACAGTGGTTAAATATAAAGATCTTGAGTTTAAATTTTAACCTGGAGAAATAAGAAAACAGAGAAGAGGTATACAATAAGACATGCACACATGAATTCAATCATCAATATACAGTGGCATTATTTATATAAACATATACATGCAAGCAAAGTTTCCAGCCTACTTTAAACAAATCTCAAATCAACAGATTTAAATCCAGAGTTTAAAGTACTCATTTATAGTTGTGAAAGAATTAACAGAGATAACAATATACATAGCATGCACACTTCATTTTCCAGACACATGCAAACAATATATATCAGACACTCATGATTTAGATCAAGCAACAAGATTTAAGACAAAATATAGTTGAGTTTACTCACCTTTTTAATGAAGTGCAGAGCTTTAAACTGGATTTGAAATTTATATTGCTATGTTGTTTTGATTCCAGAAAACTAAATTTCTTTGATTTTCTTTAAACTGAAATGCTAATGCAGGTTGAAGCCTAAGTTGCTGCAGATTGCTTTAACAATTTGTTTCAGGTTTGCATTCAACAGATTCACTTGCATGTATATGGAAATGATGCAGACATGGGAAATTTCAGGTCTGGATTGAAAGTTGTTTGAACCTTTGCATGATTTCAGATCATGGTATTGGGTTACAGGGTTTCAAGTTTATTTTCTGGATGGTGCTTGAATTTGAGGAATATCAGATTTGCATTTGAACTTGAGAGGTTTACATGATATTGGTTTGAACAGAGAATGTAATTCAGGTTTTAGATTTGAACTTAAGGAAAGTTTCAGATTTAAATTTGAGGATTGTTTTGAAGAATTTCTGATTTTGGAATGAGTAAATGTTGCATTGATAGTTCAAGTTTCTCTTAGAAATGAACAAAATGTTTAAAGAAAAAGAAAATGGAGGAAGATGGTGATTATATTGGTAAGTTTTCAGATTTAATAAATTAAAAAGAAGATTAAAAAGAAAATGGACACTTGTCTTATACTTAATTTAAATGTTTAACACTTGTTGTTTAAATGATTCCTAACTTAACACTTGTCCAATTGAGTTTTTTTTAATTTTAAAAGAAATTTAAAAGCTTTTAAATTATTTTTCCCAAATAACAAACATGTTTTCTTAATTTAAAAAAACATTCTTTAATTAAAATTCTAATAAACCAATACATTTATACATTTACACAAGTATGCTAAATTTATATAAAATACAATCTTTAAAAAGAATGAACCTAATATAATTTAAATAAAATTATACAACATTTCAACCTTATTTTAAAATGTTATTTCAAAAGCCTTGCATTTATTTTATTAAATAAATACAAATAATATTTTCATAAAAAGAAAAATACAAAATCTTATTTTTAATTAAAAACATTATCTATATATTTTAAACTCAAACTATATTATCATTTTATTTAAGATGTATGTATATTTCTTAAACTCAAATTTATATTTCAAATTAAAGTCAAATTTAAAAACCAAATCCAAAAGTCAATTTAAATAAATTTATATCAATTTTTAAATAAGCACATTATTATTTACAAATAATATATCCTATTTTAAAACCAATTTAAAATACATAGATTTAAAGACATAGAAATAAATGCATTTTAAACATACTTATAAATTTTGAAAACAATAAACCAATTTATAACAAAAATTAAAATATTACTTGGTTAATTATCTTTAAAAATAACAACTTATCAATTTTAAATAATTAAATTAAGAGATCATCAGCATTTTAAACTCACTGAAATTCCGGGATATTACAATCCTCCCCTCTTAACAAAATTTCGTCCTCGAAATTTAAAACAAAGATAATCCACAGTTTAATATTATTTTGACCAAATCAAACATATCAACCATACACTATTACCCAAACAAACAATTTTATCCAAACAACCAATTCAATCAAACAACACTAGCTATCCGGACACATATCCAGATAAACTTCCTAAAATTATCTCGAGTTTCCCCGGTACAGACACAGGGATACTCGCTCTACTTAACCCAAACTAGCTATACTGCTAAGCTACCGAGTTCCCACTCAGCTAGATCTAAAATCTACCCAAGATACCAGACCACAGACAAGTCTGATCAACTACTAAAACCTCACAGAACTACTGGTCCGAAAACCAGTAATGAACCAAAACACGTACTCCCTCATAGACACGTGAAATATTTTGAATTCCAGTCTTCCAAACTGGCAATTCAACTCTTCAAACCAAAGCACTGATCTCTACAAAAACTCAAAAGAATCCAATATACCTCGAAGCTCACCAAAACTTATTGCTCCCTTTACCAGAGAAAATCTCAATAACATCGAAGTCTCCAACTTCGAATTCCAAATTCTTCCGTTACATAACCTCAAAATTTTCCAGATGATTCGGGCTGCCTTCAGATCCTTCCTGATCAGCTCAACCTTCGCTGATGTTTCTACAAACAATCTAGATCAACTCACAATTTGATCCTCACAAGATCAATCCAAAGATCAAAACCAACTTTCAACAGAAGAAAACCACTTCTTCCATCTGGAAAAGACAGAACAGAATCACTCGCCAACTTGCCTCGAATCCTGAAAAATAAATTCAGTAGAAACTCTTTAATCCAAAATACTGAAATTCCCAGTTGCTTCTACTCAAGAACAACAGCCTCCTTGCTTCCGCTGCACAACTATTATCTGGAGCAGATGAAAATGCCGTAGAATGAACACAGGCACAGACTAAAACATCACATTTCGGAGAGAAGGTTCAACAGAAGTTCCAACTGCTTCACCAAACAACCAACCTTCTACCCAACTGAATCACCGGTATCACTCCTGACATCAAGTCGATTCAGAACTCAAACTCCAATGCTGCAAATCTCTAACTCTCCTGAAGATATATCCAGAAAAATCTTCAGCAATCCCAAAACTCCTACATCCTCTAGAGATGCCACAAATCCAAGCAAGAGACAATCTAAGATAATCACCAAATCATCGCAAGTCACTTTTGCGACCAACCAATCCAATATCAAGATACTGTTCTCTCTCCACTAATCAGAACATTTTATCCTTAACCAACTAATCCATGAATAAACAGATCCTCACTGCTGCTTCTGAATTCCGCTTCTAGGAAATGCTAATCCTAAAAGATCTTCTTGCTGAAATACAGAATACTCCCGAGCTGCACCGCTAACACAGATGTCAAAGACTACTTATCCAGAGTTCTTTGAGAAACTTGGACTTCCAACTAAACATAACATCCTGTAGAACTCAGCTACAACACCGAAGCAGACACACTTCCTTAAACTTGCTTCAAAAGAAAACATCTTCGGAGACATTCATAGTCACTGCATCTCATCACGCAGCTACTACTTCCTGAGGTATTAAAATACCATCACTCGCTTCTGCCCAACCGACAGATCCAAATTCTCAAAAATCCGTTCTCACGAGCGCAACCAAACTTACACTTTCAAAGATGAACTCCGAACCCTAACAGGTTTCCTTCAGAGATCAAATGAAATCTTACACCAAACTACAAAGATTACTCGAGACGGTATTAGGTCTACAGTCTCGACAAATACACTTTCAACCTCAAACATTTAAACTCCAACCAATGGTAGTCGTGTTACACACACCACTACCTCATCTACCTTTATAACTTACATTGGAAAACCCGAACAGGTAACCCAACGGATAGGTAGAAATATATATATAGTTATATATAAAAATTACAAGTACGCTCTCTCAAGAAAGACACCACTACAGAGCCTAGATATTCACTCAACCTAATGCTCTGATACCAAATGAAACGACCCGACTTTCTTAGCACAGAAAATCGCATCATCTTTAAGAAAGAAAGGGATAGAAAAGAGAAAAGATAGAGAAGAAGAAAGAAACAAACATCAGAATCTAAACAGCGGAACGAATAAATTATATTAATAATATAAACATTACATAGTTTACAATCATTATCAGAGATACATAACATAAACAACTCATACTAGACGGTTATAAACACCTATCAATTTATACAACTCAAGACAAACAACTCAGAGAACACACAGCGGAATACTATATAGCTATACGCAGAAGCCTCCTGCTCCATTTGCTCCTTCAGATTTCGTCAAGCCAACCTAAAATCCTAACATGAATCCCTTTGCTACTCGTAAAAATTTGAGTACCCAAGAGTTTAAGAAAAACAAAATAAACACCGGGTCATACATGGGTCTGGTGCGAGTAAACGGATAAAGTTGCTTAACTTTTAAAACCTTTGAAAAGAAAAGGTATCACGTAAGACTTCCCACACATAAACATGGAAAAGTTTTTATCTTACGCTAACCAAACCATTTGATAGGAAATTCAGTGATATTATAATAGGGTCTAGGGTTTTCAAATAAATAAGAAATAGCCGAAATTGTTACATTATTAAATTCCAGCTACTAGCCACAAAAGTGGGTAATACAATCAAAACCGTTGGAACTTATTGGATTTTGGATTCCATACAATGGCAGGGCTACTGGGGTACCGCCCATCACAGTACGTGGCCTAGATCACCGTACAGAGGAGTACGCCCGCTCCCCTGCAACACAAAGTTGGACCCATTCCTTGCTGAACAGTTCCAAATAAGACAACCCCGATGATTCTAGCTATCAATCGCCCACACAACCAAATATAAAAAGGGACCTCTAGACAGGGGTAAATCTTACTCTCAAGTGGGGGCTACCCACGAAGCCTTGCTGCACCTCTCCTGTTTTAGCCATTCCCGGTTGATGAGGCTTGAGGTTACGATTACCTTTAGTGAACACATCACTTAGAATGCTCATCGTCCACCTGACGATGTTCTGAAAGCATTCAATCCATACAAGTTCGTTCCGGATTCGAACGAAACTAAAGGCATTATCTCGTTACACTCATTTTGGAATCACCCTCAGAGTTAACGACGATAACCCTTGCACTCTGAATCACCATCTCGAATCTATAAGTACTATTCCATCAACTCATTACGGAATCACCCACAGAGTTATACTGACGTATAGTCCCTACACCTCGAGTCTTCACTCTTCACATGAAATTTACGACCTATCGTTAATTTGGATCGATGTGGTTTTCGGATATCCAAATATGGAAACCCGATCCCGGTCTCATCGAAATCCAAAGCGTGTCTTTTAAGTCCAAGTTGTTTTAAAGTTAAACAATTTAATTTAACTATCTATATCCACATAGATAGATAACTCACAAATCACAATTGATAATCAACATTATCAAATAACAGATATCTATATTATCAGTATCAAAATAAATAATACATATATCAACATCCCAATAGATAATCTATATTATCATCACAATGCAATCAAGCATTCCTATCATACAACCATACTTATCTCATTACTGAGATCACAAAGCATTCAAGACAATCAATGTCATCCATTCATACATAAGCAATGATTTATTCATACCACAATATAATTAATTTAAAATGAATTAAATTAACTATCTCTATCTCTAATTAATTTAAAGTGAATTAAATTAATTACTTAATCTCTTAATTAATTGAAAATTAATTAAATTAATTACTTCATCCAAATATATCTTGCTTGCTTATTCTTCAATTAAACAAATTAATTAACCCTCATCCTAATTAATCAACCTTGATTAATTAACTCTTAATCAAGTAATTAATCCTTAATTATTCTCATCAATCATATCAATTAATGAACCTTAATTAATTACTGTTAGGAACTGAGTTGATGATGTTTTGATGACAACAACCTTATATAGTTATTATACTTTACTTTATAAAACGTATACTAACATTTCCATATAGATATATATATATATGTATATATGTATATAGGAAGTATATGCAGGTATCATCGAAGACTGATCAGTATAAAGACTCAAGCATCAAGATAAAGATTAGAGATTCAAGATTCAAAACTCTAGAGAATCATGGTTTCAAGATCTCAAGATAAGTGTCTAGTATTTTGTTAAAACTTCATAATAGCACTCTCATCTTTCTTCCAATTTTCTTTTGGGATGGAACCCAATTTCTATCGAAACCAGTGGCTTACAAACCCACGACAAGTAGCTTACAAACCTACGACAAGTGGCTTACAAACCCACGACAAGTGGCTTACAAACCTACGACAAGTGGCTTACAAACCCACGAAAGTCAAAATCATTTAAACTACTTTGTACAAGTTCTCGAGTCCTATGGAGGAGCTCTGTAGGAAGGTTCTTGCAATTTTAGTTTGAATAGATTTTTCAAAATGTTTTTAAATCTGTTTTCAAAATGTTTTAGCTTTCAAAATCATGTTTTCAAAAATATTTTCAAACCTTGTTTTAGCCTTGAAATATTCCTCCATTCTGATTTTAAAAACTGCTATTTTTAAAACATCAAAACTTATTCTAATTTTAAATATTACTTGTATAATTGACGGTCTATATCAATTATATATATATATATTTAAAATAATGTTTTATATTCATTCTCTATCTCAAAATATTGTTTAAACACTTTACTTTGCTTCAGAGAAGTTTCAACTTGTTTTAAATTCAAATTTACAAAACAACATCTCTACAATTTTGAACTGAGGGATGTCGACATAAGGGGATACCCCATGTCGATATGGTGGCCGTTGGATTCAAAATTCAACTTTTCAAAAGAAGTGTCCATTCGTTCGAAAACCTTTCGCCAATGGTTATGACTGTTGTGCATCTATATAAAGGCTTCCAAAACGAATTTTTTTAACAACTATTCTCTCAATTTCTTCACTCCTTCTTCTCCACCATTCCATATCCATAAAACTTCATATTTTCAAGGTCGTGCCATCATTCTGCCAAATTCTCAATAGGAAATCATTTAGATACTCTCTCTATTTGATTCTCCATTATTCTACTAAAGATCAAAGTGCTATTCAGAGTTATAGGATTAATTTGTATTCAAAAGGTCCATAGAGTCTATCCATTCAAAAGGATTGTTATTAAGAAGTATTAGGGTGATCTTGTGTCCTGTAAATCAAGAGAGTTGACCCTAGACTCGAAGATAGGAGGGTTCCTCAAGGCCTTAGAAATTGACGGTTGTAATTTGGATATTGGCTTATAAAAATCTGTACAAGGATATTGCCTTGGTGCAGGACTGGAAGTAGGAGGATTCCGATCCAGTATAAAATCCGGTGTGTTCTTTCCTTTTACTTGCTTTACTTTACTATTTGCATTTGTTATATGTTCTGTGATCATTCTGTGTTAGAATTCTGTTTAAGATTTGTGTTGAAAGCTTTAATTTAGTCATATAGTTCATATATTCTTTAAAACACTATTCACCCCCCCTCTAGTGTTATTTCTGCCTTAAGATCCTTAATCTGCATCCCCAACAATTACTTCCATTAATTAATTAACTTTAATTAATTTCATTATTGCTTAATTAATTACATTAATTAATCATATTAAATTAATTACTTTAAATTAATCAACTTTAATTGTAATCAGTAATTAATTATTCTGAATTACTTCTTAATCAGTAATTTACCTTAACTCAATTACCTTTGTAATTTATCAATTACTTATCTTAAGTAATTACTCTTACCAAAACTTATTAAGTAATAATACTTAATCATTTATCAAGTGACAATGTTTAATTAATTAACAAATTAATTAACTTACTTGATTTCACTCATCTTATAAAACAAAATTGAGTAATTCATCCCTAATTACTCATTAACCCAAATTAATCTTCAATTAACAGATTAATTATCTTCAACTATTAATTAATAATCCTTAATTATTAATCAATCCTTTAATACAAAGTAATTAATCACTAATTACCTTTATAATTAATTAATTAACCTTAATTAACTAATTAATCAACTCTTAATCATTAATTAATAAACTTAACTATCAATTAACAATCTTAATTACAAATTAATTAATCCATAAATATAATTAATTAATTCTTAATTAGAATTAATTAACCTTTAAAAAATAGTTAATTAATTCTTAATTAACTAGCATTATATCTTAATAATCCTTTAATTATTAATTAAGAAACCTAATTAAAACTTAATAAAACCTTTATTAAGTATTAATTAATTACTATTTTAATTAACTCTTAATTACTTAATTAATTAAATAATTACAATTTAATTAATCATTAGACATTAATTAAATCATCATCTTAATTAATAGTTAATTAAATAATTAATTATACTTAATTAATCACTTAATTGACCCCCTTTAAATTAAATAAATTAATTAACTTAAAATTCCTTAATTAACTAACTAATTACAAATTTAATACTTAATTATTATTTAAGATAACACATTATGTTAAATAAATCTTGAAATCTTTATTTAACTTAATTCATAAATTAAATTAAATGATAAGAAATCATTAATTACTTTCTTTAATTATTAATTAACAATTCTAATTCCAAGCTAATAAATTATCTTAATCTTTAATTGTTAATTAATAAATCATTTCCACTAATTAATTTAAATAAAACATTTACTTAAATTCTCTTTATATTTCAAAATAAGATTTGAAATAATATTAAGATTGTTACTTAAGTTATTTAAAACATTATACAAATTTATTCATAAAAATAATTCAATTTCGAAAACAAGAATTTTAATTTAATTTAAACTATTTAAAGTTTAAAACTTGTTTTATATTTTAAACTAAAAATCAGGTTGAACATAAATCTGGGTTCAACCCATGTTTACATGATTTCCCAAAACAAAGTACAACTTCTTTTCTTTCTTTCTTTTAGTTTTCAGTTCAAAGTTAATTAGGATTTTAAAATTTTAAAAACTGTTAAGTTAAAACTTAAAACTGTTAAAACAATACAGTTTAACACTGCATACCCAAATGACCCCAGAACCCCCCCCCCCCCCCCCCCGAGTTCCTCCCCGAGCTACCTCCCCTACTACCTGAGTTCCCCTTCAAGTTATCAAGCAAAACCCAAACAACTACAACCATTGACTCCAAGCCCACCTCCGTGCAACCTGCACCGGCGCCGGATCCCTTCTGACCAACGCCGACTTCACCGACACATCACTCATCCTCCCCGCTAGCATCCACGATCAACCAAACACTGATTTTTGCCTTAATCCAAAATCGAGCATCCAGGATGAACAGAACCCAAACATCATCAGGAAACCCCCCTTGAACCATCGCCCCCGATCAACAATAATCGCCACCACTCCGGCCATAGGTCACTGAACCACCATGCTCCCTTCACACAAACTTTCACCCAACTCGATGCAGAGATATAGCCACAGCAGCCACTTTACAGTAAGCTTCCAAAACTAGGTTTTAAATCAAATCTTGAGCAAATTCAAACTTCTCGGTGATTTAAAAATTCTTCAACGATTTTTGCAACACTCCTTGATACTTCACCTAGCTCCATCAACAATCTCGAGCATTCCAGATTCACTGATCAACAGATATCACCAAAAACCCATTTCCAGATAAAACCCCAAATTTTCAATACTTTACTAAAAATTGTTATTTTGATTTTAAAAATCATAACTTCCAGAGACAATTTAGTTTATAAAATTGCTCAATCCAATTACAACATTTGATTTTAACAATGGTGTTAGATTGATTGCTGAATTCCTAAATTTCCAGAGGATTTTTTTTTAGACATTAGATACTTGAATCAAATTTTAGTACTTAGATTTTTAATAAACTAAAATATTTTGTTTTGGAATCTAAGTCCAAACAGTGGTTAAATATAAAGATCTTGAGTTTAAATTTTAACCTGGAGAAATAAGAAAACAGAGAAGAGGTATACAATAAGACATGCACACATGAATTCAATCATCAATATACAGTGGCATTATTTATATAAACATATACATGCAAGCAAAGTTTCCAGCCTACTTTAAACAAATCTCAAATCAACAGATTTAAATCCAGAGTTTAAAGTACTCATTTATAGTTGTGAAAGAATTAACAGAGATAACAATATACATAGCATGCACACTTCATTTTCCAGACACATGCAAACAATATATATCAGACACTGATGATTTAGATCAAGCGACAAGATTTAAGACAAAATATAGTTGAGTTTACTCACTTTTTTAATGAAGTGCAAAGCTTTAAACTGGATTTGAAATTTACATTGCTATGTTGTTTTGATTCCAGAAAACTAAATTTCTTTGATTTTCTTTAAACTGAAATGCTAATGCAGGTTGAAGCCTAAGTTGCTGCAGATTGCTTTAACAATTTGTTTCAGGTTTGTATTCAACAGATTCACTTGCATGTATATGGAAATGATGCAGACATGGGAAATTTCAGGTCTGGATTGAAAGTTGTTTGAACTTTTGCATGATTTCAGATCATGGTATTGGGTTACAGGGTTTCAAGTTTATTTTCTAGATGGTGCTTGACTTTCAGGAATATCAGATTTGCATTTGAACTTGAGAGGTTTACATGATATTGGTTTGAACAGAGAATGTAATTCAGGTTTTAGATTTGAACTTGAGGAAAGTTTCAGATTTAAATTTGAGGATTGTTTTGAAGAATTTATGATTATGGAATGAGTAAATGTTGCATTGATAGTTCAAGTTTCTCTTAGAAATGAACAAAATGTTTAAAGAAAAAGAAAATGGAGGAAGATGGTGATTATATTGGTAAGTTTTCAGATTTAATAAATTAAAAAGAAGATTAAAAAGAAAATGGACACTTGTCTTATATTTAATTTAAATGTTTAACACTTGTTGTTTAAATGATTCCTAAGTTAACACTTGTCCAATTGAGTTTATTTTAATTTTAAAGGAAATTTAAAAGCCTTTAAATAATTTTTCCCAAATAACCAACATGTTTTCTTAATTTTAAAAAAATATTCTTTAATTAAAATTCTAATAAACAAATACATTTATACATTTACACAAGTAGGCTAAATTTATATAAAATACAATCTTTAAAAAGAATGAACCAAATATAATTTAAATAAAATTATACAACATTTCAACCTTATTTTAAAATGTTATTTCAAAAGCCTTGCATTTATTTTATTAAATAAATACAAATAATATTTCATAAAAAGAAAAATACAAAATATTATTTTTAATTAAAAACATTATCCATATATTTTAAACTCAAACCGTATTATCATTTTATTTAAGATGTATGTATATTTCTTAAACTCAAATTTGTATTTCAAATTAAAGTCAAATTTAAAAACCAAATCCAAAAATCACTTTAAATAAATAAATATCAATTTTTAAATAAGCACATTATTATTTACAAATAATATATCTTATTTTAAAACCAATTTAAAATACACAGATGTAAAGACACAGATATAAATGCATTTTAAACATACTTATAAATTTTGAAAAGAATAAACTAATTTATAACAAAAATTAAAATATTACTTGGTTAATTATCTTTAAAAATAACAATTTATCAATTTTAAATAATTAAATTAAGAGATTATCAGCATTTTAAACTCCTGGAAATTACGGGATATTACAAAATGAGTACCTCATATCACCCACGGACGGATGGGTAGACAGAGAGAGTCAAAGGTACTCGAGGATTTTTGAGAGCTTGTGTGTTGGATTTTGGTGGACCTTAGGAGGATCACCTGCACTTGGTTGATTTTTCCTATAATAATAGTTGCCAGATTAGTATAGGAATGGCGCTTTTTGAAGCTTGATATGGAAGACCATGCAAATCCCCTGCTTATTGGTTGGAGACTGGAGACAGATTTGTCTTAGGTGCAGATTTGGTTAGGAAGGCGTCAGAAAAGATTGAGTTGATACGAGAACGGATGAAAGAAACTCAATTTAGACAGAAGATTTACACAGATAAGAGGCGTAAAGATCTAGAATTCTCAGTGGAACACAAGGTTTTCGTTTAGGTATCACCGATGAAGGGTGTGATACGGTTTGAAAAGTCAAAAAAGTTAGCCCCTAAGATATGTTAGTCCATTCCAGATTATAGAGAGGATTGGAAAGCTCGTATACAGAGTTGAGTTGCCGAGCAATATGGCAGGTGTCCATAATGTATTTCATGTGTCTCATCTTCGCAAGTATGTGCATGATCCTAAGGCTACCATTCCTCAGACAGAGTTGGAGGACTTGGTAGTAGAGCCTCATTTGGCTTTGTTAGACAACCAATTCAGGTTATAACGAGAGATGAGTAAAGATTGAGGAACAAGCCAGTCAAGTTGGTGAAAGTTCAGTGGAGCGACAACGAGAAAGATTGTACTTCAGAGACAGAGTACAGGATTCAAGATACTTATCCTGATATGCTTTGAGGACATGTCTATATTAGATTTATATAGATAATTTCTAGTCAGGTAGACTAGTTTGGTTGTTAGGTTTCATTACAAATGATTACTATGTTTTATATTTAGTCCTTACTGGATTTTGAGGATGAAATTCTAAAAAGAAGGGAGCTTGTAACACCCCTAATTTTTTATATCATTATACGAGACACTTAATTAGATAAATAAAACAAAATAAAATAATATAGATGTTAAGTGATAATGGGATTGAGACTTGAACCAATTAAATTAAGGCCGAGTCTAATATAATAATTAATGGGTTAAAGAATGGTTTTAGGCTAAATAAATTACATAAGGGTATAATTGGAATTAGCTGCCCAAAGACCCTTACCCTTATATATATTTCATTCCTACCATTTCATTCCTTATTTGCTTCATTTGAAAGCGCGAATCAAAAGATAAAGGAACGGTTGGCCATTAAGAGGAAGAAGAAATTCAAATTAAAAGCTAGAGAATCGAGCTTAAGGGAATCAATTTCAATCCAATCTCTTTATCAAGATCAAGGTAAATAGTAATTCCATCTCTATTTTGTTTTGAATCATATACTTTCGAATTAAAGAGTAAATTCGTTTTTATGATGTATTGGATGATGATATGCTTGAATTATGGTTCATATGATTTAAACAAGATTGTATAAAAGAGTTTTTGCACAGTTTTAAGGTAAAACTGAGATATAATGTTGTTTAAATGTCATGAGAAAATCTTATATTACGAGAACTATGATTTTGGAGTTGAGTTTCAATCTTAATAATATCGAATTTTTTAAGGAAGATATGATTATTTGGGTTTATAAATTTATTTTGGAAAATATGTTGAGAATTTGGGTCTAGAATTTTGATATGTTAGATAACATGATTAAAGTGAATTTATGGAATTTTTGGGGATTTTTCCAAAGTGATTTACTATGCAAAATAAATTGTTTTAGAGGAGGGACTTCTTTACAAAATTGAGTTTGCTAAATGGAAGGGCTTAATTAATTAATTTAACCATAGTTTAGATCTAGATTAGCTGCAGTTAATTTTAGAAAGAATTTGAAAATACTAAGGCAACAAATCTGGTGTTGACACGTGGCAGGTTATTTAGAGAAAATGTTACTTTAATATGAACTAAACAAGGTTCACTTGGAAATTTGGTTCCGCCTACTTAGGAAAGCACCTTTCAACACAGAAGCTTCACCCTTCATCCTTGTCGATACCAACAATGATGAAACCAACACAAAAGGTATCACCATGATGGTACGCAGTGGATTATAGATAACCGAAAAGTTAAGTGTCAAAAGCCTGGCTTCCAAGGGAGTCGAAACCTTGGTTTGTTTTTAAAAGAAAACTGCCTGGCTTTGTTTTGATTTAGCCTTCGATATAGTTGAAACATTTGGTTTCAAAGAGGATTTAAAAAGGTTTCGAATGGGTTGCCATTAACTTAAGATTGCTTTTGACTGGGTTCTTTACTTATGAAAGAATGATTTGAAAGAAGGGGTCCCGACCTTGTCGAAACCCTATACCGTTCTTTAACCTTTTGATGGAGTTGAAGATATCAATGTTATCGAAATGTTACTTTGTTTTATAAGTTTAGCCACTTCCTATAGCTTTCGAAAGGGGTTAGGGGTTTCGAAGGTGATGGTTTTGAAAGGGTTTTCAACGCCAACATTCTAATGTTTTACCTAGATGCTAAACGCTTTCGAAAGAGATAGTGCCGACGCCATCAAGTTTTCCTCAATATTTTTATATGATAAAGGATGGTTTCGAAAGAGTTGCTTTGGCCTATATTTACTTTGACCCAAATAATATTTTAAGTATAAACCCAATGCTTTCAAAAGGGGGACTTTCAATGATTTCGAAAGGGTTACTTCCATTGGTGCCTTCAACTGGTTTCGAAGCTAGGCATCAAAAGTTAAATGTTAATACTTCAATATATTCAAAAGGTTTCAAAAGGTTTCGAAAGGTAGATTTTAAAGTATTAAAAGGCAGGAGCCTAATGTTTTGAAGGTAAAATTTTAAGGCATTCGAAGGAGGTCATCCTATGAAGTTGAAAGCTCTATGAAGTCGAAAGTCAGGTTTCGAAGGTACCAGAAGGTTTTATAATCCAAACTCTATTTTTCAAAGGAAAAAACCCATGGCTAAATTAAAGGAGTTTTTATAATGGTCTTAAAAAGAAGTTTTCTTTGATAAATTAAACGGTTAAAGAGATTAACCATGCTTATATTAAACCCACATGAGTGGTATTGCTATGTTGTTATGTTGCTTCTTCAAATATGAACATATTCACTTTACAATGGACCCATAACTGCATTTTGGGGATAAAGGGTAAAAGAACTAATTAGTTAAGTTAACCCAGTAGAGAATATAAATTGAATAAACTTTTAAATGAGCAGAATTACACCCAGGAGGTCCGGAAGACCAGAAAATAGCATGCTAAAATGTAAAAGTAAGATATTGGTTGGGGCCAATAAGTTCTCAGTAAGCCCATAAAGACTGTGTACATAAAAAGGTATTGGCAGGGGCCAATAGGTTCATAGTTAGCCCATGAAAACTATGTATAAAGCAAGATGTCAAAAAGACAGGTTCATAATAAGCCTATGAAAACTATGAATGGATACTAGCAGGGGCCAATAGGTTTGTAGTTAGCCCATGAAAACTATATCTGGATGAAATATCGACATATGTCAATAAGTTCCTAGTCAACCCATGAAAACTAGGATAAGAAAAAAGGACATTGGGTCACCAATAGGTTCCAAGTCAACCCGTGAAAACTAGGATAAGAGTAAGATATTGGAGTTACCAATAGGTTCATAGTGATCCCATGAAAACTATGTAATTAGACAGGGAGTCCTTAAGTATTTAAACAGTTATTAGTCAGACCATGAAAATTATTAGGTTAATAGTAATTCTAAAAACTATAATGGAGACAGATAGTCTAAAATGAATACAGATAGGTAATCCAGAATTAATTCATTTATTTTGCATATCATCATATTATACTGTTTTGAATTGTTTTAACCATTGTGGATACAAGAGCACGGTATATGGTTTTATAAAGGTTTTTGAGATATTATGAGGGGAAAACCCGTTTTGCTAAGCAGCGTGGTCTCACTTGATATATAAATGATTTGAGATGGTGGATTATTATTCATACTAGGCTTTATGTCTGAATTGAAGTTTATGTTTTTCCCTTAAACTCTCAGGTACTCAATTGGTTTTGAGTAGTTTGAGAGTTAAGGTTTTCAAGTACTTGTTAAGATGAATAAGCTTCTAGAGACGTGCAAGAGGCATGATAGCTATTTAGTGTTCTCTTTTCTTTTGATTCTGCTATGTTGATTATGATGGCAAAGTTGTTGTATTGTCGTTATATACTCTGATGATCCACGAGGACATCTTCATATGTTGCTCTTGGCGTATGTTGTATATTTTCTCTGAACGTCATTTGCAAATATGGGATTATGTAATGAATGGGAAATGTTTTGATATGGAATGTGATTTTGTTTTAAGTTTAAATTTTTTTATATTCATGTGTTTTTATGTATCAATGAATCATACTTCGTCGTATTTGGTCGCCGAAGATTAATAACTATGGATGACTGCATCATCCACTGCCATTAGTTTTGGGCCTCCAAGTAGGGGGATATTACACGGCCTTACCATATTCTTTAAAGGGAACATTGGTTAAGGAGTGGAGGGCCAATAATAATGTAAGCGTAAAGGGAATGGACCACAAGGAGGGCACAGGAAAAAGCAGATGATTACTAGTCATATATGTTCAAAAGTGGGATACCTTGCAAAGTACTATAAGATGAATCTTTCGAAGGGTGAATATTATAAGTATAACCAAGTAGGACTTATAGAGAAGGATTGTAAGGTAGTCATATCTCAAAAGAAGGTAAAGTGTTATAATTGTTTCCAATTCAGACACATGAAATGGGACTGTCTAGCTTTGAAGGGTGAGGGTCAAATAATGAAGACATATGCTTTATATGTCGTCTTAACCCCTAGCAAAACAACATCGTCGGCTCAGTAGAAGCAGAAGAAAATTGCGATGAGAGGTGTGTTGATTTTGTCCAATTATCTAATCAGTACTTTATTTGACACTGGTGCATCTCATTCGTTCATATGCACCAATCGATAATTTACCCTATAACCTGACATTGTAAGTGAATCTATTCTGATGTCAAGTCCTATCGGGGGCTCAACCGATTTATTAATGTTATCCCATAATTTGAAGTTGGTCTTTCATGGGATGAGTTCCCTTGTGATGCATATATACTAAACTTTTTCAAGTTTGGGTTGATACTGGGAATGGATTGGATCTCTCATAATGGATTAGTGTTGGATTGTGATAGGAGGATGGTTCAATTGAGGAAGGGTGATGGACTTGATTTGATTCTTTATTGTAAGCCCGATATTTTTCATGGAGATGTATTTGTATTCACTCGGCCAGTCGTAGGAAGAGCTATCCTGTATACCTGTAGGGAAGGATTATCTATATATATTTAAAGAAGTTTCTGTTCTCCCTCCCTGAAGAGAAAATGAATTTCGTATTGATCTCGAGAAAGATGTAAGGCCAGTAGTGATGCCTCTTAGGCATATGGATTTGAAGGAAAAAAGAGAGTTGGATAAGAAAGTTTTGAAATTATTGCAGAAAGGATTCATTCTATAACGACCCATAATTTCGCTACTTCGAAAATGAGAGGTTTCGTTCATTTTATATATAAAAGAAATTTAAATCTTAAATAAAAATGTTATATATAATATATAATAATGAAGAAATCATTTATTATTATAATTAATAATTTAAAAAGTATAAAAAAATTGGATTTAAGAACAAATCAATAATACTTAAGTTTTGTTAAAAATAAATAAAGGCTTAAATATAACAGGTTTAAATATTTATTCGATAAATTAAATATTATTTAAAAAAAATCTAATAAAGATAATAAAAGTATATTAAATGATTTAAAAGTATATTAATAATCGTTTTACAAAAAGAACCAAAATCTGTCACATTTTGTTAGTTTTACATACACTGTAAAATTAAGATTTTGATATTAATTAAATATGATTTTAAAATATAAAGAGACTTGTTTTAAATTTTTTGAAGAAGTGAAAAGTTCATTTTAAAGTTTGGTTTACTTTAATATATAGCTTAAAAAAATCAAAATTTGACTGTAAAATTTGTTGACAAAAACACCGTTTTCAACCAAAACAAGTTGTCATCAAGTTGTTGCAACTTGAATATTTTCTAACATATAAACACAAGTTTACAAACTTTTCAAACACTTTACATTTTGCGCTAAAAGAAAAAGGAGTTTACTTTTGAAAAATTTAAATAAATGTATAAAAAGTGAAAAGACGTGATTTGACTTATTAAATTTTATTTTAAATCTTTATAAACAACATCATTACCTTACTTCTTATCTCATTAATGAGATGTTATGTTTATACATAGAAAAGGAGCAAAAATTTATGTTTAAACAATTACAATCCATAAGAAAGTGACACCTCTTCACCTCTTAACACACTCTTTCATAACCATCATTCCATACATTAAATGCAACTCAAATCAAAGCTAATCAAAGTTCAAAAGTAAACAAGGCTATTTATGTCATTTAACACCAAAATCTCCACTTATAAATACAACCTCAAATCTCTTCCTTTTCACTTCACTTTCATTTTACAAAATTTCCAAAATCCTTCTATATTTCCTCCATTTCTCTTTTACCTTCAAGCTATCACCTCCAGATCACCAAATCTTAGCCATACCAACCTAAACCACCATAACTCTTGGCCAAACCACCCTACATCCTTCCTATAACACACACCATCCCCCTAGACCCCTTACCCGAGCTCAAACACACCAACCCGAGCACCTACAAGCCAACCCGAGCCCAAACTTCCACCTACCCACCTCCCACACCCACCTACACACCTTTACCCCCACAAACCCAAGCCTAAAGATCCCATACCCGCCATGTAAAAGCCTTACCCGGGCCCAAAGCAACTACCCAAGCTGTACACACCCCGCTACCCTAGGCGGTACCCTCCCCTATAGCTCACGCACATCCAAAGTAAAATAAAATAAAAAAGAGAAAAGAAAAAAGAGAGGAAATGACAAAACTCAAGATGTTCGAGAAAAAAAGGACGCTAGTTCAGAAAAAAGATTGACGGAGTGGATATGATGGTGAGAAATCCTCATCGTTTTTGAAAATATACTTTTGTTATGTTAAAACAATCACATTTATACCCTTATGACAAATGAATATTTATACCACGTTGATTGTTAATGTGGACGATTGGTAGTTTGGTTAGATAATTGAATTATGATAATATATTCCATTATGGTAGTAATGGTGAATGTTGGACTTGAAATCATACATATGTGATTGGTTGAATGGATGTTATGTTAGTGATGAATATGGATATTGGTTATGTTCATTTTGATTTAATAATCCCTTTGTTAATAAGACCATATTTTAGTGATATGAAATATTTTGAAAAAATAAGTCTCTTTTCAATTAGAAGTGAATTAAAGTAAAAATAAATGATAATTTGAAATTCGAAATGAAACAGGTTTAAAAAGGATAGTTAAATTGAAACTGAAATTGAAATTGAGATGAATAGTGAAATTGAAATTAAAATCGATTTTGGAAATTGAAGTTGAGATTAAGGATGAATTGAAGTTTAAATTGAAATTAGATTTGAAAACTAAGTTTTAAACGAGTTTAATTTGAAGTTTGAATTGAAATTGAATTGAAATTGAATTGAAATTGGATTTTAAAATTTAATATTAAAATAATTTAAATAAAATAATATTATAACATGGTAATGGCAAAAATTCATTTTAAATACTTTAAAAAGTAGAAATATTGATTTAGAATGATTTGCAATGATTTTATAAGTAATAGAATTCAATCTGAATAAATAATTTCAAATATTAAAAAATAAGTTAAAACTAGGTGATCACGCAACGATACTTCGCGATTTCGCACCGAAAAGTTCAAATGAGTATATAGAGTGGAATATAGCCGGAATTCTTCGAGATAAGAAAATTCTAGACTATTATATCTATATCTTCAAAATGAAGAAAGAAAATTAAAATTTCGTTGAGTATATTTTGAATTAAGTTCAAATCAATTTTCTAGAAAAATCGCGCTAGTGCAGTTAAGTGACCATAACAGGAAATTCGTCTAAACAAATGTTTTTAAGTATGAAAAAATATGAAGTAAATTTGATAAATCTATTTAAATAGTTTAAAAGAGATTTGGATTGTAAAATATGAATTATCGAATGTTTAAAAGTTGATTTAATCAAATAAGCTTATATATCACTTTCCGCATCACTTTTATGCTGCAATTTGTATGACTTTTGGAATATGAGTTTGAATATAATGATTTTTCCTGGAATCAATTGTGAATGTTTTTAAAAGGAAAATTAAGCATTTGAAAGATAATTTGAAATATATATAATTAATTCCAAAATAAAGTTAATAACTGAGTATGCGGAAACGACTAGTACATTTGTCCCGCTTGTGAGATCTGGGAATATAAAACAAGGTGTTTAACCATGGTTAGGGATGGAGCAACCGTGCCCTGAACTTACCTAGCCTATGTTTTCTTTTCTTAGGCGAGGGGTGGAACATATTGAAAGGAAAGCCCGGATGCTCTTAAATAAAAAGATTCTATTAAGTTTTCCAAAATAAAGAAGATTGGTATTATCCAAAATTTAAGCAATCTCCAAAATGGATGATTTCTATAATCCTATTTACTCAAAAATGTTTGCTAAGATTGATTTAGGGTTTATCGTAAACGATGTCTTAAATAACGTTGTTGGAAAATTTAGGGGGCGCACCCTCCTAGTCATTGTTGGAAAATTTCATTTTCCTTATTTTTGATTCAAATATTTGGATTGATTCTTTCTTAATTGCATCGGGAAGTGTCTTGCGCTCTTCACGATGTTTAATTATTTGTGCCTATTCTTTTATACCTTGGATGTTGTCCTTGGGAGGGAAAAACCCATTCTGCGTTTTTACTACATGGTCTCACTAGTTATTTTGTGTGATCTATTTTTTTTGGAGTTTACTCATACCGGACTTATTGTCTGACCCGAATTATTTGTTTTCCCAAAACTTTCGTGTACTAATTTATATTTAGTCCAAAAATGACATGTTTCTTTGGGATCTTATGAAGATGGTGGACAAGCAGGAGGCTCCTTATCTATCCATCTAACTATTTATTTCCGCTGTTATGAGATGTTGGTTCTATGTGTGTATATTTAAAAGGAAGTTGTTATAACTACCTAGACTGATAGTAGTACTTTTGTTGTAACTCTGATAACTCCATGTTGGGAGTAATCTTATGTATTGTCTTATTTTTATGTTATATTTAGTCGTTCCATTGTGAGATTATTGCTGTGTTCTTATATTTTATCCCATGACAACTCGTCTTTTAGATACTTGTGCAACAACACATGAATACCATGGATGTATTAAGTATCGTTTTCAAGTGTCGAAAAGGTGGGTCATCTCAGCTAGTATCGGAGCTTCAGTTGAGAAAACACCTTAGCCTGATTGGGGTACAAATCATTAGCGATAGGGTAAGTGATTCCCTAGAATGAGTAAATCTTGAGAGAGCGTATTTGAAATTTTTATAATAATAATTTTTATCCTCTAAAGTCTAGTTTTAGATCCTTTAATGTTATTTCCTTAAACCATTTTAATCCTATTTTTATATTCTAAAGATACCTTTTATTTGTTCAGATAATAAAAAATGAATACAAGAAGTGGAGGAAGGAAAGGATCTGGAACTAGCATGGCTACCAACGGCAAGGTACCTAGAAATGCTACTATGTCAGCTGTAGATCTGGTAGAGGAAATGTTAATGCAAGTTCAAACACCTATGAACTTTGTATCTTTGTGTAATAATTTTACCACTTTGGGTGGGAAACCATTCTATGGGACTGAATATATTCTTGGAGTGTAGATGTGGCTTTGAACTTGTGAAAGAATATTTGGAGATCTTTGGTTGGAGGATGTAGAGAAACGGCTTTTGGCATCGCGACAGCTTCAAAAGTCGACGATGGATTGGTGGGATTCAGAAATAGCTAGTACTCCGAAAGGGGGAGTTTTCTTGGGCCCAGTTCAAGAATGTTTTTGAAGCACAGTTTATTCCAAAAGCCGAGAGGACTCGATTATTTAGAAGTTTCATTGATTTAAAGCAGGGTGATATGATTGTATCGTAGTACGAGCATAAGTTCAATGCTTTGTCCCGTTTTGGACTTGGATTGATAGACACGCCGCTCAAGAAAAATGAAATGTTTGTGAATGGAATGCAACCAAAGTTCCATTGTGAAATGACCAATCATCTTATGGGTACGTTCACCAACATTATTAGCATGGCTTTGAGATTTGAGGCTCTTGATATTAAGGAAGGAGTCCAGAAGGGTGTAGTACCAGCAGTAAGTGCCATGCCTTTATAGGTTATACCATTTGAAGGAAAACCAAACTTCAAGCACAAGTTTAAGGTAAAGAAGCAGGGTGCAGGGACGAAAACCGAAGACGGTGCTCCAGCACGGAAGAAGCAGACCAACATGGCCAACATTCTTTGTTTCAAGTGCAACAAGATGGGCTACTTTCCAAACCATTGCTCAATTGCCACATGTTTTGATTGCGGCCAGCTAGGACATATGAAGAATGAGTACCCTTTTCCAAAAAATGGATCTCAAGGATAGACTTTTACCATTGAAGAGATACCATCCACTTCTTCAGATCTAAAAGGGAAGCAAGTATTGCAAGGTACATTGTCCATCTATGATATTCCTGTAAATGTGCTATCTGATACAGGAGCTTCCCATAGTTTTATTTCTTATGATATAAACCTTAAATATGTTATCATAAGTAATCCACTTTGTGTGTCAAGCACAACTGGAGGTTAGACAAATCTTGACACTGTGTGTCTAAGTGTACCAATTTCTTATCAAAATCATCTCTTTCCTTTTGATTTGTTTGTTCTTGGGTTTATGGGTTTTGGATTGTTGCTGGGAATAGATTGGTTATCTAAGTTTAAAGCTATCTTGGATTGTGGTAGAAGGCTTGTAGAGTTAGTGATGTGGGAAATGTTGGTGTTGATATTAGTGGTGAAGAACCTAAGAAGTTAATAAGCAGTTTTCTCTATTCACTCGAAGTGGCTAAAGAGGAGCTAGGAAATGTGCCGGCTGTTCGAGATTTCATAGATATTTTTAAGAGGTGCAAGGTTTACCTCCTCACCGTGAAGTCAAGTTCTGTATTGATTTGGTTCTAGGAACTAGACCTATTGTACAAACCTTCCGAAGGATGGCTCCAAAAGAGAAGAGGGAGTTAGAAAGGAAGACTTATGACTTGTTGCAGAAGGGTTTGATCCGACATAGTACCTCGAGTTGGGGATCGTCGGTCATCTTTGTTACGAAGGCGGATGGTTCTCTAAGGTTATGCATAGACTAACGGGAGTTGAACAAAATTACTATCAAGAATAAATATCCTTTGCCAATAATTGACGATATGTTTGATCAACTCCAAAGTGCTCGGGTATTTTCTCAATTAGATCTTGCCACCGGTTTTCACCAGTTAAGGGTGGCGGAGGAAAGTGTTTCTTTAACAGCTTTTCAGACTGCAGAAAATTTCTATGATGGTTAGTTATGCCGTTTGGATTGACTAACGCACCCGCATATTTTGTGGACTTAATGAATCGTGTATTTTGAGATATTCTCAATAAATTTGTTCTCGCCTTTATTGATGACATTCTTATCTATTCAAAGAGGAGGAACATAAATATCATATCCGTGTCGTACTCGATACCTTAAGGAGCCATGTGTTGAAGACTATGTTTTCCAAGTGCCATTTCTGGAAATCCTGAGTTAGATTTCTAAGGCATGTTATTTCGGGTGAAGGCATATCGGTGGACCCAAGTAAAGTTGTTGCGGTTCAAGACTGGAAGAAGCTCGAAAGTGTGACGGAAGTTAGAAGTTTCTTGGGATTGGCAGGTTTTTACCGTAGGTTTTTTAGGACTTCTCGAAGATTGCTTCCCATCTGACGAAGTTAACAAAGAAAGATGTTAAGTTCGTTTAGACTTCTAAGTGTGATCAAGCATTTAATGAATTGAAAGAGAAGTTGACTAGAGCTTCTGTTTTAACCATTCCAGATGGGAGCGATGGTTTAACCGTGTATACAAATGCTCGAGAACCGGATTTGGAGCAGTTCTGATGCAGCATGGAAAAGTTATTGCCTATGCGAGTCGATAGCTAAAGCCGCATGAAAAAAATTATGCTACGCGTGATTTGGAGCTTTTGGCTGTTGTCTTCGCACTAAAGATGTGGAGGCATTATCTTTTGGGTGAAAGGTTTGAGTTATACACAGATCACAAATCCTTAAAATATCTTTTTACCTAGAAAGATTTGAATTTAAGGCAGTAGAGATGGCTGAAGTTTCTTGCTTCTTATGATCTAGAGGTTCTTTATACACCTGGAAAAGCAAATGCCGGTGTTGATGCACTGAATAGGAATGTAGCAATGGTTGCAAACCTAGAAGTTGTTGTTAGAGAGAATTGCATCTAGTCAAGAGGCAGATCCTATTTTGGCTCGACTTAAAAGGATGTTGAAGAAGCTGTTGTTTCTACCTTTGAGATTGATCACCGGGGCATATTGAAAATGAATGGGCGTATTTGTGTTCCGGACTTTGATGGACTTAGGCAAGAAGTGTTTTTCGAATGCCACCATTCAGAGTTATCTTTTCATCTAGGAGTAACCAAGATATTCAAAGATATGAAGAGAGTATTCTGGTGAAAGGGGATGAAGCGAGATATTTCAAATCTTTGTGAGTCGTTGTGCAAACTGCCAGTAGATTAAGAATGATCAGCAGAAGACGGCTGGATTGCTTCAACCACTTGAGATCCCAAAGTGGAAGTGGGAGCAGATATTTGTGGACTTTCTTGATGGGCTTCCTTGGTCAAGAAGAGGTAACAATGGCATTTGGGTTATAGTCGATCGACTGACCAAGAGTGCCTATTTCATTCCTGTTAAGCTGACTAAGACTGCTACGAGTCTGGCGAGTTTGTATGTTTAGGAGATTATGAGACTCCATAAGATTCCTCGTAGTATTGTAAGTTACCGAGACCTAATATTCACTAGTAGGTTCTAGGAGGAACTACAGACTGCTTTAGGGACTGAGCTACGTCTAAGTATAGCTTACCATCCCTAAACAGATGGGCAGACGAGAGAGTGAACCGGATCTTGGAAGATTTATTGCGAGTATGCATTCTATACTTTGGGGGTTCTTGAGAAGATCATTTACCCTTAGTCGAATTCACTTACAATAATAGCTATCAAGCAAGCATTGATATGGCCCCTTTCGAAGCTCTTTATGGTCGTCCATGTCGTTCTCCTTTATGTTGGGTTGAATCTGGAGATAGACTTGTACTTAGGCCCAACATAATCTTAGAAGCCAATGAGAAGGTAGCTAATATTAGAAGAAATATGAAGGAAGTGCAAGATCGACAAAAGTGTTATGAAGATCAAAGGCGTATGGATCAAGAGTTCTTAGTCGGGGACTTGGTATTTGTAAAAGTCTCTCCTCTAAGAAGTGTCGTGAGGTTGGGGAAGACAGGAAAGTTAGCCCCTCTATATGTTGGCCCTTTTCCCGTATTGAACCGGATTGGAAAACTTGCATATAAAGTGGAGCTACCAAATCGATTAGCAGATGTGCACAACGTATTTCACGTATCTCATTTACGTAAGTATGTACATGACCCTTCCATGATAGTAGAATTGGGGCAACAAGTTGATTTGGAGGTTCAGCCTAACCTAACCGTTCTTAGGCGGCCTATTCGTATTGTCGCTCTTGATATAAAGCGATTAATAAAGAACGTTGTGAATCTTGTTAAGGTACAGTGGAGTGGAGATGTTAGAGATTGTACTTGGGAAACTGACGACTATATTAGAGATTTTTATCCCGAGTTGATATAATTGTTGTTCGTATTTTGTTTCTTTTTAGTGTGCTCACCAGTTGTTCCGAGGTCACTTTCCTTGTATCTTTGTGTGGTATATTGATATCCTTTGGTTTTCTTTGATATCTAAAGTTTATTTGATTAATTTCAAGGACGAAATTTCCTTTAAGGAGGGGAGGATGTAACGGTCCATAATTTAATCACTATGAACTTGATTAGTTAATATGTATTTAAAATGATTAAATAATGGATTTTATATCTAGAATCAAATTTGGATAAAACATCTTGAATGGATTTTTTTAACTGGTGTAAAATGTTAGTTTAAAGATGGTTCGAGTTATAAGGCGGTTAGGGGTACCAATTTATTTAAAAATAAGTTTGCCTAATAAAACAGAATAGTATAATTACTTGCCTAATAAAACAAGAAAGAATTATTAACCCTGCCTAATAAAACAGAATAGTATAATTACTTACCTAATAAAACAAGAGAGAATTATTAACCTTGCCCAGTAGAACCAGTAGCATAATTACATGCCTATTAAAAAAGAATAGTATAATTACTTGCCTAATGAAACAAAATAGCACAATGATTATTATATTCCATGCGGATGGTTGCCATTGGACCAAAATTTGGTCGAATTAGGTTCAACCATACGGATGGTTGCTATTGGACCAAAAATCTGGTTGAATCATGTTATGCCGCAGTTGATAAGGAGGATTTCTCTTGGACCAATATGTGGTCGAATCAAATTAAGCCATCACGTTGTTTCCTATTAGATCAAAATGTGGTCGAATCAAATTAGGCCATCAAGATTTTTTCAATTGGACCAAAATGCGGTCGAATCAAATTAGGCCATATGGCTAGTTTCTATTGGACCAAAATCTGATCGAATCTGCTTTGGCTATAGGAAATGTCTAAAGTACCCTTCTCTTTACCTATAAATAGCCAAGTCCATATCTCATTTTAATCGATTCAATAACTAAAGAAAATAACTAAAATTCATTATCAAAGGTGAAGTATTCCAAGTCTCCATTAGAGCAAATGGGATGTGAGTATATTCCTTGTTTTCATAGTTTAGTGGGTATAACTTATTATGTGAGTATAATTTAATTATTTTACAGTCAGTATAATCCTAATCTCTTCCCTTTGGCTCATTCACATTTTAACAAATGTTGTGTTAACGTTGATTATAAATTGTTAGCAATAATTAGTCTGTTATTATTCTTGTTTGGTTGTTTGATTTATGCTCGGCCAGTTTATGAGTAATAACTTTGATGTTTAGTTAAAGGGAACTTACACCACCTTTTAACTTAGGATTGAAATTTAGTGATTTTTTAGTTAAAAGGAAATAACACCCCTTTTAGCTATCTCATTTGATTAAGAGGGAGCTTCACCCCTCTTAGTCGTATTCTTCTTTAAAGATGATGGATTTACGTTATGATTTGAATGGAAGTTTTAAATCTTTGTTTAAAGTATTTTAAAGGACCTTCAAAATTTATATAATGATTTAAATGGGTTATTTTACAAAGTAAGTAGCCCTATACTTGGCACTAAAAGCCGATGAGCAACCAATGCCCTGACTTACCTGGCTTCATTTCCGGACGAGGGTAGAGTAAGCCGAGAATATCGGAAACGCGACAAGTGTAGGAGATTTGATTTCCATAAATGATCTTTATAATTATAATGGAAAACATTTATGTTTCTTATAGGCAATTGTTTTGACCCATCTAAGATGCTTTTGAAATATGAAATCCTCCCAAATGTTTTGTGAATATGCTTATACCGATGGGATAATTATATGGATATTTTTTCCAAGCATTGAAAAAGTATAATATTTAATTTCCATATAAAATCATTTTGTTATCCCCGATAGTTGATATCTTGACTGTCAATTTCTAAACCCTTCTTCCTTTTGTTTTTGTTTCGTCAATCTAAGACGATTTGTTGCTCATTTAGAGCATTGATATCCTTTATCAAAAATGACTAAATATAGAGCAAGTGGGGGCCAAGCTATGTGGGGTTGATTCCATTAGGGTATTTTCACATCTATTCTAGATTGGTTTCGGTTGTGTGTGCATGAAAATGTGAAATACTCGGATACTCGATAAGGTTGGCGAGGTCCGACTTGGAGGTTTCCGAGCCATCGTAGTTCTCAAGTATATATTCTAGAGGTATACTTTCAACAAAGGGGGCGCACCTTCCTAATCATTGTTGGAAAATTTCCTTTTCCTTATTTTTGATTCAAATATTTGGATTGATTCTTTCTTAATTGCATCGGGAAGTGTCTCGTGCTCTTCACGATGTTTAATTATTTGTGCCCATTCTTTTATACTTGGATGTTGTCCTTGTGAGGGAAAAACCCATTCTGCGTTTTTACGATGTGGTCTCACTAGTTATTTTGTGTGTTCTATTTTTTTTGGAGTTTACTCATACCGGATTTATTGTCTGACCCGAATTGTTTATTTTCCTTAAACTTTCGAGTACTCATTTATATTTGAGTAGTCCGAAAATGACAGGTTTCTTTGGGCTCTTATGAAGATGGTGAACAAGCAGGAGGCTCCATGTCTATCTAACTATTTATTTCCGCTATTATGAGATGTTGGTTCTATGTATGTATATTTAAAAGAAACTTGTTATAACTACCTAGACTGATAATAGTACTTTTATTGTAACTCTGATAACTCCATGTTGGGAGTAACCTTATGTACTGTCTTATTTTTATGTTATATTTAGCCGTTTCGTTGTGAGATTATTGTTGTGTTCTTATATTTTATCCCATGACAACTCGTCTTTCAGATACTTGTGCAAGGGCACATGAATACCATGGATGTATTAAGTGTCGTTCTCAAGGGTTGGAAAGGTGGGTCATCGCACGAGCGCTCGATTAAAGGTCGGTAAAGTCCGAGGGATGACATATTCGGTACTATCTAGTTATATAGGTAGGTCGGTCTTGTGTTGGTAAAGGAGCTTTGTGATGGTTCTTCGGGACATCCATCTAGAGGTGTACCCATTCGGAAGGTAGATCCTTCACCTAGTCATTTGTATGGAAATCCATTCTCCAATAAGAACCTGTAGTTTTGTTTGTATTGGCACAGTGAATAGCCTTGAAATGCTATATGGGTAACCATTTAGGATAAGATTAATAATTTTATTTGCAAATGTTTTCAAAGAATTTCATTAGAAATAATATCCAACGTTTTGGTATATAAAAATGTTTTAGTTATCATAAGGTAAAAACATGTCCGTGTTTATGTATGGGCGTGGTCTTATGAAATACTCTTTCTTTTCAAAGGATTTTATTCAAAGGCTGATATATGATACTGTAATTTATTATTGAATTTTTCTCACGCTGGTTTATCAAGCCTGATCCGGGTGTTATCAATATTCGGGTTAGATTTGAGTAGTTACATGTTTAGTTGAAGATGGTTGGAGTTTCCAGAGGAGAGCTGGAGATATTCAACTACGTATGGACATATTCTATTATCCACCGTACTTAGTTTGTTTTAGTCCGATGATTGTCAGCAATTGTAAGGACAGATGTTTATAACTGTCCAGGTTGAATTTAAGTTAGACTTTGATATACGATTTAAATTTTTTCCGCCGTAAAGATATTAGTTCAATATTATATGTTATTCCATTCGTGTGAGATTCTATTCTGTCTATTTTTCTTTATTACCCTTCATGTTTCGTATTTTTGTGCAATTTGAGTTGGACATGTGTGGTTTGTTGTCGATTCAAAAGGTATGAAAAAACGAGTCGTGACATTTGGTATCAGAGCTTTTGGTTGAGCGAACACCGAAGCCTGATAAGGGTAAGTCTCTTTAGAGACAGGATTAGTGATATCCTAGGATGGTCATTAGAGATAGGGTTAGTAACACCTTAGAATGAGTTTCGAGAGTATTATATATATGAGCGTGTATTTGTTAATTTTATAAAAATGATTTCGTTTTAAAGAAATTGATAAATAAAATAATTTTACCTTGGGTTTATATTTTAAAAATAAAAGTTGATATTTTTATTTTTGGTTAGAAATTAAGGATTGATTGCAATTTTGCTTAGTAAAACTAAAGGACAAATACCTTGTGATTAGAATTGCACAATTTGACTATAAAAAATTTCTTATAGAATCAACTTGTTGAGAGCTAGAATTTATAACTTTTATCATATAACCCTAGACATTTAACCTTAAGAAATAATAATGATTTGATAGGAATAAAATAGGTTAATTTAAAAGGACTAAGAACAAATACCTTGTGAATTAAGATTCACAATTTGACTATAAGGTATTTGATGATAATATTTAGAAAAATAATACTCTTTTCAGGAAAGACCAAACCCTCTGAACTTCGCTTCACTTTGTTGGGAATTCGAGTTCCTAAGACAAAGAAAGTTTTTGGGATTGGAAAATATTATGGAAGTTAAGGATTGGTTAAGCAAGTGTGACGAGCTCCAGTATAGCAAGGTGAGCTTCACCCATGGATCATTTAGGAAGATAGCAATGCCCTAAATTTCGAAGATGTTGTTCCACGACCAACTACTTAAGTACCGGCCAAGAAGAATAGGCATAAGAAGAACAAAGTTTGTTGTTTCAGACGTATACAAAGTGGTCACCTTGCAAAAGAGTGTAGATCAGGGGTAAAAATCAAGACCTTTTAGAAAACTGTCCCAAAGAGTTACTATCACTGCCATATTATAGGACATATCGCCAGTGATTGTCCCATGCTCAAGATGGTAGAGCGGCCTAGGCCTTCTGTTACCCTTACTCGTCCACCTACTGCTGTAGAAAAAGGAAAAGGGATAGTGGAATCATAAGTTAGTAAAGCATGTATTAGTAAACACCATCTAAGTATTTTAACCGTATGACTTTTGTAAAACTTTTTGAGTGTACTCCATAGAAGTCACTTGGTATGAATGTATTTTAGGAATCAATATATATGGACTATCATTTTGCAGCTTTGTCAATACCAAATTCTGTTAGAACTTATTAGAAAAGCTAAAAAGATTAATATCATTTAAAAAGAATAAAAAGAAAAACGATGATAATTAAGTAAGAATCGCTTAATAAAATGAGATGAAATAAATAAAGTTGAGATAGGATCTTTGACAAGAAATGATAACTAATTTTTTTAGTTCTTTTATATAAATTGTAGAAAGTAACCAATGCCGAAAGACTAGCAATTAGGCAGAGATTTAGGGAAGCCTTGTCTAAATACGAAGACTAAGAAGTTTGGATATACCGATTTCGAGTGATGAGGAGGATATGCAAGTAGGGGAGCCCTCAGAGATAGTACCGCAACCATTCGACCATCCAATAGATATATCAGAGGATGAGGAGTTGGTAGTTTTTTCAGATGAGGAGGATGTGTTGCCAGTAGACGTAGACATTGATGCAGGGGAAGAAGCCAACGATGAAGCACATTACTGGATGTTGGATCCTTTGAGTGAGGACGAGGAGCCTGAGGAAGAAGAGCCTATAGAGGAACCTATGGAAGAATCAGAGGAGATCGAGCCGATGACAGGGGAACCCATGACAATGGAGACGGAAGATTTGAGAATTTATGATACATGGTTATATGAGGATAATTATTCAGGGAGTGATGAGTAGATCATTTGGGAGATGGGTATGCCCATTCAGGAGATAGGATCTCCCATTCCAGAGGTAGCTGAGGATCTCAGTTTGGAGGATATTGAGATGGAGGAGCATGAGCCGTGGATTCTGAGAGGCCAATAGTGGCAGCCGCTAGGTTGGGACATAGCTCCAGAGATGATAGATGATGAGGAGCCAGTTGAGGACAGGGAAGAAGTAGAGCAACAAGTAGAGATCGACTTGAAGGCACTATCAGATGGTTCATCCGATGAGTAGTGTTTCACACTTAGGGATATTTTGGGTTTGCATTATAGCAGTTGTTATTATCTTAAGCACATAGTACGCGCTAAGACATGAGATTTAGTCCTTTAGTGTTTGCACAAAAAATGGGCAAACACCTCCAAGCCGTGTGATTTAGTTGAATTTATGTGATTCTTAGTGATTTGGATGAGTTATGCAAATATGTAAAAAGCAGGGACTAAAATGTAAAAGACACACAGATTTATAGTGGTTCGGCCAGAACGTGCCTACGTCCACTTTATATGTTATTCTCCTCTTACTATTCAGATTACAAGTACAAAGCCTTGATTACAAGTATATAGAAGTTGTTTGAAAGTTCCTTCCGTGCTTGAGCTCTCAAACTTGTCCACCATTGTTGTACCCCTGCCCCTCTATTTATAGAGTGAGGCTGGGGGCAGAGGTCCTGGAAATATATAGCTTCTGGTGGGCCTGGGCTGAAGCAATCTGGCCTTGCAACTTTGGTCCGGCAATGCCATGGTTCGGTGGAGAGTGGTATGTTGTTTGGACCGGTGGTAGGTTGGGAGCGAGCTTGGTTCGATGGTGGTTGGTCGGGTTAAGTATGGAGGTAGGTTGGTTCGGCGGTGAAGTGGTCCGGTAGTGGATGGTCCGGCCAAGGTTGATTCGGTGGTTAGTGGAGAGGGGTTTGGTCCGGTAGGTGTGGGAAGTGTGTTGGTTCGGCAGGGGTTGGCTCGGTCATTCCAGGAGAGGGTTGGTCGGTGGTAGGAGCATGGAGCTAGTCCGGAGGTAGGGTGGAGATGGACCCGTGTTGGTTCGGCTGTGCTATGGCCCGGTGGGGCTTTGGTTCGGTCATGAGGTGGTTCGGCAGGCATGAGAGAGGGGGTAGGCTCGGCAGTGAAAATGCACCTAACACTTGCCCCCCAAAGTAGGGCATGTGCATGTACATGGCGTGCTTTGCTTTAAACTTGGGTGCTTCCATCCGGTTTCTATTGCCGAACCACCTGGTCCGGTTATCGACTGTAAGCGAAATATCCTTCAGGAGGATCGTACGGCATCACACCATCTCCTGGCAACAGCATACTCTCCCTGTCAATCCCAAAGGAGCGAGCGATGACATCGAGTTGCCCTTCTTTGAGGGAGCTCGGAAAGCAATCGGGAGGAGAGTTCAGAAGCTCCTGAGGACCATATCCGTCCACTAATGACCTCGGGGCAGGTCCATGATGCACTGGTCCCGGCTGGACTGGGGGTATGACGAAAGACTCACCCCTGTCCGTAGATTTTCTCTTATCTGATCAGGTTTCCACTCTTTGAGACATTTATCTGGTTCGGCAAGAATCTGATTCGGCTAACGCTTTGATTCGGCAAAGATTATAGGTTGATTCGGCTAATGAGGAAAAATGGAGGAGATGCGGGCATCCCTTCAGGCTGACTGCTCGAGATACCGGTTGAAGAGAGACGCTGCTGTCGCACGACTATCAGCTTCTGAGGCCCGGATGAGGGAATTTGAGGAGAATGAGGGGATGATGGATGAGATGCTCCTGGACATGTACTTCCGCACCTGGAAGCAGGGCAACCTGTCTTGGATGGACGATTATCCCCGGGTCATGGCTAGGATATATCTCCGGGCTTTGGAGGAGGCAAAGGCCGATGCGGATAAAGAGGGTGGTGCGGCCTTCAAAATGGATGTGGTTACCGCCCAGTTCACCAAGGAGGAGAAGGTGGCGGTGAAGGAGGGCATGCGGCTGCTTGCTGCTGAGGAGGTAGGCGTGCAGCTAGAGGATGATGATTAGGGAGCAGATGCTGGTAAGTCTTCTTTCTGAATCTTTCCTTAACTCGATTGCTTATCGTTTGTCTAACTTCTGAATTGGACAGGTGGGACCTCTGGCCAGCATGCTGGGAGTTCTGACCCTGCAGTCAAGTAGATCCCGGAAGGCTAGCAGGATAGAGGCGGTGCTCTGCTGTAGCTGATTATTTTTTGGCCTACTTGGCATTCCTGTATATACTAGTCTCAAAAAAAAACATTAGTGTACTTTTGAGTTGTAGTTATGTCATTTGTAATGAACAGCTTTATGTAATTTAATAACATAAACTGATTCTACTATATTTGAATGCTTTTGTTATTCCGATATGTTGCATAGGAAATACAGCTGCGTGTTTATGCATGTGATTTAATCGTATTTGATGCTAAGTTTCTACCCAAAATATCGTTTCATGTCTTGTAATGCCAATATGATGTGTGAATAAACTAAAGCTACATATTTGTATACAAGAGAAGATAGTACCGCCCTTGTGTTTTAGTTGTAGAGGGTTGCTTTGAATGTCTTGCACGACTGAGGATGGAATGTAGCTGAGTGTTCCGTCATCCAGATGTGAGTTCATATTTCCACAAGCGAGAGTTCCCTATTTTGTGACCTGTACTTCAGGGATTGTTATAGAGGATAGGAGGAAAGTTTGTATGAATAAATGGAAATATAAGAAATGGTAAAACTTCCAATCACGGAAGGCCGTCGATATGCTTAAGTTCGTGGCAAACGGGTTTTGTAGTCACTTTCCCTAGCTATGGGTCTTGGATACATTTGTCACCCATCTTACGCCTCCGCGTGGAGTTTATCTTTTTTACCACAGCCGCACTTAAGACATACCGGAGCCGAGATCGCGCACAGTAACTACCCGAGCCATTGTGGCCCGTAATCGTGGGTATTATTCGATTTACTATGGTCGGCTAGCGTGGGTGCCGATCGTCAACCATGAACTACCCCTGGCTGGCCACACCTTATGTTGGGGCTTAAAGTAGGTTCACAGTTGCCGGCGAGCCGAACGCCGTAATGAGCTGCCATCGGCTATAGTCGGCCTTCTTGATGGCTTATAATCGGCTCATCACAGTTGGCTTTAAGGGCAGTCGCGAGCAATGAGTTAACCCGCAGCAGAGGGATGCTGGAGCAAAAGTGTCTCATTGGCGAGTGCATAGAATTGTATAGTACCTGTTAGGTTTTGTCCAGGCGAAGCTGCGCTGTGGTGCGTCTTGAGTGGAGATGCCATAGGATTTTGTTCAACAGAAAAGGATAAAGCTTAACAAGCAGCCAAGATATAAAGGAACAAGTTAAAAAGAGACAAGATTTCTAAAGTGGTTCGGCACGAGAATGCCTACGTCCACCGATTCTCTTTGTTAGTTCACTTCATATGGGCAGTACAAGTTAAGAAAAGTATCGACGGAGGTGTTGGATGTTCCATGCCCTCTGGAACACCTCTCCGTCCACTGTTGACAAAATGTAAGCTCCGTTGTGGAGATCTTTATGAATTACATAGGGTCCGTCCCATATTGGATCCAGTGCTCCGGGGCGTGGGAAGATCCGCTTGAGGACAAGATCTCCCTCTTGTAAGCTGCGGTGCTTGACTTTGGAGTTGTATTGTGCTTCCACTTTTTGCTTGTGCGCTGCCGCTTTGAGTGCTGCATCATTTCTTCTCTCCTCAATTAGATCCAAAGACATAAGGAGGAGTTCTTCGTTCTCTTCCGGGTTGTAGTGGATCCTACGGTGAGAGGGCACTACAGTTTCAACTGGGAGCATGGCCTCCGAGTGCCAAAGAGAAGTATGCCCTGTTGATGTTCTGTAAGATGTGCGATAGGCCCAAAGTGCCGTAGGAAGTTCGTCCACCCAAGCGCCTTTCGACTTTTCAAGTTTCTTCTTGATTAGGGTTTTGAGAATTTTGTTGATAGCTTCGACTTGTCCGTTTGCCTGAGGATAAGCTACAGATGAGAAGCTTTTGTGAATTCCGTGCTCTTGGCACCAATCGGCGAATTCTTCGCTGTCAAACCGAAGTCCGTTGTCTAATATGATCTTGAGTGGGACTCCGTACCTGCACAGAATATTTTTGATCAAGAAGTTGATAACTTTTGCCGAAGATATTTTATTTAGAGGTTCCGCCTCCACCCATTTGGTGAAATAATCGACTGCCACTATAGCATATTTGGCTCCGCCTTGGCCCGTTGGCAGTTCGCCAATCAAATTAATTCCCCATACTGCAAAGGGCCAAGGGCTGGTCATTTGAGTAATCTCGTTTGTGGGTGGTCGAGGAATCTTAGCAAATTTCTGACATCTGTCGCATCTTTTGACGAAGTCTAAGGCGTCTTTGTTTAAAGTGGGCCAGTAATATCCATATCGAAGTATCTTTTTTACCAGAGTCTGCCCTCCAGTGTGATCTCCGCAACTTCCTTGATGGATGTGGAATAAGATTTCCTTGGCTTCCCTCCCAGCGACGCATCTTAATAAGGGGCTAGAGAAGCCACGCCGATAGAGGATGCCTTCTTGTATTGTGTAGCGGGAAGCTTTCCTCAAGATTTTCTTGACTTCATCACGTCTGTCGGGTAGTGTGCCATCTTGCAAATATTTCCGGATAGGAGTCATCCAAGTTTCTTCTTCAATCGTAGTTATCAGATTCACTTGTTCGAAACTTGGGGCTAGCTGTCTTGAGATGGTTAATGCTCCGGAAATGGTGCTGTTCTTCATACTAGCTTGCTTTGCTAGTTCATCGGCCTCTTGGTTCTCTTCTCGAGGAATGTGTTTGATTAGATAGTGGTCCAATTGATCGAGCAGCAGCTTGGTCTTCTTCAGATATGCTGTGAGTCGTTCTCCTCGGGTCTGGAACTCTCCTAGTACTTAGTTTACGATAAGTTGAGAATCACTATGAAGACATAAATAATTGACTCCAATTTCTAAGGCAAGTTCCAATCCTGCTATTACTGCCTCATACTCTGCATCGTTGTTGGTGGCAGCGAATTCCAACCTTAAGACAGCTTCCTTCCCTTGGGGGTGATTATCACAATTCCTGCCCCCGAGCCCTGTTCGTTTGATGCTCCATCTACAAAGAGATTCCACTTGATATCTTTTGCTATCTCAGATTGATCCTTACCTTCGTTGGTAGTGAATTCGGCAATGAAATCGGCCATGGCTTGTCCCTTGATGGCGGTGCGAGGATGGTAGGTGATATCATATTGACTTAGTTCAATGCACCATTTGAGGAGTCGCCCAGAAGTGTCGGGACGATGGAGCACCTGTCTTAGTGGTTGGTCGGTTAGGACTATGATGGAATGAGACTGGAAGTAGTGTCGCAGTTTTCGTGACGTGATTAGTAAACAATACGCTAATTTCTCAAGTTTAGGATATCTGGCTTCTGCCCCTGTAAACCTCTTGCTTACAAAGTATACCGGGCGTTGTGTGCGGTCATCTTCTCTTACCAAGGCGGCGCTTAGAGCGTGAGATGATACAGCGAGGTATAGGTATAGCTCTTCGCCTTCATTTGGAGTTGAGAGTACTGGTGGTCTCTGGAGGTGTTCGATTAGGTTAAGGAAGGCTTTTAAGCATTCGTCAGTCCACTCGAACTTTCCTTTGTCCTTCTTCAGAGCTTCAAAGAAAGGGACGCACTTGTCAGTTGCTTTAGAGATGAATCTGCTTAGGGCGACCACCTTCCCGTTTAGGCTCTGCATTTCTTTTCGAGTGGAAGGTATCCTTATGTCTTTCAGAGCTCGGACTTGTTCAGGGTTTGCTTCAATTCCTCTGGCATGGACGATGAATCCTAAGAACTTTCCTGATGATACTCCGAAGGAGCACTTTAGAGGATTCAGCTTCATTCCATATTGGCGAAGTACCTGAAACATCTCGCCCAGGTGGCTTACATGATCGTCGGCTTTCCTTGATTTTACTAGCATGTCGTCCACATATACTTCCATAGTTCGTCCTATTAGTTATGCGAACATCTTGTTGACGAGGCGCTGATAAGTAGCTCCGGCATTTTTGAGTCCAAAAGGCATGACTTTGTAACAGTATAATCCCCGGTCAGTGACGAAACTAGTGTGGTCTTGATCGGGAGCGTGCACAGGAATTTGGTTATATCCAGAGTATGCGTCCATGAAAGATAAGAGTTCGTGCCCGGCTGTGCTGTCCACAAGTTGGTCGATTCGGGGGAGTGGGAAGCAATCCTTCGGGCAAGCGTCATTTAGGTTGGAGAAGTCAATACATGTTCGCCACTTTCCATTTGCCTTCTTTACTAGTGCTGGGTTAGCGATCCACTTTGGGTAGATGGCTTCTCGTATGAAGCCATTAGCAAGTAGGTTCTTTACTTCCTCATCGAGGGCTGCTAATCGTTCTGCCCCCATGCTTCTCTTCTTCTGCTTTACTGGTACCTTGGTGGGATCGATGTTCAGTACGTGGCATGCTACGTCTGGGGAGATTCCAGTCATATCAGCGTGCGTCCATGCAAATACATCCAAGTTGTGGCGGAGAAAATCAATGAGTTGATCCTTCGATTCTGTTTTTAGCTGAGATCCGATTTTTAATAGTCTTCTTGAATCATGTTTGTCTACAGATACGAATTCCATAGCCTCTGCAGGCTCGGCAGTGTCCTCCTCCTCTTTGTCCCTGGGGTCTAGTTCATTGAAAGGATCACTGGTATATCGAAGAGGAGGGGCTTTCTTTAGTTTCTATGCTTCCAAGCTTTTCATGCAGAGAGTAGTCTCTGCATCTTTTCCTTTATCCCTTCTGCGGTTATTGCGAAGTTCAGTTACGTAGCAGTCTCGGGCGGCGTCTTGATCTTCTTCTACTTCTCCTATTACATTGTCTGTTGGAAATTTCATCTTTAGGCACCACGGGGCTAGGACAACTTGGAAGTCAGACAAGGCTGGCGTTCCCAAGAAGGCGTTGTAGGCCGAGTGGTTCTCTATTAGCACAAATGTTTGTTTTCGCACAATGGAGCGGGGATGACTTCCTATTTCAACAAATAGGTCCAGTTGCTCGAGGGGCATCTTCGCATCTCCAGTGAAACCATGTAGTGGTTTGTTGCAGGGAGACACATCCTTCATTGACAGCTTCATTTTATCGAAAGCATGCTTGAATAGGATATTCACCGAGCTTCCAGTGTCTACTAAAATTCGGAAAACTTTAGCTGGACCGAACCAGGCAGAGATGACCATAGGATCCATGTGTGGGTACTGTCTTCCCTCTAGATCGCGCCTACTGAATGTGATGTCGTCATTCTCTTTCCGTTTCGGGTGGCGTTCTTCCATAACAGAATTAACGTAGCCTTCAACGTTTCTAAGTGACTTGCCGTATCTTTCCATCTCTGTCCAGCTTCTGTCGGCAATGTGTGGTCCTCCTGATATGGTATGGACCACTATCTTCTCTTGACTAGAGCCGTTGGTGTGGCGATTTCCTCTGCCTACTTCTGGGAAGGGTAGCCCTGGGTTTTCATTGGCGGGAGCTGGAGTCCTGTTCTGGCTTTTTACATAGCGTTCCAGTCTCCTTCTTCTAATGTGTTCTTCAATCAAGTCCCGGAGATGGTGACATTCATTGGTGTCATGTCCGTGGGATTCGTGGAAGCGGCAGAACTTTTCAGACTTGAGTGTGTTATCTGACTCCTTCTTGTGCGGGGGGCGCTTGTATCTAACTTTGCCTTGAGTGGCTAGGAAGATGTTCTCGATTATTTCATTCAAAGGAGTGTAGGAGTCAAATCTTGGTCCTGGTCGGTATAAGCGCTTTTCTCCCTTCTTGCCCCCAGCACTGTCTCTAGAGTCACTTCTTCGAACATCCTTTGCTGCAGCGGGAACCTTGTCCGGAGCTGTCTTAGCCTGTTGCCCTGACTGCCTCTCAGTGGCAGCGTCTTCAAGTCTCATATACTTTCCAGCTTCATGGAAGAAATCAGGTAAAGTAGCTGGTTTTTCCTTGGTTAGTCTTCTAGCAAATTTAGTATCCGGATGTACACTACTGCAGAGGGCCATTAGGACAAGTTTCTCGTCGGCATCTTGGACTGCGGCCGCTGCGGCGTTGAATCGGGTTAGATATTGTTGCACTGTCTCTCTGGGCTTCTGTTTGATATTAGATAAGGAATAAGCATCCTTGGGTTGTTCCACATGAATGCGGAACTGGTTGATGAACTTTTCTTTCAACATTTCCCATGAGCTGATGGACCCTTGGGGTAGGTGGCAGAACCAGGAGGTAGCTAAATCTGCCAAGAAAAGTGGGAAACATTTACATAACACTCCCTCTGTTGCTCCGCTCATGAGAATATGCTGGGTGTATCGCTGTAAGTGTATGATGGGGTCAGAGGTTCCCTTGTAAGGTTCCATGATTGGCATTTTCCATTCCCGGGGGGTGATGGCAGTTTCGATATTGCGGGTGAAGGGGCCGATTACCCTAGCGCCTATTCCCCGATCCCTTTGCTCCCGTTGGATGCACTCTCTGAACAACCGCGCCATCCTTTCATCAGAACTTGGAGCGGATAGAAATGAGTTTGGTTCTTCTCTGCAGGATTGAGTCCGCCCAGATGACTTGTAGGGATGGTATCGTCTGTCATTCCTGACATTCTCCAAAGGCTGCCTCTGGTCTTCTGGGGGCATGATGGGGTCAGCCATAGTTGGCCCTTGCCTTGATCTTCCCCTGCTGGGTTCTGTTCTCAGCACTTCCTCGGATCCAACTTCGAGCTGGACTCCAGCTCGGCCCCGTCTACTGGTGTTTTCATGGTTAGGTAGCGTGACAGGCTCAGCTACATCCGACCCCTGCCTGGCATCTCCCCCGTTGGGTTCGGTTCCAAGTGTTTCCTCGGGTCGGAATTCGGGCTGAGCCCGGGCTTGGCTCCTACCATGGTTGTTTCTGTTGTTAACCTCTTCGAAGAAGAAAGGTCTTTGTCGCCTCCCAGATCCTCCAGATTTGGACTCACCCCATGATTCGGTGTTGCGGTTGGATTCTTCAGCATCCCTTAGGCGTGACATGAGTTGGTCCACCAAGGCTTCTTGTTGAGATGCGAAGCGGTTAGTTACTTCAGCCACAACCCTATCCAGATCTGCCCTAGTAATTGGTTGTTCCGCAGCGGGGGCTGTTGGGTTTGCCTAACTTTCATCTGGTACTGCTGTTAAAACGGGATGATTCTCTTGATTTGGGGTCACTGGATCCGGGATACTGCTAGTTGCGACATTCTTTCCTTTGTTAACATCTCTCCTCTGCCTGGAAGTCATGTTGTCGGAATAAGGAACGATGCGGTTAAAAAGAAGGCTGAGTACGAGAAGCTGTAGCTTCTAGCTTGAACTCTCAATGAAAGCACCAAAAATGTTTGCACAAAAAATGGGCAAACACCTCCAAGTCGTGTGATTTAGTTGAATATATGTGATTCTTAGTGATTTGGATGAGTTATGCAAATATGTAAAAAGCAGAGACTAAAATGTAAAAGACACACAGATTTATAGTGGTTCGGCCAGAACGTGCCTACGTCCACTTTATATGTTATTCTCCTCTTACTATTCAGATTATAAGTACAAAGCCTTGATTACAAGTATATAGAAGTTGTTTGAAAGTTCCTTCCGTGCTTGAGCTCTCAAACTTGTCCACCATTGTTGTACCCCTGCCCCTCTATTTATAGAGTGAGGCTGGGGGCAGAGGTCCTGGAAGTATATAGCTGCTGGTGGGTCTGGGCTGAAGCAATCTGGCCTGGCAACTTTGATCCGGCAATGCCATGGTTCGGTGGAGAGTGGTATGTTGTTTGGACCGGTGGTAGGTTGGGAGCGAGCTTGGTTCGATGGTGGTTGGTCCGGTTAAGTGTGGAGGTAGGTTGGTTCGGCGGTGAAGTGGTCCGGTAGTGGATGGTCCGGCCAAGGTTGATTCGATGGTTAGTGGAGAGGGGTTTGGTCCGGTAGGTGTGGGAAGTGTGTTGGTTCGGCAGGGGTTGGCTCGGTCATTCCAGGAGAGGGTTGGTCGGTGGTAGGAGCATGGAGCTGGTCCGGAGGTAGGGTGGAGATGGACCCGTGTTGGTTCGACTGTGCTATGGCCCGGTGGGGCTTTGGTTCGGTCATGAGGTGGTTCGCCAGGCATGAGAGAGGGGGTAGGCTCGGCAGTGAAAATGCACCTAACATTTAGTATGATATTTTGGTTGACTGATGTAGATAGTTGACTTATGACTATGCATTTACCTCAAGTGTGTAGTACACACTCAGTTTGGGACTAGGATCGATGATTGTATTTCATGATCAGTATTTAGTAGTAGTATTTTTTTGCTATATATTGTTGGTCTTTATATTAATGTATCTTTTATTTCATTTCGAAGACGAAATGCTTTAAGTAGGGGAGCATGTAACGACTCGTAATTTCGCTACTTCGAAAATGAGAGATTTCTTTCATTTTAAATATAAAAGGAATTTAAATCTTAAACAAAAACGTTATATATAATATATAATAATGAAGAAATCATTTATTCTTGTAACTAATAATTTAAAAAGTATAAAATTGGATTTTAGAACAAATCAATAAAAGTTAAGTTTTGTTAAAAATAAATAAAGGCTTAAATAAATAGGTTTAAATATTTATTTGATAAGTTAAATATTATTTAAAACTTCTAATAAAGATAATAAAAGTATATTAAAAGATTTAAAAGTATGTTAATAATCATTTTACAAAAATAACCAAATTTGTCACATTTTGTCAATTTTACATACACAGTAAAATTAGATATTTTGATATTAATTAAATACAATTTTAAAATATAAAGAAAAACGTTTAATTTTTTTAAAGAAGTGAAAATTTTATTTTAAAGTTTGGTTTAATTCGATATATAGCTTAATAAAAATATTAAATTTTGACTATAAAATTTGTCGACAAAAATACCGTTTTCAAGCAAAACAAGTTGTCAAGTTGTTGCAACTTGATACATTTTCTAACATATAAACATAGGTTTACAAACTTTTTAAACACTTTAAATTTAGCACTAAAAGACAAAAGGAGTTTATTTTTGAAATTTTTTAATAAATGTATAAAAGTGAAAAGATATGATTTGATTAATTAAATTTTATTTTAGATCTTTATAAACAACATCATTACCTTACTTCTTATCTCATTAATGAGATGTTATGTTTGAACACAGAAAAGGAGCTAAAATTTATGACACCTCTTCACCTCTTAACACACTCTTCCTTAACCATCATTCCGTTCATTAAATGCAACTCTAAATCAAAGCTAATCAAAGTTCAAAAGTAAACAAGGCTATTTGTATCATTTACCACCAAAATCTTCACTTATAAATACAACCTCAAATCCTTTTCTTTTCACTTCACTTTCATTTCACAAAATTTGTAAAATCCTTCTCTACTTCCTCCATTTCTCTTCTAACTTCAAGCTATCATCTCCACATCACTAAACTTAGCCACGCCATCACCTAAACCACCCAACTCTCGGCCAAACCACTCTACATCCTTCTTATAACACACGCCCTCCCCCTAGACCCTCTACCCGAGCTCAAACCCTCCAACCCGAGCACCTATAAGTCAACCCGAGCCCAAACTTCCACTACCCACCTCCCACACTCACCTACTCAAATATGTTTGCAAAGATTGATTTAGGGTTTATCGTAAATGATGTCTAAAATAATATTATTTTTGACCTGTCTAAAAGTTAAGGAATTTTGATCAAGAGTTAAGTGTGGAAATTTGAGATATTATCCAAAGAAAAAAATGAATTACTTAGAATTATTCTAAATCAAAAGGAAGAGTTTTCGAAATCTTAGAAAAGAATTAAAGTGAAAAGAGACATAACAAATACTGTATACTCATATTCACTTTTTATCGACGATTGTTTTCGTAGGAACCGAGGTCAGATTTGGGTGATTCCTATCCTAAAACCACTTCGAATCAATGTATATGTTCGAATGTGAAGACATGTTGAAGATGATGATCATTGAAGACCGTGGATCTTAATAGCGTGAGGACAACTTGTTGAACATGCTATGGGTAGCTCCCATTATAGAGTTATTTATAGCAGTGGTCTCCTCATGGTGGAGATTTTTCGGATTGCATAGACTACTCTCTACTAATGGTAGTAGGAGAGTGCCTTCGGTTTTCCTGTTCCTGGACAACTTGTATGGATGTTTGTCTGACATTGCATTTCTAAAGATTACGTACGTTGTTTTTTACAAACGTACATCAGTGGTGGCGGAGAAGGCAACTTCTCTTAGCTTAACACCCTCTTTAAAACATATGAGCTCAAGAGTTGTATTTTTGTGGAAGACAATTAGTAGTAAATGGAAATGGCAATGTGGCATTTAGAGATGTGATATGTGCTATGTGAAATGGTAATCGTTGCCTCAAGCCTCATTAAACCGGAAATGACCGAAATAGGATTAGATGCAGCAAGGCTAAGTGGGTCATTCCCAATTAGCGTATGATCGTCCCCTTCTAGATATATTTCTTCCCACTATGATGTTCAGGATGTAAATTAATGTGGTGTATGGAAACGAGCGCTCGGTTAAAGGTCGGTAACGACCGGGGGATGAAATATTCGGTACTATCTAGTTATAGAGGTAGGCCAGTCTTGTGTTGGTAGAGAAGCTTTGTGATGGTTCCTCAGGATGTCCATCTAGAGGTGTACCCATACGAAAGGTAGATCCTTCACCTTTTCATTTGTATGGAAGTCCTTTCTCCAATAAGAACATGCGGTTTTGTTTGTATTGGCATAATGAATAGCCTCGAAATGCTATATGGGTAACCATTTCAGATAAGATTAATAAGTTTATTTGCAAATGTTTTCAAAGAATGTCATTAGAAATAATATCAAACGTTTTGATATATAAAAGTGTTTTAGTTATCATAAGGTAAAAACCCGTCCATGTTTATGTGTAGGCGTGGTCTTATGAGATACTTTTTCTTTTCAAAGAATTTTATTCAAAGGCTAATATATGACACTGTCATTTATTATTGAGTTTTTCTCATGCTGGTTTATCAAGCCTGATCCAGGTATTATCACTATTTGGGTCAGATCCGAGTAGTTTTAGGTTTAGTTGAAGAAGATTGGAGTTTCCAGAGGAGAGTTAGAGATATTCATCTACGTATGGACATATTCTATTATCCGTTGTACTTAGTTTGTTTTAGTTCGATGCTTGTCAACAATTATAAGGACAGATGTTTATAACTGTCTAGGTTGAATTTAGGTTAGACTCTGATATATGTATTTAAAAATTTTCCGCTGTAAAGATATTTATTCAATATTATATGTTATTTTATTCGTGTGAGATTCTGTTCTGTCTATTTTTCTTTATTACCCTTCATGTTTCGTATTTTCGTGCAATTTGAGTTGGACGTGTGTGGTTTCTTTCGATTCAAAGGGACGAAAAAACGGATCATGACACATTCATAGGAGTATCTTAGAATAGGCAGCACCTGTCATTTTTGGTACTAAGGTAGACGATTACCTAAGGTTATGCATCGACTATTGAGAATTAAATAAGCCAATGAAGAAAAATCGCTATCCATTAACTCGCATTGATGACCTTTTTGATTAATTAGTCGGTGTGAAAAATTTCTCTCAACTTGATTTAGAAACTGGATTTCATTAGTTGAGAGTTGTTGAAGATAGTATCCCGAAGATTGCTTTCCGTATGCTTGATGGATTGTTTGAGTGGTTGGCCATGCCATTCAGGCTAACTAATGGTCTAGCTTATTTTATAAATATAATAAATAGAGTATTCTAGTAGTATTTTAATAGATTTGTTGTGGTCTTCATGGATGACATTCTTATTTATTCCAAATGAGGGGAAGAACGTGAGATCCATTTGAGGGAAGTGATGGATGTCTTAAGGAAAAATTAACTAAAGGTTAAGTTCTTTAACTGTCACTTCTTGAGGATAGAAATTCGCTTGAGGAGAATTGGAAATTGTATTAGAGTTTGATTTTGGATCCTGATTAGAGTACGCACCAGGATTGTTAGCAGCGATGGAGGTAAGATGTAATAACTCGCACCTTAATGGGCCTAAATTTCAACAAACATCGAAACCCAAGTCCATCAAAGCACAGATCGTTTGATTTTGTACCTGCAAATAAGCATGAACATTATCATAGATGGATAGAAATCTAAAATCACAACAGAAACAACAATAGTATAAGAATACTGATTATGACTACTATCTTGGAATAAATGGTATTTCTTGGATAATAGATTGTTACGTCAGCATCGAGCATGAGAGAAAAGAAGACTTCTCCAATAGCTAAACACATCCAGTTCCAATGACCTGTTCCTCTAAGATCTATCATGTGGATTGTAATGAGAAGGGATTTAGAATAATATTCTGGTGATTAGAAAATCTATATACTGTCCATAACATAAATATATATCGATTGGTTTACATTTAATTGTCACGTCTATTAAGGTTAACTATTCTAATCTAATCTTGCATTGCACACACAATTACTTACCTACCCCTTCCTAAGGTACAGAATACCGACAAAGCCTTATCAACCATCCAATACTTCCAAACCCATTTGCCACTTAATACTTGTAAATATGAAGCGGGCTTTCTATAATTACCACAAAATGATTTTAAAAGAGAAATGGGCAGACTCTGCCATTTAAGACCTCAATTAGGGTAGACTTCATCATTTAAGACCTATTCCTAAGGTGGTTTTCTAACAATGTTTTCAATGGTCGGTGGGTCCTAGCTACAGAGACCTCTAATCACTATTTAAGGCTTCCAAAATTTAATGTCCAACTATTGCCGCGTCTATCGCCAATAAAATCATAGCCATGTAAGAGACAGTACCCAAGCCACTTGATACCTTTAAAAGGACTAGGCGGACTTCTCATCGTTTAATACCTATATTCTAGGCAAGTCCTCATCACTTAATACATATCCCCAGGTGGACTTCTCACTAGTACTATCGTTATTACGGCCTTAGCAATGTGAGAGACTGTACCTAAGCCACTTAATACCTCATTAACAAGGAAAGGCAGACCTCTAACCATTTAACACATATTTATAGGTAGGCCTTTGTCATTTAAAACCTAACCGTATGGCGGACTTCTCATTGGTACTATCCAGCTGACATCGCTTGGAATCTCACTAGGTTACTTAGTACTTCTTTTAGAAGAGAGGCGAACCTTTATAACAATCGCTTAATACCTCAAACCTGAAGCTAACTCTTCCCAAGATATCACTTATCACTCGTAATTATAAACATGGAATCTCATTAGGTTTCCTCTTTCGGTAGGGAGACAGACCCTAAAATAGCCATTTAATATCTCAACAGTGAAGTAACCCTTTTAGAGACATCCTTACTTATTTGGAATCATACTGGGTTACCTAATACTTCTTTTTTGGAGATAGGTAAACCCTACAACAACTTAATACCTCAAACCAAAAGCGAGCCCTTATGGAGATATCCCCCACCACTCCTAATTTCAAACTTGAACCATTTAATACTTTTCAATTAAGAAAGCAGGCCCGGTCTCTCACGTCGTCATGGGTCCTAGGATTAGTGATATCTCACATCACTAGTAAGTGCAGCCGACTGCCAATAGTCTCAAAGTGAAGGGCAATCTTCCTTCGAGTGACTCTACTGACCTCGCATCACTAACCTACTAATTCCAATTAACCACCCTAAGTCTTTGCTCATATTATCTTAGGTAGACATTGAACTTCGATTACTAATTCATTTTTTATTTAAGGCAATAAAATTTATCTTAAATGCCTATCTAACCATAAATCCCATTTTAATGCTCATAAATGTCAATTTATCTATAAAATCCTAACGGGCATTTCTTAAGACATTTATGTATGATTACAAATTTCAAATTAGTAATCTTTTTAACTATTCCATAGGTATTAATTCAACTTATTTATTTATCAGTCCCACTAATCCATTTATCCTATCAGATTATTCCAACTCACATATTTATTACCATTTATTTCTCATTTATTGAAGTTACAGCCTTTTAAATTCCTTTCTCATTAGTTAGTTATCCTAAACGCAAATATTACGTGTAAGCATCGTTTTTAGCTAAGTTTTATTTAATTATTATAAGCGTAGAAACTTACTTACAAATATACATTCATCGAATATATTCTAATTATGTATCCTCGCCAAAGTATCTTTTTCCATGTTCAATTGTTGGAATCATATCTAAAAAGATTATCCGCTATAATTTCCATAAACTAGTCAATACAAACATTTAACTTTAAAATATAAAAGAATGCATCGTTTGAAATTACAAAGAATAATTATTTCTTTTTATTACTAAAATAGAAAGTGTAAACTACAATGGATTCATACTTTATACATCTCTTTCTCTCTTCATTTTACTATTCCTTGCTAGATCAAATAATTTATTTTTTCATAAAGGGAAAGAAATCAAACTAATTTACAAATATTAAACGGACCCTTCGAAAGATTTGCTTTCAACCCCTTCGAAAGCTTTTGCTTTCGATCCCTTCGAAAGCTTCGACCCCTTCGAAAGCGTAAAACACATATTTTAAAACAACAGGCTCCAGCCTTTATAAAACTTTAAAAACACTTCTTTCAAAAGCAATAAAGGTTACCCTTCGAAACCATTAAATATCCATCCTTTCAAAAGCTTTAGGTTTTTAGTTAAAACATTAATTTTGGTCAAAGTAAAAATATGTGAAAGTATCTCTTTCGAAACCCCTCTTTATTTTATAAAATATTGGGAAAGTTTGATGGTGTTGAAACCATCCTTTTGAAAGCATTGAAATATCTGGGAAAACGATTGAAAATTGGCTTTGAAACTCCTTTCGAAACCATTACCTTGGACCGCTTCAAAAGCTTTGGGAAGTGGTTTGTATTTATAAAAACAGTTATACTCGGCGTTTGTAGTGTAAATACAATGAATATTATTTTTCCCATTTGTATTCACTTTCTTTGTTTTATTTTAAGGCTACCAAAATTTGCCTCCTTCCTCGCCAATTACTAAAAACCCATCACGTTTTCCCCATCTCCTTCACTACATTGTTACATTTCTACCTCTTTCGACAAAATTTCCACCCACTGTTATCGCTTCTACCTGCTTCTGCTCTCATGGCATGCTACTTCATCGATCTGCTCCCCTCCACTTCATCGATCTTCTCCCTTCCATTTTTTCGATCCACCGTTCCTTCAATCTCCTCCATTTTGCTTCCTTGAGAGTTGTTCACAAGCCCTGAATCTACAAATCGAGGTAATTGCAAAACCCTAATTTGGTTGAGGGATTTTAATTTTTGTACCATGTTTGCTATGGTAGTAATGGAACTTGCATTTATGTCTGGTCCGATTAGAAAATCTAGTTCAATTTTATTATAATTACATGCACTGAAGGAAAAAAGATTTCATACTGTAAATTGTTAATGGTTACAAATACTATAAATCCACTTTCTAAAGTTTTAGGATTAAGCTATGATTTTCGGAATTACTTCCTTTTACTAGATTTTTTTCAATTACCAGTTAAATATAGCTTTTATACTAGTTAAGAGTTAAGAGGAAAAGGCATAAATTAATTTTTCTCACTGTGTGTCAAAATAAGCTTAATCTGTTGATGTACCAAACTAGTCAAATGGATATTATTAAGTTATATTTCACAAACTGAAAATATAGCTAACATGTCAATATATTAACCTTATTAAATTAATATTTTCAAGGTGATTAAAAATTTATTAAAAGATTGGGCTGTTACCATTTGGGACAGTCATCATTGATTGTATTCTAGTTTTTAAGTTTCAAAGCTATTACTTATGCTTCATTGCTCCTATAGAAGTCTTACGCAAGTATATCTCTATGTCGTTTGTGTTCTCTTTATTTTCTAAGACCAGCCTTTGCTTTCTAAATTATTTGTTGCAAAGATATATCTGTAAATCTCAAAAACTCAAATTTCTAAATAAGTTATTATTTTTCTATTTGTATGTAAACTAAAAATGTTTTATGTTAATTTGCAAAACTCAATTGTATTGTTATGCAGCTTAACAAGTCAGTATTAAATTTTAAAATATCATAACAAAATCCTCGTTGGGCTCTTACTATTTGGGTTGGCCCTTTGGAGTAAAAACGATGTTGTTAGTTATGATTAAGTATGAGCCATGAGTAAATAGAACGAGAAAAGTATAGGAGCACTGATTGTAGGTTAGGATGCAATATGGAAGAATGAAGGCACTTAGTACGAGTTTTCAAATTAGAATACAACATTCAAAATTTTAATGTGTAATCATTGGGGCACTTTGTGCTCCTAATCTTCGGTGAGGTTATACTGATTACAATTGTGAATGAGAAAGAAATCTTATATTGCTAAAACAATATGCAACGAGTATATTATTCACAAAGATTGTTTTCTGTTTTTCTTAAGAATAACTCATAATTCAATTGTTTTTTTTTTGAATACTTTTAATTTTGTATTGATACTCAAATAGCATCTGTATCTTACATAATTCGTCAAAGAAGAGCATTGTTAAAACACGCCTTTTGCCCACCTCAAATTCTTATCAGATGTAGCAAAAGATGTTGCCTCCCTTGACAAAAATAATAATAATTCATAAGTGCACTCATTATTTCGGTGATCCTCAACCGTTACTTCCTTTTTTATTAGAACCCATCGAAAATGTTTTTTAGTTGACCACCATCATTTTTGCTTTTCATTTGTAGATGAGGTTTTACCGAATTTTTCTTTCCACAAGAGGAAAATAGTAAATCGTTTTATTTGATTACATTTATCATCCTCACTAAATATTCTTTCTTTTTCAAAAGTTATTTGCATTTTTAGAAGATTGAGTTTATGACAGATACTATTTATTCTCAAAGTGTATATACTTTGTTCTTTATGAATTTTTTATTTAACGATTAAAGCATAAACCTAATATAAATTATTTTCAAGATGAATTTGGTGGAAACATTAAAATGAATACTTACACGATTAAAGCATAAACCTAATACAAATTATTTTCAAGATGAAGTTGGTTGAAACATAAAAATGAATGAATGAGGCATCGCGTAAACATTAGTGCAAGATAATTTATGCCAATGTTATATATATTTAGACTTTGTCTTCATCAAACTTGACTTTTTATCAATTTTGAAACTTATTTCACTAACTATTTTCTGGATAGAATATATGAATCTTATAAATAAGTTCATATCCCGAAGATATATATTTTTTGGAATAACATCGAATTTCAAGCTACGTAAATACAATTTTTTTATTGAAATTTGTATGTAAAAGATAGAGGATGCTCTATTTATATATATACAGTGAATGATTAACCTAGACTAACGAATCTTGCTTGCACTGTACGAATACACACTAGATTCAAAAGTGTAAAATCATACTCCCAATTTCTAACTGTAAACATATCAGAAAATTATAAAAAGCATTAGGAGAATCAAACACCATTAACTACAAATTTGGTGCCAAATAATACAAAATTTTCGTAGCATTCAATTTAAAACAGTCATAAGTTATACGTAGTAACAAAATCTTGCAAAGTTAGGAATGAATTTACTACTTGGTTGGGGTGATGAAATCAATGATTTCCAATATTATTTTGACAACCTGTGTTGCCAACATAATGCTGTTTCTTTCCGATCAATGTTTCGAAAACATTTTGTTGTTCCATGTTGTTGTTCCCAACATCTTTGCATTTCTATGCCCAAGAATGAATTGCTTACTTTGCATAGCAACCAAATAATATTTTATGCTGATATTGTTACTGATATAATTGCATTAATTAAACAAGACAAAGTATTGTAATATGTTTTGAAATGAGTCTGAATTTGTGATTATCAGTTTTATTTTCCCTAGTTATAAAAAAGGAAGAAAAAGGAACTTGATTTGCTAGGCATTGACAACAGTAAGAGTGTCAAAAGGCTGTAAAATGCTATTTTCTGCAAGACCTATTGGTTTAATGTTAATGATGTCGTTAGATGACCTTTGGTTTAATGTTACTCAATTAATAAACATTAAACCAATAGTTACCATTAGATTAATATTGATGATGTGGTCAGGTGATCTCATTGAATTAACTATGCGGTGCGAATTACTTAATTAAAAAAATGTTCAATAAATTTATTAAATTATACATACATCATCCTTTGAATCAATAGTGTGGCACATGTCCAAGTTTTTTGAAGTCATATGAAAGGATGTTGTGTTTGTGCATCATTATCTATTATTGACCTTTTCCAAATCATGTTCCATTTGTTATTGTGCACTATCATGGCATGATTATTGATTTCGCTGTCTATTTAGTTGTTGTTTATTGTGATAACTGGTTTTTAATGTTAAATCATGATCATGCAGACATAGGTGATCTTTACTGGCCATTGACTTGGGACTTTTTATGATGAACCCAAGCTTATACTTTTGAAAGTGCTTATTTTTGCATGTTCCCTTACAGCCAATTTGTTATATTTTTTATTTTGTTATACCTTCAGATATTAGCAAAGCACGCATGCCATAGCATATGGCTTAATGGTGTATTACCATACTAATACAACCGCTGCACGTTTCTGTTTTTGATTATTACTGTATTTTATCATTTATCAATATGAAGTGCAGCAAGTGCACACTCCCTACCCTCCCTTTTTTATTTGCACATTTGTTGTGTTATTGATTCTTTTTCTCTCTTTTAATTAATTTATTAATAAGTTTGCAATGAATTTATTTGTTATCCACATATTTTCTCAAGAGGACATAGATTCAAATTCAAAGCTTTGAGAAGATGAGGTTTATAAAATATAAGGTTCGAGACCAGAGAAATCGGTAGGAACATATGATATATAGGAAAATGCAGCCACTGCATTAAAACAAGCTTTGGAAGACAAGGGATGAGATTACCAAGTTGATGAAGGTGGAGGTGCATTTTATGGTCCAAAATCTGATCTTAAAATTGAAGATGCTTTGGGTAAAAAGCGGCAATGCTCAACTGTTTAGGCAAATTATCTCTTACTCTCCTATTCCATATGTTGTTTCGGTTTTATATTAAAAAAAAATGATATTCGAAATTCATGAAACTCCTATTATCATTATTTTTCCATAATTGGAACCATTTTGCCCGTTAAAGTAACGAAAATTTCAATACATGATTGTTTATTATACAACAATAAAATTTGAAGGGTTTGCGCAATTTAGCCTGTATTTCCTTTTCTTTGTAATTTATTCACTTGGGGAAGTCTGTATAAGATCTTATAGAATGTAAATCACGCAGGTTGATTTCAATTTGCCATAAAAGTTTGACATTAATTATGTGGATTCAAATTCTGAGAGAAAACGTCCCATCATGATCCACGGAGCAATCCTTGGTTCATTAGAGAGGTTTTTTTGGTGTGCTTATAAAAAATTATGCTAGTGACTTTCCTTCGTAGATCTCTCTTATTCAAGCACATGCATTGCCTGTTGCTGATAGTCAACACCTTTACCGTTTCTTTATAGTTTACATTATGATTCATCCATGGGCTTCTAATGAAAAGTTTGGTTAGCATGATCACATTATCCTGGGTGCATACATGTATTTATAGCTATGTGCTATATCAGTCTCTTTAAGCCACTGTGATCTATTACCTTGAAAATATGTATCACACTTTTTATTAAATATTAATAAGCTGTTTTTCATACATTTTATCATCGCTTATACTTTGTTAGTTTGGTCCTCAATAGATTTGATAGTTTCAAAGATTATGAAAGACTTTTATCATTTACCCTTTCTTTTTCTTATGTTTCATCGTATTGTTAATCCTCCTATAAAGCCACATCCTACATTTACGATTTTGCATCTTTCTGACATGGGTTTTAACTTCAATTTGCATTACTTATGTCTTTTAAATCAACTGATGTGTCAGGCTCTAACTCTATATCTTCTTTCTTTTGAGATTTTGGTCGTTTATTTTTTATGATGATAATATACATATCAAAGCATGACTTTTTTTAAGATTTTCATGTTATGTTGAACAAATGAAAACTGACTCATCGGTATTTATTCATATGATAGATTATCTTATCTCTACAACGAAATTGTGATACAACGACAGGTTATAATTTACTAAGTGCCATTTATACACCTAATGCATCATATGTTTAGATGACTTACTACACTAAAGTGGTCTCGAAACTAAGAACTAGTGGCATCAGGGATAAGCTTATCAATGGAAGCACCTACCAAAGCTTAAAAAAATGCAAAGAAACAGAAAGTTCCAATAATGGCAGTTGATGGGCTTAAAGAAGTTAAGACAAGAACGATAACTATCAGGTCCTGGTTTGGTGGTGAACTTGGTTCAACGATTGTTGATGATTTGATTGCTAAAATTCAATTTGCAGTTGAACAAAGAACTGCAATGTAGAGATAGTAGTTCTTCCAGATTGCAGGAATTAGCATGCTCCACCAATTGGTAAATTTTAAATAATCCATGTAGATACAATGTATTTTGTTTATGTTCTCAAGTATCATATTCAATCCAGGAAGGTTATGCATTTGAAAAATTAAATGTAGTTGACCAAGATATATTTTCGTTGACCAAAGTACTACAATGCTTGAACCAATCTTCTCTCTACATGCTTGCTTCGAAGACAAATTGATTGGTTAACATGCATATCTGTAATAGTTACAATTATCATGATATATTCATATTATGCACAAATTTAATAGCATTAGCAATAACAACGTATTTCAAGTAGAAAATCAGAAATTTTGAAAGATTTATTTTGCTCATCTCTACCTGCAGTAAGAATCACTGGTATGTCAAGATTATGTGAGGATAACAGAAGAATGCAGTGCTTATATTGCATATATCATAAAAGGATTAAAAAAAGTGCATGACTGGTGAGATACAAAAGCGAACAATTCCCTTTCAATTAACCTTCTGCAACTACCGCTTTGTTATTGAATACAAATGGCAATAAAGCCCTCAACTATTTATATGCACTCATGAAGATGTTTGTCTATTCAGGTCAACTTTAAATCGTAACCTATATATTTTCTTGAATAAATATGCCACACTTTTTTTCCTGATGCTATGATTGTTGGTCATTTCCTTCAGTTCCAACTATGTATACTTCAATAATATATACTCAACTTTGCATTATTGATGACCTTGAGAGATTTGATATCTCTAAGTATATATTTTACATCCGGGATCAAAACCATTTCGGACAAAATATATAGGTGATTACCAAGAAATCTCTGTATAAAAAAAGGAATATACACCAGTGGTGCATGTTTAGTTTTTATGATAAACTCTTCTATAGGTCAATTTTTTTTATGGTAAACTCTTCTATAGGTCAAATTTTATTATTTTGTATAGTTCAAAAAGTTTTATATTAGCAACCAATAGTAAAGAGTTTAGCTCTCATTCTTCCAAAAGGTTCACGTACCTATTTTGCATAAGCATAAATAAGAATATATACTCTGGTACAGATTCATATACTACATGTAATATAACATGTACTGGAAATAGTTACTATTGCTTATGTTTCAGATGTTGGATACAAAAGGATGAGAAAATTATTTCCAAAGCAATGTTGTGTTCTTGCATTGTTGATACTAAATCAATGTGGCTTCTAGGACTACTAAGATTTGATGAAGTGGGCGGTTTCTCTTTAGGCCATGTTGTTGATATCACTCTAGCAAGTTCATTTTTAAGCCCTATCTTCAATGATATTGATGATAACCATATTGGAATCGATGTTAATAGCTTAAACTCTATAGCTTCACATTTAGCGGGTTATTATGATGATGAAACTAGTTTGATTACAAATCTGACTTTAAAAAGTGGGAAACCAATGCAAGTGTGGGTAGGTTTTGATGGTGAACGTATGCAACTTAATGTTACTATATCTCCTTTGCAAATGGCCAAACCTAAAAAGCCACTTATATCCAATATTGTTAACCTTACGGATGTCACCACAAATTCTAACATGCATGTTGGTTTCTCTTCAGCTACTGGTACCTTTTGCTCTTACCATTTTGTTTCTGGATGGAGTTTCAAGATGAATGGTATGGCGGATGCACTCGACTACACAAAACTTCCTTCAATTCCCAGACTTGATCTAAAAAGAAATAAACATGTTTTGGTTATAGTACTTCATATAGTTTCTTGTTTGACAGTGGTGTTAATTATTGTTGCATTTGCATTATTAATGCAAAGAAGGCCAAATATGCTGAGTTAGTTGAGGATTGGGAGCTCGAATACAAGCCTCATAGATTTTCGTACAAAGATTTATTCCAAGCGACAAAAGGCTTTAGTGAAAAAGATCTATTGGGCAGTGGCGGTTTTGGTAGAGTTTACACAGGCGTTTTGCCAAAATCAGGAGTAGAAATTGCAGTAAAGAAAGTATTCTACGAATCAACACATGGCATGAAGCAGTTTGTTGCTGAAATTGTTAGTATCGTTCAGCTCTCTCACCGTAACCTCGTACAACTTTTAGGCTACTTTAGGAGAAAATGAAAACTTCTTTTAGTCTATGATTTCATGCCTAATGGCAGCCTCGATATGTTCTTATATGATCAATCAAAACCAGGTCTAAACTGGGCACAGTGATTTCAAATTATTAAAGGGGTGGCACCTGGTCTTATATACTTGCATTAAGATTGGGAGCAAGTTGTAATACATAGAGATATTAAAGCAGGCAACGTGTTGTTAGATAAAGAAATGAATGGGAAGCTTGGAGATTTCGGGCTAGCAAAATTATATGATCATGGTGTTGATTTGCAAATAACTCATGTTGTTGGAACTCTGGCTTGCACCTGAACTTGTAGCAAATTGAATGTCAACTACTGCAACTGATACATTTCCTTTTGGTGTATTTCCTTTTGAAGTGACTTACGGAAGGAGGCCTAACTGTACCATACAGAGAAAATATAGCGCTAATTAGTTGGGTGTTAAAAAATTATCAAGGAGGGAAACTTTCTAAAACTATCGACCCAGGACTGCAAGACAAAGACTGCGAGTATGAAGTTGAATTTGTTTTGAAGCTTGTGCTATTATGTTTACCATATTCCTCAAGCTAGGCCTACCATGCGACAAGTGGTGCAAATTTTGGAGGGTGGTGCCCCTCTTCCTAAGCTACCACTAGGCTATGTGACATTTGCAAGTGAAGGGTTTGATGGTTTCAGTATGAGTTCGTTCTACTCAAGACCTAGTATTTCAGACATATCTTATAGTAGGTAAATAGTTAGATCCTACTGTCACTCATATTAGCTAAGCATAGTTATCAACAGAGGATCTAAATTTATGTTTTATGCCGTTGAATTAGGAGAAGTGAGATGTTTCTATTTCTATTCCCTTTCTGTTGACACACACACTTGTAAATGTGTGTGTATTGACTGACCAATGCATCTGACTTACCCAACAGAGCTCAAATCTGGTAGCAAAGAATAGATGCAAGTTAATTGATGTGGGTGAAACGCGGCAAGTAGTGGCTGAATGAGTTATCACGTCAACTGATCCAACAACAATGGTTTGTTGTGTTCCATTAGGAAAAGATGCAGTAAAAGTTTGGGTAGACTTTGTGAGAGTTAATGATGCATTACTATGGAGACCTACTACATACATGGAAGATGCTTTTGCGACTACCATAGCTTGGCCGACGGCGTATGTCATTGGGGATTCAAGTTCTAGTAAGTATTTTTAATGGTGGCATTTCTATATTTCCCTATTCTATTTATTTATCAACCGATTCAACTACTGAATCATCTATCTTTTTGGTTATGTAATTGTTACCATGCAAAATCACCTATAAATGTTGATCATGTTCGAGGGTTCTATATAATCTGCCCTTAAAAAAATCAAATAGCAAAATGTGAATTAAAGTGATAATTGATACAAATTTCTAATTATATCGATGGGATATATAGTTTATGGTTAGAAAATGGTTTAAGGTAAATAAATTCAAAACTCAAAAGGGAGAAAGATGGGAAATTTTGAAGTTGCAAAGCCTTTTTTTACAGAACAACAAAATTTGCAGTTATGTTATTTATTAAAGTACAATTTTAATTTGCAACAAAGGTCGACGGTTCTTCAACCACTAATAGTAGTTACATAGGGGTATTGAGAAATGGTAGCCAACATGAAGATTCATTGATCATATTAAAACTGGGTAACTTAAACAATGCCAAATGAGCTAGGATTAATTAGTCGATTCAAAATCAATTAATTACACGCTGGTAGAATTAAAGAACTTGTCAATATAGCCTATAATTAATTACACTTAAATTATACATCTAGCAACTAATTAAAAGTCGGGATTCAAAACATATATCTAATAATAATTCATGTTAAAACCTTTGGTGGTAAAAGAAGCATACTTACATTCCTATTAGGTGGATTAAAATGGATGTTTCCCGTTCAATTTTTTATATAAAATGGTCATCCCAATCCTTTAATTCATGACCAAATAAACAATAGAAGTACATAATTAATATCATGACGTGAGCTAAGAAATGTTGTGAACTTGATGGCTTGATTGTTTATGTGCTTGTTTGAATAATAATCAATTAATATTGTTTGAATGTTACTTGATAATTCATGGCAAATTCTTATTGTTGATTATCAACCTTGTTTACAGGTAATTAGCTTTTCCAGAGTGAAGACCATCAGCAACAATGGACATGACTTCAATTGTTATATGTATTATGATATCTTTTTAGTACCAGTTGTGTAAACTTGTTTGTGAATGCTTGTGGTATGTGAATTTGCTCATTTTGTCAAATAATTATTATCTAAATGGTTATAGATATTATACTTATGTGATTAACGTGTTCTTAATTATTTGAATATGATGATTATATGATTGTTGGTTTGAATATGGTAATTATACGATTGTTGCTGATTGTGATATGATTATTATATAACTGGTTGCTGGAAATAATATAAACCATTAATAGTATATACTAGCATTTAAAAATATGCTACGAAATAATCAATACCTTTTAGTAGCGTTTCAAAAATACACAGAAGTAAAAATGTAAAATATCACCTGAATTTATAGTGCCACAAAATAAATGTAACGAAAAAAATTTAGTTGCATAAAATAAATGCTGTAGAAAATCAAAGAATGATCCAAGTACAAACGCAACTAAAAATGTTAGTTTTGGTAGGGTTTTGTAAACGCCGTAGAAAACCTTAAATAGAGTTTCAAAAACGTAGTTATATGTAAACATTTTGTAGCGTTTATTAAAACGCAACCAAAAAAATTATAATTTTAGTTGTGCGACCTGTAGTAGCGTTCTTTAAAATGCTACTAAAAGTTTTGGTAGCATTTTTCAATGCTACTAAAAGTCTTTTCTGGTGTGGTGACCTTTCGATAACATCGATGCTTTCGATGCCATCGGAAGGTCACAAATTCTCAAAAGGGTTTCGACCTGATCGACAACTACCCTTTTGAAAGCTTTAAACAAAAACTAAGTAAGTCCTTCAAAAGCTACTTTAAAACAATAGCGGCAGCTCTCTTTTGAAAGCCTCTTTGAAATATCCTTTCGAAAACATAGCCTTCGACTTTGTCGAAAGCCCTTTTATAAATTATGCTTTTGAAATCTTAGCTCTCGACTACGTCGAAATCCCCTTTATGAACTATCCTTTCGAAATCTTAGCTCTTGACCGTGTCCAAAGCTCCTTTATAAACTACCCTTTTAACCATAGCATTTGACTGTGTCGGAAGCATAGCTGTCGACTGTGTCGAAAGCATAGCTGTCGACAGCTCTTTAAAAACTATCCTTTCGGAATCATAGATTTGGACTTCACTAAAAGAATAGCTTTCGACTGTGTCGAAAGCTCTTTTGAAAGAAGGCAAGTGATTTTCATTCCAAACCAAAACAAACTAACGAACCAACTCCTTCAAAACCAACCCTTTGACAACCCACCTTCCGCCTTTGTCCAATTCACTACATACCACAAAAATGATATCATGTGCATTGGTTTCGACCTTGTTGGTTTTAATGAAGTCGAAAGGTCTTGATCGGAAAGTCTTAGTCGAGAGGTCCTTCCAAAGAAGGCGGAGCCCCCATTTTCTGAACAAAGTTGTTTTCCCCAAATTAAGTAAACTTTTTTGTAACAAATTTGCCAACTTATAAACATTTGATTGGATTTTACAAATTTTTAAATGATTTAGATAATATTTTCCGCATTCTCTCAGATCTATAATCAAGAATTTTTTTAACAAACAAGCCCTTCCTATTATCAAAACAATTAAATCATTTAGGTCCTCCTTTCGTAATAAATTAATTTCCATACTAAATCACTTAGTAAAAATCCCTAAAAATTCTAGAAATTCACTTTAATCATGTTATCTAACATACTAAATTTTCAGACCAAAACTCTTAATATATTATCCAAAATAAATTTATAAACCCAAATAACCATATTTTCCTTTGAAAATTCATAACTAATTCTCCACAGCTTGGAAAATTATGAAAATTGAGACCCAACTCCAAAATCATGTTTTACTTAATATAGAATTTTCCCATGGCATTTAAAAATCATTTAGACCCAATTTTACCCTAAAACCGATACATCTCCTTTAAACAACCTTGTTTAAGCCATATAACTCAAAAGTTAAGCATATCATCATTAAATGTATCATAAAAACAGATTTGTTCTTAAATCTGAACCCATATGATTTTAAAACCAAAACAGAGATGTAGAAATTATTCTTCAGCTTAGATTGGATAAGGAAATCAAAGTTTGATTGAGATTGATTTCGTCTAGCTTGATCTTAAGCTTTACTTTGCTTTTCTCTTCTCTTCTTCCTAATGGCCGGACGTGCTTTCTTCTTACTGTTGTAAATTTTGTTTGAGATAAAAAGAACGTGTATGACTAAAGAGAATAGTATAAGGTTGGAAAATATGGAAGGCTATTTACCCTAATTCCTTTATATTCAATAACTTAACCATTTATAAGTTCATTTGTTTAAATAAGCACGACCACTTAGTTCATTAATCAACCTCAATCTATTTCCTACATTATTATATTCAATTTATCTAATTAAATCTCCTGAATAATGTTATTGAAATCAAGGGTGTTATAGGCTCCCCTCCTTAAATAATTTCGTCCTCGAAATTCAGTAAGGACTAATTAGCAAACACAGCAATCATCTGTAACATCTCCTAGTAACCATACTAGCCTACCCAACTAGAAACCAATCTAATAGATCTAATATAGACATACCTTCAAAGCCGATCAGGATAAGCCTCTCGAATCCCGTCTTCCGTCTTCCAAGTACAATCTTTCTCGTTGTCGCTCAATTGAACTTTCACCAACTTGATTGTGTTGGTCCCCAATCTCTTCTTATCTCTCGCCACAACCCGAACTGGTTGTCTAACAATAGTCAAATCAGGCTCTATTACCAAATCCTCCAACTCTATTTGGGGAATGGTAGCCTCTGGATCATGCATGAACTTGCGAAGATGAGACACATGGAGTATATTATGGAAACCTGTCAGACTGCTTGTCAACTCTACTCTGTATGCGAGCTTTCCAATCCTTCTTATAATCAAGAATAGTCCAATATAACTAAGGGCCAACTTTCCCGACTTTCCAAATCATACCACACCCTTCATCTGCGATACTTTAATGAAACCCTGTCTACCATTGAGAACTCTAGGTCTTTACGCCTCTTATCTGCGTAACTCTTCTGCCTGGATTGAGCTTCCTTCATCCGTCCTCGGATTGACTCAATCTTTTTCGATGACTCTCTGACCAACTCTGGATCTAAGACTAATCTATCTCTAGTCTCCAACCAACATGCTGGGAATTTGCATAACCTTCCATACAAAGCTTCAAATGACACCATCCCTATACTAGTCTGATAACTATTATTATAGGAAAACTCAATTTGATGTAGGTGATCTTCCCAAGATCCACCAAAGTCCAATACACAAGTTCTCAATAAATCTTTGAGTACTTTGTTGACTCTCTCTGTCTACCCATCCGTCTGTAGGTGATAACTTAGACTCGTCTTGAGCTTGGTACCTAATACCTCTTGTAGACTCCTCTAAAATTCCCTAGTAAAAAATGCATCCCTATCGCTGACTATGCTACTAGGAATCCTACGAAGTCTAACCGTGTTTTCATGAACAACTTTGCTAAAACAAGTGCCATTCTGGTCAACTTTATTGGAATGAAATCAGCATTCTTGGTCAACCTATCCACAAAAACCCATATACTCTCATTTCCTATCAACCCATCTATAAAATCCGTTGATATCGAATCTCAATTCTAGGCTGGAATATCTAAAGGCTGAAGTAACCCACTTGAATACTGATGTTCGGCCTTCACTTATTGACAGTTAACACACTGCCTAACCCACAAGCCAACATCCCTCTTCATGCCTTCCCAATAAAAGCTCCTCTTCATATCTTGATACGTCTTGGTCTCTCAATGATGTATCAAAAACTTCAATCGATGACATTCTTCTAGAACTTTTCTCTTTAAGTTCTCTACATTCGGCATGCATAATCGCCCCTTCTTTCTCAACCATCCTCTTTGGTCATGATTAAATCCTTTTGGTCATTAATCTCTGATCCGACCTCAAGCCTTCTAATCCTCTTGGCTAAAACTGGATCTTCACTTTGCTTAGAAGCTATCCTCTCAATCAACACTGGTCGAATTTCTAAACAAGATAACATGGCAGCATTCTAACTAGAACTTGTTGTCGATCTTAACTATACACTACAACTGGGTAAAGCTTCTAGATCCTTCTATTCTGCCAACATTGCTAACACTATATTCTGATGTTATCTACTGAGAGCATCTGCTACCTTATTTCTGCTCCCAGGATTATACTCTACACCGAAATCATAAGCAACCAAAAACTCCAGCCATCTCTGCTGCCTCGTATTTAAACGCTTCTGGGAGAACAAATAATTTAATGACTTATGATCGGTATACAACTCAAATCTCTCTCCCAAAAGATATTGGCTCCAAATCTTCAAGGCAAAGATCACCACATCCAACTCCAAGTCATGAGTGGGATATCTAACTTCGTGCGGTCTAAGCTGCCTAGATGCATAAGCAATAACTTCGCCCTTCTACATCAATACTACTCCCAATCCAGTACCACACGCATCGGTGTACACTATCACTTCTTGGTTACCATCTGGAACTACTAACACTGGCGCATTGGTTAACAAATGCTTTAACTTAAGGAATGCTTCCTCACATTTGTTGGACGAAATAAGCTTCACATCTTTCCTGGTGAACTTAGTCAAAGGTGTTGCTATTCGCGAGAAATCCCTAACGAATCTTTGGTAATAACCAGCAAGTCCAAGAAAACTCATGATCATGGTAACCATCTCTGGCCTTTTCCAATCATTGACAGCTTCGATCTTAACTGGATCAACAGTCAATCCCTCCTTTGAAACCACATGACCAAGAAACTTAACCTCTTTCTTTCAGTAATGACACTTGGAAAATTTTGCCTTTAGCTGGTTCTGCCTCAGTATCTCCAACACCACTCTAAGATGATCTCATGCTCCCTCTCATCTTTAGAGTACACCAAAATCTCATCCATGAACACCAATATGAGTGTATCCAAATATTCTCGGAAGACTCGATTCATCGGATCAACAAAGAAAGCAGGTGCATTCATCAACCCGAATGGCATTACTAACCATTCATATGATCCTTATCTGGTTTGAAACACCGTCAATGGAATATTGTCCTTTACCACTCTTAGCTGATGGAAACCGGTCGCCAAGTCCAATTGGGAAAACACTCTGGCTCCACTCAACTGATCAAATATGTCATCGATTCTCGGCAAATGATACTTATTTTTGATCATCCTCTCATTAAGCTTACGGTAATCAATACATAACCTTAACGACCCATCTGGTTTCTTCACGAACACAGTGGCCACTCCCCAAGGTGAACTTCTTGGTCAAATAATATTTCTTCCCTTAAGATCCACTAGCTGCACCTCCAATTCCTTCATCTTTATCTATGTCATTCTGCTAGGTTGCCTACTGATAGGTTCAGCTCCGGGCACAAGGTCTATCTGAAATTCCATAGCTCTTTTTGGGGGTAATTCAGTAACCGACTCAAAAATATCTGCAAACTCTATAGCCACATGAACTTAACTAAGGTCTTCTCCAACCTTCATGGCACTTAACAAAGCACAAGCACTCTTATTGGAATTCTCCACTGAAAAAACGATTCGGTTATGGCTATCAGGGTGTCTCAATGATATATCTCGATCCTGGCAAAATATCGTAGCCTCATACTTACCCAACCAATCCATACCCAAAATGATTCTGAAATCAAAGACATACAAACTGCATGTAAACTTATAACCTAACAAATCAAGTTCTAACTGGTTACATCTCGTCCCAAGAGTTGCATACCCTTCTATTGGATTCGCAACCCTTAAGGAAGTAACAAGGTATGTGGGTTCTATACATAAATTATCAAATAAATATTGTGATATAAATGAATGTGGTGCTCCAGTATCAAAAAGTACCCTAACTGGTATACTTTGAATCACAACTATTCTTCCATCATACTCTTCCCTTTCTTAGCAGCAGTTGGTTTAGAGGATAATGGTTCCAAAGCAAAGACCTTTCCTTTCCTGCCTTGGCAGCTTCAGGACACTTGTTCTTATAATGCCCCATCTGGTTGCAATTATAGCATTTTACATTCTGCTTCCCCATAACCATCTTTCCATCGCCCGAACGACACTCATTAGCATAGTGCCCCTTCTTATCACACTTGTATCAAACTATATCCATTTTTCCTTTCCTGACTGCTCCTCCTTTCTGAGCACCCTTCTTCTTAAAGAACTTCCTCTTCTTCCCCTGAGGACCCTAGGATTCAATTAGCTTCTCTATAGCAGAAATAAAAAGCATCTCCTCATGGCAAATTGCCATCTCCACCACCATATTAGAAGGGTCTCAGATATGCGCCATAGTCATTCTGCCTAGTTATGGCCTCAGTCCTCTAATAAATCTCTTATTCCTTCTAACATCGGTGTCCACCAAAGCATAACCATATCAAGATAGCTCATTAAACTCAGTAGCATACTCGACCACAGACATCCCACCTTGGACAAGATCCATGAACTTCCTCATCAAGCGGATTTGGAAACCTTAGGAAAAACCTCTGCCCAAACCTTCTCCTGAAATTTGCCCATGTCAGCTCTTCCTTCGGTACTCCGACCATCACACTATTTTGCCAATGAAGCGCTATCCCTTGCAACTGCCTAGAGGCTGGCCTTCTCTTCTTTCCATCATCGAAACCTAAATCTATAGAGATCTTTTCACAGTTCAAAAGCCAGTTATCAACTTCAGTTGTGTCCTATGTTCTAACAAACGGCTTTCCACCCAAACTGGTCTAGTCTTTGCTCAGCCTATCATAGTTATACCCGACTTGAATAATGGATTAACTCCACCAACATTACCAGTAGTTCCTTCTTGCAAAAGATTTGCCAATAGATGATACACCATCCTCACATCTACTGGTGGGTTTCCAGCATCTACATTAGCCCAGCATTTTGGTTAGCATTAGCTTGTTGACCTTGGTTTCTCTGGGTATTAGGTCGAGCATTTTCAATTGTTGTGGTGTTTCCTCCACCTAGATTTTCTCTTCCATTTCCTGCTTCCATGTCCTCTTTCTCGTAAATCTACATATGAGCCTTAGTAAGATACATAAGAATAGTCTAGGAGAGGGGGGAACATGTACTTATACATATATACCTATATATATCAAATACAAGTACATTATTATAGCATTAACCCAAACCCTGAACATATTCTTAAATTCATTGGATTATGTTTCAAAAAAGCTTTTTGATTTATCATTTCTTCTACAGTTTCACAAACATATGCTCTGACACCAACTTGTAACATCCCCCTACTTGGAGGCCCAAAACTAACGGCTATGGATGTTGCAGTCATCCGTAGTTATTAATTCTCGATAACCAAATATGGCATTGCTAGATACATTGATACACATACCACAGAAATATGAAAAAAAATTAACAATTCAAAATTATATTTTTCACATTCAGTTCAAAACATTTGAAGTTCATTACACAATCCTAAAAACATTGACCACGTTCATTAAAATATAATTATTACACATATGCTAAGAGCGACATGCAAAGATGCCCCCTTGGTAGATCAGAGTATAGTAAGGCTAATAAATCTGCCTTTACAAAGAAATACACAGCGGAAAAGATAACACTAAATAACTATATGTCTCCTGCATGGCTCTGGAAGCTTTATTCATCAAAGAAGAGAACCTGATAACCTTAAACCTCAAACTACTAAAAATCAATTAAGTACCTGAGAGTTTAAGGGGAAAATAAAAACTCCGAGTCAGACATAAGCCTGATATGAATATTAATGAAACATCTCAATCCTTTTAGATATCTAGTGAGACCATGCCGCTTAGCGAACGGGTTTTCCTCTCGCTAGTATCCTAAAACCTTTACAAAACCATATTCTATGCTTCTTTCATCCATAATAGTTAAAACATACATTTTCAAAGCATTATGAAATATGCATACTTGAGAACAATTGGGATTTACCGTACCATATTAGTTAGTCTAACCATCTAAGTTTTAACTAATTATCCATCTTATATTTTCGAGGACTACCTATTCCGTTTTAGACTTTATTTGTATCAAAGAGGGACTATCCATCCTGTATTCATTTTACTTAAACTGATGTGAAATATCTTCTCACATCTCATAGTTTTCCTAGGATAACTATGAGCCTTGCTTTAATCCTATGAAGACTATCCATCCCGGCATGATGTTGCCTATCCATCAAACATCCCATAATTTTCCTAGTATAACTATGAACCCTACTTTAATCATATGGAGACTATCCATCCCCGACATGATGTTGACTATCCATCAAACATTCCGTAGTTTTCCTAGGATGACTATGAACCTATCAATTTGTCATTGTACTCATGTTACCCACATGATTCTAATTATCTCATGCTATCCATATGATTAACTGATTTCCATTAGTATCCCTAATTTAGGTTATATTCATTTACAATTTACGTTGGTATCCCCCAATGGTTGTGTCAAAACATTCATTAAACCTACCCCAGTATCCCTAAGGTTAAGCAACATTTATTATATAAGGTTACCCACCCAACATATCCAAAATCAAGTATCATATGAACATACCCTTTTGAAAGCATCCCCTTCGAAAGTATAAATCTTGGTTAAAAGAAAACAATTTTACAACCCCTTTGAAAGTTTCCCCTTCGAAATCTTTGCTTTCGACCCCTCCGAAAGCTTTTACTTTCGACCCCTTCGAAAGCATAAAACACATATTTTAAAACAATAGGCTCCAGCCTGTATAATTCTTTAAAAACACTTCTTTTAAAAGCAATAAAGGCTACCCTTCGAAACCATTGAAAATTCATCCTTTCAAAAGCTTTGGGCTTGCACTTAAAACATTGATTTAGGTCAAAGTGAAAATATGTGAAAGTATCTCTTTTGAAACCACTCTTTATTTTATAAACTATTAGGGAAGTTTGATAGTGTCGAAACCATCTTTTTGGAAGCATTGAAATATCTGGGAAAACAATTGAAGGTTGGCTTCGAAACCCCTTTCAAAACCATTGCCTTTGACCCCTTAGAAAGCTTTGGTAAGCTATAAAATCAGTTGTACCTTTCAACAACATCGATTCCTTTTTTGCCATCGGAAGGTCACAAATTCTCAAAAGGGTTTCGACCTGGTCGGCAACTACCCCTTCGAAAGCTTTAAACAAAAACTAAGTAACTCCTTCGAAAGCCACTTCTTTAAAACAAAAGCGATAGCTCTCCTTCGAAAGCCTCTTTGAAATACCCTTTTGAAAACATAACTTTCAGCTTTGTCAAAAGCCCTTTTATAAGCTATCCTTTTGAAATCTTAGCTCTCGATTGTGTCGAAATCTCCTTTATAAACTACCCTTTTAAAACCATAGCTTTCGACTGTGTCGAAAGCATATTGTCGACTATGTCGAAAGCTCTTTAAAAACTATCCTTCCGGAATCATAGCCTTTGACTTTGTCAAAAGCATAGCTTTGACTATGTCGAAAGCTCTTTTGGAAACCGACAAGCGATTTTCTTTCCAAACCAAAACAAACTAACGAAACAACTCCTTCGAAAGGAACCTTTCGACAACCTATCTTCCGCCTTTGTCCAATTCACTACATACCATAAGAATGATATCATGTGCATTGGTTTCAACCTTGTTGGTTTCAATGAATTCGAAAGGTTTTGGTCGGAAGGTCTTAGTCGAAATGTCCTTCCAAAGAAGGCGAAGCTCCCTTGTTCTGAACAAAGCTGTTTCCACCAAAGTAAGTAATTTTTTTTGTAACAAACTTGTCTATTTGTAAACATTTGATTGGCTTTCACAAACTTATAAATAATTTAGATAATATTCACTGCATTTTCTCAGATCTAAAATCAAGAATTTTTTTAACAAAGAAGCCCTTCCTATTATCAAAACAATTAAATAGGCCCTCTTTTCTAAATGTTTTAATTTCGATACTAAATCACTTTGTAAAAATCCTCAAAAAATCCAAAAATTCATTTCAGTCATGTTATCTAACACTAAAATTCTAGACCCAAGCTCTTAATATATTATCCAAAATAAATTTATAAGCCCAAATAAGCATATTTTCCTTTGAAAATTCATAACTAATTCTCCACAGGTTGGAGAATTATGAAAATTGAGACCCAACTCCAAAATCATGTTTTCCATAATATAGAATTTTTCCATGGCATTTATAAATCACTTAATCTTGTTTTACCCTAAAACCTTATATACCTCTTTTAAACAACCTTGTTTAAACCATATTAATCATAAGTCAAGCATATCGTCATTCAATATATCATAAAAATAGATTTACTCTTGAATTCGAACCCATATGATTTTAAAAACAAATAGAGATGTAGAAATTATTATTCACCTTAGTTTGGATAAGGAAATCGGAGTTTGATTGAAATTGATTTCTTCTAGCTTGATCCTAATCTTTACTATGATTTTTCTCTTCTCTTCTTCCAAATGGACGGCCTTGCTTTCTTCTTACGATTGTAAATTTTGTTTAAGATAAAATGAATGTGTATGGCTAAGGACAATAGTATAAAAGTGAGAAATATAGGCGGCTATTTACCCTAATGCCCTTATATTCAATTACTTAACCATATATAAGTTCATTTGTTTAAATAAGCACGGCCACTTAGTTATTAAATCAACCTCATTCTCTCTATCTACATTATTCTATTTAATTTATCTAACTAAATCTCCTGAATAATGTTATTAAAATTAGGGGTGTTACAATGTTGGTAGAAGAATATTCCAACAATTTCAGTGAATTGTCCCGTTTTAGGTCGAGTTTGATACACACTCCTTTAAATAAAAATGAAATGTTTATGCTAGGATGAAAGGGCAATATCTAGACAGGATGACCAGGAATGTAAAGGGAACCTTCGTAGAATTAGTAGGCTTGGGTTTTCGATATGAGATTCTAGACAAAAAGAAACCGCCTACAACTCAAAGCAGCAACAATAACGGGAAGAAGAGAAAATTCAATCACTAGGAAAAGAAGCCATGGCAAGGCAAACCAGAAAGAGGACCATAAGAAAACAATATGAAGGATATTGCTTGTTATAATTGCCTACAGAAGGGTCATTTTTCCACCACTCTAAGAATCATAAGGCTTGGGATAGGAATTGCTACAATTGTCACAAACATGGCACGAGAAGAAGGATTGCCCACTGCTAAAGAGGGAGAAAAAGTTAGAGTTTTTTTCCATTAAAGACGAACCCTCAACTTTGACAAATGCAAAGGACAAGAGAGTTCTAGAAGGTAATATCTACATTGATGAAAATCTAGTTAAAGTATTATTTGATACCGAAGCTTCCCACAGTTTTATTTTTAAAGAATTGGTTGATAAAGTGAGATTTACCAAAAAGTTATTAGATAACCATATTTGTTTCTCTAACCACATAGGTGGTAAAACTAATCCCGGTATAGTTTGTGAAAAATTGCAAGTTGCTAAACTATCCCAAAATTTTCATGTGACCTAAGCATCCTCAATTATATTGGATTTGAGATTATACTTAGTATGGATTGGTTGTCTGAATATATGGCTGTTCTTGATTGTGTTAAAAGGATGGTGCATTTGGAAAATAAAAGAATTGAACCTTTTAAAATAACTATGAAATCAAGTCCAGTAATGGATAGTTTTATGTATGCCTTAAATTCATTCCAAAAAAGTCTAGAAGAAATACGAATTGTTAAGAAATTTTTGGATGTTTTAGAGGAAATTAAAAGTTACTCCCACATAGGGAAATTGAGTTTCCAATAGACTTAATTTCTAGTATGAGGCCTATTTTTCACACTTCTCGAAGAATGGCCCCTAAGGAAGTAAATGAATTAAGTAAATAAATTGCTAAAGAAATGACTAATAAGACCAAGTCGCTCAAGTTGGAGGTCAGCAGTAGTTTTTATTGCAAAGCCAGACAACTCCCTAAGACTTTTTGTAGAGTATCGAGATCTAAATCAGAAAAAGACTAAAGAATAAGTATTCTCTACCTCATACTAATGACTTGTTTGATTGCATGGTGCTCGAATATTCTACAAAATGGACCTAGCTATAGGATTCCATCAATTAAGGATAGCGGAAAATTGCATTCCTTTAACTGCATTGAGAGGACCAAATGATTTCTACATGTGGTTGCTTATGCCTTTTGGGCTAATTGTGGGGATTCCAAACCGAGGAGCAAGTTGCTCCTTCTTATTTGTGAACCTTATGAATAGAGTATTCAGAGATGTTCTCCAAAAATTCGTGTTGGTTTTTATTGAGATATTTTATATATTCAAAGACCAAAGAAGAACACGAAAGGCATTTAGAGATTGTACTAGAAATATTGAGGAGTAATGTGCTTAAGACTAAGTTCTCAAAATGCCACTTCTAAGAAGAAAAGGTAAGGTTCCTTGGACATGTTGTGTCAAAGGAAGGAATCTCAGCTAACCCAGGGAAAATTATAGCCATTCTAGATTGGAAGCAACCATAAACTCCGAGAGACATTCACAACTTCTTTGGATTGGCAGGATACTACTGGAGATTTATTCAGGACTTCTCCAAGATTTCCTATCACTTAACAAAGTTGACTATAAAGGTTATTAAATTTGAATGGATGCCGAAATGTAAAGAAGCCTTCTAGGAGCTTAAGAAAAGGTTAACTACCGCTCTGATCTTGACTATTATTGATGAAAGCAGGAGTTTAATCGTTTATATTGATGCTTGTAGTGAAGAAGTGGGTGCAATACTGATGCAACATGGGAAGGATATCGCATATGCTAGCAGGCAGTTAAAGACACATGAACAAAATCATGCAACACACAACTTAGAACTATTAGACGTTGTGTTCACACTAAAGATTTGGAGACATTATTTACTGGGTGAGAAGTTCGAACTCTTCACATATCATAAGTCTTTGAAGTATCTTTTCACTCAGAAGGACGTGAATATGTGACAATAGCTTTGGCCTAGAATTTCTCGCATCATATGTGTTAGATATACTATATGCGCTTGGGAAAGCCAATATGGTAGCATACGCATTAAGCAAAAAGCATGTCGTTATAGCTTATTTGATAGTACATCCAACTTTGACTGGCCGTATAAAAGAGAAACAGCTTGAAGATCCATTTATTCCAAAAATGGTCAAAGCGGTGGAGAAAAAACATAGTACCAGGAAGATGAATATTATTCAAGGTGGATGATCAAGGAATATTAAGGATGAATGGAAGAGTATGCTTCCCAAATGTCGACAGGAAAAGGCAACAAGTTTTAATAGAATGTCATAATTCACGGCTTTCTGTACATCCCTGCGTTACCAAAATGTATAGAGATATGGAAAAGGCTTTTTGGTGGGATGGTACAAAGAGGGATACCTCCATCCATATTAGCAGATGTGCAAATTGTCAATAGATCAAAAGCGATCAGCAAAAGACAGTTGTATTATTCAACCTCTTGAAATTCCAACTTGGAAATGGAACCAAATATCAATGGATTTCATCGACTGCTTACCTCGATCAAGAAAGGGAAATAAAGGCATTTGAGTTATCATAGATCTATTGACCAAAAGCACACGCTTTATCCTAGTAAAGCCAATGGGAACAGCTATAAGTCTTACAAGGTAATATATGAGGGAAATTGTACGATTGCGTGGTTTCCTCGGTATTATAGTCAGTGATCAAACCAAATCTTTTCCAGAAAGTTTTGGGAAGCATACAAATAGATTTGAGAACGAAGATAAGTACAAGCAGCATATACCATCCCCAGACCGATAAGGGTAAATCGAGTGTTGGATGATCTTTTAAGAGCATGTGTCTTAGATTTTGGAGGTTCATGGGAAAACTATATTCATCCCGTGGAATTCTCCTACAATATCAACTATCGTGCAAGTATTGGCATGGCACCATACGAAGCTTTATATGGTCATCTATGTAGATCCCCGGTATTTTGGATTTAAACCCGAAGATCGGTTAGTATTGGGTCCTAATATGATTGGAGAAGCCTCGAAAAAGGTAGATTTGATCAGAAAGAAAATAAAAGAAGATCAAAGCTGGCAGAAGAGTTACGTTGATCAAAGGTGCGGGAATTTGGAATTCTTAGTTGGACATATTGTATTCTTGAAAGTCTCTCCGATGAGAGAAGTGGTAAGATTTGGACGGGTAGGGAAGTTAGCACCTTGATTTATTAGACCTTTTTCCATTCATGAACCAATTGGAGCATTAGCTTATCGTATGGAGTTTCCCAAAAGGTCGTCTGGTGTGCGTAACGTCTTTCACATATCTCATCTACAGAAATATATGCATGATCCAGAACAGATTATAGAAACTGCTGCTTAGGAAGATTTAGAAGTAGAACCAAATTTAACAGTTATTGGACGAGCAGTTCGAATCGTGGATCATGACGAGAAGCGATTGAGAAGGAAGGCGGTAAGGTTGGTTAAAGTTCAATGTAGTAGTGATGACGAAGACTACACATAGGAAACAGAAGATAGAATAAGGAAAGCTTATCCTGAGTTTAGGATTGATGTATAGTTTGCCTGTGGTATCAAGATAGTGTATTCATTGTCTATGGCGCGGTCACTTATCATATCTTGTATATATTTCCCCTTGTCAAATATATATATATATATATATATATATCTGTGTGAGTGTTTGTGTGTGTGTGTGTGTTCCTTTTCGAGTCACTTTCTTCTTATCCTAAATTTTGAGGACGAAATTCTTTTAAGGGGGGAGTATGCCACGCCCCGCAAATTCACCACTTCGGAATTTTTTAAAATATTCAAATATAAGATATTTTAACATAAATGATAATGTTTTGAAGAATAAATAATAGGGGATTTTCACTTAAAGGGCTTCTTTGTGCAGGGTAATAAGATTTAAAGACAACACTTCTGAAAAATTAGTTTCAAGGACAATTTTCAGAAAAAAAATAAACGATGTTATCATTTTCAGTTATATAGAAATAATAATAAATGAATTTATCATCTCCTCTGTAACTTAAAAAGATAAATGTATTTATCATTTTCCTGTAAATTTCCCTTAAAACGAATTATTCGAATATTGTCTTTAAAACTTATTACCCTATAATGAGAAGCCCTTCAACCAAATTTCCACAAAATGATATTTGTAATCTTATTTTGAATAAATATTTACAAAAGTATATATTTTGGAAGATATATCGATTATCAAAAACCGTTTTATAAATAAGTAGCTCTTAAACCATCCGACATTATGCATGAGCCAGATACATACACACATTTATCTATATGAGTGGGAATATATAATAAAATTATTTATGAAAATAAAATCTCTTTATGACATCATCAACGTTATCACTATTTTAGAACAAATGATTTTTGAATTTAAAAAAAGTTTAAATAATTTATTAATTATTTTAATTATTAAATAAGCCCTTTTAATTATTATATAATGATAAAAATACTATTTTCAAACTTTTTTGCAAGAGTGTGTGTATTAAACAAGAACTGAAAATATGACCGGAAATCGAAATCGGTAACGATTCAACATAGAAAAGTTGTGCAATATTGTGAATCATTTGAGATATACATAAGCACACATGCATGTACATATAAACGAACACATTCACATACACATGAACACATATATACATACAAATATACTTACACACATATTATATATATTACAAAAGATCTAAAATATTTTCCTAAAAAACATCCATAGGTAAACCCAAAGTCAACCTTTTACACCATAAGTACAAGCATATGGCTACACACATGGGGGGATGTTTGGCCATCGATGATGAGGTTAGAGGAGGAAGTGGTGGTGAGGAAATGGTGATGAAATGGTAAGTGAATATCATGATATGTTTATTCAAAAAAATTTCCTATAAATACCACCATCCATCTTCACTTCATTTGTTCATAAATTCCTATGCTTCTTCACTTCTCATACTCTACTTTAGCGGCCTCTTTTTAACACCACATATTTTTGATAACATCATTTAGGATATTAAATTACCTAAATTAAATAAAATAATGTGTTGATTAAGAGATTGAGATTTGAACTATAATTAAGGGGTAGTCTGCCATTTAAACAATGAATTAAAAGATGAGTTAACATGAAACATAAGAGGGATAAATTAGGAAAGATGTCATTTCTATATCTTTAACCCTTGCCGTGTATCCTATACATGTTCATTTTTATTTTTTAAAATTTTTAAAAGCTAAGATCAGCCACCATTAACAAGAGCTGGAGAAAGAAAGAGAAAAGGGAAGCTTAATAGTATCAAATTCATTCCAATCTCATATCCTTTATACCTAAAGCTAAGGTAAATAATGTTTACATCTCTCATTTGTTTTTCTTTATGTTTTAAGGAGAAGTTTGAAATGTTTTTTAATGATGGAATGATTATATATACTTGTTGATGATTTATACATGTATTTTTTGATATGTTTTCATATGAAAACCCTATTAAATGACATCTAAATGCCTTGCGAATTTTTGTATAAAATAGAAATAATATTCTAGAGATAGGTATTAATTTTCTGAATTTTTTGAATTTATATGGATTTTATATGAATTTTCTATTAAAGAAAACGTTATTTTGGGTTATAAATTATTCACGGTTAAATAATAAAAGGTTTGGGTTTGAAATTTTTATATGTTGGAGAACATATTCAAAGAGATTTTCTGGAATTTTTGTATATTTTTCCTAAGTGTTTTAATGGATATATAAAATTATTTAAGGTATGGACTTAAATGTTTTATATATTTATAAAAAGATAAGGGGCTCTTTGCAAATAATTTGAATTTGTTATTTCTATAAATTGGCAGCACTTTTGAAAAAGTAAATTGGCAACCTATAAGATTTAGACAAATAAGGAAGGTTAGGTACAAAAGAAATAGTTCAAAATGACAAATAAATATTTTTCACTGTTTCGATACTTTCGGCACCAGGTTCGCCTCTTTACCTTCGTCTCTAACACAGTCGAAACCAATGCCCAGTGTATCAGGGAACTGGTACGTAGTAAATTGGTTGTAGGCGAAATGTAGTGGATTGAAACCAGGGGTTCCAAAGGGGTTGAGGCATTGCTTTGCTTTTAAATGAGAATGTGCACGCTCGCTTTCGATTAAGTAGCTATCGACTTAGTTGGCTTTCGACTAGATCAAATGGTTTTAAAGGAAATGGTTTTGATTGGGTTATGCCTTTATCTTTAAATGATTGCTTTCGAATAAGTCGAAACCTTTAGCTGCCACTCTTTACCTTTCGATCTAGAGGGTTTCGAAGGGTGCTTTGTTTTCTAAAATTTAGCCACTTCTCAAATGCTTTCAAATGGATGGTTTCGACGCCATCACTTCTTTACTTAGGAATGCTTTCGAAAGAATCGCTTTCGACCTAAATTATTTAATAACCCTTTTTCTCTGTTGAAGTATAACCCAAAAAGGTTTTGAAAGAGATGGTTTAAATGGTTTCGAAAGGTGTTTTTCCACATGTTTTAAATTGAACCCAAGTGCTTTCGAAAGGTCTATGTTTATCAAGATATAATGCTTTCGAAAGGTTTTAAAGGAGGATTTTGAAGGGATGGTTCCCTAATGGTTTCGAAGGAATTGAAAAGTTTGGTTTTCTGGTTGTTTTGAAAGGATTGAAGGAAAAGATTTTTCTAAGGATTTTGAAAGGCAATGTTTAAAGATTATAAAAGAAAGATGTCTAAGGTTTTTAAAGCTTTCGAAAGGAAGGTTTTTCAATGGTTTTGAAAGAGCTTTGGGAACGATTTCAAATGGAAGGTTTTGGCCTTACGACCTAGATAAAGGAAAGGGTTTTACTTGGTTGAGAAAGAGGTACTTTAATGGTTTTGAAAGGGGTACTTTCAATAGATTTGAAAGAGGGACTTTCAAAGATTTAAATGTTTTCATCAACTGAGATTTGGGTAATATATATATATATATATATATATATATATATATATATATATATATTATATATATATATATAACGTGGTAAAGGTATTTTGAGTAAAGCATAAAGATTATATATTTTCCTTGTTGAGTTTGATTTAAAGGTTTTAAATCATTTTGAAAAAGTTTTCAAGGAATATTTTAGGAAGGGATCCCTAAGTAAAATGACACAGATATTAGAATACCAGATAGGACTGGTATAGGGTCACTCTCTATACATTTGCTATTAGCCCTGGCTAATTTTGTCCAAAATTCCAGTGTGTAGGGCTTTGTCTCAGGTAAGACTAAAATTATGAATACACACAAAAATGAATATATGTCTATATACATATAGGTTATTGGTGAGCCTGCAAAACCAATAGGACCAGGCGATCCTGGGAGATGATAAGTTAAACACACCATCCAAAAGAGAAATATTTAACAAATAGTTAAGGACAGAACATCCAGAAGAAGAGAAGTGTTTAACTGATGTTAGATAAATATTGATATGTTGTATGGTAGGCCTGAATCAGCCAAAGGCTAATAGTTAGCCAAACAAAATTATAATGTTCGAATAGATAGTTCATTCATTACTTGATATGTATGTTTACATAATGATGCTTTACAGATTTTAACCAGATTTGGATACAGGAAAAGATTTGCAAAAGATATGTTTCAGAAGGATGTTAGTGAGGGGAAACTCATTCTGCTAAGCGGCATGGTCTCACTTAACATATAATGACGGAGATGAATAGTATTATTCACACCAGGCTTTATGTTTGACTCAAAGCTTTTGTTTCCCTCTAACTCTCTGGTTCTCAAAATTGATTTGAGTAGGCTGAGGGTTGAGGTTTTCAAGTTTTTGAAATTTTGGTGAATAAAGCTTCCGATGACGAGCAGTGGCTGACGGATAGCTAATTAGAAGTGCAGATTATTTTATTTGTTTCCACTGTGTATAAATCAGATATGATTATATTTCTTTGATCAACCAAGGTGGCATCATCATATATCGTTGTTGGCATATTATTGTAAATTAGATTTGATCATTGCCTGGGAAACGTTATGGGATTTTGTACTTGGATATGAATTTGTTTTGAAATGTAACCAATGAAATGTTGTTTTTTTGAAATCTATTATTTTGTTCATATTCAAGTGCTTTTGATATTATGGATACCATTAACATTACCTTATTTTGTCACAAGAAGTTAATACTCTGAATGACTGTAGCATATGTAGTGCTTAGCCTTTGGCCTCTAGATACGGGATGTAACAGTCTTGCCTAAAGAAATAATGTCAAGTTTTATTGCAAAAAGAAATCACACACACACACGTGTGTGTGTGTATATTATGCAAACACTTCAAAACCAAAGCAAATCTACCTTTTCCCACTTGAAACCCACGGCCACCACCTCCTACCACCAAAGGTCGAGCCTTTCCTCTCTTCTAAGCAAGGCCGTGAGCACCCTACCACCAAAGGTCAAGGCCAAGCCTATCTAGGAGTTTCGGTGCAAACTTAGCAAGTTAAATTTTCCGAATAGTAGAGCTATGGTCGTTTTAAAGTTAATTCGATTGAATCGAAGGTGAGAAACTCTGTTTATATTATGATATATTAGATGATATATACGTTTGGTTATGCTTTTTTGTGATGATTGTCAACCATGTTTAGATACGATAATGTGTTTGTTTGGATGTGTAAACTATTCACGTTTAATACATGTCGAATATCACAAAGGAAATCACTTTCCTTTAATAAATGAAATGGAGTATATCAGATTGTCAAACCTCTTTAAAATGGTTTGAAATTTCTTATAAACAATAAAACTCAATTTGGTGAAGTTCTGACAAGTTATGAAAATTGAGTCAAAAATAAGTGGTCGTGTAACGGTAGTTCATGATTTCGCACTGTAGAAGTTAAATCCATTTATATGATGGAATAAGAGAAGAAATTATTTGGAATAAGAACTTTTCGAACTCTTACAATCATAGTTTCCAAACAAAAAAATATTGAAATTTCGTGTAGTAGATTTTAAAATATGAGCAAATCAAGTTTTCAAAATAGTTGCAGTTTGACAGTTTGGAAACCAAAGCAATAAATTCTTTAAAATTAATATTTTTAATTCTTTAAAAATATGTAATAAATTCTATAAATATTTATAAAAGATTAGACTTGTAAAAATAAATTTCTAAATGATAGAAAAGTCATTTTGATCAAATAAGCTTTTACAACACTATTCACAGCACTTTTAATAACTTTTGGAATTTGGCTTTAAACTTAAGTATGCTTTCCCAAATATTTTATAAATATTTTAAAAATAAATAATTAAGTATTTTAAAGATAATATGGATTTTTTATAATTTATTTTAAAAGTAAAATAAATTATTTAAAGAAAAGATGTTATAATTAAGTGATTTAATCTTGGCTTTAAAAGCCGATGAGTAGACATGGTTTTTCTATTCGTGAGACCTTTATATGAGGTGCTTCAACTAAGAAGATGTTTAGGAGCAACCAGTGTCCTGGCTAACCTGGCCGCTTTCCTGGGCGAAAAATAGATAAGGTCGAAATATCGAAAACGAGGCATGTATAAAAGATTTAATTTTTCCAAATTTAATACAAATGGATTGTATAAAAATAATCTTCTTGTACTTGGTATTAACTTCTAAGGGGGAACCTATACTATTCATGTGAATTTAAAAGGTGATTTCACCATTAGTTGATGGATGGTAATGGTTGAATGCGGCAACTGATATTGAGTAGAATCAGTATAATTTCTATCAACCCTTTTTAACTCAATAATGTTTTCCAATATGACATATGGAAATGATTTGGTATTTCCAAAGTTAAAGAGAGGATTAATGATTCCATACATACCGGAAAGAAATGTTTTAAAGATAAATATCTCTAGAAGATATTTTTGATAAAGAGAAAGTAATTAATCAAATGATAAGCACCTATTTACTTAAGATCTTTTTATCGATGATGGGTCAGAAGGAACATGGGTCAATTTGGGTGATCCCTATCCAAAAACCACTTTGAACCAATTTATGCGTTCAAAAGTGAAGTCATGCAATGATAATAAATGGAATGAAGGGATGTTTGTCACTGACCCTTAGGGGAAATTTCCCATATCATTTATATGTGGCAGTAGTATCTTCATTTGATCTTTTATGCAAGGATTACTCGCTAATCCTAGGGGTAATTCTCGAATGGATGTAGTAAGAGAGTTCCTTGGATTTGTCCTGTTTCTGTACAACTTGTATGGACGAATGTTTGACATTGCATTTCTAAAATACATTCACTTTGATTTTACAACTGTACATCATTTTGGTGGTGTAGGAAGTAACTCACTTACACCTAACACCCTTCTCTGAGATGTATGAGCTCAGAGGTTGTACATTTATGGAAGTCAATAGTATCTGATGGAACTTGCAATATGGCATTCAAAGTGAAATATGCTATGTAAAATGTAATCGTTAGCTCAGGCCCCATCACCCGGAATTGGCTTAAACAAGACATGACGTACGACTATGTGGTTCGCAACCATTAAGGTATAGTCATCACCTTTCTAGATTACTTTCTAAATGTCGTGTAAGTTGGATAGGTCGGTTACGACTGGGGTTATGTCATATTCGGTTCTATCCGCAACTAGATGGGTCGGCAGGTAGGCCGGTCTTGCTAGGTGCAGAGGTTTCAAAGGTGTTCATCCTCAGTACATCCCTCTAAAGATACGGAACGTAGTTCATTATTTTGCCATTGTATAGAATTTTTTCTCTAATAATTGCCTTTGGTCTTGATTGTAGAGCCTAGTATGCTGGAATTTTATAATGTAACAACTTCGGCTAAGATTATGTATATTTACTTATGTTGTTTCTAAAAGAACGTTATTAAAAATAATATTGCTAGATTTGCATAGTAAAGATATTGGTTATCATAAGGTAAAAAATCGTTCTGTGTTTATATACGGCGTGGCCATATGAGATGCCCTTTGTCTTCAAATATCCAGTTTGAGTTTCTCATACTATTCCCATGACTGACCCAAAGTTTATTTTTTTCTCTTAAACTCTAGGTGCCTTATTTTTCTGGACAACCAAGTAGTTAGGTAGCTGGGAGCCTTTTGGATGGAGCATGGAGCATGAAGCTGGAGGGTCCTATAGAGATTGTTATCTATTTCTATTTCCGTCATATTAAGTACAAGTACCTACCAGCATTTGTGAGGATATGTAGTTATAACCATCCTGGCTGGATTATTATTTACTAGAACTCTGATGGAGAAATTGCATGTACTACTCATATGTATAATTATATGTTGAATACGATGTGAGATTCTATTTTCTTTCTCCTCTACCTTTATTTTCTTTCACCCTATAATAATTTGCAATCCGGCACTTGGATTTGCGGCACGTGAATACCAAAGATGTATTAGTGTCGATTTTCGAGGGTCGAGGAGGTGGGTTGTCACATTGCTCTAGTAATACCTTACCTTCTCTGGTTTAATTCTAGACACTAAAATTAAATTTGAGATTATTAACCTCGCCTATTTTCAAAGCTATGCGATGCCACACCGTTGAAGAGGATGTGAGTTAACTTTAAAATATTGTTAATTTGGCTTATGGCTGTTGATATATATTATATTAAATAATGAAAATAATGTAACTTTTTGTTTGCAATATGAAAAGTTAAAATCAGTGCTTCTATTTATTGTTAGTAATGAAAACCTAAAACTAAGTTTTTGATTTATATCCCCCTTTTAAAAATTAATTAGATTATACTCTATTTCACCTTCAATTTATACTTGACCTTAATATATTTTTAGATTTTAGTTTACAAGATATCCAATTGAAAACGAGTACCTGAGTATGTTAAACCACGATGAGATAATTGATAAGTTTTCTTTCAAAATTGCGAGAAGTTTTTCTCGTTAATACGTTTTGATATGTTATGATATTTTGCTGACATATATATTGCATTTTGTTTAAGATAAAATCATATTGTTATTTATTAAATAGAGGGGCAACAGAAACCGAAAAATATTATTCAACTAGAGCATTGAATACAATCAGGTCGGTCTTGTATGTAATTGATTGTTGTGAATGTTGTGTGACTATTATAGTGAGTTTATATGCATTTGATGACTGGAATGTTGTGTTGCTAATATAATGAGTTAGTACGCATCTAGGGATTTAAATGTTGTGTTACTAATATGGTGAATTGGTGCATATTTGGTGACTTGAATGTTATGTTAATAACATAGTGAGTTAGTACACATTTGGTGATTTAGTGTTCATGTTACTTATATAGCAAGTTGGTACAAATTTGGTGATTTCATGTCATGTTACCAATATATTAGGTTAGTATACATTTAGTTATTTGATATTTGTGATGCTGATGTAGTTTGTTAGTACCATTTGGTGTTTGTATAGGAGTAGGTTTTCCTGCTTACATTGGTTGCATGGATTATGCAGTTGTTATGTGCTAGCAAGTATTTAGATGTAGGAGAAGAGCGGGAAATAAACTATGTGGACGTGATCCATCAAAATAATATGTAGGCAATCTTTCGTATGTAATAATTCTCAGACCTATGGCCGGAGTGTATAGGGTTTGGAGCAGTCCAAAAATAGTTGATACCCTTTCCCTTTTTATCACACACACACATACATACGTACAATAGTGAAGTTATAGGTAGGAGTAGAAAAGGGAATGGAAGCATGGTTAATATACGTTTATATTGATGTTTGATTTCGTGAGGTTTCCCTTTTACTTCCATAGTTTTGAAATTTTAATTATAAAATAAACAATCCATTGTTTTTAATATCAGATATTAGTTACAACCATATTTCTGGCATTTGTAATTGAAAATTAGTTGGGTGTCACACTTTAGAAACTCTCGGTTGTGAATACCCCTTGAATAAAGCATCGGGGGCATCAGACTACAAGCCCTTAAATTATATGTCGTCAACACTTTTTTGACACTGTCTTTGCCTTTCGGGTAAGTCCCAAAACATTCTCATGATGAATCAAAAATCGCTCAGTGGGAGCATACCATATAATAATTGCTAACTGACACATCAAGTTTTGAAAAAATACTTTCATGTATACCAAATATTATTTATTAAATAATAAATATCTTCTGTTTTAACCAAAAATGAATGCTACATTTTTTATATGAATATTATGGATATTTGTTATGGAAAAATTCTGTTTTGGTATAATGATAATGGTATCTATTTTCATGACAATAGTGATGTGTTAGTTATGGAAAATACAAAAGCACTTAAAGTATCAAACAATTATTTTTAGAATCATGGATTAAGCCATAATTTTGAGAAATTATCCTTTAATCATATGATTTGAATTATATAGAACATGTGAATTGTATTCTAAATGATTAATGAAGGAGTACCCATTTAGCAGGAACAACAAAAGAGTTAGCAAACTTTTCGGATTGATACATACATATGTATGCAGTCCAAGGTCTAATCATATCGAAAGTTGATATACTTTGTCAAATTCATCAATTAATTTTCTTAGATATAAACATGTGTATTTGATTCACAAGTTAGATATCCATCATAAGTTCATAGATTATAATAAAGAAGTAGAAAATATATATCATGCAAAAGAATTAAAACATTTCTATTTTTTTCCAAACATGAGTATGTTGGAAAAGAGTTCCATGGGTGCCTGAAAGAGAATAAGCTTCAATCTATGCTACATAATGTGGTATTGATAAGGAGTAATCACATTCAATTTGACAAAGTATGATTGATAATGAATGAAGTTGAGTTACCTCTTATTAAGGACATGTACTTAAGAGTAAGTACATATGTTAAATTTGGTTTTATCAAAAGCTAAGATTACGGTTCATAAAAGATATGCATTAGCAAAAAACCTCTTCTTAAATAGTTTAAGATATGTAGTTACTGGACCTTCATTATGAATATAAGTTTCTTAAACTCAAGACTAAGCCATATTTATACAAGCCTTAAGGTAACTAATAAAATGTTTGAGTACATGTTTCATTGTGTCGAGAAATAAATTATTGTTTCAACATACCCACCTTCTTACCGACGGAATTTATTAATAGAAAAATTAATGGTATGCGACAAACTTAGATATGATCCAAGATATTAACATAAAAACTGATTACATAGATGATACAAATTTTACAATGCCTAAAAGGACAAAACTCATTAGAATGTCTCACAAGTAAATCTCTCGTCTTGAAGAAAAACTACGAGTTTCTTATCAATAACAAGAAAATGAATTATTAATAATGAAAATATCCTCAGTTGTCGATAACCCGTGGAGAGTAAAGACTTTTCCGCATGTCATGATACTTTAAATCTGAGATGGATTCCAAGTACGTTGATAAATACTGATCTTAGGAACTGTATCCGAAAGGATATGATTCATCGACCATAAGCAAGTCTTCATGAAGTAGATCAATGCAATTGAAAATGATAAAATATGGTTGATGTGAAATAACCTCATTAGTTTTAGATGTTTAAATTAGTGGAATAATTTTGCCAGTTAATGTAAGTCCATTCAGATTCTACTCACAAATTACGCATAATACAACTATGAGTTTTGACACATTGATGGTGGAACAAAATTTACGAATAACGATTTAGACGAGAATGTTTGCACACCATGGAAAAATTATCTCGAGTTAGTGGGAGCGATAATAAAAATTATGGACTTACTAAAATATGATATTAAACGAACATCCAGAGATAGAGCAAGTGTTTTGACAAAGAAATGGATAGTTTTACTTCAATCAAAATACATAGGATGAGTGTGTCTATAAGAAAGAAAATCAAAAGTAATAAGACATTTCTAATACCATAAGTGAACAAGATGCCACTGACTGGTAATGATGTACCTATATTAAAATCAATTAAAGCCTGGTTGTTTAATTCTCGATGAAATATTTGAAAGAGGCATCCTTTAGACTCGATATAAGAGTATGTTAGAATTGTCATAATCAATATACATAGATGCCATATTCGAATGTTTAATATAGAGCATATGAGATAGACTCCTTATGCATCGTTAATAGGAATTGTTATATACTCTACGTACTAGATTAAAGTTCACTTATGCACTTGCTGCAGCGAGCAAATATCAAATCCAAGTTAAAATCATCGAATGGTAGTCAAGAGTATTCTCGAATATTTATAAAATGTAACGACCCAGAATTTCTGTCATTTGAAATTCATATATTTGATTAATTTTAAATATCAACAAGCAAAATTTGTAAGTCGAATAAATTATATTTCGAATATCTAGATTTAATTGGATAATTAAATCGATAATTTCATAGTTAAAATTACAGAAATAATTGAATATTGGGTTTAATATGATTGAAAATGATTTGTAAAATTTTATTTAATAATATTGGAGTTAGAATAATGTTATAGAACTTTTGAAATTGAATTAAAAGTTAATTTATGAAAATTGAATATTTTAATATTTAATTAAAGTGTGAAAATTGACATTTTTCAAACAGTCTTGGATTCGACGAAACTGATTTCATCGGATCCGTAATGTTATATTATTGTAAGATTTCAAATTTCGTGTCAATCGGATTTACGGTTTGTCCGAGGCAAGCCAAAACGCATATAAATTAGTTTAATTAGTTTAATTTAAATTTGATCGTTTATTTCCGTAGCTCGCACATATGGTCGAATTGGCTCTCGACACCTATTCCATTGTGTCCGAAATGTGGGGAAACCCTAGAAACGCCAGCCAGCACGCTTCGTTTGGAGTTCGAATTTTTTTTGATGAATAGTGTTTTGAGAAAATTTCTATATAAGGAATTGAGTATTTCTATTTTTCACAAACCAAAACTCTAACCCTAATCTAACCCTAGCCGCCAGTAAACAGTATCAATGGCTGAAAATGATCAAGTTTCTTCCCACGATCTCTCCCAATCCATCAGCAAATTCAAAAATCTCCCAACTACAATCTTGAAGAGCATGTCGAGATCTCACTATCCAACGGTGATGATGGAAAAATACAGAGTGGATCGATGGGAATTTGCGTTCAAAGTCGCACATCTCGTGCTCGATTTTCGAGAGCACGGCCTAATCGAGCTTGACAGGGTTCTGGGCGTTGGAGCGCCTCATGATGGCCATTCGAATGGAAGCAATCGATCGTCATCAGATCGACTGGGGTAGTCGCGAAAATTTGAAGAGGGTGGCGGCTCGTTGGGTTCGATTGCACGTATTTGAACGAAGGAAGAAGAAATAGAATGGTCGGCCTAGATCTAGGGTTTTCAAGATCAACGGCCCAGATAAATTTGAGGTTAAAAATAAAATAGATTTGTATATTTATATTATATAAATTCATACAAACTTTAAAAATTCATAACTTTTTAATACTATGTCGAAAATGCACGAAACAAATTGCGTTGACTTCGTTTTGTCGAGCACTACGCTATGGAACTGGATTGGATTCATTTAGAGCTAGTTAGAATTTCGGGTAAAATTAAACGCGCGTTTAATTTTATTCGAAATAAAACACTACAACCGTTATTGAAAGCAAGGTGAGAACTTCTCACTCAATCGAAATAGTTTCGATTTAAATTTTAAATAGTTAGATTTAAAATTACTTGATTGGTTGATTGCATGCTTGGATGATAAATTGCTATCTATTGTTTTGAAATAGACCCTATACGCCGCATATTAAGCGGAGGTTATTTATTAAACACATATACCGCGATATTTCACCTCGAAGTGGAATTGGTGTTATATATGTACTTGTAGTTGATTTCACGCATTATATAGCGGATGAGACCCTATTGCTCCGCATAATAGCGGATAATATTTTATAAATCCCATATACTGTGATATTTCACCTCGAAGTGGAATTGGTATTATGCTAACATCTGTGCATGCAGGGAAACAGCTTGGAGGGATCCAACTGGATTCCTCAAATGATTGAATTTGTTTCAATGTTGTGTGTTGATCTATTTATAATCTGCGTGATTATCTTTGTGATTGAAATCGTTAAAGGCTAAAAATTTAGCCGAATATATTTTTGGTATCGTTAAATAAAATTGGATTTTTGAAAATTTAAGTTGGGAATTCATAATAAAATTTAATTTTGGAATTGATTCATTTTAAATAAATAAACGTTATAATTTTATGTTATAAAAATTATGATTTTTGTGAAATATAACCGAAATGTGAGTTTTGAAATAAGTAGTTGATTAATTTATAAAATGGTTTAAATTGGGATTTTTGAATTATTATAAATGATTTATATAAAAGATTTATAAAAATTGATATTTATAAATTAAAAATATTGGAATTATAAAACGAGTTTTCATAAGTGTTAAAATGAAGTATAAATGGATTTCATAAGTGAATGAAATCTACAGATTTATAAATTGTGAAGTTATAAAATGAATAGATTTTTGTAAAATAAAAGATTTACAAATAATTAACTTATAAATTGGATTTTGGCATTTAAATGGGATATGTATAAAATTTGTTAATAAAGTGATTTTATAAGTTGAAGTTGTTATAAAGTATAAATGGAATTTATAAACATTGTTTTATAAATCCGAAATCGACTTATTTAGATAAGTTTAATTATTATACCTTGTTAAAGGAAATGTATCCAAGATTTTGGACAGTGGATAATCCTTTAAATAAAATGTGTAGAAATGTTGAATTTGGTTAAGAAAATATATTCACGATTTTGGACAGTGAATAATATATTAAAGGAATGCTTTGGGAAAGTGATATTTTAAATAAAATTAAAACGATTTAAAGATGTTCTAAAATGTAATAAGTATCGAAACCATAGATTTCAACATTCATTGTTGAAATAGACATTTTCGAGAAATAGAAGGAAATGGTGGACTATAACATTGTTATTATAGTAAATGATTTTCGAAAGGAAATGTTTTATGTAGTATTGGGATATATATCTATCTTAATTTCGAATCCCCATACTAGTGATTTTGAGTTGTCGTAACGATGTTTTACGCAACATTCGTTTTGACTCAAATAAATGTGTTTAATAGAATGTTTTCCTTAAAGAATGAAATATATACTTAATTGTGATTTAAGTATATTGAATATTTTCCGTAAGTTGAAAATAAATAAATTTGTGAATTACTTATTTTTAAATAACTACGAAAATGTTTTCCAATATGAAGTAAATGTTTTGAGATTTTATCTTTTAAAGATAAATTGAGAGTGCATATTTGAAATCGATTTGAAAATCGTATATCAGTGGATATTTGGAAATTTAAATTCACCATGGAAATTATAAAGGAAAGGGAAATTTATCTAAAAGTAAACATTGATTTATTTTTGAAGTGTGGGAATAAATTTACGGATTGGGAACGTAAGTTTAAAATAAATCGGTAAGGGTTTATTTGATTGATTTAAATGAACCATTTTGAAATGAAAATGAATAAATATTTGTAAATATATTCCGTGTTGGGAAATGATTTGAAATTTGTTTTCAAAAGTTGTAAAGGTGAAAATTGATTTGAAATTTGTTTTCAAATGGTTGAAGTGTGGAAATTATATCTTGTAAAGATATTTTTGAAAATAAATAATTTGGGAAATTATTTGAAATCGGGTGATGTTGTGAATATTGATTGATAGTTAAATAACCGACTATCAATATTGACCCTTAAATGGCTATTTGTTGTGAATTGGTTGAAATTGAATGCTACACTTATTTTCAAAATATTGCGCTCGTTATTCGGATTACCCATTCCGAATAGTGATACGACGTAATGGATAACATTGAAGACCGGTGTTGAAGACCGGGTATTTGTGAAAACGATGGGATGACCTATCGATTGTCTCTGCACTGTTAGCTACGGTATGGAGATTTCCTTCGTGATGGGAATTCGATCGGGATTGTGAATACCCGGATTGTAAGGGCTTCTTTTGAAGTGCCTTCGGTTCTGTTCGAACCCGGAACAGACTTGTATGGTTATGTGTCTGACATTACATTTTAAGATATAAAGCAGATTTCTTTCAAATACATTTTTTTTGGTGTGGAGAATTTATTCTCTTAGCTTAACACCCTTCTCTGAGACGTACGAGCTCAGAGGTTATGTAGTTGAAGGTTATCAGCGATATATTTCCAATTTGGTAATGGGGAATGCTGAGTGTTGTTGTGTGATGATTATTTATTGATCATCTGTTGATCTAAGCATGGCTTTGTGCCTAGCTTTGTGGATGAGACTTCGTCAGACCTCACACCCCGGAAATGGTCGAAACATAAAAGATGCGGCAAGGTTATGAGGGTCGCTCCCTTTAGGGCATGTCATTTCCTTCTGGAAAAGGGTGGTGTCAGGTATGGAGCCCTGATGCTTAACCTATGTGGTTTCTCCAATCTCATTTTCTGTGTGGTTGTTGCTTTGTGATCGAGGGCCCTCGGATAAAGGTCCCAAAGGACCGGGGGTGGCATACTCGAGAAGTAGTTACCTAGTTATAGAGGTAACCCGGCCTTGTGTTGGCAGAGATCCAGTTAGGTTCTCGGGACGTCCCGCCAGAGGCGATCCCATGTGGCAGTAGGAAGTTCGTTAGCCTGACCATTTGTTGGAAAATCCAAAGAAACAATACGAGCCCTGTACGGTTTTAGTTGTAGAACCTGCCTCCTTAGGAGGTAGCTATAGCAGGCATAATATAATGGTGCCTATGCTGGCTAAGATTTATATTATACTTTCGAAAAGTTTTTACCACTATGCACTAATAATTATATTAAAAATGATTTGTTTTGCATAGTAAGCATCTTTGACTATCATAAGGAGAAATCTCCTCTAATTCTGCGTTTGCATTGTGTGTGTAGCGAGAGGCCTTATGGTAGTTTCATTTTCCAAAAGCATTACGAATATTTTTCACTTCCTTTGTTGTTCTTGTTTTAAAGATAAATCACTACTTTAGTTCTCACACCAGTCCCATGACTGACCTGGAGTTTATTATTCCTTTCCTAAACTCTGGGTGCCAAAATTTTCTACACGGGCAGCCTAGAAACAGGTTATCAGGTTATTCTGGATTTTAGGAGTGCCATAGAGGGCAGGAGGCGAGCTGGATGGCGAGACGTACCACTTGTATATGATATTATCTTTTCCGCTGTAGAATTCAGATTGTAAGGGCAAGTTTGTATAGCTGTCCATTCTTGTATTGTGTTGCATATTGACTCTGATGATGTAATGTATAAAATGTACAGTTCTTTTGATTCAAAAATTATTCATTTATCTATTATATGTTGTTCCGCTGCGACTATGAGATTCTGTTATTGTTTCTGTTCTGTCTTCTTACTTCTTTTATCTTTTTCTTCTACCTCTTCTTTTTAACCCTCATGGTTCGGTTTTGCGGCATTCGATTGTTCGGCAGTTGATATAGTGGACGTATTGACGTCGATTTTCGGAAGTCAAAGAATCGGGTCTTGACATTGTGGCATCAGAGCATTTGGTTAAGCGACAACCTTGGCTCTGTTGGGTGTTACTCATTAGAGATAGAGTCAGTAGTACTCTAGAATGAGTGTGCGTGTAATAATAGATATGAGCGTGTATTCGTTAGTGAAAAATATTTTTTTTACGTTGTGATGATTGGTTTGTTGAGTGGTATATGGATTCTGGTCGGTATAGTCTGTACAACTCTATCAATAGGGATCTCTAAACACTTGTTCAGAACAATTCGGCACGATATTGTTTTAAAATAGGATAAATGAAATAATTTTATCCAAAAACATTTTGTATATAAAAGGAAAAAATCTTTACAAATTATTATCATTGAAATTGAATAAGAAATTGGAAGCATAATTAAAAGTTTAGAAATAAAATCCATATACAAATGGGATTTGTAAATAATGAATTGTAAATGTAATTTGTAATTTAAAGTAAAATTCCAGAGAAGTGTTTGGAAATGTTTAGAAAAGAATTTGAAAATTTTGGAGATTTGGAAAGTTTAAATCCCTTTTGATTTTGAAAATGAATTTCAAAGGATTTGGAAAAGTGTTTTAAAGGGATGAAAGCTCTAAACTCTTTCAAGTCGTTGGAAAATAATTCCGGTGATGACCGCGACATCATCGGTGTTCATTTTCGGGTTTCCAAAAGAGGAAATTGTTGCCATGTTGTTTTAAATTAAAGTTGTTAGGAAAATTTGGGTTTGGTTTTGGAAATTCAAAAGATAATTTGAATTGATTTCAAAATTGGTTTTGGAAGGTTGAAAAGACTCTGGAATCCTATTTTAAATATTTATCGAATTGGTAAATGAGTTGATAACTTATACAATTTGAATTTTGATAGAATAAATTTAACTTAAAGGATGAAGTTAAATGAAAGTAAGTATAAGTGAATCAATTAAATAAAGTGAATTTAAAGAAAGGTCTAAGAGGCTAAGTGAAATGATCTTATATATATAAGAAATGATTACTTAAAGAAAATTTATTAAGTTAAAAATAAATTTGGGTAGTAACAAATGAATTGGAAGTGAGTTTGAATTACGAAAATAAAATTGTGAATGGATAAATAAATTTACAATTGCAAGTAAATGTAATTGGAATTGAATGTTGAAATGGAATATAACTTAAGTGATGTTGAATGAAGTTGATTTTGGTATCGAAGTAAATTAATAAAGTGAAGTGATGAATATGAACTTGAGTTATGTAACGAAATTCAACTCTATATGGTAAAATGATTTAGCAATTGAATTAATGAATAAATTGAATGTAAATCAATTGAATGTAAATAAATTGATATAAAATAATGGATGTAAGTGTTAATTCATTAAAGCTAATTAAACGTGTTAAACCAAATTGAAGGAAAACAAAGTGAATATGAATGTTGAATGTAAAGTGAATAAATTCGGTTGTGTTGAATATACATTGGTTGTCATTTGATTGTTAATTGATTGTATATAAATTCATTAAGTGTTGATGAAATTGAATTAGTGAAATTGAAATCTAAAGTAATTGAACCCAAATTTGAAGTAAATGAATGTGAACTGGATTTGATTTGAATTGAAAGTGAACTAATGTGAATGTAAATTAGTGAATGTAAACTAACTGAAATCGAACGAATGAATGTTAGTAAAATTTAATGTTAACAAATCAAACATGCATAAATGGGAAACCAATTTGAATAGTGCGAGATGAAATTGAATTAGAACTTGTAATGAATTAGTAAAAGAAACTAATTCAAAATAGCAAGATGAATCAGTTGTGAATGAAAAATAATTGATAAAATTCAATATTCAGAAGGTAAACTGAATCCAAATAGAATTGAAATCAAGAATTGAATTCAAATGAAATTGATAATGTGAGATTGAATGAAAATGGATATTATGGCTAGCAAGATATACAAAGGTATTAAAGGAAATGGAAATTGAGATTTTGATTTCGAAGATAAAAATTGATTTGCTCGACAAAAGGTATGTATTTGAATTTCAGTATGAAATTTGATGATTTTCTTGTCCAGCCACTTGGCCTTTTCTTTTCTTTATGGAATCTGGGGGCCGTGGTGCCATTTTTGTAGTCGTACCGAGCTAGCTGCGCAAAGTAGACGCTGGCGAAATTTTTCGAAAATTTAAGGCGTTAGAAAAAAATTGGGAATTTTGGGAAATTTTTTGAAACTATAACTTTGATTTTGGGACGAAAAGTTAAACGATATAGTTGATTTTGAAAAGATAACTAAGTTTGGATTTGAAAACTTAGTAAAGATATTGTAAGAAGTTTAACTATTGAATTTTTGGGAAAGTTAAACACTTAAGTGATTTTGGTAATTTAATTTGAACAACTTGTAATGAAAACGTAGGAGTTGGACTAGAAAATGGAAACTAGTGTTTTGGTTGAAGTTAAATGTTTCGGAAAAGGTGAATATACAATTTTCACTAAGTGGATTTTTGAAAAGTCAATGGATTCTGTAACTTTTTCTTACTTGGCAATTTCGAAGACGAAATTCTTTTAAGGAGGGAAGTTTGTAACGACCCAGAATTTCTGTCACTTGAAATTCATATATTTAATTAATTTTAAATATCAACAAGTAAAATTTGTAAGTCGAATAAATTATATTTCGAATATCCAGATTTAATTGGATAATTAAATCGATAATTTCATAGTTGAAATTATAGAAATAATTGAATATTAGGTTTAATATGATTGAAAATGATTTGTAAAATTTTATTTAATCATATTGGAGTTATAATGATGTTATAGAACTTTTAAAATTGAATTAAAAGTTAATTTGTGAAAATTGAATATTTTAATATTTAATTAACGTGTGAAAATTGACATTTTTCAAACAGTCTCGGATTTTGACGAAACCAGTTTCATCGAATCCGTAATGTTATATTATTGTAAGATTTCAAATTTCGTGTCAATCGGATTTACGGTTTGTCCGGGGCAAGCCAAAACGCATAGAAATTAGTTTAATCAGTTTAATTTAAATTTGATCGTTTATTTCCGTAACTCGCACATATGATCGAATTGGCTCTCGATACCTATTCCATTTGTGTCCGGAATGCGGGGCAAACCCTAGAAACGCCAGCCGGCATGCTTCGTTTGGAGTTTGGAAAATTTTGGATGAATAGTGTTTTGAGAAATTTTCTATATAAGGACTTTAGTATTTCTATTTTTCACAAACCAAAAGCCTAACCCTAGCCGCCAGTAAACAGTATCAATGGTCGAAAATGATCAAGTTTCTTCCCACGATCTCTCCCAATCCATCAGCAAACTCGAAAATCTTCCAACTACAATCTTGAAGAGCATGTCGAGATCTCACTATCCAACGGTGATGATCGAAAAATACGGAGTGGATCGATGGGAATTTGCGTTCAAAGTCGCGCATCTCGTGCTCCATTTTTGAGAGCACGGCCTGACCGAGCTCGACAGGGTTCTGAGCGTTGGAGCGCCTCATGATGGCCATTCGAATGGAGCAATCGATCGTCGTCAGATCGACTGGGGTAGTCGTGAAAATTTGAAGAGGGTGGCGGCTTGTTGGGTTCGATTGCACGTATTTGAACGAAGGAAGAAGAAATAGAACGGCCGGCCTAGATCTAGGGTTTTCAAGATCAACGGCCCAGATAAATTTGAGTTTAAAAATAAAATAGATTTTATATTTATATTATATAAATTCGTACAAACTTTAAAAATTCATTACTTTTTGATACGAGGTCGAAAATGCATGAAACAAATTGCGTTGGCTTCGTTTTGTCGAGCACTACGCTATGGAACTGGATTGGAGTCGTTTAGAGGTAGTTTGAATTTTGAGTAAAGTTAAACGCGTGTTTAATTTTATTCGAAATAAAACACTACAACCGTTATTGAAAGCAAGGTGAGAACTTCTCACTCAATCGAAATAGTTTCGATTTAAATTTTAAATAGTTAGATTTAAAATTGCTTGATTGGTTGATTGTATGCTTGGATGATAAATTGCTATCTATTGTTTTGAAATAGACCCTATACGCCGCATATTAAGCGGAGGTTATTTATTAAACACATATACCGCGATATTTCACCTCGAAGTGGAATTGGTATTATATATGTACTTGGAGTTGATTTCCCGCATTATATAGCGGATGAGACCCTATTACGCCGCATAATAGCGGATAATATTTTATAAATCCCATATACCGCGATATTTCACCTCTAAGTGGAATTGGTATTGTGCTAACATCTGTGGATGCAGGGAAACAGGTTGGAGGGATCCAACTGGATTCCTCAAATGATTGAATTTGTTTCAATGTTGTGTGTTGATCTATTTATAATCTGCGTGATTATCATTGTGATTGAAATCGTTAAAGGCTAAAAATTTAGCCCAATATACTTTTAATATCGTTAGATGCCGAAAATAAATAAAATTGGATTTTTGAAAATTTAAGTTGAGAATTCATAATAAAATTTAATTTTGAAATTGATTCATTTTAAATAAATAAACGTTATAATTTTATGTTATAAAAATTATGATTTTTGTGAAATATAATCGAAATGTGATTTTTGAAATAAGTAGTTGATTAATTTATAAAATGGTTTAAATTGGGATTTTTGAATTATTATAAATGATTTATATAAAAGATTTATAAAAATTGATATGTATAAATTAAAAATATTAGAATTATGAAACGAGTTTTTATAAGTGTTAAAATGAAGTATAAATGGATTTCATAAGTGAATGAAATCTACAGATTTATAAATTGTGAAGTTATAAAATGAATAGATTTTTGTAAAATAAAAGATTTACAAATAATTAACTTATAAATTGGATTTTGGCATTTAAATGGGATATGTATAAAATTTGTTAATAAAGTGATTTTATAAGTTGAAGTTGTTATAAAGTATAAATGGAATTTATAAACATTGTTTTATAAATCCGAAATCGACTTATTTAGATAAGTTTAATTATTATACCTTGTTAAAGGAAATATATCCACGATTTTGGACAGTGGATAATCCTTTAAATAAAATGTGTAGAATTTTTGAATTGGTTAAGAAAATATATTCACGATTTTGGACAACGAATAATATATTAAAAAAATGCTTTGGGAAAGCGATATTTTAAATAAAATTAAAACGATTTAAAGATGTTTTAAAATGTAATAAGTATTGAAACCATAGTTTTCAACATTCATTGTTGAAATAGACATTTTCGAGAAATAGAAGGAAATGGTGGACTATAACACCGTTGTTATAGTAAATGATTTTCGAAAGGAAATGTTTTATGTAGTATTGGGATTTATATATCTATCTTAATTTCGAATCCCTATACTAGTGATTTTGAGTTGTCGTAACGATGTTTTACGCAACATTCGTTTTGACTCAAATAAATGTATTTAAGAGAATGTTTTCCTTAAAGAATGAAATATTTACTTAATTGTGATTTAAGTATATTGAATATTTTTCGTATGTTGAAAACAAATAAATTTGTGAATTACTTATTTTTAAATAAGTATGGAAATGTTTTCCAATATGAAGTAAATGTTTTGAGATTTTATCTTTTAAAGATAAATTGAGAGTGCATATTTGAAATCGATTTGAAAATCGTATATCAGTGGATATTTGGAAATTTAAATTCACCATGGAAATTATAAAGGAAAGGGAAATTTGTTTAAAAATATGATTTATTTTTTAAGTGTGGGAATAAATTTACGGATTGGGAACGTAAGTTTAAAATAAATCGGTAAGGATTTATTTGATTGATTTAAATGAACCATTTTGAAATGAAAATGAATAAATATTTGTAAATATATTCCGTGTTGGGGAATGATTTGAAATTTGTTTTCAAAAGTTATAAAGGTGAAAATTGATTTGAAATTTGTTTTCAAATGGTTGAAGTGTGGAAATTATATCTTGTAAAGATATTTTTGAAAATAAATAATTTGGTTAATTATTTGAAATCAGATGATGTTGTGAATATTGATTGATAGTTAAATAACCGACTATCAATATTGACCCTTAAATGGCTATTTGTTGTGAATTGGTTGAAATTGAATGCTACACTTATTTTCAAAATATTGCGCTCGTTATTCAGATTACCCATTTCGAATAGTGATACGACGTAATGGATAGCATTGAAGACCGATGGTGAAGACCGGGTATTTATAAAAACGATATGATGACCTATCGATTGTCTCTGCGCCGTTAGCTATGGTATGGAGATTTCCTTTGCGATAGGAAATTCGATCGGGATTGTGAATACCCGGATTGCAAGAGCTTCTTTTGAAGTGCCTTCGGTTCTGTTCGAACCCGGAACAGACTTGTATGGTTACGTGTCTGACATTACATTTTGTGATATAAAGCAGATTTCTTTCAAATACATTTCTATCGGTGTCGGAGAATTTATTCTCTTAGCTTAACACCCTTCTCTGAGACGTACGAGCTCAGAGGTTATGTAGTTGAAGGTTATCAGCGATATATTCCCAATTTGGTAATGTGGCATGCTGAGTGTTGCTGTGTGATGATTATTTATTGATCATTTGTTGATCTAAGCATGGCTTTGTGCCTAGCTTTGTGGACGAGACTTCGTCAGAGCTCACACCCCGGAAATGGTCGAAACAGGAAAGATGCGGCAAGGTTATGAGGGTCGCTCCCTTTAGGGTATATCATTTCCTTCTGGAAAAGGATGGTGTCAAGTATGGAGCCCTGATGCTTAACCTATGTGGTTGCTCCAATCTCATTTTCTGTGTGGTTGTTGCTTTTTGATCGAGGGCCCTCGGATAAAGTTCCCAAAGGACCGGGGGGTGGCATACTTGAGAAGTAGTTACCTAGTTACAGAGGTAACCCGGCCTTGTGTTGACGGTGATCCGGTTAGGTTCTCGGGACGTCCCGCCAGAGGCGATCCCATGTGGCAGTAGGAACTTCCTTAGCCTGACCATTTGTTGGAAAATCCAAAGAAACAATACGAGCCCTGTACGGTTTTAGTTGTAGAACCTGCCTCCTCTGGAGGTAGAGATAGCAGGCATAATATAATGGTACCTATGCTGGCTAAGATTTATATTATACTTTCGAAAAGTTTTAACCACTATGCAGTAATAATAATATCAAAAATGATTTTTTTTGCATAGTAAGCATCTTTGACAATCATAAGGAGAAATCTCCTCCAATTCTGCGTTTGCATTGTGTGTGTGGCGGTAGGCCTTATGGTAGTTTCATTTTCCAAAAGCATTACGGATATTTTTCACTTCCTTTGTTGTTGTTGTTTTAAAGATAAATAATTGCTTTAGTTCTCACACCAGTCCCATGACTGACCTGGAGTTTATTATTCCCTTCCTAAACTCTGGGTGCCAATATTTTTCACACGGGCAGCCTAGAAACAGGTTATCAGGTTATTCTGGATTTTGGGAGTGCTATGGAGGGCAGGAGGCGAGCTGGATGGCGAGACGTACCATTTGTATATGATATTATCTTTTCCGCTGTAGAATTCAGATTGTAAGGACAAGTTTGTATAGCTGTCCATTCTTGTATTGTGTTGCATATTGACTCTGATGATGTAATGTATAAAATGTACAGTTCTTTTGATTTAAAGATTATTCATTTATCTATTATATGTTGTTCCGCTTTGACTGTGTGATTCTGTTATTGTTTCTGTTCTGTCTTCTTACTTCTTCTATCTTTTTCTTCTACCTCTTCTTTTTAACCCTCATGGTTCGGTTTTCCAGCATTCGATTGTTCGGCAGTTGATACAGTGGATGTATTGACGTCGATTTTCAAAAGTCGAAGAATCGGGTCTTGACATAAAATATTAGGGAATTATTTATGACAACAATGAACTCCTTGTAAAGGAGTGTTTAAATTTGAAGTTCATAAGTAAAATCGAATATAGTAAGTTATCAAAAATTCATGTATACCATTAACAAAAGGGCTTTAAATTGGAAAAGTTATAAATAAGAGGTTGTGGCAGATTCAACTATAAAGGCTAAGTACATTACCTTAAATAGTGCCGCAATGAAAGTAGTATATGTGTGCAAATTTTTAAGCAAGCTAGGGATGGTTTACACCATTGAGAATCCAATAATGTATTGTGATAACAATGATGCAATACAGATTACAGTAGGGACTAACAACTAAATAAGAGTTCGAGATATGTTATTCCTAATTACCGTGTGATGGAATAATTTATCAACGACGAAGAGGTATAATTGAAAAATAGATACAAAATAATAACATTACTGACCCACTTACTGACGTCATTTCACAATATTATCTAGGAAACCGATCTAGAGTATTGTTGTGAGTCGTCATAATTGGCCCCAAATGTAAGTGGAAGATTGATATACCTACGAATCTACACTTTTGGTAATTATGTAATTTGATTATATAACCTAACTCTTATTGCGAATCTTGTTTGAAACAAAGTAGGCTTTTGGCTTTATTTTCTATAGTACATACTACTGCATTGGGATATAATTAATGTTTTAAATACATTAAATATGCACTATTATGCCTATTTTCCTGAACCCTGTTAAAGGCGAGATGATGGAGAAACAAATTAAAACCAACTAGTCCCGTAAGAAAAGATAGAATGCAAGAAGAGAAACCATAAAATAAGGAGAGTCCAGAGTGTACTACGCCCAATCATTTAAACACAATCTTTCCACACTAGCCAAAGACTATGTACAGAAATCAACCTGTAACCACAATATGCGATCTAATAAAAGGAGTTATGATGCAACCTAGAAGTGGCAACAAGATGGAGATACTATGCTGCCACACCAAAAGCTACACTAACGATACTAGAGGACAACGCATCCCCCTAAAAGGTTATATGCAAACAGGGATGTTGCACTCATAAGTCAATGAACAAAAGTGATGGGTCTGTGTTAATAACCTTACATCCAAAGATTGAATAGCACCACGGTACAATGGAAAATCTAGGATGACAAAGAAGTGTGCCGCCATCGGAATAGGTCAATAAAGAAACACGTCGCCATTAGGACGTAAGAAACACAAAAGCGCAAAGAGATAGATAAAAGCAGAGGACTATGCTACAATCAAATGGCCCAATAAACCCAACTGCTATTCCTAAAAGATAACGCATTGACTTTCAAGTATAGATCTATGCTAAGCTTATTAAGGATCCTTTAAACAGTGCCACGAGGAATTTGAAGCAATCCAAGGGCATCACACATGGTCATCAAAACAGCGCTCCACCATAGTCTTCACTTGTTAGAAAACAACAAAGATGCCAGCGGCCCTTATCTAACAATCTATGCACACCAACATCCAGACTAACTCAGAGCATATTCATACAAATATTGAGCTAATACCACAAGTTGGGGACAAATCAAACCAACTCCATTCATCTTCATCACAATATCAAACGAACATCATAGACTGGGCAAGACAACCCAATCACAGACATATCTAAGGCAATATCATATGAACAGTGCAGTTTCGCTCTGTATGTATCGGCGGCGCCCCTACAACAAAGTAAAAGACAACTCTCAACATCCTCGGGGGGTAGTTCATAAGCCATTCTCCCCTTAGACTAGAAGTGCATGATTAATTTGAATTTGAGTTTCTCGCCTCCATTTCAGAAGTTCCGGCTACAATTACAAACCTCCTATCAATGCCAAGAATTCAATCGCTCAATTAATGGTTTTTCGCCAAAGACACATTTGCAATCCATGCACACCAAACAAACAAGGCAGACGGATGACACAAGACGGCATCCAAAAGTGGGATTAGAACAGTAGAGGGAGAATGACAGCAATCCATGTGCATCTCCTTACTGTAAATAGAAAAGGCACTGTAGCAAGAAAGGGTTAGTTCGATATTTCTAAGCTTAATAATGAAAAAAAATTGTACTCTCTGCAATGAATGTTAGTACAAGGAATATAAACGAAGAAAGTAATATTCCCCGTGGATTTAGGATTCTTTAATATTTGAACCACGTAAAATTCTTCGTGTCTTTACCTTTTTCTACATTTTTACTACCTCGTTTCCATTACTAGATTCCTTTTTTACTTGAAATGGATGTAGCTTTGATTTGGCATTTTAACAAATTGTTAAAGTGCAACTACTTATTTGTGTAAGCTTCCAACAATGTAGTTGCTACCTAAAGGTAAATTTAATATTACTTAAGTTTGTCTATTCTAGTACACCTAAGTACATTATAACTACTTTCATGATTATTTGAGGTGTTGTGGGACAAAAAAAATCTCATCAACATTTTTCACGCTAGAAGGAGGACCCGAACCTCCATTTCCTACTACTTGTAAACTTTACTTATATTCCCCTTCATATATCACGAACCCTATTGATTCCACTACTCCTCCTTAAGAATACTTACACTTGGCTTCAAAGACCGTAAAGAGCCCACTCATAATGTAAAAACCTCAAATTAAAATGGAGCTTCAGTTGAGGCCTCTATGGACCTGATCTTGGCTATACTCTATTCCTTTAGAAACCAAAAAAACAACGAATGGAGGTACTAGAAAAGATAGTAGCCTAGCATACTACTTTCAGACCAGCCAACCTTCCACGGTCCGTAACTCACCGCGATTACTCGCTAACTGTGCTAATTATACAATGGGCAAGTGAAAACGGTACTCCCAAAAATGAGAATGGTGATTCTATCTAGAAAACCAATGTCTAATTAAAGAGAAAAATCCAAGCTAATTGTCAAATCAAATCAAAGCCTACCAGTATAAACCCACTACTACTAAAAAAGCAGGCTTAGTCTGCCTTCGATGATGATGCCACTTTGCTGTTTGGGGAGATTCATCTCAGATTGACCCCAGGGAAGATGAAATTAGTCATTTAAAAGCCCGTGTTGAGTAGCTAGAAAAGATCTACCAACAAAGCTCTGGAGAGAAAGTAGAAGAAGAGGTTTCTTCCCCATTCGGTGAGGACATCACAGAGCGGACTACCCTAACAACTTCAAAGCACCTTCAATTAACAAGTTCGATGAAACTACAAACCTCGATGACCACATCTGCACATTCAAGTACTATATGGACATTCTGAAGGTATGAAGAATGGCTCGGTGCAAGGTTTTCCCTGTTTATCTGGATGGTGCAGCCTCCCAATGGTTTAGGAGGAATGGACCAGAGAAGGGTTGATCTTGGAAACAATTATCCATAGATTTCCTAAAGCATTTCAATTCAAGAAGAGAAACTTCCTTGGATGTAAATATTCTGTCATGTGTAAAGTAGGGTGAAAATGAAGGTCCATGCAACTTCATCAAATGCTTCAAAGCTGAGGCACTCCGGATCAGAAGAATTACTAATGGTGGTGCGCGTCAGGATAAGAAGAGGAACTACTTTATGGGATAAAAACAATAGAAAATCATATCACGGCATAAAGACTTTTTACGAAAGAGCGGTCGGCTGTATTTGAATGGAAAAGGCTAGATCTATGGTACAACCTCAGAGAAATTCTACCTTTAGCCATGATAAGAAAAGGAGGTAGAAGGTTATCATCTGCCTATAAAATGTTAGAAGGAATTGAACCTAACCACAAAGACTCCCCTTGCTTACACTCTTGGGTGGATATATGAGATGACTAGGAATAAGCTTGCATAAAACATACCAAACAAGTGGAAGAAAGAAGAATATAATCAGGGTGGAGCATATTGCCGCTTCCATAAAGCCAACAACCATCATATTGACAACTGCATACATTTAAAGAATGAGATATAAAGACTGATCCAAAAGTGTATCTAGGCAGCTTCTAGAAGACCAATAACGAGGACGGGGTCAGAGACTTCACTCCCAACCCAAATAAAAATTAGGCAGGAAATCCCTCGAACCTCATAGCCTTAATTTACGATGGACCTCACCTTGTTGGGATAAGCAAGAAATCACGAGAGAAGTATGTGCAAGAGGCTAGAACATAACAGAAGACCGTTTTCCATATCAACAAAAAGCCGACGTAGGAAATTGTTTTCATTGAAGTCATTGTAGAAGGAATCGTTTTCCCACACTGGGACTTGCTCGTAATCACGGTGCGGGTTTTAAATTGCACCATGAAAAAAGTCTTCATAGACTTGGGAAGATTGGTCAATGTAATCTTCTAGTCAGCATACGACCAGATGGAGCTTCCACCTGAAATTCTAAAACCCAGCATTGAGCCAATCTACGGCTTCAACAACATAGCATCGTCCTTGTTGGATCTGCATGCTTGCTTATCACAACCAAAACAACACCTCTGCATAAATCCTTTTATGCAAGTTTCATAGTTATTGACTAGTCGTCACCATATAATGCCTTCTTGGTAAGACCTGCACTGGTAGACTGCCGGGATAATGTCTATGTGGAGGAATAAATTTTAGCTAGGAAACCATACAATGTAACTCTTAACTTTAGTAATAAAACCGTTCCAAACTATTCTGCTGTCTCTGATGATATTTGCAATAATAGTGATAAACAAGAAAATAAATCAGTTCAAAAAACTAAATCGATGCAAGGTACCAAAGTTAATACTGAGGCCGACCATCCTACAACCTCAACATCCACAAAGTAAAAGAAAAGAATGTATATGCACATGATTGGAACCAATGAATGCAATTCAATCTACACGCGGTACTTCTCCAAAGAAGCCTAGAAATAAGCACCCTCGGTCAGCTCATAGCCAAAAGAGGAAGCAGAAAGCGAGATAGACCTAAGAATAGGGACAATAAAGAAAGAATTAGAGCTAATAGACGATCTTGAAGATATAAAAATAGATCCTAAGGATTCCATAAAGGTTTTGAAGATTGGAAAGAATTTTAATGCAAAAGCCCGAGTTGAGTTAATAGAATTCTTGAATAGATCAACATATGTGTTTTCCTAGACTTATTCAGATATGGTAGGAACAGATCCAGCTATCATTTTTCATGCACTCAACATCGATCCTGAGCCCATCTAGTAGGAAAAAGCGTAGAACCTTAGATCAAGGAAGATATAAAGCTCTACATGAAGAAGTCAAAAAATTAAAGGAAAATGGATTCATTAGGGAGATCTATTAGCCAAAATAGATTGATAACCCAGTGCTTGTGTAGAAACCTACTAGGAAATGGAAGACTTGCATTGATTATACCAACCTCAACAAGGCTTGCCTGAAGGATAGCTTCCCTTAACTTAGAATTGATCGGTTAGTAGATGCGGCCAGTGGACATGAATTGCTCTCATTTATGGAAGCATACTAAGGATACAACTAGATAGCTATGTTCAAGCTAGAACAAGAGCATACTATCTTTATGATAGACAAAGGCTTGTATCGTTACAAAGTCATGTCATTTGGACTAAAAAAGGTCAGGGAAATCTACCAACGGCTGGTCAATATGATGCTTTTAGATTAGATCAGAAAGAATGTTGAAGTATACGTAGATGACATTTTGGTTAAGTTAAAGGCAGCATTAAGTCACATGCAGGACCTGGAGGAAACATTTGAATTCTTAAGGTAATATAATATGAAACTGAATCCATTGAAATGCACATTTGCTATTTATACAGGTAAATTTCTAGGATACATAATAAGTGCACGTGGTATTGAAGCAAACCCAGAGAAGATTGAAGCCAAAAGAAAGATGGAAATCTTAACAAAGCCAAAGGATTTCATGAGCTTAAATGGCAAGGTAGCAGCACTAAGTAGGTTCATCTCAAAAGCAACTAATATGTGTACACCATTCTTTGATTAGGTAAATAAGGGTGAAGTTTCAAATGGAGTAAGGAGTGCAAGGATGCTCTCCAAAGCTTAAAGGACCATCTGGTCAACAATCCTATTTTATCTACACATGTAATAGGTGAGGACTTATATGTAAATTTGGTTGTAACTGATAAATATGTTAGTGTTGCAGTGATTCGAGAAGACAAAGGGACCCAAAGATCCATATACTTCACAAGAAAGAATTTATCAAGAGCAGAATTAAATTCCTCGGTCAATGAGAAATTAGCCTACAACCTGCTCCTCATAGCAAGAAAGATGTGACCTTATTTCCAAACATATCCCATCAAAGTCCTCATAGACAAACCCATAAGGTAAATACTACAGAAGCCAGAGACATCAAGCAACCTATGAAAATGGATTCATCGGGGAGGTATATTACCAAAAATGGATCGATAACACAGTGCTTGTGAAGAAACCTAATGGGAAATAGAGGACCTACATTTATTATACCAACCACAACAAGACTTGCCTAAAGGATGGCTTCCCTTTACCCAGAATCGATCAGTTAGTAGATGCGACCAGAATACATGAATTGCTCTCATTCATGGACGCATACCCAGAATATAACTAGATAGCTATGTTCGAGCCAGATCAAGAGCATACTAGCTTTGTGACGAACAAAGACTTGTATTGTTATAAAGTTATACCATTTAGAGTAAAAAACGCTGGGTCGACCTACCAAAAGCGGGTCAATATGATGTTCTCAGATTAGATCAGAAAGAATGCTGATGTATACATAGATGACATGTTGGTTAAGTCAAAGGCAGCATCAAGTCATGTGTAGGACCTGGAAAAAATATCCAAGTCTTATAGCAGTATAATACGAAATTGAATCCATTGAAATGCACTTTCGCTATTCAGTCGGATAAATTCCTAAGGTACATAGTAAGCACATGTGGTATTAAAGCAAACCCAGAGAAGATTGAATCCATAAGAAAAAAGGGAATCCCAACAGAGCCGAAGGATCTCATGAGCTTATATGGCAGGGTAGCATCGCTAAGTAGGTTCATCTTAAAAAATACTGACAAGCGCATACCATTCTTTGATCAGGTAAAGAAAGAGTGAAGTTTCGAATGGACTAACGAGTGCAAGGTCATATTCCAAAGCTTGAAGGACTATCCAGTCAAGACTCCCATTTTATCTAAACCGATAATATGTGAGGACATAAATTTATATTTAGGTGTAACTAGAAAAGCTGTTAGTACAATAGTGATTTGAAAAGATGAAGGGATCCAAAGACCCGTATTCTTCACAAGAAAGCGTTTGTTAGGAGCAGAATTAAATTACTCCGTCATTAAGAAGTTAGCCTATAACCTTCTCCTCACAACAAGAAAATGGTGACCTTATGTACAAGAACATCCTATCACAGTCCTCATAGATAAACCCCTAAGGCAAATACTATAGATGCCGGAGACATTAGCCAATATGCAATTGAGCTAAGCCAATATAACATTACCTACCGCCCAAGGAAAGCGATCAAAGGTCAAAGCATTAGCAGACTTCATCGTGGAATGCACACTTCTAGCCAAACGCCAACCTGAGGAAGAAGCATTCACCCCGCATTTCTGGCAACTCTTTGCGGATGGTGCTTCAAATGAATAGGAGGAGGAATTGGATATATGCTAGTACGCTAGATAAACAGAAATTATATGGGGTAGTGTAGCTTGGGTTAAGATGACCAACAATATAGCAAAATATGAAGCTCTCCTCTAGGCTTGCAAATGGCTCAGGTAATGAAGGTAACCCACATAAAAATTTACGGTAATTCCCAATTAGTTAAAAATCAAGTACGTGGTAATTATCAAGCAAAGGAGCCAACAGTAGCCAAATCTGCGAAACTTTCTAAGAAATTGCTAGAGCAGTCCTAATAGTTTAGAATAGAATAGATTCCACGTGAGAATAATTCTTCCACCGATTCGTTAGCTAAGCTTGTAAGCAACAAAGTGGTAAATGAAATTAAGGTAGTTCCAATAGGGCATCAGGAGAGCTGAGCATAAAAAGGAAAATTAAATGCTAGTCCTAACCCGAGCTCAACGGATAATGATACAGGGGTCACAAAAACAGGAAACTGAGAAAAACCAAGGGCGGCCCTCAACTGACCTCCACTTCAACAAACTAAAGAAAACACTTGGATGATCCCCATAAAACCTGCTAAATGGAATCCTACGCCAAAACAAAAATAAAGCCTGAAAAATAAGGTATCAGACTTCATACTACTTATTCTTTGATGGTACATTATACAAGATAGGGTATTCCACCCTATATCTTAGGTGTGTTTCCAAAGAAGAGGGAGTATGAGTCATGAGTGAGCTACATGAAAGGCAATGTGGGGATCATTCTGAGGGAGCTCAGTTAGCAAAGAAGTTACTTAAACATGGTTATTATTGGCCTATAGCACTCCAGGATGCAAGGGAGATTGTAAGAAGGTGCAACAAATGTCAAAGATTTGCAAGTATACCTAGACAACCATCCCACAAGCTCATCCCACTAGCTACCCCATGGCCCTTCAATATATGGGGCATGTACGTGATAGGTCCACTTGCTATGTCAAAGGGAGAAGCAAAGTATGCAATAGTAGCAATCAACTACTTTATTAAATGAGTGGAGGCAGAACCCTTAATTACAATAATAGTAAGGAAATAGTAATCTTTATGGTGAGAAACATAATCATCAAGTTTTAGAATTCCCTATAATATAATCTCTGATAATGGAACCGAGTTTGAAAGCAAGGAGTTCACAAAACATTGTAAGAAGAATGACATAATCAAAAGTTTTTCTTCTATCATGCAACCACAAGAAAACGGACAAGTCAAAGCCACAAACAAGACTATTAAGAAGTTACCTAAGAAAAGCTACAGAAAACAAAAGGGAGTGCGCGTAAGCATTATCTTTAGTACTATGGGCTAATAGAACTTCAACAAGATCTCTAACTAGCCATACTCCTTTCTCATTAACCTATGGATATGAGGTCGTGATCCTATTGAAATAGAGGTCCATCTCTTACACAACAGAGAAGAATGAGAAACTGAAAGAAACTACATTCGACCTTATGAGGAGATGAGGTAGTAGTTGAAAATGTGTACGTGCTAATATAGTACACACGGATCGTGTAATATGATGTATAACACGCAAAAATATGACTAATCACAGATAATAGAAAATTCAGTAAAATAGAAAAAGCACACCAGAGATTTTTATACTGGTTCGGAGCACCGTCCTACGTCCAGTCCCAGACTTCTATCTGGATTTTCACTACCAACTACCTCGCTTCACCCGGAGGAACAGGTTTACAACACCCGAGCAGACGAATGGGATTTCACGCCTCTAATACACCGAGGACTTCAACACTTGCCTCTTACAACACGAGGACTTCAACACTTGCCTCTTACAACACCGAGGACTTCAACAAAGATGAAAAATAATTGTTTGTTGACGGTATGTGTTCTTGCTAACACTATTTTGTCACTTGTAGTACAAACTTCCTATAATCCTATCCTCAAATAGAATATTTGTATATATGAAGATTTGGAAGTGGATATCGTATTGAATCAAAAGAATGTTAAATAAATTTCAGGATTCAAAAACGATATATGATAGAATATGAGCAATTTGAGCGCTTGAAAGTATAAGATTGAGATCAATAGAATAGAGATTAGAATAATAGAATTGGTTAATTGAATAATGATTTCATGATGTTTATATAAGAAATAAACAGTTGTAACCCTTTGTGAAAAGGTACAAACAAAGGTCATGATCATTGGTGAAGAGAAAGAGAAGCAACCATTGAAGAAAAAGGAAGTGTCTATACGAAAGGTTGCTTTCTGTTTGAAAATGGTCGACGAGTCAAAAAGGACCAGTAGAAAGGAATTTGAATATATATATACGTTATGTACACTTGTGCACGTTAACTGAGCATTCTGGGCAGAAACGGTCGACTGCCTTGTTTTAACCGGCCGACCGATTTAGCCCAGATTGCACAGTTAATGTGTACTCATTCATATATATATATATATATATATATATATATATATATATATATATATATATATATTCAAAGATTGAAGGTATAAGATTATTAGAGGATAGATTTTAACATAAATAACATTACTAACATACCAAATAATCAACCTCTAACATATGGAGCTCTTTGTGTCTCTTTAATGAATAACTTCTTTTTGTCGATCACGGCTTATCCCATTGTCTTGTCGATCACGGCTTATCCCTTTGTCAGAAATCAAAACTCTATAAAAATCTTGACTCAACAGTAGTAGTATCTGCCATATACCGACAAAGAATGGCAAGAAATTACAACACAAAGCTCAAAGAAAGAAACTTCTACAAGGGAGATTTGGTGCCGCGAAGGATAATGCTCAACAAGAAAGACCCAGCAAATAGGGCTCTAGTTCCAAACCAAGAAGACCTTCAGTCATAACAGAGGTATTAACTAATGGTGGCAACTTAGTTCCAAGAATGTGGAACTCGGAGCTCCTCAGACCCTATTTTGTTTAATCTATGATACTTATGTAATAAACATTGTAATTGTTATGAAAAGTAATAATCAATGAACTTGATATAAGGATATTAAACGGTTTGAACCAGTACAAAAATCACTCTGTGTTAATCTCTTTGCGTAGCTGAGTATTCACATTGAATGTAGGGATATTAGACTGCCTGAACCAGTTTTTAATAAAAAAAATGCGCAAAACATATCCTGACTTTCTCAGCCAAATAACTAAATTAAACATAGGGATACTGAATTGCCCGAACCAGTATAAAAATCCCTCTATGTCAAACCTATTAACATAGCCACAATGGACGTAAGGATATTGGATAGCCTAAACTAGTACAAAAGACCATGCACATGAATTAAGAAGGTTATTAATACATGTCCTGACTTTACCGTCTCAAGCGCAGATGGGGTTCAAACACCTAAAAAAAATGCTTAAGAAGCATAAGCTACACAAATAACGAATTCAAAATTGGCATGAAAGAAGAAACTCATGGAATACACAATAATTACCAAAACAGATGCAATTCTAGAAATTTTTTAAAGCTTGTCAAGTAAATAATCAAAGAACAAAGATTTTCCTACATTTATTTAAAGTCCTATTAATATACACTAAAGATTTGCGCATGTTTACACATCCTACACTTCTATAAACACTTTAAAAGTACAAATTGAAAGCAACAAGGTACAATAAAACAAAACATCATAAATCAGATTCAGGTACGGAGGAAGAGTCGGGTATGATTGTTCTTTGGTGATACGACCCACGAGATGTCGTCATAGGGTGCGGAGGAGAACTGCTCTTAAGTTGAAGAGCAGGAGATGGATCATTCATTTCAATGGTAAAAATGGACGAGCGACCGAGGGCAACATTGCCATAAGTGACATGGGGTCATAAATAGCACTGACCCAAGCATCACCATAATCCTGCAGGTCAAATTCATAATCCGCATGACTGTATAGGGAGATCAGATCAAGTCTAACCAAAAGCGAGTGAAAACATCATTCATATGCTTCAAATCGATCTCTGCCATGATCCGTCCTACATTTTCATTATGAAGCTGCTCCAACAAGGAAGCCCTATTCAACCCACCTCAAGAAGTGGCAGGGGCATCAAGGCAAGCCTTGGACTCTAATCTGAATATTTTGTTTTCGAAACTATTAGCACATCTCATAGACACACTATTGATTCATTCAGTCTTTTTCCAAAGCTGATCCATTGTATTCTTAAATGTTCTAAAGTAGGGTTCAAAAAGCTCTTGTGCAATAGAAACATGAGGCGAGCCACCACTATCGGTAGTTTCCAACCTTTTTTATAATGATCTTTTAACTCAGCAAGCTTGGCCTCATAATAATTTTTCAACTCATTCTTCCATGTAAGAATGATGTTAGTGTCTGCCCAAGCGAGGAAGCAGGGTCGTCATCAATGCTAATTTTCCTTGCAATTTTCTCATTTAATTCCTTAACTTTGCTCTCCAAATCCTTAATTTCACTCCTATATACGACCACATATGCACCTTTGGCATCCTTCAATAAGCCTTCTAATTCAGTAATCCTAGTCAAAGCTGAAGTAAGTTTTCCTCCAAAGATGGCTATCTCCGAATCTTGATCAAAGGAAGCAGGAAGAAATTTAAATGACTTTATGCAAAGTAAAATTAAAGAGATGTAAAAAATGTACAGGAAACTCACAAGCTTTACAAAGAGACATCAATTTGCATAAAGCAGGTTGATGTGCACGTATATGTGCATATATTTACATTCATATTTTATCTATTTTTTATTTAAATAAATGTCATATTTGGGCATTTTAACATGTTTAAAACCAAAATTCAATTATTTTCAAATCATCATATATTCATCTTCATTCAGAGGAAAAATGGTCATTTTTTGTACATGTGTCAATTTGATAATTTTTACTTGGACATTTTGCTATGATTTTTATAGGAATTCGGATACATATGGAAGAGGCATTTATGAAGATACATGTACGCACAAATGAATATAAAGAAATGAAGAGAAAATAATTCAAGCTCATGATCATGGAGGACCCCACCCACTTACCTAAATCTACAATTAGAAGCTAATGGACAACAAAGTGGAGGTTAAAGCTTCATGCACATTTAATGATGGATTAATTTGTGGTTAATGATTACTTAATGGTCACACTTCCTAAAGGGCATTTTGGGAAGCACCCTAAAAATTGAATTAGGGTTATATGCATGTATAAATAGCCCTCTTATGTACATGTAAATATCTTCTTACCTTTCATTTTACTTAGGAAATTAATCAAGTAAATTGTAAGCTCAATGCTACATGAAATAAAAATGGCTTTCTAGCCTCAATCTCTTTTCTTTTCTACATGCTTTTATTTACTTTTATGCTCATTTTTATTCTTGTGTTCTCTTTCATTTCATATTCATAGTTTAGGTTTACATTTATGCATTACTTTAGTTTATTTACTTTTAGTGGTTAATCTTCTTTTTCTTTGCTTATTTTCTACTTTATTTTATTTTCTATGTTGAAATCTCTATGAGCTGAAATGATATAACGACCCAGAATTTTTATTAATTTAAATTTGAATATTTAATTAATTCTAAATGTTAATAAGTGAATTTATAAGTCGAATAAATTTTAATTTGAATTATTGGATTTAATTGGATAATTAAATCGATAATTTAATATGTTAAATTATGGAAATAATTGAAAATTGAGTTAAAAATGATTGAAAATAATTTGGAAAATTTTATTTAATCATACTGGAGTTATAGAAATATTTTAGAACTTTTAAAATCGAATTAAAAGTTAATTTGTGAAAATTGAATATTTTAATATTTAATAATCGACTGTAAAATAGTCAATTTTTGAACAGTCTCAGAATTGAACGAAACCAGTTCCATTGGATCCGTAATAGTTAGTTATTACCGGATTTCAATTTTCGTGTCAATCGGAGCTATCGTTTGATCGTGGCAGCTCGAAACGCATCGAATCGTTTTTTAATTTAAATTTGGCGAGTCAAAATAGCCATTTTTCAAAAAGTCTCGGATTTCGACGAAACCAGTTTCATCGGATCCATAATGTGATATTATTGTAAGATTTCAAATTTTAAGTCAATTGGATTTACCGTTTGTCCGGTACAAATTAAAACGCCTGGAAATCGATTTAAATCGGTTTAATTCAAATTGAACGTTTTCAGCCATAACTCGCACATACTTTCGAATTAGCTTCCGAAACTTGTTCCATTGTGTCCGGAACACGGGATAAACCCTAGGTACGCTGGTTACAGCGTCTAAATCGGAGTTCGGAATTTCCGGGTGAATAGTGTCGAACGGTTCCTTATAAATAGCCCCTACCCCTTCATAATTTGATAAAAATAACCCTAACCCTAACTAAAAACTGTAGCCGCCACTTCCTAAATTGAATGGCCAGAAAATCATCAACTTTCTCCTCCATTATCTTCAAATCCAAGCATTATTTCAAGAAAGTTTCAACTAGAATGTTGTAGAGGGCTGTGAGTACTACGTTTTCGACGGCTATGATCTAAAATGGAGTTGTATTTTGGGAGATATGGGGGCCGATAGGGGGGGACCTGCGCACGCACTCCCAGGTGGAGGAGATGGCCGAGCTTCCTAGGGTTATGGCCGAACTTAGCTTGCGACGAGAGCTTTCGCATGGTGGTGTTGTGATCGAATTTCGTTGATTATGGAAGGAGAATAATTTAACCCTAAATGCTAATAATGGGTTCGGCCATACGAGTAATTGTCTGTAGAAGATGCGTGAGAGGAAGGAGATGGTTGCGTTCTAGGGTGGAGATGTTGCAGGCTTGGGATCTACGGCCCAGATGAAGGTTGAGATTTATATAAAAAGATTTGTAAATTTTAGTTTAAAATTTGTATACAATCTTATAAAAATCATAACTCTTTCGTACGAGGTCCGTTTCGGACGAGATTTTTTGCGTTGGGATCGTATGGACGAGCACTACGCGATGGGGTTGGTTTGGAGTCGTTTGGAGTTAGTGAGAATTTCGGGTAAAATTAAACGCGCGTTTAATTTTATTCGAAATAAAAAGCTGAAACGGAATTTAAAACCAAGGTGAGAACTTCTCACTCAATCGAATAGATTTCGATTTTATTTTGAATAGTTAGATTTAAAATATTTGAATGCATGTTTGAATGATGACTGTATATATTGATTGTTAAAATAGACATTATACGCCGTTAGTAAGCGGATGTTATTTAGTAAAAACATATACCGCGAATATTTCATAAACAGTGAAATTGGTATTATATATAATATCAATATATATATATTGGCATATGTATATATTGCAGTTGTTGATTTTCCGCATTTTTTTGTTTAGCGGATGAGACCCTATTACGCCGTTATTAAGCGGATAATATTTATTGAGAACATATACCGCGATAATTTCGTACTGGAGCGAAATTAGTATTGTGCTAATGTTTTTGGATGCAGGAAACAGGTTGGAGGGATCCAACTGGATTCCTCAACAGTTTTTATTTGATTTCAGATATTTTGATATTTGATGGATTATCATATCGATATATGATATCGTTATTAGTCGTGATTGACTATTTGGTGTGTAGCATCATTGGACCCAGATTTTGGGATTTTAAAATGTTTTTAAAGTGATTTTTGAAAATATACCTTATTTTTGGAATTAATCCATTTTAAATAAATAAACGTTATAATTTTTAAAGTTATAAAAATTATAGTTTTTTGAGAAATACGGTTGAAAGCTGATTTTTGAGAAAAATGAACTAATGATGTTATAAAATAGTTTAAACTGGATTTTTGAGTTTATTATTAAAAGTTTAAATATAGGATTTATAAAATTGATTATTTTATAAATCAGAATGATGAAATTATAAAGGAATTTAAAGACGTTTTAAAGAATAATATAATTTGATTTATATTAAGAGATTTATAAATGGATATTTATAAATTGAAATATTGACATTATAAAACGAGTTTTTATAAGTGTTTGAATGATGTGAGAATGAATTTCATAATAGAATGAAATTTATAGAATTATAAACTGTGAAGTTATAAATGAAATTTATAAATAGTAAGATTTATAAATTTGGTGAAATTATGTGAAGGATAGAATGGGTTAAATAAATGAATCTTATAAGTTATAAGATTTATAATTTGGGAAGTTTAAAAGAACGATTTTGTAAAATAATCGTTTTATAAGTAATTAACTTATAATGTGAACGTTTAGTTTATAATTTAGTTATAAACGGAAATAGGTTAATAAAGGAATTTATAAAAAGGAAGTTTTTATAAATAAATAGATATGGAATTTATAAACGTTGTTTTATAAATTCGCAAACGACTTATTTTGATAAGTTAATTGTTGAAACCTATTAATGGAGTTATATTCACATTTTCGAATAGTGAATAATCCTTTGAATTAAAATGAATAAAAGGATGATGTTCATTAACGTAGTATATTCACGTTTTTGAAAAGTGAATAATACGTTAAAGAAAATGTTTAGATATGATGTTTTAAATCGAATTTAAAACGATCTAACGATGGTTTGAAATGTGTTAAGATTCGAAATCATAGATTTCAACATTTATTGTTGAAATAGATGTTTCGAGAAATAAAAGGGAATGGTGGACTATAACACTGTTGTTATAGTAAATGATTTCCGAAAGGAAATGTTTTGAATAGTATTGGGATTTATGTATCTATTTTAATTCAGAATCCCTATACTAGTGATTTTGGGACGTCGTAACGATGTTTTACGCAACATTCGTTTTGGCCCAAATAAATATGTTAAAGAGAATGATTTCCTTGAAGAATGAAATATATACTTAATTCGATTTAAGTATATTGAATATTTTCTAAGTGTTGAAAATAAAAAGATTTGTGAATTACTTATGAATAAATAAGTATGGAAATGTTTTCCAATATGAAGTGAATATTTAGAATTTATCTTTTTGAAGATAAATTGAGAATGAATAATTGAAATCGGTTATTCATGGATATTTTGAAATATAAATTCATTTTGGAATTTATATGTGAAAGTGGAATTTGTTTAAAAATAAATATTGATTTATTTTTGAAGTGTTGAAATTAAATATCTTGTAAAGATATTTTGGAAAATAAATAATTTGGAAAATTATTTGGAATCTGGTGATGTGTGCATATCCAGTGATAGTTCAATAGCCGACTATCAATATTTCCCTTTGAATGGGTATTTGATGTGAATTGATTGAATTTGAATGCACACTTATTTTTGAATAAGCGCTCACTATTCGGGTTAACCGGGAAAGGACCATGGGGTCGTATAACCCATTCCGAATATGTGATACGTCGTTGTGAATTGCAATTGAAGATCGGTGTTGAAGACCGGATATTTGTAAGAGCGATAGGATGACCTATCGATTGTTTCTGCACCGAGTCGCGCCGGTATTGAAACTCCATATGTGATGGTGAATCCGATCAGGATTGTGAATATCCGGATTGCAAGGACTTCTTTGTAAGTGCCTTCGGTTCTGTTCGATCCCGGAACAGACTTGTATGGATTGTGTGTCTGACATTACAATTTGAGATATAAAGCCGATTTCTTTCAAATATATTTCTGTTGGTGGCGGAGAATTTATTCTTTGCTTAACACCCTTCTTTGAGACGTACGAGCTCAAAGGTTATATAGTTGAAGTTATCAGCAATATATCCCATTTTGGTAATGTGATACGCTGAGTGATGCTGAAATGATCATTGTGTTGATTATTTATGATAGGATCATTTATTTGATCGTCTATCTTAGTGATCATTGTGTTGATCATTTGTTGACCCAAAGCACGGCTTTTTGTACAAAGTGTGTTTTTGTGGACGTGACTTCGTCGAGCCTCACATCCCGGAAATGGTCAAAACAGGAAAGATGCGGCAAGGTTATTAGGGGTTGCTGTAGCTCCCCTTAGGGTATGTTCATTTCCTTCTGGAAAGGGGTGGTATCATGGTATGGAGCCCGGATACTTACTCATGTTGAAAACACTCTATTTATTATGGTGTGATGTTGGATATCGAGCGCTCGGGTGAAAAGGTCCTAAAGGACCGGGGAATGGCGTGCTCGTGTCAGTAGTTACCCAGTTAGGGGTAACCCGGCCTTGTGTTGGCAGAGATCCGGTTTGGTTCTCGGGGATGTCTTTCCAGAGGCATTCTCAGTGGCAATGGGAAGTTCCTTGGCCTGACCATTTGTTGGAAATCCAATTCCCAATACGAAACTTGTACGGTATTAGTTGTAGAACCTGCCATTCACTTATGGTGGTCACCACTGTTTGGATGGTAGCTATAGTAGGCATAGTTCGAAATGTCTATGTTGGCTAAGATTTATATTCTACTTTCGAAATGAATTTTTCCTACACTATGCACTAGTAATAATATAAAAATGTTATTTTAAATGCGTGTCAAGCATCTTTGGCTATCATAAGGAGAAATCTCCTCCGATTCTGCGTTTGCATGTGTGTGTGTGCGGGAGGCCTTATGGTAGTCTCATTTTTAAAAGCATTGCGAATTGAATTAAAAATATTCCTCTATTTTGATTTTAAAGATAAATAAACTGTTTTGAGTTCTCACACCAGTCACATGACTGACTTGGAGTTTATTGTTTTCCTTCCTAAACTCTGGGTGCCCACCAATTTCCACACGGGCAGTTAAGAGTTAGGTTTATCAGGATATTCTGGATATTCTGGAGTTGCTGGAGGTAAGATGGATGGCATGGCATATTACTTATATAGTATTTCTTTTTCCGCTGCACTGTTTGATGTTGTATGTTGTTGTTGTACACTCTGATGATATGATGTAATGAAATATGATGAAATGTAATAACTGTAGTTCTTTGTTTAAAGATTATTCATTTATTATTATATGTTGTTCCGCTGCGAATTGTGAGATTCTGTTGTTGTTCTGTTGTTTCCTTTCTGTTCCATTCTGTTTCTTCTGCCCGTTCTATTTTAAAATTTTCTATCTTCTGTTTTTCTAATTCTCTGTTTTCTAAAAATTATCTATCTTCTTTTCCCTCTATTTTTCTTTTTCTTTCTTCTTTTTCTCTCTTCTTTCTTTTCTTTTCTTTTTAAAACCCATAACATTCCGGTTTTTCGGCAACGAAAATCCTATACGTTACATTTGGTATCAGAGCTGATGGTTAAGCGACAACCATGGTTCTGTAGGGTATTACTCATTAGAGATAGAGTCAGCAGTACTCTAGAATGAGTTTGAGTGTAATAATAGCTATGAGTGCGTATTTGTTAGTGAATATAAAATTGTTTTATATTGTGATGATTGGTTTATTGAGTGGTATATGAACCTTCGTCAGCACGGTCTGTCAAACTATGCCGAAGGGGTTTCTAAACACTTGAATAGAACAATTCGACATAATATTGTTTTTAAATTGGGTAAATGAAATTTTTTACCTTGATTATATTTTATATATATAAGGAATAATTTTTCAGAATTATTAAAGTGTATATAAGTTGATTGTTAAGTTGTTTGAATAATCTAAATTAAAGAGTAATTGTATAAGCAAATGAATTATAAGAATAGAATTATAATTAAAGTATTTACAATTGTGAAATAAACTTATATATATAAGAAGTGAAACTATATGAATATATATATGAATATGAGTTGTAAATAAGAAGTGATTTAAAGTTAAATGGAATATAACTTAAGTGTTGTTGAATGAAATTGATATTCGTATCAAACTAAATTAATAAAGTTAAGTAAGAAATGTGAACTTAAGTTATGTAATAGAATTCAACTTTGTAATTGAATTGAATGAATGAATTAAATTATAAATCAATTGAATGGAAATTTGGTTGATATGGAATAATGAATATAAGTGTTAATTCATTAAATCTAATGTTATTAGAAGTTGAATAAAAAATGAATGAATATAAGTAAAGGAATTTGGTTGTAATAAATATACATTGGTTGTTATATGATTGTTGATTGATTGTATATAATTCATTAAGTAATTAGTGAAATTTAAAGCTATGTAATTGAATTCAAATAGAAGTAAATAAATTTGAATAGAATTGAATGTGAATAGGATTTAATTAGTGAATGCGAACTAATTAAAATTGAATATGAATGAATGTTGAAAAAATCCAATGTTGATAAATCAAATGTGATTTGAAAGTGAAAACCAATTCATTGTATATGAATGAAAATATGAATGAATATATTGGTTATGAATTTGTTGAATGGTAATTGGATGATGGTTGAATATATATTGCTATTGTTGCATTTGCTATGTGACATATATAGTTATTATGTTGCTATATGTTGTATATTGAGATTATTGTCTATATGCATGATTCTCATGTTGTTTGTTGAGTATTTAGTAGGTGCGGATCGCGTTTGCTTCGCATTTGGAGTTCGCTTTAGCGTTATATTAGCCGTATATGCTTGCTAATAAAATATAAGGTACATATCTCGGATTAAATATCGCACTTTTACACTTTTTTCCCTGCGGGATGCCTCATTACTTGATGAGATGTATATTTGTGATATATATACTGTCATTTTTTTTTTTTCGGATCGAGCCGCGCAAAGGAGACTATGGCGAATTTTTCCGAAAATTTAAGGCGTTAGAAAAAATTTGAGGAAATGGGAAAATTTTGAAAACTTTAACTTTGTTTTGGAATTGAAAGTTAAACAATAGTAGTTGTTTTTGAAAAAATAACTAAGTATGATTTGAAAACTTAGTAAAGTATTGTAAGGAATTTAATTATAAACTTTGGAAAGTTGATAGATTCTGTAACTTTCTTACTTGTAATTTCGAGGACGAAATTCTTTTAAGGGGGAAAGATTATAACGACCCAGAATTTTTATTAATTTAAATTTGAATATTTAATTAATTCTAAATGTTAATAAGTGAATTTATAAGTCGAATAAATTTTAATTTGAATTATTGGATTTAATTGGATAATTAAATCGATAATTTAATATGTTAAATTATGGAAATAATTGAAAATTGAGTTAAAAATGATTGAAAATAATTTGGAAAATTTTATTTAATCATACTGGAGTTATAGAAATATTTTAGAACTTTTAAAATCGAATTAAAAGTTAATTTGTGAAAATTGAATATTTTAATATTTAATAATCGACTGTAAAATAGTCAATTTTTGAACAGTCTCAGAATTGAACGAAACCAGTTCCATTGGATCCGTAATAGTTAGTTATTACCGGATTTCAATTTTCGTGTCAATCGGAGCTATCGTTTGATCGTGGCAGCTCGAAACGCATCGAATCGTTTTTTAATTTAAATTTGGCGAGTCAAAATTGCCATTTTTCAAAAAGTCTCGGATTTCGACGAAACCAGTTTCATCGGATCCGTAATGTGATATTATTGTAAGATTTCAAATTTTAAGTCAATTGGATTTACCGTTTGTCCGGTACAAATTAAAACGCCTGGAAATCGATTTAAATCGGTTTAATTCAAATTGAACGTTTTCAGCCATAACTCGCACATACTTCCGAATTAGCTTCCGAAACTTGTTCCATTGTGTCCGGAACACGGGATAAACCCTAGGTACGCTGGTTACGGCGTCTAAATCGGAGTTCGGAATTTCCGGGTGAATAGTGTCGAACGGTTCCTTATAAATAGCCCCTACCCCTTCATAATTTGATAAAAATAACCCTAACCCTAACTAAAAACTGTAGCCGCCACTTCCTAAATTGAATGGCCAGAAAATCATCAACGTTCTCCTCCATTATCTTCAAATCCAAGCATTATTTCAAGAAAGTTTCAACTAGAATGTTGTAGAGGGCTGTGAGTACTACGTTTTCAACGGCTATGATCTAAAATGGAGTTGTATTTTGGGAGATATGGGGGCCGATAGGGGGGGACCTGCGCACGCACTCCCAGGTGGAGGAGATGGCCGAGCTTCCTAGGGTTATGGCCGAACTTAGCTTGCGACGAGAGCTTTCGCATGGTGGTGTTGTGATCGAATTTCGTTGATTATGGAAGGAGAATAATTTAACCCTAAATGCTAATAATGGGTTCGGCCATACGAGTAATTGTCTGTAGAAGATGCGTGAGAGGAAGGAGATGGTTGCGTTCTAGGGTGGAGATGTTGCAGGCTTGGGATCTACGGCCCAGATGAAGGTTGAGATTTATATAAAAAGATTTGTAAATTTTAGTTTAAAATTTGTATACAATCTTATAAAAATCATAACTCTTTCGTACGAGGTCCGTTTCGGACGAGATTTTTTGCGTTGGGATCGTATGGACGAGCACTACGCGATGGGGTTGGTTTGGAGTCGTTTGGAGTTAGTGAGAATTTCGGGTAAAATTAAACGCGCGTTTAATTTTATTCGAAATAAAAAGCTGAAACGGAATTTAAAACCAAGGTGAGAACTTCTCACTCAATCGAATAGATTTCGATTTTATTTTGAATAGTTAGATTTAAAATATTTGAATGCATGTTTGAATGATGACTGTATATATTGATTGTTAAAGTAGACATTATACGCCGTTAGTAAGCGGATGTTATTTAGTAAAAACATATACCGCGAATATTTCATAAACAGTGAAATTGGTATTATATATAATATCAATATATATATATTGGCATATGTATATATTGCAGTTGTTGATTTTCCGCATTTTTTTGTTTAGCGGATGAGACCCTATTACGCCGTTATTAAGCGGATAATATTTATTGAGAACATATACCGCGATAATTTCGTACTGGAGCGAAATTGGTATTGTGCTAATGTTTTTGGATGCAGGAAACAGGTTGGAGGGATCCAACTGGATTCCTCAACAGTTTTTATTTGATTTCAGATATTTTGATATTTGATGGATTATCATATCGATATATGATATCGTTATTAGTCGTGATTGACTATTTGGTGTGTAGCATCATTGGACCCAGATTTTGGGATTTTAAAATGTTTTTAAAGTGATTTTTGAAAATATACCTTATTTTTGGAATTAATCCATTTTAAATAAATAAACGTTATAATTTTTAAAGTTATAAAAATTATAGTTTTTTGAGAAATACGGTTGAAAGCTGATTTTTGAGAAAAATGAACTAATGATGTTATAAAATAGTTTAAACTGGATTTTTGAGTTTATTATTAAAAGTTTAAATATAGGATTTATAAAATTGATTATTTTATAAATCAGAATGATGAAATTATAAAGGAATTTAAAGACGTTTTAAAGAATAATATAATTTGATTTATATTAAGAGATTTATAAATGGATATTTATAAATTGAAATATTGACATTATAAAACGAGTTTTTATAAGTGTTTGAATGATGTGAGAATGAATTTCATAATAGAATGAAATTTATAGAATTATAAACTGTGAAGTTATAAATGAAATTTATAAATAGTAAGATTTATAAATTTGGTGAAATTATGTGAAGGATAGAATGGGTTAAATAAATGAATCTTATAAGTTATAAGATTTATAATTTGGGAAGTTTAAAAGAACGATTTTGTAAAATAATCGTTTTATAAGTAATTAACTTATAATGTGAACGTTTAGTTTATAATTTAGTTATAAACGGAAATAGGTTAATAAAGGAATTTATAAAAAGGAAGTTTTTATAAATAAATAGATATGGAATTTATAAACGTTGTTTTATAAATTCGCAAACGACTTATTTTGATAAGTTAATTGTTGAAACCTATTAATGGAGTTATATTCACATTTTCGAATAGTGAATAATCCTTTGAATTAAAATGAATAAAAGGATGATGTTCATTAACGTAGTATATTCACGTTTTTGAATAGTGAATAATACGTTAAAGAAAATGTTTAGATATGATGTTTTAAATCGAATTTAAAACGATCTAACGATGGTTTGAAATGTGTTAAGATTCGAAATCATAGATTTCAACATTTATTGTTGAAATAGATGTTTCGAGAAATAAAAGGGAATGGTGGACTATAACACTGTTGTTATAGTAAATGATTTCCGAAAGGAAATGTTTTGAATAGTATTGGGATTTATGTATCTATTTTAATTCAGAATCCCTATACTAGTGATTTTGGGACGTCGTAACGATGTTTTACGCAACATTCGTTTTGGCCCAAATAAATATGTTAAAGAGAATGATTTCCTTGAAGAATGAAATATATACTTAATTCGATTTAAGTATATTGAATATTTTCTAAGTGTTGAAAATAAAAAGATTTGTGAATTACTTATGAATAAATAAGTATGGAAATGTTTTCCAATATGAAGTGAATATTTAGAATTTATCTTTTTGAAGATAAATTGAGAATGAATAATTGAAATCGGTTATTCATGGATATTTTGAAATATAAATTCATTTTGGAATTTATATGTGAAAGTGGAATTTGTTTAAAAATAAATATTGATTTATTTTTGAAGTGTTGAAATTAAATATCTTGTAAAGATATTTTGGAAAATAAATAATTTGGAAAATTATTTGGAATCTGGTGATGTGTGCATATCCAGTGATAGTTCAATAGCCGACTATCAATATTTCCCTTTGAATGGGTATTTGATGTGAATTGATTGAATTTGAATGCACACTTATTTTTGAATAAGCGCTCACTATTCGGGTTAACCGGGAAAGGACCATGGGGTCGTATAACCCATTCCGAATATGTGATACGTCGTTGTGAATTGCAATTGAAGATCGGTGTTGAAGACCGGATATTTGTAAGAGCGATAGGATGACCTATCGATTGTTTCTGCACCGAGTCGCGCCGGTATTGAAACTCCATATGTGATGGTGAATCCGATCAGGATTGTGAATATCCGGATTGCAAGGACTTCTTTGTAAGTGCCTTCGGTTCTGTTCGATCCCGGAACAGACTTGTATGGATTGTGTGTCTGACATTACAATTTGAGATATAAAGCCGATTTCTTTCAAATATATTTCTGTTGGTGGCGGAGAATTTATTCTTTGCTTAACACCCTTCTTTGAGACGTACGAGCTCAAAGGTTATATAGTTGAAGTTATCAGCAATATATCCCATTTTGGTAATGTGATACGCTGAGTGATGCTGAAATGATCATTGTGTTGATTATTTATGATAGGATCATTTATTTGATCGTCTATCTTAGTGATCATTGTGTTGATCATTTGTTGACCCAAAGCACGGCTTTTTGTACAAAGTGTGTTTTTGTGGACGTGACTTCGTCGAGCCTCACATCCCGGAAATGGTCAAAACAGGAAAGATGCGGCAATGTTATTAGGGGTTGCTGTAGCTCCCCTTAGGGTATGTTCATTTCCTTCTGGAAAGGGGTGGTATCATGGTATGGAGCCCAGATACTTACTCATGTTGAAAACACTCTATTTATTATGGTGTGATGTTGGATATCGAGCGCTCGGGTGAAAAGGTCCTAAAGGACCGGGGAATGGCGTGCTCGTGTCAGTAGTTACCCAGTTAGGGGTAACCCGGCCTTGTGTTGGCAGAGATCCGGTTTGGTTCTCGGGGATGTCTTTCCAGAGGCATTCTCAGTGGCAATGGGAAGTTCCTTGGCCTGACCATTTGTTGGAAATCCAATTCCCAATACGAAACTTGTACGGTATTAGTTGTAGAACCTGCCATTCACTTATGGTGGTCACCACTGTTTGGATGGTAGCTATAGTAGGCATAGTTCGAAATGTCTATGTTGGCTAAGATTTATATTCTACTTTCGAAATGAATTTTTCCTACACTATGCACTAGTAATAATATAAAAATGTTATTTTAAATGCGTGTCAAGCATCTTTGGCTATCATAAGGAGAAATCTCCTCCGATTCTGCGTTTGCATGTGTGTGTGTGCGGGAGGCCTTATGGTAGTCTCATTTTTAAAAGCATTGCGAATTGAATTAAAAATATTCCTCTATTTTGATTTTAAAGATAAATAAACTGTTTTGAGTTCTCACACCAGTCACATGACTGACTTGGAGTTTATTGTTTTCCTTCCTAAACTCTGGGTGCCCACCAATTTCCACACGGGCAGTTAAGAGTTAGGTTTATCAGGATATTCTGGATATTCTGGAGTCGCTGGAGGCAAGATGGATGGCATGGCATATTACTTATATAGTATTTCTTTTTCCGCTGCACTGTTTGATGTTGTATGTTGTTGTTGTACACTCTGATGATATGATGTAATGAAATATGATGAAATGTAATAACTGTAGTTCTTTGTTTAAAGATTATTCATTTATTATTATATGTTGTTCCGCTGCGAATTGTGAGATTCTGTTGTTGTTCTGTTGTTTCCTTTCTGTTCCATTCTGTTTCTTCTGCCCGTTCTATTTTAAAATTTTCTATCTTCTGTTTTTCTAATTCTCTGTTTTCTAAAAATTATCTATCTTCTTTTCCCTCTATTTTTCTTTTTCTTTCTTCTTTTTCTCTCTTCTTTCTTTTCTTTTCTTTTTAAAACCCATAACATTCCGGTTTTTCGGCAACGAAAATCCTATACGTTACAAATGATAATACAATTGAGAGGGTAAATCACTATAATTTAAGGGTAATGAAGCTTTCTTTTATCATCTAGATTCAATATAAATTTTCTATGTAGATCTCTTTTATGCTTCATGAAAAATTGACGTGTATGTTTGTTTGTGTTTTATGTTGAATTTGATAGCTTACTATGTTCATAACAAAGAGGCTATGCTTATCTCATTAATCACAAATTGCCTCTTCATTTAAAAATATGATAATGGAATGAAGTGAAGTTTTAGCCAAAATTCGATGATCTACGTTACTAATTAATAGTAAATAGATCATGCATAAACTAGATTTTAGTTTCGTTTTCTATACCATAGTTCATGAGATTTGAAAAGGTTGGACTAGAGTTGTATTATAGTTTGATGGTTTGATTTGTCTTAATTAATAACTCAAATAAGCCATGCTTATAATAAATACATCACTAATACTACTTAAATTAAAAAGAGATCATCATTTGATTTTATATTGATTTATGTGAAAAATATAAGAAGGTGGATTTGCCCTTAAATTGAATTTTAATCACATAGTTTTTCATCTCAACATTTGCTTAGTTTTCTAATTTCCAAATCAATCTCCACTTTTTGTTTAATTTGATTGATTAGAAAATTTTATAATCTAATAATTTTCTGCGGATTGACCCGTACTCGCCACGTATTTGCCACGTACTAACTTTTTTACGCCATGCACTTGCAGTTAAATTTTAATTTGAAATTTATCGACGATTTTCTAATTCGATAGAAAACTTGTCGTTAAACAAGTTTTTGGCGCCATTGCCGGAGAATTTGATTTGATTTTTAATTTTCTATTCTTCGAATTTTTTCCATTTGATTTTTGTGTGTTTATTTTGTATGTTAATTTGCATTTTGAAAAAAAAAATACACAACTTCAATTGAAAATAATATAAAATTATTCCATTCAATTACATTTACAATTTTTATGTTTTAATTTACAATTTTCATTTACAAATTTTCAAAATTGACTGTGCACATTCAGTGAACTATCTGCTACAGTAACAACGCACCATCACTGTTCAAACTGCATCTCCAACCTTGCTGCTTCAAGTATCTCCTTCACGGACTTCCCAGTCCTGCTCCACTAACTGCTGCATTTCAGCACATCGACTTCTTTACTGACTTCTGCATTTCAACACTTCATCAACTTTATCACCCACACTCCTACACTACTGCTACTCTGCCAAACATCATCAACATCACTACTGTAATCTGTCCCTTGCACTGTTCTTCCACCTACAGACAACCATCGTCTATCCAACCATCATCAGACCCATCATCACCAGTACTCCATTCGACGGTGCCATTTACAAAAAACTGTCAACTAACTCTCTGACCATCTGTTGGAATTCCTAAAGCTAGAATGAATGGAAATATACAAAGTCCCACATCGCCAAATTCTTGAGAGCTATATTGGTTTATATATGGTTTTCTCAAGTGCAGGTTGGGGGCCTGGGGCTCCCAAATGTATGCTTCGTTGTGAGGAGGGAGATCATGCATCACCACCACACACGCGCGCGCGCGCCGCCGCCGCCGTCCGACCGAACCGGGCCGGGCTCGGGTACGGGTCTAAAATGACCATTCTTTTTACTAGGCCATTGTTTAACGGTTTTGGGCTTCGTCTGAAACTGGGCTGGGCCTGAAATTTAAAGAGAAGCGGGCGGGTGAACAGACGCAGGGTTTTTTGCCTGAGCAGATGCGACTGTTCATGAACGGACGCGAACAGTAAACGGGTGCGACCCGTTGGAAGCAAACAGGTGCGAGCGAGCCGATTGAAGCGGACGCCGACGCAAGCGGGTGCGACCCGACTGAACAGGCGCGGGCGAAACAGTGCGAGCAGGTACGAAACAGTACCGTTGGACGGGCGGGTGCGACCCGTTAACGAACAGCAGCGACCAAAAGGCAACGGGTGCGACCCGTCAAGCAGACGCGACTGTTCGAAGGGATACGGACGAAATTATAAATAGGAGAGAATACTGATCACATTCTTATCCTATTCCAATCTAATTTCTTCTGCTTCTTTGCTCTACTGCTCTATATTCCATATATATATCACAGAGTTGACATACTCATTACAATCTCGTGCAGATTACGTCTGTTGTATCTTGGGAGAGTTTTGAAATAAAATTCTTAAGGAAATTGTTACGACAAGCCTCAGACGGAATTTCCTTTATATACTGGTTAGATTCACGGTAATCTTTCCCGTTTATAAGTTATACTATTTCTTACAATAGTATAACGTTGTTGTTGTAATTTATTTACAACGTAACTTATTGTTACATTTATCTAATACAGAATTCCAGCGTAGCGGAATTCTAATTAATAAACTTGTGCGACGAGTTTATTGTAGCGTGCTATCTGTTTTAGTACACTAGACCTATAACATCTTAAGAATTTTACTGTTTTACACTAAAACAGAGATGTTAACAGTTGACAACATGAAAATGGATAAGTCCAACTTTTCAGCGGTTATTTCTGAATGCAATTTGATTCAGAACCCTAACCAATGGTGGGTTGACACAGGATCTACTCGTCATGTTTGCTCTGAAAAATCCATGTTTTCAACATACCAGAAATTCGATTAGAAAGAAAGACTCTACATGGGTAATTCTGCAGTTTCCATGATCGAAGGAAGTGGAACAGTTATCCTCAAGTTCACTTCTGGAAAAACTGTCAAATTGAATGACGTGCTTCACGTTCCAGACATACGCAAGAATCTCATCTCTGGTGCAGTCCTATCAAAGAAGGGATTCAAGATGGTGTTTGAGTCAGACAAGATGGTTCTGTCCAAAGCTGGAATGTATATCGGAAGGGGATATCTATGTGATGGCCTATTTAAGGCAAATGTAGCCGTTACGGGCAATAAATCTATGTATTCTTATTGTGCTAATAATAAAATTGAAGTCTCTTACTTGCTTGAGCACGAAATTTTACTATGGCACGATAAATTAGGACACATAAACTTCCGAAAAATGAAGAAATTATCAAACTTGGGATTGATTCCAAATTTCCAAGTAGATAAGAACTACAAATGTGAGACATGTGTAGAAGCAAAAATGGTCAAACAACCATTTAAATCTGTTGACAGAAGCACCGAACCATTAGGTTTGGTACATACAGATTTATGTGATTTTAAATCACTACCTACAAGAGGTGGGAAAAAGTATTTTATTACTTTTATTGACGATTATACGCGATATTGTTATGTATATCTTTTAAATAGTAAGGATGAAGCAATAACCGCGTTTATAAAATACAAGGCTGAGGTAGGAAATCAGTTAAATAAAAAGATCAAGATATTGAGATCTGATCGAGGTGGAGAATATGAATCACCATTTGAACAGTTCTGTGCCGAAAATGGTATAATTCATCAAACAACAGCTCCATATTCACCACAACAAAATGGTGTAGCCGAGAGGAAGAACAGAACGTTAAAAGACATGATTACTGCCATGCTTTTAACTTCTGGTCTGCCGACGAACTTGTGGAGGGAAGCCTTAAATATGTCTAATCACATATTAAACAAAGTTCCTCACAATAAAACGGGAACAATTCCATATGAGATATGGAAAGGACACAAACCAAGCTTTAAATACCTCAAAGTGTGGGGGTGCTTGGCAAAAGTTCCAGTTCCGCCTCCCAAGAGAGTCAAACTTGGACCAAAAACAGTGGACTGTTATTATCTTGGGCCAGCCCAAAATAGTAGTGCCTATAGATTTTTGGTATTCAAGTCTGATATAAATGATATTCATGTAAATACAATCATGGAATCAAGAGATGCCTCGTTCTTTGAAGATGTGTTTCCACATAAAAGAAACGATGGAAATCCTGTCCCAAAAAGGACAAGAGATAACAGAGATGAGACATGTGAAGATGAAACTCATCAGGACAACGAGAAGGTTGAACCAAGAAGAAGCGTAAGGGCAAGAACTTCCAAAACATTTGGTTCGGATTTTTTAACTTATATGTTAGAACACGAACCTCAAACGTACAAGGAAGCAATGTCATCTTCTGAATCTTCATGTTGGAAAGAAGCAATCCAAAGTGAGATTGATTCAATTCTAAGTAATAAAACTTGGGAAATTGTTGATATTCCACCAGGAATAAAACCAATTGGCTGCAAATGGATTTTCAAGAAGAAAATGAAAGCAGATGGCTCTATCGACAAGTATAAAGCCAGATTAGTAGCCAAAGGATATCGTCAAAAAGAAGGAGTAGACTTCTTTGATACATATTCACCGGTTACACGAATAACCTCTATAAGAATGTTAATAGCAATTGCATCCATTTATAATCTAGAGATTCATCAAATGGATGTAAAAACAGCATTCTTAAATGGAAATCTCGATGAGGAGATTTACATGGAGCAACCTGAGGGATTTATTTCCAAAGGAAATGAAAACAAAGTCTGTAGATTAGTCAAATCATTATACGGACTAAAACAAGCTCCAAAGCAATGGCACGCAAAATTTGATAGTGCCATGATGAAAAATGGTTTTCGTATAAATGAATGCGATAAATGTGTTTATTACAAACAGGTTGGGCAATCATATGTGATGATTTGTCTATATGTGGACGATATGCTAATATTCGGTCCAAATACTCAGGTAATTGAGACCATAAAGAAAATGTTGATCAACAATTTCGACATGAAAGACTTGGGTGTTGCAGATATTATTTTGGGAATAAAAATAATAAGAACATCGAATGGAATTGAGTTATCTCAATCACATTATGTAGAAAAAGTAATTGAAAGATTTCAAAACTTTGGAATTAAAGGAGTAAATACACCCTTTAATCCATCGGAAGTACTGCATAAAAACACTGATGAGAGTGTAATGCAACTGGAATACTCTCGTGTAATAGGATGCTTAATGTATCTGATGAATTGCACCAGACCAGATATAGCTTATGCAGTAAGTCGATTGAGCAGGTATACAAGCAATCCAGGGAAGGAACACTGGAAAGCACTAATGAGAGTGCTTGGATATTTAAAAAATACCACTAACTATTCCTTACATTATGGAAAATATCCTGCCGTCTTAGAAGGATATAGTGATGCAAACTGGATTGCAGATTCAGAGGAATCAAAATCAACGAGTGGTTATGTCTTTACCCTAGCAGGGGCAGCGGTGTCATGGAAATCTACTAAACAAACATGCATAGCTCGATCCACTATGGAATCAGAGTTCATTGCATTAGATAAAGCAGGCGAAGAAGCAGAATGGCTTCGTCACTTTTTAGAAGATATTCCGTTTTGGCCTAAACCTGTACCGGCCATATGCATACACTGTGATAACCAAGCAGCGCTAAGCAGAGCGCAAAACTTTGTGTATAATGGAAAGTCACGACATATTCGTCGACGCCATAATACAGTTAGGCAGTTACTCTCAAATGGAACTATTTCCATAGATTATGTGAGAACAAATGATAACCTAGCGGATCCATTTACTAAAGGTTTATCAAGAGAGAAAATTGACTGCGCATCGAGGGGAATGAGTTTAAAAAAGCCTAAACCAACAAGAGTTACCTTATACGGAAACCTATCCTAGCGACTGGAGATCCCACGGACTAGGATCAATAGGCAAACCAGTTATGAGTAACTCAAGAAGTAATGCATTTGTCTGGACTTGGTCCTACTCCATTCCTATGGTGCAAAATATAATGCATACCTACAGAAGTAGTTAAAGGTTAAAACTATGTTTTTTAATGATGACCATATCTTGAAAATAACAAGTGGGGTATATGTAGGATACTCTTAATGGTTGCGATCACCTATGTTAGTGTGAGCTGGGTCGGCTTTATGAGAATATTAAAGGCTTAAATTTTCTATAACACTCGCAGAACCAAAATATGTTCAGGACCAAAATGAACAAAACCAAGAGATTGGATGAGAAGGGAATCAATGCTTCGTAAAGCTTATTGTTTGGATATACAATAAAGGCCGACGGTTCAAGATGAAATAATTCACCGATTAGCCAAGTAGATCCGATAAGTTTTAACTAGGGAAAGTTCAAAGTGAAATATCTACTTATCCACGATAAAGCATTATTCCATATGTACTCTGTGATATTTCGCTTTGTGTGGGGGATATGTATATTATCATTCATGTGGGGGATTGTTGGAATTCCTAAAGCTAGAATGAATGAAAATATACAAAGTCCCACATCGCCAAATTCTTGAGAGCTATATTGGTTTATATATGGTTTTCTCAAGTGCAGGTTGGGGGCCTGGGGCTCCCAAATGTATGCTTCGTTGTGAGGAGGGAGATCATGCATCACCACCACACACGCGCGCGCGCGCCGCCGCCGCCGTCCGACCGAACCGGGCCGGGCTCGGGTACGGGTCTAAAATGACCATTCTTTTTACTAGGCCATTGTTTAACGGTTTTGGGCTTCGTCTGAAACTGGGCTGGGCCTGAAATTTAAAGAGAAGCGGGCGGGTGAACAGACGCAGGGTTTTTTGCCTGAGCAGATGCGACTGTTCATGAACGGACGCGAACAGTAAACGGGTGCGACCCGTTGGAAGCAAACAGGTGCGAGCGAGCCGATTGAAGCGGACGCCGACGCAAGCGGGTGCGACCCGACTGAACAGGCGCGGGCGAAACAGTGCGAGCAGGTACGAAACAGTACCGTTGGACGGGCGGGTGCGACCCGTTAACGAACAGCAGCGACCAAAAGGCAACGGGTGCGACCCGTCAAGCAGACGCGACTGTTCGAAGGGATACGGACGAAATTATAAATAGGAGAGAATACTGATCACATTCTTATCCTATTCCAATCTAATTTCTTCTGCTTCTTTGCTCTACTGCTCTATATTCCATATATATATCACAGAGTTGACATACTCATTACAATCTCGTGCAGATTACGTCTGTTGTATCTTGGGAGAGTTTTGAAATAAAATTCTTAAGGAAATTGTTACGACAAGCCTCAGACGGAATTTCCTTTATATACTGGTTAGATTCACGGTAATCTTTCCCGTTTATAAGTTATACTATTTCTTACAATAGTATAACGTTGTTGTTGTAATTTATTTACAACGTAACTTATTGTTACATTTATCTAATACAGAATTCCAGCGTAGCGGAATTCTAATTAATAAACTTGTGCGACGAGTTTATTGTAGCGTGCTATCTGTTTTAGTACACTAGACCTATAACACCATCCTTACAGCACTTCATCACCATACAAAAACTGTTGCTACAACCTTCCTCCTCAACCAAACAAGCTGCTGCACCATACAAACATACAACCACCTCTCACTACAGTAGTCAACACAACCCCACAGCCACCTATACCACATTTGGCTGAATCACAACTTCACATTCATTGCCAAAACCATAATACTGTCACTGCATACAACTGAAACATCTTCACTACTTACCAAAACCATCACCAAGCCATACAACTTGCATCAACAACCAAGCCCTCCTGACGATCTTACTCCAAACCGCGGCTCCTTCAACATCATCCAAAGCCTTACTGCCATATCCATTTCTACCTCAAATACCACCCACCCTCAACCCTCAATTGCACTGTCATACCTGCTTACAACACCACACATTACTGCTGTCGCCATCAACTTGCACTGTTCTGACTATCCCCTATCTGCAAATCTTGCCTTGACCTGTAAACATCTGCAACCCCCAAATCACCAAACACGGCCAACCGCAAGAACCCAACTCGAACACGCATCTCCCCCTTTGAACATCTCCTCCCTAACCCATTAACCAAACTTCTGCTTGCCACCCACTGCAGCAACCACTTCACCTAATCCACGACCTACACCAATTACCGCGACGAAAACCACCACTGTCTCGACTCGACCAACTCATTGATCTCCAAAAGCAACCCGCTACCCTGAATCTCTGAGAATTGAATTTAGATTTCGATTGTCAATTTGATTATACTGCAGCGATCTTAGAATTTCAAAAAAAAAAAAAAGAGAGAGAGAGAGAGAAAACAAGCTGGGCAAATCGATTTTGAAAGGAAAAAAGAGACGCGGATTGTAAGTTGGGTGGATTAATAAGTGGGTGGTTTTGTTTTGAACGGTTTTGACTCTTTTTAGCCTTTCACTTAAAAAAAAGAAAAAAAAAAAAAAAGAAAGAAAGAAAGAAGGATTTCCTTTGTTTAGGTTGTAAACATTAAAAAAAAACCAAAAAAACAAAACAAAAATATTTATTTTAGTTAGAAGGGTTTTGTGAATTGGTTTTAGATTCATTTGTTTTGAGTTTCTTACATATGTATAAAAACAATAAATAAGTTTATTTCCTTTCTTCTGTCTTGTTTCTTTCTTTCGTTTGTTTTGATTTTTCCTTTAATTTAGTTTCTTCTTTGATATATATGTATATAAATTTTGCAATTTTTTGTTTTAGAAGCTAAGATCGACCCAATTTTTTTTTTTTGATTTTTGATTTTTTTTTTTTAAATATGCATGAAGTAATGCAACTAAATGAATATAAATGACTTAATTACAGTTTTCTGTCCTTAGTAGCTCCTAAACAAAAATGGTGATGTGAATTGTTGGTGGAGCAGCTTGTTTAGAAGAGGAGGAAGGTTGTAACAACAGTTTTTGTATGGTGATGAAGTGCGGTCAGGGGGTTAGTTGACAGTTTTTTGAATGGCACTATCGAATGGAAATATGGCACTATCGAATGGAGTACTGGTGATGATGGGTCCGATGATGGTTGGATTGATGATGGTTGTCTGTAGGTGGAAGAACAGTGCAGGGGACAGATTACGGTAGTGATGTTGATGATGTTTGTCAGAGTAACAGTGGTGTAGGGGTGTGGGTGATAAAGTTGACGATGTGTTGAAATGCAGAAGTCAGTAAAGAAGTGGATGTGCTGAAATGCAGGAGACAGTGGAGAAGGTCTGGGAAGTCCGTGAAGGAGATGCTTGAAGCAACGAGGTTGGAGATGTAGTTTGAATAGTGATCGTGCGCTGTTACTGAAGTGGACAGTGAACAGAAATGTGCACAGCCAGTTATGAAAATTTGTAAAATGAAAATTATAAATTAAAACATAGCAATTGTAAATGTAATTGAAATAGAATGGAATAATTTTTTTCCTTTTCGATTGAAGTTGTGTATTTTTTTTAAATGCAAATTAACACACAAAACAAACACACGAAAATCAAATGAAAAGAATTCGAAGAATAGATTAAAAATCAAATCAAATTTCCCGGCAACGGCGTCAAAAACTTGTTTAACGACGAGTTTTATATCGTATTAGAAAATCGTCGATAAATTTCAAATTAAAATTTAACCACAACCGCACGGCATACAAAAGTTAGTACGTGGCGAGTACGGGTCGATCCATGGGGAATTGTTAGATTTTAAAATTTTCTAATCAATTGAATTAAACCAAAAGTGGAGATTGTTTTGCAAACTAGAAAGCTAAGCAAATGTTGAGATTAAAAACTATGTGAATAAAATTCAATTTAGAAGCAAATCCACTTTCTTATATTTTTTACATAAATTAACATAAAATCAAATGATGATTTTTTTTTAATCTAAGTAGGATTAGCGATGTATTTATCATAAGCATGACCTATTGAGTTATTAATTAACACAAATCAAACCATCAAACTATAATATAACTCTAGTTTTACTTTTTCAAATCTCATGAAACATGGCATAGAAAATGAAACCAAAATCTAGTTTAAACATTATCTATTTACTATTAATTAGTAACATAGATCATTAGATTTTGATTAAAACTTCACTTCATTACCATGATCATAGTTTTAGATGGGGAGGCGATTTGTGATTAATGAGATAAGCATAACCCATTTGTTATGAACAAATTAGGCTATCAAATTCAACATAAAGTACAAACAAACATACATATCCATTTTCTCATAAAGCACAAAAAAGATCATACATGTGTTATCATTTCAACACATAGAGAATTCAACATAGAAAATAAAATAAACTAGAAAATAAGCAAAGAAAAAGAAGATTAACTACTAGAAGGAAATGAACTAAACTAGTGCATAACTGTAAATCTAAAGCATGAACATGAAATGAAAGAGAGCACAAGAATAAAAATGAGCATAAAAGTAAATAAAAGCATGTAGATAAAAAAAAGCTAGGAAGCCATTTTTATTTCATATAACATTGAGTTTACAATTTGCTTGCTTAATTTTCTAAGTAAAATGAAACGTAAGAAGATATATTTACATGTACATAAAAGGGTTATTTATACATGTATAAAATCCTAATTCAATTTTTAGGGTGCTTTCCAAAATGTCATTCAGGAAGTGTGGCCGCCAAGTAACCATTAACCACTAATTAATCCATTATTAAATGTGCATGAAGCTTTAACCTCCACTTAGTTGTCCATTAGCTTCTAATGGTAGATTTAGGTAAGTAGATAGGGTCCTCCATGATCATGAACTTGAATTATTTCATGTTCATTCCTTTATATTCATTTGTGCATGCATGTATCTTCATAAAAGTCTCTTCAATATGCATCCAAATTCCTATAAAAAATCATAACAAAATATCCAAGTAAAAATTCTCAAATTGGCACATGCACCAAAACGACAATTTTTCCCCTGAATGAAGATGAATATATGATGATTTGAAAATAATTGAGTTTTGATTTTAAACGTGTTAAAATGCCCAAATATGACATTTATTTAAATAAAAATAGATAAAATATGGATGTAAATATATGCACATTTACCTGCACATCACAGTACAACCCAAAAAGTGTCCAACAATATATAAATGCAAAGCCATTCATATTTATAATCCCCTAGAATATTATACTAAAAACACCTAATGTACATTGACCAGGGGTGTGGTTGAGCTGACGGGAATAGTCTTCTAGGGGTCATAATAAGCGCCCACCCATGGATCCATTGGCCCATCTACGGCTACCTTGAAGCCCACAACATTACGGATAAAGCTCAAATCGAGTATTGGGTAAAAATAATCAAAATGTCCATGGCACGACGTAAGAAAGCCTTCCCATCATACTGTTAACCTTTTCTCGTTTAAGTATTTCCGAAAAGGAAGTGATCATGTCATGTGCTTCATTCAAAGAGCCCTCAAGCTCGTGAATCCTAAGTACAACTTTCTTCCTTGTGTCTTCTAAAGTGTCAATTAGCCAAGCCTTGGTTTTCTTGGTATTTCTGGCAAAGCGACCATAGTACCAAGGGCATCAATCTTCCATCATTCCCTTCATAGATAAGAAGGCACCTTTGGCTCCACCATCTTCTTTGTCTCATGTACCAAAGAATAATTCATACGCACGGGAGCAGCAGGAACCAAATTTGAACCAGAACCCTCTATCATTCTCCCTTTTCAAGTACCCTCCCTTCTCTCAATTTGGCGGACAAACTAAGCATATAGATCTTCTACAGTCTTATTCAGTTTTTTTTACCTCTACTTCATAAATAGTCCCATAAAGTTTCTCCCCGTCTTTTAATTGCTGCCACATTTCATCTAACTTTAACTCAGCATCATTAAGCTCAATATGCAAATGGTATCGAGCTGATATTGTCGGTTCAATGCATCTTTTGCCTCCTTGAGCTCCCTATCGGCCTCTTTCAAGTCTTTTACAGGCATTTCATTAATAATCATAAGACTGATTTGTTTTTCTATTGAGGCTGCAGCAGGAGTCTTCACTTCAACCTCAAATTCGGGCACACTTGTAACATCAGGGCAATAAATGATGGAGGCAGAAGGAATATTGGATTTAAGGACTTTGTTAAACTCAGGTGAAAGCCCTTGAGGACCAACCTAGTGGGTAACAATTAAAAGTATGACTCAAGGAAAATCGAAATGCACCATGTTAAAATCAAAATAGGAACATGTATTTTTTAACTACATCGTCACACGACAACTTTAACAGACATATAAATAAAAAATAACAATATAAATAAGTAAAACTCAATCTATATGTAAATTTCTAAGCCTATGCCTAAACCATTCGAAATGAGGGTTATCAAGTGAGAAGTAACCACTTTCTGAAGTGTATTTCCATCGGCGTAGTAAAAAGCCACCAAGCGCCTCTTTTCTTTAACTACTTGATTAATATTGGAAAGTAACCCTTGGATTTCATCCCTAAGTTTTGTAAAAGACTCATCTAACTCTTTCCCACTCTTACTGATAACCGCAACACTAAGACCAAAATGATTTAAAACTTTGGTTTCAGGCTTGTCCTTGCTATCGTTCAGAAGTTTAGTGAACAGAACTTCTTCAGAAGACTAAAACAAACCAAAATAACAAAGATGACCCAGTCGTTCACAAAACAACAACAATTAAAATAACAATGAAGGAACTTTGCCATAGCAAAACAAGGTTAACAAGCTAATTATCGTTGCATATCAAAGAAGCCTTAAAATTCACATACGAAGAAAGTTTAAATACTTACATGAGGATTTGAAGTGACCTTAGTCTCTTTAGTTAGCTTGGCATCCTTAGACGACTTGTCATCACGGAGCTCCTTATCCCTAATTTGTTGCATAAAGAGAAAAGGAGAGGCATTCTCTACAGCTACCTTCTCATCCCACTTATCTCGGCAGTAGAAAAATGCTTTGTCCATCCTGGCTGGGTCCCTCAAAAGTCAAGCTTGATCTCTTCACCAAATAGACGTCAAGCTGAGGCATACATGTGGTAGACCATGTCGTAAGTGCTATCCTTAAATTTCTACCTCAACATCGCTAGCTCCACATCTTTCTCCATGAGCTCATGATCCTTTGAGGCAAAGACCCCCTCCTTTTTAAGGCGATACACATCAAAATCTCCCACAAACTTGGCCTTCTTGGAATCGATTGAATTAAGTCTTATTTCAAGCTTGGTAATACGAGCCGAAGACATGACCTGCTCTTCCCCTATCTCTTTTGAGCCTTGCTTATCAAGGCCCCGAGCTAAACAAAAAAAGGGTAAGAACAAGTAAATATAAAAAAAGGGAAGGAGGGGGAGAAGAAAGGAAAAAATCACTTACGTAGGAGCATGGCCTGTTTACCTCGACTACGAGCTTAGAAGAAGAAAGGTCAGGAAATGGAAGTGAAAGAATAGAAGGGGAAGATGAAGCAATACTAAATAAATTATCTAGTGAGATTTTTCCTACCATATCGGCAAGTTCAGACACGACGCCCTCAGACAAAGGCAGATATCGAATATGCAGGTTAGGACAAACTTGCAAATAAGGACATGGAGAGCTGTTGAAGAAGGAAAATAGGCGGATACAGTCGGTTTTTTTAAAGTTTGGTCAGAATCTTTATCAACATCATACTATCTATTCTTGATGTTCTTCTTTGTCGGTTGACTAGGTGTAACAAACACATTGAAGATATCATCATTGTCCATTTTAATAGTACATACAAGGAATTCCAGAGTCAGAAAAATATTTTTCTAAGGGTCAAAAACATAAAATAGTGAATCATTAATCTGTTTTTAGCAAATTATACCCTTAAGCTCTTTGAAACCAGTGAAAGCTTAAGAATAACACAGAGAATTTGTGATTTGGGCTCAGAAAGCCATGTTTTATAGCATCTTGTTATTAAAAAACAATTGTATCTTCCTCTCCTCCATACCTAATTTTACAATTCGGCTCCTATGAGACTCATATAACTTGCTGGTATCATCATAAAAAATGGGCCGAGTAGGACGTGGGAGGAAGGATAAAGGAATTTTTTTAGAATTTGAATAAAGAAATATAAATCAGCCCATCTCTGAGTCTTGCGGGGGATAGACATCAGGATCGTCGTCTTAGCTTAGCATAGTAAAAACCAGCATCTCCCACAAAAGGTCTTTTATTGATATCAAATAAGAATCGAAGCTCCTCGCAAGTAGGATTATAACCATTCTCGGCATAGTGGGTGAAAGTGGTGATCACAAGAGAGTACAAAAGAGGAGCAAGTTAGATAGGAACAATGTCAATGGTAGTCAGCTACCGATCATGGACTTGGTTTGGAGGAAGATAGAGCCTTCATCATATATGTTTAGAAGCAAGGAAGATAAACCCATTTAGAGGAGTGTTAATAAGCTCGTGAGGTTCAGGAACCCTAGCCTTATTGCCTATGAACCCGAATTGATTTAAAATAGCCATAATGTCCTTTAAGCGAGTTAGCTTAGAGAGCAAAGACAAAGGGGAAGAAGAAAAGGCCATTTTGAAATCAAGAGATTAATTACAAAAAAAGATAAAACAAATAGGCTTACTAAATAACAAGATCCTCACTTTGATTTGAAAGAAAGGCTGAACTTAGGAAAATGATCGATCAAACGGTTGAAGATCTTCTCGCGTTATTCCTGTCTTTTTCTATTGTGATAATAAAGCGTAAAGAGCAAGAAGAATAAAAGAATAGAAATATAAAAATTTCTTAGTCAAATGTTTTCCACACAAATGAAATGATACAAAATTCTGATTTGTCAATCGATCGATTAAATAGTAAGAATAATGAGCATGAAAATTAAGATAGATTTACTTGGTAAATGAAGATATTGACGTTATAGCTCTATAGAGGGCCAACCAACAGAGGAGATAGACGTATGTAAGAGCATTAAATGCAAAACGGCTAATAAGACTTTTTTCCTTTCTCGAAAAGAAAGAAAGAAATAGACAATAGTGATGGGATATAGAGACCAAATACAAGTCCATGCCCATCTACGATCGTTGCAGACTTGGAAGGTAAGTGATGCGCTTGTATTTCCAGAGCCCTATTAAAGACAAGATGATGTAAGCAACAAATCAAAAGGAACTGCTCCCACAAGAATAGATATATTACAAGAAGAGGAAGCATAGAATATGGAGAGATCCAAAGTGCACAACCCCAATCATTTAAACACAATCTTTGCATAATAATCAAAGATGACTACCAGGTATGAGAATCAACCTACAACCACAATATGCGATCCAATAAAAGGAGCTATGACGCAACCCAAAAGTAGCAACAAGATGGACACACTACACTGCCACACCAATAACTGCACTAATGATGCCATAGTACAACGCATCTCCCTAAAAGGTTATATGCAAATAGGGACATGCTACACTCGTAAGTTAATGAACAAAAATGATGGGTCTGCGTCAACAAACTTACATCCAATAACGGAATAGCACGGTAATACAACCGCAAAGCCAGGATGGCAAGGAAGTGAACTGCTGTCAAAATAGGTCAATAAAGAATCGCACCGCCATCAGGACGTAACACACAGTAGCACAAATAGAGGGATAAAAGGATAGGACTGCACTACAATCAAATAACCCAACAAACCCAACGACTATTCCTAAAATCTAATGTGTTGACTTTCAAGTACAGATCTACGCCATGCTTACTAAGGATCCTTTGAGTAGTACCACCAAAAATATGAAGCATTCCAAGGATTGAACATAGGATTATGCACACAGCGCTCCACCATAGTCTTCACTTATTAGAAAATAGCAAAGTCGCCAACAGCCCTTATTAAACAATCTATGCACATTAACATCAAGAGCAGCTCAGAGCATATTCAAACAGATATTAAGCTAATACCACAAGTTGGGGGCAAAGCAACTCAACTCCATTCATCTTCAACACAATGTCAAACGAACACCACAGATTAGGTAAGGCAATTCAATTACAGACGCGTCCAAGGCAGTATCATGTGAACAACGTAGTTTTGCTCCATATGTATCGGTGGTGCCCCAACAACAAAGCAAAGGGACAACTCTCAACATCCTTAGAGGGGAGTTCACAAGCCATTTTCCTCTTAGATCAAAAGTGCACGATTTATTTGAATTTGAGTTTCCCACCTCAATTTCAGAAGTCCCCCCTATAATTTCATACCTTTCGCCAACGCTCAGAATTTAGACGCTCAAATTATGGTTTTCCATCGAAGACGCATCAGTAATCCGTGCACACTAAACAAACGAGGCAGACGGATGACACATGGTGACATCCAAAGGTGGGCATTAAAACAACAGAAGGGGAATGATAGCAATCTACGTGCATCTTCTTATTATGAATAGAAAAGGAATTGTCGCAAGAAGGGGATCTTTTTCCAATATGTTATTTTTAAGGTTAATAAGGAAAAAGCTCTATAATCTCTGCATTGAATGGTTTTACAAGGAATATAAAGGAAGAAAATGATATTTCTCTCATGAATGTAGTATTTTTTAACATTTAAACCAAGTAAAAATCGTTGTGTCTTTACCTTTTTCTGCATTTTAACCTATCTCGTTTTCAGTACTAGATTCTCTTTTTACGTGAATTGGATATAGGTTCGATTTGACATTTTAACAAACAATTTAAGTGCAACTACTTAATTGTGTAAGCTTCCACCAACATAGCTGCTACCTAAAAGAAAATTTAACATTACTTAAGTTTATTCATTCTAATCCGCGGAAGTACATCATAACTACTTTTATGATTATTTAAGGTGTCATGAGACAAAAAATTTCTTAAACATACACCGGTAGAAAATCCTTAGGAAATGTGTATGATCGGTTGCAGTTATGAATGGGATCATAAACATGAATATTCAATCAAATCATTGAAAACATTAATCCTTAAAAATTTACAGTCAAGACAATTGAGAAAGAGGTATCAATGTACCCATTGAGACTAGTGTACATAATGCTCTCTAAAGGATGGACGATGAATAAGTCATGATTGTCGAAGAGTGAAAGATGAAGCACCACTACAAAGAGGATTCATCTCTTTTGATATAGAGGTTTGTACTATCATAATTGGGAGGTAACTTAAAATCAAAGTCTCTGGTTAAAGTGATTTCGATTAATCAATAAAAGTTATCGGATTGAATCAAATGACTTTGGAGTTTGGATTTAGCAATTAACTAAGGACATTACTAGATTGTTGGCACAACCTAAACTCTAGATGTCTTAGCAGAATAGTGATGACAAAAAGTAGGCATACACAATAGCATTGCTTAAGAGTGGGGGTTTAAATATATTAAAAAAATAAGGATTTTACCTATAAAATTTATAAGCATTTGATTGATGTTGGATACTGTAACTCAGCAAAGTTTGCATAGGTTTTAATATCTAAATTGTTCAAATATCAACGATGACCGTGTTCACATTGAGATCTCACGTCAAAATTTTCGACGCATTACAAGATAACTTTGAAATAACTTATAAATGTTACAAACTATATATTGTAGCAGTATTACTGTAAATGTTATGTTAATTTATGTTTCAAGGATAAGATATTTATTCAATAAAATATCTTATATGCATTTCTTTAATTAAATAAGGCGTTAAATAAAATTAAATAAAAAAATATTTGTTAAATATGTAAAATATGAATTTATTTACATTTAAATGTCTGGCCACATATTATTTGATTAATATTAATTATTTTCGACTAAATCATTAATGAATATAGCTGTCGGGTGCCCTGCTGATTTCAGATAGAATGATAGAGATAAGGGTAATAATAGGTGATGCCTTTGTCATACTGATCTGGAAATGGTGCCATGGGATGACTAAATATTATATAATATATTTTTAAAAGGATAATGTTTTAACGAGCGTTACTGCACGTGCTTGACGAAGGCACTTGAATTGTTTTTGTATCAATTGTATTTGTTTAATACGTTTAAAAGAAAATGTTTTCTACACATATTTGGCTATGTTTTTGTGTTGAATCACATGTAGTTAATTTGTTTATTTTTAAGTTGCAATATCTAATTGGGTTCTTTGTGGAAGTAGGCTTCTGTAAAACAATTATTATGAAAATAGGCTTCGTCGGCAAAAATAGGCTTGTTTTTCGGTTTTGTACATGCGCATATTCAGAGTGCAAAATCGAAAAACAAGCCTATTTTTGTAAATAATTTCGGACGAAGCCCATTTTCACAATAAGTTTTTTACGGAAGCCTATTTTGGTAATTGTCTCTATCTAATTTTTTTGCCAGTTTGAAATTTTATTAATAATTTTTTGTTAAAAAATGAATTTGTAAAGTAGTTTATCTGGTAGATCTTATTTTTAAGTGATATTAAGACTTGATAAATATTTACACAAGAAAGTTTGAATTTGTAAATGAGGCTTAATTGTTAGATCATATTTTAAGTGATACTAAATTTTGATAATATCTGTAAAGAAGCATTTTTTGTATTTCACGTTGAGATCAAAAGAGTATGACACCAAATGAGTAAAACTATCAATAAAGAAATACATATAAGGGTATTTTTGGAATTTCACGATCAGACCAAAATTTGTGTTTTTATTCCAGCTATTAATATATATATATATATATATATATATATATATATGATAATATGTGTGATCCACTTTTTAAGGAGATATTTTGGGATATTTGTATCCCTCTTTCTTCTATAAGTAACGCCGGACCCTTTTAACATTCTACACAACAAAATAAGGAGAAAACTCCAATAACAAGAAAGAATTGGGGAAAGTTGCAACTCCTCATCCAAGATCGAAAATTGTTTCGAGAAAGAAGCGTCGATATTCAAAGTGATACCTAAGGGTATCATCAAGGTTTGATTATTGATGATAACAAATTGGACAGCAAAAAAAAAAAATCGATTAATACTCCTATGTATCTTATATAAAGATACATGTAAATTATATATACACATACATACATACATACATACATATATTAATACATTATGCTTGGACAAATACATATCAAATAAATTATACATAATTTAATAATATTTAAGTTTAATAATGATAGTTTTTCAAATTATTTTTATATGTTCGACGGGGTGTATATATATAATGTTAATATACATTATTCTAAACTAAAAGTAATATGTATCATCAACAATGTTATTTGGAATAAAATTTTCACAAATACCTTTAATAATAGTTGTAGTACCTTTGGTGTCACGCTTTTTTTGCATAAACGTGAACTACCAAAAATGTCCATCTACAAGTATTATTAAATATTAATATTACTTAAAAATAGGATCTAACGGATAAGTTTCCTTTACCAATTCAAACATCCCTTTGTGAATATTATTGAAATCTTAATATCACTTAAAAATAGGATCCAACAAATAACATTTTTTTTCAAGGTCGTCTTTTATTAATTAATAATAGAAATAAAAATTCAGACTAATAAAAAAATAAGTTCGTTCTTTATCATTTAATAATAGGAATAAAAATTCAAACTAATCTTTTCTTTAATAATAGTTGTAATAGCTTTAGTGTCACACTTTTTTGGTATCAACGTGAACTACCAAAAATGTCTCTCTATATATTATCCAATCTTAATTACTTAAAAATAGGATCTAATACTAAATTTCTTTTACAAATTCAAATGCCCATAAAAGTAGGATCTAATAACTAAACATGCTTTAAAATTCAAAATGCTTCTAAAAATAGGATCTAAAATTAACCTTCTTTACGGATTCAAAATACTTCTTTACAAAATATCGCTTGAAAATAAAAAATTATTTTTTTGACTGATTTAAACATATACAATTTATAAGAAAAACAATTCACGCGCGAAGCGCGTGCTATTACATAATTATAATAGCTTTGATGTCACACTTTTTTGGTATCAACGTGAACTACCAAAAACGTCCCTCTATATATTATCAAATCTTAATCATTTAAAAATAAGATCAAATATTAAACTTCTTTTACAAATTCAAACGCCCCTAAAAGTAGGATCTAACCATTAAACATGTTTTACAAATTCAAAACGCTTCTACAAGTAGGATCTAAAATTCTTCCTTTATAAATTCAAAATACTTCTTTACAAATATACAAGATTAATATAACTTGAAAATAAAAAACATTTTTTGACCGATTTAAACATATGGAATTTACAAGAAAAATAATTCACGCGTGAAATGCGTGCCGTGACACTTTTAATAATAGTTGTAATACCTTTGATGTCACATTTTTTGAACTTACAAATTCAAAAAGTCCATCTACAAATATTAATATCACTTAAAAATAGCATCTAACAAATAAACTTATTTTACAAATTCAAAATGCCCTTATACAAACATTATCAAATTTTAATATCACTTAAAAACATGATCTAACAAATAAACTTTCTTTACAAATTCGTTCTCTATTAATTAACAATAGAAATAAAAATTCAAATTAATAAAAAAATTAAATGTCGCAACATAAAAATAAAAATTCTAACTAAATAGACATGGTTTTAATGCAATAACATGGCTAAATATTTATGCAAACCATTTTCTCTTAAATGTTTTAAACATATACAATTTTTAGAAAAACAATTCACATACGAAGTACATACCGTAACACTCGTATTAAAAGTGGAACTTGATTTACAAGTGGAAATTGGACCGCGATCTAATCATTTTGGCATGCATTGGCGTCCTGAACGCTCTTTTTACAATCTTTTTACGTTGCGCTGACCAAATCAACAAACCCAAATGTTAAAGAGCGCGCATTTGATATTAGTAGGGCTGTCAGCGGATACTTTCGGATATGAATAGTGCCATATCCGTATGCATATCCGAAATTATTTAGGATATCAGATATCTGTATCCGCTTAATTTTCGGATATCGGATATCCGTATCTGTTTAATTTTCGGATACGGACGGATATCAGATATTTATCCGCTCCGTCCATAATCAATAAATTTAAAGGTATAAATGAAAAGGTTTGGATCAACGTAAAAACAGTTTTTGTACTAATGTTCATAAAAAAACCAAGAAATAAAAAAATGTGATGATAAAACATTGTTTTATACCAATATTTGTATGTGTATCCAAAAATATTCGAAAATTAAACATTAAAACTGTCTGCTTTCACTAAAAATAAGCAAAAAAGCATATTGTAGTAACATCCAATTGTTAGAAAATTGTTGGAAAACCATATATTAATTAAATATAATTTTAATTATATATATATGTGTGTATATGTATGTATGTATATATATGTGTGTATATATATGTATGTATATATATGTGTATATATATATATATATGTATGTGTATATGTATGTGTATGTATGTGTATGTATGTGTGTGTATTATGTGTATATGTGTGTGTACACACACACATCCGTTAATCGGCCTGAGATTTTTCGGATACGGATATCACAATAATCATATCCGTATTCGGAAAGCTTTTCAAATACCGAATATCCATATCCGCTTTTTGAATAACGAATATTTTTTATATTTTCCGATAAGGATTCGAACAGATATCCGATTTTTTGGTAGCCATTTATATGTTAATAAGCAAAAGCGTGCTGCGTAGTGCGTATTTTCTAAGCGTGACATTTGTCTCTTTCTATTCTTCTTTACACGGACGAATCCAAATTAATTACTTCCAGCTAAACACGAGATTACCATTCGCACCTGCTTTAGCTTACTGTATTTCTAGGGTTTTGTGACATGAAATATTAGAAAAAGGGGAAGCGAAGGGACTTAATGAAGCAGTCCCTCATGTAAATCGATTGCATTTTGGTTAAAATTTGGTAATTGTCTGAAAAATTATTTTTTTTTTTTTTTTTTTTTTTTTTTTTGCATATGGTATTCTGGAAATTGCTCTTTTTCGGGTTTGTATTGTTTATATTCATCATTTTTACGATTTTTGTGTATATATTTTTCATAATAATGCTCTGTTTTTGTCGAAGTCCTTATGTTAGGGTTTAGGTAAGGTTAAATGAGTAAATGTATTACGAATATATATGGTGATATTGTAGGAAAATGGCTTATTTGGAGCTTGTTAGTTGTATTCATGATGACGAATTTTTTGAAACCATTATGCCATTTTTATTGCAAGCTGCTCAATACGGAAACTTTGGTAGGGAATCAATGCAGCGACTTGTTCATAAATTACTATTATGTTGCTATATCTGAACTTTAATCAATATGTTTAAAATGTAATTTTAACTATAATTTCAAAGAATATCTATTATGTTCCTATACGCATGATTTTGGTCAAATCGTCCATTTTAATATCCATTTATCCTTCCATTGTTCATAAATTACTTAACAAAGATTTTTGGAATCATATGATGATTATTTTATCTTATTTCTATTTTTTGGGGAAGGTTTCATTTAGCATCATAGCAAACTAGTGACTATTCCGGTTATAATCTAGGACCCATTTTATACTGTAATATTTATTTCAAAAACTTACTAAGGTAACTTTTCCAGCTCACTAACAATGTGATATTATTTCTCATATTTCTAATTTGCGGGAAGGCTTCAAATTTAACATCATAATCATAATAAAAGAAACTAGGCCTTACCCGGTTAGAATCAAGGTCCCGCATTCTGTTGCAAAATATTTTTTAAGAAATCTCAGTTACTAAGGTTACTTCTCCAGCTCACTAACCCACAGCACCATTTGGAAACATGTGCATCAGGTTGCAATAATACATCATTTTTTGCTGTTGTTGAGGATTTATTCTCTATAACTTTCATCATCTTATAAACTTGTGAACTAGACCTCACAGAATATTTTCTACAAACTTGCATAAAATTTTAACGAATAAATTTTAGTTTTCTTACCTTCTCTTTTAGTCTTTACTTAAGCATTTTCTGCTGATGGATTGAGTTACTATGATCAATAGAAATGTAATTTAGTAAGAATACAGCACAAAGAACAAAGTAATATAACTTTTTTCCTTTTTAAAATTTTTGTTCTGTTTTAATCTCGAAATGGAAATTGACCGGGCTTATCTAATGCATGGAGGTGATTGAGCCCAACCAGATCTTCAATGAGTACTCATAAGAGGTCACACAGGTATCTTTTTCATATGACCAATCATATTTTTTAGTTATCTGTATATTTCATCTAAAAATTACATTTACATCTTCGTTTTGATTTATTAATCCAGAATTTATGATTAATGTGCTCCATAAACAGGAGCAGGAGTCCATGTTCAGGTATAGGTAGTCAAAGAACAATCGATGAACCAGCTTCACTTAATAAGAGGCTTTCAACAAAGAAATATAGATTAAGCAGCATAGTTGTATCTAAAGAGCGTGAACTAGAAGAAGGTGAGATAAAACTAGAGAAGTTCACCATTTCACCAGATCAAAAAATATATTCTCAGGAAAGTCTATCAGAGACACATGAACGCTCAAACTTTCCCAAACAGGAAAGTTCAATATATGTAAAGCTGAGCAATGAAGCTAAAATCAAAGACAAATCATGGAAGCAGCTATCTACTACTAAGCACGATCCTATGGAAGCTAGCAAATTTTCAGATAAGCAAAGCTGTGATGATAAAGCAAAACTTGAGAGCAAATCATCACTGAATGCACCAAAATGGGAATATGAAACATGGACCAAGGACATGCCCAAATCATCTAGTCATAGGTGGAGTCCCAAGGAAACTAATGAATGCCATCATTCTAAGAAAATGAATACAAGTTTGGATTGGAGTAGCTCAAAATTGGTTGATGAAAATAAAACTAAGGATGCAAAGAAATCCTCTAGCTCTGGATGGAGTTCTTGGGATTGCAAGGAAGCTGATACCAGTATTACATGCAAATCATCTAGTATGAAATGGGACTCATGGCCTTCTGATGATATTAGAGCAGATTCCTGTAGGAATAGTGTAAAATGGGGTTCCGAAACCAATATCAATGATGCAAAAATGTTTTCTAATCCAAAATCGGAATCCAGGAACTCTATGGAAACTAAAATAGATCAAAGTTATATGAAAGATTCGCATAAATCTTCCAGTTCAAAACATAGTTTATGGGATGAGGAAAACAAAACTAAGGATGTACAGAAATCCTCTAGCTCTAGATGGAGTTACTGGGACCGCAAGGAGGCTGATACCGATATTACACAAAAATCTAGTACAAAATGGCACTCTTGGGCTTTTGATGACATGAAAGCTGATTCATCAAGGAATAATGCAAAGCGGGGTTCTGAAATTGATGCCAAGGATGGGAAAAAGTATTCTAACCCAGAACAGGAATCCATGAACGCTAAGGAAACTAAAAGAGATCAAAGTTATACCAATGATTCACATAGATCTTCTAGTTCAAAATGGGGCCATACAATTATTCATAGGGATACCAAGAAATTTTCTTGTCCAAAGCGTGGTTCTTGGGATTCTAAGAAAATTGATTCTAATTCATCAGGGATTTCTTGGAGGTCAACTAGAAGAAATATAAATTCATCACTGGATGACTCCAAGTGGGTTGCTGAAACTAATGCAGTTGGTGCTGTCAAATCTTCTGGTCCAGAATGGAGTTCTTGGGATTCTAAAAAAAGTAAGTCAGATTCATCATGGTATGTTTCAAAATGGATTTCTGAAATCCATTCAGAAGATTCAAACATATCACCTAGTCCGAAATTGAGTTCTTGGGATTCGAAGGAGAGTAATATAAAATCAACATTAGATGATACAAAACATGTTACTGAAACTAATGCAAAGGATGCACTCACGTTTTCTGTTCCGAAATTGGATTCTAGCAACTACAATGAAGCTAAATCAAATTCAAAATGGGATTCTTGTAATTTGAGAGGCAGTGATACAAATTCATCATGGGACAGATTTGTTGTTAAAATCAATCCAAAAGATGCAGACAAATCATCTTTGCTTGGATGGGGTTCTTGGGATACTAATGAAAATAAAATCAAAGCAACTTTGCCATGTACCGACATAAGCAACTTTAGTCCAAGACAGGGTGGTTCTAAAGAACCTATTGGTTGTTGGAATTCGCAAAAAAGTAACACAACTTCATGCAATGATTCGAAGTGGAGAATGGAAACAAATACCAAAACTACACCAAAATGGGGTAAATCAACAATTGACGAATGGGCACCTCATTCTGCAAGGCACAATTCGAATAATGATAGACATTTTGATGAAGCCGAAACTAAGAAAAGAACATCAAGTTATTCAAAGTCTAAGGATCATAGGCCTAAAACTAGTGCATCAGAGTTTAAGGATAGCTGTATAGGAACTGTTAGTAAACAGAGTTCTTGCAAGGAACATATCGATGAGAAAGTCCATAGCACGTTGACACAGAACGATTCAAAGTGGGGAAGCTGGAATGGTAGCAAGGATTCTCAAGCACACAATGTTTCTTCATGGAGTGGTCCCAAATGGGGTGATCAAACAGCTAAAAATGAGGGTACCAATGGATGTGAGGAAGATGTATCTGACAGTGCAATTCCATCGAACTGTCCTAAGCAAAGGGAAGGTGACACAGGCAATCACATTTATGGTTTACTGAACAGTACTTTGAAGACCTCAGAAAATAGAAATGGACATGCGATGAATAATGAGATGAGTGCTTCTTGTGAAGCATTTCAGAAACCTATACCTAGTGGCATGCATGTTTCAAGTAATGAAGCATTTGGGTATGATCAGCATGATATGAAATTCTTTGGATGCCATTCAAATGGTTATGTCATTAAGCATACTGACGATAACAAGGTAAAAGAAAATGTTGAGAACGAGAAGCTTCCTCCTTATGAATCTCAGAAACAAAGCTTCGATGCTGATTTGCACAACAAGGTACTAGTGTTTAAACTTTAAAGATAAAAAACCAATTTAATTAGTTTGAGTGATTACTGTCCTGGTTGCATAGCTAAAGTATGTTAGGATTCTTAGGAAACTTGTTGCATGCTTAAGTTCATGTGTACCTTGTGTTTAACTAAATTACCTATGATGAATCAAATCATGTACGTTCTGCATGTTTAGCTTTGAAGTTTCAATAGTTTAGTGGAAACAAACCCGAAGATGGCAATTTGTCATGTCACAATATGTTTGATTATGTACCTAATTATCGGCAGTCATCATAATCTGATGTGAAATGCGCTGGATATCATTTTTGTTGATCTTTTTATTAGAAGTATATTACTTCTATATCCGAGATTCTGGGATCAATACTTTATAGGTTACATATATACATATATAGGTTACGCAGACACACACATACACATACCTTTTTAGACCCAATTCTCAAAATCATAGAAAAATAGACTATTTAGAAAACATATCACGTATATAGATCATTTTTAATCAATATGTCAAAAAATCGTCCATTTGTACTGGCACCATTTCAAACTGTTTCGGTACAACTATATTACCAGTTTCACTGGTGACCTATATCTGTAATAAGTTTTCAAGTGTGTTTATTTAGGCAATAAGTTTAGATAAGTGGCTCAGAATGATAAGAAATCCTAGTTTTTTTTAATAAACCCTTGTACCTTGCAGGCGAAGAATATCACTCAATGTTCGGCTAAACCTGTCAATTTGGACCCTCGCCACCTAATAAATAAAGGTGCAGAGGAGGCATTGAATATCTGGGTCCAGTCATCCAATGCTGCAGGGGCTAGTAACAGCAATCGAAGTACCAATGCTTGTGGTACAAAAATCATCGAGGGGAAGAAAGAAGACAAAGGGATTTTGATGTTAAAATCAGCAGTAGCAGATTTTGTAAAAGATATACTAAAACCTTATTGGAAGGGAGGACATTTGAATAGAGAAGATCACAAGACTATAGTAAGAAAAGTTGTTTGCAAAGTGATTGGTTCTCTGCAAGAAAATACCATTCCTGTACCTGAAAAATACATTGAGGATTATATGGCCTACAATCGGATAAAGCTTACCAACCTTGTAGCTGTGAGTTTCAATTTTCTCCTCCTTGGAAAATTCTGTTCATACACGGAAAGATTTATCAAAATCATGAACACCACATTTTACTATACACCTGTATATTACAAAACTATCTTCGTCGTAAAACAAACCAGAACACTTCTCTCTTTTCACCAACACACACGCTCCCATGCATTAATCCAATTAAGGAATCCTGATTATTAAATCTCACTAATTCACTTCTGCAAATTTCAAATTTCAACTCAAAAACTTTGCATGGAATTTAAAATTAATTAATTAATTACATGCACACACATATATACATACGCACAAATGAACACACACAACTATACCTAATTTCTGCCACACCTCTATTCCTTTTTGATTCCAACCACATATTCTTATTATATAATATACTTTCTTTTTTGCCATCTTATTATATCATTTAAATTGAAACGTGCGGTTGAAATCAGGGGGAATAGAGATGTAGCAAGAATGAGGTGTAGCCATCCTTGTGCCCCCCCTCCCGCACACACGTATGTGTATGGATTTAATTTTTGAATATCAAAATGTTAGAACTTTTTAAATTTCGATGTCAAATTAAAACTAGATTTAGTTATGTTAAAAGATAGGGAGGAATTTAGTACTATCAATTATATTAATTTCAGTGTTCAACTTCAAAATTTTATTTTATGCTTAATTAGAAATAAAAAATGTTAGAAATTGTACAAGTGCAAGTTAAAACTGATTGAATGGAATTTCATACGAAAGGAATTTAAATTTAATTCAATTAATGACATAAAGTAATTTTAACTACTTTATGAGAGCAATCATATTGACTAGACACATTGTGGGCAAAGGTGGTTTGTATTCTAAGAATTTTCCAATCTTTAATGCTGGTTTTAAAAATTTTAAAATTGTATTGAAAAGTTATTGGTGTAGGTAAAGTAATTTCTGGTGCATGAGTAGAATTTACCTTCATAAACTTCAAATCCCATTTGGCAACTACTTATTCTTTAAACTTTATTAAACGTAGGTTCAAATTTGTAATTTTTAGGTAGTTTTAAGTGAATAGTAAATGGTAGACTATTTGCATGTTTGAGTTGAAATATTAGTTAAATTTAGTTGTCGCGAATGCAGAATAATATAAACAACTATTTATGCTTATTTAATTTGCTAATTTATTTGCAACTTGTTAGTCGAAGGTTTGAGTTAAATCAAGCTAGACAAGTAACTTGAAATCTTTTTCTCATACTTATTAATCATCTCACATAGTTCCTTTTTATCTTACATATTGTGCAGGCATATTTGGATATTTTTCAAACTCAGAATGCCAAAAAGATGGAAGTAACCAACATGCTATAGTTTAGTTAAGAAGGCAGAAAGTGTTACTTTGCACATATTTCTTGATTACTAGTGACTGTTTTGTTTGGTTTTTTGGATGCTGAACCATGTTTTAGCTAGTTGTATATAAATATGGTTTTTTTTTTTTCTGTTGAAAACTGCTTTTGATGGTCATTTATGTTGAAACTAGTCGTGTGTCTGTGTGTGTATGGAATGGTTATTGCCACATAAAATTAAACACACAATTTAACTCAAGTATAGACCGGTGGATTTTCTTTTGTCTTTATATGGAAGGTTGAATTTAGAAGATAATCTAATTGTTTAGATTTTTAAAGATTTTATGACTCAATTGACTTTCTCCATGTAAGACATAAAAGGTTGACACAATTGGTTATATAATGAATCTCAACCGTTAGATTGTTCTTTGTATTTCACTTTTCATGTAAAGAAAAAAAAAATTCAATGGTCTGTATTTGTTGCGTCAAATTTTGTGTTTAATCTGGTTCATAACGTAGTTAAATTATTGGTCCTTGTCGCTGCCGGACCCAAGTGAGGCCTAGCAGAGGCGGTCGTCCCCACTGATTTTGGTATTTTTTTTTGTATGAAATTGGGTTTTGCATGTAAAAAATTGTATTTCGTTGCAAAAATTATTTTTCGCCTTCATTCAATTTAATCCAAAATAATTGCATTTCGTCCCTACTGGAATCAATTCGGATCCGTCGTTGTTGTAATATATGATTATGATCAATATATGAGTTTCAAATAAAATTCCATTGTAGGAGCAAGGCAATAAAATTCCATTGTAGGAATAAGGCGTTGTGTAGGTGATGTCATCATCAGTATTAAAGAACTGAGGTGCAATCTTTTTTCTTTTTGATCAATTTAGTAGTAATTGGATATTGATTGTGTTATACAACTAAGTTAAAACTAGTTGGTGACCAGTGCTTAGCAACGGTGATTATCAATTTAAAATTGTTCAAACGTAATATTAGGTATATCTAGTATCCTACTGCAAAATGGTACAACTACTAGCTATATGATACATGAAACATAAAAGAGAAATATGTAGATGTTGATGAAATTATGTCGTTAAGAAGAGTTTGTATAGTATAATTGATCACTTCAATTATCTAATTTCTTTTCTTTTTTGTAATAGTTAAATCATACAAATATAGCAAGAACATCCAAATTTAATAGGAGAAGGTATTTAGGTTCAAGTTTGAAAATCTATGTATATAGCGATTTAGTGTGGGCACAAAATTTAAAACTGAGGTTTAAGTTTGGTTTAAAAGATTTGGAGGAAAAGAAAAAAGAAATTGTTACGTGGGAAGATAAGACGGGCTTAGTGATGCAGCGCGATCTACAATTTCACAAGGGTTAGGTCGTCCACGACCTAACGGAGGAGTTTTAAGTCGTCTACGACCTAATGAGTCACGTGAAAGGAAGCTCACGACCTAGTTAAGTCGCTTGAAGATTTATGCTGCATGGAGCTTAGGTTGCGTGAAGTGATGAGGAAGCTATTCTCTTAAGTCGCTGTGGTTTTAAGTCGTGACCTTTGTTAGGTCGTAAGTCGTCCGTGTTTATATGTGTTGTATTGTGTTTTGTAAGTCGTAAGTCGTTGTGTCTTGTGTCGCTATATTGTACAGTGTGACGTTGTCCGTGTTTCTTATGTCGTTGGGTCGTAGGTCGCGACCTTGTTTAGATCGTTGAGTCGTATCTTTTTAAGTCGTTAAGTCGTGTTATTTTTGAGTCGTGTATATGTTGTGTTGTTAAGTCGCTGTGTTATATATATGTGTTGAGTCGTTTGTACAAGGTCGTGTGAGGATGGGTTGAAGTAGTGGTTAGGTCGTTACCGACCTTAGTTAGGTCGAAGGTCGCGGCTATGTAGGTCATGCGTGTACTAAGTCGTGTGGGTTGTAAACTGATAGGTCGTGTACGACCTATGTTAGGTCGGGGGTGTGTTTTGTTGTGATGTGTTGAGTTGTAACGCCTATAAATAGGCATGTTGGGTCATTTGTAAAGGTTGGTTATTTTTGAATAAAATTCTTGTTTGTTAGCTTTGTGCTTTCATTAAATCGGTAGTTGAGTGTAATCTTCTATCTCTACCTACGGTATTCGAGTACGCTCGAATCAACGTACGTTGAAGCCAATTCGCGGAATCAAGTGCGCTTGATCAATGCTCGAAGAATTGTAGATCTCTCTTCACGGTATCGTGCGCGATCAACGTGTCAGAGATAGCTAGAATTCGGTATCTTCGGATCAACGAGTTTGGGTCTTTCGGTATACTTCAATCCATCGATCGCCACTTTCACAGTTACATCTGTTTTTCCATATTACCGCTGCGTCAGTTTGGTATCAGAGCCTGACTTAGCCAATCATAGCTAAGCCGAGTCTTGGAGCCAAGGAGTTTGAAGTTGAAGTTCATCTTGTTGAAGTGTTTGAGCCGAGAATTGAAGCATCATTTTGGTATCACTTGTTGAAGTGAAGGCCGAGCATAACTTTGTATTGAAGTTTGAATTGTTGAAATATTTGTGTTTGATTCAACCATTCCCCCGAGGAGAGCTAACCGCCATCAGAATGTTGAAGCGTTGTATAGAAGAGAAGAAGGCGAGCAAATGGAACAACGTATCAATGAAAAATTTGATGAAGGCACCGGAAAGTTAGAGAAACTGATGATTGACATGAATGAAGGTCAAAGAAGAAGGTCGCCAATCTCGAACCATGGAGGAAACAGAGTTTCACCATCGGTTACGGAAGCGAGGAGGGTGTCGCCACAATCTTTTAGAGAAAGAAGAGAAACGTCAATTTCATCGAGAAGAGATCACCATGAATATAGACAGGAAGAGAGAAGAACTCCACGTGAGTTTGAAGATGAGCCATATCGAGATGAAGAGAGACATAGTAGAAGAGACATGCGTGATCGAAGGGATGTTGATGGTCGAGATCGATATAGACGTACATTTGATTATGATGAAGATGGTGACAGAGCTAGCATTCATTATCGAGATCGAGACCAAGTACGAAATGTATATCGAGATGTTGAGGATGATCGACAATGGGAGTCGGGTATGAAGATGGAAATTCCAGAATTCAAAGGTGGAATGGTAGCAGAAGAATTTTTGGATTGGTTGTCTAATATTGAAGAGATCTTTGATTTCAAAGAAGTTCCGGAGAATCGTCGAGCGAAGTTGGTTGCTACTAGGTTGAGGGGGAGAGCTATGGCGTGGTGGCAGCAAACCAAACTTACACGAGAACGGATGGGGAAGTCGAAAATTGAATCATGGGAAAAGATGAAGAAGCTGATGAAGGCTACATTCTTGCCTTACAATTATCAACCACTCATGTATCAGAGGTTGCAGAATCTGAGGTAAGGGACAAAGACTGTTAATGATTATGCTGACGAATTTTGTCAACTGATTGCTCGAAATGACATTATGGAGACGGAGGAACAATTGACTGCTAGGTTTGTTGGAGGGTTGAGGATGCAGATTCAAGATATGGTGAATATGTTTGATCCTAGATCTGTAGCAGAAGCACGTCAGAAAGCGTTGGCTTGGGAGAAGCAGAGAAGACGAGATGGTGGTGTGTTTACAAGTTCCAATATTCTGAACAAAGGTGTTAGTGGGAGTTCCAATGTTTCTAAAGCTGTCAATAAACCAGTTGTGAATGAAGTTGCAAAGGCGAAGGTCAACAACAATTTCAAGTGTTATAATTGCCAGGAAGTGGGTCACAAGAGTAATGAATGTCCGAAGCCGAAGGAACGAACTATGATTGCTGAAGTTGAAGGTGAGGATGTTGGTGAAGGTTATTCTAGTCCAATTGAGGAGGATGAACATGATATCGCGTCAGGAGATGAATGATGTAATCTAATGATGAGGAGGACTTGTTTAACACCGAAACAGGAAGAAGAAGCTAGTTGGTTGAGGAGTAACATCTTTCAGTCAACGTGCACTATTCTGGGGAAGGTGTGTAAATTTGTGATTGACGCTGCAAGTTGTGACAATATTATTTCTACTGAAGCCGTGAGAAAGTTAAAGTTGAAAACGGAGAAACATCCTAATCCTTACAAGTTAGCGTGACTAAGAAAAGGAGGAGAGGTGAAGGTGGACATGCGAGTTCGAGTTCCATTTTCTATTGAAAAGAAATATAAAGACGAGATCTGATGTGATGTAGTTGAGATGGATGTTTGTCATTTGCTTTTGGGAAGACCATGGCAGTATGATCGAGCAGTGCAACATGACGGTCGAACCAATAGTTATAGTTTTATATTTGAAGGCGTTAAGATTATTTTAGTTCGAAAGCAGAGACAGCAGGAAGAGAGCAAGTCAGAAGAGATCGAGAAGCTTAAAACTTTGCTGACTTTGAAGGAATTTTTTGAAGAAGTAGAGGAGAGTCTAGAGGTGTTTTTGTTGATTGGACATGAGGCTAGTGAATCTGTTGAAGTTCCAGAGGAGGTAAAGCCAGCAGTGGAATAATTCAGAGATGTGTTTCCAGAAGAGTTACCGAAGGAGTTATCACCGTTAAGGGATATTCAACATTAGATTGATCTTGTGCCAGGATCAATATTACCTCACAAGCCACATTATAGGATGAGTCCTAAGAAACATGAAGAACTCATAAGGCAGGTGGAAGAATTGTTAGAACAAGGGCGTGTTCAGGAGAGCTTGAGTCCTTGTGCTGTGCCAGCCTTATTGGTACCAAAGAAGGATAGGACGTGGAGGATGTGTACGGACAATCGAGCTCTGAACAAGATCACTGTGAGATACAGATTTCCTATGCCGTGATTTGATGATTTAATAGATCAGTTGAGTGGGGCAGTGGTGTTTTCCAAGATTGACTTGAAAAGTGGTTACCATCAGATTCGTATTAGACCGGGCGATGAATGGAAAACTGCTTTCAAAACCAGGGAAGGCTTATACGAATGGTTGGTTATGCCATTTGGTTTGTCAAATGCACCTAGTACATTCATGAGAGTTATGAACCAGATTTTTAGACCATTTGTTGGGAAGTTCGTGGTAGTTTACTTTGATGATATTTTGATTTATAGTAAAAGTACGGAAGAGCACATCCAACATTTGCGAGAAGTACCGTTGATTCTACGACAGGAGCAGTTCTATGCAGCAGTAAAGAAGTGCGTGTTTATGATGGACGGTGTTTTATTTCTAGAGTATGTTTTGTCAAAGGAAGGCATTCAAGTGGATGGAAGTAAAGTAGAAGCTGCCAGGAGTTGGCCACAGCCAAAGACAATTACTGAATTGAGGAGTTTTCATGGATTGGTATCTTTTTATCGAAGATTCATTCCACATTTTAGCAGTGTAATGGCACCTGTAACCGATTGTATGAAAGGAAAGAAGTTCGAGTGGTCAGAGGAAGCAGGGGTTGCTTTTGAGAAGATCAAGACACTATTGACGTCAGCGCCAATTCTAGTTTTGCGGGATTTTCAGTTGTTGTTGAGTTACATACTGATGCCTCGAAGGTCGGGATTGGTGGAGTCTTGAGTCAGAAGGGAAAGCCAGTTGCTTATTTCAGTGAGAAATTGTCGAAAGCTAAGTTGAGATATAGCACATACGATGTGGAGTTTTACGCGATTGTTCAAGCTGTGAAGCACTGGAGACATTATCTGTTCCAGAAAGAGTTTGTTCTTTATACAGATCATGAAGCTTTAAAGCATTTGCAAGGGCAGGACAAAATTTCAGTTAGGCACGCTTCATGGGCCGCGTATCTGCAACAGTTTACTTTTGTTGTCAAGCACAAATCAGGGGAGACGAATCGTGTAGCTGATGCTTTGAGCAGGAGGAATCACTTGTTGACAACGTTGAAAGTTGAAGTAACATGATTTGAACTATTGCCAGGATTGGTTGAAGAGGATCCTTACTTTGCAAAGTTTGTTGAGAAAGTTAAGGATAGGAGTACTGATGAATTTGTGTTGGTTGATGGATTCTTGTTCAAGGGGAGTTGATTATGCATACCAGACTATAGCTTGAGAATGAAGATTGTTAAAGAGTTGCATGAAGAAGGACATGTTGGACGGGATCGCACCTTACAGTTGATTTCTCAGTCCTATTATTGGTCGTCGATGAGAAGGGAAGTCGAAAAGTTTGTGCGTAGATGTCATGTTTGTCAGGTTTCGAAAGGGACAGCTACAAATGCGGGATTGTATATGTCGTTACCTGAACCAACTAAGCCTTGGGTTGATGTAAGTATGGATTTTGTTTTGGGTTTGCCTAGAACTAAAAAGGGTAACGATTCCATTTATGTGGTGGTTGACCGATTTTCAAAAAGGGCACATTTTATTGCTTGTAAGAAGACGGCAGATGCTGTTATGTTGCTCAGTTATTTTTCAAAGAGATCTATCGACTTCATGGGTTACCAGAGTCTATTGTATCGGATAGAGATACTCGTTTTCTGAGTCATTTTTGGCTAAGTTTGTGGAAGATGGTCGGAACGAAGTTGAATTTTAGTAGTGCTTACCATCCCCAAACTGATGGGCAAACGGAGGTGGTTAACAGATCGTTGGGAAATTTATTGAGATGTCTGGTGAAAGATAATCTAAAAAGTTGGGATGTGAAGTTATGTCAAGCAGAATTTGCTCATAATCATGCGGTGAATCGTAGTACAGGTTTCAGTCCATTTCAGATTGTGTATTCGAGCTTACCGAAGGGACCGTTGGATTTGACAACTGTGTCATATCAGAGGGGAGTTGTTAAGCCGGCTAGTGACTTCATAAATGAGTTACAGGAGTGCCACAGAACTGTTCATGAACGGTTGCTTGCATCTAATGAAAAATATAAACAGCTGGCGGACAAGAAGCGGAGAAGTGTGAGTTTCGAGGAAGGTGACTTGGTTTACGCGGTGTTGACAAAAGATCGTTTCCCGGTAGGAACGTACAATAAATTGAAGGCGCGAAAGATTGGTCCAGTAAATTTTTTAAAGAAAATCAATGAGAATGCGTATCAATTGAAATTACCAGATGATGTTAATACTTCTGATGTTTTCAACATCAGATACTTAATTCCGTATCATGGAAATGAATTTGTGATGGAGGAAGAGAGTGAAAATTCGAGGTCGAATTTCTGTCAACCGGGGGAGGATGATGCAACGCGATCTACAATTTCACAAGGGTTAGGTCGTCCACGACCTAACGGAGGAGTTTTAGGTCGTCTACGACCTAATGAGTCACGTGAAAGGAAGCTCACGACTTAGTTAAGTCGCTTGAAGATTTATGCTGCATGGAGCTTAGGTCGCGTGAAGTGATGAGGAAGCTATTCTCTTAAGTCGCTGTGGTTTTAAGTCGTGACCTTTGTTAGGTCGTAAGTCGTCCGTGTTTATATGTGTTGTATTGTGTTTTGTAAGTCGTAAGTCGTTGTGTCTTGTGTCGCTATATTGTACAGTGTGATGTTGTCCGTGTTTCTTATGTCGTTGGGTCGTAGGTCGCGACCTTGTTTAGATCGTTAAGTCGTATCTTTTTAAGTCGTTAAGTCGTGTTATTTTTGAGTCGTGTATATGTTGTGTTGTTAAGTCGCTGTGTTATATATATGTGTTGAGTCGTTTGTACAAGGTCGTGTGAGGATGGGTTGAAGTAGTGGTTAGGTCGTTACCGACCTTAGTTAGGTCGAAGGTCGCGGCTGCGTAGGTCATGCGTGTACTAAGTCGTGTGGGTTGTAAACTGATAGGTCGTGTACGACCTATGTTAGGTCGGGGGTGTGTTTTGTTGTGATGTGTTGAGTTGTAACGCCTATAAATAGGCATGTTGGGTCATTTGTAAAGGTTGGTTATTTTTGAATAAAATTCTTGTTTGTTAGTTTTGTGCTTTCATTAAATCGGTAGTTGAGTGTAATCTCCTATCTCCACCTACGGTATTCGAGTGCGCTCGAATCGACGTTCGTTGAAGCCAATTCGCGGAATCAAGTGCGCTTGATCAATGCTCGAAGAATTGTAGATCTCTCTTTACGGTATCGTGCACGATCAACGTGTCAGAGATAGCTAGAATTCGGTATCTTCGGATCAACGAATTTGGGTCTTTCGGTATACTTCAATCCATCGATCGCCACTTTCACAGTTACATCTGTTTTTCTATATTACCGCTGCGTCACTTAGTTAACTAATTACTCATGTAATAATGGTTATTCTACCAAACATAATTGGGAGCGTTGGACATACATTCCTCGTATAGTTTGCAGATACACAAAAAGAAAGTAAGTATTCATAATAATAACATATGAAAGTAACAATAATAAAAACTTGTTAAAAAACACTTGCAGCTTCAACATATACTGTTATATATTTTTTTTATATAAAAACACCGAATATATTTGCAGTATTATAAACAAATATTCTTAAATTTTGTAGATTTTTTTTGCAGTTATTAAGAATAATTGTAGGCATAACTGCAATTATTCATAATATTTGCAGAAAAGGGTAGAAATACTCATACTATTTGCATTATATTTTTTAGTGCAAAAATTAACACTATTTGAAGTTTTTTGAAGTTTTTTATGCAAGTATTCTCAATATTTGCAATTTTTCTGCAAATATTGAGAATATATGCAGAAATGTTGCAAATATTGGAATATTTACAGATTTTTATGCATGTATTTTCACTATTGCAGCTTCTAGTGCACATATGTGCAAGTATTCTCAGTAAATGCAGTTTTTATGTATGTATTCTTCGAAGATAAAATTCGTCTTCCTAATGCATTATATTGAAACTAAGAATTGCAGAGAAAAATTCTTACAGAAATTTCCAATATTTGCCGACTTTTCTACAATTATTCCGAATATTTGCACCAATGTCTGCAAATATTTTTTAAAATCGTAGATTTTTCAGCAGTTATTTTCTATTGTTATTCACAATATTTGCCCCAACTTCTGCAATTATTGAGAGTACGTGCAGATTTTTAAGATATACTGCAAATTATTCAGAAGAATTGCAGACATACATGCAATTATACATAATAATTGCATACATCTCTGCAATTATTTTGAATAATTGCATACAAAGATGAATACAAATGATTTTAAGGGAATAATTGCTGATTTTTCAGCAAGTATATCTCTACTACTAACAAAGAAAATTCGTTGAATTAATTTACTCGACGTCTTTTTGAAATTCCGAAATGCTTTTGCTTTCCGTTTACAACAATATAAACGGCCCGTGTGCGAAGCATGGACCAATTCTAGTATTATGAATACATGCTAAATTTTTAGTCAATAATTGCAGAGGAGTATATATGCAAATATTCAAAATATTTACGACATTTTTGCAATTATTATGAAAATTTGTACCAACGTATGCAAATAATTTTAAAAATTGCTGATTTTTCAGCAACTATTAAAAATATTTGCAGGAAAGAACTGTATGAATGTTATTTTAGGTAACATTTGCAGTATTTATGCACATAACTTCAAATATAAAACCACAACCATTTCTCATTATAATTAATGAATTTAACCACCAAAACAACACTAACAATCTATAAAAAATAAAAAAACAATTCATATTTTTGTAAACAAGATTGATTCGTCTTCAAATAGTTGTAGCTTTTTTTATTGAAATCGAGAATTAAACACTCGTCCGAAGAAAACTCTGCTCGGCTTTCAATTTGATCAGAGAAACTGAAGAAGAAGAAGAAGAACCACAGTTCCACTTTGAAGCGCAGGGGTAATTAAGGGAAAATAAGCGTAAAACAAAAACAGGGACGTAGAAAGTATGTTTTTTATAAGGACCGGTTTTGAATTAAGTTTGGTTTTAGAGATGTGTGTCTAGTATTCACTATAATTTGAGTAGAACATCTTTGAAACCATTTGCATCCATTTTTGTTCTTAGTTTCCGAAAGTTTTGTTGCGTCGTTTGTAACGGTTTTTGAGTATGTCAACGAGTGGTTAGGATTTGAAACAATCCATCGATTAGTTTTGTGGAATATAAAATCATCATTGCAAATTTTATTTTCATTGATTAGTTTTTTTTTTACCAATATGGGGATATATCTTTAACGATTTTAAAAAATAGAAAATGCCAAATCAAATTTATATCAAAACAACAAATATCACCTATTTTAATAAGGATGTCTAGGGATACTCGAAAAATCTGAAATCTATCCATGCCAGTATCCAAAAAATGGATAAACATCCAATATCCAAAAAAATGTACGGGAATGTAGATACGAATGCATTCGTATCCAATTTTTTTACTGATAGTGATTTCTTGTTTTGTGCAATACGTTTCAAATTTCAAAGAGAGAAGATAATGGAGATGAAAATAAGGGTACTTTTTTCAAAGAGATGATGAACGTAAAGTAAATCATGGTATATATGATATATTATATTTTTCTAGCCTATTATGTGAGAGAAATATCTTTGAAACCATTTTCTTTTCATCCACTTCTATTATTAGTTTCCGCCTGAGTGTATCAGCGTGGGTAGGCTGTCTATGGGTCGTGTCGTGTCGGATTCGAGTCGGATCAAGTCGGATTCGGATTGATTTTAAATGGATTAGGTCAACCGTTTATTAAACGGGTTAGAAATATCTCAACCCAAAACCGACCCGATTATAAACGGGTTGACCCGACCAGACCCGTGTAACCTGATTATAAACGTATCGGGTCAAGTCGGGTGGTAAACGGGTCGGGTCAACCTTTACAGGGTATAAACGGGTCGTAAACGAGTTATAAACATGTCAAATTCGAGTTCATGGGTCAAGTTTAATTATAATCAAGTCGGGTCAATCCATACAAGTATAAACGGGTTATAAACGGGTAGGTCAAATTCGAGTCAACCAGAGAATGATCTGTCCACATAAACGGGTCGGGTTAACCTGCTAATTTTCGTGTAATCTTAGTATCGTGTTGGAAATTGACAAGCGAGGGGTTAGGATTTGAAATGATTTATCAATTTGTTTTGTGAAATATAAAATCATCACTGCAAATTTTATTTTCATGGGTTATGAGAAACTTTATGAAATTAAGTATCTATCTGCATAATAAATATAGATTACAGTAAAGAATAGTTATTAAAATGTAAGCTTTCAGATTTAAAAAGGTAGATTTTAAATGTTGTATCATAGATCCGTAGAAAGGAAATTCAGATTAGATAATACTGATTTCAAATTGAAGATAAAATATAGAAATGGAGAAACTGTAACATGTAACATTTAAATTCTATTAATTTAACAATTTTCAAGTTTTATGTGGAAAATACATTTAATTTATTACCAATACAACTATATTTCTCAAAAGAGATTTTTAAAATAGAAAACATGAAATCAAAATTATACTATTAACTTTGAAGTATTCAAACAATAGCATTATTAAATAAGCAAAGGTAGAATGAAATATTAAAATAACCAATTATCACGTATTTAATAAAGGCTGTCAATGGATATTCGAAAAACCTAATTCTATTCGAAGAACGAATAAATATTTAATATTAAAAAAATGGAACTTGAATGCCAATACGAAGACATCTATATTTAAAAATTATCTGTTCGATTTTTGTGAAGATTACAGCTTATTTTATATGTATTTTAGCGCAACTGAAGATATCCATTTAATGTTTTATTAAGTTGATATATTATAATTTTTTTTAATGCTAAAAAGTCCAGCTTTGCCAGTAACAACTTGGATGAACATACATTTGCATACCTCGCTAGACTGACAGACAATTTATAGCTTATATTATATGCATTTAATACATAACGACTCTTCAAAATTATATATTATTATCATATTTATTAGTTTTGCATCATTTTATAATAAATGGGATTAAAAATAATAACATGTCATGCAAAAGTATTAATTGTTAACAAATATGATAACTATTCGATATTCGTTCGTATCACAAAATTGGATATCTGAAAATTATTTCAGATGAGGATGATGATTTGATCTGCTACTTGAACAATCAAAATTAATTTGCACTTCGCTAGTTTATTAAACATGAAAAAGCTGTTAACCTCGCAGATGTTCTTGAAACCTCCAATGAATAACGATTAAATCCTCACCAGATTATTGGAAAAAAAAAAGGCTCAAACCAATATTAATCAGCTCATTCATCTGGAACAGAAATTAATATCAACTAATCTTCTACAAACTCATTCATAATCCTAATAAAAGAAGAAAACCAAAGAGTTCAACTCATATGCAAAGGAGGAAGATTCCAAAACGAATCCGAAGAATCATCAATAGCATCCAAATACTCCTGAACTCCATTCATAGCATATAACGTCTCACTTATCCCTGAACTCTCCTCAAAAAAATTCATATCAAAGGCAGGCAGCTCAAAACCCGAGTCAAACATCCAAGAATTACCCGAACCCATCGACCCACACAGCCCATATTCATCGCTCCCGTCTATAAAACATGGCCTGTAAACCTCTTCATCATTCCTCCCCTCCTCCTCCACCTCCTTGTTCTCTCTAAATGGCACCACACCAGTACTTATTGTAGGAGCAACATTGGAGTAAACGCTAGTGCAGCTCTTAGAAGCTGAGGATTTCTTACCATGCAGCTTATGGGTCAGCATTTTACGTATTCTAGAAGCTACCGGAGAATCGGAAGAGACCGCGGTGGTGAAGTTTGTACGGGTGTTGGACCCTCGGAGCAAGCAAGCGGCTTCGTCGTAGGCACGTGCGGCTTCTTCGGCGGTTTCGAACGTTCCGAGCCACATCCGGATGTTTTGGGTGGTGTCTTTGATTTCGGCCACCCATCTTCCGGATGGTCTTTGACGGACTCCGATGAACTTGTTGTTGTTTCTTGGTTTGAAGGCGGTGCGTTTGGTCGATGATGGGGTTTGGGTTTGGAAGTGAAGTTCCATTGATTGTTGGTTTTTGAAGTGGATTAGGTGTGTTATTAGTGAAATGGAGGGGAAGATTTGGTTTTATATATATGAGTTGAAGTTAGTGGAGGTGTTGTAGTTGTATGATTTGTTTAGGAAAGTTTTGCATTAAAGGGGCTTTAAATAAAGCTGAATTTTTATGTAAGGGGTATAATTATCGGTAATAGCGCTGTGGGCGACTCATGATTTAAATTTTGATAGCTCAATAAGTTGAATCGTTAGAACCATAGTTTTTAAAACCGCACCGTTCCTCGAACCGCGATGATTGAAGGTTTAAGGTTTTGATGGTTCAACCGGTTGAACCGTCGAAACCGTGATTTATTTTTTTGAAATTTTTCCTCGTTTAACTACAAACTATACACAAAATTTATGAAATAATAATGCTATGTACACAGGTTTTAAATGATCTTCAAGGTGTGCAACAGAAGTTGTATGTTGTTACAGTGCACAACTACAACTTTGTATATAATAGAGTAGTGCACAACGATAGATGTTTAATGACGACAAACTTGACGAGTCTTATAATGGTATTAGAGAAATTTGCAGCAGTGAAGAACAAAGTGATGAAGTTAGTGGCTTAGACCTTGGAACGATTATGATTTTTAAAATATATATATTTACTTATTTTCTTCAAAACAATGCAAAAGATGAAAATTAGAGAGAATTACACGATGTGAAAGTAGGAAAAAAACAAAAGAACCGTGGTTCAACCGGATAAAATTGATGGTTGGACCGTCGGTTTGAAGGTCCGACCAAGGTTTTTGAATGAATGAGGTCCGATTGAGTTTCGGACCGTGGTGGCCCAAGGTTCAGGGTTTTTTGAGGTCGGACCGAGGTAGGGTACGGTTTTTAAAACACTGGTTAGAACCATACTCATTTAATTTTTCGAAAATTTACGCATTTCATTATAAAAACACAAATAAAAACGCTAGCTATACGAATCGTAAAGGGTAAATGTCTACAACAGAAGTTTCACAATCAAAATTATGCAATGCTGCAGTGCACAACCACCATAGTTGTACACAACTTCATTTGAACAACTGTATCAACACAACTGTTGTTGTATATACTGTAGAAGTGCACAATGACAGAAACTTAATCGAAGATGCCTATAGCACCAAAGAACGTGATAGAGTTTGTTGTATATATTTTGAGACGGTAATTATGTTCTATATGTATATTTAATTATTATTTTTGTAACAATAGAGATAGTGTGAGTGGTATATGCTGAAAAAATAAAAATAATAATGAGAAAATCATGGTTCAACAAAGTAAAATTGACGGTTGAACTACTATTTTGAAAGTTCGACTTTTGATTCGTGCAATTGAGATTTAATTGAGTTCCGGACCGCAATGGTCCATGATTGAGAGATTTTTGAGATCGGATCGTAGTTGGTTTTGTCATGCTACCGCCGGTAAGGTAAGGGGTATTGATCATTAAGCTGAATAAAATAGATTTAAAGTTTAGTGGAGATTTTTAAATTCTAAGGTTTGTTAGAATGTTGTGGTTAGCATGTTTAGAAGCATTTGACTTTAAGAATATTTATTAACCTGTACTTTAGAGTAGTTGCCAACACCTTGCAAATTTCAATTTAAAAGTTGCCATGGTGAGTTAATAAACTACTTTATTTTTCATCTGCTTACCCCAGAAACTTTTGCTTATGTACTATTCACTTTATGTGCATTATGACTTAATTTTAAGTTTAATACTAATATAGTTGTTTACTGCCAATGTGTTTTCAGTTATGTATACATGAATTTCAGTTAATCATATGTAAATCATTCTTGATGAAACCAAAGATTAGAATACTGAGACTATATATCAATGTTTTAATAACCTGACCGCGAATCAAACCGTAAAGACTCAGGTTCGAGGTTTTGAGTGTTCGAGCGATCGAAATATCAAAAACCACACATACTCTTTTTAAAAAATTAATACATCTAGATGCAATGTATTAATATTAAGTACACAATAAACCAACATCCTCAATAAAAATATACGATATTAATTCGTAATCCACCCATTAATTGTAATATGAAAAATTAAACAAAATTTGTTACACTAGCCACGTTAATTACGAATATAAAACAGGCGAAGATTTGAAAACATATTTTAAAACGAAGAAATTACGCATATAAAAGGGTTCAACCGGCTTCAGATGAAGAGTTAAACCGCCAATTCAAATGTCGAGCCAAGTTCTTGCATGAAATATGTTTGATTGAGTTCTCGACCTTTGACCTTCACGGCTCATGGTTATTCGTGGTTCAACCGCGTCCGCTATGCTATATACAACATGATATTAAACTATCTATGTTATTATTTCTAAAACTTTTAACAAACTTAGTTGCAGCATTTGTTAATACCCAAATATATAAAATATACCTGCAAGGGACAAAATAGAGTGAACTCACACAGTAGGTATAATCCCATCTGCATATTTTTGCATCCTCTGTATGTTTTCTTCCTCAGTCAACACAGCATAAGTACCCAGTCATCGATGGCTGAAAGGCTGCCACTTGGCAACACGTCAGAGCTTTGAGCTATCGTACAAAAAAGAAAGTTCTAAAATATCGACGTTATAAAATTGAAGAAGAAACAAAAGTAACAAGGTGCCAAATGTTTACTACAGATTGTGACGTAAACTCTGTCTTAATCCAAGAAGGAGCATCGATAGTATTGATCTTGCAGAATGATCATTTTATTAAGTACAAGGTAGTTTACTTTGTTAAAATCGGAAATTAGTTTGTTTCCATGATGCTGTTACCTCTTTTATTTCGTACTTGCCTATATATGGTTCAAAACATTTATCATCGTGTACATCTTTTATATTTGAACATTTGTTCTGTGTGGTAGAAGAGGAAAAAAAATGAATATTTGCCCAGAAACTTGTCTCTAATATCACAAGCTTATAAAATGATACCAAATAAAGAGCGTCATTGGTCTCCACACGGTGGAGTACGTCGACTCAAGTAGCACAGCATACCACCAGCCTTTTGATTTCCAACCCAAGTTTTGAATTAAATAAAAATCGCTTCTCCCTTTAAGTCGGAATTGTAATGGAAACCAAATGGTTAGTAGGGTGCTGCACTACATGTGTGCGCACGCTCGACATGTCTGGGCAGGATCGACTATACGCTTCATTTCTGCTACATTTTTCTCTTTTGCCATAGTATTATATTATTCAAATCGGAATGTGTCAGTTGAAACAAAAAGGAATAAAAGTGTGGTAAGAATGAGGTGAGCTATAAGTAGGTCTGTCAATGGTAAGAGTTTTGGTCCGAACCCACCCTATAAATTTGGGTATGAATTTTGACTCTAATTACCTGAGCCCGACCTATGTTTGACCCGGTTACTATTAGGGTCGCATACGGTTTAATCAACATCCGGTCCGGTTTGGTTCCGATTCGATTTTTGTTTTTCGTAGTTTCTAAACATGAGTAAATGTATGTATGTATGTGCGTGTGCGCGCGTGCGTGTGTGTATACACATACCATTTTGTTTGTTTGCATATAGATGTTTTTGTATTATATTGTTGTGAACTTGGATACGTCACCACCCATTTTGTATATTATCAATCACTTGTCTATAAGTTTTATTAAAATTGCAATCATATGGTATGATTTAACATAAATATTTTATATTAGGTGTACATGTATTACACAGTCGGCTTAATAAGCACCGCGGATCGAACTCTGATATTAGTTGTGGAATACCCAACAGGTTCAGGTCGGGCTCAGATGCTGGTTTTGAAATATCCGGCGGGTTCGGATTGAGCTTGGGTTTTAATTATTGTAAGTGGATTGGGATTTGGGTATTAAGATACCCGGACGAAACCTGTCCATTGATGAGCCTAGCTACAAGTGATTAGAGGGAAAACCTAAAATTATTTAAATTGAAACATTTGAAAATCAGAGGATTTGAGGTGGAGTAAAAATGAGGTTTAGACAATCTATACATGTGTGTGTGTTTCTTTTCATATTTTTGCCCACATCAGGATAACAGTGGATGGGGTTTTCCTAATCACCCTAAACTAATAAACAAAAGCTATTGCAAGGCCGACTTGATCCTTGTTCTCATGTCATGATATATAACTAATCAATTTCTTAGAAAATGGAAATTACTAAGCCAAAATAAATAAATAAAGCATAAACTAAAAGCAAACAGCTTGCCACATATATGTCCATTATGAATCTGACAATATTGCCTAGTTCAAAGGCCCAATCAAAAAATGTATTTCTCCTGCAATATAGTAGTATACAATGCACGTATGTGCATTTAATATCCGAAATGTTTACCTTGAATGGATGTGTAACAACCCGCATATTCAACGATTTTATATTTAAATGTTTTATTTAAATATAGCGTCGTTAGTCGGATTTTGGATCCGAAATGTTACTTTTTGCAAATGACCGAATTAGGACTCGAAACCACCTCCATTAAGTCCAAAATGACGTTTGCGATCTTTTTGAGTATAAGCTTTGATATGTTTGGAGTAAGTTGAATTTTGCTACTTTTTCTAGTTGGGTTTTGGGTTTGGGTTCAGCCCACTAGCTAACTAAATACCCTAGCTCAGCCCATCTCTTTCCATTCACTCATTTTCACCTCCAAACTTAAGCTAAAACTGAAAATGGGGGAAAAGAAGAGGAATTAGAAATTCCAAGCCCTAGTTTCTTCTTGCAACTTGAATTCTTGCTCCAAAATCAAAGAGAAGCTATTGGTAAGCCTCTTCTTCATCTTCTTCAACTCTTCTCCTCTTTAATTTCAGATGTTTCCTAAACCTAATTTGGGAAATATGTGTTTTTATTCTTAGATTGAAGCTTGTAGAGTTAAAGTGAAGAGTAGTTAGTCTCCTTCTTGTGTTTGTGCTTCTCATCTTTGTTTGTGCGTAAAAAGGTGAGTTTTGAACTCACATCTTTATCTCTTGATATCATGGGTGATGGGTATGAATTCCTATTACTTATTCATATGCATTTGGTTTTTGTTTGGATTGGTTTTATGAATATTCCAATTCTTGGGTTTCAAAGTCAAATTTTTATGAGCGTTCTCTTATGAATGTTTTGATCATGCTTTTCGAGGTGTATTGATGAGCATATAGGGCCGGGTTGTCGTTGGTATAAACCCTTAGTGCCATTAATCGTCCGATTGCAAAATTGGGAGAGATTTGCTCACCATTTGGGTAGGATGGAAACAACCCAGGTTGCAGGGTCGGCCGACCGAAGACCCTGTCCGGTCGACCGAACCTGTATCCCGAAAGTTTCCAGGATCAGGTCCGGTCGACCGAGCTCTGTAGCCGGCCGACCGACCAACTGCTGTTTTGCCTTTATTTGCTCATTTGATTGGTTTTCCAAATTTTATCGATTCAAGTTGGTTCTTAGTGGTTGTTATTGCATCTTTGGCTTTGATAACTTATTTTTGACTTTATTCACGGGTTTTCATAAATAATCCCTCTAAATCGTATTAAAAGCTCCCTTCTCCAATTCATAAATTCTATTTAAAACACACACAATTTCGCACTCCGAGCGAAGTGGGAGGAGAATTAAATGATTAGATAAAACGCGTGCAATGAACACGTGCGTTCATCTTTTCAATTAATTCCCAATCTATTCGTTTGAACGTTTTGACCTTTTGGTCTTGTTAACCGAAGAAACGAGGTAAACTTTGTTATGCTTTGAGTGTGAAATTAACTAACGGATAGTAAACCGTTTAGTGCGAACGAGTGGTTATGGGACTCATGTTACCACTTTTCGGATTCCTTTTTGAGAGTTATGACACATTCTGCCAGTTAGTGGTGTCCAATACTGGACCTCCGGACTTTCACCACTACGGTTTGTTGCCTTTGGGATAGTGTCTTCGGACTGTCTCCTTCAGGTTTGTTGCCTTCGGGTATGTTGCCTTCGGGTTTGTACCTTCGGGTTTGTTGCCCTAATAGTGTCGCTTTCGGAGTTGGTCTTTATGAGCCGCTCGGATGATATTTGGGTTTGGAGCCTTCGGGCTTATAGATCCTTATTTATACAGTACCGAGCTCGAGCAATCTTTTGTTTTCATTGATATGTATATTCCCTAGGTATCGCCCTTTGGTGTTGGTCTTTTTGAGCCGCACGATATGTAGCGATTACCTTATGGAACTTGTGTTACCTTCATTGGTATTTGTTATTGCCTTTTTGGCTTGTTTTGGGATATTCATATCCTTTGTTTGTTGTGTTGCCGATGATATGAGGCTTGTTAAGATATGATTCATCTTTTGTTAAATGATTGTGTTATCTCTTTTAGAGATATTTGTTATACATTGTGACCTTGCAGGTTATTGTTGTTCAGTTTATCTAACTGATTTGTTTAGCTAGACTGACCCGTGTATTTTATACTCGGGTCAGACCGAGATGTTTCAGGTTAGGTGCATTTGGGCTTAGCCTATTTTGCTTCCGCATGGACTATCCAGCTTGTTCCTTTTTGTTAAAGCTTTTTGTGTAGTCCTTTTTATTGTAACTCTGATATATGTATTCATCTGGATTCGTCTGTGTATAGTGGTTTGCCACACCACTTGACATGTATTATTTTGTATACTCTGTTATGTATCAGTATACGTGTATATGATGATCTACTGTTCTGTGATGTAGATTACATTTGAATTGTCATATTCTGTTCTGATAGATCCTCCAACCACCTATGGTTTTATTTTAAGTATTCATTGGATATGTCGATCTGTTTGGTATGACTATTGTCGATGTATTCAATAGATAGTTAGAGCAAAGCTATAGATGGTCGCTCCTAACCAGCCTTATTCTCCGTGTTAGTTGACGGCATTACTCTGTAGTGTCCTTGGCTAGCGTGTGTATGGATGTGAGGCGTCACAGCGTGGTATTAGAGACGAGTTTAGAACAAAATAAGATAAACAAAGAATAGATGCACATATTACGATACGTCAAAATGTATAAGTGATACAAATCTTTGAACCATCGTGTCTCTCTATCCCTTCTGTGCCTTAGTGGTAGATAAGATGTGGGAATATGTCTAGGAATGCATTTTGTTCCGTAGTATTCCGCATTTGAATTAATGATATCTACCTTGTGAATAATCTTGTTCTTATCTTACTTTCAGCTTATGGCTGGAAGAGGCAGGGGACGGCGTTCGGATGCTTGGCAATCCAGTGGCTCACATCCGGATGGCGTTTATATGTCTGCTGATCAGTTTTTGGAGTTGTTTAGGAGCACTCAGCCTCCAGTTCCTCCTCGAGTTTCTCCACCTCGCAAGTCTGCCTTTGCACGTCTGTGCAGTGATTTTTCTCATCTGGGAGGAAAGCCGTTTAAGGGCTCCGAGTCTGTTCTTGAAGTCCAAGCTTGGTTTCGCACGTGCGAGCGTATTTTCTCTCGCATGGATCTTTCTGACCATGATAGAGTTCTTGTAACTTCTAGCTTATTACAAGAGCGTGCTCTTGATTGGTATGAGCTTCTTGTAGCCGAAATTGACGAGTCTACTCTTTCTTGGACTCAGTTTAGGGAGCGATTTGAACTCAAGTTCTGCCTGAATCTGAAAAAGTTTTATTGACCCGTCGCTTCCTTGAGTTGAAGCAAGGGAAATCTTCCGTTTCTGAGTATGTTGCATCATTCGAGGCTTTATCTAAGTATGGTCTTGAATTCATTAGCACTTCTTATAAGAAGAATTTGAAGTTTGTTTCTAGTCTTAAGAAGTATCTTAAGAAGTCTTTGTTGCTCCAGCTTGAGCTTTCTTTTGAGGAGTTGGTGGATTCTGCGCTTCATCTTGAAGCCGTCGAGAAGGAGTGTGATAGTGGTGATGATGTTGAGGTTTCAAAGAACCCCAACAAGAAGCCGTTTCCATTCCAGAACTCCAGGTCTTTTCCTTCTAAGAAGAAGAAGACTGGTGGTTCTAGTTCTCAGCCTCAGTCTTCTGGAACACCTTTCGTTCGGAAGTATTTCAATTGGGTTCTCCTGATCATATGATTCGAGCTTGTTCCAAGCCTCTCTTCTGCCGTTATTGCAAGAAGGAAGGACATAATGTTTCCACTTGCCCTATTGTTCCTACTGGTGCCAAGTCTAGCAAGCTTTATGCTGTTAAGGATTCTGAAGGTCCTTCTCAGCCTAAAGGTATATCTCCATCTATTTTGGAAGGTTCTATTTTATTTCATGATTATAGTATACGAGTTCTTTTCGATACGGGTGCTTCACATTCTTTCGTATCAAAAAAGCTCGTTGATGATTTATCTTTGGATGTTTCTTGTTTGGTTACTTCTTTAAGGATTACGAATCCTATTGGGGGATCCGCGACCCTTAGTATGCTTTGTAATGATGTTGAGATTGTTTTATGTGGCTTTTCTTTCGTGCGAATCTGCATGTTATATCTTGTCTGGGATTTGATATGATTTTGGGAATGGACTGGTTAATGAGATATGATGCCAGGATTATTTATTCGGAGAGAATTTTGTATCTTCGATATCCGGATTATCCTACTCAGTTATCTCTTGTTCTTCGGGATGTGGATAATTCCAAAATGGCTTTATGTTCTCTTAACTCGCGAGATGATGATGATATATCTCGTATTCCTATTGCTTGTGACTTTTCTGATGTTTTTGAACCTGTTTCGGGTTTGCCACCCAAGCGGGCAATTGAGTTCCGCATTGATATCATTTCAGGCGTGCAGCCAGTTAGTCGTCCTCCCACGAGGATGTCTACAAAGGAAAATGAGGAACTCAAGAAGCAGCTTTTAGAGCTTGAGTCCAAACAGTTGATTCAGTCCAGTTTTTCTCCGTGGGGATCCACGGTCGTCTTCGTGAAGAAATCCGATGGAACTCTTAGGCTTTGCATAGACTATCGCAAGCTTAACGAGTTAACCATCAGGAATAGGTATCCATTGCCTAGGATCGATGATATGTTCGATCTATTGAGTGGTGCTAAAGTCTTTTCTCAGCTTGACCTTGCCACCGGTTTTCATCAGTTACGAGTCGCGGAGGATAGCATACCTCTTACCGCTTTCCGCACTCGTTATGGTTCTTTTGAGTGGCTCGTTATGCCGTTCGGGTTGACGAACGCTCCTGCTTTCTTTGTTGATCTCATGAATCGAGTATTCCGGGAATCTCTCGATAAGTTCGTCCTTGTCTTCATTGATGATATCCTTATTTATTCTAAGTCTGAAGCTGAGCATGCTAATCACTTGAGAATTGTCTTGAGTACTCTTCGTCATCATCAGCTTAGAGCCAAATTCTCCAAGCGCCATTTTTGGGAGAATAAGGTTAAGTTCTTAGGCCATGTTGCATCTTTCGATGGCATTTCTGTCGATCCCTCAAAGATCGAAGCCATCCAAAATTGGAAGAGGCCTGAGAATGTTCATGAGATTCGTAGTTTCATTGGATTGGCGGGTTATTACCGTCGATTCATTAAGGATTTTTCCCATGTTGTGCTTCCACTCACCAGCCTTACTCGGAAAGGAATTCATTTTATTTGGTCCGATAAGTGTGAAGCTTCCTTTCAGACATTGAAGGAACTTCTCACTAATGCTCCTATTTTGGTGGTTCCCGAGGGGAATCATGATCTTGTTGTCTACACCGATGCTTGTGGCAGTGGTCTCGGTGTTGTTCTTATGCAGATGGATCGGGTAGTTGCTTATGCTTCCAGGCAATTGCGTCCAAATGAAGTTCGCTATGCCACTCATGATCTTGAGTTAGCCGCCATTGTCTTTGCCTTGAAGATTTGGCGACACTATTTATTGGGCGAGCGCTTCATTCTCTATACCGATCATAAATCTTTGAAGTATTTGTTCACTCAGAAGGAACTCAATATGAGACAACAGCGTTGGCTCGAGTTTCTTGCTTCCTTTGACTTTGATATCTAGTATATCCTTGGTAAGGGTAATCGTGTTGCTGATGCGTTTAGTCGCAAACATTCGGTTGTTATTTCCATGATGCTTGTCGAATGGGATATTCTTGAGACTCTATCTTTTTGTGAAATTCGTGATCGAGGTTCATCTTCTGATTCTCCTATTCTATTATTTAGTTTGGGAGCTCGACCCATTTTATTGGATCGTATTGTCGATGCTCAACGGCATGATCCTGATTTGTTGCATCTTATTCAGATTTGCGAGTCTGGATCCTGTGATGAAGCGTAGCAGGATTTCAACATTGATTCTCATGGGTGTCTTCGCAAGAAGAACCGTCTTTTTGTGCCTTATAATTTTGCACTTAGGCATGACTGTCACCGTTCTAAGTATACCATTCATCTTGGTAGTAGTAAGATGTATGCCGATATGTGTCGTCTTTATTATTGGGAAGGCATGAAATGCGATGTGGCGAGTTATGTGAGTAACTGCATAACTTGTCAGCGTATTAAGGCCGAACATCAGCATCCTTCGGGTCTTCTTCAGCCTCTAGAGATTCCATTGTGGAAATGGGATCAGATTTCTATGGATTTCATTGACGGCCTACCTCGTTCGAGATCAGGCCATTCTAGCATTTGGGTTATTGTTGATCGCCTCACTAAGTCTGCTCATTTTGTTCCTATTAAGTCTAATAGGACTGCTTCACATTTGGCTAAGTTATATGTCAAAGAAATCGTGAGACTTCACGGTGTTCTTAGTTCTATTGTGAGTGACCGTGATCCTTTATCCACGAGTCATTTTTGGCAAAGTCTTCAGCAAGCTTTGGGAACAAAGCTTAATTTTAGTACAGCTTATCATCCGCAGTCCGACGGATAGACTGAACGGGTGAATCGTATCTTGGAAGATCTTCTATGTATTTGTATTTTTGATTTCGGTGGTAGTTGGGAGGATCGTCTACCTCTTGTAGAGTTCTCCTACAATAATAGTTTTCAGTCTAGTATCGGTATGGCTCCTTTCGAAGCTTTATATGGAAGGCCATGTCGATCACCTTCTTGTTGGTTGGAATCTGGGGAGAAGCTTATTCTTGGTCCAGATTTTGTTCGTGATTCTTTCGAGAAGATTGATCTTATTCGGTTGAGAATGAAAGAGGCACAGAGCCGCCAGAAGTCCTACGCGGACAACCATAGGAAGCCTCTCGAGTTCTCGATTGGTGATCTTATCTTTATTCGTGTTTCTCCTTTGAAAGGGGTGATGCATTTTAGTACGACTGGGAAATTGGCTCCTCGCTTCATAGGACCATTTTCTATTACTGAACGTATTGGCCCTGTGGCTTATAGAGTTTCACTTCCATCTCATTTATCTGGCATTCATGACGTGTTTCACGTCTCTCAACTTCGGAAGTGTCTTCGGGAGTCGGATTCTGTTATTGATTCTCTTGATTTTCAAGAGCTTGAGGTCTCACCGGACTTATCTATTGTACAGCAGCCTATTTGCGTACTTGACACGGAGGTGCGACACATTCGAAACAAGGACGTGCCGCTCGTTAAAGTTCAATGGTCCGCTAATCCCAATGACTGTACTTGGGAAACCAGAGAGTATATCGAGCGACCTTATCCGGGTTTTCTATCTTTGCTTGGGAATGGTGAGAATATCTTTTCGTCTCAAGTTTATTTCCTTTTCTTTTGAATGTTGTATGTATGCAGTTGTTACAAATATCATCTCTAGGAATTGCGGGGACAGAATTTTGTAAGGAGGGGAGATCTGTAACAACCCGCATATTTAACGATTTTACATTTAAATGTTTTATTTAAATATAGCGTCGTTAGTCTGATTTTGGATCCGAAATGTTACTTTTTGCAAATGGCCGAATTAGGACTCGAAACCACCTCCATTGAGTCCAAAATGGCGGTTGCGATCTTTTTGAGTATAAGCTTTGATATGTTTGGAGTAATTTGAATTTTGCTACTTTTTCTAGTTGGGTTTTGGGTTCGGGTTCAGCCCACTAGCTAACTAAATACCCTAGCTCAGCCCATCTCTTTCCATTCACTTATTTTCACCTCCGAACTTAAGCTAAAACTGAAAATGGGGGAAAGGAAGAGGAATTAGAAATTCCAAGCCCTAGTTTCTTCTTGCAACTTGAATTCTTGCTCCAAAATCAAAGAGAAGCTATTGGTAAGCCTCTTCTTCATCTTCTCCAACTCTTCTCCTCTTCAATTTCAGATGTTTCCTAAACCTAATTTGGGAAATATGTGTTTTATTCTTAGATTGAAGCTTGTAGAGTTAAAGTGAAGAGTAGTTAGTCTCCTTCTTGTGTTTGTGCTTCTCATCTTTGTTTGTGCGTAAAAAGGTGAGTTTTGAACTCACATCTTTATCTCTTGATATCATGGGTGATGGGTATGAATTCCTATTACTTATTCATATGCATTTGGTTTTTGTTTGGATTGGTTTTATGAATATTCCAATTCTTGGGTTTCAAGTCAAATTTTTATAAACGTTCTCTTATGAATGTTTTGATCATGCTTTTTGAGGTGTATTGATGAGCATATAGGGCCGGGTTGTCGTTGGTATAAACCCTTAGTGCCATTAATCGTCCAATTGCAAAATTGGGAGAAATTTGCTCATCATTTGGGTAGGATGGAAACAGCCCAGGTTGCAGGGTCGGCCGACCGAAGACCCTGTCTGGTCGACCGAACCTGTATCCCGAAAGTTTCCAGGATCAGGTTCGGTCGACCGAGCTCTGTAGCCGGCCGACCGACCTGCTGCTGTTTTGCCTATTTTTGATCATTTGATTGGTTTTCCAAATTTTATCGATTCAAGTTGGTTCTTAGTGGTTGTTATTGCATCTTTGCCTTTGATAACTTATTTTTGACTTTATTCACGGGTTTTCATAAATAATCCCTCTAAATCGTATTAAAAGCTCCCTTCTCCAATTCAAATTCTATTTAAAACACACACAATTTCGCACTCCGAGCGAAGTGGGAGGAGAATTAAATGATTAGATAAAACGCGTGCAATGAACACGTGCGTTCATCTTGTCAATTAATTCCCAATCTATTCGTTTGAACGTTTTGACCTTTTGGTCTGGTTTACCGATGAAACGAGGTAAACTTTGTACTGCTTTGAGTGTGAAATTAGCTAACGGATAGTAAACCGTTTAGTGCGAACGAGTGGTTATGGGACTCACGTTACCATTTTTTGGATTCCTTTTTTAGAGTTATGACACATTCTGCCAGTTAGTGGCGTCCAGTACTGGGCCTCCGGAGCTTCACCACTACGGTTTGTTGCCTTTGGGATAGTGTCTTCGGACTGTCTCCTTCAGGTTTGTTGCCTTCGGATATGTTGTCTTCGGGTTTTTTGCCCTAATAGTGTCGCTTTCGGAGTTGGTCATTATGAGGCTCGGGTAATATTTGGGTTTGGAGCCTTCGGGCTTATGGATCCTTATTTATACAGTGCTGAGCTCGAGCAATCTTTTGTTTTCATTGATATGTATATTCCCTAGGTATCGCCCTTCAGTGTTGGTCTTTTTGAGCCGCACGATATGTAGCGATTACCTTGTGGAACTTGTGTTACCTTCATTGGTATTTGTTATTGCCTTTTTGGCTTGTTTTGGGATATTCATATCCTTTGTTTGTTGTGTTGCCGATGATATGAGGCTTGTTAAGATATGATTCATCTTTTGTTAGATGATTGTGTTATCTCTTTTAGAGATATTTGTTATACATTGTGAACTTGCAGGTTATTGTTGTTCAGTTTATCTAACTGATTTGTTTAGCTAAACTGACCCGTGTATTTTATACTCGGGTCAGACCGAGATGTTTCAGGTTAGGTGCATTTGGACTTAGCCTATTTTGCTTCCGCATGGACTATCCAGCTTGTTCCTTTTTGTTAAAGCTTTTTGTGTAGTCCTTCTTATTGTAACCCTGATATATGTATTCATCTAGATTCGTCTATGTATAGTGGTTTGCTATACCACTTGACATGTATTATTTTGTATACTCTGTTATGTATCAGTATATGTGTATATGATGATCTACTGTTCTGTGATGTATATTACATTTGAATTGTCATATTCTGTTCTGATAGATCCTCCAACCACCTATGGTTTTGTTTTAAGTATTCATTGGATATGTCGACCTGCTTGGTATGACTATTGTCGATGTATTCAATAGATAGTTAGAGTAAGGCTATAGATGGTCACTCCTAACCAGCCTTATTCTCCGTGTTAGTTGACGGCATTACTCTTTAGTGTCCTTGTCTAGCGTGGGTATAGAGGTGGGGCGTCACAGGATGTGTGTTTTAAGTGCAAAATGTTTTTGCACTCACAATATATTTCAAGTTGTTTTGCTAGTGATATAGATGACATTGTAAAATTCCTTTGGTGATAGTCGGAAAGGTTGTTGAGATTCCATTAACGAATGCGTGTAATTTTGGAATTTTAAATACAACATGTAAATTATGTTGATTGAATTTTCTTTCTTAATAGTAAACACACGTATGTAGTGTGATTAGGGAAAGATCTGTACTCACTAAGAAGTTTTAATAGTTTCCTGTTTCAGAGGAAACTGGAATGTCAAATAAGTGTTTTGTATGATACTTGTGAAGTGTGATTGATATAATATAAAGTTGATGACACATACTATATTTGCATGGTGCAATGTAGTTTGTGGTCGCAGCATCATCTCAACAGAGGAAAAAAGAAGATAACTCTACTAAAGTGGTTTGTGAATCCATTTGGTGCTAACGTGACCAACCCAGAGAGCAGTCTTCCAAGCCCTCGGACTATATAAGCCACTGGATTGGGCCAATAAAATATTTTTTTTATAAGAATCGGTTTGGGCCAATAAAATAAACTTTTTTTTTTTGTAAGAATTAGTTAATATACAAATTGTAAAAAAATGATTTGCCAATTAATGTGTAGTTTGATGGTAAGTGAATTGAAATAGGGTTAGGCTATGTATTAGAAGTGGTATGAGACAATAATTTAGTTTTTATTTTTATTTACTTTCTAAATTAAAATATGTCGCAGATTCAAATTGAAATATAAGCTTGAACAACCAATCATTTGGATCTGCCTTGGGTGTTAAATATATTCAAAACCCTTTAGCACTATGAATAGATCATTTAAAAATGTTCAGCACACTAAACGGTGAAGATCTTTAGTGCTAAATGAGTTTTTAAAAAGAGAGAATTAGTGAAAATGACAAACTTTGAAAAAAAATTGGGCCGAAGGACATGAAGTTTTATTCTTAGGCTGAAGGACAAATACTAGTTATATTGGACATTATATTCAACTTTTGCACTATACAAAATGCTAGTTATAACTAGCATTATATTCAGTTTTACACTATACAAAATACTACTTATAACCAGCATTGTCCTTGAGACAAAAAAATAAATGCTGTCCTTCAACCTAATTTTTTTTTAATTTTGTCCTTGTGTCTATTTCCTGTTTTAAAATTTTGTTTAGTGTCAGGTTTTCAATATGGAATATTAACCATAAATCATAAAGTTTGAATTTTGAATCGAACTTGGATTTAAATATAAATTTCCTGTTCAAGAAAATTATATTTAATTATAATTATGCATACATGCATGCATCCTGCCAAATTTTTTTCACTGTATTTAAAAATGTAAAAACATTGATTCTTCTTTTGTAATTGCGAATCAAATATATGTTTCAAATTTTTTACCTTTTTCCTTTTTTTTGAACTTGGTTCTTTTAATTGTTTTACTATACCTCTCCATATAACAAACTGTACGAAAATATTTACGACTTGGGTCTAAAAAAAATAAAAATGCTACAAAATTAAAGTGCAACAGCCCGCAATATCAAGCCCAAGCTCAAACCTAAAATACTCAGCCTGGCTACAAGCTCCTAAAATTCAAAATAAAATTCTATTTTTGTAATTTGCTAGACCTCCTAACATTCCTTTTCTGCACTACTTTCCGAAACTCAATAATGGCGGATCGAAAGAGCATAAATAATACTCTTCAATTCACCTCTTCCGCTTAACTTCTTGTCAATTCTACAAAAAGAAACCCATCTATTCTTTGCACAAGATAGTCATGAAGCTAAAAAAACTCACATATGGCAACTAACCACTAAAAGAGATATAGATTTGTATCAGATCAGAGTAGATCTGGTAGATCTGGCAAAAGTTGCAGCCATCGGTAACATGCATGCTCTCTATGATTGTTCTTGAGCCAATCCTCCTGCTAAAGATAATTTCTCCAAATTCTCCCCCTTATTTTAGCATTGTGCCTCAAAGTAACAATTATTGGTAGAAATTTGTTTTACAGGATGAAAAGATCCGCTGTTAACCCGCCTTTTGGCAAAGCCGTAAATAAGCGGATTTAACTAATCGATTGCTCGGTTGTCAAGGCCGGAATACGATGGTTTCGACTCGACTGAATGGATAGACGATCAATCACAGACGATAAACATGGTTATGAGGCCAGCACACACAGTTGTTGATGGGAAAAAAGTTCGAAATGCTTGGAATACGAGTTTCGACAAAAGTTGAGTTGCAACGAGTTTCTTAGAGTTTGCTTCGAGTCATGCTTGATGTTGCTTCGGGTTTTCAAGCTGCCTTCTTCAAGTCATTTGCAAGCCTACTCCGAGTCACTCAGGTCGACACATTTTCTTGGATTTAACAACTTACTTTGGGTCGGCATCCTCCAGTCTTCAGGTCGGCACGAATGAAGGGGTCGACATTGAATGGGTGGATGGGATCAGCATGTTGGAGTTTAGTGTGGATCGACATGTTGGAGTGGATTGGCATGTTGGAGTCTGGGGTGGATCGACATGTTGGAGTCTGGGTTTTGGATCGGCATTTTTTCCCTTTGACTCGGGTCGGTAGTACATGTTTCCCGGGTCGGCTACGTGTGAACTTCAGGTCGGCTATTGAAAATAAAGGAGGTTCAGCCACAGGGAATATGTTTGAGTCATGGACGATCATGCTTCGGGCCAGTGCTATGTTTACTACTGGTCAGAAAAACTCCAACAAGGGATCGGTCGTAGTGATGGATTTTGGATCGACTATGGTATTGTTGGGTCCGGACCACTCAGGAAACTGAGTAACTAGGCTTTTGCCTATAAATACAACAGACGGGCTTCAGAAAAAAGACCTTCACGCTGCTTCCATTCTTCTTCTTCATTAAGGCTACTCTACCATTATTGTTTTGAAAACTCCAAATTGTAACTTTAATTGATTTTGATATCAATAAAAAGGAAATTTCCAGAGCGGGTGTAGGCCTGAGTCAGCCGAAGCACTATGAATCCTCTGTTTTTACTGCTTTCTTTTTAATTTTTGCTGCTCTTCATATTTATACTCTCTACATACGCTCCATCTGTTACTTATGACTGTTAGTTGGTGCATTCTTCGACGATTGGGTGTTAGTGACCAATTTTGACGCTAACATTTTGGTGCTTTCACTGAGAAAACCAACACCCGCTAAACCAGACTTGGAGTTCAAATTTAGAAAGCTAAAGGATTGGATCTAGGAGAAACCATGGTTAGGCCATCGACGATGAGACCAGTGATGGAAAGAAGCAATCAAGAAGGAAATCAAGAGGCCTCCTTTGGAGTTGGATCAAATCAGGCATCCATCTACATCACTAGGGACGAGATGCAGTGTTTATCAGCGGATTTTCTATCGCATTAGAAAACCGTCGAAAAATTTCAAAATAAAAATAACCACAAGCGCACGGGGTACTATTGAAGTACGTGGCGTGTAAGGGTCGATCCGTAGGGAACTGATGATTTTAAAATTCTATCCAATCAAATTAAACCAAAGTTGATAGAAAGTTTAGCTAGAGAATTAACTAACTAACTAAAAGAGAAGCAAATATAAAAGTTAAGTGACAATTTAGAGAATAAATTCACTCTTTAGATCATGTAGTTCAACACATATGAAAGCATGATCTCTCTTTTTTGGTCATAAATGAGTTTAAATGATGTGTTTATCATAAGTATGGCTCATTTGTACTATTAATTAGCTCAACATAAGCAATCAAACTATAACACAACCTTTAAACCACTTCCTAACTCTCATGAAAATGACAACAAAGTTGAAAATGAAATCTATTTTAAGTATGACCTATTAACTATTAATTAGAAATATAGACCATCAAATTTGAATTTCAAATCACTTTCTTATTCCATAATCATATTTTGATGAAGAGGCATTTGTGTTAGTGATTGTTAAGCATAGCCTATTTGGTGTCAACAATATAGGCTATCAAATTCAAAACAAAAACAACTAATTAAACTACTTCAAGCATTGTCTTTAAGCACAAAAAGAGAGCTATAATTATCAAAAAGTTGAAGCTACATGATTAGAGAGCTTCATTACCCCCTAAATTGAAGGGGTTTAGCCTCTCATATTTGTCATTAAAACAACAAATGTAGCTTGCAACATGAGAGAAAAAGAAAAGGAAAAAGAAAGCAAGATAAAGAAAAACTATTCTACTTGCATGAAAAATAAATCTACACTACAACATGAAAGTAAATAAGCATGAAAAGGAAAAGAACATGTATTGAAGTTGCAAAAAAAAATTACATAAAGAGAAATGGCTATGAAAAGAAAGAAGAGAGCTTGGTTTTATTTTGAGCCTAAAACTAACTAAAGAGAGACTAACTAAGAGGGAGATGTTACATGAAACATATGGGTATTTATACATGTATGAAACTCTAATTCATATTTTTGGGGAATGCCCAAAATGCCCTTGAGGTTGTGTGGCCACCAAGTAATCATTAGCATGTCATAATCCCCCACTTAAATGTGCATGAAGCTTAATTGCCTTTAGCATATGCATTAGCTCCTAATTGAAAATCAAGGTAAGTGGGTAGGTGAGATCCTCCATGTTCTTCACTTTGAATTATTTTCATCTTCATTCTTTTGTATCTTCTTTGTGCATGCATATTTCATCATAAAACCACTTGTAAAATTCACCAAATTTCCTACAAAACAACATAGAAAATTCCAAGTAAATTTTCACAATTTAATAAATGCACAAAAATGACCATTTTACCCCTCTTTGAAGATGAATATGTGACAATTTGAAAATAATTTGAATTTTGGTTTAAACAAGTTAAAATACCCAATATGATCATTTATTCAATTTAAATAGATTAAATATGGTGGTAAAAATATGCACATTTACATGCACATCATGCAGGTCATGATGAATTCCATGTAAGAGCAGTTGATGAAAAGACAAGAGGAAATAATGCACACCCTTCTCAGACAATTTGAACAAGCAAGAGCTGCAGGAGCTCGGATCCATGAAGCTGGATCAGAAGGACTCAACCGGCAAGTAGATGGAGTTATCTAGCAGGTGGCAGCCCCTGATCAGCAAACATCTATCAATCCGGACGGGCCTAGACTTGGGCGCATACCACTAGGTAATGCTGGACCAATCCATGAAGGAATACCAGATGTCACTATGCAGCCCGACACCAACAGGAATACAGGAGTGTGTGATGAGGAGTATATACCAGAATTCCCTCAAGGACTTAGAGGGCAGTTAGGAAATGGAGATGGAGGCAACCTTGGAAGATAACACTGGGTTAGCTGACATTATCAAGCGAACAATTCATGGAGGTCTGACAAGCAGGAATCTAGAGGGAGTAACAAAAGTCCGTTTAACCATAACATCAGGATGGTTAGGAATCTACCTGATTTCAAACTGCCCACTTTGAAAATATACAACGGTAAGACGGATCCCACTGACCACCCGATGAGGTACAAAAGACATATGGAAGTGCTGGGGGCATCAAACGAGGTTATGGCCTGGTGTTTCCACTTGTACTTGACAAATATAGCTGCTATGTGGTTTAGACAGCTGGAAGATAGATCTATTAGAACATGGACAGAACTGGTGGATAGGTTAAAACAGTTTCGAGTTCACATAAAAAGGCCGAAAAATGTGATGACACCGACATCGGTTAAGCAGAGGACAGATGAATCGCTCAGAGCTTTCTTAACTCGGTTTAATGTAACAGTTGCTTCGGCGGATCGGCCGGATCCATCAATGGTCCTGATGGCGGCGTTGTCAGAAGTTAGGGATGATTCGGAATTCAAAGTATTGTTGAAACGGGATCCACCAATGGATCTCGGGGAATTCTTTCACGAAGCCGAGAGATTTCTCCGATAAGAGGATGCATGTTTGGATACGAGATCAAAGAAAGTAAACATGGTTAAGGAGGAGAACAATCCAGTGAAAGCCTGTGTAAAGATAAGGATAAAGGGAAGTGGAAGTTGGATAACGAATCTGGCTGTGCAAGGATGCGTTAGGGAGAACCAAAATTCTCTACTTACACAGGATTGAATGAAACATTGGAGCAGATATTCATGGAAACTCAGGATCGCCTTCCTTATCGAAGACCGGCAAAGAGGGAATCTTCGAAATGCGAGAGGGAATTAGGAAGGCACTATCTCTTTCATGACCTGGATGGACATGATACCAACAGCTGAATGCACTTAAAAGATATAATTGAGGAGCATGTAAGGAATGGTCAGTTACAACAATACGTCGGAACTCGAAATGCAGTAGTGGAATAGGAGCAGCCACTGCCTACCTCAAACGACGATGGCACGAGGCCTAGGAATGGTAGTCGATTTGTCATCAACTAAACATGATGGTTTGGAATAAGTAACAAACTTAGAGCAAAGAGCTAAATCACTTACTCATGTATGGGGACTGAGATAACCTCTAGGCATGCTCTGAGATGATGGTAGACCGTAACGCTCTGGTTTATGAAATCTATTTTTTCTTTTTGTCTTTGACACTTGCTTTTTCTGCTTTGGTTTTGGAGTTTGGTTTGAACTTCCGATTTTTTTTGTTTTCTGATTTGGATTCTGGTTTGGACGTTTGTCTTTTGGTTGGATTTTTGATATGGGTTTCTGGTTTGATGTGGATTGCAGATTAGATCAGCATTTTTTCCCTTTGTGGTTTGGATTTTTGATATGGGTTTCTGATTTGATCTGGATTGCAGTTTGGATTTTGGTTTGAATGTTTGTTGGAGTCTGGTGTGGATTGGCATGTTGGAGTAGACCAGCATGTTGGAGTGTAGGGTAGATCGTCATGTTGGAGTTTGGGTTTTGGATTGGCATTTTTCCCTTTGCCTCAGTTCGGCAGTACATGTTCCCCTGGTCGGCTACGTGTGAACTTCAGGTCGGCTATAGGAAATAAAAGAGGTTCGGCCATAGGGACTATGATTCGAGTCATGGACGATCATGCTTCAGGCCAATGCTATGTTTACTTCGGGATGGCAAAACTCCAACAGGGTCGTAGTGATGGGTTTTGGATTGGCTATGGTATTGATGGGCCCGAACCACTCAAGAAAAAGGATCTTCACGCTGCTTCCATTCTTCTTCTTCATTAAGGCTATTCTGCTATTATTCTTTTGAAAACTTCAGATTGTAATTGTAATTGATTCTGATATCAATAAAAAGGAAATTTCTGAAGTGGACATAGACTAGAGTCAGCCGAACTACTATGAATCCTCTGTTTTTACTGCTTTCTTTTTAATTTTACCGCTCTTCATATTTATACTATCTACATACACTCCATTTGTTACTTGTGACTGTTAGTTGGTGCTTTCATCGACGATTAGGTGTTATTGACCAATTTTGGCGCTAACATCTATTGTCATATTTCATTCTAGAATTTAACCTTTATCCGAATGTATTGTTTGTATGTCTAAGATTAAGATTTATGTAACAAAAAGATTTAATACAATAGATGGAATAGTTCATACCAGAGAAAACACAGTGGGGTCAGAGTAGGCTCTTTGCATGATCGTAAACAACGGCCACCAAACTAGTAAGCCCCATCGTAACCAGTCTAAGAATCTTTGTCTGCGAAGTTATTATATTCCGATTTGGATGATTTAATTTTGACAATATCATAGATCTGTTTGCAAATGATGATTTCCGAATGTTGTTGATCATGAAATATACAGTTATTCCTCTCTTTTCAAATTGCCAAAATGCAAGTTGAAAATAAGATCTTTGCAAACATTGTTACTTTTGCATTTTTTTTGAGAACCAAGAGGTTGTATTTTCAATTTCATTATGGATGTTTAATATTGAACATATGATGCTGGCCACTTAAGTTTAATTCTGCACCATTTTCAAATTAAAGCATTGTAAATACACTGATAGAAAAGATGATCTACTTCTGCATCAATTCGAGGACACATCACACATTTATAATCAATGTTGACACACCTTTATATGAGACACTGTTTTGTAGGTAAATAGCTGCAAATAACTTTGTAAAACAAACAACCATTTTGGAAATATCAATATTATGCAATACTAAATCATCCCATGCCACCTTACAAAATCTTTGCCCAGTGCTTTCCTATACAGATTTAAACCTATAATTTCCATTTTGATTACACATCCATATCCATTGATTTCCCACTTCCTTCCTATGTATTATGATCTTTTCAATATCCTCCTTCATTGGTCATGGGAAACTAACTCTATTAACCCTTGATTGACTTCAACTGTAATGTCGCTGACTAACATCTGTTCACCTCTAGTACGCTTCATGGTTTCCATTCCAAGTTTGTTGATCGGTCTACCACCTTAGAGACACGGGTCATACCGTACAACATTGTGCTTTCCATCGACAATCGTTTTGCAGCACATTTGAATGCCTTATTATCATTTTGATAGCTCAATTAATCCTTCATATTTGGAGTTTTCAAATTCATAGCGGACAAAACATGCGTAAATACTTGATTGGAAATTCTTCTTGCCTTATCTCCAAGTTGAACATATGTCTACTCTGTTAAAAACTCCTTCGAAGTAGATCTTAAATTTCTCATTCTGCATTCTAAGCCCTTTTACCCCATAAATACATCTGAAAACCACCTTTATAGCCTCGGCACATGTTCTACCAGCTTTAGCAAAAATCAAGATATTGTCAGCATATATAATATATGACATTTTGTTTGCCGATTAAATAGTCGACGTAATGAGCCCTTCCCTCATTTTTTGCTCCATCAAATATGGAGATGATGGGTCACCTTGTCTTAACCTGTTAGAACTTTGATAAAACCCATATGGACATCCTCGGTTCATGATGGAAAACCTCGACATTCTAATCATTTTTTCAATCATTTTGATCTATTTACTTCTTAAATTCATTCCATATATCGTGTGTGTTACAAAAGATTGATTCACAGAGTCGTAGGCTTCTCTTTGATCAACCCATATTATGATTACTGACCCCATCGAACCCTCTGACAGCCTTATATGTCAGCAAAATTTTATCTTATATAGATCTATTTTGTATGGATGCACATTGGATCTCCAAAATTAAGTTATCCATGAAAAATTTGAGCCTGTTACACATCGATATAGCCATAATTTTGACGTTGTAATACAATATGGGCCTATGTCCTTAATTTATTTGGCATACAGTCCTCAGAATAAGAATGTATAAATGTGTGGTTACACTCCCTCAGTAATTACCATCTTGGAAGCTAGCATTAAGAGCTACTAAGATAAGACCATCTGGGCCTAGGGCTAAACCATCCTTAACAATAAAAATAATTTATTTTGTCTCGCATAGTTCAAATTGATCATTAAGGATTTTTTTTACCATATTCTGACATGATACTCTAACAAACAACTCTAGGCGACTTGATTTAATGACGTTGATTGGAAAGTCTCGTGTAATATTCGATTGTTTTATCTACAAAATCCAGTTGACTGTGAAAATTCTCCAACTACAGTGGCGATTCTCAATCAATTGTTTCTGCTTCTTTTATTTGACATCTTCGCATGAAAGAGGAGGTAGCTTCCATCGAAGAGTAACCAATCACACTTGAACTTCTGCCTCGATACAAATACTCTAGTTGCAGTGCAATCTCTGATTTTCTCTTCATTTCCAAAAGCATTTTTTTGGTTCCTCGTCGTGATTTTGTTTAACTTTCCGTCGGTACTCCCCACACTTATCCTAGTAATATTGGACCTTCTATATTATTTTTATCTCTACTCCAGCTTCTTAGAGATTCTTTGACTGCTTTTTGCTTTTTTATCAAACAATACTTCAGTCTCCCAACTACATGCACACTCTAACCCTCCTGAAACATACATATACACTTACATACATGTACACGCACATATACATGAAATTCTGTTTGAACACAATATATTAATACAAATGATGACACCTGATATCTAAACATTAGGTCTTCCCCTGAATTTAACTTTTATGCAAGGATAAAAAGATCTAATGGTTCAGATCTATTATATCATAAATTATATTTTATTTTGTGTTCAAATAGCCATATGTGTATGTGTATATATATATATATATATGTATGTGTATGTGTGTGTGTGTGTGTGTATATATATATATATATACACGGACAAGGATAAGCTACACTTCGCTTTTGCTACACCTCGAATCCCTCTTATTTTAACCATGGCTTATGAATTAAATAATACAGTGAAGTGACAGAAGAAGAAAAGAATACTTATTTGAATAGGAATATTTGGTCGAAATCAGGATGATTCGAGGTGTAGCAAAAATGAGGTGCAGCTGATCCTTTCGTGTACGTGTGTGTGTATGTAACAACCCTGATTTTGGAGATTACCTGTTAATATTAAATTATAACGGTGGTTATAATTTAATATTATAAATTAAGATAAAATTGGAGATTTTAAATTGTTTATTTGGAATAAACAGTGAATTTTAGAAACTAAAATGAGAAAAATAAAGTTTGGAACTTTATTTTATTTGTTTGGGTTAATAATAAATGGAAAATAGTTTTTATTTAGAGAAAATACAATAATTGTATTAATTATTGCCAATTACTTCTTCTAATAATTTTTAAAGAAGTATTTGATTTTTAAAAGCTGTTTAGTCAAATAAAAAAGTGGAAATTGATTCAAAATGAATTTTAATTATAAATTTTGGTTTAGAATGGTTAGTTATATTTTTCTAAGCAAGAAAAATATTTTTGTGGAATTTTAGAAGTTAAAAATAATGTTTTGTCCATTTATTTGTGAAAATTGTGTATTTTTGTAAAATAAAGGATTTAATAAAAAAAATAAAAAAAAAATCTTTTTATATAGTGTAAAATATTTTATTTCATAAGTATGCAAGTTTACATATTTTAATTGTGTGAAAATTTGAAGAAAATAACATTTGTTTGATAATATAGTGTAAAAATGTACATATTTGGTTTATTGGGTCCAAGGCCCATTAGTGCTTTTAATTAGATAGAGGAAGTGAGAAAAATATGTATTGTACGTTCAAAACCTCATCTTCTTCCTCTTCAAGCTGTAAGAAACCAAACTCCACCACTTTGCAAAATCAAAGTTTCCAAACTCAAAAATTAATTCATGCAAACTGTAAATTCTTCAATCTAAGGCGTAAATCTATAGGTAATCCATTCAAAAACTGAATATTTCATCAAAATCAAATTTTTTTTATTGGGTTTTATGTAACAATCTCTTCTTTGTTTTGCATGTTCTTCATTTGCTTTCTGCAAGTCCTTGGAAGCTCTACTCTTGCCAAAAGCTTCAACTTTGAGGCAAAATCTTAGCTTTTGCAACAAATCAGTAAGGTGAGATCCTAAAACTCACAAATGCTAGCTGAGCAAAGCTTAAATCGCTCAAAAATGAGAAATTTGCTTGCTGTATAAAATATTCTATGGTTGATTTTGTTTGTTTATAATCTGGTTTCGGTTGCTACATTGAACCTTATATCTTGTGATTTCGACAACGAAATACTGTCCGGGTTCTTGCATTCGATAGCTTGCATGTTGAAGTTCATTTCTGCAAATTTTGGTTGAATAATATGGTCATTTGAGTGTTCAAATCATCACTGAAAAATCAATACACAGCCTGCAAATATCCTGTGCACATTTTGTTTTCGGAGCTGTTGCAAACATGGCCTGAGTCCATGTTTGAGACATCATATCTCTTTCTTTTCTTTCTCAAATTGCACGATTCTTTTTTTTTCAAAGATGAAGTTATTTACTTTATGCATACCAAATTTCAGGTCATTTTGACATAGATAGCTTATATAAATCTGCTGTCAAACTTATACGTGGACAATGTTTTTGCCCAGAGTTCAACAGTGAAACAGTCAGGGTTCAACTTTGAGAGATCATAGCTTTCTCATATTTTATCAAAATTGCATCATTATTTTTTGAGAGATGAAGTTTTCTACTACGTGCATATGAATTTTTAGCTCAATATGATGCCATTTGATCCCTTTTTTTATGCCTGAAAGTTGAGTCCAGGAGGGTTTTAGGCCTGCACATTTATTTGGTTTTGAACTGTTGCAAACATGGTCTGAGTGCATGTTTGAGACAGCATAACTCATTCGTTTCAAATCAGATTTGAGTGATTCTTTCTGTAGATTGAAGTAGGAGTATTGATTTACAATCATGTAAAATTTCATGAAAATCCGGATATGTTCGCTATTTCAAAACTACTGTCGAACTTGTACTCGCAGCTTGCTGTAATTCAGTGTTTAAAACCTTGTTTTGGTCCGACTTTGAAACGACGCAAATTCTTCGTTTCAAATCAGATTTGAATTATTCTTTTTGCAGATTGAAGTAGGATTATTGAACTGCATTCTTGCCGAATTTCGAGTCATTTTGACACAGTTAACTTATTCAAACTTGCTGTCGAATATCGAGTCGCAGCTTGTTTTAAACGGATAATACTTGGTGAAATTTCCGTTATTTCGATGTTTTCTTGATATTTCTTTCTGGATTTCTCTCCAGAAAGCCAAGACATCTAGAATTACACTATAATACATATAAAAAAGTTTCAAAATGGTTTACAAAGAAAACTTTTTCCTAATTAACAAACAAGTCTTCTAAAAGAAGACTCATATTTTAATTAAGATAATTACTTTCTTATATTAGTAAGAAACAATTATCTATCCAAATTATACTTTGGAATTACATGTTGATTTTTTTTAATTGCATTCACAATTAAAATTCTTATTTGCTGCTCTATATATTATTATTTCTAGCTTTTCACAAGAATTTGCATTTTATAACAAATGAATCTTTTATATTAAATTTTCTCTTAATCCACAAAGCTAAATATTTATTTTATTATCACTAAGAACTTGCCAATGTTGATACTTAATTCAAATTTGTTTTCAATTGAACTTCACAAATACATAATTAACAAGTTTTTTAACACTATCTAAATTCATAACCAAACTTACTCTAATGGTTTTGCTCCCTATTAAATTTCATGCTAATTCAAAATTTTTATACTCTATAATAAGAGAATTTCAAAGACAATTTCTAAAGCGATTTCAAAGCGTTCCTAAAACTCGTTTTCTTCAACTTAATTTCTATATAAAACACACAATTTTGCACTTCGAGCGAAAAGGGAGGAGAATTAAATGATTAGATAAAACGCGTGCTATGAACACGTGCGTTTATCTTTTCAGTTAATTCCTAATCTATTCGTTTGATCGTTTTTGTTCTTCGGGTCTGGTTTACCGATGAGATGAGGTTAACGTTGTACTACTTTGATTGTGGAATTGACTAACGGTTAGTAAACCGTTTAGTGCGAACACGTGGTATGGGACACATGTTAACACTTTTCGGGTTCCTTTTCGAAAGTTTGTGACACATATTGCCAGTAAGTAGTGTCCAGTACTGGGCCTCCGGACCTTCGCCACTATGGTTTGTTGCCTTCGGCTCTGTGCCTTCGGCTTTGTTGCCTTCGAGTTTGTTGCTCTATAGTATCGCTTTTAGAGTTGGTCCATCATCACCGCTCGAGAGATACTTGGGTTTGTCGCCTTCGGGTTTGTTGCCCTACAGTATCGCTTTTGGAGTTGGTCGTTCATCACCGCTCGATAGATACTTGGATTTGTCTCCTTCGGGCTTGTGGATCCTTTTTTATACAGTACTTAGCACGTGCATCTTTTGTTCCATTGATATTTATATTTCCTTAGAGTATCGCTTTCGAAGTAGGTCTTTTGAACCACTCGATACATAGCGATTACCTTGTGGAAACTTGTGTTACCTTCATTGGTATTTGTTGTTTGCCTTTTTGGCTTAATTTGTGATATTCATATCCTTTGTTTATTGAGTTGCCGATGATATGAGGCTTTTATGATTCATCTTTTGTTAGATGATCGAGTTATCTCTTTTAGAGATATTTGTGGTACTTTATGACCTTGCATGTTCATTATCATTTAGCTTATCCAACTGATTTGTTTAGCTAGACTGACCCGTGTATTTTATACTCGGGTCGGACCGAGGTGTTTCAGGTTAGGTACATTTGGACTTCGCATATTCTTCTTCCGCATGGACTATTCTGCTAGCTCCTTTTGTTATAGCTTTTTGTATAGTCCTTTTTGGTCGTAACTCTGATATGTATATTCTTTTAACTCGCCTTTATATTGTGGTTGCTACACCACTTGACATGTATCATTTTGTACACTCTGTGATGTATCTGTATATGTATGTAATGATCTACTATTCTGTGATGTGTTTTACACTTGAGTTGTTATATTTTGTTCTGTTAGATCTTATAGCCATTATAGTTTTGTATTAAATATCTACTGGATATGTCGATCCACCTAAAAAAAAAATATGCTACATTTATCGATGTATTCAGTAGATAGTTAAGACAAGGCTATAGATGGTCACTCCTATCCAGCTCTATTCTTCGGATTAGCAGACGGTATTACCCTGTAATACTCTTTTCTAATGTGGGTCTCGGAGTGGGGCGTTACAATATATGCCAACATCAGTATGACAATGGGGTAACCTAATCGCCCAAGACTAATAAATAAATGCAATTGCTAGGCAACTTGATCCTTGTTCTCATGTTACGATCTATAATTACAATTTATTAGAACATGGAATTATTAAGCAGGAAAAAAGAAGAAAAAAAAAGCACAAACTGAAAGAAAGCAAATTGCTGCATATGCCATGTTAATTATGAATATGATAAACTTTCCTATTTCATAGAGCGTAATGTCCTACATAATCTAATATGGTATGCATGATTACTATATAATCAAGTAGACATATTTTCCTTATAAACTAGCTTTTGGAGTGAGTTCTACCCTCTTTGGTTCCTTGCATAGACCTCATCAAAAATGCAATTTTTCTATAATATATTGAAATAATTAGGGTCATTAGGAAAAATTTTGTATCTCCTAAGAAGAAGTTTTAATAATTGTTTTATGTTTCGATAGGGAAATTGGAATGTCAAATAAGTATTATGTATGATGCTTGTGATTGACATAATGTAAAGTTGACGACCCATATTGTGTTATGTGGTACAACATAGTTTCCTATTAAAGAATCTCCAACAAAGGAACTTTTTCCTTCAAGATTTCTCCACAAAATGGGTTTATGGAATTCATTTGGTGCTAAGTGTGTTTCAAAAACTTTTTAGCGCTAAATGGATTATTTAGAAATATTTAGTGTACTAAATGATGAAAACCACTAAATGAGTTTCAGAAATTCGTTTAGTGAGAGGTTTCCAAAATAGGATATTAACCATAAACTGTCAAGTTTAAATTTCAAATCAAATTTGAATTTAGAACTTAAATTATAAGTTCAAGGGATTTTATATTTCATCATAACTATGTGCATACATGTGTATGCTGCCAAATTTTTTGTTCTACATTTGAATATGTAAAAGCATCGATTCTTCTTTTATAAATGTGACATAAATTGAAGATGTAAATTGTATCTTTAATTGCATTAAAGAAAATGCAAGTAATTATTCGCTTGGAAAGAAAAATAAATTTGAGAGATGAAGATAAGTAATCAATTCTCTAATAAAGGTACACTACCAAACACATTCATATTAGAGAAAACCGAAGACTGAAAAATAAATTTGCTTCCATATGAATCGGTGAAATAATGTGACATATATTTATTAACATAAATCAATTTTTTCAACTTCAAGTCTCTATCTGTACATATAGGAAGTCGTTCGTTAGGGACCCTTCATCCTTTTAAGCTATAGTTATTCTTTATTCTTGTATTAAGCTTTCATTAAAATAGATATATTAATCTCCTGTATTACTCTTTGAAATTATTAGTAAAATCTCTCCCCTTCAAAATGGATGTGTAGTATCACATCGATAGTGGAGCCATTACAGATCTATGTATCCTATTTACTTCTAACTTATTTCAAATTTTCTTATGTTTGATTGTGAATTGCTGTATTAAGTTAGATTAATCGACATATTTGTTTTATCTCACATGTAATCTATCCTACATAAGCTTGCACTAAAATTTTGCACTAAGATTTGGAACAAAATTGATATGCCTAACAAACTTTTACCTAACAACTGATATATCAGGAGCAACTGAAGTGCGGTGGGCCGATAAACCACATGTTTGAGGATCCAAACCTCCCTTTAATACATCAAATGTCATGAAATTCAGGTTTGTTTTAGACTTGTACTAGGGTTGCTATTGGATAAAAGGTGTTTGATGAATGACATGTCCGACGGATGTGTGTAATCAGAGATTATTTCAGCTACTGTACTCTATGTTAGGGCTCCTATGTGGCATTTGGTTCCTAACTAGTGATTCATAAGTTCGGTTGGGATTGGATTTGAGAAGTGACAATGGAAAATAAAGGCAAGCGAGTCCAAACTCTCACGGGCATTCATATGCGTTTTTCTTTTAGGATTTTGAGAAATATAAAAATCCAGTGGGAGCATTATTTGAAAAATGAAATGAACACATTTCTCCTTTCTAATACTGTAAGAATACATGTTATGCTAGTTAAAATAATCCACTTTGATAAATTTGAGCAATTAGTATAATTTATAAAATATTAATCAGTTAAAATATATAATTGAATAAATTAAGATAGATATAGTAATATAAAACATGCACATTAATAGATCTTTTGGCATCTTATAAATTTATGACACATGCAAGAGCCAATTTATAAACAAATAAAATATTCATACTGCGATTGCATAGGTGATTATTTGTCGAATTCTATGTATTGGCCTTCATGAGTTTCGAAATCTAAAATAATACAAGAATATGGATATTTGATTCATATTCGATCAAATATAAATGTTATTTGGGAATAGTCGTGATTCGTAATGCACTGGTATGAGCAAGTGAACCATAATACGAGATCGTGTATTTAACACAATCAATTTTATTAAATGAAGCACTAGATCAAGAGTTATAAGATTTACCTAGAATTTCGATCAATCAAATGTCAGTTTGATCAGTTTACATAAAGTGCAATTTATTCGAATTCTTAAATGTTGAGGACGATCGAATGCAATGTTTAAATAAATAATTCGTTACGGTCTTGTATTAAGGTCTAATTTTTGAATAGTTCAACTATTTGAAAAAGAAAGTGAATGTGTAACAACCCTGTATTTTCTGATTATTGTAATTGTATATTTTAATTATTTTAATTTAAATTCCTAATTTAAAAACTTTATTTTATTTGTTAAAATGAATATATTTTGTTATTTGAAATATAAATGTTGATTTTGATGTGGATTAGAATTTCAAACATGCATAAATTGAATATTTCCAGAAAATGTGAATTTTGGTCAATCTGGTCAAACTTTGACTTTTAAATTTAAATTTTAAATATTTGAAAATTTGAATTTTATCTTTTATTATGAAAATAAATAAAATTTCAAGAACACTGCTTTTTGTTTCGTTGAAATCCGAATAATTTTGCGAAAGTTATGCTTTTTACAAATTTGGGTGTAAATTGTTTTATTTAACAATATTGTTTATTTTAAATTATATAAATAATATTTTTGATTGCCATAATTTGTATTATATGTTATGTCACATATATTTTTACCTTTTAAATATTTTTAAAGTGATGTTTGAATTTTCCCAAAGCTTATTGAATTTTTTTTCTATTTTTAAAGCCTAGTTTCCATTTTTCTGTTATTTTCTTTATTTAAATTATATTTAATTAAAATTTATTTATTCATTTTTATGTATGCATTTTATATTTATGTTTTTATCTTTATTTATAAATATTTTTCATGTGCATACAATTTTTCCAAAGTTCATTTCATTTATTTTCAAATTTTCAAGCTTAGTCTACATTTTCTTTGCTATTTTCTTAATTTAATTATATTTATTTATTTATTTTTGTTTATTTACTATATTTTAGTGTTTTATCTGTATTTATACATATTTTACATGTATTTAAAATTTTAAAAGAAATTAGAAATTCAAAGAGACAAGGCTCTTCATTTCTTGTGACTTTTCAATAGCTAGTCCCTTCATTTTCTTTGGTCGTTCCTTTCTTTATTGTAGCCGTGCATTCCTTACTTCATTTTCACGTGAAAAACTCCTCACCCCCATCACAATTCACAGCCAAAACATTTCTGAAAGAAAAGGTAATGGTGTCTTTAAAATTTTCTACTCTTTTCTCTTCTTTTTATTGATTTTCTATTGATATTTGCCTTGCTACTTCATGTAATTTGCTCGGCTAGCCTCTTCCTCCATCAGCTCCACCATCACCACCATCGTCTACAGCTGCCATTAGCGCCTCCTCTTACAACAAAATCCAAGCCATGACAATTGGATGAAGCATCACCACAAACTTTGCACAAAAACTCCACAAACATGCTAGTCGAACTCATGTTTCATCACTACCCTTCCATAGCTTGCCTTGGCCACCCCATAGCCACCACCTCCAGCCATCACATCACCTCTGACATCAGTTCTAGACCTGTACCCGACATGACCAGACCTGTAGCAATGAGGGCCGAGCCCAAACATGACCATAGATCGAGCCTATGTTGTACAAAACCACTTTGCCTTGACCTTTAGCATTCTTTGCCTTATAACTTACCATACCCCTTCTCATTTCCATTGTAGCCATGCCTTTCCAAGTCCAAACCTGACCTATATGATGTCATACCCAAGCCAAAGCATCATTATGGCCAAGCCAAAGCGTCCCTTAGGCCAAGCATTGAAGTGATTGAGGCATGGTAAAATCATCTTGTTCATTGTTGCTTCGTATTTCAATTTGTTTCTTTATAATTTTGTGTTGAATATTCATATTTGTATTGTATGCATATGTTTATATGGTCTTGTTTATTTGTTGTATACAAGATCATTATCAAGGATCTCCATTCATTCAATTCAAATCGTGCGTGTCGTGCCTTTGGAATCGCTCTTGTGTGTGTTGTTTGTCTCTAGCTTTGATAAATGTGAGTCTTTCTCACTCTGACATTTCTACTTATGAATTTGTGAATTTTTGCCAAGTGTTTAGTAATATAAAATATTTATGCAAGTTAATGATGATCATATGATATGCTATGCCATGTTATTACCATGTTAAAACTGTTAATTATCACTTGACATCTGATATATGACATTATATTATGACATTGACATTGTTTATGCATATATTCACACTGCAAGTTCCTGTTAGAATAGAATCACTATAGGTTGAAATGATACATACCCGAAACGGAATTTAGAATAGGGAAAAATCGTTATGGGCTGAAATGATAGGCCTGAGCGATTTTTATTATATTTTATTTGACTGGGATTGCGGGTTTGAAATGATAGAACCCGGGTTTTCTTTGTAAACTGCAGATTGAAATGATATATATCCGTATCACTTGACCTAGGTTAGAAAATTATATACAGACCCCGTGGTATATTTTTAAATGATTTTTATTAAAATGTGTATTTTTAAAAGTATGAAATTTTGATTTAAAAATATATGTTTTATGGATTTAAGAAAATTAAATATTAAGTCTTGAAATTGTGAATTTAAGTACGTAAATTTGAAGTAATTGTGATTTTTGACTTTAAATTTTATTTTAAAATGTAAATAAATAATGGAAATTAAATTTAAAGTTTTGAAATGATATTTGAAGTAAAATGTTAAGTTTTATTAAATTTATAAATTAATAAACAGTGAATTTTGACTTAATAAATGAATGGAGTTTTTAAAATTGAATATTTGATCTTAAAATTTTATTGTGTTAAATCATATGTTAAAATGATTTTAAGTGTGAAATTTTGAAGTCTAGAAAAATGATTTTTAAGTTATAATAATAAAAATTTAGAGTTTTATTATTATTTTTGAAAAGCTAAAATGAAATCTGGAATTTTATAGCATTTTCAAAATGCTGCAGTCTTTTGACAGCATCTTTAAATGCTATTGTTTTGAATCTAACAATGTTTGAAATAACTAAATATCTATTACGACATTTTATAAATGTCGTTATTCTTGAACTAAACTAGTTTGGAAACTATAAGCTACTATAGTACTGTATAAATGTTGTCGTGGCTTTAATTTGATAATGTTTTGAAATGTTCTAGATTTTAACACTGTTTGAGTTATATTTTAAAGTGCTAAATGATTTAACTTTTGGAAATTGATTAATTGTGAAATTTAAGAAGTTTTGAATATATTTTAATATTTAAATTTGAATTTTTATGGAATTTAAATTTGAATTTGAATTTAAATAAAGTTTACTTGGTTATGTGTTAAACGGAATGAGATGTAATGAGATAAATGAATTTTGAATGGAATTTTGAAATGTATTTTTGTAATGATGTTTGAAATAATAAATGAATGACATATTTGATTTTTAAATGATATTTAAATTTGAATATTTGGATTTGAATTCAAATAATGATTTGATTATGAAGTTTTGAAAGGATGTAATATTTTAATGATTTTGAAATGATTGGAAATGATTTGATCTTTATTTTAGTAAAGAATGTGAATTTGGAATGATATTTGATTTTGATTTATTCGATAAAGGAATATTGAAGTTTATATTTGTATGAAAAGATATTTGGTTTAATTATAATTTAAGTTTATCTAAATAATATTGGATTTATGAAATGAATATTTCAAAACTACATAATAATGAAATTAGATTTGAGATATGAATATATAGAATTATAAAGTTTAGCTTTGAAATGTGGGATATTAAAGTTTGGAAATATAATAAAATTGGATAGTTTATTTTGTAGATCAAATCTACATTTGAAATTTATAAGATTTGAAATGTTTTGTTAGAAAACAAATTGAATTGAAACTGATGGTTTGATTTGAATTAAATTGGAAATTTGAAATTTTGGTTTAATTGAATAAATTTGTAAAATATAAAGAATTAAAGGAATGTTCCATGATTTCAAAATGTTATGATTCGCAAGATGTAACGATTTCAAGTATTTTGGTTTCGGAAAAGTTATAACTTTGAAAGTATTATAATTTTTGAAAGGTGAATATATGTTTGAAATGGAAATGATAAGCCATTTTGATTTGAATATAGTTTTGAAATAAAAATGATTTTGGTTTCGAAGTATAAACTATTTTGATTGAATAAATAGTTTTGAAATAAAAATGGTTTTGGTTTCGAAGTATAAATTATTTTGAAAGGAATATAGATTCGAAATGGAATGATTTGATTTTTTTTGAAGTATAAACTATTTTTAAATGACCACGGCGTTATAATAACGATTAGTTGTTAAAGAGACCGGGATCGAAAGTTGTCATACTCTCTGCCAACTCCGAAAACCACTTTAACAACTGTGTACGCGGTGGAGATTCCAGAATGAAGTAGGATGGTGGCGACGTTCTTGAGGTATATTACGTGGACCCAACTCCGGTGAGTTGGCATAAGGTGGCTAAAACAGGAGCGATCTCGGGCCAAAGGAGGTAGCACCTCTGGTCGGACACATTCCTTCGATACTATACTCTTACTGGTGATTGATTAGATGGCCATCCTCCGATTTTGATTGGGAGTGTGTTCCGAGGTGGGCGTATGTGGCTGCTGCGTTACCACCAGCCCGTGTGCGTAATTGGTATATCTACCCTGGCATTGCCATGTGTGCCGTGTCACCTACTATACCGAGCCTTTACTACGAGTTTGTTTTTCTCCCGTAGCCCGTGTGGTATCCTCTGACAGTCACCCAGAGTGGAGATGGCATGATATTGGATGGATTACTGGGACTATTATGTGTGAAGGGTGATATGGGTAGCCCGGAAAGCTATTTAAAAGTATTTTTATTTTACTGTAGACATTATTATAATAGCGCAATATTACTACATAGTAAATAGTTTAACGGATCCTTAAAGGATGGGCGATCCCAAGAATCCTTTAAGTTACTGATGCATTTTTGTTACTGTTCACTTGAGTTTATTTACAGTTCATAAGTATTTATGTCCTGACTCGAGTGTTTTGTATTTTGCTTTACGCTCGAGTCAGATTGAGTGAGTTAGCATTCAAGATTCACCTTCGGAGTTGGAGCTTTCCTTGAAGATCCAGCCATCTATTTTGCTTTCTGTATCCAGTGATTTCAGTGATGTATTCTGATTTGTACCTGATGTATCTTGTTACTTTTTGTTGTATCTTGTTTAACTCTGATGTATCTTATATATATAGTAGCTTCATGAACTACTATCCCTTTTACTTCCGCTGCATTATTATTTACTCTGTGTCTGTGATCTGTGATCTGTGATTAATTATTTACTGTATATTATGAGATTTGCCAATTTTTATTTACTACGCGGTATTTTGAGCAATTCAAGTCCGACATGTGCGGATACGAATGGTTGAAAATATCGGGTTGTTACAGTTGGTATCAGAGCTTTGGTAGCTCTAGGCAAAACTCAGCATATAGAGTAAATGAATTTACAGAATCACTTTCATTCTAGTTTGAATCTCTTCCTTTTGACTCGATTCCTTTGATTTTGGAACGTTCTCTGCGGTTTCAAAGTCCACTTCGTGTCCCTCACTATTCATCTTTATTTGATTCTAGAGTATCACATAACTCCACTTCGAATGATCTTTATAATGAGTCGGCAGTCCCGCCAATCTCAAATTTATTTGTAAAGGGGTGAAACTCCTGTACGATAGCATCGATTCACCAAATATTTTATGCCTTTGGTTTAATCCTAAAATTCTATCTCTTGAGATCGAATTTTGATTTACCCAAGAAATCCACATCGATCTTATTCTTTAAGTCACAGTTGACCCGATTAAGGTTGCCCGCGATTTATATAAACTCATCCATCTCCCTATTTTGTTATTTAATCATCTCGTCTTTGTTTCCAACTTATCTTCAAATTATTCTTGAAGTGTATTTGTAAACTAATATTTAAAATGTTTTATATACTGTGTTGTTTGAGTTGTTGATGTTGATGTTGATTTGGGTTTCTAATCGATTGTCTGATCAACGCTATCGATAAGATTTCCAAAACACTTGAACAGAGCAAACTGACACAATATGTTTTTAAAATTTAGTAATGAAATAAATTTTGTGAAATAAATTTTGTAACTATATTATAAATCTTTTCTGAATTTTATTGAATGGTTGTTAAGAAATAATATTTGGTTTTATATATCATTATCTCTTGTTTCATTTATAAATAAGTGAACTATGAACATGGTTATAAATTTATTTGAAAATTTAGATGAATTTAAAACAAGAATTTGAGAATTTAATTTTCGATGGTTCCAAACCTTGTATTTAAAGTTTTAAAAAGGATATGCTATTTAAAGTATTTTCGAATAAAAATTTGTTTCCAAAGAATTTTAAAGCTTAAAATTAGTGCTCTTCTCTTTGTCGCTGGAAAATAACTTCGGTGATGACTACAGCATCATCGACATTCATTTTTGAGTTTCGAAGTGAAGAGACCATTCTGTAGTCTTGCTACAAGTTTGTTTTGGAAATTTAATTGATTTGAATTTCTTAAATAATACTGGATTTATAACTTATGTTGATATATGATTTAAATTTGAATGGATATATATAGTATATGTGCATTTATTTATCTCTAAATAGTTTGGAATTTATCGGAAATTTAATTCCTAAATTTTATCTTCAAGGATAATTTCTAAGTATAATTTCAAGATTTGGATAAATATTCAAGCTTGAAATAATTGAATTAGACAGTTTTATTTGTATAATACACAATTTCATTCCAATATAACTTACCTTAATTTTCAGAAGTTGAACATGTAATTGGATAATATACAATATAAAAAAAAAGATTTTATAAATAAAATTTGAGTGGTTATAATAAATGTTATATACTTAAATTTTAGTTATAAAAGGATTAACAGAGGTAAATAAAGAAAAAGTGTAACGGAATAATTTACAATATAAAATGATGATAAAGGAACTAAGAATAAATTTAAGGCAGTTACAATGAGTGTAAATATATTTAACATAGGTGATAAAATATATTGAGAGGAATAAATTTAATTATAATTAGTAATGAAGAAGAATTAAATTTTATTTGGTACATTTTGAGTATAATAAAAGATTTTTTTCAAATACATGATTTTAGGGATTTGTCAATTTAAGATAATTGGATGATAAGATAATGAAATTAGAGTTGTTAAAGATTTATTTGACTTATGTAAAATTAATTTTCAGTTTAAGTTGAAATTTTTATGGTTTCAAATTTATTATCTTATTTTGTTTTTCAAACTATCTTTTGGTTGTCCTTATTTCTCTTATCTTGCTACAGAATGGAAGGCTATTGCTTATACCAGTCTGTTTAGAAATCTTTCTATAATTTTTAATAATCTTTGGTACCCATCTTTGAATCTAAGCACTATTTTCCATCCACAGACCGTCGGTCAAACGGAAAGAGTGAATTAGATTCTTGAAAAAATTTCGTGCTTGTGTTCTTGATTCTGGAGGATCTTGAGAAGATCATCTCCACCTTGTTATACTTACCTATAACAACAGTGATCAGGTATAATTTCAATATTCTTGTCATCTTGTCCTAATCCTATTTCATTCTATCTTTTAATGTGCTTTCCCGTACCTCATTTCTTTTCGGGGACGAAAAGTTTTGAGTGAGGGAGAGTGTAACAACCATGTATTTTCTGATTATTGTAATTGTATATTTTAATTATTTTAATTTAAATTCCTAATTAAAAAACTTTATTTTATTTGTTAAAATTAATATATTTTGTTATTTGAAATATAAATGTTGATTTTGATGTGGATTAGAATTTCAAACATGCATAAATTGAATATTTCCAGGAAATGTGAATTTTGGTCAATTTGGTCAAACTTTGACTTTTAAATTTAAATTTTAAATATTTGAAAATTTAAATTTTATCTTTTATTATGAAAATAAATAAAATTTCAAGAACACTGCTTTTTGTTTCGTTGAAATCCGAATAATTTTGCGAAAGTTATGCTTTTTACAAATTTGGGTGTAAATTGTTTTATTTAACAATATTGTTTATTTTAAATTATATAAATAATATTTTTGATTGCCATATCTTATTCTAATTTGTATGAAATGTTATGTTACATATATTTTTACCTTTTAAATATTTTTAAAGTGATGTTTGAATTTTTCCAAAGCTTATTGAATTTTTTTTCTATTTTTAAAGCCTAGTTTCCATTTTTCTGTTATTTTCTTTATTTAAATTATATTTAATTAAAATTTATTTATTCATTTTTATGTATGCATTTTATATTTATGTTTTTATCTTTATTTATAAATATTTTTCATGTACATACAATTTTTCCAAAGTTCATTTCATTTATTTTCAAATTTTCAAGCTTAGTCTACATTTTCTTTGCTATTTTCTTAATTTAATTATATTTATTTATTTATTTTTGTTTATTTACTATATTTTAGTGTTTTATCTGTATTTATGCATATTTTACATGTATTTAAAATTTTAAAAGAAATTAGAAATTCAAAGAGACAAGGCTCTTCATTTCTTGTGACTTTTCAATAGCTAGTCCCTTCATTTTCTTTGGTCGTTCCTTTCTTTATTGTAGCCGTGCATTCCTTACTTCATTTTCACGTGGAAAACTCCTCATCCCCATCACAATTCACAGCCAAAACATTTCTGAAAGAAAAGGTAATGGTGTCTTTAAAATTTTCTACTCTTTCCTCTTCTTTTTATTGATTTTCTATTGATATTTGCCTTGTTACTTCATGTAGTTTGCTCGGCTAGCCTCTTCCTCCATCAGCTCCACCATCACCACCATCGTCTACAGCTTCCATTAGCGCCTCCTCTTACAACAAAATCCAAGCCATGACCATTGGATGAAGCATCACCACAAACTTTGCACAAAAACTCCACAAACATGCTAGTCGAACTCATGTTTCATCACTACCCTTCCATAGCTTGCCTTGGCCACCCCATAGCCACCACCTCCAGCCATCACATCACCTCTGACATCAGTTCTAGACCCGTACCTGACATGACCAGACCTGTAGCAATGAGGGCCGAACCCAAACATGACCATAGATCGAGCCTATGTTGTACAAAACCACTTTGCCTTGACCTTTAGCATTCTTTGCCTTATAACTTACCATACCCCTTCTCATTTCCATTGTAGCCATGCCTTTCCGAGTCCAAACCTGACCTATATGATGTCATACCCAAGCCAAAGCATCATTATGGCCAAGCTAAAGCGTCCCTTAGGCCAAGCATTGAAGTGATTGAGGCATGGTAAAATCATTTTGTTCATTGTTGCTTCGTATTTCAATTTGTTTCTATATAATTTTGTGTTGAATATTCATATTTGTATTGTATGCATATGTTTATATGGTCTTGTTTATTTGTTGTACACAAGATCATTATCAAGGATCTCCATTCATTCAATTCAAATTGTGCGTGTCGTGCCTTTGGAATCGCTCTTGTGTATGTTGTTTGTCTCTAGCTTTGATAAAGGTGAGTCTTTCTCACTCTGACATTTCTACTTATGAATTTGTGAATTTATGCCAAGTGTTTAGTAATATAAAATATTTATGCAAGTTAATGATGATCATATGATATGCTATGCCATGTTATTACCATGTTAAAACTGTTAATTATCACCTGACATCTGATATATGAAATTATATTATGACATTGACATTGTTTATATTGTTTATGCATATATTCACACTGCAAGTTCCCTGTTAGAATAGAATCACTATGGGTTGAAATGATACATACCTGAACGGACTTTAGAATAGGGAAAAATCGTTATGGGCTGAAATGATAGGCCTGAGCGATTTTTATTGTATTTTATTTGACTTGGGATTGCGGGTTTGAAATGATAGAACCCGGGTTTTCTTTGTAAACTGCGGATTGAAATGATATATATCCGTATCACTTGACCTAGGTTAGAAAATTATATACAGACCCCGTGGTATATTTTTAAATGATTTTTATTAAAATGTGTATTTTTAAAAGTATGAAATTTTGATTTAAAAATATATGTTTTATGGATTTAAGAAAATTAAATATTAAGTCTTGAAATTGTGAATTTAAGTACGTAAATTTGAAGTAATTGTGATTTTTGACTTTAAATTTTATTTTAAAATGTAAATAAATAATGGAAATTAAATTTAAATTTTTGAAATGATATTTGAAGTAAAATGTTAAGTTTTATTAAATTTATAAATTAATAAACAGTGAATTTTGACTTAATAAATGAATGGAGTTTTTAAAATTGAATATTTGATCTTAAAATTTTATTGTGTTAAATCATATGTTAAAATGATTTTAAGTGTGAAATTTTGAAGTCTAGAAATATGATTTTTAAGTTATAATAATAAAAATTTAGAGTTTTATTATTATTTTTGAAAAGCTAAAATGAAATCTGGAATTTTATAGCATTTTCAAAATGCTGTGTCTTTTGACAGCATTTTTAAATGCTATTGTTTTGAATCTAACAATGTTTGAAATAACTAAATATCTATTACGACATTTTATAAATGTCGTTATTCTTGAACTAAACTAGTTTGGAAACTATAAGCTACTATAGTACTGTATAAATGTTGTCGTGGCTTTAATTTGACAATGTTTTGAAATGTTATAGATTTTAACACTGTTTGAGTTATATTTTAAAGTGTTAAATGATTTAACTTTTGGAAATTGATTAATTGTGAAATTTAAGAAGTTTTGAATATATTTTAATATTTAAATTTGAATTTTTAAGGAATTTAAATTTGAATTTGAATTTAAATAAAGTTTACTTGGTTATGTGTTAAACGGAATGAGATGTAATGAGATAAATGAATTTTGAATGGAATTTTGAAATGTATTTGTGTAATGATGTTTTAAATAATAAATGAATGACATATTTGATTTTTAAATGATATTTAAATTTGAATATTTGGATTTGAATTCAAATAATGATTTGATTATGAAGTTTTGAAAGGATGTAATATTTTAATGATTTTGAAATGATTGGAAATGATTTGATCTTTATTTTAGTAAAGAATGAGAATGTGGAATGATATTTGATTTTCATTTATTCGATAAAGGAATATTGAAGTTTATATTTGTATGATAAGATATTTGGTTTAATTATAATTTTATTTTATTTAAATAATGTTGGATTTATGAAATGAATATTTCAAAACTACATAATAATGAAATTAGATTTGAGATATGAATATATTAAATCATAAAGTTTAGCTTTGAAATGTGGGATATTAAAGTTTGGAAATATAATAAAATTGGATAGATTATTTTGTAGATCAAATCTACATTTGAAATTTATAAGATTTGAAATGTTTTGTTAGAAAACAAATTGAATTGAAACTGATGGTTTGATTTGAATTAAATTGGAAATTTGAAATTTTGGTTTAATTGAATAAATTTGTAAAATATAAAGAATTAAAGGAATGTTCCATGATTTCAAAATGTTATGATTCTCAAGATGTAACGATTTCAAGTATTTTGGTTTCGGAAAAGTCATAACTTTGAAAGTATTATAATTTTTGAATGGTGAATATATGTTTGAAATGGAAATGATAAACCATTTTGATTTGAATATAGTTTTGAAATAAAAATGATTTTGGTTTCGAAGTATAAACTATTTTGATTGAATAAATAGTTTTGAAATAAAAATGGTTTTGGTTTCGAAGTATAAATTATTTTGAAAGGAATATAGATTTGAAATGGAATGATTTGATTTTTTTTGAAGTATAAACTATTTTTAAATGACCACGGCGTTATAATAACGATTAGTTGTTAAAGAGACCGAGATCGGAAGTTGTCATACTCTCTGCCAACTCCGAAAACCACTTTAACAACTGTGTACACGGTGGAGATTCCAGAATGAAGTAGGATGGTGGCGACGTTCTTGAGGTATATTACGTGGACCCAGCGCCCGTGAGTTGGCATAAGGTGGCTAAAACAGGAGCGATCTCGGGCCAAAGGAGGTAGCACCACTGGTCGGACACATTCCTTCGATACTATACTCTTACTGGTGATTGATTAGATGGCCATCCTCCAATTTTGATTGGGAGTGTGTTCCGAGGTGGGCGTATGTGGCTGCTGCGTTACCACCAGCCCGTGTGCGTAATTGGTATATCTACCCTGGCATTGCCTTGTGTGCCGTGTCACCTACTATACCGAGCCTTTACTACGAGTTTGTTTTTCTCCCGTAGCCCGTGTGGTATCCTTTGACAGTCACCCAGAGTGGAGATGGCATGATATTGGATGGACTACTTGGACTATTATGTGTGAAGGGTGATATGGGTAGCCCGGAACGCTATTTAAAAGTATGTTTATTTTACTGTAGACATTATTATAATAGCGCAATATTACTACATAGTAAATAGTTTAACGGATCCTTAAAGGATGGGCGATCCCAAGAATCCTTTAAGTTACTGATGCATTTTTGTTACTGTTCACTTGAGTTTATTTATAGTTCATAAGTATTTATGTCCTGACTCGAGTATTTTGTATTTTGCTTTACGCTCGAGTCAGATTGAGTGAGTTAGCATTCAAGATTCACCTTCGGAGTTGGAGCTTTCCTTGAAGATCCAGCCATCTATTGCTTTCTGTATCCAGTGATTTCAGTGATGTATTCTGATTTGTACCTGATATATCTTGTTACTTTTTGTTGTATCTTGTTTAACTCTGATGTATCTTATATATATATAGTAGCTTCATGAACTACTATCTCTTTTACTTCCGCTGCATTATTATTTACTCTGTGTCTGTGATCTGTGATTAATTATTTACTGTATATTCTGAGATTTGCCAATTTTTATTTACAACGCGGTATTTTGAGCAATTCAAGTCCGACATGTGCAGATACGAATGGTTGAAAATATCGGGTTGTTACAGAATGGATAAGAGTGGATGTAATTTATGCACATTTGAGATGAAGAGGGTGAATGATCACCTATACTTCATGAAAAGACATTAGAAACAAAAATTGTATAAAATACTAAAAGGATACTTAATATTGAATGAGAAATTTGAATTTGAATTTTAAATGTAGTTTCATATAGAAATTGTTTTCTATGAAATTTATTACTTTCGAATTTAAGATATTTGATCTGAAACTCTCGATTGTAAACTTGATGTAGTGTACAAAATAAATTTCATAGTAAGTAGTTAAATGGAGCCTCCTATTTTGTACACCATTATATTAATGAAAAAAATAATGGAAGCATACAATATTACATTTCCTACTGATGCATTAAGTTACGAAAAGTTATTTTTGTATATATACCAAAATATTATTTGTTAAGTAATATTTTTTTTTATTTTTTGACCAAAAATAGATATAGTTCTATTTTATTATGAATATTACAAATATTCATGACAGAAAAAATCTATAATAGCGGTATTTATAACAAAAGTGATGCAATAGAAAATATAAGTATATGAAAATTTACAATTATCTTGGAATTATGGACTAAACCATGTCGTTGGAGAATAAATTAATAATTATGTGATTATGAGTCACATGATAATAATGAGTTGTATTTCAGAAGATTAATGGTTAAGCACCCATTCAGTTGAAGTGACAAAAGAGTAAATAAACTATTCAGATTGATACATATAGATGTATGTGGTATAAAATCTATTGATTCCAAAAGTAAATAAGAAAACATTACATGTAAAAAAGGAATTCGATTTGATTGAGTAGGTGAGTGTATTGGACTAGAGTTCCAAATGTTCCTAAAATGAATAAGATTCTATCTCAAAAGTCATTCTTCCATATGATACATAATGATGTATTGGGAAGGATGATCGGACTTTGTTGGACATCAAACAATCAACGAGCAGTGCGTTGAATAAAACTTCTTTCTGTTAGGATGTATACTTAAATGTAAGTACATTGGCTAAAGTTAATGTCATTCAAAGCATAGTTTATGAGATCATACAAGATAAAGTTAATAAGTAACCCTTATATATCCAAGATTAAGAACTTAATAGGTTGTGTAAGTTGAGAGGTTGCACATAATATTTGTTCGTGGAAGATTTTGCGTGGATTACCCTAAAGCAATTTTAGGCATGCCAAAATTGACCGAGAAACTTATGTTATGAACATAAATTATTGTTAACTCGGAGTTGAATCATTTCCACGTATATGAAAGCAGTTCAAGAAATTATTTTGATTACTAGTTCCGTTATACTGAGAAATAACTTTTGTTTCAAGAATTGCCAACTTGTGAAGAAGGAATTTCTTTTAGATTATTTCTAGTAAAATTGATTTGGATACGATCCAAAGATAAAACTGATTATAAATGATTAAATGAAATCAGCCAAGCTAAAATAGACATGACTTATTAAAGTGCATAATAAGAACTCCCGTGCATTAAAGAGAAACTATGAGTTTATTATCAATGTTAAGAAAAGAATTTCCACAATTTTCAAATAAGAAATTAAGAGTATTAACTCTGCTATAGGGTATAATGCACAAATCCGGAAAGGAATCCAAGTACATTATCAAAATATAATTTTGATCGTCTTACCTAAAAGGATATGATCCATCGGTTGAAAAGTGCTGAAATAAAGACCAGTGCGGTTGGAATATGGTAATTTATGCTGATAGAATGACATCATAAATTTCAATTGTTGAAATTATCATCACAGATTCATTCTTCGATGTATTTAAGTTAATTCAAATTTTACTCACAAAATTATCGCTCGATATGATTTGGAGTATTTGTATAGATATGTTGGAAAAGAAATTCTGATTAATTATTCAGAATAACATGTTTGCACGTAACAACCAAATTATCTCAAAGTTAGTGGGAAAGATACTCAATTTTTGGGCTTCGGATAGGACCCAAGAACTAATATGAAAGTATTGTTTAACAAGCATCAGAGTTAAGTAAACATTTTAACAAAAAAACAATTTGAATTTCAGTTAAAATGCAAAGAAAACATGGTTTTGAAAGAAAGAACTATAAAGGTACAAGAATATTTCCAAAACAATAAGGTAAATAACAAAATTATGATTATTAATGATGTACCTATATTAAAATCATTATAGTTTGGTTGTTTAATTCTCAATATTAAATTTAAAATGATATTTTTATAATCCATATACAAGGATGTCTGGATTATCCCAAATGATACACATAGACACCATATTTAAGTATTTAACATGGAGCATATAAGATGGATTCCATATGCATTGGCAATTAGAATTATCATACATGTTGTGTTGTTTACAATAGCATTTCACTTATGTATTTGATACATAAAGAAAGTATCAAATCCAAACTAAGATTACTATATGCTAACTTAAAGTGTTCTCAAGTATTTACGAAGTACTAAAAAATTATTCACGGAAACAACGAAATTCTTACGAAGGAGTATTCAAATTCAAACTTCATAGGTGATACAGATGATAATATGTCAATTCCAAATACATGATCAATCTTAGTTAAGGAGATTTAAGCTGGAATTATTCCAAATAATAGCTGGAATTATTCCAAATGGAAGGTGGTGACTGACCAAAAGGATAAGTGCATTATCTTGAGTAGCACTATAATAAAAATTGTATAATGCATAATTTTATAACTTAGTGGGGATGATTTTATATGTAGAGAATGACTTAATGTCATTATACAACAACGATGTTATAATACAGATCGTGAAAGAACCTAGAACTTGTGGAAGTCAAGAAGCATACTGTGAAGAGTTCCACATGATATAAGTAATTTATTAGCATTAGAAAGAGTTGATTTACAAAGTAGAGGCACTAGCTCAATTAGTTTTGTGAAAATTAATCGAAGGTACGAGTATAAGGCTCCATAAATGAACCCAATTTCAAATGGGAGATTAATAGAGTTAATATAATTCCATAGAGATAATTATGTAGTTTACTACATATATATAACTTTATGACTGATCTTATTCATAATAAAAGTATTTAGTTTCTATTATATATTCATTATGTAATGATGTGATTACTTATGTAACTAATTTAAATTATTCAAATAAGAAAATCCTTAAATGAAATGTCATATGATTATAGTTTCAAATAGTTTCAATCGCAAGTAATCAATCATAATATACAATATTATTTCTAATCTTCCTTGTCGAGATGTTTCGAGAAAGGATATCAATAAATCCATTCAGACCATAGTATGTAACATCTGAATGTTGAATAAAGTATTCCTCATATTTACTAGGTGCATCAAGAGGTTACATACCGATAGTTGTTGGATAACTATGGATGATGCATTCGGGAGTTTCCTGTTGGTTAATAATAACCGAGGTCAAATTGTAAATCTCGAAGTGACGGTGTTACACAATTCTCTCGACTTGAGAATGTAGTTGAACTTCAATGTAGATAGTCTACTTCGATTATAGTTAAATCATGGCACGTCGTCCATTGAACTTCTTAGTTGGGAATGAGTTGAAGCAATGGGAGTGAAATACTATTCAATAGAGAATTTTTATCCTTAGTTATGTGAGATTAGTATCGCGATCAGCTCTACTAAGTTTAAAGTAAAAGTCATAGGCCAAAGTAGTATGATTAATAGTAAATATTATGATTGAACTAAGGACTTTGTTTATAAAACAACCAAGTTAAATGTGAACAATATCGGAATTTTGACCAAAACCAAATTCTATAAGTTCTAATGTGATATAATGTTGACAATGAGAACTGATATAAATAATCATTCCTAATTGGTGTCACTTAAGGAATAATTTAATGTGATTTTAATGAAAAGGGCCTTAAGCAACATATTTGGCCAAGCTATTATACTACTATCTAAGAAGACGTGTGAATGTTGATATTTGAATTGTTCAAAACTAGTTGCCAACTGAATTCACAAATCTGAGCCATACAATCGTATTTGTGAATTCTCTAAAAAAACTACATGATTTAATTAATTTGTAAAATATTTTAAATCAATTGAAGTAAGTAGTATTTGAGACATATCAATTCATGTTTAATTTGTTTTATATTTTGGCATTGCTAGTAATTACTTGGATGTATATATATATATATAAAAGTTATATACATGCGTATCAACAAATAATATCGGTATATATTTAAACGAGTTTAAATATAATTAAGTGCTTAACAAGTTTTTTGAAATAATTATCCATGTGATGGAATTATTTGGCCTACAATACTGAAGAGATATGAAGCGATATTTATAAATATTCGATTAAAAATTAATTGAGAATTAAAAGTGGAACTCTAAAAGAGAGAATAAGAAATTTTTTTATTGTTTTCTTAAAACAAATCCTATCTTTCATTTCTTTCATGCCTCATTCATTCGTTCATTCATTTTTCATTACTTTTATTTTCTGCCCTCCAAACCTTCCATGACCCAAATTTCATTCATTCTTTTTAGAACACAATTAGCTTCAAATAAAGTGAAAACATCAAATAAAATAAAAACTACGCAGTTCATCCTTCTCTTCCAAAGTTGGGTGTGGATCTAGTTGAGATTCGAGGAAAAATCTCCGAACTTGGTGTTACAAAGGGCAAGACTTTTCATGTTCTATTCTTCTATTTTATTTTATTTTATTTTATTCATCCATGATGCTTATCCCTGACTAAATTCATATATATGTATATATATGTGTATATTTATTTGTATGTATATATATGCGTGTGTGCACGTGCACGCGTGTGTGTATGTGTGCGTGCGTATATAGTTGCCATTGTAGAATTTATTTCTAAAAAATCTGGTGTATTTTCATTCATTTGTAAAAACAATTTGTATGCGATTTTTTTATTTATTTTGATACCTATTACACCCATCTTCAATTATAGTGCGTAGTCCGTTAACAAGAGAACTGCATAGCATAATGACACCAGCTGCGAAGCCCATAAAGTAAAGTTAACATGATTAAAAAATCAACCAAACCTATAAAGCTGCAGTCTTCCCAAAAAAGAAGCAAGTAAGCTATACCATAAAATGTACCATGTATACCTAAAGCACTTAAAATAATTACAACACTATAACCAATAGACAACTTAGCCCTAAAGAAAACTCATACTACATATTCGTTTGAAAAATTATGCTGAATATAAGCATGATCACATAACAAACTGCATTGGCTTGGGGATGAGATGCAGCATGGTAAATAAAATAGAAAAAATGAAAATAAAAATTCTGCCGTCAGAAATAGTCACTAGAACCTACACTGCCATTTATAAAATAATTTCTTCTATATGATAAAACAACGTCATAATATTAGTCTACTATGTAAAACCAATTACACAAAATAAATAAACCTTAATGAAATGTGTGGCATGCTACATTCCACAAACACATAACTATGCCTTTATACCACAATGACTACGCAAATAAAAAGCCTGACAAGTTGTTCCATGTAGTGATAAGGTTAGTCGAAGTAAATTGAACCAAAAATGCAATTTAACAAACTGAAACTGTGTTAAGTCACCATGATAATGCACCTCCATACCACTTACACGATAGCAAAGTAAACAGTTTAACCTAATTTAACCACTTTACTTTAACCAATTTGCATTTTAAATTCCATTTAAACTGATCAAATACAAAGTAGAAAAATCATATACGCAGCAAGAAACTGCACCTCCATCCTAGAACAACATTCCACTATTCTTCATGAGGAAGCCATTCCACCTTAAAGAAAGCTGCTGCTTCTTTTCTTAGAGGAACAAACAAACTATTTGAAATTTGGTGTTACAAGACGAAAAATTTCGCTAACATTTTGGCGCTAGGAGGAGGTTCTGAACCTCCTCAAATCTTGATCAAAGTCATAACCTAACCCATTTTTCAACACTTTCTCAATAATCCTGAATAACGCATATGGGAAATTCTTTCACTCCCTCACCATAAGAACCCGAGCACTTATTTACAAAACTAAACAAACAAATAGCCATCTCACCGAAAACAAACTGCCCAAATGCGGCATTAGACTCCATCCTTGAGGCACTCAACATTTCTATTGCTCAACTCAATGAAAGCATGGTTGGTATAGCGAATTTAGCAACTCAAATTCAGAGTAGATCTACAAACACCCATAGCTTCATGACCCACCGCCAAATTTCTCCTGCTGCACAGGAAGTGTAGGCAAGAGAAAATCATGGCATTTACTACAACCAAAGTACTCAGCTTGGGAAACAAAAGCAAAGAGCGATGCACCAATATACCCAAATATTAATGGAAAACCTGCGAACATTAACCTACTACTATTAGAGAAAAAAGAACCAGACTGGACAGAAGAATGAGACAGGCTCGACATATAAGGGTGCCTCATCACGTGTCAGTGAGGAAGACGAAGAGATAAGAGAGCTGAAGGCTCATGTGAAATAGTTGGCAAAAATGTGTGAACGTGGCAATAAGGGAAATGGAAAGGAGAATTTCTCATCTCCATTTTATGAATCCATTATCAAAGCGGATTTCCCATATAGCTTCCGTGCTCTAGCCATTAAAAAGTATGATGGTTGACGAATCCAATCCAACAATATGCTTGTTTGTGTACTATTTGGACATTCTAAAAGTTGGAAAACTGGCCCGCTATAAACTATTCATAGCATAACTCATGATTGTGCCAAAATTGGTCACAAACCCCAAAAGTAGTGAAAGCACCAGTGTTTACGCACAAATCCCCAATATCCAGACACAAATCTCAGATCTAAACGATGTGGAGAGCAAAAATGAAGAAATAACAAAATTAAAATCAAAGAAAGTAAGAAAAGACGCAAGATTTATAGTGGTTTGGCTATCTCCGGATCCTTTTATTTCCTTTATACCATGATTGCAGTTATAATCCTTTGAAATCAATAACCAAAAAGGTAGAGTCTTGCCAAAAAGGAAGAAGACCCACTTTAATTTTCAATGGAGTTGCTATTTATAGGTGTAGATCCGAAAATATCCGTCCTAAAACCTGGAATACCTTTTCTCATGCGCGGGCGGGCCTGCCAGATCGATCCAAAGTGGTCTGGGGATCGATCCAAGTACAATTATTATCAATCCAAAAATGATACAAAGAAGTTGGGATAGATCATGGATGTTCTTGAATGAATAATAAAGCTTCTGTGAAAATTTCATAGCATTTGGATCTGTGGTCTGAGAGTTATGAACGATCCAAGTTTGTATTTGTCAATGTAGGCTGAAAGCTTCATATCCATGAAACAGTTCGTATCCATCCATCAACCCTTCCTTCGTATCGATCCAAATCATGTTCGTATCGATCCCCTGCTTTACTGTTGCCTTATTCATATCCATCAGCCGCTCCCTTCTTCTTCGTACGATCCAATGTCCCCCTAGGTAACACGTGCCTTCGCATCCATCAAGTACATACCCTTTCTTCGTATCGAACGCAAGTGTAGCATACACATTCGTATCGATCGGGGAAGTGATCGATATGCATAGTGACCGATTCAAAGCAAGGTATCCAAACCATATCGATCGATATGAAACCATCGATCTAGAATAAGTAGCCAAATCCATTTCGATCGATACGAACTATATCGATACGAAAAGTATCGATACGAGACCATCCCTCTCCAACGTTGATCCATCCATATCATGAGCATACGAACTCTATTTGACCTAAAATTTTAAATGTAGCCTTATCAGCCTTGTTTATTGTTCCCAATCAATCCCACCTTGACCAGAGCTTGGTCCAATTTTGACGGTATCGATATAGCCTTGTTTTCAATCGGTCTCCAATCCTGATATCCATTCTTTTTAACCAATTTGTTGATATCCTATCCTTGATTAGAAGGTGGGGTAACATCTTATAAGGGTAGCATCAAGATTGTTTAGAAGAAATTCCTCAAGAGAAATCCACTCTTGAAAGCATTTTTCTACAGATTTTAGAAGACAGTTTCACGCCAGACGCAAAAGCTCTTCGAATCCCTATACCCTATCCTCGGTTAAGCACAAGGGAATAAAAGCTTGTGAACCTTCATCAACCATTTCAAAGAAGAGGCAATAATAATTGGGGTTGCGATTAAAGAAGCACTTCTGATGGTAGGGCCCTTTGAAATAAGAAGAAACACTGATATGTAGCACAAAAATAGTAGAAATCCATGCAGAAGCATGAAGCTCTTTTATGAGAGGGATAGCAGTTACATATGAAATGAAGAGGCCAAAGCCTTATAAAGAAATCCAATTGAAAGGTTGATTCAGACCACTGGGGAACGAAAGCAGAGGGAAGATAGAAATGTATAACAATCCACTGACGAAGAGACTGATGGAATTTACCTTCACAATCAAAACTCCACTCACCAATGCACCAAACTAGATTTTCGAAGTAACTGATACCGAGTTAGCATACAATATAACAAATAAAGGGAATAAGGTAAAGCCAACAAATGAGTGCATAATGCAGATTCTACAGTCATTAGGCATCATACCGACAATTTGCCCCACTTGAAAAATGAAATAGAATGGCATATCTAAAAGGGCTATTTGGTAACTTATGTGAAAGACGATCTCACTACTGCAGTATAGATCCAAACCTTGGACCCCAATGAAAGTTTGGCAACAATCCCAACTATCCTTACTGTATCCATTCATTGAGGACCTCATCTAGCAGGACAGAGTAAAAACATACAAGAAAGGTATATGCTAGAGTCCCATAGAATATCAAACTATATACCACATCAAGATAAAGGCAGTTGTAGATTTCACTTTTACCCCTTCAGTCTCAATTGGAGTGATATTCCTGCATTATGGTCTTTTTATAAAACTGTGTAAATCTCAAATCGCACAATGAAAATGGCCTATATGGATTTAAGCAGCTCTATGAACGTCATCTTCAAAATAGCTATTAATAAAATGAATTTGTCTAGAAATTTTTTGAAACTAAGCCATGGACTGATCTATGGCTTTAACAACATAGCAAAAATCCTAATGGATATAGCATGAATGCTTATGACAGCTGGAACTTCCCCACTTCACAAATCCTTTTATATGAACTTTTTGATCATTGGCCAGTAGTCTCCATACAATGCCGTCTTAGGGAGACCTGTGCCAATAGAGCTGGGTATAGTCATTTCATAAAATGATTTGCTTATGAAATTACCAAATTACCCACCTTAGCAAGGATAGGAAGCATGGGGGGAGAATAATTATTAACTAGGGAACTTTAAAATGTAACCATGAATTCTAGTAATGAATTTGTTCGACTATATTGTTCTGTCTTCTAAATTAAGTAATAACGAAAGAAAAATTGAATAGCTAATTAAAATAACTATATCAGAATTAAGTTTCAAGGAAGGTACTGAAATTGGTCATTTAACAATCACAATACCTATGCCAAATTATAAATGGACCTATCTACATGACTGAAACAAATGAGTATAACTGAGCATATGTGTATATTTTTCAAATCATCTATCGATAAAAAGTACTGCAAACTCACCCAAAGAAGACCAAGTAGAGAATGAAGTAGATCCCAGGTTGGGCATGTAAAGCAAGGACCTAGAGCCATTGGATGATTCAGAAGAAATAGAGCTAGGTCCGTTTGACCCAGCAAAGACAGTTAAAATCAAAATGAATCTGACAAATGAGTTGCGTGAAGAAATGATCAGTTTTTTTAAAGAAGTCAATGGATTCATTTGCCTAGACCCATTCACGCATGACAGGAATTGACCCTGCAATCATATCATGCTCCCAACATAGACCCCAATGCGCATCTTGCATGACATAAGCATCACACATTAGAATAGCTGAGGTACAATGCACTCCATAAGGAAATCAAGAAGCTAAAAGAAAATCGATTCATCTGTGAAGTATATAATCCAAAGTGGATAGCAAATCCCATGTTAGTAAAGAAGCCAAATGGAAAGTGGAGTACCTGCATAGATTTCACAAACCCCAACAAAGTCTTCCTAAAGGATAGCTTCCCATTAGCTAGAATAGATCATTTAGTGGATGCAATAAGTGGGCATGAGTTGTTGACCTTCATGGACGCGTAGCCAGGTTATGATCAAATAAAAGTGTTTGATCCACATTAGGAACACACAAGCTTCATAACCGACCAAGGGCTTAATTCTTACAAGTTAATGTCGTTCAGGCTTAAGACTGTAGGAGCAACATACCAAAGGCTGGTCAATAGGATGTTTGAGGATCAATAGGAAAGAATATTAAAGTCTATATGGGTGACATGTTAGTGAAGTCTAAAGCTGCATAAGATCATGTGAAGGACTTAGAAGCAACTTTTACGACTCTAAGGTTATATGGAATGAAGCTTAACTCGCAAGAGTGTATGTTCACAATATAGTAAGAAAATTTCTTGGGGTATATAGTAAGTGCTAGGGGAATAGAGGCTTATCCGAAGAAGATCGATGCAATTAAAAAGATAAAGATACCAAAGAACCTAAGGATATTGTAAGTTTGAATGGAAATGTAGCTGCTCTAAGTAGGTTCATTACTAAGGCCACAGACAAATGCATCCTATTTTTTAACCAAATCAAGAAGGGAAGGAATTTCGGATGGACCATGGAATGTAAAGAGGCCTATGAAATATTGAAATCCCATCTGGCCAATCCCCAAATACTATGTCCCAGGCAAGGACCTATACATATACCTAACATTAATGGATCAAGAAATGAGTGAAATGGTTATATAAGAGGAAGAAGGCATTCAACATCCAATATCTTTTACAAGCAAGTTGTGACGACCCATATTTCATAAGGTTTAAATCGACAATAATCCACACATGTCCAACTTAAACAATTCGAAATGTAGATAATCAATGGGGAAAAAATTATGAAAAATAGGAAAAGAAGAAGAAAACAAAAACATAATCTCACAGTGGAACGACAAAATATAATAATCAAATAAACAATTCATGAAGCTATTTATATTATACATTTGATTATAGTCTACACAATATTTATCAGAGTTATATATACATCAGGGATAAATAAAAATAATGCAATAGACAATGTGATGTAGAGAATAATAATAGTAATAATATACCAAATCTTCATCTTCGTCCTCCAGAAAATGATCTTCAATACACTGAAAACTCAAGGTTGACCCGAACGTAATGAAAAGACAAAACACTCGAGTCAGGACTAAAATACTCTTATGTAAGTCAAATCAATATCACGAAATATGAGTGCAATAACTTAAGAGATGTTGTGGGATTTTCCATCTCCTAAGAATCCGTCAAATTATCTATATGTAATAGTGTACGCTATAATAGATAATGTCCATCAGTAAAATAAATATCAAAATAGCATTAAGGCTTTAGATTTATCCCTGTTAACACATTTTTATGGCATGTAGTCTATGCAGGTCCTGTAACACAACCAGTAATGTCGGTAGCCAGTAAGCCCCCTATAGGTACAGTAATAAACCAAAGTCGTAATGGGCTCGTATACAGATGAACATGACAAGGCACGTGAGGCAATTACCAAGGTAGGGTTCTACCAGTTTACCCTTTCTGTCTGGTCGTAACCCATCCGTGTCCGACTGCGACAATCAATCCGAAAAAGAGGTTCACCCATCAAATACAAAATCATAATATTAATACAAGAGATTGATGTTGCTAGAGGTAGCTAACCTCAATAGCTAGACCTAAGCTCCTGTTTTAGTCATTTTAATTATGACACGAGTGTTAAAGCTATCCATCATCGTTCTCTTACTTCATTCTAATAAATGTTCGCTAATTCAACCCCTACATTCTGGATATCATTTGCCGCATACACAGTTGTTAAAGTTGTTCCAGTATTAGTAGAGAGTATACCAATAAGAGGCCTCTGTCTCTTTAACAACCAAACGTCGTTTATACCAATTTGTTCTTTTATATTTCGAAAACAATTCATACTCAAAATGTCATATTCACTTCGATATCAAATCCATTTCGAAATCATCGTATATGCTTCAAAAATCAAATCCATTTGAAATCATTCTATTCGCTTCAAAAATTATATTTTACTTCTAAGTGTCAATTCAGTTCGATATATCGATTTCACCTCAAAATTTAATTCGAATTACAATTTAGTTCATATTTTCACTTTAACCCAATTCGCATTTAAATCTTAGATTTAAATATAAACATTTCACCCTTTTGACCAGTTTGAATTTTAGAAAATAATTTGAATAGTTTTAAAATAGTTAAATAGTTAAAATAGTTCAATAGAAAATAGTATTAGTAATAAACATGGTTTATATATTAAAATAGTTTAGAAAATCAAAGTAATTTAAATATTTAAAGAACATATATTTTTAACCGTTTATACAAAATTATTCATTTGGAAAAATAGTTTCAAAATCAAACCGATTCATTTCCAAATTTTCCAATTCAAATCAATTTTAATTTCCATTTCGATTTAATCGATTCAATTCTGATTTCATGTTTAGTTTTACTTCGATTCCGAATTAATTTCAATTCCAAATAAATTTAAATTCCAACTTGAAATTTATTTAAATTCTAATTCCAAATTTTATTTAAATTTCAATTGAAAATTTTATATCAACTTAATTCTCAAATTTAAACCATTTCGATTTATATTAATTTCGAGTTCGATTTCCAAAATATCGATTCAAAACACTTAAATCAAATTTTCCTTCAATATACAATTTAAAATTCAAACCTTCAAATATAATTAAATTTCGAGCTCAATTTCGAAATATCGTTTTATATCACTTTTACTTAGCAACATTCAAAACTCGAATAAAAGTCCAATCTTTAAAAATAAATCAATTTCTGAAATTCACGTCATATTTCGATTGTAACTTTTAAATCTAAACTTTAATTATTTAAACAATTCCTGATATCAACTTAAATTTCAACACTTCGAGCTTAAGTTCGAAATAATTCAATTTTAAAAAATTCAATTTTTATTTCTTTAAGTCAAATCATTTAAATAATTTCAAATCAAAATTAAAAAATTATTAACCCAGTGTCCGCATATAATTTTCTATCCTATGGCCACGTGAATCAATTATTTCAATTTAATTCCAAAGATGGATATATATCATTTTAATCCATAATAAATGTAATAGGTATACATCATTTCAACTCATTTCTTAATTTATTCGAAATAATTCAATTTATAGTTTTATATACTGCAAATAATATACATGATGATAACATGATATTTCAAACATAAATAAACATATAAACATCCAAAATATCAATCAATAGCATCCATCTCAATCCATCATCCAAACATTCAATAATCACAACAATAAACCAATTATCGATAATCGAGGATTTTACTAGCAGGTATTTCTAATTCAGTTTAACTGTCAATTCAAATTCTGTCAATTAATTCCGATGTCGATTTAAACATCAATTAGTTTATCAAACAATAATCAATAAATTTAAATCACACCATAACTTCAAATTTAACTAACATAAAATATTCTAGTCAATCGTGAATGTACAAAATGCTCACCTTTATTTGAAACCGAAAATAATTTTAGTTTCAGTTAAATTCCAGCTCGATCCCATATCGTAGACAAAACCGATACAAATCCTCAGCAATTCTTTTCACGTGAAATGGACCTCATATGCGTGTGATATGATTTTATAAGTATCGATATAATTAAAAACCTAATTAACAACTAATTATCAATAAAAAAAATCAAAACAATCCTTATTATCGATCCTCCTACTCGCGTACTTCCCCCAAACCCACGCTTCTTTGATCCAATTTGTGACCTGCTTCGTACATATTTTTTTATCGATCGAAGCATCAAATCAGTTCACCGAGGCGCCAAGATTTCAACGTCGCCGCCCTCATCTTCGCTTGCGTCACGCCTACGCCACCCACCAACAGCCAACAATACATGAAACAAGAATGCTAAAGTCGAACGACTAAGACAACCTCATGCCACTGTAGAGACTTCGATAACCCTTCAGGCTCACCGCGCGCCTTCCCAGGCGAAGTCATGACCGTCGCAGCTCTCTATTTTTCACGATCGTGGCTTGCGTGCTTTTTTATACGAAGGATCGACATTTTTTATAAAGGCTCGATTTGAATTAGAAGAGAAAGGGGGAAATATATATGTATATATGTATATATGTATATATGTATATATGTATATATGTATATATATATTGTAATAACGGAAATATCTAAATCGATTGGCCCATAATTTTCGGACTCCAAACAACGTACCGTTTGGAGTTCATAATGTTTTAACCTTATTCCGAACACAATGGAACTTGTCTCGAGCCTAATTCGATCGTATGCGGAAGATAGCTTTCAAAATTGATAGATTGTAATCGAATTCCTTAAATTGATTTCTACGCGTTTTAAGCTCGCACGGCCAAACAAAAAGTCTGATCGTAACGAAACTTGAAATCCGATAATAATTCATTATTACAGATCCGATGAAACCAGTTTCGTTGAAATCCGAGACAGTGACAAAAATGGCTATTTTTACTCGTTGAGTATAATAAAAAAAATTCAATTTCTAATTATTCATCTTTAAATCCAGTTTTAAATGTTAACCATCTTCATTCATATTTAAATAAAATTTATTTCAAATTTCGATGCCATTTAATTCATATTAAATCCAAAATTCAATTATTTAAATAACCCCAGCACTAAAATTTAAATAATTTACTTATTCTATACTAAAATCCCATTGAATTTTAGTTATCAACAATTTGTTCAATTTCAACTGAATAAGTTAACATTTATTATCCAATAATTACTTAAATTTAATAATTTAAAATAGCTAAAAATACGAGTCTTTACACAAGCGCCTTAATAGAGCAGAATTGAGATACGCAGCGGTCCAAAAGCTAGCGTATAACTTGCTTCTAATAGCAAGAAGGCTCCGACCATACTTTCAAGCGCACCTTATAAAGGTACTAATAGACAAGCCTCTGAAGCAGATATTGCAAAGACCAGAGATGTCAAAACGCCTTCTAAAGTCGACCATTGAACTGACCTAATATGACATCACATACCGCACCCGTAAGGCAATTAAGGGACAGGCATTAAAAGAATTCATCATAAAATGCATCTTTCAAAAAGATCAAACGAGCATAAAACAAAACGACGTTCCGCTAAGTTGGAAATTATATGTTGATGGAGCATCCAAAAGCGGGGGGGCAAAAATAGGCTATATATTTAATGCCCTGGATAAGCAAAACTCTGTGGAGCAGTTCTAGCTAAAGTTTAAAGCATCTAGTAATGTGGTAGTATACGAAGCACTGGTCGCAGGTCTAAAAATGGCATACGCAATGTAGGTAACCCACCTAAAAATTCATAGTGATTCTCAACTTGTAGTTAATCAAGTGCAGGGGAGCTATCAGCCAAAAGATCCAACTTTGGCCACGTATGTGGAAATAGTTAAAGAATTACTTTCATAGTTTGAGCAGAATCTCAAGGGAATAAAATTTGCTCATAGATTCCCTAGCCAAGATGGAAAGAACCGAGGCTATTCAAGAAATAAAGGCAATTCTAGTAGGGCAATTACTGAAACCAAGCATTTCCAAAGCCCAACGGGTTCTAATACTTCCCAGGTCACAATGGGTTAGGGGCCACATAGAAGAAGGGCGGGAAATATAAATGTTGACCCAAGGGAATCATACCCCATTAACTACAGGTCAGAAGAAGTGGAGTCCTGAATGACCCCATTCAAACATTTCTTATTAGAAGGGATCTTACTAATAAATAAGAATGTGGTTTGAAAGAAAAGATACCAATCCCCCTACCATGCATTCGTTGATGGAATACTTTACAAAAGATGACACTCTGCCTTTTATTTAAGATGTGTAGCTAAGGAGGATAGAGTCGTAATTATGAGAGAGGTTCATGAAGGATACCATATAAGCCGTTCGAAAGGGATAAAACTAACAAAAAAGATCCTAAGGAAGGGAAACTTCTGACCAAAAGCGTTTGTAGTTTCGCAGAAATTTAGACGAAGATGTGATTGGAGCCAAAGATTTACAAGCATCCACCAAAATTTTCAACCCTTGAATGTTGATACTAAATACATCAACGTATTCCTGTGCTGAACACCTAAGTGTTGAAAAAATAGATAGTTAGGGTAAAACAAAAGAAAACGAATAGAATAAGAAAAAAAATAAACACAACATCAGAATCTCACAACGGAATGATTATATATAATTTTTAAAGAATAGCACAAAGAATTACTCCAAAAACAAAAATTTGAGCTACGAACCTAAGTACTATCATCAGCATAGACAATTATAACCCCATGTCCTTATGATGCTGGTAACATACACAAATAATACAATGCAATAGAAATAGGAATAGATAGGTAATGGAAGCTTTTAGCTCGTCTCTTGAAATCTAAAGCATCTAAAGTGAAACCTACTTTGCTCAGCCTATTCGAAAGAGTATACGAGAATTTAAGGGAAAAAACCACATTTCAGATGTAAGTATTGTATAAGAAAACCCAAGATACATGTAACATGTAATGGTTTTCTCCTAAAATGAAACCAATTATTCATTAAATTATTATAATGATATAATAGATAATGTCAAAAGTGTAGAATATAAATCATATCAAACAGATGTGTTGCTTGCATCTCATAACACAACAATATTTGAAGTACATCTAAAACCGCTAAGGTACGTTCGCATATGGATTTTCCGTGGAGATGCCTCTAGTAAACTGAAGCGGATCTCCATGCATAAGGATTAGAAGTCACCTTTCGAGCATCATATACCTCTAGATAAAATATACCATAAAGCAAACATAGTAGGCCTATGCCCAAACATAGCATAAACCACATGGAACCAAGTGCCAACAACTCCTGCTAGCAACATCAATAAGTATACTCTAGATATGGAGTTGATATACCCCCTCATGGGTTATCAAAACCCAAGCTATGCATCTTACTATGTCTTTAGCCATTTCCAATGCCGAGGTCACGTTCGACACCACTCATACGAGTCTTCATCACTCGAACAGAACACGAATCACTCCTTAGGTTCTTGTATAAGCCTATTTGAGAAATGCTAACGTTAACCTCTCCCTTGGCCTTGACCTTAGGATAGAAAGTTCAACTCTATATCATAAGTCTGAAATGTTAATGCTGGCCTCTCCCTCGGACCTAACCTTAGGATAGACAGTTCATTTTTATATTATTTCACTTCACAACTGCTTCCAAAACATAGATTCGTGCATGATTTTTGAAGTGGATCCAGTAAGTAAAAATTTTACCAATCCCGAACTCTTCAAAACTAATTTGATAAATTTTTCGGTAAACTTAATCTGGGTTCTTTTAGAAGTAAGCAAACTATATAAAGATGGTTCCTCCATTGAGGGACCTTGTATATAAGTTCTTAAGGCTAGAGATGTTTCATACCAATGCTCCTCCCCAAGGGTTCTCGAAAGGTATGAAACAATGAGCTTTTAGATACTTCCTAAGTTATAATTTGTCAAGTTTGATAGTCGACTAATCGACTATCCAGTTAAAAACGATCGCTTATGGAAATCAAGGTTCACATCCTTAACACGTTTTTGACATTCCAACTTATACTATCCATTGGTCAAGAATAAAGCCATGTAAATTAGAACATTGGTTGCATATTAAAGCCTTATTTAGACACTTTATTCTCCACTCTCACATATATACACGTCTACCTCATCAACTTTTAGTGTTAAGTATAATGTTAATGACTTCCATAAACGAGTAAGAAATCAACACGATTAACGCATTTTCAGTCTTCCAAACTTAACTATTTCTCGGTCAAAGTGAAGAAGATAGGTTGTAACACTATTGCTCCTACCTCAATTTGAACAACAATCTTAACATTCACAAATAGATAAGTGTACTTCGTCAACTTTTAGTGTTAAGCAAAATAGATAACTTTTCAAACAGGTAATTAAACAAATAACCATGTAGCAACTAAGCAATTCCTAACCCCTTTTAAAATCATTTATTTACATTTCTAAACCCCTTCTAGAGATGATATAAACATACGTATCAAAATTTATTTATAAAACTGGATATTTAATAAAATAGTTTAAAAGATATTATATTACATAAGATATTTTTACTTTAATAAAACAATTAGCCAATTTTCCAAAAAAATATATACATAAAAAATATTTTTAAAATACTATAAAATACATACGTTAGATTTTAAAATATTTACTCAAAATATTACTTAAAATAACAAGTTTATAAAACATTTTGAAACTTGAAAAAACCATGTTTTCCTTATATTTAAAAGCAAGCCCTCTTCTTTAAAAATTCATGTCTAATTATTATAAATACTTAAAAATCTCAAACCACTTTTAAAACACTCTTTTATGAGTCAGCAAGTACTTGTAAAAAAGAATGAAACCAAATATTTAAACTTAAGGCCTTTCCAAACATTTAAAGTTCAAAAATAAAGGTTAAATGGGGGCAGTTTTGCAGAAGTGGAAGTATGGTCATTTTTCAATATTTTACTTAACTTTTCAACATCCAATTTTTTTGTAGAAGCAAGCACACATATAATTTGTTACAAATATGGTGAGAAACTCTGAAGAATCTCTCTACAAAGTTTCTTAGAAATTGCCAAACACAAGGCAATACTAAATGCATCTGTAATGACTATCGCTATAAGAGCACTTTCAAATCCACGTCCAATTCAAACATATGTTAAACTACAACTTATATGATTTGTTTTAAGACCATGCTACAAGTCATACAGGTCCATACATATGGATTACATAAGCCATTTGCTTTCAAAGCAAGAATCGAATAAATATGATAACATATATCAGTATCCATTCAACCACATGCACATATACAAAATATATTTTCATTCAAGGTGTTGAGTTAGATCACCCTTAAGTAAGTAAATAAGGAAGTCTAAGAAACTACTTCCGACCTCAACCTTGCTAACGCTTCACTTCCTACCTCTTCCTTTGCTTTTACACTTAGCTAAGCTAGATTTAGCTTATTATAGCTTACGACTTCTACATGTGAGGGGATCTTGGTTTGGTTCTTCAAAATCTAACTTGATGGAAGGTGCTGTAATCTTTTCCTAAGGTTCTGGTCCAAGTATAAGTTTATTTGGATGTGTTTTGAAATTATTTTGCTAAGTGATTTTGTGTAGAATAAGATATGAAGAGAAATGAATTTATTTCATAAATTAGAAAAAGGAATTCAAGAGGCGTGCCCACTCTTACATAGGTATGAAGTAGTTCTGTCTACCCTTGCTCTCACCCCCTTTGGCTTGTCATAGAAGGCTCACCTACCCACATGCTCCATCATATATCTTTTCCACCTCGTTTCTAAGTAAATGACCGAATTACCCATTACATACAAATATCTCTTATCCCTTAGAGGCTTTTAGAAAATTCCACTTATTTTATGAAGAAAAGTGTTTGAATTAGTTTCTAGCGTGTTTATATGTTCCTAAGCTTTGTACAAAGAATTTGAACAACTTATGTCGATTAAAAATCAGTTTGTCGATAAACCGTTTTTAGTGACATTATTGAATTTTCTTTGAAGTACTTATTTTTGTAACTATATTTCAAAAATAAGTTTCTCGCCATTATTAATTAATCAAATGATGTTTAACAAGGTCGGCACATCACATTTATAACACTTAACTATATTTCAAAACATTACGATATTCAAAGACGAAGTGTTCAATATTACGGGACGCTACATTCTCCCCTACTTAGAATATTTTGCCTTCGATATTCAAACAAGAACAATAATCAAAGAAGATAAATGAACAATATACATATATAGATTGCTACTGAAACTATATATAAACTAAACTGCGACCCAAATGCATACTAAATGACTTCACTTCAAAATGTTAGAGCACTACAAAAGATATAAGATATTAAAATAAGAAAACACTAGTCCACGAACAACTCTGCATAGGAAACCCTCGAACTATACTTCGTCTCCTAAGTAAAATCTCCATCATCCTCTCTCACCATACCGTGACTAACTTAACAGTCTTAGTCCTCAATCGCTTTGTATATTTATCAATAATACAAATGGGTAGTCTTAATATAGTCAAGTTCGGCTCAATCTCCAAGTCCTTCAGCTGCGATGACTCAATGGTCAAAGTTGGGTCGAGCACAAACTTATTAGATGGATTACACGGAAAGCATCTTGCAAACCTTACATTCCAGTAGGTTAATTAACTCTATAAGCAAGAGTGCCTATCCTTATGAGTATCGAAATGTGTCCTATAAAACGAGGAGCCGACTTCTCTCCCTTCCCAAATCATATTACATCTCTCGTTAGGGAATCTCTAATGAACACCAAGTCCCCAACCAAAAATTCCAAATTTACATCTACCTGGTTTTAGGGTAAAACCGAGTTTATGATTTTTAGAATGCCATGGAAAAAAATTGTTAAGTAAAACATGATTTTAGAGATGTGTTTTAATTTTTAGAATTTTCTGAGCTAAAGAAAATTTGTTATGAATTTCTGATGGAAAATACAATATAATTGGGTTTAAAATCTATTACGATAATTTCATGAAAAAATCAAGTCTGAAATTTCTATTATGTTTGATTACAGGACGAGAGAGGTTTACTACGATTTTTTGGGATTTTTCCTAACTTATTGGCTAGAGAAAATAAATTATTGTAAAACAAGGACTTTTGTACAATTATTGGTTTTTTTATATTGAAGGGCTTAAACGTTATATTTCTTTGATTTATATCTGATTAAATGCAGCAATTTTAATTGTAAAGTATTTGAAAAGTTATATAGCAGCCAATTAAGGGTTTACAAATGGAAAGTTGTTATAAAGCAATTACTAAAAGTAGCTAAATTTTAGCCTTTAACTCAGAAAATTTGGTTCCGCCTCAAATAGTAATGCCTTTCGACTCTATTGACTCCACCCCATCTTAATCGAAACCATCCCAGTCGAAAGAAACCAATACACAAGGTATCATTTAGATGGTAAGTAGTGGATTGGACGGAAAGCGTAAGCCATGATGTCGAAAGGAAGCCTTTCGATGGAGTCAAAACCCAGTTTTTGTTTTCAAAAGTTAAATTCTTACTTTGTTTAGTTTAGAGCTTTTGATCCAGTCAAAATATATGTTTTTGAAAGGAGTTTATAAATAGCTTTCGAAGAAGGTTGCTGTAAAATGTTTAAAGTATTAGCTTTCGAATGGATACCTTTATTTTTAAATGAGTGCTTTCGAAAGTAATGGTTTCGACCAAGTCGAAACTCAGCCGCTAATTTTTCTTTCGACTTTATTGAAGCTATCAATGCTTTTGAAGGGTTATCTCTATTTTAACCTAAGCTAAGTTATTTCCTGAATGCTTTCGATATGTGTAGAGGATTCCAAAAGCCAACGGAGTTGAAAGGGGGTTTCGAATCTTTCCTTCGAAGTTTTAATTTAAAGGCTCATGCTTTCGACTAGATTGTTCTGACACCATACATTTCCCTGAACAACTTTACAAGGGTTTCGAAAGAGATACTTTCGTATATAACTACTTTGACCCAAAAGAAATTTTAAGGGGTAAACCCAATACATTTGAAAGGCATACATTCATTTTTTTGAAGCTATGTTTTAAAGAATGTATTAATACGCTCGAAAGGTATATTTGGTTTCGAAAGAGGCTATTTAACAAGGGCTTCCAAAGGTATTTTTTTAATTTTGAAAAGAGGTTTTCTTTGCTTTCGAAGGAGGTTATCCAGAGTTTTGAAAGAGATATTTTAAGATTTAAAAACATAAACCCAATCTCAATTGAAAGGAAAAACCATGGACTAAATAAATAAAGAGTTTTGAAATGAAGTCTTTGAAGAAGTTCTTGATTAAAGGGTTTAACCAATATATATATATATATATATATATATATATATATATATATATATATATGATTTGAAGGATAATAAACCACCTGTGTTGGTATTATTTTGTTGTTATGTTTACTTCTTCATATACATATTTACATTATTAATAACCCATAACTGTATTTTGGGGAAGGGCAGAATAACCAGCTTGGTTGATCCAATAGTGAATATAATTTAAGAAATGTTAAAATATTAATTAAAGATATTGGCAGGGGCCAATAGATTCATAGTGAACCTATGAAAACTGTATATAACGAAAGATATTAGCAGGGGCTAATAGGTTCATAGTCAGCCAATGATAACTACGATTTGATGTTGGCATGTGCCAATACGTTTATAGTTAGCCCATGAAAACTATATCCGAATTAAGATATTGATAGTTTGTCAGTATGTTCGTAGTTAGCGCTTGAAAACTAGGATAAGAGAAAAGATATTGGAGTTACCAATAGGTTCTTAGTGATCCCATGAAAACTATGAAAGTGGACAAATAGTCCATAAACATTTAATAGGTTAATAGTGACCCTAGAAACTATAATTGAGACAGATAGTCAGAATGAATGGGGATGAGTACTACAGATTTGATTTATTTGTTTTACATATCATCACATTATTTTTAAATACCAGTTTTAACCATTGTGGATGTAAGAGCATGGTATATGGTTTTATAAATATTTTAGGATACCTATGAGGGAAAAACCCATTCTGCTAAGCGACATGTCTCACTAGATATCTAAATGGTATGAGATGGTAGATTATTATTTATATCAGGCTTTTTATCTGGCCCGAAGACTTTTTCCTCTTAAAATCTCAGGTACTTAGTTTAATTTGAGTAGTTTATTAGGGTACTTTGTTTCCGCTATGTGTTTTGATTGCAAAGGAAAATTTTCTTTATTGCCTTGTTATATACTCTGATCAACTAAAGGGCATCTTCATATATCGCTCTTGGCATATTTTGTATTATTTATATGTTATCTGAATGTGGTCTGCATACTGGGATTAAGTAATCAATTTGGAATATTTTGAATTATAACGTGGAATTTGTTTGCTGTGTAAAATTTTCCATATTCTTGTTTTTCTAGATATCAATGTATCTAATATCGCCGTATTTGGTCGTTGGGAATCAATAACTATGGATGACTACAACATCCGATGTAGTTAGTTTTGGGCCTCGAAGTAGAGGGGTGAACAAGTTGGTATCAGATCATAAGTTTATGAAACTTTAAAAGAAAATTAAACCTAAAAGAGTTTTCAAACTTAATCCAGTGAATCAGATAATAAAATTTGGGTTTTGGGTTAACACTATAGTAACATACTTATGTTTTGATATGTAGTTATATACAAAAGTACGTATTCCCTACTCTCTTAGACCGTTCTTCTATATCTGACTAAGGATCATAAATATATTTACGAGAAAGGAGATAAGAAAGCAGAAAACGAAAGTGAAAATCTAGGTGGAGGAAGCACCAAAACTAATCGAAATGCTTGACCCACTACCAAAAGGAACCAGTTCGATTGGCTAGGCCTACTACAGCAGATATGGGGGTGATGTATCAGTTCTTCGTCGATTTGATGCGAGCAAAAGCTGCTACTGGAGTGGATGGAAATGTAGAAGGAGCTAATCCTACGCTCCGGTTGGGAATAATTATGCTTTGTTGAGTAGAGATAACACTAGTTTAGGTGGGAAGCCATTCTTGGGGATGGAGAGTGCCATAGAAGTTGAGAACTGGTTGTTACATTGTGAGCATATATTTACTGATTTGGGTCTGAATTGTGGGAAAAAGAGAAGGTTGGTCTCTAGACAATTGCAAGGATCAGCGCTACACTGATGGAATACTATTACCGTTGGAGTTTCGAAAGAGTAGTTAACTTGGGCTAATTTTAATAGGAGATTTAAGCGGAAGTTTATATCTTAGTCTGCTAAGTCAGAATTGATGAGGAAGTTTATGGATCTAGTTCAGGGAGAAATGTCAGTAGTTGAGTATGCTACTAAGTTTGAAGAGCTGTCTCGATATGGATATGCTAATATAGACGTTGACATCAGAAGGAACGAGAGGTTAATTCGGGGATTGAGGCTAGAGCTTGCTAGATCGACCAGGATACATGTTTGCGATCCTTGTAATGTGGTCCTGGAGATGGTCATTCGCCCCAATGAGTTACTTGCTGATTTTTTTAAAGAGAAGTTAGTGGAAACTCATGGTTCTAAGGGGAAGAAGAGAAAGTTCTTTAAGAAGAAGGGAGCCTAAAATAGAGATACCGCTGAGAAGTCAAGGGCTGAGATTGTTTGTTATAACTGTGACAAAAAGGGATACTTCGCGAATGAGTGTCGGTCTGGAAATGGAAAGAAAACCGCAAATAAGAAGAATGTGAAGTGCTTCAACTATGATCAAGTTGGATATTACAAAAATCAATGTCTAGAGCCAGTCAGGATGGACAAAGGAAATGTCTTTGCTATTGGACCAGCTAGGCTCACTGCAATAGATAAGGGAAAGTCTATGATGGAAGTTATGCATTTGATTCAGAGTATTCCAGTTCGAGTACTTTTTGATAGTGATGCATCACATTCATTTATCTCAGTTTTTGGTTGATAGATTATGTTTAGAACCCACCTACCTTTTTACTTCCTAAAGGGTTGTGAATCGAATAGGAGGGTATGCAACTCTAGGGTTAAGATGTGACCAGTTAGAACTTGATTCTTTAGGTCATAAATTTTTATGCAGTTTGCATATCATTGATTTCATAGATTTGGGATCATTTTGGGTATGGACCGGTTGGGTAGGTATGAGCTAGAATATTTTTCTAAGATAGAGAGATATAATTGAGACACCCTGATTGTAATGACCCAGAATTTCTGTCAATTAAAATTCGTACATTTAATTGATTTTAAATATTAATAAGTGAAATTAAACAGTCAAATAAATTTTATTTCGAATAATTGGATTTAATTGGGTAATTAAATCGATAATTTAATAGTTGAATTTACGTAAATAATTAAAAATTGGGTTTAAAATGATTAAAAATTGATTTGTAAATTTCATTTAATCATGTTGGAGTTAGAATGATGTTATAGAAATTTTAAAATCGAATTAAAAGTTAATATGTGAAAATTGAATATTTTAATATTTAATTGACGAGTTAAAATAGCCATTTTTCAAATAGTCTCGGATTTCGATGAAACCAGTTTCATCGGATCCGTAATATGATATTTTTGTATGGTTTCAAATTTCGTGTCAATCGAATTTACTGTTTGTCCGGGGCAAGCCAAAACGCATAGAAAATTCGTTTAATCGGTTTAATTTAAAATTGATCGTTTATTGCCGTAACTCGCACAGATGATCGAATTAGCCTCTGAAACATATTCCATTGTGTTCGGAACGTGGAGTAAACTTTTGGAACGTCAGCCGGCACGCTTCGTTTGGAGTTCGGAAAATTTTGGATGAATAGTAATTCGAGAAATTTTCTATAAAAGCACCCAAATATTCACAATTGCAAAAGAAAACCCTAGCTAGGTTACAGCCGCCACTTACTTAATTAATGGCCGAAATTGTTCTTCGTTCTTCCTTAAATTTCTTCAAATCCTTTAACAATTACAAGAAATCATCAACTACAATATTGTACAGCTCGTTGAGTTCTACAAATCCAATGGCCAAGATTGTCTGAAGTGTAGTAGGTCGTCGGCAAATTGACTTCTAACAGCCAACGTTCGCACGCGTTTCTAGGGGGGAATACTCGATCGAGCTGCACAAGATTGTGGCCGATAGTGCCTTTGCGTGAGAGCTACAAAGTGATGGTTGTCGATCGTCTTCAGATGCGTTGTAGTGGTCGCGTTAAACTAGGGTTAAGGGCGGCAAATGTTGGGTTCACATATGTAACTGTCGCGTGGGGAAGAAGCATGGTGTGCGGCCGTGAATTTTGGGCTTGAAATGGGCGACAGATGATGGTTAGGGTTAGAAAATGAATAAAAGTTGTATATTAATTTATATTTAAATATGTATAAACTTTGTAACGTGATAACTTTTTCATACGAGGTCGAAATCGTACGAAACGAATTGCATTGGGTTCGTATGGATGAATACTACGCTTTGGAACTGGATTGGAGTTGTTTGAAGCTAGTGATAATTTTGGGTAAAATTAAACGCGTGTTTAATTTTATTCGAAATAAAACGCGAAAACGAAATCGAAATCAAGGTGAGAACTTCTCACTCAATCGAATCGGTTTCGATTTTAATTTTAAATAGTTAGATTTAAAATTCTTGATTGTATGTTGAATGATGATTGCTATCTATTGATTGTTAAAATAGACATTATACGTCGTTAATAAGCGAAGGTTATTTATTAAAAACATATACTGTGAATATTTCACAGTACGGTGAAATTGGTATTATTTATGTACTTGGAGTTGATTTTCCCGCATTATATAGCGGATGAGACCCTATTGCGCGGTATAATAGCGGATAATATTTTAAGTCCTATATACCGCGATATTTCGTTTGGAAACGGAATTGGTATTGTGCTAATGTTTGTGGATGCCGGGAAACAGGTTGGAGGGATCCAACTGGATTCCTCAACAGTATTATTTGATTATAGATATTTTGATATTTGTTGATTATCATATACAGATATATGATGTCGTTGTTGTCGTGATTGACTATTTGGTGTGTAGCATCATTGGGCCAATTTTGGAATCTTAAAAGGATTTTTAAAGTGATTTTTAAAAGTATACGTTTAATAAAATATTTTTGAAATTGGTTCATTTTAAATAAATAAACGTTATAATTTTAATGTTATAAAAATTATAATTTTTGAGAAATATAGTTAAAAGTTTATTTTTGAAAATATGGGGTTAATGATTTTATAAAATAGTTTAAATTGGGATTTTTGAATTTATTGTAAAAAGTTTAAATATAGGATTTATAAAATTTGATTATTTTATAAATCAAAATGATGAAATAATAAAGGAGTTTAAAGACGTTTTAAAATAATAATATAAATTGATTTATATAAAAGATTTATAAAATTGATATTTATAAATTAAAATATTGGAATTATAAAACGAGTTTTTATAAATGTTAGGATAAAGTGTAAATGGATTTCATAAGTGAATGAGATTATAGAATTATAAATGGTGAAGTTATAAATGGAATTTATAAGTAGTAAGATTTAAAATTTTTGTAAAGTTATTAAAAGAATAGATTTGGGTAAATAAATGAATCTTATAAGTTATAAGATTTATAATTTAGGAAGTTAAAAGAACGATTTTGTAAACAAATAAATTATAAGTATTTAACTTATAATATGGACTTTTGGTATATAATTGGGTTATAAATTGAATAGGTTAATAAAGGAGATTTATAAATTGAAGTAGTTATAAAATAAATAGAATTAGAATTTATAAACATTGTTTTACAAATCCAAATCAATTGAATTTGATAAAGTAAATGTAGAAATTATTAAAGGAGTTATATCCACGATTTTGGGACAATGTATAATGCTTTAAAATAAAATGTATAGAAATGATGAAATTGGTTAACGAAGTATATTCATGTTTTTGGATAGTGAATAATATGTTAAAGAAAATGTTTTGAAGGTGATATTTTAAATAGAATTAAAACGATTTAACGATGTTTTAAAATGCGTTAAGGTTCGAAATCATAGATTTCAACATTCATTGTTGAAATAGACGTTTTCGAGAAATAGAAGGAAATTGTGGACTATAACACTGTTGTTATAGTTAATGATTTCCGAAAGGAAATGTTTTATATAATATTGGGATTTATATATCTATCTTAACTTCGAACCCCTATACTAATGATTTTGAGTTGTCGTAACGATGTTTTACACAACATTCGTTTTGACTCAAACAAATGTGTTTAAAAGAACACTTTCCTTAAAGAATAAAATATATACTTAAATGTGATTTAAGTATATGGAATATTTTCCAAGTGTTGAAAATAAATAGATATGTGAACTACATATTATTAATAAGTATGGAAATGCTTTTCAAATATGAAATGAAATATTTTTGAGAATTTATCTTTGTAAAGATAAATTGCAAATGAATATTTGAAATCTATTGAAAACCGTATATCAGTAGATATTTTGAAATATAAATTCACTATGGAATTTATAAAAGAAAGGGGAATTTGTTTAAAAATAAATATTGATTTATTTTTGAAGTATTGAAATTATATATCTTGTAAAGATATTTTTGGAAAAATAAATAATTTGGAAAATTATTTGGAATCTGGTGATGTTGTGCATATCCATTGATAGTTCAATAACCGACTATCAATAATTACCTTTGAATGGGTATTTATTGTGATTTGCTTGAATTTGAATGCCACACTTATTTTTGAACAAGTGCTCACTATTCGGGTTAGCCAGGAAAGGACGTTGGGGTTGTATAACCCATTTCGAATATGTGATACGTCGTTAGGGATTGCATTTGAAGACCGGTGTTTAAGACCAGATATTTTTGAAAACGGAAGGATTACCGTCGAATGTCTCTGCACCGAATGGCCTCGGTATAGAGATTCCATATGTGATGGGAAGTCCTAACGTGATTAGCGAATATCCGGATTGCAAGGACTTCTTTGGAAGTGCCTTCGGTTCTGTTCAATCCCGAAACAAACTTGTATGGATGTGTGTCTGACATTACAATTTGAGATGTAAAGCTGGTTTCTATCAAATATATTTCTGTTGGTGGCGGAGAATTTATTCTCTTAGCTTAACACCCTTCTCTGAGACATACGACTCAGAGGTTATGTGGTTGATGGTTACAAGTGATACATTCCCAAATTGGTAATGTGGCATATGAGTTATGCTGATCATTGGTTGATCGAAGCATGGCTTTGTATAAAGCATAACCTTGTGGACGAGACTGCGTCGGACCTCACACCCCGGAAATGGTCAAAACAGGAAGGATGCAGCAAGGTTATCGGGGGTAGCGCCCTTTAGTGTATGTCATTCCTTCTGGATAGAGGTGGTATCATGGTATGGAGCCCAGATACTTAACCTATGTTGTTGCTGCAAACTTATTACTTTGTGGTTGTTGGAAATCGAGGATCCTCGGATATAGATCGGTTACGATCGGGGGATGACATATTCGTGTCAGTAGTTACCCAGTTTGAAGGGTAACCCGGCCTTGTGTTGGCAGAGATCCGGTTAGGTTCTCGGGACGTCATTCCAGAGGCGTTTCCATGTGGCAATGGGAAGTTCCTTGGCCTGACCATTTGTTGGAAATCCAAAGAAACAATACGAGCCTTGTACGGTTTTAGTTGTAGAACCTGCCATTTAATATGGCAGCTATAGTAGGCATAATATAATGGTACCTATGCTGGCTAAGGTTTATATTATACTTTCGAAATGTTTTCTACACTATGCACTAATAATAATATCAAAAATGATTTGATTTTGCGTAGTAAGCATCTTTGACTATCATAAGGAGAAATCTCCCCCAAGTCTGCGTTTGCATTGTGTGTGTGCCGGGAGGCCTTATGGTAGTTTCATTTTTAAAAGCATTGCGAATTGACTTCAAAAATCATCCTGTTGTTTGTTTTTAAAGATAAACTATTTTAAGTTCTCACACCAGTCCCATGACTAACCTGGAGTTTATGGTTTTCCTTCCTAAACTCTGGGTGCCCACCAATTTCCACACGGGCAGTCTAGAGTCAGGTTATTAGGATATTCTAGAATTCGGGAGTTGCTGGAGGCAAGCTGGATAGCATGGCGTATTCACTAGTATATAGTATTTATTTTCCACCGTTTGTAGTTGTTTGTTGTTGTAAACTCTGATAATATAATGTAATGTGATGTAATGTAATAACTGATATAGTTCTTTGTTTAAAGATTATTCATTTATTTATTATATGTTGTTCCGCTGCGATTGTGAGATTCTGATATTGTTCTGTTGTTTTCTTTCTGTTCTGTTCTATCTTTTCTCTCTTCTTCTATCTTTTTCTTCTTTTTTAACCATAATGGTTCGTATTTCCGTTCATCTTGACTTAATCAATGGAGATTAGTGTCTATTCAAGGAGTACGGATTTGCGGGTCATTACACTGATAGTCATAACCGAGTGATATTCTCAATAGAGAATACTGATCGGAGTGTTAGTACGTTTCTTAGTGCTATGGAGGTAGGATTTGAGTTAAGTCAGGTTCGGACAGCAAGAGAGTTTGCATATATCTTTGAGCCAATCAATGGCTTACCACCTAAAAGAGCTGTTGAGTTTAAAATAGATCTTGTGCCCAGAGCTGAGCCTGTGAGTAGACCACCTAGCAGGATGGCACTGACCGAGATGAAGGAATTGAAGGTGCAGCTAGTGGATCTTGAGGGAAGAAATTTTATTAGACCAACCAATTTCCTTAGGGAGTGGCCACGATGTTCGTGAAGAAACTGAATGGGTCATTAAAGATGTGCATCAATTATCGTAAGTTAAACGAAAGGACAATTAAAAATAAGTATCCTTTGCCAAGAATAGATGATATGTTCGATTAGTTAAGTGGAGCTAGAGCATTTTCCAATTGGATTTGGCAGCAGATTTCCTTCATTTAAGTGTGGCGGAAGACAGTACTCCTTTGACAGCATTTCATACTAGGTATGGTACATATGAGTGGTTGATGATACCATTTGGATTAACAAAGGCACTTGCTTTCTTCATGGATTTGATGAACTGAATTTTTTGAGAGTAACTTGGATAGGTTTTTACTAGTACTTGTAGATGAAATTTTAGTATACTCTAAGGATGAGAGAGAGAGCATGAATTTCACCTTAGAGTAGTGCTTGAGACACCGAGGAAGAATCAGCTAAAGGAGAAATTTACCAAGTCCCATTTTTGAAAGAAAGAGGTTAAATTTCTTGGTCACGTGGTTTCAGAGAAAGGATTATTAGTCGATCCAGATAAGATGGAAACCATGAATAATTGGAAGAAATCAGAGACGGTGGCCGAGAGTAGATGTTTTCTTGGACTTGCTGGTTATTACATGAGATTCATTGAGGATTTCTCATGGATAATAGCACATTTAACTAAGCCAACCATGAAGGAGGTGAAGTTTTTTGGTCCTAAAAAATGTGAGGAAGCATTCTTTAAGTTAAAACATTTGTTGACCAAGACATTGTGTTAGTAGTTCCAAACAGAATCCAAGGGTCGGTGGTATGTACTGATGCATGTAGAACTAGATTAGGTGCAGTATTAATGTAGAACGGTAACGTTATTGCCCATGCCTCGTGACAACTTAGACTACATGAAGTGAGGTGTCCTACTCATGATTTAGAGTTGGCAGCCATGATTTTCGCATTGAAGATTTGGAGATATTATCTCCTAGGGAGAGGTATGAGCTTGATATCGATCATAAGTTTTTAATGTATTTATTATCTCAGAAGGAGTTGAATATGAGACAGCAGAGGAGGCTGGAATTTTTGGCTTCTTATGATTTTGTATAGAGTATACACTAGGGAAAGGTAATAAGGTAGAAGATGCTCTTAGTAGAAAATATCAAAACATGGTGTTAGCTAGCGAAATGGAATGATTTGGAAGCTTTGGCTAGTTATAGCAAATAGTTAAAGTCGACTACTAATACCACTCAGAGTGCCGCCATATTGTCTTTCTTAGAAGTCCGACTAGTGTTGATTGAGAGAATTACATCTAAGCAAAAGGAGGATCCAGTGTTGGCTAAGAGGATCAGAAGACTTAAGGGTGGAACTGGGATCAATAATCTAAAAGGATGTTAGCCTTGACTAGAGATGATGGTTGAGAAAGAAGGGATGGTTATGTGTTCTCAAGTTCGAGAACTTGAGGAAGGAAGTTTTTGGAGAATGTCATAGTTCAAAGTTTATGATTCATCCATGAGGAACCAAGATGTATCAGGATATGAAGAGGAGCTTATATTAGGAAAGTATGAAGAGGGATGTTGGCTTATGGGTTAGGCAGTGTGTAAACTAAGTGAAAGCCGAACATCAAAAGACGAGTGGGTTGCTTCGACCTTAAGAGACTCCAGTTTGGAAATGGGATTCAATATCAATGGATTTTATAAAATGGCTGCCATGGTCATGAAAGTGACTATTGTGTGGGTAGCTATCACTTAGGATCGTGTAATATGGAATATAATTAAATCTAAATGCGGAAATAGATGATAATAGCAAAGTAAATAAAAATGAGCACACTAGAAATTTTTATACTGGTTCGAACTTCCCATTCTACGTCCAGTCCTAGAATTCCCTCTGGAATTTCTCACAATAACCCTCTCTTAACCCGGATGAATAGATATATAACACCTGAACGACCGAACATGATTTTTCCGCCTCTAACAACCGAAAGAGGACTTTACCCGCCTGAACAACCGAACAGGACTTCGACAGTTTCAATAGAATTGCTTTGACACTTTGTGTTCCTAATAACACTGATTTGTCTTTGATAGTACAACCTTCCTATAATCTTTCCTCAAGTATATATGTGTGTATAAAGAATTAGAAAGGAAAATATTGCTTTTGAATCAAAGAATAAGTTAATTGATTCAGAGATTCAAGAAATATATGAAAGTTGTGATTGCCTTTTAGAATACAGAGATAGTAGAAAGTAAGATTAGAAAGTAATCAGAAAATTGGTGATTTGTGAAGTGGATTTTGCATGTTTATATAATAGTTCTAGAGATGCAATTGTTCGTGAAGAGTTCTGATCAACAGAAGCATCCATACCTCTTTATATTAGAAAGCGACTCTTGGCAAAAGGACGTGTCCGTTCAGAAAAAATAGCTGTTGAAATAATTCAGTCGACTGACCCAAAACGATCAGTCAATTGAATATTCAAAGTTGTTTAAAAATAGAGCGTTTCAGTGCACCAGTACAGGTTCAGTCGACTGGTCATTTTTGGTCAGTCGACTGAATTTGAAAATATATAAATATGTATACATATGTGCATAAGTTTAATAGGCTGTTTATTGATATTCAGTCGACTGGTCGATTTTGTTCAGTCGACTGATATCTGTTGATAACCAAAAATCACCATACCTCATTTGGTTAGATTACTTGCCTTCTAAACTGGTGACCTGGGTTCGAGCCCCGCTCCATGCATTTTTTGAAAACTTGATTTTGATTAAAATATGCATGCAAGTTTATTTGAATGTGAATGATGATTCTTGAGGAAAGATTTTAACAAAGCACTAAACTAGACTCTATATACATATTTGATGGCTCTTGTTAATATATATATATATATATATATATATATATATATAACTATACAAACCATATATTGAGCCGATGAGTCTGGATGTTATCGTCGTCGTAGATTCGTGAACTGTTATATCTTGTCAGCAATCAAAACCTATGATCCAACAGGTCATATAGAGGTAATGAAAGTATATTTGTTATAGTAGACAGACTGACCAAGAGTAACCATTTCATTCCAGTTAAGTCAACTGAAACAGCACATGTTTTAGCTAAGTTGTTCATAAAGAACGTAGTTAGGCTGAATAGAGCTCCTAGTAGTATAGTCAGCGACAAAAATGCTTTGTTCACTAGTGAATTCTGGAAGAGTTTATAGGAGGTATTAGGTATAAAGCTTAATATGAGTAATGCATATCCCCTCAAATAGATGGGCAAGTAGAGAGCGTCAATAAGGCACTCGATGATTTATTGAGAGTTTATGTATTAGAATTTGGTGGATCTTGGGAAGATTACCTACAGTTGGTTGAGTTTTTCCTATAATAATAGTTATCGGACTAGTATAGGAATGACAACATTTGAAGCTTTGTATGGAAGGCCATGCAAATCTCCCATGTTGGTTGGTGACTAGAGATTGATTAGTCTTAGGTCCAGATTTGATTAGAGAGTCATCAGAGAAGATTGAGTTAATCCAACAAAGGATGAAGGAAGCTCAATCCAGATAGAAGAGTTACATAGATAAGAGGCGTAAAGACATAGAATTCTCTGTTGAAAATAAGGTTTTCACTAAGGCATCACCCATGAAGGGTGTAGTGCGATTTGGAAAGATAGAAAAGTTAGCCCCAAGATACGTTGGACCATTCCAGATTATAAAGAGTATTGGAAAGTTTGCAGAGTAGAATTACCGAGCAGTATGGAAGGCGTCCATAATGTATTCCATGTGTCACATCTTTGCATGTATGTGCATGATATAGAGATCACTATTCCTCCGATGGGGTTGGAAGACTTGATAGTAGAGCCTCATTTTATTTTTATTAAACAACAGTTCGGGTTGTAGCTAGAGATGAGAAAAGATTAAGGAACAAGACAGTCAAGTTGGTAAAAGTTCAGTGGAGGGACAACAAGAATGACTGTACTTGGAAGACAGAAGATGGGATTATAGATACTTATCTTGATTTTCTTTGAAGGTATGTCTATAATAGATTTATACAGATAGTTGCTAGTCAGTTAGACTAGTATGATTGCTATGGTTGTTAGGAATTATTACAGATGATTGCTATTTTAATAATTAGTACTTACTGAATTTCTATGACTAATTCTTTAAGGGGGAGCCTATAACATCCCTAATTTTCGACAACATTATTCAAGAAATTTAATTAGATAAATTAAACAAAATAATGATGATAAGGGGATTGATATTTGAATAAATCATATATAGGGCCGTGCTTAAAAATAAAAGAAATGGGTTTTAAATTGGTTATTAGCTAATTAAATTACACATAGGCATATTAGTAAAAGAGCAACTTCATTATACACGGTTATACTCCTTTGTAATTATTCATTCACATTTCATTTCTTATTTTCACAAACGCAAAACATAAACCTAAAATGGAGTCGACTATTAATAAGGAGGAAAAGAGGAAGAATTCAATCTAGAGCTTAAGATCAATGTTAGGAAGGATTAATCAACAACAAATCTCAATGTGATAACCTAGATTTTGAACAACTATTAATTGGATGATTAATTGATTGTAAACTATAGGGATACTGATTTTGTTTGGATTTAATAGATAAAATTGATAATTAAAGATGTCTGGATGTATATAAGTGAATTTGAAACTATAATAATTATTGAATTAAAATGATGAATCTTATAGTAAATCATTAAATATATATAAATATGTGTAAACTCTATTGTTTTTGAAAATTTTGAAGTATGTCCATATACATGTATACAAGCGTGTGTGTATATATGGTGATTAGAAAGCTACTGTTTGGGTTCAACATGATAATTTGTGAAAGCTATTTAAAGTAAACTCTATATTTTCAAAACATAAAATAAACATTTATTTAAATATTTGATAAGCTTAAAAAGGATTTAATAAAAAAGATCATTTTGCTTTCTTTCTGATTTTCATGAGACACTAAAGATAGACATTTATTAAGTTAAAATACGGTAGCAAAAGTTTAAAATAAGAATTTATAAAGGGTAATACTTTATTTGAATATATATAGGATATGTATATATATAAAAGAATTAAACTTAAAAAAATATAAAATAAATAAAATATTTGAAATATAAAACATTTGTAAACATCTAATTCTTGCATTCGTAAGAAAATAATCATTTACATTGACATGTGTAAGCTTTTTATTTACAAGTGGCTTACTTCACTTCCCTTTTTAAATTTAAAAATAAATAAAAGATTTAATGGAGCCAAGCTTCACTTCTAAATTTCTTTCATTTTCTCATAAACCTATAAACTGAATAAAAGAAGGAATTTTTTTCTCAATCCTAGAGATGAAACAAAAGCGTACAGTATAGCCTGGCAGCAAAATCAAGTTCAATAACATCTCGATATCAAGAATTATCAAGCACTGATCATCTTAACAAAAAAACAACAGTTCTTATACAAGCAATTTCCAGGTTTCAGGAAGAAAACTTCCTCTGTTCTTTTAACTAGGTGAGTAAACAACTTATTTTAGAAGCTTAAGAAAATTAAAACCTGATTGCATGAGATTCCTGGAATGAATTGTCCTTGCATGTATATATATTAAGTAAATCTCTGTATATATGCATGTGTTAAAGTGTGCATATTTGTTTATATAGGTATATCTTTGTTTCCACTGATAGGTTGAAAATTTTGATCAAATTCAAGTTTCTCTTTATACATTCACTTATAGATTGTGAATTCTAAACAAAATATGTTTGTTTAATCACAATTTAAGATTTAAAAATGTATTTAGATAAACCAACCTGTACATCTCTAGAAATCCAGATATTACAGTAGTTTTTTCAAAACATGATAAAATCAAACATCATTATTTGCTAATTCAAGAATATAACTTGAATCGGTTTTGAAATCTATGATTTTTAAAAGAAAATTTAGGATTTTTAGTGTTTTATTGAATGGCCATTTTGAAGTTGATCGAACTTTGGTTTTTGGGAATTTTTCGATGACTGGAGGATGGTGGGACCTCGTGGTCATCACTAGAGGTTGTAGGGGAGTTGACGAGTCGGAGAAAAATGAGTGGAGATTTTCTCAGTGGCCATGTCATCATCAATGGGTCAAAGTAGGGTTTAAACCCTCATTTCGGTCGAGGTTGGGTTTTAGGGCACTATCATGGGACCAAGGGGAAAGGCCACGGGGAGGGCCTGCGAGTGAGTGGTCGGGGTTTCGCGACCTCCGATGGTCAGCGATGTTGTGTCGAGGTAGTATTTTTGGTGATGGCTGTCGAGTCTTTTTGATCGAGGTAACACAATTTCGATCTCGAGTTTGTTTAGGAGATTTAGTTGTTAAGATTGGAAGAGGAGACGACCGATGACTTGTTGGTGGATGTCGCGGGTGCTGGAGCTTCACCAGTGATCGATGCACGTGCACCAGAAATTTTTGTGCATTGGAGTTTGTGCATTAGGATGATGGTTTATCTCAAGTTTTGACTCGAAGTAGGGTAGGGTTTTGCTCGGGTATGCTTCGAGTTGATTTGCATGAGTGTTTAAGTATAACAGTTTTTTTTGAAATTTAAACTAAGTTTTAAATAAAAAGAGGATGGCTGACGAGAATACCAGGGTTGTTCTCCGGTTATAAATTTAATGTTAAAAGTTTCTTTTAATTTTTAACAAAGCCAAAATAAATTAATTATCTTAAACTATTTTAAGTAATAAATTGATTTTTTATGTTTTGATAATTTAAGTTGAGAAAAATGATGTAAGATATGAATCAAGTTAATCCTAAGTTGTTTTAAAGCTTAATTAAACAGATAATTTAATAGTTTAATTAAGAGATTTAGTGTTTTAAATTTTAAATTAAACTTAAAGCTTGTAAGTTATTAGGTTCCAAGGTTGTTAGGAAAGACTTTGGAAATAATTAAGAAGATTAACTAAGATAAACGTTTATCATTTAAATTTGCTAATTTATTAACAATTAAAGATAAATTATTAATTAATAATTAGTAATTAAAGAGGAATTAATTATTAGTAAAATAATAATTAATAGTTGTGATTAATTATTGATTTAGGTTAATTAATTAAGGTTAATTAATTAAGGTTATTTAATTAAGGGTAGTTAATTAGGGTAAATTAATCAATGTAATTAACCAGTGTAATCAATCAACCAATGAGATAATTACTTGATGGAAGCAAGTAAAGGTTAATTACTTAAGGAAAGTAATTAAGGATTAATTACTTAGTGTAATTAATTAAAGGATTGATTAATTAAGGAAATTGATTTAGAGTTAATTAATTAACGAGTCTGATTAATTAAAGGACAATTAATTCAAGATAAGTGGTTATGGAATAATAATTTGAGTAGTTAATCAAGGATTAATGTAATTAATATAAAGGGTAATTAATTCAATTGTAAAATTTATCATGGATTAATTATTTAATATAATTAATTAATGAACAATTAATCAAGGGTGATTAATTAAGATGGATTAATTAAAGGTGATTAATTAATTAGTTTGAAATTAAGTGATGTTAAGTAAAGGTAATCTAAGCGATTAAAATTAGTAATTAATTTCATTAGAGATTAATTAAATTAATTAGGAAGTGATCAATATTCTATATGAATGATTGAATGATAATGAATACCTTGAATTGGTTGATATTTCTGATATGAAATGTTTTGAGATATGACATGTTTTGATTAAACAGTGATAGTGTGGTTATCAATCGATGATGAATTGCTGCGTAACAGTGACATGCTGTATTTAAAGTTGAATTGTATTTAATTGAATAACTTGAGTTAAGATGACTTAAGATTTCGAAGGGACCAGGGTCGGGTATCAGAAAATACCCGAACCCACTTCGATTTGTAATCTCAAATAAATCTAAATAGATTTGATATATGAAATCAATAGGCTGGAATGGAATAATACGGACCCTTGAAACTAAGTATGGTGTAACGACCCAGAATTTCTGTCATTTGAAATTCGTATATTTAATTAATTTTAAATATGCAAAAGTAAATTTTATAAGCTGAATAAATAATATTTGAAATATAGTAATTTATTTCGATAATTAAATTATTAATTTATATTTGAAATTGCGTAAATAATTGGAAATTGGATTTAACGTGAATGAAAATGATTTATAAAGTGAATGAAATCTTAGTTGAATTAGAATGATGTTACAGAACTCATAAAATTGAATAAAAAGTTAAATTCTATAAATTGAATATTTTAATATTTAGTTAACGTGTAAAAATAGCCATTTTTAAAATAGTCTTGGATTTTTACGAAACCAGTTTCATTGGATCCGTAATGTTAAATTATTGTAAGATTTCAAATTTCGTGTCAATCGGATGTACGGCTTATCCGGGGAAAGCTAAAACGCATAGAAATCTGTTTAAGTGAATTTTGAATTTAAACTAGTCGATCTGAAAACCTATCTTTCAAATACGATTGAATTGGTTCCCAATATATATTCCATTGTGTTCGGAATAGGGGTAAAACATTATAAACACCACGCGGCACGCTTCGCTTCGAGTTCAAAAAAATTTCAGGTGAATATTGTCGCGATTTTTTTTTATAAAAGGTCTTGTTTTCTTCACATTTGCAAACCTTAAAGTAAACTAGGGCTAGCCGCTGCTTTGAAAACATTGGCCAGAAATTCGTTCCCTTCTTCTTTATTTTTCTTCAAATTCGTCGACTTTTACGCGAAGTATTCAACTATAAACTTCTAGAGCTCGATGAGAACTATAAATCTGACGGTTAAGATCGAAATTCAAGCAACGGATCAATGACAATTTAGGATTGAACGCTGTGCGTTGATGCACGATTTCCCACGCAGGGAGGCAACCATGTTTCACCTTGTTCACGGCGTTGATGCTGTCGACAATGGGCAACAAATTGATGGTACTCGATCGTTGTCTAGTCGACTAAAGTGGCCGCGGCATCGAGAAGTTTTACGTGAGCTTTGGGTTTCATTTGCATGCAAAACCTGATGAGGAAGAAGTTGAAAAGCACGGCCAAGATTTTGGGAAAAGAAATGTACGGCTCAGATTGAAAAGGTTAAAATATAAAAAAATTGAAAATAAATGGTATAATAATTCGTTCAAACTTCTGAATGCTATAACTTTGTCATACGAGGTCGCAAATTGATGAAACGAATTGTGTTGGGTTCTTATTGACGAGCACTACGCGATGGAGCTGGTTTGGAGTTGATTGGAGCTAGTGTAAATTTTGGGTAAAATTAAGCGTTCGTTTGATTTTATTCGAAATAAAACACTGAAACTGCTATTGGACGCAATGTGAGTATAACTCACTCTTTCTGACTCACTGATATTTTTATACAAGTGAGAAATAATTTATTATTTAATGATTGATGATTGTTTGGATGATATATGATATATTGATTGATAATTGGATATATACCTGCCTAGTGGAGCAGATGACCCTATACGTTTCCGTGTATGAGCGGATGACCCTTTGTACGCGCGTCTGCCTTGAAGTGGACATTGTACACATAATCTAATAGGTATATTTGTTGCAGGTGACAGGTTGAAGGGATCCAACTGGATTCCTCAACAGTATTAATTTATTTATAGATATTGTTATATGTTCTGCTATCATATGATATATGATGTTTTGGATGCCGTGTTGATGTATTTGGTGCTGTTGCAGCATTGGGCCTTTTTTGGAAAATTAAAAGTATTAAAGTGATGATTTTCAAATTTAAAAGGATTTTAAATTTGGACGTTTTATTAATTTTTGAATTGTTATGTAAATGAATTTATATCAAATAAATAGTTATAATTTTTATTGTTATAAAAATTATGATTTTTGGAAAATATAATTGAAATGTGACTTTTGAAATATGGAAATAACTATTTTGTAAGTAGTTTAAATTGAGATTTTTGACTTATTATAAATCGAGATGTATAAAATTGATATTTTATAAATTAAAATATTTGAATTGTAAAATGAATTTTATAAGTGTTAAAATGAAGTTATAAATGGATTCTACAAATGAATAAGATTTATAATTGTGAAGTTATAAAATGAATGGGTTTTGTAAATAAATGATTTATTAGTGAATTAACTTATAAACTAGATTTTTGGTGTATAATTGAGTTATAAATGGAATTGGTAAATAAAAGGAATTTATAACTTGAAGTTTTTATAAAATATAAATGGAGTTTATAAACATTGTTTTATAAATTTGAAATCAATTGAATTTGATAAGTAAATATGAAAGCTTATTAAAGGAGATATATTCACGATTTTGGACAGTGGATAATCCTTTAAATTTAATATGTAGAAGTGTTGAATTTGGTAAACGATTTATATTCACGATTTTGGATAGTGAATAATAATCATTTAAGTTGAATAAATGTTTTGAAAGTGATCTTTTAAATGGAGTTAAAATTTGAAGTTGTTTTAAAATGTGTTATGTATCGTAACCATAGATTTCAACATTCATTGTTGAAATAGACGTTTTCGAGAAGTAAGGAAATTATGGACTATAACACTGTTGTTATAGTAAATGATTTTCGAAAGAAAATATTTTGTATAGTATTGGGATTTATATATCTATCTTATTTTCCCCTATACTAGTGATTTTGCGTTGTCGTAACGATGTTTTACGCAATATTTGTTTTGACCCGAATATATGTGTTTAAAGAGAACGTTTTTCTTATAGGATAAAATATATACTTAATCGTGATTTAAGTATATGAAATATTTTCCAAGTGTTGAAAATAAATAGAATTGTGAATTACTTATTATTAAATAATTATTTGGAAATGTTTTCCAATGTTGAAATGTTTTGAGATTATATCTTTTAAAGATAAATTGAAGTGAATATTTAGCAATGATTTAAATTAATAAATGATTAATTAAAAGGGCCTACTGATTGTTATTATGCTGAATATTGGTTTGTTTGCTTTGATAGTTAAATAATCGACTATCAAACTTTGCCAAATTTTAGTTCCTCGACTTGATGCCGGAACAATTTAGTCGTACACTTAGTACGTAGCCTTCTGTGTAGGCTTGATTATCATTTGTGTTGAGAATGTTGATTCGTATAGTGCGGAGTATTACTCCAATCTATCGAGATTCCTTCTTGGTCCGAAGGATAGCAAGTTGAAAGTTGGAGATGTGATAGTCTATGAGACTTAGTTTCTATGTGAGGTTGAGAACCACTTTTGCGTTGTTGGTGTGAAGAGACTGGGATCGGTTTATCCGAAAACCACTTCGGACCAACGTGTATGCGACGATTGTACAGGTTGCTTGTGATGATATTGATATTCCGGATTTTCATAGTGGGGGACTGCTTGTTGATTGTTTGGGGTTAAAATCCCAATATACATCCAGTAGAAGTGGTTTCTTCATTTATGAAATATCCAATGCGAGAACTATTCTCTACTAATCCTAATGATTTCCCGACAGGATGTGCTAGGAAAGTACCTTCGTTTTGTCCTATTCCTGGACAACTTGTATGGATGTTTGTCTGACATTGCATTTCTAAAGATTACGTACGTTGGTTTTTACAAACGTGCATCAGTGGTGGCGGAGAAGGCAACTTCTCTTAGCTTAACACTCTCCTTGAGGCATATGAGCTTAAGGGTGTTATTTTTGTGGAAGGCAATTAGTAGTCAAGGGAAATGACCGTGTGACATTCAAAGTGATGTGATATGTGATTGTGAAAGGTAATCGTTACCTCGTCAAGCCTCATCAACCGGAAATGACCAAAACTGGGTTAGATGCGGCAAGGCTAAGTGGGTCATTCCTAAGTAGGATATGATCATCCTCTTCTAGATATATCTTTGCACGCCATGACATCGTGTATCTGATTATTGTGGTTTGTATGCTAGAGGGCCCTCGGTAAAGGTCGGTAACGACCGGAGGATGACATATTCGATACCATCTAGTTATTGAGGTGGGCCGGTCTTGTGTTGGTAGAGAAACTTTGTGATGCTTTCTCGGTGCATTCTTTTAGAGATGTACTGCCGAAAGGTAGTCCCTTCACCTGGTCATTTGTATGGAAATCCAAACTCCACTATGTTCTTGCCATTTTATTTGTAGAGCCGAGTATGCTGGAATTTAATAATGGTAACAATTTCGGCTATTTTGAATATTATTTGTATACTAGGGACTAGTATAATATCATGTGAGTTCGATATGAAATGATTTAGTTACCGTAAGGTAAAATCATGTCTGTGTTTATGTGTGGAATTGTCTTATGAGATACTTTTGTTTTGATAAAGGAAAAGTTTTGGTGACTTAATAAATTCAGTTGAGTGTGTTTCTCACGCTAGTTTACCAGACTGATCCAGGCATTCTTCCCTTTCAATGCTCGGGTCAGACCGAGTATATTTACAGGTCTAGATTTGATGCATTTGGAGCTTCAGTAGGAGAGCCAGAGATCTTCATTTTCATATATACGTATCTGTTTTGATTATTGATTATCCGCTGTGCTTAGTTGTTTAAATTATCGACATTTGTGAGGACAGGTTATTCTAACTTTTCAAGCTGATGACTATTGATTGATTGTTGAACTCTAATTGATGTGTATATATACAGTTTCTATTTTGTAAAGATCATTGATATGATATTATATGATTTCCGCTGCGATGTGAGATTCTGTATTGTTCTGTTTTGTTCTATTTTCTCGTTGTCTTCTCTTCTCTTCTTCTCTCTTCTTTTCTTTCTCTTGACTTTCTGTCAGTCTGTGCTATTTGGGTCGGACATGTGTGGATTATTTTCGATTCAAAGGGTACCAGATTTGTTTGATTATGTTCAGCATGATAGGGGATTCTTGCGTTGTGAACAGTGACGAAGCTTAGACTCTTACCCCAACATGTCCCTAGTGTGAAAGGGTTGGTTGATAGTCGAGAGGCTTGCCGTAAAAGCAGATCCGAGGTACCTGTAACAAGCCGCATATTTATCGATTTTATATTTAAATATTTTATTTAAATATTTTGTCGTTAAACGGATATTGGTCCGAAAAGCTACATTTTGCAAACGGTCAAATTAGGACCCGAGACCACTTCCATTGAGTTCGAAATGCCGTTTACAATCTTTTTAAGTATAAACTTTGATATGTTTAGGGTTAGTGGAATTTCACTAACTTTTCCCGCTTTGGACTTTGGGTTGATTTAGCCTATTAAACCTAAGTTCCAACCCCTTCTCCTCATCTCTTCATAAATTCCTACCTAACTCTAGCTTTAGCATTAATTGTAAGTGGAAAGGGAAATTTAAATTCCAAACCCAAGTTCATTACCAATTCAACATCCAACTCCAAAATCAAAGTAAAGACATAGGATTCAAGCTTGTAGTTGCTTCTCTATTGACTTCAAGCTTCTTCTTCATTGAATTTGTGCAAAGGTGAGATTTTTATCTCACATTCTTGTCTATAACTATCTTGGACTGTTGGGAATGAATTCCCATCACTTTAGCATGTGTATTTGCATTTGGTTTGGATTGGATTGGCGAAAAACTCCAATTTTTAGTGTTTTTGGTAAAATTCTGCACTTAGGTCGTTCTGCCTATGCTAGGTCGTTTGTGTGGAAAAGTCTCGGTCACCAAATAGTTCGTTTCTGGCCTTAAACTCGTTTGCATGCTTTAGGTCGTTCGCCTCGGAATTAGGTCGTAGGTCGTGGGCCGCTTGGTCGTAGGTCATTAGGCCTTAGGTCGTTAGGTCGCTCCCTCTGTTGGAAACGTTACCTCGGTCTTAGGTCGCTTGGATCTAGGTCGCTTGGCTTTATAGCGTTGGTCGGACGGCCTTGTTAAGACGTTAGGTCGCTCGCCTTTTTATCCCTTACGTCGTTCGGCTCGTTCACACGTTAGGTCGCTCGGCCTTTGTCACCATTAGGTCGTTAGGTCGCGAGCCTCGCTAGGTCGCTCAACCGTCTACCTTTATAAGTCGTAGGTCGGAGACGACCTTAAACCACTCGGCCGCATCAGGTCGCGTACATTTTAGGTCGCCTGTTTCACTAGGCCGTTAGGCCTTTACCTCGTTAGGTCGTTGTAACGACCCTGGATTTTTGACCCCGTTTATTTTAATATATATATATTTAGTTTAATTAAATAAAAAGTAGTTTGATCGTATTAAAATGAATGTGATTTTGGGATTTATTGTTATTTATTTATATAAACTGTATTTTAAAAAAAAAGAAAAAAGAAAATTGATTTGGAAATTTGAAATAAGTATCTCAATAATATTTATAATAAAATTTATCTTATACATTTAAATTAAAAGGTTTTACATTTTGCTAACATTGATAAACATATACATATGAATAATAATGTTGAAATTTAAAATCAAATTCTAGCAATATAAAATCTAAATGTAAAATATAAAGTAAGGATTAGATAAATTTGGTTAAATATACAACATCAACTGTAAATATGAAAACATAACAATAAGTTTAAGTATAAACAGAAGTCATATAGAATAGAATGAAAACAAAGCCAAACTATGAAACAAACATTTTTATACAATACACAAGTATCTTCATCTGCAAGACCCAGTGTTGCCTGCAAAGCATTGAATAACCTGACAAGTATGTGTGTAATTATTCAAGCTAGGAAATGCAAACTAGAAGATAATAAAACAAGTGACATAATAACATAACAAAATGTCTCCATAAGCAAAGTTTTTTCACACAAGCCTTGTTGACAGCCATAAGTACAAACCTGCATATAAACAAATTAAAAAAAAAATCTACAGCAAGACATAATTATACTATGTATGCCTATAAAGTAAACAAACATGTTTATATACAAAACATTTATACAGCAAACACAACTATAAGGGTGTTAACTATTCAAATTTGAATGCCTTCATAAACAAGCCAAATTTTGACCTGCAAGATAGTACATATTTTCATACAACTATGCACAGCCGAAATGCAATAATAATTATGCAAGCATATTATGAAGCAAAGCATTAATTTTGCTATCTTCTCAGCCTACTATTTTGGCCTATGAAAGTATATTACAAATCTGTTTTCAGTAAATGAAAATTTGTGTCTTATACAAAATATGTTGACCAAAATAAAATAAATATCTTTGTACAATATATAAGTACGTATCAGTAAACATTTAATACTTGTTATCATAATTAAGAGCATAAGTAATTAATAGCACAATATTTTGTTTGAGTAAGTACTCAGCCAAAATTTGCAATATCATGTCATAGTGTAGGAAATTTAATACAAATTCTTGTTTGGTCAAACATGGGGGCTGTCCAGTTATAACCTTCACAAAGTCATTTCTATTTATATATCACCCTATGCCAATTCGCTTAAAAACTGAAGAACTAAATCTAAAGGCAAACCTGAGATAAATATTGTTTTGCTTGCAAACATATGTAAAATTCAAGACAGTTCAACTGCTGATTCAAGAAAGAAATCAATTATATCAGGGTGCGCCTTCTGTTTAAAAGAATTGGAGGTGAGTAAACTTAATTTTTAAAGGTTAAGTTAATTAAAACAGTTCAAACATTAATTATAAATTGTTTATTTATACTTCAGTTACAAATGAATTTCTATGTTCTGTGTTCACTGGAACTTGTTACTGGTTGCATTTGGTTTGAACACACAAATCACCATCCTTTAAATCATTGGTTAGCTTCGATTTCTCAACAAAAAAAGATGATAAGTTTCAATTTAAGATTTTTAAAAAGTTGATTAAACTATCTTTATAAGAATACCACTGAAATGTTGGGATACAGGAAATCAATTGATGATGGATGAAATTTGGTTGCTGGAAAATATTGATTCAAGGTTTTATTTTGGTTTCATATTACAAAATATGGTTTTTAAAACAGAAATCAAGATTATTAGATTAATTATTAGAGAACAGTCTGCACATAAACTAAGATTTGCATTTGTACCAAATTCTGAGGATTGATTCATTTTTAAATGTCAAAACTTGGATTGGAGCACTTACAAGTATCATGGAATCTGGGAAAAATATTGAATAAATTTTCAAATTTAAGAGATGATCGAACGAATGCAAATTAGGGATTTCGTTCTAGTTTGTTTTCATGTCTGTAACATATTAGTGTTCGGCCTCTTCTCGTGATCGAGTTGCTTGAGGGTCAGATGGAAGGTTGCTTAACGTATTGGCGTTGTGGGGCAGAAGTTTAGGGGCCAATGGGGTTTTGGAACGGCGATGGCAAGGCGTTTTACTGGGCGAGGTTAGTTGCAGTTTTCGACCAATTGGCAAATTTTCAAATTAAACACTTTGAGATTACTTCGAGCTTGGATTTCGTGTTTCTGGATGATTTCTGAGTTTTGGGAAATATTGGTGATGGCCGGAGATCGGCCTTGCTACTGTGCACGTATACAGTGGCGTGTCTGTGTCAACGTGGCTGTCAAGTTTCAACAAACGCGAGGCGTACTCGAGCGAAAGGGGAGAAAGCTTCGAGTTATTTGTCGTGTTCGAGTGTAATTTCCTGATGTTCATGTTTATGTAAACGTTTAACTTGACAGAAAAAAAGGGAAATAAGAATGGGGGAGGAAGAAGGATGCGAACAGGGGGAGGGCTCGGTGATTTCGGGGAGTAACTCGAAGTAGCATATGCGTCTTGATAGGGGAGAACTCGGGTTTTTTTTTTTTGATTTCTGCAGATCTGCTGTTTAAGTTAGTTAACAGTTTATTTTACAAACTACAAACATTTGAATCTTAATAACGTTTACCAGTTTCAAGCTTTTAAAAATTTAAATATAAGTTATTTATTTTAATCAAATTCTTTAAAATGTTAAGCTCTTAATTAAGTAATCGGTTTAATTAAGCATAAAGTTAATTAATGTTTGGGTTGTTCTTAGTAATATGATTGAACTTCAAATTTAATAAACCCTTTAAATGTTAATTGAAAAATCATCATCTTCAGGAAATATTAAGAATAATCACTTTTAATTGTAATTAGTGATAAATTATAAGTAATTATAAGATTATAATTAATGAGGTTTAATGAATGCTTAATTAAGTAAATTTGAAGTTAACAAATAAGTAATCAAGTTATTAAATAGCAATTTAGATAGAAATTAATGACTAAAAAAATAGTAATAAAGTCAAATAATTTAGTTAAGAATTAATCAATTAAATAGTGGAAAATAAAATAAGTTATTAAGTAATTAAGATTTAGTAATTAATTATGAATAATCTATTGATTCAAATAGCTTGTAAGGAAATAAGAAATAAACTGTTAATCAATAAAACAGGGTTGAGTAATTATTTCTGATGTAATTGATTTAAATCAAAATTTATTACAAATGAGAATTTAAGATGATTGCTTATAAATTGTTGTGTATGTAGAATATCTAATTTTGATATTTATTTGATGATATTCTGTGATGCTCTCTATGCTGTGATATATCTATGATGCTTGTATATGTTTTATCTGTGATAGGTGCTATGTTAATTTAATTGTTAAATTTAAATTATTTAAACTGTTAAGTTAATTAGACAACTTGGCCCTTAAAATGGCGTTTGGATCCGATGAGACCGGGATCGGAAGAATCAATTTTGATTCTTCGAAAACCACATCGATCCAATTTAAACGTTAGGTCGTGAATCCTGAAATGGAGATCGAGATGGTGTATTCAGAATGCAAGGGTTATCGTCGTTGACTCTGAGGGTGATTCCAAAATGCGTGTGACGAGATAATGCCTTCGGTTTCGTTCGAACCCGGAACGAACTTGTATGGATTGAATGCTTTCAGCACATCGTCAGACGGACGATGAGCATTCTAAGTGATATGGTCTATAAAGGTAATCGCAGCCTCAAGCCTCATCAACCGGGAATGGCTAAAACAGGGGAGTTGCAGCAAGGTTAGGTGGGTCATGCCCAAGCAGGACAAGATATTTCCCTGTCTAGATGTCCCTTATATATTTCGGCTTAGTGGGTGGTTGGTCGCGCCAACCACGAGGTTTATCTTGTTCGGGACTGTTCAGTAAGGAATGGTCCCGGCCTTGTGTTGCAGGGGATGAAGGGAGTAATCATCGGTACGGTGATCTAGGCCCCGTACTGTGATGGGCGATACCCCAGTAGCCCTGCCATTGTTGGAAATCCATTTTTCCCTACGAGACCCTATGGTTTTGTTTTGTATTACCCACTTTGGTGGCTAGTAGCTGGAATTTAATAGATGTAACAATTTCGGCTATTTTCTATTTACTTGAAAACCCTAGACACTATTATAATATCACTGGATTTCCTATGAAATGGTTTGGTTAGCGTAAGGTAAAAACTTACCCGTATTTATTTGTGGAAAGTCTTACGTGATACCTTTATTTTCAAATGTTTTTCAAAGTTAAGCAACTTTAAACCGTTTACTCATACCAGACCCATGTCTGACCCGAAGTTTATTTTTGTTTTCATAAACTCTCGGGTACCCAAATTTATACAGGTAGCCAAGGGATTCAGGTTTGATTTGACGAATTCTGGAGGAGCAATGGAGCAGGAGGCTTCTACGTTGTAGATATATGTATATATATGGTGTTCCGCTGTGTTGATATTTTTGAGCTGTTTATCTGTATTGTATATTGACTTGTGTTGACTAGACAGGAGGTTATAACTGTCTAGTATGTGTTGTGTGATCTGTATAGCTCTGATATATGTAAAAACTATGTAATATTGATGTGATATATTATATTTTATTCCGTTCCGCTGTAAGATTCTGATGTTGTTGTTCTTTCTTTCTCTTTCTTTCTATTTCTCATCCCTTTCTTTCTTAATTGATGATACGTCTTTCTGGTAGTAGAAGGGCGGGTCGTCACAGTTGGTATCAGAGCATAGGTTGGTGATAACCTTGGCTCTGGTAAGAAATTACTCATAGACTAGAGTCAGTAGTACTCTAAAAATGAGTTTGAGTGTATTAATAGATATGAGCACGTATTTGTTAGTGAATATAAAATTATTTTTATATTGTGTTGATTTATTTGTTGAGTGTTTGAATTCTGGTCGATGGATGGGACGCCATTTTATCGATAGGATTTCTAAACTCTTAAACAAGGTAGACCGACACAGTATTGTTTTTAAAGTAGGGTAAATGAAATAATTTTACCCAAAATTATATTTTGATATAAAAGAAATATTTTTCTGAAATAATTATATATACTTGGATGTTTGATTGTTAATAGTACAATCAAATAAAAATTTAAATGTGAGTGGGTTATAACCAAATAAAATTATTTAAGAATGATTTTAAATAAAAAGGAATATAACTGAAATTTGATTAAACTAGAATTTAAGTCCGGAAATTTGAAAGGTGTTTAAATGAATTTAAACAAAAGGATTTGGGAATTTAAAATCTTGGGAATGTTTGAAATGTGTTTTTCCAAAGAGTTGAAGGAAATAATGGAATTTTGTTTTGGAAAATATTGTTGAATGGAAATTGTTTTGGGAAATTTGTGAAAGTAAGGAAGCACTGAACTCACTACAGTCGCTGGAAAATAATCCTGATGGTGATGGCCACACCATCAGTATTCATTTTCGAGTTTCTAAAGTGATGGATTGCTACCAGGATATTGGTCATGATAAATTGTTTGGGCTTGTTGGACATACAAGTTGTTTTAGAAATGTTCAAAAGGAGAAAATTTGTTTTGGTGAAAACAAGTGTTTGGAATGTGAAATTTGATTATCATTTCAAATGTTTTGGAAATGAAAACCGGGCAATTGAATTCTAAGAAATTCTGTTTAAATGAATAAATCAACTATTAGATTTATAAAGTAAAGTTGATATTAATATGATGAAATTGGGAATTTTAATCCGGGAATTAAAATTTAATTTAAGTAAATGAAAATAGGGAACATATTGAAGCTTAACCCGAGAAAAGTTAAATGGAATTGCAGTTCAAAATGAACCTAATGGGATATAAAGTTTGAAGGTAAAATGATTGTAATTGTGAGGTGGAAATTTATACCTTAAGATGCTAAGTGTTATATATATAAATAATCTGAAAATTGTGATCATAAGATGAAATGACTCAAATAAGTAATATAAGCTGCTAAGTAGATAAATAAGTTTTGAGCTCATATATTGAGGGATAAATTTAAAAGATTTGTAAGTAGCTAAATTTTAACTGAAGTCGAGTTAAAATAAAATTGAATTTAAATGAATTCAAGCGAGTTACTGATAATATTGAGTGAAATAAAATTCTTATGTAAATGAGTAAATGTAAACGAAAGTATTGAATTGGATTTAAATAGAAATGGTGTGAGTTGTAAACAAATCTAATTCAAGTATAAATTGAATAACCTTATTATGAATAAATTCAGTAATAAATTGTTAATGTAAATTAAAAATTTAAGGATGGATAAAAGAATAAACTAATCAGAAATAGTTGGGATTAAAGGTAAATCAAATCAAAGATTTAAATGAAAAATTGGTGAAATAGAATAAACTTAAGTTATTGGGTAGAACAGTTTGAAGAAAATAAGTGACCTAAGTAAATTGTGAAATGGTTGTTTAAAATATTGGTTGTTTGTCAAGTTTAAAAAAATGGTTTGGAATCAAACCTGATTGAAATGGAAGAAAATGCAATGTGAGGATTGTGAATAATTTAAATGGGGATTGGAATCAATTTAAAATTTGTTATAAAGCTTAAGTGATTGTTTATTCACAATAATATTGTTGAATTGCATAAGAAATGAGTTGTTTTGAAGTAAACAAGATTAGATAAAATTCTATGAATTATTGGAAACAAAATAGGATAATTTTGAATATGAGTTTGTATTGCTTAAATGGATTATATAAGCAAGAAAGTTGTAAATTCCTTTTAATTAAAAGGGAATGGTTTGAGAATTGATCGAAATTAATTGCGTTAAGGATTGGACCCTTACATATGTGCTTATGAAAATATGTAATGGAGACTCTGTCAAAAACTTTTCAGAATATGAAAACTATATAAAAAAAAATTAGCAACAAAACAATTTCAAATTGAAAAATTAAAGTAAACTAATGAATGAAGCTAATTTCAAAATATATAATAGGAATCAGTTATAAATGGAAATAGTCAATAAAAGTTCAATATTCAGAGTTAAGAAAATTGAATTCATATGGAATTGGTAATTCAGATTTAAAGTGGAAAAATAATAATAATAAGAAGATATAAAGGCTACGGTGGTAGAGTAATAATATAAGGGAATATATATAAGAAATGAATGGGGAAATTCTTAAGTAAATTTGATATTGAGAAAATTATTCCAAGCGGATAGAATCAAAATAATGTGAATAAAAGAAAATTGATATAGTTGATAAATCAATGGATATTAATACGTAGGATGTACGTATATTATTTTATTCGCATAACAGTTTGATCCAGATTCGAGCACAGAATTTCGAGATAGTTATATTGATCCGAATTAAGATTTTTCACTCGATTTTCGACGACGAACCATGGATTTGGATTTTGATTGATTCTGAGACATTCTCTATCATAATTGTGACTATGCAAGGAGAATGACAGTTTCTGATCAAGAAATCAGTTCTGAGTCCGTACTAGGAAGTCGGGTGGATAATACTAGTTCGGAAGTGAAATTGTGTGATCGAGCAAGCGATCGAATTTGATATTTGCGTACGAATGGTATATGTACATCGTACGGGCTTGGTTGAATAAATATTGAGATTCTGTAAAGAGTCAATTAAATTTGGAAGAAAAATTAATTAATACTGTAGATTTCAGAATTGAATTTGCCAGAATGGAAATCTGGAATTTATTGTGTATTCCGTATACCCCATCTTAGGAATTTGTTTATGATTCATCATTAGTTGTTAAACCAGTAATTCAAGAATTTGAAAGTTGAATCAAATTTGACTGTAGTCAGGAATCCAGTTTGAATTGTTGATCATCGAGAGACAAACTCTCGATAATTTTAGGGAAGCTTATCCGGATTCGTGTTCGGATAACTAGTGTTGTTTGTTAGGATAGTCTGTCTGGTTGTTTATTAATATATAAATGATATTTATGTTTGAATGGATGGTATAACAGTTTTTAAAATTATCTTTGTTTTAAATTTCGGGGACGAAATTCTTTTAAGGGGGGAGGAATGTAACGACCCTGGATTTTTGACCCCGTTTATTTTAATATATATATTTAGTTTAATTAAATAAAAAGTAGTTTGATCGTATTAAAATGAATGTGATTTTGGGATTTATTGTTATTTATTTATATAAACTGTATTTTTTAAAAAAAAAAGGGAAATAAGAATGGGGGAGGAAGAAGGATGCGAACAGGGGGAGGGCTCGGTGATTTCGGGGAGTAACTCGAAGTAGCATACGCGTCTTGATAGGGGAGAACTCGGGTTTTTTTTTTGATTTCTGCAAATCTGCTGTTTAAGTTAGTTAACAGTTTATTTTACAAACTACAAACATTTGAATCTTAATAACGTTTACCAGTTTCAAGCTTTTAATAATTTAAATATAAGTTATTTATTTTAATCAAATTCTTTAAAATGTTAAGCTCTTAATTAAGTAATCGGTTTAATTAAGCATAAAGTTAATTAATGTTTGGGTTGTTCTTAGTAATATGATTGAACTTCAAATTTAATAAACCCTTTAAATGTTAATTGAAAAATCATCATCTTTAGGAAATATTAAGAATAATCACTTTTAATTGTAATTAGTGATAAATTATAAGTAATTATAAGATTATAATTACTGAGGTTTAATGAATGCTTAATTAAGTAAATTTGAAGTTAACAAATAAGTAATCAAGTTATTAAATAGCAATTTAGATAGAAATTAATGATTAAAAAAAATAGTAATAAAGTCAAATAATTTAGTTAAGAATTAATCAATTAAATAGTGGAAAATAAAATAAGTTATTAAGTAATTAAGATTTAGTAATTAATTATGAATGATCTATTGATTCAAATAGCTTGTAAGGAAATAAGAAATAAACTGTTAATCAATAAAACAGGGTTGAGTAATTATTTCTGATGTAATTGATTTAAATCAAAATTTATTACAAATGAGAATTTAAGATGATTGCTTATAAATTGTTGTGTATGTAGAATATCTAATTTTGATATTTATTTGATGATATTCTGTGATGCTCTCTATGCTGTGATATATCTATGATGCTTGTATATGTTTTATCTGTGATAGGTGCTATGTTAATTTAATTGTTAAATTTAAATTATTTAAACTGTTAAGTTAATTAGACAACTTGGCCCTTAAAATGGCGTTTGGATCCGATGAGACCGGGATCAGAAGAATCAATTTTGATTCTTCGAAAACCACATCGATCCAATTTAAACGTTAGGTCGTGAATCCTGAAATGGAGATCGAGATGGTGTATTCAGAATGCAAGGGTTATCGTCGTTGACTCTGAGGGTGATTCCAAAATGAGTGTGATGAGATAATGCCTTCGGTTTCGTTCGAACCCGGAACGAACTTGTATGGATTGAATGCTTTCAGCACATCGTCAGACGGACGATGAGCATTCTAAGTGATATGGTCTATAAAGGTAATCGCAGCCTCAAGCCTCATCAACCGGGAATGGCTAAAACAGGGGAGTTGCAGCAAGGTTAGGTGGGTCATGCCCAAGCAGGACAAGATATTTCCCTGTCTAGATGTCCCTTATATATTTCGGCTTAGTGGGTGGTTGGTCGCGCCAACCACGGGGTTTATCTTGTTCGGGACTGTTCAGTAAGGAATGGTCCCGGCCTTGTGTTGCAGGGGATGAAGGGAGTAATCCTCGGTACGGTGATCTAGGCCCCGTACTATGATGGACGGTACCCCAGTAGCCCTGCCATTGTTGGAAATCCATTTTTCCCTACGAGACCCTACGGTTTTGTTTTGTATTACCCACTTTGGTAGCTAGTAGCTGGAATTTAATAGATGTAACAATTTGGCTATTTTCTATTTACTTGAAAACCCTAGACACTATTATAATATCACTGGATTTCCTATGAAATGGTTTGGTTAGCGTAAGGTAAAAACTTACCCGTATTTATTTGTGGGGAGTCTTACGTGATACCTTTATTTTCAAATGTTTTTCAAAGTTAAGCAACTTTAAACCGTTTACTCATACCAGACCCATGTCTGACCCGGAGTTTATTTTTGTTTTCATAAACTCTCGGGTACCCAAATTTACACGGGTAGCCAAGGGATTCAGATTTGATTTGACGAATTCTGGAGGAGCAATGGAGCAGGAGGCTTCTACGTTGTAGATATATGTATATTTATGGTGTTCCGCTGTGTTGATATTTTTGAGCTGTTTATCTGTATTGTATATTGACTTGTGTTGACTAGACAGGAGGTTATAACTGTCTAGTATGTGTTGTGTGATCTGTATAACTCTGATATATGTAAAAACTATGTAATATTGATGTGATATATTATATTTTATTCCGTTCCGCTGTAAGATTCTGATGTTGTTGTTCTTTCTTTCTCTTTCTTTCTATTTCTCATCCCTTTCTTTCTTAATTGATGATACGTCTTTCTGGCAGTAGAAGGGCGGGTCGTCATAGTCGTAGGTCGCTCGACCTTATTACCTTGTTAGGTCGCGAGTCCCTTAGGTCGCTCGCCTCTGTTAGGTCGCTCGCTTCTGCTAACTCGCGAACACCTCTATGTTGCAACCACTAGGTCACTTGACCCCTTAGACCCCTAGGTCGCTCGATCCTATCCTCCCTTAGGTCTTCACTAGGTCGTACCCCCACCTTGGGGGGTTGCCCCCGCACCCCCACCTTGGGGGGTTACCACCCCCCTGGACCCCCCCTCCGTAGGGGATCTTCTCTGAAAAACATTCAACAGAACTTGCTTTGTTGAGATGCTGAGTTGACCATTCTTCGAGACAAACTATCTTGGGCTTCTCGGTCGATTTTATGGTATCACGGCCTTGCTAAAAAGGCAGAATAACAACTTTAGAAATATGAAGGTTTCAATACTAATAGTAAATATCAAAACTCTTTCAACAAAATGATTTCAACTCTATTTTCAATAACAAAGCTCTTTTCTTAAACCGTTTTCCAATCTACTAGTATATACAAACCTTTACCTCACTCGGATGAGAAATCTAATTAAACGGCTTAGTAAAACAAGTAGTATGAAACGTTTGCGTTCACTTCGTCGGTTAATTCTTGGACTTGTTCGATTGAACCTCTTGTGACAATTTTCTAGTGAAGATTTACAGTTTGTTCGTAAATATTTAAGTTAAGTAAGTGGTTATGGGACACGAAGATAAACTTTTATACTTACTAGCTTAGTGTAATTGACACTTCTCGTTGATCATGACGATCATTTTATGATTTTGACTAGCAATTGTGCGATGTCTCTTTGTTTGCAAGGTTAGACTAGACCTCATGGGTGTGATTCCGACTCACACATATCTCTTTGTCCGCAAGGTTAGTCTAGACACCATTTGTGTGATTCCACTCACACATACCTTTTTGTTGCGAGGTTAGGCTAGACACCATTTGTGTGATTCCACTCACACATACCTTTTTGCTTTTTGGTTAGCCTAGACCTCATCTGGGTGATTCCGACTCACCCATATGGGGTAGCTCCCCATGGTCTTCGGACCGTCATGTGATAGGCCTCTTTCCCTTTTTCTGTGATTTCTGGATTTCTTGTGATGATTTCTGGAATTTATGTCATTGACTTGTTATGAGTACAAGTTTAGGGTATGATGCCCTCTTTGGATCTTTGAGAAGATTCTTGTGATATTGATTTATCTCTTATTGATTGATCTTCTGTTGATCATCATTTGCATACTTATAGTAGTATGTCAGTATGGATATTTTATGTTTATGCCATATCTTTTATTTTATACCATGTCATCTGATATTTATAGCTAGACTGATCCGTTTATTATTTTCTTAAATAATACTCGAGTCAGACCGAGATGTTACAAGTGCTTCTGCTTGACTTCTTCCCGGGATTTGCTACTCTGACTTTTGGCTAATTATTTAGATTAGCAGTTTTTGTTGTATACACTTGAGATATAGACTCATAGTTGTATTCTTTTGTATAGCACGTGTTGCTATTCTTTTGTATTATTGTGGATCTTTTTGACCACTACTCTGATGTACACTTTCATGTGTTAGTTATATACATATATTCTTCTGCCTTTGTGATATGGATGTCTGTGACTGATTTGTGTTATGCTTATTTCTATGTTTGTTTCCAAAGATTATTTATATCCACCATGTGATAAGCAATCACATGGATGGTCGCTCCTCAACAGCCTTATTCTCCGTGCTAGTTGAGAGCACTACACCGTAGTGTTCTTGGCTAGCGTGGGTATAGATGTGGGGCGTCACAGTACCACATGTTATCACCTCCATGTCGAAAAGCAGGAGTGCCCTATGTTGAAAAGCAGAAGGATAGCGGGATGGTTGAAAAGCCTACCGGGGCGGGTCCGAAAAAACCCGTTCGTTACAGCTGGCATCAGAGCTTAGATTTTGTATATTCCTAAGCTTTGATGTGTACTCAGTATAGATAGAGACAGTAGCACCCTAGATTGAGTCTAATTATATTATATATATGAGCGCGTGTTTGCTTATCCTTTGAGCTGTTTGTGAATTCTGGTCGGTATGTGGGACACCATATTATTGATAGGGATGTCCAAACACTTAAACGAGGCAAGTCGACATAGTATTATTTTAAATTGGGTAAATGAAATAATTTTACCTCGACTATATTTTATTTTATATATAAAGGAAACTCTTTTTCAGGAATTATTAAAATGTATATGAATTGATTGATTGGTTGCTTGAAAATATAAATATATATCGGTTAATAAAAGTTGTTCGAATAATCTAAATGAAACAACAATTGTAAAAGAATAAATTATATAAGCAAATGAATTATAAGTATGGAATTATAATTAATATGATTTACAATTGTGAAATAATCTTATATATAAGAAATGTAATAACATGAATATATTTATAAATATGAGTTGTAAATAAAAAAAGGATTCAAACTAAGAATTTGAAAATTTTGAATTATGTTGATTTTGAAAATTGTTTTTCAAAGTTAAAGAGATTATATTATTATAAATACAAAATAAGTGAAATTATATAAGTAAAAGATTTGTAAATGTGATTTATAAATAAAAAAGGAAATTTTTAAAAGAATATAAAGCACTGAATTCACTACTGTTGCTGGAAAATAATAAGGGTGATGACTGCAGCATCATCAGTATCATTTTTGAGTTTCCATGTGATGGATTTGCTACCAATAGTAAGTTGAAATTGAAGTTTTGTTGTGATAAACAAATTTGATTTAAAATCCATGTTAAATAAATTGAATTTTAATTGGATTAGATAAGTGATTATATAATATGAATTTGGAAGTTTAGATAATTAAGTTGTATTACTTATAAAACGAGAAAAAGGTAATTAAAACCAGTTGTTACAAATGGTTAAACAGTTTTGTTAAGAAAAACAAAATCTAAATTTGAATTAAATTAGAAGTGAACTTAAGTTGTATAGTGAAAGTGAAGGTAAATGAAATTGAAATGAAAAATAAATTAAGTGATGCTGAATGAAATTGATTTTGGCATCGAAGTAAATTAATAAAGTGAATTAAATGAATGTGAACTTGAGTATATAAAGAAATTCAACTTTATTTGTAAAATGAACCAGTATTGGAAATGTTGTTATTAAGAATTGAATAAAACTTAAGTTAAGAAGCTGTGAATTGAATAATTGAATGAAAGTCAATTGAATGTTAAACCAATTTGAAATTAAAAGTGTTGAACCAAATTAAAGGAATATAAAGTAAATTAATTTGCTAATGTTGGTTATGCATTGGTTGTCAGATGGTTGTTAATTGATGTGTAGAAATTCATATGAAACTGAACTAATGAAATTGAAAGCTAAATAATTGAATCCAAATTGGAAGTTAAGTGAATTTGAATAGAATTGATTTGATTTAAATTGGAAGTGAACAAATTTGAATGTAAATTAGTGAATGCAAACTAATTGAATTTGAATGAACGAATGTTAGTAAAATCCAATTTTAATGAATCAAAAGTGATTTAATTGAAAATTAATTCAATAAATATTAATGAGAAGTGAATTTATATTGATTTGGTTATGATTTGTTGGATAAATATGGATTAATCGGATGATAGTGTTTGATGGTTGGATTTGTTGCGTTTTGTCGCATTTGCTATATTGGCATATATAGTTGTTGTAGTGATATATGTTGTATATTGATATTACTTTCATATATACATGTTCTTATTGTTTTTTGAGTGTTTAGTAGGCGTGAATGGCGCTTGCTTCGCTTTTGGAGCTCGCTTTCGCGCGATATTAGTCGTATATGCTCGCCACTAATATATAAGGTACATATCTCGGATTACATATCGTACTTTTACACTTTTTTCCTTCGGGATGCCTCATCACTGAGATGAGATGTATATTTGTGATATATATATATATATATTTTTTTTTTTTGGATCGAACCGTGCAAAGGAGACGTTGGCGAATTTTTTTGAAAATTTAAGGCGTTAGAATTTTTTTGAGAGAATGAGAATTTTTTTTGATATTTAGTTGAAAAGTTAAATGATATTAGTTGGTTTTGAAAAGATAACTATATATGGATTTGAAAACTTAGAAATTTTTTTGTAAGATTAATTATTAGATTTTAGTAAATCTAAATTGAACGAATTGTTTTGAAAAGTTAATGAATTTTGTGACTTTTTCTTACTTAGTAATTTCGAGGACGAAATTCTTTTAAGTAGGGGAGAATGTAACGACCCAGAATTTCTGTCATTTGAAATTCATATATTTAATTAATTTTAAATATGCATAAGTAAATTTTATAAGCTGAATAAATAATATTTGAAATATAGTAATTTATTAGATAATTAAATTATTAATTTAATATTTGAAATTGCGTAAATAATTGGAAATTGGGTTTAATGTGAATGAAAATGATTTATAAAGTGAATCATATCGTAGTTGAATTAGAAATGATGTTAAAGAACATTTAAAATTGAATTAAAAGTTAAATTCTAGAAATTGAATATTTTAATATTTAATTGACGAGTAAAAATAGCCATTTTTCAAACGTTCTTGGATTTCGACGAAACCAGTTTCAATCGATCTGTAATGTTAAATTATTGTAAAATTTCAAATTTCTTGTCAATCGGATGTACGGTCTGTCCGGGGCAAGCTAAAACGCATAGATATATGTTTAAGTGAATTTTGAATTTAAATTAGTCGATTTGAAAACCTATTTTTCAAATACAATCGAATTGGCTCCTAATATATATTCCATTGCATTCGGAATAGAGATAAAACATTTTAAACGCCAGGCTGCACGCTTCGTTCGGAGTTCGAAAAAATTTCGGGTGAATAGTGTCGCGAAATTTTCTATAAAAGGACTTGTTTTCTTCACATTTGCAAACCCTAAAGTAAACTAGGGCTGGCCGCCGCTTTGAAAACAATGGCCAGAAATTCGTTCCCTTCTTCTTCATTTTTCTTCAAATCCGTCGACTTTTATACGAAGTCTTCAACTACAAACTTCTAGAGCTCGATGAGAACTATAAATCTAACGGTTAAGATCAAAATTCAAGCAACGGATCAACGACAATTTGGGATTGAACGTTGTGCGTTCGTGCACGATTTCCCACGCAGGGAGGCAACCGAGTTTCGCCTCATTCACGGTGTTGATGGTGTCGGCAATGGTCTACAAATTGATGGTACTCGATCGTTGTTTAGTCGAGTGAAGTAGCCACGGCATCGAGAAGTTTTACGTGAGCTTTGGGTTTCATTTGCCTGCAAAACCTGATGGGGATGAAGTTGAAAAGCACGACCAAGATTTTGGGAAAAGAAACGTACAACTCAGATTGAAAAGGTTAAAATATAAAAAGAAAATTGAAAATAAATTGTATAATAAATCGTTCAATCTTCTAAATGCTATAACTTTGTCATACGAGGTCGAAAATTAACGAAACGTATCGCGTTGGGTTCATATTGACGAGCACTACACGATGGAGCTGGTTTGGAATTGATTGGAGCTAGTGTAAATTTTGGATAAAATGAAACGGTCGTTTAGTTTTATTCGGAATAAAACATTGAACTGCTATTAGACGCAATATGAGTATAACTCACTCTTTTCGACTCACTGATATTTTTATATAAGTGAGAAATAATTAATTATATGATGACTAATGATTGTTTGGATGATATATGATATATTAATTGATATTTGGATATATACCTGCCTAGTGGAGCAGATGACCCTATACGTTTCCGTGTATGAGCGGATGACCCTTTGTGCGCGCGTCTGCCTTGAAGCGGACATTGTTAACATATTCTAATATGTATATTTGTTGTAGGTGACAGGTTAGAGGGATCCAACTGGATTCCTCAACAGTATTGATTTATTTACAGATATTGTTATATATTCTGTTATCATATGATATATGATGTTTTGGATGCCGTGGTTGATGTATTTGGTGCTGTTGCAGCATTGGGCCTATTTTGGAAAATTAAAAGTGTTAAAGTGATGATTTCCAAATTTAAAAGGATTTTAAAGTGATTTTGAATTTGTACGTTTTAATTTTTGAATTTTTAAGTAAATTAATTTATATTAAATAAATAGTTATAATTTTTATTGTTATGAAAATTATGAGTTTTGGAAAATATAATTGAAATGTGATTTTTGAAATATGGAAATAATTATTTTGTAAATAGTTTAAATTGGGATTTTGACTTATTATAAATGGAAGATGTATAAAATTGATATTTTATAAATTTAAGTATTGGAATTATAAAATGAAATTTATAAGTGTTAAAATGAAGTTATAAATGGATTTTACAAATGAATAAGATTTATAATTGTGAAGTTATAAAATGAATGGGTTTTGTAAATAAATGATTTATTAGCGAATTAACTTATAAATTGGATTTTTGGTATATAATTAAGTTATAAATGAAAATGGTAAATAAAAGGAATTTATAACTTGAATTTTTTATAAAATATAAATGCAGTTTATAAACATTGTTTTATAAATTCGAAATCAATTGAATTTGATAAGTAAATATGAAAGCTTATTAAAGGAGATATGTTAACGATTTTGGACAGTGGATAATCCTTTAAATTTTGTATATAGAAGTGTTGAATTTGGTAAACAATTTATATTCACGATTTTGGACAGTGAATAATAATCATTTAAGTTGAATAAGTGTCTTAAAAGTGATCCTTTAAATGGAGTTAAACGATTTGAAGTTGTTTTAAAATGTGTTAAGTATCGAAACCATATATCTCAACATTCATTGTTGAAATAGACGTTTTCGAGAAGTAAGGAAATGATGGACTATAACACTGTTGTTATAGTAAATGATTTTCGAAAGAAAATATTTTGTACAGTATTAGGATTTATATATCTATCTTATTTTCGAATCCCTATACCAGTGATTTTGGGTTGTCGTAACGATGTTTTACGCAATATTCGTTTTTACCCGAATAAATGTGTTTAAAGAGAATGTTTTCCTTATAGAATAAAATATACACTTAATCGTGATTTAAGTATATGAAATATTTTCCAAGTGTTGAAAATAAATAGGATTGTGAATTACTTATTATTAAATAAGTATTTGGAAATGTTTTCCAATGTTGAAATGTTTTGAGATTATATCTTTCAAAGATAAATTGAAGTGAATATTTGGCAATGATTTAAATTGATAAATGATTAATTAAAATGGCCTAGTGATTGTTTTGGTGCTGAATATTGGTTTGTTTGCTTTGTTAGTTAAATAACCAACTATCAACCTTTGCCAAATTTTAGTTCCTCGACTTGATGTGGGAACTATTTATTCGTACACTTAGTACGTAGCCTTCTGTGTAGGCTTGGTTATCATTTGTATTGGGGATGTTGATTCGTATAGTGTGGAGTATTACTCCAATCTATCAAGCTTCCTTCTTGGCCCGAAGGATAACAAGTTGAATGTTGGATACGTGATAATTCTATGGGACTTAGTTTCTGTGTGAGGTTGAGAAACGCTTTTGCGTTGTTGGTGCGAAGAGACCGGGATTGGTTTATCCGAAAACAACTTGGACCAACGTGTATGCGACGATTGTGCAAGTTGCTTGTGATGATATTGATATTCCGGATTTTCATAGTGAGGGACTGCTTGTTAATCGTTTGGGGTTAAAATCCCAATATACATCCAGTAGCAGTGGTCTTTAGCAGTGGTCTCTTCATTTATGAAACATCCAATGCGAGGACTATTCGCTACTAATCCTATGGATTTCCCGACAGGATATGGTAGGAAAGTACCTTCGGTCTGTCCTTTTCCTGGACAACTTATATGGATGTTTGTCTGACATTGCATTTCTAAAGATTACGTACATTGGTTTTTACAAACGTACACCAGTAGTGGCGGAGAAGACAACTTCTCTTAGCTTAACACCCTCCTTGAGACATATGAGCTTAAGGGTTGTATTTTTGTGGAAGGCAATTAGTAGTCAACGGCAATGGCCGTATGGCATTCAAACTGATGTGATATGTGATTATGAAAGGTAATCGTTACCCCATCAGGCCTCATCAACCGAAAATGACCAAAACAGGGTTAGATGCGGCAAGGCTAATTGGGTCATTCCCAAGTAGGATATGATCATCCTCTTCTAGATATAAATTTGCACGCTATGACGTCGTGTATCTGATTATTGTGGTTTGTATGCTAGAGGGCCCTCGGTAAAGGTCGGTAACGACCGGAGGATGACATATTCGGTACCATCTAGTTATAAAGGTGGGCCGGTCTTGTGTTGGCAGAGAAAATTTGTGATGCTTTCTCGGTCATTCTTTTAGAGATGTACTGCCGGAAGGTAGTCCCTTCACCTGGTCATTTGTATGGAAATCCAAACTCCACTATGTTCCTGCCATTTTATTTGTAGAGCCTAGTATGCTGGAATTTAATAATGGTAACAATTTCGGCTATTTTGAATATTATTTGTATACTAGGCACTAGTATAATGTCATATGAGTTTGATATGAAATGATTTAGTTATTGTAAGGTAAAAACATGTCCGTGTTTATGTGTGGACTTGTCTTACGAGATACTTTTGTTTTAATAAAGGAAAAGTTTTGGTAACTTAATAAATTCAGTTGAGTGTGTTTCTCACTCTGGTTTACCATATTGATCCAGGCGTTCTCCCCTTTAATGCTCGGGTCAGACCGAGTATATTTACAGGTCTAGATTTGATGCCTTTAGAGCTTTAGCAGGAGAGTTGGTGATCTTCATTTTCGTATATACGTATCTTTTTTGATTATTGATTATCCGCTATGCTTAGTTGTTTAAATTATCGGCATTTGTGAGGACAGGTTATTATAACTGTTCAAACTGATAACTATCGATTGATTGTTGAATTCTGATTGACTTGTATATATACAGTTTCTATTTTGTAAAGATCATTGATATGATATTATATGTTTCTGCTACGATGTGAGATTCTGTATTGTTCTGTTTTGGTTTATCTTCTCTCTTTCTTCTCTTCTCTTCTTCTCTCTTCTTTTCTTTCTCTTGACTTTCCGTCAGTCTATGCTTTTGGGTCGGACATATGTGGATTATTGTCGATTCACAGGGTACGGATTTGCGGGTCGTCACATATGGGTACTTAGAGATTGATTTGTGAAATAAGTGTTGAGCATAGCAAGTAATAAACTAGCAGTGAAGTACAAGTTACCCCGGGGTTTTTCTTTTATGGGTTGAACTTAGTTTTTTCAAATTATATAGGTTTACTCACGCTGGTTTCCAGCCTAACCCGGTTGTTACTTTGATGTAATGCTCGGGTCAGATCGAGTATTGCATATTTTCAAGTAAGGACGTTTTAGAGTTTAGGAGGCGAGCTGGATGGCAGGAACGTAAGGAGTGTATTCCGCTGAGTATATTATTGCTGGTTATCTAGGACAAGTTATTTAACTGTCGAGTGTTTATGAAATGTGTAACTCTATGTATTAAAATGTAAATTTACCGATACAGCTTCTTTGCATATATGTTATTATATGATATTATATTTTGATCCTCTGCGAATGTGAGATTCTGCATCTTGTTTTTCTGTTTTCTACTTCTATCTCTTCTCTTTTCTTCCTAACTATCTGAAATTTTCGGGATCGAAATTCTGGGTCGTTACACTCAAATTCCTCATCATAACTTAGGTGAACAATAATCTTATACCATCTCTATTTTATTATGTGATTATATGCTTTTGGATTTATGATTGAATTCATTTTTATGATAATATGGATGATGATATGCTTGAACTATATTATGTTTGATTTATTTTAATCTGTTTACATATAAATTTGCAAGGTTTTAGGGTAAAACTAAGAGTTTATGATTTTAAAATGCCATCGAAATTTTTATGGTAAGCAAAACATGATTTTAGAGATGAGTTTTAAATTTTAGAATTTTTCGAGCTAAAGAAATTTATTATGAATTTTTGATGGAAAATATGATATAATTGGGTTTAAAATATATTTCGAGAATTTCAGGAAGAAATCCTTGTCTAAAATTTCAATACGTTTGACTACATCATAAAAGAGTTTTTCTGTGATTTTTGGAGATTTTTCCTAATCTATTTGCTAGAGAACATAATATATTTTTAAAGAAAGACTTTTCTGCAATTATTGGTTTTGTTATATGGAAGGGCTTAGATGTTATATTTCTTTGATTTAGATCTGATTAAATGTGGCAATTTTAGTCGTAAAGTATTTTTAAAGTTGTAAAGCAACCAATCAAGGGTTTACAAATAGACAAGTTTTGTTATAAAGCAATTACTAAAAGTAGCTAAGTTTCAGCCTTTAACTTAAAAAAAGTTGGTTACATCTCAAATAGTAGTACCTTTTGACTCCATTGACTCCGTCCCATCTCAGTCAAAACCATCCTAGTCAAAAACCACATAGTCGATACTAATACACAAGGTATCACTTAGATGGTAAGTAGTGGATTGGATGGAAAGCGGAAGCCATGGTGTCAAAAGGATAGTCGCATGGATGGAGTAGGGTATTCGTATGACACCGTACTTTGACTTGCGAGTAGTTTTAGTGGGCATGACCGAAAAGGATAGTCACATGTGATGATCAAGCCACCATCAATCAAGAGCGAGTTCGGGAAAGACTAGAGTTAAACCAATATGCCAATGATTCTTTCATTATCGAGGCATTGGATGAGGGGCGCAGTCAATTGGATAATTAGATTATTTACAGTAGGGCACAACCAATTAGCTCTTTAGAAGTCTTTCGATTAGTTGTGGGGTGGCTGCATAGGGCCATAGCCATGATGAGAAAAGTGACAAACCAATTAGAATATACATATTGTAGGCCTAATGAAGCTGTCCTTTACAGATATAGAAAATCCCCGACTGAGTTTCGTATAAGGTAGAACTTGTTTGTGGGATCCAGAGAGTAGACAGAACGATTATGTATAATCCTCAAGGTACACACTAGGTGGTACATTGTGGATGTCCGGGCATTAATATAGGCTAGTGCGGACCATTTTCATAGTAGATGATGGAACATCTGTATTGTAGGCCTTACGAAGATGTCCTTTACAGATGTAGTTACAGTATGCTCTAGGAGCAAGACGATGGAGTCCTTTTCTAGGAGGATACGAAAGGTGCTAAGGGTAGTTCCTAGGACCAAGGCGGTCATTGGGCATATAGCTATATATATCAGTTATTTGGTTTAATCTACTAGGGAGTAGATAGGTACGATTCACGCATAGAGACGAGAGTATTATAAACCCAATAAACCTAATATAATAGAAAATGGAAATCGAACGGTATATGTAGAATTAAGCTTAGAAGTGTATAATTAGTCCATCCACTAGAACTTTAGTTTTGATCCTCTCCTCATAACATCCCATAGGTTAGGTAGATGACGGAGACTTTCCAGCTTTGAGAAACTTATTTAGAAAGTGTTATTATCTCAATGAGTATTTACTTACTATTTTATTTTAGTAAGTTTCATTGTGAGATATTTATTTGAGCTCTGATATATTTGCCTTTTCCTATTTGCAGGATACCAGATAGCCAACTCGGGCTTCAGTGGGATTAGATTTTAGCATTTTTGTGAAAAATCCGGACCCACTGGAATTCGTGTTATTACGTTTGGTATCAGAGCCTAGGTTACCTAGGTAGATAGTGAGTGAACGTATTTGTATTTTCGAATAAAATATAAATATATTATGTACCAAAATCCAAATAGTCCCCAGTTATGGATTTTAACATATAGAAAGTTTTTAGAAGTATATTTGTGCATAATTTGCTAGTGCGGTTTGGGATGACCCAAGGATGTTGAGCCCTAAGTTATTACCAATTTATAGTGTACAATAAGCTATGTTTTAAGAGAAGATTGGTATCCATATGTTATAGGAAGTGGGAAAGTTCCCTAGGGATAGTAGGGAGAGTATTTTTATTTTGAAAGGAATAAGAGATTTTAGTTAGAAAATGCGATTTCTAAGGTTTAGGAAGGGTACTCATAGGGTAGTAAGAAGAAAATCCACTTTATATCCAGCCCAATAAAATGAAACTTTTGAAATTAAAAAGTTGTGAAAAATACAGTTATTAATATGTTTGAGGAAGTAAATATTGGGTGTTTGAAAGAAAGATGGTATGAGATTTAAACTGGTTTTTATATGATTTAAATTTTGTTAAAAGTAAAATTCTTTTTGAATAATTATAGAGCATGTATAGCTCGCTAGTTTCTTTATAGATAAACAAAGATTTTAAATATAAAAACATAGAGTGTGTTAAGTATCGAAAATGTAGGTTACACGTTTATTGTATAATAGATGTTTTCATGAAAAATAAAGGAAGCACATACTATGACACTATTGTTATAGTAGTGACTCCCAAAGGAAATGTTTTTACATAACATATGGGATTTATTAATATTTATTTTGATTAAATCCATATACTAGTATTTTTGGATTGTCGTAATAGTGTTTTACGCAGCATTTGTTTTGTCCCAAATAAAAATGTATTTTTAAGATAATTTCTAAGTATAGAAATAAAGTGATTTGTAAATGCACTTATTATTTAAATAAGTATATGGAAATGTTTTCTAGTCATGAAAATATTAAACCATTTTTGAAAACGAGTTCTTTTGAAAAAAGATTTAAGTTAAATATTAGGAAATTAATAAATTTCGTAGGAAATGTCTAATGTAAGTGAATATAGATTAAAAGTACTTTAATCTATTGGAATTAAGTAAATAATGATAAAATTTTCTATGAAACCAAAACACAGATAAAGATGTTTTGCGCAAGTTATAAGGAATATGTAAAAGAGATGTACAAGGTGTGCAAAGCACCATATTTTGTATAGCCTATTTCTATAAATTATAAAATAAGTTCCTTGTAATTTCACATAAACATGAAATCCTCTTTTGAAAGATTCATAGAAGGCTTTAGCGTTAATAATTTCTCATAAGAGAAAGTAGTTCTAATACATTAAGGTACAAAACCATTAGGTGTAATAAGAAGTGCAATATTCAAGACAATGTTAGTTAGGAGGGATATTATAGGAAGCCTTAGTAGGAAAGCTAAGTAATGGAAATTTTATATTTTTCCCTTGATTAAGCGTATTGGTTGCTCGCCTTTGTAGAAAGTCCCCATTTTTAGTAAGTTAGAAACTCCTCCAAGGTTAGGTAATCAGAAGACTAGGAAAGTTAAGGAATTTTTTATAAGATAATTATTCTTATCTACTCCAGTTTTTGTAAATTTGAAAATCTGTGAAAAGAAAATGTTTTGAAAACATGTAAGGACATTTTTGAAAGTCAAGAATAGAAAAAATATTTTAAGAACAAGCAAGGCATGTTTAAAGAAAAATGGTTTGGTGAAAAAGTAAGTAAGTCTTTAAAAGAGGAAAACTTAGTAAACGGTTAAAATTAAAAATCCAATTTTTTCTATGGAAAGCTGTAAAGGTCTTCAAAAGGAAAAGAGGAATAAGTTTTAAACTTAGAATTTATAGGTCTTCCCCTCTAGTTTTGGGGAATAATTTAAATTCAAAGTGATGTAAAGATGCAAGTCTAAAAAGATAAAATGTTGAGTAACCAAGTACCTTTGAATTTAATAGAAACTTCAAGTAACACTTTTAAAGGCAAGGATTTTAGGATTTGATGTTTCAAAAAAATTTAGAAGCTTAATTTTTTTAAAAAGAAATGATAAATACCAAACCAAACTTTTAAATCTGAATTTGATAGGAATCATTTTCCAAGATGTGATGGGAAAAGTGTAAGGCTATAGCGGTGACTACTTTTAGTAGTAATATTAAAAATTCCTATAAAGTGTATAAGACACTAGTGAAAACCTAGGAATATTGCCTCATGTGTGTAGACTATATAAGGATAGTGAAGAGATATCAATAAGATGGCAAGACACACATGTTTGGAATAGGTAGACCTTAGTTGGGGAAAAATGAAAGGTAAAAGTAAAGATAAAATTTTCCCCACGCTAAATTACCTTTTTAAATAGAGACTGCATAAAATCCTTATTCATTATATTAAATAAGACTTAGTTATTCCATTTTGATATAGAATGGAAAAGATGAATAGATCTTATTCATCGTGAGTAATACAGTGTAAGTTAGTAACGAGTTATATGCGGAGGAGGAGCATATGAGTTACTTAGATTCCTACAGTATGACATTTTGTATCAGAGTGGACATGGTCCTAGGCCTCCTAGCCCTAGATGATAGCTATGTTTAGCTGTAATATTAAAAGAAAAGTAAAAGCAGATAAAAGCAACTAAAAGAAAAATAGTAAGATTTAAATAAAGCAATAGAAACATCAATAGAAATAAATGAGAATTGCAAAAGAAAAATACAATTTTTCCATAAATTAAGCTTGGGAAAAGTTTGAAAATTAAAGTTTTTCTTATCCAGACCGTGCTTAGGAAGGAAAATAAAGATTTTATAGAATAGTGACATAAGTCCAAGTACGAAGAAGGAGGTACACAAAAAGGGTAAAGGTGAGGTTTTCCATTTTCTGCCTTCTTTCTAACATAAGAAATTGAGTTCGGAAAATTAGTTTTTTCTGAAATTCAAATACTAAAATCTTGTGGCAGGGTTTGGATGTAAAATTCATTGAACTACGCCCTTATTCAGTATGAATGTGGGAAAAATTGGATGAAAAACGTTTTGAGTTTTCAAAAGATTGCATTCGTATAGAAATTGCAAGTATATTTAAGATGTGTGCATCATGTTTTAAAATAAATTTTTAAAGAAGAATATCATTCATATAGGAGGTATCACTTAGAAATTCATGTACATGCATATATTTTATGTTGAATGAAACTTTGCACAAGAACACGGATGGTCCCAAAATTGGATGTACATAAAATGGATGTGATTGGTGCGAGGAATTGCATAGTTCTACCCTTGACAAATTTCGGAGACGAAATTTCCTAAAGGGTGGGAGAATATAACACTCTACATTTTTAGACAATCAAATAATCAAATAACGATGAATAGTGAAAATAAACAATTTTGAAATTGTCAGAATATGCCTTCGAAACTTATATAATTATTTTCGTGGCGATTTTATGATCAATTTCCATATATAAGTTGTTGAAATCCGAGTTAATACGAAGAAATTACGAGAGGAACGAAAATCAGAAGAACGAAAGAAAAAATAAAATAAAATAGCATAGGTCAACCCATAGGTCGACCCAGAAGGCACAAGGGTCGACTCTAAGGTCGACCCCTAATGCACATAGGTCGACCGCGGGTTGCCCTGAACGTGAATTCGTCCAAGGACGTGCCGAACTTATTTGATTTGATTTTTGTGCAATCTCAAACGTTGATTTCTAAATCCAATGATCCGCAGCCTGTGATGTGGTTGCAACAAATTCAATCCAAAAATCTAATGGTCTAAGATCCACAAATTCCACTATAAGTAGGGCCCTAGGCCTATCTTTTTTCTCATAATCAGATTTTCTCCCAATTGGGTTCATTGCTTGAGGCTGGACCCTAAATAGAAAATATTTCTAGGGAGAAGATCTTCTTAAATAAAAATATTAGACGCCTTAGAAGGGGATCTAGTAAGGACATGGAGAAAAACTAAGGAAGAGAAAAGCTAAGGATGACACGTGAGTGGATTTAAGTTATATATCTTTTACACTTATGATACATTATCGTTAGATTCCCGTTAAATATTTTAATTAAGCATTTATTTCAGTAATTAGTTCTGTTAATTAGTTATGTTGAAGCTGTAAATTTTATAAGAGAACTTTTATTTAATTATTATTTATATGGAAAAGAAAGAAAAGAATCCATTTAAATATGAATAATAGGCTTATTAGTTATAGTGAAAGGCATAATCCTAAAAGTAAGAAATTTACTGTAATTTGTGCTAAAATGGGAAAATTGAATTAAAATTTAGTAACTTGATTTGGAAGTTAGTGATAGATTAGTTGGTTGGTTTAGAAAAGATGATACATTTCCATAGTTTAATATAGTAAGAATAACGATAAACATAATTGCAAGAATAAGTTAAAAAAAGGGAATTAGTGCAAAATAGAGGCATTACATTATTTTGCACTACCCAAAAATTAAAGAAACAATAAAATCAATATCTTGCAGTTACGGATTATTGTTTATAGCATTATTAAAATTGGAATTGGATTGTTAACACTTTTTTTGTAACCAACCAAATAGAATAGAACTTATTCCTAAATAAAAGATAATAAGATGAGGCGTTAAATAAATTAAGATGAAATAATCAAGTTAAATATTTGACAAGACTAGAAAAAATAAACAGAAATGTGCCTAGATCTGCATTTACTGCGCAAAGATAGAATAGAAGTAAAACAGTTATTATGATAAGTAAATTTATGACAGTCGGACGTAGTCCCAAGCCAAGACTGTCATATAATATAAGAAAATTAAAGAGAATTCAGTGTCATAATAGAAAAGACACACTAGGATAGAAATGAGACACTCATAATTATATTTATAACATGTAGATTATAAAAGAATGTAAAAGTAATAATTGCAAGTACAATTGTAACACATAGTTTATAATTAAAAAAGTAAGAAATAGAAGAGGCTTATTTTATCAACTTAAATCTTGAATTAAGTTAATAAGCAAAATAATAGAAGTGGCCCGTACCGGCAACATACCCTTTCAGTGAGGAACTGATGGTCTCACACTAGTTAGGTGGGGCTGGCTTGCTGATTAGGGTAAATAAGTAGCTAATAGAGTAATAAATGTAAACCAAATGCATAATTAAAGATTAGACGTAGGATCTAATAAAATAAAAAGAAGCGTTTGGAGTAGCCCAAAGGATGAAGAGCCTAATGAAGCAGCTCATCATAGATTTTTAGCACAGAAGAAGCACATCCAACTTAGTTATTTTAGGCTGAAAGGAACTACGAGACTTCAACGGGACAAGAGGGTACTCTAGGATGACCCTTTGGGGTCGGCCTAACAGAGCTGTATCCCCGGAAGCAGGTCTGTAGGTGTTCCATCAAGAGAATATGCCTTGATTTCTTTCGCATTACAGGCCTAATGAAGTGGATGTTTGTAGATAGTTAAAAGGTTGATAAATGGAGTAGAATATTCGTATGACACCTACCTCTGAATTGCAAGTAGGTTTTAGCGGGCATCACCGAAAAGGATAGTCGCATGCAGAGATCAAGCCATTATGTAACAACCCGCATATTTTACGATTATATATTTAAATGGTTTATTTAAATATAGTATCGTTAGTCGGATTAAAGTCCGAAATGCTACTTTTTTTCTCAAAAAGTCGAATTAGGACTCAAGACATTTCCATTGAGTTCAAAGCGGCGTTAGCGACCTTTTTGAGTATTAACATCGATATGTTTGGAGTTGACTAGAATTTTGGCATTTTTGTTTGGGGCTTTGGGTTTGGGTTTCATCCCACTAATCCAACAAGAGAACCCAACTCCTCTACCTAATAACTCCCACTCCACTCCTCTTCATTCATTCATAACATTTCCTAATACTCAAGCTAAAGGAAAATGGGGGAAAGAAAGGGAAATTAAAATTCCTAAGCCTTAGTTTGCTAGGAAATTCAAATTCAAGTTGTAGAAATCAAGCTTAGGTAAGCATCCTCTTCATCTTCTCCATCTCAATCTCTCTTCAATTTTTAGAAATTCCTAAACCCTAACTCAGGAAAAACTTTACCTTTGATAATAAATTGAATTCAAGAGCTGTATTGAAAAGGAATTGGTCTTACTTTGTTTTAAAGCTTCTCATTCGTTGTCTTTGAGTTTTAAATGTGATTTTTTGAACTCACATCTACGTCTATAGCTTTCATTGTTGTTAGGTATGAATTCCTAACTTCTACTCATGTTTATTTGCTTTTGATTTGAATTGATTTGGTGAATTTTTCGATTTTGATGTTTTGGAGTCAACATTAAAAATCCTATCTTGGATGTTTAGACATGTTATTTAGGGTATATCAAAGAGCCTATAAGGCTGGGTTGTCGCTTGGCATAAATCCCTATTCTTCGTCGCTCATTCAATCGCTTCCGGTTTGGATTTTTGCCCTTTTTGGGCTAGGCTAACTTTTGCCTAGCAGAAAATTTCAGACGTCTAGATTAAATCCAGACGTCTGGTTGAAAATCTAAACGTCTAGTTGAAAAATGCAGACATCTGGAATTGGTCCCTGGAAAAAGAAAAAAGGCAGAGGCAAAATCTAGAGTCTGGAAATCCAACCAAACATCTGGATTTTGGTTCAGACGTCTGGTTGGTAATTTCAGACGTCTGGAACTGTGTAGTTTTTCCTATTTTGGTTGTTTTTGGGTGGATTTCAAAATTTTATCGATTTTTGTTGATCCTGTTAGTTGTTGTCACTTATTATCGATTTTTAGGACTTCATTTATGGATTTCTGGGAGTATCCATTTGACTGGATTTGATATCGATCTTTGTGCTTTGAATTCACATCGTCGAATGTGATTTTTTGGTGATAGATTGTTTTTACAATCATTTCTGTGATTTGTCACTTTTAAATACAAAGATTTCTATATTAGTAGTAAATACTAAAACTCTTTCACAAAAATGATTTCAACGTTATTTTTAAATACAAAGCTCATTTTTAAAACCGTTTTCTAGTCTATTAGTATATACAAACCTTTACCTCATTCGTTTGAGAAATCCAATTAAACGACTTAGCAAAATAAGTGGTATGAAATGCTTGTGTTTACTTCGTCGGTTAATTCTTAGACTTGTTCAATTGAAATCTTATGACAATTTGCGAGTGGAAATCTACAATTTGTTCGTAAATATTTAAGTTAAGCCAGTGGTTATGGGATATGGAGCTAAACTCATTTATTTACTAGTGTAATTTACACTTATCGATCAATGATGATCATTTTGTGATTTAGAATAGCGATGTGCGATGTCTCTTTGTTTGTGTTGGGGACTAAACCCCGTTTGTGGAGTTTCGACTCAAAATTGGTGGAATAGCGACCCATGGTCTTTGGGCCGTTTGTGGAGCCTCGGCTCAAACTTGATGGTTGGCGACCATGGAATAGCGTTCCATTTGTGATACACGTGTTGATGAGTTTTCATACTCCCGTTTGTGATAGGCCTTCCCCTTTACGTTTTCTAGATTTCTAATTGTTGATTACTAGAATTTGTGTTTCACCAATTTTTGTGATTTGTATTGATAAGCTGTGTCAATATTTGTGGTTTGGTGAGTAAAATAAAGAATATGACATTCTTTTTGGTGTTTGAGAAAATTTGAGATATTGTATAATTTTTGTTGTTATCTAATGTATTCTTTTCATAGTATGACATTATTGTTGTCATACATTTTTGTCATATCTCATAGCCTATCTCATATTATATGATATTTATAGTTAGACCAATCCGTTTATTATTTTTCCTTTTAAATAATACTCGGGTCAGATCAAGGTGGTGTAGGTGCTTCCTCTTGAATTCTTAGGTGGGGCTAGCTTTTGACTTTTGGATAACTACTTAGCTTAGTAGTTTTTGCTTTTATACATTTCAAATAGAGACTCCTTGATGTATACATATTCTTTTGTCTAGCACTTGTACCTATTCTTTTGTGATGTAGTGGATCTTGTATGACCACTACTTTGTTATACACTTTTATATGTTATATTAATATCTGTTTCCGCCTTAGTGATATGAATATCTATGACTGATTTATGTTATGTTTATTTTATATTTGTTTCCAAAATCACACAGCCATTGTGTAGTTGTTTTATCCTATTTTCTTTAATGATGCCTTGTTTTATCAATAAAGTTTGTTTGATATTCATTCTGAGAATAACTTTTTCCTCTTTTTTCTTTCTTTCTTAAAGAAGAGAAATGGTTAGACCAAGCCGTTCCAGCACCGGTCAATCCACTGCTACTCTTTAGGATGGAGTATTTATGTCTGCCCAATAGCTCTTAGATCTCGTAAAGAATGCTCAAGCTATCGAACCTATTCCAGAGCCTACTCACCGTAAATCTAGGTTTGCACGCTTGTGCAGTGATTATACCAATTTGGGTGGAAAGCCATTCAAGAGTTCCAAAAGCATTATAGAAGTCCAACTTTGGCTTAGAACATGCGATCGCATCTTTTCTCACATGAATCTTGTAGATCTACATTGTGTCCAAGTGGCTTCTAGCATGCTCCCGAAAAGAGCATTAGATTGGTATGAGCTTTTGGTTTCTAAGATTATCAAAGAAGATCTTACTTGGGAGCAATTCCGTGAAAGATTCGAGTTAAAATTTGTGCCGGAAGCTGAAAAAGTAACTTTAGGTCGGTGCTTTATTGACCTTGTTCAAGGTGAATCTTCTATGACGGATTACGTCGCATCTTTTGAATCTCTCTCTAAATATGCGGACGAGTATATTAATACCTCATTGAAGAAAAATCAAAATTTTATTTATGGGTTGAAAAGAACCTCAAAAATCCTTTACTTCTAATTAGAAGTTTCTTTCGATCAGCTTGTTGATATCGCTCTTCTACTCGAAGAGGCCGATAAAGAAAGCGATGTTGAAGTTGTAGGTGCCAAACAGAACTTCAACAACAACAAGAAGAGGCCTATTAAGTTCACCCTAATCCCAACAAGAAAGAGAAGCAAACAACTTCGATAGCAAGGACTCCTACTTCTAGTCGTGGAGAATGCTTCAATTGTGGTTCTAAGGACCATTACGCAAATAAGTGTCCGAAGCCCCTTACTTGTCGCTATTGCAAAGATTCAGGTCATACTATATCTTCATATCCCAAACTTCAAAGAAAGAAGGAGGGAAAGCTAAATGTTGTGCAAGCCCCTAGTAATACTTCTCATGGTTAAGGTATTTCTCATTCTATCCTTGATGGCATTATTATGTTTCACGATCTCCCAATTCGAGTTCTTTTCGACACGGGTGCATCCTACTCTTTTATATCAAAAGAACTTGTTGATACTTTTTCTATAAATGTTATGGGCTTAATGACTTCTTTGATAATTGCGAATCCGGTTGATGGATCCGCAACACTTAGTTTACTTGGTAAAGATGTCGAGATTATTTTATGTGGTTATGTGTTCCGAGCCGATTTGCATGTTATGCGTTACTTAGGTTTCTGAATGATTTTGGGAATGGATTGGATTAACCGTTATGAAGCCTACATCCTATGTCCTGAGAGGACTATACATCTTCGACATTCTCAATCTGTTACGCTGATTTCTATTGTTCTTAAAGATTCAGATTCCAATTCGATGGCATCCTTATATTCTCTAAATCCACATGATGATGATAATGATGATGAGGAAGATGTTATTTCCCTCTTTCACGTTGTTCGTGAATTTCCTGATATATTTGAGCATGTTTTAGGATTACCACCTAAGCGAGCAATCGAGTTCAGAATTAATCTAATTCCTGGAGCTCTACCTATCACTCGTCCTCCTTATCATATGTCCGAATTGGAAACAAAACAATTTATTCGTTCTAGTTCCTCTCCTTCGGGGGCTTCAGCTATTTTTGTGAAGAAATCCGATGGTACACTTAGGCTTTGCGTTGACTACCACAAGCTTAATGATCTCACCATCAAGAATAAATATCTATTACCTCGAATTGATGATTTATTTGATCAACTTAGCGGTGCTAGAGTCTTTTCAAAATTAGACTTAGCAATCGGTTTTCATCAGCTTTGTATTGTAGAGGATAGCATTCCTTTGACATCGTTCCATACTCGCTATGGATTTTATGAATGGCTTGTTATGCCATTTGGTTTAACGAATGTTCCATCTTATTTCGTTGACCTTATGAATCGAGTTTTCAAAGACTTCCTCGTTCGATTTATTCTCATCTTTATAGATGATATTCTTGTTTATTGTAAAAGCGAGGAAAGGCATGAAAAACATCTTTGGATGGTGTTGGAAACACTTAGGAGTAATCAATTGAAAGAAAAATTTTCTAATTTCCAATTTTGGCAATCCCATGTGAAATTTTTAGGACATATCATTTCTGAATTCGAAATTTCTGTGGATCCTTCAAAGATTGAATTGATTCAAAATTGGAAGAGACCGAATTGTGTGACGGAAATTCGTAGTTTTCTTGGATTGGTGGGCTATTACCGTCGGTTCATAAAAGAATTTTGTTAAATTTCCATGCCTCTTACTAGTTTTACAAAGAAGGGGGCTAAGTACATTTGGTCGGACAAATGTGAAGCTTCTTTTCAGAAATTAAAAGAACTCCTTTTCGATGCTCCTGATCTTGTGATTCCCGAAGGGAATCGAGACTTTATTATTTATACAGATGGTAGTCGTGTTGGTTTGGGTGCTGTTCTCATGCAGAGGGAACGTGTAATCGCGTATGCTTCTAGGCAATAAAGCCCATCGAGACTAGATATGCCACTTATGATTTAGAGCTCGCGACTATTATTTTCACACTTAGAATTTGGCGTCATTATCTTTTTGTGAGAGAAATTTGTCCTCTACACCGATCATAAATCTTTGAAGTATTTATTTTCTTAAAAGGAACTTAATTTGCATCAACAACGTTGGCTCGAGTTCCTTGCATCTTATGATCTTGATATTCTTTATACTCCCGAAAAGGGAAATCGTGTTGCCGATGCTCTTAGTCATAAGTAACAAGCAGTTTTTTCAATGGCGATTTATGAATGGAATGATCTCGAGACTTTATCTATTTGTGAGATTCGAGATCGTGAATCCGATTCATGTTCATCTCTTATTTTACGTAGCCTTGAGGCTCATCCTTCTCTTTTAGACCGCATTCTTGAAGCTCAAATGCATGATCCCGAATTGGCTTATCTTAGCCAAAGCTGTGGGGATAGAAATAGTGAAGATTTGAAAGACTTTGAAATCGATGCTCGTGGTAGCATTCGAAAATTTGGTAGACTTATCGTGCCAAATATTAGTGATATTTGTAAAGACATTTTAGAAGATTCTCATTGTTCTAAATTTACCATTCATCCCTGTAGTAGTAAAATGTACGCGGATATGAAGCGACCTTATTATTGGGATGGAATGTAATCTGATATTGCTAACTTTATTAAGTATTGCATGACTTGCCAACTCATAAAGGCCGTGCATCAAAGGCCCGGTGGGTTATTGCAACTTTTAGACATTCCCATTTGGAAGTGGGGTCAAGTCTCCATGGACTTTATTGACGGTCTTCCCCGTTCTCGTTCAGGTGATGATAGTATATGGGTAATTGTAGATAGACTAACAAAATCCGCACATTTTATTCCCGTTCGGTCTAATCGGGCCGTACCTCCTTTGGCCAAACTTTTTGTTAAAGAGATTGTTTAATTGCATGAAATTCCTACTTCTATCGTTAGCGATCGTGATGCATTATTTACTAGCGGATTTTGGAAGAGTCTTCAAAAAGCTTTGGGAGCGAAGCTTAATTTTAGCACTGCTTATCATCCTCAGTCCGATGGACAAACCAAGCGTGTGAATCAAACTCTTGAAGATCTTCTTCATGCATGTGTTCTAGATTTTGGAGAAGTTGGGAAGATCATATTTCTCTTGTTGAGTTTTCTTATAATAATAGCTTCCAATCTAGTATTGGTATAGCATCTTTCGAGGCACTGTATAGAAGGCCATGCTGATCTCCTTCATGTTGTCTTGAAGCCGATGAGAAGCTGGTTTTAGGTCTGGATTTTATTCGTGATTCCACATCAAAGATTGTTCTTATTCGTCATAGGATGAAAGAAGCTCAAAGTAGTCAAAAATCCTATGCCGATAACCGAAGAAGGAATTTGGATTTTTCTGTGGGAGATTTAGTGCTTATCCGTGTTTCAGCTATAAAAGGTGTTGTGCATTTCAGTCGATCGGGAAAATTAGCACCTCGATATATTGACCCATTTTCCATCACCGAACGTATTGGTTCTGTGGCTTATCGCCTTTTATTACCGGCTCAATTTTTTGCTATTCACGATGTTTTCCATGTCTCTCAACTATGAAAATGCATTAGGGATTCCGATTCTATTCTTGAGCCCGATGTTATTGAAGAAATTGTAGTTTCACCTAATTTGATCTATAAGAAACAACCTATGTGTATCGTTGCTATGGAAGTTAAACGCCTTCGAAATAAAGATGTTCCGCTTGTGAAAGTTCAATGGCCCGCAAATCTTAAGGACTGCTCTTGGGAATCCAGAGAATTCATCGAGCGAACACATCCAGACGTACTCTCTCTCGTGCTCTTTAAGGTGAACTTATTACTTCAAATTTTCTTTTGTGTTGATATGCTTTTATGGTTGTTACTCTTTATTTTCTTCTTTAGTATTGCGAGGACGCAATTTCTTTAAGGAGGGGAGTCTATGACAACCTGCATGTTTTACGATTATATGTTTAAATGATTTATTTAAATATAGCATCGTTAGCCGGATTAAAGTCTGAAATGCTACTTTTTATAAACCGTCGAAATAGGACTCGGGACCACTTCCATTGAGTTCAAAACGGTGTTTGCGCCTTTTGAGTATAAACATCGATATGTTTGGAGTTGACTAGAATTTTGGTATTTTTATTTGGGGCTTTGGGTTTGAGTTTCAGCCTACTAACCCAATAAGAGAACCCAACTCCTCTACCTTATAACTCCCACTCCACTCCTCTCCATTCATTCATAACATTTTCTAACACTCAAGCTAAAGGAAAATGGGGAAAAGAAAGGGAAATTAAAATTCCTAAGCCCTAGTTTACTAGGAAATTCAAATTCAAGTTCTAGAGATCAAAGAGAAGCTTAGTTAAGCATCCTCTTCATCTTTTCCATCTCAATCTCTCTTCAATTTTCAGAAATTCCTAAACCCTAACTTAGGAAAAACTTCACCTTTGATAATAGATTGAAGATTCTAGAGGTGTATTAAAAAGGAATTGGTCTTGCTTTGTTTTAAAGCTTCTCATTCGTTGTATTTGAGTTTTAAAGGTGAGTTTTTGAACTCACATCTATGTCTATAGCTTTCATTGTAGTTAGGTATGAATTCCTAACTTCTATTCATGTTCATTTGCTTTTGATTTGAATTGATTTGGTGAATTTTCCAATTTTGATGTTTTGAAGTCAAAATCATTAAAAATCCAATCTTGGATGTTTGGACATGATATTTGGGGTTTATCGTAGAGCCCATAAGGCTGGGTCATCGCTTAGCATAAATCCCTAGTCTCTGTCGCACATTCGATTGCTTCCAATTTGGATTTTTACCCTTTTTGGGCTAGGCTGATTTTTGCCTAGTAGGAAATTTCAGATGTCTGGATGAAAATCCAGATGTCTAGTTGAAAATCCAGACGTTTGTTTGAAAAATCCAGACGTCTGGAATTGGTCCCTGGAAAAAGAAAAAAGGGAGAGGCAAAATCCAGACATTTGGAAATCCAACCAGACGTCTGGATTTTGGTTCAAACGTCTGGTTGGTAATTTCAGACGTTTGGAACTGTGCAGTTTTGCCTATTTTGGCTGTTTTTGGATGGATGTTCAAATTTTATCGATTTTTGTTGATCCGGTTAGTTGTTGTCACTTATTAGCGACTTTTATGACTTCATTTATGGATTTTTGGGAATATCCATTTGATTGGATTTGATATCCATCTTTATGGTTTGAATTCACGTAGTCGAATGAATTTTTGGTGATAGATTGTTTTTACAATCAATTCTGTGATTTGTCACTTTTAAATACAAAGGTTTCTATACTAGTAGTAAATATTCAAACTCTTTCACAAAAATGATTTCAACGTTATTTTTGAATACAAAGCTCGTTTTTAAAACTGTTTTCTAATCTATTAGTATATACAAACCTTTACCTCATTCATTCGAGAAATCCAATTAAAACGACTTAACAAAACAAGTGGTATGAAACGCTTGCGTTTACTTCATCGGTTAATTCTTAGACTTGTGGAGCCTTGGCTCAAACTTGATGGTTAGCGACCATGGAATAGCGTTCCGTTTGTGATACACGTGTTGGTGAGTTTTCATACTCCCGTTTGTGATCGCCTACCCCTTTGTGTTTTTTGGATTTGTGATTGTTGATTACTAGAATTTGTGTTTCACCAATTGCGGTTTGGTGAATAAAGAATATGACGTTCTTTTTGGTGTTTTCGAAAATTTGAGATATTTTATGATTTTTGTTATCTAATATATGCTTTTTATAGTATGGCATTATTGTTATCATATATTTTTGTCATATCTCATATCCTATCTCATCTTATATGATATTTATAGATAGACTGATCCGTTATTATTCTTCCTCTTAAATAATACTCGGTTCAGACCGAGTTGGTGCAGGTGCTTCCTCTTGACTTCTTAGTTGGGGCTCGCTTTTGATTTTTGGCTAACTACTTAGCTTAGTAATTTTTTCTTTTATACATTTGAGATAGAGACTCCTTGACGTATACATATTCTTTTATCTAGCACTCTACTTATTCTTTTGTGATGTAGTGGATCTTGTATGACCACTATTTTGATGTACACTTTTATGTGTTATATTTATATCTATTTCCGCTTTGGTGATATGAAGATCTATGACTGATTTATGTTATGTTTATTTTCTATTTGTTTCCAAAGATCACACAGCCACTATGTAGTAGAGTTTGTAATTGATGTGTTAGATTTCCTCTTGAAATGAAAGTGATATTTATCTGCCATATCGGTACTCGCACAAAGCAATTACACAGATGGTCGCTCCTCAACAGCCTTATTCTTCATGCACTCGATGGCATTACCCATTAGTATCTTTGGCTAGTGTGAGTTGTGAGTTCATTATCAATCAAAAGCAAGTTTGGGGAAAGACTAGAGTTAAATCAACAGGCCAATGATTCTTTCACTATCGAGACATTGGATGAGGGGCGCAGCCAATTGGATGTTTAGATTGTTTGCAGTAGTGCACAACCACTTATCTCTTTAGAGGTCTTTTGATTAGTTGAGGTGTGGCTGCGTGGGGCCATAGGCACGATGAGAAAAGAGACAGACCAAGTAAAATATCTATATTGTAGGCCTAACGAATCCATCCTTTACAAATATAGAAAATCCACGACTGAGTTTTGTATATGGTAGAACTTGTTAGCGGGATTCAAATAGTAGACAGAACGATTACTTATAGTCCTCAAGGAACGCACTAGGTGGTACATTGTGGATGTCCAAGCATTATTATAAGCTAGTGCGGATGCAGTTTTACATTTCCATAGTAGACGATGGAACATCTGTTATATAGGCCACACGAAACTGTCCTTTACAGTTATAGCTACAGTACACTCTAGGAGCAAGATGATGGAGTCCCTTTTGAGGAGGATACGGAAGGTACTAAGGGTAGTACCGAGGACCGATGCGGTCATTGGGCATATAGCTATATATATTTATTTATGTGTATGTATTAGTTATTAGGTTTTAATCTACTAGGGAGTAAATGGGTATGATTCACGCACAGAGGCGAGAGTACTATATAAGCGAAATATAACAGAAAATGGACATAGAACGATATATATAGAATTAAGCTTAGAAGTGTATGATTTGTCCATCCACCAGAACTTCAGTTCTGACCCCCTCCTCATAACATCCCATAGGTTAGGTAGATGAAAGATACTTTCCAGCATTGAGACACTTGTTTAGAAAATGTTATTATCCTGGTGAGTGTTTACTTACGGTTATATTTTAGTCAGTTCCGCTGTGAGATATTTATTTGAGCTCTGATAAATATATCTTTGCCTGTTTGCAAGATACCAGATACCCAACTTGGGCTTTAGTGGGTTTGGATTTTAGCACTTTTGTGAAAAATCCAGACCCATAGGAATTTGGGTTGTTACAGAGATGGTAGATTATTATTCGTATCAGGCTTTTTGTTTGACTCGAAATTTCTGTTCTCCCTTTAAACTCTTAGGCACTCAATTGACTTTTAGTAGGTTAAGAGTTAAGGTTTCTGAATGTTCTTTTATACAAACAAAGCTTCTAAAGACGTATAGGAGGAAAGCTTTATATTAGAGTTCTTTATTTCCGCTATATGTTTTGATTGCAACTGTAAATTGGTTTTATTGCCTTGTTATATACTCTGATCAACCGGGGGACATCTTTATATGTCAGTCTTGGCATATTTTTTATTATATATATGTTATCTGAACATGATCTGTGTACTTGGATTATGTAATAAATTTGGAATATTTTGAATTAGAATGTGGAATTTGTTTGCTGTTTAAAATTTTCCATATGCTAGTATTTCTGCGTATTAATGTATCTAATATCATCGTATTTTATCGCCGAGGATTAATAACTATGGATGACTACAACATCCATAGTCATTAATTTTGGGCTTCCAACCGGGTACGTTACAAGCTTCTAATATCAGTTGCACTTTATGGCCTCTTCTTAGTCTTCAATGGCCACAATCTTAGCGGGATCAATATAAATACCCTCCGTTGAAACAATAAGACCCAAAAACCAAACTTCTGAACACCAAAAGTGGCATTGAGAACTTAGACTTCAACACATGCTCTCTTAGTGTTTCTAACATAATCCTCAGAATGTTCCTCCTTGATCTTGAGTAGACCAGAATATTTTTGATAAATACAAGAACAGATCAGATCTAAAGTTGTTAAGTGCACACTCTCCTCTACCACCCTTATCTGATGGAACCTCGTAGCAAGATCAAGCCAAGAATGCACTCGAGCTTCGTGAAGCTGGCTAAACAAGCCATCTATCCTAGGAAAAGGATACTGTTCCTAACATTCCACTTGTTAAGCACGTAGTAATCTACATACAATCTTAAGGAACCATCCGCCTTTATAACAAAGACGACGAGTGCTTCCCAACTTAAACAACTTATTCGGATTAAGCCCTTATGTAACAAATCACTACCTGAATAGATAGCTCCAACTTCTCCTTCAATGTAAGTCTACAAACATGCAACATGACAGATTTTGCATCCTTAACCAAAGCAATGCAAAATTTTATCTCTCAATGAGGTGTTAAACCTAACACCTCTTCAAAGATATCCAGAAACTTCCAAAAACTCAAATCGGACCCCACTCCACTTCCCCCACATTAAGAGAAGAAAGAAAACTAGTTATAAGCGAGCTAGGTCCTTCACGATCCGCTATCAAAGACTTCCTTCCCTTTATCAATACCACTGTTCGTTTATCACAATCCAAGACCATATTATTTTAAGAAAAACAATCCACCCCAAGAAGAATACTAAAATCTATAAAAGCTAAAACATACCTATCGATAGGAAAGAGTTAGTAAAAAGAGAGTAATTGGAACCTTACACAATTCATAGGAAGATTGCATATACCACACAAATAGAATCCAAATCCATAACTGGCCCTTTTTTCAATCTTTCAACAAGAATACTAGGTATGAAACTAAGCAAAGAACCAATATCAAATAATACATGAACACCAGAAACAAATAGAATAATTTCCAGAACCCGCTACCCTTTTGTAGCCGTAGAAGCGGAAGGTGCTGATGCAAGTGAAAGACATAAGGCTACTGCCCCTTCTAGAGCATCACACACTCCCTAGTAAAATGACCTGGCTTGTGTTAGTTATAGCAAATTTTCCTTAATGCAAACTGAGATTTGACCGACTATGGCTCTAGCTTTGGTACTTTAGCAATCAGTGTCCTAACTAATGATGCTCTCACCCCTTGTCCTCCCCTAACTGATGTACAGTTCTGAACAAAATGGCCTTCTACCCACACTTGTGGCAGACTACCCCAAAAATATCTCTCGTCGACAGAAGCTTTCACTTATTGTCCCTAGTTGATGTAGAAATAGATGGCTTCCGTGCTAGGTGCTAAGCTCTCAAACCTCAAAGCCATGTTCACCAAACCCACAGAATACCCCATGATGCGATTATTCATATCCTATTGGAAATCAAGAAGCATTCCCGTGATAAACATCTTATTCTTCTTTGATGGCATGTTAACTAACCCAACCTGGACTAAGATAAAGTAATGAATTAGTTCTCATACTATGCTATGTTCATGACCTCCTGCTTCAGATCGAAGAAGGTCCTAAAGAACAATGTCTTCTCCACTTTTGGGATAAATTTTATCTCAAATACCTCCTTAAATTGAGCCCAAGCTAAGTCACTCCCTTGGACATCAGCTGCAATAGAACTCCATTAATCCATGGCTGCGTCTATCAGATGTTACGACGCTGACTCTTCATTGCATCATCCAACATTATATCCCTAAATATAATATCACACAATCTGAGCCAAGACCAAACCTCTACATCATCTCCAATCCATTAAACCTTTACTCCCCATCCTTTCATAATCACGATAAAGGGAAGAAAACTCATTTAAGGCCTAACCTGCACGACCTCCTCTACGACATTCATTCTAGATTCCTCGATGAAAGCAAGATTCCTTGACGCCCAAATCCCGCCGTTTATGATAGTATTATCCAAACCACCTCTACCTCTACCTCCTCGAGCATTGATTGCTCTAATACTCATGGTTTGTACTATCGAAACATAGAAAAATCTTTAGGATTCTTAAGGCTAGAGTTATTAAAAGAAAGAGCTATTCTTACGGAAAAGCTGAAAAAGAGGTGTAGGTTTATAGAAAAATATGATATGCTTTCATATGTAAAATATACTCGAGATTCTAGGATGTTGCTTATCCTGTTTCTAATGAGCCATACCCTACCAAAGTGAAGGCATTCACCCAACCTAGGACTCTGATACCAAATGTAACGATCCAACTTTTCGACCCTTGAATGTCGACACTAAATACATCCATGGTATTTGTGTGCTAAGCACCCAAGTGCCGAAAAGACAGATAGTTAGGGTAAAATAAAAGAAAAAGAATAGAAATAGAAAGAAAGAACACAACATCAGGATTTCACAACGGAATGATAATATATAATATCAAATGAATATTACAAAGGGTTACTCCAAATATAGAATTTAATAATTACAACACCTTTGTACTATCATCGGCCTAGATAATCATATGCATTTCCTCAAAATGCTAGTAATATAAATACAAAATACAGTGCAATAGAAATAGGAATAGATAGATAATGGAAGCATCCAACTCATCCTATGAACTCTAAAGCGTCCAAAGCAAAACCTACTATGCTCAACCTATTCGAAAGAATAAACGAGGAATTTAGGAAAAATAAAAACCATATATCAGACATAAGTCTGATATGAGAAAATCCAAGATGCATGCAACATGCAACGGTAATTGTTGAGACTGTACAAATTTCAGTAATGGTTTTCCTCTCAAAAAAACCAACCATTCATTAAGTTAATATAGTGATGTAATAGACAATGTATATAGTGTAGAATATAAATCATATCAAAGAGTTGTGTTGCTTGCATCTCACAACACATCAATATTAAAAGTACAACCAATACCGCTAAGGTACATTTGCATGTGGATTTTTTATGGAGATACCTCTAGTAAAATGAACCAGATCTCATGCATAAAGATCAGAAGTCATCTTTCGAGCATCATATATTTCTAGATAATATATGCCATAAGGAAAATATAGATGGCCCACGCCTTGATAGAGATAAAGGTATGCCCTAGGGCTAGTTATGCAATTTGTTACATAATATCTAACTCATTAAGCAATCTTGTTCGAAATGAAAGGTGTTTTCTTCCCATTATATACTTGATATAATGTGTTATGTTAATAAGTTTATTTCATTAAAAGTATATTTAATATAAAATCCATAAATGGTACATTTGTGATAGCAGCTACAAAGTGTTGTAGCCGTGAGTGATTTATCACAATGAAAATAAATATATGATTTTAAATGCTCATAGTCAAGATGCGTCGAGACTAGATATCGATGTATCCATTGAGACTAGAGTACATAATGCTCTCTAAATGTTGGGCATTATATTAAACCAATTTTAATAATTTAAAATAACATTTTCACATTCAAACGAAAGTATTTAATTAATAAAAAATAAAATTTTGACTTATAAAATTTTCCTAAGCTATAAAATGTCTTCTTTTATTTTCAAAATTTTTAAGATTTGAATATTTATTATTTAAATATGTTCTCTTATTTATTTATTGTTATTTAACTAATTAATTCATAATATATGTACTAATACACACACACATACACTAACATGATTAAATCATAATTAAATTTAGAACTACCATACATTTACTCTGGAATGAAGAAAAAATATATAATTTTTAAATTTTTAAATGCATATATACATTTATATAAACTATTCTAACTCATATTTACATTAATTATCATATATATATATATATATATATATAAACTGTTATATATATGAAATTATGTTACTTTAATACATACACATACACAAATAAAAATAAAATTAAACTTATAATTTGCATATATACACATTCATATTTATTTAATATCTAACACTCTAATATTTTAATTATAAATTTATTTCTAATATTTTCTCATAATACACATACATACTACGTACGTACACACACACACACACACAGATATATATATATATATATATATATATATATATATATTCACACTTGGGTTTTTGTACATAATAAGAACAAATATATACACATATTTGTACAACATAAAATATGTATAGGATGAGGTAATATCATCTCCAACAACAGCGATTTGTTGGAAAATAGGGAAAACTCCCATTTTTTTCGATTCCTCACTCTCTAGCAGCGTTGATTTGAGTGTGGGGAAGAAGAAAAAGTGGGAGTTTCTCCTATTTTATTTTTTGAGCATGAATTCATAAATAGTTTTTTGAAAACCAATTATGCCTTAAACGATTTTCAAAAACCTGTTTAAGAGAGAAATAGGGTTTTTGAGGCTCATTTAACTCTATAAACTGTATTCTAAACATCGTTTATAGATTTTGTTCTTTTTTCAAAGAGGGACAATTTCTCCTACTCACCATTGGAAGAGTGGGAGGAATTCACGCTCTTTTTCTTCCTTCTTCTCCTAAAAAATGGCCACCCTTTTGAGGTGCTCTAACATGTTCGTTGAGATGTAAATTCCAACATCTATGTACGGGAATATTATACGTTGCACGAATATCATGTTACACATGCATATACGTACACATATGCATCTGATACATATATGTGTGTGTATTTATATAAATAAACTGAAAATAAATTAATTAAATTTCTATCAACAATTTATGAATTTAAATGAAATATATGATTTTATGTAAATTAAATTTAGAAATTTTCTAAATAAATTAAACTTTATGGGCAAAACAAAGATCCTATGTGTAATTATTTTTGAAATTCATCCATAACTTCCACTACTGGCTGGTCCAGCTCCGACAATAGTATTAGAAACCAATTGCCTTTGAAGTCTAATTAGTCATGTTAGGTGTTATCTGCATAATTTCAATGCCAAAAGTAATGCTATAAGTGGTGACGTCAAATTGAAATCAATGCCATTAGGACTAATGTTAAAGGAATGGTATGAACCAATGCCGAAAGTACAAAGATAGAGCAATAACGAAGACCTACGATACCGCATCTCATGCAAGTCGCAACTCAGCCATGTCGCATCTCATACAACGTCGCACTCCATTCATACAATGATCCATCAACACCGCACTTTGTCAATAAGCAACATACAACAAATCAGAGCAATGCTACTCGTATTTATGCCACCTTGCCTCAATGCCGCATTCCACTAGGGAAAGATATCATCGATGCCGCATTACATTAGCACACACTTTGAAGGTATTACCACAAACCTCTAAAGCAATATTGATGACGAACATTGTCAATGTACATAAAGATTACCAAAGTAGATGCCGCTCCATAACAATTCCCCTCCATATTAATGATGTTCCATAACAATACCGCTCTATGTTATGCCGCATTTAATGCCACACTTCATTAATGTTTCATGTAATCCATGTTGCATTCTTTCAATACCACCCTTCATTGGCACTGACTTTTATTGATGCCACCCTTCATAAATGCCACACTTCATCCACATCGTATTTAGTCGATAATGGTCCTCTACCCGATCGAGCTTCATCAATACGATAATATGCATAATATTGATGTCCAATGCTAACAAATAAAAGGAAGTCATAAACAAAGGAATGTCAAAGAGCCATGATAAAATTGCCACATTAAAGGGTGCCTACATGATAATAAGTTATATATATATATATATATATATATATATATATATATATATATTAATTGAGACCGTATTTTGGGAAAATTGCACACTATCAATATCGTACAACATTTATTCCATAAGATGATGAAGGTCATGCAAAGAAAGAAGAATGAGATCATTTAAAAGAACAAATTCAAGAGGATTTGGTATATTTTCCTTCATAAAGCTTCAAAAGTGTTCATATTCCATTACATGCTCCATGACAACATAAATTCCCACATCGTCAATAAGGGCAAGTCCATCTCCTTTCTACCACTATAAATAAAGATGCATCCATTCATGAAACGAGGCCCTTAATCTCTTTCCAACTCTTATCAGTTTTTCCATTTAGGATCTGCAACAAGTTCTCTTTATTGCAATAAAAAGATCTCGAGGACATCTAATGCAATTAAGGATAATGATGAAGAAGTTGACATATTTGTAAACAAGGGTTAGAATATTGGAGAATTGCATATTTGCACCATTTTGTAACATGTTCATAATTAAATAAAGAATATGACTTTGGCATATTGGCTATTAAATTTTTTTACTTGCTTATTCTATCTTTTGGACTTATGAACTATATTTCAAACAATTCCGTGAATAATCATAATACAAAGAGGTATTATCATAATTTCTTCTGGTATGCCTTCTTGTACACATAACTTAAATGTTGAACAAAATTTCGATCTAACATTTTGACGCTAGGAGGAGAGGCCGATTCTCCGTGTGTTCGAAAAGTGACCAAAATACCCAATATGGGGTTTTTGAATTTTAAAGTGCAAATTTAAATTCAAAATCTGGAAACTAACTTTATGAAAATTTAAACATTTGTAGGGATGGTCAACACAGAACATGGATCTGGTGGCATACAAAAGAAGTTTGGGTCACGCTTAATAAGTTTGAATGCCATATACCGTCCACGTACATGTGACATTGATTCGGTGATGACATACCAAAATTAATTTGCACCATCTTCTCACGTGATCCACCCACGGACACCATCCTCTATTTTAATCTTGCATATTTCCAATATCCAGCCACGCTTAATCACGTGAATCCAATATCCTATCCGCTCTGCTTCCGAGCTACTCAAAAATGATTCAATAGTGTTCCCCTTCTCTATTAATAAAACCTCTCCTTCAACCTTAGATTCCAATTCAACATTTATTTTGATTTCCTATAATTCAAAAGAAAAGATGATTATCCCTCGATTAATTTTGGATCTAGATAATAGTGAAGTTGTGGATTTGGACGACATCAAATCCAAAAATATCAAGTTTGTAGGTCCAAACAATATAGGTACGTAGATCTAGATAGAGTTGGATTTCGGATCTAGAAGGCCACATATTAATAGGCAAGTGCTCGATGTTGAAACAATAGAAAAAGTAAAATAAAGATACTAAAGGTCCAATAAGAGATGCCATGGTTAAGCAATGTCGCGAGTAATCGACATCGCGATTGGTAATGCTACAAATTAGTAATGGTATAGGGCTACCGATATCGCAGTTATTGATGGCATAGGAAAATCAGTGCTGCTGATTAGTAATTTCACAGTAGTTAATGTCGTGAGTGTTGAATGTCATGGGTTTATGATGTCACAAGTGTTCGATGCCGGTAATGTTCGATACCGCTAATGTTTGATTACATTAACATTCCTAATGTCGACTGGAATGAGTCAGTGTCATTGGAAATGAGTCAATATCGCTCGAAGAAGTCAGTAAATAAACTATGCTATAGATTACTAATGTTATAATCAATGTCGTAGAACCATATCCAGAGTTCCATATCCGATCTCAGGTTCACCATAAAACAGAGAATTCCAAAGCCATTTCCTCCAATTGAAATTCATTTTGAAAGTCACCAAAATTAATTTCAAAAGAATTTCCAAATCCATATTTTTAAAAGATTCCTTGCACCTAAAAGTTTTAAATTAACATATATATTTAAACTTCAAATATATATTCTACTTTGAAGGAATAAAGATTTAAATACTATGTGATATGGGATATATCAGAGTTTTTTGAAATATACTTGGTTTTTTTTGAGCTTTAAGTAATATGGTTTTGTATTTAGCTGTTTTTGACTTTGGCTATGCATGAACCTCTAAAATATGTAGTTTTAAGTGCATATGTTTTGACCAAAATTGGTCACAAACGCTCAATTAACATGATAACACCACAAATTCAATATCCAAGTGCAAAGAAAATGATTAGAGAAAAAGAAACGGAGAAAAAAATTAAAACCAAAAGAAAGTAAATGAACATGAGAGAATTTATAGTGGTTCGGCTGACTCTGGCCTACGTCCACATAAAAAGTTTTCCTTTCCTTGAGCCGGAAAGAATATCCCTTTCCTTGAGCCAATAATTCAGTATTTATTGGGAAAGACATGCAAATATCCAATTGAAAATCCTCGTGCAGAAGATTGGAGATGGACCAATTCAAAAAATGGGTCCCATCTTGGCCATTGGGAATGATCGGCACCGATCCCTATGGGGGGACTGGCACCGATCCCTATGTGCACTTGACCATGGGACTAGTGATCCCCGTGGTGGTTCGCCCACTTCTGTTGCTGCGTATTTCCATAGTCATTTGCTTGATTCCCTTAGTACTTCTTGAGTTATTGAGCGATCAACATTGAGTTAAACTGCCAATCTGATTAATCCATAGCCATAACGATCCGATCCCATCTGTTCCTAAACATATTGAACCGATCTGATCCTCTACCTAAGTGAAGTGCAAATCCATGCTTAGCCATTTCATAAACACTTTTTCCTGAAACTGCCTAACTTTGATCAATTGCCTTTTTTATAACCAATCTCTAAACATAATAGTCATCTCTTTGAGCTTCCTGCCTTGATGATCATGAATCCCTTTAGCCAACTTCATTGTATCACAACCTTGCCAAAAGCGAGATAACATTTGCCTCCCAAAACATGCCTTGCAATAGGAATGTGTGCTTTGAATTACCATAAGTCCGAAGCCCATAACCTTTTAGTAGCCAAATATTCTATTCCAGAATCAAGCTCTTTGCCAAGCCAAATCACCGTAATCCATGGTTGTTTTGAGTCGATAGCCTATTCCAAAATCATTCAAAATCCTTAGCCAAATCCATATCCATCCAAAGATACCAAATCAACAATCTCACCGGATCATTTGCTAAATCCATAGCCTCGATCTCACCAGACCATTATCAAATCCATGACCTCTTTAGGTCAATATCCAAATCAGCGACTTCTCCATGAAGCTATCCAAATCCATTACCTTTTGAAATCCTGGAAGTGAGTAAGCCAATAAACGATCTCTCCAGATCGTTATCCCAATTCATGTTCTCTTCGGACCGATCGATGGTCTCTCCAGATCCTTGTTAAGTCTAATCCAAACTCAACGATAATTAAGCCGATCCTATTACTCTCTGACAAAGAGATTTACCCCTGCACTCCGACCCTTTAAGGCATATGGCAATGTATTAATCCTCCTAGAACGATCATAGCTCCTCAAGCTCTTACTGGACCCTATCCTGCTACCCTCCGGTGGAGGAGGAACAACGACAATTAAGCTGATCTTGTTGCTCTTCGACAAAGTATTGTTACTTCCTACACTCCAGTTCAGTATCCCTGGATATAAAGTGATGTCTTGAATTTCCTAGGCCGATCATGGACTTTCCAAACCCTTGCCAAACCCCATCCAGATGCACTTCGATGAAAAGGGGAACAACGATAACTATGTAGATTCTGTTGCTTTTGAGTGAAGCGACTCACTTCTTGCACTCTGATCCCTGACTATTTGGTCAGGGATATAAAGTGATCAATTCCATGGTGACTCTCTTTATCCAGCCTTGAATCTCCAATCGAGAGCTTAATCCATAACGTACGAGTCCATTATGTCGCTCACCGGTGAAGGGACGTGCACTTTGCGATTATTGCCCCATCTGTTCAGTCGGGACAATCACAACCTGTTTTGTTCATTGCATTAATACAGATTTAAGTTTTTTAAGATCCATTCATTATATTGAGTTTCAAACAATGAAAATTTTAAAAACACTAGGAAAACTAAATATTGCTTCTCCGGGCATGTTGGTTCATCATCATCTCAGAGCATGCCTAGGGACCGACCTTAATCTCATACATGTGTAAATGACTTTAGCCATTTTATTATGGAGTTTCGTGCCATACCGATTAAGAGATGACCATATGCAACCTCTATCCAAGGCTATTTCCATTTGATGTGGATGGTCGCCATTGCTGTTCCATCGTTGCAACCCGAGTCCTTACGTAGTGCAATAGCCTGCCATTCCTGACATGCTCATCAATTATATCCCATAAGTGACGACATTAATCCGTATTATTCCCATCTAGTTTTTTGAATAGGAAATACTTTCCAGACCACCATTCCTGCTCCATAGGATCCCTCCTCGTCGATTTTTGATAGGGGAGTTGCACCTTTGTGTCAGGTAAATTGTTTCAAGTTTTCTATCAAATCCAAATAAGATGAGAATTTTGGATTTTTTTCCTTGCTTTTCCTTTTTGATCCATCATCCATTTTCTTTTGACATTATCCTTTCTGGACCCTTCTCCATACGGTCGTTCACCTCTTGAAGCATTTACTTCCTATTAGTTGGTTCATGCGTCCTCCTGTTGTAAGAACAACTCCGCTTCATGGTAGAGTTCCCTTAAAGCCATTGGTGGATCTAGTACTAGTGCAATTTTAAAGCTCATGTTAGTCCCAGATATCGCTGCTATTAAAATCATTGATTGATCCGACCGATCCACTGAAACCACTAAACCACATCAAGAAAGTCCTCAAGGATTCTCCAGTCCTTTGCTTCAGTGCCACCAATGTCATCACATTCTTGGGTCATGAAATATGGACCCGAAATTGTTTCATAAACTTGTTCACTAGCTTGTTCCATGCCTCGATCGATCCATTCTCCGGCCGCTTAAACCAAAGCGCAGATAATTTCATTAAGTATAAAGGAACATCTCATCATGATGTTCTTCGATGCACCTAGCACTTCCATATGTCGAATATATCTCATCATATGTGTTGTAGGATTCGAGTTTCCATCATAATCTCCAATATTGGTAGTTTGAAATCCAATGGATTCTTAAATTCTTGATATTTGGAGTAAATGGACACTGAATGACATCTTCTAGAATCCTGTAAGGTAATCCGCCTCTCATTATCTATCGCATCTTCTCAGCCATCCTTTCATTCTCATCCATAGGTGATCTCAAATCCATACTACTAGCTTGTCCCCTAACTCCATGAGGGTATTCAAGGGAATACTCCTATTGATGTGCATTCACACTCTGATCTACATTTAACCGAACAACATCAACCACTAGCTTATCTTGAACTGATCCAGGAGCATGTCCCTGTGCCATAGGCAATTGGTCCCGACCCTCCTCGTTGGCAGGGCGCTGCCCCCACCTACTCTATTCCATTATCTTTCCCGTTGGATCCATTTTCATCATCTCAATTTTGATTTTCTATATTTCTTGTTGCTCTTGTTCCTTGATCTAGATTATATCTACTCCAAATCCTTGTTTTTATGCTCCAACTTGTCTAATTTTCTTAAGGAAATTCTATACCAACTTTTCTTTCCTACTCATCATCCGCTACTGCATAACATCCATCATAGTATCGATCTCGTTGCTAGTGATGTAGACAGAGGATTGATTAGTTCTAGCTCCAAAGGATGCCTCCTAACTTCCTCCATGTTGACTCCTTTCCGCAGGTGCTTTCCTGTAGACTGCCTGACCATTGATCCATATCTAATCTCCAAATCGTTTCCAAACCTATGGGTTCAAGTAACCTGGCTCTGATGCCAAAATGTTTGCAACAAAATTTGTTACAAACACTCAATTAATACGATAACACCGTAGATTCAATATCCAAATCCAAATAGAATGATGTAGAGAATAAAATATAAAGAAAGAAAATTGAAAGCGTAAGAAAGTAAATGAACACGAGAAAATTTATAGTGGTTCGAACGACTCTGACCAATATCCACTCCAAAGTTTTCCTTTTATTTATACCTTTTGATTACAATTACAAGCGATGAAATTTAAGAATAAAAATGTTAAAGTCTGCAGGGGAAGCATCTCTTTCCTTAAGCTAATGATTCGGTATTTACAGGGAAGACATGCAAATATCTAGCTGAAAGTCTGCATGTAGAGGACCAAAGTTAAGATGGACCGATTCAAATAAAAGACGAGGCCCGTCTAGGCCATTGGGAGCGATCGACATCTATCCCTATGGAGGGATTGACACTGATCGATCGTGCGCTTGATCATGGTGTCGTCAATCCCCATGGTGGGTCCCTCTCTTCTGTTGCTCCTTGTTTCCATAACCATTTGCTTGATTCCCCCGGTAATTGTTGAGTTATTGAGTGATCATCGTTTAATGGAACTGCCAAACAGAGCGATCCATAACCATAATGATCCGATCCGATCTGTTCCTAACCATATTGATCCGATCTGATCCCCTACGTAGGGAAAGTGCGAACCCATGCTTAACCATTTCTTGGGTGCTATTTTCCTAAATCCGCCTGATTATCACTCATAGTCTTGCTTATAATAGTGGTTTGAACCTTATAATCATCTTTTTGGACTTCTTGCCTTGATGATCATAAAATCTTTTTAACCAACTCCATGGTATCACGGCCTTACCAAAAGGTGGCATAACAGTATATAGATTCCAAATGTGTAAATTTCAAAAATATTTGATATAGCAGTTTAATATATAAGTCTCCGAACGCTTTTATTTTTCAAAGCAACATGAGTTTCATAAGATAGTTGGCTTTCAGTATATGGTTCCAAGCTTCAAATATTTTTTTTCGAAAATGGGAAGTTTCTTATATCTGGATCTTGAGTATATTAAATCTTGAATACGTGAGTTGCATATATAAATTTTAAACATATTAAAGTATCAGAATATATACATGGTTTCAAGCATATGATTTCAGTACATATTGCTTTCAAGTGCATCAGGCTTCTTGCATATAAGGCTTAAACATATTGGTTTCCTATATTTATTCAGTTTTAAATACATATGTTTTATGTGTTTGGTTTCAAGATTACATGTTTTTAAATATGCATATTCTCAAATATATGTTATTTGAGTATACAAGTTTCAAGCTTTGAGTATCAATGCTATTGCATATATTGACTTCATACAACAATTTTACATATATGACTTTGAAAACATAAAGTTCTCATATGTGCGTATGTGTACACACAAAAGAGTTTTAGACTTTTGGAAAGTTTAAATCTTTATGCAAATTTCAAAAGGGCAAGGCTTTGAATAAATGAACAGTTTTAAATGTGCATAAGCAGTTCCGTATATACATTGAATTTTCAATGATGTGTCGTTTTAAATACATAAAGTACTTTTACATATGTTAATTCCGAATATATACACAATTTCATGCGCATGTGGTTTTGAACGTATCTGTTATCAAAATTCGAATTGTGCGGTTTCTTAATATAATTAGTTTCAATACATGTCAGCTTTTCAAGTATATGTGGTTTGATATGTAATTCTGATTTTGCATAACAACTTTTGAATATAAATTAAGCTTCTCATGTATTAAGGTTCATGAAGATACATTTTTATATACATTTGCAAGTTTCAAACTTAAGCGGTTTCATGCATGTGTATCAAAGCTTTACATATATTTGGATCTCGAATATATAAGGTTGTGAACGTTTCCTGCTCCAAATATGTAGGCCTAACGAAGCTGTCCTTTACAAATATAGAAAATCCTTGACTGAATTTCATACAAGGTAGACCTTGTTGGCAGGATTCAAAGAGTAGACAGAACGACTACGTATAGTCCTCAAGGTACGCACTTGGTGATACATTATGGATGTTCGAGCACTAGTATAGGCTAGTGCGGATTTAGTTATATGTTTTCATAGTTGACGATGGAACATCTGTATTGTTGGCCTCATGAAGCTATCCTCTACAATGTAGTTATAGGGTGCGCTCTAGTACCGAGATGATGGAGTCCCTTCCAATGAGGATACAGAAGGTACTATGGGTAGTACCTATGACCTATGCGGTCATTGGGTATGAAGCTATATATATTAGTTATTAGGTTTAGTTTACTAGGGAGCAGATGGGTTCGATTCATGTGTAGAGGTTAGATTATTCTAAACCTAATAAACCTAATATAATAGAAAATGAAAATAAAATGGTATATGTAGAATTAATCTTAGAAGTGTATAATTTGTCCATTTACCAGAACTTTAGTTCTGACCCCCTCCTCATAACATCCTATAGGTTAGGTAGATGGCAGAGACTTTCCAGCTTTGAGACATTTGTTTAGAAAGTGTTATTATCTTGGTGAGTATTTACTTACTATTATATTTTAGTCAGTTCTGCTGTGAGATATTTAATTGAGCTATGGTATATTTGTCTTTGCCTATTTATAGGATACCAGATACCCAACTCGGGATTCAGTGGGCTTGGATTTTAGCATTTTTTCAAAAAATCTTGACCCACTGGAATTCGGGTTGTTACAATTCATATGATGAGATACATCCAACATATGGAGGTGTTGGGTGCTTTTGAGGAGGTAACGGGGTGGTGCCCATTATTCTCAAAGGATTTGGCTGCAATTGGTTTAGATAGTTGGAAAATGGGTCCATAAGCACATGAACGGACTTGGTAAGCAAGTTCTTGAGTTAGTTTAGAGTTCATGTCTCGTAACCGAGGAATTTACTTACACTCTCAAAAATAAAATAAAACCCTGAAGAGTCCTTAAGAAGCTATTTAACAAGATTCAATGCAGCGACGGCCGTGGTTGGCAAGTCGGATCCATCATTTATCCTAATGGTAGCAGTATCTGGAGTAACGAGTAAAACTAATTTCAAAGCTGCATTGAAAGGGATCCACCAATGGGTCTTGCAGAATTCTACTACAAAGCTGAGTGATATTTGCATCAGGAAGACGCTGAAGCCGAAGATGAGGATGTGGATGCTGAAATAAATGCCATGGAGGATAGGGCACCATCCAGAGCTGGAATTGGAAAAGACAAAGGGAAAAAGGAAAACTGAAGACGACTTCGGGGATTCGAAACAACATAGGAAGGATTCGAGATTCTCTTCATACACTGATTAGATTGAAACCCCAGATATGATATACTTGGATACTAGGGGTAAAACCTCTACCGGAGGCCACCTAGGAGGGGCCCACTGATCGAGAGAAAAAATATTGAGTGTTTTGCATCTTTCATGAGCTAAATAGATGTGAAAAGAAAAAGTACCAACACCTTTGTGATCTGATATAAGAACCTGTTCGAAACAACCAGCTGTTATAGTACGTGAGGAACAAAAGTATGGTAGAATTCCAGGAACAACCAACATCCAAGGCAAATGCATCAAGAAACGCCCAGGGATTTGAACCAAGACTAATTATCCAATGATTAGGGTAGATGGGAATCAGATTCGACTGCTATGATTTGCTTTTTCACCTTTTTCTGCACTTTTCTTTTGGTATTTAGAAAATAGTAACCTATGGCTACTTACTTCTTTACGGGATCCTGAACGGTCCCTAGGCATGCTCTGAGTCAGATGTCTGAGATGACTATTTAGGACAATAATAACTTCGGACCACCTACACGTGTACGAGAACCAGATTGGTGTCTAGGCACGCTTTGAGTCGGATCAGCGAGGTGAAAATTTAGGACTTATGTTTGTTTTGATTCCCACTTATTTTAGTTTTGCTTGTTTGTTTTGATTTGAATATTGAAATTTGAAAAAGCCACATTAATTGTATGACCGATACTGATCGCCTTTGAGTCCCGCCACGGGACCGGAGTGTAGGGTGCAAGTCCCCTTGCCAGAGAGCAAGTGGATGGACTTGTACAATATTGATCGCCTTAGAGTCTCGACAAGGGAGATGAGACAAGAGTGCAAGAAGTAAGTCCCCATACCAAAGATTGAGCAGATAGCCTTAATCCCCAATAACTTAACAAACAAACGATTCGAAGAGTCCATTTAACTTAAAACATTAAATGATCAGGAGAGATCGAGTCTTAAAACAAATTTGATTTAATAAAAGGATTTAAATGCCTTATAAATAGAATAAAACTGATAAATCCTGGATGAACACATTATGATCTCGATATATGATGTGATTCTGATATATGATGTGATTTTTGATATAGAATGTGATTTTAATATATGATGCGACAACTTTGAATGGAAGCAAAATGAGAATGATGTAAATCCCGAATTAACATAGGACAATTAGAGATATGTGATATAAATGGAGACATATGATGTAATTGGAAATATATGATGAAATTGAAAGCATGTGATTTAATTGGAGATATGTGATGCAATAATTTCAAATGAAATCAGAATGATTATGATGTATAGATTACACTTAGGTAAAGTCTAGAGTATTAGAATGTAACTGTTTGGAATGACTTGTGATTGGTAAGAGAATCCGAAGGAACCGAACATTCACCAAGACTAAAGCACTAAAAGCTCAATTATCAAAGAGGGGAGATAGGAAGCTGCCCTTTAAACAATGCACACCTTCCATTCAAAAGGCGTACATTGTGGGCAAGTGTTAACTGGGCTTTTAACCCATCAAAATTCAATAAGAAATAGAACATTCGGACTATGCAAAACTAACTCAAGTATCAACCAAAAGGATCAAAAAAAGAAGACGAGAAAGACCCAATAGGAAAGATGCAAAATAAGCTAAGGTGATGGATCGCTAGTGATCCATAAGGCTTGCTCATGGACCCTCCAAACCTCTCTTGCAAAGTTTCATAGCATGCCAAACAATCTAACTTGAGAAGTAAAGAATCATCTAATTCAAATTGTTTGGCCAAAATTAGGTAACTTAAAATGAGGCCTATGGAACACATACAAAATTGGATTCGCTTGAACTTTTGGAAGAAAATTTAGAGAACATGGAAGAAGGGTCATAAAAAATGAGCTCATTTGGAGTAGTTTTGATGGATCTCTAGAGATCCGTCTAAATGGATCGCTAACGACCCATCTTGATTAGAATCCACCTCAAAATGTTACGGTGGTTCCCTGACACCCTTTAGAGCATTCTTTAAAATTTTCATTCAATTTTGTTAAGATTTGAGTGAGTTATGGATAATTCTTCTGGACTAGATGACCCATGAAGACGGATGATCAAACTAACTCCAAATGACTAGCCATTTAGATAAGGAACTTAAATAGAAAATAGGAAGACAAATAAACAAAGATCACTCAAAAATATGCTAAGTAGATGGATAACTAGCGATTCATCCCCTGTGGATAAGAAGCGACCCATTAAGATAAGTTGGATCGCCCTCAAACTTTCCAAGCTCCTTCGCAAAACCGAGTAAAGGCTTCTGGAGGAAAAATATGCTAAGTTAATGGATAGATAGTGATCCATCCTATATGGATAGCATGCGATCCATCCCCTATGGATAGTTAGTGATCCATAGAAATGACTCAAAATAATTTGAGATTTTCGGTGATGGCTGGGCATAACAACCGGGCTCTTCTGCATTTGGACTTCTGGCCTAATATTCGCTGAATTCCCCTATAAATATTCACCTACCTGCAATTAGAGATGGATATTTTTCCAAAGCAAGAGAGATGCCATTATTATACTGGTATTCCTTTACTTCTTCAACTTTCTTCTCCCTCACAACAATCATCAAGGGGGTTACTGTGATTCTGGAGTAAACCCTTAAACTTGTGGCTTATTTTAACCCATTGTAACTTATGTCCAGGGACAAACTAGTTGATGTCCAAGGAGATTCAACTCGTTTGATTATAACAAATATTGTAAAGTAAACATAGGCCAGAGTCAGTCGATCCACTATAAAAATTCTGTAGCTCTTTTCTTACTTCAATTATTTATTTGTTATTCATCTAAATTTGTGCTGTTGATTTTCTGCACTGGTGCTTACACACTTGATCCAGTCCATTAATCCATTTTTTGGGTTAACAAGCGCCTCTTAGAGGGGGGTCGGGTAATGATAGAGGCCTACAATACCGCATCTCATGCAACATCGCAACTCAACCATGTTACAACTCATACAGTGTCATACTCCATTCGCACCATGTTCCAACAATACCACACCTTGTCAATAAGCAGTGTGCCGTAAATCAATCAACGTCGCTTGTATTTATGCTGCCCCACTTCAATGCCACATTTCACTAGGGACAGATATCATTGATGCCATAGTACATTGGCACCACACTTTGAAGATATCACAACAGACCTCTAAAGCGACACTAATGGTGAACAATATCAATGTCCATAAAGGCTATCGAAGTAGATACTACTCCATACGATGTTGTGACATATCAATGTTGCTCCATAACAGTGCCGCTCAATGTTAGTGCCGCATTTACTGCCGCACTTCATCAATGTTTCATGTAATCCATGTGACATTCTTTTAAAGCCAGCCTTCATCAGCACCGCCTTTAGTTGATGCTGCCCTTCATTGATGCTGCACTTCATCCATATCGCACTTAATCAATAATGATTCTCAACAATATCGAGCTTGATTAACATGTTAACATGAACAATATTAATGTCTAATGCTGATAAATGAGGAGGAAGTCATAAACAAAAGAATGTCAAAGAGTTTTGATAAGACTGCCAATTGAAGGTTACCTACATGATAATAAGATTCATGCATTAATTGAGGCTTTATTTCATGAAAATTGCACAATATCGATATCATCAACATTGACACCATAAGATGATGAAGGTCATATGAAGAAAGAAGAATGAGATCATTTACAAGAGAAAATTCAAGAGGATTGGTGTATTTTCCTTCATAAAGCTTTAAAATTCTTCATATTCCATTACATGCTCCATGACACCATAAAGTGCCACATCGCTAATGGGAGCAAGTCTATCTCCTTCCAATCATTATAAATAGAGATGCACCCTTTCATGGAAAGGTTCCCTTAATCTCTTTCTTATTCTTATCACTTTTTCCAAATAGAATCTTCTCCAACTTCTCTTCATTGCGATAAAGAGAGCTTGAGGACAGACTAATGAAATTAAGGATAAGGAGGAAGAAGGTAACAAATTTGTAAAAAGGGCTAGACAATTAGAAAATTGCATATTTGCACCATTCCGTAACATGTTCATAATTGAGTAAAGAAACAAGGCTTGAGCATATTACCTTTTGATTTTTGGCTCTCCTATTCTATCTTTTGGACTTATGAACTATATATCAAACAATTCCGTGAATAATCATTAAACCAAGGGGTAAGATTGAAATTTCTTCGAACATGCCATATGGTACACATAACTTGAACGTTGATCCAAATTTCGGTTTAACATTAGGGATAACCAATTAAGCTCACAATCCATTTAGTAGGATGTCTAAGAAAGGTACTGCCAAAGAATTGGGTTTGGATAATCAAATACTCTGCCCTACTTGGCTACCGGCCTGGCCAAACAGATATGTGAGCCCCAAATGTTGCCTCTAATAAAAGAAACCAAATTTGAATTAGACCTTAAGCTAATTTCAAAATTGTTTAAAACTAAAAGTTAAATTTAAAATAAGAAAAATGTTTCAAATGTTATAATATAAATTTTCAAAATTATTTGAAAACTAAAATACAAAATTTTAAGTTAAGAGTAAAACTGAAAATAAGATAGAAATATATTATAATAGTTATAATATAATAAAATTTCCAAATTGTTTGAAAAAATATATATTAATTTCAAAATTTTAAAATTTATTAATCGGATTAATAAAATAAATTAATAAAATAGGCAAATTAATAAAAATATATATGCATGTATTATATATTATGATATACGTTATGATATTTAAAATGTTTAAAATTACATAGGTATACATGCATGATATGAACTAAATTTTGAGATTAATTAATTAAAATTATTTAATTAAATAAATTTATTAAATGTTCGTTAATTATATAAATCAATTAAATGTTAATCAATCAAGTAAATTAACTAAACATTGATTAATTAAATGAGTATACATATAAGATATTTGTGTGATGCTGTAAAGGTTATAGTATGTAATAAATATTTAATATAGATGTTATATTAAAATAATATAAAATTAATTAAAATGTTAATTAACTAAATAAGATTTAATTATTGTAATATTATATGTAAGACTATTATATAAGTAGTATGCTATATAAAGTTATATAATAATAAAATTTATATAATATGAATATATAAATTAAACGTGGAACATCAGGAATCTAAAATACACTTATGAAGTAAACACATTCATACGTATGTATACCGTGATTTTTGATGTGTCCGACACTTGAATTACGAGAGTATTTCACGAGAAATAAATTATTCCATAAGTCAATATCACTCGATATAATATATTGAAGATTATGAATCTTTAATATAAAGTCGTCGTCTATCATTTATATATTAATAGATTACCTGCATACTCTTTGGATGTTGAGCTCCTCAAGCTAGGGATGTTTTGTGTAGTACCACTAATATATTGAATAGATGAGGTAAGATAATTGAACATATCCTTAAGGTGTATGCATTATCGTGAAATGATAGGACCGAGTGAATTATCTCACTTTACTAGTTTAGCTTTCCTCAAGGTAAAGGCAGGATTAGGACAAGGAACCATGGGTTAGGAGTTGCATGTGATACAACCGATAAGGAGTTATCCATCGTATATGGGAGTATGATTTGTTGAGCTTTCCTCAAGATCATAATCCTAAGATATACGAGTCCTTATACCTACCAGTGAAGTTGAAAGACTTCTATGTTTTGTTTAAGGTTTAATGAAACATAAAAGACTACCGTGGCCTTATTAGATAAACGAAATGAAAACTTTTAACCTTTCCAATATTGTGTAAGAACATATGCTATATAATGTTATAATAATCTACGATGATAAATTTGTGCACTTAATATGATTAATAAAACATTTATCAATTATATAAATTATTTGAATTAAACATAAAAAAAATAGAAATATAACATTCACTTGCTAATAAATGCTTCTTATATGTTAATGTTTCAATACCCATGCTAGCACCTGATTTTACAACTTCTAAATACGTTTTTAATTTGGTCGCTTATGTGTTTATTTGGTTTAGACCATATATTGAATTTTATGAGTTTTAAAATCTAAAAGCAATATGAGACTATGAACATTTGATCCATATATTATCGCATACAACAAGTATACGGAGAACGGTCGTAGTTCATATTATATGATACTACGATGAAGTTAGTTCATTTGAAAATAAGATACCAAATAGTACTGTGAGACCGAGTATCCTATTTGATTAATTAAAAAAGGATCATATTCTATTAACTCTAACACTAGACCAAAACTACAAGATAGATCTAAGAAACGGATCGCTGAAATGTCAATTTGATCAGTTTATGCAAAGTGCAACATATTTGATGTCCTTAAATATTAAGGATAATTTAGTGCACTTTTGTAAAGAGCTCAATATGATATTGTAGTAAGGATATTCTTTGTAATGGTTCGATCATTTAAAAAGAATACAAATGTATAAAAGTAAGTGTGATTTAAGATACAGTTGGATGAAGAGAGTGAACCATCACTTATGTTTTGTTAAGAAAATTGAAAATGAGAATTGTAATAATAATTAATACTAAATATTAGTAATAGAAATAAGATTTCTATTTCGAAACGTATTTTCCTATAGAATTTTTTTTTCTATGAGATTTATGTCTTTGAGTTCAAGACATTTGATCAAAGAACTCCCCGCTGCAATATAATTACAGTCGATACAATAAATAGTCTTTATTAAGTGAATAATGGACCTCCAAATTCAGTATGCTATTATAGTAATTGTGAAAATAGTGGGAGCGGGCTATATAGTACTTATCGATTGCATCAAATTACCAAAATTATTTATGTAAAACGTACCAAACATTATTTATGAAATAATGACTATTTTTCGTTATCAACTAAAAGATAGACATGGCTACATTTCAATATGAATATTGAGAACATTCATTATGAAATAAACTATATTGTGGTATATTTTACATAAAAAAGTGATGCATTGGAAAATATAGAAGTACCTAATGTTATTTACAGTTAGTTTGGAATTATAGACTAAGTCGTAGTTTTGAGAAATAATTTTATTGTATGATTATGAGTCATATGATACTGGTTAGTTATATCTTAAATGATTAAAGGGTATGCACCCATTTATTGTGAGCATCATAAGAGTTTACGAACTCTTTGGATTGATACATATAGACACATGCAATCGTATGCCTATTAATACCAAAATAGTTCCACATACTTCATCATATTCACTAATAAGTTATCACAGACATGGACATATGTATTTGATACATATGCATAAGTCTATGGTAACCCATATAATATACAACGGAAGTAAATAATGTAAAATGTGATAGGAATGATTCGATTGGGTTAATTTTTTTTGTACACTGGAAATAGTTTCGAACAGACGTAAAACTGAAGAAAGATTCAATTTCAAAAGTCACTCCTCCATGTAATACATAATGATGTACCGATAAGGAGTAATCGAACTTTATTGACAAAGTATGATCAATTGTAAGTGAAGCTGAGTTAATTTCTTTTTATAAGGTCATGTATTTAAGAGTAGTACACAAATTTCATCTAGGTAATAGTCTACAAAATCATGCAAGATAAGTTTTATAAGAAATCCCAATATATCCTAGTCAAGGAGTCAGTAGGTTATGCAAGTTGAAAATCTACACATTATAATTGTTTATGAGGGATCTTGTATGAATCTCTTCAAAAGAAGTTTGGGAAGGACTATCATTGGGTGACATATTTATGTTTTGAACATAAGTTTTGTAAGCTAAAACCAAATCACTTTTATATAAGGAAATTCATAAAATATTAATGAATGTCATTCTATTGCACCGAGAAATAATTGTTGTTTTAATGAATACCAACTTCATAGTGAAGGAATTTCTTTGAGAAATTATTTAGTAAAATAAATGTGGTTACAAACCAAAGATAAGGTTGATTACATGGGATGAAATGAAATTAACATAGCCTAAATTAAAATATCGCATTAGAGTGTCTAGTAAGTATTCCCGCACATTGAAGTGAAACTACGATTTCCTTATCAATGTTGAAAATAGATAATCCTCAGTTGTCAATTAAGCCATTAAGAGTATTGACTCAATGATATGATATAATGCGCAAATCCAAAGGAATTATAAGTATGTTATTAAAATATGAGCTTGATAGTCATATCCGAAGGAATGTTGTAACGACCCATAATTTTTCATTCTTCGAATTTGAATATTTAATTTATTTAACTATTTAAATTTGAATTTAAATATAATAAAATATATGTTTCAAATAACTGCTTTATTTTTATGACGTATATTTTATTTAATATATAATATATTTTCATAAATTTCAATTTGAAAAATAATTAAATCTCCATTTGATGCATTTTGCGCAAACATTGGTATTTTTGAAACTGCACATAATAAATTAACTAGTGTATTTTATTGTTATTATGGGATCGTGTTGCATTGTTGTGTGTAATTGTTTTTTGTTTCTATCGTTTGTGGCTCATATGCAAACATAATATTATGTGGTGGGGTACCTTAAACTTTAAAAAATACACATAAATATAGCACACACACAGAAAACATTATTCCTTGTTTTGTGGCTTGTTTCGTGGAAGAATGTCTTATGAAACATAATCATTTTGTTTCAGGATTTATTTTATGTATATGCACACATAAAGGGGCCTGGAAAGGGGAACACATGCATGAACACATTTCTTTCACATTTTCTTCTCCATATGAAAAATAAACACAACAACCTATTTTCTCTTTTTAATTCATTAATCCATAACTTCTTCTACACAAAGAATCAGCCAAAAGTGTAAACATCAATGTTGTAGAGGGGAGGTAGGGCTTCATCTCTTGTTTAAGTTGTGCGGGAGATAGTGTCAATGTACAGAGATGTTTCCCAATGAACACTCTTGCCCTGTATAGGAGTAGATCTTGGTTTGTGTTTTGCAGGTCATCATAGGGGAGTTAGGTGGTGTAGCCTTTTTAGCATTGATGTGCTATACTCTCTGATGATATTCGTTTCAGAGTTGGTGACTTAAGGAAGTGGCTATGGTCATGTGGCCCTGAAAAATTTAGTGCCACGTAGGTCATCGTAGGTGGATCTGAGATCGAGGATGTAGGTGTTGGCCGATGTAATTTGGGACGAGAAGCTCGAGGATATGGTTAGGAAAGAAGACATATGGGTTCATGGTTGGAGGAGGAAGAACGAGGCGAGGGAAGTTGCGGTGATCAGCAAATGAATAGCTTGTGTGAGAAAAAAAAGGACGAGAGAGGGTCACTGTTGCATGTGGGTAGCATGCTTGTTGGGCCTTAGGCTTTGCAATGATTTGGGCTTAGTTAATTTTAACTACATAAATTTAGTTAATTAATAATTTACCTTAGAAAATTAATAACTCACTCATTTTAAGTCCATTTGACTCGTGGATTTTTGCATTAGACTTGTATTGATGAGTAAAACATTATTGTGTAAATAGTTTATAGTTTTTATAATGATAAATCAATAGGGGTGAAATATAATAACATTGATTTAAATACTTCACATAGTTAAATAAATTATATTTCATTAGTGACATTCAATTAGCAGAACCCATTGGTATATAATTAAATTGAATAGATTATTTTGGACACCTATTTAGCACAAAAATCTCTATTCCACTATTATATAAATTTGGATATTTATATATATGCCAAATTTTAAGTAATGTGTTATTATTCAATTTTAATTTATTGATTTGTAATTATTTATAAGAATGTATTTTTTTTTATTGTTTGGTTGTTTGTTTGAATTGTGCTCGTCCAGCTTATGAGCAATTAATTTATATTTGCATGGGATATGTAGGAAAACAATTATATACTAACACCTTATGATTTATTTCACAATCTGACTATAGCATATTTAGTGATTGTTAACGCAAAAAGTTAGACGCTAACACCCCAATGCAAATAGAGATTGAATGAAAGCACCACCCGCTAACACGGGAAACAGAAAAAGAAGTAATTCGCTGAAATAACAGTAAAGGACACAGAGTTTATAGTGGTTTGGCTTATAACCAAGCCTATGTCCACTTCAAACCTTCTTTATTGCCTATATGATTACAATCCTTTACAATTTCTTTCAATTACAATGCACTTCAAAAGACAAGTAGCTAGAAAAACTTCGATGCAAGAGAATTCTTCGAATTCATGGTTGAGTATGTTGAATCCCCGCTTGAAGTTGATTGAAGCTTCTTGTGAGTTTCGAATGTTGAAGTAAGGCTCGGCTTGAAGATGGTAGAGTCTCTATGCTTTGAAGAAAATGGTCCAAAAAAAGTCCCCTTTATCTTGGAGCCCATGCCGTATTTATAGAGGAACTTCCATGTCAAGTTGCAAGTAGTGACCGACCTAACGTAAGTCGTGGATCGTGACCGACCCAAGACAAGTCGTAAGTCGCGTTCTATCTCTTAACCATGGCTCACGGCATAACTGGGATAAGCATGTTCTTCTGAGTACAAGTCCTAAGTCGTGGACGAGTTAACAGGCCCTAGTTCAAGTAACTCTATACTGGGTTTCCCTTTGTTTGCCTAGGTCGCGAGCGACCTAACAGGTCGTAAGTCGGTCGCGACTTAAGGGAAGTTGTCTTGAGCCTTTCCTGTCTTGAGTCATTAGGTCAGCAGTCCCTTGAGCCGTTAGGTCGGGCTATCAGTTAAGTCGCTAAGCCGTCATACTCTTAAGCCGTTAGGTCGGGCTATCAGTTAAGTCGCTAAGCCGTCATACTCTTAAGTCGTTAGGTCGGGCTATATGTTAAGTCGCTAAGCCGTTAATCCCTTAAGTCGGCAGTCCTTCTTAAGTTGGTATGTCGTTAATCCCGCTACATGTGTTAAGTCGCCAATTCCTTTGCGTCACTAAGTCGCTGAACATAGGAGTTAACATTTGCCCCTCGAAGTACATGCCTAGGTCGTAGGTCGTGTGCTTCGATCTAGTCCCTAAGTCGTGGGCGACTCAAGAAGCTTATTAACTCGCGCGTCCATCCATCTTCTCCTCTATCTCCTATATAAGCCATTAAGTCGCTTCTTCCTCTTTACCTTACTGTTTATCACCTTGCCGCCATTGCTGCATCCGAGCTCAAAAGTTAACACGAAATCCTCCCCTTTGCATCCTTGATCGCTATTTCAACAACAGATTTAGGTAATTCTGATCATTGATCCATTGTGTTTGTCACCAGCTCCTCCATAACCATTTCAATACGGTTTTTGTTTCCCCGTTGTGAGATTACACCCCAATTCGTCCTCTGACCATTGTCGACCGTTGACAACTGCCCTAAAAATGAATCGGCTTAGGATCTTGTGGAATTATTTGGCAAGTGTTTGAATTCACGTAATTAGCAATGGTTTCTGGAAATTTGGAGGAGGCGAAGAGGTACTCGGTTACCGGGTTAGTGGATTTTGGGTTTAAACGTTTGATCAATGGGCTTTTGTTGATGGAGAGGCTAACGGGTTAACGGGTTAAGAGGACGAGGAATTTCTGATTTGATGGGGGGTTTGTTGATTTGGTGAAGTGAGACACCAACTTGGACACGACCCAGCAATTTTGGACGACCTATAACCCTTTGCGACTTAACATGATACGACATAAACCTTGAGTCGCGGCTGACTCAACCTTTGACTGACTTAATTAGTTGCGACATAAGTCTTGAGTCGCGGCCGACTTAACCTTTGACCGACTTAATTAGTTGCGACAATCTCGCCCTCTAATAAGAGGCACTATGGGAGTTGCCGCCGAATCTTCTACTGGTACCTGGACAACTGTGTGGACTGATGGACTTACAAGTCTTGATCGTTACAAAGGACGAGCTTATTGCTGGTTATTCAGAGCCAGCAATTGGCTGCCGGATTTCGTCCCGTCCGTAGCGCTTCGGAAGTCACATAAATCTTGAGTCGCGGCTTAGCTAGGATGATTTAAAGAACCAACGGCTTAACTTAACTCGTAGGAAATCTTTTAGGTCGTGGACGACTTAGGACTTGGAGAACTTTTGGATTGCGACTACATGGCTTGAACGAAACTTGAAAACTTCGAGATATTGATAGAACTTGATTGTACTCCCAACTCGAACTTTGAACTACCGAAATAACTTGCATGACTTTGCTATGCTTTCTTAACAGATTATACCAAATTGGATGCTGATAACCTTTTAAATACAACATTTGCAGAAAACTAGGGCGAATATACTGCCACTGATTGCCCACATCAAATGACAGATTAGTCGATAAAGGATATTTAACTTAAAGAAATTGTATGAAATGCCATGAATCAACAAACTCAAGTGAAGCATTAAAACAACGTTAACCAACTAAAGTTGATTCGTTTGCGTTAATATTGCACTTGTATTTGAACTTAAAGCGACAAGTCTTGAAATATTGCAATTGACACATGTTTAATTTCAATTATATTTGCTTGTTGTTTTGTTAGCTTTACACAACACTTCACACAGTTAGGAAACGTGTACCTTCATGTTTGAATATCCAGTTGTTTATGTAGAATGGCTTCACATCAAGAAGAAGTGGTAGCCCAAGCTGGAGAGATCTTTCAGACAGCTATTCCCGTAGTGAATCCTCCAGAAAGAACTCCGACTACCTTAACCCATAGAGCATTTAACTAGCTGCGCATTCAATTTGGCCTTGCTGAGAGTGATGCTCTACTTCTCGGGCCGAATGATACTGCCGACAGTCCACCTCATGGTTTTGTCATAGTCAATCGCCAGATGTGTCTAAGTGGAGCATTTCCTCCTTTCAATGACTTTCTTCAACAACTCCTACTTCGATTGACCATCTCTCCGTTCCAATTGCTCCCCAATGGCTACGCCATCTTAATGGGGTTGTGTGTTTTATTCAGGAGAACTCTGGATCGACTGCCACGTCTCGAGGAAATTCGTTACTTATGTTCATTTACAAAAACTAAAGATCACCCCTCTATTACTGTTGTAAGAAGCGCTAGGAATCGCAAACTCATTACCGATCTTTCCGAAAGCGCACATGGCTTTTTGAATCAGTTTTTCTTGGTTCGCTGCCCTCCAGGATTTTATGCTATCTAGAGAGTAGGAAGTAAGATTACCTGCTTCTATTTTTTCCATTCCTGAGCTTTTCGGGATCTGAGTTGTTAAGTGCTAATTTAACTCTTTCCTTTTTTCAGCACTTCCTCCCCCCTTTAGAGATGCAGGCCACAAGAAAATTTTTGAAAGACTGAATGCCGTGGCTGCTGAGGAAAGGAGTATAAAATTTCTGTTGAAGGATGAGTTTCTACATCAGTTTGGACTCCTACATTCTTCCCGCTCTACACAACCTCACGAAATCCCCGATTCCCCAGCTAAGGCATTAGATGCCCCAGTTTCTACTGACGAACTCGTACCGAAGGAACTTACAACTGAGGCTTCGTTGGTAAAATGTTCTACTCCAACTGACATTGCGGGACCATCTTGTAAACCTGCCCTTGCCCCGGTTATCGAAGAAGAAGAAGATCTTCAACAAGCCGGGAAGACTACTGATAAAGGAGTTGAGGTGAAGAACCCTGTCAAACACAGTGGTAATGACACTTTCGAAGGGTTGAGCGACTTTATAGTTACATCACAAGAACTCTTTAAAGATGATCTTTCCGCTGCTAAAATTGTATCTCTAGTGGTTGAAGCGACATCTGCTCTTCAACAGACTCCTCCAGCTCAACAATCGACATTGGCTGTAAAATCTATCACCACCCCCCAACCGAGGAGCGGTTCGTAGTCCGGCGCGTGTAGTTTGCACACACCACACACACTTAGGATTTATTGGCACTAATATGCACTTAACTCCTTACAATTTGAAGATCCTCAAGTTATGCTTCTTTTTCAATTTCAGGTTCTTCAATGGGGCGGAGTGGCTCGTATTATGATGACTTCAAGCAGTATGGAAGGCGCAGTCAGTATGATTACAGGCGCTATCTTCCTCCTCATAGGGAAACTGATGAGGAGAGGGCTGCTCGAAAAGCTCGTGAAAAGCGTGCCTACAAAGAATGCCATGAAAGACGGGACGAGCGACACGATTCTTCCCAGAGGGAAGATGATTCTCATAAACGGAAGTCCCGTGACGACAAGGGGAAAATTCCGATTGCCGAAGATGTGAGTAAAAGAGCCAAACATGGTGAAAAACCAACATCCGAGACTACTGAACAACCTGCTACTCCTGTACTGCCTCAATCTCCTGCCCTGGCACGTACTGATATCCAAACAATCATTGGAAGGCCCCCATATCGAATTGGCCCGGGCCCGGCTACTCTTCAGAGCCGATTCTCGAACTGGTGCCTGAAAGGAGTGCGCTTTGATCTTGACCTGGTCCCGATTGATAAGCCGGCTATGCTGCGCAACCTTGATGCTGTCAAACTTGATATCGAAAGAATGTCAGGTTGGCAAAAGCTTGTCGATGAGCTCCAAAGGGTAAATCGTGCGAATCTTGAAGCCATGTTAACAATGGAGAACGAAAAATCTGAATGGCAGAAGATCCTTGAGAAACATGATGCGGAAATGAGAAGCATTGCTACTTATAATGAAAAGCTCGAAGCGGAAGTTGAAAAACTCAAAGAAGAGCTTGTCACTTCCTCCACTTCCTATTCGCAAAGGGAGCAAGTGCTTCAACAACAGGTGCGAGATGCTCATGTCCCTTAAAGAGATGCCGAAGATAGGCTTGATGTGCAAAAAAGAATTAATGAGGGCCATATTGCTGACATCGCAGAGTTGCGAAAGAAGACTAGCTCCAAGGACATGGAGATCGAAATGCTAAAACTTCGACTTTTTAAAGCTGAAAGAGAGCGTGATGAGGCCGTTGCTGGTAAAATCGCAGCTGAAGAGTCTCACGAAGCAACGAAGGCCAATATCAGCTCAACATTGTTTGACTTTTACTTGCATAGCGTCCTGGGGCGTGGTAGTCTCTCCTTTCTAGGCCCCAAATACGAAATAACTCTGGCCGAAGTGTGGGAGGCCATACTTGACATGTTTGGCAGTGCTGGCTATACTAAGGCGGATTTAGAGGCAAATTATCTTGATGATGATGCCCGCGCCGCTCTTGCCAGAGGAAAGGAGCAACTAGCCGAAGAGAGAGCCGGAATGACCGAAGGGGAACATGTAGGAAAGGAAACTTTAACCGACCCGGTTCAACCTTCGACTTCAGCCGATATCGACATTATTGGCTCCGGTTCTCATTCTCCGCCTCCTACTAAAGTCGTCACTGAAGGTGCAACTGCTCACAATGGAGATGATAGTCAAGAGAGCGGTGACGCGTGGGGCTTTGAAGTTGACATAGTAAAGCCTGCTTCGCCAGGTAACCTTACTGCTGATCTTGCTCAAGTGGACTGCTCGTTCGCTTCACATGAGTTTGATGAAATTCTTGATTATTTTTTAAATCTCGACACATCACTAACTCCTCTCTTTTCTGACTTTAACTTCTTTTCTTCTGTAGAGAAAGTACCGAGCATTGTTCAGACTTCCCCTCCTCTAGTTATTCCTCCCCCGTCTCTTCAGGTCACTCCTCCTTCTGCCTCTCAACCGGGGTCACAAGAGGAGCAAATAGAACCTCTCCAAGATTTGGACGATCCCATTGCTTCACAAGAACATAGGGGAGAAGAAACTGAAGAGGGCAAAAAGACTCCGGAACTAACTGGTTCTGACGATACGCCGCTAGCCACACTTTTTACTCCAGGAAGCGGGTCTTCTTCTAAGAAAAGGGGGAAAAGTGGCGTCTCAAAGAAGAAGAAAGCTTCAGGCGGCGAGTAAAAAGCAGAAGCAAGTCCAATTGTTCCCCTTTCTCCTTCTTCCCCTACTCTTTCAAGCCGGCGCAAGAAGTTGGTCATCCGGCCCGGTGCAAGCTCAAAAGGTGGAGGGAAGAAGAAATGATGGCTTTTGGTCCTGTGCTTTTTATCTCGCTCTTTGCTTTTTCTTTTTTTTGTATATAAGTTTGTGTTGACGGGAGATTGTGCGGGTACGAGTCCCCGCCTTCTTTTACTTTGAAACCTGCACATGTACAAAATTCTCGTAGTACGGAATAAAATGGTTCTTTTACTTATACAAATTTCTGTCTGTATTTGAGAACACATTTATTTTCCATTTTCATGTAAGTTTCTTTATCTTCTTTATGTGAAGCTGCGGTAAACCTATGGTATGTTGCCTGAGCATTGTTTTTATTTTTGCGATAACTATATTGTATTGCCCCCATACCATGGTTTATTGCAATTTCTTTCACATTGGCAAAGTTTCGGAGAACAACTCTTCTGTTTCGGGAAGACTTGTATTCTTCCTTTAGAGAACAACCCTTCCATTTGAAGGAGGTTTTCATTTGTACTTTATAGGATAATATTTCCGTTCCAAGGAAATATTTTTTCCAATTCAGTAGAATGCACTTCATATTGGAGGAGTTTTCTCTTTCTCTTTTTTTTTTGTTGCAAAGTTTTTTTTACACTCCGCTTTTTCTTTGAAAAATGTCACTTTTGCTTTGGCAAGTGAATTTCACTTCATAGTGCAGTGGGCCTTTCGAAGAAAGGGGTTTTAACCTGCTTGAGCCTCTGAAGAGAGTTTTTTTTATTGTGCCTCTGGGAAGAGGTCTTTTTGATTGATTGTGCCTCTGGGAAGAGGTCTTTTTGATTTATTGTGCCTCTGGGAAGAGGTCTTTTTGATTGATTGTGCCTCTGGGAAGAGGTCTTTTTGTTTCTGCCCCTTGGGAGAGGCTTTTATCTTTTCCCTGTTCGCTGGGAAGCGGGCCTTCGAAGAGGGCTTTTCACATTTTGACTCGTGTGAAGTTTTATTTCAAATCACGGTGAAATGTGTGCCTCTGAGTAGGGCTTTTGCCTGGAAGTTTGGAGCTTCTTTCTCTTAGTTGGATGGATACACGGGGCTGTGCCACTGATCAGTCCGCAACTTTATGTCGAGAAAGAACTCTCTTTTTCTAGCGAGGCCTGCTCGAGGTCTTTTAGCATTTCAACTATGGTGAAATGGGCCTCCGAAGAGGGCTTTTCACAGTCCAGCACTTGTGAAGTTTTATTTCAGATCCCGGTGGAATGCGTGCCTCTGGGTCTGCCTGGAAGTTTCTTCCTCATGGTTGGCCGGATTCACGGGGCGGACACAAGTTACTTGGACGCTTATTTACGCAGATTGTCTCAACTAGTGAACAAGCGCCTTGCCTTCCACTTGGGAAGGTGCCTCCGATCATCATATGGATTCACGGGGAGGACGCAAGTTACTTGGACGCTTGTCTGCGCAAACTGTCTCAGCTAGTAAACAAGTGCCTTGCCTTCCAGTCGGGAAGGTGCTCCCGGTCGGTCCATACCAATCTTTTTTGTTGAGAAAGTCTTCTGGCATGCCCCGTTTGAGGTCTTTATCCTCCGAAGAGTTGTGCCTCCGAAGAGGGCTTGTGCCTCCGAAGAGGTCTTTTGCTATTTGATGCTTGCTCGCCCATGTCTCTTTGCCATCTATTCATGTCGGCGATCCCCGTTATCTTTTCCGAATATCATCCCCTTTTAGTTGCCAACAATTTTCCTTATCCAAAGAAATGTACTTCATAGTTAAGCGAGTTGGTGGTGGTAGACACTGGCTATTTAACTGGATGCTCGTTTGTACAAACATTCGCAGTTAGTTAGAAATGGTCCACTTCCAACCTCATCGCTAACTTTTGTTCGAAGCACTTCTTTCGTATGATTTGAGCATGGAAATTTTGAATGGTTTAGCGTTTGCTTGCTGGGTGATGTCGGAGATCGCTTGGTTTTGTGATGGGTAAGCTTTGTCTTTATGGCCTGCATTATTAAATCGACACTTTAGTAACACAGTTAACGTATTTTATATGTCGAAATAAAACAAAGCAGTCTATAACAGTAAAGAACACAAGATTTATAGTGGTTCGGCCAAGAACTGGGCCTACATCCACTTTATAGCTCTTATTATTCACTTGCACTGACTTTACAACGGCTTTCATTACAAGAATCATACACTCATCATTCCTTTACAATATTTCATTAAAGCCATTAAGTAAAATATGGGCGCAAATGATTGTTGTTCCAAGCTCTTGGAATTGGGTCTCCTTCGACAGTTACAAGTTTGAATGTGCCATCAAGAATTTTTTGGCCTATAACATACGGCCCTTCCCAGTTTGGTCCAAGCACACTTGTAGGTGTCATAATTCTTTTTAAGATTAGATCCCCCACTTCAAAGCTGCGCCGATGAACTTTGGAATTGAAGTGCCTGGCTATTCTTTGCTGGTGAGCTGCAGTTCTGAGTTCAGTCTCTTCCCTTTTCTCATCAAGGAAGTCAAGGGCTTCAAGCTGCAGCTTTTCATTTTCGGCTTGATTGAAATGGATTCTTCTATGTGAAGGGACCTCTATTTCTACCGAAATCATTGCCTCTGATCCATATGCCAATGAAAATGGAGTGTGCCCCGTCGCAGTTTTATGCGTAGTTCTATATGCCCATAGTGCTAGCGGAAGTTTATCGACCCAACCATCTTTTTCTTTTTCCAACTGTTTTTTGATGGTTGATTTGATTATTTTGTTTACTGTTTCCACTTGCCCGTTTGCCTGCGGATGAACCACTGCTGAGAAACTTTTTTGGATCTTGAATCTTTTGCAAAAATCTTGGAACTCTTCACTTTCAAATTGGGTTCCATTGTCCGTGATTATCTTTTGAGGCACTCCATACCTGCAAATGATATTCTTAGTTACAAAGTTTATCATTTTCTTTGAGGTAATAGTAGCTAAAGGTTCAGATTCAGCCCATTTAGTAAAATAATCCACAGCAACAATAGCATATCTGATTCCGGATTTCGCAGTTGGCAAAGGCCCGATGAGATCCATTCCCCAGATAGCAAATGGCCACGGACTAACCATCTGTGTTATTTCAGTGGAAGGTGCTCTTGGGAGTTTAGCAAATCTCTGGCATTTGTCGCACTTTCGGGAGTAGTCTACAGCATCTCGGTTAATATTCAGCCAAAAGTATCCATAACGAAAAAATTTCTTTGCTAAAGTTTGACCACCTGTATGATCTCCACATTCCCCTCCATGTACCTCAGAAAGAATTGTCTTAGCTTCTTCTTCAGTCACACATCGGAGTAATGGCATTGAAAATCCTCGTCGGAATAATCGGCCATCTTGAATTATATACCTTGAAGCCTTTCTTAACAGTTTTTGACGTTCTTTTGAACTTTCTGGTGCAGATCCATTGAGCAGATAATCCTTTATTGGAGTCATCCATGATTCATGTTCTTGAGATATGGTCATGATCCAGTCTATATCCATTTCATCAATGCTTGGAGTTGATAAGACCTCTACAGGAACTAATCCTAATAATTGAGCTTCACCAGTACTTGCATACTTCGCGAGGGAATCTGCCTTCATGTTTTCTTCCCGAGGTATATGGTTTATTGTATAATGGTCCAGGTCCTCGAGAAGCTCCCAGGCTCTTGACAAGTAGGCGTGCAGATTTCCCCCTTTGGTTTGAAACTCTTTCTTTACTTAACACACGATAAGCTATGAATCACTGAAGATCTGCAATGCCCTGACGTTCAATTCTTTAGCAATTCTCAAACCGGCAATAAGGGCTTCATACTCTGCTTCATTGTTTGTCGAAGGGAATTCCAATCTTAAAGCATAACATAGTCACCGTCCTTCAGGGGTTTCAAGCACAACCCCGGCCCCGGAACAGTAATCGTTTCTTGCGCCATCGACATACAATTTCCACCGGATTGAAGGATTATCGGTCACTACTTCCTCACTATCACCTTTATCAGTACATTCTGCGATGAAGTCTGCCAAAGCTTGTCCATTGATTGCTCTCCGGGGATGATAAGTAATGTCATATTGGCTGAGTTCAATATTCCATTTTAAAAGACGACCCGAAGTCTCAAGACGAAACAGGACTTGCTTCAAGGGATGATCGGTGAGGACTTTGATGGGATGAGCTTGGAAATATGGCCTCAACTTTCTTGATGCAATCAATAGACAATAGGCGAGCTTTTCCAACTTCGAATAGTTTAATTCTGCCCCAGTGAATCTCTTGCTGATGTAGTAGACCGGGCGCTGAATTTTCGCATCCTCCCATACCAAAGCTGCGCTGAGGGCATGAGATGAGATTGCCAAATACACAAAAAATCTTCACCATTGTCAGGCTTAGAAAGTATAGGAGGCGTTTCCATATGACGAACCAGCTCATCGAAGGCTTTCTGGCATTCAGGAGTCCAGTCAAAGTTTTTTCTTCCTTTCTTTAGAGCATCGAAGAATGGAATGCATTTATCAGTAGCTTTGGAAACGAAACGACTCAAGGCAGCAACTTTTCCATTGAGACTTTGTAATTCCTTCTTCATTCTAGGAGCTTTGACTTCTCTTAAGGCAGTTATCTGAGCAGGATTAGCTTCAATACCCCTTGCACTCACAATGAAACCCAGAAACTTTCCAGATTCTACTCCAAATGAACACTTCAAAGGGTTCAGCTTCATTCCGTACTTTCGGAGGATTGAGAACATCTCTGCTAAGTGATCCATGTGGTCCACTGCTTTCTTTGACTTTACCAGCATATCATCGACATAAACTTCCATAGTCTTGCCAATCTGTGGTTTAAACATGGCATTAACAAGTCTCTGGTAAGTTGCCCCTGCATTCTTAAGTCCGAAAGGCATGACTTTGTAGCAGTAGAGACCAACATCGGTGGTAAAGCTTGTGTCCTCCTGATCTGGCTCATGCATCATGATCTGGTTATATCCGGAATAGGCATCCATAAAAGATAGCAATTCATGCCCCGCCATTCCATCCACCAACTGGTCAATCCTGGGTAACGGGAAGCAGTCTTTGTTTAGATCTGAAAAGTCAATACACACTCTCCATTTCCCATTAGCTTTTTTAACCAGTACTGGATTTGAGACCCAATTCGGATAAGTAGATTCCCTGATAAAACCATTCTCCATGAGCCGATCAACCTCTTCTTTTAATGCTGCTGACCTTTCAGGACCTTGAGTTCTTCTTTTCTGCTTTATCGGTGTAAACTTTGGATCAATATTCAAGGTATGCACCGCAACTTTAGAACAAATTCACACATATCGGCATGAGTCCAAGCGAATACATCCAAATTTGCTTTCAAAAATGATATCAAAACATTTTGAACCGTTACATTAAGCTGCAAACCCACATTCAACACTTTATTAGGGTCTTTCGGGTCAACAGGTACCGGGACTGTCACTTCAACTGGTACCACTCTATTTTCCCCTACACTGGCTTTTCTTGGATCCATCTCTCTTCGTGCACCGCTATGTTCGCCTGTGCAGGGTCCACCCTGTAATTGCTACAAGGTTGATTCTTTGATGCGGACTGGGGCTGCCGCATCTTTTCCCATTCTCTCTTCCTCGATTCACGCAACTCTGTAAGATAACATTCTCGTCCAGCATTCTGATCCCCTTTCACCACACCGACTCCATTATCTGTGGGGAATTTTATGGTCAGACACCATGGGGCAAGAATTGCTTTAAATGCCGCCAGAGTTGGTCGGCCTAGAAAGGCATTGTAGGTAGAAAATTCTTCAACAATAACAAAGGTCTGTTTTCGAGTCACTTTTCTCTGCCCCTCTCCAAGCTCTACGAACAAATCAATAGTCCCAATTGGCTGTTTCGGCTCACCAGTAAAACCAGCAATCTTTAGTGATGAAGTTTGAACATCAGCCATAGGAATCTTCATTTGATCAAAAGTCTTCTTAAAGAGAATGTTGCACGAAGCTCCACAATCAACCAGAACTCTTTTCACAGTAGCTGGCCCAATGCCAGCGGAGATGACCAAAGGATCAATGGTAGGAGCTTCAACACCCATTGAATCCCTAGTAGTGAATATAATGTCGTCATTAAAAGTTTTCTGCTGCTTCAGGGGTGCAGCATCTTCTAACACAAAAACACTTTCATCTGCCGGTGCATACTTCAAAGCGCGGGCGTATCTTTCCATCTCTCCCCAACTCCTGCCAGCTGGGTGAGGGCCTCCTGTAACCACATTTATAACAGACCTCTTTGATTCATGAGCTGCTGCCTTCTCACTTGATCCAGGACAATGAACAGGAACCTATTGTCCTTGAGTTGATGAGGTTGGGCCATTCTTGTTCCTTCTTACATACAGTTGGAGCTTGTTTTACTTCAATAGTTCCTCAATTACCTCCTTTAAGTGATGACACTCGTTAGTATCATGCCCGGGCTGGTTATGGAACCGGTAGAACCTTCCATTCTTCTCAGCTTTCCTATTAACTCTTTGCTTAGCTGGTTCGGGGAATTCGACCGCGTCCTTGTTTGCAAAGTAGATGTTCTCGAGGGTATCGGTTAGAGGGGTGAAGTTGAAGGGATGACCCTTCTTTGCATCTTCCTGCCTCTTCCGACCATCGTTCCCCCTCTTCTGATTGCCAGATTCCTTCCTATTCGGGGCAGCATTACTATTTCCGGCCCTGTCGATACCACCTTAGCGGTGCTTGGAGGCTTTCCAGACGCATGAATTCATCGGCTTTTTTATAAAACTTGTCAAGTGAATTTGGTTCTTTCATTTTCAACCACTTTCCAAATTCACTTGATTTATCAATCGCCCTCATCAAATATGTCAGAATCATGCGTGGCTCTGCATTATCCACCTCGGCCAAAGCTATATTGAAGCGATTCAAGAAAGCTCTAATGGATTCTCCAGGATTATTCTCTAAGCTGGATAACGACATTATATCCTTCGCCTTTGACGCATATAGTCGAAACTGTTCCTTGAACTTCCGAGTCAAATTAGAAAATCGGTCTATCGACCAGATCGGCAACTTTGTGAACCAAAGTAAAGCAACTCCTTCCAAGTATACCGAAAAATACCGGCACTTGATTTCATCAGAGGCTCTGAAACCCGTCATGTGCCAATCATACTTATACAGAAACTCATTAGGATCGCTCGTTCCCTTGTAAGCTGGAATAGTTGGAGGGACAAACTTTCTTGGGAATTCTGCTTGCAAGATCTTTTTAGTGAATGGAGTTTTGCTCGGAGCGAAACCCCACTCTCTCTCATCTTCGTCTCTCTGCATACTTTCCTTCATAATCTGGCGAACCATGCCTGAGAAATATTCTTCATCATTTTGAGGCTCAATGGGACAAACATCAACCATTCTCTCCGAATCCTGTCTTGACAATCGTTCACGGAGGGTTGGTTGCGGCCTCGATCCTCCGGCTTAGGGAGATGTCCTTTCCACTGGGTTAGCTGGCCTTGGAGGGATATTCCTTCCTTCCACATTCTGCATTTCATCGGCAAGGTTTCCCTCCTTAGCTGCCGGCTGGCGGTTTGCTTCAAATAAAGCATTCAACCTTTCCATCATTAGGTTATTCTGAGCTTCCATTTGCCGATGTAGCCCGGATACAACGGCATCTAGCCCTGCTCGTGTAACTCCGACAGTTGGAGTTGTTTGACTTAAAGGAGGAGAGGTTGCAGTAGTCTCGCGAACATCGTCAGATCTAACAGACTTGCGCTTCCTTCCTGGAGCCATTATTTCTGATAAACTTTTGGTTTTCAGAGAAATCCTTTCTACAAACTTCTGCGAAGCTATGATGACAGTAACCTGAGTTCAATTCTCAGTGAAAGCAGTGATAATATTAGTTTATAAAATTATTATAATTAGTTATAACAATTTAACATTTATATTTGAACTTCAGTTTAATAAAGTCTTTTTGAACAATGGTTTTCAAAAGAGGATTCGTTATCAAATTTTTATGGAAATGAAATTATTTACAAAAGATGTTGAAAATATCAGTAAGGGAAATGAGTATAATGAAACATGTTTATTATAATTTAAAAAAGGGGAAACGTACTTGTCTTTTGAAATGAAATGTTTTTTTTAATTAATAGAAATATTTGAAAATAAATATTTTTTAAGTGATTTATACAAAAGTGGTTTATATATATATATATAGAAATGTGTTTTATAAATGAAAATAGAATTTCGAGGACTAAGACCTGATGGTTTTAAAATGGATTTCCAAAGATATAAAACAATACCATGTTTGAAAGTATTTGTGATTATTAATGCAAAATGATTTGTCACTTCGGGATACAAAATGATTTGTCATGTTATCGATGATTCAGGTAACCCGTAACTAAAAAAGGGTAAAGGGTTTTGGTGACCCTTAATATAGTCTACTCTTAGTGTAGAGGGGTATATATTATTTATTTATTTTTGAAGGCTGTGACCCAATTGCCTTGTTCATGGGAGAAACTTCTTGATCTGTTTGCATATATTTTGATATGCTTACCAAATACAGCATTGTATTATTATATAGAGTATTTGAGACCCTTTTTCGAAAGTGATTTTTTTTAAATTTTGAAGTACAGTATGATTTGATACAAAAGGTATATATTATTATGTCGAAAGGTTTTGAAATGAAATCGAGAACTTAGTTTAAAGAGATTATTTTCGAAAACGATTATATTTTGAAAATAATAAAGTTAACTAGATTTTAGAAATATAAATGTGAAGATTAAGCCTAAGTGGATAGATTGGGAATTGCATCTTTGTTTGTGCATTGTAGACTCCTCGAGTCCTATTTGTGGTAGAAGAACTATATTGGCTTGGTCTTATATCCAATTAGGTACCCAATTAAATAGGGGTACATGGACAGTCATAAGTGCTAGTGATGCAGCCCAAATAACAATAAACTTTTTCATGTTCGTTGTTTGCTATTTATCATGTGTTGATATTTCTTTCCAGCGTATCATTTTATTTTGCATTAACATGTTTATAAGGTTTGCATGAACGACTATTGTTGTCTCTTACATTAGAGTTTTGCAGAGATAGATCTATAGTATTTGAGTTTGGTATTTACTAAAGCACACCCTGTAGATCTGTAGAATAAATGATTACTCTAATAAGTTTTTGTATTGAAATTTGTATCATGTACATTTAGTAGTGTTGTATATTTATCGTATTACAATATGTCTTTTGACAGTTTTCATTTATTGTTTTGGAACGGACGGGTCTTAGGCATTTTGACTGGTCCGAAAATTCAGGTCATTAGAGATGTGATCCATCGACCATGATTGTGTCTTTAAGAGACTAATAAAGTTGAAATTTAATGAGCAATATTGAAAAGAATAATCATGTAAATTTCAATTATTGAAATCAGCGTAATGGATTTGTTATTCAACGTATCAAAGTTATTTCGAATTTACATACTAGATTATTGCTTAATAAGACTTAGTGTTTTGGTACATATGTGCTAAAATAAAAATTATAAATAATGATTTAGAGTAGACTATTTACACATAATAACAAAAGTGTCTCGAAGTCCATAGGAGAGATATAGAGGTTGCGAATTTTCGGATATGATCCAAGAAATAATGTGAAAATTTTATTTTACAAGCATCAAAATTGAATACGTATTTTGATAGAAATATCAAATGTTTTGATTTTCAATCAAAGTGAAGAGAAAGCATATGTCAAGTACAAGGTACATTGATATTTCTAGACAATCAGTAAATAACACATTATTGATTTTTAACAATGTACTTATGTTAAAATTAGTTTTAGTAGTTTTAATACTCAATGTCAGATTTGTAAATGATATCTTTGGTAGAAAGTATAAAAGAAATAGGAAATGTCTGAAATGATATGCAAGGACACCTTATTTAATTGTTTAATAAGGAATATGTAAGATGTATTTCTTATGCATTGGCAATAGAAATTATCATACATGTTATAATGTCTATGATATCATATAATTTTCTGTATTTGATACATGAAGAAAATATCAAATCCAAATTGATATAATGGTAGTTTGGAGTATTCTTATGTATTTATGATATACAGAGAATTGTTTATAAAATATGAAGGAGTTTTCAGATTTAAACTTCATAAATGATATTAAGTATAATATGTCAATAACAAATTCAAATTAAGAATCTTTAAGTTGGAAATATTCCAAATAGAAGAGATTGTGGTTGATTCATTGACTTGAATAACGACACAGTAAAAGAATGTATATATAAAATAAATGCACAAATTCATAATTGAGCCGAAGATGGCTCCAAATTTTGAGAATACTTTAATATTGTTATATCAACATAGTTCATAATAGAACTTAGAGCTCACTGGATGTTGAGAGACATATACCAAATTATTCCACATAATAAAGGTAGTTTATCAACATGGAAGGGAGTTTATTGACATAGATAATCGAAACATAATAACATACTCGTTCACTAAGAAACTAACTAATTAGTTTTGATAAAACTGATTGGAGAAGTTGGAATAAGATTCCATGATTGATCCCAAGTGCAAGTGCGAGATTGGAAGAGTTAACGGTATGCCCTAGGGCCAATTATGTTAACGGTATGCCCTAGGGCCAATTATGTAATTTTTTATATGCATCTAACTCTATAACCAACCTTGTTCGAAATAGAAAGTTTTTTTCTTTCTATTATATACTTGATATGATGTGTTATATAAATTAATTAAAAGTATATTTAATAGAAATCTATAAACGGTATATTTTGTGATAGCAGTTGTAAAGTGTTGTAACCTTGAGTAATTTATCACAACGAAAAATATATCATTTTAAACGTTCCTAGTCAAGATGCATCAAGACCGGATATCGATATATCCATTGAGACTAGAGTATGTAACTCTCTCCAGGGTTAATATATTGCTCATGGCTGTTGGGAGCACCTAAAAGATACATAATGGTAGTTATTAAATAATTATAGAACGACTCACTCGATAGTTTTCCCTTGGTTAATATAACTAAGGTCAAACAAAAAATATCTATATGACTAATTTACACAGTATTCTTAACTTGACAATACCGCGGACCTTCAATATAAAAGCTCTATTTTGATTATAGTCAAATTACGACATGGTGTTCCATCGAGTGACTATAGTTGTGTCGAGTGGAAGTAAAGCACTATTTAAGAGAGGATTCGTCTCCTCGGCTATGTGGAGTTAGTATCATGATCAACTCAAGCCAACTTAAAATCAAATCTCTAGCAAGGGTATTTTATAATAATATTTGTTATTATTAAACCAAGGACTTTGTGTTTGGACTATAGAGTTAAATATGGATGATATTTGAATTTTGACCATTAACAAATTCCATAAGTCCAAAGTGGTATAATTTTGATGAAGAGAATTGGTGTAAATAAATGTCACAACCGAGTAATGCATAATAAAGTGAATTTGGATTTTACTAAAACTAAACAAGCGATAAATTTGGTCAAAATACCACATCAACTACTAAGTGATATGTGAACATTAACATTTGAATAGTTCGATGTTAATCCCTGACTGTTTATGCCAAAAATTGTCACAAACACCTTGTTGTGTGTGAAAATACCAATTTTCAAAAACAATATCCAAATATAAAGATAAAAATGCAGATAATAGAATAAATAACAGAAATAGTAAAGGAATATATGACTTTTATAGTGATTCGGCTATCTCCGGCCTATATCCACTCCAACGATCTTTTATTTATACTATTTGATTATAGTTACAAATGTTTTTGCCTTAGAAAATAATGGACAAAGAGATAGGAATGATGAAGGAAAGCCAAAAGAAAATCCCTTAGCAATGAGCCAAGTCCCTGTATTTATAGGTGAAGATGTACATGAATCGGGCAGAAATTTCAGCAAATGCACATCCAGGCACATACGACCTAACCCATAAAATTTGGGATCAATTAGAAACCAAAAGATAATTCAGGGTGATCATTCCATACTAACTCCAATGGGCTGCGATCATTTCTATGGAGTGCTCCATCCCTCTAGTCCATGCTCCCAAAGTTTCGCGCCATTCGGACTTACCATTTGTGAGATATCGATCGATATTCGCTATTTTGACTAGAAACTGGATCATAGTAGATAATTCCATGCTTCATCCTTTTCAGCTGCAATCGGTCATGTGGGTTCCCCATGATATTAGCCACTTACCCTCCAATTTCATGCAATTTTGATGTACAGTTTCTGAGATATCTTGTTTTCCGTAAAACTATGGATCGTTATGCTAATTTTGTATGATCGTTATGAAACTATGGGTAGGTTTTTCTGATATTTGTGAGTAATGAAATGCGATCGATTTCGAGGACTCCATTCATCAATATATTAATATTCCTAAATTTTCGTGGGTAATGGAGTTATAGATCTTGAGTTATAGACCGATCACCGTCGAAAATCTCCAAAACAGTCGTTTGAAAACCTACTTCAGGGTTGACTCGAAGAGAGACCCAAGTAATCACCCTTCTGACTCGAAGCATATGCTGAAGATTCGGGCCTACGGTTAGACTCAGTAAAATCGAAACTTTCCTTAAGTAAATATGATTCTAACTCCAACCACAAAAATGATCGTGGCCAATCGTTTTCCTCCAAGCACCGATTGATCTGACTCCAAGCATGAAAACCAATCTAGGCCGATTGTTTTTCTCTAAACACTAATCATTCTGACTTTAAGCTTACTCAAAGTAATCATGTGTCTGATACCAAGCACGATCCAAAACTTCAAATTTCTTTGACTCCAAGTGAACCATGCTCTGATTCCAGGCAAGTAGCAATTTTTCCCAGGTGCAACTCCAAGAAAATTACCACCGATCCGTTGATACCGATCCACCTTCTTTTGTCTATAACTCGAGCGTACGAACTCCGATCAACTTGAAATTTGGAATGTAACCTCATAGGGCCATCCTTGTCACCTTATATTAATTATACCTTGATTGGGACCCGATTTGAATCTTCATGATCATCGTCCATAGTTTTGTATATAACCGGTTCTCAAGCCGGTAACCAGCCGTTCTTAACCAAATATATGGTATCACGGCCATGCCAAAAGGTAGGATAACGTTTGCCCCTATAAACATGCCTTACTATAGGAAGGCGTGTTTTGAATTACTATAAATCCCAAATACGAAATCCATAATCCATTGATGGTCGAATATTCCAAAATAAAATCCAATACATTACCAAGCCAATCCATCCAAGTCCATTAACCGAACCTATGATCTCGTTGGATCATTAGTGAAGTCTGTGACAGTTCCAAGTCAATTACTCAATTCCGAATCCATTCCAAATTCTTGGTTGAATCCATATCCATCCAAATCCAATAATAAAATCCATAGTCATCCGATTCTAATAACCAAATCCTTATCCAAATCCATGACATCTCCATGTCCTTACCGAGCATAGTCCATACTCAACAACCCGAATAGGTCTATCCATCCCGTTCGGGCAAAGCGAACTACTCCTTGCCAGGCATAATCCATACCCAATGACATCGATTTTTCTGGATCCTTGCCGAGCATAGTCCATACTCGATGATCTATTGGATTTCATTCTTCCGCCTTGACTCTTCAATAAAGACTTAATCCTTAGGGTATCCTTCTTCAACCTGAGTCCCTAGTCGAGGACTTAACCCGCGGGTATCCTTCTCCAACCTCGATCCCTAGTTGAGGACTTAATCCATGGGGTATCCTTCTCCGACCTCTATCCCCATTGAGGACTTAATCCATAAGGTATTCTTCTTCGACCTCGATCCCCAAGCGAGGACTTGATCCATGCACGAGTCCCTCCTATCGCTGTCCAGTGAAGAGACTCACACCTTGCGGTTATTGCCTTATCTCTTTAGTTGAGACCATAACTATGACCTATGTTATTTATCGTAGTAGTGTTAATCCAGGTTTTCAAGATTTATTAGTTATGGCAGTTTATCGCCATCTTGGAGTACGCCTAGGGATCGTCCATGATCTCATACATGTATAAGTGAGTTAGCCGTTTTAGTGTAGAATTTATTTTTAGTTCATGCTATCCCAATCAAAAGATGACGTCCAATGCCCTTAAACGGAGCTTGCTCCGATCTATGGCAGATAATGGCTGCTCCTATTCCATCACCTCTATTCGATTCCATGAAAAGCCAACCTTATTCGTGCCTCTAGTTATATGGAAGGTAGCACCGGTCCATTCTACTTGGCTGGGATCCCCCCTGCCCCACATTGCTCCAATCCATATCAAAGCCCACTAGTTTCTGCTCCAAGTCCTGGATTCCAATTTCCAGCTATTCCAACAACATAAATGGTCTTCAATCATCATTTCCATCCTTCCCCCGAGTCTGCGAGGGGATCCTAGAGTATTCTTTCTAGATGCATGTTCAAGTTTCGATCCATGCCAAAATCCATAGCATCAACCAAGATTCTAGAAGGGATTGATCCAGCCTGACCGGGAGGCATGCCTCAAGTCTCGATCAATTAGTAGAGATCGTTCTAGAACGAACGATGCCGATCGTTATGTGTTGGCCAAGGATTTCCCCTGGCTGTTCTACTCCATCCTACTATCTCTTAGCTTCATTTCCTTATGCTCCATTCTGATTTCCAGTAGCTCCATCTGCTCCAGCCTGTCCATGTTGCCTAAGGGAATTCTGCATCATCTCGTCTTGCATTTTCATCATCCGTTCCAGCATAGCATCTAGCTTTGCCTCCATCTCATTTTTAGTCATGTTGACGAAAGATTTATTAGCTCTAGCTCTGAGGAAGCCTCCCGAGTTCCTTTATGATGAATCCTCTCTGACATTACTCTCTTTGAAGAATTCCAAGCCATTGCTTCCTAGCTTCCAATATCCAATCTTCCAAATCCAAGATCCAAGCTCTCTAGTTTATTCCGAATCTAAACTCCAAATCGTGGGGGCTAGCTTTCTCAAAGAAAGTATCAGAATGTTTACACCAAAATGGTCACAAACACCCGATTGTATGTGAAAGCACCAATTCCCAAAACAATATCCAAATAGAAAGATAAACATGAAGATTACAAAATAAATAGCATAAAAAGTAAAGGAACGCACGAGTTTTATAGTAGTTCGACTATCTCAGGCCTACATATACTCCAATGATATTTTGTTTATGTTGCTTGATTATAGTTTAAAATGTTTTTTGCCTTCTAAAATAATGGAGGAAGAGATAGGAAGTGATGAAGCAAACCAAAAAAAAGTCCTTTGCATTGAGCCAAGTCCATTGTATTTATAAGTGAAGACGTGTATGGATCGGGTTGAAATTTCAGAAGAAGAACCTCCAAGCCTATACAACCCGACACATAAAATTTGGGATCAATCGGACGATAAAAAATAATTTAGGATAATCATTCCATACTAACTCCAATGGAGCTGCGATCATTTTTAATGTGTCCCCCATGCCACTAGTCCATGTTCCCAAAGTTTTGCACCATTACGGCTTACCGTTTGTGAGCTATCGATTGATTTTCACCATCTGACTAGAAATTGGATCATAGTAGGTCATTCCATGTTTCATCCTTTTAAACTATGACTAATCATTTGGTTTCCCCAAGATGTTAGCTACATGATCTTCAAATTTCATGTAATTTCGACGTACCATTTGAGAGATATCTCGTTTTTCGTAAAATTATGGATCGTTATGCTGATTTTGTACGATCGTTATGGAACAATATGTATGTTTTATTGTATTTGTGAGTTTTGATGTGCGATTGATTTTCAAGATCGTTTGTCAATATATTGATGTTTCTAATCTTCATGGATAATGTAGTTGTAGGCATTGAATTATAGACTAATCATCGTTGAAAATCGTCAAAACGGTCCGCCAAAAAACCACTTTAGGGTTGACTTGAAGAGAAACCTATGTAATCACCCTTTTGACTCAGAGCAGACGTTGAAGATTCTGGCCCAGAGTTAGACCCGAGTAAAATCAAAATTTTCCTTTAGCAAACATGGTTCTGACTCCAAGCATGAAACATGCTCGGAGCTGATCATTTTTCTCCAAGTACCGACCGATCTGACTCCAAGTTTCCTTCAAACATGAAAAACGATCGGGGTCGATCGTTTTTCTCCAAGCACCGATCGTTCTATCTCCAAGCCGACCCCAAGCAATTATGTGTCCGACACCAAGCACGGTCCAACACTTCAAATCCCTGTGCCTTCAAGCAAACCATGTGCCGACTCTAAGTGAACCATGTGATGACCCAAAGCATGTAGCAACTTTTCCTTGGTCCGACTCCAAGCAAATTACCATAGAGCTGTCGATACCAATCCGTCTTCTTTTTTCCACAAACCAATCATATTAACTCCGATCGACTTGAAATTTGGAATGTAGCCTCACGAGGCTTCCTTGTCACTTTATATTAATTTCACCTTGATTAGGGCCGGGTTTGTATTTGCTCGACTATCGTTCATAGTTTTGTATATTGCTAATTCTCAAGGCTGGTAAAAAACCATTCTTATCAAATATACGGTATCACGGCCTTGCCAAAAGGTATGATAATATTGACTGAATTTACATCCATGATTCACACAATTGAAATGATGAATTCTCTTTAGACTAAACGATTTAATTAGTTTATAATTGTTAAATCTTAATTAATATTTATGAAATATTAGTTATAAAATTTGAATCTGGTTTGATTGATAAATATTGTTGTATAGTTAAAAATATATCAATCGGTATTAGATATCGACAAGGTATTAAATTAGATTTAATTAAATATATTTACTTAGGCCTAATGTGTTATTAGCCCATGAAGCTGGAGGCAAATTTTGGCAGCAAACCTTAGATACATGGGGCAACCAAAATAGGGAAAAGTTTTTGCGATGAATGATAGAGATTTAGAGAAAAAAGATATATGATGTGATCCACTTTTCTCTTAGATTCAACCATTAAAAAGGAACACTAACTCTAACTTTATTGTTGTTAGGTTTTGTTGGAGCTTTTGGAAGAAATTTTGAAATTTTTTCTTAAGCTATAAAATATCATTTCTAATTTTAGGAAGTTTTACTATTTGAAACATTTATTATTTAATTATTTTCTACCATTTATATATTGTTCTTTAACTAATTAATTCATATTATATATTAATATAATTAAATTTAGAAATATCATGTATTCAATTTGGAAATGAAAATTCTTTTATAATTTTATAATTTATATATATTTATATAAACCATTCTAACTCATATTTACATTAAATATTATATTTATGTTTATATATGTATATATACATATTGTTATATATATGAAATTATGTTACTTTAGTACATATGTATATATAAATACACACACATGTAAAAAAATAAAAATAAAACTTATACCTTATACACACACACATGTATATGTAGTATTAATGCTATAATATTTTAATTATAAATATATTTATAATATTTTCTCATATTATACATACATAAATACATATACATACATATATATATATATTCACACTTGGGATTTTATATATAGTAAGTATAATTATAAACATATATTTGGATAATATACACTACATATAGGATGAGCTAATATGTCCTTTGAGATGTAACTCCGAACATCTATATATAGGCATTTTATACTTTGCATAGAATACCATGTTACACATCCACACACATACGCATATGTATATGATACATATGTGTGTGTATATAAACTGAAGATAAATTTAATAAATTTCTATCAATAATTTATGAAGTCAATTAAATAATAATTTTATTTAAATTAAATTTATAAATATTCTAAGTAAATTAGAGTTCTAAGCCTAATAAAGGTCTTATAGGGTAAAAAGTTTTGAAATTTACCCACAACTTCCAATGCATGCTGGTTCTATTCCAACTCGCTCGAACATAGTTTAGACTACGTGGAACTAAGTATCAACAAATCTTGCTAGCAACGTCGATATAATACTCTAGATATGGAGTTGATATACCATGCCACTAGTTAGCTAAACTGTAGACAATGCATCTTACTCCGTCTTTAGTCATCTCTAATGTCAAGGTCACTTCGACATCTCTCACATGAGTCTTCATTACTCGAATAGAACACGATTCACTCCTTGGTTTCCCACATAAGCCTGTTTGACAAATGCTAATGCCAACCTCTCTTGGACTTAACCTTACAATAGACAATTCAACTCTATAGCATAAGTCTGAAATGTTAACGCTAACTTTTCCCTTTGACTTAACCTTATGATAAACAGTTCATCTCTATAACATTCAACTTAATAACTGCTACCAAAACATAGACTCATATACAAGTTTTGAAGTGGAATTTAGTAAGTAAAACACTATCGATCCCTAACTCCTCAATACTAATTCGTTGAATTTCCAATAAACTCAATTTCGGTTCTTTTAGAAGTAAACGAACTATATAAAGAGGAATCCTCCTTGGGGAATCTCATATATATAAGTTCTTAAAGCTAGGGACATTTCATACCAATCCTCCTTAGGGGTTCTCAAAGGATATGAAACTGTGGAAGTATTTAGTGTCTACATTTGAGGGTCGAAAATTTGGGTCGTTATACGAGACTTCCATCTCGTGAACTAGCCCGAATGGTTAGTCTGTGGCCATTTGACATATGGGGAATTGATCTAATTAGAGAGAACAATGGAGCTGGCTAGGGAGGATTTCTTGTTCCCTAGACCCGCCCCAGGTTTCTAAACCCTACCCCAGACCCGCTCTATAAACTCGATGTGGGTCTAGATTTTTGCCTGTTACCCAGAACCCGTATGAGTCAGGGTGGACCAACCCCAAGGCCCACTGAGGCTTTACATATTCATTCAAAATTGTATATTAGTGTGCATATTTATTTATGTTACTTGTAAGAGAGATTGTCAATAAATAATACAATAAATATGGATATGAGTGTGTTTACAATGATAAGTAAGCTAGTAAAAATGAGGTGAATAATAACGGTTCAAGAAAAATATGCATATGTTATTATATAATTATTAGTGATGCAACTTAATACCATTAAAATCATACAACTTATTGAATGGAATATTAGAATATCCATGTTATAACCACTTATGTATAAAAGGAATAATATGCTACATAGTAATAAAGCGTTTTATAAGATCTTAATATTGTAGGTCGAGTTAGGGCAGTTCAGCCAAGCCTTGATCCGACCTTGGACCCGGAGCTCTTAAGAACTAATCATGGGTCTACCCTCCCCAATGATCCAATGTGGTGGATCCTAGCAGGTCAAAACTGGGGTGGATCTATCGATTTAGACCCTAGACCCGTCCTATTGCCATCCCCAGATCTAATAGGGCCTCTTCTCATGTCCAAAGGAGAGGCGAAGTATGCCATTATGGTAGTGATTATTTCACTAAGCAGGTGAAAGTCGATCCCCTTGCGACAATATAGCAGAGAAAGTTGTTTCTTCTATAGCCATAAATTCCATCGCTAGATTTTGAATTCCTTATAAGATAGTGTCATACATTGGGATGTAGTTCGAGAGTAAGGAATTCACACACCTATGTGGAAGGAACATAATCATAAAAAGTTTTTCTCTATAGCTCAACCTTAAGCCAATGGGAAAGCTGAAGTAGCCAACAAAACAATAAAGAAACTATTGAAGGAAAGGCTAGCAAAAGCTAAAGGCAGATGGGTAGAAAAGCCGCCTCTGGTTTTGTGGGCATATATGACATCAATTAGGTCCCCAGCAGTACATACCCCATTTTTTTCTCTTGCATATGGATATAAGGCCATTGTACCAGTTGAAGTTGACATACTTTACATCGGCAGCTATCTTATGTAATGGAAAGGAATACATATTTGAAGGAAACTGCTTTGGACCATATTTAAGAAAGGAGGGATGAAGTTGCAATTATGTTTGTTGTCTGTATGTAGCGAATGGCAAAAACATATAACTCACATATCAAAGAAAGAAAATTTTGTAAGGGAACATGGTGTTGAGAAGAGTGATGTTTAACACTATGGACTTGGATAGGGGGCACTGGGCCTGAATTGGGAAGAAGCAATAGTTATCATAGATGTTATGTTAAGTAGAGCATATCAACTCTTCAGATCCAATGGAAATTTGGTTTGAAGAACCTTTAACTCTAAGCACCCCAGATCGTGTTATTTTCCTTTTGTAACCTTTTAATGTGAAAAAGATCCTTAATGATCAACGTCAGCAATAAAGGTATTAACTGGATGTAGGGATAATAGACTGCCCGAACCAGTAAAAATATGCATGTGTACAATTTTCTTTTTGTGTACTTGAAATTTGTGCGAGCTTCGACTCTGAAGGTTGGCTTTTTATCCACATATTGCACTAGAAATAAGGATATTAGATGCCTTGAACTAGATGCTAAAAGAAATAGATGATATAAAAGATTGTAAATGCACAATCTGACTTCATAGTCAAAATACGACTAGTCTGGGCCATTGATGGAGCATACCATGCTCGGCGCTTGACATATATATAAATAAATAAAGGAGAAAGAAAAGGGGCATAAATGGAAGGAATATGGTAGAGCAATCGATTATAGAAAAGAAAAAAAGAAAGAAAATGACAATATAGAGCTCGCTAGGTAAACAGAGAAGTTATAATCTGTCTTGATTTACATCTATTATTTTATGCATTATATACATAACATATTAAGATTATGGAATATCAATGCTTGGGCTTAATCCTAAAGAAATAACTTCACCTAGTCGATAATTATTACAATAAAGATTACACTACGAATCTGGATTCGAGTCAAAGGGATCACTTACCGTAAGTCTTTTATCATCGAGATACCTCTGAACGCCAGCCTATCTTTAAAGGGCTAGTGCAGAGGGTAAGACAGAGTCTCTTCCAGGGTTAAAAGGCTGGGGAATATCTACCTGATCAGAAGTTATTACAGACAAGTGACGTTGGGCGCTACCAAAGTAACACGGGGATCATAGTTGGCCCCCGTCTAGTGGTTACCGAGGTCATATTCGTTTAACACATAGTCGAGCATATTATAGAGAAAACATCGGTGTAAAGTGTGTAAAGGTGTCGAATGCACATTTATGGAAATCTTTGCCATAATTCATTTAACACTTTCCTCTTTAATATTTCCAACCAAATTAGATTATGCTTATGCAAGTGAAGCTGGATAAGAAGAAGAGGTAGCCAAGGTCAATGCAGCAGAATCTGAGCCTAGCATCTGCCCTTTAAGACAACTAGTCCACTCAATAGAATTATGGCACACATGTTAAAATTCTTCCAAGACCTCGTCTTTTGTCTTTTTAGTCTTCTTTGAAAATAAGCCAAATAAATCGTAGGCGGAGGAAAGTCTTTTTACTTTTACATCACTAGTTGAACTTTCCAGCCGTTCTAATTAATAAATAGCTTTCAACTCATCAACTTTATTTTAGTAATATAATGTACATTTCTTCTTCTACTGAGAATCCTCGTCCTCATCCATACTCAAAGGAGGGGCAAGAGCCACTTGAGGATCAAAAGTGTTAGAGTCGTCTTCTTTAGAAAGTTGGATAGCGATCTATTGAGACAATTCATCATCTTCTTTCTTAAGCTTTTTGATCTCATCTTGATGACCATATAACATCTCTCTGCATTTTTTAACAACTTTTCCTAGTTGGCAATGCGACATTGAGCAAACTCAAGCTTCTTCTCTAACTCTTCTATTTTCAAACTTTGCATAATGATGAAATTATACTATCGTACATTAGCTTGTTTCGATTCCTCAAGTTGTCGTCTTTGCTCCATATATTTTATGTGCATTTCTTGTTAAATCTATAACTGCTCTCTCTCTTTAGGAAATGTGCGTTGGTAGTCTCAAGTCCAATTCGAGTCTCATAAATTTCAAAAACATTTAAAGAAGCATGACCCTTATAAAGAATGTAGGTAGGAATGCTACCTTCAGGAAGATCAACTTATGTGCTCTCCATTGAAGAAATAGGGATAGCCTATTAATGTGAGTAGTTACGTAAGAAGTCTACAAACAATCAAATATAAAATATGTACATATAATAAGCAAAGAACATCTTGTCCAAATTTTTTTTGAAATATATATAACTGGAGAAATACTATTCTTGCTCACGACTAAGCCTGTTATTAAACTATAACAAAGGGGGTGCCCTAGAGGTAGCAGTGTTGGTTCAATATGGGACTCAATTTACAGAATATTAAGTCATAAAATAGATATCTTTCATGAATAATTTGTGTGATTCTAAACAAAAATTCTTGAGACTCTTTCCTTAGATGTGCAATTGACTTTTCATGTTCGGTTCCCTCATGTGTACAAAAGCGACTCTTGTTGATAACCTCTCTAGTGCCTGCTCATCAAAATGCTTTATACGCTCCTTTAAATGTTGAACTATATCATTTTCCTCACAAGACTTTAACAATGAAGTTATCTCAATGCCTATTTTCCTTACCTAGAAAGGAAGGAAACAAGAACACTAATTCCAAATATGCTATTGCGATATATAAAAAGAGATGGAACAAAGAAAAGTAGGAGGCAACTTTGTTTATAAGTTATTATATTTACAAGTAAGTCGCCAAAAGTATAGTCGAGATAGGCAGCTCACATGTATAGCCATGATAAAAAAAATCATGGTAAAAATCTAAAAGGAAAAGGGACCTAAAACTAGAATATTCAAACATTTACTTCTACATTGGCGAGGAAATTTAAAGGAACATTCTAAGGCTATGCGCCAGCACAAGACGTCTCTTCCTCTACGTCACTATCATCATCCACATTCTCCATAGCGTTTCTTTTGAAGACGAATAAGGAACCCCCATTAGCTCTTTTATTCATTTGTCTTTGCAATATTTGAAAGCCTCCTTTACCAACTTGGGGTCCTCCAAGAATTCCAAATTAACCTCATAGTTGACTTATCCAAGAAGAACTGCCTTTTTACTTAAGTATAGATCTGATAACGGACATTGAAAGCTATAGATTCAAGCCATTTCACCATTTAGCATGCTCCCTCTCTAGCCTTTTCATCTCCTTACTCAAACACACATCTTATTTCTCAGCCTTGGAAGCACGCGAATCTGTATCATTGAACTTCTTAGGAATTCCTCCAACTTTGATTGAATATTTGCTTCCTTCTTATCCCTATCCATAATATCATCCTTAAGCCATTCATTGTCTTGCATTAGCCATGTGCACTCTATTTGAATCCTAACCGACTCTGATTCGGAGAACTCAAGTTTTATTTGCAATTTCATTCCAGAAGTCACACCCCTAAGTACATAAATATTGTAGCAAACAAAATATAAGAAAGGGGTGCAGTCGACAAGCCAAGAGAGTGAATCAAAAGTTATTGATAAATTTAATCGAAAAATACTTTAATGAAAGCTAGAATAGGTTCCCGCAGTAAGCAATAGGGGAAGAGGAAATAAAGCAGTGGCTAGCGCTACAACATTATCGATAAGAAAATGCCCTATCCACACCGAGAGATTAGAAACATAACCTTCTTTGGGAATCACTAAGAAGCGAGATAAAAATGCAACCACATTTACCAAAAGGGAAGGAATCATAATCGGAGGGGTCAAAGCAGAAGAATAGGGAAGGGGATCTATCCTCCTCTGCTTTTGGACACCTTTTAGTGCCGCTAAATCGTCCCCTAACCACTTCTTCTTGGGTCTCTTCTTCGAATAGGCATTCCCCAACCTTGACATAGCACTTGCATGGTTTAGTTAACTGAGCAGTTAATACATAACATAAACGTGCGAATAAATTCGAAAAAAGGAAGCGTAAAACATTGAAGTGAATGTAGCTAAATTATACCATGCGGTGTAGTCGTGTCAAAGTCATAGACAAAAGTAGAACGAAAAATACGATGACGTTGACATAGGAAATTATATTTGTGTAGTAGATCTATCTATTGAAACTGGTCCAACCCGTAGCGGAAGATATAGATGAATTTCAAAATAATTTCACTTATTGGATCTATATTAGGCCTATAAAATCTAATTTAATTAGAAAATTTCAAAATTTTAATTTAAGCAAAGTCACTTATATCATTTAAATTTATGAATTATAGATATGATTTTATCTAATTATTTCCAATTAAATATACAAGTACCCATATGTATCACATACATATGTATGTGTGTGCATGTGTAATATAATAATCCACGCAAGGTATAACATACCCATATATAAGTGTTAGGACTTACAACGCAACGGGCATGTTAGCTCATCCTATATGCATTGTATGTTGTCCAAGTATGTGTATGTACATAAACTTGTTATTTATATAAACATTAAAAACTATGTCAAATTATACATATATAACTTACATATAAAATATTTATGATTTGTATACTATAGCTTTAAATTTTAAATAATATACACTCATACACACATACTATATAAAAAATTTAATCAACACACACATATGTATATGCATTACAGTAACCAAAGATAGAGTTTTCATATGTATATAAATATATATATATATATATATTATATAATGTATTACACACATAAAAACACATATATAATCTAATGCGCGTGCAAACATATGTATTTAAGCATATATATATATATATCCATAAAAAAAGAGGGTAAAGAATCAACGAAAAGAAGTTGATTCAAGTCTCTATTTTTTTCTCGGGTACCCGAGAAAAAAATATTAAGTATGAAATTAAAAATTTTACGTCTCCAAACCATAGTATTATTATATTGAAATATTTATTGCTTTAGAGTGATTCAACACATACTTAACAAAAATCAATATGATCAGGAAAAGAGTTACTGTCAAAAATAGTATTAAACAATAGTATGAAATTCCCCAAAATTTAGATTTACTAAATAAATGGAAAATTCAAAAAATTGAACCTAAGGTGATATACCAATTAGGTACTTTTGAAAAGCCTAGCTTAAAACAAGTAGTTAAAACTACAGAAGAGTCAATTTCACTTGATAACGACGAAACTATAATTAAAATATTCAGTGTAAGAGATTTACAACCTTATAGGAAAACACACAAATTAATTCACATAGTTTAATACAAATTGCATTTAAACCTTTAACCCTTAAAGGTCCGTCAGAAAGTTTTATAGCTGCTTTAAGAGATGGTAGAATTTAGATTGGAAAAAATCATTAATGGGACTAATATAGTCAAGTTTTGCACATGGTCTAGTTTATTTTAATATTTATCCTAATTTACAACTCACTTTATCTGATGTTAATATTTCAAAAGCTACTACTTTAAATGTTAAGACTCATGGATATAATTATATTCTAGAATCTGAAGTAATGTGCATTTGCTATAGAATTCACTATAAGCCTTTATATACTCTAAACCCTTAATGTAGATTGGTTGATAAACCTTTAAATGAAACCATTTTAATAGTGAAATTTTTTTGTCAGTCTAATATAATTATAAGAAGGTCAATAAAACGAAAGGAAATTCCTCTTCCAAAAAGTTGAAAAACATAAAGAGTTTTTCCTTCACAACCGATAATAAATAATAATATTACTAATATTATACAATCCCTTGAAGGAACAATTCAAATACAAATGGATAATAATCTCTCTAAACCTAGTTCTAGTAAAACATATTTATCAAAAAACAAATTATTCTCACTAAAAATAATCAAATAAATTATTCTCAAATAAAATTTCTAAACAAGAAGAATTTATTTCAAATTATACATTGTTATATCTAGAATTTTGTAAAGAAATATGTGTAAACAAGGAATTTCCTTATCAGTATATCCTATTTCTGGTTTCCAATTCCATATCAAAGGAATGGAAAATTCAATAAAGAAATACTGTGGGCTTGCTCCTGATGTCATTAGATATTGCTCAAGGTTACTTAATCTTGGTGAAACATCAACCCATTCTGAATATAATTCTTTTAATTTCTCTAGAAGAATGTCAAGCGGTGGTCCATATTTTGTCCACTGATCCATAAATCAATATGGTACTTGTCGTTTATAAACCTCGCTTTAAATTTTTATAAACTATGAATGTTTCTGTTTATTATTTTCATGGATAAGTACTTTATGTAGTGCTTCTACATAGTCCCTATATTTATACCTAATAAAAATCTTCTTATCAGGTAAAAACATATTTTTTTTCTTTAAGGGTAGACAACCCCCATTCTTCAGGCATTATTAGTCTTCTAACAATTATTTTGCTAAAACTTTAAACATTCGAGTCGCCTGCATTGAAATGGGTTATCTCACAAGTCTTAGAGGCTTTTATTATTGCCTCATAATATGCCATTTGCATATATATCGTGACAGTAAATGATGAAGTATCAAGATACCTTAGTATTAGGCACCAGGGATCATTCTCCCTTTTTATATCATTAAACTCTAAGAGAAATATGATTTCTCTATGTGGATTTTCCACATAAGTGGTTATATTTTCTTCAGCTTCTTCATTGCCAGTTATGCTAGCATATGATGACGAACCAGATTGACTATTATCCCTTTTTTTCTTCTTAAATTCTAAAAATTCCTTGAATAAAGGATTATTGGGATTATTATTCCCTGATGTAGCTGTCAAATTTTCAACAAATAGTTTCTTATTGCCACGTTGGGCTAGGAGGATATTTCATCTACCCCTTCCTCTACAATAAGAATTACCCTTTCCTCTGGGATCATCATCCTACAAAAATTCACGAGTTAAAAAATCAGGAAAACTATTTTCTTCATCTTTTTTATGAAGGATCTCAAAATAAAAAGGTGTTGGATGAGCTTTCCATTTGACAAACATTTATTTTGGTACATCATGTTTAAAATCTTTATTAAACATATATTTAGCTGATTTACAATTAGTTTTTATAATAAATTTTTGATTATACAAATCATCTTGAAATTTTAAAACACATTTAACTATTGAAAAAATTTCCTTGGCTATGGTTGCATAGTTCTTTTGACTATTAGTCTATTTGCCTGATTGAAATCTGACAAGATATTCTTGTTTTGCTTTTGGGCATACTTGTTTTAGAATTCCACCAAATCCTTTATCTGATGCATCTGTCATAATTATCTTTTTCCAATGTGGATTTGAAAGCATTAAACAAGGCAATTTTTTTACCTTTCTTTTATTATTTTAACAGCTTGAGTATGTTGTTTTGTCCATGGACCTGGATTCTTTTTTAATCCATCATATATGTTACCCAATTTCTTGGTCTGGCTACATGATGACAGACCTAGAGGTTTTTGATTTGGTCGGGACCAGACTCAAGCTAGTAAGAGGTCGGAGTTGTATGGACCAGTCCTAAACTATGTGGATCAGCCTATACACATGGGTCGACCTATAGGCATGGTTCAGCCGAGGGAAGAGAGGTGTGTGTCGCATGGTCTTATGAAATAGCATATCCGTTCGGCCAAAGAGAGATTTGTTAGGAACTACGCATATATGTATCGCTCGGTCTTAGAGAGGGGATCATCGCTCGACCAAGATAGGAATAACAAAGTGGCTCGGTTAACATGGGTTCGGCCTCGGTCGCTTAGTATAGGTGAGACTAATCTTGATGGTTCGGTTGGTCATGGACCGGCCTTAAAAGAACCGAGACACATGCTGCTCGGTCAAGATAGTTCAGTGTGCATCGTTTGGTCAAAAGAGTTGAGGTAACATGGCATGCATCTCTCGGTCAAAGATGCAGCACCAAGACAGTTTGGTCAGTTGAGTATCGGAGCCTATGGTCCGAACTTGGTGGTTCGGCATGCGTGGTGCAACGGACTTGGTACGGTGTACTTTTATAATGGCTCATGATCACTACATCCTACAATAGAGTGGCATGTATACACTTCTTAGCTTCGGGTCGTACTGCCGCTTGCTTCGAGCCCTTTAACAATCTGCTTCGTGTAAATGGTGAGACTCCCGCTGGACCGGTCGATGAGGCTCGGCAACCGCCGTTCGGCATGCCTGGCTCGGTGTGTAAAAGTCACCTACTATGGGCCAAAGTACTTAATTCCTGGGCCTACGAAGGAAGTCCAGCCTAACTTCGTCTAAAAATAGAGGGGCAGGGGCGTAAAGAAGAGGGACCTTTTTTCGTGAACTCCGAGGAGACTCTACCATTTTCAAGACTCGTTACTTTTCTATTAGAACTTGTATTCAAGTTGTTCGTGTACGGATTGCATCTATATTCAATTATTTGAAAAAGCAATAAAGATTAAACTCAAAGTTGATGTAGACAGTTACACCGAACCATTATAAATCTGGTATTCTAGTTTTGCAGTTAGTTTAGCATACATTCTTCCATTTTAATTTTCTATCTTCATCAATCTCTCTACACAAATCTTTCTTTGGGTGTTAGTGACCGATTTTGGTACTAACATTTTTGTGCTTTCACTGAGAACCATTCTCAGGTTATTAGGATCTACTTTGTAGCTACTGGATTGAAGAAATCCTCGAAGGAGATCCAATTCATTCACAGGAAGTCCGTTTATTCTACTCAAAGCTCCAACCAATGACACTATAATGGGAGGACCTTGTACCAGATCAGTCTTACACAATGTGAACGTCAACGAGATTGCTAGTGTCCAATAAGTAGGACCCAACAATCAACGAGTTAACCCAAGTGCGGGGACTATCACTGTCCAAAACCAGATGGAAGTTTTCACTGGAACAGAGTTCAACGAGCTGATGAGAGAACTCTTGGAAAGCAGGAGACAACTCAATAAACAGATTCAAGCTAATGCCAGCCACATGACTCAGCTTACTCAAAAACAGCATCAGAATGCTGGAGGAAGCCTTGCTTCTTACTCTTCATCCAACAGCTCTGCTTCGTCTGATGAACCTCGCGTAAACTCCATCGAACTGCAACAACGCAAATAGGTGTTGCTGACCAACCAACCAGGGATGGTCCAGGTTCCCTACATGGAGCCATGGCCCCTCACTTTCACCAAGGAAATCACGCCCAAGCTGGAACATGAAACTTAGGATCTGGAGCACGAGTGGAAGCTGGACGGCTGGCTCAATAAGGTCCTAATGAAGCTGGTCCCCAGAATACATGTTTGGTAGATTGCCAATAAAGGAGACACCAACCAGAACGGCCTCGTAGGACAGATTCCAACCTACCATCTTCCATACAAACCCAGGACAGATCAGCTATGGTCAGACAGCTAATGAGAGAAAATCAAGGCTTGACTAATGTTGATGGGGGATATCAAGGAATCATACTCCATTCATAGATACTATTCTATAGACCGAGTACCCCAGAAAGTTTAACATGCCAACTATTCCAGCCTACGAAGGGAAGTCTGATCCCCGACATCATGTGATGAAATATGAATGGATGATGGATTCAGCTAGAGAGAATGATGCAACCAAGTGTAGATGCTTCCCTATAACTTTATCTAGAATCGCCACCATGTGGTTCACCCGACTTCCTCCGCGGTCTATCTCCAACTTTGATGAATTAGCGACGAAGTTTGTGGGCAGTTCAGGATTCATGCCACTCGTCTCAAGGACGTGATGTCCTTGTCCAGTGTGATTCGGGCTCAAGGGGAGTCATTAAAAGAGTACTTACAAAGATTTCACGTTGCAGCTACTGAAGTTAGCAACCCAAATGACCATGCCATTCTGATGGTTGTAATGCGAGGAGCGGATCTGGATTCGAACTTTGGCAATTGGTTGGCTTGAAAGCCTCCGACTACACTGGAATATTTTTACTCAAAGGCGCATCAATTCGTAAGAAGAGAGAAAGTCAGGTGGACGAAGCGAGACAATGCACCAGGGCCAGGCAAGAAGACGATGAAGATCAACATTATTGTAAAACAATCTGATGATAACTCGAGGAAGGTCCAAGTCAATGTCCAGAACAAGCCAAAGCAATCTAAAGGATCCAGAGGAGGAAATCCTGAAAAGGAAAGGGAAGCGACAAAGTGGAAACCAAGGATTCCAACTTACAATGAATACACTCCTCTGAATGCATCTCTGGAAAACATCTATCTATCGACTTGCAATACATTTCAATATCGAAAACCATGCCCAAAAGAGTCCATTATGGAACAAAAGCGGACTGAGAAGTATTGTCGCATCCATGAGACTTGCGGGAAGAATACCGAGGATTGTAGGCACCTCCATGATGCTATAGAAAAGCTAATTCGATAGAAAAAGTTACAGGAGTTTGTCAAGAATCCATAGGAGGGTGGACAAGGAGCGTCAACTCTGGTCGAAGGCAAGCTCTATGCCATCCCAAGGAATTTTCTTGGACTGTGGGAAGACTAGTCGTAAATACGATAGTCGATGGGCCTCACCCGAAAGACAAGAATTGACAGGAGATGGAGTGTTATGCCAGTTCCTTAAAGCATACATATTTTGAATGTTGTTCAAATATGGAAGATGGGTCCTCGAGTAAATAGCAGCGAACGATGACGGATGATATAGTGTTTAGAAGAAGAGATGTTGATCGGGTGGAGGCTCCTATCATTGACCCGATGGTCATCTCCGCAACGATCGGACCAGCATTCTTGAAAAGAATATTGATTGTGGAAGTTCTGTTAACATCATCTTTGAAAAATCATATGACCAAATGAAGATGGAAACAAAGGATTTAAACCATTTAAAGCATGTTTCCATGGCTTTAATGTTGCAGCTTTTGATACAGTGGGTTTTGTTGAATTACCAGTTGAACTCGGATAAGGTGATCGTAGAAGGGTGTGAATCCTACCTTTCATCGTTTTGGATGTCGATTCTCCATACAATGTGATTCTGGGTCGACCGGCCCTGGCAGAGTTTAGGGCATCTTTGGCCCCTTGGTGTTTAACCTTGAAATTTCCGATAGACAGAGGAGTTGGTGTTGTGCATGGCGATCAGGAGACCGGTCGTACATGTTATGTGGCTGAGCTGAGAGAGGCCCAGCGAAGAGAGAAAGGAAAGGTTGTGGACAGCTCTATCTGCACCCCAAGTCACTGAAAATTGACAAGTAATGCCCAAGCCATGGCTCGAGCAACATGATCGGATCTATAAAGACATAGATCTGAGAGATGATAACGAGGAACCCAGGGAGGCAAAAGCAGCACCGACTGAACTGATGATTGACATTCCAGTCAACCGAGATGACCCTTCGCGAGTACTTAAGATTGGATCACAATTCAACCCCTCGATGACCGAGGATCTCAATGATTTCCTTGGAGCAAAACTGGATGTTTTTGCTTGGACACATTCTGATATGTGTGGGATTTTTGGTGCCATTGCAAGTCATAAGTTGAACATAAACCCAAGGTACATACCAATAAAGCAAAAAGGAGAGGGATGGACCCAGAAAGGTCCGCTGCTCTTAGAGAGGAGGTGGAAAAACTCAAAGTCAATGGGTTCGTCCGCGATGCCCTCTACCCTGAATGGGTTTCTAACCCCGTGCTAGTGAGAAAAACAAATGGGAAATGGAGAACCTACGTAGAGTACTCTGATCTGAACAAAGCATGCCCTAGGGATAGTTTCCCTTTACCTAGAATTCACTAGCTGGTCGATTCAACGGCAGGACACGAGTTATTGTCATTTATGGATGCATACTCGGGATATAATCAAACCCCGATGCACATTATAGACCAAGAACACACTAGTTTTGTCACAGATGTTGGGCTATATTGCTACGTAGTGATGCCTTTCGAACTGAAAAAAGCATGAGCAACTTATCAGCATTTGGTGAATCGGATGTTTAAAGAACAGATTGGTAGAACAATGAAAGTCTATGTGAATGGCATGCTCGTGAAATCACGGCAGTCAAACGACCACATACGAGAATTGGTGGAAATGTTTGATATACTCAGATGTTATGGGATGAAAATCAATCCTCTGAAGTGTTCTTTTGGTGTTGCTTTGGGGAAGTTTTTGGGTTTCATTTTAATGCATGGGGAATTGAAGCTAACCCAGTGAAGATTTAGGCTATTCGAGACATACAAGTGCCCAGAACTATTAGGCACGTACAAAGCCTTAACGGAAAAGTGACCGCGCTGAGTCGATTCATATCCAGAGCGATAGAAAAATGTATTGCTTTCTTCGATGTAATAAAGAAAGGAAAGAGAAATTTCAAATGGACATCTGACTATGAGGATGCGTTCCAAGCTCTGGTAAGGCACTTAGAATGTCCTCCGGTGCTGTAAAAGCCAGTATACCATGAAGTGTTGTATGTCTACTTGGTCGTGCCCCAGCAGCCATCTATACGGCTTTGGTTCGCGAGGAGGACCAAGTTCAAAAGCCGGTGTACTATGTCAGTGAATGTCTAACTGGGGCAGAAAGAAATTATCCTAAAATCGAGAAGTTAGCCCACTACTTGGTGATCGCATCACGCAAGCTTCATCCGTATTTTCAGGCATAACCGATCAGCTGATTAACCATTGCGACAGGTACTCCAACGACTAGAAACCTGTGGAAGGATGTTAAAATGGAATATTTATTTGAGCCAATTCGATATCACCTACCTGCCATGGAGGGCCATACAAGGGCAAGCGCTGGCAGACTTCATCGCTGAATTTACCGTATCAAACGAACCAAACAATGACGATGTTATTCCCTCGATTCGATGGAAACTATACACCGAAGGGGCATCCAACAACCAGTGTTCTAGGGCTGGTATAATTCTTATGACTCCCTACAATAAATCAATTCGTTATGCTTCGAAGCTCGATTTCCCAGCTATAAATAACGAAGCCGAATATGAAGCATTGATTGCTGGCTTGAAATTTATCAGGGAACTTGGAGTGAAATCAGTTGAAATTTTTTATGACTCATAATCGGTGGTGTACCAGGTGCGGGAAGATTATCAAGCGACGAGGCAGAGGCTTGGTCCATACCTTGCTCGGGTTCATGAACTTTTAGCAGACCTTGAATATTACGATATTTCGCATGTCTCGTAGGAGCAAAACATAGAAGCCAATTCATTGGCAAAATTCGCAAGTACTGCCGATGCACATCAAATGGGATTGGCTCTCATTGAAATCTTACAAGCTTCGAATATAAATGAGATGGAGGTAGATTTTGTGTTAGAAACGGAAATCAAGAAGGAGTCATGGATAACCCCTTTCAAGCAATACCCGCTACACAAGGTTTTGCCCGAAAAAAGAATGAATGACGACAAGTCATTCACAAAGCTTCATGATATATAATGCAGGATGGAATAATGTACCGAAGGGGATTCTCGATCCCTTTACTTTGGTGCATTGCCAACGATGAGATAAAGCGAGTCCTGAAGGAAGTTTATGAAGGAGAATGTGGTGACCATACAGGTGGGCAGACAGTAGCAAAAAAGATCTTCCATTATGGATACTATTGACCAACTGCAAATCAGGATGCTGCGTACTACGTAGGGATATGTGAAAAATGTCAAAAGTATGCGAAAATCCCAAGATCTCCGCCAACGGAACTCATAAAATGGTTAGTCCCTGGTCGTTTGCAATATGGGGAATCAATATAACTGGTTCCTTACCTATCTCCAAAGGTGGTGCAAAATGCATAATAGTTGTGGTCGATTACTTTACCAAATGGCGGAAGTAGAACCCTTAGCTACAATCACCACCAAAAAGGTCATTAATTTCGTTGTACGAAACATCATATGCTGTTTTGGCCTCCCACGAATTAGCATTACGGACAATGGAATTCAGATCGAAAGTAGGGAGTTCAAAATTTTTTGTCAAAAGTATGGCATTGAGAAAAGGTTTGCAGCAGTTTCTCATCCAAAAGCCAATGGACAAGTAGAACCCGTGAACAAAAGAATCAAATCCATTTTGGAAAAATATATCTGGAAAAGGCTAGAGACAAGTGGGTGGATGAGCTACCAACAACACTTTGGGCTTACAGAACCACCCACAAGTCCGCAACTGGTCACACTCCATTCACATTGGCATATGGCACGGAAGCCGTTATATCCGTGGAACTTGAAGTTCCTTTACATCGGGTAACCATCGAGTAACTCAATATGACCCTATGACGAATCAGGATCTTTTGGTGTTATTACTGGACTTTGTTGACGAAAAATGTAAAGAAGCTGATTTAAGGGCAGTCGTATATAGGCACTGAGTCGCTCAATATTATAATGAAAAAGTCCGACCGAAAATCTTTGATGTGGGAGATCTCATTTTGAAGCGAGCTTTCCCCGGTCCCATCGCATATGAATCCCACATGGAAAAGTCCCTATGTCATTGAACAGAGGCTTGGAGAGGGGACTTTCAAGCTAGCGACCATTGATGGCGCGATACTCCCCCGAGCATGGAATAGTGAGCATTTGCGATGTTATTATGCTTAGTCTATTTCTTTCGCATTTTAGTTGCAATTATTTCCAATGTATTTTTATTTCGTTGAATCTTTAGTTTTCGGCATGTAATAAGACAATTTAGTTAGTTTTCATTAATAAAGGCTTGAAGCCATCTTTTCCATGAACTATTGATATTTATGTGTGTTGTAATTCAATGGCGAAAACTAAAGTTATATTATTCTATTTGGCGTATGAGCACTCGCAAAAACTTAAAATCTCCAAGTCCCCAAAGTGCGGACTGGAGTACTCTGAGTCGCCAAAGTGCGGACTAGAGTATAAATGACTTAAATCTCCAAGTCCCCGGAGTGCGGACCGGAGTACTTTGAGTACCTAGAGTGCGGACTAGAGTATAAACGACTAAAAATGTCCGAGTCCCCAAAGTGCGGATGGGAGTACTCTGAGTCCCCAAAGTGTGGACTAGAGTATAAACGACTAAAAATCTCCGAGTCCCCAGAGTGCGAACCGGAGTACTCTAAGACCATAGAGTGCAGACTAGAGTATAAACGACTTAAAATCTCCAAGTCCTCGGAGTGCGAACTGGAGTACTCTGAGTCCCTAGAGGACTAGATTATAAGCGAATAAAAATCATCGAGTCCTCGGAGTGCGGAGCGGAGTAATCTGAGTCCCGAGAGTGCAGAATAGAGTATAAAAGACTAAGTATCTCTAAGTTCCTAGAGTGTGGAATGGAGTACTCTAAGTCCCCAGAGTGCGGATTAGAGTATAAATGACTTAAAATCTCCAAGTCCACGGAGTGCGGGCTGGTGTACTCTAAGTCCCTAGAGTGTGGACTAAAGTATAAACGACTTAAAATCTCTAAGTGTCCAGAGTGTGGACTAGAGTTTTCTAATTCCCCAGAGTGCAGACTGGAGTATAAACGACTAAAAAGCTCTAAGTCCCTAGAGTGCGGACTGGAGTACTCTAAGTCCCCAGAGTGCGAACTACAATATAAATGACTAAAAATCTCTAAGTCCCCAGAGTGCAGACTAGAGTATAAACGACTAAAAATCTCTGAGTCCTCAGAGTGCGGACTAGAGTATAAACGACTTAAAATCTCTAAGTCCCCAGAGTGCAGACTAAGGTACTCTAAGTCCCCAGAGTGCGGACTAGAGTATAAACGACTAAAAATATCTGAGTCCCCGGAGTGCGGACCGGAGTACTCTAAGTCTCCAGAGTGCAGAATACAGTATAAACGACTTAAAAATTTCTAAGTCCCCAGAGTGCGGACTAAAAATATTCTAAGCCCTCAAAGCGTGGACTAGAGGATCTACGATTCCAAAAATTTCCGAGTCATATGAAACTGGGGTTTGTGTAACTCACAAGATTTAGAATTTCAGTTACAAGTTATATAGTAATTTGAACAATGAAAGTCATCGAAAGTAAAGAAACGAAGTTTTACTCACTAATCCTAAAATAAAGTTCCACTACAATTCCTCCTAAACTCGGAGTCAAAAGTCTGTTTACATCGACTATGGAAATAAACAGAAATAATTACATAATCCGGGCTTATTCTCATTGAACGAGGCATGATAGCTACTTCTTTGGCTTCTTCTCCTTCCTTGATTTCTCAGATGACTCCTCCCCCGAGCATTTTATTTTGGACTCCTTGCTTGCTAGGGAAGTGGTGTCTGAGGAAGGAGGAGGAACTTCAAGTGGCCTGGTCCCACCGGGGAGAATGACCATCAAAGGTCTGTTCAAAGGATCATCCAGTTCCACTACTTGGGGCTTGACCTTGATTTCAAATTTCTTGTTCTCTTCCATAAGTTTCTCCTCCATGCTCAATTATGAAGTATGTTTGAAGGAGCCCGTAATTTCAACCTCATCGTGTTCTTCGGGCGATGGATTTTCAGATTCGTCTTCGTCAAGCGCCCGATCACTTAAGCGTTAGTTCCAAGAGTCTCTCCCGTCTGAATTGCCTCTTCCGCTTTCTCCTCCTTCTCTGTGGCGACATCGATCCTTGGAGTTGGCTCGGGATCAGAATGGCATGCACGAGATCATAAGAGACAAATGTTAGCATACATTAACTACTCGTCGAAAACGACAGCCCTTTGAACTTTGAGAAGAAAAGTTATGTACCAGTTTCTGGCTGGCTCTCAACTGTTTGGGAAGTTTCTCCTTCTGGAATGGAAGATAGAACATAAATATCCAGTCCAGGATCTTTCGGGTTGTAGCCAATATTTGCTCGAAGGGGTCAAGTGATGAGTGACCAGTTGGCTGGATAGAGGGAGGAACTAAAGACTCGGTTCCGTACAGACCGGCAGTGTCATTATTTCCTTTTGACGAGGAGTCTCTGCTATGAAGAGCCTTCACTGCAGACAAGTCCGAAGGCTCGTTCCCCTGGAGAAATCCCTTCACTAAAGCTTCTTCGTCAACCTCTTCGGTTCCCGACTCAACCTTTTTGATTTTTATTAAAGTGTCCCATGCTTCGGCCAAAGATTCGAGGTAACCTTCGCCAAGAAATGTTAGGTCGCGATGCATGAGAACTCGAGCATTGTGCTTGGCTATGAGTGGATCAAACATGCACTTAATCTCCTCCCTACCAGCCTCACCAGCCTCTTTGAGGCGAGAGTCAATTTTCGAAAGCGCCACTCTTATTCCCACCGCACAAGCTTCATTCTTTAGTGCTTCATCCTTGGAGAGCTCCTCATCGAGTTTTGTCTTTAGGAGTCGAGTGGCAACAATCTCGTCATAGTATCGTTGTGACTCCTCTTGAGCTGTAGTCTTTTCCTCTTTTTCCTTAGAGAGTAGCTCTTCCAATTCTTTGACTCGTTGAGCGAGCGCATCTTTCTCCTTTTGAACGGAGTCTTTCTCTAAAGCTAAGGTGTCGCAGTGTTGAACCGCTTTGTCGATCTCTTTCTTATGTACAGCCTCTAGATGATTAACTGCCTCAGTCGTGTCTTCAGCATTTTTTTGAGCAGTTTCAAGCTGAGACTTATATGAGGAAAGCTCTTCATCTTGGGCTTTAATAATTTCTTTATCGTGGATGGCTTCAAGTTTTAGACGATCAATTTCATGCTAGCGTTCGATAGAAACTTCTAAAACTTTTTTTGCCAAATGAACAAATGTCTTGTGTTGGACATAGACATCATTGTTGCAAGCAATGGAACTTTGTTTAACTTTCCCCAGAATAGGATGAATCGTTGGAAGAAACTTCAGGCCGTCGAAGCATATTTTCGGGAACATGGCCTTAAGCTCGGTTAACTTTTCCGCTATCGACGGATCATGTGTAGGAGCAGAAGAAGTTTGTCTAGAGACTACAGATTTTTCATGAGGTTCCCGTGATGGGCTGGTGCTGGATGAACCGGAGTGTTGGTCGCGGTAAGTCTCAAACTGCGACCCCTTATGAGCAGATTTCTCCCTGCTTTTCTCTGGTTAAGAGGAAGGATCGTGGGGTTAGGAAGAGTAACTGTAAATTTTCCTTCGAGACGATGAATCCCGGGGGCGATATTCTTTATCACTGTCGTCGTCTCTATCTCGGCATTTAACAGACCCCGAATTCCAACTGGAATAATGGAAAATGGAGGACCCGCGAAGGCGGTCGAATTCGTGAGAGCGTCCCATATCACTTGCACAGAAATTAAGTGAGCACGAGTTAGCAAGAATAACATGATGGTTGAACTTTTAGTGCAAGGTGAGATGTAAGTATTGGTGTGTGTGTGTGTGTCCTAGTGTTTCCCCTCGACGGACCCGTTTCTTTAGCTTTACTTATTGGAGTTTTTTCTCCTTGATTATGGGCTTGAACGCCTTCATCGCTCTCGTAGGGGAATGGAGTTTTAGGACTTTTGGATCGTTGAAGCCATAATCGAGCAAGTCATCGGGAATAGTGAGGTCAGATGAACCTTTCAGTGAACCCTCTAAGTATTATGGAGACGCCTCTTTCTCCATTAGAGTAATTGTGACCTTTAAGGTTCCGCCTACTGTGTTTTCCCCAGTTTCTAAACCAGATTCTTTTTCCCTTTGAAGGGGAGGCGGTTCATCAGTGCTATGTGCCTCAACCACCGGTTCTGGAGTAGGGCTTACATTCTCACTAGGTGCTTCTGGCACCCCAATCTCTCTAATTTCACCTTTCTTAGATACATCGGGGGTCTCTCTTGTCGAGAGCATCGAAGGCCCAGCTTGCCTTTTGACTTTATCCAAGGCAGGTCTGATTTAAGTGACTTTGTGAGGGAGACTTATTCGACGACCTTCCGCCAACAGCCCAAATCTTGAAAGCGTTCCATTGGAGATGATGGATTTGATGTCCTAGTCTCTCATGAGAATAGCTCAAATAGCTTCGACGGCTTCAAAGTATCCGGAGCCTTCGAGACGCAGGTTGATACCTGCATGAATCGAGAAAAGGTTTAGAAAGAACGCATTTCCTGCCGCATACAAATATTAATAGAGAAAAGGAACTTACTCCCTTCCAGCCAACTCCTCGCAAAGCCAGGGGGCAGTGCACGTAAAACCATTCCTGCTTATATTAGGAGAATTTGCTCCATGCCTCCGTTAGGATTTGGCATTTAGAGTGTGGCTCAAAGAATATAAAAGATGGGCTGTCGGACCGTCTCTTGAAACTATAGATATAGCGGATATCACCGAGAGTGGGGAGCCTGAATAGAATGCTCATGAAAAGGATACACGTGCCATAGAGGAATGCATGACTATTGGGATGTAACTGTGTTGGAGCGATCTCAATATATTGCAACACGTCACAGAGGAAGGAGTTGAAAGGTGGCATGCTACCAACCCAGCACATGAATTTGTTGCATGCCGTATATCCAGCTGGGGAAGGTGAGGACGATCTTGTCCCGATGGCACCAATATTCGTCAAAAGGGATTCCGTGAATTGAATATAGCAGGCGAAGGATGGTTTCAATGAATCTTGAAGCTTGAGTATTAGTCGAATTGTCGAGGATAGTTGCTCCATCTATTGCATTGGGTGTCAGGTCAATAATTGCAGTGGATGGACCCAGAATACCCTGCATGAAAGTCCTCAATGGGTCCAGAGTACTTACTACCTCCTATTGAGAGCCTGGATCAGACTTATTGAAAACTGTGGCAGAGCTCAACTTTCTGGACATCTTTAAAGAGCAATGGATGTAGGTGAAATCCTGTTTAAAATATACTTGAAAGACAATCAATGTTAGATAAATAATAAAATATTGCCCCCCATATGGTGTGTGAACTAGTGCAATCGTTCAAGCATGAGTATAAAAGAATTAAAGATCTAAAGATCGATGAAGTATGAATGAGCATTAAATTGTCATCTTCGAAGACCGTCATTGCTGACCGTATCCGAGAACTTGTCCTATGTTTGGTAGTATGGGCCTCGAAATCGGACGTTTGCATTGTGTGTTAAAGGCCATTGTTTGCTTTTGTTAATTTGAATTTGTGTTTATAATCTTTAACGTTATGGAGTCATTAGTCAAAATCAATTCCATATTCATATGTGTTTGGATTCTTATCATTATTCATTGTTTTGCGATCAAGTGTGGAACATGTATATTTGGCATAGGTAAAGTTTGAGTTAGGGTGACATTGATTATCAATGTCGACCCCGCAGTCCGAAGCTGATCGACACCCTAGACCAGAGGTACCGACCCACTCACTCTTCTCCCTCCTACTTCCTCAAATCACCTAAGCATTTTCCTAGGTGCCCACCGACCCACACTATCCCTTAAAACCAAACGGCCACATTCCTAAACATATGATGACGGACCCACTCCACCAAACTCTGACCAACCTGCAACGACGGGCGGAGTTAGCAAAGCATACTCAAACTCCCATAATGTGGCCGAACTGCTCTCTTACTCTCAATGCTAAATTGGTCTCGCTTGGTAATACCAATCCTTATCTCCAACTAGGGTTTATCCACCTAGCCCTGCTCCAAAAACATGCCGTCTTTACTCCCTAACTCTCTGCAACATCAACCTCAAGACTAATGCTACCCAACTTCTCTTAATAACCCCTAACGAGCTCCAGTCCTAGAACATGACCTCCACTATGGTTTTCTCCTCTTCACCATTTCCTACTGAACTTGTGAATTCAAGCTCAAAATAAGATTCTAGACCTAGAGGAATGGACAGGACGAGAAACTCATACCTATATGAGAAGCGTGAGACTCGTAACGATTGTGGGGCTAAGGAATGGGTATTGTTCGAATTAATCGATTACTAGAGTTTCGATGTTAGAGGTCTGGGTTTGGAGAGGGGAAGGATGGATTAATTGGTAAATGGTGATTGGAATAGAAAAGGTTGGCTGGCTTGTGAGAGAAGAATGAAAGTAGGAAGAAAATAAAGGAGTAGAGGTGGGGGTTTTTATATGATGAGCGGGGAAAGCGAAAGGCCTTAACCGGTAGAACCGGTCAACTCGTCTAAATAGGTCACAGAAGGGAACGTGGTTCAAAAGAACACATGGTTCGGGATCGGCATGCCGAGTTGCGTTTTTCCTTGCAATAACAATGGATAATGAAGATGCACATATACTTATATAAGTACATGCATGTTTACATATACGTATGATGTTCCCAAAGTTCTCCATGATCCAGTTTTCTAGAAATTGGATCCACCCGGTTTTTGAAAAATTAAAAACAAGGCTTAGATGTATGCCATACTGGATGGTTACCTTTCCAAACGAGTTAACCCCAGAGAGTGAAGACTGACCACAAATTAAAAGCGCATCACATTGGTCCACATAATGCACTTTAGGGGTCAAGTATTACCCGGTTGCTTGGCCTAGCTATATGATGACAGACCTAGAGGTTTTTGATTTGGTCGGGACCAGACTCAAGCCAGTAAGGGGTCGGAGTTGTATGGACTAGGAACCAAACTGTGTGGATTAGCCTATATACACGGGTCGGCCTATAGGCATGGTTCGGCGAGGGAAGAGAGGTGTGTGTTGCACAGTCTTTTGAAAACCGCTCTTCTGTCGAGGGAAGAGAGTTATTCAATTATTTGAAAAAAGTAATAAAGATTAAACTCAAAGTGGACGTAGGTAGTTACGCCGAACCACTATAAATCCGGTGTTCTAGTTTTGCAGTTAATTTAGCATACATTCCTCTATTTTATTTTTCTACCTTCATTAATCTCTCTATACAAATCTTTCTTAGGGTGTTAGTGACCAATTTTGGTGCTAACAATATAAGATAGCACAATCTGTGGCTAAAATAATATAATGAGTGGATATAGAGTTTTAGCTACCCAAAAATCTTTATAATTGTGTTTTATCAGTTATCATGTCAGGAAATTTTGAGGCAAATTATATACTTCTATCTATAGGAATTATTTTTCCTTTTTCAATATTATTGCCTAAAAATCTAACCTTTTTCTAAAATAAAGGCATTTTTGCTCTTGATATCACTAAACCATTCTGATATTGATTTTTCTAAAAATATCTAGGTGTTTAAAATGTGTTTCAATATCTTTAGAAAACAATAGAATATCATTAATATATACTATAATAAATTCACTATATGGAATAAAAATGTCATTCATTATTTTCTGAAATTATGAGGGGGGGATTTTTAAACCAAAAGGCATTAGTGTCCATTCATAATGTCCAATTGGGATATTAAAAGTAGTTTTTTATTGGTCAGGTTTTGAAATTTGGATCTGCTAATAGCTAGATTTTAAATAAAACGTAGAAAATATGATGGAATCATTTAGCCTTTTTAATAAATCCTTTTTATTAGGAATTAGATGCCCAATCCATTTTAGAACCTTATTAAGAGGTTTGTGATTTATTACTAATCTGGGTACCCCTCTTTCTTGTTCACTATGTTTATTTACATGACCAGTGTGATTGAGGTGGTTTTATTAGACCCTTTGTAATAATGATTCAGTTTCATTTTTGGATAATATTCAAAATTCATTTGACATGGTCTTGCTTTAGTAGGGATTTTTTTCATCAAAATTTTCTTCATATGGAAGACTAACAATATGTTTCTATCCCAAAAGGTATTTGGATGATCATTACAAATTTCCATAGATAGTTTGTTATTAATCATTTTAGTTTTTTTAATTTTGGATTTTGGGTTTTCCCTCTATATTAAGAGAAATAACTCTTATTTTTGAAAATTTAAATGATAAGTCTTTTGGGTCGAAAGATCTTTTACTTCATGTAGAACCTTTGTAAAGGGTTTAGTTATAAATTCAAAAGTAATAGGCTTGTTACATACATACACCTAATTTTCCATTTTTATTAATATTTATTATCGGATAAATTTTATAGTAATCGGTGGTCCAAGTTCAACATGATTAGTGATATTTTTTTCTAATAAAAAGCTTGTTGGAATACAAGTTTTATTTTTACATTTATAAGTATGTGGTAATTTAAACATAATATCATGTTTTTCTCCTCCTATATGACTCAATGAATTAGTAATTTTATGAAAATACCTAGTTGGAGTTATTCCTTGGATTACATTCATATCTGCACCACTATCTACAAGCGCCGTTAATTCCATTTTAAAATGATGATCATTAAAGGAGTTTTTTTAATAAACCATTTTTTTGATATAACAATATCTAATTTTGAAAGAAATTCCTTTTGATCTAGAATTTTAAATTGAGAACAATTTATTTGATTATTTTCAATGGGGATAATTTATTTTCTTGTTCTAGGAAAGATAGTTTATAATCAAGATTTCTATTTTCATTTTTTGTGATTTGAATTTCACTTTTAAGGTTTCAGATTTCATTATGAAGATCTTCAGTAGTAGAAGGAAATTTAATCCTTTGTCTATATTTTAAAAGTTTATGAACTTCATTCATAGAATATGGATTTTAAGAGCTACCAATATTTTGAAATATTTCAGTTAACGTTTCATTATTGTTGCTTGTTTCTAGAATATCTTCCATCCGATCTATCATTTTTGATCTAAATTCAGAGTCTTTAACTAGTTTTAAAAATTCTATAATATTATTAATTAATACAATTATATTCAAATCTTGAAAGTATGAGAGGATTTTCTAAATTCATCCTTTTCATCTTCACTACTTATAATTGGATTTAGAAAGGATTCTTCCTATCTATAAGGTTCAAAACATTCATCAGATTCTGATGGTTCTTCATTGAGAACTTTAAGTTTTTCAGAAGTTACTGAATAATCTGAATAAGTTTTAGATTCTATTTTGAATTATTTTTAGAGCTAGAATTTAATAGAAGTTCTGAAGTGTTTCCTTTAATTCATTATCAGCTTGTAAATTTTTTATTTTCTTTTTTAATTTAAATCTATTAGCATAATGTCCAACTCTTCGACATTTATAACACTGGAGGATTTTACTTTTCTTTCTATTCAATCTTTCCTCTTTTCTTTGAGCTTTTTGCTCTAACTTTTACGGTAATAAAATTTCTTTTTTTAACGAATAGTTTTCTTAAATTTATAATCTTTTCTATGAATTTTTTAATGTTTGGAACATCCATTCCAAATTGACTATAAAACTGTCCTAATTGATTTCTTTTAGTCACATTTTAGCGTTTTATTTGTTGATTTAATCTTATTTCATTACATAACGATAAACCTTCTTAAATACATATTCCAATAAGTTTACCATAAGTATAAATTTCAAAAGGAATATTTATTTTATCCTTTCTTACAGCCTTCTTTACCCTTTCTGCAAATAAGGAGGGGAGGCCATCAATAAATTTTGATTTCCAGTGGTAGCTATTACTATCTGGCAATTCCATTGCCTAGTTTAACAATGTGTCTTTGTACCATCTAAAATTTGTTAATGTTTGACATCTTAAATTCTATAGAAGTGTACGAACACTTTTATTATTGTCTGATATCCTTCCAGTAAAATGTTCTCGAATGGTAACTATTAAAGTATATAAAGCATTTTTGACCATATGTCCATCTTCTTGTTTTACTATGTTGTAAATTTCATTTTTATGAGATGTAGGAAGATAGTTATCCCACAACCTTTAAGTTGGCCAGTAAAACCAGCAATTATTATTCTTGCAACAGTAACAACATTATTACCATATATTTGCAAAACGTACTATACATTAGCATATAATAAGCTACATTAAATATTCGTTTTTCACTAAATATGTCAATATTCCACTCATATGTACTTTTCCTAGCTATTATTGGTAATAAAATCTCATTCTTTAGGAAAAATATCCATGAGAGAAGACCTCCTACAGTAAAATAATTTTTCAGAAGGCTTGTACGCATATTTTTCAAGCTTATTTATTTCATCTTGAACTGTTTGGTTGATATTATTCTGTTGAGAAGATTCTTCTTCAAGAATATTTAATATTAGATTGTCCATTATTTCTTTTAGGAATTTTTCTACGTCAGATTCTGACCTCAATTTAAAAACCTTTTTTAATTCTGATTTTATTTTCAACTTAAAATCTGTAATTTCGGAGGAGGTTTAAGATTTGAAATTGTAATTACTTCACTTACTTCTTCAGGTGTTATTGAAATAGTAGGTTTTGTATTATCAATAGCATAAAATATTTTTTCTATTTTGTTACGTAGTGAAGTAATTTGTTCACCAATAACAACTAAATAAATATTTGCATAATTTTATTGTTTAAATATTTGGTTTATTTGTCTTATAGTAATTTGCAATGTATCATTTTCTAATATTTTAGAAAAATGCATTAAAACTTAAATACTTACCATTTTTTCTATTTGAAAAGATTATTGAGAAGGATATACTACCTTTAGCATATTTCCATTTGAAAGTTTATAATCTCTTTCTATTACAGAATTATATTGTTCAATATAATTTGTTGTAAACCAAGGAACAAAGGGAAACATTGCATTTCTTTCAGATGAGAATTCATATAATTCATCTTGAAAAAAAACCATTTCCTAAATGGTTCCCCTTTTGGAAGATTAAACTCAAATTTAATTATATTTTTGGCCTGAGAGCCAGGTCTAAAATCTATTTTGGTCATATAATCCATTAAATAGAAAAATTCATTTCTGATTCGGTTATATCCGCTTCTTTATTGTTATAAATACCTTTTGCAATATAATTTCTATTTATATATAATTTTTTCATAGGATTATCATTTAAAGATCCATCGTCAGACGATTTTCTTTCAGTTTCTCTAATTTGAGATGTGGACATTCTTGATAGAGATTCAACGGTATAATCAAAAGGTGAAATATGAGGGTGAAAAGATTTTATTTTCGATGGATATATTTTACTTAAACTAGGTCTATATATATGAATTAAATATTCACAAGTTAAAAAATAATAATAAAAATATTTTCGTAATATACTATCCAAAATTTAAATTTGTCAATAATCAAGTATGCTATTTTAAAGCTGGGAATTTTTTTCTTGAATCTCCTCGGTAAAAATGTTATTTTTAATAATTAGTTGATTTCAACCACTTATTATAATGATTTTTTGAAATATAAAAAATGATTTTATATTCTAATTTTTTGGCAGAGAGGTTTTATGATGATATTTTTTTAAATTTAAAGTTTAATTTTTGAAACATAATTTATTTTTTGTGAATTATTTAATTAGTATACTAATTTAAATAATTATAAATAATTATTAAAAATTAATTTTTAGTCACCATAAATAATGATCTATGTTAATATTCATTTATAAAATATAAGTTTAATTATTAACATGATATTGAACACAAGTCATAATTAAAATTAAATAATATTTTAATACATACGTACATACATGCATACATATACATACATATATTAATAATAAAATCATATTAATTAAAATAAATTTTATTTAGCTGTTCAGGTCTATATGAAAAAAATAAGTTTTTATAATAAATAAATACATACATATAACCAATCCAATTTGTAACAACACAAATGATACATATAAGAATCGTCACCTAACTAATAATATAATACATACATATATATATAGGAATAAGAGAATGATACATAGAAACTACAATAAAATAGTATTGTAAATGCATATTGTTTAACGGCAAATTTTCTGTCGATTAGAAAATGTATATAAATTTTGAAATAAAATAACCGCAAGCGCACGACGCATTATTTTAGTATGTGGCAAATATGGGTCGGTCCGTGGGGAATTTTTAAGATTTTGCAATTTTCAATTCAATCAAATCAGACCAAAGTGTGAGGAAATTGTTAACGACAAAAAAGAAGCTAAAGCTAGAATTGAAATGTGATTTAAAAACTATTAAACTAGGGAATAATTTAGAGGCAAATCCACTCTCATATTTTTATAAATCAGCAAACAAATAATTTATGATCTCTAGTTATGATATTAAGTGAAATAATTATTGTATTTATCATAAGTAAAGTTTGTTATGTTATTAATTAATATAACTCAAACCATCAAACTATAATACAACAAATAAACCGCTTATCAATTCTCATGAAAATGAAGCCAATGAAAAAGCTATTTTAAGTATAATCTATTTCCTATAGTAACTAGTAATATAGATCATCAAATTTCGTTTTTACTTTCATTTCAAAATCCAAACTTAATTAGCAAATGATGATGTAAATTGTGTTTATCTTGAATAAGAATATTATGTTGAATAAGAATAGCTCATTTGCATAAGCAACATAGCTATTAAACCCACTTGTATGAACTTATATCAAAATTCACTTTCATGAAGCACAAGATAAAGAGATCATAAATCGTAAAAAAGTTGAAATTACATAGTATTTGAGAGCTTCATTACCCCTAAATTAAAGGGGTTTAGCTACTCATTTGTGTTATCAAATCAACACATGTAAGTTTCAACATTGGAAAGCAAAGTGAAGTAGAAATTAAACAAAGGAAATGAGATTGACTACTTGCATGAAATAACATCGAACTAATTGCATGAATGTAAATCTAAGCTATGAACATAAAAAGAAAGAGAGCATAGAAATAAACATTAACAATAAAACAAAGAATATCATGAAGAAAAGAGAGGAGAAAGAGGCTTGGAAGCCATTTTATTTCACTTTGATTTTTGTTTACAACTTGCTAATTTCCTAAGCAAATATATGAGAGAGTACAAGATATTTACATGTACATAAGAGGGATATTTATATATGCATAATGCCCTAATTCATATTTTTGGGGAATGCCCAAATTGCCCTTGAGGTAGTGTGGCCACTAATTAATCATTATCATATGTTAATTCTCCACTTAAATATGCATGAAGCTTTAATGGCCTTTTAGCATGTGCATTAGCTCCTAATTGAAAATCATGGTAAGTGGGTAGGGAGGGTCCTCCATTATCATGTGCTTGAATTATTTCCCCTTCATTCTTTTGTATTCCCTTGTGCATGCACGTATGTTCATGAAGCTCTCTTCCATATGCATCAAAATTTCCTAAAAAAATTACAAAAATTCCTAAGTTGTCTCAATATAACCTTTTCCTTCCTTTTTCTTTTTTTTGTTGTCTGAATATTCAGTTAAGACCATTCTAATGCTCCTTTTCGCCATGCATAAACTGAACCAACAATTGGGATAAGCACGAAAATGAAAGCTTCTATAAATACGGATACACCCAATACATCAAAACAGAAGAAATCAATTATAGAAACTAATACAATTAGATCCGCGTTTTATTTGGCAGTTTTCTGGATGTTAAATACTATTGGGTGGGTCACTTTTTATTGGCATTGGAAACATATTACATTATGGCAGGGTAACGTTTCACAATTTAATGAATCTTCCACTTATTTGATGATCAAGAATTTCGGTCTTTGGGAAGTATCACGATCATCCAATAAGAAGGGTTTCAATTTATTCAAATACCATTTTACCCCTGAATGAAGATGAATATACGATGATTTGAAAATAATTGAATTTTGGTTTTAAACATGTTAAAATGCCCAAGCATGATATTTATTTAAATAAAAATAGATAAAAAATGGATGTAAATACATGTACATTTAAGTGCACATCGCATACCTAAAACTAATTCTGGGAGCACATCTAGAAATGATGAATTCTCTCTTCTTAGAACCTTCTTAATTCGGCAGACTACCAATCGTTGAATCGTAGACCTTTGACTATCCAATAGTTGTTGTCTTTTAAATTGATTTGAGTTGCATTGTTAAAGATCCTAGATAAAGAAATTGACCAACAAATATAGAAGTAATTACAGCCAAAAAACTTCAAAAGCAATTTGGGTTAGGGAGCCTTATGTAGTGGACGAAATAAAGAAATATATGAATCACATCTCATATTATTTCTTTCTAGATCCAAGCCATACGTCTCAAAACCCCTCTAGCCTTTTTAACCTCCCCTATAAAGATGTTGCTGTCGAAATTAACATCTTAACATCACGACTAATAGATCATTTAAGCCCAAATAAATATTGTTAATTAAATCTAATTTAATTGCTTGTCAATATCGCATATCGATTGATATGTTTATAACTATTATAAATATATACAATGCTATTAGTTCCTCAAGTCATATTCAAAATTTTATAATTAATTTATAACAATTATAAATGCAACATCCCCTATTTGGAGGCCCAAAACTAATGGCTATGGATGTTGTAACCATCCATAATTATTAATTCCGGTGACAAAATGCGGTAATGTTAGATACATTGATATAACAAAAAACACATGCATATGGAAATTTTTTAAAACCATTAAACAAATTATTTCATTCCATTTCAATCATATTTTAAATTCATTACACGATTCCAAATTCGAGAACCACGTTTAAAGAAAATATAATTATTACAAAATACACCAAGAGCGATATAAGAGGATGCCCCACATAGACTAAACATAAGCTATTAAGAAACTTTGCATTTACAACAAAACATTACGGAATCAAATAGAAAAGAACTCCTATTAGCTAGCTTTCCTCCTGCACATCTTCGGAAGCTTATTCGTCCAAAGTAGAACCTGAAAACCTCAACTCTCAAACTATTCAAAATTAACTGAGCACCCAAGAGTTTAAGGGGAAAACATAAACTTCGAGTCAGACATAAAACCTGGTATAAATCATAATCTACCATCTCGAACCATTTAGATATCTAGTTTGACCACGTTCCTTAACGGAATGGATTTTCACCTTGCTACCTAAAAATTTATAATAACCATATACTATGCACCTCCATCCAATGGTTAAAAGATAACAATTTAAAATATCATTATGATATGCAAACAAACAAAATATTCTGGATTTCCTATCCCCGTTCATTTGACTATCTGTCTTGTTTATAGTTTCTAGGTTTACTATTAATCTATTAGTTTTCATGAGCTGACTAATAACATGTTTAAAGTTTATGGACTATCTGCCTGGTCTCATAGTTTTCATGGGATCACTAAGACCTATTGGCCCCAGCCAACATCTTCATTCAAGTATTTCATGGGTTCTCCCTGAATCTATTGGTATCTCCAATAACCTCTTTCATATCATAGTTTTCATTGGTTGACTATGAATCTATTGACTTCCATCAATAACTTTATCCGCACATAGTTTTCATGGGATCAATACAAACCTATTAGACCTTGCCAATAACTCTTTCCAAACATAGTTTTCATGGGTTTACAATGAACTTGTCTAAACTGACAATTTCTTTGACCAGTCTTTGGGCATCCAATGTTCAGGCCTACTCGACCTCCTAAATGCAATTCTATTCACAGAGGAGTTAACTCAATTTATATTACTATTAGGTCAATCTAGCTGATTATTCTGCCATTTCTCCCCAAAATACAGTTATGGATCCATTATACAGTGAATATGTTTATAGAAAAAGCAAATATAATTACATAAAAATACCAACATTTATGGTTTAATATCCTTGAAATCATTTCCATATGAATTATGGTTAATCCCTTTAATCCATTATTTTATCAAGGAAAGCTCCTTCAAAAACTCCAAAGTTAAAAGCCACTTCAAAGCACTTTAATATTGCAATGGGTTTTCCTGTAAATGAGACCGGGTTCTTTGTTTTGAAAACTAAGGCTTTCATAACCATAGAACTTACTTTCGAAATTATTAGAATATATCTCTCAAAAGCATTCAAACTTTCTTTTCAAAGCACTTAAACATATGCCGTTCGAAACACTTAAAAATATCTCTTTCGAAAACATCAAAATCTTCCTTTCGAAACCATCAAAATATTCCTTTCGAAAGTATTAAAGCAAAATTTTCCAACTTATAGAAGCATAGCTTCGAAACCATTTGAAAGTGCCTCTTTCAAAACCATTGTTTTAATCTTAAATATAATTTTGGGTCAAAGTGAACATAATCGAAAATAACCCTTTCGAAACCATTAACCTTTAAGCAAAAGAGTTTGGGGGAAAGCAGATGGCTTCAGAACCATCCGTACGAAATCTTTAATCTTTTAAGTAGAACAACTGGAAGAATAACTTCGAAACACCTATCGAAGCCATTGCATTCGAAACCTTTGGTCTAAATGGCTGCTACAACCCTTTCGAAAGCATGGGAAGCGTCTTGTTACATTTATAAAACAAAAACTTGCCTTTCGAACTCATTGAAACTTCAACTATTCAAAAGGTATGAAGATGGCAACAAGGTTTCGATTTGGCTCAACACTACCCTTTCGAAAGATTCTCTTTAGAACATAGTATACGACAACTCATTCGAAAGCTACCATTTAAACAAAAAGTCGGCAGCCCTTCGAAAGTTATTTAAAAGTAATTCAACACTTTCGAAAGCATCCATTAGAAGCAAGGCAAATGACATGTCTTTTGAAAGCAAAACAAAGACCTTCCAAAGCTATTTAAAATGGTTACGACCCCTTTGAAAGCATGGTTTTGACTGTATACCTTCTGCCTTTCTCCAATCCACCATGTACCAAATCTTTAATACCACGTATATTGGTTTTGACTTGGTTGGGATGGAGGTAAGGGGTTGAAAGGTAGCAAAGTAGTAAACAGAAGCAGTGAAGCAGTAAATCTATGCAAAACTATTTTATTACCTTTTTAATTATTGGTTTTCAACTAACCTTTTATTTTTGTAAAAGTTTAATTGGTTGTTGTAAACTTTACCAAAATATTTTCTAAAAGACTGCCGAATTCATCTAGAATTAACCAAAAAAAATTAACAAAGAAGCTTTTACTCTTAACCAAATAATTAAGACATTAATTCCTCCAACTTAATTAATTTAATTCCATAGTAAATCACTTATAAAAAATATCCAAAAAAATAATATTTCACTTTTAATATGTTATCTAACATATGTAAATTTTAGACCCAAAATCCTTTATATAGTAGCCGAATTGAAATTTTAAGCCCAATTATTTATTTCTTCCTTCAAAAATTCATAATAAATTTTTCATGACTCGGATAATTATGAAAATTTAAACACATCTCCAAAATAATCTTTTACATAACATATTAAATCCTCATTACATTCCACACCTAATAAATACAATTTTGGCCTTAAAATCATATAAATCATTTATCAAACATACTTATTTAAATCAAACATATCATGTAGTTCAAGCATATCATCATTAAAATCATCATAAAGGTTTTGAACTTAAAACTCAAAAGAAAATTCTCTTTAAAAAAAGGAGATGGTTTTGATTATTATTCACCTTACTTTGGATAGGAAACTTGAGATTTGATCTTGATTAATCCTTCATTGGTTTGAATCCTACGCTTTAGTTAAATTTTATCTCCCTTTCCCTTAGGTTATGGCTGGCATTAAGCTCCTCTTTTCTTATTTTTTGAATTATGAACATATGAATAAAATAGGAATAAGGGTTTAGTGGTTATGGGTTATAGTGGACGGCTAGTTCCTATAATACCCTTGCCTTGTTCTCTTATTAGTTAACTTATGAAACCCTTTCCATAAACCTATTCTTTTAATTTTTATTCAGTTAAGCACGACCACTATTTAATTTCCAAATCTCAACCTCCTTACCACTCTAATCTTTACATTATTCTATTTAATTTATCTAATTAAATCTCCTGAATAATGTTATCTAAAATTAGAGGTGTTATAGGCTCCCCTCCATAAAGAATTTCATCCTTGAAATTAAGTATGGACTAAATACTAAACATGGCAATCATCTATAACACTCCTAACTGCCATACTAGACTACCTGAGTAGCATCAGTCTATACAAAGCAAATATAGAACATATCCACATAGCAGATCAAGATAAGTATCTTTAATCCTCTCTTTTGTCTCCTAAGTACAGTCTTTCTCATTGTCGCTCTACTAACTTTCACCAACTTGACTGTCTTGTTTCTTAACCTTTTCTCATCTTTCGCTATAACTCGAATGGGTTGTCTAACAAAAGTCAAGTTCGGTTCTACTATTAAATATTCCAACCCTGTCGGAGGGATAGTAGTCTCTAGATCGTGCACATACTTATGAAGATGAGAAATATGAAACATATTTTGGGCTCCTACCACACTGCTTGGTAACTCTACTTCATATGCGAGCTTTCCAATCCTCTCTATAATTAGAAACGAATCAATATATCTCAGCGCCACTTTTTCTAACTTTTTGAATTATACCACCCCCTTCATCAGTGATACTTTAATGAAAACTCTATCTCCGACTAAGAATTCTAGATCTTTATGACTTTTACTTGCATAACTCTTCTATCTAGACTGCGCTTCCTTTATCCTCCCTCGGATCAATTCAATCTTCCATGTCGCCTCTCTAACCAGATCTGGACCAAAGACTACTCTATCTCCATACTCCAACTAACATGCTGGTGATTTGTATGGCCTTCTATACAAAGATTCAAAAAGCACCATTTCCTTACTAGTCTGATAACTGTTATTATAGGAAAACTCCATGAGGTGTAGGTGATCCTCCCAAGATCCACCAAAGTCCAATACACAGGCTCTTAACAAATCCTCGAGTACCTTATTGACTCTCTCTGCCCATCCATCTGAACGTAATACTCAGCTTGAGCTTGGTGCCTAATACATCCCTTATACTCTTCTAGAATTCACTGGTAAACAAAGTTTCTCTATCACCGACTATACTACTAGAATTACATGTAGTCTAACTATGTCCTTTATGGACAACTTAGCTAAAATAGGTGTCGTCCTGGTTGACTTAACTGGAATGAAATGGGCACTCTTGGTCAACCTATCCACTATGAACCATTTAGTTTCTTTTCCTCTATTCGACCTTGGCAACCCATTTATAAAGTCCATGGATATCAAATCTCATTTCCAAACTGGGATCTCCAAAATTTAAAGCAATCCACTCGGACTTTAGATGTTTGGCCTTCAGTTGTTGACAGTTTGTACACTGCCTAACCCATAAGTCAACATCCTTGTTAATACCTTTCCAGTAGAAGCTCCTCTTTATACCTTAATATATCTTGGTTCCACTAGGATGAATCATAAATTTCGATCGATGACGTTCTCTAAGAACTTCTTTCCTCAAGTCCTCAACATTTGGAACATACAATGTCCCTTCTTTCTCAATCATCCCCTCTGGTCTAGACTAAAATCCTTCAGATTATCAATCAACGACCCAACCTCCAACCATCTAATCTTCTCGGCTAATATTGGATCCTCTTTCTTCTTTGAAGCAATCCTATCGATTAATGCAGGTTAAACTTCCAAACATGACAACATGGCGGTGCTCTGACTAGAGCTAGCAGTCGATCCTAACTGCACACTATAAGTAGTCAAAGCTTCTAAATCTTTCCATTCTGCCAACATAGCTAACACCACATTCTGATGTCTTCTGTTAAGAGCGTACGTTGCTTTATTTCCTTTCCCAAGTGTATACTATATACCAAAATCATAAGCTACTAAAAAATCCACCCATATTTTCTGTCTCATTCTTTAAGAGAACAAATATCTTAAGGATTTTTGATCTATGTATAGCTAAAATCTCTCCCCTAAGAGATAATGTCTCCATATCTTCAATGGAAAGATCACCGCAGCCAACTCTAAATTATAAGTAGGATATCTCACGTCATGAAGTCAAAGTTTTCGTGAAGCTAAGCAATGACTTTACCCTTCTGCGTTAACACAGCTTCTAATCCAGTTTCTCATACACCACCAATGCTTAATTTTCGTTTGGAACTACTAACACGGGCACATTGGTCAAAAAATGTTTTAACTCAAGGAATGCTTCCTCACATTTGTCAGACCAAGTAAACTTCATGTCCGTCCGGATTAACATAGTCAAAGGCACTGCTATCCCCGAGAAATTCTTAATGAATCTGCGGTAATAGCTAGAGAGTCCTAGAAAACTGCTAATCTTAGCCACCGTCTCTGGTCTCTTCCAGTTGTTAACAGCTTTGATCTTAACTGGACCGATTGACAAACCCTTCTCTGAAACCACATGACCAAGAAACTTAATCTCTTTCTTCCAAAAATGAGATTTAGAAAACATCGCTTTCAGTTGATGCTACCTCAACATCTCAAGCACTATACTAGATGCTCTTCATGCTCTCTCATCCTTAGAGTATACTACGATGTCATCTATAAACGTCAACACGAACCTATCTAAGCATTCTCAAAAAACTCAATTAATCAAATCCATGAAGAAAGCTGGTGCACTCGTTAACCCGAATGACATTATTAACCGCTCAGACGAACCATACTTAGTCCGAAAATGCTATCAATGAAATATTGTCCTCTACCACCCTTAATTGGTGGAAACATGTCATCAATCCAATTGGGAAAATACCCTAGCTCCACACGAATAATCAAATAAATCATTAATTCTCGATAAAGATACTTATTCTTAATTGTCTTCTCATTCAACACATCCTTAACGACCCATCTGATTTCTTCACGAACAACACTACGACAACACTCCAAGGAGAACTGCTTAGACTAATAAAATTTCTCCCTTCTAGAACCATTAGCTGCATCTTCAATTCCTTCTTCTCGGTTAGTGTCATCCTGCTAGGTGGACTACTTATAGATTCTGCGCCTGGCGTAAGATCTATCCGAAACACAATAGCTTGTTTCGATGGTAGTCCTATCATTGGCTCAAAAATATCCGCAAATTCTCTTGCTACTCGAACTTGACTCGACTCTTCTTCTACGTCCGTAGATCTCAGCAAGCATAAGCACTCCGGTTAGAATCCTCTACTTAGAATATAATTCGGTTATGACTATTAGGGTGTCTTAGTGATATTTTTCTATCTTGGCAAATTATCCTAGCCTCATACTTACCTAACCATTCCATACTCAAAATGATCTTGAAACTTTCGAAATAAAAAACATACAGACTACATGTAAACTTATGTCCTAAAAAATCAAGTTCTAACTGGTCACATCTCATTCCTAAAGTTTCATACCTTCCTATCGGACTTGCAACACTTAAGGAAGTAACAAGTTATGTGGATTCTAAACATAACCTACTAACCGAACACTAAGATATAAATGAATGTGAGCGTGGGTATCAAATAGTACCTTAATTGGTATAACTAAATCAAAAATGTACCTTCCATAACAGTCTTTCATTTCTCAACATCAGTTGGCCTAGCAAACGATTGCCTAATAGCAAATCGCTTGTCGCCCTGATTGGTTCTAAACACTTATTCTTATAACGCCCTATCTAGTCGTAGTTAAAGCACTTCACGCCCTTCTTGTCCACGGCCTTCTTTGCAATAACTTGCCTTTTGACCATCGAAAGTCGACAGCGGACACTACCTTTGTAGTTTAATGTTATGCATTCAATTGACAAAGGCGTAGATTGTTAGAGAAAATTCAAAAGAAAGAACATAGAACAGAGGAAAAAAAATCTCACAGCAAAATTGACAATATATAATATAATAGGGACAGTAGAAACTATCACTCCAAACATAAAGAGTATATCAGAGTTAATAACAAACCTGGGAAAATACTATGATAGATGAATCTTCAGCTCCCCTCACAATCTTCATAGCTTCAAAAATGACCTAGGAAAATACTCGGTCTGACCTGAGCATTACAAATAAATAACACCGGGATCAGTCTGGAAATACCAGCGTACGATTACTCGAATAATGAAGATCGTATAAAAGTTTTGTAAGATCATGCCACTAACGTGGAACGGGTTTTTACCACATCAGAATAACATCGATGCAGGCAAGAGAAGAAATAAATATCGAGAAAACAAATCCAAATACGAATGAGCATAAATAATATTAAAGCAAACTTAAACCAAGTAAAATCCAAACTGGACAAAATGGATAGAACAAGGAAAACAATCCAACTTGATAGAATGGACTAAATAAGATAACAATCCAAACTTGATGGAATGGACTAAATAAGATAACAGTCACTTGATAGAATGGACTAAATAAACACTTAAATGTCGTGGTAAGGAGTTCGCTCTACTAATGTCAATTCAAAGCTAAAATAGATTCAGGGTTCGAATCAGATAAGGAAAGGAAATTTTTCCAACAAATGACTAGGAAGGTGCACCCCTCTTGAAGTGTACCTCTAGTAATATACTTTCGAGATGCTCATTTGTTCTATGACACTTCTCGGGCAATACCAAACCGGACCCTGCCAAATCTTACCGAGTATCTGAATATTTCCACATCTATATGCACAATCGAATCCAAACTAGATGATAATTGAAAATACCCTAATGGGAGCAATCCCACATAGCTTGGCTTCCTCTCGTGCTTTATTTTACTCATTTCCAACAAAGAATAACAACTTTCAATGGAGTAATAAGTTGTCTTAGAATGATGATAATATGTAGCTGAAGTAATCAATAGCTGAGATACCAACTATTGAGGATATAAAATGATCGTATATGGAAATTAAGTCTTGCATACTTATCCCACTCATTGAATTCAAACTTGTACTATTTCTTGGTTAACATTAATACCAGACAAGTCAAAGTAGTGTTTCCTCAAGTCATGTCACATGATTATTCTTGACTTTCGAAATAGCGACAAGTCCACTTCTTCGATGTTTAATGTAATTATACAAATAAACTGTTTCCACATAAGTGGCTTGCTTTGTAGAAATAATTCATTTCCATAAACGATTCAGCCTTTTTCTCTTTAAAAATAAACTGAACTTGTGCTTGATTTTCATATCGGTAAAATACTTTTAGAATTAGTTTCTGATTTTTAAAACGTTAAGAGAATAATTTTTCCCAAGTGCATGACCCCGAAGGCCTAAACCAACATCAGACCAAACATCCAGAAGGTTTCCCAACTTAACATCCCGATAATCGAGTTCCAATTCTTTTTTATAACTTTAAAACAATATTAGTTATTTCGAAAGATAATTAGTCACATTTAAAATTTCTTTTAAATAAACAAATCCATTATTTATAGTAAAATAGATAATGATTTCCAAGTTCATTTACACCAAGGGTAAATCAACTTTAAATTTTTTTATTAATTAATTTTAATAACTTTACAACAATTGATTTAAGCAAATTTATTATATTGGTTAATTTACTTTAATTACTTTTATTAAATCAATTTTTTAAATTTTAAATATCATTACTTACAAAGATTAATTAAATTTAAACAACCATTAGTTAAAATGAACAAGTCTTTCAAACATTATTCATGAAAATGATAAGTAATTTTAAATTCCATCAATTAAAACGATTAATTAAGTTCAAATATTCATAAGTTAATTAGATTAATTAAATTCAAACTTCGTTAGTCAAAATAATTAATCAAAATATAGTTTGCTAAAAATGATTTACTTAATAATAAAACATCATTAATTAAAATGATTTAATTAAATTCCAAATATCATTAGTTAAAAACAATTAATAAAATTTAAAGCAATCTTTAATTTAAATGATTAATAAAATTCAAATACCATTATTAAAATAATACCTTTCAATATCATTAATTAAAATGATTCAATTAAATTCAAAAATCACTGATTAAAATGATCCATTGCTTTGAAATATCAAATAATTATAAGTTTTAATTATCAACAATTAAAATAAATAATTAAACTTAAATAATCATTATTTAAAATGATTAATTACTTTTAAATATCATCAGTTACCACGATTAATTAAGTATAAAATATCATTGGCAAAAATGATATCTAAATCTAAAGATAAACCAATATTAAAATATTATTTATTAAATTGGTTAATTAATCTTAAAATCATTAGTTAAAATGATAAGTTAATTTAAATTATCAATAATCAAAACGATTAATGAATTTTCAATATTCTGTTCAATGGAACTCAAGCTCAAGTTCATGCAATTGGATTTGGGGATGAAATTGAATAAATAACGATATAGCAAATATTTTTATAACCACATTTAATCTATTAAATGAAATATTAGGGTTTTATTTTATTTAACCATCAATTACAACATAATGATGTAAATAAATAATTTATGGTCAACAAACCACTCTTGGGTCTCTCTATAAATTTTCCCTATGAAACAATGGTTATCGATAATACATAGATACTCATATGTGTTTATAATGATTAAATTATAACTCACATTGATTTTCATTTTCAGTGAAACGTCCCGATTTCGGACTAAAACCGAATGGACGTTCGATTTTAGGCTAGATTGTCACTTGCTTCAAATCCAATCAAATCAATTCCATCGCGTAGATCTTGATGACATGAGTCCAACGCAATAACCAGCGTTCGAATCCGATCTTGTATGAGCGAGATATGAATTTTAGAAGCTATTGATAGATTTAAATAAAAAAAATTAACAACTTTGAGCTAATTAAAGAATTACCCCAGGTCACTATTCTTCTTCTTCTCTAGTTAAAACATAGATGTACATAGAGTATCACATCCAAAATCCATAGTTGTGCTGCCACAGATATAGAGCTCCGATGCTCTGTTTTCCAAGCCGATTTCGCCGATAGTCACCTCTCCGAAAACTCCACTCGCCTATACCCAAGATTACAATTCTAGAGCCACCATCATAAACGTGACTTGCTCTAAGATATGTCGCTGACCTACAGGTTTCACCACTAAGAACATGATGCACCCTCCAAGCTTCATGGCTCCAAAGCCCTTCGACGCTAGCAACCCAAAACAAAACTCCATTCGACGAATCGGTGCCCGAAATCGCCACAAACCCAACCCTAGTTCACGCCAAAAAAAGGGCAACGGCCAAAACATGATCGCGAGCTAAACTTGGGTATAGGATAGAAGCTACAAGATTTTTAAAATACATTTCATAATTTTTAGATTAGTAAATTTTTTGTTATTGATTTTTGAGTTCTTGAATTTAAAAAAAAAACTCTGTTGTTTACAAAAGATAAAACATACCCGAAAATTTTAAACTCCAAATAAGGACAACGCGACAAATAGGGATAATGTTTGTGGGCTGATGTTAAGTGTTGACTTATATTTTTGTTATTATTATTTTCAATAAAACATACCCAAAAATTTTGAACTCCAAACGTAGTGTGCCGCTTGGCATTCTATATGTTATACCCCTATTCCAAGCGCAATGAAACTTGTTTTGAGACTTAATTCGATCGTATGTAGAAAATAGGTTTTTGCTCCTAATTATAAAATTAAATTTTCAATATTAATTTCAACATGTTTCCATAATTAAATTTTCAATATTAATTTCAACGTGTTTCCATCTCGCATAACCAAACGATATGTCTAATCGCTACGAAATTCGACGGCGTAATATAATTCACTATTACGGTCGATGAAATCGGTTTCATCAAAATCTGAGGCTGTACCCTAGAAGGCTAATTTCATAGTATAAACATTTAATTATTGGTATTTAAATCCGATTTATTTATATTTAAAAATATATTTACACATCGAATTCACTAATATTATTAATTAACTAAAAGAAGTTAAATAAAATTATTAAATCCATTTAATTCTTATTCGGTTTTCACAACCAAAACATTTAGTTATTCCATGTATTTGAATTATATATTGTTAAATTACAAAATTAAATTATTTCAAATATTCAAAATTAGTTGAACATTTGAAATCAAATAACCAAAAAAATTGGGCCATCGCGTTCTCCTCCTTAAACTAACTTCGTAAAATGTTCCGAACCCTTAAGTTTAAAACTATTAATTAGAATGAGTTATTAAACTTATTAACTTTTCAAAACCAGTGAGCTGGAATAGATTTTAAAATTTCCAAGCCTTTTAAACTCATTCACCTATACCAACTAATTCTCTTCCATTCATTCATTCCAAATTATAACTTGAAAGTCAAGTTTTAGTTATCGAATTTTTCCAAAATTCTTAAAAAAAATTCGAACTCTTAAATTTTTGGTAAATTTTGCCAGCGTCTCCTTTGCGCGGCTTGATCGGTACAACTACAAATGGCCTCAACGGGCTCTAAACCAAATCAAATAAAGCAAAAGCTAAATGGCCTCCCATATCTTAGGCATAAAATCATCAACCAGTTTAAATTTTCTAAATTAATTACGCACCTTTTTACATTCGACTTATATTTTGGCAAGTAATTTATTATCTCTCTACGAACGTAGGTATATAGGAATCAAATAGCAATTTCTTGCATACTTGCACTTATGAAATCAAAAAGAAAATCAAGCTAACACAAAAAATTGATGTAATTCTACATTCAAAAAATAGCATGCTATAAATCCATATGGAATCGACCATCCATATTAATCACTTGTAGGATCGATTTCACCCTAGAGGGGGGTGAATAGGGTGATGCTATCAATTATAAAAATTATTGCGGAAGTTTATATAAAATAATTTCAACACAGATCACAACAGAATAATAGCAGCACAGATATAGTAGAATAACAGAAAATAGAAAACACAGATTTACCCAGATTCGGCGAAACCCTGCCTACGTGATGCCCCCAAGGTTTCTACTAGAAATTGAGTAGTCACACGCTTACACACGTTAACTCGCGACACCCGCTACTGACTAACCTAACTCTACGCTCAAACACTTGCCACAACTCAGCCACTGGGTTGCAAATTCTCAAACTGCGCCACGTAGTTTGCCCCCTAGTCACACGATTAGAAATTACAATGATTTAAGAAAGAAAGTAAAAACGCTTTAAAACAATAAAATAAATAAACCCTAATTTTTAAGATATTAAGGCCCAACTCTATTTTAATAACCGACCCTAAATAATCTTACCACAAACAAAATATTGCCGGCCCTTTTTCCTTTCTTTGCTCTAATAGCCTCGTTCCTTCTTTTGTTTGTTCCTCTTAGCTCTGAAATTAGGGCTTCATGAAGTCGCTGCTTAAATTGATGGTTGGTGCTTCGATTGCTTACTTCAATTGATTCGTTCGTGGCTCCTCCTCCTTGATCGAGTTCGACTTTGATTTGGTATGTAAAATTTTCTTTTGCTTCTTCTGATTTGCTTGCTTGAACTCGATGATTAAATCGCCGATGATGTTACTGTTTATATAGGATTTGAACTCCTATATATTCGTTCGTATACGATCATTTGACTTCATTAATTTATTTATCCCGACCGTATGATTTTGATTGAATGTTTGAGATGATTCCTGACTTTGTCAATTTCGTATATTTGTTGTTTACTTGGTTGAAACAGTTTGATTAATTTCTTGGCCACCACGGCTTGTTTGATTTGTTCCTTTATTCGACACCTTGTTCATCACGGCTCTGACATTTTCTTTGACCAATTGAATTTTTGACTATTATCGTGATTGACTTCGGCCACTTTGATTCTTCTGTGTGAATTAATGACTTTGCTTTTGGCAGTGTTTATTTCTCGACTCTGGCCATTTGTGTTTATTTCCTCGGGTCATTTGTTCGAACTAGCTGTGTCATATTTAACTTGTACCTGCTGTTGCAAGACTTCGGCATTTGACTTGAAGTTGACTTTGTACATGTGTGTTCAAGCCTTTGTTGTCTGCATTTCTTCATTCAAAATGGTTCATGATATTTGTGCGCTGCATATTTTTGCTGAGACAATACTTATACATGTCTCTGGTATCACAATTTCATTCTACTCTGTGCATTCTTCTCTGGCTTGAATTTTGGTTGTTTGCATATTGTCTGACCATTTCCTTTGTGTAGTTCCATGTTGTCTTCAAGTTTGAAATGCTTGTAGGCTTGGAGTCTTTTTACATTTACTTGTACATTGTTTACTTGCATCCTTGATCATTTTTGGGATGTAACTATTTATCCATGATTTCAAACTTGATGTACATCAATAGTTTGGAACTGCTACATTGTTGGTTCATCACTTCGCTCACTGCCTTTGGCTTCTTTGGTCATTGGCTGATCTCAGTTTACTTGTTCACTTTTTTGGAGCATTGTGCACATGTGTCCACATTGATGTATATGCATTTGCCACTGTTTGTTCACTTTGATTCTGCTGTGTTATGTAGTAGCCTAGCTTGTGCACATATGGATCTATATTTAACTGCTTCATCTGGTGGTTGCTGACACTTTGTTGACTTTGGTCATGGTGATTTTGTGTTGATATTTTGACTTCGCTTGAAACTCTGTTACTTCTGGCTTTATTGAATCATCATTGGCATGTATACTTATTTGGTTCATTTATGTTTTATGTGTTTATTCCTTTATGTGGTAGCCGGACTTGATCTTGTTTCATGTTCGCTTGAGTCTGGGTTTGCATAGACTTTGTACGTATTGTACTTGAGTCTGACTTGGAGCATTTTGTTGCTAGTCTTGTGTTCTTCATGGTTCACCTGACTTTTGCTTCACTTGTCATCTGTACAGTTGGATTGCACCTGTGTTGAATCCAGCTTAAAGCTTGGGTTTGACCTTGTGCTGATATTGTGACATTATTTTTATTGCACTTGAGTTGAACCCGACCTTTTGGTTTGACCTGTGTTCACCTGTCCCTGTAATTTTATCAAGTGTATATCACGGTGTGCACGGCCTTGTGGCATGTACAGCGATACACTGTGCATGTCACAAGCTGTTCGTGTATGATGAATTCGAATTTAAACGACGACGAACAACCCAAATAACTGAGGCAAATATTATTTTCAAAACCCACATTTTATTTTATACTGCAAAAATATTTCCTTTTCAATTTTACTGCGTCAATATTTATTTTTGCAGATTGCTCAGATGCTGGATTCAATTTGGAGTGAAGTTGAAGATAAAATATAAGTTGAGTGAATGAGTGATATGCAGTGAGGTCAAATATAAATATGAATCGTGATGTAATCAAAATTTACTGTAATTGAAATCGTATATATATAGTGAGAGCTTTAAATTAGTACTATTCAAAAATTGTAATAAATATTTGTTTGAATAAAATATTCGTTTGAATTCAAATTCTATGTTATTTATTTTATTCATCAAATATTTATTTAATCTATGAAAAATAAAATAGTACATTAACAAATACATTTAAATGAATATATATATATATATGTTTATTATCGTCAAACAAAAATCATATACTCACATATTCAACAATCTCCCCTTTTTGATGATAACAAACATATATTTAAGATTTTGAATTTGTTAAATGTATTTGATCATTCAATTTGCTCCCCCTGTTTGAATGCTTCCTCTCTATACAAAGCTCCCCCTTTATATATGCATACAATTAAAAATATGCAAATGAGCCTAGATGCAAATAGAAAATATTTGACCTTCTTAACTTTTCTCTTCCCCTTTTGTTATCAGCAAAAGAGTAACAGTGACAGAAAAATTGAGATAAAGTGATAGATATTAATACAACATTAAAACTCAATCGAATATAAAAATTAAATTTCAATAAAAAATCAAACAAAAATCATAAATACCCTATTGGGCGCATATTCCACTTATAAAATGATGGGAATGATGTCATCATATAAAACCATACAATTTTGTCTATTTATGGTATATTTATATTAGGAATTTGAATATATACCAACCATGCATAACTGTTAGGACTTTTAAATGAGATTAGTAGTATTCCAATTTTATTTAAAAAAAAAATGAATTCAAGTATCTACTAACCACGCATAACCGTGAGGACTTTTAAATGGGATTAGAATCAACTTGTTTATTTAAAAAATCAATTTTGATATGCGTTCCATACATGCATAACCGTGAGGACTTTTAAATGAGCATGGAAGCACATAACAAATTCCAAGTAATTCGCCCATGCATAACCTTGAGGACTTTTAAATGAGAGTGAATACTTTGGATTTATTATTATTATTATTATTTAAAAACATATAAAATGAAAAACGAACGAATCCTGTTTAAAGTACCACATATCGACAAACTATATTGAATTTTGATGAGTGATGGTCGTTAGAAATGTGATAGAAATAGAGATGGTCATGGAATTTTTACCAACAAAAAGTTTTAAAACTCTTATTTAAATTTCTAAAGAAATTTAGTAATTATACCGTCTCAAATCATAATATATGATAAGTATCAACATTCATCACTATTTCAATCACTATTTATCTTTTTGATAATTAGTAGGGAGTCAGATTAGTCAATGTAATAATTTAAAAATTAAATTCAAAAATTATTATAAAATCAATTTTTCTAAAAACGACCAATCTGAAAACAAGGTCAAAGATGATTTTCTAGAAGGGGTTTTATGAGAAAAATTTCGGCTATTTGAAAATTATTTGAAATGAAAAATGTGCAGATATTTTCTTTGAAAAACGATGCAGTTACTAAATGTCTCAACAAAAATCACGTTCCACTAGTAATTTTTCAATCAACTAGATTACCAGTGTAATCTGCATCTGAATTTCTCTTTCACTCAAATTTATCATTGGTTGAATGTTACAGACCAGATCATGAGTTGTGCAACAAAATATCTCAAAGACATTTTTATTAACTTTTTAAATGAAATTCTCTTGAATTTGAATTGAAGCCGTGTAAATAATCAAAAACCGTGAATATAGAGTTGGCCGTAAAATAACCAAATGTATTATCATCCAATAAAACACTATTATTAATCCAAACTAATATATATGAAGTAACTCAAAGATTCTACAGATTTTATTGTGTTCTTGGCATAAGAATATAATTGGCCAACAATTTTGAATAAGTCAGAATCAAAATCATCATTATTTCATCATCACATTATTGGCTGATTTAACTCAGAATACGGTGCAGATTATCACATTTAATATATCGTTCAAATAAATATACCATTACCTGCTTTACCTTTACGATAATTTTTTGTTTTTGTCCATTGTGATTCTGTCACCTTTATACTAGGCTAAGGAACTTTGCTTTGTTTCCCGTTGTGTTTCTGGAACAGCCAGAATTCAGATAACACTGTTGTTGTTCCTTAGTCTGCCACCACTCCTACACGATAAAAGATTTTTGTGACCTATTTGTTTTTATAGGTCCATGATTGTTAGTGGCAGAATATTTTGAATAATTTTGCGGAGACCCAAAACTATTTATATATGTTCCTTTCGGCACCCAGATTTGTTTAACTTTGAGAGATTTTTATATTTGTGCATTTTGGAACCCAAATTGGAATGGTTTTTACGTGTTTGGGTCTATACCAACAATTATTTTGATTGTTTCCAAATTTTCTTCAAATTGAGCATGTTGAATTGACTTGATTAATTTTTCTTTTAACATGTTCAGATTGATTATATCCAAGTCCTTGTCTAACTGTATTAACAGTTTGTTTCCCTAAGAGCATATTCAACGATTTTTCACTTTTGGAAAATTTATCTAAAGTCATTGGCAGTTGTTGGACTTGTGCTTTGAGAGATTCATTTTCGTTCAATAATTATGTGCACTTTTTAATAAAGTTCTCTCTCTTAGTATTTTCACTCTCTTTCAAATTCATAATTTCATTTTCAAGTGATTTTATATTAATTTCTGATTTTGTAATTTCTTCTTCAAATGTTGGACACTTATCACACTTAGGGATCCTACTTTGATAGGTTTTAACTAATTGGTCAAGTTGTTTATTTAAATCTATCAAAGTATCTTTTTCTGATTCAAGTTTGGCATACTTCTCCCTAAGTGGTTCAAAATAGCCATTTACTTCGTGGAAATATATAAGTAATTCTGAGTGAGTGAGTTTTGATACCTCGCTTGGCTCGTCATCGTCGCTATCAGTTATATTACCTTGAAGGCACATATCTGCTTTCTCACTCTCACTCCTAGTACTTTGATTATCTTCATCACTTGTATTCCACATGGCTGCAAAATTTATCCTTTTTATTTCTTTTCAAAGTCGTGTCGGTTTTGAGGACAATTGGGCTTGACGTGTCCGGGTTGGTTGCACTTGTGACAGATGATCTTCTGCTCGTCTGAGTTGTCTAGTGCGTTGACTATTATGTTTTTCAATTTTTGATTTAGAGCTAGATTTTCGTATTTGTAATTCCACCTTTTGAATTTCTTTATTATCAGCTCCAATTCTGCTGCTCCATCATCATCATCATCACCATCACTTTCTTCCTTGAATTTCATTTTTAGCTCATAAGTGGTGAGATTTTCGATGAGTTCTTCAACTATGATCTGTTTTAAATCTTTTGATTCTTGAATGGCAGTCACTTTTGATTTAAAACTTCATGAAAGGACTTTGAGGATTTTTTGGACTATCTTTAATTCTGCGTATGATTTTCCAAGAGCCTTTGATTTGTATATGATATTGGAAAGTCGTCTGTACAATTCTTTGAAATTTACTTCCTTTGCCATTGTAAAATTCTCGTATTCGCTACTCAGCATGGCAAGACGAGATTCTTTGACTTGAGATGTTCTTCATGAGTCACTTTGAGTGTAGCCATATTTTATGCGCAGTTAGACAATGTGAGATACGATTAAATTCAAATTGATCCAATGAACAGGTGATAGAATTCATAGCTTTAGATTTAGCATTAGAATTTTGTATTTTATTTTTTAGTTCTGTCAATTGATCCATCGGTTTATCTATTTTCTGATTATCTACAATTATAGTTGGCGCTCTACAACCTGTCCCAACAATATTCCAATCGTTAATGGTTTTCAAAAAAATCTTCATTCTATTTTTCCAGTAAGCGTATTCACCATTGAACATTGGTGGTCTAACTATGGACTGACCCTTAGCAAAAGCATTATTATAAGAAGCCATTTTAAAAATTCAACATTTTAAAACAAAAATTGATTTTAAAAAAAAATCAAATTTTTTAAAGACAAAAGCTGACTTCTATTCCTAGCTCTGATACCACTTGTAGGATCGATTTCACCCTAGAGAAGGGGTGAATAGGGTGATGCTATCAATTATAAAAGTTATTGCAGAAGTTTACCTATAATAATTTCAACACAGATCGCAGCAGAATAATAGCAGCACAGGTATAGCAGAATAACAGAAAATAGAACACACAGATTTACCCAACTTCGGCAAAACCCTGCCTACGTGCTGCCCCCAAGGTTTCTACTAGAAATTAAGTAGTCACATGCTTTTACATGTAAACTCGCGACACCCGCTACTGGCTAACCTAAATCTACGCTCAAAACCTTGTCATAACTCAGCCACTGAGTTGCGAATTCTCAAAATACACCACTTAGTTTGTCCCCTAGTCACACGACTAGAATTACAATGATTTAAGAAAGAAATTAAAAACACTTTAAAATAATAAAATAAATAAACCCTAATTTTTAAGATATTAAGGCCCAACTCTATTTTAATAACCGGCCCTAAATAATCTTATCACAAACAAAATATTGCTGGCCCTTTTTCTTTTCTTTGCTCTAATGGCCTTATTCCTTCCTCCATTCGTTCCTCTTAGCTCTGAAATTAGGGCTTTGTGAAGTCGCCGCTTCAATTGATGGTTGGTGCTTCGATTTCTTACTTCAATTGATTCGTTCGCGGGTCCTCCTCGTTGATCGAGTTTGACTTTAATTTGGTATGTAAATTTTTCTTTCGCTTCTTCTAATTTGCTTGCTTGAACTCGATAATTAAATTGCCGATAATGTTACTGTTTATATAGGATTTAAAATCCTATATATTCATTTGTATATGATCATTTGACTTCATCAATTTATTTATCTCGGCCGTATAATTTTGATTGAATGTTTGAGATGATTCCTGACTTTGTCAATTTCATATATTTGTTGTTTACTTGGTTGACACGGTTTGATTAATTTCTTGGCCACCACGGCTTGTTTGATTTGTTCCTTTGTTCGACACCTTGTTCATCACGGCTCCGACATTTTCTTTGAACAGTTGAATTTTTGACTGTTGTCGTGATTGACTTCGGCCACTTTGATTCTTCTGTGTGAACTTATGACTTTGCTTTTGGAAGTGTTTAATTCTCGACTCTGGCCATTTGTGTTTATTTCCTCTGGTCATTTGTTCAAACTAGCAGTGTCATATTTAACTTGTAACTATTGTTGCATGACTTCGGCATTTGACTTGAAATTGACTTTGTACATGTGTGTTCAAGCCCCTGTTGTCTGCATTACTTGATTCGAAGTGGTTCATGATATTTGTGCGCTGCATAATTTTGCTGAGACAATACTTATACATGTCTCTGGTATCATAATTTCATTCTACTCTGTGCATTCTTCTCGGGCTTGAATTTTGGTTGTATGCATATTTCCTGACCATTCCCTTTGTGTAGTTTCATGTCGTCATCAAGTTTGAAATGCTTGTAGGCTTCGAGTCTTTGTACATTTACTTGTACATTGTTTACTTACATCCTTGATCATTTTTGGGATGTAACTATTTATCCATGATTTCGAACTTGCTGCATATCAATAGTTTGGAACTGCTATATTGTTGGTTCATCACTTCGTTCACTGCCTTTGGCTTCTTTGGTCATTGGCTGATCTCGGTTGACTTGTTCACTTTGTTGTAGCATTGTGTACATGTGTCCACATTGATGTATATGCATTTGCCACTGTTTGTTCACTTTGATTCTACTGTGTTATGTAGTAGCCTAACTTGTGCACGTATGGTTCTATATTTAACTGCTTCATTTGGTGGTTGCTGACACTTTGTTGACTTCGATCATGGTGATTTTGTGTTGATATTTTGACTTCGCTTGAAACTCTGTTACTTCTGGCTTCACTGAATCTTCATTGGCATGTATACTTATTTGGTTCATTGATGTTTTATGTGTTTATTCCTTTATATGGTAGCCGAACTTGATCTTATTTCATGCTGGCTTGAGTCTGGGTTTGCATAGACTTTGTACATATTGTACTTGAGTCTGACTTGGAGCATTTTGTTGCTAGTCTTGTGTTTTTCATGGTTCACCTAACTTTTGCTTCACTTGTCGTCTGTACAGTTGGATTGCATCTGCGTTGAATCCAGCTTAAAGCTCGAGTTTGACTTTGTGCTGATATTGTGACTTTATTTTAATTGCACTTGAGTTGTACCCGGCATTTTGGTTTTGACCTATGCTCACCTGTCACTGTAATTTTATCAAGTATATATATCAGTGTGTACGGCCTTATGGCATGTATAGCGATACACTGTGCATGGCACAAGCTGTTCGTGTATGATGAATTCGAATTTAAATGATGACGAACAACCCAAATAACTGAGGCAAATATTGTTTTCAAAATCTACATTTTATTTTATAGTGCAAAAATATTTCCTTTTCAATTTTAATACGTCAATATTTATTTTTGCAGATTGCTCAGATGCTGGATTCAATTTGGAGAGAAGTTGAAGATAAAATACGAGTTGAGTGAATGAGTGATATGTAATGAGGTCAAATGTAAATGTGAATCGTGATGTAATCAAAATTATACTGTAACTGAAATTGTATATATATAGTGAGAGCTTGAAATTTGTACTATTCGAAAATTGTAATAAATATTTGTTTGAATAAAATATCCGTTTGAATTCAAATTATGTGTTATTTATTTTATTCATCAAATATTTATTTAATCTATGAAAAATGAAATAGTACATTAATAAATACATTTAAATGAATATATATATGTTTATTATCATCTAACAAAAATCAAATACTCACATACTCAACACAATCATATGCGACAAACAAGAGGGTATTTTATAATAGATGTTGTGCGTTCAATTCTTTCAAACGACAATTTAGATCTAAATACCCGGGTTTTTCAATTCAAATTTTATTTTCAAATTTCTCAAACAAGAAAAATCAAAGGTCAAAATCAAAATGATGAGGAGGCGGTTCCTCTAAATAAATTATGATGAAACTCTAGAATCAAAATGACATGGAGCATCCAGTGGTATTTTGGTTCCTTCAAAAACATTAACTACAATGGATAAATATTACTACTTTCCAAGAATCTTCAAAATCTCCTTTTTCAAAATCATCAGGATTTAGATCTTAATAAAAACAATTAAAGATCTCTTATCTATAAATTTAAACTTTATAGACCATCGTATATGAAATCACACAGCCAATCAATTCAATTAAACCAAATCAGTTAATCAAATTCCGTGAAGGAATAAACCAACACTAGTTATCAATCAAATCCTATAAGTAAAAACTTATTACTTAACACTGTTTTAAAATGTCAAGTGATAATCAAACAAATCTTAACTTAGGTTCAAAACTTTCTTAATTATCCAAAAATATGGATAATTATCTAAGCGCACCAGTTTTACTCGTTAGCCTTTGGTTATTGCTTAGAAGATTACCCAAACTTACGCGGACAAAATTGAAAGTTATGCTTTATAATTTATTAATTTCTTATTTACATTAATTTATAATTCATTTATATCTTCACTTAGTGTTTTATTCAATATTAAAATTATGTATGAATTATTTTACGAATTCTCACCAAATTTTTCAAAAATATTTTATAAAATTATTTCTTTATAAAACATCAAATCATAACTTATTTCCTATTATTTACTTTTTCAAAGATCAAGATGGAGATCAAATTAAATTATGGTTTCCTAAAACCGAGTCAACTAATTAACCCTCTTTTAACTTAGAGTGTTACAACTAATAATTTTTATGGGTTGACCTAATCAATAAATAGTTTACACTAATTGGATGTTTTTAAACAGGTATGTGGTTTTAATAAAATAATGTTTATCCAAACCTTCCTTTTTAATTTAACCCAATTTAAACCTGAAAAATTCCCGGATTTTAGCCAAATTTAATTTGGCGATTCATTTGAATTTTGGAATTAAATTGTGAATTTATTGGTAATTAATTTTAAATTTTGGATTTAACGATGAATTAATTGGAAAAAATTCTAGAATAATTAAAGATATGTATTTTAAATAGAATTTTTTATTTAGGATTCGATGACAAGTATTATATAAATAAATAGGATTTAAAATTTTTATTTTAAAGTTAATAAAAGTTTGTTTTCTAATTTTAATCTATATAGAAGTTAATGATTTGAGATTAATATAATAATTTTCAAAAAGGGTATTTTAAGTTAAAATTCATGTATAAATATATGTGATCACTTATTAATGTATAATTTGATTTCAAATCATTTTCTTAAGGTTATTTAAAAAGTATATAAACATTTAAACATATGTTAAGATATAAAAAAATACTTAAAAGGTTTAAAAACATTTAAAAATATAAGAATATGATACATAATTTATGCTAACACAAGGTTTAAAATAAAGGTCCAAAAAAAAATTTATAAAATAAATTAGAGTAAGGATATAAACAAAAAATGTTATTTTTAACAAATGTAAGCCTATGATAATGCAATTAACATGCGTAAGATTAACATATCTTGAGATTAACAGGTGGCATAGATTTTATTTCTTTTGATTTAAATTTGAGATATAAAATGTTTAAAGAAGAAACCTGGCAATTATTTTCCGGTGCAAAATATCTCTTTCTTAATTTCTTTATTCTTTCTAAACTAAAAACCAAAACCTGGAAAATAAAATGAAAACCAGAAGAGAAACAAATCCAATCCAACAGTAGTTTCAAATCTTTAAACTTGAAGCTTCAAACCTAAGCAAGATCAACTCTAGCATAATCAAAACCTGATCCAAGTGCAAAGATCAGATTCAAACTTCAACAACAAAGTTGCAGATAAAAACCAGTTCCAGTTTCAAATAAAAGGAAAAAAGTAACTAGGCTCCCCTGTTCAAAATACATGTGAGTAATTGCACTTCTAAAACCTAAGATCTGTTTGAATTTTTGGTTTGCATGTGATCATTCTGGAAGTTATGAATTAAAAAAATGCTTGTATGGTTATTGTTATATGCCTGTATGTACATATATACTTTGTGTACATATTTTGAAATAGGTAAGAATGCCTCTGTTAAAATTTACAGGTTTTAATCTAGTTCAAAATTCAGTTCCACTTTCCCTGATCTTCTACAGTTTGTAATGTTAAAACAAATGGGTTTAAAATTACCGTAACTTAATTACAAAATATATTTCCAAGAAAATATGAGATAGTTCTGAGTGGAAGAAGAAATATAGTGAAAATTCAAAACCTATCCATTTTTCAACCTGCATGGACTCAAGATTCATTTACATCATCCAAATCAATTTCAAAAACAATGATTTTTAAAACTAAAATCAAGATTTTTAGTTTGAATTGAGTTAATTTTTGCAAAATGAATGGAAATTAGTTTATGGCGAAGTTCTGGTGATTGGTGTGCTATTGGGTGTCGAGGTTGCTTCCAAAGGTGATTGGGTGGTCATCGAACTCGAGAAAAATGCGCGATGAATTTATAATCCATCGTGGATGGTGATTAGAGTCAATTTAGGGTTTAAGCCTAGAATTTTGTTAGCGATAGAAAATTGATCGCCGCATCATCGTCATTACATCGAATCGCACCGAAGGTGGTGGAATAGAAGGAGGGAAGCGAGGCGAGGGTTCAGGTGAGTGGACGTGGTCTCCGGTGTCAGAGAGAGGTGATGTGAGGTATTTTAGATGATCAGTTTTCTTCCTGATGGTCTCGAATTTTCTCGATTTTGATTTATGGATGATTTTTGTAAAGTTGGTTGCTTGAATCGATTTTGATGATCGTTGACGATGCTCTGGTGGCTGCGGCATTGATCGAAGAGGAATCTGACAATTGTGCACGTGCACGAGATATGGGTTCATACATACGTTTTGGGGAAGAAGCAGTTTTATCGGGTTCAACTCGGGGGTTTTTGCGAGAAAACTCGAAGCAAATGAATGGTGGAAGGAAACCCGAAGTAAGGATTGGGAAAATCAGGAAATGGCCCAGGGTTTGAGTGATTGAATAAACGTAAGACAATTTTAAAGTTTTAAAATTTAAACCAGTTTTAAAGTTTTAAAATTTAAACAATTTTTAGCAAAATTTTCAGATTTTAAATTTTTAAGCTAAATGTTTTAAGATTGATTTGTTTTTAAAGTAATATATATTAGGTTAATTATATAATTAATTCCTAAATTAGATTTAAAGATTAATTAGATAAAAAGATTTATCTTTAATTGATTAATGTCATTTATTAATGTTTAATTAATATGAGCAATTAAAGAGTAGTTAATTACTTAATTTAGGATAAATTACTTAATGTAATTAATTAAGAATAATTAATTAAGGGTTAATTAAAATAAGTAATTAAAGGTTAATAAATTATTGATTAAAGGCTAATTCATTAAAGTAATTAATTAAAGGATAAATTAATTAATTAAGATTAATTAATGCAAGTAATTAAAATTAATTAATTACATAAAGATAATTACTTAATGAAAGTAATTAAGGATGATTAATTAATGATTAAAGTTAATTAATCGAGTATTTAAAAATAATAATTACTCAATGTAATTAATATGTGATTTATTAATAAAAGAGATTAGGGATAATAACTTATTGAAATAAATTAAGGATAACTAATTAAGGGCTAATTAATTAATGTGATTAGTTAATTAAAGGTTTATTAATTAATGAAGGTCATTAAGGAATGATAATTAATTGAGGAATAATTAATTAATTAAGGATAAATTAATCAATGGATAATAAATTAATTAAAGGATAATCATTTAATGACTAAAGGTTGATTAATTAATAATTAAAGGTTAATTAATTTATTATTAATGGTTAATTAATAAATGATTAAAGAATAATTAATCAAATAATTTGTAATTAATTAATGTTAATTAATCTGGATTAGTGATAAACCTAGTTTCAATAAATCAGATGATTAATCAACTTCACTTATGGATGTTTGGATTCTATTGAATGTTTGGATTGTTTGACATCCCTGATGTGTGATGCTTTATGATATAAATTATTTTTATTTGAGCTCTGATGAATGTAATTTATTTATCAGCGATGAATGTAATTTATCTATGATAAATTTATATTATTTATCTGTGAATCTATGAATGAAGATAAGCGTTATAGATTATATCGCTTACGGATATTGTTGTGCTTGAATCTGTGATAATTGATGATGTTGCACTATTGTGTAAAACCCTTGGACTACACCATACACACACAAATATGGATTGCTCAAGGAAATTGGTTAAGTCACAGATTTTTGAAATGGTTTTAATGTTGAATTTTGAATCCAAATGGTTTTGGAAATCTGATTGGGTTAAATATGAAAAGCTTTTGAAAAGGAGTTTTAAAGATAAAAGTTATTTTGGATAACTTGATAAAGTTTTGAAATTTAAAATAGTTCGATTTGAATTCAAGATTTGATATTGAATTCTATGTTTGAAAATTATGGTTTAAAAAGGTTCATATGGGTTTTAAACCATTTTAAAAGTATTATTTTTGTAAATTTAAATTCTACCCAAGTTTATAATTGAAAGGCTTTAACTTGAACAAATGTAATCGGATTTTCCCGAAACGAAAACTCTTTCTTTTCAAATAATAATAGCTTTCATATAAAGAAAGGATTTCCAATTTGTATTGAAAGGATTTCAAGTTGGAAATGAAATTGTTTTGAAAGCTATAAATGAATCTTTGTGAAAGATTGTTGAACCTTGTTTTGAAATTGAAGAGGATTTAAAAGGTGTATTTTTATATAAAAGATTTGAAATGAAAATTGTTTCTAAAAGCTATGAATCTTTGGAAATGGCTTTGAAAGCTATGAATTGAGTCTTTGATTTAAAGATTGGATGAGTTAATCCAATTTGAAGGGAAATTGTTTAGAAAGGCTACGAATGAATCTTTGTGAAAGATTGATCAACTTTGTGAAGTGTATCTTTTTGTTTTAAGATTTGAAAATGGTAATTTGTTTAAACCATTTTAAGAAAGGTTTTGGGCTTTAAGTTGTGACTTAACTAAGATTCCAATATCCATAAGTTTTTAAATTGAGCGCTCGTTATTCGGTTTAGCCGGGAGATGACTTTGTATCATATAACCAATTTTGAATAATGATACGACATTATGGATAGCATTTGAAGACCGGTGGTGAAGATCGGATATTTTCAAAAGCAAAAGGATAACTCGTCGAATGTCTCTGCACCGGCTGATCCCCGACATAGAGATTTGATCACCATTCGTGATAAGGAGTTTGGACTTGATTAAGGATTATCCGAATTTGCAAGGGCTTCTTTGTGAAGTGCCTTCGGTTCGGTTCGGTTCGAACCTGGAATAGACTTGTATGAATGTGTGTCTGACATTACACTGTGAGATGTAAAGCTGGTTTCTATCAAATACATTTTTGTTTGGTGGTGGAGAATTTATTCCCTTAGCTTAACAACCTTCTATAAGACGTACGAGCTCAGAGGTTATGTAGTTGATGGTTACTAGTAATACATTCCCAATTTGGTAATGTGCCATACGAAGTGCTGCTGATCATTTGCTGATCGAAGCATGGCTTTTGTGTAAAGCGTAACTTTATGGACGAGACTACATCAGGACCTCACAGCAGAAATGGTCGAAATAGGAAGAATGCAGCAAGGTTATTTAGGGGTCGCGCCCCTAGGGTATGTCCATTTCTTTTGGAAAAGGGTGTTATCATGGTATGGAGCCTAGATACTTAACTCATGTGGTCACTGCAAATTTATTACTTTGTGGTTGTTTCTTTGTGGTCAAGGATCCTCGGATAAAGGTCGCAAACGACCGAGGATGGCATACTTGTAGGTGTTACTTCCGGGCAGGGGTAACCTGGCCTTGCGTTGGCAGAGAGCTGATTAAGTTCTCGGGGAGTCCCTCCAGAGTCGTACCCATGTGGCAATAGGAAGTTCCTTAGCCTGACCATTTGTTGGAAATCCAAAGAAACAATATGCGCCCTGTATGGTTTTAGTTGTATAACCTGCCATGGAATGTGGTTGTAACCTGCTACTGATTGTAGCTATAGTATGCATACAATAATGGCTGTATGCTGGCTAAGATTAATATTATACTTTCGAACGGTTTTATGCACTATGCATTAATAATAATATCAAAAGGTTTTTACGTATCAAGCATGTTTGACTATTATAAGGAGAAATCTCCTCCAATTTTGCGTTTGCATTGCGTGTGCGGTAGGAGGCCTTATGATATTTTAATTTTCTAAAAAGCATCGCAGATTTCTTTTAAAACTTTGTTGTTTTGCTTTTGTTAAAGAATAATTGTTTTTGTTTGCTCACACCAGTCCCATGGCTGAGCTGGAGTTAATTATTCCCTTTTTAAACTCTGGGTGCCCACAATTTTCCACATGGTCAGTGTAGAGATAGGATTTTCAGATAATCAAATTGTAGGTGTAGATTCGATAGCCTTCGGTCTTTGGGATCTTCTTAAATATTTGGATGACTGGCCTTGCTTAATGCATCGATGATGGTGGTTCAAGCGTTTGGTTCAAGCTATCTTTGGAGATGGATTGCAGGACGGTGTTGGATTCTTTTGGAGATTCTATTGGAGTTATCTTTCAGCTATCGATGGTTGCAAAGTCTAGACCATAGTGCTATTCTTTCGCAGTACCTTGTAGCTCTGATATTATTGATTAATTCTTGTTGTATCATTATTGTAATTCAATGTTGTATATCAATGATATTATTCATTTATTCCGTTGTGTTGTTATACTTAATGTGTTATAAGCTCCAGCAAATCGGATTCGAACATTTGGATCTGCAGCATTCGAATACGAGTGAAGTATGGATACAGATATTCGAACGCAAAAATCCGGGTCGTCGCATTTGGTATTAGAGCTAAATGTGGAACTTTAGCTTTTGAAGTATAACACATTAGGTAACTCATTAGAGATAGGGTGAAGTATACCCTAGAATGAGTGTATCCCTAAGATACCCATCTGTGTGCCTCAGTAAATTCTCTTACTATCCATTGATAGTGAGTATGAGTGCAAGAAGAGGACGAGATAGAGGATAGGGAAGTACCACTACAAACAGTCAATTCCCTGCAACAACAAGGAAACAACTCTTCTCAATCTCCTTTGATTTAATTTCAATTCTTTGATGGCTTCGTGGCAGCTCGAGGGAGAAGCTTTGGTATGGTGGCCTTATGAATCATTATAGAAAGGGTTCTCAATTCATATTCTCTTCATCAGATTCTTATCAGCTTTTCGTTTTTAACTCTAATGAATTTGAAATTCTATTTAAAATAATTTGGTTAATAAAATATGAAGTTAGATTAAAATGTATCGATAAAACGATTTTGGTTAAAACCAAACTTTGGAAAGTTTTGTTGTGATTTCTTACGAGGATCAAAGTCCGAAGAGGGACAAGTTAGCGTATACTTTGGGATATTCCAACCTGGATTGAGTATCCATTATCTGTTCTCTTGGGTCCAGATATATTCTACGAATGGTCAGTTATCCCTTCGAACTAACCGATGCCCCTGCTTATTTCGTAGATCTGATGACCCGAGTATCTTGTGTAGTTTTCAATGAATTCATTCACGTATCTGTTAATGATATTCTGATTTGGGGAGCCAAATACAGAATAGATATTCAATTTAATCTGGTAAAACATTCTCCATCTGTTCTTTGTTGTCTTCCTGTCTAGCGAATTTTGGGGACGAAAATTTCTTAAGGGGGGAATCTATAACATTCTTGGATTTTAGCCAAATTTAATTTGGTGACTCATTTAAATTTGGGAATTAAATTGTGAATTTATTGGTAATTAATTTTAAATTTTGGATTTAATGATGAGTTAATTGGAAAAAAATTCCAAAATGAATAAAGATATGTATTTTAAATAGAATTTTTTATTTAGGATTCAATGATAAGTATTTTATAAATAAATAGGATTTAAAATTTTTATTTTAAAGTTAATAAAAGTTTTTTTCTTCTAATTTTAATCTATATAGAAGTTATTGATTTGAGATTAATATAATAATATTCAAATAGCTATTTTAAGTTAAAATTCATGTATAAATATATAAGATCGCTTATTAATGTATAATTTGATTTCAAATCATTTTCTTAAGGTTATTTAAAAAGTATACAAACATTTAAACATATGTTAAGATATAAAAAATAAATACTTAAGGGTTTAAAAACATTTAAAAATATAAAAATATGATGCATAATTTATGCTAACACTAGGTTTAAAATAAAGGTCCAAAACAAAAATTTTGTAAAATAAATTAGAGTAAGGATATAAACATAAAAATGTTGTTTTTAAAAAATGTAAGCTTGAGATTATGCAATTAACATGTGTAAGATTAACATATCTTGAGATTAACAAGGGGCATAGCTTTTATTTCTTTTGATTTGAATTTGAGATATAAAATGTTTAAAGAAGAAACCTGGCCATTCTTTTCTAGTGCAAATGCTCTCTTTCTCAAATTCTTTCTTCTTTCTAAACTAAAAACAAAACCTGGAAAATAAAATGAAAACTAAAAGAGAAATAAATCAAATTCAACCGTAGTTTCAAATCTTTAAACCTAAAGCTTCAAACCTAAGCAAGATCAACTCAAGCAAAATCAAAACCTGATCCAAATGCAAAGATCAGGTTCAAACATCAAAAATAAAGTTGTAGATCAAAACTAGTTTCAGTTTCAAATAAAAGAGAAAAAGAAACACCAAGCACCTCTGTTCAAAATACAGGTGATTAAAATCACTTCTAAAACCTAAGATTTGTTTGAATTTTTGGTTTGCATGTGATCATTCTTGAAGTTATGAATTAAATTTTTTTTGTATGGTTATGGTTATATGCATGTATGTATATATACACACTTTGTGTACATATCTAGAAACAGGCAAGAATGGCTTTGTTAAAATTTAAAGGTTTTAATCTAGTTCAAAATTCAATTCCACTTTTCTTGATCTTCTATAATTTGTAATGTTAAAACAAAATGGGTTTAAAATTACCATAACTTAATTATAAAATATATTTACAAGAAAATATGAGATGGTTCTGACTAGAAGAAGAAGTACAGTGAAAATTCAAAACCTATCCAATTTTCAACCTGCATGGATTCAAGATTCATTTACATCATCCAAATTAATTTCGAAAACAATGATTTTTAAAACTAAAATCAGGATTTTTAGTTTTGAATTGAGGAAGTATTTGCAAAATGAACGGAAATTAGTTTATGGTGAAGTTCTGGTGATTGGCGAGCTATTGGACGTCGGGTTGCTTCCAGAGGTGATAGAGTGGTCGTCGAACTCGAGAAAAATGCATGATGAATTTATAATCCATCATGGATGGTGATCGGAGTCGATCTAGGGTTTAAGCCCAGATTATTGTTAGCGATAGAAAATTGATCACCGCATCATCGTCACTACATCGGGTCACACCGGAGGCAGTGGAATAGAAGGAGGGAAGCGAGGCGAGGGTTCAAGCGAGTTGACGTGGTCTCCGGCGTCGGAGAGAGGTGATGTGAGGTGTTTTAGATGATCAGTTTTCTTCCTGATGGTCTCACATTTGCTCGATTTTGATTTGAGGATGATTTCATAAATTTGGCTGCTCGAATCGATTTTGGTGATCGTCGACGATGCTCTGGTGGCCGCGGCATTGATCGGAGACGGCTCTGGCAATTGTGCATGTGCACGAGATATGGGTTCGTACATAGGTTTTTGGGGAAGAAGCAATTTTATCGGGTTCGACTCGGGGGGTTTTGCCAGAAAAATTTAAGCAAATAAATGGTTAGGAGAAACCCAAAGTAAGGATTGGGAAAATAAGGTAATGGCCTGGGGTTTGAGTGATTGAATGAACATAAGATAGTTTTAAAGTTCTAAAATATAAACCAGTTTTAAAGTTTTAAAATTTAAACAAGTTTTTAACAAAATTTTCAAAGTTTAAATATTTAAGATAAATATTTTAAGATTGATTTGTTTCTAGGGTAATATATAATTAATTCCTAAATAATATTTAATCATTAATAAGATAAAAAGGTTTATCTTTAATTAATTAATGTGATTTATTAATGTTTAATTAATATGAGTAATTGAAGAGTAGTTAATTACTTAATTTAGGATTTATTACTTGATGTAATTAATTAAGAATAATTAATTAAGGGTTAATTAAAATAATTAATTAAAGGTTAATAAATTAATAATTATAGGTTAATTCATTAAAGTAATTAATTAGATGATAAATTAATTAATTAAGATTAATTAATGTAAGTAATTAAAGTTAATTAATTACTTAAAGATAATTACTTAATGAAAGTAATTAACGATGATTAATTAATGATTAAAGTTAATTAATCAAGTGAATAATTACTCAATGTAATTAATTTGTGATTTATTAATAAAAGAGATTGGGGATAATTATTATTGAAACAAATTAAGGATAATTAATTAAGGGCTAATTAATTAATGTGATTAATTAATTAAAGGTTAATTAATTAATGAAGGTGATTAAGGGATGATAGTTAATTGAGGAATAATTAATTAATTAATCAAGGATAAACTAATCAAAGGATAATAAATTGATTAAAGGATAATCATTTAATGATTAAAGGTTGATTAATGAATAATTAAAGGTTAATTAATTTATTATTAATGGTTAATTAATAAATGATTAAAGAATAATTAATCAAATGATTTATAATTAATTAATGTTAATTAACCTGGATTAGTGATAAATCTGGTTTCAATAAATCAGATGATTAATTAACTTCACTTATGGATGTTTGGATTCTATTGAATGTTTGAATTGTTTGACATCCCCGATGTGTGATGCTTTGTGATATGAATTATTTTGATTTGAGCTGTGATGAATGTAATTTATCTATGATAAATTTATATTATTTATCTGTGAATCTGTGAATGAAGATAAGCGTTATAGATTATACCGCTTATCGATATTGTTTGCTTGAATCTGTGATAATTGATAATGTTGCACTGTTGTGTAAAATCCCTGGACTACACAATACACACACAAATACGGATTGCTCGAGGAAATTGATTAAGTCACGGATTTTTGAAATGGTTTTAAAGTTGAATTTTGAATCCAAATGGTTTTGGAAATGGGATTGGGTTAAATATGAAAAGCTTTTAAAAAGGAGTTTTAAAGATAAAAGTTATTTTGGATAACTTGGTAAAGTTTTGAAATTTAAAATGGTTTGATTTGAATTCAAGATTTGAAATTGAATTCTATGTCTAGAAATTATGGTTTAAAAAGGTTATACAAATTATATAATGTACTTATATAGGTTTTAAACCATTTTAAAAGTATTATTTTTGAGAATTTAAATTCTACCAAGTTTATAAGAGAAAGGCTTTAATATGAGCAAATGTAATCGGATTTTCCCGAAACGAAGCCTCTTGCTTTTCAAATAATAATAGCTTTCATATAAAGAAATGATTTCCAATTGGTATTGAAAGGATTTCGAGTTTGAAATGAAATTGTTTTGAAAGCAATAAATGAATCTTTGTGAAAAATTGTTAAACCTTGTTTTGAAATTGAAGAGGATCTAAAAGGTGTATCTTTTGTATAAAAGATTTGAAATGGAAATTGTTTCTAAAAGCTAAGAATCCTTGAAAATGGTTTTGAAAGCTATGAATTGAGTCTTTGATTTGAAGATTGGATGAGTTAGTCCAGTTTGAAGGGAAATTGTTTAGAAAGGCTATGAATGAATCTTTATGAAAGATTGGTGAACTTGGTGAAGTGAATCTTTTTGTCTAAAGATTTGAAAATGGTAATTTGTTCAAACCATTTGAAGAAAGGTTTTGGGCTTTAAGTTGTGACTTAACTAAGATCCCACTATCCATATGTTTTTAAATTGAGCGCTCATTATTCAGTTTTGTTGGGAGAGGACTTTGTGTCATATAACCCATTCCGAATAATGATATAACGTCATGGATAGCATTTGAAGACCGGTGGTGAAGACCGAATATTTTTGAAAGCGAAAGGATAAATCGTCGAATGTCTCTGCACTGGCTGATCCTCGGTATATAGATTTGATCACCCTTTGTGATGGGGAGTCCGGATGCGATTAGGGATTATCCGGATTTGCAAGGGATTCTTTGTGAAGTGCCTTCGGTTCTGTTCGAACTCGGAACATACTTATATGGATGTGTATCTGACATTACACTTTGAGATGTAAAGCTAGTTTATATCAAATACATTTCTGTTTGGTGACGGAGAATTTATTCTCTTAGCTTAACACCCTTCTCTGAGACGTATGAGCTCAGACATTTTGTAGTTGATGGTTACTTGTAATACATTCCCAATTTGGTAATGTGCCATACGAAGCGCTGCTGATCATTTATTGATCGAGGATTTTGTGTAAAGCGTAGCTTTGTGGACGAGACTGCAACATGACCTCACAACCCGGAAATGATCGAAACAGGAAGAATGCATGAAGTTATTTAAGGGTCGCGCCCCTAGGGTATGTCCATTTCTTCTGGAAAAGGGTGGTATCATGGTATGGAGACCAGATACTTAACTCATGTGGTCACTGCAAATTTATCACTTTGTGGTTGTCGCTTTGTGGTTGAGGATCCTCAGATAAAGGTCGCAAATGACCGGGGATGGCATATTTATAGGTGTTACTTCAGGGCAGGGGTAACCCGGCCTTGTGTTGGCAGAGAGCTGGTTAAGTTCTCGGGGCATCCCCCTAGTGGCGTACCTATGTGGAAATAGGAAGTTCTTAGCCTGGCCATTTGTTGGAAATCCGAAGAAACAATACGCGCCCTGCATGGTTTTAGTTGTATAACCAGCCATGGAATGTGGTGGTAACCTGCTATTGAACATGGTAGCTATAGTAGGCATACAATAATGGTTGTATGCTGGCTAAGATTAATATTATACTTTCGAAAGGTTTTCTGCACTATGCATTAATAATAATATCAAAAGGTTTTTGCATATCAAGCATGTTTGACTATCATAAGGACAAATATCCTCCAATTCTGCATTTGCATTGTGTGTGCGGTGGGAGGCCTTATGGCAGTTTCATTTTCTAAAAAGCATTGCGGATTTTTTTTAAATTCTGTTGTTTTGCTTTTTTTAAAGATAAGTTGTTTTTGTTTGCTCATACCAGTCCCATGACTGACCTGTAGTTTATTGTTCCGTTTTTAAACTCTAGGTGCCTATAATTTTCCACATGGGCAGTCTAGAGATGGGATTCTCAGATAATCAAATAGTAGGTGTAGATTCGATAGCCTTCAGCCTTTGGTAATCTTCTTCAATCTTTGGATGACTTACCTTGCTTAATGCATCGATGATGGTGGTTCGAGCTTTTGGTTCAAGCTATCTTTGGAGACGGAGTGCAGGATGGTGTTGGATTCTTTTGGAGATTCTATTGGAGTTATCTTTCCGCTGTCGATGGTTGCAAAGTCTAGACTATTCAGTTGTACTATTCTTTCTGCAGTACCTTGTAGCTCTGATATTATTGATTAATTCTTGTTGTATCATTGTTGTAATTCGATGTTGTATATCAATGATATTATTCAATCTTCTTCTATGTTGTTATACTCAATGTGTTATAAGCTCCGGCGAATCGGATTCGAATGTTTGGATCTACAACATTCGAATACGAGTGAAGTATGGATGTCGATTTTCGAACGCGAAAATCTGGGTCGTCACAAAACCTATGTTAAATTATCCCATAACTTTTCTAAGGGAGAAATCCTACTTATCAAATCAATCTCTTATCACTAATACATTTTGTTTTGGAAAATAATTCTCGTTTAAGGGAACTTAAAGATTAGATACCCGATTTTAAATTTCAAACCTCATTTTCGAAAGCATACTACATATATTTTTATGAATATTAACTTCAAAATTTTGTTTATCAAAACATTACTTTGGGTTTATTTGAATTTTGAACTCATTTTGCTCGCATAATGGTAAAGAGAATAATTTACTAAGTACTCTACAACATTCGCTCAAGCAAATGTCTGATTGTCACTTATGAGATTATTCAGAGTACTACACAACTAGTTGAAACGATTTTCCTCCTAATTAGCCCAAAGAAAATGTATTCTATTTAAAATTTTAATGCTCAATATTTTTTACCTTCAATTATTTTCAAAAGTACTGTGAAATTATTTTCAAAAATTTCAGGATTTGGATTCAGAAATATTTTTTAAACATATCTCATAAACTAAATTTATATAAAATTTCATCTATATAAATATCTTTTCATATTATAATAATTCTTCTTTACTATAATCAAATTTTCTCAATGTTTATTATCTATATGTTTTATCTTACCATTTACACTATATTACAATCTTTTATAAAGTTCAACCCTTAACTCGCTATTATTAAATGACGGGTTTTTAACTTAATCATATTCTTCGAACACCTTAAAGTAAAATCATGGAAATTAATTCACAAAGGGTTCGTTTTAAATCAAAGCTAAAAATGCTCTTAGATAACCCGAGCACCATTTAGCAATTAATAAACAATAGTCAATGCTTATTTAAATTAAGCATAACTGAGCAAATAATAGTGGTAATAAATAAATATTATCACATTTAAACCAATACACTTCATAACTATAAAAAGTTTTGAAAATTATTCCTTTATAAGTGTAAAATATAATCCTAAGCAAAATATTTAATTTTCCAAAATTTCCAAAAACTCAATACCACATCCGTTGGCCTTGGTCGAGTGTTTAGAAATCACTATCGATATCGTGGCGTCCCACATCTCGACCAGAATTTATAAAAACTCAATAGACCAGTTAACATAATATGTTTTTACAACATTATAAAATACGCTCTCGTATAAATAATACTCTCAAGCTCATTCTAAGGTGTCGCTTATCCTATCTCTAATGAGCCAAACCGTACCAAAGCTAAGGTTCACGCTTAACCATGCGCTATGATACCCAATGTAATGACCCGCCTTTTTGACCATCGAAAGTCGACACCAAACACTACCACTGTGTTCGAATGTCATGCACTCAATCGACAAAAGGGAAGATTGTTAGGTTAAATAAAAAATAAAGAACAGAAAACAGAGGAAAAACGGAATCTCACAGTGGAATTGACAATATATAATACAACAAGGACAGTTGAAACTGTCACTCCAAACATATATAGTATATCAGAGTTAAGAACAAATCTTATCCGCAGGACAGTTATGAAATCCGGACCTTACAAATGCCGATAGGTATACTATATAACACAGTGAAAAATAAAATATTACGATCGGTGAATCTTCAGCTTCCCTCGTGATCTTCGCTTCAAAGACAACCTGGGAAATACTTGGTCTGACCCGAGCATTATAAATAAATAACACCTGGATCAGTCTAGATATACCAGCGCAAGATAACTCGAATATTAAAGATCATATAAGAATTCTGTGAGACTATGCTGTTAACATGGAACGCGTTTTTGCCTCTCAAGAATAAGATCCATGCAAGTAAGGGAAGTAATAAATATCATGAAAACAAATCCAAATATGAATGAGCATAAATAATATTAAACAAAACTTGAAAGAATGGAAGTATACCGAGTAAAATCCAAACTGGACCGAATGGATAGAACAAGGAAAAAATCTAACTTGGTTGAATGGACTGAATAAGGTAACAATCCAAACTTGATAAAATGGACTAAATAGGATAACGGTCCAACTTGATAGAATGGACTGAATAAACACTTAAATGTCGTGGTGAGGAATTGGCTCTACTCATGGCAATTCAAAGCTAAAACAGATTCAGGGTTTTCAAATCAAATAAGAAAAGGAAACTTTCTAACAAATGACTAGGAAGATGCACCCCCCTTGAAGTATACCTTTAGTAATATATTTCTGAGAAGTTCATTTGCTCCATGACACTTCTCAGACAATATCAAGTCGGATCCCGCCAAATCTTACCGAGTATTCGAATATTTCCACATCTAAGTGCACAATCGAATCCAAACTATATGAGATATGAAAATACCCTAATGGGCGCAACCCTACATACCTTGGCTTCCTCTCACGCTTTTGGTTTAGTCATTTCCGAAAAAGGATAGCAACGCTCAATGGAACAATGAATCGTCTTAGAATGATGATAATAAGTAGCTCAAGTAACCGATAGTTGAGATACCAACTATCAAGGATATAAAACTGTCGTATATGGAAATTAAGCCTTGTGTACTTATCACCACTCATTAAATACAAATTTGTACTATTTGTTGGTTAACAATAATACCGAAGAAGTCAAGGTAGCATTACCTCAAGTCATGTCACATGATTATTCTTGACTTTCGAAATAGCGACATGTCTACTTCTTCGATGTTCAGTGCTATAAATCGTTTCCATATAAGTGATTAGCTTTGAATAAATGATTCATTTCCATAAATGCATCAACCTTTTTCTCTTTTAAAAAAAACTGAACTTATGCTTGTTTTCCATGTTACTAACACTTTTAGAACTAGTTTTCGATTTTAAAACGTTAAGAGAATAAAATTTCTCAATTGCACGACTTCGAACGCCTAAATCAACATCAGATTGAAAACCCAAAAAGTTATCCAACTTAACATCCAAATAATTGAGTTCGAGTTCCTTTTTATAACTTTAAGACAATATTAATTATCCTGAAAGATAATTAGTCACATTTAAAATTTTGTTTAAATAAACAAATCTATTATCTACAGCAAAACAGATAATTATTTCCAAACACATTTATACCATGGGTAAATCATCTTTAAAAATCTTTATTAAATAAGTTTATGAATTTTACGTCAGTTGATTTAAGAAATTTTGTTACATTGGTTAATTTACTTTAATCACTTTTATTAAATCAATTTTATTAATTTTGAATATCGTTAATTACAAAGATTAATTAATTCAAATAACCGTCAGTTAAAATGAATAAGCCTTTCAAACATTACTTATCAAAATGATTAGTAATTTTAAATTCCACCAATTGAAAAAACAATTAAATTCAAATATTCATAAATTAATTGGACTAACTAAATTCAAATTTCATTAGTCAAAACAATTAATTAAAATATCATTTGTTAAAAATGATTTATTTAATTATAAAACATCATCAATTAAAATGATTTAACTAAATTCCAAATATCATTAGTTAAAAACAACTAATAAAATTTAGAACAATCATTTATTTAAATGATTAATAAAATTCATATATCAATATTAAAAATGACTAATTACCTTTCAATATCCTTAGTTAAAATGATTCAGTTAAATTCATAAATCATTAATTAAAATGATCCGTTACTTTGAAATATCGTTAACTTAAAATGATTATAAATTTCAATTATCATCAATTAAATTAATTAATTAAACTTAAATAATCATTATTTCAAATGATTAATTACTTTTAAATACCATTAATTAAATAATTAATAAAACTCAAATAATCATTTGTTAAAATGACTAATTAAGTATAAAATATCAATAGCAAAAATGATTAATTAAATTTAAGGTAAACCAATTTTAAAATATTATATATTACATTAGTTAATTAATCTTAAATTCTTTAGTTAAAATGATAAGTAAATTTAAATTATTAATAGTCAAAATGATTAATGATTTTTCAATATTCTATTTAGTGGAAACTTAAGCTCAAGCTCATGCGAAGGGTTTGGGGATGAAATGGAATAAATGACGATATGTCGTATATTGCTATAACCACATTTGTTCTATTAAATGCAATATTAGGGTTTTATTTTAATTTACCATCAATATTATAACAGAATGATGTGAATAAATAATTTATGGTCGAGAAACCTCCCTTGGGTCCCTCTACAGATTTTCCCCGCAAAACAATTATTATCGATAATATATAAATAATCATATGGGTTTATAACTATCAAATTAATATATCAGTCATTTTCTAAACGGAAATTCAACCAAACAAGCAATCACATAATTTTAATTAATATCCAAACAATCAATAAATATTTATAACATCACTGATATGATGTAATAAAATTAAATGCGAGTTTAACTTACACAGATTTTCGTTTTCAGCGAAATGTCCCGATTTCGGACTAAATCCGAATGGACGTTCGATTTTAGGATAAACTTTCACTTGCTCCAAATCCAACCAAACCAATTACATCGTGATGATCTTGATGACATGAGTCCAACGCAGCAAACAGCGTTCGAATCCAACCTCGTATGAGCAAGATATGAATTTTAGAAGCTATCGATAGATTTAAATAAAAAAAATTGAACAACTTCAAGCTAATTACATAATTACGCCTGCCACTATTCCTTTTCTTCTCCGATTAAAACGGTAGATTTAAATAAAAAATTCGAACAACTTCAAGCTAATTACATAATTACGCCTGCCACTATTCCTTTTCTTCTCTAATTAAAACACGGACATGCACAGAGTATTACACTTAAAATCCATGGTCGTGCATGCCATAGTTACCGAGCTCCAATGCTCCGTTTGCCAAGACGATTTCGCCGATAGCCTCCTTTCCGAAATCTCCACTTGCCTATACCCAGGATTAAACTCTGGGGCCACCATCATAAACACGTCCTGCTCCTTGATATGCCACTGACCTTCAGGCCGCACCCACTAAGAATGTGTTGCATCCTCCAAGCTTCATGGCTCCGATGCCCTTTGACACGAGCAACCCAAAACAAAACTCCATTCAAGAATCGGCACCCGAAATCGCCATAAGACCCAACCCTAGTTCGTGCCAAAAAAGGGCAATGGCTAAAACATGATCGTGAGCTACAACTTGGTTATAGGATGGAAGCTATAGATGAAACAATATTTTTAAAAGTCGTTTCATGATTTTTATATGAGTAAATTTATAGTTATTTATTTTTGAATTTTTGAGTTTAAAGAAGAGGCATTGTTATTTACAGAAGCAAGAACAAAGGCAGAGGGGCAAAGCGGAAAATAGGGGGAAATGTTTGTGGGCTAATGTTAAAAGTTGACCTATATTTATTTTATTTTATTATTATTATTATTCTCAATAAAACATATCCAAAAATTTCGAACTCCAAACGTTACATGTCGCTTGGCGCTGTTCCAAGCACAATGGAACATGTTTCGAGACCTAATTCGATCATATGCAGAAGATAGGTTTTTGGACCTAGTTATTATATTAAGTTTTCGATATTAATTTCAACTCGTTTCCATCTTGCATGACCAAACAATACGTCTGATCACTACGAAATTCGATGGCATAATATAATTCATTATAATTTATCCGATGAAACAGGTTTCGTCGAAATCCGAGATGTGCCTTTGAAGGCTAATTTCATAGATTTAAATAATTCATTATTGATATTTAAATCCAATTTATTTATATTTGTAAGTAAATTTACAAATTGAATTCACTAATACTATTAATTAATTAAAAGGAGTTAAATAAAATTATTTAATCCATTTAATTCATAATTGTTTCACAATTCAAATATTTAATTATTCCATATATTTAAATTATAAATTCCAAAATTTAGTTATTTTAAAAATTCAAAATTAGTTAAATATTTAAAACAAAATAACCATAAAATTTGAGCCATCATATTCTTCCCCTGCCAGTTCGACATTCATGAACACAATTACTCTTCTTATCACACTTGAAGAAAACTTGATTAGCCTTCGCCTTCTTGGCGGCCCTTCTCCCTTTTGGGTTCCTTTCTGCTTAAAGAATTTCCTTTTCTTACCCTGAGAACCTTGGGTTTCGACCTGCTGCTTCTTCCCATAAGTAGCAAGCATTTCTTCATGTTGGATTGCCATTTCCACCACAATATTACAAGGATCACGAAGATGTGGCAGGGTTGTCCTAGCAATCTCGGGGCTCAATCACCAAATAATTTCTCATTCCTCTTGACGATGGTGTCAATGGCCGCGTACCCATATCTGGACATCTCATCAAACTTTGTTGCATGCTCAATCACCGACATCTCAACTTGCACTAAATCCATGAACGTTCTCAACAATGCCGACTTGGAAACATCAGACAAAAACCACTCTTCGAATCTCCTTCAAATTCTGCCTAAGTCAACTCTTTCTCGAGAACTCCGGTAGTAACACTATCCATCTATGAGTGTTGCTCCCTGTAACTGCCTAGAGGCTAGTCACCTCTTTTGATCATCATTCAATCCCAGGTCAGCGAATATTCTTTCGCATAGCAAAAGCCAATTCTCAGCTTCTATAGCATCCTATAAAACAGCTTTCCACCAAGACCGGTATAATATCTTCTTGACTTACCGTAATTATTACCAATTGGGGCCACATGATTAACTCCTCCAACAATCCCAGTTACTCCAACAGCTGCTCCAGCTTACATCAGATTGACAAAGAACCGATACATTATCCCCATATCTACTAGCGGATTTCCTACGCCTATGTTGGCATCTGCATTTTGATTAGCATTTTCCTATTGACCTTGGTTTCTCTTATTGGGTCGAGTATTTTCATTAGTTATGGTGCTTCCTCCATCGAGATTTCCAATTCCTTTTCTTGCCTTTATGTCTACCTCTCTCATAAATTTGCATATGAGTTCTAATAAGATATAAAAGAATGGTCTAAGAGAGAGGGGAATGCATACCTATATATATATATGTCAAAAACAAATACATTACTATAATGCAAACCCAAACACCGATCTTATTTTTCTAATTCATTGGATTATGTTTCAAAAAAATCATTTTAATTTTTAAACTTCTTTTAATTTTTCATAACCCATTGGTCTGATACCAACATGTAACATCCTTCACTTGGAAGCCAAAGACTAAATGCTACGGATGATGCAGTCATCCATAGCTATTAACACTCGATGACCAAATGCGGTAATTTAGATACATCGATATAACATAGACACATGGATATGGAAAATATTTAAAACCATTAAAAAAATTCCTATTCCATTTCAAATCATATTTCAAACTCATTACATTGCCCCAAATTCGAGAACTGCGTTTAGAGAAAATATAATTATTATGAAATACGCCAAAAGCGACATATGAGGATGCCCATTTAGATGATTAGAGTTTAAACATAGGCAATTAAACAACTTTGCCTTTACATCAAAACATAGAGGAATAAAATAGAAAAGAATTCCTATTAGTTAGCTTGCCTCCTGCATGTCTTCGGAAGCTTATTCGTCTAAAGGAGAACCCAAAAACCTCAACTGTCAAACTACTCAAAATTAATTGAGCACCGAGAGTTTAAGGGTAAAACGTAAACTTCAAGTCAGACATAAACCTTGATATGAATAATAACTTACCATCTTGAACATTTAGATATCTAGTGAGACCATGCCACTTAAAAGAATGTCCTCTCACTAGTATCTTTTCCAAAAATTTATAATAACCATATATTGTGCACCTGCATCGCCAATGGTTAAAACATAATAGTTTAAAATATCATGATGATACGCAAACAAAAAAATATATTCAAGATTTCCCTTCCTCATTCATTTGACTATCTATCTCAATTATAGTTTCAAGGGTTACTATTAACCTATTAGTTTTCATGGGTTGCCTAATAACATGTTAAAGCTTATGTACTATCTTTCTGGTCTTATAGTTTTCATGAGATCAATAAGAACCTGTTGGCCCTGCCAATATCTTCATTCAATTATTTCATGGGTTCTTCCTAAACCTGTTGGTATCTCTAATAACTTATTTCATATCATAGTTTTCATGGGTTGACTATGAACCTAATGATTTCTTCAATAACTTTATCCGGGCATAGTTTTCGTGAGATCACTACGAACCTATTGGCCCGTTCCAGTAACTCTTTTCGAACATTGTTTTCATCGGTTTACTATGTACCTGTCTAAACTGACAATTTATTTGATCAGTCTTTGGGGATCCTGTGCTCTGGTCTACCTGACCTCCTAGATGCAATTCTACTCATACATGAGTTATCTCAACTTAAATTCACTACTGGTTCAACCTAGCTGACTATTCTGCCCTTTCTCCCAAAATAAAGTTGTGGGTCCATTATATGGTGAGTATTTTTATAGAAGAAGCAAATATAATTACATAACAATACCAACATTTATGATTTAATATCCGTGAAATCATTTCCACATGAAATATGGTAAATCCCTTTAACCCATTATTTTTATCAAGGAAATCTCCTTCAAAATCTCCAAAGTTAAAATCCATTTCAAAGTCTTTTATAGTACCGTGAGTTATCCTTTCAAAATGAGGTTAGGTTCATTGTTTTGAAAACTAAGGCATTCAAAACCTTAGTGTGACATCCTGGAATTTTAAGCAATATCAATTTAATAATCTGTGTTAAAAATTAAACTGATTTGATAATAATTGTTAATAAGATTTGAATTGATTTAATGATTTTTTTAAATAAATATTTAACTGATAATTTATCTTTTAAAAGCTAGTAAATTGTTTTCTAATTTATATTTGTATATAATCTAAATAGATAAGATATGTTTTAAAATTTAATAAATGAAGATTTGTCTTCAAATTCAAATATTTTTGGTAATTTGGAAATTTGATTAAATTTAATATTAAATAAATAACCAATTGGCTTTAAAATATACTCAAGATGGAGTTAAAATTTGTTTAAATGATTTTAGCAAAAATTTCAATTTAACAAAAGGTTTGTTTGTTCTTTTTAAACATAGCTTGTTAAAAATAAGTAACCATATGATTTTAAATACTCAAGATAAAAACTTAGTTGATTAAAATTGATTTTAGCCTAAGTTTAAGTTTAAATAAAAGGTTTGTTTTGTTTTAAACATAGCTTGATAGTATAAGTAATTTATTAAACAAGAGTCTAATCTCTTTTATAAATTATTTTAATTTAATAATGAGCTATATTAATAATGTGATGACTTTACAATTGGATTTTTACTATAAATAGAAATTTATATATATTATATATATAAATATATTATATATATATATATATACACATATATTATATTTTAGAAGAAACTATTGTTTTAAAAATTCAAATAAACCTTTCAAAAATATATATAATAAAATAAACCTTATAAGTATTAAACTAAATATACGATCTTAACATAAGTATAAAAATAAATAATAGTAGACTAAGTATTTAATAATTTAAGTTTAAAAAACAAAGTAAAAATATGTTGTTGCTGTAAGTTAATAGGCTGGCAAATAAGCAAAGACTAAAATAACTTTATATTTATATACATAAAGTATACATGTTCATAGGGTAGGAAAGCATAACCAGGCAAGAGTAAGAAAAATATGCAGGCAAGAAAAAATGCAAGCAAATTAATAAACAAACTAAGTAAAAAGCAAAACCAGATTTGTATAAATAGGAGTAAAACCTGTAAGTGAATATGCAGGCAAGAAGCAAAGTAAAGTAAAAAAGAAATCCAAGAGTATAAACAAAGTAAAAATATATGTATAGGCCTGTAAATAAATATGCTAGCCAAGTAAAAAAAAAGATAAGTATAAAATAAAAACATAGAGTACTTGAGCATTCAATGCTAACATAAACAAGTCAATTCGATTTGTTTCGAAGATCATCTCAGCCTCCTAAATAAAGATGATCTCTGACCTATGTTTATTAAATAAGAAAAAAATGAAATACTTGTACCAGGCAACATTTCAAACCCAGAACACCCCACTGTAAAACTCTTCTCTATATATATACATATCTTCCAATTCTTTTTCATTCATAAAAAATAAGCAAACCAGAGAATAAGCAAGCATTTCCATTTTTACAACTGAAGCATCATTTATTTAAACCAAAGCAAGAAGATTAAGGAAAGCAAAGCAAACAACTTCTCAGTTTTTAAAGTTCAAAACTGTTCAAACAAGAAGTGCTCTGTCTTCTCAAAATTGTGAGTAACTTCCTTTTAAAATGCTTAAGTATATTTCTATATGGTTGCTTGATTTATGCCTGAAGATAATCATGAGTTTGTGTTTATTTATTTTTGAAATTGGTGTACATGAGAAATAAGATATCTGCATATTTTCAAAGACCTGTAGACACCTTTGTTTAAATTTTCTAGTTCAAGTTTGATTTTATATTTCCTTATCTCTTGATCTAGGCTTTGTTAAGATCTAAGTTACAAATGAAATATGATTGTTATATCATAAATGTTAGTTTAAAGATTATAGTTAATTAAAATAACTTAGTATTGTTCTGGAAATATAAAACACAGTGAAATCTTAAATTAAGTCAAAAGTAATTTGTCATGATTTATAAATTCAGGATTATAAATCAAATATCTAAACTAAAACAAGATTTTTAAAACAAAAATCAAATTTTTTTAGTTAAGTTTTGGAGGAGCAGTTCCAGTTCATCAGTAAATGGGAATTTTTGGATTTTTGGGTGATCTCTGTTATCTGGGTGGTCGGTCTTGCTCGTGGCGATCGAGGAGGCTAGGGTGGTGATGGGAAAAATGGCTGGTGGTTGGTCTGAGCACGGTGGCGATACCGGCTAGCGTTTGGAGTTTCTAAACCTAGTTTTGTCATGGGTTCGCATTTTTGCTTTGTTCGTCTACAACGATCGATCGTGTATCGTGGTTTTGGGGAATGGAAGGGGAGAGGTTGACGAGTAGTTGGCCGGAGTCTCTGATGATATGGTAGTCGGAGTTTGAGGAGCGGCGTTGTTCCAGGTTTCGAGGGGAAGCCTGCTTGTGTTCCCAGGTTTGAATTGGTGAACTCGATTTTGATTCGGGTTGTTGTGAAGGATTCTGGTGATCGGGATGTTGTCTGGTGATGGTCGGCGTTGTGATGAAGCGCTGGTGGATGGCCGGAGATGGCCAGAGCCACGGTGCACGTGCACCGTGCCGTTGAAGTGCTGTGGTGTTTTTTTTTGTGTGCAGAGTATTTTGAGCTCGGGACATACTCGAGTCATTCGAGTATGTGACTCGAAGCAGAAGGAGGGGAGACTCGAAGCAAGTCTGGGTACACTCGAGTCAGCGGATGTTTTCAGGTTTTGGTAAACCTGATTGTTTCGGGTTTAAATTTTGTTCAAAATTTAAAAACAGGATTTTTAGACTGTGTTTTAAATTTAAGGGTCAAAGTGTAAATTCAAATGAACCTTTGAGTCTTAAGGTTTTAAAATGAAATTTGGATTTTTAATCAAGATTTAAGATCAAGGCTTTTAAACAAAGTTTGAAAATCGAATGTTTAAATTAATGGATTCAAGTTTTACTTTAAATCCAAATCTGGGAATTTAAACCAGTTTCTAAATCTCAATGTTTTTTTTACAAGTTTAAATTAAATCGTTTTAAATTTAAATATTTGTTTTCCAAACGAATGTTTAAATTTGATCTTTGATTAAATTCTTCTATTAAAGGATCTTGAATGAAAGTTAAATAATTTGTTAACTAGAATTTGCAAGTTAAACAATTAATGTATTTAAGAAGCTAAATTTTTAAATATAAATTAAGTAATCTAGTTTAAAATTTTCTTACATAAGTTTCATATATAAGTAATGAATGTTCTTCACAATGTTTAAAAGTTTTATAAATTGAATTTAAATTTGGTAATGTTTAATTGGTTAATCATTTTGAATTTTAAATTCAAAATGGAATTTGAATTTAAATTTAAAGTGTAATGTCTAAAATACACTTTAATATTTTTTGAAATCATTAATAAAGAAATGAATTATCTTAGAGATAATTAAGGTAATAAAATGATTTAATTAACATTGTAATTAAAGAAATGTTATTAGTTAATAAAGATAATTAACAAAGGATTATTAATTAATTAATGTGATTAATTTTGATAATTAATTAAATTAATTAATTTAGATAATCTATTGTAAATTGTTAATGATATTACATGATAATAGTAATTAAGAGATTAATTACTTATGGTAATTAATTTTGATGATATGATTAATTTAAGTTAATTAATTTAGTTTAATTAATTTAAGTAAATAATTTTATGATTTAATGGGTGAAATTACTCAGTGAAATTAATGGAGCATAATTACTTAGGGAAGTAATTAGATGATAATTACTAGATGTAATTAATACAAGATGATTTGTAAATGAAGTAAGTTGGATAATTACTTTTGAAATTAATCAAAGGATTAATTAATGGAGATAATTAATTACAGGATAATTAATTTATTAATAAGCAATTAAGGATAGTTAATTACTGGTTGTTATTAATCAACGGTAGTTAATTACTGGTTGTAATAATCAAGGGTGATTAATAATTGTGTTTAAATAAGATTAATTCCTTAATGTAATAAAATAAAATAAAATAAAATAATTTAATTTAAATACAAATTAGACATCATTAATTAATATAATTAATGATGTAATTAAGAATTGTTTAATTAAAGAATAATTAATAATGAGATGATTAATTAATGTAATTAATTAATAATGAATGTAATTAATTATATTTAATTAATAAATGAAGTAATTAAATTTTAATTACTATGAATGATTTTGAATAACTAATTTGTGAAATTTATTAAGGACTAAATTACTTATTGTAATTAGAAAATGATCAATCAAAGGCGTTTAATCAAGATGAATATTTAGAGAATATCAATAAATTAATTTATTTATGTAATTAATTAAGAAGTAATGTAAATAAATTTAAAATTTAAAGGTTAATCTCTATATTGGTTAAAAATAATTAATTTGTGAAAATAATTAAAGGATAATTATTTAAATGTAATTAAAGATAATTAATCAAGGATGATTAATGAAATGAATAATTGGGTGATGATTAATTAATTGATTGTTAATTAATTAATAGTAATATAAGCAAAATTGATAATAGTGAAGTAATTAATTTAATTTACTTTAAATTAATTGGAGATGCAAGTAATTAATTTTAAATTAATTATATATGGTGTGATTACTAATCATTGCTTATGTATGGATAGATGATATTGTTTACCTTGAATGGTTTGAGATCTCAGATATGAGATAAATTATGCTGTGTAAATGGATGCTTGATTTAAGTATAATGATAATGAGGATTATCTGTTTGTGATGATAAGATGAATTATCTATTGATGATGATAATGTAGATTATCTATTGGGATATTGTGAATTATCTATTTGTTTGTATATAGATAATATTGAATTGAATTGTTTTAACTTTAAAACAACTTGGCCTTAAAAGATACGTTTTGGATTTCGATGAGACCGGGATCGGGTTTCCATATTTGGACATCCGAAAACCATATCGATCCAAATTAACTATAGGTCGTGAATCTGAAGTGAAGATGAAGATTCAGAGTGTAAGGATTATCATCGTTAACTCTGAGGATGATTCCAAAATGAGTGCAAAGAGATAATGCCTTCGGTTTCGTTCGAACCCGGAACGAACTTGTATGGATTGAATGCTTTCAGCACATCGTCAGGTGGACGATAAGCATTCTAAGAGATATGTCCTGTAAAGGTAAATGCAGTCTCAAGCCTCATCAACCGGGAATGGCTAAAACAGGGGATGTGCAGCAAGGTTAGTTGGGTCATGCCCAAGCAGGACGAGATATACCCCTGTCTAGATGTCCCTTTTTATTTCGGTTGTGTGGGTGGTTGCTAGCTACAACCGCGGGGTTATCTTGTTCGGGACGGTTCAGTAAGGAATGGTTCCGGCCTTGTGTTGTAGGGGGTCGGGAGTGATCCTCGGTACGTTGATCTAGGCCACGTACTGTGATGGGCGGAACCCCAGTAGCCCTGCCATTGTATGGAATCCAAAATCCAATAAGTGCCATCGGGTTTGATTGTATTACCCACTTTTGTAGCTAGTAGCTGGAATTTAATAAATGTAACAATTTCAGCTATATTCTATTTACTTGAAAACCCTAGGCACTATTATAATATCACTGAATTTCATATAAAATGTTTTGGTTAGCGTAAGGTAAAAACTTACTCATGTTTATGTGTGGGAAGTCTTACGTGATACCTTTTGTTTCAAAAGGTTTTCAAAATTAAGCAACTTTAACCTGTTACTCACACCAGACCCATGTCTGATCCGGAGTTCATTTCTGTTTTTCCTAAACTCTCGGGTACTTAAATTTTTACGAGTAGCCAAAGGATTCAGGTTGGCTTGACGATTTCTGGAGGAGCAATGGAGCAGGAGGCTTCTACGTTGTAGATTATATATTGTGTTCTGCTGTGTTTGTATCTCTATATTGTATTGTGTACTGAGTTGTATAACTAGACAGGTGTTTATAACTGTCTAGTATGTGATGAATTATCTGTGTAACTCTGATTGATGTTGTACATTAAGTAATACTTATGTGATTAATATAATTTATTCGTTCCGCTATTGAGATTCTGATATTGTTTCTTCGTTCTTCTCTATCTTTTCTATTTTCTATCCCTTTCTTTCTTCAAGATGAAATGGATTTCTGTGGTCAGAAACCCGGGTCGTCACACTTAGACCTTAACTTCCGAAACCATTAGAATATGTCTTTCGAAAGCATTCAAACCTTCTTTTCAAAACACTTAAATATATGCCTTTTGAAACACTTAAAAAATCTCTTTCGAAAGCATCAGAACTTTCCTTTCAGAACCATCAAAGCATTCCTTTCGAAAGTATTAATGCATATTTTTCCAACTATAGAAGCATGGCTTCGAAACCATTTGAAAGTACCTCTTACAAAACCATTACATTAAACCTTAGATATAACATTTGGGTCAAAGTAAACATAATCAAAAGCAACCCTTTCGAAACCATTAATGTTCAAGTAAAAGAGTTTGGGGAAAACAGATGGCTTTAGAACCATTCTTTAGAAACCTTTAATCTTTTAAGTAGAGCAATTGGTAGGATAGCTTCGAAACCCCATTCGAAGTTGTTTTCTCTAAAACATTTAGTTTAAATGCTACTGGAGCCCTTTTGAAAGCATTGGAAAGAGTCTTGTTACATTTATAAAACAAAATTTTGCCTTCCAAACTCAATGAAACTTCAACCTATTCGAAAGGTATGAAGACAAGGTTTTGAATTGGTTCAAAACTACCCTTCCCGAAGTTTCTCTTTAAAACATAGTATACGGCAACTCATCCAAAAGACACCCTTTAATAAAAAGGCAGCAACCCCTTCGAAAGCTATATAAAAGTAATTCAATCCTTTCAAAAGCATTCGTTAGAAGCAAAGCAAGTGGCACCTCTTTTGAAAGCAAAGAAAAGATCTTCGAAAGCTATTTAAAATGGCCTCATCCCTTTGAAAGCATGGTTTCTACTCTATACCTTCCACCTTTCTTCAATCTACTTCATACAAAAGCATTGATGCCACGTATATTGGTTTCAACTTGGTTGGGGCAGAGGAAATGGGTCGAAAGGTTGCAAATGGAAGTGGCGAAGCAGTAAATATATAAAAAAAACTGTTTTGTTACCTTTTTAAGTAAATGCTTTTCAACGAACCAGCCTATTTGTAAAAATATAATTGGTTGCCATAAACTTTACCAAAATCTTTTCCAAATGACTACCGAATTCATCCAGAATTAATTTAAAATAATTAACAAAGAAGCCCTTCCCTTTGACAAAACAATTAAGACATTTAAGTTCCCTAACTTAATTAATTTAATTTCCATAGTAAATGACTTAGGAAAAATCCCCAAAAATCATTATACTTCACTTTCAATATGTTGTCTAACATATGTAAATTATAGACCCAAAATACTATATAATAGCTAAAATGAATTATTAAAACCAATTATTATTTCTTCCATTAAAAATTCATAATAAATTATCCATTGCTTGGATAAGTATGAAAATTTAAACCTATATTCAAAATAATGCTTTGCATAACATATTAAATCCTCATGGCATTCGAAATCCAATAATTACAAGCCTTCAAATCGAATAAATCATTTATCAAACATACTTGTTTAAATCAACCACATCATGTAATCCAAACATGTCATCATTAAAATCATCATAAAAGTTTTTAATTTAAAACCCGAAATCAAATGCACTTTGAAAATAAAAAAGAGACGGTTTTGATCATTATTCACCTTGCTTTGGATAAGGAACTTGAGATTTGATCTTGATTAATCTTCCTTTGCTTTAATACTAAGCTTTAGTTAATTTTAATCTCCTTTTTCCCTTAGGTTGTGGCCGGCTTTGAGCTCCCCTTTTCTTATGTTTTTGAAGTATGAACGTATGGAATGAAAACGGTATTAAGGAGTTAGGGGTTACGATGAATGGCTAGTTCCCAGTATATCCTTGCCTTGTACTCTTATTAGTTAACTTATGGAACCCTTTCCATAAACCCTTCTTTTAAGATTTTATTTAGTTAAGCACGGGCTTTATTTAATTTCCAAATCTCGATCTCCTTACCACTCTAATCTTTACATTATCTATTTAATTTAAATAATTATAATGTTATCTAAAATTAGGGGTGTTATAATAAACTAACTAAATCATTTAGGTTAAAGAGAATTCACCATTTCGTTTTTATGACTCGTCAAGTGTAAACTTGGTCAGCGATGTCAGCGATTAGCATCGAACCATTAGAATGTTAATGTTCACGCATCATTTAGTAGGTGGTGTGCCATTTTGGTCCAATTTATCGCTTACTTAGTTTCGATAAAAATCTAGTTTTACATTATTAAGCATTACCTGGTTGTGGCATTTATTCACACCAATTCACTTCATCAAAACTATATCGCTTAGCACTTATGGAATTTGGTAATGGTCCAAATTCCAACATCGTCCATATTCAACCCTATAGTCCAAACACAAAGTCCTTGATTCAATAATAGTAATTATTATTTACCGAACTAATGTGGTTAGAGAATTTTACATCGATTGGACTTTAATTGACCATGGTACTAACCCTATATAACCGAGGAGATAAATTTTCTCTTGAATAATGCTTCAATTCTACTACTTCCACTCGACCCAACTATAGTTACTTGATGGACACCGTGCCATACTTTGAATATAATCAAAATAGAGCTTTCATATTGAAGGTCCACAATATTCTCAAGTCGAAAGAACTACGTAAATTAGTCACATCGATATTTTCTTTTTGCCTTAGTTATATTAACCAACAGAAAACTATCGAGTGAGTTGTTTCATAGTTATGCAATAACAACCAGTACGTAACATCTAGGTGAACCCAGCAGTCATGAATAATCCACTGCCAAAAATTTGGAGCCCGCTGCGTATCTAGTCATGATGCATCTTGACTATGAATATTTAAAATGATGTGTTTTATAATATTGTGATACAATATTCATGATTACAACTATTTGTAGTTATTATCACAAACACACCATTTATGGATTTTCTGCTAAATATTTTTTTGTTAAACTTTTAACTATTTATAACACATTATAACAAATATATAATAGAAAGAAATAACATTTTTTTTGCAAACAAGAATTAATCACATAGTTAATTAATTTACAATAAATTATAGAATTATCGCTGGGGCATACCCCTATATGCCCCTAACCCTGTCAATCTCCCACATGCAATTTAGGCCAATCATGGAATCTCTAACTCATCCCTTTAATCAGGTTCTTGAGAGCCCATCGATCTAGGCTTTTAGTAAATGGATCTGCTATGTCATCCTTAGTAACTACCCTGTGTATCATGACTTCTTTTTTCTGAACGAATTCTCTAATAAGGAGGAGCTTTCGAATAATGTGCCTCGACTTCTTATGTGCTCTTGGCTCCTTTGCAATATAGTATCAGTGCATTGTTGAAATAGAACAATATCATAGGATTCTCGGTAACAGGAATCACTCCGAGCTCATTCAGAAAACGGTGCATCCAGTTTGCCTTGTTTGATGCTTGATTGTGGGCGATGTACTCGGCTTTCATCGTGGAGTCGGTAACTGTTTCTTAATTGGAACTTTTCCTACTAATGGCTCTGCCATTAAGCATAAAAACATAGTCGGACACCGATTTACTATCTTCTATACCATTTTCAAAAATCTAATCTGCATAGCCCTTCACAAGGAGGTCTCCGTTCTCATATGTAAGGATAAATCCTTTGTATTTCTAAAAATTTAATTATACATTTCACAGTTATCCAATGTTTTTCTTGGGATTAGATTAATATTGGCTTATATTATGGATCCTATGGGTGAAGCATAGGGAATCCTCTTCATACTCTCCTTCTTCTTATTGGCATAAGGAGCTTCCTTCTTAGAAATGATGATTCCATGTTGCATTGGAATGTTTTCACGGTTCCCACGCCTGGAATTCTACATAGTAAACCTTTTCAATATAGTGTATATGTATCGGGATTAGGACAATCCCAACAGTCTCTTAGACCTGTCTCTATAAATCTTTATACCAAGTATATAGGCTGCTTCTCCCAAATCTTTCATGGAGAAGTTTTAGAAAGCCAAGCTTTTACTGAATGCAAGAAAGAAATTTCGTTACCAATCAATAACATATCATTGACATAAAGTACTAAGAATACGATATCGTTTCCCTGTTCCTTTCTGTATATGCACCTTCCTTCATGTTCGGATAAAAACCAAATTATTTGATTACTTTATCAAAACGTTTGTTCCAACTCCTTGGAGCCTGTTTAAGTCCATAAATGGACTTTAACAACTTGCAACCTCGTCTTCACTCCTACAGACCACAAAACCCTCTAGCTATGACATATAAATGGTTCTTTCTAAATCATTATTTAAAATAGCCTTCTTTACATCATTTTCCATATTTCATAGTCATAGAATACAGCGATGGCTAGCATAATCTGAATGGACTTAAGCATGACTATGGGTGAAAAGGTTTCGTCATAATTAACACCTTGAGTCTGATGAATTCCTTTAACAACTAGCCTTTCCTAATAAGTCTCAACTTCCCCGTTTTCATTTAGGCCTTTCATAAAAATACATTTGCAGCCAATGGGTTTATCCCTTCCAGTACGTTCAACAAAATCCAAACTTTGTTTTCATACATGGAATCCATCTCGTATTTCATAACTCTAAGCCAGAGTGCAGAGCCTTTACTTTGTAGTGCTTGTTGGAAAGATAGCAGAGTGTCGTCATATAAGAGATAGTCCTTATTCTCTCCATTTATGAGAAAATAGCAATATTTCTCTAGCGTGCGAGATTCCCTACTAGACCATCTAATAGGTTGTATGTTTTCATATACGGGTGAATTTGATTCTCCTGCTGGTTTGGCCTTAGAATTCATGGGATACCCTATAAATATATTACAAAGTTGATATTTCCTTAATCTTACTATTGCCAATGTTATTAACATAGGTTGGGCAAACCCAAACTTTCAAATAATTGAAATGTGGTTTCTTCCCGTGCCATATCTCGTATGGCTTCTTAGGCACAGATTTAGTAGGCAACAAGTTCAACATATGGGCTATGATTTCTAGTGAATATCCCCAAAAGGACAGAGTTACCTCAGTCTTACTCATCATGGAATGAACCATATCAAACATGGTTCAATTCCTTTACTCCAACACAACATTGTGTTGCAGAGTATGGGATGGAGTAACCTGAGACATAATCTTGTTATTTAAGTATTGATGGAAATTTTGTCCAACGTACTCACCTCCTCGATCTAATTGAAGATTCTTAATCTTATAGCCCTTTTGGTTTCTACTATGTTTTTATATCCAAAAAATTTCTCATAGAAATTGGATTTTTTTTCAAAAGATACGCATTTTCTAGCCTCGAAGAACCAACGGTAAAGGTAACAAAGTAAGAACTACTGTCTTTAGTGACTAAAGGCATCAGGCCACACACATCATAATGTATTAATCTAAGAGTTCATTAACTCTTTCATTGCTCCTGTTGAAGGAATGCTTGGTCATTTTATCTTTGAGATAGGATTCACACATGCCAAATGACTCAGAAGCAATTGATGGTAGAAAACCTTTATTTTTCAATTTATGCAGTAGTTTCTCACTAATATCACTTTGCCTGCAATGCCAAAGATAATTTTCATTTATATCATTAGATGAATTATTAATAGAACAAATCAAATTAGTATTAATCACAAAAATGCCAATTTGAAGAATACCATTGTAGATTTAATTTCCATTCATAACATTATTTGCAGAATGAAATATATATTTAGTCTCAGATAATCTAGAAATAGAAATAATCCCATAGATAATATCTTTTAAAAATAGCTATTATATAATACTAATACTAATCCACTAGGCAAAACTAAATGATAATCTCCTACTACCGTTGCATCTACCATAAATCCATTAGCACCTGGAGCCTTTTTCTCCTTTTGCCACGTGATGCAAGTTCCTAAGCCCGTGTGATGAATTACATATATGAGTATTAGATCCATTATCTAACACCCAAGACATTTTATTGGTAATAAAACTATTTTGAATCATAAATGTACCTGATGGAGTCATAGAACCATTCTACTTACTTTCCCTAACAATCTTCACGTAGTCTAGACAGTTCCTTTTCTAGTGGCCTTTCTTGTGGCAGTGGAGACATTCACCTTTGTCATCGATCTTCTTACTTTTCTTTTTCTTACCTTCTCTTTTCTACTTCTTCGAACTCTTCGAAGATGATGCACAATCCTTTACAGTAAGTATTGCCCTTTGAACCTTTGATTCTGATTCAATCAACCTCTACATATTGAGGAGATCCACGAGATTCACATTCAATTGGTTCATGTTTTTATTTAATATAAATGGTTCATACTGAGGAGTAAGTGAACCAAGTATCAAATCCACTTGAAATTGTTGCTTATTTGTACGTCCAATTATGAAAGCCTATCAATATAGCCTTTCATCATAAGCATGTAATCGTCCGCTTTATGTCCTTCGGTCGTTTTGGTATTAATAGCTTCTTTGTAAGCTCATACCTTACGAAACGTGACTGTTTACAAGACTGGTCTTTGAGACTTTCAAACATATTATGGACAAACTTCTTTTCGTGTTGCCACTACAATGGCTTATCTAATGTAGATAGCATGAAAACTTGGGCGATCTCTAGGTCTAACACCCATTTTCCATAAGCTATTCTTAGTTCGAGATCCACATCATTAGTGGGTTGTTCTTTAGGTTCATATGTAATAGCATTCTAAATGCATTCATAAGTCAATGCTATTTTAACTGTTCTAAGCTAGCCAATATAATTATTTGGTCCAGTCAATCGATCATTTTCATTGAAGAGTTTTGAAGTTGTCATTTTTCGCCAGTTTAAGTGGAAGATTACTAGGACAAATCATAGTAGATGTTCTTATAATATTAGTAATGTTAAACTTTATGTCTTATTTTTCTAATAAGCTCCCACTAGCTTTTCATGTTTCGTCAAACCCTAAGTCGAAACATATAAGTCTTTTGACTTAATTAGTAGGTGTTAGGACATGTCTGTCTTAGACTTCCAACCTTGAAGAAAGGTCAACAAAGCATACTTCCATAGATGATGGATAACTCTTTATAGGTTGTATCATATACACCTCCTAACCCATGGTACCTTGTCTTAATCCACCTTCATCTTGAGGAAAGGTCAATAAATAAAGTTGGATTATTTCATCCGTTCTCACCATTTCACGACGCCCTAAGTATACGCGCATACCTTGAGTAAAGCTCAACAAATATGTGCAACTATCTTACCTCGTCTATTCAATATACTAATAGTACTACATATAACATCCTTACCATGAGGAAAGCTCAAAAACTAAAGAGTATGCAGATAACTATTAATATATAAGTAGAAGAGGATAACATTATGTTAAAGATTTATAATTTTTTAATATATTATACCGTGTAATATTGACTTATGGAGTAATGCAATTCTTATGAATTACCCTCGTGAATCAAATATCGGACACATTGAAAAATATGTATCTGTACGTTTATGTTTGTTTTTATTCCTTAAGTCTATTTTGGGTTTCTTTAATGTTCTACCTTTATTTTATACATCCATATTATGTAAGCTTTATAATTATATATTTTTTATTATTACATATTTGATAGTCTTATGTATAACATTTTATTAATGAAATCTTATTTAATTAATCTTATATCAATATAACATTTATGTTTAATATTTTTTATACATTATAACCTTTACAGTATAACATGTATGTCATATACATGTGTATATTATTTAATTAATTAACCTTTTAATTAATTTATTTTATTAAACTATTTTAATTTAATTATTTTAATTTGGAGAATCAATATTAATATGTACATGCATATTTATGATATCTTAAACAATTTAAAAATTGTAGCATATATCATAATATATAATACATGCATATACATTTTATTAATTAATTTGATTAATCTTATTAGAAAGATTACAATTTTCTAAATTTTCTTTATATTATTTTTCAAACATTTTGGAGAACCTTATTATACTATAACTTTTATAATACTTTATATCTTATTTTAAATTTAAATTTTAAATCAAAATCTTTTACATTTTTATTTTTCAAATTATTTGAAAATTAGCCTAAGGCCTAATTCAAATTGGGCCTCTTCTACCAGAGGTAACCTTTGGCCTCACTTATCTATTCAGACTAGGCTGGTGGTAGGGTAGGGCAAAGTACTTGATTTGCCAAACCTAATACTTCAATACTACCTTTCCAGACCCTCTACTATTTGGATATGAACTTAATAGTTAACCCTTACATGACTAATTTAGAGTACATAGGCTATTGGCTCAAATACCATTGTTGGAATTGAGCAAGCCTGCCGTGGAAGATATGCATGAATATCAAAAATATTCCTTAATTGGATTTATATTAAGCCTATGAAGTCTAATTTATTTAGAACATTACTAAATTTAATTTAAATAAAATCACTTATTTAATTTAAATTTACAAATTAAAGATATAAATTTTTTTAATTTATATACAGTCAAAAATATATAAGTACAAAAATGTATCAATATATGTATGTTCGTGTATATGCAATATAATAGTCTGTGCAAGGTGTAATATTCTCGTATATAAATATTGCGATTTACATCGCAATGGACATGTTAGGTCATCCGATATGTACTGTATGTTATCCAAATATATGTATATACGTAAACTTGTGTGACACTCTAGATTTTTGGTAACATTATTTAGGATATTTAGTTGGTTAAACTAAATAAAATAACGTGTTGATTAGGGAACTGAGATTCGATTTTAATTAAGGAAGCTGTGCCAATTAGAATAAATTAATTAAAGAAGGGTTTAAAATGAATTGAAGGAGGGGTAATATGGCAAATGGGCCACTCTTATATCTCCAAACCATGGCCATATATATAGCTTACATGTTCATTTCATTTCAAAAAAATTATAAAAAGTATTTGTTAACCTAGTCAAGGTGCAGTGGAGTATTGATGATCGGGATTGTACTTGGGAGACAGAGGAGAGCTTGGGTGCTTCGAATCCGGAATTATTTACTCCAGGTACTATTCATTATTCTATCTAATCTTTCTTTGCTTTTTCCCATGTCTCGTTCCTTTTCGAAGATGAAAATTTTTAAGTGGGGGAGAGTGTAACGACCCGTAAATTCAGTAAATATTTTTAAATTGAATTTTACTTGAAACTTTGATTTAAATTATTTTAAAATTAATAAATTTGGAATTTTAATATATATATATATACACACACACACATATGGGGCTTGATGTGTAATATTCTTCCACATTTAATAAAATTAAAAAATTTCTGAAAATTCCAATTTTGGTCAAACTTGGTCAAAATTTGATCTCCTGTTGAAAATTTTAAACTTGAAATTTAAATTTTTATTCTTTTTTATGAAGCTATATTTGATTCTAACATTCTCTCTGCTTTTCGTTTCGTTAAATTTCGATTTATACATCTCAAAATCTACAATCTTTAGTGTATCACACATAATTATCTTATATTTTATTTATCTATCTTATTTATTTTGGGATTGTGGGTTAGATTTGATTTAGATTTAGCTTGTTTGTGTGTTATTGGGCTTAGACTATTGGGCTAGAATATCAATGGTCTCATGAAAGGTCGTTGAATTGAAAAGTCACCTTTTGAGAAACTGTACGTACATATTCTTTGTTTCCTGACTTCTGTTTCTCATTCTCTATTTCTCATTCTCCTTCATTTCCCCTGCTTAGAAAAATTACTGTCAGTTTTCTTCCTATGCCTTCTTAAAATTTCTAAGTTTTCTTCATCATCACTCCTCTTTTCCTTGGATTGCCATCACCTCCACCTCCTTCTTTCTCTTCCTTAGTTCGGCCTCTTTCCCTAACCATGGCTGACCCATTCTAGCTCCTCATCATAGCCGAACTCTCCCCTCCTCCTATTCTCGGCCACCAACATCCCTTTGCCTCCTCTTGCCAAACCCTAGCCGAATCCACACCATGACCGAGCCCTTCATCTCCTCCTCTTCTATTTGCTGCGGCCTCCATCCACTTTCTAAACCCCTTCCACTTCCTCTAGATATGACCTTGGCCTTATCCAAACCTTCCTTTGGACGAAACCCTTCATTCAAACTATAGTCGAACCCTTTGATTTAGTCTAGGCCGAACCAAACCTATCCCAAAACCAAGATGGCCGAACCCAAACCATCATCTTGGCCGAGCCTTGTAGCCATCTAGGCTACCCCATTCCATTGCTTCTTTATAAATTTTTTTTTATTTATCTATATGAATTTATTTTATATATTTATTTATTTATTTTATTTTCTTAAGCTTTGGATTTGGATTCTTCTCCCACTTGTGCTAGTTTGTGATTGTCATGCTTATTCGGAGTTGTTTGGGTTTCGTTTGAAAACATTTTTCTCTAGCTAAGAAGTTGAGTAATCACTCTTGACTACATACTTATATTTTGGTGAATCGATGTCAATTGGATTGTGTTGAGATGCATATGTGTGTTAGAAATTTCATATATGCCTATGTTATGTTATCTCACCTGATATTAGACCTGTTATGATCATATGCTATGATATGTTATTTATTGTTCTGTTTATTTCATATTCTATTCTCACACTGCAAGTTCCCTCACTATAGGTTGAAATGATACGTACCCAAACGATCATTAGATTAGGGAAAAATCATTATGAGCTGAAATGACAGGCTTGAGCGATTTTTATTTGACTTGGGATTGCGGGTTGAAAGGATATATACCCGAGAATTTAATAATTTCGGATTAAAATGATATATATTCGTACTACTTGACCATAGGCAAGAAAAATTTATACAGACTTCGTGGTATGTTTTAAAATAATTTTTTTAAATTATTAAGTATTTTGGGTTTTAAATATATGCATTTTTAACTTAAATTTAGTTTAATGATTTTATAAAAATTTATATATTTATTTTCTATGTGTCAAATTTTTTTATAAGTCAACTAATGGTTTAAATTGTAATTTAAGACTTAATTTATAATATAAAACTTAATAATCTAATTTAACTAAATAATATAAATTTTAATCTAACTTTATAATATAAATGTTAACTAATGTAATGGTATATTTTAAATAAATAAAAATAATAAATTTTCTTTACTAGAATGATAAAACTTATGTAATAATATACCTTTAATTTGATATAAGGAAACATAGCTTTAATTGGATATTATAGTAATAAATTTTATTTAACTAAAATCATAATTTATTTAATATCCAATTAAATAATTTAGTATAAAAAATCGATTTTTATAATAACTATTTTAATTATAAGTACATATACTATTTTAACATATAAACAGTTATAGTGGAAATTATTATAAATTCAAAATGCTATGATTTCTTAAAGTTATGTTTTCCAAATGCTATGATTTCTTAAGGTTATGTTTTCAAAATGCTATTATTGCAAAATGGTTATGTTATCGAATTACTATGATTCTAAAAGGTTACATTTTCAAAGTGTTATGGTCTCTAAAATACTATGATTTCAAAAATGTTATGATTAAGTGTATAAATTTTGAAAGTGTTACAACTTTGAAAATGAATACTATTTTCAAGGAAATATATGATTTTGAAATGAATATGTTTTGTACGAAATATGAACTATTTGAAAAGAAATAATCACGGGATATAATAATGTTTGGTTGTTAAAGAGACCGGGATCGGTTATTGTCATACTCTCTGCCAATAACGAAAACCACTTTAACAACTATGTATGCGGTGGAGATTCCAAAATGAAGGTTATTGTTGACATCCTATTTGAGGTATTTACATGGACCTGACTCCCATGAGTTAGCTTAAGATAGCTAAAATAGGAGCTATTGATGGGCCAAGTGAGGTAGCTCCTTCGATCGGACACACTTCTTCGATTTTCATTCTATTACTTTGTGATTGATTTGGTGCACACCTTTGATTTTGGTAGTGTTGTACGAGGTGGGCGGTAGCTGCGGCTATGCGCTACCACCAGCCTGGAAGTGTAATTGGTATATCTACCCTGCCATTGCCTAGTTGTGCCGTGTCACCTACCATACTGAGCCCACTACGAGTTTGTTTTGTATCATACCTATGGAGTGCCCTCTGATAGCCTCCAGTTTACGAAGGGTTTACAGTACTGTATAGACTATGGAAATATATGAAAATGTGTTAAGGGGGATATGGGTAACGCCTTAATGTTATTTGATAGTTTATCTCACAATAGACATTATAATAATAGCATATATTACTACGTAGTAGATAGTTTAACGGATCCTTAAAGGATAGGCGATCCCAAGCATCCTTTATGTTACTGATGCATTTCTTTTACAGTTCACTTGAGTTGATTTACATTTATAAGTATGTATGTCCTGACTCGAGTGTTTTGTTTGACTTTATGGTCGGGTCGGCCTGAGTATCACAGCTTTGGATTCATCTTTCGGGAGCTAGTGATCTGCTGGAGATTTAGCTATCTATCTTTTATTTCCTATTTCGGTTATTTTTCTTCAGTCATTTGTTTATGTATTAGTGGACTTATGTATTTGGATTTCCTACTGTATTGGCTTTCAAATTATGATATTATGTACTTGTTTTGAGACTATGTATTTAGTATCTTCATGAACAACTATGTTTATTTATTCCGCTGTGAGATATTCTGCTATTCTATGTCTGTGATTGATTTTATTTACCCTAAATTTATTAACAATCCACTGTTTTGAACGATTCAAGTCTAACGTGTGTGGTTTTATTGTCGATTTGAATGGTCCAAAATAGCGGGATGTTACATTTTCAAAAGGAGTACTTTCAAAGATTTCGAAAGGGTAACCTTCAAGGGTTTCGAAGGGGTTGTTTAAAGTGTTTTAAACAAAAGGTTTCGAACATAATAAATAGGCAGAATAGTCTAAGTGTTTTTAATTTATAAAGGACTTTAACTTATTTTAAAAGAAAAGATAGATAATCCTTATTGAATATCATCATCATTATTTTGAGTAAAGTTTATAACATGGCAAAATAACTTAGACTAGAGCTAAAGATATATTTTTGTTGTATATGTATATTTAAGGGACTAAATCATTTTGAAAAAGGTTTTCAAGGAAAATTTAAAGGGTAGTTAACCTTAAGAAAATATTGAATAGTTAGCTCATTTAAATTCGGACAGTTAATTAGTCTATTTTGAGGGCAGTCGGCCTAGAGGACAATTAGTCCAGTTAAGGGCAGTCGGCCCAGTTTATGAACAGTTAGTTCATTTTTTAGCATAACGGACCTTGCAACTTCTTAAGGACAGTTAGTCCACCTTTTACATGTTTTATGGATAGATGGTCCATTTATTAGCATTAAGGATATTTCTATTTTGGTATAAACAGTTTAAGGACACTTAGTCCAGTATAGGGCAGTTAGCCTAGATTTCGAACTGTTAGTCCATTAATTTCTTGTTTTTAGCATAATGGATCTTGCTATATTATTATTATAATCAGTTGATTAACTAATATGGTTGCAGGAAAGGATTTGCAAAATATATGTTTTGAAAAAGGATATTAGTGTAGAGAAACCTGTTTCGCCAAGCGGTGTGGTCTCACCTAATATCAGTAAACATAGATTAACAGAATTATTCATACCAAACTTTATGTCTGACTCAAATATTTTGTTTTTCCTTAAACTCTCGGTGCTCAAAATTTGATTTAAATAGGTTAAGGATTTAGGTTTTAGCGGTTTTGGCGAATAAAGCATCCGAAGACTAGCAGTTGGCTGATAGATAGCTAATTTAGGAATCATGTTCTTTTTTGTTTCCATTGTGTATTAAAACAGATATGTCTATATTGCTTTGATCATACAAGGAGACATCTTCATATGTCACTCTTGGCGTATTGTGGGAAATTTAAATTTAATCATTGCTTGGGAATACGTTTGAGTGATTTTTGTAACTTGGATATGATTTTGTTTAAAATATAATCACTATAATTATTGTTGTTAGAATTCTTTGATTTGTTTGTATTCTAGTGCTTTTGATATTATGGGTACAATTAGCGTTTAACATATTTCATCGGCAGAAGTTAATACTATGGATGGCAATAGCATCTGTAGCTCTTAGCTCTTGACCTGCAGATACGGGATAATACTACTTGGTATCAAAGCATAGATTTATGAATTTTTTTAACTAAAAATGGTTTTGAAAACAAAAAACCTAAGGAATTAGAGAAAATTAGGGTTCGGATAACGCTATAGTAACGTACTTATATTTTCTATATATAAATATGCGCTTTATCTCTAGTCTCGTATCTTTGATTAGGTTATCTATTTGTATCTCATAAGGGTTGAATACATATATGGATGGTAGAAGAAGCAGAGTTAACCCAGGAAGGGGAAGCACCAAAGGGAATACCGAACCTAATGCTAAAAGAAATCAAGGTCAACCGCAAGCTGAGAATGTAGGTGGTGATGTCCCATGAGTCGAAATGGAAGCCATGTATCAGTTTTTTAGGAATATGATACAAAGTGGAGTTGAAGCTAGATTTTTAGGAGGAAATGCTACAGGAGCAGGGATTTTGGAAGTTTCGGTAGTTGACCATTTTACTAAGATGAGTGGAGATTATGTTAAGCTTGGAGGGAAGCCGTTTACGGGAAGGTGGATGCCATTGAGGTGGAGAACTAGCTATTGCATTGCGAAAGGATTTTTGCAGATTTGGGGCTCAATGATGAGCAGAAGAGTGGGTTGGCATTTAGATAGCTTTAGGGAGCTCATTATTTTGGTGGAACAGTGTGACTGTGATGGTTGATGAGGAGACAATGACCTAGGTGGATTTCAAGAGAAGATTTCAAGAGAGGTTCATGACTATTATGGCACAATCAGCTTTGATCACACAGTTTGCTGAGTTAGTGCAAGGTGAGATGTCAGTTGTAGATTATGCTAGGAAGTTTGCAGAGTTGGCCCGTTATGGGTATGCTTTATTGGATACAGTGATGAAAAGGAACAAGAAGTTCATTAGAGGAGTGAAGATTGAGTTGGTTAGTGCTACTTTGTCTCATATTAGGGATCCTTTTGATATTGTTATGGAGATGGCCATTTGGTGGGAGAAGGTTCTTGAGTCTCTGCAGAAGAGCAAGGTTAAGGAGTTCTAGGTTGGGTAGGGCTAGTAGAAGAAATTCTTTCTGAAGGAAGGCGCTTAGAAGGGTAGAGAAGCTAAGAAAAGTGTAGCAGCTAAGAAGGGGAAGTCCGAGATTGTCTGTTATAAGTGCGACAAGAAGGGGCACTTTGCTAATAAGTGTCACGATGGGAAGGCAAAGGATGTGGCTAAGGGGAAGAGTGTCAGGTGCTTCAACTGTGACCAAATAGGATACTACAAGAACAAGTGCAAGTAGCCCGTTAGTGATGGCAAGGGCAAGGTGTATGCATTGGAGCCTATTGCTTCTTAGCTAACGACCCATGAGAAGGGTATGTAACCCTAGGGTAGAGGTATGACTAGTTTAAGTTTGACCTATGAGGTTATATATTTTTTTGTAGTTTGCATGTGTTTGATTTTTTGGGGTTCGGGATTATCCCGAGGATGGAGTGGTTAAGTGAGTACGATCTAGGCCAGAATAGGAAGATATCTCTTAGACACCCTGATTATAGCAACTAGACTGTTTATACCGTAGGAGGTTCTAGCGGTGAAGTGTTTGCTTTGTTGTGTGCTATGGAATGGAAAATGAGTTGAGCCGAGTTTTCATGGTTAGAGAATTCACAAATGTTTTTGAGCTTGTAATTGGATTGCCACCGAAGCGAGCCATTGAGTTTCAGACAGATTTGGTTTCGGAAGCAGAACCAATGAGTAGGCCGCCGAGCAGGATGACCCCTTTAGAGATGAGGGAGTTGAAGGTGTGGTTGGTGGACTTGGAGGACACGAGTTTTCTCAAGCCGAGTAGTTTGCCATGGGATGTACCAGCAGTGTTTGCTAAGAATTCGCATGGATTTTTGAGGCTATGTATCTATTATCGTAAGTTGAATGAGATGACAATAAAGAATCGATATCCATTGGCCATGATTGACGATTTGTTCGACAAGATGAATGGAGAAAAGATATTTTCCTAGATGGATTTGGCAACAAGTTTCCATCAGCTCAGGGTAGCGGAGGATAGTAACCTTTGACAACATTCAGGACTAGGTATGGGTCATGTGAATGGTTAGTTATACCGTTTGGACTGACGAATGCGCCAGCTTTCTTTGTGGATTTGATGAACCAGATTTTCCGAGAGCACTTGGATAGGTTTGTTTTGATTTTCATCGATGAAACCTTTATTTACTCTCAGGATGAAAGAGAGCATGAGGTTCATCTAAGGGTGGTGCTTGAGACGCTGAGGCAGCATCAACTGAAGGGGAAGTTTTCGAAGTGTCACTTCTAGAAGAAATAGGTGAAGTTTCTTGGTCATGTAGTCTCAGAGGAAGGGTTGTCAGTAGATCTGATTAAGATCGAAGCAGTGAATAGTTGGAAGAGACCCGAGACAGTAACCGAGATAAAGAGTTTCCTTGGGTTGGATAGTTATTATCGGAGATTCGTTAAGGATTTCTCGCGGATAGCAGCACCGATGACCAAGCTAATGAGAAAGGATGTAAAGTTTGTGTAGACCGGTAAGTGTGAGGAACATCCTAGAGTTTGAAACATTTATTGACACATTCACCTATGTTGGTTACTCCAGAAGGGGATCGGGATTCGGTGGTTTATACCGATGCATGTGGAACAGGGTTAGAAACTGCGTTGATGCAGAGGGGTAAAGTGATTGCCTATGCTTCTAGACAACTTAGACCGCATGGGGTCAGACATCCGATGCAAGATTTGGAATTGGCTACCGTAATTTTTTTCTTTCAAGGTATGGAGACATTACTTTTTGGGAGAAAGGTTTGAGCTATATACAGATCATAATTCGTTGAAGTATTTTTCTCTCGGAAGGAGCTAAACATGAGACAGCAGAGGTAGTTAGAGTTTATAGCCTCTTATGTTTTGGGATTTAGTACACACTAGGGAAAAGCAACAAGTTTACAGATGCAATTTGCAGGAAACATCAGAATGCATTGTTAGCGACGATAGTTGAGTGGAGAGATTTTGAAGCACTGGCAGATTGCAGAGTGCAATGGAGATCCAAGGCTGGGTCTAGGGGGGATACGGTTGTATTGTCTTGTTTGGAAGTTTGATCAGTGTTGATCGAAAGGATTGCTTCTAAGAAGATAGAGGATCCAGTATTAGCTGATCGGATCAGGAAGCTAAAGGAAGGAACCAAGAGCGACGACTTCAAAGATTACAGTCTTGACCATAATGGGCGGTTGTGAAAGAAAGGAAGATTATGTGTTTTGAGTGTAGGAAACATAATGAAGTCTTGCAGGAATGCCATCGTTCAAAGATCACTATGTATCCAGGAGGTACTAAGATGTATCAAGATATACAGAGGTGTTTCTTATGGGAAGGTATGAAGTGGGATATTGGCTTGTGCATGAAGCAGTGCTTGAATTGCCAACAGGCAAAGCCCGAACTCCAAAAGCCAAGTGAGTTGCTTCAGTCGTTAGACATTCTAGTATGGAAGTAGGATTCTATCTCTATGGACTTCATTGACGGGTTGCCAAGGTCAAACAGAGGAAATGAAAGTATATGGATCATAGTGGATAGATTGACTAAGAGTGCCCATTTCATTCCAATTCAGTCGACCATAACGGCACCTATTTTTGCGAGATTGTTCATGAAGAATGTGGTTAGACTTCATGAAATTCCAAATAGCATAGTCGGTGATAGAGATTCCTTGTTCACTGGCGAGTTTTGGAAGAGTCTGCAGGAAGATTTGGGAACCAACTCAAGATGAGTTCCTCTTACCATCCATAGGTAGATGGGCAAACAAAAAAAGAGTTAATAAGACCTTGAAAGATTTGTTAAGAGCTTGTGTTATGGATTTCGGAGGAACATGGGAAGACCATTTGCATCTAATCGAGTTTTCATATAATAACAGTTTTCGTAATAGTATTGGGATGACACTGTTTGAAGCTCTGTATGGAAGGCCATGCATATCTCCAGTATATTTGTTAAAGACCAAGGATAGGATGATTCTAGGCCCATATCTGGTTAGATAAGCGGCATAAAAGATTGAGGTAAGCTAGAATAAAGGAGGCTAAGTCTAGGCAGAAAAGTTATGCAGATAAAAGACGGAAAGATTTAAAGTTCTCATTTGGGGACTAGGTTTCCGTCAAAGTGTCACCGATAAAGAGTGTAATTAGGTTTGGGAAATTAGAGAAGTTATATCCTTGGTTCATTGGACCTTTTTCTACTCTTGAGAGGATCGGGAAGTTAGCTCATTTAAATTCAGACAGTTAGTCCATTTAAGGGCAGCCAGCCCAGAGGACAGTTAGTCCACTTAGCCCAGTTTAGAAACTGTTAGTTCATTTGTTAGCATAACGGACCATGCTACATTTAAGGATAGTTAGTCCACTTTTTACCAGTTTTATGGTCAGATGGTCCATTTATTAGCATAAAGGATATTGCTATTTTGGTATAATCAGTTTTAAGACAATTCGTTCTGTAGAGGGCAGTTAGCCTAGATTTCGAACAGTTAGTCCATTCATTTCCTGTTTTGAGTATAATGGATCTTGCTATATTATTATAAACCAGTTTGGTTGCAGGAAAAGATTTGCAAAATATATGTTTTAAAAAAGGGTATTAGTGAGGGAAACCAATTTCGCTAAGTGGCGTGGTCTCGCTTAATATTAGTAAATGGAGATATAACAAAATTATTCATGCCAGGCTTTTTGTCAGACTCGAATTTTTTGTTTCCCCTTAAACACTAGGGTGCTCAAAATTTGATTTGAGTAGGCTAAGGGTTTAGGTTTGCAGATTTTAACAGTTTTGGCGAATAAAGCCTCTGAAGACGCGCAGGTGGCTGACAGATAGCTATTTTAGGAATTCTATTTTCCTTTTTGTTTCCGCTGTGTATTAAGATATAGATATGTTTATATTTCTTTGATCGTCTAAGGGAGCATCGTCATATGTCGCTCTTGGTGTATTGTTGTAAATTTATATTTGACCATTTCCTGAGGATATGTTTTGGGAATTTTTGTAACTTGGATATAATTTTGTTTGAAATATAATAACTATAATTATAGTTTTAGGAAATCTGTGATATTTTTTCATATTCAAGGGCTTCTGATACTATGGATACCATTAGCATTACCATATTTCGTCACCATAAGTTAATACTATAGATGACTGCAGCATTCGTAGTGCTAACTTTTGGTCTTCAGATACGGAATGTTACAACTTGTAATTTGTATAAATATTAAAAACTATGTAAAATTATACACACACACACACATATAACTTATACATAAAATATTAATGGTTTGGTATATAAATTATGGTATTAAATTTTAAATTATTTTTATACACACACATATTATATAAAGTTTTTTCTAATCAATTTATATATATGCACATATACATATTTATATATAAGTATTATAATAACAAAATATTTTTAAATACAAATGTGTATATATACACACGCATATTTATAACATATATATATATATATATATATATATATCTGTATGTATTCATGTATGATGTATGTGTGTGTTAATTATGAAATTAAATAATTTTTTTATGCTCCTAAATGAAATGCATAGCACAATATATATATTCATATATATCCGCACATGTGAATTAATTATTTGAAAGTTAATAAAATAATATTAAAAATTATTTTCATAACTTATAATTTGAATTTTAAATTTTATAAAAATCAAGCATGTTATTTTAAAGTTGGGAACAATTTCTGGAATTTCCTCGGTCAAAAATTATTTTTTATTAATTGATTTGAGCCATTTAGTAATATGGTTTTTTTAAATATAAAAAATGGTTTCTAAATTTTGATTTTTGGCGAGATTTAATATGATGATAATATAATTTTATAAAATTTAAAATTTAATTTTTAAAACATATTTTATTTTATATGAATTATTTAATTAGTACACTAATTTAAATAATAGTACATAATTATTCAAAATTAATTTTTAGTCACCATAACTCATAATCTATATGAATATTCATTTATAAAATATAATTTTAATTATTAAAATGGCATGACGGTATAATTAAATACAAGTCATATAATTAAAATTATGTAACATTTTAATACACACACATACTCATATATGTATATATTAATAATAATAATAAAGTGAGATTAATTAGAATAAAATTTATTCGGCTGTGCACTTCTGATCTATATGGAAAAAATATTTTCTTTATTAAATAAATACATAAATAAAATCAATCTAATATGTGACAACATAGATGATACATATAAGAATCATCACCTAACTAACAATATAATATATATATATATATATATATATATATATGAATAATAGAATGATATACACCTAGTAATGATGAATTCTCTTTCCTTGGAAATCTTCTTGATTCGGTAGACTGTTAATCCTTGAACCGTAGAACTTTGACTATCTAATATTCGTCGTCTTTTGAATTGTTTTAAATTGAATTGTTAGAGGTCCTTCATGATGAAATCGACCAGCGAATGGAGAAGTAATAGTAGCCAAAATAAAATTCAAAAGAAATTAGGGTTTGGAAGCTTTGTGTAGTTGATGAAATAGAGAAATATATGGACCATATCTCATACCATTTCTCACTAGATCTAAGCCATCCATCTCAAAACTTCTCTAGCCTTTTAAACCACCCCCTACAAGTGATGTTGCAACAAAAATTAACATCTTAACATTATGGGCTAATAGCCCATTTAAACCCAAATAAATATTATTAATTAAGTCTAATTTTATTGCTTATCAATATCGCATATGATATATTTATAACTATTATAAATGTATATACAATAATACTAATTCCTCAAATCATATTCAAATTTTATAATAAATATTTCATAAATATTAATTAATTTAATTAACTTATAACAACTAGCTATAAACTAATTTAATCATTCGGTTTAAAAAGATTTCACCAATTCAATTGTGTGATTCGTTAGGTATAAATTAACATCGAATCATTCGAATGTTAATGTTCACACGTCACTTAGTAGGTGGTGTGACATTTTGGATGAAATTTGTCTCTCACTTAGTTTTAGTACAATCCAATTTTACATCACTAAGCATTACCCCATCGTAATATTTATTTACACCAAGTCTCTTCGCTAAAACTATGTCACTTAGGACTAATGGAATTTAGTAATGGTCAAAATTCCGACACCATTCATCTTTAACTCTATAGTCCAAACACAAATCCCTTGGTTTAATAACAACAATTATTTTTAACTGAACTACTCTGGCTAAAGATTTTGACATTGGGTTGACTTGAGTTGACAGTGAAATTAACCTTATATAACCGAGGAGACGAATCCTCTCTTAGATAGTGCTTCAATTCCAATACTTTCACTCAACCCAACTACAGTCACTCAATGGACATCGTGCCATGATTTGACTATGATCAAAATGGATATTTCACTTAAATATCTACAGTATTCTCAAGTCGAGAGGACTATGTAAATCAGCCACAGCAATATTTTCGGTTTGACTTTAGTTATATTAACCAACAGAAAACTATCGAGTGAATCGTTCCATAATTATCCCACGGCTATCTGTTCATGACTCGTAGGTTCCCCAACGATGATGAGTAATCCACTGCCTAACATTTGGAGAGTGTTACATACTTTATTCTTAACAAATACATCGATATCAGGCTTGACGTAACTTGAACTAGGAACATTCAAAATGATGTGTTTTTCAATATTGAGATACAATACTCATGATTACAACTATTTGTAATTACTATCACAGACACCATTTATGGATCTTCTATTAAATACATTTCAATTAATCATTTAATTATTGATAACACATTATGACAGATATATAACAAAAAGAAATAACGCCTTTACTGCAAATGAGAATTGATTATAAAGTTAATAAATTTCTAATAAATTATGGAATTTCCCCTAGGGCATACTCCTAAGTCTATCACTTCCATGTAGAGATTCGAAACTTATGAATGTCTACATCATAATTAAGCATTGTCATCCTACGAGACAAGAAGAGCTCTCATTCGCCCTTAGAAAAATCATGAAAATTAGCTAAAAGGGAAAGAAAATTGAAGTTAGTATAAAGAAAAAATTTCATAAGCTGTAATAAAAAGGGGCAAGGCAATACCGAGTTCCCTGAGCGAGGAAATAAAGTCACCCTGGTTCAAAATAAAAAAGAACCAATCTAACCACTTATCAGTCTTGCACAAATTAGTTGTCGAAAAAGTGATTTTATAGATTAAATATAGTAAAACCCAACATATTTGGAAGTTAGGCTCATATGCATCAAGTATACAAAGGTCAGTTCTCGTCAAGAGGGAGGAGTTATGTTTTCAACATATATAATGTAGGTACATGCTAGGAGGTGAAAAAATATATAGGCTAGCTAAGTAGGGGAAAAACCAGCAGTAGTCAACCATTCTTTAACGATGGAACGTAAAGGATGGTAAATGCTGCATCAAGTGTGTTCCAAGGTGAGAGTAATATATCCCTTCAAGGGTAGATGATTACACCCATTGGGTGTAAGAACCCTCAGTTGTAGGCCTATAACCGTATACATTCGGACAGATAGTGCCATATCCACATTCGCATTTGAAATCATTTCCAAATATCGGATATCCGCAGATACGGACGGATATCAGATAATTTTCATATCCATTAACGATCAATAAATCGAGAAATATAAATAGAAAATTATGGTTTAGTATTTTTATTCAATCCCATCAGTTATAAAAGTGTGAAGAATAAATAAATATGATTATTAATAAATAGTTTCTAGCAAGTAACATGCATAAATGCGTATAATACAAATTATTGAATTAATAAGAAAATAAACACATGCCTTTCATAGTACTAAAGTGTACAATATATAGACCATAATCTTGATAAAAATCGAATGGACAATTTTCAGATGTAGATACCTTCATACCCACATATGTATCCCTTTTTTTAATCAGATATTTATTTGCCTTTCGCATACAGCTATTGACGGATTCAGATTTTTTGGGTATCCATTGTCATGCCTACTTAATTCCAAACCTAGCCAAGATGCTCCCAACCTAATTTTCCTCACGAACAACTAAAACTAACTCTAAAAATGATGAATTATGGCCTGATGAACTAAAGATATCCTCGGAGGCCATTGATAGTTAAAAGAAAATATCCAAATTAAAATCAATTCACAAAGCCGACATTAATTTAAACATAAGAAAAAAATAGTGATGAATTCATGTTTAAAAATCGCTATAATTAAAGAACAAAGCCAACTAATTAAGCAAAGATAATCAAGATTTCATTCGACTATTTGAAAAGATACACGATCGCATAAATAGTTTATAGATCGAATCATAAACAAATAAATCCCTAAAAAGGATACCCTCAAAATAACTTGAAAATGTACCAATTTATACTGATAATTTTGCTAAAAATAATCAACCACACTGAATGCGAAAAGAAAGAAGAAGCGAAATAAATAGCTCACAAAATGACGATGATCAAGGCTTGAAAAGTGAGAATTGAAGTAAAAATCCTGAATTGTCTAGTTTCTTTTCGTTTTCCAAGCAAGTAAAAGCGAAAAGGGAGAAGAAAGGATAAATAAGAACAAGCTAATTTATAAAATCTTATCCATAGAATTCAAACAACGCTATTAATCAGGACCATCAGATGACAATGATAAGTAGAGATCTTCAGAAAAAACTAAGAAAATCAATTGCAAATCAAAATGACATGCCTGATCACATACGAAAAGCTCGACCAGTCACGCAATGTCATGTGTAAAAAGCATTAAATGTGAGGTGGCTGATTGATTAGATGGTATGAAAAATGGGTGCAATAAGTATAAGTCCGGCCTAACAGGCATTAGCACAAATTTGGAAGGCAAATGTTACACCCATTTCTGATCATAGTGTGTTGTCCAGTTAACAAGTTAACTACGTAGTATAAAGCACCATGTGCAAAGCCTGTAAAGTAAAGTTAACATGATTAGAAGATCACCCAAACCCATAGCATAGTAGCCTTCCTAAAAAAAGTAATAAGTCATACCATGAAATGTACCATGTACACCTAAAGCATTTCGAACAATTACAAGACAATAATCAACAGATAACATAACCTTGAAGCAAACTCGTACCACGTGTTCGTATGAAAAATTATGCTAAATATAAGCATGAAACATATAACAAACTACACTAGTCTAAGGATGAGATGCGGCTTGGTAAATAATACATACAAAAATTCACATAAGAACCGCGCTGCCCAAAGCCAAGTAAATACTCAAGCTTCCCGAAATTCATGTGGTCTAGACCGCACAGCCATTTTCACCAATGATTACACCATAACACCCTCAGACAGGTCCATTATCTCCTAGGCCACAAACAGTGGCTGGAGCATGCGCTGCATTTATATAACCATTTCTGCCATATAATAAAACGACATCAGAATATCAGTCTATTGTGTAAAACCAACTGCATAACATAAATAAACCATAATAAAATGCGCAAGCAGGCTACATTTCCACAAACACATAATGGCACCTTTGCACTACAAACGACTGCATAAATAAAAAAGCCTGACAAAGTTGATCCATGTAGTGAAATATTAATCAAAGTAAACTGAACCAAAATGCGATTTAACAAACTAAAATTGTGCTAAAGCACCACAATAACAAACCCCGAAACACATTTATTCAATAGTGAAGCAGATCAGTTTTACTCGATTTAACCACTTCACTTTAACTAAGTTTCATTTCATAGTTCATTTAAATTGCCCAAACATAAATTACAGAAATCAAATGCATACCAAGATACTGCACCACCATCTCATAACAACATTCTACCATTCTTCAAGAGGATACCATTATGCCTTAAAAAAACTGCTCCTGCTTTTCTCTTCAGAGCTATGTAGATAATACCGTATAATATTGTTTATAAATCGTCGATACATCTCATATTGCAAGCAGATTTATTTTCAAACTATCGCTTAAAATATCATTACTGATATATCGTCCGAAATTTGCTAATATATCACTTCGATAGTTAGTGTAAATTGCCTGATATTTTTTAAGAACATCATTCATTATTATATATGTTGGATAAGTTATTTTTATGAATAAGTATCTTTACATTTTCAATTTTTTCTATGGTGAGCGGCAATATGTGTACTATATAACAATTCCCATAGCATAAGTCTTTCGGTTTAACCAAACAATTTTAGTTAGTCTTTCAATAAACAAAATTCTACTTATTATCATTTCTAATTGGTAAGTTAGCTTATGAAAATTCATTTTATTAGATAATATCATGTACAAAGAACTTGAAGTTGAAGAGTAGTTAAATTATATATTTTTCATATCAGTAAGGAATGAGTAAAGTAGTAATTAGTAGTAAATGCATATTCGATAAATTTAGTGAAAATGAAAAATGATAAAACTATAAATATGAAATTTTAAGGAAAGTATTGTAGATCATTAAATGGCTAAAGAAACATGAGTAAGTATAAAAATGAAGGAAATAACAAAGAGTACATTATACGAATTTCTGGTTTGTATTAGTCTATGTTATCATTTGTATTCAATGTTTTAAATTTTGAATTTCGATCGTGTCTCGTGTCAAAAATTTTATACACATTATCTCATATTGGACAAGACCTAGGGTGAGATGAGCGTATCTTAGGTTAACATATCATATTTTAAAGTCCATTTAGGGATTATCTCGAAGTAACATAATTTGATATTTTTAAGATTACTGTAATAATTATTATATATATAAAAGTTCTTAACATAAATAATTTATATATAAAGATAATATTAATTTTACATTTTAGATCAGAGTGATAACAAGATTGATTTGGTGTTAACTGAACGATTTCCTACTCATCCGAATATTAGAAGTTAAAAAATAAATAATAAGTATTTTTCTCCCTCGTTAAAGGGTAAATAGAAGAATTAGAGGGTAAGTAAAAATTCATTAGAGTGTAATTTCTTGTGGACTCACATAAGAAGTTCAAAATTATGTGAATGAAAAAACATAACTTCGTATAAGTTCTATTGAGTTCCCATAAAATCGAACATCTCGTTTTGTTAAACCTCGTCTCGCTTAAGTTCGATAATGAGATCTAGAGCGAGATCTCGGACGAGATGAATGAGATCTGAAACAACGTTTGTATTTAAGAGTATATCTCAGTAAACAGATTATAAGCAATTAGTGCTTTATAGGAATTTGACAATATTTATCCAAATATTTGAAAACTTAACATCAATATAACATAGTATAATGTAATTTATAACATGTTCTATACATGTTTGATATTTTGCTAGTAATCCGATATTATCATGATATTTCAAAATATGTCATATCGGTACTTGATTGATACGTACTCGATACCAATATTGACAATTTAGCTTTAGAGGAACAAACAAACTTGATCCGAACCCAAAATACCTAGAGTAACACTAACTAAAGTGCGCAGGATAAAACAAAAGGAGCATATCCCACAAAGACCATCTTGGAACACACAAACTTCCCGCCAAAAGATTCAAACTCAAATCACCTCACCTAAATTCTAATCTTCTCGCTAACAACAAACCTTTTCGCTTATGGCCACATCAAAAGTCTGTATACATTGCATCAATCAATATATGGAAGACACATGACAACATCAAACGAGGGAAGAGAAATGTAGAAAGGTGATGTCAACAATCCATGAGATAATCTATACTATAAATAAAAAGGTATTATAGCATAGGAAGGTATTTTTATTAATTCATTGAAAATTTTCCTTAATTCGTGTACTCTTTTCTACAATTAAAATCAATGTGTGAGAGAGAAGAAAGATAATAAAAGATTTGATCCATGGACATAATATTTTCTAAATTCCGAACAACGTAAATTACTATGTCCTTTACTTTACTGCACTTATTACTTTCCAATTTTAGTAGACTTTATATAGTTTTTGTTTTGCCAAGTTTAGTACCTAAAAACAAACCTAGGCATTTTAGCAAACAGTTAAAGTGTCTCTTTATGATCATGTAAGCATCCTACAACACAGTTACTACATTAAAGGAAAATTTAATATTACTTAAATTTGTTGGTTCACAACTAATAGGATAACATGAGTTCTAATCGCCCTATTTGAAATCTGTTATCTTGAGATGAAAAATCTCATTAACAATACCATTTATTGGATCTGAAATTAACATTTATGTAGATTTGTATTGTCATAAAATTTACATTTGTTTTCACAATTTAATTCATTTAAAGTTGTCGATTTAAAGTTTAAAATGAATTAAGTTGTGTGTGTGTATTATGTGCTTTAATTTTATGTTATCCAAAACTGTAAACAACATCAAGTTGAATATTTTTGTTAAGTTAAGTTTGCTTTTCAATTGATATACTCAATATCTTTTTATTTAGTCAATTCTATGTATTTGAAATTGGAATCTTAAATTACAATTTTCACATGTGTGCATATGTTTGTGATTTTGGAAAAGAAAAAAAATCATGTTATTAAAGTAAAATATTAGTTGTGACAATATTTTTTTTTACAACTTTCTTCTAATGAATGTGTATTTTAAAACTTGTAATTTCAATGTTTAGATATTTTGTTGTGATTAAGCATGAAAATTCTATGGCATTAAATCCATTATAATTAGCGTTTGAAAAAGTGGGAATCAAAATAACACCTAAATCTATTTCCTTTTAATTCTGATTTGGTTGGATTTTGATTCAATGTGAAACATTATTTCATTCTTCATTTCCAATCAAGCATTCTGTTACTTTGAAATTATCTTATTTTTATTATATAAATTTGTTTCCATAATTTTTATATATGCAGATATTAAATATATACAAGTGGCAACCAAATATCACATATATGCATATATATGTCTAAATCCATATACACATATATACACATATACATATATACTACAATAAATATCTTTATACAAATCATATACCCGTATTATTATATAATGAATATGTATATATTTAAGCATTTATATTCTTGATATACATATGTAATTATTATATGCATATGAAAGTAATACACACACAGATATATATATATAGTTATATATACATACGTACATATATATATACACACACACACACATATACATACATATATATAGACACAGACACAAAATATATATGAATACCAATGTCTATGTATGTGTGTATTTATACACAGGTTTATATTCCATTATATTATGTTGTATATCATTAAACGTATACATTATACATTAAATAAAGAAATTGTTAAACTTACTAATATGATAATTAAAAAATATAAAAGATGTTAAATAAAATATAATTTTGTTAAATAACTAGATTGGATCTAGTGAAACCCATTAAACTTAAGCCACTATGATCCAGTTAGGGAATTTTTTTTGAAATTAACTTATTTCACCCGCTCCATATTGGTCCGGTCCTTTAAGGTTTGGCATTGGTAGGTACCCCATGGAAAATTCCTAGAGTAACAGTGTTTAGGTTTTGAGTTGAAACATCAAGTATTATTCCCTCCTAGAAAATTGGTCATGCCCAATGGGTGGAGTAAGTCCAAAATGGTGATAAATTTGTAAAGGCTTAAATTCTTCTGGGTATTAGGCTAGTTCACAAAATTCACTATGAAATTTTAAAAGCATATTTTAAATTTAAATGTTAAATTTGAAATACAAAATGAAATTTTGTAAAAACTATAAAATAATTTTAAAATTTTCAAAAATATATTGGAAAATAAAATAATTAATTTTGAATTTTTTATATATTTAATTAACTAATTTGATTAATGACTGAAATATTATATATATATATATTGATATACGTATGCAACTATAGCTGCTATAATTAATTAAAATACTCAAACATGGATAGATACACTTGTATGATAGTTGGATCGTATTGTTGCAATTAGCCATATCAAAGAATATGTTCTTACATGTATTGTAATATCGGTCAATTCACAATAATAATTTACTCCGTCTTCGCTCCACTAGGAAAACATGAAGTTCACGTCCTTACTTGTTGGCATGGGGAAATGAATCGTTGACCTCCATACCCCACAGTTATTTATCATCCAATAATTGTAATATCTCTTTCCAATGGCCCTTTCTGATGCCCTTTCTTAGCGCATTACACTTTTACTAACTTACCCTTTCAAAATACCCATTTCGCAACACGCTACACTTTTCATAATTTACCCTTTCAAAATACCTCTTTCACTTTAAAAACACACACCCATACTCTATACACAAAATGGCATCATCTTAAAATATTTGAATTTAAATCATTATTTTCCTATTATTACGAAGAGTTATGGTCATCAACCTGTAGTCGTTTGTATATCTCATGGAAAAAAATGCAAGCTATTAAAGGGAAATATATTATGGAATAAGAGAAAGGGAAAAATGTTTTATTTTTTCAGTTATTTTTATGTGTTAGGGTTCTTTTGTAGAAATACTAAAATGGTGCTTTATTGCATATATCTTTCTTTTACTTTTTGACACACTTTTCATTTCATCGTACCCATATTCTATTTATTTAGCTGCAAATACTTAAGTTCTCTTCAATAATTTCTCCTTTGATGTTGACAAGAGCTGTAAAAATTGTAGGATCGATTTCACCCCAGAGGGGGTGAATAGGGTGATACTAATAATAACAAAAATTAATGCGGAAATATATAAAATAATTGCATCACAGATAATAGCAGAATAATAAAAGCAAAATTAAAACAACACAGATTTACCCAGCTTCGGCAAAACCCTGCCTATTTGTTGCCCCTAAGATTTCTACTAGAAATTAAGTAGTCAGACGCTTACACGCGTAAAATTGCGATACCCGCTATGGACTAACCTAACTCTACGTTTAAAAGCCTAGCACAAGTCAGCCACCGAGTTGCGAGTTCTCGAACTACACCACCGTAGTTCATCCACTAGTCACATGACTAGAATTTTACAAAAGTTTAAAAGAAAAATACAAATTAAAATCAATTAAAAAAACAAAACCCTTTCTATATTTAAGCCCACATACAAAAAATAGACCGACCCACTATAGAAAATAGCTTGAGAACCTTCTATTCTTCTTCTGTCGTTCCTTTTGCACTTCAAAACTTAGGGTTTGTTTTTCTTTGAATCTGCCGCCTGATCGTTGATCGATTTTACTACCGAACCTCAATTCAGTTTGATGCTTCTTCGATCTTTGTTCTTTGCTTGGCTTTGGCTGTTTCAAATGTGGCGAGCTTTTGTGCTATGAATTGATACATGATTTTCTATTTCAATTTCGATTTTGCCCGACTTCGATTCGAGTTGCAAATTTGTTTGTGATTTCGCTTGCTCTGGTATTTTGCTTGAACTCGAATCTATTAGTTTTGCCAATGATGATTTTTGGGTTTTATACGGATCGAGCCTTAAATTATCATTCGTATTTATTTTGTTTGAATTTTTCACATTGTTATGCTTGTCCATTGATTTTCAATTGAATGCTAGTGATTACTCTAACTTGTTTATTATTGACTTGCTTTAGTCGGTTTCTTCTTTCGCTGATGTGTTTGAATTTTGGTTCTGTAGTTTTCTGCTACAACTTTGGCATCGTGAATTTTTGAGATATCTGACTTTCACTTGTTCAATTCCTCTTTACTCTGATTGAAAATGTGTGACTCACTGCTTTTGTTCTTTTTTTAAACACTACTGCTTCATTTTGTTCACTGCCTGGTCTGCATTATATGTTGATCTGGTCACACTTCATTTCGATTGCGCTTGAGTCATGTTGTTACCACTGCTTGTTTCTGTGTTGATTTTATTTGTTGCGTACGAACTTGCTGTATCACCATATACGTACATACATATGTATGTATGTGTGTAATATCCCGGAATTTTGGACAATATAAATTTAATAATCCGTGTTTAAATTTATATTGAATTGATGATTTTTGTCAATAAATTTGTGAAATTATTTTTAATAAGTTAATAAATCTATTTTTTTATTTAATAATGTATATGTATTTGTATATATTTTAAATAGATAAGTTGTTCTTAATTAAATTAGTATAGCATAATTTTAATGTTTTAAAATGGAAATTTTGATTTGTTTTTTAATTTAAGCTTTTCAAAAATATTTAATAAAATACTATATGATTTTAAATATGAGATAAATGTTTTATTGGTTTAAAATTCATTTATTTTATTCAAGTTTGAATATTAAAATATGTTACAAAATATTTGTGTTATTCTTTTTAAATTATTAATTGATAATTTTGATTTGTAAATTAATTTGAAATTTAAAATTCAATTTAATTTATGAAACATGTATTCATTAAGTTACAAACTCTTGTGTAAATTTATTTTAATTGTTTAAAAGTTTCTTTTTCAAAAGATTAATCTGTAGGTTGTTTTATTTATTTTAATACTTTGATTATTCTTTAGAAATTTATTTAAAATACATATCTAAGTCTAAGAACTAAATAATTAAATAAGTTTAAACATTCATTAAGCTTAATTTTTCTTTAACATTTAATTAAAATAACAAAAACATGTAAAAGACATAGGTAAGCTTAAAGAGACATGTGTAAGTTTATTAAAGCCTCGGTTAACAAATGTAAACTTATCATCCATTTTAAAAGACAAGTGTCAATTTTATTTTAAATTTTTCTTTTAATTCATTAAATCTAAAAATTTCCTTTATATAAACTTGCTTCTTCATTCATATTTTTTTTCATTCCTTAATAAAAAGTAAGACCAAATTTCATTCTTTCCACATCCATAAACAAATCTGCATCTCCAATTTTAATCAAGAAAGCTGCATATTCTTGTAAACTACAGCATGCATGTCACTCCCTGTAATCAACTTTCAAAATGCGCAGCATATCTCAAATTCCTATCCACTTTCAAAATCTACTACAATTTCAAATATGAGGCCTGCATTTTTTTCAAAACAATCTGGAAATTTATGCAAAACAGAAACTGCATGCTACAGACTATAACATGCATTCATGTTTCACAAACAATCTGAGATTTTGAAACTGTAATGTCAAGTTACACCTGCATTTCATCTAGAAGCATGTATAAATCAAGATTAAAAGCATAGGTCTGCATTTCTTTGCATCTGGAAACAAAGGGGCCTGCATGCATGAATTTTCAAATCTGGAACCTGCAAATTGAATCAGTGCTCTGCATTTTGGCATATACAGGTGAGTAACTCATTTTAATTTTATTTAAATAGTAAGGTTTTGCATGCTTATAAATTAGAAATGAACCTAAATGAATTGCTATGAATAGTCTACCTGTGATATATGTATTTATGAGCATTTATATTTGAATGTGATGCATGTCTGTTTCATCAGGGTATTGACTGTATACCCATTTAATAATTTTCTTCTGATTTGGCTGTTGTTATGAATTAATATTTGAATGAAATATGTTCGGTTCATGATAAAGTAAAGTTAAAACATTTTATATAGGTTAAATAAATTTGAATTGCCTGAAACTTGATAAATGAGCAAACATTAGTATAAGAGGAAGGGAAGAAAAAATTCAAACATTTTGATTTATTATTTCAGATTTATAAATTGAAACAATAAGTGAATGCATGAATTTTAAATCAAAAATTACTATTTATAGTACTGTAAACGAAGAACAACTTTCAATTTACAATATTATACATATTTGATAAACACAGTGGATGTTGGCATTTGTTTTGATTGAATTTACTTATGAAGATGGTATATCTATCTAAGATTGTGGGAAAATATATTTAATTGAGTTGAAATGTTGGTTTTGATGTTGAATTTGGGAGTTTCTGTTATGAACCCTAGTTTCACTGGGTTACTGTATTTGCTCGAATATGACCTCATGGGTTGATCGAGTTCAAAGATATTTGGGGTATGGGTAGATGATGTGTTGATGAAGTTGTCGCCGAAGTTTGGGTGGAGATGGTGGTCGGAGGCGCGTAGGGTCGCCTTTGACAGGTTGAGGGGGAAGAACTGTGTTTGTTTTCAGGTTTGGGTTTATGAGTGTTGTAGTGGTTGCAGGTTTTTGCCTCGGGTTGGTCTCGGGAAAAAGTAGGAAATGACTCGAAGCACGGAGGCTTTTAACCCGAAGTAAATTCAAGCTTGCTCGGGTATACTTTTTGTTTCAGGTTTTAACAAAACAGAACCTGTTCTGTTTTAAGAATTTTAAAAGTAAAGTTTAAATTTAAATCTGGAAATTGAACTTAGGATTAAACTTGAATCTAAAGATGAATTCAAATAGATTGAATTCTTATTTTGGAATAATTTAAATGCAGAAATTCAAGTTTGTTTGAAGAAAAAAATAATAAAAGAAGAAGAACAGGAAACATGTTTCAAGTTTTATAAAATTCGAAATAAATTGCAAACTATAATGTTAACTTAGGATTTTAAAACTGAATTTAACTATGAATTTAAATAAGTTTCAATTCTGGTCTTTTGAAATAATTTAAATTCAGGAAAATTTCAAGGATTGGTTTTTAAATAAAACAGAAACTGTTTTTCTGTTTTTTTTAAATGTATAGGTAAAGTTTAAAATTTCAGGTGGAAATTTATTCTGAGTTTTTAAAATCTGAAATTTGGATATGAATTCAAATATGTTTCTCATAGATTTAAATTCATTTATGTTTTTAAATTTAAATTTGGTTTTCAAACTCACAAGTGTAAATGCATATGTGATTTGCATTTGAATTGGAAGGTTAAATATTTAAATTAGAAATTCAAAGTGAATTCAAATCTGAGTTTTCAAATCTGGAATAAAATTTAAACTTCAGTTTTAAAATAAAGGTTTAAATTTAAATTGCTTTTAAATGATTAAAATGATATGCATTTGAATTGAAGTAGTAGATTGTAGGAAGAAATTTTAAAGAGTTAAAACTGAAATGAGTTTGGAAGTGTATCTCAATTTTGAAATTTTTAAAGTAATATTTAAATTGATTTGAATTTAAATTGAATTTGTAATTTAAATTGTTTTAAACTTATTAATAAAGTAGATGTTTCTTTTAACATAGAAGATTAAGTTTTGAATTGTTTTAAAATCTTATTTAAGACAAATTTGAGTCTTAAGTTAAAATGAAGTTAAATAGAATTTAAAGTAAATTTAAAAAAAAACATTTTGTTTTCAAATGCTTAATTAAATAAGGAATGTTTATCTAAAAGATAAATAAAAGTTTAATGATTGGATTCATTTGATTATTAAGGTAATTAAGATGAATATTAATTATTTAATTAATTAATTATGTGGATGTTTAATTAAGTAATTAATGATTTTTAAGATAATTAATTAGATTTGAGATTAATTAATTAAGGTTAATTAATCTATAATTAAGGACGATTAATTAAATTTTAATTAAGATTTATTTAATCAAGTGATTAGAGATAATTTAGATTTTAATTAACACTTAATTAATTAATAATTAGTGATTAATTAAGTTGTAATTAAATATTAATTAATTGATAATTAATAATGATTAATTTTAGTTAATTCTTAATTAAGTAATTAAGAAATGTTAATGAAGTCATTAGCATAAGATTATTTTAACAATTAATTAATGTAATTGATTTTTGATAATTAATTAGATTAATTAATTAATAATAATCAATTGTTAATTACTTAATGAAGGTAATTAATTAATTAATTACTTAGTGTAATTAATTTAATAAATGTGATTAGTTTAGATTAATTAACTTAAATTAATTTAAACATTTGTGGATTGTTGATAATTACTTTATGTAATGTATGAATTTGTAATTACTTAAGGAAGTAATTAATAATTACAGGATGTAATTAAGGATATTTGATATAAAAGTAATTGGATTTAAATTATTTTGAAATTAATCAAGGGGATTAATTAAGATAATTAATCAAGAATAATTAATTATGGGATGAGTAATTAAAGTAGTTAATTACTGAATGGTTATTAATCATGGGTGATTAATATTTATATGTGGATTAATTTCAAATTAATTACTTATGTAATTAATTTATATTTAGGGATTTATTAATTGTAGTTAGAATCATTAATTAATTAATGATGTAATTTGGAATTGATTAATTAAGGTATAATTAATAATGAATAAATAATTAATGTAATTAATTTTAGTTAATCAATTAATTTAGTAATTACAAGTTAATTATTAGCAAGGGTTTAAGTAATTAACTTGTGTGATTAATTTATAAGCTAATTACTTATTGTAATTAGAGATAGTAATCAATATTAAAATGAATATTGAGATGGTGATTTATAAACTGATTTGAAATCAATGGATGGTTAAGTTAACCAGAATTTTAATGATGAAGTAATTAATTTAATTCAATTTAAATTAATTAGAGAGTAAGTAATTAATTTAATTCATTTTAAATTAATTATAGAAAGTGTGATCATTAGATCATTGCTTATGTTGATGAATGGTATTGGTTGCCTGGTATGGTTTGTAATCTCAGTTATAAGATGAGTGGTGTATGTGATATGGATGCATTGGTTGCTTTTGGATGATAATATGGATTATCTGATTATGATATGAACTATCTGTTGATAATGATAAGGTTGATTATCTATTGTGTTGTGAATTATCTATCTGTGTATATTTAGATAATGAATTGAATTGTTTTAAACTTAAAACAGCTTGGACCTAAAATACACGCTTTGGATTTCGATGAGACGGGGATCGGGTTTCCATATTTGGACATCCGAAAACCACATCGATTCCAATTACGTTAGGTCGTTAATACAAGTGGAGCGAGTGAAGACTCGAGGTGTAAGGGCTATACGTCAGTATAACTCTGTGGGTGATTCCGTAATGAGTTTGACGGAATAGTACTTATAGATTCGAGATGGTGATTCAGAGTGCAAGGGTTATTGTCGTTAACTCTGAGGGTGATTCCAAAATGAGTGTAACGAGATAATGCCTTCGGTTTCGTTCGAACCCGGAACGAACTTGTATGGATTGAATGCTTTCAGAACATCGTCAGGTGGACGATGAGCATTCTAAGTGATGTGTCCTATAAAGGTAATCATAGCCTCAAGCCTCATCAACCGGGAATGGCTAAAACAGGGGAGGTGCAGCAAGGCTTCGTGGGTCGCACCCACTGGAGAGTAAGATTTACCCCTGTCTAGAGGTCCCTTTATATTTCGGCTGTGTGGACGGTTGATCATGACAATCGTCGGGGTTGTCTTATTTAGAACTGTTCAGTAAGGAACGGGTCCGGCTTTATGTTGCAGAGGATTGGGAGTAATCCTCGGTACGGTGATCTAGGCCACGTACTGTGACGGGCGGTACCCCAGTAGCCCTGCCATTGTATGGAATCCAAAATCCAATAAGTGCTAACAGTTTTGATTGTATTACCCACTTTTGTGGCTAGTAGCTGGAATTTAATAATGTAACAATTTCGGCTATTTCTTATTTATTTGAAAACCCTAGACACTATTATAATATCACTAGATTTCCTATCAAATGTTTTGGTTAGCGTAAGGTAAAAACTTTTCCATGTTTATGTGTGGGAAGTATTACGTGATACCCTTTCTTTTCAAAGGTTTTTCAAAGTTAAGAAACTTTAACCTGTTACTCACACCAGACCCATGTCTGACCCGGAGTTATTTCTGTTTTTCTTTAACTCTTGGGTACTCAAATTTTTACGAGTAGCCAAGGGAATTCAGGTTAGGATTCAAGTTAGCTTGACGTATTGTGGAGGAGCAAATGGAGCAGGAGGCTTCCGTGTATAGTTATATAGTTTTCCGCTGTGTTGGTATCTCTGAGTGTTTCTGATATGTATTGAGTTGTAATAAATAGACAGGTGTTTATAACTGTCTAGTATGTGTTGTATATGTCTGTGTGACTCTGATATTTGATGTATACTATGTTATACTTATGTTATTAATATAATTTATTCGTTCCGCTGTTGAGATTCTTGTGTTGTTTCTTCTTTCTCTTCTTTCTTTCTCTTTTCTATCCCTTTCTTTCTTAATTCATGATGCGATTTTCTAGGAGTAGAAAGTCGGGTCGCGACAATGTGTATCAGAGCGTTAGGTTGAGTGAATACCTAGGCTCTGTAGTGGTGTCTATCTTGAGAGAGCGTATTTGTATTTTTATTATATATATAATTGGTTCTACCTATTTGTTGGATTACCCGTTCAGGTTTTTCCAATATAAGTTATAAAGGTAGATGAGGTAGAAGTGTGTGTAACACGACTACCATTGGTTGGAGTTTGATGGATGAGGTTGGAAGTGTATTTGTCGAGACCGTAGACCTAATACCGTCTCGAGTAAGTTTTCTTGGTTTAAGGACTTCATCGATCTCTGAAGGTAACCTGTAAAGGTTCGGAGTTCATCTTTGAAGTGCAGAATTGAGTTTTGATCTGTCATTAGGGCAGAAGCAAGCAAGTGATGATATCTTGATATCTCAGGAAGTAGTAGCTGCGTGATGAGATGCAGTGACTATGGATATTTTCGAAGATGTTTCTTTGGAACGAAAGTAAGAAGTGAGTCTGCCGGTGATGTGGCTGAGTTTAGCTGAGTATTCTGTATTGGTAGGGAGTCTTCTGGCTGAGTAGTTTTTTCTAATGTGGAGTCCAGAAGCAGTAGAGTAGATCCGTTTCTCTGAAAAGTTGGCTAGGCCAGCATAAGCTGTTCTGTTTGGTTGAGAGAGAGTAGTTTCTTTGGATTTAGGCTGAGTTGATCGCAAAAGTGATTTGCGATAGTATGTTCTCTTGTGTTTATTGGAGATTGTCCGGATTTCTTCCAGGAAGTTAGAGTTTATCTGCAACTGGAGATCGAGTTTTCTTTTCAGGAATGGAACAGGTGGTTCAGTTAATAGATGGATGGTTCCTTGAGATAGAAGTTGGTGAAGTAACTCTGGTTTCGGAGAAACATCTGAGTTTTCTTATGGATCTGTGAAACCATATTTCTGTGCTGGGTTGTTTAGTCTGTGCTTGTGCTGTTCGTCAGCATTTTCTTCTGTTTCGGATTAGAGTTGTGCAGCAGAAGCAGTTTGGGAATGTTTCTTTTTCGGATAAGGAGAAGTTTGTTCTGTCTTCTGTTGTTGAGAAGTAGGGTGTGTTCTTGGTTTTTGAGTGATCTTGAGGAGATCATTGGATTGTTTTTGATTCAGTCAGTTTCTTTTGGAATCAGTAAGAGTTGAGCTGATTAGGGGTGATGTTGGTAGCCCAGGATCGTCCGAAGAGTTTTTATGGAGAAGAGACAGAGAAATTTGGATTCTGGAATTGGAGATTGGATTTTGGTTAAGTTTTTCTCTGATCCAGGGAGCTATAGTTTGGGAAGTTAGCCCCGAAGTGTTTTGGTTTCTTCTGTGATTGGTAAGATCAGTGTTTGGTTTTCTAGAGTTGAATTGCCAGTTTGGATAACTGGGATTCAGGGTGTTTCACGTATCTCTGAGGGAGTACGTGTTTGATATTTCTGGTTGTAGAACCAGTAGTTTAGGATGGATTGGTTGTAGAGTCAGACTCGTTTGTAGTCTGATATTCTGTATAGAATTGTTGTTAGGAGCTCTATAGCTTAATAGTATTGATTGATTGGATTTTATAGAGCGAGTATCCCGATATATATCTATACCGGGGAAACTCGTAAAGTTTTATCCAAAATTCTTTTGGATAATTAGATTTGTTCTGATTGTGTGAATTGGTTGCTTTGGTTGTTAGCATATGATTAGCATATGCTGTGTTTTAAAATAAAATCTGTAAATAGATTATTAAATTACCTTTGTTTTAAATTTCGGGGACGAAATTCTTTTAAGGGGGATGGATTGTAATATCCCGGAATTTTGGACAATATAAATTTAATAATCTGTGTTTAAATTTATACTGAATTGATGATTTTTGTTAATAAATTTGTGAAATTATTTTTAATAAGTTAATAAATCTATTTTTTTATTTAATAATGTATATGTATTTGTATATATTTTAAATAGATAAGTTGTTCTTAATTAAATTAGTATAGCATAATTTTAATGTTTTAAAAATGGAAATTTTGATTTGTTTTTTAATTTAAGCTTTTCAAAAATATTTAATAAAATACTGTATGATTTTAAATATGAGATAAATGTTTTATTGGTTTAAAATTCATTTATTTTATTCAAGTTTGAATATTAAAATATGTTACAAAATATTTGTGTTATTCTTTTTAAATTATTAATTGATAATTTTGATTTGTAAATTAATTTGAAATTTAAAATTCAATTTAATTTATGAAACATGTATTCATTAAGTTATAAACTCTTGTGTAAATTTATTTTAATTGTTTAAAAGTTTCTTTTTCAAAAGATTAATCTGTAGGTTGTTTTATTTATTTTAATACTTTGATTATTATTTAGAAATTTATTTAAAATACATACCTAAGTCTAAGAACTAAATAATTAACTAAGTTTAAACATTCATTAAGCTTAATTTTTCTTTAACATTTAATTAAAACAACAAAAACATTTAAAAGACATAGGTAAGCTTAAAGAGACATGTGTAAGTTTATTAAAGCCTAGGTTAACAAATGTAAACTTTTCATCCATTTTAAAAGACAAGTGTCAATTTTATTTTAAAAATTTCTTTTAATTCATTAAATCTAAAAATTTCCTTTATATAAACTTGCTTCTTCATTCATATTTATTTTTTTCATTCCTTAATAAAAAGTAAGACCAAATTTCATTCTTTCCACATCCATAAACAAATCTACATCTCCAATTTTAATCAAGAAAACTGCATGTTCTTATAAACTACAGCATGCATGTCACTCCCTGTAATCAACTTTCAAAATGCGCAGCATATCTCAAATTCCTATCCACTTTCAAAATCTACTACAATTTCAAATATGAGGCCTGCATTTTTTTCAAAACAATCTGGAAATTTATGCAAAACAGAAACTGCATGCTACAGACTATAACATGCATTCATGTTTCAAAAACAATCTGAGATTTTGAAACTGTAATGTCAAGTTACACCTGCATTTCATCTGGAAGCATGTATAAATCAAGATTAAAAGCATAGGTCTGCATTTCTTTGCATCTGGAAACAAAGGGGCCTGCATGCATGAATTTTCAAATCTGGAACCTGCAAATTGAATCAGTGCTCTGCATTTTGGCATATACAGGTGAGTAACTCATTTTAATTTTATTTAAATAGTAAGGTTGTGCATGCTTATAAATTAGAAATGAACCTAAATGAAATTGCTATGAATAGTCTATCTGTGATATATGTATTGTTGAGCATTTATATTTGAATGTGATGCATGTCTGTTTCATCAGGGTATTGACTGTATACCCATTTAATAATTTTCTTCTGATTTGGCTGTTGTTATGAATTAATATTTGAATGAAATATGTTTGGTTCATGATAAAGTAAAGTTAAAACATTTTATATAGGTTAAATAAATTTGAATTGCCTGAAACTTGATAACAGAGCAAACATTAGTATAAGAGGAAGGAAAAAAAATTCAAACATTTTGATTTATTATTTCAGATTTATAAATTGAAACAATAAGTGAATGCATGAATTTTAAATCAAAAATTACTATTTATAGTACTGTAAACGAAGAACAGCTTTCAATTTACAATATTATACATATTTGATAAACACAGTGGATGTTGGCATTTGTTTTGATTGAATTTACTTATGAAGATGGTATATCTATCTAAGATTGTGGGAAAAATTATTTAATTGAGTTGAAATTTTGGTTTTGATGTTGAATTTGGGAGTTTCTGTTATGAACCCTAGTTTCACTGGGTTACAGTGTTTGCTCGAATATGATCTCATGGGTTGATCGAGTTCAAAGATATTTGGGGTATGGGTAGATGATGTGTTGATGAAGTTGTCGCCGAAGTTTGGGTGGAGATGGTGGCCGGAGGCGCGTAGGGTCACCGTTGACAGGTTGAGGGGGAAGAACTGTGTTTGTTTTCAGATTTGGGTTTATGAGTGTTGTAGTGGTTGCAGGTTTTTGCCTCGGGTTGGTCTCAGGAAAAAGTAGGAAATGACTCGAAGCAGGGAGGCTTTTAACCCGAAGTAAATTCAAGCTTGCTCGGGTATACTTTTTGTTTCAGGTTTTAACAAAACAGAACCTGTTCTGTTTTAAGAATTTTAGAAGTAAAGTTTAAATTTAAATCTGGAAATTGAACTTAGGATTAAACTTGAATCTAAAGATGAATTCAAATAGATTGAATTCTTATTTTGGAATAATTTAAATGTAGAAATTCAAGTTTGTTTGAAAAAAAAAGAAGAAGAACAGGAAACCTGTTTCAAGTTTTATAAAATTCGAAATAAATTGCAAACTATAATGTTAGCTTAGGATTTTAAAACTGAATTTAACTATGAATTTAAATAAGTTTCAATTCTGGTCTTTTGAAATAATTTAAATTCAGGAAAATTTCAAGGATTGGTTTTTAAATAAAACAGAAATTGTTTTTCTGTTTTTTTTTAATGTATAGGTAAAGTTTAAAATTTCAGGTGGAAATTTATTCTGAGTTTTTAAAATCTGAAATTTGGATATGAGTTCAAATTTGTTTGTCATATATTTAAATTCATTTATGTTTTTAAATTTAAATTTGGTTTTCAAACTCACAAGTGTAAATGCATATGTGATTTGCATTTGAATTGGAAGGTTAAATATTTAAATTAGAAATTCAAAGTGAATTCAAATCTGAGTTTTCAAATCTGGAATAAAATTTAAACTTCAGTTTTAAAATAAAGGTTTAAATTTTAAATTGCTTTTAAATGATTAAAATGATATGCATTTGAATTGAAGTAGTAGATTGTAGGAAGAAATTTTAAAGAGTTAAAACTGAAATGAGTTTGGAAGTGTATCTCAATTTTGAAAATTTTAAAGTAATATTTAAATTGATTTGAATTTAAATTGAATTTGTAATTTAAATTGTTTTAAACTTATTAATAAAGTAGATGTTTCTTTTAACATAGAAGATTAAGTTTTGAATTGTTTTAAAATCTTATTTAAGACAAATTTGAGTCTTAAGTTAAAATGAAGTTAAATAGAATTTAAAGTAAATTTAAAAAAAAAACATTTTGTTTTTAAATGCTTAATTAAATAAGGAATGTTTATCTAAAAGATAAATAAAAGTTTAATGATTGGATTCATTTGATTATTAAGGTAATTAAGATGAATATTAATTATTTAATTAATTAATTATGTGGATGTTTAATTAAGTAATTAATGATTTTTAAGATAATTAATTAGATTTGAGATTAATTAATTAATCTATAATTAAGGATGATTAATTAAATTTTAATTAAGATTTATTTAATCAAGTGATTAGAGATAATTTAGATTTTAATTAACACTTAATTAATTAATAATTAGTGATTAATTAAGTTGTAATTAAATATTAATTAATTGATAATTAATAATGATTAATTTTAGTTAATTCTTAATTAAGAAATGTTAATGAAGTCATTTGCTTAAGATTATTTTAACAATTAATTAATGTGATTAATTTTTGATAATTAATTAGATTAATTAATAATAATCAATTGTTAATTACTTAATGAAGGTAATTAATGAATTAATTACTTAGTGTAATTAATTTAATAAATGTGATTAGTTTAGATTAATTAAGTTAAATTAATTTAAACATTTGTGGATTGTTGATAATTACTTTATGTAATGTATGAATTTGTAATTACTTAAGGAAGTAATTAATAATTACAGGATGTAATTAAGGATATTTGATATAGAAGTAATTGGATTTAAATTATTTTGAAATTAATCAAGGGGATTAATTAAGATAATTAATTAAGAATAATTAATTATGGGATGAGTAATTAAAGTAATTATTACTGAATGGTTATTAATCATGGGTGATTCATATTTATATGTGGATTAATTTCAGATTAATTACTTATGTAATTAATTTATATTTAGAGATTTATTAATTGTAGTTAGAATCATTAATTAATTAATGATGTAATTTGGAATTGATTAATTAAGGTACAATTAATAACGAATAAATAATTAATGTAATTAATTTTAGTTAATCAATTAATTTAGTAATTACAAGTTAATTATTTGCAAGGGTTTAAGTAATTAACTTGTGTGATTAATTTATAAGCTAATGACTTATTGTAATTAGAGATAGTAATCAATATTAAAATGAATATTGAGATGGTGATTTATAAAATGATTTGAAATCAATGGATGGTTAAGTTAAGCAGAATTTTAATGATGAAGTAATTAATTTAACTCAATTTAAATTAATTAGAGAGTAAGCAATTAATTTAATTCATTTTAAATTAATTATAGAAAGTGTGATCATTAGATCATTGCTTATGTTGATGAATGGTATTGGTTGCCTGGTATGGTTTGTAATCTCAGTTATGAGATGAGTGGTGTATGTGATATGGATGCATTGGTTGCTTTTGGATGATAATATGGATTATCTGATTATGATATGAATTATCTATTGATAATGATAAGGTTGATTATCTATTGTGTTGTGAATTATCTATCTGTGTATATGTAGATAATGAATTGAATTGTTTTAAACTTAAAACAACTTGGACCTAAAAGACACGCTTTGGATTTCGATGAGACCGGGATCGGGTTTCCATGTTTGGACATCCGAAAACCACATCGATTCCAATTAACGTTAGGTCGTTAATACAAGTGGAGCGAGTGAAGACTCGAGGTGTAAGGGCTATTCGTCAGTATAACTCAATGGGTGATTCCGTAATGAGTTTGACGGAATAGTACTTATAGATTCGAGATGGTGATTCAGAGTGCAAGGGTTATTGTCGTTAACTCTGAGGGTGATTCCAAAATGAGTGTAACGAGATAATGCCTTCGGTTTCGTTCGAACCCGGAACGAATTTGTATGGATTGAGTGCTTTCGGAACATCGTCAGGTGAACGATGAGCATTCTAAGTGATGTGTCCTATAAAGGTAATCGTAGCCTCAAGCCTCATCAACCGGGAATGGCTAAAACAGGGGAGGTGCAGCAAGGCTTCGTGGGTCGCACCCACTAGAGAGTAAGATTTACCCCTGTCTAGAGGTCCCTTTATATTTTGGCTGTATGGACGGTTGACCATGACAATCGTCGGGGTTGTCTTATTTGGAACTGTTCAGTAAGGAACGGGTCCGGCTTTGTGTTGCAGGGGATTGGGAGTAATCCTCGGTACGGTGATCTAGGCCACGTACTGTGACGGACGATACCCCAGTAGCCCTGCCATTGTATGGAATCCAAAATCCAATAAGTGCCAACGGTTTTGATTGTATTACCTGGCTAGTAGCTGGAATTTAATAATGTAACAATTTCGGCTATTTCTTATTTATTCGAAAACCCTAAACACTATTATAATATCACTAGATTTCCTATCAAATGTTTTGGTTAGTGTAAGGTAAAAACTTTTCCATGTTTATGTGTGGGAAGTCTTACGTGATACCCTTTCTTTTCAAAGGTTTTTCAAAGTTAAGCAACTTTAACCTGTTACTCACACCAGGCCCATGTCTGACCCGGAGTTATTTCTATTTTTCTTTAACTCTTGGGTACTCAAATCTTTCGAGTAGCCAAGGGAATTCCGGTTAGGATTCAAGTTAGCTTGACGTATTGTGGAGGAGCAAATGGAGCAGGAGGCTTCCGCGTATAGTTATATAGTTTTCCGTTGTGTTGGTATCTCTGAGTGTTTCTGATATGTATTGAGTTGTAATAACTAGACAGGTGTTTATAACTGTCTAGTATGTGTTGTATATGTCTGTGTGACTCTGATATTTGATGTATACTATGTTATACTTATGTTATTAATATAATTTATTCGTTCCGCTGTTGAGATTCTTATGTTGTTTCTTCTTTCTCTTCTTTCTTTCTCTTTTCTATCCCTTTCTTTCTTAATTCATGATGCGATTTTCTGGGAGTAGAAAGTCGGGTCGTGACAATGTGTGTATATATGTGTTGTTTAATCTCCTGTTGCCTCTTGTTGTGATTTACTCGAGTCTGATCTTGTAACATGTATGGTGTTGTTCCATTTGCATGTTGTCATTGAGTTCATGTTGTATTCATTCTAATTGCGGATGACTGATATCATTTGAATGCTTGTATATTTCATATACCATGTGAAGTCTAGTCTGGCTTTCACTACATATATATATACGTATGTATATGTATATGTATACGTGTGTATTCATGTATATATGTATGCTGAGACTTTTCAATGATCTGGTTGCCTTTGATTTTGTTTTAGAACTTTACTGCATTGTGTAGTCTATTTCACATGCTCCGAGCTTCATCTATTTCTTTATTGTCATGTTGTATATGTTTATTTTCATCTGGATAATTGCATTCATACTTCATGTTGCATTGAGTTGTATGTTGAGATCTGCACTTGAGTGTGCAGTCAAGTTCATGAGCTTTTACATTTTATTGATCTTGTGTGTTCATGTTCATGTGACTTGGTTGTATTTCACTATTCACTGTCTTGTGCCCTTGTGTGCCTCGAGTTAAACTACAACTTGCCTCTTCACTTTCATATGTATGTCACTTTGGTTTGTACACTTGCTTGCATCGTCCACTTTGTTACATTGCATCATGTGCTGCCTTGTGTCTGCACTGTGTCTTGGTTGTGTGAACTTGGTGTTTTGACCAGTCTGGGATCATTCATGTTAAACTGCTTTGTACTTTAGTCCATTGATGATGATGATGTCTGGTTACATGTTGCACTTGAATATTTTATATTCTAGTCTTCATATTGATTTGAGTCTGTTGTATTTCATGTGAGCTTCAAGTGCTTCTTTGTGTAGTCTTGCATTCCACCATGTTGTATACTCACTTGTTGTTTGATGAAAACAAATGTTTGCATCTTTACTTTGTTGCACATGTATATACATGTTGCTTCACTTTTCTTTGCACCAGTACTATTCCACTGCTTCATTTCTAAAAAGCTTTCAGGTTGAATTGTTTTATTACACCAGACCATATTTGTTGAGCATGTTCATGTTTGGTTTGGACTTCATAAGTCTGTTGTCTTGTGCATGCCTCTAATGTCTGGTGTTGTTTTGAACATGGCTAATGTATTTGAACCTGCCTGCATCTGAACTCTGATAATTGAAGTTGTACATTAAACTCTGAAGCTTTTTGTTTCACTGGTGGTTTGTGCATTTTATTCTGGTTGAAGTTGTTGTTGGTCTAGTCTGGAGCTTATTTGTTGGATTTGATTCACTTATGAAGTCTTTACTTGTGATGTGCATGCCCATGTCTGCTGCACTTGCCTTGAGTATGAATGGTTGAGTTGTTTTCATTTCATATTGCTTCATGATTTCATTGTCGAGTCTGTTCTCAAGTGCACACAATGAATTTTTGATCGAGGCTTGTTTTATGTTGATTTTGGATTCTTACTGCATGAGAACTTATACTCGACAATTTTATGATGTTTTTGTATTGCACCTGAGTTGAATCCAGACTCAGCTCGGGTTTGACCTTGTTCTCACATGTCCCTGCAAGTTTATCAAGTGTATATCGGTGTGCATGACCTTGGGGCATGTACAGTGATACACTGTGCATGTCACAGATTGTTCGCGTTTGATGAATTCAAAACGAAAATGACGACGAACAACCCAAGTAACTGAGGCAAATAATTTTTTCAAAAACACACATTTTATTTTACATTGCAAATATATTTCTTTTTCAATTTACTGCATCAGTGTTTATTTTGCAGATAATTCAAATGCTGGATACAAATTGGAATATAGTTGAAGAACAAATATGAGTGAGCGAGTGATAAGTAGTGAGATGCAAACTTAAATGACAATTGTACAGTGAAAAATTGTGTTGTAATTTGAAATTGTATTGTAATTGAAATTTTGTATACATAGTGAGAGCTCAAGTTTTGTACTATTCAAAAATTGTAATAAACTATTTGTTTGAATAAAATATCTGTTTGAATTTAAATTGTGTTATTTATTTCATTCAGCAAATATGTATTTAGTTGTGTGAAAATAAAATAGTACGATAACAAATACATTTAAATATACATTTATATATATATATATATATATATATATATATATTATCATCAAACAAGAATCATATACTAGCATATTCAACAATCTCCCCCTTTTAATGATAACAAACATATATTTAAGATTTTGAATTTATTAAATGTATTTGGTCATTGATGATCTCTATTTATCTCTCCCTATTTGAATGCTCCCTCTCTACAACAAAGAAGCCCCTTCATATATGCATGAAAATAAATAAAAATATGCCAATGAATCTAGATGCAAATAAAAAATAAAAATAAAATATTTGATCTTTATTTGCCAAAATCTTAACTTTTCTCTCCCCCTTTTGTTGTCAACGAAATAGTAATAGTGTTAGAAAACTAGAGATAAAGTGATAGACATTAATACAACATTAATGCCCAATTGAGTATAAATATTAAATTTCAATAAAAAAATCAAACGAAAATCATAAATACTTTGTTAGGCACATATTACACTTTAGAATGATAGGGATGATCTTGACATATAAAACCATATAGATGTGTCTATTTGTGGTATATTTGTATCAGGAATTTGAATAACTACTAACCATGCATAATCGTTAGGACTTTTAAATGAGATTAGTAGTATTCCCAATTTTTATAAAAAATGAACTTCAAGCATCTTCTAACCACGCATAACCATGAGGACTTTTAATGGGATTAGAATCAACTTGTCTTATTTAATAATCAATTTTGATATGTGTTCCATACATGCATAACGGTGAGGACTTTTAAATGAGCATGAAAGCACATAACAAATATTCCATGTAGTTCACCCATGCATAACCGTGAGGACTTTTAAATGAGAGTGAATACTTTGGATGTTTCTCTTGCTAACAAATAAAATAAAATAAAAACAAATAATTTCCCATTTAAAATACAACATTTTGACATACTATATTGGATTTTGATGAGTGATGGTCGTTGGAAATATGATAGAAATAGAGATGGTCATGGAATTTTTACCAACAAAAAGTTATTATAAATCATGTTAAATTTTTAAAGAAATTTACTATATATACCGTCTCAAGCCATAATATATGATTAATTTCAACACTCATCATTTATATTTCAGTCGCTATTTATCTTTTTGATAATCAGTAGGGAGTCAGATTAGTTAATATAGTCATTTAAGATCAAATTCAAAAATAATTATGAAATTAAATTTCCTAAAATGCCTAATTTGAAATGAAGTTAACAAAAAGTATTTTCTGAAAGGGGTTTTATAAGAAAAATGTCTGCTAATTGGAAATTATTTGAAATGAAAAATATGCAGATATTTTCTCTCAAAATGTAATGCAACTAGTGAATGTCTCTTCCACTAGTAATTTTTCTATCAACTAGATTAGCAGTGTAATCTACATCTGAATTTCTCTTTGACTCAAGATTATCATTAGTTGGATGTTATAGACTAGATCATGGGGTGTGCAACAAATACCTTAAAATTCCTTTTACAACTTAGATGAAATTCTTTTGGATTTGAGATGAAACCGTGTAAATAGACAAACAGTAAACATAATGTCAGGCCTAGAATCAGTAAAATAAACAAATATATCCACATGTATCTAGAGAAATCATCATATCTAGAGTAATCATCAACCAACACAAAACAACATCTATTTTCACTAACTTTGCAATATAGTTGTCTAAGCAAATCTATATGAAATAGTTCAAAGACTCTAGATGTACTTATAATGTTCTCGGCATAAAAATATAATTGGCCAACAATTTTCATAATTGAGAATCAAAATCAACATTTATCTCCTTATCACATAACTGGCTGAATTAAATCAGATTACGGTGCAGATTTTCACATTTAATAAATCGTTCAAGATAAATATACACTTATTTTAACTTCACGATAATTTCTCATCGTACTCATTGTGATTCTACCGCCTTTGTACTAGGCTAAGGAACTTTGATTTGTTGCCTACCGTGTGACTGGAAGAGCCAAAATCCAAATAACATTGTTGTTGTTCCTTAGCCTGCCACCACACCTAACGAGAAAAGATTTTTAAGACCTATTTGTTTTATAGGTCCATGCTTGTTAGTGGCAAAAGATTTTGAAAAATATGTTTGTGTAGACCCAAGATAATTTATATTTGTTCCTTTTGGCACCCAGATTTGTTTGACTTTAAGAGATTTTATATTCGTGGCTTTTGGATCCTAAATTGGTGAGATTTTCACGTGTTTGGGTCTATACCAACAATTATTGTGACTGCGTCCAGTTTTTCCATAAACTGTGCACTTGGAATTTACCTGATTAATTTCACTTCTAACACGTTCAGATTGATTATACCCAAGTGCTTGTCTAACTGTATTAATAGTTTGTTTCCCTAATAGCATATTTAGCGATCTTTCTCCTTTGGAAAATTTTCCTAAAGTTGTAGACAATTATTGGACTTGTGTTTTGAGAGATTCATTTTCATTCAATAATTATGTGCGCTTTTTAATAGAATTTTCTCTCCTGGTATTTTCACTTTCTTTCAAAATCAAAATTTCATTTTCAAGTGATTTAATTTTAGTTTCTGATTTTTTAATCTGTTCTTTAAATGATGGACACTTATCACACTTAAGGAATTTGTTTCGATAGTTTTTAACCAATTGATTGAGCTATTTATTTAATTCTATTAAACTATCTCTTTGTGATTCAATTTTAGCATATTTCTCCCTAAGTCATTCAGAACAGCCATTTACATCGTGAAAATATATAAGTAATTATGAATGAGTAAGTTTTGATACCTCGCTTGGCTCGTCATCATCATTGTCAGTAGTTTCTCCTTGTAAATACAAATTTTCTTTTTCACTCTCACTGTTGGTGCTTTTATCAGCTTCGTCAGTTTCATCCCAAGTAGCTGCAAAACTTCTCATTTTCAGTTTGTTTCCTTGGCTGAGTCAATTTTAGGACAATTGGCTTGATATGACTGGGTTTGTTGCACTTGTGACAAATGATCTCCTGCTCTTTTGAGTTGTCTAGTACTTTGACTATTTTGGTTTTCAATTGTTAATTTAGAGCTGGATTTTCGTATTTGCGGTTCCACTTATTGAATCTCTTTATTAGTAGCGCCAGCTCAGCTGCTCCATCATCATCATCATCTTCACTTTACGTTGTTCCTTTGAGAGCTATCAATTTCTTTCGATTACCACCTCCTTCGGTTTCTTCCTTGAATTTCATTTCTAGCCTATAAGTGGTGAAGTTTCCGTTGAGTTCTTCAACTTTGATTTGTTTCAAATCTTTTGATTCTTGAATGGCGGTAACTTTTGCTTCAAAATTTGGTGGATAGACTCTGAAGATTTTTTGGACGATTTCAAATTCTGTGTATGATTTTCTGGGGGCTTTTAGTTTGTATATGAGATTGGAGAGTCATCCATACATCTCTTTGACATTTTCATCCTTGGCCATTGTGAAGTTCTCGCATTCTCTACTAAGCATGGCAAGGCGAGATTCCTTGACTTGAAATATTCCTTCGTGAGCCACTTCAAGTGTGTGCCAGATTTCCTACGCAGTTAGACAATGTGAGAACTATTAAATTCAATTTGATCTAATGAATAGCTAATAGAATTCATAGCTTTAGCATTAGCAATCTGTAGTTTATTTTCAAGATCTGTCCATTGATCCATCGGTTTTTCAATTTCCTGATTAGCTAATACAATAATTGGTGTCCTATAACCTGTCCAACAATGGAATGACCCTCAGCAAAAGCATTATTAAAAGAAGCCGTTTAAAAATCAAATTTTTTAAAATAAAATTTGGATTTTGAAAATCGAATTTCTAAACCAAAAATTGGTTTTTATTCCTAGCTCTAATACCACTTGTAGGATCGATTTGACCCTAGAGGGAGGTGGTGAATAGAGTGATACGAATAATAATAAAAACTAATGCAAAAATATATAAAATAATTACAGCGCATATAATAGCAGAATAATAAAAGCAGAAATAAAACAACACAGATTTACCCAGCTTCAGCAAAACCCTGTCTACGTGTTGCCCCCAAGGTTTCTGCTAGAAATTAGGTAGTCAGATGCTTACACACATAAACTTGCGATACACGCTATTGACTAACCTAACTCTACACTCAAAACTATGCCATAACTCAGCCACTGAGTTGCGAATTCTCGAACTACAATACCGTAGTTCTTTGCCTAGTCACACGACTAGAATTTTAAAAAAGTTTAAAAGAAAAATACAAATTAAAATCAATTAAACAACAAAACCCTTTTTATATTTAAGCCCAAATTACAAAAACTGGACCGGTCCACTATAGAAAATAGCTTGAGAAAAAAATGTTCCTCTTTTTTCTTCTTCAGTCATTCCTTTTGCCCTACCAAACTTAGGATTTGTTTTTCATTAAAGCTGTCACTTGATCTTTGATCGATTTTACTATCAAACATCAATTCGGTTTGATGCTTCTTCGATCTTTGTTCTTTACTTAGCTTTCGTTGTTTCAAATGTGTCGAGTTTCTATGTTATGAATTGGTATGTGATTGTCTATTTCAATTTTGATTTTGCTCAACTTCGATTCGAGTTACAAATTTGATCGTGATTTGGCTTGCTCTAGTATTTTGCTTGAACTCGAATCGATTAGTTTTGCCGGTGATGATTTTTGGGTTTTATAGAGATCGAGCCCTAAATAATCATTCGTATTTATTTTGTTTGAAATCTTCATGTTGCTATGCTAGGCCATTGATTTTTAATTGAATGCTGGTGATTACTCTAACTTGTTCATTATTGACTTATTTTAGTCGGTTTCTTCTTTTTCTTGATGTGTTTGAATTTTGGTTCCGTAGTTTTCTGCTACGACTTTGGCGTCATGAATTTTTGAGATAAATTTGACTTCGGCTTGTTCAATTCCATTTTGCTCTGATTGAAAATGTGTGACTCGCTACTTTGATTCATTTTTTTGAACAATGCTACTTCATTTTGTTCATTGCCTGGTCTGCACTGTACGTTGATCTGGTCGCACTTCATTTCGATTGCACTTGAGTCATGTTGTTACCACTGCTTGTTTCTATGATGATTTTATTTGTTGTGCATGAACTTGCTGTGTAACGACCCAGAATTTCTGTCATTTGAAATTGTGTATTTAATTAATTTTAAATATTCACAAGTAAATTTTATAAGCTGAATAAATAATATTTCGAATATCTGGATTTAATTGGATAATTTAATTGTTGATTTAATATTTGAAATTACAGAAATAATTGATATTTGAATTTATGTGGATAAAAATGATTTATAAAGTTGTAATAAATTCTATTTGAAGTAGTATGATGCTAGAGAACTTTTAAAATTAAACTAAAAGTTAAATTACAGAAATTGAATATTTAATTAACGTGTAAAAATAGTTATATTTTAAACAGTCTCGGATTTCGACGAAACCAGTTTCATCGGATCCGTAATGTTATATTATTATAAGATTTCAAATTTTATGTCAATCGGATTTATGATTTGTTTGAGGCAGGCTAAAACGCGTAGGAATCTGGTTAAGTGAATTTTAAATTTAAATTAGTCGATTTGAAAACCTATCTTTCAAATACGATCGAATTGGCTACCGATATATATTCCATTGCATTCAAAATAGGGGTAAAACATTATAAACGCATGGCCGCACTCTTTGTTTGGAGTTCGAAATTTTTTTGGATGAATAGTGTCGTCAAATTTTATATCAAAGGACCCCATTATCTTCATTTTTCACAAACCCTAAAACAACTAGGTATAGCCGCCACCTTATTTTTTAATGGCCAGAACTTGTCAATCTTCTTCCCTCAAAATCTCCAAATCCATGGACAATTATCAAAAATCTTCAACTACAAAGTGATAGAGTTCGTCGAGCTCTTCGAATCTATATGGAGATGATCGAATATGGCACGACGTGGAGGACCAAAATCGGCCACATTCACCTGTTATACATGCACGAAATTCGAGAGGGAGGCAGCACTAGGGGGCTGCGCGCGTGGGCTAGGGGTGGAGGCGAGTGCAAGCTTCAACATGAGGGTCTTTGATCATCGAATAGGTCGACGATGGTGAAGCATAATTCAACTAAAATACGGCGGCTATGGGTTCTTGCTCACGGTTTGTAACATAGGGGAGAAGATGAAATCATGTGGCTCAGATCTGGTTGGGGGAATTCAAAGGCCGTGATTGATTACGGTTTGAAAATAAAATGAAAATTTGTAGATTTATATATTTTTAATTCGTGCGAACTTTAAAACGCTATAACTTTATCATACAAGGTCCGTTTCTGACGAAATGAATTGCGTTGGAACCATATTGATGAGCACTACATTATGGAGATGGATTATGATTTATTTGAGTTAGTGAAAATTTTGGGTAAAATTAAACGCTTGTTTAATTTTAATTGGAACTTATCACTATCGCGACGACTACAAGCAATGTGAGTACAACTCACTCTTTCTAACTCACTAATATTTTTATATAAGTGAGAATTAATTTATTATATGATGATTAATGATTGTTTAGATGATACATGATATATTATCTATATATTGATCGGTATTTGGATATATTCCTGCCTAGTGGAGCAGATGACCCTATATGTTCCCGTGTATGAGTGGATGACCCTTTGTACGTGCGTCTGCCTTGAAGCGGACATTGTATACATATCCTAATATGTATATTTGTTGCAGGTGATAGGTTGGAGGGATCCAACTGGATTCCTCACTCATATTGATTTATTTACAGATATTGTGATATAAGCCGTTATCATATTATATATGATATTTTGGATGCCACGATTGTCGTATTTAGTGTTGTTGCAGCATTGGGCCATATTTTGGAAATTTAAAAATGTTAAAGTGATTATTTTCAAATTTAAAGGATTTTCAAATGATTTTGAAAACATGCGTTTTGTTGAATTTTGAAGTGTTAAAGGAACTGATTTATTTTGAATAAATAAATGTGATAATTTTTATGTTATAAAAATTATGATGTTTCGGGAAATATAATTGAAATTATGATTTTTGTGAAATAAAACTAGAATATGATTTTCGGAATGTGAAGTTAACTATTTTGTAAAATGGCTTATATAGGAGATTTATAAAATTGGTATTTTATAAATTAAAATATTAGAATTATAAAACGAATTTTGTAAGTGTTAAAATGAAGTTATAAATGGAGTTTATAAGTGAATAATTTATAATTGTGAAGTTATAAAATAAATGAAGTTGTAAAATAAACGATTTATAAGTAACTAACTTATAAATTGGATTTTGGCATTTAAATGAGATATAAATAGAAGTTGTTAATTAAGGGATTTTATAAGTTGAAGTTCTTATAAAATAATAAATGGAATTTGATTTTATAAATGGAATTTATAAACGTTGTTTTATAAACGTGAAATCAACTTATTTTGATAAGTTAAATACAGCAATGAATTTGTTAAAGGAGATATATCCACGATTTTGGACAGTGGATTATCCTTTAAAATAAAATGTGTAGAAATAATGAATTTGGGTTAGAGAAGTATATTCACGATTTTGGACAGTGAACAATCTTTTGAAAATAAATAAATGTTTTGGGAAGTGATATTTTAAATGGAATAAAATGATTGAAAGATGTTTAAAATGTGTTAAGGATCGAAACCATAGATTTCAACATTCATTGTTGAAATAGACGTTTTCGCAAAGTAAGGAAACGATGGACTATAACATTGTTCTTATAGTGAATGATTTTCAAAAGAAAATGTTTTTGTATAGTATTGGGGTTTATGTATCTATCTTATTTCGAATCCCTATACTATTGATTTTGGGTTGTCGTAACGATGTTTTACGCAACATCCTTTTTGACCTGAATACATATGTTTAAAAGAATGTTTTCCTTATAGAATGAAATATATACTTAACCTTGATTAAGTATATGGAATATATTCCAAATGTTGAAAATAAATGATTTGTGAATTACTTATTATTGAATAAGTATATGGAAATGATTTTAAATAAATGAAAAGTTAAAATGGTTTGAAATATATCTTTTTAAAGATAAATTTGAGTGAATATTTAGCAAGTGGTTTAATTAATAAAAGATTAATTAAAAGGGCCTAGTGATTGTATATGTTGCCGAATATTTGTTTGTGCAGTTGAATAACTGACTATCAAATTGGCCAAAATTTTAGTTCCTCGACTTGATATGCGAACTATTTAATCATACACTTAGTACGTAGTCTTCTGTGTAGGCTTGATTATCGTTTGTGTTGAGGATGTTGATTCTTATAGTGCGAAGTATTACTCCAATCTATCGAGCTTCCTTCTTGGCCTGAAGGATAGCAAGTTGAAAGTTGGAGACGTGATAAGTCTACGAAACTTAGTTTCTGTGTGAGGTTGAGAAACGCTTTTGTGTTGTTGGTGCGAAGAGACCGAGATCGTTTTATCCGAAAACCACTTCGGCCAACGTATATGCGATGATTGTGCAGGTTGCTTTGTAATGATATTAATATTCCAGATTTTCATAGTGAGGGGCTACTTGTTGATCGTTTGGAGTTAAAATCCCAATATACATCCAGTAGCAGTGGTCTCTTCATTATGAAATATCCAATGCGAGGACTATTCGCTACTAATCCTTGGGATTTCCCGACAGGATGTGGTAGGAAAGTACCTTTGGTTTGTCCTGTTCCTGGGCAAATTGTATGGATGTTTGTCTGACATTGCATTTCTAAAGATTACATACATTGGATTTTACAAACGTACATCAGTAGTGGCGGAGAAGGCAACTTCTCTTAGCTTAACAGCCTCCTTGAGACGTATGAGCATAAGGGTTGTATTTTTATGGAAGGCAATTAGTAGTCAATGGAAATGGCCTTGTGGCATTCAAAGTGATGTGATATGTGATTGTGAAAGGTAATCGTTACCTCATCAGGCCTCATCAATCGGAAATGACCAAAACAGGGTTAGATGCAGCAGGGCTAAGTGGGTCATTCCCATTAGGGTATGATCATCCTCTTCCAGATATATCTTTGCACGCTATGACATCGTGTATCCGCTTATGTGCTTTGTATGCTAGAGGGCCATCGGTAAAGGTCGGTAACGACCGGAGGATGATATATTCGGTACCATCTAGTTATAGAGGTGGGCCGGTCTTGTGTTGGTAGAGGATCCTTTATGATGGTCCTCGGTACATTCTTCTAGAGATGTACTGCCGGAAGGTAGTCCCTTCACTTGGTCATTTGTATGGAAATCCAAAACCCACTACAAGCTGCGGTTTTGTTTGTAAAGGCGTAATGAATAGCCTCGAAATGCTATATGGGTAACCATTTCGACTATGATTAATATTATTTGTATATACTAGACACTAGTATAATATACGAGGATTTGATATGAAAGAAATGTTTTTGTTATCGTAAGGTAAAAACATGTCCATGTTTATGTGTGGGCGTGTCTTACGAGATACTTTTGTTTTGATAAAGGAAAAATTTGGTAATTTAATAAATTCAGTTGAGTGTGTTTCTCATGCTGGTTCACCAGACTGATCCGAGCGTTCTTCCCTTTTAATGCTCGGGTCAGACCGAGTATATTTACAGGTTCAGATTTGATGCTTTTGGAGCTTCAACGAGCGAGTTGGAGATCTTCATTTCGTATACACGTACTTGTTTTGATTATTCGATGTGCTTTGTTTGTTGTTTTATATTATCGGCAATTGTGAGGACAGGTTATTATAACTGTTCAAGCTGATAACTCTGATTGATTCCTGAACTCTGATTTATGTATGTATATATACAATTTCTGTTATGTAAAGATCGTTGATATGATATTATATATTTTCCACTGCGATGTGAGATTCTGTACTATTCTGTTTGGTTCTATCTTCTCTCTTTCTTCTCTTTCTTCTTCTCTCTTCTTTTCTTTCTCTTGACTTTCCATCGGTCTGGGCTTCTTGGGTCGGACATGTGTGGTTTATTGTCGACTCAGAGGGCACGGATTTGCGAGTCGTCACATATTATATCACCGTATATGTGCATACATCCGTATGTGTGTGTATGTTGTTGATCTGTTGTTGCCTCTAGTTGTAATTTACTCGAATCTGATCTTGTAACATGTCTGGTGCTGTTCCACTTGCATATTGTCATTGAGTTCATGCTGTATTCATTCTAGTTGAGGATGATTGGTATCATTTGAATGCTTGTATACTTCATATACTGTGTGAAGTCTAGTCTGGTTTTCACTGCATATATATGTGTATACATATGTGTTCATGTATATATGTATGTTGAGACTTTTCTATGATCTGGTTGCCTTTGATTTTGTTTCAGAGCTTTGCTGCATTATGTAGTCTATTTCACATGCTTCGAGCTTCATCTATTTTCTCTATTGTCATGTTGTATATGTTTCTTTTCTTCTGGATAATTGCATTCATACATCATGTTGCATTGAGTTATAAGTTGTTATCTGCACTTCAGTGTGCACTCTAATTTCATGAGCTTGTACATTTTGTTGAGCTGGTGTGTTCATGTTCATGTGACTTGGTTGTATTTCACTGTTCACTGTCTTATGTCGTTGTATGCCTCGAGTTAAACTACAGCTTACCTCTTCACTTTCGTATGTTTTTCACTTTAGTTTGTCCACTTGGTTGCACTGTCCACTTTATTGCATTGCATCCTGTGCTGCCTTATGTCTGCACTATGTCTTAGTTGTGTGAACTTGGTGCTCTGACCGGTCTGGGTTCACTCATGTCGAACTGCTTTGTACTTTAGTCCATTGATGATGATGTCTGGTTACATGTTGCACTTGAACTTTTTTTATTCTGGTCTTCTCATTGCTTTGAGTCTGTTGCATTTCATGTGTGCTTCAAGTGCTTCTTTGTGTAGTCTTGCATTCCACTCTATTGCACACTCACTTTTTGTTTGATGAAAATAAATGTTTTCATCTTTACTTTGTTGCATATGTATATACATGTTGCTTCACTGTTCTTTGCAGCAGTACTGTTCCACTGCTTCATTTCTGAAAAGCTTTCAGGTTGACTTGTTTCATTTGCACCAGACCATATTTGTTGAACATGTTCATGTTTGGTCTAGACTTCATAAGTCTACTGTTTTGTGCATGCCTTTAATGTCTGGTGTTTTTGAACATGGCCATTGTATTTAAATCTGCCTGCATTTGAACTCTGATAACTAAAGTTGTACATTAGAGTCTAAAGCTTTTTGTTTCACTGGTGGTTTGTACATTTTATTCTAGTTGAAGTTGTTGTTGGTCTGGTCTGGAGCTTGTTTATTGGATTGGGTTCATTTGTGAAGTCTTTACTTGTGATGTGCATGCTCATATCTGTTGCACTTGCCTTGAGTTTGAATGGTTGAGTTGTTTTCTTTTCATACTGCTTCATGACTTCACTGTCGAGTCTATTCTCAAGTATGCATATTGTAATTTTGGTCGAGGTTTGTTTTATGTTGATTTTGTATTTTTGTTGCATAAGAACTTGTACTCGACAATTTTGTGATTTTTTTGTATTGCACCTGAGTTGAATCCAGCTTCGGCTCGGGTTTAACCTTGTGTTCACCTGTCCCTGCAATTTTATCAAGTGTATATCGGTATGCACAGCCTTATGGCATGTATAGTGATACACCGTGCATGTCATAGGTTGTTCTTGTTTGATGAATCCAAAATGGAAATGATGACGAACAACCCAAATAACTGAGGCAAATAATATTTTCAACAACACACATTTTATTTTATACCGCAAAAATATTTCTTTTTCAATTTTACCGCTTCAGTGTTTATTTTACAGATAATTCAGATGCTGGTTACAAATTTGAATATAGTTGAAGAATATGAGTGAACGAGTGATATGTAGTGAGATGCAAATGTAAATGACAATTGTATAGTGGAAAATTGTGTTGTAATTTGAAATTGTATTGTAACTGAAATTTTGTATAAATAGCGAGAGCTCAAATTTTTTACTATTCAAAAATTGTAATAAAATATTTGTTTGAATAAAATATCTGTTTGAATTTAAATTCTGTGTTATTTATTTTATTCGAAAAATATTTATTTAATTATGTGAAAACAAAATAGTACAATAATAAATACATTTAAATGAACATATATATAGTGTGTTTATTATCATCAGACAAAAATCATATACTAGCATATTCAAAAAAAACTTAATAAAATGGAGAAGAACGTCTTAATTTTCATCTTAATCTTTACTTCAGTCGTCATCTCAGTCCGTATATCAGTCACCATTTATTTGGTCTTGCCATGTTTTGCATAAACGGTATATTCACTTTTAATTCGAAAGAGGATTCAAGTTACAAATTGATAAAACTAAAGTTTGGGAGAGAACTAAGAAATTTAGTTTAAAAAAAGATAAGGGGAATAAGAGATCGTGTTATGGATTGACAAAAAATTTATTTCAAAAACAAATGAGATATGACAAATTTAGTTTGGATTAACACTTTTTTTATTGACAGTACTACATATATAACATTTTCTTTATATAATTTGTGAAAAAATGGATATATTAAATTTTGTAGAAATATACACTTATAAAGTAACAAATCAATGCTTGAAAATCAGTATAACATGTACAATCCGAAGTTTAAAATCGTGCGATTTTAAAATTTCAGGTTCAAGTTTCAGATGTGAAATTGAATTTTAAATTTTGTAATTTCAAATTTTAGTTTCCAACTCTGATTCTTTTGGTTATTAAATTTTTTTAATTTGAATTTTAATATTCAAATTTTAAATTTATATTTTTAATTTCTTAAAGGTCAAATTCAAATTCTATGTTCTTAATTTTATTTCAAATATATTATCATTAGATGGTTAATACAATTAATAAAAAATTGCAACAAATATTCTTTACGAAATTATGAAATCAGACGGTCCGTTTCCTACAATTTCGCGATATACTGGTAAAACTATGGTTCGGGAGAGAAAAAAGCTGGTTAGTGGTGGAATATAATGGACTTAATTTTTATTTAAACACTAGTGTGAACCCGTGCTTCGCACATGGATTTTTATAATTGAATTATCGAAATGTCAGCAATTATTTTATCCTGATGACTAAATGTGTTTCATTTTTCAACCTTTAATAGTTAATTTGATGTTTAAATTAGGATTGTTTTGTTGATTCTATGAGATTGTTATGTCTTAAGTGGGAAAAACGAGTGTTAGTTGTAATGTGCATCTGTGTGTATGAACAAACTGGAGAAAGAGAATAAAATTCAAGTCCACGTAGATGGCTACTGACAATTTTTTTCCATAGGAGATCAATATGTGAATAATAGCACTGTCTTAAGTTCAATATTTTGAAGAGGGATGCAGATTACGAAGAAGTTCGCATCCTTAATACTGAGAATTGAATAATTAATGTGATGGCGCATGTTATCCCACTTTTTAGCGAAGTCGAGATGTCAAAAAATTAACTAAAAATCAATGATTACTAGTCACAAATATCGATTATGCATCGCAGGTTCACTATGGATGTCGATGAATTTTTTTCTGAATCCAGATTGAGCTACAATTGACAAGACATGATAAGCAAAGCCATAAAAGCCGAACATTTCAAATTTCAAGTCAATCGGAGTTCGTATGGTCGAGATACGATCGATGCAAGTAGAGGGAAGCACGCTGCTCATATCTATCGGGAATGAATGACTTCAAATTGATCTCGTTCGAATCGATCATGTTCGAATCGATCACATTCAACTCGATCATGTTCGAATCGATTATTGGTCATGCTATTCGTACCCATTGTGTTCGTATAGCTCCAGCGAAGCCTTGTTTGTATCTATACAGCAGTGGCCACGTCGTATCAATCAATTCTCACATATTCAGTTTGCGCCATTGTTTGTGGTATGCATTTCCTATCGATTATATTCTATGCATTTTGTATCGATCGGAGTCTCGTATCGATCAATTATCGATCGATACAAAGCGCATACAAAATATCACAGTCGATCGATATGCACAATATTCCTTGATCAATGCGAAATCACTATGAACGATCGACGAACAATATTCCTTGATCGATGGAGATACACCTCCGATCATCGATATGAACAAAGCTTCGAGACTAGTATGAATAATTCGGTCAACTCGCCATAAAAAATGGATTGATCCAGGAATTTCGTGCCACGTCATCCTGTGTGCGCACGTGCCCGAGATCGATTCGAAGGAAGCGATACGAATGGATCGAGTCGAACAGAACTGCAAACCGAAGACTCAAGTTTTCATCGGTCATATATCTCAAACCACAAGTCCAAATACTATGAAATTTTCACATAGCTTACGCACAAGCTTAGGAAGGTCCATGCCAAATTTCGACTCGATTGGACCAAATCTTGATCAATACAAACTTGGTTCGTATCGATCTCGGATCGAGTCGAAACTTTATGGAATCGATCATATGGGCCCCCTCACATGCCAGAAGAAGTCTCCTGAAGTTTGAGCGGGATATCAGCATCCTACGCCTATAAATAGTGCTCCAGGGCCTATAGTAGAGGGATCTTTTTTGCAATCTAATGTTCAGACTCTGCCGGAAATAATTTTGCACTATCAAGCTACTATTGTACTTGAATTACTTCATTGTAATCCGCTGCAATCGATTGTAATCATCAAGTGAATATCAATAATGTCATCAAACTTCCAAGTGGACGTTGGCCAAAGATAGCCGAACCACTATAAATCCCGTGTTTTTGCTCGTTATTTTCCAATTGTTGTTTTCTGTTTAGCCTGGATCAAAGATTTGTGTTAGAGTATTGTTGATTTGTACTCATATATTGGTGCTTTCACAATATTCAAGGTTTATGACCAGTTTTGGCATAAAAACTTTGGCGCTTTCACTACAAACAACTAGCACCCGCTACACCAGATTTGGAATTTAGATTTGAAAGCTTGAAGAATTCAGATTTGAAAAACAATGGCACGACAAACAAGTAGAAGACAAAGGACCGAGAGAAGCCAACAAGGAGGAAGTGAAGAGGCATCCTCTGAGGCTGGAGAAGGACAATCTTCGATCTACATCACCAGATACGAGATGGAGGCTATGGAAAATTCAATACATGAAAGATTATTGAAGAGTCAATAGTATATGATGCAAAGCCTCTTTAAGAAGATAAGAGTGGCCGGAGCATAGAACCTATGACTGAATACAGTTGCTGTGAATACAGGACAAGGAGTTAGGATTGCAGAAACCAACGGAGGTCGGATTCAAAACCAGAATTCACAGCCTGAAGGCAATCGGCAAGGACTCAGGGGCGGGCCCTCAGGATTCGACACTGGAAGGCCCATAGATAGAGCTCAACGGTCCAGAGCCGATGCTAATGCAAATAGGCCACATGAAGAATATTATGTAGGATCGATTTCACCCTAGAGGGGGGTGAATAGGTTGATACTGATAATTATAAAATTAATTTCGGAAGCTTACAAAATTATTTCAACATAGATAAATCGGAAATATAGCAGCATAGATAATAGCAGAATAAATGTAGAAATAGAACAACACAGAATTTACCCAGCTTCGGCAAAACCCTGCCTACATGCTGCCCCCAAGGTCTCTACTAGAAATTGAGTAGTCACAAGCTTACACACGTAAACTCGTGACACCCGCTACTGACTAACCTAATTCTACGCTCAAAACCCTGCCACAACTTAGCCACTAAGTTGCGAATTCTCAAACTATGCCACGTAGTTTATGCCCTAGTCACACGACTAGTGATTACAACGGTTTAAAAAGAGAAATACAAATTTAAAACAACTAAAAAAACAAATAAACCCTTATTTAAAAACAATAGCCCTTATAAAATAAAATTGTCGGCCCTTTTCTCTTTTTATAATTTTGTGGCCCGTTCCTTAATCGAGATATTGGCGGCGCTCGTTCCTCTTTCTTCAAAAATTAGGGCTTTCGTAGATTAGATGATGCCGACTTCAAATGCTCGATTGAATTCAATTTTGTAGGATCTGGATTAACCCTAGAGGGGGGGTGAATAGTGTTATAGCAAATTTTCTTGATTTTAAACACAGAAACAAAACTGCAGAAATAAATATGCTGAAACGTAAATCACACACAAAATTTACCCAGCTTCGGCAACCCCTGCCTACTGCTGCATTCACAGATTTCTATTAGAATTAAACAGTATCACGCTTACAAACACTCTACTAGACTCGCAAACATTTGCTCCTGCTCACAAACACTCTACTAGACTCGCACACCCTGCTCGCAAACATTTGCTCCCGCTCACAAACACTCTACTAGACTCGCACACCCTGCTCCGCCTATAGAGTTTCGTTTACTCGCAAACTTTGCTTCCCGCCTATAGAGCTTCGCTTACTCGCAAACTCTGCTCCCGCCTATAGAGCTTTGCAAACTCGCACACCCTGCTCACTGAACTAATTCTAACTAGACAATCTGACACTCCTAAACCCTAGGTGGTGATTTACAAAGTTTTGATTCGTAAAGTAAAAACAAAACAACAATTAAAAAAAAATAACCCTAAACCCTAATTAACAATATAATAAAGCCCTTTTAAAAAACACGGCCAGCCTCTATTCTTTATTTTAGCCCGTTCCTTTTTGTTTTCTTCTGTAACAAAGAATACGGCTTCCCTTTCGTTCCTCTTTGCGCTTAGGGCTTGCGTTTCTTCTTCGTTCCTCTTCCTTCAATAAATTAGGGCTTCGGGAGGAATCGCCGCTTGATAGTTGATACTTCGATCTGCTTGCTTCAATTTAAATTGTTTGCGGCTTCTCCTCCTTGATCGAGTTTGGCTGATGCTTCGGTATGTAAGTTTATCGTTTTGCTTTACTGGGTTGATGCTTGAACTCGATCGTGATTCGAGTTGGATGATTTGTTCTTTTGTTATGCTCGAACTCGAATGAATTTGAGATTGCCGATGATGATGGTTTATGTAGGGTTTGTAACCCTAGATTTGCGTTCGTACAACATCATTTGAATTTGTCATATTATTCATCTCGGCCAATCGATTATACTTGGATGCTTGTGCTAAAATCTGACTTTGTCAATTTCGTATTTTTGATGCTTGGTTGACACGGCTTCGATTTTGACTTTGCTCGATTATGTAATGACCATTTCAAAGATACGCACTTTTTCATTTTACTTGTATAACACGGTGAATACTTGATTGACTTGTTCAACTTCGGTTTTGCTAGTATTTTGTTTGGTTCGTGAATTTCTCTAAACTGTTGAATTTCGTTCATCTTGTAGTCTTCGACCTTCTTCTCTGGTACTTGAATTTCAATCATGATGTTGTTTGGTTATTTGTTCATGTGATTCCCTGTATTACTGCACTGACTCATGTATGCATTGTATATTACGGCTCTGACCATCTTTTTCTTTGATCTTTTGTTCATACTGTTGCACTTGGTGTTTGTTCTCGGCTTGCTTTTGATGTATTCTGTTGCGGCCTTTACTTGTTGATCTTCATAGTTCACTCTGATATATATATGCATTGAGAATTGATCTATTGTCTTGCTACTTTATTACAGTGATCTGGACTGTGCATATGAACTTGGTCATGTTGGTCTAGTTGCTATGCAGTTGCTATGTTTTTGTTCATGTTGGAACTAGTTTTGCTTTGAGTTTGTCTGCATCTTGTGGTTGCCACTGTGTATTCTGGTTTGTGTATTCATTTAAATGTTCATGTTGCATATATGCGTCTACTCTGGTTGCTGTGAATTTTCTCCAGTGGCATTGTACTCTCTTGAGTCTGATTACTCCTGTGTCTTGTTTATCTGGTTTTGGTCGTTGCATTTACTGGCTTGTACTGTCCACTGCCCTGATCTTGTTTGTTCGATCACTTTGCTGTTCCATGGTCTATTTGGTGTTTTGTTTATTTGAGACATCTTAGCTATGTTGCATTCACGCTGGTTTAGTCTTGCACTTGCTTGAGTTTCACTGAACTTGATATCCTGGTGTATCATTGCACTTTGCACTATCCATACTTTAGTCTGGGTTCACTTGTTCATACCACCGTTTCATGCGTGCTCTACTAGTTGTTGTGTTGATCACTTTCACTGCTGTTGCATGCATTTGTCTGGTTCTCGGCCTATTGCATTTGACCACTGAACTTGACTGTTTAGTTTCATATTCATGTGTACTTTTGATTTGCGCTTGAGTTGAATCCAGTTACAAAAACTCGGGTTTGACCTTGTGCTCGTGTCATGGTTTTAAATATATTGCACGTGAGTTGAACCTGGCTTTTCATTTGGGTTTGACCTGTGCTCACCTGTCCCTGTAGCATTATCAAGTGTACATATCGGTGTGCACGGCCTTGTGGCATATACAGTGATACACTGTGTATGTCACAAGCTGTTCGTGTATGATGAATTCAAAGTTAAATGACGACGAACAACCCAAATAACTGAGGCAAATCATATTTTCCAAATCCATTTTATTTTATTTTAAACTGCAAAAATATTTCCTTTTCAATTTTACTGCGTTAGTTTATATTTTTGCAGATTGCTCAGATGCTGGATTCAAACTGGAATGAAGTTGAAGATAGATACGAGTGTGAGTGATATGTAGTGAGGTGGATTGTAAATATGAAAATTGTGATATATTGTAATCAAAGTTGCATAGTTACAGTGAGAGCTTGAAATTGTACTATTCAAAAATGTAATAAATATTTATTTAAATAAAATATCTGTTTGAATTCAAATTCTGTGTAATTTATTTTATTCAACAAATATTTATTTAAACTGTGAAAAATAAATAGTATATTAACAAATACAGTTAAAAGAATGTATATATGTTTATTATCATCAAACAAAAAACAATATAAGCGCATATTCAACAAATTTCCTTGCTTGGTTGCTTGAGATGCTTTAGGCTTCTTGATTGAGTTCATCTTTGCTTCGATTCGGGTATGTGATTTTCGCCTTTTGCTTTCTGCTTTTCAATACTTGAACTCGATGATTTTTTTCTTTGCTGATGATCTTATTTATATATGATTTGATGCCCTTGAATTTTGTTGGTATCCATTTACTTGAATTCATCACTTGAATTTTCTCGGCCATTTGATTTTGTTTTAATGCTATAGATATGTTCTGACTTGTTCATATCGAATAATTCCATTTACTTCAATATCACGGTTTTGATTTCAAACCGTTCGATCTTTCCTTGATCGTTACGGTAGTGACTTTCCTATTTTACTTTGGCTTTGATTTTTGACTTTTTCAATTTGTATAATTAACTTGATTTCTGACTTGGTCATCCGTCACTGTTTTGATTCCGTGGCTACAACGGCTTGATTTGTATTCTACTTCGGTCATCTGGTTTTGTGAATGCGGCTTCATGACTTGTCATCCCATTGCGTTGACATTGAACTGCAATGACTTCACTTGATTTGAACTGTGCCATGTCTGATTCATTGGTCTGCATTCTCATGATTCGAAGTCTGGTTCATGATATTTGTGCGCTGCATATTTTTGCTGAGACTATTTTCTTTATGACTTACTTCGGCCCTTATGTTTTTGACATGCAGCTTGAACTTGCTATACATATATTTACGCATGCTTTACTTATTTACCGAACTGTTGTATTACTTTGTTGATTTCAGCCACTTAACTTGGTTGCTTCATCATGTATTAACTTGTAGTAGGTGTTGCAGTTTTAATTTGTCTTCTTCAGGCAGCTTGCATACGGTTGCATTGTTGGTCTTGTATCACTTGCTGTTCATTAGCTTTGTGTTTGTTGTACATATGAACTTGGTTCATATGTATGTTGTGCACTAAGCATTGCTTCGAGTTGTATTATTGAACACTTGAGTCTGTACTTGCATTATCCATCTGGAGCTTGCTGTCTATATTCATTTGAACTTAGTTGACGTCAGTTGTCTCTGGTTAGAGTTTTGCTTGAATAACTTGAACTTGGTTTGGATTTTTGCTTCGAGCATGCTTCTGGTTTGATATGCACTGTGCCTTGAGTGTGCTTGCATCTGAGTTGTATTCATGTGTGTCCAGACCTGAATGTGCAGTCTTGCATATGCTTTGAGTCATGGTTGCTGTGTCACTGTTGCGTGCTGTTTGGTTCTGGACATATCTTTGGTGCACTTGTGTTGTTTGGATCTGCTCTACTAGTTGCTTTGAGTTACTGCAGCTTCATTGTAGCTATCTTGACCATTTGAGGTAGTTTGGATATTTGTTTCATGTAGTACTTGTAGTCTGTTTCACATGTGCACTGCCTATTTCAGTTTGCATATAGTTTTGTACATTTGGATTTTTGGTCGAGGCTTGTTTTAGTTGTCTTAACCATTTTCATGAACTTGCACATGCGTTGAATCCAGCTTATAGCTCGGATTTGACCTTCTGCTGAAAGTTGTGACATTATTTTATTGCACTTGAGTTGAATCCGGTATATTGGATTTGACGTGTGCTCACTTATCCCTGTAAATCAATCAAGTGTATATTTCGGTGTGCACGACCTTGTGGCATATACAGTGATACACTGTGTATGTCACAAGCTGTTCGTGTATGATGGATTCAAAATTAAATGATGACGAACAACCCAAATAACTGAGGCAAATATTATTTTCAAAATCTATATTTTATTTTATACTACAAAAATATTTACTTTTCAATTTTACTTCATCAAAATTTATTTGTGCAAATTTCTCAGATGCTGGATTCACATTGGTATAAAGTTGAAGATCAGTACGAGTTGAGTGAATGAGTGATATGTAGTGAGGTGCAATGTGAATTGTAATCTGATCAAATTTGTATTGAAATTGAAATTGTATATAGTGAGAGCTTGAAATTTGTACTATTTACAGATTTGTAATAAATATTTGTTTGAATAAAATTTCTGTTTGAATTCAAATTCTGTGTTATTTATTTTTATTCAGCAAATATTTATTTAATCTGTGAAAAATAAAATAGTACATTAACAAATACATTTAAATATATATATATATATATATATATATTATCATCAAATAAAAAATCATAATACAATCGCATATTCAACAATCCCCTCTTTTGATGATAACCAACATATATTTAAGATTTTGAAACATATTAAATGTATTTGATGATTCCACTTGCTCCCCCTATTTGAATGCTTCATCTTTACACAAAACTCCCCCTTCATATATGCATAAAAGCATAAAATTTATTAGCCAAAATCTTACATTTCTCTCCCCCTTTTGTTATCAGCAAAAGAGTATTAGTGTTAGAGAAAACAGAGACAAAGTGATCGATATTAATCCAACATTAAAACTCAATTGAATATAAATATTAAAATTCAATAAAAACTCAAACAAAAATCATAACTACCCTTGTTAGGCGCATATTCCACTTTTAGAAATAACGGAAATGATGTCATCATATAAAACCATATAGTTGTATCTATTTGTGGTACATTTATATTAGGAATTTGAATATCTACTGATCATGCATAACCGTTAGGACTTTTAAATGAGATTAGTAGTATTCCAATTTAATTTTAAAAATGAATTCAAGTATCTTCTAACCACGCATAACCGTGAGGACTTTTAAATGGGATTAGAATCAACTTGTTTATTTAATAAATCAATTTTGATATGCGTTCCATACATGCATAACCGTGAGGACTTTTAAATGGGCATGGAAGCACATAACAAATTTCAAGTAATTCACCCATGCATAACCGTGAGGACTTTTAAATGAGAGTGAATACTTTGGATTTTATTTTATTTTATTTTATGTATAAAATGAATAATGAATGATTCCTGTTTAAAGTACCACATACCGACAAACTATATTGAATTTGGATGAGCGATGGTCGATAGAAATATGATAGAAATAAAAATGGTCATGGAAACTTTACCCAACAAAAAGTTTTTATAACTCTTGTTTGAATTTCTAAAGAATTTTTTAAATATATTGTCTTAAGTAATGTATGATAAATATCAACACTCGTCACTTTTTCAATCACTATTTATCTTTTCGATAATTATTAGGGAGTCAGACTAGTCAAAATTGTCATTTAAAATCAAATTCAAAAATAATTATAAAATCAAATTTTGAAAATATGGTCAAAAATGATTTTCTCGAAGGGGTTATATAAGAAAAAAATTCTTTTATTTTAAAATTATTTGCATTTAAAAAATATGCAGATATTTTCTTAAAAAACGATGCAGTTACTAAAAATCACGTTCAACTAGTAAGTTTTCTATTAACTAGATTACCAGTATGATCTACATCTGAATTTCTCTTTCACTCCAAATTATCACTAATTGAATTTGATAGACCAGACCATGAAGTGTGCACCAAAAAATTTCAAACTCAATTTTAACAGCATTTTAAATGACATTCTCTTGAATTTGAATTGAAGCCGTGTAAATAATCAAAAACCGTGAATATAGAGTTAGCCGTATTATAACCAAATGTATTATCATCCAACAAAACACAATTTTTAATCCAAACTAATATATATGAAGTAATTCAAAGAATATAGAGATTTTTATAGTGTTTTTGGCATAAGAATATAATTGGCCAACAATTTTGTATAAGTCAGAATTATCATCTTTTCATCATCTCAATATTGGCTGATTTTACTTAGATTACGGTGCAGATTATCACATTTAATATATCGTTCAAATAGATATACCATTATCTGTTTTCCATTACGACATTTTTCGTTGTTGTCCATTGTGATTCTGTCACCTTTATACTAGGCTAAGGAACTTTTCTTTGTCGTCCGTTGTGTTTCTAGAATAGCCAAAATCCAGAGAACTCTGTTGTTGTTCCTTAGCCTGCCACCACACCTACACGATGAAAGATTTTTGTGACCTGTTTGTTTTTATAGGTCCATGATTGTTAGTGGCAGAATATTTCGAAAGATAATTTTATGGAGACCCAAAACTATTTTTATATGTTCCTTTCGGCACCTAGATTTGTTTAATTTTGAGAGATTCTATATTTGTACCTTTAGGAACCCAAATTGGTATAGTTTTCACGTGTTTGGGTCTATACCAACAACTATTTTGAGTGTGTCCAAATTCTCTACAAATTGTGCACATTGAATTCACCTGATTAAATTCATTTCTAGCTTTTTCAGTTTGACTATATCCAAGTCCTTGTCAACCATATTAACAGTTTGTTTTCCTAATAGCATATTCAACGATTTTTCAATTTTTGAAAATTTTTCTAAAGTCGTCGACAGTTGTTGAACTAGTGTTTTGAGAGATTCATTTTCGTTTAACAATTGTGTGCACTTTTTGATAGAATTTTCTCTCCTAGTATTTTCACTCTCTTTCAAAATTAGAATTTCATTTTCAAGTGATTTTATATTAATTTCTGATTTTTTAATTTCCTCTTCGAATGTTGGACACTTATCACACTTAGGGATCCTACTTTGATAGGTTTTAACTAATTGGTCAAGTTATTTATTTAAATCTTTCAAAGTATCTTTTTGTGATTCAAGTTTGGCATACTTCTTCCTAAGTCGTTCAAAACAGCCATTTACTTCGTGGAAGTATATAAGTAATTCTGAATGAGTAAGTTTTGATACCTCACTTGGCTCATCATCATCACTGTCGGTTATTTCACCATGAAGACACCTGTCTGCTTTCTCACTCTCACCGTTAGTACTTTGATTATCTTCATCACTTGTATTCCACGTGGCTGCAAAACTTCCCCTTTTTTATTTCTTTTCAAAGTCACATCAATTTTGAGGACAATTGGGCTTGATGTGTCCAGGTTGGTTGCACTTATGGCAGATGATTTTTGTTCTTCTGGATTGTCCAATATTTATTTATTCTGCTTTTCAATTTTCGATTTAAAGCTGGATTTCCGTATTTGTAATTCCACCTTTTGACTTTCTTTATTATCACTCTAATTCTGCTGCCCTGTCATCATCATCATCACCATCGCTTTTTGTTGTTCCTTTAAGAGCTATTGATTTCTTTCGAGTATCGCCTCCTTCACGCTCTTCCTCGAATTTTATTTCTAGCTTATAAGCAGTGAGATTTCCAATGAGCTCTTCCACCTTGATTTGTTCCAAATCCTTCGATTATTGAATAGCCATGACTTTTGCTTCAAAACTCCATGGAAGAACTCTAAGGGTTTTTCGGACTATTTCCAATTCCGTGTATGATTTTCCAAGAGCTTTTGATTTGTATACAATATTGGAAAGTCGTCCGTACATCTCTTTGACATTTTCTTCTTTAGCCATTGTGAAATTCTCGTATTCGCTGGTTAACATGGCAAGGCAAGATTCTTTGACTTGAGATATTCCTTCATGAGTCAGTTCGAGCGTGTTCCATATTTCCTGTGCAGTTAGACAATGTGAGACACGATTAAATTCAAATTGATCCAATGAGAAGATAATAGAATTCATAGCTTTAGCATTAGCATTTTGTAGTTTATTTTCTAGCTCTCTCCATTGATCCATCGGTTTATCTATTTCCTGATTGTCTACAATTATAGTTGGTGCTCTATAACCTGTCTCAACAATGTTCCAAGCGTCAATGGTTTTCAGAAAAAATTTCATTCTATTTTTCCAGTAGGCATATTCACAATTTAACATTGGTGGTCTAACTATGGACTGACCCTCGGCAAAAGCATTATTAAAAGAGGCCATTTTAGAAATTCAACTTTTTTTTAAAAAAAATCAAATTTTTAAAACCAAAAACTAATTTTTGAAACACGAATTTTAAAAACAAAAGTTGACTTCTATTCCTAGCTCTGATACCACTTGTAGGATCGATTTCACCCTAGAGGAGGTTGAATAGGGTGATACTGATAATTATAAAATTAATTTCGAAAGCTTACAAAATTATTTCAACACAGATAAATCAGAAATATAGCAGCACAGGTAATAGCAGAATAAATGCAGAAATAGAACGACACAGAATTTACCCAACTTCGGCAAAACCCTGCCTACATACTGCCCTAAGGTTTATACTAGAAATTAAGTAGTCACACGCTTACACACGTAAATCGCGACACCGGCTACTGACTAACCTAACTCTACGCTCAAAACCTGCCACAACTCAGCCATTGAGTTGCGAATTCTCAAACTACGCCACGTAGTTTGTGCCCTAGTCACATGACTAGTGATTACAACGGTTTAAAAAGAGAAATACAAATTTAAAACAATTGAAAAAACAAATAAACTCTTATTTAAAAACAATAGCCCTTATAAAATAAAATGGTCGGCCCTTTTCTCTTTTTATAATTTTGTGGCCCGTTCCTCAATCGAGATAATGGCGGCGCTCGTTCCTCTTTCTTCAAAAATGAGGGCTATTGTAGATTCAATGATGCCGACTTCAAATGCTCGATTGAATTCAATTTCCTTGCTCTGTTAGTTGATCATCCCTTGAGATGCTTTCGGCTGCTTGATTGAGTTCGTCTTTGCTTCGATTCGGGTATGTGATTTTCGCCTTTTGCTTTCTGCTTTTCAATACTTGAACTCGATGATTTTTTTCTTTGCCACTGATCTTATTTACATATATGATTCAATGCCCTTGAATTTTGTTCGTATCCATTTACTTGAATTCGTCACTTGAATTTTCTCGGCCATTTGATTTTGTTTTAATGCTATAGATACGTTCTGACTTGTTCATATCGAATAATTCCATTTACTTCAATATCACGGTTTTGATTTCAAACCGTTCGATCTTTCCTTGATCGTTACGATAGTGACTTTCCTATTTTACTTTGGCTTTGATTTTTGACTTTTTCAATTTGTATAATTAACTTGATTTCTGACTTGGTCATCTGTCACTGTTTTGATTCCATGGCCACAACGGCTTGATTTGTATTCTACTTCGGTCATCTGGTTTTGTGAATGTGGCTCCATGACTTGTCATCCCATTGCGTTGACATTGAACTGCAGTGACTTCACTTGATTTGAATCGTGCCATGTTTGGTTCATTGGTCTGCATTCTCATGATTCAAAGTCTGGTTCATGATATTTGTGCACTACATATTTTTGTTGAGACTATTTTCTTTATGACTTACTTCGGCCCTTATGTTTTTGACCTGCAGCTTGAACTTGCTATACATATATTTACACATGCTTCACTTGTTTACTGAACTGTTGTATTACTTTGTTGATTTTAGCCACTAAACTTGGTTGCTTCATCATGTCTACACTTGATAATCATGTGGTATTATTGACATGAGCCTGGCATTGTCACTTGAAATAGGTGTTACAGTATTAACTTATATTCTTTAGGCAGCTTGCATATAGTTGCATTGCTGGTCATGTATCACTTGCTGTTCATTAGCTTTGTGATTGTTGTACATATGAACTTGGTTCATATGTATGTTATGCACTAAGCATTGCTTCGAGTTGTTTTGTTGAACACTTGAGTCTGTACTTGCATTATCCATCTGGAGCTTGTTGTCTATATTCATTTGAACTTAGTTGATGTCGGTTGTCTCTGGTTTGAGTTTTGCTTGAATAACTTGAACTTGGTTTGGATTTTTGCTTCGGGCATGCTTCTGGTTTGATATGCACCGTTCCTTGAGTGTGCTTGCATCTGAGTTGTATTCATGTGTGTCCAGTCCTGAATGTGCAGTCTTGTATATCCTTTGAGTCATGGTTGTTGTGTCACTGTTGTGTGCAGTTTAGTTCTGGACATATCTTTGGTGCACTTGTGTCGTTTGGATCTGCTCTACTAGTTGCTTTGAGTTACTGCAGCTTCATTGTAGCTGTCTTGACTATTTGAGGCAGTTTGGATATTTGTTTCATGTAGTACTTGTAGTCTGTTACACATGTGTACTGCCTATTTCGGTTTGCATATGGTTTTGTACATTTGGATTTTTGGTCGAGGCTTGTTTTGGTTATCTTGACCATTTTCATGAACTTGCACCTGTGTTGAATCCAGCATATAGCTCGGATTTGACCTTGTGCTGAAAGTTGTGACATTATTTTATTGCAATTGAGTTGAATCCGGTATATTGGATTTGGCCTGTGCTTACTTGTCCCTGTAAATCAATTAAGTGTATATTGCGGTGTGCACGGCCTTGTGGCATATATAGTGATACACTGTGTATGTCACAAGCTGTTCGTGTATGATGGATTCAAAATTAAATGATGACGAACAACCCAAATAACTGAGGCAAATATTATTTTCAAAATCTACATTTTATTTTATACTGTAAAAATATTTCCTTTTCAATTTTACTGCGTCAAAATTTATTTTTGCAAATTTCTCAGATGCTGGATTCACATTGGAATAAAGTTGAAGATCGGTACGAGTTGAGTGAATGAGTGATATGTGGTGAGGTGCAATGTGAATTGTAATTTGATCAAATTTGTACTGAAATTGAAATTGTATATAGTGAGAGCTTGAAATTTGTACTATTTACAGATTTGTAATAAATATTTGTTTGAATAAAATTTCTGTTTGAATTCAAATTCTGTGTTATTTATTTTTATTCAGCAAATATTTATTTAATCTGTGAAAAATAAAATAGTACATTAACAAATACATTTAAATATATATATGTGTGTTTATTATCATCAAACAAAAAATCATAATATAATCGTATATTCAACAATCTCCCCCCTTTGATGATAACAAACATATATTTAAGATTTTGAAACATATTAAATGTATTTAATGATTCCACTTGCTCCCCCTATTTGAATGCTTCATCTTTACGCAAAATTCCCCCTTCGTATATGCATAAAAGTATAAAATTTATTTGCCTAAATCTTACATTTCTCTCCTCCTTTTGTTATCAGCAAAAGAGTATTAGTGTTAGAGAAAATAGAGATAAAGTGATCGATATTAATCCAACATTAAAACTCAATTGAATACAAATATTATAACTCAATAAAAAATCATAACTACCCGTGTTAGGCGCATATTCCACTTTTAGAAATAATGGAAATGATGTCATCATATAAAACCGTATAGTTTTATCTATTTTTGGTACATTTATATTAGGAATTTGAATATCTACTAATCATGCATAACCGTTAGGACTTTTAAATGAGATTAGTAGTATTCCAATTTAATTTTAAAAATGAATTCAAGTATTTTCTAACCACGCATAACCGTGTGGACTTTTAAATGCGATTAGAATCAACTTGTTTATTTAACAAATCAATTTTGGTATGCGTTCCATACATGCATAACCATGAGGACTTTTAAATGGGCATGAAACCACATAACAAATTCAAAGTAATTCACCTATGCATGACCATGAGGACTTTTAAATGAGAGTGAATACTTTAGATTTTATTTTATTTTATTTTACATATAAAATGAAAAACGAATGATTCCTTTTTAAAGTACCACATATCGACAAACTATATTGAATTTGGATGAGCGATGGTCGATAGAAATATGATAGAAATAGAAACGGTCATGGAATCTTTACCCAACAAAAAGTTTTTATAACTCTTGTTTGAATTTCTAAAGAATTTTTTTAAATATACTGTCTTGAGCAATGTATGATAAATATCAACTCTCATCACTTTTTCAATCACTATTTATCTTTTCGATGATTATTAGGGAGTCATACTAGTCAAAATTGTCATTTAAAATCAAATTCAAAAATAATTATAAAATCAATTTTTGAAAATATGGTCAAAAATGATTTTCTCGAAGGGGTTATATAAGAAAAAAAATTCTGCTATTTGAAAATTATTTGAATTTAAAAAATATGCAGATATTTTCTTAAAAAACAATGCAGTTACTAAAAATCACGTTCAACTAGTAAGTTTTCTATCAACTAGATTACTAGTGTGATCTGCATCTGAATTTCTCTTTCACTCCAAATTATTACTAATTGAATTTGATAGACCAGACCATGAAGTGTGCACCAAAAAATTTCAAACTCAATTTTAACAGCATTTTAAATGACATTCTCTTGAATTTGAATTGAAGCCGTGTAAATAATCAGAAACCATGAATATAGAGTTAGTCGTATTATAGCCAAATGTATTATCATCCAACAAAACACTTTTTTAATCCAAACTAATATATATGAAGTAATTCAAAGAATCCAGAGATTTTTATAGTGTTTTTGGCATAAGAATATAATTGGCCAATAATTTATATAAGTCAGAATCATCATCTTTTCATCATCTCAATATTGGCTGATTTTACATAGATTACGGTGCAGATTATCACATTTAATATATCGTTCAAACAGATATACAATTATCTGTTTTACCGTTACGATATTTTTCATTGTTGTCCATTGTGATTATGTCACTTTTATACTAGGCTAAGGAACTTTTCTTTGTCGCCCGTTGTGTTTCTGGAATAGCCAAAATCTAGAGAACACAGTTCTTGTTCCTTAGTCAGCCACCATGCCTACACGATGAAAGATTTTTGTGACCTATTTGTTTTTATATGTCCATGATTGTTAGTGGTAGAATATTTTGAAATATAATTTTGTGGAGACCCCAAACTATTTATATATGTTCCTTTCGGCACCCAGATTTGTTTAATTTTGAGAGATTCTATATTTGTGCCTTTTGGAACCCAAATTGGTATAATTTCACGTGTTTGGGTCTATACCAACAACTATTTTGAGTGTGTCCAAATTCTCCACAAATTGTGCATATTGAATTGACTTGATTAAATTCTTTTCTAGCTTTTTTAGTTTGATTATATCCAAGTCCTTTTCTAACCATATTAACAGTTTGTTTTCCTAATAGCAAATTCAACAATTTTTCACTTTTTGAAAAATTTTCTAAATTCGTCCACAGTTGTTGGACTTGTGTTTTGAGAGATTCATTTTCGTTTAACAATTGTGTGCACTTTTAATAGAATTTTCTCTCCTAATATTTTCACTCTCTTTCAAAATTAGAATTTCATTTTCAAGTGATTTTATATTAATTTCTGATTTTTTAATTTCCTCTTCGAATGTTGGACACTTATCACACTTAGGGATCCTACTTTGATAGGTTTTAACTAGTTGGTCAAGTTGTTTATTTAAATCTACCAAAGTATCTTTTTGTGATTCAAGTTTGGCATACTTCTCCCTAAGTCGTTCAAAACAGCCATTTACTTCGTGGAAATATCCAAGTAATTCTGAATGAGTAAGTTTTGATAGCTCACTTGGCTCATCATCATCACTGCCAATTATTTCACCATGAAGACACATGTCTGCTTTCTCACTCTCACTGTTAGTACTTTGATTATCTTCATCACTTGTATTCCACGTGGCTACAAACTTCTCCTTTTTTATTTCTTTTCAAAGTCGCGTCGATTTTGAGGATAATTGGGCTTGATGTGTCCGGGTTGGTTGCACTTATGGCAGATGATCTTTTGTTATTCTGGATTGTCCAATATTTTATTTATTCTGCTTTTCAATTTTTGATTTAGAGCTGGATTTCCATATTTGTAATTCCACCTTTAACTTTCTTTATTATCAGCTCCAATTCTACTGCTCCACCATCATCATCACCATCACTTTCTGTTGTTCCTTTAAGAGCTATTAACTTCTTTCGAGTATCGCCTCCTTCACGCTCTTCCTTGAATTTTATTTCAAGCTCATAAGCGGTGAGATTTCCAATGAGCTCTTCCATCTTAATTTGTTTCAAATCCTTCGATTCTTGAATAGCTGTGACTTTTGCTTCAAAACTCCGTGGAAGAACTCTGAGGATTTTTCGGACTATTTCCAATTCCGTGTATGATTTTCCAAGAGCTTTTTATTTTTATAAATATTGGAAAGTCGTTCGTACATCTCTTTGACATTTTCTTCTTTAGCCATTGTGAAATTCTTGTATTCGCTGCTTAACATGGCAAGGCGAGATTCTTTGACTTGAGATATTCCTTCGTGAGTCACTTCGAGCGTGTTCCATATTTCCTGTGCAGTTAGACAATGTGAGACACGATTAAATTTAAATGGATCCAATGAGCAGTTAATAGAATTCATAGCTTTAGCATTAGCATTTTGTAGCTTATTTTCTAGCTCTGTCCATTGATCCATCGGTTTATCTATTTCCTGATTGTCTACAATTATAGTTGGTATTCTATAACCTGCCTCAACAATGTTCCAAGCGTCAATGGTTTTCAGAAAAATTTTCATTCTATTTTTCCAGTAGGCATATTCACCATTGAACATTGGTGGTCTAACTATGGACTTCTATTCCTAGCTCTGATACCACTTGTGGAATCGATTTCACCCTAGAGGGAGGGTGAATAAGGTGATACTGATAATTATAAAATTAATTTCGAAAGCTTACAAAATTATTTCAACACAGATAAATCGAAAATATAGCAGCACAGATAATAGCAGAATAAATGCAGAAATAGAACAACACAGAATTTACCCAGCTTCGGCAAAACCCTGCCTACGTGCTGCCCCCAAGGTTTCTACTATAAATTAAGTAGTCACACGCTTACACACGTAAACTCGCGACACCCGCTACTGACTAACCTAACTCTACGCTCAAAACCCTGCCACAACTCAGCCACTGAGTTGTGAATTCTCAAACTACGCCACGTAGTTTGTGCCCTAGTCACACAACTAGTGATTATAACGGTTTAAAAAGAGAAATACAACTACAAAACAATTAAAAAAACAAATAAACCCTTATTTAAAAACAATAACCCTTATAAAATAAAATGGCTGGCCATTTTCTCTTTTTATAATTTTGTGGCCCGTTCCTTAATCGAGATAATGGCGGCGCTCGTTCCTCTTTCTTCAAAAATTAGGGCTTTCGTAGATTCGATGACGCCGACTTCAAATGCTCAATTGAATTCAATTTCCTTGCTCTGTTAGTTGATCGTCTCTTGAGATGCTTTCGACTTCTTGATAGAGTTCGTCTTTGCTTCGATTCGGGTATGTGATTTTCGTCTTTTGCTTTCTGGTTTTCAATACTTGAACTCGATGATTTTGTTCTTTGCCGATGATGTTATTTATATATGATTCGATGCCCTTGAATTTTGGTCGTACCCATTTACTTGAATTCATCACTTGAATTTTCTCGGCCATTTGATTTTCTTTTAATGCTATAGATACATTCTGACTTGTTCATATCGAATAATTCCATTTACTTCAATATCACGGTTTTGATTTCAAACCTTTCGATCTCTCCTTGATCGTTATGGTAGTTACTTTCCTATTTTACTTTGGCTTTGATTTTTGACCTTTTCAATTTGTATAATTAACTTGATTTCTGACTTGGTCATCACGTCACTGTTTTGATTCCGTGGCCACAACGGCTTGATTTGTATTCTACTTCGGTCATCTGGTTTTGTGAATGCGACTCCATGACTTGCCATCTCATTGCGTTGACATTGAACTGCAGTGACTTCACTTGATTTGAACTGTGCCTTGTCTGGTCCATTGGTCTGCATTATCATGATTCGAAGTCTGGTTCATGATATTTGTGCGCTGCATATTTTTGCTGAGACTATTTTCATTATGACTTACTTCGGCCCTTATGTTTTTGACCTGGAGCTTGAATTTGCTATACATATATTTACACATGCTTCACTTGTTTGCTGAACTATTGTATTACTTTGTTGATTTCAGCCACTTAACTTGGTTGCTTCATCATGTATACACTTGATAATCATGTTGTATTATTGACATGAGCCTGGCATTATCACTTGTAGTAGGTGTTGCAGTTTTAACTTGTATTCTTCAGGCAGCTTGCATGCAGTTGCATTGTTGGTCTTGTATTACTTGTTGTTCATTAGCTTTGTGTTTGTTGTACATATGAACTTGGTTCATATGTATGCCGTGCACTAAGCATTGCTTCGAGTTGTATTATTGAACACTTGAGTCTGTACTTGCATTATCCATCTGGAGCTTGCTGTCTATATTCATTTGAACTTAGTTAATGTCAGTTGTCTCTGGTTTGAGTTTTGCTTGAATAACTTGGACTTGGTTTGGATTTTTGCTTCGAGCATGCTTCTGGTTTGATATGCACTGTGCCTTGAGTGTGCTTGCATCTGAGTTGTATTCATGTGTGTCCAGACCTGAATGTGCAGTCTTGTATATGCTTTGAGTCATGGTTGCTGTGTCACTATTGCGTGCTGTTTGGTTCTGGACATATCTTTGGTGCACTTGTGTTGTTTGGATCTGCTCTACTAGTTGCTTTGAGTTACTGCAGCTTCATTGTAGCTGTCTTGACCATTTGAGGTAGTTTGGATATTTGTTTCATGTAGTACTTGTAGTCTGTTTCACATGTGCACTGCCTATTTCAGTTTGCATATAGTTTTGTACATTTGGATTTTTGGTCGAGGCTTGTTTTAGTTGTCTTAACCATTTTCATGAACTTGCACATGCGTTGAATCCAGCTTATAGCTCGGATTTGACCTTATGCTGAAAGTTGTGACATTATTTTATTGCACTTGAGTTGAATCCGGTATATTGGATTTGACATGTGCTCACTTATCCCTGTAAATCAATCAAGTGTATATTTCGGTGTGCACGACCTTGTGGCATATACAGTGATACACTATGTATGTCACAAGCTGTTCGTGTATGATGGATTCAAAATTAAATGATGACGAACAACCCAAATAACTGAGGCAAATATTATTTTCAAAATCTACATTTTATTTTATACTGTAAAATTATTTCCTTTTCAAATTTACTGCGTCAAAATTTATTTTTGCAGATTTCTCAGATGCTGGATTCACATTGGAATAAAGTTGAAGATCAGTACGAGTTGAGTGAATGAGTGATATATAGTGAGGTGCAATGTGAATTTTAATTTGATCAAATTTGTATTGAAATTGAAATTGTATATAATGAGTGCTTGAAATTTGTACAATTTACAGATTTGTAATAAATATTTGTTAGAATAAAATTTCTGTTTGAATTCAAATTCTGTGTTGTTTATTTTTATTCAGCAAATATTTATTTAATCTGTGAAAAATAAAATAGTACATTAAGAAATACATTTAAATATATATATATATATATATATATGTTTATTATCATCAAATAAAAAATCATAATATAATCGCATATTCAACATATTACCCAGAATACCCTTCGAGATCTGGGGCTAGAATAGGGGCATGCTGAGGAGATAACCCCTGGATGAAGATGAAAAGATGGCTGGATTAGTGCGATGAATTATGAGAGGAGGGTTTCGACCGGGGGATTAGAGGAAGTTAGTCGGAGTCCGTTCACTCCAAATATCAGAAATGCGAGGAACCCTCCAAAGTTCAAGTTACCCATGTTGGATCCTTAAGATGGAAAGTCAGACCTGACCATGTACATTAACAGATACATCAGGCATATGGAAGTGCTGGGAGCATCCGAGGAAGTGATGGCACGATGTTTCCCTTTATTCTTATCAGATTTAGCTGCGCTTTGGTTTAGGCAGCTAGAGAATGGATTGATTAGAACATGGGGCGAGCTAGTGGAGTGCTTCATGAGATAGTTTAGGGTCCACGTGACGCGACCCAAGAGTGTGATGACTTTAGCTTCGTTAAAGTAGAGGACTGGAGAGTCCATAAAAGATTTTCTATTGCGATTCAACGCGACAGTGGCTTCAATAGATCGCTTGGATCGATCGATGATTTTGATGGCGGCGGTAGTAGGAGTTGCTGAAGGCACAGATTTTAAGAATTCTTTGGCAAGTGATCCACCACAAGACCTAGGAGAATTATTTCATGAAGTTGAGATATTCATTCGGCTGGAAGATTCACACGCCGAGAGGCGAGAAACAAACGCTGTGCAAGGCGAAGGAACCGCCAAAGAACAGTCTAGAGCGGACAAAGGAAAGAGAAAGCAGGACGACAGATACGATGGTCCTGATAAACGGAAGAAATTCCAAGAACCCAGATTTAGATAGTACGCAGACTTGACGGCAAGCCTGAAAAGGATTTACACGGAGACTAGGGGCAACTCTCCTATCGAAAACCACCCAAGAGAGATCCCATAGAGCGGGAACGTAGGAGTGAAAGTACTGCCTATTCCATGAGCTAGAAGGGCATACTATCGATGAATGCTGCCATCTAAAGAATGATGTGGAAGAGCATGCCGGAAGTGATAAATTTCCACAATACACCAGAGAACGTACAACGGCCGTAGGACCTGAGCAACTACCGCCTCCACCTAACAGAACTGATCCTGGATCGGGGACACGACTCGTTATCAATTGATCATGATGGCAAGGGCAAGTTCAGGATTTGGAATTTGGTTGATTAAATTTTTTAGATTTGATTTTAAAATAAACGGCTATTCCACTTACACATGTACGGAAACGAGAGTGATCCCCAGGCATGCTTTGAGATGGTAATAGACCGCTCTACCCGGAGAGGCAATATCTAGTTTTTTCTGATGTTTGAGATTGAACATTTAGGATTTGAATTTAATAAATGAATTTGAATTTTTTGAAATAAACCTTTGAACGGAGAGTTAAAGGATGAATATTGAAAACCAACTTGAAAATGATCGCTTTATGACCCTACCCGGAGAGGTGGGGTCCGGAGTGCAGGAAGTGAGTCGCTTCGCCGGGGAGCTACAGGATCGACTCACTTAACGTCGTTCCCCATTCACCGGGGAGTGATTGGATCGAGATTCGATAAGATCCCAGAGTGGCTATGATCGACCTAGGATTTAGGCCATGACATCGTTTAACGTTCAGTAACACTGAACCGAAGTGCAGGGGTTGTTGCCGCTTCACCGGAGAGCGACATGATCGGCTCACTCGACGTTATTTCCCCTTTACAGGAGAGTGACAGAATAGGATCCAGCAAGAGCCCAAAGAGACTATGATCGGTCTAGAAAGAACAAGACATCACTATATTCCCTCACCGGGTCTGGATTACGAGGAATAGAAAGTAACGCCGGAGCGCAACAGGATCTTTCTATTCAATTGCTAAGTTTGGAATGGACTTGGCAAGGGCTCAGAGTGACCATTGATAGTCCGGAGAGGCTGCAGAATTTCATTCTTGACTTCCACAGGTGGAAATGGATACTGATTCGACTTCGAACAGCCATAAACTTGATTGACAATATTACAGCTATGAATAAAACATGAGTTCACAACATTTGATTTGAAGCTATTCAAAACACACCTTTTACCAAAAGGCATGTTTTGGGGGCAAAGTGTTATCCCACCTTTTAGCGAAGTCGAGATATCAAGAAATTAACCGAAAATCAATGATTACTAGTCACAAATATCGATTATGCATCGCAGGTTCACTATGGATGTCGATGAATGTTTTTCAAGTCCAGATTGAGCTATGATTGACAAGACATGACAAGTAAAGCCGTAAAAGCCAACATTTTAAATTTCAAGTCAATCGGAGTTCGTATGGTCGAGATAAGATCGATGCAAGTTGAGGGAAGCACGTTGTTCGTATCCATCAGGAATGAATGACTACGAATCGATCTCATTCGAGTCGATCATGTTCAAATCGATCACGTTCGAGTCGATCATGTTTGAATCGATCATGTTCGAATCGATCATTGATCGTGCTATTCGTACCAATCGTGTTCGTATCACTCCAACGAAGCCTTGTTCGTATCCATATAGTTGAGGCCACGTCGTATCGATCAATTCTCACATATTCAGTTCGCGCCATCGTTTGTGGTATGCATTTCATATCGATCAGATTCTACGCGTTTCGTATCGATCGGAGTCTCGTATCGATCGATACAAAGCGCACGAAAAATATCATAGTTGATCGATACGAACAATATTCTTTGATCGATGCGAAATCACCATGAACGATCGGTACGAACAATGTTCCTTGATTGATGCGAGATACACTTCCGATCATCGATACGAACAAAGCTTCGAGACTAGGTACGAATAACTCGGTCAACTCGCCATAAAAATGGATCGATCCAGGAATTTCATGCCATGTCATGCTGTACGCTGTGCCCGAGAACGATTCGAAGGAAGCGATACGAATGGATCGAGTCGAACAGAACTGCGAACCAAAGACTCAAGTTTGCATCGATCATATCTCTCAAACCACAAGTCCAAATGCTATGAAATTTTCGCAGGAGCTTATGCACAAGCTAAGGAAAGTCCATGCCAAATTTCGACTCGATTGGACCAAATCGTAATCAATACGAAATTGGTTCGTATCGATCATGGATCGAGTCAAAACTTCATAGGATCGACCGCGTAGGCCCCCTCACATGCCAGAAGAAGTATCTTGAAGTTTGAGCGAGATATCAGCCTCCTACCCTATAAATAGGGCCCTAGGGCCTATAGAAGAGGGATCTTTTTTGCAACCCGACGTCCAAACTCTACCGGAAACACTTTTGCACTATCAAGCTACTATTGTACTCGATTTCTTCATTGTAATCCGATGTAATCGATTGTAATCATCAAGTGAATATCAATAAAGTCGTCAAACTTCCAAATAGAGGTAGGCTAGAGATAGCCGAACCACTATAAATCACGTGTTTCTGTTCGTTATTTTCCAATTGCTGTTCTTTATTTAGCTGGATCTGAGATTTATGTTAGAGTATTATTGATTTGTATTCATATATTGGTGCTTTCACAATATTTGAGGTTTATGACCAATTTTGACGCAAACAGCGCATGTCTTCAACATGGAATGCAGATCAAATCTGGCAGTTTATATCTATCCATGGGAGTAAATATAGAAATATGCGGCGTTAAAAAATTTATGATTGTGGATCAATTGCACACATAGAATTAATGTTATATAGTAATAAACTTGCCATGCATACGTTTAGTTATGCAGTCCTCGGTCGGCTCTTGATTTGTATGTTATATTTTGAGAATGTGACATAAACGGTACAAACTATTGACTCAAATTTTTTTTTGGTTCAGTGGTAGTATATAGGAGGACCAGTCTTCTAGTCTTCAATAGTGCTCTGTTATTAAATTCAAAAAACCATAGGTGTAAATTCGTTGGAGGTTTGTTGTAGGCGGATTGCTTACCGTGCAACCTGCGAATGATAATTTTTGTAAAATTTTCATAGTTTTAATACATTAATGGGCACTAAATTGAATATTAATTAGCACATTACTTATTAAACCATTATTGGAATAGGCGTTTCCTAAAAATAGACAACATATGCCTAAGTTGAAAGCTCCAAATGAACGAAACTATCATAAAACACCGGCCATTAAATGAAGATAACTTCATAACATATTATGTTGACAAAACACTAAGATGAGAGAATTTGCAAACTGATAAGTTGTCAGAAATTATTTATGTTCTGATATTAGATTAAATGATTTCATAAAATGTGTATATGGAAGCTACTTCTCTTATATTTAAAGAAATTATATACCTGTATTCAATGATAAAATATAGCAATATTAGAACAACCAACAGCTAAACATTTTAAAAATAGATTCAGTTATCGAACCTTACAAAACCTTCATATTGTTATAGATGGATATTTCTTCACCAACTACCGTAACTATTGCATTGAAGTCGTCATATGCTAAAACAATATCTGGAGCTTCTTTAGCAATCTATAAGACAATTAGAAGCTTTAAAAAGATAAAGAAGCCAAATAAAAATTTGAATTTAAAGATGTATTACAATAACAGAACTTCCAATATTTTGAAAGATGTACTTCTTTTGAAAACTGCGATCTACAACGTGTTATATATATAAAATCATTTTAGTTACAACTAAACACTTTATAAAACTCACAGTAAACCTTAATATTATTAATCACCTCAGTCCCCACAATTCCCACTGCAATACCAATATCAGCTATTTTCAATGCCGGAGCATTATTAACTCCATCTCTAGTCGTTGCACCAACTTCTCCATCCTCTTTTGGAAATCAAACTATCTCTTGCTTGCTAACAAATTTTCGTACTTGTTGGTGTATGCATGTATGTGTGTGTTCTAGCATCATCAAAATTATAAGTCAATGTCAACAGTTAAATCGTCAATGTCAACAGTTAAATCATCTATTTTAGTAATTGATTTGAAATATTAATTTTACTGTGTAGAAATATTTAAGATGACCTAAGTATGAAATGAACACACCCATAAACTTTTGTAAAATTGGAAACAATATAACTTAAATTATGTTAGTGGTGCTAATGGGTTGCCACACAAGTGGGTTGTCATGGGTCCTTCCTTTGTGTATGTGTGTATATGTGTTTATATATATATATATATATATATATATGTATGTATGTATATGTATATGTATATGTATATGTATATGTATATGTATATATATGTATGTATGTATGTGTGTGTATGTATATGTGTATATATGTATATGTGTATGTATGTATATGTGTATGTATGTATGTACGTATGCATGTATGTACGTATGCATGTGTGTGTATGTGTGTATATGTATATATGTACATATATGTATGTATATGTATATATGTATGTATGTGTGTATGTACATGTATGTATGTATGTATGTATATGTATATATGTATGTATGTAATGCAAGTTCGAAGAATTAGATACCAATGTCACTTTTCTTCATGTTTTAATTTCAATTTGCCAACTATATCATAGATGGTTCAAAGTATGACCACTTTTTTTCGTGGTCAAAAGTTTAATGTTGTAACATCCATGGTTTAAATCTAAAATAAATTAATTGTCGGTATGCATTTTTTTGTTTACCATTTGTAAACAGGAAAAAAAAAACCTAACCATTATGTTCTGTTATAATACTGTGGGAAATGGTTTATTTCTTCTAAATATGGCTAAGAGCCGGAACCATTCGAATTTTCTTGGTTTTGAGATTAATGATAAGGTGCTTATTTACAATATTTCTACTTTTATTCTGTGCTACACCATGATATCAATTTTATCTAATTAATTTTTAGTATAATAATCCTAGCCAGGGATACACATTTATAAAACATGAAAAATATGCCTACAATCAAAATCAAGAACAGTTTAGTCGTAACTAAATTGATCGGATTGGAGTTGATAAAATCTCATTTATATATAGAGAACAATATCACATTTGGAGCATATAAAATCTCACCATAAAGAACGGGGCTTTCCCACTGACTGTAGTTTTCCTATAAGATCAATGGATTGATGCTCCCATTTTCCCCTTGGATTGAGTAAATATAGCATTTTTAGGATAAATTGACGTGTTTCAGAGTAACCTGGAGTTTGTAGAATACTACGGACAGTGCACAACATATTTCAAATATTCTTAGCCTAATTGCCTACTTATAAAGGTAATTAAATAGTGAAATAGTGGTATAGCATAAGGTCTGAAGTACATTGGTGCTTCTTCAGGTTATAAGCAACCTGGTTAAAACTAAGAAAACCTAATCAAAGTATTGCACACACAAAATGTTTGTTCACATAGAACCATCATTTTACATAAGGACATGGAGGTAAATATTTGTTGCAGCCTGCAACCAAGCATGCATTTCATTAGGAATCTGTACTAACCCTTATTTGAGTATATGGCAGTCAATGAAATGTTTTTTTGTTTAGTTCATGGGAAAATCGGTGTAACTCAATTCTTACATTACAAAGACACTTCTTTAATTTCAAAAAACCTTTAAGATGCAAACAATGCAATTTGAAAGAAAAAAAATATTATTTGAACTATTTACTACCATGTATTAAGAGTTTTGGACATTGAAGTTTTTAGTCACTGCACCTCCGTTATGCAGTCTTACTTTGTTTTTGAAACAGCTGGAGATGAACATGGACTGCATGTATGATTATGTTTCAAGAATTCACGGCTTGGATGCAAATATTAGTTCAAGCTGTCTAGCTTTTTTTTGACTCGTCAATTATGAAATTGCATCCATGACCTCAGAAAGTGATTTTAACATATCATCACTTTTAACTGCTCTGCTGTTATGTCCCATTTTATGAGCAAGCAATAAACTTCTCGTACAATACATATTTTATCATAAAACAAAACCTACAAAAAAAATTACATATGAAGTACGTAAAATGTACTTATTGTTCAGTGAAACTTTGGAGAAAGGTGCAAGGTTTATTACCTTATAATGCCATTACATGGATATTTCAATCTCCTACTACAAATAAAATCCCACTGCAATCCAGTTAAAGTTACCAACTTTAAAATGTAAATAGACCATACGTAAAAATATGATTTTACGTCAAAATACAACAAAACACATATGTGTATAGTTTGTGAGTTATGGAAATAAAATATAAGAAAACTGTATGCATAGGAGTAAAGCCTATTGATGCAGTAAATAAGTGGAAAATAAGTAGACTTCCATGAAAATGGAGCGTAGAGAGAGCGTCATCTTTTAGCGGCACATAAAGTCTCTTCTCGCAGTAAAATTCAATTGGTTTTATTTAAGCTAATAATGTACGAATATCAATAAATAAGTAATAGTAATAAAATAATACAGACCATTTGATCCTGTGAAGCTTTTTTTTATCTCAATGGTCAGGTTCCTTTCTTAATTTTGGTATCCTAGTCGTTCTCTTTCTATATCCACATTTAGTTGATTAAGAATATGGTTAATCAACTATTGACAACCTTTGTTAGTTTTCTAACTAAAAATAATTTGCAACAGCATGTGTAAGAAAAATTCAAATATCTGGATAGAAAAACATCTATCACATAATCTATTACCGTAGTCCGATAATCATAGATGAAACCATAATTGAAACATCTTAGAAGACAGAAAAACATTATATAGTGTCGTAGATACAAATTTTAATCAAAGAATTAATTCGAAACTAAAATTTCAGTGATGTATACAATTAAAATATTTTAAATAGTGTTGTATGTTACATAGCATCACAGAGGTGGTCATAAAAGTATTAAATGATGCATACAATTTAAATATTTCGTACATAGTACCGTGAAAATTAGACCCGTAACCCACACGGAATTTCTTGAAATCTGTACATCCAACAGTCGTCAAGTTAATCATGGACTTCATCCGAAGTGCCTTTTTAATATCAGTTCACGTATTTTGAAGTTTTTTCCAAATGTAATTCTTTATATGATCTTCATTTTCATCGTTTTTAATATTAATAATTAGTTTATCCATTATGTGTTAAAACATTAACAATAATAATAATACTTGTATGTTCAAAAATAGAAATGGCTGATGTCACAAACAGAATTTTCAGCTGGCAACTTAACAAATATTTTTCCATGTAGAGTAAACTTTCATGTTATGAAACTATTAATATAAAACATAATATAGAAATTAACTAATTGAAAGCTGCCAGAGTATTAACATTTTTTCCTAGTTCAATTGAAGGAATGATATGTTAGAGTGTTCACATTAACCACCTTGCTTTAACTTATTATTTCGTATTCTATCTGATATTTTTTCTTATAACAAAATAAGATCGCCGTTTCATTTTTTCCATATAAGTCCTAAATTTTTAAATATAACAGGAATCATAGATAAGTATATTAAAAAATAAATTTACTTTTTGGTAGAGAAACATACCTCAATTTTTATTTAGTGTTGATGCTAGCTTGTCCTGATATAAGTTTTCACTTCAATTTCTACTGGAACATCTTCTACTCTAAAAAAGAAGATAAAGCATTATTCACATTAATAAATTTGTACCAACAAGTTGTAGTTTGAACTCGGGTGTGTACATTTCCTACTTTGCACGTATACATTTCAATGTAATTTGACAAACAAAACATGGATCTCATATTTTCATGAATAAAAATGTGGTGTATGTATTATTAAATGATGAGAGAATCATAAAAGAATAAACTCAAAAACACATACTGTGATATTATTTTGCTTGTTCTTTTATGTTGGCTCAAATAAAAATTAACAACGGTTGTATATTATAATTATGATATCCCTTATATATGATATAAATCTTATTATTTGTTATAAATTAGTTCGTAGGCATGCACAAAAAAATTGTAGCAGTTATTCAAAGAAGAGATGAGGTACTCTATCAAAAAATGGTGAAGCACTTATGCCCCTAATGTAAAATAGTCATTCTTTTAACAGTTTGATTAAATTAACCAATACAATAAAATTGAAAATAAAGGGTGTGATATATTGACAACATGGGAATACCAAAATTTGGGAACAGAGAATATCTTGTTAAAGAGTTGTGCTTAAAACTACACACAAAATCATATAGACAATTGTGACAAAGTCATATAATGGTAGACGTTTAAACTTAAACAATAAAATAACATACATTTGAACAAAATAATAGACAAATAATCCATAATGAAAATTTATGCCCATCACTCAATATGAAATTAAAAGTATCTTACAATCAATCCCCATTATTTCTTTTCTATTATCTCAACGGCGTATGAATTTGAATATTTTTGTTGCTAGTACTGTAGTTATGGAAATTGCGTTGCTGTAAAGGAAGAAGTAAATCTACATCCAACTTATACATATTTTATTAGTATACTAACGGATTAATTGTAACAGAAGTATAAAATTCAAAATTTTCCACACAAAAATGCAAGCATAAATGTCCAGGATAAATGTTATAACCCTAACCAAAGTAAAAAAATGTACAAAAAAATTATATCATGCTAAAGACATTAATGATAATTTCCTTTTGTTACAAAAAGATTACACTATTGCATATAAAACATTATTGTTAGTGTTGGATCAGTGCCTACTCAACTTCAATGTAAATTTATAGAAATAGTGCTAACTTATGCTTTTTTTATTGCAAAGGAAACATAAAAAATAAAAACTATTATAAGGGTATTCTCAAATTTGCAGGGCTTTCATGTTTTATGAAAGGAATCAATTGCTAAGATTCACATCTAGACAAACTTCTTGTTTACTTCATGTTAGGTGCTCCTTTCATCCAAAAACTATAATCAGGATTTCTATATTAAAGTTCTCACTCGTTCTAATAGAAAAATTCAAACATCTAGTTAGGAAACACAGATAAAGAAGAAGCACCTAAATCCTACATGCAAGACTCAACTTACATAAAAATCGTTAGTAATATTGGCTACCTATCTTTGTTCATTATATGAAGAAACGTAAAATAAAAATAAAAAACCAATTAAACTTTCAAGGTATTGCATGGTATGAAAAGTTTTATTTTAACAGAGAAAATCGACTGTAAAGGCTCAACATTTGGTGCAACGCTTCATCTATATATTTTCTTTCAGCATGCCACTTATGTAAATAAAATGATAATTTAGTCGAACGAAGTATGACAATTATAAATCTCCAGTGCTTCTCTAATAATTCACCTCAAGATAAACGAATATTATGTTACTCACCTAATCTTTATGGTGTAAATCTTATCAAATCATAATTACAATTGAATAAACAATTCAGATTGCATTCATATTATATTGAGTATTACTTTTAACATCCAAGCTTAAAATCAGCAATATATTGGATAACAACCAATTCCAAACTCAAAATGATGATCATTATTGCTACCCCTTCATTCTTCAACTACCGCTAGAATACCAGATCATGAAAATTCAACAATCCCTTGCTACACCAATTTCCTAGTGGAAGCAATTTTGACCACCGTTATGGAAGTTTCATTTGATAACTATTATAGTATTAGAACAGACACAATTTATGTAGGCAAGATCTGCAGAAGATGTTAATATTCACCAAAAAATTAGGGAAAACATCTTAGCTTCCCATGTGTATTCCAGCAAAATTAAACAAAGAATCAACAAACCAACATGAGCAAAAGAGTGGAAAAATGATACAACCGGTCTTTGATTTTAGTTGGCATAAAATTAAAAAAGACAATAAACTATACAATGTTGAAGCTCTAAAACGACATCAAATCCAAAAGGTTTGCACATAAATTTTATTGATGTTGTCCTTCCCATCAGCATCTTAGAATGAATCAACCATCAAAAATGAAACCGAATGCGAAACAACTGAAAAGGGATTTTGTGTTCAAGCGATGAGAGCAAGTTAATCAGAGAAGCGTGATAATTTTCGATTTCCAGTATTAGAGAGGAAAAATAAACAAAGAGGGATTCTTTTGCTTAAGCGATGATAGAAATTAATCAAAGAAGCATCTTCATATTTCTATTTATCGATAGTTGACCGTGATTTCAAAATGAGGGTAGACATAGCCGAAAAAGCAACAAATCGAAGAGGACCGTATTATGCAGGTATAAAAAAAGCAGGAAGATGAGAGGCGTTAAGAAGGAAAAGAATGCGACTGTTTGTTTCAAAAATACTAATGGCTTTGTACGCTCTAGAAATCAAACTTAGTAATAATGTAATATTATACATGTAGATATATAATGGACTTAATTTTGGATCGACATATAACTATCATTTAGAAAAGGTGATTTTTCTTTTTTCTTTTTCGAAACAGAATACTGTTTAAAATCTAAAGTTATAATAAATGAAATCTTCGTTCCTTGTATGTTTTGGTTTTAAAGAAAATTTTGAAATAGTTTACAACTTCCAAAAAAATAGATTTGAAACTTTGAAATTTCTAGATCTTTTTCAAAATTACAAAATAATATTCTCATTTTATGTATATTAGAATGTCATTTTATTTTTCTTTTTTCTTTTATTACTTTTGTAATTGCAGAAAGTAAAAAATATCATATTTGATTCATGTCCTCTGTGAATTAATTTTTTTCCTTAAATTTAGAGCAGTGCTAAATGCAGCATGCTATGAGCTTTTTTTTTTTACCCATTCTTCATTCTACCCAGCATTATACGATTACACACTTCAAAATACCCTCCAATTATTTTCGTGACGCCCATTCAGCAAACAACTTCATACTGTCGAACGACTTTTTACTGACGAACTTTGCTCGATATTTTTCAAATTTTATACTGTCGAATGCCCTTCTACTGCTGATCGTATGCGTTGTTTTGAAAAAAACCAAATAATTTTTCGAACGGTCATATTTGTCGTTCGGTGGTATGGTACCGTCTAGCAGACTCTCTATATTTATTTATTTTATAGGTAAAAAGACGTCCGTTATCATAACGGGTGCGTTTAGCAATGTATAAATCTATCCGCGTCCCATGTTTTTAGCCGACGACGATTCAATCTGCAACTTTCTAAATAAAATCCATTTATCCCTTCCCCAATTCTCTCGTCTAAACCTATCATCATTATCACTACATCCAAATCAAACACATCAATGGAATCCTCCCAAACCAAACCTCATATTCCAGAAGACATCATCGAACAAATACTGAAGAATCTCCCCTCAAGGCACTTATTCGAATTCGTTCTCCTCTCCAAACAATGGCTGCCCACAATCCATTCAATAATGGATGACCGGTCACAGCGAAAACTGAGTGAGTACTTAATCGCTTCTGATATTTTTCAACAATATGCTTCCAATAGTGGAGAGCATGAAATTCATCATTTGTTCAAAAATTCGCTAACAATCAACGAATCAAGTATAAATCTGTTGGAAGATTGGTGTCAGGAGACGGAAATGAGGTGTTCAATCATCCGCATCCATTTAAGAAAAATTGGATTTCAATTAGGTTATTTGGTAAAGATGGCTTAGCGTATGCTATTTTGATTTGTTGGATAGATTGGGCTTTTTTTTTTTCTCTAATTGCGTTTTCACAGTTTGGTTCAATTTTGATTCTTGGATGATTTCAATGATTTGTGGATCTGGATCAGCTGTTTCAACTGAAATTTAAAGCAGACGAATTCATGGATTTGAAATATTTGAGTAAAGCATTATTGATTTGCAAATTCGTGCATGTGTAAAGTGAACCTGTACAAATTCCCTCTTCTTCTTCTTTTTTTGTTTTTTTTAATAATACGTTTACTATTATGTGATTTACGCTTAAGTTTTGTTCTTTTATTATAGACAGTATCTGTGGACATTTACCATTATAATGAAGAGTTAATGAAACAATTTTTAGTTTCGTTGACTGAAACGTGTGGGGGTATTAAGAGTGTGCAAATGTTTAGATTGATATCATGTGTAACTTGACTAGCAATCTTTCAATGTTATTATAGATCAGCACTAGTAAAACCTTTGTTAACTTGTGAATAACAACCCTTACGGTAGAAAGAAAATTGTTTAATTCTATTTAACAGATCAACTTTTGTCTTTCTCACCTGGGTCTTTTATATAAAAGAAACACATTTCAATTTTTTTCCCTTTCATCATCCCATCTTATTTCAAAATTAACCCTGTTTCTTTTACTTCACTATTTCCTTTCCTTTCCTCTTCTCATGATTATCCTATCTTCTCACGCTACGTTAGGTTTAATATCAATGCAAGTGTACTATGCGTCGGGGTTACTAACAATTCAAGTTATGCATATGCTTGACCGCTACCGTATCCTAGTTATTATGTATAAAACCTTAAAAAATATATTTTTGATTCTGATATATGCATATTTGTGTACATGTATGTATGTGTGTGTGTGTGCAGGTTGGTAGAAAATATACCTAAGATTCGATTCTATCACCTTCTTGAAAAACTTACTTTCTTCCAATAAGCCGTCTTCTTCAAAAATTCTATCATCGTGTTCATATGTATTTACCAGTTAAAGAAAACAATAAGAAAAGTTAAAGAACGTAGAAACAGATGAAATATCTCGGTCTAAATAATTATAGTGGTAAAATAGTCGCTTACTTTTTAATTTTTTAAATAGGGTGAAAAAAGCAAAAGATTGTTTGTTAATAGGATTAGCCAAGAAATATAATGGTGTAACTAGTGCGTGACCCGTGCGTTGCACACGGTATGTTTTATAAAAATAATTTTATAAATATGTTTAAAGAATTGAGTTTATTTTACAATAAATGGTGAATTTATTAAGATGCTTGAGTTATGCACTAAATTTGTTTTTTTAAGTATATAATTTTTGATATGTGATTTATTTATTTTCATATTTATGTGAAAAAAAGAATTTCTTGTTTTGTAGATAATAATGAGTTTAATATTGATTTATAAGTTTTTTAACATTTAGTATTTGCAAAATAAATAAATGAAAGTTTGTGTCTTGATTAATTTAAAATTAATACTTTTCAACAGATAAATATTTATACGCATATTCTGAGTTTGAACGTTTGGCTTTTAGTATGCTTATTAAAAGTTAAATGATATATAGATTGAATTTCAAATATTGTTTCGGAGAACGAAAAAATACCTTAAAATGAAAGTGTAATACTAATGAATGTTTAATGATATAAAGCTTTTGGACTTAGTATCAACAACAATAATAAGTATTGTATTCGTATCTCAATAATATTAATTTATAACAAACAGTTTCAAAAAATAAGTAATATTTACCTTAAAAACATAATAAAATACAGAAGAAATATATTTTTAATCAAAACATCACATACTTTTGCCCATTAGTTAACATAAAATTATGAATATACATAATTAAAATTCTACATTTTCACAATGTTTTCTAAATGAAACTATTCATTATTGTTCAAAATTACAAACAACTATATTCATCACTTATCATTAATAAAGTGTCATTTTTAACAATTCTTTTTATTAATGATAATGAATACACTTGTTGTACCAAATATAAAAGAAAGTATATGTGTAATAATATATCTATTATTGAAACAAAAAATTGTGTATATGTTTGTTCACAACGAAACACGAACTTTAGAAAGAAATTTATGTATATTTTTCTTTGTAATAAAATAATAATTTTAGAAACAAATAAATTATGTAGAGTTGAATGTATAGTAATGTAAGAGAACTAAAGATAATTTTATACATAATTATGAAAATTTAAAGTTATATGAACTTAGTGAAATATTATTTTTACAATTTTATCAATATAAGTGTGGCATATAATGCATTGGATTGTCATTTTTATGACTTATTAGACCAAATAATAAATGTTGGTTGATTGGATTTGTTTTAAAAGTTCAAGTTTTACACTTAATTAATTTAAATACATAAACGTGAATGTAAAATAATATGACAAAACTTAGGAGAATTTTGTAAATAATTATAGAAATTATCTAATGCTAATATTTAAATGTAAAATGGTAATGGAGAAAATTGATAGATTTTGTAATAATTAAAATAAAGATAAATTGTAGGATTAAAAATGAAATATCTAAAGAGGATTAATGAGAGACCTGGAGATCCCTAAAATCAATAAGAGACCAGGAAATTCTTCTGCTTTACTATAGTTTTAGATAAGAATACCCAAAACATGAAGACATACATCAACCATATTGAAAAAATAATACAAAGCGTTTTTGTCTATGTTGTTTGCTCGTCATAACTTTCAGCATGGCTTACAGCTGCCAATATGCATAAAACCCTTGTAAATTTAAGTTGTACCTCTTCCTTATTTGGAAATAAAGCAATGATTGATATCACAAGACAAAGACGAGACTATCATGGGACAAAGAGCAACGCTATCGTAAAGCAAGGGTGGAAGCTATCGTAAGACAAAGATGGGAGCTATCGTGAGGCAAAGAGTGAAGCTATCATAGGACAACGATAAGAGCTATCGTGGGACTGCAACTTCAACACAAAATGTTTTATTAATGTTAACTTTATATTATATAATATATATATATATATATATATATATATATATATCATATACGCATATGTTTATACGTGCACGTGCAATATAAAATGGTGTACATGATTAAATGTGTTCATATATAGATGTTGAAATTTACATTGCAACAGACATATTAGCCTTTATATACATATTTTTTGTTTAATATGTAAGTATATATATGTGTAAATGTTTATTATTAAATATATATTATAAAATGATATTTGCAAAGCATATACATTTTAATATATATATATATAGAATAATATAATGTAATTTAACTTTAGTAAATTCGGATTTAGATCAATATATTAATTTTAAATAAATATGCGTATATTTCAAAATTATGAATAAAATTATTATTATATATATATACATGTTCATACTATAATTTCAAGAATTTTATGTATTTAATAAAATATATGTGCGTGTAGTTTGGTATAATAAAATGAACTTTATATATATAATGATAATATATACATTCTAAATACAAAAAAAATGTACATCCATTCGGCCAGCAAACGAAAACCATTTTTTTAATACTCTTTTTGATTTTACCACTAAAATGGTTTTTTCTAAATTATGTTTTCCACATGGAAATCATTAAAATAAAAAATTTCCATTTTTTTAAAGTAACATTAATGATGCATATAATTTTACTAAATAATTTTTTTTTCATATTTATATTTATTTTATTGATGTATAGATATTGTAAAACATGGTTTTATGTTTAAATAAATTATGTGTATATATATAATATATACATATGGTTTTCAAAATTTTTATTTTTAAATTCGAAAACATGCAATGCACGTACATAACTAATTTTACAAGTATATTAAATATATATGTGTGTGTGTATATATATATTATGAATATGTTTTAAACTAAACTAGTTTGAAAAGTAAACGTTTTAAACTAAACTAGTTTTAAAATTAAACTATTAATCCCGAAAATAAAACAAAAGGCAAAACTTATTGTGTCGTCGAATGTTACTAGGGCATAAATATAAAAAAAATATTTATTTATTTATTTACACACATATATATAAATATATACATCCAATGTCAACAACAATAACATATCAGGATTCAAGATAACAATTCACTATCTATGCTCACACATAATATGATGAATATTTATTTTCACACAAATGAAAATGTAAATAAGGAATTTACCTTATCCAAAGCTTTATTGACACACTTTGAAATGATAAATCAAAACACTCCTTGAATCGTTTCCTGACTACAGAGAGCACTACCAGTCTGAATGCAGCTACCACTGACGTATGATTTAATTTAATTTAGTGTCTTGAAGCTTGAAATTTTGAGGAAGAGAAGGGGGCTAAGGGTCGACCTTTTCTGGTCTAAAATGGAGCAAAAAGAGTAGTAAAGAATGAGGATTAGAGGCTAATAAATAGCAAAGGGCAAGGAGCGAAAAGAGAATCCAGATCCTTCTTTTCGTCATATCAAATCTCCTCCTTTGAATTCAAAATTCCACCATCTTCCTACCTGATATGACCCCCCTCTCCCGGGTTCCATTTGGGTCTTAAATCTGCTTCAAGCCCGATCAATAAATATGCATTTAAATCTAATTCAAATGCACGTCAATATTATATATCGGTACATGTGCTTATAACTATTATATACGCACTATTTAATACCGATCAACATAAATAAAATAAAATTTTATATTAATATTTCATAAATAATTAATTTAATCAATCTATAACAATTATAACTAATTAAATTAGGTGGTGATAGGAGTATTCCACATTTGAGTTGTGTGACTCTTAAGGTGTAAATTCGATGAACGAATAATATATCGAAGAATTCGAAGATCGTTCACACGTCACTTAGCAGTGGTGTAACATTCTGACCAAATTTATCGCTTACATAGCTTCTGCAAAATCCAATTTTACTAATTTAAGCATTACTCTGTAGCGACAATCATTTACACTAGTTGTCTTCGTCAAAACTATATCAGTTTGGACTTATGGAACTTGGTAATAGTCAAAATTTCAATATTATCCATATTTAACTTTATAGTCTAAACAAAAAGTCTTTGGTTCAATAATAAAAACTACTATAACCGAACTGCTTTGGCCAAAGAATTTGACTTTGAGATGACTTCAGTTGACCATGATACTAACCTTATGTAACCGAGGAGACAATCCTCTCTTGAATAATGTTTCACTTTCAATGCTTCCACTCAGCCCAACTTTAGTCATGCGATGGACAACGTGCCACCATCTAACTATAATCAAAGCGGAGCTTCCACATTGAAGATCAAGATTAATACTATTCCCAAGTCAAGAGAACTATGTAATATTGTCACATCAATATTTTTTATTGACCTTGATTATATTAACCAATAGAAAACTTTCAAACAAGTCATTAACCAACAACTATCAGTACGTAATCCATAAATTCCCTCAGAAGCTATGAGTAATACACTACCCAACATTTAGAGAGTGTTATGTACTCTAGTCTTGACCTATGTATCAATAGCCATTCTTGATACATCTTGACTGAGAATTTTAAAAAGTATGTTTATTTCATTACGATAAATCACTCATGATTACAACACAAAGTAATTACTATCACAAAACATACTATTTATTGATTTTCTATTAAATATGCTTTAGTTCAATTAGTTAATTAATATAACACATTATATCATATATATAATAGAAAGAAAACAATTTTATTTCGAACAAGATTAGTTATCGAGTCAGATATATGTAACAAATTACATAATTGCCTCTAGAGCATAACCTTATCTTTATCAATCTCTCACTTGCGCTTGGCATTAATTATGAAATCTCAATCTCATCCCTTCAATTAGTTTGACGAGAACTGATCGAGTTAGATCCTTCATCCATGAATTTGTCATGTTGTTTTAGTTATATACTCTATCAATCAACACTCTCTCATGCTAATAAACTACCTTCATCATGTGAAACTAGTCAAATATGTTTCTCGATTTCTGGTGAGCCTCTTCATTGCATTGTTCTCATCTTTAATAATAGTTGTAATACATTCGGTGTCACACTTTTTTTGGTATCAACGTGAACTACCAAAAATGTCCCTCTTCAAATATTATTAAATATTACTATTGCTTAAAAATAGGATCTAACGGTTAATTTTTTTTAACAATTCAAAACGTACTTATCTTATTATCACTTAGAAATAGGATCTTACGAATAAAGTTTTTTCAAAGTCATTTTCTACCAAATAATAACAGAAATAAAAATTTAAACCAATATAAAATCAGATCCATTATTTAGTAATTAATAATAGAAATAAAAATTCAAACGCCCCTATAAGCAGGATCTAATAATTAAACATACTTTACAAATTCAAAACGCTTCTAAAATTAGGATATAAAATTAAACTTTCTTTAAAATTCAAAAATACTTATCTACAAATATACAAATCTTAGTATCACTTGAAATAAAAAATTATTTTTTAACTGATTTAAATATATACAATTTATAAGAACAATAATTCACGCGCGAAACGCGTGCTATTACACTTATAACAATAATGTAATATTCTCAGTACTTGGAATCACTCATAGCTTAATTAATTTGTCCATTTATATTTATACATTACTTTTATTGTGGTGTTATTTAAGAAGACGTACTTAGCCTTTTCGTTGAATCAACCATAATTTTTTACTTGGAACATTGTCAACTCAAAGCTCCTTAACTAAGATTCGAACATGAAATTAATATCGACATATTATACTCATTATCACTCATGAAGTTTGAGTACATATACTCCTTCATAAGGAGTTATTTGTTTCTATTAACAGGTCTCTAGTATGTCATAAAAACATAAGAACACTCTAAACTCCCATTTAGCGATCTAAATGTTGGATTTAATATACGCTTCATGTATTAAATACATTAACTAATTACAATACCGTAGACAATATAACATGTATGATAATTTCTATTTCTAAAGCATAAGGAATCCATCCTACATGCTCCTTAACAAACATTTTAATAAGTTGTCTTTGCATATCGTTTTAGCACATTCCCAAAATCCTTTATACTTAATATAAAAGATATAATTTACAAATCCAATATCGAGTATTAAACGACCAAACCATTACCGACTTTAACATAAGTATAGCGTTAACAATCAGCATTTTGTTATTTACTTATAGTTTAAAAATATCTGTGTACCTTTTAGCGATTTTTTATTATGGACAAATGCTTCCTCTGCATTTTGACTGAAAATCACAATATTTGATATTTTTATCAAAATACTTTTTTGATTTTGGTGCTTATAGAATGAAACTTTCATATCACTTCTTTGATCATATTCGAAAAAACCCACAAACTCAATAACCCTCCTATTGACTTCGAGACACTTTGGTTTTTATGTGCAAATAGCCTATTCTTAATTATTATCTAGAATTTTCCATTTCAAAGCATATGTACCAAAGTACAAAGTCGTACCAAGTGATAATTTAATGAGTAAACTCAAATTAAATTAAGCATGTAGAATAACGAATCTATTACGTTAATTTCAACAATTGAAATTTACAATGTTATTCTTACCAACGTTACTCATTATATTCCAATTGCAGCAGATAGATCATATCCCTTCGGGTATAACTACAGAATTCATATTTTAACAATGTACTTGAATCCACTTTGGATTTGCGCTATATGCCATATCGTAGAGTTAATACTCTTAATAGTTTAATTGACAATTGTGGATTATCTTTTTCGAATTGACAAGAAATTCATAGTTTCTCTTCAATACGCGAGAATATTTATTAGACATTCTAATGTATTGTTGTTAGCCGCAAAATGGCCAGTCAATAACCAAACAGTATGTGAAAGCGCCAAAGATCAAAGATCCAATCATAAACAGAATATAACAAAGAAATAAATATGAAGAAATCAAATTAAAATAGTAAGAAAGTAAATGAATAAGAGGATTTATAGTGGTTCAGCGGACTCCGGCCTACGTCCATTCAAATTTTTTGTTTTTTATTGATTTATACCGCTGTTTACAGTTACAACTCGTGAAAATCAAGAGTAAAAATGGCGTAGTATAGCCTAGGTAGATGATGAAGAGAGCCAGAAAGAAGATCCCTTGCAATAAAACTTACATGTTGTATTTATAGGGGAAGCCGCCGAAATATCTCGCTCAAAATTCAAATCTAGAATCTCCATGCTAAGATGACCCAACTCAAAAAAATTCAGGAAGATCGCTCACCCTAAGAGGGGTCGGGGTTGACCTCTAAAAAAGGATGACGTCGACCCCTCTTCCATGCACGGTGGGGCCCAGTGATCCCTTATGTGGGTCCCCTACTCCTTCATTTTATGTTTCCAAAGTCGTTTCCAAATTTGATGCTTCATTCGTTGAGTTATTGAGCGATCATTAATGAGTTGAACTGCCAATCCGAGCGATTTAATCTGATCCGATCCCTCGCCTAGGGGAAGAGCCAATTCTACGGTGTCATCTGGCCAAATCCACTCGACCATCATCCATAGACTTATTTATAACCGATCTCCGAGCGTGATAATCATCTCTCCTGACTTTCTGCCTTGATGATCACGAAATTTATTTGGCCAAATCCGTTGGTATATTGCCTGACCAAAAGGCAGTATAACATTTGTCCTCCAAAACATACCTTGTGATAGGAATGCGTGTTTTGAATTGCCATAAGTCCGAAGTCCGTAATCCATCGGTAGATGAAGCATCCAACCCAGAATATGATTCATTGCCAAGTCAAATTGCCGAAATTTGTCTCGTGTCTACCCAAGAATCCATTAGTGAAATCCGTAACTTTTTGGAGTCGACAGCCAATTCTGAATTCATTCCAAATCCTTAGTTAAATCCACATCCATCCAAATCCATTAACCAAATCAATGACCTCGTTGGATCATTCGCCATGTCCAATGTCTTGATCTCTCCAAATCATCATCTTATGTCCTCGATCTCTTCGGTTCATTAGACAATTGGCCTCATTAGGCCAATATCCAAGTTCGTGACCTCTCCGAGTCAATATCCAAGTTTGTGACCTCTCTGGTCATTATCCAAATCCATAACCATTTGAAATCCTGGAATTCAATAAGCCAGTCCACGATCTCTCTGGATCATTATTCGAGTTCACGGTCTCTCCAGACCAATCGATGATCTCTCTGGACCCTTACAAAGCTCAATCCAAACTTAACGACGAGTAAGCAGATCCTGTCGCTCTCCGGCAAAACAATATTCCCTCACACTCCGGACCTTTAGGGGCATATAGTGATGTCATGATCCTCCTAGACCGGTCATAGCCTCTCCATGCTCTTGCTGGACCACATCCTATTGAAAGAACCGGGTCAGCCCGCAAGGAAAGAAATAGGTGAATTTCTAAAATTTTAACATTTTGGATCTTTAATGGGCTTATGAAGTCTACATATTCTTAAAACTTTTCTAAACTTATTTTAAATAAAATCGATATTTTATTTAGTTTCATAAATAAAGTTTCACTGTAATTTAACATGAATATAAATTAGAGTATATCACATATACTCTTGTACAAATATTTTTGTAATTTAACGTGAATATAAATTAGAGTATATCATATATGCTCTTATAAATATTTGTGTCTGAATGTTACATATTAAATTTATTTAGAGAAGGAAACTTTCCATTTTTCTTTCTTTTAACTTATTCAATTATTGATGGAGCATAAATTTATTTAGAGAAAGAAACTTTTCGTTTCCTTTTCTTAACTATTCATTAATGACGGGGCACATTATTTATATGGAGAAAGAAACCTTTCATTTCTCTCCCTTTAATTAATTGATTGATACATAAAATGCCATTAATTAGCAATTAATACATGACATAAAATGTAAGTTTGTCCAAATATATTCCAGTGCGAATTATGAATGTGCAACATTATGGCATTTATAAACGATATGAATTTTCACATTTATTTATGTATATGCATACTCATACAATTGCTGTATAAAATGTCAGAATTTCTAACCATCAATACAATACTTGTAAATTAGATTGTAGTTTCAATTTTAAGATACCAACACCAAATAAAGCATTCCTTGAATAAGTAATAATTGGCACAAATAACTATTTATACTTTACATACTTATGACATTAATGAAAGTTTTAAAATACACATAAAGACACGTTGAATGCACATTAAATAACCTTAAATGCACTTTAAATTACAAAATAATTTTATAACCAAACAGATGTTTATATATGTGTATATTATTATAGATAAAAAAAGTATGTATACATATACATATGTATATGTATGTTCATATATATAGTCACATATATGTTACGAAATATTTATCAAAACTTTGCTTATACTAAACAAATTAACAAAATTTCTCTTTACATATAATCATATATATGGTTCCACAATACCTTGATAAAACTTTCCTTGCACAATGTAAATTAGCAAAACTTTCCCTTTTATTTTAAATCACATAATTAGTATCTAATAAAATATATATGTGTATGATTTAATTTAATAAACGTGCAAGCAAAAAATTAAACATGTATAAACATATATGATTAAATTTAACAACTAAATATTAAAAAATGCAATTTTCTTTGTTATAAAATAGAACATATGAACAAATTCTGTTGATTAGCAAAATCATATGATTATAAAGTTATATATGAAATTTTTTGTACAGATTAAAATTAACTTAGTAAAACTTACTTCAAAATTTATCAAAATTAAAGCTGAGAAGAAAAATATAGTTATGAATTCAACAACAAATTTACATCTCCTAACACATAAACCTAAAAGAGTTTAAATAGAAAAATATATACATATGATCAAGTTTGCATCTCATGTTGACAACATATATGCATATGGAATTGTGATGATGGATAAACCAATTAGAGAAAAACATGTAATAATCAGTCATAAATTATTATAAGAATTTGTAAATCAAGATGATACCTTCCTATTGCCTAAGAAAATACCTTGAAAGATGAATCAAAAGCTTTTAGATTCCATGAATCGATCTTATTACCCGAATCTTTGAAGCACGCATTGAAATTGAATTCCTTATAGGATGTTGCCTAGAAGTCACATCTAGAATGATGATATCTCCTCATATTTTCAAGATCCATCCAATCCTTGCAAGAGATGGATGAACCACTTTTGTTTTATTTTATTGAACCCTTATTATTTGGAGTTGAAATTTTTTGGATTTTTTTTCTACCATAAAAAATTAAAAGGGGAGAAAGAGAAAGAATGAACAAGGAAAAATGAATTGTACATAAAAAATGAATTAGAGAAATGTTTTATTTGTAAGAAAGAAACATTTCCCATTCATTAATTAGAACTTCTCTAATTAATTCACTTGATTGTTTATCTCTCTCCAATCCTTTCTTTACACGTGGTATATCATAAAATAACATAAAATTTCCACAAATCATGTCATCAAATGATGTAAAATTTCCATAAATTATTTCATGCAATTATCTTTAAACTACATCGGTATCATATATCAATGCACACAAATATAAGTTTTATTAATGCATTAAAATAATGACAAACAACTTCCAAACATCAAATAAATAATATTAATATTTCTCAAATATCAATTAATTTAATCAATTTATAACATTATATAAATTAACCAAATCATGGGTTTTCCAAAGAATTCATCTTTACGGTTGTGTGACTCAAAAGTCTAAATTCAATCAACGATAAATGTCGAACTATTCGAATATTAGGGTTCACACGTCACTTAGGAAGTGGTGTGACATTTTGGCTGAATTTATCGCTTACACAATTTTTGGTAAAATCTAATTTTACTTATTATAAGCGGTACCCGGTGGTGACAATTATTTACACTAATTTCCTTCGTCAAAACTATATCATATTAGGACTTATGGATTTGGTGATGATCAAAATTTTAATATCGTCCACATTCAACTTTATGGTCCAAACATAATGTCCTTGGTTCAATAATACCAATTAATATTAACGGAAATGCTCTGACCGGAGACTTTTACTTTGAGTTGACTTCAGTTGACTCTGATACTAACCTCACATAACCGAGGAGACGAATCCTCTCTTGAATAGCGTTTCACTTCCAATGCTTCCACTCAACCCAACTACAGTCGTTCAATGGACGCCATGCCACGATTTAACTATAATCAAAGTGAAGCTTCCACATTGAAGATCAACAGTATTCTAAAGTCGAGAGAACTGTGTAAATTAGTCACATTGGTATTCTCTTGTTGACCTAGTTATATTAATCAACAGATAACTATCGAGTGGGTCATTCCATAATTATCCAACGACTATTAGTACGTAACCCCTAGGTGCTTCCGGCAGTCGTGGGTAATATACTGCCCAACATTTGGACATCGTTATGTACTCTAGTCTCAACGGATACATTGATACCCAGTCTCAATGCATCTTGACCAGGAACATTTAAAATCGTATATTTGTTTCATTATGATAAATAACTCATGATTATAACACTTTGTAACTACTAACACAAGATATACTATTTATGGATTTTCTATTAAATATACTTTTAATTAAATTAATTAATTAATAAAACCACATTATGTCAAGTATATAATGGAAAGAAACACTATTATTGCAAACAAGATTGATCAACGAGTTAGATATATGTAACAAACTACATAATTGCTCCTAGGACATACCCCTAACTCTATTAATCTCCCACTTGCACTTGAGGTCAATTATGAACCTTATTCCAACTTCTCTAATCGATTTCTCATAACCAGTTGGGTAAGTCTCTTTGTGAACAGGTATGCTATTATGTTTCAATTATCTACTTTGTCAATCAACTCTCTCCGAGGGTTATAAACTCCTTTATCATGTGGAACAATTCGGAGAATGTCTCTTGACCTCTAGTGAGCTCTAAGTTCTATTACAAACCATATCATGACATCGTCATCATATAACGATGTTACGAGATTCTCAACATTTGGAACCAGCTTAGTTATAAATTAGTGCAATTATAATTTTATATACATTATTTTTATCGTGGCAATATTCAAAACGTTGTACTTAGCTTTTTCATTGAATCAGTCATGGTCTTTTATTTAGAACATGTCCAACTAAAGATTATTAACTTGAATTTATTATTGACATACTATACTCGTATCACTTATGAAGTTTAAGTCTAAACGCTTCTTCATAAAGATTTTTTGGTTCTGTAAACAATTCTCTAGTATTTCACAAATACACGAGAACATTTCAAACAACCATTTAGTGATATCAATTTGGATTTGATAATTTCTCTATGTATCAAATACAAAAACAAATCATGATATCGTAGACAGCATAACATATATGATAATTCTTATTGCTATGCATAAGGAACTCACCTCGCATATTCCATATAAAACAACTTAATAAGGTGCCTTCGCATATCATTTGGGGACATTCCCTATATCTCTTATACTTTTTATAAAAGCATCATTTACAAATCCAAAATTGAGTACCAAAACAACCAAGGTTGATTTTAACACATGGACATCATGAAAATCAATAATGTGTTGTTTTATAGTGTAGAAATATCAATTTACTTTTTAACGTTCTTTCTAATGAACACATGCTTCCTCTGTATTTGATAAATCAAACTATTTAATATTTCTATCAGAATACTTTTTCAATCTTAATGCTTATAAAATGATACTTTTGTTTCATTTCTTGGATCATATCCAAACATTCACAAACTCAATATCGCTCCCACTGATTATGAGACATTTTTGGTTAATACGTGTAAATAGCTTACTCTAAATCGTTATTTAGAAAATTTGGTTAATATGTACCAAAACACTAGGACTTATTAAGCGATAATTTTGTGAGTAAATCTGAACTGACTTGAGCATGTTGAATATCGTATTTGTTACGCTAATTTCAACTATTGAAATTTGTGATATTATTCTTATCAACATTGCTAATTTAATTCCAACTACACTATTTTTGCTCATAAAGACTCACTCGTGATTGATGGATCCTATGCTTTCGGTTACGACCACTAAAATCTATATTTTAATAGCATACTTGGAATTCTTTAATCTGACAACACAGAGTCGACACTCTTAATGATTTAATTAAACAACCGAGGATTATATATTTTCGACATTAATAAGAAATTCATAGTTCGATGTGCAAGAATACTTATTAGACATTCTAATGCGATGTGTTCGTTTAGGTTAGTTAATTTTATTTCATCTTATATAATCAGTTCTATCTATGGATCGTATCCAATTCCATTTTAGTACCAGTAATTGCTCAAAAAAGTTCCTTCACAATGAGGTTGGTATATCTTGAAACAACAATTGTTTCTCAGTGCAATAGAATAGGTATTCATAAACATTTTATGATTTTTTTATTATAAAACTGATTTGGTTTTAGTTTATAAAAATATGTTCGAAACATAAATATGTCATCCAATGACAGTCCTTTCCAAAATTCTTTTGGGGAGATTCATACAAGATCCCTCATGAACAACTATTACATGCAATCTTTCAACTAGCACAACCTGCCAACTCCTTGGCTTAGGGTATATTGGAGTTTCTTATAAACCCTTATCTTGTAAGATTTTGTAAACTGTTATTCTGATGAAATAATATTAGCTTTCTGTACTACACTTAAGTACATTATCTTATAGAAAGAAACTAAGGCAATTTCACTCATAATTAATCATACATTGTCCAACAAAGTTCGTTACTCCATATCAATGCATCGTTATGTATCACATTAAGAAGTGATTCCGAGATTGAATCTTTATTCATTTTAGGTATGTTCGGAACCTTTTCCAATATACTCATTTGTTCAATAAAATCGAATCGTTTCTATTGCATGTTATTTTATTTACTTCTGTTATATATTCTATGAGTTTACCATAGACATACTTGTATCAAATACACATATCCATGTCAATGATAACTAATATCGGTGAATATGACGAAGTACGTGGAACCTTTTTGGTATTAATAGAATTACAATTGCATACTTCTATATGTATCAATATGAAAAGTTCACCAACTTTTATAAAGCTTTCACTAAATAGGTGTGTAGCCCTTAACTGTTTGAGATATATTTAACCAGTGTCATATGATTCATAATCATATAATAAAATTATTTCTCAAAACAACGGCTTAGTCTACAATTCCATAATAACTGTAAGTAATATTAGATACTTCTATATTTTTCAATGCATCGCTTTTATTATGAAAACAAATACCACAGTTTTATTTCATAACGAATATTCATAATATCCATATTGAAATATAGCTATGTCTATTTTGCTGTCGATAACGAAAAATAGTCATCATTTCATAAATAATGTTGGGTACATTTTACGAAAACAATTTTCATAATTTGATGCAATCAATAAGTGCTATATGACATGCTCCCACTGTTTACACCGCTACTATAATAGCAAACTAAATTTGGAGGTCCTTCATTCACTTAATATAGATTAGTTTATTTCATATACTACAACTAGTTTACCGTGGAGAGTTCTTTGATCAAATATCTTGAAATCGAAACAACATCTCATAGAAAACAATTTTCTATATGAAAATACATTTCCGAATAGAAATCATATTTCGCATTCCAATGTAAGTATCAATAACTATTATTACAATTCTCATTTCTCTTGTTTCTTTATGAAGAAGAAATGACTATTCACTCTCTCCATCCCAACTATACCTTAAATCACATTTATTCTCCATCCCAACCACTTTAAATTGCATATACTATTATACATTTATTTTCCTTTCTAAATGGTCAATCCATTCAAAAGAAAACCATTACTACAATATCATAATGAACTCTTTACGAAAGCATATTTGATTATCCGTAATATTTGAGGACATCAAATATGTTGCTCTTTGCATAAACTAATTAAACTAACATTTTAGCGATCAAGTTCTTAGATCGATCTTGTATTTTTGGTCTTGTGCTAAAATTAACGTAATATGATCTTTAATGTAATCAATCAAATTGAATACTCAATTTCATAGTGTAGTTTATTGGCTTATTTCGAATGAAATATATTTAATGAAGTATCATACATTACAAACTATGACCATTCATCATATAACATTTGCACGTGACAGTACGTGGATCGAATATCCATCCATAGTCTTGTATTACTTTAAGAGTTTGAAAGTCATAAAATACAATACACGATTAGACCAAATAAACGCACAAGTGATCAACTTTTTGAATGTATTAAGTAGTTGTAAAAATTAGGCACCTGCATGGGTATAGAAAACATTAACATGCAATAGGCGTTTAATAATGGGTATTATGTTCCCATTTGTCAACTTTCAATTTAGTTCATTTGTATATGTTAATTGATAAACGTTGTATCAATCATATTAAATGCACAAAGTTATCATTGTAGATAATTATAACATTATTTAGCATACGTTCTTACAATATTAGAAATGTTAGGTGTTACCATTTCATTTTCCTAAAAAGGCTCCCAGTAGTATTTTATGTTCCACCAAACCCTAACCGAAACATAGAAGTCTTTCAACATCACTAATGGATGTTAGGACTCGTATGCCTTAGGATTCTGACCTTGAAAAAAACTCAACAAATCATAGGCCCACATACAATAGATAACACTTTATTGGTTTTATCACATGCAACTCCTAACCTTTGGTACCTTGTCCTAATCCCGCCTTTACCTTAAGGAAAGCTCAACAAGTAAAGTGGAACTATTCACTTGGACCTATCATTTCACGGCGGCCTAATTATAATGCACGTACCTTGAAGAAATCTCAATTCCAGTCCTAGACATTACTTTTCTAGACATCGTACTAAGTGGACAAGCTTAATTAGTTAGCTCTGATGTGATTAATTTAGACCGCATAGGCTATTGGGCTCTGATACCACTGAAAGAACTAGATCAGCCCACATCGGAAGAAATGAGTGAATTTCAAAAAAATAATAGTATTTTGGAACTTTAACGGTCATATAAGTCTAAATATACTGTAACATCCCGTATCTGGAGGCGAAAAGCTAAGCGCTACAGATGTTGTAGTAATCTATAACATTAACTTCCGGTGATAAAATACGGTAATGCCAATGGTATCCATAATATCAGAAGTACTTGAATATGAGCAAGTCACAGATTTCAAAAACAACATTTTACATATTAAATTTCAAAATATTTATTCATATCAAAGTTACAGAATCCCTTAACCATTCCCAGGTAATGATCAAATATATCAATTACAAAATAAGCCAACAACGACATATGATGATGCCCCTTTGTAGATCAAAGTCAATATAGTCATATCCGACTTATATACACAACAGAATCAAAACAGAATAAGATTATAACTCCTAATTAGCTACCCGTCGGCCACTTGCTCATCTTCGGAAGCTTTATTCGCCAACATGTCTAAAACCTTAACCCTCAGCCTACTCAATTCAATTTTGAGCACCCGAGAGTTTGAGGAGAAAAAACCTCAAGTCAGACATAAAGCTTGGTGTGAATAATGCTATTCTCAATTATGTTATGTTAAGTGAGACTACTATTAAAACAGTTTTCCCCTCACTAACATCCTTTAAAACATATCCTTTGCAAATCTTTTCCTGCAACCAAAAATGGTTAAAATGTGTAAAGCATCATTATGTAAACATACATATCAGATAATAAATGAACTATTTGTTCGATCATTATAGTTTTGTTTGACTAACTATTAACCTTTGGCTGACTCGGGCCTACTTGACAATATATCAAAATTTACTTAACATCTGTTAGATACTCCTCTTTTAGATGATCTTCCTTAACTATCTATTAAATACTTCTTGTCTGGATGGTCTGTCCTTAACTCATCATTGTTAGAACCTCTATTGTTGGATTTTAATGACAACAACTATACAATTATGTCAAATTATCTCTAAGCTAATTTGCAGGTACATGAACATCACAAAGAGGCAAACAAATATGTTCAAAACGAAAATACATAGTACAAAAAATGATGAAACTATGTACATGGAGATACAAGAAGAGATATACATGATAAAGACAAGATGAATGTGACAAATAAAGTATTATTAGCCATACAATGTCGTGTCTAGAGTTTACAAATGTTAAAATCTTCTCAAAATGGTATACTGACATATACATTCATATTTTAAATGAAAAATCAAGTTTTCAAAAATTGCAATGAGCGGGGCTCGAACCCAGGTCACTAGTTTAAAAAGCTAGTGCTCTAACCATATGAGCTATGGTATATTTTGTTTATCAATAGAATTCAGCCAGCTAAATTATACCATTCGGACGGCTGAATGCTAAAAAATTTCATAAATTGATATGAAGTTTCAACCGGCCGAATGGTTTCATTTAGCCGACTGAATAGGACTGAAAATGCCTATTTCTTTGCTGTTTTTGAAATTGACAAATTCAGAAGGCTGAATTATATTTTCAACTGGCTGAATTATATTTTCAACCGGCTGAATATTTATAACGGCTATTTTTTATGAAAAGACACTTCTCTTCACCAAAGAGAAACATCTTCAAATCAGCAGTTGCACCTGTTTCTTTTCAATGTTATCTTTCATTAATGATTTCAACTTTTAAACCTCTATAAATAGAGTTTAGAATTCAACAAACAATTAACTCAGCTTATTTTAATATTCTTGAATTCTTATCTCTTACTCACTATTTTCAAATTGCACTCAAATTGCATATATTCTATGATCGTTCATCATTCTATCTTCCATAATTCTCAAGCATATCACACTATATATCATAAAGGAGAACATTATAGGAAGACTGTACTTAATTGACTTATCAATGCTATTTATAGAACACTCTACAGTCAGATAATTTTGTCTAGTTCTAAAGAAGTCCTGTTCGGTTGCTCAAGTAGTAGAAGTCCTATTCGGTTGCTTAGGCGGTAGAAGTCATGTTCGGTTGCTCAGGCGGTGTAACCCATTCCTCCGGGTTAAGTGAGGGTTGCTAGTTTTATTCCAGAAGGAGTCTGGGACTAGACGTAGAATGAGAGTTCGAACCAGTATAAAAATCTCTAGTGTCATTTTATTTACTGCTTTAATTATTTACTTAATTTATATTCTACATAAGTAGTTTATCCATATTACACGATCCTATAGCACAGTCACTTTCATTTGGTATCGGAGCCTAGAATTCTATCGATCGTCACAACATCATAGAATAACGGCCAGAAAAAATCCTGTTATCCCAATTTTTGGACAAAACTGGAATATCAAGATTGTATGCATTTCCACCACGACCGGAACCAAGAAGAAGCAAGCAAGCGTACATGAGTCGGGGATTTCACTCAAGGTTCAAATATAAAAGTTCATTTGGTGAAACAATGCGAGAGTCCACTCGGAATCAAAGGTCTAAAGTCTCATTCGGCAATCTCATTCGGCGCTGTTCATCCGGCATCCTACTCAGTTCATTCGGTATTTCCCATGTAATGCCGGTCCAAGCATTGCCGGACCACACCCACTCCAAGCCAATGCCGAACCAAGCCTCTCCACCTCAATACCGAACCAAAGCTTGCCTCCTCCATCACCGGACCAAACACCCCCCGAACCAGTGCCTCTCCACAAGCCACCGAACCATGCCACCACCGAACCAGCTCCAAATACTACTGCCGGTCCAACCTACCACCGAATCAACCTCTCTCCTACTAATTGCCGAACCAAAGCTTCGCCGAACCAGAAAGTTGCCAGTCCAGATTGCTTCGGCCCAAGCCCGCTAGCAGCTATAAACATCCAAGACCCCTGCCCCCAGCCTGACTCTATAAATAGAGGGGCAGGGGTACAACAATGGGGGACAAGTTTGAGAGCTCAAGCCTGGAAGGAATTCTCAAACAACTTTAGATACTTGTAATCAAAGCTTTGTACTTGTAATCTGAAGGAAAAAAGGAGAATAACATATAAAGTGGACGTAGGCACGTTCTTGCCGAACCACTATAAATCTGTGTGTCTTTTACAGTTTAGTCCCTGTTTTTCATATATTTACATAAATCACCCAAATCACTAAGAACAACATAAAATCAACCAACTCATACGACTTTGGGTGTTTGCGGCCATTTTTTACGCAAACATTTTGGTGCTTTCATTGAGAGTAACCGACTCCCGCTACATCGGATATAAGTTGAATTTGGAAATCTAAGAGTTCAGATCTAAGAGTTATGACGAGACAAACAAGTAGAAGGCAAAGGCCAGAGAGAAGTGAACACCAAGGAAGTCAAGAGGCTTCCTCAGGAGGGAATCAAGCGTCGATCTTCATCACTAGGGATGAGATGGAAGCCATGATGAGAAGACAAGAAGAGATGATCCAGAACTTACTTCAGCAAATTGGGCAAATTGGAGCACAAATCCAAGGAGCAACTGGAGTTCAGAACGGAGCAGGACCGTCTGGCGCAGCACCAGAGCTAGGGGGCACTCACGCGGAGCATGTTGATCCAACCCTGGGAAGAGAGATGGGGGCATCCGAGCCACCTGGTAGCAATAGAGGAATGAACGTTCAGCCAGGGGGGCATACACATGAAAACTCCCGTGGACTTGGGGGGCAGGTCGAAGGCAGTGAACAAGGACTACAGCTTGGAGACAATGACAGATTAGCAGAGATGGTTAGAAGAGCTATGAGAGGCGGTTTAGTAAACAGAGACTTGGAAGATGTAAACAGGAGTCCTTTTTCTTCTGCAATTAGGATGGCTAGGAACCCACCAGAATTCAAGCTACCGTCATTGGACATGTACAACGGGAAAACGGACCCCACGGTTCATCTAACGAAGTATATGAGACATATGGAAGTGCTGGGGGCATCAGAGGAGGTTATGGCCCGGTGCTTTCCATTGTATTTGACGGACATTGCAGCGTTATGGTTTAGGCAACTGGAGAGCGGCTCCATTGGAACATGGGCAGATTTAACTGAGAGATTCATGAGGCAATTCAGGGTTCATATTGCGAGACCCAAGAATGTGATGACTTTGGCAACCTTGAAACAGAAAACTGGAGAGACTTTGAGAAGCTTTCTAACGCGATTTAATGCGGCGGCAGCATCAGTGGATCGACCAGATCCATCTATGGTCATGATGGCGGCTGTATCTGGAATAGCTGGTAATACAGAGTTCAAGAATTCATTAACCAAGGACCCGCCTATGAATCTGGGAGAGTTCTATCATGAGGCTGAAAAATTTCTACGTTTGGAAGATGCTAGTGCAGAAAGAGAGGAAGAAGATGACGTTTACGCAATCAAGAGCGGAAACCCACCTGGAAAGGGTGCGGAGACTAGCAAAGGAAAAAGAAAGGCTGAGGATAATGATGACAGGACAAAGTGGCTACGAAGAGAACCACGATTCACCACCTATTCACAGTTGAATGAGAGTTTGGAACGGATTTATCAAGATACCAAGGGGCAGGTTCCGTATCATAGACCAATGCGAAGGGATCCAACCTCTGACGAAAGAAAATCAGATAAGTTTTGTGTATTTCATGAATTGAATGGTCATAACACTAATGATTGTAGGCACTTGAAGAACGAGGTGGAAGGGCATATCAGGAACGGTATGCTCCTTCAGTATGTGAGGAGGCGAACTCCAGCGGTGGAGCCAGAGCGACCACCCTCTACATCAGCTAGAGGTGACCCTAGATCAGGGCACCATTTGATTATCCATTGATTGCTTGATTAAAATAACGATGAACAAGTCGTAAGCTTCCACTAGAGCAATTAAATCATTTACACATGTACGAGATCGCGAACGATCTCCAGGCATGCTCTGAATGATCATTGACTGCTTCGGTGTGGGAACTTACACTTTGACATCCTTGCTTTGCTTTTGTTTCGATTTGAACATTTGAACTCTTCATGTTTGGACATTTCTGCTGTAAGGTACCATTGCTTTAACAATTACAATTCTATGAAAAAATTATTTACTTGTATGCCCGTTGGATCGCGAACGGTCCACGAGCACCTATTGCATGGCAACGAACTGCCGAAGTCTTTGATTCGGAAACTCCCCCAAACAATAACTCCAACACTGATAATATTAAGTCCCCCCCGGGCACACTCATTCGCCTCGAACGGCACCCGACTTCGAACAGTCACAATTCGCCTCGAACGGCACCCGACTTCGAACAGTCACAACTCGCCTCGAACGGCACCCGACTTCGAACAGTCACAACTCGCCTCGAACGGCACCCGATCGCGAACGATCATAACTCGCCTCGAACGGCACAACTCGCCTCGAACGGCACAACTCGCCTCGAACGGCATAACTCACCTTACCTCAAATGGCTCGATCGCGAACGGTCGTCATTTGAGGTCCGCCACCTGATCACTAACTGTTACACCTTACCTCAAATGGCTTGATCGCGAACGGTCGTCATTTGAGGACCGCCACTTGACCGCACACTGTCGCACCTTACCTCGAATGACTCGATCACAAACGATCGTCATTTGAAGTTAGGCGCTTGACCTTGAACGGTTGCATTTCATCACAAATGGCTCGGTCTCGAACGATCGACGCATGGACTTACAGGCTTGACCGCGCACTGTCGCACTTTACCTCGAATGACTCGATCACGAACGATCGTCATTTGAAGTTAAGCGCTTGACCTTGAACGGTCCTCACTCGACCGCGCACTGTCGCACTTTACCTCGAATGACTCGATCCCGAACGATCGTCATTTGAAGTAAAGCGCTTGACCTTGAACGGTCACATTTCACCGCAGATGACTCGATCCCGAACGATCGACGCATGGATTTACGCGCTTGACCGCGCAGGGTCGCACTTCACCTCGAATGACTCGATCGCGAACGGTCGTCATTTGAAGTTAGGCGCTTGACCATGAACGGCCGCGCTTCATCCCGAATAGCTCGATCCCGAACGGTCGTCATTTGGGGCCATATAAACTATCAAATTCTTTACAGGTTGATGACAGGATATGAACATCCAGCTCATGGCATTACAAAACACGCCTTCCTACCGCAAGGCATATTTTGGGGGGCAAAGTGTTATCCCAATTTTTGGACAAAACTGGAATATCAAGATTGTATGCATTTCCACCACGACCGGAACCAAGAAGAAGCAAGCAAGCGTACATGAGTCGGGGATTTCACTCAAGGTTCAAATATAAAAGTTCATTTGGTGAAACAATGCGAGAGTCCACTCGGAATCAAAGGTCTAAAGTCTCATTCGGCAATCTCATTCGGCGCTGTTCATCCGGCATCCTACTCAGTTCATTCGGTATTTCCCATGTAATGCCGGTCCAAGCATTGCCGGACCACACCCACTCCAAGCCAATGCCGAACCAAGCCTCTCCACCTCAATACCGAACCAAAGCTTGCCTCCTCCATCACCGGACCAAACACCCCCCGAACCAGTGCCTCTCCACAAGCCACCGAACCATGCCACCACCGAACCAGCTCCAAATACTACTGCCGGTCCAACCTACCACCGAATCAACCTCTCTCCTACTAATTGCCGAACCAAAGCTTCGCCGAACCAGAAAGTTGCCAGTCCAGATTGCTTCGGCCCAAGCCCGCTAGCAGCTATAAACATCCAAGACCCCTGCCCCCAGCCTGACTCTATAAATAGAGGGGCAGGGGTACAACAATGGGGGACAAGTTTGAGAGCTCAAGCCTGGAAGGAATTCTCAAACAACTTTAGATACTTGTAATCAAAGCTTTGTACTTGTAATCTGAAGGAAAAAAGGAGAATAACATATAAAGTGGACGTAGGCACGTTCTTGCCGAACCACTATAAATCTGTGTGTCTTTTACAGTTTAGTCCCTGTTTTTCATATATTTACATAAATCACCCAAATCACTAAGAACAACATAAAATCAACCAACTCATACGACTTTGGGTGTTTGCGGCCATTTTTTACGCAAACAAATCCAATCGAAATACAACGAGCAAAATCTTTGTCAAAGCCACTAATGAGGATTACAATAAGGTACTTTATGGTTTATATGATCAATTATCAAGTAATTGCGATGAGTTATGTGATAATTTTAACAAAGTATCAAAACTAAATTTGATCATGTTATAAAAAATGAAAGCTTGTGAAATCAGGATTGCAAAACTAGAAAATGAAAAATAGAATTTAGAAAATGAAAATTCTAAAACGAAAAATAATATTTTGATACTCGATGGTTTTATAAATGAAAAAGATTTAGATGTTGACAACTTAAGTAATCATAATGATATATTGCAAATTTCTTTAAAGGATTCAAATGCTCAAATTTTGTCTCTTGTAAAAGAGAACCGCGCTTTAAAAGATGAGAATTTTGAATTGGTTAAAGAAATTGATACTTTAAAGAATATCAATGAGTCTTTTAAAAAGGAAAAGTGTGACTTTAAAGCTAAATTTGATAAACTTAACACTGAAGTCACACAAAATTTAATAAAGGTCAAAATGATTTAAACATGAGTTTATCTAGTTCTAGACCTTTACATGATAAAAATGGTTTAGGAAATAATAAAACTGACCGAAAGCACTATATACGCTTTCATGTATAGGAAAAATATTAGTGCTAGTACTAAATCTCGAGCAAAGTCTAAATCCAAATTTTATGGAAATTCAAATACTGCTATGACCAATAATGTTTATGATTTCTCTAGAAGTACAAAATCATTGACAGGAAATATGAACAAAAATTATCTATGTATTTGGGTTCCTGTTAATTCGAAAAATAGAGAAAATGCATTAATGATTATTTTGATATGATAGTTAATAAAGAAAATTATATTTATAAACGTACAACCACACCCAAATGGCTATGGTTTCCCAAGACCTAATCCTCCAGATCCGAACATAGTAAGCGGGTACCAAAAAATGATTATTATTTATTGCAGGTACTTGGAGAATCAAAAGGAAAATGATAGATTTTGGAATTTCAAAGGATGTTTCATACATTTAATAGAATTATGTGCTTACAATGAAATATGGACTTTAGCAAATATGGTAAAATCTATTTTACTTTTCTCCATAATTAATATTGAGTTTATCCCTCTATTTACAAGATATTTTATAAAAGTTATTATATTCCCTCATTCTTTTTTATAATGACAAAGGGGGAGAAATTCATATGCATACTGATAGAGGGAGGTATTATACTTAAGGGGGGATGTTATAAATAGGGGGAGATGTTATACTTAGGGGGAGCTTTAAATGTATTAATATTATTTTATATATAGAATGAATATTTTTTTGAAATTGTATAATTGTCATCATAAAAAAGGGGAAGAATGTTAGAAACTCTATTGTTGGATTTTAATGACAACTATGCCAAAGAATCTCTAAGCTGATTTGCAGGTACATGAGCATCAAAAAGAGACAAATAAATACGTTCAAAACAAAGCTACACAGTATAAGAAAGATGAAAGTATGTATATGGAGATACAAGAAGAGATATACACGATAGCGACAAGACGAAGGTGACAAACAAAGTATTATGAGTCATATAGTGTCATGTCTAGAGTTTAGAAATGTTAAAATCTTCTCAAAATGGTACACACATATACATTGAAAAATCAAGTTTACAAAAATTGCATGAAGCGAGGCTCGAACCAGGGTCACTAGTTTAGAAGGCAAATGCTCTAACCAAATGAGCTATGGTAACTTTTGTTTATTAATAGAATTCATCCAGCTCAATAGCACCATTCAGATGGTTGAATGCTAAAACATTTCATAAATTGATATGAAGTTTCAACCGGCTGAATGGTTTCATTCAGCCGACCGAGTTAGGCCTGAAAATTCCTATTTCTTCGCCGTTCTCGAAATCAACAAATTCAGAAGGCTGAATTATATTTTCAGCCGGCTAAATATTTATATTTTTTATGAAAAGACACTTCTCTTCATCGAAGAGAAACATTTTCAATTCAACAGTTGCACCTGTTTCTTTTCGATGCTATCTTTCATGAATGATTGCAACTTTTAAATCTCTATAAATAGAGTTTAGAATTAAACAAACAATTAACTTAACTAATTTTAATATTCTTGAATTCTTATCTCTTACTCTCTATTTTCAAATTGCACTCAAACTACATACATTCTCTGATCGTAAATCATTCTATCTTCCACAATTCTCAAGCACATTACACTAAGATTATAAGTTCTATATGCATCATCGATTCAAATAAGCATTCTTTTATTTTACCTAAAAAAGTTATCAATTATTTTTCTCAAAAAAAAGATAAAGGTAGACTGCGAAAGAAATGAAATAGGAATGAAAAGTGTCCATTGTCTAAAAAAATAAAATCATTTGATCAATGAAATTGTTGATTTATCAGAAGTAACGTAATAACCTGGCCTGGTTAAGTACTGGCCCGGGGAATGGTTAGGTAGCTACTCATGCCAGGTATTCTGAAGTGGGCAAAATGGGAACAGGTTTGAAAAAGGATCTTAGAGCGCCTAGGGTTAGGCCTGGAGGTCTCTTAACGCCTTCTTTTTTCTTCCCATTGGAGTTATTTCACTTATTGTATATAAAATAGAAAAAAAAGATAAAATAAAAAATAAGCATTTAGGTATGCGTAAAAATAGATTCTAATCCATGCCGCTTTTCAACCAAACAAGTAAATTTTTAGTAATATTGAAAAATAAATAATATAAATTAAAAGTGGAAGTTAATTTAATAATTGAAGAAGAATCGAAGTCGATTTGCTTTATAAAAAGAAGATATTAATGAATTTCTATGAAATGGTTTGAAGGAATTCAGCCATTGCACTTAACTGACTTATCAATGATATTTAAAGAGCACACTATAGTCAGATAATTTTGTCTAGTTTTAAAAGACCTGTTCGGTTGCTCAAGCGGTAGAAGTCCCATTCGGTTACTTCGACGGTAGAAGTCATGTTTGGTTGCTCAGACGGTGTAAACCTATTCCTTCGGGTTAAGTGAGGGCTGCTAGTTTAATTACAAAAGGAGTCCGGGACTGGATGTAGAACGAGAGTTCGAACCAGTATAAAAATCTCTGGAGTCATTTTTTTACTGCTTTAATTGTTTACTTACTTAGTTTATATTCTGCACAAGTAGTTTATCCACATTACACGATCCTATAGCGCAGTCACTTTCAATCATCTGCCAGGGTCACCTGATCCTAATGGTTTTGTGGGCTCACTAATAACCTATCCGTATATAAACATATATTCTTTTCTATGTATATTCATAATTTTAGTCTTACCCGCAACAAAGCCATACACACTGAAATTTTGGACAAAATTAGCTGGGGCTAATAGCTGATGTATAGGGTGCGACCCTATACCCGTCCTCTTTGGTAATCTAATATCTGAGTCATTTTACTTAGGGATCCCTTTCCATAATTTTTCTTGAAAACCCTTTCAAAATAATTTAAAACCATTAAATCAAACACAAACAAGGAAATATATATATATATATATGAATATATGTATATTATATGCTTCATTCAAATCATCTAGCCATGTTTTATATATATATATATATATATATATATATTACTCAAATCTTAGTTGATGAAAACATTTAAATCTTTGAAAGCCCCCCTTACGACCCTATTGAAAGTACCTTTTTCTGAACCATGTAAAGCCCTTTATTTAATCTAGGCCAAAACAATCGTTTTGAAACCATTCTCAAAACCCTTTCGAAACCACTGAAAAACCTTCCTTTCAAAAGCTTTAAAACCTTAGATTTCTCTCTCTTAAAACCTTTAAACATTGCCTTTCGAAAACTTAGGAAAACCTTTCCTTTTAATCCTTTCGAAACAACCAGAAAAACCTTCCTTTCGACTCGAAACCATTGGAAAACCTTTCTTCAAAACCATTCGAAATCATTGGGGTACCACCTCTTCGAAACCATCATTTAAAACCCTTTCAAAAACATTGAAACACTAAACCTTTTGAAAGCCTTCGTGTCCAATTTTTAGACATATGGAAACCTTTCGAAACCATTCAAAAATTTACTCCTTCGAAACCTTTGAAAACCATTTCGGTTGAAACCATTTGGATTATGCCTTCAAATAGAGCAAAAGGATTAGAAACCCATTAAAGTCGAAAGCATTAATTTTGAATCATTCCTAACTAAAGAAGTGATGGTGTCGAAACCATCTCTTCGAAGGCATTGGAGAAGTGGTCGAGTTTAAAAAGCAAAACAAAGCAGAACGACCCTTTCGAAACCCATCTAGGTCAAAAGGTAGAAAGAGGCAGTCAAGGGCTTCGACCCAGTCGAAAGAATTTATTTAAAAACAAAGGCGCAACCCAATCGAAACCATTTCTTTGAACCATGTGACCTAGTCGAAAGCTACTTGGTTAAAAGCAAGTAGGCCATTTTCTTTTTAAAACAAAGTAAAGCCTCAACCCCTTTGAAACCCCTAGTTTCGACTTTATACCTTCCGCCTACATCCAATTCACTATATATCAGTTAATTAATACCATGTGCATTGGTTTTGATAGAAACGGATGCGAATGTATGGAGGCATAACTTGGTGCCAAAAGCATCGAAACAGTGAAAAACATGTAGATTAATCCTTTTTAAACTATTTCTTTGTACCTAACCTGCCTTATTTGTCAAATTCTAATTGGTTGCCAGTTTCTTTTTTCAAAAAATGTTGCTGACTTCCAGAATTAATAATTTGAATTTATTTACAAAAAGTCCCTTCTCCTTTTATAAATATATAAAACATTTAAGTCACATAGCTTAAATAATTTTATATACCCATTTAAACACTCTGGAAAATTCTACAAAAATTCCAAAAAATCACTATTTATATATTTTCTAACTTATATAAATTTCAGGCCCAAACCATTAATTATTTAACCGGAAATAATTTATAACCCAAAAAACATTTTCTTCACTAGAAAATTTTATAAAAATTGCACATAAATTCAAAAAAATATAAAAATTGAAACTCATCTCCGAAATAATATTTCTGGCCCATATAAAAATTCACAAGGCATTTGGATTTCATTTAATAGGGTTTTCATATAAAAACATATCATGAAATCAATATGAACATGAATAAATTGTTAAGTATATATAATCATTCCATCATTCAAAAACATGGCAAAACATTGCAAATAGGTTTAGATTTCATCTTAAAACCGAAAACAAAACAAATCTGAGATGTAAATATTATTCACCTTAGCTTTAGTGATTAAGGATGTGAGATTTGCATGAATTTTATGTTGATTAAGCTTTCCCTATATCTTTCTTTCTCTTGCTCTTGTTAATGGTAGCCGACCTTAAGCTTTTAAAATTTTGAAAAACGAAAGTGAACGTGTATGGAATACACGACCAAGAGTTTAGGGTATAAGAATGGCATCTTTCCTATTTTTCCCCTCCTCTATTTCATTTTAACTCTTATTTTATTCATTGCTTAAATGGCACAGATACCCCTTAATGAAAATAAAATCACAATCCCCTAATCAACCTATTATTATTATTTTAGCTAATTAAATATCCTAAATAATGTTACCAAAAATATGGATTGTTATAAACTCCCCTTCTTAAGGAATTTTTTTCTGAAATTATGATAGGGTACACAACACATCAATCAAAGAGGTTTAACATACCATTAAACAAGCCAGGATAAGTATCTCTAATCCTACTTTCAGTCTCCCAAGTACAGACTCTCCCATCGTCACTCCACTGGACTTTCACTAATCTTACTGTCTTTTTTCTAAGCCCCTTCTCATCTCTCGTAACAATGCGAATCGATTTTATCACCATTTTCAAGTCGAGTTCTACCACTAAGTCATCTAACACAGTCAGTGCAATAGTAGTCGCCGCATCTCTAAAACACATTCTGCGATGAGAAACATGGAAAACATGATGGACTCCTACCAAACTGCTCGATAACTCGACTCTATATGTGAGTTTTTCGATTCCTCTCAACAACAGGAAAAGGTCCAACGAATCTCAGTACCAATTTCCTAGATTTCCCAAATCTAATCACACCTTTCATTGATGACACTTTGACGAAAACTTGATCTTCAACTGAGAACTCTAAATCTTTCCATCTTTTATCTGCATACCTCTTCTTCCTAGACTGAGCTTCCTTCATTCTAGCCCGAATGAGCTCAATCTTTTCTACAGCTTCTCTAACCAAATATGGACCAAGAACTAACCTATCCCCAGTCTCCAACTAACACACCGGAGGTTTGCATGGGCCATGGCCTTCCATACAAAGCTTCAAATGGCACCATCCCAATATTAGTCTGATAACTATTGTTATACGAAAACTCGACTAATTGCAAATGGTCTTCCCATGATCCTCTGTAATCTAATACGTAAGCTCTTTACAAATCTTCTAAGATTTTGTTAATTCTTTCCATTTGCCCATCTGTCCGCTAATTGTAAGCAGTACTTATCTTGAGCTTGGGTTCCTAAAACTTTCTGTAGACCCATTCAGAACTAGCTAGTGAAAAAAGAATCTCTATCACTAACTATACTACCAGGAATTCCATGTAGTCTAACTATATTCTTCATCAAAAACTTTGTTAAAACAGGTGCCATCCTAGTTGACTTAACTGGAATAAAGTGGGAACTTTGGTCAATCTGTCCACTATAACCCATATACTTTCACTTCCTCTCTTCGATCTTGGCAACCCGTCAATAAAATCCGTGGAAATAGAATCCCACTTCCATACCGGAATATCTAATGGCTGAAGCAATCCTCTTAGCTTTGGATGTTCGGCCTTTGCCTATTGGAAACTCAAGAATTTCTTTACCTATAAACCAATATCTTGCTTTATGCCTTCCCAGAAGAAACTTCTCTTCATATCCTGATACATCTTAGTTCATCCTGGATGAATTGTGAACCTCGAACGATGGAATTCTTCCAAAACTTATTTCCTTATGTTTCCTACACTCAGAACACATAGTCTTCCTTTCTTTCTCAACCACCCAGTCTGGTCAAGATTGATATCTTTCAAATCATCGCTCTGGGTTCCATCTCTTAACTTCTTGATCCGTTCAACAAATATTGGATCCTCCTCTTATTTAGAAGCAATCTTTTCGATCATCACTAGTAGAACTTCCAAACAAGATAACACTATGGTTTCTCCGCTAGACCCAGCCTCGGATCTCCACTGCACTCGGCAATCTACCAATGCTTTCAAATCCTTCCACTCAGCAATCATCGCCAACGCTGCATTCTGATGCTTCCTTCTAAGTGCATTAGCAACCTTATTGATTTTCCCTGATGTGTGCTCAATCTCAAAATCATAAGTAGCAATAAACTCTAACCACCTTTTCTGTCTCATATTCAGCTACTTCTGAGAGAACAAATACTTCAACGACTTATGGTCTGTATATGACTCAAACCTTTCTCCGAAATGGTAATGTCTCCACACCTTCAAAGAAAAAATAACTGCAGCCAATTCCAAATCATGCGTCGGATATCGGACCTCATGCGATCTAAGCGTCTAGAAGCATAGGCAATCACTTTACCTCTCTGTATGAGCATAGCTCCCAACTCTGTTCCACTCACATCTATATAAACCACCAAATCCTACTTCCCTTCTAGAATAACCAAAACAGGTGCATGGGTCAATGAGTGTTTTAAACTCTGGAATGCTTCCTCGCACTTATCGGTTCACACAAACTTCTCATCCTTTCTTGTTATCTTGGTCATCAGTGCCGCTATCCATAAAAAATCCTTAATGAACCTCCGATAATAGCCAACTAAACTAAAGAAACTCTTTATCTCCGTCACTTTCTCGAGTCTCTTCCAACTATTCACCTATTCAATCTTAGTTGGATCTACTGACAACCCTTTCTTTGAGACTACATGACCTAGAAACTTCACTTCCTTCTTCAGAAATGACATTTCAAAAAATTCACATTTAGCTGATGCTGCCTCAGTGTCTCAAGTACCACTCTAAGATAAACTTCTTGTTCCTTCTCATCCTTAGAGTATATCAAGATATCATCTATAAAAACCAATACGAATTTATCCAAGTGCCCTTGGAAAAATCGGTTCATAAATCCACAAAGAATGCTGGGGCAATAATCAGTCAGAACGGCATAACTAACCATTCGTACGACCCATATCAGGTCTTAAATGTCATCAAGGGTATACTATCCTCTGCTACTTTGAGCTGATGGAAACCCGTCGCCAAATCTAGTTGAGAAAATATTTTGGATCCACTCAACTGGTCAAACAAACCGTCAATCCTCAGCAACGGTATTGATTCTTTATCATTGTCTCATTTAGCTTACGATAACCAATACATAGCCTCAACGGTCCATCCGGGTTCTTATCAAACACTACAGCTGCCTCCCAAGGTGAACTACTTGGTCTAATAAAACTCTTGCCCTCCAGATCCACTAACTGCACCTTCAACTCCCTCAGCTCTGTAGGGGTCATTCTGCTTGGTGGCCTACTCACTGGATTTGCTCCCAAAACCAAATCTATTTGAAAATCAATGGCTTGTTTCAGTGGCAATCCAACTATAGGCTCAAAAACATCCGTGAATTCTCTAATCATAAAAACTCGACTCAGCTCATCTTCCAACTCCATAACACCCGACAGAGCATAACACCCAACAAAGCATTCACCTCACCGCTAGAACCTTCTATGGTATAAACAATCCTATTGCTACAATTAGGGTGTCTAAGCGATATTTCTCTATCATGAAAAATATCCTAGCGTCGTACTCGCTTAACCAATCCATCCTAAGAATAATCCCGAACCCCACAAAATCAAAAACATGCAATCTGCAAACAAAAATATGACCTACCAAGTCAAACTCTAACTGGTCACATCTCAACCCTAGAGTTGCATACACTCTTATTGGATTCATAACCCGTAAGGAAGTAACCAAATATGTGGGCTCTAGGTTAAGTTTATCTATCAAACATCTAGATATAAAAGAATGTGATGCACCAGTATCAAAGAGAACATTAACAGACATACCATGAATCTGAAGCGTACCTCTCAAAACTGCCTTTTCCTTCTCCTGAGCCATTGGTTTCGAAGCAGCAGACCCTCATGCATACACCTTGCCCTTTCCATCCTTAGCGGGCTCCTTGAATTGACTCTTATAGTGGCCTATCTGATCGTAGTTGAAGCATCGAACATTCTTCTTCTCGATAACTTCTTTTGCCTATCTAGTATGACACTCTAGTCGCACTTGAAACAGACCACCTCAAACTTCTCCTTCTTTGATGCTTCACCCTTCTGAGCACCCTTCTTCTGAAAGAACTTCCTCTTATGACCTTGCCCAACTTAGCTTCTTTTACCTTCTTCTTTTCCTGACAAGTAAGCATTTCTTCATGTCTCAAAGCCATCTCCATAACCACATCACATAGATCTCTAGTATGATGTAAGGTAGCCCTGGCCAACTCAGGCTTCAATCCCTTGATAAAGTTTTCGTTCCTTTTCATCACTGTATCCACAACAGCATAACCATATCTGACTAACTCTTCAAACCTACTAGCATACTCTAGAACAGTCATCTCTCCCTGTTCTAGATCAGCAAACTTTCGGATCAAAACAGACTGCGCCATCACTTATATGAACGTCTCCAGGAACATCCTTTTAAACTGCCTATGTCATGGCCTCCACATGCAATGCCACAGTCAAACTATTCCTCCAAAATAAAGCAGCTCCCTGAAGCTGTTTAGATGTAAGCCTCCTCTTTTGCTCATCATTGAGCCCTAAGTCTGTAAAGATTCTCTCATAGTGTAGAAACCAATTCTCCACCTTTATAGCATCCTCGATACCGATAAATGGCTTCCCTCCAAGCTTAGTACAATCTCCGCTCAACTTAGCATAATCGTTAACTATCGAAACTTCCAAAAATCCTGCTCTTATAACATCCCCTCCTACCACTCCCGCTACAATTCCAGCTTGCATCATATTCACAAAAAACTAATACATAGCTCCCATGTCCATCTGTGGAACTCCAACACCTACATTCTCTGCTTGTGCCTGACCTTGGGTCCTCCTCACATTAGGTTTGGCATTCCCCTCGGTGCCCTCTCCTTCGGGTTAACTCTTCCACTTCTATCATCCATATTTGTGTTCAAACTTTATGAGATACAGAAAAATAACCTAACAAAGATAGGAGACTAGAGATAAAGCGTATACTCATGTATAACAAATACAAGTACGTTACTATAGTGTTATCCCGTACACCAATCCTACTCTAATTCTTAAGGATTATGTCTTCAAAAATCATTTTTAGTTTAATGTTATTCATAAACCTATGCTCTGATACCAAGTTTTAACATCTCGTATCTGAAGGCCAAAAGCTAAGTACTACAGATGCTGTAGTCATTTATAGTATTAACTTCTGGTGAAAAAATATGGTAATGCAAATGGTACCCATAATATCAAAAGCACTTGAATATGTACAAATCACATATTTCAAAAACAACATTTTACTGATTACATTTCAAAACAATAATTCATATCCAAGTTACATAATCCCTTAACATTTCCCAGGCAATGATCAAATATATCAATTACCAAGTATGCCAAAAGCGACATATGACGATGCCCCTTGGTAAATCAGAGTCAATATAGTCACATCTGACTTATATACACAGCGGAATCAAAATAAAATAAAACTATAACTCCTAAATAGCTATTCGTCTTCGGAAGCTTTATTTGTCAAAATTTCTAAAACCTGAAAACCTTAACCCTTAACCCACTCAAATCAATTTTAAGAACTCTAGAATTTAAGCGGAGAACAAAAACTTTGAGTCAGACATAAATCTTGGTGTGAATAATACTATGCATCTCGGTTATATTATGATGCTTAGCAGAATGAGTTTCCCCTCAATAACATCCTTTAAAACATATCTTTTGCAAATCTTTTCCGGCAACTAAAACTGGTTAAACTCTATAAAGCATCTTCATGTAGACATACATATCAGGTAATAAATGAACTATTTGTTCGATAATTATAGTTTTGTTTGGCTAACTGTTAACCTTTGGCTGACTCGAGCCTACTAGACAATAGATCAAAATTTATCAAACATGTATTAGACACTCCTCTTTTGGATGGTCTATGCTTAACTATCTGTTAAATACTTCTCTTCTAGACGGTCTATCCTTAACTTATCATCTCCTAGGGTCGCCTGATCCTAATGGTTAGGCTCACCAATAAGCTTTGTGTATACAAACATATATTCCTTTCTTTGTGTATTAATAATTTTAGTCTTACCTGTGATAAAGCCCCACACATTGGAATTTTGGACAAAATTAGCTGGGCTAATAGCTAATGTATATGGTGCGACCCTATACAAGTCCCATCTGGTAATCTAATATCTGAGTCATTATACTTAGGTATCCTTTCCCATAATTTTCCTTTAAAACCTTTTCAAATTAATTTAAAACCTTTAAATCAAACTCGAACAAGGAAAATCTATATATATTCTATGATTTGCTCAAAATACCTAGCCATGTTATACACACACACACACACTTTACTCAAATCTTAGTTGATGAAAACATTTAAATCTTTGAAAGTCCCCCTTTCAATCCTATTGTAAGTGCCTCTTTCTAAACCAAGTAAAACCCTTTATTTAATCTCGGCCAAAACCATCCTTTCGAGACTATTCTCAAAACCCTTTTGAAACTACTGAAAAACCTTCCTTTCGAAAGCTTTAAAAACCTTAGACATCTTTCTCTTAAAAGCTTTATGCATCGCCCTTTCGAAACCTTAGGAAAACCTTTCCTTTTAATCCTTTCAAAATAACCAAAAAAACCTTCCCTTTTGACTCCTTCGAACCCTTTGGAAGACCTTTCTTCGGAACCTTTTGAAATCATTAGGGTATCACACCTTCGAAACTTTCATTTAAAACCCTTCCGAAAGCATTAAAACACTAAACCTTTCGAAAGCCTTTGGGTTCAATTTTAAACATGTGGATACCTTTCGAAACCATTCAAAAATTTACTCCTTTGAAACCTTTGAAAACCGTTTCGGTAGAAACAATTTGGACTATGCCTTCAAGTAGAGCAAAAGGATTAGAAACCCATTAAAGTCAGAAGCATTCATTTTGAAATCATTCCTAAGTAAAGAAGTGATGGTGTCGAAACTATCACCGCGAAAGAATTGGAGAAGTGGTCGAGATTAAAACCAAAACAACCCTTTCGAAACCTATCTAAGTCGAAAGGTAGAAAGAGGTAGTCAAGGGCTTCGACCCAGTCGAAAGCATTTATTTAAAAACAAAGGCACAACCCAATCGAAAGCATTTCTTTAAGGCTATTTGACCTAGTCAAAAGCTAACCAAATTGAAAGCTATTTAGTCGAAAGCAAGCTGGCGCATTTTCTTTTAAAAACAAAGTAAAGCCTCAACCCCTTCGGAATCCCTGGTTGTGACTCTATACCTTCGGCCTATGTCTAGTTCACTACGTACCAGTTAACTAATTCCATGTGCATTGGTTTTGACAGAGATGGAGGCAAAAGTAAGGAGGCGGAACCTGGTGCCCAAATCATCGAAACGGTTAAAAATATGTAGATTAGTCCTTTTTAAAACATATCTTTGTACCTAACCTACCTTGTTTGTCAAATTGTGATTGGTTGCATGTTTCTCTTTTTCAAAGTACTACCGACTTTCCAAAATTGATAATTTGAATTTATTTACAAAAAGCCCATTCTCCTTTTATAAATACATACAACATTTAAGTCACATACCTTAAATAATTTTATATATCTATTTAAACACTTAAAAAATTCTACAAAAAATCCAAAAAATCACTTTTTATATGTTTTCCAACATCTATAAATTTCAGACCCAAACCATTAATTACTTAACCGTAAATAATTTATAACCCAAATAATATTTTCATTACTAGAAAATTTAAAGAAATTCCACATAAATTCAAAAAATTATGAAAATTCAAACCCATCTTCAAAATAATATTTCTAGTCTATATAAAAATCTACAAGGCATTTGGATGTCACTTAATATGGTTTCATATCAAAACATATCATGAAATCAATATGAACGTGAATAAATCATCAATAAGTATACATAATCATTCCGTCATTCAAAAGCATGGAAAAACATTGCAAATATAGAGAAAGAATCCTTTCATTTCTCTCCCTTTAATTAAATTGACTAACATATTAAATGTCATTAATTAGCAATTTATACATGGCATAAAATGTAAGTTTGACCAAATATATTCCAGTGTGAATTATGAATGTGCAACATTGTGGCATTTATAAATGATATGAATTTTCACATTTATTTATGTATATGCATACTTATACAATTGTTGTATAAAATTTCAGAATTTCTAACCACCAGTACAATACTTGTAAATTAGATTATAGTTTTAATTTTAAGATACCAACAACAAACAAAGCATTCCTTTAAGTAATTATTGGCAACAAATAACTATATATAATCTACATACTTCTGACCACAAATGAAAGTTTTAATGTACACATAAAGACACGTTGAATGCATATTAAATACACTTAAATGCACTTTAAATTACAAAATAATTTTATAACTAAATAAATGTGTATATATGTGTATATCAATATAGAGAGAAAAACATTTGCATTATGTATGTATGTGTGTGTGTCTATATATATATATATATATAGTCATATGTATAGTTATAAAATATATAAACTAAACTTTGTTTACACTAAAAAAATTAACAAAACTTCCCTTTACATATAATCAGATATATGGTTACACAACACCTTAATAAAACTTTCCTTGCACAAAGTAAATTAGCAAAACTTTTCCTTTTATTTTAAATCACATAATTAGTATCTAATAAAATATGTATGTGAAATTAATTTAAAAAATGTGCAAGCAAACAATTAAACATTTATAAATATATATGATTAGATTTACAATTACATATTGAAAACTGCAATTTTTTACATTATAACATAGAATATATGAACAAATTCTATTGATTAGCAAATTCATATGATTATACGGTTATATAAGAAATATTTTGTATAAATTTAAGTTAACGTAACGAAACTTATTCAAAATTTGTCAAAACTAAATTTAAGAACAAAATTATAATTATGAATTCAACAACAAATTTACATCTCCAAAAAAATAAACATTACAGAGTTTTAATAAAAAAATATACATAAATATTATCTTGTTTGCATCTCATGTTTGACAACATATATGTATAGGGAATTGTGATAATGGACAAATTAATTAGGCAAAAGCATGTAATAATCATTTATAAATGATTATAAGAATTTTTAAATCAAGATGGTACCTTGCTATTGCCTAAGATAATACCTTGAACGATGAATCAAAAGCTCTTAGATTCTATGAATCGATCTTATTACCCAAAACTTTGAAGCACACCTTGAAATTGAATTCCCTATAGGATGTTGCCTAGAAGTCATACCTTGAATGATGATATCTCTCTAGGTCTTCAAGATCTCCATCCAATCCTTGCAAGAGATGGATGAACCACTTTTGTTTTGTTTTGTTTGATCCTTTTTATTTAGAGTTGATTGATTTTGGAAACTATTACTGTTTTCTGCCATGAAAAGTTAGGAGAGGAGAAAGAGAAAGAACGAATAAGGAAAAATGAATTGTATGTATAGAATGAATTAGAAATATGTTTTATTTGAAAGAATGAAACTTTTCCTATTCTTTAATTAAAACTTCCCTGATTAATTTCCTTGATTATTTCTCTCTCTCTGATTCTTTCTTTACATGTGAAATGCCATCAAATAACATAAAATTTCCATAGATCATGTCATCAAATGACATAAAATTTCCATAAATTAATTCATGTAATTATCTTTCAATTACATCGATATCGTATATCAATGCACGTAAATATAATTTTTATAAATGCATTAAAACAGTTGCAAATAACATCCAAACATCAAATAATTAATAATTAACATTTCTTAAATATCAATTAATTTAGTCAATTTATAAATTCAGTGGTTTTGGTTGAATTTATCGTTTACACATCTTTTGGTAAAATCCAATTTTACTTATTATAAGCGGTACCTGGTAGTGATAATTATTTATACCAATTCTCTTCATCAAAACTATATCACATTAAGACTTATGGAATTTGGTAATGGTTAAAATTCCATTATTGTCCATATTCAACTTTATAGTCTAAACACAAAGTCCTTGTTTCAATAATAACAATTATTATTAACTAAAATGCTCTAGCCAGAGACTTTGACTTTGAGTTTACTTTAATCGACCCTGATACTAGCCTCATATAATTGAGGAGATGGATCGTCCCTTGAATAGTGTTTCACTTCCAATGCTTCCACTCGATTCAACTATAGTTGTTCAATGGACGATGTGCCACGATTTAACTATAATTAGCTTGGAGCTTCCACATTGAAGATCAACGGTATTCTCAAGTCAAGAGAACTGTTTAAATTAGCCACATCAGTATTCTCTACTTGATCCTGGTTATATTAACCAACAGAAAACTATCGAGTGAGTCATTCCATAGTTATCCAATAACTATCAGTACATAACTCCTAGGTGCCCCCAGTAGTCATGAGTAATACATTGCGCAACACTGAGAGAGCGTTACGCACTCTAGTCTCAATGGATACATCAATATCCGGTCTCGATGCATCTTGACTACGAACTAAAATGAAATATTTTTTCATTGTGATAAATTACTCATGGTGACAATACTTTGTAATTTCTATCACAAAATATACCATTTATGAATTTTCTATTAAATTTACTTCTAATTAAATTAATTAATTAATATAACCATACTATATCTAGTATATAGAAACACCTTTATTTTTAACAAGATTGGTCATCGAGTTAGATATATGCAAAAACTTATATAATTATCCCTATGGCATTCCCCCTACTTTATCACCTCTCACTCTTCGGTAAAGGGAGAACAACGACAAGTAAGCTAATCCTGTCGCTCTCTAGTGAAGCGGCGTTACTTCCTACACTCTGATTTAGTGTCCTTAAACAATTTGTGATGTCTTTGTTATCCCATTTTTGGTCAAAACTAGAATATCAACAAATGGACGAGGAATGATGGATGTCAGGATTGGAGATCAGTTGGAATCAAGGCTACGATCGATATCGTCAAAATTTGGTTGAACTCCGATCGGGACGAAATTAATTGGAGATGATGATAAGGATTAGGAAAGGCTATGTTTCAAATTTCAGGTTAATCGGAGTTCATATGAAGGAGTTATGATCGATGCAAGGTGGGAAGGGCATGGCTGTTCGAACCCATCAAGGTGTTCGTTTCGAACCCATCAGGTTCGAATCGATCGAAGGCACACAAGGTTCGAATCGATACATTCGGCTCTGAGAAGTTCGCATTAGGTGTTGGTTCGACTCGATAGTGTCCGTATCGATCAATATGGATACGAACTCCGCGTTCGTATCGATCGGGTGGGAAAGGCATATGGAGTTTACTACGAATAGATGGACTCGAAGGAGATGGATTCGAAGGAGAAGGGTTCGAAGGAGATGGATTCGAAGGAGGTGGGTTCGAAGCATGGATTCGAACCAGGCAGAACACACGGAACTTTGAACTTGAATCGATCATATCTTCCAAACCGTTGATCCAAATGCAATGAAATTTTTACAGGAGCTTACATACATGTTGAAGAATGTTCTCACCAAATTTCAGCTCAATTGGATGCTTTCTTGATCGATTCGAACCTTACTTCGAATCGATCCTGATGTGGGCCCGGACCTCCAGATTTCGGGCGCGTGGGCCCCCCTCACGTGCTTGAAGCTGTCTACTGGATTTTTAGGAGAAATATCAGCCTCCCGCGCCTATAAATAGAGCCCCTGTTCATTCAGAAAAGAGGTCGGAGGATTTGGAGAGAGAAGGCACGCCCGGACGCATCCAGAATCACCCCATATCTTCATTGCTGCTATTTATTTTGAATTTTGGACTTGGTAACTGCTGTAATCATTTGTAACCAGCAAGGATAATCAATAAAAGGATAAAACTTTGGAGTGGACGTAGGCCGGAGATAGCCGAACCACTATAAAACTTGTGTCTCTGTTCTTTACTTCTGGATTGCTGTTTTATTATTTATTGAGATCTATTATCTGTGTTTGAATATTGTTGATTTGTATTCATACACTGGTGCTTTCACAGTATTCGAGGTTTGTGACCAATTTTGGCGCGAACAGTCTTGGCTTTCCTAGGCCAATCATACCGGACCTCATCCAGTCACTCTTTGACAAAATAGGGAATAGCGATAAATGGTTGATCCCGTCGCTCTCCGGCAAAGCGACTCACTTCTTGCACTCTGATCCTTGAATCTCTGGCCAGGGACATAAAGCGATCAATTCTGCACTGACTACTTTCTCCAACCACGACTCTTTGGTCAAGGGCTTAATCCATGTACGAGTTCATTATTTCATTCTCATCCATAGGTGGCATCCAATCCTAATTAACAGCCTGTCCCCCGTCCCCACAGGGTTACTCCGGAACATACTTCCCCGAACGAGCATCCAAATTCTGATTTGCACCAAACTCCATAGGATTAACCGTATATCCACCAGCATCCTGACCGACCATACCCGAGGGCATGCCCCAAGCCCTTAGGCATCGAGGCCGACCCTTCTAGAGGGATCGACGACGATCCCTCCCTGTTGGTCGAGGATTGTGCTCGGCTGCTCCACTCCATTCTCCCACCTATTTTCTCTCTTTCCATGATCTCGGTTCTTATTTCCCACATCTCCTGCTACTCCAACCCCTTGATCCAAATTGGCATTAGCTCCAAATCCTTGATTTTGCACTCTAACAGCTCCTACACTCCAGCTTATCGAACCTTCCTGAGAAAATTCTACATCATCTCCTCTTGCCTCTTTATCATCAGTTCCTACATAGCGTTCACAATTATTTCTATCTCCTCTCTAGTGATGTAGGCGGAGGTCTGATTAGCTCTCGCTTCTAAGGATGCCTCCTTACTTCCTTCTTGGTGACTTCTTTCTACTATCGCTTTCTTTGAAGATTTCCTAACCATTATTTCAAATCCAAGCTTCAAATCTTTTCCAAATCAGCGGGTGCAAGTACTCTCAGTGAAAGCACCAAAATGTTGGCGGCAAAATGGCCACCAACACCTAAACAGTATGTGAAAGCACCAAAGATCCAATATCCAATCATATGCAGAATAGAGTAGAAAAAAGTATGAAGAAATCAAACTAAAATAGTAAGAAAGTAAATGAACAAGAGGATTTATAGTTGTTTGGCTGACTCCGGCCTACGTCCACTCCAAAAATTTGTCTTTTATTGATTTATACCATTGTTTACAGTTACAATTCCTGAAAATCAAGAGTAAAAATGGTGGAGTATAGCTTAGGTAGAAGATAAAGAGAGCCAGAAAGAAGATCCCTTGCAATAAACCATGCTTGCTATATTTATAGGTGAAGCCATCGAAATATCTCGCTCAAAATCTGAATCTTGAATCTTAAGGACAAGATGACCCAACCCAAAAAATTTAAGTCGACCGCTCACCCCTAAGAGGGATCGGAGTCGGCCCGTAAGAGGATTTGGCATCGGCCCTCTTCCATACATGGTGGGGCACAACGATCCCTTGTGTGGGTCCCCTTACTCCTCCACTTCATGTTTCCAAAGTCGCTTCCCAAGTTGATGCGTCGTTCGTTGAATTATTGAGTGATCATCGTTGAAGTGCGCTGCCATTTTAGTGATCCATAGCCATATTAATCCGATCCCTGCTTAGTGGAAGTGCCAATTCCATACTTAGCCGATTGTAGGATGTCAACCATCCAAACTCGCTCGACCATCATCCATAGCCTTGTTTATAACCGATCCCCGAGCCTGATAGTCGTCCTTCCAAGCTTCCTGCCTTCATGATCATGAAATCCGTTTGGCCAAATCCGTTGGTATACTATCCAGCCAAACAGCGATATAACAGTTGTGTTCTTTTAGGTTTGATTAATTTTATTTCATCGTTCGTCCTCAGTTTTATCCTTGAATTGTATCCAAATCCATTTTTCCACCAATAATTCTAAAAGAAATTCTTTCACTATGAAGATGGTACTTCTTGAAGCAATAATTGCTTCTTAATGCAACTGAATAGGTATTCATAAGCACTTTATGAACTGACTTATTTATAAAAATTATTTGATTTTAGTTTACAATACTTGTGCTCAATATATAAATTAGTCATCCAACGACAATCGTTCTCAAAATTCTTTCGGGCAATTCATACAAGATACCTCATGTAGAATTATTATGTGCAACCTTTTGACTTTCACTATCTTCCAACTCCCTAGTGTAGGATATATTGGGGTTTCTTATAAACCCTTATCCTATATGATTTTATATACTATTGTTTAAATGAAATTAATTTTTACCTTATGTGCTACTCTTAAGTATATGACCTTATAGAAAGAAGTTAATTCAACTTCACACACCATTAAAACAAAGTTCGATTACTTCTTATTGATACATTATTATGTATTGCAAGGAGGAGTGACTATTAAGATATATTTTTGCTCATTCTTAGGTATGTTCAGAACTTTTTCCAATATACTCACATATTCGATTAAATCGAATCAATTTTATTTTCTATTGCACATTATTTTACTTGCTTAAATTTTATACTCTATGAGATTATCAGAAACATACTACATTTGTATCGAATACACATATCCATATCGATGATAACTCGTCGGTGAATATAATGAAGTACATAGAACTGTTTTGGTATTAACAGACTTGCGATTGCTTGCAATATATATATATATATATATATATCAATCTGAAGAGTTTGTCAACTCTTATCACGCTCCCACCCAATGGGTGCTTTCCCTTTATTGTTTGAGATATAATTCACAAGTACCATATGATTCATAGTCGTATAATCAAAGAATTATTTCTCCAAACCGTAGCTCGGTCCGTGATTTCAAAATAATTGCAAATAAATTTGGACACTTCTGTATTTTTCAATACATCACGAATATCACTATTATAGTTTTATTTTATAACGAATATTCATAATATTCACATTAAAATAAAACTATGTCTATTTCTCAGTTAATATTGAAAAATAATTATTGATTGGTATGCCTAATGAAATTTTTTTTGTAATGTGATGCAACCATTAAATGCTATATAACATGCTTCCACTATTTCCCCCATTATTGTAACATTGTATGAAATATGGAGTTTCATTTAACCATTTAATTTAGGCTATTTATTTCATTTACTGTAACTAGTTTACAGTCGAAAAATTTCGGATCAGTTATCTCAAATTCAAAGAAATAAATATCATATAAAATAATTTTTCTATTTGAAAATACATTTGAGAATACAAATTATAATTCTCATTCCAATGTTAAGTATCACCTTTTATTTTACAATTCCCCTTTTCGATTTTCATTTGTAAAGCAGAAGTGACCATTCACTCTCTTCATTTCAACTATGCCTTAGGTTACATCCACTCTTATACATTCTATTTCCTTTCCAAACGGTCGAACCATTCAAAGGAAATCCTTGCTACAATATTATAAAGAACTCTTTACAAAAGTGCATTTGGTTATCCATAAATTTTAAGGATATCAAATAAAATGCACTTTATGTAAACTTATCAAACTGAAATTTCAATGATCAAGTTCTTAAATCTATCTTGTATCCTTTGGTATAGTGTTACATTTAACACAACAAGATCGTAATTGTAATTAATCATATTGAATATACGATGCCACAATACAGATTACTTCCTTATTTCTATAAACTAATTTCACCAAGATATCCTACATCATGAATTGTGACCATTCACCATATAACATTTATACGTGGTTGTATATAGATATTATAGTTTTATATTACTTTTAGAGTTCGAATCTCATTGAAGAAAATACATGGTCTTTGGCAAGTAAATTCATAAGTGATCAACTTACGAATGTATTTAGTGATTATATAACTAGACGCTTACATGGATCAACATGCAAAAATTATTGGTAAGTATATTTTATATTTCTATTTATCAATATTAATTTAGTTCATTTATATATTTTAATTGATAAACATTTGCTTGATTATATTAATTACACAAATTTATCAATGTAGATTATTATAACTTTATATAGCAGATGTTCCTATAGTACTAGAAAGGTTAAATGTTACGATTTCATTTTTCTAACAAGGCTTCCACTCTTCTTTTATGTTTCTCCAAACCCAAAGATGAAACATGGAAGTCTTTCTACTTCATGAGTTGGCATTAGGACTTATCCGTCTTAGGATTCTGATCTTGAGTTTGCTTGACAAGTTATAGCCCAATAAACGATAGATAACTCCTTGTCGATTATATCATATACAACTCCTAACCATTTGTCCTAATCTCACTTCGGCCTTAAGTTTACTCAACAAATTGAAAGAAATTATTCGCTCTTGCCTACCATTTCGCGATTGGCGTTAGTTTATGTACGTTAAGTTTGCTCAAGTAACACATATAGTTATCTTCCCTTGTTTTTTAATATATTAATAATACTACACATAATATCTCTAGCTTGAGTTTGCTTAACAACCAGAGGTATGCAAGTAAATTTTTTTAGTAAACCTAGCTGGCTTTATTGTGGACCATCCACAGATATAAAATAAAAAGAAACAGGTGTTCTATACATACATCAGAACAACTTGAAGAACAATAAAGCACAAGAGTTTAGCTAGAATACCAAATTACTAAACCTAAACCATCCATAAACCAGTCTCCTTCCGTAGAGGAAGAACTACTACCGTCATTCAAAGAATCAGGTCAAATAACATGATAAATAGGAGAAAAGAGTCACTGAAGTAAGGACAAAGTCTGCCGAATCAGAACAATAAAGATATTTCCTATCCCAAGATTCATCTGATAGAACAGAACGATTCATATCACAAAATTGATCAAGCATGGATAGGGAAAGACCTTCATCCTCTACATGATAAAATAGTCATCTTTCTTCTTCATCTCCGCCTATATTCTTGTAAAAACTTCCACCCTTAGGGTTATACATCATTTCAAAGGTTTTGTAAATCCAAGCCTCCTTAGATGAACTCTAAAAAAACATTAAAGGGAGGAAAACCAACTTCCGATCTTTACTTTGAATTATCATCAATAACATCAATAATAGTAATAATGGAATCCAAATGCAACATAGCCTAAGAAACAATAGTAGTTGGGCGAATCTTTAGGACCCACTTCATGATCGGAGGATGAGGAAGTGGAATCCTATCTGAAAGCGGAATAGGTGAAATGTCAACCTGATGTTTACAAGTTTCTATAAGGTGACCAAGGAGTGACAAGCCATGCAAATATCAACTTTCCAACTATAGTGTACATCAACAACAGATCCGTGTCCTTCAGTAATACGAACATTTATCTTGGAAGGTAGCGACTTTTTAGGAGTTATTTCAATAAGAGGCTTGGCATACATCAGCTTATTCTGAGCAATAGTATTCACATCAAAACATTTGAGTTTTTCCAACCGCGCTCGCTACTAATTTTGCCCAATCATGGATTGCAACACAGAAGGGATATGAGTGAAATGTACAAAACTAGGATAGAGAGGATTTGTTCCTTAGCTTTGTCCTCCGTATGTAAGTAATTTATTATATATAAATGGTAGAGGACACCACTTATATTAAAGATTCATAATCCTTAATATATTTAATCGAGTGATATCGACTTATGAAATAATGTATCTTTTAAGAAATACCCTCATGGTTCATGTGTCAAACACATCGAAAATCATGGTATACATACCATACATGTATACTTATTCCTTAAGTAAAATTGGATTTCTTACTATTCCTCCTTTAGGTTGTACATTTATATTATATAAGTTTTATTATCATATAACTTTTATACTTTATTTAACCTACATAATATTTTATGTATAATATTATATTAATTAAATAAAGATTTAATCAATTTAATTAATTAACACTCTAGTTAATTATTATATTACATTATTATTATGTGCTATGTTGAATATATATACTATAACCTTTATAATAGTACACATATATCTTATATTATGTATTTTAATTTATTAATAAGCTTTTAATTATTTATTTAATCAAAAAATTAATTAAATTTTATTAATCTCAAAAATTCTTTTGTGCACACATGGATACTCATATTGTCTTAAATAACTCAAGATAACATAACATATATCATTTATATATTATATAGTATATATATTTAATTAATAAATTATTTAGCTAATGAATTATTTAATTAATTGATTTATTTTAATAATCTTATTAATAAATAATATTCTGGAAACTAATTTCTATAGTATTTTCAAGCATTTTGATAAATTATATTACAACTATTGTAATATGTGTTTAATTTTAAATTTAACATTTAAATTTTAAAAAATTATTCTAATTTTCAAGAAATTTTTGAAATTAGCCCAAGACCCAATTCAAATTGGGCCCTTTTATATTAAGGATAACTTTTGGACTTACATAATTTTTTAGGCTAGACTGGTAGCCAAGTAGGATAAGGTACTAGATTTCCTAACAATCCAACATAGACGCTACTTTTCTTAGGCACCCTACTAACTAGACTATAAGCTTAATTATTTAGCCCTAATATGACTACTTTAGACCACATAGGCTTATGAGCTCTAATATCATTGTTGGAACTAGGCTAAACCATAACAAAGTAATTAGGTAAATTTCAAAAAAAATAATACCTTTTTGGATTTTTGTAGCCTAAATTCATTTAGAACTTTTCTAAATTTTCTTTTAAGTAAGATCAATATTTTATTTAATCCATAAATATTGTTTTGTTTAATGTTAACTTTATATTATATAATGTAGTATGTGTATCATATACACATATATGTGTACGTGCAAGTGCAACATAAAATAATATACATTGTTTAACATGCCCGTATATATATGTTGGAATATACATTACAACAATTATATTAGCCCCTCAATATTCATATTTGTCATCTAATATGTAAGTATATATGTGTAAATACGTATGTATAAATATATACTAATTATAAAATGATATTTGCAAAGCATATATATTTTAATATATAAGCATATGCATATTATATACATAATAACATAATGTAATTTAAACATAGAAAATTTGAATTTAAATCAATTTATTATTTTTAAAAAATAATTATATATTCGAAAAATATAGAAAAATATTTTTTATTATATATACATAACCATATATACATATTCATATTATAATTTTAAGAATCCTATGTATATAATGAAATATATGAATATATATACAAATGTAGTTTGATATAAAATTAATTATGTGTATATATAAAATAAATATAAATTCGGATAATAAACAAAAATAATTTTATTAAGTTTTCTTCTCGGTTTTGACACTGAATTTTCTTTTTTTAATTATGATTTCCGCATGGAAATAAATCATTTTAAAATAATAAAAATTTTCCTTTTTTAAAGTAACATTAATGATGTATAAAATTTTACTAAATAATTTTTTTCATATTTATATTTATTTTATAGATGTATAGATATTATAAAACATGGTTTTGTATTTAAATAAATTACATGAATATTTATACAATATATATACACATATTATATATATATATATATTTTATATTCAAAAACATGTAATGCGTATACATAGTTAATTTTATAAGTGTGTGCATGTATGTGTGTGTGTCTATATATATATATGTGTGTATGTATGTATGTATACACACACACACACACACACACACATATATATATTATGAATATGTTTAAAACTAAACTAGTTTGAAAATTATATGTTTCAGATTAAGCTATCTTTGAAATTAAACTACTAATCTCGAAGATAAAACAAAAAAACTTTTTCTTACTATCGAATGCTTATAGGCATAAATATATAAATTTTTATTTATTTATTTATTTATACACATATATAAATATATGCATCCAATGTTGATGGTAATAACATATATGGATTCATGATATCAATTCTCTACCAGTACTTACATATAACATGATGAATATTTATATACGTATAAATAAAAATGTAATGAGGAATTACCTTGTCTAAAACCTTGTTGATTCATATTGGAATGCTAAATCGAAACATTCCTTGAATCGAGCAATGAATCCAGAGATCACTACCGGTCCAAATATAGTTACCACCGATGTATGGATTTAATTTAGTTAATGTTTTGGAGCTTGAAATTAAAAGGAAGTGAATAGGATTATTGTCTACCTTTTCTAGTCTAGAATGGAGCAAAAATAGTAGTAAAGAATGAAGATTAGAGGCAAAGAATGTGCAAAGGGCTAGGAGTGAAAAGAGGATCCATATCCTTCTTTTTCTCTTACCAAATATCCTCCTTTTGGATTCAAAATTCCACCCTCTTCCTACCTAATATGGCCAGCCCCCCTTGGTCCCATTTGGGCCTCAAATCCACTTCAAACTATATCCATAAATACTTTGATATTATATATCGATATGTGTGTTTATAACTATTACATACACATTATTTAATATTGATCAGAATAAACTAAATAGATTTTTATAATTAACACTTCATAAATATTAATTAGTTTATAGTTGTGACAACCCGCAAATCCATACCTTTTGAATCTACAATAATCCACACATGTCTGTCCCAAAAAGAACAGATTGACGGAAAGTCAAGAGAAAGAAAAGAAGAGAGAAGAAGAGAAGAGAAGAGAAGAAAGAGAGAAGACAGAACCAAACAGAACAATACAGAATCTCACATCGCAGCGGAAAACATATAATATCATATCAATGATCTTTACAAAATAGAAACCGTATATATACATACATCAATCAGAGTTCAAAATCAATCAATAGTTATCAGCCTGGACAGTTATAATAACATGTCCTTACAATTGCCGATAATATAAACAACTAAGCAGCGGATAAACAAAACAGATGCATGTATACGAATATAAAGATCTCCGGCTCGCCTGTTGAAGATCCAAAAGCACCAACTCTAACCTGTAAATATACTCGGTCTGACCCGAGCATTGAAAGGGAAGAACGCCCGGATCAGTCTGGTAAAAAAGCATGAGAAACACACTCAACTAAATTTATTAAATTACCAAAATTTTCCTTTATCAAAACAAAAGTATCTCATAAGACACGCCCACACATAAACACAGACATGTTTTTACCTTACGATAACTAAAACATTTCATATCAAATCATCCGATATTGTACTAGCATCTAGTATGCAAATAATATTCAAATAGCCGAAATTGTTACCATTATTAAATTCCATCATACTAGGATCTACAAATAAAAAGACAGGTACGTAGTGGAGTTTGGATTTCCATACAAATGACAAGGTGAAAGGACTACCTTTCGAATGGGTACACCTCTAGATGGATGTACCGAGGCACAGAACATCTGCCCTCTACCAACACAAGACCGGCCCACCTCTATAACTAGATGGTACCGAAATTGTCATCCTCCGAGCATTACCGACCTTTACCGAGGGCCCTCTAGCATACAAACCACAATAATCAGATACATGACGTTATAGCGCGTAAAGATATATCTAGAAGAGGATGGTCATACCCTACTTGGGAGCGACCCACTTAGCCTTGCCGCATCCAACCTTGTTTTGGTCATTTCCGGTTGATGAGGCATGAGGTAACGATTACCTTTTACAATCACAAATCACATCACTTTGAATGCCACATGGCCATTTCCGCTGACTACTAATTGCCTTCCACAAAATACAACCCATAAGCTCATATGTCTCGAGGAGGGTGTTAAGGTAAGAGAAGTTTCCTTCTCCGCAGCCACTGATGTACGTTTGTAAAAACCAATGTACGTAATCTTTAGAAATGCAATGTCAGAAAAACATCCATGCAAGTTGTCCAGGAATGGGATAAACCGAAGGTACTTTCCTACCACATCCTGTCGAAAAATCCCTAGGATTAGTAGCGAATAGTCCTTGCATTGGATATTTCATAATGAAGAGATCACTGCTACTATACGCATATTGGGATTTTAACCCCATACGATCAACAAGCAGTCCCCTACTATGAAAATTCGGAATCTCGATATCATCACAAGCAACCTGCACAATCGTCGCATATACGTTAGTGCGAAGTGGTTTTCAGATAAACCGATCTCGGTCTCTTCGCACCAACAACGCAAAAGCGTTTCTCAACCTCATACGGAAACGAAGTCTCATAGCCTTATCTCGTCTCCAACTTTCAACTTTCTATCCTTCGGGCCAAGAAGGAAGATCGAAATACTAGAGTAATACTCTACACTACACGAGTCAACATTCTCAACACAAACGATAATCAAGCCTATACAGAAGGCTACATACTAAGTATACGACTTAATAATTCCCACATCAAGTCGAGGAACTATAATGGCCAAATTTGATAGTCGGTTTAACTATCAAAGCAAACAAACAAATATTCAGCACCATAACAATCACTAGGCCCTTTTAATTAATCTTTTATTAATTAAATCGTTTGCCAAATATTCACTTCAAATTATCTTTAAAAAGATATATTCTCAAAACCATTTCAACTTCTATATTGGAAAACATTTCCAAATACTTATTTAATAATAAGTAATTCACAAGTCAATTTATTTTCAACACTTAAAAATATTCCATATACTTAAATCAAGATTAAGCACATATTTATTTTATAAGGAAAACATTCTCTTTAAACACATTTATTCGGGTCAAAACAAATGTTGTGTAAAACATCGTTATGACAACCCAAAATCATCAGTATAGGGATTCGAAAATTAGATAGATATATAAATCCCATATACTGTACAAAAACATTTCCTTTTGAACATTATTTACTACAACAGCAGTGTTATAGTCTTTTATTTTTCTACTTTGCGAAAACGTCTGTTTCGACAATGAATGTTGAAATCAATGTATTCAATACTTAACACATTTTAAAACATCTTCTAACCATCTAACTTCATTTAAATACCACTTCCCAAAAATATCCATTTTATTTAATATATTATTCACTTTTCGAAATCGTAAATATATCTCCTTTACCCAATTCATTACTATTGCACATTTAATTAAAGGATAATCCACAGTCCAAAATCATGGATATACTTCCCTAACCAAATTTAGTACTTCTACATATTTATTAAAGGATTATCCACTGTCCAAAATCATGGATGAAATATCTTTAATAAGCTATAATAATTAACTTATCAAATTAAACTGAATTCAAATTTATAAAACAATGTTTATAAATTTCATTTATATATTATAAAAACTTCACTATATAAAATCCCTTAATTAAACGATTCCACTTATCTCTTATTTATATGCAAAAATCCAAATTATAAGTTAATTTACTTATAAATCATTTATTTACAAAATCATTCTTTTTATAACTTCTTAAATTATAACTCTTATCCACTTATAAGATTCACTTATAACCTCATTTTAACACTTACAAAACTTCTTTATAATTTCATCATTTAAATTTATAAAAATTCAATTTTATAAATTTTATATATAAGCCATTTATAATAATTAAAAAAATCTCAATTTAAACTATTTACCAAATCATTAACTCCATACTTCAAAAATCATGTTCTTATTATATTTCACAAAAATCATAATTTTTATAACATAAAAATTATAACATTTATTTACTAAAAATAAATCCATTTACTTAACAATTCAAAATTCAACAAAACATATATTTTCAAAATCGCTTTAAAATCCTTTTAAATTTGAAAATCATCACTTTAGCATTTTTAAATTAAAAAAATAGGCCCAATGCTGCAACAGCACCAAATACGTCAATCACAGCATCCAAAATATCATATATCACATGATAACAGCATATATCATAATATCGGTAAATAAATCAAAACTGATGAGGAACCCAGTTGCATCCCTCCAACCTGTCACCTGCAACAAATATACATATCAGAAATATGTGTACAATGTTCACTTCAAGGCAGACACGCGTACAAAGGGTCATCCGCTCATATACGAGAACGTATAGGGTCTCATCTGCTCCAATAGGCTGGAATATATCCAAATACCAATCAATATACATATAATATATCATATATCATCCAAACAATCATCAATCATCATAGAATAAATGTATTCTCACTTATATAAAAATATCAATGAGTCAAAAAGATTGAGTTATACTCACACTGCTTCCAATAGCAGTTATAGCGTTTTATTCTAAATAAAATTAAACAGGCGTTTAATTTTACCCAAAATTGACAATAGCTCCAATCAACTCTAAACTAGTTTTAAATTGTAGTGCTTGTTAATACGGACCCAATACAACTTGTTTCGTTAAAATCAGACCTTGTATAAAGAACTTATGGCATTTTAAAGTTTGTACGAATTTTAAATAATATAATTTACAAATTTATTTTTTTATTTCAAACCCTAGAATCATCATTGTCTTTCTTTTGTGCAAAACAACATGCATCTGTTACTTCCCTTCTTCTTTCCCCCCGCATTCTCATTTCCAAAACAACCCAAACGGCCGCCATCACCTATGAATTATCGCACGGCCCATGATCATATATGCAGCGATCGAACAACGGCGTTTTGAAGCCCCTGCTCTACTCCACCAACGACCGAAAACCGTACCCTTCCGATAACCCCCAGTGCGTGCAAACTCCCCTCGAACACGGCCACAACGTTTCAAATTCACTCAAACGAATTTCTACGCGTTTTTGCTTTGTACGGACAAACCGTAAATCCAATTGCCATGAAATTTGAAATCCTATAATAATATAACATTATGGATCCAATGAAACTGGTTTCGTTGAAAAATGGGACTGTATGAAAATGGCTATTTTCACTCATTAATTAAATATTAATATATTCAATTTCTACAAATTAACTTTTAATTCAATTTTAAAAGTTTACTAACATCATTCTAACTCAAATATAATTTAATTCATCTTCATAAATCATTTTCATTCACACTAAATCCATTTTCCAATTATTTCTGTAATTTCAAATATTAAATAAATCATTTAATTATCCAATTAAATCACTATAATTCAAATATAAGTTATCTAGCTTATAAAATTTACTTTTAAATATTTAAAATCAATTAAATATATGATTTTCAAATGACTAAAATTCTGGATTGTTACAATAACGATTATAAATAATTAAATCAGGTGCTAACGTGAGTATTCAACATTTCAGTTGTATAACTCTTAAGGTGTAAATTCGATCAACGATTAGTATCGAATAATTTGAATTTTAACATTCACATGTTACTTAGCATGTGGTGTGGCATCATGGCCAAATTTATCGCTTATTGAGCTTCGGTAAAATCTAATTTTACTGATTTAAGCATTACCTGGTAATGACAATTATTTATATCAATTGTCTTCGTCAAAACTATATCACTTTGAGCTTATTAATTTGGTAATGTTTAAAGTTCCAGTATCCTCCATATTTAATTCTATAGTCCAATCACAAAGTCTTTGGTTCAATAATAATTATTATTGTTAACCAAAATGCTCTGGCCAGAGACTTTGACTTTGACTTTACTTTAACTAGCCATGATATTAACCTCAAATAATTAAGGAGATGAATCTTCTCTTGAACAATGTTTCGCTTCAAATGCTTCGTATCAATCCAATTATAGTCGTTCGATGTACAATGTGCCACGATTTAACTATAATCAAAGTGGAGCTTCTACAATATAAATCAAGGTCAACGGTATTTTCAAGTCAAGATAACCGTGTAATATTGTCACATCGATTTTTTCTGGTTGATCTTAATTATATTAACTAATAGAAAACTAATGAGTGACTCATTCCATCGTTATCCTACTATCGGTACGTAACTCCTTAGCACCCTTAATAGCCAAGAGTAACACACTGCCCAATATTTGGAGAGTGTTATGTACTCTGGTATTAATGGATGTATCAATATCCAATCTCGCTACATCTTGATTAGGAATATTCAAAATAATATGTTTATTTTATTATGATAAATCACTCATGATTACAATGCACTATAACCACCATCAAAAAACATACCATTTATGGATTTTCTATTAAACTAAATTAATTAATTAATATATCATGTTATGTTAAATATACAGTAGAAAGAAAATTCCTTTTATTTCGAACAAGATTGATAATCGAGTCAGATATATGTAACAAATTACATAATTATCTCTTGGGCATGCCCCTAACTCTATCGTAAGGCAAGAGAATCATCATGATCAAGAGATATCATCAAGATAAGATAAGAGAGATATCATAGTTCCAATCATGAGGCTACACCAAAATAGCTACCACAGATCGAGATCTATCGCAAGTCAAAAATAAAGTTATCATCCATATAAAAAAACCCACAAAAAACATTCAGGATGCCCATGTGGCAACTTCCAGTTAATTCAGCAGTGCCACATCACTAAAAAGAGGTAACAAGCAAAATGTCTCAAGTGTCACTTTGACATTGTGCCACATCAGTAAAAAGAGGTAACAAGCAAACAATGTCAAGTGTCACTTTGACATTGTGCCATGTCAACCATATCTGACACTCCAAATTTAACATTTGCCATGTGTCAAGGACCTACCATGGTAGTTTCCCTATAAATAAGCACGTACCCTTAACTAGAAAGGAGGAATCTTTCTGATTTCCTTTTCTTTTGCATTTTCATTTTGTACTTAAGACAATTGTAAAAGCTTAAATTGGGAATTTAATGGAAATTAATTCAAACCGAAATAACTACTTTACCATTAAGAAGTCAGACCTATTTGGGTACGGACTTTATGACTACTTGACTGTTTGACTATTTGCATACCTGACTAAGGGTCAAGTTCTTTGCTCAAGTACCTTTGAATCTTCTGAATTTAGGCATTTAAGTTATGCCTAATTTTTGGCTTAACAATGGTTTTGGTAGAAAGCTTGGGATTTTCTAAAACAGAATGAGGAGAAAAGGTGCAATTTATATAGAGAGGTTAGGAAACTTAAACACTTGATAGTCTCTTCTTTCTTTTACCATTTTCGCTAATATATGTCCTTCCATATATCTGTTAGCAAATTTCTTCGCTAACCAAATATGCAAGGCAAGTCAAAGCTTGTTTGAATAAGGGCTTAAATGGCCTTATGCAAGTTTAAGCATATATGTAGGTCCAAGTTCAAGTCTAAGTCTAAAGACAAGGTATATTCATGTCCATTGTCAAAGGTCTAAGTCCAAAGATAAGTCATATGCATGTTCATTATCACAAATAGTCAATTAGGAAAGCACAAGAGCAGCATACTATGCAAAGTTGAATGTACAAGTCCTTATGTACAAAAAGTAAAAGAGTACAATCGACTCTAAAAATTCCCCAATTTGATTTAGTGTTTAAAACTTTAAAATTTTAGAAAATAGTAAGTGTGAATCGCCCCACTTTAGGTGTCGATGGGAACATATTTATAGGGATGTCAATCATGCGGAATGATTGACACATGGCATGGCTTTGAATCCAAGAGCTATGATGGCACCATCTTGATGAAAGCTCGACATCCCATCGTCGAGATTTGACATCAGTTGCTTACACAAATTCGACAACATAATCTCCCTTGTAAAAAATAAACATCTTCTACATCTTTAAAGTTTTGGTATCCCATCCTGCTTGTAAAAGCTCCAAACCCTTTGCTAGTGTTGAAGCTCGATATCATTTATTAGAAGATGGTTTATAATAGTTATTGTTGCAGAGGCTCGATAATAGTTGATGCATCATTGGCTTGTTATTCATTGAAACTCGATATCCTCCACTTACGGTTGCATGCTCGACATCCTTCAATGGTGTCCCATCTTTCCTTTGCTACATCCTTTATAACATTTGTGTTGTAAAGGCTCGACATCTCTTATTCTTACAGGTTTGTTGTAAATCGACATCTCTAAACATTTGCTTGTTCAACATCTGTTACCTGGAGATTTGACCAAGTAACAAGAGGTCGCTCGGCATTAGTGCATCGTTCAGCAACCAGCCTCGTTCGGCATAAAGCCCCGTTCGACATAGCAGAGTCGTTCGGCAGATGGCCTCATTCAGCATTCAGTCTCGACTGGCATGAACCTCATTAGGCATTCGGTCTCAACCGGCTTGAACCTCATTCGACATTCAGTCTCGATCGGCATGAAGGCTCGTTCGGCATTCATGCCTCATTCGACATTCCAGGCTCGCTCGGCGTTCATGCCTCGGCCGACATTCCAGCCTCACTCGGCATTCATGCCTCCTTCGGCATTCCAGCCTCGTTCAGCACATGGCCTCACTCGGCATAAGCATGTCGTTCGGCGTCTCCCCTCGATCGGCATCGGATCTCATTCGGCCTACACTTTTCACTCAACATACTGCCTCGTTCGGCTTGGAGACATGGCTCGGCATTTTCCGTTCGGCATTTGTGGCTTGGTACATAGAAGTCACTCATTATGGGCCGAGGTATCTTGCTGCTAGGCCCATCAGACATGTCCAACCCATCTTCGTCTATAAATAGAGGGGCATGGGCATAGTGAAATGGACCTTTTTTTTTATAACACTGGCGAGACTCTACCGCATTCAAGACTTATCCTCTTTACTTAGCAGTTGTATTCAAATAGTTGGTGTTTGAATTGTATATGTAACCAGTTGTTAAGTAAAGCAATAAAGATTAACTTCAAAGTGTACGTAGGCAATTACGCCAAACCACTATAAATCGGATGTTCTTGTTTTCTGCATTTAATTTAGCATACTGTTCTCTATTTAACTTTACTTTCTTCATTAATCTCTCTACACAATCTCTCTTAAGAGTGTTAGTGACCAATTTTGGTGCTTTCACTAAGAATCGAATTCTTAGGCCGATAGGATCTACTTTGTAGCTACTGGATTGAATAAATCCCCCGAAGGAGATCCAACCTACTCATAAGACGTCCGCTGAATCGACTCGGAGTTTCGACCGACAACTGTACTATGGGAAGACCATGTACCCGATCAGCCTCTCACAATGCGGACGTCAACGAGACTTCTAGCATGCAACAAGTTGGACCTAGCAATCAACAAGCAAATTTAGGTGCGGGGACTACCGCTCAAACTCAAACGGAAGTCGTCACCAGGACGGAGTTCAATGACTTAATGAGGGAACTCAGGGAAAGTAGAAGACAACTTGCTGAGCAGATTCTGGCCAACGCTAATCTCATGACTCAGTTGAGTCAGCAGTAGCATCAGAATGCTGGAGGTAGCCCTACTCCTTATTCTTCGTCTGATAGCTCGACCTCAGCCGATGAACCTCCTAGGCGTAGACGCCACAAGACTGAAGCTGCACAGGTAGGTGCCACTGATCGATCAACCAGGGATCAAGCACGTGAGGAGATCGGACGCCCGACACACTTAGATCCTAATGACGCTGGCCTTCAGGATGCACGTTTGGCCGATCGCTAGTAGAGGGGACATCAACCCGAGCGGTCCTGTGGAACGAAACCCAACCTTCCATCCTCCATACAAACTCTGGATTTATCGGCCATGGTCAGGCAGTTAATGAGAGAGAACCAAGGCTTGACCAACGAAGATTGGGGAGTATCTAGAAGTCATACTCCTTCACAGATACTATCCTGCAGGCCAAGTATCCCAGGAAGTTTAGTATGCCAACTATACCGGCCTACGAAGGGAAGACTGATCCAAGGCAGCATGTAATGAGGTATGAATGGATAATGGCTTCTGCCCGAGCGAATGATGCAACCAAGTGTAGGTGCTTCCCAATCACTTTATCAGGAATCGCCACTATGTGGTTTACTCGACTTCCCCCACGGTCTATATCCAGCTTTGACGAGTTGGCATTGAAATTTGTAGAACAATTCAGGATACATGCTACTCGTCCAAAGATATGATGTCCTTATCAAGTATAATCCAAGCCCCGGGAGAGACATTGAAGGCGTACTTGCAGAGATTTCACGTTGCGGCCACTAAAGTTAGCAACCCTAACGACCATGTAATTTTAATGGCGGTAATGCGGTGTGTAGATCCAGACTCGAAGTTTGTAGATTGGTTGGCAGGAAAGCCCCCAACTACGTTGGAGTGATTCTATTCGAAAGCTCATCAGTTCATAAGAAGGGAGGAAGCTCGATGGACAAGGCGAGATAAGGCACCAGGGCCTGTTCAAGAGACTGTGAAAAGTAACATCCCCGTAAAGCAATCCGGTGACAACTCAGGAAAGGTTCGAGTCAACGTCCAGAAAAAGCCTGGGCAATCTAAAGGATCTGGAGGAGGAAATCTTGGACAGAAAAGAGAAACAGGGAATGGAAGCCAAGGATTCCAACCTACAACGAATACACCCCCCTGAATATGTCTCTTGAAAATATTTATCTAGCAACCTGTAACACCTTTCAACATAGAAAGCCACGCCCAAAGGAGTCCACAGAGGAACAGAAGCGGACGGGGAAGTACTGTCGCTTCCATGAGACTAATGGGCACAATATCGAGGAGTGTAGGCACCTCCATGACGCCATAGAAAAGTTTATCAGACAGAAAAAGCTGCAGGAATTTGTTAAAACCCACAAGAGGGTAGGCAACGAACATCAGACCCCGGACGCGGGCCGGCTCCACGCCATCCGAAAGAGCCTGCCCGAACCATGGGTAGATTGATCATAAACACTATAGTCGGAGGACCTCACCCTACATATAAGAATTGGCAGGAGATGGAATGATATGCTACCTCCTTAAGGCATGCAGATTATGAACGTTGTTCGAATGTGGAAGATTAGACTCCCGCCAAACAACAACGCATGATGAAGACGATATTGTGTTTAGGAGTCGAGATGCAGACAAGGTAGAGGCTCCTACCATCGACCCGATGGTCATATCTACAACGATCAGGCCAGCATACATCAAAAGAATTTTAATTGATTGTGGAAGCTCTGTCAACATCATCTTCAAAAAGGCATATGATCAAATGAAGATGGAGACAAAAAAACTTGAAGTCATCTAAAGCTCGTATCCAAGGCTTTAATGGTGCAGCGATTGACGCGATGGGGTATGTCGAGTTACCGGTTGAGCTGGAAGAGGGTGAGCTTAAGAGAGTGTGAATCCTACCGTTCATAGTGTTTAATGTTGACTCTCTATACAATGTATTTTTGGGTCGTCCGGCCCTGGCGGAGTTTAGGGCAGCTTTGGCCCCATGGTGTTTAACATTAAAATTTCCGACAGACAAAGGAGTCGGTTTAATGCATGGTGATCAGGAGACCGATCGTGCATGTTATGTGGCAGAGCTGAGAGAGGTTCATCAGAGAGGGAAGTGAAAGGTTGACAGCTCCGTCTGCATCCAAAACACTGACAATTGACAAGTAGTGCCCGAGCCCTGGCTCAGGCAACATTCTCAGATCTATAGAGAAATAGATCCGAGAGATTATGATGGAGGACCCAGGGAAATGAATGCAGCACCGGCTGAGCTGACTGTTGACATTCCAATTAGTTGGGATGACCAGTCACGAGTTCTTAAGATTGGATGGCAACTCGAGCCGTCATTGGCGGAGGATCTTACTGATTTCCTTCGAGCGAACCTGGACGTTTTCGCTAGGACACATTCTGATATGTGCGCGATTTCTCCTGCTATTACGAGTCATATGTTGAACGTAGACCCAAAGTACGTCCCAGTAAAACAGAAACGGAGAGGCATAGACCCGGAGAGGTCCGTCGCCCTTAGAGAGCAGGTGGACAAACTCAAAGCCAACGGGTTCGTCCACGACGCCCTCTATCCTGAATAGTTATCTAACCCTGTGATAGTGAGGAAAGAGAATGTGAAGTGGCGAACTTGCATTGATTATTATGACTTAAACAAAGCATGCCCGAAGGATAGTTTCCCTCTACCTAGAATTAACCAGCTGGTTGATTCAACGGCCGGCCACGAGCTACTGTCATTTATGGATGCGTACTCGGGATACAACCAAATCCTGATGCACATTCCAGATCAAGAACACACCAGTTTTGTCATGGACGTTGGGTTATATTGCTATGTCATGATGCCCTTCGGATTAAAAAATGCGAGAGCAACTTATCAAAGTCTGGTGAACCGAATGTTTAAAGATCAGATTGGTAGAATGATGGAAGTCTATGTGGATGACATGCTCGTGAAGTCATGACAGTCAAACGACCACATTCGAGACTTAGCAGAGATGTTTGATATACTCAGGCATTATGGGATGAAATCAACCCTTTGAAGTGTTCTTTTGGCGTTGCGTCAGGAAGTTCTTAGGTTTCATTGTGAATGCGCATGGAATTGAAGCTAACTCGGAGAAGATTCAGGCTATTCGGGACATATAAGTGCCCAGAACTATAAAGCAAGTACAAAGCTTGAAGGAAAGGTGGCCGCGCTGATTCGATTCATATCCAGAGCTATGGATAAGTGCATTCCCTTCTTCGATGTGATAAAGAAAGGAAAGAGAAATTTCGAGTGGACGTCTGACTGTGAGGAAGCATTTCGAGCTTTGGTTAGGCATTTGGAAAGTCTCCTGGTGCTATCAAAACCAATTGATCATGAAATGTTGTATGTGTACCTGGATGTATCCCAACATGCTATCAGTACGGCTTTGGTTCGTGAAGAGGACCAAGTTCAAAAGCCCGTGTATTATGTCAGCAAATGTTTGATGGGGGCAGAAAGAAATCATCCCAAGATTGAGAAACTAGCTTACTTCTTGGTGATTGCATCACGCAAGCTTCGTCCATACTTCCAGGCACACTCAACCAGTGTTTACACTGATCAACCCTTGCGATAGGTACTCCAACGACCGAAAACTTCTAGAAGGATGTTAAAATGGAATATCGAGTTGAGTCAGCTCGATATTACCTACTTGACATGAAGGGCCATACAGAGGCAAGTGCTAGCAGATTTCGTTTCTGAATTCACCATGTTAGACGAATCAAACGGCCACAATGTCATACCTCCCGTTCGATGGAAGATGTACACCGACAGGGCATCTAATGATCGTTGTTCGGGGGCTGGCATAGTTCTTGTGACTCCCGAAAATAGATTAGTTTGCTACGCTTTGAAGCTCAAATTCATAGCAACAAATAACGAAGCCGAGTATGAAGCATTGATTGCTGGCTTGATACTTATCAGAGAATTGGGGGTAAGATTGGTTGAAATCTTTTGTGACTCACAACTAGAGGTGTACCAAGTTCGGGGGGACTATCAAGCAAAGGGGCAGAGACTTGCCCCATACCTGGCACGGGTTCAAGAGATGCTAGCGAATCTGGAGTATTATGATATTTCACATGTCCTGCGTGAACAAAACAAAGCAGCCGATTCATTGGCAAAATTTGCAAGCACCGGCGATGCGCAACAAATGGGATTGTTTCCCGTTGAAACCTTACATGCTCCGAGCATAAATATGATGGAGGTAGATTTCATGTTAGAAACAAAAATTGAGAAGGAATCATGGATGACTCCATTCAAGCATTACTTGTTACACGGGGTCGTACCCGAAAGAAGGAGCGACAGACGACAAGTCATTCGTAAGGCTTCGCGATATGTAATGCAAGACGGGGTAATGCATCGGAGGGGATTCTCGACCCCCTTACTCCGGTGCATAGCCCATGATGAGATAAAATGAGTCCTGAAGGAAGTCTATGAAGGGGAATGTGGTGACCATACTGGGGGGCAGACGTTAGCAAGGGCAGACGTTAGCAAAGAAAATCCTCCGCTATGGATACTATTGGCCAACTGTGAATCGGGATGCCGTAGACTATGTTAGAAGATGTGACAAATGTCAGAAATATGCAAAAATCCTGAGAGCTCCACCGACGGAACTCACACAAATGGTTAGTCCCGGGCCGTTTGCAATGTGGGGGTCGACATAGTCCGTTTCTTATCCATATCCAAAGATGGTGTGAAATACGCAATAGTTGCGGTCGATTACTTTACCAAGTAGGAAGAAGCAGAGCCTTTGGCCACTATCACCACCAAAAAGGTCATTAATTTTGTTGTACGAAATATTATATGTCGTTTTGGCCTTCCACGGACTATCATTACGGACAACGGAACTCAATTCGAAAGCAAAGAGTTCAAAGAGTTTCGCCAAAAATATGATGCTGAGAAAAAGTTTGCAGCAGTTACTCATCCGAAATCCAATGGACAAGTGGAAGCCGTGAACAAAATAATCAAGTCCATATTGTAAAAGCGTTTGGAAAATGCTAGAGGAAAGTGGGTGGATGAGCTTCCAACAGCGCTTTGGGCTTATAGAACCACCCACAAGTCTGCGACTGGCCACACCCCATTCCCATTGGCATATGGCATGGAAGCTGTTATACTCGTAGAACTTGAAGTTCTATCACATCAGGTAACTTATTATGACTCTGAGTCGAATCATGATCTTTTGCTGGAATCACTGGACTTCATTGATGAAAAGCGCGAAGAATCTAATTTAAGAGCGGCTGCATACATACACCGAGTCGCTCGATATTATAATGAAAAAGTCCAACCGAGAATCTTTGGTGTGGGCGACCTCGTTTTGAAACAAGTTTTCCCAGTTCCATCACATATGAGCCCCGCATGGGAAGGTCCATACGTCGTTGAACGGAAGCTTGGAGAAGGAACTTTCAAGCTAGCGGCCGTTGATGGTGCGACACTCCCCCAAGCCTGGAATAACGAGCATTTGCGGCATTATTATACTTAGTTTATTTCTTTCATATTTTGGTTGCAATTATTTCTAGCATGTTTTTATTCTTGGTTTGCGGCATGTAATAAGACAATTAACTTGTTTGCATTAATAAAGGCTTGAAGCCATTTTTTCCATGGATTGTTGATGTTTCTGTGTATGATAACTCTGTGACAAACAACTAAGAGGTACATTATTCAGTCTGACGTACGAACGTGCACGAGCACTAAAAATCTCCAAGTCCCCTAAGTGCGAACTGGAGTACTCCGAGTCCCCTGAATGCGGACCAGAGTATAAACGGCTAAAAATCTTCAAGTCCCCGGAGTGCGGAGTAGAGTACTCTGATTCTCTTGAGTGCGGACCAGAGTATGAACGACTCAAAATCTCCAAGTCCCCTGAGTGCGTACTGGAGTACTCTGAGTCCCCTGAGTGCGGACCAGAGTATAAACGACTCGAAATCTCCAAGTCCCCTGAGTGCGGACTAGAGTACTCCGAGTCCCCTGAGTGCGGACCAGAGTATAAACTACTCAAAATCTCCAAGTCCCCTTAGTGCGGACTGGAGAACTCTGAGTCCCCTAAGTGTGGCGGACCAGAGTATAAACGGCTAAAAATCTTCAAGTCCCCGGAGTGCGGACTAGAGTACTCTGAGTACCCTAAGTGCGGACTACAGTATGAACGACTAAAAATCCTCAAGTCCCCTGATTGCGGACTGGAGTACTTTGAGTCTCCTGAGTGCGGACCAGAGTATGAACGACTCGAAATCTCTAGGTCCCCTGAGTGCGGACTGGAGTACTCTAAATCCCCTAAGTGCGGACCAGAGTATAAACGACTCAAAATCTCCAAGTCCCCTAAGTGTGACTGGTGTACTCTAAGTCCCCTGAGTGTGGACCGTAGTATAAACGACTAAAAATCTCCAAGTCCCCTGAGTGCGGACTGGAGTACTCTGAGTCCCCTGAGTGCGGACCAGAGTATAAACGGCTTAAAAATCTTTAAGTCCCCGGAGTGCGGACTGGAGTCCATTGAATCCCGAGAGTGCGGATTGGAGTATAAATGGTTTGAATTCTTTAAGTCCCCGGAGGGCAGATCGAGACACAAATGACTTGAAGTCATCAAGTCCCTGGCGTACGGACCAAAAAATATTCTAAGTGCTTGAAGCATGGAATGCAGGATGAACAACTCTAAAGAATTTCAAAGTTGTATGGAGATAAATTGAGAAGTTTATGTAACTCACAATAGCTTGGGTTTCGGCCACAATCACACAGAAAGCTGAATAATAAAAGTCTTTTGAACGATGAAAGAACTAAGCCTTATAAGTTTCTACTACAACTCCTCCAAAATTCTGAGTCAAAAGTCTGTTTATATGGACTACGAAAATAAATAAAAATAATTACATAATCTAAACTAAATCTCGTTGAACGAAAGTAACGATTACTTCTTCGACATCTTCGACTTCTTCCCAGACGACTCCTCTCCCGTGCGTTTGCCCTTGGTATTTTTTTTTGATGGGGAGGTAACAACTGAAGAAGTACGGGGAACTTCCACTGGCCTGGACGCGCCAGGAGGATGACCTTCAACGGCTTATTCAGAGGATCGTCCATGTCCACAACTTGAGGCTCGACTTTGATTTCGACCGTTTTTTCTTTTCCTCCTCGAGCTGCTCCTTCATGCTAATTTTAGATGCATGTTCAAAGGCGCCTGTAATCTCGATTTCGTAACTCCCATCGATGGAAGAGGAAGTAACAGACTTATCCTCATCAAGCATCCCAATCACCTGAGCATCCGGGAGCCTCCCCTGCGTGCGTAGCCTTACTTGTTTTTCCCTTCACCTCCTTGGCGTCATCGCTCCTCAGAGTTGGCTAGGGGTCAGAACGTCCTGCGTAAAATCATGGAAAACAAACATTAGAATACAATGGCCTCTCGTCAAAAAACGACGACTCTTGGAATTTCAAAATGAAGTGTCACATACCAGCTTATAGCTTATTCTCAGCCGTCCGAGGGGTCTCACCCTCTAAAATGGGAGATAGAATGTGAACGCCGAGGCCAGGGTCCTCCGGGTCAAAACCGATATGTTGCTCAAATGGATCAAGTATCAGTCGATCTGCCGACTGAGTAGGAGCATGAGCTGGAGACTCGATCCCGGATGGACCGGCAATAACATCTTTCCCTTTCGATGAGGAGGAGCCTTTGCAGTAAAGAGCTTTCGCCGCAGACAGGTCTTATGGCTCGTTCCCCTTAAGGAATTCTTTTATTAAAGCATCCTCATCGACCTCCTCAGTGCCAAGTTCGACCTTCCTGATTTTAATTAAAGTCTCCCATGCCTCAGATAGGGATTCGAGGTAGCCCTCTCCCAGAAAAGCTAAGTCTCGATGCATGAGGACGTGGATGTTGAATTCTACAATCAATTGGTCGAACATGCATTTGACCTCCTCCCTACCAGCCGATTTTGCCACCTACAGGTGAGAGTCAATCTCCGTAGATGTTATTTTCTTGCCTTCTTCATGGGCTTCATCCTTTAGCATCCCGACTTTAGAAAGTTCATCATCAAGCTTCGCCTTTAGAAGTCATGTAGCAACGATGTCATCGCAATATCATTGCGAATCTTCTTGGGCAGCAGTCTTCTCTTCTCTTTCTTTGCGGAGTTGCTCCTCCGGTTCTTTGACTCAGAGACCAAATGCATCCCTTTCTTTCTACACCGAGTCCTTCTCTAAGGCTAGGTCCCCATAGTGTTGGACTGCCTCGTCAATTTTTTTATGAGTTGACTCCAGACGAGTGACGGCCTCGGTAGTATCTTTAGCGCTCTGCTGGGCGACTTCAAGCTGAGACTTGTAAGAAGCAAGCTCTTCGTCTTGAACTTTGATAATGTCTTTATCATGGATAGCCTTAAGCTTCAGGCGATCGATCTCATGCCGATGCTCTATGGAAACTTCGAAAACTTTTTCGGCTAAGTGCACGAATGCGTCGTGCTGAACATAGACGTCGTTACTGCAAGCGATAGCACCTTGCTTGACATGCCCTGGAATCTGGTGAATCGCCGGAAGGAATTTTAAGCCATCGAAGCATATCTTCGAAAAAAAGGATTTAAGCTCAGTAAGTCGCTCAGCGACCGATGGATCAGATACGGGAGCAAGAGGAGTCTGCTTGGGGACCACAGGCATTTTGTAGGGATCTCGAGATTGCTTGATACTCGATGAACTGGAGTGTTGGTCCCGAGTAGCCTAAGGCTGAGACCCCTTATGTACAGGTTTCTCTTTGCTATGCTTCGGTTGAGAAGGAGAATCACGAGGGTTGGAGGACTGACTATAAGATTTTCTTCGGTAGGACGATTCTCGGCGATGGTAGTCTCGATCACCGGAGTTGTCTCTATCTCGACACTTGTTGGAACCCGAATCTCGGCCGGATTGGTGAAAAATCGATGAACCACGAAGGCGGTCAAGTCCATGTGTACGCCCCATGTCACCTACACAGAATTTAAATAACGTCGAGTTAGATAATAGTAGAATGATGGCAGAAAGTTAAGTGAGAGGTGAAGTGCATGTGTTTGTGTGTGTCCTAGTGTTTCCCCCCGACGGACCAGTCTCTTTGCTAATAGGAGTTTTTTCTCCCTGGTTTTGGGCTTGAGCGCTTGTATCGCCGGGCGAATGAAGCTTAAGGGCCTCTATATCGTCGAAACCATAGTTGAGCAGATCTTCAGGTATGGTGAGGTTCGACAGGCCTTTCAGAGAACTTTCCAAGTGCTGCGAGGAAGCTTCTTTCTCGCTAGAACAGGAGTAACTTTAGAAGTTCCGTCGACTATTTTCTTCCTCAGCTTGTATGTCAGTTTCTTCTTCCCTTTAGAAGGGGAAGGCGTCGTTTCAATGTCATGAACTTCGACTATTGGGTCCCAAGATGGACTAACATTTTCGCCCTGTACTTCGGGTGTTTCATTTTCTTTAATCTCCCCCTCCTCTGGCGTGTCAAGGGCATTATATGCTGAGGACTCGGCCTTCTTTTTTCCTTTGCCCGAAGCAGGCCTGGGTATGGTAACACTTTGGGGGAGGCTTATCCGGCGACCTTCCGCCAGCAACCCAAATTTTGTGAGCGACTCATTCGAAATGAGAGTTCTGATGTCTCGGTCTCCGGCGAGAATGGCTCGGATAGATTCGACAACTTCGAAATATCCGGGGCTCTCGGGATGTGGGTTAATATCTGAAAAGATGGAAGAAGAGTTAAAAAAGGTACATCTTCGACCAAACATGAGTATTGGTCCAGGAAAAAGACTTGCTTCCTTCCACCAATCTCCTCGCAAAGTCGGGGGGATAGCGCACATAGAACCACTCCTATTTATATTGGGCAAAGTTGCTCCATGCCCCAGTTAAGATTTGACATTTGCTGTGCAGCTCGAGAAACATGAAAGATGGGCAATCCGACCGTCACTTGATGCGATAGATGTATCGGATATCGCCCGGAGTCGGAAGCCTAAAGAGGACACTCATGAAGAGGATGCAAGTTCCATATATGAATGCGTGGCTATTCGGTTGTAGTTGCGATTGGGCAATCTCTACATACTGCAACATGTCTCATCGAAAAGAGTTGAATGGTGGCACGCTGCCAACCCAGCACATGAATTTGTTACAGGCTGTATATCCGACTGGGGGCAAGTGAGGACGATCATGCCCCGATGGAACTAACACATCATCGAAGGGGATTCCATGGACAGAGCATATCCGACGGAGTGTACTTTCGATGATCCTTGAAGCTTGAGAATTGATTGGATCGTCTAAGAAAATTGCTGCCTCTAAAGCGTCGGAAGCCAAGTCGATAGATGCAGTCGCAGGGCTCGGTAAGTCTTAAGTAGGGGTAGTTGACGGATTTGAAGCTCCTACAACTACTTGTCGAGAGGATGGCCCAAGTCTGTCCTAGATCATAGCAGAGCTTGGTTTCCTAGACATCTCTAATGAAGATTGAATCTGACAAAGCACCTGTTTGGACTATACCTGAAAAACAATCGACATTAGACATAATAACATAAATATTCCCCCCGTGTGGTGTGTGAACTAGTGCAATCATTCAAATATACGTTCCAAGAAATGAAAAGCCACTAAGTTGGTGAAATAAGTTTAAGCTTTGAATTATCATCTTCGAAGACCGTCATTGCTGACCATCGATGAAAGCTTGTCATAAGACGGTTTATATTTTGAACTCGACATCGTCGCTGTATGTGAAAGGTTGTTAATTATTCTTAGCAAGATAAGTTCAAGTTTACATTTGCCTAAACACGGGTTTATCGGTCTGTATTTACTGATATGCTTGGTTATTTGAGTTCTTCCTTGTCCATTGTTAGATATTCAAGCATAAAATATGTGTTGAGTCAATTATGCATTAGGTTCGACTGGTGCTGCTATTGTACACAACCCTCCTACCAAACCACTTCATCGTTCGGCATTCAGCTGGTCATGCCGAACCACAATCACGCCGAGCCGCCTCGCTCGGCATTCAACCCTCAACACCAACACTCACCTACCACTCATCATCACCGTTCAACATGTGGCAAAACATGCCAAACCGCAAACATGCCGAGTCACACTGTTCGGCATGCCACTTTCCCAACTGTCCTCTTCATCGTTTGGCATAAAGGAGTCATACCGAACCACACTCATGCCGAGCCGCGTCGCTCGGCATTCTGCCCAGCTCCTACTTCTCCTCTACTTTTTCCCTCCTACATCGTTCGGCATGAGGTAATCATGCCGAGCCGTGGCCATGCCGAGCTGCATCGCTTGGCACAATAAACCTTAACTCCTATTTCACTATAGTACTTCCCCTCCATCGCTCGGCATAAGGAAGTCATGCTGAGCCACCTTTGTACGTCTTCCACCAACTTCCTCCTTCAAGCACCTCTAACATCCTCTTCTCTCTTCCGCTCCGCCTAGCCTTAAACTCCTTTAAAAAAACCCACGCTTCGCCCTTAACGCCTCCTGCTCCACGCGATTACTACCGACCTTGATTTTTTAGAGATTCATAAGTTTGAATCTTGTGCCTGATTTTCTAATCAAGGTGAAGTGTTTCAGGGAAAGGTTTCTACCTAAGAAGTGAGACGAAGACTCAGGGAGATTTTGGAGTAGGGAATGCCGTTCTAATTAGGTTCGACTGATTGGGGAAGGAAGTGAGGCAACATATGGTGTTTGAGAAGGGAAGAATAGTTAATTCTATGAAGTCTGTTAAAAGGCAAAGTTTGTAAGTCCTAGAAAGCAGTGGTAAAAGTAAAAAGGAGAATAAGAAGGAACATCGACTTATATAGAGAGAAAAGAAGTCAAAGGGACAGCAACTGGTAGAACCGGTCAAAACACCTCCCTCGCTCGGCATTAATACCGTTCAACATTTACATGTCGTTCATCATTAGTATGTCGTTCAGCATACAATGCCTCGATCGGCATTCGGAACAAGGGCTCGAAGCAAAACATGAAGGACTCGTGATTCATAGCACATCATGTTCGTGCACATGATGCACTTTGGGGGGAAAGTGTTACCTAGAGATTTGACCAAGTAACTAGAGGTCGCTCGGCATTAGTGCATCGTTCGGCAACCAGCCTCGTTCGGCATAAAGCCCCATTCGGCATAGCAGAGTCGTTCGACACATGGCCTCGTTCGGCATTCAGTCTCGACCGGCATGAACCTCGTTCGGCATTCAGTCTCGACCAACATGAACCTCGTTCAGCATTCAGTCTCGACCGGCATGAAGCCTCGTTCGGCATTCATGCCTCGTTCGGCATTCCAGCCTCGCTCGACGTTCATGCCTCGACCGACATTCCAGCCTCGCTCAACATTCATGCATCGTTCGACATTCCAGCCTCATTCATCTTTCCATCCTTGTTTGGCACATGGCCTTGCTTGGCATAAGCATGCCGTTTGACATCTCCCCTCGATCGGCATCGGATCTCGTTCAGCTTACACATTTCACTCAACATACTGCCTCATTCGGCTTGGAGACATGGCTCGGCATTTGCCGTTCAACATTTGTGGCTCGACACACAGAAGTCACTCATTATGGGCCGAGGTATCTTGCAGCTAGGCCCATCAGGGAAGTCCAACCCATCTTCGTCTATAAATAGAGGGGCAGGGGCATAGTGAAATGGACCTTTTTTCGAGAACAAGGAGGAGACTCTGCCGCATTCAAGACTCATTCAAGACTTATCCTTTTTACTTAGCAGTTGTATTCAAATAGTTGGTGTTTGGATTGTATCTGTAACCAGTTGTTAAGTAAAGCAATAAAGACTAACTTCAAAGTGGACGTAGGCAATTACGCCGAACCACTATAAAGCGAGTGTCCTTGTTTTCTGCATTTAATTTAGCATATTGTTCTCTGTTTAACTTTACTTTCTTCATTAATTTCTCTACACGGTCTCTCTTAAGTGTGTCAGTGACCAATTTTGGTGCCAACAACATCTTCATTCTCTTACAAGCTTGATGCTCTTCTTTATTGATAATGTTCGACATCACTTTCTACTTTTTAAATGCTCGACAATACTTGATGTTGTAGAGGCTCGTTACTCCTCAAAGACTCGATATCTCTTTAGTGCTTGTTAACCACTTGAACATAGACATCCTTAGATACTCGACACCTCTTTGTTATTAGATGTTCGATTTCTTTAGAGACTCGGGCTTCCCTTTGCTTGATGATTTTACCTTCTTTAAGCTTGGCATCTTTTGTTACCTTCAAAATCGACATGTCCTGTTTAGATGCTCAACATACATATATGTAGTAACATTACCCCTTCTTGTGTGGTAGAAGCATAGCATACTTTAATATAATTTCACTTTTCACATTACCACTAATTGGCATTCTGATGCTTCCAGTCTCATTCGTTCATTCGAATGAGAATCAACGCTCCCTGATGTTCTACTCTTCTTCTATAAATACCTTCCTTTTCTTCTCCCAAAATTTTCACCGCAAACTTAACAAATTAAATTGCAATTATAATTTTTCTTTTCAACCTTACAATTTCAAAAGGAAGCCTTCGATTTCTATCGTGTTCAAACTTGATTTAAGGTTCGATTTCTATTTCAGTCAATTTGAATATAGAAAAAAAGGGTTTTTGATTTTTAAACTAGGGTTCCATGAATCGAGTACTTAGAATTGCTTAGGTTTGATTGGAAATTTGAATTCAAATACTCTCATGATTTGAGCATTATTGCGTTTGAATTCTAAAGCTATTTGCAATTTTGTGTCTTTCTAAGGACTAACAGAAATTTTAGGAGAAATAGAGTTATCATGACTATCATAAAGTTGAAAATGTCTTTGAAATTCAACAATTAATTGGCTTTTTGATAATGGTTGAAGACTCGACATTTACTTAGAGAGTCGATAGCCTGCTAGAGGTTTGCAAACTAGTTATAGGCTCATCGACTAATTGTAAACTCAACAATTAGCAAAATACTTGACAACTAGTTAAAGGCTCAGTAACTAGTTATGAGCTCGCCAACTAGTTGTAAGTTCGGCAACTAGCCAGTGGCTCGATAATTAGTTATGAATCCAATAATTACTTAAAGAATCATTAACTAGTTACAAACTAGACAATTAGCTAGAGAATTGTTAGCTAGTTTCAAATTTGATAACCCTTAGACAGTTATTAACTAGTTACAAATTTGAAAACTACTTATAGTATAGTTAGCTAGTTATAAATTCTATATCTTTTATAAGTTTGACATCTAGTCATGAAAATAAAATTAATCAACTACGAACAATAGCTATTTATGAGTCTGACATCCTATTAAAAACCCAATAACTAGTTACAAGCTCGATATCTTGTTATGGACTCGATAGCTAAATATGAATTCGACATTTTTTTTATAAACTTGATAACTACTTAAGGCGCTCTAGTTACAAACTTGTTAACCATTTACAAGTTTGACATCTCGTTATAACTCGATAACTAGTTAAAGGGTCTATAATTATTTACGAACTTACTAACTATTCATGAGTTCGACATCTGGTTACCTATTTATTTAGATCTATAGTGAAAGAATTAAATTATCTTCCACATTTTCTTAAGTACTTTGGAATTTTATAAAATATATAACACTTCATTGATTTCTACATGATATTGCTTGACAAGAAAATAGTCGGTAAGGAGGGCTTTAAAACCTCTCCTATTTTAGAGAAAGGAGACTGTTGATTCATTCAACCTTCTATAACTACTTAGATAAGATAAATACTATTCTTCAATGGTTTGGCATTATCAATATGGAAACTAGGGTGTTTGGCCCATCCAAAAGGATAGACAATCCTCAAAAAGGATTCTTTTCTTTCACTCCAATTCATATTTGGCATTCAGGCTACCTTCCCTTTCCAAAAGTCCTTGTACAATTCTTGGACCACTTGGGAATTGTTGCCTAATTCTTATATATATCTACGTTGTCTTGAGATACTAGCCAGGGAAGATGACCCTCCTCACTTGATGCTAAAACCCTTCATTCATTAGCAAATCTTGTTAAAGAAGGGAAATAACCAATGGGTAGCATATATCGCCTCCTTCCTCATCCAAGGAGCTTAATCATTAATTTAATCAATAGAACCAAGGATTGGGAAAACTAGTTTTTTTATATTAAGAGCCATACCCCTAGAATCAAAGGGCCCTTCTCAACCCCTAGTAAGTCTTATTACTTTCTCTCTATTACTTATAATATATTTTGATGCTTGCTTCTAATGGCTATTCTTTTTCAGAACTTGCTTCTAAAGGGATGAATTCTTTTGTCGCTAGTACAATTAGTGCCTTGAGCCTGGCCTCTCGGATTATCGGTGATAGGCTTAAACTCCCGATCGATGTTGACCTTCGAAAGTATTCCTTGATTCTAGAGAATCATAAAGTGCTCCGGGAGTCTCTAATGATCAAGAAAGATGCTCATGGGAAGCAAGCTTTGGTTGTTGGCAACCAAAACATCTTTTCTCCATATTCTCCCATTCAGCATGATTCTTTCGGTAATTTCTTACTACGATCTGATAGAATTTTCTATACCGTCATCTTATGGTTCCTTCTTTGACTCGGGTTCAACTCTTATCGTCCCGATTGTTAAATCTAAGAAAGCTAAAGCTCATACCTCGTCCTTGGCTATGACTACCAAAGTTGCTCCCGTTGTTGACTTTATTGCTGACACCCTTAAGGCTATTAAGAGTTGCAAAAGGAAAAAGGGTTCCAGCAATATTCATAGTGTTTCAATTCCTACTCTAGTTAAAAGGGCTAAATTTGGAGAAGATTAGTCATTTGCTATTATTGTTGAGGAACCAAATGTAACGGTCTGAAATTTCATCACTTTAATTTGAAAATATTTAATTAATTTTGAATGTTCAAATAATATATTTTAAAAATAAAATAAAACTATTATAAATTAGTTTGTAAAAATATTTAGTTCCAAGAAAAATCAAAATGTGACTGGAAATTGTTTTTTGAATTTTCAACTTTTCGTTGGCTAAAATTTGTCAAAAATGTTGTAAACTTTTTTGTATAAGTATACACATTCAAAGTATAAATAAATTAGTGTATGTGGGTATGTACATAGGTATATGCATGCTTAAGTATATAAAGTAAGATATGACTTTTATGATAAAATTTAAATGGAAAAGTGTCAACTCATTAGTAAACATCCAAGTACACATTGCATTAATTCAATGATGGAACATGTTGGGTAAGCTTGTGAAAAGGGGGGAGCATGTTCTTGACACAAGGACAAGGAGGTGGATGGGATGTTGGAGCTTGATGAGGTGGCATGTCATGGTAGGAGGGTAGTGTTTATAAGGGTATAAAGATAATTCTCTTAATGTAGTTCTTCTCATTGTGATCACTTCATTTCACTTTCTAAATTCCTCCAAGTTCTCATGAACACTTTAATGGCTTCTAAAAATTCTTAAGTTCATAAATCCTAGCTGATGTGCATGTAAATGTTCATATTTTTACTTCCATATTTAATCTAAATAAACTAAATAAATGATCATACTGGGTATTTTAACATGTTTAAATCAAAATTCATATTATTTTCAAATCATCGGTTATTCATCTTCATATAGGGGAAAAATGGTCATTTTTAGACATATATTAATTTGAGAAAATTTACTGAAATTTTTTATGTTATTTTGTACCAATTAGAACTCAAATTACAAGAAGCTTCATGGAAAATATGCATGCCCAGAAGAAACAAAGGAATGAAGATGAAAATAATTCAAACCAAGTATCATGGAGGACCACACCTACGTAATTACCATGATGTACAAATTAGGAGCTAATGCATATGCTAGTGGACATTAAAGTTTCATGCACACTTAATAGAGGATTATTTCATGCTAATGGTAATTTGGTGGCTACATTTCATAATGGATGGTTTGGGTAGTTCCCAAAATAGGATTAGGGTTTCAAACATGTATAAATACCCAATATGTTCATATAATTAGGCCTCTCTTCTCTTAGTCTCTTAGCCTCATTTAGTTTAGTTTAGATGCTCACAAATAAATCAAAGCTCTCTTTTCTTTTCATGTCTACTTAGCCATTTTTCTTTTATGTAATTTCTTTTCATGCTATGTTAATTCACGCTATTTTATTTACATGCTCTTTTTCCTCTTCTGTTAGTAGCTTAGTTTCATTTCTTATGCAAGTTGATTAGTTTTTATTTCTTTTTAATTACCTCTTTTTTCATTAGCTTGCATTTTTCTTCTTATTTTTCTTTCATGTTGCATTATACATTTGTTGATACGATAACAAATATGAGAGGCTAAACTCCTTCAATTTAGGGGTAATGAAGCTCTCTAATTATGCAGATTCAACATAACTTGCTCATTTTTGATCTCTTTTTGTGCTTGATGGAAGTATTAGAATGTGTTAAATTGTCATTTTAGCTTTGAATTTGATAGCATATGTTGTGGACATCAAATGTGCTGCGCTTAGACAAACAACAAATACAAATTACCTTTTCATCTACATATGATTATGGTAATGAAGTAAATGTTAAAATCGAAATTTATTGGTCTGTATTTCTAATCAATAGTTAATAGTTCATGCTTAAAATAGATTTTATTTTCAATTTCATTGTAATTTTCATTAGAGTTAAAAAGTGATTTAGTGGGTGTGTGATAGTTTGATGGCTTATGTTGAGCTAATTAATAGCACAAATATGTCATACGTATGATAAACGCATCAATTAAATTCACTAATGTCCAAAAAAAGAGATCATAATTTTATATTGTGTTGATTTATATGATCTGAGAGTGGATTTATCTCTAAATTGCCTTTAAACTCTCATATTTTTATCCATTTACTTTTGTTCGTTTTCTACATTTACTTTTTGCTTAATATTTAATTTAATTTGACTGAATAGAATTTTTAAAATCTAAAGAATTACCTGCGGATCGACCCGTACACGTCACGTACTAAAAATGCACGTCGTGCGCTTGCGGTTATTCTTAATTAAATTCAATCGGCTATTTTCTACCTCGATAAAGAATTGGCCGGTTCAAACAAAGTTTTTGGCACCGTTGCCGGGGAATTGATTTTATTTTATTTCCTATTCTTCGAATTATTTTTGACTGGTTTTTGTGTGTTTCATTTTGTGTGTGTATTGAGTTTAAAAAAAATTGGTTGTGTGCTTGTTTTCTAGTCTATCCTCATTTGAATTTGCATATTTAAATAAAAAAGCATACGCAATTTCATAAAAAAAAATAGTTTATTGCTTTTACATCTTTACATTTACATTTGCATTTACATTTTCTTTTGTTTACAGTTAGGGAATTTTTTTTTACACAGTGCACATACTGTTCTACGCATCTGTGCACCACTATTCACATCTCCAACTGTTCCATCCTTTTGCTTTTTCTCCTGCTACAACATAACACACCCCTCTGATCAAACCAATAACTGCTGTGCACTTACAATTCTATCCAACTGCTGCCATCACAAACTGCTCATATCATTCACTCGACAACTAACATCAAACATTCATCTTCCTTCTGCTGAACTTTACCACATCACATCCCCATACCATTTGGTTTTTCATCTCCCCTACAACATTGCCGTGTACTCCATCACAGCAACTCCAGTGCACTGACCATCAATCACTGCTGTCAAAAGCCTCCGTAAAGCCATCACTACCACCCCCTGATCATCTTGCAGCCTACAACCACAGATCCTCCACCGATCACATAAAACCTATATACCTCTTCTTTAACCGACTTGCATACTATTGCATCACCAACCTCCTAACAGTTCTCATTCACTTGCTGACTTCCAACATCAATACGAACTGCTACTCATTTCCTAATCCGTTCCACCTTAAAACAAGACAGTCACTACACCATCTTGCCCACATGATCACAACTTCATGTAAAAACTTCCTCCAACTTTCACTGCATATATAAGCAATCACCCACAATCACCCATAAACACACCTGACTGTTGGAATTCTTATAGAACAAAATGAATGAAAAATACATAAAGTCCCACATCGCCTAATATACTAAGAAAGCCAAGTATATTAATAGCTTTCTCATTTGGAGGTTGGGGGCCTGGGGCTCCTAAATGTATGCTTCGTTGTGAGAAGGGAGATCATGCATCTCCACCACACGCGCGCGCCGCCGCCTTCCGTCCGACCGAACCGGGCCGGGTCGGGTTTGGGTTTGGGTCTAATATGATACTCGTATTTTTACTGCAACTGGACCGGGCTTTTTTAACAGTTGTAGGCTATACGAACGGATGCGACTGTTCATAAGCGGACGCGGATTGCTGTGGTGCGACTTATGAAGCAAGCGAGATATGTATATTATCATTCATTTAGGGGATTGTTGGAATTCCTATAGAACAAAATGAATGAAAAATACATAAAGTCCCACATCGCCTAATATATTAAGAAAGCCAAGTATACTAATAGCTTTCTCAACTGGAGCTTGGGGGCCTGGGGCTCCCAAATGTATGCTTCGTTGTGAGGAGGGAGATCATGCATCTCCACCACACGCGCGCGCGCCGCCGCCGTCCGTCCGACCGGACCGAACCTGGCCGGGTTGGGTTTGGATTTGGGTCTAATATGATACTCGTATTCTTATTGCAACTGGACCGGGCTTTTTTAACAGTTGCAGGCTATACGAATGGACGCGACTGTTCATAAGCGGACGTGGATTGCTGAGGAGGTGCGACTTCTGAAGCAAGCGGGTTGAATAGGCGCGAACAGTAGTGGGTGTGACCCGTTAGAAGCAAACAGGTGCGAGCCGATTGAAGCGGACGCGGGCGAACAGATGCGGTGCGAGCGGGTGCGACCCGACTGAAGAAGCGCGGGCGAAACAGTACCAGATGGTACGAGCGGATGAACAGATGTGACTGTACGAAGAGGTACAGACGCGATTGTTTGAGCGAACGGGTGCAGACACGACCATTCGGAAGAGATACAGACCAACTATAAATAAGAAGGAAAACTGATCACTTTCCTCACTGGTTTTAGAATCCGAATCTTCTTCTTCTCTTCTACTACTATACTCTAAATCACAGAATGATGTACTCATTACAATCTTGAGCAGAATACGTCTGTTGTATCTTGGGGGGATTTTGAAATAAAATTCTTAAGGAAATCGTTACGACGAGCCTCAGACATTACTCGGTTAGAATTCTACTCTGTTTGTATATTTATATACATTATTCTATATTCTATTCGTTATTCTAGTTATACTATTAATTCAAAATAGTATAACGCTGCTGTTGTAACTTGTTTACAACATTCATATTGTTTTAGTAATTAATACAGAGTTCCAGTGTAGTGGAAATCTGAGTTATAAACTTGTACGACGAGTTTATAATTGATTATTCTCTATTTTGGTATACTAGACAAATAACATCTAAAGAATTTTACTGTTTTCTTACTAAAACAGAGATGACAACAGTACAATTTTCAACGAATGCTACTCACAACAAAAATATGTATTCTGATTGTGCTATTAATAAAATTGAAGTTTCTTATTTGCTTGAGCATGAAATTTTACTATGGCATGATCGATTGGGACACATAAATTTTCGCAAAATGAAAAAATTATCAAACTTGGGATTAATTCCAAAATTCCAAGTAGATAAAAGCTACAAATGTAAGACATGTGTAGAAGCAAAAATGGTCAAACAACCATTTAAATCTGTTGACAGAAGCACCGAACCATTAGGTTTGGTACATACAGATTTATGTGATTTTAAATCACTACCTACACGAGGTGGGAAAAAGTATTTCATTACTTTTATTGACGATTGTACACGATATTGCTATGTATATCTTTTAAATAGTAAAGATGAAGAAATAACGGTATTTATAAAGTACAAAGCTGAGGTAGAAAATCAGTTAAATAAAAAGATCAAGATATTGAGATCTGATCGAGGTGGAGAATATGAATCACCGTTTGAATAGTTCAGTGCAGAAAATAGAATAATTCATCAAACAACATCACCATATTCGCCACAATAAAATGGTTACAATTCCATATGAGTTATGGAAAGGACACAAACCAAGTTTAAATACCTCAAAGTGTGGGGGTGCTTGGCAAAAGTTGCAGTTCCATCTCCTAAGAAAGCACTAATGAGAGTGTTGGGATATTTAAAGGAAACCACTAACTTTTCCTTACATTATGAAAAATATCCTGCAGTATTAGAAGGATATAGCGATGCAAAATGGATTGCAGATTCAGAGGAATCAAAATTCACAATTGGTTATGTCTTTACCCTTGTAGGAGCAGCAGTGTCATGGAATCTGAGTTTTCCATTTTAGCCCGAACCTGTGACGGCCATATGCATTCACTGCAATAATCAAGCAGCGCTAAGTAGAGCGAAAAACTTTGTGTATAATGGCAAATCACGATACATACTTCATCGCCATAACACAATTAGGCAGTTACTCTCTAATGGAACTATTTTCATTGATTATGTGAGAACAAATGATAACCTAGCGGGTCCATTTACTAAAGGTTTATCAAGAGAGAAAATTGACTGCGCATCGAGGGGAATGGGTTTAAAAGCCTAAACCAAAAAGAGTTATCTTATACGGAAACCTATCCTAGCGACTGGAGATCCCACGGACTAGGATCAATAGGCAAACCAGTTCTGAATAGCTCAAGACGTAATGCATTTGCATGGACATAGTCCAACTCCATTCCTATGGTGCACAACATAAATGCATGCCTACAGAAGTATTTAAAGGTTAAAACTATGTTTTTTAATGATGACCATATCTTGGAAATAACGAGTGGAGTATATGTTGGATACTCTTAATGGTTGCGATCACCTATGTTAGTGTGAGCTGGGTCAGCTCTATGAGAATATTAAAAGGCTTTTATTCTCTAAAACACTCGCAGAACCAAAATTTGTTCAGGACCAAAATTAACACAACCAAGAGATGGAGGAGAAGGGAATCAATGCTTCGTAAAGCTTATTGTCTAGATATACAATAAAGGCCGACGGTTCAAGATGAAATAAGTCACCGATTAGCCAAGTAGATCCGATAAGTTTTAACTAGGGAAAGTTCAAAGTGAAATATCTACTTATCCACGATAAAGCATTATTCCATATGTATTCTGTGATATTTCGCTTTGTGTGGGGGATATGTATATTATCATTCATGTGGGGGATTGTTGGAATTCCTATAGAACAAAATGAATGAAAAATACATGAAGTCCCACATCGCCTAATATACTAAGAAAGCCAAGTATATTAATAGCTTTCTCAAGTGGAGGTTGGGGGCCTGGGGCTCCCAAATGTATGCTTCGTTGTGAGGAAGGAGATCATGCATCTCCACCACACACGCGCGCGCCGCCGCCGTCCGTCCGACCGAACCGAACCAGGCCGGGTTGGGTTTGAGTTTGGGTCTAATATGATACTCGTATTTTTACTGCAACTGGACCGGGCTTTTTTAACAGTTGCAGGCTATACGAACGGACGCGACTGTTCATAAGCGGACGCGGATTGCCGAGGAGGTGCGACTTCTAAAGCAAGTGGGTTGAATAGGCACGAACAGTAGTGGGTGCGACCCGTTAGAAGCAAACAGGTGCAATCCGATTAAAGGGGACGCGGGCGAACAGATGCAGCGCGAGCGGGTGCGACCCGACTGAAGAAGCGCGAGCGAAACAGTACCAGATGGTACGAGCGGATGAACAAATGTGACTGTATGAAGAGGTACAGACATGGCTATTTGAGCGAACGGGTGCAGACACGACCGTTCGGAAGAGATACGGACCAACTATAAATAAGAAGGAAAACTGATCACTTTCCTCACTGGTTTTAAAATCCGAATCTTCTTCTTCTCTTCTACTCCTATACTCTAAATCACAGAGTGATATACTCATTACAATCTCGAGCAGAATACGTCTGTTGTATCTTGGGGGGATTTTGAAATAAAATTCTTAAGGAAATCGTTACGACGAGCCTCTGACATAATTCGGTTAGAATTCTACTCTGTTTGTATATTTATATACATTATTCTATATTCTATCCGTTATTCTGGTTATACTATTTATTCAAAATAGTATAACGCTGTTGTTGTAACTTGTTTACAACATTCATATTGTTTTACTAATTAATACAGAATTCCAGTGTAGTGGAAATCTGAGTTATAAACTTGTACGACGAGTTTATAATTGATTATTCTCCGTTTTGGTATACTAGACAAATAACACTGACTACACAACATATCGTTGCTTCCTTCACTGCCATAAACTCTACTAATCATCATTTCTCCCCTTCTACCTTCGGCCAACTACATTACTTCAGCATACGTCTGACCTTCCACTTCTGTCGACCATATACATACCCACCACCATCAACAGTTATTTCCTTCACTATTCCACAACTTGCTTACACAGTCGCAACACTGCTCTGTCATACACTCTGTAACTGACTATCAACCAACAGCAGCTTACATCTCCTCAACTCCAACTGCCATATTGCTTCTCTCCAATACAATCATAGAACCACCTTACTACTGCCATAACTGCACTACCAGTTCTGCCATCATCCATCTTCCACTGCATACTGCTCCTCAACTTCATTCCCCTGTCATCCATCGAACTGCCTCGTGCGAACTAAAACATATATCTTTCTCCACCAACAAGCCAATACACCAGTCACATTCACTCAGCAACCACTCTCCTTGACCCTACTGCCACAACAGTCAACCTACACAATTCCAGCAACATCTCAATTCAACAACATATGACCTTCTCAGCAACCCAGTAACCATCGCGACCTCGAATTCCCATCAATCGACCACCTCCGCCCTCAATTTCCTCGAAAGACTGCCACTGCAGAACCCATCATGACAATCGAGCCCCTATCCCCAATACCGCTGTCGTAACTCCTAATCGACCGCCATTGCGCCTCAATCTTCGCCACCACGCCATCGCAATTGACGTCGAACAAGTTTCTAAATTGAACAAGAATTCGCTAATTTGCCAATTCAACCTCTTCAACTAGTTCTCGTAAGCGACAATCACCAAACAACCGTGATTCCATCATCTCATCTAAGCAAACCTACGACCATTGAATACAAAAATTTTAATCGATTTTTTTTCTGATGTGGAAACTTTGAATTGAGGGGATTTAATCTACGAATTTGCATTTTTTGTTGGGCTAATTCTATTCCAACCCAAAATTTTGCTTTGTAGCCCCCTCCAATTAATTAAAATTATTATGATTAAATTACCCTTAAGAAATTTTCTTCTTTCTCCACTGTTAATAACAGTATGTAAGTTGGGTTAGAACAGTGCCAAAAACCCTAATTTACAAATTTCTTGAAAAAAGTTTGATTTTCAAAGCAATAATTGATGGATTTTGAAGAGAGTGATGATACACTATCGCAATCACAGTAGGTTTGTCAAGAAATCATATTTATATCAATTTTTTTTAGATTTTCTTTCCCACAGTCGCTGTTGCGAAATAGAGTGGATTGCTATTAATTCCCACCTGAATCGTACTAGGTTGAGGTAGTAATCACGCATAAGAACAGTGAGAATTTTTCAAAAACCACGTAGTCAGGAAGGAGATTTTGATCAAAACCATGCAAAGACTTGCGTGATTGGTTATAAATCCACGCAGAACATATACGTGGTTAGTTCCCAAACCACCATTTTAGGGCGTGGTTGTCAGAATCAGTTCTGCAAATTGACTTTGTCTAATTTTATTTCCATTCTTACATTTTTGTTGTGTGCTACTTCCTTTTGCAGATCGTATCATTTTCAAGTGATGAAGAAGCTTGCGTCGAAATGGTGTTGGATTATTCTAATGAGTTTACGACATATGATGTAAGAGTAATTTGAAACATTTTTTGTATAAATTAATCGTCATACTTTTCCTTGTACATTACTTACACTTCATTTTACATTTGTATTGCAGATATTTCCTTTAAGGAACAAATTAGTTGATTGGGTTCGTGATACCGGAAAATGTCTTGGTTTTGTTATCATTATTCTAAAATCAGATACAGGTGCATCAACCAAAAAGCCAACAGTTATGTTTGCTTGTGAATGAAGTGGTGTGCACAAAAAGAGAAAAGACAAAAGCCTGAAGAATCTCCGAATGACCGGGACGAAAAAATGCAACTGCCCTTTTAGACTTAGAGGTGAGAAACTTATTACTTTAGATGATTGGCAATTGCATGTTGTTAATGATGTTCATAATCATTCGAAATTAAGAAATACCGAAGGACATTCGTATATTGCTCGTCTAAATGAACATGAGACCAAGTTAGTTATTGAGATGCAGAGGAACATGGTAAAAGCAAAAGAAATTTTACACACCATCAAAAGAAATGATCCTACAGATTGTACGACAATCAAAACCATATACAATGTTATCCGAGCTCAAAACGCTATTAAAAGAGCAGGGCAATCTCAAGTTCAATATTTGCTTAGTAAATTGAAAGAGTTTGGTTATTTTGAATGGCACCGTAAAACACCTGACGGAATAGATATTATTAAAGACGTTTTTTGGGCTCATCCAACCAGTGTGGATTTTCTATGCACCTTTCCCTGAGTTATCATATTAGACTGCACATATAAGACCAATCGGTACAGAATGTCGTTACTTGAGGTTGTTGGTGTTACTTGCACCGATCTTACATTCTGTATCGCGATTGCTTACTTAGTTGTTGAAGCTGAAGAAAATTATTTATGGGCCCTAGAACGATTGAAATCTGTTTTGCTTGATTGTGAAGTGGAATTGCCATCGGTATTCATTTCTGATAGGGAAACAGCGCTAGTTAATGCTATTGGGGTTGTTTTTCCAAACTCTACTCATATGTTATGCACGTGGCACATTAAAAACAATGTTCTAACGTATATGCACAAAAAAGTGAAAGGTATGGAAGTTGAGGAGAAGAAGTCATTTTTATTTGATTGGAATGAACTTATTTGTTCAAAAAATATAGTTGTGTACAATGAAAATTTGCAATTGCTACATGAAAAGTACGCGAAGCATAGTTCACTTCTGAAGTATATTCACGAGACTTGGTTGGATACATACAAAGACCGATTTGTTCGAGCATGGACGAATGATTACAAGCATTTTGGAAAGTATACTTCTAATCGGTACTTATCTTTCATACTAATATTAATATCTATTTCAAATAGTCATATTTTTATATAATAATATTGTTGTGTCATATGCAGGGCCGAATCCGCTCATTCAAAATTGAAGAAACATTTAGCTAGTTGTCAATGTAATTTAAAACAAGCTTGGATGAAGATGCATTCATTATTGGAACTCTCATTTACCGAACTTAAAGCATCATTCGAGCAAAGTTTAACAAAAGTAAAGCACATATTTCATATACGGGAATTCGAAAATTAAGAGGCTTTATTTCTATCAAGGCACTGGATTTGATTCATTAAGAAATACAAAGAACAAAAGATGTTGGCGAGGATGAATTGCTATGTGGATGTGTTGTTCGTAGAACACATGGATTGCCTTGTGCACATGGTTTAGCACGTCTTGGGCCTGGTACCGTCATATCCCTTGAAATGATTGATGTTCATTGGACAAGACTTCATCTTGTTGAAATTAGTGGAAAGAAAGATGTTGGTGTTGTAGAAAAAATGGAGGTACTTTTAAATGATGTTAAAAAATGGATACCGCATACCAAATGCAAATTTATAAGAAGATGTTAGAAGTTGTTGAACCCCAGACGTCTGCTCTCGCATCACCGAAAAGAAAAATAAAAACATGTGGAAGAGAAAGCAAAAAAAGTGCTAAGAATTCAACTAAAAGAATGCCTTCGTCATTTGAGCTTGTACAAAATGTGTACTCCCAAAGTTCGTGTACTTCAAAAAAAGCTCGTGTCGATAAACTTCCTATTCGAAAACCAAAGAAGGTACGTAAAAGACTTGCATGTTATTTGCATACATATATTATGTAATTATTGACTTTACTTGTCACCTTATTTCCCAGTTAGAAGAACTAACCGTTGGCACGAAAACTTATTTGCCCCAAATACCGTTGGCGACGAAGGCATTTGTTACTGATATTATTGACGTCCGATCAGATGGTAACTGTGGATATAGGTGTGTCGCGGCTTTGCTTGGTAGGGGTGAATCTAGCTGGGGCCAAATTAGGCGGGATTTGTACGAAGAATTATATGAAAATCAGAGTTTATACGCTCGTGTTTTCGTTGAGCATGACAGAACTACTACACTTCTCAATAGCATTAGACACGAAGGTGAAGGGTTTGCGCCGATAGAAAAGTGGATGTCGATGCCCGATGTTGGTTGTCTCATTGCAACTAGATACAATGTTGTAGTGTTCAATATTAGTGAAAGACTCATGCTGACAATACCACCGTTGAAAGGTAAATTGCCCTCGCTGGTACACCGCACGGAAATTGGATTAGCTTTTGTAAACCAAGATCATTTTGTGCAGGTATGTAACATACATATTAACTCTGTCATTCGTAATTTTAACTTAAACTTGAACTGAAATTGTATATTCTAACTTGTAGGTGAAACTGGAGCCCAAACACTCGGTTCCACCAATTTATTCGAAATGGTTCACAACTCGTGATGTGGACGCAAGTAGATGGGAGGACGTGTTCCCGACCGAAGACAAGCGTGGGATGAAAGAAATGAATATGATGAATGGATGTAGTTGTTTTTTACTTTAATGTTGTTGACATTTGATGTGAATTTGCTGAATGGTTGTATAATTGCATTGAATGAATGAAATTGAATTATATTTTATGTTCTGGACAGATTATGGTTGTATAATTGCAGTCGAAATGGTTCACTTTTCTAGAGAGAATATTTTTTTTCCCTGTTTGAACTAACCACGTACAAATGACACTAATTCCCTGTTTGAACATGCAAAACACTATGCTCCCGATACCACTCCATATAGTCCTCAGTGCAACTCATGAAAGAATGTTGAAGTGGTATGGATCTACGGGCCTCTGCAATCACATGATTGTACCAATTCTCCCATATACTTTTTAGAAATTGATAACGCACTCGAGTGCATGTGGTTGAAGTTGAACCGCGACGTGCATTTGTTGCTACTGGAGGAATAGGAGGCATTGGAATGTTCTGAACTCTGCCAAACTATCTAAGTACTCTATCGGGATGATAAGGCTCCACAACATTAAGGTAGAGTATGCAGCCACTATACCAAGATATAGGATGAAATGGATGATACTGACGTTCGAATATGTAAGGATCAAAAATAACCTGTTCAAAGATATAATTAACACCATCATCATTATAGTCCTAATACATCGTAAAAAATTATATATATAATTACCTGCTCTATCTGAATAGTATCCAGGAATATGCGATAATCAATGACTGATGCACCACAGTCTGTAGATGGATTCCACCGAGCTGCACAGGGTAAAGTCTCGTAGTACAGATTAGTGGATGGATGAAAGCACAGAAAGTGCTCAAATATCCATGACTCTAGTAAGCAAAGGAATCCTGCAATCTGTTTCACACCCTTGCGAGTTGCTAACCCAAGCTGCCTGTATAGAAATGCGAGTGTTGCTGATCCCCAAGAATAAGTACTGACAACATCCAACTGTTTTAGTGGATCCAATAGTGAAATGTGCACATGAGACTTGCTTTTATCTGCAAACAGTGTGTTACCAAGAACGAATAGAAGATAAGCACGAGCAGCACGCCTAACTGCTCGATCTGTCCAATCATCACTAACATCTTCAAATATATCATATAATTTAGACAAACTTATTTTATGCCCAACCCTTTCATTCATTTCCAACCTAGCTTCTGCTTTGCTAATGCCAAGATTCTTCGAAACAATATTGACTGCTTGTTCCATTTCATATCCAATGCTCTGTATAGGCTTACCTACCACTGGTACATGTAATAAAGAAGCAACATCATTGAGAGTTATAGTCATCTCACCGAATGGACAATGAAAGGTATTTGTCTCAGGATACCATCGTTCTACAAAAACTGATGTTATCCCGCTTTTTGGCAAAATCGTGATACCAAAAGATCGATTGAAAACAGAGGACAGTTCGTCTCAAAGATTGGTCATACTATGCTTCATTATGGATATCGCTGAATTTTGTCCGAGTCCAGATAGAGCTACAATTGATGGGGCATGACAAGAAAGATCATAAAAGTAAGCATCTTAAATTTCAAGTCAATCTGAGTTCATACGCTCAAGTTATGATCGATTCAAATTGGAGGAAATAACCCTAAGTTCGAATCCATCAGAAGAGCATGAGTTCGAATCCATCGGCTTCCTCTTACTTCGAATCCATGGGATCACTCCACTTCGTATCCATCCCAATGGCCTTCCTTCGAATCCATCGAACGTCCTCTACCTCGAATCCCTCAAAGCAAGATACTTCGAATCCATGGGACTACCTCACTTCGTATCCTTCAGGATGAAGACCTTCGAATCCATAGGTGGAGATGTTCTTCGAATCCATAAAGCTAAAATATCTCGGATCGATGAGGCCATAGTAGTTGGAAACCCTCAAAACGAAGCACTTTGAATCCACGAAGCCACCATACTTCGACTCCATCCCATGACCTGCTTCGAATCCACCCTGTTGAGGAAGCTTCGTATCGATTAGCTATGGGATACCTTGATCGATCCGAACGAACATCTCCTCGAATCCATACCCTCGAATCCACTGAGTCGAAGCGTCTAAAACCATGGATTTGACCCAGTAAACTTGAAGAAAAAGCAGGATCAACCCGAGAAGCACGCGCCACGTCACCATTCGCACGCGCAAGCCATCGATTCGACCCTAATCTATTCGAAGGAGATCGATTCGAATGGAACGCATCAACCGAAAATGCAATCTTAAATGGATCATAACTCGAGATCTACAAGTCCAAATGCTATGAAATTTTCCCAGGAGCTTACGTACATGCTGGAGAATGTCCATACCAAATTTCACCTCGATTGGATGCTTTCTTGATCGATTCGAACTCAAGTTCGAATCGATCCCAAAGTGGGCCCGGATTTCCTGTGGCCAAGCGTGTGGGCCCCCCTCACGTGCCAGAAGCGGTCTCCCCAAATTTTAGGCGAAATATCAGCCTCCTACACCTACAAATAGAGCCCCTGGTCATTCAGAAAGGGGATCGGGGAATTCTTGGAGAAAAAGCACGCCCGACGTTGCCAGAATCACTCTATATCGTCTTCACTGCTGCTGATTTCGAATTTAAGTCTATTATCTGCTGTACTTCACTCTAGAACACTTGTAGTCTTCAAGTATTAAGCAATAAAGTGATAAAAATTCATAGTGGACGTAGGCAAATCGCCGAACCACTCTAAATTATTGTATTCCGTGAATTTACTTTTCTATGACTTCGAGTTTTTGTTAGATAATCCTCATTTTCAATTTGATTTCTTCATTTATTATCTCTTCAAAAACTTCCGAAGGGTGTTGCCCAATTTTGGTGCAAACACTTTGGTGCTTTCACTGAGAAAACCCAGCTTTTCTCCTGCTCTTTGGATCTGTCATCGATACCGGATTGAATAAATCTAAGAGAGAGATCCGGATCATCAAATCCAAGTTCCTTCCATTCTATTAAGATTTGCATAAAGTCTAGGAAAGGAATCTAACTTTCAAGATGGTTAGTACAAGAACCACCTCTAACGCTATCAATCAAGAAGAACAGGATAAACAGAATCCTGCTCCACTACCTCCATCTAATCAAAATGCTACTGGACACTCGGAACCGTCGGGTCCGGTTACCCGACAAGAGTTATAGTTGCTACTCCAAGAGCTGACCCAGAGTCGACAACAACTAGCAGAACAGCTACGTGCTAATGCCGAGCTGATCAACAAGCTGGATCACCAAAAGCGAAAGAGATCCACAAGAGACCATGCTTCTCGCTCCTTCAGCGAAAGTTCTTCATCTTCTGATTATCATAATCGATCTCCACGACCCCGGCTAGATGGGAGTCACATGCCAGCCGCTGGAGATCAACCAACACTGACCGTTGGACAACTGAGAGTTGGTCCATCAGCCAGTTTCCAAACCGGACCCTCCTCCCGAGGAGGTGTTGTCCCTCACCACACCGTTAAACACGGCAACACTAACATTGCGGCTGAACCAGGAGTCGACGCCCAAGATCAGTCGGACCTGGACCGTCGTCATAGCGGACGTACTTCTGAACCGTACGTCCCAGAGGACTATGAGCCAAGAAGGCAAGACTTGGACCGTCGACGACATCCGGTTCAACCCCAGAATATGGAACGTAATCATACTCCGGTGCAAGCCGCACAAAACGCGCAAATGCCGGATCTTTCAACTATGATACGTCAGACGATCCGTGAGAGTCAGGGATTCACAAATGACGACTAGGGAGTTTCCCGAAGTCACACTTCATTTACGGACGATATTCTTACTGCTGAACCCCCACGGCGATTCAGGATGCCAACTCTGCCTATGTACGAGGGAAACTCCGACCCCAACCAACATATTCTGAAATATGAATGGTCGATGACCACTGCCAGAGCTGACGATGCAGTGAAGTGTCGTAGTTTTCCCATATCCTTAGGGGGCATCGCTACCACGTGGTTCACTCGACTGCCACCTCGATCCATCTCTTCATTCGACCAGTTGGCCACAAAATTCGTTGAACAATTCCGCATGCACGTCGCAAGGCCCAAAGATGTCAACACTCTGTCAAGTGTCACTCAAGCTTCTGGAGAAACGCTCAGACATTATTTAGAGAGATTCCATACTGCATGTGCGGAGATCAGCAATCCAAACAATAACTCCATCCTTATGGCGTTAACTAAGGGGATCGACCCCGATTCTGAGTTTGGCATTTGGTTAGCTGGAAAACCACATGCATCGTTGGACCGTTTCCATGCCAAGGCGGCTCAATTCCTGAGAAGGGAAGACGCGAAACAGTCTAGGAAGCAAACTGATGCAGGACCAAGTACGGAAGGGATCCAAAACAATGTTGCTAGCAAACAGTCCGGTGAGAGCTCCGAAAAGGTTCAGTTGAACGTTAAAAACAAACAAGCTCGGCGAAGAGAGAGCGTGAATCAAATTAAAAAGCGAGATCAAAATCGTAGCCCGCAGCGCAAAAATCCAATGTTTGACAGTTACACTCCTCTGAATACATCACTAGAGGACTTGTATTTACAAACCTGTGATACAATTCAATATCAAAAACCTGCACCAAAACCGTCGTCAGAAAGACAAATCCAAACGGAAAAGTTTTGCAGGTTCCATGAAAGCTACGAGCACAATATGAATGAGTGTCGTCACTTACAAGATCTCGTTGAGAAATTGATCAGAGAAAAGAAGCTGGAACAGTTTGTTCGGACGCCGCAGCCGGGAGAAGCGGGCCCATCAAATCAAAGTGATGAATCCAATCAACTAATGTAGGAAGACTCCACCCCCACCGGCTGGAGGTTAGTAGTAAATGCTGTTGGAGGTATCCCTCATCCAACAAAGCGAAGCTGGGACGAGATGAAGTCATATGCCAGTCCTACTAGGCATGCGGATGCTGCATGCTGTAGAAATTTGAAAGATAGAGTTCCGATCAAACGACAGAAAGCAATGACTGACGACATCGTATTTCAGTGTGGTAACGATGACAGAATCATAGTCCCGACTACTGATCCACTAGTCATGTCAGCTCAGGTAGGCCATGTGTGGATGAAAAGGATTCTCGTTGACAGCGGAAGTTCCGTGAATATAATATTTAAGCGAGCCTATGACCAAATGAATCTGAATGCCAAAGACTTGAAACCATGCCAATCTAGTATTCGCGGCTTCGACGGGAGTGTGGCCATACCCGATGGAGAACTAGAAATGCCGATGGAGTTGGGAACTGGACAGTGTTGCAGAGTCCGGACATTGCGATTCATGGTGATGGACATAGATTCACCGTACAATGCTTTCTTAGGCCGACCAACCCTTGCTGAATTCAGGGCTGTTATCGCCCCATGGTGCCTAACCTTAAAGTTCCCCACTGAAAAAGGAGTTGGTGTTGTTATGGGAGACCAGGCCGACTTAAGAATTGTCATACTCCGAAAGCGAGTTTCCCGGTCGCACGATGTCAATGTTCAACCCCAAACCTTCAAAATTGGTGATTTCATCTACGGAAGAGTACACTCAATACCATCGCATGTGAAACCAATGTGGGAAGGGCCATGTGTGATTGAACAAAAACTCGGGGATGACCTGTTCTTGCTGTCGACATTGGGCGGTCCTATTTTGCCAAGAGCCTGGAGAAGCGAGAACCTTCGCCATTGCTACGCATGACAGGCTCTATTCAATCTATGAATACTTTACAATTTTATTTACATTCTGAAGTTTGAACTTGTAATAAGGCACTGACTTTGTCACATTTTCTTATTTCAGCAATAAATTACTATCTCTTCAAGCTAGAACTGTGATTCACCGAATGCAACGTTCAATAATCACGACGCACGAAGAGCTAAATTCCATCAAACAATGGAATTTATTCAAATAGCGAGTGACTATGATACGACCGGCCACTCACTAAGTGAAACCCTAGCTCGGGGGCAAGCCATCACATCAAAGGCTCAACAGGACCAACACACGACAGTCCTACAACTAACTCCAACTTCCCACAGTGCGAACTGGAGTATAAACATTCAATAACTCGTTCCTAGAGCGCGAACGTGCTCCAACTTCCCAGAGTGCGAATTGGAGTATAAACATTCAATAACTCGTTCCTAGAGCGCGAACGGACTCCAACTTTCTAGAGTGCGAATTGGAGTATAAACATTCAATAACTCGTTCCCAGAGCACGAACGGACTCCAACTTCCCATAGTGCGAATTGGAGTATAAACATTCGATAACTCATTCCCAGAGCGCGAACGGACTCCAACTTCCCAGAGTGCGAATTGGAGTATAAACATTCAATAACTCGTTCCCAGAGCGCGAACGGACTCCAACTTCCCAGAGTGCGAATTGGATTATAAACATTCAATAACTCGTTCCCAGAGTGCGAACGGGCTCCAACTTCCCAGAGTGCGAATTGGAGTATAAACATCCAATAAATCATTCCCAGAGTGCGAACGGACTCCAACTTCCCAGAGTGCGAATTGGAGTATAAACATCCAATAAATCGTTCCCAGAGTGCGAACGAACTCCAACTTCCCAGAGTGCGAATTGGAGTATAAACATTCAATAACTCGTTCCCAAAGTGCGAACGGACTCCAACTTCCCAGAGTGCGAATTGGAGTATAAACATCCAATAAATCGTTCCCGGAATGCGAACGGACTCCGGCTTCCCAGAGTACGAATTGGAGTATAAATATAGATTACAGATTCTCGAAGCGCGAACCGAAGCATCCATGCTAACTCCAACTTCTCAGAGCGCGAATGGAGTATAAACATAGATTACAGGTTCCCGCAGTGCGAACTCAAACATACATGCTATCTCCAAGTTCCCAGAGTGTGAATTGGAGCATAAATACCAAGTCAAAGTTCTCGGAGTGTGAACTGAAGTATCAATACTAACTCCAAGTTCCCAAAGCGTGAAGTGGAGTATAAACATCAATTCCAGGTTCCCGGAGCGCGAACCATGTTATCAACATCGATAACTCTAAAATTCCTGAAGTGCGAACCAGATTATCGATCTTAAATTATCCTAAGTCCCCAGAATGTGGACATGTGCTTAAGATTTGCAATAAGTGCGATCAAACCCCAAAATACAAACATTGTTCCCCGAAACTGGGGGGCAAAAAAGCTAAGTGTTAATCACTAACCAAAGTGATACAATATCCAAAGTTCAACCCATTCATCGGTCACAACTTGCGACCAAGATTTTCAGACTTGACAAATAAAGCAAACTCTACTTGACGGGAAAAACACCACAAGTACACCGGACTGAAAACCGAAACACTACAAACACTTAAGCACAAAAGAAATGAGAATTGAAACGAAGAAATTGAATTTTATTTCAACTAACTGTATATGAAGATTCATGTACAAGTTCTTCCAAAAAATTCCTACCAGAAGGGGGCCAAGCCTGCATCTATACATAGCCTATGAAAGGAAAATAAAAGTGACTTTCTAAGCTGCCAAAAATGCACTAGAAGGAATCATCTACTTCTTCTGCTTCGGTTTCCTCTTCAACGCGGAACCACCGGAGCCACTAGCAGTCTTCCGCTTCAACCTCGTACCCTTAGGCGGATCTTCCTCTGACGTGGGCATAATATCAATATACTCCTCCGAACTTGAACTTAAAGGAATATTCCCTTCTCGAGAAGTTGGAGGGGTCGGGTCTATCACCGGAGGAGGAACGGGCGTGCTGGTTCCGACTAGCGTGTCCCCAGAAGATGTCACCACAAGAGGAGTGGGATCAACCGCCGTCGTAGCACATTCAGAATTACCGCCGTGTGCTGCCGCTTCCATCTCCGCTTCGATTTGGGCGGGTATCTCAGCCTCACGATAGGTGGCGGTAGACTGTGACGATGCAATAGAAGCAGGCGGAAACGTGTCGAGAACAAATGGCATGTCAACAAAGGGGTCACTGTGCTGGCTCAAGAGTTCATTCGTCATCTGTTCATCGAAAGTAATTGAACCCCCCTGTGTCACCTCAGTCGGCGCGGCTATCATCGTGGCAATTGCTTCAGTAATGATGGCCTCCTGTTCTTGATGTGGCTCTTCGACTGCAGAAGGCACCATCGATGTTACTTTATTCACTGAGCAAGAAAGAAAAGAAGTGTCAGAACATGCTTCTATACAAGTACTTCCGTTCAAACACATAGTAGATTTGTGCAGAATACCTTCCTCAACTTGACTCGTAGCTGACTGAGCAGCTTCAGAAGAGTGCTCCCTGATGGGAGATAAGCGTGGCTGCTCGGGGTCGTAGCCTGGGACCAACTGTGGCTCGGTCGCTGGTGTAGGCTCCGTTCCAGATGAAGTGATCATCTCTGAACTTGTAGATGGATGCGCAACGCCAGACCCTTCACCAACTTTCAAGTGTTGGGTACCCAGCTTCTCTCTAGCGTGAGAGACCGTGAAATCGTGGAGAACCTTCTTCTCTTCATCAGTCAATATGCGGTTCTCCAACTCAAATTCATCAAAAACTTCGTCTGGATGTGATGCTTTCTCTTCTTCAACTAGTAAATTCCAGGCGTTGAACAAATGCGTCGGATAATCATCAAGCCATGTCAGATTTCTGTGCCTCGGCACATTAGCATTATAAGTGACGAGAAGTTCTTCTATCTCTGTCTCCAGCTTAGTCTCTGCTTGACGAACTTTCTCATCGACTTCGGCTTCTGTCTCGTGGACCTTCTCCAAGGCCGCATCTCTCTCTTTTTGAAATTCCACCGCCTGGTCACACGCTTCCTGTGTAGAAACGTTAGCGGTGTCTCTTTCCTTCACAATCTCTGCAATCTTGGCCTTGAGCTCATTTAGCTCTTTCATGGCCGCATCCCGCTCAGCAGCCACGATGGTATTTTGGTGGCCCATGTCTTCCACCGTAGCGTAATGTTCACGCTTCATCCTATCCATCGCTGCCTGAGCCTCATCTGCTCTTCTAAGAGCCTCAATCTCCAACTTTCAAGAAGATTCGGCCTCACTACCGAGCGCCTGAATGATGCGGTCCTTTTGACCAAGTTCTTTCTCCAACTTCTCGATCGTGGACGCTCAATCAAATGCCACTTTTGATGCTTTCTTAGCGGTCTTCGACCACTCTTGATATTGAAAGAATACGTCCGAGAGATAGTCGTGCATCATCAGAGCAACTGTCGACGGTATCCTCTTCAGATGCGGGGGAAAAACAAACCCGTCAAAGCAAATTTCAGGAAACTCCTTTCTCAGTTGAGCAAGCCTAACCGCTCCTTCCCCCGAAGTCTCCGTCAATGTCTGCTCTGTTAACGGGGAGACCGCAATTTCTGTTCGACGGTGAGTATCAGACCTCGGTGTTTGGGAAGACGCCTTAGGCCGTGAAGTTTCTAGAGGCCTCGAGACATGAACTGGAGGTGGTGCGTGAGTTCTAGGAGGTGGCGTGTGAGATCGAGACCGCCGCTTATAATCTTTTTCTCTATCAGAGCGCTCATGACTCGAGCGCCCATAGTCATAATCTCTGTCTCCTTCCCTCCTATAGGGTTCATAATATGAAGAAGACTGGCGTTCCTTACGGAGACTGCCAAGCATCGAACCTCTGCCAGACATAATATGAAGAAATCGTGTAGTGCCGTGAAGTGTGAATGTGGGTGCAACCCCCCGACCAACCAGATGTGTCAACCGCACTAGTGGGCAGAGACTTGCTCAGAACTAAAGCTTCTGAAATTTCTTCCAATCCGGCATCATGCTGCAAGGACACATCATACGAAATTGGAATATCGGCAAGCCCTTCATAAAGATTTTCAGTTCTTGAAGGAGATGTCTCCGAAATTATGACTCCGGGAGCGGATCGAGCCGTGACAACCGATTTCCATCTTCCTTTTTTAAGTTGCTTAACAACGGCAGCCTTGCCTTTTCTTTGTTCTTCGGTATCTTGAGCTACATCCGCAGATTCACCCAATGGCTCATCATCTGTATGAGTTCTCTTCGAGCCGGCCTCCTCAATTATGACAACCTTAGGTTTTCTTCGTTTGACTCGTTCTTTCGAGACGGTTCTTAAGACACCGTCAAGCATTATGCTTTGCCTCCGCTCAATCAACCCAAGGATTCTGAGATTACTATCTGTCAGTAGCAACTCAATATTCCTCTCTTCATTTGGGATTTCTTGAAATATCCGAACTATCTTTTTGAAATGCTCACCTTCAGGTCGCTGAATTACGGCTGAAAAAAGAAAAGAGATGTGAGTTCGACTTCGAATACATCGGTTCCATCGACTACCCGAAAAAATAGCAATACTTACGTCTAAATAGCCATCGTCGAGCGAACCCTGGGGGGCATCTGACATAAAACCATTCCGTCCTGAAGTAGCTTAATCTTTTCCAAGCCCCCGTGATCACTTGGCAATTTCTTACAGCCTCCAAGAATGTGAAAGATTGATTATCGGCCCGACTCTTGAAGTTAAACAAGTATCTGATCTCGATCGGAAGTGGCGGTCGATGGAGATATTCCATAAATGCAATGAACAAGCTATTGAGCGACGCGTATCCGCTCGGGTGCAGTTGAGAGGGGGCGATCCTCAGAAACGACAATGCTTCTCTTATATATTGGTTAAACGGAGGGAGTGTCCCAGCTGCGCATGCGTGGCGATTGAATGCGGTATATCCCTCCGGTGGATTGTGCGGTCTATCATTTGGCCCCGGCAGTAGCACGTCATCCAGCAACAAACCATGCCTTAAGCATATTCTTCCTAGCATGTCTACCGAAATGTTAGACGGAACAGAATCTGATGGGTTACTAATGAAGGATGTGTTAGGTAACTCATCCGGAGCAGGACGAATAACTTCAATCTCAATCTCCAGTACTTCAACCACGGGAGGGACTGAACTCTGAGTTTCTTGCGGTTGCAAACTTGAAGTTTCCATAACTAGCTAACTCACGAGAAGTCATCATTAGATGCTAAAAAGCCCGTGCATTCCCCGGTGTAAAGTGCATGTGTCGTGCAGTGCAGTACATCACTTGAATAAATTCTATGGAATAAACTATAATGTATAAACGACAAAACTCAGAAAATCAAACCGGGAATGACCGTCATCGCTGACAACCACAACCGTGCCATCCACTTGCAAACAATCGACCCAAGTTGAAGTTCGTTACATTTTTGTTAAGTTACAGTTCCATCGGCGAGCTTCGAAAGGTAGTCCAATATGCAGTTCTACGGTCAAGTTCAATCATGCAAAGTAGAAGCTCGTCGGAGCCAAGTATTTTTATGTGTGCAAAAATTCTCTAAAGTTCATTTAGTTTCAACTTGGAATCGGTCGCTGCAGTTCAAATTCGTATCGAATCGAAGAAAAATCATCAACCATGTTCGAATCGATACGCTTCGTATCGATAAATTTTGAATCGATACACTTCCTATTGATCGCATTCGACTCGATACATTTCGTATCGATCAGTTCGAAACGATGAATTTCGTATCGATCCAGGGGACGCCATGCCGTATCGATTCGAGGACACCGACTCTTCATCGATCGCTGTTCTCATATTCGTATCGATACGAAGTCACATGATTTTCTTCGATTCGAAAGCGCCGCAACTCTTTCTTCTCCAAGACAGGGCCTCGACTCCATAGCAACGCATCCATCCCCAAACTTGCTCTCGTTTGTCCAGATCTTAAAGTTATCAATACCGATCATGGAAGCAAGGAAGATGGATTAAGATCTTCGAGTTTCGTCGTTCTAAACACGATACTACCCATTAAATTACCTGATTTTAATGTTTAGGTTAGGAGAATCAAAGAACTGGATCGATTCGAAGACGTGACAAACTGCTCTCGGAAGCTTCGAGTCGATGCAAGGGCACAGAGAGGATCGAATACTCGTCTTGTTATGATTACAGCAACCAGCGGCTAAGCACATTATGCAGCAATCAATCACATCAACGCAAGGTTACAGCAATACAGGGTACGAACCTCAACAAAAGAAAGCAATGATTGTTCAGAGAGAAATTGCAGCTCTTCAAAGCACGTCGTGTTTCCACAAGACGTACTTTAGGGGGAAAATGTTATCCCGCTTTTTGGCAAAGCCGTGATACCAAAAGATCGATTGAAAATAGAGGACAGTTTGTCTCAAAGATTGGTCATACTATGCTTCATTATGGATATCGCTGAATTTTGTCTGAGTCCAGATTGAGCTACAATTGATGGGGTATGACAAGAAAGATCATAAAAGTAAGCATCTCAAATTTCAAGTCAATCCGAGTTAATACGCTCAAGTTATGATCGATTCAAATTGGAGGAAATAACCCTAAGTTTGAATCCATCAGAACAGCATGAGTTCGAATCCATCGGCTTCCTCTTACTTCGAATCCATGGGATCACTCCACTTCGTATCCATCCCAATGGCCTTCCTTCGAATCCATCGAACGTCCTCTACCTCGAATACCTCAAAGCATGATACTTCGAATCCATGGGACTACCTCACTTCGTATCCTTCAAGATGAAGACCTTCGAATCCATAGGTGGAGATGCTGTTCGAATCCATAAAGCTAAAGTATCTCGGATTGATGAGGCCATAGTAGTTCGAAACCCTCAAAACGAAGCACTTCGAATCCACAAAGCCACCATACTTCGACTCCATCCCATGACCTGTTTCGAATCCACCCTGTTGAGGAAGCTTCGTATCGATCAGCTATGGGATACCTCGATCGATCCGAACGAACATCTCCTCGAATCCATTCCCTCGAATCCACTGAGTAGAAGCGTCTAAAACCATGGATGCGACCCAGTAAACTCGGAGAAAAAGCAGGATCAACCCAAGAAGCACGTGCCATGTCACCATTCGCACGCGCAAGCCATCGATTCGACCCTAATCGATTCGAAGGAGATCGATTCGAACGAAATGCATCAACCGAAAATGCAATATTAAATCGATCGTAACTCGAGATCTACAAGTCCAAATGCTATGAAATTTTCAAAGGAGCTTACGTACACGCTGAAGAATGTCCACACCAAATTTCACCTCGATTGGATGCTTTCTTGATCGATTCAAACTCGAGTTCGAATTGATCCCAAAGTGGGCCCGGACTTCTTAAGGCCAGGCGTGTGGGCCCCCCTCACGTGTCAGAAGCGATCTCCCCGAATTTTAGGCGAAATATCAGCCTCCTACACCTATAAATAGAGCCCCTGGTCATTCAGAAAGGGGATCGGAGAATTCTTGGAGAAAAAGCACGCCCGGACGCTGCCAGAATCACTCTATATCGTCTTTACTGCTGCTGATTTCTAATTTAAATCTATTATCTGCTGTACTTCGCTCTAGAACACTTGTAGTCTTCAAGTATTAAGCAATAAAGTGATAAAACTTCATAGTGGACGTAGGCAAATTGCCGAACCACTCTAAATTATTGTCTTCCGTGCAATTTACTTTTCTGTGACTTGGAGTTTTTGTTAGATAATCCTCATTTTCAATTTGATTTGTTCATTTAAAGTCTCTTCAAAAACTTCCGAAGGGTGTTGCCCAATTTTGGTGCAAACAGCTGATACCAAATTTTTTTTAACACTCCTGTAGCAAGTGCTAACAATAGAAAACAAGCCAGACGCGTCAATGATTGCTTTGAATCTTGTAGCATTATCTGGAATCTTCCACTCGGACACCTTTTGTGCATGGTTAACACAAGTGAGCGGTGATCGTTCCTACAGGAATAAACGTTAGAATTAGTAAATGCAGAATATCAATATCGATGTTGTCGAATAATATTAGGTACATACCTGACCAATCCATATCATTGAAGCAACGTGAGTATCAAACTCTCTAATCACATCATCAATTCTCGGTCCACCTTTCTCGTTTACATCTTCCTCGCCTTCACCCTCTTTCTCGGACTCGTCATCTGTCTTGTTGTCATTACTGGTATGTGAATCATCCCCCGTGTCATCTCCATCGTCTTCAGATGAGTTTGAACCACCTTCTCCTTCCTCACCTCCCTCATCTCCGTCACCTCCCTCATCTCCCTCATTTCCCTCATCTCCTTGATCACTCTGCTCCCGGGCAACAATTTCATATGCGGTTGCATCTGTACCTTGCTGCTCCTCTACCGTATCATCTCCAGCTTCAACTACGGTGACCGCACTAGTACCTCTGGCCCTTTGCATCATTCTCCGTTTTCGTTCTGAAGCAGTCATTCGTGCTCTACCCATCTGTAATCAAGTTTAGAAAACCCATTTAGCACGACCATATTCGTAAACAATAAATAGTAGAACTTGTTTGCAAAATATATTTTTTGCTGTATACAGTTTAACATGCAGGGAAAATGCGTGGTAAAAATGCGTACCACGCATGGCCAGTGCGTGGTAAAAATGAATACCACGCCGATCATCTGCGTTGTTTTCATTTTTACCACGCACTGGCCATGCGTGGTACGCATTTTTACCACGCATTTTCCCTGCGTGGTAAACTATATACAGCAAAAAAAATGAGGCTTTTAGAAGTGTGTATGTATGTATGTAAGTATATTTGTGTATCTCCGTGTATACATATAAACATACACAAATTCATAAATGATGGTTTGTTATAGTCTATGTTTTATCACTTGATTTGTATATCTCCATGTTTGTCTAGATTAGGTTTCTTCCAGTAGTAAATCTTGCAACTTTGTAAATGATATATTGACAAAAAAAGAACTAGTGGCCACACTTAATGCATTTCTTTGTATTAAACATATTGGCCAACATGGGTTTTCGGATTTCTTGTTTGTAGTTGGCTTTTTCACTTTTGCATTTACTTTATAACAAAAATTAATGTGTACTCATTTAATGATTCTCCAATAATTGTAGACAACATATCTAGATTAATGTGTATTCATTTTAATGTGTCATATTCACCCTACTATTATCATATTTAGGATATCAGAAATGCCATAATTGAAAAATGAAATCATTTGATGATAAATTAGGTGATTCTTAACTAGATTAAAAAAATATAATTACAAATTTAGTTTAAGGAAATTTAATAATTTATTTATATAAGATTTAAAGTTACAAAATCATAAAAAAAAATTAATAATTTATTGATTATCGCATATTCCTGGATACTATTCAGATTGAGCAGGTAATTATATCTATTTTTTTACGATGTATTAGGACTATAATGATGATGATGTTAACTATAATTAGGACTATTTTTTTTTATATACAGCTTACCTCGCTGGCAAACAACGTGGTAAAAATGCTTACCCCGCAAGGTTCCAACGTGGTAGAAATGAATACCCCGCAGTTCGAAAGCGTTGTTTTCATTTTTACCACGCATTGGCCTTGCGTGGTACGCATTTTTACCACGCATTTGCCCTGCGTGGTAAACTGTATACAGCAAAAAAAAATTCACATTTCAATTCAACATTTATAACTCGCGTTTCTGTACGAACCCAAACTCCAATATAAATCATCGTTCAACATATATAACTCGCGTTTCTTCAAATCCAAACTCGAATAAATCATCGTTCAATATATATAACTCGCGTTCAAACCCTAACCCGCGTTCAATTATATAACAGAATAGAAAATTAAGGAGGATGAGGAGGAGGAGTATCGTACCTTTAGTTGCTGAGGAGGAGTCGCGACATGAAGAATGGAGAATCGCGAGTAAAAGACGGGGGAAATTGCGTACGTGAAAGTGGAAGGGTAGTATTGGAAAATAGGGGGGCTACTAATTAAAGTAAGGGGTATGCAAAAAAAATAACAAAATGGGGGGCTACAAAGCAAAAATTTTGGGTTGGAATAGAATTTGCCTTTTTGTTGTTGTGGAAGTGTTTCAGTATCGTTTTAATTTAACTGTTGTTGTTTTGAGTAGGCCGTGTGCCTCTGGGCCAGGTTTGTGATATTTCTTTTGCTTTTATTTATTTTTATTTGGCTTTTAACATTTAAGTTTTTCTCCTTTTCATCTCTTACTTAAGAAAAGGAAAAAATATTTACAAAACGAAGAATTTATTCTCATTTTAGTTTTTAGTATTTAGTTTTTCTCTTTTTCATCTCTTCATCAAAAAAAGAAGAAATTATTCTCATTTTCATTTGGTACCTGAAAAAGAACAAGTTGTTTTTTTTCCAATTGTTTTGTTTTTAATTTGTTTAAGTTTCTTCTTTGAAATATAAAAGAAACTATATATATATATATCTTGTTTTTATTTCCAGTTTGTAAAAGCAGATAAGAAAAGTTACTTGCTTCGCTTAGCTTGCCCAAAAAAATAACTACTTGCTTGCTTTTAAAATAATTTGCTAATAATTTTGCACGCTTTGGTATCTGTTTTCATCACTTGTTATTTTTCAGTGCATTGCTGATTGCTCGCATTTAAAAAAAATTCAAAAACCAAAAACAAAAAACCATTCCTAGTAGCACTGTTAATACACATTTAATTTCTACTTTGCATTTTATCCAAAAATGATAATTAATATTAACGGTCGGACATCAATAACGCTTAATCGTATATCGATAATTTTTTCTCTTTCAACAATTTATAGTCTCGACGTCTAGGCTATGGTAGAGCAATAATCAGTTATAAATATTATGGTGATTCGTAAAAATTATACTGATTTTTTCTCTGAAGGTACTTAAACATTCGGCTGCGTTGCTACAGTGACTCATGGTGCACCGATAAATCATGTCCGTTATCTGGCTGAGAATTATCTTGTTGGATTAAGACAAAGTATGACTATACAATTTTGGGTTAGGAGCTACTTAGGATAGAAAATTTGTAATTAAGCCCTTGCATTCATTTAGTTGCATTTGTTCATGAATATTTAAAAAGAAAAGGAAAAAATGTTCAAAATCCAAAATAAAATTATAAATATTTCTTAACTTAGTTTTTAAATCCTTTCATTTGAAGTTTTTAAATCAAAAATTCAAAAAAAAAAATATAAAACCTTTTGAAAAACAAAAAAATTCAAATTTCCCATTTGAAAAATAAATTCTTTTTGGTAAATATTTTTCCTTTTAAAAAAACATCTTGAAAATGTCCAAATTTTCTTACTCAACGGAATTTTTGTGAAAACCAATATAATCCATATAATTTCACAACAAATTCTTATAGATATTTTAATAACAACTATTGTATAAACAATTCAAATTGTGCGCCACAAAATTTTCAAATTGATGACCAATCCTCAAATCTTGAAAATAACATTGAAATGATTTTGACTTTACTTGAACTCTCTACACAACAAAATCAAAGGATAAATGATTTGTGTAATTCATATTTGTGCAATAACTCGAGTCAAGGATTTCAAAATTTGAATTTAATTCAAAATTCAAATGATTTCGATTATAACTCATGTCAATACAACTTCGAACTCTAAAATGAATTTCAAAGTCAAAATGAAAATGTGAACCACTTTTCAAATAATTTTAGCAATGGAAATAATCTCGACTATGATGCTAATGATAAAAAAATTTCTCAACAAGTTCAAATTGAAAATTCTCAAATTAATAATCATGAATTGGATTTTTTGAGAAAAAGGATGAAATTTACAATGAACACACGGATTTGTTGTTTGAAACATACAAAAAACAACGTGAGAAACAAAATCAAATCCCAACGTGTGACGAGTCAAATAATAATCTATCTTTTATCAAAATTGATGATTTTCCAAAAACAACTTATGAAATTGAAAATGACGATCTTAATGAAGTTGTTGAAAATGCTGTAATTGAGTTGGATTTCAATTCTTCTGAGGGTGAGAAACTCGACTTAAAATACGATCTTCCTTTTTCCGATTTTGAAAAATTGAATAAAACAACTTTGGATTTTGAAATTGATACATGCAATAAAGTTGTTGAAAATCCATCAAAGGAAGACGAATTTTTGTGAATGCAAATTTTTTTGACTTTTTGATGACGTGTTTTTGAATTTCGAATGGAAAGATTTAAATCACCATTTTGATTTTGAAATAGATAATTCTTAAGAAGTTTTCAATGATGAGTTTGAATTTCAATTTTGTGAAAATAAACTTGAATTTCAATCAATTATTTTAGTAACCCCAAAAATCATCGAAAATAAAACAACTCACTCGATTATTAATAAAATGATGTTCATTTTTTCAATTCAACATTCAACTTTGAGATCTTTTATTATTTGGTCGCTTAAGCTGTGTCTCTCATACTTGATGAGACAAATGAATTAGTCTTTGGAAGAACATTTCATTTATTCTTTTATAGTGTATTTTTTGATGTTTTGTAAATAATAATCCTTTCATATTTATGTAAATAGAGGTCGTATTTTAATTTTAATGTTATTTTTTCCTTCCACTTGGGTTGACCATGGGGTTGCATTCAAAATCAAGTGTGGGGGGAGTCTCATTTTTATTTTTATTTTTTCATGGTAATTTTTAATTTTTCATGGTTTGTTTTTACATTTTGTTTCCAAAATATTAAAAAAATATCAAATTTCTTTTAAACATTTTGATTTATTTTTAAAGAAACACTATAGGATAAATATGTGGTTTTAGTTATTAAATTGAAAATTTTGAAAATCTATTTGTCTTAAAAAAAATGAAAATAAAGTTTGATTACAAATAATAATGGTTTAACTAGTATATAGGAAGTTTCATACATGTTAAATATCCAGTATATCCTTATTGACAATCTTTGTTTAAAAAAGTGGTGATTTAAAGAAAAGAATATAACATTTTTATCTTCTAAGTTAAATGTGCTAAGATGATTTTGCAAAACTCTTTCTTCAAAAAAAAAATTATGTAAAAAAACAAAAAAATACATTTATATATGTATATTTTTTTATTAACACCTAGAGTCAAGTATTCACACTTGTGTGTACGCTCGCCATTCTCTGTACCCTTCTCACGTAAGCCCGAAAGGCAGTGCACGATCGGTACATCTGACCTCAATTTATCCGAGTTAGGTGTACGTATATAAAAATTCTTTAACCAATAAAGCATATAGTCGATAGGTATTCACACTTGTGCGTTCACTTGCCGCACTCTATATTCCGCTCACGTAAGCCTGAAAAGCGGTGCATGGATAATATATCTAACCTCTGTTTTCCGAGTTAGGCATATGTAAATATTGTTAATGTCAATAAAATTTTCAAATAAGAGAGAGTAAGCAATTGAAATCCAATCACTTTTTTTACTTATTTGATTTGACTTCTTATTCAAAAGAAATGAAAATACCACTTTGATAAACTTTGAAAATCAACTAAGGATCCATTTCATAGTTGCACTATGTTATCAATCGAAAAAACTAGCCAAACTAGAATTTAATTGTGAAGATAACTTAACTTTTGTTGGATGTTTTGACGAGTAAATGACTTAAATTTCTTGATAATAACTAGAACTTTTATTTAAATTCGTGTGAATTCAAACGTAAATTCTTCAATTGTAAATATTTTCAAAAACTTGCGTCCATATCTTTATGAATAAATCTTGCATTTTGTAAATATTTTCATATTGCATTTGGATTTTATGGATAAAATCCACTAAAAACCCTCACGGTACAACATTCGTCTTATTAGGGACATCCAAAGGTTTAACGACTTGTTGCATACGCTCAATGCAATCATGTTCCCCACGAAAACGGATTTGTCTTAGTTTTTCTTTATTCGAGGACGAATAAAAGGATAAGTGTGGGGGTATTTGATGTGCACGTAAATGTGCACATTTTTGCTTCCATATTTAATATAATTAAATTAAATAAATGATCATATTGGGTATTTTAATATGTTTAAACCAAAATTCATATTATTTTCAAATCATAATTTATTCATCTTCATACGGGGAAAAATGGTCGTTTGTGTGCATATGTTAATTTGAGAAAATTTACTGAGAAATTTTATTTTATAGGGATTTGAACTCAAATTATGAGTGGATTAATGGAAAATATGCATGCACAAGAAGAAACAAAGGAATGAAGATGGAAATAATTCAAACCATGTATCATTGAGGACCCTAATTACCTACTTACCATGATGTACAAATTAGGAGCTAATGCATATGCTAATGGCCATTAAAGTTTCATGCATACTTAAAGGAGGATTATCTCATGCTTGTGATAACTTAGTGATCACACTTCCTAACGGGTAGTTCCCAAAAATAGGATTAGGGTTTTCAAACATGTGTATATACCCCATATGTTCATGTAATTAGGCCTCTCTTCTCTTAGTATCTTAGCTTCATTAATTTATTTTAGAGGCTAACAAATAAATTAAAGCTCTCTTTTTTTTCATGCCTACTTAGCCATTTTTCTTTTATGTAATTTTTTTTTATGTTATGTTAATTCATGCTATTTTATTTACATGTTGTCTTTCCTCCTATGTTAGTAGCTTAGTTTAATTTCTTCTGCAAGTAGCCTAGTTTTTATTTCTTTTTAATCAGCTCTCTTTTTCATTAGCTTACATTTTTCTTCCTTTTTTTTTCATGTAGCATTCTACATTTTTTGATATGATAACAAATATGAGAGGCTAAACCCATTCAATTTAGGGGTAATAAAGTTATCTACTTATGTAATTTCAACATAACTTGCTCATTTTTGATCACTTTTTGTGCTTAATGAAAATATTTAAATAGGTTAAATTGTTGTTTTAGCTTTGAATTTGATAGCCTATGTTGTTGACACCAAATAGGCTATGCTTAAACAAACAACAAACACAAATTACCTCTTCACCTACATACGATTATGGTAATGAAGTGAATGTTAAAATCTAAAATTTGTTGGTCTATATTTCTAATCAATAGTTAATACGCCATGCTTAAAATAGATTTTATTTTCAATTTCATTACCATTTTCATGAGAGTTAAAAAGTGATTTATATAGTTTGATGAATTATGTTGAGCTAATTATTAGCACAAATATGCCATACTTATGATAAGAGCATCAATTAAATTAACTAACGACCAAAAAAGAGAGATCATAATTTCATGTTGTGTTGAATAGAATTTTTAAAATTTAAACAATTCTTTACGGATCGACATGTACTTTCCACATAATAAAATTGTAGGTCGTGCGCTTGCGGTTATTTTTAATTAAATTTGATCGGCTATTTTCTAACTTGATAGAGAATTGGCCGGTTTGAACACTAGATTTCTTCACTTTTAAAACTCTTAAATCCTTGTTTAATGCTTCTTCTCCCATTTCAACACTTCTTCTTCCAAAAGCAAGCTCATTCCTCCTTAAACAAAGCATGGTCGAACCTTACATACCATGGGCTGAACCCACCTTGGGCCGAACCCACCTTGGGCCTTAAGGCAACTACATTTTCACTTTTGGAGGTTAAAAGCAAGGATCTAGGTCGTGCCAAAGAAATTAGTGAAGTTTGGTTAGTTAAAATAACTCTTGGTGAGAAGACTACTCTTTTAATTAAAGTTGGTAACTTTAATTATGATGTATACTTTGGTGTTGATTCACTATTTATTGGTTGGATATGATATTGCTTTGTATGGATATACGTATGCTTGGGTATGTTATGATTTAGATTGGAAAATAGTAATTAAAGTTAAAATGTTTAGTTAGGATTAAAAGTTAGGATCTTTCTTGTTGTATATTATGATGGCATATACATATATGTTGCGTTCATGCCCTTTTGAGTTGTGTAAAATGAAAAGTTAGTATGTTGAGTTATTAGTTGCGACATCGCGATTCTTTGATTCAAAGGCTTTTTTCTAACTTATTTTATGCAAATGTTTTATAAAAGTTTTAAAAACCAAGCCTTAGTTTTACAAACTTTATTCTAAGTTTGTAGAGTAAGTTAATCATAAAGGATAGAGTTTTGAATGTGATTTGAAATACGAAACAAGATTTAACAAATTTCGGATCATATAACGTTAGTCGCTATAAACGCAATTTATAAAACGAACTTTTTTGCAAATCTAAAATTTGTTTACTCCTAAGTATCGTTTGAAAAGTGTATGCAAAACTTAATAAGTGTTAAATAAATATTATTTATTTATTTAATGATTATTTAAATAAGTAATTAAGTAAGGTAATTAGTACTTAATCATTAATTAAGTTAGAGTAATTAGTACTTAGTATTAATAAATAAGTTAATTATAATTAGTTAAATAATTAAAAAGTAAATTATTATCTAATTAATTATTTAAGGATTATTTATTATTTTAATTAATTATTAAAGATTAATCATTTCTTTATAAAAGGGTTTGATTATTAATTAATTATTGATCATGTTAAATTTAATTAAGATTTAATTAAACCTTAAATAAGATTTAATTATTTTGAATAGAGGTTTAATTTATTATTTAAGGTTTAATTGAATATTATTCAATCAATTAATTGAGATTAATTAATATTTAATTATTATTAAAAGATTAAATTATTATTTAATAATTAATTATAAATTAATTAGGGTTTAATTAATTATTTAAAAGTTAATTATTGTTTTACTTATTGATTAAAGATAAAATCATTATTATATAAAGAGTTTATATATTATTTAATTTTTAAATAAAAGTTTTAAAATTTTAAATCACTTTATTTCAATGCAACTTTTTTTAAAGGATATTTCTATACCAAAGGATTTCTTTGTCGACTATCCTTAAGTAACCCCAATTGAATATGAAATCCAGTGACATATGTTTAGCAGAATAAAACACTATTCTGCTAATTAAATTATAATTGACATTTGTTGGTAGAAGTGATCACATTTCCACCATAGTTCACCAAGTAGATTATGTTGACATCTAATAAGAAAAATAAAATCCCGTTCTGCTATTATGGTAACTTGGACATTTAGCTATATGTTGACTGGTAGTAATTGGATGATTCCTTTTACATATCTGCTTGTTATATAAATATCCATGTCATAATTGGGAAATTTAAACTGAATTAAGTGATAACAGTTATGGTCAATAAGCATTTTGAGAAATCAGTCATTTTAAATATATTTTTAAATATAGTTTTAAGGTAAAATTATTACTTATTTATAATGCTTAAAGTTTATTACCATTTTAAATATGATATTTTAAGGATAATTTAAGCAATTATTTTATTAAAGATGTTTTGAAGTAATTTAATGTAAATATTTGTTTAAAGTCGTTATTTTAAAAATGCAGTAAAGATAAATTTAATGAACAATGTTTAAGTAATAACTTGTTTATTTAAAGGTGCCCTTATTTGTCAAAGGAACTTTATTAATTAAAGTTTATTAAAGAAGTTTTGCTTTAAATAAGGATATTTACAAAAGAAGTTTATAAATGATTTTGGATACTTATAAAAAAAGTCTACAAATGATCTTGGAGATTTATTAAAAGGATTTATAGAAGTATATTATAAAAAAAATTGAGATTGGATTTCCCTTAACTGACCTTCATAATTATGGTAACGTGGAACTTTCGTTCCATGCTGAATACAGAAGAAATTGTATTTGATGTTATCTTTACGTATAATTTAAATAACTTTTGTTTAGATCATTTTAATACGATTTTAAAATAAGAAATCTTTCTTAAATGCTATGTGAATATAAGTATATTATTGTATAATTATATGGAAAAAAAATTTCGAGTTTGAAAGTGAATAGTTTTGTAAATATACTTATCCCGTTGAGATAAGTATATAAATGTTTTCCAAGTATTGAAAGAAATATAAGAGGTTTGTAAAAATAATCTTTATAAAGGTATTTTGAATTAAATATTTGTGAAAGAGATTTAATTAATGAAAGATTAATTTTAAGAGGCTTTGTGGTTTTCATGAAAAATGTTATCTATGTTTTAGATGATTGTTTGTTTGATAGATAAATAATCGACTATCATATCTTGAACTGTTTTCACTCATAAAGTATGTTGTGTCCTTTTGAGCTTCCCATTGCGGCCTCAATACTTATTGCATACTTCCAAAGAACCAGAATTAAGTTAGTTAGGAGTTACCACTTAGTTTGGCAACATTGGTTTTTAGATTTATCCAAACCACTCCAAATTAATAAAGCTCATGATGGATCGTTATGAAGTATGCTATGGAGCTATACTATTATTCGTGAGGGTGAATCCAAAATGGAAGATAGTAAATGTTGAATGTTTATTCGATCCCGTAACAACTTGTATGGATGAATGCTGGCAAGAGGTCAATGTGTATCCCTCAGGTACATTTTTCTGGTGGAATACTTTCATAAGGTAGCCCTTACCTTACCATGTTAAAATCCATTTTCTTATACGAGCCTTATAGTTTTGATTATAGAACCTAGTTAGTTTGAATGTAATTAATGCAACCATTTTAGCTATGATTCAATATTTATTTTAAACCCTAGACATTATTGTAATATCATAAGATTTCCTATGAAATATTTTGGTTATTGTAAGATAAAAAACCAGTCCGTGTTTATGTGTGGCGTTTTTCATGAGATACCTTTATCCGAAAGGTTTTTAAAACTAAATTTAGTTGAGGTATGTTTTTTCACACTAGTTTAACAAACTAATCCAGGAGTTATTTTCTTATAATGCTCGCGTTAGCTCGAGCATATTTTCCAAATTTAGCTGGATTCTTGGTAGCTTCCAAGGGACGAGCTGGATCCTCCAAGATGTATTCATGTATCTTTCGCTATTTTTGTTCGTTTTTGTCTGTATTTATCAGCAATTGTAAGGACATGTAGTTATAACTATCCAAACCGATAATAAGTCAGTGTACTCTAATGTTATGTATAATAAAGATGATTTGTAAAGATCCTGTATATATTATATATTTCTTGTCATGATGTGAGATTATGCTCTATCTTTTCATTCTTTAGCATCTAATGACCTATTTTTTGGATACTTAAATGATCAGCACATGAATACCAAGGACGTATTAAGTGTTGTCTTTAGGTGTAAGAAAGGCAGATTGTCACACCTGGTATCAAAGCTAAGGTTGAGCCAACACTTAGGCTTTGGTGGGGGCTACTCATTTCAAATAAGGCAAGCGAAGCCCTAGGATGAGTTTGAGTGTATTATATATATGAGCGCATATTTGTTAGTGCTATAAAAAAATTATTATGTTGATTTATCAACTGTGTGGCTTATGAATTCGGATCAGTATAGAAGGAACAACTGTATCGATATGAGTTTCTAAACTCTTAAACAAGGTAAACCAGCACAATACTGTTTGTTTTTTCAAAATTGGTAAATGAAATAATTTTACCTACGGTCATATTATATATATATATAAGAATTATTTGCAAAAGTAATATAGTATTTTTGATATGTTTGGTTGTTAAGGAATGATAATATTTTATTATTATCATTTTGGGAGTTTTTTAGTCATGCTCGTCCAATATGAGCATTGACTATTGTTGAATGTTTTCTATGTAACTTCCATCTTTAAAATATGGATTGCGTAAGTAGAAATTAGGGAAACATCGAAACGAACATCTTGTGAATTAAGTTTCACAATTTAACTATAAGGTGCTCTATGATATGTTGGGGTAAAAAATAGATTTCAGTATAAAGTGTTTATTAAAAGAAAATATTTCAGATGATTTCATAAAGGTTAATTTATAAATCAGGATTATTAAAAAATAATTTGCAAATAAGATGGATTTTCAGAAAATTTAAATCTTGGTGGCTTTGATAAAGTTTTTAAATGATTATTGGAAAAATAGTAGTAATTTTACTTGAAAATATTCTGGAAAAGAATTTAAAAGTAAAAATATTCTTTGGATGGTTTGGGAAATGAATTTTGATTTGTTTTGTGAAGATCAGAATAATCTTCTAAGTGGCAATCAAATGTTTGCCTAGGCGAATGTAGAATACGCTCAGTAACTTATTCCCTTTATCATTGTATGAACAGAATAAGTTCGAATCCGAATGAATCCAAAGCAAGTGGGTTAAAAACTATTTAGCTGGATGTATATATAGTATTGTTTCAAAAAAGGATTTGAGAGAAGAAGTTTTTTTTAATTTTTTATAATTTAACTAGTTTGAGTGGCTCGAAAGTGACTAAAATTGGGTGGGAGATGTGTTCGGATGATAAAGACTTCTCTTGAGTATTACCTTTCTTGGTAAAGGGATATATGATACTATTTGGTAGTACGTAGTTTCATGATATCATTTTGGGGTTACTCAGGCTATATGTATGTTTTCTAAAGGTTAAATATAAAGTATCATTTCAAAAGGATTTTTGAAATAAAGTTTGGGTATTTGGCTCCTAAATTTTCAAAATAATATGGTATTTTGATAAGAGTGGATTAACAAATGGAGTTTTAACATTGAATTAATTTAATAAGAATGTTTAAAAAATATGGTTTTACTGAGCAATGTTTTTAGGTTTTAACACCTAGGAGGTTAAAAATAATTTGATGTTATTGGACAGGCTAATAAACATCTTTACTTTAGAGGTGTCTAAGGAAAAGTAGATTCTAGGACAGAGTTTGATACCAACGTCCTACTCTTCTTCGTTACTTAACCGACAGAAGTTGAATTAGTCCACTCAGTTTTGAGACCCAAAATTATTGTGGGCCTACATTTGAATAGTTAAAAGTAAATATAATTAAAAATCAGATGTTTTATATGTACTCTTAGGATATATGAGAGTGTTATACAAGTTAATAAATTAAAATGATTTTATTGAGAGGTTTCATAAATAAGGTGTAACATTTAAATGTTTGAACCTAAGCTAGAATTTTGTGAAATGTTTTTGTAATTGTTTTGGGGAGATAGAAAGTAATTGTATAAATAAGGATCTTTAGATGAGTATGTAAGTTATATACAGATCATTTTCACTCCTTCGCTAATTCTTGATCCAAGATTCGAGTAAACGACTTAAGGTATTTAACACTGTTCCGAATGAGGACCTAACGTTCTATTTTTGATGGGGAAAGCTTGGTGAGGGTTCTTAATAAGAAACCAATATTTTCTATCATAGTATATGGCAATGTAAAGAGAATGGAGGTTTCTAATAAAGAAGCCTGATCGGAGTCCATACTAGGAAATCGAACAAGTGATGCTAGTTTGAATGTAAAGCTATATATTCGATTGAGTGATAATATCAGATTTTGCATAGGAATGTTCTACGTACATCATACGGACAGATGAAGTAACGACCAACTTTTTCGTACAGTTTAAGCAGCTAATAAACCACACATGACCCACTCAAATTGAATGGAAATGTGGATAGTTAGGGGAATTAAAGAAGGAAGAAGGCAAGAAGAAACTAAACAACACAGAATCTCATAGCGGAACGAATAATCTATAATATACAAGAAACCATTACACAAAAATGAAACGGTAATATATGTCTATATACAAACATCAATCAGAATATACTATCCTATTTCAGCCCAGATAGTTATACCAACCTGTCTTCACAATTGCTGATGAATACCAAAATAAATTCAATGGAAAAATAACCATATATGTGAATACGTCTCTTGGACTCTAGCATGTCTCCTAAAGCTCCAAATCATCCAACTAAACCTGAAAATGTGCTCAGTCTGACCCGAGCATTATAGAAAAACAACGCCCGGGTTAGTCTGATAAAACCAGCAAGAGAAACACAATCAAATGGATTCTTAAAGTTTAAATAAACCTTTTGAAACAAAGGTATTTCATAAGACTACGACACATATAAACACAGGCAGGTTTTTACCTTACGATATCCAAAACCTCTTTATAGAAAATCTAGTGATATTATAATAATGTATAAGGTGAAAATAAAAATAATCAAGTAGCTATGATGCTCGTGAGTGTACATCACAAGAATACTAGATATATAATCGAAAACTGATAAGCCACGTTAGCTAATTGTGTAGGATTTCCATGGAGGTGCCTTCAGTACTTCCTCCTGCAAAAAGACTAGAAATATCCTTTCGAAGTAGCATACATCCCTAGTGATGTACCATAGGAATAACATGTCTGGTCTCGCAAAGACCGAATGCATTGTCCAATGCATGCACAACAGCTGTAAGTAACGTCAAGGAGGAGCCGACTACACCCTATGGATTTTTCAACCCTATTGGCCATGCCTCCTACCTTTAATTTTATTCCTTAGTATTGGTGAGGCTACGTCCCGCATTCCAGCTCATGCACCGCCACCAAAATAGATCATGAAATCCCACATGGATTCTGATACCCCTACAGGTCTCGAAATTACATATGGATTCCCATATCTAAAAATGATCATGGAATCACGCACAGATTCCCATACCCCAATGGGTCTCGGAACAACACATGCATTCCAACATCTCAATATACCATGAAACACCTCCATAGAACCTGGCGCTAGTCATCTCTTATGAGTACACTCTTCCACTTCCTTGGAGCTCCAAGAACCAATCGTCGATTTTCCAAAATGCTCAATACCGATTCTTTAGGAAATAATCAGACAAAACATAGGAGCGGGGATCACCCCCGAACCATTTAAGTGGACGGATCGCCTTATCATTTGTTCTAGAAGAACAAAACGAGTTTATACGTACTGTATAGCACCACCGACAGTAGCTGTATCATATATTTCTCATATTTATCCCTGATATTTCTAGAGTTAAAATCCTTCGGTGTTAAGTACGGAATATTTCCGTGCCACTAAAAATTAAGAAGGATAACATATTTAAGCCAAGATTTGATAGTCGATTATTTAACTGTCAAATAAACAAGTATTCAAACAAAGATTTCATTTCCCATAGAAATCACTAAGCCTCTCCAAAATTAATCTTTCATTTCTTAAAATCACTTTTCAAATACTTAGGAATCACTTCCATATACTTATCTCAATAGGATAAGTATATTCATATAATACAATATTTTCGATACTTAGAAAATATACCCATATACTTATCTTAATGGTATAAGTATATTCACAAACCCTTTAACTTTTAAAACTTGGAATCTTTTTAAAATAGATGTGGAAAGTACAGTTTGATACCAATCAAGCATTGTAGTTTACTCAATGGTTACATCGCTATCCCAGCGAATCCGTAGTAAAATGTAGGCAATCCCGACCCCTGGAATTACGCCACGAAAATCAATCATTTCTATCCAAATCTCTTTATCTTATAAATATCTTCAAATCTATTTGTAAAGCTTCTTTATAAATCACCAATCTATTTATAAACATCCTTTATAAATCTCAAAATTCCATTTATAAAACTTCTCCTTTTCAGATCTGTAAAACTCATTTATAATCCTTTTACAGATATCTAGTATCATTTATAAAATTATTCCCATCTTTAGACAAACTTATTTAATAAACTCTTTGAGTTGGTAAGGTTCTCTTGATAAACTATAAATTATTTAAAATAACTTTAAATAACTTTAAATAATAAGTTATTATTTAAACATCCTTCTATTTCACTTAGATTAAATCTCATTTAAAATAATAACTTTAAAATCTCATTAATAATAATATATTAAATAAATTTTAAACACTATTATTGTATTAATAAGTTAACTTCAAAACAATATTAATATAATAATTAATTTACTTTAAAACGTTGTGAATGAAATAATCAAATACTTTTAACTAAATTTAATATGATAATTAATTAACCTATAAATATAATTAAATAAATTAAATAACTTTAATTGACAATTAAAGTATAGTTAAATCACTTTTAAATAAATAATTAAAATACACTAAAGCATATTTAAACAATTAAATAACTTTAACATCAATATTCTTAAATAACTTTAATGGATAACTTTAATAGCCATATTAATAAAGTAATTAGCTTTGAATCATTATTAAAGACAATTATCAATTATCTTTGAAACATTATTAATAAATAGTTATTACTTTTTTAAAATCTTATTACTGTACAATAATTATCTTTAAAACCTTATAAATAATAATTATTCTCAAAATAACTTTCAAATCTGTAACTAACTTTCAAACTTGAGAGAGGCTTAACGATATCAATGGTACTTAAATAGGCTACCATATCATTCAATTTCACTTCCCAAGTTAATAATTGGTATTCACATAAGCAACGACTGTTCAAATAAGTTCAATACTTAACCATCATGGTTAACATACCATTTATTCAAAGTGGCGTATCAATTAACGATATGTAATTAGATGTTCAAATCTGTAAAACAACAGAATGGGGATTTATTTCTTCTGATTAAATGACCAATTAATTTTATTAGCAGAATGATGTTTTACTCCACTAACAGGTGCCCAAATTATTCTATTCAATTTATTTTATAGCAGGGTGTTTTTTTGGACAAACAAATAACATCCATCAGGTGTAATTAATTTAGCTACGTAGATATTCAATTTGACGCAGTTATAATTAGTCGGTATTAATTTATCATTAAATTAAATTACACTAAGACCAACTACTATTTACGTCAAGACATAGTGCTTGTCAGTATGAACACAACGAAAAATTGGTGGTTAAATCGGATTCCAAATGAGTGAGATATTCTATTTTAAAATCAACATATTTAACTAATATTTAAACAAATAAACAAATGTAATTAGATTATCACATCCTGTCATAATTGGGCCAAGCCCAATGCCACGCAACCCGCACCCACACGCTGCACCCCCATCTTTCCCATATCTCTTCCAGTAAACGTTCCTCCCCCATGCATGTGCACGTGCACATGCATTTCACTTCACCGCTTGACCAATTGGACCAGCCATCACCTTGTCGTCCGACTGCACCGCCTTGCCACCGCTCTAGCTGCCATCCCCGAAATCCGACCATGAAGACCCAAAAGAAATCTGGCCTAAACCCCAAAAAGTATCAACACTTTTCGATGCCAAACTCAACCAAATTTCACCGCAACATAGGCCTCTCGTTCACGAACACTACGCCGAGCTCCAATTCGTCAATTGATGCTTGAATCGAAACCCTAGTCTTCGACCATAGTTGATCATCGTCACGAAATTGTACCGAAACCCTAGTCAAGGTATTTCTCATTCTATCCTTGATGGAATTATTATGTTTCATGATCTTCCTATTCGAGTTCTTTTTGACACTGGTGCATCCCTCTCTTTTATATCAAAAGAATTTGTTGATACTTTTTCTTTAAATATTATGAGCTTGATGACTTCATTGAGAATTGCAAATCCGGTTGTGGATCTGCAACACTTAGTTTACTCTGTAATGATGTCGAGATTATTTTATGTGGTTATTCTTTCCAAGCCGATTTGCATGTTGTGCGTTACTTAGGCTTCGGAATGATTTTGGGAATGGATTGGCTTAACCATTATGAATCCCACATCTTATGTCCTGAGAGGACTATACATCTTCGACATCCTCAATCTGTTAAGCAGATTTCTATTGTTCTTAAAGATTCAGATTCTAATTCGGTGGCATCCTTATATTCTCTAAACCCTCAGGATGACGATAATGATGATGAGGAAGATGTCATTTCTCTCATTCACGTTGTTCGTGAATTTCCCGACGTATTTGAGCCCATTTTAGGATTTCCCCCTAAGCGAGCAATCGCGTTTAGAATTAATCTAATTCCTAGAGCTCTACCTATAACTCGTCCTCCTTATCGTATGTCCAATAAGAAAAATGAGGAGATGCGTAAACAATTATCTGAATTGAAAATAAAGCAGTTTATTCGTTCTAGTTCCTCTCCTTGGGGAGCTTCGGCTATTTTTGTGAAGAAATCCGATGGTACACTTAGACTTTGCATTGTCTACCACATGCTTAATGATCTCACCATTAAGAATAAATATCCCTTACCTCGGATTGATGATCTGTTTGATCAACTTAGTGGTGCTAGAGTCTTTTCACAGTTAGACTTAGCAACCGGTTTTTATCAGCTTCGTATTGTAGAGGATAGCATTCCTTTGACATCATTCCATACTCGTTATGGATCTTATGAATGGCTTGTTATGCCATTTGGTTTAACAAATGCTACAGCTTATTTCGTTGACCTTATGAATCGTGTTTTCAAAGACTTCCTCGATCGATTTGTTCTCATCTTTATAGATGATATTCTTGTTTATTCTAGAACCGAGGAAGAGCATGAAAAGCATCTTCGGATTGTGTTGGTTAGGAGCAATCAATTGAAAGCAAAATTTTCTAAGTGCCACTTTTGGCAATCTCGTGTGATATTTTTAGGACATTTCATTTCTGAATTCGAAATTTCCATGGATCCTTCAAAGATTGAAGCGATTCAAAATTGGAAGAGACCGAAGAGTGTGTCGGAAACCCGTAGTTTCCTTGGATTGGCAGGCTATTACCGTCATTTCATAGAAGACTTTTCTAAAATTTCCGTGCCTCTTACTAGTATGACAAAGAAGGGAGTTAAGTACATTTGGTCTGACAAATGTGAAGCTTCTTTTCAGAAATTAAAAAAACTTCTTTCCGATGCTCCTATTCTTGTGATTCCCGAAGGGAAGCAAGACTTTATTGTTTATACTGATGTTAGTCGCGTTGTTTTGGAAGCCGTTCTTATGCAAAAGGAGCGTGTGATTGCTTATGCTTCTGGGCAATTAAAGCCTGCCGAGACTAGATATGCCACTCATGATTTAGAGCTCGCGGCCACTGTTTTCGCCCTTAGAATTTGGCGCCGTTATCTTTTGGGAGAGAAATTTGTTCTCTATACCGATCATAAATCTTTGAACTATTTATTTTCTCAAAAGGAACTTAATTTGCATCAAAAACGTTGGCTCGATTTCCTTGCATCTTATGATCTTTATATTCTTTATACTCTCAGAAAGGGAAATCTTGTTGCCGATGCCCTTAGTCGTAGACAACAAGCAGTTGTTTCTATGATGTTATCCGAATGAAATGATCTCGAGACTTTGTCTACATGTGAGAATCGTGATCGTGAACCCAACTCATGTTCATCTATTGTTTTATGTAGCCTTGAAGCTCATCCATCTCTTTTAGACCGTATTCTTGATGCTTAAAGGCATGATCCCGAATTGGCTCATCGTAGCCAAAATTGTCGGGATAGTAATATTGATGGTTTGAAAGACTTTGAAATCGATGCTCGTGGCGGCATTCATAAATTTGGTAGACTATTCGTGCCAAATATTATTGATATTCGTAAAGACATTTTTGAAGATTCTCATCGTTCTAAATTTACCATTCATCTCGAAAGTAGTAAAATGTACATGGATATGAAGCGACTTTATTATTGGGATGGAATGAAATCTGATATTGCTAACTTCGTTAAGCGTTGCATGACTTGCCAAATCGTTAAGGCCAAGCATCAAAGGCCCAGCGGGTTATTGCAACCTTTGGACATTACAGTTTGGAAGTAGGATCAGGTCTCCATGGACTTTGTTGACGGTTTTTCCCGTTCTCATTCTGGCCATGACAGTTTATGGGTGATTATGGATAGAATTACAAAATCTGCCCATTTTATTCCCATTCGGTTTAATCGGACCATACCTCTTTTGGTCAAACTTTATGTTAAAGAAATTGTTAAATTGCATGGAGTTCCTACTTCTATTGTTAGCAATTGTGATCCGTTATTTACTAGTGAATTTTGGAAGAGTCTTCAAAAAGCTTTGGGAACGAAGCTTAATTTTAGCACCGCTTATCATCCTCAGTCCGATGGACAAACCGATCGTGTGAATCAAACTCTTGAAGATCTTCTTTGTGCGTGTGTTCTTGATTTTGGTGGAAGTTGGAAAGATCATATTTCTCTTGTTGAGTTTTCCTATAATAATAGCTTCCAATCTAGTATTAGTATGGCACCTTCTGAGGCACTCTACGGAAGGCCATGCTGATCTCCTTCTTGTTGGCTTGAAGCCGGTGAGAAGCTAGTTTTAGGTCCAGATTTTATTCGTGATTCCACAGAAAAGATTGACCTTATTCGTCATAGGATGAAAGAAGCTCAAAGTAGACAAAAATCCTATGCCGATAATCGAAGAAGGAATTTGGAATTTTCTGTGGGAGATTTGGTGTTTATTCGTGTTTCACCTATGAAGGGTGCTGTGTGTTTCAGTCGATCGGGAAAATTAGCACCTAGATATATTGGTCCATTTCGCATCACCGACCGCATTGGTTCCGTGGCTTATCGCCTTTTATTACCGGCTCAATTTTCTGCTATTCATGACGTATTCCACATCTCTCAACTATGGAAATGCCTTGGGGATTCAGATTCTATCCTTGAGCCCAGTGTTATTGAAGAAGTTGCAGTGTCGCCTAATTTGACTTATGAGCAACATCCTATTTGTATCATTGCTTTGGAGGTTAAACGTCTTCGTAATAAAGATGTCCCGTTTGTGAAAGTTCAATCGTCCTCAAATCCTAAGGATTTTTCTTGGGAATCCAAAGAATTCATCGACCAAACACATTCCGACTTACTCTCTCGAGCTCTTAAAGGTGAACTTCTTATTTCAAATTTTCTTTTGTGTTGATATGCTTTTATGGTTGTTACTCTTTGTTTTCAAATTTGCGACCTTTTTAAGTATAAACATCGATATGTTTGGAGTTGAGTAGAATTTTGATATTTTCATTTAGGGCTTTGGGTTTGGGTTTCAGCCCACTAACCTAACAAATAACCCAACTCCACTCCTCTTCATTCATTCCACTCCTCATTTCCTAACACTCTCAAGCTAAGGTAAAAATGGAGTAGATAAGAGGAAATTAAAATTCCTAATCCCTAATTCTCTTAGAATTTATCAACTTCAAGCCAGAAATCAAGGAGAAGCTTAGGTAAGCATCATCTTCATCTTATCCATCTCAATCCCTCTTCAATTTTCAGAAATTCCTATAACCTAACTTAGGAAAACTTCACCTTTGATAATAGATTGAAGATTCTAGAGATGTTATTGAAGAGAGATCAATCTTTGCTTGTTCTAGAGCTCCTCATTTGTGTTTGGGGGTTAAAACGTGAGTTTTTGAACTCACATCTATGTCTATATCTTTGATAGCTGTTAGGTAGTAATTCCTAACATCTATTCCTTGTCAATTTGACTGTGAATTGAATTGGTTTAATGAATATTTCAATTTTGGTGTTTTGAAGTTAAAAATCTTTAAAATCCTATTTTTGATGTCTGGACATGTTTTTGGGGTGTATCGAAGTGCCTATAAGGATGGGTTGTCACTTGGCATAAATTCCTAGTCTCCGTTGCTCGTTCGATCGCGTCCGGTTAGGACTTGTTTTGCCCTTCTTAGGGGCTGGGCTGAAAATACTGCAAATGACAGTTCAGTCGACTGAACTTTAAGGTCACTCGACTGAAAATGGAAACAGAAAGTTCCTGGGCCAGTATCAGTCGACTGACCATACAGTTCGGTCAACTGAACCTAGAAACCGAAAGTTTCTAGGCATAGAGTCAGTCGACTGACCACACAGTTCAGTCGACTGAATCTGCTCATCTCAGCCAAATTTTCCGTTTTTGTGTGGATTTCCAATTTTAAATCGATTCTCGTTGGTCCAATTAGTTGTTATCGCTTTTGTTGACTTTGATAATTTCTTTTTGGGATTTTTTGGAATATCCATTTTGATGGACGACATCGATTTATATGGATTTGATTCACGTCTTCGTATGTGTATTTTTGGCGATTGATTGTTTTTACAATCATTTTTGTGATTTTTCACTTTGAAATACAAAGGATTCTGTACTAGTAGTAAATATTCAAACTCTTTCAAAAAGATGATATCTACTCTATTTTTAATACAAAGCTCGTTTATAAAACCGTTGTCCAACCTATTATTATACACAAACCTTTACCCCATTCGTATGAGAAATCTAATTAAATGGCTTAGCAAAACAAGTGGTATGAAACGCTTGCGTTTACTTCATTAGTTAATTTTTTGACTTGTTCGATTGAAAATCTTATGACAATCTTCGAGAGAAAATCTACAATTTGTTCGTAAATATTTTAGTTAAGCCAGTGGTTATGGAACATGAAGCTAAACTTTTTTATTTACTAGCTTAGTGTAATTTACACTTATCGATCAAAGATGATCATTTTGTGATTTAGTCTAGTGATGCGTGAGGTCTCTTCGTTTGTGTGGGGGACTAAATCCCGTTTGCGGAGTTTTGGCTCAAAATTGGTGGGATAGCGACCCATGGTCTTCGGGCCGTTTGTGGAGCCTCGGCTCAAAATTAATGGTTAGCGACCATGGAATAGCGTTCCGTTTGTGATGCATGTGTTGGTGATATTTCATGCTCCCGTTTGTGATAGGCCTCCCCCTTTGTGTTTTCTGGATCTCTAATTGATGATTTCTAGAATTTGTGTTTCACCAATTTTTGTGATTTACATTGATAAGTTTTATCAATATTTGTGGTTTGGTGAATATGTTAAAGAATATGACGTTCTTTTTGGTGTTTGATTATATTCGAGATATTGTATGATTTTTGTTGTTATCTAATGTATACTTGTCACGGTATGACTTTATTGTTATCATACGTTTTTGGCATATCTCGTATCCCATCTCATTTTATATGATATTTATAGCTAGACTGATCTGTTTATTATTTTCTTCTTAAATAATACCCGGGTCAGACTGAGGTGTTACAGGTGCTTTCACTTGACTTCTTAGTAGGGACTAGCTTTTGACTTTTGGCTTACTACTTAGTTAGTAGTTTTTACTTTTATACATTCGAGATAGAAACTCCTTGATGTATACATATTCTTTTGTCTAGCACTTGTACCTATCTTTTGAGATGTAGTGGATCTTATATGACCACTACTTTGGTGTACAATTTTATGTGATATATTCATATCTGTTTCCGCCTTAGTGATATGAATATTTGTGACTGGTATGTGTTATGCTTATTTCTATATTTGTTTCCGAAGTCCACATAGCCACTGTGTAGTAGCTTTGAGTTCGTATTTGATATGTCGGATTCCCTCATGAAATGAAATGCATGTCGTACTAACTTACATATCGGTACCCACACAAAGCAATTACACAGATGGTCGCTCCTAAACAACCTTATTCTTCGTGCTAGTCGACGACATTACTCCATAGTGCGCTTGGCTAGTGTGAGTATAGCGATGGGGTGTCACACGATCCGTAATCCATTCATTCTTGAAAATACCCGGTCTTCACTGTCGTCTTCAAATGCTATCCATTTCGTCATATCATTATTCGGAATGGGTTATATGACATAAAGTCCTCTCCTGGCTAAACCGAATAATAAGCGCTTAATTTTAAAACCATATGGATATATTGGGATCTTAGTTAAGTCACAACTTTTCAACACTTGTTCCCCAAAACCTTTCTTTTGACTGGTTTAAACAATTTTCCACTTTTAATCTTCTAAATAAAAGATTTACCCTTTAAGATCCTCTTTAATTTGAAACAAGATTAACCAGATCTTTAACAAAGATTTATTCATAGTTTTCAAAACTATTTTTAATTCAAATTTGATTTACAGGCAACTTGAAATCCTTTCAACAAAACTGGAAATTCTTTCGTAATACGAAAGCTGTAATTATTTGAAAACAAATGTTTTTCACTTCGGAAAAATACGATTAAATTTACTCAAGATATAGCCTTCAAAGTATATATTGGAATATCAGCGAACTGTCATATTCTCGGCAAGTCCTATTTGAGTTAAACTCAAATCTCCAAAATAATTTATTTAATATACTTTTTTTTTAAATGGTTTACAATCCACATATATATTTTGTATAACTTCTATAACCCTTTTCAAACCAAAATTTCCAAATAATTTCAAAACTTAAATAAGATATATATTATATTGAAACTAAATTTAAATTACCAACTTCCTATTCAAATGCCTTTCATATTCGACTCAATTTCACTTCCAAACCAATTGGATTCAAAATTAAACTTTTAAAACAATAATATTTAAATTCAAAATATCTGTGACTTAACCAATTCCTCATGAAATCCGTATTTTTGTGCGTGTGGTGTAGTCCAGGGGTTTTACACACAATAATAGAATATCACAACCATAATCAATTCAAGCACAACAATATTGATAATCGGTATAATCCTATAACGCTTATCTTCATTCACGGATTCACAGATAAAAATCATAGTTCACGACTCAATCATATCACAAAACATCACCCATCAGGGATATCAAACAATTTAAAGCATTCAATAGAATCCAATCAACCATAAGCAAGATTAATTAATCACCTGATTAATTTAAACCTGATTAATAAATTACTAATCCTAGTTAATTATCATTAATTAATTACAGACCATTTTAATTAATTGTCCTTTAATCATTTATTAATTAACCTTTAATAATAAATTAATCATCCTTTGATTATTAATTAGTCAATCTCAATTAATAAATCAATCAACCTTTGATTATTAAATAATTAACCTTTAATCATTTAATTATTCTTTAATTAATTATCCTCAATTATGTTAATTAATTAACCCTTAATTAATAAATCATCCCTTAATCACTTTCATTAATTAATTAACCTTTAATTAATTATCCTCAAATTAATTACCTTAATTAATTAATTACATAAATTAACTGTCCTTTAATTATTATTCTTTAATCACCTGATTAATCAACTTTTAATCTTTAATTAATTATCCTTAATTACTTTTATTAAGTAACTATCTTTAAGTAATTAATTACCTTAATTACTTACATTAATTAATCATAATTAATTAATTGTCCTTAAATCTAATTACACAAAGTAATTATCCTTAATTACATTAAGTAATAGTCTTTTATTAAGTAATTATAAATTTCCATTTAGTAATTTCCCTTTTATTCCTTATCATTAATTAATTAATCACCGATTAACTAAGTAATTGTCTCATAAACAATTGATTGATTAACTTTTAATTAATCACATAAATTAATCAACCATTAATTACATTAACAAATTCCATAAAACAATTAGGAATTTCATTGATTAATCACTTAATATATATATAATTATTTAATTACATTTGAAATCACTCAAGGATTTAAATCAGATAATTAACCTAATACAAAATCATTTTTAAAACTAAATCAATTTTAATCTTAAAAAAAACTAACTTTAAAAATTCAACCTTTATATAGATTAATTACTAACCTTAAACCTTGAAGTCGAATAATAATTTAAAACATCATTTTCTTTTAAATTAATTTCCTAATTAAGCTTAACTTAATTAATTTTGAAATAATTTACTTTAATCCTAATTCCAAAACTAAAATAAAACATTTACTATTCTACTAGAATAAATCAGAAAAGGTTTAAAACTTGATTTAATTTAGATTTGAAAACCTGTTTTATTTTAAAAGTCTAAAACTGCTTTATCATATACACGAGATCTACCCGAGTGCTAACCCGAGCTCATACAATTTTTCCCCAAGAAATTCCCGAGAAAATCTATTTTTTTCTTTTTAAGCTTTGTTTTAAATTTTAAACCCTGTTAACAATTAGATACACCCGAATAGACCCGTATGCCCACCCGAGCCATCAACCAAATTACACGAGACCTCCTTCGAGTTTTCTTCTTCTTCCATAATCAATCATCACCAGATAACTAAACAGGTGGTCGGATCACCTCTGATCAACGCCGAGACCTTCAACCTGTCATCGACATCACTATCGACGAGCCCAACCTCCCAGAAACTCGAAAATACTACCAACTCGAAATCGAGCAAATCAATGCACTACTGGAATAAAATTTGGTCGACAAAGTCGCCTTGTACTGCCACCACCGACCGACTGAACTCATGCCACCACTTCTATAGTTGCATCACACTTCAACGCTCCTTTCCCCCCCATGTCGGTCACCTCTAGTTCACCACTGACGACGCTACGCCTTCAAAAACAACATCGACCAAAGCTTCAGTTTAAACCCTAGATCATCGATGTTTGGTCACCATGGCGTTTGATAAATTCTCATTGCATTTTCCCTTGATCCTCTGACTTCCGGCTACCTCCAGCCTTAAACACAAAGACTATCACCTCGCCGATCATTGTAAATCGACGAAAACTCATTATCCGTTTAACTCATAAATTCCCAACATATATAAACTTAAAAATTATGAAACATTTATCAAAATTCATCAATTTCTACCACGAATCAAGTTGTAGAATCAAAACTCGATTTCCAAACAATTGATTTTTCTACTTTGGGTTGATTTTAGCTGTAAATTCCTATTTTTTGAATTAATTACTTACTTTAAATACTTGAATTTATTTTTAAAAATGAGTTTACATTCGTTCAATCACTTTTCATTCAGAGATCACATCCAGGAATAGATTAGAGGAGTAGGAATTGAGTTTGAATTTGTTTAAAACCTGTAAGTTTTAAACAGAGGTTCATATAAAGCTGTATACAGACATGCATACATCAAAATCTCCATATACTCAGGCATGCAATCACATTTTTCATTTATACAAACTATTTTCAAGTCATATCATCACAGGCATACAAAATCAAGGGAAGAAAATGAAGTTTACTCACCTGTCAATGATGAACAGAGGACAGAGAAGCTTGAAAACTGGAATTGTTTTGATCACTGGAAATCGTTTTAAAATCTGAAACTTAGTTGTTGTTTTGAGATGATCTACTAGTTGATCTATGAATTTTTCTTGTGATGATTGCTTCAGGATTTTGAATTTGATTTTCCTTACTTTGATCAGGTTTGAAGATGCTCTGATTACTTACTTGATCTGATTTGCTTTTAAGATGTTTTGAGTTTGAATTTTTGTTGATCTTAAACTTTCAGGTTTTAGTCTAAATAGTGGTTGTTTGTATTTTGAACCTTTTTCTGGTTTTGTTTTTGAATCACATCTAATTTGAACAAAATGAGAAGAGAAGAAATTAGTGGGATATATAACTTTGATTTTCACTTTACTCATTATTTTCTAAAAATAAAAGAAAGTAATGACACTTGTTTAATTCCTTGTTACATGGTTTACACTTGTTAATATATGTTGTTATTTAGCGACAAATGTTTTATTATATTTTAAAATGGTTACACTTGTCATTTGCATGCATTTAAAGGTTTAAATATGATTTTATAATAATTTCTTTTATATTTTCAATTTATCTTTATATATATATATATATATATATATATATATATATATATCTTAAGTTTTTAATATTTTCTATTTTTAATTAATGCATTATCATATGTTATATATATACATACATACTATATATATTCATATAATTTCTGAAAGAAAGTATTTTATATCTTTTCATTAAATCTTATTTCAAACTAAAGCCATTATATCTAATATAGATAAATATTTATCTATAAAGTTTTTAAACATAGAATTTTAACTTTTTAAATAGTTTTTGAAAATGATTATATTTAATTCAAAATATAACTTCCAAAAAATTATATATATATATATATATATATATATATATATATTATAACTAAAAACAAATTATTTTATGAGTATTAAAATATAGAATTTTTAAATCCATAATATAATTATATTGGAATTTCAAATCCAAATTTCAAATCACAATCTATTTATAAACAACACAAATTCTATTTATTTTTGAATTTCAATTCCAAAATTCAATTTATAATCAATTTATATGCATAAATATAAATATACAAACAAATATTCTATTTAATTTGGAAAAATTCAAATTAATTCACAATTAAATCCCAAAAATTTATATCAATTAACAGATTATATTGGGTTTAAAACCGAGATCGTTACATATTCCCCCCTTAAGAAAATTTCGTCCCCAAAATTTGCTAGACAGGGAGACAACATAGAATAGATGGAGACATAAAGATAGAGAATCGACTCATCAGATCAAGCTGAAACATTTATTCTATATTTGGCTTACCAAATCAGAATATCATCAATAAATACAAAAACAAATCTATTCAACACTTCATAAGATACTCGGGTCATCAGATCCATGAAATATGCAGGGCATTGGTTGGTCCGAGGGGCAACTAACCATTCATAGAATATATCTGGACCCAAAAAGAATAGACAAATGGATATAATTCAATTTAACTTCATATTTTTGTTAACCATTTCATTTCAAATAAAATTTCAAATTTATTAAAGTTAACAAGGATAGGAATTGATGGAAAGAATACAAAATAGGAATTAGAAACCTTTCTACAACGATTCGTAGGGACACCATCATACCAAAGCTTCTTCTCGTAGCTGCCTGGAAACCATTAAAAAATTGATATCGGATGATAATCAAAAGAGATTGATAGAGAAAGATTGTTCCTTGTTGTTGTAGAGTATCGACAATTTGTAGGGGTACTTCCATGTTCCCTACCTCGTCTTTTTCTTGCACTCATACTTACTATCAATGAATAGTAAGAGAATTTATTGAGGCATACGGACAAGATATCTTAGGGATATACTCATTCTAGGGTATTTGTAACCCTATCTCTAATGAGTCACCTAATGTGTTATACTCTTGAGCTAAAGTTCTTACTCAACCTTCAGCTCCGATACAACTGTAACGATCCTGACTCGACCTTCGAAAATCGACACCCAAATACTTCACCCGTATTCGAATGCCACAGATTCAAACATCGAGTCTGGTTCGCCGGAGCTTATAACACATTAAGTACAACAACACAGTGGGAAAAGAAATGAATATCATTGATACAACAATGGATACAATATCTGATACAATATGATGCAGCAGATGCCCAACATTATCAGAGCCAAAAATGCACAACAGCGGAAACACAACAGCGGAAAGATAGCATCAATGTAGGCTCCAAAAGAATCCAACATCTATACTGCCACTCCATCTCCAAGGATTTAGAACCAAATAGCTCAACCCAAAAGCTTCAAAGGCTTCAATCCAATAAGCTCGAACCACCATCAAGCTGAACTTAAGCAAACTCGGTGCAAAATATGATTGCCAAAGTCCAAAGACTAAATGCTATCGAATCTAGATCTACTGTCCGACTATTTGAAAACCTAACTCTAGGCTGCCCGTGTGGAAAATTGTGGGCACCCAGAGCTTAGAAAGGGAACAATAAACTCCAGGTCAGTCATGGGACTGGTGTGAGCAAACAAAAAAACATTTATTTGAACAAAAGAAAACAAAGGGAAATAAAGGAAATCTACAATGCTTTTTGAAAAATGAAACAACCATATGGCCTCCCCGCACACACACAATGCAAGCGCACAATTAGAGGAGATTACTCCTTATGATAGTCAGACATGCTTGATGCGCAAAAATCCTTTTGATATTATTACTAGTGCATAGTGTAAAAAACCTTTGGAAAGTATAATATTAATCTTAGCCAGCATACCACCATTATGGCATACCAACTGTAGCTACCATTTAAACAGCAGGTCACCACCATCGATAAATGGCAGGTCATACAACTAAAACCGTACAGGGCTCGTATTGTTTTGTCTGGATTTCCAATAAATGGTCAGGCTAAGGAACTTCCTACACCACATGGGTACGCCTCTGGAGGGACGCCTCGAGAACCTAACCGGATCTCTGCCAACATAAGGCCGGGTTACCTCTGTAACTAGGTAACTAACTATCATGAGTATGCCATCCTCCGGTCATCACCGACCTTTATCCGAGGTACCACTACACCAACAAATTCCAACAACCATACAGGTTAAATATCTAGGCTCCATACCATGATACCACCTTTTATCCAGAAGGAAATGGACATATCCTAAAGGGAGGGACCCTCATAACCTTGCTGCGTTCTTCCTGCTTCGACCATTTTTGGGGTGTGAGGTTCGACGAGGTCTCTCCCAAAAAGCTACGCTTTTCACGAAAGCCATACTTTCATCAACTAATAATCAGCAGCACTCAGCATGCCAGATTACCAAATTGGGAATATATCACTAGTAACCATCAACTACATAACCTTTGAGCTCGTACGTCTTAGAGAAGGGTGTTAAGCTAAGAGAATAAATTCTCCGCCACCAAGCAGAAATGTATTTGATAGAAACCAGCTTTACATCTCAAAGTGTAATGTCCAACATACATCCAGACAAGTTTGTTCCGGTTTCGAACGAAACTGAAGGCACTTCACCAAGAAGCCCTTGCAAATCCGAGCATTCACAAGCCCAATCGGACTCCCCATCATATATGGAGATCTCTATATCGGCACGACTTAGTGCAGAGACGTTCGACAGGTAATCCTTTCGTTCTAGAAAATACCCAGTCTTCACCGCCGTCTTCAAATGCTATCCATTTCGTCGTATCATTATTTGGAATGGGCTATATGACATGAAGTCCTCTCCCAGCTAAACCGAATAATGAGCGTTTAATTTTAAAACCATATGGATATATTGGGATCTTAGTTAAGTCACAACTTTTTAACACTTGTTCCCCAAAACCTTTCTTTTGAATTTTTTAAACAATTTTCCACTTTTACTCTTTTAAATAAAAGATTCACCCTTTAAGATCCTCTTTAATTTGAAATAAGATTCACCAAATCTTTAACAAAGAATTATTCATGGTTTTCAAGACTATTTTTAATTCAAATTTGATTTACACGCAACTTGAAATCCTTTCAACGAAACTGGAAATTCTTTCATAATACGAAAGCTGTAATTACTTGAAAACAAATGTTTTTCATTTTAGAAAATCCGATTAAATTTACTCAAGATATAGCCTTTCAAAGTATATATTGAAATATCAGCGAACTGACGTATTCTCGGCAAGTTCTGTTTGAATTAAATTCAAATCTCCAAAATAATTTATTTAATATACCTTTTTAAAATGGTTTAAAATACACATATATATTTTGTATAACTTGTATAACCCTTTTCGAACTAAAATTTCCAAATAATTTCAAAACTTAAATAAGATATATATTATATTAAAACTAAATTTATATTTCAAACTTTCTTTTCAAAAGCCTTTCATATTCGACTCAATTTCACTTCTAAACCAATTGGATTCAAAATTAAACTTAAAAAAAATTAAATTCAAAATATCTGTGGCTTAACCAATTCTCGTGAAATCCATATTTGTGTGTATTTGTGGTGTAGTCTAGGTGTTTTACACACAATAATAGAATATCACAACCATAATCAATTCAAGCACAACAATATTGATAAGCAGCATAATCTTGTAACGCTTATCTTCATTCATAGATTCACAGATAAATATGTAAATTCATCACAGATAAATATATCATAGTTCACATCTCAATCATATCACAAAACAACACACATCAGGGATATCAAACAATTTAAAGCATTCAATAGAATCCAATCAACCATAAGCAAGACCAATTAATCACCTGATTGAATTAAACAAGATTAATAAATTACTAATCGCGGTTAATTATCATTAATTAATTACAACCATTTTAATTAATTGTCCATTAATCATTTATTAATTAACCTTTAATAATAAATTAATCATCTTTTAATTATTAATTAATCAATCTCAATTAATAAATCAATCAACCTTTGATTATTAAATAATTAACCTTTAATCATTTAATTATTCTTTAATTAATTATCCTCAATTATATTAATTAATTAACCCTTAATTAAAAAATCATCCTTTAATCACTTTCATTAATTAATTCACCGTTAATTAATTAATTATCCTCAAATTAATTACCTTAATTAATTAATCATGTAAATTAATTATCCTTTAATTAATTATTCTTTAATCACTGATTAATCAACTTTTAATCTTTAATCAATTATCCTTAATTACTTTCATTAAGTAATTATCTTTAAGTAATTAATTACTTTAATTACTTACATTAATCAGTCTTAATTAATTAATTATCCTTAAATGTAATTTCATAAAGTAATTATCCTTAATTACATTAAGTAATAATATTTTATTAAGTAATTATAAATTTCCATTAAGTAATTTCCCTTTTATTACTTATCATTAATTAATTAATCACCCATTAACTAAGTAATTATCTTATAAACAATTGATTAATTAACTTTCAATTAATCACATAAATTAACCAACCATTAATTACATTAACAAATTCCATAAAACAATTAGGAATTACATTGATTAATCACTTAACACGTATAATTATTTAATTACATTTGAAATCACCTCAAGGATTTAAATCAAATAATTAACCTAATACAAAATCATTTTTAAAACCAAATCAATCTTAATCTTAAAAACAATTAACTTTAAAAATTTAACCTTTATATAAATTAATTATTAACCTTAAACCTTAAAGTCGATTAACAATTTAAAAAATCATTCTCTTTTAAATTAATTTCTTAATTAAGCTTAACTTAATTAATTTTAAAATAATTTAATTTAATCCTAATTCCAAAACTAAAATAAAACATTTATTATTCTACAAGAATAAATTAGAAAAGGTTTAAAACTTGATTTAATTAAAATTTGAAAATCTATTTTATTTTAAAAGTCTAAAACAACTTTATTATATACACAAGATCTACCCAAGTGCTAACCCGAGCGCATGCAATTTTTCCCCGAGCAATTCCGAGCAAATCTATTTTTTTCTTTTTAAACTTTGTTTTAAATTTTAAACCCTGTTAACAATTAGATACACACGAACACGTATGAACACCCGAGCCATCAACCATATTACTCGAGACCTTCTTCAAGTTTTATTCTTCTTCCATAATCAATCACCACCAGATAACCAAACACCTCATGCATGTGCACAGGTCATGCACGTGCATAGGTGGTCGGATCACCTCTGATCAATGCCGAGACCTTCAACCTTTCGTCGACATCACTGTCGACAAGCCCAACCTCCCAGAAACTCAAAAATATTACCAACTCGAAATCGAGCAAATCAATGCCCTACTGGAATTAAACTTGGTCGGCAAAGTCGCCTCATATCGCCGCCACCGGCCGACTGAACTCACGCCACCACTTCCATAGTTGCGTCACACATCAACGTTCCTATCCCCTCATACCAGTCACCTCTAGTTCATCATTGACGACGCTACGCCTTCAAAAACAACATCGACCAAAGCTTCAAATTAAACCCTAGATCATCGATGTCTGGTCACCATGGCGTTTGATAAATTCTCATTGCATTTTTCCCTTGATCCTTGGACTTCCGACTACCTCCAGCCTTAAACACGAAGACAATCACTTCGTCGATAATTATAAATCGACGAAAACCCATTATTCGTTTAACTCATATATTCTCAACATATATAAACTTATAAATTATGAAACACTTATCAACATTCATCAATTTCTAACACGAACAAGTTGTAGAATCAAAACTCGATTTCCAGACAACTGATTTTTCTGCTTTAGTTTGATTTTAGCTGTAAATTCCTATTTTTTGAATTAATTACTAACTTTAAATACTTGAATTTATTTTAAAAAACGAATTTACGTTCGTTCAATCACTTTCATTCAGAGATCACATCTAGGAATATATTGGAGGAGTAGGAATTGAGTTTGAATTTGTTTAAAACATGTAAGTTTTAAACAAATGTTCATATACACCTATATACAGACATGCATACATCAAAATCTCCATATACAATGGCATGTAATTACATTTTTCATTTATACAAACTATTTTCAAGTCATCATCATCACAGGCATACAAAATCAAGGGGAAAAAATTGAAGTTTACTCAACTGTCAATAATGAACAGAGGACAGAGAAGCTTGAAAACCTGGAATTGTTTTGATCACTAGGAATTGTTTTAAAATCTAAAACTTAGTTGTTGTTTTGAGATGATCTGCTAGTTGATGTGTGAATTTTGCTTGTGATGATTGCTTCAGGATTTTGAATTTGATTTGCTTTACTTTGCTCAGGTTTGAAGATGCTCTGATTGCTTACTTGATCTGATTTGCTTTTAACTTGATGTTTTGAGTTTGAATTTTTGTTTTTGATCTTAAACTTTCAGATTTTAGTTTAAACAGAGGTCTTTTATATTTTGAATCTTTTCTGGTTTTGTTTTTGAATCACATCTAATTTTGAACAAAATGAGAAGAGAAGAAACTAGTGGGATATATAACTTTGATTTTCACTTTACTAATCATTTTTTTAAATAAAAGAAAGTAATGACATTTGTTTAATTCCTTATTACATGGTTACACTTGTTAATATATGTTGTTATTTAGCTACAAATGTTTTAGTATATTTTAAAATGGTTACACTTGTCATTTTCATGCATTTAAAGATTTAAATATGATTTTATAATAATTTCTTTTATATTTTCAATTTATCTTTATATATATATATATATATATATCTTAAGTTTTTAATATTTTCTATTTTTTAATTAATGCATTAACATATGTTATATATATATACAAACTATATCTATTAATGTAATTTTTGAAAGAAAATATTTTATATCTTTCCATTAAATCTTATTTCAAACTAAAGCCATTATATCTAATATTGATAAATATTTATCTATAAAGCTTTTAAATATAGAATTTTAACTTTTTAAATAGTTTTTGAAAATGATTATATTTAATTCAAAATATAACTTCCAAAAAAATTATAATTAGAAACAAATTTTTTTATTAGTTTCAAAATACAGAATTTTTAAATCCAACTTATTTTCAATATATTTATATTGGAATTTCAAATCCAAATTTCAAATCACAATCTATTTATAAACAACACAAATTCTATTTATTTTTGAATTTCAATTCCAAAATTCAATTTATAATCAATTTATATGCATAAATATAAATAAACAAACAAATATCTTATTTAATTTGGAAAAATTCAAATTAATTCACAATTAAATCCCAAAAATTTATATAAATTACCAGATTATATTTGGTTTAAAACCGGGATCGTTATAGTAACTGTACCATATAATTCTCATGTTTCTTCTAGATATTTTCGAAGTTATATTTTTGGGTCCAGATTTGGTAGTCGATTATTTAACAATGAAATAAACAGCCACTCAACCAAATATTTCATTTTCCACTAAAAGACACAAAGTCCTATTTTATTTAATTTTAAATAATTTATATCTCTTTATCGAAAGGTATGTGCTTATCTTATCGGAGTAAGTACGTTCACTAACCATTCTTTTCAAAAATATTTGTATTTTTTTTAAAATAAATATGGAAAGCATCACGCGATATCCACCATGGATTTATAGCTCAATGATTACGTCTTTATTCCGGAGAAATCCAAAACTTAACAATCTCTGCCTCCGATTTCACAATGAAAGTGTACCATTACTTTCCGACAACTTTATTTACTAATTTTCTCAAAATAATACTTATAAAGTCTCTATAATAATTTTTCTAAGTTTAATTTTTAGTCAAATACTTTTGAATAAAAATTATTATATGGACTATATTAATATTGAATAATTTATCTTTTAAAATAATAATACTGATTAATTCTTAAATAATAATTAACTTAATATTAACTCATTATAAACTAACTTAATTAATAATTAAATATACTTTACGATTTAAAATAATTACATAACTTTGAAACAACAAATAAATTCTGATTTTTAGTAAGATTCTAGTCGACATACAAGACTTGTCTATAAAACTTATAATTCATTTGACAATTTAAAAATATTTAAATAACTAACTTTTTGAAATATTCTTATGCTGAAAACAATTTCATAATTACCTAATTTAATGATTAGAAATCCTCTTTTACCTCCCACGCTGCCGTACTCCACCAAAATGTGCGTCCAGATGTTATTTGACGAGGAGAATCCAAATACGAGGTTTACTCCTTGAATCGACGAATGAAAACGAAGAGAAGCTTAACCCTAGTTCGACGACACACATATGCCTACAAACGATCACCCCCTACTGATGTCGCACGTTCCAATTTCCATATCAGATTGAAGAGAATTCAAAAACTTGCGTTTACAAACTGTTTTCGAATTTTTTGTGAAGAATTTTGAGATTTATTTATTTTAGAAGTTTGATTTATTTATTTTCTTCACTGTGAACGGTTGCATGAAATATAAAGGAGAGGTAGATGTGGTTCTTGCATATGGCTGGGTATCTACAGTGCTGTGTAGTTAATGCCCCGCTATTACCCCGCTACATCTCATAGCGGATTTCTACCGCTATGATTTTTCAATATAGCCCCAAAATATAGCCTTTCAGCTTTAATCCCCGCTATTTCCGCTATACCCCGTTATTCCCGCTATATTTTGTTATTTCCGCTATATCTTCTTCAATAAAATGAATTAAAAAATTGCATTTATACATTATAAAAATTATGAAACTAATTTATTTGATTTAATTTTTAATCTATTTTTAGAAATGGAAATACTTTAATATTCTACTAAATTCACTTATGTTATATAACAGTTTTACATTTATTGAAAGTATATTCGCACATATTTTTTGTTTAAAATTATTTATATATTAAATATAATTCAATTGAATGATAATTTTTCATTTAATTACCATTTATATATTTGTAAAAACATTAAGTATGAGTTTTATGTGCTATTTTAGAGTCATCCGCTATATCTCGCTATATCCTCGCTGTATCCCCACTTTGACTTTTTGCACCTCCACCGCTTCGAATCTACCGAGCACTTTAACTGCACAGCTATATTGTTCTGAAATGAGGGGAAAAAGTGCTGATGTGAATAAAAAGTCAAGTCAACATATAATTATATTATTTAAATTTTAAAATGTCTCGATTTACAAAACTCAAAATCTCGAACCCCTATCGAGGCATACCGCTAGGCGTTTATAATGTTACACCCTTATTTCAAACCCCTATGGGGAGAAGATTACTTTTTGGATCCAATTATTATATTGAATTTACAATATAAAATTCAATGCATTTCTATCCCGTACGACCAAACGATGACTCCAAACGCTAAGAAATTTGAAATTCGAAAATAATACACTATTATGGATCCAATGGTACTGGTTTCATCGAATTCTGAGACCGCACCCCGAAATGCTAGTTTTACCCGTTAATTTAAACAAGATATTTTTAAAATTGAGTAAACCACTTATAAACCCAATTTTAAAATTATACTTACATTCATTCTTATTAATATAAATTTAATAAGCCTTTAAATTATTTTTATCAACCTTAAAACTCAAGATTCAATGATTTAACCACTATTTAATTATTAATTTCAAAAATTAAATTATCCAATATATAGTTATATTTGAAATTCAAGTTAAAAATTAACTTTTAAATATTTAAAATTGATTAAATATTCCAATTTCAAATAACCAAAATTTTGGGTCGTCACATTTGGACAACATATATGACATACAAAATGAGCTAATATGTCTGTTGCGATGTAAATCCTAGCACATATGTATGGGCATATTATATCTTTCACTGATTATAGAACTCACACATATATGTATATGATACATTTATATATGAACTAAATCAAATAAAATTAGTTTCATATCATAATATATTTGAATTTAAACAAAAAATGATTTTATTTAAATGAAATTTAGAAATGTTCTAATTCGGTTAGACTTTATAAGCCCAATAAAAAATCCAATAAGGTAAAAAAATTAAAATTTACCCATAACTTCCGCTGCTGGCTAGTCCAGTTCCACCACTAGCAAACACTTGAATTTCACCAAACGGTATGTGACGTTTTGGTTAAATTCTAGTGATTACTGAAAGTGATTGTATTTGGCACTTTGGAGTATATTTTCTTTTAGTGTTCGGTGGGGCTGATAGATCCTTAAGAGATATATTCATGGATTTTTTTATGATCATAAATTTACAAAGATGAATAATCTAGAGTCTTCGAGTCATGGTTGCTACGATCGTCATGATTGGCACAGACTATCCTCGAGATCAGTTATGATTCCGTATTGCCGGTATGAGTATGTCTTTGGTCTTTGATCGGTATGAGTGATACCTTTGTTTGTTTGTTTGACATTTCTTAAGTACAATCATTGCGATCGGAATGGACGATCATTATGACCGGTACGGATTAAGATCTCTTGGATTTTGGAAATTTGGATCTTGTGACTATTCTTTGTTCGTGAAATAAATATATATTCTTGTGTCCTATAATGGATTCTAAGTTAAATTAATTCCACGAATTGTTATATCTTTGACTCCTGGATTTACTTATGCCATATATTCTTGTATTATATCTTGTTCTCACCCTTTTGGATATTTAGAGATAGTCTGACCCGTTTATTTTATAATTCTCGGGTCAGGTTGAGACTTTTCATGTTCCCGGATAGGTGGACCTTTGGATGGTTGGGCTAGCAGAGTGATAAACCGTTTGGACAGTTACTTTATCTTATGTAGGATTTTGTGTCTACATATGACATGTGTATTCGAGTTAGAGATTCAAATTAGATGTATATTATGTGAGTCTAGTGTTATATTTGATAGACTCCCAGTTTTGTATATGTAAATGATGCTTATTATCCCGCTGTGATCCGTGACTATTGTTTATATGATATACTGTTTTGATTTTGAGAAACTGATATACTTATTATTTTGAAGTAAGACTGAACATGTCAAATTTTATTTCAGAGATTTAGTAAAATGGAAAGTATGACAAGTCAGAGTTAGTTTAAAGTGATATTCGCATTTAATCGCCCTTAACGAGCCGTATTTTTCGTATTATTAGACCATATGATGTTCTTTAATAATATGGGTATAGCAGCTAGGTCGTTACAGCTAGGTACCAGAGTTGAGTCAGCACATTATAAGGTATAATACTATAAATCTAGACCCAGTGAGACTTAGAGTCATGTCCCCTGGGGTGTGTGGTAAACAGTTTTACTAATTATCTGTATAGGGATAGGAATATAAAACGATTATCAAGACAATCATTTGTGGCATAGTTTGATTTAAAAAATTAATTAATTAAGTTAGAATTTATGATATTGAACTTTTGGAAATAAGGCGTTAAAATCCCATAGAGTTTGGATATTACTTTTGAATTATTGGTAAATTAAGTTAAAAGAGATAAATTGAAATTGACATAAGTGAACAATTTTATTTTAATAGAGAATTTAGGTAATTTGAGTAAATAAGTTTAAGATTTAAATAATCTAGGAATAATCAGAGTTGCGCAGTGAAATTTTAGAAACATAATTATTCTGCTATAAGAGACTATTAGTTTTGGTTGATTGGTTGTTAGTAATTGATTGCTTGTATTTATTTAAATTGAATGCATGGATGATAGTGATAATAAAATAAATATAACATATGAAAACTTGTGATTATCTATTATGTGGACTTGTCCAGAAAATGTTTAAGGATTCTGTTTGGTATGTGGGACACCATGTTATCGGTATGAGTTTCAAAACATTGAACGAGACATTTTGACATCAGAAATAATAATATGGAAATTTAAAAAATATTTAGTTTAAAATAATTTAAAATAAGGTTTTAGCCATCGAATAAATTGTAAGAAGTGGAGAGTATGACGAGGCAATGTTGATATTATATGCCATCAATTTTGTATGCAAGTAATGAAATGAATCGTAAAAATTTCATGGTTTAATATTATTTTATATAATGAGATAAGATTAAGGAAAACACTTTATATTTTGGAATTGATATATAATAAAGTTGAATGAAAGTAAATTGTTATATATGAATCGTAATAAATAAAAGGCTAAAAATTAACGAATTGTTGAAATAAATTTTGGAAGTAAAAAGTTATTTGTAGAAAAGCATATACAAATGTGATGGGCTTTAAAAGGAAATATTAATTGGAATTTTGATAATAATATTAAGTAAATGATTTGAAACTTGATATTCTTATTTGTGAAAGTTGAAAATTTTGAAAGAAAAGTATTTTTCAAAGAAAATCTAAAGGGAAATTTATCTATTAGTATATATTTGTGCTTTGGTGGTTTAGTAAATTCTAAAGGAAATTATAAAAGTGCATCATATGTATTAATCTAAATGATGTGTGCAGCCGCTGAACATTAGCAATAGAAAAGATTAGTGGCGAGGTCATGTTGATTCCATGATCAACATCGCATCATTTTGACAAAGCGATTTGTTAAAAATGGATGGCAAAGCAACATCATACTATTATTTGATATTTGTAAACTGTGAATATTCAACTTAAAATATATGCTACGATGAATAATATATGATAATTTGATTTATTGTGTATATCATTTTATAATTTAGATGGCAGTTAAATTTTAGCCTTTCAAATCAGAAATTAATGGAAGAAGGAACTACGACCATATATTTGATGATTTGGATTATGTTCTTTAAAAAGATGTAAACTTTTGAAAGAGTTAATTGGAAATAAAGATTTGGTTTTGGAATTAAAGGATGAAATTTAGAAAGAATTGAATTTAAATAGGGTTTTCTTTTATTTTAAACCTTGGGCTAGCAAAGAGTTATAACTAAAAATTTCTTGTCAGAGTTTGTTAAATTTGGAAATTAACTTATTGATTTCTTTATTTTGCAGAGAAAGAAGGGTTAAACTGAGCCCCTACCAGATTTATTAAAAAGAAGAGAAACAAAGATACATATTATATAGGAAGAAACCGGCACACAAGAGAAACAAAGAACAGAAAGAAAAGAAAAAGAAAAAAACAATTGGAGGGGACAAAAAGCACTAAGGGATCCATGGCTCAATTTGATACTCATGAAAAGCATGCACACTTGATCTCATTCCCATAAGAATATCATGCTTGAAGACAGCCCATAAAACTTCATGGCTCCTCATAGATCCATCAAAACTCCTCTTATTCCTTCCAACCCAAATTAATTTCATCGGCTTTTTTAAAATGAAGAAGAAAGGAAAGTTTCTCTCTTATTTCCACTTTATAGCATTCTCAATCAAACCCCATTGTTCAGCAGAAGCATGAGGAACAACAACCATCCCTAATTTACTCAACATATTGCTCCAGAGATGAAGAACATATGGACACTCAAAGAACAGATGCTGGATACTTGCATCATGAATATTGCGTAGTACACAGATGGAAGGAACATACATACCAAAACCAAGAAACTTATCTCTAGCAAACAGAGCCTTGTTCCTAACCTTCCAGAGCATCAGGTTGTCATTGCTTAAAGAGTAAGTAACCCAAGTAACCCTGCGCCACTTACAACTAAGCATTGAATCCAATCCCATGAGAGCATCATAAATACAAGATATAGAGTGAGCTTTGCCATTCCGTTGAACATCATCATGATCTTGAAGAACATATTTGTTAGCAGCATATTGATTCCATAAGGATCTAACTGCTTGATTACTAGAATAAGGCCGCACCAGCACACCATTTTCAGTATAATTAATAGCCAGGGCATTCAAATTAATACCAGATTGAAATTTCTATTGAGAAGTGAAGATTTAATCCAGTATTATACCCTTGCTTATCCATGGTTCAGACCAGAACTTACAATTGCTTCTGATAGAAAGATGATATTGAATAAAAGGTTTAAGGTATTCCTCAAGTTCAAAATACTTCTCCATATCCAACTACAAGCTTGAGGAACTTCCATAAGCCAAAAATTCTTATCACCAACATTATGCCTGAGTGCCCACTTAACCCATAAAGAGTCCTTCCTTTGCAATAGTGCATTAAAGTGATAGTTGTAAGCTGCCTTGTTCCAAACGGGAATGTTGAACAAGCCTAAACCACCTTTGCTTTTTGGTTTCTCAAAAATTGTGAAAGAACATGGAAAAGTCTTTTTAGTATGAATAGAACCATACCAGAAAAATCTCATCATGGCAGATCTTACCATATTCAAAAGCTTAATAGGAAGTATGAAAGCCCTAGCCCAATATACCATCATGGAAAAGCACACTGACTTGATGAGAACTAGTCTGCCAGCTTGTGACAAGAAGTTGGTAGCCCACCTCCCCATGACAGCAGTAATTTTATAAAAGAGAGATAAACAGTTTGATTGTGTTACCCTTGATGTACAAAGAGGCAGACCAAGGTAGGTCATGTCATGATTCATTGTTTGCATTCTAGCAAAGGTTGAGAGAATCTTTTTATGCAAACAAGAAACTCCAGCAAACAAAATACTAGACTTATTAAGATTAAGCTCAAGTCCTGTCATCAAGTAGAAATTTTGAAGAGCACATTTTACGAATTCAATATATTGTTGGTTAGGCTTGGTGAATATTATGATATCATCAGCAAAGAGAAGGGAAGTTATTTGAAGGTCCTTACATTTGGAATGATAATGAATCTGCCTGTATTGATTTCTTTCGTTAAGAAAATCGTGGATATGCAAATTTCTTAAGGGGGAGCTCATAACAAATCTATTGTTTATTACCTGATTAATTAAGTTTAATTATGGATAATTAATTCTAATTTGTGCTTTGAGAAATTTAATTGTAAAATTAAATCTAGTTTTGAGGATATTTGACTTAATTTATTTAAGGAATAAGTTTCATTTCTTGACATTTAGGATAAATTATTAATATTGAGATTTATTGTCTTAAAATGATATTTTTACAATTAATAGTTTGTTTTTATTAAAAATAATGAGGATAACTATTATTTTTTAAGGTTTTATTAATTTTATAAAATATCTCAGTATAAATACAAATGAGGATTTTTAACTTGTGATTGGTTTTGATAAATTTGGAGAAATCAAAATATGTTAAGTAAAACGTTGTTTACGTGTAAATTAGTGGTTTATAAATAGAAAATAAGAAGAGAATAATATCATTTTCTTTTATTAGGTCCATAAAGCACCCAAGCCCATTTAATGAAAGAGAAAATCCATCTCTCATTTCACTATACATTCATTTTTCATACGTTGTAAACTAAAAATTAGAAAACCAAATATCCTACTTTCAAAACCCATGAAGCCTAAATCAATCCTCAAATCAAGTGCAAATCAAACGGCTTTTGTATATTAATTGAAGAAACAAAAGCATGGTAATCCCTTCCACCATATATTGCATTCTTGAAGTATTTCTTTTCAAATTTTTTTCCTCTTAGGTTTGATCTTGTTTTGAAAATTTCTGCAAATCAACTTTGGTAATAGCTGAAAGGCGTTAGCTTAGGAAAATTCGGGTTTCTAGCACCAATTCAAATCCATAAAGATGAGTTAATCCTCATACAACCTATCTTTAAATTTTCTAATTTGCGTGTACTCACAATGCTTGCATGAACACACCCGAATCAATCGTTAAAGACATTATACCATACCGCCACCGTCGAGGACCAACCAGAGGGCAGTCTGGAGCAGAAATAGCTCTAGGTTGTGTCACCACCAGTGGACCATGAGGCACCACTAGTGCACCAGTGGCGAAAGCCTAGAGTTGATTCAGCTCTAGGTAAAGCCCGTCGGATCACCTATTTTTCGCCCGTTTCTTGCCTTGTTCATCATCTTGTTTGTGTTGTTGTTTTCTAGTGCTTTGTGTGTTTGTTTGTGGTCCTTTTGGCATCCATTTACATTGATATGCTAATCCATAAAATTGATTTAAAGATGATATAAAATAAGAACTCTATGGATTAACTAATGGCTATAATCTTGTAATGACTAGTAATTTTTTCTCTTGTACTCTATGGATTTTGAATCACTTTGATTCAAAGTTCGAAATTTTATATACTTATATCCATCTATTTTATATATATAAATAATTTTATATAAAGGAGAATTTATTTAGGTTTACAAATCTTAAATTTGTTTCTAAATTAGTCTAATTTCTTTTATAAATGATTTTAACAAATAGCTATATATATGTATATATTAAGTATTACTAGTATAAATGGTTATGGAAATATAGTTTTGGTAATATAAACCTAATTTATTTCTAAATAAAATGGATATATATATGGTCTTTGGAATATGGTTTATGAACAATATAATTTTATGGAATTTTAAGTATCAATATGGTTTTGGAACGCAACAAATCTTACATTTATAAATAAGTACTTTAGTGTTAAAATTGTTAGTATGGTTTATATTATCCGATGATAAATATTCTAATAAAACAATCCGGATTAATGGAATAGTATAATAAGTGATAAATCAAATAAATATTTTGAGAACCTTAATTATATAATTTGGGAAATACTAATAATCGACTTAGTGTTACCGCTTGGTTTAAATGATCTCCAGCAATGCTTCGTCGAATATTGTACAACTCAATGAATAAAATGTTTGGGTGGTACTTACTAGCCCATTAGTGAATATTTGAATTTCACCAGGTAGTATAGGATGCCTTGGTTAAATTCTTGTGATTGCTATTAGGAAGTATTTAACACTTTAGGGTTGTATCTCTTGTGGTGTTCGGTAGGGCCAATAGATCCTTAAAAGAATGTACTTTAGGTTTTCCAGTGGTATCCCTAATGAGAGAGATTTATTATCTCCTAGGACATACTTGAATTTTACCAGGCAGTATGAGACGTTTGATTAAATTTTAGCTATTTTTGAAAGTGATAGTATTTGGCACTTTAAAATGTACTATCTTTTGTTGTTCAGTAGGACCAATAGATCCTTAAGAGATATACTCATGGATTTCTTTACGATTATAAATTCATAAAGATGAATAATCTAGGGTCTTCGAGTCATGGTTGCTACAACCGTCATGATCGGTATGGACAGTCCATGAGATCAGTTGTGATTCTGTGTTCCCAATATGAGTATGATCTTTGGAATCATATAGGTATGAGTGATACCTTTGTTTGTTTGCCATGGTCTTGGCACAATCATTGCGATTAGTATGGATGATTGGTATGAATTAAGATCTCTTGGATTCTAGAAATTTGGATTCTGTGACTATTCTGTGTTCGTGAAATAAATATATATTCTTGTGTCTTGTGATAGATTCTGAGTTGATAATTTTGTCACTTGTTATATGTTGGACATCTGGATTTACTTATTCCATATATTCTTGTATTATATCTTTTTCTCACCCTTTTGGATATATAGAGATAGTCTAACCCATCTATTTTAAAATACTCGAGTCAGACCGAGACTTTTCAAGTTATAGGAAAGGTAGACCTTTAGATGGTTGAACTAGCAGAGAGATAAACTGTTTGGGCATTTAGTTTATCTCCTGTAGGATTTTATGTCAATATATGAGATGTATATTAGAGTTAGAGATTTGTAATGAATATATATTATGCAAGTCTAGTGTTATATTTGATAGACTTTCAATTTTGTATATGTATATGATATTTACTATTTTGCTGTAATCTATGACTATTGTTTATATGATATACTATTCTGATTCTGAGAAACCGATGTGTTTATTTTTTTAAATTGAGACTGAACATGTCAAATTTTATTTCAAAGATATAGTAAAATGGTAAGTATGACGTATTAGAGTTAGTTTAAAGTGATATTCATATTTGGTCACCCTTAACAAGCCTTATTCTCCGTATTATTAGACGACATAATTTATAATGTTCCTTAATAATAAAGGCATGGCGGCGGCGGCGTTACAGTTTGGTATCAGAGCAATTACAGAACATTATAACATATAATATCACAAATCTAGGCCTAGTGAGACTTAGAGTCCTATCCTCTGGGGTGTGTAATAAATGGTTATTCTAATTATCAATATAGGGATAGGAATATAAAATGGTTATTGGGATAATCATTAGGGGGCGTAATTCGATATAAATTTTAATTAGTTAAGTTGGATTTATGATATTGAACTTTTGAAAAGTAAGTTTTTAAAATCCTTTAGAGTATGGAAATTACTTTTTAATTATTGAGAAATTAATTTAAAGATATAAATTGAAATAAATAGGTTTAAGTGAACAATTTTCCTTTAATAGAGAATTTTAGAAATTTGAGTAAATAAGTTAAGATCTAAATAATCTACGAATAATCAGAGTTGCGTAGGGGAATTTTAGGAATATGATTGTCCATTGTAAGAGACTATTAGTTTTGGTTGATTAGTTGTTAGTAATTGACTGCTTGGTTTTATTTATTTAAATTAAGTGCATGAATGCCAGTGCTAATAAAATAAATATAACTAAGGAAAACTTATGATTATCTATTATGTTTACTTGTCCAGAAAATGTATAAGGATTCAGATTGGTATTTGAGACGCGACATTATCGATAGGAGTTCCTAAACATCAAACAAGATATTTTGACATGAGAAATGATTAATTTGGAAAATATATTTGAGTTTAAAGTAATTTAAAATAATGTTTTAGCCATCAAATAAATTGTGAAAAGTGGAGAGCATGGCGATGCAATGTTGATATTATATGTCATCAACTTTGCAGCCAAGTGATGAAATAAATCATTTAAATTTCATAGCTTACTATATTTTATATAATGAGATAAGATTAAGGAAAATATTTTAAATTCTAGAAATAATATATATTAAAGTTGAACAAAAGTAAATTGTTACATACGAATCTTAATTAATAAGAAGCTAAAAATTAACAAATTGTGACATTAAATTTTGGAAAAAAAATATTATAAAGAAGTCTGTACAAATCTTATTGGTTTTAAAAGGAAATGTTAATTGGAATTTCGATAATAATATTAAGTAAATGATTTGAAACTTGATATTATTATTTGTGAAAGTTGAGAATTTAAGAAAAGTATTTTTGGAAGAAAATTATAAGTGAAATTATCTACTAGTATATATGTGTATTTTGGTGGTTTAGTAAATTTTAATGAAAATTATAAAAGTGCATCATATGTATTGATTTAGATGACGTATGCAGCCATCAAACGTTATCAATAGCAGAGATCAGTGGCGATGCAATGTTGATTCCACGATCAACATCGCAACCATTTGACAAAGCAATTTTCTATAAATGGATGGCAAGGCAACGTCATACTATTATCTGATATTTGTAAATTACGAATGTTCATTTTAAAATTATGCTAGGATGAATAATATATGATAGTTTATTTATTGTGTATACCATTTTATAATTTAGGAAAATATTAAAATTTTGGAATTTTAAATGAGAATTAGTGGAAGAAGGAATTGGAACCTTATTTTTGATGATTTGGATTATATTCTTTAGAAAGATGTAAATTTTGGAAAGAGTTAACTATAAGTAATGACTGGACTATGGAAATAAAGGATGAAATTCAGAAAGAATTGAATTTAAAAACGGTTTTCTTTTATTTTAATCCCTGGGCCAGTAAAGAGTTATAATTAAAAATGTCTTGAAAGAGTTTGTGAAATTTGAAAATTAATTTATAGATTTCTTTTGTTAAGGAAATTGCAGGGACGTTATTTCCTTAAAAGGGAAAGTCTGTAACAACTCTATTGTTTATTACCTGATTAATTAAGTTTCATTATGGATAATTAATTGTAATTTGTAATTTGTGAAATTTAATGTAGTCTTGAGAATATTATATTTGATTTATTTAAGGAACAAGTTTCATTTCTTAAAAAGGGATTTCAATTCAAATCTGAGATTTTATTAAATCAATTAATTAAATGTGGCCTTTAGTATAAATTGTTAATATTGACATTTATTGTTTTAAAATGAGATTTTTACAATTAATATTTTATTTTTATTTATAATAATGCAGATAACTATTATTTTCCTAAGGTTATATTTAATTTTTTAAAATATCTCAATATTAATATAAATCAGGATTTTTAACTTGTGATTGGTTTTGAAAAATTTGAAGAAATCAAAATATGTTAAGTATAATATTGTTTAATGTAAATTGCTGTTTTATAAATAGGAAATAAGAAGAGAATAATAACATTTTCTCTTATTGGATCCACGAAGCACCTGCACTTATTTAACTAAAGAGAAAATCCTTCTCTCATTTCATTATATGCTCATATTTCATATGCTGTAGACTGGAAATTAGAAAACCAAATATCCTTCTTTCAAAACCTAGAAATCTAAATCAATCCTCAAATCAAGTGCAAATGAAGGGCTTTTGTATATTAATTGAAGAAATAGAAGCAACGTAATCTCTTCCACCTTATATTGCATTCTTGGAGTATTTCATTTCAGATATTTTTCATCTTAGGTTTGATCTAGTTTTGCAACTTTTTGGAAATCAACTTAGCTAATAGCTGAAAGGCATTAGCTTAGGAAAATCCGAGTTTCTAGCACCATTTCATATCCATAAAGATGAGTTAATCCTTACACAACATATCTATAAATTTCTGATTTACATGTACTAGAATTTATGATGAATGATTGTGGAATTGAGTGATTATTTGTTTTTTGTTTACTGAAAGTTGTGATCATATATAATTAGCAAACTTGTTAATCTACTTGATGCTATGATGCTTGGTATCACTCACAATGCTTGCATGAACACACCCAAATCAATCATTAGAGACAATAGGCCAAACCGTCGCTGTCGAGGACCAACCGGAGGGCAACCTGGAGCCGAAATAGCTCCAGGTTGTGTCACCACCAGTGGACTGGTGGGGCACCACTAATGCACTAATGGCGAATGACTAGAGCTGATTTAGTTCTAAGTAAAGCCTACCGGATCGCCCGTTTTTTGCCCATTTCTTGCCTTGTCTATTGTCTTATTTTTGTTGTTGTTTTCTAGTGCTTTGAATGTTTGTTATTTGGCCCTTTTGGCATCCATTTGCATTGGGTATGCTAATCTATAAAATTGATTTAGAGATGAGAACTATAAGGATTAACTCATGGCTAAAATCTTGTGATGACCTAGTATTTTGCTGTAGTGAAGTCACTTGTGCCTTATGGACTATGAATCACTTTGATTCAGAGATTTGGAATTTCATAAAATTGTATCCATCAATTTTTATTTATATAAATAATTTTATACGATGGAAAATTTATTTAAATTTACAAATCTTAAACCTGTTTCTAAATTAATATAATCCCTTATATAAATGATTGTAACAATAGCTATATATATATATTAAGTATTACTAGTATAAATGGTTGTGGATTTGGAAATATGGTTTTGGAAATATAAACCTAATTTATTTCTAAATAATATGGATACATACATACATACATACATACATACATATATCAAAATGGATTTGGAAGAGCAATAAATATGGTTTTATAAAATAAATGGCTACTTAAATATATGTATGTTATACATACGTACATACATACATACATCAATATATATGGTCTTTGGAAGATGGTTTGTGAACAACATAATTTTATGGAATTTTAAGTATCTATATGGTTTTGGAATACGAAAAATCTTAGTTTAATAAAATAAGTATTTTGGTGTTAAATTAGAAGTATGGTTTATTTTATCCTATGATAAATATCTTAATGGAAGAATTCAGATTAATGGAACATTTTAATAAGCGACAAATCTAATAAATGTTTTGAGAACCTAATTCTATAATTTGGAAAATACAAATAATCGACTTAGTGTTACCGGTTGGTTTAAATACTCTCTAGTAACGCTTCGTTGAATATTGCAAAACCCATTGAACAGAATGTTTGACTGATACTTACTAGCCCACTAGTGAATACTTGAATTTCACCGGGTAGTATGGGATGCCTTGGCTAAATTTTTGTGGTTGCTATTAGGAAGTATTTAACACTTTAGTGTTGTATTCACTTTTGGTGCACGACGGGCCCGATGGATCCTTAAGTGAATATAGTTCAGATTTTCCAATGGTATCCATAACGAGTGAGATTTACCATCTTCTAGTAAATATTTGAATTTCACCAGGCATTATGAGACGTTTTGGTTAAATTCTAATGATTACTGAAAGTGATAGTATTTGACACTTTAAATTAAATTTTCTTTTGGTGTTCGATGGGACCGATTGATCCTTAAGAGATATACTCATGGATTTCTTTACGGTTATAAATTTATAGAGATGAATAATCTACAGTCTTTGAGTCGTGATTACTACGATCATTATGATTAGTATGGATTATCCATGAGATCAGTTGTGATTGTGTTCCCGGTATGAGTACGATCTTTGGTATCAGATTGTTATGAGTGATACCTTTGTTTGTTTGTTTGCCACGGTCTGAGTATAATAATTGCGATTAGTATGGATGATCATTATGATCAGTATGGATTAAAATCACTTGGATTCTGAAAATTTGGATTATGTGGCTATTCTATGTTCGTGAAATAACTATACGTGCTTGTGTCTTATGAAGGATTTTGAGTTAAATTAATTATATGACTTATTATATCTTGGACTTCTTGATTTACTTATGTGATATATTCGTTTATTATATTCTCACACTTTTGGATATTTAGAGATAGTTTAACCCGTTTATTTTGTAATATTTGAGTCATGCCGAGACTTTTCAAGTTACAGGACTGGTAGATGTTTGGATGGTTGGACTAGCATAGAGATAAATCGTTTGGACCTTTAATTTATCACAAGTAGGATTTTGTGTCTACATATGAGATGTATATTTGAGTTAGAGATTTGTACCGGATGTATATTATACGAATCTAGTGTTATATTCGATAGATTCTTGGTTTTAGATAGGTATATGATGTTTATTTTCCACTATGGTTTGTGACTACGTTTATAAGATGTACTTTTCTGATTTTGAGAAACCGATATGTTTATTATTTTATACTGTGATTGAACATGTCAAATTTTATTTTAGAGATTTTGTAAATTGGTGAGTATGACGCGTCAGAGTTAATTTAAAGTGATATTCGTATTTGATCGCCCCTAACAAGCCGTATTCTCTGTATTATTAAACGACATTATTTATAATGTTCTTTAATAATATGGGCATAACGGTGGGATTGTTATAGATAGTTCCATTGGTTAAGCAAAAAAAAAAGAGGTGTGGGCCCAAATCGATCGACGACCCTAAATTAGTAGATAAAGACTTTGTTGGCAAATGGTTTTATAAGGGAGTCAGCACCCGAAATGGATGGCTAATGTAATATCGTTTAAGAGGTTGAGTGAATGGAGGACCTGCATCGACTTCTGACTTTGAACGATGTTTGTTCTAAGGTTTGTTTCATGCTTCTGAGAATTGACCAACTGATAGATGAAACCACATGAACTGAGTTGCTCTCTCTCATGGATTCTTACTTGGAGTATAACCAAATTGCAATGTACATCCCCAAGTAAGAACATACTAGCTTCGTTATAAATTTGGGATTATGTTGTTAAAGGTAATGCCTTTTGGTTTAAAGAATGTTGAAGTCACGTATTAACGATTGGTTGACAAAATATTCACTAACTGGACTGAGCGAACTATGGAAGTATATGTGAACGATATACTTGTAAACATCACAAAAGGCGAAAGATCATGTTGATCATCTAGATGAGACGTTCCAGGTGTCGCGGATGTATGAGATGAAGTTAAACCCATTGAAATATTTGTATCGTATCGAGCTTTGATTTCAAATCTTTTTTGTAAGGTTCAATGACCATCACATCCCGCTCCTAAATTTAAGGCCAAAAAATTAAAGACTAGATTTAAGGAGATTACATATTAGGAGCAAACATTGAGGAACGGATGAATACACATGTAAGTTGATGCTTGGATCTTATTGTTGTAATTGGTTGTATCAATGATTATGTTCTATTTGTATTTCAATATACTCAATACACACGTAGAGACATTCTCATAAAGAATTTGAATTTTAAATCACTATTTGTCTATTTTATGTAGATTTATAATCTCCAACCGCTATTCATTCTTATTTTTGAAAGGAAGAAAAAAATGATTTCTTAAAGTGGCATTAACGAAGGTTAGAAAATAACATATTTGGTGAGATATAATCGATTTAATTTGAAACAACACATTATTCATTGACAAAACTACCAGTATAACATTTTATTTCTATAGTTTAATGCAAAAACAGAAAGTTTAAATTTTATTAAAAATATAAACTTATAAAATAACAAATTTAAAGTTGTAGGAATAATAATACGACTTAAAATCTAAATTTTAGAAAATATAAAATTTTACTCTTGATAGGTTCGTTTGACTGTGTAAAGAAAAGTTGAAATAGTTTACAACTTAAGCAATAAAACCTTCAACATTTGAAATTTAACATTTCCAAAATTACAAAAAAAAAAATTTCTTTTAAATTGGAATATTTTCTTTATTTATTTTGTAGCTGGGTAAAAATGTAGTGCTTGTAAATTTTAAGTAAAAAAATCATGTTTGTTTCATCGTCTTTATAGATTATTATTTTCCCTTAAATTGCGTATCCCTTAATTACGTACAAAAATCATGTTTTTCCCCGGAGATGCATCACTTTCCATTTATTCTTCGATATTCATTAATCTGGTTTATCCCCTTCCCAATTCTCGCATTTAAATTTGAAATAATTATCAACGCATCCAAATCGAATACATCAATGGAGTCCTCCCAAACCAAACCTCACATTCCACAAGACGTCATCGAGCAAATACTGAAGAATCTCTCTTCCAAACCCTTATTCAAATTTGTTCTCCTCTCCAAACAATCGTTATCTTCAATCGAGTCGATAATCGAGGATCGATTAGAACGAAAACTGATTGAGTATTCAACCTCTTTCGATTGGTTTATGCAACACGATACCGATAGAACCATGTACGAATCACATATGGATCTGATGGAAGCTACATGGGAAGAGCTGGATATGAAGCGTTCAATCGTCCGCATCCGTTCGATCGTATTGCGTCCACATCCGTTTGAACGTATTGCGAATTGGATTAGGTTATTTGGTTAAGATGACCGAGGGTATGCTATTTAATTTGATTAGTTTGATAAATTGTATGTTTTGATTGCGTTTTCACAATTTGGTTCAATTTTGATTCTTAGATGATTTTAAAGATTTGTGGTTCTGGATCAGCTGTTCAAACTGAAAACTAAAGTAGATGAATTTCTGGATATGAATTTGAGTAAAGCGCTTATTGATTTGCACATATTTTTGAAATTTCAATAGCTCAATTCAGATGCGTTGAACCCATACTCGATGATCCAATTTCAATAGTTCAGCTCGGCTTATTTTCTATTTTTAAGAATTTGGCAACTGACGTCTGTTGATTCACTGTGCTATATTTGTCTTGAGGAGAAATAGTCGTTGTACGAAAATAAATATTGGCACTGAATGTTGGATTGGATGAAGGCTTACTGTTTGCACCCGGATAATTAATTTTCACCCCTCATTTATAATAATAATTTTTTTTGACAAAAATAATTTTTTTTTAGAGAAATGCGTGGTTCTCAAAAGTAGAGGAGAACACACATTTATGTGTGTGTATATCACTGAAAATAAATGACCTGTCAATATGCCTGACAGGTAACAAAGTACAAAAAGTTTATAATAATAAAATTTTAATTCTAATTTTTACCTTTTAGCCATTAATCAGATATTCCTTTCCAACGTGTCTCTTCTTCTGTGCCACATTTTACCTGTTGAAATTTTTGAAAAGATATTTTTTTTTTCAAATTAATTAAAATTCACATCATCACATTACTTCGACAAATCAAACTCAACGCTTCGACATGAACTTTGATCATTTAAGAAACCAAATTAGTAAAGAAGAGTTGGAGATTATCATGTTGCTGTTTGGATTTTCTTTCTAACTGTCACTCTCAATTGCATTGTCAGGGTTTTCAAAAGCTAGAAAGAGAAAGAAGTAAAACAGAAACTAAAGAAAGAAGAGAAGGTAAAGCAAGTAGTAAAAGTAAAGGACATTTGTGGAATAATCGGAGTGGGTAAAGGAGAAATTGAGATGTGAATTTTATATAAACATAATGGTTGGGAAGCAATCATCGATGCGAGAATAGACAGACCCTGTGATGAATTTGTTGTATATAGAGCTTTAGTAACATATTATATTATAAGTTGTCATAAAGTGTCACTATTTGGTTCCAGACACAACCTAACAGATCTCATTTCTAATCGGGTTTGGTATTGTCAAACAAACTGTATGTTTTAAAATTTATACACTATTTGATTCGAGGTTCGTAAGTATCGATTTAGTTTCATAATTTGATTGAGTAATATTGTGGGCATTTTTGTTCATGATACGAGACATAAGGGACATAGAAATAGTTGGACGGTTCGTAATAAAGAGTGTAATTATATATAAAAAGGGAAATCCAAGATGTAAGAGGATTAAAAGAAATTCGAAGGAAATCAAAAGAGAACCAAATTTTGATAGGTTAAGTAAATGGTTCCATGACAATCCAATAGGAAAACTGGTTCGGTTGCATCTTGTCGAACAAAACACACACTGGACCAAATGATCTTCGAACCAATTACAACCGACCAGAACAAGTCAAACATGGAAAGTGCATGTCTTTTACAGATTGTCGAATCGATTGCTTCATAACCCATATGTATAATAGTCCGTGAATGGACAATAATGGCGGACAAGTTTTGAGAGCCAAAAACTACCAAATAGAAATTGTCAAATCAATTTCTAGCAATATTTTTCGTTTCTTTCGATAAATAAATAATTGTATTTTATATTTCTATATTGTACTTGAGATCTACAATGAAATAAGTGATAATTCATAGTGGATATACACAAACTTCAACCGAGCTGCTATATATCTTGTGTGTTCTTTATTTTATTTACTATACTTACTGTATTTTTCTAAATTTGAGATGCTCCCTTATAAACATTAATTTTCATATAAACAACGGTTGTAGAGTAGATTCAGTGCTTACAGTTCTATAAGATCTCTTTGAGGAGTTTGCCTTTTTTTTGTGCAAATATTTTGAAGGAACCAATCCAGTATGCAACTGATGAAATGGATAGATTTTAAAATTCCATATCTAGATCATAGTAGAACTATGAAGTTTAATATCTAATACTAGATCCAATCTAGTTGTTTCATAAAATTAAATTTTATGTTAAATACTTATTACCTTGTTTAACTAACCTCATTAATCAAATGCATTTAATGTGAATCAAATTCAACTAAATGAATGAGAGAAGTTTTAAAAAGATTTGTAAAACACCCTCTTTAAATTTCAAAATACGCAGCCATCCTCTCCCAAAAACATATTATAAAAAAGCTTCTAATTTTAAGTTTTAGGATATTTGTGGAGACTCTATAAACTCTGTAAATATTTACAGATAACTCTGCAAATATTTGAAGTTCCATGATGCAAATATTTGCAGACTTTTTAACAAATATTTGTTGATAGTTCTGCAAATATTTTCAATTTATAAAAAATATTCAAAAGAACTTGTTTTGATTGTAGAAACATGTGGTTATTATTCAGATTTAATTTTTGAGAAAATATGAATTTTTTTAATGAAATTAAAACTATGGTGTGATTTAAAATTTGTTTTTGAAAAAAGTTCTTAACGTATCAATTTTAGACATAAGGGACAGAACCAAATTTCCACTTTATTTTATTTATAGAAAGAAACCTTTCGTTTATCTCTCTTAAAACTTCCTCATTAATTAGAATAAGGTTTGTTTTATTCGGAGAGAAACCTTTCATTCCTCTCTTTAATTAAATTAATTGGTTGACTTGTTTGAAAGATGATCATACCAAAATTACACTTGGTATATTTTGCGAGTACTCAAGTATATATAGTGCAAGTGAACTTCTCATATTGTATACATAGTTAATGTGTACGTTTGTAGTTATTGGAATTTACACTGCAACAGATACATTTGCCTTTTGTATACACATTAGTTGTCCAAAAGTTATTTGCAAATAAGTCTCTCCGTGTGTATATGCATATGTACACGTATATTTCAAATTTTTTAAAATTGAATCTCTAAATAAATCTAAGTTGTTTTTGACCAAATTAACAAATCTGAATTCAAAATTTGTTCTCAAAATATCATGTTGTCTGATCTGGCGATACAATATGGAAATAGATCTAGAATCTACAAATGCTAGATAAATTATATATCGGTAATTTAAAATAAAATAAAAATGATAATAAAGGTATTTTGTAAATAATATTTATTTGCAAAAACCATTATCTTTTATTTTTTTAATCCAAATGAAAAGTTTTATCAGACAGGCTTATGATGTTAATTCATGTATGTTTATACATTAAGATGAATCTTCTTTTATATACATATACATATATATATATATATAGTTATATTTAGGAGAATAAGCTAGGGTTTTAGCCTCTAATGATAGCCTTCTAAACTTCAACCCCTCGACCTTTTAAACCTCCGCCATTTATTCCATCATCCCTTCAAAGTCTCACCTTGCTGAAATCCACCATAGCAGTGGACGGTGATGGCTTTACTCTAGTTATTTCTAGGGGGAACATGAAGATTTCATGTGCATAACATTGGGCAAAAGAAAACGTTGCTCTAAGGCTTTACAAATGAGAATAGCACACTTCACTAACAATAATACTCATATGTGAAAGCAAGACCAAGGTTATTCCAACCAATTTTCGTGCAAGATCTGGGGCAATAATAAGGTAGCAGCGGGCGTTTCATACGGTGGATAGGCATTAATTTCAAAAACCATGAGTTCAATGAATATGACTAGAACGTGGAAATCGATCATTACAGAGGATGATATCCCAGCATCTACCCTTAAATTCTATAACCCGACAGATTTTGGTCGGAGGACTTGCACTCAAACGTCCCATTCGACTGTGGATGTATCTAAAAGGTATTAGGAAAATTCTGTAGTGATTTAAGTGATTGGTTCACATACGTACTTCCATTATTTTAGAGCATATATTGAAAGGGTTTCGCAATCAAAAGGAGAGTTTTATATCCATACCAAAGAAAATGAATTTTATGTGACTAAATTTGTAAATAGGGAAGAATGCGAAAGGATATTAGCAGGAGGTCCCTACTTCCATGGTAAAAATTAATGATGATGAAAAGATGTTCATTGGATCTCAATCATTCAAAGAAAATGTTGTAGAGTATTCCAGTGTAGTTCCGACTTTCAAGTTTAAGATTGGAGTTTTGATCAAAAGAAGGGATTGGTAGAATTGCATCAGTCATGGTAAATCCATTAAAGATGGATAACTACACTAAAGGTATGGTAAAAATCTCATATGATAGGGTTCTAGTTGAAATCAATAATGATTTTAAATTCCCAAATGAAGTTATGATAGTAAACGAGAACAACGAGGTGTTCGTTCAACCCGTAGAATACGAATGGAGACCTCTATATGTCCTAATTGCAGATATTTTGGTCATCCATTGAAGTTTTGTTCATTTGAATAAGTATGGATGATGAGAACAATCACAAACCTAAAATTTGAAATTATTAACAGAAATAACAGTCCGGATAATTCACAACTAATCTACAACAACAAGGTACTATAAACAAAGAAGCACATTACATAAATAACGCGTTTAAGAGTAACAATATATACCAGCAAGAAGAAACAACGAATACCATGCAGAACAAACAGCCAATTCCACAAGACATAGACATGGAATGTTATGAGACATTTACTAGTTTAGATAATGAAATATAGAATATCTCAGTAGCATGTCAAACACAAAACTAGGGAAAATGTAATAGTACATTAAATGGTCAACGTCCTAGCTTAAATTACAATAATCAAAATAAAAATATTCTTTTGAAGCAGCATACATGTGACACTATTATAAGCGATTCACTAAATAATTCATTCTATGGAATCAAAAGAACATATAATGAAACCTTTTGATGTCTCCCACTGTGATAAGTATGTGGATGCTTCCAAGACTTCATGGAATTCAGACAAAATTTTGATCATGTGCCACTACGAAGTACTCCAGAAAGTAGCGACAGGATGAGGCTCCGTTCGAATTTTTTGCAACTCAATCAGATGATATGGTTGATAACCCAAAATGGCAAAATATGATATCATAATTAAAACTAAAGGAAAAAAATAAAATATACTAAGGCTAACGTGAGTGCCCCCTCTCTCTTAAATTTAGGACGCACTTTTACTGAATTACTCCAATGAACGTGATTGCTTGGAATATGAGGGAACTTAACTATCCATCAAAGCAATTAGATGTAATGAATATTATTAAACAAAACAAGCTTCTTTAGTTGCTTAATTAGAGAATAAACTGCAAGAAAATAAAATTAATGATTAGGTTAGGCGATTTATTAAGGGATGGAATTGTACCTTTAATTTAGATCATCAAAATAAAAGTAAAATCACAACCCTTGAGATGGTAGCATTTGGTCTAATATGGTTATTCACAGGGTGAACAATATATAATGAGTCTGGTTCAAAATAAAGTGGGTCTGACTTTTAATTGACGTTCATATAAGCACACAACCAAAATGGAAAGTGAATGGAGCTTTGGGATTATATTAGAATTCATAATAGTACTTTAACATATCTTAGGTAGTAGTAGGAGAATTTATGGAACCTTGTATGGGCATGATAGAATTAGCAATGGTAGATATTATATGAGTCCGAATACTGATTTTGTGGAATGCATAGAGACTTCACCCCTAGTCGAACCTCCAAGTTTAGGTGATTATTATACTTAGAGGGAGGTGCAAACTTGTCAGTGCAAAGTAAAATAAATAGATTTTTCATTAATAAGGAGCGCTACAATAAATTGCCTCTCGACATTCTTTGCAAACCATTCTACAGTGACCACATTCCAATCATTTTCAGCTTTGTAGTCACACAATTGAATAAAAAAGGGTCTTCTTTCAAATACAACAATTCGTGGCTTTATAATTCCTTGGTATTGTTCAAACAGTGTGGGATGAGTGTTGTGTGGGAATCCACTTTTTTAGTTTATTTCCTTGCTAAATAAATAAAGAAATATCTTTGAATTTGGAGTAATGTGCATAATAGGAAGGAACATACTGCTAATCTGATGAGACGAGAATTAGATGCGGCATATTCGAGTCAAATTAGTTAACCAAATAACTCTCAAGCGTTAAATATTTATAAACAAAAACGAAACAACTTTCAGCACTACTCCATGGACAAGCCATTGAAAATATTCAATGCTCAAAGATAAAATGGCATATTCAAGAAGAAAAACTACTCAATTTATCCACTCCAGATCAGAAAATAAGAATAAAATCAACAGTCATGATGATGGTGGATGAGCAGGGTAATTGGACCAACTCAAATGAAAAGTTGAATAGGAAAGCTCTACTACACTTTGATGAATTATTTAGTTCTCCCTTCATAAATAATAACTTTTCATACATCATATGTAAAAATTTCTTTAAGATACTGCAAGAAACACTATGGACGGACCTTTTGAGATGGATGAAGTTAAAAATGCAGTTTTTCAAATCGATGACAACATCTCTTTCTGTCCAGATGGTTTCAATTCAAAGTTTACAAACTGCACTGGGAATTAATCAAAAACAATATTTGCAAGCTATGCTAGGCATACAGCACAAATGTAAGATCATCAAAGGATTAAATCGTACCATTTGATGTTTAATCCCTAAAAATGTAGACCCACAGACAATATCAGACTATAAACCAATAATATTGTGTAATGTAATCTATAAAAATTTGGCTAATCTATTAAGTAGTAGAATAAAGCATTATCTCAACAATCTAATATCAATAAATCAAAATGCATTCAGTCCAGGAAGAATAATCATAGCAAATTCTCTCCTAGCATATAAGACAGTGAGGGGATTCAATAGGAAGAAGGCTAATAATATGTGCATGAAATAGACATATAAAAGCCTATGATAAAATAAGTAGGGAATTCTTATATCACATGTTGTTAACCATGGGCTTTCCCGAAAAATTTGCACATTTAATATATGAGTGCATATCTACTACCACTTTTTCAATCCTTACAGATGGCTGCCCTTTAGGGTTCTTTAGTAGCAATTGAGGCATAAGGCAAGGAGATCCATTATCTCCTTTACTGTTTGCAATTGCTATGTAATTTTTCATTACTTTATTAGATTTGGAATTCTATAAGAGAAAGATTTAGCCGATTCTTCCTATTGAACCAATCATTACGCATTTTTATATGACAACGACATTTTATTGTTCACCAAGGCTAACACTAAAAATGAAAAAACCTTTGTTAATAGGATGAAAATAATTAAAAACTATGTAGGCTAAAAAATGAACGAATATAAAATTATACTGTATTTTAGCGAGGGGGCAAGATTCAAAGACCAAATCATCAATATGTTAAAAGTTCAACCATGAAATCTACTAGTTAAATATTTGGGAATTCCCCTATCTTACAGCAAGTTAAAATCTAGAGATTGCAGAGTGCTGTTAGGAAAAATCTACAAGAAATTTAACAATTGGAAAAATAAGATGCTGAGTATAGCTGACAAAATTAAATTAATAAAAACTATGATTTGTCCAATAATCATGTTTTTGATTCGATTTTATCAGTTACCCATATCAATAATGAACAAAATCAATTCTATATGTGCAAGCTTTGAATGGAAAAACAAAAGTCATAACTTGGGTGGGAAGCCTTATGTCAACCTAAATCTAAAGGAGGAGCGTGTTTAAGAAAATTACAAGATCTCATGAAGTCAATCACACTGAAACTCACGTGGAGATACATACAAGGAAACGGTCTATGGGCTCAGTGGATTAGAAATAGATATTGCAAGAAGAGAAGTTAATGTTCCATTAATGAAGATAATAATGCATTATACACGTGGAAGCTGCTGCTCAAAACAAGATTAAAAATCAAAGAATCAATTGAAAGGAAGTTGATCAATAGGGATAACACAAGCCACTGGTATGGTCCATGGATTAACAGACAATCATTAGCTGATTTAATAGGAGAGCAAGCAGTGTCGATAATTGGGGACCACAACAGGAAGGTGTCTTCTCTCATTTCAAATGGGAGATGGAGAGAATATAACTCTTATTTGCCCTCGCATATTGCATAAGAGATCAATAGGATTCAGATTTATAATTCTAGTTCTGAAGATCACTGGGTCTAGAAATTACAAAGTAATGGATAATTTATGTTTTATTCAGTGTGGAATCAAGTCAGAGTGTTGCAAAGTGAAATAAATTAGTGCAAACATATTTGGAATTCGAAAAATGAATCCAAAATGTCACTCTATGCATTTCTAGCAAAATTAAACAAGCTACATATCAAGCTACATGCCAAGGAGAGAATCTCAAAATGAAATAACTTAATTGATGTGCTATGTGTCTTATGTAAACAGGAAGTGGAATCAAACTCACATCTTTTCTTTAAATGTACATATTTGAGTTACATATGAGAAAGCTATAGGCATAAACTTCAAATTCCATACTCAAATACAAATGACATAAGTGAGGTGTTAGAAACAGTTATCAATAAAAATACCACTAACACTGCTTATAACAAATTGGTTGCTATAATAATTACAAAATAATTTGGCATATTTGGATAGTGTAATATTTGCATATTTTAGAAAATAGAAACTCCAAATGAAAATAGTTCAAGACAAATACGGATAGACTGGAAAAAATAATGACTAGAACAACTATAGGAGAAGAAGAGAAAAGTGGAATGGAACTTATCTTCGAAGAATTTGGTCATGGATCCACTATGTGTAGACGAACTAATGTTCGGAGTGGAAGAATGTAGTCGCAAGATAATGGAAGCAACGGAGATGTCTAGGCTTAATTTATCATCTTAGAGAAGCTTGGGCTGGTTTCTTTGCATTAAAGAACATTCGACAGACATGGATATGGAAATTAAGCGAAATGAAATTGAATTCTAATTAATGAAGTGGATTGAGATATGAATGTATGCTTTGTTTAGCTATTTTATTCGTTTGTGGCATACGATGTGTTTTAAGACAGACCTTTCTTGTTATTTTCCAATATTTGGCGGTTAAATAGGGTGTGTATAGTGGGATTTGAGTTTGTTTTTGTTGTGATACTCCTGCCACACTTTGCTCCCTACGCACCTAACTATTTGTAATTCCACTTTCCCTAGTAAATAAAGTACATACTTCAAATATATATATATATATATATATTCATTTTAAAATACATGCATACATATATAAATATGTAGTATATGTACTTATTTTTTCGAAACCACTTATTGTAAATTAATTTAATATATATATATATATATGTATGTATGTATGTATGTATGTATGTATATGCATGTTTTAAAACAGAAAACTAACAATGAAACATTGAAAATTAGCATTAATATTTAAATAAATGAATATACATAAATTAATCTAGCAACTATTAGATCTAGGATTAAAATCAACACCTACATCAATAGAAATTAATAATAAAATTATCAATAGAAACTAACATTGTTAATTTCAAACCTAAATAAAATGTTGATAAATGATAAAATTTTCAGATCTATACATACATGTAAAAAGGGGACAACAAATGCGTATCTAAATTCATCAAAGTAAATAAATTGTTAGATCTACAACATCATGACATATGTGGATAAAATTAAATGGAATATATCGTGTTGATGTTGCCCTTTTGAATTTACCTTAGTTGATAGATTTAATCTCTTAGCTCCTAGCTTTGAAACAGATTGAAGTACCACCTTTTATTTGATAGATTTAATTGGATGCCATTAAGTATATATATTCCTTTGTATTCCTCTGAATTTTTGACCATGAAAATGAAAAAGCATGATGGAGGCTAGGTTTTGAAAGAGGGCGATTAAGTTAGACAAGCAAATGAAAGGCAAGGTATTCATAAAGGAAATCATCTTTAACCTCTTCCTTTCGTTTTCTAGATCCAACCATTGAATTTCAAGCCTCCTTTTTATTTTTATGGTCATTCATGAATAAGGCTAAATGTGCCTTCAATTTATTCAATAGCGCTTAGCAAATAATTATACTTAAATCAAATTTAAATGCCCAGCGATATCGCATATTGGTTTAACATAACAATTTTTTTTATACACACTCAACTAAATACCTGTGGCAAACAAAAAATATTAATGAAAACCAGTACATTAAATAAATAAATAAATAATATTTCAAAAAATATATTAATTAATTTATAATATTCAATAAATTAATTAAGTCGCATGGTTTATCGAAAAATTTACCAATGCAGTTATCCGGCTTAAAGGTGCGAATTCAGTCAACGACTAATATTGAACTGTAACAACACGATAATTGTGGGTAATTAATAAAAATTATCAAATTGGTTAAAATGGATTTTTTAAGTTAAATATAAATAATTTTGGATTCAATAAGGGATAGAAATTTATAATAAAGTAATTAGTGATGAAATATATGGTTTTGAGAACAATTATTTCTTTAAAAGATTGTGAAATGAATTAATTTGGAAATAAATTAATAAACATGCTTAAAATGTGAATACAGTATATTTAAATTTAAAAGAATTAAAATATGGAAATAAATTCCAGAAATTTTTTATAATGTTGGAAAATAATTGAGCGTTGTTAATATAAATTTTATTTGGAATTTTATTGTAATTTAGAATTCAATAAGGACCTTGCTCAGTCATTTCTCGAGAAGCTGATCGAAGGGATGAGATATATTCTATATTTGGCCCCAAGTGCAAGTGGGAGATTGGTAGAGTTAGGGGTATGCCCTAACGGTAATTTTGTAATTTATTCCAAATTAATTAAATTGTAATTAATTCTCATTTGTAATAAAGGTATTTTTCTTTCTATTATATATTTGTTATAATGTGTTGTAAATAATTAAATACTTAATTAAAATGTATTTAAAAGAAAATCCATAAATGGTGTATTTGTGATAGTAATTATAAATAGTTGTAATCACGAGTATTATATAACAGTATTATAAAATATATCATTTTAAATGTTCCTAGTCAAGATACATCGAGATTAGATATTGATGTATCCGTTAAGACTACAGTACGTAACGCTCTACAAACTTTGGACTGTGAATTGCTCATAACTGCTAAGGCACCTAAGGGTTACGTACTGATGGTTCTATGGAATGACTTACTCGATACTTTTTAGTTGGTCAATATAACCACAGTCAAACAGAAAATATCAATGTGACTGAATTACATAGTTCTCTCGACTTGACCATACTTTTGGTCTTTAGCATGAATCCCCACTTTAATTATAGTCAAATCATGACATAGCATCCATCGAGTGACTTTAGTTGGGTTGAGTGAAAGTATTAGAAGTAAAACATTATTCAAGAGAGGATTCATCTTGTAAGTTATATGGGATTAGCATCACTATGAACTCAAAGTCAAAATCTCTAACCAAAGTAGTTTGGTCAATAATAATTGTTATTATTGAACCAAAGACTTTGTGTTTGGATTATTAAGTTGAATATGGATAATGCTGGAATTTTGACCACCATTAGATTCCAAAAGTCCAAAATTATATAGTTTCGACGACGAGAATTGGTGTAAATAAAAGTCACAACAGAGTTATGCTTTTACCGAAACCCAAAAGCGATAAATTTGGCCAAAATTTCTCACTGCCTACTAATTAACGTGTGAATGTTACTGTTCGATTAGTTAGTAATTAATCGATGACCAAAATTACACCAGATGAGTCACACAACCGAAACGATGAATTCATCTTCGACCAAACAATTTAATTAATTATAATTGTTATAAATTAATTAATAATAAATATTTATGAAATATTAATTATAAAATTGGATTATGATATGATGAATAAGTATTATTAAATATATTTATAATAGTTATAAATATATAAATCGATATACAATAATGATAAGCAATTAAATTTGAATTAACTGCATAATATTTTATTTGGACTTAAAATGGGTTTAAGGCCTATCATGGGGCTGTAAATTTCGATATCAATAATGGTATAGGGCGGCTAAAATTAGGTTAAAAATGCTTGGTTTTAGATGGCATATATTGAAGGAGAATTAGTATGAGATTTGATTCACACTACTCTTCTCTCTATCCACTATATAAGCATCTCTAAGTGTTTATACCAAAAATGGGCACAACACTCTTTAGAAGTTTTTGAAGAGATAAAAGTGAAGAATATAAATGTAAAATGTGGATTATCTAACAAAAACTCCAAAAACTGATAAATAAATGCACACACACAAGCGATTTAGAGTGGTTCGGCGTGTTACCTACATCCACTATGAAGTTTTATGATTTTATTGATTCTTTCTTGATGAATACACTTGATTACAGCAAGCAATAGTGAATTGCAACTTTGAAATTCGAGTACAACAGCAGTAGTAGAGTGCAAAGTCGAATCCGGCAGAGTCTGGGCGCTTGAGAATCAAAAATATCCCTCTTCTGTAGGCCAAAGGGCTCTATTTATAGGCGTAGAAGGCTGATATCTCGCTTAAACTTCGGGAGACTCCTTCTGGCACATGAGTGGGCCCACACGATCGATCTCGTGGAGTTTCAACTCGATCTATGATCGATACGAATGTAATTCGTATCGATCATGATTTTGTCCAGTGGAGTCGAAACTTGGTGTGAACATTCTTTAGCTTGTACTAAGATCCTGTGAAAATTTCATAGCATTTGGACTTTTGGATCTCAAGTTATGATCGATATGAGATGGGGTTTTTCGGCAAACACTATAGTTCGAATCAATCAATTCGAATCGATCCCTTCAAATCGATGGTTGCACGTGACCAGGTGGTGACGTGGTGCGCACCCTTCGGATCGATCCACCTTATACGTCTAGTTGACCGAGTCGTCCCTTGAACTTCGCCTCGTTCGTATCGATGGACGTTGCCCATTCGTATCGATGGAAGTAGCTTCGTTAGTATCGATAAAAGTAGCCTTGTTCATATCGAACCAAGTTGCTAGGTCGGTATCGATCGTGTTGCCTTGTTCATATCGATTCGAGTTGCTCCAACTCAATGGATACGAACAATGGTTCCATGATGGATGCGAAGTAAGGTTTATTTGATGGATACGGACATAACAAGCCTCGATGGATACGAAACGGCACATCCTGATGGATTCGAACGAATGCCTTTATGATGGATAAGAAGTAGACATTGGCCGATCGATACGAAGCGCACTATCTGTTGATGGATACGAAGTCGATCGATATGAACTACGGCGTGACGATGGATACGAACCTGATCGATTCGAACTGTGGCCTACTGATGGATATGAAAATGAGGTTATTTTCCCTAACTTGCATCGATCATAACTTGAGCATATGAACTTGGATTGACTTGAAATTTGGAATGTTGACTTTTATGGCTTTGGTTGTCATGTCTTGTCAATCGTAGCCTGATCCGGACTCGGACAAAAATCATCGATATCCATAGTGAACCTATGCGTACTCGATATTCGGGACGAACGATCCTTGGTTTTCAGTCAGTTCCTTGATATCTCAGGCTTGCCAAAAGGCGGGATAACATTTGCCCTCCAAAGTACGTCTTGTGGAAACATGACGTGCTTTGAAAAGCTGTAGTCTTCACTCTGAACATTTATCGTCTTTTCGTTGAAGGTTGTAATCTTTGACTGATTTTCTTCAGTAATGTGAACTGTCGATTGTCGACTGTTGCACCCTGTGCCATTGTAATTGATTGATGTATGATAAGGATTAGCTATTTGTCGCCGTAATCATTGTTAGATGAGTATCCAATTCCTATGAATGTTGAAAATTAAATATTAGCCCGACATATATGCATATATGTCAACCTGACTCTCATTAACGTTGCATGTTCACGGTCGTTGCTAGTTTTCCGTATCGAACTCCGTATCGATCCTCTCCTGAACCATGTGAAATCCGAGTTGCAACAATGATTGATGGTTGTTTTTGGATGTTCCTTCGTATTGATCCTCTCCTGAATCGATATAAAAGGTTGAAAGACAGCTCCCGCATCGATATACTCTACATTGATGGATACGAGATAAACATTTCATATCGACGGATATGAGCTTCGATGGATATGAAATTATCATTCGTATCGATGAACTTGTGCTGTTGTGGGTTGAATGCCGATGGATACGAATCAACAGTTTCGAATCGGTGGAGTTCAATGCCTTCATAACTGTCTTCATTGTGTACTTCATATCGATGGACTCTGTATCGTTGGATACGAATAGACAATTCGCATCCATGAATATTGGCCTCTGGAAGCTGTGATCTGATGGATTCAAACAACGTAGTTTGACTCGTTGCACCATGGATGGAGTCGAAAATAGCTGACATGAACAACGGCTTCAAATCGATGGACCCTGGCGACAGTTTCGAGTCGATGAAGGCTCGGGCTTATGGATTCGAGTAGGGCGTTCGAATCAATCTGGAAGTTGACCTACTATGACCAGTCGCATTGACTGGGAGGCGAAACGCCTTTTTCCTTCGCACTTTGGTCCATATAAATACTTTGGACTTAACCATTTTTCATTTTTTACTTTCACTTTGCTTCTTGCCTTCGTATCGCTTTGGAAGCTTGGAAAAAGAAGAACTTTGCTTGCCTTCGAATCGAACCAAACCTTCAATTCCTCGCATCAACTGTTAGATTTAGGTAATCCATTAAGCGAATCCAACATTCAAATGACAATACTCGAGATCTTTGCCATCCTATTTGTCTTTATGATCGATCTCTAGTGATGTCAAGGCCGGAGTTGACTCAAAGAAAATGGCCATGGTGTTTGAGTAGCTTTAGGGAAGAAGTATGGCAGAGGGACACGAAGGATTTGTGGATGGGCGGCTCGACCTTTGTTTCATGTCGATCTGGAATAGGAGCGCTCGACTCGATCCAGATGCTTAGATTTTACATTGGAGTTGTTTGCGCCAAAATTGGTCACAAACCCCAAGTATTGTGAAAGCACCAGTGTTGGAATATAAATCAGCAATATCCAAACACAAATCACAGATTTAAGCAAGAAACACGCAGTAAAATAGAAATTATGAACGAGAACACACAATTTATAGTGGTTCGGCTATCTCCGACCTACATCCACTTCAAAGGTTTTAACTTTTATTGATGTTATTCGCTGATTACTCTTGATTACAGCGGATTACAGTTTATGATAGCCTTGAAATCTGAATAAAACAATGATAATGAAGTATGTAATTCAATCCGGCAGAGTCTGGACGTTCAATGGTGGAAGCTCCCAAAAGTCCCCCTTTCTGAAGGCTTCAGGGTGCTATTTATAGGCGTAGGAGGCCCAGATCTCGCTCAAACTTCGGGAGACTTCTTCTGGCACGTGAGTGGGCCCACGCGACTGACCCCACCAAGTTTCGACTCAATCTGACATCGATTCAAAGTGATTTCGAACCCATCAAGAAATGGTCCAATCGAGCTGAAACTTGGCAGGAACAATCTTTATCATGTGTGGAATCTACTGTGAAAATTTCGTTGTATTTGGATCAGTGGATTTCGAGATATCATGGATTCGAAATGGCGTTTTCTGCATGGCTGTTTGGTTCGAAACCATCCATTCGGACCGATGGTTTCGAACCGATGGTGGCACGTGCCTTCGCAGCGACGTGGAGCGCAAATCTCGAACCGATCCGGTCTTCACTCCGAGTTGACCACTTCGACTCCTAATATCTCGGCGTATTCGAACCAATGAAGGACACGTCACCATGGCTAGCTGACCTAGTGGATTCGAACGAAGCTTCTTGGATGGTTTCGAATAGGGTTCCAACGATGGGTTCGAAGGAAGACCTATCGATGGAGTCGAACAACCGATGCTTGATGGATTCGAACCAGCTACTCTCCGATGGATTCGAGGTCCATTGTTATGAACTTGGTAGGTTCGAACTCGATGGATTCGAAGCCAAGGTACCCCGATGGGTTCGAAGGTGATGGGTTCGAAGGTGATGGTTTCGAACCTGATGGGTTCGAATCTCGGGCCTTTTCCTTCAAATTGAATCGATCATAACTTGAGCATATGAACTCGGATTGACTTGAAATTTGAGATGCTGACCTCTACGGTCTTTCTCGCCGTGTCCCATCAATTGTGGCTCAATCTGGACTTGGACAAAATTCATCGATATCCATGGTTATCCTGCAATGCATGGTTGATATTCAAGAACAATAATCATTGATTTTTAGTAAATTCTGAGTATCTCAACTTTGCCAAAAGTTGGGATAACACTTTGCCCCCCAAAACATGCCTTTTTGTAAAAGGTATGTTTTGAACGGTCTTAAATCGAATGTAGTAAATTCATGTTTCGTTCATAGCTGCAGTATTATCAATCAAGTTTATGGCTGTTCAAACCCGAATCAGCATTCGTGAAGTTCCGTAGTCTCTCCGGACTATTAATGGCTACTTTAAACCCTTACTAAGTCCATTCTAGACTTAGTGATTGAATAGAAAGATCCTATTGCACTCTGGCGTTGCCTTTTATCCCTTGCACTCTGGTCCTGGTTAGGATGTATAGCGATGTCATGGTCGTTCTGGACCGATCATAGCCTCTCAGGGCTCTTGCTGGATCCCATCCTATCACTCTCCGGTGAAGGGGAAACATCGCTTAAGTGAGTTGATCCTGTCGCTCTCCGGCGAAGCAACTCACTTCTTGCACTCCAGTTCAGTGTATCTGAACATTAAGCGATGTCTTGGTCGTTCGAGACCGATCATAGCCTCTCCGGGCTCTTGCTGGACCCCATCCTGTCACTCTCCGGTGAAGGGGAAACAGCGCTTAAGTGAGTTGATCCTGTCGCTCTCCGGCGAAGCAACTCACTTCTTACACTCCGGACCCCGCCTCTCCGGGTAGGTTCATAAAGCGATCATTCTGATGTCGGTATTTAATGTTCGTCTTCTGACTCTCTGGTCAAAAGGTTTATTGCAAGAGATTCTAATTTATGTATTAAAATTCGAGTTCTAGATGTTCAATCTCAAACATCAGAAAAAGCTAAACACTGCCTCTCCGGGTATATCGGTCTATCCCCATCTCAGAGCATGCCTAGGGATCTCTCCGGTTCCCGTGCATGTGTAAGTGGAGTAACCGTTTATTTTGAAAACAAATCTAAATAGAATTATTCGACCGAAGTTCAAATCCTGCACTTGGCCCTTGCCATCTTTAATCAGTGGATGACGAGTCGTGATCCCGATCCAGGATCGTTCCTGTTAGGTGGAGGCGGTAGTTGTTCAGGCCTTACCGCTGCAGTCCGTTCTCTGACAAATTGTGGCAATCTACCACCCCTGGCATGTTCTTCCACCTCATCCTTTAGGTGGCGGCATTCATCTGTGGTGTGCCCATCCAGCTCATGGAATAGGCAATATTTTCCAGTCCTGCGCTCCCGCTCAGTGGGATCCCTTATAGGTGGCTTTCGATAGGGGAGTTGCCCCCGAGTTTCAGTGTAAATTCTTTCTAGGCCTGCATTCAGATCTGTGTACTGCCTAAATCTTGGTTCTTGGAATTTCTTCCGTTTACCAGGACCATCATGTCTATCATCCTGTTTGCTTTTTCCTTTGTCCGCTCCTGACTTTTCTCTGGAGGTTCCTTCGCTCTGCGCAACATTTGTTTCCAGCCTCTCGGCTCGTGATTCTTCTAATCGGATGAACTTTTCAGCTTTATGAAAGAACTCTACAAGATCTTGTGGTGGATCTTTAGTCAGAGAATCTTTAAATTTGGTGCCTTCCGCGACTCCTGCCACCGCCGCCATCAAAATCATCGATGGATCCGGGCGATCTACAGAAGTCACTGTTACATTGAATCTTAGTAGAAAATCTTTTTTGGACTCTCCGGCCCTTTGCTTGATTGAGTCTAAAGTCATCACGCTCTTGGGTCGCGTCACATGGACCCTAAACTGTCTCATGAAGCAGTCCACAAGCTCGCTCCATGTTCTGATCGATCCAGTCTCTAGTTGCCTGAACCAAAGCGCAGCCAAATCTGATAAATATAGAGGGAAGCATCGTGCCATTACTTCCTCGGATGCCCCCAGCACTTCCATGTGCCTAATATATCTGGTAATATGCATGGTTGAGTCTGACCTCCCGTCATAAGGTTCTAGCGTTGGTAGTTTGAATTTTGGAGGGTTCCTCGCGTTTCGGATGTTCGGAGTGAACGGGCTCCGACTAACTTCTTCCAGCCCTCCGCTAGGCAGTCCTCATCTCATGATTCGTCGCATTAGGCCAATCACTCTCTCGTCTCCGTCTAGGGGATGCCCCCTTGCAAGTTCCTATCCTGCCCCCCGAGCCTTGAAGGGCATTCCGGTACGTATTCTTCTGGTGGCTCGTTAGCATAAGCATTGGCTCCAGCTCGTTGAGCTTCGTCTGTTGGCCTTCCAGCATCGGACCCTGAGGGTCTACCCCCAAGTCCTTGTAGATCACCTTCAACTCCTACATTCTGGTCTTGAACCTGACCTTCATTAGCTTCTGTAATTCTGATTCCTTGTCCCGCACTTGCAGTTGCTGTAGTTGGTCCAAGGTTCTGCATATTCGCCGCCCTCATTTGTTCGAGGAAATTCTGCAGCATCTCTTGTTGGGTTTTCATCATGCTTTCGCACAATGAATTAGCCATAGCCTCCATCTCATCTCTAGTGATGTAGACGGAAGCTTGTCCTTCTCCTGCTCCAGAGGACGCTTCTTGGCTTCCTTCTTGTTGGCTCCTATCAACTCTTTGTCTTGTCTGTCGAGTCATTGTTTATGAAGCGGATTTCTTCAAACTTTTGAATCTGAATTCTGAATCTGATGTAGCGGGTGCTAGTTCTTCTCAGTGAAAGCACCAAAGTGTTTGCGCCAAAATTGGTCACAAACCCCAAGTATTGTGAAAGCACCAGTGTTGGAATATAAATCAGCAATATCCAAACACAAATCACAGATTTAAGCAAGCAACACGCAGTAAAATAGAAATTATGAACGAGAACACACAATTTATAGTGGTTCGGCTATCTCCGGCCTACGTCCACTTCAAAGGTGTTAACTTTTATTGATGTTCTTCGCTGATTACTCTTGATTACAGAGGATTACAGTTGATGATAGCCTTGAAATCTGAATACAACAATGATAATGAAGTATGTAATTCAATCCGGCAGAGTCTGGACGTTCAATGGTGGAAGCTCCCAAAAGTCCCCCTTTCTGAAGGCTTCAGGGTGCTATTTATAGGCGTAGGAGGCCCAGATCTCGCTCAAACTTCGGGAGACTTCTTCTGGCACGTGAGTGGGCCCACGCGACCGACCCCACCAAGTTTCGACTCGATCTGACATCGATTCGAAGTGATTTCGAACCCATCAAGAAATGGTCCAATCGAGCTGAAACTTGGCAGGAACAATCTTTATCATGTGTGGAATCTACTGTGAAAATTTCGTTGTATTTGGATAAGTGGATTTCGAGATATTATGGATTCGAAATGGCATTTTCTGCATGGCTGTTTGGTTCGAAACCATCCATTCGGACCGATGGTTTCGAACCGATGGTGGCACGTGCCTTCGCAGCGACGTGGAGCGCAAATCTCGAACCGATCCGGTCTTCACTCTGAGTTGACCGCTTCGACTCCTAATATCTCAGCGTATTCGAACCAATGAAGGACACGTCACCATGGCTAGCTGACCCAGTGGACTCGAACGAAGCTTCTTGGATGGCTTCGAATAGGGTTCCAACGATGGGTTCGAAGGAAGACCTATCGATGGAGTCGAACAACCGATGCTTGATGGATTCGAACCAGCTACTCTCCGATGGATTCGAGGTCCATTGTTATGAACTTGGTAGGTTCGAACTCGATGGATTCGAAGCCGAGGTACCCCGATGGGTTCGAAGGTAATGGGTTCGAAGGTGATGGTTTCGAACCTGATGGGTTCGAATCTCGGGCCTTTTCCTTCAAATTGAATCGATCATAACTTGAGCATATGAACTCGGATTGACTTGAAATTTGAGATGCTGACCTCTACGGTCTTTCTCGCCATGTCCCACCAATTGTGGCTCAATCTGGACTCGGACAAAATTCATCGATATCCATGGTTATCCTACAATGCATGGTAGTAAATTCTGAGTATCTCAACTTTGCCAAAAGTTGGGATAACACGAGTTCGTATTGATCCTGGAAATTTTAAATTTAGTGACGAGATTCGTATCGAACGAGGATGGTTGGAACTCGTATCGATCTGGAATGATCGATACTGGGACTTGACCTGTACGATCGATACGAGATTTTGACTCCAACAATTGATACGAAGACTAGGTTGTTAATCGAAGCGAAGCCATGGGTTCCAGACCGATGCTAAATCAGTGGGTCCAATCGATACGACGTCGTTAGTCTTGATCGACATGAAACCGCGGGCCCTGGTCGATTTGAAATGTAGGTTTTCAGATCGATACGAAACTAACGTTTCCTGATCGATACGAGACTTATGTTTCCTGATCGATACGGCACCAAAGTTTCCTAATCGATACGAACTAGGTATCGAGTGATCGATCCAAGCCTGAATGTTGATGGACACGAAATCTTGTATAATCGAATACTTGACTCTGACGAGCTTCAGCCTTGCATAACCGGACTTGACTGTAGAATTGCATATTTGACTGCCTTTCAAAGCTCGTCGATGGAACTGTAACTTAACAAAAATACAACGTACTCTAGCTTGGATCGATCGCTAAGGCATGGTTGTGACGGTCAGTGATGACGGTCATTCCAACTGGATTTCGAAGTCTTGTCGTTTACGTGATTTCTTTAACTCTGTAGAATTTCTTCAAGTATCATACAGCACTTCACTGCACAACACTTTCACACACTTCACACTAGGGAATGCACGGGCTCATTATCATCCAATGATGCTTTTTCATAAGTTAGTTAGTCATGAAACCCTCAAGCTCGCAACAACAGGAAGTTCAGAGTTTAATTCCTCCAATAATCGAAATACCGGCCATTGATGCCAAAGTTATTGATCTAGCCCCGGATGAGGCACCTAGTGCATCTTTCATCGGTAGTCCGCCAGACTTTGTTCCATTCAATATTTCCGAAGACATGTTAGGGCGAATATGCTTAAGAAAGGGTCTGTCGATGGACGACGTACTATTGCCGGGACCAAACGATAGACCGCACTATCCATCGGAGGGGTACACCGCATTCAATCATCTTGCATGCGTTGCTGGGACGCTTCCCCTATTCAACCAATATATAAGGGAGGTGTTATCTGGGAATCGCTCCATCTCAGTTACACCCAAATGGATACGCTCCGCTGAACAGTTTGTTCATCGTATTCGTGAAGCATCTCTATCGACCACCGATCCCGATCGAGATTATATATCTATTCAACTTTAAGTGTTAGGGAGATAACCCATCTTTCACGTTCCTGGAGGCAGTAAGAAACTGTCAAGTAGTTACGGGATCCTGGACATGGCTGAGTTACTTCAAGACGAAGTGGTTTTATGTCCGATGCCCCCCGGGATTTGCCAGTCAATGGCTATTCGGACGTAAGTATTGCAGTCTTCTCCAGTAGCTAATAAGACAGTCATAACCGAAGTCAAGCTTATATCTCTTTTTCTTTACAGCTGTAATCCAACGGCCCGAAGGTGTTCATTTCAAAGAAGTAGTGCGGGTACTACAAGAAGTCCCAAGTGAAGAGAGAAATATTGACTTGGTTCTGACGGATAGGAACCTGAGAATTCTTGGGCTGACTGAGCGAAAATAAAGTATAAGACTCGAGGGGACGCTAAGAACTAGCTCAAAGAAACGGGCTAAACACAAGATGCCCCGACTTGTTATAACCGAGGAGGTTGATTCAGAGAGAACACACACCGACGACGAACCTTTAGCTAGGCCTTCGGATGCAGTCCTGGATTCCGAAGGAAAGAGAAAAGGTAAGGCAACTGCTTTTAAACATTCCAAATCCAGGAGATGGAAAACTGTGGTCATGTCTCCGCCCATTCCTGGAATTAGAGTTTCGGAGGTTTCTTCCCCGTGAGTGGAAAATCTCTTCGAAGGGCTTGCCAATATCCCAATTCAAGACTGTGTGTCCTCCCAACATGATGCCGGATTGGAATAACTTCAACACGCTTTAGATTTAAGCGAGTTTCTTCCCACTAGCGTGGTCGACACTTCTGGTTGGTCGGGGGTTGCACGTACATACACACTTCACGGCACTACACGATTCCTAACCGTAAGCTACTTACTTTGGAAGATTACTAACTTTATTCTTGTTTTACTTTGTAGATAAAATGTCCGATCGAGACTCGATGCTAGGCAGTCTTCGGAAAACTCACCGATCTTTATCATATTACGAGTCGCGCCAAAGAGATACAAACAGGGAGTATGATTAGGGGTACTTCGGTCAGGAGCGGTATGACACACCCACCAAACTACTAGGTAACTCGACTCCGTAAGAGAGTTTACCAATCCTCTCATTCATTGGAAGTAACCTACATACCCTAATTCCAATTTCTCCATTCCCAAAGTGCATAACACCTTGTGTTAACCAGCCTTTTGGCAAGGTCGTAGGCAGACGGATTTTATTCATGACCCTAGTACTATCGTGGAACTAAGGGCGATCAACGATTTATCTATAAACTCGGATTTTACACATGTTAGAAAGAGACAGGGGATACATACAACGATCTCGATCTCGCTCACCCCCTCCCAGAAATCCTGCACAACCTCCAGTCCACGTTTCACGACCTCTAGAAACTTCATGGCATAAGTCGTCTTCTCATGTTCCAAGGTCTTAAACTAAACGTAGAACCGAGATAGTGGCCCCCACAACTGCAGAGCAGGTCCTTACCGAGCCTTCGGGGGAAGGGGCGATCAAGCTTGCTCATATGAAGAAAGAATTCCCCGATATTTGCTTTGATGGATATATCTTTCCCCCGCATTTAAAGAGAATTCCGACGGAGGCTGAGAACGCTATTCATGACTATGTTGCAAATATCTTCTTCCAGTATAAGAAGTGGGCGAAAGCCATGATAAAAGCATTGAAAGTGGCTTTCGATCGGGCTGCCGTGATTGAAAAGTTAGAGAAAGGGATCGCACAGAAAGACCGGATTATTCAGGAACTCAATACTGAAGATGAGTCTTCTCGAAAATCCGAAATAGAAGCTATCAAAAAGGCCGATGATGCTCACTCAGCCATGGATAGGATGAGACAAGAGCATTATGCCATGATGGAGGACATGGGCCACAGGAACACCACCGTCACAGCTGAGCGGGACGCAGCCCTCAAAGAGCTCAACGAGCTTAAGTCCAAATTTTCCGAGATCATAAAAGAGAAGGATGCTGCCAATATCTTCGCACAAGAAGCATGTGATCAGGCGGTGGTGCTTCAGGGTAAGAGAGATGCAGCTGTGGCTAAAGTCCGCTTGGTGGAGGCAGAGGTTGAAGAGAAGGTGCGACTGGCGGAGACCAGGTTGGAGGCTGATATGGAGGAACTTCTCGTCACTTACAACGCCTACATGTTGAGACATAGAAACCTGGCTTGGCTCGATAATTACTCAACACATCTCTTTAATGCTTGGAACATGTTGGTCGAAGAGGAGAAGGCGGTGCATTTGGGTGGAGCATTTGACGGGTTCGAGCTGGAGAACCGTATATTGAATGAGGATGAAAAGAAGGTTCTCCACGACTCAATGATATCACACGCAAGAGAGAAGCTTGGCACCCAGCACCAGGAGATTGGGGAAGGCTCAACCGTCGAGCATCACGCCACAAGTTCTGAGATTACCGCGTCATCTCAATCTGAGCCTATTTCGGTGGTTGAGCCCTAGCCTGTCCCGGCCTATGACCCAGAGTAGCCACATCTATCCCCTATAAAGGAACACACCTCCGAAGCTGCTCAGCCAAACGTGAGCCAAACTGAGGAAGGTACTCTGAACATATCTCAAGGGCGTTCGAAATAACGATTTTTTTTGAAGCGTGTGCTAACAACTTCTCTTCTTCCTTGTACAGTGACATGAGTTATATTGACAGTGCCTCCTTCAATCCAAGAATTACATCAAGTGCATGAGGCCATTATTACTGAAGCGACCACTACGTCAACGACCGCGCCAATCGAAGGCACGCAAGGGAGCTCACTTTCTTTCGACGAGCAGATGATGAATGAGCTTTTAGGTCGACATAGTGACCCCTTAGCGGACTTGCCGTTTGTTATTAGTGGACTCGCGCCGGCCTCTGGTGCTTCAACACAGACCACTACTGCCCCCAGCAAAGCCCAATCTATTCGCGAGGAAGAAATATCGGCTGAAATTAAGGCTGAGTTGGAGGCAGCGGCACATGGCTGTAGTTCTAGGGGTGGAATGACGGCGGCCGGCCTAACTCCGCTTAGAATGATATCACCTGGGTGTACACTTGTTGATCCAGCATGTCCGTCTGCCCTCGGTTGTAGATCTGACTCCCCCGACTCCTCCTACAGAGAGCATTCCTCTAGATTCAAGTTCGGAGGAGGATGTCGACATCATGCCTCCTTCTGGAGATGATCCGCCAAAGGATAAAAGTTCAAAGTGAAAAATCACTAGTAGCTCTAGTGGATCTACACCAAAGAGGAAGCCGAAGAAGAAAAGGGAGTAGATAGGCCTTCTCGATGCATTTTTTGTGTGGTTAGGAACTTATTTTTGCTTTTATTTCATAGGTCGTATATAGATGCGGGTTCGGCCCTTGCTAGTAGGAATTTTGGAAGAACATGTATATGAATCTTCACTTTCAATTAGTTGAAATGAAATTTTGTTTTCTTGCTTCAACGGTTATTCTTGTCTCTTACGCTTAAGTGTTGCAGCGTTTGAATCTCAGTTCAGTGCACTCATGGAGTTTCAACTTTTGAGCTGAGTTTGTTTTATTCGCCAATTCTGAAAATCACGAACATAAGTCGTGACTGGAGATTGAGTTGGACATTTGCCGTTGCACTATTTCGGTCAATGACTAACACTTAAGCTTTGCCCCCGATTCCGAGGATGGTTATAAAGATTGGCCAGCGATCGCCATTTGTCTTTATCTTTTTGAGTCTAACATTGATGGATCGATGCTGAAACAAGTAAGAGTCGAGCGGTCGAATCACACTCGCTTACTCATAAATAGTCACATCCGCACTCCGGGGATCTGCATTTGTATTTCGGCGATCAGTCGCACCTGTTGAAGTTTTTAAGCATATGTCCACACTCTGGGTACTTAGGTTAGTTTATGAGTGGTCATTTGCACTCGAGTTATATTTGTACTCTGACCACACTCTAGGGATTAAGAGCTATTTGCGATCGATAATCTGGTTCGCACTCTGGGAATCCGGAGACCATCGATGTTTGTAATCCAGTCCGAACTCCGGGAACATGGACTTAGCATTTATATTCCAATTCACACTCTACGAATTTGGAGTTAGCGTTTGTACTCTGGTTTGCACTCTGGGAACCTAGAGTTGATGTTTATACTCCAATTCACACTCTGGGAATTTGGAGTTGGCCGACAGATGGTCAGTCACATCTATTTAGGCTTTTTTGGAGTTCGTTCACACTCTGGGAGCGAGGGATTTATCGGGATCGTGGATGGTCGGTTCACATCCACCCTTAGTTAACAACTTAGGTCGTTAGATGGATGGGTCCATCCTCCTCGAACTTGGTTAGGATACGGTCGAAGTCGTTAGGTGAATGGGTCCACCCTCCCTAGAACCGTATTCATGAGTTTTATGCTCCAACTCGCACTCTGGGAGTTTGGAGTTGGTTAAAGGATTGTCATGTATCAATCCTTTTTGACTTTAGTGTAGTGACTTGCCCCCGAGCTCGGGTATCACTTAGTGAGTGACCGGTCATATCACAGTCACTCCCTATTCGAATAAATTCAACCGCATAATGTAACTTAGCTATCTGTGCATCGTGATGTTGTACGTCATATTCAATAAATCACAGCACTAGCTTGAAGAGATGGCATTTTATTGCTGAAATGATAAAATACGGCAAAGTCAGTTGCTTATTACAAATTCAAACTTCGAAATGCGGAAACAAATTGTAAATGCAAAAATAGACTGAAGTAAAAAAAAGCCTGTCATATGTAGTAGCGACGGAGACTCTCGCTGTTCTAGGCTCTTGGCAAAGTAAGACCTTCAACGGTCGATAACTTGAATGTGCCATCTCCGAGCTTTTGTGTAATAACATACGATCCTTTCCAATTTGGCTTCATGTGTGAAGGAACCTGATAGATTCTTTTGAGAATGAGATCGCCGAGTTCAAAGGTTCGTGGTCGAACTTTAGCATTATACAATCGGGCGACTCGACTTCGATATGTGGATGCCCTTAAGTCAGCCTCTTCACGCTTCTCATCCTATAAATCCAAGGATTCAGCAAGTAATATGGAATTTGTCATCGGATCATAGTAAGTCACACGATCAGAAGGTACTTCCATCTCGACTAGAATAATGGCTTCGGAGCTATAAGATAGAGAAAATGGAGTGTGTCCGGTCGCAGACTTGTGGGTCGTTCGGTAAGCCCATAAATCCATAGGAAGTTCATCAACCCACTTGCCTCCGTCTTTTTCCAGTCGTTTCTTCAGAATAGATTTGATAACCTTATTAACAGCTTCAAATTGGCCATTTGCTTGAGGGTGTGCAACTACAGAGAATTTCTTGTGGATATGAAATCGTTGACAGAAATTTTTGAATTCAACACTGTCGAACTAGGCCCCGTTATTCGTGATAATGGTATGCAGAAGACCAAATCGGCAGAAAATGTTGCGAAGTATGAAGTTGATTACTTTCTTCGTCATGATTGTTGCAAGAGGTTCAGCTTCAGCCCATTTGGTAAAGTAATCAACTGCGATGATGGTGTACTTTGCTCCACCTTTGGCCAGGGGTAGAGCACCAATGATATCAATGCCCCATACTGCAAACAGCCATGGACTGACCATTTGGGTTATCTCAGTAGGTGGGGCTCTAGGAATTCGAGCATGTTTTTGACATCTATCACATTTCCTGGCATAGTCTGCTTCATCACGGTTTACAGTGGGCCAGTAATACCCATATCGGAGTACATTCTTAGCAAGAGCTTGCCCTCAGGTGTGATCGCCACATTCTCCTTCGTGTACATCATGTAGCACTCGTTTAACATCATCGTGCCCGATACATCGGAGGAGAGGAACAAAATATCCTCTTCTATACAAGGCTCCGTTCTGAATGGTGAACCACGAGGCTTTATGAAGAATCTGTCTTTTCTCACTCCTGTGCTCAGGCAATGTTCCATGCTCAATGTAATTTCGGTACGGAGTCATCCATGACCCCCTACCGGGAGCGGTTTCAAATACGAAGTCTGTCTCCATCTGATCAATGCTCGGAGAAGATAATGTCTCGACAGGAACAAGTCCCATTTGCTGTGCTTCGCCCGTACTCACTAACTTCGCCAATGAATCATCCTTTTGATTGCGCTCACGGGGTATGTAGAAGATGGCGTAATAATCAAACTGATCAAGTACTTCCTGGACTCGAGCTAGATAAGCAGCTAGTCTTCGATCCTTGGCTCGATATTCACCCTGAACTTGGCATACGACTAATTGGGAATCACAATAAGTTTCCACAGCAATAATTCTCAGATCACGGGCGAGTTTTAATCTAGCAAGCAAGACTTCATATTCTGCTTCATTATTGGTCGCACGAAACTCAAATTTCAAAGCATAGCATATGGATCGACCTTCGGGGTTTCGAGTGCTACTCCAGCACCCGAGCACCGATCGTTGGATGCACCATCGTTATGCAGCTTCCAAATGTATTCGGAAGACTTAATGTCTCAGACAAGTCCTCTGGAACGGTAAATTCGGCTATGAAATCTGCTAGGACTTGTCCTTGAATGGCTCTCCTAGGAGTATAAGTGATATAAAACTGACTCAGTTCTATGTTCCACCTGAGTAACCTACTAGACGTCTCAGGCCGCGTAAGGACCTGTCGTAACGGCTGATCCGTGTACATAGTAATAGGATGAGCTTGGAAATATAGACGGAGCTTCCTTGAGGCAATGACTAGGAAGTAAGCCAATTTCTCTAGCTTTGGATAATTTCTCTCAATTCCGGTTAGTCGTTTACTAACATAGTAGACCGATTTCTGTACTCGGTCTTCCTCCCGAACTAAGGCAGCGCTGATTGCTTTTTCGGATACCACCAGGTAAAGGTATAATTGCTCATGGTCAATTGGCTTTGATAAAATCGACGGTGTGGAGAGATGTTGAACCAGTGCTTGGAATGCGCCTTCACACTCCATGGTCAATTCAAAGTTTCGCTTTCTTGTTCGGATCAGATCGAAGAAGGGAATACATTTGTCGGTGGATTTTGATATGAACCTGCTCAATGATGCTACATTCCCGTTGAGACTCTGGACTTGCTTTATGGTTCTCGGAGTTTGCAGATTTCTGATCGCCTAGATCTTTTCGGGATTTGCTTCTATTCCTCGAGTGTTGACGATGAACCCAAGGAACTTTCCAGATGCGACTCCAAAATGACATTTCAGTGGATTGAGCTTCATCTTGTATTCTCGAAGGATGTTGAACATTAATTCCAAATCAATGATATGATCAGTGGAGAATCGCGATTTTACCAGCATGTCGTCTACATATACTTCCATGGTCTTCCCGATCTGGTTGGCAAACATCCGGTTGACCAGGCGTTGATACGTTGCTCCGGCATTCTTGAGTCCAAAGGGCATGACTCTGTAGCAGTAGAGTCCCAGATCGGTTAGAAGCTGGTATGTTCTTGATCAGGTAAGTGCATGGGTATCTGATTGTAACCGGAATAAGCATCCATAAAAGATAGTAATTCATGCCCAGCCGTGGAATCTACGAGCTGATCAATTCAGGGAAGTGGAAAACTATCCTTTGGGCAAGATTTATTCAAGTCAGAGTAATCAACACACGTCCTCCATTTTCCATTTGTCTTTCGGACAAGTACGGGATTGGATACCCACTCCGGTTATAAAGCATCTCGAATGAACCCATTTGATTTCATCTTATCGACTTCTTCTTTAAGGGCGGAAGATCTCTCTGGATCCATACCACGCCTTTTCTGTTTGACCAAGATACACCACGGATCAATATTCAGAGTATGAATCGCGATGTCCGGCGAGATCCCACACATGTCAGAGTGCGTCCAGGCGAACATGTCGAGATTCGCTCGGAGAAATTCAACCAATTCCTGTTGCGTATGCTGGCATAACTGAGACCCAATCTTTATCATCCTTGAATCGTCACCATCATCGATCGGAACATCGATCGTTAGTACGGCCGGGGAGGCTTAAATGTCTTTGGTTTCATCTTTACTTTCATTGTCTATAGGGTCAAGATCCCTCTGGATTTGGTTGGGGTGCCCGGGCATGGGCCCAGGCACCGATTGTCAATTATCGGCAAAACAGACGTAGAGAGATTCCTCTACGCCTTTTCCCTTCTTCCTTCGCTGTGCCTCGCGCAGCTCAGCAACATAACAGGCTCTTCCAGCAACTTGGCCTCCTTGAACGACTTCGATCCCACGATCGGTGGGGAATTTTAGAGTTAAACACCATGGGGCAATAGCTGCCCTGAATTCGGCAAGTGTCGGTCGGGCCAAAAAAGCATTATAAGGGGAGTGAATGTCTAAAACAACAAACTTCAACATCCAGACTCTCCGGCGCTCTCCAACTCCCAATTCCATTGGTAATTCCACCACTCTAGTGGGTATAGTAGCACTCCCATTGAAGTCGTGGATTCTAGATTGGCAAGGCTTTAAATCGTTGGCTTCCATTTTCATCAAATCGTAAGCTCTCTTAAACAAAATATTTACATAACTCCCATTGTCAACCAGGATCCTCTTCATCCAAGCAGGACCTACCTAGGAAGATATGACTAATGGGTCGAAAGTGGGGGCTTCGACCTTATCAGCATCTCGGTTTCTGAATACGATATCATCTGTCATCATCCTTTGTTTCTTGGCCGGAGCCTCGTCATCACAACTGCTATAACACTCGAAGTCCGCATGCCTGATAGAGCTGGCATACGACTCCATTTCCCTCCAGCTTTGGTCTGCTGGATGAGGACCACCACTAATTGTGTTTATAACTAACCACCCGCCCTTACGAGCGGGTTCCTCTTGTCTTTCTGGGTTCGATGCACGATTTTGGGTTAATGGGCCTGCACCACCTCACTGCAGCGCCCGTACATACTGATCGAACTTCCTCTCTCTAATCAATTTCTCGATGAGATCCTGTAAATGACGACACTCATTTGTGTTGTGGCCGTAATTCTCATGGAACCTACAAAACTTTCCTGTCTGAATCCGCCTCTCCGATGATGGCTTCGGAGCAGGCTTCTTGTATTTCATAGTATCGCAGGTCTACAAATACATGTTCTCAAGCGACGTATGAAATGTTGTTTTGCTCAAACATTCGAGCACTACGTTGCGGGCCACGATTCTAATTTCGCTTCTTATTTTGATTGCCATTATTTCTCGGCTAAGTTCGCATGTTTTGAATGTTTAACTGAACTTTTCTGGAACTCTCACCAGACTGCTTGACTGAACATTACTTTGAATCCCCTCACTACTGGGCCCCACGTCAACCTGCTTCCTAGACTGTTTCACGTCTTCCCTTCTCAAGAATTGGGCAGCTTTGAAGTAGAAACGGTCCAATGACGTGGGGGGTTTCCGAGCTAGCCAATTTCCAAACTCAGAGTCAGGGTCAATCCTCTTAGTCGATGCCATTAAGATTGAGTTGTCGTTGGGATTACTAATATCTGCACATGCAGCATGAAATCTCTCCATGTAGCGTCTAAGTGTCTCTCTGGGAGCTTGAGTGACGCTGGATAGAGCATTAACATGTTTAGGCCTTGCAACATGCATACGGAACTGTTCTACAAACTTAGTGGCCAATTGGTCAAAGGAGGAAATGGATCGAGGTGGAAATCTTGTGAACCACATAGTTGCAATGCCCACCAAAGAAATGGGAAAACTACGGCATTTCACCGTGTCACCAGCTCCCGCAGCGCTCATTGACCTTTCATATTTCAGAATATGTTGATTGGGGTCAGAATTTCCTTCATACATCGGTAGAGTCGGCATCCTGAATCGTTGAGGAGGTTCAGCAAATAATATCTCGTTTGTAAAAGGAGTATGACTCTGGAAGATTCCCCAGTCATCATTCGTGAGGCCTTGGCTATCTCGAATAATTTGCCAAATCATAGTCGGAATATCCGGCATTTGACATTCTGCGCACGTTGAGCCAAAGTGTGGTCGGGCTCCACATTGCGAGGATGTACCGGGCACTGTCAACGGTCCACGTCTCTCCTCCTTGGCTCATAATCTTCTGGGACGTATGGTTCAGGAGTACGTCCAGGCTGATGATGGTTCAGATCCGATTGGTTCTAGGCATCAACCCCTGGTTCAACCGCGACAGTGGTAGCATGGTTGTCTATGGTGCATTGAGGAATAGTTCCTCCCCGAGAGGAGGGTCCAGTATGGAAACTGGCCGATGGGCCAACTCTCAGCTGCCCAACGGTCATTCTAGGTTGATGTCTAGTAGCTTGTGTGTAACTTCCATCTAGCCGAGGACGGGTGGATCTGTGGTTGTAGTCAGACGAGGCAGAACTTTCTGTGGAAGAATGAGAAGCACGGTCACTTTTGGACCTTCTATGCCTTTGGTGATTTAGCTGGTTAGTCAGCTCAGCATTAGCGCGCAGATGCTCAGTTAGCTGTTGCCGACTTTGGGTCAACTCCTGGAGCAACATTTGAATTCTTGTCTAGTAACCGGGCCTGATGGATCTGAGGGTCCGGTAGCGTTTTGGTTGGATAGAGGCAATTGCACGGAATTCTGTCTATCCCGGCCTTCTTGATCGGCAGCAGTGGAGGCGGTCCTTATGCTAACCATTGTGAGAGGTGAAGTCCTTTCCTAGATTTTATGAATCTGAATAGGTTGGAAGGATTCTGGAGTAGAGATCTGGATCTTCCTCTTGGATTTATGCAATCCGGTATCAACAGTAGATCCAAGGAGCAGGAGAAAAACTGGTTTTCTCAGTGAAAGCACCAAAGTGTTTGTACCAAAAATGGGCACAACACTCTTCGGAAGTTTTTGAAGAGATAAAAGTGAAGAATATAAATATAAAATGTGGATTATCTAACAAAAACTCCAAAAACTGATAAATAAATGCACACACACAAGCGATTTAGAGTGGTTCGGCGTGTTGCCTACGTCCACAATGAAGTATTATGATTTTATTGATTCTTTCTTGATGAATACACTTGATTACAGCAAGCAATAGTGAATTACAACTCTGAAATTTGAGTACAACAGTAGTAGTAGAGTGCAAAGTCAAATCAGGCAGAGTCTGTGCGCTTGAGAATCAAAAAGATCCCTCTTCTGTAGGCCCTGGGGCTCTATTTATAGGCGTAGAAGGCTAATATCTCACTCAAACTTCGGGAGACTCCTTCTGGCACATGAGTGGGCCCACATGATCGATCCCAGGAGTTTCGACTCGATCTGTGATCGATACGAATGCAATTCGTATCGATCAAGATTTTTTCCAATGGAGTCGAAACTTAGTGTGAACATTCTTTAGCCTGTACGTAAGCTCCTGTGAAAATTTCATAGCATTTGGACTTGTGGATCTCGAGTTATGATCGATACGAGATGGGGTTTTTTGGCAGACAGTATAGTTCGAATTGATCAATTCGAATCGATCCCTTTGAATCGATGGTTGCATGTGACCAAGTGGTGACGTGGTGCGCACTCTTCGGATCGATCCACCTTATATGCCGAGTTGACCGAGTCATCCCTTGAACTTCGCCTCGTTCGTATCGATGGCCGTTGCCCGTTCGTATCGATTTTAAAATACTCGAGTCAGGCCGAGACTTTTCAAGTTGTAGGAAAGGTAGCCTTTAGATGATTGAGCTAGCAGAGAGATAAACCATTTGGGCATTTAGTTTATCTCCTGTAGGATTTTGTGTCAATATATGAGATGTATATTTGAGTTAGAGATTTGTACTGAATGTATTATGCAAGTCCAGTGTTATATTTGATAGACTCTCAGTTTTGTATGTGTATATGATATTTATTATTTTGCTGTGATCTGTGACTATTTTTTATATGATATACTATTTTGATTCTGAGAAACCGATGTGTTTATTCTTTAAACTGAGACTGAAAAATTCAAATTTTATTTCAAAGATATAGTAAAATGGTAAGTACGACGTGTTAGAGTTAGTTTAAAGCGATATTCATATTTGGTCGCCCTTAACAAGCCTTATATTCTCCGTATTATTAGACGACATAATTTATAATGTTCCTTAATAATAAAGGCATGGCGGCGGCGTCGTTACAGTTTGGTATCAGAGCAATGTCAAAACATTAATAACATATAATATCGCAAATCTAAGCTTAGCTAGACTTAGAGTCCTATCCTCTGGGATGCGTAATAGATAGTTATTCTAATTACCAATATATGGATAGGAATATAAAATGATTATTAGGATAATCGTTTAGGGGCATAATTCGATTTAAAATTTTAATTAGTTAAGTTGGATTTGTGATATTGAACTTTTGAAAAGTAAGTTTTTAAAATCCTTTTGAGTATGGAAATTACTTTTGAATTATTGGGAAATTAAGGTAAAAGAGATAAATTGAAATAAACAGGTTTAAGTGAATAATTTTATTTTAATAGAGAATTTGAGAAATTTGAGTAAATAAGTTAAGATCTAAATAGTTTACGAATAATCAGAGTCGCATAGGGGAATTTCAGGAATATGATTGTTCCGTCGTAAGAGACTATTAGTTTTGGTTGATTGGTTGTTAGTAATTGATTGCTTGGTATTATTTATTTAAATTGAGTGCATGAATGCTAGTGCTAATAAAATAAATATGACTAAGGAAACTTATGATTATCTATTGTGGTTACTTGTCCAGAAAATGCATAAGGATTCAGATTGGTATTTAGGACGCGGTATTGTCGATAGGAGTTCCTAAGCATCAAACAAGACATTTTGACATGAGAAATGTTTAATTTGGAAAATATATTTAAGTTCAAAATAATGTTTTAGCCATCGAATAAATTGTGAAAAGTGGAGATCATGGTGATGCAATGTTGATATTATATGTCATCAACTTTGTAGCCAAGTGATGAAATAAATCATTAAATTTCATGGCTTACTATTATTTTATATAATGAGATAAGATTAAGGAAAATATTTTAAATTCCCGAATTAATATATATTAAAGTTGAATAAAAGTAAATTGTTATATACGAATCTTAATTAAAAAGAGGTTAAAAATTTACAAATTGTGACAATAAATTCTGGAAGAAAAAGAAATATTTTATAGAGAAGTCTATACAAATGTGATTGGTTTTAAAAGGAAATGTTAATTGGAATTTCGATAATAATGTTAGGTAAATGATTTGAAATTTGATACTATTATTTGTGAAAGTTGGAAATTTTAGGAAAAATATTTTTGGAAGAAAATTATAAGGGAAATTATCTACTAGTATATACGTGTATTTTGGTGGTTTAGTAAATTTTAATGAAAATTATAAAAGTGCATCATGTGTATTAATTTAGATGATGTATGCATCCATCGAACGTTATCAATAGCAGAGATTAATGGCGGTGCAATGTTGATTCCACGATCGACATCGCAACCATTTGACAAAGCAATTTTCTATAAATGGATAGCAAGGCAACGTCATACTATTGTCTGATATTTGTAAATTATGAATGTTCATTTTAAAATTATGCTAGGATGCATAATATATGATGGTTGATTTATTGTGTATACCATTTTATAATTTAGGCAAATATTAAAATATTGGAATTTTAAATGAGAATTAGTGGGAGAAGGAATTGGAACCTTATTTTTGATGATTTAGATTATATTCTTTAGAAAGATGTAAATTTTTGGAAAGAGTTAATTATAAGTAATGACTGGACTTTGGAAATAAAGGAAGAAATTCTGAAAGAATTGAATTTAAAAATGGTTTTCTTTTATTTTAATCCTTAGGTTAGAAAAGAGTTATAATTAAAAATTTCTTGAGAGTGTTTATGAAATTTGAAATTTAATTTATAGGTTTCTTTTGTTAAGGAAACTGCGGGGCCATAATTTTCTTAAAAGGGAAAGTCTGTAACAACTCTATTGTTAAGTACCTGATTAATTACATTTAATTATGGATAATTAACTATAATTTGCAATTTGTGAAATTTAATTATGAAATTTAATCTAGTCTTGAGAATATTATATTTGATTTGTTTAAGGAACAAGTTTCATTTCTTAAAAAGGGATTACAATTTAAATACGAGATTTTATTAAATCAATTAATTAAATGTGGCCTTCAAGATAAATTGTTAATATTGAGATTTATTATTTTAAAATGAGATTTTTACAATTAATAGTTTATTCTTATTAAAAATAACGCAGATAACTATTATTTTTCTAAGGTTATGTTTAATTTTATAAAATATCTCAATATTAATAGAAATTAGGATTTCTAACTTGTGATTGATTTTGAAAAATTTGAAGAAATCAAAATATGTCAAGTAAAATATTGTTTAATGTAAATTGTTGATTTATAAATAGGAAACAAGAAAAGAATAATAAAATTTTCTCTTGTTAGATCCACGAAGCACCCACACTTATTTAACTAAAGAGATAATCCTTCTCTCATTTCACCATACGTTCATATTTCATATGTTGTAGACTGGAAAGTAGAAAACCAAATATCCTTCTTTCAAAAACTAGAAATCTAAATCAATCCTAAAATCAAGTGCAAATGAAGGGCTTTTGTATATTAATTGAAGAAATAGAAGCAAGGTAATCTCTTTCACCTTATATTGCATTCTTGGACTATTTCTTTTCAGATTTTTTTCATCTTAGGTTTGATCTAGTTTTGCAACTTTTTGGAAATCAACTTAGCTGATAGCTGAAAGGCATTAGCTTAGGAAAATCCGAGTTTTTAGCACCAATTCATATCTATAAAGATGAGTTAATCCTTACACAACATATCTCTAAATTTTTGATTTACATGCACTAGAATTTATGATGAATAATTTTGAAATTGAGGGATTATTTGTTTATTGTTTACTGAAAGTTGTGATCATACATAGTTAGCATACTTGTTAATCTACTTGATGTTATGATGCTTGGTATCACTCGCAACGCTTGCATGAACACACCCAAATCAATCATAAGAGACATTAGACCAAACCGTCGCTGTCGAGGACCAACCGGAGGGCAACCTGGAGCCGAAACAGCTCCAGGTTGTGTCACCACCGGTGGACTGGTGGGGCACCACTGATGCACTAATGGCGAATGACTAGAGCTGATTTAGTTCTAAGTAAAGCCTACCTGATCGCCTGTTTTTTGTCCATTTCTTGCCTTGTCTATTGTCTTATTTTTGTTGTTATTTCTAGTGCTTTGAATGTTTGTTAGTTGGCCCTTTTGGCATCAATTTGCATTGGGTATGCTAATCTATAAAATTGATTTAGAGATGAGAACTTTATGGATTAACTCATGGCTAAAATCTTGTGATGACCTAGTATTTTGCTGTAGTGAAGTCTCTTGTGCCCTATGGACTATGAATCACTTTGATTCAGAGATTTGGAATTTCATAAAATTGTATCCATCAATTTTTATTTATATAAATAATTTTATACGATGGAAAATTTATTTAAATTTTCAAATCTTAAACCTGTTTCTAAATTAATATAATCCCTTTTATAAATGATTGTAACAATAGCTATATATATATATATATATTAAGTATTACTAGTATAAATGGTTGTGGATTTGGAAATATGGTTTTGGAAATATAAACCTAATTTATTTCTAAATAATATGCATACATACATACGTACATACGTACATACATACATACATATATATATCAAAATGGATTTGGAAGAGCAATAAATATAGTTTTATAAAATAAATGGCTACTTAAATATATGTATGTTATACATACGTACGTACATACATACATCAATATATATGGTCTTTGGAAGATGGTTTGTGAACAGCATAATTTTATGGAATTTTAAGTATCTATATGGTTTTGGAATACGAAAAATCTTTAGTTTCATAAAATAAGTATTTTGGTGTTAAATTAGAAGTATGGTTTATTTTATCCTATGATAAATATCTTAATGGAAGAATTCAGATTAATGGAACATTTTAATAAGCGATAAATCTAATAAATGTTTTGAGAACCTAATTCTATAATTTGGAAAATACAAATAATCGACTTAGTGTTACCGGTTGGTTTAAATACTCTCTAGTAACGCTTCATTGAATATTGCAAAACCCATTGAACAGAATGTTTGATTGGTACTTACTAGCCAATTAGTGAACACTTGAATTTCACCGGGTAGTATGGGATGCCTTGGCTAAATTTTTGTGGTTGCTATTAGGAAGTATTTAACCCTTTAGTGTTGTATTCACTTTTGGTGCACGACGGGCCCGATGGATCCTTAAGTGAATATAGTTCAGATTTTCCAATGGTATCCGTAACGAGTGAGATTTACCAACTTCTAGTAAATATTTGAATTTCACCAGGCATTATGAGACGTTTTGGTTAAATTCTAATGATTACTGAAAGTGATAGTATTTGACACTTTAAATTATATTTTCTTTTGGTGTTCGATGGGACCGATTGATCCTTAAGAGATATACTCATGGATTTCTTTACGGTTATAAATTTATAGAGATGAATAATCTACAGTCTTTGAGTCGTGATTACTACGATCATTATGATTAGTATGGATTATCCATGAGATCAGTTGTGATTGTGTTCCCGGTATGAGTACGATCTTTGGTATTAGATTGTTATGAGTGATACCTTTGTTTGTTTGTTTGCCACGGTCTGAGTATAATAATTGCGATTAGTATGGATGATCATTATGATCAGTATGGATTAAAATCACTTGGATTCTGAAAATTTGGATTATGTGGCTATTCTATGTTCGTGAAATAACTATATGTACTTGTGTCTTATGAAGGATTTTGAGTTAACTTAATTCTATGACTTATTATATCTTGGACTTCTTGATTTACTTATGTGATATATTTGTGTATTATATTCTCACGCTTTTGGATATTTAGAGATAGTTTAACCCGTTTATTTTGTAATATTTGAGTCATGTCGAGACTTTTCAAGTTACAGGACTGGTAGATGTTTGGATGGTTGGACTAGCATAGAGATAAATCGTTTGGACCTTTAATTTATCTCAAGTAGGACTTTGTGTCTACATATGAGATGTATATTTGAGTTAGAGATTTGTACCGGATGTATATTATACGAATCTAGTGTTATATTTGATAGATTCTTGGTTTTAGATAGGAATATGATGTTTATTTTCCACTATGGTTTGTGACTATGTTTATAAGATGTACTTTTCTGATTTTGAGAAACCGATGTGTTTATTATTTTATACTGTGATTGAACATGTCAAATTTTATTTTAGAGATTTTGTAAATTGGTGAGTATGAAGCGTCAGAGTTAATTTAAAGTGATATTCGTATTTGATCGCCCTTAACAAGCCGTATTCTCCGTATTATTAGACGACATTATTTATAATGTTCTTTAATAATATGGGCATAACGGTGGGATTGTTATCAATAGTTCCATTGGTTAAGCAAAAAAAAGAGGCGTGGGCCCAAATCGATCGACGACCCTAAATGAGTAGATAAAGACTTTGTCGGCAAATGGTTTTATAAGGGAGTCAGCACCCGAAATGGATGGCTAATCTAATATCGTTCAAGAGGCTGAGTGAATGGAGGACCTGCATCGACTTCTGACTTTGAACGATGTTTGTTCTAAGGTTTGTTTCCTGCTTCTGAGAATTGACCAACTGATAGATGAAACCACATGAACTGAGCTGCTCTCTCTCATGGATTCTTACTTGGAGTATAACCAAATTGCAATGTACATCCCCAAGTAAGAACATACTAGCTTCGTTATAAATTTGGGATTATGTTGTTAAAGGTGATGCCTTTTGGTTTAAAGAATGTTGAAGTCACGTATTAACGATTGGTTGACAAAATATTCACTAACTAGACTGAGCGAACTATGGAAGTATATATGAACGATATACTTGTAAACATCACAAAAGGCAAAAGATCATGTTGATCATCTAGATGAGATGTTCCAAGTATCACGGATGTATGAGATGAAGTTAAACCCATTGAAATATTTGTATTGTATCGAGCTTTGATTTCAAATCTTTTTTGTAAGGTTCGATGACCATCACATCCCGCTCCTAAATTTAAGGCCAAAAAATTAAAGACTAGATTTAAGGAGATTACATATTAGGAGCAAATATTGAGGAACGGATGAATACACATGTAAGTTGATGCTTGGATCTTATTGTTGTAATTGGTTGTATCAATGATTATGTTCTATTTGTATTTCAATATACTCAATACACACGTAGAGACATTCTCATAAAGAATTTGAATTTTAAATCACTATTTGTCTATTTTATGTAGATTTATAATCTCCAACCGCTATTCATTCTTATTTTTGAAAGGAAGAAAAAATGATTTCTTAAAGAGGCATTAACGAAGGTTAGAAAATAACATATTTGGTGAGATATAATCGATTTAATTTGAAACAACACATTATTCATTGACAAAACTACCAGTATAACATTTTATTTCTATAGTTTAATGCAAAAACAGAAAGTTTAAATTTTATTAAAAATATAAACTTATAAAATAACAAATTTAAAGTTGTAGGAATAATAATACCACTTAAAATCTAAATTTTAGAAAATATAAAATTTTACTCTTGATAGGTTCGTTTGACTGTTTAAAGAAAAGTTGAAATAGTTTACAACTTAAGCAATAAAACCTTCAACATTTGAAATTTAACATTTCCAAAATTACAATTTTTTTTTTCTTTTAAATTGGAATATTTTCTTTATTTATTTTGTAGCTGGGTAAAAATGTAGTGCTTGTAAATTTTAGGCAAGTAAAAAAATCATGTTTGTTTCATCGTCTTTATAGATTATTATTTTCCCTTAAATTGCGTATCCCTTAATTACGTACAAAAATCATGTTTTCCCCGGAGATGCATCACTTTCCATTTATTCTTCGATATTCATTAATCTGGTTTATCCCCTTCCCAATTCTCGCATTTAAATTTGAAATAATTATCAACGCATCCAAATCGAATACATCAATGGAGTCCTCCCAAACCAAACCTCACATTCCACAAGACGTCATCGAGCAAATACTGAAGAATCTCTCTTCCAAACCCTTATTCAAATTTGTTCTCCTCTCCAAACAATCGTTATCTTCAATCGAGTCGATAATCGAGGATCGATTAGAACGAAAACTGATTGAGTATTCAACCTCTTTCGATTGGTTTATGCAACACGATACCGATAGAACCATGTACGAATCACATATGGATCTGATGGAAGCTACATGGGAAGAGCTGGATATGAAGCGTTCAATCGTCCGCATCCGTTCGATCGTATTGCGTCCACATCCGTTTGAACGTATTGCGAATTGGATTAGGTTATTTGGTTAAGATGACCGAGGGTATGCTATTTAATTTGATTAGTTTGATAAATTGTATGTTTTGATTGCGTTTTCACAATTTGGTTCAATTTTGATTCTTAGATAATTTTAAAGATTTGTGGTTCTGGATCAGCTGTTCAAACTGAAAACTAAAGTAGATGAATTTCTGGATATGAATTTGAGTAAAGCGCTTATTGATTTGCACATATTTTTGAAATTTCAATAGCTCAATTCAGACGCGTTGAACCCATACTTGATGATCCAATTTCAATAGTTCAGCTCAGCTTATTTTCTATTTTTAAGAATTTGGCAACTGACCTCTGTTGATTTACTGTGCTATATTTGTCTTGAGGAGAAATAGTCGTTGTGCGAAAATAAATATTGGCACTGAATGTTGGATTGGATGAAGGCTTACTGTTTGCACCCGGATAATTAATTTTCACCCCTCATTTATAATAATAATTTTATTTTGACAGAAATATTTTTTGAGAGAAATGCGTGATTCTCAAAGGTAGAGGAGAAAACACATTTATGTGTGTGTATATATCACTGAAAATAAATAACCTGTCAATATGTCTAACAGGTAACAAAGTACAAAAAGTTTATAATAATAAAATTTTAATTCTATTTTTTACCTTTTAGCCATTAATCAGATATTCCTTTCCAACGTGTCTCTTCTTCATGTGCCACATTTTACCTGTTGAAATTCTTGAAGATATTTTTTTTTTCCAATTAATTAAAATTCACATCATCACATTACTTCGACTAATCAAACTCAACGCTTCGACATGAACTCAGATCATTTAAGAAACCAAATTAGCAAAGTAGAGTTGGAGATTATCATGATGTTGTTTGGATTTTCTTTCTAACTGTCACTCTCAATTGCATTGTTAGGGTTTTCAAAAGCTAGAAAGAGAAAGTAGTAAAACAGAAACTAAAGAAAGAAGAGAAGGTAAAGTAAGTAGTAAAAGTAAATGACATTTGTGGAATAATCGGAGTGGGTAAAGGAGAAATTGAGATGTGAATTTTATTTAAACATAATGGTTGGGAAGCAATCATCGATGCGAGAATAGACAGACCCTATGATGAATTTGTTGTATATAGAGCTTTAGTAACATATTATATTATAAGTTGTCATAAAGTGTCACTATTTGGTTCCAGACACAACCTAACAGATCTCATTTCTAATAGGGTTTGGTTTTGTCAAACAAACTGTATGTTTTAAAATTTATACACTATTTGGTTCGAGGTTCGTAAGTATCGATTTAGTTTCATAATTTGATTGAGTAATATTGTGTGCATTTTTGTTCATGATATGAGACATAAGGGACTGTTATCCCGCTTTTCGGGCAAAAGCCGTGATACCAAAAGATTGATCAAAGACAAAAGACAGTTCGCTTCAGAGATTGATCGCACTTCACTCCGCTATGGATATCGATGAATTCTGTCCGAGTCCGGATCGGGCCACAAGTGATAGGGCATAACAAGAAAGGCCATAGAAGCCACCAATTCAAGTTTCGAGTCAATCCGAGGTCATATGCTCAAGTTATGACGGATTCAAGTTAAGGAAGATGGACGTCGCTCGGTTTCGAAACCATCACTGTCGAACCCAACTAGTTCGAAACCATTTGTTTCGAACCCATAATGTTCGAAACCAACTAGTTCGAACCCAACAAAAGAACGTAAGTTCGAATCCATCAGAGTGCTCCTAACTTCGAATCCATAAGACACGCTACCGCTTCGACTCCATGTATTTCGAATCCATCAGACGTTCTCTACTTCGAATCCATGACCTAGACCTTACTTCGAATCCACCAAAGCAGCTATACTTCGACTCCATCAACTATGCGCTAGTTCGAATCCATCTTCACAAGACTACAAGCCCACCATGCGGCATCGCGCTGTCTTCGAATCCAACATGCTAAGACAACTTCGAATCGATCCAAGGTAACACATTTGGATCGATTCGAACAAACACCATCCCCATCGATTCGAAGACTCACTTCGAATCCAACCACACACAAAAGACAGGATCGACTCTAAGAGAGGCGCCCTGGGATCGGTTCGAAGTACTCGAATCAAACAGGTCGATTCGAACGAGACCACTTCATCGATTCGAACCAACAGAAGGCCGAAGACACCAATTTCGAACCGATCATAACTTCCAATCCACTGATCAAAATCCCATGAAATTTTTACAGTAGTTCACATGCATGTTGAAGAATGTCCACACCAAATTTCGCCTCGATTGGATGCTTCTTTGATCGATTCGAAATTCATTTCGAATCGATCCCAAACTGGGCACGGACTTCGAGAACGCGGGCTTATGGGCCCCCCTCACGTGCCAGGCAACCTCCCTGAGCTTTAGGCGGGAATTTGGCCTTCCACACCTATAAATAGAGCCCCTGGTCATTCAGAAAAGGATCGGAGTATTTGGAGAAGAAGAATAAGCCTAAACGCTGCCAGAATCACTCCATACTATCTCCTTTGCTGTTAATTTCGAATTTAAGTCCATTTCCTACTGTAATTTGCTTAAAAACACTTGTAATCTTCAAGTATTAAGAAATAAAGTGATAAAACTTCATAGTGGACGTAGGCGCATAGCCGAACCACTCTAAATCCTTGTCTTCTGTGCAATTTACTTTTCTGTGACTTGGAGTTTTTGTTAGATAGTCCCTATTTCCAATTCAAGTTCTTCATTTACTATCTCTTCAAAAACTTCCGAAGGGTGTTTTCCCAATTTTGGTGCAAACATTTTGGTGCTCTCACTGAGAAAGAAAAGGAACCAGTTCTTTCTCCTGCTCCGTGGATCTATCTTCGATACCGGATTGCATAAATCTAAGAGGGAGATCCAGACCTCAAATTCGGATTCCTTCTATTCTTTTCAGATTTGCTAAAAATCTAGGACAGGAATCCAACCTTCAGGATGGTTAGTACGAGAACCACTTCCAACGTTGGTAACCAAGAAGGCCGGGATGGGCAGAATCCCGCACAGCTACAGTCAGCCAATCAGGATGCCGCTGGGCAAGCGAATCAGTCAGGTCCAGTTACAAGGCAAGAATTCCAAGCATTACTCCAGGAATTAACTCAAAGCCGACAACAGCTAACTGAGCAGCTGCGTGTCAATGCTGAATTGGCTAACCAACTAAATCGTCAAGGGCGAAGGAAATCAAAGAGGGACCATGCTCCGCATTCTTCCACGGAAAGCTCTGCCTCATCCGACTATGGCGGCAGATCTACACACCCCTTTTTCTCTATCCTATGGCTCTGAAGCAGTTATTCCAGTCGAAATGGAAGTTCGCTCTCACCGTGTGACATACTACGACCCAAAAACAAACGGTATATTGCTTGCTGAATCCCTAGATCTGCTTGATGAGAAGCGAGAAGAAGCCGATGTGAGAGCAGCTGCATATCGAGGTCGAGTCGCTCGAATATACAACGCCAAGGTCCGCCCACGAACTTTTAAATCCGGCGACCTGGTACTTAAAAGAATTTACCCGGTTCCTTCACACATGAACCCAAATTGGGAAGGGCCGTATATGATTTCACAAAAGCTCAGAGATGGCACATTCAAGTTATCAACAGTTGATGGCCTCACTTTACCAAGAGCCTGGAATAGCAGAAGCCTCCGTCACTACTACATCTGACGGGCTTTATTTATCTATTTCTTATCAATTTCTTCTTCAGCATTTTTGTTTTTGCATTTTGAAATTTGAATTTGTAATAAGGCAACTGATTTTGTCATGTTTCTTTCGTTTCAGCAATAAAATGCCATCTCTTCGAGCCAAAAGTTGTGATTCACTGAAAATAACACATTATATCACGTTGCACGAAGAGCTAAATTCCATCACACGGTGGGATTTATTCGAACAGGGAGTAACTGTGATACGACCTGTCGCTCATTGAGTGAGACCCGAGCTCGGGGGCAGAATACAATACCAGCATTCACAGGGATCGATACACGATAATCCTTTTACCGACTCCAACTTCCCGGAGTACGAATTGGAGTATAAACATCCAATAAATCGTTCCCAGAGTGCGAACGGACTCCAACTTCCCAGAGTGTGAATTGGAGTATAAACATCCAACAAATCGTTCCCAGAGTGCGAACGGACTCCAACTTCCCAGAGTGTGAAGTGGAGTATAAACATCCAACAAATCGTTCCCAGAGTGCGAACGGACTCCAACTTCCCAGAGTGTGAATTGGAGTATAAACATCCAATAAATCGTTCCCAGAGTGCGAACGGACTCCGACTTCCCAGAGTGTGAATTGGAGTATAAACATCCAACAAATCGTTCCCAGAGTGCGAACGGACTCCAACTTCCCAGAGTGTGAAGTGGAGTATAAACATCCAACAAATCGTTCCCAGAGTGCGAACGGACTCCAACTTCCCAGAGTGTGAATTGGAGTATAAACATCCAATAAATCGTTCCCAGAGTGCGAACGGACTCCGACTTCCCAGAGTGTGAATTGGAGTATAAACATCCAACAAATCATTCCCGGAGTGCGAACGGACTCCAACTTCCCAGAGTGTGAATTGGAGTATAAACATCCAACAAATCGTTCCCAGAGTGCGAACGGACTCCAACTTCCCAGAGTGTGAAGTGGAGTATAAACATCCAACAAATCGTTCCCGGAGTGCGAACGAACTCCAACTTCCCAGAGTGTGAATTGGGGGATAGACATCTAATCCAGATTCTCAAAGCGCGAACTGTGTTCCAAACATCAATAACACTCAGAATCCTGGAATGCGGAACAGATTATCGATCTCAAATCGTCATGAGACCTCAAAAGGGGGGCGTGTGCCCAAAGGCTTGCAATAAACGCAATCAGCCACCAGAATATGAGTATTATTCCCCGCAACTAAGGGGCAAAAAGCTGGGTGTTAATCACTGGCTTAAGTGATAATATAATCAGAATCCGACTCATTCATTAAGTCACGACACGAAGCTGTAAAAATACTGAGCGGATACAAAACAAACGCTACAAGGCATTTAGGTAAGAAGAAAAGAATAATTTCCCATTTCATCGGCCAACAAAAACAGGTTTGATTACATGGCAAGTAAAGATGCTTCGATTAAGTGGAGGCCGAATCCACACATACACATGGCCCAAAAAAGAACAAGAGAAAAGACAAAAGAATTGTTATCCGTAAACTCTTGACAAAGCAAAGGGCTCACTCTTTCTTCCTCCGATGCTTCTTCCTCGGAGTCGAGCCGGTAGACCCACTGCCTGGCTTCCTGCGAGACCTTTTGCCTTTCTTAGGAACGTCCTCCGGGTCTGGCATAATATCGACATCTTCCTCAGAACTGGAAGGGATGGAGATCCTTTTATGAGGGCGAACCGAAGGCATGGGAGCAATAACAGATACATGTTCAGCGACACTCGAGACGATTACCGTACCACCAGGAGAAATCATCATTAGAGAAGATAAGCTTGGGGGAACGGCGTCACCTCCGGGACCAACTGTCACTGTCTTGGCCATCTCGGCACTTATCTCTGCCAAAATCTCCTCCTCTCGAGACAGTTGAGCTGCGCTAGGTACGCCAGTGGTCGTCACAATCGAACTAGAAACTGGAGCAGCTCCGCTCGTCGCAAAAGAGAGGTCAGGCACGGGATCAAGAGGATGACCAAATAGCTCTTCAAACATTTGAACGTCGAATGACATCGATCCTCCCTCTCCTATGTCACCAACCGTGGCGGCGGTTGAGATCGCCTCAGTGACAACAACTCCATGCGTGGGATATAAAGCCGAAGGAACAGGGAGCACGGGTGCGACACTCTCGGTCTCTAAACAACAAAAAGTAGAGCTGTCAGACCAAGAAATTCCCTCGAAAACCAATGTCTTAAGACGTAAAGAGAGTAGTCAAAATACCCGCTTTACCTTGCCTTGGAGCCTGAACAAGCTCGGGGGCGAGAGCCGTGCCCGAAGACATTTCCGGTTGGTCCGGATTGTAGGCTGGAATAGCATGCGAATCAACTACAGCAACAGCTCCGGACGAAGTCGAAATGGGGACTTCAGTATTCTCGCTATGATGCACGATGCCCGAACCTTCACAAACCTCCGTTTGATGGACTCCAAGTCTTTCTTTTTCAACGGAAACGATTGCTTCATGAAGAGTCCTCCTCTCATCCTCGCTGAGCAAACGCGACTCAAGCTCAAACTCATCTAATACCGAATCCGGACAAGACATCCTCTTGTTTTCCACCAATTTCTTCCAAGCATTGTAGAGAGGCATCGAGTAATCCCCTAGCCAGGAGAGGTTTCTATACTCCAGTACATTGGCATTATATGTGTCCAAGAGATCGTCGAATTCGGCCTCCATTTTGAGCCTCTCCGCTTGGACTCTCTCCTCCACCTCCGATTCAACCTCCTTAACCCTTGCAATGGCCGCATCGCGCTCAGCTCGGAAAGATACAGCCTGCTCACACGCTTTTTGCGCAGCCACGTTCGCGTCGTCTTTTTCCTTATTCATATCAGCAAACTTAGCCTTTAGCACCTCCAGTTCCTTAATTGCCGCATCGCGCTCAGCTCGGAAAGATACAGCCTGCTCACACGCTTCCTGTGCAGCCACATTCGCGTCATCCTTTTCTTTATTCATGTCGGCAAACTTAGCCTTTAGCTCCTCTAGTTCCCTGACTACCGCATCTCGCTCAGTTTCGACATTCTTGTATCGGTGGCCTAAGTCTTCAACTAATGTACAATGTGCCTGTTGCATTTTCGCCATCTCGACCAATGTTTCATCAACCTTCTGTAACGATTCGACTTCGGCCTTGCGGGAAGATTCCGCCTCAGATTGGAGTATGTCGACAATACGACTCTTTTGAGCCAAGTCGGCCTCTAGCTTCTCGATGACTTGGGCCCGGTCGAAGGCAGCTTTGGAAGCCTTAACGGCCGCTTTGTACCATTCTTTGTACTGAGCAAAAAAGTCCTGGGTGTAGCTGAGCGCCGTAATCGCGGCATCATCGGGAATTCTTTTAAGATTGGGGGGAAAAATACAAGCATCAAAGCAGATCTCTGGAAAATCTTTCCTCAGTTGAGCAAGCCTGATGACCCCTTCGCCAGAAGACTCAATAAGGGTCTCTTCCGCAGACGTGGAAGTCGCAACCCCGATTCGAGAACGATGTGGCTCAAGCCTCGAAGCCTGCGAAGATGGCTGATGTCGCAGAGGCTCGGATGTTTGGACATGACTTCGGGATTGCGGAGGAGATCGAGATGGGGAGCGATGTCTACGATCTCTGTCTGATCGTTCCTGGCTAGAGTAACCTCGATGATGATCCTTTGCGTGGTACTCCTGGCCATATTGCCTCCGGTCGCGATCGCGATCAGGGCCCCCACGCCGAGATTCATGGTAGGTTGGGGGGTGATGAACTCTCCGGAGTTTGTCCAGTGTAGTCTGACGGCCAGCCATATTACCTGAAAAAGAGATGCAGTTCGGTTAAGGGCCAGGCAAATTAGATATGGCAAGTAAAGCAGTCATGTAGTGTTATGAAGGTGTATGCAAATGTGCAAAGCCTCCGACCAACCAGAAGTATCGGCTGCGCTAACGGGTAAAAGCTCGCTTATGTTTAACGCTTCCCGAAGCTCAACCAACCCGGACTCGTGATAAAGAGAAACGCATTCCGGGATGGGAACGTCATCCAGACCTGCGAAAATGTTTCCTGGTTGATAAATAGCGGAGTCAGAAGAAATAATCCCAGGGATCGAGCGAGACACGATTACAGACTTCCGTCTCTTAAATTTAGGAACAACAGCCTTGCCTTTCTGCTTTTTTCCTGTTTTGGGAAAGCCAGCCGCTAGTCCGGTGTCATTAGACGTCCTCTCATCATCGCTCATCTCTCTTATCGCTGCACCGGTTTTCTTCTTTGCCCTCGGAGCCGATTTCGCCAACCCCTTAACGACAGTACTTTGGTCCGTCTCAATTAAGCCCAGCATCCTTAAGTTATCATCAGTTAAGACCGAGTCAATGTGCCGCAAGTCACCCGGAGTCTCTTGTAAACTTCGGATGACGCTTCTGTATTGACCGCCGTCCGGCCTCGATATGATAGCTGTAATGAAAACACCTGATGTCAGTTCGAATGTCGACAATAACTATTAAAGAAGGCTTACGTATTTTACGGCACTCACGTCTGGACAGCCATCGCCTAGCGAATCCTGGGGGGCATCGGACAAAAAACCATTCATTCTTAAAGTAACTAAGTCTGGTCCAGGCTCCCGTCACAACCTGGCAGTTTCTAACTGCTTCCAGAAAGGTGAAAGACGGACTATCACCTCTACTCTTGAAATTGAATATGTGTCTAATCTCAGCTGGCTTAGGCGGACGAAAAAGGCAGTCCATGAATAAAATGAAAACACTATTCAGCAACGCGTGCCCGTTGGGGTGAAGTTGCCCGGGAGCTATTCCAATAAACGACAGCATCTCCCTGATATATTGATTAAACGGAGGAAGGGTTCCGGCCGCACAGGCATGACGATAGAAAGCAGTGTAACCCTCGGGTGGATTGTGAGGTCTATCCTCAACTCCAGGAAGCAAAACGTCATCCAGGGACAAGTTATGTTTCAAACATATCCGGCCTAACAATGCTCCAGAAATATTGGATCGGACGGAGTCTATGGGATCCTCGATAAGTAAGGCCTCCGGCAACTCGTCCGGAGCAGGATCTATCACTTCAGGAAGAATCTCTGGAATTTCTAGCGCTGGATGGAGCAAGCTCTGTAACTCTTGTTGTTCAGAACCCGAAGACGCCATAATTAACTAACTCACGAGAAGGCAGCGTCAAATACAGAGAAAACCCGTATATTCCCCGGTGTGAAGTATATGAATGTGACGTGCAGTGGAAATGCATAACTGAAACAAATTTTACGGGATTGGAACGCGGAGTCCGAACGACAAACCCTCGGAGTCAAAAAACGAAAGCGACCGTCATCGCTGACCGTCACTTTCACGTCACTCCAATACTACTGGCCAACTCAAGTATGAATTCGTTATATGTGTTTGAGTTATGGTGCCATCGACGAGCTCTCAAAAGAAGGCAGGTCAAGTCAACTTTAGTCATGCAAGGCCAAAGCTCGTCGGAATCAAGTATGCGAAAGAAATTATTAAGTTCGTTAAAATCCGATTTAAAGTTGGTCATAGTTCAGAGGATGAAACAAATCGAAGGAGTGGAAATTCCAGAAACAAGAACGCTAAAATCGATCGACTCGATTCGACACAAGTCAGATCGATGAACTCCGAGTCGGTGCGCTCCAATGCCACGTAGTTCGACTCGACGCAACCTGGAAACGGAGGAGCAGTTCGAACCCATGAAACACCACCTGACTTCGAACCGATCGAAGATGAGCTCCTTCGAATCCATCTAGAGCGGTTCGAATCCATGGAGTTTCACCTGATTTCGAATCAATCGGAGTCGAGCCCCTTCGAATCGATGCACGTATCATTGTTTCGAACCCACCAGTAGTGAGCACCTTCGAATCGATCAGAATGTCGCCGTTTCGAATCGATCACCGCAAGTCCTTTTTTCTTGTTCTCCTGCAGTCATCGATTCGAAGTTGCACGCTCAAAGCCAACTCGAATCGCTCACCCCTGGATCGATGCGAAGACAGTGAAAGACAGTACTCTGATCGACACGACTCAAATGTTTGCATTCCTCAGTTCCGTGGAGTCGACCTACGTCGTTCAAATCTCACCACTCTCCAAAATTTCCAGAAGAAGGGATGAAACAATGCCGAAAAAGTTCCAATTCTATCGTTCTCAATTCGAATCGACCCCTTGGTTACCTGATTTGATTTGGTTACAAGTGGAAGCCTGAAGGAATTCGATCGATTCGTGAAAACCCCTCGTTTGATTTGGCTCTGGAAAGTCGATTCGAAGAAACAGCTAAAGCAATGGTAAAAAAAGTAAAAAGTGAAAACGGAGTCAGCCTCGTGTATTTATATGGATTCCAAAAAGGGATTGGTGTCACTTCAACTCCCATCGATTCGAACGACCAGTTTCGAATCCATCAGAAGTCTCGACTCCATAAGAAATTTCGAATCCATAGAAATTTCGAATCCATCAGAAGCTGCGACTCCATAAAAGTTTCGAATCCATGGAAGTTTCGAATCCATAGAAATTACGAATCCATCAGAAGTTGCGACTCCATAGAAATTTCGAATCCATCAGAAGTTTCGAATCCATCAGAGACAACGACGATTCGAGAGCCATTAATTCATACAATCATAACTTCGAATCCATCAGCAACCACTGATAAACACTCTTTGACTTGAGTCTAAAATCATTCCAGGAGAAAATCGGGACAGAATTCGGCAGCAAGCAAAAACCAACATAACTCGTGAACGCACGACGTTAACAAGGACGAAAGCTAACAAACGTGTACACGTATCGAACTAACATTCGATTTTGAACATTTACAGGGACCAAATATTCACCCGGTTGCAACAACAACAGCCAATGATCAAGCGCAATCACACACAATCAACCATATCAAGGCAAGGTTACGACAATTCTCTAATGAGTTTCAACGAACAGAAAACAATAATCTTCAGAATAACATGGCGACTATTCAAAGCACGTCATGTGCCCACAAGACGTACTTTGGGGGGCAAAATGTTATCCCGCTTTTCGGGCAAAAGCCGTGATACCAAAAGATTGATCAAAGACAAAAGACAGTTCGCTTCAGAGATTGATCGCACTTCACTCCGCTATGGATATCGATGAATTCTGTCCGAGTCCGGATCGGGCCACAAGTGATAGGGCATAACAAGAAAGGCCATAGAAGCCACCAATTCAAGTTTCGAGTCAATCCGAGGTCATATGCTCAAGTTATGACGGATTCAAGTTAAGGAAGATGGACGTCGCTCGGTTTCGAAACCATCACTGTCGAACCCAACTAGTTCGAAACCATTTGTTTCGAACCCATAATGTTCGAAACCAACTAGTTCGAACCCAACAAAAGAACGTAAGTTCGAATCCATCAGAGTGCTCCTAACTTCGAATCCATAAGACACGCTACCGCTTCGACTCCATGTATTTCGAATCCATCAGACGTTCTCTACTTCGAATCCATGACCTAGACCTTACTTCGAATCCACCAAAGCAGCTATACTTCGACTCCATCAACTATGCGCTAGTTCGAATCCATCTTCACAAGACTACAAGCCCACCATGCGGCATCGCGCTGTCTTCGAATCCAACATGCTAAGACAACTTCGAATCGATCCAAGGTAACACATTTGGATCGATTCGAACAAACACCATCCCCATCGATTCGAAGACTCACTTCGAATCCAACCACACACAAAAGACAGGATCGACTCTAAGAGAGGCGCCCTGGGATCGGTTCGAAGTACTCGAATCAAACAGGTCGATTCGAACGAGACCACTTCATCGATTCGAACCAACAGAAGGCCGAAGACACCAATTTCGAACCGATCATAACTTCCAATCCACTGATCAAAATCCCATGAAATTTTTACAGTAGTTCACATGCATGTTGAAGAATGTCCACACCAAATTTCGCCTCGATTGGATGCTTCTTTGATCGATTCGAAATTCATTTCGAATCGATCCCAAACTGGGCACGGACTTCGAGAACGCGGGCTTATGGGCCCCCCTCACGTGCCAGGCAACCTCCCTGAGCTTTAGGCGGGAATTTGGCCTTCCACACCTATAAATAGAGCCCCTGGTCATTCAGAAAAGGATCGGAGTATTTGGAGAAGAAGAATAAGCCTAAACGCTGCCAGAATCACTCCATACTATCTCCTTTGCTGTTAATTTCGAATTTAAGTCCATTTCCTACTGTAATTTGCTTAAAAACACTTGTAATCTTCAAGTATTAAGAAATAAAGTGATAAAACTTCATAGTGGACGTAGGCGCATAGCCGAACCACTCTAAATCCTTGTCTTCTGTGCAATTTACTTTTCTGTGACTTGGAGTTTTTGTTAGATAGTCCCTATTTCCAATTCAAGTTCTTCATTTACTATCTCTTCAAAAACTTCCGAAGGGTGTTTTCCCAATTTTGGTGCAAACAGGGACATAGAAATAGTTGGATGGTTCGTAATAAAGAGTGTAATTATATATAAAAAGGGAAATCCAAGATGTAAGAGGATTAAAAGAAATTCGAAGGAAATCAAAAGAGAACCAAATTTTGATAGGTTAAGTAAATGGTTCCATGACAATCCAATAGGAAAACTGGTTCGGTTGCATCTTGTCGAACAAAACACACACTGGACCAAATGATCTTCGAACCAATTACAACCGACCAGAACAAGTCAAACATAGAAAGTGCATGTCTTTTACAGATTATCGAATTGATTGCTTCATAACCCAAATGTATAATAGTCCGTGAATGAACAATAATGGCGGACAAGTTTTGAGAGCCAAAAACTACCAAATAGAAATTGTCAAATCAATTTCTAGCTATATTTTTCATTTCTTTCGATTAATAAATAATTGTATTTTATATTTCTATATTGTACTTGAGATCTACAATGAAATAAGTGATAATTCATATGGATATACACAAACTTCAACCGAGCTGCTATATATCTTGTGTGTTCTTTATTTTCTTTACTATACTTACTGTATTTTTCTACATTTGAGATGCTCCCTTATAAACATTAATTTTCATATAAACAACGGTTGTAGAGTAGATTCAGTGCTTACAGTTCTACAAGATCTCTTTGAGGAGTTTGCCATTTTTTTTGTGCAAATATTTTGAAGAAACCAATCCAGTATGCAACGGATGAAATGGATAGATTTTAAAATTCCATATCTAGATCATAGTAGAACTATGAAGTTTAATATCTAATACTAGATCCAATCTAGTTGTTTAATAAAATTAAATTTTATGTTAAATACTTATTACCTTGTTTAACTAACCTCATTAATCAAATGCATTTAATGTGAATCAAATTCAACTAAATGAATGAGAGAAATTTTAAAAAGATTTGTAAAACACCCTCTTTAAATTTCAAAATACGCAGCCATCCTCTCCCAAAAACATATTATAAAAAAACTTATAATTTTAAGTTTTAGGATATTTGCGGAGACTCTATAAACTCTGTAAATATTTACAGATAACTCTGCAAATATTTGAAGTTCCATGATGCAAATATTTGCAGACTTTTTAATAAATATTTGTCGACAGTTCTGCAAATATTTCCAATTTATAAAAAATATTCAAAAGAACTTGTTTTGATTGTAGAAACATGTGGTTAGTATTCATATTTAATTTCTGTGAAAATATGAATTTTTTTAATGAAATTAAAACTATGGTGTGATTTAAAATTTGTTTTTGAAAAAAGTTCTTCACGTATCAATTTTAGACATAAGGGACAGAACCAAATTTCCACTTTATTTTATTTATAGAAAGAAACCTTTCGTTTATCTCTCTTAAAACGTCCTCATTAATTAGAAGAAGATTTTTTTTATTCGGAGAGAAACCTTTCATTCCTCTCTTTAATTAAATTAATTGGTTGACTTGTTTGAAAGATGATCGTACCAAAATTACACTTGGTATATTTTGCGAGTACTCAAGTATATATAGTGCAAGTGAACTTCTCATATTGTATACATAATTAATGTATACGTTTGTAGTTATTGGAATTTACACTGCAACAGATACATTTGCCTTTTGTATACACATTAGTTGTCCAAAAGTTATTTGCAAATAAGTCTCTCCGTGTGTGTATGCATATGTACACGTATATTTCAATTTTTTTAAAATTGAATCTCTAAATAAATCTATGTCGTTTTTGACCAAATTAACAAATCTGAATTCAAAATTTGTTCTCAAAATATCAAGTTGTCTGATCTGGTGATACAATATGGAAACAGAACTAGAATCTACAAATGCTAAATAAATTATATATCGGTAATTTAAAATAAAATAAAAACGATAATAAAGGTATTTTGTAAATAATATTTATTTGCAAAAACCATTATCTTTTACTTTTTTAATCCAAAAGAAAAGTTTTATCAAACAGGCTTATGATGTTAATTCATATATGTTTATACATTAAGACGAATCTTCTTTTATATACATATATATAGTTATATTTAGGAGAATAAGCTAGGGTTTTAGCCTCTAATGATAGCCTCCTAAACTTCAACCCCTCGACCTTTTAAACCTCCACCATTTATTCCATCATCCCTTCATAGTCTCACCTTGTTGAAATCCACCGTAGCAGTGGACGGTGATGGCTTTACTCTAGTTATTTCTAGGGGGAACATGAAGATTTCATGTGCATAACATTGGGCAAAAGAAAACGTTGCTCTAAGGCTTCACAAACGAGAATAGCACACTTCACTAACAATAATACTCAAATGTGAAAGCAAGACCAAGGTCATTCCAACCAATTTTCGTGCAAGATCTGGGGCAATAATAAGGTAGCACCAGGTGTTTCATACGGTGGATAGGCATTAATTTCAAAAACCATGAGTTCAATGAATATGACTAGAACGTGGAAATCGATCATTACAGAAGATGATATCCCAGTATCTACCCCTTAAATTCTATAACCCGACAGATTTTGGTCGGAGGACTTGCACTCAAACGTCCCATTCGACTGTGGATGTATCTAAAAGGTATTAGGAAAATTCTGTAGCGATTTAAGTGATTGGTTCACATCCGTACTTCCATTATTTTAGAGCATATATTGGAAGGGTTTCGCAATCAAAAGGAGAATTTGATATCCATACCAAAGAAAATGGATTTTATGTAACTAAATTTGTAAATAGGGAAGAATGCAAAAGGATATTAGCAGGAGTTCCCTACTTCCATGGTAAAAATTAAAGATGATGAAAAGATGTTCATTGGATCTCAATCATTCAAAGAAAATGTTGTAGACTATTCCAGTGTGGTTCCGACTTCCAGGTTTAAGACTGGAGTTTTGATCAAAAGAAGGGATTGGTAGAATTGCATCAGTCATGGTAAATCCATTAAAGATGGATAACTACACTAAAGGTATGGTAAAAATTTCATATGATAGGGTTCTAGTTGAAATCAATAATGATTTTAAATTCCCAAATGAAGTTATGATAGTAAACGCGAAAAACGAGGTGTTCGTTCAACCGTAGAATACGAATGGAGACCTCCTATATGTCCTAATTGCAGATATTTTGGTCATCTATTGAAGTTTTGTTCATTTGAATAAGTATGGATGATGAGAACAATCACAAACCTAAAATTTGAAACTATTAACAGAAATAACAGTCCGGATAATTCACAACTAATCTACAACAACAAGGTACTATAAACAAAGAAGCACATTACATAAATAACGCGTTTAAGAGTAACAATATATACCAGCAAGAAGAAACAACAAATACCATGCAGAACAAATAGCCAATTCCACAAGACATAGACATGGAATGTTATGAGACATTTACGGTTTTAGATAATGAAATATAGAATATCTCAGTAGCATGTCAAGCACAAAACTAGGGTGAATGTAATAGTACATTAAATAGTCAACGTCCTAGCTTAAATTACAATAATCAAAATAAAAATATTCTTTTGAAGCAGCATACATGTGACACTATTATAAGCAATTCACTAAATAATTCATTCTATGGAATCAAAAGAACATATAATGAAACCTTTTGATGTCTCCCACTGCGATAATATGTGGATGCTTCCAAGACTTCATGGAATTCAGACAAAATTTTGATCATGTGCCACTCCAAAGTACTCCAGAAAGTAGCGACGGGATGAGGCTCCGTTCGAATTTTTTGCAACTCAATCAGATGATATGGTTGATAACCCAATGTGGCAAAATATGATATCATAATTAAAACTAAAGGAAATAAAATAAAATATACTAAGGCTAATGTGAGTGCCCCCTCTCTCTTAAATTTAGGGCGCACTTTTACTGAATTACTCCAATGAACATGATTTCTTAGAATATGAGGGGACTTAACTGTCCATTAAAGCAATTAGATGTAATGAATATTATTAAACAAAACAAGCTTCTTTAGTTGCTTAATTAGAGAATAAACTGCAAGAAGATAAAATTAATGATTTGGTTAGGCGATTTATTAAGGGATGGAATTGTACCTTTAATTTAGATCATCAAAATAAAAGTAAAATCTCAACCCTTGAGATGGTAGCATTTGGTCTAATATGGTTATTCACAGGGTGAACAATATATATTGAGTCTGGTTCAAAATAAAGTGGGTCTGACTTTTAATTGACGTTCATATAAGCACACAACCAAAATGGAAAGTGAACGGAGCTTTGGGATTATATTAGAATTCATAATAGTACTTTTAACATATCTTAGGTAGTAGTAGGAGAATTTATGGAACCTTGTATGGGCATGACAGAATTAGCAATGGTAGATATTATATGAGTCCGAATACTGATTTTGTGGAATGCATAGAGACTTCACCCTTAGTCGAACCTCCAAATTTAGGTGATTATTATATTTAGAGGGAGGTGCAAACTTGTCAGTGCACAGTAAAACAGATAGATTTTTCATTAATAAGGAGTGCTACAATAAATTGCCTCTCAACATTCTTTGCAAACCATTCTACAGTGACCACATTCCAATAATTTTTAGCTTTGTAGTCACGCAATTGAATAAAAAAGGGTCTTCTTTCAAATACAACAATTCATGGCTTTATAAGTCCTTGGTACTGTTCAAACAGTGTGGGATGAGTGTTGTGTGGGAATCCACTTTTTTAGTTTATTTCCTTGCTAAATAAATAAAGAAATATCTCTGAATTTTGAGTAATGTGCATAATAGGAAGGAACATACTGCTAATCTGATGAGACAAGAATTAGATGCGGCATATTCGAGTCAAATTAGTTAACCAAGTAACTCTCAAGCGTTAAATATTTATAAACAAAAACGGAACAATTTTCAGAACTACTCCATAGACAAGCCATTGAAAATATTCAATGCTCAAAGATAAAATGGCATATTCAAGAAGAAAAACTACTCAATTTATCCACTCCAGATCGGAAAATAAGAATAAAATCAATAGTCATGATGATGGTGGATGAGCAGGGTAATTGGACCAACTCAAATGAAAAGTTGAATAGGAAAGCTCTACTACACTTTGATGAATTATTTAGTTCTCCCTTCATAAATAATAAAATTTCATACATCATATGTAAAAATTTCTTTAAGATACTGCAAGAAACGCTATGGACAGACCTTTTGAGATGGATGAAGTTAAAAATGCAGTTTTTCAAATCGATGACAACATCTCTTTCTGTCCAGATGGTTTCAATTCAAAGTTTACAAACTGCACTGGGAATTAATCAAAAACAATATTTGCAAGTTATGCTAGGCATACAACACAAATGTAAGATCATCAAAGGATTAAATCATACCATTTGATGTTCAATCCCTAAAAATGTAGACCCACAGACAATATCAGACTGTAAACCAATAATATTATGTAATGTAATCTATAAAAATTTGTCTAATCTATTAAGTAGTATAATAAAGCATTATCTCAACAATCTAATATCAATAAATCAAAATGCATTCAGTCCAGGAAGAATAATCATAGCAAATTCTCTCCTAGCATATAAGACAGTGAGGGGATTCAATAGGAAGAAGGCTAATAATATGTGCATGAAATAGACATATAAAATCCTATGATAAAATAAGTAGGGAATTCTTATATCATATGTTGTTATCCATGAGCTTTCCCGAAAAATTTGCACATTTAATATATGAATGCATATCTACTACCACTTTTTCAATCCTTACAGATGGCTGCCCTTTAGGGTTCTTTAATAGCAATTGAGGCATAAGGCAAGGAGATCCTTTATCTCCTTTACTGTTTGCAATTGCTATGTAATTTTTCATTACTTTATTAGATTTGGATTTCTACAAGAGAAAGATTTAGTCGATTCTTCCTATTGAACCAATCATTACGCATTTTTATATGACAACGATATTTTATTGTTCACCAAGGCTAACACTAAAAATGCAAAAACCTTTGTTAATAGGATGAAAATAATTAAAGACTATGTAGGCTAAAAAATGAACGAATATAAAATTATACTGTATTTTAGCAAGGGGGCAAGATTCAAAGACCAAATCATCAATATGTTAAAAGTTCAACCATGAAATCTACTAGTTAATATTTGGGAATTCCCCTATCTTACAGCAAGCTAAAATCTAGAGATTGCAGAGTGCTGTTAGGAAAAATCTACAAGAAATTTAACAATTGGAAAAATAAGATGGTGAGTATAGCTGACAAAATTAAATTAATAAAAACTATGATTTGTCCAATACTCATGTTTTGGATTCGATTTTATCAGTTACCCATATCAATAATGAACAAAATCAATTCTATATGCGCAAGCTTTGAATGGAAAAACAAAAGTCATAACATGGGTGGGAAGCCTCATGTGAACCAAAATCTGAAGGAAGCACGTGTTTAAGAAAATTACAAGATCTCATGAAGTCAATCACACTGAAACTCACATGGAGATACATACAAGGCAACGGTCTATGGGCTCAGTGGATTAGAAATAGATATTGCAAGAAGAGAAGTTAATGTTCCATTAATGAAGATAATAATGCATTATACACGTGGAAGCTGCTGCTCAAAACAAGATTAAAAATCAAAGAATCAATTGAAAGGAAGTTGATCAATAGGGATAACACAAGCCACTGGTATGGTCCATGGATTAACAGACAATCATTAGCTGATTTAATAGGAGAGCAAGCAGTGTCGATAATTGGGGACCACAACAGGAAGGTGTCTTCTCTCATTTCAAATGGGAGATGGAGAGAAGATAACTCTTATTTGCCCTCGCATATTGCATAAGAGATCAATAGGATTCAAATTTATAATTCTAGTTCTGAAGATCACTTGGTCTAGAAATTACAAAGTAATGGATAATTTATGTTTTATTCGGTGTGGAATCAGGTCAGAGTGTTGCAAAGTGAAATAAATTGGTGCAAACATATTTGGAATTCGAAAAATGAACCCAAAATGTCACTCTATGCATTGCTAGCAAGATTAAACAAGCTACATACCAAGCTACATGCCAAGGAGAGAATCTCAAAATGAAATAACTTAATTGATGTGCTATATGTCTTATGTAAACAGGAAGTGGAATCAAATCACATCTTTTCTTTAAATGTACATATTTGAGTTACATATGAGAAAGCTATAGGCATAAACTTCAAATTCCATACTCAAATACAAATGACATAAGTGAGGTGTTAGAAACAGTTATCAATAGAAATACCACTAACACTGCTTATAACAAATTGGTTGCTATAATAATTACAAAATAATTTGGCATATTTGGATAGTGTAATATGTGCATATTTTAGAAAATAGAAAGTCCAAATGAAATTAGTTCAAGACAAATACGGATAGACTGCAAAAAATAATGACTAGAACAACTATAGGAGAAGAAGAGAAAAGTGGAATGGAACTTATCTTCGAAGAATTTGGTCATGGATCCACTATGTGTAGACGAACTAATGTTCGGAGTGGAAGAATGCAGTCGCAAGATAATGGAAGCAACAGAGATGTCTAGGCTTAGTTTATCATCTTAGAGAAGCTTGGGCTGGTTTCTTTGCAGTAATGAACATTCGACAGACATGGATATGGAAATTAAGCGAAATGGAATTGAAGTCTAATTAATGAAGTGGATTAAGATATGAATGTATGCTTAGTTTAGCTATTTTATTCGTTTGTGGCATACGATGTGTTTTAAGCCAGACCTTTCTTGTTATTTTCCAATATTTGGCAGTTCAAAAGGGTGTGTATAGTGGGATTTGAGTTTGTTTTTGTTGTGATACTCCTGCCATAGTTTGCTCCCTACGCACCTAACTATTTGTAATTCCACTTTCCCTAGTAAATAAATTACATACTTCAAATATATATATATATATATATATATTCATTTTAAAATACATGCATACATATATAAGTATGTAGTATATGTATTTATTTTTTTGAAACCACTTATTTTAAATTAATTTAATATATATATATATATATATGTATGTATGTATGTATGTATGTATATGCATGTTTTAAAACAGAAAACTAACAATGAAACATTGAAAATTAGCATTAATATTTAAATAAATGAATATACATAAATTAATCTAGCAACTATTAGATCTAGGATTAAAATCAACACCTACATCAATAGAAATTAACAATAAAATTATCAATAGAAACTAACATTATTAATTTCAAACCTAAATAAAATGTTGATAAATGATAAAATTTTCAGATCTATACATACATGTAAAAAGGGGACAACAAATGCGTATCTAGATTCATCAAAGTAAATAAATTGTTAGATCTACAACATCATGACATATGTTGATAAAATTAAATGGAATATACCGTGTTGATGTTGCCCTTTTGAATTTACCTTAGTTGATAGATTTAATCTCTTATCTCCCAGCTTTGAAACAGACTGAAGTACCACCTTTTATTTGATTGATTTACTTGGATGCATATATATTCCTTTGTATTCCTCTGAATTTTTGGCCATGAAAATGAAAAAGCATGATGGAGGTTAGGTTTTGAAAGAGGGCGATTAAGTTAGACAAGCAAATGAAAGGCAAGGTATTCATAAAGGAAATCTTCTTTGACCTCTTCCTTTCGTTTTCTAGATCCAACCATTGAATTTCAAGCCTCCTTTTTATTTTATGGTCATTCATGAATAAGGCTAAATGTGCCTTCAATTTATTCAATAGCACTTAGCAAATAATTATACTTAAATCAAAATTTAAATGCCCAACGATATCGCATATCGGTTTAACATAACAATTTTTTTATACACACTCAACTAAATACTTGTGGCAAACAAAAAATATTAATGAAAACCAGTACATTAAATAAATAAATAAATAAATAATATTTCAAAAAATATATTAATTTATAATATTCTATAAATCAATAAAGTCGCATGGTTTATCGAAAAATTTACCAATGCGGTTATCCGGCTTAAAGGTGCGAATTCAGTCAGCGATTAATATTGAACTGTAACAACACGATGATTGTGGGTAATTAATAAAAATTATCAAATTGGTTAAAATGGATTTTTTAAGTTAAATATGAATAATTTTGGATTCAATAAGGGATAGAAATTTATAATAAAGTAACTAGTGATGAAATATATGGTTTTGAGAACAATTATTTCTTTAAAAGATTGTGAAATGAATTAATTTGGAAATAAATTAATAAACATGCTTAAAATGTGAATATTAAAATGTGAATATTGTATATTTAAATTTAAAAGAATTAAAATATGGAAATAAATTGCAAATTTTTTTTATAATGTTGGAAAATAATTGAGCGTTGTTAATATAAATTTTATTTGGAATTTTATTGTAATTTAGAATTTAATAAGGACCTAGCTCAGTCATTTCTCGAGAAGCTGATCCAAGGGATGAGATATATTCTATATTTGGCCCCAAGTGCAAGTGGGAGATTGGTAGAGTTAGGGGTATGCCTAACGGTAATTTTGTAATTTATTCCAAATTAATTAAATTGTAATTAATTCTCATTTGTAATAAAGGTATTTTTCTTTCTATTATATATTTGTTATAATGTGTTGTAAATAATTAAATACTTAATTAAAATGTATTTAAAAGAAATCCATAAATGGTGTATTTGTGATAGTAATTATAAATAGTTGTAATCACGAGTATTATATAACAGTATTATAAAATATATCATTTTAAATGTTTCTAGTCAAGATACATCGAGATTAGATATTGATGTATCCGTTAAGACTACAGTACGTAACGCTCTACAAATTTTGGACTGTGAATTGCTCATAACTGCTAAGGCACCTAAGGGTTACGTACTGATGGTTTTATGGAATGACTTAATCGATACTTTTTAGTTGGTCAATATAACCACGGTCAAACAGAAAATATCAATGTGACTGAATTACATAGTTCTCTCGACTTGACCATACTTTTGGTCTTTAGCGTGAAGCCCCACTTTAATTATAGTCAAATCATGACATAGCATCCATCGAGTGACTTTAGTTGGGTTGAGTGAAAGGATTAGAAGTAAAGCACTATTCAAGAGAGGATTCATCTTGTAAGTTATATGGGATTAGCATCACTGTGAACTCAAAGTCAAAATCTCTAACCAAAGTAGTTTGGTCAATAATAATTGTTATTATTGAACCAAAGACTTTGTGTTTGGATTATTGAGTTGAATATGGATAATACAGGAATTTTGAACACCATTAGATTCCATAAGTCCAAAATTATATAGTTTCGACGACGAGAATTGGTGTAAATAAAAGTCACAACAGAGTTATGCTTAATAAAGTGAAATTGGATTTTACCGAAACCCAAAAGCGATAAATTTGGCCAAAATTTCTCACTACCTACTAATTAACGTGTGAATGTTACTGTTTGACTAGTTAGTAATTAATCGATGACCAAAATTACACCTGATGAGTCACACAACCGAAACGATGAATTCATCTTTGACCAAACAATTTAATTAATTATAATTATTATAAATTAATTAATAATAAATATTTATGAAATATTAATTATAAAATTGGATTATGATATGATGAATAAGTATTATTAAATATATCTATAATAGTTATAAATATATAAATCGATATACAATAATGATAAGCGATTAAATTTGATTTAACTGTATAATATTTTATTTGGACTTAAAATGGGTTTAAGGCCTATCATGGGGCTGTAAATTTCGATATCAATAATGGTATAGGGCGGCTAAAATTAGGTTAAAAATGCTAGGTTTTAGATGGCATATACTGAAGGAGAATTAGTATGAGATTTGATTCACACTACTCTTCTCTCTATCCACTATATAAGCATCTCTAACTGTTTATACCAAAAATGGGCACAACACTCTTTGGAAGTTTTTTAAGAGATGAAAGTGAAGAATATAAATGTAAAATGTGGATTATCTAACAAAAACTCGAAAAAATGATAAATAAATGCACACACACAAGCGAGTTAGAGTGGTTCGGCGTGTTACCTACATCCACTATGAAGTTTTATGATTTTATTGATTCTTTCTTGATGAATACACTTGATTACAACAAGCAATAGTGAATTGCAAGTCTGAAATTCGAGTACAACAGCAGTAGTAGAGTGCAAAGTCGAATCCGGCAGAGTCTGGGCGCTTGAGAATCAAAAATATCCCTCTTCTTAGGCCATAGGGCTCTATTTATAGGCGTAGGAGGCTGATATCTCGCTTAAACTTCGGGAGACTCCTTCTGGCACATGAGTGGGCCCACGCGATCGATCCCGTGGAGTTTCGACTCGATCAGTGATCGATACGAATGCAATTCGTATCGATCATGATTTTGTTCAATGGAACCGAAACTTGGTGTGAACATTCTTTAGCTTGTGCGTAAGCTCCTGTGAAAATTTCATAGTATTTGGACTTGTGGATCTCGAGTTATGATCGATACGAGATGGGGTTTTTTGGCAAACACTATAGTTAGAATCAATCAATTCGAATCGATCCCTTCAAATCGATGGTTGCACGTGACCAGGTGGTGACGTGGTGCGCACCCTTCGGATCGATCCACCTTATACGGTAACCGAGTCGTCCCTTGAACTTTGCCTCGTTCGTATCGATGGACGTTGCCCATTCGTATCGATGGAAGTAGCTTCGTTGGTATCGATAAAAGTAGCCCTGTTCATATCGAACCAAGTTGCTAGGTCAGTATCGATCGTGTTACCTTGTTCGTATCGATTCGAGTTGCTCCAACTCGATGGATACGAACAATGGTTCCATGATGGATGCGAATTAAGGTTTATTTGATGGATACGGACATAACAAGCCTCGATGGATACGAAATGGCACATCCTGATGGATTCGAACAAATGCCTTTATGATGGATACGAAGTAGACATTGGCCGATTGATACGAAGCGCATTATCTGTTGATGGATACGAAGTCGATCGATATGAACTATGGCGTGACGATGGATATGAACCTGATCGATTCGAACTATGGCCTACTGATGGATACGAAAATGAGGCTATTTCCCCTAACTTGCATCGATCATAACTTGAGCATATGAACTCGGATTGACTTGAAATTTGGAATGTTGACTTTTATGGCTTTGGTTGTCGTGTCTTGTCAATTGTAGCCTGATCCGGGCTCGGACAAAAATCATCGATATCCATAGTGAACCTGTGCGTACTCGATATTCGGGACGAACGATCCTTGGTTTTCAGTCAGTTCCTTGATATCTCGGGCTTGCCAAAAGGCGGGATAACATTTGCCCCCCAAATTACGTCTTGTGGAAACATGACGTGCTTTGAAAAGCTGCGGTCTTCACTTTAAACAGTTATCGTCTTTTCGTTGAAGGTTGTAATCTTTGACTGATTTTCTTCAGTAATGTGAACTGTCAATGGTTGACTGTTGCACCCTGTGCCATTGTAATTGATTGTTGTATGATAATGATTAGCTATTTGTCGCCGTAATCGTTGTTAGATGAGTATCCAATTCCTATGAATGTTGAAAATTAAATATTAGCCCGACATATATGCATATATGTTAACCTGACTCTCGTTAACGTTGCATGTTCACGGTCGTTGCCAATTTTCCCGTATTGAATTCCGTATCGATCCTCTCCTGAACCGATGTGAAATTCGAGTTGCAACAGCGGTTGATGGTTTTTTTGGATGTTCCTTCGTATTGATCCTCTCCTGAATCGATATAAAAGGTTGAAAGACTGCTCTCGCATCGATATACTCTACATTGATGGATACGAGATAAACATTTCGCATCGATGGATATGAGCTTCGATGGATATGAAATTATCATTCGTACCGATGAACTTGTGCTGTTGTGGGTCGAGTGCCGATGGATACGAATCAGCAGTTTCGAATCGGTGGAGTTCAATGCCTTCAGAATTGTCTTCATTGTGTACTTCATATCGATGGACTCTGTATCGTTGGATACGAATAGACAATTCGCATCCATGAATATTGGCCTCTGGAAGGTGTGATCTGATGGATTCAAACAACGTAGTTTGAATCGTTGCACCATGGATGGAGTCGAAAATAGCTGACATGAACAATAGCTTCAAATCGATGGACCCTGGCGACAGTTTCGCATCGATGAAGGCTCGGGCTTATGGATTCGAGTAGGGCGTTGGAATCAATCTGGAAGTTGACCTGCTATGACCAGTCGCATTGACTGGGAGGCGAAATGCCTTTTTCCTTCGCACTTTGGTCCATATAAATACTGTGGACTTAACCATTTTTCACTTTTTACTTTCACTTTGCTTCTTGCCTTCGTATTGCTTTGGAAGCTTGGAAAAAGAAGAACTTTGCTCGCCTTCGAATCGAACCAAACCTTCAATTCCTCGCATCAACTGTTAGATTTAGGTAATCCATTAAGAGAATCCAACGTTCAAATGACAATACTCGAGATCTTTGCCATCCTGTTTGTCTTTATGATCGATCTCTAGTGATGTCAAGGCCGGAGTTGACTCAGAGAAAATGGCCATGGTGTTTGAGTAGCTTTGGGGAAGAAGGTTGGCAGAGGGACACGAAGGATTTGTGGATGGGCGGCTCGACCTTTGTTTCATGTCGATCTGGAATAGGAGCGCTCGACTCGATCCACATGCTTAGATTTTACATTGGAGTTCGTATTGATCCTGGAAATTTTGAATTGAGTGACGAGATTTGTATCGAACGAGGATGGTTGGAACTCGTATCGATCTGGAATGATCGATACTTGGATTTGACCTGTACGATCGATACAAGATTTTGACTCCAACAATTGATACGAAGACTAGGTTGTTAATCGAAGCGAAGCCATGGGTTCCAGACCGATGCTAAATCAGTGGGTCCGATCGATACGACGTCGTTGGCCTTGATCGACACGAAACCGCAGGCCCTGATCGATTTGAAATGTAGGTTTTCAGATCAATACGAAACTAACGTTTCCTGATCGATATGAGACTTATGTTTCTTGATCGATACGGCACCAAAGTTTCCTAATCGATACGAAGTAGGTCTCGAGTGATCGATCCATGCCTGAATGTTGATGGACACGAAATCTTGTATAATCGAATACTTGACTCTGACGATCTTCAGCCTTGCATAACTAGACTTGACTGTAGAATTGCATATTTGAATGCCTTTCGAAGCTCGTCGATGGAACTGTAACTTAACAAAAATACAACGTACTCTAGCTTGGATCGGTCGCTAAGTCATGGTTGTGACGGTCAGCGATGACGGTCATTCCAACTGGATTTCGAAGTCTTGTCGTTTGCATGCTTTCTTTAACTCTGTAGAATTTCTTCAAGTATCATACAGCACTGCACTGCACAATACTTTCACACACTTCACACTGGGGAATGCACGGGCTCATTATCGTCCAATGATGCTTTTTCATAAGTTAGTTGGTCATGAAACCCTCAAGTTCGCAGCAACAGGAAGTTCAGAGTTTAATTCCTCCAATAATCGAAATACCGGTCATTGATGCCAAAGTTATTGATCCAGCCCCGGATGAGGCACCTAGCGCATCTTTCATCGGTAGTCTGCCAGACTTTGTTCCGTTCAATATTTCTGAAGACATGTTAGGGCGAATATGCTTAAGAAAGGGTCTGTCGATGGACGACGTACTATTGACGGGACCAAACGATAGACCGCACTATCCACCGGAGGGGTACACCGCATTCAATCATCTTGCGTGAGCTGCTGGGACGCTTCCCCTATTCAATCAATATATAAGGGAGGTGTTATCTGGGAATCGCTCCATCTCAGTTACACCCAAATGGATATGCTCCGCTGAACAATTTGTTCATCGTATTCGTGAAGCATCTCTATCGACCACCGATCCCGATCGAGATCAGATATCTATTCAACTTTAAGAGTTGGGGAGATAGCCCATCTTTCACGTTCCTGGAGGCAGTAAGAAACTGTCAAGTAATTACAGGATCCTGGACATGGATGAGTTACTTCAAGACGGAGTGGTTTTATGTCCGATGCCCCCCGGGATTTTCCAGTCAATGGCTATTCCGACGTAAGTATTGCAGTCTTCTCAAGTAGCTAATAAGACAGTCATAACCGAAGTCAAGCTTATATCTCTTTTTCTTTACAGCTGTAATCCAACGGCCCGAAGGTGTTCATTTCAAAGAAGTAGTGCGGGTTCTACAAGAAGTCCCAAGTGAAGAGAGAAATATTGACTTGGTTTTGACGGATAGGAACCTGAGAATTCTTGGGCTGATTGAGCGAAAATAAAGTATAAGACTTGAGGGTACGCTAAGAACTAGCTCAAAGAAACGGGCTAAACACAAGATGCCCCGACTTGTTATAACCGAGGAGGTTGATTCAGAGAGAACACACACCGATGACGAACCTTTAGCTAGGCCTTCGGATGCAGTCCTGGATTCCGAAGGAAAGATAAAAGGTAAGGCAACTGCTTTTAAACATTCCAAATCCAGGAGATGGAAAACTGTGGTCATGTCTCCGCCCGTTCCCAGAATTAGAGTTTCGGAGGTTTCTTCCCCGCGAGTGGAAAATCTCTTCGAAGGGCTTGCCAGTATCCCAATTCTAGACTGTGTGTCCTCCCAACATGATGTTGGATTGGAATAACTTCAAGACGCTTTAGATTTAAGTGAGTCTCTTCCCACTAGCGTGGTCGACACTTCTGGTTGGTCGGGGGTTGCATATACATACACACTTCATGGCACTACACGATTCCTGACCGTAAGCTACTTATTTGGAAGATTACTAACTTTATTCTTATTCTACTTTGTAGATAAAATGTCCGATCGAGACTCGATGCTAGGTAGTCTTCGGAAAACTCACCGATCTTCATCATATTATGAGTCGCGCCAAAGAGATACAAACAGGGAGTATGATCGGGGGTACTTCGGTCAGGAGCGGTATGACAAACCACCAAACTACTAGGTAACTCGACTCCGTAAGAGAGTTTACCAATCCTCTCATTCATTGGAAGTAACCTACATACCCGAATCCAATTTCTCCATTCCCAAAGTGCATAACACCTTGTGTTAACCAGCCTTTTGGCAAGGCCATAGGCAGGAGGATTTTATTCATGACCCTAGTACTATCGTGGAACTAAGGGCGATCAACGATTTATCTATAAACTCGGATTTTACACATGTTAGAAAGAGACATGGGATACATACAACGATCTCGATCTCGCTCACCCCCTCCCAGAAATCCTGCACAACCTCTAGTCCACGTTTCGCGACCTCCAGAAACTTCATGGCATAAGTCGTCTTCTCATGTTCCAAGGTCTAAAACTCAACGTAGAACCGAGACAGTGGCCCCTACAACTGCAGAGCAGGCCCTTACCGAGCCTTCGGGGGAAGGAGCGATCAAGCTTGCTCAACTGAAGAAAGAATTTCCCGATATTTGCTTTGATGGATATATCTTTCCCCCGCATTTAAAGAGAATTCCGACGGAGGCTGAGAACGCTATTCATGACTATGTTGCAGATATATTCTTCCAGTATAAGAAGTGGGCGAAAGCCACGATAAAAGCATCGAAAGTGGCTTTCGATCGGGCTGTCGTGATTGAAAAGTTGGAGAAAGGGCTCGCACAGAAAGACCGGATTATTCAGGTACCCAATACTAAAGATGAGTCTTCTCGATAATCCGAAATAGAAGGTATCAAAAAGGCCGATGATGCTCACTCAGCCATGGATAGGATGAGACAAGAGCATTATGCCATGATGGAGGACATGGGCCACAGGAACACCACTGTCACAGTCGAGCGGGACGCAGCCCTCAAAGAGCTCAACGAGCTTAAGTCCAAATTTTCCAAGATCATTAAAGAGAAGGATGCTGCCAATATCTTCGCACAAGAAGCATGTGATCAGGCAGTGGTGCTTCAGGGTGAGAGAGATGCGGCTGTGGCTAAAGTCTGCTTGGTGGAGGCAGAGGTTGAAGAGAAGGTGCGACTGGCGGAGACCAGGTTGGAGGCTGATATGGAGGAACTTCTCGTCACTTACAACGCCTACGTGTTGAGACATAGAAACCTGGCTTGGCTCGATAATTACTCAACACATCTCTTTAATGCTTGGTACATGTTGGTCGAAGAGGGGAAGGCGGTGCATTTGGGTGGAGCATTTGACGAGTTCGAGCTGGAGAACCGTATATTGAATGAGGATGAAAAGAAGGTTCTCCACGACTCAATGATCTCACATGCAAGAGAGAAGCTTGGCACCCAGCACTAGGAGATTGGGGAAGGCTTGGCCGTCGAGCATCACGCCACAAGTTTTGAGATTACCGCATCATCTCAATCTGAGCCTATTTCGGTGGTTGAGCCCCAGCCTGTCCCGGCCTATGACCCAGAGTAGCCACATCTATCCCCTATAAAGGAGCACACCTCCGAAGCTGCTCAGCCAAACGTAAGCCAAACTGAGGAAGGTACTCTGAACATATCTCAAGGGCATTCGAAATAACGATTTTTTTTGAAGTGTGTGCTAACAACTTCTCTTCTTCCTTGTCCAGTGACAGGAGTTATATCGACAGCGCCTCCTGCAATCCAAGAATTACATCAAGTGCATGAGGCCATTATTACTGAAGTGACCACTACGCCAACGACCGTGCCAATCGAAGGCACGCAAGGGAGCTCACTTTCTTTCGACGAGCAGATGATGAATGAGCTTTTAGGTCGACATAGTGAACCATTAGCCGACTTGCCGTTTGTTATTAGTGGACTCGCGTCGGCCTCTGGTGCTTCAACACAAACCACTACTGACCCCAGCGAAGCCCGATCTATTCGCGAGGAAGAAATATCGGCTGAAATTAAGGCTGAGTTGGAGGCAGCGGCACATGGCTGTAGTTCTGGGGGTGGAATGACGGCGGCCGGCCTAACTCCGCTTAGAATGATATCACCTGGGGGTACACTTGTTGATACCAGCATGTCCATTCTGCCCCCGGTTGTAGATCCGACTCCTCCGACTCCTCCTACAGAGTGCATTCCTCTAGATTCAAGTTCGGAGGAGGATGTCGACATCATGCCTCCTTCTGGAGATGATCCGCCAAAGGATAAAAGTACAAAGTGAAAAATCACTAGTAGCTCTAGCGGATCCACACCAAAGAGGAAGCCGAAGAAGAAAAGGGAGTAGATAGGCCTTCTCGACGCATTTTTTTGTGCGGTTAGGAACTTATTTTTTCTTTTATTTCATAGGCCGTATATAGATGCGGGTTCGGCCCTTGCTAGTAGGAATTTTGGAAGAACATGTATATGAAACTTCACTTTCAATTAGTTGAAATGAAATTTTTTTTCTTGCTTCAACAGTTATTCCTGTCTCTTACTCTTAAGTGTTGCAGCGTTTGAATCTCAGTTCAGTGCACTCATGGAGTTTCAACTCTTGAGCTGAGTTTGTTTTATTCACCAAGTCTGAAAATCACGAACATAAGTCGTGACTGGCGATTGAGTTGGATTTTTGCCGTTGCACTATTTCGGTCAATGACTAACACTTAGCTTTGCCCCGATTCCGAGGATGGTTATAAAGATTGGCTAGCGATCGCCATTTGTCTTTATCTTTTTGAGTTTAACATCGACGGATCGATGCTGAAACAAGTAAAAGTCGAGCGGTCGAATCACACTCGCTTACTCATAAATAGTCACATCCGCACTCCGAGGATCTGCATTTGTATTTCGGCGATCAGTCGCACCTGTTGAAGTTTTTAAGCACATGTCCACACTCTGGGTACTTAGGTTAGTTTATGAGTGGTCGTTTGCACTCGAGTTATATTTGTACTCTGACCCTCTAGGGATTCAGTGTTATTTGCGATCGATAATCTGGTTCGCACTTTGGGAATCCAGAGACCATCGATGTTTGTAATCCAGTCCGAACTCCGGGAACATGGACTTAGTATTTATATTTCAATTCACACTCTAGGAATTTGGAGTTAGCGTTTGTACTCTGGTTTGCACTCTAGGAACCTAGAGTTGATGTTTATACTCCAATTCGCACTCTAGGAATTTGGAGTTGGCCGACAGATGTCAGTCACATCCATTTAGGCTTTTTTGGAGTTCGTTCACACTCTAGGAGCGAGGGATTTATCGGGATCGTGGATGGCCGGTTCGCATCCACCCTTAGTTAACAACTTAGGTCGTTAGATGGATGGGTCCATCCTCCGTGAACTTGGTTAGGATACGGTCGAAGTCGTTAGGTGAATGGGTCCACCCTCCCCAGAACCGTATTCATGAGTTTTATGCTCCAACTCACACTCTGGGAGTGTGGAGTTGGTTAAAGGATTGTCGTGTATCAATCCTTTTTGACTTTAGTGTAGTGACTTTCCCTCGAGCTCGGGTTTCACTTAGTGAGTGACCGGTCATATCACAGTCACTCTCTATTTGAATAAATTCAACCGCATGATGGAACTTAGCTCTCTATGCATCGTGATGTTGTACGTCATATTCAATAAATCACAACACTAGCTTGAAGAGATGGCATTTTATTGCTGAAATGAGAAAATACGGCAAAATCAGTTGCCTTATTACAAATTCAAACTTCTAAATGCGAAAACAAATTGTAAATGCAAAAATAGACTGAAGTAAAAAAAGCCTGTCATATGTAGTAGCGACAGAGACTTTCGCTGTTCTAAGCTCTTGGCAAAGTAAGACCTTCAACGGTCGATAACTTGAACGTGCCATCTCCGAGCTTTTGTGTAATAACATACGATCCTTTCCAATTTGGCTTCATGTGTGAAGGAACCTGATAGATTCTTTTGAGAATGAGATCGTCGAGTTCAAAGGTTCGTGGTCGAACTTTAGCATTATACATCGGGCGACTCGACTTCATATGCGGCTGCCCTTAAGTCAGCCTCTTCACGCTTCTCATCCTATAAATCCAAGGATTCAGCAAGTAATATGGAATTTGTCATCGGATCATAGTAAGTCACACGATGAGAAGGTACTTCCATCTCGACTGGAATAACGGCTTCGGAGCCATAAGATAGAGAAAATGGAGTGTGTCCGGTCGCAGACTTGTGGGTCGTTCGGCAAGCCCATAAATCCATAGGAAGTTCATCAACCCACTTGCCTTCGTCTTTTTCCAGTTGTTTCTTCAGAATAGATTTGATAACCTTATTAACAGCTTCAAATTGGCCATTTGCTTGAGGGTGTGCAACTGCAGAGAATTTCTTATGGATATGAAATCGTTGACAGAAATTTTTGAATTCAACAATGTCTAACTAGGCCCCGTTATCAGTGATAATGGTATGCGGAAGACCAAATCGACAGAAAATGTTGCGAACTACGAAGTTGATTACTTTCTTCGTCATGATTGTTGCAAGAGGTTCAGCTTCAACCCATTTGGTAAAATAATCAACTGCGATGATGGCGTACTTTGCTCCACCTTTGGCCAGGGGTAGAGCACCAATGATATCAATGCCCCCATACTGCAAACGGCCATGGACTGACCATTTGGGTTATCTCAGTAGGTGGGCTCTAGGAATTCGAGCATGTTTTTGACATCTATCACATTTCCTGGCATAGTCTGCTTCATCATGGCTTACAGTGGGCTAGTAGTACCCATATCGGAGTACCTTCTTAGCAAGAGCTTGCCCTCCCATGTGATCGCCACATTCTCCTTCGTGTACATCATGTAGCACTCGTTTAACTTCATCGTGCGCGATACATCGGAGGAGAGGAACAAAATATCCTCTTTTATACAAGACTCCGTTCTGATTGGTGAACCACGAGGCTTTATGAAGAATCTGTCTTTTCTCACTCCTGTGCTCAGGCAATGTTCCATGCTCAATGTAATTTCGGTACGGAGTCATCCATGACTCCCTACCAAGAGCGGTTTCAAATACGAAGTCTGTCTCCATCTGATCAATGCTCGGAGAAGATAATGTCTCGACAGGAACAAGTCCCATTTGCTGTGCTTCGCCCGTACTCACTAAATTCGCCAATGAATCAGCCTTTTGATTGTGCTCACAGGGTATGTAGAAGATGGCATAATAATCAAACTGATCAAGTACTTCCTGGACTCGAGCTAGATAAGCAGATAGTCTTCGATCCTTGGCTCGATATTCACCCTGAACTTGGCATACGACAATTAGGAATCACAATAAGTTTCCACAGCAATAATTCTCAAATCATGGGCGAGTTTTAATCTAGCAAGCAAGGCTTCATATTCTGCTTCATTATTGGTCGCACGAAACTCAAATTTCAAAGCATAGCATATGGATCGGCCTTCGGGGTTTCGAGTGCTACTCCAGCACCCGAGCACCGATCGTTGGATGCACCATCGGTATGCAGCTTCCAAATGTATTCGGGAGACCTAATGTCTCAGGCAAGTCCTTTGGAATGGTAAATTCGGCTATGAAATCTTCTAGGACTTGTCCTTGAATGGATCTCCTAGGAGTATAAGTGATATCAAATTGACTCAGTTCAATGTTCCACCTGAGTAACCTACCAGAGGTCTCAGGTCGTGTAAGGACCTGTCGTAACGGCTGATCGGTGTACATAGTAATAGGATGAGCTTAGAAATATAGACGGAGCTCCCTTGAGGCAATGACTATGCAGTAAGCCAATTTCTCTAGCTTTGGATAATTTCTCTCAGCTCCGGTTAGTCGTTTACTAACATAGTAGACCGATTTCTGTACTCGGTCTTCCTCCCGAACTAAGCAGCATTGATCGCCTTTTCAGATACCGCCAGGTAAAGGTATAATTGCTCATGGTCAATTGGCTTTGATAAAATCACGGTATGGAGAGATGTTGAACCAGTGCTTGGAATGCGTCTTCACACTCCATGATCAATTCAAAGTTTCTCTTTCCTTTTGGATCAGATCGAAGAAGGGAATACATTTGTCGGTGGATTTTGATATGAACCTGCTCAATGCTGCTACCTTCCCGTTGAGACTCTGGACTTGCTTTATGGTTCTCGGAGTTTGCAGATTTCTGATCGCCTAGATCTTTTCGGGATTTGCTTCTATTCCTCGAGTGTTGACGATGAACCCAAGGAACTTTCCAGATGTGACTCCAAAATGACATTTCAGTGGATTGAGCTTCATTTTGTATTCTCAAAGGATGTTGAACATTGATTCCAAATCTCTGATATGATCAGTGGAGAATCGCGATTTTACCAGCATGTCGTCTACATATACTTCCATGGTCTTCCCAATCTGGTTGGCGAACATCCGGTTGACTAGGCTTTGATACGTTGGTCCGGCGTTCTTGATTCCAAAGGGCATGACTCTGTAGCAGTAGAGTCCCAGATCGGTTAGAAGCTGGTATGTTCTTGATCAGGTAAGTGCATGGGTATCTGATTGTAACCGGAATAAGCATCCACAAAAGATAGTAATTCATGCCCAGCCGTGGAATCTACGAGCTGATCAATTCAGGGAAGTGGAAAACTACCCTTTGGGCAAGCTTTATTCAAGTCAGAGTAATCAACACACGTCCTCCATTTTCCATTTTCCTTTCGGACAAGTACGGGATTGGATACCCACTCCGGTTATAAAGCATCTCGAATGAACCCATTTGATTTCAGCTTATCGACTTCTTCTTTAAGGGTGGGAGATCTCTCTAGATCCATACCACGCCTTTTCTGTTTGACCGGGATACATCACGGATCAATATTCAGAGTGTGACTCGCGATGTCCGACGACATCCCACACATGTCAGAGTGCGTCCAGGCGAACATGTCGAGATTCGCTTGGAGAAATTCAACCATTCCTGTTGCGTATGCTGGCATAACTGAGACCCAATCTTTATCATCCTTGAATCGTCACCATCATCGATCGGAACATCGATCGTTAGTATGGCCGGGGAGACTTGACTGTCTTTGGTTTCATCTTTACTTTCATTGTCTCTAGGGTCAAGATCCCTCTGGAATTGGTTAGGGTGCCCGGGCATGGGCACAGGCACCGATTGTCAATTGTCGACAAAACAGACGCAGAGAGATTCCTCTATGCCTTTTCCCTTCTTCCTTCGCTGTGCCTCGCGCAGCTCAGCAACATAACAGGCTCTCCCAGCAACCTGGCCTCCTTGAACGACTTCGATCCCACGATCGGTGGGGAATTTTAGAGTCAAACACCACGAAGCAATAGCTGCCCTGAATTCGGCAAGTGTCGGTCGGGCCAAAAAAGCATTATAATGGGAGTGAATGTCTAAAACAACAAACTTCAACATCCAGACTCTCCGGCGCTCTCCAACTCCCAATTCCATTAGTAATTCCACTACTCTAGTGGGTATAGTAGCACTCCCATTGAAGCCGTGGATTCTAGATTGGCAAGGCTTTAAATCGTTGGCTTCCATTTTCATCAAATCGTAAGCTCGCTTAAACAAAATATTTACATAACTCCCATTGTCAACCAGGATCCTCTTCATCCAAGCAGGACCTACCTAGGAAGATATGACTAGTGGGTCGATAGTGGGGGCTTCGACCTTATCAGCATCTCGGTTTCTGAATACGATGTCATCTGTCATCGTCCTTTGTTTCTTGGCCGGAGCCTCGTCATCACAACTGTTATAACATTTGAAGTCCACATGCCTGATAGAGCTGGCATACGACTCCATTTCCCTCCATCTTTGGTCTGCTGGATGAGGACCACCACTAATTGTGTTTATAACTAACCACCCGCCCTTACGAGCGGGTTCCTCTTGTCTTTCTGGGTTCGATGCACGATTTTGGGTTAATGGGCCCGCACCACCTGACTGCAGCGCCCGTACATACTGATCGAACTTCCTCTCTCTAATCAATTTCTCGATGAGATCCTGAAAATGACGACACTCATTTGTGTTGTGGCCGTAATTCTCATGGAATCTACAAAACTTTCATGTCTGAATCTGCCTCTTCGATGATGACTTCGGAGCAGGCTTCTTGTATTGCATAGTATTGCAGGTCTACAAATAGACGCTCTCAAGAGACGTATTAAATGGTGTTTTGTTATCAAACATTCGAGCACTACGTTGCGAGCCACGATTCTAATCTCGGTTCTTATTTTGATTGCCATTATTTCTCGGCTAAGTTTGCATGTTTTAAATGTTTAACTGAACCTTCCTGGAACTCTCACCGGACTGCTTGACTGAACATTACTTTGAATCCCCTTACTACTGGGCCCCACGTCAACCTGCTTCCTAGACTGTTTCACGTCTTCCCATCTCAAGAATTAGGCAGCTTTGAAGTAGAAACGGTCCAATGACGTGGGGGGTTTCCCAGCTATCCAATTTCCAAACTCAGAGTCAGGGTCAATCCTCTTAATCGATGCCATTAAGGTTGAGTTGTCGTTGGGATTACTAATATCTGCACATGCAGCATGAAATCTCTCCAAGTAGCGTCTAAGTGTCTCTCCGGGAGCTTGAGTGACGCTGGATAGAGCATTAACATGTTTAGGCCTTGCAACATGCATACGGAACTGTTCTACAAACTTAGTGGCCAATTGGTCAAAGGAGGAAATGGATCGAGGTGGCAATCTTGTGAACCACATAGTTGCAATGCCCACCAAAGAAATGGGAAAACTACGGCATTTCACTGCGTCACCAGCTCCCTCAACACTCATTGACCTTTCATATTTCAGAATATGTTGATTGGGGTCAGAATTTCCTTCATACATCGGTAGAGTCCGCATCCTCAATCGTTGAGGAGGTTCAACATATAATATCTCGTTTGTAAAAGGAGTATGACTCCGGAAGATTCCCCAGTCATCATTCGTGAGGCCTTGGCTATATCGAATAATTTGTCGAATCATAGTCGGAATATCCGGCATCTGGACATTCTGCGCACGTTGAGCCAAAGTGTGGTCGGGCTCCACATTGCAAGGCTGTACCGGGCACTGTCAATGGTCCACGTCTCGCCTCCTTGGCTCATAATCTTCTGGGACGTATGGATCAGGAGTACGTCCACGCTGATGATGGTTCAGATCCGATTGGTTCCAGGCATCAGCCCCTGGTTCAGCCGCGGCAGTGGTAGCATGGTTGTCTATGGTGCATTGAGGAATAGTTCCTCCCCGAGAGGAGGGTCCAGTATGGAAACTGGCCAATGGGCCAACTCTCAGCTGCCCAACGGTCATTCCAGGTTGATGTCTAGTAGCTTGTGTGTAACTTCCGTCTAGCCGAGGACGGGTGGATCTGTGGTGGTAGTCAGACGAGGCAGAACTTTCTGTGGAAGAATGAGAAGCACGGTCCCTTTTGGACCTTCTATGCCTTTGGTGATTTAGCTGGTTAGTCAGCTCAGCATTAGCGCGCAGCTACTCAGTTAGCTGTTGCCGACTTTGGGTCAACTCCTGGAGCAACATTTGAATTCTTGTCTAGTAACCGGCCTGATGGATCTGAGGGTCCGGTAGCGTTTTGGTTGGATGGAGGCAATTGCGCGGAATTCTGTCTATCCCGGCCTTCTTGATCGGCAGCAGTGGAGGCGGTCCTTATGCTAACCATTGTGAGAGGTGAAGTCCTTTCCTAGATTTTATGAATCTGAATAGGTTGGAAGGATTCTGGAGTAGAAATCTGGATCTTCCTTTTGGATTTATGCTATCCGGTATCAACGGTAGATCCAAGGAGCAGGAGAAAAACTGGTTTTCTCAGTGAAAGCACCAAAGTGTTTGTACCAAAAATAGGCACAACACTCTTCGGAAGTTTTTGAAGAGGTAAAAGTGAAGAATATAAATATAAAATGTGAATTATCTAACAAAAACTCCAAAAACTGATAAATAAATGCACACACACAAGCGATATAGAGTGGTTCGGCATGTTGCCTATGTCCACAATGAAGTATTATGATTTTATTGATTCTTTCTTGATGAATACACTTGATTACAGCAAGCAATAGTGAATTACAACACTGAAATTTGAGTACAACAGCAGTAGTGGAGTGAAAAGTCGAATCAGGCAGAGTCTGTGCGCTTGAGAATCAAAAAGATCCCTCTTCTGTAGGCCCTGGGGCTCTATTTTTAGGCGTAGAAGGCTAATATCTCACTCAAACTTCGGGAGACTCCTTCTGGCACGTGAGTTGGCCCACACGATCGATCCCTGGAGTTTCGACTCGATTTGTGATCGATACGAATGCAATTCGTATCGATCAAGATTTTTTCCAATAGAGTCGAAACTTAGTGTGAACATTCTTCAGCCTGTACGTAAGCTCCTGCGAAAATTTCATAGCATTTGGACTTGTGGATTTCGAGTTATGATCGATACGAGATGGGGTTTTTTGGCAGACAGTATAGTTCGAATCGATCAATTCGAATCGATCCCTTTGAATCGATGGTTGCATGTGACCAAGTGGTGACGTGGTGCGCACTCTTCGGATCAATCCACCTTATGTGCCGAGTTGACTGAGTCATCCCTTGAACTTCGCCTCGTTCGTATCGATGGTCGTTGCCCATTCGTATCGATTTTAAAATACTCGAGTCAGGCCGAGACTTTTCAAGTTATAGGAAAGGTAGACCTTTAGATGATTGAGCTAGCAGAGAGATAAACCATTTGGGCATTTAGTTTATCTCCTGTAGGATTTTGTGCCAATATATGAGATGTATATTTGAGTTAGAGATTTGTACTGAATGTATATTATGCAAGTCCAGTGTTATATTTGATAGACTCTCAGTTTTGTAAGTGTATATGATATTTATTATTTTGCTGTGATCTGTGACTATTGTTTATATGATATACTGTTTTGATTCTGAGAAACCGATGTGTTTATTCTTTAAACTGAGACTGAAAAATTCAAATTTTATTTCAAAGATATAGTAAAATGGTAAGTATGACGTGTTAGAGTTAGTTTAAAGCGATATTCATATTTGGTCGCCCTTAACAAGCCTTATATTCTCCGTATTATTAGACGACATAATTTATAATGTTCCTTAATAATAAAGGCATGGCGGCGGCGTCGTACAGTTTGGTATCAGAGCAATGTCAAAACATTAATAACATATAATATCGCAAATCTAAGCTTACCGAGACTTAGAGTCCTATCCTCTGGGGTGCGTAATAGATAGTTATTCTAATTACCAACATATGGATAGGAATATAAAATGGTTATTAGGATAATCATTTGGGGGCGTAATTCGATTTAAAATTTTAATTAGTTAAGTTGGATTTGTGATATTGAACTTTTGAAAAGTAAGTTTTTAAAATCCTTTAGAGCATGGAAATTACTTTTGAATTATTGGGAAATTAAGGTAAAAGAGATAAATTGAAATAAACAGGTTTAAGTGAATAATTTTATTTTAATAGAGGATTTGAGAAATTTGAGTAAATAAGTTAAGATCTAAATAGTTTACGAATAATCAGAGTCGCATAGGGGAATTTTAGGAATATGATTGTTCCGTCGTAAGAGACTATTAGTTTTGGTTGATTGGTTGTTAGTAATTGATTGCTTGGTATTATTTATTTAAATTGAGTGCATGAATGCTGGTGCTAATAAAATAAATATAACTAAGAAAAACTTATGATTATCTATTGTGTTTACTTGTCCAGAAAATGCATAAGGATTCAGATTGGTATTTGGGACGCGATATTGTCGATAGGAGTTCCTAAGCATCAAACAAGACATTTTGACATGAGAAATGATTAATTTGGAAAATATATTTGAGTTTAAAATATTGTTTTAGCCATCGAATAAATTGTGAAAAGTGGAGTGCATGGTGATGCAATGTTGATATTATATGTCATCAACTTTGTAGCCAAGTGATGAAATAAATCATTAAAATTTCATGGCTTACTATTATTTTATATAATGAGATAAGATTAAGGAAAATATTTTAAATTCCCGAATTAATATATATTAAAGTTGAATAAAAGTAAATTGTTATATACGAATCTTAATTAAAAAGTGGTTAAAAATTTACAAATTGTGACAATAAATTTTGGAAGAAAAAGAAATATTTTATAGAGAAATCTATACAAATGTGATTTGTTTTAAAAGGAAATGTTAATTGGAATTTCGATAATAATGTTAGGTAAATGATTTGAAATTTGATACTATTATTTGTGAAAGTTGGAAATTTTAGGAAAAATATTTTTGGAAGAAAATTATAAGGGAAATTATCTACTAGTATATACGTGTATTTTGGTGGTTTAGTAAATTTTAATGAAAATTATAAAAGTGCATCATATGTATTAATTTAGATGATGTATGCATCCATCGAACGTTATCAATAGCAGAGATTAATAGCGGTGCAATGTTGATTCCACGATCGACATCGCAACCATTTGACAAAGAAGTTTTCTATAAATGGATAGCAAGGCAACGTCATACTATTATCTGATATTTGTAAATTATGAATGTTCATTTTAAAATTATGCTAGGATGCATAATATATGATAGTTGATTTATTGTGTATACCATTTTATAATTTAGGCAAATATTAAAATATTGGAATTTTAAGTGAGAATTAGTGGGAGAAGGAATTGGAACCTTATTTTTGATGATTTAGATTATATTCTTTAGAAAGATGTAAATTTTTGGAAAGAGTTAATTATAAGTAATGACTGGACTTTGGAAATAAAAGAAGAAATTCTGAAAGAATTGAATTTAAAAATGGTTTTCTTTTATTTTAATCCTTAGGTTAGTAAAGAGTTATAATTAAAAATTTCTTGAGAGTGTTTATGAAATTTGAAATTTAATTTATAGGTTTCTTTTGTTAAGGAAATTGCAGGGCCATAATTTTATTAAAAGGGAAAGTCTGTAACAACTCTATTGTTAATTACCGGATTAATTACATTTAATTATTGATAATTAACTATAATTTGCAATTTGTGAAATTTAATTATGAAATTTAATCTAGTCTTGAGAATATTATATTTGATTTATTTAAGGAACAAGTTTCCTTTCTTAAAAAGGGATTTCAATTTAAATATGAGATTTTATTAAATCAATTAATTAAATGTGGCCTTCAAGATAAATTGTTAATATTGAGATTTATTGTTTTAAAATGAGATTTTTACAATTAATAGTTTATTCTTATTAAAAATAACGCAGATAACTATTATTTTTCTAAGGTTATATTTAATTTTATAAAATATCTCAATATTAATAGAAATTAGGATTTTTAACTTGTGATTGATTTTGAAAAATTTGAAGAAATCAAAATATGTCAAGTAAAATATTGTTTAATGTAAATTGGTGATTTATAAATAGGACATAAGAAAAGAATAATAACATTTTCTCTTGTTAGATCCACGAAGCACCCACACTTATTTAACTAAAGAGGTAATCCTTCTCTCATTTCACTGTACGTTCATATTTCGTATGTTGTAGACTGGAAAGTGGAAAACCAAATATCCTTCTTTCAAAAACTAGAAATCTAAATCAATCCTAAAATCAAGTGCAAATGAAGGGCTTTTGTATATTAATTGAAGAAACAGAAGCAAGGTAATCTCTTCCACCTTATATTGCATTCTTGGACTGTTTCTTTTCAGATTTTTTTCATCTTAGGTTTGATCTAGTTTTGCAACTTTCTGGAAATCAACTCAGCTGATAGCTGAAAGGCATTAGCTTAGGAAAATCCGAGTTTTTAGCACCAATTCATATCCATAAAGATGAGTTAATCCTTACACAACATATCTCTAAATTTTTGATTTACATGTACTAGAATTTATGATGAATAATTTTGAAATTGAGTGATTATTTGTTTATTGTTTACTGAAAGTTGTGATTATATATAATTAGCAAACTTGTTAATCTACTTGATGTTATGATGCTTGGTATCACTCGCAACGCTTACATGAACACACCCAAATCAATCTTTAGAGACATTAGACCAAACCGTCGCTGTCGAGGACCAACCGGAGGGCAACCTGGAGCCGAAACAGCTCCAGGTTGTGTCACCACCGGTGGACTGGTGGGGACCACTGGTGCACTGGTGGCGAATGACTAAAGCTGATTCAGTTCTAGGTAAAGCCTGTCGAATCGTCCGTTTTTTGCCCATTTCTTGCCTTGTCCATTGTCTTATTTTTGTTGTTGTTTTCTAGTGCTTTGAGTGTTTTTTGTTTGGTCCTTTTGGCATCCATTTGCATTTGTATGCTAATCTATAAAATTGATCTAGAGATGAGAACTCTATGGATTAACTCATGGCTAAAATCTTGTGGTGACCAAGTATTTTGTTGTAATGAAGTCTCTTGTGCCCTATGGACTTTGAATCACTTTGATTCAAAGGTTTGGAATTTCATAAAATTGTATCCATCTATTTTTATTTATATAAATAATTTTATGCAAAGGAAAATTTATTTTAATTTACAAATCTTAAATTTGTTTCTAAATTAATATTATCCCTTTTATAAATGATTGTAAAAATAGTTATATATATATATTAAGTATTACTAGTATAAATGGTTATGGATTTGGAAATATAAACCTAATTTATTTCAAAATAAAATGGATATATATATATATATATATATATATATATATATATCAAAATGGATTTGGAAGAGCAATAAATATGGTTTTATAAAATAAATGGCTACTTGAATATATGTATATACATACATACATACATCTATATACATGGTCTTTGGAAGATGGTTTGTGAACAATATAATTTTATGGAATTTTAAGTATCTATATTGTTTTGGAACACGCAAAATCTTAGTATCATAAAATAAGTATTTTGGTGTTAAATTAGAAGTATAAATATTTTAATGGAACAATTCAGGTTAATGGAACATTTTAATAAGCAATAAATCAAATAAATGTTTTGAGAACCTTAATTCTATAATTTAAAAAATACTAATAATCGACTTAGTGTTACCGATTGGTTTAAATGCTCTCTAGTAACGCTTCGTCGAATATTGTAGAAGTCATTGAATAGAATGTTTGACTGGTACTTACTAGCCCATTAGTGAATACTTGAATTTCACCGGGTAGTATATGATACCTTGGCTAAATTTTTGTGATTCCTATTAGGAAGTATTCACTTTTGGTGCACGGCGGGCCTGCTAGATCATTAAGTGAATATAGTTCAGATTTTTCAGTAGTATCCATAATGAGTGGGATTTTTGGTATATTTTTGAAAGGAAAAAAATGATTTCTTAAAGATGCATTAACGAAGGTTAGAAAATGACATATTTGGTGAGATATAATCGATTTAATTTGAAACAACACATTATTCATTGACAAAACTACCCGTATAACATTTTATTTCTATAGTTTAATTCAAAAACAAAATGTTTAAATTTTATTAAAAATATAAACTTATAAAATAACAAATTTAAAGTTGTAGGAATAATAATACCGCTTAAAATCTAAATTTTGGAAAATATAAAATTTTACCCTTGATAGATTTGTTCGACTATTTAAAGAAAAGTTGAAATAATTTACTACTTAAGCAAAAAAAACCTACAACATTTGAAATTTAACATTTTCAAAATTACAAAGTTTTTTTTTTCTTTTGAATTGGAATATTTTCTTTATTTATTTTGTAGCTGGGTAGAAATGTAGTGCTTATAAATTTTAGGCAAGTAAAAAAAGTCATGTTTGTTTCATCTTCTTTATAGATTATTTTTTCCCTTAAATTGCGCATCTCTTAATTACGTACAAAAATCATGTTTTTTTCCCGTAAATGCATTACTTTCCACTTATTCTTCGATTATATCTGGTTAATCCCCTTCCCAATTCTCGCATTTAAATTTGAAATAATTATCAACGCATCCAAATCGAATACATCAATGGAGTCCTCCCAAACCAAACCTCACATTCCACAAGACGTCATCGAGCAAATACTGAAGAGTCTCTCTTCCAAACCCTTATTCAAATTTGTTCTCCTCTCCAAGCAATCGTTATCTTCAATTGAGTCGATAATCGACGATCGATTAGAACGAAAACTGATTGAGTATTCAACCTCTTGCGATTGGTTTATGCAACACGATACCGATAGAATAGAACATGGAAGTTTTAATGAACTTCATCGCTTGGCCAAAACTTTCCGAACCATGTACGAATCACATATGGATCTGTTGGAAGCTACACGGGAAGAGATGGATATGAAGCGTTCAATCGTCCGCATCCGTTCGATCGTATTGCGTCCGCATCCGTTTGATCGTACTGAGAATTGGATTAGGTTATTTGGTTAAGATGACCGAGGGTATGCTATTTAATTTGATTAGTTTGATAAATTGTATGTTTTGATTGCGTTTTCACAATTTGGTTCAATTTTGATTCTTAGATGATTTTAAAGATTTGTGGTTCTGGATCAGCTGTTCAAACTGAAAACTAAAGTAGATGAATTTCTGGATATGAATTTGAGTTAAGCGTTTATTGATTTGCACGTATTTTTGAAATTTCAATAGCTCAATTCAGATGCGTTGAACCCATACTCGATGATCCAATTTCAATAGTTCAGCTCAGCTTATTTTCTATTTTTAAGAATTTGGCAACTGACGTCTGTTGATTCACTTTGCTATATTTGTCTTGAGGAGAAATAGTCGTCGTACGAAAATAAATATTGGCACTGAATGTTGGATTTGATGAAAGCTTCCTGCTTGCACCCGGATAATTAATTTTCACCCCTCATTTATAATAACGGTGGAGAAACCGACCATTCGATTATATAACTTTGATAAGAAATATATATTTAAAATTTTTGTTAATATTACTTAAACATTGATAATATGTTGGAAAAGAATAAATTGAGATTTGAATTTGAAAATATGAATTTCAAATTTAAATATTAATCAAAACATTCAAAATTGTCGATTTGAAATTGAAATTTTGGAATTTGAAAATCATAATAGGTTTGAATTTGGAATCTGTGACGCGCGCAGTAAAAGGAGGAAGTACAGGGAAACCGCGATGAGATAAGATTCACGTTTTTAGGCAAACCGCGATGAGACAAGATCCACGTTTTTTTGGCTTCAGAAAAATTGATTTTGGCCAGTGACAATAAGCAAACCTCTCTAATGGTCGGTTTGATAACTAGTATAACCGCACAACGGTGAAGAAACCGACCGTTCGATTGTATAAATTTAATAAGAAATATACATTTAATTTTTTTGTTAATATTACTTAAACATTAAGTGATAATATGTTGGAAAAGAATAAATTGAGATTTGAATCTGAAAATATGAATTTCAAATTTAAATATTAATCAAAGCATTTAAAATTGTCGATTTGAAATTGAAATTTAGAATTTGAAAATCATAATAGATTTGAATTTGGAATCTTTGATACGCGAAGTAAAAGGAGGAAAATCGCGATGAGACAAGATCCACGTTTTTAGGGAAACCGCGATGAGACAAGATCCACGTTTTTTAGCTTTAGAAAAATTGATTTTGACCAGTGACAATAAGCAAACCTCTCTAACGGTCGGTTTGACAATTTTATTTTGAGAGAAATATTTTTTTTTTCCGAGAGAAATGTGTGATCCTCAAAAGTAGAGGAGAACAAGCATTTATGTGTGTGTGTATATATCATTGAAAATAAAGGAGCTGTCAATATGCTGGTAACAAAGTACAAAAAGTTTATAATAATAAAATTTTAATTCTATTTTTTACCTTTTAGCTCAGATATTCCTTTCCAACGTGTCTCTTCTTCATGTGCCATATTTTACCTGTTAAATTTTTTGAAGAGATATTTTTTTTCCAATTATATAAAATTCACATCATCACATTACTTCGACTAATCAAACTCAACGCTTCGACATGAACTCAGATCATTTAAGAAACCAAATTAGCAAAGTAGAGTTGGAGATTATCATGATGTTGTTTGGATATTCTTTCTAATTGTCACTCTCAATTGCATTGTTAGGGCTTTCAAAAGCTAGAAAGAGAAAGTAGTAAAACAGAAACTAAAGAAAGAAGAGAAGGTAAAGTAAGTAGTAAAAGTAGAGGACATTTGTGGAATAATCGGAGTGTGTAAAGGAGAAATTGAGATGTGAATTTTATTTAAATATAATGGTTGGGAAGCAATCATCGAGGCGAGAATAGACAGACCCTATGATGAATTTGTTGTATACAGAGCTTTAGTAACATATATTATATTATAAGTTGTCACAAAGTGTCACTATTTGGTTCTAGGCACAACCTAACAGATCTCATTTCTAATCGGGTTTGGTTTTGTCAAACAAACTGTATGTTTTAAAATTTATACACTATTTGGTTCGGGGTTCGTAAGTATCGATTTAGTTTCATAATTTGATTGAGTAATATTGTGGGCATTTTTGTTCATGATACGAGACATAAGGGATATAGAAATAGTTGGACGGTTCGTAATAATTACATATAAAAAGGGAAATCCAAGATGTAAGAGGATTGAAAGAAATTTGAAGGAAATCAAAAGAGAACTAAATTTTGATAGGTTAAGTAAATGGTTCAACGACAATCGAACAAGAAAACTGGTTTGGTTGCATCTTGTCGAACCAAACACACACTGGACCAAATGGTCATCGAACCAATTACAACCGACCAGAATAAGTCGAACATGGAAAGTGCATGTCTATTACGGATTGCCGAATCGATTGCTTCATAACCCATATGTATAATAGTTCATGAATGAACAATAACGACGGACAAGTTTTGAGAGCCAAAAACTACCAAATAGAAATTGTCGAATAAATTTCTAGCTATATTTTTCATTTTTTTCGATCAATAAATAATTGTATTTTATATTTCTATATTGTACTTGAGATCTACAATGAAATGAGTGATAATTCATAGTGGATATACGCAAACTTCAACCGAGCTGCTATATATCCTGTGTTCTTTATGTTCTTTACTATACTTATTGTATTTTTCTACATTTGAGATGCTCCCTTATAAACATTAATTTTCATATAAACAACGGTTGTAAAGTAGATTCAGTGCTTACAGTTCTACAAGATCTCTTTGAGGAGTTTGCCATTTTTTTTTGTGCAAATATTTTGAAGGAACCAAGCCAGTATGCAACGGATGAAATGGATAGATTTTTAAAATTTTCATATCTAGATCATAGTAGACCTATGAAGTTTAATATCTAATACTAGATCCAATCTAGTTGTCTAATAAAATTAAATTTTATTTTAAATACTTATTGCCTTGTTTAACTAATCTCATTAATCAAATGCATTTAATGTGAATCAAATTCAACTAAATGAATGAGAGAAGTTTTTGAAAAGATTTGTAAAACACCCTCTTTAAATTTCAAAATACATAGCCGTCCTCTCCCAAAAACATATTATAAAAAAACTTCTAATTTAAAGTTTTAGGATATTTGTGGAGAACTCTATAAATATTTACAGAGAACTCTGCAAATATTTGAAGTTCTATGTTGCAAATATTTGTAGATTTTTTAACAAATATTTTTTAACAGCGCTGCAAATATTTTCAATTTATAAAAAATATTCAAAACAACTTGTTTTGATTGTAGAAACATGTGGTTATTATTCAGATATAATTTCTAAGAAATTATGATTTTTTTTAATGAAACTAAAACTTTGGTGTGATTTAAAAAAAAAATTTGAATTTTTTTTTCATGTATCAATTTTGGACATAAGGGACAAAACCAAATTTCCACTTTATTTTATTCAAAGAAAGAAACCTTTCATTTATCTCTCTTAAAAATTCCTCATTAATTAGAAGAAGGTTTGTTTTATTCGCAGAGAAACCTTTCATTCCTTTCTTTTAATTAAATTAGTGCGAACCCATGCTTCGCATATGGACCGCACTCAACCTCTTATTATCATAACATGTTTAAATGATTTATATGGTTCATTGATTAAGAAATAGTGATCATTTTGTCTAAAACTTGTATATAAATCTTTGAAAACAGTAATGCAGATAGTACTAGTCCTTGATAAACAATTGCAAAATATCGAGCAAAAATGATTTCAAAGATAAAATTTCCACACAATACACATATAAACTATACACATATACATTTATTGTGTGCATCAGCTATTGCTCCATGCATCAGCTGTATTATATGTAACTTCATTTGGTGAGATGCCTTCATCAATCATTTCCTTTAATATTTGATGTCGTTGATTCTGTTTGTTGCTTCGGTAATGACTGTCTACAAGAGCAGTGCAGGTAACAACATTTGTTTACACTTGACCATTGATCCAAAAATGCCAAAAGCAACGTTAACATGATTCATGAGAACGCAAGTGTTGATGATGATCCCATAACTTACTATGTCTAGGAACACATTATGGAGCATCATATTATTGTAGAATGATAAAATTAGAGGATAAAGAGATTTATTTCTTTTTTGAACGATTCTTGTGAAAAATATGCTAAATCTAAAGCATACATATTTTATGTCTGAAGTGTTGGGACTAACAGCCATTATTCAACAATATTTATTTTAATGTGAAGAATATCATTGTATTTCTTTTACAGTCAAAATAAATTCAATATAATAAGAAGCATATAATTGTATTTAATGCTTTTAAGCTTTCTGGTTCCATTTCTAATTCCATCTAACATTGTTACTGTATTTTGATAATGTTGGATTTCACCAGACTTGACTGCAATTTGTGAAAGTAGAATCAGTGGCTGAAAATTTTCAAAACAATCAATGACATAGATTAGTTAAAAGAAATAAAGTCAAACAGATTTAGCAACTTTAATAATATGAATAATCCGAAAAACTATGATTTTAAAAAAATTATTTTTAGCTATCAACAATGAATATCATTGGAAAGCATATTAAATTTGAGAATTAATAGTGAAATCGATTCTTAAATCCAATTAATGTAAAAAAAGTTATCACATTTCAAAGTTTGGAATAGAAAGAAATTAAAAACGTGACTATTCATTTTTAAAAATATGAAGGAGGCCCGTGTGCTTCTGAAATCTAACTCAATAATAATATTATAGTATAGATTAATTGGTTGACTTGTTTGAAAGATGATCGTACCAAAATTACATTTGGTATATTTTGCGAGTACTCAAGTGTATAGTGCAAGTGAACTTCTCATATTGTATATATAGTTGATGTGTACGTTTGTAGTTATTGTAATTTACACTGCAACATATACATTTGCCTTTTATATACGCATTAGCTGTCCAAAAGTTATTTGCAAATAAGTCTCTCCGTGTGTGTGTATGCATATGTACACGTATATTTCAATTTTTTTTAAAATTAAGTCTCTAAATAAATCTAAGTTGCTTTTGACCAAATCAACAAATCTGAATTCAAAATTTGTTTTCAAAATATCAAGTTGTCTGATCTGGTGATACAATATGGGAACAGATCTAGAATCTACATGTGCTAAATAAATTTTATATCGGTAATTTAAAATAAAATAAAAACGATAATAAAGGTATTTTGTAAATAATATTTATTTGCAAAAACCATTATCTTTTATTTTTTTAATCCAAAAGAAAAGTTTTATCAAACAGGATTATGATGTTAATTCATATATGTTTATACATTAAGATGAATCTTCTTATATATATATATATATATACATACACACAGTTATATTTAGGAGAATAAGCTAGGGTTTTAGCCTCTAACGATAGCCTCCTAAACTTCAACACCTCGGCCTTTTCAACCTCAGCCATCTATTCCATCATCCCTTCATAATATCACCTTGCTGAAATCCACCATAGCAGTGGACGGTGATGGCTTTACTTTATTAATTTCTAGGGGGAACATGAAGATTTCATGTGCATAACATTAGGAAAAAGAAAACGTTGCTCTAAGGCTTCACAAATGAGAATAGCACACTTCACTAAGAATTCAATGAATACGATTAGAATGTGGAAATCGATCATTAAAGAGGATGATTTTTCGGTATCTACACCTCAAATTCTATAACCCGATAGATTTTAGTCGGAGGACTTGCGCTCGAATGTCCAATTCTACTGTAGATGTAGCTAAAAGTTATTAGGAAAATTCTATAGTGATTTATGTGATTGGTTCACGTCCGTACTTCCATTATTTTAGAGAATATATTGAAAGGATTTTGCAACCAAAAGGAGAATTTTATATCCATACCAAAGAAAGTGGATTTTATGTGACTAAATTTGTAGATAGGGAAGAATGCGAAAGGATATTAGCAGGAGGTCCCTACTTTCATGATAAAAATTAATGATGATGAAAAGATGTTCATCGGATCTCAATCATTCAAAGAAAATGTTGTAGACTATTCCAGTGTGTTTCCAACTTCCAGGTTTAAGATTGGAGTTTTGATCAAAAGAAGGGATTGATAGAATTGCATCAGTCATGAGAAATCCATTAAAGATGGATAACTGCACTAAATGTATGATAAAAATCTCATATGCTAGGGTTCTAGTTGAAATCAATAATGATTTCAAATTCCCAAATGAAGTTATGATAGTAAACGAGAACCACGAGGTGTTCGTTCAACCAGTAGAATACGAATGGAGAACTCCTGTATGTCCTAATTGCAGATATTTTGGTCATCCATCGAAGCTTTGTTCATTTGAATAAGTATGGATGATGAAAACAAACACAAACCAAAATTTTGAAACTATTAACAGAAATAACAGTCCAGATAATTCACAACTAATGTACAACAACAAAGGTACCATAAACAAAGAAGCACATCACACAAATAACGTGTTTAAGAGTAACAATATATACCAGCAAGAAGAAACAACGAATGCCATGCAGAACAAACAACCAATCCCACAAGACATATACATGGAATGTTATGAGACATTTACTAGTTCAGATAATGAAATAGAGAATATCTCTGCAGCATGTCAAGCACAAAACAAGGGTGAATGTAATTGTACTTTAAATGGTCAACATCCTGGCTTAAATTACAATAATCAAAATAAAAACAATCTTTTGAAGGAGCGTACACATGGCACTATTATAAGCAATTCACTAAATAATTCATTTTATGGAATCAAAAGAACATATAATGAAACCTTTTGATGTCCCCCAATGCGACAAGTACGTGGATGCTTCCAAGACTTCATGGAATTTAGACAAAATTTGATCATGTGCCAGGTCCAAGTACTCCAGAAAGTAGTGACGGGATAAGGCTCCGTTCAAATTTTTTGCAACCCAATCAGATGATGTGGTCGATAACCCTAAGTGGCAAAATATGATATCATAATTAAAACTAAAGGAAAAAAAATAAAACATACTAAGGCTAATGTGAGTGCCCACTCTTTCTTAAATTTAGGGCGCACTTTTGCTGAATTACTCTAACGAACATGATTGCTTGGAATATGAGGGGACTTGACTGCCCATCAAAGCAATTAGATGTAATGAATATTATTAAACAAAACAAGCTTCTTTAGTTGCTTTATTAGAGAATAAACTGCAAGAAAATAAAATTAATGATTTTGTTAGGCGATTTACTAAGGGATGGAATTGTACCTTTAATTTAGATCATCAAAATAAAAGTAAAATCTCAACCCTTGAGATAGTAGCATTTGGTCTAATATGGTTATTCATAAGGTGAACAATATATAACGAGTCTGGTTCAGAATAAAGTGGGTCTGACTTTTAATTGACGTTCATATAAGCACACAACCAAATGGAAAAGTGAACAGATCTTTGGGATTATATTAGAATTCATAATAGTACTTTTAACATATTTTAGGTAGTAGTAGGGGATTTAATGCAACCTTATATGGGCATGACAGAATTAGCAATGGTAGACATTATATGAGTTTGATTACTAATTTTGTGGAATGCATAGAGACTTGACCACTAGTCGACCCTCCAAGTTTTGGTGATTATTATACGTAGAGGGGAGGCGCAAACTTGTCAGTGCACAGTAAAGTAGATAGATTTTTCATTAATAAGGAGTGCTACAATATATTGCCTCTCGACATTCTTTGCAAACCATTCTACAGTGACCACACTCCAATTATATTTAGCTTTGCAGTCACCCAATTGAATAAAAAAGGATCTTCTTTCAAATACAACAATTCGTGGCTTTATAAGTCCATGGTATTGTTTAAAAGTATGGGATGAGTGTTGTGTGGGAATCTACTTTTTTAGTTTATTTCCATGCTAAATAAATAAAGAAATGTCTCTGAATTTGGAGTAATGTGCATAACAGGAAGGAACATACTGCTAATCTGATGAGACGAGAATTAGATGCGGCATACCTGAATATAATTAGTTAACCAAATAACTCTCAAGCTTTAAATATTTATAAACAAAAAGTGGAACAACTTTCAGAACTACTCCATAGACAAGACAATAAAAATATTCAACGCTCAAAGAGAAAATGGCATATTCAAGGGAAAATGGCATATTCAAGGAGAAAGGATTACTCAATTTTTCCACTCCAGCTCGGAAATAAGAATAAAACCAACAGTCATGATGAAGGTGGATGAGCAAGGTAATTGGGCCAACTCAAATGAAAAGTTGAATAGGAAAGCTCTATTACACTTTGCTGAATTATTTAATTCTCCCTTCATAAATACTAACTTTTCATATATCATATGTAAAATATTCTTTAAAATACTGCAAGAAACGCTATGGACAGACCTTTTGAGATGGATGAAGTTGAAAATGCAGTTTTTCAAATCGATGATAACATCTCTTCTGGTCCAGACGGTTTCAATTCAAAGTATACAAACTTCACTAGGAATTAATCAAAAACAATATATTGCAAGCTATGCTAGGCATACAACGCTAATGTAAGATCATCAAGGGATTAAATCATACCATTTTATGTTTAATCCTTAAACATGTAAACCTACAGACAATACCAGACTATAAACCAATAATATTATGTAATGTAATCTATAAAAATTTGGCTAATCTATTAAGTAACAGAATGAAGTATTACCTCAACAATCTAATATCAACAAACAAAAATGCATTCAGTCCAAAAAGAATAATCAAAGCTAATTATCTCCTAGCATACAAGACAGTGAGGGGATTCAACAGGAAGAAGGCTAATAATATATGCATGAAATAGACATAAAAACCTATGACAAAATAAGTAAGGAATTCTTATATCATACGTTTTTATCCATGGGATTTTCCAAAAAATTTGCACATTTAATATATGAATGCATATCTACTACCACTTTTCAATCCTTATAGACGACAGCCCTTTAGGGTTCTTTAGTAGCAATTGAGGCATAAGGTAAGGAGATCCATTATCTTCTTTACCGTTTGCTATTGGAATGTAATTTTTCATTACTTTATTAGATTTGGAATTCTATGAGAGAAAGATTTTGTCGATTCTTCCTATTGAAACTAATCTTTACGCATTCTTTTTTATACATCAATGACATTTTATTGTTCACCAAGGCTAACACTAAAAATGCAAAAACCCTTGTTAATACGATGAAATAATTAAAGACTCTGTAGGCTGAGAAATGAACGAATAGAAAATTATACTATAATTTAGCAAAGGGACAAGATTCAAAGACCAAATCATCAATATGTTGAAAGTTCAACCATGAAATCTGCTAGTTAAATATTTAGGAATTCCCATATCTTACAACAAGCCGAAATATAGAGATTTTCAGAGTACTGTTGGAAAAAATCTATAAGAAATTTAACAATTGGAAAAATAGGATACTGAGTATAGCTGACAAAATTAAATTAATCAAAACTATGATTTGTCCAATAATCATGTTTTGGATTTGATTTTGTCAATTACCAATATAAATAATGAACAAAATCAATTCTATATGCGCAAGCTTTGAATGGAAAAACAAAAGTCATAACCTGGGCGGGAAGCCTTATGTCAACCTAAATCTGAAGGAGGAGCATGTTTAAATTTTTTTACAAGATCTCATGAAGGCAATCACATTGAAACTCACATGGAGATACATACAAGGCAACGGTCTATGGGCTCAGTGGATTAGAAATAGATATTGCAAGAAAAGAAGTTTATGTTCCTTTAATGAAGATAATAATGCATTATATACGTGGAAGCTGCCGCTCAAAACAAGATTAAAAATTAAGGAATTAATTGAAAGAAAGGTGATCAATAGGGATAACACAAGCCTCTGGTGTAGTCCATGGATTAACAGACAATCATTAGTTGATTTAATAGGCGAGCAAGCAGTGTCGATAATTAGGGACCACAACAGGAAGGTGTCTTCTCCCATTTCAAATGGGAGATGGAGAGAAGATGTAACGACCCGTATTTTTAACTGTTTTAAATTATAGGATTTGATATAATTATTGACAAAAATGGTTAAAATTAAAATTTAATGAATTATTAATATTATTGTAACGTGTAATTAAATTATTTAAATCTATGTGTAATTATTTGAATAATGAAAATTTGAAGATCATTTACTTTCAAAATTGAATTTAAATGTGAAAATTAAAAATTGGAAATTTTATATTATATTTAACGAGTAAAAATAGCCATTTTGGCCACTATCTCGGATTTCGACGAAACTAGTTTCATAGGATCCGTAATAATGATTTATTATAGGATTTCAAGTTTCACAGCGATCAGACTTGTCGTTTGGCCGCGCGAGCTTGAATCGCGTAGCAATTAATTTTTGAATTTAATTAAAATTAATCGATTTTGAAAAGCTATCTTCAACATACGATCGAATTAGGCATTGGAACTAGTTCCATTGTGTTCGGAATGGGGGTAAAAAATTATAAACGCCAAGCGGCATGCTTCATTTGGAGTTCGTGATTTCGTAGTCCAATAAAATCGGATATTTTCTTATTATTTTGATATAATATTAATAAATATCTCAACACCTCACACGTTTGAGCCGTAACTACCTCTCCCCTCTTATTCGAATCAACCGGATTGACTAACTAAAAAACAAAATGAATCACTAAATAAAAAAAATCGAATGATGGGAGGAAGACATCGCGCACGAGGAGAGAAAAATGGAGGGCTCGCGGGTGCACACAAAGGCCAAGCTTGGATGATAGAACAAGAGATGCACTTCGATTTAGGGTTTGGACTGTGTGAGTGTGGGTGGGATGGCTGTCGGTTGTAGTGGCGATCGAGCATGTGCCGCTATGAACAGCGGTGGCTGCTGCCACTCGGTGGAGGAGGGGCTGCGAGGGCGTTCGAAAAAAGGAAATAGTATTGTCGCGAACAAGAGAAGTCGCTATTACCTAGAGATGGAGGAAGAAGCGATCCTAAATCGGTGAATGTGAGGAGGTTTTTTTAATTATTTATTTATCTAATTAATTTTGTTAATTATATTTTTAATTATATCGTATATTAATAAATTCGTGTTGTGGTCGTATGTGGTCCGATTTGGGAAAAAATAATTGCGTTGAGATCGTATCGAAGTCCTCCTTGATTTGGAGTGGAACTGGAATTTATTTGAATCTGAAATTATTTTCAGTTTCAGATAGAAAGGTGAGTGTTTTATACGCTCACGTTTGACTACAATATTTTTATATTAGTAAAATTTAAAGTTACGATGTGATTTAAATTTATTGATTGTTGTTTGATAATTTTAAATTGCATTTAAATTGACAACTAAATTAACTGATAGAAATTGAATTGACAAATTAATTATATTAGAATCTAACTGCTTGTAAAAACTCTTGATTTTTGAAAATTGATTAATTGTTGTGAATTATTGATTGTTTAGATGATTGATTGTGATGGATGAAAATTGGTTGATATTTGAATGATTGGATGTTATTTACTTTATATATATATATATATATATATATATATATATATATATATATATATATATATCATATCATCATCTTGTATGTTGTTTACAGTGTTTAAAACTGCAAATTAAATTATTTTAATTAAATTAAGAAATAAGTTGAGGTGATATATTAACATTTGTTTTGGATTGAAATGATATATATCCATCCATAGAATTTAAATTGAAATGATTGATTCGCTTGGCCATAGAATAGAGAATTATATACGAACAACGGATTGGTTAAATTAAATAATTTTAACATTTTAGTTTTGAAATTTCTAAATGATTTGTTTAAAGGAATAAAATTGAATTTATGGGAATCAAATTATTTTCTGAATTTGAGCTCAAAATGATGAAATTTAAATTTGGTAAACGATATTGTTCAAATAATCGAATTTGAGATTTTTAAGTGGTAATCGAAATATGATGTGAATTTTAGAAATTGATTTATTTTAAAAGATTGGACCTTTAATTCGAACTTTGGGTATTGCTAAGAAAAGATGATATAAAATGATATTTTGAAATTTAGCTCGAATTTGAATTATATTTAAAGATTTGGATTTTAGATTGGATATTGAAGAAAAAATTGATTTAATAGTCTTGAATCGATATTTGGAAAGATACTCGGAATTGATACAAATCGAAATGGTTTAAATTTTGGGATTAGAGTTGATGTTCATTTGAAATTGGAATTTAAAATAACTTGAAATTGGAAGTGAAATTAATTTGAAATTGTAATTTAAATTAATTTGAAATTGAAATTTAAAATTTGACATGAAATCAGAATCGAATCTAGTAAATCGAAATGGAAATGGAAATTGATTTGGATTGGAAATTTTGGAATTGAATCAGTTTGGCTTAGAAACTATTTTTTTATCAATTATTTTAGTATAAACTATTTCAAATCTATTTTCTTTAAATATTCAGACTATGTTCAATTTTTCCAACTAATTTACTATATAAACCATTTTATTACTCAAACTATTTTCTATTAAATTATTTAACTATTTAATTATTTTGAAACTATTTTATAAAATTCAAACTGGTCAAAAGGGTGAAATGTTATATTTAAGTCTTGGATTTAAATATGAATTGGGTTAAAGTGAAGTATAACCAAATTTGTAGTTCGAATCAAGTTTTGAAGTGAAATCGTTATACCGAATTAAATTAACATATTGAAGTAAAAATATGATTTTTGAAGAAAATATGATTTTTGAAGAAAATATGATATTTTGATATCAAATACGAACTGTTTCTAAACATAAAAGAACCAACCAGTGTGTAAAATGACATTTGATTATTAAAGAGACCGGACCTCTTATTGGCATACTCTCTGTCAATATTGGAACCACTTTTGATAACTGTGTACGCGGTGGATAATATCCAGAATGTAGTGGTTGAATTGGTGACGTTTACTGGAATGAAGCAAGAGAACGATGATAGATAGCTTTGACACCTCGTGTCACAATTAAAATGACTAAAACATGAGCCGATGTCTGGTCATTGGGTTAGCTACCTCTAGCATCGTTGACCCCTCGCATTACTATTATGATTTTGCATTCGATGGGTGCACCTTATTGTCGGTTGGATTGATTGTCGCGGTCGACCACGGATGGGTTACGACCTGCCAGAAAGGGTAAACTGGTAGAATCATACCTTGGGCATTGCCTCACATGCCTTGTCATATTTATCTCTATACGAGCCCATTACGACTTTGGTTTAAAACTGTAAAAATGTGTTGATGTGGATCAATGTAAAGCCTTAACAGTATTTTGATATTTATTTTACTGATCGACATTATATATTATAGCGTATACTATTATATATAAACAGTTTAACGGATCCTTAGGAGATGGAAAAACCTGTAACATCTCTTAAGTTATTGCATTCATATTTTTGATATTGATTTGACTTACATAAGAGTATTTTAGTCATGACTCGAGTGTTTTGTCTTTTCATTATGCTCGGGTCAGTCCTAAGTTTTTCCGGGGTATTGAACACTATACTCTGAAGAATGAAGATGGAGTTTTGGTATATTCTATTATTATTATTCCCTACATCATGCTATTCTACTGTATTTGTTATTTATCCCCAATGTGTATATACAACTCTGATAAATGTGTATAGATTAAAATCATATGTATAGTAAACCGCTTCATGAATTGTTTATTTGATTATTATATTTTATCGTTTCCATTGTGAGATTCTGTGTTTTGTTTTTTTCTTCTCTTTTTATTTTTCTTATTTAATCCCATTGATTATCTACGTTTCGAATTGTTTAAGTCGGATATATGTGGATTATTGTCGATTTAAACCTTTCGAAATGTAGGCCATAACAGAAGATAACTCTTATTTGTCCTCGCATATTGCATAAGAGATCAATAGGATTCAAATTTATAATTCTAGTTATGAAGATCATTGGGTCTAGAAAATACAAAGTAATGGATAATTTTTGTTTTATTCAGTATGGAATCAGGTCAGAGAGTTGCATAGTGAAATAAATTGGTGCAAACATATTTGGAATTCGAAAAATGAACCCAAAATGTCACTCTGTGCATTGCTGGCAAGACTAAACAAGTTACATACCATGCTACATGCCAAGGAGAGAATCTCAAAATGAAATAACTTAATTGATGTGTTATTTGTCTCATGTAAACAAGAAGTGGAATCATACTCACATCTTTTCTTTAAATGTACATACTTTAGTTACATATGAGAAAGCTATAGGCATAAACTTCAAATTCCGTACTCAAATAAAAATGACATAAGTGAGGTGTTAGAAACAGTTATCAACAGAAATACCACTAACACAGCTTACAACAAATTGGTTGCTATAATCGTTACAAAATAATTTGGCATATTTGGATAGTGTAATATGTGCATATTTTAGAAAATAGAAACTCCAAATGAAATTAGTTCAAGACAAATAGGGATAGATTGCAACAACTAATGAATAATACAACTATAGGAGAAGAAGAGAAAAGTGGAATGGAACTTATCTTTGAAGAATTTGGTCATGGATCCACTATGTGTAGACGAACTAATGTTCGGAGTGGAAGAATGCAGCCGCAAGACAATGGAAGCAACGGAGATGTTTGGGCTTAGTTTATCATCTTAGAGAAGTTTGGGCTGGTTTCTTTGCATTAGTGAACATTCGATGGACATGTATATGGAAATGAAGCGAAATGGAATTGAAGTCTAATTAGTGAAGTGGATTGAGATATGAATGTATGCTTAGTTTAGCTATTTTACTTGTTTGTGGCAGATGATGTGTTTTAAGCCAGGCCTTTCTTGTTATTTACCAATATTTGGTGGTTCAAAAGGGTGCGTATAGTAGGATTTGAGTTTGTTTTTGTTATGATAATCTTGCCACCGTTTGCCCTTTTGAATTTACCCTGGTCGATAGATTTGATCTCTTAGCTCCTAGCTTTGCAATAGATTGAAGTACCACCTTTTATTTGATCGATTTAATGCCATTAAGTATATATTTTCCTTTGTATTCCTCTGAATTTTTGGCCATGAAAATGAAAAATCCTGATGGAGGCTAGGTTTTGAAAGAGGGTGATTAAGTTAGACAAGCAAATGAAAGGCAAGGTATTCATAAAGGGAACCTTCTTTAACCTCTTACATTCGTTTTTCTAGATCCAACAATTAAATTTCAAACCTACTTTTTCTTCTTATAGTCGTTCATGGATAAGGCTAAATGTGCCTTCAATTTATTCAATAGCACTTAGCAAATAATTATACTTAAATCACACTTAAATGCCCAACGATATCGCATATCGGTTTAACATATCAATTTTGTTTTACATACTCAACTAAATACTAGTGGCAAAAAAATATATTAATGAAATCCAGTACATTAAATGAATAAATAAACAATTAATATTTCAAAAAACATATTAATTAATTTATAATAGTCTATAAATTAATTAAGTCGCATGGTATATCGAAAAATTTACCTATGCAATTATCTGGCTTAAAGGTGTAAATTCAGTTGACGATTAATATTGAACTGCAACAACCCGATACTTGTGGGTAATTAATAAAAATTATCAAATTGGTTAAAATCGATTTTATAAGTTAAATAAAAATAATTTTGGATTTAATAAGGGAAATTGGAAATTTATAATAAAGTAATTAGCGGTGAAATGTATGGTTTTGAGAATAATTATTTCTTTAAAAGATTGTGAAATGAATTAATTTGGAAATAAATTAATAGACATGCTTAAAATGTGAATATTGTATATTTAAATTTAAAAGAATCAAAATATGGAAATAAATTCTAGAAATTTTTTATAATGTTAGGAAATAATTGAGTGTTATTAATATAAATTTTATTTGGAATTTTATTATGATTTGGAATGCACTAAGGGACTAGCTCAGTCATTTCTCGAGAGGCTCATCGAAGGGATGAGATATATTCTATGATTGGCTCCAAGTGCAAGTGGGAGATTGGTAGAGTTAGGGGTGTTCCCCAACGGTAATTTTGTAACTTATTCCAAATTAATTAAATTGTAATTAATTCTTATTCGTAATAATGGTATTTTTCTTTCTGTTACATATTTGTTATAATGTGTCGTAAATAATTAAATACTTAATTAAAATATATTTAACAGAAAATGCATAAGTGGTGTATTTGTGATAGTAATTGTAAATAGTTGTAATCATGAGTATTATATAACAGTATTATAACATATATCATTTTAAATGTTCCTAGTCAAGATACATCGAGATTAGATATTGATGTATCCGTTAAGACTACAGTACGTAACGCTCTACAAATTTTGGATTGTGTATTATTCATGACTGCTAAGGCACCTAGGAGTTACGTACTGATGGTTCTATGGAATGACTTACTCAATACTTTTTAGTTGGTCAATATAACCACGGTCAAATAGAAAATATCAATGTGACTGAATTACACATTTCTCTCGACTTGAGAATACTATTGATCTTTGGCATGAAACACCGCTTTCATTTTAGTCAAATCATGACATAGCATCCATCGAGTGACTATAGTTGGGTTGAGTGAAAGTATTAGAAGTAAAACACTATTCAAGAGAGGATTCATCTTGTAAGTTATATGGGGTTAGCATCAATGTGAACTCAAAGTCAAATCTCTGACCAAAGTAGTTCGGTTAATAATAATTGTTATTATTGAACCAAAGACTTTGTGTTTGGATTATTGAGTTGAATATGGATAATACTGGAATTTTGACCACCACTAGATTCCATAAGTCCAAAGTTATATAGTTTCGACGACGAGAATTGGTGTAAATAAAAGTCACAACGGAGTAACGCTTAATAAAGTGAAATTGGATTTTACCGAAACCCAAAAAACGATAAATTTGGCCAAAATGTCATACCACCTACTAATTAACATGTGAATGTTAATGTTCGATTAGTTTGACATTAATCGGTGACCAAAATTATACCTGACGAGTCACATAACCGAAACGATGAATTCATCTTTGACCAAACGATTTAATTAATTATAATTGTTATAAATTAATTAATAATAAATATTTATGAAATATTAATTATAAAATTTGATTATAATACGATGAATAAGTATTATTAAATATATTTATAATAGTTACAAATATATAAATCGATATATAATATTGATAAGCGATTAAATTTGATTTAATTACATAATATTTTATTTGGACTTAAAATGGATTTAAGGCCTATCATGGGGCTGGAAATTTTGGTAGCAATAATGGTATAGGGCGGCTAAAATTAGGTTAAAAAATGCTTGGTTTTGGATGGCATAGATTGAAAGAGAATTAGTATGAGATTTGATTCACACTTTTCTTCTCTCTATCCACTATATAAACATCTCTAACCTGACATAATTAAGATTCTTTTAGGTGCCTCCTTCTCTGTGCTTGTTGGCCAAAACTCCTACTGGCCTCTCTCTATCTCATCAAGTTCAAATCAAGTTAAATCAGTCGTTATCCGATAGCTGGTGGTCAACAGCTCGAAGAGTAGCTCTCTATTAAATCAAAATTAGTTTCAAGGGGCATAAATCATCTTTTCAAGGTGTGCTTCAAGGCAATGGAAATAAGGTATGTTTCTAATCAAAATATTATTATTAATTATCAACTATAATTTTTTATTATATATTATGTATATTGTTAGTTAGGTGACGACTTTCATATGCAAGTAATATTGTCACAAAGTTGTTTGGTTATATGCATGTACATACATTTTAAAAAAATTATACTTTTTTTTATCAAATATACCTCAGGTCGGTATATTTATTCAAAGCTATTATTTTTTTGGTAGAGAAAAATATTTTTTATAAATATTTTATTATTATTTAATATTATGTAAATAAAATTAGTATAGAAATAAATTATATTTATTCAAATATATTATGAAAATTATATTTTATAAAATAATATTAAAAATAATTAAGCTCTTGGAAAAAATAAAAAACGGCTTTTTAATTTTTGTATTAGTTTTCGATTTTCAACCGAAAAAGGAAAAATCATTTTAAAATCATTTTAATTTGAAAGAGTTGTGAAATTGTTTCAAAGCATAAAATATCATTTAGGATTTAGTGGAAATTCAAAATTTTAAAATAATGAGTCGAAATTATTTTTTATTAATATTATAGTAATTCACGAATGTATTTTAAAAAAAAATTATTTTACCGAGCTACACGCAAGACCTAGACTTTTATATTAAAAAATATTATTTTGAGTATTTTATTAATATATATATATATATATCATTATGCAATATTTTGTATATATACTAAACAATTATATATATATATGTATATATGTATTACTCATAGTTTTATAAAAAATATTTTAATATTTATAATTAATTTATTTATATTTATATAAACTAATTATATAACATGTATATATAATATTAATATTTTATTCATATGATTATATATATAATATTTTATGTACATATACATATACATATAAATATATATAGATACTTATATAAAATTATTTAAACAAAACTTAATACATGCGCGTGCATACAAATGTGTGTGTATTGTGTATGCGTGTCTGTGTGTATTTATAATATTTATATATAAATAATTGTATACATATACATACATATATTTGGATAATATGCTTGCATATTGGATAAGCTAACGTGTTTGTTGCAATGTAAATCTCGACATCTATGCACGGGCATGTTATACCTTGCATGGATTGGTATATTACACATGCACATGCACGCACACATACATATTTGTGTATATGATACATTTATATATACATATATGTATATATATTTGTATGTGTGCGTATGTCATAACATAAATTAAATAAAACTATATCAACCGATGAATTTAAATAAAATAAAAGTTTTTTTAAATTAAATTTTAGAAATGTTCTATATAAACTAAACTTTATAGGCCCAATAAAGATCAATAAGCTTTTTTTTTTGAAATTCATCCATAACTTCTACCGTGGGTCAGCCCGGTTCCAATAATAATGATGTTGATTTTATGTACGGATGATTCACCCATTTGATATTGTATCCATGATTTATTGTTTGATTTGATAATTTGGGTGATGACACTTTCCTACATTGTTTAGGGATGTATGCTATTCTAGGGTATTTTGATATTGATTATGATATCACCATCATACCCTACATATTATCATTAATGTTATTTTTCATCTACACTTTAAACATAGTATGACCCGTGTGTTATTTATATAATGCTCGGGTCAGTCAAGATTTTTCAAGTTCAGAGACAATGTGACCACCAGCTTGTGTTTTGGGCATAGGGGAGGCTAGTATTATGTATAGTAGTTATTATCTTGAATTGTATAGTATCTTGTATGTATATTTTCATGTGATGTTTATTGCACATACCTTATATACTTAATATTACATATTATTGCTGCGATTTTGAGTCTGTGTTATATATTATATATTGTATGTTGTATACTATTTTGTCTTAGAGGCACACATGTTTATTACTTTGTACTGAGATCGTGTACATTGATATATGTGTAGTATGCAATATAAGAAATGTATCAATATTAGTCCGAGTAAATATTCTCGTGTGTAGCCCATATCATCTTATTCTCTGTAACATCTGATAGTATTACTTGGTAATACTCTTGGATAGTATGGGTATAGAGGTGGGGGTTTTATGGTTGGTATCAGAGCATGTTCAGAATAATACTTTATATATAAGAGATACAAGCCTTGACCTTAGATGAGGCTTAGATTCCATGTTCCCTTTGGTGTATTAGGTAATTACCCTATAATAAAGGATAGTGTGTGTGTGTGTGTGCATATGTGTGTAAGATGATTATTAGGGCAATCATATGGGGACGCATTTGTTATTATATATATATATATATATATAGTATTTTCACTCTAATTTTTCTGAAGTAATTGGAAGTTGTTGTAGAAAAGGCAGAAAAGCTGACCGCCCAGTAGTGCCAGAGTTGGTATTGAGTATTGGACCTTTGTTGGCATAACTTTTTGAATTGCTATATTTTGATTTGATATGGATTAGAATGTGCCGAAGGAATTGGTGAATAGTTTTTTGCTAAATGCATTGTTTATTGTTCCCTATGTATATTTGATTTGATGTATATAATTATTAAATGGTGTAATTGATTTGATTTTTGATCTTTACCTATTTTAAATAATTGTATATGGAATATGTTTGATATAGTATAATAGTTATTGAAATGGTTTGTCTATTTGATGTGTATTTAGAGATTCTACGTAAATGTTTTAAGGTTGATGAATATTTGTTATAGAAAAGATTTTTGATTTATATGTATCTAATTGTTAGAAAATGTTTTAATTAGAAATTTTATGATAAAGTGAGGTATTTGATTAAGTTAAACATAAGCTATAATTTTTCTATAAAGGCAAGTATGTTACAAGATTTGTGTAAATAATGTTATAGAAAATTTTGAAATGAATCTGCGTCAATTTTTCCATTAAGTGTGTTAAAAATTCTAGTCGGTGCGCGTGAACACGTATTCAATATGGATTTCTAAACACCAGAACAAGACATTTGGACACAATTATTTGAAAAAATACAAATGTATTGAGAAAATTAAAGTATTTTGAAAAGGATGAATATTTTATGAGAAATTATTTATTTTGGAAAAATGATGTTTGAAGACAGTAATTGAAATGATTTTGGTGATAAGAGTATATACCGATTATTTTAATGGAGAAATGTGTTGTAAAAGATATTTTATAAGTATGGATATATTTTAAGCAATGTATGCAGCTACTATACATTAGCTGACTACTGAGGTTACTAGCGAGACAATATTGATTATGCGGTCAATATTGCAGCCAATTAATATTAGTAAGTTACAGAGATAAATGGCGAGGCAATATCGTTATATTTTACAGTGTTTGAAAATTTATGGATATAAATATTTAAAATGTTATAAAGTTTTGGTACTTTGAGTTAAAAGGATCCTATATTAAAAATAAATACAAAGTGATTACGATATTAGCATTTAAATTTTTATAGAAATTTATAATAATGAGATAATTTATTTTAAAGTAAAGAGGATTTCTTTTGTTCCGAATATATTAATTATTATTGATAGAAAATAAGTTTGAACTTTGATTTTAAGTGGAATTATATTTGTAAATAAAATTATGAATTGGTTATATTTTTATAATTTTCTTGTAAAGGCAAGGCGATTCTTAACAAATAAATTTTTATGTTAAAATATTTTAAAAGATTGTGAAGTTTGTATATTTGTAGAAAATATTTATCAAAGGATTACTTAAGCAAAAAATATCATTCCTACTTATGGAAATATTGCATTTTATAATCTGATTAATGTTCTTTACTAAATATACAAATATTTGGAAATTCTAGTTGTGAGCTGAAAATGTGTATATATATAATTGAGTGATTTACTACTTTGAAATGAAGAATGGTTTTAATTTATAAATGAATGTGAAGATATATGGGTAAATTAGTTGCAATTTGTTAATAGAAGGCACTTGGAAGAAATATAGAAATATATTGTAAAATGGATTATAAATTTTGAAGGATGTTTTAAAAGTAATATTAGGAGTTATGTTTGAAAATTATGTAGCTTAAATACTTTAATTTTTTGACTTATACAAAGTTTTAATAAGTTATTGTAATAAAGAAGGGTGCTATTCTGGAAGATATTTTGGTAATTGTTAACAGACGGGGAGTAAATGAATATTATTATGTACTATGAGTAGGAACAAATTTTATGGTATTTTTGAATAATTGAGTGATTTTTGAATAAGTTTCTACAAAATTAGAATATGATTGTAATATAGTGATATATGTATGTATGTATGTATTATATACGAATGTAATAAAGTAGTAATATTCAAATAGGTTTAGAATGGTAACATGAAACTTTTTTGGAAATGTATTTCATTTTAAAGTTTGTTATTATAGAATATTTTAGAGAAAAAGGAAGATTTCTTTTTGGATATGTGCATTTCTAATTGTTGAAGGATAGAATTTGTTTAGCCTTGATTTTAGAATTTAAGAAACAATGGATTTTGATAATTTTTCCTTTGGATGGGAAAAGAATTTTTTTAGTGATAAAGTATTTTGGAGGTTATTAAAAAAATTATGATATTTGATGAAGTTGTTTGTTTGAAATTATTTTGGTAAGAGATATAGTTTTAGTTTTTAAATATTATATTTTATGAATATGTTTAAACCTTCTTTGCAATATATATATATATATATATATTGATAAGAGTTTAAATATTTGTATACTTTGAGATGTTAATATATTAATGAAAAAGGTATGTGTTATCTAAATAAATAGAAAGGATTTTTTTACATTAGTTTTCAAAATTTAAATATGAACCATTTGGAAAGGGATAGATTTCAAAAATTGATATTAGTAAGTTTGAAATGCACTCACTGAAATAACAATATGTTAATTATTTTGCAAGTATTAAATAGATGAGATTTAGTATAATGAATTTTTGGAAACGGAAGTTATAAAAAGTATTTATATAAAACACTGAAATAACATTTTAGCGAATATTTGGTTAATAAGGTTTTGGTTTCTTAAAATATTTCAAAATTTATTTGATGGAAATTTGAATAATGTCTAAATTATGTATAAGAGAAATTTGAGAAAAACTAAAAATAAAATAATAATAATAATTGAATAAGAATTAATTAAAATGAAGTACTTTATAATTATGAGAAGTAATTTTCAATTTTGGTGAATATTTTTTGAACTAAAATAAAATTTTGCAAAGTATTGTAAGTTATCATTCTTTGAAAAGCGATTCTTGAATTAGGTATTTCAATATGAAAGGTTTACTCATTGATTTTATGTTATCCTATTTGATACCTGATGAGTCAATGTGCAACGACCCACCTTTTCGAACCCTAAATGTCGATACTAAACATCCACGGTATTCTCGTGTTGAGCACCCAATTATAGGAAATGTATATTATTAGGGTAAAATAAAAAGGAAAATAAAATAGAACAAAAAGGAGTGAACACAATATCCAAATCTCACCGTGGAACAATAATATATAATATCAAAAGACAGTACAAACTGGCACTCTATGATACATAACATTTCCGAGTTACAATTTTAAATACTATCATCAGCATGTATAGTTGTACTGACCTGTCCTCATAATTGCTAATATATACGATATAGTAATGTAGTGGAAATAAGAATACTAAGGTAGGTGAAACATCCAGCTCGTTTCCTCGAGCTCCTATGAACATCAACAAAACCCTACCTTTCTCAGACTACTTGAAAGAGCATAGGAATAATTTAGGGAAAATAAAAAACCATGTGTCAGACATAAGTCTGGTATGAGTAACTCAAGAAATATACGGATATATAATAGTGCTTTTAAGATTATATGGAATGCCACAACGATTATCCCCTGAAAAGAACCACCGTCCAATAAATACATATGGTGATATAATAGATAATGTCTAGGATTCAGATAATAGTTGTGCTGCTTGCATTTCACGCAACAATAATATTATAGAAGTACATTCAAAAATCAATAAGGTACATTCGCATAGTGGGGATTTCCATGGAGATCCATTTGTCAAGCCGAAATCCAATCCCATGCACAAGGGTTAGAAAGTACCTTCCGAGCATCATATATCTCTAGATAAAATATTCCATTTAAGGAAAAAAATTGCCGGTGCATGTCTAGAAAACGTGATCCCAAATATCATTCCTCCCTTATGCAACATTGGTAAGCATACTCTAGATATGGAGTGATAATATCCCATCACGGGTTAGCTAAACCCGAAGCTACGCTCTTACTTTGTTTTTTGTCATTTCCAATGTCGAGTTCACGTTCGGCATCTTTCATGCAAGTCATCACCATTCAAAATAGAACACGAATCACCAAATAGATCCCAACATCTCAAATAGATCAAGAATCTCTACATAGATTCATCATCTCGAATGGATCTCGAATCTGATTCATGTGTAAATCCTCCGTTGAATGCTAATGCTAACCTCTCCCTTGGACTTAACCTCGGAATAGACAGTTTAACTCTATAGTATTCTACTTCACAATCGCTTCCAAAACTAAAATTCGTATATTAGTTTTGAAGTGGTATTCGATAAGTAAAACACTTACCGTTCCTGGTCTCTTCAAAACTAAATCGATGACTACCTGGTAAACTCAATTCCAGTTCTTTTTGAAGTAAGCGAACAATATACAAAGAGGAGTCCTCTCTGTAGGATCTCGTATATATAAAGCTAAAGATGTTTCATACAAATGTTCCTCCCTGAGGGTTCTCAAATCGTATGAAATCATGAAGCTTTTAGATACTTTCGAAGTTAATTTAGTCAAGTTCGATGGTCAACTAATCAACTATTAAGTTCAAAATAGACGATCGCATATGGAAACCATGTCTCGTATACTTATCGAATTTTCGAACTTTTCAACTTATAATATCCCTCGATCAAGAGCGAAGCCAGGTAATTGAAGGCACTAGTTGCATCAAAGCCTTACCTAGATACTTCATTCTTAATTCACACAGATAGACAAGCCTACTTCATTGGCTTTTAATGCTAAGTACCGACTAAATGCTTTCCATAAATGAGTAAACACATAAAGTACGATCAAATCACACAAAGCATGATTAAGTCACATAAGTGACTTCTAATCCCCTTGTTATTCAATTAATACTTTTATTAATTAAAACCTCTTTTATTAATAAAACTTCTTTTAACTAATAAAATTCTGTTTATCAATTTCTACTATTCATATGTACTCTTTCAATACTTTAAAAAATATTCATATAATTATTTCAAATGATATACGTAAATTCACAAATCTACTCAAAAAGGTTTACGGCTAATGTTACTTAAACATTGTCACTACAAACCCAAAACCATTTTACTTATGCTTATCTTTAAAACATTCTTTTCAAAGATCTAATTACATTCACAAGTATAATAAAAAAGTGTTAAAGACAATTGTAGTAACAATTGTCACAACAAATTCAAAACCATTTCATACTTATGATTATCATTAAAACAATATTTTTAAAGATCCAAGTATGCTTATTTACAAGATAACATATTCATAACTTCACAAAACCGTTTATTATAACATACGTGTTATAATACAAAACTTCCTTCATTCTCATTACTACAAAACAGGCCATTTGCATCGCCTCATTTGAATCGGTTGAAGTAAAAACTGATGCAAATAGAACCATTTGCATCAGTTCTATCTTAATAACCGATGTAATTGGTACGTAGAAAGCAATAGGTAATTAAAAAAAAATCATATTTGCATCTGTTGTCACCAAAAACCGATGCAAATACGTCAATGCAAATAGTTTTAGTCGCATCGATTTTAAAGTTAACCGATGCAACTACGTTAATTTGCATCCCAAATAAAAAATTTCGCATCGGTTCCCTAGCCAGGTGATGCAATTTCAATTTTTAGGTTTTTCGTTGCTCACCTGTTACTTCCCGCGTTTCCAATTTTTTTCGCCGCTCCCATTCTTTTCCCCAAATATTTCACCTGCCTCCAAACCAAAAAAAACCCTAAAATTGATTGTCGCCATACATTATTTCGCGATTAGATTTGGCCTACCGAAACCCTAAAAGCGATCAATTTTGAGTTTGCTGTGGAGACTGTGTTGAAAATTCTCATGGAGAAGTGGGAGTTTTTGCTTGCTGGATTGATTTTTCAGGTATAAAATCAATATATTGTTGCCTTTGATGTTTTGAATAATTTTTGATTGTAAGCTAGCAAACACCCCACTGCAATTTGAAATGATTTTGGAACATGATTTGGCGAATAGTTCTGATTATCATTAAATATGCTATTAAACAAAGATTGCTATTAGACAAATATTCTAATTATCCTTAGTTCTTGTTATGATATTGAAATCAATTTTTTGAACTTAAAACATGGTTCGTGGTTAAGTATTAAATATTATCTTTTGAAATTTTAAGAATATAAGGGACAAAATATTTTTTAATCTATTTATTCATAAATATTTTTATTGTACATGCGTGATTTATAATATTAGATTCTGCCTACTTTCTTATTTTGTGATATTCAATGTGGGTGTGTTCAGTCAGTAAACACATTTGTTATCTTAAACGTGATTTAGTATTTGCTGAGTTTATAAGTCATGTTAGTAAATTTACTCACAATTTTAGTAATTTTCTACTATTGTATTATAACTTTTAAATTACAGTGCATTTTAACAAAGTGAAATCTATTAGAATGAACGGGTATTGCTGAAGTGCACTGATCATTGACCTAATTGCTCCAAAGTAAGTAGAGTATACCTACCCCTGGATTTGAATAGGAACCAAATTATACGACCTGATTCTATTATCACATGGAAATACTTTGATTTTTGACTTAAGGAAGGCAAAGCCGGTGGATTTCTGATTCTTAAACTATTAGTATTATAGCTGCCGATAACTTTTTCAATTTCTTCAAGACATATAAAATTCAATTGCACACAGTTGCCGAACGTCTTTCAGATGATTAATCATCAAAGTTCTAATTTGTTTGAACACAGTTACCGAATGTCTTTTAGACAATTAAACATCAAAGTTCTATTTAACTCAACCTAAGTTTGTTTTCTTTAGATTTGCATAAAATGATAAAAGGGCCTACCTCAAAAATTTGCATGAGCCAAGTCTTGATAGATTTGATTTGAATGCCTATTTCATATCCATCGCAAAAATTGAGTACGACGAATGTGTAACCTATTATCAGTGTAAACCATTTCAACTCATCGCAAAAAATGTAAAGATGAGTTCAACAAAAAACACAAATTAAAAATATGTGGCGAATAGCATGATTATCTTAATTCAAATAGTCGATTCTTTCACCGTACTTCAACTTCACCACCTCACCGATTAGAATCAAACCAATGAAGAAAAGTTTCAAAATAATGATGGTAAAAAAGTTAGTATTTTTCTTTTTTAATATAAATAAAAATGATACATGTTGAACAAAAGTAGGAGGAAAGTAGATATCCACGGCGATAATTCCAAAGTCAGTAGAGTATAATGAGGAGAAGTAATGTTCAGGTTGTTGATGAGAGTTAGATGCACTATTAGATGTGCACACAGTTGTGTGTTTCAGCAGTAGGCAGTGGAGGTGGTTGGAAGTTGAAATGATGGTGAGGCTGTGGGTTATGGTGATGTTGTGATGGATATGCACAGTTGTGTTTGTGGAGTGATGTTGAAGTAGCTGGTCAGTATGGTAGTAAGCAGTTGTGTCGATGGAGAAGTTGTTTGCTGTCAGGGTTGGTGGTTGCTATGAAGCAGTTGCAGAAGAGGATGGTGATGGAGTTGTTCAAAGAGGAGGGTTGCGGTGATGATTGCGTGGCTGTTATTGGGGAGTCGCGACTTTGTTCGTGGTTTTGTGCGGTGGTAGTTCTGGATAGGGAAAGTTTGCAGATAATACGGTATGATGGTGGTTTGATATGGCACGGCAGTGGTGGTCATGAATATAGTATTGGTAGAGGTGTATTATGGTAGCAGTGTTGTTGAATTGCGGGGGTTGTCGAGTTGATGTTGGTCTGATTTGATGTGTGAAGTTGTTGAAGGTATTTGGTAGTGGGAGTGGGAGGTGAGGTGATGTTGGTTCAGAGAAGGATTAGTGGCGACTGTCATTTATAGATTGTTGTTGACAGAGCAGTTTTGAATTTTATATTGGGATAAATGAATTTGCAATCAGGGGATGATCGTTTGGTAGAAGTTGGTGGTAGAGGCTTCGTGTGGTGTGGTGATGTCTGGTGGAAGAATTGAAAGTGTTGTATGGTTTTGTGCGGTGATATTTTGAAGTTTGAAGAGCGAGTAGTTGGAGTTTTTGGTAGGGAGTTGGTCAGGTGTAGTGTATTGGTATGATGTTAATATGCAGGCAGAGGTGACTGGACTTGTGGTTTTGAATGGCGACGTGTTTTGTTGAGTCGGGTAGAGTTGATTGAAGGGTAGTGTTGTGGGATGTAATGGTGTTTGTGTTGCTGCACAATGACAAGCAGGGTGTAGTTGACAGAGATGATGCCGAGTTGCTGTAGATAAATTGACAGAGGGGTAGGAAGGCAGTGTGCTAATGTTTTGGAGAATTATTGAAAGTGGCAGCGGCAAGGACTGTGTAGTTTTTTGGGGGTGGAACTGTTATTTGTCGCTGTTATGGTGAATGATGGACATGGATATGTTCAAGTTGTGGCTTCTTTGATAGTGTGGAGTGTTGCTGCAATTTGTATTGAATGAAAAAGTGGCGACCAATGATATTGGTTATGTAGCGGTATAGCTATTATATGATGTGCGAAGTAGGCTTGATGATGGAAGAGTTTGACACTGTGGTTGGGCGGAGGGGAATATTTAGGGATGGTTGTTGTTGAATGTAGTTGTGATTAGCAAGTTGATGATGCACAGTCAGTTGTATACTAGTATGGTAGAAGTAACTGTGTTGATGAATAGGTCAGTAGTGGTTGAAATGAAGTGGCAGGGGATGGCAGGCAAGCAGTAGTTTACAATGGGGAAGAGATATGGTTGATGAAAAGTTTGGCTAGTGGAATGATTTGTAAGGGATGCGGTGTTGAATGGTGGAACTGGATGGGTTGGTGAAGGATGGCCAGGTGGTTGGTTGCGGCAGTTGTCTGGTTGAATTGTAATGGTGAGTATGTGGAAGAGACAGTGGTAGGAAGTGACTGTGATATGAACTGTTTTTTGTACGGTTGAAGTTGAGAGGTTAGAGACAGTTTGATACCACAGAGAAGGGTAGTGGTGCAAACATCCAAAGTCAATCTGTAAAAACAACTAGAGTGGTTAAGGTGAAAATTTAAATTTAAAGGGTAAATGCACGCACAACACCATATTGACACCATATTGAGGCTGCTGGTGGTTGAGAAACACAGCATATCACTTTAACGTTACACTAAATCTACTTTCATCGATCAAAAAAGGGGCAGGCTATGTGGAATTATAGGTATAATAAATTTTAAATTTTGAAGTCTGAAGCCTTAGGCGCTGCGCTGGCTTTGACGGCTTTGGACTAGGAGCAGCCCTGACAGTAAATACACGCATGAGCTTTTGGAATGGTTCTGCTGGTGCATTAGCATGTAGCTTGCTTGATTCCGGTAGTTTTGTTTCGACTTCATGCTTTTATGAATACATCATAGTTACAAGAACTGTTTTAGTAACGGGATAATCATTTAGCAGCAAAGAGTTACAAGAACTGATTATCCACTCCACTCGAATTAGCTAAAAATATTGATTTAATAATGAATGCTCTTCGTAATACAATGTTTTTTTTTTGCTTGTGTAGTGTGTCTCTGGCATTTGCATATGGATCGTAGCTGGATGTACAATGTAAAACGTAACGATGACGAGTTCCTAAACAAAATTGAAGAGTTCATCAATTGTGCACTGAATGATCAATTAAGGAGAGGGGAAGAAACTATTTTTTGTCCTTGTAGACACTGCAAAAATAAGAGAAGACTTCGTAACATAGATCAGATTAGAGATCACATAATCCGTTACGGGTTTAAGAAAAATTATACGCAATGGACATGGCATGGTGAAAGTATACTTAGTAGAGCTAGTTCTAATAATCATGGGAATGATGAGAATGACCGGGAAGATAACATGAATAATGACGCGAATGATGAGAATGATTGTGTTCATGAGATGTTTCGTGATGCTGAAGAACATTTGATGGAAGATCCAAAGTTGTATGAAAGAATATTAATTGATGCCGAGAAGCCTTTGTTTCCTAATTGTGCTAAGTTCACAACATTGTATGTTGTGCTCAAACTTTTCAATTTAAAAGCAAAACATGGGTGGAGTGATAAAAGTTTTACATCTTTGTTGGAACTTTTGAATGACATGCTTCCGGAAGGTAATGAGCTTCCAACTTCTAACTATGAGGCAAAGAAAATTATGTGCCCAATTGGTATAGGATATAAAAAGATACATGCATGTCCAAATGATTGTATATTGTATCGAAATGAGTATGAGAACTTGCACGAGTGTCCCAAGGGTGGATTATCCCATTACAAGTCGCGAGGGAAAGTTCACAATGACCCAGATAAGAAATGGCTTCCAGCAAAAGTCTTGTGGTATTTTCCAATTCAGGAAATTAATATCAAGGACAAAATTTCACAGCTTTTTAGCCTCAAGGATAGACCTTCAATATTTTATCATGAAGGACAACTTTCTGTAGGTATCAGTTTTTAGTTATTGATAGCAGTTTTTAGGTATTAGTTTGTAGTTATCGGTAGCAGTTTTTAGGTATCAGTTTTAGCTCGGTAGCAGTTTTGTTGTCCTTATGAATGATTTTGGAAAATGTTTGTCCTTATGAATAATTTTTAGAAGATGTTTGTCCTTGTGGTAAAAATATTGAGATCATGTCCTTGAGGCAAAAAATATACAAATCTTTGTCCTTTAAATTAATTTTCCCTTTCCAATTATACCAAGGTTTAAACGTTTATTTGCAAATAAAGAAAATGCAAAAAACTTAAGGTGGCATGCAGATGTGAGGAAAAATGATGGATTATTGAGGCATTCAGCTGATTCTCCACAATGGAGAAACATTGATACAATGTATCCTGATTTTGGTGAAGAAATTAGAAATCTCAGACTTGGTCTTATTTGTATGTTGTACTTATTTTTAGGTGGTTAGATCATATGTGCAATGACCTTGAGGTGGAGACCATCGGGTTTATGTGTCCATATAAATTGTCTCAAGTGCGGAAATATCCAGACGCGACAAATATATATATTTCGAACACAAGGCGTGCGTCACAATCGAAGAGCTTACTCTTAGCCCCACACTACGAAGAGTATGAGCAATAAACTTTAAGAACTTGTTTACAAATCTAATGTTGATATTAACTTCATATAAATCTTATAATGTAGGAAACATTGTCTACTGCTTGTTTTTCATATAGAAAAGAATGAGTTTATGTTTTGGATCCCCAAGTCGAACGCAAATATAAACTGGAAATTAGACCACGAGTGAATATGTACGTTTTATTTATTTTCTTTCTGATATCTTTTTTGCTTGATGCAAGTGAATATGTACGTTGTATTTAAATTTTTATTTTATGTGTAGGGCCTTTAAAACTTATAAGTATATGGTGGAAAATCTCGAGGAACTTACTTGAAATGGAAGGCTGTTAAGGTGATTTATTTTGTACAAAATAAAAATAAACTTTTTATGTTGGATGTGAATTCAACTTAACCTAACTATTAAATTATTGTGTAATATTGTTATAGTGTCCTCAACAATCAAGAACGACGGATTGTGTATATTATGCGATGAGGTATATGTATGATATAGTAAAAAACCACGATCAAAGCACCGAAATACTTGAGGTACCACTTTAATTTTTTTCCTCATAATTTTTGTTAAGTAGTTATTCGATTAATGTTTCGAAACAATCTTGTAATTGCAGTACTTTGTACAAGATGATTCTTATAGCCAGCAAGAGATAGATGAGGTTTGTTATAATTTAGCTAATTATATCATGCATAACTGGATGTAGTCTTCTTATATGCTACTATATGGTGAGTTTATTCTTGTCTCTTTCATACTTTCAGCATTACATGATTTAAAAAAATTGATGTTTATTGGTTGTTTGATATTTTGTGTTTAGTTCACTTGTTTGTTCTTGTGTGTCTTGTTCCTTTGTGCATTTGGTTTCATGTTGTGTTAGTTTTCCTTCTAAAAAAACATTGCATTTGTTGCTCACTGCTCTATCTTTACTGTTCTCTGTTTGCTGTTACATTGCATTTCAACTGCTAGAATATGCCATTTAAAATCTGTTGATATATGTGTACACATTTAAAAGCAAAACATTTTACATTTGATCTCTGTTACATCATTTGATCATTGTTACTGTGCATGTTCAATTCTCTAATTGCATTTCTCTGTTGCTGTGCATTCTTACAGTGTTTCATTTCATTTTACAGTTGGTTGTGTACACCCTTCCATACCATCACCTCCATACAAACTACAATCACATTCAACTACAACTGCAAACGTGCACGATAAACTCCAACCTAAACACACTTCCTGCTCATCTCCTCCCCTGCATCACAATCCTTGACCAAACCATCACCACAAATTTGCATCACTGCATCCATCAACACACTTCTCTTCCATAACACATCCACCCAACTACATCATCTTATGTTGCCTCCTTCTCCCTACCACGACTCATTTTGTCGTGTAGCAGTAGAATTGCCAGAAGCTCTCTATTTGTGCCATGCTTTTAATTCTGACTTCACTATCTTTAATTTATGTAACAATATGTATGAAGAAGAAACCTAAGTACTAGTAGTTAGTCCCTTTTCTATACATTGATCATACCTGTCAATGTAACACCAGTTATTAATGTATCGAAAAGGAACTCTTTTATGATGTAGAGTACACGTGCTAAAAAATATCAGAATAGGGGTATGGTCTCTTATAGAAAGGGCAAGGCAAGGGTGCTGAGTTGTGGGAAAGTAGACTTAAATTCAAAGTTAACTAGAACTTTGTCTATGTTGGTTGCAATTCCCCTCCGTCGCCATGTATATGTGCATCCCTGTAAAAGGGATTCAACGAGACCACATTTAAAAAGACATTTTTTAAAAGAATTCAGATAGGAAAAAAGGATAGGCAAACCTCCCTTCTTATCCTACGGGTTGAGAGCATTATTAAAGTCCCCCATGATAAGCCAAGGAGACCCAATAGAAGAAGCGTCGGCAGAAAGTGAATCCCATAGTTTTTGAAGCTCCGAAAAAGTATTGCTCACATATACGCTTGTATAGTAGCACTGCACACATCTTTTATTATACAATATATGTAACATGTTGTTGAGACTTAGTAAGGTTGTCATAATCCCAAAATGACTTGTAAAATAAGATTAAAATACGACCCTTACTACTAGTGTCATAGTTGTGAAAAATATGCCATATGGAGAACTTGTCTTTAAAATTTTCAATTATAGCAGTAGATAGTTTAGTCTTGACTAAGCTCAGTAAATTAAGATTATGAGACTTAAGAAGTGTGAGTATTTGATTGACTTTGTCATTAGTATCCATACCTCTAATGTTCTACGATATGATATACATTTACCCGACGATGTGCTCCGAGTTGATCTTTTAGGAGGTGTGTGAACTGGGTTTTTGGGATTCGCTGATGTTTCCCACTTCTTCGAAAATATGGGGTTCTTCGAAAGCATGGGGAGACATGTACATGTGGGCTAGAATTACAGCCTGTTTTATGTATTTGACTTGCTATTTTGCTAATAAAATGTTCTTTATCTCCAGTACTTTCCAATCTGCTTTCATTTTCATTGCATGCACTTTGTATCATATCAGCCTCTAGTGCCGGCTTATTCAACATAGGTTGTACAGGCTCGTCATGGTTTTTTCCATCGTCATCTATAGTGCTTCCTATATTATTTTCTTCTTTTACATGTAACTTTGTTACCCATCAGCCATACTTACAGAAGGAGCATCAGTTTGCAAGACAAAAAGGGTAATGAAGGAGAATAGCAAAACTGGGTTGTGCATTACCACAATTATTTTCTATATCAGTACTGTGTATAGTAGTAATATCAGTTTGCAAGACGAAAAAGGGTTATGAAGGAGAATAGCAAAACTGGGCTGTGCATTACCACAATTATTTGTTGTATCAGTACTGTGTATAGTAACCACATCAACACACTTCTACTGCTAAAATTTTGTCATGTAATTTTAAGACGCATTAACCTGTAAGCCATTTACACATGTTTATTTCTTGTTTTTCCAGCTTCAAGTTGACATTGCAAAAAAAAGAAATGCAGCATATGGTTTTGAGCTGAAGCCTAAAAATTTGGGTTTTCAAGATTCCATGAAGTTTTTAAGGTTTTTACTATACTATTTCTTAATGGTTGTACTAATTAAAGATCTGAATTAAGACCATATCACTTAATGATTGTACTAAAGATCTGAATTATGCTGCAAAAATGAATGTGTGAACCATTATTTTGTATAGATTATTAACATTTTAATTGATATATGTTTATTTTGGTATTATATTATTCAGTTTGTATTTACCATCAAATTTAGTTTTGAATGATTGTAATATTGCATGCAATAATTGTTTGTTATAATCAATAATATATATATATATATATATATATATAGTCTATTTGAGTATTGTAATAATGGTTTCTGAGAATGGCTTTTTTGCATCAGGTATAAATAGCTGATGCAATAGAGGAATTAGTTTGCATAGATTGTTATAAAAACCGATGCAATAGAGGGATTAGTTTGCATCGGTTTTCAACAACAACCTATGCAACAAGTTCCTTTATTGCATTGGTTTTCATTACAGCCGATGCAACATGGGGGCTGTGTTCAAACAACCAACCATGATATTTTGCATCAGTTGTTAGTAACAACCGATGCAAAAAGGACCTTTTTGCATCGGTTTCAGAACTGATGCAAAAGTGTTAAGCCTGTTGCATCGGTTGCATATGCATCGGCTGTTGAACTGATGCAAAGGGGGGTAAACAACCAATGCAAATGGCCTGTTTTGTAGCAGTGTCTTTTATAAAATACTTAACTTGCTTTTTCCAAACTTATATATATATATATATACTTATACATAGGTTCTAAATATCTATGTAAAATATTATTTGAAAATAACTAATTTATAATTTGATGAAAATAATTAAAAGCATGTTTTATATCATAAAACAGCTTTACTTCAAAAATTCATAAAAATATCTAAAATATATTTAAACTTATATTCTTTTTCTTCATACTCAAATCCATCTTAAAAGAACTTCTATAAAAATATTCCATGAAGAAAATAATTTATAAACCATTTAAATCACGAAAAACTTGTCAAAACGTCGTGTTGTAACAAAACAATGCTACATGCCCAAAGATAACATTTATAAATGCCAGCTAAAGTTCTAAGCATAGAATCAACAAGAAAATGCTTGATTTTTGTGGATGGTTTTCACCATTTAAACAAATTATTTTAGACTTTAAAATTTTAATGTAGGTACTACATTTAGAGTTAGAAAGAAACCACTAAGAAATTTTTTTGATTTAATTATAAAAATTCCCAAAAGCAAGCTATATTTCAAAGCGTATTAATAGCCACCTTTTTGCTATAACTTTAGCCACCTTGTTTGATCAGTTATAAGATCTTTTAAACTCCATTTATTTTCGTAATAAGTACACACATAATGCTTATTAAAAATGCAAATATTCCCCTAGGATGTCTCTTAAATTTGACTTTGAAAATCGCCGGACTCAAGGCATTTTCAAAGTGTGTCCATATTGACTTTTCCGCTTCTAACTTTCGCAATTTTATTTCGCAATTTCTATAACTTTTCAAATCATTTCTTTACCATCCCAAACACCAACATATATGTAGAGAATAACCAACCAAATCATATTGTCCCAAGTTAAGTTTAAATATCTTCCATTTACACAAGTTAAAGTTAAGGGATATCGAAGTGCACTTATAGCGACCATTCTATCTTCAAAGACTTTCAAACATACTTCAGTTAAACATACAATCCAAACAACTGTTTAAATATCAATTCAAGGCCATTCCACATGTCATATAATAATGTAATAGGAGTGATGTTATGTAATATAAAGTTGTCATTTTCTTTCAAAAGCAAGAAGTTCCAAAGATTATAACGTTTATTAGTTAATATCACTTTAAATTTATATTTCAAGCACACAACATACAACATACACACACACATCATATATACATACAAGATAGTGATATAACTCATCCAAATCCAAGCCAAACACATGCTCAAACACATAAGAACAACGAACCACTTCCTACCATCATCTAAAAGCCTAAAGATCCAACCTTTAACACATCCAAGCCAAACCTAGCCTCCTCCTCGCCATCGATGCTCACGGCCTAAACCAAGATCCCCCTTTTCTTTAACTTTCTTCCACATTTACTTTAGATCCATGCTTCTTAAGTTATTGGTGAAGTTTGGGAGAGATTTAAACTAATTAAAGAAAGATTAATGAAGAACAAAGTGGATTAGCGCTAATCCACTTCCACCGTTTTGGAATTTTTATTTTATTTGAAGCTTTACATTTATGAAGTATTTAACACACTTAAACCCTCTCGTTTAGCCCCTTTGGCAAGCCAAAAGATCCCACCTTGTGTCTTGCGTGCTTTTAACTTTACGCTTCATCTCTTTAGCAAATTACCCTTTTACCCTTACACACAAAATATCTTCCACTGACACTTTTCCATAAATGGAAAGTATTTTTATTTATTATTATTGATTTCTTAAGTGTTTTAGTATATGTAAAAAAAGTTTAAACAACTTCTAACGAATAAAAAGCTATGTATCTATATAACGATTTTCGGTCACACTATCGATATTTCTTCGAAGTATTTATTTTTGTAAACATTTTTATAAAACGTGTTTATCATCATATTGTTTTATTGATATACACTCAAGCAAGGAAGGAATTTGGGTTTATTGATGAATTGGGGGTTTGAAAATTGTTTTCAAAGAGAAAGAAAGAAGAAGGAAGTAGGTGAGTTTCTAAACTCACAATACTATGTTTAAATCATCCATTATATATAGATATATATGTTTTGTTGGATGGATGTTTGGATAAAATACATTGTAAAGATTAAACTGGTGAGAACGATGTAAGAATGAGAGAGATAGAGGTTGGAATTTGAGCGAAGAAGATAACTTTGGCTTCAGATACCGCTGACAGATTGATCACTGGCGTATTTTGGCTGAATATATATATATATATATATATATATATATATATATATATATAAACATATGATAAATATAAATAAATTTAATAAATAAAATAAAAGTATGTCATATATTTACCTAAATTTGGTTAAATAAAATGTGTATTTAATAAATCGATGTTTATTTAAATATTCAATTTATTTAATAAATTAAAGTTTATTTAAATATTCAATTTAATTCTAGAAAGGTATTTACGTGCCTTTGATGTTCTCATCTTGGCTTTATAAGTTTGGATGTTGTGGGTAACCTTATGTTTAATAATTTGTATAAGATAAATATATAAGTTTTATGAAGTAAAGTTTTATTCAATAATTTCGTATTTCAATATATTTAAAAGCTATTAGTTTATCAAAAATAAATCTATTTTGGTTTAAGTGATTATTCGAATGTTATATACTTAATTTTAGGAAAATAAAAAATTAGTATTCTTTATTTAATTTTCAAGTATTTTAATGTAATATATATAATAAATAAGGTTAAATAAGGGTATTTCTTATATGTTAGATTAATAATATTTTATTCTGCATTTTTGATTTCTCACCTTCTCCATGATGATTCTAGATAATATGAATGATTCACCATTGATATAGATTTCATTGGTTATTTTGACATGGTACGATGATGACATACTTTTACATGATTTCTTGATGTTTAATTCTTTGTAATGAAGAAATAGAATAAACAAAGTTATAATACCGTCTTGTATGAGACTTTTAGTAATATTCTCTAATTGCTCTTTGGACTCATTATATTGAATTTTATGGTGACTAAGTGTATTATGAGCAGTGAATAAATGATTTGAGTATCACACGGTGGTATGGGATGCCGATGTGATATTTATTTGGTTTTTCATTGTAAGTAAACGTCACTCAAGTGATGGGATTGCTTATATTGGAAAATATTTACGTGAGGTGATGCGTTGGGTTGAGAAAGCTTATTGGTTTTAAGTTAAGTGAGATATCTATATTTATTGATTTTGTGTGCCACTACCATGACGTACTCCTAGATATTTGTTAGAGAGAACCAAATGGGAAGAATCTACCCCAATGGCTTGATCATAGGGTCGTGCTCCAGATTTGTGACACGTTTATTGGATATTATATTGATGCACATCATATGGCGGTTAACCCTTAGGGTAGATACCCTTAGCCCTGTGTCACCTATGCCATCAGTATGTTACCTTTGGGGTAGGATCTGGATCATGACTGGGAAGTCCCTTTTGGTTCTAAGGAGGTGATAGATGGACATATACTATTTATAAACACTTGAGTATTATGAGCATATCTGGGTGGATAACCCATGTGCTCATTGAATAAGTGGATGGCCATTAGCTTCGTACGTTAAGATATGACTCTACTTGGGATTTTGTGTCTGTTGTACAGCTAATTCCCTTCACTTTCTATGGTGTGGGTTCACAATTATATTATCACAAGCAGGTTACACCACTTTCATTCTATTTGGCCTGTTAGGCCATTTATACTATTATAAGTAAGTAATGCCATTTATGTTGGCAGACCCAGGAATGCCTATTCGTACCTATTTTGGGTGTTATTGTGTTAGCTCTATTTTAGTTGGAGATTTTATGTATATATTGATGTTGATCTTACGCAGGAATGATTCACTTATTTGAAATTGTACCATGGTTTACGATTTGATTTGATAATATGGGTGATGACACTATTCTGCATGGTTTAAGGTCGTATGCTATTCTAAGATATATTGATACTGGTTATGATATCACCATTATGCCCTACATATTGTCATTATATGTTATTTTCCATCTATATTTTAGACATAGTCTAACCCATATGTTACTTGTATAATGCTCAGGTTAGTCTGAGACTTTTCAAGTTCTGGGACAATGAGACCACCTTTTGTTTTGAGCATAGTGAAGGCTAGTATTATATATAATAGTTGTCATCTAGAATTGTTTAGTTTCCTTTATGTATATTCATGTGATGTAGATTGGACATACCTTGTATATTTAATATTATATATTATCGCTGCGATTGTGACTCTATATTTTCTGTTATATTTGTATATTGTTCTATAGTGGAGACACACATATTTATTGCTTTGTGCTAAGACCGTGTACACTAATAGATGCGTAGCATATGATATGAGACATGTACTATTAGTCCACGGAAATATTTACGTGTGTACCTCATATCGCCTCATTCTTTGTATTATCTGACAATATTAATTTAGTAATATTCTTAGATAGTATGGGTAAAGAGGTGGAGTATTATAGAATGATTTAAATATTAATTTCCACTTATCACCTTAGCTCGTGGGTCACGGTATGGCCGATTGTATTGCTTATACGCCTTTATTGGTAAAATCCAATTTTACAAGGAGTGCCTTTTAGTAATGCTTGTTTACCCCAGTTCTTTTCGTCGATAATATATCACTTTAGGACTTACGATATTTGATTTTTAGTCAAAATTAGAATATCGTCCTCATTCAATTTGATTAGTCCATAAAAATTCTTTAGTTTAATAACAGTATTTTTTATTAACCTTGTTGCTATAGCTAAAGACTTTGACTTTCATTTGACTATAATTGACCGTGACACTAACCTTGCATAACTGAGAAGGTGAGTTCTCTATTGAATAGTGTTTGCACCAAAAATGGTCACAAACACCCAATTGACAAACAATATGCAAATAGAAGGATAAGCACATAGATCACAGAATAAACAAAAGAACACACGAGTTTATAGTGGTTCGGCAAACTCCGGCCTACGTCCACTCCAATAATCTTTTATTTATACTGTAAGATTACAAGTATGGTTGTTTTTACCTTGGAAAATTAATGGAGAAAGAGATAAGAAGTGATTAAGGAGAGCCAGTCAAATAGTCCATTTCAATGAGCCAGGTCCGATGTATTTATAGGTGAAGACGTGCATGGATTGGGCTGAAATTTCGACAAAAGAACCTCCAGGCCCATATGACCTAGCCCACAAAATTTGGTATCGACCGAACACCAAAAATAATTTAGGCCAATCGTTCCATACTAAATCCAATAGGAATGCGAATGTTTTTATGGGGTCCGCCATGCATCTAATCCTTGCTCCCAAAGTTTCACACCATTTCGACTTACCGTTTGTGAGATATCGATTGATCATCGCTTTTTTGATTGGAAATTGAATCGTGGGAAATTGTTCCATGCTTCATCCAATTGAGCTGCAATTGATCATGTGGTTTTCCCATGATGTAAGCTAGCTTCTCTCCAAATTTCATGCAATTCTGATGTATTGTTTGTGAGATACCGCATTTTTGCAAAACTATGAATCGTTGTGCTGATTTTGTACTATCGTTATGGAACGATCGATTTGTTTTTCCAAGATTTGTGAATTTTGACCTGCGATCGATTTTGAGGACTCTTTATTTAATATATTGATGTTCCTAAAGTTTCATGGGTAATTGAGTTTTAGATCTTGAGTTATAGACCGATCATTGTCGAAAATCACCAAAATGGTCGTCAAAAAACCCACTTTAGGGTTGACTCGAAGAAACACCCAAGTAATCACCCTTCTGACTCGGAGCAGACACAGAAGATTCTAGCCTAAAATTTTCCCCAATCAAACGTGATTCTGAATCCAGGCACAAAAAACGACCGAGGCCAATCATTTTTCTCCAGGCACCGATCGTTCTGACTCTAAGCCGGCTCTAAGCAATCATGTGTCCGACTCCAAGCACGATCCAACAATTCAACTCCACGACTCCCAGTGAACTATATGCCGATTGCAAGAAACTAGCAAATTTTCCTGGGTCCGGCTCCAAGAAAATTACCACTGATCCATTGATACTAATCCATCTTCTTTTGTCTATAACTCGAGCATACAAATTCTGATCGATTGAAATTTGAAATGTAGCCTCACGGGGCCTTCCTTGTCACTTTATATTGATTTCACCTTGACTTGGATCCGGTCCAAATCCACTCGACCGTTGTCCATAGTTCCAAATACCATGGATTTCCGACCTAGTAATCATCTTTGCGGGCTTCTTGCCTTGATGACCATAGAAGCCATTTAGCCAACTTCTATGACATACTGCCTGGTCGAAAGGCGGTATAACAAATAGCGTTTCACTTCAAATACATAAACTATAACCCAGATATAGTCATTCAATTTATGGCATGTGCGATTTATCTATAATTAAAGTGAAGTATCTGCGTTGAGGTTTAACAATATTCTCAAGTTGAGAGAACTGTGTAATATCATCACTTGATATTTCATGTTTGACCTATATTATTATTAACCAACAAGAAACTCTAGAGCGAGTCATTTCATAGTTATCCAACAACTATTAGTACATAACTCCTTGGTGCCCCAACATCCATTAGTAATAAACTACCCAACATTTAGAGAGCATTACATACTCTAGTCTCAAAGAATGTGTTGATGTCCTGTCTCTAAACATCTTTCTATGAATATTTAAAATAACGTGTTATTTTATACAGTGATAATTTTCTCATGGTTACAACTCTATGTAACACTTACCATAGAACATATTATAGGGATTTTCTAATTATATACTTTAAATTAATCACTCAATTAATTATATTACAATAAACAAAGTACATTATAGAAATTAAACACCTTTATTTGAATAAAGATTGGCTATTATCGAGCTAAATATATGAAAAAAATTACAGAATTTCCTTTAGGGCATACCCCTAACTCTATCAATCTCCCATTAGAACTTATGGTTAATTATGGAATCTTAGTCCAAATCCTTTGATCAGTTTTCTAAAAACTAAACATGATAACCTTTTAGTGAATAGGTATGCTATATCGTTTTAATTATTAATTTTGTCAGTTAATTCACTCAAAGTTAATAAACTGCTTTTATTATATGGAATTCTTCGAAGTATGTTTCTCGAATTCTAGTGATCTTTAAGTTATTTTAAGAATTGTATCACAACATTGTTATCATATAACAATATCATAGGATTTTAAACATTTTGAATCACCCCTAGCTCAATTATAAATTCGTGCATTTATTTATACTTCTTTTATTTCAGTGCTATTCAAGGCAATGTACTTAGCCTTTAGTTAAACCAGCCACTGTTTATTGTTTAGAATACTTCCAACTTAAAGTTCTTAACTTTAGATTGAACATGAATATAGGATTAACATATTATACTCGATATCACTTATGAAGTTCAAGTTCATGTACTCCTCCATAAGGACTTCGTTGTTTCTATAAACAATTCTCTAGTATTTCGTAAATACTCAAGAATGCTCTAGACTATAACTTAGCATTCTAAATTTGGATTTGATACTTGTCCTATGTATCAAACACATAAGGAAGGTGTGATACTGTAGGCAATACAATATGTACGATAATTCCAATCACCATTACATAGGAAATCTATCTTACATGCTCCATAATAAACATTTTAATATGGTGTCAATGTATATCATTTTAGGAAAATCCCAATGACCAATACTGAGAATTAAACAAAAACTAAAATGAATTTGACGCTAGTACATCGTTAACCATCATTAATTTTTTGTTCGCTTATAATTTTGAAATATTTTAGTGCCTTTATAGCGCTTTCTAATAAACACATGTTTTCTTTGTATCTTGACTAAAATTCGAACTTTCACCACACTAAATACTGAGATTTGCAACTAACCATCCGTGCATTTGGCAACGGTTATTAACCGTTGCCATTTAGAAACGGTTAATCACCGTCTTGGTTCAGTTAGCAACGGTTTTTTATCGTTGCTAATTGGGAACGGTTACTAACCGTAGCTTCTTTGGAGACAAATGATGGCGGTGAATTTCATCCTTTCGCGCCATAATTTTTGGCGCGCTTCGTTCCAACTAGCAACGGTTTTCAACCGTGGCTAATTAGCAACGGTTTGTAACCATCGTAAATGTTGTGGCAAATAATGGCGCTAATTTTGTGCCAAATATTCGCTGGGAGCGAAAAAGTATTGGCCCGTCACTTTTCCTTCCCTCCTTTCCTTTGATATTCGTTTCGTCCTCTTTCAACGAAAAGAAAACCTAAATAAAAAAAACCCCAATTCCACCAATTCGATTTGCTTCAACCCGCTCATCTTTCCATCTAATCGTGAAATCATCTTCCATCCAACCGCGAACCCATCTTTCCACCTAATCGTGTCCAGCTGCAAACTCATCTTCCTTCCAGCCGCACCAGTTCTTCCTTCATTCAACGCCAATCAGTGGCCCTCTCAGATCTGTGTTCGGAGAAGTATTACAACGTGAATTTATCGAATACCTACTCCAGGTTGGGTACTCATTTTTAATTATTTGATTTCTATTTTAAATTTGATTTTGTTTCATACTTGTATTATAAAATCTAATTTGAAATCTTAACTATCTCAGATCTGTGTATCTTTGATATTTGGTACCTCGAGTTTCATTGGCATAATCGAAGAGAGCGCATACCTGCCAGGTAAGCTTTGTTTTGTAATAATACTTGTTGTCAATTGAAATGGAAACTCTGTGTACATGTATTTGCGGTGCATTGTTATATCCAGGGCCGGCCCAGGGGCAAGCCCACCAAGCCGCTGGGATGGGGCAGCCCACTGAGTCGGGCACCAGGAAAAATCTGTTTTATTTAAAGTTACAGCTCAATAGCAATCTCCATGTTGGCGATGCTTGAACCCAAAAAAACTAGGGTTTCAAAAATCAATGCCTTCTAAATAATCATCGCTGTAGGAAATATGGAAATGTTGTTGGAGTGCAGGCAGGTTTGTAGCTTGTGTTTGATGGCTTACTGGTACCAAGAGAACCAGGTTGGAAGTGTAAATGGTGGATGAAAGGGAAGTTGAAGGCTGCGGAGCAGTCAGAAGAAGACTGTTACAGATTTTGTGATGTGATGTGAATGTGCAGTTGACAGGGGATTGGTTTTGAAGCAGACAATAAAAGGAATTACAGTTGTTAGAATGCATATAATTGATTTAAAAGTTATAACAGTTAGAATGCATATAATTAACTCGTTTAATCAATGTTGGATTACCAGCAGAAACACTCGCCGCATTCGCAGACATCTCTTTTACCTGAGTACCGAGTAGAACCAAACCTGTACTTGGCTTATTTATGATAACGAGGCTATGTGCAATATCCTTTTGTTTTCATATATCTTGGTGAAATCAATCATAAATTAAGCATACATAATGTACACCTACCGATGAGGTAATAACTTAAAGGTATACTGCAATATAGCTTTTGTTGGATATTAATGGTGCAAAATTGGTACATACTATTAACATCAAGCAATATTTATTGAAAAAACCATTATAAAATGTTTGAATTTAACTTGATAGGTGTGTGCACGTACAAATTTTAAAGATTATGGATTTAACAATACCCGAATGAGATAATTAAGAAAAATAGTAGAATCAAATGCATTCGGAGGAGGTGGACATTTAAGGTTAGATATGTCCGAGCAACTTGTTCATATTACTTTATTTCTGGCTCAGTACAAACGGTGCAACATTGGACAAAAACCCATAAATAGTGTAGTACTTAAGTGTAGTACTTGACCAAGCTAATGGTGTATGTTGTTGACAGGCAATAGGCAGTAGGGGGTGTGATGTAGTACTTAAGTGTGGATGAGATGAAAACAGAGAAAATGAGGAAGTGCTGTAGTGCGTAGCAGTGTGGTTGTGAGTGGAAGTGTATAGCAGAGGGGATGGGATGAAGTTGAAAGGCAGTTTTTTTTTGTTAGTGTTGTTATAGTTGTTTAAATGTTTGCTGCCACTTTTACTTGTGCATTATTATTGCTTACACAGGAATTCCGTTGCTCTATTAACTGAACTTGACCAAGCTAAAATTCACTGTATGATTTGAGTTTAAAACCTGTTTTTACTTTTGCGCAGGAATTGGATAGAATACTGTATGCATCACAGCATGAGCCAAAGAAATATCAGCTTCGGCTAACATGCTCAGTATCCTTTTAATGTGTTTATTATATGTAAACTTCACTGCTTGCAAAACAATGTAGTGTAATTAATGAAATCTTTGTAGTGTAGTGTAATAAACAATGCAGTGTAATAAGTATGATATTTCGTCACGGTAGCATTCTGTTTGCAAAACAATGAGTGTAATTATAAGTTTGATGATTTTATATGTATGGTATATGTGCGATATGTTTATAGTTCTTGTGTACCAATATTTTGATATTCTGGCATATTTTGATATATATTGATATTCTGGTATATATACTGAGATATGCGTGTAACGCAGTAGTGAGTTACAGATGTGATTTTGTAGGAGCAGGAGCAAACACTATGTGCAACGGGTGTTAACCGTTGCTTTATGTGTGACTTTGGGCATAAAGCAACGGTTTTTAACCGTTTTTTACTGGACATAAAGCAACGTTTTTTGGCCATAAAGCAACGCTTGCACCAGTTGCTTTTTGGACAGAAAGCAACGGTTTATATCCGTTGATTTTTTTCCCATTAAGCAACGGTTTGTAACCGTTGCCTTTTGTACATTAAGCAACGGTTTATACCCGTTGCCTATTGTCCATAAAGCAACGGTTTATACCCGTTGCCTTTGGCCCAATTTGCAACGGTTTATACCCGTTGCCTTTGGCCCACTTTGCAACGGTTAATACCCGTTGCCTTTGGCCCAGTTTGCAACAGTTTATACCCATTGCCTTTGTCCCAATTTGCAACGGTTTATACCCGTTGCCTTTTGGACATAAAGCAACGGTTTTCTCCCGTCGCTAAATTCAACCACTCCTGTGTTGAAGACGGTTTTTACCCGTTGCTTTTGGACTTAACAACGGTTTTTACCCGTTGTTAATAGCTTATAATGGTGTAGTGTTTTGATTTACCTATCAAAAATAATTGCTCAAATATGATGCTTATTGAACGATACTTTCATATCAATTCTTATATAACAACAAAAATACTATCTTACAACATTTTTGTTTATAATGTTTCTGCAAAAAATGTTGTAAAATACCCTTTTTATGATGCTTTTAAAGAAAACATTTTCTATTACAACATTTATTTCATGTAAGTTGTAAAAATACTCAATAACAATGTTTTTTGTTAAAATGTTATAAATGTTGATTTATGACAACCTTTTAGTTAATGATCTTAGCTTAAGATTTATAACAACTATTTCTCTAAAAGTTGTAATAAATATATTTAATAATTAACAATTAACAATTAATTAATTGAAAATTAACTTGTAGTAGTTAATATTTAATAATTAGTATTAAATATATAATAATCAATAATTACTAGTAGTGGTAGTTAATAATTACAATTAACAATTGATAATTAAAAACATATCATAATAATTAGCATTTAGTAATTAATATTCAATTATAATTAAGATATAATAAGTAATAATTAATAATTAAAAATAATAATTAATAATTACTATTAAAAAATTAATAGTTAATAGTTAAATATTAAGACTCATATTTAATAATTAAAAATCAATAAGTAGTATTTAGTATTTAAGAAGAAATTTATTATTCAATATTTATAATTAATAATTATGTTTAAAATTTAATATTTCAAAAAGTTCAAAATTTTGAAATTTTCTGAAGTAAAATTATAAAAAATATCCAAAAAAAATTAAATTTTTTCAAAGTTTTCATAAATTTGAAAAACAAAACAAAACAAAATTTTGTATAAATTTATATTTTATGAATTATTTAAAATTTTAGAAAATTTGGGTATGTGAAAAAAAATTCGTCTCTTGTATGATACAAAGTATTGTAACTTGTATATGATACAAAATATAATTTCTATATGCATCAAGAGATTTTCTTTTTAACATTCTTTTTTTGATATGCACAAGCGTTTGTCTTGGCTTTAAATCCAAAATTTTGGAAAACTAATGCTTTTCGGAACACTTTATTTCTCGTTCTTAATTATACCTCTACTTTACAATCACTTTCCAAATTCTCCGCACTCTAAGCTTAACCCTAACCGACACATCTCAAATGAATTCCAAGGCCCCATAATCACCATGTTAAGTGCTAGCTGGGTTATTGTGGTAGGATTTGGTCATGGTGTGTTGTTATGGAGGAAGGAGATTAAGAGTTAATGAAGAGTGTAAGATCGTAGAAGAAAATAGGAGTAGAAGCGAGAGGATTAAGAAGAATTCATAAGAGAAGAATTTCATAAAAAATAGCAAAATCTATTACATAGTACATATATGATTCTTTAATCACTAACAACTAATAGAAGAGAGACCCTTATCCGAATTACATAATAACTTTAACATATTAAGAAAATAAAATTAAATTAAAATTAAAAAAAGAAAGTTGCACGTGCATGCTTCTTCTTACTCTACTATACCTTCCATATAACTATTTTTTGAAGTTCCGTAATCAACTTTCCCCATTTTACTTATCAGAATTTTAGGTTTTGGCTGCTACTAGCCATTAACGCATTGATGCTCCACTTAAACTTCATCTTCTCCTCCAGAATCCTTATTTATCTACATAGTTCCCCTTGATTTTTAGACATAATCTTTCTTGTTTATTGAGCTTAGCCTTCCTCCTCTGACGAACTCTGGGTGGGGTTAAACAACGGTTGTAACTATGGAACAATAGGGTCTTAAGAACCCCTTCCTCCATCATTGCTTGACCTTGTCTCAAGGTCAAAAGTGGGGAATTTAGGAACTAATTCCCAGTAATTCTCCCAAGTAGCATCATCATCAGGCATTTTCTTCCACTTAACCGGCATTTGGGTTGTATTTTTATTATTTATCTTTGCCATTCATTGTGCTAGGACTTTTTTTGGTTCATGGATTATTTGGGTTTCAAAAATTGGTAATGAAGGGTCTATGGTGGTGGTGTTGCCAATTCGTTTCTTTAACTACGATATATGGAGGACAGGGTGGAGTTTGGCTTGAGGAGGAAGCAAAAGTTTGTAAGCTAATGGTCCTATCTTTTCAATCACCTGAAATGGACCAAAATATTTCGAGGACAGTTTTTTGTATGCATGGAACTAGTTGTAATTTGTCAATAAAGCTGCAATTTCAGGTAAACCCAATCGTTTATTTCGAATTCTCTGAAGGCTCTATGCTTGTCTACCTATAGCTTCGTTTTATCTCTAGCACCATCGAGGTTATCTTTAGAAGCTAAATTGTGATGTCTTTAGAGAACAGCCACTCCTCCACCTTTTGTACTTTTGTTTTTTTGCCACATAATTAAGCAAATATGGTGGTGTACTGCCATATAATATTTCAAACGGCGTCATACTGATTGCACTTTTGCAAGTGGTATTATACCATAATTCAGCCAATGCCAACTTCTTAGTCCATTCTCTAGGTTTATGACTGCAAAAGCATCTCAAATAACACTAGAGTTCAATTAGTTACTTCAGGTAAGCCATCAAATTAGGGATGACAAGCGCTGCTTAAAGCTAGCTTACTTCCTTGCAATTTGAATAATACATGCTAAAAATTAGTTGTGAAATTGGGATCTTTGTCACTTACTATAGTCTTTAATATTCCATGAAGCTTTACAATATTGTTAAAGAATATTTTAACAACCATATGTGCTAAAAAGGATGTTTCAAAGGCATGAATTATGCATACTTAGACAGTTTATCAATGACTACGATAATGACTAAATAAGAATGACATTTAGGTAGTTGCACAATGAAGTCCATAGATGTCTTCCCATACTTGATCTGGTATTGGTAAGGGTTGTAATAACCCTGGTATATGAATGTTTTCTGATTTTATTCATTAGCAAGTATCACAAGAAGAAATAAAGGCCCGAATGTCCCTTTTTAAGCCTAACCAGTAAAAAACCTTCTTAATTCTATGTATGGCTCATGGGCGCATCAATATCAAAGACCGTCTCTTGCGGTTGAACGTCACTTCCGACAGTTGTGTGTCCTACGCAACTCTGAAACTGAATCGATCCGCCATCTTTTCTTCGAGTGCAACATATCATACTACATATGGGTTTCGGTTTGCATCCACAACCTTGGGCAAATTCCCTTGATTTCCGACTTCTTTGAACACTGGCAACACAGCGCACCGTGTCACCAACTGGATTCACTATTAGCCATCTTTAGCTGGGTCATTTGGAATGAAAGAAATGCCTTCGTTTTCAACAAACCAACCAACTCGCTTTTTAGCTTATGCAGTAAAATTTCTAATATCTTTGCATATTGGACAGGCCCTTCTTTCTCAGCGCCTTTCAGACTTCGGCTCCCTTTAGCCAGATCCTCTTCGGAAGAATCTGTTGGAAGTGCTTCCTCTGTGTCACCGACCAATCGCCCAGGAAGTAGTTAAGGCCCTGTGCTACATCGTCACCGACTACTACGGATCAAGCCGGACTGTAATTGTTCTTTTCTGTTAATTTGATGTATATTATAAACCTAAAGGGCTGATGTTGTGACGACCCGTCTTTTAATATCCCGAAAGACGTATCATCAATAAGAAAAGAAAGAGATAGAAATAGAAAGATAGAAAGAAAAGAAACAACAATAATCAGAATCTCACAGCGGAAACGAACAAAATATAATATTACACATATCCATTACATAAGTTTACATATCAGAGTACACAAAATAATACTATTCCATTACATCTGACATTCATAAGAGTTTTCCCAACGCATACAACTCAAAACATAACACCAAAATGTTACTACAGTGGAACGAGATAGATAAGTACGTCTGGACTCCAGCTCCAGCTTCCAAAACATATGCTAATCCAAACCTAAATCACTTGGCTACTCATAAAAATTTGAGTACCCAAGAGTTTATGAAAAACAAAATAAACTCTGGGTCAGACATGGGTCTGGTGTGAGCAAATCAGTTAAAGTTGTTTAACTTTAAAATCATTTGAAACAAAAGGTATCACGTAAGACTCCCCACAAATAAACACGAGTGAGTTTTTACCTTACGCTAACCAAAATATTTGATAGGAAATTCAGTGATATTATAATAGGGTTTAGGGTTTTCAAGTAAATAGAAAATAGCCGAAATTGTTACATCTATTAAATTCCAGCTACTAGCCACGAAAGTGGATAATACAATCAAAACCGTAGGGTCTCGTAGAGAAAATGGGTTTCCATCAATGGCAGGGCTACTGGGGTACCGCCCGTCACAGTACGGGGCCTAGATCACCGTACCGACGACCACTCCCGATCCCTTACAACACAAAGCCGGACCCATCCCTTACTGGACAGCTCCGAACAAGACAACCCCGCAGTTGTGGCCAACAACTGCCCACACAGCCAAATAAATAAGGGACTTCTAGACAGGGGTAAATCTCATTCTCAAATGGGGGCTACCCACTAAGCCTTGCTGCACCTCCCCTGTTTTAGACATTCCCAGTTGATGAGGCTTGAGGCCACGATTACCTTTAGAGAACACATCTCTTAGAATGCTCATCGTCCACCTGACGATGTTCTGAAAGCATTCAATCCATACAAGTTCGTTCCGGGTTCGAACGAAACTGAAGGCATTATTTCCTTACACTCATTTTGGAATCACCCTCAGAGTTAACGACAATATCCCTTGCATTCTAAAACTCCATCTCGATCCTCACTTGAGATGTCATGACCAAACGTTTAACTTGGATCGATGTGGTTTTTGGAAATCAATTCGATTCCCGATCCCGGTCTCATCGAAATCCAAACGTGTCTTAAAGGCCAAATTGTTTAAAGATTTAAACCATTTAATTCAGATTTAAACATAGCATCACATAGCATTGTCAACAGATAATAACCAATATCTATCACAGATATACAATATCTCATCACAGAATATCTCAACTATCATTCAACAGATATCAACCATATTCTGATATTCAATTCAAACAATCATCCATAAGCAAGCACTACTTAAATTCATATTATAATTAATTTAATTAATTTAAATTAAATTAATTACTTAAGAATTTATCACTTAACCTTGCTTAACCAAACATTAATTAATTAATCACAATCTTTTAATTAATTAATCACCTCTTAATAATCTCATTATTACTTAATTAATCCTTAATTAATTAATAATCCTTATTTAATTATCAATTAATTACTATAATTATTTATAAATTAAAATTTGATTTAAAATTAACCACTCCTTAATTTATTATTAATTAACCCTCAATTTATAATCAATTAACCTTAATTAATTCTTAATTAATCACAAATTAATTTATCTTAATTACTTAATTGATTATTCATTAATTAACCTTAATTATTTAATTAATTAAATCTTAACCCTTAATTAATTTACTATTAATTACAAATTAATTAATGTTTAACTACTTAATTAATTCTTAATCAATTAATTAATTAACTTCTTAATCACTAATTTATTAATCATTAATCATTTAATTAATCAGTTATTAATCACTTATGAATTAATCTTAAATTAATTAATAAATTAATTAACAATCTATTAATTGTTATTTAATTTAATCCTTAATTATCCATTAAATCCGTGAGTAATTAATTAAATCTTAACTAATTAATTAACCTAAATTAATTAATTAATTCCAACCCTAATTACTAATCAATTAAAGTAAACTTTAATTTCAAAATTTAATTAACTTTTAAAACTAAACAATTTCATTCATCATTAAAAACTCTTACATCTTTATTCATTTCAATTCATTAAAACTAATTACCCTTTTTAAAAAAAATTAGATTTAAAAGTGTAAAAATCCTTTCAAAACTTCAACAAATAAAATGTGATTTACTTTTGAAATAAAATATTTGACATATTATAAAGTAGTGAGAATATAAAATTTTAAGTTTAAACTTAAAACAAATTTTAGATTTAAAACAAGTTTTAAAGCTTGATTCATTTACTTAGTTTTACTCGATAAAACACAAGCCTAACACAACCCTATACTCCATCTCCCCTACCCTTCCTCATTCTTACCTGAACCCATCAAAACACACGAGCTACAGCCCACCTTCTTCTCTATACTACTACAGCCAACACCCCGAGTGCACACACGAGACACGAACCCAAGTACACGAGTGTTGCTTCGAGTGAAACCCACACGCACACGAACAAACACTACTGACACATGCTACTGTCTCGTGCACATGCACGAAGCTCCGACGCCTCCACCGCCGTCACCGACATCTCGCTCAAACCCCAAATCGATCCACGACCCAATCCCAAACCCCAGAAATCATCTACCCAAGCTCGAACGAAAATTGGGTTGTTCGAATCCAAACTTGAACTACAGTCGCCAGGAAAGAAACCCATCACCCACGGCAAGCCGACCACCATATGCCTCCAAACTCCGGCCATGCATTTGCACAACCCTAACACACCTCCACCCCAAACCAGTCCCAACTCGGTCAACTCCACGCTTCACAAAATCGAGTTTCCCAAACTCAAAAAAAAAACAGAGCACAAACCCTACAAATCAAAATTCCAAATTCTGTGTTGCATGATAAATTCAACCACTATTTTTCTAGTGTTAAGCAACATCTAACACAACTTCGATTCAAATTTCAAAGCCTATAAACAATCCAGTCATAAGAATTTGACAAAAGCCCCAATTTCAGTTAATCCCAAAATTCATCTTCAACTTTAAGTTAAAAATTCTGATTTCTGTCTTAAAATTCTTATTATGCATTGTAGATTTAGGATATAAATTTGATTCATTAAAATTCGAAAATAATTTACATGATAAAAATATTTGTTTTTACTGCATAACTTACTTCCTGCAGTTTTTAACTGTTTCGTTTGCATATTTGTTTCTAACACTTAATTCATATTGAATCAAACCTCCACACTTGAAGATATCAACTCAGTATTACCTTGCTGTATTTAAATTTGAAGTTTGTTCAGAAATTTACTCTGAACTTGAATAAACAGAGGAGTTACAATTGCCTTTTAAACATGCACGGTAAAAAAATTTAAATCTGTAAACATATACTTCACAAAATAAATGACATGCAAGCATTTCAGAGCTAACATTACATGCAACATTTTTTTATACTTAAATTTTGATTTAAAATCTACTCACCTGGTTACTGCTAAGACTTAAGCTTCTGGAAAAATATGAACTGCAGATTTCTTTCCTCTTCTTGAAATTGCTTTATTAACTTTGATGATGCTTCAAAACTTGAATCAGTTAGTGATAAAACTTGAGATTGTTTCAGAAATTTGTTGATTGCAGGAGTCTATATTGCAGTTTTCAAAAGAAATTTGAAATGCAGATTTTATCATAGAAATTTCTTTGCAGGTTAGATTTTGGAAAGGAGTTTGAGTTTTGATCAATAATTAAAGTGAAGATTTTCAAGTTTGGAAATGAAGAGTGTAAAAATTGCTTGCTTAATAAAAATGAAAAAGTATATTTTGAAGGACAAGAAAGATATTTTTATAAAAATTTGTTTTATAAAATTTACAGAAAATAAAACTTAAATTATGACACTTGTCACTATATAGCTTAATTTTCAAACACAAGTTATAGTAGGATTTAAATGTTTAACAAGTGTTAATTCATGCAAAAAGAATTTTAAATGTTTTTCTTAATTGATTTTTCTTATTTGAATTCATTTTTAAATTCCTATAAAATCAATTTTCCTTAAAGAATGAATATAAAACAAATGTTATAACTTAAATAAAATCATGAGAATGTTTCTTAAAATTCAAATTAAAATTAGAATAAAAATTAACATATTTTAAATCTTTAATTTATCAATTCAAATTCAATTTAAGTTTTTTTTAAATTCAATTCAAAATCAAATCTGATAAGAGTACAATTTTAACACATTCATTACCCTTATATATGTATTAGTTTTAATTAGAATAAATGTATATTTACAATTCATTTATTTGCTGTTGAATAAAATAACAAATTTATCAATTTAAATTAGTTTATTATAAAGATTATCATATTTAAATTGGGTTTGAAATTCCGGGATATCACATTCCTCCCCCCTTAAAAGAATTTCGTCCTCGAAATTTAAACAAAAGATAATCCAAAATTTTATTTTATTCAACACTTCAAACATACATAACATCCATTTATGAGAAATCAACAAACAAAACATCCAAACAATGATACATTCAATACAAACACCACTAGCTATCCGGACACATATCCGGATAAGCCTTCCTAAAGCTATCCAGAGTCTCCCAAGTACAATCTCTGGGATCCTCACTCCACTGGACTTTAACGAGTTTCACTATCCTGTTTCTGAGTTGCCTCCCATCTTGATCAACAATCTGAACAGGACATCTGACAACTGATAAGTCCGGCTCAATCTCTAATTCTTCCTACACAGCTGGCTCCACAAAAAGAGATGGATCATGCATATATTTCCAAAGATGAGATACGTGGAAAACATTGTGAATTCCAGCCATCCGGACTGGCAATTCAATCCTGTATGCTACAGCACCAATCCTCTCGAGTACTCGGAACGGACCAATGTATCTCGGAGCGAGTTTCCCTGTCTTCCCGAATTTTACAGCTCCTTTAATAGGGGAAACTTTGACAAAGACTAAATCACCAATCTCGAACTCTAATTGTCTTCGTCTTTTATCAGCATATTTCTTTTGACGATCCTGAGCAGCTCTCATCCTTTTCTTGATAAGCTCAACTTTAGCAGATGCTTCACGGATCAGATCTGGTCCAAGCACAATACGATCTTTCGACTCTATCCAACAAGCTGGAGATCTACACGGTCTTCCATACAATGCTTCATAAGGAGCCATCTTGATACTTGCTTGGTAACTTTATTATAAGAGAACTCCAGTAGATGTAGATGATCTTCCCACGATCCTCCAAAATCTAATACACAGGCTCTCAACATATCTTCTAGAATTCGATTAAGCCTTTTCGTTTGTCCATCTGTTTGTGGATGATATGTTGTGCTCAATCTCAAGCTAGTTCCCAAAGCTGATTGCAATGCCTCCCAGAATTTGCTGGTGAAGATCGGATATCGATCACTTACAATGCTGACTGGAACGCCATGCAATCTCACAATCTCTTTCAAGAAAATTTCTGCCAAAGAAGCTGCAGTACGGGTTGCATTAACTGGTATAAAATGGGCGCTCTTGGTTAGACGATCCACAATCATCCATATCCCTTCATTTCCCTTCTTAGTTCTAGGTAGACCGTCGATGAAGTCCATCGAAATCATCTCCCATTTCCATGTCGGGACCTCCAAAGGTTGTAACAAACCAGCTGGCTTCTGCTGATCTCCTTTCACTTGCTAGTAGATTGCACAACTATTAACGAATCTGGCTACATCCTTTTTCATCTTCGGCCACCAGAAATCTCTCTTCATATCCTTGTACATCTTCGAGATTCTTGGATGGATATTTAATATGGAGCGATGACTTTCTGACAATACTTCCTGACGCAGATCCCTATCATATGGAACACAGATCCTTCCGTTAATCCTCAATGTTCCTTGGTCATCAATCTCAAAACTAGGACACTGCCCCCTCCTAACTCTTCTGATAATTCTTTTCAACATTAAATCAGATTCTTGCTTGCTTGAAATCCTTTCCAGAAGAGATGGAACCAATTCCAAAAGAGAAAGAACCGCATTTCTGCTAAGAGCGTCTGCTACAACGATCGCCTTCCCCGGAGTATACAGAATATCCAAATCGTATGATGCCAAGAATTCAACCCATCGCTGCTGTCCTAGATTAAGATCTTTCTGAGAGAAAAGATATTTCAACGGTTTGTGATCCGTGAATAACTCAAACTTTTCTCCTAAAAGATAGCGCCTCCATATCTTTAAAGCAAAAACAATAGCCAACAGCTCAAGATCATGCGTAGCGTAGTTCCTCTCATGTGGCTTCAATTGCCGACTCGCATACGCAATAACCCTACCATTCTGCATAAGCACAACTCCCAATCCAACAATACAGGCATCAGTATACACTTCAAACTTGCTCTTTCCATCAGGAATAGCCAATACAGGAGCACTTGTCAATTTTGTCTTCAGTTTCTGGAAAGCTTCCTCACATTCCGGTGTCCACTTGAATTTAGCTCCCTTCCTTGTCAGCTTTGTTAGGTGAGAAGAGATCTTAGAATAATCCTTAATAAACTTCCTGTAGTAACCGGCCAATCCAAGAAAACTGCGAACTTTTGTAGGAGTCCGAGGCTGCTTCCATTCCAGAATAGTCTCAACTTTAGCTGGATCTACAGAGATTCCCTTACCAGAAACAATGTGGCCCAAAAATTTTACTTCAGATTTCTAAAAATGACACTTAGAAAATTTCACCTTCAGAACGTGCCTTCTCAGAGTTTCCAAAACTATTCTCAAGTGCTGTTTGTGCTCTTCTTCCGATTTAGAATAAACCAAAATATCATCGATGAATACCAAAACAAACTTATTCAGAACATCTCTAAAGACTCGGTTCATCAGATCAACAAAGTAGGCAGGAGCGTTGGTTAACCCGAAAGGCATAACCAACCACTCATAGAAACAATTAGGTCCTCTAAATGCAGTTAAGGGAATACTGTCTTCAGCTACCCTTAACTGATGGAAACCTGATGCTAGATCTAACTGAGAAAAGACAGATGCACCATGAAGCTGGTCGAAGAGATCATCAATGCGAGGAAGAGGATACTTATTCCGAATGGTCACTTTGTTCAATTCACGGTAGTCTACACAGAACCTTAGCGACCCATCCGACTTGGTGACAAAAACTGCAGCAGAACCCCAACAGGAAAAACTTGGTCTAATCAAACCCTTCTCCAACAAATCTTGAGTTTGCTTCACTAATTCCTCCCTCTCCCTTGGAGCCATTTTCCTACTAGGTTGAATTACAGGTACTGCTCCAGGAACCAAATCTATACGAAACTCTATTTCCTGGTGCGGTGACAAACACTTAACTTCCTCAAATATGTCGGAGAAATTCCGGACTACTTCAATATCTACAACCCCCTCTTGAGAAGTCTTTGTTCCATGTAAAAGACTACTCAAATGAATTCCATAGTTATCACACATTACTCTGGCAATCCTACCCAGATCAGTTTCCAACGAAACTGTTCTTTCATCACAATTTAAAATAGCCTTATATTTGTCAAGCCAATCCATTCCCAATATAAGGTCGAAACCTTTAAAATCCAATACATAAGGATCACAGGAAAAACTATGGGATAGATAGGAGATTCTCAAATCTTTACAAATCCTATCCAATTTGGTTACCCCTCCTATAGGATTTGATACACAAATGGGATTGTCCACGATACTAGGGGTAAGTAAGAAATTCTTTACAGTTTCCAGGGAAATAAAACTTAAAGAAGCACCAGAATCAAATAAAATTTTAATATATTTTCCATTTAAAAGTAAGGTACCTTCTAAAAATCCTTTGCCCTTGGACGAGTTTGATGGTGCGTCTTCTAAAGCAAATACTTTGTTCTGCTGAACCTTATGAAGGAGCGGGCAGTCTTTAATCATGTGTCCCGGTTGGTGACAGTTAAAGCAAAGAGACTTCTGAACTAAGGCTGGCCCTGGTCCACTATAATGATGTCGTTGTTGCTATTGCTGAGGCTCTCTTCTAGGACACTTATTTGCCAGGTGATCTTCTTGCTGACAAATATAGCATTTGCGAGGCTCATTTTTGTTCCCAGACTTCGTTTTGTTTTGTTTCTTCTAGTTAGGATTAAATTTTCTCTTATTCTGGTTAGAAGAATTCCCTCCCGATGCAGCAACTTGTGCCACTGGCCACTTCTTCATCAAATCTTCATATCTTAACGCCATATCAATAAGTTCCACAAAAGACCCTTTCAAATGTGCAGTCATTCTCTCATGATACTCAGGCCTCAACCCTTGGACAAACGTCTCGTTCTTCTTAAGAGGAGTGTCTATAGGTCCTGGACCATAGCAAGATAACTCGTTGAATTTTGTCTCATATTCAGCTATAGACATATTTCCTTCTTTCAGATTCAGAAAATCTTAATAAAGCCGAGTTCTTCCTGCAGCAGGCATAAACTTTTCCTCAAACATCTCCTTAAATTCTTCCCAAGACAAACCATCTTCTGAGATATTAGCAGTCACAGAATTCCACCATACTGCGGCACCACCTTGTAATTGCCACACAGCCATTATTTTCTTCTGCTCATCTGATAACCTCATGCTCTTAAAAATCTTCTCACATGATCGAAGCCATGCTTGAACTTCTATTATAGTTTCTGATCCCTGAAATGGTTTTCCTCCAAGATGAACAAAGTCCTTGCACAATGCGGCAAAACTGACTGGAGACGTAACTAGATTGACAGTCTCGTTATCAGTCTGCTCTCTTCTGTTACCAGTTGATGCATTTCCAACAACTCTTCCCCTTCGGCCTCTTGAACTCATATTGGCCACCTGAACAGGTAATCCAACCAATTTAGATAGGGATATAATTATATAAGAAAATTACAAGTACGCACTCTCAAGATAGATACTACTCCAGAGCCTAGGTGTTTCTCAACCTATGCTCTGATACCAACTGTGATGACCCGTCTTTCAATATCCCGAAAGATGTATCATCAATAAGAAAAGAAAGAGATAGAAATAGAAAGATAGAAAGAAAAGAAACAAAAATAATCAGAATCTCACAGCGGAAATGAACAAAATATAATATTACACATATCCATTACATAAGTTTACATATCAGAGTACACAAAATAATACTATTCCATTACATCTGACATTCATAAGAGTTTTCCCAACCCATACAACTCAAAACATAACACCAAAATGTTACTACAGCGGAAAGAGATAGATAAGTATGTCTGGACTCCAGCTCCAGCTTCCAAAATATATGCTAATCCAAACCTAAATCACTTGGCTACTCATAAAAGTTTGAGTACCCAAGAGTTTATGAAAAACAAAATAAACTCTGGGTCAGACATGGGTCTGGTGTGAGTAAATCAGTTAAAGTTGTTTAACTTTAAAATCATTTGAAACAAAAGGTATCACGTAAGACTCCCCACAAATAAACATGGGTAAGTTTATACCTTACGCTAACCAAAACATTTGATAGGAAATTCAGTGATGTTATAATAGGGTCTAGGGTTTTCAAGTAAATAGAAAATAGCCAAAATTGTTACATCTATTAAATTCCAGCTACTAGCCATGAAAGTGGGTAATACAATCAAAACCGTAGGGTCTCGTAGAGAAAATGGGTTTCCATCAATGACAGGGCTACTGGGGTACCGCCCGTCACAGTATGCGGCCTAAATCACCATACCGAGGACCACTCCCGATCCCCTGCAACACAAAGCCGGACTCATCCCTTACTGGACAGCTCCGAACAAGACAACCCCGCAGTTGTGGCCAACAACTGCCCACACAGACGAATAAATAAGGGACTTCTAGACAGGGGTAAATCTCATTCTCAAATGGGGGCTGCCCACGAAGCCTTGCTGCACCTCCCCTGTTTTTGCCATTCCCGATTGATGAGGCTTGAGGCAACGATTACCTTTAGAGAACACATCTCTTAGAATGCTCATCGTCCACCTGACGATGTTCTGAAAGCATTCAATCCATACAAGTTCGTTCCGGGTTCGAACGAAACCGAAGGCATTATTTCGTTACACTCATTTGGAATCACCCTCAGAGTTAATGACAATAACCCTTGCATTCTAAAACTCCATCTCGATCCTCACTTGAGATGTTATGACCTAACGTTTAACTTGGATCGACGGGGTTTTCGGAAATCAATTCGATTCTCGATCCCGGTCTCATCGAAATCCAAACGTGTCTTAAAGGCAAAATTGTTTAAAGATTTAAACCATTCAATTCAGATTTAAACATAGCATCACATAGCATTATCAACAGATAATAACCAATATCTATCACAGATACACAATATCTCATCATAGAATATCTCAACTATCATTCAACAGATATCAACCATATTCTGATATTCAATTCAAACAATCATCCATAAGCAAGCACTACTTAAACTCATATTATAATTAATTTACTTAATTTAATACTTAAGAATTTATCACTTAACCTTGCTTAACCAAACATTAATTAATTAGTCACAATCTTTTAATTAATTAATCACCTCTTAATAATCTCATTATTAATTAATTAATCCTTAATTAATTAATAATCCTTATTTAATTATCAATTAAGTACTATAATTATTTATAAATTAAAATTTGATTTAAAATTAACCATTCCTTAATTTATTATTAACTAACCCTTAATTTATAATTAATTAACCTTAATTAATTCTTAATTAATCACAAATTAATTTATCTTAATTACTTAATTGATTATTCATTAATTAACCTTAATTATTTAGCTAATTAAATCTTAATCCTTAATTAATTTACTATTAATTATAAATTAATTAATGTTTAATTACTTAATTAATTAATTCTTAATCAATTAATTAATTAACTTCTTAATCACTAATTTATTAATCATTAATCATTTAATTAATTAGTTATTAATCACTTATGAATTAATCTTAAATTAATTAATAAATTAATTAATAATCTGTTAATTGTTATTTAATTTAATCCTTAATTATCCATTAAATCCGTGAGTAATTAATTAAATCTTAACCAATTAATTAACGTAAATTAATTAATTAATAAATTCCATACCTAATTACTAAATAATTAAAGTAAACTTTAATTTCAAAATTTAATTAACTTTCAAAACTAAACAATTTCATTCATCATTAAAAACTCTTACATCTTTATTCATTTCAATTCATTAAAACTAATTACCCTTTTTAAAAAAGTTAGATTTAAAAATGTAAAAATCCTTTCAAAATTTCAACAAATAAAATGTGATTTACTTTTGAAATAAAATATTTGACATATTATAAAGTAGTGAGAATATTAAATTTTAAGTTTAAACTTAAAACAAATTTTAGATTTAAAACAAGTTTTAAAGCTTGATTCATTTACTTAGTTTGACTCGACAAAACACAAGCCTAACACAACCCTATACTCCATCTCCCCTACCCTTCCTCATTCTTACCTGAACCCATCAAAACACACGAGCTACAACCCACCTTCTTCCATATACTACTACAGCCAACACCCCGAGTGCACACACGAAACACGAACCCAAGTACACGAGCGTTGCTTCAAGTGAAACCCACACGCACATGAACAAACACTACTGACACAGGCCACTGTCTCGTGCACATGCACGAAGCTCCGACGCCTCCACCGCCGCCGCCGACATCTCGTGCAAACCCCAAATCGATCCACGACCCAATCCTAAACCCCAAAACTCATCTGCCCAAGCTCGAACGAAAATTGGGTTGTTCGAACCCAAACTTGAACTGCAGTCGCCAGGAAAGAAACCCATCACCCACGGCAAGCCGACCACCATACGCCTCCAAAATCTGGCCATGCATTCGCACAACCCTAACACACCTCCACCCCAAACCAGTCCCAACTCGGTCAACTCCACGCTTCACAAAATCAAATTTCCCAAACTCAAAAAAAAAAAAAACAAAGAGCACAAACCCTACAAATCAAAATTCCAAATTCTATGTTGCATGATAAATTCAACCACTATTTTTCTAGTGTTAAGCAACATCTAACACAACTTCGATTCAAATTTCAAAGCCTATAAACAATCCAGTCATAAGAATTTGACAAAAGCCCCATTTTCAGTTAATCCCAAAATTCATCTTCAACTTTAAGTTAAAAATTCTGATTTCTGTCTTAAAATTCTTATTATGCATTGTAGATTTAGGATATAAATTTGATTCATTAAAATTCGAACATAATTAACATGATAAAAATATTTGTTTTTACTGCATAACTTACTTCCTGCAGTTTTTAACTGTTTCGTTGGCATATTTGTTTCTAACACTTAATTCATATTGAATCAAACCTCCACACTTGAAGATATCAACTCAGTATTACCTTGCTGTATTTAAATTTGAAGTTTGTTTAGAAATTTACTCTGAACTTGAATAAACAGAGGAGTTACAATTGCCTTTTAAACATGCACAGTAAAAAAAATTAAATCTGTAAACAAATACTTCACAAAATAAATGGCATGCAAGCATTTCAGAGCTAACATTCACATGCAACATTTTTTTTAGACTTAAATTTTGATTTAAAATCTACTCACTTGGTTACTGCTAAGACTTAAGCTTTTGGAAAAATATGAACTGCAGATTTCTTTCCTATTCTTGAAATTGCTTTATTAACTTTGATGATGCTTCAAAACTTGAATCAGTTAGTGATAAAACTTGAGATTGTTTCAGAAATTTGTTGATTGCAGGAGTCTATATTGCAGTTTTCAAAAGAAATTTGAAATGCAGATTTTATCATAGAAATTTCTTTGCAGGTTAGATTTTGGAAAGGAGTTTGAGTTTTGATCAATAATTGAAGCGAAGATTTTCAGGCTTGGAAATGAAGAGTGTAAAAATTTCTTGCTTATAAAAATGAAAAAGTATATTTTGAAGCATAAGAAAGATCTTTTTATAAAAATTTGTTTTATAAAATTTAAAGAAAATAAAACTTAAATTAAGACACTTGTCACTATATAGCTTAATTTTCAAACACATGTTATTAGTAGGATTTAAATGTTTAACAAGTGTTAATTCATGCAAAAAGAATTTTAAATGTTTTTCTTAATTGATTTTTCTTATTTGAATTCATTTTTAAATTCCTATAAAATCAATTTCCCTTAAAGAATGAATATAAAACAAATGTTATAACTTAAATAAAATCATGAGAATATTTCTTAAAATTCAAAGTAAAATTTAGAATAAAAATTAACATATTTTAAATCTTTTAATTTATCAATTCAAATTCAATTTAAGTTTTTTTTTTAAATTCAATTCAAAATCAAATCTGATAAGAGTACAATTTTAACACATTCATTACCCTTATATATGTATTAGTTTTAATTAGAATAAATGTATATTTACAATTCATTTATTTGCTGTTGAATAAAATAACAAATTTATCAATTTAAATTAGTTTATTATAAAGATTATCATATTTAAATTGGGTTTGAAATTCCAGGATATCACAGATGTCTTATGCTGGTATTCTGTTGTTATAATGTAAAGTCGGACTATGTTGTTTTGTTCTCGCAATCGACCAGGCATGTTGGTCGATCTACCTATATATTAATATTATTTTAATCGGCTATGTAGCTCCACGCTACACACCCGTTCTCTAAAAAAAAATCTATGTATGGTTCTGGAGATTCCTAAGTGGCCTGGAAGTGGGGTTGAATGAAACTCCTCTGGCAAATTGTTCTTACTCTCTATGGAAGTTAGGCATATGAGTATCCTTCCTTTGTAAAAATGTAACCCTTCTTTAAGTTTATATTTGCAAGAGTCTGCTGGTGTTTCTTTTATCTTTATGCCAACAGTCATATAGTAGGGATCATATTATGTCAGTTCTTTGATGTCTTGTAGCCAGTTATTTTGAACAGTTGAAATTGCTTGTCATTGCAAGTAGTGAGTATCTTGCTTGATCTCACTAATTCTTGATAAAGAGTTAGCCATTGTGTTTTCTTCCCGTGTTTCATACAACACTATGAAATCAAAAGCCAATAATTTATATAATCGTTTATGTTAGATGCGTGTCGTTACCCTTTGTTCAAGAAGGTATTTTAAACTATGATGATCTGTTTTTATTATGTACTTCCTTCCTTAGAGGTACTGGACCCACATCTTTGTTACCATAATGATAGCCAATAATTCTTTCTCATATGTAGACAAGTACAAATTCTTTCCTTAGAGTGCTTGGCTGAGGAAAACTAAGGGTTTACCCTCTTGCATTAGTACTACTCCTGTGCCATTACCAGAGGCATCACACTCAGGTATGAACTCTTTTGAAAAATCAGGCATTGCTAGAATTGGTGGTTTGGAGAGGCAATGCTTCAGTAGTTCAAATGCTTCCTATGCTTTGTCATTCTAAGTAAAAGAATTTTTCTTCAACATATCAGTAGGGGCTTTGCAATCAATCTACAACCTTTAACAAATCTTCTATAATATCCAAAAAACCTTAGAAATTCCCTTAAGGCTTTGATGGTGTGTGGTACGGGCCATTCACTATCAGCTTGAATTTTTAAGTAGTTCACCGCTATTCCTTTACTAGAAATGACATGTCCTAAATGATCTACCTTTTCCTGAGCAAATATGCATTTTGAGAGTTTCACCACTAACTGATTCCCTTGGAGAACCTACAAGATTAAGTGTAAGTGTTCTTGCCAACAAATACTGTAAATTAATATATCATCAAAGAACACCAGAATAAAATTCCTAAGATAAGCCTTGAAAATAGTATTCATGCAAGCTTGAAAAGTGCTAGGTGCATTAGTTAAGCCAAAAGGCATAACTAGGAACTCATATCCTTCACAAGTCTTGAATGCAGTTTTTGTATGTCATCTGGATGCATTGGTATTTGATGATAGCTTGCTGCTAAACCAAGTTTTGTGAAATATTATGCTCTTTTCAGTTCATCAAATAAATCTTCAATAAGAGGGATTAGAAATATGTTTTTTTACTATTACTTTATTTAATCCTCTATAATCAATGCACATTCTCCAACTTCCATCACTTCTTTTTACCATAACAACTGAAGAGGAGTAGGGACTATGCTATGTTTAATGATTCTTGCTTATAACATCTCTTCAATAATTTTTTCAATTTTGTTTTTATGGTGAAATGAGTGTCTATATGGCTTGAGGAAGATAGGTTTGGTTGATGGAAAAAGGGATTTTATGGTCAATTGGTCTTGGTGGTGGTAGCTTGTTTGGTTTTTGAAAAACCGAGGAAAATTTCTAAAATTTGAAGGATAGCTTTTGACATGGTTTGTTGGGGGATTTGGATGTGTTATGTGGGGAGTTTAGTTGAGGTTGGATTATGGACGGTAGTGCTTGTATAAGAAAGCACAACTTATTTTGGTTGATTTCCTTGTCCATTGCCCTTTCCTGATATAATTTTGTTTGTTGATGGTCTTATCCCTGGCTAGGATATGTTACTTCCTTCCTAACAAAACTTTAGTTGAAGCTTTTTGAAATTGAAAGTAACACCATCTAGTTAGCTTAGCTAGTGCACTCCTAGCATAATTTAACAGCCTTCTTAGGGTATAAGGAAAAGATCAATATGCATTTCCAAGCCATGACATTTGAATAGTGCTCCATTATATTTTCCGGAGCTTACTAGTTTTTCACCACTTACAATGTGACCTTGAAATTCGTTTGAGTTAGTTATTGGTAATCCCAATGTTTTTGCAAGATGATTATCGATAAAGTTATGAATTGAACTAGAATTTATTAGTGTAAGAACTTGAGGACCCATAATGTAACGACCCGTATTTTAACGATAGAATATTTAAATAATTTATTTAAATATTGAATCATTAATTTATTTAAAGGTCCCAAAATGTGATTTTTCCATACGATCGAATCCGGACTCAAAGCCACTTCCATTAAGTTCGGCCAACGCTGCGAATTAAAATAAGAATAAGTGTTGCTATATTTGGAGATCGGATGATCCAATGGTTGAAATGATCTCGAAATGCATGAAATTATCATCCCAGAGTGCTGGTTTGGATATCTATGAAATTTATACCATCGGGAGTGGAAAAATAAGGCTATGTAGCCGACGAGTTTCATTGCGATCGAGCGTCGTGTGATCATACGAGCTCGAAACGTACAATGATTTATTTGAGAATTCAAATAAATAAAATATTACCTAAATTGACACACCCTAACCCTCTCTCGCTATCTCATGTTTATTGTTACATTGCTAATGAAAGATACATGGCGGCCTCCCTATAAATCACTTCAAAAAATTAAATAAGTGGGTTCGCTCAACTAAAAATCATGAAACTTGGTCCATTGAATCATATAGAGGAGGGCTTTACGTCTATGGTGGTTTGGAGGCATGTGGCAGTGGATAACCGAGCTTGACTTTTTGGGTATCAAATTAGAGTTTCATTTTGGCGAAGCTAGAGGCGGATTCGGGTGAATCAGAGAGCGGCGTTGCGATTCTTATGCGATAGGAGTAGATGGCATTGATTTGAAATGATGTGGCATCTCCTAGCAAAAGGTGACATTTTGCTGTAGCACGCAAACCCTACAGGTTGCCATTTTTTAGAAGCAACCGAGTTTCTCCTCTTCGGGTGCATCGTAGAGCTCATGCGTAGCGTGGCACATTGGCAAAGACGGTACGACATTCTGTTGAGGGATAAAGGAGAAACCCGGGGCTTCACGGTTTGGGTTGATGTTCATAAACGTGCACGTCCAGGAGATGGGGAAGAAGATGTATTAACAGCTAATGAAGGTGATTAGTTATTATTTAAGTAAATTAACTATTTAATTATCCGAAATCGTATTTAATTCATATCTTTTGCGTATGGGGTCCGTTATGGATGCGATTTCTTGCTTGCGCTTATGATGGAGAGCTCTACAACCTGGCATTGGTTTGTTCAGCTTTGGTTGAGGTAAGCGATATTTTCTCTTACCATATTATAATTATTAGTATAGTATTAAAACGACATTTTGTGATGATTTCTAACTTTAAAACGTGATTTTTATTATACTTAAACCTACATCTTATTTTATTAAAGAATTATAAATGTTTTTAAAATGGTTTTAAATCGAATACCGCATTTTTTCTATTAACGAACTATTTTGACGATAGTGCTATACTTAGGCAATTTTTGATATTAATCCCACGTTGGTCGATTAAATGTATTATATATATGTTATTATAGATCTATGTAGGCTATTATAGATGTTTGTATGCTTGATTGTTAGTAGCATGTATGGTTGTTTTCTTTGTTCGGTTGAAAATGCCGATCAACAACGATATAATATTATAAAATATCCCATAGGATAAGATTTCATGCATAGAGTTTCAAACATGTCGATTGATCTGAAGATGGAAGAGGGATATAGAGATGTGCTTTTTATTTCATGATGGACGTCGGATGTTTTCATTTGATTTATACTTAACCATTTTTGGCTAAGTACATAACCAAAGTGGTCGTTGTCAACTACTCTAGAGTGGTCGATATCTACCACTATTGATGATGGTTGATTTGGCCATTTAGAGGTAAACGATAGAAAAGCTTCGAATAACAAGATGTGATGGAGCATTCATTCATTTATTCGACATTTGATTTGATGTTATGACTCTTTGACAAGCAGTTTTGGCGTTGAAGCAAGGATACAATGCTTCATCGTGATGACTTCATGATTCGATGATGATGATTCGTGAAGGAAAATGATGGCTTCGCTGATGGATAGTTGTAGTTTGAGATGTAGTGCAGCAGACTACGAGTCATATTGAGGGTACTGTTGGAGGAGGGATGGAGGACGTATGATAAGATTCTTTGACTAATGATGGTTGTCAAGAGTAGTTTCCAACCGTGATGACTTCATGATAGGAGTCGTAAAGACTATTCTAGGATGGGCTCTGCTAGTGATGATGTGTGCAAAAGGATTATTGATACTTGAGATGATGGACTACACTGGTGAGATATGGCTATATGAGGATGTGGTCAGAATTCGTTGATGTTAGGACCTGATCTGCCCACACCTCATAGTCCCTTGACGTTTGGACCTGGGTAGAGTTATATTTTATAGTCCATTGACATGAGAACATAGTGATGATATGGTAGAGTTCATTGATGTTTGAACCTGTCTATGCCCTAATGGATCGAGGGGCGGTTGACATTAAGTAGTCCTTTATGACGAGATGGAGTATGTGAGTATCATATATCTAATGCAATGAGTGAGTGAATGTGAGGATGGATGATGGATGTCATGTTTGATTGATAGTTATCATCCTTGGGATGTGACCTAAGGCTGATATCATCGATGTAGATATCTAGACGCCCATTAGTACTTTAATGTATAGTACACTCATGATGACTATGATATAGAGAGCATATATCCTATGTTATATACTAACTCCTTGGATGCAGGAAAATGTCAGGTATGATTCTCCATGCCCTGTTCCATATACTATATCGAATTTTATAGTGTTTAGAGATTATTTATCACTTGCACCAAACTGTTGTCTCACTCGAGGTTTTATTCTTTGCTTCTTATTACCTTGGTTACTCTTAAATGAGTAGACTAGAAAGCAGGTGTAAATAGTACATGGAGTTCTGCAGATGGATTAACATGAGGCAAGGCTTTCTCATACTTATATTTTGGGCTTATTACTATTTATTCCACCATGTAACACTATGGAGCCTTGATAGTGTTTGACTTACTATTATTAGAGACAATTTATCAGTTGAGTTTAGTTATCATTTGCATAAACTTTATTACTGTTTTGTATAACTGTATGAGCTTGTGTATTCTGATTCTGTGATGTAGTTACTGCTATCTCATCTGTTTTATATATGTGATGACTATTACATTTTTCTAATATGCTATGAGATATACAACAGGTTATGTGATTATATGATGTCTTTTTTCTCTTTTCTTATTTTCTATCCCTCTTCGTTATTTTTATTTCTTTCCCTTGACAATCGTCCTACGCTAGCCAGATGCTCCAGCAGTGCACAATTCAGTTATATAAGCATGGAGGTGCAAGGCGGTCGTCTCATTTGGCATCAGAGTTCAGGTTACGTGATTAACTTGAGTTGATACCATGATCCAATAGAGATAGGGTAGGGTTTGTCACCTAGACTGGGTCTAGAGTATACATATATACGAGATAGTGTGTATTTGTTATATATTTTGGTTTTTAAAACTATATAGTAGTATATATAGTATATAAATTATATTGCAAGCACTATTGATGTTGTTTTCTCTATAAGTGACTAATCATCTGACATACAAGAAATGTTGCTATTGACTCCATCTTTGGGGCTGAGGAGTGGGTAGGACCGGGGTCACTAACCATGATTTGAAGAATATGTTTGATCAGAAGGTGCGAAACATTATTTTTGAATGCCCAAGTTGCTCCAAATAATTATGGTGCTTTAGTGCAAATGCCTAGAGCGACTTTGTCGAGCTGTATAAAGACTATGTGAGATTAAGATATAGACCATTCCATGAAATGAAGTCCGCTATGAGGATGTAAGACGGGATTGATAATTGCATGAGGATCTTCGATGAATTAGACTTAGATGATGCAATGAGGTAGATGTTGACCTTTAGATAACTCCAGGGTCAAACTTGGACTAGTGGAGTGCCCTTATAGCTTCGATTTCCCACCTTACTTGGGATTAGTTCATAGTTCGCTTTGAAGGAAATTTATCTTCACAAAAGTCGATCTTTTTTAGGAAGTTTTCCAACTTGAAGTTAGGTGATATATCTATGTCAAAGTATATGGCCGAATCTGATTTGCTGTTGAAGTACGGTCTATCTTTCATCGATACACTACTCAGAAAGAATGAAAAGTTCACATTGGGTTGAGTAATCATTTGGGAAGCGATTGATTGGTCATACTGAAGAGAGCTTCAAGAAGTTGATCGAGAAGGCATTGTGACATGAGAGCGTGTACCCTGTATAAAAGGATTGTCCCGAACCAAATAAGCGGGGACAAACAATGAAGACATATGCATTGAATGTATTTCATCAAGTGCTCCGTTGGTGAAAGAGAGGCAAAAGGGCATTGCTATCTAGGGTATACTTTCCATTTATAGTGTTCCATATGTGTTTTATTCGATATCAAGGTTTCACATTCCTTCATATTTAGTGATTTGTAGATAGATTGAGATTGAGACCCAAAATTGTTGACCGACCTTTAAATTATGGCGAACCTTTTTGGGGGCTTAACCAGCCTGTGCATGGTTTGTCAAGAGTTTTCCTTATCAAGACATGGATGTTTCTCTATTTGTTTATTATTGATTTGTTTTGGGTTAATTTTGTTCAGTATTATGGTTTTAGAATTGATTGGTTGAAGGGGTACGGAATAGTGGTGGATTGTGAGAGACCATTGGTGACGATAGGGATTAACGATGAGTGGAAGGTAGTGTTCGGCTATCCACCTTATGATGAGGTGATGGTTGGCTTTCTATATTTGCTCGATACCCCACACAATGATTTGTCATTTGTGCTTATAGGTAGAGAGTGTTTGGACACATTCGATGAGGTGATTGGATTACCACCATATAGAGATTAAGTCCTGTATTGATCTGGTTAGAGGTGCTAGACTAGTAGTTATGCCTTTAAGGCATAAGATGTCCAAAGAGCATAGGAAATTAGAGGTGCGAGCGAATGACCTATTGAGGCGAGGGTTCATTCGTAGGAGCACATTTGAGCGGGATGTTATATTATTCGCCATTAATGCGGATGACTCTTTGAGACTGTATGTCAACTACTGTAAGCTGAGTGAGATGATGAACAAGTATCTATTTCCACTTATTGTTGGCTTGTTCGCTCAGCTCTATGGCATGAATATGTTCTCTCAGTTGGACCTTGTGATGGGTTTCATCCGATGAGGTTTTCTAGAGAGATTGTGTCGACCACAGCATTTCGTATGCTACCTTGATTTATGATTGGCTGGTTATACCATTCGGGCTAACCAATTCGTTGGCATGTTTACCGATTTCTTGAACCATGTTTCGAGGGATCACTTGAGTAAGTTCATGCTTGTGGTCACTGATGATACTTTCATCTACTCATGGAAGAAAGAGGAGCACAAGACACGCTTGATGATTGTGCTCGAGGTGTTGAGAAAATATCGATTAATGAAATCTTCAAGGTATCACTTCTAGAGGAAGGAAGTGAGATGCTTGAGTCATTTTGGTTCAAAGCTGGACATTGTTATGGATCCTACAACTTATGACAGTCCAAGATTAGAATTGACCCAAGAGTGTTACAGAGTAGAAGTTTCCTTGGATTGGTGAGATGTTATATATGCTTTACTAAGGACTTCTCAAAGGTAGTGACACCGTCGACCGACATGGCGAGGGGGACTAGACTTTTTATTTGGGATGCATGGTGTGGACATGCATTAATAGTTTGACAGAGAGGTTGAGAAGTACACCAGTGTTAGTCATTTCAAGTGGGAATGAGGAGTCGATAGTACTCACATATGATTGTGGTACTTGATTGGGTGTAGTATTGATGTAGAAATGTAAGGTTATCACATATGCCAATCGACAATGGAAACTATATGAAATGACATATCCAATTCATGATTGAAGTTGACAGCGATAGTATTTTCTTTGAGGATTTGGAGGCAATAACTATTAGGATAAGGATTCGATTTATTCATTGATTTTACAACATTGAAGTATCTCGACAAGGATGTTAATCTTGGCCAACATCGATGGTTAGAGTTCTTAGACTCCTACGACTTTGACATTTCCTATACGTCCATAAAGGAAATGCATTTGTTGATGTTTTGAGTGGAAGGCATACAAGTTTGGAAGCGATATTCCTAAAGCGGACATTGCTTGAGTTTATTGTTGGTTATGACTTTAGAACTCGATGTAGCTACGGCCAAAGATGATGGCTAGTTTGACTATCAGACCTACTTTGATATAGCGGATAGGTACTCATTGGAGACGTGAAGCTAGACTAGCGGAGATCATGACTAAATTAGTGGAACAAGCAGTGCCTGTAGAGGTGATGAAGTGCAGAACACGACCAAGACGGTTGGTTCCGCCAGGATGAGATATTGTATATTTCCAATGTCGTTGGATTGAGGGATGAGGTGCTACAAGAGTGATCTTATTCAAGATTGAATATATATCCCGATGATCATAAAATGCACCGTGATGTGAGGAAGACATTTTATTAGGAAGGGATGAAGAAGGATGTCGGGCATTCATTTCGAAACGAATGGATTGTCAGCTAGTAAATGCAGAATAGAAGAATTCAAGTGGTTGCTATAACCTCTTGAGATTCCCGAGTGGGAATAGGAATAGATATAGATGGACTTCATCTATGGAATGTCGAACACTAGAGAATACGTTAGCATTTGAGTCATAATCAGTAGATTGACGAAGAGTGTTCAATTTATATTCTTTAAGTCCATTAAAAGGGCATCCAAATCAGTCGAGTTATATGTGGAATGGATAGTATGATTCCATTATGTGCCAAGAGCATTGCAAGGGCCAAATTGTTCATTAGTGGGTTTGGAGGAACTTACAAGAGGCATTTGAAAATTCAGCACCAAATCAATTAGATGACATCGAGACTGAATTAGAGACTTCGAGACCCGATAGATGTGATACGAAGCAGGTTAGAAGGAAGGCAATGGAGTTGTAAAGGTTTAGTAGAATGAAAGCGAAGGCTATGGCATATGAGAGATCGATGAGAGCATGAGGACCTCTTGTCAGGAGCTCTTCACTAGGTGAGATTTCATTTTTCACTAGCTTCCATATTCGGCATATCATATTTGATGTCTTATAGTAGATAGTTAAGTGTCATGCATTTTAAGATTGGCATGGATTTTACTTTTTAATGGTTAATCTTATATATGCCAATTTGATGTTTGATTGTTGACATTTGATATGATAACTTATGCTTGTATGGTTGTTAGGCATGCTGGATAGTTATGATTTGACATGACATGTTTATTTGAGATGATTGCCATATATATGATTTAGTAGGCTTAAATTACATGATGATGTTACATTTGTGTTTAATCCTCTTTGTTGAGTACATATCCAGGTATATGGAAGCAAGTATTGGTTATTTGGATAATTACTCGCTTTTATTCGCATCTAAATGGTATGTTTTGCTATAAAAGCGATACATAACATCTGTAGTGTAGATTTAGGTACATATGCTTGGTTATCCTCGAAAATGAGATGCCTCGGATATGATATGTGTATATATGTCTATGTTGTATTGGGAACTTTCCCAGACCTAGCCGTGTATAGAAGGTGCTGTCGAATTTTTCCAAAACATAAGGGGCTTTGAAAGCCTTTGAAAGTGATATAGTTTTAACAAAAAGTATTGATGTAAATTATTATAACAACTGGGTAACACTTATTAAATTAAAATGAGATTTTTCCAAAAATGAGTAAATAATAAATTTGTCCATAATATCACATCATCTGCTAAGTGTAGTGTGAACGTTAATGTTTGAGTAGTTCGACGTTAAGCACTGATCGAATTTACACCCAAGAGTCACACAACTGAAATGATGAATTCTCTTTAGACCAAATAATTTACTTAATTTATAATTGTAATAAATTAATTAAATAATTTAATATTTATGAAATATTAATTATGAATTTTGAACGTGATTTAAGAAATAAAATTATTGCGTATATTTATAAAAGTTATGAGTATATTGATCAATATGAGATATCGAAAACATAATATGTTAAATATGATTGTATATATTTAATTTAGGTTAAATAGGCTCACAACCCATGAGATTTGAAGAGGGTAGGCATTGGTCTGGAGAAAGATAGGAGGTGGCTACAACATGTATGATTAGGTTTTGAGATGCGTTGTTGAGATTATTGTTTTCTCTCTTATCTTATCCATATAAAGGCCAATCTTAAAACCCTAATTACAAGGCAATTCATTTTTGAGCTGCCACTTTCTTCTTCCTCTTCCTCATTTTAATGGCAACAAATTTCCTCTAAAATCATCCCTATAATTCTCAAATCCAATTCAGAATTAAAAATACTAATTTGCAGTAGAAGGTCTCCAATCGTGGATTAGCAACTTGATGGACTGTGAATTGTTCTTAGAAAAGAAATCATTGTTCAACGTGGATTCAAAGGTTTCATTAGGAGGTGCACTTTTATTTATTATCATTGTTTTGATTTTAAATTTATCATATAAAAGTTGATTTACATCAAAATCATCTGTTAGTATTCAGATCTGTTTATTATTTAGATTAGATGAATGGTTATATGCTTGTTGAAATATTTTATTTATTGATTTATTGTTGAGTTAATTGTCTGAAAAAAATTAATTTTAATTTATATTAATATATATGTATACACACACACACACACACACACATATATATATATCTGTGTGTGTGTGTATATATATATATATATTTAGATTAAATGTGTATAGATATGCAAATTATAAATATGTATAACTGTATATGTGTTTATATATCATATATATTTAATCTTAAAATTTTCTTATGATGATTTGTTCCTATTATCAATCATAAAATATAAAAATATTTAATTAAATATGTATATACATATTTTATTATTATTTAATGATTTCTTGAATTGTTCCTTATGAATAAAATAATTAATGGCTCATAATTTTAATTATATATTTTTTGTATTTTCTACATCATGTACTAAGATTACAGTAAAAGTTTTAGATTTTTTTAGAACAAATTTATTATTTTTAAAAATTAATTTACTTTTGGCCTGCAACTAATTGTTTAATTAAAAATATAATTTTAGTTGAGAAAATTCTATAAATTTTCTTAAGGCTTATTTATATTTGAAATCTTAAGAAATTTTCTATATTTTTATAATTTAATTTATTAATTTTTTGAATTGATTATTTTTTGAAATGCAATTAATTATTTAATTAAAAATATAATTTCAGTTGTGAAAATTCTAGAAATTTTTCATATGCCCAAAATTTGTCTATGATACCTTCATAATTTTGTTTAGAATTTCTCAACTTGATTTCCTATTTTTAAGGATTAATATTATTACATGCTATTATCAATTATTTAATAATAAATATTATTTTAGTAGTAAAAAATTCTATAAATTAATATCAAGTCCAAAACATATTTCCAGATTTTCTAAAATTTTAAAAACTTGTACTATTATCATATAATTATTTTACATTAAGTTCTTATGAAAGGAACTTTTTTATTCAATAAACTACACACATATACTTATATTAGCATTTTATTTTGACATATTTTATAAGAACATATTTGGAAAAATTATAGTACACACAAAATGAGCTAACGTGTTCGTTGCAATGTAAATCCCAACATCTATATATATGGGCACATTATACCCTTCATGAATTATGATGTTACACATGCGCATACATGCATATGTATGTATGTATGTATGTATATGATATATGTGTGTGTGCGCGCGGGCGTGTGTATGTATATATGTATATTTGTATAAATGAATTAAATAAATCTCAAACTAGAAATTGTACAGTTAGAATACATATGGACATAGTAATAAATATTACTATAACTAAATTATTAATAATAACATTTAATGAATCAATCAAATCAAATTAGAGAGAAGAAAATGAAAGGTTTCTCTCTCCATTTAATATAATTAATGCTCTCAGTTAATTCTTATTCTAAGAAAAGAAATGAAAGGTTTCATTCCATATACATTAACACGTATAAATAAATGTTAGGTGTATTAATACACTATACATTTGAAATTAAATTTATTTGAACTTCCTTTTAACTATTTTAATTAGAATATAATATTTTATTTAAACTAAATTTAGAAAAGTTCTAAATGAAATTTAGACTTCGTAGTTCCATTAAAGATCCAAAATGGTAAAAATATTATATATTTAAAATTCACTTATTTCTCCCGCTATGGGCTAGCTCAGCTCCTTCAATTATAAAACTGTAGTACTTCTTCTCTTAAGTGGAATGCACACATCTGAACCCATCCATTTTATGGAACTTTGTAACGACCCAAAAAATTTCGATGTTTAAATTTTGTTAATTTAATAATATTTTATGAGTTAATATTGAAAGAAATAAAATGCTGTAATTTAATAATGGAATAATAACTAAATTAAAGTGAAACAATGTTAATACAAGTTAATTATCAACAATCTTAATGAAATTCCAATTCATTGTATTTAAACATGCTATGCTTGGTTAAAAAGAAAATTAATAAGTAATTAATGTAAACATTTAATTATTGTATAAAATAGATAGTTAAGGGTAATTGAATAAGATCAGTATTGTATAAGGGATTATAATATGTGTTGTATAAATGTGTGCATTGATTATAGTGGGATGTAAAAGATAAAGAATAAATTTACAAATGTTATAAAATGTATAATGGTGACAACTATTGTTCGTTACCAATGTATTTAATCGATAGCAATTAAATGTAATTAAGCATTACCTATGTAAGTTAAGATAATAACTGGAAAATTTTGAACGTAAAATCAATAGAAACGTTAATTATATTCCTAAATGGCAATTTATTTAATAAAAAAAATAAAAAAAAATGAAATCAATATAAATAAATGAATTGGAATATTAAGTGTGTATAAGTGACTAAACCTCAGCATAATGGAAATAAAATAGTTAACACAAATAAAATATGAAATTAGAATTATATAGATGATTTGAACATTTGTTAAATGTAATTAAAAGTTAAGGGTAACAATGGTTATAAGTTACCTATTTATTTAGTTCATAAAATTTGTTTTACTTAATTTGTGCAACTAATGTAGATTAAATTTGTAATCGAAGAATGTTAATTCAATAGGATGTAACCAATGAAAATTTTAATCATAATATGACTATTGATTTAAATAAAAATGGAAATCATGTTTGATCAATTTATTGCAGTTCATATTATGATAAATGGATATATTGCAATTGAACGTAAATAAATTTTACATTAATATGGAATAAGACAATAATTGTAGTGTCAACATAATAAAAGGTATAGAAATGTAAACTTTATTTACAAGGCAATGATTTATGAAATAAAAAAATAGAAACCTATGTTAATAATTTCATAAGGTATTGTTGATTTAATAGTAGGAGTGTAAATCAAAAAGAACAAAAATGAATAAGTTTAGTAAAGGAGCAAACATATGTTTATTAGCTGAAAGATTGATTGTAGAGATGAGTAACTATTATTTAGTGAGAAATGTGTAATTACTATTTGTATCCAATAACTTAAATATGTTTAAGTTACTATTAGATAGGAAAAATTGTTTAATTCTCATTACATTCATTTAGTCCATTTTGAAATTTAATCAACTGAAATGAATGTAATTGAAAATTTCTAATTAATAGGAGAGAGAATACTAATTGTAAATTAATAGGTGTAATTAAAAGCAGCTTATGTTTTGTGAAAATAAGGAAAGTTTGATTTAATAAAAAGAACATTTACATCAAATAAATGAATGTTTCATTTATGAATGTAGGTCTAAGTTCATTAAAATATAGAATAGAATGATTGATTTTAAAAAAAAGAAATATATGTTTACTTGAACTGTGTTTTAGCTTACAGATTGATTACAAGAATAGAAAAAATAATATATTTCAGTAAGTTATTTATTACTCTTGTGTATAAACAATTTTTCTATTTTTTTCATGCATTTTAGTTGTCTGTTTTAAAATTTAACTTTGTAAGTGATTGCAATTAATGTAGTTCAAATGTTTCAACTAAAAGGAAAAAAACGGTGATTGCAATTAATAGATTTAACAAAAAAATGCACGTTTTGTGTTAAACAAAATTTAATGCTGGTTTACTACATATATGTTTATACCTAAATTCAAACTTATGTTTTAGATCAAAATTTAATGCTAGTTTATATTGAAATCTCATACGTTGTTAAATTAAAAATTAATAGGAGATGATAAAGGGGGTAAAATAAATTTACACTTGACTATTTCCTTTCCAATTAGACTTTATTAGATTTTATTGCAACATAACTTACCTTTCCATCTTCACTTTTATAATTTGCTCTTACATTCATCCTCCTTATGTGGATTATTTTCATACCTTTTATTTATGAATGTAAACTATAAGTGGCGATAAAGACGTACATATTTATTATACACCTGCTTATATTACCTTGTTTATGCTATCATATTTTGGAATGTATGTTAATGCATTCCTTGTAAAACATTCAATCGAAATGTTAACATGTTGTTTAATTTCCAATCTAATCACAAAGAGGGAGAAATGAAGATTTCTTAATGCTGCATATTCTTTTAATTTATGACACAAATTTGGATGGAGAATTTATTTTCATTTATTGTGTGTTAATTAAATCTTTAAAAGATGTTAATTTCGGTATGTTTAGGGTTAACAAAATTTATTAAGTAAACGATTGTTTTGAAATTTGAATTTTAAAAGTTTGTTCATATTTACTTTATTTCTTTCCATTCATTTTCCAACTTCATTTTCTGAAACGTCATTTCGTTTATTTCTAATTAATAGCGGTCTCTCTTTTCAAATCTATTTGACCCTAAGCCTAACTCTAACCTTATAAATAAGATATGACGCAAATGAAACCACAGCCTCCATTCTAATCTTCTTCTTCTTTTTCCTTTTCTTTTTTTTCTTCAAATCTCCTTATTATCTCTCATTTTAATTTTTCCTTCCTCTTCAAATATTCTTCTTCTTCAAATTTTCTTCTATTTCAAACTTTCTTCTTTTTTTCAAATCTAGATCTTCTCTTCCATTTTCAGTTCTTATTTTAATCCTTTTCTTTTTCAAATCTTCTTTTTCAAATCTTTTTTTTCCAAACCTTTAAAAAATACATCCATTCATATAATAAGAAGGAAAATTAAAGTAAATCGAAATAAAAGAAAAATTACAAGCTAGCAATCAAGAAGAAGCATACGCGTTTTTCACGTGGGAAGAGTGGATGTGGCGCGGTATTTTATTTTTGTTTAATTTATTTTTGTAAATCTCGATTTCAATTAGTTCTAATAATCATAATTCATACATACGAACTCCGTTTCACGCGCGGTTTTCTCCGCTAGGTTCGTGTTGAGATCCCGGACACTTTGACGCTGGTTTGGATAAATTTGGAGATGATCAAATTTTTGGGTTTAAATTGGATTTAAATTCAATTTAAATTCAAAAGGTGAGTGTTTTAACCCACTCACAACTTCTAAAATTTCTTATGTTTGTTAAATTGATTTATGATATAAGTAGAAATTCATTTATGACTGTTTGGCATATTTTATTCATCATATCAGTTAGATTGCATTTATTTAAATTAAATTGTTATTTAGTTTTATTATTGCATATAAATTGACAGTTAAATTTATTTATGTTTGCATATAAACTGCTAGTTAAATAGTTATTAATTTATTTTTTTGAATATAAACTGTTCGTTGATACCTGTTATATTTTATATGCTCTATTGTTGTTTGTTTAAATTGATGATGATTTCAATAAATTGGTTGATGATTGATATTGGATGAATGGATGATGTGTTCTATATTATATAAACTGCAAGTTATTATGCATTTTCATTTCATTCGGGATTGCGGTTTGAAACGATATACAACCGCATTTTTATTTTTAAATTACGGATTGAAATGATAAATATTCGTATTACTTGACCATAGGATAGAAAATTTTATACAGACACCGTCGGTATATATATAATTATTTTGATAATGATTTCTATGGTTTGGATAGGATACGGTTTATTAAATTTTGATATTTTATAAATATTATTTTATATATATATATAGTTAAATTTTGAATTTAAGCTACGTATAAATCTGTTGAATATAAATAAATAAGTTGAATAATGGAGTTTGATAATTTATATTATATGATTAAGTACAGGTTTAAAATATTATATATATATAGAGAGTTCTAATGATTCAAATCAATTAAGATTGGAAGATAAATTGGAAATTTATTTGGAATTGGGCTTATTTAAAAATTAAACTCCGTAAGTTGATGTAAACTTATTAAAATTGGAAATTTTAAAGGTATGATATTTATAACTGGAATTTTATTCAAGATAAATTAAATGAATATTTCTAGTATAAATAAAGTGAAGGAAATATTTAATTGTTAGAAATTTGAGTTTTATTTATGGATTATTTTTGTGAATGTTTCAAATTAAATAATAGGACCATAAATTGTTAAACAGGATTTCCAACCTTAGTTTGAAAATTTTAAATACTCGAAGTTTGAATATATTGAAATCGAAGTGTTTTATTGAAACTAAAAGTGAATCTAAATTTAATTGGTTTAGACTTAAAATTTTAAATGAATAAAATTGTGAAGTCGCGGAAATTATTTTATAAAGTAATTTTAAATTCAAACTATTTTATTCTTTATACTGTTTGAATATCCAAACCATTCAAGTTTTAGAAGTATGGTCTTAAAGCTATGAATTTCGAAGTATTATGTTTTGAAAGTTATAATTCAAATGTTTGGTTTCCAGATATTATAAATTTTAAAACAGTATGATTTTGGAAAAAAAAATTGAAAGAAATGATATTATTGATTTGGGATTTATAAAAATAATATCAAATGAGTTGTTTTGGAAATGGAAATGATATCGTATTTATGGGTTTTGAAATGGATAATTATATTCTGGTTCTATAGTATAAACTATTTTTAAAGGCCGTGGTGTTATAATAACGTTTGGTTGTTGAAGAGACCGGGATCGGAAGTTGTCATACTCTCTTCCAACTCCGAAAACCACTTTAACAACCGTGTACGTGGTGAGATTCCAGAATGAAGTAGGTTGGTGGCGACGTTTCCTTTAAGGTAAATACGTGGACCCAATTCCCATGGGTTGGCATAAGGTGGCTAAAACAGGAGCGATCGACGGGTTAATACGGTAGCACCTTTGATCAGACACTTCCCTTTGATACTATACTCTGATTTTTGATTTCTTTGATTTGGGGGAGTTTGTCCGAGGTGGGCGGTAGCTGCGCGCTACCACCGACCCAGAAGCGTAATTGGTATATCTACCCTGGCATTGTCTAGTTGTGTCGTGTCACCTACCCTATCGCGCCTTGTACGAGTGTGAATTTCTCCCGTAGCCCGTGTGGTATCCTCTGGTGGCTTCTCGATCAGGAGGGACTATGATATTGGATGGACAACTGGGACTATTACGTGTTAAGGGCTATATGGGTAACCCCTTAATGCTAAGAAAAAAGTAAGTTTATTTTACAATTAGACACTATTATAATAGCGCAATATACTACATAGTAAATAGTTTAACGGATCCTTAGGAGATGCAAATCCCGAACATCTCTTGAGTTGCTGCACTCATATTTATTTCTGTTAATTTAATTTACATAAGATCTTTTAGTTCTGACTCGAGTGTTTTGTCTTTTCAATTCGCTCGAGTCAGTCCGAGCATTTCAGGATTTGAAGATTTAGCTCTGGAGGACGAAGACGAAGATTTGTATTACTATCATCTACTATATTATTCCACTACACCATTTAATTCCGCTGCATTGATATTTATTGGCATGTGAACTCTGATATTTATTGTATAAAGAAGAAGCAAATGTTTTGTAAACAGTTTTATGAACTATATATTGATTATTATATTTTATCCTTCCACTGTGAAATTCTGTTTTATTTTATTTCTTCTCTGTTTTTCTTATTTACCCCATAACAATCCGTCCTTCCGTATGGTTTGAATTGGCACGTGTGTCGATTTAAAATGTGCAAAAAGGTGGGATGTTACAAACTTCATGGTATAATAGAACTTATTCAACTTGTTTGAACCAGGCTAAGACATTCCCTTTACCGGTGTAACTAGAAAATTCTAGTTTAAGGGTTTTATGTTGTAATGGTTTTGGTAAGTGAAAGGTTTTGGTCTTATTAATCCAGTATGAATTTGAATCTGGGATTTGAATACAATTTGGGGGATGGTTCGAGATTCTGTCTAGAATGCCGGAATCCCAGCTGTTCTGGTCCGGTTTTGTGCTGACCGAAGTGGAATTTATTTCAAAATCCATTTTTGGTGATCGGTGTAAAAGAAAAAGAATCTATTTTACTACATTGTTGACGAGATTTAGCTGCAAGAGAAGTTGAAGATTTGAGCATCGAGCTAAGACTTTTTGAGATATGTTGATTTTAGGGTTACATCGAGCAAGATAAATTATATATTCGAGCTTGAGCTTGAAGAAGGAAAATACCAAGCATACGTACGAGCTTGAAGCGGGAAAATATCGAGCATAGGTGAAGAGAGAGTGAAGGAGGGAGAAGGAGATAAATGGAGAAGGGAAACTGAGTATGAGGAAGGCGGCTGTGTTGAGAACGTTGATTTCATGGTTATAGTTACGATTTTGGAGTTACAGCACCATAGAAGATTTACTTAAGGTCTTTCTTATTGGGCTTTGCTTTGTTTATTTCATTCGATTTCAATCCAGAAATTAAAAGGATACTTCTAACCTAATTAAATTATAGTTATAATTGTATAAATTTATTTTATTGACATATTAACATACATAAAGATTTTAAAATGCTATGGAATCCGAAACCGGAATTAAATGGAGTACCCAAAATTTTCAAAAAGAAACTGAAAATTCAAAAATTTATAGTGAGCGGAATGGAATTGGAACCGAAATTTTGAACCTTGGTTTGAAGGTAAGGTGTTTAAAAGTGTGGATGGGCTTGTTCGCATAGGCTTTAAGTATATGGTGGGATGGGTAGTAGTGGTGAAGGGTGCAAATGATGGTTGGGTATTTGCTATGGGCAGTATGCCTGAAGCTTGTGAGTTGAGAAGTCAATGTTGCATGGAATGTGGATGTCGGTGGTCTGGTTATGGTTGTGTTTTGTGATAGTATTTTAGTTGTGAGATCTGATTGTGATAGTTGGATTGATGGTGATGGTGGAGTTATGGTTGTGATAATAGTAATTGATGCATATGAATCAATGTGTGATTGTTCAGATGTGTTGAGTTTAGTTAGAAGCATTTGAAATGATACGTTTATATTTAAGATATCAAACTTGATACCTTGTATAGCTTGTGCAACTGAATGCTTGAAATTTGTTTGTTTATGCTTCCATTCTCATTCAGTGCTGCTATTTATGTTTGTTGTAGGTCCAGATCTGGTTCATGATCCTGTTCAGCTTGATCCAAGTTCGCATTTGAATCACATATCAAATGTTGAGTTTTAGCAGGGTTTTTGTGGTGGGACTTGGTCATGATGTGCTGTTAGGGAAGAAGGAGATTAAGAATTGAAGAAGAGTGCAAGATCAGAGGAGAAAATAAGAGTAGCAGCAAGGGGACTAAGATGACTTCATGAGAGAAGAAGGAGAAACTTAATTCATTCATAAAAAATAGCAAAATCTGTTAGAAGAGAGATGTTAGGATTTCAATATAGTTTAGGCTAGATTAATCATGAAACCCTAGATCTAAATAGGTGACCGATATTGATTTGATTGAGAAGAAACCAAAGGAAATAAAAAAAAATTAGCGGAAGACATACCTGAATTCATAGTTGCTGATTGGAAACTAAATTGATTTGATTCTCCATATTAACACAAGCCCTAGAACTTATATTAGATCTGAATCTATAGTTGCTGCTTTCATAAAATGATTAAGAGAAAGAGATAGATCTAAGAGGTAAGAGTTGAATCTGATCTTCCAAATTGACATAAATCCTAGATCTGAATTATTTTCATTGAAGAGATTAGGAGAATAACTGGATATTATGTAATTTGGAGACCATAACCCCTTATTTATAATGTTAGCGTTTTCTAAATTGACCCTTTAACAAAGTAGAGTTGCCCCAGTATCCACACATTAATACCATGACAATTATACATGTAAGTCTTTTAACTTTAATTCATAATTTGATCACTTTAATTAGGCTTTACACCAAAATAGCATGTCACGTTTACTTTACATATGTGGCCCATATATTGACATTTTCCAACAATCTCCCCCTGGGCCATATATGTAATAACCTTATAAATGTGTTTAACTTTATAAGCTCCAAAATTTGCTATTTATAACATAAGATGTTTCTGAAACAAACTCGTCCGTTAACTATGCTGACAAAGGATCAAGGTGGCTTTCGTTACATTCAGTGTAACTAAACCAATCAATGGTCACATATACCAACACAATCAAACGACATAGATTAATCATGGATGTGTAGCATGGAAATTACATGAGATGTGATCTACGCATATCTATTTCCAACTGGTCCTACTTTAGTGAGATCAAAACGTTCAATATTTGAACAACCTAGAGTGCAAACAAAACTTTATAACTTTATTTCTAATAAAAAAAGAAATTGATATGTATTTATAACCAAAGTATAGAGAAATGTGTCATATGACGGTACGAAATGCAAACTCCCCCTAAACCAAAATATTCCTACACAAAAGTTACACCAATTGAACAAGATGCTCATGAAAGACCTTGGGTGATAATCCTTTTGTAAGCGGATCCACCATAGTGGAGTTTGTCACAGTATGTTCTATGAATTACAATCTATTTTGCACTCTCCTCTTATTGGAAAATAATATGTTGTTTATTGTTACAATATTACTTTCAATTTCTTTATTTAGTAGTCCATTATTTTATGACAAAATTATACAATTATTTTCCATCGTTGGATGCTCCATAACGGAAAATAGCAAAGAAGGCTATAAGTATTTGCATGACAGCTTTTCTCATATAGCTTCATCGAAAAAAATAACAATAAAAGTAATATAATTGTTATCTGAAGTGGATTTTTTTTACTCTTAACATCCAAAATATTCGGACAATAATGCCTTTTGATCTCTAACCAATCCATCTTGAGCATATAATCCTTTGTTTCTTAAAGATATCTTGTAACCATTTCGGTTACTAATAATTGATCCACTTTTAATGTCAGTAAGATATCTGCCAAATAATACACGCAATATCCATATGTGTATATGCTTTAGCATGCATTAGACTCCACACCTCAAATGCATGAGGAATCTTTTACATTTCTTTCGCTTCAAGGATGTTCTTATATTACTATATGAGATAACATCTATCTATTTTGGCAAAAGAGAATTGATTTGCAGTTTGCATACCACCTAGCCCTTTTGTGATAATCCAAATAGCACTCCATGAATAATAATAGTGTATTTGAATCCCGAATACAAAAGGGTAATCCATAAGTGGTTTTCTTAAGTTGTTTCATTAATGTCCCTATTGAGAAACGTGACTTTAACAACCTTCTGTGATTTATTAGAATCATAATCTACAACAAACTCTTTCAGTAAAACCAAAGAGAAAGTCTCTTTAAAAAAATAAAACATTGTTTTCCTTTTGAGTATAGTCTTTTCTATAATAAGCCTTGTATATTTTCACATTACCCACTTGAATCCCTTTTCTGTTTTGAATAGTTATTCATAATCAATGATCTTATTGTCATAAGGTGATGAGAAAGATCTCAAACATTGTTGTCCTTATAGATTTACATTTTATATTCATACCTTAAATCCACATTTCAAATAGTACCTTTTATGGATTGATATAAGTCCAAAGAATCATCTTCGCCAATCCAATGTTTATCTTTATGAAAAAATACTACATTGTCATCCAGAATACTACTTCTTCTTTTTCAAGTAGATTTCCTTAGTGGCCTTGCACTTTGAGGTTGTTGAGTCTGTTTTCTTAAAACAATAACCTTAATTTAAAGAAAATTTTGCCCGACGTTGCCTTATTATGATTCTTAATTTACTTCTTTTTAATGAAAGGAAACAAGTCATATACATTATTCGAAGAAGTAACTGTAATTGAATCAAAGATAATGGTTCTCCTTAAAGACAATGAAACATACCTTAAATTTTCGTTTAGCATTGTCTTATTATGGTTCTTAATTTACTTCTTGTTAATGAAAGGAAACAAATCTTATACATTATCCGAAGAAGTAACTATAGTTGAATCGAAGATAATGATTCTCCTTTAAGACAATAATCTGTACTTTATTTCTCCCTCCTAAACTCAACATCCTCAAAAATTGTAGCATTTCCCACCTTTTAATTTTTCTTACTGTGGGTTTATGAAACTTGTAGCTTTTAAGTCACTTAGATTACTAATAAAGTATTTGCTATCTTTAGTGCCTCAATCTACAATTATTTAGTAAGCTGAAACAAATAATCATATAAATCACCGAATCAAAATTTGAGACTTCACTATAAAAGGTATTTAGCATAAGTAGATATTTATAAGCTATATTTTAAACATTAAGAGTTTTAATTCCAACAATGTTTGAATTTATTCATAAATCAATCTTATTATTTCTAAATGAACTATAATAACCCAATTTGTTCATATTAGAAATAGAAAACTAAAATCTATCTAAAGACAGCATAACAAAAATATCAAATAAATCCAAACAATATTACTAAAATCTCAATAATATCTTAAAAATATCTAGTAAACTTTACTTTATATATCAGTATATCTTATTAAAGAAAAACCTATAAATATATTTATATATTATTTCTTTTCTTCTAGATCCTTAGCGACTTTTTTATCTTTATGTATACATTTATTTACAATGCATCATATACATGGTTTTCTATCTTACCATGTTTCAATCTCTCTTCTTCTTACTACAATGTGAAATGAGCTCAATAAAGGTCATTTTATTCTTAGAAGAAAAAAAAATCTTAAAATTGTTATACTGTGAATAAAAAGAGTGCATGAAATAATAACAATAACTTGAGTGTCTTTAACTTTTGAAGCAATATTTTCCATATAGTACTTATTTATGTTTCCTTTATTTTGACTTTATGTAATCAAGCAATATAAAGTGTGCTTGTTTCTCCTTACCATTTTAACAAAACTCTTTTCATTCTCAATAAAGAACTCCTTAAAATTGGTTATCCCTGCAGATACCATGTCCTTGAAAGCTTCTGAAATATTTTACTTTATGATGTTTTGAATCTTTCTTTTTGAATTTCTCACCTTTGAATGTTCTTCATAATATTAGAAGAGCACTCAACCATAATATGAGTGGATGTGACCCTCCTAATTGCAAGAGCTAGATCCATGACGTTAAGAACAAACAACATGCTCTTTTGATAATCCTGTGAGTTAGTCCCAAACAAGATGAGAACATTAAAATTAGCAGACACTTTAGTCAAATTAGTTGAAAATTGAACAAAAATCAAGGATTGACCGTATATGCTCATATCCAATATCAACTACATTAAATTAAAATATTCAATAAATCTCTTCTCAAGATACCTAACACAACATTAATATTAAGTGTTTGGATAGTAATATTAACTGCAAGTGGTACTCTTGCTGTAATGATCAAATACTGACAATAAATCCAAGTTAAATAACAATCTTTCATTGGGCATATTTGTTATTCACTTGCGAAACCTTATAATTGTCACATATTTGTCATCACACATGTGTAAGTTATTCAGCCAAATATTAGTCTTCCTTTAGGCCTGCTAACATCCGCATGAATAAATACACAGAGACATCAAACATTTTTATGAACAACTAAAATAAGAGAGGTCACTTTGGTGACATGTTACTTCAATTAGCTCACTTGGAATGTAGAATATTTACAATTATTTCGCAAAGAGACACCAAAAATATGTTCGAATTTATATCTTAGTGTATGTACAATACTTCAAGTGCTAAAAAATACTCCCAAAATCATTTTAAGTCCATATGACACTTGAAAATCTAAAAATTATAACTATGGCACGACATGTTTTAATGTTGTAGTCTTTTACTTTAAATATGTGGTTACATTCAAGACATTTTCTAAATAAGTATGATACGAGATATCATAAATAAATCACATAACAAATGTCATGGATGAAAGCTAGAAAAATTATACATAAATGACACAGTAAATATCGTAATAAATAACATGAATGAATGTAGTAGCTCTAATGTATATCTGAACCACAATATAGCTATACAGAATGCTACTGTATCACTTTATCTTTATTTATTATTTGGATACTTAACTAAGGTCGGTAACCATGCATTTTGGCAAAATATAAAAACTAATGCTCTTTTTATTTTATGCTAACCAAAGCACGAAAATGAAACATGTTTTCAATAAGCATGGGTCAAACATGTAAAATATATGTAAATATTACGTATAAATGCATCAAATAATAAACCATATGTCTTTTTTTATTCCAAATACAGATATGCTGCATTGCTACATTTATTGCAACTGACACATTTACTACATATATGATAATAAATTAATTTATTTATTACTATAACAACCGCATTTAATGCAATTATGATATAGATAAATGCAATTGACCGTTAGGTGGTCCAAAATGTAAACTATTGTCATGTTGAAATTTATTTGAATAAAAACAAACATAAATACATTAAAGGAGCATACTTTATTTCCAATTATCCAAAATTCTGAAATAACCCAAATAACTTATATAAATATCCAAATTACTTAATAAAAAGTTAAGGTAAAATAACCATAGAACCAGATTTATATTTCTTGCATAAATGGTTCTGAATTATATATATTTGTTTATACCATTTATAAACATTAAAAAATGACTGTATATATCAGATCCAAAACATTCCTCACCATAAAATTCACAATTTATTTTTAAAACATACAATAATAAACATGTGAATGCTTTAACCAATATAAATCATTTTCAAATTTTAGAGAAAGTTGGATTATTTCTCACAATTTAATGATTTCAGAATTCTAATTGTTTCATAATAACATATAGGTCATTTAGATCTATCCATCTTTTACACCAAAACAATTTCATAAATTAGCATTTCAAGTTACAACAAAAAATTGATACTAAACCAAATCCAAAATCATCATCAAAAATTCCTTGATGCATAGATCAAGTAGATCTGAAACTTAAGTACAATTATTTCAAGACTTCTAAAAAAGCCCAATTCAAAACTTACTCATAATTAAAAAAACTCCCAATGAAATCAATGATGGGTGGCTTCGATACCACTTGTTGGGATTCCAATATACTTTAGGATAGATTAATCATGAAACCCTAGATCTGAGTAGGTGATCTATATTGATTTGATTGAGAAGAAATAAAACGAAAGTAAACAAATTAATGGAAGATGTGAGAAATGCGGAATACGGATCATAAGGCTAGGATTAACACTACAGGGGAAGGGGTGAATAGTGTTTTAAAGAATTACTAAATCTTTTTTTGTTAATTTGAACACAAATGTATGCAATATTCAGACACAGATATGATCACAGAATCAAAACACAAATGCAAAAATAAAGTTAAAGCTATAAAGGAAAGAACACACCGGATTTTATACTGGTTCGGCGTTACCCTACATCCAGTCCCGCACACTAGTACTAATTTCCTTTCAAAAGCAATTGTACAATTACACCCTCGATTTCAAGGCCACGAGGTACACCACTCCAGATTCACAATCCTCTGGGTAGAGATACTTGATTTCAGGGGCAACAAGTTCACCCAATTGATTTCCAAGGCTACAATCACACCTTTTCTCACTTGATTGATTTCCAAGGCTACAATCACACCTTTTCTCGCTAAATTGATTACAAAGAAGTCTATAACTCTAAATAGCACTAAGATCTTGTTGAGATAGTGATAGAAAATCAAACCAGAAATAATCTAGTTAGACTCAATGTTGATTTCGGCAGAGTAATGGTAAGAATGTGTACAAAGAAATGTGGAAGAAGAAGAGGAGTGAAAATTAGAAAAATATGAATAAAAATTCATTCAAAACCACCCTTATTTATAGTAGAACAACAGCCATGTCCATTCGTGAAAGGATATGATGAATATACACTCCCTTTGAAATTCAAAATTTTGAAATAAACTGCTACCATATCGAGATGGGGTACTTGAGGATGTCGACATGCCAAAGGAAATTTTGGTGATTTGTTTTTCTTTGAAAATAACTTCTATCTTATATTAAAACTATTTTAAACTTTATAAATATACATAACTATAGTTAAAATACATAAAATATAGAGAATAATATTTTGGTATATATAAAATTTTACTATAATTTTATATTTAAATCTAAGTATAAGTTTTAAAAGTTAAATATATTATTATTAGAAGATAGTTTAAAAACCAATGATAATTTGATTTTGAAAATAAAGATTATTTTGAGGCTAAAAGAATTAAAACCAGGATGGATGTTCTTGATTCTTTTAAAAGGAAGATTTTGAAATCATTTTGAAAACAAGATATAATTTTGTAAAACATTTGAATAAAAGTTAGTGGATACAAAACAATGTTCCACTAGATTTTTCGTAGGTTCCATCCTACTTAGGGTTCCACCCCTTTAACGGGCTCGAAGTGGATTCCATTCCACGAATAAATTGGATTTTAAGATGCCAGTGCTTTTCTAGGAGTTTTAACAAAATTCCTAATTAATTATTATTGAAATCTTGAACTCTTCATATTCTTGATACTCATGAGTCTTCAAGCTTGATATCTTGAATCACTATACTGTACAGTCTTCATTCTTGGTACCTGCATGGTTAAGTCCTGCATATACATATATATCTAAACTATAATGTTAGTATTTATATTTTATAATCTTATTCTAAAGTTGTTGTCATCAAAACCATCATCTCAAGGGCTAACAATCTCCCACTTTTTGATGATGACAACCTTTGTTTGTAAAATATTACTTCTATCCTAATAACTCCCCCTAAAACTAATAACTCCCCCTTAATCTATGCCTAACTATCCTATTTTATACTTCTCCCCTTTGTCATCAACAAAAACTAACTCCAAACTACATAACTCCCCTTTATTCTTGTACTAAAGCACCTGCATTAATAAACTATACAATGGAGTATATAATAGATAGATTAAGAGATAATTATATTAATAGACATGATAACTAATCAGAGATCATATAAATACCAATGTGTTTTTATACATGTTTTGCATACTTAAATACCAATCCACACCAAACCAAATCAAAACAAATCAAATCAATCCAAGCAAACAATTCAATTCAAACAATGCAATCAAATAAAATCAAACATTACGAGGAACTTCGACCCATCCTTCTTCTCCAAATATAGGGTCTGCTTTAATGGCATCCCAATTTTCATTATCATTGGTGAGAGAGACAGGAGGATGTGCTTCATTATCATCTTTGTGCAGGGAGGAAATCATCCATCGTATCGCATCGAAATGCTTTTCTTGCTCCTTGATCATCTACATTTGACTCAACTCTAAGTGTCGTTGGTTACGAAGAATGAAAGACAGAATATTCTTGAAAGAATTAAGGGTTTCTTCAAGATTCTCTGTTAAATTAAGAATTGGATTGGCCATATTTGAGTTTGTGAGAAGAATGAGAGACAAAGTAGATAAGAAATAATATTGAGTGATGAATTCTGGAAGAAATAGGTATTTATAGGTGTTGAGATTCGTTTGAAATGAATAGACATAAGGTAGTTATTCAAATTTAAAATTTAAAATGAAATTTCATTTTCGACTAGTACATGTCGACATGGTCAAGGGGGGGATGTCGACATGGTTCAGTGAATTTTGATGACTTATTTTGATTTTATGAATAATTGTGTGTATATATATTTATATAATATACTAACATTTATTCTAGAGATAAGATAAGCTAGATAACAGAAAAGAAATTCAATTTCATTTCATAATAAGACGATGCAACGATTAAACATTATGAACAACATGAACATTTAAATTAAAACAAACTAAAACTAATACACATGAAATGAAAAGATAGAACTAGTTAGAGGATGATGAAGATGAAGATAATCCAAGCTTCTTGCTGACTTTGGAGATAAACTTGTTCATCTTGGATGAAATTTTATCCAATTTCTTACTGACGGACCGTTTAAGAATCCGTTGATTCTCGACAATAGTCTTTTGATTTTTGAGAAGGGTTTTGTTGGTTGGATTGGGAGGATAGTCAATACTTTCCAAGGAGGTTTCACCTTCTTCTTATTCTATTTCCATTTCATCCCCTTCTTCTTCTTCCTCTTCCTCTTCCTCTTTTTCCATCTCCTCATGAGCCAAACGCTCTTCCTTTTCGGCAAGAGTCTCATAACGTTGAAAAACAAATGGAATTTTCATAAGAGAAATACTTGAGTGATTAAAAACCTTTCTTGAAACAAATTCTTCTCCCTTGAAATCTACTCCAAAATAGTTTAAAATCCGAGTGAGATAGGTTCCATGATACAAAGTATTTTCTCCCATTTCAAGATTTTTGGGACGAAGTTCATCCAAAATAACTTGCGCTCAATTAATATCATAATTTTCGAAAATAGCAAAAAGTGCTTTGCAAAATTTTGAAGTTGGATTGTTAAAATTTCTCGATCTTGAGGTCAATGTATGTTGCAAAAGAAGATTAACAATTCTAGCCTTTGGTCGAAAGTTTCGTTTTTTGAATTCAAAATCATCATTTCCTTCGAAAATGTGATGAAATGTCTCTAGATCATTTTAATCAATAATAAAACTAGAAAGATCCATTCCTGTGCTCTTGCAATTGAGAATGGTACCCAAAAATCATAATTTAATAAGATTCTAGTGCCTTTAACACTACTCCAAATTTCATCATCATTTCCATTATAAAATCCACGGTTTAAATTTGCATAGAAAATTTTAACAAGACTTGGATAACAAACAAAATCATTTTGAGAAGCATCAAAAAGACTAAGAACTTTATTGTTTGCAAAAAGAGAATCAATTTCATAAGAAGAAAATCTTGAAATAAAACAAACTTTGCGGGATGGACTTTTCCATAGTTAGCGTAATTGATGTATGCTTTTATGGCCTCCGGATCATTGAAGAGTTGCTCTTTTATCTTTATGGAAATTCTCGTTGTGGAGGGGTTGCTTAAAGAAGCCATTAGAGTAGAGAGTAGAGAGCTTGAAGTTTTGAGATAAGAGTTTGAATTTGAAAATGAGAGTGAAAAGTTGTGATAAAAGAGTGAATAATAGATTCTCAATGGACATATACTCTGGTCAAAAGGTAGCTTTTTAGAGAATTGACTGAAGTGAAAAGGCGGAGGGAAATTCAAACATTTGAATTCAAATTTTGAATTTCAAATTCTGTACCCATGTCGACATGATGGTGGGGAACATGTCGACATGTGCCTTTGAATTTCCACGATTATTTTTCTTAAGTATTCTAATATATATATATATATATATTATTTTTTAATGTCTATATATATCTGGAACATTACCAGAATTATAGTATATTCCATAAAATATTATGATACTATTAAAAATAAAAATAAAAATAACAGTAAAAAAATATAAAATTTAAAATTCAAACAACACACCATTCAAAATCAATCAATCAAGAAACCAATTCTAAGCATGCAATTTCAACCAATTGTATTGTAAACGTGTACCCTTTTCTGATTCCGTTTCTCTGAATTCATTGGAGTCGAGAAATGCCGTGAAATACATATTTGAATTATCTGTCTTCTGATCATCATCGCTTGAGAACAAGTCTGAGTCATCTAGAGTAGCAGTAAATGCACGTTTTCGTTTCTTTACGGAATCATTGTTTATAGAAAGATTTTGCCTATCTGGATACGGACAGTCTCTTTTGATATGGCCTGGTTCGTCACAGTTGAAACATTTGATATTGTTTGGCACAACATTCTGATTTCTAGAGTTCTTATAGTTGTTTCTCTTGAGATTATTCATCTTTCCGTATTTCAGGAATTTCTGAAAATTCTTGGTCATAAGGGCTATCTCTTCATCATTATCGCTGTTTGAGTCTGATCCATCAGTCAATGCATTGAACGCCATTGATTTCTTTTCAGATGCTTTGCTTTCTCTTCTCTCAATCATTTGAACTTCAAACGACATTAGATTTCCAATTAATTCTTCTATCTTTAAGGTACTGATGTCATTTGCCTCTTCGATTGCAAGTGTCTTTTGATCACATTCTGGAGTAAGAGAATTTAAAAAATTTCTGACTTGATCTTCTTCCAAAAATTCCTTTCCCAAGGATATTAGAGAATGCACAATATTCTAAAATCTACTATACATATCTGAAATAGACTCATTAGAATTCATTTTAAATAATTGAAACTGGTTTGTGAGCATGGAGATTTTGGTCTATTTAACTTCGCTTGTTCCTTTGTGAGTAACATGCAAAGTTTTCCAGATTCATATGCAGACTTACAAACTGACACTCTATTAAATTCATTTCTATCAAGTGAAAAAAATAGAATATTCGTAGCTTTAGAGTTATTTTGTGCAACAGTCTTTTGCTCAGCAGTCCACTGTGCTAAATCAGTTGTGGGTTCAGAATATTCAGTCTGTAAGACATTCCAAGTGTCTAGTCCTATAGATTGTAAATATATTTTCATCCTACATGCCCAATATGCATAGTTACTGCCATTAAAAAGTGGTGGTCTGACAGTAGACTGACCTTCTACAAATGAACTAGTGACAGAAAAAATAGAACCAGTGTTGGTAGTGTTAACAGTACTAGTGTTGGTAGCCATTTTGAAAATTTTTCAAAATTCAAATTATGAAAACTTTGAAAACCTTGCTCTGATACCAAATGTGAGAAATGTGGAATATGGATCTTAAGGCTAGGATTAACACCAGAGGGGAGTGAATAGTGTTTTAAAGAATTATTAAATCCTTTTGAGTTTTTGTTAATTTGAACACAAATATATGCAATATTCAGACACAGATATGATCACAGAATCAAACACATATGCAGAATAAAGTAAAAGCAATAATAGAAAGAACACGCCGGATTTTATACTGGTTCGGAGTTACCCTACATCTAGTCCCACACACAAGTACGGATTTTCTTTCAAAAGCAATTGTACAATAACACCCTCGATTTCAAGGCCACGAGGTACACCACTCCAGATTCACAATCCTCTGGGTAGAGATACTTGATTTCAGGGGCAACAAGTTCACCCAATCAATTTCCAAGGCAACAATCACACCTTTTCTCACTTGATTGATTTCAAAGGCTACAATCGCACCTTTTCTCGTTAAATTGATTACAAAGAAGTTTATAACTCTGAATAGCACTGAGATCTTGTTGAGATGGTGATAGAGAATCAAACCATAAATAATCTAGTTAGATTCAATGTTGATTTCGGCAGAGTAATGGTTAGAATGTGTATAAAGAAATGTGGAAGAAGAAGAGAGTGAAAACTAGAAAAATATGAATACAAATTCGTTCAAAACCACCCCTATTTATAGTAGAACAACAACCATGTCCATTCGTGAAAGGATATGACGAATAGACACTTCCTTTGAAATTCAAATTTTTGAAATAAACTGCTACCATGTCGACATGGGGTACTGAGGATGTCGACATGCCAAAGGAAATTTTGGTGATTTGTTTTTCTTTGAAAATAACTTCTATCTTATATTAAAACTATTTTAAACTTTATATATATACTTAACTATTGTTAAAATACATAAATAAATATAGAGAATAATGTTTTGATATATAATTTTTTTTACTATAATTTTATATTTAAATCTAAGTATAAATATTAAAATTTAAATATATTATTATTAAAAGATAGTTTAAAAACCAATGATAATTTGATTTTGAAAATAAAGATTATTTTGAGGCTAAAAGAATTAAAACCAGAATGGATGTTCTTGATTCTTTTAAAAGGAAGATTTTGAAATCATTTTGAAAACAAGAGATAATTTTGTAAAACATTTGAATAAAAGTTAGTGGATACAAAACAATGTTCCACTAGATTTTTCGTAGGTTCCATCCTACTTAGGGTTCCACCCCTTTAACGGGCTCGAAGTGGATTCCATTCCACGAATAAATTGGATTTTAAGATGCCAGTGCTTTTCTAGGAGTTTTAACAAAATTCCTAATTAATTATTATTGAAATCTTGAACTCTTGATATTCTTGATACTCATGAGTCTTCAATCTTGATATCTTGAATCACTATACTGTACAGTCTTCATTCTTGGTACCTGCATGGTTAAGTCCTGCATATACATATATATCTAAACTATAATGTTAGTATTTATATTTTATAATCTTATTCTAAAGTTGTTGTCATCAAAACCATCATCTCAAGGACTAAGAGAAGACATACCTGAATTCATAGTTGCTGATTGGAAAAGTAAATTTTGATTTGGTTTTCCATATTAACACAAGCCCTAGAAGTTATATTAGATCTGAATCCATAGTTGCAGCTTTCATAAACTGATTAAGAGAAAGAGATAGATCTAAAAGGTAAGAGTTGGATCTGATCTTCCAAATTGACATAAATCCTATATCTGAATTATTTCCATAGAAGAGAATAGGAGGATAACTAGAGCTTATGTAATTTGGGGACCATAACCCCTTATTTATAATGTTGGCATTTTCTAATTTTGCCCATTAACAAAATAGAATTGCCCTGGTATCTACACATTAATACCATGACAATTATACTTATAAACATTTTAACTTTAATTCATAGTTTGATCACTTTAATTGCGCTTTACACCAAAATAGCACGACAAATTTATTTTAAATACGTGGCCCACATATTGAAATTTTCCAACAAGAGACACTTGTCATAATTACATAAAAACTTTAACATACTTAGAGAATAAAAGAGAAAAAATTGCATGCGCATGGTTCTTCTTACTCTGCTATTCCTTCCTTCTAAAATCTCATCCCTTTACTTTTTAGGATTTTAGGTTTCGACCGCGGCTAGCCATTAACACATTGATGCTCCACTCTCACTTTGTCTTCTCCTTCGGAGTCCTTATTTACCTGCATAGCTCCCCCTTGGTCCTTTAACATAATCTTTCTTGTTTGTTAAGCTTGGCCTACCTCCTCTAATGAAATTTGGGAGGAGTTAAACAACAACTGCCGCTGTGGAAAAGTAGAGTCTTAATGCATCTGCTGCCTCAAAAGCATCCTCATTGTCCTCGCCATCTGCGTCTGCTCACTCGGCTTCACATTCAGCATCGTCGTGTTCCTATGACCTTGATAGAACCCTGGCAAAATCCCCATACACAATCCTAAACACTTTCACCTTCCTCCTCTATTATGGTACATTCCTTCCATTTAGTAATCTAATTTATTATTAGGCCGTTGAAACATAAAGAAATAACTATTCTTTTTTCCTAGTTTTTATGGAATTCATCTTTTTAATTTATAGCAGTTCAGTAATTGGACTTACTTTTCATATAAATTGCTAAGGAACATCAATATCTTTGTTTTATTTTATTTTATTTTTGTTCTTTCTTCTTGTGTTTATGTAAAAAGCTTTTTAAGTCTGTAATGCATCTTTTTTATATTTTCATGTAGAAGTTCAGTTTGCAATTTTGAGATAATATTTCTAGTTTCTAGCATCGTTTGTCCACTCACTGCACATTATATTTATGACTTGATTATTAGTAATATGATAAAAAAGCATGATTTTGATATTTATTCAATTTACTAACGCATCAACTGCACTTGAATTTACTCAATAATCAATATACTATTGGCTTTTTACTCTGTAGTGTTTTTGTTGTGAATAGGCAATGGTGAGTTGAAGCTGATGGAGATTCGTACCTAATTTGAGAAAATACTGAGCAAAGAATTTACCTAATTGAACGGTGAGGATTTGATGGTGCATAACATGGCGCTGGAGGCAGGGTGTGGAAGGGTGGTGATAGAGTTATCAGGTGTGGACGCGTTAAAGGTGTAGAAGGAGGCGGGGTATTGTACCACTTTTAAGTTTATTGTACCACTTTTAGGTGCATCGGTGTTTTGTTAGTTTTTCTCTCCATTGTTAAATAGATTTCAACTTTTAAGTGTATTTTACTACTCATGCAAAGGGATATAGTTGAACCATGTTAGTATGTTGTACTAGTTCATGTTAGAACAAATGTAACTTATTTTGAATGACAAGCAATTTGGAAAAGTGTAACTGTTTTGAATCGATAAATTCTATGTATTTGAATCGATTTGAATTTTTGAAATTGTAATTCTATAATACCTAAACTTATAAAAATATTTTGTGGCATCTAAAATCTTTTATAGTTGGCTCTCTAAAATCATCTAAAAATAGTTGTAGTTGACGCTATTACATATTTTATGCAACACCTAGAAAATGTTGTTAAAGACATCAATCCTATCACAACTTCGCTTAAAACGACATTTGAAAAAATGTAACGAAATACAGACTAATTTTTAGCTGTTGTAACAATGTATATTTGTTGTAGTGTTGGATCCTTATCTAATAACCCACAAACAGAATTGCTTCTACCGAATTCGATACACTTCGGCTATTAAGCACAAACAAGATATTCAATTACTATTTAGAATTTCGGCTTAAATATACATATACCAAAATTAAAAACCATATCGAGCTATCATTTTTCGAATAAAATCCAAATTAACGTTGAATGAAGAATCTATCATGTTAATTTCAACTGTTGAAATTAACGATGTTATTCTACCAATGTAGCTTACCATATTTATGCATTTGTCTTCTTATCGGATACAACTTGAGGTCCGATAGATCATAATTCTTTATGTACAACTATCAAAATCATATTCTGATAATGTACTAGGAATCCATTCCAGATTGCACATCAAACCTATAGTAGAGTCAATACTCTTAATGGCTTGTTAACAACTGAGAAAATTCTTTTATCGACATCGATTAGAAAATCATTGTTTTCCATTATTATGTCAATATAGTTCTTATTAAACATTCTAATCGTGTGTGTCTGTTTAGGCTCGGTCAATTTCATTTCATCCTTTGTAATAAGTTTAATCTTTGAATCATATCCAAACAATTTTACTACAATAATTTCTAAATGAAATTCCTTCATCATGAAGTTGGTGTTTCTTAAAACAACAATCATTCCTTAGTGCAACAAAATTAATATTCATAAACATTTTATGAATTGGCTATGTGTGTGTGTCTATGCGCACGCACACACACACTGATCTGGTTTTAATTTTACAAAACTTACGTTCATAATATAAATTGGTCAATCGGTATTAATTGGCCCCAAACTCATTTGGGGTGGTTCACAGAAGGTCCATCCCGAGCAAGTGTTACGTGCAATCTCCCGACTCACATAACCTGTGAACTCCTTAACTTATGATATGTAGAGTTTGTTTCATCAATTCTTACCCTGTATAATTTTGTAGACTTTGTTTTAGAAGAAATTAAATTTTACCCTATGTACTTACTCTTAAGTACACATCCTTACAAAAAGAGATTAACTCGACTGTACTCATCATCGACTATACTTTTTCAGACAAAGTGGACTACCCTTTATTTATACATCATTATATCATAAGAAGAAATGACCTTTGAGATTGAATCTTACTAGTTTATAGGTACATTTGAAACTTATTTCCGATACACTCACATATTTAATCAAATTGATTTATTTTATTTTCTTTTACACGTCTGTTATTTACTTCTGTTTTGTATTTTTTGAATTAATCATAGAAAAATTACATGTATATCAGTTACACATGTTCATGTCTATGATATTTCATTGGTGAATTTAACAAAGTATGTAGAACCATTTTGATATTATTAGACCTACGTTTGCATACATCTAGATTTATCAATTCTAAGGGTTCACCCACTCTTATGTCACTCTCGCTTAACGGAAACTTCGCCCTTAATCATTTGAGATACAATTCATCAGGCCTATATGATCCATAATCATATGATTTAAGAATTGTTTTCAAAACTTTGGCTTACTCTATAATTCCAAAATAATTATAAGATTTAAATACTTCTATATTTTCTAATTATATTATTTAGTTATGAAAACAAATACCATTATTATAGTTTTATCTTATAATGAATATTCATAATATTCGTACTAAAATAAAATTATGTCAATCTTCAGATAAAATTGAAAAGAATTATTATTTCATCAATACTATTCGGTATGTTTATGATAATAATTTTTGCAACTTGATACATCCAATAAGAAGTTTTATATGGCATACTCCCACTATTTCTAGTGGAGTTAAGGGTATGCCCTAAGGACAATTTTATAATTTATTATAAATTAATTAACTCTGTAATCAATCCTCGTTCGTAATAAATGTACTTTCCTTTCTGTTATATATTTTATTATAATGTGTTATAAATTATTAAATGATTAACTAAAATATTTTAACTAAAAATCCATAAATGGTGTGTATGTAATAGTATTACAAATAGTTCTATTTATGAATTTTTTGTCATAATATTATATTACATATCATCTTAAATGTTCCTAGTCAAGATGCATTGAAACTTGATATTGATGTATCCGTTGAGACTAGAGTGCGTAGCGCTCTCCAAATGTTAGGTAGTGTATTACTCATAACTGCTGAGGGCACCTAGAGGTTACATACTGATAGTATTGGATAACTATGGAACGACTTACTCGATAGTTTTCTGTTGGTCATCACAACTAAGGTCAAATAGAAAACACTGATGTGACTAATTAACACATTTCTCTCGACATGAGAATACCATCAATCTTCAATATGAAAGCTCCACTTTGATTATAATAAAATCATGGCATAACACCCAACAAGTGATTATAGTTGGGCCGAGTGGTGGTATTAGGAGTAAAGCATTATTCAAAAAAGGATTCGTCTCCTCAGTTATGTGGGGTTAGTATCACGGTCAACTGAAGCCAACCCAAAGTAAAAATCTCTGGCCAGAGTAGTACTGTTAATAGTAATTGTTATTATTGAATCAAGGACTTTGTGTTTGAACATGGAGTTGAATATGGACGATGTTGGAATTTTGACCATTACCAAATTCAATAAGTTCAAAGTGATATAGTTTTCATGAAGAGAATTGATTTAAATAAATGTCACAATCTGGTAATGCTTAATCAAAGTAAATTGGATTTTACTGAAACTAAGTAAGCGATAAATTTGGCTAAAATGTCATACCACCTACTAGGCAAGTGTGAATATTAAATGTTAATTGCTGACCAAATTTACACTTGACGAGTCACATAACCGAAATGAAGATTTCTCTTTACACCGAACGGTTTGAACTGTTTATAATTGTTTAAGTAATTAAATTTATAAAATATTGACTATAAAATTTTTAATATGATTTGAGGAATAAATATTATCGCGTATATTTATAGTAGTCATAAATATATCGACCGATATACGATATCGGCAAGTAATTAAATTAGATTTAATTAGTAATATTTATTTGGACCCAAATGGATTATTAGCCCTCGATGTTATGGTGATATTTTGGTAGCAATAGGGGTGTTAGAGGCGGCTAAAAATGGGATAGGGGTATTTTAGATTGATGGCTTGGATTTAGCAAGGAGGATAAGAGATATGATCCACCTTTCGTTATATTTCTTCCAGTATAAAAGTGACTCCAAACCCTATGCAACAATGACTTTTTCTGCCGCCATTTTCCATCATTGCTAGCAGAATTTATCTACGTAGGAGCTTCAACAAATTCATCTCAAATCAATTTCAAAGCAACAACTATTGTATAGTCAATGGTATATAATTCAAGGATTAGCAGCATGCCGAATCAAGAAGAGTTCCAGGAAGGAGATTCATTATTACAAGGTGTAATTCAAGGCAATGGTTTTGGTATGTGTTTACTATATCATATGACTTATAATTACTATATAATATTCTGTTAGTTTTATGAATATAGTTATTATATCATTAGTTATGTGAGATTCTTATATGTATCGATATTGTCACATATTAGATTGATTATATGTATGTATATTATTAAAAAATCTTTTTTCATAGATATGATGTATACATAGCCGAATAAGTTTATTTTAATTATTATTCTTTTGTTAATATGTATATATACGTATACATATATGTCATATAACACAAATTAAATAACTTATATTTTTTTGTGTAATCATATCATATTAATAGTTGATCTTATAATTTATGTATACATATTTAAACTACTTATAATTTTAGGTAATAACAAAGTATTTTTTAATAATTATTTTCTATTATTTAAATAAAAATACAAGTTGAATAATGCATATAAAATAATATATGTTTCAATAATTATATTTTTAAATTTTATAAAATTATTTCATCATCATATTAACTCTTGAAAAATATCCCAGATTTAAAAATTAAAAACATTAATTTTAAAAATTAAAATTTATAATTTTAAAAATTATTTATACGTAGGTTGGTAATATATAATTTCTAAAAATCCATTTTTAACTTAGAAAATTATGGAATTTTTTCTCGACCTCAAAATATCATGTTTGAATTCTAAAAATTTAAAATTTAAAATATGTTACGAAAATACTTTTACCATTATTTTAACGCTTTTTAGCTAATTAATAGATATATATATTCATAAATAATTTAATATTATAAAATTATAGTTAAATATTTAGTGTTTTGTGTATTCAGTTTGGAATGCAATAAAAAATAGTAATAAAATATTTAGTTTTCATAATTGATATATATATATATATATTGAAATACATACATTTATAAATACTTTAGATATTACAAAAATATAATTATATATAGATACATACAAACACACACACACACACATATATATATAAATATATATAATTTTATTACCGTAAGATATACGTATATAATTTATTTTTAAAAAACTTTATATATTATGTATGTGTGTGTATGTCTATATGTATGTTTATATATTTACATAGTCATTTATTTGATTAATATCTAATTCAATATATATTTATATATTATTAACATTTTACATATATGCAGTACATATATTTTTCCATATGTTTGTATATATATATAAGTATATATCTATGTTGTTTAATATTTATTTAAATAATAAGTTTATATACATACATATATTTGGATAACATACAATACATATAAAATGATCTAGCATGTCTGTTGAGATGCAAATCTCAACATCTATATACAAACATGTTATATCTTTCACAAATTATTATGCTACACATGCATATACATACATATATGTATATGATACATATGTGTACCATTATATTTAATTGAAAAATTAAATAAAATTCCATCTATTAATTATAAATCTAAATGAAATAAGAGATTTTATTTGAATTAAATTTAGAAATGTTCTAAATTAATTAGAATTTGTAGGCCCAATATAGATCTAATAAGCAATTTCTTTTTGAAATTCACTTATATCTTTCGCTGCGGGCTGGCCAAGTTCTAACAATGGTATCAGAGCCCAATAGCCTATGCGATCTAATTAGTCATGTTAAGGTTAACTATTAAGCTCACAGCCCTAAAGCTGTCCCTAATAGAAAATGCCTAAATTTGAATTGGGCCTTGAGCTAATTTTCCAAAATTGTTTGAAAGTTTAAAATAAAAGATTTAAAATTTAATAGTTAAAATTAAAACTTGAAATAAAATATTATAAAATTATAATATAATATTTTTGTAAATGTTTGAAAATATTTTAAATTTGTTTCGAAATTTTTACGTATTTATTAATATGATTAATAAATTAAATAAATTAGTTAATTAATGGAAACTAACACATGTATTACATATTATGATATATGTTATGATATTTTAAAATGTTTAAGATATCATAAGTATACATATATGTATAAATAGTGATTTTCAAAATTAAATCAATTTAAGAAAATAGTTTAGTTAAATAAATTAATTAAAAGTTAATTAGGTCAATAATATATACATACCGATACCAAGCAATGATGCCCTACCTCGAGACCCACATTAATAAAGAACATTATAGAGTAATATTGTCTGTTAATATAGAGAATAGGGCTGATTAGGAGCGACTATCCTTAAGCTTTGTCTTAAACAAGTATTGAATACATCGATTGGGTGCTCTAAATTTTTTTCTTTTGCCTTTCTCAATTGGATCGACATACTCAATAAATGTTTAACACAAAACTGCGGTTGCTAACGAATCTATCAGAACAAAATATAACAACAATAAATATAACAGATCATAGAACAACAGTCACATATATATGCATACAAACGGATACATCATAGTACACTATATAGTGATACAACAGTGGTGGTACATAAACCACAATATATACATCGAGTCAAAATGAATAGATACATATCAGAGTTTACAAAACACTACAATGCTAAACAAAAGATGACTAGCAGAAAGCCATTGCGGAAGCAGCAAAGCAGAAATCAACAGTAGGTGACTAATTTGAAATAACTCGGTCTGACCCGAGTTCATAAAATACATAGGTCAGTCTAGCTTAAATAAACTGATTAGCATATGATAGGCGAAATATAGGGATAAGTGATAACATCTCTTCTCAAAATAGAAGAAGCAACATCTAACATATGTCAACTGCTAAATATGAGGTAATACCACTAAAATACTTCATATTGAAGATTCTCGAAAGGGGCAAGTTCAACAACAAAATCAATTAACCACAAATAATCACCTCATATCATCGGCAGGTACAATAGCCAATAGAATGGCTTTCATTAACTATAACTCATAAATAGGAAATCACAAGTCTCAAAATCCGCCAAAGAATGGCAATCACAAATAACTCCCAAAATAAGAAATCACAAATCTCAAAATCTGCCAAAGAATGGCAATCACAAATAGCTCCTAAAAAGGAGGTCATAAATCTCAAGAATACGCCAAAGGATGGCAAACACAAATCTATATATGCAGAACTCAATTAAGAGTTCAAAAACTCTAAAATGTAATCACCATTCTCAAACGGTTCAAAAGACCCAATAATCTCGAAATAGCAAAAACATTTGAAAATCACAAATAAATCATGAAATATCACAGAAGATAACACGTGTTTAATAAAATGGATGAAGCCCTCCAAATACTGTATCTTAAATAAGGCGCCAAATACATCCCGAAGGACAAGCATCCTGAAGGACAACATCCCTAAAAAAACATCCCGAAGGACAAACAGTTATAAAAGCCCAAATGACCCGAAGATCCAGTACTGGCAATCAACCCGAAGGTCTGAAATAAAGTGTCACCAACTTCCAGGTAGTAACCAAATTAGTGACAACAGTGCGTCCCATACCACACATATTCACTTAACCATTTCCTATAAGGAAGTTAATTTCACTCTTATGTATAACCCCAATCGAACAAGTCCGGAATTAACAGAAAAAGTAAATGATATATGTCACATACCACATGTTTTACTAAATCGTTTAAATCTCTTCCTTATTCGCTTGAAGTGTGCAAAAATGTGTATTGTATATAGAAAATACTTTGCTTCGAGAAAACTAGTTTTTAAAACAATATTTGGAATCATTTAGAAAACAAACCTTTGAAATTCTCTTTATTATAGAGAATACATATTTTTAATAGCTTTAAAAATATTTATAAATATTGTAAAATATTTATTTCAAAAGCTATTTTATTATAAAAATCAATTCAAAATTGTTTAAGAAAACCTTTGCTCGAAAACAGTAGAAAGCACTAAAAAGGCCCTAAAATCAGCATAAGAAATTATCTCAAAAACTTGTCAATCCAAAACACGAATCAAATAAAATGTGGGCTTACCAATTGATAGGTTAAAGCCCATCAAACACACTAAAACATCATAAGAATTGATCGAACAAGTCAGTGGCATAAGCATAAATTCATAAAATAATGCACAGAACAAAAATAAACAAGCTGCAAAAATTAAACAGCTCGGGTCGATTGATAGGTCGACCTTTAGGTCAACTCTTGAGAAGCATAGGTTGACCCTAGGGTCGACCTCCAGGAGCTTTGGGTCGACTTGTAGGTCGCAATTCCTACAGGCATTTTTGCCTTCTTCGATCCAATTCTTGAGCAATGTTTTCAAGCAGCTCCAAGTTGAATTAGACCATGAAATTTGACATGCACTTACATCAACACTTAGACAACAATCCGAAAAAATTCTATCATGAATTCATGACTGGAACAGTTAGTTCAGTAAGCTGTAAAACAAAAGGAAAGTGAGAAACTCCTTTTTCCTCTTTGAAAACCTTGAATTCAATTTCAATTTTTCCAATTCCTTGCAAATTAATCAATTTGAAGCTATTAAAAAATAGGTAATTAATTCAAAAACCAAAACCATATTCATCTATTTCAACTTTCAGAAGCTGGGTTGTTTGTAACTTTTTTTTTGTGGCTTGTCTGTATATTCTATTTTTTCAGGTTCCTAAAGCAAAAGCAAGGCAAAAGCTCTCATCTTCCTCTAGTTTACTCAAGTTTGCTCAAAACTATGCTAAGGTGAGTTTATAACTCACAAATTCTAGCTTGAATCAGGTTTGCTATCTGATAAGCATTGAATTTTGCTCACTGTAAAATAAAATTTGCAGCATATATATATATATATATATATATATATATATATATATTTCATACTATAAAGTTTATAGTATATATTTATACACAAGCTATATTAATATAAAATTTATTAAGATGTTAATTAATTAATATTAATTAAATAAATAAGATTTTGTTAAATAATGTTATATATAAGACCATTATATTAGTAACATGAAATATAAAAGTTGGATAATAAATAAACTTATATAATATGAATGTATAAATTTAATAGTGGAATAGTAAGAAACCCTAAATAGACTTAAGGAATAGGTACATACGTTATTGTATGTACACCATAATTTTCTGATTTGTCTGACACTTGAATCACCAGAGTAATTCATAAGAATTACACTGTTCCATAAGTCGATATCACTCAATTTTACATATGTTGAAGATTATGAATCTTCAATATAATGTTAACCTCTACCATATATATACTAATAAATTACTTACATACTCCTTAGCTCTTGAGTGGACTCAAGGTAGGGATGTTATGTGTAGTATTATTAGTATATGGAATAGACGAGATAAGAAAACTATATGTATTTATTGAGCAGACTCAAGATACATATAATATACTTAAGCCATCCTGATATGGTAGGTAGGTATGAGCAAATAATTCTATTTCGATTTGTTGAGAAAACTCAAGGTCGTAGAAAAATTAGGACAAGGCACTAAAGGGTTAGGAGTTTTATATGATACAACCGATAAGGGGTTATTCATTGTTTTTGGAGCTATGACTTGTTGAGAAGATTCAAGGTCAAAATTCTAAGATGGACGAGTTCTAACACCTACTAGTGAAGTCGAAAGAGTTCTATGTTTCGACTTAGGGTTTAGAAAAACATAAAAGACTGGTGGGAACTTAATAGTAAAATTAAATACAAAGTTTAATCTTACCAATATTATAAAAAATCTACTATGATTCATCCTAATAATCTACTACTTAAACTTGCAGAAAATGACAACAACAAAATTATTTTCTAAAAACAAAAACTTACCAACTAACTATACCGTCTGGATAAGAGCAATCAAAATAGCGTTGCTTATAAAAATGGGTGTCAGACTTAGAGATCACCCAAGTTTTCAAGCTATCTACATTAGACAAGACGGCATGAAAATATGTCCTCTATGAGAATTCGATAGTCTCAAGGCCCTGTTGGGTGAACAATCACGTTCCTCAATGTATGGGCATATGAAGAAGCTATTCAATATCAGAATAACCAAAGGACAGAAAGTGGACGATTACGTGCTAATGATGAAGGGCTATATTGATAGGCTTTTATAGTTGGATGTACAAATAAGTAATGAACTACAAGTAGACTTGATCCTTGGTTCCCTTACTTCTTAGTATGAACTCTTCATACTGAATTATAACATGAACTAATTAAATGTGAATGTCATGGAGCTCCTTAATATGTTGAGGACGGTCGAGTCTGCATCTAATGATCAAGGTGTTGTACTTGTTGTCAAGGATAATGCATCAACTTCGAAGAGTTCAAAGAAGTGGAAAAGAAAAGGTAAAAAGAACAAGAAAAGTAAGAAGACCGATGACAAGGGTGAATGTCACCACTGCCACAAGAAATGTCACTGGAAAAGGGACTATCTTTACTACTAAAGATTATTAGGGAAAGGAAGAAAAACGACCCTTTGGCTCCATCAGATACATTTATGATTCAAAATAGCTTTATAATCAGTAAAATGTCAAGGGTCTTAGATACTGGATCTGGAACTCATATATGTAATATGTTACAAGGGCTTAGAAACTAGCACCGCGTGATAAAAGGAGAAACGAGGCTCCAAGTTATTGATGGATCTATGGTAGATGCAACGGCAGTAGAAGACTATCATTTAGTTTTTCCTACTGTATTAGTATTAATACTAAATAATTGCTATTATGTAAAATAATTTATTTGTCGGATTATTTCTATTTCTAGATTGTTTGAGATTGGATATTATATCTCATTATGCAAATAATGTTCGAACATTAGTTTAGATGGAAATAAAATCCACGAAGGTGTTCTTGATAATGGAATTTATATGATTAATACTAATCATGTGTGCTTTGCAAGTAATGCATCTAACAATATAAATGTTGATTATCTTTGGCATTGTTGGCTAGGTCATATTGGTGGGAAACAACTACACAAATTAAAATCCGAAGGCTCTCTAGCGTCAGTTGATTCTGAATTATGTGACACATGTAAGTCGTGTCCCAAAGGTAAAATCACTAGGCACTAGGTGCAATGAAAGAGTTAATGAACTCTTAGGGTTAGTACAAAGCGATATATATGACCCGATACCTATAGTTATCATAGATATTAGTTCTTACTTTGCTTCCTTGACTGTTGATTTCTTGAGACTAAGATATGTGTACCTTACGAAGAATAAATCTAACGTCTATGAGAAATTTATTGAATATGAAAATGTAAATTAAAATAAAACGGGTCGTAAGATTGAGATCCTTCGATCAGATCGAGGAGGCGAGTATATTGGACAAGATTTCCAATAATCTTAAAAGATAATAGGATTATCTTTAAAGTTACTCCACCATATACACCACAACACAATGATGTATCAAAGTGAAGGAATCGAGCCCTATTGATATGGTTCATTCCATGATGAGTAAAGTTGAGTTACCTTTGTCCTATTGGGGATATGTGCTAGAAACTACAGTGCATATGTTGGACTTGTTACCTACTAAATCTATGTCCAAAACATTATATAAGATGTGGTATGGTAAGAAACCCCAACTCAAGCACTTTAAGGTATGGGATTGTCCAATGTACGTTTAGAACGTTTATTCGAATAAACTAGAGTCAAGATCAGTACCGCATAAATTTATAAGATATCCTAAAAACTCGATGGGATATACATTCTACAATACGAAGGAACAAAAGGTCATTGTTTCTCGACACTTTGTCTTTTTAGAAAAGGAATCTCTATTTAAGGAAATTAACAATGAGGTTGTAGACTTAGATGAGATCTAAGAAATTAACACTGAAATTGGAACAATGGAAGAACCTAGTTTACCCATATACAAAACACACAACCTATTGGAAGGTCTAGTAGGGAATCTCATACACTAAAGAGATACTAAAGGTTTCTCGTGGATGGCAAGAAGGAGGACCGTGTCTTAGATGACGAAACTCCTTTATCCTTCCAGTAAGCACTGAAAAGTGAAAACTTTACGTTGTGGTTTGGAGTAGTGAAATACGAGATGGATTCCATGTACGAAAATAAAGTTTGGATTTTAACGGACACACCCGAAGAGATAAAACGCATTGGCTACAAATGGATTTTTAAGAAAAAAGCTAAATGTAGATGAGGAGAGGAGACTTATAATGCAAGGCTAGTTGCGAAAGGATATCGTTAAATTCAAAGTGTTGACTATGACGAAATTTTCTCACCCATAACCATGCTTAAATCTATTCGGATCATGCCAGTTATTGCTGCATTATATGATTACAATATATGGTAAATGGATGTAAAGATGACCTTTCTAAATGGTGATTTAGAATAAACCATTAACATGCCATAGCCCGAGGGTTTTGTGGTCAGTGGGAGTGAGAGCAAAGCTTGCAAGTTATTAAAGTCTATCTATGGATCTAAACAAGCTTCAAGGAGTTGGAACAAGTATTTTGATAAAGTAATCAAATAGTTCGATTTTTATCAAAACATAAAGGAAGCTTGCTTATACAGAAAGAGACAAGGCAACGCTATCGTACTCTTAGTACTTTATCTCGATGATCTATTATTAATTAGCAATGACACTTTGTTATTGCAATCAATGAAAGCTTGGCTTTCCAAGAACTTCTTCATGAAGGATTTGAGGGAAGCAGCCTATATAGTTGGTATAACGATCTATAGGATAAATCTAAGAGGTTATTGGGATTGTTCCAATCCCTGTACATTGACACCATTCTAGAAAGTTTTAGTATGGAGAATTCCTAGCGTGGAAACGTTTCAACAAAATTTGAAGTCATCATCAATATAAAAGATGCTCCTCATATCGATGAGGAGAAGGAATGTTTGAAGAAAGTTCGCTATGCCTCAATCATAGGATCCATAATGTATGCTATGCAATGTACTATCCCGGATGTGGCATATGCATTAGGATGCATAAGTAGATATCAATCTAATCTCGGAGAAAAATATTAGACCACCGTGAAATGTCTACTTAAGTACTTAAGAAATACTAAGGACTTATTTCTCATATATGAGAATAAAGACCTCCTTATGAAGGGGTATATAGATTCAAGTTTTCAAAGTAACATAGATGATTGTAAATCGGTGTCTGGTTATGTCTTTATGATTAATAACGAAGCTGTTAGTTATAAAAGTTTCAAACAAGAAATAGTTTTTGATTCCATGATGGAGGCTGAGTACATCACCATCAACGAAGCAGCTAAAGAGGCAATTTGGACGCACAAATTTTTGAGTAAGCTCAAACTGATTTCGCATACCAAGAATCTTGTAGCATTATTCTACGATAACAATGCGGCGATATAGATCATAATGCAGCCTAAAGCACACAAAAAGTCATGGCATATTCTTTTAAAGTTCCATCTAATTAGAGAGTTTGTTGATAAGAAAGAAGTCATGATACAAAGGGTAGATACTAAGGTCAACATAGCAGAACCATTGACTAAAGGCTTGGCTCGTTCGGTTCTCGAGAATCTAATTGAAGGGATGGGATAGAGACTCCATAATTGTCCCCAAGTGTTGTTAGAACCCTAAACTTTGATGTTTTGATAGTGATAACTATACAAGTATATATTGTATAGACTAACCACTTTTGTAGGAAATGATATCACTTATACAAAGAGACAAACATATCAAAATGAGGACCAAAATGATGCTACATAGTTATCTGTCATAAAGTCTTTGTGTAGAGGTAAAAAGCTGTTAAAATCTCTTCTATGTGGTATATATAAACACATGTTTTTCCATTTAAAGAATTTTAAAAAACACAAAAAATGGAATTCAGCTGGTAGAATCAACCAGGTCAGCCGATTTAATTCTATGTATGTGCACAATGTTTGAATATCAGGTATTCAGCTAGCTGAAAACTGGCCAAAATGCAATGTGGCCTTGCTGATTTCAGAATCATCGATTCAGCTGGCTGCCACACTCTATACAACCAACTGAATCTGCACAACGCCTAGTTTTCTTCAAAAGTGCATCTCCTTTGTGAAGAGTTACAATCTTAATCAAGAATTGCAGTCACAACTCTTCATTGTTACTCTTTACGAATGATTGCAACCTTCAAACACTATATGAAGCAAAAAATTCCAATGTTTTTATAAGCTATTCTATTCCTGATTCTCGATATCTTTTCCATTGAACTTACAAGCCTACAATTCTAAATATCTTTATATTTTGATCACTTTTTTATTCAAGAATATTTTCTTCTGATCAAATTTACTTCCTTTCTTCACAAACTACACCATATACCACAAAGAAGAAGATTATATGAAGGGTTTACATTATTGACTTATCAGTTCTATTCAAAGGCATAATCAGTCAAATACTTTTCAAGTATTTGTAGTTAAAGGTCCAGTTGTTGAATCCTTAGGTGGTTGAAGTCCTATTTAATTGACTAGGAAGTCAAAGTCATGTTCGGTTTCTCATGCGGTTGTAATACCTGCTCCTCTGTAACGACCCAGAATTTTTATTAATTAAAATTTGAATATTTAATTAATTTTAAATATTAATGAGTGAATTTATAAGTCGAATAAATTTTTATTTGAATTATTGGATTTAATTGAATAATTAAATCGATAATTTAATATGTTAAATTTTGGAAATAATTGGAAATCGAGTTAAATATGATTGAAAATGATTTGTAAAATTTTATTTTATCATGTTGGAGTTAGAACGATATTTTAGAACTTTTAAAATCGAATTAAAAGTTAATTTGTGAAAATTGAATATTTTAATATTTAATCGACTAGTGAAAATAGTCAAATTTTGAACAGTCTCAGAATTGAACGAAACAAGTTCCATTGGATCCGTAATAGTTATATATTATCGGATTTCAAATTTCGTGTCAATCGGAGCTATCGTTTGATCGTAGCAGCTCGAAACGCATCGAATTTATTTTTAATATTAATTTGGCGAGTTAAAATAGCCATTTTTCAAAAAGTCTCGGATTTCGACGAAACCAGTTTCATCGGATCCGTAATGTGATATTATTGTAAGGTTTCAAATTTCGTGTCAATTGGATTTACCGTTTGTCCGTTACAAATTAAAACGCCTAGAAATCGAGTTAAATCGGTTTAATTTAAATTGAGCGTTTACAGCCATAACTCGCACAGATGTCCGAATTAGCTTTCGAAACCTGTTCCATTGTGTCCGGAACGCGGGGTAAACCCTAGAAACGCTGGTTACGGCGCGTAAATCGGAGTTCGGAATTTCCGGATGAATAGTGTTCGATTTTTCTCTATAAATACACACCCTACCCCTTCATAAATTAAAAATAAAATAAAAATTAGGTTATAAAACCCTAGCCGCCACTTTTAGGTTCAATGGCCAGAATTTAATCTCACTTCTCCCTCAATCTCTCTCAATCCAGCAAGAATTAGCCAAAGTTGTTAACTACAACATTGAAGATCATGAAGAGAGCTTTCAATCCATACGGTTGAGATCGTGTTTGGAGCATCGTAGGACGAGCTATGGGGGGCCGACGCACGTATGTTGCGCACGAAATTCGAGGCAACCTGGGGGGCCGAGCTCTATGAGCTTAAGGCCGAGCATAGGGGGGGTCGAGAGCTTCGTGATGGTGGTAGTTTGATGAAGTGTAGTCGTGTGATCGAGGAGTATAATCAAACCCTAATTGATATTAGATGGGTTCGGCTTGAACGAGAGGAATCTGGAGATGTTTCACGCGTGGAAGGAAGAAATGGTGGACGGCCCGGATGCTAGCATGTGAGATCCAAGGGCTAGGATTGAGGAGAGGTTGTAAATTATAAAAGTTGTTATTGTAATTGATTTTATAAAATTCGTGTAAGTTCAAAAATTCATAACTTTTTCATACGAGGTCGAAAACGCGCGAAACCAGTTGCGTTGGAATCGTATGGACGATCACTACGCGATGGAGTTGGATTGGAGTCGTTTGGAGTTAGTGAGAATTTTGGGTAAAATTAAACGTGCGTTTAATTTTATTCGAAATAAATCGCTAAAACGGAAAATAAAATCAAGGTGAGAACTTCTCACTCAATCGAATCAGTTTCGATTTTATTTTAAATAGTTAGATTTAAAATATTTGAATGCATGTTTGAATGATGATTGATATCTATTGATTGTTAAAATAGACATTATACGCCGTTAGTAAGCGGATGTTATTTATTAAAAACATATACCGCGAATATTTCATAAACAGTGAAATTGGTATTATATATATAATGGCAATATATATATTGGCATATGTATATATTGGAGTTATTGATTTCCCGCATTTATTTGTTTAGCGGATGAGACCCTATTGCGCCGTTATTAAGCGGATAATATTTAATAAGAACATATACCGCGATAATTTCGTACTGGAGCGAAATTGGTATTGTGCTAATGTTTGTGGATGTAGGAAAACAGGTTGGAGGGATCCAACTGGATTCCTCAACAGTTTTTATTTGATTTCAGATATTTTGATATTTGATGGATTTTCATATTGATATATGATATCGTTGTAGTCGTAATTGACTATTTGGTGTGTAGCATCAGTGGACCAAATTTTGGGATTTTAAAATGATTTTTAAAGTGATTTTTGAGAATATACTATATTTTGGAATTGATCCATTATAAATAAATAAACGTTATAATTTTTTAAAGTTATAAAAATTATGATTTTTAAGAAATATAGTTAAAAGCTGATTTTTGAAAATAAGGAATTAATGACTTTATAAAATAGTTAAATTGGGATTTCTGAAATAATTGTGAAAAGTTTAAATATACGATTTATAAAAATTTGATTATTTTATAAATCAAAATGATGAAATTATAAAGGAGTTTAAAGACGTTTTTAAAATATTAATATGAATTGATTTATATAAGAGATTTATAAATGGATATTTATAAATTGAGATATTGAAATTATAAAACGAGTTTTTATAAGTGTTTGAATGAAGTGAAAATGAATTTCATTAAAGAATGAAATTTATAGAATTATAAACGGTGAAGTTATAAATGAAATTTATAAATAGTAAGAATTATAAATTTGTGAAGTTATTTGAAGAATAGATTTGGTTAAATAAATGAATCTTATAAGTTATAAGATTTATGGTTTGGAAAGTCTTTAGAGGAACGATTTTGTAAAATAATCGTTTTATAAGTATTTAACTTATAATATGAACTTTTAGTTTATAATTGAGTTATAAACTGGAATAGGTTAATAAAAGAATTTATAAAAAGGAAGTTTTTATAAATAAATAGAAATGGAATTTATAAACATTGTTTTATAAATTCGCAAATGACTTATTTTGATAAGTAAATTGTTGAAACCTATTAATGGAGTTATATTCACGTTTTTGAATAGTGAATAATTCTTTTAAATAAAATGTATAAAAGGATGAAATTGTTAACGTAGTATATTCACGTTTTTGAATAGTGAATAAGATGTTAAAGAAATTGTTTTGAATGTGATATTTGAAATAGAATTAAAACGATCTAACGAAGTTTTAATTGTGTTGAGATTCGAAACCATAGATTTCGACATTTATTGTTGAAATAGACGTTTTCGAGAAATAGAAGGAAATAGTAGACTATAACACTGTTGTTATAGTAAATGATTTCCGAAAGGAAATGTTTTATATAGTATTGGGATTTATATATCTATTTTAATTTCGAATCCCTATACTAGTGATTTTGGGTTGTCGTAACGATGTTTTACACAACATTCGTTTTGGCCCAAATAAATATGTTTAAGAGAATGATTTCCTTAAAGAATGAAATATATACTTAATCTCGATTTAAGTATATTGAATATTTTCCAAGTGTTGAAAATAAATAAAATTTGTGAATTACTTATGAATGTATAAGTATGGAAATGTTTTCCAATATAAGTGAATATTTTGATAATTTATCTTTTTGAAGATAAATTGAAAAGAAATATTGAAATGAATAATTGAAATCGAATATTCATAGATATTTTGGATTATAAATTCACTAAGGAATTTATTAAGGAAATGGGAATTTGTTTAAAAATAAATATTGATTTATTTTTGAAGTATGAAATAATATATCTTGTAAAGATATTTTGGAAAATAAATAATTTGGAAAATTATTTGGAAACTGGTGATGTGTGCATATCCAGTGATAGTTCAATAACCGACTATCAATATTTCCCTTTGAATGGGTAATTGATGTGATTTGTTTGAACGTGAATGCTACACTTATTTTTGAATAAGCGCTCACTATTCGGGTTAACCGGGAAAGGACCATGAGGTCGTATAACCCATTCCGAATATGTGATACGTCGTTATGATAGCGTTGAAGATCGGTGTTTAAGACCCGGTATTTGCGAGAGCGATAGGATGACCTGTCGATTGTCTCTGCACTGAGTTGCAGCGGTATAGAGACTCCCTAAGTGATGGAAAATCCGATCAGGATTGTGAATATCCGGATTGCAAGGACTTCTTTGTAAGTGCCTTCGGTTTTGTTCGAGCCCGGAACAGACTTGTATGGATTGTATGTCTGAAATTACAAGTTGAGATATAAAGCCGATTTCTTTCAAATATATTTCTGTTGGTGGCGGAGAATTTATTCTTTTAGCTTAACACCCTTCTCTGAGACGTACGAGCTCAGAGGTTATGTAGTTGAATGTTATCAGCGATATATTCCCAATTTGGTAATGTGACATGCTGAGTGTTGCTGTAAATGATCATTGTGTTGATTATTGTGATAGGATCGTTTATTTGATCGTCTATCCTGGTGATCATTGTGTTGATCATTTGTTGACCCAAAGCATGGCTTTTGTATAAAGTATGTTTTTGTGGACGTGACTTCGTCGAGCCTCAGACCCCGGAAATGGTCAAAACAGGAAAGATGCGACAAGGTTATGAGGGGTAGCTCCCTTTAGGGTATGTACATTTCCTTCTGGATAGAGGTGGTATCATGGTATGGAGCCCAGATATTTAACCTATGTGGTTGCTGCGAATTTATTACTTTGTGGTTGTTGGTTATCGGGATCCCGCGAGAAAGGTCGTTTACGATCGGGGAATGGCGTGCTCGTGTCAGTAGTTACCCAGTTAGGGGTAACCCGGCCTTGTGTTGGCAGAGTTCCGGTTTGGTTCTCGGGGATGTCTTTCCAGAGGCATTCTCATGTGGCAATGGGAAGTTCCTTGGCCTGACCATTTGTTGGAAATCCAAAGAAACAATACGAAACTTGTACGGTTTTAGTTGTAGAACCTGCTTCCTCGGGAAGTAGCTATAGTAGGCATAATATAATGGTACCTATGCTGGCTAAGATTTATATTCTACTTTCGAAATGAATTTTTCCTACACTATGCACTAATAATAATATGAAATGTTCTTTTAAATGCGTATCAAGCATGTTTGACTATCATAAGGAGAAATCTTCTCCAAGTCTGCGTTTGCATTGTGTGTGTGGCAGGAGGTCTTATGGTAGTCTCATTTTTAAAAGCATTGCGAATTGAATTTAAAAATATTCCTCTATTTTGATTTTAAAGATAAATAAACTGTTTTGAGTTCTCACACCAGTCACATGACTGACTTGGAGTTTATTGTTTTCCTTCCTAAACTCTGGGTGCCCACCAATTTCCACACGGGCAGTTAAGAGTTAGGTTTATCAGGATATTCTGGATATTCTGGAATTGTTGGAGGCTAGCTGGATGGCATGGCGTATTACTAGTTTATATAGTATTTCTTTTTCCGCTGCACTGTTGTTGTTGTTATTGTTGTACACTCTGATGATTTGAATTAATGAAATGAAATGTATAAAATGTAATAACTGATAATAGTTCTTTGTTTAAAGATTATTCATTTATTATTATATGTTGTTCCGCTGCGAATTGTGAGATTCTGATGTGTTCTGTTGTTTTCTGTTCCGTTCTATGTTTTCAAAATGTTCTCTATTCTCATTTTCTTCTATTTTAAAATTTTGTTCTGTTCTATTTTCTTTCTGTTCTATTTTATGTTTTCTTTTCTCTCCATTTTCTACCTCCTAATCTCTTCTTCTCTCTTTTTCTTTTCTTAAATTTTTCTTAAAAAAACCATAACCTTTCGGGTTTTTGGCCTTCGATTTCTCGGCAGTCGATAAAGTGAGTATCGATGTTGAATTTTCGAAAGTCGAAAATTCCCGAAACGTTACATTTGGTATCGGAGCATATGGTTAAGCGACAACCATGGTTCTGTTGGGTATTACTCATTAGAGATAGAGTCAGTGGTACTCTAGAGTGAGTTTGAGTGTAATAATAGCTATGAGAGCGTATTTGTTAGTGAATATGAAATTGTTTTATATTGTGATGATTGGTTTGTTGAGTGGTATATGAACCTTCGTCAGCGTGGTCCGCAAGGCTATGCCGAAGGGGTTTCTAAACACTTGAATAGAACAATTCGGCGCAATATTGTTTTAAAATTAGGTAAATGAAATAATTTTACCTTGAGTATATTTTGTATATGAAGGAATAATTTTTCAGAATTATTAAAGTGTATATAAGTTGATTGTTTAGATGTTGAATAATCTAAATAAAAGAATAAATTGTATAAGTAAAAAGAATTATAAGAATTGAATTATAATTAAAGTGAATTACAATTGTGAAATAAACTTATATATATAAGAAGTGAAACTATATGAATAAATTTATAAATGAGTTGTAAATAAAAGTGAATTTAAAGATTAAATGGAAATTTACTTTAGAATTGAAATCTGAATTTATTTACAAGTGGGAATTAAGTTAAGTAAAACAAAGTGATGTTTGTAAATGAAGTATAACTTAAGAGATGTTGAATGAAATTGATATTAGTATCAAAGTAAATTAATAAAGTTAAGTGGTGGATGTGAACTTGAGTTATATAAATGAAATTCAACTGTTGTAATTGAATTGAATGAATGGATTGAATATTAATCAATTAAATGTGAATTAAGTTGATATGAAATAATGAATATAAGTGTAATTCATTAAAATCTAATGTCATTGGAAGTTGAATAATAGAATGAAAATCAATTTAATTTAAACCAATTGTAAGTAAAGGAATTTGGTTGTAATTAATATACATTGATTGTTATATGATTGTTAGTTGATTGTATAAAATTCATTAAGAATTAGTGAAATTGGAAGCTATGAAATTGAATTCAAATTTGAAGTAAATAAATTTGAATAGAATTGAATTTGAATTGGAAGTGAACCAACTTGAATACGAATTAGTGAATATAAACTAATTGAAAATAAATGTTAGTAAACATCCACTGTTAATGAATCAAATGTGATTTAAATTGAAAACCAATTCATTAATATTAATGAAAATATGAATGAATATCTATTGGTTATGGATGTTAGTTGGTTGATGGTTGAATATATTGCATTTGTTGTTTGTTTCATTTGCTATGTTGACATATATAGTTATTATGTTGCTATATGTTGTATATTGAGATTATTATCTATATGCATGTTTCTCATGTTGTTTGTTGAGTGATTAGTAGGTGCGGATCGCGTTTGCTTCGCATTTGGAGCTCGCTTTCGCGCTATATTAGCCGTATATGCTTGCTAATAAAATATAAGGTACATATCTCGGATTACATATCGTACTTTTACACTTTTTTCCCTGCGGGATGCCTCATTACTTGATGAGATGTATATTTGTGATATATATACTGTCTTTTTTTTTTCGGATCGAGCCGCGCAAAGGAGACTATGGCGAATTTTTCCGAAAATTTAAGGCGTTAGAAAAATTTGAGAAAATTGGAAAATTTTGAAAACTTTAACTTTGATTTGAAATTGAAAGTTAAACAATAGTAGTTGTTTTTGAAAGGATAACTAAGTATGATTTGAAAACTTAGTAAGTTATTGTAAGAAGTTTAACTATGAATTTTTGGAAAGTTTATAGATTCTGTAATTTTTCTTACTTGTAATTTCGAGGACGAAATTCTTTTAAGGGGGGAAGATTGTAACGACCCAGAATTTTTATTAATTAAAATTTGAATATTTAATTAATTTTAAATATTAATGAGTGAATTTATAAGTCGAATAAATTTTTATTTGAATTATTGGATTTAATTGAATAATTAAATCGATAATTTAATATGTTAAATTATGGAAATAATTGGAAATCGAGTTAAATATGATTGAAAATGATTTGTAAAATTTTATTTTATCATGTTGGAGTTAGAACGATATTTTAGAACTTTTAAAATCGAATTAAAAGTTAATTTGTGAAAATTGAATATTTTAATATTTAATCGACTAGTGAAAATAGTCAATTTTTGAACAGTCTCAGAATTGAACGATACTAGTTCCATTGGATCCGTAATAGTTAGTTATTACCGGATTTCAAATTTCGTGTCAATCGGAGCTATCGTTTGATCGTAGCAGCTCGAAACGCATCGAATTTATTTTTAATATTAATTTGGCGAGTTAAAATAGCCATTTTTCAAAAAGTCTCGGATTTCGACGAAACCAGTTTCATCGGATCCGTAATGTGATATTATTGTAAGGTTTCAAATTTCGTGTCAATTGGATTTACCGTTTGTCCGTTACAAATTAAAACGCCTAAAAATCGAGTTAAATCGGTTTAATTTAAATTGAGCGTTTACAGCCATAACTCGCACAGATGTCCGAATTAGATTTCGAAACCTGTTCCATTGTGTCCGGAACGCGGGGTAAACCATAGAAACGCTGGTTACGGCGCGTCAATCGGAGTTCGGAATTTCCGGATGAATAGTGTTCGATTTTTCTCTATAAATATACACCCTACCCCTTCATAAATTAAAAATAAAATAAAAATTAGGTTATAAAACCCTAGCCTCCACTTTTAGGTTCAATGGCCAGAATTTAATCTCACTTCTCCCTCAATCTCTCTCAATCCAGCAAGAATTAGCCAAAGTTGTTAACTACAACATTGAAGATCATGAAGAGAGCTTTCAATCTATACGGTTGAGATCGTGTTTGGAGCATCGTAGGACGAGCTATGGGGGGCCGACGCACGTATGTTGCGCACGAAATTCGAGGCAACCTGGGGGGCCGAGCTCTATGAGCTTAAGGCCGAGCATAGGGGGGGTCGAGAGCTTCGTGATGGTGGTAGTTTGATGAAGTGTAGTCGTGTGATCGAGGAGTATAATCAAACCCTAATTGATATTAGATGGGTTCGGCTTGAACGAGAGGAATCTGGAGATGTTTCACGCGTGGAAGGAAGAAATGGTGGACGGCCCAGATGCTAGCATGTGAGATCCAAGGGCTAGGATTGAGGAGAGGTTGTAAATTATAAAAGTTGTTATTGTAATTGATTTTATAAAATTCGTGTAAGTTCAAAAATTCATAACTTTTTCATACGAGGTCGAAAACGCGCGAAACCAGTTGCGTTAGAATCGTATGGACGAGCACTACGCGATGGAGTTGGATTGGAGTCGTTTGGAGTTAGTGAGAATTTTGGGTAAAATAAACGTGCGTTTAATTTTATTCGAAATAAATCGCTAAAACGGAAAATAAAATCAAGGTGAGAACTTCTCACTCAATCGAATCAGTTTCGATTTTATTTTAAATAGTTAGATTTAAAATATTTGAATGCATGTTTGAATGATGATTGATATCTATTGATTGTTAAAATAGACATTATACGCCGTTAGTAAGCGGATGTTATTTATTAAAAACATATACCGCGAATATTTCATAAACAGTGAAATTGGTATTATATATATAATGGCAATATATATATATTGGCATATGTATATATTGGAGTTATTGATTTCCCGCATTTATTTGTTTAGCGGATGAGACCCTATTGCGCCGTTATTAAGCGGATAATATTTAATAAGAACATATACCGCGATAATTTCGTACTGGAGCGAAATTGGTATTGTGCTAATGTTTGTGGATGCAGGAAAACAGGTTGGAGGGATCCAACTGGATTTCTCAACAGTTTTTATTTGATTTCAGATATTTTGATATTTGATGGATTTTCATATTGATATATGATATCGTTGTAGTCGTAATTGACTATTTGGTGTGTAGCATCAGTGGACCAAATTTTGGGATTTTAAAATGATTTTTAAAGTGATTTTTGAGAATATACTATATTTTGGAATTGATCCATTATAAATAAATAAACGTTATAATTTTTTAAAGTTATAAAAATTATGATTTTTAAGAAATATAGTTAAAAGCTGATTTTTGAAAATAAGGAATTAATGACTTTATAAAATAGTTAAATTGGGATTTCTGAAATAATTGTGAAAAGTTTAAATTTACGATTTATAAAAATTTGATTATTTTATAAATCCAAATGATGAAATTATAAAGGAGTTTAAAGACGTTTTTAAAATATTAATATGAATTGATTTATATAAGAGATTTATAAATGGATATTTATAAATTGAGATATTGAAATTATAAAACGAGTTTTTATAAGTGTTTGAATGAAGTGAAAATGAATTTCATTAAAGAATGAAATTTATAGAATTATAAACGGTGAAGTTATAAATGAAATTTATAAATAGTAAGAATTATAAATTTGTGAAGTTATTTGAAAATTATAAACGGTGAAGTCTGCGTTTGCATTGTGTGTGTGGCAGGAGGTCTTATGGTAGTCTCATTTTTAAAAGTATTGCGAATTGAATTTAAAAATATTCCTCTATTTTGATTTTAAAGATAAATAAACTGTTTTGAGTTCTCACACCAGTCACATGACTGACTTGGAGTTTATTGTTTTCCTTCCTAAACTCTGGGTGCCCACCAATTTCCACACGGGCAGTTAAGAGTTAGGTTTATCAGGATATTCTGGATATTCTGGAATTGCTGGAGGCAAGCTGGATGGCATGGCGTATTACTAGTTTATATAGTATTTCTTTTTCCGCTGCACTGTTGTTGTTATTGTTGTACACTCTGATTATTTGAATTAATGAAATGAAATGTATAAAATGTAATAACTGATAATAGTTCTTTGTTTAAAGATTATTCATTTATTATTATATGTTGTTCCGCTACGAATTGTGAGATTCTGATGTGTTCTGTTGTTTTCTGTTTCGTTCTATGTTTTCAAAATGTTCTCTATTCTCTTTTTCTTCTATTTTAAAATTTTTTTCCGTTCTATTTTCTTTCTGTTCTATTTTATGTTTTCTTTTCTCTCCATTTTCTACCTCCTAATCTCTTCTTCACTCTTTTTCTTTTCTTAAATTTTTCTTAAAAAACCATAACCTTTCGGGTTTTTGGCCTTCGATTTCTCGGCAGTCGATAAAGTGAGTATCGATGTTGAATTTTCGAAAGTCGAAAATTCCCGAAACGTTACATCCTCCAAGTTAAAAGAGGGTATCAGTTTAAATCCTGAAGGAGTCTGGGACTGGACGTAGAACGGAAAGTTCAAACTAGTATAAAATCTCTGATGTTATTTACTACCATTATTTACTTTTATTTTTATTCCCCACAAGTTTATGACTTAGATAATTATTCATATCACTCTATCCTATAACCGTAATAAAGTTTTTAGTATTCAAGTAATAAGTAAAATAACATAGCATCAAGTTTTGTTGAACGTCAATCCACTGTGACCACCACTATTTAATGGACTAAACTATAATTATCGGTCAACTAGGATGACATTTACAAGCAATCAAATGGATACGATACTTAAAATATCACTCAGCAAGAATATTTTGTACCTACCACTCCTTATTCACAGTAGTCAAATACACATAAATTAGATGCTACTACAAATGCTAAAGCTATGAATATGTTGTTTTATGCCTTAGATAAAAATGAGCTTGGTAGAGTTTGTATGTGTATTTCAGCATATGAAATTTGGCGCACTCTTAATGTTACACATGAAGATGCTAATACGGTTAAACAAAGCAAGATATTTATGCTTAAGAATCATTTTTATAATTTTTGAATGAAGCAAGATGAGACCCTAAATGAGATGTATTCCAGGTTTATAGATATATATCACTCACTTCTCACATTAGGAGAAAAATATATTGATTTTGATATTGTTTCAAAAATCTTAAACTCTTTAATGGATGAGTAGGAATGAAAAGTTTTAGCAATCGAAGAAGCTAACGAAATTTATACCATAACCGGAAGAATTAATAGGAAACCTCAAGTCATATGAAGTTAACTTGCATGCAAAACGAGTTCAAGCTCAAGATAGAAAAACAATAGCATTCCCGGTCGAAAAAGAAGAATCTAACAAAGATGAAGATGATATGGGATTTGTTGCTAAGAATTTCAAAAACTTTCTGAAATTTAGAAAGAACTGAAATTTTGGGAATAACAGAAACAAAAAGCCATCATCTTCAACTCTCGAATGCTACGAATGCTAAATAAAAGGACAAATGAAGAAAGATTGTCCAGATCGTAAGAAAGAAATAACTACAAAAGCAAGAGTGATATGTATAAAACAATTAATTACATAGGATGATTCAGATTCCACTTTCTCATCAAATAGCAACAGTGATTCAGAATAAGCCAACGTATGCTTTATGGCAACAAACGATGATGTAAGTGATCTTACTTTTGATGATTTAGTTGATATAAATTCTGAATTATTAGATAAAATAAGAAATCTTAAAAAAGTAAATAGATTCACTAGAAAGGCTAAATAGAAATAAAATCGAACTTGATAGGTTAAGAGATAAAAAGAAAACCTTAGAAGAAGAACTTGTTATTTCACAAGAATCTTTTTCTAATATTGCTTCTCAACTTACTAGTTAAGTAATAAAATCGAGATTCAAAAAGAAAAGAATGACACATCATCAACAGAAAATCATGAATTGAAATCAACTTTTAAAATACCTAAACTAGATATTACTAGTCTTAAAACAAAGTTGGAAATATTACCAAAAATTTTATAACTTTAATTGGGGCAAAGAAAATCTTTTTAAGACTATAGAAAATTCACAATCCACTTCTATAAAAAAAGGTTCAGGATATGACAAATTTAAAAGTAAAAACTACTCCTAAACAGTATAACTCTCTATATATGAATGTCAGGAAGAAAAACAATAGTCTTGAAAAACCAGTTTTAACATCTATTAGTCAAAATAAAATTACATATCATTCAAAATCTATTAAGAATTGGATTGCAGAGACTAATAATCATTGGGTTAGAAATAAGTATAATTTTTTTTTACAGCTTCTGTTTATGGGAATAATAATTTTGTTTATAAAGGAATTCTAAACCCCATGGGTACCACACTCTAGTCAGCCGTCTGAATCTACATAACGACTTGTTTTCTAAAAAGGTGCGCCTCCTTCGTGAAGAGTTACAACTCTTAATAAGAGTTGCAGTCACAACTCTTCACCAACGTTGCAACCTTTAAACACTATATAAAACAAAGAATTCCAATGTTTTTATAAGTTATTTTATTCCTAATTCTCTCTATCTTTGTTATTTACTTACATGCCTTCAATTCTAAATATCTTTATATTTTGATCACTTGTTTATTCAAGAATGTTTTCTTGTGATCAAATTTACTTCCTTTTTTCACAAACTGCACTATATACCACAAAGAAGATGATTATAGGAAGGGTGTATATTATCGACTTATTAGTTCTATTCAAGAGCATATCAGTCAAATACTTTTCTATTATTTGTAGTTAAAAGTCTTGTTGTAGAATTCTCATGCAGTTGAAGTTTTATTCGGTTGTCTAGGTAGTTGAAGTCCTGTTCATTTGCTCAGCGGTTGCACTACTATACCTCCGAGTTAAGAGAGAGTATTGGTTTAAATCCAAAAGGAGTCTGGGACTTGACGTAGAACGGGAAGTTTGAACAAGTATAAAAATCTCTGGTGTTATTTACTTATCATTATTTACTTTTTATTTCTCACAAGTTTATAACTTAGATAATTATTCATATTACTCGATCCTTAGTCACTTTTATAAAAATCTTTGTAATCAATTCCCATTTGTAATAAATGTATTTTTCTCTTTGGTATATTTTTTTTTATAAATTATTAAATGGCTAATTAAAATATTTTAACAGAAAATCCATAAATAGTGTGTATGTGATAATAATTACAAACAGTTGTAATCATGAGTATTGCATTACAATATTATAAAAACACACCATTTTAAATGTTCCTAGTCACGATACATCGAGACTAGGTATCGATGTATCGTTTGAGATTAGAGTGTGTAGCTCTCTCTAAATGTTGAGTAGTGCATTACTCATGATTGGTGGGGGGCGCCTAGAAGTTACATATTGATAGTTATTGGACAACTGTGGAACCACTCACTCGATAGCTTTCCGTTAGTTACTATAACTTAGGTCAAACAGAAAAAATCGATGTGACTAATTAACATAGTTCTCTCGACTTGAGAATGTTGTCAACTACAGTATGAAAGCTTTGTTTTGATTATAGTCAAATCATGGCACATCATCCATCAAGTGGCTATAGTTGGAACAAGTGGTAGTATTGGGAGTGAGGCACTATTCATGAAGGGATTCGTCTCCTCAGTTATATGAGGTTAGTATCACAATCTACTGAAGTCAACCCAAAGTCAAAATCTCTGGCCAGAGTACTACCATTAATAATAATTGTTGTTGTTGAATCAAGGACCTTTTGTTGAATCATAGGTTGAATATGGATGATGTTGGAATTTTGACCATTACCAAATTCAATAAGTCCAAAGTGATATAGTTTTGACGAAGAGAATTAGTGTAAATAAATGTCACAACTGGGTAACGCTTAATTAAAGTAAAATTGGATTTTACCAAAACCAAGTAAGTGATAAATTTGGCCAAAATATCACACCACCTGTTAAGTGACGTATGAACATTAACATTCGAATAGTTTGATGTTAATTGCTCATCAAATTTACACCAGAGAGTCACACAACTAAAATGATGATTTCTCTTTAGATCAAATGATTTAGTTAGTATATAATTGTTATAAATTAATTAATACTTATGAAATATTGATTATAAAATTTTGAGTGGTCAGAGGAGACTATATATTATTGTATATATTTATAATAGTTATAAATATATCGATCGATATGCGATATCGACAAGCAATTAAATCATATTTAATTAGTAATATTTATTTAGACATAAATGGGCTATTAGCCTGTGATATTATGGTGATATTTGGCAAAAATAAGGATTTTAGAGGCGGCTAAAAATAGGCTAGGGGCATTTTAGATGCGTAGCTTAGATTTATAGAGAATGGGTAAGGAATATGATCCGCCTTTTTATCCATCACTATAAAAGGGCTCCTAACCCTAATGCAAAAATGAATTTTTTGATTGCCATTTTCCATCACTACTGGCTGAATTTATCTACATAGGAGCTCCAACAAATTCGTCTCAAATTGATTTCAAAGCAACAATTATTGGGTAGTCAACAGTATATGATTCATTGATTAGTAGTCTGCCAAATCAAGTAGAGTTCCGAGGAAACAGATTCATCATTACAAGGCATACTTCAAGGCATTGGTTTGGTATATGTTTACTATATCATTCGACTAATGATTATTGTATAATATCATATTGTTTGTTTGTATATCATTATTATATTGTTACTTAGCTGAGATTCTTTTAAGTATCACTGTTGTCTCATATTAGATTGGTTAAAAGTATGTATATTATCAAAAAAAATCATTTTTTATACATATGACGTATACACAGCCGAATAAATTTATTTTAATTTTTTTATTAGTTTATATATATATATATATATGTCATATAACAACTATATGACTTCTATTTAGTTTTGCCTTCATATCCTATTAACCATTGATCTTATAATTTATATCTATATATTTACACTAATTATAATTTTAGGCAGCAACAAAATATTTTTTAATAATTAACTACCATTATTTATTCGTACAAAATAATATATGTTTTGAAAATTATATTTCAAATTTTGTAAAATTATTTCATCATCATATTATCTCTCAGTGAAAATCCCAGAATTTAAAAATTAAAATTTTATTTATAAAAATCATTTATGTATGGGGTCGATAAAAAAATTAGATTAAAAAAATTATGGATTTTTTCTTGACCTTAAAATATCATGTTTGAATTTCTAAAAATTTAAAATGTGTAAAATATATTACGACAATATTTTAACATTATTTTAGTTCTTTTCAGCTAATTAATATATATATATAATATAGTTAAATATTTCATGTACTCTGTATTCGATCTAGGAATGCAATAAAAATATTTATTTTTATTTAGTTTTCATAATTGATATAATTATATATATATAAATATATATATATGTATGTATGTATATAAATACATATATTTGTAAAGATTTCAAATTTTAGATATTATAAATATAATTATATATAGATACATACATACATCTAATTTTGTTATATTTAAATATACGTGTATAATTTATTTAAAAAAAATTATATATTATATGTGTGTTTGTATATATGTTTATATATTTATGTAATCAATTACATAATTAATATTTAATTCAATATATATATATATATATATATATATTATTATTAAAATTTTACGCATATGCAACACATATGCATTTCATATATATATATATATATATATAATATATATATATATAAGTATATATCTATATTTTTTTGATATTTATTTAAACAACAAATTTACATACATACATATATTTGGACAACATACAATACATATAAGATGAGCTAATATGACTGTTGCGTTGCATATCCCAACATATATATATGGGCATGTTATTTCTTACACGGATTATTATTTACAAATGCACACATATACATATATGTATATGATACGTATGTATATCATTATACTTAATTTAATATAAATTAAATAAAATTCCATTTTTTGCTTACAAATTTAAATGAAATAAGAGATTTTATTCAAATTAAATTTAAAAATGCTCTAAAAAAATTAGACTTCATAGGTCGAATGAAGATCCAAGAAGGAATTTTTCTTCGAAATTCACCCATATCTTCCACTGCGAATGGGCCTAGTTCCAACATTTTCATCATTACTATAACAACTACTAAATACGAAGCTCCATTCAACCACTTATTTTGATTTTTATTTCATCCATTATAACTATTTTACAGTCGTGAGTTTCATATCAATTATCTAAAACTTGAAGAAACTACTTTTATAGAAAAAAAATTATCTATATGAAAATGCATTTGTAATTGAAATCACATTTCTCATTTCATATCAAGTATCTTTTAGTATTTTATACAATTTTTGTTTCCAATGTTTCTTTATGAAGCAGAAGTGACCATTCACTCTCTTCATCTCAACTATGCCCAAATTACATCGACTCCCATACATTTGCCATCCTTTCAAAAGGGTCAAACATTTCAACGAAAACTCTATTACAAGACTGCACTGAATTCTTTACTAAAATACAATTTCCCATCCTTAACATTTAAGGATATCAAGTATATTGCACCTTATGTAAATTGATCAAGCTGTCATTTCATTGAAGGATTTCTAGGTCCATCTCATAGCTCTTGGTATAGTGCACCACTACAAAACACAGCCCTTTAACGACACGAAAATGGCATCGGTAGTGGGCTTGTTGATGCTATGCCAACGCATTTGGGTATCGGTAATTTATGGTTGGAATTTTCTTTGATGCCTTGTAGACATCTTGCACGAGGTATTAATTGATGCCTTACCGACATTTTTTTGACGTCATATTGATGCCAAGTTTCCAACGCTATTGCGATGCCTTATCAACTACAATTGAAATTGTGTAACTTGAATTTTCCGACGCCTTACCGACTTCCTATCGATGCTTAGTTAAATTTTTGACTTTAGATTTTCCAATGCTCTATCAATGTCTTACATGCACCACAACTGAAATAATTTGTAGCATTTTTGCTGCATTTCTAACCTCAATCACATTTTCAAATATATATAATATATATTCATCTCGCTATCATCTTAATAGCAACCAAATATCCATCACAATATCATCTCAATACCATCACAATACTATAGATAGTACCCAACATAATAATATCATAAACGTTATCAAACATCATAATACTCAAATAATATCATCACAATACAAACAAAATATCCAACCAATACCATCAAAGTACATACTAAATATCCAAGCAGTGTCGTCGGCTCTATATAATGATGATCTATAAATTTCAACCAAATTTGTTTGTTAATATTGAGAAATTTTTTATATCAACTACTGTATTTATTGATTTTTTTTTAAAATTTGCATTAATCATATATTTGTTTAATTAATTGAGTGATTTAACTTATATTTATTTAATATATTGTGTGATTTAAAAAAATCTATATCTTTTGTTTAATTTATTAATTTTTTATATAATTTAACTCATTTATATATACATTTATTTAATCAATTGGATGGTTTTACTTATATATTTGTTTAGTTTATCATGTGATTTAGAAAAATCTATAATTTAATTCGAATAAACTCTTGTATAATTCATCGAAATAAAATTTATAATTTAACCTAATTGTGTGCGTATGTGTGTATATATAATTTATTGAGTGATTTAACATATACAAACGTACTCTTGTTTAATTAGTTGAACAAAATTTATAATTTAACTTAATTATATACAAATTTATTTAATTAGTTAAGTGATTTAACCTACATGTTTGTTTAGTTTATTGTGTAATTTGAAAAAATTGTATTTTTTTAATTTCTAAAACAAAATCTACAATTTAAGCAAATTATATTATTATTTTTTAATTTATTGAGTGACTTAACTTATATATTTTAACTCTAACTTAATTTATTTTTAAATGACGATTTTTAGAATATACACAACTACGTGTGATTCCTGGAATTTAAAATAATTCAAACTAAGTTATACTAAGCATTCGTATAAAATACGTATATGTGCATGTGGTTCTTGGGATTTAAAACCAATGTATACATACATATAGTATAATATACATATATGTATGTATATAGTTTTGCATACGTATATACTTATTATGCTATTATGTATACAATGAATGTTTAAGCTATTACATAACCTTGAAATATTGTTGTGGTTGGGCTAATGATTTGCCCATTTTACAGCAACTCTGATGAGTGCATGGAATACATCTTCATGCACTTCTCTTGTTATCTCCACATCTTGATTTTGAAGCTTCTAAATTCTAACCCGGTATTTCATCTATTTTGCATTTCACGTATTCATTAGAATTTTACACATGTATATACATAAATATTATGTAAATGTATACATACCGTGAACTCAGTGGAAGCATCATCTACCCAATTATTAGCGGTGGACCCGTCTGATGACTCGATCTTGTGATTCATACAAAAGAGTTGCCAAGATAACAACTTATTTTAATGCTCTTCGTACTAAAATTTGAATTAGGTACACGATCATATAATTCTATTTTAATTTATTTAAAATGTTAAATAAATTTAAAAAATAAATATGTACTAGATCATTACAATGATCTGCGTATGATCTAGAGCCACTAGTGTACAACCTAGGATTTCCCTTCCTACTTTGGGAATTCCATTTTGGTATTTTCTTGAATCTTCTGTCTCCAATGCCGAAATAACTGCTCGTATGTCTCTTGGGCAAGGGTCGGATGTTTTTTGCCACTTCTATGCAGACCATACGTCCAACCATGTTATTTTTTGACATTGCGGCCGAGTAAGCCTTATGAACTGGCTCTTCGTGAATGCTCTCTTCCCATGGTAATTTCCTTTGTAGATGCAAATTGAATATATTATGCATAAGATGATATAAACATTTATGTAGCGTATTATGTAATAAAATAATTTTACCCTAAATTCTTCAAATATGTGCTTCTTTACTTCACCAGGAATGTCACCAAATGTACGATATAATTCTATGATCCGTGCAGGTAAGCCATCGTGGATGGCATTAGATATGGCATCGCTGTTAAACTCATATCCATGCACATATATGAATGTATGATTACTAAATTAGTAAGTTATTGTTTACATGTGTATATGTGTGTGTGAGTGTACTGTACATGTATGTGTATGTGTGTGTATGTGTATATGTATATTCGACGTGTGTGTAAGTGTATATGTATGTATATGTACATGTATGTGAGTGTATGTAATTACTCACTTCAATCCTTTCTCTCTAAGGAAGACATCAAGTGGAGACAAGGATGTGGAACAGTCTGTCTTAAACGGATGTGTGGATGGACCAGTGCCATCCATAGGAGCATAAGGAACGCTGAAAGTCTAAATGAATGGTAACATCATAAGTATGTTGTCTCCATCACGATGTGATGATTGGGAGCTACCATGACTTGATGATGAGTCACCATGACCTGATGATGAGCCACCATGGCTATGTCGGTGCCGACTATACATATTTATAATAATACATATACAGCTATATACAATGTAATAAAGAATAATAAATCCAACTTCATATTATAGACTTGGAAATATAAATAGAGAAAACAGTTTTTCAATAAATTATACGCAAGCTACCAATTGCAGCAACATTTACAATATCATCATTATAATATCATCATCATACTCATGGTAATTTTCTTCGACATCATCATCGACCTCGACATCTTCATCTATGTGACACCCCACCTCTATGCTCACGCTAGCCAAGGACACTACGGAGTAATGCCGTCAACTAAGAGAAGAACAAGGCTGTTGAGGAGCGACCATCCATGTAATTGCTTTGTGCGAGCACCGATATGTCAGATAGTTTAACATGCATTTCATTTCAAGAGGAAACCCGACATATCGATACAAACTCAAAGCTACTACTCAGTTGCTGTGTGGTCCTCGGAAACTAATATAGAAATAAACATAACATAAATCAGTCACAGATGTTCATATCTCAAAGGCGGAAACATATATGAATATATCACAAAGAAATGAGTAGTGGTCAAATAAGATCCACAGTATCACAAAAGAATAAATACAAGTGGTAGAAGAAAAAAAAGAGCAAGTATACATCATGGAGTCTATATCTCAAATGTATAACAACCAAAAACTACCAATCTAATGTAGTTAGCCAAAAGTCAGATAATACTCCCAAATGAGGAGTCAAGCAGAAGCACTTGTAACATCTCGGCCTGACCCGTGTATTATTTAATAAGAAAATAATAAACGGATCAGTCTAGCTATAAATATCAAACAAGAAGAGATAAAATAAGAGATATGACAAAAACGTATGATAATAATAATGCCATACTGTGATAAGTTTACATTTGAAAATTTACCAAAAATCATACAATAGCACAAGAATCTTCTCAAAGAGAATGTCATAGTCTTTATTTTTATTCACCAAGTCAAAAATATTGGCAAACATCTCAATGCCAATCGTAAAGTTGTTGAAACGCAAAGTCACCAATGCACAAATATTGATAAAGCTTATCAATGTAATCACAAAACTTGGTGAAACACAAATTCTAGAAATCATCAATAGAAATCCAGAAATCACAATAAGGGGGGAGGCCTATCACAAAACGGGAGCATGAAAACTCACCAGCAAGTGTATCACAAAACGGAACGCTATTCCATGGTTGCTAACCATTAATTTCGAGCCGAAGCTCCATAAAATGGTCCGAAGACCATGGGTTCCTACCCCACACAAAATTGAGCCGAAGCTCCACAGAAACGGGGTTTAGCCTCCCTCGCAGACAAAGAGACATCGCACATTGCTAGTCTAAATCACAAAATGATCATCATCGATCGTCAAGAAGTGTCAATTACACTAAGCTAGTAAATAGTTGAGTTTAGCTTCATGTCCCATAACCACTGGCTTAACTTAAATATTTACGAACAAACTGTAAATCTCCACTCGAAAGTTGTCACAAAGGTTTCAGTCGAACGAGTCTAAGAATTAACCGACAAAGTAAACGCAAGCGTTTCATACCACTTGTTTTGCAAAGTCGTTTAATTGGATTTCTAGAACGAATGAGATAAAGGTTTGTATATACTAATAGATTGGAAAACGGTTTAAGAAACGAGCTTTGTAATAAAATAGTGTTGAAATCGTTTTGATGAAAGAGTTTTGGTATTTACTACTAGTATAGAAAACCTTTATATTTTTAAAGTGCCAAATCGCAGAAATGGTCGTAGAAACAATCAATCACAAAATTTCACATTCGAAGCCGTGAATCAAATCCATAGAAATCAATATCGAATCCATCAAAATGGATATTCCTAAAATTTTCGAAAAAGAAGTCACCAAAGTCGATAATTGATAACAATAAGTCGGATCAACACGAATCGATTTAAAATTGGAAACCCACACAAATTAGCCAGATTGGGCCGAGATAAGCAGATTCAGACGTCCGAATTTGATATTTCAGATGTCTGAAACTGAAGCTCTGGGCGATATTTTGCCTCGGCCAATGATGGCCAAATCATATCGGAAACGATCGGATGAGTGACGATCGCGAGGGGTTTATGCCAAACGACTACCCAGCCCTATAGGCTCTTCGATGCATCATCAAAAACATGTTCAAACACCCATAAAAGGGTTTTCACAGATTTTGACTTATAAGCCAAAAATTTGGGATATTCACCAAATCAATCCAAATCAAAATCAAATGAACATGTAAAGATGTTAGGAATTCATACCTAACAATCAAAGATAGTTATAGACTTAGATATGAGATAAAAATCTCACCTTTAAACCCAAAACAATGAAGAAGAAGCTATAGAGCAAGGCAAGAACAATCACTCTTCAATTCTAACCCAAGAAGCTTGAATCTAAGCTTAAAAGAAAAACATTTCCTAAGTTAGGGTTTAGGAATTTCTGAAATTGAAGAGAGAATGAGTTGGAGAAGAAGAAGAGGATGCTTACCAATAGCTTCTCTTTGATTTTGGAGCTAAAGCTTGGATTTGCTAAAGAAACTAGAGCTTAAGATTTTAATTTCCAATCTCCTCCACCATTTTTGCTAGAGCTTGAGTTGTAGGAAATATTATGAAGGAATGAAGAGGAGTGTAGTGGAGTTGGGTTGATATGTTAGGTTAATGGGTTGAAACCCAAACCCAAACCCAAAGTCCTAAGTGAAAAGGTCAAATTTTAGCTAGCTCCAAACATATCGATGTTTATACTCAAAAAGCACGCAAACACCATTTTGGAAACAATGGAAGTGGTCTCGAGTCCCAGTTGTTGAATCTCAATTTCATTCTTCATTCAGACGTCAGAAGTTTCGAATTCAGACGTCTAAATCTGGAAAAATAAATATTGTCCAGTACAATATTCAGACGTCTGAATCATTAATTTCATACGTTTGAAAAAGGCAAATTCTAGCATATTTCCTCTGGGGTTGAACTCGAGCAATTTCAGACGTCTGAATTATAAAATTCAGAAGTCTGAATATCTATTTGACCGTGTTGAAATAGATACACCCATATAGCACTATCCACATTGCCTTTTCCCTGATTCAAGTGTTATTTTACGAAACAGTGAGATTTTCGGACTTAAATCCGACTAACGATGCTATATCTAAATTAAACATTTTAAATATATGGATCGTAAAATATGCGGGTTGTTACAGACTCCCCTCCTTAAAGAAATTGCGTCCTCGCAATATTTAAGAAGAAAATAAAAAGTGACAAACATAAAAGCATATCAACACAAAAGAAATTTGAAATAAGAAGTTCACCTCAAAGAGCTCAAGAGAGTAAGTCCGGATGTGTTCGCTCGATGAATTCTCTGGATTCCCAAGAACAATCCTTAGGATTTTAGGACCATTGAACTTTCACAAGAGGAACATCTTTATTTCGAAGGCGTTTAACCTCCGAAGTAATGATACGAATAGGATGTTGCTCATAAGTTAAATAAGGCGAAACTTAAATTTCTTCAATAACACCGGGCTCAAGAATAGAATCGGAATCTCGAAGGCATTTTCATAATTGAGAAACATGGAATATGTCATGAATAGCAGAAAACTGAGCCGGTAATAAAAGGCGATAAGGCACGGAACCAGTACGTTCGGTGATGGGAAATGAACCAATATATCGAAGTGCTAATTTTCCCGATCGACTGAAACGCACAACACCCTTCATAGGTGAAACATGAATAAACACAAAATTTCCCACAGAAAATTCTAATTTCCTTCTTCGGTTATCGGCATAGGATTTTTGTTTACTCTGAGCTTCTTTCATCCTCTGACGAATAAGGTTAATCTTTTCTGTGGAATCACGAATAAAATCTGGACCAAAAACCAGCTTCTCATCGGCCTCAAGCCAACAAGAAGGAGATCGGCATTGCCTTCCATAGAGTGCCTAAAAAGGCGTCATACCAATACTTTATTGGAAGCTATTGTTGTAGGAAAACTCAACAAGAGAAATATGATATTTCCAACTTCCGCCAAAATCAAGAACACAAGCACGAAGAAGATCTTCAAGAGTTTGATTCACACGCTCAGTTTGTCCATCGGACTGAGGATGATAAGCGGTGCTAAAATTAAGCTTCGTTCCCAAAGCTTTTTGAAGACTCTTCCAAAATCCACTAGTAAACAATGGATCATGATCGCTAACAATAGAAGTAGGAATTCCATGCAATTTAACAATTTCTTTAATAAAGAGCTTGGCCAAAAGTGGTACGGTCCGATTAGACCAAACGAGAATAAAATGGATGGATTTCGTAAGTCTATCAAGTATCATCCATAGGCTATCACGGCCCGAACGAGAACGGGGAAGACCGTCAACAAAATCCATAGAAATTTGGTCCCACTTCCAAATTGGAATGTCCAAAGGCTGCAATAACCCACGGGCCTTTGATGCTCGGCCTTGACAAGTTGGCAAGTCATGCAACGCTTAACAAAGTTAGTAGTACCTGATTTTATTCCATCCCAATAATAAAGTCACTTCATATCTGTGTACATTTTACTACTACCGGGATGAATGGTAAATTTAGAACGATGAGAATCTTCAAAAATATCTTTACGAATATTACTAATATTTGGCTCGACAAGTCTACCAAATTTTCGAATGCCGCCATGAGCATCAATATCAAAGTCTTTTAAACCTTCAATATTAATTTTATCCCCACAACTTTGGCTAAGAAGAGCCAATTCAGAATCTAGCTTTTGAGCTTCAAGAATGCGGTCTAAAAGAGAAGGGTGAGCCTCAAGGCTACATGAAACAAGAGATGAACATAAATCAGATTCATGATCTCGAATCTCGCAAGTGGACAAAATCTTGAGATCGTTCCATTTGGATATCATCATAGAAACAACAGGTTGTTTCTTACGACTAAGGGCATCGGCAACACGATTTCCCTTTCCGGGAGAATAAAGAATATCAAGATCATGAGATGCAAAGAACTCAAGCCAACGTTGTTGACGCAAATTAAGTTCCTTTTGAGAAAATAAATACTTCAAAGATTTATGATCAGTATAGAGAACAAATTTCTCTCCCAAGAGATAATGACGCCAAATTCGAAGGGTGAAATCAATAGCCGCGAGCTCTAAATCATGAGTGGCATATCTAGTCTCGGCTGGCTTCAATTTCCTAGAAGCATAAGCAATAACACGTTCTCTTTGCATGAGAATGGCTCACAATCCAACACGACTAGCATCGGTATAAACAACAAAATCTTAGTTCCCTTCAGGAATCACAAGAATAGGAGCATCGAAAAGGAGTTTTTTAATTTCTGGAAAGAAGCTTCACATTTGTCTGACCAAATGTATTTAACTCCTTTCTTTCTCAAGCTAGTAAGAGGTACGGAAATTTTAGAAAAATCTTTTATGAACCGGCGGTAATAACCTGCCAATCCGAGAAAGCTATGAATTTCCATCACACTCTCCGGTCTCTTCCAATTTTGAATCGCTTCAATCTTTGAAGGGTCCACGGAAATTCTGGATTCAGAAATGGTATGTCCAAGAAATTTCACACGAGATTGCCAAAAATGGCACTTAGAAAATTTTGCTTTCAATTGACTGCTTCTAAGAGTTTCCAACACAATTTGAAGATGCTTTTCATGCTCTTCCTCGATTTTAGGATACACAAGAATATCATCTATAAAGATGAGAACGAATCGATCGAGGAAATCTTTGAAAACTCGATTCATAAGATCAACGAAATAAGCTGGAGCATTCGTTAAACCAAATGGCATAACAAGCCATTCATAAGATCCATAACGAGTATGGAACGATGTCAAAGGAATGCTATCCTCTGCAATACGAAGCTGATGGAAACCGGTTGCTAAGTCTAATTGTTAAAAGACTCTAGCACCACTAAGCCGATCAAATAAATCATCAATCCGAGGTAAGGGATATTTATTCTTGATGGTAAGATCATTAAGCTTGCGACAGTCAACGCAAATCCTAAGTGTACCATCGGATTTCTTCACAAAAATAGCAGAAGCTCCCAAGGAGAGGAACTAGAACGAATAAATTGCTTCGTTTCTGATTCGGATAATTGTTTACGCATCTCCTCATTTTCCTTATGGGACATACGATAAGGAGGACGAGTGATAGGTAGAGCTCCAGGGATTAGATTAATTTTGAACTCAATTGCTCGCTTTGGTGGTAATCCTAAAACGGGCTCAAATATGTCGGGAAATTCACGAACAACGTGAATAAGAGAAATGACATCTTCCTCGTCATCATTATCGTCATCATGAGGATTTAAAGAATATAAAGACGCTGTCAATTTGGAATCTGAATCTTTAAAAACAATAGAAATCTGCTTAACAGATTGAGGATGTCGAAGATGAATAGTCCGCTTAGGACATAGGATATGGGCTTCATAACAATTAAGACAATCCATTCCCAAAATTATTCTGAAGCCCACGTAACGCATGACGTGCAAATCGGCTCGGAAAGAAAAATTACACAAAATAATCTCGACATCTTTACAAAGCAAACTGAGTGTTGCGGATCCACCAACCGGATTCGCAATTCTCAAAGAAGTCACTAAAGCTATAACACTCAAAGAAAAAGTATCAACAAGCTCTTTTGATATAAAGGAATGGGATGAACCCGTATCAAAAAGAACTCGAATAGGTCGATCAAGAAACATAATAATAACATCAAGGATAGAATGAGAAATACCTTGACCACAAGAAGTGTTACTAGGGGCTTGCACAACATGTAGCTTTCCCTCCTTCCTGCTTTGAAGTTTGGGACATGCAAATATATAATGACCCAAGCTTTTGCAATAGCGACAAGCAAGGGGCTTTGAACACTTATTTGCATAATGGTCCTTAGAATCACAATTGTAGCATTGCCCACCACTAGGGGTAGAAGTCTTTGCTACCGGAGTTGATTGCTTCCCTTTCTTGTTAGGATTAAGGCCTTTGAACTTATTAGGCCTTTTCTTGTTATTGTTGAAGCTCGGTCTGGCACTCCCAACTTCAACATCACTCTCTTTATCTGCCTCTTTAAGTCGAAGAGCGATATCAACAAGTTGACCAAAAGAAACTTCCAGTTTCAGAAGTAAAGGCTTTTTGAGATTCTTATTCAAGCCATAAATAAATCTATGATTTTTCTTCAATGGGGTATTTACATACTCGACCCCATATTTAGAGAGGGATTCAAAAGATGCGACATAATCTGCCACAGAAGATTCACATTGAACAAGGTCAATAAAACGACGGGCCAAAGTCACTTTCTCAGCTTCCGGCACAAACTTTGATTCGAATCTTTCCCGGAATTGCTCCCAAGTAAGATCCGCTTCAATAATTTCGAAAATAAGAAGCTCATACCAATCTAATGCTCTTTCTTGGAGCATGCTAGAAGACACTTGGACATGATGAAGGTCAATAAGATTCATGCGAGAAAAGATGCGATCATATATTCTAAGCCAAGCTTGGACTTCGATAACACCCTCGGAACCCTTGAACTCCACCCAAATTTGTATAATCACTGCACAAGCGTGCAAATCTGGATTTTGAGTGAGTAGGCTCTGGAATGGGTCCGACAGCTTGAGCATTCTTTACAAGATCAAGAAGCTATTGAGCTAACATAAATACTCCATCCTGGGGAGTGGCACTGGACTGATCGACACTGAGACGGCATGGCCTAACCATTTCTTTTCTTTAAGAAAGAAAGAAAGGAAGAAGAAGAAAACATTATTCTCAGAATGAATATCAAACAATAATGATTGATAAAACAAGGCATCATAAATAAAATAGCATAGAATGGTCCAATGACTCGAATAAAATCCTAAGGCACGACTCCTAAGATGGACTTAGGACGATGATCCTTGTTAAATTATTCTACATTGTTTCGAAGTTTGGCTCTGATACCAAGCTGTGATGCCCCACCTCTATGCTCACGCTAGCCAAGGACACTAAGGAGGAATGTCGTCAATTAGAGCGAAGAATAAGGCTGTTGAGGAGCGACCATCCGTGTAATTTCTTTGTGCGAGCACCGATATGTCAGATAGTTTAACATGCATTTCATTTCAAGAGGAAACCCGATATATCGATACAAACTCAAAGCTACTACACAGTGGCTGTGTGGTCTTCGGAAACAAATATAGAAATAAACATAACATAAATCATCCACAGATGTTCATATCTCAAAAGCGGAAATAGATATGAATATATCACAAAGAAGTGTACGTCAGAGTAGTGGTCAAATAAGATCCACAGTATCACAAAAGAATAAATACAAGTGCTAGAAGAAGAAAAAAGAGTAAGTATACATCATGGAGTCTATATCTCAAATGTATAACAACCAAAAACTACCAATCTAATGTAGTTAGCCAAAAGTCAGATAATACTCCCAGATGAGGAGTCAAGCAGAAGCACCTGTAACATCTCGGTCTGACCCGAGTATTATTTAATAAGAAAATAATAAACGAATCAGTCTAGCTATAAATATCAGATAAGAAGAGATAAAATAAGAGACATGACAAAAACGTATGATAATAATGATTCCATGCTGTGATAAGTATACATTTGAAAATTTACCAAAAATCATACAATATCACAAGAATCTTCTCAAAGATCAAAGAGAATGTCATATTCTTTATTTTTATTCACCAAGTAAAAAATATTGGAAACATCTCAATGCCAATCGTAAAATTATTGAAACACAAAGTCACCAATGCACAAATATTGATAAAACCTATCAATGTAATCACAAAAATTGGTGAAACACAAATTCTAGAAATCATCAATAGAAATCCAGAAATCACAAAAAGGGGGGAGGCCTATCACAAAACGAGAGCATGAAAACTCACCAACACGTGTATCACAGAACGGAACGCTATTACATGGTTGCTAACCATTAATTTTGAGCCGAAGCTCCACAAAACGGTCCGAAGACCATGGGTCGCTACCCCACACAAAATTGAGCCGAAGCTCCACATAAACGGGGTTTAGCCTCCCTCGCAGACAAAGATACATCGCACATTGCTAGTCTAAATCACAAAATAATCATCATCGATCATCAAGAAGTGTAATTACACTAAGCTAGTAAATAGATGAGTTTAGCTTCATGTCCCATAACCATTGGCTTAACTTAAATATTTACGGACAAACTGTAAATCTCCACTCGAAAGTTGTCACAAAGGTTTCAGTCGAACGAGTCTAAGAATTAACCGACAAAGTAAACGCAAGCGTTTCATACACTTGTTTTGCAAAGTTGTTTAATTGGATTTTTCGAACGAATGAGATAAAGGTTTGTATATACTAATAGATTGGAAAACGGTTTAGGAAACGAGCTTTGCAATAAAATAGTGTTGAAATCGTTTTGATGAAAGAGTTTAGATATTTACTACTAGTATAGACAACCTTTATATTTTTAAAGCGACAAATCACAGAGATGATTGTAGAAACAATCAATCATTAAAATTCACATTCGAAGCCGTGAATCAAATCCACAGAAATCAATATCGAATCCATCAAAATGGATATTCCCAATATTTCCGAAAAAGAAGTCATCAAAGTCGATAATTAATAACAATAAGTCGGATCAACACTAATCGATTTAAAATTGGAAACCCACACAAACTAGGCAGATTGGGTCGAGATAAGAAGATTCAGACGTCTGAATTTGATATTTCAGACGTCTGGAACTGAAGCTCCGGGCGATATTTTGCCTAGGCCAATGATGGCCAAATCATATCGGAAATGATCGAATGAGTGACTATCGCGAGGGGTTTACGCCAAACGACTACCCAGCCCTATAGGCTTTTCGATGCATCATTAAAAACATATGTTCAAACATCCATAAAAGGGTTTTCACAAATATTGACTTAAAAACCAAAAATTTGTGATATTCACCAAATCAATCTAAATCAAAATCAAATGAACATGTAAAGATGTTAGGAATTCATACCTAACAATCAAAGATAGTTACAGACTTAGAGATGAGATAAAAATCTCACCTTTAAACCCAAAACAATGAAAAAGAAGCTATAGAGCAAGGCAAGAACAATCACTCTTCAATTCTAACCCAAGAAGCTTGAATCTAAGCTTAAAAGAAAAACATTTCCTAAGTTAGGGTTTAGGAATTTCTGAAATTGAAGAGAGAATGAGTTGGAGAAGAATAAGAGGATGCTTTCCAATAGCTTCTTTTTGATTTTGGAGCTAAAACTTGGACTTGCTAAAAAATTAGAGCTTAGGATTTTAATTTCCAATCTCCTCCACCATTTTTGCTAGAGATTGAGTTGTAGAAAATACTATGAAGGAATGAAGATGAGTGGAGTGGAGTTGGGTTGATAAGTTAGGTTAATGGGTTGAAACCCAAACCCAAACCCAAACCCAAAGCCCTAAGCGAAAAGGTCAAATTTTAGCTAGCTCCAAACATATCGATGTTTATACTCAAAAATATCGCAAACACCATTTTGGATGCAATGGAAGTGATCTCGAGTCCCAATTGTTGAATCTCAATTTCATTCTTCATTTAGACGTCTGAAGTTTCCAATTCAGACATCTGAATCTGGAAAAATAAATATTGTCCAGTACAATATTCAGACGTCTGAATCATTAATTTCAGATGTCTGAAAAAGGAAAATTTTAGCCTATTTCCTCTTGGGTTGAACTCGAGCAATTTCAGACGTCTGAATTATAAAATTCAAACGTCTGAATATCTATTTGACTGTGTTCAAATAGATACTCCCATATAGCACTATCCACATTGTCTTTTCCCTAATTCAACTGTTATTTTACGAAACAGTGAGATTTTCGGACTCAAATCCGACTAACGATGCTATATTTAAATTAAACATTTTAAATATACGGATTGTAAAATATGCAGGTTGTTACAATCTAATTCAAATCCGTCAAATACTTCATTGTTAAGTGGTCCTATATCATCAGCATCTTCCATTATTTGGAGTAATTCGTTGTCCTCCAGATCATTTTGGGTACAGATGATCATCGGTTATCATCATATCCCCTTTGAATGACCATTTATGTTTGTTTTAATGATAGCCCACTAGTCGTCCTTGTTGTTGTTTATGGCATGATAAGACACAAAATAAACTTGTATTGCTTGCATCGCTAGCATAAATGAATCGTTTCCTTTATATCATCAAATGTGTTATACCTCAATAATAGGATAATCTTTCTGTATATGACGTACTCCTACATCAAGAGTAGTATCAAACTATTCTCATTTGAATAGAAATGTTTTATGCTCTGTATTGCAAAATAAGTAAGTTCGAATATTTTCTGTAACATTCCATAATAATCTTGTAAATCACCACCTTTAACGCGTACCCTACTATTATAAGTTGTGCATTTTCCGTATTTCGTCACTGGATCAAACACAAGAGTTTTATAACAAATATCACATATTTCATTATCAGCAACCTATTGCACTAAAATAATACCATTAGTATATGTAATAGTTAAACTGTTTCATATTCATTCAATAATTATATATGTATACATATACATATACATATACATATACAAATACAAATATATGTATAAACGTACATGCATGCATGCGTGCGTGCGTGCGTGCGTGCTTATATATTTTTGAAACTAGGCCTCAGATCCTTTGGTGGGTTGAACCTTTGTATTTTTCCGTTCAAATTGACTGTTAAATAACAAATATTATTAAGATATACACGATTATGCTATATGATATGGTATTGATAGTAAATAAATAGATATTGTGTTACCTGATAAGATCTGATAATTCTTCATAGTTTAGAAGCATCATTGTTCTAGCTATGACAAAATCTTTAAGTGTTTGGAAACTTTCATCCTTTTATTTACCTGAAGGACATCCACATTTTTGAAAAATGAAAAGCGAAATGTCAAATGACTCTTCCATATCATCATTACAAGGACCAGTGTTAGAACTCAGCTTAACATGGTCTTTAAATTAATAGCTAAAAAATGTGGATGCTTCTTCAATAATGTATGCTTGGTATACTGAACCTTCAACGCGCGCTTTTTGTTTCACCTTTTATTAAAGTGACCTAGACACCTTCATATCAAAAAGTTATCAATTATACATTTACTCTTTTGATTTCAAAAAAGAATATATAACTCCAAATTGTATTTTACGTGCCTCTAAAAAGGATACATCGATCCTATTGCACAAGTCCATGCATTAAAGCTTTAATTGGTAGATGTACGGGTAGATGTTTCATATAGTCAAATACTAGGAGGAAATATTTTCTCCAGTGTACATAATAATTTAGGTATACCCATTTCCAGTTTTTTCAAATTACTTTTATTAAGTGCAGTTGAGCGCAACACTTTGTAGAACAAATTAAGTTCGATAATAGGCATCCACACCTTCGATGGCAAAAGCTGCTTGAATACTATGGAGAAAAGTGTCTTTAAAAAACCTTAACAATTGGTGACTCTTCAATCCCGATAGTTGAAGATCCTCCATATCAACACTTCTTCTTATGTTAGGAGCAATTCCATTTGAAAACCTCAAATTTTAAACCCACTATAACAGTTTTTGTCAATGCTTATTTTTCAACTCGTGATAAGCAATGCGTTTGAAATTCGGTCTTTCGCTATCAATTTTAAGCTCAAGATGATTATAGTATAATGTTGTATCCTTTCACAACTTCAATTCATCTTTCGTTTTTCTTTTCATGATCATTATTGTGTTAAAGAAGTTCTCGAACACATTTTTCACATTATGCACTACGTCCATAATGTGTCGAAGTTTATGATTTTTCCAATATGGTAACCCTTAAAATATGCTTTGTTTACACCATGTGATACTCTCCTTTACTTAGAGTATTGAGCTCTTTTTCTATCTCGTGCATTTTTGGGATTCGCTTGCACAAGCTCGTGCACTTCTTTGCTAATCAGAATGGATGGTGGCTCTAAAGTAATAGTTGTGTTTCTTTTGAATTTTTTTTATCAAATCTAAAACGATTATTTGCATGAAAAAAACGACGATATCGACACTGTTTGCTACCCATGTGCAAGTCTAAATAATTTTGTCCAATCCGTGCAAACAAGAAGAGTGAATTTACCATTGGTACTCCATCCAAAAAACATCCCATATGCAAATAAATTGCTTATAATCCATAACAAAGAAGCGAACATTTTAAAGTTCTTTTATTTGAGATGTCGTACGTAACAATTCCCTTTTTATATCCTCAACCAAAGGCTGCAGTTACACCTCTATCCCCATTTTTGGATTTCTTAGGTTCGAAAAAAGTTACAGTTAGAAACATATATGGATTTTTCATACACATCTAAGGAGGAAGATTGTAAGGTGTTAGAATAACTGGCCACGTTGAGTAAGGCCTACCGAACAAGGCAAATGCGGCAAAAACATCCATATAAAACCAAATCTAACGTTATATGATTTTTTAACAAAATTAGGATATGTCTTGTCGAAATGTTTCCAAGCTTCACCATCTGATGGATGACATAAACACTTTTATTTCTTTGTCGTTTACTACGCCGTTACATGTGTTTTTCCTACCAGCAGATGCATATAACCTTTATAATCTCATTGTAATAGGAAAATAATGCATATTAGTAAAAAACGCCTTTACCAGTGGTTTTCATCGATTTATATCTAAGTTATTCCTAATTTAAACAAAGCCAAATCTCTATTTTCCTTCAAATAAACCATGCATCCATCTGGACATGTGTCAATTTTTTCATAAGGCAATCGAAAGGCAGAGACTTCTCTTTTAAGGGAGTACCTGTTCTCCATCAATACACTGTCAAGTGTAAGCATTTTTTACACAAGGTAAAGATTGCGTTCATTTGATTTTTTGATGCATTTATTTTGATTTTTTAGCGATTGACCCAGATGGCGGTGCCACGTGTGTCATTTTACAACCTTTGTAGAGTGGTCATTCCGATGCTTATAAAAAACTAAAAAAAATTGCTTCTGATTCAAGATCGTCCTCCAAATCCGGTTCTTTGGTCCACATACTTAGACCAGCAGCATCATGAACCATTTCAGTCATTTTATTTTATATATAAACATTTTCTTTAATAAGAGGTTCATCGCAACCCACATCCATATTTGCGGCCTCCTCTTATACAACATGGTATTTTTCTCCATGATACATCCACATAAGATAGTCGGGCATAAAATCATATTGATATAAATGTAATATCACGATATAATACTCTATAAGTTTCAAAAAATGACATGTCAAACATGGACATCAAATTCCTTTAATATTAGTTTTATTACTAGATATCACTTTCATGAATGCATCCGTGTTTCTAAAGTGTAATGGAATCATTCCTCTATTTTTACCTCTTATGTATATCCAACTTCGGTATTACAAATAATCCATCTTCTACAGTCTATAAAATTTATATTATATTTCAAACTGAAGTATTTTGTTCTTAATTTAAATAAAATTATTATTTTTATGAATAGTTTAAACAAAAATAATAATTTTGTTCTTAATCTAAATAAAAATTATTATTTTTGTTCTTAATTTAAGTAATATTATTAATTTTAGTATTACTTTAGATAACATTATTAATTGTATTATTATGTAATTTCATTAACTTTATTAATACATTCACTAACATTATTAATTTAGTTATAAACTAATGGAATTCACAAACAATTTCAAAGCTATATAACCTAGAAATCTCTACACTTTTTTAAATGGCTGACCATCCTACTTTCCAGTATAGATGCAATAATATTTATTTTTCATAAATCATTTAAAATGGGACGATCAAAAAAATTTCAGCAATAGTTTCTTTATTTCCCGTATCATACACAAAAGAGCGTACAAGGTTATCATCAAAATTTCATTAACCGTTTGATTTCATATATTGATGTACGAAACATAAATTACATTGCAGTTATAACTTTTCCAATACTAGGACACACCTGACAACTAATGTATCAGATGAATATTGATTTTCATTTTATTTAAAAACAAATATCTATATAACAATCATATATAGTACGTATCAGACCGGACCAAATTAAACACATCTACGGGGGTTCATTAAAAATACCATATCAATGACTTTATCTAACAATTTCATAACAATACTAACGATATCTCAAATCATATATGAATTATCATACCAATAACCCATGTCAACGATTATATATTGACAAATATAAACCAATGACTCTATTTCATATACAAAGAAAATCAGATCATAGTATTGCATAGAAATTAATCAGAATAATAAATTATACAAACAGAGCCTCGAGCGGAGACAGGGAGGAGGTGATATGCGACTTGGGCTTTGAAGCAGCATCGAGTGAGGAGGAGGAGATGGCGTTCGAAGTCGACGAGGACTAAGGCTTCGAAGTAGGGCTTGCATAGCCAAGGTAAAGGCTGTAGTATAGGGCTTGCATAGCCGACGGGGAAGCTGGGGCTTGTGTAGCCGATGGGGAAGGCTGGGCTTGGACAGGCATGCGTAGAAAGGGGGGCTAGAGCCTGGAGAATGAGGAGGAGGAGGCGAAATGGCATTGTGGAGGTGGAGGGATGTAACAATCTGTCTTTTCGACACTCGAATGTCGACAATAATACATCCATGGTATTTATATGCCGAGCACCCAAGCGCCGGAAGGACACATTGTTAGGGTAAAATAAAAGAAAACAAAAAGGAACAAGGAAGAGGAGAACATAATATCAGAATCTCATATCGAAACGATAACATATAATATCATGAGACAGTACAAACTACCCCTCTAAGATACATGGCATTTCAAAGTTACAGTAATAAGTACTGTCATAAGGCTGGACAGTTATAACAATCCATCCTCACATATGCTGATATATATAGTGAAGTAATGCAGCGGAAATAAGAATGCTACGTTAGGCAAATGGAAGCATCCAACTCGTCCTTAGAAGCTCTCCAAAAAATATCAACGAAAACCTACCTTCCTCAGACTACTCGAAAAAGCATCCATGAAAATAAAGGATATATAAAACCACGAGTCAGACAGACATAAGTCTTATGTGAGAAACTCAAGAAATATATGTGATATATAACAGCACATTTTGAGACCGCATGGAATACCATAACGGTTATCCCCTCAAAAAAGCAAACCATCTTTTAAGTACATATTCAATATAATAGACAATGTCTTGGGTGTAGATTATAAGTAAGAAATAGATGTGGTATGTGTATAGCACAATTATAACTAGGTATACAATCAAGAACCACTAAGGCTTATTTGCATAAATGTGTAGGATTTCCATACAGACGCCTCTATTAAACTGAAGCGGATCTCCATAATAAGGATCAGAAACTTCCTACCTTGCATCGTATATCTCTAAATAGAATATACCATAAGATAAACATAATTAGCCCAATGGCGAACTACGTTGTACCTAGTATAACCAACTCCCACTGCCCAATAATTCAAAGCATACTCTAGGTTTGGAGTTAATATACCCTCATGGGTATGTTAAACCTAAGATTGTGTATCATACTCTGGTTTTAGTCATTTTCGATGTTGAGGCTACGTTCAGCATCTCTCACATGAGTCCTCATTGTTCGCATGGATCACAAATCCCTAAATGGATTCCATTATTTCAAGCATATCACGAATTGCTACATGGACTTGAGCATCTCGAACAGATCTCGGATCTTCTTATATATTTCCGCATAAGTCCTCTAAAGAATTCCAACATTGTCCTCACTCTTGGAATACTCCTTAAGATGGATAGTCCTACACAATAGCATTGTTCGAAATATTAACGCTGACCTATCCCTCTTGGGCTTAAGCTTAGGATTGATCGTTCAACTCCATAAAATTTCACTTCACAACCGCTTCTAGAACGTAGATCGCATATATGGCTTGAAGTGGTTACGGGTTCGAGTCATCTCCTATAAGTACACTCCTCCCACTTACCCGATGTCCAATACTTATAATAGGTTTTAAACATTTACCCAAAATATTACTTGAAAATAACAAATTTATAATTTACTTAAAACCTTGGAAAAACCATGTTTCCTTTATATCTAAAAGTAAACCGTCTTCTTTAAAAATTCATAACTAATTCTTAAAAATTCATAAAAATGTAAAACTAATTTTAAAATACTCTAATAAGAGTTAAAAAAATTATAAAAAAATGAAACCAAATCCTTAATTTAAATGTCCTTTCCAAACCTTCAAATTTCAAAACAAAGACTAAAACGAGACAGTTCTACGCACGTGGAAGTTTGACCACTTTTCGGTATGTTAGTTAACTTTTTATCATGCAAACTTTTTATAACAGCAAGTATACATAATATACATCACAAATATGGTGAGAAACTCTTATGAATCTCTCTATAAAGTTCCTTAGAAATTGCCGAACACAAGGCAATTCCTAAGTGCATCTATAGTGACCATCGCTATAAGGACATGTTCAAATCCAAGTCAATTCTAAAACAAAGTCCAACTACCTCCTATATGCTTTGTTTTAAGGCTATGCTGTAAGTCATTCAAGTCCATTCTAATTCCATGCATATGGATTACATATGCCATTTGCTTGAGCGTAGCGCTGCTTCTTAATTGCGGCGTCTTTGAGAGCGGAATCCGAATGGAATCAATTCGATCACTGGCAGCCCGATGCAAGAGAACTAATGTATTCGTTTGCTATCCTCAAGGTTTGATTCAACGGAAGGAGCCATATTAATTGCCTAGCTGTGGTTTCAAAGCAAAAATTAAAATCAATTTTATAACATATGTCAATATCAATTCAAAAAACATATACATAACCAAATACAAGCTCATATACATAATATTTTCATTCAAGATGGTGAGTAAGCTCACCCTTAACAAAGTAAACAAGCAAGTCCAAGCAATCCTTCCCGCCTCAACCTAGCAACACCTATCTTCCTACCACTTCCATTGTTTTGCACTTGTTTCTAAGCTATATTTAGCCCATATATGCTCATGGCCTTGCTTGGAGGGGCGAGCTTGGTTTTTTTCCTTCGAGATCTAACTTGATGGAAGTTGTTGTGATGTTGCCCTAAGGCTCTAGGCCAAGTTTGAGTTTGTTTGAAGTGTTTTGAAATTGATCTTCTTAAGAAATTTATGTCGAGAAAGCAGATAAGAGAGCTAATTTTATTTTGTAAACTTGCAAAAGAGTATTCAAGAGCCAAGTTGTTTCTTTTATTAGCTTCATATGGTGTTGTATATCGTTCCTCTCCCCCTCATCCTTCCATGGAAGACCCACCCCTCCATATACTCATCACACTTCCTTTACACCTCTTACCGTTAGCAAATAACTAAACTACCCTTACATATAAATATCTCTATCCATTAGAAGCTTCTAGAACGTTATAAGTATCCCAAGAAGCAAAGTGTGTTAGTTAATTACTAATGTGTTCATATGTTCATTAGCTTAGCACAAAAGAGTTTGAATAACTTATATCAATCAAAAAGTTGTTTATCGATAAATTGATTTTCGGTCACATTATCGATATTTCTTTGAAGTATTTATTTTTGTAAAAAAAATTCTGCATTTTTTTTACCATCATTAGTTATTAATTAAAAGGGGATTAACAAGGTTATTAAATCAATTTACTCACATTTGATCCAAGATTCAAGTATTTAAATAATTCAGATAACTAATATGAAGTGTCCGAAATTCTAGGTCGTTGTAGTTTTTTTCGATTGAAACGTGGAAGAGAGACATTGGTTAGGGGTGATATGGACATAAGTAACACCAAATCGATACCCCGTTGATTTATATATATTGACGTCCGCAAGGCATCGATAATAGTGCATAATTCATATATTCCCTCTAACTTACCGACTCCCCTTCTCAAGGCATCGATATGGCATCGGTAATGTTAAGTAGGTAAACAACAAGTTTTCTTGCAATGTATATGAAACACAACAAGATCTTTATTGTAGTTAATCGTATTGAATACGATCCCGCTTTTTGTTTTGGTTGCAAATTTCGAATAAATTAATTTCATCGAAGTTTTGTACATTAAGAATCATGACTGTTAACCATACAACATTTATATGTGATCAAATATTCACATTCTCGTATTACTTAAGAGTTCAAACCTCAAAAAAGACATGGACTTAGATAAATAAACACTTAATTGACCGAGGCATCGATGTTTTAGTAACGGTATTTTTTGGCTCTTGCATAGGTCTTGAAGTGACAAAATGAAAAAGATTTATTGTATATTTTATATTTCTTTGTCAATATTAATTCATTTCAATTGTATACTTTAATCGAGAAACATTTTACCAGCTATATCAGTTGTACAAATTTATTAAAGTAGATTATTTTAATTTGTATAACATATATTTTTACAATATTAGAAAGGTAAATGTATTCATCTAATTTTTATTGCAAGACTCCCACTAGATTTTTATGCTTCTCAAAACCTTAAGAAGAACATAGAAATCGGTCGATTTCTCTAGTGGGCATTAGGACTTACTTGCCTTGAGATTTTGACCTTGAGGAATGTTAATAAATCATAGGCTAGCAAAAGATGGATGACACTTTATTGATTGTATCATATATAACTCCTAACCTGTAATCTTTGCCTTAATCTCATCAACCTTGAGGAATATTAACAAATTGAAAGATATTGTTCATTCGTATCCACCATTTCGTGATGAACCTATGTATAATGCACGTACCTTTAGTAATATCAACAAATATGTACATGTATCTTACCACAGCTGGTCCATATACTAATATCACTACACATAACATCTCTAGCTTGTGGAGTACCAATAACTAAAGAGTATGCAAGCAATCTACTAATACATAAATGATAGAGAACAAGTTATATATTAAGGATTCATAATCTTTAATTTACGCACACCCATATGCATACATGCACATGCACGCACGCACATTAAGTGATATCGATTTAGTGAACAATATATTTCTTATGAAGTACCTTTCAGGTATTGAACACATTTAAAATCACATTATACATACAGTACACATATACTTGTTTCTTATATCTAAATTGCATTTCTTACGGTTCCACTTAAGTTATACATTCATGTTATATAAGTTTAATTCATATATAATAGTTTATAATCATTACAACGGATAGTCATTTCGCAATTGGCAGTGCCGGTTGTAATAACTGCCAGTTGTAATAGGCATATTACAAGTGACAGCCGCTAGTCTTAATATACGAAGTTGTAATAGAGTTGGTTTATTTTCCAACTATTTTTGCCAGTTGCAATATGATCTTTCACAACTGTTTGCTCATTGCAATAAAGCCTTTTACAACTATTTTTGCTAGTCGCAATTGTGCTTTTTACAAATGTTTTACAATTTCAATTATTATAAAATCATAATTTCATAAATTCAAATATATAATATTTGTCGATTCAAGTACGTAGTATCCATTAATTCAAACAAAACACTATTCCAAATATTTTGTTAAATATTCCTAAAAATTCAAATAGTATTACAATATCTATAAATTCAAGCATAAAGAAATACTTTGATAAAATTCTCTACAAATATATATATCAACAACATTTCTCAGCAAGACTGCAAATTGAAATCAACATACACTGATCAGAAACTCAGCGACACAAGCATTAACCATAACACCAAGCTTTCACTTCAAGCAATAAACTAAAGCAACAATCATCTGCCATCACCACATCCTATTGTTATTTCGGTAGCTGCATCGATTTCGCAGGTAGTGACGTATTTCATACACATTATCATGTATGTTTGTAAGTTTGAATATAATGCTGAGTTAGAGACTTACTACTAGTTCATGCTATTTCAGGTACTGATAAACATAAATATAACATGCAAGGCACCTGAATCAAGTGAAATCAAGTTTAGGCATTCATAAAATAATGATTTGTACATAGCATGATTATCATATATAGTTTTGGTCATATCCAAAAATTATTACGGCTGCGAAAAGTTATTCCTGAATCCTGGGAAACAACCAGCAATGGACATACATTTTTCTTTTTTCGGTTCAGTTCAAAATGATCGTTAAATAGAAGGAAAAAAAGTAAAAAATAAAAAAAAAAAAAAATCTTGCTATTAATGGTACCTTAGAGTAAGCCTAGGTTTTCCTAAGATTTTAATGGAACCTTCCCCGTCATGTTGTTGTTCTTCAAAAAACTGTAAAAGAGGAGGAAAAGTATCAAGAAATTTAACCCCCATAACTTCACAAAAGGATATGCCAGATTACCAAAGTTTTCGCCTATTTGGTGGTATAAGAAATCTGAAAGGTTTAATAGATTATCAAACTTTTGGTATTTGGCATTATAACTTTCTACAAACTTGAAACTCAGTTTCTACTTTAATGTAGGTAAGATACATCTATATCCTGGACAATTTTCTTTGAATATCTAAGCTTACTATGAGCTTTTTTCATGCGTCGTTAAATCCGTATTTTTGGATGCTTGGTCTATTGATGAGTTTGGAAAACAGAGGTAGGACTGCATACAGTTTGCTTTGTGCAGTATGTAATTATATGATATAGTGAGTAAAGTTGAATAAGATTGAAAACTTACAGCTCTTTTAGGTTTTTAATATTCTTAAGTAATCTAGGGATAGCTCCAGTTAGTTAATTATCCTCCAAATGGCTTCTAAGGCTGGCAATCAAAACCGTGAACCGCAAAACGGACTCGCAAAGACCTACAGCTGCACCAAACTCGATGGGTCTCGTGTTGAGTCTGGATCATAAAAAAGACAATAAAGAACCGGTCAAACTCAATCCGAAGCGACCAGACAAAAAAATATCCGGTCAAAAACATTGAAATGTATGCATTTTTAGTGTTATTACCCAACCCGAACCGACTCGAACCGAAGCTCGGATCGGGTCTAGATTTTAGAAATGTATAGTTTGGACTCGATAAAATCCGACCTGCCTAGAACCGAGACCCGCCGGGTTGGGTTCCGGTCCATCAGGACGGATCTAATATGGCTACAGATATACATGAAATAATGTTGGGTCAGTTAACACATATAAGTTCAACCGATATCAAATATAAACGAATGATAGTTACAACCCAGAAACATATACATGACCAAATGATATGTACATAAAATAATGTCGGGTCAGTTAGTTGATTATCCTGCAAATGGCTTCACATATACATGACTGAAGCTATATTTGATGATCATACTATGTACATATCATTAGTTTATTAATGTGATAAACATAAATAAAACATAAGTGTATCACCGTTTCCAGTTTTGGCATCATAATGCTAAAACGTAAGGGTCGACATCAATTTCACCAAACAGTAACCAAACCATCTTCATAAAACATTATCAAATATGTGCATCAGAGTTCGACACCAACGATCTCAGAGATATACCTAAACATACCGGCATCAGAGAAAAGGCTTCGAAATCAGCAATCATCCTCAAATCAGCAACATCAGCACGACGTCATTCACCTCTAGGTGAAACTCAATCCATAGTCAGTCTGACTCAAGGCAACGCGAACTGAGCTTCAGTATCGACATAGGCAATCTCGACATCCAAGCAAGCAGCTTCAGCCGAACTAAAGCAGACTGAATACGGTAGGCAACACAACAAAATCAGCTAACGCAATTTCAGATTCAAACTTCGGCAACAACACATTGAATTCATAATCAACACGACGTCTGAGCACAGGCGATCCAGATTTTGGAACAATTCCATCGGCACGGCTATTATATGTCGTTGTAAATTATCTCAAAGGAGAAATATTTTTGAAATTGGGAAATTGGGAGAAGAAGTAAGAGGAACAGAAAGCAAGAGGGATTGAGGAGAAGGAGAGAGCGAGTGTGGATTTAAGTTAGAGGAGAGGGATTTAAGAAAGAGGAATGAAAAATAAGAAGAAGAAGGAAAATGCGTGAGGACCGATGATGTACTTTTGGAGCCAAACTTAAATTTATAGTTGGAGCCAACTTAAATTTATAGTTGGAGCCAAAATTTTGGGCTCATGGAGCAAAAAAAGATTCATCGGTGGAGTCAAAAATTTCGACAAGAGCAAAAAAAAAAGAAACTCGTATTTGATATGTCAAAAAAATAGCTACAAAAGAAAACATAAAGATGATATGAAAGTAATAATTTGCAATATAATATTTGTATTATTTGAATTTTAAATCATTTAACATTTTTGAATTTCATGAAATTTTGATATTTTCTAAATTCTGTATTTAAATTTTAGGGATGTTAAATTTATTTCAAAAAATTTCAAAATTTTAGTTTTTTAAAAGTATTAAATATAATTATTAATTATAACTATAAAATATTAAATACTGAATTTTACTTCTTAGTTATTAATATTGCTTCTTAATTATGACTTTTAAATATTTGTCTTAATTATTGATTATTTTTAATTTTTAATAGTCATTATTAACTAATAATTATTTAGTATTAATTATTAATCATTAATTATTGAACATTAGTCTTAATTATTGATATTAATTAATCAATGTTAATAATTAATAATTATTACTTCTTAATTATTAAATATTACTTATTAATTAAATATTAAATGTTAAACATTAGTTATTAAATATTAGTTATTATCTATTTAATAGTAATTATTTAATATTAATTAATAATTATTAATTATATTGATTGGTTATTAAATACAATTAATAAATATTAACTATAATTTACTACTTATTAATAGTTAACTATAATAAATTATTAAATATAAAAAATAATTATTGATTATTAATAATAATTGTAAATTATTTATTATAAGCTGTCATTTATAATTTTTAATTGGTTAATTCTATTAATACACCAGTAATATCCTAGCACATACCGAAAAATTTGTTGAACTAGCATATACCAAAATTTACTTTACATGCACCATCGCTTTGACAAAATTACCATTGTTTTCATCTTCAACATCTTCCCACTTTAAACCTTAAAACTTATTGACACAAAATAAGAAGTTTCTAACAGTAAATGAAGTTAAATTCAATGAAATAAACTTTCATTTTTTGCGTTAGTATTGTAAGTTTTTAATTTTTTTCAAAAAAAAAAAAAATCTGAGTCCAATAATATCAACTCTAACTTTAGGAGAGAAATTAAATACTTCTAAATTAGAGAAGTTAGCTATAAAAGTTGTCTTAACTTATATTTTAGGTTCTATGGTAAAAAAATCATTAGCTTCTTCACAAAAAATATACAGATTTGATTATATAATTAATTTTAATGTTTTAATTTGATGTGTTATAAGAAAAAGTCTAAAATTAATAAGAAGGACAATCTAGTAGTAGATTTTTTTTTGCAAAATAGTGGTGTATGCTAAGTGATTTCTTATGTATGAATAGGTTTTGCCTTATTAATTATTAATTAATATTTGCAAATTTATTAACTAAGTCTTATTTATCTGTTATTAATTAAAATATCCAAGAGGAAACCTTTGTTTTCACTTGGATTTTTGTTTGTAATTAACAGCGTTTACTTGAAAGTGGTTAACACAATTACTTAAAACTTATGAGTAATACAATAGTTATAGATAAATATTTACAACGACCAAAACTAATTAGTTATTATAGATCCCTACTACAACATACTAAAACAAACAGTTGTTAGAAATACATTTATAACAATTGGTAGAAAAACTCAGTATTTAAAAATACGTCTGCTCACCATAAGAAAAAGTATTTGGTGACGATAAAAAATGCTCTAAAACTTACAGTAGCGTCTTAATGAACGCCGCGATAAAACCCGTAATTAAAAATCCATAATTTTTAGTTGCATTTATTTCAACACCACTATAAATCCTTTTATTGACGCTTCTCAAACGCAACCATAAACTTTTTGTAGCATTTTAAAAACGCCACTAAAAAGCTTTTTGGCGCTACTTATAGAGTTTCCAACTTTACGCCTACTTTACGGTTGCTTTTACTCAACGTCAATATTTATTTCTGTAGCGGTTTTGAAACGCGGCTAAAAGTTGTTGGCTATTTTGCAGCATTTGTTCTTGCTGCTACTCCCTGTTAATGGTCTATTTTGTTTCTAATATATTGATTGACAATCACTCGCATAATCATTATATTCAAACAATTAAAAAAACATATTAACTATATAATCAAATAAAATATCCATAACCATTCTGATACAATAGTTTTTTGACAAAATGACTAAACTCACATACAATAACCATTCGTATACATCTTTACACACCGAGTACTAATAAAATGTTATACCTAACTAGTATTAACAAAACGCTTGATTACTCATAATTCTTTATTACATGCACAAGTGAAAGCTAGCACCATAAAAGTCCAATGCCTACACAAGTGAAAGCACACATATAGTTAAACAATAATGTTAGTTCGTAGGACTTCAAATCTAATATTGACATTGTACAAGTATATCATACGATAAATAATGTTATATAAATAATCAAAGTTATTAACGAAATGAAATAAATAGATTCCAATCTTACAGTTATATATAAAACTTTGTTAAATTAGTTATACTATTATTAGTTACAAAATCTAGTTAGCTTAAACTTAGTTAAATTTATAAAACTTGTTTAATTTTTATTAATTTAGTTAATTTATTATTATTAAAACTCGGTTAACTTAATTATATTATTATTGTTATTAATATTATTATTATTTTAAACTTAGTTAATTCATCATCATCATTATTTATAAAACTTTGTTAAATTAGTTATATTATTATTTTTAAAATTTATTTGACTTAAACTTTGTTAATTTTAACAAAACTTAGTTAATTTTTATTAACTTGGTTAACTTAGTTAATTTATTATTATTATTAAAACTCGGTTAACTTAATTATATTATTATTATTATAAACTTAGTTAATTTTTATAAACTTAGTTAATTTTCATAAATTTAGTTAATTCATGATCTTATCATTATTATCTATAAAACTTTGTTAAATTAGTTATATTATTATTATTTATAAAATTTAGTTAGCTTAAACTTAGTTAATTTTATAAAACTTGTTTAATTTTAACAACTTAGTTAATTTTTATTAACTTGGCTAACTTAGTTAATTTATTATTATTATTAAAACTCGATTAACTTAATCTTCATCGCCATTATTATTTATTAAACTTTTTTAAATTAGTTATATGATTATTATTTATATAACTTAGTTAACTTAAACTTAGTTAATTTTATAAAATTTGTTTAATTTTAACAAAACTTTGTTAATTTTTATTAAATTGGTTAACCTAGTTAATTGATTATTATTATTATTATTAAAACTCAATTAACTTAGTTATATTGTTATTATTATAAACTTAGCTAATTTTATAACTTAGTTTATTCATCAGCATCATCATCATTATTTATAGAACTTTGTTAAATTAGTTATATTATTACTTAAACTTAGTTAATTTTATAAAACTTGTTTAATTTTAACAAATTTAGTTAATTTATTATTATTATTATTATTATTATTATTATTATTATTATTATTATTATTATTATTATTATGTAACGACCCGGGATTTTGGACATCCCGAGTTGTGAATATTAATTTATAATATTCAATAATATTGTATTTTTATATACAATATTTCCATAAATTAATGGTTAATAATTTTATGCAATTTTCCAAATCAATATAATTTGAATTTTCAAATCTATATTAAATTATGGATTGGTTTAAATGGAATTTCCTACTTATATACATATTTTGTTTTGGATAAAATATGTGTAGATTGTTTTGGAAATATTATGCATTTTGTTTAAAGATTAAATGTGTATATTTTATTCTAAAGGATAAACTATATTAGAGAATTTAAATTTATTAAAATCAAATGCTCATAGCCTTATATATTGGAAACAATAAATTTACACATAATGAGAATAGGAATTCATGGCATTAAATTAAATTTAGATGTATATAAAATTTGGATAGAAATTCATAATGAAGTAAAAGTGATATTTTTTATTTCGGTATATATATAAACAATGTTGTCTATATTAACTAAATATAAGTATTAAGATTTCTAAAATAATGATATATATTGAATTAGAAAAGTTGTGAATGTGTAATGATAAGTTAAAAAGAAAATTTAAAATATTTAAATTGACGGAATGTTATAAATAAATAGATGTGTATATGAATCATATAAATGATTGGAAGGAAATTTATAATACTTAATTGATAAAATGTTATTAATAAATTTAGGTGTGTAACAATCACTTAAATATAATAAAGATAGGTTGTACATATAATTGGGAGAAACTATATACACATAGATAACAAATGATTTAATATATTTATAGATAATATATGTCTATATTATAAATGGAATTATGAATATGGTTATATATACAAGAAGGATTTAAAAATATTTTTATACCACTATGAAGTTTTATAACACACATAATATTTAATATTGAAAGTTATTCTATTTTATAACATATGTATTTGGGGTATTTAACATAGGATGTTACGTTCTGTTTAAAATACATATGTATTTTTATAACACAAAAGAAACAAGAAAAAAAAATATAAATCTAAACCAAGTAAGCTGGAAAGAAATAAAAGATGTGTTGCAGTAGCTTGCCTGGCAAGATATAGTAAAAGCCAAAACACTAACTCAAATACTTTTCAATTTTCATTTCACCCCAAAAAGCAAACATCTATTTCAGCCGCCAAGGGATTATTTCCATCCATCACTTAAATATAATACATACATATAGATGTCTATTGTTTAAACCTAAATACAAACATCTTTGTAAACAAAGAAAGCTGTAACATAGAAACTGTAAGAAGGATAGGAAGATTGGTAAAGCCCTTTACTGTAAGTAAAAAAAAGAAACTGGTTAACTAAAGCATCTGGAAACAAACAAATAACAACAGTATACATGCGGTAGAAATTTGTCTAACCAAATGAGAAAGTATCTAACAAGAATCCATATTCTTTTCACAATCTTTTCAACAAAAAAAAGGAAATATCAACTTCAGATAACAAAATGGCTCCAGCTAATAAAATGCCAACTCTGTTCATTTTCTTTGACTGCAACTGCATGTGTATATCTGAACAACCTCAGGTCTGAGTTGTTTGAGATTGTAAAGCCTGTAATTTGAAAACAAAGCTCTGTTTAAATTTCTTAAGCCATTAGGAATCAAAGTTTTAAGGGTAAGAAGAAAAACAGTGCTTTGTATATCAAGAAGGAAACACTCTGGTGGTGATTGCTATTCAAATTCAAAACTCAGAAATTTTAAAGGCTAGTTCGAATTTCAGATTTCAACTTTTAATCAAGACTTCAACTTCAAGTTTTGAAGCATCTGGAATCAATGTGGAAGGTGAGGAACTAAATTTTTAAAAACCTGGAAATCGAAATTACTCTATTACTGTAAATGTATTGTTCATTTAGCCTTCAAAAATCTGAATCTCTTCACTTAGTCCATATTTTATGTCGATGCAAACTAGGAGTTTGTTTTCTAATATAGTTTGTGGAAAAAAAATAGATTTGTGAAGGAATATGCTGTGTAGATCGATAAGGTCCTATTTTACATTGGGTAATCTAATTTTGGTGGAAATTCAATGTTTTTATTTCAAAAATTCAAGCATGTAGTCTTAATTCTCGTGAGAAAATATGAATTTTAGTGGTGAAATTATAATTTTTAGTGTTGAATATTTTGAGATATTGTTAAACGATCGGTTTTCGCTCAAAAATATATTGCCATCGATTTCATCGAAGAGAGGTGTTGTGGCCTATTATGGTAGGAGCAGGTGATCATGGAGGAGGCATCTACCATGGCCATTTGTTGATTTTGGGTTTGGTTTGGTTGTTCGGGTCAATTTTAGGATTTGGTGAAGTTTTGGGTAATGGTGGGAATGGAGTTGATTTTGGAATTGATGTGGCCACTGAGTTCTTCGATTTTGGGTAGGAAGTAAGAGCAATGGATTGACTCTCGATTGTGGTAGGCGGCATGCCAGGTAGTGGCTGGTTGTTGTTGCGGTGTGTCAATGTGTGGGGATATGTTGGTATTTCTGGTTTCTGGAAGTTGGGCTGTTGATCGATTTTTCAATCAGATGGTCGAGGGACTTCGGCGATATATCGAATGGGATCTGGGAATGAGGTGTGACAAGGCTAGGGTGTCGTTGCGATGTGATGGTCAATGATGTGGTTATGCACGTGCACGTACATCACCGTGCACGAGTGATCCAGGTGAGGTGTTTTCGTGCTTGATGTTGCGTACGATCGGTGATGGTTTCAAGCTATCTTCGAGGTGATGCTCGATTTATCGAGCTTGGGTTGTTTCTTTTGTGTTGGGCGTTTTTGCTGTGTTCCTGATGTTTGGGACTGGAATCTAATGATGGGAAGAAGAAGGATTTTAGGAGAAGCGGGTAGGTTTGGTTTTGGGCTATGGCCCGTTTGAGTTGAGTAAATAAATAGGTTTCAGTTGTTGTATCTTTTAGTAGTGGATTTGGGCTTGGGCCGATAGGTTTTGTTTGATTTAAAAGCTGGTTTTAAATAATAAAAGAGTACAATTATAATGCAAAGGAAATTTGTAACGAATTGTTCCACAAAAGCATGTAACAAGCAAGTGATTAAAGTATATGTGTTGAATCAATCAGCTTTATATTAAAAATGTTACTTAAGTTTTATTATAGACAGACAATTTATTTTAAAGGTAACAAATTTTTCTACTTTAAGTCTATTTAAGGTAGTTAAAAATAATTATTTTATTACAAACTAGTCAAGCCTTTCAATTAGTAATTTTTTATTTGTACTTGAGTTTTGAATAAAGTGAAGTATAATTGAAATAATTAAGGAAAAATAAATAAATGCTATACTTTTGAATTAACACAAATTCTTAAGCAATTTTATAATAATTATTTAATTTCCCATAAAATAAAGTGTTATTAAGAAGATTGTTCGTATCAATGGATGTTACGCGTTATACGATCTATTGTGAAGATTAAATAAGAAAATTTTACAGACTTTACAGGCAGAATTAAAATACCATTTGAAAATAAATGTCGTTAAATTTTACACGGCCTATCTGTTAAGATGTTCCCAAACTTCATATATATGTTAATTGTAGATTATTCAAATTGTTTGACATCTGGACAGCGGAAACTGACACCATTCCGCTGAATGGTAAATTAACTCTTGTGGATTGTATAAGCCATCTATCTGATATTATCTGTGTAGTTGTTACTAGCATTGCTAATTTATGATCTCTTATTCATACATGTATCTATATTTCCCTATTAATTATATTTGAGAATATAATGTGAATCAATCTATGAAAGCCCATCGATTTGAATATCTGTGACTGTGAACTGTGAATTGTAAATTGATAAGTACCATTGAAACTAATAAGCCTTATTCTGTTTGGATCGATTTTGAAACTAGTTTTGTTTATAAATAAATATTATTTTTTAGAAATGATTTAAAGTAACTGATAAATATTTTGGGAATATCAAAAGTAGTTATTTATTATTTTTTGAAAATCTTTATAAAAGTAAATTCTTATAAGTATGTATTATTTAAATTATTTCAAGTATTAAACTATTTTTAATGATTATTTAAAGGATAATTTTTATTAAAATAATATTCAAGTATATTTTCTTCAATATACATCTATTTAATATAAATGTTGTTTAAATTAATATCTTATAATAAATTTTATAAAGAGTATTTTATTTAATAAACTTGTAAATAATATTTGGAAACTTCATAAGTATGATTTGGAAAGAAATGATTATATATATATATATATATATATCTCAAATGGAATAAGCTTTCTTAGTAAACTTTAATCTGTTTGGATTTTAAATATGAACAAGGCGTAATAGTTGCGATGGGAAACAACTTTGTTGTATTGATTGATTGTTTGATAGTCAAATAACTGACTATCAAATTTGGACAAAAACTTAACTTTGGGAATTCTAGAGAAAACTCGAAAATTATATGATATGGTTACCGTTCGAGGTGCTATACCGTACGAATAAACTCGTTTGTTCTCTAGGACGAATTATAAGAAAACCTGTCCATTAACGGTTTGGAGGGGAACTCCGATCTTGTATTTCGTCGGTGTATTTCCTAAAGAACCGGGGTTGAGTTTACTAGGAAATAGCAAACGCTGTTTCGAAGAGACCGGGATCAGATTTGTAATCCGAAAACCACTTCGATCTAACAAGTACGTTTTTGGGATGAAGACAAGAGTTCGGAGTCGAAGATGGAGCAGTGAAGTGCAAGGGCTAGTCGCTACTAATCCTGAGGTGATTCCAAAATGGATGTAGTAGGAGTAGTGCCTTCGGTTCCGTTCGAACCCGGGACAGACTTGTATGGATGAATGCTTTCGAAACATCGTCAGGTGGACGATGGGAATTCTAAGTGAAACATTCTAAAAGGTAACGCTTAGCCTCAAGCCTCATCAACCGAGAATGACTGAAAATCAGGGGTTATGCAGTAAGGCTATGTGGGTAGCACCCATTAGGGTGAGGTCATCCCTGTCTAGATGTCCCTTTTTATTTCGGCTTAGTGGTGCGGTTGCTGATCCCAACCGTGGGGTGATCTTACTCGGGATTATCCAGTAAGGGGTAGTCCCGGTCTTGTGTTGCAGGGGATTGGGAGTGATTCTCGGTACGGTGATCTAGGCCACGTACTGTGACAGGTGGTACCCCAGTGCCTAGTCATTAGTTGGAAATCCATTCTCCCTACGAGCCTTTACGGTTTTGATTGTAGAACCCACTTTGTGGCTAGTAGCTGGAATTTAATAAATATAACAATTTCGGCTATTTAAATAAGCATTTGTATACAGACACTATTATAATATTAGAGGATTTTAGTATAAAAATGTTTTAGCTATCGTAAGATAAAAACCGACATGTTTATTTGTGGCGTGGTCTTACGAAATGCTTTTGTTTCAAAGGATTTCTAACTTTAATAATCAAGTTGAGTGTGTTTCTCACGCTGGTTTACCAGACTGACCCGGGCTTGGTGTTTTTCCCATTTGCTCGGGTCAGACCGAGCATATGTATTTCCAGGTTTAACTGGAAGAGTGGAAGCTGTTTAGGAGAGAAGCTGGATCAGGAACGTATTCTCGTAGATGTTTATGTTCAGTCTGTTTGGTCGTGTGGTTGTGATTGTAAGGACAGGGTTGATATAACTATCCGAGTTGTGTGGTTGTAACTCTGATGTAAAACCTGTATATGTTATATAAAGTAACAGTTTTGGTTTCATGTAAAGATTTGTTTATATTATAATTTAGTCGATCCGCTGTGAGATTCTGATATGTTCTCTTTTCTTCTATCTTCTTTCTATTTCTACCTTCTTTCTTTCATTATCCATCTTTCCGTACGGTTTAGCTGAAAAGAGTGGTTTAAAGTCAGCTTAAATCGGTACGGAAAAATGGGTCGTGACATATTAAAACTCAGTTAACTTAATTATTATTATTATTATTATTATTATTATTATTATAAACTTAATTAATTCATCATCGCCATCGCCATTATTATTTATAAAACTTTATTAAATTAGTTATATTATTATTATTTTTAAAATTTTGTTAACTTAAACTTAATTAATTTTATAAAACTTGTGTAATTTTGACAAAACTTAGTTAATTTTTGTTAACTTGGTTAACTTAGTTGATTTGTTGTTATTATTATTATTAAAACTCAGTTAACTTAAGTATATTATTATTATAAACTTAGTTAATTCATTATCATCTTCATTATTTATAAAACTTTGTTAAATTAGTTTTATTATTATTATCTACAAACTATTAGTTTTGTTGATGTATTGGATGTAATATTTAATAGTTTTAGTATAGAGTATAATGCATAGTACGTATTTGTTAGTGATTTTCCACTCAATGATAATCTTTTCACTCCAATATTAATTTGTTAGCAGTCTTTTCTCTTTTCTTTTCGTAATTAAGCAGAATATGATTTTCTATTATATGTTTTGTTATTGGTTGCTTTAGGGTTTCAAAAGACAGTGATAAGATCAAGTAGTAAGTACCTTATTAATTTATGAATAAAAAACATTAAAAATTACATGAATAAGTTGCACAAACTAACTTCCAAAAGAAAAACTGCATAAGAAAAACACATTAAAAACTATAAGGTAGCATCTTATAATGGTAGTTTGGAAATGTTAGTAAGGTTTGGTCTTATAAAATACGTTAAGGTATTTTATGAAGAGTTATGAAAATTATAAAAATGTTCATTAACTAAAATAATAGAAGAAGAAAGTGTTTGTTGACATGAACCTACCACATCTGTGCCAGCTGGAAATCTAGATCCATAGTTAGAAACTGATTGTTGCACAAATCTGTGCCATCAAAACTGAAAAAAAGAACAAACTAGTTGTTTGGTTGAATGGACCAATGTGAAAGACATTCATACTCTATGAATATTGGCATTAGTTCTCTACTGTGATTTTAATTATGATAAATATAGTGTTACATGGATGTTTCCGGTCACATTTCATCGAATATTGCAGAAGTAAAACTTGGATTCGTATTTAATGTTCAAAAATAACTCGCAAGTTTTTGACATCTGAAAAAGAACATGCAAGACCTTGGATTACCACTATTGATAAGTGATACGACGAGTACTTATCATTAGAGAATAAACGGTACACTATTAAATGATGGTTGAACTCTGATGATAGGCAGTTAGATTTATTCCACTTGAAAAATAAATATAATCCTACTACAGTGGTGGTATTCCAGAGAATAAGTTTAAAAGTGTTATGAAAACAGTAGCGTATTGTGGAAGCTTTTATCAACGGATCTTTGTCACCCAAATCACAAAGAGATAACTTGGATTGAAAACAAGACGGAATTGAAATCAAAACGCAATAACACAAAATATTCCACCCAACCACCCATTTTATCGATTCATCAAAATTTTGTTTACAATTAATAGAACAGAGCTAAACTAAACAAAATACCTTTGAATCCATAACCAAATTGAGAAATGGAGCAAATATCTATATGGCTAAAGTTGTTGGAGAAAAAGAAAAAAGATAAAGAAGAGAAAATTAGCAAATAGATTTTTCACCACACATTTACCCTCTCTTCTAGTCTCTATTTATGTAATCAATTACTTAATACCCAAGTTAACATTAGATGGCAAAAATAATTTGATTAGCCAATTAGAGAGAGAAATAAACATACTCAAATATGCCTATTAATTAGAGGAAACAAAATCTTCTCTTTCTTTCTTTTGCATATTTATTTCACTTTATTTGTGATTTTGTATCACCAAAATTTAACACTCCACCTTGATGCAAATGTAGGATCTAGATTAACCCTAGAGGGGGGGGGTGAATAGGGTTATAGCAAATTTTCTCAAATTAAACACAGAAATATAATTGCAGAAATAAATATGCTGAAAAGTAAATCACACACAAAATTAACCAGCTTCGGCAACCCCTGCCTACTGCTGCATTCCCAGATTTCTATTAGAATTAAACAGTATCATGCTTACAAACACTCTACTAGACTCGCAGACCCTTTTGCTCCCGCTCACAAACACTCTACTAGACTCGCACACCCTGCTCCCGCCTATAGAGTTTCGCTCACTCGCAAACACTGCTCCCGCCTATAGAGCTTTGCAAACTCGCACTCCCTGCTCACTGAACTAATTCTAAATAGACAATCTGACACTACCTAATCCCTAGGTGGTGATTTACAGATTCTTCGACTCGAAAAGAAAAAACAACTTCAAAAATAACACCGGAGAAAAAATTAAACTACAACTTGAATGCGTGATTTTTGCTCAAAATAAAATAACTAAAAAACCCCTTTATTAATTGAACCCTAAACAAAAACTTAAGCCCTTTTATAAAAAACAAGGCCGGCCCCTTGTTTTTATTAACCCGATCCACTTTAGCTTTGACCCGTTCCTTCTTTTGCTTGTAAAAATGTCGGCCTTTCTATGTCGAATTAGGGCTTCGGCTTCTTTCTCGAATTAGTGCTTTGTTCTGATGATCTGGTTGACTTGGAGATTGCGTTGCTCGGCTTGCACGTTCTCTGACGATTGATTCTTCGAGATTGCAAATTGTTTGCAGCTGCTTCTCTTGATCGAGTTCACTAAATTGCGGTATGTATTACTTTCGTTACTGGTTCAATTGCTTGCTTTAACTTGATTGCACTTGATTGAACTCGATGGCCGATGATGATGAATTGGGATTGTATTTATATGAATTTGAGACACTTGAATTCGTTCGAATTAACTTGATACTTTCCTAAATTCTTAATTGCCTGATGCGCACGTCTTTCCTGATTTTGTTACACGTGATACTCACGGCTTTCCTGATATGTTTTAACTTGATAATCACGGTTTTGAATTGAGAGCGTTCGATCCTTCTTGTATAAAAAAACAGTAACTTTCCCTTTGTACTTTGCGTTGACTTTTTCAAAGAATACAAATTTGAGTTTCAATGAATTTTGACTTCGGCCCATCTCTGCACTGTTGAATCTCGTTCATCTTGTAGTCTTCGACCTTTTTCTCTGGTACTTAAATTTCAATCATGATGTTGTTTGGTTATTTGTTCATGTGATTCCCTGTTGCTCGGTTACTGATGCATTAGTTGTTGGCATATTTGCTTTGTACTTCATTTGAGGTTGTAGCTTTGGTCTTTGTTGCTCTGGTCCTGTTGCCTTCAGTTGCTTGTTGAAGATATTGCACTGCATCACCACTGTTCTTTGCATTTGTACATATGAATGTGCTCACTGTTGTATTACAGTACACTGCATATTAGTCTTCTCATGTTTGAGGCTGTGCTTTCATTGACATTTGTTCACTTTGATTCTGCATAACTTGTAGCTTGCTGTACATATGAACTTGCAGTTTTCTGTCCACCTGTATCATGCTTGGCTTTGTGTAGTTGATGTTGTACACTGTCTTGTGCATTGCCCCATTCACTGTTGCTGTGCAGTTGCAATGCCTTGCTTGGTCTCTGTTACATGCTTGTTGTTGCATGCTTGTGATATTCATGTTGATTTGATGATGCTGGTATTTGCTGATATATTACTTTGAATTGCATACACTTTATGTTGACATTTTCTTTGACACAGATGCTACACTTGTTCATTGTTGTTCAAGTGTACTTGTCATCATAAAATTGTCACTGTGCTTCTGACCTTTCTGGTCTCTGATCATTGCTTGGTCATCTTGGTGGCTTGAGCATTTGGTCTGTGTTGCATTGTTCCATGTGTCTTGCCTTTGACTGTTTTCATACACTTTTGGTCATGTTGTACTCATTTGCCACTGAGTTGCATTGAATAGCTGGTCTTTGTAGTTGTTTATTTGAGTCAGTGCTTCACCATACTTGTTGTTGCAGTATTCATGTTGTTGTTGGTGGCAATCTTGTATGCTGCTGTTTGCATTTGGTCTTGATCATACTTGATGTCATGATTTTCCTGGTTTCACTTGTGTACATTTTCGAGTTGCACACTGCTGCTTGTACTTGTATTCTTGGCCAGTTGACTGTTGCTTTGAGTTGTTCATTGCTTGGTCTCTGTTGCCTTGAATTTCTGGTTGGAGCTGTGCACACGAGTTGGCGAGGCAATGCACACGTGTATGAATGTACACGTGTGTATTGCAGCCACTTATGATTACCTGTCCCTTTAATATCTATGTGCACGACTTTGTGATGAATTCAAGTGTGAATGATGACGAACAACCCAAATAACTGAGGCAAACGATATTTTCAAAAATCGTATTTCATTTTATATTGCAAAAATATTTCTTTTTCAATTTTACTGCGTTAGTGAATATTTTTGCAGATTTCTCAGATGCTGGATTCAAACTGGCATGCAGTTGAAGACAAAATACGAGTGTGAGTGATATGTAGTGAGGTTATCAATGTAAAAATATTTGTGATGTAATCGTGATGTAATCAAAAATGTATATGTATAGTGAGAGCATGAATTTGTACTATTCAAGATTGTAATAAATATTTGTTTGAATAAAATTTCTGTTTGAATTCAAAATTTGTGTAACTTGTTCTGTTTGAATTCAAATTCAAATTCTGTGTAATTTATTTTATTCAACAAATATTTATTTAATCTATGAAAAACAAAATAGTACATAACCAAATACATTTAAATGAATATATATGTTTATTATCATCAAACAAAAACATATAAGCGCATATTCAACAATCTCCCCCTTTTGATGATAACAAACATATATTTAAGATTTTGACCGTGTTAAATGTATTTGACCAATTATATACTCTAATTGCTCCCCCTATTTAAATGCTTCCTCTCTACATGATGCTCCCCCTACATATATGCATACAAATAGAAATATATTCAAATGAGCCTAGATGCATATGGAAAAATTATTTGACCTTTGCTTGATTCTATTTGACAAAATCTTAACTTTTCTCTCCCCCTTTTGTTATCAGCAAAAGAATAATAGTGTGAGAGAAAAATAGAGATAAAGTGATTGATATTAATCCAACATTAAACTCAAATTGAATATAAATATTAAACTTCAATAAGAATCAAACAAAAACCATAACTACCCTTGTTAGGCGCATATTCCACTTTTAGAAATGATGGATATGATGTTCATATAAAATCATACAGTTGAATCAACTTGTGGTACATTTCTATCAGGAATTTGAATATCTACTAATCATGCATAACCGTTAGGACTTTTAAATGAGATTAGTAGTATTCGAATTTAATTTTAAAAATGAAATCAAGTATCTTCTAACCACGCATAACCGTGAGGACTTTTAAAAGGGATTAGAATCAACTTGTCTATTTAAGCAATTAATTTTGATATGCGTTCCATACATGCATAACCGTGAGGACTTTTAAATGAGCATGGAAGCACATAATAAAAAAATTCAAGTAATTCACCCATGCATAACCGTGAGGACTTTTAAATGAGAGTGAATACTTTGAATATTTATTTATTTATTTAAAAAATATGACATGAAAAACAAATGATTCCTGATTATAGTACCACATATCGACAAACTATATTGAATATTTGATAAACCATGGTCGATAGAAATAATGATAGATATAGAACTGGTCATGGAATCTTTACCCAACAAAAAGTTTTATAATTCTTGTTTTAATTCCTAAAGAAATTTTCCAAATATACTCTCTTGAGTAATGTATGTTAAATATCAACACTCATCACTTTTTCAATCACTATTTATCTCTTTGATAATTAGTAGGGAGTCGGATCAGTCAAAATTTGTCATTTAAAATCAAATAAAATTAACTAATCTGAAAAAAATGGTCAAACAATTATTTTCTCGAAGGGGTTATATGAGAAAAAAAATTCTGCTAAATGAAAAATTATTTCAAGTGAAAAATATGCAGATATTCTCTTTGGAAAAACGATGCAGCAAATGAATGTTTCAAAAATTAATCACGTTCAACTCGTATGTTTTCTATCAACTAGATTACCAGTATGAACTGCATCTGAATATCTTTTTCAATCCAAAATATCACTAACTGGATTTGGTAAACCAGACATGAAGTGTGCATCAAAAATTTCAAACCCAATTTTAGCAACAATTTAAATGACATTCTTTGGATTTTGAATTGAAGCCATGTTCACACTCAACCAAATATCATGGTGTTAATTTCAGAAAGCATAGGATAATCAATTATATTCATGAGTAATCAACAGTCAGTCAACATCATATCAATTTCTTGAAGTTTCAACAATTTCTTAAAATCCTTTTTCACATGAATTTGAAATCGTGCAAATTTACAAGCAGTGATCAAAATGTCAAAATATATCTACGTGTAGCATGAGTAATCAAGGATCAATAAAATACCATCATTTGACCAAACATATTAAGTTCAATGATGAAAGGATGGTTGGTCTACTTTTAAGCACAAATCAAAGTAAGAACAAGTCTAAAGAAAAAATTATATCAATAAGTCAGAATTAAAGTCATCATCACATCATTATCACAATTTTGGCTGATTTAATTCAGAACATGGTGCAGATTATACCTTCACCTGTTTTACCTTTACGATAATTTCTCGTGATTGCCCATTGTGATTCTGTCACCTTTATACTAGGTTAAGGAACTTTGCTATGTTGCCCGTTGTGTTTCTGGAATAGCCAAAATCCAGAGAACACCGTTGTTGTTCCTTAACCTGCCACCACACCTACACGATGAAAGATTTTTGTGACCTATTTCTAGGTCCATGATTGTTAGTGGCAGAAACATTATGAATAAACAAACCCTTTGGAACCCAAACTTGTTTAGACTTTTCATTCTTGTTCCAATAGACATGAAATTTGTTTGTAGAATTCTTAGGAACCCAAACTTGTATAAATTTTGTGTTCTTGTTCCTATGACTACAATTTTCAACATGATGTCCAATTATTTCACATTTATCAAAGATACTTTTCCCTTTTGCATTATCCTCAGCTTGTGTTTTCCCAAAACCAAGTCCTTTTCTGTTGTTAGCAAAAATTTGATTTCCCAATAGCATGTTGAAAGATTTTTCGCCTCTTGAAAAGTTATTCAAAGATTTCTCAAGATTTTGGACTTTGGTTTTTAGTGTTGTATTTTCAGTGACAAGTGAGGTGCATCGATTTATAAAATCCTTTTTCCTAGTGTCGATGGTTTCCTTAAGATTCAAGTTTTCTTTTTCAAGATTCTCAGAGTTGTTCTTAAGTCTTGTCAATTCTGAATCTAAAAATTTACATCTTTTACATTCTAGGTTTTGAATATTTTCAAGTTCAGTTTCTAACCTAAATTTTTTACGAGCAAGTTCTCTCCTATCAGTTTTCAGTTTTTCAATTTTAGATTCAAGAGCATCAACTACTTTAGTAAGATCAGAACACATAAAAACAAGATCTCTATAGGAATACTCACCTTCCTCACTAGATTCCTCTGAACTTGAATCTGAATTTGATTTCGCCATAAGACACAAGTTAGCCTCCTCTGAGCTGCTATCCGAAGCTTCTTCTCCTTCTTCATCATCCCAAGTCGCTGCAAATACCTTCTTCGCCTTTTTCTTTCCTTTGTTGTTTTTGAGAAGTGGGCATTTTTGTATGAAGTGTCCGGGCTTCTTGCAATTAAAGCACGTCGGTTCATTATCGGAATTGTCAGAGTCTTTTGGCCTATTACGATTTGTTTTCTTCTTGCGTGGCTTGAATCTCGACCATTTTCTAAGATTATTGACAGCCATTGCAAGCTCTTCAATTGGATCTTCTCCTTCTTCATCGCTTTCTTCTTTGCTCTTTAAGGTAATCGTCTTTTTCTTTGGTTCGGAGTTGTTGCGTTCTTCCTTTGCTTTTAGCTCAAGCTCATATGTCATCAAGTTTCCAATTAACTCCTCCATGCTTAGCTTACTCAGATCTTTCGATTCTTGGATTGCCGTGACTTTTGCCTCAAAGTTCATTGGTAAGACTCGTAGTATCTTCCGCACAAGCTCTACCTCAGTGAATACCTTCCCAAGTGCTCTAGCGTTGTACACCAAAGTTGAAAAGCGTCCAAACATGTCCTTTATGCTCTCGCCTTTGTCCATCACAAAGTTCTCGTATTCATTGCTGAATAGGGCTAGACGAGACTCCTTGACTTGAGAAGTTCCTTCGTGTGTCACCTCCAAAGTGTGCCAAATTTCCTGTGCTGTTGTACAATGAGAAATTCTATTAAATTCATTTTTATCAAGAGCACATATCAAAGCATTCCTGGCTTTAGCATTTGTCGTTTTCAATCTCTTATCGTTAGCATCCCACCTATCCTTAGGTTTAGGAATCTCAGTACCACCAACAATTATAGTGGGAGGTTTATAGCCAGTTTCAATAATATCCCAAACATCATAATCAACGGAACTAAGATAAATACTCATCCTAACTTTCCAATAAGCATAATCGTTCCCGTTAAACATGGGTGGCCTAACGATAGATTGCCCCTCAGAAAAAGCATTATTTTGTAGACTCATGACTAGAGTTAAAAAAAAATATACCGGGCTCTGATACCACTTGTAGGATCTAGATTAACCCTAGAAGGGGGGGGTGAATAGGGTTATAGCAAATTTTCTCAAATTAAACACAGAAATATAATTGCAGAAATAAATATGCTGAAAAGTAAATCACACACAAAATTTACCCAGCTTCGGCAACCCCTGCCTACTGCTGCATTCCCAGATTTCTATTAGAATTAAACAGTATCACGCTTACAAACACTCTACTAGACTCGCAGACCCTTTTGCTCCCGCTCAAAAACACTCTACTAGACTCGCACACCCTGCTCCCGCCTATAGAGTTTCGCTCACTCGCAAACACTGCTCCCGCCTATAGAGCTTTGCAAACTCGCACTCCCTGCTCACTGAACTAATTCTAAATAGACAATCTGACACTACCTAATCCCTAGGTGGTGATTTACAGATTCTTCGACTCGAAAAGAAAAAACAACTTCAAAAATAACACCGGAGCAAAAATTAAACTACAACTTGAATGCGTGATTTTTGCTCAAAATAAAATAACTAAAAAACCCCTTTATTAATTGAACCCTAAACAAAAACTTAAGCCCTTTTATAAAAAACAAGGCCGGCCCCTTGTTTTTATTAACCCGATCCACTTTAGCTTTGACCCGTTCCTTCTTTTGCTTGTAAAAATGTCGGCCTTTCTATGTCGAATTAGGGCTTCGGCTTCTTTCTCGAATTAGTGCTTTGTTCTGATGATCTGGTTGACTTGGAGATTGCGTTGCTCGGCTTGCACGTTCTCCGACGATTGATTCTTCGAGATTGCAAATTGTTTGCAGCTGCTTCTCTTGATCGAGTTCACTAAATTGCGGTATGTATTACTTTCGTTACTGGTTCAATTGCTTGCTTTAACTTGATTGCACTTGATTGAACTCGATGGCCGATGATGATGAATTGGGATTGTATTTATATGAATTTGAGACACTTGAATTCGTTCGAATTAACTTGATACTTTCCTAAATTCTTAATTGCCTGATGCGCACGTCTTTCCTGATTTTGTTACACGTGATACTCACGGCTTTCCTGATATGTTTTAACTTGATAATCACGGTTTTGAATTGAGAGCGTTCGATCCTTCTTGTATAAAAAAACAGTAACTTTCCCTTTGTACTTTGCGTTGACTTTTTCAAAGAATACAAATTTGAGTTTCAATGAATTTTGACTTCGGCCCATCTCTGCACTGTTGAATCTCGTTCATCTTGTAGTCTTCGACCTTTTTCTCTGGTACTTAAATTTCAATCATGATGTTGTTTGGTTATTTGTTCATGTGATTCCCTGTTGCTCGGTTACTGATGCATTAGTTGTTGGCATATTTGCTTTGTACTTCATTTGAGGTTGTAGCTTTGGTCTTTGTTGCTCTGGTCCTGTTGCCTTCAGTTGCTTGTTGAAGATATTGCACTGCATCACCACTGTTCTTTGCATTTGTACATATGAATGTGCTCACTGTTGTATTACAGTACACTGCATATTAGTCTTCTCATGTTTGAGGCTGTGCTTTCATTGACATTTGTTCACTTTGATTCTGCATAACTTGTAGCTTGCTGTACATATGAACTTGCAGTTTTCTGTCCACCTGTATCATGCTTGGCTTTGTGTAGTTGATGTTGTACACTGTCTTGTGCATTGCCCCATTCACTGTTGCTGTGCAGTTGCAATGCCTTGCTTGGTCTCTGTTACATGCTTGCTGTTGCATGCTTGTGATATTCATGTTGATTTGATGATGCTGGTATTTGCTGATATATTACTTTGAATTGCATACACTTTATGTTGACATTTTCTTTGACACAGATGCTACACTTGTTCATTGTTGTTCAAGTGTACTTGTCATCATAAAATTGTCACTGTGCTTCTGACCTTTCTGGTCTCTGATCATTGCTTGGTCATCTTGGTGGCTTGAGCATTTGGTCTGTGTTGCATTGTTCCATGTGTCTTGCCTTTGACTGTTTTCATACACTTTTGGTCATGTTGTACTCATTTGCCACTGAGTTGCATTGAATAGATGGTCTTTGTAGTTGTTTATTTGAGTCAGTGCTTCACCATACTTGTTGTTGCAGTATTCATGTTGTTGTTGGTGGCAATCTTGTATGCTGCTGTTTGCATTTGGTCTTGATCATACTTGATGTCATGATTTTCCTGGTTTCACTTGTGTACATTTTCGAGTTGCACACTGCTGCTTGTACTTGTATTCTTGGCCAGTTGACTGTTGCTTTGAGTTGTTCATTGCTTGGTCTCTGTTGCCTTGAATTTCTGGTTGGAGCTGTGCACACGAGTTGGCGAGGCAATGCACACGTGTATGAATGTACACGTGTGTATTGCAGCCACTTATGATTACCTGTCCCTTTAATATCTATGTGCACGACTTTGTGATGAATTCAAGTGTGAATGATGACGAACAACCCAAATAACTGAGGCAAACGATATTTTCAAAAATCGTATTTCATTTTATATTGCAAAAATATTTCTTTTTCAATTTTACTGCGTTAGTGAATATTTTTGCAGATTTCTCAGATGCTGGATTCAAACTGACATGCAGTTGAAGACAAAATACGAGTGTGAGTGATATGTAGTGAGGTTATCAATGTAAAAATATTTGTGATGTAATCGTGATGTAATCAAAAATGTATATGTATAGTGAGAGCATGAATTTGTACTATTCAAGATTGTAATAAATATTTGTTTGAATAAAATTTCTGTTTGAATTCAAAATTTGTGTAACTTGTTCTGTTTGAATTCAAATTCAAATTCTGTGTAATTTATTTTATTCAACAAATATTTATTTAATCTATGAAAAACAAAATAGTACATAACCAAATACATTTAAATGAATATATATGTTTATTATCATCAAACAAAAACATATAAGCGCATATTCAACAGCAAAATCATATATCTTCAACGTATCAAGCATGCCATATCTAGATCTATAACAAATCCTCATATCTCAACCACACTAAATTACAAACCTCAGCCACCGTCTGCAAGTGATGCATCTCCCAATGAGATACACTAAACAAATCCGGTCTCAAAAACGTTTGTAATACCACAAAGATCTCCGTCTTGTCTTTGTGGATTTTGCAATTCGACACCCGTTTATCACTCGATCTGAGCTCATTACCTGATCATTATCGATTCCTCGAGCATCATCAACATAAAGACTCCTGTCTAAAATATGACCCTTAATACTAGAATCATAAGCAGTGACCACATTAACCTCTCCATCTTGCAGTGGACTAGGTCCTTCAACCGTCACTTGCTTTCCATTATTGACCACAGAACCAACCAAGCTATAAAGGTTTCCTTATTCCAATACTCCTCTCATCCTTACACAACCACCTTTCTTTACTCTCAAAACTCCACCTTGAGTCTCATAAGTGCAACCAAGGCGATCCAACTGACCGAGAGAAATAAGATTATGCAAACAAGTGGGTACATGTCTCACTCCAAAGACTTCTCTAACCACACCATCATGCATATGAAATCGATAGTTCCAATACCACAAATGGTAGCTCTTCTCCATTGGCTATCCTAATTATGCCGACACTCTTCTCATAAGAAGAAAAACAATTCACATCTCTACAAACGTGAAAACTGGCTTCCGAATTCATTTTCCAAGGCTTACTTTCACTAAAGAGGACATCATAAGAAGAATCACTATCGGTACCTTCAGCAAAACCTGCATGTGTATCACTATTAGTATCACCATGCACAACCTTTTTTGATCTCTTTTATAAGCATTACACTTGTTGCGTATGTGACCTTTCTTGTTACAATAATGACAAGTGATAACAGCTTTACCATTAGTGTCCTTCTTCTTCCAAATTGTATCTTTCTTCGAGTCCCTTGCCACCGTAGCCTCACTTTGAATTGATTTCATACCTGACCCTTTTCTGCTAAGCTCCTCATTCAAAAGACTGCTTCAAACAATTTCCAGAGAGATAGTTCCATTAGCATTGGAATTACTCAAGGAAACAACCAAAGTTTCCCAACTTTCTGGAAGCGAAATCATTAATAAAAGAGCCTGTAACTCATCATCAAAATTGACCTTCATATTTTCCAATTGATTTATTACATCTTGAAATTCATTCAAATGCTCTGCAACAGACTTCTCTTTATCTAATCTCAGTTGCACCAACTTTCGAACCAGAAAAGCCTTACTAGTAGCACTCTTTAACTCATACAAAGATACCAACTTGTCCCACAAAGCCTTCACAAATTCACAACTAGCCACATGATGGAAAACTGAATCATCAAGTTACCGACGATCGAAGCAAATGCCTTCTTATCCATCTTCTTCCATTTTTCCTTGTCTACATCAGAGGGCTTCTTTCCATCTCCATCAATCGGATCATGAAGATCATTGAGGTATAGAACATCCACCATCTTAGGCTTTCAAATACCCTAATTTTTCCCATCCCAGATAGCCATCTTTGAAAATGAAATCATATCCAACATCAATAATTTTTCAAACCAAAATTACTCTAAGCTTTGCGATGATCTCTGCTCTGATACCAAACTGTTATGAAAATAGTAGCACTTTGCCGAAGCTTCTATCAACAGATCTTTGTCACCCAAATTGCAAAGAGAAAACTTGGATTGAAAACAAGATGGAATTGAAATCAAAACGCAATAACACAAAGTATTCCACCCAACCATCCACATTATTGATTCACCAAAATTTTGTTTACAATTAATAAAACAGAGCTAAAGTAAACAAAATACCATTAAATCAATAACCATATTGAGAAAGGAACCAAATATCTATATGGCTAAAATTGTTGGAGAAAAAGAACAAAGATGAAGAAGAGAAGATTAGCAAATAGATTTTCCACCACGCTTTTACCCTCTCTTCTAGTCTCTATTTATATAATCAATTACTTAATGCCCAAGTTAATATTAGATGGCAAAACATAATTTGATTAGCCAATTAGAGAGAGAGATAAACTATTCAAATTTGCCTATTAATTAGAGGAAACAAAATCTTCTCTTTCTTTCTTTGCATATTTATTTCCCTCTATTTGTGATTTTGTATCACCAAAACTTAACAAAAGTATTGAGCAATTCAGAAATGTGGTAGTAAAGAATTGAGAAGTTCTACACGATAATTGTGATAGTACTACTGGTAGTGGTATAATCTTAATTATCTAGGATGCTTTTGTATGGTTATAGACAAATTCAATGACATAGATCAACAAATCACAATAACTACCATTAATTTGTGAGGCCTCTCAATTAATATTACCTTTGTTTATGCTAAAAATTGGTAGTCCATTAGATTAAACTTAAGACAACAGTTAGTGGATACTGCAAAAAAGTCATAAAACCGTGGATAACCAAAGATTTCAATGCAGTAGTCATTGTTGATGAAATAAAAGGACTTACAGTATAAGATGTCCACTTGTTAACAACTGTTTACTTACAATTGAACTGATGCTACAATCGTTTCCATCAGTAGGAGAAATTCCTTGATTGGTGCCCAGTTGCCATGAATATGTATGCACATAATGGAAATATATATATATATAGTAAGAAAAACACAACGGGTATTATCCAGACGAAATCGCTTGACCAGAACCTCACCCCGACCTTGTCGGAGCTTAGTGCCCCTTGTGGTAGAGTCTGAAATAAATGGTGCACTGTTGCCTAATGGCAATAATTTAAGAATATACACTGCTTCCACTAGGCAGCAATGCACTTCACAATGTTGTCGTGGCATCAATGTGTACACTACTACCTAGTGGAAGTAGTGTACACTGTTGCCACTAGGCAGCAATGTGTACACTCCTTCCTAGTGGTAGTAGTGTAACAATGTACACTGGTGGCATGGGCAACAGTGTAAAAGTACACTACTGCCATGGGCAGTAGTGTAACAATATACACTGCTGCACTAAGCAGAAGTGTAAAGACAGCAGTGCACACGACATAACTGCCTAGGCAGCAGTATAACCATGAACACTACTACCCTTAGGCAACGGTGTATAAGTGTATAAAACACTGCTGTTGAGGGCAACAATGTAGTGTAATACTATGGCCTATGGTAGCAGTGTATCAAATCACTGTCTCCCAAGCAGCAGTGCAAGACGTCTAAACAGGAGCTCGTTTTGGTTGAGCCGGAGCACAATGAGTATGTAATTTATGTAACAAAAAAAAATATGGCTAGAATTTGATCATTTCAAAGTAACAAAAACTCAACAAAACATGCAATTCATTCATATAAACAAATAAAATTCATGCAACATAATATATGAGCATTTTAATAAACAATGAATCAATATTTGAATACAAACTCGAATACAACAATATCCCAAAGGAACATTCATATACTCAAAGAAAATCAAAGCATATATCATTGTTATATCTTAGATTACGTAGCATTTACCAACTTCTCCTATGTATAAATAGGACAAAGACCATTGTAAGGTATTAACACCTAATTTTCATTATAAAACTTCCAGTTCTTGTTATACCCCCTAAATCGAAATAATTCTTCACTATTTAGTCCTTGAATGTCTTACAATATGAACAAAAATACTTCAAATTAATTGCTAAACAGTTCAAATTAATTGTTAAACAGTTCAAACTAATTGTGTTTATTAAAATAATATACAAAATAAAATCAAACAATCAAATTAGGGTTAAATCAACTATTGAAGTTAGACAAAAAATGATGCATTCAAATTAATATAAAATCCAATTTGAATCACAAAATCGATTCAAAAAATTCATACCTAAATATACCTATAATGCGAGGAGTAATTCATGCTGACTGACGCGATGATGTTCAATGGAGTACAATGATGGAGTCGACGATAAAAAGGGAAATTTATCTGCACCGCGATGAAATTTGAGCACGGTTAGAAAGAGGGAAATTTTTCTTCAGCAGAAAGAGAAAAGGTGAAAGTGAAAGAGGGTAATAAAATTTTCTAAGTATACGAATGGATTTGGATGGGTCATGTTTATTTAGCTAATGTGGAATTATTTTAGGAAAGGTAAGAACGTGAAATTTTTTAGCTGCGTTTATATTATTAGTGAAAATATTATCAGTTGCACTTAAACGGAAGTGCCATGAATTTTTGCAACTGTAAAAGGTTTTTATTGTAGTGATTACAACTGGCAAGAAAATTCGATTGTTAAAAATACGTCTACAACTGGTAGGAAAACATAATTGTTAAAATATATTTATTACAACTGTAGGAAAAAACCAGTTATTAAAAACTCTTTATTAGAACTGTCAGTAAATGTCAATTGTTAAAAACCTTTGTTACAACTATCATCTAGTGCCAGTAGTAATATGGCCATTTTTTGTAGTGAATTTAATTAACTTATATTTATTCTTATATGTGTGTATATATTAATTAAATTTTATTTAATTAACTTTAATTTATTAATTCAATTAACTTTAATTTAATAATTCAATTAAGAAACTAATTAATTATTTTGAAATTTCAAATTGAAGCAATATAAACTTAAAAGTGACCATAACATTTATAGTTTTATATACAAATATCATTATATATATTGATTTAATAATTAACTTTTAATTAATCTATGTTATTAAATAAATATTCTAAAACATTTTTAGTTAAATTATTACTTAATAAATTTCAAAAACTAATATTTTACATGTTTAAACATTTTAATATACATATATGTATGTATATGTATGCACATACGTTAATATGTGTGTGTGTGTATTGATATATATATATATATATGTTTATTTTAATTAGTTAACTTTTAAATAATTTTTTATTTAATTAACCAATTAAGTAAATTATTAAACAATTTCTGAAAAATATTAGTTTATTTTTGGAGCAATTTTAAAAATTATTTTATAATTTTATTAAAATTTATTTTATATTTTAAATTAAAAATATAATTTAAATTTTCAAACTTAGCCAAGGCCCAAAATTAATTTGGGCCTTTATATTGGGGATAACCTTTAGGTTTACATGATCCTTCGAACTATGCTAGTAGCCAAGTAGGGTGGAGTATTTGATTACTCAAACTCAAACTTAGACACTACCTCTCTAGACAATTATTAAATGGGTAGTGTTTAATAAGTTAGCTCTGATATTTCTAATTTAGATCGTAGAAACCATTATGGCTCTGATACTTTTAATGGTCAGCTCTAAACTCCTTTAGGGTGACCCAACTAGATACCTTCTAAGTGAGTTTTACATATAGCCTTTCGACTAGCATAACCATCGGATAACGTATGAGGGTAAGAGGCAATGCTTCATCGCAGATCACAATGTAAGAACTCCATCATGCTAGTTGCAAGGATAAAACTTTGGATATCCAATATACTAGTTGAATGCCTCAACCAACCTTGGTCGATATGAATGAAGGTACTAGGCTGGTTTTAGTGGGCGAAATGGGTAGTTTCAAAAAATTCCCTATTTGGATCATAGTAGGCCTATGAAGTCTAATGTCCAGTAGTAGATCAAATCTAGTTATTTAATAAAATCAAATTTTATTTTGAATTATATTGCCTTATTTAATTAATCTAATTAGTTGAAAGCATTTAATGTGAATCAAATTCAACTAAAAGAACGACAGAGGTTTTATCTTATTTAAAGAAAAAAAGATTTCGTTTCTCTCTCTTAGAACTTTCTCACTAATTAGAGAAATCTTTGTTTAATTATGGTATTTCTATTTACACCCACCTAACCACTTACTAATTCCACTAAAACATTAATTTAATTAAATCATGAAATCTACTTCAAAAACACATCTTAATTATAAAATGATTTGTAAATAAACGAAAACTTAGATAACAAATAAATAGTAAAATCTAATACTTGAGCGTACTTATTTTCAATCCTGTTAATCATTAATGACAAAAGAAAATGAGACGAAAAATGTAAATAAATTTTGTTTTTTTGAATTTCGAATTAGAGCTAGATTAGTTACGATATTTAATTCTAGCTTAAATATAAATGTAAATCAATGTTCATGTAAACCTGTTAATTTTTTAGTGAATGGATTATCATAATTAAATATATTTGACTATATCATATCAATTAGTTTCATTTTTTCCCTTTTTTGTTCAACAAACAACAAAAACAATAATAATTGGTATTTTTGATCGAAGTAGTAATGAATGTTCTTTGATATGTTATATAGTAACACCTGATTTGAGCTGCATGTAATTCTTTAATTTATCTTATTTAGGGTTAATGGTTAAAAAAATGGAAACTATACTTACAATTAAAGTCGGTAACAACTTAACTGTAACAAAATTAGTTGGAGTTATATATACCAATGAAGCATCAAATTCTAAAACATCGACTTTGGAGAAATTGGATGGAAAGTTTTTGATTTTATTGTTTGGAGAAAGATTAAGAGGAGAACTAGAGTTACGATTTCGGGGAAATAAAAAGTTATGAAAATGTAGGTGTAGGTGGATGGGTAAAGAGGATAGGTGGATGAGTGAAGAGGATAAGTGGGTGAGTGGATAGGTGGGTGTAAATTGTAACACCCTTTAACTACTAGAGAGAAAATTTAGAGAGAGAACCATTCATTCCTCCGTTTTAATTAAATTAATTGGTTGATTTTTTTAAATAATGGTTTTACCACAATTATACTTAACATATTTTATGAGTATATCTATATAGTTAAGTGTATATAGTACAAGTGGAACTTTTAATATTATATAGTTAATATGTCGTGTATAGGTGCTAAGATTTACACCGCAATGGACACATTCATCCTATGTACATGCTTTAGCTATCTAAAACATTTTTTGCATGTAAGTATACACATATACGTATATGTATCAATATATTTCAAAAGTTATTTTATTAAATCTCTATATAAATCTTAGTTTATTTTGATCAAATCAACAAATCCAATTTCAAAATTCTACTTCCAAAGTATCAAGTGCCTGATTTGGTGATGTAATATGGAAACAAATCTAAATCCACAAATTCTAAATAAATTATATATTGATAATCTAACATAAAATAAAAATAAAGGTATTTTGTAAATAATATTTATTTGCTCAAACCGTTGCCTTTCATTTTTTAATCCAAAAGAAATTTTATATTAAATAGGAATAGGATGTTAATTTATATATGTCTATACACTAAAATGAATCTTCTTTAATATGTGTGTGTGTATATGTATGTATGTATATGTTACTTTATCAAAACATGTTATTGTTATGAATTTTAATATACATGTATGTATGTTTGTATGTACACATATATGTGTGTTTCGAAAAAGAAAACCGATTATCAACCAATGGAAATTAACATTGATATTTAAATAAATGAATATAAATTAAATAAAAAATTAACTATTGGATCTGGATTCAAATAAATACCATCATCAATATAAATTAATGATAAAATTATCAATGGAAACTAGCATTATTAGTTTCAAACCTAGATCAAATCTTAACAAACTATAAAAATTCAGATCTACACATACATATAATAAAGGGACAACAAATGCATATATAAATTCATCGAAGTAAACAAATAGCTAGATCTACAATGTCATTAAGTATATATCACTAAATGGAACATACTTTGTTGATGTTCCCTTTTGAATGCATCCTGGTTAATAAATTTGATCTCTCAGCTCCTAGCTTATTAACGTACTAGAGTACATTATTTGATTATTTAATTGGATGTCATTAAAGTAATTTTTTCCCCTTATATTGCACTTAATTTTCGGTCGTGGAAAGGGAAAAAGGAAGATGGACGCTAGGATTTTGAAAGAGAGCAAAATGAATGAAAGATATGGTATTTATAAAGGGAGGAACCTTCATTAACCTCCTCCATATATTTTCTAGATCCAACCATTGAATTTCAAGCCTCATTTTTCTTCATATGGCCTTTCATGAATGAGGCTAGATTGGAGTTCAATTTGTTCAATAACACTTAGCAAATGATTACATTTAAATCAAATTCAAATGCTCGTCGAATTGCATATAGCTTTTACATATACAACTTTTTTTATTCATCCATTTAAATGCTAGTTGTAACACCCTGCAATTTTATAGAAATAAATATCTAAATTAAAGGGTAAAATCATAATTTTGCATACAGGGAAAATAGTAAATTTTTATAAGAGCCGGATATATGCCTCAAGAACTATTTCATTGCATCCAAAATGTCATTTTATAATCAATAAACATGTATAGCTTGTTGAATTTGGTTTAACGAGCTAGAAATTTAAAGAAGTCAAATCCAATGACATTTTCGTAATATATAATTTCAAGAATTTAGGTTAAACATGCATTATTTCGGCCTATAAATAGAAATGTAAACCATATTCTCTAATCCAACTAAAGCATAATCCCTTGCTACTAATCTCCATCAAACCCTACAAATTGAAAACAAAAATCTCTTTTTCTAACACTTTTATTTCTTCTTCCCCTTCCCTCTTCTACACTAAATTTTAAAAATTCATAACTTCTTCACTTTTCAATGAAACCAATGATAAATTGAATGATACAAAGTGTTCTATGATCCCATATTAATTTGGTGGTGGAATATGCAATATTAAAGGTGTAGCAGACCCGAATAATGAAGAACAATGATGAAATCTCGTATACATGTTTCATTCTTCTTTGTCAAACTTTAAAATGACATATCTATCTCATTCCTTAATGGGTTTTGATAATCTACCCAATTAAATAACCGTGGAGATGAGTACTTCCATTTGATAAAGGATTTTTTGCACAGCGATGAAGAAGGAGAATTCATCTTGGATCGAAGAAGATGCATGGCTAATCGACAAGTGTGATTTATCATATTCGTGTATATATTAGTAAGATATAGTATTTCATCCTTTTGGTCGTAAATCATGTTATAAATGATGTGATTAAAATTTAAAAAGTGATTTTTTTAGTCGTGATTAGTGTGTAGTATGCCATGGCTAGATGATTGAAAAAATTGATTTTTGTCGATTATAAGTAACCAAAATTAATCTCTTCCTAATAAAAAAAGTGCAAAACATAAAATAGTTTCAAATTAGAGATATTATATATCAAAGTTATAGTTTTTGATGTCCCGAGTCCACTGTTGGTATTCATTCGCCATTTAGGTGTATGGATTGACCACATCATGCATTGGAAGTTCGACAAACATGGACCATCCATTTTGATCCAATAGTAAAATGATGACGATATGATGATTAGGGACTAGGGATATGAATAGGAAGTCAATAAGATTGTTGTGGTGGGTTTTGATTGGTCACTAGCAATCAAGATTAACTAGGATCGATGATAGAACGACAGCGACAATGGTTTCACTAAGGACCACCATAAGTGATCGAACCTTCGACGTTAGGTCCAGTAGAGCACGTGGAGTTTAGCATTAGGCTTGGATCAGTGAGGGCGGTGCTGGGTGGCTAAGAGAAGCAAATGATTGATCATTAAAGCCGCAACATCATGTTTTCGGATACACTGCAGCAGTGAGAGAGAGAAAATATTATGACAAAAAGATAATAGTTAATTTAAATTATTATGACATTGTCCTTATACTTTGAACACTTATAACTCTCATATATCATATCAGTTTCATGGGAGGTCCATGGTATTAGGATTTTGGCAAGATGAGGAACGTTTTGGTATGTTTTTGTTGTGTTTTGAGATACTTCCTAAAAGTGACTTGTACTAGTAGATTCATCGTTGTTTGATACGGCGATAGTGTGCCAAAACATTTTGTTCCTTGGTAGCAAGTCGCTTACGATTGAGCGATAGTGGGATGAGATATCTTGTTCCTCGGTAGCAAGTCACTGATGATTTAGTGATAATGGGCTATGACATATAGTTCCCTAGTAGCTAATCGCTTACGTTTTGGCAATAGTGTGCTGGAACATGTGGTTCCCCAGTGAGTCGCTTACGATTTGGCAATAGTGGGATGAGACATATAGTTCCTCAGTAGCGATTCGCTGCATTTTTGGTGATAACGGGTTGAGAATATAGGCTCAATCGTGTCAAAGTTGGTCTTTGGCATGCGAGTTGGGACTTTTGGTTCGATGAATGCATATGATTATATATGACTTAGACTTTAGTAAGGTCTTAGCATATGATGTCACTATAGTATTATATTATGTTTAGCTGACTTGTTGGGTGCAGCTGACATAGGTTAAGGTATGATTTTAAGTGTTGTATTAATAGCTTATTAGTATCATACACTTATATGATGCATTTCACTCACCAAACGTATGTCTAATCCCCTCTATCGTTCTCTTCTTTTTAGATATACTCTAATAAATCGATAGAGAGGACTGATGGTGACTAAGAGGCATGATGGAGGTGCATATTTATTTATTAGCTATCTACTGCTTTATTTCATTTATTCCCAAACATTTTATTGTTTCTGTTACTGGTTTAAAAAGACGTCGAGTTGGATTTTATTTGATATTACATTGTTTTGTTTGTCTTGGATTGTTTTATTGATTAGTATATTTTAGTCCTTCTGCTATGAGTTTTTGAAAGTGTAGAATATTATAGATAGCTTTTTGATATGTTCATATTTTACCTTAAAATGATCCATCGTCTGCGAGGTTTACGATGTCTGCGTCATTTTTTGCATGAATCAAGACGTTGTAGAAGGCGGATTATTACATTTGGTATTAGAGCATAGGTTAGACGATTCCTATTTAATTTGGGTGTATGTGAGAGAGCATATTTGTAATTTATTATTTATATAATATACACACAAACACACACACACACACACTCATATATATATATATATATATATATGTGTGTGTGTGTGTGTGTGTGTGTTTGACATCACACCCTATATATTTCGACTCGTAGAGGTAGTTGTTAGCTTATCCCTTATAGAAGTAAACAACTATGAGTTAAATAAATGTTTAGACATAAATAGTTTGGGATAAAAGATAAATCCATCACAATTGTTTCAATTCACTCATAAAGAATTGCTAAAATAAGGTTTATATGCCAATTAGCAATAGAGTAAATTATGGGACTAAGGATGAATAAGAAGAAGAGCAGTACCCTTAAGTCCATATAATATAGTGTGATTTTGATGAGACATAGTAAAGGTACTTAAGCATTTTTTAGATTGTACGACCTCGTTGAGCTTGTGTAAGTTATGGTCTACTCCAATTAATGTATTTAAATTAATTGAAATAACTTTCCCAAAAAATTAGAAATATTGGTATTTATATTTTGAAAACAATAAAGAAGTTGAAGTTTGTTTAATGTTTCAAAAAATAATAACTCCTTAGTCTACTAATTTTCCAGTAAGTCAAAAAGGCATTCACTAGGAAGTTCAAGACCTCATGGTACTTTAACAGATGTAATAATGTTTCAATAAATAAAAAACAATGAGCAAATGCTCGTTCATACGAGGGATTGTTGGAAAATGGAGTGAATGAGGCATTAATTGCCTAAGGAATATGAACACCATTTAATAAATGTTAAAGAAGGCGCATATATATCGAGATATGAGAAAAAAATTACTATGGTGATTAGAGGTTTGAACCAAGAAGGACTAACTTAGTGGGTGGCGCAATGCACTATCCCGTGCTCGTGCCTATACTTGTACCTATATCTGTATCTATGTGCGAAGGAGTGTTTGAAGCATGTTGTGGCACTTAGAACTTAACTCCCATAGAAAATCAGAAATACTACATCTCCTTCCTCCTCTATAGTATTCTTAATTCATATCCTCTTACATTCATCATCGCTCTATACTTGCAAGCATTGCACTGTAGAGTAAGTCTGTTTCATCTTGAGAAGAAAATTGCACAAAACCTTTACTACCGTAGAGGAAGCAATATTGTTATGAAAAATAGTACTCTACTAGACATAGACATTCCTAAGCTATCGACGGATTATTAATCCAATTAATGAGAATTGAAATACTAAGTGTAGGTGTAAGGCCTATGCGGAAACCATAATAGATGAAGGAATTAACAAGAAAACTATGTAAGAAATGAAGGCATGAGGCCTTATTGGAAGCCTAAGGCTTTGTAGCTTTGGTTTAGAAAGAAGAAAAAATTGAGATTACAATGGCATGCCTAGTGAAAGGGCTATTGGTTTCAATTATGACATTATTATATAAATAAGGCCTTCAAAAATGGAATATATATTTATACTTATGCTTAAAGTTGTTAAAATGAATGTTATCTGATAGTAAGGGGAAAATCCATTCTTTAGAAGTGTTGTCTCACCATGTTTTATGTTTAAGGTAGTATATTGCTCATATCAAACATTATGTCCGACCTGCATTTTTATCATCGTATTCCTCATAAATTCATCGGTACTCATTTGAGTAGGCTGAGTATATGGATCTAGGAAGATTGCTGTTGGAAGATGAATGAGGAGTTTTGAAGATGAAGTAGAAGGATTAGATGATATAAATATTATTTTATTTCCATTGTACCTAGTTTTTACGTTAGCATTTTTATATGTTGGACATGACACTATTATCTATGATTGTATTATATTTTTAACCCCTGCATGGGCGCTACTAAGGAGACAATTTGAATATGTAAAATGTGTTATATGACATTTATTAGTTGTTCCGTTTACTTAAACTATTTTCAAATAACCGATCTCATCTCTACTGCTGAAGGATATTTCTAAGGTGATTAAGACAATCGAAGTTCCATCTTTGGGTTTTGAAATGAGTTATGTTACATAACAAGTCGCTTGAATTATGACTCAAAATCTTTAAAGCAAGTTTTGATGCATGACCCGAGGCACATTAGTGGTTGCTTCAAACCAACATGAAGCACATGAAGAGCGCTTATGTTGAGCAATATAGGGCTGGAGCTCAAGCTGAATGTGGAGAGAGCTTAAGTGTAGGACGAGATAATTCTTTAGTAGATAAAGTAGTGCATGAGTTGTGAAAGGTAAGAGCTTGAGATCGACATATAATGGATTGCTCGAGTATTACTTGAGGAGTGATCAAGCTTGAATCAAAGTAGGGGTCGACCATGACATAAAAGTGGTCGAGTTGGCGAAGAAAGGAAGCATTCGAATTGCATATCCATTTAGGGCTTGAGTTCAATACACTTATGGTCGCAAAGTCTCCTTTTTTAGTCCAGTTTCATCTAGACCAAACTTATATAAATATTATCGAAAAATTCTATGTTGTTATCAAATGAAGTTCTATCAAAATAATTTAGGAAATTCTCAGCTATAAATAAAGGACCAACGGATAAAGGGGAGGAACAATCCATTATTCACTAAAACGATCTTCACTATTTTCTCCTCACCTTAATTAAAATACATGTTCTACTCCAACAAATATTGTAAATAAAAGTTTGAAAGAATGAATATTAATAAATATAAAGAGTTTATAGGCCAAACTCATGCCGACCATATATATATATATATATATATATATATATATATCTTTTAATCTCCATTTATTATTTTTCTTTCCGTAATCTATTTCGTTTTGGTTTTGTAATTTTATATATGTTATTATCACAAATTTGAATCCTCCTTTGAACATCATTTCAAAGATATTTCAGAATCCATTAAAAGACTAAGCTGATGGACACTTAAAAGATTAGAGTTGTCACACAAGTCATATATATTCAAAATGTTTATGTAGAGTTGCTATAAACAAATACCATTCATATCTGTTAAGCCTAGGATTTTGCTTTAATTTTACACTTTAATGTAGATGTTTGATTCTACTCGAGTAGAAGGAGTTCCTCTACCACAAGTATGCAAATTTTATGTGGAAATATCCTTTGTTATAATTTGTCAATTATAATTTACCTTGGCGGCCATGAGAATCCTAATCCATGCTTTTTATTAATGCCTTAGTTACAAATGAAAGAATAGAAGAAGAGAATTCAAAAATGACCTCTTACAAAGTAGGGTTACATGCCTATCTATGTTAGAATTACATAATTAGATCTTTTATATGTAGCGGGTAAGATCTTGGACGTGTCGTTATCTTGGTTAGCTGATGACATAGCATGCCTTTAGTATGACATGTGGCAATTCTGGCACAAGACATTTCGCTCTCCTATTTTGCTATATTTTTATGCAAACTGGCATAACTAATCGAAGAAGAAGCTGACACATAGTTGGTTTTGGTAATTTGGTAGCTCTTTTGTTTTAGAACTTCAAGATCATTTTTAGTAGATACTCGGTAGCTTTTTATGTAGAAATTCAATTATACTCAATGTGAACCTTCGATATTTTTCTATTAGATCCAGAATAGCTCTCCCTTTAGACTTCCAATAGTTATAGCCTATTATTGTGACCTTTGGTTAGTTTTCATTTAGTTCTTCAGCAGATCTATTTTTAAGCTTTCGATAGCTCTTTCTTTAGACTTCCGATAGCTCTCTCTTTATATTTATGATAGCTTTTTATTTAGACATTTGACAGTTCTTTCTTTAAGTCTTTGATTACCTCTTCCTTTAAATCTCGTTATCTATCTCTTTACACTTCCGATATCCCTTTCTTTAGACCTTCGATAGCCCTTTCTTTAGACTTAAGATGGTTATTTCTCTAAACCTTTGATAGCTTGTTTTCTTTTATTGTGCTTTATTACTTCTTCCTTACTACTATTTTTTTCCTTTTCTTTTTTAAAAAAATTGGCTATAACAATGTTAATTGACTACTTTTTTCATGTGAAGCTTGTAATTATTTTGAATTAACGGTGTGAATTTCACCTTAGTCATTATCGAATTTAATAGTTTTTGAACGTTATATCAACATCCTATAGTGAATAGTTACTCAATAATTGTTATTTACGTATCAAGAAAATAACCTTTTTTTACTCAATAATTGTTATTTACGTATCAAGAAAATAACCATTTTTCCCAGGGTAGTTAGAAGCAATGCATTTTAGTTACTTCTATATGGCAAATATTTGCACTATTTATATTTTTTGTTATGTAGCAAACAATATTCCCATCTAAAGTAGTCAATATGATAAGATGCATCGTTCCAATCAAATTTTTTTGAAAAAAAAAGAAAATATAAGACTTAGATGTAACGTTAGTAATATCTACTTATTTTTCTTTGTAATTAGTCCATTGTCACATTGATTACTTTATCCCCAAATTAAGGTAGTTGCTATCTACACCGACCAAATTAAGGTAGTTGCTATCTACACCGACCAAATTAATAGCGTTACCCATTTATTCTCTAACTTAACCACCCACTTCATTTATTTGCATGTTTTTCTTACTTCTGCTTTTTTTAGGAAATGAATGTGTAGTGCGAGACTACATACCCATTTATTCTCTAACCTAACCACCCACTTCATTTATTTGCATGTTTTTCTTACTTCTGCTTTTTTTAGGAAATGAATGTGTAGTGCGAGACTACATAGCCCAAAAGCATAGATTAAAATTAAAATAGTATTCTGATCAACAAGCCTGATTGGTAGTATCAAATGTGAGTGCACTAAACAGACATGAAATACATCCCACTAGCCTTAACCAAAAAAAGTTCATGCGATATACATACATCAAAATGAAATAGCACCATACATCATCAAAAACAGAAACAAAGTGCAGGTAGCAGGCACCAAGAGGCCAAGAGTGAAGGCAACTAGTCCACACCAGATGTGTTAATATTACAAGTAACATGTGGGAGGGTCACAACACAGTTGTTGACCGATTCATTATTAGGCATAACACTGCCCAACCTAAGCTGTAAAGGAGCAGAGCAACCTCTTGTGCAAACAGAGAATAAATGAGAAATCTTATAACATAAATGTATAGGAGGGTGAGAAATGTTGCTAAAATATTTAGAATTCCTCTCTGTTCAAATAACCTAACTAAATGCGGAGAAGAATGTGTTGACTACTCTGGAATGGGATTGTATAGCTAATGTCATAAAGTGACTGAATGGAAGGGATCAAGTTAAGAAGGCGGACCAGACGAAGAAAGACAAATCATAATCGAAGAAGAGGTGGGTGATAATATGATACGCTTAGAGGAGGAGTTTCACATCAGACATGATGGGTCAATAAGAAGGCTTTTACGAAGCAGTCTTTAGTGTTGATCTTACCATGCACAAGAAGCCACATATGAAATTTTCTTCTCGGGGGACCTTGCATTTCCAGAGTCTAGGGAAGCGGCCTTTACGAATTAAGCAGTCTTTGTTCTCTGCTTTATCTTTTCAATTTGAAATCTAAATATTACATTACTATTCTTATAAGAAAGAGGCATCATTTTCTCAAAGACTGTTTGTGAAATGTTTAATGTTTCGTTTATTTTCTTACTGATATTCATTTATGGTAAAAGCTAAACAAAATGTGAAAAACTATATACTATCCCAAGATTTTTTTCACCTTAATTAAAGAGGAATAAGATTGAGAAAAAATTTATGTGGTAATCAATACGCTTTACTTTTTATATAGTTGTTTCAAATGTGATATAAAACGTATACACTTAGTGAGGTTTTCTGTGTAAAAACGCAGGAACTATAAAAGATGTATATTCAGACTAATCTTGTACAAAAGCATTAGTATATTCATTGACAAATCATCATATTAGAAATAAATTTTGACCTTATTCAAATAAGCATAATAAAGTACTCCATTCAATTTCAAACAAAATAAGCAAATTGTTGACCCGAAAAATGGACCAACACCCTGGTTAGAGTTTGAAAGCACCGGCCCTGTTCTAACAGTGCAATATCACATATCACAGATATAAGAAAAGAACAATGAAAGAAAGAAGACAGAGAACTTTTATAATGGTTCGGCTGTTAATGAAGCCTACGTCCACTTTATAAATTTTCTTATAGACTGGTTGCTGTTACAAGAGATGTCTGATTACAAGGTTTTGATTATCTTTAGCGAAATTGAATCCCCAGAGTTGAAATCCACTGGAGAATCACAGTGAGTTCCTTTGGAGATTGTTGCAAGGGATGTAGAGAGTGAAGAATAATTCTAATAGAGCTTCAACAACCAGTTCGGAGAAGATCCTCTTTGTATTGCAGCTGGGATGGTATTTATAGAGGTAGGAGAGCTTCTGGGCCATGCCTGTCTTCATCAGCTTGCAGGTAGGTTACATGTGACCTGGGGGGCTTTGGCTCGCAAAACGTGCCAAAACCATGGGTCGCTGGCAACCCATAGCCGATGGGTCGCTGGCGGCCCATAGACTTGGTTCATTTTGCGAACCAAATCTTGCCTCCTTTAGATAGTGTTCCATATCAGGTTTGTTTGATGGTTTGAGCAGAGGCATGGGTTATTAATGAGATAAACACTTAGGATTTATCTAGAGTTTGGAATTGGAGATGTTTCCATAGTCTTTTGTTGTAGTTGTTTGCATAGTATCATTGCACATTACTCTATCTTGATGACGATCTGCTGGCTGATTGTTCTTTGATTACTAATTGAACTGCACAGATGCTAGCTTCTTGGTTCAATTGAATTTGGTCATTGCTTTAGTAATATGATTTAGCTTTTGTCAACTCCTTGCCTTAGTCTTTTTGGTTAAGTTCCACACCATTCTGATGTGATGGGACTGTTCCGTATTCTGCTGGATCCTCTTTGGAACAACCCTAAATGTAAGCTATAATAATTAATTTATGAATTTATTCAAATAATAAAATAAGATTATGAAACTATCAGAATTGAGCCATGGGATTTGCAGCATTGTGTCCATGGTAATTTTTTGGTCAATTTCCATATATAACTTGTCGAAATCCGAGCTAAAACGAAGAAGATACGAATTAAATAAGAAATAAACAAAACGGAAAAAATAAAATAAGAAAAGGGTTAGGTCAATCCAAATATGGGCTAGGTTGACTTATAGGTCGACCCAAACATGAGTTAGGTCGACCTTAGGGTCAACCCCCATAGACCCGCCTTTGCATTTTGACATTGTTTTGTCCAGATTTGTTCATACACATCATTTTTCTATTTCTCTTCAATCCTATGAGTTCGTGCATCCATCCGAGGATTCCAGTGAGCCTATGACATGGTTGCACCAGATTTAATCATCAAATCCAATGATCTGAGATCCCAAAACTACACTATAAATAAGTAGCTAGGCCTAGTTATTTTTCTCTTTCAGATTTTCTCCTATTTGGGTTCATTGCCGGAGGTTGAACCCTAAATAGAATATTTTTCTAAGGAGAAGATATTTTTGATAAAAATACTCTACACTCTAGAAGTGGATCAAGGAAGATAAAGGAATAGAGCTAAGGATCACTGTTGAGTGTTTTGTAATTATTTTAGATTTTTATGTAATTTAAAATAATGAGGTTCTCAATAGTTGTTGTTTTTCTTCAATTTTGAGACAATTTTTATATAAGTTATTTGCAGCTAATTTTTAAATTTATTTTCAGTCTATTTTATTTACTATTTTTATTCAGCTATTTTGTACAGCTATTTATAGTTATTTCTATTTTATTTGCATCTGTTTTAAATTAGAATTTAGCCTATAAATGTTATTTTCTTTTTATTCCTTTTTACGTAAATAAAATATTAACAAGAAAATAATTCGCTAATATGGACTAAATATAAGAATACTAAATTTACAGAAGATAGATGTAAAATAAGAAGAACTGTAATAAAAAAAGATAGACCGGAATAGGCAAATTTGAGACATTTGTAAGCAAGTTTATAACTAGTAGTTATAACTAAAAAGACAGAATAGAAGAGCAACTATAACATAGGTTATAATTAAATAGAAAGAACAGAAAAAGGCTTATTTTAAAGACTTGTAGTTAAGTTAATAAGTGAATATAGCAAAGATAATAGAAAAGACTTATTTTAAAGACTTAGATTAAGTTAATAAGCAAATAGAACAGAGATAACAAAAGAGGCTTATTTTAAGAATTTACACTGATTTAATAAGCAAGAATAGAAACAAGGCCCATACTAACAGCATTCCCTTTCAGACTAAGACTGATGGTCTCATAGTAGTTAGGTGAGGCTGGGGCAGGACAATTTCAGATTAGGACTGATGGTCTCACAATAATTAGGTGAGGCTGGGACACGCTTATGCTAACTAGGGTAAGGGGCCAATAGATAGAAGGTCAAATCGAGGGATTTGGAGAAGGGGCACAACTGGATTTTGTTTGTTAGGACCCGTACCGGCAGTATTACCCTTTGAGACTAGGACTGATGATCTCACAAAACACTTAGGAGAGGCTAGGAAGGAAACCTTTCAGACTAGAACTAATGGTCTCACAATAGATCGGGTGAGGCTGGGCATGCTTATGCTTACTAGGGTGGATAAGAGTTCAAAATAGGCAGCGATAGTTAGTGCGTACTGGCGATGACCAAGCATGGGGGCATTGATTAGGGTAAATAAATTGCTACTGCGTTCGAAGTGCTAAATAGGTGTCTTTTGCTATGGGACGCATAGAATGAGACTAGCTCACATTGGTACAACAGAGATAGAAGGCCGATCAATGGGTAGAATTAGGAATTTGGCCTGATTAAAATAGGATTAGAATTTCAGCCTAATCAGAGGATCCATCTAAGACAAGTGCAAACAATCACAATAAAGCAAATAGTTAAACAATATTTTATCCAAGTTTTATCTTTCCTTTATTTCCTTTTATACTAGAAATGTTGTTAAGTCTATTATCTTTATCTTACTTAAAAATACTAGTAATTACTGTCACTCACGAGACTTATAGTTTGACCCACTCCTCTATTTCCCCTTTTTCCCCCTTAGGCTAGCAAAGGCAAGGATAGTAGACCCGGATTTCTTGGCGACCCATTTGCAGAGCTTTCTCATTCTTCATGTATTCTTCTTTCAATTTTCTTTTCATTTGACTTTGGATGTACCGGTACTTTATGAGAGGGATGATTTTTATTGTTTATGTACTCTAATGATGTGATTGAGATTGTATTTTTCATCACACATGTGTATTTGGTTTTTATGACATATTCTGTTTTGAAATGAAGTTTAATTTTAAATGTCTAGTTATTATTTAAATATTTCTGCTGTTTTTACTTATTTTTCTTATGAATCTTAGTCTCTGTAATGTTTTAGCTATACCTACAACGCACCATATCCTTTGATGTGCCCTTTTTGGGCATACTAAGTGATGTGGAGTATTTCACTTGGTATTAGAGCCAAGTTATAGTATTCCTGAAAACTTGTTATAAAAAGTAAAGTATTTTTCAAAGGTAACATATTTTAGAAGTATTTTCCAGAAAGAAGCTCTTAGAAATAATTTTCAGGTATAAAAGAGTTTTCATAAAAATCTCCTCAAAGTCCAGTTCAACCTTCTTTCGAGCCTAAATTTTGTTTTCTTTGCATTGTATAGCTGACTGGTTCCGTAAAGCTATGGCGCTAGAGGTGCAAGGGAAAGCAACCACTATAGCACCGACAGGTGGAGATTCCATTAATGCACCTGTAGCAGCCAATTTTTCTAGGCTATACAAGGTCTTCTCTAGTCTAGGAGGCAGAAAGTTTTCCGACACAGAGGATTTCTTGGAGGCACGAGCTTGGTTAAAGAATACAGAGCAGATATTTGGGCTATTACGATTGGAGGACCCCAACAGAGTTCAGCTTGCATGTGGGCAATCGAAGGGTGAGGTTAAGGAGGGCCCAAAATAAGAAAACTTTAAGAAGTAGTATGGAAGATAAAAAAGGACAAGGGCAAGAGGAAAGAAGGAAGACCTCAAAAGAGGATCTGGAAAGGTGGGAAATGTCATAATTGTGGATTTGTTGGGCATTTCACAAAGGACTGTAAGAAGGGCTCGATGAAAGTGAGGTGTTACAATTGTGGGTAGCCTAGATGCCTTAGTTGAGCTTATCCTCAAAAGAATGGGGTAGAGAGCAGGCGCACCTACAGCGCGAGAATATGCTTTGGATGGAGCACCTTCTAGTAATGGACCAGATCAAGGTAGGAAAGTCTCTGCTGAAGGTTCGATCTCTATTTTGGATTTTCCTATTCGGACTCCTTTTGACTCCAGAGCATCGCATTCTTTCATTTCTAGTTCCTTGGTTGATTGTTTGCACTTAGATATTTCTCTAGTAGTAGACCCTATAGTTTTTTCAAATCCCATAGGAGGATCAACATATTTATCCATGATTTGTAAGGGTTTGAAATTTTTTATACTAGGCTACTAGGATTTTCGGGATATGGGAAGATTTTGGGGTTGGATTGTTTATCCACTTATGGAGCGATATTGGACTGCGAGAGGAAAGTCATCTGATTAGAGACATGGAGCAGTATGATTCTCGAGGTTTCTTGCGATCCATAGGGGTCAGTCATGGTGAGCTTCCTTTATTCCCTTGATTCATCACTAGGAGTGTTAGATTCTGTTTCAGTCGTTAGAGATTTCCCAGACATTTTCAAGGAAGTTAGAGGACTACCCCTAAAGAGAGAGATCAACTTTAGGATCAATCTGAATGACAGTGCTAAGCTAGTGGCATTGCCTATGAGACATGTGGATCCTAGGGAGATGAAGGAGTTAAGTAAGCATATTGATGAGCTATTGGAGAAAGGTTTCATCAGACGGAGCATATCTATGTAGGGAGCGCCAGTCGTCTTCACTACAAAGGTGGATGGTACGCTTCGACTTTGCATAGACTACAGAGTGTTGAATAAGCTCACAAAGAAGAAACATTACCCTCTTCCTAGGATAGACGATCTTTTTGATCAGTTGGTTAGATTTTCAATATTTTATCATCTTGACTTAGCTAAGGGATTTCATCTACTTAGGGTCGTTGGCGATAGCATCGATAAAACAATATTTAGGACACCCGATGGATTCTTTAAGTGGTTGGTTATCCCGTTTGGGCTGACTAATGCCCCCAACTTATTTTGTAGATTTGATGAGCCATGTTTTCTGAGATGTCCTAAATAAGTTCGTTATAGTATTTGTGGATGACATTTTGGTACTTTCCAAGAGTATGGAAGAGCATGTTATTTATATCGAGGAGGTTCTTCGTACACTTCATGATCATCAGTTGAAGTCTAAGTTCTCGAAGTGTCACTTTTGGCGCAAGGAGGTGCGTTTCTTGGGGCATGTAGTCTCAAGAGAGGGTCTAGCTGTTGATTCACTAGGTAGTAGTAGTAGAAGATTGGAAGTCCGCCAAAAATGCTACCGAAGTTAGAAGCTTTCTAGGTTTGGCTGGCTATTATAGGAAGTTTATCAGAAATTTTGCTAAGATTTCAGCACCACTTACTTGCCTCACTAAGAAGAATACGGCATTCGTGTTGGACATGGATTGCGAGGATTCCTTCATGATGCTAAAGAGGGCCCTTACTAGTGCACCGGTGTTAGTTTTACCTGACAGAGCTAAGCCTTTTATAGTATACACTAATGCATGTGGGATGAGTCTTGAAGCGGTAGTGATGCAAGAAGGGAGGGTAGCATATTATGGGAGTAGGCAGTTTAGAAAACTCATGAAAAGAACTACCCCACCCATGATTTGGAGTTAGCTGCTATTGTTTTCATGCTCAAGTCTTGGAGACATTACTTGCTAGGAGAGAGGTTCGAGCTTTTCACTGACCATAAATCATTAAAGTACCTATTCTTACAAAAGGATCTAAGCTTGAGGCAGCAGCATTGGATGGAATTTTTGGCATCATATGACTTTTAGATAGCTTACACACTTGGTAAAGGAAATGTGGAGGCGGATGCGTTAAGTAGGAAGAGAGCAACCCTTAGTCAAATGTTTGTGGAGTAGAAAAGCCTAGAGTTTATTTCCACCTTTTGATTTTAAGCCCACTACAAACATTACACCTAGATTATTAGTAGCACCTGAGGTTAAGCCAACCTTACAGATCAAATTGACTCAAGGCAGCGAGAGATTAAGAGCTTATGGATATTCTAGAGAGGATTAGCAGAGGAGAAGTCTCTAGACATCTCCAATGTTATTCCATTGATAGTAAAGGGTGGCTAAGGAGAGATGGTAGTCTTTCTGTCCTCCGCACAAGTGATTTGATGGGAGCTGTTCTAGAAGAAGCACACCATTCTTGGATGATTATTAATCTGGCTGGTGATAAAACATATAGGGACATGAAGAGAGTGTTTCATTGGAGTGGCATGAAGAAGGATGTGGCAGAGTTTGTAGCCAAGTTTCTTGTATGCCAAAGATTTAAGGCAGAGCAGCAGAAGCCAGGCGAATTGCTTCAACCATTGGATGTACCCGAATGGAAATGCGATAGTGTTTCGATGGACTTCATAGATGGTGTACCCCGATCTAGGAAGGGGAATACTAGGTTTTTGGGTGATTATAGATCGTTTGACTAAAAGAGTCCACTTTATTCTGGTCAAGAGTAAGAGAACAACACCTTATTTAGTATCCTTATATGTTCGTGAGTTTGTCCGATTTCATGGAGTCCCCTCTAGCATAGTGAGCGATAGAGACCTTATCTTTACTAGTGAGTTTTAGAGGAGCTTCCAAGAGGCTTTAGGGATGCAGCTTAGATTGAATACGGCCTATCACCCTCAGACGGATGGCCAAAGGAGAGAGCTAATAGAATGCTTGAGGATTTGTAGAGGATGTGCATTCTTGATTTAGAGGAACTTGGGCTGAGCATCTTCCTTTAGTGGAATTCACTTATAATAATAATTTTTATACTAGCATTGGGATGATACATTTTGAAGCTCTTTATGGAAGACCTTGCATGTTGCCTTCGTGTTGGTTGGAGTCTACAAAGAGATTGCTACTTGGTCCCGATAGAGAGACTTTGGAAAAGATTGAATTGATTCGAAGGAGAATGAAGACGGTCCAAGGTAGGGAGAAATCTTACTCTGATAAGTGGAGAAGGGAAATTAAGTTTGAGGTAAAGAGACTTGGTTTTCATTAAGGTATCTCCGCTAAGAAAGGTGGTAAGATTTGGATCAAGTGGGAAACTTGCTCTCAGATTCGTTGGACCGTTCCCCATTGTGGAAAGAGTAGGGAAGATGGCGTATCGGTAAAGCTACCATAGAGGCTCGTAGGAGTTCATGATGTTTTCCATGTTTTGCACTTGAGAAAATGTTTACATGATTTAATAGAGGTAATGGAACCTAGTCAACTTGAAGAAGTTGAAGTGGAGAGAGAATCATCGGTTCGTCCATTCCTACAAAGATCATTGGGCATGATATCAAGAAGCTTAGGAATAAGGAAGTACCTTTGGTTAAGGTGCAATATGGAGACATCATTATAGACGCTAAGTGGGAGGCTGATGAGAAAACACATATCTCTTATCAATATCTTTTCGATAGTACGTCTTGAATTTCCTTTTTCTGTCTTTAGTTTCTAATAAGTCCTTTCCTATAGTATCCTTTGGTAGGGTAGATTTTAGGATTTAATCTATGGATGGTAGGACTGAATGTAAACATGTTACTAGAACATATTATGTATGATGGACGCTAGTGGTTGCAAGTGTTAGCTAGTGGATGCTAATGGATACATATATATACACTAGGCACTATTATCTCTTAGGGATCGGCCTAACTAGGTCACTAAAGCGTATGCATATGGATGTGCGTGCATTTGCATTTTTATTTTATTTCCACGGTTTCTATAAATGGATAATTATCATATGATTGTTCCATTTGGATAATGATTGTAGCATGCATATAGAACTATTAGTTATCATTAAGGAATTTGCATTCATTTGGATACATGGTACATACATGATTGCATAAAAAGGAGGTCGACTGAATCAGTAGACCGCCTAAGCTTTTGCATTAGTTAGGGCCATTGACACTACACTATTTGCATATATATGTATGTATGTATGTATGTATGTATGTATGTATGTATATGTCATAAGTTGCATTAGAAATCTTAAGGACAATGGATGTAATGGATGGTGATTAAGTATATGGTTATAGAATTTGGATGAAACTATTTATTTCATTCTTCTATCCTTAGAGATTTCGGGGACGAAATCCTTTAAGGAGGGGAGAATTAGCAACCCAAAATTTAAGCTATAATAATTACTATACGAATTTATTTAAATAATAAAATAAGATTACGAAATTATTAGATTTGAGCCACGGGAGTTGCACCATTGTGTCCGTGGTAATTTTCTGGTATATTTCCATATATAGCATGTCAAAATCCAAGCTAAAACAAAGTAAATAAGAATCAAACAAGAAATGAACAAAACGAAAAAAAATATAAGCAAAGGGTCAGGTCGACCTATAGGTCGACCCAGACATGAGTTAGGTCGACCTTAGGGTCAACCCTCATATTATATTGGTCGATCTGCCTTTGCATTTTGAGGTTGTTTTGTCCCGATTCATTCGTAAACGTCATTTTTCCTTTTCTCTTCAATCATGTGCGTTCGTGCTTCCATCCGACGGTTCCCAGTGAGCCTATGACGTGGTTGTAGTAGATTTAATCTTCAAATCCAACGGTCTGAGATCCCTAAACCACACTATAAATAAGACCTTAGGCCTACCTATTTTCTAATTCAGATTTTCTCCTATCTAGGTTCATTGCCTGAGGCTGGACCCTAAATAGAATATTTTTCTAAGGAGGATCTTTTTTATAAAAATATTCTACGCTCTAGAAGTGGATCAAGGAAGACCAAGGAATAGAGCTAAAAATCACCGATGAGTGTTTTGTAATTATTTTAGATTTTTAAGTAATTTAAAATAATAGGGTTCTCAATAGTTGTAGTTTTTCTGCAATTTTGAGACAATTTTTGTATAAGTTATTTACAACTAGTTTTTTAAGTTCTTTCCAATTTATTTTATTCAGTTATTTTTATTCAGCTATTTTATTTAGTTATTTACAGTTATTTGTATTTTATTTACATCTGTTTTAAATTAGAATTTAGCCTATAAATGTTAGTTTCATTTTATTCCTTTTTACGTGAATAAAACATTAAAAAGAGAAGAATTCGCTAATATGGACTAAAATATAAAGAAATTAAATTTATGGAAGATGGATGTAAATAAGAAGAACTGTAATAAAAAGAAGATAGACTGAAATAGGCAAATTTGAGACATTTGTAAGCAAGTTTATAACATAGGTTATAATTAAAAAGACATTTTTAAGCAAGTTATAACTAAAAAGACAGAATAGAAGAGTAATTATAACATAGGTTATAATTAAATGGAAAGAACAAAAAAAGGCTTATTTGAAAGAATTATAATTAAGTTAATAAGAAAATATAGTAGAGGTAACATAAATTTTTAAAGACTTAGATGAAGTTAATAAGCAAATAGAACAGAAATAATAAGGAGGCTTATTTTAAGAACTTAGACTAAGTTAATAAGAAAGAATAGAAACTGTACCCATACCAACAGCATTCCCTTTCAGACTAGGACTGATTGTCTTACAATAGTTAGGTGAGGATGGACAGGACACTTTAAGACTAGGACTGATGGTCTCACAATAGTTTGGTGGGGATGGAACACTCTTATGCTAACTATGGTAATTAAGGGGCCAATAGATAGAAGCTCAAATCGAGGGATTTGGGCAAGGGGCACAACTGGATTTTATTTGTCAGGACTAGTACTGGCAGCATTCCCCTTTCAGACTAGGACTGATGGTCTCATAAAACACTTAGGTGAGGCTGGGCAGGACACCTTTCAGACTAGAATTGACGGCCTCACAACAGATTGGGTGAGGCTGGGCACGCTTATGCTGATTAGGGTAGATATGAGGTCAAAATAGGAAGCGACGGTTAGTGTGTGCTGATGATGACCGAGCGTGGGGGCATTTGATTAGGGTAGATAAATCTCTACTGCGTTCTAAGAGCTAAACAAGTGTCTTTTGCTGTGAGATCCACAGGATAGGACTAGCTCACAATGGCACAATAGAGATAGAAGGCCGATCAATGGGTAGAATTAGGACATCAGCCTAATTAAAATAGGATTAGAATTTCAGCCTAATCAAAGAAGCTATCTAAGACAAGTGCAAACAATCACAATCAAAGCAAATAGTTAAACTGTATTTTATCCCATTTTTATCTTTCCTTTATTTCCTTTTATGCTAGAACTGTTGTTAAGTCTATTATCTTTATCTTGTTTAAAAATACTAGTAATTACTTTCACTCACCATACTTACAGTCTGACCCACTCCTCTATTTCTCCTTTTTCCCCCTTAGGCCAGTAGAGGCAAGGACAGTAGACTTGGGTTTCTTGGAGATCCATTTGCAGAGCTTTCTCATTCTTTATGTATTCTTACTCTTCTTTTCAGTTTCTTTTCATTTGAATTTGGATGTACTTGTACCTTATGAAAGGGATGATATTTATTGTTTGTGTACTCTGATGACGTGGCAGAGATTGTATTTTACATAAGACATGTGTATTTGGTTTTTAAGACATATTCTGTTTTGAAATGAAGTTTAATTTTAAATGTCTAATTATTATTTAAATGTTTCCGCTGTTTTTACTTATTTGTCTTGTGGATCTTAGTCTCTGTAATGTTTTAGCTACACCTATAACACACCATATTCTTTGATATGCCTTTTTTGGGTATACTAAGCGGTGTAGGGTGTTTCACTCTTAGGATAAAAGCCCAAATAACATTTGCCCCTTAAAGTACGGCTTTTGAATGAAAGGTGTGCTTTTCTCTAGAACAAGTCGTGGCAACGAGTCTTCGATTGTTGAGCTTTAGTCTTGGTGAATTATCCAGTTCCTTCGGATTCTCATGCTAGTTACAAGTCATTCCAAACCTATTACAGCCTAAGACTCTAGACTCTTCCTAAGTGTAATCTATACATCACGATCATTTCGACTTCATTCGGGGTAATTACATCACATGTCTCTAATTACATTGCACTTCTCTAATCGTCCTGTGTTCATTCGGGATTTACATCACTATCATTTTTTTCTTATCATTCAGAGTTTTTACATCATATATCCAAATCAAATCATATATCTGAATCACATTATATCACATCTTGTCATAACATATATCAAAATCACATTATATCACATCGTATATCAAAGTCATCCTGTATTCATCCAAGATTTATTCGTTTTATTCTATTTATAATTCATTCGGATTCTATTTTTCAAAACCAAATCTGTTTTAAGATTCGATCTTTCTCGACCACTTATGTTTAATGTGTGATCTCTCTGGATCGTTTAATGTTTAGTTTAACACGTGATCTCTCCGGACCATCTAATGTTTAGTTGAATGTGCGATCTCTCTGGATCGTTCAATATTTTAACTTAATGGGATGATCTTTCTAGATTTTTTGTTTGTTAAGTAAAGAGGGATTAAGTAAGTCCATCCGCTCACTCTTCGGTGGGGGAACCTACTTCTTGCACTCCCGCCTGTGATGGAACTCTAAGGCGATCAATATCATACAAGTCCATCCACTCGCTCTTTGGTAAGGGGACTTGCACCTTGCATTTTGATCCCGTAGTGGGACTCTAAGGCGATCAACATTAGTTATCAAAATTCAAATTATCCAAATCAAAACAAATAAATAGAAATTAAACAAGCAAGAGTCCTAAATATTCATCTTAGGCATCCGACTTAGAGCATGCCTAGGGACCTTTCGGGATCCCATACACGTGTAAGCGGCCTTCGATTATTATTGTCTACATACCAAATAAAAAGTGCAGGAAAAGAAATGGTAAAGAAAAGGATTGGAATCAAATCCGACTCCTGTTTACCCCGATCATGGGATAATTTGTCAAGGTGCTTGTCCCTGGGCGTTTCTTGATGAATTTGTCATGGATGGCAATTGTCCCTGCAATTCCGCCGCAGTTCTGTTCCTCACATATTGTGGCAGCTGGTTGTTCCGGACTAGTTCTTCTATCAGATCACGAAGGCGTCGACACTCGTTTGTCTCATGCCCATTCAACTCATGGAAGATGCAAACTTTTCAGGTCTTTTCTCTCGGTCAGTGGGCTCCCTCCTAGGTGGCCTTCGGTAGAGGTTCTACCCCATTGTATCCAGGTATATCCTCTCCGAGGTTTCAGTTAGGTCAGTGTATGAGGAGAATCTTGACTCTTTTCTCTGTCGTTTTGGGTCTTTGAAGTTATCATCGGCTTTCCTCTTCCCTTTGTCTTTTCTTCTTCCAGCTCCAAACGGTCCCCTGCCTTCGATGCCATTTATTTTAGCATCCACATCCTCATCCTCAGCTTCGGCGTCTTCCTGATGCAGATACCTCTCAGCTTCGTAATAGAATTCTGCAAGATCCATCGGTTGACCTTTTTAATGCAGCATCGAAATCCGTCTTATTCACAACTGCGGATACTGCTGCCATTAAGATAAATGATGGGTGCAGTTTGTCCACCGCAGTTGTCCATGTGCTTCTGGACCCATTTTCCAATTGTCTGAACCACATTGCAGCCAAATCTGTTAAGTATAAGGGGAAGCATCGTCCCCTTACTTCCTCAGAAGCACCCAACACCTCCATATGTTGGATGTATTGCATCATGTGAATCATCGAGTCTGTCTTCCAATCATACATTTCTAGTGTCGGAAGCTTGAAATCTGAAAGATTTCTCGCATTCCGGATATTAGCAGTAAATGGATTTCTGTTCACATCTTCTAGACCCTGATCTAGGGGACCTCTTCTGATGAATCTCCATACCAATTCAGCAATTCTGTTCTCCCCGTCCTATGAAGGTCTCTATCCTAAATAATACTCTACCCCTTGCCCCGTTGGGGTATCTCAGGATGGACCCTTCCGGCAGCATACCTATGTTCTGATTTGCAACTCTAGCTTCATTCTTTCCACCGTTCCTTCGAGGAAGTTCTGGTACATATCCATCTGTTGACCGCATCCTAGTATTCGGATCAGCTTCCGTGCCACCAGTCCCTAGTGTTTCAACAGTCGCTCAGGCATTGGCATTGATTCCCATATTGAATATTCCAGCACTGCCCCCACGTGTCAGTTGCTTTGGGTGTGGGGAAAGGCTCCAATCCCAATATGACAATCTATGCACTATTCCCTAGAGTTGAATCCTATTCCCTATAGATCTAGCCATCCCTTGTTGCTCCATCCTCTAGAAGAATCCATCCATCATATCCTGTTGTCTAGTTAAGAGTCCATCCTGCATCTTTTTCATCAACCTTTCCATCTCCTCTCTAATCACATAGCTCGGTTGATGAGAATTTGAGGACACTTCCTGGCTGTCCCCAAGCTCTAGTTTACTTACTCCAGTTTTAGATCTGGTGTTAGGCCTCTTCATTTTTTTTGAATCTCGAATTCAAACTTCAATTTTTTGGATCTTGTTCAAGATTCTCAATGAAAGCACCAAAATGTTGACCCAAAAAATGGACCAACACCCTGGTTAGAGTTTGAAAGCACCATGGCTGTTCTGACAAAGCAACGTCATAGACCACAGATATAAGAAAAGAATTGTAAAAGAAATAAGATAGATAATTTTTATAGTGGTTTGGCTATTAATGAGCCTACGTCCACTTTATAATTCTTCTTAAAGACTGATTGCTATTACAAGAGATGTTTATTTACAAGGTTTTGATTATCTTCAGCTAAATTGAATCCCCATAGTTGGAATCCACTGGATAATCACAATGAATTCCTTTGGAGTTTGTTGTGAGGGAGGTAGAGAGTGAAAAATAATTCCAATAGACTTTAGCAACTAGTCCAAAGGAGATCCTCTTTGTGTTGTAGCTGGGATGGTATTTATGGAGGTAGGAAAGCTTCTAGGCCAGGCCTGTCTTTATCAGCTTGCAGGTAGTTTACAGGCGACTGTATATGAGTTTTTATTTACATAATTTTTTTTATAACTTACTGCATAGCTAGGTATTCGACTGTTTATATAGATATATAGATAGTATATAGATTTATAGTTATATAGTTTATATTTTATAGTATATGAGTTTGATATAATAAGTATTTGTTTATATACATTAGTGAGTTCGTTTTGTTTACAATATAATATAAGCTTTATGTAAACTGATGATTGCATTTTTTAGTGTATAGGTTCATAATGTGTTCGTATTATATACTTGCTATGTATTATAAGGTGAGTCGTCTGCTATATAAATGTATAATAGTTTTCTTCTTGTTTATAAAAGAAATTACATATATATATGTTGTGATCTGAGTTTTATTATATATAGTATAATAATTAGGGTCTGTTAGTTTATATACGTGAGTTATGTTTTGAAAGTGCATATATATATATATTTGGTCTGTATATATGTTTGCGTATGTATTTAAGGTTATAATAGTATATGTGTACAAGTTACTGTTTGTATATGATGTTTTCCCTGTTAGAATATAGGGGCTCTATATATAGTTAATCTATTTTTTTGAGATATATGTATAGATTTCATAAGCTTACAATTGTATTAGATATTTTATATGTTGTATAGTTTATATAGTTTAGTTTATATATTCTGTTTTACATGTATATATAGATTACTGTAAGTTATATACGCAGTATTATAGATGTGTTTTATAAGTATTGTGCCAATTCATATATGTTGTTTAAGTAAGTTATATAATGTATTATACATAGATCTTTAAAACATTTCATTTGCTGTTAAGTTATACATATTATAATAAATTGTTTATATTGATTTGATAATAAAAATTGATCTTTATTTATAACCTATATGTAAGTTGTGTACATGTGTATATACATTCGTTTATTTATAGGGAACTTGGTTTTCAATTTTATATTGATATAGTACTTTTGGGACTAACTATTTATTTGAAATTAAATATATATTATTTTGGATGTACGTTTGATTTTAATATATAGGTTTGAAATGCATGTATATTAATTTTATTGGCGTTTGAATTTAGAACGTGAAATTTTTTATATGTAAATAGTTATGTATAGTTATATATATATATAACTTTTATCTTCGTCGATCCAATTCTGATTTGATTTCGTCAATCCCATTTATCAGCTTTGTTCGTTAAATAGTGTCCATCTAGCGTTGCTTGGGAATCGTAACCCATTTCATTGTCAAATTTCCCTAGCCTCGAAAGGCGAGCAATCACTTACGATTAACATTCTTATATTTATTAAATTTGATTTCAATTGAACCGAAAATTGAAATATGCTGCTGTTAGTTATTTACATTGCTATATATATGCTGATTTCCATATCTTTTCACTTATGGCATTTGACACTATTATCTGTTATTTATATTGATGATATATGCCTGTTATATTATTATCAAATTGTTATCACTCTGCAAGTTCGTTGTTAGTATAGAATTCCCTATGGGTTGAAATGATACATACCCGGACGATCTTGTAGAATATGAGAAAATCATTATGGGTTAAAATGATAAACCCAAGCGATTTTCATTGAATTGAATTTGGGATTGCGGGTTGTAATGATATATACCCGTATATAATTTAAATTACGGATTGAAATGATAAATATCCACATCACTTGACTATAGGATAGAAAACTATATACAGACATCGTTGATATGTGTGTGTCTATATATATATATATATATATATATATATATATATTGAAAATGATTTTCAAGCTTTCGAAAGGAATATTTTGGTTTTATAAATATTGATTTTAAAATATTATGTATATATGTTATTTTATAAAGGTTTAAAATTTAGATTTTTAAATTTATATGTTTGAAAATTTTAAAGGTTATAAGTTAGTTTTGAAACTATAAATTTTAAGGTTTTACTTGTAATTTTACTATTTTAAAAATATATAAATTAAGATTTAAAATTAATAAGTTTAATAGTAGGCTTTAATTTAATAAAGTTTGATTAATATATAATATGTTTAAGTAGTTATATAAAAAATATATTTGAAATATATTTTTATAATGGTTTATATAAGTTAAGATTGGATTGACAAATTTGAATTATTTGAAACCGTATTTAATTAAGAATTATATTTAACTGAAATCAATTTGAAACTTATTGAATTTGAGATTTTGAAAGGATATGATTTTATAACTTGATTTTGGTTTAAGATGATTAAATGAATATTTCAAGTTTAAATAAATTAAAGGAATATTCAGTTATTTGAAATTTGAGGTTTTATTTAAATGACATTGGATTTATTAACTAAATATTTCAAAACTAAATAATAGTAAAGTGGATTAAGATATATATGAAATTACCAAATTTAGTTTTGAAAATGTGGAACATTTAAAGCTTTGAAATATATTGAAATTGAAACGGTTTATTTTATGGATCAAATCTGTAATTGAAATTTGATATAATTTGAAATGGTTTATTCAGAAACTAAATTGAATCGAAATTGACGAATTGAGATTGAATTAAATTTGAATTTTTGAGTATGAGCTGATTTGAATCGATTTGTGAAATTTAAGGAAACTATTCTATAATATAAAGTATTTTTAAATTTATATTATAAACTATTTATATACTTTAATATAAAATATTTTAATACAAATTATTTTAATATAAACTATTTTATTATAAATCATTTTTAATATAAACTATTTTAATATGAATTATTTTAATATAAATCATTCTCAATACAAACTATTTTTAATATAAACTATTTTAATATACTAACTATTTTAACTTATAACTATTTATATAAATTATTTTATTTTATAAACTATTTAATAATATATACTATCACTAATATCTAAACTGTTTAAAGGAAAGTATTATGATTTCAAAGTGTTATGATTCCAAAGTGTTATGATTTCAAGTGTTTTGGTTATGAAAGTGTTATAACTTTGAAATTACTATGATTTTGGAAATGAATATATTTGAAATGGAAATGATATTTTGGTTTTGAAGTATAAACTATTTTGGAATGACCGTGGTGTTATAATAATGATTGGTTGTTAAAGAGACCGAGATCGGATATTATCACTCTCTGCCAATACCGAAAACCACTTTAGCAACTATATATGCAGCGGGGATTCTAGAATATAGTAGGATGGTGGCGACGATCCTATATGAGGTATATACGTGAACCCGACTCCCGTGTGTTGGCATAAGGTGGCTAAAACAGGAGCAATTAAAGGACCAAGTGAGGTGGCTCTTTTGATTGGACACACTTCTTTGTATACCATTCTATTACTTTGTGATTGATTTGGTGCGCACCTTTGATTTGGGAGTGTGGCTCAAGGTGGACGGTAGTGGCTGCTATGCGTTATTGCCTACCCAGAAGTGTAATTGGTATAGCTTCCCTGGCATTTCCTAGTTGTGTTGTGTCACCTACCTTAGTGAGACCATTACAAGTTTTTTTACCATACCTACGGAGTGCCCTCTGATAAGCCCAGTTTACGGAAAGTTACGGTACTGTGTAGCGTATGGGAATATATAAAATGTGTTAAGGTGGAAATGTAAAGCGTTAACGCTATTTTAATAGTTTACTTTACTAAAGACATTATTATAATAGCGTATATTACTACACAGTAGATAGCTGAACGAATGCTTAGAGGATGGTTATCCAAAACATCCATTGATTTACTTGTATTGCAGTTGATATTTCACTTGAGTTGGATTTATTGATATAAGAAACTTAATCCTGACTCGAGTGTTGTATGTTTTGCTTTACGCTCGGGTCATACTGAGTGATACAGATTTTTAGACTCACCTTTAGAGTTGGAGCTTCGTTTGGAGATCCATCTTCATCTTTTCAGCTTGCAGTTATTCAGTTTATTCCATTGATGTATTCTGATCTTGTATTTGACTATTGTATTTGAGACTTCTATTGTATCTTATTTAACTCTATTATATATATAGTAGCTTCATGAACTACCATTCTTTTGTTTCACTGCTTATTATTACATTACTCTGTGTCTGTAATTCTTTGATTTATTTATTTACTGTATATTCTGAGTTTTGCCAATATAAATTAATAATATGATATTTTGAGCAATTCAAGTCCGACATGTGCGGATGCGAATGGTTGAAAATACCAGGATGTTACAATTGGTATCAGAGCTTTGGTTTTAGGCAAAACTTAGCATATGTAGTAGATTTAATTACAGAATTACTTTCGTTCGTGCTTGAATCTCTATTTGTACTCTTCTTGATTTTGGAGTATCTCATAGCTCCACTGAATAATTGTAAAGGGACGAAACTCCTTTATAACAAACATTGATTCACCGAAGATTTTTGTTCCACGGTTTACGATGCTACCTATCTTTTGCTATGCCTGAATTCTATCTCTTGTGATCGAATGTTGATTTTCTTCAGAATTCTGCATCACTCTTATTATTGAAATCACGGTTGACCCGGTTAAGGTTGTCTGCGATTTATATAAGTCTATCCATCTTTCTATTTCGAATATTTAATCATCTTATCTTCATCTCAAGCCCATCCTCTAGTTAGAATTCTCTTTTGATTAGGATTCCTCTAAATTTGGATCCCTATCCTTGTTTTGAAATTCATTTTTAAAGCATCGAGTGAGGGTGTGTATTTATAATTAATATAAAAATGTTTTATATTGTGTTGTTTGAGTTGTTAATGTTGATCTGGGGTTTCAATCAATTCATCTGATCGACGCTATCGATAGGAATTTCAAAACATTTGAATAGAGCAAACTGACAGAATTGTTTTCAAAATGAAATAATTTTGTATGATTATATATAAGTATAATTTTCTAAAGTTAAATAGTTAATTGAACTGGTCTTGATTTTCATTTGTTATTCTACAAACCAATTACTATCGCTACATGATATAAATAAATGAAATGATAAAACTTGGCTTATAAATTTGATTTGGAATACAAATGAATATAAATTAAGAATTTGAGAATTTATATTTTCGGTGATTCCAAACTTTGTGTTTTAAAAGTTTTAAAATACATATTATTGAAAGTATTTTTGAACAGAAATTGTTTTCAAAGAATTTTTAATTGTTTAAATCAGTGCTATCCTCTTTTGTCGTTGGAAAATAATTTCGGCGATGGCGGCGCATCATCGACATTCATTTTCAAGTTTCGAAGTGAAGAGACCAATTTGTAGCTTTGCTACACTTTTGATTTGGAAAATTAAATTGATTTGACTTCCTAAAGTATGACTTGATTTATAATATATATTGGTATATGATTTTTAGACCTGATTTGATAGATATAGTATATATACCAGTCTTCAGGTCATGTGCCTGATAGAAGTCATAGGCGTATGTCAAGTCAAAGCCGAAACCAGCTGGCGAATGGGGAAGTCGTAGCGGAAAACAGATATATGTATCTCTAAATTGTTTAAAGTTAATCGGAAATTTAATTCTTAAATTTTATGTTAAAGGATGATTTCAAAGTAAAGCCAAAATTTTGAGTGAATAATTAAATTTGAAATAATTAAATTTGAAATTTTACTTGTATAATATTCAATTACATTCCAATATAACTTACCTAAATCAGTCAGAAGTTGAATATGTAATTGAATAATTTACAATGTCAAATGATGTTAAAAGAATTTATAAATAAATTTGAGTGGTTGTAATAAATGTTTTACACTTAATTTAAAATTATAGAAATGTTTATTTAGATAAATTGAACAATAGGATAATGAATAAATGAGATAAATAAAATAAATTTTGTTTTGAGGGAAATGATAAAATTGAAAGTAAATCAACTTAATGAAATACCTTGAATTTAAAATCAATTGTTGAATATAAATTAATTTAAATTGAAATTTATATGGTTTTTAAATTAATTGTTGTATTTTGTTTTCCAAGCTACTTTCCTTTCTAGTTGTTTCTATTCTCCTACCTCCTTCCTTTTAGGGGACGAAAAGTTTTGAGTGGGGGAGAATGTAATGACCCATAATTTTTTTTTTATAATTTTTTTGTTTTAATAGTATATTTAACTTAATTTCTGTGAAATTTTAAATAATTGAATTTTGAAATAAAAATTTAATGTTTGAAATACGTCTAGTTAAACATAGCAAATGGAAAATTTTCATCAAATAATATTGAAGTTTATTTTCTTATGTAATTCTATTTCAATTTAAATCAGTTAATAATTGATGATAATAAAATCTTTTCCAAATCTGAATATTTTTATACAATAAATTTGTAAATCATCTTCTGAGTGAGACGTCATATTTCATTTCTTCAAATTTGGACTGCTGTTGCTTCGTTTATCTTATTTCTGACATTTTAGCAACATTTCCGGTACCGCTTATCGACTTTTAATAGGATGATCATACCACTGATATCTGTATACCGTTTTGATCTTATCGTCGTACAGATCTCTGCGGTATATTCAATTCTGTGTTTTGGAGTCTGAAAAGTGGCGAAATCTACGAAATGATTTCCATATCGGGTACGCAATTTGGTTTTTGATTTTTGAGACCATTCAACTTCCCTCCGTATAAGCCCAACAGCCATCAACAATTATTATCTTAGACTTTTGACCTTTTCTATTCCCCGTAACAATTTATTATAATTGCTGGTACGTTTCAACGTTACACATATTTTGTTATTCTGTCATATTTTTCGTTCCACCTCTATTTATCTTTCTTCCACCCGTAGCCATTTCCTTCTCTTCTTTTACCCTTTCTTGTTTCTTTTTCATGGCCTCTCTATTTATTAAATTTTTTAACTTGCATTCATACAACCTAGCCTCTGCCCCACGTCCCTACAGAGCAGCCACCACCTCGTCTTCACCTCCACACATCCATCAGATCCCTAGATCCCATTCCACCTTCCACCACCAGCTCAGACACCGAAGCTCCGCATCCACTTCGCTCAAAAAAGCAAGCCTCGGCAACCTTTCTCTTCGCCGCATTTAAACCGCTGCGAAGCCCCACCATGACAGTCAAGATCATTCCCTCCACCCTCTGGCCGAGATCAGATCTGCCATAGCCTCGAACCAACCCTCGATCTCCTTCCCCTAGCCGAGTCCCAAGCTTCTTTGGTGATGTTTAAGGTATTATATATATATATATATATATATATATATATATATATAGGTTATGTTGTATATATATTTACATATTTTTTTATAACTAACTGCATTGCTAGGTATTCGACTGTTTATGTAGATTTATAGATAGTATATAGATTTATAGTTATACAGTTTATATATGTTAAAGTATATGAGTTTGATATAATAAGTATTTGTTTATATACATTAGTGATTTCTGTTTATTTACAATATAACATAAGCTTTATGTAAACTGTTGATTGCATTTGTTTGCGTACAGGTTCATAATGTGTTCATATTATATACTTGCTATGTGTTATAAGGTGAGTCGTTCACTATATAAGTGTATAATAGTTTTCTTCTTGTTTATAAAATAAATTTAATATATATGTTATGATCCGAGTTTTATTGTATGTAGTATAATAATTAGGGTCTGTTAGTTTATATTCATGAGTTATGTATTGATAGTACATATATGTTTTGTAACGACCCGGGATTTTGGACATCTCGAGTTGTGAGTATTAATTTATAATATTCAATAATATTGTATGTTAATATACAATATTCCCATTAATCAATAATTAATAATTGTATACAATTTTTCAATACCAGTGTAACTTGAATTTTCAAATCTATATTAAATTACAGATTTGATTTAAATGGAATTTCTTATATGTATATTTTATTCTAAAAGTAAAATATGTATATATTGTTTAGATTATATATATGTATTTTCTTTTAAAGATAACTATGTATATATTTTATTTTAAAAGTGAAATATAATGGAAAATTAAATTAATTGGAAAAAAATTATGCTTATATTTTTACATTAAGGACAATTAAATTTATATGTATATATAATGTGAATAGTAATTCATAGTAAAGTGAAAAGGAATATTTTTGATTTTGGGTATATAAACAATGTTGTTTATATAAAATAAAAAGAGTGCAAGTTGAAAACTTCTAAAATAATATACACACACACACACACACACACACACATTGAGTTATAAAAAGTCGTATATGTAATGTTAGTTAAATAGGAAAATTTATAATATTTAAATAGATAAAAAATGTTACTAATAAAATGATGTGCATAGAAATCACATAAATATTTATAGGAGAAACTATATATATATATATATATATATATATAGTAAATGAAATTGATTTATTGGAATTAATATATTCTTATATTATCAATAAAAAAATTGTATATATGGTTACATATATACATAAAGGCTTAAAAATAGTTTAATATCACTTTGTAAGCCTTGTTTTAAAGTAACATATGCATACTGGGTATTTAACATAGAATGTTATTTCATTTTGTTTAAAATACATATATGTATTTATATAAAACAAATTAACCAAGAGTGTTATTTTAAATTGATTAGTTTCCACCTTTATTTTAAAATGTATAAGAGTACATATCTTAAGTATTATTTCACTCTAGTTTATTATTATTGTTTTAAAATGTATTAGTCTCTCATCTTTATTTTGAGAAAATGTATTAGTGACAAATACATTTTTACTTTATCAATATAAATTTGGGTTGTCTAAATTTCTAAAGTATACATTCATATACTTTAAAGGCTTTCATAGTTTGTATATAAATAAATGACCAAAAAATCATTTACTGTTAGAAGCAATGCAGTTAGAAACAACAGTTTAAAACAATGAAAACTATGGGTAGTTGGTGATAGAAATTTAGATCAGTAAACAAGGAGTACAACAGTTCTTAATCAAACAAACTATGGATAATTAGTGATAAATACTTGAATCGGAAAACATATTAATACACCTGGCAGTAAACATTATTATTTAGCAGCAATAAACATTGTAATAATATCCTTTTCTTTTCAAAAATCTTCTCAGCAGGAGACAATATCTATCTCAGCCACCAAAAATCTTTTCTAACCATTTTCTATTGATTGCAAAAATATGTATATATGAGCATTTCAGTTCAGAATTTGTTGTTTTAGAAATTTAAAACAAGTAAGTAGCCTCTGTTCAAATTGTTAACATCAGAAATTTTTTAAAAAAAAGACAAGTAGAAGAAAGTACTCTATAAATTAAAAAGGAAGATCTCTGCACTAGTCTGGAATTTGAATCATCTTTTATTTAAATTTCAAATCACCAGAAAATTTTCTAAAGCAACTGTTCAACTGGAAATCAAAGTTTAAAAGGATAAGAAGAAAAGCAAGCATCTCTGTTTTAAATTCAAACCATCATGAGAGTTTTAAAAGCAAGATTCAAGTTCAGTTTTAAAGATTTCATTTTTCAATCAAAACTTCAACTTCGACTTTTACAAAAGCTGCTGGAAGCAAATGTTTAAGGTGAGAAACATTTATTTTCAATTTGAAATGAAATGCACGCCTGTGACAGTGAACACTATATTCATTCCCTCTTCAAAAAGCTATATCCCTTAATCTATTGCATATCTGATGATGTTGTAAACTAGGAATATGTCTAATTTCTAGTATAGTTTTAGTTAAAAATAGTTTGGGATCAAACTTTGTTGTAGTTTATGATTTATAAGTTTTTACAGTAAATGGCATATTTTAGTGAAAAATTAATGTTTTTAATTCAAGGATTCATACATGCAGACTTGATTCTTGGGCGAAAATATGAATTTTAGTGGAAAAGTTATAATTTTTAGTGTTGTATATCGTGTGGAATGAGTAGATGAACGCTTTACGTTCAAAAATAGATTTCAGGCGATCTCGACGTCGTGGTGTGGGGCGGCCAGGTCTGGGAGGGGCTGATGGACATCAGTAAGATATTGACCGTGGCCATTTGTTTGTTTTTGGCTTTATTTGAGGTAGTCGATCGATTTTAGGGTTAAGGGATGGTTTCGGCTACGGTGGAAATGCGACGATCTGGGTGATGATGGGAGCAACTAGAGCTCGTGAGTTTTGGCATGGAGATAGCTACTGGAGTGGGCTTTCGATCGAGGTTAGTGGTGTGTGAAGTAGTGGCCAGACGTGGATGCAGAAGCTCGATTTGTGGTGGTTGTTGATTTTTGGTTTTGGGAATTTGGTGGGGCCGGAGATCGATTTAAGATCGGAGGCGATGTGGGCGGCGGCGACGGGGCGAAACGGGTCTTGAGACAAGCTGCGACTCGTCGGCGATGGCACGGCAGCGGGATGGCCAGGGAAATGTTTGTGCACGTGCACGTTCATCACCATGCACGTTCATCACCGTGCACAGGTGATCAGGCGAGAGTTGTTGTTCATGGTTGTTCGTGTGTGATGTTGATAGTTGTCGGGTTGGGCTTCGGCCTATATGCGTGCGTGTGAATTAATAAGATTTGTTATTGTAGTTTTGGGTTGTGGGCCGAAGGGCCTTTGTTTATTTTAATCAAGGTTTATTATCTAAAAGGATTTTGTTATATAAAAAATTATATTTAGTTATAATCCAATTGTTTTCCAAAGTTATAACAAGTATGATGATTTAAAGTGAACGTTTAAGCCAATTGTTTTTTATGTTAAATGTTATTTAAGATTTAATATAAACAAAGGATTTTAAAAATAAAAATAATAATAAATTTGTTTTACATTAAGAATTTTTAATTAAAGTTATTTAAGTAAATTATTTTATCATGAATTAGTTAAGCTTTTAAAGAATTTTTTTACTTAAGTTTAATTTGAGTGAAATAAAGATAATTAAGGGGATCATAATATTTAAGCTTTTGAATTAGTCCAAGTTCTTATGCGATTTTAAATTGATAATACTTATTTAAATTCACATGTAATAATGAGTAAATAAGAAGATGGTTTGCATCAACGGATGTTACGCCGTTGTGCGATCCATTGTGAAATCAAATATGTGAGATTAAACAGACTTTACAGACAGGATTAAATATACTAGTTAGGAATTAATGCCATTGTATAATTTTGCGGCCTATCTATTAAGACGTTCCCAAACTGGATAGATGTGTTTATTTTAGATTGTTTAAACAGGTTGATATTTTGGTCAGCGGAAACAGACACCATTCTGCTGGATAGTTAATTTAATTTCTACGAATAGTGTAAGTCATCTATCTGATATTATCTGTGAAATTGTTACTAGCAATGATAATCTCTGATTTGTTATTCATGCATATATCTATTTTTTGTATGTTAATTATATTTGGGAATAAAATGTGAATCGATCAATGAAAGCTGATTGATTTTGAACATCTGAATTGACTGTGAATTGTAGCTTAATAAGTACCATGGAAACTGATAAGACTTACTCTGTTGGATTGATTTTGAGCCAAGTTTTGTTTTAAAAATAAATATTATTTTTGATAATAATGTTTTTAAAAGATAGATAGATAGTTTAGAAATATCAAAAGTAGTTTATTATTTTTTTGAAATCTTTATAAAGATATAATTTTTATAAGAAGGTATTTTTTAAACTATTTTCAAGTATAAACTATTTTCAAGTATACACTATTTTTGTAATGATTATTTGAAGTTTAATTTTGAGTAAATTAGTATTTGAGTATATTTTCTTCAATAAATCTATTTAATATCAATGTTATTTTAAATAATATTTTATAATAACTTTTATAATGAGTATTTTATTTACTAAACATGAAAATAATAATATTTGGAAATTTTATAAATATGATTTGAAGAAGTTATTTTAAATACATGTATTTACCCAATTAAATGAGTTTCTTATTTATTTTAGTCTGTTTAGATTCTAAATGGGAACAAGGCTTAATAGTTGAAATGGAAAATAACCTGGTTGTATTGATTGATTGTTTTGATAGTTAAATAACCGACTATTAAATTTGGACAAAAACCTAACTTTGGAAATATCTAGAGAAGACTCGGGAATTATATGGTACGGTTACCGATCGAGGTGCTATACCGTAAGTATAAACTTATTTATTCTCTAGGACGAATTATAAGGAAACCCGTTCACTAACGGTTAGGAGGTGAACTCCAATCTTGTATTTCGTCGGTATATTTCCTAAAGAACCGGGGTTGAGTTTACCAGGAAATAACAAACGTTGTTTCGAAGAGGCCGGGATCGGATTTTAAATCTGAAAACCACTTCGATCCAACGAGTCCGTTTTCGTGATGAAGACAAGAGCTTAGAGTCAAAGATGGAGCAGTGAAGTGCATGGGCTACTCGCTACTAATCCGAAGGGTGATTCCAAAGTGGATGTAGTTGGAATAGTGCCTTTGGTTCCGTTCGAACCCGGAACAGACTTGTATGGATGAATGCTTTCAGAACATCGTCTGGTGGACGGTGAGCATTCTAAGTGATATGTTCTAAAAAGATAATGCTGATCCTCGAGCCTCGGGAATAACTGAAAATCAAGAGATATGCAGCAAGGCTAAGTGGGGTAGCACCCAAGTAGGGTAATGTCATCCCTGTCTAGATGTCTCTTTTTATTTCGGCTGTGTGGACGGTTGCTGATCCCAACCGCGGGGTGATCTTACTCGGGCTATCCAGTGAGGAGTAGTCCGGTCTTATGTTACAGGGGAACGGACGGGTCCTCGGTACGCTGACTAGACCAGGTACTGTGATAGGTGGTACCCCAGTGCCTAGTCGTTCGTTGGAAATCCGTTCTCCCTACGTGCCCTTTACGGTTTTGACTGTAGAACCCACTTTTTGGCTAGTATGCTGGAATTTAATGATGTATCAATTTCATCTATTTGAATAAGTATTTGTATATAGACACTATTATAACATCACAGGATTTTATAAGAAATATTTTGGTTATCATAAGGTAAAACCCGACATGTTTATTTGTGACATGGTTTTACGAGATACCTTTGATTTCAAAAGGATTTTTTTGAACTTTAATAATCAAGTTGAATGTGTTTCTCACGCTAGTTTACCAGATTGACGCAGCCTTGGTGTTTTCCCTATATGCTCGGGTCATACCAAGCATATTTGTAGGTTTAGCTGGAAGACTGGAAGCTACAGGAGTGGAGCTGGAATCAGGACATATTCACGTAAATGCTTATATTCAGTCTGTATTTGGTTGTGTGATTAACTAGTTGTAAGGATAGGATTGTTATAAACTGTCCGAGTTGAATGGTTGTAACTCTGATTTAAGATCTGTATTTGTTATTAAAGAAACAATTTTGGTTTCATGTAAAGATTTATTTATACTATAGTTTATTCGACCTGCTATGAGATTCTGATTGTTCTCTTTTCTTCTATCTTCTTTCTATTTATACCTTCTTTCTTCTTCACCATCCGTCTTCATGTGCAGTTTGGCTAACAAGTGCGGTTTAAAGTCAGTTCAAATCGGTACGGAAAAATGGGTTGTGACATGTTTGGTCTGTATATATGTTTGTGTATGTATTTAAGGTTATAATAGTATATATGTACAAGTTACTATTTGTATAAGAAGTTTTATCTGTTTAAATATAAAAGCTCTATATATAGTTAATGTATTTTTCTAGGATATATGTATAGATTCCATAAGCTTACAATTGTATTAGATATTTTATCTGTTGTATAGTTTATATAGTTTGGTTTATATATTCTGTTTTACATGTATACATAGATTTCTATAAGTTATATATGCAGTATTATATATGTGTTTTATAGGTATTATGTCAACTCATATATGTTGTTTAAGTAAGTTATATAATGTATCATACATAGATTTTTAAAATATTTCATTTACTGCTAAGTTATACATATTATAATAAATTGTTTATATTGATTTGATAATAAAAATTGATCTTTATTTATAACCTGTATGTAAGTCGTGTACATGTGTATATACATTCGTTTATATATAGGGAACTTGGTTTTCAATTTTATATTGATATAGTACGTTTGGGATTAATTATTTATTTGAAATTAAATATATATTATTTTATATATATGTTCAATTTTAATATATGGGTTTGAAATGCATGTATATTAAATTTTATTTGTGTTTGAATTTAGAATGTGAATTTTTTTATATGTAAATAGTTATATATATATATACCTTTTATCTTCATCGATCCAATTCTCATTTGATTTCGTCAATTCCTATTTATCAGCTTTGTTCGTCAAATCGTGTCCATCCAACGTTGCTTGGGAATTCGCAACCCATTTCATTGTCAAATCTCTCTAGCCTCGAAAGGTGAGCAATCACTCACGATTAACGTTCTTATATTTATTAAATTTGATTTCAATTGAAACGAGCTGTTAGTTATTTACATTGCTATATGTATGCTGATCTCTGTATCTGTTCACCTGTGACATCTGACACTATTATACGTTATTTATATTGAAGATATGTGCCTCTTATATTATTATCATATCTGTTATCACTCTGCAAGTACCCTGTTAGTATAGAATTCCCTATGGGTTGAAATGATACATACCCGGACGATCTTGTAGAATAGAAGAAAATCGTTATGGGTTGAAACGATAAACCCAAGCGATTTTCATTGAATTGAATTTGGGATTGCAGGTTGAAATGATATATACCCGTATATAATTTAAATTACGGATTGAAATGATAAATATCCATATCATTTGACCATAGGATAGAAAACTATATACAAGCATCGTTGGTATATATGTGTATATTTTGAAAATAATTTTCAAGGTTTCGAAAGGAATATTTTGGTTTTATAAATATTGATTTTAAGATATTATGTATATATGTTATTTTATAAAGGTTTAAAATTTATATTTTTAAATTTATATGTTTGAAAATTTTGAAAGTTATAAGTTATTTTTGAAACTATAAATTTTAAGATTTTACTTATAATTTTACTATTTAAAAATATAAAAATTAAGATTTAAAATTAATAAGTTTAATAGTAAGCTTTGATTTAACAAAGTTTGATTAATATATAATATGTTTAAGTAGTTATATAAAAATTATATTGTAAGTAGATTTTTATAATGGTTTTTATAAGTTAAGATTGGATTGATAAATTTGAGTTATTTGAAATTGTATTTAATTAAGAATTATATTTAATTAAAATCAATTTGGAACTTATTGAATTTGATATTTTGAAAGGATATGATTTTATGACTTGATTTTGGTTTAAGGTGATTAAATGAATATTTCAAATTTAAATAAATTGAAGGAATGTTCAGTTATTTGAAATTTGAGGTTTTATTTAAATGATATTGGATTTATTGACTAAATATTTCAAAACAATATAATAGTAAAGTGGATTAAGATATATATGAAATTATCAAATTTAGTTTTGAAAATATGGAATATTTAAAGCTTTGAAATATATTGAAATTGAAACGGTTTATTTTGTGGTTCAAATCTATATTTGAAATTTGATATAATTTGAATGGTTTATTTAGAAAATGAATTGAATTGAAATTGATGAATTGTGATTGAATTAAATTTGAATTTTGGAGTTCTAGTTGATTTGAACCGATTTGTGAAATTTGAGGAAACTATTTTATTATATATAGCATTTTTAAAATTATATTTAAAACTATTTATATATTTTAATATAAACTATTTTAATACAAATTATTTTAATATAAACTATTTTAATATAAATCATTTTTAATATAAACTATTTTAATATAAATCATTTTTAATATAAACTATTTTTAATATAAACTATATTAATATACTAACTTTTTAACTTATAACTGTTTTATATGAACTATTTTATTTTATAAACTATTTTATTATATATACTATTACTAATATCTAAACTGTTTAAAGGAAAGTATTATGATTTCAAAGTGTTATGATTTCAAAATGTTATTATTTCAAGTGTTTTGGTTTCAAAAGTGTTATAACTTTGAAAGTACGATGATTTTGGAAATAAATATATTTGAAATGGAAATGATATCATATTGATTTGGTTTTGAAATAAAAATGATATCGTATTGATATGGTTTTTGAAATGGAAATGATATTTTGGTTTTGAAGTATAAGCTATTTTGAAATGACCGTCGTGTTATAATAACAATTGGTTGTTAGAGACCGAGATCGGATATTGTCATACTCTCTGCCAATACCGAAAACCACTTTAACAACTGCGCACGTGGTGAAGATTCCAAAATGAAGTAGGATGATGGCGACGATCCTATATGAGGTATATACGTGGACCCGACTCTCGTGAGTTGGCATAAGGTGGCTAAAACAGGCGAAATTGATGGACCAAGTGAGGTAGCTCCTCCGATCGAACACACTTCTTCATATGCCATTCTATTACTTTGTGATTGATTTGGTGTGCACCTTTGATTTGGAAGTGTGGCTTGAGGTGGATGGTAGCGGCTGCCATGCGTTACCACCAGCCCGAAAGTGTAATTGGTATATCTACCCTGGCATTTTCTAGTTGTGCCGTGTCACCTACCTTAGCGAGACCATTACGAGTTTTTTTTGTACCATACCTATGGAGTGCCCTCTGATAAGCCAAGTTTACGAGAAGTTACTGTACTATATAGACTATGGGAATATATAAAACATGTTAAGGTGGAAAATGTAAAGCCTTAACGCTATTTCTTTACTATAGACATTATTATAAGCGCATATTACAACATAGTAGATAGTTTAACAGATCCTTAGAGGATGGTTATCCCAAACATCCTTGAGTTACTTGTATTTCAGTTGATATTTCACTTAAGTTGGATTTATTGATATAAGAAACTTAATCCTGACTCGAATATTTTGTGTTTTGCTTTATGCTCGGGTCAGACTGAGTGATACAGCTTTTTAGACTCACCTTTGGAGTTGGAGCTTCGTTTGGAGATCCATCTACATCTTTTCAGCTTGCAGTTATTCGGTTGATTCCAATGATGTATTCTGATCTTGTATTTGACTATTGTATTTGAGACTTCTGTTGTATCTTATTTAACTATGTTATATATATAGTAGCTTCATGAACTACTATTCTTTTGTTTCCGCTGCTTATTGTTACATTACTCTGTGTCTGTGATCCCGTGATTTATTTATTTACCGTATATGCTGAGATTTTCCAATATAAATTAACAATCTGATATTTTGAGCAATTCAAGTTCGACATGTGCGGATGCGAATGGTTGAAAATACCAGGATGTTACAATATTAGCCATTCTGACTTAATTTTATAAGCCTTTTAAGTTACATTAGTGATAGATTTGATGTGTGTAGATGGTAACACCGTAATGTGTTCCTAAAACCATCTAATATATAGCAGTCTGTAGAACATGTTTCCCTTTAATTTATCTATATTATTGATGGATCTATTATACATCAAAATACATATCCAACAATACTCGTCTTTCAAACCTTACCTTACCAATGATGTACCCATGGAGACAAATATGGTACATCCAAATACCATCAGACGTTTTGGTTTTGACTAATTCCAAAATTGTAATGTGAGAGACATTTTATAGAACTCTTTTTGGTAAAAATTATGTAAGATAAATTTCCACTTATGTAGTGCTACTGTGAAAATGTTTTCTTATCCTAAGAGTAGCATTTTTGGAGAGTGCGTGTGTATAGGATGTTAATAGTACATTCAATATAATATTTTCTACCTAAAGACTGAATTCATATGATAATTCAGTCACAAATGAAATATAGTAGTATATTCGTTATTTAGCTATTTACAATGAAAATAATACACGACAATTTCGGAAACCTTTGCGCTATCTCTTTCGTTTTTATTGGTAAATCGAAATACATCATTGCCGTAATGGTAAGCTATTATTTTCTTTGGAAAATCCCAACATTTTGTGTTTCTTGCAATATACTGGTGTTTCACTGTTGATTTTATCATGTTACATAATATAACCATCAATGAAAAAAATACATCTGAATAGTTTAGAAGTAATTTCAAATATGAAAGTTACCATCTACTAATTTAATTCAGAATAATATATTAATGGGAAAAGACAATAAATATATAATTAAATGGCACCGTTAGGGTTTTCAAAAGACGTTAACAATATTTTCTCATTAAACATACTAAATTGAGCAATGCTAATCCCACTCTTCATTATGGAGATGTACTGGTACTAGCTCTATGATTAGTGGAGATTGTGGATCCATTAATTATTAACTAACATTGTCAATGATTACCTACCACTCTATACCAATCATAGAGCAAGTATCGACTTACTCTCTCTAATGGAGAGTGGCTTAAAATAGCTCTAATAAATATACTGATGCAGGCCAGGAGGTGGGTTCGATTGCTTCAAGTCGTGAAGTCCATAACGACTTACAACCTAATGTGTTAGATGATGGAATACGTCAGATTCTACAATCATATGGGGGCCGACGACCTAGAAAAGGTCGTGAACGACCTAGTGAAGGCCGAGATGTGCAATTTGTGTTGTATTTAGGTCGGCTGCGACCTAGTGTGTTGATAGGTCGTCCAACCGACCTAACGGACCAAAGAGATCAACCTATCGAGTTACATGATTCAGTGCAACAAGTTTTAGGTCGGCAACGACCTAGTGGGATTTCGCGATTTAATGAAGAACGAGTTAATTTGCTAAGTCGTTTGGGGATAGGTCGTTACAAGGAAGGAGGTTCAGAAAGCTACATAGTGATAGGTCGTGCAACGACCTACGATCTAGTTAGGTCGTATGAAGAGTGCTGGGGAAGGCGGGTTACAGTTTCCCTAGGTCGCGAACGACCTAACTTCTATAAGTCGCGAACGACCTAACTCTTAAGTCGCTGAAGAGTGTTGCCGCGTATTCTTTTTAGGTCGCGCGAAGATAGGTCGTGTGAAGACATATTAGGTCGCTGATTTTTTTAGGTCGCTCATTCTGGGTCGCTACACTCTTTATGTCATCCAAGCTTATGCCGTATATTTTTAAGTCGCTGAGATACATAAGTCGCTATGCCGCTCAAATGCTTAAGTCGTTCAACGACCGATTTCAAGACGCGCATTCTTAAGTCGCTGCTGAAGGTTGCAAGGTCGTGATTTTGTACATATATATAAGTCGTGTTTGGTGTTGTACTTGTTTGATAGGTCGTGTACGACCTAGAGTGTTGTTGTGTTGTAAATTTTAGATCGCGGGTTTGATAGGTCGTTCACGACCTATGTGTTGTGTTGAGTCGTGGGAGTTGAGTTGTAAAACCTATAAATAGGCGGGTGATATCATTTGTAATGGTTGTTGATTTTTGAATAAAAATTCTCTTTTGTTAGCTTTGTGCTTTCATACAAATTGGTAGTTGAGTGTGATCTCCTATCTCCTCTTTCCGTTAATCGAGTGCGCTCGATTCAACGATCGTAGAAGCCGATTCACGGTATCTAGTGCGCTAGATCAACGTACGAAGAATCGTAGATCTTCTTTCTCGGCATCGTGCGCGATCAACGAGACGAAGATAGCTAGAATCCGGTATCTTTGGATCAACGGATTTGGGCCTTGCAGTATTCTCAACTCACCGATTGCTACATTCCATCGATTGAAGTTTGTTTCGATTAATCCGCTGCGTCAGTTTTGGTATCGGAGCCATACTTAGCCAATCATAGCTAAGTTGATTCTTGGAGCCAAGTGTTGAAGTTTGAAGTTGGAGTTCTTTGCGTTCTTATTGAAGTTGCAACAAGAGGGAGAACTTTCGATCCATTCTATTTTGGATCAAAGTGTTGAAAGTGTTTGAAATCGAAGTTAGGCCGTGTACACTTGTGAAGTAGCCGAGCCTAGTGAAGGGTCTTGAAGTTTAAGCCGTGACTTGTTATTTGTGAATTGTTGAATTTGTGAAGTTTTCCGATCATGCCACCATGGAGAGATAATCGTCATCAAAACGTTGAAGCTTTGTATCGAAGAGAAGAAGCCGAGCTTATGGAACAACGTATTAATGAAAAGTTTGATGAAGGCATTGGAAAATTGGAGAAATTGATGAATGATTTGAATCAAAGGAGGAGATCACCAAACTCGAACCATGGAGGAAACCGAGTTTCGCCATCGGTTACGGAAGCGAGGAGGGTATCACCACATTCTTGTAGAGATAGAAGAGAAACATCAATTTCATCACGAAGAGATCATCATGACTATGCACATGAAGAGAGAAGAAGTCGACGTGAATTTGACAATGAAGCATATAGAGATGAAGAGAGACATAGTCAAAGAAGCATACATGAACAAAGGGATGATAATGGTCGAGATCGATGTAGGCGTACTTTTGATTTTGTGGAAGAGGGTGATAGAGCTAGTATTCATTATCGAGATCGAGACCAAGTTCGAAATTCTTATCGGGATGTTGAAGATGATCGTCGATGGGAATCGGGTATGAAGATGGAAATTCTAGAATTTAAAGGAGGGATGGTAGCAGAAGAATTTCTTGATTGGATTTCTAATGTTGAAGAGATCTTTGATTTCAAGGAGGTTCCTGAGCATAGAAGGGTGAAGTTGGTTGCTACTAGGTTGAGGGGGAGAGCTTTGGCGTGGTGGCAGCAAACTAAACTTACCAGGGAGAGAATGGGGAAGTCAAAGATAGAATCGTAGGATAAGATGAAGAAGTTGATGAGATCTACTTTCTTACCTTACAAGTATCAATCACTTATGTACCAGAGGTTGCAGAATCTGAGGCAAGGGACGAAGTCTGTTAGTGATTATGCTGATGAATTTTACCAACTCATTGCCAGGAATGATATTATGGAAACGGAAGAACAGCTAACTGCTAGATTCGTTGGGGGATTGAGAATGCAGATCCAGGATATGATTAATATGTTTGATCCTAGATCAGTTGCAGAGGCACATCAGAAAGCGTTGGCTTGGGAGAAACAAGGAAGACGTGGAGGTGGTGTGTTTACTAATTCCAATAATCAAGTGAGGGGTGTTGGTGGAAGTTCTAATGTTCCTAAACCTGTTACAAAACCAGTGGTAAAGGAGGCTGAGAAGGCGAAGGTTAGCAGTGGGTTCAAATGTTATAATTGTCAGGAGTTGGGTCATAAGAGCAATGAATGTCCGAAGCCGAAGAAGAGAGCCATGGTTGCAGAAGTTGAGGAGGATGATGGTGAGGAGGCAAAGTATTCAAATGCACCTTATGTTGAGGAGGAGGAAGAATTGTTTGGAGATGAAGGTTGTAATCTTATGATGAGGAGGTCATGTCTTACACCAAAGCAAGAGGAGGATTGTAGTTGGTTGCGAAGCAATATTTTTCAGTCAACATGCACTATTCTAGGGAAAGTTTGCAAGTTCGTTATTGATGCTGGAAGTTGCGATAATATTATTTCTACAGAGGCTGTGAGGAAATTGAACTTGAAAACTAAGAAGCATCCTAAACCGTACAAGCTAGCATGGTTAAGGAAGGGTGGTGAAGTGAAAGTGTGTCGAAGGGCTTGTGTTAATTTTTCTATTGGGAAGAAGTATAAAGATGAAATTTGGTGTGACGTTGTAGACATGGACGTGTGTCATCTGTTGTTGGGCAGACCGTGGCAGTTTGATAGAGCAGTTCAACATGATGGTCGTGCCAATAGCTACAGTTTCATGTTCGAGGGTACTAAAATCACTTTGGTTCCCAAGAAACAGCAACAGAAGGAGAGCAAGTTAGAGGAGATCGAGGAATTGAAAACTCTGTTGACTTTGAAGGAGTTTGTTAAGGAAGTGGAGGAAGAACCTGAGGTGTTTTTGTTGATTGGGAGAGAGAGTAGTGAAGAAGTTCAGATTCCAAAAGAAGCAAAGCCAATTTTGAAAGAATTTGAAGATGTCTTTCCAGAAGAGTTGCCTAAGGAGTTACCACCACTGAGAGACATTCAACATCAAATTGATCTTGTTCCGGGAGCAGTGTTACCACATCGACCACATTATCGAATGAGTCCGAAGGAACATGAGGAGTTACGAAGGCAGGTGGAAGAGTTGTTGGAACAGGGACGTGTTCAGGAAAGCTTGAGTCCTTGTGCCGTGCCAGCATTGTTAGTACCAAAGAAGGATGGAACATGGAGAATGTGCACAGATAGTAGAGCTTTGAACAAGATTACTGTTCGTTATAGATTTCCTATGCCGAGGTTGGATGATTTGCTGGATCAGTTGAGTGGGGCAACTATATTTTCAAAGATTGACTTGAAGAGTGGTTATCATCAAATTCGGATTAGACCTGGAGATGAATGGAAGACAGCTTTCAAGACAAGAGAGGGGTTATACGAATGATTGGTTATGCCATTTGGTTTGTCAAATGCACCTAGTACATTCATGCGGGTGATGAATCAAATCTTTAGACCATTCATTGGGAAGTTCGTCGTGGTTTATTTCGATGACATTCTGATTTACAGAAGGAGTACGGAGGAGCATATTCGACATTTGAGGGAAGTATTGATTATTCTTCGTGAGGAACAATTTTATGCTGCTACGAAGAAATGTGTGTTTATGACGCACAGTGTTTTATTTCTGGGTTATGTTGTTTCAGGAGAAGGTATTCAAGTTGATCAGAGTAAAGTTGAAGCAGTCAGGAATTGGCCACAACCAAAGACAATTACGGAAGTGAGAAGTTTTCATGGGCTAGCGTCATTCTACCGAAGATTCATTCCACACTTCAGTAGTGTGATGGCTCCAGTTACTGATTGCATGAAGGGTAAACAGTTTTCATGGACAGAAGAAGCCGGGATTGCTTTTGAACGAATCAAAGAACTGTTGACGACATCACCAATTCTTGTTTTACCTAATTTCCAGTTGTTGTTTGAGCTACACACTGATGCATCAAAGGTTGGAATTGGAGGAGTGTTGAGTCAGCTGGGGAGACCTATTGCATATTTCAGTGAAAAGTTGTCAGGGGCAAAGATGAGATACAATACATATGACGTTGAATTTTATGCTGTTGTACAAGCTGTTAAGCATTGGAGACACTATCTATTTCAGAAAGAATTTGTTCTGTACACTGATCATGAAGCATTGAAGCATTTACAGGGGCAGGACAAGATTTCAGCGAGACATGCATCATGGATTGCTTATTTACAGCAGTTTACTTTTGTCGTTAAGCACAAATCAGGGGTGACGAATCGGGTAGCTGATGCCTTGAGTAGGAGGAGTCATTTATTAACGACAATGAAGGTTGAAGTGACAGGGTTTGAAATGTTGCCAGAATTGTTTGGGGAGGATCCTTACTTTGCAAAGTTTGTTGAGAAAGTTAAGGATGGAAGTTCGGATGAATTTGTGATGGTTGATGGATTCTTGTTCAAGGGAAATCAATTATGTATTCCAGATTGTAGTTTGAAATTGAAAATTATCAAGGAGTTGCACGAGGAAGGGCATGTGGGCCGTGATCGTACTTTGCAATTGATTTCACAGTCTTACTTTTGGCCGTCGATGAGGAAAGAAGTGGGAAGGTTTGTGGAGCGATGTCATATTTGCCAGGTTTCAAAGGGAACAGCGACGAATGCAGGGTTGTATATGCCTTTACCTGTACCGTCTAAGCCATGGGTTGATATCAGCATGGATTTCGTTTTGGGTTTGCCTAGAACTCAAAGGGGAAATGATTCGATATTTGTTGTGGTGGACAGATTTTCGAAGATGACACATTTTATTGCCTGCAAAAAGACAGCGGATGCAGTTCGAGTGGCACAATTATTCTTTAAGGAGGTGTATCGATTGCATGGTTTACCAGAATCTATTGTTTCGGATCGAGATACTAGATTTCTAAGCCATTTTTGGTTGAGTTTGTGGAAGATGGTCGGAACGAAGCTGAAATTTAGTAGTGCTTATCATCCACAAACTACTGGACAGACAGAAGTTGTTAACAGGTCATTGGGAAATTTGTTGCGATGTCTTGTACAGGATAATTTGAAAAGTTGGGACATGAAGTTATGCCAAGCAGAATTTGCTCATAATCATGCCATGAATCGTAGTACGGGTTACAGTCCATTTCAGATTGTATATTCAAATTTACCCAGGGGACCGTTGGACTTAGCGGTGGTACCACAACCAAAGGGGACAGTTAAACGAGCTGCTGATTTTGTTGAAGGTTTGACGGAGTGCCACAGGATCGTTCAGGAACGATTGGAAAAGTCGAATGAGAAGTATAAGAAGTCTGCAGATTTGAAGCGACGAAATGTTGAATTTAACGAAGGCGATTTGGTGTATGCTGTATTAACAAAGGATCGTTTTCCAGTGGGCACTTATAATAAGTTGAAAGCCAGAAAATTTGGACCTGTAGAAGTTGTGAAACGGATTAATGAGAATGCTTATAAGTTGAAGTTACCGGAGGACATATACACTTCTGACGTGTTCAATGTTAAGCATCTTATACCATATTATGGGGATGAACAATCTGAGGTGGAGGAATTTACAAATTCGAGGTCGATTTTTTCTCAACCAGGGGAGGATGATGCAGGCCAGGAGGTGGGTTCGATTGCTTCAAGTCGTGAAGTCCATAACGACTTACAACCTAATGTGTTAGATGATGGAATACGTCAGATTCTACAATCATATGGGGGCCGGCGACCTAGCAAAGGTCGTGAACGACCTAGTGAAGGCCGAGATGTGCAATTTGTGTTGTATTTAGGTCGGCTGCGACCTAGTGTGTTGATAGGTCGTCCAACCGACCTAACGGACCAAAGAGATCAACCTATCGAGTTACATGATTCAGTGCAACAAGTTTTAGGTCGGCAACGACCTAGTGGGATTTCGCGATTTAATGAAGAACGAGTTAATTTGCTAAGTCGTTTGGGGATAGGTCGTTACAAGGAAGGAGGTTCAGAAAGCTACATAGTGATAGGTCGTGCAACGACCTACGATCTAGTTAGGTCGTATGAAGAGTGCTGGGGAAGGCGGGTTACAGTTTCCCTAGGTCGCGAACGACCTAACTTCTATAAGTCGCGAACGACCTAACTCTTAAGTCGCTGAAGAGTGTTGCCGCGTATTCTTTTTAGGTCGCGCGAAGATAGGTCGTGTGAAGACATATTAGGTCGCTGATTTTTTTAGGTCGCTCATTCTGGGTCGCTACACTCTTTATGTCATCCAAGCTTATGCCGTATATTTTTAAGTCGCTGAGATACATAAGTCGCTATGCCGCTCAAATGCTTAAGTCGTTCAACGACCGATTTCAAGACGCGCATTCTTAAGTCTCTGCTGAAGGTTGCAAGGTCGTGATTTTGTACATATATATAAGTCGTGTTTGGTGTTGTACTTGTTTGATAGGTCGTGTACGACCTAGAGTGTTGTTGTGTTGTAAATTTTAGATCGCGGGTTTGATAGGTCGTTCACGACCTATGTGTTGTGTTGAGTCGTGGGAGTTGAGTTGTAAAACCTATAAATAGGCGGGTGATATCATTTGTAATGGTTGTTGATTTTTGAATAAAAATTCTCTTTTGTTAGCTTTGTGCTTTCATACAAATTGGTAGTTGAGTGTGATCTCCTATCTCCTCTTTCCGTTAATCGAGTGCGCTCGATTCAACGATCGTAGAACCCGATTCACGGTATCTAGTGCGCTAGATCAACGTACGAAGAATCGTAGATCTTCTTTCTCGGCATCGTGCGCGATCAACGAGACGAAGATAGCTAGAATCCGGTATCTTTGGATCAACGGATTTGGGCCTTGCAGTATTCTCAACTCACCGATTGCTACATTCCATCGATTGAAGTTTGTTTCGATTAATCCGCTGCGTCATATACCCTAATGTAACGGTTCTGTTGTTATATTAGTAGTAATTAGTTGATCAATAATGATAAGATAACAACATAATAGATGACATTATTAGAAAGTTTATGAAAAACTTTCAAGAAATAACCGCAACTATTTGTAGTTATTATTGATGACGTTGTTTATGTGAGTTGGGGAAAATGAAACCAAGATGTATTATAATTTTAGAGTGGTGCTGTATATACCGCAACACCTCCTTCATTTTACCTAAATTTTGGCTGATTGTACGTTGCCAATTGAAAATGTAACAAAAAAAGTTACACATAGCCGGTAGCACACCACCAACCGTTATTTAAGATAGTTGACGGTATACTACCGATCGAAGCATCTTGATAAAATGGTGTTGGTACGTGGTTGTATTTAGCTCCACTCCAATTTTAACTTATAAAGAGTAATACCTTTTGGAAAATACACTCGCAATATTTTTACCACCCTTCATGTATACTGTTAACTTAAAAAATTATCTGTAGCATTCTTGAATAATATTGTAGTGAAATGGGATCCTTTGTACTTCTAGCATATAACCAAACTTAGTAACTGGGCCCTCGTGCCAATGGCCTATATTTCGTATACATGGATATATTTTGTACTTATTTGTATCATGCCTTCGTGCAAAATTGCAAAATCAGTCAGATGGTCCTAAGGGTTCTTTCTTTAGGAGTGAGTGAGATATTTAAACGGAGAAGTTGGTTGACAGTGAAACGTGTTTGTGATCCAAAAGAGGTATTTTAACGGAGTATTCAAGCGGAGTATTTTAAATCTAATTGATTTATATTTAATTATTTATTTGTTTTCAACAGTGGCTTTGGATGACCATATTATAAGACATTTGAAAATTGATAATTACAAAAGTAAGCAAAAATTTTCAAAAAAATATATGTTGCATATACGAACAAAATATGCATAGAAATGTAAAAATATACTTAAAAAACTAATCGAATTAACGGATAAAATTGATTAATTTCTCGAATTGGAATTGATGGAGTTGAAGTGAAGAAGGTGGAAATATATAGAAGATGGAAAGAAGATGAAGAAGTTGCTATTCTGGTCAAACGACATTACGCATTCGATATATTGAAGCATAATCGCACCATTTTCCTCCATTCAGTCCAACGGGCCATTTAGGGGAAATGGACGTGTCGCATCCGACATGTACGCATCCGACATGTACGACGAGTTGTTAACGAAATCATGACACGCACGCGCTGAATGGTACTAAATTGTAGATTCTTTCCATCTTTGTCCGTTCACACTTTTTCAGAAAATGACATTGTTATGTCCACTAAAGCACATATGTACATGCAGTACAAAACACTTAATGTAGCACATATCAATTGTTAACTCAATTCACTTTTTAATTTTTTTTCATGAATATAGCTATGTATGCTCTTGTATTGAATGCACTGGCTAATTCATTTATATACATGAGATTTGAATTCTAGACCACCTTTTTTTTCTCAAAAAGATGTCAAAATAAAACGCACAATGCGAGTGATAGTCAAATCTAATAGTTGTTGGAATACCAAAATACATATGGTTTCTTATTGTAGAAATGGTATGATTAAGCCTTGATCGCAAAGTGAAAGGTGACACGTAGATTATAAGTAATGCAAAGTTTAATGCAGAATCGATGCATGGGGAGGAGCAAATGGATACTGGCTGGTATGGTTTATGTTTGAGCTTAGTTTTTCATAGTCCGTCACTGAATCCATCAACTATGTCTAATAATACATGCTGAACCTCAAAATTACTTTACTTACAAGAAAACCTTTAATAGCAAATTGCATTTTTCATGTATTTTGATGCTATACCTTCTTGAAATCCAGTACTAATCTCACATAATCCTCGACATCTTTAGTTCTTTTTCCAAATCCTGCATTCAGTACATGCGAAAAAATTACTCATTTAACGCTTAATTATAATAAAGTAATAAATAGAATCAATACTTATCAATGTAAGTGCCTGAACATAATGAGAGAGAGAGGAGTACCATCAAAAATGAAAGGAGTTTTCAAAAACACCGATTACTTTTGACTAATACAATCTTAAACCTTCAGAGTTCCATTCTTAATTTTTTTTAATTTACTATTTCTTATAGAAAATCTTTACTTTACTTCTTCTTACATGGTGCTAATTTAAATGAGTATTAATACGTAATCCTGATTAATATTCTATTCTTCCTGCAATGCATAAAAGAAAAGCATCCAAAAGATGCTGTGTTTTCATTGATTTATTTCATACTTTTAAATATACTATTCTCCAATGGAAGAAGACTGTAAGTTATTTGACTGACATACTAGAATTAGGGTTTCTTTATTTTGGATTTGTTTATCTTTAGTAATTATCATCGTTTTCTATTTCTTTATTTTAGATAGTGTAAAACATTAGAGTTATTACATATTAGAAGATAAAACCGATGGTCAAATTCATGCTGAATATGAGAGATCGATGTTTTTAGCCCTAATAGGGTTATGAATCAACGAAATAACGTCAACAACATATACTATCAGATTATTCCATTCAGATATTGGGTACACAGCCAACCAAAAGGCCCAAATACTTCTTTTATTCCTTTTTACTGATCTCTTCTTGTAATTATAAATAGAATATGTTTGTAAGTTTGTATATGAAAAACTTTGCAATCATTTATTGTAAGAAGAAAAATATTCCTCAAATCTCAAATTCACTTTTATGGCATCAGAGCGATAGCCTAACGGCATCATCGGCCTGAAAGAAATCATCACGGTAACAACTCCATTAGAAAGATTTCATCACTTGGAATTCTCAAAAGCCTTTTCTCTTCAGAGTTCATCTCATCGTCAGAGAAAGCCTTATCTGCTGCTGTTGTGATCAAGAATCATGTTCTTAACCAAACTTCTTGAAGTGAGCCTCGTCAAAATATTTAATTAGCATTATTCATCATCCTGAATCTCGGCTACCCATTGCTATATCATCAGAAAAGAGTTCTTGATCTTCTTTTCACCACCTGATCATCTCAACCCTAGCTGCAAGCTAAAATCCGATTTTGCTACTGAATTACAACCTACCTCGCCCAGAAACACATCATATTCTTTCAATCATTTCTTATCATGTCTGAAGGAGGAGATAATGACTCCACTGCCACATCAGTTAGTGAAACCACCACCTTCTCTTTCAGAAAACCTAAAGACCATCTCATCAACATCCAACTTGATGAAAATAACTTATTGCTTTGGAAGTATTAAGTGGAAACTTCCATAAGTAGCTATAGCCTTGAAGATTTCATCAATGGGACTATTGCAATTGCAGCTAAGATGACGGTAGATATAGAAGGAAAGATAATAAATAATCAAGAATATGTAAGATACAAAAGGCAAGACAGCTTACTATCGGCATCGCTTCTATCACCAATCAGTACCAACTTATTATCTCAAATTTTTGGGTATGTATCATCTTATAAAATATGGAAGACTGTGGAATTCAGTTCTCAATCTACTGCATGAATTATGCATTATAAGAGGCAGTTGCAAAATCTTAAAAAGGAAAACATGTCAATGAGAGAGTATCTAACCAAGATTAAAACATTCAATGATCTGTTAGAAATTTCTGGTCATAAGATCTCAAAAACTGAGCAAATCTCAACGATAATGAATGAACTTGATGAAGAGTATGAATCGGTTATTGCAGTTATCTCATCAAGGGAGACACTGCCTAATATGATGTTTGTTCATTCCACTATACTTGCTCATGAAGGAAGGGTGGAACAAAGAAAACCTACCCCAGAGTATTCAATTAATTATGCTTCCAGTTCAAGAAACTAGAATCAAGGAAATGGTCCATATAACAAAATCGATCAAAATCAGAGAGGTGGTTATAATCAAAGAGGTAAAGAGAGAAGTGGATGGTGGAATAACAATAATATGATTAAGTGTCAAATTTGTAAGAAGTTTGGCCATGTTGAAGTAAGTGTTACTTCAGATACAATGCAGATATTAGTGAAAATCAACAAAATCAAAGCATGCAAAGGAATTATAATCCAAATGCAAATGTTGCTCAATTAAACCAATCATAAAGAAATCAAGTTAAAAGTACAAGAAATGTACTGATAAATTCAGATAATCTTACCAAGCTATAGGATATATACTACAAAGAGTGGTGTCCTGATTCAGGTGTCACTAATTATCTCACAAACAACATTCAGAGCTTGAAACTTGGCAATAGAGAATACTCAAGTATGCAAACTATACACATGGGTAATGGTGAAGTTGTAATGTTGGAAATGGTAGCATTAAAGGTAAAATAACACTCTATTTTAAAAAAATATTAACAGTTTCTCAAATAAAAAAGAATCTCATCGGTGTTTCATAATTTGCCAATGACAACAATGTGTATTTTGAGTTTCACCCTAAATTTTGTGTAGCGAAGACTTGCTAAATCAAGATATGCTGTTACAGGGTAGGTTGCATAATGGACTTTACAAATTTAGCTTTGTAAATTCAAGCAAATTTACTGATAGGAGAACATGGTGCAACAATTTAGAATACAGGGCTAATAGCAGTAAGAATGTGTTTGACTTGTGGCATTGTAAACTGGGACATCCCAGTGTTAATATTGTAAAACAAGTTTTGAAAAGTAATAACATTTCTTTTGGAAACATTTCTATTCCCTATATATGCACATGTTGTTAGTTAGGAAAAAGCCGTAAACTGCCATTTATAGATTCTACTACCGTTTATAACAAATCACTTCTTGTAGCAACAGATATATAGGGACCATCTCTAGTGAACTTAGATTATGGGTTCAAATGTTACATTATATTTGTAGATACTCATTCAAGGTATATTTGGATATATTTTCTCAAAGCAAAATCAAAGGTATCTAAAGCAGTAATACAATTTATTACTCAGGCAATAAAATAGTGTATGGTAAAAGTTATGTAAATAGATGAGAGTGCTGAATTGAAGCCTCTTAAGGAATATTTTCAAAGCAAGGGAATCATTCATAAAACTACTTATCCAAATACTTCTGAACAAAATGGTTTTGTAGAAAGAAAACATAGGCATATAGTAGAGACTGGTTTAACACTTTTAGCACAAAGTTCGCTACCAATGAAATTTTGGCTTAATGCATTTGCTACATCAGTCTATTTAATTAACAGGCTACCAATTAAGGTTCTAAGACTTAAAAGTTTAATTGAAATTCTATTTAATACAAAACCAGACCATTTAAGTTTACGAACATTTGTTTGCATATGTTTTCCATATATTAGGCCATATAGTACTCACAAGTTAAGCCTGAGGTCTGTTCCTTGTATATTTATAGGTTATGCTAATAACCAAAAAGGCTAAAAAATTCTTAGCCATGCTGGTAAAGTTTATATTTCAAGACATGTTGTGTTTAATGAAAATATTTTTCCTTTTGCAGACAAAGAAATCAAAACCACTCAGAAGATATATAATGATAAAGTGCCAATTCCACCATTACCTGAACTTATTGATCGAAGTACTTGCAGAAAGATGAAGAGGCTCAAGAAACATCAAGACCACAACACACATTATCCAATATCATATAGGGTCACAGTTCGACTAATTCATTTGAGCACTTCAACAAATCACCTTAAAGTTACTCCAATCATGAAGAAGTCCCAGAACATGATGAAAGTCATTCACCATGTTCTGTACAATTGAGTGATAATGCCAAAAATCAAATTCCTACAAGAACATAACATCACATGATTACATAGGCTAAAAATTGAAGAATGTGGTATGAGAAACTCGAGTTAACTTTGGTCAAATTAGGGTACAAATCAACCAAGTCAGACAATTCACTGTATATGAAGCTAAATAATGGTAAGACAAACTACATATTTGTATATGCGGATGACATATTAATTACAGGCAGTGATTGTAAGGAGATGAACAAAACTATCTATCATCTAAATCAAGCATTTTCAATCAAAGAACTTGGTGAATTAAACCATTTTTCCGGAATAGAAGTCATAAAGAAAGACACATCAGAATTAGTCCCGAGACAAAAAAAGTATATATTAGAAATTCTTGGCAGAGCAAAAATGGACATGGCTAAACCACTTCCTACTCCTATGACCAGCACCTTGCATCTCTCCAAAAACAAAGGGGAACATATTACTAATGATTGACAATATAGAAGTATTTTGGGTGCATTACCGTATGTTACAATTACAAGACCTGAAATATGCTATAGAGTTAATAAGCTTTGTCAATTTATGCAACAACCTAGATATGAATAGTGGAAGGCACTAAAGCGAATATCATGCTATCTCAGAGGTACACTTAATCATGGAATAGTATTAAAATCGTGTAAAGAATTGAATATACAATTTTTTTTAGAAAAAAGGTACTTTATATACTAGAAAAAAGCATATACTTCCATGATATGCCTCATTAAAACCATGCAATCTCCCTAACCTATATGGGTGCCTTATCAGGAAAAAGAGTGCATATCATATCCATATATTGATAGTACATAAGACAGAGCCTGGGCCAAGTTGTCTAATAGATAGAGGAGTAAACAAAATAAAGACACACTCAAAACCATCCATTCAAGCAACTTGTATCGGCAAGCAAAATAAAAATTAAAAAAAAAGGATAAAATACAAAAAAATGAAACATCCCCATAGACACGTGTTCAGCGCTAGGAAAGAAGACCACTTTTCTTTTATCTTCGAGAAGTCGCCTCTAGGAATGAGAAAAAACAAAAAACATAACTTTACTAAATTAAGCCTAAAAATGAAACCAAACTCCTCTGGTCAATAATGGAGAAGACTAAAAATCGAAAGTGGTAAAAGAAGTCCAGCCCTAAGAATTCAAGAGGAAGCAGAGCCAAGTTCAAGGGGGCGGAGGTTGGCTCTCGAGTCAGTGGCTACGTCAAATTCATCCAAGATAAGTTTTGCATCTGTACTTATTATCTTCAAGTTCAAATTGTGTTGGATTATATATTTGCAGTCATGAATTAAGAGTCTAAATCTTAAATTAGTAGGTATTTTGATGCTTTCGAAAACTCGATTATTTCTTCCACACCATACGTTCCAAACCAGAGAAGTAAATGCTATACTAGTAACCTGATTAATTAACGAATTGCTTTTCTGGTTTTGACATATAATCTCTAAAATATGATTAATATCGAAGCTGTTATCGAGATTGAGATTTAACTTATGCATAATTTCCTCTAGTAAAAATCTCGAATAATTACAGTTAAAAAAGGTGGTCTCTGTCTTCAAACTGATTTAAACAAAGAACATACGTTCTATCTATAATAGTATTCCATCTGCTGATTCTGTCTTTTGTGTTTAATTTGTTAACTTTTTCCAATAGAGCACAAATGTACATCTTAGGAGCATAATTTTTGTCCCAAATTATTTTTCCCCAGTTGAATTCAGCATGTTTACATCAGATTTATTTCCTATGCTGGTTTCATACTGAACTGACCAATTTTATTAGGGATCTAGAACCAGAAGTCTTGTTCCATATGATTATGAATAGTTAATTTGTGCAAGCGGTATGAAGTTGTATAAGAATGTAATCTAAATGTTGTTTCCATTCATTACCAAAGATAAGCTTAGATACCTTTCTATTACAGCCGCCAGTCACTACCATGGTATTCCATCCAAACTTATCAATCAGAGAAGATCCATTTAACCATGGGTCAAACCAAATTCCCATGTTATCCCTATTTACAAGTTTTCTACCTTTGAGCCCTTTACACCATTGTTTGGCCCTTAACACTGTATCCATGTATATGATGCATTATTATCCACTGTAGCAGTTCAAAAGTTAGAATTCTTGCAGTACTTATTGTGCATCCATTTTGCCCAAAGAGAATCACCATGTATGTAATTCAATAAAAGTTTAATGGCTACTACTTTGACAACTTCATCAATTTTTCTAGTGCATAGGCCTCCCTCATTTTTGGTTTTACACACATCATCCCAGGACATTTTATGAGCATTGGATATCCATATAAAATTAGCATAAATGGAGTTAATTTTTTGAATAATAGACACAGGAAATTGTGAGAACTGAAGCCAAAATTGAATACTATCTCATGGTGTTCAAACAAGCAAACCATAGTTTCTTGCTCCAGTACAGAGGTAGAATAAAGATGCGTAGCAAGTACAATAGATGATTTGATATGGATCGAATCTCTGCTTCATGAAATTGGAATCAAGTTAACTAAAAGACCAATTATCTGGTGTGACAATCTCAGCACGGTTATGCTTTCGTCCAACCGAATACTTCACTCATGAACTAAGAATATCGAAATTGATTTATACTCTGTTCGTGAACAAACTGCTAAAGAAAAGCTTAGAGTTTGCAATGTTCCCTTAGCATATCAATGCGAAGATATACTAACTAAAGCACTCTCAGCAAAAGAAATTTCATGATCGAAGATGGATCTGAAAGTAATTGACGGCGGTGGAGAGGAATGGAGAAAAGGAAACCCTAGCCAAATTCGAAAGGGGGTACTAGAGTTATGACTCAATGAAATAACATCAACAACATATATTATCATATTATTCCATTCGGATATTGGGCACACCGCCAGCCTAAAGGCCCAAATACTGCTTTTATTCATTTTTACCGATCTCTACTTGTAATTGTAAATAGACCGTGTTTGTACAAGCTTGTATATGAAAAACTTTGCAATCATTTTCTGTAACAGGAACAGCATTTCTCAACTCTCAAATTCACTTTTAAGGCCTAACAACAAACATTCATGACTAGAATAACGATTCATTCACTCGGTTTTCATCATTGAACTCTTGCAAAATGTTTATCTACCACATTATATCAACTACACACACATTATGTGCCTTTCCTCGAAGCGTTAACCATTTCTTTAACATCCCTTAAATGAATGTGTTACTATTTCTTTAGTGTTTACCAGACCATTACTATCTTTTTCAAAGGGCAAACGTGACAATATGGGTGATAGAAAGATCATAGAATATCTTGAAACTATTCAAAATGGAAATTTAATTTTGAAATGTAGAGACAGAATTTTAGGTATGGTCCAAGCTGAAATTTTAGTGTAAAATGTAAGAAAAAGTATTAAAATATTATTGATTTGATACTATTTATGAGTATGGAATATCTCTTTAGCCGGAAGAGTGGTCAAGTAAAGTGTTTACAAACTTTGGCATTGGTTGTGGGATTAGAAAGAGTTTCAACGTGATGGAGTTAGAATATTTCTTTATTCTGTTACTTTTCACCTTTTCACTTTTATCTCAATACTTTGTTTAAAAAGTTATTTTGGTATCATCGATATTTTTATATTTACATAGTCATCAATATTACTACTAGTGTAAATTGTACGTATGTGCATCTGATAATTAGAGGTATTTACCTTTTATTTTGTAAAAAAATTATGAATGGATGTATGCTATAAGTGTAAAAAGTTTGGTAATCACGACACTTTTATTTTAAGTAAATGGACAATAAAGTTTCATTGTTGGGTGGTTGGCAAGGGATCATGATGGGGGTTGCAAACTGATGGTGAGATTCTGTTGATTGATGTAGAAAATTTTAGAAATTTTAAAATGACAACACAGAAATCCTATTCATTAAACTGTCTTTATTAATAGTAGAGCTTTATTTGACACTGTTTTATGTCTTGACTCTTTGTGTATATTTTTTTTTGAAAACCCAGCAGAACTCGATGGGACGGTAAACTGAGGAGGGGCTTCGTGTATATTTCAGTAAAAGACTATCAATATAATTACGCGTTATCATATAACCTACTATTATTATTAACTGGATTTCTCCATGCTTTTAGCAGATACTTCAATTCTGGTATACCAAATTTCTTAATATAATTAGAGACTTATCATTTTAGCAACTACATGGGTATGAATATACATTATGTTTTTATTCCAGTTAATGTTGAGGTTTTTTTCTTAATGAGAATTTCATAAGATTTTTTAAGATGAGTTTCATAAGAATTTAATATGTCTAATACTATAACATTGAAAGTGGATTCTAAGTCACTTGCTTTAGTTCACTATTTTTTTCATTATGCTTTTTAAAAGTACGGAAGATTTATATCCTTCTTGAGTTCCATTGCATTTAAATCCCTTACCTTAATTTTTCTCATTAGCTTATTCTCATCCATGCACTAAATTTATAATAAATCTTTAATAACAGCTTAGTTAATTTCTTCCATTTTTTCAAGGTTCTCTTTGTATTTATAAATTAAATCTAGATAATTTGGGCCGTCATCTTATTTCAGAGGGAACCTGGATTAAATATACTATTGTGTTTCTTTATTTTAATTTTCTTTTTTATATCCACTTAACTTGAATTTTTTGTTCATTTTATTTTTCTTTCAATTTTACATCTAAAAATAAGCTTAGGTTAATATTCAATTTATATTTATATTTACATTTATCATGCTTGATTTGAGAATTTGTTATTATTTATTGTTGCGGAAAGCTTAATTTTTTTAACAGTGATTTCCTACTGCCCGAGATTTAGTCAAAATCCTTTTGAATTTTTTGATTGAAATATTTATTAAGATTTTTTTTGCACTTCAATACCATGATCTGGGTTTCACTACCATATTTATGATTTTACCTAAATTAATTTGAATATGCTATACTTGGCAGTTCAAATTGCAATGTATATAATATATATATATATATATATATATATACTAGCAAACATGTATGTGTTTTATTTTGTTTTTAATTTGAAGTTTATTTATCCTGTATTTGTTTGAATTTCCTAAATATGCTTAAATAATGATTTAATAAATTTTATTTAGTGATTACCTTATTTGTAAAAATTACTTTATATTTTTTATTAGTGTTTCACTACCATGGTTTTGAACTTTATACCAAATGAACTAATTTATGACTACAAAAGCATATCAATGGTCTTCATAATCATCAATTTAATTGATTATCATACTTTTTCATTTTGTAAGTACCATATAATACTTCAATTATTGTGTTAATTCCCTTACTAAGTATTATTAAACTTTATGAATTTGCTTATTATATAAAATGTATAACTGAAAAAACTCTGATTCTCACCGCATTGAAGGTCTTTTGCATTCAAAATATTAAAAGATCCTTGGGCATGTATTTTCCATCGTATGACTACTCCTTTAGACATCAATGATGTTATAGGTGCATACATTTTATGGCATTAGAATTCATGATTTGGGTAAGTTCTTTTCATTTTTTAATGATACAAAAATTTGTTCTTGATGGTATGAATCACTTCAAATCTTGTTACTTTGATTTGTTAAACCAAAATCAACCATTCATGCTAAAAATAACATCTATTTGATAATTAGTTCAATATTTTCTTTAGTTTGATCTTAAGTGAAACATCGTGTGTTTTTGAATTTTATCATATTCTTCGCTATTTGAGTACAATTTTACTTGAACAATCATTTGCCATAAATCAGTGTAAGGTTCTACCTTACGCTTTAGTTTGATACTTTTTCTGTTGTTTTTATATATTTATTGTATGGTAGATTGAATAAGAAATGTAGTTTATTCAACTTGCAATAGATTGATGTGGAAAGACTGTTGCTTTCACTTCCAAGGGTAAGTGATGACATTCACAGATTGAAGGTCCATTAGGATGGACATGACTAAGCTACTTTCAAACCAAAACAAATTCATTTTGGCCTTCAAGTATAAAAAAGTAGTTTATTTAAGATGAACCAAATGAGTCTAAGCTTTTGATTATGCTTATTGTTGGAGTGTCTCGCATTGTATATGGGTAATGGGCACATATTAGAAAAGAATAACCCCACATTGTGAAAAATAATAATGGTGGAGTGGTGTATCTATATGAGTTTGGTTGCATGAAACAAAAAAGAATTCCTTTTGTTAAAAGGTGTTGACCGAACTCATGTGCTACCCTCACATAAACATGTGTGGACGGATTCAACATTTATTTCACAAGACACGTTTTCCATTATCGATTTTGAAATGCTTTTGGCTTGCTCACATAGGGGTTTGATCATGTCCATGAAAATATATGCATGCATCTAAGAATTGACACATGCATCAACCTGTGTGTTAATATTCAAATACATATATATTTTGTATAAACTTATATAGCCAATCATAGAGATATCCAATATGATGTATTCTCTCAATTTGTGATGCCCTATGGATTTAAATTACATTTTACGTTTAAGAAGTATTATAAAATAACGTGTTTAAATTTCTAGATGACTAGATGTATAGCATATCCACATAGGATTTATCATTATGTCTAAATAGACATACAAATCAACGTAATAAATTAATAACCTAAACTTATGGTGGACTATAACTTGTATTTCTATTATATATCAAAAAATGATAAAACTTTTACATGAAATATTTATTATAAACAGAGTTAAATGATTATATATTTGGTATTTCACATAATATACTTTATAATATACCAGTTTAAGACTAACTTTTAAATTATGACAAAGTGCTTGAAGTGTGGTTGTAACGATCCCGATTTTTAATTAAATTTAAATTGATAATTAAAATAAATTTTTGAATAAAATTGTAAATTAATTTGAATTTTTCAAATTAAATAGGATATTTATATATTTGGACATTGATTTCAAATTTAATTGGGGCTTTGAAATTGGATATTTAATATCTTATAAATAAAGGGTAACATCCCAAAAAATTTATCAATTAAAATTAATAATATATTTTAAAACCTTTGAAATTTAATTTGAAAATATATTGAAAAAAATCTCAAACAAATAAAATAAGTAATAAACTATATATAAATAAATTCCAATTTATTTTGAGTTTAAAATTTTGAAATAATGAGTGTTTTAAAAAGTCAATTAAAGTTAAAATTTTATACATATATGTATATTGCATATATGAGTAGAATTGAATATATATTGAGATTGAATTTAAATTTATTCAAGAGATGTGTGTGTATCTATAAATGGACAAAAAATGGTTATACTTCAAGTTTGAATTGAAACTTGAATTTAAATTTAAAATAATTTTTTTTTAAATAAATGGCATTTGAAAAAGTCATTCAGATGTAATGTACATAATATAAATATTGGTTAAAAACAATTATTCTTTTAGCATTGTATATATACACATACCAATGAATAAAGAGGTATATTCATTTATAAAGTAAATATGATATAAAAATCTATTTAAAATAAAAATCTTTGTCTTTGTGAAATTATAAATGTTAAACATATACATAAGGAAGTAAAGGAATTAACATACACATAGAGGATGGGGTATAGGAATCAACATACTTGAGGCCTCATGATGATTTTTTACAAATGGCATCCAATACATTTAATTGAATAAAATAATAGAATTACAAATTATAGAAAACTTTCCATCTCCCCATGTTAAAATTATTTTAGTCTCAGCCAAATCTGAAAGCACAGTAAAACAAAAAAAATTGGGTATCTCATATCTCAACACCCAAGAAAAAAATGAAGTAGAAAGGAAAAAAATCAAATTCTGTTTGAAATGCAATCTGGAAATAGATTGAAGACAACAAGCAAATCAATAAAACTCATCAATTTGGAAGCTTCAAACAAATTCAAACTGCAACCTGAAGATCAATTTAGTTGCAAACAAACCAGAAGATTTATCAAAAAAATCAAAAGATAGAATGCAAAAGCTTTCAACCTGGGAGCGGATCAAGTTCAAGGCCAGATGCAGTTCCAGGCCTTGCTTTTCTGTTCAGAGTCAAGTGAGCAAACTTCAGATCAACTCAAATGAATTTAAATTGAAACATGCAGACAACAATAACTTTCCAAATTTCAAATCAAAAACATGTCCTCCGTTCTTCTTTGTACTGTGCACTCGGGTGAGCAAACCATCTAACCCTGATTTTAACTTGATGTTTTCTGAAGTATGAAATGAAATATGACTGAATGGTAGTGTGAACTTGCATGCATGTTTGAATATATAGATTGAATTGTGCATGTTGGAACAGACATGAATGTCTGTTCTGGATTTTATAGGTTTTAGACCTGTTAAAGTAAATAAAGTATAGAAGAGAATCTAAACCTACTTCTCTGCTTCTTCCCATCAATTTGAGTAAACCTAAATTTTAAAAACAGTTTAAATCTGTGTTCATAACTAGATGTTGTGATGTATTGTGTAGAATATGGTTGCTTATGCATATATGTAGGAATGCATTTATATATTTGTATGATGTGCTATGTATAATATGGATGCATGCCTGTATAGCGATGATGCTTCTCTTTGTTTTGAATTAACAGGTTAGATTACAAGTTCAAATACAAAAATCTTTCTTCCAAATCTATATCTAGCTACGATTATTAAATAGAAAATAATTTTGATAATGTAAGTTCTTTTTAAAAAATAAATTCCAGGTGAACTATTTAGTTTATAGTTCAAAAACAAGTTTTACAGTAAAGAATAAATTTAAATCAGAAAATCAAATGATTCAATTTCTTGAATTGAATTCATAAATTGGTTTATCATTGCAAATGACGATTTTTGAGATGAAAATCTTGATTTTAAATTTGGGATTAAGTGCGATAATCTGGGTTGTTTAGTTTTAGGGGTTTTCTGCAATTGCTGATGATCTTTGTCAGGAAGAAGCTGGAGATTGTGATCAATGGTAGTTCTAGTGATGACGATCATTAGAAAAATATAGGTAGATTTTTCTCGTGATTGTAGTGGTCAGGAATCGACTAATAGGGTTTTTTGGGCTGTTTTTGTGGAGTTGGGGATCGAGGTGATGTCGGAGTCAATAGAGGTTCGAGCTCGATCGCAATGGGGGTGATTGCGATTTAATGATGGGAGGCTACTTTGGAGGGAGTACGGTGGGTTCTAGTCATCGCGATCGACGGCGGCTGGGAAATTGTTGTTTGTGCTTTGTTTCAGTTTTCGATCGATTATCAAATTTTCAATTTGTTATAAAATTTTGATATCTGGGTTTTCGAATCGGAAGAAGGGATGACCGATGACTTGTTGGTGATGGTCGCGATCGCCGAAGCATCGCCAGCGACCAGTGCACGTGCACGAGTATCTTCGTGTATCTAGGTGAATTTGGGATCGGGGAAGAAGAGCAATGGCCTGAGGTCTTATTCGTGGTGAATCGTGTTTAACTCGAATTCGACGTCGTGAAACTTTGTTTTTTGCTCCAGTTCATACTCGAGCATATTCAGGAATGGGTTAATATAGTAAACAGTTATAAATTTTAAAGAGAAAAGAAAAAAACGAAGTATTGGGAGACTCGGGGGCAGTCTCGGGGGAAGAAGGTATTGGCTCGGGTTCCACTTCGAGTTTGGTTTGATTAGTAGATACCAGGCTTGTCAATTTTAATCTTGGTACCAGGTTTTCAAAGCAACCAGAAATTGAAGTTTTCAAACAAATTAAATGTTTTAACCAAGGAAATGTTTAACAAGTTTCACGATTTAAAACTTTATAGTTAACTCCTTAAAAATTGTTTTGGGTTTATATTATTATGTATTAAGTCGATTATCTTATTTAGTCTCAAATTTTTTTACAAAAATGATGAGATCAAAAAGTGATTAAAGTACGTGGTATTAAACTATTAAGAAGATTTCAAAAGATATTTTTATAAACTAATTTTCAAGCATTTAATTAAATAAGATTTAACTAATGAAATAAAGTCATTAATTAAGATATGATTTATCTTTAACTAATTTAAGTCTTGATTAATGTAAGAATAATTAATAAAGGATAATTAATTAATTAATGTGATTAATTAAAGGTCAATTGATTTATTAATTAAGGATAACTAATTAATTAAGTTTAATTAATGATAAGTAATTAAAAAGTAATTAATTACTTAAAGATAATTACTAAATGAAAGCAATTAAGATAAATTAATTAATAATTCAAGATTTAATTAATCAAGTTATTGAAGAATGATTAATTAGAAGATGACTAATTACTTAAAAATAATTTCTTGATTTGAAGTCATTAAGGACGAATAATTAATGATTTAAAATTTGATTAATCAAGTGTTTAAAGGTTAATTAATTTAAAGAATAATTAATTTATGTGATTAATTAATAAAGGTAATTGAATTGAAAATAATCTATTAATTAAAAGTTTATTAATTTACGAAAGTGATTAAGGGATGATTATTAAATAAGGATTAATTAATTAATTATTGTAATTAATTAAAGATAATTACTTTGTGTAATCAAATAAAGGCTAATTACTTTGTGTAATTAAACAAAAGATAATTACTTTATGTAATTAAATAAAAGCTAATTCCTTAGTGAAATTAATAAAGGATAATTAATCAAGGGCTAATTTAGTAATTAAAGATAATTAATTTAAAGGTGAGTTAAATAAATTAAAGGTTAATCATTTTATAATTAAAGGTTGATGAATTATAATTAAAGATTAATTAATTTGTTATTAATGGTTAATTAATAAATGATTAAATAATAATTAATCAAAATGATTTGTAATTCATTAATGTTAATTAACTAGGATTAATAATTCATAAGTTATTAAATCTGATTTGAATTAATCAGACAATTACTGATCTTACTTGTGGATGTTTGGATTCTATTGGATGATTGAATTGTTTGATATCCCTGATTGTTATGTTCTGTTTTGATTTGAGCTGTGTTTGATGTAATTTATTATCTGTGATATATATCTGTGATCTGTGAATAAAAGATAAGCGTTATAGTTTATACCGCTTATCAAATATAAGCGTTATAGTTTATACCGCTTATCAAAATATATTGTTGTATTTGAATCTGTGCTAATTGATGATGTTGCACTTTTATTGTGTAAAACCCTTGGACCACACTTATACACACACGAATATGGATTGCACGTGGAAATGGGTTAAGTCACAGATTTTGAAATAGTTTTAAAGATTGAAATTTTGAATCCAAAACAGTTTTGGAATTAGAATTGAAAGCTTTTGAAAATAAATTTCAAAAATAAAAGTTATTTTGAATAACTTAATTTAGTTTTGAAATTTGATTTAAATTTGAATCCAAAATTTGAAATTAAATCCTATTTATGATTTTAAAAAAAAGCTATACAATTTACATGGGGTTTTAACCATTTAAAAAGTATTGTTTTGGAAATTTGAATTTAAACCAAGCTTATACTGGAATGGCTTTAACTTATGTAAATGTAATCAGTTTTTCCCAAAATGAAACCTATGCGTTTTCAAATAATAAAAGCTTTCACATAAGAAATGAACTTCCAATTTGTGTTAAAAGGATTTCAAGTCTAAAAATGAAAATGGTTTTCCAAGTTATGAATAAATCTTTGGAAACGGGTTTGAAAGCTATAAGTTGAATCTTTAAAGATTTAATGAGTTAATCCAATTGAAAAGGAAATTGTTTTGAAATCTATGAATAGATCTTTGTGAAACTAGGTGAACTTTGTCTTTTTGTTAAAAGATTTGAAATGGTAATTTGTTTAACCATTTGAAGAAAAGTTTTGGATTTTATAAGTTGTGACTTAACTGAAATCCCATATCCATATATTTTTAAATATTGCGCTCACTATTCGATTTAGCCGGGAGAGGACCTTGTGTCATATAACCCATTCCGAACAGTGATACAACGTTATGGATTGCATTTGAAGATCGGTGTTGAAGACCGGGTGTCCTCGAGAACGATAGGATAACCTATCGATTGTCTTTGCACCGAGTAGCTACGGTATAGAGATTCCCTAAGTGATGGGAATTCCAATCAGGATTATGGATACCCGAATTGCATGGTCTTCTTCGGAAGTGCCTTCGGTTCTTTTCGAACCCGGAATAGACTTGTATGGATGTATGTTTGACACTACACTTTGAGATATTAAACTGATCTCTATCAAATACATTTCTGCTTGGTGGCGAAGAATTTATTCTCTTAGCTTAACACCCTTCTCTGAGACGTACGAGCTTAGAGGTTATGTAGTTGATATTTATCAGTGATATACTCCCAATTTGGTAGTGTGGCATGCTGAGTGCTGCTGTGTATCATTTGTTGATCAAAGCATGGCTTTTGTATAAAGCGTAGCTTTGTGGACGAGACTGCATCAGGACCTCACACCTCGGAAATGGTCGAAACAGGAAAGATGCGGCAAGGTTATGAGGGTCGCTCCCTTTAGGGTTTGTCATTCCCTTCTGGAAAAGGGTGGTATCATGATATGGAGCCCAGATGCTTCACTCATGTAGATACTGCAGATCTATTACTTTGTGATTGCTTTATGGTTGTTGGATTAGAGGTACCTCGGATAAAGGTCCCAAAGGACCGGTGGATGGCATGCTCGTGTAGTATTTACCTAGTTACAGAGGTAAGCCGGCCTTGTGTTGGCAGAGAGCTGGTTAAGCTCTCGGGATGTCCCGCCAGAGGCGTACCCATGTGGTAGTAGGAAGTTCCTTAGCCTGACCATTTGTTGGAAAATCCAATCTTCAATATGTGCCCTATACGGTTTTAGTTGTAGAACCTGCCATTTAACATGGCAGCTATAGTAGGCATAATATCATGGTACCTATGCCGGCTAGGATTAATATTATACTTTCGAAAGGTTTTCCACTATGCATTAGTAATAATGTCAAAGAATTTTTCTCGTATTAAGCATATTTGACTATCATAAGGGGAAATCTCCCCCAAGTGTGCGATTGCATTGTGTGTGTGCCGGGAGGCCTTATGGTAGTTTCATTTTCTAAAAAGCATTGCGGATTTAAAATTTAAATTCTTTTGTTTGTTTTTAAAGACCAAATGTTTTTGTTTGCTCATACCAGTCCCACGACTGACCTGGAGTTTATTGTTCCTTTTCTAAACTCTGGGTGCCCACAATTTTCCCACACGGGCAGTCTAGAGTTGGGTTTTTCAGATAATCGAATAGTAGGTGTAGATTCGGTAGCTTTCAGCCTTAGGATTTGGCAGTCACATTTGGATCGTGTTACTTCTCTTCATCTTGATTGGGAGTCCGAGCTATTTCTGGATTGGTGCCTTGGAGACGGAGATTACCGATACTGGAGTTCTCTTTTGAAGACTACTTTCTCTATTGGAGATATTGTTCCGCCGCTGGTGTTACCTTTCCTTTCCGCTGCTATTATCTTGTATCATAGCTCTGATGTATATTGATATTCATTGTATCATCATTGTATCTGGATATTGTATCAATGTTGTATATGATATATGTTATTTCAGTTCTTCCGCTGTGTTATACTTAATGTGTTATAAGCTCCGGCGAACCAAATTCGACGTTTGGATCTGGGGCATTTGAATACGAGAGTCGTATTCGATGCCGATTTTCAAAGATCGAGTTAGGGTCATTTCAGTGTCGGTAACTGGCGATGATGTTCTAGATGCACATCTAGTAAACATGGTAGTTACTCATAGAGAATTCTTATCCACAAGCATAAATTATCACAACTAATTTTATGATATATTATATTTGAATCTATTATCAATTTAATTAATTAATTTGTTCTGCATTAAAATTCATATTATGCACGATGTTTGGATTTTATGTTGGATTCTATATGTAGGATATATGTTAGCACTCTTAATTTATATGGGTTACTCCATTATCTAACATTTTGTTTTTGGTTTTCGTCTGACCTTTTTTGAAACAATTTAATTTACAAAACATCTACTGTGAACATAAGAATGTAATGAACTAATTTTACAAACTAAAAGCAAGTAAAATATTCCAACAATGTCTATTTTAGTCTAGTGAGATAATTTTTTAAAATGTTGTGGTACCGTGTACAACATTTCATATGCTATTGTGACTTTATGTTTTGACATTTAATTTGTTTGGTGCATTCCATTTAAATTAAGTTGTGTTTGGAAAGAGTACATATTTCATTTATAACTATATGATTATTAATGCAACATGGAATTTGTATTAAATATATAATTAATATATACCATATAGTGCAAGTGTCCAAATAAAAAGATGTTTGTAATTGGAACATGTTTTTAAATATACCAGCAATACTTAAAAGCGGTCAAGTGCAAAATGTATAGGTAATAACATGTTGTTAACGCCGAGCGACTCAAGGGGGCTTACGACTCATAGGAGTTACCGACTCATCAGGGAGCGACTCAATGCTTCCAGCGACCTAAAAATGGGAGCGACTCAATGCTTCCAGCGACCTAAAAATGGGAGCGACTCAATGCTTCCAGCGACTTAAGAAAGGGAGCGACTAAATGGCTTAACGACTTAAGGTGCCTTGTGACTTAACGAGTTAAGATGTTCACGACTCAAGCATATGGAGCGGTTCAACGACTCAGTGGTCTACCGACTCATGGCATACCGACTTAGCGACTCATCATATTAAGCATTGCAAACTGCTTCAACCACAACTCAAAGACGTGATCTACGACTTATCATGAGTCGTTGCCGACATATGCCTCATCCTTCTAAGTCGCGTGCGACCTAGCACTTAGGGAAAAAAAATGGTGCCGCTTCTTATAAGACGCGGGTTGGTACTCGTGGCCCTGGGAGGAGATAAGGGAAATGCTGAAGTCGTGACTCGTTGACCCGTGACTCGCCAGCAACCTAGTACATGAAATGAGTCGCATGCGACTCATAGGGGACGGCTCAACTCCGAGAATTCCTATAAATAGGCAGCCACCGCCAACATTCAGGGGACCTTTTTGGCTAATTCTCGAAGCACCGTTACTCTGCCATTTTCTCAACTCAAGCAACACTCCAAGCACTCCAAACTCCAAGGACGCTATCACACACTTCAAAGAAGAATCACAATCATTCAAGATGAATTCGAAAGATTATTCTTCATGGGAGTTTGAACTATTTGTCTGAAGTTAATTGTAATTGAAGAAAGTGATATAAATTGTACTCATATCAGCAATAAAGAGAATCTAAGTGGACGTAGGCCTGATTTTGGGCCGAACCACTATAAAACTTGTGTTTTTACTGCTTTTCTGCAATCTCCTTACTTATAATTCTTTCCCGATCTATCGGGTGGTGCTTTCACAAATACACTTCACACACCGGGGTGTTAGCGTTCAAATTTAAGCGTTAACATTTTTGGTGCTTTCACTGAGAATTGAACTCAGGACAGCTGTCATCATTGCTTCGCAGAGATTTGAAGAAAGAATTTCCTTAAAAACCAGAAGTATATCTGAGATTATGGCTCCTGGAAGGAAAAGCAGATCTATCAGATCTGGGAACATTCAAGAGGGAACCTCCGCTTCCCCTGTGCCTAATCTACCCACTCCGTCTGTTGGAGTTACAAAAGCGGAATTGGATGCTGTGATTCTAGGGCTAAACCAGCAGATAAACGCCCAAAATGCACAACTAGAGGCTCAAAGTGCCCAGAATGCTCTGATTCTGAATAAGTTGAACGACTTACTTGGGGCAAACAATGAACCGGCTGGTAATGAAAGGAACTATGCTGGCAACATTCATGATGTTAATGAAAGGAATGCTCCTGAAAGGCCTACTAGTCCCTTTGAGCAGGCAGTACCTGACGCCGGTGGATCTAGAACTCGACATGATGAGGAATATCTTTCTGGAATGGTCCGGCAGATCATGAAAGAAAGTATGCAAAGGGTTGAAGATGAGAAGGAATGGGGTTTCGCTCCAAGTAAAACTCCGTTTACTGAAAAAATCTTGAAGGCGGAATTTCCAAGGAAGTTTGTCCCTCCGACTATTCCAGCTTACAAAGGGACGAGTGATCCGAATGAGTTCCTGTATAAATATGACTGGCACATGACAGGTGCCAGGGCCTCCGACGAAATAAAGTGCCGATATTTCCCCGTATACCTGGAAGGCGTGGCTTTATTGTGGTTCACCAAGTTACCAGTCCGATCTATCGATCAGTTTTCAGACTTGACCAGAAAATTCAAGGAGCAGTTTAGACTATATGCTTCGAAGGCCAAGGATATTATGTCACTATCGAGTTTAGAGCAGAATCCTGGTGAGTCTATCAGATCCTTCTTGAACCGCTTCAATATAGCACTGGCTGAGGTGGACAATGCTGAACCACGAATGATATTGACTTATCTGATGAGGGCTATCGATAAGTCAAGCGAATTTGGGAAATGGTTAAATATGAAGGAGCCAACCTCTCTCGAAAAGTTCTACAAAAAAGCAGACGAGTTCATTCGCTTGGAAAGCCGTCCTTTACCAGTAAAGACAGTGTTGGAAAAAGCAGAAGACAACACTGTCGCTCCACGCAAGAATGAATCGGTGGGGGAAAAAAGGGAGAATAGTAATGGGAAGAAACAGGGTAATCTGAAGAAGCCCCGATCCTTCAAGCCATCAGAATATACTCCATTATCACATACACCGGAGCACATCTACCTCGCCACTAAAGATTCCGTCGATTTCCCTAAACCTATCCCGTTGAGAACTGGGAGAAAAGCCATACAAAGTGGGAAATTCTGCCGCTTCCACAATCAACCAGGTCATGAAACTGATGAATGCCGCCAGCTGAAAAATCTGATTGAAGAGTTGCTAAGAGAAAACAAGTTGCAGCAATTCGTAAAAAAGAATAGCAACAATCCTGCATCGTCGAGTCAGGGGCAGCGGGCCCCTGTTCATCAGCCTGGGGCAGGAGAGAAAGCTACGGGGCATGAATCTGGAAGGCCCGTTATCAATGTCATTTCAGGAGGACCTCACCCAGCTGGTAAAGGTTGGGGTGAGATGGAGAGATATTCCAGGGCTTTGAAATATGCTCCAGCCGAAGAAAACGTCTTTGTTCTAGAAGACACTACGCCCCTTAAACAACAGAAAACTTTCAGTGACGATATTATTTTCAGAGCCAGAGATTCTACAGGTATTGAAGCTCCTACTTTAGATCCCTTGGTCATCTCGGCTGGTATTGGACCAGCCATTGTCAGAAGAGTCCTCATTGACTGCGGAGCATCATGCAATATTCTCTTCAAGAAGACATTTGACCAGATGAAAATCCCTATGATCGATGTGCAAGCCTCATCACAGAAAATCGTGGGCTTCACAGGGGAGCCAAAGCAACCAGTAGGAACCATCGATTTGTTTGTAGAACTTGGGGAAGGAGAAAGGAAAGTGGCCCGAAAGCAAACATTTGTGATTGTCGATGAGTTTTCTGCCTATAATGCTTTTCTTGGCCGTCCAACACTCGCAGCATTCAAAGCTATCCTAGCCCCGTGGTGCCTCACTATTAAATTCCCTACTGACAATGGAGTAGGAGTTATAAAAGGGGATCAAAATGCTGCGCGAGAATGTTATTGGACAGAGCTGCGAGAGTCAAGAAAAAGAGAAATGGGAAAGGATGCGGCAACTCCAGTCCGCATCAAGGAACCAGCTTTGTAGCAATTACAGAGCGGACCCTGCACTGGTGAGCACAGCGGGGCACGGAAAGAAATGGATCCCAGAAAAGCCAGTACAGGGGAGAATAGAGTAGTACCGGTGGAAACGACAATTCCGGTACCTGTTGACCCGAAGGACCCAAATAAGGTGTTGAATGTGGGTTCGCAGCTTAATGTGTCAATTCAGAATGTCTTGATATCTTTCCTGAAAGCAAATCTGGATGTCTTTGCTTGGACTCATGCCGATATGTGTGGGATATCCCCAGAAGTTGCAGTACACGCTCTGAATATTGACCCAAAGTTTACGCCAGTTAAACAGAAAAGAAGAACCCAAGGTCCAGAAAGGTCAGCAGCATTAAAAGAAGAAGTTGATCGACTCATGGAAAATAACTTCATCAAAGAATCTACGTATCCGAATTGGGTTTCAAATCCTGTGTTGGTCAAGAAAGCTAATGGAAAATGGAGAGTATGCATCGACTTTTCTGATCTAAACAAGGCTTGCCCCAAAGATTGCTTCCCATTACCCAGGATCGATCAACTGGTAGACGGAACTGCGGGACATGAATTGTTATCCTTCATGGATGCCTACTCCGGTTATAACCAAATCATGATGCATGAGCCGGATCAAGAGGATACAAGCTTTATCACAGATGTTGGACTTTATTGCTACAGAGTTATGCCCTTCGGATTGAAAAACGCAGGGGCAACCTACCAAAGACTTGTTAATGCTATGTTCAAACCGCAATTGGGCAAAACTATGGAAGTCTACGTCGACGACATGTTAGTGAAGTCCAGGAAAGCAGTGGATCACATTGAACACTTAGCAGAAATGTTCGCAGTCCTCCGGAAATACAGAATGAAACTTAACCCTCTGAAATGTACATTTGGGGTCGAATCCGGAAAGTTCTTAGGTTTTATTGTCAGTGCTAGGGGCATAGAGGCTAGCCCAGCTCAAATTACCGCCTTAAAAGAAGTTAAAGCTCCTAGAACGAAGAAGGAATTGCAAAGTCTCAACGGAAAGGTCGCTGCTTTGAATCGGTTCATTTCCAAAGCTACTGATAAATGCATCCCGTTCTTCGATGCCCTGAAAAAAGAAAAGAAGAACTTTGAATGGACTCCCGAATGCCAAAAAGCTTTTGAAGAGTTGATCCGTCATATGGAAACGCCTCCGATACTTTCTAGGCCAGGCAATGGTGAGGATCTTCTTATATACTTGGCAGTATCATCTCATGCTCTAAGTGCAGCGCTGATACGGGAAGACAAAAGGATTCAACATCCAGTTTACTATATCAGCAAAAGACTCACTGGGGCAGAGCTGAATTACTCCAAGTTGGAAAAACTCGCCTATTGCCTACTAGTTGCATCGAGGAAACTGAGGCAATATTTCGAAGCTCATCCTATCAAAGTACTCACTGATCAGCCTCTAAAGCAAGTCCTATTTCGCCCTGAAACTTCGGGTCGTCTTCTAAAATGGAACATTGAACTTAGTCAATATGACATCACCTATCACCCCCGAAAAGCAATCAACGGACAAGCTTTAGCTGATTTCATTGCAGAATTCACAGAGAAAGATAATGGTGAGGAAAAAGCGGTCAATGATTCTCCAATCCAGTGGAAGATGTATGTTGATGGCGCAAGAAATGACAACTGTTCTGGAGCCGGAGTGGTACTTGAAACTCCTGAAGGTCGATCATTATGTTATGCACTAAGACTGGAATTTCCTTCAACAAACAATGAAGCAGAATATGAAGCTCTTATTGCAGGTCTGAAAATCGCTAAAGAGCTGAACATTCAAGCATTACAAATTTTCAGTGATTCTCAGCTTATTGTATGCCAAGTCAAGAAAGAATTTCAAGCAAAAGGTGGAAATTTGCCTTCCTACTTGTCAAAGGCTTGGGAACTCCTATGTGAACTCGGTCACTATTCAATAAGCCACATTCCTCGGGAAGAGAATATGAAGGCAGATTCCCTCGCAAAGTATTCAAGTTCTGGTGAAGCTCAACTATTGGGATTGGTCCCTGTAGAAGTCCTTTCAGCGCCAAGTATAGACGAGATGGATATAGACTGGATTGTGAATGTATCTCAAGAACAAGAGTCATGGATGACTCCAATACTGGATTACCTACTCAGGGGTTCTCTGCCAGAAAACTCGATAGAAAGACGAAAGCTTCTAAGAAAGGCCTCTCGCTATGTAATTCAGGATGGCCGATTATACAGACGGGGATTCTCAATGCCATTGCTTCGATGTGTATCCCGGGAAGAGTCCAAAACAATCCTAGCTGAAGTGCATGGAGGAGAATGCGGTGATCATTCAGGTGGTCAAACACTAGCAAAGAAAATTCTCCGATACGGATATTTTTGGCCAGAAATTAATCGGGATGCCACAGATTACTCCCAAAAATGTGACAAGTGCCAAAGATATGCCAAAATTCCTAGAGCACCTTCTACCGAACTCACACAGATGGTCAGTCCATGGCCATTTGCAATTTGGGGAATGGATCTCATCGGGCCGCTACCAACTGCTAAATCAGGGATTAAATATGCTATTGTTGCAGTTGATTATTTTACTAAGTGGGCTGAAGCTGAACCATTGGCTACTATCACTTCTAAGAAAATGATAAGCTTTGTGACCAAGAATATCATTTGCAGATACGGTGTGCCTCAGAAAATAATCACAGACAATGGTACTCAGTTTGAAAGCGAGGAATTCCAGGATTTTTGTAAACGATTCAAAATCCAGAAAAGCTTTTCGGCAGTAGCTCATCCGCAGGCAAACGGGCAAGTGGAAGCAGTGAACAAGATCATCAAATCAACCATCAAAAAGCAACTCGAAAAAGCAAAAGGTGGTTGGGTCGATAAACTACCACTTGCACTATGGGCATACAGAACTACTCACAAAACTGCAACTGGGCATACTCCTTTTTCGTTAGCATACGGATCGGAAGCAATGATCCCGGTTGAAACAGAGGTCCCTTCACACAGAAGAATCCATTTCAATCAAGCGGAAAATGAAAAGCTGCAACTTGAAGCGCTGGATCTCCTTGATGAAAAAAGAGATGAAGCTAACCTCAGAGTTGCAGCTCATCAGCAAAGGATAGCCAGACATTTCAATTCCAAAGTTCGTCAACGCAGCTTTGAAATTGGAGATCTAGTCCTGAAAAGAATTATGACCGCGACAGGTGTGTTTGGGCCAAATTGGGAAGGACCATATGTAGTAGGTCAGAAGCTTCTTGACGGCACATTCAAGCTCACCACTGTTGATGGAGAGCAAATTCCAAGGGCATGGAACAGCAACCACTTGCGTCCATACTTTACTTGAAAATTTTGTTGAAAAATTGTAAAAAGAATTATGGATGTATGATTCTTGTAATTGAAAGCAATTGTGAAACTGATGCAAGTAAATAATAAAAAAAAATATAAAGTGGATGTAGGCCCAATTTCATGGCCGAACCACTATAAATCTTGTGTTCCTTATTATCATTATATGTTTGCTTTGTTTTCGATATAAAAATACATAAGATGTATTGCTAAAATGTCAATTTAAATTTTTGCAGACCATGGAAATAAAACTTGCGCATAATAAGACCGAGCGATTCTCACCATCATTCAACAAACAAATTTCAAGTCACAAAGACCCCGAATTCAAATCCTAGATAGGAAATACTTCAATTGAACGGCTAATGATTTCGATAGAAACGAGCCCTTGCTGATAAATTGAGATCGTTTGAACAAACAAACATCCAATTAGGAAGCTAGTGCCCGTTCTCACGAACTTGCCTGGCAATGAAGTACACTTCCTTGGATTAAACAAGCCACTCGTGAGAGAAAGGGGAATGAAAACTTGAAAAGAAAAAAAAAAGAGGATCGCTGAAAAGGCATAAGCAAGTGAACAGAGGAACAACCAAAGCTACCATCAGCGGCACAAGTCCTCTTCGGAGGCGCAACTCTTCGGAGGATAAAAGACCTCTAATGGGTCATACGCCACAAAAAAGAAAGTTCTCTACTCAACAAAAAAGATTGGAGGAGTCATGACCCTCCAACCATGAGAGAGTAACTTCCAGGCGATGAAAACCCTCTCTGAGGCACATTTCACCAGGAGTTGAAGTGTTATAACCGCTCTTCGGGATTTCACTTCACCAGAGTTGAAATGTAAACAAAATAAAAGCCCTCTTCGGAGGCCCATTTCACCAGGAGTTGAAGTGTTATAACCGCTCTTCGGGATTTCACTTCACCAGAGTTGAAATGTAAACAAAATAAAAGCCCTCTTCGGAGGCCCATTTCACCAGGAGTTGAAGTGTTATAACCGCTCTTCGGGATTTCACTTCACCAGAGTTGAAATGTAAACAAAATAAAAGCCCTCTTCGGAGGCACATTTCGCCAGGAGTTGAAGTGTAGCAACCGCTCTTCGGAATTTCACTTCACCAAAGTTGAAATGCAAAAACAAAGACCTTCTTGAAAGCACACGTTTCACCGAGATTGAAATAAAACTTCCAAGTGTTGAAACGTGAAAAGGCTTTCTTCAAAGGCACAACTCTTTGGGGGTACACGTTTCACCAAGATTGAAATAAAACTTCCAAGTGTTGGAACGTGAGAAATCCCTCCTCAGAGGTACAACCCCCTCCCGGGAACACAATTAAGAAGAAAGACCTCTTTGGAAACCCACGTTTCACCGAGATTGAAATAAAACTTCCAAGTGTTGAAACGTGAAAAGGATTTCTAAAGCATAACTCTTTGGAGGTACACGTTTCACCGAGATTGAAATAAAACTTCCAAGTGTTGAAACGTGAAAAATCCCTCCTCAGAGGTACAACTTTCTATATATATAAAAAAAATCCTCATCAAAAGCGTACTTTAACTTTCAAAGGAAAAGTAATTTACCTACTATGGAAAATGATCGTAAAAAAAAAAAAAAAAAAAAAAAGGGAAGTTAAAGTACCCTTCAGAGGTCCGCTTTACCACATAGAGGAATTCACTTGGTAAAATATGCACATAAGCAAAAGAAAAAAGTGATTTCTTCGTACGACAAAGCGTAAAAACTTATACGAAGGGAGTTGTACTCTATAAAAATTTTCTTTAAAGAATAAAATAATTATTCTTTAACAAATAAGAGTGCAAGTCCCCTCGAAGTATAAAATATTGTAGCAAGCTTAAGGTATGGGGGCAACATGGTATAGTAGCATAGCTGCATCAGTAAAGTAATACTCAAACAACATACCATAAGCCCGCTGCAATATCGTGTAAATAAACTTGTGCAAGAAATAAAATAAATAGTAAATGCATTCTCAAATTCAAACAGAAGTTTGTACAAACGAAGAATCATTTTATTCAATTATAATGCAGATACAGGTTTTCAAAATAAAAGCGGGGGCCGGTACCCGCACAACTCTCGGCCAGTTCATACAAAAGGCAAAAAGCTAAAATCTTCACTTCTTCTTCCCTCCTTTGGACCCTTTACTCGGTCGAATAACCAGCTTTTCAGGACGGCCAGTGGGTATAAGGGAAGTGGGAGAGGCAGGTGTAACCGGTCCAACTTCCGGCTCCTCTTCAGTGGCGGTGATTTTCTTCCCCCTCCTCTTTGATGTCCCACGCTTCTCTCTCCTCTGTGAGGAAGACTCACTCCCCGGAGTGACAAGTTTTGATAGAACAATGTCGTCAGAAGGAGTCCGTTCCGGGGAAATGTCACCTCCCTCAGGTCTCTCATCTTTCTGCTCTTGCGAAGCGATGGGATCATCCAAGCCGTGAAGAGCCTCTATTTGTTCCTCCTGTGATCCAGGTTGCGAGGCAGAAGGAGGCACCGCCGGAAGAGACGAAGGAAGGATGACCGGAGGAGTAGAAGTTTGAGCAGTGCTTGGTACTCTCTCTACAGAAGAAAAAAGGTTAAAGTCAGTAAAAAGAGGAGATGAGGGTTCACCAATGAAGTCAGTAAAGAGAGGAGATGAAGGCTCGTCAAGGTTGAGAAAATAGCCAAGGAGCTCGTGAAACTCGTGTGAAATAAGCGAGTAACCAGCTTGAGCAGAATTGACAGTAGCGAGATTAACGGTGAAGTTACCTGAAGAAGCTGGTTTCCTGATATCGACTTCATAAGCTTGCGTATCAGCGCTCTCTTCACCCTCGTCTCCACCTTGTGTGCTTGTAATATCAGCGGTAACTTTGGTAGGAGAAGCGAGATGGGAACTGGAACCAATAATGTCGACTTCAGACGAAGAAGGTGGCTGGACTAGAGTAGTTGAAGTGGTTTTCCCCAGCTGATCCCCTTCCGTCACTTCGGTTCTTAGTTTGGCAAGTTGTTCCTTTCCCCTGGCGAGAGCAGCGCGAGCGTCTTCATCAAAATAATGCCTTTCCAGGGCTGACTCGTCATAACCAGCACCTTCAGCACCAAGCATATCGAGGGCGGCCTCCCACACTTCAGCTAAAGTGATCTCATACTTGGGACCAAGAAAGGCGAGGCTTCCACGCCCCAAGACGCTATGCAAGTAGAAGTCGAATAATGTTGAGCCGAAGCTGTTTTTGGTCGCCTCATGAGATTCTTCGGCTGCGATTTCGCCGGCGACAGCCTCATCGCGCTCCCTTTCAGTTCTGGCAAGCTGAAGCTTGAGCATTTGTATCTCCGCCTCCTGGGAGTTGTTTTTCTTTCGAAGCTCGGCAATATCAGAGACATAGCCGTCACTGATTCTTTTTTGTACTTCAAGCCTGTCCTCAGCGTCTCTCTGACTGGCATGAGCATCTCTAACTTGTCTGAGAAGCACTTCTTCTTTTTGAGAGTATGAAGTAGAGGAAGCAGCAAGCTCATCTTTCAACTTCTCAACCTTTGCTTCGAGCTCCTCGTTGTAGGAAGTAATACTTCTCATCTCGGTATCATGCTGCTCAAGGACCTTTTGCCACTCAGCCTTATCGTTTTCCATGGTGAGCATAGCCTCTAAGTTGGCGCGGTTAACTCGTTGAAGCTCATCAATAAGCTTCTGCCAGTTTGACATCCTCTCGATATCAAGTTTAACGGCGTCAAGATTTCGTAGCATAGCAGGCTTGTCAATAGGGACTAGGTCGAGATCGAACCTCACACCCTTTAAACACCACTGCGGAAAACGACTTTGTAAAGTGGCTGGGCCCGGTCCCACTTGAAATTTAGGCCTACTTATTATTGTCTGGATGTCCTCCTTCCCAAGAGCAGGAGAGTCAGAAGTAATGTCAAGAGGGGCAGGGGCAGTAGGCTTTTCGGGAATAGCGGAAGCATGTCTCTCACCATGTCGGGCTCGTTTGCCTGAATCTTCAGCTACGTGACCTTTTCCTCGGTCGTCGTGAGATTTCCTTTTGTGCGAGTCGTCACTCCTCTGCAGAGAATCATGGTGCTCATCCCTATCCCTTCTGTCATGACGCTCTTCTGCATCCCTCCTTTCACGAGCCTTTCGAGCAGCCCTCTCTTCATCAGACTCTCTATAGGAGGGAAAGTAACGCCGATAATCATATTGACCACGCCCCCCATAGCGTTGGAAATCTTGGTAATATGATCTGCCGCGTGTCATTGAAGAATCTGAAATAAGAAAAGATAAGCTTTAGAAGTCTTTAGAGTACAAGAAGATAAGTGCATAAATGTGCTGGAAAATCCTTAGTTGTGTGTGAAGTGCAAGCTACTCGCGTTGGACTAACGAACCACTCCTCTGTTGGGGGGAAGTGATAGATTTCACTGTTGATGACAATTCTTGAGATGAAGGAGTTAGAATCTGTTGGAGGGCAGATGTTGCTTCAATCGTCGGAGGTATAGCTTTACCATGAGCAGGGTCTTCTCTAAAAAGCTCCTGCGAAGTCACTATTATGTCGCTCAACCCCTCGTAAACATCGTCACCATCATGCTTGGTGGGACTTGTTTTCTCAATTCCTACATCAGCTAACCCCCCGAGAGGCCGTGAAGGTTCTTCTTCTTCCTCGATCGGGGCAAGCACCGTCTTACTGGATGACCCCATAATGTCGGTAGAAGTGGAACACTTCACCAATGAAGCTTCAATATTAGACTCTTTTGATGCGAGTTGTTCGACAGTAACCGGGGCGTCAGGAGTTTTCGTCGGAGAATCGGGAACTTCTGTTGGAACTTCATGAGCATGCGTAGAACGAGAAGCGTGTAGAAGCCCGTATTGGTGTAAAAATTCGTCCTTCAGCAGAAATTTTATGCTCCTTTCTTCCGCAGCCACGGCACTCAACCTCTCGAAAACTTGTTTATGGATCGGATCTCTAAAAGGGAGAGGAAGTGCTAAAAACAGGAAAAGAATGAAATTAGCAGCTGAGAGTTCAGATCTCGAGAAAGTTTCAAAACGGAAAAAGTAGAGACAGGAAATCTTACTTCCCACTCTCCAGATGGCATAAAACCCTGGAGGGCAGCGAACGAAGAAAAACTGATTCAAAAATCCGTGAGCGCTTTCGGAGAGATCAGTAATAAGTTTGCGATTTCGAGCGCTTCTTACAACCACGATGGAGGGATGGTCTTTAGTTTTCGTGAATGAGCAAAAATAGCAGATCTCCTCGAAGCTTGGTAACCGATCCAAAACTCTCCTGGATAGAACACATAACCCCATCAGAATGGCGTAGCCATTGGGGTGTAATTGGAATGGAGAGATAGACAACCGAAGCAGGAACTGTTGGAGAAAGTCGTTAAAAGGAGGAATCGCCCCACTTAAGCACATTTGGCGATTGACTGCAACAAAGCCGTAGGGAGGATTGTCAGCAGTGTCATTTGGCCCCGGAAATAAGATGTCGGCATCATCAATGCCAAACTGGACGCGCAGTTGGTTAAATGCCCGCTGATTCAAAGTTGTGGATGTTCTCTCCGGAGGGTTGTCTATAGGGATGGCTACTGGAAAGACATCTTCAGCCTGGCCCATCGGCTCTTCTTGATGAGAGGTCATTCTACACAAGCAACTGGATGTTCAAATGCGAAGGTACACGTTTCCTAAAAGTGTGAAATGTTGTGCAGAACTAATGAAAATAAACAAGTAAATATAACTGAAGTTAAGCTAGTTGGCAGTTGGTTGACTACCAAATTTCAGGACTTATTAACTTAAAAGTTCAGGTGTGGTGTTAGTGCAAACCGGTCAATTTCAGTTGACTGTTTCAATATTGCTTTAGCATTCTACTTGGATTTGTTGATTTAGAGCACTTCTTTCACACAATTTGTTTAAATTGATTGTCTATTATTAACTAATCTGTCATTCGATGTGGGCAGTCAGTGGCAGTATATTCGTCCCGCTTTTTTGCAAAGGTTATGTTTAAACAGGTTATCAATATTAAAGATCGCATAATCCAGTAACAAAGCATAACAGAGTCATTGGAGTTGTCTCAGCAATTCAAACTTCAAGATGGAAATATAAGCAAGTTCTACCAAAATTTTAAAAAGTTCTCAAAGTTGCTTAAAAACCAGGATGTTCGGATCGAGTTAAGAAACACAAGGCACGGCATTTTGCATCCTAATCTTAAGTCGTTCATGGCCTAACAGGAAGGTCGCTATTACTTAAAGTCGCATTGTATGAGTCAAGGGGCCCCAGTTCAGGGACATGCAAAATTGTCTAAGTCCTATCTCGGCAGCGACTCAGGTTGTCTCGGCCACGACTCATGGTCCCAAGTTGACTCGGCAGCGACTCAAGACCTGATTTGCTAACTCGCAGACTTCCTCTCCACGCCACATCTTACAGCCCCCTTATCTTCCTCAACCCTCTAACCCGCTAACGCTCAAGCAACAAAGGTTCACCATCTTCTCAATGAAACCCATTATTTACCCATACCATCAAAATCGCCCAACACCGATTCGAACCACTTCGAGTCTATCATAAATTCAATGCATTGTTATGCTCTCATTAGCCGCCATAGCAACACAGCCAATGGCAAACGAAAACCGACTGCAACATGGCCCGAAAGTGGGATGTGATGTATGGATTTGAGCTGGGATCAAAAGTTGGATGTTCATGGTTTAATGGTGATCGTGAGTTGGATAAAGGTTGAATTCACTTACGCAATATAATAGCAGGAATGAATCGTCGATTGATTAACTCGAATTCGCCTTTGGGAGTTTGGAGTTTCGCTAATGGCAGAGCTGGATATTGAAGTAGTTAAGTGAGGAAGAAGGGGCGACTTAATAGCTTATATACAGGATGGAGGAGAAGAGGAAGGGACTCGCGAGTCATAAGCCGCTTTGAGTCGTTCACGACTCAAGCAGAAAGTCGAAGCACACGACTCATGATCTAAGCGTATACTTCGAGGGGCAATTGTTAACGCCGAGCGACTCAAGGGGGCTTACGACTCATAGGAGTTACCGACTCATCAGGGAGCGACTCAATGCTTCCAGCGACCTAAAAATGGGAGCGACTCAATGCTTCCAGCGACCTAAAAATGGGAGCGACTCAATGCTTCCAGCGACTTAAGAAAGGGAGCGACTAAATGGCTTAACGACTTAAGGTGCCTTGTGACTTAACGAGTTAAGATGTTCACGACTCAAGCATATGGAGCGGTTCAACGACTCAGTGGTCTACCGACTCATGGCATACCGACTTAGCGACTCATCATATTAAGCATTGCAAACTGCTTCAACCACAACTCAAAGACGTGATCTACGACTTATCATGAGTCGTTGCCGACATATGCCTCATCCTTCTAAGTCGCGTGCGACCTAGCACTTAGGGAAAAAAAATGGTGCCGCTTCTTATAAGACGCGGGTTGGTACTCGTGGCCCTGGGAGGAGATAAGGGAAATGCTGAAGTCGTGACTCGTTGACCCGTGACTCGCCAGCAACCTAGTACATGAAATGAGTCGCATGCGACTCATAGGGGGCGGCTCAACTCCGAGAATTCCTATAAATAGGCAGCCACCGCCAACATTCAGGGGACCTTTTTGGCTAATTCTCGAAGCACCGTTACTCTGCCATTTTCTCAACTCAAGCAACACTCCAAGCACTCCAAACTCCAAGGACGCTATCACACACTTCAAAGAAGAATCACAATCATTCAAGATGAATTCGAAAGATTATTCTTCATGGGAGTTTGAACTATTTGTCTGAAGTTAATTGTAATTGAAGAAAGTGATATAAATTGTACTCATATCAGCAATAAAGAGAATCTAAGTGGACGTAGGCCTGATTTTGGGCCGAACCACTATAAAACTTGTGTTTTTACTGCTTTTCTGCAATCTCCTTACTTATAATTCTTTCCCGATCTATCGGGTGGTGCTTTCACAAATACACTTCACACACCGGGGTGTTAGCGTTCAAATTTAAGCGTTAACACATGTATTTTTCGATAACTAAATAACTGAGAACATTTTAGCAGTTTTAACTATAGGGATAAAATGGTAAATTTATAAACAGTGGAATTGGGCAATGGGACTTGCTTTATTTCAACCATCCTATTTTTTATGACCAGAATGGTATTTAAATTTATATGAATCGGGATCTAGAAGAATGAAATATGAATGTCTTTGTAAAGTGGATTTTCAAATTTTAAATGGGCCACTTAGCTGAACGAACACTTGATTTTGATTACAAATATAGGGTCATTCAAGTTCAAATGAGAAATTTAAAATACATGGACATATCTTCTTCCCTTTTCTCTCTTAGAAAACTTTTTTGCTAAATTAGTTTCAACAAATCGAAATAGCATAAAATCTGCACCAAAATTTGAAAATAAATAGTAAAATCAAAGAATGTGAGGTGGACGATCTACTAATATCAATTTTGGGGTGAACGCATGATTTTGAAAGTGATTTTAATTTCGAAAAATGACCAGTTGTGCATTATATTTTTGATTGGGGCTAACTAAATCATTGTGAGGGGGTTCCATATAATTTAGTGTATACTTGATCAAACATATGTTATATTTTGATTTCTAAGGCTTAGGATTAGAATTTGGATCTAATTTTGGCTAATTTCTGGAATGAACATTAATTAAATTTATTAAATATTGAATATATTATGGGTTGGATGTTATAATTAATAAATTTGATTATGATGTGAAGTGGCCTCACAAAACATAGAAAAATGAAAGTTGATATGGTTAAATGTGGACCATATACTACTTAATTATGGATGAAATCACATGAAATGTATTTTTGAAAATAATATGAATAAATAAGAGCCTAAAATTGACATATACATATATATAATATAAAGAATGGGATATAATCATATATCATTTGGTAAGCTATATGAAGTTATTTTAAATTGATATGAATCAAATACCATGGAGATAATATATAATGCTTTGAAATGTATTTATGAAATTTAAGAAATGAAATAGTGGTTAATGGTAAGAAAAATCATTAATTTTGGCATGCGCGCACACACATATAGATATACATGCATACATACACACAAACACATACACATATACATACATACATACAGTGACACACACACACACACACACACTTACACACATAATCCTTCTCTGCTTTCTATTCAAATTTCATATATATTTACTTTATATATACTCCATTTTTGCTTTGTACTCAAATTTCATATGTACTTACTTTGTACACACATATGTGTGAGCATTTTTTAAATATAAAGTATATGCTAAATATGCTATAAAATCACATAAATGATTTTTACTTGTAAGTACTATGTTCCCAGAAATAAAGTATGATTTATTTCGAAACTTTATATATTTATAAGTATTTAAATGGTGATTTTTGAGTCAAAATGAATGTCAAACCATATTTGTTAACTTATATAAAATGATGTAAATATTAATGAATTTAATAAGGAATTATGGATGAAATTGAAGTATGTAAGCGTAGCTTATAAAAAAGTATAAAAACCCGGAATCAAATCGATTAAGAATTGAATCAAAAACAAGGAAATATGGGAGAAAAATAAAAATTGAAAGTACATAGGAATTTTCTCCTATGCTTGGCTATAGGCACCAACCGGTCGGTTTCCAACCGGCCGATCGGTTGTGACCTGCTAGACATAGGTTGAACTTAGACCCAATGTGGCATATTTAAAATGGGCAATTGATTTTTTCTCATTCTTCGATCGTTCATGGGATTGGTTAGGACTTCTAGGATGATATGTATTGATGTTTGATGGATCCGGCTGTATAAGTTCGCTATGTGTGACTTTAGGTGATATGGAATACACACACAAATGCAGATACACACACACACAAATATTTGTACATATAAGTGTGTGTACATGTATATGTATGTATTGATAATATTGTTAGTGATAGACATGTATGTGTATATAATGATCACTTATATCCCCTACTGGTTATCATGGTAACACAATTGCTCAATTATATGTAAGGTGTGTGTTGATGTATGATAATGAGTTCATAGCCAGTATATGAAGCTGCATCCATTCTGTGACTAAGTCATGTGTTAATGCAACAGCGTAAGGCTTAGCGTGTATATGGTTTAGATCATATCATCATCCTTGCATTATTTGTTTAATTGAAATCTTATTTTCATGAGTCAACCATATTTGTTACACTTTTGGCTAAATCTTTTGTTGTGGGTGAAACAGAATTCAGGCATGCAGTTCCATAATTATTATAGTATTTTATGTGGATGATTGTAGTATTAGTAAAGTAGATTTGCTTCACTCAATCCGACCAATCTCTTTGTTTTTCCTTTTGTGTTAATCACTAGTAGGTTGATAGAGTCTAGCCTTATGTATCAAGTGACATATGAAGGTGCAGATGACAATGGTGTTACTTATGTATATAACTTTGTGTATGTATGTATATATATATATATATAAATAAATATTTGAAATTTACTTTTGTTTTTGTGTGTGTTTATATTTGGATTGGGTTGTATAATACATATGAATACATGTTAGCTGTGTATTTTGATGACTTGGCTTTTCATCTTGGCTGGGGTTGCTCAGAACTGGCTTATATATGACATAATGTGTTGGTTGGGGTTGTTTTCTCTGCATTTGGAGTTGCAATAGTGCTTCCCTTGCCTCTTTCCATCCTCACCTTTTGCTCCATGGGGATTGTTTATGACAACAGATGTGAGCTCCAATAGTGTGTGACTGTTGTGCTTTACAGGCTTTGTGGCTTTCACTCTTGGTTGGCTAATTGATGCTTGAGCTCCTCTACTATCCTCTATGCTTTGATTATGATTGCTTTTGAGCATTGGCAGTTTTGGGTTTCCTTTTCAAGTCTAGAGGTTGGAATTTCTGTTTATGGAAATGTATGTTGGTATTTGTTGAGGTTTATGTCATAGTTCTTGTTGCAATTTGTGCTTTATCTCTTATTCGGTCCTGGTTGGAAATTCAGATTGGTTCCAATCTTCTTATGCCAGTTTTATGTCATTTATAATTGGCAGGTCAGTTTATTGAAATTCTGGTTTTGGCATTCCAGTCCTGGAAATATGGCACTGGCACTTTTGGTCTTCGGTTCCTATGGGAAATTCAGGTAGTTTTAAACTACCTTTGCAATTTCTGATTTGGGATTTTGTTCTTTTCCATCTGAAATTACATTGTTTGGGAACAATTTCTTGTATTTTTCAGTTATGTATTGTGATGCTTATATTTATAATTTATAGTTGTTGTGGCATTTATGCCGAACATCTCTACTTCATTATTTTGTAGGGTGGGTGGTCCACCTTAAAAACCGTAAGGCTATCGACCAAGCCTTGTTGATTGAATATTTACATATCTATCTAGTATGACTGTATGATCGGAAGATCATGCAAGATTTTAATTAAAAAAAGTAATACATGAGTTGCTTGTGACATAAATGTCAAAATCGTCGCATGATCGTTAGTCACTCGTTAATATATGTAACTTTCAGTATGTGATAGCTCTACCTCTTCAATATAATACGCACACATTCACACACATATCAAGGTCTTTCAGAATATCACATGAACTGCACTACGGTAGAGTTATGCCAATAACACACATATATATAATGCACACATAAAACTTTGTAGTACATAGTTGTTTGGAAACATTTTATTGAAACTGGTTACGTACTTCGAAATCTTTTTTTGACAAACTAACCTACTACATATATCAAACAATTACACCAAGTATATCAAATTCGTTTTACACCAAGTTTATTAGGCACCAAGTTAAAAGAGTGTTCACTTTTTTCTTTAGTCGACTTGAATAGAGTTAGGGATATGCCTTACGGGTAGTTTTTGTAATTTATTATAAATTATTAACTTTGTTATAAAATCTCATTCGTAATAGAAAGGTGTTTTTCTTTCTATTATATACTTATTATAATATTATTTTATTAATAAATTATTTAAGTTAAGTATATTTAATAGAAAATTCATAAATTATATATTTTGTGATTGTTGTTACAATATTTTGTAATCATGAGAAATTATTCTAATGAAAATAAACATTATGTTTTAAATATTCCTAGTTAAAATATATCGAGACTGGGTACCAATACATCTCTTAAGACTAGAGGGCGTTATGTCGTCTAAATATCGGACATTGTATTACTCACGGCCTTTGTGGGCGCCAAAGGTTACATATTGGTAGATATTAGATAACTATAGGATGACTCATTCGATAATTTTTTGTTGGTTAATATAATTAAGATTAAACAAAGAATATTGAAGCGATAAAATTACATGGTCTCATGACTTGAGAATACTGTTGAACTTCAATGTGGATACTCTACTTTGATCATAGTTAAAACTTGGCAGGATGTCTATAGTTGGGTCTCGGTTGAAGTATTAAAAATGACGCACTATTTGATAAATAATTCAACTCCTCAGTTATATGATTTTAATATCACGGCCAACTGTAGTCAACTCAAAGTCAAAGTCTTTGGTCAGAGCAGTATGGTCAATAATAGTAATTATTATTGAATCAATGACTTTATATTTGGGAACGATATTGGAATTTTTCCCAAAAACCAAATTCCATAGGTCCTAATGTGACATAGTTTTGGTGAAGAGTATTGGTGTAAATAATCATCACTATCAGAGAAAGCTAAAAATCATAAAATTGGATTTTATCAAAATTAGATAAGCTATAAATTCAGCCAACTGCCACACTACTAGCAAAGTTGACATGTGAACATTAATATTTGAACCGTTCAATATTATTCACTGACTGAATTTACACCTATGAGTTGCATAGCCATAATGTTAAATACTCCGAATTATAATATGATTAAATAAATTATAATTGTTATTATTAATCAAATTAACTAATATTTGTAAAATTGTAAATATAAAATTTTGTTTGATTTATTTGAATCGGTATTTAATAAAGTGCATATAAAAAAGTTATATATGTATGTATCGATATTTGATATCATAGAGCATTTAAATTTGACTTAAATAGTGTTAATATTGATTGGGTATGGATATACACACACATATATACACACACCCATATGCCCGTTGGTGTGGCCCAGCCATGCTTGAAGAGGAAGGCATGGTATTTATTTTAAATATGGAATTAGAATTAGTATGGAGAAGAGATAAAAAGAGAGAACTAGATCCCTTCTTCTCTCTCCTTTCTTTTGTCTACTTGAACCCAAATTCCCCTTTATTTTCATTTTACTTTTTGGGTCTTCCCCTCCTTCTAGCTCTTGCTGCAAATACATAGCCTTTCCTTCTTCATTTGAACCCAAAATTAAATAAAATCTTATACGATACAGAGGTGTAGCAATCTCTTTGGTTAGTACCTTTTCTGGAAGAGAACAAATCTGATTCGAGTAGTTTACTAATTCAGCATTCAAGGTGCAATAACAAAGCTGCAATATAGTGACATGTGACAAAATTTATTTATTCATATGCTCATCTGCATCATATATATATATATATATATATATATATATATATATATATGATCCCCAACCCCCATTATTTAGTACCATCACCTAAATCCCGGCATTAGCCACATGTTTATATTTAAAAAATTCACCTTTCTCTCTCCATTCATATGGGTGGATTATTTAAATATAAATATGTGGCTGATATCAGAGGGCTTGCGATGGTGCTAAATAAGGGTCTGTGGATCCTAACTATATATATATCATGAATTATATTTGTTTGTTATCAAACTACATATGTATGTGTTCATATAATTTTTTTACATGTAATTGTTTTTATTTTCAACCATTCAAAATAATAAATAATTTTTTGATTATAAAATTATTTTTAAAATAAACTTATATAGAAAGTTGACTTTGAAATTATTGTTACATGTATACCATATATATATATATATATATTGAATAAATTTTATACACATACATTTTCATAAGTATATTTATGTTAAAAAGTTTAATTTTATATATTTATATATATAATAAAACTAAAATATGTATTGATGCACACACACACATATAATAAATTGTATTTGGAATTTATAGTTTAAATTTTTTATTTAATAAGAAATCGATATGAAAACTAAAAATTAATTTTCAAACCACACGGATTTAAATTTTTTTTATCAAAGGCCATTTTGGCAGAAAAAGTATTTTTATGTTTAAATATATAAAATTATTTTATATATTTACAAATTTGAATTTAATATATACATATACATGGTTTTATATATTTTTAAATAATCAGTTTTAAACACATATACACACATGTATATATTATATATAATAATATTTAATTTTTAATTTTAATTTTAAATAAGATATTATCTTGGATCTAGATTTGTTTTCAAATTTTAATTTGAATTTTAAATAAGATGTTAATTTGGATATAGATTTATTTTCAAATTTGAAGTTATCGTAAGTTATTTAAATATCAAATATGAATTATTTGAATTAGCTTATACATTTTTATAATTTAAATTAACACATAATTGTTTTTTTTGTGTATATGTATTCTTTATACTATATTAATATTAAAATAATAATTGACAACAAATACATATATAAAAAGGGCAATGTACCCATTGTAGTGTAAATCTAAACATTTATATACAAACACATTAAACCATGTACACATTTATATGTTGCACGTGCACTTACATGTATGTGTGTATTTGGTACAATATACACTTTATACATAACAACTACATACAAATCAAATCTTTATACTAATTAATTAAATATAATAAAGGTTGTATATAATATTATATAAATCAATTTAGACTTCATAGGCCAATAAGATCTAAAATGCTAGAATTTTTTTTGGAAGTTCACCCATTTAACCCACGACGTGCTGACAATATAGGTAGGACATTGATATTAGAGCCTAATAGCTTATGCGGTCTAAATTTGTAATATTAGAGGTAACTTATTAAAGCTTACCCATTTAGTAGTGCATCTGGACAAGCAATGTATAAGTTGGTTTGGGCAATCAAGTACCCTATGCTGTCTGCTACTAGCCTGACCTAAAAGGTAAAATAAGCCTAAAGCTTAACCTAGTATAAAGGGTCCAAAGTGATTTGGGCCTTGGGCTAATTTTCAATACCTATTTTCAAATTAAAATAATATTTTAAATTTAAAATTTTTAGAAAAAGTTAAAATTTAAAAATGTTATAAAACAATTTTCAAAATAATGCACTTTCAAAAAAAATCAAAATAACTTTAATCGTTAAATAATTATTTTCAAAAATTAATTAATGATTAATTATATTATTAAATAAACAATTAATTAAAATAAATAACACACACTTATATATGTATATGTATTAAAGCGTGTAAAATTATCTTAGACCGTTGAAGGTAATTCATACATATATATATATATAATTTTAAAAGTTAATTATAATGAATAAAAACTATTTTAATTAAACAAATTGATAAATATTAATAAGTAAGTAACATAATATACATACATTAATATATATATACACATATATGTTTGTGTGTGTTACTATAAAAGTTGTAGTATACATGTCCAATTTAAAATGTTGAAATTAGATCAATTAAAATGTTATTTAGTTCTTTTTTTGATAGAAATGCTAGCGGATTCACTTAGATAACTCTATGCTACCACACCATATTTATAACAAAATAAAAGTTTACATACTTATTTATAGATATAGAAGACACATACAAAACAACACCAAACACATAAGAGATATCATCTTGAACTGAAGCTAGCCTATGCAGGAGCAACACATAACTAAGCTCACGCAGGAGCTAGCAATACAGAAGATAGACCAAAAAAGAAACATAGCAAATTGAAATCACACAATTAACAACCCACAAAATAAAGAAGAGTCTATAATACTACTTCTGAAGCACAGCCTTACTACATGTTGCTACTACCTCTTCCTCTTCTGCACATTCTAGCACCTATGCTATCTTCTACAACATCAGTACTTCCACTTATCCACAACTATCCATATATAGCCAAATTTTGGAATTTGAAATGAAATTGTGCTGGAATTTTTAGTAGTTTCTTTAAAACATCTTAAGTTCCATTCATTCCAAATTAGCTACCAAAAAGCAAAGTTCAACATTACAAATCTTGGCATCATTGCATTATTGGAGAGTTATCCATATGGATCATTCCAAAAATGAAATTGACCTCTAATCAGCTCTCTCCCATCAAAATCAATATTCAACTGCACCAAATATTCAGTCCAGATATAAAAAGCAACATCACAATCACAAAACATATGAATATAATTTTCCACTCTTTAGTCACAAAACAAGCACTTTCCATTAATGTTCATGCCTTTCCTCCATAACATGTTCATTGCATTGAGCCTGCCCTAAACTAATATCCCTATATGGATTTTCATTTTTCAGGAATCTTTTTAATTTTCCACATACTCACAAATCCAACAAATTTCCTCTCTAAAAAGTTTAGAAAATTATACTTGTTATTTACTTTGCATGTCTTCTTACAAGAGAACTACCAATTAATCTCATCACTTCCACCATTTAAACTTTTGTTCTCCAATAAATAAATAAGATTCAACAGCTGAACAAGTGCTATTCCTTCTATAATTCTATTGAAAGATAATTTCCATTTAAACCCTTCAACATTCATATCAAACATATCTACAACTGAGATCCTCTTATCACTCACGAATTCAAACAAAATATTAAATTCTACAGTAAGAGGGAAGGGAAGTATCCAGTTATCCAACCAAAAAGATGTATTAGAACCATTGTTCACAGTTATGCTTATACCAATTTGAAAATTTGCAAATAACTCAAAATATCTCTCCAAAATTTGAAACAGCTTCTAGAGTTAACATGCTAGGAAAAGATATCATCATAGTAAGCTTTGAAAATCCATTCCTTTCATAAAGTATTCTTAGAACTCATCATATCCCATAACAACTTGCATGGTAGCGAAGAATTCATTTCCATCAAATTCAGAATACCCTTACCCCCTATTATGTGACTTACATAGCTAATCCCAGGTAATCAAACAAATTAATAAATTAGTTTCTTTCTTTTCAGTTTAGAAAAACTTCCTTCTAATAGAATCAATTTTCTTTGAAACCCAAACATGACATTTGTAGAAAGAAAGCCAATGTAAACTTTATAAAGGGATTGTCGAGAGTACAAAATTTACTAAAATCAATCTACCTACTTGCGACAATAAACGTCCCTTCTATCTAGCAAGTTTGTAATATACTTTTTTAATCTGTAAAGACCAAAACTCTTTATGCAATTTTCTAGGTCTAATACAAAAACCAAGATAGTTCAATAGTAACTCCCCTACTTTGAAGTTAAGCATTTTAGTAGTCAACTTACAAGTGCCCTCCTCTGCTCCAATAACCTACGGAAATGAACTCTTATGAAAGTTAATTTGAAGATAGGATAAACTTCCAAATGCGTATAAAATAAATTTTAGAGCATCTATATACTTACAGTCAGGATCACTAAAGATAATGGTATCATTAGCATAATGCAAGAAATTGATACCACTCATTATGTATTCACATCCAAAACTTTTAAGAATACTAGTATTGCATCTTACTCTTAAAATCTATGTAAAAACATCAGCAACAAGGTCAAAGAGAAGTGGTGAAAGTCAGTCTCCTTGTTTTATCCCTCTCTTTGAACTAATAGTTTTACCTGCAACTCCATTGACCAAAATACTTGCCTTGCTTAAAGAAAGAACGTTTGAGTTCCACATTACCCATTTCTTACTAAAACCTCTTGATCGAAGTAAGTCTAATATAAATCTTTGGTCAAATGTATCAAAGGCTTTTGCAAAATCCAATTTTAATCAAGTATAAGGTATTGAGTTTTTACTACAAAAAGATACAACTTCCTAACTAATGTACTAATGCAGCACCTTCCAAGATTGATCTTCCTTTTATAAATGCAGATTGTGCTTTTCCAATTAGTTTGTCCATTTTATTCTTTAGCCTATTAGCCAGTACTTTAACTATCAACCTATAAGTACTACTTCATAAACTAATAGGTCTAAAGTCTACCGAAGTTACATTTCCTTTTTTGTTGGAATCAACACCCCATTTGCATACTTTAACTTTTCTAAACTTAAAGTACCAGTCTCTAGTCCATCAAAAAATCCCATTATATCACTTTTTAACCAACTTTAATATTTTTTAAAGAGAAAAATTTAGGAATCATTTATGAATAATTTAGGTCTAGGAGCTTTATCATATGACATTTCATTTAAAGCATTCCAAAATTCTTATCTAGTGGAATTTTCATCAAGACCGAGAAAATCAATTTTAGTAGGCCTTCCAATCTACTTAACTCTTTTCTCCAAGCATTTGCCAAATATCCTTTTGTAATAATCAGTAAATGCATTGATTAAATCCTCTTGCTTACCTATCTCAACATTTCCACACATCACCCAACAAATCATACTCTATTATCTCCTTCCATTAGCTATTCTATGAAAATAGCCAATGTTTTTTATCACCTTCTTCTAACCACTAAATTTTTGATCTTTTCTTCAAAACATTTTCCTTTTAATCAAGTACTTTTAGTAATTTCTTCTCTTTGTTTGTAGCTTAGAAATTTCCTCTTCATTTAATATCTTATACTCAGCAGTGATGTTCAATTCTAAGATGTTATTCTCAAGCTTTTCTATATTGATTTTGATGTCTCCAAATACTTTGTTTTTCCATGTTTTCAAAAAAATCTGAGATATCTTAGCTTCTTACTTATAATGCATGCCGCCTTTCCTACCTTCCAATATTTCACTTCCTTTCAATCATCTCTTTAAAATTTTCCTCAAGACACCACATTTTCTCAAATGTGAAGAATGTTTTTCTCTTAGTCCTCTCCCTCGAATCAAATACAATAGGGAGTTGATTTGAAATAATTGTAGCTAACCCATTTTTCAAGAAAGTATATGCAAATCTTCAAATTCTAGGTTAACGAAAAATCTATCAAGTTTCATCAGAGTTGGGCATTCTCTACCATTGCTCCAAGTAAACATTCTATTTGTAAGTGGAAGGTCAATCAAATTGCACTTTCTTACAAATAGACCAAAGTCTTCAGCTTTATCAATGTAATCATTTCTCTTCTATTTCTTTCATAAGTAAATTTACTTGTATTAAATCACCACCAATAATCCAAGGATCTTGTATCAAATTTTAAAATAATGTGCATTCCTCCCACATTTCCTTTCCTCTCTAATGTTAGGTTCGTATACATTTGTTACAAAGTACGATACTCCTAAAACTTTACACTTCAATGCCATATGTAGAAAATACCCAAATTCTTCACCTCTATCAATGTCCAATTTCTACTATTTCATTATATGAACATGCTTCTAGCACTACCTCTTGCACCGATGTAAGTCCATTCATCCAAAAAAGTTCCTCTTAAGCAAAGAATTTTTTTATCATTCGGGGAACTGATTTTAGGTTCTTATAGTAAAATAAAATCAGGTCTTACAGAATTAATAATTTTTTTAACTCTATGGCATTATAAATTAGATCCTAAACCCCTTACCTTCCAGAGAAGTACAATCATTTCAAAAAGAATTAACCCTTTCTAATTATTTTTCTTTAAATTCTATAATATCATCATCATTACTTTTCAATATAAAACCAAAATAGTTTGCGAGTTCATATAACTATTCATGAAATAAACTATTAGAAAAGAGAGGATAAAAGCACTACCTTCCCAAGGATGATCAACATCTACTCCCCTAGCATTACTCCTCAAAATAATTATCCTATCTTGTTCCTTACTATTTTTTCCTTCCTCTTTGTTATCTTTAAGCTTTTAAGAACTTCTGACATAACCTCTTCTTTAGTTATGATTCGTTTCCCTTATGGATGTAATGCAACATCATCTTCAGCATCCTTAGCCATCACTTCTTCATAAACTTCATGGAAACCCAAATCAATATCTTCTATATTAATGTTTCTACTCCTTCAAAATTGCCAACAACATTAGCATTCTTGTTTATGAAAGAAATTTTAATGGGATTACCAATATCACCTTCATTCACATCATCATTCTCTTCATTAACACCAGCTTCATGCATTGCCAAATGTAACGATCCAGAATTTCAGCAATTCGAACTTAGGATATTTAATTGATTTTAAATATTCACAAAGTAAATTTTATAAGTTAAATAACATATACTTTAAAATATCTTGATTTACTGGATAATTAAAATTGTTTAATTTAACATTTAAAATTGCAGAAATAATTGGATTTTGATTTTATTATGAATGAAAATGATTTATAAAGTTGTTTAAATGCTATTTGAATTTGAATGGAGCTAGTGAAGTTTTAAAATTGATTTAAAATTGAATAAACAAAAATTAGAAATTTTATATTTAAACTAACGTGTAAAAATAGCCACTTTTGACGCTATCTCGGATTTCAACGAAACTAGTTTCACTGGATCTACAATAGTGAGTTATTATAGGATTCCAAATTTCGCATCAATCGGACTTACGGTTTGGTCGTGAAAAGCTGAAATGCGTAGAAATTTATTTAAGTAAATTTAATTAAAATAATTCGATTCGAAAACCTATATTCCAAATAAGATGGAATTGGCTTTCCATATATATTCCATTGTATTCGAAATAGGGGTAAAATATTATGAACACCAGGCGGCACACTTCTTTTGGAATCTAGAATTATTTCGGATGAATAGTAACTTTTAGTGGCCTATAAATAGAGTACCCTAACCCTTCTTTCTTTGTAAACCAAGGGCAAAGATAACGCAACTGCCACCATCAAATAAACGGCCGAAACTCCATCCCTTTCTTCCTTGATTTCTGATCAATCCATCCACTTTCAACAAAAACTTTATAAAGCAATATTGTAGAGCTTAGAGAGACGAACATATCCAATGGTGGTGGTCAAGTTTGGCGTAGGAAGGTGGCGGCTAAATGGTTCCATTAGTGCTGCCTTTGCATGCGTTTTTCTTGTCGATGGTGGCATCGGAGTGGGAGGAACTTGGCGATGTGGTGAGGTGGAGTGTGGTGCCCGTGTGGGCGGTGGCGGATCATCCTCCGATCATCCATGTCGACGTGCGGCGGTGTGAAAGAGGGAGGGAGGATGGGTTCGTTCGAATTTTGGAGGAAGAAGGTTTAAACGGGATTAAGGGTGAGATTAGTTTAGTTTAAGTAGGGTGATTACTTTATTGATTAACTGCTTAATAAATTTAATTATCTCAATGTTAATAAATTCATAATTTATTCGTACGAGGTCCAAATTAAATGAAACAAATTATGTTGAGTTCGTATATGAAAATACAACGCTATGGAGTTGGATTGAAATTGATTTGAGCTAAAGAAAATTTCAATTAAATTCGGACACCCGTTCGTTTTTAATTGAAATAAAACGCTGCAACGACTGGAAGCAATACGAGTTAAACTCACTCTGTGACGACCCAAACTCGATGTCCGATAAACGACATCAAATTCGTATTGCCGGAGCTTATAACAACAATTAGATGAATATAAAACAGCGGAACAGAATCAATATCATACATATCATTACAGATACACCATCATAATAATATCCATACTACAATCAGAGTACATAATACATGAATCACAACATCTCCAAATAAATATCATAGTACTACAACAGTGATCATATATCCAAAAGGTCTTCAATAACAGAAGTGATAACGAACTCCCAAAAGCTAAACACCTGATATCCCCAAAAAGCTCCTAAGAATATCTCCAAGATAAAAGCTCCAAAATACCGCTACTCCAAAATACAGAAACCTGCTACTAGGCTGCCCGTGTGAAAATAATGGGCACCCAGAGTTTAGGAAATAAACAATAAACTCCGGGTCAGTCATGGGACTGGTATGAGTAAACAAAAAACAGTTGCATTTAAATAGAACAATAGGTATAAGAGAAATTTCGATATGCTTTTTAAAAATGAAACTACCATAAGACCTCCCACCACACACACAATGCAAACGCAGACTTGGAGGAGATTTCTTCTTATGATAGTCAAATATGCTTGATACGAGAAAAGAATTCTTTGGTATTATTACTAGTGCATAGTGTAGAAAGCATTTCGAAAGTAGAATATTAATCTTAGCCAGCATACGACCATTATCGTATGCCTACTATAGCTACCATGTTTTGTGGCAGGTTACCGCCACGCTGCATGGCAGGTTCTACAACTAAAACCGTACTGGGCTCGTATTGTTTCTTTCAATTTCCAACAATGGTCAGGCCAAGGAACTTCCCATTGCCACATGAGAACGCCTCTAGAAGGACGTCCCCGAGAACCTAACCGGATCTCTGCCAACACAAGGCCGGGTTACCCCTAACTGGGTAACTACTGACACGAGTATGCCATCTCCCGGTTGTAACAACCTTTAACCGGGGCCCCAACATCAAATCACAAAGCAAGATATATATAGGTTTGTGATGTCCACATAAGTAAGTATCTGGGCACCATACCATGATACCACTTCTGTCCAGAAGGAGATGTACATACCCTAAGGGGCGCTACCCCCAATAACCTTGCTGTATCTTTCCTGTTTTGACCATTCCGGGGTGTGAGGCTCGACGAAGTCTCGTCCACAAAACTACGCTTTTGTACAAAGCCATGTTTTGGCTCAACAAATGATCAAAGTAATGATCACAAAGATAAATGATCAAACAAATGATCATATCACAAATGATCAAACAATGATCATTACACAGCAACACTTAGCATGTCACATTACCAAATTGGGAATATATCGCTGATAACCTTCAACTACATAACCGATGAGCTCGTACGTCTCAGAGAAGGGTGTTAAGCTAAGAGAATAAATTCTCCGCCACCAACATAAATGTATTTGAAAGAAATCTGCTTTATATCTCAAAGTGTAGTGTCAGACACACAATCCATACAAGTCTGTTCCGGGTTCGAACAGAACCGAAGGCACTTCCAAAGAAGCCCTTGCAATCCGGATATTCACAATCCTGATTGGATTCCCCATCACATATGGAGAACTCTATACCGGAGCAACTCGGTGCAGAGTCATTCGACAGGTCATCCTATCGCTCTCGCAAATATCCGGTCTTCACCACCGGTCTTCAAATGCGATCCAATTCGACGTATCACTATTCGGAATGGGTTATACGACACAAAGGTCCTCTCCCGGCTAAACCGAATAGTGAGCGTTAATTTAAAAACAATGTGGATGTCATTCACAACAATTCACAGGTTCGATGTGGGTTTCGGATAACAAACTGAAATCCGATTCCCTGTCGCATCGAAGTCTAAATGCCGTTTTACGGGCAACAGGGTTTTCACATCAATACAGAACAAAACACAAATCACTGTTCATCACAAAGAAATCATAGTATCACAATAGCAATATCAATGCAGTACAGAATATTTAACGATAGTAAATCACCTTTGATTAAGGTGGTCGTGATTGAAGTGAATTGTCCATAAAATTATCTCTATTAATTATTTTAAATCGATATTTAAAATTTCACTTAAATATAACTTTATTAAATTTTAAATTGGCTTGATTTATTATTTAATCTCTAATTAACTATCTTAATTTATAAATTCTTAATGGTTAATTAACTAAATCTTAATTATTTTTATTTGCTAATTATTCTTTAAATTAATCAAGCTTTAATTACAAATTTTAAATCATTTTAAATCTCTTTTCCAAACTATTAGTATAAAGTGTTTACCTTAGTTATCATTTGAAAACTACTTTATACTTTAAGAATTTATTTATTGTTACATTAAAATTTAATGTAAATAAATTTTTAAATCTTTATATTTAAATTTAATCATTAAATTAAAGGGTTAATTAAAATTTTATTTTAAACTTTCCTTGCTTAATTTAAAGAATTTACAAATTCTAATTACCATTTGTTTTCATATTTTATTTACAAATATCATTTGTTTATTCAGAAAATAAATTTTTACTGGTGTTCAAAAATTTGGTTGAAACTGGGTTTTGCTGCTTTCACTTACTTACCCGAGGCTTGCTTCGGGTTTACCCCGAGAAAAACGCTCCTTTACTTCGGGTTTTACCCCAAAGTGACCCGTGTTTCACATTTTTTTCTTCTTCTGTTTAAGGTATAAAACGACATGATAAAACGCTCAGGCAACTCGAGTTTCTCTTCGAGTTCCCACGCGATTTCCCCGCACCGTGCTTCGAGCTACCCCTCATCTTCCCCAACCCATCAAACTGATACGCAACATAGCACGTACACGTGCACACCACCATGCCGACGCTTCGGTGAACGTCGCTCCCTCCCACAAGTCACTCATCGACCCTACATTCGATAGCAGTGATCAACTCGATGCTAACAACCCCAGAACGAAACTTAGCTTTTAGTTCTAAACTCAAACCCATCCTCACCCCCAGAAATCGAACCCGCGCCACCTCCTCTGGTCATTAGAGGCCACGAAAACTTGACCCAAGCCTCATTGACGTGTGACGCCGCGACTGGCACCGGAGTGACGAAGTCCGGTTGTCTACAAGCGGAGCGGCGACCACGTTTCCAGACCGTATACTTTTTGAGTTTAAAACCCTAGTTTGATCTCGAACTCCCAATTCACGAAATAGAAAAATCCTTTGATAATTTTCACGAAGCCTCTGATATTCAAGCTTGCTACAAACAAATTTTTAGCATTTATAATGGAATCGATTGTTAGGAATCAGTAAAAGTACAATTTTGATTCAGATACAGACCACCCTTAAAATAACCCACTAAAAATCTTCATTTTTGTTTTAAAAATCATGGATTGAAATATAGATTCAGATTAAAATCTTGAATCAATGTTTTACAACCTTTTATTTTTATCAAATTTCAACTTGAAAACCTGTAAAGCATGTTTCCAGTGGAAAGCAATCTACTGTAGGTTAAAACAACTTTACAAAAACTTGTTTTAAGATTAAAACAACTTGATCTATTTGAAAATCCAAGCTTGTCAGTGATTTGAAGTAAATAGACTTCAGTTTTGAAACAAATAAAATCCCTGTATAAATGTTTACAGAGACAGAGCATCACTGGGAAATCATCATAGTGAAGCATGAACCAAAGCAGTTTATAATTGAAGTTTAAACTATTTAAACAAACTTAAAATCCTTTACAAAATCATGTTTAATCACATTGATTTCAGAAATAAACAAGCTGCTTTAAATTTTTGAAACAGAGAGCCCTCTTCCTTCTTTTCTTCTTTTGTCTTGAAGTTGCAGTTTCTTCTTTCCCCCTTTTTTTTTCTTTCCCTTTTCAGAGATTTGTTTTCAAGCTTGAATTTAAGTGGTGTTTTCTTTTGTTTACAATCTTTGTTTTGTACGAGATGAAGTAAATATGAATATGTGTATGTATATAAGAAGACAGTTTTTTTTTATACAAAACAGGCATTGCTGGCACCTCATTTCCTTTGATCAGACTTTTTCTTTTTTTTTTCTTTTTTCTTTTAGTTGTACTTTATAAATATTTGCATATCTTCTACTCAGCTTCCTTTTCCCTGCCATTGCTATTTCGAATTGACTTGTTCATGGCTGAGTTGCAATGCATTTAATGCTAACATACTTCCTTTGCAAACTTCTAGCATGTTTTCTAGTAGAAGTACATTTAATTTCTTATTTTATATTTTGATTTGTTGACTAAATCAACTTGGTTTCGGCTGAGATAATATCTTTGCTTACTTGAGAAGATGGCATTTAATGCCTTAGCTTCTTCCTTTGGTAACATGCAGCCTTACTTTAAATTTGCAAGTACCATTTGCTTTTGTTTGAGGATATTCCTTACATAGATTTTACTTCTTATGCAATCTTCTCGTGTACCCACAGCAAAGTGCTGTTTTGTTTATATTTTTTTATATTATTTTATTCCTACTCAAAGTTTAAATTATCGACATTTCATTTTATATCCTTATATTTGTTTTTTTGTTTTAATGTTTTAAAACAAATTCTTGTTTGCTACATGTTCTTTTCTATACATTTTTATAATATTAACATTAACAACATTTATTTGTTTTCTTGAAATTTCAAAATTTAAGTTTAAAAGTTCAAACAATTTCCCGAACTTTAACTTAGTAAAATTCCGGGATGTTACAATATCCCCTCCTTAAGGAAATTTCGTCCTCGAAATTGAAAGAGAAAGAAACGCAAACAAAGAATATACGAACTCGGAAACAAGGAAATGACTTACAGTTTAAGTCGAGATGTCTATTCTGCAGTATGGATATGATTTCTTCATATTATCTTCAGTCTCCCAAGTACAGTCCTTTGGATCGCCACTCCATTGAACTTTGACCAATTTCACAACTTTGTTCCTCAATCGCTTCTCATCACGATCGATAATTTTTATCGGCTCTCTTCTAACTGCCAAGTTAGGAGTGATTTCAAGATCCTGTTGAGCAACTTCTTCAATAATATCATCCGGATCGTGCACATACTTTCGAAGATTAGAAATTTGGAACATATCATGCACTCCAGACAACCAGTCGGGTAGCTGTACTCGATATGCCAGAGAACCAATCCTTTCCAGAATAGGAAAAGGACCAATATAACGCGGTGCTAACTTTCCAGTTTTCCCGAATCTCAATACACCTCGCATCGGAGATACTTTCAGAAATACAGAATCTCCAACTTGAAATTCCAAATTCCTCCTTCGGTGGTCATAATAGCTTTTCTGACGGCTTTGGGCAGTTAATAACTTCTTTCGAATGAAATCTACCTTCTCAGTGGCTTCTTTGATCATATCCGGCCCTAAGACGAGTCTGTCACCTGATTCGATCCAACATGTAGGCTATCGACATGGACGACCACACAAAGCTTCGAAAGGAGCCATTTCTATACTGGCCTGATAGCTGTTATTATAAGAGAACTCGACCAGATGTAAATGATCCTCCCAAGAACCACCAAAATCAAGAATGCAAGTACGCAAAAGATCTTCTAGAATTCGGTTTACCCTTTTAGTTTGCCCATCAGATTGTGGATGATAAGCAGTGCTGAAATTTAATTTCGTTCCCAATGCGTCCTGAAACGCCTCCCAAAATCTACTAGTGAAGATCGGATCACGATCACTCACTATGCTGCTGGGAATACCATGGAGTCGAACAATTTACTTTATATATATACCTGCCAAACTTGCCGCGATCCGAGTGGATTTCACTGGGATAAAGTGAGCAGTTTTGGTTAAACGATCTACTATAACCCAAATCGCTTCATTACCTTTCTTGATTCGTGGCAATCCGTCAATGAAATCCATCGATACCTGATCCCAATTCCATTTTGGTACTTCCAAAGGTTGAAGTAAACCGGCAACTTTCTTCTGATCGCTTTTAATTTGCTGACAAGTAGCACAGCGACTCACATAAATAGATATGTCTCTCTTCATCGTCTTCCACCATAAAGTTCTTTTAACATCTCTATACATTTTGTTGACTCCTGGATGGATACTGAGTTTTGATTTATGGCATTCGTCTAAAATTTCACGCTTCAGATCAGGAATGTCTGGAACACAAATTCTTCCTTTCATCCTTATAACTTCTCTATTATCTATCTCAAAAGTAGTATCCTCTCCTCGATCTATTCTTCTACGCATTTCTCGAAGAAACCTGTCTTTAGTTTGCTTTCTCACGATCTTCTCAAGGAGAGTAGGAGTGATAACGAGATATGCAAGAACAGCATGCCTCCTACTTAAAGCATCGGCAACCACATTGGCTTTTCCGGACGTATATTGAATATCTAGGTCATACGATGCCAGAAATTCCAACCAACGTTGTTGTCGCAGATTCAGATCCTTCTGGGTGAAGAGATATTTCAAGGATTTGTGATCGGTGAATAATTCAAATTTTTCACCTAAAACAAAGAGAGTTTATTAAGTATATTATTTAGTTAAGTTCCTAAATTGTTAAGAAAGCTGAAAAGATTATTACCCAAAAGATAGTGTCGCCAGATTTTTAAGGCGAAAACAACTGCCAAAAGCTCCAAATCGTGTGTCGGGTAGTTCTTCTCGTGCGGACGTAATTGTCTACTCGCGTAGGCAACTACCTTTCCATTCTGCATTAATACTGCACCTACCCCATCACCACATACATCAGTATAGACAGATAAGCCTTGGTTCCCGTTAATAATAGCGAGAACAGGAGAGGTGGTTAATCTCTTCTTCAGTTCCTGGAAAGCTTCTTCACATTCTGAAGTCCAATCATATTTAGCATTCTTCATTGCCAGATTAGTCAATGGGCTAGCCAACTTAGAAAAATCCTGTACAAACTTTCTATAATACCCCGCTAAACCGAGAAAACTTCGAACTTCTCTGGGAGTAGTGGGTTGCTTCCAGTCCAGAATTGCAGAAATCTTGCTTGGATCAACAGAAATTCCTTCTTCATTAACAATATGACCCAAAAATTTGACTTCATTGACCCAGAAGTGACACTTCAAAAATTTCACAAATAGAACATTTCTCCTCAATATTTCCAATACGATTTTAAGATGTTCGGCATGTTCTTCTTCCGTTTTGGAGTAAATCAAAATATCATCAATGAATACAAGCACAAATTTATTCAGAACTTCCCGGAACACACGAGTCATGAGATCTACGAAATATGCTGGAGCATTGGTTAGCCCGAAAGGCATGACTAACCATTCGTAGAACATATCAGGACCTCTAAAAGCGGTTAGATGCACACAATCTTCGACGATTCGTAATTGATGGAATCCTTGGGCTAGATCCATCTTTGAAAAGAAACGAGCGCCGTGCAACTAATCAAATAAATCATCAATTCTGGGCAGTGGAAATTTATTCTTGAGAGTTTTCTTATTGAGATCGCGGTAATCAACACACAATCTCAAAGATCCGTCTGATTTAGCAACAAATACGACGGCTGAGCCCCATTCAGAAACACTGGGTCGAATTAATCCTTTTGTTCGTAGTTCATCAGTTTGATTTATCAATTCAATCTTTTCCCTGGGTGCCATCCTGCGACTTGCGTGAACAACAGGACGGGCATTAGGTACCAAATCAATTCGGAATGCTATTTCTCGGTGAGGAGGTAAAGAATTTACTTCTCCAAACACGTCAAAAAATTCCTGAACAACGGGTATAGACTGCAAAGTGGGTTCAGGATATCCCAGAGTATACATCAATCTATCTCTCCTTGGACTCGAATTCTCACAAGAGATTTCAATAAAATTCCCAAGGTTTGTTCTGATTAAAACTGTCCAATCATTGCAATCCAATATAGCTTCGTATCTCGATAACCAGTCCATACCGAGTAAAATTTCAAATTCATTAAATTCGAGGACATAGAGGTTAATAGGAAACCGATAGCTAGCATATGAAATAGGAACTCTTTTACAATATAAACAAAGATTTGCGGGACCTCCAACTGGATTTTTCACGCAAATAGGATCTTCAACAAATTTAGTTTTAAGTCCTAATTCACCTACGGTTTGTTGGGAGATAAAGCTTTGGGAAGCTCCCGTGTCAAATAAAACTCTAACAGTTCTATTAGAAATTGTAAGGTTACCTTCCAAAACACTTTTCCCTTTATCACCTTTTGAAGAGGAGGGGTCCTTCTTTGCGGCATAAACATTTGCTACCTGTGTTGGCTTCATCACTGGGCAATCCTTAACAAGATGTCCAGACTTGTGACAGTTATAACATTCTTTAGCTCCTTTAACAGTTTCCTCCTTCTTAACTTGCTTTTTGGGGTTTGGGCAGCTGTTGGAGTAATGGCCCTTCTCTTGGCAGTTGAAACAAGTTACATTGCTTGCTGAATTCCCTTGGCCGTTCCTTTTGTTTTGCTGTGGCCCCTTGCCCCCAAATTTTCTTTTCTTCCAATTCGGATTATTTGAATTTCCTCCTTTCGGAATCTCCTGCATATCTAATGTGGCATATCTGTAGCCCATATTAATAAGATTAGAGAAAGACTCCTTGACATGTGCGGTCATTCTTTCGTGATATTTCCGGTTCATCCCTCGGATAAATCTTTCATTCTTCTTCAGTGGCGTGTTTAACAATTCAGGGCCAAAACGAGATAGTTCATTGAACCTGTTTAAATATTCCTCAAATGACATGTTTCCTTGTTTCAAATCTAGAAACTCTTGATACATTCTGGAAATCCCCGACGACGGTATATAACATTTTTCGAACACCTCTTTAAAATGATCCCAAGTAAACTCCTCCTCGGGTTTTTCAACAATTATTGTTTCCCACCAAGCTGATGCTTCCATTTGGAGTTGCCAAGAAGTAATTAGTCTCATTTGATCGTCCTGTAGTTTCAGCCCTTTGAAAATTTTCTCGCACGATCTCACCCAAGCTTGAGCCTCAATGATGGTTTCCTTGCCAGTAAATGGTTTGCCACCAAGCTTTTCGAACTTCTTATATAAATCAGCTGGCCGAGGCTGAATATCTATTGCTGCTGCCACTGCTGGGGAATTTTGATTGGGTGTTGCGGCATTTCCCTGACCCCTAGTTCTTCCTCTGCGTCCGCTCATACTTACTATCTGAAATTTAGTAAGAAAATTGATATAGATATACGGACGAATATCTTAAAGAACATCAGTAGTAAAAAGAAATAGACTAAGAAAATTCAAAGTTTCAATCTTGGTTATACTCATTCTAGGGTATACTTCACCCTATCTCTAATGAGCCATCTAATGTGTTATACTCCGTAGCTTAAGTTCTTACTCAACCAAAAGCTCTGATACCACTTTGTGACGACCCAAACTCGATGTCCGATAAACGACATCAAATTCGTATCGCCGGAGCTTATAACAACAATTAGATGAATATAAAACAGCGGAACAGAATCAATATGATACATATCATCACAGATACACCATCATAATAATATCCATACTACAATCAGAGTACATAATACATGAATCACAACATCTCCAAATAAATATCATAGTACTACAACAGTGCTCATATATCCAAAAGGTCTTCAATAACGGAAGTGATAACGAACTCCCAAAAGCTAAACACCTGATATCTCCAAAAAGCTCCTAATAATATCTCCAAGATAAAAGCTCCAAAATACCGCTACTCCAAAATACAGAAACCTGCTACTAGGCTGCCCGTGTGAAAATAATGGGCACCCAGAGTTTAGGAAATAAACAATAAACTCCGGGTCAGTCATGAGACTGGTATGAGTAAACAAAAAACAGTTGCATTTGAATAAAACAATAGGTATAAAAGAAATTTCGATATGCTTTTTAAAAATGAAACTACCATAAGACCTCCCACCACACACACAATGCAAACGCAGACTTAGAGGAGATTTCTTCTTATGATAGTCAAATATGCTTGATACGAGAAAAGAATTCTTTGGTATTATTACTAGTGCATAGTGTAGAAAGCATTTCGAAAGTAGAATATTAATCTTAGCCAGCATACGACCATTATCGTATGCCTACTATAGCTACCATGTTTTGTGGCAGGTTACCGCCACGCTGCATGGCAGGTTCTACAACTAAAACCGTACTGGGCTCGTATTATTTCTTTGGATTTCCAACAATGGTCAGGCCAAGGAACTTCTCATTGCCACATGATAACGCCTTTGGAAGGACGTCCCCGAGAACCTAACCGGATCTCTGCCAACACAAGGCCGGGTTACCCCTAACTGGGTAACTACTGACACGAGTATGCCATCTCCCGGTTGAAACAACCTTTAACCGGGGCCCCAACATCAAATCACAAAGCAAGATATATATAGGTTTGTGATGTCCACATAAGTAAGTATCTGGGCTCCATACCATGATACCACTTCTATCCAGAAGGAGATGTACATACCCTAAGGGGCGCTACCCTCAATAACCTTGCTGCATCTTTCCTGTTTTGACCATTCCGAGGTGTGAGGCTCGACGAAGTCTCGTCCACAAAACTACGCTTTGGTACAAAGCCATGTTTTGGCTCAACAAATGATCAAAGTAATGATCACAAAGATAAATGATCAAACAAATGATCATATCACAAATGATCAAACAATGATCATTACACAGCAACACTTAGCATGTCACATTACCAAATTGGGAATATATCGCTGATAACCTTCAACTACATAACCGATGAGCTCGTACGTCTCAGAGAAGGGTGTTAAGCTAAGAGAATAAATTCTCCGCCACCAACAGAAATGTATTTGAAAGAAATCTGCTTTATATCTCAAAGTGTAGTGTCAGACACACAATCCATACAAGTCTGTTCCGGGTTCGAACAGAACCGAACGCACTTCCAAAGAAGCCCTTGCAATCCAGATATTCACAATCCCGATTGGATTCCCCATCACATGTGGAGAACTCTATACCGGAGCAACTCGGTGCAGAGTCATTCGACAGGTCATCCTATCGCTCTCGCAAATATCCGGTCTTCACCACCGGTCTTCAAATGCGATCCAATTCGACGTATCACTATTCGGAATGGGTTATACGACACAAAGGTCCTCTCCCGGCTAAACCAAATAGTGAGCGTTAATTTAAAAACAATGTGGATGTCATTCACAACAATTCACAGGTTCGATGTGGGTTTCGGATAACAAACTGAAATCCGATTCCCTGTCGCATCGAAGTTTAAATGCCGTTTTACGGGCAACAGGGTTTTCACATCAATACAGAACAAAACACAAATCACTGTTCATCACAAAGCAATCATAGTATCACAATAGCAATATCAATGCAGTACAGAATATTTAACGATAGTAAATCACCTTTGATTAAGGTGGTCGTGATTGAAGTGAATTGTCCATAAAATTATCTCTATTAATTATTTTAAATCGATATTTAAAATTTCACTTAAATATAACTTTATTAAATTTTAAATTGGCTTGATTTATTATTTAATCTCTAATTAACTATCTTAATTTATAAATTCTTAATGGTTAATTAACTAAATCTTAATTATTTTTATTTGCTAATTATTCTTTAAATTAATCAAGCTTTAATTACAAATTTTAAATCATTTTAAATCTCTTTTCCAAACTATTAGTATAAAGTGTTTACCTTAGTTATCATTTGAAAACTACTTTATACTTTAAGAATTTATTTATTGTTACATTAAAATTTAATGTAAATAAATTTTTAAATCTTTATATTTAAATTTAATCATTAAATTAAAGGGTTAATTAAAATTTTATTTTAAACTTTCCTTGCTTAATTTAAAAAATTTACAAATTCTAATTACCATTTGTTTTCATATTTTATTTACAAATATCATTTGTTTATTCAGAAAATAAATTTTTACTGGTGTTCAAAAATTGTGTTGAAACTGGGTTTTGCTGCTTTCACTTACTCACCCGAGGCTTGCTTCTTGTTTACCCCGAGAAAAACGCTCCTTTACTTCGGGTTTTACCCTAAAGTGACTCGTGTTTCACATTTTTTTTCTTCTGTTTAAGGTATAAAACGACATGATAAAACGCTCAGGCAACTCGAGTTTCTCTTCGAGTTCCCAGGCGATTTCCCCGCACCGTGCTTCGAGCTACCCCTCATCTTCCCCAACCCATCAAACTGATACGCAGCATAGCACGTACACGTGCACACCACCATGCCGACGCTTCGGTGAACGTCGCTCCCTCCCACAAGTCACTCATCGACCCTACATTCGATAGCAGTGATCAACTCGATGCTAACAACCCCAGAACGAAACTTAGCTTTTAGTTCAAAACTCAAACCCATCCTCACCCCCAGAAATCGAACCCGCGCCACCTCCTCTAGTCATTAGAGGCCACGAAAACTTGACCCAAGCCTCATTGACGTGTGACGCCGCGACTGGTACCGGAGTGACGAAGTCCGGTTGTCTACAGGCGGAGCGGCAACCACGTTTCCAGACCGTATACTTTTTGAGTTTAAAACCCTAGTTTGATCTCGAACTCCCAATTCACGAAATAGAAAAATCCTTTGATAATTTTCACGAAGCCTCTGATATTCAAGCTTGCTACAAACAAATTTTTAGCATTTATAATGGAATAGATTGTTAGGAATCAGTAAAAGTTCAATTTTGATTCAAATACAGACCACCCTTAAAATAACCCACTAAAAATCTTCATTTTTGTTTTAAAAATCATGGATTGAAATATAGGTTCAGATTAAAATCTTGAATCAATGTTTTACAACCTTTTATTTTTATCAAATTTCAACTTGAAAACCTGTAAAGCATGTTTCCAGTGGAAAGTAATCTACTGTAGGTTAAAACAACTTTACAAAAACTTGTTTTAAGATTAAAACAACTTGATCTATTTGAAAACCCAAGCTTGTCAGTGATTTGAATTAAATAGACTTCAGTTTTGAAACAAATAAAATCCCTGTATAAATGTTTACAGAGACAGAGCATCACTGGGAAATCATCATAGTGAAGCATGAACCAAAGCAGTTTATAATTGAAGTTTAAACTATTTAAACAAACTTAAAATCCTTTACAAAATCATGTTTACTCACATTGATTCCAGAAATAAACAAGCTGCTTTAAAATTTTGAAACAGAGAGCCCTCTTCCTTCTTTTCTTCTTTTGTCTTGAAGTTGCAGTTTCTTCTTTCCCCATTTTTTTTTCTTTCCCTTTTCAGAGATTTGTTTTCAAGCTTGAATTTAAGTGGTATTTTCTTTTGTTTACAATCTTTGTTTTGAACGAGATGAAGTAAATATGAATATGTGTATGTATATAAGAAGATAGTTTTTTTTTTTATACAAAACAGGCATTGCTGGCACCTCATTTCCTTTGATCAGACTTTTTATTTTTATTTTTATTTTTTTTAGTTGTACTTTATAAATATTTGCATATCTTCTACTCGGCTTCCTTTTCCCTTCCATTGCTATTTCGAATTGACTTGTTCATGGCTGAGTTGCAATGCACTTAATGCTAACATACTTCCTTTGCAAACTTCCAGCATGTTTTCTTGTAGAAGTACATTTAATTTATTATTTTATATTTTGATTTGTTGACTAAATCAACTTGGTTTCGGCTGAGATAATATCTTTGCTTGCTTAAGAAGATGGCATTTAATGCCTTAGCTTCTTCCTTTGGTAACATGCAGCCTTATTTTAAATTTGCAAGTACCATTTGCTTTTGTTTGAAGATATTCCTTACATAGATTTTACTTCTTATGCAATCTTCTCGTGTACCCACAGCAAAGTGCTGTTTTGTTTATATTTTTTTTATTTTATTTTATTCCTACTCAAAGTTTAAATTATCAACATTTCATTTTATATCCTTATATTTTGTTTTTTTGTTTTAATGTTTTAAAACAAATTCTTGTTTGTTACATGTTCTTTTCTATACATTTTTATAATATTAACATTAGCAACATTTATTTGTTTTCTTGAAATTTCAAAATTTAAATTTAAAAGTTCAAACAATTTCCCGAACTTTAACTTAGTAAAATTCCGGGATGTTACACACTCTATCCGACCGCTTATATTTTTATATAAGTGGGAATTATTTTATGTCATGTGGTGATTGTTTGGATGCTATACTAGTTATAAGTAGTTGGATATATTTCTATCTATTGGAGCAGATGAGACCCTATACGTTTCCATGTTTGAGCAGATAACCCTTTGTATGCGCATTTGTCTTGGAGCAGACATTGTTTATCTTTTCTCATATGTATATTTGTTACAAGTAACATGTTGGAGGGATCCAACATGATTCCTCAATATGGTTGATGTTTATTTACACATATTGTTATATATGTTGTATAATGTGATATTTGATATGATGGATACCATGATTGTTATTATCGATGAATCCTCTTATTTATTACTTTTGCAGCATTGTGCCATATTTTTTTGAAATTTAAAATAAAAAACGACGATTTAAAATTTAATTGAATTTTAAAGGGATTTTGAAAATATAAATGTTTCAATAATTTGTGAATTGTTAAAGAAATGAATTTATTTTAAATAAATAAAAATTTGTAATTTTTATGTTATAAAAATTATGATTTTGTGAAAAATACTTAAATATTACTTTTGAAATATGAAGTTAACTATTTTGTAAAATAAGTTAAATTGCGAATTTTGAACTTATTATAAATGATTTATATATATGATTTATAAAATTGAGATTTTATAAATAAACATAATGGAATCATAGATGAGTTTTATAAGTGTTAAAATGGAAGTTATAAAAGGAATGTTATTAACAAAGAGATTTAATGAAATGGTTTTTTTAAACGGTGTTTTATAAATGTAACGACCCAGATTTTCTATCGTTTGATTTTGAATATTTGAATGGTTTTAAATATTGGATTTGGAATATAAATTGATTTTTAAATATGAAGATTTTGGTTGAAATTATAGAATGAATTTAAATTTCAGATATAGCGATTTATCATAACAAGGAAATCGGTGAATAATTGAAATTTGAGTTGAATATGAATCGCAATGATTTCTAATGTTGATATAAATTCTATTTGAATTAGAGTTAAGTTAGTAAGTTTTTAAAACTGATGTTTCAGGTGATTTTGTCAATTTTTGAAATCGCGATTTAATCGATGCGTTGAAATAGCGATACGGGGCATAATCTCGGAATTCGACGAAACTAGTTCAATTGGTTATGTAATACTATATTTTTATCGGATTTCAAATTTTCATAGCGTTTGGAGTTACTGTTTGGTTATCCGAGCTAAAACCGCATAAGATTTATTTAACTAAAAATAATCGATCCAAAAAGCTATCTTGCATATACGATCGAATTAGGCCTCGAGACTTGTTCCACTACATTCAAAATAAGGGTATAATATTAAGAACTCCAGGCGGAATTCCTTGATTGGAGTCTGTAATTTACAGCTCTATATTTTGAATTTTAAATAATATATTTTAAATCTATTTAATTATACAGCGCCGTTCCATCAGGCATCCTACCCGTGAACAAACCACCCTACTCTATGTTTTTCCCATCCATCTTCCTTTATATAAACGCACCAAACAGTGATGAAAAAAATAGAAACTTCAAAATTTAATTTCTCCAATTCTACTCGATTAAAAAATCCAAGGCAAGCTTTAAAAATCGTGATTCGAGGAGCTCTTCGATCTGATATACTGTTCATTGGGCGCGATGGTCAACAGTGGAAAGCCTCGAAACTAGGGTTGAGGGAATCAATCACTACGATGATCGATGTGAAGTTTTGAGGTCATATCGGAGTTCGTAGTGGCAGAGAGGCGCGATGGTGATTTTCATGGGTGGTCTGATGCGTTTTTGGGAGGTTCGACAGTTGCGTATTGAAGGGGGGCATCCTGGGTGTCGCAATGATGTTTTGGGGCTTGGATGGTGTGTGTGTCGGAATTCCTTAGGAAATTGAATGAATGGAAATGTACAAAGTCCCACATCGCCAAACTGTTGAGAGCTATATTGGTTTATATATGGCTTTCTCATGAGGAGGTTGGGGGCCTGGGGCTCCCAAATGTATGCTTTGTTGTGAGGAGGGAGATCATGCATCTCCACCACACACGCGCGCGCCGCCGTCCGTCCGACCGACCGAACCGAACCGGGACGGGCCGGGCTCGGATACGGGTCTAAAATGACCATTCTTTTTGCTAGGCCATTGTTTAACGGTTTTGGTCTTTGGCTGAAACTGAGCTGGGCCTGTCATGTGAAGGGAAGCGGACGCGGGTTGAATAGGCGCGAACAGTAGCGGGTGCGACCCGTTAGAAGCAAACAGATGCGGCGCGAGCGGGTGCGACATGACTGAAGAGGCGCGGGCGAAACAGATGCGACTGTACGAAGTGGTACGGACGCGACTGTTTGAGCGAACGGGTGTAGACACGACCGTTCGGAAGAGATACGGACCAACTATAAATAAGAAGGAAAACTGATCACTTTCCTCACTCATTTTTCAGAATCCGAATCTTCTTCTTCTCTTCTGCTACCATACTCTAAATCACAGAGTGATATACTCATTACAATCTCGACCAGAATATGTTTGTTGTATCTTGGGGGAATTTTGAAATAAAATTCTTAAGGAAATTGTTACGACAAGCCTCAGACGGAATTTCCTTCATAATCCGGTTAGAATTCTAGACTATTTGTATATTTATATGCATTATTCTATATTCTATCCATTATTTTGGTTATACTATTGATTCAAAATAGTATAATGCTGCTGTTGCAATTTATATACAACGTAACTTATAGTTACAATTATCTAATACAGAATTCCAGTGTAGTGGAATTCTAATCGATAAACTTGTGCGACGAGTTTATTGTACCGTGCTATCTGTTTTAGTACACCAGACAAATAACATCTTAAGAATTTTACTGTTTTATACTAAAACAGAGATGGCAACAGTCGACAACATGAAAATGGATAAGTCCAACTTTTCGGCGGTTATTTCTGAATGCAATCTGGTTCAGAATCCTAACCAATGGTGGGTAGATATAGGCGCTACTCGTCATGTTTGTTTTGAGAAATCCATGTTCTCTACATACAAGAAATTCGATCATGAAGAAAAACTCTATATGGATAATTTTGCAGTTTCCATGATCGAAGGCAGTGGCACAGTAATCCTCAAGTTTACTTCTGGAAAAACTATTAAGTTGAATAACGTGCTCCACGTTCCAGACATACGCAAGAATCTCATTTCTGGTGCAGTCCTATCAAAGAAGGGACTCAAAATGGTGTTTGAGTCAGACAAGATGGTTTTGTCCAAAGTTGGAATGTATATCGGAAGGGGTTATTTATGTGATGGCATATTTAAGGCAAATGTAGCCGTTATCAGCAACAAAAATATGTGTTCTGATTGTGCTATTAATAAACTTGAAGTTTCTTATTTGCTTGAGCACGAAATTTTACTATGGCATGATAGATTGGGACACATAAATTTCCGCAAAATGAAAACATTATCAAACTTGGGATTAATTCCAAAATTCCAAGTAGATAAAAACTACAAATGTGAGATATGTGTAGAAGCAAAAATGGTCAAACAACCATTTAAATCTGTTGACAGAAGCACCGAACCATTAGGTTTGATACATACAGATTTATGTGATTTTAAATCACTACCTACAAAAGGTGGGAAAAAGTATTTCATTACTTTTATTGACGATTATACGTGATATTGCTATGTATATCTTTTAAATAGTAAAGATGAAGCAATAATAGCGTTTATAAAATACAAGGCTGAGGTAGAAAATCAGTTAAATAAAAAGATCAAGATATTAAGATCTGATTGAGGTGGAGAGTATGAATCACCATTTGAACAATTCTGTGAAGAAAATGGAATAATTCATCAAATAACAGCTCCATATTCACCACAACAAAATGGTGTAGCCGTAAGTAAGAATAGAACGTTAAAAGATATGATTACTGCAATGCTTTTAACTTCTGTTCTACCGACGAACTTGTGGGGGGAAGCACTAAATATGTCTAATCATATATTAAATAAGGTTCCTCACAATAAAACAGAAACAATTCCATATGAGATATGGAAAGGACGCAAACCATGCTTTAAATACCTCAAAGTGTGGGGGTGCATGGCAAAATTTCCAGTTCCGCCTCCCAAGAGAGTCAAACTTGGACCAAAAATAGTATATTGTTATTATCTTGGGCCAGCCCAAAATAGTAGTGCCTACAAATTTTTGGTATTCAAGTCTGATATAACTGATATTCATGTAAATACAATCATGGAATCAAGAGATGCCTCATTCTTTGAAGATGTATTTCCGCACAAAAGGAATGAAGGAAATAAGGTCCCAAAAAGGACAAGGGAAGAATCATACGATTCGCATGAAGATGAAACTCGTCATGAAATTGAGGATGCTGAACCAAGAAGAAGCGTAAGGGCTAGAACTTCCAAAACATTTGGTTCGGACTTTTTTACATATGTATTAGAGCACAAACCTCAAACGTACAAGGAAGCAATGTCATCTTCTGAATCCTCATGTTGGAAAGAAGCAATCCAAAGTGAGATTGATTCAATTCTAAGTAATAAAACTTGGGAAATTGTTGATATTCCACCAGGAATAAAACCAATTGGCTGCAAATGGATTTTCAAGAAGAAAATGAAAGCAGATGGCTCTATCGACAAGTATAAAGCCAGAATAGTAGCCAAAGGATATCGTCAAAAAGAAGAAGTAGACTTTTTTGATACATATTCGCCGGTAACACGAATAACCTCTATAAGAATGCTAATAGCAATTGCATCTATCTATAATCTAGAGATTCATCAGATGGATGTAAAAATAGCATTCTTAAATGAAAATCTCGATGAGGAGATTTACATGGAGCAACCTGAGGGATTTATTTCCAAAGGAAATGAAAACAAAGTCTATAGATTAGTCAAATCATTATATGGACTAAAACAAGCTCCAAAGCAATGGCACACAAAATTTGATAGTGTCATGATGAGAAATGGTTTTCGTATAAATGAATGTGACAAATGTGTTTATTATAAACAACTTGGATAATCATATGTGATGATCTATCTATATGTGGAAGATATGCTAATATTCGGTCCAAATACTTGGGTAATTGAGACCATAAAGAAAATGTTGATCAACAATTTCGATATGAAAGATTTAGGAGTTGCGGACGTTATTTTGGGAATCAAAATAATAAGAACACCTAATGGAATTGAACTATCTCAGTCACACTATGTAGACAAAGTGATTGAAAAAATCCAAGAGTGTGGAATTAAAGGAGTGAGGACACCTTTTAATCCATCGGAAGTACTGCGTAAAAACACTGATGAGGGTGTAATGCAACTCGAATACTCTCGTGTAATAGGATACTTAATGTATCTGATGAATTGCACCAGACCAGATATTGCTTACGCGGTAAGTCGATTGAGCAAGTATACAAGCAATCTAGGAAAGGAACACTGGAAAGCACTAATGAGAGTGCTTGGATATTTAAAAAATACCACAAATTATTCCTTACATTATGGAAAATATCCTACCGTCTTAGAAGGATATAGTGATGCAAATTGGATTGCAGATTCAGAGGAATCAAAATCAATGAGTGGTTATGTCTATACCCTAGCAGGGACAGCTGTGTCATGGAAATCTACTAAACAAACATGCATAGCTCGATCCACTATGGAATCGAAGTACATCGCTTTAGATAAAGCAGGCGAAGAAGCAGAATGGCTTCATCATTTTTAGAAGATATTCCATTTTGGCCTAAACCTGTACCGGCCATATGCATACACTGTGATAACCAACCTGCGCTAAGCAGAGCGCACAACTTTATGTATAATGGAAAGTCACGACATATTCGTCGACGCCATAACACAGTTAGGCAGTTACTCTCTAATGGAACTATTTCCATTGATTATGTGAGGACAAATGATAACCTAGTGGATCCATTTACTAAAGGTTTATCAAGAGAGAAAATTGACTGCGCATCGAGGGGAATGGGTTTAAAAGCCTAAACCAACAAGAGTTACCTTATACGAAAACCTATCCTAGCGACTGGAGATCCCACGGACTAGGATCAATAGGCAAACCAGTTATGAGTAACTCAAGAAGCTATGCATTTGTATGGACTTGGTCCTACTCCATTCTATGGTGCAAAATATAATGCATGTCTACAGAAGTTTTAAAGGTTAAAACTATGTTTTTTAATGATGACCATATCTTGAAAATAACAAGTGGGGTATATGTAGGATACTCTTAATGGTTGCGTCACCTATGTTATTGTGAGCTACGTCGGCTCCATGAGAATATTAAAAGGCTTTTATTCTCTAAAACACTCGTAGAACCAAAAATTGTTCAGGACCAAAATGAACACAACTAAGAGATTGGATGAGAAGGGAATCAATGCTTCGTAAAGCTTATTTTCTGGATATACAATAAAGGCCGACGGTTCAAGATGAAATAATTCACCGATTAGCCAAGTAGATCCGATATGTTTTAACTAGGGAAAGTTCAAAGTGAAATATCTACTTATCCACGATAAAGCATTATTCCATATATACTCTGTGATATTTCGCTTTGTGTGGGGGATATGTATATTATCATTCATGCGGGGGATTGCTGGAATTCCTTAAGAAATTGAATGAATGGAAATATACAAAGTCCCACATCGCCTAATTGTTGAGAGCTATATTGGTTTATATATAGCTTTCTCATGAGGAGGTTGGGGGCCTGGGGCTTCCAAATGTATGCTTCGTTATGAGCAGGGAGATCATGCATCTCCACCACACACGCGCACGCGCCGTCGTCCGTCCGACCGACCGAACCGAACTGGGCCGGGCCGGGTATGGGTCTAAAATGACCATTCTTTTTGCTAGGCCATTGTTTAACGGTTTTGGGCTTCGGCTGAAACTGGGTTGGGCCTGTAATTTGAAGGGAAGCGGACACGGGTTGAATAGGCGCGAACAGTAGCGGGTGCGACCCGTTAGAAGCAAACAGGTGCGAGGCAAACAGATGCGGCGCGAGCGGGTGCGACCCGACTGAAGAGGCGCAGGCGAAACAGATGCGACTGTACGAAGTGGTACGGACGCGATTGTTTGAGCGAACAGGTGCAGACACGACCGTTCGGAAGAGATACGGAGCAACTATAAATAAGAAGGAAAACTGATCACTTTCCTCACTCATTTTTCAGAATCCGAATCTTCTTCTTCTCTTCTGCTACCATACTCTAAATCACAGAGTGATATACTCATTACAATCTCGAGCAGAATACGTCTGTTGTATCTTGGGGGAATTTTGAATTAAATTTCTTAAGGAAATTGTTACGACAAGACTCAGACGGAATTTCCTTCATAATCCGGTTAGAATTCTAGACTATTTGTATATTTATGTATATTATTCTATATTCTATCCGTTATTTTGGTTATACTATTTATTCAAAATAGTATAACGCTGTTGTTGTAATTTATATACAACGTAACTTATAGTTACAATTATCTAATACAGAATTCCAGTGTGGTGGAATTCTAATCGATAAACTTGTGCGACGAGTTTATTGTACCGTGTTATCTGTTTTAGTACACCAGACAAATAACAATGTGACGGTGACGAGCTTATCAAGGAGGAGCAGAGGAAGTCGACGGCATTGTTGGAATGTGCAATTAAGGCTCGGAGATTGGTGTCAGTGGAAGAGTGTGGACGGCCTGGACGATTTCATCATGCATAGGAAGAAGGAAAGGGGAAGATGGCAATGATGTAAATATATTGATGTAATAAATTTATCTTATTTAATTTTAAAATATCGATAACTTATAAAATTCATATCTTTTTCATACGAGGTTCGATTGTGACGAAACTTCTTGCATTGAGTTTGTGACAACAAATGCTTCACAATGGAACTGGTTTGGATGAATTTGGAGACTGCTGAAATTTGGGCTAAAATCGGACGTCGTCCTTTTAGTTCAAAACCGAACGCTTCCATGATAGCAAATGATAGTGTGAGCAAGTCTCACTCATTTTGGATTATCGGTTTTAATATAAAATGTTCAAAATTATTTATCGGTTGATTGGATGGATTGATAATAACTTATCAGTTGGATGTCATATTATTATATATAGTAGTATATGTTAGTAGTTGGGTGTATTTCCTGCTGATAGGAGCAGGTGAGATACTATGCACCCCTCATCATAACCGATGATCCTTTTTATTACGATGTCCCGCCTCAAAGCAGGATTATTATTTTATGATATATAACATCTGTGGGTGGAGGGAAACAGATTGGAGGGATCCAACTAGATTCCTCAAAAATGCTGATTTTAATTTCATATATGTTGATATATGATGTGTGTGAATATCCTACTATGGTTTTGATATGTTTGATTTACTGAATGCTATAGTCGCACTGGCTTAAATTTTGGTATTATAAATACCATAAATAATAATTTTGAATTTTAAAAGAAAATTTAAAGGATATTCTGGAAATGGAAATATTTATATCGAATTTTGGTTTATTTTATAGAAAATTGATTTGAATAAAGCAATGATTTGATTTTGGGTTTGTACTTAACTACGTGTAAAATGTTTTTAATAGAGATTTTAAAATAATTTATATAAGGGATTTTTAACAATGGATTTTCAAACGATATTTCTAAAAATATGAATAAGTAGTTGAAATCAATATTCAAAATAGATTCGAAAAATAAATGGGATTTATAAAGTGATAGATTTAAAATGAAGTTTATAAATGAGACTGTTTTATAAACAAGTGAAATCCAAGTGAGTTTATAAATTTATAAACGATGTTTATAAATAAAGTGAAATGATTTTCATTTGATAAATTGGAAATATAAATTCGTAGTGAGAATTTATAATGAGATATAGAAATTGGTTTAGAAAGAAACAGTGGATTCTATTTTTGAATTTGGAAATAGTTATGAAATTGGAGATGCAAGGCGATTTGTGGTAAATCGAGAGAGATTTATAAATGCTAAAATGGTTATATTGGATTTTTTTTCAAAAAATAGATTTTTATCGAGAAGTTAAGTTTTGTTTGAGAAAAGGAATTTTATTTATTAAACTATGTAGTTTTAAAACTGTTTTAGTATTGAGAATATTTCATATAGTGGATTATTCAAATATTTAATATTTATTGAAATAAATTCAATTTTTTATAATAAGTTTGGTAAATCGATTAGTATTATTTGTAAAGGAATTGAAAATTGGTACCGTGGTTTGTTTTAAAAGTGTTTTGGATATTTTAAATGATTACTTAAACATGTTTTGAAAATAAACTTATTCTTTAAAAATACTTGTTATTTTATGTATGTAATTTAAAGGCAAGTGATTGGGACGTGTTTATAAATACTCTCGAGATTTGTAAACCAAGTTATTTAATGGAGGTGGTTTTGTAAGACAAATTTAATAATGGAATTCTAGAAACTTAAGAAATTTCCAAAATGTTTTGAATATGGTAACTTCGGAAATGAATCTGAATTCATAAAAGAAGTTATAAATTGTTAGTTGGGATTACAGATAAGTATAATTGGTTTTTGGAAACTGTAAAATGGAATTTATTAATAATTCAAAAGATTTATGAGATAAGTTATGAAATATTTCCTTAGTTTGATATTAAAATGATTCTGGAGAATATGTTTATAAATCTTTTCCTAAGAATTGAAAAGTGAGTTTTGGAAACTATTTTAAATGAGAAATGATTATAGAGAAATATTTTTCTAAGTTTTATAAATTGAATTCAGAAATATTTCTTAGTGTTGAAATGGTTTAAAAATATCCTGCTTTGGATAAGTATTTGAAATTGTTTTCAAAATGTTGGAATGCTGGAAGAGAGTTGATTATATATCTTTGTAGAGATTGTTGAGACTTGGTTTTGATTCATGACACAAAGCTATCATCTACAACATACAGATTTGATGACTGCTACGACAAAAAGAGAACATATACTACAAGGAGACAAGACTTCAAAACCGGTGCATCAATTTTTATTATTATTTGATTTTTGAGTCTTAGGTCAACATTGTTAAAATCTCTCCTCAGTTACGTATATATTAGCTTATATATTTTTATCACTCTATTTACAAATTTTTTGTGCACATATATAAGCATAAAATTAATTTACAAAAGATTGAAAGTCATACATATATATATGCAAACTGTGCATATCACCCAAAAATACATCAGGTCAGTCGACTGACCCAAGTATCCAGTCGACTAACACTGGAGAAAATGTGCAACATGCACAGTACACGAATATATGAAATTAAATATTTAAATTAGTTTGAATTTTCAGTCGACCGACCCTAAAAGCCCAGTTGACTAAATTTCTACAACAGCCATATTTTTGGAAGGACATGACTTTAGTGAAGAGTTGCTAACATTCAGCGAAAAGATTCAGATGCAACACTTCGATCAAAACTCTTCACCAACAGTCATAGCTTTCTAACACTTATAAATACAAACTCCAAACTCATTTCAAATCACTTAATCACAATCGATCTCTCTTATTCTTTGATCTAACTTTCTGAAATCTATTTGTTATTATACTCTCAATTATTCTGCATTAAAGCAATACTGTACCTTTCTATTCTTTATATATTTCAAATATAAACATTTATACTCGAGGAGAAGATTATAGGAAGGGTGTACTACAAGTGACAATTCTGTGTTATCAGAACACACTTTAGTCAAACCATTTTTTGTATTAGTTGAAGTCCTGTTCTACTGCTCAGGCAAGTGAAGTCCTCTTCGGCTGTTGAGGCGAAATCCTGTTCTGCTGCTCAGATCTTTGTTTGGCTGCTCAGAGGTTGTATCGACCTGTTCCTCCGGGTTAAGTGAGGGTTGTAGTTTTAGTGAAATTCCAGAAGGAGTCTGGGACTGGACGTAAGACGGTGCTCCGAACCAGTATAAAAATCTCTTGTGCCATTTTACTATACTGCTTTTTATTCTACACTATTTATAGTATTATTATCATCAGTATACTCTGCACTATCATTTATCAATATTACACGATCCACACTGCACTTTCATTTGGTATCAAAGCAAGGCCATCATATAACCGTAACGTAGTTATCAGATAATCTATTAATATGGACACTAACACTAGCACTAGCATTAACACTAGCTTTGTTGATGGACAATCTACTGCACGTCCACCACTATTTAATGGCATAAATTATAACTATTGGTCCACACGAATGAGAATATATATGCAAGCAAATAGTTTTGAATCGTGGAATATATGTAACGACCCGGAATTTCGAGTCGCTAAATGTGAATATTTAATTCATTTTAAATGTTGAATATGTATTATAATTTGAATTTTGAAATAAAAAGGTTTTGGTTAAATTAATAAAATTGGTTAAAATTTCAAATATGGATATTTAATTGAAATTTGAATAATAGTAATTTAAAATTGGAATTGGGATAATTGGTGATTATGAGTGTAAACAGATATAAAAATAGATTTCTAAAATTTATTTTAAGTCTATTTGGATTTGAATTATAATATTGGATTGTTGGGTGGAATTAAAAGTCGATAAGTTAAATTTGGAATTTTATATTAATTTAATAATGGAATTTAATATTTTAAAAATACAAATAATCAGATTTTGATTTAAAACAAAGTAGAATGATTTCAAATATGATATAAATTCTATATGATTTATAATTGAGTTAATAAAGTTTTAAAAATGGAATTTTAAGTTATTTCGACGATTTGGAAAATCGCTCGAATTAATCGACAAGTTAAAATAGCCTTCCGGGGCACAGTCTCGGAACTCGACGAAATCTGTTCTATTGGATCCGTAATAGTTAGTTATTATCTGATTTCAATTTTCGTAGCAATCGGAGTTGTCGTTTGACCCTGGCAGCTCAAAACGTATAGAAACTATTTTAATCGATTAAATTTAAAATTGATCGTTTATTTCCGTAACTCGCGCATATTATGGAATTAGCCTTTGAAACACGTTCCATTGTGTTCGGAATGCGGGTAAAACCTTATAAGCGCCTGTCGGCATGTTTCAATTGGAATTCGTTTGAAAAGTTAAGTAATTTGTGAGTTTATTATTAAATTATTATATAAACCTATATATATTCGCGTGCAAAGACAGTTAACCCTAGTATTCTTTCAGTGGCTGTCGCATTAAATTTCAATGGCTGAAACTTCGTCATATTCCCTCATTTTTTCTTCGAATCCATGCTTTAATTCCAAAAGCTTTCTAAAGGAAAGCTGTAGATCATGGTGAGAGCTACATATCCATACGGTGGAGTGGCTCGATATTCGTCGAGGTGGCCAGTAATCGTCGATGAAGGGCACGGGTTTGTTCGCGTTTCCCACGAGCATGGTGCAGCCGAGTTCGTCGAGTTGGGGGTCGGAGGTGCGTGGGATGTTGGGCTTCGCCATGGGCTTGGATGATCGACGACTAGATGATCGTCTAGGGTTCGACAGTCGATTTTTAAAATCGACGATGGGTTCGTTAACCTGGAGACGTTGCGTGAGGAAGAAAGGAAGGGACGGCCTTGATTTCGAGCTGTAGGATGTGCGGTCGATCCTGTTGGTAATGTTTATAAAAAAAAGGAATTTAGTTTAAATTTTATTTAAAATCTTTAAAACTGAATAACTATTGCATACATTATCAGATTTCGACGAAATGAGAAGCGCCGGAATCATCGTGGCGCGATCTACGCTGCAGTACGAATTTGGAGACGATCGGAGTTAGCGAAATTTTAGGTTAAATCGATCGCGGTCAATTTAATACAAAATTTAAACGCTCAACAAACCCAAGGTGAGTTAATCTCACCCACATCTGGATACCAGTAATTTAAATAACTAATATTTAAATGTTTGATTGGTTGTTTAGTAGAATATGAAAATTATTATCGGATTGAATCGATATTTATTTGTTATGATAATATCTATGGATGTAGGGAAACAGGTTGGAGGGATCCAACATGATTCCTCACAAATAGAAATTTATTTATATTCTGTGATATATCTCATTTATATTCTACGGTAAATTGACTTAGACCTTGTTATGTTGTGTTCTATTTATATACTGTGATAGATTAATTCGGAAATTAATTGTGATGTGCCATGATTGGGTGAATACAACCTGGAAACTTAAATATAAATAAATAAATTGGGTTTAAAGGAAATAAAAGAAATTCTTAAGTATAGAATTTAAAAGGAATTAAATTCAAGAAATGGGTTGAAAATTTGAAGTGTTTGAAATTGTGATTTAAAGAGGAAATGTGAATTGTTTTAAATTAACAGCGAGATTGATTTTTAAAGGATGGGATATGTATGCTTTTCTGGTAACTAAGCATGTTTTAAAGAGAGATTTTCGAAGTTTAAACTGGGAAGTTTTGCAAAGGTGTTTTAGAATATTATAGAGAAAAATTATTATTATTTGAATTGAGTTTAAGTGAAAGAAAATATTTGATTAAGTAATTATGGTATTTAATTATTTTAAAAGAAAGTAGTATTAAGTTTTCAAAAGGAAATTATAATACAAATATTTGATTAAATAACTTTATATTCTAAAGTTAAATTTGACTTAAATTACTTTGGAAACCTCTATATATTTCCTTAAGTATTATCTTCAATTAAATAATTTCTAGAAGCTTTTTTTTAAATATTTTAAACATACGTTTTGAAAGTGATGTCTAGGAAATAGCAATGGGTTTAAAAATAAAAGGGAGTTTATTTTAAAATATGAAAGGGAATTTATGGGATGAACGTAAAGTTGAGTTGGGGTAAATCATGTTGGATTGAAAAAAGAATTCTTTGGGTTATCCTAAGATGGAAGTATATTTCCTTAAAAAGCCAAGTACGTTTTTAAAGCACATTTTTGAATGGTTAAAGGTTAGAAGTTGTATTAAAGAATGATTTCAAGAAATTATTTAAGTTGTAAGAATTTTAAAAGTAAACATTTATCAAATTAGTTATCGAAGTAATCATTTTAAAGGGGTAAGTAGTATTAAGTTTTAAAGGATATTATTAATATTTATACTTTATAAAACGGTTTTGTTTAAAGATAATTAATTAAAGTTTTATTTGAAACTTATATAGGGTTTCATAGCTTTATTGAAATTTAGTACGACTTTACTTTATTTTGAAGAAAATAGTTTATATTTTACAAAGCAGTTTTATTCGAAATATTTTTTTTTAAAAGTATATAAAGTATGTAGGTAGATTTTATATAAATGTTTTAATGTATTTTCAAGAATAAAGAATTTAGATTATTTTAAACCTTAAATATTGTGCTTGGATGTTTTCAAGGGAAGTAAAGATTTGGGGAATGTATTCCATGAGAAGAGTTGGGTTTGAAACTGTTCCAAAAGGGTTTGAAAATGGAACTATATCTTGCAAGGATATTTTTGAGGAAAATAAATAATGTGGGAATTATTTATTGTGTGATGGATGCTTATGGGTGTTAATTGATAGTTAAATCACCAACTATCAGTATTGGCCAATGCGTTGATCGTTTCGAAGAGACCGGGATCAGGATTAATTTCTCAAAAACCACTTTGATCCGATTTGTACATTTTCTTAGGAAAGACGAGTTCGGGGTCGAAGATGGAGCAGTGAAGTGCAAGGGCTAGTCGCTACTCATCATGAGGATATTTCAAAAATGGATGTAGTGGGAGTAGTGCCTTCGGTTCCGTTCGAACCCGGGACGGACTTGTATGGATGAATGCTTTCGCAACATCGTCAGGTGGGCGATGGGCATTCTAAGTGAAATGTTCTAAAAGGTAACGCTTAGCCTCAAGCCTCATCAACCCGGAATGACTGAAAATCAGGGGTTATGCAATAAGGCTAGGTGGGTAGCACCCATTTCAGGGTGAGATCATCCATGTCTAGATGTCCCTTTTTACTCGGCTTAGTGGTGCGGTTGTTGATCCCAACCGTGGGGTGATCTTACTCGGAATTATCCAGCAAGGGGTAGTCCCAGCCTTGTGTTGCAGGGGATCGGGAGTGGTCCTCGTTACACTGATCTAGACCAGGTACTGTGACAGGTGGTACCCCAGTGCCTAGTCATTAGTTGGAAATCCATTCTCCCTACGCGCCTTTTACGAGTTTTGTTTGTATTACCCACTTTGTGGCTAGTAGTTGGAATTTAATGAATGTAACAATTTCGGCTATTTTATAAGTATTTGTATATAGACCCTATTATAATATCAAAGGATTTTTATAAAAAAAGTTTTAGCTATTGTAAGGTAAAAACCCGACATGTTTATTTGTGGCGTGGTCTTACGAGATGCTTTTGTTTTCAAAAGGATTTTTAAAACTTTAATAATCAATTTGGGTGTAACTTTATCAGCTGTCATTCCAGACTGACTCGGGTGTTATTTCATTATATTGCTTGGGTCAGACTGAGTATTATATGTTCAAGATAGGATGCTATGGAGCAGAAGAGGAGCTGGAGTCCGAGACGCATTATCCATACTTGTATATATCTACTGCTGTGATTGTTTGAGATTATCAAACTGGTAATTGTTGTTTGTTTGAGATACTCTGATGATGTAGTATATAAATAGATATAGTTTTCATTTTGTGTAAAGGTCTAATATTATATATTATATTTTATTCCGCTGCGATGGTTAGATTCTGATATTGTTTAGTTCCTTCTTTCTTCTATCTTCTTTCTTTCCCTTAACAATCTGTCTTTTCCGACACTTGATCATCGGCATATCATATTGTGGGGTATGTTGTGTCAATTTTCGAGGGTCGAGAAGGGCGGGTCATTACACTTGGTATCAGAGCTTAGGTTGGTGATAACCTAGGCTTTGGTGGGGAAATTACTCATTAAATAGAGTTAATAGTACTCTATAATGAGTTGAGTGTAATAATAGATATGAGAGCGTACTTGTTAGTTAATATAAAATTGTTTTTATACTGTGTTGATTTATCGGTTGAGTGTTTATGAATTATGGTCGGTACGAGAAGTATAACCGTATCGATAGGGGTTTCTAAACTCTTAAACAAGATAAACCGATATAGTATTGTTTTAAAGTGGGTAAATGAAATAATTTTACCCATAATTATATTTTGATATAAATGAAATAATTTTCTGAAATTATTATATATATTTGATTGTTTGGATATGGATATCTTAATTAAATAATAATTTAAAATTTAATCTAAAATTTGAAATGGTTATAATCAAATAAAATTCTATGAGTATAAATTATACAAAAGAAGAATAACTAAATTTGAATTAAACCAGAATTTAAATCCCGGAAATTTTGAAAAGGATTTTAAATGTATTGAAAACAAAATTTGGAAATTTAAAATCTTGGGAATGTTTGTGAATGTTTTCCAAGGTATTTGAAGACAATAATGGAGTATTTTTTTGGGAGGTATTTTTGAATAGGAATTGTTTTGAAAGGAATTTGGGAAAGTAAGGAAGCACAGAACTCACTTCAGTCGCTGGAAAATAATCATGATGACGATGGCCACATCATTAGAATTCATTTTCGAGTTTCTAAAGTGATGGATTGCTACCATGTTGAGTGATTATGATATTTGTTGGACTTTTTTAAGATACAAGTGATTTTAGAAATTTAAAAAGGGGGAAATTGTTTTGGTACAACCAAGTTGTTTTGGAAATCCGGAGATTTAATTTGGTGTACCAAGTAGGTATGAGTGGATTATTATTTCAAAATGGTTTGAAATAAAATCGGGTTATTGAATTCTGGAAAATTCTATTTAAATAATGTGTAAACTTAAAATGAATCAACTATTGCACTTATTAAGTGAAGTTGATATTAATAAGAAAGAAATAAAAATTATTAATCCTGGATTTAAAATTTAACTTGAGTAAATAGTAGTGAATAAATATATTTGCATTTGACTCAGGATAAGTTAAATATAAATTGAAATTGAGATCGAATTAAAGTGGATAAAGTTGAAATGTAAAATGACTTTGTAATTGTGGGTCATTGTGTAATAAATTGTACCCATAAGCTATTAAGTGTTATACCTATAATATGAAATTGTGAATTTGAAATTTGTGCAAAGAATTAAATTGAAAGAAAATTTGTGTCCTAGAATTCAGTAATGCATACATACATATATATATATATATATATATATATATATATAAAATTTGGAATTATGATTATAAGATGTAAATGGATTAAAATGAGTAATATAAGCTTTTAAGTAAATAAGTTGGTGAACTCAAGAATAGAAATCAAATTGTAAACCCAAGTAGAATGGAATTATAATCACAAATGGGAAATAGTTGAATGGTATGGGGAATTCAAACTTAATCCTAAATGAAATGTAAAGTAAGATAAGGTAAAGTGAGATAAAAGGTGAATGGACTTAAGTCAGAAAATAAGGCTTGAACTTATATTAAAGGAGAAATAAAATTGGATCGAATTGGATTTAACTTCGATTAAATGGAATTGAGTTGAATTTGGATTGAACTAAAATCAAAATTCAGTTGTGTTACAAATAATTTTGAATAGAATTAAATTCTTATTTAAAATAGTAAAAGAAATGGTATGAACCCAAGTTGGCTAAATAAAATTTAGTTAAACTTGAATTAAATTTGGAAAAGAATTAAACTGAAAGAAAATTTAATTAAGTAGAAAGGATATTGTACAAAATAAAATTTTAACTCAACTAAATCCAAAGAAATTGTTTGAGAATGAATTTAGCGTAAGCTAAATTAAATAAAAAGAAACTTGAAGATGAATTTAGTGTAAACTAAATTAAATGGAATTTGTATTGACATGGATGAAATTTTGGTGGTTTAATAAGAAAATTTTGAAAAGAAAAATAAAACCCAGTTCTAGTATGGGATTTAGTTTTGGCAATAAAAAGCTGAGAGTGTGAATGAATAATGAAATTAGATTATAATAGTGATGGTTTGAATTGCAAATAAATTTAAATGAGTGAAATGATTTAAAGTGGTCTCATTGTTGACAAAATAAATTTAAATGGATTGAGTAAGTAAACAAATTGAATTAAAATTTGTAAATAGATTGGAATTTGATTTAATGAGAATCAAATTAAAATGAAATAAAAATTAATTAGATGGAAGAAAATGGGATGTAATAGAGTTGAGACCACATAAGAAAATTTTGTAATAGTTGTTATCGAGCTTATAAAATGGTTTTGAATGAATCTGTATGGATAACGAAATTGAATGTAAGATCAGAGATTTAATTCAATAGTTGTGATAAAGCAAGAATGTTTGGGATGTAAATAATTCAAAATGGAAAGAAATTAATGTAGTTTGAGTTGGAATTAATTTAAAATGGTTATAAACTTCAGTAATTGTTGTTTGCTTGAATAACATTAAAACTTGCATAGAAATTAATCGTTCTGTCGTAAATGAAAGTGAATGAATTAAGAGAAGTAAATAGAATTGGTTTTTGAATGAATTGGAATCGATTGAAATTTTATTAAGTGGTTTTCTATATTAATACAAGTGATTTATAAAGGAAATGCAAGTATATCAAATTTAAAAATAAAAATTGATTGTGAATCAATTTGGAATTGAATTGAAGTAAAGTGATGTAACCAAGGCATATGTTAATCATATTGAAGTGAAAATGAATTAGTTGTAACAAATATGAATTGTATATAGTGAACTTGAATGTAGATTATTTGAGTGGAATAAAATGAAGTTTGGACTTTTATAAGAAATTAGAATGGTGTTGAAAACTGGTAGATTGTTTTTTTAAGAAGGTTAACATGTAGAATTATGAAAATGTATTGCTTGGGGTTTGTAATTGATGTGTTTGGTTTAGATTAATGAAAAGAATGTTGATAAATTTTCATATTATTGGAAACTCATGTGTTTGTTTAAGTAAGTATAGGTACGGGAGGAAATTGATAGAGTTGGAGCGCGTATATGCAATATTATTTAGCTGCTTGCTTTTAAAATGCTAATAAAGGTACGCCTACGTAATAAAAATAGGAAATATGAACTGTTTTTGGCTTTCCAATCGTGTAGGTCGATGTATATATATTTATATCCATTGTGATATTGCGAACGTTCCTCCGTACAAGGGAGACTCTGCCAAAAATTTTCGGAAATTTTGAGAGTTAGAATTTTTTTGATATGTTTCGTTAACGGCAAATTGGTTTCAAATTAAAATTAAAATAAAAAGGGTTTGGAATAGGAATCGAAACTAACAGTTTTGATTTGAAACTAAAGAGTTTAGGCAAAGTGAATTTGAGATTTTCACTAAGTAAGTTTTTCTACTGGGTTTGGAGCGTTCTTTCTACCTTAGCAAATTTCGGGGACGAAATTTTTATAAGGGGTGAGGAATGTAATGACCCGGAATTTTGGGTCGCTAGATGTGAACATTTAATTCATTTTAAATGTTGAATATGTACTATAATTTGAATTTTGAAATAAAAGGATTTTGGTTAAATTAATAAAATTGGTTAAAATTTCAAATATGAAAATTTAATTGAAATTTGAATAATACTAATTTAATATTGGAATTGGGATAATTGGTGATTCTGAGTGTAAATAGACATAAAAATAGACTCTAAAATTTATTTTAAGTCTATTTGGATTTGAATTATAATATTGGACTGTTGGGTGGAATTAAAAGTCAATAAGTTGAATTTGGAATTAAAAGTCGATAAGTTGAATTTGGAATTTTATATTAATTTAATAATGGAATTTAATATTTCAAAAATACAAATAATTAGATTTTGATTTAAAACGAATTAGAATGATTTCAAATATGATTAAAAATTCTATATGATTTATAATTGAGTTAATAAAGTTTTTAAAATGGAATTTTAAGTGATTTCGACGATTTTGAAAATCGCTCGAATTAATCGACAAGTTAAAATAGCCTTCTGGGGCACTGTCTCGGAATTCGACGAAACCTATTCCATTGGATCCATAATAAATTATCAAATTTCAATTTTCGTAGCAATCGGAGTTGTCGTTTGACCCTTACAGCTCAAAACGCATAGAAACTATTTTAATCGATTTTATTTAAAATGATCGTTTATTTCTGTAACTCGCGCATATGATCGAATTAGCCTCCGAAACACATTCCATTTGTGTTCGAAATGCGGGTAAAACCTTATAAGCGCCTGTCGACACGTTTCAATTGGAATTCATTTGAAAAGTTAAGTAATTTGTGAACTTATTGTTAAATTATTATATAAACCTATATATATTCACGTGCAAAGACAGTTAACCCTAGTATTCTTTCAGTGGCCGCTACATTAAATTTCAATGGCCAAAACTTCGTCATATTCCCTCGTTTTTCTTCGAATCCATGCTTTAATTCCAAAAGCTTTCCAAAGCAAAGCTGTAAATCATGGTGAGATCTACACATCCATACGGTGAAGTGGCTTGATATTCGTCGAGGTGGCCAGTTATCGTCGATGAAGGGCATGGGTTTGTTCGCATCTCCTATGAGCATGGTGCAGTCGAGTTCGCTGAGTTAGGGGTCGGAGGTGCGTGGGACGTTGGGCTTCGCCGTGGGCTTGGATGATCGACGACTAGATGATCATCTAGGGTTCGACAGTCGTTTTTTAAAATCGATGATGGGTTCGTTAACCTGGAGACATTGCGTGAAGAAGAAAGGATGGGACGACCTAGATTTCGAGCTGTAGGATGTGCGGCCGATCCTGTTGGTAATGTTTGTAAAAAAAGGAAATTTAGTTTAAATTTTATTTAAAATCTTTAAAACTGAATAATTATCGCACACATTATCAGATTTCGATGAAACGAGAAGCGCCGGAATCGCAGCGACACGATCTACGCTGCAGTAAGAATTTGGAGACGATCGGAGTTAGCGAAATTTTGGGTTAACTTGATCGCGGTCGATTTAATTCGAAGTTCAAATGCTCAACAAACCCAAGGTGAGTTAATCTCACTCACATCTGGATACCAGTAATTTAAATAACTAATATTTAAATGTTTGATTGGTTGTTTAGCAGAATATGATAATAATTATCGAATTGAATTGATATTTATTTGTTGTGCTAATAGTTGTGGATAACGGGAAACAGGTTGGAGGGATTCAACAAGATTCCTCACAAATAGAAATTTATTTATATTCTATGATATATCTCATTTATATTCTTTGGTAAATTGACTTAGACCTTGTCATGCTGTGTTCTATTTATATACTGTGATAGATTAATTCGGAAATTAATTGTGCTGTGCCATGATTGGTGAATACAACTTGGAAATTTAAATATAAATAAATAAATTGGGTTTAAAGGAAATAAAAGAAATTCTTCAGTAAAGAATTTAAAAGGAATTAAATTCAAGAAATGGGTTGAAAATTTGAAGTGTTTGAAATTGTGATTTAAAGAGGAAATGTGAATTGTTTTAAATTAATAGTGAGATTTATTTTTAAAGGATGGGATGTGTATGCTTTTCTGGAAACTAAGCATGTTTTAAAGAGATTTTCAAAATTTAAACTGGGAAGTTTTGCAAAGGTGTTTTAGAATATTTTAGAGAAAAATTATTATTATTTGAATTGTTTTTAAGTGAAAGAAAATATTTGATTAAGTAATTATGGTATTTACTTATTTTAAAAGAAAGTAGTATTAAGTTTTCAAAAGGAAATTATAATACAAATATTTGATTTAATAACTTTATATTCTAAAGTTGAATTTGACTTAAATTACTTAGGAAACCACTATATATTTCCTTAAGTATTATCTTCAATTAAATAATTTCTAAAAGCTTTATTTTAAATATTTTAAACATATGTTTTGAATGTGATTTCCAGGAAATAACAATGGGTTTAAAAATAAAAGGGAGTTTATTTTTAAAATATGGGAAGGAATTTACGGGACGAACGTAAAGTTGAGTTGGGGTAAATCGTGTTAGATCGAAAAAAAGAATTCTTTGGGTTATCCTAAGATGGAAGTATATTTCCCTGAAAAGCCAAGTACGTTTTTAAAGCAGAATTTTGAATGGTTAATGGTTAGAAGTTGTATTAAAGAATGATTTCAAGAAATTATTTAAGTTGTAAGAATTTTAAAAGTAAACATTTATCAAATTAATTATAAAAGTAATCATTTTAAAGGAGTAAGTATTATTATGTTTTAAAGGATATTATTAATATTTATACTTTATAAATGGTTTTGTTTAAAGGTAAATAATTAAAATTTTATTTGAAACTTGTGTAGGATTTCATAGCTTTATTTTAAAATTTAGTATGACTTAATTTTATTTTAAAGAAAATAGTTTATATTTTATAAAGCAGTTTTATTTGATTTTTTTTAAAAGTATATATATTTTAAATTAAGCATGTAGGTAGATTCAATATAAATGTTTTAATGTATTTTCAAGAATAAAGAATTTATATTATTTTAAATCTTAAATATTTGTGCTTGGATGTTTTCAAGGGAAGTAAGATTTGGGGAATGTATTCCATGAGAAGGGTTGGGTTTGAAACTGTTTCAAAAGGGTTTGAAAATGGAACTATATCTTGCAAGGATATTTTTGAGGAAAATAAATAATCTGGGAATTATTTATTGTGTGATGGATGCTTATGGGTGTTAATTGATAGTTAAATCACCAACTATAAATATTGGCCAATGTGTTGATCGTTTCAAAGAGACCGGGATCAGGATTAATTTTTCAAAAACCACTCCGATCCGGTTTGTACGTTTTCATGGGAAAAAGGAGTTCGGAGTCGAAGATGGAGTAGTGAAGTGCAAGGGCTATTTGCTACTAATTCTGAGGATATTTCCAAAATGGATGTAGTAGGAGTAGTACCTTTGGTTCCGTTCGAACCCGGGACGGACTTGTATGGATGAATGCTTTCGCAACATCGTCAGGTGGGCGATGGGCATTCTAAGTGAAATGTTCTAAAAGGTAATGCTTAGCCTCAAGCCTCATCAACCGGGAATGACTGAAAATCAGGGGTTACACAGCAAGGCTAGGTGGGTAGCACCCATTTCAGGGTGAGGTCATCCCCGTCTAGATGTCCCTTTTTATTCGGCTTACTGGTCCGGTTGCTGATCCCAACCATGGAGTGATCTTACTCGGGATTATCCAGTAAGGGGTAGTCCCGGCCTTGTGTTGCAGGGGATCGGGAGTGGTCCTCGGTACACTGATCTAGACCAGGTACTGTGACAGGTGGTACCCCAGTGCCTAGTCATTAGTTGGAAATCCATTCTCCCTACGCGCCTTTTATGAGTTTTGTTTGTATTACCCACTTTGTGGCTAGTAGCTGAAGTGTAATGAATAAAACAATTTCGGCTATTTTATAAGTATTTGTATATAGACCCTATTATAATATCAGATGATTTTTATTAAAAAAAAGTTTTAGCTATCGTAAGTTAAAAACCCGACATGTTTATTTGTGACATGGTCTTACGAGATGCTTTTGTTTTCAAAAGGATTTTTGAAACTTTACTAATCAATTTGGGTGTAACTTTATCAGCTGGTGTTCCAGACTGACTCGGGTGTTATTTCATTATTATGCTCGGGTCAGACCGAGTATTATATGTTCAGCATAAGATGCTATGGAGCAGGAGAGGAGCTGGAGTCCGAGACGTATTATCCGTACTTGTATATATCTGCTGCTGTGATTGTTTGAGATTATCAGACTGGTAATTATTGTTTGTTTGAGATACTGTGATGATGTAGTATATAAACAGGTATAGTTTTCATTTTGTGTAAAACCTGATATTATATATTATATTTTATTCCACTGCAATGGTTAGATTCCGATATTGTTTAGTTCCTTCTTTCTTCTATCTTCTTTCTTTCCCATAACAATCTGTCTTTTCCGGCACTTGATCGTCGGCATATCATACTGTGGGGTATTTTATGTCGATTTTCGAGGGTCGAGAAGGGCGGGTCGTTACAATATAACTCAAACAAAATATACTATTCCTACTGAAGAATATTCCACTTGGTCAAATACACAGAAATTAGATGCCATAGCTAATGCAAAAGCCATGAATATGTTGATTTCTGCCTTAGATAAAAACGAGTTTAACCATGTTAGCATGTGCAATACTACTTGTGAATTATGGAGTACACTCGAAGTCACACATGAAGGAACCAACAAGGTTAAACAAAGCAAAATATCTATGCTCAAAAATCAGTTTCAAAACTTTAGAATGAAAGAAAATGAATCCATAAATGACATGTACTCAAAATTTCAGGATATCTATCATTCATTTGGAGGACTAAAAAAAATATATTCAGATTTTGATATCGTATCCAATATCCTTAATTCTTTAACAGATGAATGGGAAAGAAAAGTTCTCGCTATTGAAAAAGCGAACGATATTTCCAAAACAACTCCAGAAGAATTAATAGGAAATCTAATGTCTTATAAAGCAAACTTGCAGGCAAAAGGAGTTCAGGCTCAAGGTAAAAAGAATATAGCATTTCATGCATAACAAGAAGAATCAGACTCATACAAAGACGACCTAGCTTTTATCACAAAGAACTTCAAAAAATTCTTGAAATATAGAAAAGGAAACGGAAATAATAGCAAGAGAAGCTCAACAGCAATAAACCACCGTCTTTATCAGTTATGGAATGTTATAACTATCACAAAATGGGGCACATGCAGAAAGACTGGCTAGATCAAAAGAAAGAACATCGAAATAAAAGGAAGGACAAATTCAAAAGAAGCTTTTTCAGTCACATGGGATGATTCAGATTCCTTATCATCTTATTCGGGAAGTGAAAGTGACAGCGATAATGAACAAGCCAACATATGTTTTATGGCTAAAGCTAATGAGGTTGATGATTTTACTTTTGATGATATGATAGAAATAAACTCTGAATTATTAGATACTTTAAAATTTCTTAAAAGAAAATATAAAGAAGCTGTAGAAAATCAGAAAAAGGCAGAATTCAAAAGAGATATGTTTAAAGATGAGAAAAATTATTGGAAGAACTTAAGAAAACTCAAGAATCTCTCTTGAACGTTAATTCTCAACTTATATTATTGAGTCAAGAAATTGAAACTCAAAAAGAAAAGAATGATAGTCTTGTTTCTGAGAATCATGTTTTAAAAACTAATATTAAAATGGTAGAACTAGAAAATTCAAGTTTAAACACTAAACTAGATGGAATCACTAAAAATGTATCAAATGTTAATAAAGGTAGAGAAAATTTATCTAGAATTATTGAGAATTCACAATCTGTTAGTAATAAACATGTTTTAGGATATAAGAAGATAGTTAAAAAGTCATAATCTAGTAATTTGAACAAAGTTAAATCTATTAAAACACCCTCGTCTTTAAATAGATTAGTTTCTAATACTAAGTATATGGATACCTATAACCAATAACAAACTAATAAGAAAGAAGTATATTAGTTCATTCATAGAAGATGTTCATAATAATAAAAATTATATTTATAAAAGGGATACCAAACCCTCATGGGTTTGGTTTCCTAAGACCTAACTCTTAGGACCCTATTAAAAAGGTGGGTACCAACGGTATCTCATATTTTTTGCAGGTCCCACTCAAGAAAAGAGGAAAATGGACACTCGACAGTGGTTGCTCAAAACATATGACAGGAGATAAGGACATGCTGATAAATATTACATACTCAGATGGAGGTTCTGTCACTTTTGGAGACAATTCCAAGGGATATATCATCGGCAAAGGCGATATGAGCAATTACTGTACATCTAATTTGCCTCTTATTACAAATGTTTTATTAGTTAATAATTTAAAACATAAATTATTAAGTATTAGTCAGTTATGCGATAAAGGTTTTAAAATATCATTTTTTTCAAAATAAGTGTAGTATTCTTCATCAGAATCAAAATCTTATTTTCAAACGAAATAGAGATAAAAATATTTACGTTTTAAATATGAAAGTTAACCATAACTCAGAATTATGTTTAATAGCTAAAGAAAATGATCCATGGATATGGCACAAACGATTTTGTCATATCAATTCCAAAAATATAAACAAAATTTCTAAATATAATTTTGTTAAAGGATTACCAAATTGAATTTTAAAATCAATGATATATTTGACTCATGTTAATTAGGAAAACTAACTAAATCCTCGTTCAAATCTAAGAAAGTTATCTCAACATTACAACCACTCGAGTTACTTCATATGGATTTATTCGGTCCTACCCAAATTCATTCCATAAATCACAATAAGTACGTATTTGTAATAGTTGATGATTTTTCTAGATATACATGGACTATTTTTATGAAAAATAAAAGTGATACCTTTGAAAATTTCAAAACTTTTGTTAAACAAATTCAACATTTAAAATTATTAAAATTAAAAATATTAGAAGTGATCATGGACGTGAATTTGAAAATATACAATTTGATAACTATTGTAAAAAGAAAGGAATATTTCATAAATTTTCATTTCCTAGAACTCCACAACAAAATGGAGTTGTAGAACTAAAGAATTGAACTCTACAAGAATGTGCAAGAACTTTACTAAATGTGTAACGTTCCAAAATTTATGAATTTAAATTTGGTAACTTGTTAAGTTTTTTAAAATTTAAATTGAGAAGTTTCAAAAGAAATAAAGTATTATTAATATTAAATAAAAGAAAGATATATGGATGTAAATAAATATTTGATAGTTTAAGTTTTAAATAAATAATAAATAAATAAAAACATATAACAAACAAGAAATTGTCTTGAACCATAAATAAAATATATGTGATAAAATTTGATGTATATAGTTAACTTTAAATAGAAAAAAATTCAAAATATATGTTTGTAATAAAATTGTATAGTTATAAAATGACATAGGAATACATATAAACTTGTATGGAAATTTTATAAACAAGGAAACAAAGACATATGCAAGAAGATAAAGAAAAAAAGCTCCAAATAAAACAGAATAGCACTTACAAAAATCAAGTAAGATTATCTTTTAACTAAGATGGAAACATGAACATTAAATGCCATCTTCTCAGCATATATAAGATCATTTCAGCCGAAAATCAAATTGGCTTAGTCAACAAGAAAGAAAAAAATAAATATCAGATCAAAGAGAAAAAAACAGAACTTGCCTACACCAGTAAACCCCTACCTGTCCCAAACTTCTATATATATACATGCATATTTGTTTCAGTTCGTTCAAAAGCAAAAATATAACAAAGTCAGGAAGAAGAAAATTATAAAACATCACCACAGTTTCAAATTTAAATACAATCTGCTAGAAAGAAAGAAAAAAATCAAATTGCAGCCTTTCAAAACAAAAAGGGAGTTCTCTATTTTCAAATAATTTCATGTGAGTAAACTTATATTTATATTGAAATATAAGTCTTTAGTTCATGAATCTCATGTTTTGTTGTATATTGAAAAAAAATGTTGTTCTATATGTTTCTGTGATACGGGAAACTTTTATACAGTTTGTTCTTCAATATTTTTGTTTCAGAACAAGGTGAATTAGGAAAAAATTAAATAAAACTTCACCCAAACATTTTTAACTTAGGATTCTTTAACAAAATAGGTTTGTTGAAACATCATTTATGAGCTAAAATTTGTTTTATGATTGATCATGGAGAGTAGACTCTGTAACCAAAAATTTACAGTAAAAACAAAATTTTGTGATGAATTCAACTATTTTAAATCATTGGTTAGATTACATAATTTGAATAAACATACAAAGTTATGATTTTTAAAATGAATATGATGATTTTTAATTAAGTATTCGATGTGCAGTTCGTATGTGAACAAAATAGGCATTTTGATCATTTTCTGATGATCAATTCAATATTTGATGTTGAAGTTTTGTGTGAAGCAAGGTTGAACGTCACAGATTTCAGGAAAATTAGCAAATAATTTTTCTATTGTATAAATTGGAGATTCGAGTTCAATCTAGGGTTATATTCGCGTTTTTGTGTCGTGTCTGTAAATGAGGTGATTTCATCACCTCGGAGGCATCGAGTTGCACGAGATTGAGCGGGATAGTAGTGTAGGGGGGTTACGTGCAGTGGCCCGAGTAGAAGCTCTTCCGGCGGTCTGAGACGTGGTGGCGAGGAGATTTAGTTTGGGCATGTTCGAGCTTCAGTTCGACAAAAGAGTGGATTTTTGATTTCGAGATCTTTATGTCGAATCGAAATTCGATTTCGAGTTTGGGTGAGTTTTTCGACCTGCCGAAGATCGCGATGCCCATCGGAGTGGCGGCACGGCGACGTGCACGTGTACGGCCTTGCGCGATGTGTCAGGAGATTTTTCGACGGAACCACTCGAGTTGATACTCGAGGTAGGTGATGCATGGCTTCGGTGAGGAACTCGAGCACGTAAGCATCTTCCCTGTTATTTTTAGTTGAAACTTAAGTTAACTTTAACTCAAACTAAAGAAGAAGAAAAAAGAAGGAGAAGAACGAGAAGGAAGAAGAAGTGGAAACTGGGGAATGTCTAGGGGGAGCTGGTGTGAAACTTGAGCGAATGCTCGAGTGAAACTGGGGAAGACTCGGGTTTTGTTTCAAAATGGGTTTAGCCCAATAAAATTTCAAGTTTTAATCAACCCAGCAATGTTTAACAATGTTTTGAAGTTTAATTAACACTTTAGCCAAATAATTCAATTTAAGATAAATATTAAAGTTAATTACATTAAAGCTTTTTGTAATAGAAATTAATTTCGAAATAATTAAAGAAGATTTTAAAAATGTTAATTAACATAAATAAGACTATTAATTAATTGTTTGGAAATTAACTAAAAATGATTAATCTCTAGTTATAATTAAAGATTGGTAAATTAATAGTTAAGTATCTAATTAATTTGTTAATTAAGAATTGTTAATTAGATGATTAAGTTGATTAATTATAATTGGCAATTAATTAAAATAACTAATTAAGGAATAATTAATTAATAAAGTTGATTAAGATTTAAATTAATTTATCCAAAAATAATTATTGATTTAAAATAATCTATAAAAATAATTATGTGGTTAATTTATTAAATCACATTCACTTTAATTGGTAAATAATTAACTATTGCTATGCACTAGATTGATATTTTTGTTGGTTGTGATACTGTATGATGTAGATTGTTCTGTACTGCACTGTGATTTGTGATTTGTTCTGTATTTATGTGAAAACCCCTTTGTCCATAAAAATGGCATTTAAACTTCGATGCGACAGGGAGGCGGATTTCAGTTAGTTATCCGAAACCCACATCGAACCCTGAATGTGAATCTTTGTGATTAATACACCCATGTGTTTTAAAATTAAGCGTTCACTATTCGGTTTAGCCGAGAGAGGACCTTCGTGTCATATAACCCATTCCGAATAGGGATAGGTCGAAATGGATAGCATTTCAAGACCGGTGGTGAAGACCGGGTGTCTTCGAAAACGATAGGATAACCTATTGATTGTCTCTGCACTGAGTTGCTCCAGTATAGAGATTCGCTAAGTGATGGGAAGTCCGATCAGGATTGGGGATACCGGGATTTGCAAGGGCTTCTTCCTTATCCGACGAAGTGCCTTCGGTTCTGTTCGAACCCGGAACAAACTTGTATGGTTGTGTGTCTGACACTACACTTTGAGATATAAAGCAGATTTCTTTCAAATACGTATCTATTGGTGGCAGAGAATTTATTCTCTTAGCTTAACACCCTTCTCTGAGACGTACGAGCTCAGAGGTTATGTAGTTGAAGGTTATCAGCGATATACTCCCAATTTGGTAGTGTGGCATGCTAAGTGCTGCTGTGTGTTGATTATTTGTTGACCATTTATGATCAAAGCATGGCTTCGTGTAAAGCGTAGCTTTGTGGACGAGACCCCATCGGACCTCACAACCCGGAAATGGTCGAAACAAGAAAGATGTGGCAAGGTTATGAGAGTCGCGCCCTTTAGGGTATGTCATTTCCTTCTGGAAAAAGGTGATGTCATGGTGTGGAGCCCAAATATTTACCTATGTGGTTTCTACAATCTCATTTACTGTGTGGTTGTTGCATTGTGATAGAGGGCCCTCGGATAAAGGTCCCAAAGGACTAGGGAGTGGCATAGTCGAGTAGTAGTTACCTAGTTACAGAGGTAACCCGACCTTGTTTTGGCAGAGAGCCGGGTAGGCTCTCGAGACGTCCCGCCAGAGGCGTACCCATGTGGCAGTAGGAAGTTCCTTAGCCTGACCATTTATTGGAAATCCAATTACCAATACGAACCCAGTACGGTTTTAGTTGCATAACCTGCCATTTACTTATGGTGGTCACCACTGTTTAGATGGTAGCTATAGTAGGCATAGTACGAAATGTCTATGCTCGCTAAGATTTATATTTTACTTTCAAAATGTTTTCTACACTATGCACTAGTAATAATATCAAAGAATTTTTCTCGTATCAAGCATTTTTGACTATCATAAGAAGAAATCTCCTCCAATTCTGCGATTGCATTGTGTGTGCGGCGGGAGGTCTTATGGTAGTTTCATTTTCCAAGGGCATACTGAATTTTCTTTTATAAATCTTGTTTTATTTAAAAGCAACTATTTTTGTTTACTCATATCAGTCCCATGACTGACCCAGAGTTTATTTTTTCTTTCCTAAACTCTGGGTGCCCATAATTTCCACACGGGAAGCCTAGTAGCAGGTTTCCATGGTCTGGTGTTAGCAGTATTTTGGAGCCTTTTCTTTGGAGATATTTTAGAAGCTTTTGGGATCTCAGGTGTTTAGTTTTTGGAAGTTCGCTATCACTTCATTCCTTTGAAGACTTTTGGATATATGATCTCTTGTTGTACTATTATGATGTTTATTTGGAGTTGTGATATATGTATAAAAATACTCTGATGTAGTAATGGATATTATGATGATGTTATATCTATGACGAAATGCATGATATTCATTCTGTTTTCTCTATTTTATGTTCATCTGATGTTGTTATAAGCTCCATCCGACTGGAATTCGATATTTGAATCTTTGGAAGTCGAATACAAGTGAGGTATTTAGTGTCAATCTTCAAACATTGGATTTCGAATTGTGACAAGGTGGTATCAGAGCTGATGGTTGAGTAAGAACTTTAGCTATGGAGTATAACAGATTAGATGGCTCATTAGAGATAGGGTGAAGTATACCCTAGAATGAGTATAACTGAGATCGAAACTCCAAATTTTCTTAGTCTATTTACTACTGATATTCCTTAAGATATCTCGTCAGAATATCTAAATCAATTTTCTTACTAATTACAGATAGTAAGAATGAGCGGACGAAGAGGAAGGGCTAGGGGTCAAGGAAATTCCATAATTAGTCAAGATCCCCCAACAGCAGTAGCAGCAATACCTATTCAGCAACAGCCGAATCTGGCTGACTTATATAAGAATTTCCGAAGGCTTGGTGGTAAGCCGTTCACCGGTAAGGCGTCGATTGTTAAGGTCAAGCATGGATCAGATCATGTGAGAAAATCTTTAGAGGGCTAAAGCTGCAAGATGATCAGAAGTGACTCATAGCTTCTTGGCAACTTCAAGGGGAAGCCTTAGCCTGGTGGGAGACAGTCACTGTAGATAAGCCAGAAGACGAGTTTACTTGGGAGAAATTCAAAGAAGTATTTGAGAAGCGCTATCTGCCATCAGCTGGAATTTCTCGAATGTACCAGGAATTCATGGACTTAAAGCAGGGGAATTTGTCATTCGAGGAGTATCTAAACAAATTCAATGAATTGTCTCGTTTTGGTCCCGAATTGGTGAACACGACTTTAAAGAAGAACGAAAGATTTATTCGTGGGATGAATAAAAAGTTCCACGAAAGGATGACCGGCCATGTTAAAGAATCCTTTTCAGATTTGGTTGATATGGGTTATAGATATGCCACACTCGATATGCAAGAAGCCCCGGTGGAGAAAGGAAATTCAGGCAATCAAAATTGGAAGAAGAGGAAATTTGAAGGCAAGAAACCATGGCAGGGTAAGGAGAAAAAGAAGAGCATTCAAGGAAGCACAGCAGAGAATGTCACTTTCTATAATTGTCTTGAAAAAGGCCATTACTCAAACAATTGCAAGAAGCCAAAGGGAGATCAATCCGTTTAAGCGAAGCCCAGGAAATGTTACTATTGTCGTAAAGTGGGACATGAAGTTAAAGACTGTCCAGTCATGAAGCAAGCTCAAACAGCAAAGGTGTACGCAGTCAAAGATCAACCTGCATCTTCCAAAGCAGAAAAAGGGAAAGGAGTTCTGGAAGGTAATCTCACTATTTATGATAGCATTGTTAGAGTTCTATTTGACACGGATGCTACACATAGTTTTATCTCTCAGCAAGCTATAAATGAATTAAATCTTGAACCCGATTTTTTTGATGAGCCTATATGCATAAAGAATCCAGTTGGAGGTCCCGCGAACCTTTGTCTTCGATGTAGAGATGTTCCTATCTCATATTCTTGTTATCAATTCCCTATCGGTCTCTTTGTCCTTGATTTTAACGAGTTTGAAGTCTTACTCGGAATGGATTGGCTAGCTAAATACGAAGCCAAATTGGATTGTAACAATCGATTGATTTCAATCAAAACCGGATATGGAGATTTCATCGAGATTTCTTATGAGGACCCTAGTCCTAAAAGAGAAGGGTTGATGTATAATTTGGGTTATCCCCAACCCAGTCTGGAGTTCATACCCATTGCTAGAGATTTTCTGGGCGTGTTCGGAGAAGTGAAATCTTTACCTCCACATTAGGAAATAGAATTCAGAATCGACCTAGTACCCAATCCTCGTCCTGTCGTTCACGCAAAGGAAAAGGTTGAATTAGTTCTCCAAACCGATGATCTACTAGCAAAAGGGTTAATTTGACCCAGTGTTTCTGAAGGGGGCTCAGCAGTCGTGTTTGTTGCTAAGTCGGACGGATCTTTGAGACTGTGTGTAGATTACCGCGATCTCAATAAGCTGACTCTCAAGAATAAATTTCCACCGCTCAGAATTTGTGATCTATTTGATCAATTGTACTGCGCTCGTTTCTTTTCGAAGATGGATCTAGCCCAAGGATTCCATCAACTATGAATCGCCGAAGATTGTGTTCATTTGACCGCTTTCAAGGGTCCTAATATGTTCTATGAATGGTTAGTCATGCCTTTCGGGCTAACCAATGCTCCAGCATACTTCGTAGATCTTATGACTCGTGTGTTAGAGAAGTACTGAATAAATTTGTGCTCGTGTTTATTGATGATATTTTGGTCTATTCCAAGACCGAAGAGGAGAATGCTGAGCATCTTAAAATTGCTTTGGAGATTTTGAGGAGAAATATTCTATTTTCAAAAAATTTCAAATGCCACTTTTGTGTCAAAGAAGTTAAATTCCTCGGCCATATTGTTAATGAAGAACGAATTGCTGTTGATCCTAGCAAAATTTCCGCTATTCTTGATTGGAGAAACCCACCACCCCAAAAGAAGTTCGAAGTTTTTTGGTCGGAAGTTTGTTCAGGACTTTTCTAAGATTGCAAGTCCGTTGACTAACCTAACAATGAAGGATGTAAAATTCAATTGGACTCCGAGATGTGACGAAGCTTTTCAGGAGTTGAAAAAGAGGTTAACCACCGCTCCTGTTCTCGCTATTATCAATGGGAATCAGGGATTATCTGTTTATACTGACGCTTGCAGTGATGGTCTGGGTGCGGTATTAATGCAGAATGGGAAGGTAATTGCCTACGCGAGTAGAAAATTACGTCCTCATGAAAGAAATTACCCAATTCATGATTTGGAACTCTTAGCTGTTATCTTCGCTTTGAAAATATGGCGACATTATCTTCTGGGTAAGAATCTTTTCGGCATTCTTAACAATTTATGAAATTAACTTAAATAATATACCTAATGAACTCTCTTTTTCTTGGTGAAAAATTCGAATTATTCACCGACCAAAAATCTTTGAAATATCTCTTCACCCAGAAAGATCTAAATCTACGACAACAACGTTGGTTGGAATTTCTGGCATCTTATGACCTAGATATTCTATATACGTCGGGAAAATCCACTGTAGTTGCCGATGCTTTGAGTAGAAAGCATGCGGTTCTTGCTCATCTTGTTATCGCTCCTACTCTTCTCAAAAGGATTGCGAGAAAGCAGAAAGAAGATGAGTTTCTTTGGGGAATTCATAAAAGAATATGCCAAGGTGAAGATACTAGTTTTGAGATGGATAGTAGAGAAGTTATAAGATTAAAAAGGCAGAATTTGTGTTCCAGACTTCCCTGATCTGAAGCGTGAAGTTTTAGATGAATGCCACAAATCTAAATTCAATATCCATCCAGGAGTTAATAAAATGTATAGAGATATCAAAAGGACTTTCTGGAGGAAGACAATGAAAAGAGACATATCTATATATATGAGTCACTGTGCTGCTTGTCAACAAATCAAAAGCGATCAAAAGAAAATGGCGGGTTTACTTCAGCCTTTAGAGGTACCCAAGTGGAAATAGGACCAAGTATCGATGGATTTCATCGACGGGTTGCCTCGTACTCGGAAAGGCAATGAAGCAATTTGGGTTATTATAGACCGTTTGACTAAGATAACCCACTTTTTGCCAGTGAAATCTACCCGCACGGCTGCAAGTTTAGCCGAGTTATATGTGAAAGAAATTGTTCGTCTCCATGGTATTCCTAGCAGCATAGTGAGTGATCGTGATCCGATCTTCACTAGTAGATTTTGGGAGGCATTCCAAGACGCATTGGGAACAAAACTAAATTTCAGCACTGCTTATCACCCACAATCTGATGGGCAAACTGAGAGAATTAACCGAATTTTAGAAGACCTATTGCGTGCTTGTACACTTGATTTTGGTGATTCTTGGGAGAACCATTTACATCTGGTCGAATTCTCATATAACAACAGCTATCAGGTCAGTATAGAGATGGCTCCTTTTGAAGCTTTATATGGTCGTCCGTGTCGATCACCCGCATGCTTGATTGATACTGGTGATAGACTCGTCCTTGGAACAAATATGATTAAAGAAGCCATAGAGAAAGTTGATTTTATACGAACGAAATTGAGGACAACTCAAAGTCGTCAGAAGAGCTATTATGACCGCCGAAGAAGAGATTTGGAATTTCAAGTTGGAGGTATTGTATTTTTGAAAGTGTCTCCGATGCGAGGAGTATTGAGATTTGGGAAGACTGGTAAGCTGTTACGGTATTGGTCCTTTTCCTATTCTGGAGAGGATCGGTTCTTTAGTCTATCGAGTACAGTTGCCTAGCTGGTTATCCGGCGTGCATGATGTGTTCCACGTTTCTAATCTTCGGAAGTATGTGCACGATCCAGATAGTACTATTGAAGAAGCTGCTCAATAGGATCTCGAAATCATTCCCAATTTAACAGTTAGAAGAGAACCGATAAAGATTGTAGATCGTGAGGAAAAGCGATTGAGAAATAAAGTTGTGAAACTAGTTAAAGTTCAACGGAGTGGCGATCAAAGGACTGTACTTGGGAAACTGAAGATAATATGCAGAAATCACATCCCAATTGCAGAGTAGATATCTTGGCTTAAACTGATAAGCCATTTCTTTAATTTTTTTGAATTCGTATATTCTTTGTCTGCTTTTCTCTCTCTTTCAAATTTTGAGGATGAAATTTTCTTAAGGGGGATATTTGTAACATTCCAAAATTTATGAATTTAAATTTGGTAACTTGTTTAGATTTTTAGAATTTAAATTGAGAAGTTTCAAAAGAAAACAAATATCATTAATATTAAATAAAAGAAAGATATATGGATATAAGTAAATATTTGATAGTTTAAGTTTTAAATAAATAATAAATAAATAAAAACATATAACAAACAAGAAATTTTCTTAAACCATAAATAAAATATATGTGATAAAAATTGATGTTGATAGTTAACTTTAATTAGAAAAAAATTCAAAATGTATGTTTGTAATAAAATTATATAGTTATAAAATGACATAGGAATACATATAAACTTGTATGTAAATTTTATAAATAAGGAAACAAAGACATATGCAAGAAGATAAAGAAAAAAATCTACAAAATAAAACAAAATAGTACTTACAAAAAAATCAAGTAAGATTATCTGGTAACTAAGATGGAAACATGAACATTAAATGCCATCTTCTCAGCATATACAAAATCATTATAGCCGAAAATCAAATTGGCCTAGTCAACAAGAAAGAAAAAAATAAATATCTGATCAATGAGAAAATAACAGAACTTGCCTACACCAGTAAATCCTTACCTGTCCCAAACTTCTATATATATATATATATATATATACATGCATATTTGATTCAGTTCGTTCAAAAGCAAAAATATAACAAAGTCAAGAAGAATAAAATTATAAAACATCATCACAATTTAAAATTTAAATACAATCTACTGGAAAGGAAAAAAATCAAACTGCAGTCTTTCAAAACAAAAAGTTAGTTCTCTGTTTTCAAATAATTTCATGTGAGTAAACTTATATTTTTATTGAAATCTAAGTCTTTAGTTCATGAATCTCGTGTTTTGTTGTATATTGAAAAGAAAATGTTGTTCTGTATATTTCTGTGATACTGGAAACTTTTATATAGTTTGTTCTTCAATATTTTTGTTTCAGAACAAGATGAATTAGGAAAAAATTAAATAAAACTTCACCCAAACATTTTTAGCTTAGGATTCTTTAACAGAATAGGTTTGTTCAAACATCATTTATGAGCTAAAATTTGTTTTATGATTGATCATGGAGAGTAGACTCTGTAACCAAAAATTTACAGTAAAAACAAAATTTTGTGATGGATTCAACTATTTTAAATCATTAGTTTGATTACATAATTTGAATAAACATACAAAGTTATGATTTTGAAAATGAATATGATGATTTTTAATTAAGTATTCGATGTGCAGTTCGTATGTGAACAAAATAGGCATTTTGATCATTTTCTAATGATCAATTCAATATTTGATTTTGAAGTTTTGCGTGAAGCAAGGTTAAACGTCATAGATTTCAGGAAAATTAGCAAATAATTTTTCTATTATATAAATTGGAGATTCGAGTTCGATCTACAGTTATATTTGTGTTTTTGTGTCGTGTCTGTAAATGAGGTGATTTCATCACCTCGGAGGCATCGAGTTACACGAGATTGAGCGGGATAGTAGTGCAGAGGGGTGACGTTTTGCGGCCTGAGTGGAAGCTCTTCCGGTGGTCTGAGACGTGGGGGCGAGGCGATTTAGTATTGGTATGTTCAAGCTTTAGTTCGACGAAAGGGTGGATTTTTGATTTCGATATCTTTATGTCGAATGGAAATTCGATTACGAGTTTGGGTGAGTTTTTCGACCTGTCGAAGATCGCGATGCCCACCGGAGTGGTGGCACGGCGATGTGCACGTGCACGACCTTGCACGATGTGTCAGGTGATTTTTCGATTGAACCACTCGAGTTGATACTCGAGGAAGGTGATGCATGGCTTCGGTGCGGAACTCGAGCACGTGAGCATCTTCCCTGTTATTTTTAGTTGAAACTTAAGTTAACTTTAACTCTAACTAAAGAAAGAAAAAAGAAGAAGGAAAAGAACAGGAAGGAAGAAGAAGTGGAAACAGGGGAATGTCTCGGGGGAGCTGGTGTGAAACTCGAGCGAATGCTCGAGTTAAACTGGGGAAGACTCGGGTTTTGTTTCAAAATGGGTTTAGCCCAATAAAATTTCAAGTTTTAATTAACCCAGCAATATTTAACAATGTTTTAAAGTTTAATTAACACTTTAGCTAAATAATTCAATTTAAGATAAATATTAAAGTTAATTAAGATTGAAGCTTTTTGTAATAGAAATTGATTTCGAAATAATTAAAGAAGATTTTTAAAATGTTAATTAACATAAATAATGACTATTAATTAATTATTTAGAAATTAATTAAAAATGATTAATCTCTAGTTATCATTAAAGATTGGTAAATTAATAGTTAAGTATCTAATTAATTTGTTAATTAAGAATTGTTAATTAGATGATTAAGTTGATTAATAATAATTGGCAATTAATTAAAATAACTAATTAAGGAATAATTAATTAATAAAGTTGATTAAGATTTAAACTAATTTATCCAAAAATAATTATTGATTTAAAATAATCAGTTAAAATAATTATGTGGTTAATTTATTAAATCACATTCACTTTGATTTGTAAATAATTAACTATTGCTATGCACTAGATTGATATTTCTATTGGTTGTGATACTGTGTGATGTAGATTGTTCTGTACTGCACTGTGATTTGTGATTTGTTCTGTATTTATGTGAAAACCCCTTTGTCCGTAAAACGGCATTTAAACTTCGATGCGACAGGGAGGCGGATTTCAGTTAGTTATCCGAAACCCACATCGATCCCTGAATGTGAATCTTTGTGATTAATACACTCACGTGTTTTAAAATTAAGCGTTCACTATTCGGTTTACCCGGGAGAGGACCTTCGTGTCATATAACCCATTCCGAATAGGGATACGTCAAAATGGATAGCATTTGAAGACCGGTGGTGAAGACCGGGTGTCTTCGAAAATGATAAGATAACCTATCGATTGTCTCTGCACTGAGTTGCTCTAGTATAGAGATTCCCTAGGTGATGGGAAGTCCGATCGGGATTGTGGATACCCGGATTTGCAAGGGCTTCTTTCTTATTGGACGAAGTGCCTTCGGTTCTGTTCGAACCCGTAACAGACTTGTATGGTTGTGTATCTGACATTACACTTTGAGATATAAAGCAGATTTCTTTCAAATACGTATCTGTTGGTGGCGGAGAATTTATTCTCTTAGCTTAACACCTTTCTCTGAGATGTACGAGCTCAGAGGTTATGTAGTTGATGGTTATCAGCAATATACTCCCAAATTGGTAGTGTGGCATGCTAAGTGCTGCTGTGTGTTGATCGTTTGTTGATCATTTGTGATCAAAGCATGGATTTCGTGTAAAGCGTAGCTTTGTGTACGAGACCCCATCGGACCTCACAACCCAGAAATAGTCGAAGCAGTAAAGATACGGCAAGGTTATGAGGGTCGCGCCCTTTAGGGTATGTCATTTCCTTCTAGAAAAAGATGATGTCATGGTATGGAGCCCAGATATTTACCTATGTGGTTGCTCCAATCTCATTTACTGTGTGGTTGTTGCTTTGTGATAGAGGGCCCTCGGATAAAGGTCCTAAAGGACCGGGGAGTGGCATACTCGAGTAGTAGTTACCTAGTTACAGAGGTAACCCGGCCTTGTGTTGGCAGAGAGCCAGGTAGGTTCTCAGGATGTCCCGCCAGAGGCGTATCCATGTGGCAGTAGGAAGTTCCTTAGCCTGACCATTTGTTAAAAATCCAATTACCACTACGAACCTAGTACGGTTTTAGTTGGATAATCTGCCATTTACCTATGGTGGTCACCACTGTTTAGATGGTAGCTATAGTAGGCATAGTACGAAATGTCTATGCTGGCTAAGATTTATATTATACTTTCGAAATGTTTTCTACACTATGCACTAGTAATAATATCAAAGAATTTTTCTCGTATCAAGCATTGCTGACTATCATAAGAAGAAATCTCCTCCAATTCTGCGATTGCATTGTGTGTGTGGCGGGGGGTCTTATGGTAGTTTCGTTTTCCAAACGCATAGCGAATTTTCTTTTATAAATCTTGTTTTATTTAAAAACAACTATTTTTTTTACTCATACCAGTCCCATGACTGACCCGGAGTTTATTGTTTCTTTCCTAAACCCTGGGTGCCCATAATTTCCACACGGGCAGCCTAGTAGCAGGTTTCCGTGTTCTGGTGTTAGCAGTATTTTGGAGCCTTTTCTTTGGAGATTTTTTAGAAGCTTTTGGGATCTCAGGTGCTTAGTTTTTGAAAGTTCACTATCACTTCATTCCTTTGAAGACTTTTGGATATATGATCTCTTGTTGTACTATTATGATGTTTATTTGGAGTTGTGATATATGTATAAAAATACTCTGATGTAGTAATGGATATTATGATGATGTTATATCTATGATGAAATGCATGATATTCATTCTGTTTCCGCTATTTTATATTCATCTGATGTTGTTATAAGCTCCATCCGACTGGAGTTCGATGTTTGAATCTTTGGCAGTCGAATACAAGTGAGGTATTTAGTGTCAATCTTCGAACATTGGATTTTAGATCGTGACAAAATGAAGGCATGTTACCAAAACAATTTTGGGTAGAAACTGTTGCAACTGCTTGTTATATTTTGAATCGTGTTTCTATTATACTTCTCACCAAAAATACTCCGTACGAACTTTTTTACGGTAGAAAACCAAACATATCTTAGTATAAAATATTTGGATCAAAATGTTTTATTTTAAATACCAAAGATTAGTTTGGAAAATTCGATTCAAAATGTGACGAAGGGATATTTCTTGGATATTCAAATCGAAGTAAAGCTTATCGAATTTTTAATAAACGAACAAATACTATCGGAGAATCATTCAATGTATCTTTTGATGAAAATGCTAAATCTATTTCTACTACATTTAGAGACAATGATTTACTTAATAAAACAAAAATAATTATAAACAATTCAACAGTCGACGATGATACAATTTTATCTAGAGAAGATGAAAACATTGTTTATAATCTAGAAAATAGAAATACTACTAATACAATAAGATCTCCTCGAAGAGTTTTACGAAATCATCCTACAGAAAATATAATTGGAGAAATAAATTCAAATGTTCAAACTAAAAGTAAATTAAATTTAATGAGTAATGTAGCTTTTATCTCTACTATAGAACCTAAAAATACTAAAGAAGCATCATCCGATGAAAATTAGATTATTGCTATGCATGAAGAATTAAATCAGTTTCAACGAAATGAAGTTTGGGAATTAGTACGCAGACCTACCGATCAGATGGTTATAGGAACTAAATGGGTTTATAAAAATAAATCAGACGAATTTGAAAATATAACTAGAAATAAAGCAAGACTAGTTGCACAAGGATATAACCAGGAAGAAGGAATAGACTTCGAAGAAACGTTTGCTCCAGTTGCTAGACTAGAAGCAATATGGATCTTACTGGCGTATGCTTATTTTAATAATTTTATATTTTATCAAATGGATATTAAAAGTGCATTTTTAAATGGTTATATTAAAGTAAATGTTTATGTTGAACAACCTCCTTTATTTATTCATGAAAAATATCCAGATCATGCATATAAACTTAAGAAAGCTTTATATGGATTAAAGCAAGCACCACGTGCTTGGTATGAACGTCTTAAAATCTATTTAATTAATTCTGGATTCGAAATAGGAAAAGTAGATCAAATATTATTTATAAAACACTCTAAAAATGATATATTAATAGTTCAAATATATGTCGATGACATTATATTTGGCTCAACTAATAATGAATTATGTAAAGAATTTTCTGAAATAATGACTAGAGAATTTGAAATGTCCCATATGGGAGAATGACCATATTTTCTAGGACTGCAAATTAAACAAGTTTCAAATGAAATATTTATTAATCAAGAAAAATGTTGTAATAATCTTATTAAACATTTTGGGATAGAAAACACTTCTACCAAACCAACTCCTATAAGTACAACAGCACATGTTGATAAAGATGAAAATGGAAAAAGTGTAGACCAGAAATTATATCGTTGTATGATAGGATCACTACTCTATTTAACAACTAGTAGACCAGATATTATGATGAGTATATGCTTATGCGCACAATTTCAAGCAGACCCGAAAGAATCACATCTACGTGCTGCAAAACGAATACTACGTTATCTTAGTAAAACTACGAATATCGGACTTTTCTATCCAAAAGAGTGTTCGGTCGAATTAGTATCATACAGTGATGCTGCTTTCGGAGGATCACGAACATATAAAAAAGTTCAAGTGGTACATGTCACTTCATTGGTAAATCGTTAATATCTTGGTTTAGTAAGAAACAAAACCGTGTCTCTATAAACTTGTGAAGTAGAATATATTTCTGCAGCACTAGCTTGCACACAAGTAATTTATATGCAACAGACATTTAAAGATTTTGGAATCAACTTATCAAAATCAACAATTTACTACGATAATTCTAGTGCAATAAATTTATCTAAAAGTCCAGTAAATCACTCGAGAACTAAACATATAGATATTAGACATCACTTTTTACGGTATAATATAGAAAAAGATATAATAATTCTAGACTACGTACCATCAAAAAATCAGTTAGCCGGTATTTTTACCGAACCGCTATTAGAAAATACATTTATGAAATTGCGACGTGAGTTCGGGATAATCTCAAGTAAGGATACATAAATAAAAATATAAAAAAATTTAAACTAAAAAGTTCAAAAAATTCAAAATTATGACCACGTGAGACTCGAACTCATGACCTGTTGTGAACAGCCCAGATGTCTTAACCACCTGAGCTATTAATGTTTCCTATTCTAGTCAGTTATGGCCGTTTTATTATATAGTTACATATATTTTATACTACTTTATATGTCACAATTAGTTTTATAATTACATTATTAATTTTATAAAAGTTATGACTGAACAGATTAGCTCAGCCATCAGATTACCTGTGTCTACATATTCTTTTAGGCTGGAATTAATATAATCCACAAATTATATCCTATTTTCTCTAAAATTAAAACTATAAATAGGTACATTCTCCTATTCAAATGCACTCAAAAACAATACTTCATTCGATTCTCTGAAATAAAAACTCAATTAACAACAGTGTGATGCCCCACCTCAATACCCACGCTAGCCAAGAACACTACGGAGTAATGCTGTCAACTAGCGCGGAGAATAAGGCTGTTGAGGAGCGACCATCCATGTAACTTCTTTGTGCGAGCACCGATATGTCAGATAGTATAACATGCATTTCATTTAAGGAGGAAGTCCGACACACCGATACAAACTCAAAGCTATCACACGGTGGCTATAAATAAATCTTCGGAAACAAATATAGAAATAAACATAACACAATCAGTCATAGACAACCATATCACAAAGGCGGAAAAAGATATGAATATATAACTAACACATGAAAGTGAACATCAGAGTAGTGGTCATGAAAGGACCACATACACAAAAGAATAACAACACGTGCTATACAAAAGAATACATCTATGAGTCTATATCTCAAGTGTAAACGACAAAAACTGCTAATCCAAATGGTCAGCCAAAAGTCAGAGTAGTAAATCCCTAAGGGAGAAGTCAAGCAGAAGCACCTGTAACATCTCGGTCTGACCCGAGTATTATTTATAAGAAAATAATAAACGGATCAGTCTAGCTATAAATATCAGATAACATGATATAAAACAATAGATATGGCAAGAACATATAGTAACCATAAAGACATACTATGATAAGCATGTAAATGAAGATCATCAAGAGATCAAACAATATCAAAAGAATCTTCTAAAAGATCCAAATTCACCTAAAAAAAGTGATGACACACAAATTCACCAAGACATAAAAGCTAGAAAATCATAACAATGAAAGTCATGAAAATAGGTGAAGCTCAAATTCCAGAAGACTGCACAAGAAATCCAGAAATCACAATATAGGAGCATGAAAACTCACAAAATGGGACCATGAAAACTCACCTACACGTGTAACACAAAGAGAGACGCTATCTCATGGTTGCAAGCCATTAATTTTGACACACGAATAGCCCGAAGACCGTGGGGCGCTACCCCACATATGTGATGGCGAAACATCACACAAATGTGATGGCGAAACATCACAAGAGCGGGGTCTAGTCTCCCTCGCAGACAAAGAGACATCACACAATTGCCAGTCTAAATCACAAAAATGATCGTCATGATCATCAAGAAGTGTCAATCACATTAAGCTAGTAAATAAATGAGTTTAGCTTCATGTCCCATAACCACTTACTTAACTTAAATATTTACGAACAAACTGTAGATCTTCACTAGAAAATTGTCACAAAAGGTTCAATCGAACAAGTTCAAGAATTAACCGACGAAGCAAACGCAAGCGTTTCATACCACTTGTTTTACTAAGTCGTTTAATTAGATTTCTCATCCGAGTGAGGTAAAGCTTTGTATATACTAATAGATTGGAAAACGGTTTGGGAAAAAAGCTTTGTATTAAAATAGTGTTGAAATCGTTTTGATGAAAGAGTTTTGATATTTACTACTAGTATTGAAACCTTCATATTTCTAAAGTTGTTATCCCGCCTTTTTAGCAAGGTCGTGATACCATAAAATCGACCGAGAAGCCCAAGATAGTTTGTCTCGAAGAATGGTTAACTCTGCATCTCAACAAAGCAAGTTCTGTTGAATGTTTTTTCAGATAAGATCCCCTACGGAGGGGGGGTCCAGGGAGTGGAAACCCCCCAAGGTGGGGATGCGGGGGCAACGCCCCCGCTACGGGGTTCGACCTGCCCGGTCAGGTCGCGGGGGTCCAGGGGCAGCGCCCGGTCCAAAACGGTATGACCTAGTGAAAACCTAAGGGAGGATAGGATCGAGCGACCTAAGTGAGGAAACAGGTCAAACGACCTAGTGGTTACGACTTAGGGGGTGTTCGCGACCTAAGTACGCGACCTAATGTGGTCAACGACCTAACTCGGTCGCGACCTAACGGAGCAAATGGGCGAACGACCTAACTGGAGTCATGATCCTGCGACCTAAAGGGGGTCAACGACCTAGTGGAGTAAGGGGGAAACGGCCTAGGGGTTTACGACCTAAAAAGGAACGAAGGCCAAGGACCTAAAGCCCAAACGAGTTAACATATGTCACGACCTACATGGTAACGACCTAACGGAGAAAGGCAGAGCGACCTAGTGGCCAAAGCGACTTAATGTTAAACGAGCCATGCGACCTAAGGCGTTAACACGCGAGCGACCTAAGGCATTAGCTCGCGAGCGACCTAAGGCGTTAGCTCGCGAGCAACCTAACTCCGAACACGCACAAATGGCCAGAACGACCTAAATGCAGAAAATTCACCAAAACGCTAAAAATTGGAGTTTTTCGCCAATCCAATCCAAACCAAATGCAAATGTACATGCTAAAGTGATAGGAAATCATTCCCAAACATCCGTGATAGTTATAGACAAGAATGTAAGATAAAAATCTCACCTTTGCACCAAAAATCAATGAAAATGAAGACCAAAGCAAAGCAAGAATCAATCCACTTCAATCTAAACACAAGAAGCTTGAATCCAATGTCTTCACTTTGATTTTGGAGTTGGATGTTGAATTTGCTAATGAACTTGGGCTTGGAATTTTAATTTCCCTTTCCACTCACCATTAATGCTAAAACTAGAGTTAGGTAGGAATTTATGAAGAGATGAGGAGAAGGGGTTGGAACTTAGGTTTAATAGGCTAAACCAACCCAAAGTCCAAAGCGGGAAAGGTTAGTGAAATTCCACTAACCCCAAACATATCAAAGTTTATACTTAAAAAGATTATAAACGGCATTTCAAACTCAATGGAAGTGGTCTCGAGTCCTAATTTGACCGCTTGCAAAAAGTAGCTTTTCGGACCAATATCCGATTAACGACAAAATATTTAAATATAAAATCGATAAATATGCGGGTTGTTACAAACAGTTTTTAAAACAATGTCAACTTCCTCTGCTACTGACTCTATCGGAATCCTTGCCACACCCAAGTCCCCAAAAACACCAGACCACAAGGGTTCGCCATCATCGGTTTACCACACAGGATACACGCCAGACAAGAAAAAAGGCAAAAAGACCGTTGATATTTCACCAAACACAAAACAAAAGATCGACGATCTCCATCATTATCAACAGGAGTCTCTAATGCTTCAATGGGAGATGTATTATGAATAGAAAATTAACTCCAGACGTATAGGAATAATCGAACATATATCAATGAAATTCTGCGGCGCTTCATCGCACCCGATAGACGAAAATGCCATTTCTCCTATCCGACGTCCTTCGACTTCATCTCCTCTGCGACCACTATACTCACTGAATTCATGGGATCGCAATGAAGCTTCGAACGTTCGTTGTAAACGGCTGAAAGAATACAAGACACCGAGTCCTAAGAAATAATCATTGCATTTAATGATTTTTCGTTGTATGTTTAATAAATTTTCTATCTATATGTACGTTTATATATCTGAAATAAAATTATTTACGGAGCAATAAAAACAACATAGATATAAAAAATGTTCAAATTTAACTGCAAAATAAAGATCTATATTAATTGGTTAAATAAAAGTATTTATATTTATAGTATAAATAAAATGTAAACATTTCATATCATATAGAAATTAACTGTGCAAAAAGCTATAGGTCAGTTGACTGGACATGCAAATCAGTCGACTGACACTGCAAAAATTTTAAGATATAAACATGGCCAGTCGACTGTTGCAGGGCCTCAGTCGACTAGACCAGAAAGTTGAAAATAATCAACTTTCAGCTTCAATCGACCGACGACCTACACCAGTCGACTGACGCTGTAATATTGACAATTATATAATAGGCATAGTCAACTGTTGCAGGGCCTCGATCGACCGGACCAGAAGGTCGAAAATTCACAACCTTCAGCATCAGTCGACTAACACCCTGCACCAGTCGACTGAGCCATAGATCTGAAGGGCTTTTTACCTTTTCACCTACCCCCTTTTACCCCTTTATTCATCACATTACCTTCTTTCCTCTTTTACAATTCAGTTTTTCAAAATCTTCAAAACCCTAAGCTCTCCAAAAATCAAAATTTTCTTCTCAAAATCAAAATTAAATGGCCCCAAAACGTAAAGGTCAAGCCTCTTCCTCGTCTCAACCTCCTTTTGATAAACAAATTCAGCAGTGGCTATTTAACGACACCGCAATGAAGAGATGGAGACAAATGCAAGATTCAAGAATATTTGAAGGTTCCTTCGCTAAATTCTCTGATTTTTCATCTTATCATGTTCAAGAATTAGCCCGCCGTAGCAATTTAGAGTAGTTAACTGATATCGACGATAATAAACACAAAATTAACCAAATTATGGTTAAGTTGTTCTACGCTAATCTCAATTTGGATCATCAAGATGTGCTAAATACTGAAATTGCATATGGAGTCTCGTATGTGGTAAGCCCGTCTTCTTTTCTCTAGACCCATGGCTAATATTCTAAAAACAGAAAATGATGGAGTTGAGTTGGCTACTATTGATGTTGATTTGGTTATTCGAGATCGAGTAAGCCATTTATTTCCTAAAGACCATATGCATCAGTTAAAATCAATGTCTTTACGACCAAAGTCACTAATAGTTCATCGTGCCTTAATGAAAACCGTAACTCCTAGAACCGGGAGTTATGAACTCGTCTATCAACATAATTTTCAAGCCTTGTATGCAATTTTCGAAAACATCAAAGTAAACTGGCTTCGTTTAGTACTTGACGATTTTTTAAGCTTTAACCAAGGAAAGATGAATATAATTTATCACGGCGAATATATTATGCGTCTTCTCAAAGCATGTGAAGTTCCAGAACCGGATTCACCGGTTCCTGCTATTGGGTGTTTAAATGCTCGGGCTTTAGCTTTAATGAAATTATCGGTTGCCCAACCCCCTCCTACAATATCTTTTGAGGAATCGACATAAAGGCAAACAACTCAAGTTCAACCACAACAAGGCGAGTCTTCTCACCGACCATCTCGTCAAACGTCAACTTGATATCAACAAGAAGAAATTACAATTCCATATGAACGTCTTCAACCACGTGATGCCATCAATATCTTGTGCCGTAATCAACAAAACCTTCAATCAAACATCCTAAAAGTTGATGAGAAGCTCGATAAAGTCAAAGGATTTTTCACAAAATTGTGGCAAGCTATATCGTGCTCTTTCGGTACATCTACTTCTACTATAGGCGATCCGGTTGAGCAACCCGTATTTACATGGTCTTCTTCTTCTTCTTATACGACCAAGCTAGTAGAGATGATGATGGTAATGAACAAGATGGTGGTAAGGGTAAGGGTCCGATGGTGTAAGATGTTTATTTTTCTTTTAATTCAAGACATTTGTTTTATTTAATATGGCTTGTACTTAAATAACCATTCTAGTTTATTTGTTTTTCGATGGAGTAGTCTATTTATTTTTTCAACATTCTAGTTTATTTGTCTATGGATATTAAATGTGCATGATTGTTCTTGGTTTTATTTCATATTATCTTTCATATTATAATATAATATTACTTATTCCTTTTTGTCGATGACAATGAGAGAGAAATATTATTGCTACTAATAAGAATGCAGGACATAGAGCATTAGAGATTCAGGAGGAGTAAGTATTTATGTTGTTTTATATACAGTCGAAATCTATATCTATTTACATGTTGTCATCAATCAAAAAGGGAGAGAATGTTGAGACTTGGTTTTGATTCATGACACAAAGCTATCATCTACAACATACAGATTTGACGACTGCTACGACAAAAAGAGAATATATACTACAAGGAGACAAGACTTCAAAACCGGTGCATTAATTTTTTATTTATTTGTTTTTTGAGTCTTAGGTTAATATTGTTAAAATCTCTCCTCGGTTACCTATATATTAGCTTATCATTTTTATCACTCTATTTACAAATTTTTTACACATATATAAGCATAAAATTAATTTACAAAAGATTAAAAGTCATATATATATATATGCAAACTGTGCATATTGCACAAAAATACACCAGGTCAGTCGACTGACCCAAGTTTCCAGTCGACTGACATTGGAGAAAATATGCAACATGCACAGTACACGAGTATACGAATTTAAATATTTAAATTAGTTTGAATTTTCAGTCGACTGACCCTAAAAGCCCAGTTGACTGAATTTCCATAACAGCCATTTTTTTGAAAGGACATGACTTTTGTAAAGAGTTGCGAACCTTCAACGAAAAGATTCGGATGCAACACTTCGATCGAAACTCTGCACCAACAGTCGTAGCTTTCTAACACTTATAAATACAAACTACAAACTCATTTCAAATCATTTAATCACAATCGATCTCTCTTATTCTTTGATCTAACTTTCTGAAATCTATTTGCTATTACACTCTCAGCTATTCTTCATTAAAGCAATACTATACCTTTCTATTCTTCATACTTCAAATATAAACATTTATACTCGAGGAAGGGTGTACTACAAGTGACAAATCCGTGTTATCAGAACACACTTTAGTCAAACCATTTTTTGTATTAGTTGAAGTCCTGTTCTGCTGCTCAGGCAAGTGAAGTCCTCTTCAGCTGATGAGGCGAAATCCAGTTCTCCTGCTCAGGTCCCTGTTCGGCTGCTCAGGGGTTGTATAGGCCTGTTCCTCCGGGTTAAGTGGGGGTTGTTGTTTTAGTGAAATTCCAGAAGGAGTCTGTGATTGGACGTAGGACGGTGCTCTGAACCAGTATAAAAATCTTTGGTGTCATTTTACTGTACTGCGTTTTATTCCGGACTACTACAGTATTATTATTATTAGTATACTCTGCACTATCATTTATCCATATTACACGATCCACACTGCACTTTCAGAGATATTTTGAAATGAATGTTTTGAAAGATTTATAAAATTGGGCATAGTGACTGCTTATGTGTGTAATTGACAGTTAAATAACTGACTATCAAATATCACCAATTTGGTTGATCATTTCAAAGATACCGGGATCGAATTTAATTATCCAAAAACCACTTCAATCCGATTTATGTGTTAGGAATTATGATATCTCGATGATAATGGAGATAGTGATCGTGAAGGAGATTCGGTTTTTTCGGACCCAGAACAACGTGTATAGATGAATGTTATCATTTGCATCGTTGCTTGGAAGCAGTGTTAGTATTCGAAGAATGAATGTTATTCTTAAGGTAATAAGTAGCCTCAAACCTCATCAACCGGGAATGCCTCGTTAATAAAGGAATTTTATAAACGGAAGTTTTTATAAAATAGAAATGTGAATTATAAACACAATTTTATAAATGTGAAATCAATTTAATTTGATAAGCTAAATATAGATTTTTATAAAAGGAAATATATTCACGTTTTTAAAGTGAAAAATCCATAAAATGAATGTTTTTAAAGTGAGACTATAAAATGGAGTTTAAATGGTTTGAAAATAAAATAAATTGTGAATTCACTTAGTATTAAAATAAGTATGTGGGAATGTTTTCCAAATATTGAAATAATGAAATTGTTTTGAGAATACATCTTTTTAAAGATCATTTGAAGTAAATGATTTGGAAAGGCGATTTAGTAAATAAAAAATTAATAAATAGAGCCTAGTAAATGTTTAAGTGCTAAATTATATTTTTGGTCATTTTAGTTTCTTGACTTAATGTGGAAACTATGTAGTTGTAAACTTAGTACGTAGCCATCTATGTAGGCTTGATTATCGTTTGGTGTAAGGATGTTGATTCAAGTAGTGCGGAGTGATTACGCCTATCTATCGAGCTTCCTTCTTGGCCGAAGGATGACAAGTTGAAAGTTGGAAACGTGATAAGTCCATGAAACTTGGTTTCTATATGAGGTTGAGTAACGCTTTTGCGTCATTGGTGTGAAGAGACCAGGATCAAATTTATCTGAAAACCACTTTAGACCAACCTATATGCAATGATTTTGCAGGTTTATTGATGATATTGATATTTAGAATTTTCACAGTGAAGGGCTGCTTGTTGATCATTTGGGATTAAAATCCCAATATACATATACTAGCAGCTGTCTCTTTATTATGAAATATCAAATGCAAGGACTATTCGCTACTAATTTTAGGAATTTCCTAACAGAATGTGGTAGGAAAGTAGCTTCGGTTTGTCTTGTTCCTAGACAACTTTTATAAATGGATGTTTGACAGTGCATTTTCTAAGACTACGTACATTGGTTACTACAAACATACATCTGTGGTGGCGGAGAAGGCAACTTCTCTTAGCTTAACACTCTCCTTGAGACGTACGAGCTCAAGGGTTGTATTTTTGGGGAAGGAAATTAGTAGTCAACGAAAATAGCAATGTGGCATTCAAAGATGATGTTATATATGCAAAGATAATTGTTACCTCAAGTCTCATCAACCAGAAATGACCGAAATAGGGTTAGATGCAGCAAGGCTAAGTGGGTCATTCTCAATTAGGATATAATCATCCCCTTCTGGATATATTTCTTTCCGCCATGACGTTCGAGATGTAAATTATTATGGATGGATACTATAAGGGCCCTTGGATAGGTCGGTAACGACCGAGGGAAGACATATTCAGTACTATCTAGTTATAGAGGTAGGTCGGTTTTGTGTTGGTAGAGGATCTTTGTGATGAATCCTTGGTACATTCCTTTAGATATGTACTGTCGGAAGGTAGTCCCTTCACCTGGTCATTTGTATGGAAATCCAAACTCCGCTACATGCCTGCCATTTTGTTTGTATTACCCATTATGGGCTATATGCTGAAATTTAATCAATGTAACAATTTCGGCTATGATTCTTATTATTTGTATAATAGACATTAGTAATAATATAATAGGAGTTGACATGAAATGTTTTGGTTATTGTAAGGTAAAGACGCGTCAATGTTTATGTATGGGCATGTCTTACGAGATACCTTTCTTTATAAAAGACGTCTTTATAAACTTTAAAATAAATGCAGCTGAGATGTGTTTTCTCACACTAGTTTACCAGACTGATTCGGGCGTTCTTCCCTTTCAATGCTCGAGTCAGACCGAGTATATTTAGAGATGTAGATTTGGATGCCTTGGAGCTTCAGCAGGAGAGGTGGATGTCTTTAGATCGTATTCCCGTATATGTTTATTTTTCCGCTGCTTTGTTATTTAAATTATCAGCATTGGTAAGGATGGATTATTATAACTGTCCAGGCTGATGATTAGTGATTGATTGTTGAACCCTGATGGATGTATGTATATGATATTATAGTTTATGTTTTGTAGATCCTTGACATGATATTATGTGTTTTTCCACTGCTATATGAGATTCTGTATTGTTCTATTTGGTTTTCTTCTTCTCTCTTTCTTCTCTTCTCTTCTTCTCTCTTCTTTCTTTCTTCTCACCCTCCATCTTCTTTCTTATGACTTTCCATCATTTTGTGCCTTTTGGGTCGGACATGTGTGTTACAGATTTATGGGTCAGCACAATAAATTTCTTTTATACATCCAGACTTTGAGTTTTCCATCGATGCCCTTCTCAAAAACATTATTTTTGATACTTCTTGAGTAATGTAACATGGTTCTCCCTTGAATCTTCTCAAAGGAATTTCATGATAACACTCATCTATAAATAGTTCGATAAAAAATGGCAAGATGCATGATGGTGTAACTTCAATTTCTACTCTTAAGGTGGTGAAATCCATAGTGCATATAAAATCCCTCTATAGCTTTTTGACTTCACCAACCTTAGCAAGCACTCCTCTTACCATTTCTAGACTTCTATAAACTAGAAGAAAATTTTCTAGGACAATCCAGATCCTCTCTCTTCTACCAGTTCTCATATGTAACAACCCGCATATTTATCGATTTTATATTTAAATATTTTATTTAAATATTTTACCGTTCATCGGATTTTGGACCGAAAACATACTTTTTGCACGGTCGAATTAGGACTCGAGACCACCTCCATTGAGTTCAAAATGCCGTTTGCGACCTTTTTGAGTATAAGCTTCGATATGTTTGGAGAAAGTTGATTTTTACCACTTTTTCATTTAGGGCTTTGGTTTGGGCTGAGCCAATTAACCACTTACTAACTCAGTCCCAATCCCCCTCTCCTCTTCATTACTTCATTCCAACTCCTCAAACTCAAGCTCCAACTGAAAATGGTGGAGAGGAAAGGGAATTAGAAACTCCAAGCCCTAGCTCCTCTTGCTAGCTCAAGTTCTTGCTCCAAAATCAAAGAGAACCCCTTGGTAAGCATCTCCTTCATCTTCTCCAACTCTTTCTCCATTCAATTTCAGAAATTTTGATAAACCTAATTTAGGGAATGTTTCTCTTTTAAGCTTAGATTCAAGCTTGTTGAGTTGGAATTGAAGAGCGCTTGTTCTTGCCATTGCTTCATAGCGTCTTCTTCATTAATTTGGGTTCAAAGGTGAGATTTTATCTCACATCTATGACTATAAGTATCTTTGGTTGTTAGGTATGAATTCCTAACAATTATTCATGTGCAGTTGCATTTGATTTGGATTAGATTTGTAAATATTCCAATTTTTGGTGTTTGAAGCCAAATCTTTAAGAATCATAACTTTGATGTTTGATCATGCTTTAAGAGGTGTTTCGGAGAGCCTATATGGCAGGGTTGTCGCTTGGCATTAATCCCTTGTCTTCGTCGCTTGTCCGATCGCTTCCGTTTGGATTTTCGCCCATTTTTGGGCAAGGCTGATTTTTGCCTACAGGGGGATTTCAGACGTCTGAACCCAATTTCAGACGTCTGGTTTCAAATTCAGACGTCTGGTTTGAAAATTCAGACGTCTGGAATTGGTCCCTGGAAAACGCGAAAAGGCAGAGAAGAATTTCAGACGTCTGGAAATCCATCCAGACGTCTGGAAGGTAATTTCAGACGTCTGAAATGTGCAGTTTTGCCTATTTTCGCTGTTTTTGAGTATATGTCCAACTTTAATCGATTCGTGTTGATTCCCTTTTTGTTGTTATCATTTATTATGGACTTTGATGACATTTTCATCGTGATTTTTGGGAATATCCATTTTGATGGATTCGGTATCAATTTCTTTGGATTTTTATTCACATCTTCGTATGTGAATTTTAGTGATTGATTGTTCGTACAATCTTCTTTGTGTTTTGTCACTTTAGAAATATAAAGGTTTTCTATACTAGTAGTAAATATCAAAACTCTTTCCTCAAACGATTTCAATACTATTTTAATACCAAATTCGTTTATAAAACCGTTTTCCAATCTATTAGTATATATATAAACCTTTACCTCACTCGTATGAGAAATCTAATTAAACGACTTAGTAAAACAAGTGGTATGAAACGCTTGCGTTCACTTTGTCGGTTAATTCTTGGACATGTTCGATTGAATCTCTTGTGACAATTTTATAGTGGAGATCTACAGTTTGTTCGTAAATATTTAAGTTAAGTAAGTGGTTATGGGACATGAAGCTAAACTCATATATTTACTAGCTTAGTGTAATTGACACTTCTCGATGATCATGACGATCATTTTTGTGATTTAGACTAGCAATGTGCGATGTCTCTTTGACTGCGTGGGAGACTAAACCCCGTTTTGTGGAGTTTCGACTCAAATTGGTGGGGTAGCAACCCACGGTCTTTGGACCATTCGTGTGTCAGGTCTTCGGAGCATTCGTGTGTCAAATTAATGGCTATCTACCATGTGATAGCTTCTCGTTCATGTGTTACAGCTGTTGGTGAGTTTTCATGCTCCCGTTCGTGTGATAGGCCTCCCCCCTATTTTGTGTGATTTCTGGTTTTCGTGTGTCGAATTCTGGAATTTCCTTCTTCACCTATTTTTGTGATTTCTATTGATATGATTTATCAATATTTGTGCATAGGTGAATTTGTGTGTCATTTACTGGATTTCTTGAGATGATTTCTAGAATTTGTGCTTCACCAATTTTCGTGATTTCCATTGATAAGTTTTATCAATATTTGTGTATTGGTGAATTTGTGTGTCATTGACTTTTGTGATTGACTTTGATATAATTGTCAATATTTGTGGTTTGATGAACGAAATAAGGAGTATGGCATTTCTTTGATTCTTGTGTAGATTTGGTGATATTGATTAATCTCTCATTGATTTTCAATTACTTATATATATCACAGCTTGGAATTGTGATTATTATGTGTTTGGTCATATCTCTTATTCTATATCGTTTCATCTGATATCTATAGTTAGACTGATCCGTTTATTATTTTCTTATTAAATAATACTCGGGTCAGACCGAGATGTTACAGGTGCTTCTGCTTGACCTCTCACTTGGGATTGATTTCTCTGACTTTTGGCTTACTATAGTAGTTTGTTTTGGTGTATACATTCGAGATATAGACTCCATAATGTATACCTATTCTTTTGTGTAGTTCATGTAACTATTCTTTTGTGATATTGTGGATCTTTTTAGACCGCTACTCTGATGTACACTTATTAGTATAATATTCATATCTATTTCCGCCTTTGTGATATGAATTGTCTGTGACTGATTTATGTTATGTTTATTTCTGTATTTGTTTCCAAGATATTATAGCCACTGTGTATTAGCTTTGAGTTTGTGTCGGTATGTCGGATTTCCTCTTGATAAAGTATTGCATGTTATACTATCTGACATATCGATGCTCGCACAAAGTAATTACACGGATGGTCGCTCCTCAACAGCCTTATTCTCCGTGCTAGTCGACAGCATTCTCCGTAATGTTCTTGTCTAGCGTGGGTATAGAGGTGGGGCGTCACATCATACATCCTTCTGTCAAACTTCAATTCTTAAGACTAAGAATTCCTTTGGATGAAATCATTGCACCAACATTGTTGCTGATTAAAAAGTTTTGGGGGAATTTGGCAATGAAGTCATCATTCAACCTTTTAACATCCCAATTCCAGTTTCTTAAAGTGAGAATTCTAAATCTTGACTTTAATAGCTCTTCAATTTGAAAGATAGTGAAAGATCCTTTTATTATTGAAACCACCACCCAAGAAACTTCTCTTTGAAGTTCATTTTCAATTTCTATAGAAGAAATATAAACTTCACAACCATTCTCATTTTCCATTTTGCTTTAAAATTGTTTCAGAGAAGAAGCTTTGCATGGAAAAACCTTATGGCCAGTTCTTTTACACTTAAAGGAAATCAAAGAATTTTTGCAGTCTTTTTCCAATATTCAGCTGACCAGCGTCTGAAGCATTTCGATTTTGATTTAATATTTTATAGTGAAACTTTGTAATTCTATCTTTTGGTAGAAATAAACTGACTATTGAAATTCGCACTAACTTTCTTTTTTGATAATGCTTCTTTATAGTTTAGAGATTCGACATTTTTCATGTGAGAATTAATATTTGGGGATTTTGAATCTTGGACGCCATGGAATGCACATGTGAAAGATGATGCCATTAGTAGCATAAAATTGGGAACCCTATTATTTAGATCCGAAGTTATAAATTCCTTTTTTGAAATTTTATTATATTCATTAAATAGACTAGTAAAATATGGTTTAGTTAATACAATTATACAAGAGACTATTATATACATGTTAATTACAATTATATATAGTTATATAATCATTAAAATTATATAATATGAAAGTATAATAAAATGTGGAACTATAATAAAACCAAATAAGATTTAAGTAATAGGTACATGCATATAGTACATATATCGTAATTTCAAATGCGTTTGACACTTTATTCACAATGGTATTCCATAAGAAACACATTATTCCATAAGGCGGTATCACTCAAGTAAATCTCTTAAAGATTGTGTGTGAGGAACGCCCTACACCTCCAATACCCAATATTCCTATATAGTGCGCTGAAACAGTGTCCAGTCAATGTAGGACGGTTGTCAGGGCAGTAAAGTAAGTAAAATAACATGGAAACCATCGTATATCTCACAGCGCCTCAATTAAAATATAATATCAACATAGATATAAAACAAGAAAGATGGAAATATGACTAAATGAACCACCATAGATCGAATCATAGGTTCAATAAAGTAATAAAAACTAGAAATAGAGTTTATATAGTTGATAAAAATATCCAAATACCTGTCTCTAAATAAAATAAGTCAAACACTATCATAAGTCGATAGTGTTGCATAGTGGAAATAGTAAAAGCTCGATATATATAATATACATGAAAGCATAGCCTCCTGCTAGTCCATTTAAGCCATGTTGTATGCTATGCCACATCTGCTTTCTAGTCTACTCATTAAGAGTGTCTAAGATAATAAAAAGCAAAGCATAAAATCTTGAGTTCGAAAGCAATAAACATTATCAAAATACTATAAAAAACGATATAGTAAATGACAAATGGAATGAAGAATCATACCTGACATGTCCCTGCATCCAAAGAGTATACTCATAACAGTGTATGCTATTATCGTATCATAAGGGTATAATATGTTCTAAGCATAATATCGGGCATATAGTTATCCAAGTCCAGAATACCTACGTTATGTGATGTCCCTAGGATTATACGAACAAAACTGAAAACATAGCATCCGTCAAACAATCCTCACATTACTTGGTGCTTGGATGTAAGATAATTCCAAAGGCAACTGCATAAGCTAAAGACTAATGGAAGTGTCTCAGTTTCCCAACACTCGAACCCATGCCACTTCGTACGTTTAGAAACTAGACCAATGCATAAGATCGATGGTAATCATCATCATATGGATCTAGACACCATCATAATCCTGGTGTGCATCCCACATACTTGTTCTTTATGAGTACTCCTGGAAACCTTCGAGTACCAATGATCCCTTCCCACACATCCTCAAACCCATCGTCTATATATCTCATTCCATTTATCCATAGTAGAACACATCATCGTCTTACTCACAAGCTCTCCTCTTTGAACTCGCTCTACCGGATCATCATCGGGACTCCCATCACTATGCCGTCATCGTTGAAACACTTCCAGCTATCCCTCGTAAGTCGAAGAATCTTTGTCTCAAAGTTACAAAGCCATCATGTCAAAGAGTCACATTAATGGCCCTTCATCTATCATCATTCTTTATCGTGCCACAATGTCGAAATCGAATGCTACACGAACAAATGCACATACATCTCCAATGCATCATCATCATCTCCTAGAAGTTTAACTGTGATTGATCAAATGCAGTTATGATGTACTAACATGATTAGACATGTTGTTGCTGACATAATTTACTTAGCCAATAATGACTAAGTACCGCTTTTTGGATCCCTGTATGAAGTTTTGTTCCCATTTATCAACGTAGTTGCTAAATCAAATATGGTCCATCATGTCGTGCCAATCATTTTACATGGATAGAAAATTTCCTAATTCCCAAACTCCATTACTTCAATTCCCTGTCCCATCCTGAAGCTCTGGCATCTTTTTCTCGAAGCATCACATGCTCTAACTTGAAGTAGAGTCCCTAAATTTCTACCGTCGACATGATTTCATTGTCAGAACCGACTTGATCTGTTTCCCATGACTGTTTGATTATAACCCCTCAGATCAACTTCAAATCCCATATGATTTATTTAGGGGTCTTGCGGAACTTCAGACTAAAATATCCCAACCACATTATGTTTTGGACATTTATGATGTTAGTTTACACCTAATGATGATTACATTTCTAACTTCCCTAAAAACTAACAAACATATCAAACAATCCGTGCAATCATCATACATCTTCACATAACATCCAAACAACACATATAATCAATCCAAACATGATTCAAGAGCATATGTCTTCCTAGATCTGATTTTTGTATGAAAATGGAAACATGGTCTTTAAATGATATAAAAAAGAAATTAAAGCACAACTCAGTCTTTTTAAATCTAGTTCAATATCTTATTAATATTAGATCTAAGTTCTAAAACATTTAAATTTTGAAAATCATGTCAAAAATCACATTTTTACTACATCAATAAACATAAAATAGTTAGTGAAGTAAAATCACTTATCTTCACCCTTTGGAAATTCTAAAGTAAAAAATTAGATGTAAAACAGCAACTCCATGGATTACAAGGTTCCAAACAGTGAATCTACAATCCTCTTTACTAATCCTCACTTAAATCTACTAGTTATGCCGATTTTTAGGTCTAATTTGGATTAATGGAGGTTAGAAGTAACTAGAAATAAAGAAAATTGATTAATGGTGGCTAGAAAAAGATGGTATTAACCGTATTCTTGAGTTGGGTTAATGGGTTGCATTAATCACCCACTAGTTACACACTATTCTGCCTAAAACAGGAAGAACTTCAAACATCCATAACTTCCAAATTGTATGTTCAAAATCCTATTATGGCCAGTCTATGAAAAGAGAAATCATCGTATCTTTCCAATGGAAGTGGTGTGAGACATTAATTTGGATCATACAAAAGTTATAGGCCTTACAATATTTTCCAACCCGTCCAAGTAAAATTCTAAGGATAATAAATATAGTGGTCAACATTTTCCAAAGTTGTAGAGTCAAACACCCTCATATGAATTTAAAAGTTATACTTTACGATCTTCTCATATATAAAATACGGCTTGTTACACTCTCCGCGTGGAATTTTACCCTTGAAATCCCCAAGTCAAATAAGGAAAAAGTCAACCATAGTTACCACTCATGCTTAACAATCATAGGAAATCACCTCAATCTTCGAACATGCAACCATAAGCAGTCACCTCAACCATCAAACATGCAACTAGACAATCATAAGCAATCAAATAATATATGTGCCTATCGTTGCATGCAAGATACTAAACTACTTATATGACATCAAAAAGCAAAAGTAAACATGATAAAAAGGAAGCCTTGCAAAGTAAAGAGCTCCATATAAGTCATCCTCATACTCTCTCAGTTTCCCATGTGCAATTGCTCTTGCTTTCACTCCATTTAACCTTCAACAACCTTAGTGCCTTCTTCCTACGTTGTTTTATATCATGTCCACCAATACAGATAGGTTTACAGGGTCTCAAAGCCTCTGGTTCAATTTCAAGGTCATTTAATTGATCTGGTTAAATAGTCATGCTTGAGCTATGCACACACTTTCGTAAACCAAAAATATGAAATACATTCTGCATGTCCACTATTTTTTGAGATAAGTCGACATTGTAAGGTAGGTTCCAAATCCTCTCTAGTATTTGAAAAGGTCCAACAAACATTGGTTCCAACTTCCCTTTAATATCGAATTGAACTACATTCTTTAGTGGAGAAATCTTAACAAATCCATATTGCCTTCATAGAACTCCAAGTCTCTATGTCTCTTATTAGCATAGCTCTTCTGGTTTCCTTAAACAGCTTTCATCTATTGTTGAGTGATCTCGATCTTCTCTGAAGTATCCCTACTCACACATGCCCCAATACCATTTTCTCTCCTGCTTCCCACTAACACGAAGGAGCATTACATGGTCAACCATATAATGCCTCAAAAGGTGCCATACCGATGCTAAAGTGATAATTATGGTTATATGTGAACTTCACTAAATGCAAGTGATCGCCCCACAAGCCTTCAAAATTGAGTAACAAAGCTTGCAAGATATGCTTTAAGATACGATTCACCCTCTCGGTTTGCCTATCAATTTGTAGGTGGTAAACTGTACTGAGATGAATCTTCACCTCTTATAAGCTCTTTCAAAACCCGTTAGTGAAAAAAATGTCTCAGTTACTAACGATACTTTTCGGCGTACCATTTAACCACATAATCTATTTCAGTTACAATTCGACCAACTTAAATGTTGTTCTAATAGACTTAATGGGTATGAACGAAACGTTCTTCATTAATTTATCGACTACGACCTAAATGCCATTGTACTGACCTCTAGTCCTTAGCAATCCCTCGATGAAGTTCATCGATATTTGTTCTCACTTCCATTCGGGAATCTCAAGTGCCTGCGTCAACCCAATTGACTTCTTTCGCTCTACTTTTACCATTTGGTAGTTATTACACTTCGAGATGAATGCCCCGACATCCTTTTTCATCTTCCCCCAGTAATATATCAACCTCATTTCATGGTGCATCTTATTACTCTTGGGACGTTTATTCAATCTCTTATGGTGGCACTCTCGTACCATCGCCCCTTAATCCATCAATATGGGAACAAATCATCTCCCATCCTTATAGTGCCAACCATATCGGCTGAGTCTGTACTTCTTCATCTCATCAGGCTCTAATCCAACCTCTATCTTCTATATGATCTTTGCTAGTCTAGTGTCACTCTTTTAAATAGTGCCAATCCTCTCAATCAAATTAGTCTGATAGTCAAACTTTCCAACACCTCTAGCTCCATCTCGAATTAAGTCTAAAGTCATATAAATCAATAAAATCAAGTTGCGTCCAATTTAAAAATATCTCTCCCAAACTAGCATGTCTTCTACTCAAAACATCAACGAGCACATTTCCTTTACCAGGTGTGTAGGAAATACCAAAGTCATAGGAGGTCAAAAATTCCAGCCATCGCTGCTGATGAAGGTTGATATCCTTCTAGGATAACAGGTACTTCAACTCTTTATGGTCCAAGAATAACTTGAACCTCTCTCTAAGTAAACAGTGCCACCAGGTCTTCAAAGAAAAATCTATCGGTTCCAATTCCAAATCATGGGCCAAGTACTTCCTCTCATGTTGGTTCAGTTCTCCACTAGCATATGTGAAAACCTTACCACCTTGCATTATTACCACTCCCAATCTAGTAACACAAACATCTCTATGTATACATGCATCTCCTCATTCTCATTTACAATAGTCAGCATTGGTGCACACATTAATCTCACGAACTTATGCTCCCGCCTCATGTTCTAAACAAAAGTCTGATTCTTCTACATTAAATTATGTAACGAGCTGCAACCTTTGATAAGTCCTTGACAAAACATCTACATATCTTACAGGCCTAAGGAAACTCTTGACATTTGTAGCATTCTTGGGTTAGTTCTAATTGTAGACCGCTGCCACCTTTACTGATCTATAATAATGCCTTGTTTGGAAACAACATGAACCAAGAACCTCGCTTCTCTCCTTTAAAAGCAACATACCGAAAACTTCGCCTTCAATCTTTGGTTCCATGACACATCAAGCACAATCCCTAAATGTATCTTGTGTTCTTCTTTCATTTGATAATAGATATGAATATCAACCGTGAACATAGCTGATCCTTGAAAACATGGTCGATGAGATCAATAAAGTATGCCAGTGCATTAGTCAACCCAAATAGCATAACCAACTACTCATAAAATCCAAATGACATACAAAACATTATAATTGACAGACTCTCTTTTTCTACTCTTAACTGATGAAATCCCATTGCAAGGTCCAACTGAGAGAACATCTTCGCACCATGGAGCTAATCGAGGAAGTCGTCAATACACAGGAGTGGATACTTTCTCTTCCTTACTATCTTATTCAACGCATGGTAATCGACACACAACTTCAAAGAGCCATCAACCACAGTGGTGAATACTATAGGTGTGCCCCCACTCAGATATATTCCTATAAATGAATCCCTTCCTCATCAAGTCACTCACTTGCACCATTAGTTGTACTCTTTGGGTGCCATATGCCTTAAAGGCATAACCACTAGTCTGGTGTCCTTCACTAAATATATGTTGAGCTCTATCTCTCAGTGTGGTGGTAATCGGTAATCTCATCGAATACGTTTGGTCCCTAGTATAGGGAATATAGAAAGCTAACCATAACCTCATCCTCTAGTAGGCAACCCATCTCAACATTCCTCCCATGCTTATTCCTAATTGTCACTAAAGCTTCTCTCAATCCACCACTATCGCATATGTAACAAACGGGAGTTTCAACTCTGGAAAATCAACAATAATATGTTCATTGTATAGCATGCCGAGAAATCAAGTCTTGGAAATACGAGATCATTAGGGGTGAAGAAGAAAAAGGATAGAAGAAAATAGAAAATAGTAACACAGAATATCACTAATCGCAGCGGAACAATATATAATATATGATAACAGATCTTTATACAAAAGAAATTGTAACTGTTAATATACACACAATCATCAAAGTACAACAATCAACAAATAAATCTGGACATTTATAATAATATGTCCTCACATATACTGAATAAAACATAACACACATAGCGGAAATAACCAAGTACGTGCAACATGCCTAAAATCCTCCTGCTCGTCTTCTAAGCTCCATATCATCTTAACTTGGATCTGTAATACTTGGTTTGACCCTAGTATTATAACGAAATAACACCCAATTCGGTATGAAAAACGAGCATCAGAAAACACACTCAATTTGAATTATTACTATTATCGGAATCCTTTGAAAACAAAGGTATCTCGTAAGACCACGCCACACATAAACATGACGGGTTTTTACCTTACGATAACCAAAACATTTCATATCAAATCATCTGATATTATAATAGTGTCTATGAAATATAAATTAAAAATAGCTGAAATGCTTGCATCTCACGTTTTAGCATATGTGGTATACAACTAAAACCGTACAGGCTCGTAGTGCATATTGGATCCCATACAATGACTGGACTACAGGGATACTGCCCGCCACAGTATGCCTCTTGAGAAATGTACCAAGATCGTACCTAATGATCCCTGCCAACACAAGACCGGCCTACCACTTGCTGGATAATACCGAATATGTTATCACCCCGGGTGTTCCCACCCTAATCGAGCGCTCTTTTTTCCATGCATAACCATATCCATAATTATAATATATCTAAGGGTATCTAGAAAGTGATAACATGAACCCTACTTGGGTGCGACCCACTTAGCCGTGCTTCATCTCCTATATTTTAGTCATTCCTGGTTGATGAGGCTTGAGGCTATGTTTTACTTTTAGAATACCACTCATAGTTGGAATTCTAACACTACCTTCCTGTCCATGATGCAAATGATAGCATTCATCCATACAAGTTGTTTTGGGTCCCAAAAAACCGAATCTCCAAGACCACCATCTTCATTATCTTCACGATATCACAATTCGTAACGCACAAATCGGATCGAAGCGGTTTTCGGATAATAAGATCCGATCTCGATCTCTTCAAAACGATCAACGAATTAGGCCAGATTGATAGTCGATTATTTAACTATCAAATTACACACGTAACAGTCACTAGGCCCAATTTTATAAAGCTTTCAAACTATCATTTCAAAATACCTTTACCAAGATATATATTCAAATCTCTTCCAGTATTCCAACTTTTGAAAACAAATTCAGATCCTTCAATCCTTAACGTCATATTTGCAACCCATATTAACACGTAGAAATATTCCCATATAACCTTCCCATATCAAAACATTCTCAATTCATTTTATTCTATTACTTAGAAAAATATTCATAAATATATTTTCCAAAATCACTTACTTTTCAACACTTAGGAAATATTTATATCTTATCGAGAAATCTCCCTCTTTATTCCAACTTCATAAAACCATTTATAACCCTTTTTGTAAGGTCACGACTCATTATAATTTAATTCATAAATCTTCAAAATTTTCGTAATCCCTTTTACAATTTCCAAAATCGATTTTACTTGTTTAAAATCTCATTCACTAATTTATAGCTTCTTTTATGAATTTAGGTTCATTTTTCGAAGTTCACTTATCTAACCATTTTGTAAATTCCTTAAGTTTCCAAAATTCTGTTACTAGATTTCTCTTATAAAAATCATATCCGTTAAATAAACCCCGTATACAAATCTCGAGAGTATTTATAAATAAATTTTAATCTTTTAAAAACTCCATATATATATGATGATTTTTTTTAAAGAATAATAATTTATTTTTAAATATGATAAGTAATTATTGAAAATATTAAAACACTTTAAATGATCATCGATAACTCATTTCCATTCATTTTTAAATAAACTAATTGATTTTCAAAGCTTATTATTAAAAAAATTGAATTCATTTCAATAAATATTAAATATTCAAATAATCTACTTCCGAAATAATTTAGTACTAGAACAACTTTAAATTACATAGTTTAATATATAAAAATTTCCTTTTAAAACAAAACTTGACTTCTTGATAAAAATATATTTTTAAAATTTCAATAACCAATTTCAATTTATAATCCCTCTTGATTCATTTCACATCGACTACCTTCCAATTCCATTAATCATTCTCACATCTCAAAAATAGAATCCACTATTTTTCCTAAATCTAATTTCCATATCTCGATATAATTTCACAATATATATTTGTATTCCCAATTTATCAACGGATAATCATTTTCCCTTATTTATAAAAATTGCTTATAAATCTATAAACTTATTTGCTATTTTTCCCCTGTAAATAATATATTCAAATTACTAAATCTATTTAAAAATCGATTTCTATTTAAAACCCATTTAGTTACCTTTTACTTAATAAATCCTAATCATATTCCAAATTAATTTAAAACCTCGTTTTCGCCTCCCCTTTCACATTTTAATACATCTCATTTAAGTACGGTGTTTTTAAAATACTCAATTTAAAATTCTTTAGTTGAAACCATTTTTCGAAATAGCTAATTAAATATCCAAAATCCAATCATTTATTTTACCCAATTCAATTCCCTTTTTAAATAATCCCAAAAATCAGTATAAATATTTTACTTCCAAAATCGCCTTTGAATTTCCTATTTAAATTAAAAATATTACTTTTAAAATACTAAAATTTAGGCCAATTCTACTATAGCATCCAATAAAACAAATCACATAACAACCCTTAAGAGATTATTTAATCACATCATATATGGAAAACAATCAATATTTTTTTGAGGAATCCAGTTGGATCCCTCCAATCCTTTTTTCCTGCATCCATGGATGTATATAACGTAAAATACCGATCCCGCTTCGAGGCGGGATATCGCATTAATATAAGGTCATCCGCCATTATGTGGGGCGCATAGTGTCACATCCACTCTAATCGGCGGGAAATATATCCAACAACTAATACACACACACACACTCTAATATATATAATTTAACATTCAACTGATAATAATTTGTCAATTCAACCAATCATCCAATAATTAATTTCTAACATTTAAAATTAAAAGCAATAATCCAATGAGTGATATTTACTCATTTTGATTTTTAATTTGCTAATCGTTCCAAATTTAAATTAAATCGAACGACATTCGATATAACTAAAAATTCCTGCCACCCCAAATCAACTCCAAATTAATTCCAGATGTCGTATTCATCGATACGATCCCTTCACGTCTTGTTTTATTCAATTTCGATCTAACGAACAAGATTTTCAAGTTATATATTACGATTTTTAAATAATATTTGAGTCTAAATTAATTAAACTTCCTAATTAATCTTACCTAGCTAATCTACCTCCTCCTCCTTCCCTATACACACGCAACAGCCAAAAAAAGTGAATCTTTCTCTTCGTCACATGACAATCCACCCACTGCCTCATCCATACGTGCACAGAATCGCGCCTCCCTACTTCACGAACTAAGCCACCACACCAGTTGAGGCGCCGCCCCATCGTCGAACAAACCCACCTCTGCCGCGAAGGCCAGTGCCGCTCCAAGCCATCTACACTTGAATAAAAACCCAACACTGACATCAATTTCTTCACGTTGCCGCAATCGCACACCCATATTGCTGCCGCACTCCGCCATGTCTCCACGTGCTCGATCGAGATTTTACTGCGATTTAATTGTGTGACTTTTCATAAATCGATTTTGAATTGGGAAGGGGAAAAAATGAAGTCGCGATTTTAAATTTTTTTGCTATCGTGAATTCGAAATGAAAGGGGGAGAAAAAGGATAACACTATAGAAAGATGAGGATAGTGGCGAAGTCAGAGGTAGGGTGGCTCGATATTGGCTAGGATGGCTAAGTCTGACTTTTGATTAGATTTATACATATATTATATTCAAAATATCTCGTTTACATATTTCAAAATCTCGAGCCCCTATTGAGGCGTGCCACCTGACGTTTCAATGTTGTATCCTTATTTCGAACACAATGGAACTAGTTTCGAGCCCTAATTCGATCGTAAGTGGAAGACAACTTTTGAAATCGACTATTTTTATTACATTTTCAATATTAATTTCAATGCATTTCTATCACACACGATCAAACGGTAACTACAAATGCTAAAAAATTTAAAATCTGATAATAATACACTATTATAGATCCAATGGAATGAGTTTCGTCAAATTCCAAGATTGTGTACTGCATCGCCATTTTAACACGTCGATTAAATCGACGATTCCAAAAATTTGTGAAATCACTTAATATTCTAGTTTTTAAAAAAACTACTAACTCAATTCTAATTCAGATAGAATTTACATCAACATTAGAAATCGTTTGGTTCATATTCAACTCAATTTTCAGTTATGCACCATTTTTCGTATTACAATAGATCACTATATTTGAAATTTAAATTCTATTTATAATTTCAACCAAAATCTTCGTATTAAAAAAAAAATCAATTTATAGTCCAAATCAATATTTAAAACCACTTGAATGTTCAAAACAAAATGATGAAAATCCTGGGTCGTTACATTCTTCCCTCCTTGAAAGAATTTTGTCCCCAAAATTGCTAAGGTAGGATAAATGATGCAAACCTATTACTTTTTAAAACCCACTCAGTGGAAATTCGATATTTAACTTCTAAATCCTTTAGTCCCACACAAAACATTTAGTTTCCATTTCTAACCCAAAATCCATTATTTCAATTACAATTCGAAATCAATTTTGGTTAATGAAAATTTTCCAAAAATTTTCACAATTTTTTCTATCACTCTAAATTTCAGAAATTTTTTGGCAGAGTCTCCCTTATACGAAGAGTCTTTTGCAATATGACAAATAAGATAAAAGGATAAACATTGGCTCTCATGGCCGAAAAAAACAATATATATATATCAGTATTTTATTTTTTCCGCTAAATTCTTAAGCATACGTTATTTTAGCGTTATTAAGCGAGCTTACTTTATATGCAATTTTGCAACCCGAATCAAGCCTAATAGCCTCTTTGCACATGTACTTACTTACATAAACCCGAGTAATTTCATATGTATGAAATTTAATAAATTTACATCCCTTTAACTACTTGAAACACATGATTTCATAACGCCAACATGGTATATCATGTATTTTAGAAGGCACATGCAAATATAGTGTTCCAACATTTAGTTATACATTTCAAACCAATTTATACGTCATTTCATTCAATTCCAAATGATTCACATAACATTTATTAACATTCAATTCATATTTATACCCAACAAATTCTTATCCATTACAGATTGATTCAAAATCAATTTATTTACTTTCTATTGATTCATAATATTTTGTTTACTTCCGTTTACGTCAGCGGCCAATTTTTCCATGCTATTTGGTGATATTCGTTAATAAAATAACCACTTCAGCTTATAAAACACTTATCGATTCCAAATCAATTCACATTCAATTTATTCACAAATCTTTATCGCTAAATTTTATATTCAACAACAATCAAGTCCATACCAATTTATTTATGAACCATTTCATAAATTTATTTAAGCCAAGCTTCCATCCAAAAATAATAACTTAAGTTAATTAATTTACTTTCAATCATTATAACCATATAACTTAAGTTCATTTTCGTTGCAATCAAATTCCATTTCATTTTAAATTGATTGTTATTCAATTTATTTACTTTCGATTGATTCGCATTTTCATTGACTTGGTATATCTCAATTTACACTATATTACTTGAGAATCATTTCATAAAATTAATATAAAAGTTTATTATAATCTTTTATGCAACACATATATACATTTCCACTTTAAAACTTAATTTCGTACTCAAATTCATTTAAATAATATCCCAAAGCCATATTCAATTTATTTACACTTAAATTGAATTTATTTATAACTTAAGTTATCACCATTTCAATCCATTTCCATTTTATTCGACAACATTTCAAAATATATATATAAGTCGAGCTGCATTTAGACTTAAGTTCCATTTTTTTTCAATATATAGGTTACATAACTTATTTATCACATTTTTCATAAATTCTATTCTTGAGTTGATTCCATTCAAAATTTATAACTCATAGTTACACAATCATTTATAACTTAGCTTAAATTAAATTTCAATTACTTCAATCCATTTTAAATTTACTGAAGTTAAATTTTCATTCTAGAATTCAATTTTCACACTTCCATTCCGTATTAATATCATTCTCAACTTATAAGTTCAAACTCACCATATGATGCTTCCACACACCATTTAGATAAAATTCAAAAATTTAAACACCCGGTATTTATTTCAAATCATTTTTTTAAAATCAAATATATATACAAATATTCACTTTTGTATATCAACTTTAGTTTTGGAATTTTTTAAATCAAACTTACTTTTACCAATCAAATTCCCTTGAAATTTTAAATCAAACTCGTTTGTCCCAAAACAATCTTGAAACAACGACCTCGGTAGTAATTAGTCGCTTAGAAACTCGAAAATGAAGACTGATGATGCGACCATCATCACCAAAATTATTTTCCAGCGACTGAAGTGAGTTCAGTGCATTATCACTTCCAAAAATCCATTTTAAATCTAATTTAAAGCATTTTCTATTCCAAAAATAATATCACCATCATTCATTTCAAAATGCCGTGGGAAAACATTTCCAAAATTCTTCCGGATTTAAATTTCCAATTTTTGGTTTGAATCCAATTTTAGCTTTACTCATTTGTATAAATCATATTCATGCAAATTTAATTTGGTTATATAAACCATTCCAGTCTAAAATCTTGTTTGATTATATTAATAACATCCAACACATCAATATGCTAGAATAGTTTTAGAAAATTACTTCTTTTGTATTAAAATATAATTTGGGTAAAATTATTTCATTTACCCACTTTAAAACAATACTATGTCAAATTACTCTATTCAAGTGTTAGAGACATGTTTAAGTGTAAATTAGTTGTACGGATTGTGCCGACTAGAGTTCATAAACTACTCAATAAATCAACCAGCACAATATAAAACATTTTGTATCACTAACAAATACGCGCTCATATCTATTAATATACTCAAACTCATTCTAGGGTACTACTAACCCTATCATTAATGAGTAATCCTCACCAAAGCCAAGGTTCTCGCTTAACCTTCAGCTCTAATACCAACTGTAATGAATGGGATTTTCGACTCTCGAAAATCGACACTAATACGTTCACTGAATAGCATGCCAAGTAATCGAGTGTCAAAAATACTAGATAATTAGGGGTGAAGAAGAAAAAGGATAGAAGAAAATAGAAATCAATAACGTAGAATCTCACAAATCGTAGCGGAACAATAAATAATATATATAATAATAGATCTTTATACAAAAGAAACTATAACTATTAATACACACACAATCATTCGGGTACAACAATCAACAAATAAATTTGGACAGTTATAATAACTTGTCCTCATATATACTGAATGCAGCATAACACACACAACGGAAATAACCAAGTATCTGTAATACGCCTAAAATCCTCCAGCTCGTCTTCTAAGCTCCAGATCATCTTAACCTGGATCTGTAATACTCGGTCTGACCTAAGTATTATAATAACATAACACCCCTTTCAGTCTGAAAAACAAGCGTGAGAAAACACAGTCAATTTGAATTATTGTCGTTATCAGAATCCTTTAAAAACAAAGGTATCTCGTAAGACCACGCCACACATAAACACGATGGGTTTTTACTTTACGATAACCAAAACATTTCATATCAAATCATTTGATATTATAATAGTATCTATGGAAAGTAAATTATAAAATAGCCGAAATGCTTGCATCTCCCGTTACAACATATTTGGTATACAACTAAACCATATAGGCTCGTAATGGATATTGGATCCCATACAGTGACTGGGCTACCGGGGTACCACCACAGTACATCTCTAGAAAAATGTACTGAGATCGTACCTAACGATCTCTGCAAACATAGGACTGGTCTATCCCTTGCTGGATAGTACCGAATATGTTATCAACCAGGGTGTTCCCATCCGAATTGAGTGCTCTCTTTTCCATGCACAACCATATCCATAATTATAATATATCTGGGGGTATCTAGAAAAGTGATAACATACCGTACTTGGGTGCGACCCATATAGTCTTGCTGCATCTCTCCTGTTTTGGTCATTCCTGGTTGATGAGGCTTGAGGCTACGTTTTACCTTTAAAATTGCATTCATACTTGGAATGCTAACACTAACTTTCCATCCACGATTCGAATGATAGCATTTATCCATACAAATTATTTTGGGTTTGAACAAACCGAATCTCCAAAACAACCTTCATTATCTTACGATATCACAATTCGTAAGGCACAAATCGGATCGAAATGGTTCTCGAATAATTAAATCCGATCCTGGTCTCTTTGAAACGATCAACGAATTTGGCCAGATTTGATAGTCGGTTATTTGACTATCAAAATACACACATCACAGTCACTAGGCCCAATTTTATAAATCTTTCTAACAATCATTTCAAAATACCTTTACCAAGATATATATTCAAATCTTTTCTAGTATTCCAACTTTTGAACACAAATTCAAATCCTTAAATCCTTAACGAGATATTTTCAACTCATATTAACACTTAGAAATATTCCCGTAGAACCTTCCCATAGGCAAAACATTCCCAAATCAATTTATTCTAATACTTAGAAATATATTTATAAATATATTTTCCAAAATCACTTACTTCTCAACACTTAGGAAATATTTATATCTTATCGATTTTATAGGTATATTCACAAACGAGGAAATCTCCCTGCTTATTCCAACTTCATAAAACCATATATATACTAATACATCCGACTACTAATATATATATATATATATAATATAACATTCAACTGATAATAATTTATCAATTCAACCAATCATCCAATTTCTAACATTTAAAATCCAATGAGTGAGATTTACTCACCTTGACTTTTAATTCGCTAATCATTCCAAATGTAAATTAAATCGAATGACATTCCATTTAATTAAAAATTCCTACTATCCCAAATCAACTCCAGATTATCTCCAGTGTCGTATTCATCGATACAATACTATCACATCTTATTTTGTTCAATTTCGATCCAATGAACAAGATTTCTAAGTTCAAATATTCCGATTTTTAAAAAATAGTTAAGTATAAATTAATTAAAATTCCTAGTTAACCTTACCTCTCTAATCTACCTCCCCCTCCTTCCCTGTATGCACGTAGTAGCCAAAAACAGTGAATCTTTCTCTTCATCACAAGACAATCCACCCACTGCCTTATCCATACGCATGCACAATTGCGCCTCCCCACATCGCGAACTCATCCACCACACCAGTCGGTGCCTCGCCCCATCGCCGAATAAACCCACCTCCGCCCTGAAGGCCGGTGCCACTCCAAGCCGTCTACATGTGAAGAAAACCCTATCTCGACATCGACTTCTTCATGTCACATTCATTGCACGCCCCTAGTGTTGCCGCGCTCCGCCTAATCTCCACGTGCTCGATCGAGATTTTATCGTGACTTAATCATGTTTTTTTTATAAATCGATCTTGAACCGGGAAGGGGTGAAAATGAAGTCGCGATTTTGAATTTTTTTCTATCGTGAATTTGAATTGAAAAGGAGAGAAAAAGTGTAACGACCTGATTTTTCGACGTTCGAAAATCGACATCAATACGTCCACTTTATCAATTGTCGAACAATCGAATGCCAGAAAGCCGAACCGTTAGGGTTAAAGAAGAAATAGAAACAATATCAGAGTCTCACAATCACAGCGGAACAATATATAATAGATAAATGACTAATCTTTAAACAAAAGAACTATATCTGTTTATACATTAACTTGTCCACATGGAAATTAAATTTGCAGCAAACCGTATGCAATAGATACTACATAATATAAGTGATATATCACATCATCCACCTTGTCTCCTGATCTCCACAGCATACTTTCCTGACTTAGCTCCAGATCCTACTGATAACCTGACTCTAGGCTACCCGTGTGGAAGAGTAGGGCCACCTAAAGTTTAGAAAAGGGAACAATAAACTCCGAGTCAGTCATGGGACTGGTGTGAGATCTTAAAACAGTTATCTGTACAAAAATAAATAAAAATAAATCTGTTCATGCTTTTGGAAAATGAAACTACCATAAGATCTCTCGGCACACACTCAAATGCAATCGCATACATGGGGAAGGTTTCTCCTTATAGAAGTCAAACATGCTTGATATGAAAAAATCCTTTGGATATTATTATTAGTGCATAGTGTGGAATTTTTTTTCAAAAGTATAATATTAATCTTAGCCAGCATACGTACCTTTATAGTATGCCTACTATAGCTACCATGTTAGATGGCAGGTTGTACAACTAAAACCGTACAGGGCTCGTATTGAGTGATTGGATTTCCAACAAATGGCCAAGGCTAAGAAACTTCCTTTATCCAAAGGGTAGACCTCTGGAGGGACGTCCCGATAACCTAACCAGATCTCTGCCAACACAAGACCGAGTTACCTCTATAATTAGGTAACTTACTGTCACGAGTATGCCATCCCCCGGTCGTAACCGACCTTTACCAAGGCGCCTCAATTCCAATAACCACATATGTAAATATCTGGGCTCCATACCAGAATACCACTTTTTATCCATATAAGTTAAATATCTGGGATCCATAACAGAATACCACTTTTTATCCAGAAGGAAATGCATATACCCTGAGTGACGCGACCTCTATAACCTTGCCGCATCCTTCCTGTTTCAACCATTTCCAGGGTGTGGGGTACGATGAAGTCTCGTCCCACAAAGCTACGCTTTTCCCAAAAGCCATGCTTCGATCAACAAATGATCAACACTTAGCATGCCACATTACCAATTGGGAATATATCACTAGTAACGATCAACTACATAACCTCTGAGCTCGTACGTCTCAGAGAATGGTGTTAAGCTAAGAGAATAAATTCTCCGCCACCAACATAAATATATTTAATAGAAACCAGCATTATATCTCAAAGTGTAATGTCATACATACATCCATACAAGTCCATCCTGGGTTTGAATGGAACCGAAGGTACTTCGTCCAATTAAGGAAAAAGTCCTTGCAAATCCGGATATTCCCTAATCACGTCCGGACTCCCCCATAACATAGGGTAATCTCTATACCGGAGCAACTCAATGTAGAGATAATCGATAGGTTATCCTTTCGTTTTCGAAAATACCACGTCTTCAACCACCGTCTTCAAATGCAATCCCATTTTGTCGTATCATTATTCGGAATGAGTTTTATAGCTTAATATCCACCCCCGGCTTATCTGTATAATGAGCGCTTATTTTAAAAACAAGTGGATACATTTAGATCTAAATTAAGTTAACAACAAATTTCCATTTTTGATCTTTTAAACAAAAGATCCACCTTTAAGATTCGATGTGGTTTTCAGATAACCATTTGGAATCCGACCCCCGGTCTCAACGAAATTCAAATGCCGTCTTAAAGGCCAATATTGATAGTCGGTTATTTAACTATCAAATAACATCTATAAACAACGATCAGATTTAAATAATTTCCCCAAATTTTTTATTTATTTACAAATATCTTTGCAAGATATATTTCCACAGTTCAACCCTTTGAAAACAATTTTCAAACTACTTTTCTCTCACGGAATAAGTTTTCAAATATTGTTTATTTCCACTGAAAATTTACCAAGTCCGAATACTTTAGTTTTTTTATAAAAAAAAAATTAAATCACATATCCAAAAATATGTACTTAGAAATACTTCAACTAAAACTTATTTTAAACACTTATTAAAATATTAGTTATGAATTTTTTATACTAATATCTCATGTAAAACTTAAGCCCAAACAAAATTTTATAATAAAATTATTAGATAGAGTATAATTATTTAAATAACCATATTCTAAATCAAATACTAGTTAAATCTTTAAAATAATCACTTTCTACAATTAACTTAATAAATATTTACTTTAAAAAATTTAAAACAATTTAAGAAAATAATTTTCTCCAAAAAAATTCTTTTTAAAATCAACTTTAGAACTTTTAATTTATATTTACGCTACTTTGAAAACATACTCGACTTTCAAGGGAAAATACACTTTCCATTCCAAAATAATCCATTTAAATCAATTAATAACTCCTTCTTGATTTATCTCAATTTACATCCCAAATTCGTAAATTTCCTTTCCATACTTTTCAAAATAAACCAATATTTATTTTTAAAACAAATTACCCATTCCTTTATAAATTCCATCGTGAATTTATATTTCATAATATCCCTGATATCTTATTCCACTTTATAAATCTAGTTTATAAATACCATAGTCTCATCCCTCTTTCAAAACACAGTTTCAAACACTAAATCAAATTCCAAATCGATTTCCAAAATTTATTCCGTTTAAAAAATTACTCCTTTACTTATCCAAATTTATTTCAAAATCTATTAATTCCAAACTCACTTCTTTATTTATGATTCAACATCCTATTTTAAACTGAAAATATCCATTTCATTCTTTATTCAAAATTCTCCCTTTATTTCTCGCAAACCAATTAAAATCCGAATTTTAAATAAATTCTTCAACTTTTAAACAATACTAATAAAGTTCTCACAATTCATTTATTTCCATTTATTAAAAAAAAATCTTTTTCCCCATACTTGGAATATATTCAATAGGATTTCAAAATCAACCTTTATCCTTTCCAAATTCATTCTTTTAATTTATCAAATTTTCTAGAAATATTTTACTTATAATTCTCTACTTTAATTTCCTTCCAAAAATCCAATTTCTATATCTCTGGTATTTTAAAATACCAAAATATATTCGGCTAAACCATAGCCTTCAATAATTTCAATCACCGATGTAATCAATCACAGATTATCAATAAATCATACTACGACATATTAAATAGATTCAAACATTTGAGGAATCAAGTTGGATCCCTCCAACCTGTTTCCCTGCATCCACTGATGTTAGCACAATAATTTAAATACCAATCCTGCTTCAAGGCGGGATATCGCGGTATAAAGGGTCATCCGTTATTATGTGGGGCATATAGAGTCTCATTCGCTATATAATATGGGAAATCAATCACTCCAATATATATATATATAATATCACATCTAAATAATCAATCAATAATTTAAGTTCTAACTATTTAAATTAAACTAGATAATTTGACTGAGTGAGAAGATCTCGCCTTTACTTTTTATTTGCAATCCACTTCCATTCCAGCTGTTTCCATGATTTTTTTAAACCTTGTAACAAACATTATAAGGTTTTATTAATATTCGAATTTGTCGAACAAATTAATTTTCCTATTTAGTTAACCAATAATTTTATTTTTAACTAGTGATTTAAATTTAAACTAATAAATTTTTCGATAAAAATCTTTTTAGTAACTAGAATAAATTGAATAGGCTAACTTAACAATTTATTCACCAAATCCATTATCTAAAATAACAAATAAATTAAAATATGTATATTTATTTTATATTTTCCATTTTGAAAATAAGTTATGGATTTCCAAAAGTCTATTTTTATAAACTTTCGAATATTTCAAAATTCCCAAAATCTTATATACATATATTTTATGTTTACTTATATATATATATATATATATATATATATATAGACTAAATTTTAACAAAATAAAAATCCCTTTCTAGCCTATATACACATTTAAATTTCAAAACAATTCTAACTTTGAAATCTCACTACAAATTTAAAATCTCAATTACATACTTTTATCTACATGCATATATATTTCATACTGAAATGAGTTATATATACGCATTTAAATTAAAAAATAAATTTTTAAAAGAAATAAAAATTTATACCTTACTGTAATAAAAAAATTTCTGCAAATATACATTTATATAAATTAAATAAAAAGGAAAATACTATGATTTACCTTACTGCAATTATCGCAACGACCACCTCAGGCAAGCGCTGGCCTCCGCTCGCGGTTACCACTCAACTCGATCGCATCCCACACGCGAGCGCCATAGGCGGCGAACCACCTCTTATCGCCACCATCCAAATTTGCTTTTGCAAGCTGCTACCGACATCCTTCCAACTGTCAAAGCTCTGCCACTTCGACTCGCTATTCTAGCGTCGCGACTCCAAAAATAGCTATCCAACCTCGCCTCTCGGTGCAGCCGTACCCCTCCATCTCGAATCATGCACGTAACCACTACCATTTGCTGATAACTTCGATCGTGCCCCACCTCATGTCGCGACGTCTACATCGCTCCTTCTAGCTTGCTCGCGTGATCGATTTGAATTTCTAAGAGAACCGTGGCCATGATTTTTTCTTTCGTTATATCGAACTGAAGATTGAAGGAGGATGGAAGATAATACTCGCGATTTTGATTTGGGTATTGATTTCGAACGAGGGAAAGAGTTCGGTCCGCCATTAAATTTTCGAGCATCTATTTTTTTTATCTGGAATGAGACTTCGTTTTCTTTTATTATATTTTCATGGACAATATTTACTTCTTTCTTCCACGCGTGTGAATTAGAAAGAGAATGGGAAGCATGTGTGTTTAATTTGCCTTTACGTGTCAATGCTATAAAAATATCATTTATTTTTAAATTTAAATTCAAAATTAAATCGTCCAGTTTTTTGCAACTCACATTCTCGATCTCCTATCGAGGCGTGCCGCTAGGCGTTTATAATGTTGTACGCCTATTCCAAACGCAATGGAAAAGGTTTCGAGGCCTAATTTGATCATATGGAGAAAATAGCGTTTCTGACTCAGTCATTATATTAAATTTTCGATATAGATTCTGCGCGTTTAACTAGCGTATGGCTACACGACAATTCCAAATGTTTCAAAAATTTAAAATCTGATAATAATACACTATTACGGATCCAATGGAACTGCTTTTGTCGAATTCCGAGACCGTGCCTCGGTAGGCTATTTTTAAATATCAATTTAGACAATATACTTTCAAAACTGAACAAATTGCTTTTAAATTCGATTTTAATAGTTCTATTACCTTCAGTATTATCAATATGAATTTTCTAAGCCTTTAAAATATTTTTAACAAGCCTGGAACATCCAGATTCAACAATTTTCCCGATTTCAAATTATTAAATCCAATAATTTAACTACCAAATAAATGGTTATATTTGAAATTAAAATTAAAACTGACTTTTAAATATTTAAATTCAATTAACTATTTAAATTTCAAATATTCAGAAATTTTGGGTCATCGCATAAAGGGTAACACGATATAAAGCTGAAGATAGCGTTGAAGTCAGAGGTAGGGTGGCTCGGTATTGTTTAGGCTAAGTCTGACTTTTGATTATATATATATATATATATATATATATTATATTCAAAATATCTCGTTTGCATATTTCAAAATTTTGAACCCTATTGAGGCTTGCTATCTGACATTCCAAAATGTTATTCCCTATTTTGAATATAATGGAACTTGTCTCGAGCCCTAATTTGATTGTACTTGGATGATAGCGTTTCATTTTTATCCCATACGATCAAACGGTAACTTCAAATGCTACGAAATTTGAAATCTGATAATAATACCCTATTACGGATCCAATGGAACTGGTTTCGTTGAATTCCAAGACTATGCCTCGGATCGATATTTTAACGCTCGATTAAATCGACGATTCCAAAATTTTGTGAAATCACTTGAAATTCTAATTTTTAAAAATTTACTAACTCGATTCTAATTCAAATAGAATTTATATGAATATTAGAAATCGTTTCGATTCATATTCAACTTGTTTTTCAATTATTCACCATTTTTCGTATTATAATAAATCGCTATATTTAAAATTTAAATTCTATATATAATTTCAACCAAAATCTTCATATGCAAGAAAATAATTTATAGTCCAAATAAATATTTAAACCACTTAAATATTCAAAATCAAATGATGAAATACCTGGGCCGTTACATTGTACTTCCCCAGCCCATCCACCTTGAAAACAATACTGAACCCCAAAAAATCCAAAACAATGAAATCGCGAACAAAATAGCATCCATGACTCGATAAGACCGAACTACAAAAAACCATACACAGGCTAGTGGAGCCTCTAGAAGGATTTGTCAAATAAAAAGTCGATCAACAATTATTGGTTTAAATCCTAATCTCTCTACTAAGTCACTTGATATAAAATACAATTAGAAACCCCGTTATCGAATAAAACACATATAGGAACATCATAAACAAGATGCATGCCTTGAATAATGATGCCATTTCCTTTCTCTTTCACTAAGAAAGCACTCGACGGAGTCATAACAACAACCAAAGCATATTCCTTCACTATTTCCTTTACTTCACTGGGTTTGGGCAATCCTTCTGCATATGCTCTGAGTTTGTTGAAGTTACAATACCTTTCGCTTCAGCTTTGTAATTCCTCTTCAAGTGACATTTCTCACCCCAACTATAGCTAGTAGACTCACCCTTGACCTTCTTTTGATCACTCTTCTAAGCAACTTGTTTTTATTACTGTTCCACTTCCTTTTGAGCCCTTGTTACCTTGCGGCTTTGGATTTTTAGTGGAAACAACAATAGTGGTCTTAGACTTAGGATATAGACTCTCGTATCAGAGAGCCTTCTCAATGAGCTTCTTTAAGGACTCATCAATGTGTCCCACTAACTTCTGTCTTAAGTAATCATCCAAGTCCATGAAAAAAATTCTTACTCTTCTTTAAAGGAATGTCGATGAAAGACATTATATACTTCAAAGTGTCGAACTCATCTGCATACTTGAAGACAGACATGTTCCCCTGCTTCAGATCTGCAAACTAATGGAGTAGAACCGAGTTCTAAGCCGTTGATATGAATTTTGCCTTAAATCCCATCATTAACCATTCATAGTAAACCGATCCTCAGGAATCACAGCATGAATAGCATTCCACCAATTCACATCCCTTTCTTGGAGTGGTAGAGAAGACGACCTCTACCTCATACCATCATCCTAGTTTAAATCATCAAAGATCCTCTCGCATTTATCCATCCATTCCTGCACAATTCCACAGCCGACTCTATCCCATGAATTGTTTTGCCATCAAGACTGGCAAAGTACTTACTTATTATCCTGAAATCGGCCCTAAGCACTTGCACTAGAGCACCACCAACTACAAAAAAATTTAGAGCAGAAGCTTGAGCATTTTGTAGCATGTTCCTCATCATGGTGTTAAGCATCATTTGAAAATTGGGATTAGTGGCTCCGACCCAGCTCCTTCTTCAATTCCAAAGTTGGAGCTCCATGCGGCATTTCTTGAATGCCAACTCATTCTTAATCTAGAGAAAGAATGATATGTCACTCATAAAGAAAAGGCTATATCAATGGTACTTATGGGTGCATGCGACTTACACTACATATATGTGGGTGTATGCACACACAAACACACCATACTATATTCTTTTAAAAACCAAAATATATAACAAGTACGGTCGCTCATATATTCTCTTGATCCATTCTAGAGTGTCCCTCTTACTCTATCCTTGATGGATCGGGTATCTACTTAGAATTAAGTGAGTTGACCTAAGTTGAATCATTTCACCTAAGCTCTAATACCAAGTGTAATGACCGCTCTACACTTTCGGCATCGAACACACCTACATAGTGCATTGAAACGATGTCTGGCCAATGTAGGATAATTGTTAGGGTGGTAAAGTAAATAAAATGACACAAAACCTATCATATATCTTATAGCGCACCGAATAAAATATAATATCAACATAGACATAAAACAAGCAAGGCAGAAATACAACTAAACGAATCACCATAGACAAGAGTATAGATTCAATAAATTATACAACCCAGAAAATAAGTTCACGTAGCTGATAAATAAATCCAAATATCTGTCTTTAAATAAAATCAATAAAACACTGTCATAGCTCCATAGTGTTTCACAGCGAAAATAGTGAAAGCTCCATAAATATAATATATATGAAAGCGTAGCCTCCTACTAGTCTGTCGCACCACATTACTTGGTATATCACACATGCTATATAGTCCACTCATTTAAGAGTAACTGAGATAAGAAGAAAAATGCATAAAGCCTTGATTCGGATAATAGTTTGGTGTAAGTGATAAACAATCTGAAAATACTATCAAAACCTATATAGTGAGGGACATATGGTACGAAGAATCATACATGTCATGTCCTTGTATTTAAAAATTTAAAACATAATAGCATATGCTAACATAATATCATTATCACAAGGGTATACTACATCCTAAGTACAATTCAGATGTCTAGGTATCCAAGTCCTCAATAACTACGTCATGTGACATCCCTAGGGTGATAGGAAAAATAGCAAACACAGAATCCATCAAACAATCCACACATTATGAGTGCTTTGGGCATAAGATAACTTGAATGGAACCCACATAACCAAAGACAAATGGAAAAGTCTCTTTTTCCCAGTACTCAAATCCACGTTACTACGTATGGACAGGAACTAGACCGCCGACATAAGGTATAGGGTAATCTACCGTCAGAAGGATATGAATGCCATCATAATATGGGTGTACATCCCCACATAACCCTTCTTCACGAGTACTCTTATAAAACTTCGAATATCAAGAACCTCTTCACACACATCCATAAACCCATCATCGTTATATCTGATTGTATTTATACATAGTAGAACACATTATCAACCTGCTCATGTGCTCTCTTCTTTGAACTCACCCTTCGGGATCATTATCACTACTCCCATTACTGAGTTGTCATTATTGGAACACTTCTATAAGTCATAGAATCCTAATCTCAAAGTTCCGATGTCCTCATGTAAGAGCGTAACATCATCGTCCTATCCTCTATCACCATCCTTCATCGTGCCACAACATCGAAATCTGATGTCGAACGAACGAACGAATGCATGTAGCACGATCTCCAAGGCATTATCATCATCTCTAGGAAGTTTGACGGTAATTGGTACTCTTCCAACCATGTTAGTTTCGACATGATTAGACATGTCGGTCCCGACATAATTTATGTAGCCAAATATGACTAAGTACTTCTTTTCTGATTTGGGTTTGAAATTTTGTTCCCATTTCCTCGAAATAATTTCCAAATTAGCTCGGATCCTAATGTTGGTGCCGATCACTTTCCAGCCTAGCAATGCAATGAAGTTGGACTGTCATGTTGATCTGAATGAATTAGTCTTCCCACTAAGGTCAATCGTTGCTTACCAAGCGAGTAAGCAACAATTTACAAATTCTATCTCGATAAGACAAGTATTTTCTATTAATATGAAATTCATAAATTAAAATAAAGTAATTATTTGGGATAGGGGTTTACCATTATTCTTTTTCTTATATGTGTTCCTAAGTGTAACAACCTGCATATTTTACGATTATATATTTAAATGTTTTATTAAATATAGCATCGTTAATTTAATTAAAGTTTGAAATGTGACGTTTTGTAAATAGTCGAATCTGGACTCGAGACCACTTTCATTGAGTTCAAATCGATGTTTACAACTTGTTTAAGTATAAACATTGTTGTATTTGGAGTTGATTAGGATTTTGGTATTTTCTTTTGGGCTTTGGGTTGTGTTCTAGCCCATTAACCCAAAAAGTTAACCTAAACTCTTCTACCAATACTCCCAACTCCTTTTCCCTTCTTTCATTCCATTAATAATTTTCTAACACTCTCAAGCTAAAAGAAAAATGGAGGAAAAGAGGGGAAACTAAAATTCCTAAGCTCTAGATTCTTAGGAAATTCAAATTCAAGATATAAAATCAAAGAGAAGCTAGGTAAGCATCCTCTTCATCTTCTCCATCTCAATTCCACTTAAATTCTTGATTTTTCCAGTAATCTAACTTAGGAAAATCTTTGCATGTAATAATAGATTGAACATTTAGAGGTGTAGTAGAATAGGAATCAATCTTAGCTTGTTCAAGAGCCTATCTTTGCTATTTTTGGGTTTAAAGGCGAGTTATAAAACTCACATCTATGTCTATAGCTTTGATTGTTGTTAGGTATGAATTCCTAACATCTATTTCTTACTCAATTGCTTTTGAATAGAACTGGTTTGGTGAATTTTTCTAATTTTTATATTTTGAAGTCAAAATTTATGAAAACCCTAGTATGGGTGTTTACACACGCTGTTTTGGGTGAATTGAAGAGCCTTTAAGCTGGGTTATAGTTTGGTATAAACCCCGAGTCAAAGTTGCTCATTCAATCGCTTTAGAATCTGAGAAGTCATGTAGATTTGCCCATTTAAGGCTTTGCAAATTCTATCCCACTATAGGTGGCAGATGTCTGTGGATTATCCACAGACGTCTTTGACCTTAGGGTTACAATTTTCTGAAATAGGGGACAGACGTCTATGGATTTCCCATGGATGTCTGTGGCTGTTAAATTCTGAAATTTGGCTTATTTTTAGGAGGATTTCCAATATATCAATTTTTGATTATCCAAATAGTTATTATCATTCAATATCAACTTTGATGATCTATTTCTAGATTTTTGGTGTTTCCATTCAATGGATTGATATCGATTTCCATGGTTTTAATTCACGTCATTGAAATGTGGATTTTTGTGATATATTGTTTTTACAATTGTCTCCATGATTTGTCACCTTTAAATACAAATGTTTTATACTAGTAGTAAATACTAAAAATCTTTCACAAAAATGATTCCATATCTACTTTTAATACAATGCTCAATTTTAAAACTGTTTTCCAATCTGCTAGTAAATATAAACCTTTACCTCATTCTTATGAGAAATCCATTTAAACGACGTAGAAAAACAAGTGGTATGTACTTTGTCGGTTAATTCTTGGACTTGTTCGATTGAAAACTTATGACAATTTTCGAGTGAAAATCTACAATTTGTTTGTAAATATTTAAGTCAAGCCAGTGGTTATGGGACATGAAGCCAAACTCATTTATTTAATAGCTTAGTGTAATTTATACTTATTAATCAATGATAATCATTTTATGATTTAGACTTGCGACGTGCAATGTCTCTTTGTCTGCATAGGGGACTGTACCCCATTTTGTGGAGCTTCGGCTCAATTTTTTGGGGTAGCAACTCATGGTCTTTTGACTGTATGTGGTGCTTCGGCTCATTTGTCCGCCAAGGGGGACTAAGTTCTATGGAGCTTCAGCTCATTTTTATGGGTTAGCGACCTATGGGATAACATCCCGTTTGTGATACACGTGTTGGTGAGTTTTCATGCTCCCGTTTATGATAGGCCTCCCTATTTGTGCTTTCTGGATTTCCAAATATTTATTTTTGGATTTTGTGTTTCACCAATTTTTGTGATTTGCATTGATAAGCTTTACCAATATTTGTGATTTGGTGAATAAAATTAAAGAATATGATATTCTTTATGGGTGTTTGAGAAAACTTGAGATTTTGTATGATTTTTATTGTTATCATATATATATATATTTGTCATATATCTTTTCCTATCTCATCTTACATGATAATTATAGCTAGACTGATCTGCTTATTATTTTTCTTTTCAAATAATACTCGGGTCAGACCGAGGTGTTTCAGGTGCTTCCGCTTGACTTCTTAGCATTGACTATCTTCTGTCTTTCAGCTGACTACTTTAGCTTAGTAGTTATATTGTTTTTCATGTATATGTGATAGAGACACTTTGATGTAGTCATATTCTTTTGTGTAGTACATGTACCTATTCTTTTAGGATGCAGTGGATCTTGTTTGACCACTACTATGATGTTCACTTCTATGTATTATATTCATATCTGTTTCTGCCTTAGTGATATGATTATATGTGCCTGGTTTTATGTTATGATTATTTTATATTGTTTTCGAGGGGTTTTTAGCCACTGTGTAGTAGCTTTGAGTTTGTATTGAATATGTCAGGTTTCCTCTTGAAATGAAATGTGTGATATCATATCCGACATATCGGTACTCGCTCAAAGCAATTATACAGTTGGTTTCTCCTCAGCAGCCTTATTCTTCATGATAATCGATAGCATTACCCAGCAGTTTCCTTAGTTAGTGAGAGTATAGAGGTAGGGCATCATAGCATGGTATCAGATCTAAACTTCGGAACAATATAGAATATTACAATGAGGATCATTGTCTTAATTCTCTCTTAGGAATCATGCCTTAGGATTTAATTCAAGTCTTAGGATTCGTCATGTCCTATCTTATTTTATGATGCCTTGTTTTATCAATCAAGCTTATTGAATTCATTCTGAGAATAATCTTTTTCCTCTTGTTTCTTTTTGTTTAAGAAGAGAAATGGTTAAAGCAGGTCGTCCTAGCACTGGTCAATCCAGTGGTCCCCCTTAGGATTGCATATTCATGTCTTCTCAATATCTTTTGGATCTTGTAAAAGAATGCCTATGCTACCGGTTCCATTCCTGAGCCTAATCATCCTAAATATGGGTTTTCACGCTTGTGCAGTGATTACACATATTTGGGTGGAAGCCATTCAAAGGTTCTGAAAGCGTTATATAAGTCGAAGATTGGCTTAGAACATGCGATCACATCTTTTCTCGCATGAATCTTTTGAATTTACATCAAGTCCAAGTGGCTTCTAGCATGCTCTAGGAGAGAGCATTAGATTGATACGAGCTTTTATTTTCAGAAATTGTTGAAGTGGATCTTACTTGGGAGTAATTCCAAGAAAGGTTCGAGTTAAAGTTTGTGCTCGAAGCAGAAAAGGTAACTTTAGCTCGACGCATCATTGATCTCATTCGGGGTGAATCTTCTGTGACAGATCATGTCGCATCTTTAGAATCTCTCTCTAAATACGGGGTCGAGTATATTAATACCTCATTGAAGAAGAATAAAAGGTTTATCTATATTCTGAATAAAAATGTCAAAAGGCTTTATTATGAAACTAGAAGTGCCTTTCGATCAGCTTATAGACATCGCTCTTTGACTTGAAGAGGCCGATAAAGAAAGTGATGGTGATGTTGGGGGTGACAAAAAGAACATCAACAACAATAAGAAGAGGCATCCTAATAATAAGTGTCCAAGGTCCCTTACTCGTCGCTATTGCAAAATTTCTGTTCATCCTATATCATTATATCCCAAACTTCAAAACAAGAAAAGGGAAATCTAAATGTAGTGCAAGCTTCTAGTAATCCTTCTCTTGGTCAAGGTATTTCTCATTCTGTCCTTGGTGGCATTATTATGTTTCGTGATCATCCTATTCGAATTCTTATTGATACAGGTGCATCTCAACCTTTTATATCAGAAGAACTTGTGGATACTTTGTCTTTAAATGTTGTGGGCTTGATGTCTTCACTGAAAATTGCAAATCCGGGTGGTGGATCCGCAATGCTTAGTTTATTTTGTAAGGATGTTGAGATTATTTTATGTGATTATATTTTTTGTGTCAATTTGCATGTCATGCATTATTTAGGTTTTGGAATGATATTGGGAATGGATTGGCTTAATCGTTACAAAGCCCACATCCTATGTCCCGAGAGGACTATCCATCTTCAACATCCCCAATCTATTAAGCAGATTTCTATTGTTCTTAATGATCTGATTCCAATTCGGTGGCATCCTTATATTATCTAAACCTACATGATGATGAGGAAGATTTCATTTCCCTCATTCATGTTGTTCGTGAATTTTTCGATATCTTTGAGCCTGTTTTAGGATTACCACCTAAGCGAGCAATTAAGTTCAGAATTAATCCAATCCCTAGAGCTCTACCTATCACTCGTCCTTCTTATCGTATGTCCAATAAGAAAAATATAAAGATTTGTAAAAAATTATCCGAATTGGAAGCAAAACAGTTCATTCGTTCTAGTTCCGCTCCTTGGGGAGCTTCATCTATCTTTGTGAAGAAATCTGATGGTACACACACTTTGCATTGACTACCACAATCTTTATGATCTTACCATTAAGAATAAATATCCCTTACCGCGAATTGATGGTCTATGCGATCAACTTTGCGGTGCTAGTGTCTTTCACAGTTAGTCTTAGCAACCGGTTTCCATCATCTTCGAATTGCAGAGAATAGTATTCCTTTGACATCATTCCGTACTCGTTATGTATCTTATGAATGGCTTGTTATGCCATTTGGTTCAACAAATGCTCCAGCTATTTTCATTGAGCTTGTGAATCGAATTTTCAAAGACTTCCTTGGTCGATTTGTTCTTATCTTTATTGATGATATTCTTGTTTATTCTAAAACTGAGTAAGAGCATGAAAAACATCTTCAAATTGTGTTGGAAACTCTTAGGAGTAATTAATTCGAAGTAAAATTTTCTAATTGCCATTTTTGGCAATCTCGTTTGAAATTTTTAGGACATATTATTTCTAAATTCGGAATTTCCGTGGATCGTGTGAAGATTGAGGCGATTCAAAACAGGAAAAGACCGGAGAGTGCAACAAAATTCATAGTTTTCTTGGATTAGCGGGCTATTACCGTCGATTCATAAAAGACTTTTCTAAAATTTCCTTACCACTTACTAGTTTTACAAAAAAGGGAGTCAAGTACATTTGTCCAAATAAATGTGAAGCTGCTTTTCAGAAATTAAAAGAACTCCTTTTCGATGCTCCTATTCTTGAGATTCTCGAAGGTAACCAAGACTTGATTGTTTATACCGATGCTAGTCATATTGGTTTGGAAGCCTTTCTCATGAAAAGGGAACATGTTATCGCTTATGCTTCTAGGAAGTTAAAGCCTATCGAGACTAGATATGCCACTCATGATTTAAAGCTCGCAGCTATTGTCTTCGCTCTTAGAATTTGGCGTCATTACATTTTAGGAGAGAAATTTGTTCTCTACACCGACCTTAAATCTTTAAAGTATTTATTCACTCAAAAGGAATTTAATTTGCATCGACAATGTTGGCTCGAATTCCTTGCATCTTATGATCTTGATATTCTTTATACTCCCGAAAAGGGAAATCATGTTGCCGATGCCCTTAGTCGTAAGCAAGAAGCGGTTGTTTCCATGATGATATCTGAATGGAATGATCTTGAGACTTTATCTAGTTGTGAGATTCGAGATCGTGAATCCGATTCATGTTTATCTCTTGTTTTATGTAGCCTTGAGGCTTATCCTTCTCTTTTAGACCGCATCCTTAAAGCTCAAAAGCATGACTCTGAATTGGCTCATCTTAGCCAAAGTTGTAAAGATAATAATAATAATGGTTTGAAAGACTTTGAAATTGATGCTCGTGGAGGCATTTGAAAATTTGGTAGACTTATTATGCCAAATATTAGGGTCCCCATAAAGACATTTTAGAAGATTGTCATCGTTCAAAATTTACCATTCATCCCGGTATTAGTAAAATGTAAGCGGACATGAAGTTACTTTAGTATTGGGATGGAATGGAATCTGATATTGCTAACTTTACTAAGCGTTGCATGACTTGCCAACTCGTAAAGGTCAAGCTTCAGAGGCCCGGTGGTCTATTGCAACCTTTAGACATTCCCATATGGAAGTGGGATCAAGTTTCTATGGACATTATTAATGGCCTTCCCCGTTGTCGTTCAGGTCATGATAGTTATGGGTGATTGTTGATAGTCTTATAAAAACCACCTATTTTCTTCCCGTTCGGCCCAGCCGAACCGTACCTCTTTTGGCTAAAACTCTATGTTAAATAAATTATTAAATTGCATGGAGTTCCTACATCTATTATTAGCGATCGTGATCCATTATTTACTAGTGGATTTTGGAAGGTCTTCAAAAAGCTTTGGGAACGAAGCTAAATTTAGCACCGCTTATCATCCGTGGCACGATCGACAAACGGAGCATGTTAATCAAACTCTTGAAGATCTCCTTCGCGCGTGTGTTCTTGATTTTGGTGGAAGTTAGGAAGATTATATTCCTCTTGTGGAGTTTTATTACAATAACACCTTCCAATCTAGTATTGGTATGGCACCTTTTGATGCACTCTATGGAAGGCTATGCCGATCTCCTTTGTGTTGGCTTGGAACTGGTCAGAAGCTAGTTTTAGGTCCAGATTTTATTCGTGAAGCCATGAAAAAGATTGACCTTATTTTTCATAGGATGAAAGAAGCTCAGAGTAGACAAAAATCCTATGCCGATAACCGAAGGAATTTGGAATTTTCTAGGGGAGATTTGGTATTCATTTTTGTTTCACCTATGAAGGGTGTAGTGTATTTCAGTCGATCGAGAAAATTAGCATCTCGATATATTGATCCATTTCCCATCACCGAAAGCATTGGTTCCGTAGCTTATCGCCTTTCGTTACTTTCTTAATTTTCCGCTATTCCTGACGTATTTCACGTTTCTCAGCTACGGAAATACCTTAGAGATTCCAATTCTATTCTTGAGCCTAATGTTTGAAGAAATTGAGGTTTCACTTAATTTGACTTATGAGCAACGTCCAATTCGCACCATTGCCATGGAGGTTAAATGCCATCATAATAAAGACGTTCCGCTTGTGAAAGTTCAATGGTCCGCAAATTCTAAGGATTGTTCTTGGGAATCCGGATAACTTATCAACCACACACATCCTGATTTACTCTCTCATGCTCCCTAAGGTGAACTTCTCATTTCAATTTTTCCTTTTTGTGATTGTCATGTTATAGAATGGTTGCTACTCTTTATTTCCTTCTTAAATATTGCGAGGATGCAATTTCTTTAAGGAGGGGAGTCTCTTGCAACCCGCATATTTTACGATTGTATATTTGTGATAACTCGGATTTTTAACATCTGATAAATGGGTAATTAACTGTTTTAATCAATTGAACAGATAAAATTCTGATAATAATAGATATCTAAATGTGTAAATGAATTTGAAAATATAATAAAAATTGAATTATAAATATCTGGAAAAATATCGGTAATCTCCTAATATAATTACTTAAAATTTATATATTGAATTTGTGTTTGTTCAATATATATGTATATTTTTGAGTTAATTTAAAACTTGAATTAGTATTGATTTATATTTAAATAATGGATTGTAATTCAAATTTGAATTTGAAACTTGAATTTAAAATTTATCAATATTTTGTTAAGGGAAAAATATGAATGAAAATTTGACAACACATATAAATATTATTCATAAATTAAAATGACGTAGGGGTTTAAAACATAATTTATAAATTAGATATAAAAATGGGACAAGGATTTAAACGCCAAAATACAAACTTATGACAAATGTTTAATGAGTAAAATTTAGATCACAAGTGTAGGCTAAAGGAAATAGGTAATAAACAAGTGTAGCTAGTATTAACAAATGGCTATATACAATTCTCTCAAATTTTCTCATCTCTTCTCTGATCTTCATTTATCAAACCTGGAAAAAAAATAGAAACAAAAATCTGTTTTAAAATCAAAACCAAAGACATTCAACCTAGAAATTTAAAACCAGGAAATCATAATCCTGTAAAATAGAGGAGATCGGGATCTAGCAAGGGTAGACTCGAATCAAAATATATCAAGCAAACTAACAAGTTCGAAGATTCAACATCAAATGGAACTTGAAGCAAAGATCATCACAACAAGATCAAATTCAACATTCAGTTCTTAACCCAGGACAACGCAAATCAAATTAGTACAGAACAAATTCCAGATTTTAAGCAAAAGTTTCTCTGTTTAGCATGTGCAGCTGAGCAATCTTATACTAAAATATAGTTTGAATCTGGTGCATGTGATATATTTATATGGATATGATAAAATATGTATGCATGCATAATTCTTTTCTGAAATATGATGTAATCTGCCCTGTATATATATAAGAATGTATAGGACTGTGTTTAAATCTTGTCTCTGTTATAATCAGAGCCTTAAAATTCAAACAAAATTCCAATCTTCCATTAGCAATCAATTTGGACTTTGATTTCTGAGTAGAAAATGTTTTAAAATAAGGTAACACCATTTATAAAATGATTTCGAATTTAAATAATTGAGAATTTATCTCTAAAACAAAGGATTACAGTGAAACTTTGAAATTTGGAGCAAAATCAAACATCTTGATTTTAGGTTTGGAATCCGAAATCAGGTTTGTAGTTGTAAATCATGAATTTTAATATAGATTTCATGATTTTTAGAAGTGTAATTTTCGGAAAATCTGGGATTGTTTTATTTTGGGAATATCGACGATTTCCATCGATCGGCGACGTATGGAAGTTTGATTTCTGTTGTCAGAGGAAGCTTGTTCAGGGGTGATCTCTGTAAAATTGGAGAGGCGATTTATCTATGGCTATGGTGATCAGGCCATGGCGAAATAGGTTTTGGTGTCCGGTTTGTGTTGAGATAGATGTCGAGCTTCGACGACTTGGGCGTATCGGAATGGATCGTGTGGGATGGGATCGCGGCATGGTGTCGAGAAGCTACTTTGGAAGGGGTGCCGAGGATTCCAATCGATGAGATTGTCGTCAGCGAGTAGAATGGGTTGATCATGTTCAGTCCTAGTTTGATAAGATTGCCAATTTTCAAATGGTTGATGGAATTCTTGTACCGGAGCACCGAGATGGACGACGAAGTCATTGTCGACTTATTGAAGGCCGGAAAGTTGATCGAAGGCCTGTGGAATCGATATGCATGTGCACAGTGCATAGTGTTGTACTTGGTTTTGTCGAAGCTTTGGGAAGAAGCGTAGGACTCGGGACAAACTCGAGGGATTTAGTGGATTACTCGAAGTAGCAGCTTTTCGTAGGGTCTTGGGAAGGTTGAGGGGCTAGCGCGAGAATCTTGTTTAAAGGCTCGGGTTGGTTTTTATTTTAGCGGTAGGTTTAGTAAGTTCAATTTTTTTTAAAAAGAAACAAAAGCAGATCTATTTTAACAAGTTGTCAAAATGAATGATAATCAAATTTTACGATGTCTAAATTGAATATAATTTCAAGATTTAAAGTGTTTAGATTGTTTTAAAGTAAATTATATTTTCAAATATATAGATTTCTAAATGGTTTCTAATAAAGTTTAATGATGCAAATAAGTAGTTAAAATAATTAAAGAATTTATCTTAAATTAGTAAGGTTGAGATTTATTAAAAGTAATAAATTTGTGAAATATATTAAAAGCTAAATTACTTATTGTAATTAAGAATAATTTCTTAATGAGGTAATTAGTGAAGAGTTAATGAATGTTTTAAGGGAAGAATCATTAACTAGTGATTAAGTGATAATTAATTAATTAATTGATGAAATTAATTTAAGTTAATTAATTAGTTAATTAAATTTAAGATAATCACTTAATGTAGCTGATTAAGTATAACTACTTAGTAAAGTAACTAATAGATAATTACTTAATGTACTTATAGAGTAATTATTTAGGGTAAGTAATTAAATGGTAATTACTGGAAGTAATTAAATAAAAGAAAATTTCTTAAATAAGTAATTAGAAGACAATTAGTTAATGGAAAATAATTAAGAATTAATTACTTAGTGTAATCAATAAAGAGATTGATAAATTAAGGAAATTAATTAAGGATGAGTTAATTAATGAGTGCGAATTAGTTAAAGGATAATTAATCAATGTAAGTAATTATCGGATGATTAATTTGGGTAATAAATCAAGATGGTAATTAAAGGTTAATTAATGTGATGGGTTGAGAATAATTAATTTGTGTAATTAATTAAAGAGAAATTACTTAATGTAATTAAAGAATGATTAATCAAGAATGACTAATCAAGATAAATAATTAAGGGATGATCAATTAATTGAATAAAATTAATTAATGTTAAATAAGCAAGATTTATAAAGTATTTAATTTAATTCATTGGAAGTTAATTAAATTAATTAGAAATGGTAAGACTAATTTATCTTGATTAGGAATGATTGAATAATATTGTATGCCTTCGATCGATTGATATCTTGGGTATGTATTAGAGATGCTATGTGATGTAATATGATTGGATTTAAACTGAGAAAACGTAGTCATTTATTGATGATGAATTAATGCATATAGATGACACCCTGCATTTAAAGTTTGAATTAAGTTTCACTTGAATAATTTGAGATAAGATGGTATTGAATTCGGAGAGACTGGAGCCGGGTATTAGTAAATACCCGAAACCACTTCGATTTATAATCCTCTATATATTCCTTATGGATTTAATATGTGAAATCAATAGGCTGGAAATGGAATGATTTAAGAAATAGGACCCATTAAACTATGTAGAGGTACATACATATTGATGCGTGAAAGTGTTGACTATAATAAATTGAGAACTCGTAGTGAAGTACAAGTTACCCCTGGGTTTAAATAAGTTTTATATTGTTGAATAGTATGTTAGATGGGTTTACTCATGCTGGTTTCTAGTCGGACCCGGATGTTACTTTGATGTAATGCTCGGGTCAGACCGTGTATTACAGATTTTCAAGTAAGGACGTTTTGGAGCTCAGGAGGCGAGGTGGAGAGCAGGAACGTATGGAGAGTTACTGCTGTGATATATTATAGTATCTAAAACAGATTGATTTATCTGTCCTGTGCTTGTAAATATGTTGTATCTCTAATATATATTAAAGTGTAATTTGACAAGTGCAGTTTTCCTTTGTATAACTATTATTTTTGTGATATTATATTTTGATCCGCTGTGAATGTGAGGTTTCTTTGTATTGTTCCTGTTTCTTCTTCTTTCTCTTTCTTTTTCACTTCTAACTATCGGGAATTTTTGGGATCGAAATTTCCGGGTCGTTACATTTGGTATCAGAGCAGAAGGTTAAGCGAGAACCTTGGCTCTGGTGGGATTACTCATTAAGTATAGGGTAAGTGGTACCCTAGAATGAGTTGAGTGTATATATATATATATGAGAGAGCGTACTTGTTATTTTCTTATACAAAGATTTAAATGATTTTATATAAGATTACATTTTGATATATAAAGCAATGTTTCTTTCCAATAAACATTAAGATAATTGGTTGTTAAATTATTGGAATTAAATTAAATGTTAATAGAAATACAACCAAATTGAAATTAAATAAAGATAAGTTTGAAATGGATTCAAAATGAAATTAAATCTTGATGTTGGGGAATAATTTCAAAATAAGATTTATTAGAATTGGTTTCAAACCAGAGAAATAGAATGGTTATTGTGTTTAACAATGAGATAATTGTTTTCCAATAAACAATAATGTTTTAAGGAAGTAACCATTTAAAGAGAGTAACTTGTAAATTTGAAGGATGTAAATTAAAGTGGGTTTCAAATTGTTAAGTTCTGAATTCTAAATTTAAACATTTGAATTGGTTTCAAAATTTTAAAGGAAATAATATTATTCAGATTATTTTGAATGTAATCTTATTCTAGAATAAGAAGTTGATCTAAGTTGTGAAGTTTGAATCTTAAGATTTAAAAACATTTGAAATTTGTTTTCAAATTATTAGAAGGAATAATAAATAAGTATTATTTGAATAAAAAGGGACTTATTACAAACAATGGGTTGTTTGAAGATTGGACTTGAATTTAAATAAAGGGTGGTTTAAATTTTAAAGTATAGCCTGGTTGGTTAAATACATATGTATGGATATGCATAATAACAAAGATGGTTTAAAATAAACTCTAAATATTGAGTTTTAAAATCTGGAATGAGATATGATACCCAAAGTGATAAGTTTTTGAACTTAATGAGTGGGAAGATTATTTATGAGAAGTTCAAAATTTGAAATGGAAAATTCAAATTGGGTGAGGTTGACTAGATTAAGTGAATTGAGTTTAACTTGGGGGGAAAGTTAAATAAATAAGTTGGAATGATCAACCTGATTTGGAAATTTCAAGATGAAATTGGGATTTAACTTGGAGAGTTAAATGGTTGATTTGAATTAGGAAGTTTGAGTGATCTCAAAATGGGTTTGAGATCCGAAAATTGAAAATGAATGGATGTTTTAAAATAAATTAGATGATATCATCCTATTGTTACTAATAAACTTTAAATTGTGAATTAGATTTGTTTAATTAAATGAGAAGTGAAGTGTGGTAATATATCCATTATAGAGATAAATAAAATTTAACTTAAACTTAAAATTATGATATGGAATTCCTTTGAACTTAAGATTTGAATGTTAAGAAATAAATTTTGTAAATTAAAATTGTTTGAAACTCTTACTTGAACCTTGTAATGAGTTAAAGTAAAGATAAAATGGAATTTTGAAATTTTGACTTAGAAATTAAAATTGTTTAAAAGATTTTAATAAAGGTAAACTTGGTTTAAAGGGTTAAACCAACCTTAGTGAATTTAAGTCGAATTTATATAATTCGAAATGGTTTAAATTTGAGATTGAAATTGATTCTGACTTGAATTAATTGGACTTGAAATTGAAGATGAATAAGTTTAAAATTCAAATGGAAATTTGAATTAGATTGATTTGAATAATTTAGAATTGTAATTAAAGTTGAATAGTTTTAAATTCAAATGGAATTTGAATTGAATTTGGGAGGAAATCAAGAATAATTCAACTTGATTTGGAAATGGAGTTTGAAATGGGGGTAGAGTCAATTTCAATGGAAATTGAAGTTATTTAAATTGGAATTGGGTCAATTTAAATGGAAGAGGAAGTCTAAATTGAATTTATGAGAATGGAGATTGGAAAGTAAGCAATTTTGACTCTGGACTATTTTTAATATAAATTGTTTTAATATAAACCTAATTTTCCACGCTATTCATTATATATACAACCTTTCTTTTAAAAGCCAAATTATCTTATACTTGTTTTACAATTATTTTTGAAACTATTTAACAATTTTCCAACTGTTTTATAAACTAATTACTATATTCCAACTATTTTACAAAACTAATTATTATCTTACTATTATTTTGCAATTATCTAAAATTTCTATAATTATTTTTACTATTTTCTAACTATTTTACACTTATTTTACAAACTAGTGATTATTTTCCAACTACTTATCTATTTTTAAATTTTTCAAGCTACTTTCTAAATAAACTGGTCGGAGTTCAAACTGTTATTGGTTAAATATCCAATCGAGATAAAAAAATAGAGGTGATAATTCAAATGGATTAAGGCAAATGTGAGTAAGTGAATGAAAATCAAAGTGAATGTGAATAGAAATGGAATTGATTTGGCTAATAACCAATAAAGATAAATACGTAGGGTGTACGTATGTTATTCTATTCGCATAATGATTTGGTCCAAATTCGAGCACTGAATTTCGAGATAGTATGTCGATCCGAGTTGGGATTTTTCACTCGATTTTCGACGGCGAATCTGGATATGGATTGTTGATTAGTTCTGGATATTCTCTATCATAGTCATGACTATGCAAGGAGAATGACGGTTTCTGATCAAGAAATCAGATCTGTGTCCGCACTAGGAAGTCGGGTGGACGATACTAGTTCGGAAGTGAAATTGTGTGGTCGAGTGAGCGATCAGATTGGTATAGCATACGGATGATATGTGTACACCGTACGGATTTGAATGAAAATTATATTGAAAAGAGTAATCAAAATTTGAATATTTGATTTTGAGTAAACAAAGTTAAATATATTTGTTTTATAAAATGAAACTCCCCTTATTGAATCTATTGCCAGAAGAAAAGGATTTTGAAGGTATTTTGAAGTATAAAAGGAGTTTTATAGAAATTTGAAATGATACAAAGTTTTAAAAGTTATATATATCTGTGTGTGTGTGTGTGTGTGTGTGTGTGTGTGTGTGTGTGTGTGTGTGTGTGTGTGTGTGTGTGTGTGTGTGTATAGAGGATCTTATGAGGATTTTGGAAAAAGTTTTGGGAACCTTTGGATTTGGAAAGGCTTTTGATTTTTGGATAAAATCAATATGAGAATTTGAAAAGCCTAGTTTGGGAATTATCGATTTTGGAATAATCGATTTTGTGTAAAGGAGCTTTGTATGAGATCATACTAGGTGTATGATTTGAAGATATTATATGTGTATAGTATAAAATGTTTTGATGATGGCTCTGGGGGAAAAGGCGCTCTCTTGAAATGAACTTCTCAGGAGTGCCACCGGGTGGTGCTGCCTTGAGCCCAAGGGGGGGTTCTAAAGTTGATCCTGTGAGGAGTCCAGACAAAACTAGTTCTTGAGGATTATGAGTAGAGTATACCATAGCGAAAGTCGTGTGTGCCTCTAAGAGCCAACAGTCTGCGTTTGATTTTATATCGGCAGACTGCGACCTATGGTAACATAGCGAAAGTCGTGTGTGCTGCTGAGAGCCAACAGTCTGTGTTTGATTTTATATCGGTAGACTGCGACCTATGGTAATATAGCAAAAGTCGTGTGTTCCGCTGAGAACCAACAGTCTGCGTTTGATTTTATATCGGTAGACCGCGACCTATGTAGGAGTGGAGAAGTTTCATTTTGACAGCGAAAATCAAAGGCCGCAGAGAGCCTGCAGTTACATGGACTTTTGCTGTGATGGCAATGTAACCTTGGAATGTAACCGCGATCTATCGTGGATTCCATGGCGTAATAGAGAGGCCGCGGAGAGCCTGCAGTTACATGGACTTTTGCTGCGATGGCAACGTAACCCTGGAATGTAACTGGGACCATGGATGGGGGTGATGATTTCCAGAGCATTCTCACCAAAGATATTCCTCTACTTTCAAAAATATTTTCTATGTTTTCAATAAAATTATTTTTCAAAGTATTTTCACTGGGTGTTGAAAATGGGTCTGCTAAGTACTTATAGATTTTCAGTCCTACGCCTGATCAACGTATGACCGAATTTCTGTGAGAACGAGGATGGACTTATTGAGACATCGAGTTATAAAAAGTATTTTTATAAAAACTATTTTGTAATATTATGTATATTTTAAAAAGTGTTTAAAAAAGTGATCAAAGAATAATTTTTCTGATAAAAGCATTTTAATAAAATTTTGGCTTCGTTCCTTTTCAAGGACGAAAAGATTCTAAGGGGGGAGGAATGTGATAACCCGAATTTTGGACATCTGATAAATGGGTAATTAACTGTTTTAATAAATTGAACAGATAAAATTCTAATAATAATAGATATCTAGATGTGTAATGAATTTGAAAATATAATAAAAATTGATAAATATCTGGATAAATATTGGTAATCTCCTAATATAATTACTTAAAATTTATATATTGAATTTGTTTTTGTTCAATATATATATATATATATTTGAGTTGATTTAAAACTTGACTTAGTATTGACTTATATTTAAATAAATGGATTGTAATTCAAATTGAATCTGAATTTGAAACTCAAATTTAAAATTTTATCAATATTTTGTTAAGGGAAAAATATGAATGAAAATTTGACAACACATATAAATATGATTCATAAATTAAAATGAGGTAGGGGTTTAAAACATAATTTATAAATTAGATATAAAAATGGGACAAGGATTTAAACACAAAAATATAAACTTATGACAAATGTTTAATGAGTAAAATTGAGATCACAAGTTTAGGCTAAAGGAAATAGGTAATAAACAAGTGTAGCTAGTATTAACAATTGGTTATGTACATTTCTCTCAAATTTTCTCATCTCTTCTCTGATCTTCATTTTTCAAACCTGAAAAAAAATAGAAACAAAAATCTATTTTAAAATCAAAACCAAAGATATTCAACCTAGAAATTTAAAACCAGGAAATCATAATCCTGTAAAATAGAGGAGATTAGGATCTAGTAAGGGTAGACTCGAATCAAAATATATCAAGCAAACTAACAAGTTCGAAGATTCAACATCAACTGGAACTTGAAGCAAAGATCACCACAACAAGATCAAATTCAACGTTCAGTTCTTAACCCAGGACACTGCAAATCAAATTAGTACAGAACAAATTCCATATTTTAAGCAAAAGTTTCTCTGTTTAGCATGTTCAGGTGAGGAATCTTATACTAAAATATAGTTTGAATCTGGTGCATGTGATAAATTTATATGGATATGATGAAATATGTCTGCATGCATAATTCTTTTCTGAAATATGATGTAATCTGCCCTGTATATATATAAGAATGTATAGGACTGTGTTTAAATCTTGTCTCTGTTATAATCAGAGCCTTAAAATTCAAACGAAATTCCTATCTTCCGTTAGAAATCAATTTGGACTTTTATTTATGAGTAGAAAATGTTTTAAAATAAGGTAACATCATTTATAAAATTATTTTGAATTTAAATAATTGAGAATTTATCTCTAAAACAAAGGATTACAGTGAAACTTTGAAATTTGGAGCAAAATCAAACATCTTGATTTTAGGTTTGGAATCCACAATCAGGTTTGTAGTTGTAAATCATGAATTTTAATATAGATTTCGTGATTTTTAGAAGTGTAATTTTCGAAAATCTTGGGATTGTTTGATTTTGGGAATATCGACGATTTCCATCGATTGGCGACGTGTGGACTTTTGATTTTTGTTGTTAGAGGAAGCTTGTTGATGGGTGATCTCTGTAAAATTGGAGAGGCGATTTATCTATGGCTATGGTGATCAAGCCACGGCGAAATAGGTTTTTGTGTCCAGTTTGTGTTGAGGTAGATGCCGAGCTTCGTTCGACGACTTGGGCGTATCGGAATGGATCGTGTGGGATGGGATCGCGGCATGGTTTCGAGAACTACTTTGGAAGGGGTGCCGAGGATTCCAGTCGACGAGGTTGTCGTCGGCGAGTAGAATGGGTTGATCATGTTCAGCACTAGTTTGATAAGATTGCCAATTTTCGAATGGTTGATGGAATTGTTGTACCGGAGCACCGATATGGATGGCGAAGTCATTGTCGACTTATTGAAGGCCGGAAAGTTGATCGGAGGCCTGCGGAATCGATATGCACGTGCACAGTGCATAGTGTTGTACCGGGTTTGGTCGAAGCTTTGGGAAGAAGCGTACGACTCGGGACAAACTCGAGGGATTTAGTGGGATTACTCAAAGTAGCAGCTTTTCGTAGGGTCTCAGGGAGGTTGAGGGGCTAGCTCGAGAATCTTGTTTAAGGGCTCGGGTTAGTTTTTATTTTAGCAGCAGATTTTGTAAGTTCAATTTTTTTTAAAAGAAATAAAAGCAGGTCTAATTTAACAAGTTGTCAAAATGAATGATAATCAAATTTTAACGATGTCTAAATTGAATATAATTTCAAGATTTAAAGTGTTTAGATTGTTTTAAAGTAAATTATATTTTCAAATATATAGATTTCTAAATGGTTTCTAGTAAAGTTTAATGATGCAAATAAGTAGTTAAAATAATTAAAGAATTTATCTTAAATTAGTAAGGTTGAGATTTATTAAGAGTAATAAATTTGTGAAATAAATTAAAAAGTAAATTACTTATTGTAATTAAGAATAATTTCTTAATGAGGTAATTAGTGAATGAATGTTTTAAGGGAAGAACCAATAACTAGTGATTAAGTGATAATTAATTAATTAATTAACGAAATTAGTTTAAGTTGATTAATTAGTTAATTAAATTTAAGATAATCACTTAATGTAGCTGATTAAGTATAACTACTTAGTAAAGTAATTGATAGATAATTACTTAATGTAATTAAAGAGTAAATATTTAGGGTAAGTAATTAAATGTTAATTACTGGAAGTAATTAAATAAAGGAAAATTTCTTAAATAAGTAATTAGAAGACAATTAGTTATAGAAAATAATTAAGAATTAATTACTTAGTGTAATCAATAAAGGGATTGATAAATTAAGGAAATTAATTAAGGATGAGTTAATTAATAAGTGTGAATTAGTTAAAGGATAATTAATCAATGTAAGTGATTATTGGATGATTAATTTGGGTAAAAAATCAAGATGGTAATTAAAGGTTAATTAATGTGATGGGTTGAGAATAATTAATTTGTGTAATTAATTAAAGAGAAATTACTTAATGTAATTAAAGAATGATTAATCAAGAATGATTAATCAAGATAAATAATTAATAGATGATCAATTAATTGAATAAAATTAATTAATGTTAAATAAGCAAGATTTATAAAGTATTTAATTTAATTCATTGGAACTTAATTAAATTAATTAGAAATGGTAAGACTAATTTATCTTGATTTGGAATGATTGAATAATATTGTATGCCTTAGATTGATTGATATCTTGGGTGTGTATTTGAGATGCTATGTGATGTAATATGATTGGATTTAAACTGAGAAAATGTAGTCATTCATTAATGAATTAATGCATATAGATAACACCATGTATTTAAAGTTTGAATTGAGTTTCACTTGAATAATTTGAGATAAGATGGTATTGAATCCGGAGAGACCGGAGTCGGGTATTAGTAAATACCCGAAACCACATCGACTTATAATCCTCTATAAATTCCTTATAGTTTAATATGTGAAATAAATAGGCTGGAAATGGAATGATTTAAGAAATTGGACCCTTTAAACTATGTAGAGGTACATAGATATTGATGTGTGAAAGTGTTGACTATAATAAATTGAGAACTCGTAGTGAACTACGAGTTACCCCTGGGTTTAAATAAGTTTATATTGTTGAATAGTATGTTAGATGGGTTTACTCACGCTGGTTTCCAGCCTGACCCGGGTGTTACTTTGATGTAATGCTCGGGTCAGACCGAGTATTACAGATTTTTAGGTAAGGACATTCTGGAGCTCAGGAAGCAAGCTGGGGAGCAGGAACGTATGGAGAGTTACTACTGTGATATATTATAGTATCTGAAACAGATTGATTTATCTGTCCAGTGCTTGTAAATATGTTGTATCTCTGATATATATTAAAGCGTAATTTGACAAGTACAGTTTTCCTTTGTATAACTATTATTTTTGTGATATTATATTTTGGTCCACTGCGAATGTGAGGTTTCTGTGTCTTGTTCCTGTTTCTTCTTCTTTCTCTTTCATTTTCTTTTCTAACTATCTGGAATTTTCGGGATCGAAATTTCTGGGTCGTTACAATATTAAAATGTTTTATTCAAGTATAGCATCGTTAATTTAATTAAAGTCCAAAATGTGTGTTTTTCTAAACAATGAGTTCGAATTCGAGACCACTTTCATTGAGTTCAAATCGACGTTTACAACTTGTTTAAGCATAACCATTGTTGTGTTTGGAGTTGATTAGGATTTTGGTATTTTCATTTAGGCTTTGGGTGGTGTTCTAGCCCGTTAACCCAACAAGTTAACCCAAACTCTTCTACCAATACCCCCAACTCTCTTCCCTTTCATCACTCCATTCATAATTTCCTAACACTCTCAAGCTAAAGGAAAAATGGGGAAACTAAAATTCCTAAGCTCTAGATTCTTAGGAAATTCAAATTCAAGTTATAAAATCAAAAAGAAGCTAGGTAAGCATCCTCTTCACCTTCTCCATCTCAATTCCTCTTCAATTCTTGATTTTTTCTATAACCTATCTTAGAAAAAATCTTTGCATGTAATAATAAATTGAAGATCTTTGTGGTGTATTAGAAGAGGAATCAATCTTAGCATGTTTTAGAGCACATCTTCGCTGTTTTTAGGTTTAAAGGTGAGTTCTTAAATTCACATCTATGCCTATAGCTTTGATTGTTGTTAGGTATGGATGCCTAACTTCTATTTCTTATTCAATTGCTTTTGAATTGAATTGGTTTGGTGAATTTTCCTACTTTTGGTATTTTGAACTCAAAATTTATGAAAATCCTAGTATGGGTGTTTACACATGTTGTTTTGGGTGAATTGAAGAGCCTTTAGGACTAGGTTGTCGCTTGGCATAAATCCCTAGTCGTAGTTGCTCACTCAATCATTTCCGAATCCAAGAAGTTGTGTAGATTTACCCATTTAAGGGCTTTGCAAATTCTGTCCCGCTACAGGTGATAGACGGCTGTGGATATCCACAGACTGTAACCTCAGGGTTAAAATTTTCGAAAACAGGGGCTGACGTTTGTGGATTTCCCGTATACGTCTGTGGCTGTTAATTTCAGATATTTGGCTTATTTTTATGTGGATTTTCGATATATCGATTTTTGATTATCCAAATAGTTATTATCATTCAATATCAACTTTGATGATCTCTTTTCTGGATTTTTGGTGTTTCCATTCGACGGATTTGATATCGATTTCCATGATTTTAATTCACGTCATTGAAATGTGGATTTTTGTGATAGATTGTTTTTACAATTGTTTCCGTAATTTGTCACCTTTAAATACAAAGGTTTTATACCCGTAGTAAATACTAAAATTCTTTCAAAAAAATGATTCCAACTCTACTTTTAATACAAGGCTCGATTTTAAAACTGTTTTCCAATCTACTAGTATATACAAACCTTTACATCATTCGTATGAGAAATCCAATTAAACTACTTAGCAAAACAAGTGGTATGAAATGCTTGCGTTTACTTTGTCGGTTAATTTTGGACTTGTTCGATTGAAATCTTATGACAATTTTCGAGTGGGAATCTACAATTTGTTCATTAATATTTAAGTTAAGCCAATGGTTATAGGACATGAAGCTAAAATCATTTATTTGCTAGCTTAATGTAATTTACACTTATTGATCAATGATGATCATTTGTGATTTAGACTTGCGATGTGCAATGTCTCTTTGTCCATGTGGGGGACTGTACCTCGTTTTGTGGAGCTTCAGCTCAATTTGGTGGGATAGCGACCCATGGTCTTTTGACCATTTGTGATGCTTCAACTCATATGTCCTCAAAGGGGACTATACCATGTTCTATGGAGCTACGGCTCATTTTTATGAGTTAGCGAAATATGGGATAGCATCCCGTTTGTGATACACGTGTTGGTGAGTTTTCATTCTCCCATTTGTGATAGGCCTCCTCCTTTGTGCTTTCTAGATTTCTAAATATTGATTTTTGGAATTTGTGTTTCACTAATTTGTGTGATTTGCATTGATAAGCTTTACCAATATTTACGATTTGGTGAATAAAATTAAAGTATATGATATTCATTTTAGGTGTTTGCGAAAACTTGAGATATTGAATGATTTTTATTGTTATCATATATATATTTGCCATATATCTTATTCTATCTTGTCTTACTTGATAATTCTAGCTAGACTGATCCATTTATTATTTTTCTTTTTAAATAATACTTGGGTTGGACCGAGGCATTTCAGGTGCTTCCACTTGACTTCTTAGCAAGGACTATCTTCTGACTTTTGGCTAACTACTTTAGCTTAGTAGTTTTTTTATCTTTCATGTATACGAGCTAGAGACTCTTTGATGTATTCATATTTTTTGTGTAGTACATATACCTATTCTTTTTGGATGTAGTGTATCTTGTATGACCACAACTATGATGTTCACTTCTATGTATTATATTCATATCTGTTTCCTCCTCGGTGATATGAATATCTGTGCCTGATTTTATGTTATGGTTATTTTATGTTGTTTCTGTAGGGCATTTAGCCTCTATGTTGTAACTTTGAGTTTGTATTGAATATGTAAGATTTCCTCTTAAAATTAAATGTGTGATATACTATCTGACATTTCTGTACTCGCACAAAGCAATTATATAGTTGGTCGCTCCTCGGAAACCTTCTTATACGTGCTAATCGACGGCATTACCCAGTAATGTCCTTGGTTAGTGAGAGTATAGAGGTGGGGCATCACAGTAAGGAAAGGAATTTGTCCATAATAGTGCAAAACGAAGGCCTAGATCCAAGTTGAAATTTTTTTAAGTCTAAAACTCTATTACTTCCCTAGCCCAGTCTGAAGCTCCATCATATATTTCCCAAATCATCACATGCTCCAACTCGAAGAAAAGTCCAAAAACTTCTACCATGGAAAAGATTTCAAGGTCACCATCATCCAGATTTGATTCCCATATAGACCTAATTTTAACCCTCAAATCAACTCCAAATCCCGTCCGACTTGTTTTAGGGTCTCTCTAAACCACAAACAACAATATATCTCAGTCGCGTCAATTTTTGACAATTTTTTATTTCTATTTACACCGAATGACACAATATTTCTATTTACCCTAAAAAACAAACAAACATATCAGACAACTCATACAATCATCATACACCATCATATAACATCCAAACAACAGAAATAATCGATTCAAGCATGATTTAAAAGCACATATCTTCCTAGATCTGATTCTGTTTAAAAATGAAACCATGGTTGGTAAATGATAGAAAATGAATTAAAACACAAGTTGATCATTTTAAATTCTATTCCAAGATGTTAATAATATCATATTTATGTTTTAAAACATTTGAACATTGAAAATCATGTTAAAATCACATTTTTACTATATCAATAACATTTAATGGTGAGAAAAAAAAATCATTCACCTTTCACCTAATTACACTAATTCAAAAGCAAAAATTGATCTAAAACTGTAACTCCACTAATCTCAAGGTCACCAAACAGTACATCTACTTTCATCTTTGCTAATCCTCACTAAATATACAATTTATTTTGATTAAGTTGAATATTTTTGGTTTTTAGGTCTAATTTGGATTAGTGAAAGTTGAAAGGTAATTAGAGATGAGGAAAGAATATCAGTGGTGGCTGAAAGAAAGTGGTATTAACCCTAATCCTGAGTTGGGTTGATAAGCTACATTAGTCACCCACTATTACCAGCAATTCGGTCTAAAAAGATCAGAAATTCAAATACTCGTACCTTCCAAATAATAAGTCCAAAATCCTATTATGACCACTCCACGGAAAGAGAAACCATCGTATCTTTTCAATGGAAATGGTTTTAGACCCTAATTTAGTTCATACCAACAGTTATACGCCATACAAGATTTTCGAGTCCAAAATCGTCCAAGGAAAATTCTAAGGATGAGAAATGTCACTATTCAACATTTCTCATAGTTATAGAGTTATACGACCTTATATGAATTTAACATAATATTTAATGACCCTCCAATATGTAAAATATAAATGTTACATTATGAATCTTTAATATGAATTCCATCCTCTAATATTTATACATTTATATATTATTTGCATACTTCTTTAGTTGTTGAGCTTTCCTCAAGCTAGAGTTGTTATGTGTAGTACTATCAGCTTGTGGACAAGATGAGATCTTACATATATTTTTGACATTTCCTTAAGGTGTGCACTACATGTAGGCCGCCTTGAAATGGTAGGTACACGTGACTAATCACTTTTTATTTGTCGAGCCTTTCTCAAGGTAAAGATGACATTAGGACACAGATAACCGGTTAGGAGTTGTTTATGATACAACCGATAAAGTGTTATCCATCGCGTGTAAGCCTATGACTTATTGAGCTTCCCTTAAGATTAGAATTGCAAGACATATGAGTGCTAACACTTACTAGAGAAGTCAAAAGACTTCTAATTTCTCTTAGGGTTTTTAGGAACATAAAATTCTTGTGGGATATTATTATTAAAATGAAATAAAAGTAGTTAACCTTAATAATAATATAAAGGTATTTGCTATTTGTAAGTACTACGATAAATTTGTGCAACCGATATAATTGATAAGATGTCTATCAATTAGAATATACAAATGAACTAAATTAAAATTGAAATATACAAATGCAAAATATACTTACTAATAAACTTTGCATGTTGTCTATTCAAAACCCATGCAAGTGCTTAATTATATAACTACTAAATATGTTCATAACTGGGTGACTTAACTGTTTATTTGCTTGAGATTGTTTATTGTATGTTATGAGTTTCAAACTCTAAAACAATTCGAGAATATGAATATCTGATCCATATTTAATCATATATAAATGTTATATGGTGAATGTCACAATTCATAATGTACAAAACCTCAACAAAATTAGTTTAATTGAAATGAAGAAGTAAAACATGATGCGAGAACATGCATTCAGTATGATTGATTGCATTCATTGTGTTAAATGTTGCATTAGACCAAGAGTTATATGATATACTTAGAAACATGATCACTTAAATGTCAGTTTGATTGATTAATATAAAAGTGCAGCTTATTAGATATCCTTAAATGTTAAGGATGGTTGAATGCGTTTTGGTAATGAGTTCGTTATGGTCTTATAGTAAAGGGTTTCTTTTTGAATTGTTTGAATATTTTGAAAGGTAAGTGAATGTACGAGAGTGGATGTAATTTAAGGCATAGCCGGGTTAAGAGAGTGAATGGACACTTTTGCATCATAAAGAGACATCAGAAACAAGAATTGTATAAAATAATAATAGATACTTAACAAAGAATGGAAAGTATGATTTTTATTCCAAAATGTGTTTTCATATGGAAATTGTTTTCTATGAAATTTATTCCTTGATTTTGAGATATTTGATCTGAAACTCTTGATTAAAAACTAATTGTAGTGTATGGAATAAAATTTCGTTATATGTGGTTAAATGAAGCTTTGTATTTCATATGTTTTTATGGTAATGGTGGAAATTGTGGAGCATGCTATATTACACTTCTTAGTGGTCGCATCAAGTTGCAGAAAATTGGTTTTATAAATATACCAAATATTATTTGTGAATTAATAATTATTTTCAGTATTGACCGAAAATATACATGGTTTTATTTCAATATAAATATTATAAATGTTCATTATAAGATAAAACTATAATAATTGTATTGTTTTCATAACAAAATGATGCATTAGAAAATAAAAAAGTGTGTAAAATTTTGTAATTATTTTGGAATTATGGATGTAGTTTTAAGAAATAGTTCTTTAATCATATGATTATGAATCATATGTAACTAGTGAATTGTATTTCAAATGATTAAGGGCAAAGCACCCATTCAGTAGAAGCGACAAGTAACAACCCGAATTTAACGACGCTCGAAAGTCGACATCAATACGTCCACTATATCGAATGCTGAACAGTCGAATGCCGAAAAACCGAAACGTTAGGTTTAAGAGAAGAAGAAGATAGAAGTAGAAACGGAAACAATAACAGAATCTCACAATTCGCAGCGGAACAATATATAATAAATAAATGAATGTCTTTAAAACAAAAGCACTATATTAGTTTATACATCACATTATCAGAGTTTACAATGACACAATACAAACATTGGCAGTTATAGTAACCTGTGTGCAATAAAATTTGACCTGCACTAACCCAGACGCAACGGACACTACATAGTATAAGTGGTACATATCGCCATCCAGCTTGCCTCCAGATCTCCATAGCAACTTCTTGACTTCGCTCCCGAATAACTGATAACCTGACTCTAGGCTGGCCATGTGGAAAATTATGGGCACCCAGAGTTTAGAAAGGGAACAATAAATTCCAGGTCAGTCATGAGACTGGTGTGAGATCTTAAAAACAGTTATTTTCACAAAGAAAATAAAAAAATCCGCTACGCTTTTGAAAAACGAAACTACCATAAGGCCTCCCGCCACACACATAATGCAAACGCAGAATTGGATGCAAACGCAGAATTGGAGGAGATTTCTCCTTATGATAGTCAAATATTCTTAATACGCAAAATCCTTTCGATATTATTATTAGTGCATTGTGCAGAAAACATTTCGAAAGTATTATATTAATCTAAGCCAGCATACAACCATTATTGTATGCCTACTATAGCTACCATGTTCAATAGCAGGTTACCGCCATATTCCATGGCAGGTTATACAACTAGAACCGTACTGGGCGCGTATTGTTTCTTTGGATTTCCAACAAATGGTCAGGCTAAGGAACTTCCTACTTCTAAATGGGTCGCCTCTGGAGGGACACCCCGAGAACCTAACCAAATCTCTGCCAACACAAGGCCGGGCTGCCTCTGTAACTAGGTAATTACTATATGAGTATGCCATCCCTCGGTCGTTTGCGACCTTTATCCGAGGATCCTCAACCACAAAGCGACAACCACAAAGTATAATAAATTTGCAACATCAACATAGGTAAATATCTGGGGTCCATACCATGATACTACCCTTTTCCAGAAGGAAATGGCATACCCTCAAGGGGAGCTACCCCCAAATAACATTGCCGCATCCTTCCTATTTTGACCATTTCCGGGTTGTGAGATCCGACGAGGTCTCGTCTACAAAGCTACACTTTTCACAAAGTCATGCTTTGATCAACAAATGATCAGTAGCATTTCGTATGTCACATCACCAAATTGGGAATATATCACTAATAACCATCAACTACATAATCTCTGAGCTCGTTCGTCTCAAAGAAGGGATTTAAGCTAAGAGAATAAATTCTCCGCCACTAACAGAAATGTATTTGATAAAAATCAGCTTTATATCTCAAAGTGTAATGTCAGACACACATCCATACAAGTCCGTTCCTCTTTCAAACGGAACCGAAGGCACTTCCAAAGAAGCCCTTGCAAAACCCGGATATTCACTAATCACGTTCGGAATCCCCATCACAAAGGGTGATAAAAAATCTCTATACCGGAGCAACCAGGTGCACAGACATTCGACAGGTAATCTGTTCATTTTCGAAAATACCCGGTCTTCAACACCATCTTCAAATGGTGTCCCATTTCGTTGTATCATTATTCGGAATGGGTTTTATGACACAAGGTCCTCTCCCGGCTAATCCGAATAATGAGCGCTTATTTTTAAAAATAAGTGTTCATTTAGATTTCAAACAAATCGCAACAATTTTCACTTTGATCCTTTAAATAAAAGATCCACCACAATCACAAAGGTTCGGTGTGGTTTTCGGATATCCACTAGGAATCCGACCTCCGGTCGCATCGAAATTCAAATGCCATATAAAGTCCAATATTGATAGTCGGGTATTTAACTATCAATAAATATTCACAACAACCACCAAGATTTAAATATATTTTTCCCAATTATTTATTTCCAAAATATCTTCACAAGATAAAATTTTAGCACTCAACTATTTGAAAACAAATTTCAAATCACTTTTCACCTTTCAATACTTTGAAAAACAAATTTCAAATCATTTTTTCCTTATGCGGAAAATATTTCCAAATATTTATTTCCACTGAAAATCTGCCGAGTTCAAATAATTTAAAATAATTTAAATTACTTATCCAAACATATATACTTGGAAACATTTAGATAAAATTATTTTAAAACATTTATTTAAAACATTAGTTATGAAGATATTATATTAAAATCTCATATAAAAATTCAAGTCCAATTTAAATTTAACTATCACAATTCAACAATCAATGTATAACTGAAATTTTCAATTATTATTTTTGAGTGAGAAGATCTCACATTTGTCTACGCATGCAGTCCATTTCAAATCCAGATTGTTTTTCTTCGTTGCATTAGACCTTGTATAAACAATTATACAATTTTATTAATATTCAAATAAATTGAACCATTAAATTCTCATTTATAAATTTAATTACCAATGGTTTTATTTTAAACTAATAGTTTCATTTTAAACAAATTCCTTTTGAAAAAAACTTTAAAATAAATTTAACAATTTAATTAACAAATTAATCTACATATTTTTAAAGTCAAACTAGTAAATAAAGATAGGTATATATGTATATTCGTTTCATTCCATTATTATTTTAAACCTCACTGTAAATAATATTTTGCATGCATATATTTATAAAATTTGAAAAAACTGCATACATATATTTTCACTGTATATACATATATTTATATGTTTATTTTTCTCTGGATATCAAGATTTTAAATTAGGAAATAATCTCAATATACCTCACTGCTTCCAGCAAAATCCCCAAATTGTTCGAAGCCCTAGCTTGATGACTCGAATCTCCACCCCTGGCCGAGACCCACGCCTGAACGCCTGAATGCCACATGCTCGTGCCACGAACCGATTGCTGCTGCGCGCGCCATCACCCGCGTCGCGACTCCCAAATGCTCGTGCGAGAATGCCCTTGTCGCGATTCGTTAATAATCCCAGTCGAGACGATCCCCTCTTCAATTCGTCGATTGGAAATCCATGCGCGCCATAATGCATTGATCACCGAAGTTTGCCATCGTGAGGCACTCGCGCGCGAGGATTTCAGTCCCTAATCTCTTGAACGGGCACAGCTCGAATGATTTTGGAAAAGGAAGAAGTTTTTTAAGGGTGCGACTGATTTGATTTTTTTTCTTTTGAAGAAAGTGCTCGGCTGTCTTTTAGAAGAAAAGAAACACGATGATGTTGGCATGTACGAGTGGAGACATGATTTGAAGGTAAAAGGTTGTGATGTGAATGAAATACAGCTGAAGGGACTAGGGTATAAATATATATCTTAAATTGAATTCATACCGCCTCAATTTACGTAGCTTAAAATCGTGAACTCCTATCGAGGCGTGCCGCTAGGCGTTTATAATGTTATATCCCCATTCTGAACTCAATGGAAAAGGTTTCGAGTCCAAATTCAATCGTATGGAGAAGATAGCTTTTTGGACCCAGCTATTAAATTAAATTTCAATTTAATTTTCAACGCGTTTTCTTATCGTACGGCCAAACGACAACTCCAAATATTACGAAAATTGAAATCCGATAATAAAACAATATTACTTATCCAACAGAACTAGTTTCGTCGAATTCCGAGACTGTGCCTTGGAACGCTATTTTTAACTATCAATTCAAATGATAAATACAAAACTGAACAAATCATTTTCAAATTAAATTCTGAAGCTTCCATTATCTTCAGTATTATCAATATAAATATTCTAAGCCTTTAAAAATATTTTTAATCAGTTTAAAATTGAAGATACAATTTTTTTTACCCAACTTCAATAAATTAAATTCAAAAATTTAATTGCCAAATTCATATTTATATTTGAAATTCAAGTTAAACTAACCTCCAAATATTAAAAATCAATTAAATATTCCATTTCAAATGTTAAAAATTTCCGGGTCGTCACATCCTTCCCCCTTAAAAGAATTTCGTCCCGAAATTACTAGTTAAGAAGAATGATCCTTAACCCATTTATCATTTTTCCAAAACCAAACAATTTCAACTTTTCAAAATAAATCTTTCTATTAGAGACTCATTATCATTTCAACTAACTTTCTAAAAAATTTCATGGTTCCCAAACAACATTATTTTCCTAACAATTCGAATTTAAAATTTCAAAATTTCTCTAACTCCCAAAATTTCCGTAATTTTTTGGCAGAGTCTCCCTTGTACGGAGGAGCTTTTGCAATATCACAATAGATATAATTATATATACATCAACCCGCACAGTCGAAAAAACCAAATATATCACAATCTATATATCATTTTCCCTATTTTATTGCATAGGTGTACCTTTTATTAGCATTTCAAAAGCAAGCGGCTAATTATATTGCATATACGTGCTTCAACTCTATCGATCGCTTCCCGTACCTGTACTTACTTAAACAAACACATCAGTTTTCAATAATATGAAAATTTATCAACATTCTATTCATTAAACTAGCCAAACACATCAATTACATCGTTTAAACCAATAAACCTCATAATTTAACATGTTAACCATATTTTAGCAGCAATCCAAAGATTTCAATCACCATTTTAATTTGCCAACAAATCCAAACTTCATTTTTAATCTTCTCGACTGATTTAATTCAAGTTTACTTTTTACAATTCATATTTACTACAACCCATTTCACTCTCTCTTCAATATGATTAACATATGCTCTACTTACATCAATTTATTCCAATCCAATTCCAAATTGATTTACAATCAAATCTTTATTTCAAATTTGATACATTTGCATTTCTTTATGATTCACTTGCATTTATATACAAATCCACTCACTAAAATTTCAATCCATTCCAATTGATTTAAAAACCATTTTTATTCACTTTTTCAAATCAATTTACTTCCATTTGCGACAAAATGACTATTTTCTTATGCAAATTCTAATATTGTTTATACAAACAACAATTACGTAAGCTTATACCAATTTCAACTAATTCATCTCAATCTAATATATTCAAAACTAACTTCATTTACTTTCCTTAATTTATTAGCTTTGTTTACAACAAAACGACTAATCTCAAAGCAAATTTGATGTCATTCAAGCAAACAACAATTACTGAAGTTTACAACCATTTTAAATTAATTCCAACTTAGATTTATATTAATTTTATTTCATTCGAAATTTTTCACAATCCCAAATATTCTTATTTCCTTGCAATTTTTAAATCAAATCCTTATTCTCACTTCAAGTTCATCATCCAACTTAAGTTTATATTAATATCATCCCATTCTGTAATATTTACAACTCATACATTCTTATTTCATCACAATAATTAATTAAAATTCTTTCATTTGCATTTCAGTTTTATTATCTAAACAAATTTCATTCAAGACCCCTTATAAAGCTTGACCATAATTATTTTTTTTCCAATTTGCTTAAGTTCTTTCAATTTCACAATATTTCCATTTCTTCTTATATCAATTTTATTTTATTTTAATTTGATTTTCATCCAATCAAGTTCCAATTCATTTACAAATTTTAACTCAATTTGTTTATTTAGTCAATCCACTTCAAATTTTAATTCATCTCCTCGATTCATTCTGAATTTTATTAATAATATAACCGTTCCAATACAAATTTCCATTTATTTAGCTTACACTATATTCATTTCTGAACAATCCTTTTTGAATTCAGTTGAGTGAGAATTCAATTCATTCAATATCATTCTTACTTAATTTAAATTCCATTTAATTCAAGTTCAACTAAATTTATTCAGCCAACTTAAATTTTTACCATTCCCTTAACTATTTTAAATAAGAATTTAATTCTATTCAATAGTATTTATAACAAAACTGGATTTTGATTCCAATTTTATTTAACTTATCTTAAGTTAAATTCAAATATATTGTATTCACTACCATTCATTCGAATTAAGTTTTAATTCCAGGAGTAAAATTTGCATTTTTCTTTCTTATTCAAATCAACTTCACTTTATAGGTTCAATAGTTGATTTATCTTAACTTTCACATTATTTAAATAGTGTTTCCCAGAATTCAATTACCCAGTTTATTCCAAAACCATTTTAAAATAATAATCAACTCATACCTACTTGGTATATCAATTCAAATCTCCGGATTCCAAATAACTTGTTTATACCAAACAAATTTCCCTTTCGAAATTTCTAAAACCACTTTTATACCCAGCAAGTCCAAACAAATATCATAACCAATCACCACGGTAGCAATCCATCACTTTAGAAACTCGAAAATGAATTCCAATGATGTGGCCATCATCATCGAGATTATTTTCCAACGACTGAAGTGAGTTCAGTGCTTCTTACCTCCACAAATTCCTTTCAAACAATTTCCATTCAAAAATACTTCCCAAAATAATACCCTATCATTTCCTTCAAACACTTTGGAAAACATTTCAAACATTCCCAGGATTTTAAATTCCCAAAATTTTGTTTTCAATACATTTTAAAACACTTTTCAAAATTTTCGAGACTTAAATCTGGTTTAATTCAAATTTAGTTCTTCTTCTTTTAGATAAATCATACTTATAGAATTTTATTTGGTTATAAACCTTTTCAAACTTTAGATTCTTATATTTGATTATAATATCAACAACCAAACATCCCAATATATATATATATAATAATTTCAGAAAATTATTCCTTTTACACCAAAATATAATTTTGGGTAAAATTATTACATTTACCCACTTTAAAAACAATACCATGTCGGTTTATCTTGTTTAAGATTTTAGAAACCCCTATCGATACGGTTGTACATCCCGTACCGACCAGAATTCATAAACACTCAACCGATAAGTCAACACGGTATAAAACAATTTTATATTCACTAGCAAATACGTGCTCATATCTATTATTACACTCAAACTCATTCTAGAGTACTACTGACTCTATCTCTAATGAGTAACACCCAACAGAGACAAAGTTGTCGTGTAACCAAATGCTCTGATACGACACTGTAACATCCCGATTTTATCGACGCCCGAAAGTCGACATCAATACGTCCACTACATCGAAGGCCGAACAGTCGAATGCCAGAAAATCGAACCGTTAGGATTTAAAGAAGAAGAAGATAGAAGTTGAAACAGAAACAATAACAGAATCTCACAATTCGCAGCGGAACAATATATAATAGATAAATGAATGTCTTTAAAACAAAAGCACTATATCAGTTCATACATCACATTATCAGAGTTTACAATGACACAATACAAACACTCGCAATTATAGTAACTTGTGTACAATAAAATTTGACTTACACTAACGCAGACACAACAGACACTACATAGTATAAGTGGTACGTATCGCCATCCAGATTGCCTCCAGATCTCCATAGCAACTTCTTGATTTTGCTCCCGAATAACTGATAACATGACTCTAGGCTGCCTGTGTGGAAAATTGTGGACACCTAGAGTTTAGAAAGGGAACAATAAACTCCAGGTCAGTCATGGGACTGGTGTGAGATCTTAAAAACAATTATTTTCACAAAGAAAATAAAAAGAAATCCGCTATGCTTTTGGAAAATGAAACTACCATAAGGCCTTTCGCCACACACAATGCAAACGCAGAATTGGAGGAGATTTCTCCTTATGATTGTCAAACATGCTTAATACACAAAATCCTTTCGATATTATTATTAGTGCATAGAGCAGAAAACATTTCGAAAGTATAATATTAAACTTAGCCAGCATACAACCATTATTGTATGCCTACTATAGCTACCATGTTCAATAGCAGGTTACCGCCACATTCCATGGTAGGTTATACAACTAAAACCGGACAGGGTGCGTATTATTTCTTTGGATTTCCAAAAAACGGTCAGGCTAAGGAACTTCCTACTTCCACATGGGTACGCTTTGGAGGGACGCGCCGAGAACATAACCGGATCTCTGCCAACACAAGGCCAGGCAACCTCTATAACTAGGTAACTACTACACGAGTATGCCATCCCCCGGTCGTTTGCGACCTTTATCCGAGGATCCTTAACCACAAAGCAACAACCACAAAGTATAATAAATTTGTAGCATCAACATAGGTAAATATCTGGGCTCCATATCATGATACTACCCTTTTCCAGAAGGAAATGGCATACCCTTAAGGGGAGCTACCCCCAAATAACCTTGCCGCATCCTTCCAGTTTTGGCCATTTCCGGGTTGTGAGGTCCGACGAGGTCTCGTCCACAAAGCTACACTTTTCATAAAGTCATGCTTTGATCAACAAATGATCAGCAGCACTTTGTATGTCACATCACCAAATTGGGAATATATCACTAATAACCATCAACCACATAACCTCTGAGCTCTTATGTCTCAGAGAAGGGTGTTATGCTAAGAGAATAAATTCTCCGCCACCAACAAAAATGTATTTGATAGAAATCAGCTTTATATCTCAAAGTGTAATGTCAGACACACATCCATACAAGTCTGTTCCAAGATCGAACGGAACCGAAGGCACTTTCAAAGAAGCCCTTGCAAATTCGGATATTCATTAATCATGCCCGAAATCCCCATCACAAAGGGTGATAAAAAATCTCTATACCGGAGCAACCCGGTGCAGAGACATTCGACATGTAATCTTTTCTTTTTCGAAAATACCCGGTCTTCAACACCATCTTCAAATGTAATCCCATTTTGTGATATCGTTATTCGAAATGGGTTTTATGACACAAGGTCCTCTCCCGGCTAATCCGAATAATGAGCGCTTTTTTTGAAAAGTAAGTGTTCATTCAGATTTCAAACAAATCACAACAATTTCCACTTTGATCTTTTAAATAAAATATCCATCACAATCACAAAGGTTCGATGTGGTTTTCAGATATCCACTGGGAATCCGACCTCCAATCGCATCGAAATTCAAATACCATTTAAAGGCCAATATTGATAGTCGGGTATTTAACTATCAATAAATATTCACAACAACCACCAAGATTTAAATATTTTCTCCCAATTATTTATTTCCAAAAATATCTTCGCAAGATAAAATTTTAGCACTTCAACTATTTGAAAAAAAAATTCAAATCACATTTCACCTCTCAATACTTTGAAAAACAAATTTCAAATTATTTTTTCCTTATGCGGAAAACATTTCCAAATATTTATTTCCACTGAAAATCTACTGAGTTCAAATAATTTAAAATAATTTAAATTACTTATCTAAACATATATACTTGGAAACATTTAGATAAAATTATTTTAAAACATTTATTTAAAACATTAGTTATGAAGATATTATATTAAAATCTCACATAAAAATTCAAGTCCAAACTAATTTTAAAATATCATCAGTAGATAGAGTATAAATATTAAATAAATAACTATTTTCTAAATCAAATATCAATTTAATCTTTAAAATAATCCCTTCTATAATTATTTAAATACATCTTTGCTTCAAAGGTATAAATGATTCCCAAAAATAATTCCTCCAACAATATTTTTCCAAATCACTTTATACTTCAAAAACTATTTATAAAAAAGTACTCGGCTTTCCAGGGAAGAATTCTCTTTCCATTACAAAATGGTTCATTTACGTCAATTAATAAACCTTCCTCGATTTTATTTAAATTTACATTCCAATCCCGTAAATTTCTTTCCACACTTAAAAATAAACCGATATTTATCTTTTAAACAAATTTCCCTTCCCTTTTTGAATTCCCAAATATTCACTGATATATGATTTTTAAATCGATTTTAAAAATCATGTATAAACACCAAATCAATTTCCAAACTGATTTTTAAATTTATTTCAAACATCAAACTTATTATCTTTTGAAACAAATTCCTTATTTTAAATTTATTCAATTTTCTAAAATTAATTTACTATAAATTTTCTACTAAATTTCAAAAATCCAATTTGATTTATTTCTAGTATCCTACGATACCAAAAATATATTCGGCTAAATTTTAGCCTACAATGATTTCAATCACAATATAATCACACATAGATTATAAATAAATAATCACACACATATGAAACAAAATCAAATGTTTGAGGTATCCAGTTGGATCCTTTCAACCTGTTTCCCTGCATCCACAGATGTTATCACAACAATTAAATACCAATTCCACTTCGAGGTGGAATATCGCAGTACATGGAATTTATAAAATATCATCCGCTATTATGCGGCGCATAGAGTCTCATCCGTTATATAATGCAGGAAATCAACAACTCCAAATACATATATAATACCCATTCCACTTCGAGGTGGAATATCGTGTTATATGGGTTTAAATATAATATCATCCGCTATTATGCGGCGTACAGGGTCTATTTCGAAACAAATGATAATAATTAATCATCCAAGCACACAATCAACAATTTAAATTTAACTATCACAGTTCAACAATCAATCAATAACTGAAATTTTCAATTATTATTTTTGAGTGAGAAAATCTCACCTTTGCCTACGCATGTAGTCCATTTCAAATCCAGATTGTTTTTTTCATTGCATTAGACCTTGTATAAACAATTATACAATTTTATTAATATTCGAATAAATCGAACCATTAAATTCTCATTTATAAATTTAATTACTAATGATTTTATTTTAAACTAATAGTTAGATTTTAAACAAATTCCTTTTTAAAAAAATCTTTAAAATAAATTTAACAATCAATTAACAAATTAATCTTCGTATTTTTAAAATCGAACTAGTAAACAAAGATAGGTATATATGTATATTCATTTCATTCCATTATTATTTTAAACCTCACTGTAAATATTTTTCTGCATGCATATATTTATAAAATGTGAAAAATCCGCACATATATATTTTCACTGTATATACATATATTTATATGTTTATTTTTCTTTGGATATCAAGATTTTAAATTAAGAAATAATTTCAATATACCTCACTGCTTCCAGCAAAATCCCTAAATTGTTCGAAGCCCTAGCTTGATGACTCGAATCTCCACCCCTGGCCGCGACTCGCGCCTGAACGCCACATGCTCGAGCCATGAACCCATTGCTGCTGCGTGCGCCATCACCCACGTTGCGACTCCCAAATGCTCGTACGAGAGTCCCCTAGTCGCGATTCGTCAACAATACCAGACGAGACGATCCCCTCTTCAATTCGTCGATTGGAAATCTACGCATGCCACACTACATTGATAACCGAAGTTTTCCATCGCGAGGCACTCGCGTGCGAGGACTTCGGTCTCTAATCTCTTGAACGAGCACAGCTTGAATGATTTTGAAAAGGAAGAAGTTTTTTAAGGGAGCGACTGATTTGATTTTTTTTCTTTTGAAGGAAGTGCTCGGCTGTCTTTCAGAAGAAAAGAAACACGATGATGTTGGAGTGTACGAGTGGAGACAGTGATTTGAAGGTAAAAAGTTGTGATGTGAATGAAATACAGCTGAAGGGACTAGGGTATAAATATATATTTTAAATTGAATTCAAACCGCCTCGATTTATGTAGCTTAAAATCAAGCACTCCTATTGAGGCGTGTCGCTAGGCGTTTATAATGTTATACCCCCATTCCGAACGCAATGGAAAAGGTTTCGAGTCCAAATTCGATCATATGGAGAAGATAGCTTTTTGGACCCAGCTATTAAATTAAATTTCGATTTAATTTTCAGTGGTTTGCTTATTGTACGGCCAAACGACAACTCCAAACATTACAAAAATTGAAATCCGATAATAAAACAATATTACGGATCCAACGGAACAAGTTTTGTCGAATTTCGAACTGTGCCTCGGAAGGCTATTTTTGTCTATCAATTCAAACAATAAATTCAAAACTGAACAAATCATTTTCAGATTAAATTCTGAAGCTTCCATTATCTTCAGTATATAAATTTTCTAAGCCTTTAAAAATATTTTTAATCAGCTTAAAATTGAAGATTCAATTTTTTTTACCCAACTCCAATAAATTAAATTCAAAAATTTAATTGCTAAATTCATATTTATATTTGAAATTCAAGTTAAACTAACCTCCAAATATTAAAAGTCAATTAAATATTCCATTTCAAATGTTAAAAATTTCCGGGTCGTCACACGATATAAGATTTGATGAACTCTTTAGATTTATACATGTAAATTTATGTAATAGCAGGTCTAATGTTATCGAAGTAGTTACACATACTTTACTAAATCCACCAATGAATTATCATAGACATGATCATGTATATTTGATACATAGGTTACATGTATATAAGAAGTTCATATAATATAAAACAAAAGTAAAGACACAACATGCAATGAAATAAAAATTTTGATTTGATCGAATATGTAAGTGCCTTGGAAAGAGCTCCAAAAGTACCTAAAAATGAATAAGATGTTATCTCTAAAGTTACTCCTCCTTATGATACATTATGATGAGTCGCTAAAGAGCAACCGAGCTCAATTATATACACACAATTAATATTGAGTGAAGTTGAGTTAACTTCTTTCTGTAAGGTCACATACTTAAGAATGGCACATGAGGTTAAATTTAGTTCCATCTAAAGAATAGTTTACATTATCATACAAGATAATAGTTAATAAGAAACCTTTATATACCATAGATCAAGGATTTGGCTGGTTGTGTACGTTGGAAGACTATAAGTAATAATTGTTCGTGAGAAATCTTATGTGGACCACCCCCTAGAAGTTTGAGACCGATTGATATTGCTAACTAATTTATAGTTTGAACATAATTTTCAAAAACTAAAATCAAATTAGTTTTATACATAAGGAAATTCATAAAACATTTAAGAATACCAATTCATAAAATTTTGTTGTTTAATTCTCGATATAGGATTTGAAAAGACATTTTTATACTCAGTATAAAAGGACGTTGGGATTGTCCCAATTGATATACACATACCATATTAAAATGTTTAATATGGAGCACAGAAGATGGATTCTTTATGCATCGGAAATAGGAATTATCATACATATTGTATAGTTTACAATATTTTATTTCTCTTATTTATTTGACACATATAGCGAATAAAGAAGTAGTTGAACTTAAAAATTCATAAGTAATATCAAGTATAGTATATCAATAATAAATTCATTATCAAACCTTAATCAAGTGCTTTAAGTTGGAAATGTTCCAAACAAAAGGATTGTGGCAGATTCAACCAAATGGCTAAGTGCATTGCCTTGGATATCGCCAAAATAAGAATGTATATATAAATATAAATGCACAAGTTTATAACTGAACTGTGGGTGACTCCGAGTATCGTATATCATTTTTTATGGTAATAATATTGTGATACAGATCATGAAAGAATCTAGAGCTCACTAGAGTAAAGAAACATATTTCAAAAAGTTCCACATGATGAAGACCTTGTATTAGTGTCAGAGGGAGTAGATTAACAAAGTTCATAAATAAATCAACATAGCAGATCCATTTAAGAAGGGACTAGCTCGGTCAAATCTTGAAAAACTAATCGAAGTGATGGGATTGAGATTCCATAATTAGCCCCAAGTGCAAGTGGAAGATCGATAAAGTTACATGTATGTCCTGGGGGCAATTCTATAATTTATCGTGAACTATTAACTACTTAATATAAGCTTATTTGAAATAAAAGGTGTTTTCTTTCTATTATATACTTGTTATAAAGTTTTATGTTAATTATTTATTTAATTTTTGCATAATTAATAGAAAATCCATAAATGATATGTTTTGTGATAGTAGTTACAACATGCTGTAATCGCGAGAAATTTGTCACAATGATAATAAAGATATCTTTTTAAATATTCCTCGTCAAGATGTATTGAGACAGGGTATCGATACAACAATTGAGATTAGAATGCATAATGCCCTACAAATGTTGTGTTGTATGTTACTCATGGTTTCTTAGCGTATCAAGGGGTTATATAACCATAGTCATTGGATAACTATGGAATGAATCACTCGATGGTTTTCTATTGGTTAATGCGACAAAGGTCAAACAGTGAATATCAAAGTGACAATATTACACAGTTCTCTCAACTTAAAAATGCTGTACAATTTCATTGTGGACACTCCACTTTGGTTATAGCTAAAAACATAGCAGGACATCCAACGAACAATCACAGCTGTTTTAGGGTTGAATCATTAGAAGTGAAACACTATTTAATAGAGAAATAGTCCCTTTAGTTATATGAGTTTAGTATCATGGTCAATTGTAATTAACTTGTAACAACCCGCCCTTTCGATCTTAGGTTCAAACACCAAACCAATGCATAAACTCGAGCATAAAAAGGACGAGTCCTTGGGGTTGAGATAGAATAAGCATATATAGATATCAAAAATCAATTCTAATTGCAATATGTTATAATTATTTTCAAAGTCTCACAACGAAAAGTAATAAAATATAATAGTTAAACAAATACCATAGTCACATCACCATAATATTTCGTAAATGTCGAATACATATGTCTGAATATTACAAGTACAACCCAATCCATACACATAGTCAAATCAAGGTACAAGACCTATATACGCCATAGATATAATATATGAATGAATCTCCATCTCTGATACCATCTCATCACTAAACTCCATCAACATAGATATATGTACAAAATGGAAAAATAGGAGCTAGTCAGACATAAGTCTGGTGAGCGAGTCATACTCTACTCCAAATATGGTACAAAAATAATACTGTAACATGGTACGAGTCTATCGCTCGGCCACCACACATTCTGTCACCACATCATACAACAACGTCATATATATCTAACCATATCACATCACAACCACGAAGACTCACTTCCCTGGACTCACCTAATGCAATACAGGGTTGCTTATTGTCCACCGTCATGTCAATTGCGTATAAGACTCGCACCTTAGAGTAACCTTACACCCTGCATGGTGGCCTTTTGTCCTCGTGCTCCCTAACCGGAGTCATGCCCTAGACTAGCCTCATGCTCTGCAAGGTCATTTACATCCACTCCCTCCTATTAGTCTATCGTAGCACTGCAGGGAAGCACCGTTATGACTGGACCATATACTTGTGTCACAGGACCATATTCATATCTGCAACTGCATCCATATCCTTATTCATATCAGCATTCATACTTATATTTATATCTATATTGATATCCATGTCCTGTGACTTCTACCAGTGCCAAAGACTCATTCACATCTTACGTTCATTATCATATCACGCCTCCACATCATAATAAGGTAAACATATTTATTTCAAATAGCAATCAATCATCGCAATCGCACATTCAATTTGTATCATCTTTTTTGCCTTATCATTAGCCTCCATTTTCCTTCTAGAACATAAGAGAAACATGAATCTATTCATTTTTTGTTTATTTATATAGGCTCTTCTTGGTCCAGAATCAAACTCTGCCAAGAGACGACCATTGGTACCTCAGTGCAGCCCATCGATATACCAGCGTACACGATTCCTAGGTGTTTTAGATTTCGAGAAAAGGTAGTTTTAATCTTTGTTTCCGCCTCTAGTCATCTGAGAACATACCTATATCCTAGGCCTTCATTCATAAGCCTAATTTCATGGTTTATTTCATCAATATGTTCATATGTTCATCGATTTACATGAAATAATGCAAACCTATTTTTAGTTTATTATCTATACACAAATTGCTTCCAATCCCCAGTTGAAACTGAATTTTAATTGTTTGTTTATGTCATACTATTCTGTTATAGCCAATATATAATTATTAGGGGATCATGATTGCATTATATTGAAGAAGAGAGCATGATCACTCACTGAAACACCTATTTTGCCTAAGTCCTCGCTGTCTGGCCTGCTACGTCTCTTTACTTAGAATTTTCACCTCTAAATCACTACCGATACAGAGCCTTGTCTGATAGCTTCTCAATGCATTCGCTCCCGTTCGATCCGGTGGAGCTTTTAGAGCGATGATAGGTTTTGATTCTTGGTTGGTTGAGAGGAAGATGGAGGAAGAAAAAAGAGTCTGTTTCTCAACTAAAATAAAGTATGCGTGTTTTTAATTTGAATGAAAGTATGGCAACCATCTGTCTGCCAAAATTCAAGCTTCAAACTTAACCCTGACATTGGCGCCCGTTTGACTTAACGTTATTTCAACCATAACTCTTTCATAAGAAGTCCAAACGAGACAAACAAAAATACCATATGACTCTGAAAATGTGACAATCGCAATGTCGCTAGTTTCATTGTAAAATTCCAATATCTGGAATATGACCATTTTCCCGTCCTTATTTTTAAATTATTTAATTAATTCATTAATATCAATTATTTTCATATTTTTCTATTATTAACATTTTATTAAAATATTTACCAAATTTCTAGGATATTATATTCTCTTCCCCTTAAAAGCATTTCATCCTCAAAATTCCTAAGAAACGTAAAATATAATACAATGTTCACTTGTCAAACTTATATGAACATGGTCATAAACACAACATCCAATTTATGCAAACAACAACATATATAAAATGTTAACGATAGTATATAGATATGTATGTCATGAAATTGCAATTTTTACCCTTACAATGCATAAATGCAACTAATGCAGACTATATAAATGCGATAAGATGGCATATTAGGAATGATGAACAACATCCTAATATAAGTACATATAATTCTATATGTATGCAAATCCAATTACATATATAAAATTCAACAGTCAATCCACCCAAAGCATCCAAATCCTAATTCTAGAATAATCTAACTAAAGAAAACAAATCAAAGTTAGGAAACATACTGGAAAACAGCTAAGGATATGTAGACCTCATCTTCTCTTCAGGCTTCCATGTACGCTTTGTGGGGGCATTTCCCCACTGCACTCTTACCAATTTCACCATCTTATTCTAAATTGTCCCACCTCGTGTTCCACAATAACAGTCAAACTACGTGATGAACTCAGCTCAAAATCTAACTTTATCTCCTATCGACTAGGAGCAATTACAGCCATAGGACTATGTACACATTTTTGCAAATGTGACTTATATAACACGTTATGAGCCACTCTATCCTCTTTGGATGCACTACTCTATACGTTAAACTTTCCATCCTCTCCAATACTAGAAATGGGTCGACAAATTTAGATGTTAATATCCTTGAACTTTTGAATCCTACTACTTTTTCAATGGAGAAACTCTAACAAAAAGCCAAATCTCCCTATTTAAATTCCAAATCTTTTCTCCTCCTGTCTACATATGATTTGTGTCGATCTTGTGCAACTTTCATCCTCTTCCTTATAAGCTCCACCTTCTCCTCTGTATCTCTAACCATCTCTGGATCAAAAATAATCTTATATATAAACTCCCAACAACACGAAGGTAGCTTACATGGCATTCCATACAATGCTCCAAACTATGCCATGCTTATACTAGCCTGGTAACTATTATTATACATGAACTCCGCTAAAGGTAAATGGTCCTCCCATGACCCTCAAAAATCTAATATATAAGCCCTCAACAAATCCTCCAACTTTCTATTTACCCTCTCCATATATCCATCGGTCTATGAGTGATATGTGATGCTTAGGTTTAATACAGTTCCCAATGCCTCATGTAGACTTTTCCAGATTTCACTCATGAAAAGTGGATCCCGGTCGCTCAGTATACTAGCTAGAACTCCATTTATTAGACAATTTCTTTAATATACTACATTGCTGAAGTCGTTGTGATTCTTATGCTTTTAACCAAAATAAAATATCTTTGTTAGATGATCCATTATAACCTATATGCTCTTGTTTCCTCCTATACTCTGGGAAACACATCTACAAAGTCCACAGATATGCACTTCTACTTCCAATATGGCATGTCTATTGGAAGTAATAATTTAATCGGGTTACTCTGTTCCGCTTTCACCCTTTAGCACGTAATACACTTCGCACATACTTAGCAATTTGTCTCTTCATCCCTGGCCAACTAAATAGCCTCTTCACATTCCGATACATTTTATCTCCTCCTAGATGATGTAACATCCCCTATTTGTAGGTCTAAAACTAATGGCTACGGATGTTGTAGTCATCCATAGTTATTAATCCTCAGCAACCAAACACGACAATTTTAGATACAATGATACAAAGAAACACAAGAATATGGAAAATTTTAAACAGTAAAAAAAATTCCACATTCCATTTCAAAGTATTCCTTATTGATTACTTAATCCCAATTCGTAGACCACATTCATATAACATATAACTATTACAAAATACTCCCAGAGCGATATGAGAAGATGCCTCCTTGGTAGATCAGAGTATATAGATAGGCAAGAAAACAATTTGTCTTTACAAACAAAACACATAGAGGAAATAAAAATAACCCTAATAACAAGTTTGCCTCCTACACGTTATCGGAAGCTTTATACGGCTAAAAGAACACCTGGAAACCTTAACTCTCAACCTACTCAAAATCAGTTGAATACCCGAGAGCTTAAGGGGAAAACAAAAACTTCGAGTCAGACATAAAGCCTGGTATGAATAATAGTTTACAATTTCAAACCATTTGGATATCTAGTGAGACTACACCGCTTAGCGAAATGAGTTTTCCTCTCACTGGTATCGTAAAATATTTATAGAAACATATACTGTGCTCCTGCATCCACAATGGTTAAAACATAGTATTTCAAAATATTATGATGATATGCAAAATAATTAAATCAATTCTGGATTACCCATCCCCATCCATACCTACTATCTGCCCTAATTATAGTTCCTAGGATTACTATTAACTTGTTAAAATGTTAAAAACTATCTGTCCAATTACATAGTTTTCATGAGATCACAAAGAACCTATTGGTAACTCCAATATCTTATTTCTTATCCAAGTTTTCTTGGACTAACTAGCAACCTATTGGCCGATTTCTAATATCTTAATTTGGATACAGTTTTCGTGGGCTAACTACAAACCTACTGGCCCCTATCAGTATCAAATCATAATTTCATTGGATGGCTATGAACCTATTGGCCCCTGCCAATATCATTAATTAAATTTTTAATATCTGTTAAGTTATATTCACTATTGGGTCAACCAAACTGATTATTCTTCCCTTTCCCCAAAATACAGTCATGGGTTAATAACAAAGTGAATAACATTTCAAAATCATTATTTATGCCATGGTTATTATTTCAAATTGAGATTGGGTTATGTTTTGAAACCATAAAAACATCTCTTTCGAAACCTCTGGATAGCCTCCTTCAAAAGCAGAGACCTCTTTTCAAAATAGTATATACATACCTTTCAAAGCCATTAGAAAACATTCTCTTTCGAAACCTATTATACCTTTCGATGGTATCAATTCACCTTTATAAAAAATAAAGCTTCAAAATAAATGAAAGTACCCCTTTCGACAACATTGGGTCTAAATCTTTAAAAAACCCCATTTGAGTCAAGATGGTTATGTATGAAAGAATCTCTTTCGAAACAAACAAAAATAAGAATTGGAAAAAAGTTGATGGTGTTGGAGCCATCTAGTTCGAAAGCAAAAGACTTAAAATTAAAAAATTCGAAGGTCTGGGTCAAAAACCCCTTTCGACTCCATCTCCTTCGGAAACTCAATCCTTTTCGAAAGCAATAAGGAAAAAGGTTTGGTTTAAGGTAAAACAAGGGCAACCCCTTCGAAAGCATTATTGGACAACATGGTCGAAAGTTAGAGCAGCAGCTAGGCTTCAACAAGGTTGAAGCCAACTCCTTTTGAAAGCTTTTATTTAAAGAAATGGATCTCCTCCGAAAGCTAGTACTTTTAATATAACATGAACTTCTTTGAAAGCTAAACATACATCCTTTCGAAAATGATAAGTTTCGACTAAGTTGAAAGCTCTAACCAAAACAAGGCAAGGACTTTAACTTATAAAACTAAGTAGAGTTTCCACTCCATCGAAGACTCACCTTTAGACGCCAAAGCTTTGCCCATCTTCCAATCAACTATTTACCTTCTAAGAGATACCATGTGTATTGGTTTTGATTATGAAGGTATCGACATTGATGGTTTCGACTAGAATAGGGCGGAATCAAAGGTATTGGAAGGTACCTTCCATTAAAGGTAAAACACCCTTTTCTGATTAAAGATTGAATTATAGCAACTTTAACTAAATTTTACTTAACAACTTGCTTAGTTGTAAAACTCTGATTGGCTGCCATAAAACTTTTTAATTTCTTTACTTATGAAACAGCCGCATTTATTCAGATCCTAAATTATAGGAATTAAACGTTAAAAGCTTTCCAAATAACCTAAATCTGACATTTTCAGAAAAGCCCCTCTTTCAAAAGATTTATTTCCATTAGTAAATCAATTGGGAAAAATCCTTAAGGTTCATAGAAATTCGAATTAATCATGTAATCAAACATACTAAAATTTTAGACCCAATTTCTTTCTGAAATTCACAAAATAAATATTTAACCTAATCGTATCATATTTTCAATCAAAAATTCATTATAAAATTTCCATAGCTTGGAAAATTCTAAAAATCAAAACCCATCTCCAAAATCATGTTTTACTTAACATAAAAAATTTCCCTAGCATTTTAGAATCAATATCTCACGGTTTTACTCTTAAAATTGTATGAATTTGTGCATTTAAATAATTGTTTAAATCAAACAATCTATAACTTTTAGCATATCATCATCCAATATATCATGGAAATAAAATAAATATTCAAATCTAAAATCACATGATTATAAAGCCAAAATGAGATGGTAAAAATTACTATCCCCTTAGATTTGGTAAGGAACTTGAGATTTGTTGTTGATTAATCCGTCCTAGCTTAATCTTTAGCTTTAGATTAAAAATTCCTTCTTTTCCTCTTGGGTAGTGGCCGGCTTTGATTTAGGTTTTAGGTTTTGTGACCATGAGAAAAATAAAACATGAATGGACATAGAAAAGAAGTAAAAGTCGTGTAAAATAAATGGCTATTTACTAACATGCCCATGTGCAATTTAATTAACCAGTAAACCATTTTAAAGCCCATTTATTTTGTTAATAAGCGTGACCCGACTATGTAAATTAATCAAATCTCAATATTCCTATCGTTATTATTCTATTTAATTTATCTAAATAAATTTTTTGAATAATGTTATCAAAATTAGTGATGTTACAGATGAATAGTTTGATGACACTCACCTAAGACCTCTTCTATCAACTCGTTAACCTATTGTATACATAACCTTCCATCTCTCCACAAATAGCCCTTTTGTTTCCTAGAGTGACGATCAAAATTATTCGATTGTTCACCCCATCTTAGCTACGTCTTAATATTAATTAATGATGGATCTTACCCTTGACTCGGCCCAATTAGGCCCATCAGTACGTGCCTGACCTCCATTGTTGCTAACAATCAAGGTGCATACTCAAATCGAGATTTGAGGTCAAACTTTAAGATGAACCCCGAATTTCTCTCCTCTAACTAATAGCATTTACCTCTGAATGCTTCCTACACAAAGCATCTACAACTACATCTCCTTCCTTGAAGTTGAATTAATCCCAAAATCATACGATGATAAGAACCTCATCCATCATCATTGTCTTAGAATCAAGTCCTGATAAAACAAGTATTTGAGAGATTATGGTTTGTAAATAACTCATACTTACTGCCTAATGGATAATGTCTTCATGACTTCAATACGAATATAATAGCAGCCAATTCCAAGTTGTATGTCAGTAAATTCCTCTCATGGTTCTTTAACTGCCTACTTACATATGCTTCCATCATTCCTTCTTGCATAAAAACAGCATCAAGACTAGTACCGCATGCACTGATATAATAGGTAAATGTTTTGGTACCATAGGGAATAACCAAAACTTAAGCACTTGTTAACAACTCCTTTAATCGAATAAATGTTGCTTTACACTTCAAACTCCAAGCATAAACTAGATTTTTCTTCATCAAACGAGTCATAGGTGCCAATATTTTCATGAAATACTTAGTGAACTTTTGATAAAATCCATCCAAACCCAAAAAGCTATGGAATTCTACAGCATAATTCGATTTCTTCCCATCCTGACTACGACTATTATCCTTAGGTTTATCATCAGTCCATCCATTGAGACTACATGCCTAAGGGAACAAATTATATTTCTCCAGAAGTTACACTTAAAAAATTTAGCTTTTGATTAAACCTCCCTAAAATGAACCTCATGACCTTTCTTGCTCCTAGAAAACCTAAAAATATCATCCACTAAGACCACTGTAAACCTGTTCAACTGCTCTTGGAATACTCTGCTCATCAAATCCACAAAATAAATTAGAGCTTTTGTACGCCCAAACGGCATGACCAATCATTTAAATATCCATCAAGTGTACAGAAAGCAGTAGTCTAGATATTATCTTTAGCCACTCTCAACTGGTGAAACCTGGTCGCCAAATCAAGCTGAAAACCTTCGTCCCGACTAATTGATCGAAGAGGTCGTCAATACAAGGCAATGGATAGTGGTTTTTCTTTGTTGGCTTATTTAATTCTTGATAAACAATGCACAACTTAAGGGAACCATCTATCCTACTAGTGAAAACGACAGGCGCTCCCATTTTCGATATACTTCTCCAAATAAAGCCTTTCTTCAACAATTTTGAAACTTTCATATCCAATACTCTTCTCTCATTCAGAGCCATATGACTAAGAGGCATCACAATGGGTCTTGCATCTTTCTTGATATCAATATGGATTTCAATTTCCCTTTGGAGATGGATATCAAAAACTTTTTCTATTACATGAAGATAATCTTTCGCTCTCGGTATATGTAATAGCACTTCCGATCAGAGGCCAAGTGAATACAAATACATCTCCACAACAAAAATATTAGGTTCATAACATAGAATCAAATCAAGTCCATCACCTTTCCTTAATTGAACTATCCTTCTATCACAATCCAATACTACCCCATAGCGAGACATCCAATCCATTTCCAAAATCAACACATACCTCGAAAATTTTAGTATTTATGCATCATATGGGAACTCTAACCTGTTGAATATGCAAGTATATGATTTTTGTTTGATGATAATAAACTTATATATATATATATAGTTAAATGTATTTGTTAACGTACTATTTTAATTTTCATATAATTAAATAAATATTTGCTGAATAAGATAAATAACACAGAATTTAAATTCAAATAGATATTTTATTCAAACAAATATTTATTACAATTTTGAATAGTACAAATTTGAGTTCTCACTATATATATACACAATTTCACTTACAATACAATTTCGATTACATCACAATTTTCATTTATAATGTGCACCTCACTACATTTCACTCATTCACTCGTATTTTATCTCCAACTTCATTCTAGGTTGAATCCAGCATTTGTGTTATCTGCAAAAATATACACTGACGTAGTAAAATTGAAAATGAACTATATTTGCAGTGAAAAATAAAATGTAGTTTGAAAATATTATTTGCCTCGGTTATTTGGGTCATTCGTCATCATTTAATTTTGAATTCGTCATACACGAACAACTTGTGACATGCACAATGTATCACTATACATGCCACAAGGCCATGCGCATCGATATACACTTGATAGAATTACAGGGACAGGTGAGCACAAGGTCAAACCCAATTAAAAGCTGGGTTCAACTCAAGTGAAATCATGATACGAGCATAAAGTCAAACCCGAGCTATAAGCTGGATTCAACATAACTGCAGTTCAGTATCAAAATAACCAAAGTCAACAGAGAATAACACAGTGTACAAGTCCAAAATCAATGCACATGTTTGCAGTGATGTACACATGAAGCCAACCTGCACTAGTTCAATATAACCGAGGCCATAGGTGATATCATATACAATAGTGAACAGAGCTCAATGCAACTCATCACAATATCATATATAAAAATGTACTACAACTACCAGACAAAACAATGGAGAAACAACATGAATGCAAAAAATTGGCAAGAACTATATCTACACCAAACTTCGAAGCATGTTTAAAGTAGCAGCAATATGCATATTTTTAAGCACAAAACTTGAATTGATCAGAGCATAAACAAGAAGACTCAAAGCCATATGCAATGATCAAAGGCAATAGACAAGTGGAAATGCAGATGGAAACAAATACTATCAAGACTTCAACTGGTAACAAGTTAATTAAATACACAATTGAATGGAAACTATATCAAAATTCAGTGTCGACCATGACTGCATTAAGAAAAAAATATCAAAGAGCTAGCTTAATGAACCAATTAAGTATACATGAGCTACACATGTAACAAGAACTAGTACTGTAACCACATCGAGCCATCATATCAAGCATATGGAATCAATTACAATACCACAGCATATAAAGCATATGGAATCAATTACAATACCACAGCATATCAAGCATACAAGTCCAATGTAGACAATGTCAACAAGACCACATACAAGTAGCATGATCAGACCAGTGAGCAATGCACATGTATACCAGACCAAACGTCAAGGGCACAACAGAGTATCAAGGCAACCAAAGCTTCACAAGAATATATACATATATAGCGATGCAGTGTTCAAGGTTGAGATAAAATCAAGCAAAGTAGCAGTTTAAAACAAAGTCAAAATATCATCACAAAATTACCATAACCGAAGTCACCAGCAAAATCAACTTCGTGATGACCAGGGCAAAAGGAATGAACCAAATCAGAAATCAAATAAGCCATGGTGGGCACGACAGAAATCAAGCCGTAAGAAATAAGAAAACAAAATATACGGATTGGAACAGGTCAGTGATCAATCTCAAGCACTCAAGCAAAATCAATGGCCGAGCTAAATTAAATGACACATTCAAATTAACAAAATTATAGGAATTTGATTCCTATTTAAACCGTAACATCATCGGCATACGAAAGACCATCGAGTTCAAGCAAGCTATACAGTAAAGCAAAAGTAACAAATTACATACCAATTTATAGTCAAACTCGATCAAATTGAAGGAGTCGTGTTCAAATCGAAGAAACAGTCGATTGCCAAAGCAAATCGGAGGAATAGCAATTCTAGTCGACAAACAATCAGTCGGCTTCATCAATTTTTCACAAGCTTTAGTTTTCGCATAGAGGAACGAACGAGCAAGAAGCCATTTTCACAATTAAAGAAGAAAGCAGGCCGACATAACATAATAGAAAGAAAAATGGGGTTTCTTTTATATTTGGGCCGGCTTTAATTATCATTGGGCTTCTATTTTTAAAATTAGGCTGTTTACTTTTAAATTGTTTTTAAGTTTGTATTTTTCATTTAAACCATTGTAAATTCTAGTCGTGTGACTAGGAGACGAACTACGGTGGTGTAGTTCGAGAATTCGCAACTCAGTGGCTGAGTTATGGCAGGGTTTTGAGCATAGAGTTAGGTTAGTCGATAACAGGTGCCGTGAGTTTACATGTGTAAGCTTTTGACTACTTAATTTTTAGTAGAAACCTTGGGGGTAGCACATAAGCAGGATTTTGCCGATGTTGGATAAATATGTGTGTTCTATTTCTACATTTATTATTCTGCTATTATCTGTGCTTCTATTATTCTGCTATATCTGAGTTGAAATTATCTTATATAAACTTCCACAATAATTTTTATAATTAATAGTATCACCCAATTCACCCCCTCTAGGGTGAAATCGATCCTACACAACCATGGAAGGCCAATTTTTTATTATGACATAACATCGATAAATGTTCCAATCCCCTAATAGGATTCAACATCATAACGGATCCATGCATGATGTCTAGTTTAAAGGCTAAATTATTGACGCACTTACTATGAATGAATGAGATACACTTGTATCAAATAAAGTATGAACATAAGAATCAGACATTCCATCACATTCTTCTTTCCCTTCTCCTGAGTTGATGGTGGTACTTTACTAGAGGTTGGAGCGACACATAGAGCATATGCACAATCTAAACTTCATTTTTAGAGATGATCAGTCCCTTTTCATATGTTCGAACTAATCGCAGTTACCAGACTTCACTTTCCTTGGGGCTGGGCCTCCTTTATATTTTTTGGCTACATGTCCCATTTGATTGCAGTTTTAACTTTACGGTTTGAAAGATTAGGCCTACAATTCTTTGCAATATGTCCCACCTTATGACATCTATTACAATTAATCAATGGTCTTTTACCTTGACCTCTTTGTGGTCCATTTCCCTTCATTTACCCTGTTGTTGGCCCTCTCTTTCTTTAGCCAGGTCCTTAGTTAAAGTTTGGTTTAAATAATTTATGAATACTGCCTCTACTAATCGTTCAAACGTACCTATAAATGATATCTGATTTAATGCTAACTCCCTCAAAGGTGAATTCAATCTCTTTGCAAAATCTAAAGCCTTCTCGTTGAAATATTCACTAATTCAGATCCCAATTGGGACAAATCATTAAAAATACTGACCTACTCCCCAACTGTCATTTCTTCGTACTTTAGATGCATAAACATTTCTAATAATAAATCCTTTTTAGCACCAGAAAGAAGTGTCGTCTCAAATCTCGACTTTAATGTCCTTCATAAGAGTATTCCAATCAAATTCATCTGTTACAACTTTCCATCAATATGCTGCTTCACCTTTTAATTCCAAGTTGCTAACTGACTCTTGACATCATCATAAGTCCTAATATGTTGAAAATCTTTTCACAATCATTAAGCCATGCCCGAGTCACCAAGTATGGTTCCGTCTCGAGAAATGGCTTCCTACTAAGGTTGTAGAAATCCTTACACAATATAGGAAATCAATAATTAGTGGTGATAGGGATAGAATCACAACTTGTAGCAATGGTATTGGTAGTTGTAGGATCGATAAGGTTGGTACTAGCTTGGTTCATCGCTTGAAGGTAATGTCTGAACCATACTATAATATTAACTCTAGGATTATCCAGTATATCCAGACAGATGCTGGTTCTTGCCCTGGTTTCTATCCCACCCGCATTGGCTGTGTTAGTCTGTATTCCATTTTCGACTAAATTACTTATTTTTAGCTATTTGTAAAAAAGGGATTCATTGGCAACTTCCCAATGGAAAGCAAAGAAAACTAGAATGGTAAATGGGTGTGTGCATATGTACTTTAATATATATATATATATATATATATATATATTTAATAGAAAAATATAAGCACGCTCTCTCATTATGTTCTTAATTCTTATCACAGCTCCTAACTTATGCTTTGATACTAAATGCAACAACCCGCCCCATCGACCATGGGTCGGATGCCTAATCCAATGCCTAAACTAGGGAACCGAATGGACGAGTCATTGGGGTTGAGATGAAATAGGCATATATGTATATAAATTCTAAATATACCCTCTAATAAATACTTTAATAGAGTCATGATGGAAGGAAATAAAATATAATACATGAACAAATACCATAGTCAAATCACCAATTTTTGTTTAAATTGTCGAGTATATATGTTTGAATAATACAAGTACAACCCAATCCATACACATAATCAAACCCAAGTACAACACTTATATACACAATATAGATACAATACACAAATGAATCTCCATCTCTGATATCAACTCATCATAAAACTCCATCAAGATAGATATGTGTATAAAAAAGAAAAATTGGAGTGACTATATGATGACTGCCCAGCACCATCGACACCCAATATACCTGTATAGTGCATTGTAGCGGTACTCGATCAAAGCGGCGTAATCATCAATGGTTGTAAAGTAAATAAACAACATAAAACATGTCATATATCTCATAGTTCTATGAATTAAATATAATAGTAATCTTAGATATAAAACATGCGAGGCAGTAAATAACTAGATGAATCATAGCATCAGAGTATATAAATTTATATTGTAGATGACATACGTGATAGAGTTATACATCAAATAGTAACTCATAAAACCATCTCTAAATAGTAAGGCACTAGTAAGCTCCATAGTGTTGTGCAGTGGAATAACAAATGAGTACCGATGATAATACGAGAGAATAGCCTCCTGCTCGCCACATATCCAGCTCCACATGCTTACCAGACCTGATATTTCTAATCTATTCGTTTAAGTGTACCCAGAGTAACGAAAGCAAATCATAAAACTTCACATCGGACGACAGTCTAGTGTTAGCGATAGAAATCTCAAAGACTATAAGGGTAATAAAATAGGAAAAATGGTATAGAAAATCACACCTGACATGTCTATGTATCCACATAGTTAACATATATAAAGAATGTATGCTACTCTAAAGTCATCATGGATATACTATATGTTAGAGTACTAAGGATGTCTAGATATCTGTATCAGTAGTATCTACATCGTGCGACATCCCTAAAGTGATAAAAATCAAGCAAATATAGCATCCATTATCCATCCTCACATTAATTCACGCAGTGCGATAAAAATATAGTACTCATATAACCCCATCGTTGGGTCAAGGACAACCCAACGTCTCAGTTTCTCAGTACTCAAATCCATGCCACTCAGTAGACTGGGAACTAGACGACCGTTTGATAATCCCTGGTGCAATAGATCTAAACATCATGCGATCCAAGGGCCATCATCACCCATAAACTGCATCCTCACATAACCATGCAAATATCAATGATCTCTTTTGCATACATCAACTGCAGAGCTCATCTTGAAACTGTCCCTAAAACTCTAGTCTGAACTTGTCATGGTTGGAAACTATTCTAGACAATCATCATTAGTCGTAGAATATTATTATGAGTCCAATAACCTTCCTCTGACAGTTGCATTAATCCAAATCATCGTTCCCTACTATGCAACCTAAAGTATAACTATCCATCGTTGAAGCTGTCACTTCCTATTGGAGTCATCATCATCGAATCATGAAGTCATCATGTCGAAGCATCGCATCCTTACTTTAGTGCAAAAAATACTCATCAAAGAGTCATAAGATCAAATCAAATTTTGAATGAATGCACAATCACGTCATGTTCTTCGAAGTCTCTCCATTATTCATGCCAAATTGGCCAAATTTTCCAAATCATCCATCATCAACAGTGATACATATCAAGAACTTCAGAGTAGTCGATAATGGCCACTTTGGTCGTGTACTTAACCAAAAGTGGTTAAATACAAACCAAATGAAAATGTACAACATCCATACCGAAATCCAAAGCACATCCCCAAGTACATCCTTCATCTTCACATAAATTAGCATGCATGAAACTCTATGCATGAAATTCTATACTATAGGATATTTCCTAATACTATATCGCTTTCGAATGGCGTTTTCAATCAAACTAAGAAAACTAGCATAATACAACTAACATGCATACTAACATTTATAATAGCCTACATATGCCTGCAATAACCCAAATGCAATATATCCAAGCAACCAATAGGGGGATAAATATCAAAAATAGCCTAAATCTATCAATATCATCAAAATAGTGCGTAAATGGAAAAAATCAGATATTTAATATAAAACCATTTTAAAACTCTTTTAATTCTTTTTATAAAATAAGATCTAGGTTTAAGTATTTTAAGAATCACATTTTAACAAAATGTCATTTTAATACTATACAAACAATCAAACTATGGTGAGTGACAATATCACCCACCTCAACCAAATCTGACCAACTATCGTCAAGTCGTAGAGCTCTCCATCAAGAGTACAACGCAAGAAATAGCATCCAAGACAGACCTCGTGTACAAAGTACATGAATTCATAAGATATCAGATTATTTAAACAATTAAACTAATTACCTTTTGCTAATTATCTTCCACAATCCAATGTGTAGGATGTGCACCCATACATGTATCCAAACCAAAATTGTGAACTTTCCTTCCCGATTTCTCGCAATTTACTCAACAAAATATCCATAAGCTTTCGCCTATATGCTATATTACACAAGCTCTCTGCATCGGCTTCGAAGAAGCAAAGCTTGACGGCCTAGTTTGGGACGCGAACTGATCACATAATGTTCGACATTGAAATAACACATCTTGCTATGGTGTGTCGGGCTCGACAAAACTTGGCGGGAAGGTGGACGTCGACAAGAGAAAAATGATGGCGGTCTCTGTTTTACTTATTGTCGCTTTAATCCATGCCAACATCAAAACCTAGCTATGGCTATGTATGGGTCGATCTTACCAAACACAACCGCACCAAATTCCACCATAATCAAAGTGAAGATCTCTTCGATACAACTTCAATGAAAGTAGTTTCGTGATTTTTAGTGGAGCGAAACCCTGGATATTATTTTTTGAATGAGAAGAAGGAAGAGTCGGCCATTATTTTGTTCCAGGCAATGGAATAGTAGTGAACATGAGAGAAAGGGTTAAATGAGAATTTGTTTATCAATATAATATTGTTTATTTATTTAAATTCTCAAATAAATGGTCGTATGTTTTGAGCTCGCATGATCATACGGTCGCCCGATCGCAACGTAACTTGTTTGGGTACATCACCTCATTTTTCTGGTCTTGATGATATAAATTTCATCGCTAATGAAGATAATGCTCTAGGACGATATCCCGATCGTTTCGGCCACTGAATCGTTCGATCTCCAAATACAGTGATCCTTATACTCATTTTAATTTGCAACGTCGATACAAACTCAATGGAAGCAGTCTTGAATCTAAATTCGATCATATATAAAAAAATATTTTTGGAGCCTTCAACTAATTAACGATTCAATGTTCGATAAAAATACAGGTAGTTATATTCTCCCTTCTTAAAGGGATTTTATTCTCGAAAACCTAAGGATGAAGCACAACCCAACAACATCATAAGCAATGACACAAGAAAAATCATCACTTATCAACTCACGACAACAATCATTGAAAGCGATTACAACAATGGTATAGACTCAGAATCAGCTCGTGCCACCATCCTCATCCCTAAGTGAAATCGCTATCAATTCCCAAATCAATACGGTTGCACCAAAAATCTAAGTTACACACTTATTCCCAAAGAAACGGACAATGGAAAACCAAATTGCCAACTCACTAGTCGAAAGGAAAGTCAACTGAATATCGTACATTACCAACTCAATCAACTATCGACAATGTGTAATATCCTATACATTTCCTTTTCTTTTAATCTTGGCCTATATCAAGGAAAATTTTGATAGCACCTCCTTTATGCGGCTAGGTTCAGGAAAATCCCAATACAACATAGATATATGCACATTTCACATCTGAGGCATCTCATTTCCAAGGACTATAAAGCATATATAGCCTTTCCAAGGACAACAAAGAATATATAGACAAATATACACTATAAATGTTATGTACATTGTAATGGTCCGTTTTCTGTACCCTTTGAATTAGCAATAAACCACACATGTCTAATTCAAATTGCATGAAAAGATGGATCATTAAGGGTGGAAAGAAAATAAAGACAGAACAGAATCTCATATAAATGGAATAACATGTATTATTTCAACAATAATCTTTACAGCTGAAAATTCAAAATACAGTATCAGAGTCCAACCTAGATTCAACCTAGACAGCTATAAATCTCTAGCCTTACAAATGCTGAAAACAACAAAACAAACGCAATAGATGCAGTGGAAAATAGAATATCTCCATATGATGATGAATATCTCCAACTCTACTTTGGAAACTCCAACCGTCTTCAACTAAACGTGAAACTACTCGGATCTGACCCGAGTATTGGAAATACCAAGATCAGGCTTGATAAACAAGCGTGAGATACTCGAAATTATAAATGAATAGATTATGACGATGTTATCAAAACCTCTGAAAAGAAAGGTATCTCATAAGACCAAGCCGACACATAAACGCAAATGGTTTTTACCTTATGATAACCAAAACACTTTTATTACCAAAATAATTTGATATTATTTTTAATGGCATTATTTTGAAAACACTTTTCAAACAAACTTATTCAAATAAGGTATTAATACTAGGACTAAGTCTAAGGTAATATATCCGGACTAGGTCTATGGAATATATTGGATGGAATATATAATAACAAAAGCTAGAATGTTTGTAAGTCTTGGGATTGCAATAAAAACCCTTAAAGCTCATATTGGAGTTGGATTTCTAACACGATAGGGAACTATTGGCCTTTTCTCCGATCCACGCATAACAACCATAGTTCCTGTGTTGCCTTAATCGCTTTTCACAAGAAGTTACTTAGAACTGTACTTGACATACTACTACCGATAACCAGCAGTTCCCTGCTTTTCGCAAGCTAACAAATTTATCAAAATGAGGCAATAATTACCTTGAGGGTTGTTTTCCCCCAAAGGGCCCAATGTATTGGACTCCACCATACATACTTACTTGTCCCGAATTTGTGCCTGACAGACTACATACTATCCTATATTATCTTCGGGGATGTGAGGCTAGTGTGGCTACGCTCAATTTCTTCAAAGCCACGCTTTTCATACAAAACCATGCTTTGATCATAACAAGTTCCACTTCGAATGTCATGTTATCATTCCACATCATATGACTGATTCCTAGAAAAGTATAACTTCTTGAGCTCATATGTCTCGGGAAAAGGTGTTAAGCTAAAAGAAGTTCACTTCTCCGCCACCAAATTATATACTTTTATAGAAACCACTCAAATGTGATTTAGAATACAATGTCAGACAAACATCCATGCAAGTACATTCTAGGACTGAACGAAATCGAAGGTACTTTTCTCGGCCATTACTAGACGAGAAGCCCTTGCAATCTAAAGATTTCAAACATGACAGGACCACTGCTATAAATGTATCTATATTGGAATGACCTAGAGAATGTCAACAAGTAGTCCTTCCGCTATGAATATCTTCGGTCTTCAAAAATCATCATCTTCAACATGTGTTCACTTCTGAACGTATACAATGGTTTGAAGTAGTTTTCGAATGGTGATCACCTAAATCCGACCCTGGTTCCTTTAAAGCCAATCATCGATAAAAAGATATTAAGTTCATATGTGAATACCAATCATCAATCAATTACATCATCTTTTATTTAAATCAAACATCTTTATTAGATATATTCTTTTCAATTTATTCCATTTTCTTTTCAAGAGTATATGGAATCATTAAGCCTCATTTATTAAATCATTTGATTTATTAAACCTATTTAGATCTTGGAGTAATTCCAATCATTTTCTATTTTACTTAGGATAACCTTTCCAAATCATTCATTATATCTTAATCAAAGATTTCTTATTTTCAAGCTATAACTTTTAACTTATGGAAAATATTCCCAAATCATTCCTTAAATCTTAGTCAAAGATTTCTTATATTCAAATTATAGCTTTCAACTCAGGGAAATTATTCCTAAATCATTCATTAAATCTTAATCAAAGATTTCTTATACACAAGTTATAACTTTTACTTAGAGAAAATATTCCCGAATCATTCATTAAATATTAATCAAAGATTTATTATATTCAAGTTATAACTTTTAACTTGGGGAAAATATTTCTATATCATTCATTAAGTCTTAATCAAAAATTTCTTTCTTAACTTTAAATCATATTCCTGCAAATCGACGATTTTCGTAACAGAGCACTACTACCACCTTAGATATGGTATATTTCACCTCCAAGGACAAGTGCAAAACAGTCCTACATCATGAAGATTTTTTCCTTCAATATGTTTTATTTTGAAAATTAGTTTGAAGGGGTTTTCGAATAGGAATCGTCCAAATTAGATCTCGGTTTTTTGGATAGGAATCACTCAGATCCGATCCCGATTCCTTCATAGTAATCATCGATAAAAATATGTTTATTAGTTAATTAATGTTTTAAAATTAGTTTCTTTTTATCTTGGAAAAACTTAAATATGATCTTTTAGAGCATCTGGGCTTTCCTTTCAATCAGTTCCACATCTCGTCTAAAAGATAAAATGAAGGCCGTGTAAGACTAAAGCACTGGTTGCTCCATTCCTAGCATCAGTTTTACACCTTATTTTACCATTTAGATCTCACAGGTGGGACAAATGTATTAGTTGTTTCCGCATACTCAATTTATTATTATATTCAATATTCTTCAATTATTGTTTAAGTGTTATAAACAATTCCTCTTAACCATTTATTAAAACTTCCAAATCGATTTTAAATTACTTAAATATTCTTTAAAAATTATTCACAAAGATTTAGGAAAGAATTGTTAGGTTTAAAACTACATTTTAAAAGTTATTTAAAACTGCTGCGAAAAGCGTTGTGAAAAGAGTTCAAATAGTGTTTTAAAAGCTGTATTCTTCAAAACGACTTTTATATCATTTAGAAATCCATATTTTTCAACTTAAATCTCTTTTAAAACATTTCAAAATATTTTTAGAATTTATGTCATATTTTTAAAATATTTAAAAATATCATTTATAAAGAAATCCTTTTATGGATTCAGAACCGCAAAATTGTGATGTTTTTAGAATTTTTTTTGGATATATTTCATAATCTACTTAATGAAATCTTGATTTTCGTTCTTTGTTGGAAAACTATGGATATAATAGTGTAGAAACTTTATGTCGAAGGATTTCGAGCTATAGACAACTTTACGTACTTATTCAACTTTTACCGTGCGAAATCGCAAACTACCGTTACGCGACCTACCTGTTTTGACTTGTTTTTTAGTTTCTTTTTAAACATCTTGGAAACACTTTTAAATATTTATAAAACATGGATTTAACTTATTTTAAACAATATTTTTATATTTCAAACTCATTTTCTATTTCATAATATAATATTATACTATTTTCAACTCTTTTTAAATATTTAAAATCATTAAGAGGCTACTCACTTCATACACATATTATTATCAATTTAATTTCCATTAAATTAATTATAGTTAATTACTGACCATTTCTCTTATCATTTATGTAACGTCCCGCCTTTTTGCACATTTTAAATTGACGATAAACCACACACGTCAGACTTAAACCATATAGAAGGGCGGATTGTTATGGGGTAAATAAGAAAAAGTAGAGAAAGAAATAAAACAAAACAGAATCTTGCAGCGGAACGATAAAATATAATAATCAAATATACAGTTCATGAAGCTGTTTAAAAAAATATTCGAATATTCTTATACAATACATATCAGAGTTACACTTACCAGAGAATATTAATAATGCGGCGGAATACAATAGTGTAGTGGAATAATATAATAGATAATACTAATACACTCTTCGTCTTCGTCCTCGTCCTCAAGAAATAAAGTCTCTGAATCCTGAAATGCTCAGGATGACCCGAGCGAATTGAAAAGACAAAACACCCGAGTCAGAACTAAAAGATATTATGTAAGTTAAATCAATGATAAATAATACGAGTGGAACAGCGTCAGAGATGTTTACAGAATTTGACATTTCCTATCCAGTGTCTAATGTGAGTGCAGTTACTCAAGAGATGCTCGGGATTCACATCTCCTAAGGATACGTTAAATTATTTACTATGTTGTAATATTTTGCTATTATAATAGTGTCTAATAGTAAAATAAACTTACTTTTAAATAGCGTTAAGGAGTGACCCAATATTCTCCTTAACACGTAATAGTGCCAATAGTCTATACAGTACCATAATACCTCCTGATCGGAAGGCTACCAGAGGATACTCCATAGGTACGACACAAATCAAACTCGTACAAGGCGCGCTAGGGTAGGTGACACGGCACAATAAGGCAATGTCAGGGTATATATACCAATTGCTATCCGAGCTGGTGGTAACGCGTAGCAGCTACCGCCCACCTCGAGCCACACCTCCAAAATCAAAAAAATCAAAAGTGGCCACCAAATAAATCTCAAAGTTAGAATATAATATCGAAGGAGTGTGTCTGATCATAGGAATGACCTCATTGGCCTGAGAATGGCTCCTGGTTTAGCCACCTTATGCTAACTCATGGGAGTCGGGTCCATGTATTTACCACAAAGGAAACGCCGCCACCATCCTACTTCATTCTGGAATCTCACCGCGTACATGATTGTTAAAATGGTTTTCGGAGTTGGCAGAGAGTATGACAACTTCCGACCCCGGTCTCTTTAACAACCAAACGTTATTATAACATCGCGGTCTTTTCAAAATAGTTTATACTTCAAAACCAGAATAGAATATCCATTTCATAACCAAATAAATACGATCATTTCGAATTTAAAACCAAATCAATATGGTATCCTTTTAATTTCAAATCAATATAATATCATTCTTATTTCAAATATATATCTTTTCCAAAATCATAGCCCTTTCAAAAATTATAATATTTCGAAACCAAACGCTTGAAATATAATCTTTCCAAACATAATACCTCGAATTTTATAGCTTCAAACCCATAATTTCCAAAGCTTAAATAGTTTGGATATTCAAATAGTATATAAAATAAAATAGTTTGAATTTTATTATTACTTTATAAAGTAAAATAATTTCTTCGACTTTTCAATTTAATTCACTTTAAATTAAATCTCTATTCATAAATTTTCAACTCACTTCAGTTTTAATACTTCAATTTCAATATATTTCAAACTTCGTGTATTAAAAAATTTCCAAACTAACGTTGGAAATTATGATTCAACAATTCAATGTCCTATTATTTAATTTTGAAATATTTGCATAATAAATCCGTTATCATTTAAATAAAGCTCAAACTTCCAACAACTAAATATTTCCTTCAATTTATTTATACTAGAAATATTCATTTAATTCATGTTGAATAAAATTCCAGTTATAAATATCATACATTTTTATAATTTCAAGTTAATAAATTTTACATCAACTTATGGAGTTAAATTCTCAAATAAGCTCAATTTCAAATAAATTTTCAATTTACCTTCCAAATCTTAATTTATTTAAATCATTATAACCTCTATATTAAAGTATGATTTAAATACTTAACCATATTTTATTTTAATAAATCAAACTACATTATTTAATTTATTGTTATTAAACAAATTTATACATAGCTTAAATATCTGAATTTAACTATATATAAAATATTTTTATATAATATCAAAAAGAATCCATATTTATTTAACCGTATAATTCTATCCAAAACCATAGAAATCATTTCAAAATATTTATATATATAGACCGACGGTGTCCGTATAAAATTTTCTATCCTGTGGTCAAGTGATACGGATATTTATTATTTCAATCCGTAATTTAAAATAAAAATTATGGTTATATCATTTCAAACCCCAATCCCGAATGAAATAAAACTTTGATAACAACTTGCAGTCTATAACAATATAAATAAAACATCCATTCGTTCAATATCAATCATCAAACATTGTCACAGTCATCATCCAACTCAAACAATAACATTAATATAGAACAAATAATAAATAATAGGTAATTATTGACAGTTTATATACATAGTAAATTAATTTGACTGTCAGTTTATTTGCAATAATAAATTGAATAACAATTTAATTCAATAAATTAAATTTAACTGAAATGATGATAAAAATACACCAAACAGTAATAAATAAATTTCTAATCACATCAAAAACTAATTTAACAAACATAAGAAATTTTAGAAGTTATGAGAGGGTTAAAACACTCACTTTTTGAATTTAAATCCAAAATTAAACTATCTCAAAATCCGTCTAAACCAGCGTCAAAATGTTAGAAATTTCAATAACATCCTAACAAAAAGACTTCGCGTAAATCGGATATCGTATGTAAAAGTTATGTTAGTTAGAGCGACTCGGTATTTAATTTATATAAATTAAAACGAAAAGCAAACTCACCACTCAAAAATAAGCTATGTCATCTCCCCCTCAATCGCGCCCAGTCCTAAAATCGCGCAAGCACAAACCCATGAACCCGTCCCCTACACAGCGTTGACCATCGAAAACCGCCGTTACACGTCACCTGGACGACGCCGACCACGTCCATCCACTCGCCCTAGCCGAGCCGCACGCACCCACCTAGGTCCGTTCCTCCTTCTTTGCCGCCGGCCGCCACCTAGGGTTAAGGTTTTCGAACCCTAACACGTGAATGCCGGCCACCACACGACATTTCAGGTCAAGCGACTGCCACTAAACCACTCCAGACATCAAGCACGACAAAACCCCCTAATCAATTTCATGGATTGTGTAAGGACCCGCAAATCCGTACTCCTTGAATAGACACTAATCTCCAGTGATTAACTCAAGATGAACGAAAATACGAATTCTTAGGATTTAAAAAAAAAAGAAAAAGATAGAAGAAGAGAGAAAAGATAGAACAGAACAGAAAGAAAACAACAGAACAATATCAGAATCTCACAATCGCAGCGGACAACATATAATAGATAAATGAATAATCTTTAAACAAAGAACTATATCAGTTATTACATTACATTTCATTTCATTACATCATCAGAGTGTACAACTATTAAACAACAACAAACAGCGGAAAAGAAATACTATATACTAGTAATACGCCATGCCATCCAGCTTGCCTCCAGCAACTCCTGAATTCCAGAATATCCTGATAACTTGACTCTAGACTGCCCGTGTGGAAATTGGTGGGCACCCAGAGTTTAGGAAGGAAAACAATAAACTCCGAGTCAGTCATGTGACTGGTGTGAGAACTCAAAACAGTTTATTTTTAAAACAAAGTACAGGATAATTTTAAAATAGATTCGCAATGCTTTTTAGAAAAATGAGACTACCATAAGGCCTCCCGCACACACACACAATGCAAACGCAGAATCGGAGGAGATTTCTCCTTATGATAGTCAAAGATGCTTGATACGTATTAAAAAGAAACATTTGATATTATTACTAGTGCATAGTGTAGGGAAAAATCATTTCGAAAGTAAAGATATAAATCTTAGCCAACATACGACCATTATCGTATGCCTACTATAGCTACCATGTTCAATAGCAAGTTGCCGCCACATTCCATGGCAGGTTATACAACTAAAACCGTACAGGGTTTGTATTGTTTATTTGGATTTCCAACTAATGGTCAGGCCAAGGAACTTCCCATTGCCATATCGAAACGCCTCTGGAATGACGTCCCGAGAACCAAACCGGATCTCTGCCAACACAAGGCCGGGTTACCCCTAACTGGGTAACTACTGACACGAATATGCCATTCCCCGATCGTAACCGATCTATATCCGAGGATCCTCGATTTCCAACAACCCCAAAGTAATAAGTTTACAGCAACAACATAGGTTAAGTATCTGGGCTCCATACCATGATACCACCTCTATCCAGAAGGAATGACATACACTAAAGGGGCGCTAACCCCTAATAACCTTGCTGCATCCGTCCTGTTTTGACCATTTCCGAGGTGTGAGGTCCGACGCAGACTCGTCCACAAAGCAACGCTTTATACAAAAGCCATGCTTTGGGTCAACAAATGATCAAAGTAATGATCACAAAGATAAATGATAAAACAAATGATCATATCACAAATGATCAAACAATGATCATTTCACAGCAACACTCAGCATGTCACATTACCAAATTGGGAATATATCACTGATAATCATCAACTACATAACCTCTGAGCTCGTACGTCTCAGAGAAAGGTGTTAAGCTAAGAGAATAAATTCTCCGCCGCCAACATAAATATATTTGAAAGAAATCAGCTTTATATCTCAATTTGTAATGTCAGACATACTATCCATACAAGTCTGTTCCGGGATCGAACAGAACCGAAGGCACTTACAAAGAAGTCCTTGCAATCCGGATATTCACTAATCACGTCCGGACTTCCCATCACATATGGAATTTCTATACCGGGGCCATTCGGTGCAGAAACATTCGACGGTAATCCTTCCGTTTTCAAAAATATCCGGTCTTCAACACCGGTCTTCAAATGCAATTCATAACGACGTATCACATATTCGGAATGGGTTATACGACCCCAAGGTCCTTTCCCGGCTAACCCGAATAGCGAGCGCTTATTCAAAAATAAGTGTGGCATTCAAATTCAAACAAATCACAACAAATACCCATTCAAAGGTAAATATTGATAGTCGGCTATTGAACTATCAATGGATATGCACAACATCACCGGATTCCAAATAATTTTCCAAATTATTTATTTTCCAAAAATATCTTTACAAGATATATATTTTCCACACTTCAACTATTTGAAAACAATTTTCAAATCACTTTTCATCTTTACCACTTTTGAAAAACAAATTTCAAACATTTTCCTTACGCGGAAATACTTTCATTTCAACATGGTTCATTTAAACCAATTTAAATAAATCCTTAACGATTTACTTTATATTTACGTTCCAAATCCGTAAATTAATTCCCACACTTCAAAAATAAATCAACGTTTATTTTTAAGCAAATTCCCCTTTTCATTTATAAATTCCATGGTGAATTTACATTCCAAAATATTTATGAATACACGATTTCAATTATTCATTTTCAATTTATTTTCAAAAAGATAAATTCTCAAAACGTTTCATTTCACATTGGAAAAACATTTCCATACTTATTTATTTATAAGTAATTCACAAATCTATTTATTTTCAACATTTGGAAAATATTCAATATACTTAAATCAAAATTAAGTATATATTTCATTCTTTAAGGAAAACATTCTCTTAAACATATTTATTTGGACTAAAACGAATGTTGCGTAAAACATCGTTACGACAACCCAAAATCACTAGTATAGGGGTTCGAAATTAAAATAGATATATAAATCCCAATACTATATAAAACATTTCCTTTCGGAAATCATTTACTATAACAACAGTGTTATAGTCCACCATTTCCTTCTATTTCTCGAAAACGTCTATTTCAACAATGAATGTTGAAATCTATGGTTTCGAACCTTAACACATTTAAAACATCGTTAAATCATTTTAATTCTATTTAAAATATCACATCCAAAACATTTTCTTTAACATATTATTCACTATTCAAAAACGTGAATATACTTCATTAACCAATTTCATAATTTCTATACACTTTATTTTAAAGGTTTATTCACTGTCTAAAATGTGAATATAACTCCATTGATAAGCTATAACAATTTACTTATCAAAATAAGTCGTTTGCGGATTTATAAAACAATGTTTATAAATTCCATTTCTATTTATTTTATAACAACTTCCTTTTATAAATATCCTTTATTAAGCTATTTCAATTTATAACTCAATTATATACCAAAAGTTCATAGTATAAGTTAAGTACTTACAATTTATTTGTTTAAAAAATCATTCTTTTTTTTAAGACTTCCCAAATTATAAATCTTATAACTTAAAAGATTCATTTATTTACCCAAATCTATTCTTTTAATAACTTTACAAATTTTATAAACCTACTGCTTATAAAATTCCATTTATAACTTCACCGTTTATAATTCTATAAATTTCATTCATTTATGAAATTCATTTACACTTCATTCTAACACTTATAAAAACTCGTTTTATAATTCAAATATTTTTAATTTATAAATATCAATTTATAAATCTTTTATATAAATCAATTTATATTATTATTTTAAAACGTCTTTAAACTCCTTTAAAATTTCACCATTTTCTTTGATTTATAAAATAATCAAATTTCATAAATCCTATATTTTAAACTTTTTATAATAAATTCAAAAATCCCATTTTAAACTATTTCATAAAATCATTAGCCCCATATTTTCAAAAATCAACTTTCAACTATATTTCTCAAAAATCGTAATTTTTATAACATTAAAATTATAACATTTATTTATTTAAAATGAATCGATTCCAAAAATATTTTATAACGTATACTTTCAAAAATCACTTAAAAAATCCTTTTAAAATTCCAAAATTGGCCTAATGATGCTACACACCAAATAGTCAATCACGACAACAACGACATCATATATCTGTATATGATAATCAGCGAATATCAAAATATCCATAGTCAAATAAATACTGTTGAGGAATCCAGTTGGATCCCTCCAACCTGTTTTCCTACATCCAAAGATGTTAGCAGAATACCAATTCCGTTCCAGTACGGAATTATCGCGGTATATGGGATTTAAAATATTATCCGCTTAGTAGACGGCGCAATAGGGTCTCATCCGCTATATAATGCGGGAAATCAACTCCAAGTACATAAATAATACCAATTTCACTGTACCGTGAAATATTCGCGGTATATGTTTTTAATAAATAACCTCCATTTACTAACGGCGTATAATGTCTATGTTAAAAATCAATAGATAACAATCATCATTCAAATATACATTCAAGAATTTTAAATCTAACTATTTAAAATAAAAATCGAAACCGATTCGATTGAATGAGAAGTTCTCACCTTGATTACAATTTCGTTTTCAACTTTTATTTCGAATAAAATTAAACGGACGTTTAATTTCACCCGAAATTTTTGCTAGCTCCAAACGATTCCAATCCAATTTCATAGCGTAGTGCTCGTCCATACGAACCCAACGCAACTGATTTCGTGTGTTCTCGACCTCGTATGAAAAAGATATGAATTTTTAAAATTCGTACACAACATAATATAATTATTTACTATTTTCTTTTATAATTTATACCAAAATCAAATCCAAGCCGTGCATTTCTTTTGAGACCAGATCATGGCCGCATGCTATCTTCCCCTTCATCACGCGATTTTGCTCCAGGTTATACACGCAATCGTGAACCTAAAAGCCATCACCTAGGGTTCCATTTTGCCTCCCCTCTGCTCGACTACATGACGATCAGCTAGTGCCATATTGAAGTCCACCCCCTCCTCTACACTCGGCTGCAAAGGCTTGGAGCTCGGGCTCCCCCTCTCTCTCGAAAAGCATGCGCAACTTCGACCGTTTAAACAGAGATTGCCGCCAATCCGTGCAACGAAACTCGATCATAGCCGTTGGATAGCTAGTTCGCAACGTGCTCTACGAGTTTCTAGTTGAGAGTTTCTGCATATTCTTCACGGATCAAGATATTTTGAGGGAAGAAGATGATTAAATTTCGGCCATTTATTATTTTGGAGGCAGCAGCTAGTGAATTGAAACCCTAGCCCTTTTTTCTTTTGCAATTGTGAATATTTGAGGGCTTTTATAAAAAAATACGCGAACACTATTCATCCCGGATTTTCCGAACTCCAAACGAAGCGTGCCGGTTGGCGTTCATAAGGTTTACCTCGTGTTCCGAACACAATGGAACGTATTTCGGGAGCTAATTCGATCATCTGTGCGAGTTATGGCAATAAACGATCAATTTAAAATTAAATCGGTAAATCAAATTTCTAGGCGTTTTAGCTTGCCCCGGACAAACGGTAAATCCGATTGACACGAAATTTTAAACCATACAATAATATCACATTACATATCTGATAAAACTAGTTTCGTCGAAATCCGAGACTTTTTGAAAAATGGCTATTTTAACTCGCCAAATAAGTATTAAAACAATTTCGATGTGTTTCGAGCTGCCACGGTCAAAAGAAAACTCTGATTGCTACGAAAATTGAAATCCGATAATAACAAACAATTATGGATCCAATGGAACTAGTTTCGTCCAATTCTGAGACTGTTCGAAAAATAGCTAATTTCACTAGTCGATTTAAATATTAAAATATTCAATTTTCACAAATTAACTTTTAATTCAATTTTAAAAGTTCCATAACATCATTCTAAATCCAATATGATAAAATAAAATTTTACAAATCAATTTCAATCATATTTAACCCAATTTTCAATTATTTCTGTATTTTCACATATGAAATTATCGATTTAATTATTCGAAATAAATTTTATTCGACTTATAAATTTCACTTATTAATAATTAAAATTAATTAAATATACGAATTTTAATTAATAAAAATTCTGGGTCATTATAACTTCCCCCCTTAAAAGAATTTCGTCCTCGAAATTACCAAGTAAGAATTTTTTTTACAGAATCCATTAATTTTCCCAAAATCCATAGTTAAATTTCTTATAATAACTTTACTAAGTTTTCAAATCATACTTAGTTATCTTTTCAAAAGAAGCTATTGTTTAACTTCCAATTCCAAATCAAATTTATAGTTTTCAAAATTTTCTAATTTTTTCTCAAATTTTTTTAACGCCTTAAATTTTCGGAAAAATTCGCCATAGTCTACTTTGCGCGGCTCGATCCGAAAAAAATGACAGTATATATATCACAAATATACATCTCATCAAGGGACGAGGCATCCCGCAGGGAAAAAAATGTAAAAGTACGATATTTAATCCGAGATATGTACCTTATATTTTATTAGCGAGCATATACGGCTAATATAGCGCGAAAGCGAGGTCCAAATGCGAAGCAAACGCGATCCGCGCCTACTAAACACTCAACAAACAAATGAGAAACATGTATATAGACAATAGTATCGATATACAACATATAGCAACATAATAACTATATATGTCAACATAGCAAATGTAGTAAAAGTAATATATTCAACCATCAACCAACTATCATCCAACTAGCATTCAACTAACATTCATAACCAATTAATATTCATTCATATTCTCATTAATATTCAACGAAATGGGTTTTCAATTTAATCCTATATTTGATTCATTAACAGTGGACGTTTTTACTAACATTCATTTTTCAATTAGTTTATATTCACTAATTCATATTCAAGTTGGTTCACTTCCAAATCAAATTCAATTTTATTTGAGATTCACTTAACTTCCAATTTGATTTCAATTACTTTAGCTTTCAATTTCATTAACTCAATTTCATTAATACTTAATGAATTATATACAATCAACTAACAATCATATATCAACCAATGTATATTAATTACAACCAAATTCCTTTGCTTATATTCATTCAATTTGGTTTAACACCTTTACTTTCAATTGGTTTAATTAAATTGATTTTCATTCAATTATTCAACTTCCAATAACATTAGATTTTAATGAATTACACCTACATTCACTATTTCATATCAACTATTTACATTTAATTGATTTACATTCAATCCATTTATTAATCCAATTCAATTACAAAAGTTGAATTTCATTTATATAACTCAAGTTTATATCCATCACTTCACTTTATTAATTTACTTCGATACCAAAATCAACTTCATTCAACATCTCTTAAGTTATATTCCATTTAAACATTATTTGGTTTTACTTAACTTAAATTCCCACTTATAAATCAATTCAGATTCCCATTTCTAAAGTAAATTTTATTTAACCTTTACCAAAGTCAAATTTCATTACTTATTCAAACACATTTTTATTTACAACTCGTATTCATAAATATATTCATATAATTTCACTTCTTATATGTATAAGTTTATTTCACAATTGTAAATCACTTTAATTATAATTCAATTCTTATAATTCATTTGCTTATACAATTATTCTTACATTTCAACAACCAAACAATCAACTTACATACACTTTAATAATTCTGAAAATTTATTCCTTTATATATAAAGTAAAATCAAGGTAAAAATTATTTAATTTACCCAGTTTAAAACAATATCGTGTCGAATTGTTCTGTACAAGTGTTTAGAGATCCCTATCAACAACGTTAATTACTCGTATTAACCAGAATCCGTACACCACTCAACAAACCAATCATCACAATATAAAACAATTTTAAATTCACTAACAAATACGCGCTTATAGCTATTATTACACTCAAACTCATTCTAGAGTACTACTTACTCTATCTCTAATGAGTAATACCCAACAGAGCCATGGTTGTCGCTTAACTATATGCTTTGATACCAGATGTGAGGACCCCCAAATCCGTACTCCTTGAATAGACACTAATCTCCAGTGATTAACTCAAGATGAACGGAAATACGAATTCTTAGGATTTAAAAAAAAGGAAAAGATAGAAGAAGAGAGAAAAGATAGAACAGAACAGAAAGAAAACAACAGAACAATATCAGAATCTCACAATTGCAGCGGACAACAATAATAGATAAATGAATAATCTTTAAACAAAGAACTATATCAGTTATTACATTGCATTTCATTTCATTACATCATCAGAGTGTACAACTATCAAACAACAACAAACAGCGGAAAAGAAATACTATATACAAGTAATACGCCATGTCATCCAGCTTGCCTCCAGCAACTCCTGAATTCCAGAATATCCTGATAACTTGACTCTAGACTGCCCGTGTGGAAATTGGTGGGCACCCAGAGTTTAGAAAGGAAAACAATAAACTCCGAGTCAGTCATGTGACTGGTGTGAGAACTCAAAACAGTTTATTTTTAAAACAAAGTACAAGATAATTTTAAAATAGATTCGCAATGCTTTTTAGAAAAATGAGACTACCATAAGGCCTCCTGCACACACATACACAATGCAAACGCAGAATCGAGGAGATTTCTCCTTATGATAGTCAAAGATGCTTGATACGTATTAAAAAGAAACATTTGATATTATTAGTAGTGCATAGTGTAGGGAAAAATCATTTCGAAAGTAAGATATATGTAACGACCCAGAATTTTAATTAATTAAAATTTGAATATTTAATTAATTTTAAATAATAATAAGTGAAATTTATAAGTCGAAATTTTTTTATTTCGAATAATTGGATTTAATTGGATAATTAAATTGATAATTTAATATGTGAAAATACAGAAATAATTAAAATTTGGGTTAAATATGATTTAAATGATTCGTAAAATTTTATTTTATCATATTGGAGTTAGAATTATGTTTTAGAACTTTTAAAATCGAATTAAAAGTTAATTTGTGAAAATTGAATATTTTAATATTTAATCGACTAGTGAAATTAGTCATTTTTCGAACAGTCTCAGAATTGGACGAAACTAGTTCCATTGGATCCGTAATAGTTTGTTATTATCGGATTTCAATTTTCGTGTCAATCGGAGTTGTCGTTTGATCGTGGCAGCTCGAAACGCATCGAAATTGTTTTTAATATTAATTTGGCGAGTTAAAATAGCCATTTTTCAAAAGTGTCGGATTTCGACGAAACCAGTTTCATCGGATCCGTAATGTGATATTATTGTATGGTTTCAAATTTCATGTCAATCGGATTTATCGTTTGTTCGGTGCAAGCTAAAACGCCTAGAAAATCGTTTAATCGGTTTAATTTTAAATTGAACGTTTATTGCCATAACTCGCACAAATGACCGAATTAGCTCCCGAAACACGTTCCATTGTGTTCGAAACGCGGGGTAAACCTTAGGAACGCCAACCGGCATGCTTCGTTTGGAGTTCGGAAAATCCGGGATGAATAGTGTTTTGGAATTTTTTCTATAAAAGCCCTTCACTCTTCATAAATTGCAAAGAAAAAAAAAACCTTAGTTCCATCTGCAGGCCGCCGCCTCATATATGTTTAATGGCCAGAAATTCATTTCGATTTTCCTCAAATTTCTTCAAATCTATCAACTTTTACAACAAAGTTTCAACTACAAAGTTGAAGATCATCACGAGATCGTCACATCCAACGGTGGATTCGAGTTGAAGTGGTTTGGATTCGCCGAAATCGGCCAATGAAGGCAGCACGGTCGGCCTCGAAATGCGTGCTAGATGTGGGGCCGAGTTCAACAGGGGTTTGGCCGAGAGTGGAGCAGGAGTTGGGCTTCAAAATGGAAGTGCCTGATCGAATTTTAATCGAGCGGGGAGGTCGTATAATTCAACCCTAAAGTTGCTTGGATTGGGTTCAAGTGCGTGATGTTTGCCTGTAGATCGCGTGAGAGTGGAGAAGATGGTGCGTTCTACGGCTATGATGCAGGGGATGAGATCCTACGGTGATGATCTGTTATAGGTTTAGAAAAATTAAATTATGTTGTAAATTTAGTTTATAAAATTCGTGTAACTTCAAAAATTCATATCTTTTTCATACGAGGTCGAAAACGCACGAAACCAGTTGCGTTGGAATCGTATCGACCAGCACTATGCTATGGAATTAGATTGGAGTCGTTTGGAGTTAGTGAGAATTTCGGGTAAAATTAAACGTCCGTTTAATTTTATTCGAAATAAATCGCTAAAACGAAATTGAAATCAAGGTGAGAACTTCTCACTCAATTGAATCGGTTTCGATTTTAATTTTAAGTAGTTAGATTTAAAATTCTTGAATGCAAGTTTGAATGATGATTGTTGTCTATTGATTGTTAAAATAGACATTATGCGCCGCTAGTAAGCGGATGTTATTTATTAAAAACATATACCGCGAATATTTCATAAACAGTGATATTGGTATTATTTATGTACTTGGAATTGATTTCCCGCAGTATATAGCGGATGAGACCCTATTGCGTCGTCTATTAAGCGGATAATATTTTAAATCCCATATACCGCGATAATTTCGTACTGGAACGGAATTGGTATTGTGCTAACATCTTTGGATGTAGGAAAACAGGTTGGAGGGATCCAACTGGATTCCTCAATAGTATTTATTTGATTTAAGATATTTTGATATTTGATGGATTATCATATCGATATATGATATCGTTGTTGTCGTGATTGACTATTTGGTGTGTAGCATCATTGGGCCAAATTTTGGAATTTTAAAATGATTTTTAAAGTGATTTTTGAAAGTATACGTTTATAAAATATTTTTGGAATTGATTCATTTTAAATAAATAAACGTTATAATTTTAATGTTATAAAAATTATGATTTTTGAGAAATATAGTTAAAAGTTGATTTTTGAAAATATGGGTTAATGATTTTATAAAATAGTTTAAATTGGGATTTCTGAATTTATTATAAAAAGTTTAAATATAGGATTTATGAAATTTGATTATTTTATAAATCAAAATGGTGAAATTATAAAGGAGATTAAAGATGTTTTAAAATAATAGTATAAATTGATTTATATAAAAGATTTATAAATTGATATTTATAAATTAAAATATTTGAATTATAAAACGAGTTTTACAAGTGTTAGAATGAATTGTGAATGAATTTCATAAATGAATGAAATTTATAGAATTATAAACGGTGAAGTTATAAATGGAATTTTATGAACAGTAGGTTTATAAAATTTGGAAAGTTATTTGAAGAATAGATATGGGTAAATAAATGAATCTTATAAGTTATAAGATTTATAATTTGGGAAGTTAAAGGAACGATTTTGCAAACAAATAAATTATAATTATTTAACTTAAATTATGGACTTTTGGTTTATAATTGAGTTATAAATTGAATAGGTTAATAAAGGAGATTTATAAAAAGGAAGTTGTTATAAAATAAATAGAAATGGAATTTATAAACATTGTTTTTTAAATCCGCAAACGGCTTATTTTGATAAGTAAAATCGTTATAACTTATTTATGGAGTTATATTCGCATTTTAGATAGTGAATAATCCTTTGAAACAAAATGAATAGAAATGATGAAATTTGTTAACAAAGTATATTCACGTTTTTGAATAGTGAATAATATGTTAAAGAAAATGTTTTGGATGTGATGTTTTAAATAGAATTTAAACGATTTAACGATGTTTTTAAAATGTGTTAAGATTCGAAACCATAGATTTCAACATTCATTGTTGAAATAGACGTTTTCGAGAAATAGAAGGAAATGGTGGACTATAACACTGTTGTTATAGTAAATGATTTCCGAAAGGAAATGTTTTATTTAGTATTGGCATTTATATATCTATTTTAATTTCGAATCCCTATACTAGTGATTTTGGGACGTTGTAACGATGTTTTACGCAACATTCGTTTTGGCCCAAATAAATATGTTAAGAGAATGATTTCCTTAAAGAATGAAATATATACTTAATTTCGATTTAAGTATATTGAATATTTTCCAAGTGTTGAAAATATATAGATTTGTGAATTACTTTTTAATAAATAAGCATGGAAATGTTTTCCAATGTGAAATGAAACGTGTTGAGAATTTATCTTTTTTAAGATAAATTGAAAATGAATAATTGAAATTGTATATTCATAAATATTTTGGAATATAAATTCACTATGGAATTTATAAATGAAAAGGGGAATTTGTTTAAAAATAAATATTGATATATTTTTGAAGTGTGGGAATAAATTTACGGATTTGAAACGTAAATATAAAGTAAATCGTTAAGGATTTATTTAATTGGTTTAAATGAACCATGTTGAAATGAAAGTATTTTCACATAAGGAAATGTTTGAAACATGTTTTCAAAAGTGGTAAAGGTGAAAAGTGATTTTGAAAATTGTTTTCAAAATGGTTGAAGTGTGAAAATTATATATCTTGTAAAGATATTTTTGGGAAATAAATAATTTGGAAAATTATTTGGAATCTGGTGATATTGTGCATATCCATTGATAGTTCAATAACCGACTATCACTATTTACCTTTGAATGGGTATTTGTTGTGATTTGCTGAATTTGAATGCCACACTTATTTTTAAATTATTGCGCTCGTTATTCGGATTACCCATTCCGAATAGTGATACGACGTAATGGATAGCATTGATGACCGGTGTTGAAGACCATATATTTTTGAAAGCGAAAGGACAACTCGTCGAATGTCTTTGTATCGACTAGTCCCCGGTATAGAGACTCCATATGTGATGGGAAGTCCGGTCGTGATTAGTGAATATTCGGATTGCAAGGACTTCTTTGTAAGTGCCTTCGGTTCTGTTCGATCCCGGAACAGACTTGTATGGATAGTATGTCTGACATTAAAATTGAGATATAAAGCTGATTTCTTTCAAATATATTTCTGTTGGTGGCGGAGAATTTATTCTCTTAGCTTAACACCCTTCTCTGAGACGTACGAGCTCAGAGGTTATGTAGTTGATGGTTATCAGCAATATATTCCCAATTTGGTAATGTGACATGCTGAGTGTTGCTGTGAAATGATCATTGTTTGATCATTTGTGATATGATCATTTGTTTGATCGTTTATCTTTGTGATCGTTTCTATGATCATTTGTTTACCCGAAGCACAGCTTTTGTATAAAGCGTAGCTTTGTGGACGAGACTTCGTCGAGCCTCACACCCCGGAATGGTCAAAACAGGAAAGATGCAGCAAGGTTATGAGGGGTAGCTCCCTTTAGGGTATGTGCATTTCCTTTTGGAAAAGGGTGGTATCATGGTATGGAGCCCAGATACTTACTCATGTTGAAACACTTTATTTATGATTGTGTGATGTTGGTTACGAGCGCTCGGATAAAGGTCCCAAAGGCCAGGGGATGGCATACTCGTGTCAGTAGTTACCCAGTTAGGGGTAACCCGGCCTTGTGTTGGCAGAGATCCGGTTTGGTTCTCGAGGACGTCCTTCCAGAGGCGTTCTCATGTGGCAATGGGAAGTTCCTTGGCCTGACCATTTGTTGGAAATCCAAAGAAACAATACGAGACTTGTACGGTTTTAGTTGTAGAACCTGCCATTTAATATGGTAGCTACAGTAAGCATACTATAATGGTACCTATGCTGGCTAAGATTTATATTCTACTTTCGAAATGTTTCCTACACTATGCACTAATAATAATATCAAATGTTTCTTTTTAATGCTTATCAAGCATATTTGACTATCATAAGGAGAAATCTCCTCCGATTCTGCGTTTGCATGTGTGTGCGTGTGCGGGAGGCCTTATGGTAGTCTCATTTTTAAAAGCATTGCGAATTGACTTTAAAAATATTCCTCTATTTTGATTTTAAAGATAAGTAAACTGTTTTGAGTTCTCACACCAGTCACATAACTGACTCGGAGTTTATTGTTTTCCTTCCTAAACTCTGGGTGCCCATCCACTTCCACACGGGGAGTCAAGAGACAGGTTTATCAGGATATTCTGGAATTCAGGAGTTGCTGGAGGCAAGATGGATGGCATGGCGTATTACTAGTATATAGTATTTCTTTTCCGCTGTTTGTTGTTGTCTGATGTTGTACACTCTGATGATGTAATATAATGTTTAAAATGTAATAACTGATATAGTTCTTTGTTTAAAGATTATTCATTTATGTATTATATGTTGTTCCGCTGCGATTGTGAGATTCTGATATTGTTCTGCTGTTCTTTGTTCTGTCCTATCCTTTCTGTCTTCTTCTATCTTTTTCTTCTTCTTTTTAAACCCTAATGGTTCGTATTTCCGTTCATCTTGAGTAAATCGATGGATATTAGTGTCTATTCAAGGGGTACGGAAAAGTGGACTCTTACAATTTGGTATCAGAGCATTTGGTTAAGCGACAACCATGGTTCTGTTGGGTGTTATTCATTAGAGATAGAGTCAGTAGTACTCTAGAATGAGTTTGAGTGTAATAATAGCTATGAGAGCGTATTTTTTAGTGAATATAAAATTGTTTTGTATTGTGTTGAGTTATCGGTTGATTGTTTATAAATTCCGGTCGATGTAGTCTTGATAACTATCGTAGATAGGGCTTTCTAAACTCTTAAACAAGATAATTCGACACAGTATTGTTTTAAAATTGGGTAAATTAAATAGTTTTACCTTGATTACATTTTTATCTATAAAGGAATAATTTTTCAGAATTATTAAATTGTATATAAGTTGATTGTTTGGTTGTTGAATAAGATGTTTGAATAATCCAAATAAAAGAATAATTGTATAAACAAATGAATTATAAGTATTGAATTATAATTAAAGTGATTTGCAATTGCGAAATAAACTTATATATATAAGAAGTGAAACTATATGAATATATTTATGAATATGAGTTGTAAATAAAAATGAATTTGAATAAGTGAAGAAATTTGACTTTGGTAAAAGTAAATAAAATTTACTTAGAATTGGAATCTGAAATTGATTTATAAGTGGGAATTTAAGTTAAGTAAAACCAAGTGATGTTTGTAAAATGGAAATATAACTTAAGAGATGTTGAATAAAGTTGATTTTGGTATCGAAGTAAATTAATAAAGTTAAGTGATAAATGTGAACTTGAGTTATGTAAATGAAACTCAACTTTAGTGAATGAATTGAATGAATGGATTGAATATATAATCAATTGAATGTAAATTAAATGGATATGAAATAATGGATGTAGGTGTTAATTCATTAAAATCTAATGTTATTGGAAAATTAAATAATTGAATGAAACTCAATTTAATTAAACCAATTGAAAGTGATGGTGATCAACCAAATTGAATGAATATAAGCAAAGGAATTTGGTTGTAATTAATATACATTTGTTGTTATATGGTTGTTAGTTGATTGTATATAATTCAATAAGTATTAATGAAATTGAAAGCTAAAGTAATTGGAATTCAATTGGAAGTTAAGTGAATCTTAAATAGAATTGAATTTGATTTGGAAGTGAACCAACTTGAATATGGATTAGTGAATATAAACTAATTGAAAATGAATGTTAGTAAGAACATCCACTATTAATGAATCAAATGTGATTAAATTGAGAACCCATTTCGTTGAATATTAATGAGAATATGAATGAATATTTATTGGTTATGGATGTTAGTTGAATGCTAGTTGCATGTTAGTTGGTTGATGGTTGAACTATTTCTTTTACTGCATTTGCTATGTTGGCATATATAGTTATTATGTTGATATATGTTGTATTCGATACTATTGTCTATACACATGTTTCTCATCTGTTTGTTGAGTGTTTAGTAGGTGCGGATCGCGTTTGCTTCGCATTTGGAGCTCGCTTTCGCGCTATATTAGCCGTATATGCTCGCTAATAAATTATAAGGTACATATCTCAGATTAAATATCGTACTTTTACACTTTTTTCCCTGCGGGATGCCTCATCACTTGATGAGATGTATATTTGTGATATATATATACTGTCATTTTTTTTCGGATCGAGCCGCGCAAAGGAGACTCTGGCGAATTTTTCCGAAAATTTAAGGCGTTAGAAAAAATTTGAGAAAATTGGAAAATTTTGAAAACTTTAACTTTGATTTGGAATTGAAAGTTAAACAATAATAGTTGCTTTTGAAAAGATAACTAAGTATCACTTGGAAATTTAGTAAAGTTATTGTAAGAAGTTTAACTATGGATTTTGGAAAGTTAATAGATTCTGTTACTTTTCTTACTTGATAATTTCGAGGACGAAATTCTTTTAAGGGGGAAGTATGTAACGACCCAGAATTTTAATTAATTAAAATTTAAATATTTAATTAATTTTAAATATTAATAAGTGAAATTTATAAGTCGAAAATTTTTATTTCGAATAATTGGATTTAATTGGATAATTAAATCGATAATTTAATATGTGAAAATACAGAAATAATTGAAATTTGGGTTAAATATGATTTAAAATGATTCGTAAAATTTTATTTTATCATATTGGAGTTAGAATGATGTTTTAGAACTTTTAAAATCGAATTAAAAGTTAATTTGTGAAAATTGAATATTTTAATATTTAATCGACTAGTGAAATTAGTCATTTTTTGAATAGTCTCAGAATTGGATGAAACTAGTTCCATTAGATCCGTAATAGTTGGTTATTATCGGATTTCAATTTTCGTGTCAATCGGAGTTGTCGTTTGATCGTGGCAGCTCGAAACGCATCGAAATTGTTTTTAATATTAATTTGGCGAGTTAAAATAGCCATTTTTCAAAAAGTGTCGGATTTCGACGAAACCAGTTACATCGGATCCATAATGTGATATTATTGTATGGTTTCAAATTTCATGTCAAAGTTTGTCCGGTGCACGCTAAAACGCCTAGAAAATCGTTTAATCGGTTTAATTTTAAATTGAACGTTTATTGCCATAACTCGCACAGATGACAGAATTAGCTCCCGAAACACGTTCCATTGTGTTCGGAACGCTGGGTAAACCTTAGGAACGCCAACCGGCACGCTTCGTTTGGAGTTTGGAAAATCCGGGATGAATAGTGTTTTGGAATTTTTTCTATAAAAGCCCTTCACTCTTCATAAATAGCAAAGAAAAAAAAAACCCTAGTTCCATCTGCAGGCCGCCACCTCATATATGTTTAATGGCCAGAAATTCATTTCGATTTTCCTCAAATTTCTTCAAATCTATCAACTTTTACAACAAAGTTTCAACTGCAAAGTTGAAGATCATCACGAGATCGTCACATCCAACGATGGATTCGAGTTGAAGTGGTTTGGATTCGCCGAAATCGGCCAATGAAGGCAGCACGGTCGGCCTCGAAATGCGTGCTAGATGTAGGGCCGAGTTCAACAGGGGTTTGGCCGAGAGTGGAGCAGGAGTTGGGCTTCAAAGTGGAAGTGCCTGATCGAATTTTAATCGAGCGGGGATTCAAGTGCGTGATGTTTGCCTGTAGATCGCGTGAGAGTGGAGAGGAAGGTGCGTTTTATGGCTATGATGCAGGGGATAAGATCCTACGGTGATGATCTGTTCTAGGTTTAGAAAAATTAAATTATGTTGTAAATTTAGTTTATAAAATTCGTGTAACTTCAAAAATTCATATCTTTTTCATACGAGGTCGTAAACGCGCGAAACCAGTTGCGTTGGAATCGTATCGAAGAGCACTACCCTATGGAATTGGATTGGAGTCGTTTGGATTTAGTGAGAATTTTGGGTAAAATTAAACGTCCGTTTAATTTTATTCGAAATAAATCGCTAAAACGAAATTGAAATCAAGGTGATAACTTCTCACTCAATCGAATCGGTTTCGATTTTAATTTTTAATAGTTAGATTTAAAATTCTTGAATGCATGTTTGAATGATGATTGTTATCTATTGATTGTTAAAATAGACATTATGCGCCGTTAGTAAGCGGATGTTATTTATTAAAAACATATACCGCGAATATTTCATAAACAGTGAAATTGGTATTATTTATGTACTTGGAATTGATTTCCCGCAGTATATAGCGGATGAGACCCTATTGCGCCGTCTATTAAGCGGATAATATTTTAAATCCCGTATACCGCGATAATTTCGTACTGGAACGGAATTGGTATTGTGCTAACATCTTTGGATGCAGGAAAACAGGTTGTAGGGATCCAACTGGATTCCTCAACAGTATTTATTTGATTTCAGATATTTTGATATTTGATGGATTATCATATCGATATATGATATCGTTGTTGTCGTGATTGACTATTTGGTGTGTAGCATCATTGGGCCAAATTTTGGAATTTTAAAATGATTTTTAAAGTGATTTTTGAAAGTATACGTTTATAAAATATTTTTGGAATTGATTCATTTTAAATAAATAAACGTTATAATTTTAATGTTATAAAAATTATGATTTTTGAGAAATATAGTTAAAAGTTGATTTTTGAAAATATGTGTTAATGATTTTATAAAATAGTTTAAATTGGGATTTCTGAATTTATTATAAAAAGTTTAAATATAGGACTTATGAAATTTGATTATTTTATAAATCAAAATGGTGAAATTATAAAGGAGATTAAAGATGTTTTAAAATAATAGTCTAAATTGATTTATATAAAAGATTTATAAATTGATATTTATAAATTAAAATATTTGAATTATAAAACGAGTTTTACAAGTGTTAGAATGAATTGTGAATGAATTTCATAAATTAATGAAATTTATAGAATTATAAACGGTGAAGTTATAAATGGAATTTTATAAACAGTAGGTTTATAAAATTTGTAAAGTTATTTGAAGAATAGATATAGGTAAATAAATGGATCTTATAAGTTATAAGATTTATAATTTGGGAAGTTAAAGGAACGATTTTGCAAATAAATAAATTATAATTATTTAACTTAAATTATGGACTTTTGGTTTATAATTGAGTTATAAATTGAATAGGTTAATAAAGGAGATTTATAAAAAGGAAGTTGTTATAAAATAAATAGAAATGGAATTTATAAACATTGTTTTATAAATCCGCAAACGGCTTATTTTGATAAGTAAAATCGTTATAACTTATTTATGGAGTTATATTCACATTTTAGATAGTGAATAATCCTTTGAAACAAAATGAATAGAAATGATGAAATTTGTTAACAAAGTATATTCACGTTTTTGAATAGTGAATAATATGTTAAAGAAAATGTTTTGGATGTGATGTTTTAAATAGAATTTAAACGATTTAACGATGTTTTTAAAATGTGTTAAGATTCGAAACCATAGATTTCAACATTCATTGTTGAAATAGACGTTTTCGAGAAATAGAAAGAAATGGTGGACTATAACACTGTTGTTATAGTAAATGATTTCCGAAAGGAAATGTTTTATTTAGTATTGGGATTTATATATCTATTTTAATTTCAAATCCCTATACTAGTGATTTTGGGACGTTGTAACGATGTTTTACGCAACATTCGTTTTGGTCCAAATAAATATGTTAAGAGAATGATTTCCTTAAAGAATGAAATATATACTTAATTTCGATTTAAGTATATTGAATATTTTCCAAGTGTTGAAAATATATAGATTTGTGAATTACTTATTAATAAATAAGTATGGAAATTATTTCCAATGTGAAATGAAACGTTTTGAGAATTTATCTTTTTTAAGATAAATTGAAAATGAATAATTGAAATTGTCTATTCATAAATATTTTGGAATATAAATTCACAATGGAATTTATAAATGAAAAGGGGAATTTGTTTAAAAATAAATATTGATATATTTTTGAAGTGTGGGAATAAATTTACGGATTTGAAACGTAAATATAAAGTAAATCGTTAAGGATTTATTTAATTGGTTTAAATGAACCATGTTGAAATGAAAGTATTTTCGCATAAGGAAATGTTTGAAACATGTTTTCAAAAGTGGTAAAGGTGAAAAGTGATTTTAAAAATTGTTTTCAAAATGGTTGAAGTGTGAAAATTATATATCTTGTAAAGATATTTTTGGGAAATAAATAATTTGGAAAATTATTTGGAATCTGGTGATGTTGTGCATATCCATTGATAGTTCAATAACCGATTATCAATATTTACCTTTGAATGGGTATTTGTTGTGATTTGCTAAATTTGAATGTCACACTTATTTTTAAATTATTGCGCCCGTTATTCGGATTACCCATTCCGAATAGTGATACGACGTAATGGATAGCATTGATGACCGGTGTTGAAGACCGGATATTTTTGAAAGCGAAAGGACAACTCGTCGAATGTCTTTGCATCGACTGGTCCCCGGTATAGAGACTCCATATGTGATGGGAAGTCCGGTCGTGATTAGTGAATATCCGGATTGCAAGGACTTCTTTGTAAGTGCCTTCGGTTCTGTTCGATCCCGGAACAGACTTGTATGGATAGTATGTCTGACATTACAATTGAGATATAAAGCTGATTTCTTTCAAATATATTTCTGCTGGTGGCAGAGAATTTATTCTCTTAGCTTAACACCCTTCTCTGAGACGTTCGAGCTCAGAGGTTATATAGTTGATGGTTATCAGCAATATATTCCCAATTTGGTAATGTGACATGCTGAGTGTTGCTGTGAAATGATCATTGTTTGATCATTTGTGATATGATCATTTGTTTGATCATTTATCTTTGTGATCATTTCTATGATCATTTGTTGACCCAAAGCACAGCTTTTGTATAAAGCGTGGCTTTGTGGACGAGACTTCGTCGAGCCTCACACCCCGGAATTGTCAAAACAGGAAAGATGCAGCAAGGTTATGAGGGGTAGCTCCCTTTAGGGTATGTGCATTTCCTTCTGGAAAAGGGTGGTATCATGGTATGGTGCCCAGATACTTACTCATGTTGAAACACTTTATTTATGATTGTGTGATGTTGGTTACGAGCGCTCGGATAAAGGTCCCAAGGACCGGGGGATGGCATACTCATGTCAGTAGTTACCCAGTTAGGGGTAACCCGGCCTTGTGTTGGCAGAGATCCGGTTTGGTTCTCGGGGACGTCCTTCCAGAGGCGTTCTCATGTGGCAATGGGAAGTTCCTTGGCCTGACCATTTGTTGGAAATCCAAAGAAACAATACGAGACTTGTACGGTTTTAGTTGTAGAATCTGCCATTTAATATGGTAGCTACAGTAAGCATACTATAATGGTACCTATGCTGGCTAAGATTTATATTCTACTTTCGAAATGTTTCCTATACTATGCACTAGTAATAATATCAAATGTTTCTTTTTAATGCGTATCAAGCATATTTGACTATCTTAAGGTGAAATCTCCTCCGATTCTGCGTTTTCATGTGTGTGTGTGCGGGAGGCCTTATGGTAGTCTCATTTTAAAAAGCATTGCGAATTGACTTTAAAAATATTCCTCTATTTTGATTTTAAAGATAAGTAAACTGTTTTGAGTTCTCACACCAGTCACATGACTGACTCGGAGTTTATTGTTTTCCTTACTAAACTCTGGGTGCCCACCAATTTCCACACGGGCAGTCAAGAGACAGGTTTATCAGGATATTCTGGAATTCAGGAGTTGCTGGAGGCAAGATGGATGGCATGGCGTATTACTAGTATATAGTATTTCTTTTCCACTGTTTGTTGTTGTCTGATGTTGTACACTCTGATGATGTAATGTAATGTTTAAAATGTAATAACTGATATAGTTCTTTGTTTAAAGATTATTCATTTATGTATTATATGTTGTTCCTCTGCGATTGTGAGATTCTGATATTGTTCTGCTGTTTTCTGTTCTGTCCTATCCTTTCTGTCTTCTTCTATCTTTTTCTTCTTCTTTTTAAACCCTAATGGTTCGTATTTCCGTTCATCTTGAGTAAATCGATGGAGATTAGTGTCTATTCAAGGGGTACGGAAAAGCGGACTCTTACAATATAAATCTTAGCCAACATACGACCATTATCGTATGCCTACTATAGCTACCATGTTCAATAGTAGGTTACCGTCACATTCCATGGCAGGTTATACGACTAAAACCGTACATGGTTCGTATTGTTTATTTAGATTTCCAACAAATGGTCAGGCCAAGGAACTTCCCATTGCCACATGGAAACGCCTTTGGAATGACGTCCCGAGAACCAAACCGGATCTCTGCCAACACAAGGCCGGGTTACCCCTAACTGGGTAACTACTGACACGAATATGCCATTCCCCGATCATAACCGATCTATATCCGAGGATCCTCGATTTCCAACAACCACAAAGTAATAAGTTTGCAGCAACAACATAGGTTAAGTATCTGGGCTCCATACCATGATACCACCTCTATCCAAAAGGAATGACATACACTAAAGGGGCGCTACCCCCTAATAACCTTGCTGCACCCTTCCTGTTTTGACCATTTCCGGGGTGTGAGGTCCGACGCAGTCTCGTCCACAAAGCTACGCTTTATACAAAAGCCATGCTTTGGGTCAACAAATGATCAAAGTAATGATCACAAAGATAAATGATCAAACAAATGATCATATCACAAATGATCAAAAAATGATCATTTCACAGCAACACTCAGCATGTCACATTACCAAATTGGGAATATATCGCTGATAACCATCAACTACATAACCTCTGAGCTCGTACGTCTTAGAGAAGGGTATTAAGCTAAGAGAATAAATTCTCCACCACCAACTTAAATATATTTGAAAGAAATCAGCTTTATATCTCAATTTGTAATGTCAGACATACTATCCATACAAGTCTGTTCTGGGATCGAACAGAACCGAAGGCACTTACAAGTCCTTGCAATCAGGATATTCACTAATCACGTCCTAACTTCCCATGACATATGGAATTTCTATACCGGGGCCATTCGGTGCAGAAACATTCGACGGTAATCCTTCCGTTTTCAAAAATATCCGGTCTTCAACACCGGTCTTCAAATGCAATTCATAACGACGTATCACATATTCGGAATGGGTTATACGACCCCAAGGTCCTTTCCCGGCTAACCCGAATAGTGAGCGCTTATTCAAAAATAAGTGTGGCATTCAAATTCAAACAAATCACAACAAATACCCATTCAAAGGTAAATATTGATAGTCGGCTATTGAACTATCAATGGATATGCACAACATCACCAGATTCCAAATAATTTTCCAAATTATTTATTTTCCAAAAATATCTTTACAAGATATATATTTTCCACACTTCAACTATTTGAAAACAATTTTCAAATCACTTTTCATCTTTACCACTTTTGAAAAACAAATTTCAAACATTTTCCTTACGCGGAAATACTTTCATTTCAACATGGTTCATTTAAACCGATTTAAATAAATCCTTAACGATTTGCTTTATATTTACGCTCCAAATCTGTAAATTAATTCCCACACTTCAAAAATAAATCAACGTTTATTTTTAAGCAAATTCCCCTTTTCATTTATAAATTCCATGGTGAATTTACATTCCAAAATATTTATGAATACACGATTTCAATTATTCATTTTCAATTTATTTTCAAAAAGATAAATTCTCAAAACGTTTCATTTCACATTGGAAAAACATTTCCATACTTATTTATTTATAAATAATTCACAAATCTATTTATTTTCAACATTTGGAAAATATTCAATGTACTTAAATCGAAATTAAGTATATATTTCATTCTTTAAGGAAAACATTCTCTTAAACATATTTATTTGGGCCAAAACGAATGTTGCGTAAAACATCATTACGACAACCCAAAATCACTAGTATAGGGATTCAAAATTAAAATAGATATATAAATACCAATACTATACAAAACATTTCCTTTCGGAAATCATTTACTATAACAACAGTGTTATAGTCCACCATTTCCTTCTATTTCTCGAAAACGTCTATTTCAACAATGAATGTTGAAATCTATGGTTTCGAATCTTAACACATTTAAAACATCGTTAAATCGTTTTAATTCTATTTAAAATATCACATCTAAAAATTTTCTTCAACATATTATTCACTATTCAAAAACGAGAATATACTTCGTTAACCAATTTCATCATTTCTATACATTTTATTTTAAAGGATTATTCACTGTCTAAAACGTGAATATAACTCCATTAATAAGCTATAACAATTTACTTGTCAAAGTAAGTCGTTTGCGGATTTATAAAACAATGTTTATAAATTCCATTTCTACTTATTTTATAACAAATTCCTTTTATAAATCTCCTTTATTAAGCTATTTCAATTTATAACTCAATTATATACCAAAAGTTCATATTATAAGTTAAGTACTTATAATTTATTTGTTTACAAAATCGTTCTTTTTTTAAGACTTCCCAAATTATAAATCTTATAACTTATAAGCTTCATTTATTTACCCAAATCTATTCTTTTAATAACTTGACAAATTTTATAAACCTACTGCTTATAAAATTCCATTTATAACTTCACCGTTTATAATTTTATAAATTTCATTCATTTATGAAATTCATTTACACTTCATTCTAACACTTATAAAAACTCGTTTTATAATTCAAAAATTTTTAATTTATAAATATCAATTTATAAATCTTTTATATAAATCAATTTATATTATTATTTTAAAACTTCTTTAAACTCCTTTAAAATTTCACCATTTTCTTTGATTTATAAAATAATCAAATTTCATAAATCCTATATTTTAAACTTTTTATAATAAATTCAAAAATCCCAATTTAAACTATTTCACAAAATCATTAACCCCATATTTTCAAAAATCAACTTTTAACTATATTTCTCAAAAATCATAATTTTTATAACATTAAAATTATAACGTTTATTTATTTAAAATGAATCAATTCCAAAAATATTTTAAAACGTATACTTTCAAAAATCACTTTAAAAATCCTTTTAAAATTCCAAAATTGGCCCAATGATGCTACACACCAAATAGTCAATCACGACAACAACGACATCATATATCTGTATATGATAGTCAACGAATATCAAAATATCCATAATCAAATAAATACTGTTGAGGAATCCAGTTGGATCCCTCCAACCTGTTTCCCTGCATCCAAAGATGTTAGCACAATACCAATTCCGTTCCAGTACGGAATTATCGCGGTATATGGGATTTAAAATATTATCCGCTTAATAGACGGCCCAATAGGGTCTTATCCGCTATATAATGCGGGAAATCAACTCCAAGTACATAAATAATACCAATTTCACTGTACTGTGAAATATTCGCGGTATATGTTTTTAATAAATAACCTCCGTTTACTAACGACGTATAATGTCTATTTTAACAATCAATAGATAACAATCATCATTCAAACATACATTCAAGAATTTTAAATCTAACTATTTAAATTAAAAATCGAAACCGATTCGATTGAGTGAGAAGTTCTCACCTTGATTTCAATTTCGTTTTCAGCTTTTATTTCGAATAAAATTAAACGGACGTTTAATTTTACCCGAAATTTTCTCTAACTCCAAACGACTCCAATCAAATTCCATAGCATAGTGCTCGTCCATACGAACCCAACGCAACTGGTTTCGTGCGTTTTCGACCTCGTATGAAAAAGATATGAATTTTTAAATTCGTACACAACATAATATAATTATTTACTATTTTCTTTTATAATTTATACCAAAATCTAATCCAAGCCGTGCATTTCTTTTGAGACCAGATCATGGCCGCACGCTATCTTCCCCTTCATCACGCGATTTTGCTCCAGGTTATACACGCAACCATGAACCCAAAAGCCATCACCTAGGGTTCCATTTTGCCTCCCCTCTGCTCGACTACATGACGATCAGCTAGTGCCATATTAAAGTCCATCCCCTCCTCTACACTCGGCTACAAAGGCTTGTTGCTCGGCCTCCCCCTCTCTCTCGAAAATCATGCGCAACTTCGGCCGTTTAAGCAGAGATTACCGCCAATCCGTGCAACGAAACTCGAACATAGCCGTTGGATAGCTAGTTCGCAATGTGCTCTACGAGTTTCTAGTTGAGAGTTTCTGCAAATTCTTCACGGATCAAGTTATTTTGAGGGAAGAAGATGATTAAATTTTGGCCATTTATTATTTTGGTGGCGGCGGCTGGTGAATTGAAACCCTAGCCCTTTTTTCTTTTGCAATTGTGAATATTTGAGGGCTTTTACAGAAAAATACGCGAACACTATTCATCCCGGATTTTCCGAACTCCAAACGAAGCATGCCGGTTGGCTTTCCTAAGGTTTACCCCATGTTCCGAACACAGTGGAATGTGTTTCGGGAGCTAATTCGATCATCTGTGCGAGTTATGGCAATAAACGATCAATTTAAAATCAAATCGGTAAATCAAATTTCTAGGCGTTTTAGCTTGCCCCGGACAAAGGGTAAATCCGATTGACACGAAATTTGAAACCATACAATAATATCACATTACGGATCCGATGAAACTAGTTTCGTCGAAATCCAAGACTGTTTGAAAATGGCTATTTTAACTCGCTAAATAAATATTAAAACAATTTCGATGCGTTTCGTGCTGCCACGGTCAAACGAAAACTCCGATTGCTACGAAAATTAAAATCCGGTAATAACAAACTATTACAGATCTAATGGAACTAATTTCGTCCAATTCTAAGACTGTTCGAAAAATGGCTAATTTCACTAGTCGATTTAAATATTAAAATATTCAATTTTCACAAATTAACTTTTAATTCAATTTTAAAAGTTCCATAACATCATTCTAACTCCAATATGATAAAATAAAATTTTACAAATCAATTTCAATCATATTTAACCCAATTTTCAATTATTTCTGTATTTTCACATATGAAATTATCTATTTAATTATTCAATTAAATCCAATTATTCGAAATAAAATTTATTCGGCTTATAAATTTCACTTATTAATATTTAAAATTAATTAAATATATGTATTTTAATTAATAAAATTTCTGGGTCGTTACAGATTGATGCCGAAATCAAACGCCCAATTTTTGACTTTGACCGTGATTTTTGATCAATCTGGTCACTGTCTCTAAAAATGAACAGCAGACGTAGGTTCACATCATTGAGAACTTCGATATATGTTTTTTTTGAATTTTTTTAAGGAGTTTGAAATTTCACTTTGATTTTTGAATTGCAATTGTATTTGTAATTGTCTGCCAATGAAACGAGGATGTGAAGAGGAATTGTACGCACGGACAAATGAGAAATAGAGATATGCTAGGGTTTTGTAATAGGGTATATATAGGCAAGTTTGAAATAGAATAGATGAACCCGATTTATAAACGCGCTGAACGATAAATGGCTAGAAAAGCCCGTTCTGACTCCGGAATGAAATTGGGTCAATCCATATATCAGAACAGATGTTTTTAAATATTTTAAACGCGATGGAACAGGTTTCAAGTCCAAATTCCTTCGTATGAAGAAGTTATGCTAAAATCAAATTATTTCAAATTGATTTCAATTTCATTGATTTCAAGGCGTTTCACATTCGTACGATTAAAAGACAAGTCCGATCGCTACGAAACTTAAAACCCTACAATAATTCACCTTACGGATCCGATGAAACTGGTTTCATCGAAATCCAAGTCAGTGGCCAAAATGGCTATTTTTCCAGTTAATTAAATAAATTAAAAATTAATTAAATCAAATCTTAAATTTCATTTCTATAATTGATAATTTTTACCCCTTTAAATTTTCTTAATCATTTACACTAATTTAAACAAATATATATATATATATCAATTCAGAGTTGATAAATTTAACAATTCCGATGTTAACCTCAATTCATTAAATTCAAGCTTTATAAATATAATTCACAAAAATTCCATTTTATTAAATAAATTAATAATTATTTCATTCCTTATTGTCAAACTGTTGAAATTAACCTTGGATTCAAAGTCTATACATTAATATTCTCACATTCCATCTTCATTTCAGTTAACGCAATATTTAGATATTAAATTTCATTAAATTGCAATTACTCCAATTATTATTATAGTTCAAATTCCAAATAAATTGATGACTTTATTCCCGTTCTTATAATTCAACAAATTTTCAAATTATGAATAACATTAACATCATTTCCTTTAATTTTAATTATCAATTCATTCATATACCATTAATAATACATTATTGTCAATTATAACCTTAATTTATACTATTATAACCTTGAATTGGGATTCATTGAAATTGATTACAAACTTGATTTAATGGACTAAATAAATGGTTACTTTTATAATAATTGTTGCACTAACCCTTTATCATATTTATATAAGTTCTCATTTCCAACTAATTACATACAGAACATTGATTTTATTCAATCATTATTTATTCATTATTAATTCATTAATTAATTTAATATTTACATTCCTATTTACAATCAATTATAACCCAAATAGTTGTTTCAATCAATTGGGTTTGCATTGAATTAATCATTTATTAGCTTACATTAATATTCTTACAATTCATTCATGTTATAAATTCATTAACAATTTACAAACTTCTTTTATTTATACAACACTTACACTCATATCTAATTACATTAGTCCATTTATTTCAATTTCATTCAATTTATACAAATTCAGCTTTAATTAACTTCGTTGTTACATTTCATCCTAGTTATTATTTCTTTATTCATTTACAAATTTTATTTGTTTCAATATTATTCCATTTATAAATTTAAATGTTTGAATTAGTTTTTATTATATTCCATTTATAACTAAGTCATAACATTTAAATTATCTTATTAAATTGGCATGTTCATTCAAATTCATTAATTATTAACTTGCATTACCCTACTTACTTAATTTACATTCAATTACTGTTAACAATGTGTTATTTCATTAATTAATGCAATACTTACTTTTATTTCCTCATATTCAATTTTTATCCAGGTATAACACTTTCACTACTTCATTTATTAGAATTTTATTCAAATTACTAATAATTAGTTTTAATTAACATTGCTATATTTCATTCTTAACATTCACTTATTATAAATTATAAATTTTTTATTTCTATCTAAATTTAATTACAAAAATCCTATTAATTCAACTAATTTAATTATTGAAATTTACGGGTCGTTACGCTCTCCCCCACTTAAAACTTTTCATCCCCGAAAAGGAAAAAGAAGGGAAAAGAAGAACTTATAAACCAATATATATTATTCAAAACATTATATTCATAACAATAAGTTTACAGAATTGGATAATTTAAATAAAATATATATATTTATAAACAAATAAATTTTTTATATCTAAATTTATAAAGTTGGGAAAACATTTTAAAAAAATTTCTAAGTCCAAAATTTTCGAAAAATTTCGGCAGAGTCTCCTTTATATGGAGAGGCTCGGGAAGAAAATATAATATCAGATATAACAATATACAACATATTTTCCAAAATAATATATATCCCAGCACGGGAAAACAATATAATAAAGCCATAAACCGAAATCCGAAAACGTACCTATTTGTCGGTCAATTTACGCTTATATTATGAAACCAAATGCAGTAGCAATTGTTTCCATAACCTGTGTCTCACTTATATAATCCAAGAAGACTTAATAATTATATAAAATGAAATCTTAAAGTTGTTTCAACCATAAACAAATAAATCAATATAAACAACAATCACTTGCAACAAGGCATATAACCATCACATAAAATCAACACGAACCAATCTTTCATTCATTAAACAAAACAAATAGTTGTTCAGGCTCAAAACTTTAAATTGTATAGAATGAAAAATAAACTACTTAGTGCATCATTTACTCAACAGTCTTAGATGAAGCTAAATAGATTGTTCATTCATCCAAACAATTTTTAGAGCATCCTTGCCCAAACAACCATAAACCAGACAAACAACAATTTCAACAATGGATCAAGTTAATTCATTTTAAACTCATTTTCATACATTTGTTGTTTGATTCCCTTTTCAATTTACATTTTATTTCTTACAGTTTCATTTACTTTTATTTATTTCTTACAAACTCTCATTTTCATTTATTCATTTACTTAAGTTTATAATCTTATACTTACAATACTTACTTCCTATTACCTTTACTACAGCAACACTTCAATTATAACTTAAGTTCACAAAAATTTCAACATCAAATTCTTATTTATTAATTGGATACTTCCATTATTTTGACCTTTTTACTTGTATAATATTCTATTACATTTTCTTATTAAACATTGTAACTTTATTATTTGGCAAGTTATATATATATATATATATATATATATTTCAGAATGCAATTGAAAGATACACAAGTTTATTTATTTCTTTTAATTTATTCATTGTTCAATAATTTTATCTTTTGTCTTATAAGTTACAATTTCAACTTTCTTTTAATTTCATTTATAACCTAGAATCTGTTATTTTCATTTAGAGGTTTCAATTATAAATTAGTTACAACCCATTTTACAACAATAATTGAAACTATTAATTAAGGAAACTTAAGAATTAAATACCGGTTTTTTTCAAATCATTTTAAAATAATAGATAAATGTATATACTTACAGCTTATATATCCAATTATATTTAAAACAATTTACAATTTATCTTTGTTTATCAAATAAACCTGTAGTAAAACTACTACAACAGCCTTCGCACTTCGAAACTCGAAAATGAATGTCGATGATGCGTGCACTCATCGCCGAAATTATTTTCCAGCGACAGAGAGGAGAGTACATAACTTATTTCTTTCCAAAGTTTATTTAAACAATTCTTTCAAATTTTATTGAAATATTTATATCATAAAATACTTCTAATAATATTATTATTATATTCCAAATCATTTGAAAGAAATTTTCAAAACCTCGGAACTTACGTTCTAAATTTCCAATCTTTCATTTATTTTATTTCAATCTTAATTTACTAATATTTATATATTACACTACTTAACAACCAATATATTACAACCAAATATAACCTTTATAAAAAAATTATTTTATAGGTAGAAAATATGATAGGCAAAATTATTTCCTTCACCTATATTAAAAACAAATATTATGTCGGTCTGTCCTATTAAGTGTTTAGAAATTCCTTTTGATGTCATAGCGTCCCATGCACCAATCAGAATTTATAAATACAAAATGGAACAGATTAACACAATATTAAAACCTTTTTATAACACTAACAAATACGCTCTCTTATATATACGCTCAGCGACTCATCGTAGGGTATTACTATCCTATTAACAAAGAGTCAAACCCCATAATGCTAAGGTATATCGCTAAACAAAAGCTCCGATACCAGATGTAACGTCCCGCCTTTTTGCACGTTTTGAATTGACGACAAATCACACACGTCAGACTTAAACCATACAAAAGGGCAGATTGTTATGAGGTAAATAGAAAAAGAAAAGAAAGAAATAAAACAAAACAGAATCTTGCAGCGGAACGATAAAATATAATAATCAAATATACTGTTCATGAAGCTGTTAAAAAAATATTTGATTATTCTTATACAATACATATCAAAGTTACACTTACCAGAGAATATTAATAATGCAGCGGAATACAATGGTGTAGTGGAATAATATAATAGATAATAGTAATACACTCTTCGTCTTCGTCCTCTAGAAATAAAGCCTCTAAATCCTGAAATGCTCAAGCTGACCCGAGCGAATTGAAAAGACAAAACTCTCGAATCAGAACTAAAAGATCTTATGTAAATTAAATCAATGATAAATAATATGAGTGGAACGACGTCAGAGATGTTTACGGGATTTGACATCTCCTATCCAGTGTCTAACATGAGTGCAGTAACTCAAGAGATGCTCGGGATTCACATCTCCTAAGGATCCGTTAAACTATTTACTATGTAGTAATATTTCGCTATTATAATAGTGCCTAATAGTGAAATAAACTTACTTTTAAATAGCATTAAGGAGTGACCCAATATTCCCCTTAACACGTAATAGTGCCAATAGTCTATATAGTAGCGTAATACCTCCTGATCGGGAGGCTACCAGAGGATACTCCATAGGTACGACACAAATCAAACTCGTACAAGGCGCGCTAGAGTAGATTACACGGCACAACAAGGCAATGTCAGGGTAGATATACCAATTGCTATCCGGGCTGGTGGTAACGCATAGCAGCTACTACCGCCCATCTCGAGCCGCACCCCTAAAATTAATAAAAAACAAAAGTTTCCACCAAATAAAACTCAAAGTCAGATTATAATATCGAAGGAGCGTGTCCGATCAGAGGAATGACCTCACTGGCCCGAGAATCGCTCATGTTTTAGCCACCTTATACCAACACATGGGAGTCGGGTCCACGTATTTACCTCAAAGGAAACGCCACCACCATCATACTTCATTCTGGAATCTCCACCATGTACACGGTTGTTAAAGTGGTTTTCGGAGTTGGCAGAGAGTATGACAACTTCCGATCCCTGTCACTTTAACAACAAACGTTATTATAACACCGCGGTCTTTTCAAAATAGTTTATACTTCAAAACCAGAATATAATATCCATTTCAAAACCATATAAATACGTTATAATTTCTAATTTAAAACCAAATCATATGGTATCCTTTTAATTTCAAATCAATATAATATCATTCTTATTTCAATTATATCTCTTTTCCAAAATCATATCCCTTTCAAAAATTATAATATTTCAAAACCAAACGTACCTTTCCAAACATAATACATCGAATTTTATAGCTTCAAAACCATAACTTCCAATGCTTAAATAGTTTGGATATTCAAACAGTATATAAAATAAAATAGTTTGAATTTTATTATTACTTTATAAAGTAAAATAATTTCTTCGACTTTTCAATTTTACTCACTTTAAATTAAATCCCAATTCATAAATTTCAATACTTCAGTTTCAATATATCAAACTTTGAGTATTAAACAATTTCAAAACTAAGGTTGGAAATTATGATCCAACAATTCGGTGTCCTATTATTTAGTTTTGAAATATTTGCGTAATAAATCCATTATCATTTAAATAAAACTCAAATTTCCAATAACTAATATTTCATTCAATTTATTTATACAAGAAATATTCATTTAATTCTTCTTGAATAAAAATCCAGTTATAAATATCATACCTTTTTGTAATTTCAAGTTAATAAATTTTACATCAACTTATGGAGTTAAATTCTCATATAAGCTCAATTTCAAATAAATTTTCAATTAACCTTCCAAATCTTAATTTATTTAAATCATTATAACCTCTATATTAAAGTATGATTTAAATACTTAACCATATTTTATTTTAGTAAATCAAACTTCATTATTTAACTTATTGTTATCAAACAAATTTATACATAGCTTAAATACCTGAATTTAACTATACATAAAATATTTTTATATAATATCAAAAAGAATCCATATTTATTTAACCTTATAATTCTATCCAAAACCATAGAATTTATTTAACTGCGCGTAAATCGGATATCGTTTGTAAAAGTTATGTTAGTTAGAGCGACTCGGTATTTTATTTATATAAATTAAAACGAAAAGAAAACTCACCACTCAAAAATAAGCCACGTCATCTCCCCCTCAATCGCGCCCAGTCCCAAAATCGCGCATGCACAAACCCATGAACCCGTCCCCTACACAACGTTGACCATCGAAAACCACCTCTACACGTCACCTGGACGACGCCGACCACGTCCATCCCCTCGCCCTCGTCGAGCCGCACGCCCCCACCTAGGTCCGGTCCTCCCTCTTTACTGCGGCCGCCGCCTAGGGTTAGGGTTTTCGAACCCTAACTCGTGAACTCCGGCCACCACATGACATTTCAGGTCAAGCGACCACCACTAAACCACTCCAGACATCGAGCACGACAAAACCACCCAATCAATTTCAAGGATTGATGCCTAAATCAAACGCCCAATTTTTGAATTTGACCGTGATTTCTGATCAATCCGGTCACTGTCTCTAAAATTGAACAGCAGATTAGGTTCACATCATTGAGAACTTTGATATATATATTTTCTGAATTTTTTTGAGGAGTTTGAAATTTCACTTTGATTTTTGAATTGCAGTTGTATTTGGAATTGTCTGCCATTGAAATGAGGAGGTAAAGAGGAATTGTACATACAGAAAAATGAGAAATAGAGGTTGGCTAGGGTTTATAACTGGGTATATATAGGCAAGGTTGAAATAGAATAGATGGACCCGATTTATAAGCGCGCTGAACGATGAATGACCCGAAAAGCCCATTCTAACTCCGGAACGAAATTGGGTCAATCCATATATCAAAATAGATATTTTTAAATATTTTAAATGCGATGGAACATGTTTCATGTCCAAATTCCATCATATAAAGAAGTTATGCTAAAATCAAATTATTTAAAATTGATTTCAGTTGATTTCAATTTCATTGATTTCAAAGCGTTTCACGTTCGCACAATTAAACGACAAGTCCGATCGCGACAAAACTTGAAACCATACAATAATTCACCGTTACGGATCCGATGAAACTTGTTTCGTCGAAATCCGGTTTAGTGGCCAAAATGGCTATTTTTTCAGTTAATTAAATAAATTAAAAATTAATTAGATCAAATCTTAAATTTCATTTCTACAATTGACAAATTTTACCCCTTTAAATTTTCTTAATCATTTACACTAATTTAAACAAATATATACATATGTCAATTCAGGGTTAATAAATTTATCAATTCCGGTATTAACCTCAATTCATTAAATTCAGGCTTTATAGATATAATTCCCAAAAATTCCATTTTATTAAATAAATTAATAATTATTCCATTCCTTATTGTCAAACATATGAAATTAACCTTAGATTCAAAGTCTATATATTAATATTCTCACATTCCATCTTCATTTCAAATAACGCAATATTTAGATATTAAATTTCATTAAATTGCAATTACTCCAATTATTATTATAGTTCAAATTCCAAATAAATTGATGAATCTTTATTCCCGTTCTTATAATTCAACAAATTTACCAATTATGAATAACATTAACATCATTTCCTTTAATTTTAATTATCAATTCATTCATATACCATTAATAATCATTATTACCAATTATTACCCTAATTTATATTAATATAACCTTGAATTAGGATTCATTGCAATTGATTACAAACTTGATTTAATGGACTAAATAAATGATTACATTTATAATAATTGTTGCCACTAACCCTTTATCATATTTATATGAGTTCTCATTTCCAACTAATTACATACAGAACATTGATTTTATTCAATCATTATTCATTCATTATTAATTCATTGATTAATTCAGTATTTACATTTATTTTCTTATATTAATTTATTGCCAAATATTCCTATTTACAATTAATTATAACCCAAATAGTTGTTTCAATCAATTGGGTTTGCATTGAATTAATCATTTATTAGCTTACATTAACATTTTACAATTCATTCCCATTATAAATTCATTAACAATTTACAAACTTCTTTTATTTATACAACACTTACATTCATACCTAATTACATTAGTCCATTTATTGCAATATCATTCAATTTATACAAATTCAGCTTTAATTAACTTCGTTGTTACATTTCATCCTAGTTATTATTTCTTTATTCATTTACAAATTTTATTTGTTGCAATATTATTCCATTTATAAATTTAAATGTTTGCATTATTTTTTATTATATTCCATTTATAACTAAGTCATAACATTTAAATTATCTTATTAAATTGGCATGTTCATTCAAATTCATTAATTATTAACTTGCATTACCCTACTTACTTAATTTACATTCAATTACTGTTAACAATGTAATTAATGCAATGCTTACTTTTATTTTCTCATATTCAATTTATATCCAGGTATAACACTTTCACTACTTCATTATTAGAATTTTATTCAAATTACTAATAATTAGTTTTAATTAACATTTCTATATTTCATTCTTAACATTCACTTATTATAAATTATAAATTTTTTATTTCTATCTAAATTTAATTACAAAAATCCTATTAATTCAACCAATTTAATTATCGAAATTTACGGGTTGTTACAATTTATGAAACCAAGTTATCAACCATTTTACAACCATAATATCAACCAGTTTATCATCCGATATCATCCTGCATTCAAAATATTAATTTCTAATTTAACACATATATAATCAATTAGATTTTATTTGAACAAACTAAGATTTTGAGTACTCACCTTTAACCAAATCATTTAACTTCCTATCGAAATTCATTTAATCCAACACTTTAATAAATCATCTTAACTTCACCAAACCATCACCTAAACTCTTCCACCATACTTCAAAGTGCTCGGCCACCACCTTCAAACATCCATAAGGCTTGGCCACAACAGGTTCTCACTCCATCATTCTTCAACTTTTTAGATTTTGAACCATGTTTTGGTGATATTCTAAGCTCTTTGGTAAAGTTTGGTGGAATTTGACTTCGTTTGATATGGTTTTGAAAAAGTTAGTAAGGAAATGGAAGCGAAGAAGGCATTAAAGCTCTAAGGAAGAAGAAAACGAGAAGAGAATGGTTTGTGTGAGACTGGAAGAGGTATGCATGCCTATTTATAGGAAAAGGTTTGGAATAAAATATTGTTATGTAAAATGATCAAAGTACCCTTACTTACATTTTAAACAAAGTAACATTTACCATCGCCATTTCAAACCATGCTTTATGTCACTTTCCTTTAAGGAGTAAGCAAAGTAAAGTAATAATTATGTTTAGTTTGATTTCACATGTTTTGGAATTTTGTGCTTACTTTTTCTTAATGAAATTCTTGAATTTTATAAGCATGCTTAGTAAAAGTAAACTTGATTAGTGAATTAATTAATGCTTATACTATTTGAATATACGTTCCTATATAAGAATATAATGGTGTGACAACGTTGCGACAACTATTAATCGACAAAACGTTGATTTTCAACAAAATATTTCACGGTCACATTTTGACGTTTTAGTTAAAATATTTTTTTATGTAAAACAAATTTAAAAATAAATTGTATATTTCTGTAACGACCCGAAATTTCTATTAATTAAAATTTGAATATTTAATTAATTTTAAATATTAATTAGTGAATTTATAAGTCGAATAAATTTTATTTCGAATAATTGGATTTAATTGAATACTTAAATCGATAATTTAAAATGTTAAAATACAAAAATAATTGAAAATTTAGGTTAAATATGATTGAAAATGATTTGTAAAATTTTATTTTATCATATTGAAGTTAAAATGATGTTATAGAACTTTTAAAATTGAATTTAGAGTTTATTTGTGAAAATTGAATATTTTAATATTTAATCGACTAGTGAAATTAGCCATTTTTCGAACAGTCTCAGAATTGGACGAAACTAGTTTCATTGGATCCGTAATAGTTTGTTATTATCGAATTTCAATTTTCGTAGCAATCGGAGTTTTCGTTTGACCGTGGCAGCTCGAAACGCATAGAAATTTGTTTTAATATTTATTTGGCGAGTTAAAATAGCCATTTTTCAAACAGTCTCGGATTTCGATGAAACTAGTTTCATCAGATCCGTAATGTTATATTATTGTAAGATTTCAAATTTCGTGTCAATCGGATTTATCGTTTGTCCGGTGCAAGTTAAAACGCCTAGAAATTTGGTTTACCGATTTAATTTTAAATCGAACGTTTATTGCCGTAACTCGCACAGATGACCGAATTAGCTCCTGAAACACATTCCATTGTGTTCGTAACGCGGGGTAAACCTTAGAACGTCAACGGGCACGCTTCGTTTGGAGTTCGAAAAATACGGGATGAATAATGTTCGTGAAATTTTCTATATATGCCCCCTCTCTTCATAAATTTGCAAAAAAATAAAACCTAGGGTTTCAAAAACCTGGCCGCAGCCATCACTATTCTGAATGGCCAGAATTTTCTTTCCCTTCCTCCTCAATTACTTCCAATCCATCGATAATTAGCCAATGTTCTCAACTAAGAAATCGTAGAGCGCGAAGAGAGCTTTCAATCTATACGGTGATGATGGAAAATAGTGCTAAGGATTGTCGCCGAAGCTCGTCCAAAGGCCTGCAGTTCGGCCTTGACATGCGTGCTCAATAGGGGGCCGAGCTCCTTGTTATTGCAGCCGAGCATGGAGTCCGTGATGCTCGTTCATATGGCGCTAGTTGATCGTTGTCAAAGACGTTGTGGTGGTCGAAAAATTCAACCCTAATTTGGAGCTTGATGGGTTTCTTGCGGCTAGTACCTATAGAAGAAACGTGAGATGGAAGAAGAAGGGAGCGGTGGTGATTGCAGGGGTCAAGGATCTCACGGCCAATATTGACTAGGTTTAGAAATATAAAAATAAATGTTGTAAATTTAGTTTATAAAATTCGTGTAACTTCTAAAATTCGTATCTTTTTCATACGAGGTCGAAAACGCACGAAACCAGTTGCGTTGAAATCGTATGGACGAGCACTACACTATAGAATTGGATTGGAGTCGTTTGGAGTTTAGCTAAAGTTTCGAGTAAAATTAAACGCGCGTTTAATTTTATTCGAAATAAAAGCTGAAAACGAAATTGCAAGGTGAGAACTTCTCACTCATTCGAATCGGTTTCGATTTTAATTTTAAATAGTTAGATTTAAAATTCTTGAATGCATGTTTGAACGATGATTGTTATCTATTGATTGTTAAAATAAACATTATACGTCGTTAGTAAGCGGAGGTTATTTATTAAAAACATATACCACGAATATTTCACAATATAGTGAAATTGGTATTATTTATGTACTTGGAATTGATTTCCCGCAGTATATAGCGGATGAGATCCTATTGTGCCACCTATTAAGCGGATAATATTTTAAATCCTATATACCGCGATAATTCCGTACTGGAACGGAATTGGTATTGTGCTAACATCTTTGGATGCAGGAAAACAGGTTGGAGGGATCCAACTGGATTCCTCAACAGTATTTATTTGGTTTCAGATATTTTGATATTTGATGGATTATCATATCGATATATGATGTCGTTGTTGTCGTGATTGACTATTTGGTGTGTAGCATTATTGGGCCAATTTTGGAATTTTAAAATGATTTTTAAAATGATTTTTGGAAGTATACGTTTATAAAATATTTTTGGAATTGATTCATTTTAAATAAATAAACGTATAATTTTAATGTTATAAAATTATGATTTTTGAGAGATATAGTTAAAAGTTGATTTTTGAAAATATGGGGTTAATAATTTTATAAAATAGTTTAAATTGGGATTTTTGAATTTATTATAAAAAGTTGAAATATAGGATTTATAAAATTTGATTATTCCATAAATCAAAAAGATGAAATTATAAAGGAGTTTAAAGACTTTTTAAAATATAATACAAATTGATTTGTATAAAAGAATTATAAATAGATATTTGTAAATTAAAAATATTTGAATTGTAAAACAAGTTTTTATAAGCTTTAGAGTGAATTGTAAATGAATTTCATAAATGAATGAAATTTATAGGATTATAAACGGTGAAGTTATAAATGGAATTTTATAAGCAGTAGGTTTATAAAATTTGTAAAGTTATTAAAAGAATAGATTTGGGTAAATAAATGAATCTTATAAGTTATAAAATTTATAATTTGAGAAGTCTTAAAAAGAACGATTTTGAAAAAAATCGTTTTATAAGCATTTAACTTATAATATGGACCTTTGGTTTATAATTGAGTTATAAATTGAAATAGGTTAATAAAGGAGGTTTATAAAAGGAAGTTGTTATAAAATAAATAGAAATGGAAATTATAAACATTGTTTTATAAATCCGCAAACGACTTATTTTGATAAGTAAATTGTTATAACTTATTGATGGAGTTATATTCACGTTTTAGACAGTGAATAATCCTTTAAAATAAAAAGTATAGAAATGATGAAATTGGTTAACGTAGTATATTCATGTTTTTGAATAGTGAATAATATGTTAAATAAAATGTTTTGGATGTGATGTTTTAAATAGAATTAAAACGATCTAACGATGTTTTCAAAATGTGTTAAGATTCGAAACCATAGATTTCAACATTCATTGATGAAATAGACGTTTTCGAGAAATAGAAGGAAATGATGGACTATAACACTGTTGTTATAGTAAATGATTTCCGAAAGGAAATGTTTTGTATAGTATTGGAATTTATATATCTATTTTAATTTCGAATCCCTATACTAGTGATTTTGGGTTGTCGTAACGATGTTTTACGTAACATTCGTTCTGACCCAAATAAAAATGTTTAAGAGAATGATTTCCTTAAAAGAATGAAATATATACTTAATTTCGATTTAAGTATATTGAATATTTTCCAAGTGTGGAAAATAAAAGAGATTTGTGAATTACTTATTAATAAGTAAGTATGGAAATGTTTTTCCAGTGTGAACTGAAACGTTTTTGAGAATTTATCTTTTTGAAGATAAATTGAAAATGAATAATTGAAATCGTATATTCATAGATATTTTGGAATGTAAATTCACTATGGAATTTATAAAAGAAAGGGGAATTTGTTTAAAAATAAACGTTGATTTATTTTTTGAAGTATTGAAATTATATATCTTGTAAAGATATTTTCGGGAAATAAATAATTTGGAGAATTATTTGGAATCTAGTGATGTTGTGCATATCCATTGAAAGTTCAATAACCGACTATCAATATTTACCTTTGAATGTGTATTTGTTGTGATTGCTTGAATTTGAATGCCACACTTATTTTTAAATAAGCGCTCACTATTCGGGTTAGTCGGGAAAGGACCTAGGGGTCGTATAACCCATTTCGAATACGTGATACGTCGTTATGAATTGCATTTGAAGACCGTTGTTGAAGACCAAATATTTTTGAAAGCGAAAGGACAACTCGTCGAATGTCTTTGCATCGATTGGTCCCCGGTATAGAGACTCCATATGTGATGGGAAGTCCAAACGTGATTAGTGAATTCCGGATTGCAAGGACTTCTTTGTAAGTGCCTTCGGTTCTGTTCGAGCCCGGAACAGACTTGTATGGATAGTATGTCTGACATTACAAATTGAGATATAAAGCTGATTTCTTTCAAATATATTTCTGTTGGTGGCGGAGAATTTATTCTCTTAGCTTAACCCCTTCTTTGAGACGTACGAGCTCAGAGGTTATGTAGTTGAAGGTCATTAGCAATATATTCCCAACTTGGTAATGTGACATGCTGAGTGTTGCTGTGAAATGATCATTGTTTGATCATTTGTGATATGATCATTTGTTTGATCACTTATCTTTTTGATCATTTCTTTGATCATTTGTTGACCCAAAGCATGGATTTGTACCGAAGTGTGGCTTTGTGGACGAGACTTCGTCGAGCCTCACACCCCGGAATGGTCAAAACAGGAAAGATGCGGCAAGGTTATTGGGGGTAGCACCCCTTAGGGTATGTGCATTTTTTTTGGAAAAGGGTGGTATCATGGTATGGAGTCCATATACTTACTCATGTTGAACACTTTATTTATTATGGTGTGATGTTGGTTAGAGAGCTCTCGGATAAAGGTCCCAAAGGACCGGGGGATGGCATACTCGTGTCAGTTGTTACCTAGTTTGAATGGTAACCCGGCCTTGTGTTGGCAGAGATCCGGTTAGGTTCTCGGGGACGTCCTTCCAGAGGCGTTCTCATGTGGCAATGGGAAGTTCCTTGGCCTGACCATTTGTTGGAAATCCAAAGAAACAATACGAGACGTGTACGGTTTTAGTTGTAGAACCTGCCATCTAATATGGTAGCTATAGTAGGCATAATATAATGGTACCTTTGCTGGCTAAGATTTATATTCTACTTTCGAAAATTTTTCTACACTATGCACTAATAATAATATCAAAATTGATTTGATTTTGCGTAGTAAGCATCTTTGACTAACATAAGAAGAAATCTCCTCCAAGTCTACGTTTGCGTTTGTGTGTGTGGTGGGAGGTCTTATGGTAGTTACATTTTCAAAAACATTGCGAATTGACTTTAAAAATATTCCTCTATTTTGATTTTAAAGAAAAATAAACCGTTTTAGTTCTCACACCAGTCACATGACTGACTCGGAGTTTATTGTTTCCCTTCCTAAACTCTGGGTGCCCACCAAATTTCCACACGCGCAGTCAAGAGTTAGGTTTATCAGGATATTCTGGAATTCAGGATTTGCTGGAGGCAAGCTGGATGGCATGGTGTATTACTAGTATATAGTATTTCTTTTCCGCTGTTTGTTGTTGTTTGATAGTTGTACACTCTGATGATGTAATGAAATGTAATGTAATAACTGATATAGTTCTTTGTTTAAAGATTATTCATTTATCTATTATATGTTGTTCCGCTGCGATTGTGAGATTCTGATATTGTTCTGTTGTTTTTCTTTCTGTTCTGTTCTATCTTTTCTCTCTTCTTTTTTTTTTCTTTTTTTTCTTGTTCTTAAAACCCTCAGAATTCGTATTTCCGTTCATCTTGAGTTAATCAATGGAGATTAGTGTATATTCAAGGAGTACAGATTTGCGGGTCTTCACATCTGGTATCAGAGCATATGGTTAAGCGACAACCATGGTTCTGTTGGGTATCACTCATTAGAGATAGAGTCATTAGTACTCTTGAATGAGTTTGAGTGTAATAATAACTATGAGAGCGTATTTGTTAGTGAATATAAAATTGTTTTATATTGTGATGATTGGTTGTTGGGTGGTATACGGATTCTGGTTAATACGTGTGATAAGCGTTGTTGATAGGGATCTCTAAACACTTGTACAGAACAAATCGACACGATATTGTTTTAAATTGGGTAAATGAAATAGTTTTACCTTGATTATTTTTATATATAAAGGAATAATTTTTCAGAATTACTAAAGTGTATATAAGTTGATTGTTTGGTTGTTGAATAAGATGTTTGAATAATATAAATAAAAGAATAATTGTATAAGTAAAAAGAATTATAAGAATTGAATTATAATTAATGTGATTTACAATTGTGAAATAAACTTATATATATAAGAAGTGAAACTATATGAATATATTTATGAATATGAGTTGTAAATAAAAATGAATTTAAAGTTAAATGGAAATTTACTTTAGAATTGGGAATCTGAAATTGATTTATAAGTGGGAATTTAAGTTAAGTAAAACCAAATAATGTTTAAATGGAATATAACTTAAGAGATGTTGAATGAAGTTGATATTGGTATCAAAGTAAATTAATAAAGTTAAGCGATAAATATGAACGTAAGTTATGTAAATGAAATTCAACTTGAAATGGTTAAATGGATTAGCAATTGAATTGAATTAATGGATTGAATGTTAATCAATTGAATCTGAATAATTGGTATGAAATAATGAATGTAGTGTTAATTCATTAAAAATCTAATGTTATTGGAAGTTGAAAAATTGAATGAAAATCAATTTAATTGAACCAATTGAAAGTGATGGTGTTAAACCAAATTGAATGAATATAAGCAAAGGAATTTGGTTGTAATTAATATACATTGGTTCTTATATGATTGTTAGTTGATTGTATATAATTCATTATGTGTTAATGAAATTGGAAGCTAAAGTAATTGAAATCCAATTGGAAGTTAAGTGAATCTTAAATAGAAGTGAATTTGATTTGGGAGAAAACCAACTTGAATATGGATTAGTGAATATAAACTAATTGAAAATGAATGTTAGTAAAAACATCCACTGTTAATAAATCAAATGTGACTAAATTGAAAACCATTTCATCGAATATTAATGAGAATATGAATGAATATTTATTGGTTACAGATGTTAGTTGAATGATAGTTGGTTGATGGTTGAATATATATTGCTTTTACTACATTTGCTGTGTTGGCACATATAGTTATTATGTTGCTATATGTTGTATATCGATACTATTGTCTATATACATGTTTCTCATCTATTTGTTGAGTGTTTAGTAGGTGCGGATCGCGTTTGCTTCGCATTTGGAGCTCGCTTTCGCCCTATATTAGCCGTATATGCTCGTTAATAAAATATGAGGTACATATCTCGGATTACATACCGTACTTTTACACATTTTTCCCTGCGGGATGCCTCATCACTTGATGAGATGTATATTTGTGATATATATACTGTCATTTTTTTTTGGATCGAGCCGCGCAAAGGAGACTTTAGCGAATTTTTTCGAAAATTTAAGGCGTTAGAATATTTTTGAGAAAAATTGGAAATTTTTTGAAAACTAAACTTTGATTTGAAGTTGAAAGTTAAACAATAGTAGTTGTTTTTGAAAGGATAACTATGTATGATTTGGAAAACTTAGTAATGTATTGTAAGAAGTTTAACTATGGGTTTTGGGAAAATTAATAGATTCTGTAACTTTTCTTACTTGGTAATTTCGAGGACGAAATTCTTTTAAGGGGGAAAGTATGTAACGATCCGGAATTTCCATTAATTAAAATTTGAATATTTAATTAATTTTAAATATTAATTAGTGAATTTATAAGTCGAATAAATTTTATTTCGAATAATTGGATTTAATTGAATAATTAAATCGATAATTTAATATGTTAAAATACAGAAATAATTGAAAATTTGGGTTAAATATGATTGAAAATGATTTGTAAAATTTTATTTTATCATATTGAAGTTAGAATGATGTTATAGAACTTTTAAAATTGAATTTAGAGTTTATTTGTGAAAATTGAATATTTTAATATTTAATCGACTAGTGAAATTAGCCATTTTTCGAACAGTCTCAGAATTGGATAAAACTACTTCCATTGGATCCATAATAGTTTTTTATTAGCGGATTTCAATTTTCGTAGCAATCAGAGTTTTCGTTTGACTGTGGTAGCTCGAAACGCATCGAAGTTTGTTTTAATATTTATTTGGCGAGTTAAAATAGCCAGTTTTCAAACAGTCTCGGATTTCGACGAAACCAGTTTCATCAGATCCATAATGTTATATTATTGTAAGATTTCAAATTTCGTGTCAATCGGATTTATCGTTTGTCCGGTGCAAGTTAAAACGCCTAGAAATTTGGCTTACCGATTTAATTTTAAATCGAACGTTTATTGTCGTAACTCGCACAGATGACCGAATTAGCTCCCGAAACACGTTCCATTGTGTTCAGAACGCGGGGTAAACCTTAGGAACGTCAACCGGCACGCTTCGTTTGGAGTTCGGAAAATCCGGGATGAATAGTGTTCGTGAAATTTTCTATATAAGCCCCCTCTCTTCATAAATTTGCAAAAAAATAAAACCTAGGGTTTCAAAAACCTGGCCGCCGCCATCACTATTCTGAATGGCCAGAATTTTCTTTCCTTTCCTCCTCAATTACTTCCAATCCGTCGATAATTAGTCAATGTTCTCAACTAAGAAATCGTAGAGCGCGAAGAGAGCTTACAATCTATACGGTGATGATGGAAAATAGTGCTACAGATTGTTGCCGAAGCTCGTCCAAAGGCCTGCAGTTCGGCCTCGATATGCGTGCTCAATAGGGGGCCGAGCTCCTTGTTATTGCAGCCGAGCATGGAGTTCTTGATGCTCGTTCCTATGGCGCTAGTTGATCGTTGTCAAAAACGTTGTGGTGGTCGAAAAATTCAACCCTAATTTGGAGCTTGATGGGTTTCTTGCGGCTAGTACCTATAGAAGAAAAGTGAGATGGAAGAAGAAGGGAGCGGTGGTGATTGCAGGGGTCAAGGATCTCACGGCCAATATTGACTAGGTTTAGAAATATAAAAATAAATGTTGTAAATTTAGTTTATAAAATTCGTGTAACTTCTAAAATTCGTATCTTTTTCATACGAGGTCGAAAACGTGCGAAACTAGTTGCGTTGGAATCGTATGGACGAGCACTACGCTATGGAATTGGATTGGAGTCGTTTGGAATTAGCGAAAAATTCGGGTAAAATTAAACGCGCGATTAATTTTATTCGAAATAAAAGCTGAAAACGAAATTGAAATCAAGGTGAGAATTTCTCACTCAATCGAATCGGTTTCGATTTTAATTTTAAATAGTTAGATTTAAAATTCTTGAATGCATGTTTGAATAATGATTGTTATCTATTGATTGTTAAAATAAACATTATACGTCGTTAGTAAGCGGAGGTTATTAATTAAAAACATATACCACGAATATTTCACAGTATAGTGAAATTGGTATTATTTATGTACTTGGAATTGATTTCCCGCAGTATATAGCGGATGAGACCCTATTGCACCGCCTATTAAGCGGATAATATTTTAAATCCTATATACCGCGATAATTCCGTACTAGAGCGGAATTGGTATTGTGCTAACATCTTTGGATGCAGGAAAACAGGTTGGAGGGTTCCAACTGGATTCCTCAACAGTATTTATTTGATTTCAGAGATTTTGATATTTGATGGATTATCATATCGATATATGATGTCGTTGTTGTCGTGATTGACTATTTGGTGTGTAGCATCATTGGGCCAATTTTGGAATTTTAAAATGATTTTTGGAAGTATACGTTTATAAAATATTTTTGGAATTGATTCATTTTAAATAAATAAACGTATTATTTTAATGTTATAAAATTATGATTTTTGGGAGATATAGTTAAAAGTTAATTTTTGAAAATATGGGGTTAATGATTTTATAAAATAGTTTAAATTGGGATTTTTGAATTTATTATAAAAAGTTGAAATATAGGATTTATAAAATTTGATTATTCCATAAATCAAAATGATTAAATTATAAAGGAGTTTAAAGACGTTTTAAAATAATAATACAAATTGATTTGTATAAAAGAATTATAAATAGATATTTGTAAATTAAAAATATTTGAATTGTAAAACAAGTTTTTTTAAGCGTTAGAGTGAATTGTAAATGAATTTCATAAATGAATGAAATTTATAGGATTATAAACGGTGAAGTTATAAGTGGAATTTTATAAGCAATAAGTTTATAAAATTTGTAAAGTTATTAAAAGAATAGATTTGGGTAAATAAATGAATCTTATAAGTTATAAGATTTATAATTTGAGAAGTCTTAAAAAGAACGATTTTGAAAAAAATCGTTTTATAAGCATTTAACTTATAATATGGACCTTTGGTTTATAATTGAGTTATAAATTGAAATAGGTTAATAAAGGAGGTTTATAAAAGGAAGTTGTTATAAAATAAATAGAAATGGAAATTATAAACATTGTTTTATAAATCCGCAAACGACTTATTTTGATAAGTAAATTGTTATAACTTATTGATGGAGTTATATTCACGTTTTAGACAGTGAATAATCCTTTAAAATAAAAAGTATAGAAATGATGAAATTGGTTAACGTAGTATATTCACGTTTTTGAATAGTGAATAATATGTTAAAGAAAATGTTTTGGATGTGATGTTTTAAATAGGATTAAAACGATTTAATGTGTTTTCAAAATGTGTTAAGATTCGAAACCATAGATTTCAACATTCATTGTTGAAATAGACGTTTTCGAGAAATAGAAGGAAATGGTGGACTATAACACTGTTGTTATAGTAAATGATTTCCGAAAGAAAATGTTTTGTATAGTATTGGGATTTATATATCTATTTTAATTTCGAATCCCTATACTAGTGATTTTGAGTTGTCATAACGATGTTTTACGTAACATTCGTTTTGACCCAAATAAAAATGTTTAAGAGAATGATTTCCTTAAAAGAATGTAATATATACTTAATTTCGATTTAAGTATATTGAATATTTTCCAAGTGTAGAAAATAAAAGAGATTTGTGAATTACTTATTAATAAGTAAGTATGGAAATGTTTTTCCAATGTGAACTGAAACGTTTTTGAGAATTTATCTTTTTGAAGACAAATTGAAAATGAATAATTGAAATCGTATATTCATATATATTTTGGAATGTAAATTCACTATGGAATTTATAAAAGAAAGGTGAATTTGTTTAAAAATAAGCTTTGATTTATTTTTTGAAGTATTGAAATTATATATCTTGTAAAGATATTTTTGGGAAATAAATAATTTGGAGAATTATTTGGAATCTAGTGATGTTGTGCATATCCATTGATAGTTCAATAACCGACTATCAATATTTACCTTTGAATGGGTATTTGTTGTGATTGCTTGAATTTGAATGCCACACTTATTTTTAAATAAGCGCTCACTATTCGGGTTAGCCGGGAAAGGACTTAAGGGTCGTATAACACATTCCGAATACGTGATACGTCGTTATGAATTGCATTTGAAGACCGGTGTTGAAGACCGGATATTTTTGAAAGCGAAAGGACAACTCGTCGAATGTCTTGGCATCGACTGGTCCCCGGTATAGAGACTCCATATGTGATGGGAAGTCCAAACGTGATTAGTGAATATCCAGATTGCAAGGACTTCTTTGTAAGTGCCTTCGGTTCTGTTCGAGCCCGGAACAGACTTGTATGGATAGTATGTCTGACACTACAAATTGAGATATAAAGCTGATTTCTTTTAAATATATTTTTGTTGGTGGCGAAGAATTTATTCTTTTAGCTTAACACCCTTCTCTGAGACGTACGAGCTCAGAGGTTATGTAGTTGAAGGTCATTAGCAATATATTCCCAATTTGGTAATGTGACATGCTGAGTGTTGCTGTGAAATGATCATTGTTTGATCATTTGTGATATGATCATTTGTTTGATCACTTATCTTTGTGATCATTTCTTTGATCATTTGTTGACCCAAAGCATGGCTTTGTACCGAAGCGTGGCTTTGTGGACGAGACTTCGTCGAGCCTCACACCCCGGAATGGTCAAAACAGGAAAGATGCGGCAAGGTTATTGGGGGTAGCGCCCCTTAGGGTATGTGCATTTTTTTCTGGAAAAGGGTGGTATCATGGTATGGAGTCCAGATACTTACTCATGTTGAACACTTTATTTATTATGGTGTGATATTGGTTAGAGAGCTCTCGGATAAAGGTCCCAAAGGACCGGAGGATGGCATACTCGTGTCAGTTATTACCTAGTTCGAAAGGTAACCCGGCCTTGTGTTGGCAAAGATCCGGTTAGGTTCTCGGGGACATCCTTCCAGAGGCATTCTCATGTGGCAATGGGAAGTTCCTTGGCCTGACCATTTGTTGAAAATCCAAAGAAACAATACGAGACTTGTACGGTTTTAGTTGTAGAACCTGCCATCTAATATGGTAGCTATAGTAGGCATAATATAATGGTACCTATGCTGGCTAAGATTTTATTCTACTTTTAAAAAAAATTCTACACTATGAACTATTAATAATATTAAAATTGATTTGATTTTGCGTAGTAAGCATCTTTGACTAACATAAGAAGAAATCTCCTCCAAGTCTGCGTTTGCATTGTGTGTGTGGTAGGAGGTCTTATGGTAGTTACATTTTCAAAAACATTGCGAATTGACTTTAAAAATATTCCTCTATTTTGATTTTAAAGAAAAATATACCGTTTTAGTTCTCACACCAGTCACATGACTGACTCGGAGTTTATTGTTTCCCTTCCTAAACTCTGGGTGCCCACCAAATTTCCACACGGGCAGTCAAGAGTTAGGTTTATCAGGATATTCTGGAATTCAGGAGTTGCTGGAGGTAAGCTGGATGGCATGACGTATTACTAGTATATAGTATTTCTTTTCCGCTGTTTGTTGTTGTTTGATAGTTGTACACTCTAATGATGTAATGAAATGTAATGTAATAACTGATATAGTTCTTTGTTTAAAGATTATTCATTTATCTATTATATGTTGTTCCGCTGCGATTGTGAGATTCTGATATTGTTCTGTTGTTTTTCTTTCTATTCTGTTCTATCTTTTCTCTCTTCTTTTTTTTCCTTTTTTTTCTTGTTTTTAAACCCTGAGAATTCGTATTTCCTTTCATCTTGAGTTAATCAATGAAGATTAGTGTATATTCAAGGAGTACGGATTTGCGGGTCTTCACAATTTCTATGTAAAAATGTAAACACCCATAAATTAATTAAAATAATTTATTTAACCGTTGGAACTTACTTTTCTAAAATCAGGATTTTGTCACTTTTGTTGATAAAGGCAAATGTTTCTATTTTTGTTTATACTTCTCTTTTCAAATCCTATGTAATATTGTTTGAATCATATAGCCTAACCTATTTTATATTTAAAATATTATATTTTATATTTAAAATATTATATTTTATATTTAAAATATTATATTTTAAAGTGGTCAAATTCTGGGTTGTTACATTCTCCCATACTTAAAAGAATTTTGTCCTCGAAATTACTCGAAAGAAAAGTATGCTCAAAAAATTCATCTGTAACTTTATTCCATATAATATACACATATCATCGGTATGAAATATCTTATTCGATATCCTATTCGAATACACAACTTTATTTTCGAACTAGTATCGATCCCCCGATCCTCTAGTGTGGACTCTGATTAGGCTTCTAGATTAGAATCTATGCTTTCCTTTCAAAGTTCTCAACAATGATAGAAAACTCAAGTACCCAACCATAAACCCTAACCAATGTTCGTCGTCAAGAATCGAATGATATATCCATTTTCAGACCGGCGTAAACACCTTAAAGTTCCTAACTCTAATTTTAGAACAAAACTTATGCGACGAAATGATCAAAATATAACGTATGTATTTATTAACTTTCAATTTTTTTTTTCCATTAAACTATTATCTTAAGTTCAAACATTATTTAAAGGTGCTTCTTTATATAATCCCTTTAACTATTTATTTTCAAATATTTTTATTAAAGGAAAATATTCCGAATGAACCATTTTTCACTCAAAAGATAATTTATCTTTATAAAAAAACTTCCCCATAATCTTTTAACTCAGTATATTTCCATTGACACTAATATTATATATGAATCATTTTGTAAAACTGTTACTTAGGTTTATTACATTTTATAACTTATGTATATCAATCACTTTTAACGACTTAAGTCCAAACCCTTAATTAATGTTGTAATTCATTAACGAAACGTTTTCCAGTTTATAATTACCATTTTGAAGAGTTATTATTTTACTTAAGTGTATTAATAGTTTTTGACTTAAATATATATTTGTATGATATACCTTTACATCCTAAGAGTATATATAAATCTCAAATTTAAAATTGGTTTTACTGTAATCCATCTGTTTAACAAATTTGCACTTTATTGTGATTTACTATTACCTCTAATTCATAAGTTATACAAGTTATTTCTTATTATCATTATTCAAGCTTTGAAGAAAAAATAAATTCAAAATAACCGATATTAAATTATCTATTCTTAGATCATTTTATTTATGAATCGCATTTATAAATTATGCTTATCCAACTTCATTTACTTAAAACATTTCTTAATTGTATATCTTTACCAACTTCTTAGTTCTTAATAAGGTGTGATTCATAAATTTTCGATTGTCCAAAGTCGTCGAGAATTTTGTTTTATCTTATCAATTAGTGATATAAATTTATCTTTGATTTAAACAGTTTTATAAAGATTACTAATCAACTTATTAGTTAATGATTCACATTATTTCTTCAATTTAAGAAAATTATATAGATTGCATAACTTTAAAACAATACCAAGAAACTGTATACTACCAATATTATCATATATCCTCCTAACAAGAAGAGAATACTTGGGGAAGTGTTTACCATCCAAACACATCTCTTGCCTATTTCTAGTTATTTTCAGCCATTCGAACTAGTTATCATAAAATACCTCTTTTTAGCTGAAATAATACCATTTTCAAAATCCTTTAGTGATTACTTTTGTTTATCAAAACCTATTTTATAAACTATTTTTATCTTATATTAATTAACTTTATTTAATTACCATAATTCTTTTAAATTACTCGAATTTATATCTTCATTCCTTTTATATTATATTTTCCTTTTACAGAATTATTTTCTATTATTTATCTTATATCATTTTTATCTTATATATCCATTCCTTAAATTCTTATTATCAAACACCTTATAGTCAAATCGTGAAACTTAATTCACAAGTTATTTATACATAAACTTTTAAATCAAACAATTGATCGGTTTATGATAGTAACTTTAACATTATAATTTAATAATTTAATATTTTGGAATAAGTATTACAGATCTTAATTACCTTATCAGATTTCTTACTTATCGATTATCTTTATAAAACATCTTATAGTCAAACTGGGAAATTCTAATCATAAGATATTCATATTTAAATTTCACTAAACTTGATCATTCATTTCTAACTATAAAACTTTTCAAAATATATACTTTATATTCAAAATATAATCCTTTTAAAACAGTGTGTCAATGTGCCATGATAAGAGTTTAGAAATACCAATCAATGCATTTGTACTTCCCACATCGACCAAAATTTATAAACTGCTCAACTGATAGGTTAACACAAAGCATTTTTATATCCAGTAACAAATACGCACTCATATATATAATACTCTCAAACTCATTCTAGGTTGCTAACCCAATCTCTAATGAGTTACTCATCCTAAGGTATTGCTAACCCTTTCTCTGATGAATCTTTACCCCACCTGTAATGACCTGCTATTTCGAACCTTTCAAATCGACAATAATCCACACATGTCAGACTTGAATTGCTAAAAACAATAGATTGTTAATTTATATTTGGCAAAGCTTAGTATATGCAGTAAATAAATCAATCATAGAATCACATAAACAGAGTAATATAAATATGCATCGAAATAGATAAATAGTAGTTCATGAAGCTACTACAGAACATCAGAGTCTAAAGGAAAATACAACAGAAATCCAATACATGGAATTCTCTAATACATAAGCTAATGATAAGCCTGAACATAAACAATGGGAAATAACTAAAAGCCAAATAAATGAAGATATATCTCCAAGCAAAGCTCTAAACTCTAAAGGTGAATCTCAAATATTGTGACGCATGGTCTGACCCGAGCATAAAGTAAAACACAAAACACTCAAGTCAGGATTAACATTCTTATATAAGTAAATAAATTCAAGTGAAATGTCCAAGTTAAATACAATATAGGGATGTTTAAGATTCTATCCCTTAAGGATCCATTGAACTATCCAAATACATAGTAGAATACGCTACATAGATAATGTCTACAGTAAAGTAAAAAATTAAAATAGTGCTAAGGAATTACCTATATCCCTCTTAACACATTTTTTATAAATGTTGTAGTCTATACAGTACCATAATTCCTTCGTAAACTAGAGAGCTATCAGAGGGCACTCCATAGTGTATGACATAAACCGAACTCATAATGGGCGCGATAAGACATATGACAAGGTATGCAAGGCAATGCCTAAGGTAGGATACTACCATTTTGTGGATCCGGACTGGTGGTAACACATAGCAGCTACTACTGCCCACCTTGAGACACACTCCTATAACCAAAGGTGCACCCAATCAAATCACATAGTAATAGAATGGTTTCGAAGAAGCATGCTCGATCAGAGGTGCGACCTCACTTGGCCCGACTTAGCTTCGGTTTAGTCATATCAAGCTGACCTACAGTGGTCGGGCTGCGTTCATACATCGTACTGACGTTCGCCAAACCATCCTACTTCGTCTTGTATTCTCCACCACGTAGACAGTTGTTAAAGTGGTTTTCAGTATTGGCAATGAGTATGACAATATCTGATCCCGGTCTCTTTAACAACCAAAGGCTTATTTCACACCGTGGTCATCTTTCATTTCAAACAGCTCATACTTCATATTAAAATATCATATTCATTTCAAAATCATATCACTTTTGAAAACATATTCAATTTCGAAATCATTATTCACTTAAATCATACCGGTCCAACTTAAATTGTTTGAATATTGAAAGTAGTTTATGTATAGGAATAGTTATACATTAAAAATAGTTTATATTTAAAAATAGGTTATAGATTAAAATAGTTTATTACTAAAAAATAGTTTATATATTAAAAAAAGAGTTTATAAAGAAATAGTTTCAAATAAGAATTGTTTCCTCCAATATTCACAAATCAATTCAAATCAACATTAATTTTAAAATTCAATTTAAATCAATTCAGTTCAACAATTTCAATTAAAAAGGCTAAAAGTTTAATTTAAATTCTCATTAAAACCATTTTTAATTTATATCGATTTCAAATCAAGGTTTAAACAACAAATTTAAACCACTTCCAATTCAATAGATTTTAAAGTTTAAATATTCAAACAATTTATAGTAACTCAATTTGATAAATTTCATCTGTATTTCAAAATTCAACCTTTCTTTTATATAAATTTGAAAATATTCACATAGTTTTTTAACGTTTAAATGAAATCTCAAACTACAAATTTAAATCAATATTAAATATTCAATTTCAGGTTAATTTAAATTTGAAAATATTCATATAATCACCTTTAATCAAAATCCAGTTATCAAGTTATAAAAATCATATCATTAAAATCTCAAAATTAATAAATTTCAAGTCAATTTTTATTTAAATATAATTCTTAAACAAATAAAATTTCAAATCAATTTCTAATCATCTTTCCAACCTTAATTTATTAAAATTATTACAAAATCTATTTTTAAAATATTAATATAATTTTAAATAAATACTTAAACATATTATATAAACTAACTAGATCAATTTTTTATTAAATTTTATTATATTACATTTTATTAAATTAAATCATATTATTAAATTTGTTTTATATCAAATATTATTATTAAATTTATTTTATATTAAATCTTATTTTATATATTTAAAAATAAAAAATTATAAGTAAAATCTTAAAATTTACAATTGCAAAACTTAACTTATAAATTTGAAATCTCCAAATATATCTTTTAGAATCTTAATTTTGCACACAAATTAAAATAAATTTTTTATATTATATTTGAAAATCAATATTTATTAAAACCCGTATATTTCCTTTCAAAACTTTGGAAATCATTTTTCAAAAATAGGCCAACAGTGTCCGTATATAATTCTCTATCCTATGGTCTAGTGAAACAGATATTTATCATTTCAATCTGCAATAATTTAATATTTACGGGTATATATCATTTCAACCTGTAATCCCTAATTTCAAAATCAATAAAATCGCTTGGGTTTGTCATTTCAAACCACAACGATTTTTCCTAATCCACAAGATTGTTCGGGTATATATCATTTCAAACCATAGGGATTTCCCAAACGAACCAGGAACTTGTAGAGTGAGAACAAATAAAATAATAGCATAAAATGGCATAACATATCGATGATAAGCATATATAATAATTAACAATTTAAATATAATATATACACAGGTTATGGTTATCATATGTCAATTAGCATAGGTTAACAAACTTAAATAATAACATATTATTTATGATTTAATTTGTAACCAATTCAAAATTTAGCAACATATTTCAATCGTTATTTTATGTGAATTAAATTTACTAAATATAAAAATGTTAATCGTAAGTGATCGTTCTCCTTTCAAGGCTAGTGAAAAATAGACAACACAACAAGCTATGATTTTGAATCTCGAGCTCTACAAGCACTACCAATCCAACGAAAATCCAAAATGAAAGTAAGCAAACTCAAATTATAGGAGGAAAATTAGTCAAGCGGCTGGAAGACATTGCCCCATCTATGGCACTCAATCTAAGCATTTCTTCAATAATTTTCAGAAATCAAGAGAATACCGTTACACTTAGACATTTTATTGAGCAATTGGTGAGGTATTATATAGGAGTATGTTTAGTGGCCTGTTCGAATCTACAAATCTCTGAGAGTTTGCCATTATCATTGCATAAAGATATCAAACTGCTAGAAATGTTGAGGCGATGTTTCTAATAAATGAAATGGTAAGAATCATGTAAGATGGGACCGTTAAATCATGAGCTTATCAAGCTAAAATATCACAAGAATCCTGTACTTGGTGAACTCATTGTTCACTGCAGTTTAATTCACATCATGCATTGGTCAAAGATTCGGCTGAGCTATATTTTTCCTGGATCAGCAGGAAGCAAGGGGTGACGGAGCAGCTCTGCTTGGGTGGGTCAGTGATAAGGGGAAGAGGCAGGGATGTGTTTGCTATGGAGTCGGACAAGGCAAGTCGACGGTTGCTTAGGAGTTCGACGATGGTGGAAAGGTGGTCGGATCTTGTGTTTATGATGGAGCTTTGGTTCGCTGGTGGTCAGTTTGAAATGGTGGAGGAGCTGAATTGATCAGTTGGGAGGTGATGGGAAGGGTTGGCATGAGCGGAGATATGGGAAGGTTCAGGTGTAACGACCCGAAATTTTCAAAACCCGAAAATTCCAGATAGTTATGATAAAGAAGAAAGAGATAGAAGAAGAAAACAGAAACACCAAACATCTCACATTCGCAGCGGATAAAATATAATAATAAATAATAACGGTCTACAAAAAAATAATATATCTGTCGATTACATTTAACATACATCAGAGTTTCACATTATATACAGTCACTGAATATTTACAATTATCATGACTCAGATTGACAATAATATAAATACAGCGGAAATACTCTATACGCTCCTGCCATCCAGCTCGCCTCTTGAGCTCCAGAACGTACCTACCTGAAAATCTGTAATACTCGGTCTAACCCGAGCAATACATCAAAGTAACACTCGGGTCAGGCTGGAAACCAGCATTAGTAAACCCATCCAATATGGAATACAAAGCATACAACTTAATTAAAACCCGGGGTACTCGTATAAATTCACAAATCCACAATTTATTATAGACATCACTTATACCAAATTCTAAGTACCAAACTCGGAATAAATGGTTCAATTCACTTAAATCATTCCATTTTAGTTTATTGATTTTACATATCAATCTACAAGAATCGAAGTGGTTTCGGGTATTTACAAATACTCGAACCCGACCTCTTCGAGTTCAATATCACCTTAACCAAGTTATTTAAATGCAATATAATTAAATTTTAAGTACAAGATGTTACCTTTATACACATCAATGATAGATAACCATACTATCACTGTTTATCCAAAATTATCATATCGGAAAACATTCCATATCAGAGATATCATCCAATACAAGGTATTTACATCCTTCAATCATTCATAAGCAAGATAGATCACTTTCCAAAATTTATTTAGTTTATCTCTAATTAAATTAATTGCTAACTTTAATCACTTGATTTGTCTATACTTAACATTAATTAATTTCGAGTCAATTTATTAATCATCTTTTTATTATCCATCTTATTTCATCCTTAGTTACTTCCCTTAAGTGAATTTACTTTTAATTAATTATTTTCATTCATGAAGATTTGTAAACTTTGGGATTTAAGACCATCAACATAAGTCCTAAGTTTGATTGATGATATCACTTCATCTTCTTCGTTACTACCTAATTATATTAATTATTTAAATCTTGAATTAAACTTAAGAACTACTCTTCTTAAGCTAAAATAAATTTTTCTACTTTAACAAATCACAATATTAATTAAACTCGATTTCTTAAAGAATTAGTTTGTAAGAAATTAGTTTAAAGTAGATTTTACTTTTAATCGTTAAAATTGAAAATCTTAACACTTTACCCGAGTACATCCTTTCTACTTCTCTTTTTTTTTTCCAGGTTTACTAAAATACATCCCTGCTAGCACCCGCGAAGGCTACACGCTACACACTAGATTTCCTGAGAGATTCTTCCTTTCCAAACATTTGTTTGTTTAAGCTTAAAATCCCGATCACAGATAAAAAAACACGCAAGCATCTTCGAGTCTCTCCTATATTTGTACGAGCATGAACCATAGAAAACCTCAACTTTCCTCTACTTCCAGATACCTTTTTCTCCTTCCCCTTCCTGCTCCTACCCTTCTCAATTTCCAGCCAGGCACAATCGTGTGCACGTGCACACTTAACCCAAAGCACTCCGACCTCCACCGGTACATCCGCCGAGTTTCCTCCGATCAATTGAACTTGCCGCCACCCTCGAATTTGACGAATTCGCCTCGCTCGAAAATTCATCCTTACAATCACAAGCTTTCGTCAAACCTCCTTAACCGATTCCTTATCTTGACGCCACCATCCACCATTAATTGCCAGAAAACATCCCAGTCTTCGCCGTGACCGTCCTCTTCGAGTTGCCCCTTGTCCGCGACCCTAAAACTTCATTGCGACACCTCACCGATCTTGAAACCCATCGCGACCAAAACTAGAGTCGAAACCCTAGACCTCCCTCTACCGGTCACCCCGATGATCGAAAAAAAATTATCGTGCATTTATCCCAAGTCCTATTGACAACATACTACTCCCAGCTACAACCCCGTCTCTCCACTTAGCTTCGATCGCCGTAATTTGACCAAAACCCACAATTCCGATCATCCCTGATTTCCCCTAAGGTACTGATTTAAAAATTACAAGATTCATTTCAAAAATCATCAAATTCCAAGACGAAGTCATCCATGTATGAAAAACATGAAATTAAAAATGATATATTTTTGACCTATTCCAGCTTACAATGTATTTTTTTCTAAAATTTTGATTAATTACAACATTTAAATCCTTGAAACTATTTTAGACTTTGTATTATATTGTCATAAACATGTTTCACTTAGAAATCAAAACTCAAATCAAATTGTATGACGGGGTTTAGATTTTTTTTTGATATTGTTTTAGCCTGAGAAATATACATAGTCAATCTGTATATGAACATACAGATATATACACATTTAAATAATGAAATTCAAAGAATCGAACCAAATAAACACAAACATGCAAACCATAATACAACCTTCCTGTACAAATTTCATATGAATTTCTATAATCGTTTCTAAAAAAAATTAAGGGAAAGTTTACTCACCAGTCAAATATGAGCAAAGAACCAGTTTGGAAACTTGAAACCTTGTTTTATCTTCGAAATTGAAATTAGAATTAGTTTTTCTTTGAGACTTTGCTTGCTTTAGGTCTGAGTTTTCTTTGAACTGTGCACTGTTTTGACAAAGGCTGCTTGCTTTGTTGTTGCAGTTGGTCTCTTCTTTTATATATATATATATAAATCTCAATTTTCAATTGATGCTCGAATGAAGTAATATAAGATGATATATAGAACAGATGTGTACAGGGTTGAACATGATACTGATATGATGCAAGATTTTTTTATAAACTTAGCCAGAGATTTTTTTTTTTCAATTGTTGGCTGAGATGAAAAATGTGTGCTACATTAATTATCTTTGTCCGGGCTATATCATCATACTTGTACTTATATATATATTTTCCAGGTTTGTACACTTGTTTTTTGAAAGCATATTTCATATATTACCTTGTCTTATTTAAGAAGCTTGTTCATTTATATATTGTTTTTAACAAAAAGGTGTAGCCTGGTTTCGGTTTTGATGAGCACATGTATATATATAGTTCGTCTTTGTTGCTTCTACTTTGAACTTACGGGCAAACACTGTCATATATGAAGATATTTATTTAAATATATGTTTTGTTATTTTGTTATACTTGTTTTTATTTCATTTTACACTTAGTGTTTCACTTAACTCTTGTTTGTATTTACATTTGTATTTTATATTTTGACTATCAATATTCATATGGTTTACTTACATTTTATACGTAAATGTTATATTGATAGAATTTGATTCTATTTTAAACATTATTACCTATATATATTTTTATACCAAATGTTAACAAGACAAAGTATTTTAATTCAATTATATAAGATAAATTTTATTATAAATATTATTAAGAGATTTTAATTTAAGTTAAAAATCAAATTCTTATTCAAAATACAAATAAATGGCAATTATTTCCAAAAGTCATATTCATTTTAAAATGATAAGTTTACTTTTTATTTAAATTGGATTAAATATGTATTAAAATAATACTACTAAAATACCGGGTCGTCACATTCCTCCCCCCATTGAATCTTCTCGTCCTCGAAAAGGAACGAAGCCAGATTTATTAAAATGCTTATAAAAATATCCATTTTCCAACGATAAATTTAACCCAAACCTTTTATTTAATACCCTTCCATCCTAATAACTCAATATCAACTAAAACTTTGATTTAGTTTTTATTCAATCAGGCTTCATCCATTTATTATTTAATTCCATTAACCCATTTGTTTCCCCATTTTATATTTTTAATTCCACTTACTTACTTCATTTGCGAATTTATTTTATTATACCAAGCCATTCTCAATTTATTTCTCTTCACTTGGGTTTTGTTTGCAATCCAAACCATGACTATTATAATTCACTACCATTAGATATTATTCATATTGCACTCGAATCTTATTTGCAATTCATCCCATCGCTACTTCGATCCCACTCTATTTTATTTTCATTTATATAGCATCTCTACTTATTTAATAAATTATCGAATCCAAGTCGAATTCTATTTACAATTCGAATTCATTTCCAAACTTCATTAAACTTTCCCGATTTCAAATTTATTTTATAATTCCAGTTTGAATTTTCTTTCATCTTTCCAAAATTCCAACATCTTTATTTTAAAATTCTAGAAATGCTTTTAAATTCAGCTAATACTATTTAAAATAGCTTTTAATAAAAATACTTTTATAACTCGATGCCTCAACCAGTCCATCCTTGTTCTCATAGAAATTCAGTCATACGTTGATCAGGCGTAGGACTGAAAATCTACAAGTACTTGGTAAACCCGTTTTCAACACCCAATAAAAATACTTGGAAAATAATTTTATTGGAAATATAGAAAATGGTTTTTGAAAATAGAGGAAATATCTTTGGTGAGAAAGCTCTGGAAATCATCACCCCTATCCATGGTCGTAGTTAACTCGATGGTTCCGTTGCCATCCCGACCAAATCCATAGATAACTGTAGGCCTCCGCGTCCCTCAATTACATCATGGAACCCATGACAGATCGCAGCTACAACTGGGGTTACGTAGCTATCACAGCAAAAACCCATATAACTGTAGGCATCAGCGCCATCGAATTTCGCTGCCAAAAATGAAACTTCTCCACTCCACTTGACCATAGATCGCAGTCTACCGACGTTGCGTTGCCTTCCCGGCAAAATCAAGTGTAGACTGCTGGCACTCATCCTCCACACGATTTCGCTATGGTCCCCACAGTAGATCGCAGCGACATCGAGTTACACTATCGTCACGGTATAACCCAAATGCCCCTGTAGGCATCAGCGCCCTCGACTTTCGCTACCCAATAATCCTCAGGAACTAGTTTTGTCCGGACTCCTCACAGGATCAACTTTAGAACCCCCCTTGGGGCTCATGGCAACACCACCCGGTGGCACTCCTGAGAAGTTCATTTCAAGGGAGCTCATTTTTTCCCCAGAGCCATCATCAAAACATTTTATACCATACACATATAGTATCTTCAAATCATACACCTAGTTTGACCTCATACAAAGCTAATTTATACAAAATCGATTATTCCAAAATCGTTAATTTGCAAACTAGGCTTTCCAAATTCTCATATTGATTTTACCCAAAAATCAAAAGCCTTTCCAAATCCAAAGGTTCTCAAAACCTTTTCCAAAATCCTCATAAGATCCTTTATATATACAGATATATATAATTTTTAAAACTTTGGATCATTTCAAACTTGTATAAAACCCTTTTATACTTCAAACACTTTCAAAAATCCTTTTCTTCCTGCAATAGATTTAACAAGAAAATATTTATCTTATATAACAAAGATATATATATATATAACTTTGTTTATTCGAATCAAATATTCAAATTTGATTACTTTTTTCCAAAATCAATTTCATTCAAATCCGTACGATGTACACATAACCTCCGTACGCTATACCAATCCGATCGCTCACTCGATCACACAATCTCACTTCCAAATTAGTATCGTCCACCCAACTTCCTAGTGCGGTGTGACGCCCCACCTCTATACCCACGCTAGCCAAGAACACTCCGGAGTAGTGCTGTCAACTAGCACGGAGAATAAGGCTGTTGAGGAGCGACCATCCATGTAATTGCTTATCACACGGTGGCTATAAATAATCTTCGGAAACAAACATAGAAATAATCATATCACAAATCAGTCACAGATATCCATATCACAAAGGCGGAAGAAGATATGAATATATAACTAACACATGAAAGTGTACATCAGAGTAGTGGTCAGTAAGATCCACGATAATACAAAAGAATAGCAACACGTGCTATACAAAAGAATACAATTATGAGTCTATATCTCAAGTGTATACAACAAAAACTGCTAATCTAAACAGTTAGCCAAAAGTCAGAGTGATGAAACCCTGGGAAGAAGTCAAACAGAAGCACCTGTAACATCTCGGTCTGACCCGAGTATTATTTAAGAAAATAATAAACGGATCAGTCTAGCTATAAATATCAGATGACATGATATAACATAAAAGATATGGCATAAACATAAACATCCATAACGACATACCACTATAAGTATGTAAATAATGATCAACAGAAGATCAATCAATAAGAGATCATCAATATCACAAGAATCTTCTCAAAGATTCGAAGAGGGCATCATACCCTAAACTTGTACTCATAACAAGTCAATGACATAAATTCCAGAAATCAACACGAGAAATCCAGAAATCATAAAAAGGGAAAGAGGCCTATCACATGACGGTCCGAAGACCAAGGGGAGCTACCCCGCATGTGTGAATGGAATCACACAGATTGAGGTCAAGACTAACCAAAAAGCAGAAAGGTATGTGTGAATGGAATCACACAAGTGGTGTCTAGTCTAACCTTGCAATGAAAGAGACATCGCGCAATTGCTAGTCTAATTCATAAAGCGATCATCAAGATCAACGAGAAGTGTCAATTACACTAAGCTAGTAAATATAGAAGTTTAGCTTCATGTCCCATAACCACTTGCTTAACTTAAATATTTACGAACAAACTGTAAATCTTCACTAATAAAATTGTCACAAGAGGTTCAATCGAACAAGTCCAAGAATTAACCGACGAAGTGAACGCAAGCGTTTCATACCACTTGTTTTACTAAGTCGTTTAATTAGATTTCTCATCCGAGTGAGGTAAAGGCTTGTATATACTAATAGATTGGAAAACGGTTTAAGAAAAGAGCTTTGTTATTAAAAATAGAGTTGAAATTGTTTGTTAAAAGAGTTTTGATATTTACTACTAGTATTGAAACCTTTCTATTATAAAGTGACAAAACACATAAGCAAGTGTAGAAACAATCAGTCACAAAGATCGCATACGGAGATGCGAATAAAATCCAAGGAAATCAGCTCAATGTTTTTTCAGATAAGATCCCCTACGGAGGGGGGGTCCAGGGGGGGTGGCAACCCCCCAAGGTGGGGGTGCGGGGCCAACGCCACCGCTTACGGGGTTCGACCTGCCCGGTCAGGTCGCGGGGGTCCAGGGGGCAGCGCCCCCGGCGGGGTGTGGGGCAGTGCCCCGACCAAAACGGTATGACCTAGTGAAGACAAAATGAGGTCTAACGACCTAAGGGGAATGGGGTCGAGCGACCTATAAATCTCGCGACCTAAAAGTTAGCAAGGTCGAACGACCTATAGAGGCATAGGGTGCAGCGACCTAAAACATCGCGACCTAGTGAAGACCTAAGGGAGGCGAGCGACTTATAAAACTCGCGACCTAAAAGTTAGCAAGGTCGAACGACCTATAGAGGCATAGGGTGCAGCGACCTAAAACATCGCGACCTAGTGACCTAACGGTTTAAGGGTCTTGCGACCTAACTGGAAACAAGGTCCAAACGACCTAACGACTTAAAGTGAAACCTGGCTGAGCGATATAAGGTCGGAGACGACCTACGACTTAACTCCGTGTGAGCGACCTACGACCTATGGTTGCTACGACCTAACGAGTTCCAATAGTGAAGGCTTAAGGTCTAACGACCTAAGGGGTACGACCTAAGGTCTTACGACCTAAGGTGTTGAGGTTGGACGACCTAACCAAATTGCATAGGCCATACGAGCTAAGGCCTAACGACCTAACTCCGAACGAGCTATACGCGAGTGACCTAGGGCGCTAACTCGCAAACGACCTAACGTTAACTCGCGAACGACCTAACTCCAGACGCGCCTTTTCAACGCGTGCGAGCTGAAGACCTGCCGACCTACGACCTAACTCCAAGCGACCTAAGGCCTAACGACCTATAGTGGACGAATGGGCTAAGGCCAGAAACGACCCAAATGAAGGTGACGACTTTTCCACGCGAACGACCTATAGATGCTGGGCGACCTAAGGGGGACAGAGCGACCTAAGCCAGAAATTCACCACAAAACACTAAAAAGTGGAGTTTTTCGCCAATCCAATCCAAACCAAATGCAAATGTGCATGCAAACATGATAGGGATGCATTTCCAATAGCCCAAGATAGATATAGACTAGAATTGTGAGATAAAAATCTCACCTTTGCACTAAAGTTTATGAAGATGAAGCTTGAAAGCAAGGAGAAGCAATCCAAAGCTTGAATCCAATATCTTCTACTTGAATTTGGAGTTGAATGTTGGATTTGCAATTGAATTTATGCTTGGAGTTTTAATTTGCCATTCCCTCCACCATTAATGCCAAAGCTTGATTAGTTAGGAAATTTATGAAGAGTGAGGAGAAGAGGGTTGGAACTTGGGCTTAATAGGCTAAACTAACCCAAAGTCCAAAGCGGGAAAAGTTAGTGAAATTTCACTAACTCCTAACCTATCGATGTTTATACTTAAAAAGTTGTAAACGACATTTCGAACTCAATGGAAGTGGTCTCGAGTCCTAATTTGACCGTTTGCAAAAAGTAGCTTTTCGGACTAAAATCTGATTAACGAGTTAATATTTAAATAAAATATTTAAATACAAACTCGATAAATATGCGGGTTGTTACAGACTCCCCTCCTTAAAGAAATTGCGTCCTCGCAATATATATAAGATGGAAATAAAAAGTAACAACCATAAAAGCATATTAACACAAGAGGAATTTTGAAATAAGAAGTTCACCTCTAGGAGAAGGAGTAAGCAAGTCCGGATGTGTACGCTCGATGAATTCTCTGGATTCCCAAGAACAATCCTTAGGATTTGAGGACCATTGAACCTTCACAAGCGGAACATCTTTATTTCGAAGTCGTTTAACCTCAGAAGCTATAACTCGAATAGGATGCTGCTCATAAGTTAAATTCGGCGAAACTTCAATTTCTTCCACAACAGCAGGCTCAAGAATAGAATCGGAATCCCGAAGGCATTTCCGTAATTGAGAAACGTGAAATACATCATGCATAGCAGAAAACTGAGCCGGCAATGCAAGGCGATAAGCCATGGAACCAATACGTTCAGTGATAGGAAATGGCCCAATATATCGAGGCGCTAACTTCCCCGATCGACTGAAACGTACAACACCCTTCATAGGTGAAACACGAATAAAAACAGGATCCCCAACAGAAAATTCTAATTTCCTTCTTCGATTATCGGCATAGGATTTTTGTCTACTCTGGGCTTCTTTCATCCTATGTCGAATAAGTTCAATCTTTTCCGTGGAATCACGAATAAAGTATGGACCTAAAACCAGCTTCTCACCGGCCTCAAGCCAACAAGAAGGAGATCGGCATGGCCTTCCGTATAGTGCCTCGAAAGGTGCCATACCAATACTAGATTGGAAGCTATTATTATAGGAAAATTCAACAAGTGAAATATGATCTTCCCAACTTCCACCAAAATCAAGCACACAAGCACGAAGAAGATCTTCAAGAGTTTGATTCACACGCTCGGTTTGTCCATCGGACTGGGGGTGATAAGCAGTGCTAAAATTAAGCTTCGTTCCTAAAGCTTTTTGAAGACTCTTCCAAAATCCACTAGTAAACAATGGATCACGATCGCTAACAATAGAAGTAGGAACTCCATGCAATTTTACAATTTCCTTGACAAATAGTTTGGCCAAAAGAGGAATGGTTCGGTTAGACCGAACCGGAATAAAATGGGCGGATTTAGTAAGTCTATCAACAATCACCCATAAGCTATCATGACCCGAACGAGAACGGGGAAGGCCATCTATAAAGTCCATGGAAATTTGATCCCACTTCCAAATTGGAATTTCTAAAGGTTGCAATAACCCACCAGGCCTTTGATGTTCGGCCTTGACAAGTTGGCAAGTCATGCAACACTTAACAAAGTTAGCAATATCAGATTTCATTCCCTCCCAATAATAAAGTCGCTTCATATCAGCGTACATTTTACTACTACCAGGATGAATGGTGAGTTTAGAACGATGGGAATCTTCTAAAATATCTTTACGAAGATCTCCAATATTTGGTACGATAAGTCTACCAAATTTTCGAATGTCGCCACGAGAATCAATATCAAAGTCTTTCAAACCTTCAATATCAATTTTATCCTTAACATTTTTGCCAAGAAGAGCCAATTCAGAATCTAGCCCTTGAGCTTCAAGAATGCGGTCTAAAAGAGAAGGATGAGCCTCAAGGCTACATAAAACAAGCGATGAGCATAAATCGGATACGCGCTCTCGAATCTCACAAGTGGATAAGATCTCGAGATCGTTCCATTCGGATATCATCATAGAAACAACTGCTTGTTGCTTACGGCTAAGAGCATCGGCGACACAATTACCCTTACCGGGGGTATAAAGAATATCAAGATCATAAGGTGCAAGGAACTCGAGCCAACGCTGTTGACGTAAATTAAGTTCTTTTTGAGAAAATAAATATTTCAAAGACTTATGATCCGTGTAAAGAATAAATTTCTCTCCCAATAGATAATGACGCCACATTCGAAGGGCGAAAACAATAGCCGCGAGCTCTAGATCATGTGTGGCATATCTAGTCTCGGCCGGCTTCAATTGCCTAGAAGCATAAGCAACAACACGTTCTTTTTGCATAAGAACGGCTCCCAAACCAACGTGACTAGCATCGGTATAAACAACAAAATCTTGATTCCCCACGGGAATCACAAGAATAGGAGCATCGGAAAGGAGTTCTTTCAATTTCTGAAAAGAGGCTTCACATTTGTTCGACCAAATGTATTTAACTCCCTTCTTAGTCAAGCCAGTAAGAGGCACGGCAATCTTAGAAAAGTCTTTAATAAAACGGCGGTAATAGCCCGCCAATCCGAGAAAACTACGAATCTCTGTCACACTCTCCGGTCTCTTCCAATCTTGAATCGCTTCGATCTTTGAAGGATCCACGGATATCCCGGATTCGGAAATAATATGACCGAGAAACTTCACACGAGATTGCCAAAAGTGGCATTTAGAAAATTTCGCCTTTAATTGATTACTCCTAAGTGTTTCCAATACAATCCTAAGATGTTTCTCATGTTCCTCCTCGGTTTTTGAATACACTAGAATATTATCAATGAATATGAGAACAAACCGATCGAGGAAATCTTTGAAAACTCGATTCATGAGGTCAACGAAATAAGCTGGAGCATTCGTTAACCCAAATGGCATAACAAGCCATTCATAAGATCCATATTGAGTACGGAATGATGTCAAAGGAATGCTATCCTCAGCGATACGAAGCTGATGGAAACCGGTAGCCAAGTCCAATTGTGAAAAGACCTTAGCACCACTAAGCTGATCGAATAGATCATCAATCCGAGGTAAAGGATATTTATTTTTAATAGTAAGATCGTTAAGCTTGCGATAATCAACGCAGAGCCTCAGAGTACCATCGGATTTCTTTACGAAAATAGCTGAAGCTCCCCAAGGCGAGGAACTAGAGCGAATAAATTGCCTCATCTCCAACTCAGATAATTGTTTACGCATCTCCTCATTTTCCTTATTGGACATGCGATAAGGAGGACGAGTAATAGGTTGAGCTCCAGAAATAAGATTAATTCTGAACTCAATTGCTCGTTTAGGTGGCAAACCTAAAACGGGCTCGAATATGTCGGAAAATTCACGAACAACATGAATACGAGAAATAATATCATCTTCATCATCATCATCGTTATCACGAGGATTTAAAGAATATAAAGATGCCACCAAACAGGATTCTGAATCTTTAAGATTAACAGAAATCTGATTAACAGATAGTGGATGACGGAGATGAATAGCCCATTCAGGACATAGGATATGGGCTTGATAACGGTTAAGCCAATCCATTCCCAAAATTATTCCAAAGCCTAAGTAACGCATGACATGCAAATCGGCTAGGAAAGAAAGATCGCAAAAAATAATCTCCACATCTTTACAAAGCAAACTAAGAGTTGCGGATCCACCAACAGGATTCGCAATTTTTAAAGAAGTCATCAATGCAGTAACACTTAAGGAAAAAGTGTCTACCAGTTCTTTTGATATAAAAGAATGGGATGCACCCGTATCAAAGAGAACTCTAATAGGTTGATCATGAAATAAAATAATACCATCAAGAATGGAATGAGAAATGCCTTGGCCACGAGATGTGTTGCCAGGGGCTTGAGCCACATTTAACTTTCCCTCATTCCTGCTTTTGCGTTTGAGGCATTGATGTATAAAGTGATCTGGGCTCTTACAATAGCGACAAGATTTGGGCTTAGAGCACTTATTCGCATAATGATCCCCAGACCCACAGTTGAAGCAACTCGCACCACTAGGAGAAGGAGACTTTGCCGCAGGGGTTGCCTGCTTACCCTTTTTGTTGGGATAAGGACCCTTGAATTGTTTGGCCTCTTCTTGTTGTTGAAGTTTGGTTTAGCGCCTTCCACTTCAACATCACTCTCTCTATCAGCCTCTTCAAGACGAAGAGCGATATCGACGAGTTGATCAAATGCGACTTCTAGTTTCAGGAGCAGTGGCTTCTTAAGATTCTTATTTAAGCCATAAACGAACCTCTAGTTCTTCTTCAATGGGGTGTTGATGTATTCAACCCCATATTTGGAAAGCGACTCGAAGGCTGCGACGTAATCAGTCACAGAGGATTGACCTTGAACAAGGTCTATAAAACGTCGAGCCAAGGTTACTTTCCCAGCTTCTGGTACAAACTTTAACTCGAAGCGTCCCTGAAATTGCTCCCAGGTGAGATCCTCTTCATTAATTTCTGAAGTAAGGAGTTCGTACCAGTCCAATGCTCTCTCCTGAAGCATGCTGGAAGCCACCTGAACGCGGTGGAGATCGATAAGGTTCATGCGAGAAAAGATTCGATCGCATGATTTTAACCAAGCTTGGACCTCGATGATATTTTCCGAACCTTTGAAGGGCTTCCCACCCAAGTTGGTGTAATCGCTGCACAAGCGTGCAAATCCCGACTTTGGGTGAGTGGGTTCTGGGTTAGCTCCAGCTGCTTGAGCATTAGTTACTAAATCAAGAAGCTGTTGAGCAGTCATAAAAACTCCATCCGGAGGAGCAGCACCAGATGATCCAGTTCTGGGACGGCCTGGTCTAGACATTCTCTTCCTTAAAGAAAGAAAGAAGAGAAGGAAGAAGGTTATTCACCAATGAACACCAAGCAATCTTGATAGATAAAACAAGGAATCATAAAGGAAATAGGATGAATCGGTACGAAGACTCGAATTAATCCTATGGTATGACTCCTAAGATAGACTTAGGACGATGATCCTTGTTAAGTTATTCTACATTGTTCCGAAGTTTGGCTCTGATACCAAGCTGTGACGCCCCACCTCTATACCCACGCTAGCCAAGAACACTCCGGAGTAGTGCTGTCAACTAGCACGGAGAATAAGGCTGTTGAGGAGCGACCATCCATGTAATTGCTTATCACACAGATGCTATAAATAATCTTCGGAAACAAACATAGAAATAATCATATCACAAATCAGTCACAGATATCCATATCACAAAGGCGGAAGAAGATATGAATATATAACTAACACATGAAAGTGTACATCAGAGTAGTGGTCAGTAAGATCCACGATAATACAAAAGAATAGCAACACGTGCTATACAAAAGAATACAATTATGAGTCTATATCTCAAGTGTATACAACAAAAACTGCTAATCTAAACAGTTAGCCAAAAGTCAGAGTGATGAAACCCTGGGAAGAAGTCAAACAGAAGCACCTGTAACATCTCGGTCTGACCCGAGTATTATTTAAGAAAATAATAAACGGATCAGTCTAGCTATAAATATCAGATGACATGATATAACATAAAAGATATGGCATAAACATAAACATCCATAACGACATACCACTATAAGTATGTAAATAATGATCAACAGAAGATCAATCAATAAGAGATCATCAATATCACAAGAATCTTCTCAAAGATTCGAAGAGGGCATCATACCCTAAACTTGTACTCATAACAAGTCAATGACATAAATTCCAGAAATCAACACGAGAAATCCAGAAATCATAAAAAGGGAAAGAGGCCTATCACATGACGGTCCGAAGACCAAGGGGAGCTACCCCGCATGTGTGAATGGAATCACACAGATTGAGGTCAAGACTAACCAAAAAGCAGAAAGGTATGTGTGAATGGAATCACACAAGTGGTGTCTAGTCTAACCTTGCAATGAAAGAGACATCGCGCAATTGCTAGTCTAATTCATAAAGCGATCATCAAGATCAACGAGAAGTGTCAATTACACTAAGCTAGTAAATATAGAAGTTTAGCTTCATGTCCCATAACCACTTGCTTAACTTAAATATTTACGAACAAACTGTAAATCTTCACTAATAAAATTGTCACAAGAGGTTCAATCGAACAAGTCCAAGAATTAACCGACGAAGTGAACGCAAGCGTTTCATACCACTTGTTTTACTAAGTCGTTTAATTAGATTTCTCATCCGAGTGAGGTAAAGGCTTGTATATACTAATTGATTGGAAAACGGTTTAAGAAAAGAGCTTTGTTATTAAAAATAGAGTTGAAATTGTTTGTTAAAAGAGTTTTGATATTTACTACTAGTATTGAAACCTTTCTATTATAAAGTGACAAAACACATAAGCAAGTGTAGAAACAATCAGTCACAAAGATCGCATACGGAGATGCGAATAAAATCCAAGGAAATCAGCTCAATGTATTTTCAAATAAGATCCCCTACGGAGGGGGGGTCCAGGGGGGGTGGCAACCCCCCAAGGTGGGGGTGCGGGGCCAACGCCACCGCTTACGGGGTTCGACCTGCCCGGTCAGGTCGCGGGGGTCCAGGGGGCAGCGCCCCCGGCGGGGTGTGGGGCAGTGCCCCGACCAAAACGGTACGACCTAGTGAAGATAAAATGAGGTCTAACGACCTAAGGGGAATAGGGTCGAGCGACCTATAAATCTCGCGACCTAAAAGTTAGCAAGGTCGAACGACCTATAGAGGCATAGGGTGCAGCGACCTAAAACATCGCGACCTAGTGAAGACCTAAGAAAGGCGAGCGACTTATAAAACTCGCGACCTAAAAGTTAGCAAGGTCGAACGACCTATAGAGGCACAGGGTGCAGCGACCTAAAACATCGCGACCTAGTGACCTAACGGTTTAAGGGTCTTGCGACCTAACTGGAAACAAGGTCCAAACGACCTAACGACTTAAAGTGAAACCTGGCTGAGCGATATAAGGTCGGAGACGACCTACGACTTAACTCCGTGTGAGCGACCTACGACCTATGGTTGCTACGACCTAACGAGTTCCAATAGTGAAGGCTTAAGGTCTAACGACCTAAGGGGTACGACCTAAGGTCTTACGACCTAAGGTGTTGAGGTTGGACGACCTAACCAAATTGCATAGGCCATACGAGCTAAGGCCTAACGACCTAACTCCGAACGAGCTATACGCGAGTGACCTAGGGCGCTAACTTGCAAACGACCTAACGTTAACTCGCGAACGACCTAACTCCAGACGCGCCTTTTCAACGCGTGCGAGCTGAAGACCTGCCGACCTACGACCTAACTCCAAGCGACCTAAGGCCTAACGACCTATAGTGGACGAATGGGCTAAGGCCAGAAACGACCCAAATGAAGGTGACGACTTTTCCACGCGAACGACCTATAGATGCTGGGCGACCTAAGGGGGACAGAGCGACCTAAGCCAGAAATTCACCCCAAAACACTAAAAAGTGGAGTTTTTCGCCAATCCAATCCAAACCAAATGCAAATGTGCATGCAAACATGATAGGGATGCATTTCCAATAGCCCAAGATAGATATAGACTAGAATTGTGAGATAAAAATCTCACCTTTGCACTAAAGTTTATGAAGATGAAGCTTGAAAGCAAGGAGAAGCAATTCAAAGCTTGAATCCAATATCTTCTACTTGAATTTGGAGTTGAATGTTGGATTTGCAATTGAATTTATGCTTGGAGTTTTAATTTCCCATTCCCTCCACCATTAATGCCAAAGCTTGATTAGTTAGGAAATTTATGAAGAGTGAGAAGAAGAGGGTTGGAACTTGGGCTTAATAGGCTAAACTAACCCAAAGTCCAAAGCGGGAAAAGTTAGTGAAATTTCACTAACTCCTAACCTATCGATGTTTATACTTAAAAAGTTGTAAACGACATTTCGAACTCAATGGAAGTGGTCTCGAGTCCTAATTTGACCGTTTGCAAAAAGTAGCTTTTCGGACCAAAATCCGATTAACGAGTTAATATTTAAATAAAATATTTAAATACAAACTCGATAAATATGCGGGTTGTTACATGCGGACTCAGATCTGGTTTCTTGGTCAGAAACCGTCATTCTCCTTGCATAGTCACAACTATGATAAAGAACATCCAGAACCAATCAACAATCCATATCCAGGTTCGCCGTCGAATATCGAGTGAAAAATCCCAACACAGATCGATAAACTATCTCGAAATTCTATGCTCGAATCTATCTTACGTATTTAACTTCATTGATTATTACCCAAATCAATTTCTTTTCCATTCACATACACTTTAATTTTCATTCACTTATTTATAATTGCCTTAATTCCCATTTGAATTATCACTTCAATCCTTATCTCAGTTGGGTATTAAATCAATAACAGTTTGAACTCCGACTAGTTCATATTTAGAAAATAGCTTGAAAATTTAAAAACAGATAAGTAGTTGAAAAATAATTAATAGTTTGCAAAATAGCTGTAAAATAGTTGGAAAATAGTTAAATGGTTTCAAAACTTTTTAAATAATTGCAAAATAGTTGTAAATTAGTAATTAATTTGTAACATAGTTGAAAAATAGTAATTAGTTTAGAAACAGTTGAAAATTGGTTAAATAGCTTCAAAGTAATTATTAAACAAGTATAAAATAGTTTGGCTTTAAGAAAGAAAGGTTGTATATATTTAATAGCTTGGAAAAATGAGTTTATATCAAAACAATTTATATTGAAAATAGTCCAGAGTCAAAACTGTTCACTTCCCCAACATTTCAATTTAAATTTCCACTCCCATTTAAATTGGCCCAATTCCAATTTAAATAACTCCAATTTCCATTGGGCTTGATTTCTTCCCAATTCAAGTTGAATTATTTCTCAATTTCTTTCCAATTTCAAATCAAATTCCACTTGATCTTTAAACTTGTACAACTTTAATTACAATCCAAAGTTATTCCAATCAATTCGGACTAATATCAATCGAACCCACTTCAATATCAAATCATTTCAATTTAATCCAGTTTTCCATTTAAATTTTTAAACTTATACACCTTCAATTCCAAATCTAGTCAATTCAAATCAAATTCAATTTGAACTAATTCAATTTCAATCTCAATTTTAAACCATCTTGAATTATATAAATTCGAGTTGAATTCTCTAAGGTCGTTTTAACACTTTAAACTAAGTTAACCTTTATTAAAAGCTTTTAAACAATTTAATTTCTGAGCTCAAATTCTAGAATTCCATTTTAAATTATCTTTACTTATGTATTTCAAGGTTCAAATAAGCGTTCAATACAATTTTATTTTTAAATTTTAATTTATTACCCAATTTTATCTTCTAGTTTGAAACCAATTCTTAAACAAGTTTAATTTACAAATTTAACTATTCAAATTTCAGCTCAAAATGACCCTTTATCCTTAATTTCAAACTAACATTTGATTTTTCTTTTATCTCAATAATGGATATATTACCACACTTTATTTCTCATTCTTTTAAACAAATCTAATTTACGTTTAAAGATTTTTAACAACAATAGGATGCCATCATCTAATTCTTTTAAAAACATCCATCCATTTTCAATTTCTAGGTCTCAGACTCATTTTGAGATCACACAAACTTCCAATTCCAATCAATTCATTTAACTTCCCAAGTTAAATTCCAATTTCATATTAAAAATTGTAATTCAAGTTGTTCATTCAAACTTATTTAACTTCTCCCAAGTTAAATTCAATTTACTTAATCCAGCCAACCTTACCCAAATTTGAATTCCCATTAAATTTTTAAACTTCACATTAATAATCTTCCCACTTATTAAGTTCAAAAACTTATCACTTTGGGTATCACATCCCATTCAAAATTTTTAACTCAACATTTAGAGTTTATTCAAACGATTTTTGATTTATGTATATTCCCCATATATACATATTATCTCCTTTACACACTAAGTCATCCTTAAATTTTAAACCACCCTTGGTTTTAAATTCAAACAAATTCTTTTAAAATTTAAAACAATACTTGTTTGAAATGTGTCCCCTTAATTTAAATACATTTTTTTCTTTAATCACTTTAAAACAAATTTCAAATTTATGGACCTAGATTTAAAATTTCACAATTTGGGTATTTCCAATTTTATAGGTCATACTTTACTTAAATGTTTACTTCTTTAGAACATTTCATTAATACACATCTTATTATTAAACACACAACAATGGTTTATGATAATAACCAAGATCATCATATCTAAAACCATCCATTATCATCTTATTCTGAAATACTTCTCTAATTCAAGATTCCAATTTTAGTTTGAATCCATTTCGAACTTAGCTTTATTTAATTTCAGTTTGGTTGTATTATATTACTTCTTAATTTAATTCTAATAATTTAACAACCAATTACCTTAATATCTATTAGAAAGAAATATTGCTTTATATATCAAAATATATATTTTATTTAAAATCATTTAAAATCTTTATAAAAGAAATAACAAGTATGCGCTCATATATATATATTCTTAACTCATTCTAGAGTACTACAGACTCTGTTAAATGAGTAATCATCACCAGAGCCAAGGTTCTCGCTTAACCTTTCAGCTCTGATACCAAAAGTAACAACCCGAAATTTTCAAAACCCGAAAATTCCAGATAGTTATGATAAAGAAGAAAGAGATAGAAGAAGAAGAACAGAAACACTAAACATCTCACATTTACAGCGGATAAAATATAATAATAAATAATAACGATTTACAAAAGAATATTATATCTGTCGATTACATTTAACATACATCAGAGTTTCACATTATATACAGTCACTGAATATTTACAATTATCATGACTCAGATTGACAATAATATAAATACAGCGGAAATACTCTATACGCTACTGCCATCCAGCTCGCCTCCTGAGATCCAGAACGTACCTACCTGAAAATCTGTAATACTCGGCCTGACCCGAGCATTACATCAAAGTAACACCCGGGTCAGGCTGGAAACCAGCATGAGTAAACCCATCCAACATGGAATACAAAGCATACAACTTAATTAAAACCCGGGGTACTCTATAAATTCACAAATCCACAATTTATTATAAAAATCACTTATACCAAATTCTAAGTACCAAACTCGGAATAAATGGTTCAATTCACTTAAATCATTCCATTTCAGTTTATTGATTTTACATATCAATCTACAAGAATCGAAGTGGTTTTGGGTATTTACAAATACTCTAACCCGGCCTCTTCGAGTTCAATATCACCTTAACCAAGTTATTTAAATGCAATATAATTAAATTTTAAATACAAGATGTTACATTTATACACATCAACGATAGATAACCATACTATCACTGTTTATCCAAACTTATCATATCGGAAAACATTCCATATCAGAGATATCATCCAATTCAAGGTATCTACATCCTTCAATCATTCATAAGCAAGATAGATCGCTTTCCAAAATTTTTTTAGTTTATCTCTAATTAAATTAATTGCTAACTTTAATCACTTGATTTATCTATACTTAACATTAATTAATTTCGAGTCAATTTATCAGTCATCTTTTTATTATCCATCTTATTTCATCCTTAGTTACTTCCCTTAAGTGAATTTACTTTTAATTAATTATTTTCATTCATGAAGATTTGTAAACTTTGGGATTTAATACCATCAACATAAGTCCTAAGTTTGATTAATGATATCACTTCATCTTCTTCGTTACTACCTAATTATATTAATTATTTAAATCTTGAATTAAACTTAAGAACTACTCTTCTTAAGCTAAAATAAAATTTCTACTTTAACAAATCACAATATTAATTAAACTCGATTTCTTAAAGAATTAGTTTGTAAGAAATTAGTTTAAAGTAGATTTTACTTTTAATCGTTAAACTTGAAAATCTTAACACTTTACCTAAGTACATCCTTTCTACTTCTCTTTTTTTTTCCAGGTTTACTAAAATACATCCCTGCTAACACTCCGCGAAGGCTACGCGCTACACACTAGATATCCTGAGAGATTCTTCCTTTCCAAACTTTGTTTGTGTAAGCTTAAAATCCTGATCAAAGCTAAAAAAAACATGCAAGCATCTTCGAGTCTCTCCTATATTTGTACGAGCATGAACCAGAGAAAACCTCAACTTTCCTCTACTTCCAGATACCTTCTTCTCCTTCCCCTTCCTGCTTCTACCCTTCTCAATTTCTAGCCAGGCACAATCGTGTGCACGTTCACACTTAACCCAGAGCACTCCAACCTCCACCGGTACATCCGCCAAGTTTCCTCCAATCAACTGAACTTGCCACCACCCTTGAATTTGACGAATTTGCCTCGCTTGAATATTCATCCTCACAATCACAAGCTTTCGTCAAACCTCCTTAACCAATTCCTTATCTTGACGCCACCATCCACCATTAATTGCCAGAAAACATCACAGTCTTCACCTTGACCGTCCTCTTCGAGTTCCCCCTTGTCCGCGACCCTAAAACTTCATTGCGACACCTCACCGATCTTGAAACCCATCGCAACCAAAACCACAGTCGAAAACCTAGACCTCCCTCTACCGGTCACCTTGATGATCGAAAAAAAATTATCGTGCATTTTTCCCAAGTCCTATTGACAACATACTACTCCCAGCTACAACCCCGTCTCTCCACTTAGCTTCGATCGCCGTAATTTGACCAAAACCCGCAATTCCGATCATCCCTGATTTCCCTAAGGTACTGATTTAAAAATTACAAGATTCATTTCAAAAATCATCAAATTCCAAGACGAACTCACCCATGTATGAAAAACATGAAATTAAAAATGATATATTTTTGACCTATTCCAGCTTACAATGTATTTTTTTCTAAAATTTTGATTACTTAGAACATTTAAATCCTTGAAACTATTTTAGACTTTGTATTATATTGTCATAAACATGTTTCACTTAGAAATCAAACCTCAATTCAAATTGTATGACGGGGTTTAGATTTTATTTTTTGATATTGTTTTAGCCTGAGAAATATACAGAGTCAATCTGTATATGAACATACAGATATATGCACATTTAAACAATGAAATTCAAAGAATCGAACCAAATAAACACAAACATGCAAACCATAATACAACCTTCCTGTACAAATTTCATATGAATTTCTATAATCATTTCTGAAAAAAATTAAGGGAAAGTTTACTCACCAGTCAAATATGATCAAAGAAGCAGTTTGGAAACTTGAAACCTTGTTTTATCTTCGAAACTGAAATTAGAATTAGTTTTTCTTTGAGACTTTGATTGCTTTAGGTCTGAGTTTTCTTTGAACTGGGCACTGTTTTGATAAAGGCTGCTTGCTTTGTTGTTGCAGTTGGTCTCTTCTTTTATATATATATATATATATATATATATATATATATAAATCTCAGTTTTCAATTGATGCTCGAATGAAGCAGTATAGGATGATATATAGAACAGATGTGTACAGGGTTGAACACGATAATGATATGATGCAAGATTTTTTTATAAACTTAGCCAGAGATTTTTTTTTCAATTGTTGGCTGAGATGAAAAATGTGTGCTACATTAATTATCTTTGTCCTGGTTATATCATCATACTTGTACTTATATATATATATATTTTCCAGGTTTGTACACTTTTTTTTTGAAAGCATATTTCATATATTACCTTGTCTTATTTAAGAAGCTTGTTCATTTATATATTATTTTTAACAAAAAGGTGTAGCCTGGTTTCGGTTTTGATGAGCACATGTATATATATAGTTTGTCTTTGTTGCTTCTAGTTTGAACTTACGGGCAAACACTGTCATATATGAAGATATTTATTTAAATATATGTTTTGTTATTTTGTTATACTTGTTTTTATTTCATTTTACACTTAGTGTTTCACTTAACTCTTGTTTGTATTTACATTTGTATTTTATATTTTGACTATCAATGTTCATATAGTTTACTTACATTTTATATGTAAATGTTATATTGATAGAATTTGATTCTATTTTAAACATTATTACCTATATATATTTTTATACCAAATGTTAACAAGACAAAGTATTTTAATTCAATTATATAAGATAAATTTTATTATAAATATTATTAAGAGATTTTAATTTAAGTTAAAAATCAAATTCCTTTTCAAAATACAAATAAATGGCAATTATTTCCAAAAGTCATATTCATTTTAAAATGATAAATTTACTTTTTATTTAAATTAGATTAAATATGTACTAAAATAGTACTGCTAAAATACCGGGTCGTCACATCAGGTTTCGATCAAGGAGGAGGGAAAAGGCTTTGGCTTCGTGAAGGAGAATTGGAAGAGGCTGGAGAGTTGCGGCCAGTGGAAGGGGAGAAGCTGGACGAAAGGGAAAAGTAGAAAACGGGTTCGGCACTGCAGTGGGAAGGTGTGGGGCTGTCGGTGGTGAAAGGATGAAAGGCAATCCAAGGAGGCGAGGGTAGTCAAAGGAAGGTTGATGGCTTGTGTGACGGAGATCTGGTCGTGGCTAGGGGAAAGTTTGCTTGGTGGTGGGTTGCTAGGGTTAGAGAGAGTGGGTTCATTTGTTTAGTTGCAAGGGGAGGGAAGGCAGCACGTAGAGAGACGCGGAAGAGGGAAGGCCAATCATTGTTTGAGGGCTGATGGGAGGTGAAGGGTAATGAGTTATCCGGTGAGGAAAAGATGAGCAGGTCATGAAGCAAAAATATATATACAAACTTAAATTATTATTTTTCCTCTTACATGAACATGAACGAAGAGAAATGAGGGAAGAGAACAAAATTGGAAAGGAACCAACCAATATATTGAATATAAGTGTTACGGCATGCGCTTCGCGCATGAGTTATTTTCCTTATAAGTTGTCCATGTTTGAATCAGTCAAAAAAATGATTTTTTTTCGTTTTCAAGTGATATTAAGATTTGTATATTTGTAAAGAAGTAGTTTGAATTTGTAAAGGAAGTTTAATTTTAGATTTTATTTTTAAAATAGTTTTGAATTTGTAAAGCATATTTAATTGTTAGATCCTACTTTTAGGGGCGTTTGAATTTCAGAAGAAGTTTAATATTAGATATTATTTTTAAGTGATTAAGATTTGATAATATATAGAGGAGCATTTTTGGTAGTTCACGTTGATACCAAAAAAATGTGACTACAAAGCTTTTAAATCTATTATTAAAGACAGTGGGAATGACAACAGCCAGGTACGTTGAATTCAATGAATATTAATAGCTAGCGGCTATTAACTTTACCATATTGACAAACGAAAGGATAAAGAAATCCCAAAAGGCTCGAATGCAGAACCGATACGGCTAATCGCTAGCAGTTTTCGCCGCGTATCAAATGCCAAAATTCCCAAATGAATATACTGTGAAGATCAACATGACGAAATGAATAAGATGGTACATAGATATGAGTGACACGACCATTCTATCAAAACTCAATTTTTGCTGCCAAAAATGCTGCTAAAACGCCGAAAATAATATAAACGGTTCCAAAGCAGTCCAAATTTGGTGAAACGAAATATGATGTCTCACTCAGAAAATGGTATACATTTTTCTTATATAAAAATATTCCGATTTCAATTTTTTTATTTTCATCTAATTTTAAACTGATTTTAAATTTATTTTGAAATTTCACAGCTGAACAAACAAACTTATTTTCTAAGGAAAATCTACCAATTCCTATGCTTCAATAGACGCATACCAAATATCAAATTTTCAATGCAAAATTTATTTTTTTATTTTTCATGAAATTTTAGTTAATTACATTATTTAAATCGTTAAAATTCCCGAGTCATTACACTCTCCCCCACTCAAAACTTTTCATCCCTGAAAAGGAACGCGATAGGAGAATAGAAGCAAACGAAAAGGAAAGGTAGATTCGAAATACATAGTGCCAGATACAACACTAAATTCAAAACCATATAAATTTCATTTTTGGACATCTTATTACTTATATTTTATATTGTATACTATTCAATTACACGTTCTCCTAACATTCAAACTTTTTTTCATGTAAGTTATACTAATGTTTTTGAGCGTAATTGAGCGCCATACAAATTTACCTTTTATTTACAACATTTCTATTAAGCCAAATTTAATTTGAACATTTTAATTACTTAAATTTTCTCTTGTATAACCTTCAATTACATATTCACATTAACATTTTTAACTCTTTGAATATTTCATGAAAGCTATATATGTTTTAGAATGCAATTGAGTATTATACAAATAAATTTTATCCTAGTTCAACTGTTTCAAGTTGTTTCAATTTCATTTCTCATTTTAGCCACTCCAATTATATAAATTTTTTGCTTCATTTCAATAATTGAAAATCATCATTTAATATAAAACTTAAGAGTTAAATTTCTAGTTTCACTTCAAACCATTTTGAAATAAATATATACATATACATAAAGATATATATATATATATATATATATTGTAAATAAAATCATACTCAAGAAATTCAAACCAAATCCATTTTTCAAAACAAAATGCAGCAAAGCTACTAAGTAGCCTCCCCACTTTGAGTCTCGAAAATGAATGTTGATGATGCTACAGTGATCATCAAAATTATTTTCCAATGACATAAGAGGAGAGTACTAAATTACTTCTGTTAAAATTCTTTGGAAAGAAATTTCCATTCGAAAATACTTTCAAATAATATATTCTTTTCAAAACTTTGAAAACCTGATTTTGAAAAGCACCAAAATTAAATTCTCAAATTCTTAGTTTAAATTCATTTCATTCGCAAGTCAGATTTATAAACCTTTTTTTAAAATTTTCATCTCCTTATAACATACAACAATAGTTAATGGTTTAGGAATATTGACAAAACAATAAATGATAATCTAGTACTATCATTTCTAACAATCAATTCATTTAACTATCTAATTTCAGAAAATTATACCTTTAAATATAACATATAATCATACATAAAATTATTTCATTTACTAATTTCGAAAATAATTTTGTATCAGTTTGCTTTGTTCAAGTGTTTTGGAATTTCTATTGATAGCATTAGCTAGACTAATCGATCGAACCCAAAAATCAAACTTAACAACTCAAACAACACAATATAAAATATTTTATATCAATTACAAATATGCTCCCTCATAGGATGATTTAAGAATGGATTCTAGAACAAGGATAGAGATTCAAATTTAGAGAGACCCTAATCAGAGAGAATTCTAACTATGAAGATAGGCTTGGAAGGAAGATAAAATAATTAAATTACAAAAGAGAAAAGATGGGTAGACTTATATTAATCGCGGCGACCTTAACCGAGTCAATCGAGACTCCATTTCAAAAACAATGCACTTACGGAATCGGACTTCGTCCCTTCAGAAATGGCAATTAGAAAATTTGGCTTTCAGTTGATGACTCCTAAGAGTTTGAAGAACAATAGCTCAAATGAGATTCATATTCCTTCTCTGACTTAGAAAAGACAAAAATACCATCAACGAAAAGCAGGACAAACTTGTTGAGAACATCATAGACAACGCGATTTATGAGTTCAATAAAGAAGGCAGGAGCATTGGTTAACCGAAAGGGCATGACTAACCATTCACAGAAACCATTCTCTATTTAGAAAGCTGTCTTGGGAATGCTCTCCTCAGCTGCACGAAGTTGGTGAAAACCAGTGGCAAGATTAAACTCCAGGAATAAGATCGATGCGGAATTCGATTTACCAGTTAGGAGGAAGAGAAGTGACTTCACCAAAAACATCAGGACAATCCCTGACTATCGGAGTGAAGTCAAGATCACTAGGCTAAGAATGAAGCGAAGAGATAAAATTTCCTGTATAATCCTGGGGCAATTGACATTCAATCGCAAGAAAATTACCCTGGTCCTCTACTAATGAAACGGTTCGGGATTTGTAAGAAATAACTTCGACATAACGTATTAACCAACCACCCCAAAGTAAATATCAAATGCATCAAAATAGAGTACATAGAAATCTTCGATGAATCGACGCTTGTTGTAAAGGAGTATCACCCCATTACAAACCATACTAAGGTCAGTGGGACCGCCAAGGGGATCGATCACACATAAGGATGAAGTTGCCAATTGAGGTTGCAAGATGTGCTCAAATTTATTATAGAGATAAATAGAAATAAAGCTATCGGACGCTCCAGTATCAAGATGAACACGAATAAGAAAAGACAAGGATGTATCTTAGAACAAAGGTAAAGTTCCAAAATTCAAAAGAAAATTCAAATCAAAGAGGATCATTACAAAGAATTTCAAGCTCGAACGAAGATGATTCTACGATTAATTTTGACTCATTCTAGGGTATTACCACCCTATCTCTAATGAGTTTTTAATCCATATGCTAAGTTTTGCCTAAACTTGGCTCTGATACCACATGTAACGATATGCTATTTCGAACCTTTCAAATCGACAATAATCCACGCATGTCAGACTTGAATTACTCAAAACAACAGAATGTTAATTTATATTTGACAAAGCTTAGTATATATAATAAATAAATCAATCACAACATCACAGACATAGAGTAATATAACAATATGCAATGGAATAGATAAATAGTATTTCATGAAGCTACTATAGAACATTAGAATCTAAAGAAAAATACAACAGATATCCAATACATAGAAGTCTCAAATACATCAGCTAATGACAAACCTGAACATAAACAACTAGAAATAACTAAAAGCCGAATAAATGAAGATAGATCTCCAAGCAAAGCGCCAAGCTCCAAAGATGATTCCAAAATGCTATGGTACTCGGTCCAACCCGAGCATAAAGCAATACACATAACACTCCAGTCAGGATTAACATTCTTATGCAAGTAAATCATCTTTAGTGAAATGTCCATGTGAAATGAAATATAGCTTAAAGGATGTTTGGGATTCCATCCCCTAAGGATCCATTAAACTATCTACATACATGGTATAATATGCTACATAAATAGCGTCTACAGTAAAGTAAAATATCAAAATAACGTTAAGGGTTACCAATATCCCCCCCTTAGAATATTTTTATATAGATGCCATAGTATATACTGTACCGTATTTCCTTCATAAACTGGAGGGCTATTAGAGTGCACTCCATAGTGTAAGATACAAACCAAATTCATGGTGCGCGCGATAAGGCATACGACAAGGCATGCGAGGCAATGCCTAGCGTAAGATACTATCGGTTTGCGGATTCGGACTGGTGGTAATGCATAGCAGCTACTACCGCCCACCTAGAGACATGCTCCCATAATCCAAAGTGCAACCAATCAAATCACAAAGAAATAGAATGGTTTCGAAGAAGCATGTCGATTGGAGGTGCGACCTCAATTGGCCCGACGTGGCACCTTTTTTAGTCGTATCATGCTGGCCCGCGAGGGATGAGGCTGCGTTCTTACCTCATACAGAAGTTCGCCAAACCATCCTACTTTCTTCTGGATTCTCCACCATATACACAGTTGTTAAAGTGATTTTTGATATTGGCAGAGAGTATGGCAATATCCAATACTGGTCTCTTTAACAACCAAACGCTTATTTCACACCCTGGTCATTTTCATTTCAAACAGTTCATGCTTCATATCAAAATATCATATTCATTTCAAAATTATATCACTTTCGAAATCATATTCACTCCGAAATCATTAGTCACTTAAATCATACATTTCCAACATAAATAGTTTGATTATTGAAAGTAGTTTATCTATTGGAATATTATACATTAAAAATAGTTTACACTTAAAAATAGGTTATAAATTAAAATAGTTTATATATCAGCAAAAAGAGTACATATCAGAAGTAGTTTCAAATTAGAATTGTTTCTTCCAATTTAACAAATCAATTCAAATCAACATTAGTTCCAAAATTCAATTAAAATCAATATCAGTTCAACAATTTCAATTAAAAATGTTAAAGGTTCAATTCAAATTCTCATTAAAACCATTTTAAATTTATATCGATTTCAAATCTATGTTTGAACAAAAAATTTAAACCACTTCCAATTCAATAGGTTCAAAGTTTAAATATTCAAACAATTCACAATAACTCAATTTTATAAATTTCATTTACATTTCAAAAATCAACCTTAATTTTATTTAAATTTGAAAAAAATTCATTTAATCATTTTTTTATAACATTTATATGAAATTTCAAATTTCAGATTTAAATCAATATTAAATATTCAATTTCAATTTTATTTAAATTTGAAAATATTAATTTAATCACCTTTAACCAAAATCCAGTTATCAAGTTATAAAAATCATATCTTTAATATCTAAAAATTAATAAGATTTATATTAAATTTTATTTAAATTCAATTCTTAAACAAATAAAATTTCAAATCAATTTCAAATCATCTTTCCAACCTTAATTTACTATGGTTATTACAAAATATATTTTTAAAATACTAATATAGTTTTAAATAAATACTTAAACATATTATATAAAATAAGTAAATTAAATTTTACTACGTTTTATTGTATTAAATTTTATTAAATTAAATATTATTATTAAAATTATTTTATATTAAATCTTATTATTAAATTTATTTTACATAAAATCTTATTTTATGTAATGACCCGGGATTTTCGATTCAGAAAATTCCAGATAGTTAGGAAGAGAAGAAAAGAGAAAGAAGAAGAAACAGTAAATAGTCACAGAAACCTCACATTCATAGTGGATCAAAATATAATATCACATAAATAACAGTTTTACAAAGACGAACTGTATCAGTACACTTATATTTTGTATATCAGAGTTACAACCATTACCAATCACTGGACAGTTTAAAACAACATGCCCTACTTATACAATAATATATCACAACGGAAAACCCTCCATACGTTCCTGCCCTCCAGCTCGCCTCCTGAGCTCCAGAACGTCCTTACCTGAAAATCTGCAATACTCGATCTGACTCGAGCATTACATCAAAGTAACACCCAGGTCAGGCTGGAAACCAGCGTGAGTAAACCCATATAATTTGAACTACTAAATTCAAATCATAAAAGAAAACCCGGGTAACTCATATTTCACTACGAGTTCATTACTTGTTATAGCTAATCATTTATCATTCACAACAGTTCTCAGGTTAAATGTCTAGGTTACCTAACTTATTCTATTCCAGCCCGCCTAATTTCACACGTCCAATTTATAAGAATTTAGATTACAAACCGAAGTGGTTTGGGGTGTTACGGATACCCGACCCGGTCTCATTGAATTTAATATCACCTCTGATCCAAATTGTTAAGTTTTAAACAATACAATACGTATTCAGGATATCATACCACATATCAATTCATCATCGATAAATGACTCACGATATTACTGTAACCTATTATATCATAGCACATCTAAATTATCTATTAGAGACTTCAACAATCCATGCCAACCAATATTATTAAATCATCCATATGCAAGATTTATAAGATATATAATTCCTAATTAATTTAATTAATCTCCAATTGAATTAATTACCAACTTTAATCACTTGGATTACCTTAATCATGCTTACTCAACATTAATTAATTACAGACCAATTAATTAATCACCTTTAATTATTTCTCTCAATTAAACATCCTTGATTTGTTATTCTCTAATTACATTAGTAATCAGCCTTTAATTAATTACCTAAACTAATTATTCTTTAACCCATCAAATTAACCTTTCTCATAAATTAAATAATGATCCTCTAATTACTTTCATTATTTGCTCTCAATTAGTTACATTCAGTAATTACTTGCATAAATCAAACCTTTAATTAATCACACTAAGTAATTAATCCTTAATTACTTCCATAAAGTAATCATTCTCTTTAGTAATTATCCATTAATTACTTATCCTCGGTAATTACTTACTTAATTACGTGAAGTAATTAATACTTAATCAGGTTTCACAAGTAATTGTCATTAAATTAATTGCCTTTAAATTAATTTTTATTAATTAATTATTTCTAAATCACTAGTTAATGATTCTTAAATTACTTATACTCATTAATTATTCATTAATTACTTCCATAAGGTAATTATCCTTATTAATTATATTAAGTGATTAATTTTTAATTGATTCCACTAATTAATTATTTTTAATTAATCACAATCCTAACTAATTAAAGATATATCCGTTTACCCTAATTAAATACTTAATTACATCCTATGCAACGTATAATTCATAATTTCACCTTTAAAAAAACTCGGCGGTCTATCACAAAACCTAACCGAGCCTAACACAAATTTACCCGAGCAAAATCCCCAAATTCCCGAGACCCTTCAAAATTCGAGTCCAACCGTAGTCCTCTCGAGTTTATACCCGAGAATTCTCCTCGAACTCGAATACAACTTCTTCAGCACGATACATTGATACGTGTGCACCTGTACACTCTCCCGTCATCACTCCGACCAACGATGATACCTCTGATAAGTCGACAATGTCCCTCTCGAATGTCCCCAGTGCCCAGAAGTTCGATACGACAATGCAATCGTGATTGAGTTATACACCACCCACCGAGCAAGTCTGATTGACATAAACTTCTCCGACATCGCCACCTCCGATCACCGGAGGTCACCCAGCTTTGCCTTGACCTACGCCTTACTTCCGTCTTTCTTTTCCCCCACCACTGATCGCCTGTAGATCATCATCGACGACGTACACACCTTAGAAACCTGGACAACAGAACCCGACCACCAAGCCCTTGTTCGCCCTTGCCTGGCCACCCTGGCCATTTATAAAACACCTCACTATTTTCCGGCAACCACCAGACTTCACGCTACCTCCAACGTAAATCCCGACAAACTTCATCACTCCGATCACCAGAACAAGCTCAAAACCCACTTATCTTTCATCTTTCAAATTCTTTCGATTTACTATAGTAAAAATCATGACTTGATTTTTTAAAATCTAATATTTTGAAAACAAAAACGATTTTATACTTGAATCAAATGTAACAACCCGAAATTTTCATTCACGAAAATCCCAGATAGTTAGAGAAAGAAGAAAGAGACAAAAGAAGAAGAAGAAACAGATATACCAAACACCGATTCTCACAATTTGCAGCGGATTAAATATAATATCAAATAAAATAGCAGTTATACAAAGAAAAATATATCTGTTAATTTACATTTTAATACATCAGGGTTACACATATACATAAACACTGGACAAAAACAATCATGTCCAGATACTACAATATCACAACGGAAACTCTCCATATGTTCCTGCCATCTAGCTCGCCTCCTGAGTTCCAGAACGTCCATACCTGAAAATCTGTAAGACTCGGTCTAACCCGAGCAGAACGTATGGAGGGTTTTCCGTTGCGATATATTACTGTATAACTAGGGCATGTTGTTTTAAACTATCCAGTGATTGGTAATGGTTGTAACTCTGATGTATAAAATATAAGTGTACTGATACAGTTCTTCTTTGTAAAACTGTTATTTATGTGATATTATATTTTGATCCGCTACGAATGTGAGGTTTCTATGAATTGTTACTATTTCTTCTTCTTTCTCTTTTCTTCTTTTCCTAACTATCTGGAATTTTCTGGATCGAAAATCCCGGGTCGTTACATTTTATATATTTAAAAATAATAAAATTATACGTAACATCTCAAAATTTACATTTTCAAAACTTAATTTATAAATTTAGAATCTCCAAATATATACTTTAAGAATCTAAATTTTACACACATATGAAAATAAAATCTTTATATTATATTTAAAAATCCATATTTATTGAAAACCATATATTTCCTTTCAAAAAATTGGAAATTATTTTTAAAAAAATAGACTAATGGTGTCCGTATATAATTCTCTATCCTATGGTCAAGCGACACGGATATTTATCATTTTAGTCCGTAATAATTTAATATTTATGGGTATATATCATTTCAACCCGTAATCCCAAATTTCAAAATCAATAAACCCGCTTAGGTTTATCATTTCAACTCATAACGTTTTTCGTAATCTATAAGATCGTTGGGGATTTCCTAAACTAACAGGAAACTTGCAGAGTGAGAACAAATAAAATAATAGCATTAAATGGCATAACATATCAATGACAAGCATGTATAATAATTAACAATTTAAATATAAGATATATATATATATAGGTTACGGTTATCATATGTTAGTTACCACAGGTTAATAAATTTAAATAATAACATATCATTTAACGATTTAATTTCTAACCAATTCAAAATTTAACAACATATTTCAATCATTATTTCATGTGAATTAAATTTACTAAATATAAGAATGTTAATCATGAGTGATCGTGCACCTTTCGAGGTTAAAGAAAAATAGACAATACAATAAGCTAGGATTTTGAGTCTCGAGCTCTACAAGTGCTACCAATCCAAACGAAAATCTAAAAGCAAAGCAAGCGAACTCAAATTATAGGAAGGACAATGAGTGAAGCGGCCGGAAGACATTGCTCCATCTTCGGAACTCAATCTAAGCACTTCTTCAATAATTTTTGAAAATAAAGAGAACACTGTTACACTCAGACATTTGATCAAGCAATTGGTGAGCGTATTAGACGGGAGTATGTTGAGTGGCCTATTCGAATCTACAAATGCCAAAGAGTTTGCCATCATCGTTGCATAAAGATATCAAACCACTAGATATGTTGAAGCGGTGTTTTTAATGAATGGATATGGTAAGAATCATGTAAGATGAGACCATAAAATCATGAGCTTATCAAGCTGAAATACCACAAGAATCCTGTACTTGGTGAATTCATTGTCCACTAAAGTTTAATTCACTTCATGCATTGATCAGAGATTCGGATGAGGCTATGTTTTTAATTCACTTCATGCATTGGTTAGAGATTCGGCTGAGGCTATGTTTTTAATTCACTTCATGCATTGGTCAGGGATTCAGCCGAGGCTATGTTTTTTCTAGGTCGGCAGGAAACATGAGGTAATGGAGCAGCTCTGCTCGGGTGGGTCAGTGGTACGAGGACGAGGCGGGGTATGGGTTTGCTATGGAGAGGGACAAGGCGGGATGGACGGCAGCTCAGGAATTTGGCGATGGTGAAAAGGTGGTCGGATCATGTATTTATGGTGGAGTTTTGATTCGCTGGTGGTGGATTTGAAATGGTGGAGTAGCTGACTTGATCAGCTGGGAGGTGATAGGAAGGGTTGGCATGGGCAGAGAGATGGTATAGTTCAGGTTTTGGTCAGGGAGGAGGGTAAAGGCTTTGGCTATCGTGGAGGAGAAGTGGAAGGGGGTGGGAAGTTGCGGCTAGTGGAAGGGAAGAAGCTGGACGACAGGGAAAAGTTGCAAACGAGTTTGGCACTGTAGTGGCAAGGTATGGGGTTGTTGGTGGTGAAAGGGTAGAAGGTGGTCAAAGGAGGCGAGGGTGGTCGAAGGAAGGTTGATGGCCTGCGTGACAGAGATCAGGTCGCGACCTGGGGAAAGTTTTCTTGGTGGCGGGCTGCTTAGGTCAGAGAGAGTAGGTTTGGTTATTTGGCTGTGAGGGGAGGGAAGGCGACATGTGAAGAGGCACGGAGGAGGGGAGGCCGAGTGTGGTTGGAGGGCTGATGGGAGGTGAAGGGTAATTAGCTGTTCAGTGGGGAAAAGGTGAGAGGTCACGAAGAAAAAATATAAATACGAACTTGAATTATTATTTTTTACTCTTGGACGAGCAGGAACGAAGAGAAATGAGGGAAGAGAACAAAAATGGAAAGGAACCAGTCAATATATTGAAAATAGTGGGAATGAAAACAGCCAGGAACTTTGAATTCAAGGAATATTAACAGCTAGCGGCTATTAATTTTACTAGTATAACCGCACAACGGTGGAGAAACCGACCGTTCGATTGTATAACTTTGATAAGAAATATACATTTAAAATTTTCATTAATATTACTTAAACATTAAGTGATAATATGTTGGAAAAGAATAAATTGAGATTTGAATCTGAAAATATGAATTTCAAATTTAAATATTAATCAAAGCATTCAAAATTGTCAATTTGAAATTGAAATTTTAGAATTTGAAAATCATATTAGATTTGAATTTGGAATCTTTGATGCGCGAAATAAAAGGAGGAAGTTTAGAGAAACCGCGATGAGACAAGATTCATGTTTTTTTGGCTTCAGAAAAATTAATTTTGGCTAGTGACAGTAACAAACCTCCCTAACGGTCCGTTTGACAAGATTCACAAACGAAAGGACATAGAAAGCCTAAAAGGCTCAAATACGAAACCGATACGGCTAATCGTTTCGTAGATTTCGCCACGTATCGAATGCCAAAATTTACAAATGAATATACTACGAAGATTAGCGCGACTAGACGAACATGATGTTACATAGACATGAGTGACACGACGATTCAATCAAAACTCGATTTTCGCTGCAAAAAAAGCTGCTAAAATGCCTAAAATAATATAAACGAAGCTACAGTAGTCCAAATTTGACAAAATGAAATATGACATCTCATTCAAAAAATGTTATACATTTTTCTCATATAAAAAATATTCAGATTTCAAAATATTTTGTTTTCGTCTAATTTCAAACCGATTTAAAATTTTAACTAAAATTTTACAACTGAACAAATAAACTTATTTTCTGATGAAAATCTGCCACTTGCTATGCTTCAATAGACGCATACTAGAAATCAAATTTCCGTTCCAAAATTTAATTATTCATTTTTCATGAAAATATCAGTTAATTATGTTATTTAAATCATTAAAATTCCTGGGTCGTTACAACACCAAATCCAAGGTTCTCGCTTAACCTTCAGCTTTGAGACTAATTGTAATGAACGGGTTTTTTGGACCCACCCCGATGTGCTTTTCAACCATACCGCTACTCTTCTGCTTTTTAACATGGGGGCATTCTTGCTTTTCAACATTGAGGTGCCCACAAGTGGTACTACGAATTTCCTTTTATGGCAAGCCTCTCGACTATCAACCAACTATTTCATACTAGGGACATATAAGGGTAAGAGTCTAAACTCGTCAATGTTCACAAAGCGAGAACCTTTATTATGCTGAATACATCAAGAAATCCGATCCTGATTTTTCAGATAGGAATCACCCAAATCTGATCCCAGTTCCTTCGTACTAATCATCGATAAAAAGACATTAATTGGTTAATTAATATTCTAATTTTTTTCTTTTTGTCTTGAAATAACTTAAATATGATCTTTTAGAGCATCCAGGCTTTCCTATACGATTTTGTTTTGTACTATACCTATGGAGTTCCCTTTGATGACGTCCAGTACGGGGGAGATTACGGTACTGTATAGACTATGGGAAAATAAAAGTGTGTTAAGGTGGAAAATGTAAAGCCTTAACGCTATTTTCAAGTATATTATACTTTACTATATACACTATTATATAGCGTATATTACTATATAGTAGATAGTTTAACGGATCCTTAGGAGGTGTGAATCCCGAACATCTCTTAAGTTACTGCACTCACATTGACACTGGATAGGAGATGTCAAATCCTGTAAACATCTCTAATGCCGTTCCACTCATAATTTTTACCGCTGATTTAACTTCATAAGATCTTTTAGTTCTGACTCGAGTGTTTTGTCTTTTCAATTCGCTCGGGTCAGCCTGAGCATTTCAGGATTTGAAGGCCTTACTTTTGGAGGATGAAGACGAAGATTTTATTACTATTTTTGTTTATATTATTCCACTACATTCATACTGTTCCGCTGCATCATTTATTTTTCTCTGGTATGTGTAACTCTGATATGTATTGTATAAGTAAAATCAAATGTTTTGTGAAATAGCTTCATGAACTGTTTATTTGATTATTGTATTTTGTCGTTCCGCTGCAAGATTCTGTTTTGTTTTTTTTCTTTCTATTCTTTTTCTTCTTCACCCCCAATAATAATCCGCCCATCTGTATGATTTAAGTTTGACATGTGGGGTTTATCATTGATTTAAACCGTACATAAAGGCGGGATGTGACAACATACATCCTTTCGAAAATGATAAGTTTCGACTAAGCTGAAAGCTTTAAGCAAAACAAGGCAGGGACTTTAACTTATAAAACAAAGTAGGGTTTCCACCCCATCGAAGACTTACTTTTAACAAAGCTTCCGCCTATCTTCCAATCAACTATGTACCTTCTAGGAGATACCATGTGTATTGGTATTGATTATGTATGTTTCGACATTGATGTTTTTGACTACAATGGGGCGGAACCAAAGGTATGGAATGTATCTTCCATTAAAGATAAAACACCCTTTTCTGATTAAAGACTGAATTATAGCAGCTTTAAGTAAACTTTACTTAACAACTTGTTTAGTTGTAAAACTCTGATTTGCTGCCATAATACTTTTTAATTTCTTTACTTCTAAAACAGGTGCATTTATTCAGATCCTAAATTATAGGAATTAAACTTTAAAAACTTCCCAAATAACCTAAATTTGGCATTTTAAGAAAAGCCCCTCTTTCAAAAGATTTATCTCCCCTAGTAAATCAATTGGGAAAAATCCTTAAAAATTACAGAAATTCAAATTAATCATGTAATCAAACATACTAAAATTTTAGACTCAATTTCTTCCTGAAATTCACAAAATAAATATTTAACCCAATCATATCATATTTTCAATCAAAAATTCATTATAAAATTTCCCTAGCTTGGAAAATTATAAAAATCAAAACCCATCTCCAAAATCATGTTTTGCTTAACATAAAATGTTCCCTAGCATTTTAAAATCAATATCTCATGGTTTTACTCTTAAAACCATATGAATTTGTCCATTTAAATAATTGTTTAAGTCAAACAATCTATAACTTTTAGCATATTATCATCCAATATATCATGGAAACAAAATAAATAATCAAATCTAAAATCACATGATTATAAAGCCAAAAAGAGATGGTAAGGATTACTATTCCCTTAGATTTGGTGAGGAACTTGAGATTTGTTGTTGGTTAATCCTTCTTAGCCTGATCTTTGGCTTTAGATTAAAAATTCCTTCTTTTCCTCTTTGGTAATGGCCGGCTCTGATTTAGGTTTTAGATTTTGTGACCGTGAGAAAAATAAAACATGAATGGACATAGAAAAGAAGTAATAGCCGTGTACAATAAATGGCTATTTACTAATATGCCCATGTGTAGTTTAATTAACGAGTAAACCATTTTAAAGCCCGTTTATTTTGTTAATAAGCATGACCTTACTATGTAAATTAATCAAATCTCAATCTTCATTTCATTATTATTTTATTTTATTTATCTATAAATTTTTTCTGAATAATGTTATCAAAATTAGGGATGTTACAGATGAATAGTTTGATGACACTCATCTAAGACCTCTTCTATCAACTCGTTAATCTGTGGTATACATAACCTTCCATCTCTCCACAAATAACCCTTTTGTTTCTTAGAGTGGTGGTCTAAACTACTCGATTGTTCACCCCATCTTAGCTACTTCTTAGTATCAACTAATGATGGATCTTACCCTTGACTCGACCCAATTAGGCCCATCAGTAAGGGCCTAATCTCCATTGCTGCTAACAATCAAGGTGCGTAAAATCGAGGTATAAAGTCAAACTATAAGATGATCTCCAAATTTCTCTCCTTTAACTAATAACATTTACCGCTACATGCTTCCTACTCAAAGCATCTACAACTACGTCTCCTTCCTCGAAGTTGAATAAATCCTAAAATCATACGATGATAAGAACCGCAACCATTATTGTTGTCTTATAACCAAGTCTTGATAAAATGAATATTTGAGAGATAATGGTTTGTAAATAACTCATACATACTGCCCAATGGATAATGTCTCCATGACTTTAATACGAATACAATAGCAGCCAATTCCAAGTTGTATGTCGGTTATTCCTCTCATGGTTCTTCAACTGCCTACTTGCATATGCTTCGATCCTTCCATCTTGCATGAAAACAACATCAAGACTAGTACCGCATGCATCAATATAAAAGGTAAACGTTTTGGTACCATAGGGAATAACCAAAACTTAAGCCTTGTTAACAACTCCTTTAATCGAATACATGTTGCTTTACACTTTCATACTCCAAGTACAAAACTAGATTTTTCTTCGTCAAATGGGTCATACGTGCCAATATTTTCATGAAATCCTTAATGAACTTCTGATAAAATCCAGCCAAACCAAAAAAGTTACGGAATTCTACAGCATAATTTGACCTCTTCCAATCCTTGACTATGGCTATTATCCTTAGGTTTATCGTCAGTCCATTCATTAAGGCTACATGCCTAAGGAAACAAACTATATTTCTCCAGAAGTGACACCCAGAAAATTTAGCTTTTAATTGAACCTCCCTCAAATGAACCTCATGACCTTTCTTGCTCCTAGAAAAAATAAAAATATTATTCACTAAGAACACTTAAACATGTTCAACTGCTCTTGGAATACTCTGCTCATCAAATCCACAAAATAAGCTAGAGCTTTTCTATGCCCAAACGACATGACTAATCACTTAAATAATCCATCAAGTGTACAGAAAGTAGCCATCTAGATATTATCTTCAGCCACTCTCGACTGATGAAACCTAGTCATCAAATCAAGCTGAAAACCTTCATCCCGACTAAATGATCGAAGAGGTCGTAATTTTAAGGCAATGGATAGTGGTTTTTATTTGTTGGCTTATTTAATTCTTGATAAATAATGCATAACTTAAGGGAACCATCTATCTTACTAGTGAAAACGACGAGCGCTCCAATTTTCGATATACTTCTCCAAATAAAGCCTTTCTTCAACAATTTTGAAACTTTCTTATCCAATTCTCTTCTCTCATTTGAAGTCATATGCCTAAGAGGCATCAGAATGGGTCTTGCGTCTTTATTGAGATCAATATGGAATCAATTTCTCTTTAGGGACGGAGATCAAATTTTTTTTGATTACATCAAGATAATCTTTCACTATCGGTATATGTGATATCACTTCTGATCAGAGGCAAAGTAAATACAAACACGTCTCCATAACCAAAATTTTAGGTTCATAACATAGAGTCAAATCAAATCCATCGCCTTTCCTCAATTGAACTATCCTTCTATCGCAATCCAATACTACCCCATGGTGAGACATCCAATCCATTTCCAAAATCAACATATGCCTCGAAAATTTTAGTATCTATGTGTCATAAGGGAACTCCAACCATGGATGGCTAATTTTACATTATGACATAACATCGATAAATGGGCTGATCCCCTAATAGGATTCAACATCATAACGGATTCGTGCACGATGTCCAATTTAAAGGCTAAATTATTGACTAATGCACTTATATGATTGAATGAGATACCCCAGTATCAAATAAAGTATGAACATGAGAATCAGACAAAATCAACACACATTCTTCTTTCCCTTCTACTGAGTCGATGGTGGTACTTTACTGGAGGTTGGAGCGACACCTTGAGCATATGCTTTCACAATCTAAACTTCATTTTTTTAGAGAAAATCGGTCCCTTTTCATACGTTCGAACTGATCACATTAATCGGACTTCACTTTCTTTGGGGCTGGGCCTCCTTTATAATCTTTAGCTATGTGTCCTATTTGGTTGCAGTTTTAACTTTACCATTTGGAAGATTAGGCAAACAATTCTTTGTAATGTGTCCTACCTTATAACACTATTACAATTAATTAGTGGTCTTTTACCTTGACCACTTTGTGGTCCATTTCCCGTGCACTTACCCTATTGTTGGCCCTCTCCTTCCTTAGCCTATTCCTTAGTTAAAGTTCTGTTTAAATAATTTATTAATACCGACTCTACTAATCGTTCAAACGTGCCTATAAATGATATCTGATTTAATGCTAACTCCCTCAAAAGTGAATTCAATCTCTTTGCAAAATCTAATTCCTTCTTCGTTGAAATATTCATTAATTCAGATCCAAATTAGGACAAATCATTAAAAATACTGACCTACTCCCAAACTATCATTTCTCCATTCTTTAGATGCATAAACATTTCTAATAATAAATCCTTCTCAGCACCAGAAAGAAGTGTCGTCTCAAATCTCGACTTGAATGTCCTTCATAATGGTATTCCAATCGACTTCAGCTGCTACCACTTTCGACCAATATGTTGCTTCACCTTTTAAACGCCAAGTTGGTAATTGACTCATAGTATCATTACAAGTCCTAATAGGTTGAAAATCTTTTCACAATCATTAAGCCATCCCTGAATCACCGAGTATGGTTCTGTCTTGAGAAATGGATTCCTACTAATGCTATATAAATCATTACACAACATAGGAAATCAATAATTAGTGGTGTTAAGGCTAGAATCACACCTTGGTTAGCAATGGTATCTTTCCAAAATCCATTTCGTCGTCCAGTAGCTACAACAATCTTTTTGATCAGTACCGTAGTAGCTCTTTGGTTAGGTATTGGAGCCACATTACCTATTGATAAATCTCTAACTTTAGGTCTTTTTCAAATTGATTCAACTGTGAAGTACCACAATATAGGTATATAGGAAATAGTCGCTTCTAAAGTGAATCCTCCCTAGACACATGAATTTTATTATGATCTATTTCGCGAAAATACGAATTGTGTGTCGAAGATAAAAAATGAAGTTTTTTTTAATAAAAAAAGAATATGAAAAAATTTCTTTAAAATGAAAACTTATTCTTAGGTAAATGGATTGCGAAATGTTTCTGTAGAGTGTCCAATATCCGTTTTACCTCTTCTGTACGAAAATATTCAGTTCTCATAAGATCCTCCTGATTGTTACTCAAAAGGTCCAATAATGTATGTATATTGGACTTTTTGAGACAATTATAGGCCCTAGGAGATAGTTCTAATTGGTCAATAAAAATACATTTCAATGGAATTCCCTTTTTGTTTTTCCTTAGCTTAGTTAATCCATTTTGAAAGGTACAAGGAGGTAGAGTAAACCTGTTTTTATTTTCCTCGAAATGAATGTTCCTTTCCTCCGCATGCAGAAAAGGAATAAATAAATTAATCAAATTACGAGAAGCTTCATAAAGTGCTTCCTTAGGAGTTAAACTTCCATTCGTCCGTATTTCTAGAAAAAGTATTTCTTGTTTTTCATTTCCATTTCCATAAGAATGAATACTATGATTTGCATTTCGAACAGGCATAGATACAGCATCTATAGGATAACTTCCGTTTTGAGAGTTATTTGTGGGGTTCATATGGTATCCGCGATCTCTATTGATTTGTAATCCAATACACAAATCAATTGGTTCCGTCATATCAATTATCATTTCAACGATCAACTTCTCCCATAATGATATCTATACTACCTAATATCGTCATGATATCTACCAATTTAATTCTTTTAACTAGTTGAGGGAGAATTTGCAAATAGATAAAACCGGGTGGACGAATTTTCCATCTCCAAGGGAAAACACTACTATCTCCTATCAAATAAATTCCTAATTCTCCTTTTGGGGCTTCTACTCTCACGTAAATTTCTTGCTTCGATAATTCAAAATTGGGCGAAAGTTTTTTAGAGGTTATCTCTTCTCTCCCTCTTCACACCTCAGAACGCACTGTTCTTATAAAGAGAAACACACTTTCACATCTTCTTAACCTGAAATGAAATGGCTGAGGAGAGGTTCCTTTTTGAGGGTACTCCCGGGAACAGATCCAGTAGAGATGGGGTGGGGCCTGTAGCTCAGAGGATTAGAGCACGTGTCTACGAACCACGGTGTCGGGGGTTCGAATCCCTCCTCACCCACAACCGGCCCAAAAGGGAAGGACCTTTCCCTCTATTTCAATAATTTGGTTCTTTATATTTCGAACTGCGTCTTTTTATCATAAGACTTCGTTGAGGGCTAAAACAATAAGAACAAAAAATCAAATCACACCATCTCTATAATAGGTAAATGCTTTTTTTTCTCCTGAAGTTGTCGGAATTATTCGTAATAAAATATTAGCTATAATTGAGGAGGTCTTATCAATAAAATTTCCATTTATCCGAGATCTAGGCATAATTAGTAAATCCATTCTATAATTCTTCTCATTACCCTCTTGGGGAAAATGATCCCACAAAAAGGAATTGTAGAGTACAAAATAACATAAAAATAGAAAAATTCTTGTGTACCTTCTATTCAAATTTTACTTTTTTGACAAAGAAAGATGGGTTTGAATCAGATTGAATTTTATAAAATATAAATTTTGTAGTATAAAAATGCACGGAACTATTACTATTTCATCTAAGTTAGATAACCAAGGACTTTATTTTACTACGGATTCTTATAACTCGAATCTAATAACTCAATAAATTTAGATTTGGTTATGACCCAAAAAGGTAAAGGAAGACTAATGATTATACAATTGAATGAAATATCATACCAAAGTGGATGATTGACTCATTCCATACTAGAAATAATTATGGAAAATTCTTTTATAACACGGATTCCTATTTCTCAATGATATCCCACGATCGAGACAATTGGCTGAATCCCGTGAAACCATTTCATAGAAGTTCATTGATATCTTCTTTTTATAAAGCAAATCAACTTCGATTCTTGAAAGATCCATATCACTTCTGGTTCTATTGTAACAAAAGATTCCCTTTTTTTGTGGAAAAGACCTGTATCCATAATGATGATCTTAGGCTGGTACTAGCTTGGCTCATCGCTTGAAGGTAATGTCTGAACCATACTAGAATATTAACTCTGGGAATATCAAGTATATCCAGACGGATGCTTGTCCTTGCCCTGGTTTTTATCCCACCCTCATTGGCTGTGTTACTCTATATTCCATTTTCGACTGAATTACTTACTTTTAGCTATTTGTACAAAAAAGGATTCATTGGCAAATTCCTAATGGAAAGCAAAGAAAACTAGAATTGTAAATGGGTGTGTGCATATGTACTTTAATATATATATATATATATATATATATATATATATATAATAGAAAAATATAAGTATACTCACTCATTATGTTATTAATTCTTGTCACAGCTCCTAACTTATGCTTTGCTACTAAATGCAACAACCCGCCCCATCGGCCATGGGTCGGGTGCCTAATCCAATGCCTAAACTAGAGAACCTAGTGGACAAGTCGTTGAGGTTGAGATAAAATAGGCATATATATATATATATATAAGTTCTAAATATATCCTCTAATAACTACTTTCAAAGTCTCATGATGGAAGGAAATAAAATATAATACTGGAACAAATACAATAGTCAAATCACAAATTTTTGTTTAAATCGTCGAGTATATATGTTTGAATAATACAAGTACAACCCAATCCATACACATAATCAAACCCATGTACAACACCTATATACACAATAGATACAATACATAAATGAATCTCCTTCTCTATTACCAAATCATTGCTAGACTCCATCGAGCTAGATATGTATATAAAAAAGAAAAATTAGAGTGATTATATGATGACTGCCCAGCACCATCGACACCTAATATACCTGTTTAGTGCGTTGTAGCAGTACTCGATCAAAGCGGCTTAATCATCAATGGTTATGAAGTAAATTAACAACATAAAACATATCATATATCTCATAGTGCTATGATTTAAATATAATAGTAATCATAGATATAAAACATGTGAGGCATTAAATAACTGGATGAATCATAGCATTAGAGTATATAGATATATACAGTAGATGGCATACGTGATAGAGTTATACATCAAACAATAACTCATAAAAGTGTCTCTAAATAGTAAGGCACTAGTAAGCTCCATAGTGTTGTGCAGCAGAATAACAAATGAGTACCTATAATAATATGAGAGAATAGCCTCATGCTCGCCACCTATCCAGCTCCACATGCTTACCAGACCTGATATCCCTAATCTACTCATTTATGTGTACCCAGAGTAATGAAAGAAAATCATAAAACTTCACGTCAGACAACAATCTGGTGTTAGCGATAGAAATCTCAAATACTATAAAGGTAATAAACTAGGACAAACGGTATGGAAAATCATACCTGACATGTCTACTTATCCGCATAGTTAACATATATAAAGAATGTATGCTACTCTATGTAGTCATCATGGATGTACTATATGTCAGAGTACTAAAGATGTCCAGATATCTGTATCAATAGTAACCACATCGTGCGATATCCCTAAAGTGATAAACAATCAAAAAAACATAACATCCATTATCCATCCTCACATTTACCCACTCAGTGCGATAAAAATATAATACTCATATAACCCCATCGTTGGGTCAAGAACTACTCAACGTCTCAGTTTCTCAGTACTCAAATCCATGCCACTTAGTAGGCCAGGAACTAGACTACCGTCTGATAATCCGAGGTGCAATAGATCTAAACATCATGCGATCCAAGGGCCATCGTCACCCAAAAGTGCATCCTCATGTCACCATGCAATTATCAATGATCTTTTTTGCACACATCAACTGCAGAGCTCATCTTGAAACTGTCCCTATAACTCTAGTCTGAAGTCGTCGTGGTTGGGAATATTCTAAACAACCATAATTAGTCGTATAATATGATTGTGAGTCCTGTAACTTTCCTCTGACAGTTTCGTTAATCCAAATCATCGTTGCCTACTATGCATCCTAAAGTTTATCTATCCATTATCAAAGCCGTCACTTCCTATTATGGAATCATCATCATCGAATCATTTAGTCATCATGTCGAAGTGCCGCATCCTTGCTTTAGTGCAAAAAAATAAACATCAAAGAGTCATAAGATCAAATCAAATGTTGAATGAATGCACCATCACATCATGTTCTTCGAAGCCTCTCCATTGTTCACGCCATATTGGCCAAATTTGCCAAATAAGCCATCATCAATAGCGATATATATCAAGCACTTCAGAGGCCACTTTGGTCGTGTACTTAACCAAATTTGGTTAAATAAAAACCAAATTAAAATGTACAAGATGCATCCTGAAAACCAAAGAATATCCCCAAGTCCATCCTTCATCTCCATATAAATTAGCTTGCATGAAACTCTATGCATGAAATCCTATACTGTAGGATATTTCCTAATACTATATCGCTTTCGAATGGCATTTTCAATCAAACTAAGAAAACTGTCATAATACAAATAACATGCATAATAACATCTATAATAGCCTATATATGCCTATAATAACACAATGCAATATATCCAAGCAACCAATAGGGGGATTAATATCAAAAATAGCCTAAATTTATCAATATCGTCAAAATAGTGCGTAAATGGCGAAAAATATGGTATTTAATATAAACCATGTTAAAACTCTTTTAGTTCTTTTCATAAATAAGATATAGGTTTAAGTATTTTAGAAATCACATTTTAACAAAATGTCATTTTAATACAATACAAATAATCATACTGTGGTGAGAGACAACATCACTCACCTCAACCAAATCCATCCAAACTATCGTCAAGTCGTGAGCTCTCCGTCATGAGTACAACGCAAGAAATAGCATCCAAGACAGACCTCGTGTACAAAAGATATGGAATTCAGTCATATTATTCAAACAATCAAACTAATTGCCTTTTGCTAATTATCTTCCACAATCCAATGTGCTGGATGTGCACCCATACATGTCCAAACCAAAGTTGTGAACTTTCCTTCTCCATTTCTCGTAATTTACGTAACAAAATCTCCATAAGCTTTCGCCTACATGCTAAGCTACACAAGCTCTATGCCCCGGCTTCGAAGAAGCAAAGCTCGACCACCCATTTTAAGACGTGAACTAATTACATAATGTTCGACATTGAAATGACACATTTTGCTATGGTGTGTCGGGTTCGACAAATTATTTTATACACTCTAACTATTCAATTTTTTTGCTTCATTTCAATAACTGAAAACCATCACTTAACATAAAACTTAAAAGTTAAATTTCTGGTTTCACTTCAAACCATTTGGAAATAAATATATACATATACATAAAGATATGTATATATATGTATATATATATGTATATATATATATTGTAAAAAAAATCATACTCAAGAAATTCAAACCAAATCCATTTTCCAAAACAAAAGTGTCGCAAAGCACTAAGTGGCCTCCCCACTTTGAGTCTCGGAAATGAATGTCTATGATGCTGCAGTCATCATCAAAATTATTTTCCACTGAAATAGAAGGAGAGTACTGACTTACTTCTTTTAAAATTCTTTGGAAATAAGTTTCCTTTTGAAAATACTTTCAAATAATATATTTTTTTCAAAACTTTGAAAACCTGATTTTGAAAAGCACCAAAATTAAATTCTCAAATTATTAATTTAAATTCATTTCATTTGCAAATCGGATTTATAAACCAAGTTTTAAAAAAATTCATCTCCTTATAACACACAACAATAGCTAATGGTTTAGGAATGTTGACAAAACAATAAACGATAATCTAGTACTATCATTTCTAACAACCAACTCAATTAACTATCTAATTTCAGAAAATTATACCTTTGTATAATAACATATAATAATACATAAAATTATTTCATATACTAATTTCGAAAATAATATTATGTCGGTTTTCTTAATTCAAGTGTTTTGGAATTTTTATCGATAGCGTAAGCTAGTCGAATCGATCGAAACCCAAAATTAAAACTTAACAACTCAAACAACACAATATAAAACATTCTATATCAATTACAAATACGCTCCATCATAGGCTGATTAAGAATGGATTCTAGAACAAGTATAGAGATTCAAATTTAGAGGGACCCTAATCAAAGGGAATTCTAACTAAGAAGATAGGCTCAGAAGAAAGATAAGATAATTAAATTACAGAAGAGGAAAGATGGATAAACTTATATTAATAATCATGGCGAACTTAACCAGGTCAACTGAGACTTCATTTCAGAAACAATGTGCTTAAGGAATCAGACATCTTCCCTCCAGAAATGGCAGTTAGAAAATTTGGTTTTCAACTGATGACTCCTAAGAGTTTGAAGAACATAGCTCAAATGAGATTCATGTTCCTTCTCTGACTTAGAAAAGACGAAAATATCATCAACGAAAACCAGGACAAACTTGTTGAGAACATCGCAGAAAACGCAATTCATGAGATCAACGAAGAAGGCAAGAGCATTGGTTAATCCAAAAAGCATGACAAACCATTCATAAAAACCATTCTCTGTTTAAAAAGCTGTCTTGGGAATGCTCTCCTCAACTACACCAAGTTGGTGAAAACCAGTAGCAAGATTATACTCCAAGAATAAGATCGATGCGGAATTAGATTTACCGCTTAGGAGGAAGAGTAGTGACTTCACCAAAAACATCAGGATAATCTCTAACTATCGGGATGAAGTCAAGATCACTAGGTTGAGAATCAACCGAAGAGATAAAACTGCTTGTATAATCCTGAGGCAATCGACATTCAATCACAAGAGAATTACCCTGGTCGTTTGCTACTGAAACAGTTCAGGCTTTGCAAGAAATAACTACATCATAACGCATTAACCAATCACCCTCAAGTAAATATCAAATGCGTAAAATCTAAGGACATAGAAATCTTCGATGAATCGAAGCCTTTTGTAAAGGAGTATCACCTCTTTACAAATCATACTAAGGTTGGAGCGATCGCCGATGGGATCGGTCACAAAAAAGGATGAAGTTGCCAATTGAGGTTGCAAGATGTGTCCAAATTTATTACAGAGATAAATAGATATAAAGCTATCGGATGCTCCAGCATCAAGAAGAAAAAACAGAAAAAAGGATGGATCATAGAACAATGATAAAGTTCCAATTCGAAAGAAAATCCAAATCAAAGAGGATCCTAACAAAGAATTTCACGCTTGAACGAAGATGATTCTATAATTAACTTTTACTCATTCTAGGGTATTACCACCCTATCTCTAATGAGTTTTTAACCCATATGCAAAGTTTTTCCCAAAATTGGCTCTGATACCATATGTAACGACCTTCTATTTCGAACCTTTCAAATTGACAATAATCCACACATGTCAGACTTAAATTGCTAAAAACAATAGATTGTTAATTTATATTTGGAAAAGCTTAGTATAGATAGTAAATAAATCAGTCACAGAATCACAGACATGGAGTAATATAACAATATGCAACGGAATAGATATATAGTATTTCATGAAGCAACTATAGAACATTAGAATCTAAAGAAATATACAACAGATATCTAATACATTAAAGTCTAATACGTAAGCTAATGACAAGTCTGAACATAAACAACTAGAAATAACTGAAAGCCGAATAAATGAAGATAGATGTCCAAGCAAAGCTCCAAGCTCCAAAGGTCAGTCCGAAATGTTGTGGCACTCAGTCTGACTCGAGCATAAAGAAAAATACAAAATATTCAAGTCAGGATTAACATTCTTATGCAAGTAAATCAGCTTTAGTGAAATGTCCAAGTGAAATGCAACATAGCTTAAAGGATGTTTGGGGTTTCATCCCCTAAGGATCCGTTAAACTATCTACATACATAATATAATATGCTATATAGATAATATCTACAGTAAAGTAAAATATTAAAATAACGTTAAGGTGTTTCCAATATCCCCCTTAACACATTTTATATAAATGGCATAGTATATACAGTACCGTAATTTCTCCGTAAACTGGAAGGCTATTAGAGGGCACTCCATAGTTTAAGATACAAATCAAACTCGCAGTGCGCGCGATAAGGCATATGACAAGGCATGCAAGGTAATGCCTAGATTAGGATACTATTGTTTTGTGGATCCGGACTGGTGGTAATGCATAGCAGCTAATACCGCCCACCTCGATACACACTCCCATAATCCAAGGTGCATCCAATAAATTCACAAAGTAATAGAATGTTTTTGAAGAAGCATGCTCGATTGGAGATGCGACCTTAATTGACCCGATAAGGCTCCTGTTTTAGTCATATCATGCTGACCCATGGAGGACGGGGCAGCATTCATACCTCATACAGACTGTTTGCACCAAAATTGGGCAACACCCTTCGGAAGTTTTTGAAGAGATAATAAATGAAGAAATTAAATTGAAAATGAAGATTATCTAACAAAAACTCCAAGACACAGAAAAGTAAATTGCACAGAAGACAACGATTTAGAGTGGTTCGGCGATTTGCATACGTCCACTATGAAGTTATATCACTTTATTGATTGATACTTAAAGATTACAAGTGTTCTAAAGTGAAGTACAGCAGATAATAAGCTTAAATTCGAGATCAGCAGCAATCATAATGGTATGGAGTGATTCTGGCAGCGTCCGGGCATGCTTTTATCTCCAAGAATTCTCCGTCCCATTTTTTGAATGACCAGGGGCTCTATTTATAGGCGTAGGAGGCTGATATTTCGCCTAAAATCCGGGAAGACCGCTTCTGGCATGTGAGGGGGCCCACACGCCCGTCCTTAGGAAATTGGGCCCACATTGGGATCGATTGGAAGTAGGGTTCGAATCGATCAAGAAAACATCCAATCAAGGTGAAATTTGGTGTGGGCATTCTACAACATGTATATAAGCTCCTGTGAAAATTTCATAGCATTTGGACTTGTAGATCTCGAGTTATGATCGATTCAAAATTGCGCTTCCGGTCAACAAGCTTGGTTCGAATCGATTCCTTAGGGTCGAATCCATAGGGTCGAAGCGACAGGGTCGAATCCATAGGGTCGAATCGATAGGGTCGAATCCATAGGGTCGAATCGATAGGGTCGAATCCATAGGGTCGAATCCATAGGGTCGAATCCATCATAACTTGAGCATACGAACTCGGATTGACTTGAAATTTGAAACTTTGGCTCTTGTGGCTTTGCTAGTCATGTCCCATCAATTGCAGCTCGATTCGGATTCGAAAATTTTTTACCGACATCCATAGTAGACCTATGTATAACTGATCTTCAAGACGAACCGTCCTTGGTTTCTAGTCGAGTTCTTGGTGTCACGGCCTTGCCAAAAGGCGGGATAACATTTGCCCCCCAAAGTAAGTCTTGTGTGAACATGACGTGCTTTGAAAACTTCCATCTTCACTCTGAATAGTTCCATTTAACTTGTTTCTGAATAGTTCCATTTAACTTGTTTCTGAATAGTTCCATTTAACTTGTTAAACAGTTATCGTCTTCTTGTTGGAAGTTGTGATCCTTGACTGATTTTTTAGTAATATGAACTGTTGACTACCAACTGGTGTGCCGTTGTAACCGATTGTTGTATGATAACGATTAGCTATTTGTTGTTGTAATTTTCATCAGGTGGGCATTCGACCTGCGGATTTTTAAAATTGAAAATTAGTTCAACGTACCTGCATATACGTTAACCTGACTCTTTGTTGACGTTCGTACGTTAACAAGTCGTTGTCGGTCTTCTCGCATCAAATTTTGTATCGATCCTCTCCTGAATCGATGTGAAATTCCAGTTGCAACAACACTTGATGGTTGTTTTGGATTCATTCCTTCGCATTGATCCTATCTTGGATCGATCTGGCATGCACTAAGGTAGACTTCGTATCGATGGTTACGTAATATTAGGTCTCACATTGGTGGATTCAAAAGTAAAGCTTTGTGTCGTTGGAGTCGAACGATCTAGATGTAATCATGCAGTGATGCTTCGCGGAGGATATGCCATCTCTCATTACCTTATTCAATAAGAATTCCCCATGGTAAATAGTCTTTGATAGGAGTCATCCATGATCCCTTTCCTGGATCCATCTCTAAGATCTAGTCGATCTTCATCTATCAGTGCTTGGAATAATAAGTATTTCAACTGGGATAAAGTCTATTTGTTGCGCATTCCCAGAACTGGCTAGCTTGGCCATTGATTCGGTCATTTCGTTTTGCTCTCTGAGGATTTGTGTAGTTGTGTAATTCTCGAAGTCAACTAGTAGCTTTTGGCTTCAGGTAATGCAAGGAACAAGGCGTTGCCCCCTAGCCCGATAATCCTCCCTGCCTTAGCATACTGCTAATCAGAAATCACAAAAGATATGTAAAGTTTCCACTCTTAGCTTTCTTGCAAGTCTCAGCGTGGCGACCAAGGCTTCATACTTAGCTTCGTTATTTGTTGCAAGGAAGCTGGGTTTCAGAGTATAGAAGATCGATCATTTTTCAAGTGCCATTAACACGACTTCGATGTTAGAAAGATGATTATTGGGAGTTCCATTTATGTATGTTCTTCACCGATTGGACGGTTCTCTACTGTTCTTCAGATAATCGTCTGATGCAGTGAATTCAGATATGAAGTACGCTAATGTTTGACTATGGATAGCTCTCTAAGGGAGATAAGTGATATCAAATTGGCTTAGCTTGATATTCCGTTTGAGTAACCTTTGAAATATCTAAGGTTGCCATTGGACCTATCATAACAGTTGGTTGATACAGACATTAGCAGGGTAAGCTCGTCAATGGCTAGCTTTCTTCATATACTGGTCTTTGGATTAGTTTCTCTTCACTTAGCATTGCAATGCTTATGGCGTGTGTTGACATGACCTAATTAAGGTATAGATCTTCACGATCCAACATCTTGGGTAAAATGGGAGGCCTCTCTGAGCGATCTATCAGAGCTGCTTGGTTTCCTCCATATATGAATGACTTTAATCTTCAGCATCTTCTGAAATTAGCCTCAATCCTACGAGAATTGATGACGAAACCCGAGAATTCTTTTTATACAACGCTGAAAGAGCCTTTCAAAGGATTAAATTTCATTCTGCAGTTGTTGGATAGCACTGAATATCTTTGCCAAGTGATCGATGCGGTCGCTTGATGGTCGTGATCTCACGAGCATATTAACCACATATACATTCATTGATCGGCCGATCTGATTTTTGAATGATCAATTAATCGTCTTTCGGTAAGTAGCATAAGCATTCTCAAGTTTGAATCCATGGATTGCAGCATAGCACTATAGGCTCGGGTCAGTAACGAAACTGTTGTATTCCTTGTCTGGGACATGTTTCAATATTTGATTTTATTTGGTATTTTGCGTACACGGATGAGAGTAATTCATGTCTGGTGATCGAGTCAATTAGTTGGTTGATCATTGGATGTGGAAAGCTATGCTGCGCCATGCCTCGTGTAAATCTGAGTAGTCGGCGTACGTCCACCACTCTCCATTTGTTTCTTTCATAAGTAAAGGATTGGATACTCATTTTGGGTAGAGGGCATCATGGATAAACCTATTGGTTTTGAGTAGATTCGCCTCCTCCTTTAGTGCAGCAGATCTTTCTAGATCCGTGTCGCTTCATTTTTATTCACTGAGACATGCTTCGAGTTGACATTTAACGCAAGGTTCTCAATAGTTGGTGAGGGTCCATATATATATATGAGATCGAGTCCAAGCGGACATATCAAATTCACCTGGAGCAATGCAGTTGACTCTTGCATCATCCTTGCGAAGAGTTGTGATTTGATCTACAATACCTATGATGGGTTGTAGGCACTTCATATGCTTATTTGCAATGGTAAATGATCAGGCTCGTAGGGATGTGGAATTAAAGGCATAGTAGAGTTTAGCCTTGTGTCGCATGTTGCAGCATAGCTGGCTCCGGCTATGAGTTGGAATCTACTTGTGTTTCCGAGCAATGTGCTTTCCATTCAATGTGCTTGCAATCCATTGCTCATCGGAAGGGTCAGAATGATGATTAGTTTCCCATAAGTCCAGGCGTCGATCTGATGATTCTATCTCTAAGCATCCTTTCGGTCGTAACTTAAAGTTGTTATGAATACTAGGCACGAGCTATAGGATTGAGTAGTTGTATCCAGTTCTTGGATGATCACAATCATGCCCCCAGTCTCGGGTTGATGGATGTATTATGTGAATGATCGAGCCTAGCTTCTGCTGTGTTTATACTGTAGTCCAAGCCGTAAGAGCCAGAGTTGTTCGACGAACGATCAAATTATTTTCATCTTAATTCTCATGCGTGCCCCCAAGTCGGGGGAATATCTCGATAAGCAGCAAGGTAGATAATGTCCGCTTCAATTTCGCATTCTGTCCCATTGAACCATAGGATCGAGTTAATCAATGGAAAGCTGAATTGTGCCTTATCCTGCATTCTGTCCAAGTTATTTCCTCTAGGCAGAATATCTCGTTGCCTTATCGACATTCACTTTGCTGCCTATGTTTTCATACTCGAGGAAACATATGAAGAATAAATTGTCCAATAAAATTCAATGCAGGATTGATGCTTTCTCAAACCGAGGGTAAGAATCGGTGCGCGGACACTTAGGTTGTACTTGTTTTGAATTGATCGTTTTGTCAGATTTGGTTAAGAGCCAATGAATGAATGGTCGCATTGCATTCTTTTGGAGTTAGGTGATCAACTACGTCCATTTCGATTTACGTTCTCCCGTTAGATCTTGGGACAAAGTCAGCTCAAATGCAGTCAGGTCATGCTCATCCAGTCTCATGCACTTCCTGGCGGATCGATGGAAGGCTACGGAGGACGAATGGTCAAGTCACACTCATTCGCGGTTCTATCCATGCTCTGGTGGTCGAAGGTATTCGATGGGTGCTCGGGTCACATCGAATTGTAGTCGAAGAGGATCAATATTGGCCGTCGATTTAGCGACACAATGTAGAATGTACAGACCTCATTGCCTATCGATCCTTTGGTATGATATGAAAGGTGCAGATCGATATTGCCCGTCGATCTAGCGGTACGATACAATTGGCTTCTTGTAACTTCGAGCATCATTCTGATTGGTTAGCATTAAGGCCTCCTTGCAGTCGTTGCCTTAAGTTGTAAAGGAATCTGAATAGCTAGCAATGTAGCGAGTTTCATTTCTGTTCTTTCAATGATTTGTTCTTCTTCCCCCGGTCTTGGGTTAGCAGAGTTAGTTTGTGGACGGTCCAATTGCATCTGTAGCGAGTTTATACTCCTCTCGTCGACTTTAGGTCGGAGTTGGTGAATGAATGGTCGAATCACATTCTTCATCTGTCTATGGTCGTAGTCGCACTCTGGGGACTAGAGGCAGTTGAAGGGCCATTAGTCACACCTAATTGATGTTCATACCCATGTCCCCACTCTGGGGACTAAGAATTTTAGCAGAAAATGGTCAACCGCATTTTCCTCGATTGATTCCTCTGGCACTTGTCAATGGCGAAAGTCGAAGTGTAGTCGGTCACATTGCGACAACTTTAATTTGATGTTCCTTCTTCTGATTTGGAGAAAGGAGCTAATTGGCGGATGCTTGGGTCATATCCGTCCACGTTGCATGCACAACCCGCCAGATCATTAGCTAGAGTTAGCGGATGAATGGTCATGTCACGTTCATTTGCGGTAGGATGGGTAATCACATCCATTTAGAATAAGACGTTCAGCTAGGTCCGTTTTTCTAATCTGCATCTCCCTGTTGAATCATGGAAGAAATTCTGTCTTGTTCGTTTGGAGTGCATCCCTATAAGATTATGTTATAAGTCCCATGCCGGGGAAAAGTGTTGATGCGTGAACGGTCGTGTCGTTCCCGCTTTATGCTAGATGGTCGAAGCATTCGATTTTTAATGATAAGTATGCCCCCATGTCAGGGGAAGATAGGAAAGCGGATGGTTGAATCACATCCACTTTTTGTCTACAAGACTTGCTGTAGGATCAGAGTTGATAGATGGACAGTCGAATCACATCCCTACTGATATTTATATTCCAATTCTAGCTTTGAGGACTGGTGTTGGTTGATGGGCTGTCAGTCAAACCCATTTGGTATTTATACTCCAGTCCGCGCTCTCGGGACTAGAGTTAGTTGATGTTTATACTCCAGTTCGCACTTTGGAAATCTGGAGTTGGCATGTATATTTTGGTTCACGCTCCGGGAACCTGGAATTGATGTTCATACTCCACTTCACGCTCTGGAAATTTGGAGTTAGCATGTATGTTTTTGGTTCGCACTCCGAGAACCTGGAATTGATGTTTATACTCCAATTCGCGCTCTGGGAATCTGGAGTTGGTATTTGTATTTTGGTTCGTGCTCCGGGAACCTGGAATTTATGTTTATACTCCAATTCAAGCTTTGGGAACTTGGATTTCGCATTGATGGGTTGGTTCGCACTCCGGGAACCTGGAATAGATGTTTATACTGCAATTCACACTCTGGGAAGTTGGAGTCAGCCAATAGATGGTCATTCACACCTATTTGGGCTTTCTAGGAATTCGTTCACACTCTGGGAACGATGGATTTGATGTTTATACTCCAATTTGCACTCTGGGAATTTGGAGTCTGTTCACACTCTGGGAACAATTTATAGGATGTTTATACTCCAATTCACACTCTGGGAAGTTGGAGTTCGTTCGCACTCTGGGAACGATTTATTGGATGTTTATACTCCAATTCACACTCTGGGAATTTGGAGTCCGTTCGCACTCTGGGAACGATTTATTGGATGTTTATACTCCAATTCACACTCTGGGAATTTGGAGTCCGCTCACACTCTGGGAACGATGGATTTGATGCTTATACTCCAATTCGCACTCTGGGAAGTGGAGTTAATGCTTATACTCCGGTTCGCACTCTGGGAACCTAGAGTTGATTGCAGGACTATCGTGTGTCGGTCCAGTTCAGCCATTGATGCGATGGCTTGCCCCCGAGAGGTGGGTTTCGCTTAGCAAATGATCGGTGGGATCTCGATTACTTTCCACTTATCTTCCATCAACGAAGGAGGAGACTTAGTTTATGGACGGATGAATCGCATCCGTGTTCATGTGGATCCCGCTTCTGCCAAGCCTAAGGAGTAAGATTAGTGTTCTGGCATGCTTTGAGCTCGAGCAGAGGAGAGGATGGCTGAACTACATCCACTTTGATTTGTGTATTTTCCCTTAAGTTGGGCACAAGAGTTGGAGAGTAGACGGTCGAGCCACGTCCACTTTACGCTTTGCGCTCTTCCAGTCGAGTTGAGGAAGAGAGTTGGAATGATGGCTCATGATGATTAGCGAGTAAGCAGTCGGTTGTTGATGACTATAAATTGAGGGTTGGCCCCTGATAAAGTCGGTTTGAAGCATGATTGGTTTGTCGAATCATTGATGCAAACTGGGGAGTGAATGGTCAAACCATATCCGCTATAAATATGTGCTCTTAAAAACCCCAAGTGTCCAATACAGGATTGGATGCATGGACGGTCACGTCACGTCCATCTTTGGTGTGATTTTGATTTTACTGGGCATCAGAAGAAGCATAAGTATTTTGGCGAGCTTGAAGTAAGAGATGGAGAGTGCATGGTTGGGACATATAACTCCAAGTCTTTCTCAAATCTCCTAATTAAATTGCATAGGCATGTGAGTGGATGGTCGGTTGCATCCACTTCGTACTGGAGCCCTGAACTTGTCTGTCTCTTCCGCTTTGATGGCCTGCCCCCAAGTCAGGTGCATAGAGCAGCCATCGAGTGGTTGAATCATGCTCATCATGATGATACCTAAATGACTTTATCATAGTCCACGGAGGTTGTTTTGCACCCGTCCTTAAGTACTCGGTTACCTGCATCATTTGCAAATAGTTTAATTCAAGTCGATTATATTTTGCAACATAAACGAAATAGAAATAGAAATAATTCAAAAGAGATCGGATAAAATCTCATTGATAAGTGAAGCGGCGTCGTATGCTCGCTATTGCACTTCGGTCCAGCCTTTCACAGTTGGGAGTCTAACGCAAATGGTTCAGTTTGATCAAAGTTCTGACTGAGGTCGGGGGTTCCCGGCTCTTCATTTTATGGAGCTTGAACATATTGCCAGAGCTATCCTTTCTGGAGAAGCCTTATGGCGTTGGCATCCATGATAGTCATATAAAGAACAGGAGCTTCCCGATTTAGAGTATGGAGCAGGTTCCCTTTTATGTCGCCAAGTTGATCCTTCGTCTGATTCATCAACGTAATGTTGGCCTGGACACCAACTTGGCCTGGACATGTTGGTGTAGTCGTCGGCGGCTATCCACCAGTTCTGTTATCAAACTATGGAAATAAGCTTTTGTGCTGATTTCATTTATTAGTGTTGGCAGCAACGGGCTATGGATTTTGATCAGTTCATTGGCTGCCGGCTTCTTTATTCCCTTTAGCAATATGAGAAGTAGAAATGATATGCCTAACTATGATTGACAGTCTTCTTTGAGGAATAGGGGATACAACGCATTTGATGGCATTCATCACTTTTCGTGGACTCCATTCACCATTCTCACTTCATGAGGTAGTGGCGGAGGTTGAATTTCCATAGTACACAGACATAGTCACCGTGCTAAATTTTTGCTAGAAATTTTGTATGTAGGATGCTTTCGATGAATAGGCCCCGATTGGGAAAGATACTCCATTCAATATTATCAAGTCCATTTTATGGCTACATGGTCTTGTAATACTAGTGAATGATGCATGCCTGATTGCCCAATGTTTAAATGGTTGGTAACACTGATTCGATGTGAGTTGGTTAAGATGGGCTAACAGATAGGAGACTAGTATAGGGTATTAAGGAAGTTCTCTGGAGGTTGTATGCCATGCTTTAAGTCGTATAGATGTGGAATGATTAAGATGTGGGCATTGGAAGATGATTTAGTGGTGTCCAGCTATGCTTTGAATTGGCAGAGTTGGCAGTGTAGAGCAGTTGTCATATTAGCCATCGTACCATAGTTGTCAATTCAGGAGTTTTAAAAGCTGGTCAATTGGAGGGAGTTGCAGTCCACCTTAGAAGCATGATATATTAATCAACTCCAGTTCTTGGAATATTAGCTAGGTTCTTCAGCCTCTGGGGGCACCGGTTGAGTAGTATTTCAATACCCATTCCTCGATTGCAATTCAACAATTGTTGTTGTAATCTCCTATGTCCCGTCCAGACATGGAACGATCAAAATGCTTCTTTACTAAGTTGCGTTTTGAATTAACTATGTGGGTGCTCTGCGCTGCGGCTAGGGTTCGGGGGGAATTTGGATCGTACCCGAAAACATTTTTTTTTAAATTCTGTATCCATCAAGCAACCTGAAAAAGTCCTTCTTCGTATCGTTCTTGTTCGAATCCATCAGATGTGCTCGTCTTCATATCGATCAGAGGAATTGCACTTTTCGTGTTCATTAGTTGAAAGACCCACTTTGTATCCATCCAGAGAATTAGCTCTAGTAGCATCGATACGAAATGGCTAGATCGATACGAATTAGAGGCAGATGGATGGATACGAACTGCATGTGCGTATCGATACGAATTGGAGGTAGATGGATGGATACGAACTACATGTGCGTATCGATACGAATTCGAGGCAGATGGATGGATACGAACTGCATGTGCGTATCGATACGAATTGGAGGCAGATGGATGGATACGAAGTAGCGCCTCCTGATGGATACGAAGTAACGCCTCCTGATGGATACGAAGTAGCGCGCCCTGATGGATACGAAGTAGTAGCGCCCTGATGGATACGAAGTAGCGCCTCCTGATGGATACGAAGTAGCGCCTCCTGATGGATACGAAGTAGCGCTCCATGATGGATACGAAGTAGCGCTCCATGATGAATACGAAGTAGCGCTCCATGATGGATACGAAATAGTCAATAAGTGATCGATACGAAGAGAGACTATCTGCTGATGGACACGAAAACCACCACATTTATTGGATACAAAAGAATGGATACGAAAAGCACCACATTTACTGGATACGAAAGCATGGATACGAAAATCACCAAATTTTTTGGATATGAAAACATGGATACGAAAATCATCACATTTTCTGGATACGAAAACATGGATACGAAAATGATCATATTTTCATGGATTCGAAAATATGGGTACGAAGAACAACATATTTTCTGGATTCGAAATATGGGTACGAAAAACTGCATTTTTTCTGGATTCGAAAATATGGGTAAAAAAATGCATTTTTTCTGGGTTCGAAAATATGGTTACGAAAAACAGCATATTTTCTGGTTCGAAAATATGGGTATGAAATTCATGATGAATGTGGTTCCTCTTAGATCTGCAGCAATCTGAATAGAATAGAAGGAACCATTGAACGATAGATCTGGATCTTCTCCTTAGATATATGCAATCCGATATCGAGAGTAGATCCAAGGAACGGGAGAAAAATTGGGTTTTTCTCAGTGAAAGCACCAAAGTGTTTGCACCAAAATTGGGCAACACCCTTCGGAAGTTTTTGAAGAGATAATAAATGAAGAAATTAAATTGAAAATGAAGATTATCTAACAAAAAATCCAAGACACAGAAAAGTAAATTGCATAGAAGACAACGATTTAGGGTGGTTCGGCGATTTGCCTACGTCCACTATGAAGTTATATCACTTTATTGATTGATACTTGAAGATTACAAGTGTTCTAAAGTGAAGTACAGCAGATAATAAGCTTAAATTCGAGATCAGCAGCAATCATAATGGTATGGAGTGATTCTGGCAGCGTCCGGGCGTGCTTTTATCTCCAAGAATTCTCCGTCCCCTTTTCTGAATGACCAGGGGCTCTATTTATAGGCGTAGGAGGCTGATATTTCGCCTAAAATCCGGGAAGACCGCTTCTGGCACGTGAGGGGGCCCACACGCCCGTCCTTAGGAAATTGGGCCCACATTGGGATCGATTGGAAGTAGGGTTCGAATCGATCAAGAAAACATCCAATCGAGGTGAAATTTTGTGTGGGCATTCTTCAACATGTATATAAGCTCCTGTGAAAATTTCATAGCATTTGGACTTGTAGATCTCAAGTTATGATCGATTCAAGATTGCGCTTCCGGTCAACAAGCTTGGTTCGAATCGATTCCTTAGGGTCGAATCGATAGGGTCAAATCGACAGGGTCGAATCCATAGGGTCGAATCCATAGGGTCGAATCGATAGGGTCGAATCCATAGGGTCGAATCGATAGGGTCGAATCCATCATAACTTGAGCATACGAACTCAGATTGACTTGAAATTTGAAACGTTGGCTCTTGTGGCTTTGCTAGTCATGTCCCATCAATTGCAGCTCGATCCGGATTCGAAATTTTTTTACCGACATCCGTAGTAGACCTATGTATAACTGATCTTCAAGACGAACCGTCCTTGGTTTATAGTCGAGTTCTTAGTGTCACGGCCTTGCCAAAAGGCGGGATAACACAGATGTTTGCCAAACCATCCTACTTTGTTATGGATTCTCCACTATATACACAGTTGTTAAAGTAATTTTCGGTATTGGCAGAGTGTATGACAATATCCGATCCCTATCTCTTTAACAACCAAACACTTATTTCACACCCTGGTCATTTTTCATTTCAAATGGTTCATACTTCATGTCAAAATATCATATTCATTTCAAAATCATATCACTTTCGAAATCATATTCACTTTCGAAATCATTAGTCACTTAAATCATACAGTTCCAACTTAAATAGTTTGAATATTGAAAGTAGTTTATATATTGGAATAGTTATACATTAAAAATAGTTTATATTTAAAAATAGGTTATAGATTAAAATAGTTTATATATTAGCAAAAAGAGTTCGTATTGAAAATAGTTTCAAATTAGAATTGTTTCTTCCAATTTAACAAATCAATTCAAATCAACATTAGTTCCAAAATTCAATTTAAAAGGTTAAAGGTTCAATTCAAATTTTCATTAAAACCATTTTTAATTTATATCGATTTCAAATCCAGGTTTGAACAACAAATTTAAACCATTTCTACTTCAATAGGTTCAAAGTTTAAATACTCAAACAATTTATAATAACTCAATTTCATAAATTTCATTTACATTACAAAATTCAACCTTAATTTCATTTAAATTTGAAAATATTAACTAAACCATTTTTTATAACATTTAAATGAAATTTCAAATTACAAATTTAAATCATATTAAATATTTAATTTCAATTTTATTTAAATTTGAAAATATAAATTTGATCATCTTTAACCAAAATCTAGTTATCAAGTTATAAAAATCATATCTTTGAAATCTCAAAATTAATAAGATTCATATTAATTTTTATTTACATTCAGTAATTAAACAAATAAAATTTCAAATCATCTTCCCAACCTTAATTTACTATGGTTATTACAAAATATATTTTTGAAATACCAATATAATTTTAAATAAATACTTAAACATATTATATAAACTGATTAAATTAAATTTTTATTAAATTTTAGTATATTAAATTTTATTAAATTAAATATTATTATTAAAATTATTTTATATTAAGTCTTATTATTAAATTTATTTTATATTAAATCTTGTTTTATATATTTAAATATAATAAAATTATAAGTAAAATCTCAAAATTTACTTTCAAAACTTAACATATAAATTTAAAATCTCCAAGTATATGCTTTAAGAATCTAAATTTTACACACATATGAAAATAAGATCTTTATACTATATTTAAAAATCAATATTTATTAAAATCCATATATTTCCTTTCAAAAATTTGAAAATCATTTTCAAAAATAGATCAATGGTATCTGTATATAATTCTCTATCCTATGGTCAAATGATAAGAATATTTATTATTTCAATCGGTAATAATTTAATATTTATGGGTATATATCATTTCAACCCGTAATTCCAAACTTCAAAATCAATAAAACCCCTTGGATTTATCATTTCAACCCATAACGATTTTTCCTAATATACAGGATCGTTCAGTTATGTATCATTTCAACCCATAAGGATTTCCTAAACTAACAGGGAACTTGCAAAGTGAGAACAAATAAAATAATAGCATAAAATGGCATAACATGTCGATGATAAGCATATATAATAATTAACAATTTAAATATTATATATATATATACAGGTTATGGTTATCATACGTCAGTTACCATAGGTTAACAAATTTAAATAATAACATACCATTTAACGATTTAATTTCCAATCAATTCAAAATTTAACAACATATTTCAATAGTTATTTCATATGAATTAAATTTACTAAATATAAGAATGTTATTTCTGAGTGATCACTCACCTTTCAAGGCTAGAGAAAAATAGACAATACAACAAGCTAGGTTTTTTAATCTCGAGCTATATTGTGCTACCAATCTAAAGGAAAATATAAAAGCAAAGCAAGCGAACTCAAATTATAGGAAGGACAATGAGTGAAGCGGTCGAAAGATATTGCTCCATCTTCGAAACTCAATCTAAGCACTTCTTCAATAATTTTCGAAATCAAGAGAACACTGTTACACTCAGACATTTGATCAAGCAATTGGTGAGCGTATTAGATAAGAGTACGTTGAGTGGCCTGTTCGAATCAACAAATGCAAGAAAGTTTGCCATTATCGTTTCCTAAAGATATCAAACTGCTAGAAATGTTGAAGTGATGTTTTTAATGAATGAAACAGTAAGAATCATGTAAGACGAGACCATAAAATCATGAGATTATCAAGCTAAAATACCACAAGAATCATGTACTTGGTGAATTAATTGTCCATTGCAGTTTAATTCACTTCATGCATTGGTCAGAGATTTGGATGAGGCTATGTTTTTAATTCACTTCATGCATTGGTCAGAGATTCAGCTGAGGCTATGTTTTTAATTCACTTCATGCATTGGTTAGATATTCGGCTAAGGCTATGTTTCTGTTGGGTCGGCAGGAAGCAAGAGGTAATGGAGTAGCTCTGCTCGGGTGGGTTAATGATAGGAGGACGAGGCAGGGGATGGGTTTGCTATGGAGAAGGATAAGGCAAGATCGACGGCAGCTCGGGAATTTGGCGATGGTGAAAAGGTGGTCGGATCATGTATTTATGGTGGAGTTTTGGTTCGCTGGTGGTGGGTTTGAAATGGTGGAGGAGCTGACTTGATCGGCTGGGAGGTGATAGGAAGGGTTGGCATGAGCGGAGAGATTGTATAGTTTAAGTTTTGGTTAGGGAGGAGGGTCAAGGCTTTGGATGTCGTGGAAGAGAAGTGGAAGGGGGTGGGAAGTTGCGGCTAGTGGAAGGGAAGAAGCTGGACGACGGGGAAAAGTTGCAAACAGGTTTGGCACTGTAGTGGCAAGATATGGGGTTGTCGGTGGTGAAAGGGTAGAAGGTGGTCAAAGGAGGCGAGGGTGGTCGAAGGAAGGTTGATGGCCTGCGTGACAGAGATCAGGTCGCGGCCAGGGGAAAGTTTTCTTGGTAGGGGGCTGCTTAGGTCAGAGAGAGTAGGTTTGGTTGTTTGGAAGGTGACATGTGAAGAGGCACGGAGCAGGGGAGGTCGAGTGTGGTTGGAGGGCTGATGGGAGGTGAAGGGTAATTAGTAGTTCAGTGGGGAAAAGGTGAGCAGGTTACGAAGAAAAACTATAAATACGAACCTGAATTATTATTTTTTGAATTCAAGGAATATTAATAGCTAGCGGCTAGTAAAATTAATTTTACTAGATGGACAAACGAAAAGACATAGAAAGCCTAAATGGCTCAAATATGAAACCGATACGGCTAATCGTTTCGTAGATTTTGTCACGTATCGAATGTCAAAATTTACAAATGAATATGCTACGAAGATTCGCACGACTAGACGAACAAGATGTTACATAGACATGAGTGACACGACGATTCAATCAAAACTCGATTTTCGCTACAAAAATGCTGCTAAAATGACTAAAATAATATAAACGGAGCTACAGTAGTCCAAATTTGACGAAATGAAATATGACATCTCATTCAAAAAATGTTATACATTTTTCTTATATAAAAAGTATTCAGATTCCAAAATATTTTATTTTCGTCTAATTTGGAACTGATTTAAAGTTTAAATTGAAATTTTACAGCTGAACAAATAAACTTATTTTCTGATGAAAATCTGCCACTTTCTATGCTTCAATAGACGCATACCAGAAATCAAATTTCCATTGCAAAATTTAATTATTCATTTTCCATGAAAATATTAGTTAATTATGTTATTTAAATCATTAAAATTCCTGGGTCATTACAACACCAAATCCAAGGTTCTCGCTTAACCTTCAGCTTTGAGACTAAATGTAATGAATGGGTTTTTTGGACCCACCCCGATGTGCTTTTCAACCATACCGCTACTCTTCTTCTTTTTAACATCGGGGCACTCCATTTTTTCAACATTGAGGTGCCCACAAGTGCTACCACGTATTTCCTTTTATGGCAAGCCTCTCGACTATCAACCAACTGTTTCACCCTAGGGACATATAAGGGTAAGAGTCTAAACTCGTCAATGTTCACAAAGCGAGAACCTTTATTATGCTGAATACATCAAGCAAATCCGATCCCGGTTTTTCAGATAGGAATCACCCAAATCTGATTCTGATTCCTTCGTACCAATCATCGATAAAAATACATTAATTAGTTAATTAATATTCTAATTTTTTTCTTTTTATCTTGAAAAAACTTGAATATGATCTTTTAGAGCATCCAGGCTTTCCTTTCGACCTGTTCAACCCCTCTCTAAAAGATAAAATGAAGACCAGGTACGTTTAGGGCATTGGTTGCTTCCTTCCCAACCTTTGTTATACACCTTATTTTACCATTTAGATCTCACTGGTAGGACAAATGTATTAGTTTTTTCTGCATACTCAGTTTGTTATTATATTAAATATTCTTCAATTATTGCTTAAGTGTTATAAACAATTCCTCTTAACCATTTATTAAAACTCTTATTAAAACTTTCAAATCATTTTTAAATTACTTAAACATTCTTTAAAAATCATTCACAAAATATTTAGGAAAGAATTGTTAAATTTAAAACTACATTTCAAATGTTGTTTAAAACTACTACGAAAAGCGTTGCGAAAAGTGTTGCAAATAGTGATTTAAAAGCTATATTCTTCGAAAAGACTTTTATGTCATTTAAAAATCCATCTTTTCAACTTAAATCTCTTTTAAAACATTTTACAATATTTTCAGAATTTATCTTATATTTTTGAAACATTTAAAAATATCATTTATAAAGAAATCCATTTTTGGATTCCAAACTGCAAAACCGCGATGTTTTTAGAAAATTGTTTTGGACATATTTCAAAATCTACTTGAAGTCTTAATTTTCTTTCTTCATTGGAAAAATATGGATATAATTGTCTGGAAAATTCTTATCTCGAAGGATTCCGAGCTATATTCCACTTTGTATACTGATTTAACTTTTACAACGCGGAATCGCGAACTACAGTTACGCGACGTGCCTGCTTTTCGGAAACATTATTAAATGTTTATAAAATATTTATAAATCAAATAATTTTAATCTTTTTAAACAATATTTCTACATTTAAACTCATTTTTCATTCTAATTCATATGGTAATATTATATCATTTTCAACTCCTTTTAGACATTTAAAATCATTAAGAGGCTAAATCACTTCATACACATATTATTATGGATTTAATTTCTATTAAATTAAATATAGTTAATAACAAACAATTTCTCTTATCGTTTATCAAACCAAGTTATCTACCGTTTTACAACCATAATATCAACCATGTTATCATCCAATATCAACCATTATTCAACATATTAATTTCTAATTTAACATGTATATTATCAACTTAGATCTTATTTAAGTAAACTAAGTTTTTGAGTACTCACCTTTAATCATATCGATTAACTTTCTACCAACATTCATTTAATCCGATACTTCACTAAATCGTCTTAACTTCACCAAACCATCACCTAAACTCTTCCACCATGCTTTAAAGTGCTTGGCCACCATAAGGCTCGACCACTATAGGTTCTCCACCATCCTCCATTATTTTTCAACTTTTTAGATTCTAAACTGTGTTTTGGTGATATTCTGAGGTCTTTGGCAATGTTTGGTGGAATTTTGACTTTGTTTTGATACGGTTTTGAAAAAGTTAACAAGGAAATAAAAGAGAAGATGCCATTAAAGCTCTAAGGAAGAAGAAGAAGAGAAGAGAATGGTTTATGTGAGAATAAAAGAGGTATGCATGGGTGTTTATAGAAAAAAGTTTGGAAAATATTATTATGTAAAATGACCAAAATACTGTTACTTACATTTTAAGCATAGTAACACTTACCATCACCATTTCAAACCATTCTTTATGTCAGTTTCACTTAAAGAGTAAGAAAAGTAAAGTAATAATTATATTTGATTTGATTTGATATGTTTTGGAATTTTGTGCCTACTTTCTCTTAATGAAATTATAGAATTTTCTAAGTGTGTTTAGTAAAAGTAAACTTGATTAGTGGATTGTATAATTCTTATACTATTTGAATATATGTTTCTATATAAGAAAATAAAGGTGCGACGACTTTGCAACAACTTTTAATTGACAAAACGTTGATTTTCGATAAAATATTTTACGGCCACATTTTGATGTTTTAGCTAAACTATTTATTTATATAAACGTAGTTCAAAAATAAATTTGTATATTACTATTTAAAAATATAAACACTCATAAATTAATTAAAATATTTTATTTACCCATTGAAACTTACTTTTTTGAAATCAGAATTTTGTCAATTTTGTCGATATAGGCAATGTTACTATTTTCGTGTATACTTCTCTTTCAAATCCTATCTAATATTGTTCGAATCATATAACCTTACCTACAGCTAAAATCACTTTATATAGTATATTCTAAAGTGATCAAATTTTGGATCGTTCCATACCTCTTTTATAGTAAAAGCACACCATTTAGATGCGAATAAATGCTAGTAAGCATCCAAATAACCAACACTTGCTTTCGAGCACCTGATCAAGTACTCAACAAAGAGGATTAAATATAATAGTAGCATCATCATGTAAATAAGCATACTAAATCATATATAGAAATAGTCTCAAACATATACGCTATATCAAACCATAACTATCCCGCATATGCCTAACAACCATATAAGGACAAGTAATCGTACAAAGTGCCAACGACCAAACATCAAAGGCATATACAATATCAAAAAAAAAGTAACATCCATGACTTGATAAGGCTAAGTGTAAAAAAATCATGTTGCAATATCCCTCATTTTGAGGCCTAAAATTAAGCAATACGGATGCTGCAGTCATCCATAGTATTAATTTTCGATGAAAAAATATGGAATGTTACACATGTATAGGCTAGCTGAGCCCCCAACAAGGTTCATCATAATTTAAAGGTTTTTTAACAATTTTGGTTTCGACCCTAACTTATTTACCAAGTCATGGGATATGAAGGAATGTGAAGCCTCGGTATCAAATAAAACTCAAGTTGGAACATCATAATGGAAAGAATACCTTGAATAGTTATACCCTTACCCTTTTTTTCGCCGATGGAGCATTTGATGAAATGGAATGGCACTGATTGCATATGCTTTCACTGCCTACTTCTGCTTAGGTAACTCAGGATAGTCCTTTCAAATATATCCAAATTTATTGCAGTTGTAGTATTTTTCCTCGGCTTTATAGTCCTTACTAAAATTGCCTATCTCTCCGCAGTTGTAGCAAGCGGATCCCTGCCTAACCTTCTTCTTGCCATCTTTGTTTTGAAACTGCTTCCTCTTGTTATTCCATTTCTTCTTGCCTCCCCTTCCCAAATGCTACTTTGGCTCTTCTTTAGGAACAACATCCTTTTGAGGGCCTTCTCAACTATCTTCTCAAAAGTCTCATTAATATAGCCCATGAGTCATTCCACCATGTAGCCATCTAAGCCAATGATAAATTTCTCATTCTTCGAGTGTCGATGAAAGATATCCCATACTTCAAAAGAGCGTCCAACTCAGCAACATACTTGAAGACGGTCATATCCCCTTGCTTTAGATCCACAAACTTATGGAATAAAACTGATGTCTAAGCTGTAGGAATAAGTTTCTCCTCAAATCTTGCTTCGAATTGGTCCCAATCGAACTGATCCTCGGGAGTAGCAACCCTTACAGCATTCCACCAGTTCATGGCTCGCTGTTGAAGTTATCGAAAAGTCAATCACCTTTTCATAGCATCATCCAACTTTATGTCCTAAAAAATCCTTTCATAGGTATCAAGTTAGTACGACACTTCCATTGTCGACTCCGTTTCTTGGAACAGTTTGCCACCAAGATTGGCAAAGTCCTTGTTCAACTTAGCAAAATCGATTCAAGGTGCCTGCACTGGAGCACAAACTTCAGCAGCATTTGGAGCATCTACTTGAGCATTGTACATCACGTTCCTCATCCTAGTATTAAACAAATTCTACAGATTTGGATTAGCAGCCCTTGAACTAGCTTCGTCCTCGACTCCAAAGATGGAGTTCATACAAGTATTCCTTTTATGGAAACTCATCGTTCAATCTGTAATAATGGCGATCAAACTCTCTATAAGAAATCATGCTTAAGTAGTACTCATGTGTACAGTGCTAATTATGTACTTATATGCTGCTATATAACTTTGAGAACCAAAATATATAAAAAGTACTGCCCTTGTATATATACACTCTGGATCCAGTCTAAGGTGATAACTCCTACTTATCTCTACCAGATTCTCATATCCCTTAGGCTGAACAATGCAACCTAAGCTCTAATACCAAATGTGATGATCGCAGCACATCGCCGACACCCAATATACCTATATAGTGCGCTGTAGCAGTGCTTGGTCAATGTGGGGCGATCATCAATGGTTGTAAAGTTAATAAACAAGATAGACCTTGTAGTATATCTCATAGCGTACTGAATTAAATATAATAGTAAATGTCTCAGGTATAAAGCAGGCGAGATAGTAAATAACTAGATGAATCACAACATCATAATATATAGATCCATATAGTAAATATCATAAGTGATAGAGTTATACATCAACTTACTTATAAAACTTTCTTTATATAGTAAGGCACTGGTAAGCTCATAGCCTATATAGCAAAAAGAAAAATGAGCATATATAATAATACGAGAGAATAGCCTCTTGCTCGCCACCTATCCAGCTTCATGTGCTCACCTGACCTGATATTCCAAATCTACTCATTTAAGAGTACCTAGTGTAATAGGCAGTAAGGCATAAAAATCCAGGTCAAACAATAGTCTAACATGAGCGACAAAAATATCAAACACTATAAAAGTAATAAACTAGGACAAATGGCATGGAAAATCATACTTAACCTATCCGTACATCTACAATGTTAGTACATACAATGTATATACACTATTTTATGATAGTCATCATGGGTGTACTATTTGTCATAATGCAAAAGGTGTTTAGATATATGCATCAGTTGTATCTACATCGTGCGACGTCTCTGAGGTGATAAATAATAAAGCAAACATAACATCCATCCTCACATTCACTCACCCAGTGCAGTGGATATATGGTCATCATATGAACCCATTGTTAGCTCAAGGAGTACTCAACGTCTAGGTTCCTTGGTACTCGAACCCATGCGACTCAGTAAGCCAAAAACTAGACTACCCATCTGATAGCCCAGGGTACAATGGATCTAAACATCATGTGAACTAAGGGCCATCATCACCCTAAATGAGCATCCTTACATACCTCTACTTTACGAGTACACATCAAAACCAAAGAATGTTAGTGATCCCTTTTTCACATATCAATAATAGAGCTCATCTCAAAACTGTCCCTACAGCTTCTATCTGAAGTTATTGTGGTTCGGAACAACTCTAGACAAATATCATTAGTCATAGAATATCAACATGTGTCCTATATTATTCCTCCGATAGTTCCATCGATCTGACACATTGTCGCTTACTCTGCATCCCAAAGTATAGCTATCCATCATTGAAGCCATCACTTTCCATTATGGAATCATCATCATAGAATCAAGAAGTTATCTTGTCAAAGTATCGCATCCTTACTTCAGTGCCAAAATTGCTCATCGAAGAGCCATAGCATCAAATCAAATGTCGAATGAACGAACCATCACATCATGCTTTTCGAAGCCTCTCCGTACCCCATGTCAAAATTGACCAAACTAACCATCATCAGTAGCGATAGATATCAACCACTCCAGAGGAGTCGATAATGACCACTTTGGTCGTGTACTTAACCAAAAGTGGTTAAATACAAACCAAATGAAAATGTCCAACATTCATCCTAAAACCCATAGCACGTCATCAAGTACACCTTCATCTCTAGATCAATCAGCATGCATGAAACTCTGTGCACCAAATCATATCCTATGGGATATTTCCTAACACTATATTGCATTAGAATGGCGTTTTCAACCAAACCAAGCCAACTAGCATACATACAAACAACAAGCATACTTATGTTTATAATAACCTACATATGCTTATAATAACACAATGTAATGCATCGAAGCAACCAATGGAGGATCAATATCGAAAATAACTTAAATTTATCAATATCGTCAAAATAAAACGCAAATGGAAAAATGTGATATTTAATTTAAAAACCATTTTAAATGCATTCAATTCTTATTATAAATATAGGTTTAAGTATTATAGAAATCACATTTCAAAGTTAGAAATCATACAAAACGTCGTTATAATACTATATTAACAATCATAGTATGGTGAGAGATAATATCACTCACATCAACCAAATCTAACCAAACAATCGAAAAGCTGTAGATATCTCCATCTTGAGCACAACGCAAGAAACGATGTCCAAAATGAACCTTGTATGCAAAAGGTATGGCATTTATAAGATATCATATTATTTAAATAATTAATTAACCTAATTAATTAACAATTAAACTAATTACCTTTTGCTAATTATCTTCCCTAATCCAGTGTGCAGGTCGTGCACCCGAACATGTATCCAAAACCAAAACATGAACTTTCCTCCTCAATTTCTTGCAATTTACTTAATGAAATCTCACCCAGTTTCGCCTAAATGCCACGCTACGTAAGCTCTCCACCCCAGCATTGAAGAAGCAAAGCTCCACCACCTAATTTAGGATATGAACCATTCACGTCATGCTCGATTGGAAATGAAGCATCTTGCTATGGTGGGTCGAGATCGATGAAACTTGGTGGGAAGAAGGACATCAAGAAGAGAAAAATGATAGTGGTCACTATTATGCATATCGTTGCTTTATACCTCGCCAATATCGAAACCTAGCCATGGCCATGAATGGGTCAATCTCGTCAAACATAGCCGCACCAAATTCCCCCATGGTCAAAGTGAAGATCACTTTGATATGAGTTCAATAAAACTGTTTTTGTGATTTTCAGTGGAGCGGATGTCTGGATATTATTTTCTGAATAAGAAGAAGGAAGAGGTGGCCATTTTTTTTTGGGGCAATGGAACGGTGGTGAACATGAGAGAGAAGGGGTTAAGTAAAGGTGACAGAGAGGTAACCATTATTTTTTAAATGAGAAGAAGGAAGAGGTAGATTCCGCATCATAATAACATATTTATTTCTTTCTAATAGAAACCAATCATCAAAAACATTCATTCAATTGGTATCACCTTTGTTTGCATCAGCACTATCCTCCATCTGCCTTCCTAGATACAAAAGAAGTAAGAGTCGAATCATACATTGATTATTTATATTGGCCCTTCAGGTTTCAGGTTCAACCTATGCCCATACACGGCTACCGATACCCAAGTCCCGCCCATCGACGAGCCAGTGTACACAATTCTTGAGTGTTTCAAAATTTGGAAAATGGTAGTTTACATTAAGGCTGCAATAGTAACCGTAAATTTACCATTACTATACCATTACCGATCAATTAATCACCCTTTTTGAGTCAGATCGGTATACCAGTTTAATCGGTATGGTATAAGTAATTTTACCATTTTCTATAGTAAATCGTTTATAACATTTTTCAAAACTAGCGGTACTGGTAAACTTACTAGTCAATTTATAATATATGTACATCCATTTAATATGCTTTATTATAGGTAATTAGAACAAAGCAAATGATTAAATTTAGTTTAGTAATTTAGATCAAATAGTTCTAACACACTTATATTATCTCTTAATGATTTCTTTTATTAAATAACATTATAAATTGTACAATGAATCATCATTATAGTGCAAAATCAAGTCAAGTTAATGACTTCTTTAGAAAAATGATAATTTACCATTACTAGTATAACAGTTACCAATTTATCGGCATACCAATCTTCGATATACAAGAAAATTAGCAACGATAACGATCAATAATTTTAGCTTACCAGTAAAAATGGTACAGTAATGGTAACCATTATCATAACAACCCTAGTTTTCATTGTCTTTTTTGCCTCCGACAGCCTCTGTTCCACCTTCGGTCGATCAAGAACGTACCTAAATCCTAGCCCTTTGTTTCCAAGTTCAATTTCATAGTTTATTTCACTAACTTATACATATATTTGTTTATTTACTTGAAATAGTGTTATCCTAGTTTAAATTAATCGTTCATACATAAATTCCTCCCCATCCTTGGTTGAATCTGAATTTTAAGTGTTTATTTATGTCATACTACTCTTATATAGCCATATATCCTTGTTAGAGGATCATGATTGCATAATATAAAGAAGAGAGCAAGAATCTCTCACAAAAATACCTATTTCTGTCCAGATCCTCGCTCTCTGGCTTATTGCATCTCCTCGTTTTAGATTTCCACCTCTAAATGACTAATAGTACATAACCTTGTCTGATGGCTTTGCAATACTTTTGGTCTTATTTGATTTATTGGAGCTTTGAGAGGGATAATAGGTTTTGATTCTTGGTTGGTTTAGAGGAAGTTGGAGGAAGAAGAAAGAGTTGGTTTCTTTACTAAAAATAAAGGGTAAGTGTTTTAAATTTAAACTAAAGAAGGGAAACCGTTTGTCTTTCACAACTCAAATTTCAAAACCCAACCCTTAATTTTGTGCCCATTCCACTCAATGCTATTTCAACTATAACTTCTTTATATGAACTCCAAACGAGGCAAAAAATACTACGCGACTCAGAAAAACGAGATGGTTGCAATGTCGCTAGGTTCATCACAAAAGTCCACCTCTAAAATATAACCACTTCGACCCTCCTTATTTTTATTTAATTAATTATTTTCACATTTCTTAATTGTTAATATTTTACTAAGATATTTAGTAAATTTCGGAGGTACTACGTAACTCAAAGTAAAAGTCTTTGGATAAAGCATTATCATTATTAACGATTTTCATTAACGAACCATGGATTTTGTGTTTTGATTATACTAGTTGAATGTAGACGATATTGGAATTTTGACCAAAACCGAGCTTTATAAGTCCTAATGTGATATAATTCAACTAAGAGAATTAGTGTAAAAAATCATCACTACTGGGGACCATCTAAAATAGTAAATTTAGTTTTTACCAAAATTGTATAAGTGATAAATTCGGCCAAACCATCGCACCACTTGCTAAGTTAACGTGTGAACATGAATATTCAAATTGATCAATGTTAATTGCTACTTGAATTTACACATATAATCACACAACTGCAATCTTGAATACTCTGAATTACCAAATGATTTAATTACATTACAATTGTTGTAAGTTAATGAATTAGTTAATATTTATAAAATATTAATTATAAAATTTTATTTGGTTTATTTGAATCGGTATTTAATAAAGTATAAAAGTTACACATAAACGTATTGATATACGATGTCCATAAGCCTTTAAATTGGATTCAAACCATGTAATTATTGATTGGGCTTGGAAATGTATACTGATCAATATGCCTATTGATGTTGTCGGCTAGGACGGAGGGGAGGGGGTGATATATATTTGAAATATGGAGTTTGAGTTAGCAAGGAGAAGAGGTAACAAGGGAGATCTAGTTTGAAATATGGTTTTATACATTTTCGAATAAGGAATTTATACATATATATTTAATATATGTACATATATTAAATATAATAGTGTTTAAATTTGAATTTGAATTTTAAATAAGATATTATTTTGGATCTAGATTTATTTTCAAATTTTAGTTCATCCTTAGATATTTTAAAAATCAAATACAAATCGTTTGAATTTGTTTATATATTTTTAAATTTTAAACTTAAACATAGTTTTTTTATATATAAGTATACTTTATATTATATATTTATATTGAAATAATAGTTGACAACAAAAACATATATATGTGTGTCAATGTGTCTATTGCAGTGTAAACCCTTGAATTTATATAAAGGTACATTAAACTATGTACACATTTATATGTTGCAAGTGCACTTACATATATGTGTGTATTTGCTACATATATAAACTTTATATATCATAAGTGTATACAAATTAAATGTTTATATTTATTGATTAAATAAAATAATTTTTTATTTAAAATTATCTAAATCAATTTAAACTTCATAGACCTATTAAGATCTAAAATGGGAATTTTTTAAATTCATCCATTTAACTCGCTATGTGCTGATTTAATTCCAATAAACATAATTTGTTCTTATAAAAGTGAAGTGTTTAAATTTTGTAGCTAATATGTTTATGAACGTTAAATGTTAACCTAATCAATTATTTGCATAAAATGTTTGCTCTATATTGTCAACCCATTATCGTTAGGGGTGTAAATGTGTTAGATCAGATCGAGCGAAGGCGTGTCATAGTCTTTTCCTATTAGATATTCAAATGGACATAGACCAGACAAGCATTTAAGTTTGGATATTGTTCATACGAGCTAGACAACGGATGGACAATTTTCGAACGACCAAAAAACTTCGGACGTTTTCGAAAGAACATTTTTTCATACATTGTCCTAATTCTAATCCTAAATAAAAATCGTATGGACATGATCGGACAACTTACAGCCTTGGACCTAAATAAGAATTCGTGTCCTAAATAAGAATCGTATAAAATTCAAGATCTCAAGTCTCGCTTAACACTACTAAAGTGTCATCACCCTTGTTTACATCTTATTTTTCCTTAGTGCATGTGGACACCCATAAATATATGGCTTTTTACTGTACATCGCCTCTTGAAATACCACTGATTACTACGGAAGTTAATGTCAAATTACAAAATGTTGAAATATATGTGTATATGTATTGATGTACGTGCATTTGTGACTAATTGTACGCGTCTGTGAACTCATTTATGTGATTATTTAGAAATTTACACCCAATCTCTTCTATCGAGTTATGATCCACTCGATATAAATCAGAATGCTTAATTCATTCCCAACAAGGGGGTCAGTCACCATTGCCACCTAGGAAATTTTGGGATGGCTGACCTCCAGGCTGGTACAACAAAAAAATTACCAGTTTATCTAGCATTTGCATTTATAACGTCGTAGAGCAAACTAAACTTCCTCACATGGTAATCCACATCGGGTTTTTGGAAATCAAGGCCATTGGTTTGTCTAATATTATTAATTCTTGATAAACTTGTACACATAATATGGCCTCTTCCTTCAACGGGATACTCTCCCTCTCTCTATCTCTCTCCAAAACAATCAGTTTCCATATAATTTTACTTCTTCCCAATTGCAACCAATTTAAGTTTGCTGCTCTTCCACTCCCCTCAAAACACCTATCAAACAATCATGAATCCGATAAAAAGATTGTTTTGCTTCTCTTCTTCCTCTTCCTCATCCTCAACTTCGGGTGATAGTTATACACAAGAAATTTATCAACAACAAGCAATAATATCCAAAGCAAAACAACTTATTTAGTTACAACAGAAGGAGGAATCTTCCAAACAAGGTGATACTGTTATGAGGTGTTTGGATTAAGGTATCAATTAGGGCATTGTTAAATTATGACAGTTACTTTAGCAACGATCCATGTTTTGACATGGCCAAGTTCAGATTAAGGTACCAAATGTACGCAAACATATTTTAGCAAGTTATGTCAAGGCTGAAGGTTGTAAACCTATATTTCACTAAACGACATAATACTTGTGGTCAATTAGTTCTTTCACCACATCAAAAATGATAAGCCCTAACTAATGTCAATATGTGTGTAACGACCCAGAATTTGACCACTTTAAAATATACTATTTAAAGTGATTTTAAATGTAAAATAAGTAAGGTTATATGATTCAAATAATATTAGATAGGGTTTGGAAAGAGAAGTATACACAAAAATAGTAACATTTGCCTATATCGATAAAAGTGACAAAATGCTGATTTCAGAAAAGTATGTTTCAATGGTTAAATAAATTATTTTGATTTATTTATGAGTTTTTATATTTTTAACTAGGTACATACAAATTTATTTTTAAATTGGGTTTACATAAATAAATATTTTAACTACAACGTCAAAATATGGCCGTAAAACATTTTGTTAAAAATAAACGTTTTGTTGAGTGAAAGTTGTCGCAACATTGTCGCACCTTTATTTTCTTATATAGAAACATATATTCAAATAGTATAACTACTAATTAATTCATTAATCAAGTTTACTTTTACTAAACAAGCTTAGAAAGTTCTAGAATATAATTAAGAAAAAGTAAGCATAAAAAGACAAACATGTCATTTCAAAGCAAAAAGTAAACATCAAATCAAACCAAACATAATTAATATATTATTTACTTAATACTTAAGTGAAAATGACAAAAACTAATGATGCAAAATGTGAAATGTGATGTTAAGTGTTGAAAAAATAAGGTTGCTTAAAAAGTAAGTAAAATGTATTTTGGTCTTTTTACAAAATATTATTTTAATCCAAAACTTTTTCTATAAATAAGCGTCCACTTTCTCACTTTTTTACACTTCTTATTCCCTTTTCAAGCTTTTGTTCCACTCTCTAATGGCTTCTTCTCTTCTCTTTTCCTTATTAAATTTTTTAAAACCATAACAAACAAAGTCAAAACACCACCAAACTTTGCCAAAGACCTTAGAATATCACCAAAACATGGTTTAGCATATAAAAAGTGAAGAAATGATAGAGAAGGAGAGGATCAATGTATGGTCGAACCTATGGAGGAGGAGCAATTTCAAGGATCCCCGGAGCGAGAAAAAGAGAAGGAGGTGATGGTCGAGCATTAGAAAGTAAGGTGAAGTTGTTTACGTGATAATTTATTGTAGTTAAGAGAATTTAGTGAAGCGTTGTTGCATATGAATGTTAATAGGAAGAATTGTTAGGTGAGTACTCATATTTTGAAGTTACTATTTTCTAAAAATATTTCTAGTTAATTACATGAAAAGTTTGGTATATGTTGGATGATTTAATGTTTGATAACTTGGTTGATATTATGGTTGATTATATGTTTGTTATATGGATGATAACTTGGTTTGATTATTTTAAGAGAAATGGTTAGTAAGCATAGTTAGTTCAATAAGGATTAAATCCATAAAAATGTGTATATGGAAATTATTTAGCCTCTTAATGATTTCAAAATATCTAAAAAGATTGAAAATGACATGTGTTCCTTTATGCCAGCTCATTAGTATTTGTAACATGAATGATCAGTCTCTCATAAAGAAAACTATTTCTATAATGCTCATGTGCATGCGACTTATACTATATAATGTATTACTATATAGTTTTGAAAACCAAACTTATAACAAATACGCACTATCTCATACACACACACACATTCGATCTAGTCTAATGCAATAACACCTTCCCTATCTCTACTGGATTATGGTATCAACTCCCATTAATCGTGTACCAAAGCTTTGATACCAAATGTGATGATCGCCACATACCACCGATGGAAATAGTATATAAATAATGGGCTGCATTTGTGCCAGGTCGATACAAGACGATCATCGGGGTTTAGAATGAACCTATGTAGCATATAAACTGTCATATCTCACAGCGCATGGATAAAATATAATATCACAGATATAACATAAGAGACAGTAATAACGATGTTAAAATACCATCATCATCAGTGTATAATATCCACGGAGTTATACATTAATAATAGAGTTTATATATTGGAAACAAACTCAACAACTGTCTTAATACAAATAGTAATAGGGCTCCACAATGTTGCTCGGCGGAATAAGCGTAGACTCCATAAATGTATATAATGTGAGATAGCTCCATCCAGCTCATCCTTCGAACAACTACTGCGTCACCCAGACCTGTTATCTAGTTGACGCAGTGGATAATTCGAAACAAACTTCAATTGGTGAAAGTAGCAATCGGTGGATTGATGAATACCAAAATGCCCAAATTCGTTGATCCGAAGATACCGAATTCTAGCTATCTCAAACACGTTGATAGCGCACTATACCGTGTTCCAAGATCTACGATTCTTCGCACGTTGATCTAGCGCACTAGATTCCGTGAATCGGCTTCTACGATCGTTGAATCGAGCGCACTCGATTAACCGAAAGAGGAGATAGGAGATTACACTCAACTACCAATTTTAGAAGAAAGCACACAACAATCAACAAGAAATTTTATTCCAAAATCAACTTAAAACAATGTACAACGCACCCCCTATTTATAGTGTTTCCTCGACCTGAGCCTTAAGTCGTATATGACTCATCCCCTACGACTCACGACTCATCTTCCCCTACGACTCACGACTCATCTTGAGCGACTCATTAGCAGTAGACGACCCAACCACATACGACTCAATACATGACTTAGGAAAAAAATACAAACAGTACAACACAAACGACTTAAAAATGCCACGACTCAACCGACTCAACACCAGTGTTTACATACCAGCTCGTAATACAACATATACGACTCAACATAGGTCGTGAACGACTCACGACTCAACTAAGGACCGACTCAAGACCCACACGACTCAAGCTTCCAAGTTCTTTGCGGCATGCCTCTTTGAACGACTTAGCTAGGTCGTGTTCTGCCTCCGACTCAAGGACCTTACTTGCTGAAACCTTCCCCTTCTTCGTGTTAAGTCGTAAACGACTTATGTATGGGTCGTTGAGTCGTGTACGACTCATCAGCCTCGAACACCCCAAGTTCCCGTTGAGTCGCAGCCCTATTCCATTAACCCGTATACGACTCAAGTGTTTGTTATCTCGTGCCTCTTCTTCGTTAAGTCGTACCTCCCCTTCACTCGACCAGTTAGGTCGTTCACGACTCATAGTTGCTTGACTCGTGAACGACTTAAGACCTAAAAACGAAGCTTCCTTAACTCGAGAACGATCTTCCTCTTTAGGTCGCATACGACTTATCCCCTGAGCTGCATCATCCTCCCCTGGTTGAGAAAAATTCGTCCTCGAATTTGTAAATTCTTCTGCCTCAGATTGTTCGTCTCTATAATATAGTACGAGATGCTTAACATTGAACATGTCATACGTGTAAACATCTTTTGGCAGCTTCAACTTATAAGCATTTTCATTAATTTTCTTCACAATTTCAATTGGACCAATTTTCCGCGCCTTCAACTTGTTATAAGCACCCACCGGGAAACGATCCTTCGTCAATACAGCATAAACCAAATCACCTTCCTTAAATTCAACACTCCGTCGTTTCAAATCAGCAGCCTGCTTATACTTCTCATTTGACTTTTCTAATCGTTCTTGAACGATCTTATGACATTCGGTTAATTCTTCAACAAAATCAACAGCCCGTTTAACCGTCCCCTTCGGTTGTGGTACCACCGCTAAATCCAACGGTCCCCTGGGTAAATTTGAATATACAATCTGAAATGGACTGAATCCCGTGCTACGATTCATTGCATGATTGTGTGCAAACTCGGCTTGGCATAACTTCATGTCCCAACTCTTCAGATTGTCCTTCACAAGACATCGCAACAAATTCCCCAACGATCGGTTAACAATGTCGGTCTGTCCATCCGTTTGTGGATGATAAGCACTGCTGAACTTCAACTTCGTTCCCACCATCTTCCACAAACTAAACCAAAAGTGACTCATAAAACGAGTATCCGGATCAGAAACAATAGATTCTGGTAAACCATGCAATCGATACACCTCCTTAAAGAATAATTGTGCCACTCGAACTGCATCCGCTGTCTTCTTGCAGGCAATAAAATGTGCCATCTTCGAAAATCTATCCACTACAACAAATATCGAATCATTTCCCCTTTGAGTTTTAGGCAAACCCAAAACAAAATCCATGCTGATATCAACCCATGGCTTAGACGGTACAGGTAATGGCAAATACAACCCTGCATTCGTCGCTGTTCCCTTTGAAACCTGGCAAATATGGCATCTCTCCACAAATCTTTCGACTTCTTTCCTCATCGACGGCCAAAAGTAAGATTGATAAATCAACTGCAATGTACGATCTCTACCCACATGGCCTTCTTCATGCAACCCCTTGATAATTTTCATTCTCAAACTGCTCTCAGGAATACATAACCGATTTCCTTTAAACAAAAATCCATCAATCATCATAAATTCATCAGTACTACCATCCTTCACTTTCTCAACATATTTCACAAAGTAAGGATCTTCTTCAATCATTTCTGGCAGTAATTCAAACCCCGTCACTCCAACCTTCAATGTTGTTAACAAATGACTCCTTCTACTCAAAGCATCAGCTACCCGATTCGTCCCCCCAGATTTGTGCTTAACAACAAAGGTAAACTGCTGTAAATACGCGATCCATGACGCATGTCGCGCTGAAATCTTGTCCTGCCCGTGCAAATGCTTCAACGCCTCATGATCAGTGTACAGAACAAACTCCTTCTAAAATAGATAATGTCTCCAATGTTTAATCGTTTGCACAACAGCATAGAATTCAACGTCATATGTACTGTATCTCATCTTTGCCCCTGACAACTTCTCACTGAAATATGCAACGGGTTTCCCATTCTGACTCAAGACTCCTCCAATTCCCACCTTCGATGCATCAGTGTGCAATTCAAACAACAACTGAAAATTCGGTAAAACAAGAATTGGTGCTGTCGTCAATAGTTCCTTGATCTTCTCAAAAGCAACTCCCGCTTCCTCTGACCATACAAACTGTTTTCCTTTCATGCAATCGGTAACTGGTGCCATCACGCTACTGAAGTGTGGAATGAACCTTCGGTAGAATGATGCCAATCCATGAAAACTTCTAACTTCAGTGATAGTTCTCGGCTGTGGCCAATTTCTGACTGCTTCCACTTTATTCTGGTCTACTTGAATTCCTTCCTCTGAAACAACATACCCCAGAAATAAAACACTTCTTGTCATAAACACACATTTCTTCGTAGCAGCATAAAATTGTTCTTCACGAAGTATAATCAACACTTCCCTCAAATGTAGAACATGCTCCTCCATACTCCTGCTATATATCAGAATATCATCGAAATAAACCACCACGAACTTCCCAATGAATGGTCTAAAGATTTGATTCATCACTCGCATGAATGTACTAGGTGCATTTGACAAACCAAATGGCATAACCAACCATTCGTATAACCCCTCTCTTGTCTTGAAAGCTGTCTTCCATTCATCTCCCGGTCTAATTCGAATCTGGTGATAACCACTCTTCAAATCAATCTTCGAAAATATAGTTTCCCCACTCAACTGGTCTAACAAATCATCCAACCTCGGCATAGGAAATCTATAGCGGACAGTAATCTTGTTCAAAGCTCTACTATCTGTACACATTCTCCATGTTCCATCCTTCTTCGGTACTAACAAAGCTAGCACATCACAAGGACTCAAACTTTCCTGAACACGTCCCTGCTCAAGTAACTCTTCCACCTGCCTTCGTAACTCCTCATGTTCCTTCGGACTCATTCGATAATGTGGTCGATGTGGTAACACTGCTCCTGGAACAAGATCGATTTGGTGTTGGATGTCTCTCAGTGGCGGTAACTCCTTAGGCAACTCCTCAGGAAATACATCTTCAAATTCTTTCAAAACTGGCTTTGCTTCTTCAGGAATTTTAACCTCTTCATGACTCTCTCGCCCAATCAACAAATAGACTTCAGGCTCCTCTTCAACTTCCTTAACAAACTCCTTCAAAGTCAACAGAGTTTTCAATTCCTCAATCTCCTCTAGCTTGCTCTCCTTCTGTTGTTGCTTCTTGGGAACCAAAGTGATTTTAGTACCCACGAACATGAAACTGTAACTATTGGCACGACCATCATGTTGAACTGATCTATCAAACTGCCACGGTCTGCCCAACAACAGATGACATACGTCCATGTCTACAACGTCACACCAAATTTCATCTTTGTACTTCTTTCCAATAGAAAAATTAACACAAGCCCTTCGACACACCTTCACTTCACCACCCTTCCTTAACCATGCTAGCTTGTATGGTTTAGGATGTTTCTCAGTTTTCAAGTTCAACTTCTTCACAGCCTCGGTAGAAATAATATTATCGCAACTTCCAGCATCAATAACGAACTTGCAAACTTTCCCTAGAATAGTGCATGTCGACTGAAAAATATTGCTTCTCAACCAACTACAATCCTCCTCTTGCTTTGGTGTAAGACATGACCTCCTCATCATAAGATTACAACCTTCATCTCCAGACAATTCTTCTTCCTCCTCAACATAGGGTGCATTTAAACATTCTGCCTCCTCATCCTCTTCTTCAACCTCTGCAACCATGGTTCTCTTCTTTGGTTTCGGACATTCATTGCTTTTATGACCCAACTCCTGGCAATTGTAACATTTGAAATCACTGTTAACCTTTGCCTTCTCAGCCTCCTTCACCACTGGCTTATTGACAGGTTTAGAAACATTAGAACTCCCACTAACACCCTTCACTTGATTATTGGAATTAGTAAACACACCACCTCCACGCCTTCCTTGCTTCTCCCAAGCCAACGCTTTCTGATGTGCCTCTGCTACTGATCTAGGATCAAACATATTAACCATATCCTGGATCTGCATTCTCAATCCCCCAATGAATCTAGCAGTTAGCTGTTCTTCCGTCTCCATAATATCATTTCTGGCAATGAGTTGGTAAAATTCATCAGCATAATCACTAACAGACTTTGTCCCTTGCCTCAGATTCTGCAACCTCCGGTACATAAGTGATTGATAGTTGTATGGTAAGAATGTAGCTCGCATCAACTTCTTCATCTTCTCCCATGATTCAATCTTTGACTTTCCCATTCTCTCTCTGGTAAGTTTAGTTTGCTGCCACCACGCCAAAGCTCTTCCCCTCAACCTAGTAGCAACCAACTTCACTCTCCTATGCTCAGGAACCTCCTTAAAATCAAAGATCTCTTCGACATTAGATAACCAATCAAGAAATTCTTCTGCTACCATCCCTCCTTTAAATTCTGGAATCTCCATCTTCATTCCCGATTCCCAACGTCGATCATCATCAATAACCCGATACTGACGTTGTCCCTGATCTCGGTCTCTGAAATGAATACTTCCCCTCTCACCATCAAACTCCTCATCAAAGTCTGATGCATATCGTTGTCTTTCACGCCCTCCAACATCTCTACCACCACTCCTACTACCCATATCTCTTCGATCACGACCATCATCATTCCTCCTACTTCGATTATCAACACTCCGTTGATCCTGACTCTCTCTCCTCTCCCGATCTGAATGATGTGAAACTCTACTTCCTCCACGAATGGACTCAGGTGAATTTCTTCTTCTACTTTGATTCATATCAATCATAAGCTTCTCCAACCTACCAATGCCTTCATCAATCTTCTCATGCATACGTTGTTCCATTTGATCGGCCTCTTCTCGTCTATATAATGCTTCAACATTTTGATGGCGATTAGCTCTCCTTGGTGGCATGGTTGAAAACTCTTCACAATCTTCAACAAGTACTTCAAAAATCTTCAAGTTCCAATAAGACTTCAACAAGTCGAACACAAGCTTCAACACAAGTAAACAAATCACGGCCTCAACACTTGTCTCGGCTTGCTCTATACGGCTTAACTTGGCTCGGCTCAAGGTTAAGTCGGCTTCAATTCAAACACAAGGCACGACTTACATTCTTCTATACTTGGCGCGCAAAAATCTCCTCACAAATTCAAACACTCTCCAACACTTTGATTCAAAATGCTATAGATCAAATACTCCAAACTTGTTGCAACTTCAAGATGAACACAACGAACACAACTTCAAATACTTGGCTCCAAGAATCAACTTAGCTATGATTGGCTAAGTCTGGCTCTGATACCAAAAAACTGACGCAACGGATAATTCGAAACAAACTTCAATTGGTGAAAGTAGCAATCGGTGGATTGATGAATACCAAAATGCCCAAATTCGTTGATCCGAAGATACCGAATTCTAGCTATCTCAAACACGTTGATAGCGCACTATACCGTGTTCCAAGATCTACGATTCTGCGCACGTTGATCTAGCGCACTAGATTCCGTGAATCGGCTTCTACGATCGTTGAATCGAGCGCACTCGATTAACTGAAAGAGGAGATAGGAGATTACACTCAACTACCAATTTTAGAAGAAAGCACACAGCAATCAACAAGAAATTTTATTCCAAAATCAACTTAAAACAATGTACAACGCACCCCCTATTTATAGTGTTTCCTCGACCTAAGCCTTAAGTCGTATATGACTCATCCCCTACGACTCACGACTCATCTTCCCCTACGACTCACGACTCATCTTGAGTCGGTAGCGACTCATTAGCAGTAGACGACCCAACCACATACGACTCAATACATGACTTAGGAAAAAAAATACAAACAGTACAACACAAACGACTTAAAAATGCCACGACTCAACCGACTCAACACCAGTGTTTACATACCAGCTCGTAATACAACATATACGACTCAACATAGGTCGTGAACGACTCACGACTCAACTAAGGACCGACTCAAGACCCACACGACTCAAGCTTCCAAGTTCTTTGCGGCATGCCTCTTCGAACGACTTAGCTAGGTCGTGTTCTGCCTCCGACTCAAGGACCTTACTTGCTGAAACCTTCCCCTTCTTCGTGTTAAGTCGTAAACGACTTATGTATGGGTCGTTGAGTCGTGTACGACTCATCAGCCTCGAACACCCCAAGTTCCCGTTGAGTCGCAGCCCTGTTCCATTAACCCGTATACGACTCAAGTGTTTGTTATCTCGTGCCTCTTCTTCGTTAAGTCGTACCTCCCCTTCACTCGACCAGTTAGGTCGTTCACGACTCATAGTTGCTTGACTCGTGAACGACTTAAGACCTAAAAACGAAGCTTCCTTAACTCGAGAACGATCTTCCTCTTTAGGTCGCATACGACTTATCCCCTGAGCTGCATCACTAGTCTACTAATTTAAGAGTATCCAAGATAACAAGAGGCAAAACAAAAAATCTTGGGTCAGACAATAGTCTGGTACGAGTGCTAAATGAGCCTCAAAATACAAAACATGTAAAAATGGTATGGAACAAGAGTCCACGAACCATACCAGACATGTCCCTCCAAGTAAAGAGTTAGCATACAACACTATAATATGATACTCTATAATATCATAAAGATATACCAAAAATCAGATAAATGATATCAGTCTTTCAGGTATTCCTATCAATATCTACTTCACCTGATGCCTATGAGCAATAGCCTAATAAAGAAAGCAACCAAAGCAACCATAGCATCCATAGCATTATTCAAATAATCCTAACTAGATGCTTTGAATATATGATAGTTCGTATGACCTCCTTTCTATAAAGTGTGACGACCCGGAATTTTTAAAGCTTTTAAAATCAAAATATTTAATTGACTTAAATATTCAATGGAATAATTTTAACTTGAATTCAAATATCACTATTAATTGTTAATTAAATTATCGAATTAAATAATTTAAAATCGGGTAAAATATGAAATCTGGGATTTTAAGCCTTTTAAAAATAATTTGAAGGCTTGTAAAATTTATATTGATAACACTGAAAATAATAGAAGTTGTAAAATTGAAATTAACAGTGGTTTGTTCAGTTTTAAAATTTTATTATTTAAATTGTATTTAAAAATAGCCTTTCTGGACACAGTCTTGGAATTCGATGAAACCAGTTCCATTGGGTCCGTAATATTGAATTATTACCGGATTTCAAATTTCGTAGCTTTCGAAATTAACGTGAGAGCGTACGATATATAAAAGCATTGGAATTTATAACGAGACAAAATTTAATTTAAATAAAACATACTTATTTTCTTTAACTTGACCATACGTACAACCTGCCGCCTATTTGCCTCCTTCGTACCCCCTTCTACCTTTTTCTTTCCCCTTCTCAATATCGCCGTTCGAACATTGTAAAATAAAAAAAATGGCCTCCTCAATTGAATCCATTCAATCGTTTAAGCATAATACTCGTACGCAATCAAAATCGAGTTCGCGGCTGTCAATAGGGTCGTAGTGCTTAGGGTTTTGGAGTGTCGAACTTCGGTTCGGTCGCGATGCGTGCTGTTGGTGGGGGAAGTCGAGGCGTGGGGCTGAGTTGTCGTGGGAAGTTAGCTGAGGTCGAGTCTTCAATTGATGGTGAATCAGTGTCCAGGTGGAAGGCACGAGCTGGGGAGTTTTCGAAGTTGCGATTTGGGAGTTTTCATGCTCGTTGTTCGGTTAGGCGTCGCGATGCTGGGTACGGCAAGGGAGCGAGGTATAGCTAACTTCATCTGCCTTAAATTTAATTTAATGTGTATATAGATCAGAAAAATTAGAACAGACGAAAGATATATATATTGTTAAAATAGAATTTTCTTTCCAGTAGAATATATGCAACAATTCTATTTTAATTAAATATATATATACAAAACCTTGGGAAAAACAGAAAATTTATTTATAGAGATAAAGCTGGAAAAGAAATAGTAATTTTAAATGTTGAATAATTTATATAAGAAATTAGGTTTGGAATTTGGTTTCTATAATTATAGTTCCAAATAAATAAACAAATATACATATACCTATTTTAACCTGCTAGTTATTTTAAATAATGGATTTGGGGGAAAGAAACGTTTAACTAGCATCTTAATTATCTTGGTTAATAAAAGATCTTTAAAAAGGAAATTTAGTTTACAATTTAAATTGTTTTTTTAAATTAAATCATTAGTTAAGTAATTTTTAAAATGGGATAAATTGTTCGATTAGTGCAAATATTAATAAATCGTATAAATGTTATTCAAGGTCAATAATCATGAAGAAAACAAGCCGGTTTGGATTGGAATGCAACTAAACTCAAGGTGAGTTAATCTCACTCAGTTAATTTAATTTTAAATTTAAATCATTAAATTTAAATAATTGTTTGAATGGTTGAGATTGATTGATGTGCTACAGTATGTTAATTGTGGAATTGGCATATTATATTGTGCTAACATCTGTGGATGCAGGGAAAGCAGGTTGGAGGGATCCAACTGGACCCTTCAACATTTATTATTTATATTCTCTGTTGTGATTACTTGATATTCTATGTTGAATATATCGGAATATTGAATGATATGATTTGGTTGGATATATATATTGGGTAAAATGAATTACCAAAAATATATAAATTGAATTTGGGAAAGAAAATAAAGGAAGTAATTTTTGTAAACGAAATAATCTTAGAAAATTTAATAAATTAAGAATGAATTGAGAAAGAAATGGAAGTATGTTAAATACTAATATATAACTTCGAATATGGAAAGAAAAGGGCTGAATAAACAGTAACTAATGAATTGTAGAATTATGTGATATTAATTTAAATGGATAAAGAATTATTTTAAACTTAAAATTTTAAATTTATTTAAAGGAATAAGAAGTAAATTTAAAAATCTAAATTAGTATTTCAATTAAAAGTATTTTAAATCATAATTAAGGAATAAAATCTGAAATTAAAAGATTTTGAATAAATGACGTAAATTGGAAATCAATTTGGAAATTGATTTAAGTGTTTGAAATTGGATATTTGGAAGAATAAATTCAAGGTGGGTATTTATTAAAGGAATGAGAAAATTTGTTTAAAAATAAATAGTGGTTTATTTTTAAAGGATGTGAAGAGAAGTATATTTCTCTGGATAGCCAAGCACGTTTTCAAAATAAGTTTTTAAAATAAAATAAACGTTTTAATGTTGTTTTACAAAGTATGTTCATGGAAATTTATTACTTCTAAATGTTTAAATTCTAAAGGAAATATTTATTCAAATCTATTACCGTAATAATAATTTGTAAAGAGTGACTTAGTAATTCTGTTTTAAAGGTGAAAACCTAGTTTATATTTATAAAGTAACCTTATTTTCAAATATTCATATAGTATATATTTTTAATCAATTATTGAAGTAGTTTTAGTTTATATATTTTAAAGAAAATTCTAAAGTAAGTAATTTGCTAATCTATTATCGTAATAATTATTTAAAGAATGATTTGGTATTTTTTTAAAAAAGAAAATCTAATGTATAGTTATAAGCTAACCTTATTTTAGTTATTTCTAGAGTATTATTTTAAATTAAGTACTAAAGTAATTTTTCTATATTAAATGTTAAATATATTTTTCAATAAAGTGTTTTTTTAAAATTATTTTAAAAATCTAAGGTTTTGTGCTTGGTGATCCCAGTGGAAATAGAAATACTTGGAATTTATTCTAAGAAAGGCATATAGTTTTGGAAAACCGTTTCAAAGGAATTTGAAAGGTGAAATATATCTTGTGAAGATATTTTGAGATAAATAAATAATTTGGGAAATTATTTATTGTGTGATGGATGTTGTGAACATCAATTGATAGTTAAATAACCGACTATCAATATTGGCCAAATGCGTTGATCGTTTTGAAGAGACCGGGATCGAGATTTATTTCTTGAAAACCACTTCGATCCGGTTTGTACGTTTCGGGTAAAACGATTTTGGATTCGAAGATGGAGTGGTGAACTGAAAGGGCTAGTCGCTACTAATCCTGAGGATATTTCCAAAATGGATGTAGTAGGAATAATGCATTCGGTTCCGTTCGGACCCGGGACAGACTTGTATGGATGAATGCTTGCGAAACATCGTCAGGTGGACGATGGGCATTCAAAGGGATATGTTCTAAAAGGTAACGCTTAGCCTCAAGCCTCATCAAATGGGAATGACTGAAAATCAGGGGTTATGCAACAAGGCTAGGTGGGTAGCACCCAAGCAGTGTGAGGTCATCCCTATCTAGATGTCCCTTTTTATTTCGGCTTAGTGGACGGTTGCTAATCCCAACCGCGGGGTGATCTCACTCGGGATTATCCAGTAAGGGGTAGTCCTGGCCTTGTGTTGCAGGGGAGCGGGCGTACTCCTCGGTACGGTGATCTAGGCCCCGTACTGTGACAGGTGGTACCCCAGTGCCTAGTCATTGGTTGGAAATCCATTCTCCCTACGTGCCTTGTACGAGTTTTGTTTGTATTACCCACTCTGTGGCTAGTAGCTGGAATTTAATAATGTAACATTTTCGTCTATTTAATAAGTATTTGTATAGAGACCCTATTATAATATCAGAGGATTTCTATAAAAATGATTTAGCTATCGTAAGGTAAAAACCCGACATATTTATTTGTGGCGTGGTCTTACGAGATGCTTTTGTTTTCAAAGGATTTTTGAAATTTTAATAATCAATTGGGTGTGATTTTCTCACGCTGGTATTCCAGACTGACTCGGGTGTTATTTAGATGTAATGCTCGGGTCAGACCGAGTATTATAGAATACAGGATGTGATGCTGTGGAGCTCAGGAGACGAGCTGGATGACGATACGTACTTTCGTACTTGTTTTATATATATTCCGCTGTGTTGATTAGTTGTATATCCAGATGTATGTTATTGATGTTGAGCTGTGATTGATGTACTTTGATGATGTAATATATAAACAGAGATATTTGATTTTTGAGTAAAGATCATTTATTTTCTATTATATTATTTCCGCTGCAATGGTTAGGTTTTGTTGTTGTTTTCTATTTTTCTTCTTCTACCTCTTCTTCTTTAACCCAAATGGTTCGTATTTCTGTACAACTTGAGTTGATTGTTGTAGAATAGTGTTGACTCAAGGAGTACGGATTTGCGGGCCGTTACACTTGGTATCAGAGCTTAGGTTGGTGATAACCTTGGCTCTGGTGGGAATTACTCATTAAAATAGAGTCAATAGTACTCTAGGCTGAGTTTGAGCGTATTAATAGATATGAGCGCGTATTTGTTAGTGAATATAAAATGATTTTATATTGTGTTGATTGGTTTATTGAGTAGTTTATGGATTCTGGTCAATACGAGTAATTAACGTTATTGGTAGGGATCTCTAAACACTTGAATAGAACAATTCGACATAGTATTGTTTTAAAGTAGGGTAAATGAAATAATTTTACCCAAATTATATTTATATATAAAAGATATAATTTTTGTAAAGTATTATAATATTCGGATGCTTGATTGTTAGGGAATGGTAATATCAAATATTAACACTATTGTGTGGAAATTGAATAAGAAATTAAAACTTATAACCAAAGTTGAAGAATAAATTTATATAACAAAATTAAATGTGAAAAATAGATTATAAATGTAATATACAAATGAGATTTGTTAATGTAAACTGTAAAGGTGATTATAATTTTGGAATAGAATTCCAAAGAAACATTTGAAATTGAATGAGATAAAATTCCAGAGAATGTTTGAATATAGATTTAAAGGAATTGCAATTTGGAATTTTTGGAAAAAATTAAATTCCTTTGGGTTGGGAAAAAAAGAGCTTCCAAAAGGTTTAGAGGAATAATGGTATTATTTTGCAAATATTTTTGTGTTGAAATTGAAATATGGGGAGATTTGGATTTAAAAATATCTGAAAGGGATTTTAAAGAGATAAAAGCATTTAATTCTCTTTCGATCGCTGGAAAATAATTTTGGTGATGACTGCAGCATCATCGAAGTTCATTTTTGAGTTCTAGAAGAGAAAGTGCTACCAAGTTGTTTTAAATTGGAATTGTTTGCGAACTGGGTTTGGTTTTGAAATTCAAAGGAATAATTGAATTTGCAACAGAATTTTGGATATAGTTGAATTCTAAGGGTGATATTGAAATTTTGGAAAATTGTTTAACTCTGGAATTTTGTTTAAAATGTTTATGGAATAATAAAATATATTGGCTAAATAAAGGTATAATTCCGAGTTAAAAAGTAAAATGTGAATGAGATTGATTGTAAATAGATGAAATATGAATATAAATAAGTTGTGACTTATAAAGTTTGGAAGTAAAATAAATAGGCCAAATAAAATTGTTTGTAATGATAATGAATATAATCCAAAATTTAAAATATAAAATGGATTGAACTCCAGTAAAATAGTTAAAGTGATTTCTAAAATAAAAACCAAATATTGGGCAAAATTTTAAATAGACTACTTGATTAATTAATGGAACATGGAAATGGAACTCAAATCGGTTAATAAAAATTTGATTTGTGAATAAATGATAGCATTTGGAAGTGAAGCTTGAGTTATTAATAGAAATTTAACTTGAAATCGTAAGAGGATTAAATTTGAGTTGAAATTGAATGGAATTGAATTAACATAAAAATGATTTATATTGCAAATAAAAATCTAAGTAGAGATAATTTGGAAATGGCCTTGTTATAAAATAAGAGGAATTCAGAAATAAATTATTGAATGTGAATTAGAATTCATATCGATTCAATGAAATATACTAATTTAATTTAAACAATTGGAGCTGGTAATGAACTCAAGCTAAACAAAATAGAGTTGAAATAGTGATAGTTGAGTGGTAAATAAAATTCAAGTGAATAAAATTAAAATTGAAATGATTACAAATGAATTAGAATGGTAGAAATTGATTATTAATTGAGTTGAATATAAGCTTGTTTGGATTATAAATAAACTGAATGTAAGAAATTGGATTGTAAACCATTGGGATTGAATGAAATGGCATCAAAATTGATTGGTAATTGAAATCAATTAAGGATTTAAATTGGAAAGTGCTTATAAAATATATATATAACTTTAGTTTTAAAGTTGAAATAACTTGACGAAAAAAAAAAAACTTAAGTAATATTTGAATAAAAGTTTGATTTAAGTAACATTGTGAGATGGTTGTGTCGAGTTTTATGAAATGGATTGAAATAAAACTTGTTTGGTAATTGAATTTAGTAATTGAGTTAATTAACGTAAGTGATATTAATGAGAATTTGACTTTGGAATAAAATGGAAGTTAGATTGCTTTTGAAATTAATTCAATATAAATGATTTTGCTTGGACTTAAAATGAATTTAAGTTAAGTAAGAGAGTTGTGAAATCATTTAATTTGAACAGGATGGTTTGAATATTGATTGGAAGCTTTCAAAATAAGTGTCGAAGTATTTCATATGTGCTTATGGAAATATATAATATGCACTGTTTATAAAATCCATGTTTTAGTTATTTATAATAAAGTGAAATGTTAATAAACTTGTATATTTGACACTGACATGTTTAAATTGAGTAAGTACAGGTTTTTGGAAGTCGTTTGACTGGTTTTGACTGCGGTATTTGCTTAAATAAATAGCTGCTTGCTTAAAATGCTTAATAAGGTACGCCTACGCAATACAAATAGGAAATATGAACTGTTTTTCTGTTTTTCGACCGTGTGGGTCGATGTATATATATTTATATCTCTTGTCAAATTGCAAAAGCTCCTCCGTACAAAGGAAACTCTGCCAAAAAAATTCGAAAATTTTGGGAGTTAGAAAATTTTTAATTTTTTTTGAAATTGTCGTTAACGACAGATGATTTAAGTTTGCAAAGCAAATAGAATTTGACACTGAATATTGAAATCTATTTTAACCGTGAATGTAAAGTAAGTGGAATCGAAGGGACTAATGAAAGTAAAGTTTGCAAATAAACATTTAGTGTGAGATTTAAATTAATTAGTAAGTGAAACTAATTCGATATTCAAAGTGGAAGTCAAATTGAATTTAAGTAGAATTGTAAGGGCAAAGTGAATGGTAATAGATATAAACTCCAATAGTGAAGTGAAAACAAATTTATGAAAGAAGTGTATAAAATAATTATATTAAACCTAAAAAATTGAATGGTGGGATTCTTAAGAAAATTGGTATTGAGGAAAATTATTCCAAGTGAATAATGGAATGGAAAATTTAACTGAAGTTGTGACAAGGGAAAGTGAGAATAAGTGAACAACAATCAAAATAAATGAGAATAAAAAGGAAATTGTTATAGTTGATAATCAATTGGGACAAATACGTAGGATGTACGTATATTATTTTATTCGCATAGCTTTGATCTAGATTCGAGCACAGAATTTCGAGATAATTTTATCGATCCAATTTAGGATTTTTCACTCGATTTTCGACGGCGAACCCTGGACATGGATTTTGATTGATACTGGAAATTCTCTATCATAGTTATGAATATACAAGAAGAACGACGGTTTCTAATCAAGAAACCAGATCTGAGTCCGTACGAGGAAATCGGGTGGACGATACTAGTTCGGAGGTGAAATTGTGTGATCGAGTAGGCGATCGGATTTGGTATTGCGTACGGATGATATACGTACATCGTACGGGTTTAAGTAAAACAAATATTGAAATGTGTAAAAGAAGTCAATGAAATGTTTTTGAATGTTGTGATTATATATTATTGCTAAACAGGATATGTAGGTATGAATAAGGGAAAGGAAAATTGGTTTTAGTTTTAGAAGATAAATTTGAGTTGCCCGACTAAAAAGGTATGTGTTTAAATTTCTGTGAAATTTGATTGGGTTTTTGGATCTAGCCACTTGGCTTTTTGTTTTCTTTTTGGATTTGGGAGGCCGTAGAGCCATTTTGTAGTTGTACCGAGCTAGCCACGCAAAGGAGACGCTGGCGAAATTTTTTGGAAATTTAGAGAGTTAGAAATTTTTTTAGAAAATTCTGTTGATTTTAAATTTGATTAAAAATTGAAATTTGAATGATTGAGTAAGTAATATTGTTTGAAACTATGGGAAAGTTGGGGAAGTAAGTAAGTATGGTAATGTGTCTTTATAAATGATAATTGGTAGGATGTTGAATTGTTTGGTTTTGGGGATAAATAAATGGGTATTGGACCATTCTTCCTCACTAGTAATTTCGGGGACGAAATTCTTTTAAGGGGGAGGAATGTGACGACCCGGAATTTTTAAAGCTTTTAAAATCAGAATATTTAATTGACTTAAATATTCAATGAAATAATTTCAACTTGAATTATATCACTATTAATTGTTAATTAAATTATTGAATTAAATAATTTAAAATCGGGTAAAATATGAAATCTGGGATTTTAAACCTGTTAAAAATAATTTGAAGGCTTGTAAAATTTATATTGATAACACTGAAAATAATAGAAGTTGTAAAATTGAAATTACCAGTGGTTTGTTCAGTTTTAAAATTTTATTGTTTAAATTGAATTTAAAAATAGTCTTTCCGGACACAGTCTCGGAATTCGACGAAACCAGTTCCATTGGGTCCGTAATATTGAATTATTACCGGATTTCAAATTTCGTAGCTTTCGGAATTAACGTGAGAGCGTACGATATATAAACGCATTGGAATTTATACCGAGACAAAATTTAATTTAAATAAAACATACTTATTTTCTTTAACCCGACCATACTTACAACCAGTCGCCTATTTTCCTCCTTCGTACCCCCTTCTACCTTTTTCTTTCCCCTTCTCAATATTGTCGTTCGAACATTGTAAAAAAAATGGCCTCCTCAATTGAATCCATTCAATCGTTCAAGCATAATACTCGTACACAATCAAAATCGAGTTCGCGGCTGTCAATAGGGTCGTAGTGCCCAGGGTTTTGGAGTGTCGAACTTCGGTTCAGTCGCGAGGCGTGCTGTTGGTGGGGGAAGCCGAGGCGTGGGGCTGAGTTGTCGTAGGAAGTTAGCCGAGGTCGAGTCTTCAATTGATGGTGAATCAGTGTCGAGGTGGAAGGCACGAGCTGGGGAGTTTTCGAAGTTGCGATTTGGGAGTTTTCATGCTCGTTGTTCGGTTAGGCGTCGCGATGCTGGGTACGGCAAGGGAGCGAGGTATAGCTAACTTCATCTGCCTTTAATTTAATTTAATTTAATGTGTATATAGATTAGAAAAATTAGAACAGACGAAAGATATATATATTGTTAAAATAGAATTTTCTTTACAGTAGAATATATGGAACAATTCTATTTTAATTTAATATATATATACAAAACCTTGGGAAAAACAGAAAATTTATTTATAGAGATAAAGCTGGAAAAGAAATAGTAATTTTAAATGTTGAAGAATTTCTATAAGAAATTAGGTTTGGAATTTGGTTTCTATAATTATAGTTCCAAATAAATAAACAAATATACATATACCTATTTTAACCTGCTAGTTATTTTAAATAATGGATTTGGGGGAAAGAAACGTTTAACTAGCATCTTAATTATCTTGGTTAATAAAAGATCTTTAAAAAGGAAATTTAGTTTACAATTTAAATTGTTTTTTTAAATTAAATCATTAGTTAAGTAATTTTTAAAATGGGATAAATTGTTCGATTAGTGCAAATATTAATAAATCGTATAAATGTTATTCAAGGTCAATAATCATGAAGAAAACAAGCCGGTTTGGATTGGAATGCAACTAAACTCAAGGTGAGTTAATCTCACTCAGTTAATTTAATTTTAAATTTAAATCATTAAATTTAAATAATTGTTTGAATGGTTGAGATTGATTGATGTGCTATGGTATGTTAATTGTGGAATTGACATATTATATTGTGCTAACATCTGTGGATGCAGGGAAAGCAGGTTGGAGGGATCCAACTGGACCCCTCAACATTTATTATTTATATTCTCTGTTGTGATTACTTGATATTCTATGTTGAATATATCGGAATATTGAATGATATGATTTCGTTGGATATATATATTGGGTATAATGAATTACCAAAAATATATAAATTGAATTTGGGAAAGAAAATAAAGGAAGTAAATTTTGTAAACGAAATAATCTTAGAAAATTTAATAAATTAAGAATGAATTGAGAAAGAAATGGAAGTATGTTAAATACTAATAAATAACTTCGAATATGGAAAGAAAAGGGTTGAATAAACAGTAATTAATGAATTGTAGAATTATGTGATATTAATTTAAATGGATAAAGAATTATTTTAAACTTAAAGTTTTAAATTTATTTAAAGGAATAAGAAGTAAATTTAAAAATCTAAATTAGTATTTCAATTAAAAGTATTTTAAATCATACTTAAGGAATAAAATCTGAAATTAAAAGATTTTGAATAAATGAAGTAAATTGGAAATCAATTTGGAAATTGATTTAAGTGTTTGAAATTGGATATTTGGAAGAATAAATTCAAGGTGGGAATTTATTAAAGGAATGAGAAAATTTGTTTAAAAATAAATAGTGATTTACTTTTAAAGGATGTGAATAGAAGTATATTTCTCTGGATAGCCAAGTACGTTTTCAAAATAAGTTTTTAAAATAAAATAAAGGTTTTAATGTTGTTTTACAAAATATGTTCATGGAAATTTATTACTTCTAAATGTTTAAATTCTAAAGGAAATATTTATTCAAATCTATTACCGTAGTAATAATTTGTAAAGAGTGACTTAGTAATTCTGTTTTAAAGGTGAAAACCTAGTTTATATTTATAAAGTAACCTTATTTTCAAATATTCATATAGTATATATTTTTAATCAATTATTGAAGTAGTTTTAATTTAAATATTTTAAAGAAAATTCTAAAATAAGTAATCTGTTAATCTATTATCGTAATAATTATTTAAAGAATGATTTGGTATTTTTTTTTTAAAAGAAAATCTAATGTATAGTTATAAGGTAACCTTATTTTAGTTATTTCTAGAGTATTATTTTAAATTAAGTACTAGAGTAATTTTTCTATATTAAATGTTAGATATATTTTTCAATAAAGTGTTTTTTTAATTATTTTAAAAATCTAAGGTTTTGTGCTTGGTGATCCCAGTGGAAATAGAAATACTTGGAATTAATTCTGAGAAAGGCAGATAGTTTTGGAAAACTGTTTCAAAGGAATTTGAAAGGTGAAATATATCTTGTGAAGATATTTTGAGATAAATAAATAATTTGGGAAATTATTTATTGGGTGATGGATGTTATGAACATCAATTGATAGTTAAATAATCGACTATCAATATTGGCCAAATGCGTTGATCGTTTCGAAGAGACTGGGATCGAGATTTATTTCTCGAAAACCACTTCGTTCTGGTTTGTACGTTTCGGGGAAAACGATTTTGGATTCGAAGATGGAGTAGTGAAGTGCAAGGGCTTGTTGCTACTAATCCTGAGGATATTTCCAAAATGGATGTAGTAGGAATAATGCATTCGGTTCCGTTCGGACCCGGGACGGACTTGTATGGATGAATGCTTGCGAAACATCGTCAGGTGGACGATGGGCATTCTAAGGGATATGTTCTAAATGGTAACGCTTAGCCTCAAGCCTCATCAAATGGGAATGACTGAAAATCAGGGGTTATGCAGCAAGGCTAGGTGGGTAGCACCCAAGCAGGGTGAGGTCATCCCTGTTTAGATGTCCCTTTTTATTTCGGCTTAGTGGACGGTTGTTGATCCCAACCGCGGGGTTATCTCACTCAGGATTATCCAGTAAGGGGTAGTCCCGGCCTTTTGTTGCAGGGGAGCAGGCGTACTCCTCGGTACGGTGATCTAGGCCCCGTACTGTGACAGGTGGTACCCCAGTGCCTAGTCATTGGTTGGAAATCCATTCTCCCTACGTGCCTTGTACGAGTTTTGTTTGTATTACCCACTCTGTGGCTAGTAGCTGGAATTTAATAATGTAACAATTTCGGCTATTTTATAAGTATTTGTATATAGACACTATTATAATATCAGAGGATTTCTATAAAAATGATTTAGCTATCGTAAGGTAAAAACCCGACATATTTATTTGTGGCGTGGTCTTACGAGATGCTTTTGTTTTCAAAGGATTTTTGAAACTTTAATAATCAATTGGTTGTGATTTTCTCACGCTGGTATTCCAGACTGACTCGGGTGCTATTTAACTGTAATGCTCGGGTAAGACCGAGTATTATAGGATACAGGATGTGATGCTGTGGAGCTCAGGAGACGAGCTGGATGACGATACGTACTTTCGTACTTGTTTTTTTTATATTCCGCTGTGTGGATTAGTTGTATATCCAGATGTATGTTATTGATGTTGAGCTGTGATTGATGTAATCTGATGATGTAATATATAAACAGAGATATTTGATTTTTGAGTAAGGATCATTTATTTTCTATTATATTTATTTCCGCTGCGATGGTTAGGTTCCGTTGTTGTTTTCTATTTTTCTTCTTCTACCTCTTCTTCTTTAACCCAAATGGTTCGTATTTCTGTACAACTTGAGTTGATTGTTGTAGAATAGTGTTGACTCAAGGGGTACGAATTTGCGGTTCGTTACATAAAGACTAATGGAAATCTCGGTTCTCCATTGTACTCTCATATCTCGCAAGCCAAAGCTGCGCACTTGACCTAAAGCCACAAGTCTAGGGTATACAGGTCCCTTCATTTATCTATAGGCGTCCCTACTTACAATACACCTGCTTTAAGTGCAACAGAAAAACACTCCGAGCATCAATGAATCGTTGGCACATATATCTGAGCCTTCCTTTGCTCCACTTGGATACCTAGCCCTTCTTGCTTAATCTAGTTTCCATTATTCATGAGGAACCCTTTCACATTCCTTAATGCTACGGCCCACCCCCTTTGCGAGCCACCATCTTTGGAACCTGCTCTCAACACAAGCCAACATCTGAAGATCATAGCTTTTTATCGTGTTGTTATTCATTATCTGACTTGATATGAATGAGCCAACACCTCCAGCATGATCTTAAGGACCTCTACTTCACCTTTTGAAAGTTTCATTCCACTTGGACTTATCCCTAAAGGTCGGCACTGACCTCTAAACTCGGCCCCGATCTCTCCACTTAGCCAATTCATGGCTAAATTTCCTTCCACTCCTTCCTTGCTTCTAACACTCCTTGCCCAGATGCTTTGATCCCAACTTCTTACAGAAATCAAGTAGTCATAGAGCAAGTACTCTCTTTAAAGCTCCCTACTTTATATTCTATAAACAAGTCATCATAGCCTCCAACACTTGGCTAATCACCTATCTATTACCTTATGCAGCCTCTATTAGCAACACTCTTGCTTCCCCAAAATCCATCGACTTATTGGATCAACTCATAGAACTTGATACCGACTTCTCACGTCGATGCCGACTTTTATGCTTAGATAATCTGGCCTGTAACTGACTCCCAAGCTCTTTTCATACTCCAAAGCTTCTCCTCTAAGTTTCATCCAATTCTGACCAACTTTGCCATTAATTTGCTTAATTCTCTAACCTAATTTTCTTTATAATCACAGCACTAACAAATAATATCAATTCATATCATCAAACATGGAATAAAAAGCAATTTCATCCAATCAAACATGCAATAAATCAAAATAAGACAAAAAAAAATTAATGTCTAACATAGATCTACATATAGCATGAATATATAAGCATGAGCAAGGGTTATTTCTAATCAATTTAAATTATATTCATAGTTTAACATGTAATTAAAGCTGAAAAATGTTTTATGACCAAAAATCAAATTAAAACAAGTTAAATCCTATGATTTTGCCATTTAAACATGCATAATATAGTGAAAAGGCATAAACTACTCGTCAATTACCAAATTCAACCACTATGAATGTAAATCCAATCCGAACAGTATTGGAATGCACTTCAAATCAAGCAAAACAATTTATCTTATAGTTGACGATCTTGTCTGTAATCCACAATTTTATTTGATTTTGAGGGCATTTTGGGTGATATTGGATGAAATTAGGATGGATCTAGGGCTAATTAGAGTTAGACCTAATTTAGAGTAAGAGGGAAAAATTTCAACTTGACTCTTTAGCCCTCTACTTACAGTATTTTCTAGTTAGACTAATAGAACAATTAATGACCTTTACAAATTACACACTAATTCTAGCCAACAGCTCTAAAACATAAATCATGCATAACTTTCTAATCGTAAGTCCATTTTTCTTATTATGACCAATCTATGGAATGGGAAATCATCATCCTATAGTAATAGAACTAGTTGGGACTCTAATTCGACTCCTATCAAAAGTTATAGCCCGAACAAGATTTCTAGGATCAAAATGGTCACATTGAAATTCAGGAAAAATCATAATTTTGTAAAATGTCCTTAAGGGTCATATCCTAAAAAATATAACCTCGTACGAATAAAATAAAAATACTTTATAATCCTCTGATACGTAAAATACGGGTCATTATATAAAATATAAATCTTATGCATATGAGGAAAATAGAAGGTAATTATGGAAAAGGATTAATTATACATGTTCGTATGAACGTAGTACTTTTAGAAAATCACTAGATCTAAACTATTTTGAGATGACTTCCAAATTGGTTGGTACAGGTTTGTTTTACATGTTGTGTGTATGTAAGATGAATCCTATATTAGTTGTAAGTATGTTTGTTTTGGTGTATGAATGGTTATAAGCGTTCATCAAAGCAAATTAGAGGTGATGAACGATTCGATGGTCGAGGATCTTTGGGTAAAAAGATTAGCAATATGCACTCTATTTTGATACAAAAAGTATGGATGATCCATAAACGTACTACTAGACTTCAATGGATCGGCTCTAGGGTGTTTTGTGTTGTATCAATGCATAAGGGATGCATCTAGGTCGAATTTTTGAGTGTAACGATGGAACTATTGTGAATGATAGAGCATTAGAAATGCAATAGGATTATGATATAGCTATTGTGGTCCGGTGGTAGTTGTCCAGTGGTTGGCTTCGGGCTGTAGATGAAGCGACACAAGGATGGGTTTGGGTCAGTAAGTTCATTAATGGAAGAGTAGACAACAAATGATGTCCAGTAATTACTTCGATCTGGGGTTGGAAAGCCCCTGATAAGGTAAAGAGCCAGACAGGTTTTTGTGTTTGGCGTTGGTACTTTGGTTCGGTGCTAGCACTACATTGATCTGATCTTAGAGAATGTCGAGCAGAGCTTGGGAATGGGGATGTACCTGTTGGCTTCGAGTTTAGCATTGGTGTGTTTCGGGGGTTGACCTTGGTTTTTGTAGAGATCTTGGATCGAAATAGAGCAACGTGGGATGATTCGAGAAGATCTTTAGAGTAATTAGCAACCACTGAAGTGTGACGACTTCGATGACTTAATCTGGTGAGTGATATTGGCATCTAGTGATAGACCAAGCGAAAAAGTTCTATATGATATATTGCGGAGAGGAATGAGATCTGGTTTAACTATCGGTGCATGTGCTAAGTGATTGATGGTTAACTTTGAGGTTGTGATGCTCATTTTAGGACATGATAGTTTGTGTGTACCCCAAGTAGTATATTTGTACCTGTAATTTTAGAATTTATGTGTGTCCAGTCCCAAAGTAGTCTGTCTGTAACCTCATGTTGAATGTTTGTGTGGGTTCATTTTCTTACCATCTGTGTGGGCATGAGTTGAGCGTTCATGACATTGAGTAGTCGCTGACTATCTATGTAGGTCATAAGAGTTATCGTATATCCAATGACACTTGAGTGAGAGATGAAAGGTTATGTATTGTTTGCCATGTTTCTTTATGCATGATGTGGATGTCATATTGTTGTATTATACCCTTATACCCCACATTTTACTTGGTGTTGTACTATCATATGTGATATTAGTTTAGCATATATCGTGTTTATGAGTTAACTTGTTGGATGCAGGGGTTGGTCAAATATGATTCTCCATACCCTCCATCTTATATACTATATCGACTTTGATAGTATTTTGAGACTGTTTATCGCTCATAATAGACTGTTGTCTAACTTGAAGTTTTATGCTTTGCTTCTTATTATATCGGGTACTCTTAAATTAGTAGAATGGATGGCAGGTTTGATATAGCACGTGGCGTTGTACGGATGGACTATCAGTGGGTCACGCTTTAATGTATACACCCACTCTTTAATGTATACCATACTTTTGGAGCTTTTACAATTTCTACTGTGTGACATGTGGGGCCTTGATATTGTTTGACTTATTTTATTAAAAATAGTTTATCATTTGAGTTCAATTATGAGTTGCATAAACTCTATTGCCATATTGTATAACTGTATGAACCTATGCAATGTGAACTTGTGGTTCATTTAGTTATTACTGTCTCGCCTGTTTTATGTACGTGATTAATATTAGATCTTATCCTTGCACTGTGAGATATATGACAGGTTATTTATCCTTTTAGTTACTTTAAAGCCTTGACAATTGTCCTACATCGTCAGGGCACCGTTATAGTGCATTATATAGTTATATTGGGTGCTGGAGGTGTACAGCAGTTGTCATATTAGGTAAGAGCTTAGGTTGGGTAGTTAACCTAAGGGATATCAGGATCCATTAAAGATAGATCATGAATTATCACTCTAGAATAGTTCAAGAATATACGAGAGAGCGTACTTGTTATATATTTTGATTTTCAAAACTATATCTTAGTATATATATAGTATATAAGTCGTATTTCACACAGAAATACCATTGATTCAGTCTTTCTTTGTGAGAGACTAACCATTCTTATTAGAGATTAAGAATGAGCCAACATACAAGAAATACTGCTAGGAAATCCATCTTTAAAATTGAGGAATGTGCAGGTTCGTGGGTTACTAACACCGATTTAGAGAACTAGTTCACTGGGATGGTGCAAAACATGGTTCCAAAAGACTAAGTTGCGCCTAGTGTTAATGATGCTCAGATGCAAACCTCGGGAGCTAACTTTGCTAAGCTGCATAAAGACTATGAGGTAGGTCGTTCCCTGGAATGGATACTTGCGAGAGGATCTTTGGTTACTTGATTTGTATGATGCTATAAGGCAAAAGATAGCCTTTAGATAACTCCAGGGACTAGCTATGAATTAGGGAAATGTCCTTAGAGTTGCGATTCAAAAGGATTAATTTACTTGAGTTCAATTCAAAGTTCGCTTTGAAGAGAAATTTATCCCAACTGCTCAAAAGTGCGATCTATTAAGGAAGATTGCCGACTCAAAGAAAGGCGATATGTTCGTATCGGAGTATGTAGCTGAATTTAATGTTCTAGCAAAGTACGATATTTCCTTCATTGATACATTTTTGGAATGGAAATTTTATCATTGGGTTAAACGATCATCTTTTGGAAATGATTGATTGGTAATATTGACGAGAGCTCCGAGGAGTTGCTTGAGAAGGCTTTACAACATAAGAGCCTATACATAGTGCATAAGGACATTTCCAAACAAACTAAGTAAGGGTAAACGATGAAGGCATATTCACCAAATGATTTCTCGATTTCACCAAATGCTTCATCTACGATAGAGAAGGGAAAGAGACATTACTATCTAAGGTATGTCGTCCATTTATGATGACCCAACATATTTAATTTGACACCGAGGCTTCACATTTCTTCATATCTGTGATTTGGTTAATAGATTGAGATGGAAACCCGAGATATTTGACCGATCTTTGATTATGATGAACCATGTTAGGGACTTAGCTAGCCTATACTTGGTTTGTCGAGACCTAGTGTTATCGAGTCATGGATGTTTTTTTTCCGTGACGGCTTTATTTTGGGTTTCGCTAATGGGACTAAACTGGCTGAAGAGGTATGGAGTAGTGGAAGACTATGAGAGACTATCGGCGATGATAGGACATACGATGGATGGAGATTGGGGTTAGGCTGGCTACTTGGCGATGAGGTTGTAGTTAGCTTTATATTTTCGCTCGAGATCCCACTTGACGAATTATCACCTTTGCCTATAGTTAGAGCCGACTGCATTACACCACATAGAAAGAGAGTTTCGTATCAATCTAGTCAAAGATGTTAGACTAATAGTTATGCCCATATGGTGCTCAAAGAGTAGAGGGAACTAATGGTGCAAGTGGATGACCCATCGAGGTAATAATTCATTCGTAGGAGCGTAGTAGAGTGCACGTGTGTGTTCGCCACTATTATGGAAGGCTCCTTGAGATTGTATGTTGATTACGATGAGATGAATAAGGTGATGAAGAATAACATGTATTTACTCCCATTTGATGACTTATTCGATCAACTCCACGGTGATAGGGTGTTCTTTTAGTTGGATCTTATGACGAGGTTTCATCAACTGAGAGTGGCAAGTGAAAGTGTAGCGACTGCAGCATTTCGTGTGCCTCCAAGATTTTACTTATGATTGGTTCATACTTGTGTTCATTGACGTTATTCTCATTTACTCACGGACTGAAAAGGAACACAAGGCACAAGGCACAAGGCACAAAGCACAAGGCACACAAGTTCATACTTGTGTTCATTGATGTTATTCTCATTTACTCATGGATTGAAAAGGAACACAAGGAACAACCAAGGATTATGATTTAGTTGTTTGGGAAACACCAACTGATGGCAGAGTTATTCAAAATGTCACTTCTAGAGGTGGAAAGTGAGATACTTGGATCACGCTATTTCCAACCAGGGTATTGCTATAGATCCTATAAAGGTTGGAATAGTCCAAGATTAGGACATACTCAAGAATTAAGACGACCCGACTTCCTATCTCCAGAAAGTCGCATCATCTATGAAGAAAGAAAGGGATAGAAAAAGAAAAGAAAGAGAAAGAAGAAAGACAACAACATCAGAGAACTCACAGCGGAACGAATAAAATATAATATATCACATAAAATATTACATAGTATCATATTACATCAGAGTACACAACTTATAAAACACATATTAGACAGTTATAAACATCTGTCTAACTATACAACTCAAGTACAATAGATACAGATACAACAAATACAGCGAAAACATAATATCTACACGTTGAAGCTTCCTGCTCCATATCTCCTCCAGAATTCGTCAAGCAAACCTGAAACACTTGACTACTCAAACATTATATGAGAATCCAAGAGTTTAATAAAACAGAAAATAAACACTCGGGTCAGACAGGGGTCTGGTGTGAGTAAACAGGTTAAAGTTACTTAACCTTAGAAAACCTTTGGAAAGAAAAGGTATCACGTAAGACTTCCCACACATAAACATGGAAAAGTTTTTACCTTACGCTAACCAAAACATTTGATAGGAAATTCAGTGATATTATAGTAGTGTCTAGGGTTTTCAAGTAAATAAGAAATAGCCGAAATTGTTGCATGATTAAATTCCAGCTACTAGCCACAAAAGTTGGTAATACAAACAAAACCGTAGAGTCTCGTAGGAAGAATGGGTTTCCATCAATGGCAGGGCTACTAGGGTACCGCCCGTCATAGTACGTGGCCTAGATCAACGTACCGAGGAGCCACCCTAACTACCCTGCGACACAAGGTCGGAACTGTTTCTTACTGAACAGTCCCGAACAAGACATCCCCACAGTTGTCCGCGACCCAACTGCCCACACAGCCGAATAAAAAGGGACTTCTAGACAGAGGTAAATCTCGCCCTCCGGTGGGAGCTACCCACGAAGCCTTGCTGCACCTCCCATGTTTTAGTCATTCCCGGTTGATGAGGCTTGAGGCTGCGATTACCTTTATAGAACACATCTATCTTAGAATGATCATCGTCCACCTGACCATGTTCTGAAAGTATTCAATCCATACAAGTTCATTCCAGATTCGAACGAAACCAAAGGCACTATCTCGTTGCACTCATTTTGGAATCACCCTCAGAGTCAACGACCATAGCCCTTGCACTCTAAATCACCATCTCGAATCTATAAGTACTATTCCGTCAAACTCATTAAGGAATCACCCACAGAGTTATATTGACGTATAGTTCTTACACTTCGAGTCTTCACAAAGCTCCACTTGGACTCACGACCTAACGTTTAATTTGGAATCGATGTAGTTTTCGGATTCCAAATATGGAAACCCGATCCCGGTCTCACCGAAACCAAACGCCATTTTAATGTCCAAGTTGTACTTAAGGGTTTTAAACAGTTAAACTTATATTCAGGATGATATAAACAGATAGATGAATCATATTATCACAATAGATAATTCATAACAACATTCATCTTCACAAAGCAGCATATCATAGATACCCAAATCATCCAGTATCAATTAATTACCCAACATCATCATCCAATATCAACCATCCAATATCCATCAATCATCCAACATCGACCAATCAATAACAATCAATCATCCATCAACAGAATTGATCAACTGTAAATCAATTGGATTAACCTTAAATCCTTCTTCATTTATTTATTTCAAATAAATAAATTGATCATCTCTAATGATCTTCCTTAATTAATCTCCCTTGATTAATTATCTTAATTACATTCAAGTAATTGTCCTTAACCATATTCTGTAATTAATCTTTAATTACTATCATTAATTACAATAATTAACGATTCTTCATTTACTTCCATTATTAATCAATCATAATTAATTACATTAAACCTTAATTAATTACAATTAATTAATCACACTTAAATTAATCACCTATATTAATCAACCATGATTAATATCATTAATTATATTAATTAATGATCCCCATTAACTAATAATTCTCTTTAATTAAATAATTAACTTGTAATTAATCAACTAATTAACCATAATCAGTAATTAACAACTTGTAATTACTTATCTTAATTAATTAACTTCTTAATTAATTATATTAAACCCTTTGATTAATTAATCTAATTAATTAATCTTTAATTACTTCATTAAGTAATTATTAAACAATTAAATTATTGAATAAATCCTTAATTAATTACTTTATTAATTAATTACACTTTAATTAATTACACGTAGTAATTAATCTTTAATTAAACACATTCTATTAATTAATTAATCTTATTAACTAATTAACTAAAATAATTAAGTAATTAACTCTTAATTACTTACAAAAGTAATTATTTCTAATTACCTTTATTAATCAATCTTGATTACTTCCTTAGTTAGTTACTTAACAAATAATTAATTTCATCTTTAAATAATTCTTAATTCTTTAATTAATTAATTACTTAATAATTAATTAACTAACTTCAACAATTATATTAATCAATTCTTTAATTGATATCATCAGGTGATTGACTAATAATCACTTCCATTAAAATATTCCATGAGTAATTACCATTAATTACTTCCATAATTAATTTCTTCCATTCTTAATTACATTCGAAAATTAACCATTGATTACTTCATTAAGTAATTACACTTAATTAATCCATAATTAAGTGATTATTTAAAATTAGATAATTAATTAACTAATTACTTAAAATTAATTAAACAGTTAATTAATTTACTTCTAATATTAAAGAAAATCTTTAATAAATTAAGAAAACCATAAATATTAATCAAACTTAACTATTAACAAACCATATTAAATAAGTATTTTTAAGTTAATTATCCAAATAATTTAACCTTATTTATTTCCATAAATAAATTATTTGAATTATTTAAATCTTATTAGTTCAAAGACAAATTATTAAACTTGGTTTACAAAATCATAATAATAATCTTACTTGGAGATAAAGAATTTATAAATTATTTACAAATTTAAAACACTTTAAATTATCAAGTTTTAAACTAATTCATTTTCAATATAAATTGAAAATTTGTTATTAAAACATTACTTCAAACTTTAACTTAAATCTTTGATTTAATAATTAAATTCAAGTTCTCTTTTAAATTTGAATTTTAAAACTTAATTAAGATAATTACTTTAAAATCAAACATCTTAAAACATTTTTAAATTTGAAATATAAATTAAATCTTCACTTTTAAATGTTTGTTTTACTTTCGTTTTGAAAATAACAAGTTATATTTCATTACCTTCATAAACTTGTTCTTATAGTTTTCACTTGATTTATACTAATTTTATTCAACAAGCAATACCAGCATTACACTACAGAACCCAGTTACGAAAATCCCGAGACCGAACGCAGAAACTCCTGTGTCATCCTCGAAGCAAACCCCACTCCACCATCTTCGAGTCGCCCCCGAAACACACACGAACTTCCCTCTGAGTTTCAATCATCTCCCCCATCTCGAAAATTTCCAGACCCAAAACTGTGCACACACTATACTCGTGCACGTGCCCAAGAAACTCCGGCTACCGACGATCAACGCGACGACCTACTTCGATCATAAAATCTCTTGCGAGAACCACCCTAAACCCAGATCGAAGAATAAGCAATCGAATCGAAATTTCACTCTCGAGCACGAAAACTGCAGGAAGAACGACCACCAAAAACCCTCAACGCCGATCACTTCCTCACCCTTGACCATCGCCAACCCCACCACTGAGTCGCCACACCCAAGCAAAACGTCCACCCCAAAAACGAACGAGCTCGATTCATCATACTTGACGCAACGCCACGCCATTCAAGCCGAAAACCAACTGCAAGCTTAAACCCTTTTTTCTTCAATTCCCATCAATTTATTCATTGGAAAAAATCAAAAGTATTTTTCCCTTAATCTATAACATACATGCTAGCTACGATCCAAGAATCAACTCAAATTATCAAGTAAAACATCCACAGTTCATCAAAATCCCTAAATCATTCAAACCAAAAATTCAACTTAAATACACAATTAAAAATTATGATACCAACTCTAAAAATCATGACTTTCCTATTGTAATTCGATTATAAATTCAAAACTAGAAATTAAAATCACAAATTTTTGCCCAAATTTGATTTTCTATTGTAAATTTGAAAAATATGAATAACTAATTCATTTAAAACCCTATAAATATTTTTAGATGATAATTCACTTGATTACAAACAACTTTCATTTACAAATCACAGTCCAATTTGTATTCAAAATCAAGTTATTGAGATTATTGAAGGATTTGGACTGTTTTTAAATAACACTGTAACAATTCTAATTTTTTACAGGCAATTCAATTTTTTTTATAGACATACATGCAGGTAAACAAATATACATCATCAAAATCAAATTCATTTGCATGCAACATTAAATCAAAGATTAAATCAAAACTGTTTTTAAAATATAATTTACTCACCTCTTCATTTTGCAGAAAACAGGTTAAACTTCCAAGGCCTTTGAATAAAAATCTGAAAAAGCTTGAATGCATGCCTTCAATTTTGATGTTTTAAAACTTGCTGATGAACTGAATCCTTATGCATGTTGTTGAACATTCCTTAGAAATGCAGATTGAAATTGAACTTCATTTATATTTGCAGTTTTGTAGATTGATGTTGCAGGTTTGAAGTACTTCCATTTTAATTTGCATATTTGATTTGAATTCTTACATTATAGGTTTTGATTTCAGATTTTGATTTTAAATTCAGGTTTGAAAAGAATTCTCTGGTTTTGCCATAATTTTTTGAAAGAAGAAAAACAAAGAAAAATGTAAATGTTATGTTTATTAAAAAGAATGAAGACACTTGTTTACATAAACTTACATTTGTCACATGCATTACTTAATTGCCTAACAAGTGTTTATGAGATGTCCTAATGTATTAACACATGTTTTTTTGTATTTTAATTAAATTTTTACTTAGTTTAATATGTAAATAAAACTTGCTTTCTTAAGTTACTAAATAAATATTTACATAAGTATATAAGTTTACTTTTTAAAAAAAAATATTCTAAAACATTATTATTTATACACTTATAACCATTTTATATTAAGCATTTTAAAAGAAACAAAACAAAGCTTGTTTAAATTCTTTTTAAACTATCATATTTAAAATAAATAACAAACTTATATTTTAAAACAAATGAACAAATCTTTAAATTAACTTTTGAAAACAATTGAATAAATCTTATATTTACTTTTGAAAAATATTAATTAAAATAAAGTTTTAAATTATAATACCAAACATATATAAATTATTAATAGATTAAGTTGAATTTCAAAACAACATCAAATTATAACATATACTTACATATATTACAATTTGAAAATTCATCTTTTATTTAAAACACAAGATCTTCTATTCACAATATATATCAGATATATATATAGTATGTATAGAATAAAATTTCATTAGCTTTGAAAAATAAATCTTATCAATATTTTAAATTGTCAGAAAGATATTGATCACAATTATCAGATTTAATATTTATTAACCTTTAAAAAGAATAAATTTATCAGTTTAGATTAAAATTATAAAGAAAAATTATAAAACCAGTTAAATTATTTATACAGATTATTAACTTTATATTGCCCAAAATTCCGGGTCGTTACAATCCTCCCCCCTTAATAGAATTTCGTCCCGGAAATTTAAAAGCAAAGGTAATTTAATAACCCAGCAAAAATTTTAATTTCAAACAGTAAAGCATACCTATTAACCAGTTACTTACAACCATAGCAATCAATCAAACAAACATATCTAACTAATTATCCTGACCCAAATCAGAATAAATCTCTAATACTATGTCAAATTTCCCAAGTATAGAACAACGGGAGACTCGCTCTATAGAATCTAACAAACAATACCACCAAAAACCAGAGCTCCTCTCATCTCTAGATCCATCAAACTGAACAGAACATCAGACTATACTCAAGTCTGGCACAACTTCCAAATCTAACTGAACCACAGATTCAACAATCAACAATGAATCATACACGTACTCCCTTAGAGATACGTGAAATACAATGAATTCCAGCTATCCAAACTGGCAATTCAATCTTATCCTATCAAAAACACAGATAATAAATCTTCAAATGCCTCAGACTAGCCATCCAATCTAACCCAATTACTGTTCTCTTAATCAGAGAAATTTTAACAACAATGAAGTCTCCAACTTCGAATTTCAAACTCCTTATCTCATATCTGCATAACTTAATAGACAATCTTGGCTGCCAATCTTCTCCATGATCAGCTCAACCTATGCTAATTCTTCCAGAATCAGCTAGACCAAACAAACCAGTTTCTGAATCCTATCCAACAGACGAGTCTTCCAAGATCCGTCGAAATACAGAACACAAGCTCAATTGTTCAAGCAATAGCAAACAGAACTTGCTTCCTTCCTTGCACAGCTGCTACCTCGCTTCCGCTGCACAACTCTGATTCTGAAATAGATAAGAATACTATTGATGAACACGAATACAAACTTATCCAATATATCCGGGAAACTTTGTTCATAAGATCCATAAAAATCTGAGTGACACATCTGAATTAGTCACACCACCTTAAAGTAGAATCCAACACAAAAACTAGATCTGACCAAAACCAAATTCCAAAGAAAATTTCTGAGCTGCTACACCAACTCTTCTCTCCAGGAATCATCCTACAACCAGGCTAACTACCAAAATCGCTTCTGGAACCAAAACAATATGGAACTCAATTCCAGATGCAGACAACCTTCTGATTACCACAGTAACTCCTACTTCCACATGAGAATCCTCAGTCTCAACAAAAGAATGCTCAATAAAAAATTCCCAAATTAATCGCAAGTCACTTTTGCGATCCTACCTAGTTTGGATTCCAAAGAAATCGTCCTCTCTTTACCAAATAGAACAGCTTAAAGCTTTTCCAAACAAGGTTAACCCTTCAAGAAAACTTTACCAACTGCCCGGGCTGCTGATAGAAGAACCACAAAGATTCCTGAACCATCGTAGAAACGGCACACTGCTGCTTCCAAACTCTACCTTGATGATACTGCGAAGCTAAAAGACCTTCTCGTCAGCACACCGAACACTTCGAACTGCACTTCTACCACAACTAACTAAAGACTTCTAATCCAAAGGCTTGTCGAAAACCAAAACTATCTACATACCACACAGAGACCTCCAAGATGGCAGACATCCTCTCAAAGAATTCGGACTCCAAAACAAGCATCAACATCTCGCTCTTCTTAAGGAATGACAAATGAGACCATGCCGAAGCAAAACAACTTATAGACCTTAGTCTCATATTCCAGAATAGCCAATCTTCATGCTAAGGATCCAGACAACTACTACACAGACGAATCTTCCCTGCAGCAGGTAAAGACTGCTCCTCAACTACTTCCAAAACTGCTTCAAAAGAAAACATCTTCTGAAAATATCCATGGATACTGCATCTCATCATGCAGTCATCATGATATCATCACTTACTTTTGCACTTCCGACAAATCCAAACTCAAGAAAAATTAGCTCACTCGAGCGAAATCCAAACTTACACTTTAAAGATAAACTCCGAATCTTTAAAAGAGATTTCCTACGGATATCAGAGAAATCCTTACTCCAAACTACGAATCTCACTCGAGACGGTATTAGGTCTACAGTCTCGACAAAATACACTTCCAACCTCAACATATGGACCTCTTCCATTAGTGGTAGTTGTGTTACACACACAAACCACTACTCCATCTACCTCTAAAATTTACGTTGGAAAATCCGAACAGATAACCCAACCTATTAGGCAGATACAGATATATATATAGATATATAGTTATATATAAAAATTACAAGTACGCTCTCTCAAGAAAAACACCACTCCAGAGCCTAGGTATTCGCTCAAGCTAATGCTCTGATACCAGCTGAGATGACCCGACTTCTTCTCTCCAGAAAATTGCATCATCTATGAAGAATGAAAGCGATAGAAAAAGGAAACAAAGAGAAAGAAAAAGACAACAACATCAGAGAACACACAGCGGAACGAATAAAATATAATATATCACATAAAATATTACATAGTATCATATTACATCAGAGTACACAACTTATACAACACATATTAGACAGTTATAAACATCTATCTAACTATATAAATCAAGTACAATAGATACAGATACAATAAACACAGCGGAAACATAACATCTACACGTGGAAGCCTCCTGCTCCATATCTCCTCCAGAATTCATCAAGCAAACCTGAAACACTTGACTACTCATACATAATATGAGTACCCAAGAGTTTAATAAAACAGAAAATAAATACTCGGGTCAGACAAGGGTCTGGTGTAAGTAAACGGGTTAAAGTCGCTTAACTTTAGAAAACCTTTGGAAAGAAAAGGTATCATGTAAGACTTCCCACACATAAACATGGAAAAGTTTTTACCTTACGCTAACCAAAACATTTGATAGGAAATCCAGTGATATTATAATAGTGTCTAGGGTTTTCAAGTAAATAAGAAATAGCCGAAATTGTTACATGATTAAATTCCAGCTACTAGCCACAAAAGTGGGTAATACAAACAAAACCATAGGGTCTCGTAGGAAGAATGGGTTTCCATCAATGGCAGGGCTACTGGGGTACCGTCCGTCACAGTACGTGGCCTAGATTAACGTAACGAGGAGCCACCCTAACTCCCCTGCAACACAAGGCCGGAACCGTTCCTTACTGAACAGTCCCGAACAAGACAACCCCGCAGTTGGCCGCGACCCAACTGCCCACACAGCCGAATAAAAAGGGACTTCTTGACAGGGGTAAATCTTGCCCTCCAGTGGGAGCTACCCACGAAGCCTTACTGCACCTCCCCTGTTTTAGCCATTCCCTATTGATGAGGCTTGAGGCTGCGATTACCTTTATAGAACACATCTATCTTAGAATGCTCATCGTCAACCAGATGATGTTTTGAAAGCATTCAATCCATACAAGTTCGTTCCGAGTTCGAACGAAACGAAGGCACTATCTCGTTGCACTCATTTTGGAATCACCCTGACCATAGCCCTTGCACTCTAAATCACCATCTAGAATCTATAAGTACCATTCCGTCAAACTCATTACGGAATCACCCACAGAGTTATATTGATGTATAGTTCTTACACCTTTAGTCTTCACAAAGCTCCACTTGGATTCATGACCTAACGTTTAATTTGGAATCGATGTGGTTTTCGAATTCCAAATATGGAAACCCGATCCCAATCTCACCGAAACCAAACACCATTTTAATGTCCAAGTTGTACTTAAGGGTTTTAAATAATTAAAATTATATTCAAGATGATATGAACAGATAGATGAATCATAACAACATTCACCTTCACAAAGCAGCATATCGTAGATACCCAAATCGTCCAGTATCAATTAATTACCCAATATCATCATCCAATATCAACCATCCAATATCCATCAACCATCCAACATCGATCAATCAATAACAATCAACCATCCATCAACAGAATTGATCAACTCTAAATCAATTGGATTAACCTTAAATCCTTCTTTATTTATTTATTTCAAATAAATAAATTGATTATCTCTAATGATCTTCCTTAATTAATCTCCCTTGATTAATTATCTAAATTACATTCAAGTAATTGTCCATAACCATATTCTGTAATTAATCTTTAATTACTATCATTAATTACAATAATTAATGATTCTTCTACTTTCATTATTAATCAATCATAATTAATTACATTAAACCTTAATTAATTACAATTAATTAATCACACTTAAATTAATCACCTATATTAATCAACCATGATTAATATCATTAATTATATTAATTAATGATCCTCATTAACTAATAATTCTCTTTAATTAAATGATTAACTTTTAATTAATCAACTCATTAATCATAATCAGTAATTAACAACTTGTAATTACTTATCTTAATTAATTAACTTCTTAATTAATTATATTAACCCTTTGATTAATTAATCTAATTAATTAATCTTTAATTACTTCATTAAGTAATTATTAAACAATTAAATTATTAAATAAATCCTTAATTAATTAATTTATTAATTAATTACACTTTAATTAATTACACTTAGTAATTAATCTTTAATTAAACACATTTCATTAATTAATTAATCTCATTAATTAATTAACTAAAATAATTAAGTAATTAACTCTTAATTACTTACATAAGTAATTATTTCTAATTACCACTATTAATCAATCTTGATTACTTCCTTAATTAATTACTTAACAAATAATTAATTTCATATTTAAATAATTCTTAATTCTTTAATTAATTAATTACTCAATAATTAATTAACTAACTTCAACAATTATATTAATCAATTCTTTAATTGATATCATCAAGTGATTAACGAATAATCGCTTCCATTAAAATATTCCATGAGTAATTACCATTAATTACTTTCATAATTAATTTCTTCCATTCTTAATTACATTCAAAAATTAACCATTGATTACTTCATTAAGTAATTTTACTTAATTAATCCATAATTAAGTGATCATTTAAAATTAGATAATTAATTAACTAATTATTTAAAATTAATTAAACAATTAATTAATTTACTTCTAATATAAAAGAAAATCTTTAATAAATTAAGAAAACCATAAATCTTAATCAAACTTAACTTATTAACAAACCATATTAAATAAGTATTTTTAAGTCAATTATCCAAATAATTCAACCTTATTTATTTCCATAAATAAATTATTTGAATTATTTAAATCTTATTAATTCAAAGACAAATTATTAAACTTGGTTTAAAAAAATCATAATAATAATCTTACTTGGAGATAAAGCATTTATAAATTATTTACAAATTTAAAACACTTTAAATTATCAAGTTTTAAACTAATTCATTTTCAATATGAATTGAAAATTGGTTATTAAAACATTACATCAAACTTTAACTTAAATCTTTGATTTAATAATTAAATTCAAATTCCCTTTTAAATTTAAATTTTAAAACATAATTAAGATAATTATTTTAAAATCAAACATCTTAAAACATTTTTAAATTTGAAATATAAATTAAATCTTCACTTTTAAATGCTTGATTTACTTTCTTTTTAAAATAACAAGTTTAACTTTATATTTCATTACCTTCGTAAACTTGTTCTTATAGTTTTAACTTGATTTATACTAATTTTATTCAACAAGCAAAACCAGCATTACACTACAGAACCCAGCTACGAAAATCCTGAGACCAAACGCAGAAACTCCCACGTCATCCCCGAAGCAAACCCTACTCCACCATCTTCGAGTCGCCCCCGAAACACACGCGAACTTCCCTCCGAGTTTCAATCATCTCCTCCATCTCAAAAATTTCCAGACCCAAAACTGTGCACACCCCCATACTCGTGCACGTGCCCAAGCAACTCCGGCTGCCGACGATCAACGAGACAACCAACTTCGATCACAAAATCTCTTGCGAGAACCACCCTAAACCCAGATCGAAGAATAAGCAATCAAATCGAAATTTCACTCTCGAGCACGAAAACTACAGAAAGTACGACATACAAAAACCCTCAATGCCGATCACTTCCTCACCCTTGACCATCGCCAACCCAACACTGAGTCGCCACACCCAAGCACAACATCCACCCCAAAAACGAACGAGCTCGATTCATCATAATTGACGCAACGCCACGCCATTCAAGCCGAAAACCAACTGTAAGCTTAAACCCTAATTTCTTCAATTCCCATCAATTTATTCATTGGAAAAAATCAAAAGCAGTTTTCACTTAATCTATAAAATACATGTTAGCTACGATCCAAGAATCAACTCAAATTATCAAGTAAAACATCCACAGTTCATCAAAATCCCTAAATCATTCAAACCAAAAATTCAACTTAAATACACAATCAAAAATTATGATACCAACTCTAAAAATCATAACTTTCCTATTGTAATTCGATTATAAATTTAAAACTAGAAATTTAAATCACAAATTTTTGCCCAAATTTGATTTTCTATTGTAAATTTGAAAAATATGAATAACTAATTCATTTAAAACCCTATAACTATTTTTAGATGATAAATCACTTGATTACAAATAACTTTCATTTACAAATCACAGTCCAATTTGTATTCAAAATCAAGTTATTGAGATTATTGAAGGATTTGGACTGTTTTTAAATAACACTGTAACCATTCTAATTTTTTACAGGCAATTCAATTTTTTTATAGACATACATGCAGGTAAACAAATATACATCATCAAAATCAAATTCATTTGCATGCAACACTAAATCAAAGATTACAAAACTGTTTTTAAAATAGAATTTACTCACCTCTTCATTTTGCAGAAAACGGGTTAAACTTCCCAGGACTTTGAATAAAAATATGAAAAAGCTTGAATGCATGCCTTCAATTTTGATGTTTTAAAACTTGCTGATGAACTGAATCCTTATGCATGTTGTTGAACATTCCTTAGAAATGCAGATTGAAATTGAACTTCATTTAAATTTGCAGTTTTGTAGATTGATGTTGCAGGTTTGAAGTACTTCCATTTTAATTTGCAGATTTGATTTGAATTCTTACATTACAGGTTTTGATTTCAGATTTTGATTTTAATTTCAGGTTTGAAAAGAATTCTCTGGTTTTACCATAATTTTTTGAAAGAAGGAAAACAAAGAAAAATGAAAGTGTTATGTTTATTAAAAAGAATGAAGACACTTGTTTACATAAACTTACATTTGTCACATGCATTACTTAATTGCCTAACAAGTGTTTATGAGATGTCCTAATGTATTAACACATGTTTTTTTTTGTATTTTAATTAAATTTTTACTTAGTTTAATATGTAAATAAAACTTGCTTTCTTAAGTTACTAAATTAATATTTACATAAGTATATAAGTTTACTTTTTAAAATATTTACATAAGTATATAAGTTTACTTTTTAAAAGAAAAATATTCTAAAACATTATTATTTATACACTTATAACCATTTTATATTAAGCATTTTAAAAGAAACAAAACAAAACTTGTTTAAATTCTTTTTAAACTATCATATTTAAAATAAATAACAAACTTATATTTTAAAACAAATGAATAAATCTTTAAATTAACTTTTGAAAACAATTGAATAAATCTTATATTTACTTTTGAAAAATATTAATTAAAATAAAGTTTTAAATTATAATACCAAACATATATAAATTATTAATAGATTAAATTGAATTTCAAAACAACATCAAATTATAACATATACTTACATATATTACAATTTGAAAACTCATCTTTTATTTAAAACACAAGATCTTCTATTCACAATATATATCAGATATATATATTATAAATAGAATAAAATTTCATTAGCTTTGAAAAATAAATCTTATCAATAATTTAAATTGTCAGAAAGATATTGATCACAATTATCAGATTTAATATTTATTAACCTTTAAAAAGAATAAATTTATCAGTTTAAATTAAAACTATAAAGAAAAATTATCAAACCAGTTAAATTATTTATACAGATTATTAAATTTATATTGCCTAAAATTCCGGGTCGTTACAAGAATACTCTAGAATTAAGGAGTTTCTTTGGACCCTTGTGTTATTATAGATGTTTTATCAAGGACTTCTACAAGGTAACAACACCGTTAACCAATTCGACGAGGAGAAATCAGACTTTTATTTCGGACGTGAGGTGAAAATAACAATGTACGAGCCTACACAAAGGTTGACGAGTACACCAACGGTGGTCATTCCGAGTGTGAATGAGAATTTGACAATATACATAGACGCCAATAGTATTGGGCTAGGTGTGATGTTGATGTATAGGGAAAAGGTTGTTCCGTATGCTAGTCGACAACTGAAACCGCTTGAGAAGAAGTATATGACTCATGATTTTAAGTTGGAGACGATAATATTTGCTTTGGATATTTGAAGGCACTATCTGTTCGAAGAGAGATTCGAATCACTATTGACCATAATTCGCTAAAATACCTTTTCTCATGGAAGGATCTTAACCTTAACCGACATTGATGGTAGAGTTCCTGGCCACTACGAGTTTGATATTCCTATAAGCCTAGAAAGGAAAATGCAGTCATTGATGCTTTGAGTAGTTGACATGCCAGTTTGGGAGCGATGTTCCTAAAGTGGACACGACTCCAGTATATTATTGGTTATGACTTCAGATCTCGATGTGAGCTAGTGCCAGAGATGATAGCTAGTTTGACTATCATACCTACTTCGATTGAGAGGATCAATACTATTCAGAGGCATGATGCTAGGTTTACAGAGATTATTGTTAAGGTTGATAGTGGAGTAGATTTTGATGATATGACGTAGTCCGGACTCGATCGGGATTGTTGATTCCAGAAGGATGGGATATTATTTGTTTCCAAGTAGAAGTGGGATAAAATATTGATGGGCTTTTCAAAGGATTTCCTAAGACCAGAAGGTGGTACCATATCATGTAGGTTATAGTCGATAGACTGATAAGTAATGCAAGATTTATACCCATGAAGTCCAATAGAATGACATCCAAATTTGTCGAGTTATATGTAAAGTGGATTGTATGATTCCATGGTGTTCCAAAGAGCATTGTGAATGATCGAAACACTTTATTCACTAGTGGATTTTGGAAGAACTTACAAGTGGCATTGGGAAAGATGAAACCAGATTGGATAGATGATATCGAGATTGAATTGGAAGCTTTATGACTTTATAGGTCTACTCGTATCGTGGAGGAGATACGAAACAATTCAAGAGCAAAATGATGAAGTGATAAAGGTTAAGTGGAGTGAAAGAGAAGGAGATTGTACATGGATAACCGAGGAGAGCATGAGAACCACTTGTTTAGAGCTCTTTACTAGGTAAATTTTCCGTTTACACTATTGGCTTTCATATTTGATATCATATTTGATGCTTCATATTAGATAGTTTAGTATCTTTCATGTTAGGGTAGGCATGGATGTCTTAGTGTTTGATATTATGTGTGCATGTTTGGTGTTTGATAGATGATGGTTAAAACGATTGCTTATGATTTTTAAGCATGCGAGATAGCTATGTTTGAACTTGCCTTATTCGATTTGGGGATTTGGGGGAGAAAATCCTAAATGGTAATTTACGTATAAGAGGATCATAAAATATTATTTTTAAATTTATATTGGATCTTATTTAGCTATAACTTTGGGTGATTGAGTATTGATATTTTTTACCCTTGGCGAATTTATTGGATAATTGTGAACCTAAATCTATTTTCTGCATTTTCTATAATTATACATATTGCATTGATACACATGCACCGATACTGCATCGATGAATTGGACGAATGGAAAACGTCCCTAGATTAACAAAAATCGTACAAGCTGCACATTCGAAGAATTTTCGAGACTAAAGTTCCTATAGCCCGTATAACTTAAAAGTCCCAAAAATTGCCTCTTGGGGCACAGTTGTGGATTTTAATGGAACTTGTAACCATTGAAACGAGAAAAATATGACGAGTCTTGCTGTCGAAAAATCGTCGCAATCCCACATTCCTATAAGTCATACGACCACAAAACTTGCATTGGAAATTTGAAACAAAAAGAAAATAATGGGCTCTCAAACCCTAACCCTATCCACTACCCTATAAATACCACTCATCTAATGTAGTTGCATGCTACTCGTCTATTCACGTAGCTTCATCTTCCTCTTCATGAAACCATCTTCCCTCTTCAATCTTCTCTCCTCTTTAGAGAAAATAATCACCATTTATTGAATCTCTCTGTTTTTCTAAGAGCAATGTAACCATGGTCTCGGTTCAACCCAAATCCAACGGGGGCTAGAAAACATGAATCCGGTAAAGGAAGTAATTTTAAAGGTGAACTTATATGGGTTGGGATGGTATGGTTGTGTCCTTAGCCGAAAAGGGATCAAAATAGGGTTAAAATGATAGTGTTTCATACTACCATGAGGCAAAAATCAAAGTTGAACGGAAAGATTACCAATGGCGAACTTTTTAGTGATCTAACCATATGGCAAAGTGTTTATATAGGTTTGTTCGTCTTGGCAAGAGAAGTACAAAGACATAATTCTTCTTAGCTGTAGGAGTATCGATGGGCTTGAAAAATCGTAAAAGTTCATGGATTTTGGTGCGTTTTTCATGGTTGTCTGTGCATTTTCTAGGGCAGACATTATCGCCAGAGTAGGGTCGGGTTATGGTGTACGCGGCAAGAGGAGTCAGGCGGTGCAGGTGGTGGTCCAGGTGATGGTTGTGTCTATGGATGGTGGTGGATAGGGACATGCATGAGTGCGCACATACATGTAAGTGGAGGGCAACAGTTACATAACCGAAGAGGAAAAGAGAATGTAACTATGAAAAGGATTAATTAGTTTAATTGATTATTTATTAAGTTAATTGAGTAATTGAGCAATTAGTTTATACCAAGATCTTATAAAATTTGCACCTTTTGCATATGAGGTATGATTTGGAAGTTGTTAATTTCATTGAGATCATATTGGAACCCCTTACGACTTGGAGCAAGATCTGTCTAACTTTTGTTGAGGTAATGATTTTGTCTCTCACTAAACTATAAACATTATTATAGTGCAGATACGATGTTCTAAAATTATTTTGAACTTTAAAACACAATTTGTAATGGATATAAATTCACACATGACTTTATGAATAAAGTTTAAATTGGTTTTAAATCAGATATTATATATGTTTGTATAAACATACTATTATTTGAAAATAGCTAGGTTTAGACTATTTTGATATGAATCCAAAATTGGTTGATATAGGAGTGTTTCACATGTAGTGTGTATCCCATGTAGTTGTACGGATGCTGTGTTAGTTGTATGTATGCTTATTTGTGTATTTGAATGGTTGTAAAAACTCAGCGGAGCAAATTAGAGGTATTGAATGATTCTATGGTCAAGGGTCTCCATATAGAAGAAGTAGCGACGTGCTCTCCAATTTGGTCCACAAAGGATGGAAGGTCCACAAATGTAGATTGGTCTTTGACGGATCGACTCTATAGTATTTTAGGTTATATCAATGCATAAAGGATGCACGCAGGTCAAGTGTAGCAATGGAGTCAGTGCAAATGATGGAGTGCTTGAAATGCTACATGATTTTATTTCGTCTATGACGGTCCAATGTAGTTGTCTATTGATTGGCTCTGGGCTGGACACGGAGCGATGTAGGGATGGCTTTGGATCAGATGGGTTTGGTGATGGAAGATCAAAAAGAAAATGTTGTTTGGTAGTTATTACGATCCGAGGGATGGAAAGCCACAGGCAAAGCAAGGAACCAAACAAGGTTTTGTATTCGCATTTGGTACTTCGGTATTGTGCCAGCATTGCTTCGGTCCGGACTTGGCGAATGTTGGGCGGAGCTTAGGAAATAGGATGTGGCTATTGGATTCGAGTTTACCATAGGTGTGATTCCGGGCAAACCCAGGGTTTCATAAAGGATCCTGGGGTCGACATGGAGCAATAGGGGATAACAAGAGATGAATTTAGGAGTTGAGTGGCAATCAATGAAGTGTAATGACTTTGATGACTTGACATGGCAAGTGATAATGGCATCTAATGATAGACTGACCGGACAAGTTCTGTGTCATTGGTTGCAAAGTGGATCGAGATGTAGTTCTACTATCGGTATATGTGTTAAGGGATCAATGGTAACTTTAAGGTTGTGATGCTCATTTTGGGACATGGTAGTTTGTGTGTACCTGTGATATAGACGTCTGTGTTTGTCTAGTCCTAGGGTTGTTTGTATGTACCCACATGTTGGATATTTGTGTATTCCAGTTTCTTGCCATCTATATGGGCATAAGTTAAGCATCCTTGACATTAAGTAGTCGCTGACCATATATGTGGGTCATAAGAGCTGTCGTATATCCAATGGAACTTAAGTGGGAGATGCAAGGCTGTGTGATGGTATCTACGTTTGTAGTGTGCTAGATATGGATGTCATATTATTGTGTTATATCCATATACCCCATATCGTACTTGGTGTAGTACTCCCATATGTGATAGTACTTTAGCATATACTATGTTTGTATGCTAACTTATTGGACGTAGGGTTAGCTCGGGTATGATTCTCCATACCCCACATTCCACATATTGCATCGACTTTTATACTATTTCAACACTGTTTATCGTTCATATAGGCTGTAGTCTGACTCAAGATTTTATGCTTTGCTTCTTATTATCTTGGGTACTCTTAAATGAGCAGACTAGATGGAAGGTGTAATATGGCACGTGGTGTTGTGCTAGCAGAGGGCCACACTTCTGCATATACTATTTTCGTTATGTGATACTATGGGCTCTGATAGTGTTTGACTATTTTATTAGAGACAGTTTATTGTTTGAGTTTATTTATCGGTTGTATAAACTGTATTACTATTTTGTAGACTGTATGAAATTGTGCGATATGATCCTATTCATTTAATTATTACTATCTCTCTTGTTTTATATATGTGATTGATATTACATTTTAACCTTGTATTATAAGATATACGATAGGTTCTATGATTGTTTTAGTTACTTTATAACCTTAACAATCGTTCTGCATCAGCCAACCACCATGACAACGTACTATACAGTTATATTAGGTGCTGAAGGTGTGGGACGGTCGTCATAATGGTCAACTGTAACCAACTCAAAGTCAAAATCTCAAGATAGAGCAGTACAATTAATAATAATCGTTACTATTGAACCAAAAGCTTTGTGTTTGGACTTAAAAAACTAAATGTGGATAATGATGGAATTTTGATCAAAACCAAATTCTATTAGTCTTAATGTGATACAGTGTTGACGGAGAGAATTGGTGTAAATAATCGTTACTACCGGGTGCCACTTATAATCGTAAAATTGAATTTTACCGAAATGGCATGTAAGCAATAAATTCAGCCAAAATGTCACTCCACTAGTTAAGGTGACGTGTGAACATTAATATTTGAATTGTTCGATACTAATTGCCAACTGAATTTATACCTTTGAGTTGCACAACCATAATGATGAATACTCCAAAAAACCATACAATTTAGTTAATTTATAAATTATTGTAAGTAAATAAGTAAATATTTATTATACATTAATTATTTAATTTGCCTGAGTTATTTGAATGCCATAAGTATTTAACAAAGAGCATATATAACAGCTATAAACAATCATATCTTTATACAATATCAATAGAATATTACAATTAAATTTAAATAGATTAACTGCCAAGTGGTTTTGAAAAAAGTTTGAGGCCCACATGCCTTCTTTTATGGTTGGTGACATAGGAAATGAGAGGAGATGATTCGATGGGATTTAATAAGGAATTAAATATGGAAGGTTGGAATCGAAAGGTTTTAATGTTTCCTTTAAAAAAATTCTCTTTCATTCATTCCATCATTAATTATTCTTTATAACACAATTCATTTTATCTCTCTTTTTATCCACCCCTCCTTTAATGACCGAATTCATTATGTCCTCCGCTGATTAAAATCCTAAAGACAATATCAAAATAAAAGGTGGTTGTTATCTTTTGATCCTTGCAAAATCAAAGGTTGATTCAAGTGAATGTAGAAGGTTCGTCGTCATCTAAGGTTCTATTTTTGGCTAGATCCTAATGTGCTATTCAGATTGGAATTGATTATATATTTCTTGTGTTCGCATGGTTTAGAATCTATATGCTTCATCTTATCTATTTGCATGTTCATCTTACAAAATAATTTCAGATCCCTTTTGTCTACCTCAATTAATTATATGTTCATCATGTTGATTTAATTTAAATCCCGTTTTCATATCTTAATTGACTATCTTTTCATTATGATTTATATACTTTAGACATTTTGTCCCATTTGATTATTTTTTGCCATTCTTTGTATAATTTAGAGCTAAAAGCTTTTATAATAAATTTTCCAGTTCCTAAATTAAAAGTTTGATTTAAATTGTTAAGTTTAGATTTAATCGCATATGTACAAATATATTAAATTACAAATTTTCCATACATAAGTTGTTTCTAAATTTGAAATATCACCTGTAAATATTTATATAGAAACATACATGTTTATATTTTTAACTTAAATTCATAAAATGGACTTTTATATAAAACTGAATAACTTAGCCTTAAATTCTTTCACAATTGAAGCTAAATTCATACTTGCTGATTTTAGACTTTAAAACATATAAAATAGTCAAACTTAATATATATATATATATGTACATATATTCCTTTCTATATATATATATATATATATATATATATATATATATATATATATATATATATATATAAACCTTGGACAACAAAGGCATATGTAAAGAGAAAAATAAGTATGTTGCGGTATAAATCTCAACACCTACATATGGTCACATTAACACGTACACTTGTAATGTAACATCCCATATTTTTAACTATTTTTAAATTATTAAATTTAATATGATTATTGAATAAAAATAAAAATAAAAATTTATGTTTTATTTATGTAGTTTATTTAATATGAACCTGAAATAATATAAACGTTGAATTATTTAGTTAAAAAAAATGATTTATTTTTAATTAAGATTCATTTAAATCAAGTGTTGAAGCTCATTGCAAATGGATTTTTGGAAGGCTTTAATAAAAGAAGTAAATTTGGTTACGAATTTAAATGTAAGAGCATTGGTTGTATAAATTTTGAACAAACATTTTAGTGTACAAAACGTTTTGATATAAAATTTGAATTTGAAAATTTTAATTGATTTTAAAAATTGAAAAGTAAATTTCATATGTTAAATAACTTATATTTCAAATATAATGATTTAATTGATAATTAAACTGTCACATTTAACATTTGAAATTGTTTAAATAACTGAACCTTGAATTTAATGTGAATGAAAATAATTCCAAATGTTGATTTAAATTTTATTTATATATAAATGAAGATAGTGAAATTTTAAAACCAAATTTACAACGAATAATTTGATTTTTGAAATTGACTCGTTTAATTAACCTGTAACAATAGTCCTTTCCAGCACTGTCTCAGATTTTGATGAAACCTGTTTCATCAGATCCGTAATAGTGAATTATTATATGATTTCAAATTTCATAGCAAGTGGACTTATCATTTGGTCGTGCGAGCTTGAAATGCGTAGAATTTATTTTTAGAATGTTAATTAATATAATTCGATTTTGAATAGCTGTCTTCTGAATATGATGGAATTGGCTCCCGATATATGTTCCATTTTATACAGAATAGGGGTGTAACATATAGAACGCTAGGCGGCACGTTTAGTTTGGAGTTTGAAAATTTCATGGACGAATAATGCCATGGGAATTTTCTATAAATCGGCCATCAACTTTCTTACATTGGCCAATACCTTAAAACCTAAATCAATAGCTACCATTGAAATCTAGAATTAGCGGCCCATATACCTACAACCGATCTAGGTGTTTTTAAGCTTTGACTCCAACATGAAAGTCGGAGAGCTCGGCGAGGCAAGTCGATCCATGGTCGTGGATCGTCGAATGGACGACGACGGCTCTAACGACCTAGAATTTCGGTCATTTTATTTTGGAATATTTAATTGATTTTAAATACCAAAAATTTAATTTTATAAGTTAAATAACTCGAATTTCAAATACAGCAATTTGTTGGATAATTTAATTGTTGAATTTAATATTTGAAATTGGCTAAATAATGGAATCTTGGGTTTTAAGTTGGATAAAAATAATTTCGAAGCTTATTTAAATTCTATTAATAAGAATAAAGATAATAAAACTTTTAAATTGGATTTAAAAGTAATTTAACTAATTTTTAATAATAGCTCGTTTTAGTTAACATATAAAAATAGCCTTTTAAGGGCATAGTCTCGAATTTCGATGAAACAAGTTTCATTGGATCAGTAATAGTGAATTATAGTACGCCGTCAAATTTTATAGCGATAAAAAGTATCATTTGGTTGTGTAATATCGAAATGCGTTGAAATTAATATCGAAAATTTGATATAATTACTTAGCTCAAAAACCTATCTTTTGCATACGATCGAATTAGGTTTCGAAACAAGTTTTATTGCGTTTGAAATAGGGACATAACATATAGAATGCCAAGCGGCAGGCATCGTTTGGAGTTCGGGATTTTTGGGTATGTTTCGTTGAATATTTTAAAATTGAAATAATATATATATATATATATATATATATATATATATATATATATATATATATATGTACATATGCTCCATTCCCAAGCCCATACCCTTGCTTTTCAGCCCATACCACCTACGTTCACTCCATACCCCTTCTATCTATTTATATATGCCTATAGAAAGAGAAGAGAGTTTACGTTTTGAATTTTGAACTTCAAGAATCCAAATCTACATATCTACTCATCTAAAAATCCTAATTCTTGATTCAATGAACTCATACAGCTATATGCTTTGTTTGGGTATGATTGTTGTTATTTGATTGTGCTTTGGGCAGTGGTCATACAGGAAGGCGGCGCTAGAGTTGGATGTTGTGGAGCTTGTGGTCGTCGATTGGACGAACAGAGCTTGAATATGAGTTCGGGGTGGTGTTTATCAACTTGATGCTAATTAATGGGGGAATCGGTGGACGTTAGGGTCGAGCAACCTAATGTCATGATGGGTGAAGTCGGGTGTACGTTGTGATTTCTTGGATGGCTCCGAGAGTGTTAGTTTGTGGTAGGTGAGTGGAGAACGTCGAGAGTAAGCCGTTAGTGAAGGCGGGATTCGATTTCGTTGAGAAATGGCCCATGTCATTCCATTGCCATGCACGTTGACGTACCTGTGCAAGTTCGTCTCTTTTGATCGGGGAAGAAGAAAATTAGAGGGATTGGATTGTAATTATTGTAAAGTTATGTTTTTTTATTTATATTTATCAATAAATTCTAAAATTCATATCTCGCTCATAAGATGTTGGATTCAAACGCCATTTTTTGCGTTGGGCTTGTGTCATCGTGATCTTTGAGATGGTACTGGTTTGGTTGGATTGTTAGCTAGTGAAAAATTGGGCTAAGATTGGGCATCGTTAAGTTTTAAATCCAAACCGGAATGCCTTGACGACAACAGAAAATTTCAATGAGTTAAACTCACCTTTTTGGTCAACTAGTATGATATATAGTTGATAAAAGTTGTTGGATGGTTGTTTGAATGTCTTAATATATTTATAGTATATGGATTGAATATTTCTGCCTCTTGGAGTGGATGAAACCCTATTAGTTTCCGTATAAGTGCAGATGACTCTTTGTATACAAATCCTGCCTCGAAGCGGTTGATTTATATTTTATGATTATATAATGCTTGTGATGTAAGGGGAAACAGGTTGGAGGGATCCAATGCGATTCCTTGCTTTAATTGAATTGTTTCAATAAAATTTCCTTTATATGGATTATTGAATAATAAATATGATTTTGGACACTGTGGTTATAGCATCATTATATGTTTGAAAATAGAACCCACTAGTGCTAGAAAATCAATATCGACATTGGTTAAATGTTGGGTAGCTATTGGCCTCAAATTAGTATTTTAAAAATACTATAAATTTCCTTTTAAGTTGGAACTAGTTTTTGAGACAAGAAACGATTTTCAAATCCGAAATTGGGTTTTGGATATATTATGTTTTAAGGATTATCTATTTAATTAAATTAATATTATTTTAAAGTTATTTAATTATATTAATATTATTTTAAAGTATTTAATTAAATTTGTATTGTTTTAAATTTTTTAGTTACACCGATATTATTTTAAGGCTATTTAGTTATATTAATATTAGTTTAGAGTTATTTAACTACAGTAATATCATTTTAAGATTATTTGATTATACGATTATTGTTTTAAAACTATTTGTGTATAGTTAATATTATTGTAAAGAATTTATAAAAAAATGTTAATATTTTGAAAGGTTAATTATTTCAAGAATTATTATGGTTTGAAATAAATGATAAGGGTTATTAATAAGGTTTTGTAAGTAAACTATTACTATTTATAACAATGGTAAGATTAATTATTTTGGTTACTTAAACAATATTTTATAATTTTTAATTATTATTTTTAAGATGTTTCTAAAACTAATAATTTCCATTTATTTATAATGACTTGTTAATGTTTATTATTATATAATGATGTTTTGAAGTAAAGATATTTAATTATTTATGAACTGTTAGAGACCCATTAATAGAGTTGAAAGACTTGGTTTTTATAAAGGAGCTTATGAAATGGTTTGGAGACGTAAAGAAGATTATTTACAAAGTAAATCGATTTACAAATGGTTAGATATTTATAAACGGACTTAAGAAACAAGTTTGTAGATTTACAACAGAAGTTTTATAAATGGTTCTAGATGTTTTATAAAATGATTTTAGAAAATTATAAGGATTTTATGAATGATTTTTGAATCAAATAAAAAGGGAATCTTTCTCAGTTTGTATATATATATATATATATATATTTATACCACTGAGATAAGTATATGGATATTTTTTAAGTATTGAAAATATAGGAATTAGTGGATATATCTACGTAAAAATATTCTTATACAAGTAATTTACAAATGGTTTTATTTATGAAAGATTTATAAAACGAGGCTAGTGATTGCTTATATGTTGAACCAATGTTTGTTTTCCCTATGGAATAAATCCTTGATTGAAATTTTGTTATTCGATGGTAAATAACTGACTATCCAAATTGGACCCAAAACCGTAACTTTGAAAAAATCTAGGAGAAACACGCGAGTTATATGGCATAGTCATCTCCGATGATTCTATACTATGTGTATAAATCTCGTTTCGTTCTCCTAGGACAATGATAAGGAAATCCATTCACTAACGGTTAGGAGGTGGTCTCCTATCCTATCTTTAACTATTTATTTCATAAAGAACCGGGGTTGAGTTTACCCAAATTATCGAAAGTTGTTTCGAAGGGACTGGGATCAGGTATGTTATCCGAAAACCACTTCGATTCAACGAATGCGTTTCAAAGTGAAGACATCTTGAAGATGATGGAATTTTAGAGATGGAGCTCTCAAGTGTTTCATTCAGTCCCAGAATGAACTTGTATGGATGAATGCTGGTACTGTATTTTTACCTAAAAGGCAGTATTAGCATTCGAAGAGGGAAGTCCTATATAAAAAGGTAAAACATGGCCTTGGACCTCATCAACCAGGAAGTGACAAAAATCGAGCATGCAGCAGGACCAAGTGGGTAGCTCCTAAGTAAGCTATGGCCATTCCAAATCGAGATCGGTTATTATCTCTCATTTGTATACTTCGAAGCCCATTAACGGAGGGGTGATCATATTCGGTACTACTAGTCAAGTGGTAGGCCAGTCCTGTATGGCAGGGGTACAAAATGTCTTATCACACCTAGGTGCATTTATCTAGAGATCTACCTTCGAAAGATAGTTCGTTACCTTATCATAGTATGGAATCTAATCAGCAATACGTGCCTTACGGTTTTGATTGTAGATACTAGTATGCTGGAATTTAATAATGTAAAAATTTCGGCTATGATTAATAAGTATTTGTATCTTAGACACAATTTTAATATCAGAGAATTTCATATGAAATGTTTTGGTTATCGTAAGATAAAAACCCTTCATGTTTATGTGCGACGTGGTCCTACGAGATACTTTTGATTTCAAGGATTTTTATAACTTTTAAAATTCAGTTGGGTGTGCTTTCTCCAACTGGTGTTCCAGACTGACTCGAGTGTTATTTTATTTTAATGCTCAGTTTAGACCAAGCATATTTACTTATTGCCTTAGATGCATTGGAGCTCAGGTTTAGAGCTGGAGGCCCAGAGATGTATTCATGTATATGTTTATTTCCGTTGCTCGTAATAAAGTCATCAGCAATTGTGAGGGCAGGTTATTATAACTATTTAAGCTGATGATTATGATTGTTGTTGTACTCTAATGAATGTATGCAGATAACAGTTTATCATTTGAAAAGATCATTGATATTATATTATATGTTGTTCCGCTGCGATTATGAGATTCTGCATCGTGTTTAGTTTCTTTCTTCTTCTTCTCTTCTTCTTTCTTCTGTCCTTCCCTTAATAGTCCATCTTTCATTCCCATTTTTCATTCGATTTGGGTTGGACACATGTGCTTTATCGTCAGCTTGAATTGTATGAAAAAACAGGCCGTTGCATGAGGTATCAGAGCTGAAGTTTAAGCAAGAACCATGGCCTTGATGGGGTACTCATTAGAGATAGGGTCACTAGGACACTAGAATGAGTTTGACTGTATATATATGAGCGCATATTTTTTAGTGATATAAAAATTGTTTTATATTGTGTTAATTGGTCAGTTGAGTGGCTTATGGATTCAGGTCAATACGAGTAATTAATGTTATCGATTGGGGTCTCTAAACACTTAAACAGAACAATTCAACATGGTATTGTTTTGAAATATGGTAATTAAAATATTTTTAACTTTATTATGTTTTATGTATAAAGGAATAATTTTTCAAAAAATTAGTATGGTATATATGGTGTGCTTGGGTGTTAGAAAATGATAATGTTTGATTATTATCATTTGTTGTTTATTGTTCGAAATCGAAAAAAAATTGTCATCATTATAATGCAAACTAACATTAACAAATAAGGAATAATTTTATATAACCAATTGGAATTGTATGAATATGCGCTTATATGTTTTTGTTTGATGATAATAAACATATATATATATATATATATATATATATATATATATATATATATTCATTTAAATGTATTTGATAATGTACTATTTTATTTTTCATAGATTAAATGAATATTTGTTGAAGAAAATAAATTACACAGAATTTGAATTCAAACAGAAATTTTATTCAAACAAATATTTATTACAATCTTGAACAGTACAAATTCAAGCTCTCACTATACATTTACATTTTTGATTACATCACAATTACATCACAATTCAGTTTACATAAATTCCTCACTACATATCACTCACACTCGCAGTTTTATATTCAACTTCATTCCAGTTTGAATCCAGCATCTGAGCAATCTGCAAAAATATTCACTAACGCAGTAAAATTGAAAAAGAAATATTTTTGCAATATAAAATAAAATATGATTTTTGAAAATATGATTTGCCTCAGTTATTTGGGTTGTTCGTCATCATTTACATTTGAATTCATCATATACGAACAATGTGACATGCACAGTGTATCACTGTACATACCACAAGGCTGTGCACACCGATACACACTTGATAATGTTACAGGGATAGTTGAGCACAAGGTCAAACCCAAATAAAAAGACGGGTTCAACTCAGGTGCAACATAAATAAAATCTCGACTTCAGCACAAGGTCAAACCCGAGTTGTAAAACAGGATTCAACTCAAGTGTAATGCACAGTCGACACAAATTCAAGAGGGCACTAAATAACAAACAAAGTGCAAAGGTCAAGCCATCACTGCAAACTCGACTCAACTCAATGCAATGCAAACTGCAAGTCCAAAACAGATGCATAATGCACTAAGCATTGAACCAGACACATGAAGACCAACAGGCTACAAGATATCATAAGTCAGACCAACAGCAAAATGGACTGCAACAATCAAGTAAATGCAGACCAGTGCCAACAATGATCAGACTCAAGAAAAGTTCAAGTAAAATAACAAATATCAAGTGCAAAGTGCAGACCAAACAAAGACAAAAACTACAACTACAAGGCAGAGAAATGAACATAGCAGTGTACATGAATGCAACATCAGTATGCAACATATTGAAGCAGTTCAATATCCAAGCTACAATGGAAAAGTATAACGAGATACACATGAAGACACAACAATGAAGACTACAACCCAATGACCAGAACACAAAGAAGTACAAAATGAAGACTGCAAGAACATGAACACAGGAAAACATGCATGCAACATGGACCGCAACACACAAATGAATACTGCAACAACCAAGACCACAAGTATACAACAAGAAGCAGGAGTGTGCAAGTGCAGATGAACACATATGGCCGAAGTCAATGAAGCCAAGGCAAACTGAAGTACACAAATGCAACAGTGAAACAAGACACAGTACTGAATCAAGTGCACCAGAAAAATGCAATGCATGAAAGCTTGAACAAGTCCAAATACAACCCAAAGTGCAACAAGAATGTTGCAGTGATACAATGCAAGTTCATATGTACAGCAAGCTACAAGTGATGCAGAATCAAGGTGAACAAACAGTGATACATGAATAATGCAAGAACAAGCCAGCAGATACATGAATAAAGCAAACTACAATGCAGAGTCGTGGATTGGTATACTTGAAGTAAAGTGATAAAATTCGTGTTTGAAAAATTCAGGTGCGTATCTTTGAAATAGGAAAGTCAAGCAAATTAAAGGAGGAAAGTCTCTGCGGTATTATTCAAGAATAAATCGAACATTTGAAAATCAAAGCCGTGAGTAACTAGTTAAAAATATCAGGAAAGCGTGCGCATCAGGCAATCAAATAATTTAGGAAAGTGTCGAATTGATACGAACAAATTCAAGGAATTCATCTCCTATAAATATCGATCATCATCGGCAAGTTAAAGCATCGAGTTAAAAGCAAGCAATTTAACCAGCAATGAAAAGAAAATTACATACCAATCTATTGAACTCGATCAAAGAAGCAGCTGCAAACGATTCGCCATCTCGAAGTCAACCAAGTAACCGATCTCAAGTGAATCGATCATCAGAGAACGAGTGCGAGCAAGAGCAACACAAATCAGATCGAACAAAGAATCAAAGCCCCAATTTTCACAAGGGAACGCAACCCTAATTTAGTGGCAAAGGGGATCGGCCGTCATTATTCTAACAAGCCAAAAGAAGTGGATCGGGTTAAAGAATAAAAGGGCCGGCTTTATTATTATAAAGGGGATTTAGTTTTTATTTAGGGTTTATTTTTAAAAGGGGTTTTTTGTTTATTAGTTTTGTTTTTTATTTTTTTCTTTTCGAATCAATTCTTGGTAAATCACCACCTAGGTTGTAGGTAGTGTCAAATTATCTAGTTAGAATTAGTTCAGTGAGCAGGGTGTGCGAGTTTGCAAAACTCTATAGGCGGGGGCAAGGGTTTGCGAGTTTGCAAAACTCTATAGGCGCGAGCAGGGGGTGCGAGTCTATTAGAGTGTTTGTAAGCGGGAACAGGGTTTGCGAGTCTGTTAGAGTGTTTGTAAGCGGGATACTATTTAATTTTAATAGAAATCTGGGAATGCAACAGTAGGCAGGGGTTGCTGAAGCTGGGTAAATTTTGTGTGTGATTTACTTTTCAGCATATTTATTTCTGCAGTTTGTTTCTGTGTTTAAATCGAGAAAATTTGCTATAACCCTATTCACCCACCTCTAGGGTTAATCTAGATCCTACAAGTGGTATCAAAGCACGGTATTTTTCTTTAACTCTAGAGTCATGAATTCATCAAATAATGCTTTTTCTGAGCGGCAATCTATTGTTAGGCCACCCATGTTTAACGGGAATGATTATGCTTATTGGAAAGTTAGGATGGGTATTTATCTTAGTTCTGTTGATTATGATGTTTGGAATATTATTGAAACTGGCTATAAATCTCCCACTATAACTGTTGGTGATACTGAGATTCCTAAACCTAAGGATAGGTGGGATGCTAACGATAAGAGATTAAAAACTACAAATGCTAAAGCCATGAATGCTTTGATATGTGGTCTTGATAAGAATGAATTTAATAGAATTTCTCATTGTAAAACCACACAGGAAATTTGGCATACCTTGGAGGTGACACATGAAGGAACTTCTCAAGTCAAGGAGTCTCGTCTAGCCTTATTCAGCAATGAATACGAGAACTTTGTGATGGACAAAGGCGAGAGCATAAAGGACATGTTTGGACGCTTTTCAACTTTGGTGTACAACGCCAGAGCGCTTGGGAAGGTATTCACTGAGGTAGAGCTTGTGAGGAAGGTGCTACGAGTTTTACCAATGAACTTTGAGGCGAAAGTCACAGCAATACAAGAATCGAAAGATCTGAGTAAACTAAGCATGGAGGAGTTGACTGGCAACTTGATGACATATGAGCTTGAGCTAAAAGCAAAGGAGGAACGCAACAACTACGAACCAAAGAAGAAGACGATTGCCTTAAAGAGCAAAGAAGAGAGCGATGAAGATGAAGAAGATCCAATTGAAGAGCTTGCAATTGCTGTCAATAGTCTTAGAAAATGGTCAAGATTCAAGCCACACAAGAAGAAAACAAGTCGTCATAGGCCAAAAGATTCTGACAATTCCGATAATGAACCGACGTGCTTTAACTGCAACAAGCTTGGCCACTTCAAACAACAATGCCCACTTCTCAAAAACAACAAAGGAAAGAAAAAGAAAAAGAAAAAGAAGGCCTTTACAGCGACTTGGGATGATGAAGAAGGAGAGGAAGTTTCTAATAATAGCTCAAAGGAGGCTAACTTGTGTCTTATGGAAAAATCAGATTCAGAAGCAAGCTCAGAGGAATCTAATGAGGTAGATGACTACTCTTATAAAGATCTTGTTTTTATGTGTCTTGATCTTACTAAAGTAGTTGATACTCTTGAATCTAAAATTGAAAAACTGAGATCTGATAGGAGAGAACTTGCTCGTGAAAATTTTAGGTTAGAAACTGAACTTGAAAATATTCAAAACCTAGAATGTAAAAAATGTAAAATTTTAGATTCAGAATTGACAAGACTTAAGTATAGCTTTGAGAATCTTGAAAAAGAAAACTTAAGTCTTAAGGAAATCATTGACACTAGGAAAAAGGATTTTATAAATAGATGCACCTCACTTGTCACTGAAAACAAAACACTAAAAACCAAAGTCCAAAATCTTGAGAAATCTTTGAATAACTTTTCGAGAGGAGAAAAATCATTCAACATGTTATTGGGAAATCAAATTTTTGCTAACAACAGAAAAGGACTAGGCTTTGGGAAAACACAAGTTGAGGATAATGCAAAAGGTAAGAGTGTCTTTGATAAATGTGAAATAATTGGACATCATGTTGAAAATTGTAGTCATAGGAACAAGAACACAAAATTTATACAAGTTTGGGTTCCTAAGAATTCTACAAACAAATTTCATGTCTATTGGAACAAGAATAAAAGAACAAAACAAGTTTGGGTTCCAAAAGGATTGTTTATTCACAATGCCTCTGCCACTAACAATCATGGACCTATGAAAATAAATAGGTCACAAAAATCTTTCATCGTGTAGGTATGGTGGCAGGCTAAGGAACAACAACAGTGTTCTCTGGATTTTGGCTGTTCCAGAAACACAGCGGGCAACAAAGCAAAGTTTCTTAGCCTAGTACAAAGGTGACGGAATCACAATGGGCAATCACGAAAAATTATCATAAAGGTAAAACAGGTGAAGGTATATTTATTTTATCGATATATTGAATGTGATAATCTGCACCGTATTCTGAATTAAATCAGCCAATAATATTGAGATGTTGTAAAGAAGATGATTTTGATTTTGACTTGTTCAACATAGCTGGTCAATTACATTTATGCCAAAAACACTATTCTTTGAATTACTTCATACATATACGTTTGGATTAAACATAGTGTTTTGCTGGATGATAATATTTTTGGTTATTTTTGGCTAACTCTATATTCACGGTTTTTTGATTATTTACATGGCTTCAATTCAAATTCAAAGAATGTCATTTAAATTGTTGTTAAAATTGAGTTTGAAATTTTTGATTCACTCTTCATGGTCTGGTCTATCAAATTTAATTAGTGATGTTTTTGAGTGAAAAAGAAATTCAGATGCAGATTACACTGGTAATCTAGTTGATAGAAAAATTACTAGTTGAACGTGATTTATGGTGAGACATTTAGTAGCTGCATCGTTTTTCAAAGAAAATATCTTCATATTTTTCATTTCAAATAATTTTCAAATAGCAGAAATTATTTTCTCATATAACCCCTTCAAGAAAATCATTTTTTTGACCATATTTTCAGATTAGTCATTTTTATTTGATTTTAAATGACAAATTTTGACTAATCCGACTCCCTACTAACTATCAAAAAGATAAATAGTGATTGGGAAGGTGATAAGTGTTGATATTTAACATACATTACTCAAGAGAGTATATTTGAAAATTTATTTAGAAATTCAAACAAGAGTTATAAAACTTTTTGTTGGGTAAAGATTCCATGACCATTTCTATATCTATCATATTTCTATCGACCATTGTTTATCAAAGCTTAAATATAGTTTGTCGATATGTGGTACCATAATCAGGAACCATTTGTTTTTTCACGTCACTTTTTTTGTAAAAATAAATAAATGTCCAAAGTATTCACTCTCATTTAAAAGTCCTCACGGTTATGCATGGGTGAATTACTTGGATTTTTGATTATGTGCTTCCATGCTCATTTAAAAGTCCTTACAGTTATGCATGTATGGAACGCATATCAAAATTAATTGATTAAATAGACAAGTTGATTCTAATCCCATTTAAAAGTCCTCACGGTCATGCGTGGTTAGAAGATACTTGATTTCATTTTTTAAATTAAATTGGAATACTACTAATCTCATTTAAAAGTCCTAACGGTTATGCATGATTAGTAGATATTCAAATTCCTGACATAAATGTTCCACAAGGTGATACAATTGTATTATTTTATATTAGAATATCATTTCCATTCTTTCTAAAAGTGGAATATGCGCCTAAAAAGGGTAGTTATGATTTTTTTTTATTGAAGTTTAATATTTATATTCAAATTGAGTTTTAATGTTGGATTAATATCGATCACTTTATCTCTATTTTCTCTAACATTATTATTCTTTTGCTGATAACAAAAGGGGGAGAGAAAAGTTAAGATTTTGTCAAATAAAATCAAGCAAAGGTCAAATAATTTTCCATTTGCATCTAGGCTCATTTGTATATATTTCTATTTGTATGCATATATGTAGGGGGAGCATCATGTAGAGAGGAAGCATTTAAATAGGGGAAGCAATTAGAGTATATCATTGATCAAATACATTTAACTCAGTCAAAATCTTAAATATATGTTTGTTATCATCAAAAGGTGGAGATTGTATGAATATGCGCTTATATGTTTTTGTTTGATGATAATAAACATATATATATATATATTCATTTAAATTTATTTGATAATGTACTATTTTATTTTTCATAGATTAAATAAATATTTTTTGAATAAAATAAATTACACAGAATTTGAATGGAATTTGAATTCAAACAGAAATTTTATTCAAACAAATATTTATTACAATCTTGAACAGTACAAATTCAAGCTCTCACTATACATATACATTTTTGATTACATCACAATTCAGTTTACATAAATTCCTCACTACATATCACTCACACTCGTAGTTTCATATTCAACTTCATTCTAGTTTGAATCCAGCATCTGAGCAATCTGCAAAAATATTCACTAACGTAGTAAAATTGAAAAAGAAATATTTTTGCAATATAAAATAAAATATGATTTTTGAAAATATGATTTGCCTTAGTTATTTGGGTTGTTCGTCATCATTTACATTTGAATTCATCATACACGAACAATGTGACATGCACAGTGTATCACTGTACATGCCACAAGGCCGTGCACACCGATATACACTTGATAATGTTACAGGGATAGGTGATCACAAGGTCAAACCCAAATAAAAAGACGGGTTCAACTCAGGTGCAACATAAATAAAATCTCGACTTCAGCACAAGGTCAAACCCGAGTTGTAAAACTGGATTCAACTCAAGTGTAATGCACAGTCTACACAAATTCAAGAGGGCACTAAATAACAAACAAAGTGCAAAGGTCAAGCCATCACTGCAAACTCGACTCAACTCAATGCAATGCAAACTGCAAGTCCAAAACAGATGCACAATGCACTAAGCATTGAACCAGACACATGAATACCAATAGGCTACAAGATATCATAAGTCAGACCAACAGCAAAATGGACTGCAACAATCAAGTAAATGCAGACCAGTGCCAACAATGATCAGACTCAAGAAAAGATCAAGTCAGATCAACAAATATCAAGTGCAAAGTGCAGACAAACAAAGACAAAAACTACAACTACAAGGCAGAGAAATGAACATGGCAGGGTACATGAATGCAACATCAGTATGCAACATATTGAAGCAGTTCAATATCCAAGCTACAATGGAAAAGCATGACGAGATACACATGAAGACACAACAATGAAGACTACAGCCCAATGACCAGAACACAAAGAAGTACAAAATGAAGACTGCAAGAACATGAACACAGGAAAACATGCATGCCACATGGACTGCAACACACAAATGAATACTGCAACAACCAAGACCACAAGTATGCAACAACAAGCAGGAGTGTGCAAGTGCAGATGAACACATATGGCCGAAGTCAATGAAGCCAAGGCAAACTGAAGTACACAAATGCAACAGTGAAACAAGACACAGTACTGAATCAAGTGCACCAGAAAAATGCAATGCATGAAAGCTTGAACAAGTCCAAATACAACCCAAAGTGCAACAAGAATGTTGCAGTGATACAATGCAAGTTCATATGTACAGCAAGCTACAAGTGATGCAGAATCAAGGTGAACAAACAGTGATACATGAATAATGCAAGAATAAGCCAACAGATACATGAATAAAGCAAACTACAATGCAGAGTCGTGGATTGGTATACTCGAAGTAAAGTGAAAAAATTTATGTTTGAAAAATTCAGGTGCGTATCTTTGAAATAGGAAAGTCACGCAAATTAAAGGAGGAAAGTCTCTGCAGTATTATTCAAGAATAAATCGAACGTTTGAAAATCAAAGCCGTGAGTAACAAGTTAAAAACATCAGGAAAGCGTGCGCATCAGGCAATCAAATAATTTACTAAAGTATCGAATTGATACGAACAAATTCAAGGAATTCATCTCCTATAAATATCAATCATCATCGGCAAGTTAGAGCATCGAGTTAAAAGCAAGCAATTTAACCAGCAACGAAAAGAAAATTACATACCAATCTATCGAACTCGATCAAAGGAGCAGCTGCAAACGATTCGCAATCTCGAGGTCAACCAAGCAACCGATCTCAAGTGAATCGATCATCAGAGAACAAGCGCGAGCAAGAGCAACACAAGTCAGATCGAACGAAGAATCAAAGCCCCAATTTTCACAAGGGAACGCAGCCCTAATTTAGTGGCAAAGGGGATCGGCCGTCATTATTCTCACAAGCCAAAAGAAGTGGATCGGGTTAAAGAATAAAAGGGCCGACTTTATTATTATAAAGGGGATTTAGTTTTTATTTAGGGTTTATTTTAAAGAGGTTTCTTTTTTTTATTAGTTTTGTTTTTTATTTTTTTCTTTTCGAATCAATTCTTGGTAAATCACCACCTAGGTTGTAGGTAGTGTCAGATTGTCTAGTTAGAATTAGTTCAGTGAGCAGTGTGTTCGAGTTTGCAAAACTCTATAGGCGGGAGTAAGGGTTTGCGAGTTTGCAAAAATCTATAGGCGGGAGCAGGGGGTGCGAGTCTATTAGAGTGTTTGTAAGCGGGAGCAGGGTTTGCGAGTCTGTTAGAGTGTTTGTAAGCGGGATACTGTTTAATTCTAATAGAAATCTGGGAATGCAGCAGTAGGCAGGGGTTGCCGAAGCTGGGTAAATTTTGTGTGTGATTTACTTTTCAGCATATTTATTTCTACAGTTTGTTTCTGTGTTTAAATCGAGAAAATTTGTTATAACCCTATTCACCCCCCCTCTAGGGTTAATCTAGATCCTACAGGAATTATATAAATATGACTTATAAATGTGATTTATAAATGAAAAGAAAACGACATTTCATAATATATTTTATAAAAGATTTATAAGTAAAAATAATCAAAAAGCTGGGATTTGAGAATTTAAATCCCATTAATTTTGTTGTTTTTTAAAGGTTTCGAAAAATAATATTATTATTATTTGGGAAATGTTTAGAGAGAAATATTTAAAAAGGATTTTAAAGAGAATAAAAGCACTGAGGTTGTTGGAAAATAATTTCGATGATGACTGCAACATCATCGACGTTCGTTTTCGGGATACCAAGAGAGGAATTACTACCATTAGGATTTTGTTTTGATAAAACTGGCCTAAATTTTAAAATCCAAAATCATGATTTAATATAAAAAAGAGATTATATATATATGTTTGAAATTGATTTGATATAAATGGGAACAAGGTGTGCTAAAACTCTGGAAAATTTTCATTGAGTATTTTATAGAAATATAAGAAAATAAATTTGATAACTTATAAAACTAGTAGTTAAAACAATGTTTTAAATTGTTGAAAACGAATAAGAAGTAAATTTGAAATTGAACTATAGAATTAAAGTTAACTTAAGTTAATTAAATAAAATAAATTAATGAAACGATTTTTGAATGGAAATGGTTTGTGATTTGAAATGAGTTAATGAATGAGCTAATTAAATAAATTAGTGAGTAGAATATGGTTTAGGAATATGGTTGAAATATTGAAATTGGAAAATGAATTGAGTTAAATGGAACGGAAATTGATTTAAAGCGAAAAGGACTTAAGTTATGAAGTGATAATAAACAAAAGAAATTTGTATAAAATGTTTTTAATAAAATCAAGGAATTTGATGAAACGGTTCCTAAGTGATATTAGTATTGGAAGAAATATGCTAAGTGATAAATGGATGTGAATAAAGCATATGTGAATAATTGAATGTAGATAAGTTGAATGTAAATAAAGTGAAAGAGGATAATATGGAAAGTGAGTTAAAAATAATAATTTGGGATAGTTAAGAAATCAATTGAAATAAATACGTAAGTTATATGTATATTATTCTATTCACATAACAGTTTGATCCAAATTCAAGTACATAGTTTCGAGATGATTTATATCGGTCTGAGTTTGGATTTTTCACTCGATTCTCGACGACGAATACTAGATATGGATTTTTGATTGATTCGGAAATTCTCTATCATAGTATATGCCTATGCAAGGAGAACGACGGTTTCTAATTAAGAAACTGGATCTGAGTCTGCGCTACAGTGCTTGTGCGAACGACATTAGTTCGGAATTGAAGTTGTGTGATCGAGCGAACGATCAGATTTGATATTGGGTACGAATGGTATATGTACATCGTACGGGCATCAACAAATTAAGTGTTGAAAATTGAAATTACAGAATAATATGATTATGAACTATATGATTGGATATCATTGGTAAATAAGATGTAGGTATATAAAAGCAAAAGCTAGTTGATGCCTTTGATTTCATAAGTAAAATTGGGTAGCCCAACAAAAATGTACATGTTTATATTTTTGATTGATTTGATGGTTTTATGATTGAGCCGCTTGGATTTTGTTTTCTTTATCGGTTTGGGCCCATAGTGGCAAGAGTAAGTGTTCTGATCAAGCCGCACAAAGTAGAAGCTAGCGAAATTTTCCGTATATTTAAGGCGTTAGAAATTTTTTGAGAAATTTTGAAGAAATTTTCAATAACTAAAATTTGATTTTTAGTTATAACCTAAAATGATTGAATGGGATGATATTAGTTGGTGTCTATAAATGAATTTGGGAACTTAGTAAAAGTAATAACAGAGTTTCAACAATTTCATTTTGGGAAGTTAAATACTTAAAGGATTGGTAGGTTATTTTAACTAATTGGTTTAGAAAAAACAAATGGGTTTTGGCCTTTTTCTTACCTTAATTTAATTGATTTTAAATATCAAAAGGTTAATTTTATAAGTTAAATACATCGAATTTCAAATATAGCAATTTATTGGATAATTTATTTGTCGAATTTAATAATTGAAATTGGTTAAGTAATGGAATCTTGGGTTTTAAGTTAGATAAAAATAATTTTAAGGCTTATTTAAATTCTATTAATAAAACTAAATACAATAAAAAATTTAAATTGGATTTAGAAGTGATTTAACTAATTTTAAATAATCATTCGTTTTAATTAACATATAAAAATAGCCTTTGGGAGCACATTCTCGGATTTTGACGAAACTAGTTTCATCGGATTCGTAATAGTAAATTATATTGTGCCATCAGAATTTGTAGCAATCAGACGTATCTTTTCGTTGTGCAAGATCGAAACGCGTTGAAATTAATATTGAAAATTTGATATAATAACTAGGTCCAAAAATCTATCTTCTATATACGATCAAATTAAGTCTCGAAACAAGTTCCACTCTAGTTGGAATAGGGGTATAACATATATAAAGCCAGGAGACACGCGTTGTTTGGTGTTCGGGACTTTTGGGTATGTTTTGTTGAATATTTTAAATTTAAAATAATATATATATATATGTACATATGCTTCGTTCTCAAGCCCATATGCATACTTTTCAGTCCATCCCTTCCTTATATCTCCCACGTTCACTCTCTACCCATCTATCTATTTATATCTGCCTGTAAAAAGGGAAGAGAGTTTCCCTTTTGCATTATGAACTTCAAAAATCCAAATATACATAACTGCACATCTAAAAATCCTAATTCTTGATTCATTGAACTCGTAGGGCCATATGCTTCTTCTGGGTATGATTTGGTGTTGTTCGATCATGCTTTAGCCATTGGTTGTATAGATAGGTAGCGCTTGGGTTGGAGGTTGTGAAGCATGTGTTCTTTGATTGGATGAACAGAGCTCGAATTTGAGTTTGGGATGGAGTTTATCACCTTGATGTTAATTATTAGGGGCATCGATGGATGTTGGGGTCAAGCAACCTGATGGTGTGATGGGTGAAGTCGGGTGCAGGTTGCAATTTCTTACATGGCTCCCGGGGTGTCGAATTTGTGGTAGGCAAGTGGAGATAGTCGAGAGTAAGCCGTTGGTGAAGGCGGAATGCGATTTCTTCGAGAGATGGCCAATTGCATGCCATTGCAGTACACATTGATGTGCCAATGCACGTTCGTCTCTGTCGACTGGGAAAGAAGAAAAATAGAGGGGTAGGATTGTAATTGTTATAAAGTAATGTTTTTTATTTATATTTATCAATAACTTCTAAAATCATATCTCACTCACACGAGGTCGGATTCGAGCGCCTTTTTTGCGTTGGATACGTGTCGTCGAGTCTTTGAGATGGTGTTGGTTTGGTTGGATTTGGAGCAAGTGAAAATTTGATCTAAAATCGAACATTGTTTAGTTTAAGTACGAAATTGGGTTTCGTAAATATTTTGTTTTAAGGATTATCTATTTAATTAAATTGATATTGTTTTAAAGCTATTTAATTATATTAATATTGTTTAAAGTATTTAATAAAATTTATATTGTTTAAAAGTTGTTTAATTATGCTAATACTATTTTAAGGTTATTTAATTATATTAATTTTTTTTGAATTATTTACTATAATTTTTAGATTATTGAAAGTAAATTATAACTATTTATAAAAATGGAAAGATTAATTATTATGGCTTTTAAATAATATTTTAAAATTTTTAATTCTTATTTTTAAGATGTTTCTAAAATTAATAATTTTCATTTATTTATAATGATTTGTTAATGTTTATTATTATATAATGGTGTTTTGAAGTAAATATTTTTAGTTATTTATGAATATGTTCAAGACCCATGAATATAATTGAAAGGCTTGTTTTTTATAGAAGCTTATGAAATGGTTTGCTTTGGAGATGTGAAGATAAGTTACAAATTGAGGAGTTTTATGAATGGTTAGATATTTATAAAAAACTTAATAAACGAGTATAAATTTATAAAAGAAGTTTTATAAATGGTTTTTGAAGTTTTGTAAAATGATTTTAAAGAATTATAAAGAGTTTATGAATGATTTTTGAATCAAATAAAAAAGGAATCTTCCTCGATTTGTATATATATTTATACCGTTATGATAAGTATATGGATATTTTCTAAGTATTGAAAATATAGGAATTGGTGGACATATTTACGTAAAAATATTCTTATACAATTAACTTACAAATGTTTTTGTTTATTAAAGATTTATAAAATGAGGCCAGTGTTTTCTTATATGCTGAACTAATGTTGGTTTTCCTTATGGAATAAATCCTTGATTGATTATTGTTATTCGATAGTCAAATAACCGACTATCGAAATTGGACCCAAAAATGTAACTTTGGAAATATCTAGGTGAAACATGTTAGTTATATGCCATAGTCATCTCTGATAATGTTGTATTGTGTATATAAGTCTCATTTCGCTCTGCTAGGACAACGATAAGGAAATCCACCCACTAATGGTTAGGAGATGATCTTTGATCCTATCTTTGACTGTCTATTTCCTAAAAAAACTAAAGTTGAGTTTACCAGAAATTATCAGAAGTTATTTCAAAGAGACTGGGATCGGGTATGTTATTCGAAAACCACATCGATTCAACGAATGCGTTTTGAAGTGAAGACGTCTTGAAGATGATGGAATTTTGGAGACGGAACTCTCAAGTGTTTCATTCAGCTCAGAACGAACTTGTATAGATGAATACTGGTATTGCATTATTATTTAGAAGGTGGTATTAGCATTCCAAGTGGGAAGTGCTATATGAAAAGGCAAAACATAGCCTCAGACCTCATCGATTGGGCAATGAAAAAAATTAGGCATGCAGCAAGGCCAAGTGGGTAGCTCTCTAGTGTGGTATGGTCATTCCAAATCTAAATCCCAAGTGGTAGGACAGTCCTATGCGGCAAGGATACAAGATGTTCTTGTTAGACCCTGGTGCATTTATCTAGAGATGTACCTTCGGGAGGTAGTTCCTTACCTTGTCATAGTATGTAATCTAAACTCCAATATACTTATATTTAAATGTTATTTATATGGAAGATAAAGAATCCAATTAAATATTAGTAATATTAGGCTTAAAAGTTGTAGAGAAAGGCATAAGCCTAAAAGTGAGACATTTACAGTAAATTATGAAATGAACTAAAAAGGGGAAAATCTAATAACTTGATTTGGATGTTAATGATAGATTAGTTGGTTGGTTTAGAAAAGGAAATATATTTCCATGGTTTAATATTAGAATTACAATAAAAGTATTGCAAGAATAAAAGAAAGAAAATTTAAATTAGTGCAAAATAGAGACAGTACTGTATTTTGTATTACCCAACAATTAAAGAAACAATAAAAGAAATATCTTGCAGTTACGAGTTACTGTTTATAACATTATTCAGTATTAAAATATGGAAATGGATTTTTAGCATAGTTTTTGTGACCAACGAAATAAAATAGAAGTACTTCCTAGAATAAAAGAGAATAACGCGAAGCATGAAGAAATTAAAGAGGAGAAATAATCAAGTTAATTACTTGACAAGACTAGAAATAATAAATAGAAGACGTGACTAGATCTGCATTTACTACGCAGATAGTAGAATAAAAAGTAAAGCAATTATTATGATAAGTAATTTGTGATAGTTAGACTAGTCGCAAGCTAAGAATGTCATATAATATAAAAGTACTAAAGAAAATTTACTATCATAATAAAGGAAGACAGAGTAGAAAAGAAAAGAGACACTTGCAATTACATTTATAACGTGTAGGTTATAAGATAAAAATAAAGAATATAAAAGCGACAATTGCATGTATAATTGTAACACGTAGATTATAGTTAAAAAGTAAGAAACAGAAAAGGAATATTTTATCAAACTTTGATCTTGGATTAAGTTAATAAGCAAAGATAATAGAAGTGGCCCGTACGAGCATCATTCTCTTTTAGGTCTAGGACTGATTGTCTCACACATAGGTGGGGCTGGGCTTGCTGATTAGGGTAAATAAGTAGCCAATAGAATAAGAAAAGTAAACTAAATGCATAGTAAAATATTAGACGTATGGTCTAATAAAATGGTAAGGTGCATTTGGAGCAGCCCGAAAGAGAATCTAGATAAACAGCCTAACGAAGCAGTTCGTAGCAGATTTTTAGTACGGAAAGAGCACGTCCAACATAGTTAGTTTGTGCTAGAAGGAAGTATGAGACTTCAACGGGACATGAGGATACTCTAGGATGGCCCTCTAGGGTAGGCCTAAGGAAGCTGCACCCTTGGAGGCAGGCCTGTAGGTGTTCCATCAAGAGAGTATGCCTTGACTGCTTTTGCATTGCAGGCCTAACGAAGCAGACCTTTGTAGGAAATCAAAAGGTTGATGATTGAGTAGGATATACGTATGACACCATACTCTAGTTTGCGAGTAGGTATAATAGGCAGGACCCAAAAGGATAGTCGCATGTGGAGATGAAGCCATCATCAGTCAGAGTGAGTTCGAGAAAAACTAGAATTAAGTCAACATGCTAATGATTCTTTCACTATCGAGACATTGGATGAGGGGCATGGCCAATTGGATGTTTAGATTATTTGCAGTAGGGCACAACCACTTAGCTCTTGAAAGGCTTTTCGATTAGTTGAGAGGGGGGTAGTGTGGGGCCATAGTCACGATGAGAAAAGAGACAGACCAAGTAGAATATTTGTATTATAGGCATAACAAAGTGGACCTTTACAAATATAGAAAATCCCCGATTGAGTTCCCTACATGGTAGACTTTGTTGGTAGAATTCATGGAGTAGACAGAACGATTACGTGTAGTCCTCAAGGTACGAATTGGGTGGTTCATTGTGGATGACCGAGCACTAGTATAAGCTGGTGCAGACGCAGTTTCACGTTTTCACAGTAGACGACGGAACATTTTTATTGTAGACCTCACGAAGCTATCCTTTACAGATGAAGTTATAGTGTGCTTTCATAGCGAGACGATGGAATCCTTTTCGATGAGGATACAAAAGGTACTATGAGGAGTACCTAGGACCGATGCATTCTTTGGGCATGTAGCTATATATATATATATATATATATATATATATATATATATATTGGTTATTATGTCTTAATCTACTGGGGAGTAGATGGGTATGATTCATGCACAGAGGCGAGAGTATTATAAACCCAATAAACCTAATATAACAGAAAATGGAAATAGAACGGTATATGTAGAATTATGCTTAGAAGTGTATAATTTGTCCATTCACCAGAACTATAGTTCTGACCCCCTCCTCATAACATCCCATAGGTTAGATAGATGGCAGTGACTTTCTAGCTTTAAGACACTTGTTTAGAAAGTGTTATTTCCTTGGTGAGTATTTACTTACTATTTTATTTTATTCAATTCCACTATGAGATATTTATTTGAACTCTAATATATTTGTCTTCGCCTATTTGCAGGATAACATATACCTAATTTAGGATTCAGTGGGCTTGGATCTTAGCATTTTTGCAAAAAATCTGGACCCACTGGAATTCAGGTTCTTACATTTGGTATTAGAGCTTAGATTAGTAGATCCTAGGTGAACTAGGAAATATGAGTGAACGTATTTGTATTTTGAAATACAGTCTAAGTATATTATGTGCTAAAATCCAAATAGTCCCCAATTATTGATTTTAACATATGGAAAGTTTCTAGAAGTATATTTGGGAATAATTTGCTTGTAGGGTTTGGGATGGCCTAAGGGTGTTTAGCCCTATGTTATTACAGATTTCTATTGCACAATAAGCTTTGTTTTGAGAGAAGATTGGTATCCATATGTTATAGAAAGTGGGAAAGTTCCCTAGGGATAGTAGGGGGAGTATTTTTATTTTGGAAGGAATAAGACATTTTAGTAAGGAAATGAGATTTCCAAGGTTTAGGAAGGGTATTCCTAGGGTAGTGAGAAGAAAATCCACTTTATGTCTAGCCTAATGTAATGAAATTTTTGGAACTGAAAAGTTGAAAAATATAAGTGTTATTATGTTTGAAGAAGTAAATATTGGGTTTTTGAAAAAAAGTGGGTATGGAATTTAAATTGGTTTTTATACGATGTAAATTTTGTTAGAAGTGAAATTCTTTTTGTAGAATTATAGAACATGTATAGCTCGCTAGTTTCTTCGTAGGTAAACAGAGATTTTAAATTTAAAGACCTAGAGTGTGTTAAGTATCGAAAACCTAAGTTACAACATTAATTGTTATAATAAATGTTTTCATGAAAAATAAAGGAAGCATAGACTATGACACTACTGTTATAGTATGTGACTCCTAAAGGAAATGTTTTTACATAGCATATGGGACTTATAATTGAATTTGCGTACTAGTATTATTGGGTTGTACTAACAATGTTTTATGCAACATCCGTTCTAACCCAAATAAAAATGTGTTCTGAAGATAATTTCTAAGTGTAGAAATAAAGTGGTTTGTAAGTACACTTATTATTTAAATAAGTATATGGAAATGTTTTCTAGTTATAAAAATACTAAAATAGTCTTGAAAATGAGTTCTTCTAAAAAAGAAAAAAAGAGATGTAAGTTAAATATTAGAAAATTAATAAATTTCGTAGAAAATGCCTATTGTAAGTGAATATAGATTAATCATACTTTAATCTATTGGAAGGAAATGTATAATGATATAATTGTCTATAAAACCAAATCACAAATAATGATGTTTGTGCAAGTTATAAGGAATACGTGAAAGTGATGTACAAGGTATAGAAAGCGCCATATTTTGTATTGCCTATTTCGATAAATTATAAAATAAGTTTCTTGTAATTTTACATAAACATGAAATCCTCTTTTAAAGGATTCATAGAAGGCTTTAGCACTAATGTTTTCTCATAAGAGAAAGTAGTTCCAATACATTAAGATATAAAACCCTTAGGGGTAATAAGAAGTGTAATAATTAGAGACAGTGTTAGTTAGGAGGGATATTATAGAAAGCCATAATAGAAAAGCTAAGCAAAGGAAATGTCATATTTTTCCATTGATTATGCGCATTGGTTGCTTGCCGTTATAGAAAGTCCGGTTTTGTATTAAGTTAGAAATTCCTCCAAGTTTAGGTAATTGGAGGAGTAGGAAGATTAACGGATTTTGATAAAATGATTGTTCTTATCTACTCCAATTTTTGTAAATTTGAAAATCTATGAAAAGAAGATGTTTTTAAAACATGTGAGGACATTTTTGGAAGTCAAGAAAAAAATGTTTTAAGAAAAATGGTTTGGTGAAAAAGTGAATAAGTTTTTGGAAGAAAAAACTTAGTAAACAATTAAATTAAAAGTCCAAATTTTTTTTGTAGAAAGCTATAAAGTTCTTTAAAAGGAAAAGAGGAATAAGTTTTTAACTTAGAATTTGTAAGTTTTTCCACTCTAGGTTTGGGGAATAATTTGAATTTAAAAAGCTGTAAAGAAGCAAGTCTAGAAAGATAAAATCTTAAGTAACCAGGTACCTTTGAATTTAATACAAAAGATAAAATCTTAAGTAACCAAGTACCTTTGAATTTAATACAAACTTCAAAGTAACAATTTTAATGGCAAAAATTTTGTGATTTGATGTTTCAAACATTTAGGGGCTTTAATTTTTGAAATGAAATGATAAATACCAAACTGAACTTTTAAATATGTAGCAGATAGGAATTATTTCCTAGGTGTGACAGGAAACGTGTAAGGCTATGTAGGAGATAGTAGTGATTACTTTTAGTTGTAATAATAAAAGTTTCCGTAAAAGTCTATAGGACACTCGTGGGAACCTAGCAATATTGCTACACGTGTGTAGACTATAAAAGAACTGTGAAGTAATATTAGCAAGATAGTAAGACACACGTGGTTGGGATAGGTAGGCCTTAGTTGGGGAAAGATGAAAGGTAAAGGTAAAGAGAAAATTTTCCAAAGCTTAGTTTTTTTAGATAGAGACTACATAGATTGAAATCCTTATTCGTTGTAGTAAATGAGACTTAGTGATTCCATATTGAGTATGAAATGGAAGAGATGAATATATCTTATTCATCGTGAGTAATAAAGCGTACGTTAGTAACGAGTAATAGGTGGTAGAAAGAGCATATAAGTTACTTGGATACCTAGAGTGGAATCTTTCTATGTCAGAGTGGACATGGTCCTATGCCCCTTAGCCCTAGATGATAGTTGTGTTTGGCTTCTATATTTACCTATCTAGTATCGCTTTGTAGTAGGACTTATTTTCTCTTTTAGTCATGACATTGTTCTCCTATGTAAGCATTTAGTTCCTGTTGTAGTAAATCAGTGATGATTAGTATGATGCTCTTTTTTTGTGATGTTCATAAGAAGAGAATAAAACATAGGATGTAAATAAATAAAAGAAAAGTAAAAGCAGATAAAAGCAACCAAAAGAAAAATAGTAAAATTTAAAGAAAGCGACAGAAACGTCAAAAGAAAAGAAAAGTTTTTCTTATGTAAACCGTGCTTGGAAAAGAAAATAGAGATTTTTATACAACATCGACATAAGTTTTAAGTACGGAGAAAGATGTGCGTAAAAAGTAAAACGGGAAATGTGAGCTTTTCCATTTTCTACCTTCTTTCTGACATAAGAAATCGATTTTGGAAAGATTTTTTTTTGAAATTCGAAAATTAAAAGATGTGTGGTAGGATTTGGATGTAAATTCGTTGAACTACGCCTCTATTTAGTTGGAGTATGGGAAAAATTGAATGAAAAACGTTTTGAGTTTTTAAAAGATTGTATTCATATAGAAATTGCAAGTATATTTAGGATGTGTGCATCATATTTAAAAAAGAGCTTCTAAAGAAGAAAAGCATTCATATAGGAGGTACTGCTTATAAATTCATGTGCATGCATATATTATATATTGAACAACACTTTGCACAAGAACACAAATGGTCGCAAAATTGGACGTACACAAAATGGATGTGGTTGATGCAGGGAATAATATAGTTTTACCCTTATGGAATTTTGGGGATGAAATTTCCTAAAGGGTGGGAGAATGTAACACCTCGCATTTTTAGATAATTAAATAATAATAAGACCATACGGGTCGACCCATAGGCCGACCTGCAAAGCACAAGGGTCGACCATACGATCGACCCTTAAAGAATACAGTTTGACCCGCATTTTGCCCTGGACAGAAAATCGTCCAAGGACGTGCCATAGTTTATAATTTGAATTTTCGAGCGATCCGCAGTGGGCCTATGACGTGGTTGCATGTAATTCAATCCAAAAATTCGATGGTCTGAGATCTCCAAACTCCACTGTACATAGAACCCTAGGCATAACTATTTTCTCACAATCTGATTTTCTCCCAAATGGTTCATTGCCCACGGCTGAATCCTAAATTGAAATTTTTTCTGGAGAGAAGATGTTTTTAATAAAAATATTAGACGTCTTGTATGATGGTGTGGGTTGGCAAGAGTCTAGGATAGTGGCTTAGTATAGAATGAGAAAGATGGTTCGGTGATCAGAGTGAGAGGAGAGTGGACGGTTCGGTCGTCCTATAGGTCAGTGGGTCGGTATGTCTGGGTCGGCATTGTCAATCAAGACTGTTCTAACTCAAACACAACATACATTTTGACAACTTACCTCCACAACCAAGCATAACATAATGGATAATGATAAGTAACAAAGAACATAAGCCCAAGGACCTAATTTGTACTAACCACTCCATAGTTCGAATAATCTTAAATGCAAATTTAACTCAACAAAAGCATGTAATAACCTTCACAGTAGATGACGCCAATGTTTGATCCCAAGGTCATTGCTACCAATCACAAGACAAACTTTAGAGAGGGTCAGCGACGACTGTCTCCAAGGATAATAATTTGAAGCCCCATCATGTTGTATTAGCTTTTAGAGCTTCAAATTTTCAACACTTTTGTTTGAATCGTTGCACTAGTTCACATACCACACGGGGGAATACTTTATTGCTATATCTGGTATCTATTATCTTTTAAGTATAGCTTAAACAAGAATCTATCCACACCAATCGCCCTTTGGAGATGTCCAAAAAATCAACCTCCGCTACAGTTTCTGACAAGCCTGAGCCAAGTTCTCGACAGGAGGTAGTGGGAACTTCGAATCCATTATTAGCCCTCATACCTAGCATCCTAGAACCACGTGTTGCGGTTATGGGCCCGACTCTCGATATTGTAGATGGGGCCGTCGTTCTGGATGATCCTATCGACTCTTAAGCCTCGAAAATCGACGAATCTTATCTCCATCAATTATGTTCCATCCATGGAATTCCCTTCGAGGATGTTCTGGCTCCATCGGCACAAGATCGGCTTCACTTGTCCCCAACCAAATATATTGCATGTAACAAATTTTTGTGCTGGGCGGGAAGTGTACCACCTTTCAATTCATTCATCCATGAAGTGTTGCAAGATATAGGGATTGCTCCAGCACAACTACATCTTAATAGCCATGCATTTATTGATGGTACATGCATTCTTTTCATGAGCTTCTTATTCAGACCCCTAAATTCTGAGGATATCCGTTATATTTACCGCTTTAAGAGACGTACTGACAGTCCATCTTTCATATTCCTCGAGCCACACTCCAAATGCCAAATCCCGATAAGTGCATGCAGTAAATTTTCTCAGTATAAACAAGAGTGGTTTTACGTACGCTGTCCCTCCGTTTTCGCAATAAGATGGCTAGAAGGGATTAGATCTCATTTTAATCCCAATCATTGTCTTAAGGCCTGAAGTGCATCCTTTCTGAACATCTTTCAACTCTTATAGTCATCCGCCTATGACCTGAAGGTGCTGGGTTTTCTGAGGCCGTTGAGGACATCCGAGCTATTCCCGTAAGAGATTGGAATATTAAGTCTGTAATTACCAATGAACTGCTCTCAAAGTTCGGACTACTGGGAGAGGGCCGCCGAACTAGCCTCCCCATTGGTGCCACTATAACAGGAACATCTACGGGAGAAAACAATGAGCAAGCTGGAACTTTAGTGCCCCCAGCTAAAGGGACCCCTGATACAACTGAGGAAAGCGAAATTAAAGAAACCAATGTTCCAGAAGCGACTGATGAGAATGTAATTTCCGGCCAAGCACAAGTAGCTAATGCACCCAACTTCAATAAACCGCCTCTCCCTTCGAAGAAGAAAAAGGGTCTAGCTTACAAGCTGAAAAAGAAGATAGTCGGCGGGACCTCAAAGGTTACGATTACTTTGATCAAGAAGAAGTCGTCTTCCTATAACTTAGAGGGATCATTAAAAGGCCTACCTGACCCGACCATCCCTAACGATATACTAAATTACGATTTTAATAACCCGATGCTATGGAATTTATTTCGCCCACAAGAAGCAATGAAGGCGTTCAGGCTCATCATCAAGGAGTGAAAACTCCAACGAGAAAAGAGAAGAACACTGGTCTGTCGGGGGGATGCACTAGGACACACACAAACACTTACACTCCATCATGCACTTAAATTCCACTAATCATGTGATTCCTACTAACTCGTCCTCACTTGGCTTTGTGCATAGGTGATATGGGGCGTACACATGGCATTGACCGCCTTCGTGGATCCTCCGTCATCTACCATTCTAGTCGAGAATCAGGATCCAGCAAATGGCGAACAGGGACGACAGTGGTGATAGAGATTATCATCTCAGAGAGTCATCGTCTTCCAGAAGGAGAACTTATAGTCATTCTTTGTATCCAAACGATCATTCCCCTCATTTGGAGCATAGCAGGGAGAAGTTTGCTCAGAAGGGATCCCGGTCCAAAGTTCCTCACGACCAACATTGTGGCTCTTCAAGTATTAAGCACTCATGTGAGCCTTATAAGAAATCTGTGACTTCTGTTAGGCATACTCCTCCTGCCTCTGCTCACGATCCGTCAACAGTGGAAAAACTAGCTGAGCTTAAGGCTATATTACCAAAGATATGCTTCTATGGATTGAATTTTCTCCCCGTGATCCATCCTATCTTCGGATATGTCAAACAAAGCACCATTGCCTGCAACAACGATGTTTATGTCCAGTATGATGCGTTCATGCACTTGGTGAAGAAAGTTTCAGAGGTTTCCATGGAACGTCAACACGAGATCGATCGCCTCAAACTCGAAGATATTCATGACAGAGATATCATTATGGGCCAGGATGAAGAGCTATCCTCATACATATCTTAACTCAAGGCTATCTAGAAAAATGCTAAGGAGACGGCCGAGATAGTTAGTCACTTGGAGGCCATTCACAAGAAAGAAATCGATGAGGCAATCCAGCGCAGCGGCGCCCTAGCTTTGGAAGAAGACTCTATCCAAAATAAGAAAGACGTTCTTGCTCGACAAGTCAAAGAGCTGGAGGAGTTTCTCTTTAAAAAAAGAGAAGAGAAGATTATAGCGCAGGAAGAGTCATAAAAATACTGCGATGAGATCGTTGAGACACGGCTTCTGAAGGCAAAAATGAGGAACTTTCCAAGAACGGAGCGTTAAAAGAAGCAGCTTGCAAGGAAGGAAAGAAGATGCCGCTCATAGGGACCGACTCTCATCTTGAGGCAGCCATCGAAGCTGGTGGGGAAGAAATCAAGTGTTTATTCGACCCGCTCATCGCTGAGTACAATGCACGAGTCCTCGTGCATTGTGACCTATCTTTCTTAGGCGATGGTTATCTCGAATAACTGGCCGAAGCATGGGATGCTTTAGTAAAAATTAAAAGAGCGGAGCTAGGTGTCGAAGAGGTTGATGAAGAGGCTCTCGTGGGGAAAGTGCTTCGAGGAAACGAGCCTTTAGACTTATCCATGGGAAAAGCCCTTTAAAAGACTTCCCGTCATCGAAGGGTAAGACGACGTTGCTGAGCCGTCCGGCACTGAGTCTCTGTTTCCTCCTCCCGTTCAAACGGCCGATAGTTCTTTACTTAGGCCTCCCGAGCAGCACGTTGGTTATGACCTGGAGAAGCCTGGACTTGGCATTCACATTTTATCTCCAATCCTTGAGTGTGATACCCCGAGGACCACTGAAAGTCAATTGGAAACTGATACATAGCTTCGCCTTCAAGAATTTGGGAAATCATTGCTTTTGGCGAGTAACAAATGTATTATAACATTTGCTTTTTATGAAATCATGTAGGCCATTACGGTCCCGAACCAATTTCAAGGAGTGATGTCGCCATAGAGTTGGAAGAGAAAGTGGCCGAGGCACTTCACACCGGAGATACCCCTGGTCCCGATGCTCAAGTGATCAAGGCGTCGGATGAGGATAAACTTGAGCATGCCTTGCCTATACGAAGTCGAAATCACAGGCACTTCCGAGAATACTTCCAAGCTTAGCATGAAAGCGCAAATCGAGGAGAAGGAGAAAAAAACCAAAGTTAAGATAGAATCTCAGGTAGTGGCACTCGACGACCTCTAAATTGGCCCCTGAAGGTCATTCTCCCCATTGGGACCACACGTCTGGAGGTTCCCCTTCCTTCCTTGGATACCACATCGCTTGGAAGCAAGGGGTCCAGGAGAAAACATTTTGTTGAGGAGACTTTGGAGAAGCCAAAAGTTGAAGAAGTAGCTATCATCTGGTCATGCCTTGCTTAACTTAAATAAGTCAAAATCATGTAATTGTTTCCCTTCTTTTTTATAGTCATCGTAGATAGACATTGGCTTCGGACTTCGAAGGAGTTGTAATGGAACTTATTTCTTGACTAGTAAATAAAACTTTGTTTCTTCTCATCGCTTAGCTTATCACCTAACTTGTAATTGAAATTCAAAGTCTTGTGGGTCATGTAAACTCCTGTCCGCTTTCATAGGACTTCGGGATTTTTGAATCATTTATACTCTAATCCACAGTCCGGGGACTCAGAATAATCTAGTCCATGCTCCAGAGACTCAGAGATTTTTTGAATCGTTTATGGTTTAGTCCGCACTCCAGGGACTTATAGTACTCTAGTCCATGCTCCAGGGACTTAGAGGTTTTTTTTCAATCGTTTATACTCCAGTCCGCACTCTGTGGACTCGAAGTACTCTCGTCCGTGCTCCAAGGACTTAGATATCTTTTGAATCATTTATACTCTAGTCTGTGCTCTGGAGACTTAGAGATTTTATGAATTATTTATACTCTAGTTCACACTCCTGGGACTTAGAGTACTCTACTCAAACTTTGAGGACTTAGAGATATTTTGAATCGTTTATACTCTAGTCCGCACTTTGGGGACTCAGGGTAAACTAGTCCACGCTCCAAGGACTTTGAGGTTTTTTAAATCGCTTATTCTCTAGTCTACACTTTGGAAACTCATAGTACTCTACTCCACGCTCCGGGGACTTAGATATTTTTTGAATCGTTTATACTCTAGTCCGCACTCTAGGGACTAAGAGTATTCTAGACCGTGCTCCAGAGACTTAGAGGTTTTTAAAATCATTTATATTCTAGTCCGCACTTCGAGGACTTAGATTATCTTGTCCACGCTCTGGTGACTTAGGGATATTTTGAATCTTTTATACTCTAGTCCGCACTTCGGGGACTTAGAGTACTCTATTCCATGTTGCGGGGGCTAAGAGATTTTTTGAATCATTTATACACTAATCTGTACTCTTGGGACTTAGAGTACTCTAGTCAGCGCTCCGAGGACTTAGATATTTTTTGAATCGCTTATAATCTAGTTACTCTAGTCCGCACTCCGGGGACCCAGAGTGCTCAAGTCCATGCTCCTGGGACATATAGATTTTTTGAATCGTTTATACTCTAGTCCGCACTCTGGAGACTCAAAGTATTCTAGTCCGCGCTTCGGGGACTTAGAGAATTTTTGAATTGTTTATATTGTAGTCCGCACTCCGAGCCTCAGAGTACTCCAGTCTACTCTCCGAGGACTTAGTGATTTTTTGAACTATTCATACCATAGTCCGTAACCTGGGGACTCAGAGTACTCTAGTCCGTGCTCCGGGGACTTAGAGATTTTTTGAATCGTTTATACTCTAGTCCACAGTCCGAGGACTCAGAGTACCCTAGTCCATGCTCAAGGGACTTAGATATTTTTGAATCATTATACTCTAGTCCACACTCTGGGGACTCACAGTACTCTAGTCCACGCTCTGGGGACTTAGAGATTTCTATCTGCACTTTGGGGACTTAGAAACTTTTGAATTGTTTATTAATTGAATTTTAATTTTGTGTATGCTTTCATATGCCAGACAGATTAATGCACTTTAACTTTCTGTGGAATTATAACACAGGGAACATCAATAATTCACAGAAAAACCGCTTCAAGCCTTTATTGATTGTAAAAAATAGGGACAAATTGAATTATCTTATTACATGTCGAAAATAGAGAACAACAAAAGTAACACATGTTAGAAACAATTGCTACTAGAATGCAAAAGAAAAGGACTAAGTATAATAACGGCACAAATGATCGCTATTCCATGCTCAGGGGAGTGTCACGCCATCAACAATCGCTAGCTTAAAAGTTCCTTCTCCAAGCTTCCATTCGATGCGTAAGGACATTTCCATATGGGATTCATATGTGACGGGACTGGAAAAACTCACTTCAAAACTAGGTTGCCCACATCGAAGTTTCTTGGTCGAACTTTTTCATTATAATATCGGGCGACTCGGTGCCGATATGCAACCGTCCATAAATCGGCTTCTTCACGTTTTTCATCGACAAAGTTCAACGATTCCAGTGAAATATCTCGATTCATCCTAGGATCATAATGAAACACCCGGTGAGAGGGAATTTCAAGTTCCATGGGTATAATAGCTTTAGCGCCGTATGCCAAGGCGAATGGAGTGTGGCCAATCTTGGACTTATGGGTGGTTCTGTAGGCCCATAGTGCTATTCGAAGCTCATCCACCCATTTTCCTCTAGCATTCTCCAAACTTTTTTCACTATGGACTTGATTATCTTATTTACGGCTTCAACTTACCCATTCGCTTTAGGGCGAGCGACCGATGCAAACCTTTTCTCAATGCGATATTTTTGGCTGAACTCTTTAAATTCTCTACTCTGGAATTGAGTTCCATTGTCTGCAATGATACTCCATGGGAGGCCAAACCAGCATATAATGTTTCTCATAACAAAATTAATGACCCTTTTGGTGGCAATCATAGCTAATGGCTCCGCCTTATCCCACTTGGTGAAGTAATCAACCACAACAATTACTTATTTCACACCACCTCTGGAGATTGGCAAGGAGCCGATTATACTAATCCCCCATATTGCAAACGGCCATGGCCTAACCATTTGTGTGGTTTCTTTCGACGGTGCACTCGGGATCATTGTGTGCTTTTGACATTTTTCGCATCTCCTTACATAGTCCGCGGTGTCTCGATTCACGGTCGGCCAACAGTATCGGAGGATCTTTTTGGCTAGTGTCTACCCCTCAGTATAGTCGTCACATTCTCCTTCGTGGACTTCTCTTAAGACTCACTTTATCTCATCGTGGGTGATGCATTTAAGCAAGGGAACGGAGAATCCCTTCCGATACATCACTCCATCCTGCATTATATACCACGAGGCCTTATGAACGATATGTCGTTTCCCGCGTAAGGTTCCATGTAGCAAGTATTCTTTGAATGGGGTCATCCATGACTCCTTTTCAGTTTCCATCCCTGAAACAAGATCAACCTCATCTGGTTTATACTCAGGGCATGTAAAGTTTCAATGGGAACCAAACCCATCTGTTGTACATCACCAGTACTTGCAAAGTTTGCCAAAGAGTCGGCTTTCCCATTTTGTTCACCTGGAATGTCAAAATATCGTAATATTCGAGGTCGGCCAACAATTCTTGAACCCGAGCAAGATATGTGGCAAGGCTTTTCCCCCTTGCTTGATAGTCTCCCCGTACTTGGCACATCACCAATTGTGAGTCACAAAAGATCTATATCGATTTCACTCCAAGTTCTTTGGTTAGCTTCAGTCTAGCGATCAATGTATCTCGAATGTGCATCGTACTCCATGGCAAAACCGGTATGCTCCTGCTCCACAGTGTGCATTGGGATTTGATTGTATCCCGAATACACATCCATAAATGACAATAATTCGTGTCTTGTTATCGAGTCAACCAACTGATCAATTCTAAGAAAAGGAAAACTATCTTTAGCTCACGCCTTTTTCAGGTCTGAGTAATCAACACAGGTCCTCCACTTCCCGTTTTCCTTCCTTACCAATACGGGATTAGATACCCATTCGTGATAGAGAGCATCGCGGATGAACCCATTGGCTTTGAGTTTATCCACCTCCTCTCTGGGAGTAGCAGACTTCTCCAGGTCCATGCCTCTCCTTTTTTGCTTCACTGCCGCATACTTCGGCTCAATGTTCAACATATGACTTGCAATGGTGAGAGAAATCCCACACACATCAGAGTGGGTCCAATCGAAAACATCCAGATTCGGTTGGAGGAAATCAGTAAGATCCTCAATCATCGAGGGGTTATGTTATGATCCAATCTTAAGCACCCGTGACAGGTCATCATGGCTGACTGGAATGTCAATCGTCAGTTCAGCCGGTGCCACCTTGGCCTCATTGGGTTCTTCATCGTCATCTCTCGGATCTATGTCTCTATAGATCTAACTGTGTTGCCCAAGCCAAGGCTCGGGCATTACTTGTCAATTTTTAGCAACATGGACGCGGACAGAGTTGTCCACTCTCTTTCCCTTCTCTCTTCGTTGGGCCTCTCTCAACTCAGCCACATAACAAGCACGACCAATTGCTTGATCGCCATGCACTACACCAACTCCTCTATCTGTTGGACATTTCAAGGTTAAACACCACGGCGCCAAATCTACCCAAATTTTATCAGGGTCGGTCAGCCCAGAACAACATTATACGTGGAATCAACATCCAAAACAATGAACGTCAGGATCCATACCCTCCTATGTTAACCTTCTCCTAATTCAGTTGGCAATTCAACAAAACCTACTACATCAGTAGCCGCACCATTGAAGCCATGAATGCGAGCTTTAGATGGTTTTGGATCCTTTATCTATATCTTCATTTGGTCGTATGCCTTTTTGAAGATAATATTAAAACTCCCACAATCAATCAATATCTTTCCCGCAAGCACCGGTCCAATCGTAGCTAAGATAACCATCGGTTCAACAGTAGGTGCCTCCACCTGATCGACATCCTTGCTCCTGAATAATATATCATCCATCATCATTCGCTGCTGTTTCGCCAGAGTCCCGTCTTCTGCATTCAAGAAGAATTCAAAATCTAGATGCTTCAAGGAACTAGCATAGCATTCCATTTCTTGCAAACTCTTGTCTGTCGGATGAGGTCCACCAATTATCATGTTTGTGACCAACCTTTCTCCAGTCCGAGTGGGCTCCTCAGGTCGATGTAAAGCTTGCCCGCAATCGGGTCGGATGTCCCCTATCCACCTTCCTACGGATTCTTAACAAACTACTGTAACTTCTTCTGGCGAATCAGCTTTTCTATAGCATAAAAAAGGTGTCTACACTCTTCCGTATTATGCCCGTAGGTCTCATGGAACCGACAATACTTTCCAGTCTTTTTTTGTTCCTCGGTGGATTCCTTTTGGCGTGGCTTTCGGTATTGGAATGTATTACAAGTTGATAGATAAATATTCTCCAAAGACATATTCAGAGGATTATATTCGCTAAAGATTAGGATTCTTGGTTTTCATTTTCCTATTTCCCTCTTTCGTTCGGAATTTCCTCCTCCGGATCCTTTAGACTACTCCGGCTTATTTATAACATTGACTTGGACCTAGCTAGAATTTTCGTCAGATTGCTTTACCGCAATGTTGCTTTGCACAGCTTCCTTGTTAGGCCCTGGCGGGTTACTTCGTCTTGAGCACCTGGCCTCTTTCCTTCTCATGAATTGGTTCGTCGTTGAATAAAAGTGTTCCAAGGTAGTCAGTGGTTTGCCTGCCAGCCAATCACCAAATTCTAAGCCCGGATCTACTCCTCGCATCACGACCATAAGGACAGCATGGTCGTTCGGATGGCTAACTTCGAAAGCAGTAACGTGAAACCTTTGCAAATAATCCTTCAATGACTCCCCCGGAGCCTGGATTTCACTGGACAAAGACATCACGTCCTTTGGGCGAGTGGCATGGATCCTAAACTGCCCCATAAATTTTGCTGCTAACTCATCAAACCTGAAGATCGATCGCAGGGGAAGTTTGGTGAACCCCATGGTAGCGATTCTAGGTACGGTTATTGGAAAGCATCTGCACTTGGTCGCATCATTTTCCCTAGCCGAGTCCATCATCCACTCGTATCTCATTATGTGTTGTCGAGGATTAGTCTTTCCTTTATAATCTAGTATAGTAGGCATGCCGAACTTCCAAGGATACTCAGCTTGTAGGATGGTATCTATAAATAAAGTATGACTCCTAGATATACTCCAGTTATCGTTGGTTAAGCCCTGATTCTCCCTCATCAGTTGCCTGACCATAGTTGATAAATCCGGAGTCTGGATGGGAGGTGGTAAGTCGGTATTCGTCCTACGTGATTGTTCCGGCTGGTGCCTCTTTGGTAAGCGATCATCTAACCGTGCATCTCGGGGACCACTTCACCACGACCCTGGCGAGGCGGTGGACAATCTCCCAAACGTGCTCCAAATCCAATGTTTCCCACACTAGGTTTGGAGTGACTCCCCAGGTGCAGATGAGAGGCCACGGTTCCAAGTAAGGAATCTAGACCATTTCTGTTAGTTTTCTTTTGGCGAGTCACCATCAATTGCTTTGTTGCACAATGGTTGTACCGTTTCGATCCTACGCTGTCTACGCATAGGGTGTTCATCCAATGAAATAGAGCTATCGGATGATGAGTAGGAAGCAGGGCTTCCTCCAGTGTTCTGACATTGCTGTTGAGCGATCTAGGTCATTAGGTTGGCGTTCTCTTGAATCTGCTCGTTAAGATGTCTCCTACTTTCCATGAACTCCCTTATCAGCTCATTGAACTCTTCCCTGGTGAAAGCTTCGGGTTGATTTGGGATGGTGGTAGGCTCTGTACCTACATAGCTTGCTAATTGCTGGGTCTACTTGCTGGACGCTGGTGGTCTCATTAGCATTCGCGTTATGGGAGGCGGACCTGGTACGCGGTCTTGCCATCTTAGAGTTATCCGTAGGAACTCTGAGTAAAATCTACGAACTCTTGAGAATAAATTCGGATCTCCTTTGGGGGATTTCCTTAATCCAATAGCAACAAAGTAGATCCTAACAACCTAAGAATGTACAATTCTCAGTAAAAGCACCAAAATTAGTCACTAAAACCCTTGAAGAGAATTATCTAGAGAGATTAACAAAGAAAGTAAACAAAAATGGAGGAGTAACATAGTCGAATGCAAAAGGAACAACAAAAATTGAGAACACCAGATTTATAGTGGTTCGGCGTAATTGCCTACGTCCACTTTGAATATGATCTTTATTGCTTTTCCAATCACTTGAATACAGATACGATCTGTAAACAAACAACTTGAATACAGGTTTGAAGACTAAAGAAGTAAGTACGGAAAATGGCAGAGTATCCTTAGAGTTCTCCCAATAAAGGTCCCCTCAACTGTACCCCTGCTCCTCTATTTACAGACAAAGACAGGATAGATCCCTGCATAAGGCCACGACCTGGACGCTTCAGCCCACAGCAAAACCCATGATCTCCGACCTATGGATAACGACCCTTGATGACCGATCCATATGCACCCGAGCCACTCTGGCCGAACCAAGGGTCCCATATAGATGACTCGAAGCAAGGTGCCATATAACTCAGAGCAGTTAAACATGAGACTCGAAGTGAGGAAGCGTCGATCGTATCCCTCTGTGGTACTTTGTTTACTTCCCTAATACATATGAACAAGGTATGCCAAAGCATTAAGGCTGACCCGCAAGCGCCGAACCAGGCCCTACCGATCCATTTTGGCTTGTACACCATGACCGAGCGCATACCGAGTCATCTATGCTGAGCCAACATGACTAGATTCAACCTGCCGACCTATATGCGCCTGAGCGACACATGCCAAACCACCGAGGCTGAACGATACATGCTGAAGAAAGGTTAAACGATGCATGACCGATCCACCTTAGCCTTCTCACCATTACCGAGCGACATATACTGAGCAACCTGGACCGGGCCAGCAAGACTAGATCCAAGTTGCCGAACCATATGCGTTGAACCACTTAGGCCGAGCGACTAAGGGCCGAGCCACACGAACTAACTCTTATGAGGCCAATCTATCAACACCGAATAATTTGTTTTTAACTTCCTTGGTCGAACCATCACCTAATACCGAACCATACGAACAGGCCGATCCTATCTTTGCTTGAGTCCCATCTAGGTCCAACTGTAGCCCCTGCAACTGTCGCCCTGTAGTCGGGTCACGTAGTTGGGTAACATCAGTCTAATCGAAATGATACCATATGTCAACCCATAGTGAGATTGTTTAATTGTAACCATTTCTGTTGTTTTCATCACATACAAAGTAGAGAAAGGAAAAACATTAAAAATGGTATACAAATGAGGAAAAACTAATGTATAAATGTGATATCGTTATAGTTACTAACTGTATACTATGATCCACAAAAAGACTTCATAAACATGATATAATCACAACCTAAGAATATGTTTTTACTTATTAGATTAAACAACAAAGACTATGGAACCGACTGCCTTGCTGCACGCCTCTCATGTACCAACTGACAGTGGGGATTTTATGGCATAAAATCAATGGTCAATAGAAGTGGGGGTTGCCTTTTCCAGACCACGTTATTTGCGCCGGTAGATGTTGGTGGAAAAATTAGGTAAAAAAAGCACATCATCACTGCTATTTCTGTTCAATCATCACCATTTATGGATATATTTATCTCCATGATTGTACATTTTGTTTGACGTCTACAAGAACTGAACTAAATAAATCTGATTTCCTCAAACATCACTGCATACTTTGCTCCTCATCGTCTAAAATAGTGCGGCACGAAACTTGATTTCGTTTAAACTATTCATGAAAAAGCGCGTTAACGTTCTCAGTTCAAACACACATAAAGAATCTGTGAAACAATGAAAACACCAATGAATAATATTAGCACCAGAAATCTCAAGCACCCAAGAATGACCCATTCAATTCATGCATTCTCCAATTGTTCTGACTCCTAAAGTTAAGAATGTAAAGATAAAAATAGAGTTCAACTGCAAGATTAGAACCACCAACACAAAAATTGGTTTCAGCCTCCACTAGTTAGTGTACTTCCTTATTTTCCAAATAGAGATTGCATATTTTCCAACAATAACAAACCTACTAAAAGTTTGTCAAAATTTCAAATGTAACTTCATCAATGCTAACTTCGCATTACCCGTACATAGAACTGCAAGTTTTATTAACAATATGTAGTAGCATCAAACGACCCACGACCGTTCAGTATCAACTTGTACAAATAAAGTTAGGAGGCATGGTGTATGGATATAAGTAAGGTTGAGCAAACTTTAGTTAAACCAAATAAACTAGCCAAACCAATAATTTTGGTCGGTTTGCTTTGGTTTGATTTTGAAACTAGATTGGTTTATAATTGATCCGTAAAAACAATTTAGTTCAGTTATCGATTTAAGCAAATTAAACAAATTTTTGATACATTTTCAAAATTATCGATGTTATAACAATTTTATTAGTTTATTTTAGTGATATAAATAAGTATTATTTATCATATATGTATCAAAATTACGATTAGAAAGCATAAGAATGCTAAATGAGAATATTTTAATCATATATTTATGTTTTATTTCAAATTACAATGATATTCCGAACATAAAATATGAATCGTTTTTTTGGTTAAATCGAACAATCAACCGAACCAACCAAGCTCAATTTGGTTGCAATGGTTTGGTTTTCATTTTTATTGGTTTTAGTTTGGTTTAACTATTTTCCTCATCAAATAGACCAAACACTCACCATTAGATATGGAAGCTGAGAACATGGTCTGGCATAATATTTTTTTATCTAGGTATTATGTATCGGAAATAAGATGAATATTAAATCCCAAACATAGGTGGATAGTAATCATGATAGTAGGAGAATTAAGTATTTAGGTAGATGTGAGTGGTTTTTACACTTATATTGGCTTTATTTCGTAACTTACTTCTATACCGATTGTCGATCACAATTATTTTTTGTTTGGACTATCGTACGCCATAATGAAAAGGTAGTACATATTCTATGTATTATAAATTTTCGGACAAACTTATAACGCCATAATGAAAAGTTGGTACATATTCTATGTATTATAAATTTTCAGACAAACTTATAATTGGAAACAAAGTTGTTGAAAAATGAACATTTGATTTTTATTGAAGAGAATAGAATATTGCAGTATTTTTTTGATAATAACAAATGTTGTACAAGGCTCTGTATTTATACAGTTTCGAACAGAGCAATTATAGGCTGAATATAATAAATGGGCTTGCCCCAATATAAGGATATGACTGCATCCACTATCATTTGAGAATATCTGGTTTGCTTGCTTAGTATAAGTCATTTTCATCGATACCCCCCTCATACCAATTCGAATGTTAGGGTTTCTAGAGAACTCACAAAAATGGCTGTGATGGAAAATTTCTCTTAAATCGTCAAAATATTTCCATTTAATCTGGTAAATCTTTGCTCTAGATGAGGTTTATCAGATTTGAGAAGCTTGTCCATACATCGAAAGCAAATTAGGCTGGAATTAAAATTGATGAAGTCAACAAATTTAATAAAGTCGAGGTAGACATCACATCGATGAGTGGCTCTTAGAGTTCTCCGTTGTTGGTAAATAATTCAAGGCTCTGCATCTTGGATCTAAGTTCAACGCATCAACATTCAGTTTATTCTTGAATCTGGTTTAATTATTCCTTTATAATGCTTTAGTAAGGGCATCTACTTTTTGGTAAGTTGAAGGTATGTGAGTAACCCTTGATCTTCCATTTAACACTTGCTCTCGAACGAAGTACAAGTCCAGTTCCATGTGCTTCGTTCTGGAGTGCAATTACGTGAGCGAGATTGTGCTGAGATTATCACACCAAATAGTAGCTATAGTATTAGTTTTGATCTGTAATTCACTTAATGATGATTCTACCCACATGATTTCTACAGCTGCACTAGCCATACTTTTGTATTCTGCTTCTGTGCTAGATCTAGATACAGTTGGTTGTTTCTTAGCACACCATGATATTGAATTTTTTCCTAAAAAGATACAGTAGCATGTTGTTGATTTTCTATCATCACTGTCAGTTTTCACTTCCTTGTTGCTTGAATCCAAGTGGTTGTTCCATGTACACCTCGTCCTGCAATACATTATTTAAAAAGGCATTATTTACAGCTAGTTGTTTAATGGTCCATTTCTTATACAAGGCTATAGTCAGTATTATTTTAATGGTGGATGGTTTTACAACTGGTGAAAATGTCTCATTAAAATCAAACCCATTTTGTTGTGAATACCCTTTTTCCACCAATCTAGCCTTCTACTTTAGAATTGTGCCATCAGGATTTTTCTTTAGCCTATAAGTCCATTTACACCCTATAACATTTTTGGGTTCCGGTACTTGAACAAGGTCCCAGGTTTTATTCCTTATAAGTGCACATATTCTTTCTTCATGGCAGTCTTCCAATTTTCATTCTGTATAGCATGGTAATAAGTACTAGGTTCCTCGGTATTTACTTCTACATTGTATACTTTTGGTTTGAATATACCACCTTTTGACCTTGTTATCATGTAATGACCGATGGTCCGTTGATTTCTATTCTCTACAGCGATTTCCTGCTTAGTACTGGATGACTGAGAGCCATCAAATACTTGGTAGTGATCTGCATGATTGGTGCTGCCTTGTTGTGGAGACAAACGTGGAGCTTCAAATGATTCATTTTACTCATGGATGGAAACACTTTTGTTTATTTGAGGCACTTGGTATTGCTCTTATTCTTAAGCATCTGTCTTTCAACTGGTATGATCGCTTCAGGTATAGAAGGTATGGAATGCTTTGGATTATACAGGTTCTTAGTAGTATTGTATTCAAATTTGCTAAATGGAAATTCAAACTCAATAAAAGTTACATGTCTTGATATATATATATATATATATATATATATATATATACACACACACACACACACACACACTTTATCTTTGTTGTCGAGACATTTATATCCCATTTGATTAGCTACATATCCCAGAAATGTATAGGGAACTAACCTGAATTCTAAATTGTGTGTCCTATAAGGTCTTAAATAGGGGAAGCATGGGCATCCGGAGACTTTCAGCTCATGATAGTCTGGTTTGACCTTGGTCAGTACTTCAATTGGACTTTTAATTTGTAACACCTTAGTTGGCTGTCTGTTGATAAGATATACAGCTGTTGAGAAAGCATTAAGCCAAAATTTCAAGGGTTGAGATGCATATGCAAGAAGTGTTTGGCATGTCTCTACAATATGCCTGTACTTCCTATCAATAAGACCATTTTATTCAGAGGTATGTGGACAGGTTATCCTAATACTTATTCCTTCCTTTTAAAAGAACTCTTTGAGTTATAGGAATTCTCTGCCATCATCGGTCTACATAATCTTTACTTAGCAATTTGTTTGCTTTTCAACATTTGCTATGAATTGTATAACTGCATTACAAGTCTCGGATTTTTATTTTAAATAGTAAATCCATACATATCTAGAAAATGCATCAATAAATGAAATGTAATACTTATAGCCATAATTTATAGATACTAGGGCTGGTCCCTATAGAACTGTAGCAATAAGTTCTAATGGCTTAGTATACTCAGTTTAGAATCTGGAAATGCAAGTTTATGGCTCTTGCCATTGAGCAATAGGTGCAGTTGTAAAATGAATGGATATTTTTAATATGAATCTTATTATCATTACTCAAAACATGTCATACTATTTTCATACTGGGGTGTCCTGATTTTGGCATGCAAAACATCAAAGTTATCACAACTTTCAACATATTTTGTTTCAGACATGTTACCCCAGTTTTTCATACTCTCGGATTTTTTTGATTTTGCAACATCAAATTTGTACAATCCCTTACATTCTCTACCCAACAAAAGAATTTCATCTGTTATTACATCTTTTACTAAGCAATAATTTGAATGAAATTCAAATATAAATTATTATTTTTTGAGAATTGTGAGACACTCATTAGGTTTTTTCTGATAATTGGAACTCTTAAAAGAATATTAAGATAAAGTTGTCTAGCACCTTTAATACTTACATTTCTAGTATGTGTGATGTGAGTTGATTTGCCATTATCCATATATAATAAATGATTACCTTTGTATTCCCTGTTTCCAAAATTCAAGTTATTGAGATTGTTTGTAATGTGATTAGTTGCAGCAGAATCTGGGTACCGACATTCATCTTGAATATCCTCTGCCCTTGCTAACCCACTGGCTGAACTTTCTGATTGATCCTTGCACTCTTGTTGTGTATTCACCATGTTTGCACTAGCATTATGCATTCTTGAGTTTCTAGTGTTTTGTTGACATCAAATCTGAAATAACATTTATTTGTTGACATCTTGGTCTGTTGTTGTTTGTATTGCTCTATCTGCCACCTCTTCCTCTGGTTTTATAACCTCGGCCACCTCTTTGATTGCCTGTTAAGTTGATTTATGTTATTATGATTTCCTTTTTGATTCTTTCCTCTGTTTTTAGCAATGTATTTTGCAGAGTATTCCAGATTTGTTGGTCTTTTTTGCTCTAATCTTCCCTCATGTGCAAGTAATATGGAATGTACATATTGTAGAGTTGGTAGCTTTTCTATAGATGATACGACAGCAACCGCTGATTCATACTCTTCATCTAACCCACTTAGTACAGATAATATTTGCTCCGTGTCACTTATAGAATGCCCTGCAGAGGTTAATCGATCACATAAAGTTTTAGCTTTAGACAAGTATTCCCTCATAGATAGATTATCTTTCTTCAAATTATGCAGTTGCATTTTATACTGCATAATTCTTGCAGCATATTGAGAACTAATTTTTTTTTCTATTTTATGTCATATTTCATAGGCAATCTTACTGCCAATTAATCGAGGCAAAAGGCTTGCACAGATTGAGGATAGCAGCCAAGAACTAACTAAACTGAACTGACTTTCCTTACATGCATGATATACTCTTGACTATCAACTAACTTTCATTGTCTGCGGTGAATCTTGGTGGATTATTGAGTGTTCAAGAACATATTCCTAAAGGCCATAGCCCCTGATTGTAGTTTCTACCTAGAATTTCCAGAGTAGATAGTTTGTTTCATCAAGTGGAGTGGTTATGATCTGGCTCTGTGGCTTGATGATGGTTTTGATGAGTTCTTGCGTGGCATTGTTTTGAGTTTGTGTGGATTTAGATATAGAAGTGGTTGAACCATCATTATTATCATTCTCTTTAGCCATAGTTTGAAGAAATCACAAGAAGAAATGATAAAGATTACCAGAAAGCGAGGAGGTGCAGCTAGAAACTTAATGGATGATGAGTACTTGCTCATAGAGGTTTCTTGGCACGACACTTCAGGCGAGGTAAACTGAATCTTGATATTTCTAATGAAACTGTTACAGCCAAAAATTTAAAAAAATAATGAGAATTTTCTAATCTACTTCTTTCTTGGCACAACACTGTATCAAATGATGAGATTTCTTTACAAAACTGCACATAGTTGTTAAACTGTGCGGTTAAATCTCATATGATGAAAATATTTTGGTGAGAAAAATGATCTTTGATCTAAAAATGGTAAAGCACTTATTGTTAAGCAAATATTTGCTCTGATACCATGTTGAAGAAATGAAACATTTGACTTTTATCGAAGAGAATAGAATATAATGCAAAATGTTGTACAAGGCTCTGTATTTATACAATTTCGAACAGAGCAATTATAGGTTGAATATAATAAATGGTCTCGGCCAATATAAGGCTATGACTGCATCCACTATCACTCGAGAAAATATGGTTTGCTTGCTTTGTATAAGTCATTTTCTTCGATAAAAGTTGATCAGGTCAAGTGCATTATAATGTATATAAAAATAATAAACATTATAAAAATAATAATTTAAGATTAATCTCATAAATTATAAGAATAAGGCTTTTAATTCAGTATTTATAAATTTTATAATTTTAGTATGTGCAATATATGATCAACAAATGGAAACTATTTAACATGCGATGACACCTGCTGTAAGAGTGCACTTTAAATGGGTTAGCATAATACATTTCAAAGTTCATTGTTACTAATGTTCCATCAAAAATTATCGTTAGAATATCCATATGACATGTGAATTATTTATAATAATTGTATCAGAAAATTTATTAAAAAAGCATGTGAAAATAGTCAAACTATGTTAAAAGGCAAGGGTGTATGCTACAAAGTTGCAAAGGAAAACTACAGAATAAATTAACAACAGCAACTTTAGTAGTGGTAATAGAGGTTACCTCAAAACATATATAGCAAGATCCAATGATAGTAGGAGTAACCTTGGAAGAATCACCAATCAGTCGGTGAAATCCATTGACAAAATTACTTCAAAATTGGTCGTTATTAGACCATAATTCAATCACCAAAAAATTGAATGAAATTAAGAGGCTGAGCAACCCAAACATTTCTGAAATTGATTATTCTAGAAAATACATCATATAAACTTAAACAAAAAAACCACTATTACTTCTTCCACCTCCATCCCATGAAGACCTAGAGGTTCCAAAAGTTGTCGAAATTGATTAAAAAAATGTCGTTTGAACAACTATAAGTGAATGATGAGATAATAGATAGCCTAAACATAGCATGAAACAACTCGAGTTTGAGTATTGTAGAAAATACTTACAAGGAACTCAAATCGAAAAACCATTCTCTACTTCTTCCACCTTTGTCGTTTAGAAACTAAAGCATATAGGACCTTCCAATCCTAAATATTTCTGAAATTGAACAAATCAATATATGTGGGATATTAAAATTTCAATGATGGGATAACAAATATAATAATTTATCTAGATTTTTTTGACAAGTACTGAGAGTTAAGCCTTTGATTTCAAATTTAGATGAACCATTGACAGCATAGATGAAAGAAGTAGGTAAACTAATCCATGACACCATCAATTTATTGCGTGCAAGCTTCTAACGACGCTTGAAGTGCAGAAGAAAGGCAAGAGTAAAATATATCATGTACAGTGAAGGAAGTTAAAATAGATTATAACCTATACTTTTAGTACTTAAGCCACTTGATATGTACTGCAACTTAAAATCTAATCCGCTTTTTATCATTTTGTTTGTCTTTCCCTTAAAACAGAGGAATTTTGTTGTGTGTGCATACTATTGATTATCTAATAAGTAGAACTAATATATTGACTTCCATTTATCAAATAGAATACTACTGCTTATAACGCACTCGTTTATTGTAACATATATGCAGACACATGCATATATGTTATTCTGTGTGTATTGATAATATAAGCGATCTTCAATAGGCGGAGAGTTTTTTATTTTCTTACGATAATCAAAATATTTGTATTTATCAGAAGATATTTCTCCATATTTAAGGATGAAAAATTTGAAACTATATTATTTTTTTATTATTACCTCTTTTGATTTCACTTGAAACCCTACTAGAGACCGAATGAAGTACTACTCAAAAGTCAAGCTGTAGTGACCCGAAAATTTCTAACACTTCATCTTCGAATATCGAAATGTTTTGAAATATAATTAAGTGCTATAAATATGATTTTATAACCTTTTTTTAGACATCATTTAATAAATTAATAATGATAAGAAACTTATTGTTCAAAATTGTTAACAAAAATATGTTCTTCGAAGAAAAATTGATTAGGTGACCGGAAATCGGTTTATCTGTAAAGATCTTTTCGATCGTATAAGTTGTCGAACTTCTATGCACTTGTCTAATGATCAAATGAATACATTAGCAAATAATTAAGACACCTCGTCATAAAGCTTGGAAGCTTCTAGAATGTTTAAATGGATAAGAGATGTTATCGTGAGAGGGGTATAATGGTAATTAACATAAAGGAGAAGTAACCTAAAGAAGATGTGATGAGAGGTGAGTCTTCCATAACATGAAGGAGGGGTGAAGGCTAGGTTAAAGAGCATCATTCTAACCCTATAAAAGGAGGGGGGTGCCCTTAGCAATAATCACACAATCACAAACCAAAATCAAGTCTTTTTAATGGCTTCTTCATCTACTTTCTCTCTTTTGTTCTAAAGAAAAATATTTGCAAATAAACTCCAAATCAACTCAAACTTGAAGTGGAGCCTTAGTGTAATATTAGCACACCTTCCATCTTATCAAAACTTAAAGAAGTGAAGCCATACTCTTACCCATATAAGCGGCCGTGAGCATTTTATGAGGTGGAGGGTCAAGTGCAAAAATAAGAGAGGAAGGAGGGAAAGTTGATTGCAAGGAGACATTGGACTTAGTTAGCTTAGACCTTGATTATAGTTGGGTTAATGGTGAGTTAACACCTCACTTTGAATGAAAATATAACACATATGTATTTGTGTAGAATGATGTTTGTGTTGTTTGAATTGATGTTGACATATGTTAAAATGTTAGTTTAATTCTTGCTTTGAAAGTAAATGTCATATGTGATCCATGTATATGGACTTAAACGAACTTGGAAAGGACTTAAATGGACTTGTTTGACATGTGACACGACCTTGAACAAAGCACATAGGTTATATACGGACTTTGGATTAGATCGGACTCGGATTTCAAAGTGCACTATAGTCGATATAGATGCAGTTGTGAATTGCCTAATTTTTTAAAATTGCTATGGAACTTTTAGAGAGATCCGTAGAGGCTTTTCACTATACCTATAATGTTTTATATGTATGTTTGTCGCTATCAAAAGGTTGAATACTAAAAAGTTAAGTAACATCTCGAAAACGACCAAAACTTTAAATATGCAGAATTGTCTCATTTAGACTTGATTTTTGGACTTAAAGGTTTGAAAAGTATTTAAATTTAAGTATTTTTGTTTCATTCTTTTTATAAGTGTTTATTAACACATAGTAGATTATTTTAAAATGGTTTGAGATATTTATGAACTTTTAAGAATTAGTAGTTAATTTTTAAAGAAGGGGTATTTTGTTAAAATATAAAGAAAGCATGTTCTTTTCAAGTTTTAAGAAAAATTGTAAAGTTGTTATTTTCAGGTACTATTTTGGATGAACATTCAAAAAATTTCAAGTATTTCAAAAGTATATACAAATGTTTTCGAGAAGGGGTTAGTATTTCTAAATGGCCAAATGGTTAGTTGTTTAATTACTTGTTTGAAAAGTAATTAACTACGCTTAACACTAAAAGCCGACGAAGTCAAATTTTCTATTTATGGGAGTTAAGATTGATGTCAGTTGGGACAGAACAATAGAGCTCAAACCTACCAATTTGTCTCTTGGTGGATTAATAATAAGTCGAAAAATGTTGGAAACGTATTAATCGTGTTAATTTCTTAGTTATTTGTGGAAATCATTTAAATTATACTTAATACTAAAAGTTGATGAGATAGACTTATCTATGTGTAAGATTTAAGAATGAAGTGTCTAGGCAAAGTTTTGATGCAAGCAGTGCTCTAACTTATCTGGCTTTACTATTGAATGAGGAATAGTTAAGTTGGACTGTTGAAAATGGCTTAAGGATAGAAATATTAATTTGTATAAGCAATCGTTTTGATTAAATAATGGATTAGTTGATTATCAAACTTGACCTAGTTATCGAAAGACTTCGTGATTTTATAACAAGAAGAACCCCGGGGGAGGAGTGTTGGTAAGATACGTCTCTAGCTTTCGCTTACTTCTAAGTGAACCAGAATTGAGTTAATTGGGAATTCATTAAATGATTTTGGAGAGTTCGGTAAGCGGGAATAGCGTACTTATATGAGATGAACAAAATCCATAATCACTTTAAAACTATATACACGATCTATGTTTTAGAAATGGTTATGAAATGGAATGTTATAGAGTTGAATTGTCTATCCTAAGGTTAAAACCAAGGGAAAGGTCAATGTTAGCATTTCAAATGATGCTATCATATGGGATTGTCTATCTTGAGGAGTATTCCAAGAGAGATTACAACATTAGCATTTGTTAGAAGACCTAAGCAGGGAACTTATGCGGAGGTTCGAGATCTGTTTGTAATGCTTGAATCCATGTAGTGGTTTGTGGTCTGTTCGAGATGATGAAATCCATTTGGGATTTGTGTTCTGTTCGAGTGATGAAAACTCGTTAGAGAGATGCCGAATGTAGCCTCGACATCAGGAAAATGACAGAAAATGGAGAATGGGCATGAGAAAGGGGGTTTAGTTGACCTCAAGGGTATATCAACTTCTTATTTAAAGATTTAGCGGGAGTTGATATGATCCGATCACACACCAAGGGCGATTCAGTTATGTTTACCTTAGAGTATATCCTAGCTAGAGATATACAACGTGTTGACAAGAAAACTTGCCAACACATCAAATCAAAGTTTAAAGTGTTAGTGAATCTTTCAAAAACCTTTTTCGAATAGATAAAGGTAGCTAATACCTTTTGACTCCCTTAATTGCACCTTCCAAGAAGTTTGGGGCAATTGATACCGTTTTCTATGGAATCTTTAGACATAGTTGAAACACCTGAATCCCTTTTTATAATACCTTTTGATTAGTGGAATTTGTTTAGCATCCTTTCATAGTGGTCAAGGTGGCTTGAGGTTATGACTTAATGATCTAGGGACACTGGTTGAATTAAAAGGTTTTGACTTCCTCGAAGAGTAACCTTTCGATCACATTGAAACACGCAGATCATAGTCAGAATCACATAGGAACTTTAAATCAGCTATCACATCCACGAATGCCATAAACTTGCAATAATAATATTTTCCTTTATTGCTAATAGTTTAAGTAATATAATGAAATCAAGTCCCCAATTTAATTTTAGAATTAGAGTTTACACACTCAAGAACGAATAATTTTGGAGTGAATGAAAATTAGTTCCCCTAAACAAGACCCCTAGGGAATTATTTATAGGCATTGGTTGAACCCTTTCGAAATAGACCTTTCGACCTAGTCGAAAGGAGTACCTTGATGACCTTTCGCTACTGCTAAAGTTTAGGCATCCTTCTACTTTGCTTTAAAATAGAACTTGATTTCATTCGACTTCATTAAGTGGGGTAGATGCACTCTCCACTTTGTGTTGCTATGTTGTTGAAAGTATGAAAAGATGTATGCTTTCGATTCCGTCGATAGGTGTATCTCTGTATCTTTAAATGAGTCGGAACATAGCAGAAAGTTTAAGCATGGAAGGTAGCTTTCGAAGACATACATGTTGACCGATGACCTCCATCTTCTGGTATATGAGAATTCTATATTGAACTTAACTAAACTTTACATTATAATTAGATGGTTTCAACCAATTCGAAAGGTTACTATATGCTTTCGAAATGGTAGCTTTGGCTATATATTTTGTTGTGGAAGGTAAATGATTACGAAACCACTGTTTCAAAAGGATTAGTGCTCATGCAAAAGCCTACCATCCATTGCCTTCGAAAGGTAGCTTCAACGCATTCGAAACTCCTTTAGGCATGCGGAAATTACTAAATCTAAAGGGGTTTATTGAAGCAAAACGAGGTTGATCCATCACCATTCGACCTCTTCGAAAGTTTCATCTCTTCTAATTTTTTTCTGAAGCATCCCTTCGATTCCTTTGGAAAAAAAATTAGTGCTATCATTATTTATGAATCCCTCTTTTATATTCTTCTTGCTTGTGGCAGGGTTGAAGTGAAGACTGATGGTAATACTTTCCCCCTTTGCGAAGGCATGCTCTTTGACTTTTTAACTAACTCCTTCGATACCCTTCCTTTATATTAGTGTAGAGATTTCATGCCTTATTGTATTCATACATGAATCTCGGTCATTCATTTAAATTTGATCGAACGGTTTACTTTGCGTTGGCTTTTCTTATAAATTGCACTTCTTTCTTCCCACTTTCATTTACCTATAATTAAAAACCAACGACAATAATCAAAAATTTTAATTCCTTATTAAATTCCTACTTCCAGTAAATAGAAGTTCGGACTCAAGGTAAGTCTTTATTATCTTATCTTTCAAACTGATTCACCACGCTTAATTCTGATTTCAAAATTCATTGGTATTGATGTTCTATTTTTTTTTTGAAAATGATTCGAGTTTCCTGCATATATGAAATTATCTTTAAGTTCATTTTTATGTTTATTTTGTTCAATCTACGATGTTGGTTTTTAGACTTGAATTGGAATTCATTAGATTTGGGGTTATTTTCCATTACTACGTGCGAACCCAAGCCCATTTTTTAAATCAATTATTGTTTAAATTTGAATTTGAGGGTTTTCCTTGTCATCGAATGTAAATTCATGCTTGAATCAATTCGATTGTTAGCTTCTAGAAGAACTGGGTTAAAAATTGAATTAGGGAAAAACATCTTCCCTGGTAGCCTCAAAGAGAAGGATAAGTCGTACAAAACAAAACTCGATATTGTAACTTGACTTTTCAATTCTTTCGAATGCGGTTGAGGCAGCAAATTCTGCTCTATTATTTAAACCTATTTCAAAGGGATTGAAAGGAGGTCTAATGTTTACCTTTAAATGAACCCTTTCGAAGGGATTGATGTAGTCGACAAAAGATGGACTTCTTCCAATGCAGAATTATGTTTGGATGTTCTCTAATATCTTTCGAAGAAGTCAACATATACTCCACTTTTTTTAAAGGACTCAAAACTTAATGCACATAAAAGTGGACTTAATTTGTCATGGGATTCATGCTCAATTTTAATTTACTCAACAAAATGTTAAAAGTTATAAATTTATACTTCCCATCATCAACTGGATAGAAAATGGTATATTTTGTTAAAGTTAAACCTAATCAAGCCTTTCAACTTAATCAAAACCTTCCAAATTGAAACAGGTTTAATTTTTTGTATGTTTTGAAAACTTATACCCCTTTCGACATATTCGAAACCCATTGTAGTTAACTTGGATTTAACTATCATTTTTTTACAGAAACACTATCGAAACATTCTACAGCCGTATATCATTTAAATGCAAGTCTTTCGACTTTATGAGAATATAATGTTTCAGCAATACTCATATTCTTTGAGTGAAAAAAATTTGATGAGTTTCGACATTATCGAAAGGTTTATTTAGCTGATTATGGAATGTTGTTAACATATATATATACAAACATATATATATGTGTGTATGTATGTATGTATGTATATGTATATCCAAATTAGTAATATAGGGTTAAGTATTTCTTTGTAATAGTAAAAAATTTCCTGGGCTTCCGACATTGTCGAAGGGTTTGTCTAGGTGTTTCCGTTCCATTTACCTCTTCGACATCGTTGGAAGCTTGATGAATTTCATGACTCAAATTGACTTTAACACTCTTTCAAAGATATGGAATTATATACTTTGGTGGATATCATAAGTATTGCAATAGGTTTTCGACATCTTTGAAAGACATTAATAATGGAACAAATTATAACTTTTGATGAAATGATTTCACCTGACAGGATCATGGGCATGAAAAATATCTCCAAGAAACCTATAAAAGATATAGCTCCAGAGGTAGAATCTTTAATAAAGAAAGCTGCAGCCATTTCCAAACATTCCCTAATAACTTCTCAGAATAAATTCGATGCCATTCAGAACGACTTTGGTATCATTGGAATAGATCCATTCTCCCTAGCGATGGCGATACTATTCAAAATTCTCTTAAACGATACTCTGCTTATAATACCATTTACATTTGGCATGGTAGTTTTCTTCCCTTCTCGAGTTTCTTATCCAAGTTCCCGGATCATCTTCGCATTGCACCCATCCAATTAACACCAAATGTCTACACATATCTTATGTCATTGGAACTTATGGCTTTTGAATCAGGCATTCCTTCACTAAACGCTGAAGTTCACAACTATCTAGTTCGCCTGGTCAAACTTTACAATCTGAGTAGCTAGATTTTCAAAGCTAATCCCACTAAGAAACTAATTTCATAGGGGTAAATAAATTTAGAGACTAGAAGACACAGTTCTTTTTCATCAAATGTTTTCCAAACATCAGTGGAGTCTTCTCTTCTCCTCGTAAGTCGATCGTAATCTTCATCTTTATTCAACTAGTTTGTTTTGGTGAATTACATTTTCTCATTAGGTCCTGCCCCAAAAGAACTCAATGATGAAGATAAAAGAATCGTAAAGCTATTGAACACTACTTCAAGTAGTATTTGGAATTGACTCTGACTACTAAAGCCTACCAATCTTCAAAAACATTCCCTTCTCCCTACTGGTTAGAGAGCTCTTGGACAACCCCTCTTTTCTAATACACTTCTAGAAGAAAAAAATTTCTTTTCTTTGGTTGATCCTAAGAATTTCCATCCTATGTCTCCAATTTTCCCAGATCATCCTAGTAAGCTTAATCGTAGTACCTCCAATTTATTGTTGTGTTACTCGTTAGATTAATTTACTATTTTTTCTTTGAATTTTTGAACACTACTCCTCTGGTCGAATTGAATGTAAGTGATCCAAATCTCCTACATCTGGTGCATCATCTTCGACCCAGGCTATCGCTTGGTCAAGGATGATTGCCAAAAGAAAATTGGGCGAGATAGTTGTATCCTATCTCTTAAGAAAGCAAAGATTGTTAATGCCCAATCTTCTCCTCCTCCAAAAGATGGTGGAACTATTGACGTGGGTAAAATTTTAGAGGGACATATTCTTGGAGTTCCTATTGATCAATCCAAAGCAACTCCCTCAAAGGTCAATCTCATGTCTCGTACAAGATTTTAAATCTCGCTCATCTCGGCCGAGATCTCGGCCAAGATCCCGTTTTCAATCCCTGGAGATTCGAAACAGGCTATTTCGTTTGAATCTCGTCTGACCCAAATCTCGGACGATATTTTGGTATCTCGTTCGGTATCTCGAACGAGATTTAACAACGAGATATCGGTCGAGTTGTTGAATTTTGGAAAAAAATCAACTCTTTTTCCGTATTGGGCTGGCTCATCCTTTACCTTAATTTAAGCCTTCTTAATTATACTTTTTTATCCCTTATTTCTTATATAAATCTTATTTAATCTCTATCTCTTATTTTACAGCAGCGACGAGTGTAAGAAAATGATAAAATCTACATCGATTATGCTAAGTATTTCACTTTATGATTTTCATTTAGGTTTCCGATCCAAATTAATTTACATCTGATTTCATTGTTCTTTTTTTGACACTTTCTTGATTTTTTTCCTAACCCTATTTTTTTGCTGCTATAAATTTTGGGCTTCACGTATTTAACTTATGTTCCAAATGGATTCCCAATTTGATTTCATTTAGTCTTTGCTACTATAATTTTTTTCCCGAAGGCTTATTTTTAAGCAATAAAGGAATTCTCTTTCATCTATTAATTTCATTTGTTGATTACATGTTCATTCGTACATCATTATTTTACTTTTCTTATAATATTACTAAATGTTTGAAAACTGTTTGTACTACGTATGTTATTTTCTACGTTTCTTTGAAATATCTATGTTATCGGTTTCTTAATGAGATTTTGTTTGCTAATAATTATATACTATAATCAGACATAGAGTATCTTAATTCCACTTGTAGAATTTTGTATTTGAAGTTATAAAATTAAGATTTCCCTTGCAGCACTATAAATAATAAAAGGTAGAAATGAGACATTATATTGTGTAGGAAAGTTAAGTGAATGATCGAACAAAGTAAAGGTGCATATGTTATGGTTTGTTTCTTTTCTACTTTATCTCATATGACATTATATTGAACATTATTCATGAAATCTAGTTATTTGTTTATTTTACATGATAGAAGCGATATTTTTCCATACTAGATTACTAATGATAAGCATGTGATATAGTCAAGGTAAGTGCATAGTGTTTACCTTAAGGTAGTCACTCGTGGTATAAATTTAGATGTATGAAAACTAATTTTCGACATGTGATATACTCCGAGATAACTCCGAAATAAATTTTAGAAATCGAGATGTAAATCCGAGATGGACGACCGAGATGCACTCATCTCGTTCGAGATCTCACCCGATACGAGATAAGCTCTCTAAATTCTTCGAGACGAGACGTGACCGAAATCCGAGATTTAAAACCTTGGTCTCGTATTGTCGTTTTCGATTCTCCTAATATCGTCGAGGAGACGCAAAAAGATTTGGGAACTCCTTCTTAAGAGTTGGACCCCCTCCAAACCCACATCACCAGTGCTTTCCAGTGATTTTGAGAAAATGGTATAATCTATCATACATTCTTTGTCCTTTACTTCCATTCATCCACCTTCTTCTATTCCTGACCCGATTGGCCATTGTCGATCTTTAATTAGACAACAACTTCTGGTATATTTCATATTATTTAACCTTCTTATTACTATTTCTTACAAAATTTTGATCCATGTCGTGCTTTTCCTTTCAATTTTCTAAAAGCTAGTAATCTCTTCAAGAAAGTGCTACGACGTCTTCCTCTAAGGCGTCTAAGCTTTGAGAAGAAATTTAACTTTGAATAGTCAGATTATCACCCTTTCTGCTGACAAAATGCAGTAAAGGAATAGGAAAGGTTAGGGGCCTCTCTTGCTCAAGTGGAATCTATTATCTCTGAGGGGAGGAAAGTAAGGCAACTCTTAACAGATGAAACTTTTGCTTTAAAAATGGCTTTCAAAGGTTCCAAGAAAGAGAAGGCTCAGATGGTTTCTAAACAATTTTCTCTAAAGAAGAAGCTGGGGACTAAGAAGAACTCTTTAACATTGGCCATTAACACTATTTCTGAAGCCAAGCAATGGTTATCGCAATTTCTAAGTACTTCCCTTAATGGCATAAGTGTGAAAGTTTACGAGGATGCTCTTATGCTTGCTTATACTAACAACATTGAAAAGTGTACAGACTTAAGCTTCCCTTTACTCGATCCTACTCTAGTCAAAAGATTCATGTATAAAATCAAGGAGATGGAGCAAGGAATTATTATCCCCGAGATAGAAGAGATCGATGCCTCCAAACTCTTATCATTTGAAGTCCCTTCCATGTAAGGAACTCAGATTTTGATGAAGAAGATGATGATGATAGAGTTGCCACTGAGGAAGGCAACAAAGATGACGATAATAATGATGATGATGACAACCTTGATAATTAAGATAGAAGTCAGGGTTTAGGCGGCAACGGAGGCGGTTATGCCGGTTCTCATGAAAAGGATGGCGATGACCTCCCTATGGCTTTAGAAAAAGTTAATCCCGATCCAAGGGATCATGAAACAAGCCCAACTGATTTTCCCGAGCTTTCTTATCTTCATGAAAAAGCTGTCAACATTAATGTCGAAGACCAAAGGGAGAAAGAGTAGGTCCCGCAAACTTCGTTTCCTATTTCTCAGGTATGAGATTCTTTGTCCCAATGGCTTTCACTTCCAAGATAATAATTGTTTATATCTTTTTATTTTAGACAAAGAAGAAATCTATCCAACTTTATAAAACAAAGCTTGAAAGAAAACAAGCAGAAATAAATAGCTTGTATAGAGAGTTAGATAAGCGATAAAAAGAACATAATGCACTCTATGGCAAGTACTATAAGCTTAATAAAAGTGATGTAGTGTTGATGTCCTTCAAAATCAAGGAAGTTGCACCCTATCTAAAGAGGGTGCGCCTTCGATATGATAAACTTTTGGAAGAGAACCGAGAATTAATAACACTTTTCTGGATGTAGGTTAAAGAAAGGGACATCCTAGTAAACTTCTTACAGAAAGCCTATTGCAGAAAACCCGACCGTAGATTTTTCATGTCTGGGTGATTTTAATAGTGGTTACATAGGAGATATTTAGACGAATTTGGATCTGATCCACATCCAAGGACTTACTGGAATTTTCCACGTACCAAATTATTCCCCTATGAGTCAGCTTCAAAAAAACTCAAAATATTAGAAAGATAAATTTGTTTCCAAGTTATTCAAAAAGTCAATTTTGTACGAACCGGTTGAATATTTGAAATTACATAATAATATTGATTTGTAAATTTTCTATGCTAGATTCTTTTTATACTTGGTTGCATTTTATTACATTATTATAGAATAAATATCTCTTAGGAAGTCTTATTTCTAGAGATTATTTAAGCAAATATGTCAAATTAAGAAGAGATTATTTAGAACAGGCTTCGCTCTTGAAATCCCCAAAATTGGCTAGATGCTGCTTTCTTAGAGACCTGCAGAGACTTAATATGGAACATCCCTGCTTTCTTTCGATTTTCATGGTGAAGAAAACGAAAATCTTCTTAAGAAAATTCGAACATATCATATCAAATTAATATGCAGTTGTGACAGTCCCCCTACTGGAAAATGGGACTATAGCAAATATCCTCCAGTTATTGCTCTAGAAGGATTTAATTCCCCTTTTGATTCAACAGTTACACATTCGGCTAATTCCTTGAACAAAGTCAAAAATGCTATTTCTCAAATTTAAGTGTAATAAAACTAGTATTTGATTAAAACAATGAGATTGTTGTTTTTTTTTATTTCTTCTTGAGTTGTAATTTCAACTGTTGCAATAAAAGAGATTGGTTATCTAAGTCTTGATTTTATTTTTTTAATTTTTTTATATAGGACTCACAGTTAGCTATCACACCACTCTAATCAGATTCCTTTTCTTTCTTTGCTAGCATCAGAGATAGATTGATTGCAGATGTTGAAAAGAGGCGTCTACTTAGGGATCCTATATCTGTTCGTTTTCAAGGCAATGCTGAAGCATTGGAATAGTAGAGGAGGTACTTGCTTCAAAAGACAATTGTTATAAACCTCAATAATATGATCGCCAATCTTGAAGTGGATATCAAGAATAAGAATGAATTACCATATTGAAGTGCCAAATCAAATCGAATCCTTCGATTTATTTTGATCATAAGATGTCTAAGCTCCTTCAACGGATAAGTGGATTAGAGATTAAATTAAAAGTCAGTCAAGTTCAATGCAAATAATTGTAATTCATCACGGGGCCAACATTCCAACTATCAGTTTATTGACTTCTTCGATCCCCTCATTTGTTATAAAATCAACCAAATCTTCATCTTTGATGTTCAGAATTTTCCTACTACAACTAACCCTCTTTCGGTTTAGATGAGAAGATAGTAGAAGAATGGTGTAGGAAGGTCAAATTCGAAATGATGAGATATATTGATAATCAGCAGAGGGCGAGATATTTGCAACACATCAATGAATACGCAGTCAAGATTCAAAGACTTGGGCATGAAAAGTATCTTCTTCAAAAGCGCATCGTTGATCTAAAGAGAAAAAAAAACCCTTAAAGGTGCTAAAAAAGCATTCAATCGTGCTTTGAAGGCTCGCATTGAATCCATTGATGATGTTGATGATATAAAGGTAAAGGAAAAGAAGCTTAAAGAGATTCTTTATATAGCAATTCAGCATATCGTTGATCCTTTAATTGATGAAAATCTAGATAAGACTGTTAAGGATTTGTAAAACATACATTTGTGCTGTATACTTGTAAACAATTTTATAAGCTATGTAAATTATGTAATTATCACTTGGACCGTAGTCTTTTCTTACAATGTTGTTTCTGAATCTGCTTTTTGATAACTCAGACTATGGTTTTTGTATTTGTTGGCCCATTAAGTCTTCCTTACAGATCTCATATTCCTGAAAAGTACAAAGTAAACAATATTTATTATCATTAGCTTGAAATTTACATAGTAGTTTATCCACATCAAAGGATCCCAGTAATAGAAGGTAACAGTTCATTACGTGAAAATATAATAATAAGTGAGAAGTAATTCCATAGTTGGATATGGTTAAATGTCTTAGAACCCATCTTTGGTAGTGGCGAGAGAGAGCCACAAATCAACTCCAACTATATTAATAGAATACCCAAAATATAATTTTAAAGAACAAGAAATCCAATTCTAATTTCAATTATAGAAGTTTAGAAATTCCTCTTGTAGAGATAATTAATAGAAAGCCAATAATAATCGTTTAATAATAGTCCAGAAATCATCATCTAGAAATAAATCATAGAAAATTAGGAATCTTTATAATAGAAGATCCGAAAACCAGATTCTAGCATTAACAAGTGTTGCCCAAAAGTTTGTAGTACAAGTCCACTGACCCTGATTCGGGCATTAGTAAGGTAGATCTCAAATTTAGTTAAAGACTAGAAATTCATAGAAATAGCAATTACTTTGAAATCCATATTCAATCATTAACAAATGAAATTTAAAAGTTAAAAGACCAGAAACCCAAATTCGGGTATTAGTGGATGGTAGCCAGAAATCCATGATAAAGATCTCCATAATAGAAGTTCAGAGTCCAAAATTGAACATGAAGTCTAGAAATAAATAGTAATTGGCTTGAAACCCAGATTGGGGTATGATGAAGATCATAGATTAATAGTAAAAGACCCAAAACCAAGATTCGGGTTTTAATAAGTGTAGTTCTGAAATTCTCTTTTAGGAACTAGTCGGTGGCTGTAGATTCTTATTTATGCCTTATGTTCTGCACCGCTCTTTGGGTTTTGATTCATTTGACATATGCCGCCATTTAGGCCTTATACGTTGTCATTTTTTGACATGCCGCTTCTTGGGCTTGGATTCCTTAGTCCGTTGTTTGATAGACCCTTTCTCAGGCTCGAATGTCTTAGTCCGTTATTGTTGTGCGCTTGGTTAGCTTATCCACAAGCAGGATCTAAGGACTTACCCAACCTCCCTCTAGATGGTGCTCTAGCCAAGCCTTATAAACGAGGCTGAACGTTTGTTTGTTGCCTTGGCCAGGCTATAGTGTGGTGGGATAGAGGGATTACTTCGTTCTCCCTCCAAGAAGTGCCTTGACCAGGCCAAAGCGTGGTGCGATCAAGGATTTGTTGATGCATTAACCTGAGTGTGGCATGGATAAAGGCTTAGTCTAACCTACCTCTAGAAAGCGCTTGATCTGCCCAAACCATGGCACAATTAAGGGCATGTCGATCTTCAACCTGGCCATAGCATGGCACAGTTAAAGAATTACTCTAACGTTCCTCAAGGAGGCGCATTGACCTGGCCAACTCGACATGGACAAAGGCTTTGACCGTTTAAGGTAATTTCTAAATTTAAGGAGAAATCAACTCCCGACCATATAGATTTTTCTTAGAAAAGTAATGCTTTATTGAATTCGTTTAGGATCTCTTTACAAATCTATTGATTTTTCTTTGTTTGAAAAAGTTAATCACCATTCCTTTAAGTGCTCTATATTGGTTTGTCTCATGCTCATTCATCATATGATAGTAGCAATAGGATCCTCCTCGATTCCTTTCATTTAGGCTTTTTCTTGGATGGCCAATAGTTGAGTTCCTTCTTAGTCGGAAAATAGACATTCTCAATCTATGTGGTAAGATTGCATTCCTTAGGGAGTCTTGACTTGAAACTTGTCTTTTGAGGAATGTTTCAAGATTTTTTATTATTTGGTTCTGAAGCTTCACCCCCAATGGCCAGTTTCCTTTTCAAAACCTTTTGAAGTTCACATGTAGGTAATGTCCCACTTGTTGCTTGGTGGTATTTTTGTGCAAAGGAGTTGTATTCGGCAATCATTCCCTCCTCGAAAATAGTGCCTTTAGTATAGAGTTGAACTGTCTTCTTCATTTGGTCAAACATGTTATCACTCTCTTTTGTTCCCTATAAGGCAAAGATAGGTGTGGGGCCTATGTTAAAATAAACACCATTAGTCTAGGTCATAAGATTCAGCTCTCTTTTTCTTTATGATCCTTAAATCTTCTAATCGCAACATTTGCTCTACATGTAGCTTAGATTCATTAACTGTTTATGGAGAATCCAATTGAATGTGGCTTTGAGGATCCTTGTTCGAGCCTTTTGATTTTGCTAAACATGGTGATGTAAAGTCTAAAGTAGGTAAGCTTGGAATAGAATTGGGTTAGAGGAAAGTAAAGTTGGAAGTTCTACATGGGTGGAGGTTCAGACCCTCCTTCCAGCGCCAAAAACATTAACAAGAAAACTTGTCAACACCCTAAAGTGTTAGCAAACCTTTCAAAAAACCCTTTCGAACAGATAGAGGTAGCTAATACCTTTCGGGTCCTTTAAGTCCACCTTTCGAGAAGGTTGAGGCAATTGAAACTGTTTTCTATAGAACCTTTCGACATGGTCGAAACACCAGAATCCCTTTTTGCAATACCTATTTGAATTTGTTTAGGATCCTTCCTAAGTAGTCAAGGTGGCTCGAGGTTATAATGATCTAGGGGTACTAGTTGAATTAAAAGGTTCTGACTTCCTCGAAGGGTAGCCTTTCAGTCATATTGAAACATGCAAATCATAACCAGATCCATATAGGAACCTTAAATCGGCTATCAAATCCACGAATGTCATAAAGTTGCAAGGATGATGTTTTCCTCTATTGCTAATAGTTTAAGTAATACAATAAAATCAAATCCCCAATCTAATTTTAGAATTAGGGTTTACAAACTCAAGAAAGAATAAGTTTGGAGTGAATGAAAATCGAATCCCTTAAACAAGACCCCTAGGGTCTTGTTTATAGGAGCTAGTTGAACGCTTTCGAATCAGGCCTTGTGAACTAGTTGAAAAGAGTACCTTGATGACTTGTTGCTGCTGCTAAAGTTTAGGGGTACTTCTACTTTGCTTTAAAATAGAACTTGATTGCTTTAGACTTCATCAAGAGGAGTAGATGCGCTCTCCACTTTGTGTTACTTTGTTGTTGCAAGTAAGAAAAGATGTGAGCTTTTGATTCCATTGATAGGTGTATCTTTGTTTCTTTAAAGGAGTTGGAACATAGCAGAAAGTTTAAGCACGGAAGGTAGCTTTTGAAGGCATACATGTTGACTGATGACCCCATCTTCTGGTATATGAGAATGCTATATTGAATTTAAGTAAACTTTCCATTATAATTGGATGGTTTCAACCGATTCGAGAGGTTAATATATGCTTTCGACAGGGAAGCTTTTGCTATATATTCCATTATGGAAGGTAAATAATGACAAAACCACTATTTCGAAAGGGTTAGTGCTCATGCAAAAGCCTACCATCCGTTGCCTTCGAAAGGTAGCTTTAACACATTCGAAACTCCTTTAGGCATGCGAAAGTTACTGCTTCAAAAGTGGTTTATTGAAGCGAAAAGGGTGGCTCCATCACCTTTCGACCTCTGTAAAAGTGCCTGGCTCTTCTAATTTTTTGATGAAGCATCCCTTCGACATCTTCAAAAGGTTTTGAGCAAAGGAATGCTCTTTGACTTTTCAAGTAAAATGCTTCGATACCCTTCCTTTATCTTAGCATAGAGATTTCCTGCCTTTTCGTATTCATACTTCCTTCATCTCCCTTTTCATTTGCCAGCAATTAAAAACCAACAGAAATAATCGAAAATTTCAATTTCTCATTAAATTCCTACTTCATGAAAATAGATGCTTGGACTCGAGGTAAGTCTCTATTATCTTATCTTTCAAATTGATTCACCATGCTTAATTCTGATGTCAAAATTCATTGGGCTTGAATTTGTATTGTTGTTCTAATTTTTTTGGAGATGATTCGAGTTTCTTGCTCATATGAAATTATCTTAAATTCATTTTTATGCTTATTTTGTTCAATCTACGATGTCGGTTTTTAGGTTTGAATTCGAATTCATCGGATTTGGGGTTATTTTCCATTACTACATACGAACGCAAGACCTTTTTTTTGAATCAGTTATGGTTCAAATTTAAATTTGGGAGTTTTACTTATTGTCGAATGTAAATTCATGCTTGAATCAATTCGATTATTAGCTTCTAGAAGAATTGGGTTAAAAATTGAATTAGGGAAAAAATTCTTCCCAATAGCTTCAAAGGAGAAGGTTAAGTTGTACAAAACAAAACTCGATATTGTAACTTAACTTTGCAACTCTTTTGAAAGGGGTTGTGGTGGCAAATTCTGCTATACTCTTTCAACCTATTTCAAAGCAGTCGAAAGGATGTCCAATGTTTACCTTTAAATGAACCCTTTCGAAGGGATTGATGTAGTCGACAAGAGATGAAATTCTTAGAAAGCAGAATTATGTTTTAATGTTCTTTGATATCTTTTGAAGAAGTCAACATATACTCAATTTTTTTTAAAAGACTCAAAACTTAATGCACATAAAAGTGGACTTAATTTATTATTGGGTTCATGCTCAATTTAATGTACTATATAAAATGTTAAAAGATATAAATTTATACTTCCCATCATCAATTGGATAGAAAATAGTATATTTTGTTAAATTTAAACCTAATCAAGCCTTTCGACTTAATCAAATCCTTCCAAATTAAAACAAGTTTAGTTGTTGTATATTTTTGAAACCTTACACCCCTTTCGACATACTCGAAACCCATTGCAGTTAAGTAAGATTTAACTATCGTTTTTTACACAAACACTATCGAAACGTTCTAAAGCCCTTTTACTTATATTAATATCACTTGAATCCAAGTCTTTCGACTTTATGGGAATATAGTGTTTCAGCAATATTCATGTTCTCTGAGGTAAAAAAAATTGATGGGTTTTGACATTGTCGATAAGTTTATTTGGCCCGATTGTGGAATGTTGATAACATATATATCCAAAGTATTAATGTAGGGTTTGTTATTCCTTTTAATAGTAAAATTTTTTGTGCGCTTCCGACATTGTCGAAGCGTGTGTCTAGGTGTTTCCATTCCATCTACCTCTTCGGCATCATTGGAAGCTTAATGAATCTCATGACTCAAATTGTCTTTAACATTCTTTCAAAGATATGAATTATATACTTTGGTGGATATTAGAATTGTTGCAATAGGTTTTCTACATCTTTGAAAGATGTTAATAACTGAACAAATTATAACTTTTAATGAAATGATTTCACCGACAGGATCATGGATTTGAAAATGATCTCCATGAAACCTGAAAAAGATATAGCTCCAGTGGTAGAATCTTTACTAAAGAAGGTTGAAGCTATTTACAAACATTCTTTGATATCTTCTCGAGATGATGTCGATGCCATTATGAACGACTTGGAATCACTAGAGTAAAATCCATTCCCCTTGTTGATAGCGATACTATTCGAAATCGTCTCGAATGATGCTTTGCTTATACTGCCATTCACATTTGGCATGGTGGTGTCCTTTCCTTCTTGGATTTATTTTCTAAGTTCCTGAATCATCTTGTCATTGCACCCATCTAATTATCACCAAATTCTACACATATATTATCTCAGTGAAACTTATGGCTTTGGAATCAGGCATTCCTTAATAAACGCTAAAGTTCTCAACTATGTAGTTCGCCTGGTCAAAATTAACAATATGAATAGCCAGATTTTTAGAGATAATCTCCCAAAAAAACTAATTTTAGAGGGAGTAAATAAATTTAGAGACTGGGAGACATTGTTCATCTTCGTCTAATGTATTCCTAACATCAGTGGAGTCTTCTCTTCTTCCTATAAGTTGATCATAATCTTCATCTTTATTTAACTATTTTCTTTTTTTGAATTACGTTTTCTGATTAGGTCTTGTTCTTATAGAACTCAATGATGAGAATAAAAGAATCGTAAAGCTATTGACTACTACTTCAAGTAGCATTGGGAATAGACTTACACTACTGCGCCTACCAATCTTCAAAAGCATTCCTTTGACCCTATGGTTAGAGAGTTCTTGGACAGCTCCCTCTTAACCAACGCCCTTCTAAAAGCAAAAATTTCTCGTTTGGTGATCCCAAGAATTTCTCTCTTGTGTCTCTAATTTACCCCGATCATCCTGGTAAGCTTGAGCATAGTACTTGCGATTTATTGTTGCGTTGCTCCTCAAACTACTTTACTAAAAAAAATTTGAATTTTTAGCAACTTCTCCTATGGTTGAATTGATCATAAGTGATCCAGTTCTCTGAACTTCTATATCTAGTGCATCCTCTTTGACCCAGACCGTTGTTAGGTTAAAAATGATTGCCAAAGAAAATTGGGTAAGATGGCTACATCAAGCCTATCTCTTAAGAAAGCTAAGGTTGTTGAAGTCCAGTCTTCTCCACCTCCAAAAGAGGGTGAAACTATTGACGTGGTTAAAATTTTAGAGAGTCATATTCTTGAAGCTTCTATTGATCAATCCAAAGCAATTCCCTTAAAGGACAATCTCGTGTCTCGTATTGTCTTTTCTGATTCTCCTAACGTCATCTAGCAGATGTAAAGAGATTTAGGAACTTCAACTTATTCTCAGGAGTTGAACCCCTCTAGACCCACATCACTAGTGCTTTCCAATGATTTTGAGAAAATGGTACAACTATCATAAATTCTTTGTCTTTTACTTCCATTCATCCACCTTCTTCTATTCCTAACCCGATAGGCCATTGTCGATCTTTAATTGAACAACTTATGATGCATTTCATATTATTTAACCTTCTTATTACTATTTCTTACTAAATTTTGATCCATCTCATACTTTTCTTTTTAGATTTCTAAAAGCTGGTACTCTCTTCAAGAAAGCGCTTTGACATCTTTCGTTGAGGCGTCCAAGTTTCGAGGATAAATTTTATCTTTAAATAGTCAGATTACCTCCCTTTCTATGGACAAAAGTAATGCAGTAAAGGAACAGGAAAGGTTAGGTGCCTCTCTTGCTCAAGTGGATTCTATTATCTCTGAGGAGAGGAAAGCAAAACAAATCTTTGCCGTTGAAAATTTATCTTTGAAAATGGCTTTAAAAGGGTCCGAGGAAGAGAAGGCTTGGATGGTTGCTAAAAAAACTTCTCTTTAAAAGAAGCTAAGGAAAATGAAGAACTCTTTAACATTGGTCATTAACACTATTTATGAAGCCAAGCAAAGGGTTTCGCAATTTCTAGGTACTTCTCTCAACAACATCATTGTGAATTCTTATGAGAACGCTTTCATGCTTGCTTATACTGACAGCATTGAAAAGTGTCTAGACTTGAACTTCCCTTCACTCGATCCTGCTATTGTCAAAAGATTCATGGATAAAATCAAGATAATGGAGTATGGAATCGATGTCTTCGAGAGAGAAGAGATCGATGCAGCCAAACTCTTATCTTTTGAAGTCCATTCTATTGAAGGCAACTCTAATTCCAATGAAGAAGATAACGATGATGGAGTCACCGTCGAGGAAGGGGCAATGATAATGATAATGATGATGGTGATGATAACCTTGATAATGAAATAGAAATCAGGGTTCAGGTGGTAACGGAGATGGTCATGCCGGTGTTTATGGAAATAATGGTGATGATCTCCCGGGGGTTCAAAAAAAGTTAATCTCGATCTTAGCGATCGTTAAGCAAGCCCAACTGAACTTCCAAAGCCTTCTGATCTTCACGTAGAAGCTGTCAACATTAACGTCGAAGACCAAAGGGAGAAAGAGTAGGTCCGAAAAACTTTGGTCCCTATTTCTCAGTAATGAGACTCTTTGTCCAAATGGTTTTCACTTCTAAGATAACAATTGTTGACATTGTTTTATTTTAGATAAAGAAGAAATCTATGCATCTTTTTTAAAAAAAGTTTGACAGAAAGCAAGCAGAAATAAATAGCTTATATAGATAGTTTAATTTAAAAGAACATAATGCACTCTCTGTCTGGTACCATAAGCTTAAAAAAGTGTTGCATTGTTGGCTTCCTTTAAAGATAAGGAAGTTGGCCCCCGAATGAAGAGGGAACACCTTCGATATTATAAACATTTGGAAGAGAACCGAAGATTAATAACAGAATTCTGGATGTTGGTTGAAGAAAGGGACATCCTAATAAACTTTTTATACAAAGCCTATTGCAGACACCCGACCATAGATTTTTCATATTTAGGTGGTTTTAGTGGGGGTCTACTTAGGCGTTTACATAGGAGATATTTCGACAAATTTGGATCCGATCCACATTTGGAGGCTAGTATGAATTTACCGCGGGTCAAACAAATCCCTTATGAGTTAGCTCTAGAAAAACTCAGATATTATGAAGATAAATTTATTTTCAAGTTATTCAAAAAGTCAATTTTTTACGAACCGGTTGAGTATTTGTAATTACGTAATAACATTGATTTGTAAGTTTTCTACGCTAGATTTTTATTATACTTAGTTGCATTTTATTACATTATCATAGAATAAATGTCTCTTAGTTAGTCTTGTTTCTAGAGATTATTTAAGCAAATATGTCAAATTAAGAAGAGATTATTTAAAAAAGGCTTCGCTCTTGAAATCCCCGAAATTGGAAAAATACTTCTTTCTTAGAGACCTATAGAGACTTAATATGGAGCATCCCCGCCTTCGTTTCAATTTTCATGGTGAAGAAAAAGAAAAGCTTCTTAAGGAAATTCGAACATATCATACCAAATAAATATGCGGTCGTGACAGTCTCCTTGCTAGAGAATGGGACTATAAAAAATATCCTCCACTTATTACTCCAGAAAGATTTAATGCCCCTTTTGATTCGACAATTACTCTTTCAGCCGATTCCTTGAACAAAGTCAAAAATGATGTTTCTCTAGTTTAAGTGTAATAAAACTACTATTTGATTAAAACATTGAGTTTGTACTTTTTGTTTTATTTCTTCTTGAGTAGTAATTTCTATTGTTGCAATAAAAGAAATAGCTTATTTGAGTCTTGACTTTGTTTTATTTATTTATATAAGACTCATTGTTAGCTATCGCATCACTCTCATTAGATTCCTTATCTTGCTTTGCTAGCATCACAGATAGATTGATTGCAGATGTTGAAAAAGGCATCTACTTAAGGATCCTATATCTGTTTGTTTTCAAGGCAATGTTGAAGCATTGGAATAGCACATGAGATATTTGCTTCAGAATACAGTTGCTAGAGACCTCAATGATCAAATCACCAATCTTGAAATGGATATCAAGAATAAGAATGAAACAATTACCATATTGAAGCACAAAATAAAATCGAATCCTTCGACTAATTTTGATTATAAAATGTCTAAGCTCCTTCTGCAGATAAGCGATTTGGAGATTAAGTTAAAAGACACTCAAGCTCAATGCAAAACATTAGAATTCATCATGGGGAACAACATTCCAAATGTCGATTTATCGACTTCTCTAATCACCTCATCTGTTGTAAAATCAACCAGATCTTCATCTTTTTCAATTCAAAAATTTCTTACTACTACTAACCCTCCTTTCGGTTTAGATGAGAAGTTAGTAGGACAATAGTATAGGAAGGTAAAATACGAAGTGATGAGATATTTTGATGACCAGCATAGGGCGAGATATTCGCAACGCATCAATGAATACGCAGCCAAGATTCAAAGACGTGAACATGAAAAGTATCTTCTTCAAAAGCGCATCGCTGATCTAGAGAGACAAAAAAACCCTCAAGGGTGCTAAAATAGTTTTTAGCCGTGCTTTGAAGGCTCGTATGTAATCCGTTGATGGTGCTAATGATATTAAAAAAAGGAAAAGAAGCTTAAAGAGATTCTTTGTATAGCAATTTAGCATATCGTTGATCCTTTAATTGCTGAAAATCTAGATGAGACTATTTAGGATTTGTAAAACATACATTTGTGTTGTATACTTGTAAATAATTTTATAAATTATGTAAACTATGTTAATATCACCTGGACCGTAGTCTTTTCTTATAATGTTGTTGTTGAATCTGCTTTCCGATAACTTGGACTATTGTATTTGTATTTGCTGTCCCATTCAGTCTTCCTTAAGGATCTCATTTTCCTGAAAAGTACAAAGTAACCAATATTTCTTACCATTAACTTGAAATCTATATAGTAGTTTATCCATATCAAAAGATCCCCGGAATGGAAGATAACAAATCATTATGTGAAAATATGATAATAAGTGAGAAGTAATTCCATAATTGGATATGGTTAAATGTCTTAAAACCCATCTTTGGTAATGGCGAGAGAAAGCTAGGAATCCAACTCTAATTATATTGGCAGAATTACCCAAAATCTAATCATAGAGAACCAGAAATCCAACTCTGGTTTCAATTACAGAAATTCTTCTTCTGAAGATAACTAATAGATAGCCAATAAAAATCGTTTAATAAAAGTTCAGAAATCATCATCTGCAAATAAATCATAGAAAATTCAGAATCATTATAATAGAAGATCTAAAATAAAGATTCTGGCATTAATAAGTGTTGCCTGAAGTTTGTAGTGGAAGTCTAATGACCCTGATTCGGGAATTAGTAAGACAGATCTCAAGTTTAATTGAAGATTAGAAATTCATAGAAATAGCAATTACTTTGGAATCCAAATTCGAGCATTAACGAATGAAATTCAAAAAATTAAAAGATCCGAAACCCAAATTCATGTATTAGTGGATGATAACAAGAAAACCATGATAAAGATCTCCAAAATAGAAGTTCAGAGTCCAGATTCGAGCATGAAGTCTAGAAATTAATAATAATAGCCTTGAACAGATTCAGGTACGATGAAGACCAAAGATTAATAGTAAAAGGCCCGAAACCCATATTCTGGTTTTAATAAGTGAAGTTCTGAATCCTCTTTTGGGAACCAGTTGAAGGATGTAGATCCTTATTTAAGCCTTATGTTCTACACTGCTCTTTGGGTTTTGATTCTTTTGACATGGGCCACACTTTAGGCCTTGTAAGTTGTTGTTGTTTGACATGCCGCTTCTCGGGCTCAGGCATTTTAGTCCCCTGTTTGATAGGCCGCTTCTCGGGCTCGGATGTGTTAGTCCGTTGTTATATGGTGCGCTTGGTTAGCTTATCCGTAAGCAGGACCCAAGGAATTACCCAACTTCCCTCCAGGAGACGCTCCGGCCAGGCCTTAAAGACGGGACTGAAGGCTTGTTCAGTGCCTTGACCAGGCCATAGCATGGCGGGACCAAGGGCTTAATCCGTCCTCCCTCCAGTAGGTGCCTTGACCTGGCCATAGCGTGGTGTGATCAAGGGCTTGATAATGCTTTAACCTGGCCATAGTATAGCGCGGATAAAGGCTTAATCTAACCTCCCTTCAGAAGGTGCCATGATCTGGCCATAGCGTGACCCAATCAAGAGCTTGTCGATACTTTAACCTGGCCATGGGGTGACGCAGTTAAAGATTTACTCTAACCTCCCTCCAGGAGTGGCTTTGACCTAGCCAACTCGGCGCGAACAAAAGCTTTGACCATTTAAGGTAATTTCTAAATTTGAGGAGAATTCATATCCTGACCTTGTAGATTTTTCATAGAAAAGTGGTGCTTTATTGAATTTGATTAGGATCCCTTTACAAATATATTGATTTTGCCTTATCTAAAAATGTTAATCACCATTCCTTCAAGTGCTCTATGATGGTTTGTCTCATTCCCATTCACCATCTGATAGTAGAAATAGGATCCTCCCTGATTCCTTTCATATTTAGGCTTTTTTCTTCTGGATGACCAATAGTTAAGTTCCTCCTCGGTCAACAAATAAACATTCTCAATCGATGTGGTATAATTGCTTCCCTTAGGGAATCTCGACTTAAAACTTGTCTTTCGAGGATGGTTTCTGATTTGCACGTAAATGTGCATATTTTTACTTACATATTTAATCTAATTAAATTAAATAAATGATCATATTGGGTGTTTTAACATGTTTAAACCAAAATTTCAATTATTTGCAAATCATCATTTATTCAACTTTATTTAGAGGCAAAATGGTTATTTTTGTGCATATATTAATTTAAGAATATTTGTTGTCACATTTTATAGGAAAATTGAATTCAAATTACAAGTGGCTTCATGGAAAATATGCATGCACAAGAGAATACAAGCAAATAAAGATGGAAATAATTCATTTCATAAGTCATGGAGGACCTCACCTACACACTTATCATGATCACATATTTGAGCTAATGCACATGCCAGTGAAAATTAAAGTTACATGCACATTTAAGTGGAGGATTAACCGTGCTAATGATAACTTAGTGGCCACACTTCCTCAATGGCAATTTGAGTAGTTTTCAAAAATATGATTAGGATTTTCAAACATGTATAAATACCTCATATGGACATGTAATTAGCTTATTAGCTTTTGAGCCTCGTCTTTAGTTCTTAGTTTTAGGCTCACAGATAAACAAAAAAACTCTTTTCTTTTTCATGGCTACTTAGCCATTTTCTTTCATGCAATATTCTTTTATGCAATGTTAATTCATGCTCTTTTCTATTTACATTTTTTTTCCAGGTTAGTATGTAGATCTTTTTATTTATGTAAGTAAATTAGTTTTTATTTTATTTTAATTAGCTCTCTTGCTACTTTGCTCTCATTTTCTTCTTATTTTTCTTTCATGTTGAATGCTACATTTGTTGAAATGATAACAAATATGAGAGGATAAACTTTTTCAATTTAGGGGTAATGGAGCTCGCTTAATCATGTAGATATAACAAAGTTTAACAATATAGGCTATCAAACTCTCCATATTTTTATCCATTTTCTTTTGCTAGTTTATTTACATTTTCATTTTTAGCTTAACACTATCATTTTGGGTTAATTTGATTGAATAGGAATTTTAAAATCTAAACAATTCTCTATAGATCGACCGTATTCGTCACGTGCTAGAATTGTATGCAGTACGCTTGCGGTTAAATTTTAATTTAAAATTTTCGGATATTTTCTAATACGATAGGAAATTGGTCATCAAACAAGTTTTGGCGCCGTTGTCGGTGAATTGATTTTATTTTATTTTCTATTTTTCGAATTATTTGTTCGATTTTTGTGTGCGTATTGCATAAAATTTTTTAATTGTGTGACTGTTGCGTGCTTTTTGTGTTCATTTTTGTTTGTATGCTTGTAGCTTTTCTAGTTGCGTTTTGCATTTCTATTTACAAAACACACACATTTCTAAACAAAAATAAATTTACTCATTTCATTTTTCTTTTTTTTTACATTACAGCTTGCATTACAATTTGAACAAACACACCTCTCTGCACTGTCCAATACAACCTGCTCTGGATTTCAACTGTGCACTACCATTATCATACCAATGCACTACCCCATTTCCATAACATCATCATCAACCAACATACAACACCCCTTTTCCTCTCCATCATTGTCATACATAAACTGCTGCAAGAAGCCTCACTCACCACATTCAACAACATTCCTTCTCAACAATCTCCATTTCAACACATTTCTACAAATCTCCTCATAGCAATACCATTTTGCTATAACGACCACTACCTACTACAACACCACAACTATACTACCAACAAAAACTACACACAACTGCACAAAACAGTGACAACGCCACTTCTCCTCAGCCTGCACACTTTCAAACTTCTCCCTAAACCACTATGCACAACTGTGCACAACTGTGCATAACTTCGCACACAATACTTACATCTGCTCCTCACTGTTCTGTCCATCTCACATACAAACTGTTCTACCTACTTCATCCATGTCCAACCATCAGTCACACTTCATACTTCCTCCATCCCATCACAAAAAATAGACAACCACCTCAAACCATCCACCCACCAACTACAACATCAGTACAACAAATAAACATAATACACTGTCGAACCATCCTCCCCTTGCTTGCACACCACCAATTGCATATCAGTCCTACCACATCCATTTCTTCAAACATTCAATCTGCCTTGCTTTATCCCATATACAACATACTACACTAATATAAACTTCTACACCCCTCATCACCTATACCACTGTCACACTGCAACAGTGCATGGCCATCTATCATCATCATCAACTTCAATCACCTTTAACTTCAAGCGATAACTTCATTCACTCAACTTCTTACTGCCTCCCGCATATACAACCACCTCCCTCATAAACAATCAGTCACACTTCTTACTGCACTTTCACAACCCACAGCCAATTCACAACCTATTCACAGCCTATTCACAATTCATAAACCACACATATACACTTCCCATCACCACAATATCGCCTGTCAACAACATCACAAGCCTTCCACGAACACCCAAACAGCCGTGAGCATCGAACAAGCAATTCCAACACCTCCCTCTACAACTAAATTCCTATACATCGACCGGAACCATAATCACTGCATTAATCATCGCGAGCCAACCTGCCTACCATCCATTCATCAACCAGTGCCATCATTGTCCCTGCTTATAACAACTTTCACACATCCTTCTCGCTGCCATTCCTTCCTCCAGCCTCATACAAACTACTACCATCATTGCTCAACCTCCCCCTGTAATCAATACATCCTCATACAAACCCCCTTGTAATCCATTAACTCACTGTCCAAAATCCAACCTCTTCCTTAAACTTCCCTTCCTCAAACTTCTGCAAACAACTTCCGATACTCACCTCACCATACTTTAGTGCAAATCGCCTCATCTCCAACACCCTCCGTGGCCCAAAAGCCAAAACCACTCAAACCCGAATCACCACATACCTCAATTGACAACAATCCGCTACCAAACCCAACTTCGAACCATCCATCGCTTGAAGGAATTCGCAATCTCCAATCACCTCACTTGAATTAACATGTTCGTCACTATCGAATGCATCAAACTATAGTGCTTCATCAATCTGCTCCAACTCACGACTTCACTTTCGAACAAGTGCGACGAGGAGAGAAAAGCGATTTCGAATTTTGATTTTTGAAATTTGTTCGAGGATTTGTTTTGCTTGAACGAGTATAATTGCGTAGGCTATTCATTTTGGAAATTGTTCGATCATTTTGAACGAGCAGGAAAAGGCATTAGACAATTGGGCTGGGTTGTTATATATATATATATATGTATATATATATATATATATATATATATATATATATATGTATGTATATATATATATATATATTTGTTTCCTTCTCTTCTTTTTATCTATTTCATTTGTTTAAGCTTTTAAGTTTCTCTTCTCTTAAAAAAATAGAGAAGTTATTTTGGTTACATTTTTTTATTTCCAAATAAAGATTAAAAAACAACTTAGTTTTATTTTAATTCTTCCTTGAAAAAAAGAAAAATTTGCAAGCAAGTTATTTTGTCTTTTGTTTTATTTTCAATCGTTATGTTTTTTTTTAGTTTTACTTGTTTTTTTATATTTAATTTCTTCTCTGATATTTATAAAGGAAACTGTATATATATCTTGTTTTTATTTTCAGGTTGCCAAAGCAGATAAGAAAAGTTGCTTGTTTCGCAAAGCTTGCCGAAAAAAAACTGCTTGCTTACTTATAAAATAGTTGCTGCTTTAAAATAATTGCTAATAATTCTGCACGCTCCGATATTATGCTTTTAGCCCTTGTTTTTATTTTATTTGCATTGTTGTTTGGTTGCATATACAAAAACATTCAAAAACAAAAACAAAATTCATTCGTAGTTGCATTGTTAATACACGTTTAATTTCAGATTTGCAATTCATTTTAGAAATTTGCTAAGAGTAAAGGTTAGACATCTTAAGGGAGTCATGAGTTCACTTAGGGCTTAATTGTATATTGACAGGTTGTCCTCTTTCGACAATTTAAATTCTTGGTGTCTAGGCTACGGTAGAGCAATAACCAGTTATAAATGTTACAGTGATTTGAAAATATTATACTGATTGTTTTCTGAAGATACTTAAAATCTTCAGTTGCATTACTACGATGATTCATGGTGCACCGATAAATCCTGCCCGTTACATGGCTGAGAACTATCATGTTGAATTTAGACAAAAGTGTGATCATACAATTTTGGGTTAAGGGCTACTTAGGATAGAAAATTTATAATTAAATCCTTGCATTCATTTAGTTGCATTAGTTCATGCATATTTTTTTAAAAAAAAAATCAAAATCCAAAACTAAAAAAGATTGAAATATTCCTTAACTTAGTTCTTAGATCATTTCTTTTGAAATTTTTCATTCGAAATCGAGAATCCAAAAAAAATAAAAGCTAGTTTTTTTAGAAAAACAAATATCCAAAACTTTTTCAAAAACAAATTTATTTTTTGAAAAATCCATCAAATAAAACAAAAATTAAATTTCCCTTTGAAAAATAAATTCTTTTTGGTAAATATTTTTCTTTTACAAGAAAAACAACAAATGTCTGAATTTCCTTACTCGTTAAAATTTTACAATAGTTGTGGAATTCGGTATAATCTATATAATTCCAAGCAAAATTCTTGTGGAAACTTTAATGACAACTATTGTACAAACAATTCGAATTTTGAACCACAAAATTTTCAAAATGGTGATCAACCCTCAAATTTCGAAAATAGCATTGAAATGATTTCATCTTTACTTGAATTCTCTACACAACAAAATCAAAGAATAAATTATTTGTGTAATTCATATTTTTGCAATGAATCAAGTCAAAATTTTCCAAATAATCAAAATTTGGATTCACTTCAAAATTCAAATGATTTCGAGTATAATCCATGCCAATTCAATTTCGAACTCCAAAAAGAATTTCAAAATCAAAACGAAAATGGAAACAACTTTTTAAATGATTTTAACAATGGGAGCAGTTTCAATCATGGTGAAATTTTTTGCCCTCAACAATTTCAAATTCATAATCCTCAAGTTAATAATTATAAATTGGATTTTATTGAGCAAATGAATGAGATTTACAACGATCACATGGATTTGTTATTTGAAAATACATGAAACAACACGAGAAACAAAATCAAATCCCAATATATGACAAGTCAAGTGATAATCCAACTTTTACCGAAATTGACGATTTTCGAATAACATCTTTTGAAATTGAAAATGACGATCTTAATGAAGTTGTTAAAAATATGGTAATTGAGTTGGATTTCAATTCTTTTGAGAGTGTGAAGCCAAATTTAAAATTCGATCTTTCTTTTTTCGATTTTGAAAATTTGAATACAACAACTTTGGATTTCGAACACGATATATGCAATGAAGTTGTGAATAATTCAACAAAGGAAGATGAATTTTGTGAACATAATTTTGTTAGACTTTTCGATGATGAGTTGTTAAATTTCAAAGGAGAAGATTTAAATCACCATTTTGATTTTGAAATAAACAATTCTGAAGAAGTTTTCAATGATAGGTTTAAATTTCAATTTGGTGAAAATAAACTTGAACTTCAATCAATCGTTATATCTACCCAAAAATCATCGAAAATGAAACAACTCATACAATTTTAAATAAAACGACATTCATTTTTTCAAATCAACATTCAACTTCGAAACGTTTTATGGCTTGGTTTTCTATGCTCAAGCTGTGTCTCGCTGTCTCGCATACTTGACGAGACAAACGAATTGGTCTTTGAAAGTCTATTTCATTTACTCTTTGACGATATACTTTCTGATGTCGTGTAAATAATGATTTTTCATTTTCATGTAAGTATAGGTCATATTTTGATTTTTCTCCTTTCACTTGGGTTGACTGTGGAGACATAGTCAAAATCAATTGTGGGGAGGAGACTCATCTCCATTTTCGTTTTTTCATGATTTACTTTTTGCATTTTCCTTCCAAAATACTCAAAAATTCAAAAAAAATCCCAAAACAAATTTTCTTTTTAGCATTTTGATTTATTTTTAAAGAAATACTATAGAATAAATATATGTTTTTGTTTATTAAATTTAAATTTTCGAAAATTTATTTTTCTTAACAAAAATAAAATAAAGTTTGATTATAAGTAACTATGGTTTAACTAGTATATAAGGCGATTCATGGGTGATAATTATGAAGTATGTCCTAATTGAAAATCTTTGTTTAAAAAAGTGGTGAATTTGAAGTAAGGATATAACTATTTTTATCTTCTAAGTTAAATTGTGCTTAGATGATTTTGCAAAACTCTGTCTTCAAAAAAAATAACAAAAAAAGAAGAAGAAAAAAACAAAAGGAAATATATATTTGTATATATATATATATGTGTGTGTGTGTGTGTGTGTGTGTGTATGTGTATTTATTTTTTTATTAACACCTACAGTCATGTGTTCACATGCAAGTATGTACACTCGCCATGCTCTGTACTTTTCTCACGTAAGCTCGTAAGGCAGTGCACGATCGATATATCTGGCCTCATTTTATCTGAGTTAGGTGTATGCCATTAATATTGCCTACAGTCAATAGGTGTATACACTTGTGTGCACTTGTCATGCTCTGTATTCCCCTCAGGTAATCCACAAGGAAGTTCGTGAGTCATATATCTGGTCTCAGTTTTCTGAGTTAGGCATATGTAAATATTGTATAACAATAAAATTTTCAAAAAATAGAGAGTGTAAGCAACTGAAATCCAAGCACTATTTTCACTTATTTGATTTGACTTGTTATTTAAAAGAAATGAAAATACCACTTTGAAAAACTTTGATAATCAACTAAGGATCTATTTCATAGTTACACTATGTCATTAACCGAAACAACTAGCCAAACTATAATCTATTTGTTATGATAACTTAATTTTTGTTGGAAATTTTGACAAGTTAAAGGACTTAAATTTCTTGATAATTACCAATACTTATATCTAACTTATTTGAGTTGATTTAAAAGTAAATCCTTTATTTGCATATATTTTCGAAAACTTGCATTCATGTCATTGTAAATAAATCTTGCATTTAGGAATTTTTCATTTCACGTTTGGATTTTGTGAGTAGTATCTGTTGGAAACCCTCATGAGACAACACTGTGCTACTATGGACACCTAGAGGTTTAACGGCATATTGCATACGCTCAATGTAATCATGCTTCCTACGAAAATGGATCTATCTTAATTTATCTTTATTCGAGAACGAATAAAAAGATAAGCGTAAAGATATTTGATGTGCAAATAAATGTGCATATTTTTACTTCCATATTTAATCTACTTAAAATTAAATAAATGATCATATTGGGTGTTTTAACACGTTTAAACCAAAATTTCAATTATTTGCAGATCACTATTTATTCATCTTCATTTAGGGGCAAAATGGTCATTTTTGTGCATATATTAATTTGAGAATACTTATTTCCACATTTTATTTTTATTTGTAAGAAAATTGGATTCAAATTAAAAGTGGCTTCATTGAAAATATGCATGCACAAGAGAACACAAGCAAATGAAGATGGAAATAATTCATTTCATAAATCATGGTGGACCTCACCTACCCACTTACTATGGTTACCGATTTGAAGCTAATGCACATGCTAATGAAGATTAAAGTTATATGCACATTTAAGTGGAGGACTAACACATGCTATTGATAAATTGGTGGCCATACTTCCTCAAGAGCAATTTGGATAGTTTTCACAAATATGATTAGGCTTTCCAAACAAGTATAAATACCCCATATATTCATGTAATTAGCTTTTAGCCTTTAGGCCTCCCTTTTAATTAATTTAGTTTTAGGCTCACAAATAAACAAAAATAAATAAATATTTTTATGGCTACTTAGCCATTTTCTTTCATGCAATATTCTTTTATGCAATAATCCATGCTCTTTTCTATTTACATGCTCTTTTTTTTCATGTTAGTAGTGTAGATCTTTTTATTTATGCAAGTAGGTTAGTTTTTATTTTATTTTAATTAGTTCTCTTGCTACTTTGCTCTCATTTTCTTCTTGTATTTTTCATGTTGAATGCTACATTTATTTAAATGATAATAAATATGAGAGGCTAGACGCCTTCAATTTAGGGGTAATGAAACTCTCCTAATCATGTAGATTCAACATTTTGATAATTTTTTATCTCTTTTTGTGCTTAATGGAAATGTTTGAATGAGTTAAACTTTGTTGTTTCAGGTTTGAATTTGATATCCTATGTTGTTGACATCAAATAGGCTATGCTTAAACAAACAAAAACACTAATTGCATCTTCATCTATATATGACTATGGTAATGAAGTAAATTTTAAAATCAAAATTCGATGGTCTATATTTCTAATCAATAGTTAATAGATCATTCTTAGAATAGATTTTATTTTCATGTTCATTGTTATTTTCATGAGAATTAAGAAATGGTATAACGGGTGTGTTATAGTTTGATGATATATATTGAGCTAATTAATAGCAAAAATATTCCATACTTATGATAAACACGTCAATTAAATTAACTAATGACCAAAAAAAGAGATCATAATTTCATGTTGTGTTGATTTATGTAATCATGAGAAGGGATTTGCCTCTAAATTGTCTTCAAACTCTCGTATTTTTATCCATTTTCTTTTACTGGTTTATTTACATTTTTTTAGCTTAAAAACATCTCAAAATCATGGTTTAATTTCATTGAATAGAATTTTAAATCTGAACAATTCCCTACGGATCGACCCGTATTCACCACGTACTAGTTTTATATGCTATATGCTTGCGGTAATTTTAATTTAAAATTTATCAGCTATTTTCCAATTTGATGGAATATTAGCCGGTTAAATAGTTTCTAGATTTTTATTACTTGGTTCTGAAGCTTTAGTCTCAACGACCAGTTTCCTTTTCAAAATCTTTTGAAGTTCACATGTAGGCAATGTTCCACTTTTTGCTTGGTGCCATTTTTGTGCAAAGGTGTTGTAGCCAGCCGTCAATACCTCCTCAAAAATAGTGCCTTTGATATAAAGTTGAATTGCCTTCTTTATTTGGTCAAACAAGTTATCACTCTTACCTTTTGTTCCACCTAAGGAAAAAATAGACGTGGGGCCAATGTGAAAAGGGTTTAAACTCCATTTGTCTGGGTCATAAGATTCAACTCTCTTTTTCTTTATGATCCTTAAAGTTTCCAATCTCTGCATTTTCTTTTCATGTAGTTTAGATTCATTAACTGTCTCATGGAGAATCCAACTGAATGTGGCTTTGAGGATCCTTGTTCGAGCCTTTCTAAACATGGTGATGTAAAGTCTAAAGTAGGTAAGCTTGGAATAGAATCGGGTTAGAGGAAAGTAAAGTTGGAAGTTCAACAAGGGCGGAGGTTCAGGCCTTCATTCTAGTAACAAAAATGTTAAAAATAAAACTTGTCAACAACGCAATGTAAAGTTTAAAGTTTTAGTGAACCTTTCGAAACCCTCTTTCGAACATATAGACGTAGCTAATACCTTTCAATTCCCTTAGGTCCATCTTTCGAGAAGGTTGAGGCAATTGAAACTCTTTACTAGAGAACCTTTCGACACGGTCAAAACACCTGAATCCCTTTATATAATACCTTTTGATCTAGTTGAATTTGTTTAGGATCCATTCGAAGTGGTCAAGGTGGCTTGAGGTTATAATGATCTAAGGATGCTATTTGAATTAAAAGGTTCGACTTCCTTGAAGGGTAGCCTTTCGATCATGTTGAAACATGCAGATTATAATCAGAATCACAAAGGAATCTTAAATCAGCTATCACACCACGAATGCCATAAACTTGCAATGATAATATTTTCCTTCATTGCTAATATTTTAAGTAATACAATGAAACTAAATCACCAATCTAATTTTAGAATTAGGGTTTACAAAATCAAGAAAGAATAAGTTTGGAGTGAATGAAAATCGGATCCCGTAAACAAAACCCCTAAAGTTTTATTTATAGATGCCGGTTGAACCATTTCGAATTAGACCTTTCGACCTAGTCAGAAAGAGTACCTTGATGACCTTTCGTTGCTGTTAAAGTTTAGGGGTCCTTCTACTTTGCTTTAAAATAGAACTTGATTGCTTTCGACTTCATCGAGAGTGGTAGATGCGCTCTCCACTTTGTGTTACTATGTTGTTGCAAGTAAGAAAGGAAGTGGGCTTTTGATTCCATCGATAGGTGTATCTCTGTGTTTTTAAAGGAGTCGAAACATAGTGGAAACTTTAAGCATGGAAGGTAGCTTTCGAAGGCATGCATGTTGACTAATGAACCCCATCTTCTAGTATATGGAAATGCTATATTGAACTTAAATAAACTTTCCTTTATAATTGGACGGTTTTAACCGATTTGAGTAGTTAATATATGCTTTCAAAGGGGTAGCTTTGGCTATATATTCTATTGCGGAAGTTAAATGATGACGAAACCACATTTTCGAAAGCCTTAGTACTCACGCTAATGCCTACCATCCATTGCCTTCAAAAAGTAGCTTCAACACATTTGAAACTCCTTTAGGCATGCGGAAGTTACTGCTTCGAAAGGGATTTATTGAGCCAAAAAGGAGTGGCTCCATCACCTTTTGACCTCTTCAAAAGTGGTCAGCTCTTTTAATTTTTTATTGAATCATCCCTTCAACTCCTTCGAAAGGTTTTGTTAGTACAATCATTCCTTATTAATCCCTCTTCTATATTCTTCATGGTTTTGACATGGTTGAAGTGAAAACTAATGGTAACGCCCCCCGAAAGTATGTTCTCTGACTTTTCAAGTTAATTGCTTCGATACCCTTCCTTTGTCCTAGCGTAGAGATTTCCCACCTTTTCGTATTCATACATGAATCTTGGTCATTCATTTGAATTTGATCGAACGGTTTATCCTTTGCGTTTGTCTTTCTTATAAATCACGCTTCATTCTCCCCATTTTCATTTTCCTACAATTAAAAACCTATAGCAAGAATCAAAAATTTCAATTTCTCACTAAATTTCTACTTCCAGTAAACGAAAGCTCAGATGCAAGGTAAGTCTCTATTATCTTTTCTTTCAAACTGATTCACTACGCTTAATTCTGATTTCAAAATTCGTTGGGTCTGAATTTGTATTGTTGTTCTAATTTTTTCTTTTTAAAGATGATTCGAGTTTCCTGCTTATATGAAATTATGTTTAAGTTCACTTTTACACTTATTTTGTTCAATCTACGATGTTGGTTTTTTGGTTTAAATTCAAATTCATCAGGCTTGGGGCTATTTTCCATTACGACGTACGAACCCAAGCTTCTTTTTTTGAATCAATTTTGGTTTGAATTTAAATTTTGGGACTGATAATATTACTTAGGTTTAAGTAACTTTGGTATTTCTGCATCCAAAGTAACCTTTTGTATCGTTTCTTTGATATTATATATTGTCGTTCTGTCATGAGATTCTGATATTGTGTTCTTTTTTGTTATATTCTCCTTTTTTGTTCTACCTTAACTTTATGTATTTCTAGCACTTGGGTGCTTGGTATATGAATATCGTGGATGTATTAATGTCGACATTCGAGAGTTGAAAAGCCGGGTCATCACACAAGTATAAATACTTGGATAAAATACTTTAAAATATGTTTAGAAGACTTCTAGAAGTTTATGTGAAGATTTGCTCGAAGAATATTAGGGAAATGGTGAAAAGTGAAGATATACCAACATAAAATTTATGAGTGCAGATATAGAAACAAAAAAATTTCCATGGAGCAAGCCTTAAGTCACTTAAATTAGGCTTTGAAGTAGGATTTGAAGCAAACTCCAAAGCATGACTCGAGACACACAAGTGGTGATCGAGTATAAGACGAGCAGTAAGGAGAAGAGCTCGAGCTCGACATATGATGGACCGCTCGATTATTATAAGGGGGGATCGAGCTTGACTCGAAGTAGTGATCGAGTATGACACGAGAGTGGTCGAATTGGCAATGAAATGATTGTGTTCGAATTGCATATCCACATAAGGCTTGAGTTCAATACATTTCTTAAATACTCATTGTTGAGCTTATATTCGATTGGATAAAATTTAACTCTATATCGGTGTAAAATTCCAAGGTATTATCAAATAAAGTTTGTGGGAATAATTCAGCCGAATCTCAACTATAGATAGAAGACCATGGGATGAAAGGAAGAAGAAAAATCATATTCACTAAACGAACACAAGATCTCTATTATTTTCTCCTCTATGTCATTAAAATACATCTTGTATAAACAAAGTATAAAATGATGAAGATGAATGAATATAAAGAGGCTATAAGCTAAATTCATATTGAATCTATTATGTCTCTCTCTCTCTCTATCTCTCTTTTGTATTTTTTTTATTTTTGCTTTTTGTTTTCTTGATTTGATATAGTTATTATTACACTTTAAATCTTCCTTTGAGCATCATTTCAGGGGATTTTAAGATTTATTACATGACTCATGCAATGAACATTTAAAAGATAAGAGTTTATGCAACAAGTGATATCCACTGATAATATCTATGTAGAGTTGTTGTTGTCAAACAACCATTGACATAAATTAACTATTTATTCAAAAAAATTATTTATAGTTGCATTAAAAGAAATAGTGTGAATTTCTTCTTGGTCATTATTGAATTTAATGTTTTTGTATATTATTTATATGTCATATACTAAATCAAAGTTACTAAAAAATGTCATTTACATATCCAGAAAAAGCTTTACTTTCCTGCACAGTTAATTGCAGTGCATTGTAGTTACTTGTATATTGCAGATATTTACACTAATTTTTTTTTTTGTTATGCAACAAGTTATATTTCCATTTGAAGCAGTCATCATAGAATGATCCGTTGGTCCCATTGATTTCTTCTTGAAAATAATCACAGAATAGAACTTAAAGCTAACATTATTAGCTTCTACTTGTTTTTCTCCATCATTAGTTCTTTATCACACTGATACCTTTATCCCAAATTAGTATGTTTCCAAACCACCAAATGCACACCATTCTTTTGAACATGTTTTCCAATAATTTTACTTTGTTAATGGATCCATTATATATCGAGTGTTGGAATTCCTAATAGCAAAATGAATGAAAACAGCATAGTCTCACATTGCCAAAAATTACTAAGCTATACTAGTACATATATGGCTTTGCAATGAAGGGGTTGGGGCCTAGGGGCACCCAAATGTATGCTTCGTTATAAGGAGGGAGAGCATGCATCACCATCACACGCGTGCACGCCGCCGTCCGACCGGGCCGGGCCCAGGCTCAGGCTCGGGTTTGGGTGTAATATGATCTTATTTTTACTACAAAACTAGGCCAGGTTTTTTTATCAGTTATAGGCTATACGAACAGATGCGACTGTTCAGAAGCAGACGCAGATTGACTGAGGAGGTGCGACTTCTGAAGCGGGTGTGAACCGTTAGATGTGAGTGGGTAGGACCTGACTGAATAAGCGTGGGCGAACAGAAGCAGGTGCGGCCCGACTGAAGAGGCGTAGCCGAACAGATGCGAGGAGCAGGCGGGTGCGACCCGTTAACGAACAGCAGCGGTTCAAAAGGCAACGGGTGCGACCCGTCAAGCGGACGCGACTATTCGAAGGGATGCGGACGAAATTATAAATTAGAGAGAATCCTGATCACATTCTCAATCAATTCCAATTCTAATTTCTTCTGCTTCTTCTTTTCTACTGCTCTATATAATATATATCACAGAGTTGACATACTCATTACAATCTCATGCAGATTACATCTGTTGTATCTTGGGAGACTTTAAATAAAGTCTTAAGGAACTTGTTACGACAAGCCTCAGACGAAATTTCCTTCTTCAAACCGGTTAGGCTTATAATTGATTTATATATTTATTTATATATGTCATTTTCGTTTTTACGTTGTACTATTTCTTTAAATAGTATAACGTTTGATCTATAGCTATAGTTATTATTACTATAGTTGTTAGATTGTAATTGTAATTTAATTACGACATATTGCTTAATTTAGAAAATACAGACTTTCGGAGTAGTGGAAATCTGATTGATAAACTTGTGAGATGGGTTTATAATTGATTATTCTCTGTTTTGGTATACTAGACGTATAACATCTTAAGACTTTCCATTTTTCTACTAAAACAGAGATGGCAACAGTTGAATGATCAACAAAGGCTACTACACACAACAAACTCGATCATTTTAAAGGAGATGGTGACGATTTTCTAACATGGTAGAAACAGATGTTATTTTATCTCACTACACTCGGTCTGCAACGGTATCTTGAGGAGGAGGAACCGATTCCTGCACCAGGCAAGGAATCAGATGTTAATATGTGGAAGCATTCCGATTTTCTATGTAGAAACTATATTCTGAATTGTCTCGACAAGGTGCTATACAAAGTATATCAGCCTTTAATGATAGTAAAGGCACTCTAGAATGCACTTGCCATGAAGTATAAGACACAGAATATCAGTCTTAAGAAATTCATTATAGACAAATTCATGAGCTAAAAGATGGTTGACTCCAAACCGGTGACTGTTCAACTGCATGAACTGCAAATCATCATTCATAAACTCGAAGAGGAAGGTCATAAGGTTGGAGAATCGTTTTTGGTAGAAGCCATCATGGGAAAACTACCACCGTCATGGAGAGATTACCGCAATTATCTAAAGCATAAGAAAAAGAAAATCTCTTTACAGGTCTCATAGTCCGACTTAAAATTGAGGCAAATAACCGTGGAGTTACAAAACGAAGCAAGGAGGCATTTGTGCCTAAAGGTTCAAAGACCAAAAAAAAAAGAAGAATTTTCAAAAGAAAAGGAAAGCTCCAGACAATGACCCAAAAGACAACAAACGAGCCAAAAAGTTAAATGGCGAGTGTTCGGTTTGTGGAAAGGTTGGACATGCCGCTAGAGATTGCAGACTCAAAAAGGACCGCAACAAAGAGGCAAATATAGTAGACAATATGAAAGTAAACGAGTCCAACTTCTCGGCAGTTGTATCTGAATACAATTTGGTTCAGAATCCTAACCAATGGTAGGTAGACACAGGTGCTACTCGTCATGCCTGCTCTGACAAATCCATGTTTTCTACACACCAGAAACTCTAACACGAAGAAAAACTCTATATGGGTAATTCTATAGTATCCATGATCGAAGGCAGTGGCACACTAATCCTTGAGTTTACTTCTAAAAAAACTGTCAAGTTGAATGATGTGCTCCACGTTCCAGGCATACGCAAGAATCTCATCTTTGGTGCAGTACTATCAAAGAAAGGATTCGAAATGGTATTCGAGTCAGACAAGATGGTTCTGTCCAAAGCTGGAATATATATCGGAAGGGGATATTTATGTGATGGCCTATTTAAGGCAAATGTAGCCGTTATCAGTAATAAAACTATGTATTCTGATTGTGCTATTAATAAAATTGAAGTTTCTTACTTGCTTGAGCACGAAATTTTACTATGGCATGATAGATTGGGACAAATAAATTTTCGAAAAATGAAAATATTATCAAACTTGGGATTAATTCCAAGTGGATAAGAACTACAAATGTGAGACATGTGTAGAAGCAAAAATGGTTAAAAAAAACATTTCAATCTATTGATGGAAGCACCGAACCACTAGCTTTAGTTCATACAGATTTATGTGATTCTAAATCATTATCTACAAGGGGTGGGAAAAAGTACTTTATCACTTTTATTGATGACTATACACGATATTGCTATGTATATCTTTTAAATAGTAAGGATGAAGCAATTACATCATTTATGAAGTACAAAGCTGATGTAGAAAATCAGTTAAATAAAAAGATCAAGATATTGAGATCTGATCGAGGTGGAGAATATGAATCAACATTTGTAAAGTTCTTTGCAGAAAATGGTATAATTCATCAAACAACAGCTCCATATTCACCACAACAAAATGGTGTAGCCGAGGAAGAACAGAACGTTAAAAGACATGATTAATGTCATGCTTTTAACCTCTGGTCTACCGACGAACTTGTGGAGGGAAGGCTTAAATATGTCTAATCACATATTAAAAAAAGTACCTCACAATAAAAAAGGAACAATTTCATATGAGTTGTGGAAAGGACACAAACCAAGTTTTAAATACCTCAAAGTGTGGGGGTGCTTGGTAAAAGTTCTAGTTCCGCCTCCTAAGAAAATCAAACTTGGAACAAAAATAGTAGATTGTTACTATTTAGGGCCAGCCCAAAATAGTAGTGCCTATAGATTTTTGGTATTCAAGTCTGATATAGCTAATATTCATGTAAATACAATCATGGAATCTAGAGATGCCTCATTCTTTGAAGACGTATTTCCACACAAAAGGAATGAAGGGAATAATGTCCCTAAAAGGACAAGAGAAGAATCAAGCAATTCATATGAAGATGAAACTCATCAAGAGATTGAGGAAGTTGAACCAAGAAGAAGCGTAAGAGCTAGGACTTCCAAGACGTTTGCTTTGGATTTTTTCACATATGTGTTAGAACACGAACCTCAAACGTACAAGGAAGCAATGTCATCTTCTGAATCGTCATATTGGAAAGAAGTAATCCAAAGTGAGATTGATTCAATTCTAAGTAATAAAACTTGAAAAATTGTTGATATTCCACTTGGAATAAACCTATTGGCTGTAAATGGATTTTCAAGAAGAAAATGAAAGCAGATGGCGCTATAGACAAGTATAAAGCCAAATTAATAGCCAAAGGATATCATCAAAAAGAAGGAGTAGACTTCTTTGATATATATTCGCCGGTAATACGAATAACCTCTATAAGAATGCTAATAGCAATTGCATTGATCTATAATCTAGAAATTCATCAAATGGATGTAAAAATAACATTCTTAAATGGAGATCTCGATGTGAAGATCTACATGGAGCAACCTGAAGGTTATGTTTCCAAAGGAAATGAAAACAAAGTCTGTAGATTAGTAAAATCATTATACGGACTAAAACAAGCTCCAAAACAGTGGCACGTAAAATTTGATAGTGTCATGATGAGAAATGGTTTTCGTACAAATGAATGCGATAAGTGTGTTTATTATAAAAAAATTGAACAATCATATGTGATGATTTGTTTATATGTTGACGATAAGTTAATATTTGATCCAAATACTCAGGTAATAGAGACCATAAAGAAGATGTTAATTAGCAATTTCGATATGAAAGACTTAGGAGTTGTAGACGTTATTTTGGGAATCAAAATAATAAGAACACCCAATAGAATTGAATTATCTCTGTCACACTATGTAGACAAAGTAATTGAAAATTTCTAAAATTTTGGAATTAAAGGAGTAAGAACACCTTTTAATCCATCATAAGTACTGTATAAAAACACTAATGAGAGTGTAATGCAATTGGAATACTCTCGTGTAATAGGATGTCTCATGTATCTCATGAATTGCACAAGACCAGATATAGCTTATGCAGTAAGTCGACTGAGCAAGTATACAAGCAATCCAGGAAAGGAACACTGGAAAGCACTAATGAGAGTGCTTGGATATTTAAAACATACCACAAATTATTCCTTACATTATGGAAAATATCCTGCTGTTTTAGAAGGATATAGTGATGCAAACTGGATTGCTGATTCAGAGGAATCAAAATCAACTAGTGGTTATATCTTTACCTTAGCAGGGGCAGCAGTGTCATGGAAATCTACTAAACAAACATGCATAGCTCGATCCACTATGGAATCGGAGTTCCTCGCTTTAGATAAATCAGGCGAAGAAGCAGAATGGCTTCGTCACTTATTAGAAGATATTTCGTTTTGGCCTAAATCTGTACTGGCCATATGCATACATTGTGTTAACCAAGCTGCGCTAAGTAGAGCCCAAAACTTTGTGTATAATGGAAATCACGACATATTCGTCGACGCCATAACACAGTTAGCCAGTTACTCTCAAATGGAACTATTTCCATAAATTATGTGAGAACAAATGAGAACTTAGCCGATCTATTTACTAAAGGTTTATCAAGAGAGAAAATTGACTGCGCATCGAGGGGAATGAGTTTAAAAGCCTAAACCACCAAGAGTTATCTTATACGGAAACATATCCTAGCAACTGGAGATCCAATGGACTAGTATCAATAGGCAAACCAGTTCTGAGTAACTCAAGACGTAATGCATTTACGTGGACATTGTCAAACTCCATACCTATGGTGCACAACATAAATGCATGCCTACAGAAGTATTTAAAGGTTAAAACTATGTTTTTTAATGATGACCATATCTTGAAAATAACAAGTGGAGTATACATAGGATACTCTTAATGGTTGCGATCACCTATGTTAGTGTGAGCTGGGTCGGCTCTATGAGAATATTAAAGGCTTATATTTTCTATAAACACTCGTAGAACCAAAAACTATTTAGGACCAAAATAAACACAACCAAGAGATTGGATGAGAAGGGGATCAATGCTTCGTAAAGCTTATTGTCTGGATATATAATAAAGGCCGATGGTTCAAGATGAAATAATTCACCGATTAGCCAAGTAGATCCGATAAGTTTTATTTAGATAAGTTCAAAGTGATATATCTACTTATCCACGATAAAGTATTATTCCATATGTACTCTGTGATATTTTGCTTTGTGTGGGGGATATGTATATTATCATTCATGTAGGGGGTTTTGGAATTCCTAATAGCAAAATGAATGAAAACAACATAGTCCTACATCGCCAAAAATTGCTAAGCTATACTAGTATATATATGGCTTTGTAATGAAGGGGTTGGGGCCTAGGGGCACCCAAATTTATGCTTCGTTGTAAGGAGGAAGAGCATGCATCACCACCACACACGTGCATGCGCGCCGCTGCCGCCGTCTGACCGACCGAACCGCGCCGAGCCGGACTCGGGTTTGGGTCTAATGTGATCCTACTTTTACTGCAAACTGGGCCGGCTTTTTTATCAATTGCAGGTTATACGAACAGACGTGACTATTCAGAAGTAGACGCAGATTGATTGAGGAGGAGCGACTTTTGAAGCGGGTGTGAACCATTAGACACGAGCGGGTGCGACCTGACTGAATAAGCGCGGGCAAATAGAAGGGGGAGCGGCCCGACTGAAGAGGCGTAGCCGAAAAGATGCGAGGAGCAGGTGGGTGCAACCCATTAACGAATAGCAGCGGTTCAAAAGGCAACGGGTGCGACCCGTCAAGCGGATGCGACTGTTCGAAGGAATGCTTTGAAATTATAAATAGGAGAGAATCATGATCACATTCTCAATCAATTCCAATTCTAATTTCTTCTGCTTCTTCTTTTCTACTGCTCTATACAATATATATCACAGAGTTGACATACTTGTTACAATCTCGTACAGATTACGTCTGTTGTATCTTGAGTGACTTTAAATAAAGTCTTAAGGAACTTGTTACGACAAGCCTCGGTCGGAATTTCCTTCTTCAAACCGATTAGGTTTATAGTTGATATATATATATATATATATATATATATATATATATATATATATATCATTTTTGTTTTTACGTTGTACTATTTCTTTAAATAGTATAAAGTTTGATCTATCGCTATAGTTATTATTAATATAGTTGTTAGATTGTGGTTGTAATTTAATTACAACATATTGCTTAATTTAGCAAATACAGACTTCCGGAGTAGTGGAAATCTGATTGATAAACTTGTGAGACGAGTTTATAATTGATTATTCTCTATTTTGGTATACTAGACGTATAACATCAAGATACATATCCAATGGTACCCGTCTTTCAAACTCCACAACCTACTCTCAATAAGAGGCACCTATTGAGATATAAATTGGTACGTCTAGTCATAGTCATTCATTGATGTTTTATCTTTGATTAATTTACAAAAAAATGTGAGAGATATTTTTACGAAATATTTTTTGGTAACAATTATGAAATATAAATTTCTTTATGTAAGAATATCACAAAAATGTTGTCTTGGCTCAAGAATAGTAGTTACGGAAGGAGGCTTGTGTACAAGATGTTAAAACATAAAAGTACATTAGTTCATATGAATATTATCTACTGAATAACTAGATTCATATGATCATTCAGGTAGAAATGACATACTATAGTTGGTTGGTTATTCAGCTATTTGCAATGAAAATAAAACATGCACAATTTTGGAAAAATCATTGCACTGTTTTTATAGTAAGTCTAAATACATCATTATTGTAAAGATAAATTACTGTTTTATATGGAAAATCCTAACATTTCGTACGTTCTTGCAAAATACTAGTGTTTGATTAAACAATTTATTAATGAAGAAATGAAACAAATTTAATACCATTTGAAAAAAAATTCATATCTAAATGTTGTCATTTACTTGATTCTATTCAGAATACTATATTAATCAAATAAGACAATATATATACAATTAGATTGGTAAAATACCATTTTCATTGGGATTTTAGAAAAACAACAATAATGGTCCAACTAAACATTGTCTACTTACGGTAAATGCACCAATTATATTGTTATATTAATGGTAAACGGCTGATATGTAAGTAGGATGATGACATAAGGGTTGGCATCACACAAAAATTTATGAAAAAGAATTTCAAAATATAATCATTACTATGCGTGATTATTGCTGACATTGTGTATGTGAGTTGGAGAAACTAAAACAAAGTGCTTTCATATCATGAACTTTCAAGGATGGTGATGCCTTTGGAAAATACACTCACAATAATAGTACTACCCATTCGCGTCTATAGTTAAAACGTTATCAATAACATTCCTGAATATTTGATAGTGAAATTGGCTCCTCTATATTTCTAGCATATAACCTAACTCAGTAACAGGGCACACATAACAGGGGCTCATATTTAATAGAGAATTATATTGTTTCCATTTATTCATTGCATACCCTCCCGCAAAACTACAGATTCAGTCCGGTGGTTATGAGATTCAGATTCTCTCCATCTTTGTCCATTCCCTATTTTTCCAAAAAATGAAATTATTACGTGAGCCATCCTATATATGCACATGCACTGATGCACTACATGACACTTTATATAGCTAAATTCATTTATGTACAAGAGTATAACTATCTATGCTCTTGTACCGAACATGATGGCTATATTCATTTGTGTACAAGAGTATAACTATTTATGCTCTTGTACTGAACATGATGGCTAAATTCATTTGTGTATAAGATATTTAAATTCCTAAATCCTAACCAATCTTTTGTTCAATCTAAGCCAACGTAATTTGACATCGACAACACTCTAAACTTGAACGGTATAGTGAGACGAAGTCAAAAGAAACATACAATGAAGTTGCTATTCAAACCAAACAATCATTGAAAATTCAAAGTATGTAAGGTTTCATATTATAGATATCAGGTCATGATCAAGTCATGTTCACAAAGCAAAGGAAATACAATGCCTTTAGATCATAAGTAATTCAGCATTTAATTCAAAAGTAATGTATGAGGAGGACCAGGTGGGGTATGGTTTTTTTTGGCCCTGGGGGTTCATAGTCCATTAATGGATACATATGAGGAGGACCGGATGGGGTATGGTTTTTGTACGGATGAATTTTCATTGTTTTTCCAATTTGGTTCTAAATATTCGTCTTGTCTTATAATCGTTACACCTTACAATCTCTCTCTATAGATGTGTATGAAAACTTCAAATATGTTTTTCACAATTGTCGTCCCGATCCGACACAGTGAATCGATGTTTACTTACAACCGTTAATTGAAGAGTTGAAAACATTATGGTACGAAGGAGTTTAAAACATACGGCGTATCGAAAAAAATTTCGGATGCTTGCTTCTTTATTGTGGATTATTAGCGATATTCCTGCATATGCAATGCTTTCGGATTGGACTACGGTCCATCGTTTAGCATGTCCTTATTGTATGAAAGAAACACAAGCATTTTCTTTATCAAATGGGAAGAAAATTTCAAGGTTTGATTGACATCGGTGTTTTCTCCATATTAATCATCCTTTTACAAGAGATTAAAAAAACTTCACAGCTAATAGACATGAGACTTTGCGACCACCAACAATTTGGTCAAGCGAAGATATACATACATACATACACATACACACACACACACACACACACACACACACATATATATACACGAAGTTGTAAAGGATTATCCAAAGATACATGAAATCAGACAACAAATTGAAATTCAAGGTAACTCGATGATTGATAATTGGGACAAACAAAGTATATTTTGAGAGTTGCCTTATTGAAAAAATCTTTTAATCCATCATAACATTGACATGATGCATAATGAGAGAAACGTATTTGATAATTTGCTTAATACAGTTTTGAATGTTATGGGCAAGACTAGGGACGACTTGAAATCAAGCGTGATAGAGAAGAAATTTGTAATCGTCTTGAGCTTCATATCAAGCCAAATAAAACTAAAAAACCCAAAGCATGCTATGAGTTAGACAACAACCAAGTTAAAGTATTGTTAAAATGGTTGGAGGATTACGATTTTCCGATGGGATTTTCTCTAATCTTCGTAGATGTGTCGACTATAAGAACGGAAGACTAAGTAGGACGAAAAGTCATTTGTCATACAATGATGGAAAATTTGTTGCCCAACGCTTTAAAAGAACTGTTGCTTGGAAAAGTTAGGAAGGTTGTAACGGAACTCGGCTTGTTTTATAAGGAGATTTGTTCAAATACGTTAAAAGTTGATCATCTACGTAATGTTGAAGAAGAAATCTCTATATTTCTCTATGAATTGGAGAATATATTTCTCCAGGTTTCTTTAATATATTGGAGCATTTAGCTGTTCATCTTCCATATAAAACATGTCTTCGTGGTTCTGTGAAATATAGATGGATGTATCCATTCGAGAGGCAAGGTATTAATATTGAGTATGGTAAATATTATTTTAATTACATATGTATAAGTTATTTTTGAATTGAAATATTTTCTATTAGGTACTTAAATCATTTAAAGAAAAAAGTGTAACAAAAAGCTCTACTTGAAGGTTCAATTTGCACATCATATATCGAAGAAGAAGCTTCGTTCTTTTTTCTCATTATTTCAATGATCATGCGAACTTATCATTTGAAAGTGCTACGCGTATGATGAAGCCGTTGAGCAAGATTGTTCTTCTGAAGCAATGTTATCTATTTTTAGACAACATGGTCGACCTGTTGAAAAATGTTTGAAAGTATGGTTAGACGATAGAGATTGCCATGTAGCACACACATATATTCTTCTTAACTGTACTGAAGTTGACCATTTATTATATAATATTAAATTACAAGTCTGGATATATTTATTTAATTTAATACTATACGTTTATATTAATTATGTTGCAATATATTATCTATGTTTGCAGTGTTTATGAATCACAACATCCAAGCGACGATATAAGCAAAGATTTCGCTACATGGTTTTCGAACAATGTTTATGATTCGATGAATTATGTGGTCGATGAAGGATTAAAACATCTAACGACGGGACCAAAATGCACTACACCAAACAGCCCATTTTGTAACACTTTTTCGCTTTCAATTTGTAACGGTAATAACCGTTACAAATTTCTAACGGTTATATCCGTTACAACCATTTACAACAGTTATTACCGTTAGTAAATATAGTAATTTCATAAATAATGAAAAGAAGAAGGATAAGATTGTAAATTTATCTTTTAACAACAGTTATCTCATTTCTCACGGTAATTTCATTTCTCCCACTCATGTTTTACTTCTCTTTCATTCCTATGCGGTTTCATCTGCCACCGACTCCACCGTCTGCCACCGCCTCGGCCTTCTGCCACCGCCTCCTCCCTTTTCCTTATCAAATCAACGAAGATGAAGGAAGATCTCGATTGCGAACTACGAATCTAGGGTTTCGCTTTTCCACCTCCATCTACTCAGGTATGAACACTTTTGTATCAGGTAACATTTTTCACTTGCATTTCGTTCTTGATGTCTTTGATTAGAATTTCCATTTATTTTCTTAATTCTGTCATTTTGTTGAACTCAGATGCGCTCTTTACCAGTAATATCAAAGCCATAACTTCCTCTTCTTTTATTCCTAATCCTCAACCGAAAATCAGAAATCCCCTTCTTAAAATCAGAAACTTAAATCGGATCTAAAATAAAAAATAAAAAAATCAGGCGATTCGTTCTTGGGTGTCGGAGCTGACAGTTTCAGTACTACCGTGGCTCGAAATGTGGGCGATTTGAGTTTGGTCGCTCTGGTTTCGATTCATGTTGTGGGACAGTGGTGGTCGAGGAAGTTATGGAGCGTGATGTTCGATCACGATTGCACGTCGATGAATGATAAAGGGTTTCAAAGGTGACATTGTAGTTTGGGTGATTGGTGGTAGAGTGTCGCGAGTCAAGGCAGGTTCGATTGGTTGGTTGTCAATTTGGGTAAGTGCAGTTTTCTTTTTCTTTTTTGGATCGTGGTGTTGTTGGTTGTTTTCGGTTGAAGGTAGTGTTTTGCATGGCTGGTAGTTGATGATCAGAAATGGTAGATGTCTGGTTTTGGTTACAGACAGTGGTTTGATAGTTGCAGTAGGAAATGATACTGTGCGTGATGGGTGAAGTAGATAGCGTTAGAGACTGTTGTGGTTATTCGGGAAGATATGCAAGTTTGAAGTTGTTTTTTTGAACTATGGTTGGGGACAAGATGACTACGGTTGTTATGCAAGTGTGATGTTTTTTGTCGAATGGAGACTGTGGGATTTTGAGATGCGGGGATGGTAGAGGCGTGTTTTAATGCAGTGTTGACAGTATGTCATAATTCAGTACTATTCTTCATAAGATAGGTAAAATCAATTTTGTAATTTATAGTTTTATAAACTGGTTCCAAAAATTACGCTTGGGACGAAGCGAAGAGTTTATGTGAGGTCTGAAGACTCAAAACTAAAAGTGTAGACAACAAAATCACCAAAAAAAACATTAACTGTCAAAGCTACAATGTTCCTAACAGAATCATATTGATAATCAATTCCTGTTACAATTGCTTTCCACAGGATTCTATTGATCGAAAATAATGATTTCATTATCAGTTTCTTTGAGAACATCTTTTTCAATATACACAACACCAAATAAATGTATTCCCTATACATATAAGAAATATTTTGATAGAAAGTATAAGAAATGTATTCCCTATACATATAAGCAGATTTGAAATGTTTTGATTTGATCTGACAAATAAAATACTGCATGTCGTTTACTCTTCATTATTCAAACTCATGGATTTTAACAATAAGTACCATAATTTTTTGTTATCATGTTAAACGTATTGCTCATAACTCAATCCCTGGGTAATTCAATATGATTAATCATGAGAACCTCTACACTATTATGTCATTTACATTTGCTACATGATCTAGTAAAAGAGTATTCAGTCCTCGTTTTTACGAAATATAAATAGATTTAATAAATTGAGAGAACTAATATTTAGTTCACTGTCACTAAAACAACTCGTTTCTGTTTCTTTATACTTCTATATAAATAACAACATTAGGATAATAACTAACTAATTTAGTTCACTGTCACTAGAACAACCAAGGAAACAGAGCTCAATAGCTTCGCTTTATAGTCCAACAGCAAAAGGCAAGCATGGATGGAGTAGAATTCGAGTATGCCAACTACTGGGAAACCAAGCAATTTTATCAAAAGCTCGATAGGTACATATATACACTTATATTTGCTTCATCCAATTTATTTAATTACTTCTTGAGCTGCATGTAAATGTTGATATTAATCGCAGTGAACTGAAGCAGCTCGAGAACGTTGCTTGAGTCGTGAATTGCAGGCGATTGCAGAGGCGATGTCGCGATTTCACGCTATTGGGTTTGGGGGCGATGATGGTGACAGTTGAACTGATGCCGTGGTGAAGTGGATTGAATGGTCAGACAGTTGGGTTGTTCAACTATTGAGGAGGTGGTTTTAGTAGAGCAGTGTTATTTGGTAGGTGATCAAGTTTATGACTGTGGGTTGCTGGAATTGTTTTGTTGGGAGAGGTAGGAGATTGATGTAGGATTATATGGTGGTGAAGTGAAACTTGGCTGTTGGAGTATAGGGAAGATGTTCAGTTGTATGCTATGAGTTTGTGAAGTGTAATTTAATAAGTCAGGAGTTGTTTGGAGAATTGAAGTGAAGCTTGTTTGTGGAAGGTAAGTATGGCCTCTGGTGGTTGCTGTGGAATGACAGGGGAAGGGGGAACTGAAGGCAGGTACAAGGGTGAACATAAGTGGTTTTTTTTGCAACAAGGGTAGTTGTAGAGGATGTCGATTCAGACGATGGTTATAGAAGTGAAGGAAGGAAGGTGGGTTTGAATTGGTTGTAGAGAAGTTGATACGTTGTTGTAGGGATGTAGTTAGTGCAGTGATATGGTATGGTTAGTGTTGATGGAGGAGTAGCTAGGTGGAGTGATGTATGTTGTAGGAATGAGGAGTAAGGTATGGTAGTGGGTTTGCAGGTGGATGTCGATGGGGAGTGGAGATGGCTGCTGGTTGGTTGGAGTTGTTGTGAATGAAGTTATGGCCATGCAACAGTAGATGAATGGTATGTGTAGTGTGTTGTTTGGGGGTTAGTGACACTGTGCAGTGTTGTTGTATGGAGTTGAATGGTTTTTGTATAGGAGGAAGGATGTTGTTGAGTTGATAAGTGAAATGGTAGTAGCAAGCAGGGGGGTTGCAGTTGCTTGTAATATTAGAACTTGTAATATTTTGATTTGATACTCTTTAGTTATGTATTATGAACTTGTGAAATTTCGAATCTTCCTTTAATTTGTTGTCAAATATTTGTGCAATTTAAGTTATATGTTTGGATGCGTAATTGCTTATTGTTATCAAAATTCTATAATTTTTGATATGTGTGTACCTACTGTATTATAATAAACAATTATGTAGTGTAAATGCTAGCAAAAATGCAGCTCTACATGGTTTGGTAGCTGTAACGAACATATTCGTTACTAAAGACGAAATTTATAACGAGCATAGTCGTTACTATTGATGAAATTTGTAACGAACAAGTGCGTTACTAATGATGAAATTTGTAATGGACAAGGTCGTGATAATTTAGAATGACAACCCCTTCTTCTACCATGAAAGGGGAAACTAAGTAACGGAAAATACCCGTTACAAACCGATGCAACTAATAACAAACTTTTTCGTTACAAAAATTTAGATTTCTAACGAAAAAGTCCGTTGGTAAGTGATATATCTAATAACGGGTAGAGGCCGTTATAAATATTTGTAACGACATATCTCACGCATGTACCGCTCACGACTATATCTGTTATAAATTTCATTTGTAACGACTATATTCGTTACAAATACACATTTTTGGTGTAGTGATGAAAAGTTAAGATATATCCAATATTCTTTGTTAATGGATATAAATTCAACACCAAAGAATATGGTGCTGAAAAATTACATAATAATACACTACAAAAATTATAATGATTTAAGACTCCTAATAATGGTCTTAACTTAAATTATTCAGTCTTTAGTTTCTCTTTAAGACCCAGTAAAGACAGATAATGCGGTATCTAAAATCAAGTCCCTAATTTTGTAAAGACCAAGTAAATTTGTCTCAACAAAAATTAAGACTAATCAATTTGTCTTAAATAAATCACTGAGTTTAAGACTCCCTAAAGACACTAATATGGCCTCCAATGTATGTAGTAAAGACCACAGACACGGTGAAAAAAGAGTCTCAAATTATCATATTATCAAGCAACTCTTCAACACATATAAAAGTAGCATAGATAGTGCAATTTCAGTTTCATCATGTATTAAAATATGAACACACAGTACAATATGAACACACAGTCCATTTAATGCAGCATATGTGTTACAGTACACACGGTACAATATGAACACATAGTACAAATTTAGTGCAGCATATGCGTTACAGTTAATGCTCATAACATAATTCACAAATACAAACAAACATGATTCATATATAATTCACGTACAGAAATAATTAACAAGTAAATGACAAAAAAAGATGTGTACTGTAAATAGGAGGAAAATAAAATAACATGTTCAAAACAAAATACGAACAGTTTAAAGAAATTGAACAGCTCCATAACATAATTCATAAACCAAATTACAAACAAAGATGTCCTAGTTTCCAAATCAAAGCCAAAAACAAATACAAAACACTAAACATGTTAAAGGAGGAAAAGAAAAACAGTTTCATTCTAAGTTGCCATCATTGAGGGATTGAAGAACTGTACCATGATGAGGCATTGCTTGATATTGTCCAGGTTGCAGGTTATACTCATTTGTGATAGGTCCAAGTAGCTGCGCAAATGGCCCAGGTTGCTGTGAATAGTTTCCAAAAGTCTACTGGCATGACACAGGAATAGATTGGAAGTTTGATGGTGTTTGGTGATATGGAATGGATGGTTGCGCAAACTGAAAAGTTCACTGGGGAAATTGTCCGGGTTGTTGAGGAATTTGATTAGCATGTTGAAGGAACGAAAATTGCTGGAGCGTTTCTTGTGTTTGTTGTGGCTGTGGTGTTGCAGCGGAACTGTACTTGCTGGTTATTGCCAGTTGAACTTCCTTTTCGATTAACTTTTTGATCTCTGATGTCAATATAACGCTTGCAGATGAATTGGGCGTTGTAGCATCTTCGTGGCAAGTGATATTATCTGGTAAAATTGATGATTTGGAGCCTTTATTTAAAAGACTACTTGTATCGATGTATGGTGCTCCATATACTTTGCCTCTTGTTAGTCCCCCGGAAGCCTCCACCCAAAGTCATGGATTCCATTCCTCTACATTCTCATTTAACTCGGCTTTCTTTTTCATGTATGTTTCCTGAAGAAAAAAAAATTTAGAATTGTTATCATTGTAGATAGCAAAGTATCCCTAACAAAATATATTAGAGTTTTTCTTTTTATATGACCTTATATTGCCTTGTAAAAATTTACTGGTTATAGGTTAGTAAGTTTGCCAAAGCTTATGATATATGTTTAGGGCTTGAACTGAATCCAAATCTTTCATAACTCAATCAAACATTTATACTACCATTTACAATTACTGCTAACTATATCGTAACTGTAAATTAAAAAAAGCATATTTGTTTATAATATTACATCTGTATTGTGCAACTTCTTGGATAATTTTCACACGTTAGTGGCTGTAAATGTGAGAAACATAAATTCTCATTACGAAATAAGTTGCTGGAAATAAAAAATTATAAAGATGTAGATCGATGTTATAAAAAAGTCAAACATCTACAACCGACCATTATTAATTTAATATCCATGTTTATCAGGTAAGTAGATTAATTTACTAAACTATCGACATGTATGTTGTTCGACACAATAAAATCTATAGTAATTATTGTGTGTTGTATGTCACATAAATCCAATGTTATTACTATAGCTATCATAGCTTCCTTAATTCAAGTATAGGTGAATTTAAAAAGTCAAGTGAATTAAGGAAGCTGTATCCTTAATATTTATCACAAATTCAAAAGTTATTATTCTACACTTGTTATAGTTAAATCACAAATTCAGATTCTGGATTTAGTATAGCTATACTTGAATTAAGGAAGCTGGAATAGCAATAAATCAAATGAATTCAAATATACTTGAATTAAGGAAGCTGGAAATACAAATTTGTATAAGCTTTAGTAATAAATCCAGTGAATTCAACTACAGTAATAAATCCAGTGATTGAAAAAAATCCAGTGAATGTAAAAGTTGAACTACAATAATAAATTTGTATAAGCTTTAGTAATAAATCCAGTGAAGATGTATACTTGTTAATGTTATTAAGCTATAGTAATAAATCAAGTGAATTCAACTATACTTGAATTAAGGAAGGTGGAAATACATATTTGTATAAGCTTTTAATAGTTAAATCACAAATTCCGATTCCGGATTTACTCAAGAGGTCGCTTGTCTCAAGGTATACATTATAAGACGTTTGCTTTCAAAATCCCATTGCTACTACTATTTCTACCGTCATATCCAAGTTATTAATCCCAAAATCGAAAATGGGACTGACTGATAAATCATTTAATTTAACAGCAACCCTGGTTGTCAATAAATCCAGTAAAGGTGTACTTCATGCCAAATCCAAAGGGGAGGAATTAGCAAATCTTATACTGAGCTTTCTTACATGTTCTTTGGGATCCATCGTTAAGTCTTTAAACAAATATTCATTCTTAGGCTGTATAAGCAATCTATATCAAAGCGCTGATGCTGATTTTGTCAAGCACAAAGCAACATACTGTAGATGATGGTAAAGCTGGGTAATATTCATGAGTTTAGTATGTTGTAAACTTGGGTCTGTGCAGTGTGAAACTTTTAATTCTAAGTTTGTATGATTAATATAAGAAAAAAATTTATAATTTTAATTACATCCTAACATTAAGGGGGCCTTCCCCACCTCCTTGAACACATGTCCCAACACATTATGTAGTGCATGACTACTCTTCGCGACTTTAGACATTGTATCCTTACTTTGCTTCTTATCCTCTCCTTTATTTACATTAAATTTAAAATAGCTACACAATCAATTTAGTATTAAATATCTAAAGCAGTATTAGCATAAGTAATACAGAAAGTATAGAAAAAATCCCCTGCCAAAAACAGGCAAAGTTTGCAATGCAAGAAATTAACGCAATGACATCAGTTGATAAGTTAATCGTAGTTTAATGATGATTGTGACTGAAAAAGAAAGTGTATCCAAAGGTAGATTTATCCAATACCTTAATATTTATAAGTGCATGTGTAGTTGATGAGTCAGTAAAAGATAGTCAACAGCTGAATTTCCAATCGAAAAAACTTACATAAACTTTTTTAGATTTGCTATCAACAAATGCACTTCTTTGTACCGATGAATCTTTCGCTTTTCCTTTCCCTTCCTCTCTTTTTGTATGCCAATAACAGAAACTATCAGCAAACGACACTGGATGACCCGTCTCAAGTTCCTTCAAATTGGATATAAAAATAATTTATTATGGATAGTAAGCCTGGTTCAACATATAATAAGGTAAGTTTGCAAAACAAGCTCAAAGTATATTTTCTACACTATGAGTTCGTCTACAAGAAATTTAAATTCAAACAAAATCACATCGTGAGATCCAATAGGAAATTAGTTTTTTGCATTGTTAAAAAAGGAAAAATAATTTGAGTTTCAATTGTTTACAATAAATATATGCCATTATTCTTTTGTAATGATTAAGAAAAATGATTTTGCCTCAACACATGTCGTTATTCTTATATAATGAATACGAAAAATAAATTTGGCTTACCACTTGTGCATCATGTAACGCAATAGACACCGAACCAGCAGTATGACGTGTATGAGTCCCTTCTTTTGGTGTCAAACGATTGTTTCTCATCATGTTTCCTTTATCATCATATGTACTTTTATGCCATTCCATATCAATCATTTGATTCTAAATATTTGCTTGAATCCAACTTGGAGGTGTATCTCGACAGTTAATCATCCTAATAGTTTGTCTTAACTGCTTTGCCTTTTTTCGTGCACGATGTAGTTTCTTTTTTAGGATCGAGGAAGCTGTTTTTGTCCAAATCTCAAAAACCCTTTGCTCATAAACTACATCATATGTGTATGCTCGCTGTACAAAGAAATGTATTTTAAATATATTGCAAGGCAAAAATATAATCAGTAATTCAAACCAAAAGCACATAAATATACCTTAAACTCATTAAATAATATTATTCTTTTTTCATAGGGCACTTTAGAAAACGTATACCAAGGTTCTGTAAAACGCAAGTTCCAAATACTTCCAATAAGACGTGAAGCAGACTTGTTTCTAAATCTAAGCAGATTAACATAGTTATTAGGATCTTCATAAGAATGATATATATAAAAAAGTATCATTAAATCTTACTGACTTCCTGTCCACTCAAGTGGTCTTTTTTGTGTAACAGGATCGATTGAAGTGTCATATCCTCCAACTGGAATAAAGCCCCTCCTACAGACTTCTAGATCTTCTCCCTCTTCGGCCACTTCCACACTATCCTCTTCGATTCCTAATGGACCATCTCTCATCTCTTGTTGTACTTCTTCAACTCCCTCCTCTCCTCTTTCATCTCCAACTTCTATTCTCTCCTCATACATGTCAGTTGCTGTGTTGGTGGTTAGGTTGGGATTTAACTGTCTCAGCATGTTATTTGCAAGTTCGGATTGTGTAGAATGTGTGCTTGTCATCTTTCTTATAAGACATCGAAAAGCTGAACCAGTCATGATGTCTTAACTATAAAGAATGATTTTTTTTGGAAAAATATGTAAAACTTGTTACTACTATATGGTTAGAAATTAGTTCAAAAATATATTAATACACCATTTAAAAATTATTGTTCAAGCTTAATCAATACGACTGTTATTTTAATAAAATATAGATATTTACCTGTAGTTAATCTGAAACTCGAACCACTTTATATTATGGTTGAAATCCACCTGAGAAATCTGAAATGATAAAGAAATCAAATGAGTTAATATAATATGTGAATAAAAAACTTAAATTGCATACTATATTACAGAGCTAAATAAACTTGATAGTTAATAGGGAAGCGATATTTTGTAAACTTAACTCATTCACCAATATTTCGAATACACATACACACATTTTGTAAAAAAATAAACATGCAAGAAAATAGAGGCACAGACTAAAAAGAATTGTGCTGTCCCTGACAATCAAATCATGTTGTGATGTTATTTGACCTGTTAAAAAAGAATTATAAATAAAACTGCTGCTTTCTGTTTTATCACTAACACCTGTGGCATTTGCAATATCTTTGCAATATTCTGATTCAAAGGGAACTGGACTGAGTGGAAATTCTTGAACAGACATGGCTGGACTGAGCGGAAATTTTTGAACAGTCACAAGGTGGGTTGATGTATTTTTGTAGATGTGATATTGTCTTTTTCATTAGCTAGATTAGAAGGCTGTGATGATGAAGGCATTGAAACTGAAGATTCTTGTACATACACAGGCCAGGTTGATGTATTTCTAGATGTGATGTTGTTGCCTTCTTCATTAACTATACTAGAAGATTGTGAAGGCGTTAAAACTGAAGATTCTTGTAAAGGCACAAGCTGGATTGATCTATTTCTAGATGTGCTATTGTTGTCTTTTTCATAAGTTACATTAGAGATTATGATGATAAAGGCATTGAAATTGCTGTAGTTGGAAAAGATGACAATATTTTTATTTCCTAGCACAATCGCTACACACTTTTAACTTTGATACAAACATTTCAAACGAAGCTAAATTGCAAAAATAGATTAAGGCTAGTTAATGTATTTTATCGTGTATATGTACTGTAGAAATTACCTTGTGAGGGTTGTTACTCGTATAATGTCAACTGGTTCATCAAGACAAGCACAAAGTACTTTGTCACATCTAAACCTATATGTGTTGATGTAGATTTCAATGGAACGTTTTGCAAAGTATTACATGTCAATTTCATGCCAAAACAAAGAATCGGACTACTTGAACTTGACATCATAGCAAGTAAACATACTTAAATGAATGCACAACTTCAATGTCTACCAACCAATTATCAAATTTTGGGGACAAAAGTTAGGAGCTAAATATCTTGTACCTATAACTCCAACGGATACAGTTTTCAAAATTTGACATGGTTTTTAATGAATTATTTTTACATTCAAAAATAAAACTGCAAAATTTAACAGGTTTTTAATGGTTTCAACCAAATTACAAAATAACACTTATGACATCATCCAAAACCATTCTTGAACTAATAAGTAGAATATTCATCTTCAATAGCAACTTCAAAGTCCCTTTCCACTACATCGTCGTCACTCTCTTCAAATTCGTCGTCGTCGTCAACTTCTATGTTATCTTCCGACTCATCTTCTTTTTCATCGTTGCTTCCCATTGCAAGCTCTACTTCTTCATTGTCAACATACTCGTAATGTTCATATGTTACCGGTTGATCAAGACTATCGTCAAGGTGAACAGTAGAGGGTTGATACATTTCATCTACTTGATCCACATCTGCATCCTCCTCTAAGTTGAGTACATTATGTGCAAAACGACTTCTTGCAGCAGTTTTAATAACTATTAACCATTCACTTGATGCATCAGGCTGACAAGTGAAATAAACTTGCCGGCACTGTTGAGCAAAAACAAACGCATCATCTGTGCGAAGTCTAAAAATTTTCCTTAGTTCAGTCAACCCATTTGTACGGTGCTCCCTTATTCCATCTCTTGTCAACGTGTCAAACCAGTCACAATTGAATAGAAATATTACATTTTTGTCTCCAAGATATGTCAACTTAATAACTTCTTTAATAATCCCATAATAATCACTTTCTAAATCATCATAACAACTTCCTTTCACACATACACCACTATTCGTTGTTTTTTTGTTCTTTCCGTATTGCAATGTATGAAATTTAAAACCATTTACGAAAAAACCATTGTAACACTCGACTACAAAATTTGGCCCTTGTGCAAGTAAATACAATTGATGTTCAATACCATCTTGATGAAATGGAACCTATCGAAAAAAATTAAAAAATCCGTTAAACACTAGCAACTCGTATTTCACAAACTATACGAAATAATTTAGTTTTCTAACTAGATAACAAACTTACATTTGATTTTAACCAATCGGGAAATAGTGTTTCCAACAATGCATCGATGGAATTCTCATCCTCATGGGAATGTTGTCCTCGTAGTTCTTCTTTGCATTTTCTATACATAAAATTTAAAAAAAAAATTAAAAATAAATTATGCAATAGTACATTTGGTTATAATAACATTTAGTATTGCTTACGTCATTAAATCCTTCAATTCAGGGCAATTGAATAGTACATATTTATGTACAGCAAGGTGTTCTTTTGGGGCGAGTTTCCTCTTAATGAATGCATTTGATAATACCCTACCCGGATGACGAAAAATTGATAATATATCATCAGACATAACATCTCCTCCATCATCATTTCTTGGTGCTTGATTCCATATCGTTTCAACATTTGGACCAAAGTAACATGATGTGAAGTTTGAAATCTCATCAATAAGATATGCTTCGGCTATGGAGCCTTCAACATGAGCCTTGTTACCCACTTTCTTTTTTAAATAAAACAAGTACCTACATTATATAAAGGTTGATAATTGAACGATAATACTTAGAAGAAAAAAAATGAACATACCTTTCAAAAGGATACATCCATCGATACTGAACAGGACCGCCTACTTTAGCTTCATAAGGAAGATGAATGGATAAATGCTCCATAGAGTCAAAAAAAGAAGGAGGAAATATTTTTTCAAGTTTACAAATTATTTCAACAATGTTTTTTTTAGTGAAATCATATTTTCAACACTTAGATTTTTTGCACAAAGATCACGAAAGAAATTACTAAGTTCAACTAATGTTTCCCATATATTTTTCGGTAAAAATGAACGAAATGCAATTGGAAGAAGTCTTTGCATGAAAACATGACAATCATGACTTTTAAATCCACTGATTCTAGTTTCAGACTCGTTGACACATCTTCTAATGTTTGAGGCATAACCATCAGGAAATCTTATACTTTTTACCCATTTACAAACCATTTTTTGATCTTTTTTTGAGAGACAATAAGGAGCTTTTGGCTTGTAATAATTGCCATTTGAACGTTGAATTAAGCTCATCCATCGTGGTTTGCTACATATTTTTTCAAGATCAGGTCTAGCTTTTATATTGTCTTTTGACTTCTCAGTATCCATTAATGTGTGGAATATGTTGTCAAAAAAATTCTTTTCAACATGCATAACATCTAAATTATGACGAATCAAATTTGAGTCCCAATAAGGAAGGTCCCAAAAAATACTCCTACGTACCCAATTATGGGATTCCCCGAATCCTGTTATTTTATGATTTGCTGATTTAAATCCAAATACAACATTAGGCAAACTTGACACTATATTTTTTATCTCAGCACCAGAACATCGGCATGATGGTAGATCACTGTCAATGCTATTCCTTCTGAACTTATCCCTTTGTCTTCTAAATGGATGATCCAATGGTAGGAATTGTCGATGACAATAAAAAAAAACATGGTTTTCCACCATGTTCAAGAGTGAAGGATTTCATTTTCTCCATACAATAAGGGCATGCTAATCTTCCATGAGTACTCCAGCCGGACAACATACCATACTTAGGAAAATCACTAATAGTCCATATCAAAGCAGCTCTTAGAATAAAATTATCTTTTTTATGCACATCATAAACTAAAACACCCTTCCATAGCTCTAGTAGTTCATCAATCAAAGGTCGTAAGAATACATCTAAATTCTTTCCAGGATTTTTAGGTCCTGGAATAACTGTGTTTAAGAATAAAAATGGTTGTTTCATGCACTTCCAAGGTGGTAAATTATACACTGTCAAAATTACTGGCCAACATGAATAAACTTTCGCCGAAACTCCAAATGGGCTGAAACCATCGGTACACAAGCCTAATCGGACATTTCGTCCAAAAGAAGCAAATTCTGGATGTCGACGATCAAACTCCTTCCACGCCTCACCATCAACTGGATGAGCCATTGTGTCATCACTAGATTGATTATAATAGTGCCAAGTCATGTCTTTTGCATGATTTGGTGACAGGAACAACCTTTTCAACCTTGGGATGATGGGAAAATAGCGAACTTGTTTTTCAGAAATATTTTTCAAGTAATTTTGACTATCTGCAAGTTTATAACGAGGACTTTTACAAATGTCACAAAAAACCTTTGCAATATTTTCTTTGTAATACAACATGCAAAAATTGGGACAAACATCAATTTTTTCATAACCAAGCCCAAAAGGTTTCAACATTTTTTTAGCTTCATAAAAATTGTGAACTAGTTTATGCCCTTCTGGTAACATATTACCAATCAATGAACTCGTATCTTTAAAACTTGCCTCAGTTAAACCTCTTCTAGACTTAAGGGCCATCATCTTTGCACAAGCAGATAATTTTGTCCCTTTTTGCATCCATCCCATTAAGGTTCATCGGTTGCTTTTAGTATGTCTAAAAACTTCTGAGCTTCAAGATTGGGTTGTTGCACTTCCATATTGTGATCAAGACCCACTGCATCTAAAACCATGTCCCTATATGGGTTCTCATCATTTAAATCACTAGCTTGTGATTCAGACATTGTTGACTCATCAACTTCTTCCTCTCCATGAAAAATCCAAGTAGAATAAAATGGAACAAAACCTTTTTGTAATAAATGCTTAGAGACTTCTTCCTTTATTTGAAATTTTCCATTTTTGCACATAGAACATGGACATCTAATAGTTCCTCCAGATTCTACTTGTACAAATGCAAAATCAACAAATTTATTGACGTCGTCGACAAACTCTAGACTTATGTATCCGTCTTTAAGCCTACGATACATCCATGACCGATCGTTCATTTTGATATCAATCCTATGAACATTATAAATTTTTCTCAATTCTTGTTAGAAGTAAAATTTGTAAAATGAATAAAAATATAACACATCATTTATCTGTCTAAACTAAAACAAATGACAAAATGGACAATTCAAGCATAGATCCTCTTGAACTAAAAGTTTGATTAAGGGTGTTTTTATGCAACATGTATATAGTTTTGTTTTTTATTATTCATTTAATCTAGATCATTAATTTCCATTTAAGCATGTGACAATAATATAATAATCATATAATTATAACACAAATTAAAACATAAAATTTAACACAATAAATATTGACTGGTTAATATATCTGTTTTTATATGAAATATGAAAACTAGAGGTAGATCTAATTGTTTCTATATCTCATGTCACGTTTTGTGTACCAATATGTGTCTAAATAGAATTTCCCATTAGTAAAAGTTCACAACTGGGTTATAAACAATTGTTTGCAAACAAGCATCTTTAATAGGTGGTAACCATTAACTTTTGATTGAGAAATGCAAATTTGAAATTTCTTGCAAAGCGTACGTGTGTGTAAGATATAGGTGGTAGGTATCTTGAGAATGTAGTTTAAAGTTTGAACAATTCACTATAATTTTTGTCTAAATATTGCTTCAGACGGCAATTTTGGCATATAATAATGAATCTCGTTTTTTTTTCTTTTTTCTTTTGTGTTTAGTAGGTGTTGACAAATGATAATGACACAACCTCTGATTTTAACTAGGATACTGATGGAGGAGAAGTGCTTCCTTCTCACGATTTGGTACCTGCTCCATCCGAAGAGGTACTGGGCTCTCTTTGATGACTCTATACTATATTTGTATATATAAAAAACTATTTAGTTGCAAGTTTATTTTTTTCCTCCACTCACTTAAAATATATTAGTCGTAAATAATATTGCAACAGTAATTTTGTGTTCATTCCAGCAATAAATTTATTATTTGTTTTTGGTCTTTCTAAGATGGGAAATTTCCAACTATAAGTTAACATACAACGAATTTAGTGATTTTTTCATTTTGTAGAGGCATAAACTTTTAAGTCAAGTGTGGAACACCTAAACTATCAAAAGGAACTCATAAATCCTCAATTTTTTGAGAGAAATGAATAATATCCAAAAACATTACCAGTTATAGTCAAAGAGTTAGAGCGGATACTTCATAAGATGATTAAAAGATCTGTAGCAAAATAAATAAACTATCAATAATTGACAAAGTCTTAATCAACATAACATGGTTGCAGCCTTTCCCCTAATAGTAATTCTTGCACATTGCCCTCATCCAACAGTGACCATACACCAATTCTAATTAATCTACACACATATGTATGCAAGACAAAGTTGAAAAGAACAAAAACTTCAATTACTTAAAATTTAGGCAATCGTGTGAAGGATACAATGAAAACAAATCACGAATGCTTCTCAAACAGTTAACCCAATCAGCGATTATACAAAATCATTTGCTTCTAAAAGAAAACAAAGCTTAAACTCAATATTGGAATAGGAACAGAAACGCTATGGAACCGAAACTAATGTGAAGTTTTAGGAAAAATAAAGCTTGAACTAAATAGAATGTAGGATATAACACAGTTTTATACTGTAAAGCCCAAAATAGGCGACAGAAGCTCTTCACAGACAAGCAGTTGATGCAAAACAAAACAGGCGACCCATTTAAACTTTGTTTGCGAACGCTGCTTGCGAATTTGAATTAATAAAATCAATCAAGATTATACTACTTGCGAATTTCAATTAACAAAATCAGTCGATGAAAAATAAATTTAATAGGAAGAATTTGAACCTGTTTCGTAGGTTGATTATACTTCTTGCGAATTGCTGAACTTCCCAAATCGAAAACCTAGAGTTCAGATTTTTACATCAAGGCGACTTGCGAATTGCTCAACTTCCCCAAACTGAAAACCTGCAGTTAAAATTTCAATGAGATGAGAAGAAAGAATGAAGTACTGTAAATCGGTTAGACATCGAACTAGAAATTGAAAACGCAAACCTCTTTCTTCTTCAGTTCACAGTCGATTGCAAGCTAGTCGCCATTGATATGTCAGTTCGATTTTTTTTGCGCATGAAGACATGATTCAGCTGAGAGTTAATACCCAGTAATCGCGATTTTGTAGATAAAGATCCGTATTTTGATGCTTAAGACCGGTTAAAAACCTATTCTAGGTCACTTTTTGTTGTTGGCTGTGACTCCATTATGTGGTCTTTAAATGGGCTTTCTTTAGAGACCCAAAACACTGAAGTCTTTATAACAGGTCTCAAAACTATATTATTTTTGTAGTGATACTAGTGTGTTTGTTAAAGGCAGTGATGATCCAAATGATCATGTAAATGATTTTTATGGCGTGTTAACCTAGATTTTGCAATTGACATATTTCACTAGACATGCGGAGGAAGTTTTTTTGTTTAGATGCAACTGTTTAGCAATGTTCTAGGTTTTGGAGTTATCATCCAAATTATAATTTTATAGAAATAAAACATACCTCGCGTTATCAAAAATACGATCCTTTTGTTCTAGTCAAACAAGCCCTCAAGTTTATTATAATCCTTATCCATCTCTAAAAAGAGATAAAGCAGACTGATCGACAGTTTTTAAAACGAAGGCAAGATTTACATTTGATGGAAAGAATATTTCAAATGAACAAGCCTATCAAGCAGAGGAAAATGTTGAAATAGCAATAATAGATGATCATACGGATTTTGGGCCTCTAAATGAAGAATCAAATGTATTAGTAGAAGCATTTGAAACTACAGAGGAAAACGATAAAAAGTACGAAACTAAATCTGAAATAGAAAACGACGAGGGCTGATTGCTAATATACAATTTAATATAAGGTAATTGATGCGATTATACATGTTACATTTTACTCATCAATTATGATATCTTTTCTCATAACTATTATGAATTATATGTTCTAACATAATAAATTAATCTGTACTTGATAGGTAATATGTCTTTTTTTCGAACGCATAGATCTTCCCACTTCGGTTCCCCCTCTTTTTCTCGAGGAGGGAATAGAGGCGATGACAAGGGCCCTTCAGAGCCAACAGCACGGGCGGTAGTGTATTTACGGCCCAAAGTTCGATGGACCGTAAGTATTAAAATTTGTAGCATAATATTAGAAATTTGGTTCTTAGTATTTCCAAGCAGGCACATATGAGTTAGATGACCGCTTGTTGGCCCCGATGGAGTAAGATCTATGACCTGGTCAAAGAGAGCATCTGGAAGGACTTTTTGGTGAGTTTAAATTTACAAATTTGTAAATTACTGTTTTATAATTTGTTACTACTTAAAAATGTACAATTTAATTTTCTCAGTGTGTGGGGTTCCGTAGATTTTCAGAAAGTGGACATTTCCCTCTGCAGCACCATTAGAATTCTAAGATAGCGAAGAATTATCGGGACACGATGTCGGGCCTTAGAAGGGCTAGGGAAAAACTGAAATGGATCGGTGCCAGTGTGTGGAATGCTTGGGTTGCCTGGTGGAACGACGATGGGTTCAAGGTAATTAATCTATCATATATATCTTATTACTTTGTTTTACAGCTATTAAATATATTGTTCAATTATTTAACTTTGTAAGCGGATTCATAGAGGAACCCTGCGAATAGAAATAAGAACCCAGTAGCATATCGTGGTGGTTTCGAGTCATTCCAGCATTATCGTGATGATTTGGTAAATTTATTAATTGCTATTATAAACAGTTATTACATTTATATAGTTTAAGTTATAAGTTATTAATAAACAGTAATATATGTATATATACATTATTCATTGCAAGATAGAACACATCGATGTCCGGTCACATATATGGAAGTATTTCATTATAGCCATGCCATAAAGCAAACGGACGAATCTAGCAATGCTACATATGCATGGGAAGATGAGGATAAGGCGATGGCTGCATATTTTGAATTTTAATTATTAATATTGATTAGTTTAAGTAAATAGCTTTGAAGAATTAAACTAATGTTGTGTTAATTTCAACTGTAATTTTTTTGGCATTGTAGGAAAAGTTTCAAGTTGAATGGGCATCGATGCTAGAGAGATCGACCGCGGTGAGTTAACCCACAAGGAGGAAGATGCTATTTTTTACTCCATGAATCCTATGTAGCGAAATTGACGTTTTGGTTATGGAAACCAAGCGGTAACTTATAAAAATAAACTATCTTATAAAAGTAGCACAATTGTTATAAAAATAGTCGTCTATAACAGTTTTTTCTATTTGAAGGCTAGGGCATCTCAACAACATACAAAAAGAGTAGGACAAAACCGAAATAAAACAGCTGAGAGTCATGGTCGAGCAACTGCAGGAGCAGGAGCAGGATCGTCTTTATGCTATATAGATGGAGCAGTTGAATCAGCGCTTGGCAGGGTACACGCAGCAACATAGTTTATTTCCTTCGTTGTCTGGTGCTTCCAAAGGCGATGACAGCTCTTGATAGGTACGCTTTTCTGTGTTTGCGCTTGGACGTTATATACGTTGACTTGAAGTTGGTGATGATGATTTGTTTTGGTATGTTTGATACCCTTTGATGAGAGATTGGATGTGTTTTGTTGATTTGATACATTTTGTGGAGTTGTTTGATGTTTGACGTTTGACGTTGATTGATCGGTGTTTTGTTGGATGTTTGAGGATTTTGGATGGTTGATTTTGTATATAGTGGAGTTTATGATCTTGAATTTGTATATATTGGAATTTATGATTTGTATATATTGAAGAATATGGTTAATATATTAGTTGGTATAATATGTGATATTGGTTTTTTTTTATATATACAAATTTCTGAATTATCTATGTGGAATGAAGTTGAGAAGTGTATTGATATATATGTAGATGTGGCGGAAGTTGAATAGGAGTAGAAACAAAAAAAAAACCCAGATTACCGACGGCTTTCGAGTCATAGATTTCCGACGGCTATCGATGGATTATTGGTACGAAGTGGATCCACGTGTACCTCGTTTGTCATCAAACGCCGTCGCTATTTCTCTATTAGCAGCCGTGGAAAAGACTTCGGAAGATTGTCATTGACGACGTCGAAAGGTGACAGAAATCGCGGATGCTATTCCGACGGATATACCGTCGACTTCCGACGACCATCGACGGCTAGTTGCCGTCAGAATAGCCCTGTAGTCAGTGAGTGTAAACAAATAATATTTAAAGAACTCTGCAATCAGTATTTAGTAATTAGTATTCAACATTCAACATTTTAAACAAAAGATACCTATGTCTAAATATATCATCATCATTATTATAAGACAAATTATTGTTTTAGATGGAACATTTCATACTTTCATGCAATATACCAGTGTTTGATAAAGATTTTATTAATGAAAGAATGAAATTAATTTAATACCATTTGAAAAGAATTCCAAATCTAAATGTTATCATTTACTTGATTCTATTCAGAACACTATATTAATCAAATAAGACAATATATGCAATTAGACTGGTAAAATACCATTGCCGTTGGGATTTTAGAAAAGCCATAATAATGTTCCCACTAAACATTTTATATTTACCGTAAATATACCAATTATATTGTTATGTTAATGGTAATCAGCTGATAAATAACGATAATTAAGTTGATGACATAATGGTTGGCATCATTAAAAAACTAATGAAAAAACTTATAAAATTTAATCATTACTATGTGTAATTATTACTGACGTTGTGTGTGAGTTGGAGAAACCAAAACAAAGTGTTTTCATATTGTAAACTTTCAAGGATGGTGATGCCTTTGGAAATCCACTCACAATAATAGTACAACCCATTCGCGTCTATAGTAAAAACGTTATCAATAGCATTCCCGAATATTCTGTAGTGAAATTGGCTCTATATTTTTAGCATGTAACCTTAGTAACAGGGCATACATAACAAGGGCTCATATTTAACAGAGAATGACAATGTATGCATTTATTCATTGCATACCATCCTGCAAAACTACAGATTTATTCATGTTGTTATGAGATTCAGATTCTCTCCATCTTTGTACATTCCTTATTTTTCCAGAAAAATGACATTATTACGTCCGCCCGGAGTTTAAAAGACCCAACCCAATCTCGATTCGACCACGGTTAATCTTCGATCATGAAACGCTTTCCAAAAATGAAATAACCATATGCATGAACGTGCAGTTTAATTTTAAAATCTTGAAAAAACTTCTATACGAATCTCTTTTAACCCCACATTTCTTCAATTTTGCAAATAATTTTATAACTTTAGCAACTGAATTATTGCATTAACCTATCAATTTTGAATAACATAATACATTATTAGTGTATATTTTACGAATTAACGTTGAATTGAACATTTTTCATTTTGAAAAATAAAATAATTCACAACTTTACGCTAAAAAATATGTTATAGAATTATTCCAATTAATATTTGTTACGTGATGTTTAAAAATTATTGTTTTAAATTCCAATATATTAATTATAATCGGTTAAATTTTAACATTAATTGAAATAATTTACGTTTAAATTAATAAAATAAAAATTAACTCAACGCGGTTCTCACGATCTGATTGGTTGAACCACTAGAACATTTGATCTTGCACTAACACGGTTTGACTCACAGTTCGGTCTTCAAACCCATTTTACACGACACTTTATATATCTAAATTCATTTGCGTACGAGACTAAAACTACACTTCATATAGCTAGCTAAATTCATTTGCGTACAAGAGTATAACTATTTATGCTCTTGTACCGAACATGATGGCTGTGTTCATTAGTGTACAAGAGTATAACTATTTATGCTCTTGCAGCGAACATGATGGCTACATTCATTTGGATAAAACCATTTATGCTCTTGCAGTGAACATGATGACTATATTCATTTGTGTACAAGAGCATAACTATTTATGCTCTCGTACTGAACATGATGGCTAAATTCATTTGTGTACAAGATATTTAAATTCCGAACCACTCTTCTGTTCAATCTAAGCCGACATAACTCAACATCACCAACACTCTAAACTTGATCATTACATTATAGTCAAACAAAATCAAAAGAAACATACAATGCAATTGCTATTCAAACAATCATTGAAAAATATGTAAAGTTTCATATTATAGATAGGTTATGATCAAGTCATGTTCACAAAGGAAAAGAAATACAATGCCTTTAGATCATAAGCAATTCAACATTTAATTCAAAAGCAATGTAGGAGGAGGAGGGCCAGGTGGGGTGTGCTTTTTGTTTGGCCCTGAGGGTTCATAGTCCATCAGTGAATACATATGAGGAGGGCCTGGTGGAGTAAGTTTCCTGTTTGGCCCCGGGTCTTCATCATAGTCCATTGTTGAATCCATAGGAGGAGGACCGGGTGGGGTATGTTTTTTGTTCGGCCCTGAGGGTTCATAGTCCATTAGTGAATACATATGAGGAGGACAGGGTGGGGTATGGTTTTTGTTCGGCCCTGAGGGTTCATAGTCCATCAGTGAATACATTTGAGGAGGACTAGGTGGAGTATGGTTTTTGTTTGCCCCTGGGGGGTCATAATCCATCAGTGAATCCATCTGCAATGTGTTATTATATATATTCCATATTAAACTTTGGAAATTGTTTTACTTACAAGAAAATTTTCAAAGATAAATTGGCCATACTTGCTCATAAGAAGGGTTTAATCTGCTCTCATCTTCATCATCTTTGATTCTTCTTCCGAATCCTGGGTTCGATACAAGCGAAACAATCACTCCTTTATAATCACAAAGAAAATTATAGCTTGTTATTGTAATTACCTGGACTTAAGGAGAGGGAAAGGAGGAACGCAAAAATGAAAAAAGATCTTAGAAAACAGTGGTTACTTTTTACTGATACCATCTCAAATTTTAGACTTGTCTGCTCAGTTTTTTAATTTTTATTTCTTAGAGAAAATTTTGTGATTCCACTTCTTATATAGTGCTAATTTGGATGAGTATTAATATGTCAACCTGATTACTTTTCAAATCTGTTAACAGTGCATAATAGAGAAGCATTGATGTATATTGATTGATTTGTTTCCTTATCTTAAATATGGGTGTAATTAGTGTGAACATATTTCAAATGTATCAAAAATGCATAATAAGAAAAACATTGAAACGAAAATGTATTTTCATTCATTTGTTTCTTTATCTTAATTATGGATTTAATTAGTGTGCATGTATTTCGATTTATTTTGACAAACTTACAGCTACACATGTCAAACAATTTACACCAAGGCACCATGTTTAAAGAATGCGCATCAATTTTAATGTGCTTGTATATGATATGCTTAATGTAATGGTTTGATATCTGTAGTTGTTACCTTATCTTAAAAGGTGGGTTTAACTAGTGTGCATGTATATCAATTTATTTTTGCTAGTTATTTTGTATAGCTAACTAATGTGTTTATGGCTAACGTATTTTCATTGATTTGTTTCCTTGTCTTAGATATAGGCTTAATTAGTGTGCATGTATTTCAGATCTGTCAACGATGCATAATAGAAAAGCTTTGAAAAGCAAACTTATTTTTATTGATTTATTTCCTTATCTTAAATATCGGTTCAATTAATGTGCATATACTTCAATTCATTTTTATTAATTATTTTATATAGTTAATATATTATTGGCTAATTCTATTTATGCACCAACATTTACTTAACCTACAAAAAAAAAAAAAACAAAACAAAACAAAACAACGGTAGACTAATACACACTAATAATTACTTTATGTACACCAATATTTTTTGTGAATATTAGGCACAGGTTATTAAATCCCCTCGTCAAAAAAAGATTGTAAATTAGGTCTTTATAATTAAGTTGCTGAATAATTGCAGACATTATGCAATTATATCCAAAAATTGCATGAATGTCTGCAATTATTCGTTGAATAATTGCAGAAATTTCCGTAACTTTTTTGTTGAATAATTACGAAAATTTCCATAATTTTTTTTAGTGAATAATTGCAGAAAATTCAGCAATTTTCCAGTGAATAATTGTAAAAATATTTGTAATTTTTCGTTATAATTGCATAAATGTTTGCAATTATTCACTGAATAATTGCATAAATGTATGGAATTATTCAGGAACTTAATTCTAAAGACCTAATTTGCATACTTTTTTTGTAAAAATATTTGGTGTATTTTGAAACTTAATATGACTTTGGCCAAACTGTCCTTTTTTTTACAGAGTTACCGTTCTTTTCGTCTTCACTATATTCATTGCTTCAAATTTAGAACTTATTTGAACAAAACTAAAAACTGCTTGCACTAAATCAATTTTAAATTCAACAAAATGGACTAAATTAAGTTTAAATTCAACAAAATAAACTTTGATTTCGACAAAACTATTATAATACTTTATTTAAAAAATCTCCATTGCAATAAGTCCAACTCTAATTTAGAGAAAAGTTAAATACTATTAAGTTGAAGTTGTTAGTTGTGTAAGTTCAAAATATTTTAGGTTTAATGTTAAAAAAACATTAACTACTTAATCAAAATGTATGTATTTGATCAAATTTCATTAGTTAACGGTTTTAATTTAGCGGGTTATAGGAAAGAAATTATAAATTCAATTAAGGAGGGTAATTTAGCAAATATTTTCTTAAGAGAATAATGACGCGTGTTAAGGTGATTTTTGTTGTACAAATAAAATTAGCTTATATTATTCAATGAACCTGCATAAAAAGAATAGCTAACCATTGTACTTAATGATCATAATGGATCCATTACTCTAATGATAATATTACAATCTTTATATATACATTATTATATTCATTAGCATTAATTATTTTGTAATAAAAAAGATAACTGGAATAGAACTATTTTTCTTAGAGTTAACTAAGCATATATGTGACGCATAAAATTGTTAATTTAAAAATGGGTACAAAGCTGCATTGTGGGAGATTTAGTGTAAATGAAAAACTTTCAAAGTATTTTGGTATCTAGGACAGTCTCCTCAAAATTTGGTCATAAGGACAACTTCTTTTCCACTGCATATCTCATGTCATCATAGCCCAAACCACCTGTAACGACCCACTATTTGGACCATTCAAATCAACAATAAACCCACACATGTCTAGCTTGAATAATTCAAAACAGTAGATTGTAATATAATTTGGAGCAAATAAAACCAATCACAGAATCACGAAACAGATAAATCAGAATAACTTGAAGTGGAAATAAAATAACAATAGTAGTTCATGAAGCTACTACAACACAGTCACAGAACAAGTCTCAAAACAAGTACAAAATACTGTAGTCTGAAAAGTAGATACAACAGAAATCCTAACACATAAATGTTCACTAGTACATAAGCTGAACAGAAACTACTGCAAGGAAATAGATAACAACTAGATAGATAGTCTCCAGCAAATCCTAGCTCTAAAAGATGAAATCCAAAGCTGATACTCAGGCAGACCCGAGCATAAAGCAAAACACAAAACACTCAAGTCAGGACATACATACTTATAAAATGTAAACCAACTCAAGTAAACTGTAATATAAATGCATAAGTAACTTAAAGGATGCTTGGGACTACCTGTTAACGCTAAAAGTGCACGCTAACACCCCGGTGTAAGTTGTCGTATATTGAAAGCACCACCCGTTGATACAGGAACTAAAAGTAAGTAGAAAATAACAGAAAATAACAAAGAGACAACAATTTTATAGTGGTTCGGCATAAATGTTGCAATTATCCGATAAATAATTGCGGAAATTTCCGTAATTTTTTTATTGAATAATTATGAAAATTTCCGTAATTTTTTTGTTGAATAATTACGAAAATTTCCGTATTTTTTTAGTGAATAATTGTGGAAAAATGTTTGAAATTTTTGGATATAATTGCATAAATGTTTGCAATTATTTACTGAATAATTGCATAAATATATGCAATTATTCAGTAACTTAATTCTAAAGACATAATTTACATACTTTTTTGGTAAGAATGTTTGGTGTATTTTGAAACTTAATATGACTTTGGCCAAAATGTCCCTTTTTTTACAGAGTCACCGTTCTTTTCATCTTCACTATGTTCATTGCTTCAAATTTAGAACTTACTTGAACAAAACTAAAAACTGCTTGCACTAAATAAATTTTAAATTCAACAAAATGGACTAAATTAAGTTTAAATTCAACATAATAAACTTTGATTTCGACAAAACTATTATAATATTTTATTTAAAAAATCTCCATTGCAATAAGTCCAACTCTAATTTAGAGAAAAGTTAAATACTATTAAGTGCTTAGTTGTGTAAGTTCAAAATATTTTAGGTTTAACGTTAAAAATACATTAACTACTTAATCAAATTGTACGTATTTGATCAAATTTCATTAATTAACGGTTTTAATTTAGTGGGTTATAGGAAAGAAATTATAATTCAATTAAGGAGGGTAATTTAGCAACATATTTTCTTAAGAGAATAATGACGCGTGTTAAGGTGATTTTTGTTGTACAAATAAAATTAGCTTATATTATTCAATGAATCTACATAAAAAGAATAGCTAACCATTGTACTCAATGATCATAATGGATCCATTACTCTAATGATAATATTATAATCTTTATACATACATTATTATATTCATTAGTATTAATTATTTTGTAATAAAAAAGATAACGTGGAATATAACTATTTTTCTTAGAGTTAACTAAGCATGTATGTGACACATAAAATTGTTAATTTAAAAATGGGTACAAAGCTGCATTGTGGGAGATTTAGTCTAAATGAAAAACTTTCAAAGTATTTTGGCATCTAGGACAGTCTCCTCAAAATTTGGTCATAAGGACAACTTCTTTTCCACTGCATATCTCATGTCATCATAGCCCAAACCACTTGTAACATCCCACAATTTTGGACCATTCAAATCGACATTAAATCCACACATGTCTGACTTGAATAATTCAAAATAATAGATTGTAATATAATTTGGAGCAAATAAAACCAATCACAAAATCACAGACACGGATAAATTAGAATAACTCGCAGTGGAAATAAAATAACAATAGTAGTTCATGAAGCTACTACAACACAGTCACAGAACAAGTCTCAAAACAAGTACAAAATACCATAGTCTGAAAAGTGAATACAACAGAAATCCCAATACATAAATGTTCACTGGTACATAAGCTGAACAGAAACCACTGAATGGAAATAGATAACAACTAGATAGATAGTCTCCAGCAAATCCTAGCTCCAGAAGATGAAATCCAAAGCTGATACTCAGGCTGACCCGAGCGTAAAGCAAAATACAAAACACTCGAGTCGTGACATACATACTTAGACAATGTAAAACAACTCAAGTGAACTGTAATATAAATGCACAAGTAACTTAAAGGATGCTTGGGACTGTCTGTTAACGCTAAAAGTGCATGCTAACACCCCGGTGTAAGTTGTCGTATATTGAAAGCATCACCCGTTGATACAAGAACTAAAAGTAAGTAGAAAATAACAGAAAATAACAAAGAGACAACAATTTTATAGTGGTTCAGCTCAAAGTCAAGCCTACGTCCACTTAATATTTTCTTTTCTTCACTTTATTACAAGTTTTACAACAATTCTTCAGTTACAGCATCACTAGGGAAAATCATTTGAACTTTGATGTAGGAAAGCTTCTTCAATTCATGTTCGATGAACTTGATCTCTTTTAAAGGTCTTTGAAGTGTCTTTGGCGCTTGAAGTGTTGAAGGAGTCAAGTAAACAGCAAAGCATTGGCCTTCCAAAAATGATCCGAAGCCCCCCTTCAAAATGGAGTAGGTGTGGTATTTATAGGGAAATCTGGGTTTAGGTCGTAGGTCGTAGGTCGTGAGCGATGTAAGGCTAGAAATTAGGTCGCGAGCGACCTAAGGGACACGGGCTATGGCTCAAAATGGATGTGCGTGATCAACTACTTCGGCTGGTAGGTCGTGGCGACCTAAGGCATACGGCCTAAGGAGTAGCGGCATCAGGAGGTCGCGACATAAAGAGGTCCCAACATAAGGAGTAGTCTTGGTTTGTTTAAGTCATGGGCGACCTAGTGGAAGAGGCAATGAGCGACTTAGTATATGTAGTAGGGGGAGTGCATAGGTCGCGAGCGACCTAACTTTGAAGAGGCTGTGCGTATACGACCTAACTACAAAGCTCACTAGGTCGTTAGGTCGCAGTTCCCTTAGGTCGTTAACTCGTTGAATCTCTGAAATCTTTAGATCATTAGGTCGCTCCTACCCTAACTAGTTAGGTTGTTGAGTTGCTGTCATGTTAACTCGTTGGAGGCTTAGATCGTTGGGTTGCTTGCCTTTGAACTTGCTAGGTCCCTTGCCTGTACTAGTTGCTAGGTCGCAACTGGTTGAACCGCTCTAATCATTAAGTCGTGTCATGTTAGTTCGCTCGTCTTTTAGGTCGCTTTGTGTTGTTAAGTTGCTGAGTTGCTAAGCTGTGAAAAAGAGGTGTCGACATAGTGTATAATCAATCTTTGAGACGAACTATCTTTGGTTTTCCGGTTGATCTTTTGGTATCACGGTCTTGCTAAAAATGCGGGATAACACTTGCCCCCCAAAACATGCCTTGCGGTAGGAAGGTGTGTTTTGTAATGCCATACGCTGGATGTTCATATCCTGTTGATGTCCTGCAGAGAAATTAATAGTTTTATGTGACCTCAAATGACGACCATTCGGGATCGATTCATTTGAGATGAAATGTGACCATTCGCGATCAAATGCCTTACCTCGAATGACGACCGTTCGGGATCGAGCCATTTGAGGCAAAGTGTGACCGTTCACGATCAAGAGCCGGACCTCAAATGACGATCGTTCGGGATCGAGTCATTTGAGGTGAAGTGTGACCGTTTGCGATCAAATGCTTGACCTCAAATGACGACCGTTCGGGATCGAGCCATTTGAGGTGAAGTGTGACCATTCGCGATCAAATGCTTGACCTCAAATGACGACCGTTCAGGATCGAGCCATTTGAGGTGAAGTGTGACCGTTCGTGGTCAAGTGCTTGACCTCAAGTGACGACCGTTCGGGATCGAGCCATTTGAGGTAACGTGTGACCGTTCGTGGTCAAGTGCTTGACCTCAAGTGACGACAGTTCGGGATCGAGTCATTTGAGGTGAGATGTGACCTTTCGTGGTCAGGGTGCCGTTCGAGGCGAATTGTGACCGTTCGAGGTCGGGTGCCGTTCGAGGCGAGTTGTGACCTTTCGAGGTCAGGTGCCTGTTCGAGGCGAGTTGTGACCGTTCGAGGTCGGGTGCCATTCGAGGCGAGTTGTGACCGTTCGAGGTCGGGTGCCGTTCGAGGCGAGTTGTGACCGTTCGAGGTCGGATGCCTGTTCGAGGCGAGTAAGTGTGCCCGGGGAGGGGGGCTTAGTATTATCGATGCTAGGTTCACGTTCGGGTGAGTTCCTGAATCGTTTATGTGCCTGTTCGAGGCGAATAAGTGTGCCCGGGGGGGCTTAGTATTATCGATGCCAGGTTCACGTTCGGGTGAGTTCCTGGATCGTTTGTGTGCCTGTTCGAGGCGAATAAGTGTGCCCGGGAGGGGGGAGGGGGAGGGGGCTTAGTATTATCGATGCCAGGTTCACATTTGGGTGAGTTCCTGGATCATTTTCCAAGGTGATTTACTGTCATTCCAGAGCATGCTTTAGGACCGTTCGCGACCCCGTACATGTGTAAGTAGCTTAGCCATCTCAGAGCATGCCTAAGGACCGTTCGTGACCCCGTACATGTGTAAGAAGCTTAGCCAACTCAGAGCATGCCTAAGGACCGTTCGCGACCCCGTACATGTGTAAGTGACTTATCCTTTTTAGATTTATCAAAATTCAATATTTATCCAACTGAAGAGTTTTATGAAAAAAATGTCTGACAAAGTCAAATCCAAACATCAGAAGCAAAACACAAAAGCAGAGTAGTTACGTCCGAGTGCAAACGCCTACATTGATACGATTTATAGTTGTATCAGAGCATGCCTTGGGATCATTCGCGGTCCCGTACATGTGTAAACAACCTAGTTATGTCGATGTAAAGTTTTCCACTCATTCATCATAATCTCAATCAATTGATAATAAGCTGACGCCTCAATCCCGAGCCGTCTTCAGTTGGTGCAGGTGGTGGTCGTTCTTGTTCCACTGTTGCGATCCTCCTTTTCACATACTGTGATAGCAAATCATCCCGTATGTGCCCTTCAACTTCGTCTTTCAAGTGTCTGTAGTCATTTTTGCTATGACCATTCAACTCGTGGAATGAGCAATACTTGTCTGACTTTCTCTCGTTGTTAGTTGGATCTCTCCTTATCGGCTTTCAATAAGGAACCTGTCCCTTGGTGTCTTGGTAGATCCGCTCCAAAGTCTTATGCAACTCCGTGTATGAGGTGAATCTTGGTTCCCTTCGTGGTCGTACTGATCTATCGCTGTTATCCTAAGCCTTTCGTTTACCTTTGCTAGATTCTACACCTTTCTTTGGAGGATTTCCACCTTTGATTACATAAACGTCGATTCCTTCTCCTTCTTCTCTTTCGGCTTTTGCGTATTCTAACCGTAAGAACCCTTCAGCCTCATGATAGAATTCCCCTAGATCCATGGGGGGATCTCTTGTCAACGAACTCTTGAATTTTGTACCGTCAGCTATGCCCGACACAGCTGCCATCAAGACCATGGATGTATCTGGTCGATCCACCGATGCTACAGCTGCATTGAACCGCGTCAAAAAAATTCTCAAAGATTCCCCAACTTTCTATTTCAATGCTGCCAAGCTCGTCACATTTTTGGGTCTCGAAATGTGGACCCTGAATTGTCTCATAAACCTTTCAGTCAAATCACTCCACGTTCTGATAGATCCACTCTCCAGCTGCCTAAACCAAAGTGCCGCAATATCTATCAAGTATAAATGGAAAGCACCAGGCCATAACTTCCTCTAATGCCCCCAGCATGTCCATATGCCTCATATATTTTGTCAGATGAACTGTAGGGTCTGTCCTTCCATTATACATATCCAGCGATGGTAGCTTAAAGTCTGGTGGGTTCTTAGCTCGCCTAATTGTTGTGGTAAAAGGACTCCTATTCACATCCTCCAAGTCCTTGTTCACCAAGCCACCTCTCGTAGCTCTTTTGACCATTTCTACCAATCCGTCATTGTCTCATAGTTGTAGTCCTCGTTCATTGCCTTCGGCCTGCCCTCCGAGTTCACGAGGGAATTGTGGAATCTGTTCTCCTAGCTGAGCTCCTATTCCACTGTCAATGCCATGTTGCTCGAATCCACCAGATGTTTTTCTCGGTATTGGGTCAGTGTGCTCTAGATGAGTGCCGCCCTAGCTCTGGTGCTGCCTCAAATAGTCCTGCTCTGTTCTGAACTCCAGTCGCTCCTTGATTTTGCGCTCCAAGTTGCCCAATCTACTAAAACAAATTCTAGATCAACTCCTCTTGCTTTTTCATCATTGTCTCCATCTCATCCCTGGTGATGAAGACTGAAGTTTGGTTCTCTCCCGAGGAAGCCCCTTGACTCCCTTCGTGCTGACTTATTTCTGGTCTCTGTCTTCTAATTGTTTTCCTTCCAGGAGCCATAATCTCGGATAGACTTCTTGTTCTTAAAGAGAGTCTCTCAACAAATCTTTGCGAAGCAATGATGAAAGCTCTCCTGAGTTCAATTCTCAGTGAAAGCACCAAAAATGTTAACGCTAGAAGTGCACGCTAACACCCCGGTGTAAGTTTTCGTATATTGAAAGCACCACCCGTTGATACAGGAACTAAAAGTAAGTAGAAAATCACAGAAAATAACTAAGAGACAACAATTTTATAGTGGTTTGGCTCAAAGCCAAGCCTACGTCCACTTAATCTTTTCTTTTCTTCACTTTATTACAAGTTTTACAACAATTCTTCAGTTACAGCATCACTAGGGAAAATCATTTGAACTTTGATGTAGGAAAGCTTCTTCAATTCATGTTCGATGAACTTGATCTCTTTTAAAGGTCTTTGAAGTGTCTTTGGCGCTTGAAGTGTTGAAGGAGTCAAGTAAACAGCAAAGCATTGGCCTTCCAAAAATGATCCGAAGTCCCCCTTCAAAATGGAGTAGGTGTGGTATTTATAGGGAAAACTGGGTTTAGGTCGTAGGTCGTGAGCGATGTAAGGCTAGGAATTAAGTCGCGAGCGACCTAAGGGACACGGGCTATGGCTCAAAATGGATGTGCGTGATCAACTACTTCGGCTGGTAGGTCGTGGCGACCTAAGGCATACGGCCTAAGGAGTAACGACATCAGGAGGTCACGACATAAAGAGGTCCCAACATAAGGAGTAGTCTTCAATCTGTTTAAGTTGTGGGCGGCCTAGTGGAAGGGGCAATGAGCGACTTAGTATATGTAGTAGGGGAGTGCATAGGTCGCGAGTGACCTAACTTTGAAGAGGCTGTGCGTATGCGACCTAACTACAAAGCTCACTAGGTCGTTAGGTCGCAGTTCCCTTAGGTCGTTAAACTCGTTGAATCTCTGAAATCTTTAGATCATTAGGTCGCTTCTACCTTAACTAGTTAGGTCGTTGAGTTGCTGTCATGTTAACTCGCTGGTGGCTTAGATCGCTGGGTTGCGTGCCTTTGAACTTGCTAGGTCGCTTGCCTATACTAGTTGCTAGGTCGCAACTGGTTGAACCGCTCTAATCATTAGGTCGTGTCATGTTAGCTCGCTCGTCTTTTAGGTCGCTTTGTGCTATTAAGTTACTGAGTTGCTAAGCTGTGAAAAAGAGGTGTTGACATAGTGTATAACCAATCTTTGAGACGAACTATCTTTGGTTTTTCGGTTAATCTTTTGGTATCACGGCCTTGCTAAAAAGGCGGGATAACACTGCCCATCCTTTAAGGGTCCGTTAAACTATTTACTATGTAGTAATATACTCTATTATAATAATATCTACAGTAAAGTATAATATATTTAAAAATAGCATTAAGGAGTTACCCAATATCTCCCTTAACACATTTTATAGAGCCAATAGTGTATACCGTCATACCTTCAGATCGGGAGGCTACCACAAATACTCCATAAGTATGACACAAATCGAACGCGCACAAGGTGTGCTAGGGTAGGTGAAACGGTACAACTAGGCAATGCCATGGTAGATACACCAATTACGCTTCTAGACCGGTAGTAATGCGTAACAGCCACTGCCTCTACCTCGAGCCACACTCCCAAAAATCAAAGGTGCGCACCAATCAATCACAAAGTAATATAATGACATACGAAGAAGTGTGTCCAATAAGAGGAGCTAGCTCATTAGCCCGTCAATCGCTCTTGTTTTAGCCACCTTATGCCAACTCATGGAAGTCAGGTCCATGTACATACCTCAATATAACGTCGCCACCATCCTACTTCATTCTGTAATCTCCACCGCGTACACGGTCGTAAAAGCGGTTTTCGGTATCGACAGAGAGTATGCCCATATCTGATCCCGGTCTCTTTAACAACCAACCGTTATTATATCCCGTGGTTATCAGTTTCAAAAATGGTTTATATTCCAAATAAAAATAATTCGTTTAAACCATTTATATAATTTATTTAAACCATTTAAATATGAAGTCGTTATACATTCAAATCAAATATTCAATTTCCAAAATTGTAGCATTTTCTAAGTTCATTCGTTCAATTACAACAATTTCAAAACATTGTATTTTTTAGAAACAGAAGCAGTTATAAAGTGCTATGGTAGATGTATTAGTATATAAAAAACAGTTCATTCAAAAACTACAGCACTTTAAAAATGCTACTGTAGATATATTTAGTATATTCAAAACAGTTCAATTTCAAAAACTATAGCACTTTAAAAATGTTACTGTAGATATGTTTAGTATATTAAAAATAGTTCAATTTTAGAAATTGCAGCACTTTAAAATGCTACTTTAAAACCACAACATTTTGGAAATGCTGCCAATACATAACTAAGGTTTATTACAACATTTCAGCAACATTATAATTTCAATTTTTTTTTACCATTTTTAACTTATAAAACATATCTCACTTTTCCAAAATATTTATTTGGATATCATTTAACTTATGATTTAAATAAAATAAAATTTTATAAATAAAATATCCGAATTAAACTATAATTCATTTATTTAGTCAAAATACATTATTTTACATAACTTTTATCTTAACAAATAACTTAATACTTTATTTAAAATTTCCCATTTCATAAATAAAATATTCTTTTTTCTAAGTTAAGCCTAAAATTTCCATTTTGAAGCAAATTTAAAATTTCAAGTTAAGTCATATTTAAATTACATTTTTAAACCATTTATCTACTTATACATTTTAACTTATAGAAAATCACTATAACATTATTTAAATCATTTAAATCTAGTTTAATTTAAAATTTCACATTTTATATTTCAAAAATACTTAATAAATTTTTAGAAAATATTTAAAACTAAACACGAGTCTGTATATAATTTTCTAACCTAGGTCAAGTGGTATGAATATGTATCATTTCAATCCCCGTACTTTAAAAAGAAAAATCCGGGTTCTATCATTTCAAACCTGCAACACCAAGTCAAATAAAATAAATAAAAATCGCTTGAGCCTATTATTTCAGCTCATAACGATTTTTTTCTATTCTAAAGTCTATTTGGGTATGTATCATTTCAACCCATAGTGATTCAATTCTACATGGAACTTGTAGTGTGAGAAATTGGAAATAAAATGAACTGTATAACATAATACAACATATCAGATGATGTAACAGATTTATAAGCAGATTTTAACATCATACAATCATATCATGGGTATATATAAATTATGATCATATCATTAACTACAATTCACATGCCATTGTTTCACAATTATATAAGTACGAATGTCAAGAGTGAATAACTCACCTTCTAAAGCTAGAGATCAAATTCAAAACACATATCCAAACTCAGCAAAGCACGAAAAGGCACGACTTAGATTCAATGGATGGAGAGCCAAGATTCAAGTCTTGTATACAACAAATAATATAACAAATATAAGTACATAATCCAATACAAGACAATAAATCAAATCAATGTACAAAATATGATTCAAAATGAAACAAATAGGCTTAAACACTACAAGTGGGCTCTGCCACCATCACCATGGGCTAGACCATCATCCAAATGGCTCAGCCACATCTCTATGTGCTTAGAAATGATGAGTTTGAAGGCTATTAGGCTCGGTCATGGTGGTCATAAGGCAGGCTAGATTAGGAATGTGAAGAGATGCTAGCGAAGGGCCAAAAGAACAAGGCAATTAATGGTCAAGCATAAGTGGTTCAGCCCTATGGCTAAACATGGCTCGGCTATGGGTTATGTTTGGGTCAAGGAAACATCAATACACGTCTAGGGGTGGGTGTGGTCGTGGCAAGGCAAGGAGGTGATGGTGTGGGTGGTGGCCGAGGCAAACAATTAGGAATTGGTGAATATGTGGAGTTCGGCTAGGGTTTAGATCAAGATTTGGTGATGTATTGGATCAAGGGGGTCACGGCTATGGCTTGGTGGTGATAAAGAGGGGATATGGCCGATCATGGTGGTGGTGGAGTGATGAGATGAGGTGGACTAGAACATGACTATGGTGATCGCCGAGCAAAGCAAATAGAAAAACAAAAGGAAAAAGAAAAGAAGGAGAAGACATGGAAGAGACTTACTGTAATATTTTTCTTCAGGAAGCAAATGGGAAATGAGATGTGAGAAACTTTTTTTGTACGTGAATTAGAAAAGGATTGGCAGCTAGGGCAAAGAAGTGAATGGCTAAGAGATGGAAAGGCTAGAAAATGAAGAGCTTACTTCATATCCAAGAAAAGAAACCGAAGACTCTTTGAATTTCCAAGCCCAAAATTCAAATAAAATAAAATAGAAAGAGAATGGAAAAATAAAATAAAATAGAAAATACAAAAATAGAAATGAAGTTGAAAAATAAAAATATAAAACAGACAAAATTAATGAAAATAATCGCGTGTATAACGCTGAAATTTATTAGATTTACAAAGTTTAAAACAGAATTTGTCGAAACTAAAAGCAGCACGAATATCAAAATCAAATACAGTTTTAAAGAAAAAGATTAGAAATTTAAAATTCAAATTTAAAATTTTCAAATGAAAGTCAAAGTTTGACCACATTTGACCAAAATATAAAAATGTCAGAAAATGTTTATTTTATTATACTTGGAAATTAAATTGTAAACAAAATCCAAAGTACATTGGAAAATTCCAAAATTTCAATTTTAAATGATTTTAAAAATCAAAGTTTTCAAATAAATTCAATATAAAAATTTTTGGGTTGTTACACTCTCCCCCACTTAAAACTTTTCGTCCTCGAAAAGGAACGAGACACGAAAACAAGGAAAGATAAGATTGAAAAGAAAATAGTTCCTGAAACAAACAATTTCGAATATGAAGCACGCATGCTCTCCTCCGTCTTCCAGGTACAATCCCGATCATTAGTACTCCACTGCGCTTTGACCAGGTTGATAGATTTCCTTCTCAGCGGCTTCATATCTCTTTCGATAATACGAAGTGGCTTCCTCTCGATAGTAAGATTAGGCTCTATATCCAAACTCTCGAGAGCGGAAGGCTAGACAATCAAAGATGAATCATGCAGATATCAACGAAGATGCGAAACATGGAATACATTATGCACTCCAGAAAGTTTCTCAAGCGAATCCAGACGATAAGCTACAGAACCAATCCTCTCTAAGATACGGAAAGGACCAAAAACGTAGGAGCAAGCTTCCCTCTATGACCAAACCGAATCACATTCCTTAAGGAAGAGACCTTAAGGAAAACCAGATCACCAACAGGAAACTCCAAATTCCTCCTACGTCAATTAGCATACTTCTTCTGCCTATCCTGAGCAATCCTCATCTTCCTCTTAATCTCCTCAACCTTCTCACAAGCCTCCAAAAATCACACCAGGACCAAGAACCAAATGATTACCGGATTCAACCCAGCAAGATGGAGATCTACAAAGTCTTCCGTAAAGAGCAGCAAACGGAGACATTTCAATACTATCCTGAATTCAAAGACGGAATGAGATAGATAAAAGATTAAGATAAGGTTAAAATATAAGCTAGAAAATATACCTGATAACTGATGTTATGGGTGAATTCAGCAAGATGGAGATGATCTTCCCAAGATCCTCCATAATCAAGAACACAAGCACGAAGAAAATTCTCTAGAATCTGATTCACTCTTTCTGTTTGACTATCGGTCTGCGGATGGTAAGCAGTGCTCAGATTCAGACGAGTACCCAAAAATTCCTGAAAAGCTTCCAAAACTGACTGGTGAAGATAGGATCTCGGTCACAAACAATACTGATAGGAACACCATGGAGACGAACAATCTCCCTCATATAAATCTCAGCCAGATTGGAAGTAGAACGGGTAGATTTGACTGGAATGAAATGAGCTGATTTGGTCAATCTATCCACAATAGCCCAAATGCTCTCATTACCCTTCCTAGTCCTCGGTAATCCATCAATAAAATCCATAGAAACCTGTTCCCATTTCCAATTGGAAACCTCAAGGGGCTGCAACAAACCAGGGGTCTTCTGATGATCTGCCTTGACTTGCTAACAAGTCGCACACCTACTTACAAAGATAGAGATATCTCGCCTCATACCTCTTCACCATTAAAGCTTCTTCATGTCCTGATACTTCTTCGTCACACGAGGATGAATAGAAAGTCCGGTTCGATGATTTTCCCAAAGTAATTCCTGTCTAAATCCATCAAACATTCGGGACACAAAACCGATTATTAATCCTCAGAATCCCTCTATCGTCGATATGGGCTTCACTGCTACCAAGACTACTGTCCCCCAACTCTGCTATGAACACTCTCCTTCATATGCCTATGCATCTCATCCTCATCCTGCTTAGCAATGATACGATCCAAAAGAGGTGAAGAAGAAACAAGAAGCTGACACAACATAGCGTTCTTCCGACTCAAAGCATCGACCACAACATTTGCTTTCCCAAGAGTATAGCTAATGTCAAGATCATAGGAAGCAAGAAACTCAAGCCATCAAACCTAATGCTGATTCAAATCCTTCTGGGTGAAGATATACTTCAAAGACTGATGATCAGTAAAGAGCTCAAACTTAGCACCCAAAAGATGATGCCTCCAAAGCTTCAAAGCAAAGACTACAGCAAGCAATTCCAAATCATGAGCCGCATAATTGGCCTCATGAGTCTTCAACTGGCAACTAACATAAGCAATCACCTTCCCATCTTGCATCAGAATAGCTCCCAAACCGTCACGATAGGCATCAGTGCATACCGTTAATCCCTCATTTCCATTCGGAACGGTAAGCACTGGTGCGGAAGTAAGCTTACGCTTCAACTCATTGAATACTGCTTCACACTTATCACTCCAAATAAACTTAGCATTCTTTCGAGTTAAAGCAGTGAGAGGTGCAGAAATCCAAGCAAAGTTCTCAATGAATCTTTGATAGTAACCGGCAAGGCCCAGAAAACTACGAATATCAGTTGGAGTCCTAGGAGTTTCCTAATCCTGTAACAGAATATGAAGAAATAAGGACCATAGAAAAGATAGAATGATCAAATTACGGATAGAGAAGAAAAGAAAGACTTATATTGATCGCAACGATCTTGATTGGATCAACAGAAACTCCATTTCTAGAAACAATATGCCCGAGAAATCATACTTCATCCCTCCAGATATAGCATTTCGAGAATTTAGCCTTCAAATGATGAATTTTGAGAGTCCCCATAACAAATTTCAAATGTGACTCATGCTCTTCCCTTGACTTAGAGACGACAAGGATATCACCAATAAAGACTAGAACAAACTTATTAAGCACATCACGAAAAACACGATTCATCAAATCAACAAAGAAAGCAGAAGCATTAGTCAAACCAAAAGGCACAACTAACCATTCATAGAAACCATTCTAAGTACGGAAAAAAGTTTTAGGAATACTTTCCTTAGCAACTCTAAGCCGGTGGAAACCTATGGCAAGATCAAGCGGAGAGAAAACAGTAGCTCCATGGAGTTGATCAAACATATCATTAATGCAAGGCATAGGATATCTGTTCCTCATAGTGAGCTTGTCCCTATAATCAACATACATCCTCAAAGAACCATCGGACTTAGTGAGGAAAACCACTGCTGCTCCCCATTTTGAATGGCTAGGTTTAATCAGATCCTTGGAGAACAAATCCTCAACTCAACCTTCTCACGGAGTGCCATCCTTCTAGGAGGAAGAACTATAGGTCGAGCTCTAGGAATAAGATCAATACGGAAATTAATTTCTCCTAAGGAGGTAAAGCAGTGACTTTACCAAATAGATCGGGATAGAGTTTGACCACATGAGCCGAGTCGAGATCACCAGGAGAAGAATCAAGAGAATAAATAAAACTGCCAGCAAAATCCTAGGGCAAACTACACTAGATAACCAAAGAATTACCAAAATCATTCATGAGAGAAACAGTCCGGGCTTTACAAGAGATAAGGGCATCATGACTCTTCAGCCAATCGCCCCCAAGCAATAAATCAAAAGCATCAAAACTCAAAAGATAGAAATTACCAGAAAACCGATAGCTAGAATGAAAGAGTTTCACTCTTCTACAAATCCTACTAAGGTTCGCAGGCCCACCAATAGGATTTTTGACACACAAAGATTCAGGAGCAAACTTGCAAGAAAGAAGATGCTCAAATTTATTACAATGATCCGTAAAGATAGAGCTATGGGAAGCTCAAGTATCAAATAGAACACGGACAGTAAAATAAATAGAGAAAAAGTGCCCTGAAGTGTACCTTGGGAATCACTAGGAGAAAGAGCAGGAACAGGTGGAGCTGGTGGAGAAGTAGAAGTAACAGCAAAAATACCAGAAGGCTCGTCCTTCCGCTGTGTAGGACAGTCCTTTCCAAATGTAACGGCATACTATTTTGGACCATTCAAATCGACAATAAATCCACAAATGTCTAACTTGAATAATTCATACAATAGATTGTAATATAATTTGAAGCAAATAAAACCAATCACAGACACAGATAAATCAGAATAACTCGCAACGGAAATAAAATAACAATAGTAGTTCATGAAGCTACTACAACATAGTCACAGAACAAGTCTCAAAACAAGTACAAAATACCGTAGTCTGAGAAGTAAATACAACAGAAATCCCAATACATAAATTTTTACTAGTATATAAGCTAAATAGAAACTGCTGAATGGAAATAGATAACAACTAGATAGATAGTCTCCAGCAAATCCTAGCTTTAGAAGGTGAAATCCAAAGCTGATATTCAGGCTGACCCAAGCGTAAAGCAAAACACAAAACACTCGAGTCATGAGATACATACTTATACAATGTAAACCAACTCAAGTGAACTGTAATATAAATGCACAAGTAACTTAATGGATGCTTGGGACCGCCCATCCTTTAATGATCCGTTAATCTATTTACTATGTAGCAATATACGCTATTATAATAATGTCTACAGTAAAGTATAATATATTTAAAAATAGCATTAAGGAGTTACTCAATATCCCCCTTAACACATTTTATAGTGCCAATAGTCTATACAGTACCGTCGTACCTCCAGATCGGGAGGCTACCACAAATACTCCATAGGTACGACACAAATCAAACTCGTACAAGGCGCGCTAGGGTAGGTGACATGGCACAACTAGGCAATGCCAGAGTAGATATACCAATTACGCTTCCGAACCGGTGGTAACGCGTAGCAGCCACTACCGCCTACCTCGAGCCACACTCCCAAAAATCAAAGTTGCACACCAATCAATCACAAAGTAATGGAATGGCAAATGTAGAAGTGTGTGTGATAAGAGGAGCTACCTCATTAGCCCTTCGATCGCTCATGTTTTAGCCACCTTATGCCAACTCACGGGAGTCAGGTCCACATACATGCCTCAATAAAACGTCGCCACCACCCTACTTCGTTCTGGAATCTCCACCGCGTATACTGTTTTTAAAGTGGTCTTCAGTATCGACAGAAAGTATGCCCATATCCGGTTCCGGTATCTTTAACAACCAACCGTTATTATAACACGTGGTTATAAATTTCAAAAATGGTTTATATTGCAAATCAAAATAATTCATTTAAACCATTTATATAATTTATTTAAACCATTTAAATATGAAGTCGTTATCCTTTCAAATCAAATATTCAATTTCCAGAATTGTAGCATTTTCTAAGTTCATTCGTTCAATTACAACAATTTCAAAACATTGTATTTTTCAGAAACAACAGCACTTATAAAGTGCTATGGTAGATGTATTAGTATATAAAAAACATTTCAATTACAGAAACTATAGCACTTTAAAAATGCTACTGTAGATATATTTTGTATATTCAAAATAGTTCAATTTCAGAAACTGCAGCACTTTAAAAATGCTAATGTAGATATGTTTAGCATATTCAAAACAGCTCAATTTCAGAAACTGCAGCACTTTAAAAATGTTGTGGTTTTAAAAATGCTACTTTAAAACCACATCATTTTGGAAATGGTTGCCAATGCATAACTAAGGTTTATTACAATATTTCAGCAACGTTATAATTTCAATTTTTCGCCATGTTTAACTTATAAAACATATCTCACTTTTCCAAAATATTTATTCGGATGTCATTTAACTTATGATTAAAAAAAAATAAAATTTTATAAATAAAATATCCAAATCAAACTATAATTAATTTATTTAGTCAAAATACAATATTTTACATAACTTTTATCTTAACAAATAACTTAATACTTTATTTAAAATTTGCCATTTCATAAATAAAATATTCTTTTTTCTAAGTTAAGCCTAAAATTTCCATTTTGAAGCTAAATTTAAAATTTCAAGTTAAATCATATTTAAATTATATTTTTAAAACATTTATCTACTTATACATTTTAATTTATAAGAAATCACTATAACATTTATTTAAGTCATTTAAATCCACTTTAAGTCAAAATTTCACATTTTATATTTCAAAATTACTTAATAAATTTTTAGAAAATATTTAAAATTAACCATGGGTCTGTATATAATTTTCTAACCTAGGTCAAGTAGTACGGATATGTATCATTTCAATCCGTAATTTAAAAAGAAAAATCCTGGTTCTATCATTTCAAACCCGCAATCCCAAGTCAAATAGAATAAATAAAATCGCTTGAGCCTATCATTTCAGCTCATAACGATTTTTCCCCGTTCTAAAGTCCGTTTGGATATGTATCATTTCAACCCATAGTGATTCTATTCTACAGGAAACTTGTAGTGTAAGAAACAAAAAATAAAATGAACAGTATAACATAATATAACATATCAAATGATGTAACAGGTTTATAAGCAGATTTTAACATTATATAGTCATATCACAGGGATATATAAATTACTACCATATCATCAACTACAATTCACATGTCATTGTTTCACAATTATATAAGTACGAATGTCTAGAGTGAATAACTCACCTTCTAAAGCTTGAGATCAAATTCAAAACACAAACCAAACTCCGCAAAGCACAAAAAGACACATCTTAGATTCGAATGGATGGAGAGCCAAGATTCAAGTCTTCTATACAACAAATGATATAACAAATATAAGTATATAATCCAACACAAGACAATAAATCAAATCAACCTACAAAATATGATTCAAAATGAAACAAATAGGCTGAACCACTACAAGTAGGCTCGGCCACCATCACCATGGGCTAGACCATCATCCAAATGGCTCGGCCACATCTCTATGAGTTCGATTATGATGAGTTTGAAGGCTATAGGCTCGGTCATGGTGGTCATAAGGCACGGCTAGATTAGGAATGTGAAGAGAAGCTAGTGGAAGGCCAAAAGAACAAGGCAATTAATGGTCAAGCATAAGTGGTTTGGCCCTGTGGCTAAACATGGCTCGACCATGGGTTATGTTTGGGTCAAGGCAACATCAATACACGGCTAGGGGTGGGTGTGGTCACGACAAGGCAAGGAGGTGATGGTCTAGGTGGCGGCCGATGCAAACAACTAGGAATTTGTGCATATGTAGAGTTCGGCTAGGGTTTAGATCAAGATTTGGTGATGTATTGGATCAAAGGGGTCACGGGTATGGCTTGGTGGTGATAAAGAGGGGATGTGGCGGATCATGGTGGTGGTGGAGTGGTGAGATGAGGTCGGCTAGAACATGACTATGGTGATCGCCGAGGAAAGCAAATAGAAAAACAAAAGGAAAAAAGAAAAGAAGGAGAAGACATGGAAGAGACTTACAGTAATTTTTTTCTTCAGGAAGCAAATGGGTAATGAGATGTGAGAAACTTTTTTATACGTGAATTAGAAAAGGAGTGGCGGCTAGGGCAAAGAAGTGAACGGCTAAGAGATGTAAAAGCTAGAAAATGAAGAGCTTACTTCATATCCAAGAAAAGAAACCGAAGACTCTTTGAATTTCCAAGCCCAAAATTCAAATAAAATAAAATAGAAAAGATAATGGAAAAATAAAATAAAATAGAAAATAGAAAAATAGAAATGAAGTCGAAAAAAATATAAAACATACAAAATTAATGAAAATAATCGTGTGTAAATCGGTGAAATTTATCAGATTTACAAAGTTTAAAACAGAATTTGACGAAAAAAAAGCAGCATGAATATCAGAATCAAATACAATTTCAAAGAAAAAGATTAGAAAATTAAAATTAAAATTTAAAATTTTCAACTGAAAGTCAAAGTTTTACCACAGTTAGCCAAATATAAAAAATTTAGAAATGTTTATTTTATTGTATTTGGAAATTAAATTATAAACAAAATCCAAAACAACATTGGAAAATTCCAAATTTTCAATTTTAAACGATTTTAAAAATCATAGTTTTCAAATAAATTCTACTAAAAATATTTAATAAATTTTTTTGGGTTGTTACACCACAACATCCGACATTATTACTTTCCACGACACTGCACCGCCACATTACTGTTACATTTGGTTTCTGACATTGCTCGTCGATGCTGCCTCTCGTACCTGCTACTGTAACGTCCCTTGAATGTTAACACTATACATACACAGTATTTGTATGCCGTGCACTCAAAGTTGGAAAGATAGATAATTTGAGTAAGAAATAAGAATAGAACAAGAAAGAAAGAACACAACGTTAGAATCTCATAGCGGGACGATAGTATGTAGTATCAAAAGAACAGTAAAAAGGGTTACTCCGAATACAGAAATTTCAAAGTTACACAGCCTAAGTACTATCATCAGCTTGGACAGTTATAACTACAATTCCTCACAATACTGATATATACATATATAATACAATGCATCAAAAGTAGAAATAGATAGATAATGCCTCGAGCTCGTCTCCTAAACCTTGAAGCATCTAAAGTAATACTTCTTTTACTTAGCCTACTCGAAAGAGTACATGTGGAATTTAGGGAAAATAAAAACCACGTATAAGAAATAAGTCTAGTATAAGAAAACTCAAGATATATGTAACATGTAACAGTAACTGTTAAGACTATATGGATTACCGTAATGGTTTTCCCCTCAAAAGAAACCAATCATTCATTAAGTTAATATAGTGATATAATAGACAATGTCTAAAGTATAAAATATAACTCATATTAAATAACAATGTTGCTTGCATCTCACAACACAACAATATTAGAAGTACATCTAAAGCCACTAAGGTACATTCGCATTTGGATTTTTCCAAGGAGATCCCTTCGGTCAAGTCGAAATCCAATCTCTTATGCAAGGGTCAGAAATTACATTCAAGCATCTTATATATCTCTAGATAAATATACCATTAAGGCAAACGTAGTCGGTCCACGTCTAAACACATGATCCTGAATATCATCAACTCCCTGTACAAACATATAGATTAGCACTCTCCAGATATAGAGTTAATAATACCCTATCGTGGGATAACATACTAAATCTAGCTATGCTCCTACTTTATTTTTTATCATTTTCGATTCAAGACTACAGTCGGCTTCTCTCACACGAGTCTTCGTCATCGAGAAGAACAAGAATCACTCCTTGGATTCCCATATAAGTCACCTGATGAATTCTAATGCTGAACTCTCCCTTGGACTTAACTTTAGGATAGACAGTCCAACTCTATAGCATTCCCCTTCACAACCACTTTCAATACGTAAAACTCGTATACAAGTTTTAAAGTGGTATTCGGTGAATAAAACACTTACCTATCCAGGTCTCTTCAAGACTAAGTTGATGAATTTTCGATAAACTTAATTCTAGTTCTTTCAGAAGTAAACGAATTATAAAAAGAGGAGTCCTCCATAGGGGATCTTGTTTATATAAGTTGACGTTTCATACCAATGCTCCACCCCTAGGATTCCCAATGGGTATGAAACCGTGAAGCTTTTAGATACTTCCTAGGTCAAGTTCGATAGTCGACTAATCGACTATTCAGTTAAAAAAACCGCTTATGGAAATCAAGGTTTGTAAGCTTAACACATTTTCGACGTTTCAGCTTATACTATCCCTCGGACAAGTGTGAAGCCAAATAAGTTAGGGCATTAATTGCATATCAAAGCCTTGCCTAGAAACTTCATTCTAGGCTCTCACAGATAGATAAGTCTATTTCGTTGTCTTTTAGTGTTAAGTATGGTATTAATAACTTTCCATAAATGAGTAAGTAATTAAGAAGATTAACATGTTTTCGACATTCCAACTTAAATATTCCTCGATTAAGAGCGAAGTCGGTAGGTTAGAACACTAATGCTTTCATCCCTACTCGAACATCAATTTTAGCTCTCATTAATAGAGAAGTGTACATCATCGACTTTTATTGTTAAGCATACTTAATTACTTTGCAAACACGTAATCAAACAAACAACTATTTAACCTCTAAGCAATTATAAACTCCTTTTTAAGACATTTTTTAATCCTTTTAAAGCCCTTTAAAATGATATATATATGTGTGTGTGTGTGTGTGTACAGTAATCTATTTATAAAATTAGATATTTAAAAAAACAATTTAAAAATGAGATATGTGTGTGTGTGTATAAGATATTAATAAAGTAATTAGCAACCTTTCTAAAAGCTATATATACTTGAAAATGCTTTTAAAATACTTTATTATATTTATAATAGTCTATAAAACAATTATTCAAAATATTTCTTTAAAATAACAAGTTTATAAAATATTCATAAACTTGGAAAAAAAGCATGTTTTCTATATATTTAAAAATTATCCCTCTTATTTAAAAATTCATAACTAATTACTAAAAATTCATAAAAATATCTACCCACTATTAAAATACTATAATAAGAATTATCAAACGCTTGAAAAAGAATGAAACAAAATACTTAAATTTAAATATCTTTTCAAATCTTTAGTGCCCAAACCAAAGGCTAAACATAGTCGTTTTGCATAAGTGTAAATTTGGCCACTTTCCTATATGCTACTCAACGTTTTAACATTAAAAAATGTCATGGAAGTAAGAATACATGTAAAACATGAGAAATATGATTAGAAACCCTTCAGGATCTCTATATACAATTTATAGAAATTGTTGAATATAAGGCAATTCCTATGTGCATTTATAGCGACCATCGCTATAAGAGCACTTTGAAATCCAAGTCCAACCTAACCAAAATTCAACTACAACCTATATTCTTTTTTCCAAGTCAATACTACATGTCATAAAAGTCCATTAAATTCGATACATATGGATTACATATGCCAGTTGCTTCCAAAGCAAGAATCAGAAGAATATTACAAACATATAACAAGGTTACAACATATATCCATCCATTCAACCAGAAGGAAAAAATAAATCACAAGCACATATACACAATATATTTTCATTTAAGATGGTGAGTTAGCTCACCCTTAAGCAAGTGAAAAAGCAAGTTTAAGCAATCACTTCCTACCTTGTCATGACAGACCTTTTTTATCCTTAAAAATTGATACTAATACATCTACGGTATTCAATGTTGAACATTTAAGTGTCGAAAAGACAGATTGTTGGGGTGAAAAAAAGAAAAGACAGAATAGAATATCACACCATGATGATAAATATATAATATACAATATATCTTTACAAAATAAGAATTATTATACAAACATTAATCGGAGAAAGCTAATATATGATCAGCCTGGACAATCATAACAACATGTCCTCACAACTGCTGATAAACATATAACGACAAATGCAGTGGAAATAAAAGATATGCGAATACATCTTGTAGGCATCCAGCTCGTCTTCTGAAGCTCTGAAGCATCCATAACTAAATCTAGAAATATTCCATGGTTGACTTGAGCATTATAAGAGAATAAACCCGAATCGGTCTAGTAAACTAGCGTGAGAAACACAAATCATATGGATTTTTAATGTTATAAAACATTTCAAAAATAAAGGTATGTCATAAAAACACGCCGCGCATAAACACGGACTGGTTTTTAACTTATGATGCCAACCATTATTATTAGAAAATCCAGTAATATTATAATAATGTCTACAGTTTAAAATAAATATATAACACATATGGAATGGTTACCCATAATCACATTCAATAGTATTAGGTTCTGCAACTAAAATAGTAAGACATGTATTAGAAAATGGATTCCAATAATGACAATGTAAGGGACTACTTTCCGTATAGTACACCTATAGATAAAATGCACCGAGGCTACAAACATTGCACCTCTACCAACATAGGACTAGCCTACCCCCTTCCTGGATAGTACTGATTAGATCATCACCTCGGCTACCAACTTGACAAACCGTTTCCATGGCTATAAGCATATATAATCCGTAAATATTGATCCAGATGCAAGTGATGACCATACCCTAGTGTTAGCAAACAACATAGCCCTACCGCATCTACCATGTTTTGCTCATTTTCGGGTGTGAGGCTTAAGTTTATGTTTTTCTTTTAGCAAATCCCACTTGGAATGCTAACACTGTCATCCAAGCAACAATGCAATGCCAACAATTCATTCATAAAAGGGATTGAACAAACCGAAGTACTACTTCTATTACATCAATTTTGGGATCACCCTCGGGATTGGTAGCAAGTAGCCATTGCACTTCAAAGAACTCCATCTTCAATTCTATCATCTTCAAGATGTTCCAATTTGAAATCTTATACAGATTCCAAGTGGTTATCGGATAACATATCTGATCTAGGTCTCTCCAAACTCATGATTATTGGTTTCAAAACTGACCAAGATTTGATATTCGGTTATTAAATATCAAATAAGAAAACAATGCAATCAGAGATTTAACCTCATATGAAAACCAAGACCGATTAAGCACATAACGAACCACTAAGAATCTTTAATTAATCCTTTCACTAATTAAAACCACTTTGTAAATACTTGTATTAAAATATTTTTACAAAGATATATACTCAAATCTTCTATACTCTTTTCAATATTTGGAAAAATATTCATACACGTATCTCCATGGTATAAGTATATTCATAAATCTTAAGAAAGATTTCATATTTCAAAAGCACTCTTATTTGGATTAAACAAATGTCATTTAAAACATAGATTACAATAAACTCAAAACTCATTTTTTGATGTAAATAAATGGATCGTATGGATATTTGACCAAGTATACTTACCACCACTTCCCGATTTCATACTTGTATTGTCCCTCAATTAACAATGTAGTCAAACATGTTAGCGTACAATCCTTTCCTTGACATACATTCTTAATTCTCACTGATTGAGACGAATTCCATACCTTGGACATTGGTGTTAAGTATGGAAAGAATACTTTCCGTACTACCTAAGTTATAAAGGTCATTTATGGAAATTAAATCCCATTCCTTTTATAAAACCCATTTTTATAAATTTCTTCTTTATTTACAAAAATCTTTTTATAAATCTCATTTCTATTTATAAAACTCCTTTTATAAATATCTTTTCTATTTGTAAAAGTGGAAAACAGGCACAAGAACAAACTTTGTAAAATATTTAGGCAGAAGACAATAAGTTTCAATTTTAGGTTGAAGGACAAACTTTGGAAAAAAATTAGGCTGAAGGACAATGTTAAGTATAGTTAGCATTTTGTAAAGTGTAAAACTAAATGTAATGCTTGTTATAATCACCATTTTATAAAGTACAAAAACTGAATATAATGCCAGCCATAACCAACATTGTCCTTTAGTTTAATTTTCTTCCAAAGTTTGTCCTTCAACCCAAAAATGAAACTTGGTGTCCTTCAGCCTAATTTTTTTTTCAAAGTTTGTCCTTGTGCCTAATTCCCTCTTTGAAAACTCTTCTTATGAATTTCATTCCTATTTATAAAAATCCTTTTATAGATCGTCAGATTTTAAATCTCATATACTTATCACAAATCTTCGGTTTCAAGATTGAACCGAATACTTTCCATAAAACGACCATTCCATTTATCATTATAAATTCACTATTGATTTATTATTCCAAAATATTCTCATCTTCTGTAAAACACATCACTTTATTATAAAAGATAAATTCCCCTTTTTAATAAACATCCGTTATTATATTAACTTTTTGGTAAAATAAATAATTCCTAAGATACTTTTAAAAACATTTCCTCCTAAATTAGAAGAGACTATCAAAAAGGTTGAAGTAAAATAAAGAAGTTCAAAAACCATTTTTAAACAAAATAAAATGAAAAATTCCAAAATTAACATTTAAAAATCATTCTTCAAATTAAAACCATTTTCAAAACAAAATAGCAATTAAAAATATTTTCAAAATACAATGGTGATGCCCGTAACAGCCACAACACTTAACAAGTGCCTTCCATAGATCTACAGCTAAAAGAGTTCAACTTTTTCAACATGTCAAAGTCACATCCAATATTTTTGGCTGTCAACTATTTATACAGTAAGTATATAAATGAAATTAAATCAATAATGGAGAGAAACCCGGATTTCTCTACAAAATTTCATGCATTGCCTGTATTTCATTTCATATGACATTTGCTTTCCAATGCGAAACTTAACCAAATCAAACAAACAAATCATTCAAGCACTCAAATAATATTTTATATCTATAGATATCTCATGTAGTGTTCATCAAAAGGTGAGTTAATTTTCCAAAACTCCATTTGACGCTTACGCATTCCAAAATAGCCTAAAATCGAACATCGCTAAAAGTCTACTGGCTCCAAACTTGACAAAACCAACTTTAGTGCATAGATAACACTCCTACGAATGCAATGCGAAAGACCACGTCTCAATTGGATCACATATGCAAAAGTTATTGATTTTATGTGTTTTCAAATTAAATAATTTAATTAGTTCACTTGACCACTTTCCTAATTAACCCTTACCTTTCTTCCCCAAATTAACATCTCTTATATGCGCACAAATGCATGCACACACCACCATGCATGACTCCACCCTCCATGCTGCCTCACTCGACAAAATCATGCCCCATCAACTCTGACGAACTCCACTCCATGAATGCTCCTAAATCAACCCAATTATCTCGAGCTCGGCCCTCGTTACCCTATCATGACTTGGGCTTACTAATGCAACAAACTAGATGTCGCAATTTGCCTTCGATGACCGCACCTTACCATTCGACCACCATCCATGCTCTTTCATGTGAGAAATGCAACCATACACTCTAATTCACTTAATTCTGCCTCCATCAGAACGCAACCAAAACCCTAAGTCGACCTCACCATGTCCACTATTACTCTTTAATTATAAATATAAAATCTCATTAGCTTACTTTTTTCGGTAAGGTGGCAGACCCTGCAGCTACTTAAGATCTCAACACTAAAGTAAACCTCTTTTAGAGGCATCCTTATTTATTTATTTGGAATCTCACCAAGTTACTTAATACTTTTATTTAGGAGAGTGGCAGACCCTATGACCACTTAAGATCTTAAACCAAGAGCAAACCCCTATGGAGATATCCCTCATGGCTCCTAATTCCAATTTTGGACCTAATACTTTCCAATTAAGAAAACATGCCTAATCTCTCACGTCATCACGTGTCCGATGATTAGTGATATCTCACATCAGTAGTAAGTGCATTAGACTGCTGGTATTCCTTAAAGTGAAGACCAGTCTTTAATCGAGTAATTCTAGTGACCTTGTATCATTGACCTACTAAGTCCATTTAACCATCCTAAGTCTTTAATTATATTATCTTAGTTAGACATTAAACTTAGCTTACTAATTTCCTTTTTATTTAAAGTAATAAGATTTACCTTAAATATTTATCTACCCATAAATCCCTGTTTAATGCTCAGAAATGTTAATTAGTCCACAAAATCCCAACGGACATTTTCTAAGACATTTACGTATGATTACCAATTTCAAATTAGTAACCTTCTATATCTATTCTATTTTTATCAGTCCCATTAATCCATTTATCCTATCAAATTATTGCAACGCCTATATTTATTACCATTTATTAGAGTTACAACCTTTTGAATTCTTTTCCATTAGTTAAGTATCTTAAATGCGAATATTATGTGTAAGCGTCCTTATTTGCTTTTTATTTAATTATTATAAGCACAGTAAATTGTGTACAAATATCTACTTTCATTAAATGTATTCTAATTATATATCTTCATTAGAGTACTCTATTCCATGTTAAATTGTTGGAATCATATCTAAAAGACTATCTGTCATAATTGCTATAAATTAGTCCAAAACAAAAGGTTTAACTTTAAAATATAAAAGATTATCTCATTTGAAATTACAATGAATAATTATTTCTTTTTTATTATTGGAATAGACATTGTAAACTACAATGAATTCATACTTTACAAGTCTCTTTCTCTTTTTATTTGCATCATTTGCACAAATTCCATTTTCGAACTGACTAATTAAATATCTAACACCAAATTATGAGTTTTACATTCTTTCACCCTTAAAAATAATTTCGTCTCCAAAATTTTATCAGTGACTAATTCAAGATTTTGACTCCTAGTTATTTAAACTACACAACCAATGAGTGTACAATAAATTTTAAAACCAAATGTGCATAAATGCATAGTGAATTACTGTATCAACACACAATAAAATATGTATGTAGAATTATTCTAAATCGAATCGTCCTATATGAATGCATTTCTTTTGAAATCATTTTTGAAAAATATGATGTAAACAACGTATATATATTGGCAGTTCTATATTTATGCAGCTTTTTGAAAAATCTTTTTGACCAAAACCCCCATACTCCTACAAATAGAATTGTGAAGCAACCAATTATGCATCCACTTCCCACCATCCAATAATCTAACGCATAGAAAAATCGCTTTCTAAACTTTACTCCTATGCCGAAAAAAGAAATTTAGAAGGAAAATTTATTATTCTTACCACTATATAATCTTCCCACATTCTCATAGTACAGTGGAAATTTCTTCACTATCTCGGATTTACCCCAAATTTTCCACGTATTAAATTCATAAGTAGGTTTATTTTCAAATTCTAAAACAGAATTAAGCCTAAAAATAGACTTGCATGCATCATTGAAAAGGTATCGAAATAGAAATTTCAAGGCAAAAACTGTTATTTCTTTATTATCGCTTGCATTTATCTCATTGTTGATTGTAATGCACCATTAAATCCACTAATTCTAAATTTATTTTCCTTTCATATGCCAACATGTGGCCTTAAAAATAAAAGATTTCAAAAAAAATCTTTGTCACTGCTCAAATTTGCATGTCATTTGAAAAATAAAATCCAAAAAATATTTAGACGCACTATTCCCTTGAAATAAAATTTTGAACAAAAGCTCTAAAAATAATTTAATAGTAAAAAAATTAAAATATATAACTTTTTCCTACTTTTTTTTAAAAGTGAAGTTTTCAAAGCAAGGGAAAACTCTTCAAAATATTTTCCTTCTCAAATATCTTGATAAATCAAGCTACAATTTCAGTATAGTCGGAAGTCGGTTATGCACTAAACGCATAAATCAAATTTCAGAATTTTACAACTAATCTTTGCCCCAAAATTTGATGTTTTGTTTAAAAATGTCAATACATCTACTATTCAATTTTTTTTTGCTTTTAAGAAACATTAGCAATGACTCGTGATATCGATACAACTTTATTATGTCTTTCGCTAAAAAAATTCAACTATTATAAACTTTCCGTCTTACATTGCTTAGAGCATTTATGAGATTCTCATATTTATATTGCTTATTTACTATGCGTATATAAAGGAGCGGTTCGTATATCGAGAAACAATCACATAGAAAACGAATAGAAACTCATAATATCGTGAGTGTCTTTATAAGAGACAACTAACGGTTACAACCCAAACAACCTAAAAGAAAAGAACAAATGGTAGAAGGAAAAAGTCAACACCATAAATCCTAAAATAATGCCTACAAACTACAGATGCTTGCTCCATGGCCGGAGCTCAATCCATTGCTAGGACACGTGAATGGTGGTAGCATGGAGCTATACACCCAAATCTCATGTCGTTGGCGCTACTGGTGTTACTGATAGCTTCGAAATTGCCATATTACTAAGGAAGGATTTCAGGATGGCAGAAGGAACCTTCTACTAAGTTTCCTTCCAAGGAGGCTTACCCTTTTTACCTAAAGATGAGAGTGGATAGGTGAAAATATGGAAAGTGACTCGATGTAGTACTAAACCTTGATCAACAAACGAATCAAAAGGGTGCAGGTCCAACTGAAGGGGATGCTGCTAATACTAGAATAGGTGGTCTTCCGGACTGAGGGATAAATCCAGTCATAACTTCCCATCTTAGGGATGACACTATGCCAAATGATGCACATAATCAGACGAAAAGTCAGATGTAGATTGTCCACCATCCGAACACTAACATCTTGGGCAAAAGATCTCCTACAAAATCTTTGAGTCGATTACTACAAAATCATCCAAGTTCGCATCCTTCGTGGAGACCTCCAAAATCTTAACTAGAGCGTCATTAATCAGCTTAATCAAGATACTCTTCACCTCCAAACCAATCAAACTATTGCCTCTATCAAAGTTCTACGCCAACAGGACATCAAAAAGGTAGATGCAGCATGGGTAACATTCCCACTCTAAGGTCTCAGAGAAGAGGATTGATGCAAATCCTACCACGACGAATATCTCTTCTAGCCCAAAAGCGGTGAGACCTTCTGCTCATTCGGGTCTAGCCAAGTGGTCTCTTGAGTTTTGTGACCATAATGGTGCGAGGATGAACTGGTACTATGGAAAGGTGTCTTGGGCTAGGAAGTGGTCGAAAGGAGGAAATAGGGCTTAGATTTAGAGTGATGGTGGGGCGAGATCTAACGTGCAAAACCAACATGAAGGGGAGGCGAGGCTGCTGCTCTTAGGAAAAAATGGCATTGCCTAGGGGAGGAATGGAAGAGAGAGGCTGATACTTGGATGAAGAGGTGGATGGAGATTGGGTTCAGCCTGTTGAGGAAGGAGGAATGAAAGAAAGCTGCTTGTGGAATTCTGACGCAACTTTAATAGTCCCTTTTTAGGTTCAAGTCATTCCAAAACTCATTAACTAGTAGACCTCCCTAGGTTTACGCTAGGTGGTCAACCTTTAGACGGGCTTTGGACATTAGTTGAACCTAGACCCAATTAGGGTCAATTTAAAAATAATAATCATTTTGCGCCATCTCCTTCGATTCGACACGATTCAAAAAATTTCTATCCTCATCATGGCAGTGTCAATGCCTACCGCCTAGTCTCGAACCATGCTTCAACAATTCACAGCAGTCCCAAACAAAACTACCGCGACCAACAACAGTTACAAGAGCCAAAACATATTCTAGCTGCTATTTCTTGCCTACTTCGCATGGAAATATTTCTTCTAATAGCTGGTGGATAGAACAACACCTCAAACTATATACGCTAATAAAATTGAATGTCATTCGCATTTTGTCTATACCTTTAAGAAAGAAAACATAAAAACATTGATTTTATAAACCGAAAATCACTGGGCTAAATATATACTCCATTGTACTTGCTTCTAAATAACAGAAACCATTTCATACCAAAACTTCCCTTTGAAGTCAAACCTACATGTATACAGGGTTTCCGAAGACCTTTTTAAAACATAAATTGCCTAAATTGGAAAACTATTTCCTTGCCAAAAATCAAAATCAAGTCTTTACTGATAATGTATAAATAAATATTTAAGGATTTTAAAAATTAATCTTTTATAAATTAAGTGTTTCTTAACACAACCAACTTAGTAGTATTCGTGTTTCTTTGAAAGTTAAAATTTTAAAATTTTCCCAAAACAAAATTTTCGAAATAAATCTTTTGGGAGAAGAAATCTTTTGAAAACCATTTTTTCCAAAATCTAAGGTATTTCCAAATATTCTTAATTAAAATTCTCTCATGGGTTTTAAACCAAGGAACTGACGTTAATTATTCCAATAAAAATCTGATTTGCAATCTAAGAGGTGATCAATGAATGCACCCTAGCGCAAACTTGCTTTCAAACAATTGTGACATACAGACTAATTTTCTGCCCATCTGAAATAAATGTGTGTTTCCAACAGAAAGTCAAAATCAAAAATCATATGGTAGCTAGAATCTCAATCATCAAGTCGAACACCTCCAGTCTTTGGGATTTATCCATATGCTATACTCATGCTCTTCATCAACAACGCTTTACGCATCGCCAGCACTATGTGTGGTACTTCGGAGTTGGTGTGAAAATGTTAGCTCAAAGATTTTTCCAACCTATAGTTTCTTTTCCCATTCCTTTAGAGTGGAAATACAACTAATTCTATAATCGAAACTCTTAGAATCTAGCGTAAGAATATAATATTACTAGATAGGAAAGTACAAATACATTCTCTCAGTTTATCCTAATTCCTCTAATCTACTAACCTAGGCTCTGATACCAAATGTAATAATTCGCACCTTAATGGGCTTAAACTTCGACAAAAATTGAAATCCCAATCCATCAAAGAACAGATCATTGGATTTGGTACCTGCAAATAAACACGAGCATTATTGGAAATTGATAGAAATTGAAGCTCACAGTGGAAACAATAATAAGATAAGAATACTGATTATGACAACTACCTTAGAACTAATTGTGTTCGTTGGATAGCAAATTGTCACATTAGCATCTAGCATAAGAGAAAAGAAGACTTCTCCAACAACAAAGCACATCCAGCTTTAGTGACATGCTCCTCTAAGTCTATCTTTTGGTTTGCAATAAGAAGGAGATTAGAACAACATTTTGGTGATTACAAATATATAATTGTCCATAACATAAATTTATACCTATTGGTTTCCATTTCATGGTTATGTCCATCAAGGTTATCAATTCTAATCTAACCTCGCATTACACACACGATTACTTACCTACCTCTTCCCAAGGTACAGAATACCAATGAAGCCTTATCAATCACCGAATACTTCCAAACCCATTTTCCATTTAACGCTTCTAAATATAAAGCGGGCTTCTATAATACTTTTTAAAAGAGAAATAGACAGACTCTGCTATTTAGGACATTAATTAAGGTTGACCCCGTCATTTAAGACCTATTTCGAATGTGGTTTCCTAATAGTGATGTCAATTGTTAGTGGGTCCTAGGTATAAGACTCTAACCACTACTTAAGGTTTTCGACTATTAATGTCCAACTATTACCGCATCTATCGTCGATAAAATCATAGCCATGTAATAAACAATACCCAAGCCACTTTATACCTTTTATCAAAAAATAGGCAGACTCTAGTGTAACGAGCGGATTTTTTGGCAATCGAATATTAGGTGATTAACTGATTTTTATTATTATTGTTGATTTTACAAGTCAACGAATAAATTGCAGATAATTTAAAATATCTAGATATATATATAAATTATCTAAAAGCTATATTAATTATTGAATTATAAATATCTAGTTGTGATAAATTCTATAGGAAATATATTTAAACTCCACCATTTAAATTAAGAGAAAAACATCCTTAAATATATGTATAGATGAATATATACATATATATATACACACACACATGCTTATGATGTGAAAATATTTATAAGTAATTATAGCGTATGTTATAAAAATATTATAAAAGTATATAGAAATAGAATATATAAGTATATATGTCATATGAAGCAAAATATAGGAAATTTGTATAAATGTGAATTTATATATATATATATATATATATATATAATATCAAAATATACCTAAGCAATGTACATGCGAACATATGTATATGATGACAAATACAAGCAAACATATATATATATATATATATATATATATATATATATATATTAAATATTAAATAATGATAGTGCAAGTGTAATAGGATAAAATACAGAACTATACATACATTTAAACATACAAAAAGATATATACAGATATATAAATTCATATAAAAATATTTGTAACAAAAAGGGAGACAACATCATATATGTATGTCAATTCAAGTCACATGAAAAATCAAAATCAACTTTATAATAAATCAAGTCAAGCTCTTATGAAATCAAATTTAATATATGTTATCACATCAAAACATAATATATCAAATCAGGTAAAAAGTAAGAAATGAAAAGAATATATATAAAATAAGTAGATAAGGTAGCACCTACACATGAACAAGGCTGCAGCCTTCTTGTACCCACACTCTCTCCATTATAAATACCTATGCCATCTCCACTTCACATTCTAACATTTTGAAACAAATATAATATATATATAAGTTGGCAAAAGGAAAGCAGGCACTAAGCCAAGGAAACAAAGTCAGCGTTTCAACTTCTTCAAAGAAAGGTGAGTAAATACTAATCTTTGCTCACCGTAACCCTCATATGCACTTATATATTTTTGAATTTGTATGAACAAATGTATTTTTGTCAAGTTAACATGTATAAATTGACATCTTTGTGGTGTACATGAGAATTTAGCCATCTTGAATACTGGTAACACACATAAACCAGTTTAATTCCTCTGTCCTTGTTCATTTTTTTAAACACCTGTTAACTTACAACTTCAAAAATCAACAACTCAAAATCCATTAAGTTTTAAACTATGATTTCAAAACCAATGTTGTTTTTTATAGAGTGTAGCTTAATCTAAAATCGTTTCACTAAAATTCTTCATGCATAGAGGAAAAATGAAGGGGGTTACACTAGTTATCTCGACTTTGAGAAAAATTCAACCGTCAAATTTTAGCAAATGGATTATATATCTGAAATCGTTATAGGTAACCATGATTTTTAATGGTGGATTGGTAATTTTTAAGATTTTCAAGGATGTAGGAAGGGAGAGTTGATCAGGTTTGGGCAAAAACCAAACTCAGGTGACGTCGTCGATTTCGAGACACGGGGTTCGGCGTGGAGAGGGTTCAGAGAGTGGCACGTCAGGAAAAAATGACATGGCAATTTTCTAAAGCATAAGGAGGTCAGGAGAAGTAGGAGTAGGGTTTAAGAGGGGTTCTTAGTTGTGGTCGGTTTTGGGAGTAATAGCGGGAAGAAGAGAGAGGGAGGAGTGTGCGTACCTAGGGGAAAGTGTCGCAGTGGCGGCAGCGAGTTGTTGGGCAGAGTTGGGTGGCCTATGGAGGTCGGGGTTGGCAAGGCGAGGCGATGATGTTCATTATAAAAAATTTTGGTTCGAAGGTCCAAATTTCGAACGATGGCTTTTCATCACGATTCCAGGTGATGATCGCGAATGTGGGGTCGAGGGTGACTAGGGTGGATGGTCGTCGACGAGTGCTTGTAGCCGAGGACGTTATGCACATGCACATGTATGTACATGGTTTCCCTAAGAATAAGTGAAAGTAGGGAAAATAAGAAGGAGAAAATGAAAGGAAACTGAAAGGAGAGAAGAGTAAAGGAAAGTACAGGAGAATTGGGCCTGGGCTGGGCCAGGAAAAAGAATAAAAGAAAAATAAAAAGAAAGAAAAGGAAGAAAAGAAAAAGGAAATAAGGGAAAGAGAAAAAAAATGTAAGGAAAGAGAAAAAAGGAAATAAAAAGAAAGAAAAAAATAATAAAGGAAAGAAGAAAAAGTAACGGAATTTATACGATAACTTATGTTTCCCTCCTTTAATAAACAACTAATTTCATTTTAAACTCGTAATTTAAAGTGCGGTGATATTTCACAATTTATTGGGAATTAATATTATTATTGTTATTAAACTTAAAATTGTGAATAATTAATGGTATTTTATAATTTATTAATAAATTGTTTGGTTTGAATTAATTTGGACTCAAAAATAAATGGATATGGTTTATGAAGAGTAATTAAAGGCATGATGTTTGAATTATTTTGACATCCATTATAGGTCGTTAAATTGTTTAATGATCTGTAGCATAGCTAAATTTATTGGAGATTTAATTCAATTATTCTTGTCTGTTACATAAAGTGACCAATCGAGTTAAAATAATTGGATTAAAATGATGTTACGTTTTATTTGAAATAAACGGTTGTAACAAATTGTCATATTTGAATATTATCATTCTAATTAGTAAATTGTTTATTTTAAACAATTTTCCCTTTAAATTTATTATTTGGATTCGAAGAGACCGGGATCAGATATTAGAGTTATCCGGAACCACTACGATTTAGTAATTACTACAAATCTTTACGGGTTGATTATAGAGGCTAATAGGCTGGAATTGAATAAATTAAGTAAATTTGACTATTTTTAAACAAGTAATGTACTTTGATATTATTTAAATCAATGGATTTTGTGACAAAGGTTGACTATAACAAGATAAAAACTCGTAGTGTTGTTCGAGTTAATTTGGTTTCAAGAAGGTTTATAACTTAAGTGTTTCGATTTAAATGGCTTTACTCACGCTGGTTTCCAGCCTGACTCGGGTATTACTTTATTGTAATGCTTGGGTCAGACCGAGTATTACAAATTTTTAGGATAGGACGTCTGGAGCTCAGTAGACGAGCTGGATGGTAGGGACGTATTAATTTGATTCCCTGTGTATTTTGGGCTGTATGGACAGTAGTTGAGGACAAGTTATTATAACTGTCGAGATTTTTTGTACTCTGATATCCTGTATGTATATTAACAGTTAAAGCTTTTCTTATATAAAATGTTGTTATTTGTATATTATATTTTATTCTGTTGCGACAATGAGATTCTATGATGTTATTTTTTGTTTCTTCTTCTACCTCTTTTTCTTCTTAACCCTAACAGCCTGGTATTTTCGGCACTCGATTGATTGACACTCTATACAGTGAATGTATTAGTGTCGATTTTCGAGGTCGAAAATTTGCGGGCCGCTACACTTGGTACCATAGATGAAAGTTAAGCGATAACCTTGGCTCCGGTGGGGATTATTTATTAGAGATAGTGTTAGTAGTACCCTAGAATGAGTTAAAAGTATTATATGAGGGCGTACTTGTTATTTTCTTATATAATGATTTTTAAAAACGGGTTTAAAATTGATTTGTATATAAGGTTATATTTTGATATATAAAGAAATAATTTTGTAGATTATTATAGTATAATAAGGTGATTGGCTGTGATTATTGTAATAAAATAAAATTATAAAATTTAAATGGTATCTTATTTAAGCAAATAGAAATTTGGGTAAGGATTAACTGTACAAGTAAGTTAAGCTAGAAATGGAGTCAAACCTGAATTTAAAATTCAAAAAATTTATAGAATTTTTTTTTCAAGGTGTTTTGAAACAAAATATGTTACCCTGATTGTATTTTCAAAAAGTTATTATGTAATATGTATGGTGTGTTTGATTTCTAGATATGATAATTTTCATAAATTGGGTATTGTATCTTAATAAAGGTATTTATTACGGAATAAACAGTAATAAAACAGAGTGAAATGTTTTAAGGAAGTAAAAGTTTATATAAGTATGACTTATAAATTAAAATGGATTTAAATTGTGTAGTTTCAAATCTAAGCCCAGAAGAATTTTGAAATTGTTTCAAAGTGTTAAGAAAATAATAAATGACATTATTTAGAATATTTTTGAATATGGAAATCTTGTTTAGAAACAAGAGTTGTTTTGAAATTTTGAAGGAATTTGTTTTAAATTGAAATCAAGGATGGTTTAAAATTTAAAAGTATGGCTTGGTATGCAATTGAAATAAATATGTGTATATATATTTCAGACATATATATGATTCAAAGTTGATTTGAGATAAATACTAAGTGTTGAATTCTGAAATCCCGCAGAGAATGAGATGTATAACCCGAAGGGAAGTAAGTTTTTGAACTTATAAGTGGGGAGTGATATTGATAAGAAATTTAAATGTGGAGTGGAAAGTTTAAATTGAGTAAGGTTAAATGGATGGATCGAATAGGAAATTTAACTTAGGGGAAGTTAAATGAGTCGTGAACTGACAACCTGAATTGGAAAATTTCAAGGTGAAATTATTTTTTTTTACTTAGGGAAGTTAAATTGATTAAATTGAAGAGGAAAGTATGGATTTGATAAGAGGTTGTGTATGAATAATTTCAAGCGGCTTTTGAAATAAAAACTGGTTTTGAATTCTGGAAATTGTGCATGAATGCTATTGATTGGTGCTTTAAATAATTTGAATGTTTATTTGCTTTGACATGTCCTACTATCATCCTCTTTGTTATTGACAGTGTATATATAAAACTTGTTCGTCGACGGAAATTCTATCGGATTAGAAAACCGTCGAACGAATTTTGAAATAAAATTTATACCGCAAGCGCACGGTGTACGAATGTAGCACGTGGCGAATACGGGTCGATCCACAGGGAATTGATGATTTTAAAATTCTATTCAATCAAATTATACCGAAGTCGAGAGTGAATAGTTAGAAATGTAAGAAACTAACAAAAACTAGCAAAAGAAAATGATAAAAATACGAGAGTTAAAAGAACAATTTAGAGGCAATTTCCACTCTCTAGATCACATAAATCAACAAAATGAAGTTATGATCTCTTTTTCTTGTCATTAGTGAATTAGTTGATGTGCTTATCATAAGTATGATATATTTGTGCTATTAATTAGCTCAATATAAACCATCAAACTATAACACAACCACTAATACACTTTTAAATCTCATAAAATATGACAACAAAGTTGAAAGCAAAATTTATTTTAAGCATGGCCTATTAACCATTAATTAGAAATATAAGCCATCAAATTTCAATTTCAACAATCACTTCTTTGCCATAATCATATGTAGATGAAGAGACAATTTGTGTTTTGTTTGTTTAAGCATAGCCTATTTGTTATAAACAACATAGACTATCAAATTCAAAGCTAAACAACATCATTAAACCACTTCATTCATTCTCATTAAGCATAAAAAGAGAGCATAAACATCAAATTAAGTTGAAGCTACATGATTAGAGAGCTTCATTACCCCTAAATTGAAGGGGTTTAGCCTCTCATATTTGTTATCATATGAACAAATGTAGCAATCAACATTGAATAAAAAGAAGAGGAAAAAGAGAGCAAAATGAAAGGAAAAATTAGTCTACTTGCATAAAAGAGAAGAGATCTACACTACAACATGAAAGTAAATGAACATGAAAAGGAAAAAGCATGTATTAAATTGCATAAAATAAAAAAGATTACATAAAATAAAAATGGCTAAGTGGCCATGAAAAGAGAAAGAGAGCTTTCTTTTATTTTTGATCTAAACTAACTAAAGATAAGGAGGCCTAAAAGAGACTAAGAGAAGAGATAATGTTACATGAAACATAAGGGGTATATATACAAGTTTAAAACCCTAATTCCTATTTTTTGGGAATGCCCAAAATGCCCATGAGAAAGTGTGGAGGCCAAGTTATCATTAGCATGTTTTAATCCCCACTTAAATGTACATGAAGACATTAAATCCATAAGCATGTGCATTAGCCTTTAATTTGTACATTAAGGTAGGTGGGTAAGTGGGGTCCTCCATGATCTTCATTTTGAATTATTTCCATCTTCATTCCTTTGTATTGATTTTGTGCATGCATATCTTCATGAAACCACTTGTGAAAGTCACCAAACTTCTTACAAAAAACATAGAAAATTCTAAGTAAATTTTCACAATTTAATACATGCACAAAAATGACCATTTCATCCTTGTATGAAGATGAATGTGTGACAATTTGGAATTAATGTGAATTTTGGTTAAAACAAGTTAAAATACCCAATATGATCATTTATTTAATTTAAATAGATTAAATATGGCGATAAAAATGTGCACATTTACGTGCACATCAATGTCCTACTATCATCCTCTTTGTTATTGACAGTATATATATAAAACTTCAAATTGTATTATTTTGAATAAATTAATAAGTGGATTGATTCCTGAAATTAAATAAGAGTAAAACTTTATCCTGAAATTTGTTCAAAAAGGATTTTGATTCTTGGAAATAAAATTAAGTTTATGGAAAATGTATTATATTGAACTTAAGTTGAAGTGTCAAAAGTGAACTTGTCAATCGAAATTGCCTAAAGAATTGGGTGTAAAAGTTGGAGTTATAATTGAGTAATAAATTGAGTCCTAAAATTGATTTGTTTAAAAGATTTGAACTCGTCTCGAGCCTCACATTAGATTAAGTAGAAGTAATTTAGTTTGAAATTAGGACTCAGAATTGAATTATAAAAGATGTAGGTTGTTAAAATAAATGTTAAGGATTAATTTGATTTTAGTAATTAAATCAACATTATGAAAACCGAATCCGAATTTATACAGATCGAGATGGTTTAAAATTTGAGAACGAAATTGGAATTAATTCAAATTTTAATTTTGAATTGAATTAACTAGAATTGGAATCGAAGTTGAATTAGCAAGAAGTCAACTTGGGAATTGATTTAAATTAGAATAGGGATCGAAGTTAATTCGAATTGGGATCTAGATTGAATCAGTTTAAAAGGAAGTGGAAATTGAAATTGATTCGAATTGGAGATTGGAAATTGAACCAGTTTGACTTTGCAACTATTTTCAAATAAATTATTTAATATGAACTATCTTAAATCTATCTTCTTAAATATTCAAACTATTTTTATTGTTCAAGCTATCTACTATAAAACCATTCTTTTTAATACCCAAACTATCTTATACTTGCTATTTAACTATTTTATAACAACTTAACTATTTTAGACCTTTTAATCTATTTTCTAAATTCAAACTGGTCAGAGTGGAAATTACTTATATTTAAATCATGGATTTAAATACCAATTGGGATAAAATTGAAGTATTGATCAAAATTGAAATTGAAGCAAAAAAATATGGAATTGGAACCGAATCGGATATTGAAGCAGAAATGATTTTGAAGTGAAATAATACATTTTGAGGAAAATATGACGATTTAAAATAAAAGATTGGAAAGTATTATAATTGAAAACTCACTTTATAATAAGAAGTAATGTTACAAATGACTTTATAAAGGAAATCGAACTTGAAACCTTCATTTGGTGTTAATGAGATTATAGCCAGAAGAAAAGGTCTTTGAAAGATATTTGAAATATAAAGTGGAATTTATATAAGTATGAAATGATCCAAAAATTATTCAAGCTGAAAGAATAATCTTATATATATGTAAGAATGATTTTATGAGAATGGAACTGAACGGGTTTTGAAACTCATTGATTTTGGAAGGCTTATGTTTTGGCAAAAAGCAAATTTTGGGAATTTGGAAAGCCAAGTTAATTACTATCGATTTTGAAGTTTATATGTGATGCATATAAAGAATATGATTTCAAAGATACTATATATGTATAGTACAAAATCTTTTGAGAAAAGGCATGGAAAAAAGGCGCTCTCATCGAGAGTTGAAACTTATAGTAGGAGATCCATGGGGTGGTTCTGCCTTGGGTCCTATGAGGGATTCTAAATTTTGATCCTAGAGGACGTCTATGATGCCCCACCTCTATGCCCACAATAACAAAGGTTATTATAAGAAATAACGTATGCTATTGCGAAGAATAAGGCTTGTTAGAAGCGACCATCTGTAAGTTATGCCTTAGACGAGTATTGATTACATCGATAGGAGTTGTGCAAATTACTCCCAAAGATATATTCAATCCAAATCTAAAATGAAACTACGGTGGCTTAAGAAAAATTCAGAACAACTCATAATAACAACAACACAGATAGTATAATCACATCAGAACAGAAATATCAGATATATAGCGGAAGACAAGTCCGGATACATGCTACAACAATCGATAGTCCACATGAACCGAATATACATATACAAAGACATCAACATATATGAGACGATAGTCAATATATCAAAAGTACTCCTCGAAGTCCAGACAAAAGATGAAGTGAAATCTCAAAAGCTGAAGCGGCAACAGAATCAGAGATAGTGATTATCCTGAAATAACTCGGCCTGACTCGAGTATTATTTAAAAGAAAATAATAAACGGATCAGTCTAATTTAAACTTAGAAGTGAATGCATCGTAAACAACATCAAAGCAACATAATCATAGTCTCGAATGAGACTATTCAATATAAGTAATCAACTTAGTTTAAATGAAGAAATCTCATTAAACTCCATCAAAATCAACTTTCAAATTCATAATTGAATTCAAAATAGCAATTCACCAAAAATCTAGAAATCAAAAAAAGATAACTAGAAAATCAACATAAAAGTGGATCGATCCTATCATATGGCGAGTCTAAGCTAAGCCGCACGTGCATCAACATATGGCCGAAGCCTACCAAGTACTGTCATCATAATTTTTGACGCCCAACAAATGACCTGAAGGTCCAATATATGACCAGAAGGTCTAGTACTGGTAATTGACCCGAAGGTCCATTATATGACCCGAAGGTCCATCATATGACCCGAAGGTCCAACATAGTGGCTCGAAAAGCCCAAAAATATCATCAAAATCATCAAACAACAAATCCAAAGTAAATATCTCAACTAATGAGTCCGGAATTAACCTAATTAGTAAAAGCGTGGTTCCATATTCCACACTTTTGCTAACTTATTTAAATCTCTTCATCGTTTCCTTGAAAATGAGAAATTGTGTACTTTGTAGAAATAAAATTTACGTTCTCAAACGGACAAGTCCAGAACTAAGCAAAACAGTAGAAGTATGGGTTCATAGTCCACAATTTTGCTGAAGCGTTTAAATCGCTTCCTCATTCTTTTGAAAGCGCAAACTGTAATATTTTTGGAAACAATTTTATTTTAAAATGGTTTTTAAAACACGTGATTAAAATAGCAACAACTATAGCAATTTCGACAAGGAAATTGCGTTTCAAAAAACACCGTAAAACGGATATCAAATCAGCGTTGCGGGAATACCGCTTAAAAATTCACTTTAAAATTGACGGTTACTGAAGTCAAAACAACAGTAATTTTTATTCGTCAAAAATGTCACCAAATAACACGCTTCAAAAATATAATACCGACGTAAAAATCCGTTATAAAAATAACGGTAATAAAATGCGTTTTAAAACCAAACACCGGATCAAAATAATTAAACAAACAGTAGACTGCACTACTATATACTCAACGAAAAATATTGCACTACCTACTTGCACAAAATAAAATAGGAAAACAACTAAAGTAACTTGGACATACTATATGCATATGCAAAAATGACATGCAAAAATGACTTGGACATTGCATTTTCACGCAAGTACAAATGTAAACAAAATATACATTGAAAAACATTCTTGCACAAATGAAATGCATACACACACTATTTTATAACATGCATGCGTGTTTAAAAAGATGGTTTGAACATGTATACTTGCACTCGAAAATGAAATGCGAACTCTACCACCAGTTGACACGTCAAAAAAAACAAAATTTATACGTATCCTGGCCATAAAAATGCAAATAACCTGGCAACATACTTCTTTGCAATACATAAAGTCATGCATGCACTAATAAGACCAAAATGACAATGCACTGAAACTTGCAAACTCGTAGCTATTTTTAGGCATTTTCAGCTTGCACCACCCACAAACGTTACTATATTACACGCACATGACCAACTATAGGGCATGGACTACCAATTGTGCAAAATCTTCTCGTATACCAAAATAATGACCTGGCCAATTCATTTTTCCACGCATATCAGAACCATCTTATGCAACCCTGGAACGCACGCAATGCATTTAAAACGAAAATTTCTGAACCAAATTTTCTTTTGAAATGCAAACTCATTTTCACTACATGCAACACTATATGCACGCGAGCAATATAAAATGGAAAAAGGACGTGCCTTGAACTCATTTTTGTTAAATGCAGTAAACAATGGTCTTTGCATGCAATATGACACGCACTAATGAAACAATTACAATTATGATGCCTGGCAAGCCAAAATGCACGCATAAATGGAATTGTAAAATTAAAATGACCTGGCCAACATTTTGAAAGGCCACGCACACCAAATAAACAACATATATAAATGGAACTACACGTACACGTAAAATGAATGGGCACGTTTTAGAAATGCAACTATAGCCTGGGCTATTTTTTTGTGCTATCTGTAATAACATGCTTGCACAACAAAAAAAATAAAAGAAAAATATATGATGCCATGTAATCTCCATGATTACACATACTGACTTTGAAGCAAAGTGACCTAGGCATGATTTTCAATTCACCAACTTGCGCACATGAAAATTATAAATCTTATGCCTCACGTTCAATTATAAAACAAAACTTGGTAATGAATTCTTGCCCACTCTTGCATGGTACACTTGCACGCACGCAGACGGGCTTCCAAAATTGTCTGGACACCATAACAATGCACGCACATATGAAAAAAATAAAATGGCTTTATATGCAGTGTACTCAAGTGAACAAGGCCAGAGAAGAAAATAAAAAGTGTAGATATCTAGTAGACAGCATCTACAACTAAATGCAAGCCAAGATTTTTGAACAAAATGAAGTAAGGTATAAATTAGCCATGTGAGTTGCACACTCACCTAAATTTGCTTCAAAACCACTAAACAACCCAGACCCAAAAGAAAGCAACAAATCAAACTGCCATGAATGCGTTTCTATCTTTGAGCTTTAGAAAAGATTTTTGAAAACAAACGAATGCTACCACCAACAGAGCATCATACTCTTCTCTCCTCAAAAATGTGTATAAGTCAAAAGAAATATGGTGCTGGCTAATACTTTGGTACAAAAACATTTAATGTAAACGTGCATAAATGAAGAAACAAGGACATGCTAGCAATAAATGATGATGGCTGCAAAGATGGATTCAAATTTTACTTTACAATTTGGTGACAGCAAGTTTATATTTTAATAAAATAAGACAACACTTGCTTTTGAAATAGGCCAATTTCTTTTCACACGTGAAGGCAAGGATAGACTACAACATGGTTTAGTTATTGATCAACTGACTTTGCAATGGTTTTACACATCTGTAACGAACTCGGTTTTGTCATAGTCGCAGCAGAACAACATATAATAAATAAATGAATAATCTTTAAAACAAAGAATTATATCAGTTATTACATTACATCACATCATCATCAGAGTGTACAACAATAATATACAACACAACGAAACAATGGACAGTTATATAAACATTGTCCCAACAATTGAATTTACAGCGGAAAGATAATATCATATACAAGTAATACGTCTTGCCATCCAGCTCGCCACTTAAGCTCCAAAGCACTCCTGAATCTAGAATGACCTGATAACCTGACTCTAGACTGCCCGTGTGGAAAATTTTGGGCACCCAGAGTTTAGGAAGAGAACAATAAACTCCAGGTCAGTCATGGGACTGGTGTGAGAACTTAAAACAGTTATTTATCTTTTGAAACAACAACAACAACAAGGGAAGTGGAAAAATATCCGCAATGCTTTTGGGAAATGAAACTACCATAAGGCCTCCCCGCACACATACAATGCAAACGCAGAATTGGAGGAGATTTCTCCTTACGATAGTCAAAGATGCTTACTACGCAAAACAATCATTTTGATATTATTATTAGTTCATAGTGATGAAAGCATTTCGAAAATGGAATATAAATCTTAGCCAGCATAGACATTCCGAACTATGCCTACTATAGCTACCATCCAAACAATGGGGCGCCACCATAAGTAAACGGCAGGTTCTACAACTAAAACCGTATAAGGCTCGTATTGTTTCTTTGGATTTTCTAACAAATGGTCAGGCTAAGGAACTTCCTACTGCCACATGGATCGCCTCTGGCGGGAGGTCCCGAGAACTTAACCAGGTCTCTGCCAACACAAGGCCGGGTTACCTCTGTAACTAGGTAACTACTACACGAATATGCCACCCCCCGGTCCTTTGGGACCTTTATCCGAGGCCCTCGATCACCAAGCAACAACCACACAAAAAATTGAGATTGGAGAAACCACATAGGTTAAGCGTCAGGGATCCATACCTGATACCACCCTTTTCCAAAAGGAAATGACATACCCTAAAAGGCGTGACCCTCATAACCTTGTCGCATATTCCTGTTTTGACCATTTCCGGGGTGTGAGGTCTGATGAAGTCTCGTCCACAAAGCCACGCTTTTTCACAATGCCACGCTTTGATCAACAAATGATCAATAAATAATCATCACACAGCAACACTCAGCATGCCACATTACCAAATTGGGAATATATCGCTGATAACCTTCAACTACAAAACCTTTGAGCTCGTATGTCTCAAAGAAGGGTGTTAAGCTAAGAGAATAAATTCTCCACCACCAACAGAGATGTATTTGAAAGAAATCTGCTTTATATCTCAAAATATAATGTCAGACACGTAACCATACAAGTCTGTTCCGGGTTCGAACAGAACCATAAGCACTTCAAAAGAAGCCCTTGCAATCCGGGTATTCACAATCCCGATCGAATTTCCCATCACAAAGAAAATCTCTATACCGTAGCTAACGGTGCAAAGACAATCGATAGGTCATCCTATCATTTTCACAAATACCCGTTCATCAACACCGGTCTTCAATGCAATCCATTACGTCGTATCAATATTAGGAATAGGTAATCCGAATAACGAGCGCAATAATTTAAAAATAAGTGTAGCATTCAATTTCAACCAATTCGCAACAAATAGCCCTTTAAGGGTCAATATTGATAGTCGGTTATTTAACTATCAATCAATATTCACAACATAACCCGATTTCAAATAATTTCTCAAATTATTTATTTTCAAAAATATCTTTACAACATATAATTTCCACACTTCAACCATTTGAAAACCAATTTCAAATCAATTTAACCTTGCAACTTTCATTTCAAAATGGTTCATTTAAACCAATCAAATAAATCCTTACCGAATTATTAAATTTACGTTCCAAATCCGTAAATGTATTTCCATACTTTTAAAAATAAATCAATGTTTATTTTTTAAAAAAATTTCCTTATAAATTTCCATTGTGAATTTACATCCCCAAATATTCACTTATTTATACGATTTTTCAAATTGATTTCAATTATTCACTTTCAATTTATCTTTAAAAGATATAATCTCAAAACATTCACTTCATATTGGAAAACATTTCCATACTTATTTAATAATAAGTAATTCACCAACCTATTTATTTTCAACATTTTGAAAACATTCAATATACTTAAATCACAACTAAGTATAAATTTTATTCTTTAAGGAAAACATCTCTTAAACACATTTATTTGGGTCAAAACGAATGTTACGTAAAACACCGTTACGACAACCTAAAATCACTAGTATAGGGATTCGAAATTAAGATAGATATATAAACCTCGATACTATACAAAACTTTTCCTTTTCGAAAATCATTTACTATAACAACAGTGTTATAATCCACCATTTCCTTCTATTTCTCGAAAACGTCTATTTCAACAATGAATGTTGAAATCTATGGTTTCAATACTTAATACATTTTAAAACATTTTTAAATTGTTTTAAATTCTATTTAAAATATCACTTTCCCAAAATATTTCTTTAATATATCATTCACCGTCCAAAATCGTGAATATACTTCGTTAACCAAATTCAATTTCTACATATTTTATTTAAAGGATTATCCACTGTCCCAAAATCGTGGATATATTTCCTTTAATAAGCTATAATATTTAAACTTATCAAAATAAGTCGATTTCGGATTTATAAAACAACGTTTATTAATTCACATATATATATATTTTATAAAAACTTCAACTTATAAAATCACTTTATTAACAGATTCTATCCATATTCCATTTATACGCCAAAATCCAGTTTATAAGTTAATTGCTTATAAATATTTTATTTTACAAAAATCCATTCATTTTATAACTTCACAATTTATAAACCTATAGATTTCATCCAGTTATGAAATCCATTTATATTTCATTTTAACACTTATAAAACTCGTTTTATAATTCCAACATTTATAAATATCAATTTTATAAATCTTTTATATAAATCATTTATAATAATTCAAAAATCCCAATTTAAACCATTTTATAAATTATCAACTACTTATTTCAAAAATACATTTCGGTTATATTTCATAAAATCATAATTTTTATAACATTAAAATTTCAACATTTATTTATTTAAAATGAATCAATTCCAAAATTAAATTTTATTATGAATTTTCTACTTAATTTTTCAAAAATAAAATTTTATTTATTTTTGACATCTAACGATACCAAAAATATATTTGGCTAAAATTTAGCCTTTAACGATTTCAATCACAAAGATAATTACGCAGATTATAAATAGATCAATAAATAGATCAGCACACAACATTGAAACAAATTCAAATGTTTGAGGAATCCAGTTGGATCCCTCCATCCCGTTTCCCTGCATCCAAAGATGTTAGCACAATATCAATTCCGCTTCGAGACGGAATATCGCGGTATATGCGATTTATAAAATATTATCCGCTATTATGCGGCGCAATAGGGTCTTATCCGCTATATAATGCGGGAAATCAACTCCAAATACATATATAATACCAATTCCATATCAAGTTGGAATTATCGCGGTATATGTTTTTAATAAATAACATCCGCTTAATATACGGCGTATATGGTCTAATTCAAACAATAGATAATAATTATCATCCAATCACACAATCAAGCAATTTTAAATCTAACTATTTAAAATTTAAATCGAAATAATTCGATTGAGTGAGAAGTTCTCACATTGAGTTCCGATAACAGTTGTAGCGTTTGATTTCGAACAAAATTAAACGTGCACCCGAAATTTTCACTAACCCCAAACGAATCCAAACCAGCTCCATTGCGTAGTGCTCAACAAAACGAAGCCAGCGCAACTTGTTTCGTGATTTTCCGACCTCGTATGAACAAGATACAACAATTTAAAGTTTGAACGAATTTAAATTAAAATTAATTTACAAATCCTTTTTTTTAACCTTCAACAATCAAGGCCGTGCATTTTGAAACCCCTGCATCCAGACAGTTCACCCTTTCTCCCCCCCCTCACGTTTTTTTTTCCAGGTCGAAGAACCCATGCTAGTCGCCACCTAGGGTTTCGAACGCACCCCCCATCGTTAGCTTTCAACCTGATCAAACACCATCCCTTCGTAGCTCGTCACCACGCCTACCTTCGGCCGCAATAGTATGAAGCTCGGCCCCCCATCTCTCTCGAAAAACGCGCATACATGATGAACGAACGCGACCAAAATCGTGCCCCACATCGCGCCATATCCCATCATCTCCGTACAGATTTGAAGAGCTCGACACACTCTACAATTTCTTAGCTGTAAGCATTTGATAGTTCTTCACGGATTAAGAGAGATTAAGAGAAGAAATCTAGAAATTTTCAGCCATTGGTAGATATGGAGGCTGCTGAAGCTATTTAGGGTTAGAGTTTTGCAAATGTGAAGTATTGAGGTACCTTTATAGAAATTTCAACGAAAATACTATTCATCTCCAATTTTTCGAACTTCAAATCACGTGCGGTGACTGGCGTTTCTTGGGTTTACCCCGTGTTATAGACACAATGGAATGTGTTTCGAAAGCCAATTCGATCATCTGAGGGAGTTACGGTAATAAACGATCAAATTTAAATTAAATCGATTTAAACTAATTTCTATGCGTTTTGGCTTGCCCCGGACAAACGGTAAGTCCGATTGACACGAAATTTGAAACCATACAATAATATAACATTACAGTTCCGATGAAACTGATTTCGTCGAATTTCGATACTGTTTGAAAAATGACTATTTTAACTTATCAATTAAATATTAAAATATTCAATTTTCACAAATTAACTTTTAATTCAATTTTAAAAGTTCACAAACATTGTTCTATCTCCAATATGATTTAATATTACTTTATAAATCATTTTTAATCACATTAAACCCAATTTCCAATTTTTCACACAATTTCAAATATTAAATCACCGATTTAATTATCCAATTAAATCCAAATATTCGAATTTAAATTCATTTGACTTATAAATATTACTTAGTAATATTTAAGATTAATTAAATATATGAATTTCAAATGATAGAAATTCTGGGTCGTTACAAACATCCCCCCTTAAAAGAATTTCGTCCTCGAAATTGCCAAGTAAGAAAAAGTTTTGAAATCCATTAACTTTTCAAAACAAACCGTTCAAATTTGATTTATAAATCTCCTAAGTGTTTAACTTTCCAAAAATTCAATAGTTAAACTTCTTACAAAACTTCACTAATATTTTCAAATCCATATGCTGTTATCTTTTCAAAATCAACTATATCGTTTAACCTTTAGCATCAAATCAACACTTAGTTTTCACAAAAAAAAATTCCCAAATTTTCCCGAAAGTTTTCTAACGCCTTAAATTTTCAAAAATTTCGCCATAACCTCCTTTGTACGGAGGAGCTTTTAAAATATCACAGTAGATATAAATATATATACATCGACGCACACGGTCGGAAAAACAGAAAAACAGTTCATATTTCCTATTTTTATTGCGTAGGCATACCTTTTTAGCATTTTTAAGCAAAGCAGTTATTTATTTAGCATTTTGCGCAACCCAAATTCTGCTAACGGTAGCCCCGGTACCTGTACTTACTCAATATAAACACATAAGTGACATATATAAGAAGTTATTAACATTTTACTCTTTTTAAACAACTACAACACATGCATATTAAAAGAAATGCATACTAAACAAGGTTTATAAACAACTTATATGATTTCGACATTACTTGTAATTGTTTACAACACATTTATTTACAACGACATTCAATTATTCATTTTCAATTAGTTTACATTTACTAATTTACATTCACATTTGTTCACTTTCAATTCAAATCAATTTCCATTCAATTTAAATTTACTTAACTTCCAATTTGAATTTAATTGCTTTAGCTTTCAATTCTATTCATTCAATTGCATATGAATTTCTATTCAATCAATTAACAATAATCTAACAACCAATGTATATCCAACACAACCAAATTTATTCACTTTACATTCAACATTCATATTTACTTTGTTTACCTTCAATTTGGTTTGACATTAAATTAGTCTTAAATGAATTAACACTTATCTCCATTATTCTACATCAATTCATTACATTCGATTGATTAACATTCAATTCATTAGTTCAATTACCAATTTATTTTACAAATAAAGTGGAATCTCCTTTATATAACTCAAATTCATATCCATTTAATGACTTCATTTCATTAATTCATTTTGATACCAAAATCAACTTCATTCAGCATCACTTAAGTTATATTCCTTTTAAACATGATTCGTTTAACTTAACTTAATTTCCATTTCAATAACATATCTAATCCAGTTAAAATCCAATTCAAATTCCAACTCCAAAGTAAATTCTATTTAACTTTTACCAAAGTCAATTTTTATCACTTATTCAGATTCATACCTCGTTTTGCTTAACAAAGTTGTTTAACCATTTTAATAATTGGTTTTACTTACATCTTCACGTTTAATAAGTTATACAACTTATTATTCAACTTCCAAATCTGAGTTAATTTACTTAACCTCCTTTAGTTAAATTTCACATCATATATTTTATCATACTAATTCAAATTTCATTTCAACTTTACTAAAGTTAAATCTTTATTATCTCATATTATAAGTTCAAAAGTTGATAACTTATATTCATCAACTTCAACTTGCATTTAATTTCAAATTTGTTTGTCACAACAAAATTCAATTTCAATTTACTATGGCAGCAAATCCATTACGCAGAAACTCGAAAATGATACTGATGATGCTGCAGTCATCACCCTTATTATTCCCCAGCAATAGTAGTGGATCCAATGCTTTAAATTCTTTCAAAATTTATAAATCTCATTTATAAATCTCACTTATATAATTTCACTGTTTTTCCCTTTACTTATACAATTGTTGCTCTTATATATTTTATTCTTTCACAATTGTTGTTTTCATTCAGATTATTCGAACAACTTTGATTCACTTATATATTTTCTTACATTTTCAACAATCAAACAATTAAATTTTTTACATACACTTTGATAATTCCGAAAAATTATTCTTTTATATATAAAATATAAGCGAGGTAAAATTATTTCATTTACCCAATTTAAAATGATACTATGTCGGTTTATCTCGTTTAAGAGTTTAGAAACCCCTATCGACGACAGTTAGCTAGACTGCATCGACCAGAATCTATAAACAATCAACTGATAAGTCAACACAATACAAGACAATTTATATTCACTAACAAATACGCACTCATATCTATTATTACACTCAAACTCATTCTAGAGCACTACTGACTCTATTTCTAATGAGTAATCCCCAACAGAGCCAAGGTTGTCACTTAACCATATGCTCCGATACCAAATGTAACGAACGCGGTTTTGTCGAGATCCGAAGGTCGGCATTCTTACGTCCACTGTATCAAATGCCGCATAATCGAATGCCGAAAAACCGAATTGTTAGGATTAAAAGAAGAGGTAGAAGAAAAAGATAGAAGAAGTAAGGAAACAGAATAGAAACAATATCAGAATCTCACAGTCACAGCGGAACAACATATAATAAATAAATGAATAATCTTTAAAACAAAGAACTATATCAGTTATTACATTACATCATCATCATCATCAGAGTGTACAGCAACAATATACAACACAACGAAACAATGGACAGTTATACAAACATTGTCCCAACAAGTGAATTTACAGCGGAAAGATACTATCATATACAAGTAATACGTCTCACCATCCAGCTCGCCACTTGAGCTCCAAAGCACTCCTGAATCCAGAATGACCTGATAACCTGACTCTAGACTTCCCGTGTGGAAAATTTTAGGCACCCAGAGTTTAGGAAGAGAACAATAAACTCCAGGTCAGTCATGGGACTGGTGTGAGAACTGAAAACAGTTATTTATCTTTTGAAACAACAACAATAAGGGAAGTGGAAAAATATCTGCAATGCTTTTGGAAAATGAAACTACCATAAGGCCTCCCCGCACAGACACAATGCAAACGCAGAATTGGAGGAGATTTCTCCGTATGATAGTCAAAGATGCTTACTACGCAAACCAATCATTTTGATATTATTAGTAGTGCATAGTGATGAAAGCATTTCGAAAGTAGAATATAAATCTTAGCCAGCATAGACATTCCGATCTATGCCTACTATAGCTACCATCCAAAATAGTGGGGCGCCACCATAAGTGAATGGCAGGTTCTACAACTAAAACCGTACAAGGCTCGTATTGTTTCTTTAGATTTTCCAACAAATGGTCAGGCTAAGGAACTTCCTACTGCCACATGGGATCGCTTCTGGCAGGACGTCCCGAGAACTTAACCAGCTCTTTGCCAACACAAGGTCGGGTTACCTCTGTAACTAGGTAACTACTACACGAATATGCCACCCCCCGGTCCTTTGGGACCTTTATCCGAAGGCCCTCGATCACCAAGACACGACCACACAGAAAAATGAGATTGGAGCAACCACATAGGTTAAGCATCAGGGCTCTATACCTAACACCACCCTTTTCCAAAAGGAAATGACATACCCTAAAGGGCGCGACCCTTATAACCTTGTCGCATATTCCTGTTTTGACCATTTCCAGGGTGTGAGGTCTGATGAAATCTCGTTCATAAAGCTACGCTTTTTCACAAAGCCATGCTTTGATCAACAAATGATCAATGAATAATCATCACACAGCAACATTCAGCATGCCATATTACCAAATTGGGAATATATCGCTGATAACCTTCAACTACAAAACCTTTGATCTCGTACGTCTCAGAGAAGGGTGTTAAGCTAAGAGAATAAATTCTCCGCCACCAACAGAGATGTATTTGAAAGAAATCTGTTGTATATCTCAAAATGTAATGTCAGACACGTAACAATACAAGTCTGTTCCGGGTTCGAACAGAACCGCAGGCACTTCAAAAGAAGCTCTTGCAATCCGGGTGTTCACAATCCCGATCGAATTTCCCTCACAAAGAAAATCTCTATATCGTAGCTAACGGTGCAGAGACAATCGATAGGTCATCCTATCGTTTTCAAAAATACCCGGTCTTCAACACCGGCCTTCAATGCTATCCATTACGTCGTATCACTATTCGGAATGGGTAATCCGAATAACGAGCGCAATAATTTAAAAATAAGTGTAGCATTCAATTTCAACCAATTCACAACAAATAGCCCTTTAAGGGTCAACATTGAAAGTCCGTTATTTAACTATCAATAAGTATTCACAACATAACCTGATTTCAAATAATTTCCCAAATTATTTATTTTCAAAATCATCTTTACAAGATATAATTTCCACACTTAAACCATTTGAAAACCAATTTCAAATCAATTTACACCCTTACAACTTTCGTTTCAAAATGGTTCATTTAAACCAATCAAATAAATCCTTACCGATTTATTAAATTTACGTTCCAAATCCGTAAATGTATTTGCACACTTGTAAAAATAAATCAATGTTTATTTTTAAAACAAATTTCCCTTATAAATTTCCATTGTGAATTTACATTCCCAAATATTCACTTATGTATACGATTTTTCAGATCGATTTCAATTATTCACTTTCAGTTTATCTCAAAAGATATAATCTCAAAACATTCACTTCATATTGGAAAACATTTCCATCCTTATTTAATAATAAGTAATTCACCAATCTATTTATTTTCAACATTTTGAAAACATTCAATATACTTAAATCACAATTAAGTGTAAATTTTATTCTTTAAGGAAAACATCTCTTAAACACATTTATTTGGGTCAAAACGTATGTTACGTAAAACATCGTTACGACAACCCAAAATCACTAGTATAGGGATTCGAAATTAAGGTAGACATATAAACCCCAATACTATACAAAACTTTTCCTTTCGAAAATCATTTGCTATAACAACAGTGTTATAGTCCACCATTTCCTTCTTTTTCTCGAAAACATCGATTTCAACAATGAATGTTGAAACCTATGGTTTTGATACTTAATACATTTTAAAACATTTTTAAATTTTTTTAAATTCTATTTAAAATATCACTTTCCCAAAATATTTCTTTAATATATCATTCACCGTCCAAAATCGTGAATATACTTCGTTAACCAAATTCAATTTCTACATATTTTATTTAAAGGATTATCCACTGTCCCAAAATCGTGGATATATTTCCTTTAATAGGCTATAATAATTAAACTTATAAAAATAAGTCGATTTCGGATTTATAAAACAACGTTTATTAATTCACACACATATATTTTATAAAAACTTCAACTTATAAAATCACTTTATTAACAGATTCTATCCATATTCCATTTATATGCCAAAATCCAGTTTATAAGTTAATTACTTATAAATCTTTTATTTTACAAAAATCCATTCATTTTATAACTTCACAATTTATAAACCTATAGATTTCATCCACTTATGAAATCCATTTATATTTCATTTTAACACTTATAAAACTCATTTTATAATTCCAACATTTTAATTTATAAATATCAATTTTATAAATCTTTTATATAAATCATTTACAATAATTCAAAAATCTCAATTTAAACCATTTTATAAATTAATCAACTACTTATTTCAAAAATCACATTTCGGCTATATTTCACAAAAATCATAATTTTTATAACATAAAAATTTCAACATTTATTTATTTAAAATGAATCAATTCCAAAATTAAATTTTATTATGAATTCTCAACTTAATTTTTCAAAAATCAAATTTTATTTATTTTCGGCATCTAACGATACCAAAAATATATTTGACTAAAATTTAGCCTTTAACATTTCAATCACAAAGATAATCACGCAGATTATAAATAGATCAACACACAACATTGAAACAAATTCAAATGTTTGAGGAATCCAGTTGGATCCCTCCAACCCGTTTCCTTACATCCAAAGATGTTAGCACAATACCAATTGCGCTTCGAGACGGAATATCACGGTATATGCGATTTATAAAACATTATCCGCTATTATGTGGCGCAATAGGGTCTCATTTCGCTATATAATGCGGGAAATCAACTCCAAATACATATATAATATCAATTCCATATCAAATTGGAATTATCGCGGTATATGTTTTTAATAAACAACATCCGCTTAATATACGGTGTATATGGTCTATTTCAAACAATAGATAATAATTATTATCCAATCACATAATCAAGCAATTTTAAATATAACTATTTAAAATTTAAATCAAAACAATTCGATTGAGTGAGAAGTTCTCACCTTGAGTTCCGATAACAGTTGTAGCATTTGATTTCGAATAAAATTAAATGTGCGTTTAATTTAACCTGAAATTTTCATTAACTCCAAACGACTCCAAACCAGCTCCATTGCGTAGTGCTCGATAAAACGAAGCCAGCGTAACTTGTTTCGTGATTTTCCGACCTCGTATGAACAAGATACAGCAATTTAAAGTTTGAACGAATTTAAATCAAAATTAATTTACAAATCCTTTTTTTTAACCTTCAACAATCAAGGCCATGCATTTTGAAACCCCTGCATCCATACCGCTCACCCTTTCTTCCCCCTCCCCCCCACCCGCGTTTTTTTTTCAGGTCGAAGAACCCGTGCTAGCAGCCACCTAGGGTTTCGAACGCACCCCCCTATCGTTAGCTTTCAACCTGATCAAACACCATCCCTTCGTAGCTCGTCACCACGCCTACCTTCGGTCACAATAGTATGAAGCTCGGCCCTCCATCTCTCTCGAAAAACGCGCATAAACGGTGAACGAACGCGGCCAAAATCGAGCCCCATCATCGCGCCATATCCCATCATCTCCGTATAGATTTGAAGCGCTCTCCACCCTCTACAATTTCTTAGTTGTAAGCATTTGATAATTCTTCACGGATTAAGAGAGATTAAGAGAAGAAATCTGGAAATTTTCGGCCATTGGTAGATATGGAGGCGGTTGAAGCTATTTAGGGTTAGGGTTTTGCAAATGTGAAGTATTGAGGTACCTTTATAGAAATTTCAACGAAAACACTATTCATCTCCAATTTTTCGAACTTCGAATCACGCGCGGTGACTGGCGTTCCTAGGGTTCACCCCGCGTTTCGGACACGCTGGAATGTGTTTCGGAAGCCAATTCGATCATCTGTGCGAGTTACGGCAATAAACGATCAAATTTAAAATAAATCGATTTAAACTAATTTCTATGCGTTTTGGCTTGCCCCGGACAAACGGTAAGTCCGATTGACACGAAATTTGAAAACATACAATAATATAACATTACGGGTCTGGTGAAACTGGTTTCATCGAATTCCGAGACTGTTTGAAAAATGACTATTTTAACTCGTCAATTAAATATTAAAATATTCAATTTTCACAAATTAACTTTTAATTCAATTTTAAAAGTTCACGAACATTGTTCTAACTCCAATATGATTTAATATAACTTTATAAATCATTTTTAATCGCGCTAAACCCAATTTCCAATTTTTCACACAATTTCAAATATTAAATTACCGATTTAATTATCCAATTAAATCCAAATATTCGAATTTAAATTCATTCGACTTATAAATATTACTTATTAATATTTAAGATTAATTAAATATATGAATTTCAAATGACAAAAATTCTGCGTCGTTACAACATTTTTTATTTCAAATCTAATTTTAAAAATTCTATTTTAAATTTTTATTTCGACGGTAATAAAATTACGGTTGTTACAAACTCCCCCTTATAAAAATTGGATCCCCATAATTTTCATACTAGAAGTTGTTTATAACACAAATTAATTCAACACAACAAAGATTTGAAATAGAAAAGATGAATTAAGAATGCTCACCCCCACCCGAAGAGGAGAGAAAACCCGGATAAGAACGCTCGATGAATTCTTTGATTTCCCAAGTGCAATCTTTGGGGTTTGTGGACCGTTGAATTTTCACAAGCGGAACTTCTTTATTCCCAAGGCGTTTAACCTCCGAAGCTAGCACACGAATAGGATTTTGAACCATAGGCAAGTCAGGTGAGATCTAAAGATCTTGCAACACATGGGGGTCAATAATAGAATTCGAATCTCGAAGGCATCGACGAAGCTGGGATATATGAAATACGTCATGAATTCCCGAAAACTGAATAGGCAGTGATACACGATAAGCAACAGGGCCAATGCGTTCCGTAATTGGAAACGGTCCAATATATCGAGGAGCCAATTTCCCGGAGTACTAAAACGCACCACACCCTTCATCGGAGAAACACGAATGAATACGAGATCGCCAATAGAAAATTCCAAAGGCTTCCTATGATGATCGACATAAGATTTCTACCTATTCTGAGCCTCTTTCATTCTCTGTCTGATAATATCAATCCTCTCATAAGATTCATGAATATAATCAGGGCCGAGAACTAACTTTTCACCCGATTCCAACCAACAAGATGGTGATCGACACGATCTTCCGTAAAGAGCTTCGAAAGGACCGTACCGATACTGGATTGGAAACTGTTATTATAAGAGAACTCAACAAGAGATAAGTGGTCATCTCAGTTACCACCAAAATCAAGAATATAAGCTCGAAGGAGATCTTCTAAGACTTGATTCACCCTTTCAGTCTGACCATCAGACTGTGGATGATAAGCTATACTGAGATTGAGCTTAGTGCCAAAGTTTTTTGAAGGCTCTGCCAGAAACCACTAGTAAAAAGCGGATCTCTGTCACTAACAATAGAACTAGGCACACCATGAAGTCGAACGACTTCTTTGATAAATAGCTTAGCCAATAAAGGAGCAGTTCGATTAGACTTGATAGGAATAAAATGGACTGATTTGGTCAATCGGTCAACAATCACCCAAACACTAGTATGGCCTGACCTCGAACGAGGTAGACCATCAATGAAGTTCATAGAAATCTAATTCCATTTCCATAATGGAATCTCAAAAGGCTGCAAAAGACCACTAGAACACTGGTGTTTTGCTTTAATAAGTTGACAAGTCATGCAATGACTTACATAACTTGCAACATCACGCTTCATACCTTCCCAAAAGTATAAGTGTTTCATATCAGCATACATCTTACTACTACCCGGATGGATAGTATACGTAGAACGATGACAGACCTCAAGAATGTCATTCCTAAGATTAGAAACATTAGGCACGATCATCCTTCCCTCCTTTCGAATACAACCATGAATATTAATATCGAAATCCTTTAGATCCACACTTCGGGATTCTGATTTACAACTCTTAATAAGATAAGGGATATCTGGATCTTGTTTCTGGGCATCGACAATTCGATCCAACAAACTAGGGCGAGCTTTCATGCTAAATAAAAGCACGGAAGAATCAGAAACTGAAGGACGGTCTCTAATACCACAATGAGATAAAGCTTCCAACATATTCCACTCTGCTAACATCATGGAAACAACAACCTGCTGCTTGCAACTAAGCGCATCAGCAACCCAATTACCCTTGCCAGGGGTATACTGAATATCGAAATCATATGAAGTAAGAAATTGAGCCAACGTTGTTGCCTCATATTAAGTTCTTTCGAAGTAAATAAATACTTCAGAGATTTGTGATCAGTGAAGAGAATAAAACGCTCGCCCAACAAATAATGTTGCCAAATCTTTAAAGCAAAGACTATGGCGGCTAACTCCAAATCATGGGTAGCATAACAAATCTCGGTAGGCTTTAGTTGTCAAGAAGCATAGGCAACTACTCTATCCTTTTGCATGAGAACAACACTGAGTCCATAATCACTGGCATCGGTATACACAACAAGATCATGATTCCCTATGGGAACAACTAAGATAGGAGCATGAGTAAGGAGATCTTTTAACTTTATGAAAGAAGTCTCACACTTATCGGACCAAATAAAAGGAATAGCTTTTCTCGTAAGAGTGGTAAGTGGTAAAGCAATACGAGAAAAGTCCTTAATGAACCGATGATAATAACCACCAATCCAAGGAAACTACGGATCTCAGTAAGGGTCTCGGGCCTCTTCCAGTTCTGAATAGATTCGGTGTTGGAAGGATTGATAGAAATAATGTGACCGAGAAACTTCACCCTATTCTCCCAGAAGTGACACTTGGAGAATTTGGCATAAAGCTGATGCTGACAAAGAGTGCTCAAAACAATCTCCAAATGTTGAATATGATCGGCTTCAGATTTGGAATAAATAAGAATATCATCAATGAAAACCAAGACGAATTTATCGAGATATTCTCGGAATATTTGATTCATAAGATCAACAAAATACGCAGGAACATTCGTCAAACCGAACAACATAACAAGCCATTCGTAAGAACCATAACGAGTGCGAAATGCGGTAAGAGGAATGCTATCTTCCGCAACTCGTAACTGATGAAATCCGGTAGCAAGATCGAGTTGGGAGAACAGCTTAGCGCCACTTAATTGATCGAACATGTCGTGGATCCTAGGTAATGGATACCTATTTTTGATAGTGAGATCGTTAAGCTTGCGATAATCAATGCAAAGCCTAAGAGTACCATTTGGCTTCTTAACAAAGACGACGGCGGCGCCCCAAGGAGATGAGGTAGAACGAATAAATTGCTTGGCTTCCAACTCAGATAATTTTTGCTTGAGTTCCTCATTTTCCTTAGCAGACATCCTCGTGGGAGGACACTGACAGGATGAGCACTAGAGATAAGATCAATACAGAACTCAGTTGCCCTCTTCGGCGGCAATCTTGAAATAGGCTCAAAAACATCAGAAAAATCACAAACAACTGGAATATTAGCTATGACATCCTCCGATTCAAAGGAAGAAATGAGAGCATTCGAAGTATGATCCATGCCTCGAAATAGAATAGATAACTGCTCGATAGCATCGGGATGCTTGAGATATAAAGTTCTTTCGTGACATAGGATTTGAACTTCATAACGGACAAGCCAATCCATCCCCAAAATCATACCAAAATAAAGATGATCCATAACATGCAGATTCACATGAAAAGAGAAACCACAAAGAATAATCTCAACATCAACACACAACAAACCAAGAGTAGCGGATCCACCAATAGGATTCATAATCCTCAAAGGGTCACAAATAGTAACAACATCCAAAGGAATAACATCAACAAGCTCCTTTGATACTAATGAATGCGATGCACCCGTATCGAAAAGAACTCTAATAGAATGACCATAAAATAAAATAAAACCTTCCAAAATAGAAGGAGTAATACCTTTGGGCTTAGAAGAATCACCATAAGCTTTAGCAACATTAAGCTTTCCAAATTTGAAACCCTTATGAGCAGTGGGACAATCAAAACCCAATGACCCTCTTTTTTGCAATAACGACAAATGCGAGGATTAGGACAGCTACGAAGAAAATGATCCGAAGAACCACAATTATAGCACACCCTCTGAATAGAAGATGCACTACTAGGCTGAGAACTAGAGGTAGCTTGCTTCTTCTTCTTCTTGTTGGAAGAAGAATTAGGCCTATGAATTGGAAACCTCTTCTTGTTGGGGTTCTTGGGAACCTCAACCTCATCACCACTATCACGTTCCTTTTCGACAGCTTCAAGGCAAAGAGCCGAATCAACAAGCTCCTCAAAAGGAAGCTTAAGCTGAAGCAAAAGAACTTTCTTCAAATACTTCTTCAAACCATCAACAAAACGAAGATTCTTCTTACGCGGAGTGTTAATAAACTCAACTCCGTATTTGGACAAGGCCTCGAAAGATGCAACAAAATAAAAAACAAAGGACGTTCCTTGCTTTAACTCAAGGAAACTATGAGCAAGATTAGCCTTTTTTGATTCAGAAACGAACTTAAGTTCGAAACGTTCCTTAAAATGAATCCACGAGAGAGAGGACTCATCAACTTTCGCAATAAAAAGCTCATACCAATCAAGCGCTCGTTCTTGCAACAAGCTAGCTGCCACGAGAACGCGATGATGATCAGAAAGATCCATCCGAGAAAATATGCGCTCACAAGCGCGCAACCAAGTCTGAACCTCCAATACACTTTTCGATCCCTTGAAAGGCTTGCCTTCAAGGTGGGAATAGTCACTACACATGCAGGCGAAGGCAGGCTTATGAGTAGGAGCCGCGGGAGTAGCAACAAAAGGCTGAGTACCCGGAAATAGCTCCATAAACTGATCAGCTGACATATAGACTCCGTCCGGATGAGAACCACTAGACGGGCCTGCAGAAGAACGCTTCCCTATACCTCTTCCAACCATAGGCTGAGAGAGAAGAGAAGATAAGGATTAGTTAAAACAATACTAGATTGATATGAAATTTAACAAATTGAATATTACGGAATATGACATTTTTTTCCTAGACATATTCCAACATGCTAGAGTGGAAGGAATAGATTAGGAAGTCACGAATAAAACCCTCGAACAGTTCTAAGGCATGTTCCATTCTACTTCTGCTCTGTGTTTATTATAATTTATTCTGAATTTTAGCTCTGATACCAAGCTGTGACGCTCCACCTCTATGCTCACAATAACAAAGGTTATTATAAGGAATAACGTCTGCTATTGCAAAAAATAAGGCTTGTTAGAAGAGACCATCCGTAAGTTATGCCTTAGACGAGTATTGATTACATCGATAGGAGTTTTGTAAATTACTCCCAAGATAGTTCACATGAACCGAATATACATATACAAAGACATCAACATACATGAGACGATAGTCAACATACAGCGAAGACAAGTCTAGATACATGCTACAACAATCGATAACAAAGACACCAACATACATGAGACAATAGTCAATATACCAAAAGTACTCCTCGAAGTCTAGACAATAGATGAAGTGAAATCCCAAAAGCTGAAGAGGCAACAGAATCAGAGATAGTGATTATCCAGAAATAACTCGGTCTGACCCAAGTATTATTTAAAAGAAAATAATAAACGGATCAGTCTAATTTAAACTTAGAAGTGAATGCATCATAAACAACATCAAAGCAATATAATCATAATCTCGAATGAGACTATTCAACATAAGTAATCAACATAGTTTAAATGAAGAAATCTCATTAAACTCCATCAAAATCAACTTTCAAATTCATAATTGAACTCAAAACAGCAATTCACCAAAACTCTAGAAATCAGAAAACGATAACTAGAAAATCAACATAAAAATGGATCGATCCCGTTGTATGGCGAGTCTAAGCTAAGCTGCACGTGCATCAACATATGGCCGAAGCCTATCAAGTACTGTCATCATAATTTTTGGCGCCCAACAAATGACCTGAAGGTCCAACATATGACCAGAAGGTCTAGTACAGGTAATTGACCCGAAGGTCCATCATATGACCCGAAGGTCCAACATAGTGGCTCGGAAGCCCAAAAAAAATCATCAAAATCATCAAACAACAAATCCACAGTAAATATCTCAACTAACGAGTCTGGAATTAACAGAATTAGTAAAAGCTTGGTTCCATATTCCGCATTTTTGCTAACTCGTTTAAATCTCTTCATCGTTTCCTTGAAAGTGAGAAATTGTAGACTTTGTATAAATAAAATTTACGTTCTCAAATGGACAAGTCCAGAATTAAGTAAAACAGTAGAAGTAATGGTTCATAGTCCACAATTTTGCTGAAGCGTTTAAATCGCTTCCTCATTCTTTTGAAAGCGCAAACTGTAATATTTTTGGAAACAATTTTATTTTAAAACGATTTTTAAAACACGTGATTAAAATAGCAACAACTATAGCAATTTCGACGAGGAAATTACGCTTCACAAAACACCGTAAAACGGATATCAAATCGGTGTTGCGGGAATACCGCTTAAAAATTCACTTTAAAATTGACGTTACTGAAGTCAAAAAAACAGTAATTTTTATTCGTCAAAAATGTAATCAAAACAACACGCTTCGAAAATATAATACCGACATAAAAATCATTTATAAAAATAACGGTCATAAAATACGTTTTCAAACCAAGCACCGGTTCAAAATAATTAAATAAACAGTAGACTGCAATACCATATATTCAACGAAAAATATTACACTACCTACTTGCACAAAATAAAATAGGCAAACAAATAAAGTTACTTGGACATATTATATGCATACGCAAAAATGATCTGCAAAAATGACTTGGACATTGCATTTTCATGCAAGTACGAATGTAAACAAAATATACATTGAAAAATATTCTTGCACAAATGAAATGCATGCACACTATTTTATAACATGCACGCGTGTTTAAAAAGATGGTTTGAACCTGAATATTTGCACTCGAAAATGAAATGCGAACTCTACAACCAGCTGACACGTCAAAAAAAAACTAAATTTATATGTATCCTATTCATAAAAATGCAAATAACCTGGCAACATACTTCTTTGCAATACATGAAGTCGCGCATGCACTAATAAGACCAAAATGACAATGCACTGAAACTTGCAAACTTGTAACTATTTTTAGGCATTTTCTGCTTGCACCACCCACGAACGTTACTATGTTACACGCACATGACCAACTATAGGGCCTAGACTACCAATTGTGCAAAATCTTCTCGCATACCAAAATAGTGACCTGGCCAATTCATTTTTCCACGCATATCAGAGCCATCTTATGCAACCCTGGAACACATGCAATGCATTTAAAACGAAAATTTATGAACCAAATTTTCTTTTGAAATGCAAACTCATTTTTCACTACATGGAACAGTATACGCACGCAAGCAATATAAAATGGAAAAAGGACGTGCCTTGAACTCGTTTTTGTTAAATGCAGTAAACAATGGCCTTTGCATGCAATATGACATGCACTAATGAAACAATTACAATTATGATGCCTGGCAAGCGAAAATGCACGCATAAATGGAATTGCAAAATTAAAATGACTTGGATAACATTTTGAAAGGCCACGCACACCAAATAAACAGCATATATAAATGGAACTACACGTACACAAAAAATGAATGGGCACGTTTTAGGAATGCAACTACAGCCTGGGCTATTTTTTTCATGATATCTGTAATAACACGCATGCACAACAAAAACATAAAAGCAAAATAGATGATGCCAGGTAATCTTCATGCAGACACATACTGACTTTGAAGCAAAGTGACCTGGGCATGCATTTCAATTCACCAACTTGTGTACACGAAAATTATAAATCTTATGCCTCACGTTCAATTATAAAACGAAACTTGGCAATGAATTCTTGTCCACTCTTGCACGGTACACTAGCACGCACACAGATGGGTTTCCAAAATTGTCTGGACACCATAACAACGCACGCACATATGAAAAAATAAAATGACTATATATGCAGTGTACTCAAGTGAACAAGGCCAGAGAAGAGAATAAAAAGTGTAGATATCTGGTAGACAACATCTACAACTAAATGCAAGCCAACATTTTTGAACAAAATGAAGTAAGGTATAAATTAGCCATGTGAGTTGTACACTCGCCTAAATTTGCTTCAAAACCACTAAACAACCCAGATCCAAAAGAGAGCAACAAATCAAACTGCCATTAATGCATTTCTATCTTTGAGCTTCAGAAAAGATTTTTGAAAACAAACGAATGCTACTACCAACAGAGCAGCCGACTCTTTTCTCCTCAAAAATGTGTATAAGTCAAAAGAAATAAGGTGATGGATAATACTTTGGTACAAAAACATTTAATGTAAACGTGCATAAATGAAGAAACAAGGACATGCTAGCAATAAATGATGATGGCTGCAAAGATGGAATCAAATTTTGCTTTACAATTTGGAGACAACAAGTTTATATTTTAATGAAATGAGACAGCACTTGCTTTTGGCATGGACCAATTTCTTTTCACACGTGAAGGCAAAGATAGATTACAACATGGTTTGGCAATTGATCAACTGAATTTGCAACGGTTGTACACATTTTTTTTTCAAATCTAATTTTAAAATTTCTATTTTAAATTTTTATTTCGATGGTGATAAAATTACGGTTGTTACAACGTCTGCACAAAACTGTAGTTCCTGTGGATTATGGTTGGGGTAGCATAATTCGAGGGCGTTGATGCCTACAAATACATTTGGGTTATGCTATGATGGCAATGTAACTCTGATGTAACTGCGATCTACTGTGTTCTATAGCGTAAGTCGAGTGGCAGTGATACAATCTACATTTGATTTTGTTGGGATAGCGACATAACATCGGTAGATTGCGATATGTGTGGTTCCATAGTGAAATTCGTGTGGCGCTAAGTGCCTTCTACATTGGGTTTCACTAGGATAGTGATGCAACCTTTGCATAGTCTGCGATCTTTGTGGTGAAGTTTCATTTGGCAGCGTAATTCGAAGGCGCTGATGCCCATAGTTACATTGTTTTTGCTATGATAGCAACGTAACCCTTGGTGTAGTAGCGATCTGTTGCAGTTCCCATGGAGGAAGCGATGGTGCAGATGCCTACAATTTTCTTATGGGTTTTGCTGGGATGACGACGCAATCATCGTGCTAATTGTGATCCACGGGAGGGGGTGAAGATTTCCATAGTATGCTCGCAAAAGGTTTTCAAGTATTTTCACTGGGTGTTGAAACGGGTCTACTAAGTACTTATAGATTTTTAGTCCTACGCCTGATCGATGTTTGACTGAATTTCTGTGAAAACAAGGATGGACTTGTTTAGACATCGAGTTATAAGAAGTATTTTATAAAACTAGTTTGGTAATATTATGTTGTTTTCAAGGTGTATTAAAATTTTAAAATAAAAGGGTAAAGGGTTAAACGTTTGAAGAATGATTTAACTAATAATAAGCATCAAAATTAAAATTCTCGCTTCGTTCCTTTTCGGGGATGAAAAGTTCTAAAGGGGGAAGGAATGTAACAACCTGGATTTTTTGGCCATCGAATATTAGGTGATTAACTGATTTTTATTATTATTATTGATTTTACAAGTCGAACTAATATATTGCTGATAATTTAAAATATCTGGATATATATATATATATATATATATATATATATTACCTAAAAGCTATATTAAATATTGAATTATAAATATCTAGATGTGATAAATTTTATAGGAGATATATTTAAACTCGACCATTTAAATTAAGATAAAAACATCCTTAAATATATGTATAGATGAAAATAATTGTATATATAGGCTTATGATGTGAAAATACTTATAAGTAATTATAGGTGTATGTTATAAAAATATTATAAAAGTATATGGAAAGTGTAAAATATATAAGTATATAAATGTAAATATATATGTCATATGAAGCAAAATAAGGGAAAGTTGTATAAAATGTGAATATATATATATATATATAATATCAAAATATACCTAAGTAATGTACATGAGAACATATGTATATGATGACAAATACAAGCAAACACACACACACACACACATATATATATTAAATAGTGATAGTGCAAGTATAATAGGATAAAATTCATAACTATACATATATTTATACATACAAAAAGATACACACACATTGTTAACGTAAAAGTCAGACGCTAACACCCCGGTGAAAGTAAAGCAAGTGTGAAAGCACCACCCGTTGATACGGAAATCAGAAATAAGCAGGAAAATATCAGAAAAACAATAAAAGACACAGTTTTTATAGTGGTTCGGCTTATAGTCAAGCCTACGTCCACTTTCAACCTCTTTATTGCTCTCAAGTACAACTTATACAACTTTCTTCAATTACAACACACTTTAGACTAGTAGATCAAACTTTGATGAAGAATAATCTTTCGAATCCATGTTAAATGATGTAGATTTTCTCTTGAAGTTTGTCGTAGTGTCCTTGGTGTTTGGAGTGCTTGAAGTACTGTTTGAGAAAACGATAGAGTATCGGCGCTTCGAGAATGAGCCAAAAGATCCCCCGAACGTTGGAGCTCACGCTGTATTTATAGGAATTTCATGGTCATAAGTCGTAGGTCGGAAGCTGCGACTTAAAGTAAGTCGTGGGTCGAAGGTTGCGAACTAAAGTAGGTCGTAGGTCGGAGATAACGACTTAAGGTAGATCGTAGACCACATGTGAGCGACCTAGCAGAGGGATGCTTCGGCCCTTCCTGGTAACACTGGTCTCTTCTGGATGAAGTACTAGGTCATGGACGACTTAGGGGAATGGTTGAAAACCTTATAGCACTAAAATATCCGATGTAACGACCTAAGCTGACTTGTTAACCCACTATGTCGCGTAGCCCATTAGGTCATTAGGTCGCTTGTGATTTTAGTTCGCTAGGTCGCGGACCTCTTAGGTCGGTAGGTCGCTGCCTGTTAGGTCGCTAACTCGCTTCTTACTTTAGGTCGCTAAGCAGCCAGGTCCTTTAGGTCGCTGAGTCGTGGCTTCCTGTAAGCAGTTAGGTCGTCCACCTCTCTAAGTCGTTAGGTCGTCTCTTCCCGTAAGCCGCTTCATGTGTTAGGTCGCCTACAGCAGTTAAGTCGTCCCATACCTTAGGTCGTGAGGTTATTTCAAAACGAGGTTAACACTTGCCCCTCGAAGTGCATGCCTAGGTCATAGGTTGTGTGCTTCGACTTAACATGCTTGGATCGTGACCGACCTAAGAGATAGCTTAACACGCACATCCATTTGCCTCTACCTTATATAACCGTTAGCTCGTGTCTTTCCCTTTAACTGTTTCAATAACCCATCCCGCCATTAGCGATTTCTCAAGCTCCCCAAAGATAATTTCGAACCAATCAATCACTGATTATCCTTAATACTGCATCACGTAAGTGAATTTGCTTCCTGTTCAATCTTCGATCATCATTGAACCAAAAATCTTATTTTCCATTTCCGACCTACCTTCTTACGCCGCATTTTTCTGTGAATCCTGTTTCATCGATTGTTGGTGGACCGGATGTAGTTCGATTTAGCTTTAGATGATTCGTAATGAGAGGATGATGGGTTATAGTGTGTTAGGTTAACTGATTCGTGATTCTGGAGGGAGCGAGGAGATTATCAACGGGTTAGCAAGTTATGAGGGGTGCGACTTAGGGTTTCTCCAAGGGGAAATGGCCTGAGACTGGTGAGCTACCTCTGGGACAATCTAGTGGATCAAGCGAGTTAAAAATTCTTGGAATCTAGGGAAAAACGAATGACCCACTGGCTTATGACTTAGCGTGCCTGCGACCTTTCTTTCTCGCGACTCACCATACTTGGATGACTTAGGCTTTAAAGTAGAAGACCTTATTTAACAATGACCTATCTATCAGCGACATAAAGATTAGGTCGTCCCCGAGCTAAGACTTGTTATGACTTAACTCTTTAGGCTGTGTTAGCGACCTAGGCTTTAGGTCGTGTAGACGTCTTAGGACTTGAACAATTGTCAAACTGCTTCTTGCGACCTAGATTCGCTCTGACTTTCCTGTTAGGTCGTGAACGACCTAGGACTTGAATAACTTGACCCGAGCCCCCTTTTTTCCTTTTAATATGATTACGACCTAAAGAGTAAACGACTTAACTTAACCCCGGCCCATTCTTTAGGCCGTGGACGAGCTAACACTTTGCTAAAAAATGTTTGTGCCGACTTGAAGCATAATTTGTACTTGAATTCTCAATTTGAACTGCCGGAATAAACTGCCCGAATTTTTGAATTGTCTGAACTTTGCTGTACTCTTTCACTGATCACACTAGCTTATAAGCTAACAACCTGTTGATTACAACATTCATAGAGAACCAGGACAAATATACTGCCATTGACTGTCCAGATCAGATGGCAGATTAGTCGATAAAGAATAATTAACTCAACTTAAGGAAACTGTATGAAATGCTGTGAGTCAACAAATTCAAGTGAAGTAGTAAAGCAATGTTAATCAACTAAAGCTGATTTGTTTGCATTAATACTGCACTTGTACTTGGACTTAGAGCGACAAGTCTTGAAATTTTACAATTGACACATGTTCATTAGTTTAATTTCAGTTATATTTACTTGTCACTTTATTAGTTTTACACAACACTTCAAACATTTAGGAAACGTGCACCTTCATATTTGAATATACAGTTCCTTGTGTAGAATGTCTACTCATCAAGAGGAAGAAGTAGAACAAGCTGGAGAGGCCTTCCCGATAGCTGATCCACTGGTCCACCCACCAGAAAGAACTCCAACCACCCTGAGTCACCGGGTGTTCAACCAGTTACGCGCCCAGTTTGGGATTGTAGAAGAAGATGTTATTCTCCCTGGGCCAAGTGATTTTGCTGATAATCCTCCCTTCGGCTTTGTTGCCGTTAACCGCCAAATGTGCCTTTGTGGTTCCATTCCTCCTTTCAACAATTTTCTCCAACAACTCTTTCGCCGATTGGCTATTTCTCTTTTTCAATTGCACCCCAACGGCTATACCATTTTGATGGGATTATGCGTTCTCTTCAGAAGGACGCTTGACTGCCTCCCAAGATTTGAAGAAATCTTCTATTTATGCACATTTGCGAGAAATAAAGACCATCCTTCCATTATATATGTGAGAAGCACCAGAAATCGAAAGCTTATCACTGATCTCTCTAATAGCGCTCATGGTTTTCTGAACCAGTTCTTCTTTGTCCGTTGCCCACAGGGATTTTACGCTATCTGGAGAGTAAGGGGTAGGCTTACTTATCCCCATTCTTTCCTTTTCCGAGCTTTGCAAGATCCGAATTGCTAAATGTTAACTCCGTTCTCTACTTTTGCAGTCCTCCCTCCTCTTTGTAGAGACTTTAGCCACAAGTCAACTTTTGAGAGGCTTAACGCCGTGGCGGCTGAGGAGAGGAGCATCAAGTTTTTGCTAAGAGACGAGTTCCTTCATTAGTTCGGACTCTTACACCCTTCCCGCTCTACTCAGCCTTATGGAGTTCTTGATTATCCGGCTGAGACATCGGATGCACCGGTTTTTGTTGAGGAGCCTATACCGAAAGAACCTGCTTCTGAGGCTACTCTGGTGACGTGCTCTACTTCTACTGATGTTGCAGGGTCATCTGGCAAGCTTTCACTTGCCCCGGTCATTAAAGAAGAAGAGCCTCAAGAACCTCCCCAACATTCAGGGAAGTCCGGTAATGGAGGAGCTGGGAAAACAAGTCATGCCAAGCAGAGTGAGGATGACACTTTTGAAGGGTTGAGTGACATGTTTATCACCTCACAGGAGCTCTTTAAAGATGATCTTGTTACTGCTAGAGTTTCCTCTTCAGTAGTTGAAGCAACTTCCACTTTGCAACAGACTTCGTTGACTCAAGAGTTGACGTTAGCTACTACACCCATCATTTCCCCGCAATCGAGGAGTGGTTCGTAGTTTGACGCGCATAGTCTGCATGTTACACACACTTAGGATTTTTCAGCACTTATTTGCACTCAACTTTTGTACTTCAAGGACTAATCAAGTTTTGTCCCTTTCTTATTTTCAGGTTCTCCAATGGGGCGTAGCGGTTCCTATTATGATGACTTTCAACAGTACGGAAGGCGTGGTCAGTATGATTATAGGAGCTATCTTCCCTCCCACAGGGAAACTGATGAAGAGAGAGCCACTCGAAAAGCTCAAGAAAGAAGAGCGTATGAAGAAAGGTAAGGAAGAAGGGATGAGCAACATGACACTTCTCGCAGAGGCGATGACTCTCATAAAAGAAAAACTTATGACGATAGAGGAAAGAGTCATGACATCGGAGACCCAAGCAAGCGGGCCAGGCTTGATGAAAAGACTGCATCTGCAACCTTAGAAAAGGCCGCTTCTCTCACTTCTCTTAAAATTCCTTCAAAGTCTTCTGCCCTTGAAGGAGCCGATATTCAGACACTTCTCGGCAGACCCTCATACCAAGTTGAGAGAGGTCCGCCAACCCTTCAAAGTCGGTTCCCGCATTGGTTCTTAAAGGGAGTCCGCTTCGACCTTGACTTGGTTCCCATCGACAAAAAGGCCATGCTACAAAATCTTGACACTGTTAAACTTGATATTGAGAGAATGTCAGGGTGGCAAAAGCTCGTCGATGAGCTTCAGAGGGTGAACCGGGCCAACCTTGAAGCTATGCTGACGATGGAGAACGACAAGTCTGAATGGCAGAAAATTCTTGATCAGCACAACACCGAAATGAAAAACATCGCTGAGTACAACGAAAAGCTTGAGGCGGAGGTCGAGAAACTTAAGCACAAGCTTGCTACTTCTTCCACCTCTTATACTCAAAAGGAAGAAGTGCTTCAGAAGCAAGTTCGAGACGCTCATGCCGCTCAACGGTATGTCGAAACCCAACTTGAAGCTACACAGAAGACGGTGGAAAAATATTGTGCTGACTTTGGAGAGCTACGGGAAAAAGCTAACTCCTAGGACTTAGAAATCATGAGGCTGAAAGCTCAATTATTAAAGACTGAGAAAGAACGTGATGAGGCCATGGCTGGAAAGAGAGCCGCTGAACAATCTCATGAAGAGACAAAAGCCAACATCAGCTCTACTCTATTTGATTTTTACGTCCAAAGCGTCTTGGGGCATGGAAGCCTTGCATTTTTGGGGCCTAAATATGAAATCACTTTGGCCGAAGTGTGGGAGGCTGTAATGGATATGCTTAGAGGTGCCGGTTATTCCGAAGATGAACTTGAAGCGCACTACTTTGATGATGAAACTCGTGTCGCTCTTGCTAGAGGAAAGGAGCAGCTCGCTAAAGTATGAGCCGAAACGATGGGAGGGGAGCATCCACAGAAAGAAGCACCTTTGACTGCCCCTGTCCCTCCTTCGACTTCGGCCGACATTGATATCATAGGCTCCGGTTCCCATTCTCCGCCCATGGCTAAAGTTATAACTGAAATTACAAGCGCACAGGGTGGAGATGAAGGCGAAGAAAGCACTGAAGCACAAGCTTATGAAATTGACGTTAGAAAGCCAACTTCTCCAGGTAAATTTAATGCTGATCTTGCTCAAGTAGACTGCTCATTTGCTTCACATGAGTTTGATGAGCTTCTCGATTATTTCCTAAATCTCAACGAGCCTTTATCTCCTCTCTTTACTGATTTTAACTTCTTTTCTTCTATAGAGAAAGTACTGAGCATTGTTCAGACTTCCCCTCCTCCAGTTATTCCTCCCCCGTCTCTTCAGGCCACTCCTCCTTTTGCCTCTCAACCGGGGTCACAAGAGGAGCAAATAGAAGCTCTCCAGGACTTGGACGATCCCATTGCTTCACAAGAACATAAGGGAGAAGAAACTGAAGAGGGCGAAAAGACTCCGGAACTAACTGGTTCTGACGATGCGCCGTTAGCCACACTTTTTACTCCAGGAAGCGGGTCTTCTTCTAAGAAAAGGGGGAAAAATGGAGTCTCAAAGAAGAAAGAAGCTTCAGCTGGCGAGGAAAAAGCAGAAACAAGTCCGATTGTTCCCCTTTCTCCTTCCTCCCCTACTCTTTCAAGCCGGCGCAAGAAGTTGGTCATCCGGCCAAGTGCGGGCTCAAAAGGTAGAGGGAAGAAGAAATGATGGCTTTGGTCCTATGCTTTTTATCTCGCTCTTTGCTTTTTGCTTGTATATAAGCGTGTGTTGACTGGAGATTGTGCGGGTACCAGTCCCCGCTTTCTTTTACCTTGAAACCTGCATATGTATAAAATTCTCATAGTATGGAATAAAATGGTTCTTTTACTTATACAAATTTCTGTCTGTATTTGAGAATGCTTTTATTTTCTGTTTTCATGCAAGTTTATTTATCCTCTTTATGTGAAGTTGTAGTAAACCTATGGTTTGTTTCTTGAGCTTTGTTTTCATTTTTGTGATGACTATATTGTATTGCCCCCATACCATGATTTATTGCAATCTCTTTCACATTGGCAAAGTTTCGAAGAACAACTCTTCTGTTTCGAGAAGACTTGTACTCTTCCTGTAGTGAACAACTCTTCCATTTGAAGGAAGTTTGCATTTGTACTTTATAGGATAATATTTCCGTTCCAAGAAAATATTTTTCTAATTTAGTAGAATGCACTTCATATTGGAGGAGTCTTCTCTTTTTTTTGTTGCGAAGTTTTTACACTTCACTTTTGGAAAAAGTCACTTTTGCTTTGGCAAGTGAATTTTACTTCATGGTACAGTGGGCCTTCCGAAAAAGGGCTTCAACCTGCTTGAGCCTCCGAAGAGAGTTTTTTGTTTGATTGTGCCTCTGGGAAGAGGTCTTTTTGTTTGGTTGCGCCTCTGGGAAGAGGTCTTTTTGTTTGATTGTGCCTCTGGGAAGAGGTCTTTTTTGTTTCTTCCTCTTGGGAGAGGCTTTTATATTTTCCCTGTTCACTGGGAAGCGGGCCTCTGAAGAGGGCTTTTCACATTTCAACTCGTGTTAAATTTTATTTCAGATCACGGTGAAATGTGTGCCTCTGAGTAGGGCTTTTTGCTGGAAGTTTAGAGTTTCCTTCTCTTAGTTGGATGGATTCACGGGGCAGACACGAGTGTTTTGTGCCATCGATCAGTCCGCAACTTTCTGTCGAGAAAGAACTCTCTTTTTCTGGCGAGGCCCGCTAGAGGTCTTTTAGCATTTCAACTATGGTGAAATGGGCCTCCAAAGAGTGCTTTTCACATTCCAGCACTTGTGAAGTTTTATTTCAAATCTCGGTGGAATGCGTGCCTGCGAGTATGCCTGGAAGTTTCTTCCTCATGGTTGGCTGGATTCGCGGGGCGGATGCAAGTTACTTGGACGTTTATTTACGCAGATTGTCTCAGCTAGTGAACAAGCGCCTTGCCTTCCACTTGGGAAGGAGACTCCGATCATCGTATGGATTCACGAGGCGGACGCAAGTTACTTGGACGCTTGTCTGCGCAAACTGTCTCAGCCAGTGAACAAGCGCCTTGCCTTCCGGTTGGGAAGGTGCTCCCGGTCATTCCATACCAATATTTTTTGTTGAGAAAGTTTTCTGGCATGCCCCGTTCAAGGTCTTTATCCTCCGAAGAGTTGTGCCTCCGAAGAGGGCTTGTGCCTTTGAAGAGGTCTTTGGCTGTTTGATTCTTGCTCGCCCATGTCTCTTTGCCATCTATTCATATCGGCGATCCCCGTTATCTTTTCCAAATACACTTCTCTTTTAATTGTCAACAATTTCCTTTATCCAAAGAAGTATACTTCATAGTTAAGCGAGTTGGTGGGGGCAGACACAGGCTATTTTACTGGATGCTCGTTTGTGCAAGCAACCACAATTAGTTAGCAAGGGCCCACTTCCAGCAGAATCACTAACTTTTTGCTTGAAGCACTCCTTTCGTAGGATTTGAGTATGGAAATTTTGAAAGGCTTAGCATTGCTTGTTGGGTGATGTCAGGGATTGCTTGGTCTTGTGATGGGTAAGCTTTGTTTTTATGGCCTGCATTATTAAATCAACATTTTAGTAATACAATTGACGTATTTTATATATCGAAATAAAACAAAGCAGTTTATAATAGTAAAGAACACAAGATTTATGGTGGTTTGGCCAAGAACTGGGCCTACATCCACTTTATAGCTCTTATTATTCACTTGCACTGGCCTTATAATAGCTTTCAATACAAGAATCATACATTCATCATCCTTTTACAATATTTCATTAAAGCCTTTAAGTAAAATATGGGCGCAAATGATTGCTGTTCCAAGCTCTTGGGATTGGGTCTCCTTCGACAGTTATGAGTTTAATGTGCCATCAAGAAGTTTTTGGCCTATGACATACGGCCCTTTCCAGTTTGGCCCAAACACACCTGTAGGTGTCATAATTCTTTTTAAGATTAGATCCCCAACATCAAAGCTGCGTTGGCGAACTTTGGAATTGAAGTGCCTGGCTATTCTTTGCTGATGAGCCGCAGTTCTGAGCTCAACTTCTTCTCTTTTTTCATCAAGGAAGTCAAGGGCTTCAAGTTGCAGCTTTTCATTTTCGGCTTGATTGAAATGAATTCTTCTGTGAAGGGACCTCTATTTCTACCGAAATCATTGCCTCTGATCCATATGCCAACGAAAATGGAGTGTTCCCCGTCGTAGTTTTATGTGTAGTTCTATATTCCCATAGTGCTAGCGGAAGCTTATTGACCCAATCACCTTTCGCTTTTTCCAGCTGTTTTTTGATGGTCGATTTGATAATTTTGTTTACTGCTTCCACTTGCCCGTTTGCCTACGATGAGCTACTGCTGAGAAGCTTTTCTGGATCTTGAATTTCTTGCAAAAATCTTGGAACTCTTCACTTTCGAATTGGGTTCCATTATCTGTGATTATCTTTTGAGGCACACCATACCTGCAAATGATATTCTTAGTCACAAAGTTTATCATTTTCTTAGAGGTAATAGTAGCTAATGGTTCAGATTCAGCCTATTTAGTAAAATAATCAACAGCGACAATGGCATATCTGATTCCGGATTTTGCAGTTGGCAAAGGCCCGATGAGATCTATTCCCCAAATAGCAAATGGCCACGGACTGACCATCTGTGTTATCTCAGTGGAAGGTGCTCTTGGGATTTTTGAAAATCTCTGGCACGGTCACATTTTCGGGTGTAACTTGCGGCATCACGATTAATATCTGGCCAAAAATACCCATAATGGAGAATTTTCTTTGCTAAAGTTTGACCACTTGAATGATCTCCACACTCTCCTCCGTGTACCTCAGTTAGAATTGTCTCAGCTTCTTCCTTGGTCACACATCGGAGTAATGGCATTGAGAATCCCCACCTATACAATCGGCCATCTTGAATTGTATATCTGGATGCTTTTCTTAACAACTTCTGCCATTCTTTTGATTTTTCTGGTAGAGAACCGTCGCGCAGATATTCCAATATTGGAGTCATTCATGATTCTCGCTCCTGTGATATAGTCATGATCCAGTCAATATCCATTTCATCAATGCTTGGAGTTGACAGGACTTCCACAGGAACTAATCCCAATAATTGAGCTTCACTAGTGCTTGCATCTTTGCGAGGGAATCTGCCTTCATGTTTTCTTCCCGGGGTATATGGTTTATCGTATAATGGTCCAGGTCATCGAGAAGCTCCCAGGCTCTTGACAAGTAAGCGGACAGATTTCCTCCTTTGGTTTGAAACTCTTTCCTGACTTGACACACAATAAGCTGTGAATCACTGAAGATCTGCAACATTTTGACATTCAACTCCTTAGCAATTCTCAAACCTGCAATAAGAGCTTCATATTCTGCTTCATTGTTTGTTGAAGAGAATTCTAATCTTAAAGCATAGCACAATGACCGCCCTTCAGGGGTGTCAAGCACAACCCCAGCCCTGGAACAGTAATCGTTCCTTGCGCCATCAGCATACAATTTCCATCAAATTGGGGAATTATCAGTCACTATTTCCTCACTATCACCTTTGTCTGTACACTCTGCGATGAAATCTGCCAAAGCTTTTCCATTGATTACTCTCCGGGGATGATAAGTGATGTCATACTGACTGAGTTCAATATTCCACTTCAAAAGGCGACCCGAAGTCTCAGGGCGAAAGAGGACTTGCTTCAGTGGCTGATCAGTGAGGACTTTGATTGGATGAGCTTGAAAATATGGCCTCAATTTTCTTGATGCGATCAGTAGACAATAGGCAAGCTTCTCCAACTTTGAATAATTCATTTCTGTCCCAGTAAACCTTTTGCTAATATAGTAGACTGGGTGCTGAATTTTGGCATCTTCTCGCACCAGTGCCGCACTAAGAGCATGAGCTGAGATCGCCAAGTATACAAAGAGATCTTCACCATTGTCGGGCTTAGAAAGTATCGGAGGAGTTTCCATATGACGAATTAACTCATCGAAGGCTTTCTGGCATTCTGGAGTCCGTCAAAGTTTTTCTTCCTTTCTTCAGAGCATCAAAGAATGGAATGCATTTATCAGTAGCTTTGGAAATGAACCGGCTTAAAGCAGCGACTTTTCCATTCAGACTTTGCAGTTCCTTCTTCGTTCTAGGAGCTTTGACTTCTCTTAAGGCAGTGATCTGAGCAGGATTAGCCTCAATGCCCCTAGCGCTCACAATGAAACCCAAGAACTTTCCGGACTCCACCCCAAATGAACACTTCAAAGGATTAAGCTTCATTCCATACTTTCGTAGGACGGCGAACATTTCCGCTAAGTGGTCCATATGGTCTGCTTCTTTCTTTGATTTAACCAACATGTCGTCAACATAAACTTCCATGGTCTTTCCAATCTGTGGCTTGAACATCGCATTAACCAGCCTTTGGTAAGTTGCCCCTACATTCTTCAGTCCGAAGGGAATGACTCTGTAGCAGCAAAGACCGACATCGGTAATGAAGCTCGTGTCCTCTTGATCTGGCTCATGCATCATGATCTGGCTCATGCATCATGATCTGGTTATATCCGGAGTAAGCATCCATAAAAGATAATAATTCATGTCCTGTTGTTCCGTCAACTAACTGGTCAATCCGGGGAAGCGGAAAACAGTCTTTGGGACAGGCTTTGTTTAAAGCTGAAAAGTCGATGCATGCTCTCCACTTTCGTCTAGCTTTCTTAAACAGTACCGGATTTGAAACCCAATTCGGATAAGTCGATTCTCTGATAAGGTCATTCTCCATGAGCCGATCCACCTCTTCTTTCAATGCTGCTGACCTTTCGGGACCCTGGGTTCTTCTTTTCTGCTTCAAAGGTGTAAACTTCGGATCAATATTCAAAGTATGTACTGCAACTTCAGGTGATATTCCACACATATCACCCTGGGTCCAAGCCAATACATCCAGATTTTCTTTCAGGAATGATATCAAAATATTCTGAACTGCCGTACTAAGTTGTGAGCCCACATTCAGCACCTTGTTTGGGTCTTTTGGGTCAACAGGTACTGGTACCGTTACTTCCACTGGCACCACTCGATTCTCCCCTGCACTGGCTTTTCTGGGATCCATTTTTCTTCGTGCTTTGCTACATTCGCCAGTACAGGGTCCGTCCTGTAATTGCTACAAGGTTGATTCTTTGATGCAGATTGGGGCTGCCGCATCCTTTCCCATCTCTCTCTTTCTTGCTTCACGTAGTTCTATAAGATAACATTCCCGCCCCGCATTCTGATCCCTTTAACAACACCAACTCCATTATCTGTGGGGAATTTCATGGTAAGGCACCATGGAGCGAGGATTGCTTTAAAGGCTGCAAGAGTTGGATGGCCTAGGAAGGCGTTGTAAGCAGAAAATTCATCAACAATTACAAAAGTCTGCCTTCGAACGACCTTCTTCTGCCCCTCGCCAAGTTCCACGAACAGGTCAATAGTCCCAACCGGCTGCCTGGGTTCCCCAGTATACCCGACGATATTTTGCGATGAAGCTTGAACATCAGCCATTGGGATCTTCATATGATCAAAGTCTTCTTGAAAAGAATATTTGATACAGCTCAGGCCAGAGAAGGAAATATGCGACCAATAATTCTCCAAGGAATAAGTCGTACACGACTTAAGGAAGAGTTAAGTCGTCCCCGACATAAGATGGAAGCTATAGGTCTTTTGACGAAGGCCACGAGATTAGGTCACGGTTTTGGCAAAAGTTGTTCACGACCTAATGAAGAGGCTTTAAGTCGTTCACGACTTAACAGGGTGAAGGGTAACGAGCTAGAAAGGGGAGATGGCATCATGGAAGGCAAGGAAGGTCGCTCACGACTTAACAAGCAACGACTTAGTAGGGTTTCACGGGTTAACGACCTAATTCCTTCACATGCCGCTTCTTAAGTCGCAGAAAGTCCTAAGTCGCTACCGAGTTTGCTGCAGTAAGTCGTCCGAGTTTCTTAAGTCGTAAGTCGTCTGTGTATAAGTGTGTTGTAATGTGTTAAGTCGTGTCGTTTTAACCCGTTATGTCATTGGGGCTTGATTAATTCGTATGTGTTGTAATTTCTTTAAGTCGTTGTAACGTGAGTCTTGAGTGTGAGTCGTGAGTCGTGAGTCGTGTGTTGTGAGTCGTGTACGACTTAAGGCACCGGTTGTGGAATGCTATAAACAGGGAGTGTGTTGTACATTTTGGGGGGATTTTGTTGAATAAAAAAAACTTGTTTGATTTCTGTGTGCTTTCAACTAAATTGGTAGTTGAGTGTGATCTCCTATCTCCACTTTCGATTATTCGAGTGCGCTCGAATCAACGATCGTTGAAGCCAATTCACGGTATCAAGTGCGCTTGATCAACGTTTGAAGAATTGTGGATTTTCTTTCACTGTATCGTGCGAGATCAACGTGTCGAAGATAGCTAGAATTCGGTATCTTTGTGATCAACGAATTTGGGCATTTCAGTATCTTCAATCCACCGTTTGCTACTTTCATCGATTTATATCGTTTTGTTGTTATCCGCTGCGTCGGTTTTTGGTATCAGAGCTAGACTTAGCCAATCATAGCTAAGCCGAGTCTTGGAGCCAAGGAGTTGGAAGTTGGTGTTCATCGTGTTCATAGTTTGGTGCAACAAGAGGAGAGCTTTCGATCCATTTCATCTTGGATCAAAGTCCGGAAAGTGTTTGAATTTTTGGAAGAGTTTGACGTGTTTGAGTAAAGGTCGAGCATAACTTTGTGTTAAGCTTTGAGCCGTGCATCATCTTGCTTGTTCAAACCGAGTTTGAGTTGTGAAGTTTTGAAGATTGTATTGATTTAATCATGCCGTCGAGGAGAGCTGATCATCATCAGAATGTTGAAGCGTTGTATAGAAGAGAAGAAGTCGAGCAAATGGAACAACGCATTAGTGAGAAATTTGATGAAGGCATTGGAAAGTTAGAGAAGTTGATGAATGATTTGAATCAAAATCAAAGGAGGAGATCACAAATCTCGAACCATGGGGGAAACCGAGTTTCGCCATCGGTTACGGAAGCGAGAAGGGTATCACCGCAATCTTTTAGAGAAAGAAGAGAAACATCAATTTCATTAAGGAGAGATCACCATGACTATGGACATGAAGAGAGAAGAACTCCACGTGAGTTTGAAGAGGAACCATATCGAGATGAAGAGAGATATAGTAGAAGAGACATGCGTGATCGAAGGGATGTTGATGGTCGAGATCGATATAGACATACATTTGACTTTAATGAAGAGGGTGGTAGAGCTAGCGTTCATTATTGAGATCGAGGCCAAGTACGAAATGTATATCGGGATGTTGAAGATGACCGTCGATGGGAGACGGGTATGAAGATGGAAATTCCAGAATTCAAGGGTGGAATGGTAGCAGAAGAATTTTTGGATTGGTTGTCTAATGTTGAGGAAATTTTTGACTTCAAAGAAGTTCTTGAGAATCGAAGAGTTAAGTTGGTTGCTACCCGTTTGAGGGGTAGAGCTATGGCATGGTGGCAGCAAACCAAACTTACATGAGAGCGGATGGGGAAGTCGAAGATTGAATCATGGGAGAAGATGATGAAAGCTACATTTTTACCTTATAACTATCAATCACTCATGCACCAGATGTTGCAAAACTTGAGGCAAGGGACAAAGTCAGTTAATGATTATGCGGATGAATTTTACTAGCTCATTGCTAGGAATGATATCATGGAGACAGAAGAACGGCTAACTGCTAGATTCATTGGGGGATTGAGAATGAAGATCCAGGATATGATGAATATTTTCGATCCAAGATCTGTGGCAGAGGCACATCAGAAAGCGTTGGCTTGGGAGAAGCAGGGAAGGCATGGAGGTGGTGTGTTTACTAATTCCAACAATCCAGTGAAGGGTGCCAGTGGAAGTTCTAATGTTTCTAAACCTATCAGTAAACAAGTTGTGAATGAAGTTGCGGAGACGAAGGTCAACAACAGTTTCAAGTGTTACAATTGCCAGGAAGTGGGTCATAAGAGCAATGAATGTCCAAAGCCAAAGAAGCGAACTATGATTGCTAAAGCTGAAGGTGAGAATGTTGATGAAGGTTATTCTAGTCCAGTTGAGGAGGATGAACAGGATGTTGCGTCAGGAGATGAAGGATGTAATCTCAGGATGAGGAGATCTTGTTTAATACCGAAGCAAGTAGAAGAGGCTAGTTGGTTGAGGAGTAACATCTTTCAGTCAACGTGCACTATTTTGGGAAAGGTTTGTAAATTTGTGATTGACGCTGGAAGTTGTAACAATATTATTTCTACCGAAGCCGTGAGAAAGTTGAAGCTGAAAACGAAGAAGCATCCAAATCCTTACAAGTTAGCATGGTTGATAAAAGGAGGAGAGGTGAAGGTGGACAGATGAGTTCGAGTTCCATTCTCCATTGGAAAGAAGTATAAAGATGAGATTTGGTGTGATGTTGTGGAGATGGATGTTTGTCACTTAACTTTGGGAAGAACGTGGCAGTATGATCGAGCAGTACAACATGACGGTCGGACCAATAGTTATAGTTTTATGTTTGAAGGTGTTAAGATCATTTTGGTTCCAAAGAAGAGACAACAAGAAGAAAGAAAGTCAGAAGAAATTGAGGGGCTGAAGACTTTGTTGACTTTGAAGGAATTCATCCAAGAAGTAGAGGAGAGTCCAGAGGTGTTTTTTTTGATTGGACGTGAAACGACTGAATCTATTGAAGTCCCAGAGGAAGTAAAACCGGTATTGGAAGAATTCAGAGATGTATTTCCTGAAGAGTTACCACCGTTGAGGGATATTCAACATCAGATAGATCTTGTGCCAGGGGCAGTATTACCACACAGGCCACATTACAGAATGAGTCCTAAGGAGCATGAGGAACTGAGGAGGCAGGTGGAGGAGTTGTTAGAACAGGGGCGTGTTCAGGAGAGCTTGAGTCCTTGTGCAGTGCCTACTTTATTGGTGCCTAAGAAGGATGGTTCGTGGAGGATGTGTACGGATAGTCGGGCTCTGAACAAGATCGCTGTGAGGTACAGATTTCCTATGCCAAGGTTTGATGATTTGATAGATCAGTTGAGTGGAGCTGTTGTGTTTTCCAAGATTGACTTGAAGAGTGGATACCATCAGATTCGTATTAAACCGGGTGATGAGTGGAAGACTGCTTTTAAAACCAGGGAAGGATTATACGAATGGTTGGTTATGCCGTTTGGTTTATCGAATGCACCAAGTACTTTTATGAGAGTAATGAACCAGATTTTCAGATCATACATTGGGAAGTTTGTAGTAGTTTACTTTGACGATATTTTGATCTACAGTGGGAGCATGGAAAAGCATGTCCAGCATTTGCGTGAAGTACTGTTGATACTACGTCAAGAGAAGTTCTATGCAGCAGCAAAGAAGTGCGTGTTTATGACGGACAGTGTTTTATTTCTAGGATATGTTCTATCGAAGGAAGGAATTCAAGTGGATGAAAGTAAAGTAGAAGCTGTCAGGAGTTGGCCACAGCCAAAGACAATTACTGAAGTGAGGAGTTTTCATGGATTGGTATCTTTCTATCGAAGGTTCATTCCACATTTTAGTAGTGTGATGGCACCTATAACCGATTGCATGAAGGGAAAGAAGTTTGAGTGGTCAGAGGAAGCGGGGGTTGCTTTTGAGAAGATCAAGACACTATTGACGACAGCACCAATTCTAGTTTTACCGGATTTTCAGTTGTTGTTTGAATTACATACTGATGCCTCGAAGGTTGGGATTGGAGGAGTTTTGAGCCAGAAAGGAAGACCAGTTGCTTATTTCAGTGAGAAGTTATCTGGAGCTAAGTTGAGATATAGCACTTATGATGTTGAGTTTTACGCAATTATTCAAGCAGTGAAGCATTGGAGACAAAATCTGCCAAAGCTTTTCCATTGATTGCTCTCCGGGGATGATAAGTGATGTCATACTGACTGAGTTCAATATTCCACTTCAAAAGGCGACCCGAAGTCTCAGGGCGAAAGAGGACTTGCTTCAGTGGCTGATCAGTGAGGACTTTGATTGGATGAGCTTGAAAATATGGCCTCAATTTTCTTGATGCGATCAGTAGACAATAGGCAAGCTTCTCCAACTTTGAATAATTCATTTCTGTCCCAGTAAACCTTTTGCTAATATAGTAGACTGGGTGCTGAATTTTTGCATCTTCTCGCACCAGTGCCGCACTAAGAGCATGAGCTGAGATCGCCAAGTATACAAAGAGATCTTCACCATTGTCGGGCTTAGAAAGTATCGGAGGAGTTTCCATATGACGAATTAACTCATCGAAGGCTTTCTGGCATTCTGGAGTCCGTCAAAGTTTTTCTTCCTTTCTTCAGAGCATCAAAGAATGGAATGCATTTATCAGTAGCTTTGGAAATGAACCGGCTTAAAGCAGCGACTTTTCCATTCAGACTTTGCAGTTCCTTCTTCGTTCTAGGAGCTTTGACTTCTCTTAAGGCAGTGATCTGAGCAGGATTAGCCTCAATGCCCCTAGCGCTCACAATGAAACCCAAGAACTTTCCGGACTCCACCCCAAATGAACACTTCAAAGGATTAAGCTTCATTCCATACTTTCGTAGGACGGCGAACATTTCCGCTAAGTGGTCCATATGGTCTGCTTCTTTCTTTGATTTAACCAACATGTCGTCAACATAAACTTCCATGGTCTTTCCAATCTGTGGCTTGAACATCGCATTAACCAGCCTTTGGTAAGTTGCCCCTACATTCTTCAGTCCGAAGGGAATGACTCTGTAGCAACAAAGACCGACATCGGTAATGAAGCTCGTGTCCTCTTGATCTGGCTCATGCATCATGATCTGGCTCATGCATCATGATCTGGTTATATCCGGAGTAAGCATCCATAAAAGATAATAATTCATGTCCTGTTGTTCCGTCAACTAACTGGTCAATCCGGGGAAGCGGAAAACAGTCTTTGGGACAGGCTTTGTTTAAAGCTGAAAAGTCGATGCATGCTCTCCACTTTCGTCTAGCTTTCTTAACCAGTACCGGATTTGAAACCCAATTCGGATAAGTCGATTCTCTGATAAGGTCATTCTCCATGAGCCGATCCACCTCTTCTTTCAATGCTGCTGACCTTTCGGGACCCTGGGTTCTTCTTTTCTGCTTCAAAGGTGTAAACTTCGGATCAATATTCAAAGTATGTACTGCAACTTCAGGTGATATTCCACACATACCACCCTGGGTCCAAGCCAATACATCCAGATTTTCTTTCAGGAATGATATCAAAATATTCTGAACTGCCGTACTAAGTTGTGAGCCCACATTCAGCACCTTGTTTGGGTCTTTTGGGTCAACAGGTACTGGTACCGTTACTTCCACTGGCACCACTCGATTCTCCCCTGCACTGGCTTTTCTGGGATCCATTTTTCTTCGTGCTTTGCTACATTCGCCAGTACAGGGTCCGTCCTGTAATTGCTACAAGGTTGATTCTTTGATGCAGATTGGGGCTGCCGCATCCTTTCCCATCTCTCTCTTTCTTGCTTCACGTAGTTCTATCAGATAACATTCCCGCCCCGCATTCTGATCCCTTTAACAACACCAACTCCATTATCTGTGGGGAATTTCATGGTAAGGCACCATGGAGCGAGGATTGCTTTAAAGGCTGCAAGAGTTGGATGGCCTAGGAAGGCGTTGTAAGCAGAAAATTCATCAACAATTACAAAAGTCTGCCTTCGAACGACCTTCTTCTGCCCCTCGCCAAGTTCCACGAACAGGTCAATAGTCCCAACCGGCTGCCTGGGTTCCCCAGTATACCCGACGATATTTTGCGATGAAGCTTGAACATCAGCCATTGGGATCTTCATCTGATCAAAGTCTTCTTGAAAAGAATATTTGATACAGCTCAGGCCAGAGAAGGAAATATGCGACCAATAATTCTCCAAGGAATAAGTCGTACACGACTTAAGGAAGAGTTAAGTCGTCCCCGACATAAGATGGAAGCTATAGGTCTTTTGACGAAGGCCACGAGATTAGGTCGCGGTTTTGGCAAAAGTTGTTCACGACCTAATGAAGAGGCTTTAAGTCGTTCACGACTTAACAGGGTGAAGGGTAACGAGCTAGAAAGGGGAGATGGCATCATGGAAGGCAAGGAAGGTCGCTCACGACTTAACAAGCAATGACTTAGTAGGGTTTCACGGGTTAACGACCTAATTCCTTCACATGCCGCTTCTTAAGTCGCAGAAAGTCCTAAGTCGCTACCGAGTTTGCTGCAGTAAGTCGTCCGAGTTTCTTAAGTCGTAAGTCGTCTGTGTATAAGTGTGTTGTAATGTGTTAAGTCGTGTCGTTTTAACCCGTTATGTCATTGGGGCTTGATTAATTCGTATGTGTTGGAATTTCTTTAAGTCGTTGTAACGTGAGTCTTGAGTGTGAGTCGTGAGTCGTGAGTCGTGTGTTGTGAGTCGTGTACGACTTAAGGCACCGGTTGTGGAATGCTATAAACAGGGAGTGTGTTGTACATTTTGGGGGGATTTTGTTGAATAAAAAAAACTTGTTTGATTTCTGTGTGCTTTCAACTAAATTGGTAGTTGAGTGTGATCTCCTATCTCCACTTTCGATTATTCGAGTGCGCTCGAATCAACGATCGTTGAAGCCAATTTACGGTATCAAGTGCGCTTGATCAACGTTTGAAGAATTGTGGATTTTCTTTCACTGTATCGTGCGAGATCAACGTGTCGAAGATAGCTAGAATTCGGTATCTTTGTGATCAACGAATTTGGGCATTTCAGTATCTTCAATCCACCGTTTGCTACTTTCATCGATTTATATCGTTTTGTTGTTATCCGCTGCGTCGGTTTTTGGTATCAGAGCTAGACTTAGCCAATCATAGCTAAGCCGAGTCTTGGAGCCAAGGAGTTGGAAGTTGGTGTTCATCGTGTTCATAGTTTGGTGCAACAAGAGGAGAGCTTTCGATCCATTTCATCTTGGATCAAAGTCCGGAAAGTGTTTGAATTTTTGGAAGAGTTTGACGTGTTTGAGTAAAGGTCGAGCATAACTTTGTGTTAAGCTTTGAGCCGTGCATCATCTTGCTTGTTCAAACCGAGTTTGAGTTGTGAAGTTTTGAAGATTGTATTGATTTAATCATGCCGTCGAGGAGAGCTGATCATCATCAGAATGTTGAAGCGTTGTATAGAAGAGAAGAAGTCGAGCAAATGGAACAACGCATTAGTGAGAAATTTGATGAAGGCATTGGAAAGTTAGAGAAGTTGATGAATGATTTGAATCAAAATCAAAGGAGGAGATCACAAATCTCGAACCATGGGGGAAACCGAGTTTCGCCATCGGTTACGGAAGCGAGAAGGGTATCACCGCAATCTTTTAGAGAAAGAAGAGAAACATCAATTTCATTAAGGAGAGATCACCATGACTATGGACATGAAGAGAGAAGAACTCCACGTGAGTTTGAAGAGGAACCATATCGAGATGAAGAGAGATATAGTAGAAGAGACATGCGTGATCGAAGGGATGTTGATGGTCGAGATCGATATAGACATACATTTGACTTTAATGAAGAGGGTGGTAGAGCTAGCGTTCATTATTGAGATCGAGGCCAAGTACGAAATGTATATCGGGATGTTGAAGATGACCGTCGATGAGAGACGGGTATGAAGATGGAAATTCCAGAATTCAAGAGTGGAATGGTAGCAGAAGAATTTTTGGATTGGTTGTCTAATGTTGAGGAAATTTTTGACTTCAAAGAAGTTCTTGAGAATCGAAGAGTTAAGTTGGTTGCTACCCGTTTGAGGGGTAGAGCTATGGCATGGTGGCAGCAAACCAAACTTACATGAGAGCGGATGGGGAAGTCGAAGATTGAATCATGGGAGAAGATGATGAAAGCTACATTTTTACCTTATAACTATCAATCACTCATGCACCAGATGTTGCAAAACTTGAGGCAAGGGACAAAGTCAGTTAATGATTATGCGGATGAATTTTACTAGCTCATTGCTAGGAATGATATCATGGAGACAGAAGAACGGCTAACTGCTAGATTCATTGGGGGATTGAGAATGAAGATCCAGGATATGATGAATATTTTCGATCCAAGATCTGTGGCAGAGGCACATCAGAAAGCGTTGGCTTGGGAGAAGCAGGGAAGGCATGGAGGTGGTGTGTTTACTAATTCCAACAATCCAGTGAAGGGTGCCAGTGGAAGTTCTAATGTTTCTAAACCTATCAGTAAACAAGTTGTGAATGAAGTTGCGGAGACGAAGGTCAACAACAGTTTCAAGTGTTACAATTGCCAGGAAGTGGGTCATAAGAGCAATGAATGTCCAAAGCCAAAGAAGCGAACTATGATTGCTAAAGCTGAAGGTGAGAATGTTGATGAAGGTTATTCTAGTCCAGTTGAGGAGGATGAACAGGATGTTGCGTCAGGAGATGAAGGATGTAATCTCAGGATGAGGAGATCTTGTTTAATACCGAAGCAAGTAGAAGAGGCTAGTTGGTTGAGGAGTAACATCTTTCAGTCAACGTGCACTATTTTGGGAAAGGTTTGTAAATTTGTGATTGACGCTGGAAGTTGTAACAATATTATTTCTACCGAAGCCGTGAGAAAGTTGAAGCTGAAAACGAAGAAGCATCCAAATCCTTACAAGTTAGCATGGTTGAGAAAAGGAGGAGAGGTGAAGGTGGACAGATGAGTTCGAGTTCCATTCTCCATTGGAAAGAAGTATAAAGATGAGATTTGGTGTGATGTTGTGGAGATGGATGTTTGTCACTTAACTTTGGGAAGAACGTGGCAGTATGATCGAGCAGTACAACATGACGGTCGGACCAATAGTTATAGTTTTATGTTTGAAGGTGTTAAGATCATTTTGGTTCCAAAGAAGAGACAACAAGAAGAAAGAAAGTCAGAAGAAATTGAGGGGCTGAAGACTTTGTTGACTTTGAAGGAATTCATCGAAGAAGTAGAGGAGAGTCCAGAGGTGTTTTTTTTGATTGGACGTGAAACGACTGAATCTATTGAAGTCCCAGAGGAAGTAAAACCGGTATTGGAAGAATTCAGAGATGTATTTCCTGAAGAGTTACCACCGTTGAGGGATATTCAACATCAGATAGATCTTGTGCCAGGGGCAGTATTACCACACAGGCCACATTACAGAATGAGTCCTAAGGAGCATGAGGAACTGAGGAGGCAGGTGGAGGAGTTGTTAGAACAGGGGCGTGTTCAGGAGAGCTTGAGTCCTTGTGCAGTGCCTACTTTATTGGTGCCTAAGAAGGATGGTTCGTGGAGGATGTGTACGGATAGTCGAGCTCTGAACAAGATCGCTGTGAGGTACAGATTTCCTATGCCAAGGTTTGATGATTTGATAGATCAGTTGAGTGGAGCTGTTGTGTTTTCCAAGATTGACTTGAAGAGTGGATACCATCAGATTCGTATTAAACCGGGTGATGAGTGGAAGACTGCTTTTAAAACCAGGGAAGGATTATACGAATGGTTGGTTATGCCGTTTGGTTTATCGAATGCACCAAGTACTTTTATGAGAGTAATGAACCAGATTTTCAGATCATACATTGGGAAGTTTGTAGTAGTTTACTTTGACAATATTTTGATCTACAGTGGGAGCATGGAAAAGCATGTCCAGCATTTGCGTGAAGTACTGTTGATACTACGTCAAGAGAAGTTCTATGCAGCAGCAAAGAAGTGCGTGTTTATGACGGACAGTGTTTTATTTCTGGGATATGTTCTATCGAAGGAAGGAATTCAAGTGGATGAAAGTAAAGTAGAAGCTGTCAGGAGTTGGCCACAGCCAAAGACAATTACTGAAGTGAGGAGTTTTCATGGATTGGTATCTTTCTATCGAAGGTTCATTCCACATTTTAGTAGTGTGATGGCACCTATAACCGATTGCATGAAGGGAAAGAAGTTTGAGTGGTCAGAGGAAGCGGGGGTTGCTTTTGAGAAGATCAAGACACTATTGACGACAGCACCAATTCTAGTTTTACCGGATTTTCAGTTGTTGTTTGAATTACATACTGATGCCTCGAAGGTTGGGATTGGAGGAGTTTTGAGCCAGAAAGGAAGACCAGTTGCTTATTTCAGTGAGAAGTTATCTGGAGCTAAGTTGAGATATAGCACTTATGATGTTGAGTTTTACGCAATTATTCAAGCAGTGAAGCATTGGAGACATTATCTGTTTCAGAAGGAGTTTGTTCTTTACACTGATCATGAAGCGTTGAAGCACTTACAAGGGCAGGATAATATTTCAGCAAGACATGCATCGTGGATTGCTTATCTGCAGCAATTTACGTTTGTTGTGAAACATAAGTCAGGAGTGACGAATCGTGTAGCTGATGCATTGAGCAGGAGGAATCATTTGTTGACGACAATGAAAGTTGAAGTGATGGGGTTTGACCTATTGCCAGAGTTGATTAAAGAAGATCCTCTTTATGAAATTGTTGAGAAAGTCAAGGATGGGAGTGCTGATGAGTTTGTATTGGTGGATGGTTTTCTGTTTAAAGGAAATCGTTTATGCGTACCGGATTGTAGTGTGAGAATGAAGATTATAAAGGAGCTACATGAAGAAGGTCATGTGGGTAGAGATCGTACTTTGCAGTTAATTTCTCAATCTTATTTTTGGCCGTCAATGAGGAAAGAGGTTGAAAAGTTTGTGCGTAGATGTCATGTTTGTCACGTTTCGAAAGGGACAGCTACAAATGCGGGATTGTATATGCCATTACCTGTTCCTATAAAACCATGGGTAGACATTAGCATGGATTTCGTGCTGGGTTTGCCGAGAACTCAAAGGGGGAATGGCTCTACATATGTTGTGGTGGATCGTTTCTCGAAGATGGTACATTTTATTGCTTGTAAGAAGACGGCGGATGCTGTTCATGTCGCACAGTTGTTCTTTAAAGAGATATATAGACTTCATGGTTTACCTAAATATATTGTTTAGGATAGAGATACTCGTTTTCTGAGCCATTTTTGGTTGAGTTTATGAAAGATGGTCGGAACGAAGCTGAATTTTAGTAGCGCTTACCATCCGCAAACAAATGGACAAACGAAGGTTGTGAACAGATCGTTGGGGAATTTATTGAGATGTTTGGTGAAAGATAATCTGAAAAGTTGGGATGTGAAGTTATGTCAAGAAGATTTTGCTCATAATCATGCGGTGAATCGTAGTACAGGTTATAGTCCGTTTCAGATTGTATATTCGAGTTTGCCAAGGGGACCGTTGGATTTAGCGGTAGTACCACAACCGAAATGGACGATTAAACGGGCTGTTGATTTTGTTGATGGGTTGACTGAATGTCATAAAATCGTTCAGGAGCGATTGGAGAAATCAAATGAGAAGTATAAAAGATCCGCAGATATGAAGCGAAGAAGTGTTGAGTTTAATGAAGGAGATTTGGTATATGCTGTGTTAACAAAGGATCGTTTTCCAGTGGGTGCTTATAACAAGTTGAAAGCCAGAAAAATTGGTCCTGTAGAAGTCGTGAAACGGATTAATGAAAATGCTTATAAGTTGAAGCTACCGGAAGATGTGTACACTTCTGACGTGTTCAATGTTAAACATCTCGTGCCATATTATGGGAATGAACAATCCGATGTGGAAGAATTTACAAATTCGAGGACGAATTTTTCTCAACTTGGGGAGGATGATACAGCTCAGGCCAGAGAAGGAAATATGCGACCAATAATTCTCCAAGGAATAAGTCGTACACGACTTAAGGAAGAGTTAAGTCGTCCCCGACTTAAGATGGAAGCTATAGGTCGTTTGACGAAGTCCACGAGATTAGGTCGCGGTTTTGGCAAAAGTTGTTCACGACCTAATGAAGAGGCTTTAAGTCGTTCACGACTTAACAGGGTGAAGGGTAACGAGCTAGAAAGGGGAGATGGCATCATGGAAGGCAAGGAAGGTCGCTTACGACTTAACAAGCAACGACTTAGTAGGGTTTCACGGGTTAACGACCTAATTCCTTCACATGCCGCTTCTTAAGTTGCAGAAAGTCCTAAGTCGCTACCGAGTTTGATGCAGTAAGTCGTCCAAGTTTCTTAAGTCGTAAGTCGTCTATGTATAAGTGTTGTGATGTGTTAAGTCGTGTCGTTTTAACCCGTTATGTCGTTGGGGCTTGATTAATTCGTGTGTGTTGTAATTTCTTTAAGTCATTGTAACGTGAGTCGTGAGTCGTGAGTCGTGTGTCGTGAGTCGTGTACGACTTAAGGCACCTGTTGTGGAATGCTATATATAGGGAGTGTGTTGTACATTTTGAGGGGATTTTGTTGAATAAAAAAAAATTGTTTGATTGCTGTGTGCTTTCATCTAAATTGGTAGTTGAGTGTGATCTCCTATCTCCACTTTCGGTTATTCGAGTGCGCTCGAATCAACGATCGTTGAAGCCAATTCACGGTATCAAGTGCGCTTGATCAACGTTTGAAGAATTGTAGATCTTCTTTCACGGTATCGTGCGCGATCAACGTGTCGAAGATAGCTAGAATTTGGTATATTTGTGATCAACGAATTTGGGCATTTCGGTATCTTCAATCCACCGTTTGCTACTTTCATCGATCTATATCGTTTTGTTGTTATCCGATGCGTCAATATTGCAAGAAGCACCACAATCAACAAGTACTCTTCTTACGAAAGCTGGCCCAATGCCAGCAGAAATAACCAAGGGATCTATTGTAGGGACTTCAACACCCATAGAATCCCTGACTCTAAATATAATGTCATCATTAAAAGTTTTCTGCTGCTTCAGAGGTGCAGCATCTTCCAACACGAAAACACTTTCCTCTGCTGGCGCATATTTCAATGCACGGGCGTACCGTTCCATTTCACCCCAGCTTTTGCCAGCTGGGTGAGGTCCTTCTGTAATCACATTAATAATGGGCCTCTCTGATTCATGATCTGCTGCCTTTTCACTTGAGCTAGGACGATGAGCAGGAGCCTGTTGTCCTTGAGTTGGCGAAGTTGGGCCATTCTTGTTCCTCCTTACATATTGCTGGAGCTTGTTTTCTTTCAATAGTTCCTCAATCAACTCCTTCAAGTGACGACACTCATTGTTATCATGCCCGGGTTGGTTGTGGAACCGGCAAAACCTTCCATTCTTCTCGGCTTTCTTATTAACCCTTTGCTTAGCTGGTGCGGGGAATTCGACTGTGTCTTTGTTTGCAAAGTAGATGTTTTTCGGGGTATCTGTCAGAAGGGTGAAGTTGAAGGGACGACTTTTCTTTGCATCTCCTTGCTTCCTCTGACCATCATTTCCCCTCTTCTGATTTCCAGATTCCTTCCTATTTGGAACAGCATTACTATTTCCAGCCACTATCGATACCACCTTAGCCGGTGCTTGGAGGCTTTCCAGGTGCATGAACTCATCGGCTTTCTTATAAAACTTGTCAAGCAAATTTGGCTCTTTCATTTTCAACCACCTCCCGAGCTCACTTGTCTTATCAATAGCCTTCATCATGTACATCAAAATCATTCTCGGCTCTGCGTTGTCTACTTCAGCCAGAGCTATAATGAAGCGATTCAAGAAAGCTAATGGATTCTCCAGAATTCTGCTCCAAGCTGGATAACGACATTATATCTTTCGCCTTCGAAGTGTACAATCTGAACTGTTCCTTAAACTTTCGAGTCAAATCAGAAAATTGGTCTATCGACCGGACCGGCAGTTTTGTGAACCAGAGTAGAGCAACTCCTTCTAGGTATACCGGAAAATATCGGCATTTGATCTCATCTGAAGCTCTGGCACCAGTCATGTGCCAATCATACTTGTACAGAAATTCATTAGGGTCACTTGTCCCCTTATAAGCCGGTATGGTAGGAGGAACAAACTTCCTAGGAAATTCTGCTTTCAAAATCCTTTCAGTGAATGGAGTCTTGCTCGGAGCGAATCCCCATTCTTTTTCGTCTTCCTCCCTTTGCATACTTTCCTTCATGATTTTTCGGACCATCCCTGAGAAATATTCCTCATCATTAAGGGGCTCAGCAGGATAGACATCGGCCATCTTCTTAGAAGTTTTCCTTGACAGGCGTTCACGGATGGTTGACTGTTGTCCCGATCCTCCAACTTGGGGAGGTGTGTCTTTAACCAAGCCAGCTGCCCTTTGAGGAACATCTCTTTCTTCCACATCATGAACATTATCAGCAAAGTTTGGTTCGTTATTCATCGGTTGACGGTTAGCCCCAAGCAAAGTGTTCAACCTTTCCAACATCAGATTGTTTTGGGCTTCCATCTGCTGATATAGCCTAGAAACCGCAGCATCCAATTCTGCTCGCGTTACTCCAACAGTTGGAGTTGTTTGACTTAAAGGAGGAGAAGTGGCAGTAGTCTCGCGAACATCGTCGGATCTAACAGACTTGTGCTTTCTTCCGGGGGCCATTATTTCTGATAAACTCCTGGTTTTTAGAGAGATTCTTTCTACAAATTTCTGCGAAGCTATGATGACAGTATCCTGGGTTCAATTCTCAATGAAAGCACCAAAAATGTTAACGTAAAAGTCAGACGCTAACACCCCGGTGCAAGTAAAGCAAGTGCAAAAGCACCACCCGTTGATACGGGAATCAGAAATAAGCAGGAAAATATCAGAAAAACAATAAAAGACACAGTTTTTATAGTGGTTCGGCTTATAGTCAAGCCTACGTCCACTCAATCTCTTTATTGCTGACTCAAGTACAACTTATACAACTTTCTTCAATTACAACACACTTTAGACTAGTAGATCAAATTTTGATGAAGAATAATCTTTCGAATCCATGTTAAATGATGTAGATTTTCTCTTGAAATTTGTCGTAGTGTCCTTGATGTTTGGAGTGCTTGAAGTGCTGTTTGAGAAAACGACAGAGTATCGGCGCTTCGAGAATGAGCCAAAAGGTCCCCCAAATGTTGGAGCTCACGCTGTATTTATAGGAGTTTCCTGGTCATAAGTCGTAGGTCGGAAGCTGTGACTTAAAGTAAGTCATGGGCCGAAGGTCGCGAACAAAAGTAGGTCGTAGGTCGGAGATAACGACTTAAGGTAGGTCGTAGACCACATGTGAGCGACCTAGCAGAGGGAAGCTTCGGCCCTTCCTGGTAACACTGGTCTCTTCTGGATGAAGTACTAGGTCGTGTACGACTTAGGGGAATGGTTGACAACCTTATAGCACTAAGATATCTGATGTAGCGACCTAAGCTGACTTGTTAACCCACTATGTCGCGTAGCCCATTAGGTCATTAGGTCGCTTGTGATTTTAGGTCGCTAGGTCGCGGACCTCTTAGGTCGGTAGGTCGCCGCTGTTAGGTCGCTAACTCGCTTCTTACTTTAGGTCGCTAAGCCGCCAGGTCTTTTAGGTCGCTGAGTCGTGGCTTCCTGTAAGTAGTTAGGTCGTCCACCTCTCTAAGTCGTTAGGTCGTCTCTTCCCGTAAGCCGCTTCATGTGTTAGGTCGCCTACAGCAGTTAAGTCGTCCCATACCTTAGGTCGTGAGGTTATTTCAAAACAAGGTTAACACACATATATAATTCATATAAAAATGTTTGTAAACAAAAAGGGAGACAACATCATATATGCATGTCAATTCAAGTCACATGAAAAATCAAAATCAACTTTATAATAAACCAAGTCAAGCTCTTATGAAATCAAATTTAATACATGTTATCACATCAGAACGTAATATGTCAAATCAGGGAAAAAGTAAGAAATGAAAAGAATATATATGAAATAAGTAGATAAGGTAGAGCCTGTACATGAATAAGGCCGCAGCCTTCTTGTACCCACATTCTCTCCATTATAAATACCTATGCCATCTCCACTTCACATTCTAACATTTCAAAACAAAGAATATATATATATATATATATATATATATATATATATAAGTTAGTAAAAGGAAAGCAGGTACTAAGCCAAGAAAACAAAGTCAGTGTTTCATCTTCTTCAAAGAAAGGTAAGTAAATACTAATCTTTGCTCACTGTAACCCGCATATGCATCTATATATTTTTGAATTTGTATGAACAAATGTATCTTTGTCAAGTGAACATGTATCAGTTGACATCTTTGTGGTGTACATGAGGATTTGGTCATGTTGAATACTAGTAACACACAGAAACCAGTTTAATTCCTATGTCCTTGTTCATTTGTTTTCAAAACCTGTTAACTTACAACTTCAAAAATCCAAAGCTCAAAATCTGTTAAGTATTAACCTATGATTTCAAAAACAATGTTGTTCGTTATAGAGTGAAGCTTAATTTAAAAATCGTTTCGTTAAAATTCTTCATGTATAGAGGAAGAATGAAGAGGGTTACAGTACGTATCTCGACTTTGAGAAAAATTCAAGTGTCAAATTTTAGCAAATGGATTATATATCTGAAATCATTATAGGAAACATTATTTTCAATGGTGGTTTGGTAATTTTTAAGATCGCAAGGAAGTAGGAACGGGAGTTGATCGGGTTTGGATGAAAAACCAAATTCAGGCGACGTCGTTGATTTCGACACGTGGGGTACGACATGGAGAGGGTTCAGAAAGTCGCATGTGAGGGAAAAATGATGCGGTAATTTCTAAAACCTGGGGAGGTCAGGCGAAGTAGGCATAGGGTTTAAGAGGGGTTCTTGGTTGTGGTCGATTTTGGGAGTAATAGCGGGATGAAGAGAAAGGGAGGAGTGTGCGCACCTAGGGGAAAGCGTAGCAGTGGCGGCGGCGAGTCGTTGGGAGGAGTTGGGTGGCCGATGGTGGTCGGGGTTGGCAAGGCGAGGCGATGATGCCGGGGTTGTTCATTCCAGAATTTTTTGGTTCAATGGTCTAAACTTCGAACGATGGCTTTTCATTGCGATTCCAGGTGATGATCGGGAACGCGGGGTCGAGGGTGACTGGGGTGGATGGTCGTCGACGAGTGTTTATGGCCGAGGAAATCTTGCATGTGCACATGTATGTGCACGCTATCTCTGAGCATAAGTGAAAGTAGGAAAAAATATAAAAGAAGGAGAAAAAGAATGGAAACTGGAAGGAGAGAAGAGGAAAGGAAAGTAGAGGAGAATTGGGCCGGGTTGGGACAGGAAAAAGAATAAAAGAAAAATAAGAAGAAAGAAAAGGAAAAAAGGAAAAAGGAAATAAGGGAAAGAGAAAAAATATGGAAGGAAAGAAAGAAAATGAAATAAAAAGAAAGAAAAAATAATAAAGGAAAGAAGAAAAAGTAATGAAATTTATACGATAACTTATGTTTCCTTCCTTTAACTAGAAATTTAATTTCATTTTAAATCCGTAATTTAAAATCCGGTGATATTTCACAATTTATTGGGAATTAATATTAATATTGTTATTAAACTTAAACTTATGAATAATTAATGGTATTTTATAATTTATTAACAAATTGTTTGGTTTGAATTAATTTGGATTCTAAAATAAATGGATATAGTTAATCAAGAGTAAATAAAGGCCTCATGTGTGAAATATTTTGACATCCGTTAGAGACCGTTAAATTGGTCAACGATCTATAGCATAGCTAAATTTATTGGAGATTTAATTCAATTATTCTTGTATGTGACATAAAGTGACCAATCGAATCAAAATAATTGGATTAAAACGATGATATGTTTTATTTGAAATAAACGGTTGTAACAAATTGTCATATTTGAATATTATTAATCTAGTTAGTAAATTGTTTATTTTGAACAATTTTCCCTTTGAATTTATTGTTTAGATTCGAAGAGACCGGGATCGGATATTAGCGTTATCCGGAGCCACTTCGATTTAGTAATTACTACAAATCTTTACGGGTTGATTATAGAGGCTAACAGTCTGGAACTGAATAAATTAAGTAAATCTGACTGTTTTTAAACAAGTAACTGTGCTTAGATATTAGTTAAATATCAATGGATTTTGTGACAAATGTTGGCTATAACAAGATAAAGACTCGTAGTGTTGTTCGAGTTACTTTGGTTCCAAGAAGGTTTATAACTTAAGTGTTTCAATTTAAATGGGTTTACTCACACTGGTTTCCAGCCTGACTCGGGTGTTGCTTTATTATAATGCTCGGGTCAGACTGAGTCTTACAGATTTTCAGGATAGGATGTTAGGAGCTCAGGAGATGAGCTGGATGGCAAGGACATATTGATTTGATTCCGTTGTGTATTTTGGGCTGTATAGACATTAGTTGAGAATAAGTTATTACAACTCTTCTGATTTGTTCTACTCCGATATCTTGTATGTATATTGACAGTTACAGCTTTTCTTGTATAAAATGATGTTATTTGTATATTATATTTTGTACCGCTGTGATTGTGAGATTCTATGCTGTTATTTTCTATTTCTTCTTCTACCTCCTTTTCTTTTTAACTCTAATAGCTTGGTATTTTCGGCACTCGATTACTCGGCACTCTATACAGCGAACGTGTTAGTGTCGATTTTCGGGGTCGAAAATTTATGGGTCGTTACATCTGTTCATTTAAAACCTTAAGGCGGACCCCATCATCAAAGACCTATTTCCAAAATGAGCTCCTCAATGGTACTATCATTATTATGGCTTTAGAAATATGAGAGACTGTACCAAAACCACTTAATACTTCCAAGTGGAAAATATGTAGAATCTGATCCTTTAAGACCTTAGTTAAGGTAGACCTCGTTATTTAAGATCTATTTCAGAAGCGTGCTCCTAAGTGGTACAATCTAGATATCATTGCTTGGAAACCTCATTAGACCACTTAATACTTCTTTTATAGGAAAGAGGTGAACCATACAGTCATTTAAGACCCCAATCCTAAAGCAAACCCTTCTCGAGATATCCACTATCACTCTTTAATTATAAATATGGAATTTCATTGGGTTACTTCTTTTGGTAGGGAGGTAGACCCTTCAACCACTTAAGACCTCAACACTAAAGTAAACCCTTTTTAGAGACATCCTCATTTATTTATTTGGAATCTCACTAGGTTACTTAATACATCCATTTAAGAGAGAGGCGGACCCTACAACCACTTATGACCTCAAACCAGAAGCAAACCTTATGGAGATAACCCTCACCGCACCTAAATCCAATTTTGGATCATTTAATACTTTCCAACTAAGAAAGCAGGGCCAATTTATCACGACGTCATGGGTCCTATGATTATAGATATCTCACATCAGTAGTAAGTGCACCAACTATTGGTAGCCTCAAAGTGAAGTGCAGTCTTCTGACTCTACGAACCTCGCATCACTAACCTGCTAAGTCCAATTAACCATTCTAAGTCTTTGCATATATTATCGTAGGTTGAAATTGACTTAGCTTACTAATTCCCTTTTTATTTAAGGTAATAAGATTTACCTTTAATATGTATCTACCCATAAATCATGCTCATAAATGCCAATTTATCAGTAAAATCGTAACGGACATTTCCTAAGATATTTATGTATGATTACTAATTTTAAATCAGCAACCTTTTATATCTATTTCATTTTTAGTAGTATCATTAATCCATTTACTCTATCAAATTATTGCAAATCCTATATTAATTACCATTTATTGGAGTTACAATCTTTTAAATTCCTTTTCCACTAACGCGAACATTAGGTGCAAGCATCGTTATTAGGTTTTTATATTACTATTATAAGTAGAGTAAATTATGTATAAATATCTACTTTTATCAAATGTATTCTAGTTATATATCTTCAATATTCTATTCCATGTTAGATTGTTGGAATCACATCTAAAAGATTATCCGCTCTAATTTCTATAAATTAGTCCAAACAAAATATTTAATTATAAAATATAAAAGATTACATTGTTTGAAAATTATAAGGAATAATCATTTCTTTTTATTGCTGAAATAGACAGTGTAATCTACAATGAATACATACTTTACACGTCTCTTTCTCTATTAATCTACATCTATTCCTTTTTAGATCAAACGCTATATTTTTCTTAAAAGTGAAAGAAATCGAACTAATTGGCAAATATTAAACGGATCTAAATTCCTACAATTCCAAATATAGAAAAGTTTATATTTCATTAAGAATAGGGTAATAATCCAAATTCATAAAATTATTATACAATGAATTTCAGATCTGGAATAAATTTTATCTAAATCAACATTCTATATTCAAACTTTTGGGACTGATATCTAGATCAGGTTTTAAACAATGATAAATTAATTCATAAACAAAAATATATAGTGATATTTACCATATTAAGATTATATTCAATTTATTGCCTACAACTCATATACAATTATCCAATTGGGCATAAAAATCAAATATAGGTTAATTTTCATATTATAACACTTTATAAAATTTCCCACTCACCTTTTAAAAGCGATCCAAATCTCTAAATCTGAAGTAGAATCTTTGATTCTTCTCCATATCCATTTTAATCCAAGAAATATGTATAAAATGGTATAAACATATATGAGAATTACAGATCTGAGAAAAGAGTTGGGTTTGGAAGAGAAAATAGATATATATATATATATATATAAGTATATAAATTACCTACAGTTGATCCACTTATCTTCTCCTTATTACTAGATTTATACTGTTCTCCGGTCTATATGAATATAGATAAAAAAATCTTACCTTTATATTTTAGAAAGGAAGTGGAGAAAAAGAAATGACAGAGCTTTGGTACTACCTCCATAAAAATATGAGAAGAGAAGGGAGGGCTAGGTCTTAATTTATACGTGCTTGACTCAAATAGAACCGTACGATTTAAAATATTAAATCAGGTCCATTGTGGCCTAGGTTAAATTTTCCCATTTAAAATGTTAAAATTTTTTGGTCATTACGTTCTTTCCGTCTTAAAATAATTTCATCCTAAAAATTCCCAATGAAAGAAAAATTCCCTTCCACCCTAAAATTTGAAAAGTTCCATGAGTTACATAAAATTTCGATAGCACCTCCTTTGCACGGCTAGGTTGGGAAAACAAATCACAACAACAATACAAGCCCATATCTAAAGACAACACAACAACAATATATACTTATGATATACTTTATAGACTATGTATGTCACAAAGCAAACATACCCGTTAAGCATAAATACGTACCATTTAGCTAGCAATCAAACTCTACTCATGAAACTAAAAGCAGCAAGCTAACATTTGCTTCCATATACATAATTTTGCTTAAATACCCCAAAAAGTGAGTTAGACATGAAAAATGATCCAATACAATAACTCATCCATCGTATATCATAAATCTAAGCCAGCTAAATACTATATAGCAATCATCTCGCATCAACATGCCATATCAAACCATGTAACATGCACTTTTAATGTAAGAAGCATAAAACATCTTTAAAGCCTGTACGGTGTACATGTCATCCGTACACAATATCAAATCCGGCACTCGCTCAATCATATAAGCTTCTTCTCGAAACTAGTATCGCTCATTCGACTTCCCTAGTGCGGACTCCAATTATGTTCCTTGATTAGAAACCTTCGTTCTTCTTGCTTAGGTATATACTATGATAGAAAACTTCAGAATCATATTAAAAATCTATATCAAACGTTCGCCATCAAGAATCGAGTGAAAAATCCTTGTTTGAATCGGTGTAAATCACCTCGAGATCATGTATTCGAATCTGGATCAAAAATAGTCATGCGAATAAAATGATTTATGTGCAGCTTAACGTATTTATCCCATTGGTTTCTTAACTACACTGATTTCTCTTTTCATTTTAAATCACATTTATTTTCTCAAAGATCATTTGTTATTTAATACTAGAATTTATTTATAAAGCACTTCAAAAAACACTATCATTATTTTATAAAGACTAATCTTCACTTATAAAACATTTCATTAAAAAAAATTCCATTTAAAACATGTATTAAATTACTACCTTGCCAATTCAAGGGTTACAAAAGCTCAACTTTTATATTTTCAAAAATACTTAGCTTTGAGTTATTAATTAATTCCGAAGTTTCCAACTATCCAATATCGTCAAAAATTCCATTTCATTGCAACAAATGAAAACTACCAAACAACGTCTTAATGAGATACACAAACTGAACTACCCTAATGCATATGATACATGCGTCCATAAATTACTTAACTGAGAACTTCTGAATTAAACATCCGAGTTTTATCTCAAGTTTATTTAAAGTAATAATAATACACATCTCACTTTTGTATATCAAATCATACTTTTGGTATTTTATCAAAATTTATTTTACCAACAAAACCCATACCAATTTTATGGTAGCATTCCCTTCGCACCGAAACTCGAAAATGAACACTGATGATGCTGTAGTAATACTAGTATAATTTTCTCTTTATGAACTTTGAGAAAAAAATTTCAAAACTCCAGGATTTAAGTTCTCAAATTGTCGGTTCAAATAATTTTTATTTATAAACCATATTTTAAAAATCATAGTTATACAAATTTACTTCCTTATATTAAATCATTTAACAAATGTTTACCTTTATTTAGATTATAATAAGCAATTTTTATTAAATTTAAATTTTAACCCAACATTATCACCGAACGCCTTCTAGTCAAATTATGAAATTTAATTCACAAATTGTTCATTTTCAAAGTTCCTATAATTGCTATCTACCTAAGGCATGCTGTGAAAAGGTAAAAGTGTTTATAAACTAGTCAAGCATAATTTAAAAATCAACAAACAATTGTCAATGCTCATAAATTGACCAAGCACGACTAACTAAACGGTAAGTGATGATAATTGAATATTATCATTTCCTATTTAAAACACATCATAAATACTATATCACTTTTGGAAAATTATTCTTTTATATAAAAAATATAATCATAGTAAAATTATTTCATTTACCAATTTCAAAAAAATAATACTATGTCAGTTTGCCTTGTCCAAGTGTTTAGAAATCCTTATCGATATCGTGGCATCCCACGTACCAACCACAAATTCATAAACCACTCAACAGACCAATTAACACAATATAAAACATTTTTATAGCACTAACAAACACAAACTCTCGTACATATACATAAAACTCATTCTAGGGTGTTATTAACCCAATCTCTAATAAGTCTACCCTACAAAGGCCTAGGTGTTCGCTCAATATAAGCTTTGATGCTACGTTGAATGATCAAAGTCCACCCCAACAGGTGGTGACTACACATGGTAACCTTGAATCTAATTTTACAATCAGCTTCTCGATCCATAACCAATCCATAAAGGGACTTGTAGAGGTAAGAGTCTAAGTTTCATCACACTTCATAGAGTGAGAACACCCAATCATGCATGAACCTCACCAACCAGCTCCGATACAAAATGTGACATTCAGCCTTATGGGCTCTCAAATTTCAATACTAACACATCCACGGTATTCAGGTGTCGAACATCTAAGTGTGAGATAGGCAGAACGTTGAGGTGAAAGAAAAGAAAAGACAGAATAGAATCTCATATCGTGATCATAACAACCTATCATCAACTTGGACAGATCTTTACAAAAAGAAATTATCATACATACATCAATTAGAGTAAACTAACCTATCATCAGCTTGGATAGTTATAACACCCTATCCTTAAAATGCGGATAAATACACAACAACAAATGTAGTAAGAATAAAAGATATATGAATACATCTTAGAGGCATCCAGCTCGTCTCCTGATGGTCCAAAGCATCCGTAACTAAATCTTGAAATATGCTCAGGCTGAATCGAGCATTATAACAAAATAACCCTAGATCATTCTAGTAAACTAATGTGAGAAACGCAAATCATATGGATTTTTAATGTTATAAAACCTTTCAAAAATAAAGGTATCTTGTAAGACCACGCTGCACATAAACGTGGATGAGTTTTTACTTTATGATAACCAAACATTTTTATTAGAAAATTCAGTGACATTATAATAGTATCTAGGGTTTAAACCAAATATATAACATATCTAGAATGATTATCTATAACTACATTTAACAATACAATGTTCTACAACTAAAATCGTAGGGCATGTATTGGAAAATTGATTCTCACAATGACAAGGTAAGGGACTACCTTCCATACAGTACACCTATAGATAAAATATACCGAGGCTACAAACATTGCACCTCTACAAAAACACAGAACTAGCCTACCCCTTTCTGGATAGTACCAAATATGATCAACACCGTGGCAATCAACTTAACAAACCATTTCCATGGCCACAAGCATATATAATCCGTAAATCAATCTACACATAAGTGATGGCCATGCCCTAATAGTAGAGAAACACATAGAACTGCTGCATCTATCATGTTTTAGTCATTTCCATGTGTAAGGCTTGAGTTTACACTGTACCTTTTAGTAAATCCCACTTGAAATGCTAACACTGTCGTGCAGGCAACAATGCAATGTCAACATTCACCCATACAAGTGGTTCTAGGACTGAACAAATCGAAGGCACTACTTCTGCCACATTCATTTTGAATCACCCTTAGGATTAGTAGCAAGTAGCCCTTGCACTACAAAGAACTCGATCTTCGATTCCATCATCTTATCTTTGACTGTTTATTTCCTAAAGAACCGATGAGATCTTCGCTCATTTATTTTGGAAGGTACTACTAACGGTTAAGAGGTGATCTATGCTCTTATCTTTGACTATTTATTTCCTAAAGAACCAAGGTTGAGTTTATCGAAAACTATAGAATGTTGTTTCAAAGAGGCCGGGATCGGATATGTTATCCAAAAACCACTTTGACCTAACTAAAGAGTTTCTGAGTGAAGACATCTTAAAGACGATGGAATTAAAGACGAAGCTCTTTGATGTGCATGGGCCGCTTGCTACTATCTTGAAGGTGATTCCAAAGTGGATGTAGTAGTAGTGCCTTCGGCTTGCCCATCTCCAGGTAAACTTGTATGGATGAATGCTGGCATTGCATTGTTGCTATGCGGGCGGTGTTAGCATTCCAAGTGGGAAGTGCTGCATGAAAGGTAAAATGTAGCATCAAGCCTCATCAACTAGGAATGGCTAAAACAAAGGAGATGCAACAGGGCTAGGTGGGTTTCTCCCATTAGAGTATGATCATCCCTATCTAGAGTCGATATTATCTCTTATTTGCATCCTATGGGGCCCATGAACTAATGGATGATCATATTCAGTGTTATCCAGCAAGGGGTAGATTGGTACTGTGTAGATAGGGGATTCCAGTGAGGTCCTCCGTATTATTTTATCTAGAGATGCACAATGACGGACAATACCTTAATAGCCTAGTCATTGTATGGAATCCTTTCTCCTATAAGACATCGTATTAAATTAGTTATGTCCAACTATGTTGAAACGTGAGATGCAAGCATTTCAACTATATTAATATTTTACTATGACCTTTAGACATTATTATATTATCAATGGATATTCTATGGAAAGTGGTTTTGGTTATTGTAAAGTAAAAACCCATCCGTGTTTGTGTGCGGCGTGCTCTTATGAGATACCTTTATTTGAAATGATAAACATTAAATTCCATTTGAGGTATGTCTTCTCAAGCTGGTTTACTAGAGTGATTGGGGCATTCTTCCCTTTCAACACTCGGGTTAGACTGGAAATATTTACACATCGCTTTAGATGCGTTAGTGCTTAGGAGATGAGCTAGAGACCAAAGATGTGTCAATGTATTTCTTTTTGTTGCTATGTTGTTTGTTGGTTGTATTTATCTGCAATTGTAAAAAAGGCTATTGTAATCGTTTAAGCTGAAATAGGTTAGTGTACTCTGATTCATGTGTGTATATTACAATTTTTTTCTTTGTATAAAGATTTGTTGTATATTATAGATTATTCGTTTGCTGTGAGATTCTGTTTTGTTTTGTTTCTTCTTTCTGTTTCTTTATTTCACCCATAACGATTGGGTTTTCGGCATTCGATTGCTCTATTTGCAACACAATGGACGCATTAATGTCGAAAATCTCATTTGTTATAGGTTTTTCTGTGTACTGCCTAGTCAAAAGGCTAAATAACAATGTATTTTATGGCAAACAATGATTTTTTTTGAATTTTGCAAAATAAAATAATCTTAATATTTTGTTGTTGATTTGTGATTGTGTCATATTTTGGTGCATAATTGCATTTTTATTTCTGTCATTCGCAGTTCGTACATGAATGGGATATTATGCAGTGGAATACCAAAAAATCTTCTTTCCAAACTTTTAAAACAAATCAAAATTCAAAATATTTTAAACATGATTTGATTCTGATATGACATGTAGTTTGAAAATTTTATTTAACTTGTAAATGAAGTAAGAAGTTGATTTTTTTATTATAAATGAACCAACTTCAACTTGTTCTCCCCTTCTTTACTTTTTAGCATCCCCATTTCTTTCTTTTCCCTCCTCTTCTTTTATTCATCATTTCTAGTAAACTAAAAAAATGGTCTTTCTAAATTAACCATCTAGATATTTACGAAAATTATAAAACAAGGATCTTTAAACTCGTTAGGCATTGATCTACAATTCTATATCTGTTTTTAGAGTGTGGTTGTAGTTTTTGATGCTTGATGGTTTGTGGAGCTAGGGTTTTATTTCTTGGAGGATATAGGTGATGGTTGGTCAAGGCATTTATGGCAACATATTTTTCTTGTGAAGAAGCTTTGATTTGCAAAGTTTGGGTTGGAGCGGCATGGTGTAATGAAAAGTGATATTTTACTATAGTCAGTTGGGGCTTCAGGTTGCCTCTTGTATGGCTTTATCGAGCTTTCATTGGTTGAGCGCATCACGGAGAAAGATAGAGAAGACAAAGTCATTATAGGTGATGCGGCATCAAATTGTGGAGTGATGCTCAAGTGGAAGCGTGCATGCATAGGTAGGAAAGTGCACAGTTCGTATACAGGCATAATTAAGGAATTTGAGGAAGAAGTTAATTTGGGTGATTAAAAATTAATTAATTGTTAAGTGAATTTATTATATTATTTAATTCCAAAAATTATAAATTCAATAACTATCTTATACAAGGTCGGATTTGGATGTGAACTTTTATGTTGGACTCATATCGACATTATCTATACGTTGAAACTGTTTCGTTGGATTTAGAAATAGTGGAAATTTGATCTACAATCGAATGTCGTTCGATTTTAGTTCAAAGTGGAATGCAAAAGCGTCAACTGGAATTTCGATTAGTTAATTCTCCATTAAATAGATTGTATGATATTTATGTTATTATAGCTTATTTTTTAATGCTTAGATGGCAGTTGATAGTTTTAATGAAGTATAAATTAATAATAATAAAATTATAGTAATTTAATTAATTATGTTCAACTAACTTTGTTTATGATATTCTTTAGCAGAATAAAACACTATTCTGCTAAAATTAAATTGCATAGATTATTTTGGACATCTGTCGAGCAGAATAAATCACTATTCTATGCTTGCAAAGTAAAAAAGATTAATTTTGAAGTTAATTAATACGTGGATTAATTAGTAAATCATTTGTTAACTATTGATGCAAAATTGTTTAAAATAATATGTTTGGTATTTTTGATTGATCCCGCTTAATAATGGATGGCATAAATAACCATTTTGTTGCGTGGGACAAAAGAAAAGAAGTCAGAGTGTTTTCGTAGCGAATAGGTCACTACGGGACACTTCGAAGTGCATCTATATGAAAATTACAGGGAACATTTATAGAGCCCTATGGAGTTTCTCACCAATAATGATTTATTTATATTCTTATAATGCTTATATTGATGATTGGTTTAAATATCTTTGACATACTATTGAATTATGTAAGTGATGTTATAGTGATTTTCGTTATACCGTCACTTATGAAATGTCATCTCCTTAAACCTTGTGTGTGTTGAACTTGTGCTTGTATTTTTATAAAATAAATGTTTGGTCATGTTTTTGAAATTTGAAAGCTATTTAAACTATATTTTCAAATATTTGAGAACTTTGAAAATAAAGGTTATATATTGATTAGAATTTATAAAAGAAGTTATACATTTGATTTATTGTATTTCGGGGTTAATAATGTTATGTTAAATTTATAAAAAGATTATAAATTTGATTAATAATCTTTCAGGGTAATTAACGTTGTTTTAAATTCATATATAGATTATAAATTTGATTATTATCTTTCGGGGTAATTAATATTGTTTTAAATTTAAGAAAATATTACAATTATGATTAATTATCTTTCGCTATAATTAATGTTGATTTAAATTTATAAAATATATTATAAATTTGACTTATTTTCCTTTCAGGGTAATTAATGTTGATTTGAAATTTATAAAAAGGATTTTAAATCGGATCAGTATAAAAGAGTTATATCAATTATCTTTCAGGATGATTAACATTGTTTTAATTTAAAAAGACATTTTAAATTAATTTATTATCTTTCGGGATAATAAGTGTTGATTAAAAAATTATAAACAATAGTTTATAAGTGAAACTCCTTTAAAAGAAAAGTTTTAAAAATAAAGCTAAGTGTAAAAATTTTTGAGTTTATAGTAAACAATGTTAAAGTGACATTTGTTTTGACCCTTCTTTTTAAAACACTAGAAATATAATTTGCCCTTTTAAAATAATATTTTTAAAGAGCATTTTTACAGTATTTTACAAATATTTGTGATGTAAGAATAAAGCAGAAGTAAGAATCGAATGGTTTAAAAGCTTGGTTTGGTTATTTGTAACAGCCCAATTTTTTTGAGCTGGATTAAATAAATAAATAATGATTTTATTTAAAAATTAGTATGAGAAGCTTTCCTTCTTATTTCAATTGCCTATATGTTCTTTGACTACATGAAATCAAAGAAAAACGATAGAAACCCAATTCCACTTGACCCCCGAAAGCAAATTAGTAAATTTAAAATGGACATCAATTGCTAGAAAATCCAAGAAAAACAAAGTAAGTTTTTCTAGCTCTAATTCACCCTTTTGTCTAATTGATTTTAGTCATGATGTGTTTTGATCTTTATTTCTTCTTCTTTTGGTTAAGTAAAAATATAAGGTTTGCTGTACAACTAAAAGTAGTGAACAAATTGAAGTTTAGCAAGCCATTGCAAGGGAGAGAAGGTGAGTTAAAACTTCACGAGACCTATCTCTAAATATTCTTATTTCTTGCTTGTGATTTTATGATGAAATGATTTATTTGGATGCTTGGTTGCTTGAGATTGCAAGTTCTTATTTGAGGAATTCATTGCTAATTAAATTATGGTTTTTAAATTCATTTCCTAAATTAATTATAGTTACTATTTTGTAATATCTTTTCCATTTTTCATTAGAATTTGATCATTTTTAATGTTCTAGAAAGATTATATCATGTGTGTCAACTTTCAGGTTGAACACTTTTAAAAATTCTAATCATAGATTGATCAAAAACCTATTGCAAACTTACAACCCTGCTTTGTAAAATTTGCAATTTATGAGCTAAGTGTTGTTGGTAATTTGAACATATCTTTCTCATTTCTTGTCAGAATTTGGTGATTTTTAATGTTCTCGAAAGCTTAGACTATGTTCTATAAGTTTTATGTTTTGAGTTTGTAAAATTCTGCAATGGCCTAAAATTACAGTCATTTGAATTTAGAATATTTAACTGAATTTAAATATTGAAAATTTAATCTTTTATGTCAAACAATTTAAATTTTTTATGATGGTTATTTGAATTTATGGAATTGTTTAAACAATTGAATCTTTGAAGTTAATGTGGATTAAAATGGTTTCGAAAGTTGATTTAAAATTCTATTTGAATAAGAATGAAGATAGTAAGCTTTTAATTTAGATTTAAAAGCGATTAATTTGTTTTCAAAATAATTCTTCTAAATTAACGTGCAAAAATAGCCTTTCGGTGCACTGTCTTAGATTTTGACGAAACTAGTTCCATGGGATCCATAATGGTATATTGTTATATGATAGTGAATTTCGTGATGGTAGGACGTATCATTTGAGCGTGCGAAAAATCGAAACGCGTAGAGATTTAATTTAGAAATTATATAATAATTGGGTTTGAGAAGCTATCTTATGTATATGATTGAATTAAGTCTTGAGAGTAGTTCCACTGTGTTTAGAATTGGGGTATAACATATAGGACGCTAGGCAGAACACTTCATTTAGAGTTTGGGATTTTCGAAAGTTTAAAATTTTTGATATTTTTAAACTTAAAATAATATGTGCCTACTTTCTTAGCCATATGTATTCACTTAGGACGTACTCATGCCCCTACGTTTTACATCCAACCCATTCCTTTCCCCGTTTATACCTACTCTTCCTCCCCTCTAAAATCATTATGTAAATGGAAAAACAAGAAAAACATATAAATCCTTCTCTTCTAAATTCAATAGTAAATCAAATAAAAACAAAAAAATAAAAATAAACTTAGATCTATGAGCATATAGGGTTAAGGCCTTCATTGGGTAGGAGTTTGGTTAGATTCTGTAGAGTTTTAGGATGAGCGATAATTTATAGTAAAGTTTGATAAGTCGGGGCTTCGATTTTCATGGGTTTAAAGGCGGGTGGGTGATAATGGAGTTCGAATTCAGGTTCGTAAGGTGAAATAGTGCGTGGGGTCGAAGTTCAGGAGGTTGCAATGCCTCGTGGTGGATTGTGTCGTCATGTGGCAATAGGCTGAGGAGTAGTTGTCGCGGCGAATAAGTGGGACTCGGGTGGAAGGGGATGGGTAGGTAGTGTTGCTCGTGGGGAGGAGAGTCGTTTGCAGATGATAGCAGTGATTTTCATCGATAGACAAGATGGAGAGAGGCTAAAGGAAGTCATGACTATGGTGGGAAAGCAACATGAAGGGAGATTTGTTTAAACATGGAAGAAAGATAAGAATGTAGTTAATTGATAATTTAAGTAATAACTGAAATTTATTCATATTTAAATCCTGTTAACTTATAAATTTAATAACTTATCCATACGAGGTCCAATCAAGACGTGGATTTTTTGTTGCGCTCGTGATGACATACGTAAGCTTCAGATGAAACTGGCTTAGACAAAATTGGGGACAGTTAAAATTTGGGCTAAAACCATACATCATTCGATTTTAGTTTCAAACCAGAACGCCTTGGCAACAACATAAATTTTGGTGAGTTAATCTTACCTTTTTGGTCACAAGAAATATTATATAGTCAATAAAATCATTGAATAAGTGTGTGGATATTTATTGTTGATGTTATTAACCATTTGGATGATTTACTATTTAATTAGTTGGTTTGGACATATTCCTGCCCTTGGAGCGTATGAGATCCTATATATTCCCATGTAAGAGCGGATGACCTTTGCATATGGTATCACCTCGAAACGGTTGATTTATAGTATTGATTATATACTGTATGTGATGTAGAGGGATAGGTTGGAGAGATTCAAAAATATTCTTCACATTGTTGATTTTATTTGTCATATAATTTGATATACGATGTGATGGATACTATAGTTGATGACATGGATATAAATTTGCTTATTTAGTACTTTATTAGCATTAGGCCTTATTTTGGCATTTTAAAATATTATAAACTGATAATTTGATTTAAAAAGGGATATCAAAGTGATTTTGAAAATTATATATGTTTTAATAATTTTCTTGAATTAATTAAAGAATAAATGTATCTTAAATAAAAATTTTGATTTTTGGACATTATAAATTAATAGTTTTATAAAATATTTTTAATTAGAGATTTCTGAACTGTAAAATAAAGATTTTTTTTAATCGTATAATAAGTCCATCTTTAGTAAAGGGATATGGTTTTAAAGAAAAATATAAATATTTTGATATAAATAATTATTTTCCATTTTATATAAATATATATATATATATATACATATATTAAAGATCATTTTCAAATGTGATATTTATAAGTGTGATAAATTTTAAAAGTGATATTTTACAAATGAGGTGAAGATTTGTAAAATCATATTTTGTTAAAAAGTATGAATTTATAAATGGTGTTTATAAATTAAAGAAAACTATCATTATTTAATAAATTGGTGAAATAAATTAAACATTGGATTTATTATAAGATGTGCAATGATATTTTAGAAAATAGTCGACTTTATTTTAGAAATGGAAGGTTAAGGTAAATTGGGAATGTTAAATGATATTTCATAAATTGAAAAGAATTTATAAAAGGAATTTATCCATATGCGACAACTTTAAAAAAATGGTGATTAATGGTTTTAAATTGGATTTATAAATAAAGGAGATTTATAAAAGAAATATAGTTTATAACGACTCGGAATTTCACTACTTTGATTTGCGAAATTTAATTAATTTTAGATATTCAAATAATAGGTTTTATAATGAAAATAAAACTCTTTTAATTAATAATTAAAGATGGTGAAATCATTTTTAGATTTTGTGATGCCCCACCTCTATACCCACGCTAGCCAAGGACACTACGGTGTAATGCCGTTAACTAGCACGGAGAATAAGGCTGTTGAGGAGCGACCATCTGTATAATTGCTGTGCGAGTACCGATATGCCAGATAAAATATAACTTGCATTCTTTTCAAGAGGAAATCCAACATACCGACACAAACTCAAAGCTACTACACAGTGGCTATAATGTCTTCGGAAACAAATATAGAAATAAACATAACACAAATCAGTCATAGATAATTCATATCACAAAGGCGGAAATAGATATGAATATATATAACACATAAAAGTGTTCATCAGAGTAGTGGTCAAACAAGAACCACAATATCACAAAAGAATGGTTACAAGAGCTAGACAAAAGAATATGTATACATCTAGGAGTCTATATCTCAAAGGTATACAACAAAAACTACTAATCTAAGTAGTTGGCCAAAAGTCAGGACGATAATCCTAGAAGTGAAGTCAAGAAGAAGCACCTGTAACATCACGGTCTGACCTGAGTATTATTTAATAAGAAAATAAAAAACAGATCAGTCTAGCTATAAATATCAGATGAAATGATATAGAATAAGAGATACGACTAAACGTGTAATAATCACAATGCCAAGCTGTGATAAATAAGTAATTGAAAATCAACAGGAGATCAATCAATATCACAAAAATCCTCTCAAAGATCAAAAGGAATGTCATACTCCTTATTTCATTCACCAAGCCACAATTATTGACAACATATAAATGCCAATCATAAAATTGATGAAACACAAATTCCAGAAATCATCAATAGAAATCCAAAAATCACAAAAAGGGGGAGGCCTATCACAAAACGAGAGCATGAAAACTCACCAACACGTGTATCACAAACGGGACGCTATCCCATGGTCTCTAACCATAGAGCCGGTCCAACGACGTAGTACAATATAGGTAAGGCCCGAGGAACCTGAAACTCGAATAGATCGGAACATCGACGTAGTACAACGATACGTCCAATGAACCGAACTCCATAAAAGAATATGGTTCGCTAGCCCACAAGAATTGAGTCGAAACTCCAAATATAAATAGGTCGTTAGCCTATAATAAAAATGAGATGAAACTCAATAAAACGAGGTACTGTCCCCTACGTGGATAAAGGAACATAGCATATTGCTAGTCATAATCACAAAAATGATCATCATCGATCATCAAGAAGTGTCAATTACACTAAGCTAGTAAATATATGAGCTTAGCTTCATGTCCCATAACCACTAGCTTAACTTAAATATTTACGAACAAATTGTAGATCTCCACTAGAAAATTGTCACAAGAGATTCAATCGAACAAGTCCAAGAATTAACGAACGAAGTAAACGCAAGCGTTTCATACCACTCATTTTACTAAGCCATTTAGTTAGATTTGTCATACGAGTGAGGAAAAGGTTTGTATATACTAATAGATTGCAAAACAGTTTGAGAAAACGAGCTTTATAAATAAAATAGTGTTGAAATCATTTGGAGGAAAGGGTTTTGATATTTACTACTAGTATTAAAACCTTTATATTTTTAAAGTGACAAATCACAAAAATGATTGTAAAACAGTCAATCGCCGAAATTCACATTCGAAAACGTGAATAAAATCCAAAGAAATCGATATCAAATCCATCAAAATGGATATTTCGAAAATTCCCAAAGAAAATGTCATCAAAGTCGATAATAAATGATAACAACAAAAGAGAAACAACACGAATCGATTAAAGTTGGAAATTCAACAAAATAGGCAATATAGGCAAAATTGGCAAATAGGAGCAGGTTAGTCAACCGGACTCGCTGAGTCAGTTGACTGGACCAAAGATGGAAGTGCTCGGGTAGCAGGTCGGTCGACCGGACCTTGAGCTCGGTCGGCCGGAGCCTGTAACCTGCACTACCAAAATAGAGGCAGGAAATGCTCGGGTAGCAGGTCGGTCGGCCGGCTACAGAGCTCGGTCGGCCGGAGCCTATTGCCAGCACTCCCATGCCTATCTAATGAATGCCAATCCCTTCCGAATTGCAATCGGTCGAGCAACGGCACTAAGGATTTACGCCATCGACTACCCCGCCATATAAGCTCTTCGATTCATCACCAAAAACATGATCAAAACATCAAAGTTATGATTTTTAAAGAATTGAACTCAAAACACTAAAATTTGGAATATTCACAAAATCAATCCAAACCAAAAGCAATTGCACAAGAATAAGTGTTAGGAATTCATACCTAACAATCGAAGATAATTATAAGCATAGATGTGAGATAAAAATCTCACATTTTCACAAAAACAATGAAGAAGAAGCTTGAAAGCAAAGGGAGAATCAACCACTCTTCAACACAACCCAAATGAGCTTGAATCTATGCTCAAAAGAAGAACGTTCCTAAAGTTAGGTTTAGGAATTTCTGAAATTGATAAAAGAATGAGTTGGAGAAGAAGAAGAGAGGCTTACCTGTTAGGAACTGAGTTGATGATGTTTTGATGACAACAACCTTATATAGTTATTATACTTTACTTTATAAAATATATACTAACATTTCCATATAGATATATATATATATATATATATGTATGTATATAGGAAGTATATGCAGGTATCATCGAAGACTGATCAGTATAAAGACTCAAGCATCAAGATGAAGATTAGAGATTCAAGATTCAATACTCTAGAGAATCAAGATTTGAAGATCTCAAGATAAGTGCCTAGCATTTTGTTAAAACTTCATAATAGCACTCTCATCTTTCTTCCAATTTTCTTTTGGGATGGAACCAAATTTCTATCGAAACCAGTGGCTTACAAACCCACGACAAGTAGCTTACAAACCTACGACAAGTGGCTTACAAACCCACGAAAATCAAAATCATTTAAACTACTTTGTACAAGTTCCCGAGTCCTATGGAGGAGCTCTGTAGGAAGGTTCTTGCAATTTCAGTTTGAATAGATTTTTCAAAATGTTTTTAGTTCTGTTTTCAAAATGTTTTAGCTTTCAAAATCTTGTTTTCAAAAATATTTTCAAACTTTGTTTTAGCCTTAAAATATTCCTCTATTCTGATTTTAAAAACTTCTATTTTTAAAAACATCAAAACTTATTCTGATTTTAAATATTACTTATATAATTGACGGTTTATATCAATTATATATATATATTTAAAATAATGTTTTATATTCATTCTCTATCTCAAAATATTGTTTAAACACTTTACTTTGCTTCAGAGAAATTTCAACTTGTTTTAATTTCAATTGTCTTTACAAAACAACATCTCTGTAATTTTGAACTAAGGGATGTCGACATAAGGGGATACCCCATGTCGACATGGTGACAGTTGGATTCAAAATTCAATTTTCAAAAGAAGTGTCCATTCGTTCGAAAACCTTTCGCCAATGGTTATGACTGTTGTGCATCTATATAAAGGCTTCCAAAACGAATTTTTTTTAACAACTACTTTCTTATTTTCTTCACTCTTTCTTCTCCACTATTCCATATCCATAAAACTTCATATTTTCAAGATCGCGCCATTATTCTGCCAAATTCTCAATAGGAAATCATTTAGATACTCTCTCTATTTGATTCTCCATTATTCTACTAAAGACCAAAGTGTTATTCAGAGTTATAGGATTAATTTGTATTCAAAAAGTCCATAGAGTCTATCCATTCAAAAGGATTGTTATTAAGAAGTATTAGGGTGATCTTGGGTCCCGTAAATCAAGAGAGTTTACCCCAGACTCGGAGATAGGAGGGTTCCTCAAGGCCTTAGAAATTGAGGGTTGTAATTTGGATATTGGCTTATAAAAATCTGTACAAGGATATTGCCTTAGTGCAGGACTGGTTGTAGGAGGATTCCGAACCAGTATAAAATCCGGTGTGTTCTTTCCTTTTACTTGCTTTACTTTACTATTTGCATTTGTTATATGTTCTGTGATCATTCTGTGTTAGAATTCTGTTGAAAGTTTTAATTTAGTCATATAGTTCATATATTCTTTAAAACACTATTCACCCCCCTGTAACATCCCCAAAATTATCAATCAAAATAAATAATATATTTGAACTCTTGGGGTTTGATTTGAGAATAAATTTGAAAAAAAAATCTAAAACAAATAAAATAAGTGAAAATATATGAAATAAATTGCTAATTTATTTTGGGTTTAAAATATTGAGATGATAAATGTTTTCAAAAGTCATTTGGATTTAGAATGTTTATATTTCAAGTTTAAGATTTAAGTTTGAATTTAAATTTGGAATAAATGTTTTAAAATGAAGTAGCATTGAAAATCATTGAGAAGTAAAGTACACAATGGTCAAGACAATTTTTCTTTTAAACATTGTACGTATGCATATATACATACAAATGAATAAATATATATATGTTGGTTTATAAAAGTATGTATATAATATAGGAAATAAAATCTATAAAATATCTTTTTCTTTGTTACATCAAAAGCTGAAAACTTACATTCACAATAAAACTTAATAATTAACAAAATCTATGTTTTAAGATCTTTTCTTACAAATGGCACAAGATATCAATTCCTTAATAAAATAATCAATAAAAAATTCAGAAAACCTCTTCACCTTCTAAAAGTCGAAATTTTTAAATCCCCAACACCTGATACTCAGTAATCAAAAGATATTTGCAAGAGTTACTTCAAACATTCAAAGAAAAAAAAAGAAAGTTCAAAAGAAAACAAACTGTCTTCTTCAATTCAAAGAAATAAAACTGAAGTGTTTTAAACTATAGTGATATGTTAATCTTCAGGTAAGTTTGTTTTAAACTTTATTGTTCATGAAAATTATGATTTTTTTTTAAAAAAAAATCTAGTTTCAAAAGACCAATTCAAAACTTAAACTGCAGGTTAGCTTGAAAGGAGGAAAGCTTCAAGTTGGCTTATGCAGTGATTTCTGGAAATAAATTTTAAAGGCAAGTAACTTTCCTTTTTAAAGTTGAATTTGAAGTTATAATCTATAATGAAGCAAGGATTAATACAATAACATCAAATTATTTGCAGGAGGGGTCAAGGATTAAAAGCTACTTTTCTTTTGGTTTCTAAGTTCCTGTTTTCAGAGTTGCAGAGAAAAGAAGCTTCTCTGTTAATCCAAACTGTAAGTAATCTAGAGTTTTTTGTTATTAATAATTAAAATAAATGAAAGCAACATGGGGTTTAATACAACAATGTCTAATTTTATTGCAGGAAGAGTAAGGTTTAATCTTTTTGGTTTCAAGTTTAAGAAAAAAAAAGGGGGGTGTCTTCTCTGCTAAGAATCCCAACTGTAAGTAAAATAGAAACTATTGTAAGTAATGAATAAGTATATGAACATAGCAAACATTAATCACGGATCTGTAACTATAAATTTTCAGATCTAAAACCCCAAGAAAATTAGAGTAGAAAAGAAGGAAAATTTGCCAAGTCTCATCTCTGTTTGGAACTGTCAACAACTTCTGGAAACAAGTGAGTAAACTTTGTTTTCTCAATCTTTTTTATTGCTGTGTGTATGCTTGGGTGATATAGGAGAATTAAACTTGTTTGCATGCAAGATTTTTGGTATATGATGGTAGTTGACTGTGCATGTTGATGTTTCAAAATACTAATTCCTGTCAAACTTCAGGGAAGCAAAATCATTTTTAAGTATCAGCTTCTACAAAGTAAACTATACCAAAGTTTTAAATCTCTCTCTCCCCCTCTCTACTTCTGGAAATGATTTTAAACAAGCTAAAAATAAAAATAAAATTATGGTTTAACTCTATACTGTGTGTCAGCAATAAATTAAAGCATATAGCTTTCTGTCTATGTAACTCTTTCTTCCAGGAAACTGTAAACTCAATTTCATGTAGCTTTCTGTTTACAAGAATAAAGCATATCAAAATCAAAACCAATCTCTCTCTTCTTTATTATTCCTTCTGAAATAGATTTATAACAAGTTGAAATTGTGTTTGAGCTTCCACCATGTTTCAGAAAACTAATTAAAACAGGTTTTAACTTCACTGGAAAAGGTAAATACAGTCACAACCCAAAATAGATGAAAATTCGAACCTCATGGATTTGAATTTCAGTAACACCATTTGAATCACCATCAAAATTAATGATTTTAGAAACAAAAATCAAATTTTTTCATTGCATATTGCTCAAGAAATTAGGAGTTGATCGGAAAAGGAGTTTTTGGCAAAATCTGATGATCGAAGGCGTTATAGGCCTCGAATTCGCTGTCATGGATGGATTGAGGGTTCATGATTTCCAGAAAAATACTAGGATAATTTTTAAATCTTTGAATTTTCAATTCGAATTTAAAATAGGGTTTAAACCCCATTTTCCTGTTCACGTAGAAAGGACGATGCCGCACCACCCACAAGCGACCGGAATGCGTGCCAGGGGGACAGGTCGATGCGTCGCATGACGTGGAAGCTGGAGGCAAAGGTTGGTGGCCGATAACGGCCTGGGGAGGCGGCGCGAGGCGAGAACGTGTCGGCCTGATGTTCTTCTTTTTGGGTTCTGTTGGTCGATTGGTGATTTCGAAATAAATTCGAAAACTGGGTGATCGAATTGATTTAGGGGGGTGGACGTTGTCATGTTGGTGGTCGCAGCACCATCCAACGGCGGCGAAGATAGCCGTGCACGTGCACGTTGATGGGTGGCGTGTCAGCGTGCTAGGTTGGGGAGGCCGAGGAGCGACTCGAAGCACAGCACGGGGAGGTTGAGGGAAAGCTCGAAGTTTCACTCGGGGGGTTTCAGCGTTTATCGGGTCGTTTTTAAACCCTTAAGCAAAATTCGAAAAAAAAATTTCAACACGGGTCACTTTGGGAAAAACCCGAAGAGAAAGGGGGATTTGCTCGGGGAAAACCCAAAGCAGGTCTCGGGGAAGTGATTTTAAAACAGAACTTAGTTTGTTTTTTTGCCATTTTTTTTTGAAAACTCAAGTAAATTTATGTTCTGAGTAAATTTAATGATAATGATAAATAGCATATGAAACAAATGGCATTTCAAAATTTATAATTTTATAAAAGTTGTTTTTAAAGTTTAATTTAACAAAAAAATTAAAAGTAAAATAAATGTTTAAATGCTAATCTAAAAACCAAATTGATTTATAAAAATAAAGAATAATTAACCCTTAAGGCTTGAAATGATTCTACAATCTAAAAGTAAATAATTAAAGAATAGGGAATTTATAAAATATAATTAAATCTTAATTAATTAACAATTAAGGATCCATAAGTTTAATAAATCAAAGGATAACTAACTAATTAAGCCAACTGAACTAATTTATAATTAAGTAAAATTAAACATTAAATTAAAATGGTTAATGAAGACAATTATATGGCCAATTCACTTTAATCACAATAACTTGAATTAACGATGATCGACCATCATCAAATACTCTATACTAGATTGACATTCTTGTTGTGATGTTGTGATTGCTTTGTGATGAACTGTGATTTGTGATTTGTTTCTATATGGTTGTGAAACCCCTTTTTGCCCGTAAAACGGCATTTAAACTTCGATGCGACAGAGAGTCGAATTTTTAGTTTGTTATCCGAAACCCACATCGAGCCCTGAATGTGAACCTTTGTGATTGATACACCCACATGTTTTAATTTGAGCGCTCACTATTCGGATTAGCCGGGAGAGGACCTTTGTGTCATATAACCCATTCCGAATAGTGATTCGACGAATGGATTGCATTTGAAGACCGACGGCGAAGACCGGTTGTCTTCGAAAACGATAGGATAACCTATCGATTGTCTCTGCACCGAGTTGCTCCGGTATAGGGATTCCCTAAGTGATGGGAAGTTCGATCGGGATCGTGGACGCCCTGATTTGCAAGGGCTTCTTCCTTTATTGGACGAATGCCTTCGGTTCTGTTCGAACCCGGAACAGACTCGTATGGTCGTGTGTCCGACACTACACTTTGAGATATAAAGCCGATTTCTTTCAAATACATATCTGATTGGTGGAGGAGAATTTATTCTCTTAGCTTAACACCCTTCTCTGAGACGTACGAGCTCATAGGTTATGTAGTTGAAGGTTATCAGCAATATACTCCCAATTTGGTAGTGTGGCATACTAAGTGCTGCTGTATAGTGATGATCATTTGTTGATCATTTGTGATCAAAGCATGGCTTTCGTGTAAAGCGTAGGTTTGTGGACGAGACCTCATCGGACCTCACACCCCGAAAACGGCCGAAATAGGATGGATGCGGCAAGGTTATGAGGGTCGCGCCCTTTAGGGTATGTCATTTCCTTCTGGAAAAAGGTTGTGTCGTGATATGGAGCCCAGATGCTTACCTATGTGGTTACTTCAATCTCATTATTCTGTGTGGTTGTTGCTTTGTGATGGAGGGCCCTCAGATAAAGGTCCCAAAGGACCGGGGAGTGGCATATTCGTGTAGTAGTTACCTAGTTACAGAGGTAACCCGGCCTTGTGTTGGAAGAGATCTAACCGTAACGTTAGTTCTCGGGACGTCCCGCCAGAGGCGTACCCATGTGGCATAGGAAGTTCCTTAGCCTGACCATTTGTTGGAAATCCAATTCCCAATACGAACCCAGTACGGTTTTAGTTGTAAAACCTGCCATTTAACATGGCAGCTATAGTAGGCATAGTATCATGGTACCTATGTCGGCTACGATTAATATTCTACTTTGAAATGGCTTTCTACACTATGCACTAGTAATAATATCAAAGAATTTTCCCGTATCAAGCATATTTGACTATCATAAGAAGAAATCTCCTCCAATTCTGCGATTGCATTGTGTGTGTGGCGGGAGGTCTTATGGTAGTTTCATTTTCCAAAAGCATACCGATTTTCTTGTATAAAAAAAATCTGTTTTAGTTGAAAGCAATTATCTTTGTTTACTCATACCAGTCCCATGACTGACCTGGAGTTTATTGTTTCCTTTCTAAACTCTGGGTGCCCACCATTTCTACACGGGAAGCCTAGTAGCAGGTTTCTATATTTTGGCTCCAGCTATACTTTGGAGTATTTTGGTTTTTGGAGACTCATACCTTAGAGACATTTTGGAAGCTTTTGGATCTCGAGGTGCTTAGTTTGGCGTTCACTATCATTCTCTATCTTTTTGAAGACCTTTGGCATATGATATGTAGTTGTTCTATTATGACATTCTATTTGGAGATGTGATTCATGTATTATGTACTCTGGTGTTGTAACAGATATTATTGTGATGTTGTATCTGTGATATGATGCATGTTATTCATTTTATTTCCACTGTTATATATTCATCTAATGTTGTCATAAGCTCCATCCGACTGGAGTTCGAGGTTTGAATCATTGACAGTCGAGTAAAAGTGAGGTATTTGATGTCAATTTTCGAACGTTGAATTTCGGATCGTGACAGTTGGTATCAGAGCTAAAGGTTGAGTAAGAACTTTAGCTAGGAGTATAACACATTAGATGGCTCATTAGAGATAGGGTGAAGTATACCCTAGAATGAGTATAATTGATTAACACATCAAATCTTTCTTAGTCTATTTCCTTTAATTGCCGATATTTCTTAAGATATCTCATCCAAATATCTAAGCCACTTTTTCTTACTAATTACAGATAGTAAGGATGAGCGGAAGAAGAGGCAGAGTTGGGGGGCGAGGAAATGCCACAGCACCTAGCCAAGTTCCCCTACCACCGAGGCAGCTTTACCTATTCAGAGTCAGCCGAATCTGGCTGACTTATATAAGAACTTCTCAAGGCTTGGGGGTAAGCCATTCACCGGCAAAGAGACGATTATTGAGGCCCAGGCATGGATTAGGTCTTGTGAGAAAATCTTTAAGGGGCTCAAGCTACAAGATGATCAGATGCGTCTCATAGCTACTTGGCAACTTCAGGGTGAAGCCTTAGCTTGGTGGGAGACCGTCACTATTGATGAGCCTGAGGATGAGTTCACTTGGGGCAGATTCAAAGAAGCATTTGAGAAGTGCTACTTGCCATCATCCGGGATTTCTCGTATGTACCAAGAATTCATGGATTTAAAGCAAGGAAGTCTGTCGTTCGAGGAGTATCTCAATAAGTTCAATGAATTGTCATGCTTTGGTCCAGAATTAGTGAACACACCGTTGAAGAAGAATGAGCGATTCATTCGTGGGATGAATAAAAAGTTCCACGAAAGGATGACAGGCCACGTGAAAGAATCCTTCTCAGATTTGGTTGATATGGGATACCATTATGCTACACTAGACATGCAAGAGGCACCGAGGGAGAAAGGCAACTCAAGCAATCAGAATTGGAAGAAGAGAAAATTTGGAGGCAAGAAACCTTGGCACGGCAAGGAGAAGAAGAAAGGCAATCAAGGGAGCACTATAGAGAATGTCACTTGCTATAATTGCTCGGAGAAAGGCCACTATTCTACCAGCTGCAAAAAGCCCAAGAGAGATCAATCCACTCAAACAAAGCCCAGAAAGTGCTATTATTGTCAGAAGGTGGGACATGAAGTGAAGGACTGCCCAGTTATGAAGCAAGCCCAGACAGCTAAAGTATACTCAGTCAAAGACAAGCCTACATCTTCCAATCAGAAAAGGGAAAGGGCGTTCTGGAAGGTAATCTTACCATTTATGATAGCATTGTTAGAGTTCTTTTTGATACTGGCGCTACACACAGTTTTATATCTCAACAAGCTATTAATGAATTGAATATTGAACCTGATTTTGTTGATGAGCCTGTATGCGTAAGGAATCCAGTTGGAGGTCCCGCAAACCTCTGTCTTCGATGTAGAGATGTTCCTATCTCATATTCTTGCCATCAATTCCCTATTAGTCCTTTTGTTCTAGACTTCAACGAGTTTGAAGTCTTACTCGGGATGGATTGGCTAGCAAAATATGAAGCCAAATTGGATTGCAATAATCGATTAATTTCAATCAAAACCGAATTTGGGGATTTTATCGAAATTTCTTGTGAGGACCCTAGTCCTAAAAGGGAAGGGTTGATGTATAATTTGGGTTATCCTGAACCCAGCTTGAAGTCCATTCTTATTGTTAGAGATTTTCCAGATGTGTTTGATGAAGTGAAATCTCTACCTCCTCACCGAGAAATAGAATTCAGAATCGACCTTGTGCCTAATGCCCGTCCTGTCATTCATCCAAGTCGCAGGATGGCACCTAGAGAAAGGGTTGAATTAGTCAAGCAAACTAGAGATTTACTAGAAAAAGGGTTGATTCGACCCAGTGTTTCTGAATGGGGCTCAGCCGTCGTATTTGTTGCTAAATCAGACGGATCCTTGAGATTGTGCGTGGATTACCGCGATCTCAATAAGCAGACTCTCAAGAATAAATTCCCACTGCCCAGGATTGATGGTTTATTTGATCAGTTGCACGGCGCTTGTTTTTTTCGAAGATGGATCTAGCCCAAGGATTCCATCAATTACGAATCGCCGAAGACTGTATTCATTTGACAGCTTTTAGGGGTCCCAATATGTTCTATGAATGGTTAGTCATGCCTTTTGGGCTAACCAATGCCCCAGCATACTTTGTGGACCTTATGACTCGTGTGTTTCGGGATGTATTGAATAAATTTGTGCTCGTATTCATTGACGATATTTTGGTCTATTCCAAGACCAAAGAGGAGCATGCCGAACACCTTAGAATTGTCTTGGAAATATTGAGGAGAAATATTCTATATGCTAAATTTTCCAAATGCCACTTTTGGGTCAAAGAAGTGAAATTTCTTGGCCATATTGTTAATGAAGAGGGTATTTCTGTGGATCCTAGCAAAATTTCCGCCATTCTTGATTGGAGAAGACCTACTACCCCAAAGGAAGTTCGAAGCTTTTTGGGCCTAGCAGGTTATTATCGGAAGTTTGTTCAGGACTTCTCGAAGTTAGCTAGTCCTTTGACCAAACTAACAATGAAAAATGCAAAGTTTATTTGGACTCCAAAATGTGAAGAAGCTTTTGAGGAATTGAAGAAGAGACTAACCACCGCTCCTGTTCTCGCCATTATCAACGGGAACCAGGGATTATCTGTTTATATTGATGCTTGCGGTGAAGGCTTGGGTGCAGTATTGATGCAAAATGGGAAGGTGATTGCCTACGCAAGTAGACAATTACGTCCTCATGAAAGAAATTATCCGACCCATGATTTGGAGCTTCTAGCTGTTATCTTCGCTTTAAAAATATGGCGACATTATCTTTTGGGTAAGAATCTTTTCAGTTTTCTTATCAATCTGTGAATTTAATTTAATTCAAACTTAACAAATATACTTATCGAATTCTCCTTATTTCTAGGTGAAAAATTCGAACTATTCACTGATCACAAATCTTTGAAGTATCTCTTCACCCAAAAAGATCTGAATTTGCGACAACAACATTGGCTAGAATTTCTGGCATCCTATGACCTGGATATTCTATATACACCCGGAAAAGCCAATGTGGTTGCGGACGCCTTGAGTATAAAGCATGCTATTCTTGCTCATCTTGTCATTGCTCCTACTCTTCTTGAAACTATTGCCTACAAGCAAAAAGAGGACAAGTTTCTTCAGGAGATATATGGGAGAATCCGTCGAGGTGAAGATTCTAGTTTTATAATTGATGATAATGGGGTTATAAGGTTGAAGGGCAGAATATGTGTTCCAGACTTCCCTGATCTGAAACGTGAAGTGTTAGATGAATGTCACAAATCAAAATTCAGCATCCATCCAGGAGTTAACAAGATGTATCATGATATCAAACGAACTTTCTGGTGGAAGACGATGAAGAGAGATATATCTATTTATGTGAGTCGCTGTGCCACTTGCCAACAAATCAAGAGCGACCAAAAGAAGATAGCGGGTCTACTTCAGCCTTTAGAGGTGCCCAAGTGGAAATGGGACCACGTGTCGATGGATTTCGTCGACGGTTTGCCTCGCTCTCGGAAGGGCAATGAAGCGATTTAGGTCATTGTAGATCGTTTGACTAAGTCAGCCCACTTCTTGCCAGTAAAAGCTACCCGCACAGCTGCAAGTCTAGCTAATTTGTATGTGAAAGAGATTGTCCGTCTTCATGGCATTCCTAGCAGCATAGTGAGTGATCGTGATCCGATCTTCACTAGTAGATTTTGGGAGGCGTTTCAAGACGCATTGGGAACCAAGCTGCATTTCAGTACTGCTTATCACCCACAATCCGATGGGCAGACAGAGAGGATCAATCGAATCTTGGAGGATCTATTGCGAGCTTGTATACTTGATTTTGGTGGTTCTTGGGAGGACCATTTGCATCTGGTCGAATTCTCTTATAACAACAGCTATCAGGCCAGTATTGAGATGGCTCCTTTTGAGGCTTTATATGGCCGACCGTGTCGATCACCGGCATGCTGGATTGAGGCAGGTGATAGACTCATTCTTGGTCCGGATATGATTAAAGAAGCCACCGAAAAGGTTGATTTTATTCGGAAGAAACTGAAGACAGCTCAGAGTAGTCAAAAGAGCTACTATGATCATAGAAGACGGGATTTGGAATTCCAGGTTGGGGACTCTGTTTTTCTTAAAGTATCTCCTATGAGAGGTGTATTGAGATTTGGGAAGACCGGTAAGCTAGCACCACGGTATATTGGTCCTTTTCCTATTCTGGAGAGGATTGGTTCTCTAGCCTACCGTGTGCAGTTGCCTAGCTGGTTGTCGGGTGTGCATGATGTATTACACATCTCTAGCCTTCGGAAGTATGTGCACGATCTGGATAGCATTATTGAAGAAGCTGCCGAGCAGGATCGACATCACTCCCAATCTAACCGTTAAAAGACAACCGATAAAAATTGTGGATCGTGAGGAGAAACAATTAAGGAACAAGGTTGTAAAGCTTGTTAAAGTTCAGTGGAGTGGCGATCCAGAGGACTGCACTTGGGAAACTGAAGATGATATGCAGAAATCTTATCCCAAATGTAGGGTGGATATCTCGGCTTAGCCGGTAAGCCATTTCCTTATTCTTTTTGAATCGTATATTCTCTGTCTATTTTTCGCTCTCTTTCAATTTTGAGGACGAAATTTTCTTAAGGAGGGGGTATTTGTAACATCCCCAAAATTATCAATCAAAATAAATAATATATTTGAACTCTTGGGGTTTGATTTGAGAATAAATTTGAAAAAAAAAATCTAAAACAAATAAAATAAGTGAAAATATATGAAATAAATTGCTAATTTATTTTGGGTTTAAAATATTGAGATGATAAATGTTTTCAAAAGTCATTTGGATTTAGAATGTTTATATTTCAAGTTTAAGATTTAAGTTTGAATTTAACTTTGGAATAAATGTTTTAAAATGAAGTAGCATTGAAAATCATTGAGAAGTAAAGTACACAATGGTCAAGACAATTTTTCTTTTAAACATTGTACATATGCATATATACATACAAATGAATAAAAATATATATATATGTTGGTTTATAAAAGTATGTATATAATATAGGAAATAAAATCTATAAAATATCTTTTGCTTTGTTACATCAAAAGCTGAAAACTTACATTCACAATAAAACTTAATAATTAACAAAATCTATGTTTTAAGTTCTTTTCTTACAAATGGCACAAGATAGCATTTCCTTAATAAAATAATCAATAAAAAATTCAGAAAACCTCTTCACCTTCTAAAAGTCGAAATTTTTAAATCCCCAACACCTGATACTCAGTAATCAAAAGATATTTGCAAGAGTTACTTCAAACATTCAAAGAAAAAAAAGAAAGTTCAAAAGAAAACAAACTGTCTTCTTCAATTCAAAGAAATAAAACTGAAGTGTTTTTAAACTATAGTGATATGTTAATCTTCAGGTAAGTTTGTTTTAAGCTTTATTGTTCATGAAAATTATGATTTTTTTTTTAAAAAAAAAATCTAGTTTCAAAACTTAAACTGCAGGTTAGCTTGAAAGGAGGAAAGCTTCAGGTTGGCTTATGCGGTGATTTCTGGAAATAAATTTTAAAGGCAAGTAACTTTCCTTTTTAAAGTTGAATTTGAAGTTATAATCTATAATGAAGCAAGGATTAATACAATAACATCAAATTATTTGCAGGAGGGGTCAAGGATTAAAAGCTACTTTTCTTTTGGTTTCTAAGTTCCTGTTTTCAGAGTTGCAGAGAAAAGAAGCTTCTCTGTTAATCCAAACTGTAAGTAATCTAGAGTTTTTTGTTATTAATAATTAAAATAAATGAAAGCAACATGGGGTTTAATACAAAAATGTCTAATTTTATTGCAGGAAGAGTAAGGTTTAATATTTTTGGTTTCAAGTTTAAGAGAAAAAAAGGGGGGTGTCTTCTGTGCTAAGAATCCCAACTGTAAGTAAAATAGAAACTATTGTAAGTAATGAATAAGTATATGAACATAGCAAACATTAATCACGGATCTGTAACTATAAATTTTCAGATCTAAAACCCCAAGAAAATTAGGCTAGAAAAGAAGGAAAATTTGCCAAGTCTCATCTCTGTTTGGAACTGTCAACAACTTCTGGAAACATGTGAGTAAACTTTGTTTTCTCAATCTTTTTGATTGCTGTGTGTATGCTTGGGTGATATAGGAGAATTAAACTTGTTTGCATGCAAGATTTTTGGTATATGATGGTAGTTGACTGTGCATGTTGATGTTTCAAAATACTAATTCCTGTCAAACTTCAGGGAAGCAAAATCATTTTTAAGTATCAGCTTCTACAAAGTAAACTATACCAAAGTTTTAAATCTCTCTCTCTCCCTCTCTACTTCTGGAAATGATTTTAAACAAGCTAAAAATAAAAATAAAATTATGGTTTAACTCTATACTGTGTGTCAGCAATAAATTAAAGCATATAGCTTTCTGTTTATGTAACTCTGTCTTCCTAGAAACTGTAAACTCAATTTCATGTAGCTTTCTGTTTACAAGAATAAAGCATATCAAAATCAAACCCAATCTCTCTCTTCTTTATTATTCCTTCTGAAATAGATTTATAACAAGTTGAAATTGTGTTTGAGCCTCCATCATGTTTCAGAAAACTAATTAAAACAGGTTTTAACTTCACTGGAAAAGGTAAATACAGTCACAACCCAAAATAGATGAAAATTCGAACCTCATGGATTTGAATTTCAGTAACAACATTTGAATCACCATCAAAATTAATGATTTTAGAAACAAAAATCAAATTTTTTTATTGCATATTGCTCAAGAAATTAGGAGTTGATCGGAAAAGGAGTTTTTGGCAAAATCTGATGATCGAAGGCGTTATAGGCCTCGAATTCGCTGTCATAGATGGATTGAGGGTTCATGATTTCCAGAAAAATACTAGGATAATTTTTAAATCTTTGAATTTTCAATTCGAATTTAAAATAGGGTTTAAACCCTATTTTCCTATTCACGTAGAAAGGACGATGCCGCACCACCCACAAGCGACCGGAATGCGTGCCAGGGGGACAGGTCGATGCGTCGCATGACGTGGAAGCTGGAGGCAAAGGTTGGTGGCCGATAACGGCCTGGGGAGGCGGCGCGAGGCGAGAACGTGTCGGCCTGATGTTCTTCTTTTTGGGTTCTGTTGGTCGATTGGTGATTTCGAAATAAATTCGAAAACTGGGTGATCGAATTGATTTAGGGGGGTGGACGTTGTCATGTTGGTGGCCGCAGCACCATCCAACGGCGGCGAAGATAAGCGTGCACGTGCACGTTGATGGGTGGCGTGTCAGCGTGCTAGGTTGGGGAGGTCGAGGAGCGACTCGAAGCACAACACGGGGAGGTTGAGGGAAAGCTCGAAGTTTCACTCGAGGGGTTTCAGAGTTTATCGGGTCGTTTTTAAACCCTTAAGCAAAATTCGAAACAAAAATTTCAACGCGGGTCACTTTGGGAAAAACCCGAAGAGAAAGGGGGATTTGCTCGGGGAAAACCCGAAGCAGGTCTCGGGGAAGTGATTTTAAAACAGAACTTAGTTTGTTTTTTTGCCATTTTTTTTGAAAACTCAAGTAAATTTATGTTCTGAGTAAATTTAATGATAATGATAAATAGCATATGAAACAAATGGCATTTCAAAATTTATAATTTTATAAAAGTTGTTTTTAAAGTTTAATTTAACAAAAAAATTAAAAGTAAAATAAATGTTTAAATGCTAATCTAAAAACCAAATTGATTTATAAAAATAAAGAATAATTAACCCTTAAGGCTTGAAATGATTCTACAATCTAAAAGTAAATAATTAAAGAATAGGGAATTTATAAAATATAATTAAATCTTAATTAATTAACAATTAAGGATCCATAAGTTTAATAAATCAAAGGATAACTAACTAATTAAGCCAATTGAACTAATTTATAATTAAGTAAAATTAAACATTAAATTAAAATGGTCAATGAAGACAATTATATGGCCAATTCACTTTAATCACAATAACTTGAATTAACGATGATCGACCATCATCAAATACTCTATACTAGATTGACATTCTTGTTGTGATGCTGTGATTGCTTTGTGATGAACTGTGATTTGTGATTTGTTTCTATATGGTTGTGAAACCCCTTTTTGCCCGTAAAACGGCATTTAAACTTTGATGCGACAGAGAGTCGGATTTTCAGTTTGTTATCCGAAACCCACATCGAACCCTGAATGTGAACCTTTGTGATTGATACACCGACATGTTTTAATTTGAGCGCTCACTATTCGGATTAGCCGGGAGAGGACCTTTGTGTCATATAACCCATTCCGAATAGTGATTCGACGGATGGATTGCATTTGAAGACCGACGGCGAAGACCGGGTGTCTTCGAAAACGATAGGATAACCTATCGATTGTCTCTGCACCGAGTTGCTCCAGTATAGGGATTCCCTAAGTGATGGGAAGTTCGATCGGGATTGTGGACGCCCGGATTTACAAGGGCTTCTTCCTTTATTGGACGAAGTGCCTTCGATTCTGTTCGAACCCGGAACAGACTCGTATGGTCGTGTGTCCAACACTACACTTTGAGATATAAAGCCGATTTCTTTCAAATACATATCTGATTGGTGGCGGAGAATTTATTCTCTTAGCTTAACACCCTTCTCTGAGACGTACGAGCTCAGAGGTTATATAGTTGAAGGTTATCAGCAATATACTCCCAATTTGGTAGTGTGGCATACTAAGTGCTGCTGTATAGTGATGATCATTTGTTGATCATTTGTGATCAAAGCATGGCTTTCGTGTAAAGCGTAGCTTTGTGGACGAGACCTCATCGGACCTCACACCCCGGAAATGGTCGAAACAGGAAGGATGCGGCAAGGTTATGAGGGTAGCGCCCTTTAGGGTATGTCATTTCCTTCTGGAAAAAGGTAGTGTCATGGTATGGAGCCCAGATGCTTACCTATGTGGTTGCTTCAATCTCGTTATTCTGTGTGGCTGTTGCTTTGTGATGGAGGGCCCTCGGATAAAGGTCCCAAAGGACCGGGGAGTGGCATATTCGTGTAGTAATTACCTAGTTACAAAGGTAACTCAGCCTTGTGTTGGCAGAGATCTAACCGTAACGTTAGTTCTCGGGACGTCCCACCAGAGGCGTACCCATGTGGCATAGGAAGTTCCTTAGCCTGACCATTTGTTGGAAATCCAATTCCCAATACGAACCCAGTACGGTTTTAGTTGTAAAACCTGCCATTGAACATGGCAGCTATAGTAGGCATAGTATCATGGTACCTATGTCGGCTACGACTAATATTCTACTTTGAAATGGCTTTCTACACTATGCACTAGTAATAATATCAAAGAATTTTCCCGTATCAAGCATATTTGACTATCATAAGAAGAAATCTCCTCCAATTCTGCGATTGCATTGTGTGTGTGGCAGGAGGTCTTATGGTAGTTTCATTTTCCAAAAGCATACCAATTTTCTTCTATAAAAAAATCTGTTTTAGTTGAAAGCAATTATCTTTGTTTACTCATACCAGTCCCATGACTGACCTGGAGTTTATTGTTTCCTTTCTAAACTCTGGGTGCCCACCATTTCTACACGGGCAGCCTAGTAGCAGGTTTCTATATTTTGGCTCCAGCTATACTTTGGAGTATTTTGGTTTTTGGAGACTCATACCTTAGAGACATTTTGGAAGCTTTTGGATCTCGAGGTGCTTAGTTTGGCGTTCACTATCATTCTCTATCTTTTTGAAGACCTTTGGCATATGATATGTAGTTGTTCTATTATGACATTCTATTTGGAGATGTGATTCATGTATTATGTACTCTGGTGTTGTAACAGATATTATTGTGATTGTATCTGTGATATGATGCATGTTATTCATTTTATTTCCGCTGTTATACATTCATCTAATGTTGTTATAAGCTCCATCCGACTGGAGTTCGAGGTTTGAATCATTGACAGTCGAGTACAAGTGAGGTATTTGATGTCAATTTTCGAACGTTGAATTTCGGGTCGTGACACCCCCCTCTAGTGTTATTTCTGCCTTAAGATCCTTAATCCGCATCCCTAACATTACCAAAGTTTCTTCTATTAGTTTGGAGCTAGAGCTTGATTTGCAAAAGAAAACTAGGGTTTGGAGTTTTAATTTTCCATTCCACTCACCATTAATCTCTTTAGAACTGAAAAGTAGAGGAAGAAGGAGTGAATGAAGAGGGGGTTTCGGTTTGGAGTATTAAGTTAGAACATTGGGCTGAGCCCAAACCCAAAGTGAAAAAGTGGCAAAAATCAACTTACTCCAAACATATCGAAGCTTATGCTCAAAAAAGTTGCAAACGACATTTTGAACTCAATGGAAGGGGTCTCGAGTCCAAATTCGACTGTTTGCAAAAAGTAGCTTTTCGGACTAAATTCCGAGTATCGATAAAATATTTAAATAAAATATTTAAATATAAAATCGATAAATATGCGGGTTGTTACAAATTTTGTTTACAAAAATGTTTAGTTCGATGAGAAACAGAAAATGTGACCGGAAATCATTTTTCGAATTTTCGACGTTTCATCGTATAAAAGTTATTTGAAATGTTGTAAGCCTTATTTATATTTGAATCAACATTTAAATGGTTAAGAATGAAAATTAGTTAGCATATATTGGTATATACATTGGTACATGTACTTAAGTAGATATATGTATATACTAAAAGATGCCTTAAGAGATATGAAACATGTTTTCTTTGACATGATGAGGGGGGACAAGGTGGTGGCTGAAATGGCATGTGTGGTGGAGGTTGTTGAGATGGTAAAACAATGTGGAGGGTAAACGATAAGGGGTTTTTAGGTAATCTATTATTTTTCTTGCTTATAAATAGCATTTTCCGTCTTTCGTTTCTCCTCCTCTTCCTCCTATCATATTTTCCTCATCTCCAAACCAAACAGAGCTTTTCTTTTCTAAAGCCATGTAAAATTTTAATGGTTAAAACTTTTATTTGTTTTAATTCTTCAAATTTTGAGTTTAGCTATGTCCAAATCTCATTTCTTTCAGACCCATTTTTGGATCCATATTTTCAAGTCCGAAAATCCCTCTTCTTCTTTTGACCATATCTCCCTCAAAAAAATCCTAATTAATTGACTATTTCTTTCAAATGATAGAGAAGATAATTTTCACCAAGTTTTCTTTTGATCACTTTCCAAAATTATAGGAGTAACATGGCGAAAAGTCAAGGGGAAAATGAGCCATTTTCGAGTTGTTTTTGTGGTATTCCAAGCTTTGCAAGTTCTAAGTATTTCAAGTTTGCAAAAGGGTGTTGTAAAATTTTGGTGAGTAAATTTCTAAATTTTTATGGAAAATTTCAACCTTTATTATGTTTTCTATTTAGTTCTAGAATATATTATTTTGATTGTTGAATTACCATATAGTTTAGATGTACATATGTTGCTAGTTTATGGTTTGGCGTTGATTTGTGAATCGAATGTTAAAGTGATGATTTTGGCTATAAAATTGTGATCTTTGTCTTGCGATCAGAAGTAATATGGAAAGTTCGTAAGTAAATTTAGTAAACGGAAAAGTTAGTGAGCAAGGTTAGCACTTGTGTTTGTGTTCAACATAGCGATTCTTTGAGTTTTTAAATACGATTACTTACTTTATTTTAAGCAAAAAGTTTTCTAAAGTTTCTAACTTTTTGTTTGCTTCCAAAACTTTATATTAAGTTCATAAAGTAAGTTAAAGTCAAAAATTAAGTGTTTTAAAAGTCTTTTTGAGATGTTAGTCAAGTTTGTGTTGGATCTTATGTTTTGAATAATAATAAGAAATTCAACCGACACGTAGATACATGAATCCACGACAGAGAAGTACGTAGACCGGACTCAACAATATAAAGTATGGTTCATATATTCATATACATATATACATACACAAATATATATATATGTATATATGTATATGTATATGTATATTTATATGTTGTTTAGAGTCAAAGTCCAGTTTTAGCTATGTTAAAATCCTTCCTCAAGTAGTTTACTCCCTCATATATACTAAATTTTTTCACATCCTTTTGAAAATTAACTTCTCAACATGACTTCAAACTGAATTTCAAAAGAATTTAGTTCCGACAACTGAACTCATACACTCAGTCGACTGAACCTGTGCATATAATTTTTTTATAAAATGCACAGACCAGCCGACTGAGTGCATAAGTTAATCTATTGAATCAGTGCACGTTGAATGCACATATATGATTTTAAATTCAGTCTACTGAAGCTCTTATAGCAGTCGACTGAACCGGTTCTAACTACCATTTTCTGAATATACACTTCCTTTCCTGAATGGTTTCATTCTTCGTAGAGAGTTGCGGCCATAGCTATTCGATAAAATGTTTTCACCAAAAGCTGATAACTCTCTGTTTGTAGAATACAATACCCTATGATTTTTGTTTGATGATGATATATATATATATATATATATATATCATTTAACTGTATTTATTATTGTACTATTCTATTTTTTCACATAATTAAATAAATACTTGTTGAATAAAAAAACAACTCAGAATTTATATTCAAATAGATAATTTTTTAAAACAAATATTTTATTACAAATTCAAATAGTACAAATTTGATCCCTCCCTACATTTATACATTTTCAATTACAATACAATCTCAATTATAACACAATTTTCAATTTACAATTTTCACCTCACTACACATTCACTCTCACTCGTATTTGATCTTCAACTCTGTTCTAGCTTGTATCTAGCATCTGAACTATCTGCAAAATAAACACTGATGTAGTAAAATCGAAAAGGAAATATTTTGCAGTGTACAATAAAGTGTGTATTTTGAATATTATTTGCCTCAGTTATTTGGGTTGTTCGTCATCATTTTTTTAATTCATCTTACACGAACAACTTGTGACATGCATAGTGTATCACTGTACATGCCACAAGGCCATGCACACCGATATACACTTGCTTGTTAAAACCGCAGGGATAGGCGAGCACAAGGTCAAACCCAAGCCGAGGCTGGATTCAGCACAGGTGCAATTCAAAGTACCAAACAAAATTCAGTTTAGGAAGTACAAAAGACATGTACTAAGAAGCAGATATGAATGGATATACACATGAAGTTCGGAGCAAATAAGGGACAGTCTAACTCGAAGAAAATCAAGGTCAGTGCAATCATAAAACAACAAGAGTTCAAACATGTGTATATGAAATCAAAGCAACATTCAACATACAACATGACAAAGTGGTGAACCATCAATGAACCAGACCAGTACAGCTTGCAGATATGAGCCAAAAAAAGGACAGAGAATATAAATGAAATGACATAAAGCAACTGGCAAATTAACGCGAAGCAACTCAGGAACCACACAGTGCATCATAAAACATAGACCAGAGGCAAACATGCACATACATACATGAAGATATCAAGTTCTCCAAAATTGTGCAGACTTAACTACATGGACACAACACCAGTGATATGAAAACTTCAAGTGAACAGAACCAAGACTACAAGAACAAGAGATATGAATCATTTCAAACTATCGTATGAAAATGAAATGCAACATCAGAAACAAATCAAGTGCAGACTCTAAGTGACACAAGGAAGGATAAAGCTAGTTAACTCGAATCCAGTCACGACGCAGAGTCCAAAATGCAAAAAAGAAGAATTTAGATATGCTCTGGTTCAACAAGCAATGTTATAACAAGGAAGCAATTTACATCTTACAGTAAATAACAGTAGTAGTTCAAACACGTTAAGGAATGGTTTCAAAAACTAATGAACAACATCATTGAATTGGTTGAAAATTCGATCATTGCCAGCAAAGAATGGGGCAAAATTCAAATTCATAGAGCAATTTGTATGTGATGAACAAGTCAGAATAATCACAAGCACTCAAGCAAAGATCGTACGGACAAGTGCGATTCACAAAAAAATCAAAATCGAAAATACGAACAAATTAATAAGGTTTTGATCCCAAGTCAACCTAGCATCATCATCGGCATTCAAGTATTCGAGTTAAAAAAAATCAACAAGAAAAATAAAGCATAAATCACATACCAATTTCATATCATTCAAAATCGAATCAATTGAAGCTACGGAGAGAAACTCAAGCAAATCGATTGCCGAAGCAACCAGAAGAAAAAGCACATCTCAATCGATCAATTCTAGAAGCGGCGGCTTCAATCTAACGAAACCCAAACCTTTTAAAGTGGAATGAAGAAAGATCGACCAGAGCATACGAATTGAAGAGAAAAGGGAGACGTCCTTATTTTCTTGTTTTATAATTTAAGTGGGTCAGTTCTATTTTATTTTGGGATTAATTGATATATAGGCTTTTTTGAGTTGTTTTTAATTTATTTTGTAATTTTCTATTGAAATTGTGTAACTCTGTAGTTGTGTGACTAGGTAACAAACTACGGTGGTGTAGTTCGAAAATTCGCAACTCAGTGGCTGAGTTGTGACAGAGTTTAGAGCATAGATTAGGTTATTCATTAGCGGATGTCGCAAGTTTACGTGTGTATGCGTCTGGCTACTTAATTTCTAGTAGAAACCTTGGGGAAGCGCTTAGGCAGGGTTTTGCCGAAGCTGGGTAAATTTGTGTGCGATCTCTACTGCATTATTGTCTGTGATTGTTTTTATTTCCTCATTTATTTTCATTCTTATTAGTATCACCCTATTCACCCCCCTCTTGGGTAAAAACGATCCTACAAGTGGTAACCGAGCGAGGTTAATAGCATAGATGTCTAACCCTAGTTGCAAATCTAGCGAGAGTCAGTCCAGTATTATTCCCCTTATTTTTGATGGAATGGATTTTTTAAATTGGAAACCTAAAATGGAATTTTATTTAAAATCTATTAATTCTAAATGTTGGGATATTATTCAAAATGGGTGTGATATAGTAGACAAGAAAAATATTTCGATTAATTCTCTTTCTTTGCATATTCTATATTCTCATATTAATTAAGATAATTTTAACCATATCTCTCATTGTGAAAGTGCATAGAAAATTTGGAGTACTTTTGATCCAATATATGGTGCAAAAGTCAACAACGGTGAGAAATCTTCCACGATCGACTCAGTTAAAGAAACGTGCTCGAGAGGATTTGCAAAAGACAGCAACGATGAAGATTCAATAGCCGATGATATAAGTGATCTTTCATTCAATGATTTAGTTCTCTTGTGCCGAAAATGATTTAAAAATAATGAAGATCATGAGATGAAAAATAGTTAGTTGATAAGGGTATAATCTAAACTACGTCAGAAAAATAATGATGTGGAAAACGAGCTTAAAAATATTAAGAAAGGTAAAAATTCTCATTGCAAAAGGTGTTTAGACTATGAAAAAGAATTTGCCTGTTTTCATGGAAACTTTTAAAAGTTAGAAAATTGAATTTTAATTTGGGAGAAAAACAAACTGGTTGATTTGTAAAAATAACATTTTGCAAAAAGAGTTAAATAGTTTTAAGAGGTCGGAAAGTTCTAAATGTGCGATTTTTGAAAAGAAATTAAATGAGGTCAATGATAATTTCAAAACCCTTGAAAAAGAAAACATGATTTTGAGCAAATCTGAAATTATTCGATTAAATCATGAGTTTGAAACGAAGATTGAAAAAATCAAAGATTTTGAAAAAATTGAATTTAAAAAACTCCAACTCTTTGAAGCTGAGATGCAAGAAAATGAGACTAAACTTAGAGTGCTTGGAAATGAATAATTTTGAAAAGAGAGAAGTACCATTAGTTATTGTTCGAAGCTAATAAATGAAAATAAACTTTTAAATTCCAAAGTTAATAAACTTGAGTTGATTATTAGGAAATTTTTCACTAGAGAAAAATCATTTAACACGCTCTTAGAAAATAAACTCTTCTTGAATAAAAGGAATGGATTTGGATTTGCGAAAGTGTCAAAATATGAACAAACAACTAATAACACTGTTAGGGGGAAAAGTGAGAAACCCAAACGCGTAAAGTGTAGAAATACTGGACATGGCTAGAATAATCGTCAAAATATATACCAACACAAAATAGTTAAACAAATATGGATTTCAAAAAGTACGAATATAAATGGTTTTAAATTTCAACAAATTTGGATTCACAAGGGTATAATTGTAGATGCTAACGGTTTGTTATATAAACAAATTTGGATACCAATGATTTCAATAGATAATAATAGTGGTCCTACATCCTTAGCTAGACCACTTTCCTTCTCCAAAATTTAGACACGTAAGTGGGCTAAGGAAGAAATTTGATGGAGATAGATTTCGAGTTGTTCTAGGTGATTAATAAACTAATATTTAAATGTTCCTGCGCCTATAAAGATTAGATGGAGATCATCGCGTTTTGGATGTCACTATTGAATTACTAGTTTTGATTCATGAAAAGACAGTTCAGAAGCTAAAGAAGAATTTGCATTCATTCATGACAAAAAAGAAGACAACAAAGGATCTCTAGGCTTAAAGTAACTATTATAGTGTTGAGTCTTAGACATATGTTAAAATCAATCCTCAAGTTTTCAATTTTAGATTTTTCTTTACAAAACAGAGTTCACTGTGCAATTTATGCACAGCCAGTAGACTGACTGTACTTGCCAGTCGACTGACTGTGCATATGCACAGCAGCGAACACTGTTCATAATTTTGAAAAGGAAAATATTTTTAAATTTTTAAATATTCAAACACCAGTCGACTGACCCAATATACCAGTCGACTGAACCAGCTTCAACTGCAAAATTTCTGAATGGACATCTTCTTCCATGAAGGGATGCACTGCATAAATAGATGTCTCTCTTGGCTGAAACTCTTCACTAAGAGTTACATCTCTCTGAAAACTATATATAGGATTTATCACTCATTTCATAGTTACCAATTTTCTGATTCTAATTCTCTATATTCTCCCTTATGATTATTCTAGTGCATTCATACTCTTCATTGCTTTGAATCTTTGAATTATATTACATATACTTTGATTCTTAGCAATATTCTTCCTTTCAAATCTTTAAGCATCACCAAAAATGTTTCGAACTTAATAAAGGAAGAAAAACATTATCAAAAATTATTGATAACTCTCAATCTGTGTCAAGTAAGAAAGGGTTAGGATATGTTAAGAAAACAACAACTCCATCTAAAAAGAAAATTAGGAGAAGTATTAATCCTACTAAAGTTTAGACAAAAAGGAATTCTTATTTAAAAATCATAAAAGTTTGGGTTCCTAAAACAAACAATAGTTTGATTAGAAAGAAATATATAAACACCTTTTTACAAACTGTTCATAAAAATAAAGATTATATTTTTAAATGGGATACTGAGCCCTCTTAGGTTTGGTTTCCTAAGATTTAACTCTTAGGACCCTATTAAAAGGTGGGTACCAATATTATATTTTTTTTGTAGGTCGAGGAAAATAGATACTCGACAGTGGTTGCTCAAAACATATGACAGGAGATAAAGATATGCTATCAAATATTATTTACACAGATGGAGGCTCCATCACATTTGGAGACAACTCTAAAGGATATATCATCGGCAAAGGCGATGTGAGCAACAATGGTATTTCAAATTTACCTCTTATTTCAAATGTTTTACTTGTCAAAATTTTAAAACAAAATTTACTTAGTATCAGCCAATTATGTGACAAAGGATTCAAAATCACTTTTTATAAAAACAAATGTAGTATTTTTGATCAAAATCAAAATCTTATCTTTGAAGGAAATAGAGACAGAAATATCTATGTTCTGAATATGAAAATAAAACATAATTTAGATATGTGTTTAATAGCCAAAGAAAATGATCCTTGGTTATGGCACGGACGATTTTGTCATATTAATTTCCAAACTATAAATAGGCTTTCTAAAAATGATTTAGTAAAAGGTCTACCAAAAAAGAATTTTAAAATAGATCATATTTGTGATGCATGTCAGTTAGGAAAATTAACTAAATCATCTTTTAAATCCAAAAAGGTTATTTCAACCTTACAACCACTTGAATTACTACATATGGATTTATTTGGACTAACACAAGTACAATCCATTAATCACAGTAGATATGTGTTTGTAATTGTTGATGATGTTTCTAGATATACTTGGACTATTTTTATGAAAAATAAAAGTGATACTTTTGATAATTTCAAATCATTTGTCAAAAGAATTCAAAATTTTAAAGGTTTGAAAATCAAAAACATAAGAAGTGATCATGGAGGTGAATTCGAAAATGAAGCCGTTGAACATTTCTGTAAGAAAAAAGGAATATTCCATAATTTTTCGTTTCCTAGAACTCCACAACAAAATGAGGTTGTAGAACGTAAAAATAGAACCTTACAAGAATGTGCAAGGACTTTGTTAAATGGAAGTACGTTACCAAAACATTTTTGGGCTAAAGCAGTTGCCACAGCTTGTTATGTTTTGAATCGTGTTTCTATTCGACCACTAACTAAGAATACTCCTTATGAACTTCTTAATGGACGAAAACCAAATATTTCCTATTTTAAAGTTTTCGATTCGAAATGTTTTATGTTAAACATAAAAGATCAGCTTGGTAAATTTGATTCAAAATCCGATGAAGTAATCTTTTTAGGATATTCGGATCGTAGCAAAGCTTATCGAATTTATAATAAAAGAACAAATATTATCGAAGAAACTCTTCATGTATCTCTTGATGAGAATTTTAAACCAACTCCGAGTATAATAGATGATGAAGATTTCCCTGATAATACCACAAATACAGAAACTACAACTTTTGAAATTAATGAAAACATTGCTCACAATAACAATGCATTAAGATCTCCACCTAGAGTATTAAGAGATCGTCCTTCTATTAATGTTATTAGAGAACTAAATTCATTTGTTAGGACAAGAAGTAAATTAAATCAAATGGGTCATGTAGCTTTTCTTTCTTATATTGACCTAAAAATATTAAAGAAGAATCTACTGATGAAAAATAGTTAATCTCTATGCAAGAAGAACTAAACCAATTCGAAAGAAATGACGTTTGGGATTTAGTTCCATGACCTAGTGATCAATCAGTTATTGGTACAAAACGGGTTTTCAAAAATAAAGCAGATGAACAAGGAAATATTACTAGAAATAAAGCTAGATTAGTTTCTCAAGGTTATAATCAAGAGGAAGGAATTGACTATGAAGAAACGTTTGCTCTAGTCGCTAGACTAGAAGCAATACGAATCTTACTAGCTTTTGCATGTTTTCATAACTTTAAATTATATCAAATGGATGTCAAAAGTTCCTTTTTAAATGGTTTTACAAAAGAAAATGTTTATGTTGAACAATCTCCATTATTTATACATGAACAATTTCCTGACCATGTCTATAAACTAAAAAAGGCTTTATACGGTTTGAAACAAGCACCCCGTGCTTGGTACGATCGTCTTAAAAGTAATTTAATAAATTCTGGTTTTGAAATTGGAAAGGTTGATCAAACTCTTTTTATTAAAAGAAACAAGCATGATATTTTAATTATCCAAATATATGTTGATGATATAATTTTTGGATCTACAAATGAAAAGCTTTGTCAAGAATTTTCTAAGATAACGACAAATGAATTTGAAATGTCACATATGGGTGAGTTAAATTATTTTCTTGGTTTACAAATAAAACAACTAGAAAATGGTATTTTTATTAATCAAGAAAAATATTGTAACAATCTAATTAAATGCTTTGGTATGGAAAATACTTCTACCAAACCAACTCCTATGAGTACAACCATACATCTTGATAAAGATGAAAATGGAAAAAGTATTGACCAAAAATTATATCGAAGTATGATTGGATCGTTACTATATTTAACAGCTAGTAGAACTGACATAATGACGAGTGTTTGTTTGTGTGCACGATTTCAAGAAGATCCCAAAGAATCACATTTACAAGCAGTGAAACACATATTACGGTATCTTAATAAAACCAAGGACTTTGGACTATTCTATTCAAAGGAATGTCCTTTTGAATTGGTATCATATAGTGATGCTGATTTTGGAGGAAGCCGGACAGATAGAAAAAGTACAAGTGGGACTTGTCATTTTATTGGACGATCTCTTATATCTTGGTTTAGTAAGAAACAAAACTGTGTTTCATTATCGACATGTGAAGCAGAATATATCTCTGCCGCCCTGGCATGTGCTCAAGTTACATACATGCAACAAACACTACAAGATTTTTCGTTTTAATTTAACTAAATCAACTATTTTCTGTGATAATTCTAGTGCTATTAATTTATCTAAAAATCTTGTTAATCACTCACGAACAAAACACATTGACATTCGTCGTCATTTTCTTCATGATAATATCGAAAAGAATTTGATAAATCTAGAATTTGTTTCCTTTGATAAACAATTGGAAGATATATTTACAAAACCTTTAAACGAAAATATTTTGTTAATTTAAGACGAGAGCTTGGTATTATTTCTTTCAAAAATTTATAAATTTTTTATCTATATATATATATATATATATATATATATCTATATTTGTAGCTTCTAATAACACATCTTCGCAATATATATATATACACATATGTATGTATGTGTGTATGTATGTATGTGTGTGTGTGTATATATATATATATATATATATATAATTTTCACTCAAATTTTATCAAAATAAAAATAAATTTTTTTAATGACTCTAGCAAGACTTAAACTCATAACCTCTCCTATGTTTTCAAATACTTCTTACCATTTGAGCAATGGTTGTTTCTTGTTTCATGTAGAAGATTGGTTCTATTTATTCTGAATATTTACGTTCAAAAAAAATAATATAACCACCAGGACTTGAACCTGGGTCTCCTAGCAGGTAACTCCATAGCTTACCAGTTATGCTATGATTGCATTTCCTGCTGAGTCATATGCTTCATACATTCTTAACCATATATCTTTCATATCCTTAAATTATTCTGCCCCACTATTTTTAGTATTACTTTAATCTCTGGTTATTAACTTTTGAAGGTCTATAAACATTCATTCTAAGCTCATATTCAACTATATAAACTGCCTCTTCTCAGTTATTAATCATCATTACAATTTTTTTACAAATCTTTATAAACTATAATCTTCTCAATGGCCTCTCAAAACTCTCATAATTCCTCTAACTCAAAATTATCCTTTTCTACACCAACCTCTTCGAGTAACTATGATTCATCCAGTAGCTCGACTTCATCATTGCCAACCCCTACCCCTATTCATGAACCAGGAACACCGGTTTTTCACCAAAACCAAAAAGGTCTCGAAGATCGTTGTTTCTTTCTCCAAAAACAAAAACAAAAATTGATGAAATCCATCACTATCAACAGGAGCAAGTCAATTTACAAAGAGAAATGTTTTACAAACGGCGGATGAATTCAAATCGTCTAAGCCTTATAGAATCTATTGCACTTGAGTTTTGTGGCAAATCATCTAAGCATGATGTTGTTCAACCTTCAACATCCCGTCAGGAAAATTCATCCTGCTGGAATAACAGGGAACAATCTCCACCTCAACCTCCGGCATGTCCAAACTCATGGGAACGCCAAAATTATTGGTCTCCTTTGCAACCTCTTGTTGAGAATAGCAAGGTTGAACCACAAGAATGCTCTCCAAAAACTCCAAAATAATTATCATTTCTTGTATATTGTTGTTCCTGATTATTTGTATTTCAATTATATATTTGATTCTTTATAAAAAATTTGTTTTCTCGGCTTCACTGCCATTTTTACTTCCAGTCAGTCGACTGAAATTATACGTCAGTCGACTGAATGCAGGGTTTCAAAACTCTCGGGAAACCAGTCAGTCGACTGACCTAACACGTTCAGTCGACTGGCTATTCAAAATTTTTGCAAATTAATGTACACCAGTCGACTGAATGTTTTTACCAATCGACTGGCTGTGTGAAAACTGCCTTTATCTTCCCTCTTTACTTACTTTTTTTCCAAATTTCACTTTACTCTTCTCAGTTTTCACCCAAATCTATTTCTCCCACAAACCCTAAATTAGCAAATGCACTCAATTTTTTCACTAAAAAATCAATCAAATGGCTCCTCCAAAACGTCAAAGACAAGGCTCTTCTTCCGTCTATCCTACCGATGCCCAAATTGCACAATGGTTATACAATGATGTGGCTGTAACTAGATGGCGTAAAATAAAAAACTCAAGGATCTTTGAAGGTTCATTCATGGTCTACAGCGATTTCGCGCCTTATGGTTTACAAGAACTTATGCGTCGATCCGGATTGGAATCTTTACTTGACTTGAATGTCAATTCTCTCAAGATCAACCACCTCATGGTAAAGTTATTCTATGCTAATTTAAATCTTCCTCACCAACATCCATCGAATAGGGATGATTGTGTTTGGAGTTTAGTGTGTGGTCAACAAGTATTCTTCTACTTAGATCGAATGGCACACATACTTCAAACTCCCAATCATGGCATTCCACTAGATGATGGCGAATGTAATATTCGACAAAGGGATCAGATTAGCCATATGTTTATGGGAGATAATATGATGGAACATAAATCTATTCTCGTTCGACCAAAAGCTAGAATTCTTCACAAAGCTTTAATACGGAGTATACTTACAAGAACAGGGTCATATGAACTTATCTACCCAGAAAATTTTAAAGCTTTATATGCGATAAGGGGAGGAATTCAAGTAAATTGGCTACAACGAATATTGGATGAGTTTCTCTCCTTCAACAACGGTAACATGAGAATAATTTATTTCAGTGAATATATAATGCGATTGCTTTTAAATATGGGAACACCTCAACTGGAATCCGAAACTTCTTCCGTTGGAGTTATCAACATTCACACAATAAGCCTCATGAAACTACCGTCGGCTCCTTCAACATTTACCTCCTATGAAGAATGGCGTCAGCAACATTAACGTCAATCAGGCGGATATTCAAGAACAAACGTCTCATCCTAAAGAAGACGACGATATTCGTCTTGCATAATCAGCTAGTTTGCGAGAATCCGTCGAGATTCTTTCTAGAAATCAACAAATACTAGGATCTCGTTTAAAGAAAATAGATAAAAAAAATTAGACAAAGTAAAAGGATTCTTTTCTACCCTATGGGTTGCAATTTCATGTTCGTCTTCCACAACTGCTTCTTCAATAGCACACGGTAAACGTCCAGAACCAAGATTTACATGGTCAACTTCCGAAGAGCATACTAATAGTGATACTAGTGGCACATGAAGTGGTGCTCATGAAACTTCTAGACCGGGAAAGGATCCTGTACCAGAGGAAGATGAGTAGGTTCTTTTCGTAAGTTGGATATGAATTATTTATAACTCTATTGACAATTTAAACATATGAAACTCTATTGCAACTTATTTATTTATTGAGACTTGTACTAAATAGTCTCTCCTTTATATATTTCTGCACTTTTCTTTTATATGTTTTGATTTGCTGTATCTCCTTTTTGTCGATGACAAAGGGGAAGAAAAAGTATGTGAACTAACATATTTGATGCAGGAAAAAGATATCATACATTCAGGGGAGAAATATTTTCTCTCCAACATATATACAGGTTGTCATCAATCAAAAAGGGGGAGAATGTTGAATTACTAGTTTTGATTCATGACAAGACAGTTCAGAAGCTAAAGAAGAATTTGCATTCATTTATGACAAAAAGAAGACAACAGAGGATCTCTAGGCTTAAAGTAACTATTATAGATGTTGAGTCTTAGACATATATTAAAATCAATCCTCAAGTTTTCAATTTTAAATTTTTCTTTACAAAACAGAGTTCACTGTGCAATTTATGCACAGCCAGTCGACTGACTGTTCTTTCCAGTCGACTGACTGTGCATATGCACAACAGTGAACACTGTTCATAATTTTGAAACGGAAAATATTTTTAAATTTTTAAATATTCGACTGACGCAATATACCAGTCGACTAAACTGGCTTCAACTGCAAAATTTCTGAATGGACATCTTCTTCCATGAAGGGATGCACTGCATAAATAGATGTCTCTCTTGACTGAAACTCTTCACTAAGAGTTGCATCTCTCTGAAAACTATATATAGGAGTTATCACTCACTTCATAATCACCAATTTTCTGATTCTAATTCTCTAAATTCTCCCTTGTGATTATTCTAGTGCATTCATACTCTCCATTGCTTTGAATCTTTGAATTATATTACATATACTTTGATTCTTAGCAATATTCTTCCTTTCAAATCTTCACATACTCTTTATATTCTTGAGGAATTGATTATAGGAAGTTTGTAATCTTAATAGACAAATCAGTGTTATCAAGAACACATTAAGTCAACTACATTTATACTTTGTTAAAAGTCATGTTCTGATGCTCAGGCAAGGGAAAGTCCTCTTCTGCTGCTAAGGCAAAAATCCTGTTCTGCTTCTCAGGTGTTGTTTACCTATTCCTCCGGGTTAAGTGAGGGTATTGTTAGTTAAAGCCAGAAGTTAGTCTGGGATAGGACGTAGGACGGTGCTCCGAACCAGTATAAAATCTCTGGTGTCTTTTTACTTACTGCATTTATATTCTGCGTTATTTACTATCTATACTCTGTATTACTATTTATCCATATTATACGGTCCTATGTACTTTCAATCACAACATCGAAGGAAAGAGAGGTATGATCTCTTAACTCAATTTTTTTTACATATTGTTAATTGTGTTTTCATCGACATTATTGAAGTATTTCTATATATCTCGAGCTTCTTAACTCTGATTTATAAAATTCAAGATGTTCTGGAAAATAGATTTAAAATGCTACAATTTTTCTATTTTTAGTTTTTATTGATTCATTTTGGAACGTCATGAAAAACTACTTTAATGAATTTTTTTAAATGTGTGCTTTTGCTCAATATATATTACTTTACTTGTGCTTGATATAAATGAACGTGCTAAAAAATTTCAAAAGAAAAACAATTCAAGTGTTGAGGAGTACACATTTTTCTTATATACCGCTATATATCACCATAAATATCTCAAATACAAGTGGTATCTGATATCATCTCATGTTGAAATCATTTTTGCAATTATTTAATTATTTATATTGATTTTCAATTAAAAGTCATTTTTCATAAAACCCCCCATACAGAAAATTGATTTTCACTTATTTTAATTTTTGAAACTCGGGTTTCACCATGTTAAAAGTACTTTAGTTTATTCCGGTAAGAGATATACTCTAGAATAGATAACCATTGACTAATTGAATCTTTTGGAATTCATCAAAATTATTGTAGTGTCTGAAAAGTGATGGATAGTGATTAAATTATATTTCATAACAAGAGGAAGTATAAATTTTTTATTTCATGGAAATTAAACAAATTTTATAATATTTTTAGATTAGTACTTATTCCATGATCATTTCTATCACTTTCACTTTTCTGTCAATTCATACATCATAGTAGAGTGTGCAGAATTTGGTATTTCAAAATAAGGAAATGATTTTTTTTTAAAAATTAAATCATAAAGTATTCACTCGCATTTAAAAGTCCTCGCGGTTATGCATAGGTCAATTACTTGAATTTCTATATATGAGCTTCTATTCTCATTTAAAAGTCCTCGCGGTTATGCATGGATGAGACGCATATAAGAAAGAGATAAATATCAAGTATATTCTAATCTCATTTAAAAGTCCTAACGGTTATGCGTGGTTAGAAGTAACTTGACATATAATTTATGAAAAAGGTAATTACTAACCTTATTTAAAAGTCCTAATGGTTATGCATGGTTAGTAAGTGCTTCGCATTTTTTATATAATATTTGAAAAGTGAAAATGCAGAAATTATTCCTTTATTGAAAATATCAAACTCTTGTCACTATATAAAATTTTCCATGATCCTACAATTCTCTAAAGTGGAGTTTGTTTATAATTAATAAAATAGTATGATTTTTGTTTGATTTAATTAGAATTTGAAATTAATATTTCCCTCTTGGTTTAATTTTATATTGTTAATCAAAATCGTAACTAGTTCAGTTACTATTATTATTTTTAATGATAAAAAAGGGGAAGAGAGGTTAAGATTTTGATTTTTGAACGATATCCTTACTAATATTCGAGAGTGTTTTTTTTACTCAAAGTTATTTTTATTTAATTTTTCAGTTTTAACTACATGCATCTATGTAGGGGAAATTTTATTGTAGAGGGAGTATTCAAATAAGAGGAGCTCATGAAATTCATCAAGACCAAATACATTTAATAGAGTCAAAATCTTAGTATAGATTTGTTATCATCAAAAGGGGGGATTGTAAAATACAATAGCCTATGGCTTTTGTTTGATAATAATAAACATATATATTCGTTTAAATGTGTTTGTATTTTACTATTATATTTTCCCACATAATTAAAAAAATATTTGTCAAATAAAATAAACAACTTAGATTCACATTCAAAAATAAAATTATTCAAAAAATATTTTATTACAAATTCAAATAGTACAAATTTGAGCTCTCACTACATTTATACATTTTCGATTACAATACAACCTCGATTACAACACATTTTTCAATTTACAATTTTCACCTCACTACACATTCACTCTCACTCGTATTTGATCTTCAACTTTGCTCCAGCTTGTATCTAGCATCTGAACTATCTGCAAAATAAACATTGACGTGGTAAAATTGAAAAGGAAATATTTTACAGTGTTTTGAATATATTATATGCCACGTTTATTTAGGTTATTCGTCATCATTTTCTTTTAATTCATCTTACACGAACAACTTATGACATGCATAGTGTATCACTGTACATGCCACAAGGCCGTGCACATTGATATACACTTGCTTGTTAAAATCGCAAGGACAGGTGAGCACAAGGTTAAACCCAAGTCGAGTGTGACGACCTCGCTTCCTACTCCCAGGAAGTAGCATCGTTAATAAGAAAGAAAGAGGTGAGAAAATAGAAAAAGATAGAGAAGAAAGAACAACAACATCAGAATCTCTCAGCGGAACGAATAAAATATATTAATTACATAAGTATTTACATAATATATACATCAATCGGAGCTATACAGATAATACATCACATACTAGACAGTTATAAACACCTGTCTAGTTAATACAACTCAATACACAATACAACTCAAACAATACAGAGATACCAACACAGCGGAACTAAATATATCTAAAACGCTGAAGCCTCCTGCTCCATTGCTCCTCCAGACTTCGTCAAAGCTAAACCTGAATCCCTTGGCTACCCGTAAAAATTTGGGTACCCGAGAGTTTATGAAAAACAAAATAAACTTCGGGTCAGACATGGGTCTGGTATGAGTAACAGGTTAAAGTTGCTTAATTTTGAAAAATCCTTTGAAAACAAAAGGTATCACGTAAGACTTCCCACACATAAACATGGAAAAGTTTTTACCTTACGCTAACCAAAACATTTTATAGGAAATTCTGTGATATTATAATAGGTCTAGGGTTTTCAAGTAAATAGAAAATAGCCGAAATTGTTACATTCATTAAATTCCAGCTACTAGCCACAAAAGTGGGTAATACAATCAAAACCGTAGGCACTTATTGGATTTTGGATTCCATACAATGGCAGGGCTACTGGGGTACCGCCCGTCACAGTACGTGGCCTAGATCAACGTACCGAGGATTACTCCCTTCATCCCCTGCAACACAAGGCCGGAACCATTCCTTACTGAACAGTCCCGAACAAGATACACCCCGCAGTTGGCTGCAGACCAACCGCCCACTAAGCCGAATAAAAAGGGACATCTAGACAGGGGAATATCCTTGTCCTGCTTGGGCATGACCCACCTAACCTTGCTGCACCTCCCCTGTTTTAGCCATTCCCGGTTGATGAGGCTTGAGGTTACGATTACCTTTATAGAACATATTTCTTAGAATGCTCATCGTCCGCCTGACGATGTGTTGAAAGCATTCAATCCATACAAGTTCGTTCCGGGTTCGAACGAAACCGAAGGCATCATCTCGTTACACTCATTTTGGAATCACCCTCAGAGTTAACGACGATAACCCTTGCATTCTGAACCTTCATCTTCACTTCAGATTCACGACCTATCGTTAATTTGGAATCGATGTGGTTTTCGGATGTTCCTAATGCGGAAAACCCGATCCCGGTCTCATCGAAATCCAAAACGTGTCTTTTAAGGCCAAGTTGTCTATTTAGTCTTAACAGTGAATTCAATATCATCAATATACAGATAGATAATTCACATCTCATAACAGATAATCACATCATCATAATAAACAGATAATTAATATCATCATCCACACAGATAAATAAACATTATCATACTTAAAACATACATCCATATCACATAGACATTACCCATCTCATTCCTGAGATTACAATCAATCAGTGAAATATCCATATCATCCATAAGCAATGATTTATGAATCATAAGCTATAGTTATTTAAAATGAATTAAATTAACTACTTCCAATTTTAATTAATTTAAAATAAATTAAATTAATTACTCATTCCATAAATCCCGCTCTCATAATCAATAATTGATTATAAATCAAATTACTAAATCATTCTTTAATTACAAGAATAATTTAGTCTTTGTTTAATTAAAATGAATTATTATAAATCGTTCATAGCAATTTAACATTTAATTACTTTCCTATTAATTATTCCTTAATTAAACAATTCTTAGTTACATCATTAATTATAGTAATTATGATCTTCCATTTATATTCAATTACTTATTTAAATTAATTAAGTGATAAATCTTTACTTAAACACAATTATTAATCACCCCCTTGATTAATAACAAACCAGTAATTAACTATCCTTAATTACTTATTAACAAATTAATCATTCCATGATTAATTATTCCCATAAATAAATCTTTTGATTAACTATAAAAGAAATTACTCACATTACTTCATTTACAAATCATCTTGAATGAATCTCATTAAGTAATTATCATCCAATTACTATTCTGAGTAATTATGCTCCATTAATTACACTTATATTCACATATATCAAATCATTAAATGACTTCTTAATTTAATCTTATTATCCATTACTTATATTTATATTCAAATTAATCATCTTTGCTTTAAATATCTTTTGCAACATTCCAGTAATTTCCTTAATTTATTTATAAAAATAAATCTTGAATAAATCCATTTATTAATTACATTTATATAGATTTATTACCTTTCTAATTATCTTGTTGATTTATTATTCTCAAATAAATCAATATCATCATTAATTATTAATTAATGATTTCTAATTACATCTTCATTTGTTAATTTATATTAAGAATACACATCTTCAAATCATAAATATTAATCCTCTTGATTAATAACAAACAGTAATTAATCATTCAATATTAATTGCTTCTCAATAACACTCTAAATTAATCCCCTGATTAATTTTAAGTAATTATATTTCAATTACTTCCATTAATAACATCACCCAATTAATTACATCCCGTAATTATCCTTCAATTACTTCTCTAAGTAATTCAATTCCAAATTATCAGTTAATTAAACTAAATTAATTAACTCGAATTAATTTACATAATTAATAAGTAATTAATTTCTTAATTACTTTTCAATAAATAATTTATAATTAAACTATTGAATTAATTAATCTAATTAATTTATTACAAAATCAACCATATTAATTAATTATAACATAATCTGGTTAATGAACTTCATTAGTAATTATTTAATTATTTCCTTCTAACATAATCAACTTATATTAATTATTATTAATTATAAGTTAATTAACCATTTAAAAATCTAATCTATAGTTCTAAATCACACATTAGTTAATTAATTCATTAATTAACTTTAATTACTACATTTAAACTATTAATTACTAAATTAACTAATATCCATCATTAAGTATTCTTGCCTAATTAACTTAAAGATCAAAACATATAAAATTCCAAAACTTCATGAATTAAAGTCAATTGTTCTTATAATTGACTTAAATTCTTACTTCCAATATGTTTAAACATTTATTTCAATAATTTAAATTTTATCTTAATACAATGTTTACACTAATTTATTTTCAAAACCCCTTTTTAAACTTACATATTTAATTACACCTAAAATTTATTTGAATAAATTTTAAATTATCAAACTTTATTTTATCAAAAATCTAATTGTCACTCCAACTTGAATCATACTTAAACCTTTACTTAGACTTAGTTAATCATGATTAAATTTTAAAGAAACTAAGATTTTAAAAACTGTAGCTAGTACAGATTAAAATCTTGAACAACCTTCAAAACTGAACCTAACCTCACTTTTAAATCTTTTCTTACCAATTTAACTTTCATTTTTACATTAGACTCTTTTAAATATGCTTAAGCATTAAACACTTTTAAGTTATTCAATAATTTAAATTATGAAAATTTAATATTTCCAACTATATTCAAAAACAAACATAAATTCACTTTTTAAACTTTGATTAAGTACTAATTTTAACTTTGATTTAAATTTTAAAACAAAAGTTCTAAAACAGCTGAAACTGTTAAAACAGTTTCAGGTTTTACAAACCTGAACTCTAAAAACCGAGCACCCCTGCGTTCTCTTCGAGTTATACGCGAGTTTCCCCCGAGTAAAAATTCAAACTGCTTCGAGTTTTCCCCCTGGGCGCACGTAAATAAATAAAACCAAAACCTGGAAACACTAACCCAAATCATCACTGTGCACCTGCACAATCCATTCTGACGCCGATGATCACCACCAGCGACGTCGACAAACCAACCATCACTCCAACATCAACCTCCGATCATTCAGTCGCAGATACGAGGCTCACTTCAAAATCGAGCAACTCAGTTGGATTTTAAAATCCAGAACCATCACCAGAGAAATCATTAGAATCCTAGATTCCGGCCACCTGATCGCCTGAACTCCGGTCCTCATCTCCACAACACTTCCACTCAGCCATCACCAAGCCCTGAAGCAACTCGATCAACCCTAGAATCCGTACTGCCCTAGTTACCAGACCTGACAAAATTAGGTCTAAAAACCCAAAACTCATCGCCGCAATCACCACGTTGATCTGACACCCTTCCTCACATTTTTCCTAGCCTCACTGCACAGTCCTCCACCTCCAGATGAAACCCCAAGGCTCCATTCTCCATTGATCACCAGATAAACTCAGAAACCCAATATTCAGTCAACACTGAATTTCTCTTCCATCCCATTTCTAAAAATCTAAATTTTAGTTTTAAAAATCTTCATTTTCATAATAGATTCAAGTTATAAATTCAGAATATCAAATTTTAACACTTGACTTATCGAACATTTTAGAATTGCTACTGCTTTTCTTGGTTCCAGGTAAAACTCAAGACTATATTGCTTTAAGTATAATTCTAAACTTAAACTCATGATTTAACAAACTTAAATTGTTTAGATCTCTAATCCTAACAAAGATTAGATGAATAGATTTGCATTTTTATCAACTTTTAATTTTCTGAACTAAGAACAGAGTCACTTGAATGTAACAGGCAAGTATATTTATAAACATTTATAAACTCAGAATTTATCAACCCTATATACATACACAAACAAAGCACTTATCATCTCAGAAATTTTCACAAGCAACAAATTAAAATTAGCTTTAGCTTTAAAAGGAAGTTACTCACAGATATGTGAATGAACAGGGCACTTTGTTGAAGCAGGTTTGAAAACAACTGTAACTTCATTTTGCTTCTGCTTCTTGGATTTTGTTTAAGTATGAAATAGCTTTCTTTTCATGTTTTAGTTTGTATGAATTTTTATTTTAGTTTATGCCTAGTTCGACTGAATACGCAGATTTATAAAAAGAAAAGAAACAGGGTTATAATTATGTTTCAGTAACTAAGACAATATTTGTACAATATAACCCAAAAATCTTGCTTGTGCAGTCTTTAAACCAGAGATATTTTAGAAATGGTGGCTGATATAAATGCTTAGTGTACTAAAAGATTTTCTTCATTAATTACTTTTTTGTTTGATAGCTTAAGGATATTTAACACTATCTTTCTAAGCAAGCTTCACATATACACAGTTTAGTTATTTAGCCTGCATACAAATATGTCTTAATATCTTCATTTTGTTGCTGACTTTGTTTTTTTATTTCAGTTTGGCCTGCACATTTTATATTTTTGTTACTATCTTTAGCTTTGTTTATTACTTACAGGTTGACTATCCTATCCTATGCCTGCATATTTAGATTTGTTACTAAATGCTTTAAACATATACATATATTTATACTACAGTTTGTTTATGTTGGTTTACACCCTTAAAAATTCATTTGTTTCTAGCATATGTCACATGACTTTGATTCTTAACTTTTACAGGCATTTTTATTTGTCTAGTTTACAACTTGAAAATTATTTGTTTCAAGATTAATTGTTGACTTGTGTTTAGTTGTGTTATTGACTTGTTATTTCTTTTTGAAATGCATGTGAATGTTGTTATTTTTGTTCTGTTATTTGCAAACTAAATGAATTTATAGTTGTTAAGCTATTATAATTTAACTTATGTATTTACTTATATTTCTATATGCATATTTTAATTTTATTTATTTTATAAAAACATATTTATCACTTTGAAATGATAGATAGAATCGATTATCTTTAATTATAAACTACATATTTATTAGTGTATGTTAATGTATTTATTGACAAATATATTTAAAACTCATATATATTTTAAATTCATATTTTAAAGCAAACTATACTAAAAAGAAAAGTAAACAAATCTTTTTGTTAGTAAATTAAATTTAAACTTAAGTTAAAATAAGTTTTCAAACTATTTATTTATTTATTTAGCTTTGAAATGTTTATATTAAATAAAACACAATTTCTAATTCACTAAAATACATATTAGTATTTAAACATATTTTATTAGTCAAATTTAAAAAAACAAAATCTCATCTATTTACAATGCATACAAATATATACATATATAAATAGAAAGCAAACAATTAATTTCTAACAGATAAAATTTACCAATTGAATATTTATTAAAAGAGAAGTATCAAATTCAGATTTAATTAATAAAAATATATCATATTAATTTAATATTTAATGCAGATTATTAAATTGATATTGCTAGAAAATTCCGGGTCGTCACATTCCTCCCCCCTTAAAAGAATTTCGTCCCCGAAATTTAAAAGCAAAGGTAATTTAATAATATATTTAAGATTTTAATTAATTTTAAACCATAAGCATATATCAATCACATGCTAACAATCATCACAACCAATCTACTCAATCAACAAAGCTAACTATCCAGACAAAATAGAGTTCTCTAGAGTTTCCCAGTATAATACCGGAATACTCGATCTATAGAATCTTAATAGTCTATACTACTAACCTACAGAACTCCTTCGAATCAGAGAAAATCCATTCAAAATGAAATCTCCGACTCCCAAATCCAAATTCCCTCATCTCTTATCCACCAAATACTTCTGACAATCCAGAGCTACCTTCAACTTACTGATCAGCTCAACCTTCGCTGATAACTCCTAAAACAATCTGAATCCAAAAACAATCCAATAGAATAATTTCCTCAAAATCAACTAAAACCAAGAACACAACCTTTACTATCCTCAGTAGAATACAACTTCTCTTTCCCAGAAAAGAAAAACAAATGCACTCCCAACTGCTTCCGCTGCTTAACTCTGATCTAGAGTAGATGAAAATGCTAATGATGCACATAAGCATAACTGGACAACACATGACAAAAATATGATTCAGCAGATCCAAAATAGAACTTAGAAATTCCTCCGAAACTCGAGCTGCTTTACCAATTCCTTTCTCCAGAAACTATTCTATTATTAAGCTGAACTATCGGCACTACTTCTGAAATCTAGTCGATACCAATCTCAACTCCTCAGATGCTAAGGCAAACCACCGACCTCTACAAAGATATTCAGAAAAATTTCTGCCATCCCAGAGAATACTTAACTATCGCAAGTCACTTTCGCGATCCACTCAGGTTAATATCCAAAGAAAACTGTTCTCTCCTACCAATTTGAACATCTTAAACTTATCTAGCCAATCCATTGAAGAAATGGATTCACAAAACTGGTTCTGGACTTCACTTCTAAAGAACTGTTGACAGATGACCTTCTCGCGTGCCGGCAGAACAATCTGAGCTGCAACATTGCTACTGATGCCAAAACTCCTTAATCCAAAACTCCTCGAAAAACTCGGGCCTCAAAGCCAAACACAACATTCAGCTGAACTCAACCTCAAACTAATGCAGACACACTTCCTTGTCCAAAGAGCCTTGAGAACTTCTTCGGAAACAATCCATCGCTACTGCATCTCAACACACAACCACTACTTCTTGAGTTGCCAAGATAATATTTAAGCTTCTGCTCAACTCACAAAAATCCAAATTCTTCTCATCCAAACTTGTACAACAAAAAAAAATGGACTCCAAATCTCAACAGGTTTTCCCTCCAGAGATTAGGTGAAATCCTTACACCATGAACTATTCGAGACGGTATTAGGTCTACAGTCTCGCCAAATATACTTCCAACCGCAGATAGTCGTGTTACACACACCACTACCCAATCTACCTTTATACTTATATTGGAAAACCCGAACAGGTAATCCAACAAATAGATAGAAATATATATATATATATATATATCAAATTTACAAATACGCTCTCTCAGGAAAGAAATCACTTAAGAGCCTAGGTATTCACTCAACCTAGCGCTCTGATACCACTGTGACGACCTCGCTTCCTACTCCCAGGAAGTAGCATCGTTAATAAGAAAGAAAGAGGTGAGAAAATAGAAAAAGATAGAGAAGAAAGAACAACAACATCAGAATCTCTCAGCGGAACGAATAAAATATATTAATTACATAAGTATTTACATAATATATACATCAATCGGAGCTATACAGATAATACATCACATACTAGACAGTTATAAACACCTGTCTAGTTAATACAACTCAATACACAATACAACTCAAACAATACAGAGATACCAACACAGCGGAACTAAATATATCTAAAACGCTGAAGCCTCCTGCTCCATTGCTCCTCCAGACTTCGTCAAAGCTAAACCTGAATCCCTTGGCTACCCGTAAAAATTTGGGTACCCGAGAGTTTATGAAAAACAAAATAAACTTCGGGTCAGACATGGGTCTGGTATGAGTAACAGGTTAAAGTTGCTTAATTTTGAAAAATCCTTTGAAAACAAAAGGTATCACGTAAGACTTCCCACACATAAACATGGAAAAGTTTTTACCTTACGCTAACCAAAACATTTTATAGGAAATTCTGTGATATTATAATAGGTCTAGGGTTTTCAAGTAAATAGAAAATAGCCGAAATTGTTACATTCATTAAATTCCAGCTACTAGCCACAAAAGTGGGTAATACAATCAAAACCGTAGGCGCTTATTGGATTTTGGATTCCATACAATGGCAGGGCTACTGGGGTACCGCCCGTCACAGTACGTGGCCTAGATCAACGTATCGAGGATTACTCCCTTCATCCCCTGCAACACAAGGCCGGAACCATTCCTTACTGAACAGTCCCGAACAAGATACACCCCGCAGTTGGCTGCAGACCAACCGCCCACTAAGCCGAATAAAAAGGGACATCTAGACAGGGGAATATCCTTGTCCTGCTTGGGCATGACCCACCTAACCTTGCTGCACCTCCCCTGTTTTAGCCATTCCCGGTTGATGAGGCTTGAGGTTACGATTACCTTTATAGAACATATTTCTTAGAATGCTCATCGTCCGCCTGACGATGTGCTGAAAGCATTCAATCCATACAAGTTCGTTCCGGGTTCGAACGAAACCGAAGGCATCATCTCGTTACACTCATTTTGGAATCACCCTCAGAGTTAACGACGATAACCCTTGCATTCTGAACCTTCATCTTCACTTCAGATTCACGACCTATCGTTAATTTGGAATCGATGTGGTTTTCGGATGTTCCTAATGCGGAAAACCCGATCCCGGTCTCATCGAAATCCAAAACGTGTCTTTTAAGGCCAAGTTGTCTATTTAGTCTTAACAGTGAATTCAATATCATCAATATACAGATAGATAATTCACATCTCATAACAGATAATCACATCATCATAATAAACAGATAATTAATATCATCATCCACATAGATAAATAAACATTATCATACTTAAAACATACATCCATATCACATAGACATTACCCATCTCATTCCTGAGATTACAATCAATCAGTGAAATATCCATATCATCCATAAGCAATGATTTATGAATCATAAGCTATAGTTATTTAAAATGAATTAAATTAACTACTTCCAATTTTAATTAATTTAAAATAAATTAAATTAATTACTCATTCCATAAATCCCGCTCTCATAATCAATAATTGATTATAAATCAAATTACTAAATCATTCTTTAATTACAAGAATAATTTAGTCTTTGTTTAATTAAAATGAATTATTATAAATCGTTCATAGCAATTTAACATTTAATTACTTTCCTATTAATTATTCCTTAATTAAACAATTCTTAATTACATCATTAATTATAGTAATTATGATCTTCCATTTATATTCAATTACTTATTTAAATTAATTAAGTGATAAATCTTTACTTAAACACATTTATTAATCACCCCCTTGATTAATAACAAACCAGTAATTAACTATCCTTAATTACTTATTAACAAATTAATCATTCCATGATTAATTATTCCCATAAATAAATCTTTTGATTAACTATAAAAGAAATTACTCACATTACTTCATTTACAAATCATCTTGAATGAATCTCATTAAGTAATTATCATCCAATTACTATTCTGAGTAATTATGCTCCATTAATTACACTTATATTCACATATATCAAATCATTAAATGATTTCTTAATTTAATCTTATTATCCATTACTTATATTTATATTCAAATTAATCATCTTTGCTTTAAATATCTTTTGCAACATTCCAGTAATTTCCTTAATTTATTTATAAAAATAAATCTTGAATAAATCCATTTATTAACTACATTTATATAGATTTATTACCTTTCTAATTATCTTGTTGATTTATTATTCTCAAATAAATCAATATCATCATTAATTATTAATTAATGATTTCTAATTACATCTTCATTTGTTAATTTATATTAAGAATACACATCTTCAAATCATAAATATTAATCCTCTTGATTAATAACAAACAGTAATTAATCATTCAATATTAATTACTTCTCAATAACACTCTAAATTAATCCCCTGATTAATTTTAAGTAATTATATTTCAATTACTTCCATTAATAACATCACCCAATTAATTACATCCCGTAATTATCCTTCAATTACTTCTCTAAGTAATTCAATTCCAAATTATCAGTTAATTAAACTAAATTAATTAACTCGAATCAATTTACATAATTAATATGTAATTAATTTCTTAATTACTTTTCAATAAATAATTTATAATTAAACTATTGAATTAATTAATCTAATTAATTTATTACAAAATCAACCATATTAATTAATTATAACATAATCTGGTTAATGAACTTCATTAGTAATTATTTAATTATTTCCTTCTAACATAATCAACTTATATTAATTATTATTAATTATAAGTTAATTAACCATTTAAAAATCTAATCTATAGTTCTAAATCACACATTAGTTAATTAATTCATTAATTAACTTTAATTACTACATTTAAACTATTAATTACTAAATTAACTAATATCCATCATTAAGTATTCTTGCCTAATTAACTTAAAGATCAAAACATATAAAATTCCAAAACTTCATGAATTAAAGTCAATTTTCTTATAATTGACTTAAATTCTTACTTCCAATATGTTTAAACATTTATTTCAATAATTTAAATTTTATCTTAATACAATGTTTACACTAATTTATTTTCAAAACCCCTTTTTAAACTTACATATTTAATTACACCTAAAATTTATTTGAATAAATTTTAAATTATCAAACTTTATTTTATCAAAAATCTAATTGTCACTCCAACTTGAATCATACTTAAACCTTTACTTAGACTTAGTTAATCATGATTAAATTTTAAAGAAACTAAGATTTTAAAAACTGTAGCTAGTACAGATTAAAATCTTGAACAACCTTCAAAACTGAACCTAACCTCACTTTTAAATCTTTTCTTACCAATTTAACTTTCATTTTTACATTAGACTCTTTTAAATATGCTTAAGCATTAAACACTTTTAAGTTATTCAATAATTTAAATTATGAAAATTTAATATTTCCAACTATATTCAAAAACAAACATAAATTCACTTTTTAAACTTTGATTAAGTACTAATTTTAACTTTGATTTAAATTTTAAAACAAAAGTTCTAAAACAGCTGAAACTGTTAAAACAGTTTCAGGTTTTACAAACCTGAACTCTAAAAACCGAGCACCCCTGCGTTCTCTTCGAGTTATACGCGAGTTTCCCCCGAGTAAAAATTCAAACTGCTTCGAGTTTTCCCCCTGGGCGCACGCAAATAAATAAAACCAAAACCTGGAAACACTAACCCAAATCATCACTGTGCACCTGCACAATCCATTCTGATGCCGATGATCACCACCAGCGACGTCGACAAACCAACCATCACTCCAACATCAACCTCCGATCATTCAGTCGCAGATACGAGGCTCACTTCAAAATCGAGCAACTCAGTTGGATTTTAAAATCCAGAACCATCACCAGAGAAATCATTAGAATCCTAGATTCCGGCCACCTGATCGCCTGAACTCCGGTCCTCATCTCCACAACACTTCCACTCAGCCATCACCAAGCCCTGAAGCAACTCGATCAACCCTAGAATCCGTACTGCCCTAGTTACCAGACCTGACAAAATTAGGTCTAAAAACCCAAAACTCATCGCCGCAATCACCACGTTGATCTGACACCCTTCCTCACATTTTTCCTAGCCTCACTGCACAGTCCTCCACCTCCAGATGAAACCCCAAGGCTCCATTCTCCATTGATCACCAGATAAACTCAGAAACCCAATATTCAGTCAACACTGAATTTCTCTTCCATCCCATTTCTAAAAATCTAAATTTTAGTTTTAAAAATCTTCATTTTCATAATAGATTCAAGTTATAAATTCAGAATATCAAATTTTAACACTTGACTTATCGAACATTTTAGAATTGCTACTGCTTTTCTTGGTTCCAGGTAAAACTCAAGACTATATTGCTTTAAGTATAATTCTAAACTTAAACTCATGATTTAACAAACTTAAATTGTTTAGATCTCTAATCCTAACAAAGATTAGATGAATAGATTTGCATTTTTATCAACTTTTAATTTTCTGAACTAAGAACAGAGTCACTTGAATGTAACAGGCAAGTATATTTATAAACATTTATAAACTCAGAATTTATCAACCCTATATACATACACAAACAAAGCACTTATCATCTCAGAAATTTTCACAAGCAACAAATTAAAATTTGCTTTAGCTTTAAAAGGAAGTTACTCACAGATATGTGAATGAACAGGGCACTTTGTTGAAGCAGGTTTGAAAACAACTGTAACTTCATTTTGCTTCTGCTTCTTGGATTTTGTTTAAGTATGAAATAGCTTTCTTTTCATGTTTTAGTTTGTATGAATTTTTATTTTAGTTTATGCCTAGTTCGACTGAATACGCAGATTTATAAAAAGAAAAGAAACAGGGTTATAATTATGTTTCAGTAACTAAGACAATATTTGTACAATATAACCCAAAAATCTTGCTTGTGCAGTCTTTAAACCAGAGATATTTTAGAAATGGTGGCTGATATAAATGCTTAGTGTACTAAAAGATTTTCTTCATTAATTACTTTTTTGTTTGATAGCTTAAGGATATTTAACACTATCTTTCTAAGCAAGCTTCACATATACACAGTTTAGTTATTTAGCCTGCATACAAATATGTCTTAATATCTTCATTTTGTTGCTGACTTTGTTTTTTTATTTCAGTTTGGCCTGCACATTTTATATTTTTGTTACTATCTTTAGCTTTGTTTATTACTTACAGGTTGACTATCCTATCCTATGCCTGCATATTTAGATTTGTTACTAAATGCTTTAAACATATACATATATTTATACTGCAGTTTGTTTATGTTGGTTTACACCCTTAAAAATTCATTTGTTTCTAGCATATGTCACATGACTTTGATTCTTAACTTTTACAGGCATTTTTATTTGTCTAGTTTACAACTTGAAAATTATTTGTTTCAAGATTAATTGTTGACTTGTGTTTAGTTGTGTTATTGACTTGTTATTTCTTTTTGAAATGCATGTGAATGTTGTTATTTTTGTTCTGTTATTTGCAAACTAAATGAATTTATAGTTGTTAAGCTATTATAATTTAACTTATGTATTTACTTATATTTCTATATGCATATTTTAATTTTATTTATTTTATAAAAACATATTTATCACTTTGAAATGATAGATAGAATAGATTATCTTTAATTATAAACTACATATTTATTAGTGTATGTTAATGTATTTATTGACAAATATATTTAAAACTCATATATATTTTAAATTCATATTTTAAAGAAAACTATACTAAAAAGAAAAGTAAACAAATCTTTTTGTTAGTAAATTAAATTTAAACTTAAGTTAAAATAAGTTTTCAAACTATTTATTTATTTATTTAGCTTTGAAATGTTTATATTAAATAAAACACAATTTCTAATTCACTAAAATACATATTAGTATTTAGACATATTTTATTAGTCAAATTTAAAAAAACAAAATCTCATCTATTTACAATGCATACAAATATATACATATATAAATAGAAAGCAAACAATTAATTTCTAACAGATAAAATTTACCAATTGAATATTTATTAAAAGAAAAGTATCAAATTCAGATTTAATTAATAAAAATATATCATATCAATTTAATATTTAATGCAGATTATTAAATTGATATTGCTAGAAAATTCCGGGTCGTCACATTCCTCCCCCCTTAAAAGAATTTCGTCCCCGAAATTTAAAAGCAAAGGTAATTTAATAATATATTTAAGATTTTAATTAATTTTAAACCATAAGCATATATCAATCACATGCTAACAATCATCACAACCAATCTACTCAATCAACAAAGCTAACTATCCAGACAAAATAGAGTTCTCTAGAGTTTCCCAGTATAATACCGGAATACTCGATCTATAGAATCTTAATAGTCTATACTACTAACCTACAGAACTCCTTCGAATCAGAGAAAATCCATTCAAAATGAAATCTCCGACTCCCAAATCCAAATTCCCTCATCTCTTATCCACCAAATACTTCTGACAATCCAGAGCTACCTTCAACTTACTGATCAGCTCAACCTTCGCTGATAACTCCTAAAACAATCTGAATCCAAAAACAATCCAATAGAATAATTTCCTCAAAATCAACTAAAACCAAGAACACAACCTTTACTATCCTCAGTAGAATACAACTTCTCTTTCCCAGAAAAGAAAAACAAATGCACTCCCAACTGCTTCCGCTGCTTAACTCTGATCTAGAGTAGATGAAAATGCTAATGATGCACATAAGCATAACTGGACAACACATGACAAAAATATGATTCAGCAGATCCAAAATAGAACTTAGAAATTCCTCCGAAACTCGAGCTGCTTTACCAATTCCTTTCTCCAGAAACTATTCTATTATTAAGCTGAACTATCGGCACTACTTCTGAAATCTAGTCGATACCAATCTCAACTCCTCAGATGCTAAGGCAAACCACCGACCTCTACAAAGATATTCAGAAAAATTTCTGCCATCCCAGAGAATACTTAACTATCGCAAGTCACTTTCGCGATCCACTTAGGTTAATATCCAAAGAAAACTGTTCTCTCCTACCAATTTGAACATCTTAAACTTATCTAGCCAATCCATTGAAGAAATGGATTCACAAAACTGGTTCTGGACTTCACTTCTAAAGAACTGTTGACAGATGACCTTCTCGCGTGCCGGCAGAACAATCTGAGCTGCAACATTGCTACTGATGCCAAAACTCCTTAATCCAAAACTCCTCGAAAAACTCGGGCCTCAAAGCCAAACACAACATTCAGCTGAACTCAACCTCAAACTAATGCAGACACACTTCCTTGTCCAAAGAGCCTTGAGAACTTCTTCGGAAACAATATATCGCTACTGCATCTCAACACACAACCACTACTTCTTGAGTTACCAAGATAATATTTAAGCTTCTGCTCAACTCACAAAAATCCAAATTCTTCTCATCCAAACTTGTACAACAAAAAAAAAAATGGACTCCAAATCTCAACAGGTTTTCCCTCCAGAGATTAGGTGAAATCCTTACACCATGAATCTATTCGAGACGGTATTAGGTCTACAGTCTCGCCAAATATACTTCCAACCGCAGATAGTCGTGTTACACACACCACTACCCAATCTACCTTTATACTTATATTGGAAAACCCGAACAGGTAATCCAACAAATAGATAGAAATAAATATATATATATATATATATATATATCAAATTTACAAATACGCTCTCTCAGGAAAGAAATCACTTAAGAGCCTAGGTATTCACTCAACCTAGCGCTCTGATACCACTGTGACGACCTCGCTTCCTACTCCCAGGAAGTAGCATCGTTAATAAGAAAGAAAGAGGTGAGAAAATAGAAAAAGATAGAGAAGAAAGAACAACAACATCAGAATCTCTCAGCGGAACGAATAAAATATATTAATTACATAAGTATTTACATAATATATACATCAATCGGAGCTATACAGATAATACATCACATACTAGACAGTTATAAACACCTGTCTAGTTAATACAACTCAATACACAATACAACTCAAACAATACAGAGATACCAACACAGCGGAACTAAATATATCTAAAACGCTGAAGCCTCCTGCTCCATTGCTCCTCCAGACTTCGTCAAAGCTAAACCTGAATCCCTTGGCTACCCGTAAAAATTTGGGTACCCGAGAGTTTATGAAAAACAAAATAAACTTCGGGTCAGACATGGGTCTGGTATGAGTAACAGGTTAAAGTTGCTTAATTTTGAAAAATCCTTTGAAAACAAAAGGTATCACGTAAGACTTCCCACACATAAACATGGAAAAGTTTTTACCTTACGCTAACCAAAACATTTTATAGGAAATTCTGTGATATTATAATAGGTCTAGGGTTTTCAAGTAAATAGAAAATAGCCGAAATTGTTACATTCATTAAATTCCAGCTACTAGCCACAAAAGTGGGTAATACAATCAAAACCGTAGGCACTTATTGGATTTTGGATTCCATACAATGGCAGGGCTACTGGGGTACCGCCCGTCACAGTACGTGGCCTAGATCAACGTATCGAGGATTACTCCCTTCATCCCCTACAACACAAGGCCGGAACCATTCCTTACTGAACAGTCCCGAACAAGATACACCCCGCAGTTGGCTGCAGACCAACCGCCCACTAAGCCGAATAAAAAGGGACATCTAGACAGGGGAATATCCTTGTCCTGCTTGGGCATGACCCACCTAACCTTGCTGCACCTCCCCTGTTTTAGCCATTCCCGGTTGATGAGGCTTGAGGTTACGATTACCTTTATAGAACATATTTCTTAGAATGCTCATCGTCCGCCTGACGATGTGTTGAAAGCATTCAATCCATACAAGTTCGTTCCGGGTTCGAACGAAACCGAAGGCATCATCTCGTTACACTCATTTTGGAATCACCCTCAGAGTTAACGACGATAACCCTTGCATTCTGAACCTTCATCTTCACTTCAGATTCACGACCTATCGTTAATTTGGAATCGATGTGGTTTTCGGATGTTCCTAATGCGGAAAACCCGATCCCGGTCTCATCGAAATCCAAAACGTGTCTTTTAAGGCCAAGTTGTCTATTTAGTCTTAACAGTGAATTCAATATCATCAATATACAGATAGATAATTCACATCTCATAACAGATAATCACATCATCATAATAAACAGATAATTAATATCATCATCCACATAGATAAATAAACATTATCATACTTAAAACATACATCCATATCACATAGACATTACCCATCTCATTCCTGAGATTACAATCAATCAGTGAAATATCCATATCATCCATAAGCAATGATTTATGAATCATAAGCTATAGTTATTTAAAATGAATTAAATTAACTACTTCCAATTTTAATTAATTTAAAATAAATTAAATTAATTACTCATTCCATAAATCCCGCTCTCATAATCAATAATTGATTATAAATCAAATTACTAAATCATTCTTTAATTACAAGAATAATTTAGTCTTTGTTTAATTAAAATGAATTATTATAAATCGTTCATAGCAATTTAACATTTAATTACTTTCCTATTAATTATTCCTTAATTAAACAATTCTTACTTACATCATTAATTATAGTAATTATGGTCTTCCATTTATATTCAATTACTTATTTAAATTAATTAAGTGATAAATCTTTACTTAAACACAATTATTAATCACCCCCTTGATTAATAACAAACCAGTAATTAACTATCCTTAATTACTTATTAACAAATTAATCATTCCATGATTAATTATTCCCATAAATAAATCTTTTGATTAACTATAAAAGAAATTACTCACATTACTTCATTTACAAATCATCTTGAATGAATCTCATTAAGTAATTATCATCCAATTACTATTCTGAGTAATTATGCTCCATTAATTACACTTATATTCACATATATCAAATCATTAAATGATTTCTTAATTTAATCTTATTATCCATTACTTATATTTATATTCAAATTAATCATCTTTGCTTTAAATATCTTTTGCAACATTCCAGTAATTTCCTTAATTTATTTATAAAAATAAATCTTGAATAAATCCATTTATTAATTACATTTATATAGATTTATTACCTTTCTAATTATCTTGTTGATTTATTATTCTCAAATAAATCAATATCATCATTAATTATTAATTAATGATTTCTAATTACATCTTCATTTGTTAATTTATATTAAGAATACACATCTTCAAATCATAAATATTAATCCTCTTGATTAATAACAAACAGTAATTAATCATTCAATATTAATTACTTCTCAATAACACTCTAAATTAATCCCCTGATTAATTTTAAGTAATTATATTTCAATTACTTCCATTAATAACATCACCCAATTAATTACATCCCGTAATTATCCTTCAATTACTTCTCTAAGTAATTCAATTCCAAATTATCAGTTAATTAAACTAAATTAATTAACTCGAATCAATTTACATAATTAATAAGTAATTAATTTCTTAATTACTTTTCAATAAATAATTTATAATTAAACTATTGAATTAATTAATCTAATTAATTTATTACAAAATCAACCATATTAATTAATTATAACATAATCTGGTTAATGAACTTCATTAGTAATTATTTAATTATTTCCTTCTAACATAATCAACTTATATTAATTATTATTAATTATAAGTTAATTAACCATTTAAAAATCTAATCTATAGTTCTAAATCACACATTAGTTAATTAATTCATTAATTAACTTTAATTACTACATTTAAACTATTAATTACTAAATTAAATAATATCCATCATTAAGTATTCTTGCCTAATTAACTTAAAGATCAAAACATATAAAATTCCAAAACTTCATGAATTAAAGTCAATTGTTCTTATAATTGACTTAAATTCTTACTTCCAATATGTTTAAACATTTATTTCAATAATTTAAATTTTATCTTAATACAATGTTTACACTAATTTATTTTCAAAACCCCTTTTTAAACTTACATATTTAATTACACCTAAAATTTATTTGAATAAATTTTAAATTATCAAACTTTATTTTATCAAAAATCTAATTGTCACTCCAACTTGAATCATACTTAAACCTTTACTTAGACTTAGTTAATCATGATTAAATTTTAAAGAAACTACGATTTTAAAAACTGTAGCTAGTACAGATTAAAATCTTGAACAACCTTCAAAACTGAACCTAACCTCACTTTTAAATCTTTTCTTACCAATTTAACTTTCATTTTTACATTAGACTCTTTTAAATATGCTTAAGCATTAAACACTTTTAAGTTATTCAATAATTTAAATTATGAAAATTTAATATTTCCAACTATATTCAAAAACAAACATAAATTCACTTTTTAAACTTTGATTAAGTACTAATTTTAACTTTGATTTAAATTTTAAAACAAAAGTTCTAAAACAGCTGAAACTGTTAAAACAGTTTCAGGTTTTACAAACCTGAACTCTAAAAACCGAGCACCCCTGCGTTCTCTTCGAGTTATACGCGAGTTTCCCCCGAGTAAAAATTCAAACTGCTTCGAGTTTTCCCCCTGGGCGCACGCAAATAAATAAAACCAAAACCTGGAAACACTAACCCAAATCATCACTGTGCACCTGCACAATCCATTCTGACGCCGATGATCACCACCAGCGACGTCGACAAACCAACCATCACTCCAACATCAACCTCCGATCATTCAGTCGCACATACGAGGCTCACTTCAAAATCGAGCAACTCAGTTGGATTTTAAAATCCAGAACCATCACCAGAGAAATCATTAGAATCCTAGATTCCGGCCACCTGATCGCCTGAACTCCGGTCCTCATCTCCACAACACTTCCACTCAGCCATCACCAAGCCCTGAAGCAACTCGATCAACCCTAGAATCCGTACTGTCCTAGTTACCAGACCTGACAAAATTAGGTCTAAAAACCCAAAACTCATCGCCGCAATCACCACGTTGATCTGACACCCTTCCTCACATTTTTCCTAGCCTCACTGCACAGTCCTCCACCTCCAGATGAAACCCCATGGCTCCATTCTCCATTGATCACCAGATAAACTCAGAAACCCAATATTCAGTCAACACTGAATTTCTCTTCCATCCCATTTCTAAAAATCTAAATTTTAGTTTTAAAAATCTTCATTTTCATAATAGATTCAAGTTATAAATTCAGAATATCAAATTTTAACACTTGACTTATCGAACATTTTAGAATTGCTACTGCTTTTCTTGGTTCCAGGTAAAACTCAAGACTATATTGCTTTAAGTATAATTCTAAACTTAAACTCATGATTTAACAAACTTAAATTGTTTAGATCTCTAATCCTAACAAAGATTAGATGAATAGATTTGCATTTTTATCAACTTTTAATTTTCTGAACTAAGAACAGAGTCACTTGAATGTAACAGGCAAGTATATTTATAAACATTTATAAACTCAGAATTTATCAACCCTATATACATACACAAACAAAGCACTTATCATCTCAGAAATTTTCACAAGCAACAAATTAAAATTTGCTTTAGCTTTAAAAGGAAGTTACTCACAGATATGTGAATGAACAGGGCACTTTGTTGAAGCAGGTTTGAAAACAACTGTAACTTCATTTTGCTTCTGCTTCTTGGATTTTGTTTAAGTATGAAATAGCTTTCTTTTCATGTTTTAGTTTGTATGAATTTTTATTTTAGTTTATGCCTAGTTCGACTGAATACGCAGATTTATAAAAAGAAAAGAAACAGGGTTATAATTATGTTTCAGTAACTAAGACAATATTTGTACAATATAACCCAAAAATCTTGCTTGTGCAGTCTTTAAACCAGAGATATTTTAGAAATGGTGGCTGATATAAATGCTTAGTGTACTAAAAGATTTTCTTCATTAATTACTTTTTTGTTTGATAGCTTAAGGATATTTAACACTATCTTTCTAAGCAAGCTTCACATATACACAGTTTAGTTATTTAGCCTGCATACAAATATGTCTTAATATCTTCATTTTGTTGCTGACTTTGTTTTTTTATTTCAGTTTGGCCTGCACATTTTATATTTTTGTTACTATCTTTAGCTTTGTTTATTACTTACAGGTTGACTATCCTATCCTATGCCTGCATATTTAGATTTGTTACTAAATGCTTTAAACATATACATATATTTATACTGCAGTTTGTTTATGTTGGTTTACACCCTTAAAAATTCATTTTGTTAACCCCGACTCGGCCGTGGGTCACCGGTCCAAAATGATAGACGACCTAACGTTCTGCCGACTTAACGAAGGGTGCCGACTTAATATCTTAGCACGGAAAACCGACCTAATTGCATAAGGATTAAGAGGGATACCGACCTAAGAGGCTTGAGAAGGAGACCGATCTAAGGCCTTAAAGAAAGTTCCGACCTAACGTCTTGAAGTAATGACGACTTAAGGCTCGAAGGAAGTCCCGACTCAATAGCCTTAGCTTGTTGCCGACCTAACCATTCGCATCGTCTGCCGACCCAACTGCTAAGAGTGTGCCGACCTAACGCTTTGAAGTAATGCCGACTCAATGACTTGACCAAGTTATCGACCTAAGGGGCCTGAGAAGATGCCGACTTAAAGTTCAAGGAGATTCTGACCTAGGACTTACAAAAGTCTACCGACCTAACACAATCTCCGATCTAACGACTCAAGTTGTTTGCCGACATAACTGTTAAGAACAAGTTGTCCACACCCAAGTCATGGCCGACCTATGGCTTGTGATAAGTCGTAACCGACCTAGAGATATGAAGGAAGAAGTAGTGCAACAAGTTAACGCGCGGCACGTTACCTCGGCGACGACTTGAGACAGATGATATGAATTCAGATAAGCTTGCTTCTATTAAGCCGGGGACTTGGCTCGGTAAATCGGCCACGACTTATACTAAGTCGGCCACGACTTAGAACTTGGCAGTAATTCCAGCCCAGAATCCCTATAAATACGTGACTACCTCCAACACTTAAGGGACTTTTGGCACATTCTCTTCACACACCGTTACCTTGCTGCATTGAGAACTTCATCAACACTTAGAGCTTCCAAGATTAGAGGAATACATCAAAGAAATTCACGAAGAAACCACACATCTTCAACATGAATCTAAGAACTTTAATCGACATTGAAGCTTAAGACTTGTTCCAAATCACTTGTAACTTGAAGTGTATTGTACTTGAGAAGAATTGTATCAGTTTGTAACGGGATTATTAATAAAAGTACTTAGAGTGGACGTAGGCTATACCCTTAAGCCGAACCACTATAAAATCGTTGTTGTTTACTGCTTTTCTGCTATTACTTGCTTGTAATTCTTTCCCGATCTATCGGGTGGTGCTTTCACAACAACACTTTACACACCGGGGTGTTAGCGTTCACATTTTAGCGTTAACATTTTTGGTGCTTTCACTGAGAATTGAACTCAGGAAAACTGTCATCATTGCTTCACAGAGATTTGAAGAAAGAATTTCCTTAAAAACCAGAAGTATATCTGAGATTATGGCTCCTGGAAGGAAAAGTAGATCTGTCAGATCTGGAAACCTTCAAGAGGGAACCTCCGCTTCCCCTGTACCTAATCAACCCACTCCGTCTGTTGGAGTTACGAAAGCGGAGTTGGATGCTGTGATTCTAGGACTAAACCAGCAGATAAACGCCCAAAATGCACAATTAGAGGCTCAAAGTGCCCAGAATGCTCTGATTCTGAATAAGTTGAACGATTTACTTGGGGCAAACAATCAACCAGCTGGTAATGAAAGGAACTATGTTGGCAACATTCATGATGTTAGTGAGAGGAATGCTCCTCAAAGGGCTACTAGTCCCTTTGAGCAGGCAGTTCCTGAGGCTGGTGGATCTAGAACTCGGCATGATGAGGAATATCTTTCTAGAATGGTCCGGCAGATCATGAAAGAAAGTATGCAAAGGGTTGAAGATGAGAAGGAATGGGGTTTCGCTCCAAGTAAAACTCCGTTCACTGAAAAAATCTTGAAGGCGGAATTTCCAAGGAAGTTTGTCCCTCCGACTATTCCAGCTTACAAAGGGACAAGTGATCCGAATGAGTTCTTGTATAAATATGATTGGCACATGACAGGTGCCAGGGCCTCCGACGAAATAAAGTGTCGATATTTCCCCGTATACCTGGAAGGTATGGCTCTACTATGGTTCACCAAGTTGCCAGTCCGATCTATCGATCAGTTTTCAGACTTGACCAGAAAATTCAAGGAGCAGTTTAGACTATATGCTTCGAAGGCCAAGGACATTATGTCACTATCGAGTTTAGAGCAGAATCCTGGTGAGTCTATCAGATCTTTCTTGAACCGCTTTAATATAGCGCTGGCCGAGGTGGACAATGCTGAACCACGAATGATATTGACTTATCTGATGAGAGCTATTGATAAGTCAAGCGAATTTGGGAAGTGGTTGAATATGAAAGAGCCAACCTCCCTCGAAAAGTTCTACAAAAAAGCAGATGAATTCATTCGCTTGGAAAGTCGTCCTTTGCCAGTAAAGACAGTGTTGGAGAAAGCAGAAGACAACACCGTCGCTCCACGCAAGAATGAATTGGTGGGGCAAAAAAGGGAGAATAATAATGGGAAGAAACAGGGTAATCTGAAGAAGCCCCGATCCTTCAAGACATTAGAGTATACTCCATTATCACATACGCCGGAGCACATCTACCTTGCCACTAAAGATTCCGTCGATTTCCCTAAACCTATCCCTTTGAGGACCAGGAAAAAAGCCATACAGAGTGGGAAATTCTGTCGCTTCCACAATCAACCCGGTCATGAAACTGATGAATGCCGTCAGTTGAAAAATCTGATTGAAGAGTTGCTAAGAGAGAACAAACTGCAGCAATTTGTGAAGAAAAATAGCAACAATCCTGCATCGTCAAGTCAGGGGCAACATGTTCCTGTTCATCAGCCCAGGACGGGTGAGAAAGCTACGGGACATGAATCTGGAAGGCCCGTTATCAATGTCATTACAGGAGGGCCTCACCCAGCTGGCAAGAGCTGGGGTGAGATGGAGAGATATTCCAGGGCTTTGAAATATGCTCCAGCCGAAGAAGACGTCTTTGTTTTAGAAGACACTACGCCCCTGAAACAACAGAAAACTTTCAGCGATGATATTGTTTTCAGAGCCAGAGATTCCACAGGTATAGAAGCTCCTACCCTAGATCCCTTGGTCATCTCGGCTGGTATTGGACCGGCCATTGTCAGAAGAGTCCTCATTGACTGCGGAGCATCATGTAATATCCTCTTCAAGAAGACATTTGACCAGATGAAAATCCCTATGATCGACGTACAAGCCTCATCACAAAAGATCGCTGGCTTCACTGGGGAGCCAAAACAACCAATTGGGACCATCGATCTGCTTGTAGAACTTGGGGAAGCAGAAAGGAAAGTGGTCCGCAAGCAAACATTCGTGATTGTCGATGAGTTTTCTGCCTATAATGCTTTTCTTGGTCGTCCAACACTCGCAGCATTCAAAGCTATCCTAGCCCCGTGGTGCCTCACTATTAAATTCCCTACTGACAATGGAGTAGGAGTTATAAAAGGGGATCAAAATGCTGCGCGAGAGTGCTATTTGACAGAGCTGCGAGAGTCAAGAAAAAGAGAAATGGGGAAGGATGCGGCAACCCCAGTCCGCATCAAAGAACCAGCCTTGTAGAAATTACGGGGCGGACCCTGCACTGGAGAACACAGCGGGGCACGGAGAGAAATGGATCCCAGAAAAGCCAGTGCAGGGGAGAATAGAGTGGTACCGGTGGAAACGACAGTTCCGGTACCTGTTGACCCGAAGGACCCAAATAAGGTGTTGAATGTGGGTTCACAGCTTAATGTGTCAATTCAGAATGTCTTGATATCTTTCCTGAAAGCAAATCTGGATGTCTTTGCTTGGATTCACGCCGATATGTGTGGAATATCTCCAGAAGTTGCAGTACACGCTCTGAATATTGACCCAAAGTTTACGCCAGTTAAACAGAAAAGAAGAACCCAAGGTCCAGAAAGGTCAGCAGCATTAAAAGAAGAAGTCGATCGACTCATGGAAAATAACTTCATTAAAGAATCTACATATCCGAATTGGGTTTCAAATCCTGTGCTGGTCAAGAAAGCTAATGGAAAATGGAGAGTGTGCATCGATTTTTCCGATCTAAACAAGGCTTGCCCCAAAGATTGCTTCCCGTTACCCAGGATCGATCAACTGGTAGACGAAACTGCGGGACATGAATTGTTATCTTTCATGGATGCCTACTCCGGTTATAACCAAATCATGATGCACGAGCCGGATCAGGAGGATACAAGCTTTATCACAGATGTTGGACTTTATTGCTACAGAGTTATGCCCTTCGGATTGAAAAATGCAGGGGCAACCTACCAAAGACTTGTTAATGCTATGTTCAAACCGCAATTGGGCAAAACTATGGAAGTCTACGTCGACGACGTGTTAGTGAAGTCCAGGAAAGCAGCAGATCACATTGAACACTTAGCAGAAATGTTCGCAGTCCTTCGGAAATACAGAATGAAACTTAACCCTCTGAAATGTACATTTGGGGTCGAGTCCGGAAAGTTCTTAGGTTTCATCGTCAGTGCTAGGGGCATTGAGGCTAGTCCAGCTCAAATTACTGCCTTGAAAAAAGTTAAAGCTCCTAGAACGAAGAAGGAATTACAGAGTCTCAACGGAAAGGTCGCCGCCCTGAGTCGGTTCATTTCCAAAGCCACTGATAAATGCATCCCATTCTTTGACGCCCTGAAGAAAGGAAAGAAGAATTTTGAATGGACTTCCGAATGCCAAAAAGCCTTCGATGAGTTGATCCGTCATATGGAAACGCCTCCAATACTTTCTAGGCCAGGCAATGGTGAGGATCTTCTTATATACTTGGCAGTATCATCTCATGCTCTAAGTGCAGCGCTGATACGGGAAGACAAAAGGATTCAACATCCGGTTTACTATATCAGCAAAAGACTCACTGGGGCAGAGCTGAATTACTCCAAGTTGGAAAAACTCGCCTATTGCCTACTAGTTGCATCAAGGAAACTGAGGCAATATTTCCAAGCTCATCCTATCAAAGTACTCACTGATCAACCTCTAAAGCAAGTCCTATTTCGCCCTGAAACTTCGGGTCGCCTTCCAAAATGGAACATTGAACTCAGTCAATATGACATCACCTATCACCCCCGAAAAGCAATCAACGGACAAGCTTTAGCTGATTTCATTGCAGAATTCACAGAGAAAGATAATGGCGAGGAAGAAACGATCAATGATTCCCCAATCCAGTGGAAGATGTATGTTGATGGCGCAAGAAATGACTACTGTTCTGGAGCCGGAGTGGTACTTGAAACTCCTGAAGGTCGATCATTATGTTATGCATTAAGATTGGAATTTCCTTCAACAAACAATGAAGCAGAATATGAAGCTCTTATTGCAGGTTTGAAAATCGCTAAAGAGCTAAACATTCGAGCATTACAAATCTTCAGTGATTCTCAGCTTATTGTATGCCAAGTCAAGAAGGAATTTCAAACAAAAGGTGGAAACCTGCCTTCCTACTTGTCAAAGGCTTGGGAGCTCCTATGTGAACTCGATCACTATTCAATAAGCCACATTCCTCGGGAAGAGAATATGAAGGCAGATTCCCTCGCAAAGTATTCAAGTTCTGGTGAAGCTCAACTATTGGGATTGGTCCCTGTAGAAGTCCTTTCAGCACCAAGTATAGACGAGATGGATATAGACTGGATTATGAATGTATCTCAAGAACAAGAGTCATGGATGACTCCAATACTGGACTACCTACTCAGAGGTTCTCTGCCAGAAAATCCGATAGAAAGACGAAAGCTACTAAGGAAAGCCTCTCGCTATGTAATTCAGGATAGCCGATTGTACAGACGGGGATTCTCAATGCCATTGCTTCGATGTGTATCCCGGGAAGAGTCCAAAACAATCCTAGCTGAGGTGCATGGAGGAGAATGTGGTGATCATTCAGGTGGTCAAACATTAGCAAAGAAAATTCTCCGATACGGATATTTTTGGCCAGAAATTAATCGAGATGCTGCAGATTACTCCCGAAAATGTGACAGATGCCAAAGATTTGCCAAAATTCCTAGAGCACCTTCTACCGAACTCACACAGATGGTCAGTCCATGGCCGTTTGCGATTTGGGGAATGGATCTCATCGGGCCGCTACCAACTGCCAAATCAGGGATTAAATATGCTATTGTTGCAGTTGATTACTTTACTAAATGGGCTGAAGCTGAACCATTGGCTACTATCACCTCTAAGAAAATGATAAGTTTTGTAACCAAGAATATCATTTGCAGATACGGTGTGCCTCAGAAAATAATAACGGACAATGGTACTCAGTTTGAAAGCGAAGAATTCCAGGATTTTTGCAAGCGATTCAAAATTTAGAAAAGCTTTTCAGCAGTGGCTCATCCGCAGGCAAACGGGCAAGTGGAAGCAGTAAACAAGATCATCAAATCAACCATCAAAAAGCAACTCGAAAGAGCAAAAGGTGGTTGGGTCGATAAACTACCACTTGCACTATGGGCATACAGAACTACTCACAAAACTGCAACTGGGCATACTCCTTTTTCGTTAGCATACGGATCGGAAGCAATGATCCCGGTTGAAACAGAGGTCCCTTCACACAGAAGAATCCATTTCAATCAAGCAGAAAATGAGAAGCTACAACTCGAAGCGCTGGATCTCCTTGATGAAAAAAGAGATGAAGCTAACCTCAGAGTTGCAGCTCATCAGCAAAGGATAGCCAGACATTTCAATTCCAAAGTTCGTCAACGCAGCTTTGAAATTGGAGATCTAGTCCTGAAAAGAATTATGACCGCGACAGGTGTGTTTGGGCCAAATTGGGAAGGACCGTATGTAATAGGTCAGAAGCTTCTTGACGGCACATTCAAGCTCACCACTGTTGATGGAGATCAAATTCCAAGGGCATGGAACAGCAACCATCTGCGTCCATACTTTACTTGAAAATTTTGTTGAAACATTGTAAAAAGAATTATGAATGCATGATTCTTGTAATTGAAAGCAATTGTGAAACTGATGCAAGTAAATAATGAAAGAATATAAAGTGGATGTAGGCCCAATTTCATGGCCGAACCACTATAAATCTTGTGTTCCTTATTATTATTATATGTTTGCTTTGTTTTCGATATAAAAATACATAAAATGTATTGCTGAAATGTCGATTTAAATTTTTGCAGACAATGGAAATAAAACTTGCGCATAATAAGACCGAGTGATTCTCACCATCATTCAACAAACAAATTTCAAGTCATAAAGGCCCCGAATTCAAATCCTAGATAGGAAATACTTCAATTGAACGGCTTATGATTTCGATAGAAACGAGCCCTTGCTAATAAATTGAGATTGTTTGAACGAACAAACATCCAATTAGAAAGCTAGTGCCCGTTCTCACGAACTTGCCTGACAATGAAGTACGCTTCCTTGGATTAAACAAGCCACTTGCGAGAAAAGGGGAATGAAAACTTGAAAAGTAAAAAAAAAAAGAGGATTGCTGAAAAGGCATAAGCAAGTGAACAGAGGAACAACCAAAGCTACCATCAGCAGCACAAGTCCTCTTCGGAGGCGCAACTCTTCGGAGAATAAAAGACCTCTAATGGGTCATACGCCACAAAAAAGAAAGTTCTCTACTCAACAAAAAAAGATTGGAGGAGTCATGACCCTCCAACCATGAGAGAGTAACTTCCAGGCGATGAAAACCCTCTCTGAGGCACATTTCACCAGGAGTTGAAGTGTTATGACCGCTCTTCGGGATTTCACTTCACCAGAGTTGAAATGCAAAAAAAATAAAAAAAAAATAAAAGCCCTCTTCGGAGGCCCATTTCACCAGGAGTTGAAGTGTTATGACCGCTCTTCGGGATTTCACTTCACCAGAGTTGAAATGTAAACAAAATAAAAGCCCTCTTCGGAGGCACATTTCGCCAGGAGCTGAAGTGTAACAACCGCTCTTCGGAATTTCACTTCACCAAAGTTGAAATGCAAAAACAAAATAAAGACCTTCCTGAAAGCCCACGTTTCACCGAGATTGAAATAAAACTTCCAAGTGTTGAAACGTGAAAAGGCTTTCTTCGAAGGCACAACTCTTTGGAGGTACACGTTTCACCAAGATTGAAATAAAACTTCCAAGTGTTGAAACGTGAAAAATCCCTCCTTAGAGGTACAACCCCCTCCCGGGGACACAATTCAAAGGAAAGACCTCTTCGAAGGCACAATCAAGAAGAAAGACCTCTTCGGAAGCCCACGTTTCACCAAGATTGAAATAAAATTTCCAAGTGTTGAAACGTGAAAAGGCTTTCTTCAAAGGCACAACTCTTTGGAGGTACACGTTTGACCGAGATTGAAATAAAACTTCCAAGTGTTGAAACGTGAAAAATCCCTCCTCAGAGGTACAACTTTGTATAAAAAAAAAAAAAAAAAAAGAAGTTAAAGTACCCTTCAGAGGTCCGCTTTACCACATAGAGGAATTCACTTGGTAAAATATGCACATAAGCAAAAGAAAAAAGTGATTTCTTCGAACGTCAAAGCGTAGAAACTTATACGAAGGGAGTTGTACTCTACAAAAATTTTCTTTAAAGAATAAAATAATTATTCTTTAGCAAATAAGAGTGCAAGTCCCCTCGAAGTATAAAATATTGCAGCAAGCTTAAGGTATGGGGGCAACATGGTATAATAGTATAGCTGCATTAGTAAAGTAATACTCAAACAACATACCATAAGCCCGCTGCAATATCATATAAATAAACTTGTGCAAAAATGAATAATAAATGCATACTCAAATTCAAACAGAAGTATGTACAAATAAAGAATCATTTTATTCAATTGCAGATATTGCAGATACAGGTTTCAAAATAAGAAGCAGGGGCCGGTGCCTGCATAACATCCGACCATTACACAAAAAAGGAATCAAAAAGCTCAACTCTTCATTTCTTCTTGCCGCCTTTAGACCCTTTACCCGGCCGAGTGGTTAGCTTTTCGGGTCTTCCAGGTTGGTCTGAAGGCATGAGGGAAGAAGGGGAGGGAGGTACAACTGGCGCAATTTCCGGTTCCTCTTCAGTGGTGATAATTTTCTTCCCCCTCCTCTTCGATGTCCCAAGCTTCTTTCTTCTCTGCGAAGAAGACTCACTCCCCGGAGTAACGAGAGCGGACAAAACTACGTCGTCAGAAGGAGTCCGCTCCGGAGAGATCTCGCCTCCTTCGAGTCCCTCATCTTTTTGCTCCTGCGAGGCAATAGGGTCATCCAAACCATGAAGAGCCTCAATTTTCTCCTCTTGTGACCCAGGTTGTGAAGCAGAAGGAGGAGTCACCTGAAGAGATGGAGGAGGAATAACCAAAGAAGGCGAAGTCTGCACGGCACTTGTTGTTTCAACTGCAGAAGAAGAAAAATTGAAAATGTTAGTATCTTCCCGAAAGAAGGGAGATATGGGTTCATCGAGATTCAGGAGGTAATCGAGAAGCTCATCAAATTTTTGAGGAATAAGCAGGCAATCCACCTGAATCGGACCAATGTCGAAATTACCTGAAGATATTGGCTTTGTCAGTTCAATCTCATAATTCTGAGCCCCAATGTCCTCCAAAGCCTCTTCATCAGTAGGGGTGATTACCCCAGTTCTTGTAGGAGGCGGCAAATGAGCACTAGGGCCTGTAATGTCCACCTCGGGAGAAACTAGAGGACGTTCGGAGATGGTAAGCGGTACTTCTTTTTCAGAACGCTCCTCTTCCGCCATCCCGGCCCGCGCTCTGGCAAGCTGCTCCTTACCCTTGGCAAGAGCGGCACGGGCTTCGTCATCAAGATAATGCTCTTCAAGGGCTGATTCAGCATATCCAGCACCTTTACCACCGAGCATATCAAGTGCTGTCTCCCAAACTTCAGCCAGTGTGATTTCATACTTGGGGCCTAAAAAGGCAAGGCTTCCACGCCCCAAGACGCTGTGCAAGTAGAAGTCGAATAATGTTGAGCTGATGCTGTTTTTGGTCGCCTCATGAGAGTCTTCGGCTGCGATTCTGCCGGTGACAGCCTCATCACGCTCCCTTTCAGTTTTGGCAAGCTGAAGCTTAAGCATTTGTATCTCCGCCTCCTGGGAGTTGTTTTTCTTTCGGAGCTCAGCGATATCAGTAGCATAGCCTTCACTGATTCTTTTTTGTACTTCTAGCCTGTCTTCGGCATCCCTTTGGCTAGCGTGAGCGTCTCTCACTTGTTTCAGGAGCACTTCTTCTTTTTGAGAATAGGAAGTAGAGGAAGCAGCAAGCTCATGTTTCAATTCCTCGACTTTTGCTTCAAGCTCCTCATTGTAAGAAGCAATGTTCCTCATCTCGGTGTCGTGTTGCTCAACGACCTTTTGCCATTCGGCCTTATCGTTTTCCATAGTAAGCATGGCCTCTATGTTGGCACGGTTAACTCTTTGAAGCTCATCGACAAGCTTCTGCCAGTTTGACATCCTCTCGATATCAAGCTTGACGGCATCAAGATTGCGCAACATAGCAGACTTGTCGATGGGGACCAAGTCTAGGTCGAACCTCACCCCCTTAAGGCACCATTGAGGAAATCGGCTCTGCAGAGTGGTTGGACCCGGTCCAACTTGAAATTTGGGCCTGCTAATTATCGTTTGAATATCCGATTTCCCAAGAGCAGGAGAGCCAGAAGGAATGTCGAGCGAGGCAGGAATAGTAACTTTCTCAGGAGTAGTAGAGGCCTGCTTTTCACTGTGACGGGCTCGTTTGCTTAAGTCTTCACTCATGTAACCTTTTCCTCGATCGTCATGAGATTTTCTCTTGTGAGAGTCATCGCCTTTTTGCCAAGAATCATGGCGCTCTTCTCTCTCCCTTCTTTCACGATGTTCTTCTTCAGTCCTCCTTTCATGAGCCTTTCGGGCAGCCCTCTCTTCATCCGACTCTCTGTAGGAAGGAAGGTAACGCCTGTAATCATACTGGCTACGCCTCCCGTAGCGCCGGAAATCGTCATAGTACGAGCCGCTGCGCCCCATAGGAGAATCTGGAATTAAAATAATAAGCTTTAGAAATCTTTAAAGTGCAAGAAGATAAGTGCATAGAAGTGATGAGAAATTCTAAGTGTGTGTGTTGTGCAAACTACGCGCATTCATCTACGAACCACTCTTTATTTGGGGAGTGGTTGTGGGTGTAATAGTTAACGTCAACTCTTGAGTCGACGACGACTGTTGCAAAATAGAAGTAGCTTCAACTACTGAAGAAGAAATCCCGGCAGTAGTAGGGTCATCTTTGAAGATCTCTTGTGAAGTAGCGAAGAGGTCGCTCAATCCTTCGAAGGTATCGTCCCTGCTTTGCTTGACAGGACTGGATTTCTTAGCCTTTTCATCAGATTCTTGTGAATGGTGAGAGGATCCCTGAGGCTCTTCTTCCTCGATAACCGGGGCAAGTTTACCAGATGGCCCCGCAACATCGACAGAAGTGGAGCACTTCACCAGCGAAGATTCAGGAGTCTTTATCGGAGAATCGGGGACTTCCGTTGGAACTTCATGAGCATGCATAGAGCGAGAAGTGTGTAGAAGCCCATGTTGATGTAAAAATTCATCCCTCAACAGAAATTTTATGCTCCTCTCTTCTGTGGCCACGGCACTCAACCTCTCAAAAACTTGCTTGTGAATTGGGTCTCTAGAGGGGAGAGGAAGTGCTGAAAGGAACAAAGAATGAAATTAGCAACTGAAAGTTCGGATCTCGAAAAAGTTTCAAAACGGAGAAAATAGAAACACTAATCTTACTTCATACTCTCCAGATGGCATAAAAGCCTGAGGGACAGCGGGCAAAGAAAAACTGGTTCAAAAATCCATGAACGCTTTCAGTAAGATCGGAAATGAGCCTGCGGTTTCTGGCACTTCTCACAATAATAAGGGAAGGATGATCTTTACTCTTTGCAAACGAGCACAGATAACGAATTTCTTCAAAACTCGGTAGGCGATCAAGAGTTCTTCTAAACAAAACACATAACCCCGTCAAGATGGCATAGCCATTGGGATGAAGTTGAAACGGAGAGATTGTCAACCGAAGGAGAAGAGTTCGAAGGAAGTCATTAAAAGGAGGAATCGCCCCACTTAAGCACATTTGGCGATTGACTGCAACAAAGCCATAGGGAGGATTGTCAGCAGTATCACTTGGCCCAAGGAGAAGAACATCACTTTCAGCAAAGCCAAATTGAGTGCGCAGCTGGACAAACGCTCTCGAAGTTAGAATAGTCGGGGTTCTCTCCGGAGGATTCTCTATGGGAACAGCTATCGGAAAAGTTTCTTCCTCTTGAGTTACCACTTCTTCTTCTCGGTGGGAAGTCATTCTACATAAACAACTGGGTATTCAAACATGAAGGTGCACGTTTCCTAAAGTGTGTGAAGTGTTGTGTAAAATCAATCAAGCAGTAAACATATATAACTGGAATGAAAACTAGCAAGCATTTGTTAGTTATGAAATCCAGGGATTATTGTTTTGAGCCTAAATATGCAAGTATGATGTTGATGCAGACAAATCAGTTCAGATGATACTTTGCATTAATGTTTAACTTTAATTGATTGATTCACAAACATTTCATGCAATATAGTTAAGTTGCTTATCTTGTCTTGACTAATCTGTCATCTGACGTGGGCAGTCAATGGCAGTATTTTCGCCTTGGTTTTCTTTGTTTGTCATTTTCAGCAGGTTAGCAGCTTATAAGTTAATGCGGCCTGTGAAATAATACAATGAGATTCAAGCAAGTTTAAAGTTGGGGCAGTTCAAAATTCAGACAATTTAGTTCGGTAGCTCAAGACAAATGCTCGAAGTAGGCCTATGCTCCTAAATGATAACACGTCTAAAGCCCAAGTATTAAGTCGGCTACGGTTCAAAAGTTTTTCGCGAGATAAGGCTAGGTCGGAAGCGGGTCAGGGTCTAAGTAGTTTAATTTGGCAACTCAGTCCTCTAGGCCGCAAGGGAGAGATAAGAATGTAAGCTCCGGTCTGAAGGGCAGGAACTTTCCAAGTATTAACTCGGTCACGATTCAGGCCTTAAAGTTTAAATCGGCAAGTGTTCTTCAAGCACTGTCTCAGCCACGACTTAAGGTTGCTAAGAGCCAGGTCGGCCAAAGGATAAGCCACCCAAAATCACTGACTCGCTCCCGAACCAACATCACACTCCATCTACCCATTAACCCGATAACCATTCCATCAACAATAGCCTTCATTCATGCTATCAAATCACCCAATACAACAGTTCGAAGTTGTCACAAATCCAATACCCTACCATCAGAGATCATCGAGCCTAAGGTGATAAGTCACCTTCGTTGTATCAGCGGTCATCTGAAGCCAAATTGAGCAACCTAGGTTTCATCAGCTATAAACGTGATGGGATTCGTGATGGAGCATCATATAGGGAGGCGATTCGAGCTTAAGCAACAGAATTCACGAATCAATAGTAATCTACGGTCGAAAAAGGAATGAAATCACTTACGTGATGAATAGCAGATGTTTTCAGTAGTTGATTGAAATTAAATCGCCTTTTTGGAGCTCGGAAGATTTTTAATGGCGGAATCGAAGAAATAGGTAATGAGAAGAAAGAAGAAAATGGACGATTTATATCTCACTATGGTAGGGACTGAAGCGACATAGGCCATCCAACTGATGGGTCGCGTACGACCTACCGATTTAAAAAGGAACGGGTTAAAAGATATCGAAGCATACGACCTAACTATTAGGCGTATGTTTCAAGGGGCAAATGTTAACCCCGACTCGGCCGTGGGTCACCGGTCCAAAATGATAGACGACCTAACGTTCTGCCGACTTAACGAAGGGTGCCGACTTAATATCTTAGCGCGGAAAACCGACCTAATTGCATAAGGATTAAGAGGGATACCGACCTAAGAGGCTTGAGAAGGAGACCGATCTAAGGCCTTAAAGAAAGTTCCGACCTAACGTATTGAAGTAATGACGACTTAAGGCTCGAAGGAAGTCCCGACTCAATAGCCTTAGCTTGTTGCCGACCTAACCATTCGCATCGTCTGCTGACCCAACTGCTAAGAGTGTGCCGACCTAACGCTTTGAAGTAATGCCGACTCAATGACTTGACCAAGTTATCGACCTAAGGGGCCTGAGAAGATGCCGACTTAAAGTTCAAGGAGATTCTGACCTAGGACTTACAAAAGTCTACCGACCTAACACAATCTCCGATCTAACGACTCAAGTTGTTTGCCGACATAACTGTTAAGAACAAGTTGTCCACACCCAAGTCATGGCCGACCTATGGCTTGTGATAAGTCGTAACCGACCTAGAGATATGAAGGAAGAAGTAGTGCAACAATTTAACGCGCGGCACGTTACCTCGGCAACGACTTGAGACAGATGATATGAATTCAGATAAGCTTGCTTCTATTAAGCCGGGGACTTGGCTCGGTAAATCGGCCACGACTTATACTAAGTCGGCCACGACTTAGAACTTGGCAGTAATTCCAGCCCAGAATCCCTATAAATACGTGACTACCTCCAACACTTAAGGGACTTTTGGCACATTCTCTTCACACACCGTTACCTTGCTGCATTGAGAACTTCATCAACACTTAGAGCTTCCAAGATTAGAGGAATACATCAAAGAAATTCACGAAGAAACCACACATCTTCAACATGAATCTAAGAACTTTAATCGACATTGAAGCTTAAGACTTGTTCCAAATCACTTGTAACTTGAAGTGTATTGTACTTGAGAAGAATTGTATCAGTTTGTAACGGGATTATTAATAAAAGTACTTAGAGTGGACGTAGGCTATACCCTTAAGCCGAACCACTATAAAATCGTTGTTGTTTACTGCTTTTCTGCTATTACTTGCTTGTAATTCTTTCCCGATCTATCGGGTGGTGCTTTCACAACTACACTTTACACACCGGGGTGTTAGCGTTCACATTTTAGCGTTAACACATTTGTTTCTAGCATATGTCACATGACTTTGATTCTTAACTTTTACAGGCATTTTTATTTGTCTAGTTTACAACTTGAAAATTATTTGTTTCAAGATTAATTGTTGACTTGTGTTTAGTTGTGTTATTGACTTGTTATTTCTTTTTGAAATGCATGTGAATGTTGTTATTTTTGTTCTGTTATTTGCAAACTAAATGAATTTATAGTTGTTAAGCTATTATAATTTAACTTATGTATTTACTTATATTTCTATATGCATATTTTAATTTTATTTATTTTATAAAAACATATTTATCACTTTGAAATGATAGATAGAATAGATTATCTTTAATTATAAACTACATATTTATTAGTGTATGTTAATGTATTTATTGACAAATATATTTAAAACTCATATATATTTTAAATTCATATTTTAAAGCAAACTATACTAAAAAGAAAAGTAAACAAATCTTTTTGTTAGTAAATTAAATTTAAACTTAAGTTAAAATAAGTTTTCAAACTATTTATTTATTTATTTATTTAGCTTTGAAATGTTTATATTAAATAAAACACAATTTCTAATTCACTAAAATACATATTAGTATTTAAACATATTTTATTAGTCAAATTTAAAAAAACAAAATCTCATCTATTTACAATGCATACAAATATATACATATATAAATAGAAAGCAAACAATTAATTTCTAACAGATAAAATTTACCAATTGAATATTTATTAAAAGAAAAGTATCAAATTCAGATTTAATTAATAAAAATATATCATATCAATTTAATATTTAATGCAGATTATTAAATTGATATTGCTAGAAAATTCCGGGTCGTCACATCGAGGCTGGATTCAACATAGGTGCAACTCAAAATACAAAGCAAAATTCAGTTCAGAAAGTACAGAAGACGTATACAAAGTAGTAGGTATAAATGGATGTACACATGAAGTTCAGAGCAAAAAAGGGGCAGTCCAGCTCGAAGAAAATCAAGGTTAGTGCAATTAGAAAATAACAAGAGTTCAAACACGTGCATATGAAATCAAAGCAACATTCAACTTACAACATGACAAAGTGGTGAACCAGCAATGAACTAGACCAGTACAACATGCAGATATGAGCCAGAACAAAGGACAGAGAATATAAACGAAATGATTCGAAGCAACTGGCAGTTTAACTCGTAGCAACTCAGGAACCACACAGTGCAACACAAAACACAGACTAGATACAAACATGCACATACATACATGAAGATATCAAAATAGTGCAGACTTGACTGCATGGACACAGCGGTGGTGATATGAAAACTTCAAGTGAAACAGAACCAAGACTACAAGAACAAGAGATATGAATCATTTCAAACTATCATATGAAAATGAAATGCAACATCAGAAACAAATCAATGACAAACTCTAAATGACATAAGGAATAATAAAATTAGTTAACTCGAATCCAACCACAATGCAAAGTCGAAAATGCAAAAAAATAAGAGGTTAGATATGCTCTGGTTCATCTTCAACATGTACTCAAGCAAACCAGGAAATGTGCTCATACATCATATGCAAATGAGAATACATAATCAAAATGCGTAGCCATCAAGTAAGAGCATCAACCAGCATACATATAAACATGTTTGTACATACGTGTATATATGTATATATAATGTCAAAGCAATCAATAGAAGAGACGTCAATGCATTGGAATTGGACATGGAGCTTGACCAGAAACTAGCACACAATGTATAGCCAGAGAGTGCAAGTGCACCACACACAAACATATTAGAATACTTAACATGATCAAGTGTTCGAGAATTCGATAATTAATCATTCAGCAGTTTTGAACTAGTCAACCAGGGAAACATATTCAAAATATATATGCGGTCGAAATAACAAAGCATGTAGCTGGAAAGAGTAGAAAATGTTACTGTCATAAACGAACGCAAACAGTGAATGGTGATTTGCAACAAGCAAAGTTATAACTGGGAAGCAGTTTACACCTTACAGTAAATACCAATAGTAGTTCAAACACGTCAAGGAATGGTTTCAAAAAAAATGAACAACATCATTGAATTGGTTCAAAATTCGATCATTGCTAGCAAAGAATGGAACCAGAGAAAAGAACATAGCAAAATTCAAATTCATGGAGTAATACGTATGAGATGAACAAATCAGAATAATCACAAGCACTCGAGAAAAGATCGTATGGAAAAGTGCAATTCACAAAATATTCAAACTCGAAAATACGGACGAATTAATATGGTTTCAATCCCTATTTAACCCTATATCATCATCGACATTCAAGCATTCGATTTAAAACAAATCAACAAGAAAAATAAAGCATAAATCACATACCAATTTCATATCATTCGAACTCAAATCAATTGAAGCTACTGAGATGTGACGACCCGGAATTTTGAGCTATATTAATTTAATAATCTTTGATAATAATTAAATTGATTTGATCATTTTACACTATAAATTGACAAATTAAATTTATTTTAAAGATTAATAATAATAATTTATTAATATCTATTAATATTTTCTTTGCAATATGAATAGGCAAGATTAAATTCTTTTGAAAATTTGTAATAATTTGATTTGGAAACATTTATTTTAGTAAGTAAGAAGTTTTTAATGTAATAAAACTTTATATTCAAATTGTAATATATATGAATGTATATATATGGTGATTTGATATTTGTTTTAAAATTTAATATGGAAATTAACAAATTTAATATTAGTATGTTTTTCTATTTGAAATGTGTATATATATTTTGTATATATATTTGAAATAGGAATTTTATTAACCTGAATTTAATAAGTGTTTTCAAACTTTAATATATATATAATTTGTGATTTGAAAAGTTAATTTGATTTATACTTTTGGAAATGATATTTAAGATTTAAATTAAAAGTTCATTTGTTTAATAGTCTTTCAATTTTAATTTTAACATAAGATAAATTGTTTTAAAATTTCTATATAAAGAATTAAAATAGAAGTTTCAAGCATATAAACATTAAATTGAATTAAAAATGTAAGTTACTTGATTCATATGAATATTACATAATAAAATAAATAATTTAGCTTTAAAATACATTACATATATATTCACCTTTCATGTAAAATTTGAAATAAATTATAAAAAAAATAACACTTGTAAACATTATAGGATATGTAAGGACATTTGTAAACATAGGTGTAAGTAAATTAGAGTTTCTTTGTGACAAATGTCTCTTTCATTTATAATAATATAATTTAAAATTTAAACTTGTAAATATAAAACAAAAGTTTTTCTTCAGCTAATAAAGAAAATAATATTATCTTCATCTCAACCAAACTAAATAAAATCAGAAAGAAGAAATCTGAAAATAAAAATTGTAAATCAAAAGAGATAAATGCAGAAAACTGTAAAACCTAAAATAGGAAGAAATCTGGAAACAAGAAATTTAAAAAAAAAAACAGTTCAACATCAATACAAGATCTTCGAATGCAAGTAAAACTTCAACAAATCTGGAAATTCAAACACGCAGATGGATTCGAGAGCCTGGAAAGGAAAAAGTGCAGTTCTGTCTTCTAAAAATTTACAGGTGAGTAAATAAATTTTAGAAACAGATTTAAACTTGAATTCTATCTTGGATTGTGAATAAATATCATGCTGTTGCTTGGATATCTGAATTGAATTAAATGCATGTTTGTATGTGAGTTTTTAATTGCATGTCTGGATATGGATTGAATGCCTGTATGGTTAAAAGTTTACTATGTGGTTATGAAACAGTTTCAAATTTTATAATAAATTCAATAACTTGATTTTAAATTCGAATTAGACTTAGAATTGTAAATAAATGTTGTTTGAAATCAAATAGGCTATCATCTAAAAATAATTTTAGGTTTTTAAAATGGATAATTAGCTTAAAAACTTTGAATTTACAGTAAAATGGTAAATGGGGTCAAAAATTTATTAAATCAATTTTGAGTTTTGATTGCATGTATGAAATAGCAATTGAAAATCATGAATTTTAGTGTGATTGTTATAATTTTTAATGGGGTATTTAGTGAGTATTTTGGAATTTAATGATTTGGGGTTTTCGGCCAAATCACGGCAATCCATGGCGAACTGGGTTTTTGCCGTTGGTCATGGAGGTGGAGGAGACTTAAGTGATCATGCGAAAAATGCTTTAAGAATTTTTAGTGAAGTGTGATGATGGTGGATCGAGGAAGTAGGGTTTAACGCCCTGTAGATGACATTGTTGTTCAGATGGAATTCTCGGCATCTTAACACAACCGGAAACTGTTGCGAGTGGGCTATGGGTTCGAGGTGACGTGGGGAAGTTACGGCAGCGGTGGCAAGGTTACTCGAGGCCGGGGGTTACCGTGGAGGATTAGTTTGCAGGCAATGTGGTTTCGAACTATGTAGCTCGTTTGGGTTCAGAGGGCTTGATTTTGATTCTCGTTTTCATTCTTGTTTCTGTGTGTCAAGCTTGAACGTTGGAGTCGAGGATGACTGGGCGACGTCATGGAGGTGATCGCTGGTGAAAGGGGGAGCGGTGCACGTTGCACGGTGCAAGGGGTATCAGGTAGTTGGGTTCTGGAATGAGAAGAGGTAGGGAAACTCGAAGCCTCCATCGTGTTTTCGTCGTTCTGGCTCGAAGCAGTGGGTAGGTAGGGGAAACTCAGGAAGGTTACTGGGTTTTTGTGAAGTTTACTCGGGTATTTGGTCAGGGATTAGAACTAGTTGGTTAAGTCGCTAATGCAAAGGAAATTTTATTTTAGAAATTAAGTTTTTAAAACAAAGGTTGAACAAGTTTCAAAATTTAATTTGTTTCAAAGTTATGTTTTAAAACAAGTTTATATATTTTAAAATATGGAAGCTTTAAAAATAAAATTTGTATTAAACTTTAATAAATAAATTTGGAAAGGTTTAAAGATTTTAAAAACTTAATTTAAATGTGTTTGTTTATAAATTGATTTCTAAAGATTATATTTTACTTTAAATAAAGTATAATGTTTAAGGATTTTATAATCAATTATAATAAGGATTTATATTATGTAAATTAGAATTTTATTTATGTAAAGATAAAAAATTGTGATAATTCAATTATTATTCATAATTAAATGTTATAGATTAATATGAATAATTTAATTAAGACAATGTTTTCTTAATTAAGAATCTTTATAATATAAGAAGTTAAGAATCGTTTAATTAATTTTAAATGATTAAGTTAAATAGTTAATTAAATAATTAACTTGTGATTAATTAAAGATAATCACTTTAGAGTTTATTAAGTATAATTTCTTGGTGAAATAATTAAGTGGTTAATTACTAAAGGTAATTAAATAAAAGATAATTACTTTATGAAAAGTAATTAGGTAGATGTGATTAAGAGTTAATCACTTTAGTTATAAATTAAAGAATTAATTAATAATTAGTTAAAGGCCTAAATTATTTGATTAATGATTAATTAATAAAAGGGATTAAGAGTAATTAATTAAGTGATTAATTACATGTTAAAGTAATTAATTAAGGAAGAAATTTAATTAATGAAGTAATCATTAATTAATGAAAATGATTAATTAATTTTTAATTAATAATTTAAAAATAATTAATTTATAATTAAGTCTTAATTACTAAATGTAATTAAAGTAATTAATCAAAGGTGATTAATTAAAAGTAATTAATTAAGTATGATTAATTAAGAGTAAATTAATCAATGTGATTAATTAAAAGTGATTAATCAGGTGTAATTAATTAAAGGTAATTAAGGAATAATTATCAAGATAATAAAAGAATAATTAATCAAGGTTAATTAATTTAGAAGGAAATTGGGAGGTAATTACTTAGTATAATTTGGAGTAATTAATCAGGATGATTAATTAATATGGTAATTAAGTGATAATTAATCAGGGAAGATTAATTGAGATGGATAATTAAGTAATGTTAATTAATTAATTAATTTATAATTAATTAATGAATAAGAAGTAGAATTGAAGATAATCCAAGTGATTAAGTAAGGATTAATTTAATTTAAGGATTAATTAAATTAATCAAGTTTGAATCAAACTTTTTTATGAATGATTAATGATTGGATGATATATCATTGGATGAGTTAATGATATTGGTTGTTGACATTGATTGATATGTGATGATGTGAATATGTTATATCTGAGGTGTGATTTATATGCTGCTATTTGATATGTATGGATGCATGTGATAATAGATGATTATCTATCTGTGTAATATGAATACATCCATTTATGTTAAGTGATATTTTCTGAAATATCTATTGTTTAAATCCCTTAAGTACAACTTGAACATTAAAATGGCGTTTGGTTTCGGTGTGACCGGGATCGGGTTTCCATATTTGGATATCCGAAAACCACATCGATTCCAATTAAACGTTAGGTCATTAATCCAAGTGGAGCAAGTGAAGACTCGAGGTGTAAGGGCTATACGTCAGTATAACTCTATGGGTGATTTCATAATGAGTTTGACGGAATAGTGCTTATAGATTCGAGATGGTGAATTAGATTGCAAGGGCTATGGTCGTTGATTCTGAGGGTGATTCCAAAACGAGTGCAACGAGATAGTGCCTTCGGTTTCGTTCGAACCCGGAACGAACTTGTATGGATTGAATGTTTTCAGCACATCGTCAGGCGGACGATGAGCATTCTAAGATAATTGGTCCTATAAAGGTAATCGCAGCCTCAAGCCTCATCAACCGGGAATGGCTAAAACAGGGGAGGTGCAGCAAGGCTTCGTGGGTCGCTCCCACTGGAGAGCAAGATACATCCCTGTCTAGAAGTCCCTTTATATTTCGGCTGTGTGGGCAGTTGGTCTGCAGCCAACTACGGGGTGGTCTTGTTCGGGACTGTTCAGTAAGGAATGGTTCCGGCTTTGTGTTGCAGGGGAGTGGGAGTACTCCTCGGTACGGTGATCTAGGCCACGTACTGTGACGGGCGGTACCCCAGTAGCCCTGCCATTGTTGGAAACCTATTTTCCCTACGAGACCTTACGGTTTTGTTTGTATTACCTACTTTTGTGGCTAGTAGCTGGAATTTAATCATGTAACAATTTCGGCTATTTCATATTTATTTGAAAACCCTAGACACTATTATAATATCACTGGATTTCCTATCAAATGTTTTGGTTAGCGTAAGGTAAAAACTTTTCCATGTTTATGTGTGGGAAGTCTTACGTGATACCTTTTGTTTTCAAAGGATTTTCTAAAGTTAAGCAATCTTAAACCGTTTACTCACACCAGACCCCTGGCTGACCCGAATGTTTATTTTCTGTTTTATTAAACTCTTGGGTACTCATATTCTGTATGAGTAGTCAAGTGATTCAGGTTATCTCTTGGCGAATTTTTGAGGAGCTTTGGAGCAGGAGGCTTCAGCATGTAGATATATAGTTAGAGTTTCCGCTGTGTGTTATTCTGTGTTGATGTTCTTGCATTGTATATTAGACAGAAGTGTTACAACTGTCTAAATTAAGATGTATAGTTGTGTAATCTGATGTATATGATACTATGTGTATGTTCTATATTATATTTAAATCGTTCCGCTGTGAGATTCTGATGTGTTGTTTTTTTTCCTTTTCTTCTTCTCTTTCTTTTCTTCTTCTATCCCTTTCTTTCTTAATTAGTGATGCGATTTTCCGGGAGTGGAAAGTCGGGTCGCTACACGAGAGCAACTCAAGAAAATCGATTGACGAAGCAATCAGAAGAAAAAGCACACCTTAATCGATCAACTCTAGAAGTAGCGGCTTCAATCGAACGAAGCCCTAATTTTTTTAAAGAGGAAAGAAGAAAGATCGTCCAGAGCATGCAAATCAAAGAGAAAAGGGAGACGTTCTTTTTTTTCTTGTGTTATAATTTAAGTGGGTCGGTCCTATTTTATTTTGGGTTTAATTGATATATAGGGTTTTGTTTAGTTGTTTTTAATTTATTTTGTAATTGTCTTTTAAAATTGTGTAACTGTCCAATCGTGTGACTAGACTACAAACTACGGTGGTGTAGTTCGAGAATTCGCAACTTGGTGGCTAAGTTGTGGTAGGTTTTTGAGCATAGAGTTAGGTTAGTCATTAGCGAGTGTCATAAGATTACATGTATAAGCGTATGACTACTTAATTTCTAGTAGAAACTTTGGAGGCAGCACGTAAGCAGGTTTTTCCAAAGCTGGGTAAATTTGTGTGTGATCACTACTGCAATATTATCTATGATTGTTTTTATTTCCGCATTTATTTTCATTCTCATTAGTATCACCCTATTCACCCTCCTCTATTGTGAAAACGATCCTACAAGTGGTATCAGAGCGAGATTATATGCATGAATTTCAAGATCAAATCACTTAACTTACTTTCTTTTACTTAAATCATATTTCCAAAATCTACTGCTCTCTTGAATTCAAACATCTATTGCTTACGAACATAATTCTATATTTCATAAGCAATCTGAAACTTCCTTATCTTTATATTCATACACTTACACATCTGTGTACTTAATGAAAAGATTATAGGAAGGGTTATTGCAATTGGCAAATCCTTGTTGTTTAAAAAACACAAAAGGTCAAGACAATCAATCTACCATGTATTTAAGTCATATTCGCTTGCTCAGGCGGTCAAGTCCTATTGGTTGCTCCGGCGGTCAAGTCAAGTTCGGTTGCTTAGGCAGGATAAACCTATTCCTTCGAGTTAAGTGATGGTTGCTAGTTTAAATTCCAGAAGGAGACTGTGACTGGACATAGAACGGGAAGTTCAAAGCAGTATAAAAATCTCTGATGTCATTATTTACTTTACGGCTATCTTATTTTGTAGCTACTTTCAACTCTAGTTAGTAAGTTTAGTTTATATATATATTCCATATTACATGATCCTATATCACAGTCACTTTCATTTGGCATCGAGCAGGTCGTCTTATAACCATACCTACTATATAATATTCACAATAGTCTAACACACAAAACTGGATACTACTGCAAATGCCAAAGTCATGAATATGTTATGTTGTGCATTAGACAAAAATGAATTTAATAGAGTAAGCATGTGTAAAACAGCTTAGGAAATTTGGCATACACTTAAAATTACACATGAAGGTACTAACAAAGTGAAGAAGAGTAAGATTTCTATTCTTAAAATCAGTTTCAAAATTTCAAAATGAAACAAGGTGAAACAATAAATGAAACATACTCTAGATTCCAAGACATATATCACTCTCTTTTAGCATTAGAACAAAAATATACAAACTTTGATAATATTTTAAAAATCCTCAATTCTTTAACGGACGAGTGGGAATGAAAGGTCTTAACGATCGAATAATCTAACGACATTTCAGCCATTAAACCAGATGAGTTGATAGGAAATCTAATGTCTTATGAAGTTAATCTCTAGATAAAAAGTGCACAGGCAGAAGACAAGAAGAATATAATATTCCAAGCTGAAAAGGATGAATCAATTTTAGATGAGGAAGATATGGCGTTCATTGCTGAAAACTTCAAAAAGTTTTTAAAATTCAAAAAGAGCAATAAATTCAGAAACAACAAGAACAGCTTCAGCAATAATAACAACAACAACAAGCCATCGTCTTCTGCTCTAGAAGGTTATGAGTGCCATAAGAAAGGTCACATCAAGAAAGACTGTCCCGACCGAAAGAGAGGCAAATTTAAGCACAAGAAAGACAGATTCAAAAAGAAAGCATTTTCTACATGGGATGATTCAAAATCATCTTCATCATAAGACATTGACACAAACAATGATTATGAACAAGCCAACGTCTGTTTTATGGCTACAAATGATGAGGTGAATGATCTGACTTTTAATGATTTATTGGAAAGAAACTCTGAGTTACTTGACAAACTAAGAAACATTAAAAGAAAATATAAAGAAACTCTTGAAAAATTAAACAGGACTAAAATTGAGATAGATATGTTAAGAGATGAGAAACAAATTTTAGAATATGAACATGAAACTACTCAAGAATCTTATTCTAATATGATATCTCAACTCTCTATGTTAAGCAAGAAATAGAAACTCAGAAGGAAAAGAATGATGCTCTTTTAGTTGAAAACCATGATCTTAAAGCTAATATTATAATATTGGAACCAGATATTTCTAGTCTCAAAAGAAAATCAGATGACATTACTAAAAATGTCTCTAATTTTAACAAAGGAAGAGAAATATTTCTGAAATTATAGAAAATTCTCAAACATTTTCAAATAAAAGAGGACTAGGATATATGCAAGTTTCAAAAGGTATTTCAAAGAAAAAGGATTCATTATATAACTATTTCAAAAATAATAATAATATAATTGAAAAATCAATTAAGATTTGGGTTCCTAAAACAAATAATTCTTTGATTAGAAACAAATAAATAAACTCTTTTATAGAAACTGTTCACAAAAACAAATTTTTTATTTTTAAAAGTAATTCTGAACTTTCTTGGGTTTGGTTTCCTAATACCTAACTTTTTAGGACCAAATAAAAAGGTGGATACCAATGTTAATTATATATTTTGCAGGTATCACTTAAAAAGAGAGAAAAATGGATATTGGACAGTGGTTTCTTGAAATACATAACAGCAAACAAAGAGATGCTAATAAACATTACCTACTCAGATGGAGCTTCTGTCACTTTTGGAGACAATTCCAAAGGTTATATCATTGGCAAAGGCGATGTGAGCAATAACGGTATATCTAATTTACCTCTTGTTACAAATGTTGTACTAATTAAAATTTTAAAACGCAATTTACCTAGCATCAGCCAACTGTGTGACAAAGGATTCAATATATCTTTTTCTGAAGATAAGTGTAGCATTTTTGATCAAAATAAAAATCTTATTTTTAAAACATTTATAGATAGGAATATGAATATAAATCTCACTACTAGCGTGTGTTTTATAGCCCAAGAAAATGATCCTTGGTTTTGGCACAAAAGATTTTGTCATATTAATTTCAAAGCTACAAACAAATTATCTAAAAAAGAATTAGTAAAAGGTTTGCCAAAAATGAATTTTAAAGTAAACAATATTTGCGTTGCTTGTCAATTGGGTAAATTATCAAAATCATCCTTAAAATCGAAGAAAAATATTTCTACTATACAACTGCTTGAACTATTGTAGTTGAATCTTTTTGGTCCAGCTCAAGTTCAGTCCATAAACCACAACAAATATGTGTTTGTTATAGTGGATGATTTTTCAAGATATACTTGGACTATTTTCTAGAAAATAAAAGTAACGCTTTTGAAAATTTCAAAGTCATTGCTAAAAGAATTTGAAATCTCAAAAATTAAAAAAATTAAAAATATTAGAAGTGGTCATGGAGGTGAATTCGAAAATGAAGGCTTTGAACATTTTTGTAATAAAGGGAATTTACCATAATTTTTCTTTTCATAGAACACCATAAGAAGATGGAGTTGTAGAAAGGAAAAATAGAAATTTACAAGAATGTGCAAGAACTTTGTTAAATGGAAGCACTCTACCAAAACATTTTTGGGCAGAAGCTGTAACAACTACCTATTATGTTCTGAATCGTGTTTTCATCCGACCACTAATGATGCACAATCCATATGAATTGTTTTATGAAAGAAAACCAAATATTTCATATTTTAAAGTTTTTGGTTCAAAATGTTTTATTTTAAACACAAAAGATCAGCTTGGAAAATTCGATCCAAAATACGATGAAGGAATTTTCATAGGATATTCGGAACGAAGTAAGGCTTATTGGATTTATAATAAAAGAACTAAAACAATCGAAGAAACACTTCATGTTTCGTTCAAGGAAAATTTTAAGTTTAATAAATTTTTTGAGGATGATGAGTAATAGCTAGAACGGTTACAAATACGGTTACTCAAAATAATTTTGAAGAAGTTGAAAACATTGTTCATAATTTTGAAGAAGATGAAAACATTGTTCATGTTGAAAATGAATTATGATCTCCTCTTAGGATTTTACGCGATCACCTAGTAGAAAATGTAATAGGAGGAATTGATTCACATGTTAGAACTAGAAATCAACTTAATATAAGGGGTCATGTAGCATTACTTTCTAATATTAAACCTAAAAAGGCCAAAGAAGCCTCTGCTGATGACTATTGAATTATAGCTATGCAAGAAGAGCTAAACCAATTCGAATGAAACTAAGTTTGGGAATTAGTTCCTAGACCAAGTGATCAAACAGTCATCGGTACTAAGTGGGTCTTCAAAAATAAAGCTAATGAAAAAGGAAATATTACTAGAAATAAAGTTAGATTAGTTGCATAAGGATATAATCAAGAGGAAGGAATTGACTGTGATGAAATGTTTGCTCCAATAGCACCGACTAGAAGCAATTCGTATCTTACTGACCTTTGCATGTTTTCGTAATATTATACTACCAAATGGATGTTAAAATTGCATTTTTAAATGGATATATAAAAGAAAATGTTTATGTTGAACTGCCTCCTCTATTTTCACATGAGAAATTTCCAGACCATGTCTATAAACTCAAGAAAGCTTTATCCTCATCTAATACAAGCACCTCGTGTTTGGTATGAATGTCTTAAAGCTATCGTATAGACTCTGGTTTTGAAATTCAAAAGGTTGATCAAACTCTTTTTATTAAACGAAGTAAAAAGGATAATTTAATTATTCAAACTTATGTTGATGGTATTTTTTTTCGGTTCTAAAAATGATAAGTTATGTCAGGAATTTTCTAACATCATGACCAAAGAATTTCAAATGTCACATATGGGGGAATTATCATATTTTCTTGGATTATAAATTAAGCAGTTAGATAATGGAATTTTTATTAATCAAGAAAAATATTGTAATAATCTAATCAAATGCTTTGGTATGGAAAATAATTCTGCCAAACCAACTCAAATGAGTACAACAATACATCTCGATAGAGATGAAGATGGCAAGAGTGTTAACCAAAAATTATATCGAATCATAATTGGATCATTACTTTGTCTAACTTCTAGTAAACCTGACAAAATGATGAGTGTTTGTTTGTGTCTCCAATTTCAAGCAAATCCTAAAGAATCACTTATGCAAGAGGTGAAACGAATATTACATTATCTAAGCAAAAACCAAAGATTTCGGACTTTTCTATCTGAAAGAATGTCCTTTCGAGTTAGTATCATACAGTGATGCTGATTTTGAAGGATGTCGGACAGATAGAAAAAGTACAAGTGGAACTCGTCATTTTATTTGACAATCTCTAGTATCTTGGTTTAGCAAGAAAAAAAATTGAGTTTCCCTCTCGAATTGTGAAGCAGAATATATTTCAACTGCATTAGCATGTGCTCAAGTCATTTACATGCAACAAACACTTCAAGATTTTGGTATAACCTTATTTATATCAACTATTTTTTGTGATAATACAAGTGCTATAAATTTATCTAAAATCTTGTAAATCATTCACGAAAAAATCATATGACATCTGTCACCATTTTCTAGTGATAATATTGAGAATGATATGGTCAAATTAGAATTTGCATCCTCTGAAAACCAACTGGCTGATATATTTACAAAACCATTAAGTGAAAATATTTTTATAAAATTAGGAAGAGAACTAGGTATTTTATCGTTATAAGATTTATAATAATTTCTCTATTTTATTTAAGATTTTGTTTTTCAATTTTTTTTAAAATGGGGCTAGCAATACTCGATCTCTGGTCTTTTACTTGCTAGTCTCATGCATTTCCATTCTACTACATATTGTTTCACATCTAAACCTTCTTTTCAATTCTCTGTATATTTTCATCTATTCTTATCTCAAACTACAACCCTACATTAGTTTTTTACTCTTGACCAATAATTTATTTTCTGGTTGAAATTAATTTCACCACTAAACTAATTTCTCTTTCTAAAAACTTTGGCATTATAAAAACTCTCATTTGTTAAGTTTTTATATCTTTTTTTAAGCATTCTATCAAGCTCTTAAATTCATGTCCTCCCAAGAAACATCAGAATATTCCTCCATCGACTACTCATCCCCTAGTTTCAGCTCTATTAACCTGCCCACTCCAACTCCAACCTACGAACTTGTTCCAATTGTTCCTCCAGGTTATCACACTAGGTATACACCTGAATCAAAACGAGTTCGTAGGAACCTTTGCTTTAGCTCTCCATCTGTTGCTCGACAAATAAATGATATACATCACTATCAATGAGAGACGTTAAGTACGCAAAGAGAAATGTACTATGAACAGAAGAATCATGGCAGGAGTTCGAGCTTACTCGAGAAATTTGCTTTGTAATTTTGTGGTTCCACTCCGTCAAATAACTATGTGCATCAACCATCTCCCTATAGGCCTCCTTATTCTCTGAATTCGTGGGATCGTTCTACCATTCAACCGGCACGAGAAATCACCAAAATCAAACTAGAGGAATGTACGACTCCCAAGTATTCTGAGTCCTTAAAATGATTCTCCTGCATTTTTTGTTCTATTATTTTCTATATGTTACATTTTCAATATATGCTTGTATATCATTTCCTGGCTTGATAAAATTATATGTCTGCATTTTCAATACATTCAGTCGACTAAATAATATCATCAGTCAACTGAATGTGCTTTTCATCATAATTTTTTCCTGTAATACGGTCGACTAACTACAAAATTTAGTCGACTGAAAACCCTAAAAATAAACTAAAAACTTTAGGGAATGATTCAGTCAACTGAATCATAAGGTTATTCGACTGAACCTGTTATCCATCATTTTAATTAACCATTCAGTTCGACTGCTATTGAATTTCCAATCGACTGTAACTAGTAACCAGGTATGTTTTATGGAAAAGGTCATTTCATTTTTCAGATAAACAAATAATATCAAACTATTTTTCATTCCTAATCCTACTCTTCCACTTTCTCTGAATCAACATAACCAAAACCCCTAAATTTCTAACCAAAACCCCCAAATTTCTACATCAATTTCATCACTATTCCTTCATAACCCTAAACCCAATATGCCTCCAAAAAAAGCAAGGCCTTCATCCTTTACTGTTGGACCATCTGAATGATAGATTAGAAGTTGGCTTCACAATGATAGAGCAGTTCAACAATTCGACCAAATGAAGAATTCTAGAATTTTCGTAGGCTCTTTCATCAAATATCCTGATTTTTCATCCTATGCAATCTAAGATCTCGCAAGAAGAAGTGGTTTGGAAACTCTACTTGAGTACAATGCTAATAGTTTGAAGATAGATCATCTTCTTATTAAGCGCTTCTATGAAAATATAAACCTAGATCACATAATATCCAAAGTCCAGAAGATTGTGTATGGACTATCGTTTGCGGAGTAAAAATATTCTTACCTCTTGCTCGACTTGGAAGAATTCTCCAATGCTCATATGAAGGAGAAGAATTAAGCGACATTCAAGTAAACATAGATTCTCGAGATAGAGTTAGTCATCTTTTCTCTCCGACGATTTAAAGGAACTCAAAGTTGTAGCGCTCCGACCCAAAGCTTGAATTTTGCATCGGGCTCTAACTCACACCATCAATCCCCGAACCAATAGCTACGAGAAGATCTATAAGCACGACTTTCAATCGCTTTATTCAATTTGGGGCCAACATTCCATAAATTGGGCTAAGGTAATTCTTGATGAGTTTCAAAGTTTTAACCAAGGCCCTATGAAGATTATTCACTACGGTGCTTATATTATGTGTGAATAATCTGTCATTTTGAGATTTCTCTCCTCGGCTCGGACTATTCTACAATTGGTTCTCTAAACACCAAAACTCTTAGTCTCATGGGTTTTCCGAAGCAATGTCGAAGTCATATTATTATCACTTTTGAACATTGGCTAGAGAATCAAGCGTCTGGTTAACCACAACCACCCTCTAGACAACGAGCCCCTTAAGTCGAAGCAACAACATCTTTACAACAACAACCTCCACGGGAATTCAATGAAATTCAATAAATTGGACCACAAGCTCGACCACGAGAGGCTTTGACAATTGTCTCTAGAAATCAAAAGCTTTTATCCCAACGCCTAACAAATGCCGAGACAAATATTTCCTGTGTTGAGAAAACCGTCACCAAGGTAAATAAAAAGCTAAATCACATTAAGGGGTTCTTGAATAATATTTGGAAAGTGATATCATGTGGACAATCTTCCTCCACATCCGTCCATGTACCTACGGCTCAAAGGAAGCATCCTCAACCATACTTCACTTTGTCAACTTCCAAAGAAGGATGGGAAGAAGAAGAAGTGGGAGAAGAAGTAGGGTCAAAGAGGTGATTCTATTGAATACAATGAAGAAACCGAAGGGGATGATAAAGAGAAAGAAAGTTCCAATACTGACGGAAATTGTAATGAATAAGTTACTTAGTTTTTAGATTCAATATTTTGAAAAATGGTATATTATTATTGGAACAATGGTAGGTCCATTATATAATTTATCTATGTCATGTACATGAATCTTTGTTGTTATGTGTATGCTAGTTTACTGATCTATCTTATATATATGCTCTTATATATGTACAACTATTGTTTATGACTATATTATATTAGATTACAACTCTCCTTTTTGTCGATGACAAAGGGAGAGAAAGATATTGCTCTATCACTATTTAGCGCGGGAATAAAAGCATAGATTCAGGGAAGAAACTGAAAGATAAGGCCAGCATTATTCACTTGGAGATATAGAACAACAAAGTAATGTTGTTCGAGATTCATTTATATCACAAATGGAGTTGTCATCATCAAAAAGGAGGGGAGTGTTGGATTTTCTTTTTTGATTAATGACAAGAAATTCAATCAACACGAAGATTCATGAATCTACGACAAAGAACTACGAAGACCAGACTCAACAATATAAAGTATGGTTCATATATATATATATATATATATATATATATATATATATATATATATATGCATGTATGTATGTGTGTGTGTGTGTTGTTTAGAGTCAAGGTACAATTTTAGCTATGTTAAAATCCTTCCTCAAGTAGTTCACTCCCTTATATATACTAAAGTTTTTCACATCCTTTTGATAATTAACTTCTCAACATGACTTCAAACCGAGTTTCAGAAAATATTCAGTTCAGTCGACTGAGTTCATACACTCTGTCGACTGAACTTGTGCGTATAATTTTTTTATAAAATGAACAAACCAGCTGACTGAGTGCATGAGTCAGTCGACTAAATCTGTGCACATTTGAGTGCACATATACGATTTCAAATTCAATCGACTGAAACTTTTATAGCAGTCGACTGAATTGGTTCTAACTTCCATTTTCTAAATAGACACTTCCTTTCCCGAATGGTTTCCTTCTTCGTAGAGAGTTACAGCCATAGCTGTTCGATAAAACATTTTTACCATAAGTTGTAACTAGCTGTCTATTATATATATGCATGAATTTCATGATCAAATCACTTAACTTTTTACTTTTACTTGAATCATGTTTTCTAAATCTACAGCTCTCTTGAATTTAAATATCTATTTCTTACGAACATAATTCTATATTTCATAAGCAATCTGAAACTTCCTTATCTTCGTATTCATACACTTACACTTCTATATACATGAGGAAAAGATTATAGGAAGGGTGTACTGTAATTGACAAATCTGTGTTGTTTAAAGAACACAAAAAGGTCAAGACAATCAATCTACTTATATTCAAGTCCTATTCGGTTGCTTTGTCAGTCAAGTCCTGTTCTGTTGATCAAGAGGTCAATTCTTGTTCGGTTGCTTAGGCGGTGTAAACCTATTCCTCCGGGTTAAGTGAGGGCTGCTAGCTTAAATTCCAAAAGGAGTATGGGATTGGACGTAAAACGGGAAGTTCGAACTAGTATAAAAATATCTGGTGTCATTATTTACTTTACTGCTATCTTATTTTATAGTTACTTTCCACACGAGTTAGTAAGTTTGGTTTATATATATTCCATATTACATGATCATATATCACAGTCACTTTCAGTTTGGAAGTTATGGTAACCATAACGATAGTCGCTATGGATGCAGTTCGTAAAACGTCTAATTTTTGAAAATTAATGTCTATGTTTGAAAGTGTTTTGAAATGTTGTAAAAACTTAGTATTAATGATTAAGAAAGTTAATTAAGAACTTAATAATTAATTATTAGTTAATCAATTTTGATAATTAAAAATCAACTAAGAACTAGAAAAAGTTTGTTAGTTTTAATTAATTAAAGAACAGTGCTAATTAGTTATCTTTTAAAATAAAAATTAATTTTTAATTAATTATGAGTTGAGTACATGATTTATTTTTATTAATTATTAATCAAATATAAGGTCAATTATTTATTTATTTAATAAATTAGTTGTTAATTATTTTTAATGATAAATTAATTAAGGTTTAATTTTAAAATAATTATTTATTGAATTTTTAATTTATTATTTAAGTTTTAATTAAAAGATCAATTAATAGTTAATTATTAATAAAGGTTTAGATTATTATTTAATAATTAATAAAGAATTAATTAAGGGTTAATTTATAAATAAATTAAAGGTTTAATTATTTATTAATTTATAATTAAATTAAGTTTAAATTCAATAAAGAGTAACTATGATTAAATAAAGAGTTTAACTTGTAATTAATCATTTTGAATGGGAGTTTTAAATTTTGAATCCTTTTTTCGAGAACCAAATTGTTTTAAAAGTACATCTTTTTCAAAAATGGTTTTGAACACAAGGGAGTCAAGTGTCGATACCACTAAGTAGTCAAGTAATTATGAATGAGTTATGTAAATGGTATGATTATGTGGACTTTTGTTAGTAGAATAAATCCCTGTTCGGCTATAAATTGATTATTTAGCATCTGATAGTAGATAATCCCCCGTTCTGCTATATTGTACTTAATTATTGTGTGGACATATGTTTAGTAGATTAAATTCCCATTTGGTATAAGTAGTGAATTGTATAGACATCTATGCGCAGGGCTAATCACCATCCTGATATTATGTTATTTGGACAAATATATGCTAGTTGAGTTGTATTGACATATTCTTTCCTTTTTTGGATATGAATTGCATTTACATATATGTTGACTTATGAAAACAAAGGGTTAAGTGACTTGAAAGTGAAAATAATTTTTACAGTAACTTAAATTACTACCATTGGAATTGCTAAGCCTCCTTTTGAAATTATAAAGTATGGTTTTGAACTAACTTAAATTCTTCTATCAAATTTGGGGTTTAAGTTTTATAAATGATTTTTCAGATTATATTATTATTTTATAAAGGTATTTATAGATAAAAAATTATTTATAAAAATGGGTTTTACTAAGTAAAAAGGTTTATTTAAAGTGATTTAAAAGGATGAGTTGCAAAGAATATTTTGTAAAGGATTTTTCTTAAAGAAGATTTATCAAAAGAGTTTAAAATGAGGAAATGTTTTATAAATGATTTGGAAGTTTGTAAAGAGGTTTTGTTAGTTGATTTGTAGACTTATAAAAGTGTTTTATAAATTGATTTTGGAAATTTATAAAGATATTTAAATGTGAAGTGAGCTTTTAAAAGAATTTTTTTATAAAGAATAAGTGGATCAGTTTATAGTAAGCAATGTTTTCAAAAAGAAATTTGAAAGAAGGAAACTTTTGTAAAGTTTAGTAAATATACTTATATCATTGAGATAAATATATAAATGTCTTTCCAAGTATAAAAGGGATGTAAGAGGTTTTGGAATAGTGTCTTGAAAAGGTCTTTTGATCGAATGTTTATAAAGTGATTTTAGTTAACTAAAGATTAATTAATAAATACTTAGTGGATCCTATATGGAATCAAATCAATGTTGAATGATTGTTTATTTGATAGTTAAATAAATGACTATCAAAACTGGACCTAGATGTAGCTTTGGAAATTTCTAGGAGAAACACATGAGTTATATAGCACAGTCATCCCTAATGATGATGTACTGTGCGTATAAATCTCATTTTGTTCTTCTAGGATAAATGATAACGTAAACCATCCACAAACGATTAGGAGGTGAACTCAGCTTTTATCTTTGTTTGTTTATTTCCTAAAGAACAAGGATTGAGTTTACCGGGAACTATCGAAAGTTGTTTCGATGAGACCGGGATCGGATCTGTTATCCAAAAATCGCTTCGACCCAACTCAAGCGTTTCGAACTGAAGATACCTTGAAGAATATGAAATCGAAGTTGGAGCATTGAAGGTCAAGGGCTTCTTGCTACTGGTCCTAAGGGTGATTCCAAAATGGATGTCGTAAAAGTAGTGCCATCGGTTTGTCCTTATCCTGGGCAACTTGCATGGATGAATGCTATCGCTACATTACTACCTGAAGGGTAGTGTTAAAATTCTATGCGGGATTACTATTCAAAAGGTAAGCAAAGCCTCAAGCCTCATCAACGGGAATGACTAAAATTAGCGAAGATGTAGCAAGGCTAAATGGGTTGCTCCCATTAGAGTGTGTCATCACCTTTCTAGATACATCTACATATTTATGAATTGGTTCTGCATGAGATCTCAAATATAAAGAGTTACAAAGCAACCGGGGTGATGACATATTCGTTACTATCCAGTCAGGGGGTAGGCCGATCTTGTGTTGGCAGGGGATCCTGGCGAGGTCATCGGTACATTTTCTAGACGTGTACCGTGGTAGGTGGTATGCCAGTGCCTTATCATAGCAGGGAATACAATCTCCAATACGTGCTGTTACGGCTTTGATTGTAGAGAATAGTATGCTGGAATTTAATAATGGTAACAATTTCGGCTATTTTTATTTTGAATGCTTAGACATTATTATAACATCACTAGATATTTTATATAAAAGTGTTTTGATTATCGTAAGGAAAAACCCGTTCGTGTTTATGTAACAACCCGAGACTTTGCGCTAATTAGACAATAAAAAAACCTGTTGCTAATTGTTATTGGCACTTTATTTTGGTTAAAATTATTTTAAGAAAATTTGTTAAAGAGATATAATGGGCTTTAAATTGAAAAAAAAAATTGGGCCACACTTCTTTTGACATTATGTTACAGGATGATATCTGTTCTCCTCTTATTTTTGCAAACCCGACCCTTTGCAAATCCATTCATTCGTTTTAAACCCTAATCGAAAAAAAAGTGAGAAACGATAACGGGGGCCACTTCTTTTCATCTCCTTCCATCTGAGATTAGGGCTCTTTGAAGCACCTTCAATCACGTGGGTGATCGGGAGTGTCTTCTCGTTGCTTACCTCGGCTGCGCAATTCCAGATCGAGTTCGACCTTGGCTTCGTTGGATTTGGAGCTGCGACTCGTCGAAAAAAAGTGAGTGAACTCTCTTCACTCACATCTAGTTTGAAATGTTCTAGCTTATCTGTTTATTGTGTTTTGGGGTCTTCGATTCAGCTTGGTCTTATGATGTGTTTTTGGTTCTGGCATTTCACTGTAAGTTATGGCTTTGATTGTTTTGTTTTGAGGTTGATGATTCCTTGTTTTTGAATATCATGGCACCGTTGTATTCTCGTAGACACCACGACTTGATCTGCTTTCGGCTTCGGTCGCCTTGTTTTGTGTGATTGTTAAATTTTGATTTCCAAGATTATGCCTTGAGTTTGAAACCTACAGATTTAGCTTTGTGAAAGTATTCATTTGACTTCGACAGTTTTGGGACCCCTGATATTGCGGCCATGCCTTTGTGAAAATATATTTTGATGGAATTCTAAATTGACTTGCTTTTGCTAAGTACTGATTTTAGCCATTAGCTATAGCTTGAAATTTTCCGTTGGCTTTGAAATCTCCCCTATGTGATTGTACCATTAAGTTGTTCACTGTCTACATGAACCTGAAATTCGTGTCTGTAAATGGATAGCATCTCATGTGTATTCCATGGTTCACCATGCTCGAGTTCACTGCATATTATTGCAGTTGCCACTGCCTTCACTTGTACATGTTCATTGTACTTGAATATGTTGCATTGGTCTGTGTCATTGAAGTAGTTGTCACTGTGTACACTTCTATTGCCACTGTGTTCATTTCTATTGATTTGGTGCCTTCATTTTTGTTGTATTCTTCCATTTGACAACCGTTTATTTCACTTGAGTGTACATGCAGCTTGGAGACAGTTTCCTTGTAGTGCTTACATTCTTGAAACTATTTTGACTTCTGGAATTACTTGAGTTTCTTGTTGCATTAAAACACCTTATTTGATTTACTTGCATGGACACATGCGTGCTCAATATCACTTGATGTTGTTGCTTCACTACTGAGCCTTATTCATGCTTGTGTCGTTGGGAATCTGTAGTGTTTTTGAATGCACATATAAGTTGCTTGACCCTTGCATATGTGCTGCTTTGTCCAGTTTTATGCATTCTGACTGTTGTTCTATGGTTCACCTTGCGTCTTTGAGTATTCTTGCATCATGTTGAATTTGGTGTAGTTGTGTGAACATGCTGTTGCTACACACATACTTGTTCCACTTGTAGCCTTTGTGCTTTGTACTGTGTTACACTTGAATGTGTAGCCTTGTTTCACTAATTCAGGCTGGTACTGTTTCAGTGATAGGTTGTTTTATCATGTTCAGTTGGTGTCTTTTGCAATATCGTTTACCTTTCCAAACAGTTCTGGTTGTCTTGCTACATGTGGTGTTCAATTTAATTGAGCTTGCATTTGTATCATACTGTCTCTTGTGCCATTTACTCGGTGCTGTTCCATGTTGCACCCCAGTTTCATTTTATTCGTGTGCAACCAGTAGTGTACGTCCATTGTGTACATTTGGGTTCGCATTTATGTCGTCCAAACTTGACCTCTGCAGTTTTTGATTGCTGTCGGTATTCAATGGGTACATCATCACTGTAGTGGCACGGCAGTGCACGCAAGCGTGAACTGCAGCCACACGGTATTCAATGGGTACATCATCACTGTAGTGGCAAGGCAGTGCACGCAAGCGTGAACTGCAGCCACACGGTATGGTTTTATGATATCTATCTTGTTTTGATTAATTGATCTTTTGCATATTCCATATGCTGTAGTGGCGAGGCAGTGCACGCGTGCGTGTACTGCAGCCCTACTCGACTTAATATTTTAATTGATATTTAAATTTTTTGAACTGTTTCGTTTATTTCAATTCAATATTCTGAATTGCATTCCGATTTGGTTTAATTACTATCGTCTATTCATTATTTAATTATTATTGCTTCTGTGCACTAATAACTGAGTTTGAATTAGACTGACCCGAGTATTATTTTCTTTTGAATTTAATACTCGGGTCAGACCGAGTATTTCAGGTTGTAGATATTCTGCTTTGGGTTGTTGCTAGAGCTATGAAGTTCTTTCATATCTTTTGGAGTAGTCGTCGTCATTTGTAGTAGTCTGTAAAATTGTATAGGAAGATATGTATTCATGTATATTAAATATGTTAATGTACTTGTATATGTAACTTCCTTAGTCGATTGTTGTAGTTGTATCACATGTACTGTGTGAATGTATTGTAGCTGACATCAGTTATTATATATATATATATATGAAACTTTCTGTTTCATCTGTGTTCCGCATTTATATTATCTGTGTTGTTATTTTATATTTTTGTCCTAGACTATTATAGCCATTGTGTAGTAGCTTTGAGTTTGCATCGGCATGTCGGATTTCCTCCTGAAATGAAATGCACGTTTTTACTATCTGGCATATCAGTGATCGCACAAAGCAATTACACGGATGGTCCCTCCTCAACAGCCTTATTCTCCGTGCTAGTTGACAGCACTACACCGTAGTGTTCTTGGCTAGCGTGGGTATAGAGGTGGGGCGTCACAGCTTGGTATCAGAGCCTGGGGTTTAGAACAAATATAAAACATAACTTAGATAATACATGTGTTACAACTATTTGTCGATGTTTTCTCTCTCATCTTTGCTTAAGGTCATCTTTGATTTGTTATGTATGAATTCCTAACTCTTATTCATGAGCATTGCTGCTATTCTCTGTTGCACTTGCTCATTTCTGTATGCACTGCTAAGTATCATTGTGTATATGCTTTACCAAGTTGCATACTGCTGCAACTCGTACCCACTTCGATTTGAACTCGCGTTGTTTATTCGAACTGCTGTATATATGCATTCTTATCTCGGATTCGTGTACTGGATGGAGTCTCCATGCAATTGGGTTTTGGGTATCAATCTTTGAGACAAATTGCATTTCAATTGTCGACTCTGTCTTTTTATCCGACATATTGCATTTCAATTGTCGACTCTGTCTGTTTATCCATGGTTTGTTGGCTTTCATGTGCCTCTCTCTGATAGTTTTAAAATTTCTTTGGTATAAAAGAAATTGTCTTGGACTTTTCCTGGTCGATATCGACATTGACTTGACTTTTACTTTTGCTAAAGTCATTCAAGCATTTATGCTCGTTCTGCTTTGTTTTTCCAATTGTTGATCGATTCTTCTTTTCGATTAGTTGTTACCACCTTTGTCAACTTTGATAACTTCTATTTTAGGAATTTTTGGGTATTCCTACTTTGATGGATTGGAATCGAATTCTTCGGATTTTATTCACGTCTTCGAATGTGAATCTTAGTGAATTGATTTGGTTTTCGAATTTAATCGATTCTTGATTATTTACCGATTTGTTGCTATCATTTATTAGCAACTTTGATGACCTTTTCTTCGAGATTTTTGTGGACATACCTTTCGATGAATTCGGTATCGATTTCTTTGGATTCTATTCACGTCTTCGTATGTGAATTCTTGTGATTGATTGTTTCAACAATCATTTTTGTTATTTGCCACTTTATAATATAAAGGTTTCAAATACTAATAGTAAATATCAAAACTCTTTTATCAAAATGTTTTCGACTCTATTTTCAATACAAAACTCTTTTTCTCAAACCGTTTCCTGATCTACTAGTATATACAGGCCTTTACCTCACTCGGATGAGAAATCTAATTAAACGGCTTAGTAAAACAAGTGGTATGAAATGCTTGCGTTTGCTTCGTCGGTTAATTCTTGGACTTGTTCGATTGAACCTCATGTGACAATTTTCTAGTGAAGATTTACAATTTGTTCGTAAATATTTAAGTTGAGTAAGTGGTTATGGGACATGAAGCTAAACTTTTATATTTACTAACTTAGTGTAATTGACACTTCTCGTTGATCATGACGATCATTTTTACGGTTAGACTAGGCCTCATCGGTGTGATTTCGTCTCACACATATCTCTTGGGCTTTGAGGATTGTCTAGACACCATTTGTGTGATTTCGTTCACACATACCTTTTCGGTTAGACTAGGCCTCATCGGTGTGATTTCGTCTCACACATATCTCTTGGGCTTTGAGGATTGTCTAGACACCACTTGTGTGATTTCATTCACACATACTTTTCTTTTGATTGCGAGGTTAGTTTTGACCTCAACCTGTGTGATTCCGACTCACACATGTGGGGTAGCGCCCCACGGTCTTCGGGCCATTCGTATGTCAAAATTAATGGCTTGCAACCATGAGATAGCGTCTTGTTTTGCGTTGCACGTGTTGATGATTTTCATGCCCGCGTGTAGGTGAGATTTCGTGCTCCCGTTCTCGCTTTGCGTTGCACGTGTTGATGATTTTCATGCTCGCGTGTAGGTGAGATTCCGTGCTCCCGTTCTCGCTTTGCGTTGCACGTGTTGATGATTTTTCATGCTCGCGTGTAGGTGAGATTCCGTGCTCTCGTTCTCGCTTTGCGTTGCACGTGTTGATGATTTTTCATGCTCGCGTGTAGGTAAGATTCCGTGCTCCCGTTCTCGCTTTGCATTGCACGTGTTGGTGAGTTTTCATGCTCGCATGTAGGTGAGATTCCGTGCTCCCGTTCTCGCTTTGCGTTGCACGTGTTGATGATTTTTCATGCTCGCGTGTAGGTGAGATTTCGTGCTCCCGTTCTCGTTATGCGTTACATGTGTTGATGAATTTTCATGCTCGCGTGTAGGTGAGTTTTCATACTCTCCTTCGAGTTTTCATACTCTGTTCGAGTTTTCATACTCTCATTCGAGTTTTCATACTCTGTTCGAGTTTTCATACTCCGTTTGAGTTTTCATACTCTGTTCGAGTTTTCATACTCCGTTTGAGTTTTCATACTCTACTTCGAGTTTTCATACTCCGTTTGAGTTTTCATACTCTGTTCGAGTTTTCATACTCCGTTCGAGTTTTCATACTCTGTTCGAGTTTTCATACTCCGTTTGAGTTTTCATACTCTCCTTCGAGTTTTCATACTCTCCTTCGAGTTTTCATACTCCCGTTCGAGTTTTCATACTCTTATCTTGTGATTTCTGGATTTCTTGTGTAGATTTCTAGAATTTGTGCTTCACCAATTTTCGTGATTTCTATTGATAAGTTTTATCAATTCTTGTGCATTGGTGAATTCGTGTGTCATTGACTTGTTATGAGTACAAGTTTAGGGTATGATATCCCTTTCTATCTTTGAGAAGATTCTTGTGACACTTTTGATGAATGAAGATCCACTTATCGAAGTTTCTACTGATATCGCTGTTTTAATCACGTGTTTTAAAAAAAAAAATTGTTTCAAAAATAAAAATCGTTTTCAAAATTTTTATAGTTTACGCTTTCAAAAGAATGAGAAAGCGATTTAAACGTTTCAGCAAAATCGAGGACTATGACCCCTTTCTTTTACTAATTCGTTTAATTCCGGACTTGTCCGTTTGAGGGTGAAAATTTGTAAATTCCTTTTATAAAATTAAAAGAATGTTTTGTGATTGTATTGCCCATTGAGTGCTTTAAGAATTCTGGTCGATGCGCTTGATCAACGTTATCGATAGGAATCTCCTAGACGCTTTGATGAGACAATCAGACACAGTAAATTGAATTTTAAATGTAAATTTTTCTGAAAAGATAATTACATAAAGTAAATTGTAAATTTCGAAAGTTTTAGCTTTTCGGGAAAGAATACTATTTAAAACAACTCTTTTCCGACACTTCTACTCTTGTGATTCCCGAGGGAACCAAGACTCTATCGTTTGTACCAATGCTAATCGTGTTGGTTTGCATGCCATTCTCTTGCAAAAGAGAACGTGCTGTCTCTTGTGTTTCTAAATCATTAATGCCTATTGAGACTAGATACGTCACTCTTGATCTAGTGCTCGTGGCTATTGATTTCGCTCTTAAAAATTTTGGCATCATTATTTTGGGTGAGAAATTTGTTCTCTACCCTGTTCATGAATCTTGGGAATAGTTATTTTCTCATAAGGAACTTCATTAGCGTCAACCACGTTGACTCAAGTTCCTTACAAATTATGATCTTGATATTCTTTACCACTCTCGTATGGGAAATCGTGTTACCGATGCACTTGTCGTAGGCAACAAGTGGTTGTTTCTTTGATGATGTCCGAATGGAATCATCTTTTTACCAAGTTCATCAGACATTTCGATGTACTTCGTTTTATTAAGCTTCGTCTCATTCCTTTTATGGACTTACGTCTGATGTTCTTTTATGTTGATCGGTTCATCGGATGTACCATTATTGTACTATATCGATGTCCCGACTTTTCGGTTCACTGGACGTACCGTTTTTGTACTACGTCGGCGTTCCGAATTAATGAAGCTTTGATTCATCTGGCGTATCGTTATTGTACTACGCTGTTGTTCCAAATTATTCGTGTTTCACCTATGAAAGGTGTTGTGCGTTTCAGTCGGTCGGGAAAGTTAGTTCCTCGATATATTGGGCCATTTCCTATCACTGAACGTATTGGTTTCTTGGCTTATCGCCTCTTATTACCGGCTCAATTTTCTGTTATTCATGACGTGTTTCACGCGTCTTTCTTTTACGGAAATGCCTTAGGGATTCCGATTTTTATTCTTGAGCCCGGTATTATTGAAGAAATTGAAGTTTCACCAGATTTGACTTTGAGCAACATTCTATTCACATCATTGCTTCGGGGGTTGAGCGCCTTCGAAATAAAGATGTTTCTCATGTGAAAGTACAGTGGTTCTCAAATCCTAGGGATTTCATTTAGGAATCCAGAGAACCCATCGAGCAAACACGCTCAAGCTTATTCTTTCATGCTCTATATGATGAACTTCCTATTTCAAATTTCTTGATCTTGTGATGAATTATTCTTATGGTTGCTACCTTTTGTCCATGTATTCCTTATGATTGCGAGGACGCAATTTCTTTAAGGAGGGGAGTCTGTAACAACCCGAGACTTTGCGCTAATTAGACAATAAAAAAAACCTGTTGCTAATTGTTATTGGCACTTTATTTTGGTTAAAATTCTTTTAAGAAAATTTGTTAAAGAGATATAATGGGCTTTAAATTGACAAAAAATAAATTGGGCCACACTTGTTTTGACATTATGTTACAGGATGATATCTGTTCTCCTCTTATTTTTGCAAACCCAACCCTTTGCAAATCCATTCATTCGTTTTAAACCCTAATCGAAAAAAAAGGGAGAAACGATAACGGCGGCCACTTCTTTTCGTCTCCTTCCATCTGAGATTAGGGCTCTTTGAAGCGCCTTCAATCGCGTGGGTGATCGGGAGTGGCTTCTCGTTGCTTACCTCGGCTGCGCAATTCCAGATCGAGTTCGACCTTGGCTTCGTTGGATTTGGAGCTGCGACTCGTCGACAAAAAGTGAGTGAACTCTCTTCACTCACATCTAGTTTGAAATGTTCTAGCTTATCTGTTTATTGTGTTTTGGGGTCTTCGATTCAGCTTCGTCTTATGATGTGTTTTTGGTTCTGGCATTTCACTGTAAGTTATGGCTTTGATTGTTTTGTTTTGAGGTTGATGATTCCTTGTTTTTGAATATCATGGCACCGTTGTATTCTCGTAGACACCACGACTTGATCTGCTTTCGGGTTCGGTCGCCTTGTTTTGTGTGATTGTTAAATTCTGATTTCCAAGATTATGCCTTGAGTTTGAAACCTACAGATTTAGCTTTGTGAAAGTATTCATTTGACTTCGACAGTTTTGGGACCCCTGATATTGCGGCCATGCCTTTGTGAAAATATATTTTGATGGAATTCTAAATTGACTTGCTTTTGCTAAGTACTGATTTTAGCCATTAGCTATAGCTTGAAATTTTCCGTTGGCTTTGAAATCTCCCCTGTGTGATTGTACCATTAAGTTGTTCACTGTCTACATGAACCTGAAATTCGTGTCTGTAAATGGATAGCATCTCATGTGTATTCCATGGTTCACCATTCTCGAGTTCACTGCATATTATTGCAGTTGCCACTGCCTTCACTTGTACATGTTCATTGTACTTGAATATGTTGCATTGGTCTGTGTCATTGAAGTAGTTGTCACTGTGTACACTTCTATTGCCACTGTGTTCATTTCTATTGATTTGGTGCCTTCATTTTTGTTGTATTCTTCCATTTGACAACCGTTTATTTCACTTGAGTGTACATGCAGCTTGGAGACAGTTTCCTTGTAGTGCTTACATTCTTGAAACTATTTTGACTTCTGGAATTACTTGAGTTTCTTGTTGCATTAAAACACCTTATTTGATTTACTTGCATGGATACATGCGTGCTCAATATCACTTGATGTTGTTGCTTCACTACTGAGCCTTATTCATGCTTGTGTCGTTGGGAATCTGTAGTGTTTTTGAATGCACATATAAGTTGCTTGACCCTTGCATATGTGCTGCTTTGTCCAGTTTTATGCATTCTGACTGTTGTTCTATGGTTCACCTTGCGTCTTTGAGTATTCTTGCATCATGTTGAATTTGGTGTAGTTGTGTGAACATGCTGTTGCTACACACATACTTGTTCCACTTGTAGCCTTTGTGCTTTGTACTGTGTTACACTTGAATGTGTAGCCTTGTTTCACTAATTCAGGCTGGTACTGTTTCAGTGATAGGTTGTTTTATCATGTTCAGTTGGTGTCTTTTGCAATATCGTTTACCTTTCCAAACAGTTCTGGTTGTCTTGCTACATGTGGTGTTCAATTTAATTGAGCTTGCATTTGTATCATACTGTCTCTTGTGCCATTTACTCGGTGTTGTTCCATGTTGCACCCCAGTTTCATTTTATTCGTGTGCAACCAGTAGTGTACGTCCATTGTGTACATTTGGGTTCGCATTTATGTCGTCCAAACTTGACCTCTGCAGTTTTTGATTGCTGTCGGTATTCAATGGGTACATCATCACTGTAGTGGCACGGCAGTGCACGCAAGCGTGAACTGCAGCCACACGGTATTCAATGGGTACATCATCACTGTAGTGGCAAGGCAGTGCACGCAAGCGTGAACTGCAGCCACACGGTATGGTTTTATGATATCTATCTTGTTTTGATTAATTGATCTTTTGCATATTCCATATGCTGTAGTGGCGAGGCAGTGCACGCGTGCGTGTACTGCAGCCCTACTCGACTTAATATTTTAATTGATATTTAAATTTTTTGAACTGTTTCGTTTATTTCAATTCAATATTCTGAATTGCATTCCGATTTGGTTTAATTACTATCGTCTATTCATTATTTAATTATTATTGCTTCTGTGCACTAATAACTGAGTTTGAATTAGACTGACCCGAGTATTATTTTCTTTTGAATTTAATACTCGGGTCAGACCGAGTATTTCAGGTTGTAGATATTCTGCTTTGGGTTGTTGCTAGAGCTATGAAGTTCTTTCATATCTTTTGGAGTAGTCGTCGTCATTTGTAGTAGTCTGTAAAATTGTATAGGAAGATATGTATTCATGTATATTAAATATGTTAATGTACTTGTATATGTAACTTCCTTAGTCGATTGTTGTAGTTGTATCACATGTACTGTGTGAATGTATTGTAGCTGACATCAGTTATTATATATATATATATATGAAACTTTCTGTTTCATCTGTGTTCCGCATTTATATTATCTGTGTTGTTATTTTATATTTTTGTCCTAGACTATTATAGCCATTGTGTAGTAGCTTTGAGTTTGCATCGGCATGTCGGATTTCCTCCTGAAATGAAATGCACGTTTTTACTATCTGGCATATCGGTGATCGCACAAAGCAATTACACGGATGGTCCCTCCTCAACAGCCTTATTCTCCGTGCTAGTTGACAGCACTACACCGTAGTGTTCTTGGCTAGCGTGGGTATAGAGGTGGGGCGTCACAGCTTGGTATCAGAGCCTGGGGTTTAGAACAAATATAAAACATAACTTAGATAATACATGTGTTACAACTATTTGTCGATGTTTTCTCTCTCATCTTTGCTTAAGATCATCTTTGATTTGTTATGTATGAATTCCTAACTCTTATTCATGAGCATTGCTGCTATTCTCTGTTGCACTTGCTCATTTCTGTATGCACTGCTAAGTATCATTGTGTATATGCTTTACCAAGTTGCATACTGCTGCAACTCGTACCCACTTCGATTTGAACTCGCGTTGTTTATTCGAACTGCTGTATATATGCATTCTTATCTCGGATTCGTGTACTGGATGGAGTCTCCATGCAATTGGGTTTTGGGTATCAATCTTTGAGACAAATTGCATTTCAATTGTCGACTCTGTCTTTTTATCCGACATATTGCATTTCAATTGTCGACTCTGTCTGTTTATCCATGGTTTGTTGGCTTTCATGTGCCTCTCTCTGATAGTTTTAAAATTTCTTTGGTATAAAAGAAATTGTCTTGGACTTTTCCTGGTCGATATCGACATTGACTTGACTTTTACTTTTGCTAAAGTCATTCAAGCATTTATGCTCGTTCTGCTTTGTTTTTCCAATTGTTGATCGATTCTTCTTTTCGATTAGTTGTTACCACCTTTGTCAACTTTGATAACTTCTATTTTAGGAATTTTTGGGTATTCCTACTTTGATGGATTGGAATCGAATTCTTCGGATTTTATTCACGTCTTCGAATGTGAATCTTAGTGAATTGATTTGGTTTTCGAATTTAATCGATTCTTGATTATTTCCCGATTTGTTGCTATCATTTATTAGCAACTTTGATGACCTTTTCTTCGAGATTTTTGTGGACATACCTTTCGATGAATTCGGTATCGATTTCTTTGGATTCTATTCACGTCTTCGTATGTGAATTCTTGTGATTGATTGTTTCAACAATCATTTTTGTTATTTGCCACTTTATAATATAAAGGTTTCAAATACTAATAGTAAATATCAAAACTCTTTTATCAAAATGTTTTCGACTCTATTTTCAATACAAAACTCTTTTTCTCAAACCGTTTCCTGATCTACTAGTATATACAGGCCTTTACCTCACTCGGATGAGAAATCTAATTAAACGGCTTAGTAAAACAAGTGGTATGAAATGCTTGCGTTTGCTTCGTCGGTTAATTCTTGGACTTGTTCGATTGAACCTCATGTGACAATTTTCTAGTGAAGATTTACAATTTGTTCGTAAATATTTAAGTTAAGTAAGTGGTTATGGGACATGAAGCTAAACTTTTATATTTACTAACTTAGTGTAATTGACACTTCTCGTTGATCATGACGATCATTTTTACGGTTAGACTAGGCCTCATCGGTGTGATTTCGTCTCACACATATCTCTTGGGCTTTGAGGATTGTCTAGACACCATTTGTGTGATTTCGTTCACACATACCTTTTCGGTTAGACTAGGCCTCATCGGTGTGATTTCGTCTCACACATATCTCTTGGGCTTTGAGGATTGTCTAGACACCACTTGTGTGATTTCATTCACACATACTTTTCTTTTGATTGCGAGGTTAGTTTTGACCTCAACCTGTGTGATTCCGACTCACACATGTGGGGTAGCGCCCCACGGTCTTCGGGCCATTCGTATGTCAAAATTAATGGCTTGCAACCATGAGATAGCGTCTTGTTTTGCGTTGCACGTGTTGATGATTTTCATGCCCGCGTGTAGGTGAGATTTCGTGCTCCCGTTCTCGCTTTGCGTTGCACGTGTTGATGATTTTCATGCTCGCGTGTAGGTGAGATTCCGTGCTCCCGTTCTCGCTTTGCGTTGCACGTGTTGATGATTTTTCATGCTCGCGTGTAGGTGAGATTCCGTGCTCTCGTTCTCGCTTTGCGTTGCACGTGTTGATGATTTTTCATGCTCGCGTGTAGGTAAGATTCCGTGCTCCCGTTCTCGCTTTGCATTGCACGTGTTGGTGAGTTTTCATGCTCGCATGTAGGTGAGATTCCGTGCTCCCGTTCTCGCTTTGCGTTGCACGTGTTGATGATTTTTCATGCTCGCGTGTAGGTGAGATTTCGTGCTCCCGTTCTCGTTATGCGTTACATGTGTTGATGAATTTTCATGCTCGCGTGTAGGTGAGTTTTCATACTCTCCTTCGAGTTTTCATACTCTGTTCGAGTTTTCATACTCTCATTCGAGTTTTCATACTCTGTTCGAGTTTTCATACTCCGTTTGAGTTTTCATACTCTGTTCGAGTTTTCATACTCCGTTTGAGTTTTCATACTCTACTTCGAGTTTTCATACTCCGTTTGAGTTTTCATACTCTGTTCGAGTTTTCATACTCCGTTCGAGTTTTCATACTCTATTCGAGTTTTCATACTCCGTTTGAGTTTTCATACTCCCGTTCGAGTTTTCATACTCTTATCTTGTGATTTCTGGATTTCTTGTGTAGATTTCTAGAATTTGTGCTTCACCAATTTTCGTGATTTCTATTGATAAGTTTTATCAATTCTTGTGCATTGGTGAATTCGTGTGTCATTGACTTGTTATGAGTACAAGTTTAGGGTATGATATCCCTTTCTATCTTTGAGAAGATTCTTGTGACACTTTTGATGAATGAAGATCCACTTATCGAAGTTTCTACTGATATCGCTGTTTTAATCACGTGTTTTAAAAAAAAAAATTGTTTCAAAAATAAAAATCGTTTTCAAAATTTTTATAGTTTACGCTTTCAAAAGAATGAGAAAGCGATTTAAACATTTCAGCAAAATCGAGGACTATGACCCCTTTCTTTTACTAATTCGTTTAATTCCGGACTTGTCCGTTTGAGGGTGAAAATTTGTAAATTCCTTTTATAAAATTAAAAGAATGTTTTGTGATTGTATTGCCCATTGAGTGCTTTAAGAATTCTGGTCGATGCGCTTGATCAACGTTATCGATAGGAATCTCCTAGACGCTTTGATGAGACAATCAGACACAGTAAATTGAATTTTAAATGTAAATTTTTCTGAAAAGATAATTACATAAAGTAAATTGTAAATTTCGAAAGTTTTAGCTTTTCGGGAAAGAATACTATTTAAAACAACTCTTTTCCGACACTTCTATTCTTGTGATTCCCGAGGGAACCAAGACTCTATCGTTTGTACCAATGCTAATCGTGTTGGTTTGCATGCCATTCTCTTGCAAAAGAGAACGTGCTGTCTCTTGTGTTTCTAAATCATTAATGCCTATTGAGACTAGATACGTCACTCTTGATCTAGTGCTCGTGGCTATTGATTTCGCTCTTAAAAATTTTGGCATCATTATTTTGGGTGAGAAATTTGTTCTCTACCCTGTTCATGAATCTTGGGAATAGTTATTTTCTCATAAGGAACTTCATTAGCGTCAACCACGTTGACTCAAGTTCCTTACAAATTATGATCTTGATATTCTTTACCACTCCCGTATGGGAAATCGTGTTACCGATGCACTTGTCGTAGGCAACAAGTGGTTGTTTCTTTGATGATGTCCGAATGGAATCATCTTTTTACCAAGTTCATCAGACATTTCGATGTACTTCGTTTTATTGAGCTTCGTCTCATTCCTTTTATGGACTTACGTCTGATGTTCTTTTATGTTGATCGGTTCATCGGATGTACCATTATTGTACTATATCGATGTCCCGACTTTTCGGTTCACTGGACGTACCGTTTTTGTACTACGTCGGCTTTCCGAATTAATGAAGCTTTGATTCATCTGGCGTATCGTTATTGTACTACGCTGTTGTTCCAAATTATTCGTGTTTCACCTATGAAAGGTGTTGTGCGTTTCAGTCGGTCGGGAAAGTTAGTTCCTCGATATATTGGGCCATTTCCTATCACTGAACGTATTGGTTTCTTGGCTTATCGCCTCTTATTACCGGCTCAATTTTCTGTTATTCATGACGTGTTTCACGCGTCTTTCTTTTACGGAAATGCCTTAGGGATTCCGATTTTTATTCTTGAGCCCGGTATTATTGAAGAAATTGAAGTTTCACCAGATTTGACTTTGAGCAACATTCTATTCACATCATTGCTTCGGGGGTTGAGCGCCTTCGAAATAAAGATGTTTCTCATGTGAAAGTACAGTGGTTCTCAAATCCTAGGGATTTCATTTAGGAATCCAGAGAACCCATCGAGCAAACACGCTCAAGCTTATTCTTTCATGCTCTATATGATGAACTTCCTATTTCAAATTTCTTGATCTTGTGATGAATTATTCTTATGGTTGCTACCTTTTGTCCATGTATTCCTTATGATTGCGAGGACGCAATTTCTTTAAGGAGGGGAGTCTGTAACAACCCGAGACTTTGCGCTAATTAGACAATAAAAAAAACCTGTTGCTAATTGTTATTGGCACTTTATTTTGGTTAAAATTCTTTTAAGAAAATTTGTTAAAGAGATATAATGGGCTTTAAATTGACAAAAAATAAATTGGGCCACACTTGTTTTGACATTATGTTACAGGATGATATCTGTTCTCCTCTTATTTTTGCAAACCCGACCCTTTGCAAATCCATTCATTCGTTTTAAACCCTAATCGAAAAAAAAGGGAGAAACGATAACGGCGGCCACTTCTTTTCGTCTCCTTCCATCTGAGATTAGGGCTCTTTGAAGCGCCTTCAATCGCGTGGGTGATCGGGAGTGGCTTCTCGTTGCTTACCTCGGCTGCGCAATTCCAGATCGAGTTCGACCTTGGCTTCGTTGGATTTGGAGCTGCGACTCGTCGACAAAAAGTGAGTGAACTCTCTTCACTCACATCTAGTTTGAAATGTTCTAGCTTATCTGTTTATTGTGTTTTGGGGTCTTCGATTCAGCTTCGTCTTATGATGTGTTTTTGGTTCTGGCATTTCACTGTAAGTTATGGCTTTGATTGTTTTGTTTTGAGGTTGATGATTCCTTGTTTTTGAATATCATGGCACCGTTGTATTCTCGTAGACACCACGACTTGATCTGCTTTCGGGTTCGGTCGCCTTGTTTTGTGTGATTGTTAAATTCTGATTTCCAAGATTATGCCTTGAGTTTGAAACCTACAGATTTAGCTTTGTGAAAGTATTCATTTGACTTCGACAGTTTTGGGACCCCTGATATTGCGGCCATGCCTTTGTGAAAATATATTTTGATGGAATTCTAAATTGACTTGCTTTTGTTAAGTACTGATTTTAGCCATTAGCTATAGCTTGAAATTTTCCGTTGGCTTTGAAATCTCCCCTGTGTGATTGTACCATTAAGTTGTTCACTGTCTACATGAACCTGAAATTCGTGTATGTAAATGGATAGCATCTCATGTGTATTCCATGGTTCACCATTCTCGAGTTCACTGCATATTATTGCAGTTGCCACTGCCTTCACTTGTACATGTTCATTGAACTTGAATATGTTGCATTGGTCTGTGTCATTGAAGTAGTTGTCACTGTGTACACTTCTGTTGCCACTGTGTTCATTTCTATTGATTTGGTGCCTTCATTTTTGTTGTATTCTTCCATTTGACAACCGTTTATTTCACTTGAGTGTACATGCAGCTTGGAGACAGTTTCCTTGTAATGCTTACATTCTTGAAACTATTTTGACTTCTAGAATTACTTGAGTTTCTTATTGCATTAAAACACCTTATTTGATTTACTTGCATGGTTACATGCGTGCTCAATATCACTTGATGTTGTTGCTTCACCACTGAGCCTTATTCATGCTTGTGTCATTGGGAATCTGTAGTGTTTTTGAATGCACATATAAGTTGCTTGACCCTTGCATATGTGCTACTTTGTCCAGTTTTATGCATTCTGACTGTTGTTCTATGGTTCACCTTGCGTCTTTGAGTATTCTTGCATCATGTTGAATTTGGTGTAGTTGTGTGAACATGCTGTTGCTACACACATACTTGTTCCACTTGTAGCCTTTGTGCTTTGTACTGTGTTACACTTGAATGTGTAGCCTTGTTTCACTAATTCAGGCTGGTACTGTTTCAGTGATAGGTTGTTTTATCATGTTCACTTGGTGTCTTTTGCAATATTGTTTACCTTTCCAAACAGTTCTGGTTGTCTTGCTACATGTGGTGTTCAATTTAATTGAGCTTGCATTTGTATCATACTGTCTCTTGTGCCATTTACTTGGTGCTGTTCCATGTTGCACCCCAGTTTCATTTTATTCATGTGCAACCAGTAGTGTACGTCCATTGTGTACATTTGGGTTCGCATTTATGTCGTCCAAACTTGACCTCTGCAGTTTTTGATTGATGTCGGTATTCAATGGGTACATCATCACTGTAGTGGCACGGCAGTGCACGCAAGCGTGAACTGCAGCCACACGGTATTCAATGGGTACATCATCACTGTAGTGGCAAGGCAGTGCACGCAAGCGTGAACTGCAGCCACACGGTATGGTTTTATGATATCTATCTTGTTTTGATTAATTGATCTTTTGCATATTCCATATGCTGTAGTGGCGAGGCAGTGCACGCGTGCGTGTACTGCAGCCCTACTCGACTTACTATTTTAATTGATATTTAAATGTTTTGAACTGTTTCGTTTATTTCAATTCAATATTCTGAATTGCATTCCGATTTGGTTTAATTACTGTCGTCTATTCATTATTTAATTATTATTGCTTCTGTGCACTAATAACTGAGTTTGAATTAGACTGACCCGAGTATTATTTTCTTTTGAATTTAATACTCGGGTCAGACCGAGTATTTCAGGTTGTAGATATTCTGCTTTGGGTTGCTGCTAGAGCTATGAAGTTCTTTCATATCTTTTGGAGTAGTCGTCGTCATTTGTAGTAGTCTGTAAAATTGTATAGGAAGATATGTATTCATGTATATTAAATACGTTAATGTACTTGTATATGTAACTTCCTTAGTCGATTGTTGTAGTTGTATCACATGTACCGTGTGAATGTATTGTAACTGACATCAGTTATTATATATATATATATGAGACTTTCTGTTTCATCTGTGTTCCGCATTTATATTATCTGTGTTGTTATTTTATATTTTTGTCCTAGACTATTATAGCCACTGTGTAGTAGTTTTGAGTTTGCATCGGCATGTCGGATTTCCTCCTGAAATGAAATGCACGTTTTTACTTTCTGGCATATCGGTGCTCGCACAAAGCAATTACACGGATGGTCGCTCCTCAACAGCCTTATTCTCCGTGCTAGTTGATAGCACTACACCGTAGTGTTCTTGGCTAGCGTGGGTATAGAGGTGGGGCGTCACAGTTTATGTGCAGTATGGTCTTATGATGTACCTTTGATTTTAATGGGATTTAAACATAATAATTCAGATGTTTAAGTTCACTCACACTAGATCCATGTCTGACTTTAGAGTTTTATTTTTTTCCTAAAACACTTAGGTGCTCAAATTTTTACTGGCAACCAAGTAGTTCAGGTTTTCCCACGGATGCATTTTGGAAAAGCTTGGAGCAGGAAGCTTTATCAATAGCTAGTTATTATCATCTTTCCGCTGTATTATATGTATCTTGTATCAAATAGGTAGGGACAGGTTGTTATAATTGTCCTATGGTAGAATTTATATTAGTATGACAATGGTGCATCATTTTGGAAATGACTTTGTAAAGAATTATGTTGATTTTCAAATGTTATTCCGTTGTATTATGAGATTATGTGATTATTAATTTTCTTCTTATCTTCTGTCTCATTTCTTTACTCTATAGAACTATTTCCTAGTACTTGAATGCTCAGCACGCAATACCATGGACGTATTGATTTTCAAGGGTTAAAAAGCTGGTTCGTTACAGAGTTATAAATGGAGTTCATAAATAAAAGGATTTTATGAAATGAGGTTTTATAAAAGAGAAGGAGATTTATAAATATAGTTTTATAAATTTGGAAATAATCATGTTGAAAATTAAATATGGATTTTGATACAGGAAATATAATTATGTTTTAAAAGTTTTTTATTTATATTAATATTATTTTTAAGTGGTTTATTAATATTTTAATATTTTGAAAAGTTAATTATTTAAATTAATAATGCGGTTAGAAATCTATTATAATCATCTATCCACAAAGTTTCAAAATTAATTATTAATATTTATGAAAATGTTGAAGATAAATACTTATTGTTTTATTTAGGATCTTTTAGAATTTATTAATTATTATTTTAAAATATTTTAAAGTTAGTTTTATTGATTTATACTGCTTATTATATAATAGTAAAATAATTGATTAGAATTTATTTATAAATGTTCAAGGTTTATAAATAGAGTTTATAACGGAATTGGGTTTTATAAGGGAAGCTTTTATTAAATGGTTTAAGGGCTTAAAAGACAATTTTACAAGGTAAAAGGTTTTTACAAATGGTTAGATATTTACAAAAGAATTTTTGAAATAGGTTCATAAATTTATAAAAGGAGTTTTATAAATGGTTTTAGAAATTGTAATGGAGTTTATAAAATATTTTAGAATTGTGTAAAAATAAAATCTTCCTCGGTGTTTGGTAGATTTACTTATACCGTTAAGATAACTAAATGAATATTTTTCCAAGTATCGAAATATAGGGATTTGGGAATATATATACCTTTGTGAAAGGATTTTGAGACAAATATTTACATAGTGAATTTAATTAATAAAAGATTAATTAAGGAGGCCAGCAGTTGCTTATGTGCTTAACCAATGTTGGTTTTCCCAGTAGAATTAAGTTCCTGATTGAATGTTTGTTATTTGTTAAATAATTGATAATCAAAATTGGACCGAAAAATGTAATTTTGAAAATATCTAGGAGAAACACGTGAGTTATATGGCACAACCATTTCCTATGATGATGTATTTTGCGTATAAATCTCATTTCGTTCTCTTATGACAAACGATAAGGAAATTCGTCCACTAATGATTACGAGGTAATCTCCGCTCTTGTCTTTGACAGTATATTTTCTAAAGTGCCGAGGTTGAATTTACTGGGAATTATCAAAAATTTGTTTTCGAAGAGAACGAGATCAGATATGTTATCTGAAAACCACTTTGGTCCAACTTAAGCGTTATGAAGGGAAGACATCTTTAGGATGATGGAAATTGAAGATGAAGCTCTCAAACATTTCGTTAGTATCAGAATGAACTTGTATAGATGAATGCTGATATTGCATTATTATCTGGAGGGCATCGTTAGCATTCCAAGTGGGAAGTGATATATAAAAGGTAAAACGTTGCTTCAAGCCTCATCAATCGAGAATGACTAAAACTGGGGAGCTGCAGCCGGCTAAGTGGGTCGCTCCCAAGTATGGTATGATCGTCCCTATCTAGAGTCGATATTATTTATTGTTTATATGATTCGAGGCCTATTAACGGAGGAGTGATCATATTCGATACTACTAGTAAAATGATAGGCTGGTTCTGTGTTGGCAGGGGGTCCTGGTAAGGTCCTCGGTGTTATTTTATCTGGAGATGCACCATGACGGCGGTACCCCGGTAGCCCGGTCATTTTATGGCATACATTCTCCAAAATAAGCCTTTAAGGTTTTAGTTGTATACCTATTATGTCAAAATTTGAGTAATGTAATAATTTCGGCTAAGATTAATAAGTATTTATATCTAGACACTATTATAATATCATAGAATTTAATATGAAATGTTTTGGTTATCGTAAGAGAAAAACCCATCCGTGTTTATGTGAGTCGTAGTCTTATGAGGTACTTTTGATTTTTAGAGGTTTTCTACAACTTTAAAATCTTGTTGGGTGTGTTTTTATCAAATTAGTTTTCCAGACTAACTCGGGTGTTATTTTATTATAATGCTCATGTTGGACTGAGCATATTTACATATTACTTTGGATGCGTTGGAGCTCAGGAGACGAGTTAGAGGTCTTCAAGTCCTATTCGCGTATATGTTTATTTTCTGCTATGTTGTACTGAAATCATCAACATTTGTGAGAATAGGTTGTTATAACTGTCCAAGCTGATGATTGTGATTTGTTGTTGTACTTTGGTGGATGTATGTATATAATAATTTCTTTTTACAAAGATCATTGATATTATATTATATATTGTTCCGCTGCGATTGTGAGATTTTGTGTTGTTTTTAATTTCTCTTCTTCTTCTTCTTCTTTCTTCTTTCTTTTCCCCTAACAATCAGGATTTCTGGCATTCGATTGCTCGACACATCACACAGTGCACATATTGGTGTCGAATTTAGGAGTTAAAAACCGCGAATTGTTACATTTGGTATCAGAGTGTAAGTTAAGCTAGAACCTTGCCTTTGGTAGGGTAACTCATTAGGAGATAAGGTAATGGAATTCCTTATTATAAGTTTGGGTGTATTATAGATATAAGCGTGTATATGTTAGTGGTATAAAAATGTTATATATTGCGTTAATTTATCTATTGAGTGGCTTATGAATTCTATTTGGTACATAGACGTCACGATATCAATAGGGTTTTCTTAACACTTAAACAATGAAAACCGACACAATATTATTTTGAAATTAGTAAATAAAATAATTTTACCTAAAATATATTTTATATATAAAAATATATTTTTTAGAAATTATTATAATTACATATAGGGTGTTTGGTGGTTGTTGAGGGATAATATTTTATTATTTTCATTATTGTTCGTGTTCTATTGAAAGCAGTTATTTTATAATCTAAACAAAAATCAGTATTCGTGAAGTGATATTACATAAGAAGTGAGGTTTCACAAATATGAACTATAACTATGATTATAAATGGGAAGGAAATGAAATAGTATAAGTATAGCTATAAATATGATTTGTAAATAAAAATGGATTTAAGATAGAAATTTAAGAATATAAAATTCCATTGATTTCAAAATTGTTTTTCAAAGATTTTGGAGGATAATAATAGTATTATTTTAAAAAAATTGTTTAGAAATATTTTAAAATAGGATTCAAAAGAGATAGAAAGCACTAAACTCACCGTTGGAAAATAATTCTGGTAATGACTGCAACATCATCGGCATTAATTTTCGAGTTTCTAAGTGATAAATTACTACCTTAGTGATTTTCCATTGAAGTTGTGGTTGGTAAAACAAGTTTTGACTTTAAAAATTAAAATTATGATATGATAAATATATGAAAATAAGTTTTTGAACTTATAATTTATAAAATGGCATCGATAAGATAAAAAATTGAAATTTAGATATGAAATTAAAATTTAACTTAAGTCAAGTCAAATAATTTGAGTAAATGAAATGAATAAAATAGAACTCAACTTGATTTGTAAAATGAATTGAACATGTTTGGAGTGTTTTTTGATTTAATTGAATATAAACTTAAGTTTTGAAGTGATAATAAACATTTATGGTGTAGGATAAAATGTTTGCAATAAACTTAAGAAATTGTTGTATGGAAGGGTTTATAAAGAATACGAGTATTGAAGAAATATACTAAGTGATGATGAAATAAGATTTAACTTATAAAAAACTTAAATGTAATGATTTTATGAATGGTCCATAAACAAATTTAGTATGCGATGAAATGCTGTAAACATAAAATGAAGAGTGAACGTGAGCAAAGTGATCGAAGATAAAGTGAATGTTAATAATTGAATGTAAATCAACTAAATGAGAATAAATTGAATGCAAATCGATTGAAAATGAATAAATTGAATGTTAATGAGAAATGAAAGTGTATAAACATAATATTGACATTTGAAAACACAATTTGAAACGATGATAAATAAATTGAATGGATATTATTTGGTGGATTGTTTCTCTTGCTGCATTTGTTACATTTGCATATAATTATCGTATATTCTATGTTATATATTGATATTTATTTGTATATATGTGTTCTCATTGGTTGTTGAGTGATTAGTAGGTGTAGATGACGTATGCTTCGCATTTGAAGCTTGCTTTTACCGTATGTTGATTGCATATGCTTGTTAATATTAATAAAATGTTTTATATGACTTTAAAATCTAGTTGGGGTTTTTTTCTCATACTACTTTTCCGGACCGACTTGGGTGTCATTTTATTATAATGCTTGGGTCAGACCGAGCAATTTACGTATCGCTTTGGATGCATTAGAGCTCATGAGATGAGTTGGAGATCTTCAAATCGTATGCACGTATATGTTTATTTTCTTCTGCTTTGTATTGAAATCATAAGCATTTGTGAGGATAGGTTGTTATAACTGTCTTGGATTATGACTTTGATTTTTTGTTGTACACTGATGGATGCATGTATATAATAGTTTCTCTTTGTAAAGATCATTGATATTATATTATATATTTTTCCAGTGCAATTGTGAAATTTTGTATTGTTTTTAGTTTCTTTTCTCTTCCTTTTTTTCTCCTTCTTTCTTCTTTCTTTTCCCCTAATAATTGGGTTTTCCAACATTGGCTACTCGACTCACAATACAATGGACGTATTGGTGTCGATTTTCAAGGGTTGGAAATTGCGAATTGCTACAAATTCTGAGTTAAAATGGTCTAAATTGCACTTTTTGGTTGTTGCCCTGAGAATGAACAGTGGGGATATTGAGTTTTAAAATCTGAGAATTGTTTTGGTCATAACTTTTGAACCGTAAGTCTGAATTGGATTGTCTTTTTCTTGTTAGAATGCTTAGCCTTTTATCTACTTCCATATTTTGGGTTTTCAAAATTTTGAGTTTTATTAGGTCGAAATTGCCATTTTATTTGTTTTTTGCATCCAACTTGGTTTGCCTCTTATTGTTTTGTTTGAACCTTATTTTGAAGTATCTTGATGCTTTTGAATGCTTCTTATTTATATAAATCTTATTTCAAATGTTATCAACTCCCTTTTACAAACAAATATTTCAAAAAGGGATTTTTAAAATGGCAATGTTCACAATAAATGAATATTTGAATACCAATATGGGTTTGGAATATAAGTATTTATGGTTTCATAAAATAAATAGTTACTTACATATATGGTCTTTGGAATATGGTTTGTGAACCATAGGTCTTTTAAATTGGAATTTGGAAAAACTATATATATATATATATATATATATAAGTATTTTGATATTAAAATTGGAATTTTAGGTTAGTTTATCTTAGGGTGTGTGTGTGTGTGTGTATTTGAGAAATCGATGAGTTTATGGATTTTAAATAAGAAGTTTGAAAGTAAGTATATATATATATATATATATATATAGTATTTTGGAACCATTTCTTATATAATAAAATCATGTTATTTTATTTCAAACTATAAATTCTTATTGGATTTTATTGAACTTAACATTTGGCTAATTATATGATATTTTAATTTTTGTGCGACTTTTGGATTTTGGAGATAAAATATTTTTAGAGCCTTAATTGTATAAAATGAGGGGTACTAATAATCGACTTAGTGTAATTGATTGGTTTAAAGTCTTCAAGTAACGCTTCATAGAATAATGCACAACTCACTAAATAGAATGTTTAAGTGAAATTTAGTAACCAATTAGTGAATACTTGAATTTCACCGGATAGTATGGGATGCTTTGGTCAAATTCTTTTGATTGCATTTGTGTAAGAATTTAACAATTAAGCGGTGTAGTCACTTTTGGAGTTTGGCATGGGGCCGATAGATCCTTAAGAGAATATAGTTCAGTTTTCCAGTGATATTTGTAATGAATGAGATTTACTAGCTTCTAGTAAATACTTGAATTTCACCAGGCGATATGAGATGTTTTGGTTAAATTCTAGTGATTACTCAAAGTGATAGTATTTGGCACTTTAGAGTTTACTCCCTTTTGATGTTTGATATTTGTGTAGGCCGATGATCCTTAAGAAGTACACTCATGGATTTTTACGCGATCTTTGAGATCGTCGAGATTCTCGGTTCACAATCCTTGACATCGGGTCGAGATCTAACATGAAGATAGACTATTTTGACTTTTCAATATATCTTCTGTAGGATATGTATCTGTGTGTGTGCGTGTTTATATGTGTTTGTATACGATGAGATGTATATTTTGAGATAGTGGCTTGTTCTGGACGTATATTATGTAGGTCTAGTATTATATTTGTAGACTAACAGCATATATTTGTGATATATATTATTCCACTATGATCTATGACTATTGTTTTATATGATATACTTTCTGATTTTGAGAAATCGGTGTGCTTATTACTGTAGACGGAGACTATATACGTCAAACTTTGTTTCAGATATTCAGTTTAACAGTAAGTATGATGTATCAGAGTTAGTTTAAAGATATATTCACATTTGGTCACCATTAACAAGCTGTATTCTCCTTGTTATTAGACAACATTATTTATAATGTTCTTTAATAACATGGGTATAGCGGTAGGATCATTCTAGTTCTTTCCAAGAAATACTTGACATATTTATATAAATGGTTTTCTTATTTATATAAAATGTTTCACACTATCTAATTCATAATCTAATTTTTCATAGAAATGATTATACTGTAAGTTAAACTAAGTTTCACCTTCCTCTTTATTATTTCCAAAACTCTATACTATTTAATCAATCAATTAACCAATTTAAAGATTATATTAACTCTCTTAATAAATAATATTAAGCCATGAATTATTATGATCCACTTCGTTACTACAAAGTTGATCAAATAGGCTATTAACATTGTCTTGCCTATGCCTAGCTATTGTAAGGAATTAGTCACGCATATTCCCTATATCTTGAAAATATGATCACTCAACTTTGCTTTGGAATTAAATGCATGCGTCCTTCATCTTTGTACATTGTTAAGTTGAGTACATTTAATTGTCCTTTGCATGTAAATAAATTTTAACTTTTTCTATTACATTATATATGGCAATGTACATGTCACCAAAGCAATTTGCTTTTAAATTCAATTCACCCTATCAGTTAATCCTTTGAACCGTCCTTTTGTTTTGATGAAAATTACTTACCAATTCTATTCTTTGTTTAATTTTCATCATCACCTTGCATAATTGTGGTTTTTAACTTGTAATATAGCGTTGAAATATGGTACACATTGTTTAAGTCGATGCTTTTTTTATTTTCGCCATGTCCTTTTTATATTTTATTTATTTTCTTGCTTTGATATTTTTTATATGCCTATACACTTTTCAAATACTTTTGCATTGATTAATTTTTCTTCCTACTGTTGACTTATATACGCTTTTTACTTTTGCTTTGAATTGTTATACCTTAATGTATGTTGCACTTTACCCTCTTGTTTTGATTTATGTACATGTTATGGCTTGTACATGCTTTTATTAGCCTGTACATGTAGTCTAGGTTGATCTTTAATAAACAAAACATTCTTGTTTTGATTTGACATCACTTTATAAATATATATATATACACATACACACACACACACTCACACACACAAGTTTACTTACTCGTACATGTAAAGGTAGATTAACTTGACTTTTCAATATAAATATACATAACTCCACTAATGTATGTTGCTTTAAAATATGTATTTTGACATTACAATATGTAAAATTTGAAATTTGCATGTGTACATTTTTTTTCTTAGCTTCACTTTTAATAAAAAGTGTACTCATATTATGATTTGACATCACCTTACAAACATATATATAAGCTTACTTGCCTGTACATGTAAGGTTACGCTAGCTTGACTTTTCAATGTAAATATATATAACTCCACTAATTTATGTTGCTTTAGAATATGTAATCTGACTTTACAGTATAGAATTTCAAAATTTGTATGTATATATTTTTTTAGCTTAATTTGCCAATTATTTTAGCAAATAAATTTTATTACAAGTATCGTATAAAATGAATGATTAAGTAGTTTCAAATTATATTTAAAAGTAATTTTATTTTCAATTATTTTGAACGAATAAAACGAATTTAAACTCTTTTATTATTAATTGTATTAGAGATTTTATCGGATTTCTTGTTTTCTATGAAACAAAAAATGTTAATAAATGATTGAATTATTGGATTGGTATGAGACATTTCGTACAATTCTTTCTATTATTATTAAAATTTCTTAAATAGAGTTTGAGTGAACTTTATTAGCTTTTAGTAAATACTTGAATTTACTATCTGGTTTGTGATAATTAGTTAAATTCGCGTGATTCGACAGCAATTAGCACCTAGAGTTGTATTATCTTAGGGTGTTTTTCTTTTAGGCCGATAGATCCTAGAGAGACAATAACTACTTTTCCATCGGCCTGAGAATCGATACATTTTTAAATTCGGATAGGCGGGCCTATTTGGTTGTGTTAGGTTTGTTCTAGTGTAATGCGATTGTCCTTCTGATGTTTGGACAGGTGTTACATTGCAGCCCTATCAGTTTATTTGGTTCATAGTTACGCAATGTTTGCCTGTTTGGTTGTTAGGTAAATTCGTATGGTTAGTCTTTTTTTTTGTTTAGCCTATTCCAGTATGTGGTGTGATCTATTTTGTTGTTAGACTTCTCTTAGACTATTTGTTTCCTAGACTCCATATCGTCGTATTAAACTGATAGTTGACAACCATTATTATTTCTTTAGTGATGATTATTCTTCAAAGATTTTAGAATGGATATTATTATCTTTTGGCTCTGGAGAAATTTTGAATTTGTTATCACCATAATTTGATGGTAGTTTATTTTGAGACTTATATTGATTTATGAAATGGTGAATTGTATCTGATTTATTTTAGGCATATTAGTATTTATGAGTTATTATTGTCAACACTTATGATTATGATATCATCATCTCTTCTTTATTAGAGGTAGTCTGACCTATTTATTTTGAAAATACACGGGCAAGGCCGAGACTCTATAGGTACATGGACTCAAACAATAATGACCCCACCAATATATCCATATTATTAAAGAACATTACATGTAATTTTATCTAATAACACTAAGAATAAAGCTGGTTAAGGGCGATTGAATGTCAATATATCTTTGTACTAATACTGACACGTCTTTATTACCTTTTGAGGATCTGAACTAAATTTTTTTTACATGTACAATATTAATACAAAGCAATAAACACACTGATTAAAAATATTCAGAATAGTATATAATTTAAATAAATCAAAATCAGAGTCATGGAACACAACAGAATAATACACATCATGTACATAATAGAATGTGAGCCCACAAAATATCAATACTAAACCTACACAATATATACAAAGATATAATTTTCCAAAATCATTTTTAAATCAATAAACTCATTTTAAAGAAGAATTGCTTATTTACAAAAGCTTTTGAACTCTTTCAAAATTATCTAAACCTCTTTTACAACAAAATCTCTTAAATTAAAATTATTACTTTCATAACCGATTTTATAAAATAATACCATATTTTATTTTTTGCCTCTACAACATTCCTAAAAATAATTACTTCTAATAGTAAATTTTAAAAGGTTTTGTGAATAAATATTACTCATTTAAAAAAAATGCCTTGTATAGAAATTTTGAAATAAGAAATAAGTTAAGAATATAATATAATTTAACTATATTCTATAAACTAAATTCCAATAAGAATCAAAGTAGGAAAATCTCTTTTCTAAAAAAAATCTTTTAAAATATTTAAAAAGTTCAAATAATAAACTCACTTTAAAAATTTCTAAAGAAAATTAGAAAATTTATATTATGGATTTTTTTATTAAATAAATTGCCGACACGTAATTTCTTTTGATAGGGGAAGTCTGTAACAGCCCAGATTTTTGAGCTGATTAAACAAAATAAATAATGATTTTAATTGGAAAATTTAAATCAATAATATGGTGTTTGTATTCTTTTTATAAAAGATAATTTGTTTTAGAATGATTAATTTTAAAACATTCTTAAATTGAGAAATATTAGTGTTTTTCAAAGTGTTTAATCAGGAGAACCTTTTAATTTTAAACAATGGGAGAATTTGAGACTAGTAGATCTCTCTATAAAAATATCGTTTATTGTTAAAATATTGAGAAGTTATTTTATTTATTTTGTTATGGTTTAAATGCGTAGTTATTTCAATTGTGAAGCTTGTTACTCAATAGGACAGAAAAGTGGAATTTAGAGGAAGAAAAAGTAAAGAATATTTTTCTATTGTTAATTGGGCCTAATTGTAAGACCAAACCCATAGTAAAACATATGAGGAAAACATGCTTACTTGTTTCTCTCATTTCTGAGTACCGCTGTTCATTTCTAAAACAAAGAAGTTAGGGTTCTGACCCTCTTCCCTATTCAATCCAAAATCTCCACTTTAAAATTGAAATAAAATCCTTGAAATTCATATAAAATCAAGGTGATGTGCTCAAACCCTAATTTAAGTTTTGATTGTATTAATTTTAGTTTTACAGTAAATTGATTGTGTAATTCTTCTTGCTTGCATGAGTAAAAACAAAGAATTGTTGGAATTGTCGAGTTATGGGTTCTAGCAAGCTATTGTAAGGGAAAAGGTGAATAAATACTCACACAATCTATCTCTAGATTATTTACATCCTTATGTAGTTAGAATAATCTGATATTTGCAGTTGTTGATGTTGTATCTCGCTTTATAGCATTTTTGATTATGACAACTATAGAATGTGAAGAGAAGTATATTTCTCTGGATAGCCAAGTACATTTTCAAAGTAAAATTTTAATATAAGATAAAAGTTAATGTTTTTTTAAAAAGCATGTTTTAGAAAATTTATTATTTCTAAATATTTAAATTCTAAAGTAAATATTTTTCAAATCTATTATCGTGGTAATTATTTTAAAAAGTGACTTAGTATTTTGTTTTAAAAGTGAAAATCTAGTTTTATATTTTATAAAGTAATCTTATTTTCAAATATTCATATAGTATGTATTTTTTTACAAACTCTTGTAGTAGTTTTAAATTAAATGTTTTAAAGTATATTTCAAGGTAAAGTATTTTGAATTATTTTAAAAATCTAGTTATTGTGCTTGGTGATTTCATTGGAGATAGAAAATATTTGGGAAAGTTATTCTGAAAAGAAAGATGGTTTGAAACTGTTTTCGAAGAGTTGAATTAGAAATATATCTTGTGAAAATATTATTTTGAGGTTAATAAATAATTTGGGAAATAATTTATTGTTGGATGGTTGTTTGTGAATATTAATTGATAGTTAAATCACCGACTATCAATATTGGACAAATGTGTTGATCGTTTCGAAGAGACTGGGATCGAGATTTATTTCTCGAAAACCACTTCGATCCGGTTTGTGCGTTTCGTGGAAACGAGTTTGGATTCGAAGATGGAGTAGTGAAGGCAAGGGCTAGTTGCTAATAATCCTAAGGATATTTCCAAAATGGATGTAGTAGGAATAGTGCCTTCGGTTCCGTTTGAACCCGGGACGGACTTGTATGGATGAATGCTTTCGTAAACATCGTCAGGTGGACGATGGGCATTCTAAGGGATATATTCTAAAAAGGTAATGCTTGGCCTCAAGCATCATCAAATGGGAATGACTGAAAATCAGGGGTTATGCAGCAAGGCTAGGTGGGTAGCACCCAAGCAGGGTGAGGTCATCTCTGTCTAGATGTCCCTTTTTATTTCGGCATAGTGGGCGGTTGCTAATCCCAATGCGGGGTGATCTCACTCGGGATTATCCAGTAAGGGGTAGTCCGGCCTTGTGTTGCAGGGGAGCGGGCGTACTCCTCGGTACTGTGATCTTGGCCACGTACTGTGACAGGTGGTACCCCAGTGCCTAGTCATTAGTTGGAAATCCATCCTCCCTACGAGCCTTGTATGAGTTGTGTTTGTATTACCCACTCCGTGAAATTTAATAGATGTAACAATTTCGGCTATTTTATAAGTATTTGTATATAGACCCTATTATAATATCAGAGGATTTTTATAAAAAGTGTTTTGGCTATCGTAAGGTAAAAACCTGACATGTTTACTTGTGGCGTGGTCTTACGAGATGCTTTTGTTTTTCAAAGGATTTTTGAAACTTTAATAATCAGTTGAGTGTGATTTTCTCACGTTGGTATTCCAAACTGACTCGTGTGTTATTTAACAGTAATGCTCGGGTCAGACCGAGTATTATAGGATACAGGATTTGATGCTATGGAGCTCAGGAGACGAGCTGGACGACGATACGTACTCTCGTACTTGTTTTATGTATATATTCCGCTGTGTAGAGTAGCTGTGTATCTAGATGTATGTTATTGATGTTGAGATGTGATTGATGTACTCTGATGATGTAATATGTAAACAAATATATTTGCTTTTTGAGTAAAGATTATTTATTATCTATTATATTTATTTCCGCTGCGATGGTTAGATTCTGATGTTTTTTTCTATTTTCCTTCTTCTACCTCTTCCTCTTTAACCCAAATGGTTCGTATTTCTGTACAACTTGAGTTGATTTAGGTAAAATAGTGTTGACTCAAGGGGTATGGATTTGCAGGTCGTTACACTTGGTATCAGAGCCAGGTTGGTTATAACCTTGGCTCTGGTGGGGATTACTCATTAAATATAGTCTGTAGTACTCTAGAATGAGCTTGAGCATATTAATAGATATGAGTGCGTATTTGTTAGTGAATATAAAATTGTTTTTATATTCGTTGATTTATCGGTTGAGTGTTTATGGATTTTAGTCGATATATGGGACGCCATGTCATCGATAGGAATTTCTAAACTTTTAAACCAGATAAACCGACACAGTATTGTTTTAAATAGGGTAAATGAAATAATTTTACCCAAAATTATTTTGTATATAAAGGAAATAATTTTTCGTAGGTTGTTATCATTACATATGGATGCTTGGACGGTAGAAAGTGATAATATTTAATCATTATTATCATTGTATTAGAATTGAATAAGAAATTGTAGATAATAGCCACACATTGAGGAATAAATTAATAAAATAAATGAAATTTGTTAATGTGATTCAAAATTGAATAAGGAACTAAAATCATGATTAAAAACTAAGAAACAAATTCATATACAAATGGAATTTATAAATATAAATTATAAATGTAAATTATAATGTGGTCAATAATTAAAATAAGATAAAATTCTAAAGTAACGATTGAATATGAATTTGAAGAGTTTGGAATTTGAAAATTTTGAAACTCAAATTCCTTTGAAATTTGAAAATGATTCCCAAGGGTTGGGAAAAATAATATATATGAGAGAAATATTTCTGAATCAGATTTGAAATCTAGAGAGATTTGGAAATTAAAATATTTGAAGGGTTTTAAAAGAGAGAAAAGCATTGAACTCTTACGGTCGTTGGAAAATAATTTCGGTGATGACTGTAGCATCATGATGTTTATTTTCGAGTTTCCAAGAGAGAAATTGCTACCAAATTGTTTTGAACTGAAATTGTTTGCAAAAAAATGGGTGTGTTTTGAAATTCAAAGAGATAAATTGAATGTATCAAAGGAATTTTAGATATAGAGGATTTCAAAAGGAACTTTGAAATGTTAAAGACTGTTTAAACTCTGGAATCTTAACTAGCAAAGCTTATGGCATATAATAAGTTTGATGACATGTAAACTAGTAATTTGTTGAAATAAAAATTCAACTTTGTAAGTAAGTGAAGTGGAAACTGGAAGTTAAATTTTAAATTGTGTTTAATTATGTGAAAAAAATTTTTTTTGTCAAGTTGGGCTAAATAAAACAAGGTTTTGAGATTTAACATTTATAAGTAACGGATAAATTAATATAGTATACAAATTAAATGAAATACAATATTGGATGATGCTTGATTTAAATATGTAAAATAAGGTGCAGAATAAGATCAGATGGACTAAAAATAATTTATGTTTGGAAACAAAAGTTATTGGTTGAAAATGAATTTGTGAATGAATAAATGAATCAACTATTGAACTTATAAAGTAAAGTTGATATTAATAAGAAGAAATTGGAAATTTTAATCCAGGAATTAAAATTTAACTTAAGTGAATGAAGTGAAGAAAATATATTTGAATTTAACTTGAGATAAGTTAAATAAAATTGAAATTGAATTAAATTGGATATAAAACTGAAAGGTAAAATGATTATAATTGTGAAATGGAAATTTATACCTTAAGCTAGTAAGTGTTATATATATAATATGGAATTTGGTTATAAGATGAAATGACTCAACTGAGCAATATAAGCTTTTAAATAAATAATTAAGTTTTGAACTCATATATTGAGAAATAAAATTTAGTTAAATTTGGATTGAACTGAATCAAAAGTCAGTTGAGTCATGAATGTTATTACATGGAATTAAGTCCTTGCTTAATAAAACTTAAAAGAATGATATGTAACTAGATTTAATTGAAGCTGAGTTGGAATAAAACTGAATTTAAATGAATTCAGTCGAATTATAGATAATAATGACTGGAATAAAATTCTACTTAAACAAACAAATGTAAATTAAGCAAGTATTGAATTAGAATAAATAAGCTTCATAAGCTTATAAAAGAATTAAAAAGTATTGAAAGAAACACACACACACACACACACACACACACACACACACACACACACACACATATATATATATATATTACCCCTAGTTAAAAGTAAAATGTGAATAAAATTGGTTGTAAATAGACGGGGAAGAATGAATATTAATAAGTGAGTAGCTTATAAAATTTAAAAAGGGAATAAATAAGCCGGAATAAAAATATTGTATTCTGAGATAAAAATCCAAACTTGGGATATAAAATAAGATTGCACTCAAGGAAATTAAATGTAAATGAAAATCAAATATGGGATTATGATTGGAAGTGTTGTTGAATGAAAATTGAATTGGATTAAAATGGATATGGTGTGAAATATAAACAAATCCAATTCAAGCATAAATTGAATGGCCTTATTACTAATAAATTCAACAATGAATTGTTAATGTAAATTAAAATTTAAAATGGATAAAAGGATCGAATAAATTAGTGAAATGGTTGGGATTTGATCAAAGGAAAATCAAATCAAAGATTGTGAATAGGTAATAGAGTTTGTAAATAAAGCTTGAGTTGTATGGAATTGGATTAAAATAAAAATGATTTGAGATGAAAATAAATCCAATTCGAGTATGAATAAATTAAAATGGAAATGAACTTAAGTTATGAAATGATAGTGAATTGAAGCAAAATAACTTAATTTTTAAATTAATAGAAGCATGGGATGATGTCGTGTATAATAAAAATAGTTTGAATCAAATTTTTTGGATATGAAAGAAATGCAATGAAAGTTTGTGGATAAATTAAAATGGGATGGGATTAAGTGTAAATTGAGTTGGAATCAATTTAAATGGCTATAAGCTTAAGTAATTATTTATTCACATTAATATTGACGAATTGCATTAGAAATTGGTCGTTCGACGTAAATGGAAGTAAGCAAAATTATATGAATCAATAGCAGTTTAATAAATTGATTTGGGTATCAATTGAAATGAATATGCGTTCATTTCGTTTAAAAAAAAATTAATTGGATGGAATGCTATGTAATTTGGATGCAAACAATTTAAAACTAGTGTCGAAATCTTGCATATGTACTTATGAATGTATATCACATGCATTACTTATGAAATCTATGTGTTAGCTATTTGGATATAATTGAAATGTTATTAAATTGCATATATTTAGTACTTACATATTTAAATTGAGTAAGTACAGGTTCAGGGAAGCCGTATGGATGGATTTGATCGCGCTAAATGCAAAAATAAATAAGCCGCTTGCTTATAAATGCAAAATAAGGTACGCCTACGCAATAAAAATAGAAAATATGAACTGTTTTTGGTTTTTCCAACCATGTGGGTCGATGTATATATATTTACATCTTTTGTCAAATTGCAAAAGCTCCTCCGTACAAAGGAGACTCTGCCAAAAAATTTCAGAAATTTTGGAAGATAGAAATATTTTTGGAAAATCTTTAATTAACGACAAAACGATTTCAAATTGGAAATTGAAATAAATTAGTGAATGAAACTACTATAAAATTATAATATGAACCAGATAAATGGAAGATAAAATTTAATATACAGAGTCGAAGATAAATTGAATTCGGATGGAAATGAAAGAATCAATTTGAATAGAAATATATATAAAATAAAGTGGTGAAGTGAAAATAAATAAGGAAGCGTATTAAACGCTTATACTAAACTTAAGAAAAGAATGGTGAATTCTAAATGGGAAATTGATATTATAAATATATTCTAAGTAATATTTGGGATGAATAAATATTGACATTTCGTAAGGAAGTCAATAAAATATTTTATATGTTGTGATTGGATATTATTGCCAAGTGGAATATGCAGGTATTACGAAAGGAAAAGAGAGTTGGTTTTGATTTCAAAGATAAATTTGAATTGCTCGACAAAAAGGTATGTGTTTAAATTTCTGTGAAATTTGATTGGGTTTTTGGATCTAGCCACTTGGCCTTTTGTTTTCTTTTGGAATTTTGGAGCCCGTAGAGGCATTTTGTTGTTGTACCGAGCTAGCCGCGCAAAGGAGACACTGGCAAAAAAATTCAGAAATTTAGAGAGTTAGAAAATTTTTGAGAAAATTTTGATAATTCAAAATTTGATTTCAAACTGAAATTTGAATGATTGAGCGAGTAATAATATTTGAAAACTATGAGAGAGTTGAGAAGTTAATAAGAATAATAATGGGTCTTTTATGAAAAAATAGTTGGTTAAATGTTGAATTGTTTGGTTTTGGGAAAAAGTAAACGGGTATTGGACCATTCTTCCTAACTAGTAATTTCGGGGACGAAATTCTTTTAAGGGGGTACGAATGTGACGACCCGGAATTTTTAGACAAATGAAATCGGGATATTTAATTGATTTTAAATATTTAGATGTTAATTATTAACTTGAATTTCAAATATCACTATTTATTTGATAATTAAATTATTAAAATAAATAATTTGAAGTTGGGTAAAATGTTGAATCGTGAGTTTTAAGCCTGTTAAAAATAATTTGAAAGCTTGCAAAATTTATATTGATAGTGCTAAGAATAATAGAAATTTTAAAATTGAATTTAACAGTGATTTGTTCGGTTTTGAAATTTTATCGTTTAAATTAAATTTAAAAATAGCCTTACGAGGCACAGTCTTGGAATTCGACGAAACCAGTTCCATTGGGTCTGTAATATTGAATTATTGTCGAGTTTCAATTTTCGTAGTTTTTGGGTTTGTTGTGTGAGCGTACGATATAAAAACGCGTTGAAGATTTACATCGAAAATTTAATTTAAATCATATATGTATATTCTCATATAAGCCACCTTCACCAGCCAATGTTCATTCACATCCCGTACTCTGTCTTCCCTCAGAAGCTAATGCCTTCACTTAACCAAAAAAAATCGAGCCTTCTTCAAGAATTCACGCAGCTTTGTCCCTGAGTTAAATATTTATTGTTCAAAGAGGAAATGTACCGAGCTTAATAAAATTTAAAAAAAAATCAGTTCCTCTTCACAACTAAATCATGGTCGAACAAAGCTAAATCGGCTTTCAATAAAAAAAAGAGATAGGGAAACGTGGTGGATCCGAGTTCGAAATCGAAGGGGTAAGGTCGCGAGTGGACTCGCGATGTCTGCAGTCGTGAGTGGACTCGCGATGTCTGCACTCGTGAGTGAGGGAAGGCGGTGCTTTACGCACGAAGGGGTCGGCGACGCGATTTTGGTGCAGCGCTTGATCTTGGAGGCGATAGTTTGGTCGATCGGCAATTGGAGTTAGGGTTGCTATTTGCGCTCGATTTAGGGATTGTGTTTGAATCTAAGCTAGAGTTGGATTGTGGAGGTTAAGCGCAGGAGCAAGCAAAGTTGGTTGTGCGGTGCTGTGTGGGATATCGCCACCAAGTACCATAGCAGGGGAGTCGACCGAGAGGTGGGACCAGGCGCGAATTGCTTCGGGTGGACGAACGTCGATCGTTGGTGAAGCCTGGGCGGTAGGCGTTGTCATCTACAGTGAGGTAGCATTTTTATCTTGTTTTTTTTTAAAATAAAATAAAATAAATAAATATATAAATAATATATATTGTATATTAGAAAATAGAGAAAAGAAAAAAAATATAGATACACATACCTTTTTATTTAAACATATATACCAGAAAATGAAATATATGTATACATTTACACAGATTTTAAATTATATAGTAGACAGAAATTTTTTGTATATGGCCTTTGAAAATATAAGATGTGTATAGAACTTGATTTTTTATCAATATAAATTATTTTTATAAGTATATATATGTGATTTCAAAAATAGTAATAAACATGATGTACACATTTTAATTCACTAGCTTATTTTAAAAATGTATTATAAGTAATTAACTTGTTTAATAAACTGATGAATTTATTTTAGTCACCAAAAATAAATTTATTCAAGGAAAATTTGTTAAAAAAGAACTTTTCAAATAAGAATTACTAGTTAGCTAAATTTACCAGATGGAAATTTAACTATTCGATTGGTTCGAATATTAATGAAAATCATCTAATGTTTATACAAGGTCGAAAACCGTGAAACCAAGACAAAGTGAAGTGGATTGCAAATAATAGCAAAGGTGAGTTAATCTCACTCAGTTAAATTTAAATTTAAATAATTGTTTGAATGATTGAATTGATAGATGTGCTATAGTATGGTATATGTTGGGATTGGTATTTATGTTGTGCTAACGTCTGTGGATGCAGGAAAAACAGGTTGGAGGGATTCAACTAGGTCCCTCAACATTTATTTAAATGATTTAATATTTTCTGTTGTGATTATTTGATATTCTATGACGAATTATATTGGAATATTGAATGATATGGTTTGATTGACTATATTTGGGTATAATGGGTTACCAAAAGTATATAAATTGGATTTTGGAAAAAATATAAAAGAAGTGAATTTGTAAGCGAAATAATTATATAAAATTTGAATAAATTAAGAATGAACCGAAAAGGAATGGAAGTGATGTTAAGTACTAATAAATAACTTCGAGTATGAAAGAAATAAGATTTTGAAATAAACAGAAATTAATGAATTGTAAAATTAAGTGATATTATTTTAATGGAATAAAGAATGATTTTAAGATTAAGGTTTAAATTTATTTAAAAGGATTAAGAAGTAATTTGAGAATCTAAAATTTGTATTTTCAGTTAAAAATATTTTAAATCGTAATTAAGAAATAAATCTGAAATTAATATATTTTGGAATAAAAGGGAGTAAATTGGAAATCAATTTGGAAAACTGATTCAAGTGTTTGAAATTGGTAATTTAAAGAAGAATGTGAAGAGAAGTATATTTCTCTGGATAGCCAAGTACCTTTTCAAAGTAAAATTTTAATATAAGATAAAAGTTAATGTTGTTTTAAAAAGCATGTTTTAGAAAATTTATTATTTCTAAATATTTAAATTCTAAAGTAAATATTTTTCAAATCTATTATCGTAGTAATTATTTTAAAAAGTGACTTAGTATTTTGTTTTAAAAGTGAAAATCTAGTTTTATATTTTATTAAGTAACCTTATTTTCAAATATTCATATAGTATGTATTTTTTTACAGACTCTTGTAGTAGTTTTAACTTAAATGCTTTAAAGTATATTTTAACGTAAAGTGTTTTGAATTATTTTAAAAATCTAGTTTTTGTGCTTGGTGATTTCAGTGGAGATAGAAAATATTTGGGAAAGTTATCCTGAAAAGAAAGATGGTTTGAAACTGTTTTCAAAGAGTTGAAATAGAAATATATCTTGTGAAGATATTATTTTGAGGTTGATAAATAATTTGGGAAATTATTTATTGTTAGATGGTTGTTTGTGAATATTAGTTGATAGTTAAATCACCGACTATCAATATTGGACAAATGCGTTGATCGTTTCGAAGAGACCGGGATCGAGATTTATTTCTCGAAAACCACTTCGATCCGGTTTGTGCATTTCGTGGAAACGAGTTTGGATTCGAAGATGGAGCAGTGAAGTGCAAGGACTAGTCGCTGCTAATTTAGGGGATATTTCCAAAATGGATGTAGTAGGAATAGTGCCTTCGGTCCCGCTCAAACCTGGGACGGACTTGTATGGATGAATGCTTTCGTAAACATCGTCAGGTGGACGATGGGCATTCTAAGGGATATATTCTAAAAATGTAACGCTTAGCCTCAAGCCTCATCAAATGGGAATGACTGAAAATCAGGGGTTATGCAGCAAGGCTAGGTGGGTAGCACCCAAGCAGGGTGAGGTCATCCTTGTCTAGAGTACCTTTTTATTTCGGCTTAGTGGGCGGTTGCTGATCCCAACCATAGGGTGATCTCACTCAGGATTATCAGTAAGGGGTAGTCCTGGCCTTGTGTTGCAAGGAAGCGGGCGTACTCCTCAGTACTGTGATTGTTAACGAAAAAATTTAAACGCTAACACCCTGGTGTATAAGATGTGATTGTGAAAGCACCACCCGTTTGTACGGGAAACAGAAATAAGCAGAAAGTATGTAGAAAAACGGTAAGAGACACAGTATTTATAGTGGTTCGGCTTATAATCCAGCCTACGTCCACTTTAATCTTTTTATCACTAGTTTGATTACAATTCTTTACAAGATCTTTCAATTACAACACACTTCAAGTGATAGGATATGTGAAACAAGTAGCTCAAGCTTTGATGTTGACAATCATCTTCAAATCCATGGTGAATGTGGATGATTCCTTCATGGAGTTCCTTTAGAAGTTTGTTGGATCTAAAAAGCTTTGAAGTCGTCTGGAATTCGGCAGAGTAATGGCGCTTGAAGAGAATGAGCCCAAAAGTCCTTTGCATGTTGGAGATGGTTTCATATTTATAGAGAGTTCTGGGCGGAAAAAGTGCTAAGTCCTAACTCGTGGCCGACTTAAGATAAGTCGTGTTCGACTTAAGGTAAGTCGTCCCCGGGTCACTGAGCCGAGTCTATGGCAGTTCCCCTTTTTTGAACCCATCCCTAAGTTCTAAGTCGTGTGCGAGTTATCTGGCTGCAATTGCTAATTTCCCTTCTTAAGTCGTATACGACTCTTTTTATGTCGTAAGTCGTAGTCGACTTAACCAATTGCAACTGGTTTAAAGCAAGTCTTAACTCGTAGACGAGTTAAGAGGTGTGTCTTTAGGTCGTATCCTCCTTAAGTCGTATAACTTCTTTAAGTCGTAAGGGTCTTAAGTCGTACAAACTGCAGTTATCATTAAGTCGTAGGCCATCAATTTCCTTAAGTCGTAAAGACCTTAAGTCGTTAGCTTTTCTTAACTCGTATGCCTGCTAACTCGTAGAAGATCTTAACTCGCAGAGGATTAACTCGTAGAGGCTTAACTTGTGGAAGATCTTAACTCGTACACTTGCTAATTTGTAGATATGCTAACTCGTAAAGGCTTATCTCGCAAGTAGCTTAACTCGGGTACTCCTTAACTCGTAGGCTGCTTATCTCGTAAGCTTGCTAACTCGTAGAGGTCTTTAAGTTGTAGGAAGTTGCTGACTCATGTATCCTTTAACTCGTACATGCCTTGAGTCGTACATGCCTTGAGTCGTACATGCCTTGAGTCGTACATGCCTTAACTCGTGGACCTGTTAACTTGTGAACGAGTTAGGGTTAACATTTGCCCCTCGAAGCACACGCTTAAACCGTAAGTCGTGTGCTTCGACTTATCATAACTCGGTCATGTCGTTTCAAATCCCAACCTTTCCAGATATAAAAGCCTGAGTCGTCCTTCTTCTCATCACTTAACCTTTTAAACTTCTTTCTGCCATTAACGCATCTTCAAGCTCTCCGAGGCGATTTCGACCCGATTCATCTCTGATTCTTTCTAGCATCAAACAATCGTAAGAGATCTTGCTTCAAACTTCGACCGTTAACCATTGTTACTTTATGTATTCAGTTCATCATCTTTGGTTTGCCCCATTCAAACCCTGCGAATTCTATTCGAATTGATTACCGATGAACTAAAATTCATCTGATTTGGCCTATGGTGATTCGCGCTTTGGGGCGATTCATAGTGTAACGAGTTAAGGTTGTCGCTGCTGAAGAAGCCAAGGATGAACAGGTTAAGAGATTTGAAAGGGAGGCGAGTTGGTCGAATAGGTTGAGTGATGATAACAAGGGATCGTCTCATATATGACTCGGCTTCTTCCATGTGACTTAGCAATTTCCATGAGCCGTAGCCGAGTTAAGACTTGGAGGATTTCTAGTTGTTTTGGATCAGAGCCTTTCTCCTGTTCCCCGAGTTACGACTTAGGACTTAGAGGATAAGCAGCTTGATGTGTTTGATGGCTGAGGATAGGAACGACTCATCCCTTGAGTCGGTTGCGACTTAGTACTTGAGTCGGTTTTGACTTAGCACTTGAGTCCGATACGACTTAGCACTTGTGTTCGATACGACTTAGCACTTGTGTTCGATACGACTTAGCACTTGTGTTCGATACGACTTAGCACTTGTGTTGTTTTTTTTAGGATCTGCTTAAACCTTGAATTTGCAGTGATGTTGAACTGTTGAACTTTGATGCCTTCTTTTACAAATTACTTTGACTCGCAAGTTAACAACCTGTCCAATACAACATTTACAGAAAAACCGGGGCGAATATACTGCCATTGATCGCCCTCTTCGAATGACAGATTAGCTAACAACAGTCATTAAACTTAAACAGATTGTGTGAATGAAGTGCTCAACTTATTAACTTCAAGTAAAATACTAAAGCAATACTGAAATAGTCAATTAAAATTGACCAGCTCGCATTAATATTATACTTGAACTAAAGACTAACAAGTTCTGAAATTTTTGTAATCGATCAATCGTCGACTAGTTTTATTTCAGTTATATTTACTTGTTATTATTATTTTTTTATTAGTTTTTTGCACAACACTTCACACTTTTTTAGGAAACGTGCACCTTCATATTTGAATATCCAGTTGTTTGTGTAGAATGACTTCTCAGGAAGGTGATACAACAGTTCGGACTGGAGAGGTAACTGTTCTTCCGGCTCCACTGGTTAATCCTCCCGAAAGAGCTCCTACTTCACTATCATACAAAGTTTTTCGCCAGTTGTGTGCTCAGTTTGGTATCGTTGAATCAGATGCCATTCTTCCCGAAAGAAATAACACTGCCGATATAGCTCCTTCTGGCTTTGTGACAATTAACCGGCAAATGTGCCTAAGTGGAGGCATTCCTCCTTTCAATGACTTTTTCCAACAACTTCTCCGTCAACTGGCCATTGCTCCATCCCAGCTACACCCCAATGGCTATGCCATTCTAATGGGGTTGTGTGTGCTTTTTAGGAGAACACTTGATCGACTTCCAAGCTTTGGTGAAGTTTGTTATCTATGCTCTTTTGCTCGGACTAAGGATCATCCTTCCATTACTGTTGTGAGGAGCGCCCGAAACCGCAAACTGATTGTTGGCCTCCCTGATACTGCTCACGGGTTTTTAACCCAATTCTTCTATGTTCGTTGCCCTCCGGGGTTTTATGGTGTGTGGAGAGTTGGAAGTAAGGGCGTTCAGCTTTATTCCTGACACATGTTTTCCTTATAAAATCTTTTCATAGCCTGAGTAGTTAGATGTTAATTTCCCTTTTTACTTTTCAGCGCTTCCACCTCCTTCTAGAGACCCAGGCTATAAGCAAATTTTTGAAAGATTGAATGCTGTGCCAGTAGAAGAGAGGAATATAAAGTTTTTGCTGAGAGATGACTTTTTACATCAATACGGGCTTCTTCACTCTTCTCGCTATACTCAGCCTCATGAAGCCCCGACTGAAGTTCCCGATTCCCCGACTGAAGCATCAGATGCCCCCGTTACTATCGAACAATCTTCATCAAAAGAGTCTAACATCGAAGCTTCATTGGTGAAATGTTCCACCCCTACCGGCATTATGGGGTCATCTAGTAAGACGGCACTTGCCCCGATTGAGGAAGAAGAAGGACCTTCACAGCCTCTCGGGGGATTAGCTGATGTAGGAACTGAGAAAACAAGTCTCACCGAGCATGATGGTGACGATGTTTATGATGGGTTGAGCGACATAATAGTGACCTCACAGGAGCTTTTTAGAGATGACGTGTCTAAAACTATCTCTCCTATAATTGAGGCGACGTCCCTTCTTCGACTAACACCAACACAAACACCAACTCCTCATACCCAAGCTATCATCACCCCTACACCAATGAGTGGTTTGTAGCTTAATGCGCGTAGCTTGCACATCACACAACACTTAGGATTTTTCGGCATTTGTTCATATTTAACTTCTTTTCTTCGGGAGTTTCTAAGACTTGCTATTTTTGCCTTTTCAGATTCCTCTATGGGGCGCAGCGGCAGCGGTTCTTATTACAAGGACTTTCGACGCTATGGAGGGCGTGGCAGCTATGACTACAAGCAATACTATGCCGATCCCAGAGAAACCAATGAGCAGAGAGCTGCGCGAAAAGCTGAAGAGAGGAGAAGGTATGAAGAACGTCATGAGGGAGCGGGCACGCGACATGAATCCTTCCCAAGGGATGATGACTCCCATAAACGTAAAACGCACGATGATAGGGGGAAGAGCCATATTGAGGATTCGAGAAAGCGGACCAAACTTGGCGAGGAGCACGTGCCCGTGACATCTGAGAGACCTGGTGCCTCAGTTTCTATTGACATCCCTTCCAAATCTCCTGCTCTTGAAGGAAGTGCCATCCAAACACTTCTCAACAGGCCTTCATACCATGTTGAAAGGGGCCCCCCGACTTTGCAGAGCCGATTCCCGAACTGGTGTTTGAGGGGGGTACGCTTCGACCTTGATTTGGTCCCCATCGACAAAGAAGCTATGTACAGAAATCTCGATGCTGTCAAGCTTGATATCGATAGAATGTCTGGATGGCAAAAGCTGGTTGATGAACTTCAAAGAGTTAATCGGGCTAACATCGAAGCAATGCTGACCATGGAAAATGACAAATCAGAATGGCAGAAGATTCTTGATCAACACAACGCTGAGATGAAGGAGATAGCCGAATACAATGAAAAACTCGAAGCTGAAGTAAAGCAGCTCAAAGATGATCTTGCCTCTTCTACTAATACTTACACCCAAAGAGAAGAGGTATTGCAAAAACAAGTGCGAGATGCGCACGCCAGCCAGAGGGACGCTGAAGCTAAAGCTGAGAGGTTGGAACAAGCTGTAGAGAACCACCGCACTGATGTCACCCAGCTGCAGAATAAACTGAGCGCCCGGGACATGGAGATTGAAGCGCTAAAAGCCCAACTTGCTCAGACCGAAAAAGATCGAGATGAGGCCATGGCTGGCAAAATTGCAGCCGAAGAAACTGCTCAGACCATGGAAAACGATATCAATTCGACTTTATTCGATTTTTATTTACATTGTGTCTTGGGACGCGGCAGCCTCTCTTTTCTTGGTCCTAAGTATGAAATCACCCTGGCCGAGGTGTGGGAAGCTGCTCTTAACATGTTTAAAGACGCCGGGTATGGCGATGAAGATTTTGAGGCGCGTTACCTGGATGAGGGAGCTCGCGCTGCTCTTGCGAAGGGGCGAGAACAACTTGCCAGGATGAGAACTGGAATGGCGGAAGAGGAACGTTCTGGAAAGGAATTAATGCTTACTTCCTCTGTCCAACCTCCAGTTTCTCCTGTGGTTGACATCACGGGTTCTAGCTCCTCTACTCCGCCTGCAACTAAGACAGTAACTGAAACTACAAGTGCACAAGGCGGGGATGAAGGTGGTGAAAGCAACGAAGCACAGCGATATGAAATCAGCCTCAGAGATCCAACTACCCCAGGTAAACTTGACACCGGACCAGCCCAAGTGGTGAACTGCTCGTTCGCTCCTTGTGAACTTGACGATCTTCTTGATTATTTTTCAAATGTCAATGAATTCCCGACTTTTGATTATTCCTCAAATGTTAATGAATTCCCGACTTTTGACGAGCCGTCATCCCCTCTCTTTTCGAAAGATACTGATATTTTAAGTTTTTTCTCCTTTGTAGAGAAAGCACCGAGTCAAACTCAAGCTTCTTCTCCCCCGGTGATCCTTCCTCCATCTCTTCAAGTAGCGCCTCCTTCTGCCTCGCAACCTGGGTCACAAGAAGAACAAATAGAAGCTCTCCATGGCCTGGATGATCCCATTGCTTCGCAAGAGCAAAAAGATGAAGGACTTGAGGGAGGTGACATATCTCCGGAGCGGACTCCTTCTGACGATATAACTTTATCTAAACTTGTCACTCCAGGAAGTGAGTCTTCCTCAAAGAGGAGAAGGAAGCAAGGAGCATCAAGGAGGAGAGGGAAGATAATCACTGCCACTGAAGAGGAGCCAGAAGTTGGGCCAGCTGCGCCTACCTCTCCTTCCTCCCTTATACCCACTGGCCGACCTGAAAAGCTGATCATTCGGCCGGGTAAAGGGTCTAAAGGCAGCAAAAAGAAGTGAAGATCTTCAGTTTCTAGTTTTTTTGTGTTTTGCATGTACTGGCCGAGAATTGTGCGGGTACCGGCCCCCGCTTTTCTTTATTTTGAAACCTGTACCTGCGTTGTAATTGAATAAAATGACTCCTCGTTTGTACAAACTTTTGTTTGAATTAAAGAATACATTTGTTATTCGTTTTGGCATGAGTTTATTTGATATTGCAGCGAGCTTATGGTATGTTACTTGAGCGTTACCTTTTGCTGGTTTAGTTATACCATATTGTGTGTAATTATACTATATTGCCCCCATTCCATAAGTATGCTGCAATATTCTATACCTCGAGGGGACTTACACTCTTATTTGCTAAAGAATAATTATTTTATTCTTTAAAGAAAATTTTATAGAGTACAACTCCCTTCGTATAAGTTTTTACGCTTGGTCGTTCGAAGAAATCACTTTTTTCTTTTGCTTATGTGCATATCTCATCAAGTGAATTCCTCTATGTGGTAAAGCGGACCTCTGAAGGGTACTTTAACTTCTTTTCTTTTTACGATCATTTCTCATAGTAGGCAAATTACTTTTCCTTTGAAAGTTAAAGTACGCTTTTGATGAGGATTTTTTTTTTTTTTATAGAAAGTTGTACCTCTGAGGAGGGATTTTTTCACGTTTCAACACTTGGAAGTTTTATTTCAATCTCGGTGAAACGTGTACCTCCAAAGAGTTATGCTTTAGAAATCCTTTTCACGTTTCAACACTTGGAAGTTTTATTTCAATCTCGGTGAAACGTGGGTTTCCAAAGAGGTCTTTTTTCTTAATTGTGTTCCCGGGAGGGGGTTGTACCTCTGAGGAGGGATTTCTCACGTTCCAACACTTGGAAGTTTTATTTCAATCTTGGTGAAACGTGTACCCCCAAAGAGTTGTGCCTTTGAAGAAAGCCTTTTCACGTTTCAACACTTGGAAGTTTTATTTCAATCTCGGTGAAACGTGTGCTTTCAAGAAGGTCTTTGTTTTTACATTTCAACTTTGGTGAAGTGAAATTCCGAAGAGCGGCTGCTACACTTCAACTCCTGGCGAAATGGGCCTCCGAAGAGGGCTTTTATTTTGTTTACATTTCAACTCTGGTGAAGTGAAATCCCGAAGAGCAGTTATAACACTTCAACTCCTGGTGAAATGGGCCTCCGAAGAGGGCTTTTATTTTGTTTACATTTCAACTCTGGTGAAGTGAAATCCCGAAGAGCGGTTATAACACTTCAACTCCTGGTGAAATGTGCCTCAGAGAGGGTTTTCATCGCCTGGAAGTTACTCTCTCATGGTTGGAGGGTCATGACTCCTCCAATCTTTTTTGTTGAGTAGAGAACTTTCTTTTTTGTGGCATATGACCCATTAGAGGTCTTTTATTATCCGAAGAGTTGTGCCTCCGAAGAGGACTTGTGGCGCTGATGGTAGCTTTGGTTGTTCCTCTGTTCACTTGCTCATGCCTTTTCAGCGATCCCTTTTTTTTTTTTTTTTTTTTTTTTTTTTTTTTCTTTCTTTTCAAGTTTTCATCCCCCTTTTTCTCACAAGTGGCTTGTTTAATCCAAGGAAGTGTACTTCATTGCCAGGCAAGTTCGTGAGAACGGGCACTAGCTTCCTAATTGGATGTTTGTTTGTTTAAACAATCTCAATTTATCAGCAAGGGCTCGTTCCTATCGAAATCATTAGCCGTTCAATTGAAGCATTTCCTATCTAGGATTTGAATTCGGGGTCTTTGTGACTTGAAATTTGTTTGTTGAATGATGGTGAGAATCGCTCGGTCTTATTATGCGCAAGTTTTATCTCCACTGTCTGCAAAAATTTAAATCGATATTTCAGCAATACATTTTGTGTATTTTTATATCGAAAACAAAGCAAACATATAATGATAATAAGGAACACAAGATTTATAGTGGTTCGGCCATGAAATTGGGCCTACATCCACTTTATATTCTTTCATTATTTACTTGCATCAGTTTCACAATTGCTTTCAATTACAGGAATCATACATTCATAATTCTTTTTACAATGTTTCAACAAAATTTTCAAGTAAAGTATGGACGCAAGTGATTGCTGTTCCATGCCCTTGGAATTTGATCTCCATCAACTGTGGTGAGCTTGAATGTGCCGTCAAGAAGTTTCTGACCTATCACATACGGTCCTTCCCAATTTGGCCCAAACACACCTGTCGCAGTCATAATTCTTTTTAGGACTAGATCTCCAATTTCAAAGCTGCGTTGACGAACTTTGGAATTGAAATGTCTGGCTATCCTTTGCTGATGAGCTGCAACTCTGAGGTTAGCTTCATCTCTTTTTTCATCAAGGAGATCCAGCGCTTCAAGTTGCAGCTTTTCATTTTCTGCTTGATTGAAATGGATTCTTCTGTGTGAAGGGACCTCTGTTTCAACCGGGATCATTGCTTCCGATCCGTATGCTAACGAAAAAGGAGTATGCCCAGTTGCAGTTTTGTGAGTAGTTCTGTATGCCCATAGTGCAAGTGGTAGTTTATCGACCCAACCACCTTTTGCTCTTTCGAGTTGCTTTTTGATGGTTGATTTGATGATCTTGTTCACTGCTTCCACTTGCCCGTTTGCCTGCGGATGAGCTACTGCCGAAAAGCTTTTCTGGATTTTGAATCGTTTGCAAAAATCCTGGAATTCCTCACTTTCAAACTGAGTACCATTGTCTGTGATTATTTTTTGAGGCACACCGTATCTGCAAATGATATTCTTGGTCACAAAGCTTATCACTTTCTTAGAAGTGATAGTAGCCAATGGTTCAGCTTCAGCCCACTTAGTAAAATAATCAACCGCAACAATAGCATATTTAATCCCTGATTTAGCGGTTGGTAGCGGCCCAATGAGATCCATTCCCCAAATTGCAAATGGCCATGGACTGATCATCTGTGTGAGTTCGGTAGAAGGTGCTCTAGGAATTTTGGCATATCTTTGGCACTTGTCACATTTTCGGGAGTAATCTGCGGCATCCCGATTAATTTCTGGCCAAAAATATCCGTATCGGAGAATTTTCTTTGCTAATGTTTGACCACCTGAATGATCACCGCATTCTCCTCCATGCACTTCAGTTAGGATTGTTTTGGACTCTTCCCGGGATACACATCGAAGCAATGGCATTGAGAATCCTCGTCTGTATAATTGACCATCCTGGATTATATATCGAGAAGCTTTTCTCAGTAGCTTTTGTCGTTCTTTAGAGTTTTCTGGTAAAGAGCCATTGAGTAGATACTTTGTTATTGGAGTCATCCATGATTCTTGCTCTTGCGACATACTCATAACCCAATCGATATCCATTTCATCAATGCTCGGATTTGACAAAACTTCCACTGGAACTAACCCTAAGGATTGGGCTTCGCCAGAACTTGAGTATTTTGCGAGAGAATCTGCTTTCATGTTTTCTTCTCGAGGAATATGACTTATCGTGTAATGGTCGAATTCACATAAAAGTTCCCAAGCCTTTGACACATAAGCGGGCAGATTTCCTCCTTTCGTTTGAAACTCCTTCTTGACTTGGCATACTATAAGCTGAGAATCACTGAAGATCTGTAACGCTCGAATGTTTAGTTCTTTAGCAATTTTCAAACCAGCGATCAGAGCTTCATATTCTGCTTCATTGTTTGTTGAAGGAAATTCTAATCTTAGCGCATAGCATAATGACCGGCCTTCAGGAGTTTCAAGAACAATTCCAGCACCTGAACAGTAATCATTTCTTGCGCCATCTACAAACAACTTCCATTGGGTTGGGGAGTTCTCGATTGTTTCTTCCTCGCTGTTACCCTTGTCTGTAAATTCTGCAATAAAATCTGCCAAAGCTTGTCCGTTGATCGCTTTTCTAGGATGATAAGTGATGTCATATTGGCTCAATTCAATATTCCACTTTAAAAGGCGGCCCGAAGTCTCAGGGCGAAACAAGACTTGCTTTAAAGGTTGATCAGTGAGGACTTTGATAGGATGAGCCTGGAAATATTGCCTCAACTTTCTTGAGGCAATCAATAGACAATAGGCGAGTTTTTCCAACTTGGAGTAATTCATTTCTGCCCCAGTGAGTCTTTTGCTGATATAGTAAACTGGATGTTGAATCCTTTTGTCTTCCCGTACCAGCGCTGCACTTAAAGCATGAGATGAAACTGCCAAGTATATAAGAAGATCCTCGCCATCGCCGGGCCTGGAAAGTATTGGAGGCGTTTCCATATGTTGAATCAATTCTTCAAAAGCTTTCTGGCATTCGGGAGTCCAGTCAAAGTTTTTCTTTCCTTTCTTTAGAGCGTCGAAGAATGGAATGCATTTATCAGTAGCTTTGGATATGAACCGACTTAAGGCGGCAATTTTTCCATTGAGACTTTGCAATTCCCTCTTTGTTTTAGGAGCTTTGACTTCTTTTAGAGCAGTGATTTGAGCTGGACTAGCTTCAATGCCCCTAGCGCTCACGATGAAACCCAAGAACTTCCCAGATTCTACCCCGAAAGAACATTTTAAAGGGTTAAGCTTCATTCCGTATCTTCGGAGAATTGCGAACATTTCTGCTAAGTGTTCGATGTGATCCACTGCTTTCTTAGATTTTACTAGCATGTCATCAACGTAAACTTCCATAGTCTTTCCCAACTGCGGTTTGAACATAGCATTAACCAGTCTTTGGTATGTTGCCCCCGCATTCTTCAACCCAAAGGGCATAACTCTGTAACAGTAAAGACCGACATCGGTGATAAAGCTTGTGTCCTTCTGATCTGGCTCATGCATCATGATCTGATTATATCCGGAGTAGGCATCCATAAAAGACAACAATTCATGACCCGCTGTTCCATCTACCAGTTGATCGATCCTGGGTAATGGGAAGCAGTCTTTGGGACAGGCCTTGTTTAGATCTGAAAAGTCGATGCACACTCTCCATTTACCATTGGCTTTCTTAACTAGCACTGGATTTGAAACCCAATTTGGATAGGTAGATTCTCTGATGAAATTATTCTCCATGAGCCGGTCAACTTCCTCTTTCAATGCTGTCGATCTTTCTAGACCTTGGATTCTTCTTTTCTGCTTTACTGGCGTGAACTTTGGGTCAATATTCAGAGCATGTACCGCAACTTCTGGGGATATTCCGCACATATCGGCATGGGTCCAAGCGAAAACATCCAGGTTTGCTTTCAAAAAAGATATCAAGGCATTCTGAACTGACACATTAAGTTGTGAACCCACATTCAGCACCTTGTTTGGGTCCTTCAGATCAACGGGCACCGGTATCGTTGTTTCTGCTGGTACCACCCTACTCTCCCCCGCACTGGCCTTTCTAGGATCCATCACTTTTCGTGCCCCGCTATGCTCGCCAGTGCAGGGTCCGCCCTGTAGTTGCTATAGGGTTGGTGTTTTGATGCGGATTGGGGTTGCCGCATCTTTCCCCATTTCTCTCTTCCTTGTTTCTCGCAGCTCTGTCATATAACATTCTCGCCCAGCGTTCTGGTCTCCTTTAATAACTCCTACCCCATTGTCTGTAGGGAATTTAATAGTAAGACACCATGGGGCAAGGACAGCTTTGAATGCAGCAAGAATAGGTCGACCAAAGAAAGCATTATAAGCAGAAAATTCATCTACTATCACAAAAGTCTGCTTGCGAACTACTTTTCTTTCTCCTTCTCCGAGTTCCACAAGCAAGTCAATGGTTCCTACTGGTTGCTTTGGCTCCCCAGTGAAGCCAACAATCTTCTGAGATGAGGCTTGCACATCCGCCATCGGGATTCTCATCTGGTCAAACGTTTTCTTGAAGAGGATGTTGCAAGATGCGCCGCAATCAATAAGAACTCTTCTGACAATAGCCGGTCCAATACCGGCCGAGATGACTAACGGGTCCAAAGTAGGGGCCTCAATGCCCGTGGAATCTCTAGCCCTGAACACAATATCATCATTAAAAGTCCTTTGTTGTTTCAGGGGTGTAGAGTCCTCTAAAACAAAGACATTCTCTTCAGTTGGCATATGTTTCAGAGCTCGAGTGTACCTCTCCATTTCACCCCAGCTTCTGCCTGCTGGGTGGGGTCCTCCTGTGATGACATTAATAACTGGCCTTCCAGATTCATGTCCTGCGGCCTTCTCATTTGTCCTGGGCTGATGAGCAAGAGCTTGTTGCCCCTGACTTGACGAAGCAGGATCATTTCCACTCTTCTTCACAAATTGCTGCAGCTTATTTTCTCTTAGCAATTCTTCGATTATATTTTTCAATTGACGGCAGTCGTCTGTGTCATGACCAGGCTGATTATGGAAGCGACAGAACTTCCCACTTTGCACAGCTTTTCTTCCGGTTCTGAGAACAGGAGGTTTGGGATACTCAAAAGAATCTTTTGTAGCCAGGTAGATGCGCTCTGGTGTCTCTAACAAAGGAGTATATTCTGATGGCTTGAAGGATCGAGGCTTCTTCGAATTGTGTTGTTTCCTTCCATCATTATTTTCTCTTTTCTGTCCCACAGATCCATTCTTACGTGGCGCAGCAGTGTTGTCTTCAGCTTTCTCTACTGTTGCCTTTGCCGGGACAGGACGGCTTTCCAAACGCATGAATTCATCCGCCTTTTTGTAGAACTTTTCCAGAGAATTTGGCTCCTTCATGTTCAGCCACTTTCCGAATTCACTTGACTTATCAATAGCTCTCATCAAATAGGTCAAGACCATGCGGGGTTCTGCATTATCCACCTCAGCTAACGCTATATTAAAGCGATTTAAAAAAGACTTGATAGTTTCCCCCGGATTCTGTTCCAAACCGGATAACGACATGATGTCTTTTGCCTTTGAAGCATATAGCCTAAATTGCTCTTTAAATTTCCTGGTTAGGTCTGAAAACTGATCGATGGACCGGACAGGTAGTTTTGTGAACCAAAGCAGAGCTACCCCTTCCAAATACACAGGAAAATAGCGGCATTTTATCTCGTCAGAAGCTCTGGCACCTGTCATGTGCCAATCATATTTGTACAGGAACTCATTTGGATCACTTGTCCCTTTGTAAGCTGGAATGGTCGGAGGGACGAACTTCCTTGGGAATTCAGCTTTTAGGATCTTTTCAGTAAACGGAGTCTTGCTCGGAGCGAAACCCCACTCTTTCTCATCTTCGACCCTTTGCATACTTTCTTTCATAATCTGTCGAACCATACCAGAAAGATATTCTTCGTCATTCCTATTTCTGGATCCTCCAGCCTCAGGCAATGTCTGTTCAAAGGGGCTAGCAGCCCTTTCGGGAATGTTTCTAGTTTCAGCATCATGGACATTACCGACAAAGTTCCTTTCATTATTCGCAGGTTGACGGTTTGCCCCGAGCAGATCGTTTAACCTATTCAGAATCAGAGCATTCTGAGCATTCTGAGCTTCCAATTGCGCGTTCTGGGCATTTATTTGCTGATTCAACCCAAAGATAGCAGCGTCCAATTCCGCTTTTGAAACTCCAACAGCTGGAGTGGCTTGATTTGGTGTTGGGGAAGTGGAGGTTCCCTCTTGAATGTTTGCAGATCTCACAGATTTACTTTTCCTTCCAGGAGCCATGATTTCGGATAGACTTCTGGTTCTTAAAGAAACTCTATCTACAAATCTTTCTGAAACAATGATGATAGATGTCCTGAGTTCAATTCTCAGTGAAAGCACCAAAATGTTAACGAAAAAATTTAAACGCTAACACCCTGGTGTATAAGATGTGATTGTGAAAGCACCACCCGTTTGTACGGGAAACAGAAATAAGCAGAAAGTATGTAGAAAAACGGTAAGAGACACAGTATTTATAGTGGTTCGGCTTATAATCCAGCCTACGTCCACTTTAATCTTTTTATCACTAGTTTGATTACAATTCTTTACAAGATCTTTCAATTACAACACACTTCAAGTGATAGGATATGTGAAACAAGTAGCTCAAGCTTTGATGTTGACAATCATCTTCAAATCCATGGTGAATGTGGATGATTCCTTCATGGAGTTCCTTTAGAAGTTTGTTGGATCTAAAAAGCTTTGAAGTCGTCTGGAATTCGGCAGAGTAATGGCGCTTGAAGAGAATGAGCCCAAAAGTCCTTTGCATGTTGGAGATGGTTTCATATTTATAGAGAGTTCTGGGCGGAAAAAGTGCTAAGTCCTAACTCGTGGCCGACTTAAGATAAGTCGTGTTCGACTTAAGGTAAGTCGTCCCCGGGTCACTGAGCCGAGTCTATGGCAGTTCCCCTTTTTTGAACCCATCCCTAAGTTCTAAGTCGTGTGCGAGTTATCTGGCTGCAATTGCTAATTTCCCTTCTTAAGTCGTATACGACTCTTTTTATGTCGTAAGTCGTAGTCGACTTAACCAATTGCAACTGGTTTAAAGCAAGTCTTAACTCGTAGACGAGTTAAGAGGTGTGTCTTTAGGTCGTATCCTCCTTAAGTCGTATAACTTCTTTAAGTCGTAAGGGTCTTAAGTCGTACAAACTGCAGTTATCATTAAGTCGTAGGCCATCAATTTCCTTAAGTCGTAAAGACCTTAAGTCGTTAGCTTTTCTTAACTCGTATGCCTGCTAACTCGTAGAAGATCTTAACTCGCAGAGGATTAACTCGTAGAGGCTTAACTTGTGGAAGATCTTAACTCGTACACTTGCTAATTTGTAGATATGCTAACTCGTAAAGGCTTATCTCGCAAGTAGCTTAACTCGGGTACTCCTTAACTCGTAGGCTGCTTATCTCGTAAGCTTGCTAACTCGTAGAGGTCTTTAAGTTGTAGGAAGTTGCTGACTCATGTATCCTTTAACTCGTACATGCCTTGAGTCGTACATGCCTTGAGTCGTACATGCCTTGAGTCGTACATGCCTTAACTCGTGGACCTGTTAACTTGTGAACGAGTTAGGGTTAACAGTGATCTAGGCCATGTACTTTGACAGGTGGTACCCCAGTGCCTAGTCATTAGTTGGAAATCCATCCTCTCTACGAGCCTTGTATGAGTTTTGTTTGTATTACCCACTCTATGGCTAGTAGCTGGAATTTAATAGATGTAACAATTTCGGCTATTTTATAAGTATTTGTATATAGAACCTATTGTAATATCAGAGGATTTTTATAAAAAGTGTTTTAGCTATCGTAAGGTAAAAACCCAACATGTTTATTTGTGACGTGGTCTTACGAGATGCTTTTGTTTTTCAAAGGATTTTTGAAACTTTAATAACCAGTTGAGTGTGATTTTCTCACGTTGGTATTCCAAACTGACTCGTGTGTTATTTAACTGTAATGCTCGGGTCAGACCGAGTATTATAGGATACAGGATTTGATGCTATGGAGCTCAGGAGACGAGCTGGACGACGATACGTACTCTCGTACTTGTTTTATATATATATTCCGCTGTGTATAGTAGCTGTGTATGTAGATGTATGTTATTGATGTTGAGCTGTGATTGATGTACTCTGATGATGTAATATGTAAACAAATATATTTGCTTTTTGAGTAAAGATTATTTATTATCTATTATATTTATTTCCGCTGCGATGGTTAGATTCTGATGTTGTTTTCTGTTTTCCTTCTTCTACCTCTTCTTCTTTAACCCAAATGGTTCGTATTTCTGTACAACTTGAGTTGATTTAGGTAAAATAGTGTTGACTCAAGGGGTACGGATTTGTGGGTCGTTACAGAGTTCCTCAAATAAACCTTCATCCTCAAACTTAGAATGTTTTAATTGTCACAAGAAAGGTCATATGATAAAAGACTGTCCGGAGCTAAAGAAGAAGAATCAGAAAAGCTTCAACAACAAGAATAAGAAAGACAAATTTGAAAAGAAGGCTTTTTGTGTCACATGGGACGATTCAGATTCAGATTCATCAGATAGTGAAAGTGATAGCAACAATGAACAAGCAAATGCGTGCTTCATGGCTCAAGAATATGAGGTTAGTAATTTATCTTATGATGATTTAATAGAAGTAAACATTGAATTTTTAAATACTATAAGAACTCTTAAAAAGAAACTTAAAGAGACACGCGAAAATCAAAACAAAGCTGAATTTAAAAGAGATATGTTAAAAGACGAAAAAAATATTGGAAGAAGAACTTGAAAAGGTTCAAGAATCTCTCTCAAACTCAGATAGTCAACTTTTACTTTTGAGCCAAGAAATTGAAACTCAAAAGGCAAAGAATGATGAAATTATTTCTGAAGATCACAATTTAAAAATTAAAATAAAACAAGTTGAATTAAAAAAATACTAGTCTTCAAACTAAATTAGATAACTTACTAAAAAAATTCTAATTTTAATAAGGGAAGAGAAAATTTATCTAGAATTATCGAAAATTCTCAATTCTCTTCAAATAAAAATAGAATAGGTTTTAAAAAGGAATCAAAAATTCATCCAAAGAAAAATGCTAATTTAAGAAGGAAAATAATTCAAAACATAATATAATATTGAAAAATAACATACCAAGATACTAGAAAGAAAAAGGAAATCAAAATATGGGTTATGAAAACAAACAATAATTTAATTCGGAACAAATATATAAAATCCTTTATAGAAACAGTTCACAAAAGTAGTAATTATCTTTATGAAATGGATACTGAACCCACTTGGGTTAGGTTTCCTAAGATCTAACTCTTAAGACCCTATTAAAAGGTGGGTACCAATATATTTATTAATATTTTTTACAGGTCCCACTCAAGAAAAGAAAATGGATTTTAGATTGTGGTTGCTCAAAACACATGACCGGAGACAAAGAAATTCTTACAAATATTTCACACCGTGATGGTGGTTTTGTTACCTTCGGAGATAACTCAAAAGGTTTTATCATTGGCAAAGGAGATGTGTGCAACTACGTTATATCAAATTTACCGCTCATTACAGATGTTTCTTTAGTTTAAAACTTAAAAAAAAATTATTAAGCAAAAGTCAACTATGCGACCAAGGTTTTAAAATAACTTTTTCTGAAAATAAATATTGTATTTTTGATCAAAATCAAAATCTTATTTTTGAAGGAAAGAGAGATAGAAATATATATGTTTTAAACATGAAAAGTAATAATAATAAAGATATGTCTTTAATGGTCAAAGATAATGCTCCTAGGCAATGGCACAAAAGATTTTTTCATATTAATTGTAAATCTATCCAAAAACTTTTAAAAAATGAATTAGTCAAAGGCTTACCAAAAATAAAATTTAAAATAAATAATCTTTGCAATGATTATCAATTAGGAAAATTAACTAAATCATCTTTTAGATCTAAGAAAGTCATTTCAACTTTACAACCATTAGAATTATTACATATGGATTTATTCTGACCAACACAGGTCCCATCCATTAATCATAATCGATATGTTTTTGTAATAGTTGATGACTTCTCGAGATATACATGGACGATATTTATGAAAAACAAAAGTGATACGTTTGATTATTTCAAAAAATTTGTCAAAAGAATTCAAAATATTAAGAATTTAAAAGTCAAAAACATAAGGAGTGATCATGGAGGAGAATTTGAAAATGAATCATTTGAATTATTTTGTAAAAAGAAAAGAATAAATCATAATTTTTCATTTCCTAGAACTCCACAACAAAATGGAGTTGTAGAAAGGAAAAATAAAACTCTACAAGAGTGTGCAAGAACGTTATTAAATGGAAGTACATTACCAAAGCATTTTTGAGCAGAAGCTGTAGCAACTGCGTGTTATGTATTAAATCGTATTTCCATATGACATTTAACTAAAAACACTTCATATGAACTTTTTAATGGAATAAAACCTAATATTTCGTACTTTAAAATTTTTGGGTCAAAATGTTTCATTCTTAACACAAAAGACCAACTTGGAAAATTTGATCCAAAAGCCGACCATGGAATTTTTGTAGGTTACTCAAAACGAAGTAAGGCATATCGTGTTTTTAATAAACGAACAAATGTAATAGAAGACACTTTACATGTATCTTTTGATGAAAACTTTAATAAAAATACAATCATCGAAGATGATGAAGAAATTATATCCAACGCAGAAAATATAAGATTTGAAAATAATGAAAATATTAACAATCAAATTAGATCTCCTCCTAGAATCCTACGAGATCATCCTATACAAAATATAATTGGAGAGATTGATTCGCAAGTTCAAACAAGAAGTAAACTAAACCAAATGGGTCATGTTGCTTTTCTTTCAACTATTGAGCATAAAAATCCAATAGAAGCTTCAACAGATGAATACTGGATTATTGCTATGCAAGAAGAGTTAAATCAGTTCGAACGAAATATTGTTTGGGAATTAGTTCCTCGTCCTGATGACCAATCAGTTATTGAAACTAAATGGATCTATAAAAATAAAGCTAACGAATTAGGAAATACTACTAGAAATAAAGCAAGATTAGTAGCACAAGGCTATAATCAAGAAAAAGGAATCGATTACGAAGAAATGTTTTGCTCCTGTTGCAAGACTAGAAGCAATATGTATTCTATTAACTTACGCTTGTTTTCATAATTTTAAACTTTATCAAATGGATGTTAAAAGTGCTTTCTTAAATGGATTTATTAAGGAAAATGTATATGTTGAACAACTTCCATTATATATTCATGAAAAATATCCAGATTATGTATATAAACTAAAGAAAGCCTTATATGGTCTAAAACAAGCACCTCATGCTTGGTATGACAGACTTAAAAATTATTTAATTAACTCAGGATTTTGAGTCGAAAAAGCTGATCAAACTTTGTTTATTAAAATACTAATAAAGATATTTTAATTATACAAATATATGTAGATGATATTATATTTTGTTCAACTAATGAAAAATTATGTGAAGAATTTTCAAATACAATGACTAAAGAATTCGAAATGTCACATACGGGAGAACTATCATATTTTCTAGAACTTCTAATTAAACAATTATCCAATGGTATCTTTATAAATCAAGAAAAATATTGTAATAATTTAATTAAACGATTTGGAATGAAAAACACTTCTGGAAAACCTACTCCTATGAGTACTATAGCTCTTCTCGATCGAGACGACAATGGTAAAAATGCTGACCAAAAGTTATACAGAAGTATGATAGGGTCGCTACTTTATTTAACTACAAGTCGACCAGACATTATGATGAGTGTATGTTTATGCACTAGATCCCAAGCAGACCTTAAAGAATCACATATAAGAGCAGTGAAACGAATTTGTGATATCTTAATAATACTAAGGACTTCGCTCTTTTCTATCCGAAAGAATGTCCATTTGAATCAGTATCTTTCAGTGATGCTGATTTCGGTGGATCTCAGACGGATAGAAAAAATACAAGTGGTGCGTGCCATTTCATTGGAAAATCACTTGTTTCTTGGTTTAGTAAGAAACAGAACCGTGTATCACTCTCAACGTGTGAAGCAGAATATATATCTGCAGCTTTAGCTTGTGCTCAGGTTATTTATATGCAACAAACACTCAGAGATTTTGGAATAAATTTATCAAAATCAATAATTTATTGCGACAATACAAGCGCAATAAATCTGTCTAAAAATCCAGGTAAATCACTCACGTACAAAACATATTGATATTCGTCATCATTTCTTGCGAGACAATATCGAAAAAGAAATTATCAACTTAGAACATATTCTACCGAAAATCAAATAGCTGATATATTTCCCAAACCTTTTTTAGAAAATTCATTTGTTAAACTATGCCGAGAATTAGGTTTAATGTCAGTAAAAGATATTCAAATTATTTTTTAATATAAAAATACATTACAAAATTTTAAAATCAAAATCATAATCACGACAAAGGTCAGACTTGATTTTAGGTCACTTGACTATGGGTTTAATAACTTAACCATTTGAGCTATACACTTGAATTAGCTACATAATATGACATAAACTAAAACATCCTTCTAAGACCATTCATTTAAAAGTCAATTATTAATCAGTACCTCGATTTCTGGCTCTAAACTCCTATTGATTCTACACCACACTTTCCTTAAAACTCTCAGCCTATATATATACACACACATGTTAAAAACTAAAAAAAATACAAAAAATTATTTTTCAAAAAAAAAGTTCAAATTCTATAGAAATAATGTCCTCCAAAAAATAAAATCACCCATCAACATAACTTTCTCAACCGATAGGTCAGCTGCATCACCGCATCTTCCTACACCAACACCAAAACACGAGCCTGTTTATAAATGGGAATTATCGAACCGGGTAATACACCGGATTCCAAGAAGGACAAACGTGCGCTATTTATCTCTCCAGATATGAAGAAAAAGATCGATGAAATTCATCACTATCAACAACAGCAAATAGACCTTCAACGTGAATTGTATTTTAAACAGAAAGTAATGGCTAAATGCTTAAGCTTTCATGAACAAATTGGGTTAAAAGTTTCCAACTCGAAGAAAAAGGATGTGAGTGAACCCTTACCTCGACCGGTTAATCTGTTTAATCCATCTTCCTCATATCATACATCAAACGATCCGATAAATCCTTGGGTCTCGCCAGAAAGACCTCAATATAGCCCAAATTCACGGGACAAGAACTATATAGCTAATGAGGGATGCAGAGAATTAACACCAAAGGAGACATCATCACCAAAGAATTAATGTTGTACTATTTGTAATACTGCTTATTTTTTAATAAATGTATTAACAAAAATATATATATTATATTAAAAAAATAAAATTTGCAAAGTATAAAACAAATCACTAAAAAATTCCAGGAAATAGACGTCTGTTTCCAATAAAACAGATGTCTGAATACTGAGGCAAACAAAATTTTAAAGAAAATTCAAACATCCGGTTCCCATAAAAAAGACGTCTGAAAAAGGGCAAAAATGAACTAATTTCCCTCGGGTTTAAATTTTAAAAAAAACAGACGTCTGTTTTTAATTTTCAAACGTCTGACTTTTGCTGTGTCACTTTTTTAAAAAGGCACGTCCTCTCTTTTTACCCACCACTTCATCTCCTCCACTCATTTTTCACTTTCCCCTTTTTACCATACAAAAACCTAACATCCATTATTTTTTTAAAATTCAAAAATCAACACTTCCACCCAACCAAAATCAATGGCAAATAGACCAAAACATACAAGACAACAAGAATCCGAGCTTCCATCCGAAGATCAAATCCAAAGATGGCTATGAATGACATTGCAAAGGAAATGTGCAAAGCTATGAAAAATTCGAAATTCTTTGAAGGGGCTTTTGTAAAATTTGATGCTTTTCACAAATATCGTCTTCAACAATATGCTAGGCACTTCAATTTCGAGTCTTTAGTAGATTTTAATATTAACAATGTCAAAATTTACCCTTTGCTTGTCAAACTTTTCTTGGCTAATTTGAATTCGGATCATCATACACCAAGAAATACAACTGATTGCGTATGGTCTATAGTTTGCAATAAGCGTATTTTTCTTCCGATTCAACGTCTAGGGCAAATTTTGCGTTGCGCATGGCAAGGTTAAGATACTGACACTATAGAAGTTAACATGGAAGAACGTAATGAAGTTTCTCATAAGTTTTTGTCCGACAATTTAGTTATCTTACCTCCACTCATCTACGTCCACAAGCATGTCTCCTAAATCGCATCTTAGTCCGAATAATTCAACCAAGGAAAGGAAGTTATGAAAAAGTATATAAATGGGATTTTCAAGCTTTATATGCTATTTATTCTAATAAGAAAGTAAATTGGACTAAGATCATACTTGACGAATGGGTGGATATTACATATAAGCGGAAGTATAAGACAATTCATTATGATGCTTATATTACACGTATTCTTCTTGAGTGTCAAATTGATATACCCGACACTGCTACCTTGAGTATCAAAGAGATTGGACCAAAAAAATTGAAGCTTATGAGTATTGACCCGAACCCATCCACATTAGAACATATGTCCTTTCAAGCATGGCAAGAACATATCGCATCACAGCCAGAAACTCCAATAGCAGAATCATCTTCTCATCGTCGTCATTTTGTCCAAGAAGAAGAAGAGAAAGAAGATATTCAAATTGTTTCTCCCGATCTTCCGCCTAAGCAAGCATTAGTTGTACTCTCTCGCAATCAATCAAAAATTCATAAAGATTTGCAGCTTTTTGAGCATAAGACCAATAAAAAGTTTGATTGTTTAAAAAACTTTCTTAACAAAATTTGGGATAAAATCTCATGCATCGGACCTCAATCTTCTCAAGCTCATGATCCGGCTCCATTTCAACGGCCTTCGAGTTCTAACGATGAAGAAGCCCCAGACTCAAGCATTGGACATGATGGATCTAAAGGAGGTGATGCAAGTCTATGACCTAGCTTGTTGGCCACGGAAAGTTGGTGATCTTAGTATGAATTTTATGATACTTTTGTAACTAAATCTTTAATCAATGGTTTGTAATATTTTCTTGGTACTCTGCTTTATTTGGCACAAAACTCTACTATGTGTCTACTTTAATGGTGAACTCGTATGTGTGTAAATTAACTTTGTTATGTATGTGTGCTTATGTTATGTATGTTATTGTGCATATTTATCTTAACTTATTTATCTTCTTTTTGTCAATGACAAAGGGGGAGAAAATTTGTGCATATTGACAGGGGGAGTTACATATACAGTTGTCATTATCAAAAAGGGGGAGAATGTTGGATCTCGCTTTATAGCGTTTTTGATTATGACAACTATACATATATATTAGTATCGATTAACTTTGTTTTGCAGGAAGAAACTCTACAACATTCAAATTTAAAGGGCTTAGTTGAAAATTATGTTGAGTCTGTATGTATTAGTTTTAGATATTGTTAAAATCTTCCTTGGTGATACACACGCACATGCATGTTTTTAAGACATGCACAAGGCACAACAAACAAACGTCTGAAATTTCTAATTCATACGTCTGTCTGCTGAAACTAAAATATATTCAGCATAATATTCAGGCTTCTGTTCTGATTTTTTCAAACGTCTGAATATAGCCCGAATTTGCCTATTTCCTTGCTGTATATATATTTGACTACAAACAGACTTCTGAAAATGAATAGATGCAACTATTCAGCCAAGAGACACAACTCTTAATTCACATCTAATCATCAAATCTCTTCGTGAATAATTGCAACTATTTGTATACTATAAATAGAGGCTTAATCAAACATGTTTTTCAACTAATATTACTCCAATTCTTTCTATCTTATCTATAGCATTCAGATTCACAAAAGCACTCTATTTCCATATTTCAAACATTACAAATCTTCTCAAATCTTCATATTCTTTCACGAACTACACTATTATCATCAAGGAAAGATTATAGGAAGAGTGTACATTGATTTGACATATCCGTATTATTAAGAACACAAGTAGTCAATAAACTCTTTGTATTGTGAAAGTCATCTTCAGCAGTCGAGGCAAGAAATTCCGTTCGGCTGTTCGGGTAGTTGTAAACCTATTCCTCCAGGTAAAGTGAGGGTTGTTTTTTTGCTAGTGAAATTCCTAAGAGGAGCTTAGGGACTGGACGTAGAACAGTGGTCCGAACAAGTATAAATCTCTGGTGTCACTTTATTAGTGATATTTTGCTATCTATGTATTTCTATTCCATACGATCCTGCTGCAACGTCTCTTTCAGTTGATTGGGTGGATGATAAGTTATTGAATGAACTATACTTGTTTGATGTTTGATGTTTGATGTTGGTTGATTGTGAATATCTTGGATGTTAATCACTATTGGTAATTTGACCATATCTTTTTCGTTTTTTGTTGGGATTTAATAATTTTTAGTGTTTTGGAAATCTTATATTGTGTGTGTCAACTTTCATGTTGAACACTTTTAAAAACTCTAAGAAAAGGTCAACAAAATCATATTTCAAAATCTCTGCCCTGCTTTTGCAAAATTTACAATTTTCGAGCTTAACGTTATTGGTAATTTGAATATATCTTTCTCGTTCTTGTCAAAATTTGATAATTTTTGATATTTTGGAAAGCTTGGACTCTATTCTATAAGTTTCATATTTTAAGTTTTGTAAAATTATAAGGCTGAAATGGTCTAAATTGCATTTCCTTGTCAATGTCCTGAGAATGGACAGGGGAAATAAATTTTAAACATGAGAATTGTTTTGACCATAACTTTTTAACCATAGGTCCAAACTTGGTGATCATTTTCCTGTTAGAAAGCTTAGCCTTTTATCTACAATTTCATTTTTTGAGTCTTGCAAAATTTTGAGTTCTAATGGGTTAAAATTTCCATTTTATTCAACTTTTGCTTCCAACTTGGTTTGCCTCTTGTTTTTTTGTTTAAACCTTGTTTTGAGTATCTTGATGCTTTTGAATGCTTCTTAATTTTCTGGGATTTGGATTCTTATTTTGATAATTTAAATTTTATAATAATTCTTGGTTTTGTTAATACTATCTACATAAACATATAAAATGATTTCCTGTGTTTTAAAAAGGATTTCATGGAAATTATTTTCTAAACCAATTCAATTTAAAATGCATTTTTCGAATAAATGTTTAAGTACTATTTACTTATATAAATCTTTTTTTAAATATTATTAACTCTCTTTTACAAACAAATACTTCGAAAAGGGATTTTCAAAGTGGCAATGTTTACAATAAACAAATACTTGAATACCAATATGGGTTTGGAATATAAGTATTTACGGTTTCATAAAATAAAGGGTTACTTATGTATATGGTCTTTGGAATATGGTCTATGAACTATGGATCTTTTAAATAGGAATTTGGAAAAAATATACATATAAAGTATTTCGACATTAAAATTGGAATTATGGTTTATTTTATCAAATCATAAATATATGTGGTTGAAAAATAAATAAGTCTATGTATTTAAATTAAGGAGTTTGAAAGTAAGTTTATACGTAAAGTATTTTAGAAATCATTTTATATATGATAAATAATATTATTTGCTTTCAAAACTATAAACTCTTATTGGATTCTACTATACTTAGCCTTTGGCTATTTATATGCTATTTTTGAATTCTTGTGTAACTTTTGGATTTTGAAGATAAATATTTTGAGGTCCTTAATTCTATAATATGGGGAGTACTGATAATCGAATTAATGTTATGGTTGGTTTAAATTCTCTCAAGTAATGCTTCGTTGAATATTCTACAACTCTTGAACAGAATGTTTGAGTGGAAATTACTAACCCATTAGCGAACATTTGAATTTCACTGGACGGTATAGGATGCTTTGGTTAAATTCTTATGATCGCTTTTAGGAAAGATTTAACACTTTAGGATTGTATTCTCTTTTGGTGCATAGAATTTGTGTAGGATGATAGATCCTTAAGAGATATATAGTTTAGGTTTTCCAGTAGTATCTGTAACGAGAGAGATTTACTAGCTTCTAGTAAATACTTCAATTTCACCAGCGATATGGATGTTTGGATTAAGTTCTCATGATTACTAAAGTGATAGTATTTGGGACATTAGAGCTTACTCTCTTTTGGTGTTCAGCATTTGGTTGGGCCAATAGATCCATAAGAAGTATACTCCTGGGTTCTTATGGTCCTTATGATTGTATGAGTTATACCTTATATGGTCTTTGAGTTATGTTTTTTACGATCATTGTGATAGGTATGGACTTGGTTTTCTTGGACACTTTGAGATTTTGTTTTCATGGTATAGACAATCATTAGTGTCTCAGTGCGAGCGATACCACCTTTTACTTTCTATAGTATGAGTACAATCACTGCGATCTTTATGGATTTGATTTTCCTAGATTTTGGGATATTATTATTTATTTTGGAATTTTTGGCTTTTTTACTATTCTATTTCATGGTTTCTATGTCTTGAGATGGAATTTGTGGATTTTTGATTTATTTATGTTTTTTGATTGTAGCATTCTTGTGTTTTGAGATGTAATTACAATTGAACTATATTCTGTGACTTGTTTATATATATGACACATGTATTTATCTATATGCCACATATCCTAGTATTAAATCTTGTTCTCACCCTTTTGGATATTTAAAGAAGTCGGACCATTTAATTTATAATACTCGGGTCAGGCCGAGACTTTTCAGGTTACAGGACGTGTAGACCTTTGGATGGACGTGCTAGAAAAGAGAAAAACCATTTTAACTATTTAGTTTATCTCACTTATCATTTTGTGTATGTATATGAGATGTACATTTTTAGATAGTGAATTGTATTAGAGGTATATTATGTGGGTCTAGTATTATTTTGTAAACTCATAGTTTATATATGTTTATGAGGTTTATTATTCCACTGTGATCCATGACTATTGTTTATTTGGTATATTGTTCTGATTCTAAGTAACCATTGTGGTTTTTACCTTGGACTGAGACTATACACATCTAAATTTTGTTTCAGAGATTAAGTAAAGCGGTAAGCATGGTTTAAAGATATATTCACATTTGGTCGCCCTTAACAAGCTGTATTTTCCATTCTATAAGATGACATTATTTATAATGTTCTTTTATAATATGGATGTAGCAATGGGGTCGTTACATTATTGGTGAAAAGTGTATGCGATCTAATTTCCATATAATCATTCATTTACTTTCGATAGTTGATTTCCTTAACTATTGATTTTGATATCATTTTTTGTGCTTCGTCAATCAAAGACAATTTATTGCTCACTTTGAGCACTGGCATTCACCACTGTAGATAACTAAAATCAAAGAGCGAGTGGGAGCCAAGCTATATGGGATGCACCTATTAGGGTATATTCACATTTATCTATAGATTTGTTGGTAGCATACGGTAATGTGATATATTCAGATGCATGCATTAAGTCGTACAAGTTCTAGCTTCGAAGTTCCTAAGAGTGTTGCGTGTTTGGCATGGGCTTTCAAGTATATTTTATCTAAAGGTATACTTTTGTGTAGAAGGTACACCCTCCTAGTTATGTTGGATAAATTCATTCTTATTATTTCGATTGGAAGGATGGAATCGATCTTTTCTTCTTTTATGTTTCATTAATCCCAGAAGATTTGTTACTTATTTTGAGCGTTGATATTCTTTGTCGGAGATGACTAAAAACAAAGACTAAGTGGAAGCCAAACTATGTCGGTTGCTTCCATTAGGTTGTCTTCGTATCTACTCTAAATTGGATTCATTGTTGTGCGCTCGAAGATATGAAATAGTTGAATTCTCGGTAAGATTGGTAGGGTCCGGCTTTGACGTGTTCGAGAGTCATCATAATTCTCAGGTATATTTTCTAGAGGTATACTTTCGATAAGGAAGGTGCACCCTCCTAGTCATTGTTGGAAAATTTCGCTTTCCTTATTTGATTTAAATCTTTGGATTATTTCCTTAATTGTATCAAGAAGTTTTTGGAGCTCTTCTTGATGTTTAATTATTTGTATCCATTATTTAAGTTTCGATTTTGATATTGTTTATTTCCATTCTTCCAACTTGGTTTTTGTTTTAATTTGTTTCCATTTATTCATCTACGGATGTTTTTCATGTGAGGTTAAAACCCATTCCATGTTAATGGCATGGTCTCAAAGAATTATTATATGTTCATCATATTACTTGAGTTTTATCTCAGTGTTTATAACGATCCACTATTTCGAACCATTCAAATCGACAACAAAACCACACTTGTCAGACTTAAATTGTTCAAGACAACATATTGTTAATTAAATTGGGGTAAATAAATCAATCATAGATCACAGACACAGAATAGCAGAATATCTCGCAACGAATAAATAAAACTTAGTAGTTCATGAAGCTATTAAATACAGTCTCAAAGCAAATACATAATATCAGAGTCCGATAGCAGATTCAACTAGAAATCCAAATACATAAGTCCACTAATACATAAGCAAGTAACTGGAAGGGAAATAATTGGGATAGGAAATGGTAGATAAATAGCTAAATCTCCAACAGTTCCCTAGCTTTAAAAGATGAATCCAAGTTTGTGAATCTCAGACTGACCCAGGTATAAAGTAAAATAAAACACTCGAGTCAGGACTAATATACTTATATAAGTAAATCAACTCAAGTAAAATGTCCAATAAAATGCATCAATAACCCAAAGGATGTTTGGAATTCAAACTCCTTAAGGATTCATTAAACTATTTATATGTAGTAGAATACACTATATATGTGGTATCTATCTGTAAAGTATAATATTGAAAATAGCATTAAGGCGTTATCCATCTCCCCCTTAACACATTTCTATAAGCATCATAGTCTATACAGTATTGTAAACTCCACCGATCCTGCTGGGCTATCAGGATGCACTCCATAACTATGACACAAACCCAAATCGTAGTGGGCTCGACAAGGATAATACGGCCAACGGTGTCCATATATAATTTTCTAACATATAGTCAAGTGATTAGGTATGTATCATTTCAACCCAAAATAGTTAAATTTTCCGGGCATATATCATTCATAACCCGTATCCCAAATCAATAATTTCCAAATCAATAAAATCACTCGGGTGTGCATCATTTCAACCCATGATGATTTTCCCTAATCTATAATATCATTCGGGTACATATCATTTCAATCCATAGTGATTTTTCCAACAAAAAACTATGAGAACTTGCAATGTGATACCAACATATATAATAAACATAACATTAGTCACACATCAAATCACATAGCATAATAAAATTCATTTTTTTCATGTGTAATACATAGCATATCGAATGATCACTTTATCATAACAAAATATATAGTGTTAACTAGTACATCCAAACATTCCAATGACAATTCAAGTGATATTAATTTAGTTTTAATAAAAAAAAGGGGGAAGAGGTAGAATGGGCTCGACTAAGTGGTGATTGGGCTCTGCCTAGGGTGTGGTTGGGTGTGGCCTAGGGTGTGCTTGGTTGTGGCCTAGGGTATGTGTGGTTTGATGGGTGTGGAGGAGGTATGGGTGTGTGTGTGAGTGGGTCTTAGGTGTGTGTGCACTTGGGTAGGTGGTGGAGCAAGGGGAGGGTGGTTCGGGTATGTGGGTGCTCGGCGAGGGTTTGGTGGTGCACGACCTATAGAGGTGGAGGGTGGCCATGGGTGATGGGAACAACGGCGGCAAGTGGAGAGAGGAAAGGAGAGAGAGGAGAGAGGAGAAAGGAGAAAGAGAACAAGGGCTTAGGAATTGAAAGGAGGAAGAAGATGGAGCAATGGTGAATGGAAGGTTACTGTAATTTTGTTTTCTAGGGAGCAAATGAGAAGAGGATGAGAATAAGAAGCCATAAATGTACGTACTCTTTTTTCCAATAGAAACATTCATTGGTGAAAGGATACGTACCCATTTAGATGACTTTTAGGATTCAAGCCCAACAACAACACAGCCTAAATCATGAGATCCAATATACAAAATATAGGTAGAAATGCATAAAAATACAACTTTTGTATTCATGCGTTTTTACACTGTAAATTGAAAATTAAAAGCTACAGAAGTCGGAATTTAACGAAACAAAAAGTGGAGACCATCTCAGAATTCAGTCTAGAATTAAGAAAAAAAGAATAAATTGTTAAAATTTCAAATTTCAAATTTTCAACTCAAATTCAAATTTTAACTAAATTTGACCGAAATTTTATTTTTTAGAAATTTTCTCATTTTAATAAATATGGAAAAACATATTACTCAACATTTAAAATTCATTATTTAAATTCAATTTTTTTAAATATTTGATTGAAAAATTCGAACAAAAATTCCTTTAAAATTTGACTGAATTTATGAGTTGTTACACTCTCCCCCACTCAAAACTTTTCTTTCTCGAAAAGGAACAAGATAGGAGAATAGAAACAAGTAAAAAAGACAAGATAGATTCAAAATGAATGGCACCTAATTCAAACAATTCAGGATTGGAAGAACACATGTTTTCCTTTGTTTTCCAAGTACAATCCCGATCGTCTGTACTTCATTGTACTTTGACCAGGTTGACTGACTTCCTCCTCAACTGCTTCATACCTCGATCTATAGTATGAAGCGGCTTTCTCTCGCTAGTGAGATTTAGCTCAACGTCCAAATTATCATGTAAAGGAGGTTGAACAATCAAAGATGGATCATGAAGATACTTGCGAAGATGCAAAACATGGTCATATCATGCACTCCAGACAGCTTCTTAGGCGATTCCACTCGATAAGCTAAAGGACCAACTCTCTCTAATATACAAAAAGGACCAATAAATCTAGGAGTTAACTTTATTTTCCGTTCAAAGCAAATCACATTCTTCAATGACGAGATCTTCAGAAAAACTTGATCACCCACTGCAAATTCAAACTCCTCCATTACCTATCAGCATATTTCTTCTGCCTATCTTGAGCAATCCTCATCTTCCTCCTAACCTCCTGTAACGACCCATAAATTTTAATGGTTTTTATAACATAATTAACTGAATTTTATGAAATTTTAAATAATTGAATTTTGAAATAAAAATTTGATATTTGGAATACGTCTATTTAAACATAGTAAATGGTAAATTTTCATCAGATAATATGGAAGTTTATTTTGTTGTGTAATTTTATTTAAATTAAATCAGTTAATAGTCGTTGATAATAAAATGTTTTCCAAACTTGAATAATTTTATATAATAAATTTTTAAATCATCTTTTGAGTGAGACGTCATATTTCGTTTCTCCAAATTTTGACTGCTATTGCCCCCATTTATCTTAATTTCAGCGTTTTTGCAGCATTTTCAGTACTGAATATCGACTTTTGATCAGACGATCGTACCATTGATATCTATGTACCATTTTGATCGTCTCGTCGTGCTGATACATGCAGTGCATTTGCTCGTGTGTTTCGGAGCCTAGGAAAATGTCGAAATCTGCGGAACGATTCCCATATCGGTTCCTCAAATTTACTTTTAGATTTATCGTGACCATTTATTGCGCCCGTGTATAAACCAATAGCCATCGGTTACTATAATTGCTGAAAACCTGGCTTCTAACTTTTGTTATTCTTTGGCTATTAGCATTCCAACCGGTTCCCCATATTATTTTGGTTTGGTTTAGCCTTTTTACATGGTTCTAAAAGTATAAAAAACTAAAAATTGAAGCATGCTTCCCCTTCTTCAACCTGTATGTTTCACCATCTTCCACCTCCATTTTTTTTCTCTATCGCCTCCAACTTTCACCTTCATTTCTCTGCCGCACCACATCCTCCACCGAGCTACACCTCCCCTCCGCGCCTCACCACCGAACAGAACCGCCACCCTATTCTCCTTCCGCCTCACTCCCTTCACCAGCGTGCTCATGCAAACTACCCGATGCCAACACCTTCCCACTTCCCTGACCTGACTCACGGCCATGGCCCTTGCCTCGCTTCCATGCTCGACCACCCACTGCTTCACCGAGTAAGATTCTTTGTCGAACTCTCTCTCCCTCTAGGCCGAGCTTGCTTCAATGGTGATCTATATATTTAGGTATATATACATTTGTATTTTAGTTACACTGGTACGCATATATATATATATATATATATAAGTTGTATTATGTTGTTGATATATAAAGGTGTGTATATATATATGTAGTTTATGTAAAAGTTTAAGATAAGTTGTCTTATGCAATATATATAGGGTTACAGTATATAATCTTTTATAGTTAGTAAAACACACGCATACACACACACACACACACACACACACATATATATGTATGTATGTATGTATGTATGTATGTATGTATGTATGTATGTATGTAATATCTATAATAGAGTAATATAAATAGTTATATTTGCTGTAACCTCTTGTTGTGCATATATACATACATATATATATATATATATATTAAATTCTAAGTCTTTATTCTATATGAATTTACATAATATATTTCTTTTGTTTTATTTGTATGTTAATCTTTTGATTCTTATATATATATATATGTTTTCTTTTTATATACATTATTTTCGTTTATATATATATATATATATATATATCTTACTTCAGGTTACTATATATATTAGTGTTTCTATATATTATATTATAAAGAAGTTATGTGTGTGGTTTATGAAAGTTGTTTATACATTGTTTTAGTTGATCTAATAGTCAATATGAAGACAGTATATATATTTATATAGTGTCAGTATGTTCATTTAATCTGCATATTTATTTTGTCTAGCTAGTGCATTTAGTTGGATCTGAACCTTTTGTCTGCATAGTGTATTAGTCTACAAATCAAATAATATATGCTGGTGCAAGTTTTACGTATATATATGATATTGTTTTATCAACGTCTTCTGGCCATTTTTAAATCTGCATATATTTGGTTACCTATTGAGTTATGTGTGTGTGTGTATATTTACTAATTTCAATAAGTGTTGACTTTAAAATAAAATAACTTTTCATACTTTCCTTTGTATGTACATATTTTACAGTCAAGTAAGTTATATGGATTTTTATAATAACTATTAATCTTAAAGTATAATATGTATGTAAGTTTAAAATTATATATACATACAAGTTTACATGAGATGTTTTCCATACATATATGGTTATTTTAATTTTGTAATGTATATAGATTCAAATTAAAGTCTACATATATTGTTGTTTTATGTTATGTATATACAAAGTGATATGTTTGTATATCTATATAAGTATCTATTTCAAAATATATTATGTATATATGTTAGATTTTAATATATGTGTTTTGATTTAAAACAATGAGTTTGAAATGTATATATATTTAATTTAGAATATGTTTGAGTTTAGAATATGTTTTATATATGGAATAGTTATATATATATATATATATATATATATATATAAGTTCGCTTGTACCATTAATCTTCATCAATCCAGTTTGATTTGATTTCATCAATTCTGAGATATCAGTTGTGCTCGTCAAATTCACTCCAATCTTGCTTTGTTTTGGCATTCGTGCTTAGATTCGTAACTCAGTTCATTGTCTATTTTCTCTAGCCTCGAAAGGTGAGCAATCACACATGATTAACGTTCTTATATTTATTAAATTTGATTTCAATTGAAATGAAAATTGAAATATGCTACTATTAGTTATTTAAATTGATATATATATGTGTTATTATCTGTATCTGTTCACTTGTGACATCTGACACCATGATCTGTTATTTATTGTATCACTGATGATAAATGCCTGTTGTTGATTATTATATTATTGTCATACATGCTGTCACTCCGCAAGTTCCCTGTTAGTATAAAATTCCCTATGGACTGAAATGATACATGCCCGAACGATCTATAGAATAGGAGGAAATTGTTTTGGGTTGAAATGATAAACCCATGCGATTTTCATTGAATTGAATTTTTGATTGCGGGTTGAAATGACATATACCCATAGATATTTAAATTGCATACTGAAATGAATAATTATCCATATCACTTGACCATAGGATAGAGAATTATATACTAACACCGTTGGTCTATATATATATATATATATATATATATATATATATATATATATATATATATATATTTGAAATGATTTCCAAGGTTTAAAAAGATGTATATATATATGGTTTTATATAAATATTGATTTTTTAATTATATATATATATATATATATATAAATGTTATTTTATATATAGTTAAATTCTTGATTTTTAAAATTATATGTTTTTGAAAATTTTAAAATTAGAAGTTAGTTTTGAAATTATAAATTATAAGAATTTACTTATAATTTTACTATTTTAAAATATGTATAAATTAGTATTAATATTGAGTAAGTTTCATAATAAAAATTAAATTTAATAAAGTTTGATTTAATTAATATATAATATGTTTAAGTATTCATTTAAAATTATATTTTAAAATAGATTTCTATTTTTATAATGATTTGTATGTTAACATTGGGAAGATAATTTTGAATTTTATTTGAAATTGTATTTAGTTAAGAATTTTGTTTAATTAAATCGATTTGAAACTTATTGAATTTGAGATTTTAAGATATGGCTTTGTAACTTGATTTTGATTTAAAGTGATTAAATGAATATTTTAAGTTTAAATAAATTGGGGAAAATATTTTGTTTAATTTAATTTAAGGCTTATATAAATGATATTGGATTTTATTATGTGAATTATATATATATATATATATATATATGAAATTATCCAATTTAGTTTTGAAAATGTTGAATACTTAAAGCTTTGAAATATATTAAAATTGAAATGGTATATTTTGTGGTTCAAATCAGTATTTGAAATCGATATAATTTAGAATGGTTTAATGAGGAACTGAATTTAATTGAAATTGATGAATTGAGAATGAATAAAATTGAAATTTGGGGAATTTGAATTGAATCGATTTGTGAACCTTGAGGAAACTATTTTGTTATATAAAGTATTTTTAAATATATATATATCAATATTTTACTTTATAAATTATCTGAATATATATTTATTTCAATATAAACCATTTTCAATATAAATTATTTCAAATAAACTATTTCAATATATTAATTACTTTAATATAAACTATTTAATTTATAACTATTTCATATACAAACTATTTTATTATATATACTATTTTATTTTATTAACTATTTTAATTTATATAAACTATTTTATTATTTGAATACTATTTTCTATATCAAACTATTTAAGTGGGAAGTGTTATGATTTCAAAATGTTATGATTTCCAAAGTGTTATGATTTCCAAAGTATTATAATTTCAACATGTTATAATTTCGAAGAGTTATTATTTTGGAATTATGATTTTGGAAATGTGTATTTTTTAAGTGAGAAATGATATCGTATTGATATGGTTTTGAAATGGAAATGATATTATGGTTTTGAAGTATAGACTATTTTGAAATAACCGCGGTGTTATAATAATGATTGGTTGTTAAAGAGACTGGGATCGGTTATTGTCATACCCTCTGCCAATACCTAAAACCAGTTTAACAACCGTATACGAGGTGGAGATTCCAAAATGAAGTAGGATGGTGGCGACGATCCTATATGAGGTATATACGTTGATCTAACTCCCGTGAGTTAGCATAAGGTGGCTAAAACAGGAGCAATTGACGGGCCAAGTGTGGTAGCTCCTCCGATCAGACACACTTCATCGTATGCTATTCTATTACTTTGTGATTGATTTGGTGCGCATCCTTGATTTGAGAGTATGGCTCGAGGTGGGCGATTGCTGCGGCTCTACGTTACCACCAGTTCGGAAGTGTAATTGGTATATCTACCTTAGCATTACCTAGTTATGCCATATCACCTACCCTATCGAGACCATTACGAGTTTGTTTAGTGTCGTACATACGGAGTCCCCTCTAATAGCCCCAGTTTACGGAGTATTATGGTATTGTATAGACAATGGCATCATAAAATGTGTTAAAGGGGATACGAGTTACTCCTTAAAGCTATTTTAATGGTTTACTTTACTATAGACATTATTATAATGGCGTATATTACTACATAGTAGATAGTTCCACGGATCCTTAGAGGATGCTTATCCCAAACATCTTTTAAGTTACTTGTATTTCAGTTGATATTTCGCTTGAGTTGAATTTATCGATATAAGAATGTTAATCCTAACTCGAGTATTTTGTGTTTTGCTTTACGCTCGGGTCAGACTGAGTGTCACAGCATTTGATACTCACCTTTGGAGTTAGAGCTTCGCTTAGAGATTCATCTATCTATTCAGCTTGTAGTTATTCAGTTGACTAATGTGATATATTCTTATCTTGTATTTGACTATTGTATTGAGACTTCTATGTATTCGAGACTTCTGTTGTATCTTGTTTAACTCTGTTATATATATATAGTAGCTTCATGAACTACTATTCATTTGTTTCCACTGCTTATTATTGTAATACTCTGTATCTGTGATTCTGAGATTATTTTATTTACTGTATATGCTGAGTTTTTCCAAATATAAATTAACAATATGGTATTTTGAGAAATTCAAGTCTGACATGTGTGGATGCAAATGGTTGAAAATATCAGGATGTTACATCTCCTTCACCTTATCAGAAGCATCCAAAATCATGTCAGGACCAAGAGCCAAATGATTATCGGATTCAATCCAGCAAGATGGAGAATTACAAGATCATCCATAAAGAGCAACGAATGGGGACATCTTGATAATTTCCTAAATTCAAAGGATGAGATTAATTTGAGTTACGCTTACTGTAACCTTAATTTAAAATTAATATTATACCTGATAGTTATAATTATTAGTGAATTCAACGAGATGCAGAAGATCTTCCCAAGATCCTCTATAATCAAGAACACAGGCATGAAGAAGATCTTCCAAAATCTGATTAACTCTTTCCTTCTGACCATCGGTCTGCGGATGATAAGCTATGCTAAGATTCATACGAGTACCCAAAGCTTCCTGAAATGCTTTCCACAGTAGGCTAGTAAAGATAGGATCTCTATCACAAACTATACTGATTGGAACACCATGAAGTCGAATAATCTCTCATATAAGTCTCAGCTAAAATTGAAGCAGTGCGGTTAGACCTGATCGAAATGAAATGAGCCGCTTGATCAGTCTATCAACAACCACCCATATACTCTCATTACCCCTTCTAGTCCTCAATAATCCATCAATAAAATCCATAGAAACCTATTCCCACTTCAAATTGGGAATCTCAAGGGGTTGCAATAATCCAGCGGTCTTCTGGTGATCAGCCTTAACTTGTTGGCAAGTAGCACATCTACTAACATAAAGAGAGATATCTCGCTTCATGCCACTCCACCAATACAGCTTCTTTATATTCAAGTACATCCTCGTCACACCGGGATGAATGGAGAGTCTAGACCAATGATTTTCCTGAAGTAACTCTTGCCTCAATCCGTTGACATTTGAAACACAAATTCGATTATTATTCCTCAAAATTCCATTATTATCAATCTGTGCTCTCATTCCATCTTGGTTACCACCTTCCCTATTACGGACATTCTCCTTAATAAGACTAAGCAGCTTTTTTTCATCTTGCTTAACAATAATACGATCCATAAGGGTGGAAGAAACAACAAGCTAGCATAACATCATCTTCTTCCGACTTAAAGCATCGACCACTATATTAGCTTTCCTGGGAGTATAGTTGATTTCGAGGTCATAAGCAGCTAGAAACTCGAGCCATCTAACTTGCCTCAGGTTCTAATCCTTCTGGGTGAAAATATACTTCAACGACTGGTGATCCGTACAGAGCTCAAACTTAGTTCTCGAAAGATGGTGCCTCCATGACTTCAAAGCAAATACTACAGCAAGCAATTCCAAATCATGAGATGCATAATTGGCTTCATGGGTCTTCAACTAACAGCTGTCATAAGCAATAATCTTCTCATTCTGCATCATAATAGCTCCTAAACCTTCTCGACTAGCATCAATGTGCACCATTAGTCTCTTAGTTCCATTTGGAATGGTAAGAACAGGAGCAGAAGTTAGGTTGCGCTTTAATTCATTGAAGGCAGCTTCAAACTTACCATTCCATATAAACTTGGTATTCTTAAAAGTCAAAGAAATGAGAGGAGCAACAATTCAAGCAAAATTCTTATTAAACCTCCGATAGTAACTAGCTAGGCCCAAGAAACAACGGATATCTAAAGGATTTTTAGGTCTTTCCCAATCCAGAAACAGAATGGGGTGTTTGGATTCAAAGGAAGATAAGATAATTAAATTACAAAGAGAGAAGGGTGGATAGACTTACATTGGTTGCGGCGACCTTAATAAGATCGACCGAAACCCCATTTTCAGAAACAATATGCCCAAGCAATCAGACTTCATCCTTCCAGAAATGGCATTTAGAAAACTTAGCTTTCAACTGATAACTCCTTAGGGTTTCAAGAACAAAACCCAAATGATATTCATGCTCCTTCTCTGACTTAGAAAAGACAAGAATATCATCAACGAAAACCAGAATAAACTTGTTAAGAACATCACTAAGGCATAATTCATAAGGTCGACGAAGAAAGCTGGAGCGTTAGCTAAGCCAAAGGGCATAACTAACCATTCACAGAAACCATTCTCAGTTCGAGAAGCGGTTTTGGGAATTCTTTCCTCAACCACTCCAAGCTGGTGGATACCGTGGCAAGATCAAGCTGAAAGAACACTTTAGCTCCATAGAGCTGATCGAACATATCATTGATACGAGGTATAGGATATCTATTTTTCAGAGTGAGCTTATTTCGCTCCCTATAATCAACACACATCCTTAAAGAACCATCAGACTTGGTGACAAACTCCACTGCTGCTCCCCATTCTAAATGACTCTGCCTAATCAAATCCTTATAAAAAATCTTTTGTCTGCTTCCTCCACTCGACCTTTTCACAGGGTGCCATCCTTCTAGGAGGAAGAACTAATGGCCAAGCTCCAGGCATAAGATTAATGCATAATTAGATTTCCCACTGAGGGGGTAAAGAAGTGACTTAGCAAATACATCGGGAAAGAGTTGGACAACTAGGGTAGAATCAAGATCATTGGGACAAGAGTCAAGAGAAAAGATAAAACTGCCAGCATAATCCTGAGGTATACGACATTTAATTACTAGAGGATTACCCTTATCATCAACTAAAGAAATAGTTCAAGCTTTGCAAGAGATAACAGCTTCATATTTCTTCGACTAATCACCTCTAAGAAATATATCAAAAGCATCAAAACCATAACATAGAAATTGCCAATAAAACGATGCCTCTTGTAAAGGAGTGTCACCCCTTTACAAATCCTACTAAGGTTCACAGGACCACCAATAGGATTAGACATACATAAGGATTCATTTGCATATTCGGGTGAAAGAATGTGTTCAAATTTGTTACAAAGGTCCACAGAGATGAAACTATGAGATGCACCGATGTCAAATAAAAGATGAATAGGATGAAAATGCAAATTAAATGTACCCTGAAGCGTATCCTGAGTATCATCGCCGGTAGGAGTGGAAGAGGTAACTATGAAGATTCCAGATGCCTTTCCCTTCTGCTAAGTGGGACACTCCTTGAAGTGGCCAAGCTGCAAACAGATATGGCATAGATCACGCCTAGTCATCTGAATTGGTAGGACAGAAGCTCCGACTGAACTAGGACAGTTGTTGGCATGGTGTACCTTCCGATCACACTTAAAGCAAGTAATAGAAGATGGATCAATAGGCTACCTCTGAGACGAAGATCCTAAACCCTGAGTCTTCTGCCAATTCTTCTTCTATTGATGAAAGTTGGACTTCCTCTTCTTCGAGCTACTGGAAGAAGGCTGAGATGTAGGCACATGAACAACAGTTGCTTCCCTAGAAGTGGGGTTCTCATATCTAATAGCAATATCGATAGATCCAGTAAAAGAGCTATGCAAATGAGCAATCAAACGATCATAATTCTTTGGGCAAGCTCCAACTATAAACTTCTCATTCTTCTTAAGAGGTGTATCAATCAAGCTAGGACCAAACTTGGACAGTTCATTAAACTTCCTCTCATACTCAAAAAATTTCATATTCCTTTGCTTAAGATCCATAGATTCTCGGTATAACTAAGACTTCCTGGCTTTGGGCATCCACTTAGCTACAAAAGCATCCTTGAAACATGATACTCAAGACTTAAGGTAGATTCCAAAGAGATAACTTAACCAAACTTGAATTCAGCTCAAGATTTATACCTAAACTGCTCCCAAGTGATATTTGCCTCAATAGTGTAGGCTGTAATAGGCTCCCACCAATGCTGGGCAGTCTCCTGTAGCTGCCAAGTAGCTAACTGACGATTCAAAGCACCGACGATCTAATACCTATGAAAATCCTCTCTAAACTCCTCAACCACCGATGTGCCTCGATGATACTCTCTGCTCCAATAAACTTGGTACCACTAAGCTGAGTGAACTCCTTACAGAGAGTGGTGAATCTGACTAGTGCAACAGCTTCTGATGCTGGGGCAATTCCTCGAACCCTGCCTCTAGCAAACCTATGATTCATCCTGGAAATTCAAGAATGGATTTTGAGGACAATGGTAAAGATTCAGGCTTAAAGAAAATCCTAATCGAAGAATTCTAACTAACAACATGGATTCAATAGGAAGGAAATTCTAGGAAACATATTAGATTTTAAAATAAATTTTTATATCAAAAAGTCCTTTAAAACCATTTTATACTTTTCAAAATACGCTCTCTCGAGAATGATTCTGAGACTGATCTACTCATTCTAGTGTATCGCTACCATATCTCTAATGAGTTTTTTGCCCTATAAGCTAAGGTTTACCTAAAACCTGGCTCTGATATCAGCTGTAACGACCCACTTTTTTGAACCATTCTAATTGACAGTAAAGCCACACTTGTCAGACTTGAACCGTTCAAGACAACAGATTGTTAATTAAATTGGGGTAGGTAAACCAATCATAGAATCACAGACACTGAATAGCAAAATATCTCACAGCGAAATAAAAAAACATGGTAGTTCATGTAGCTGCTAAATACATAGTCTTAAAGCAAATACATAATATCAGAGTCTGAAAGCAAATACAACTGGAAATCCAAATACATAAGTCCACTAATAAATAAGCAAATGACTGAAATGGTAATAACTAAGATAGGAAATGGTAGATAGATAGCTAAATCTCCAACAGATCTCTAGCTCCAAAAGATGAATCTAATGCTATGATACTCAATCTGAACTGAGCATAAAGTAAAACAAAACACTCGAGTCAGGACTAACATACTTATATAAGTAAATCAATTCAAGTGAAATGTTCAATAAAATGCATCGGTAACTCAAAGGATGTTTGGGATTCCCATCCTATGTAGCAATATATGCTATATATGTACTGTCCTTCAGCAACGTATAATATTGAAAATAGCATCATGGTGTTACCCATATCCCCCTTAACACATTTTTATAGGCATCATAGTATATACAGTACTTGAAAAAATCCATCGATCATGGTAGGCTATCGGGGAGCACTCCATAGGTACAACACAAACCAAAGTCATAGTGGGCTCGATAAGGATAATATGACAAGGCACGTGAGGCATTGTGCGGAGCTAGGCTGGTGGCAACGCATAGCCGCAGCTACAGCCCACCTCGAACAACACGCCCACAATCAAAGGTGGCCACCAATCCATCACAAAAGTAAGAGATATAGTATCAAAGAAGCGTGTTCGATCGGAGGAATGACCTCACTTGTCCTTGTTATGGTTCCTATTTTAGTCATATCATTATGACCCGAAGGTCAAGGCTGCATTTCTTACCTCATTCCAGTAGTGTTCACCAAATTATCCTATTTCGTTTTGTATTCTCTACCACATGCATAGTTGTTAAAGTGGTTTCGGAATTGGTAGAGAGTATGACAATATCCGGCTCCGGTCTCTTTAATAACCAAACGCTTATTTCACACCATGGTCATTTTATAAAATATTTTAATAATAAATCTTAAATTACAATTTAAATCAATACTAAAATATTTAACTTCAATTATATATTTAGTTTTGAAACATTTCTTAATAATTCACATTAAATTTATTTTTACATTGCAAAATTTTATCCATTAGAAATCAAATAAACAACAACTTAAATAGAATCTCATTTAAATTTAAATCTTTTAAACCAGATTAAGTTACAACTTTACTTAACTTCTTACATTTTATTTATTAAACTTATTTTAAAATTTTATATTTATTATATTAAATTAAACTTTAAATAAATCTCTTAAAACTATATTAAGTAATTTACTAAATTAAAATTTAAACCATTTAAAATATATATTTAAAACCAAATAAAATTATAAGTAAAAATCTTAAATTTACATTTAAAACCATATATTAACTTATGATTTGAAACTTTAAAACATATAAAATAAATTATTTTCCTAATATAAAATTTAAATAAAATCATTAAATTAAATTAATAAATCAAACAAAATTTAAAATTAAGAAAATAATTTAAAACCGACCAACGGTGTCCGTGTATAATTTTCTACCCTATAGTCAAGTGATTAGATATGTATTATTTCAACCCAAAATAGTTAAATTTTCTGGGCATATATCATTTTTACCCGTATCCCGAATCAATAATTTTCAAATCAATAAAATCACTCGAGTGTGTTTCATTTCAACCCGTAACGAGTTTCCCTAATCTATAAGATCATTCGGGTATATATCATTTCAACCCATAGTGATTTTCCTAACAACAAACTAAGAGAACTTGCAGTGTGATACCAACATATATAATAGACATAATATTAGCCACATATCAAATCATATAGCATAAAAAAATCCATTTTTTTCATGTGTAATACATATCATATCAAATGATCACTTTATCATAACAAAATATATGTTGTTAACTAGCACATCCTAACATTCCAATGACAATTGAAGCGATATTCATTCATTTATAACAGGTATGCAAGTTGTGAGTGATTGCTCACCATTCGTGGTTAACTGAAGGTGATGACTACAATAAATGGACACAAAAAAGAACGAATAGAATAGAATCTTAAGCTAGAAAATCCACAAGCCTAAAATTAAGCTTTGAAATTTCGAAACAAAAATTATTTCTTTTAATAAAAGAAGTGGAAAAGGCAGAATAGGCTCGGCCTAGGATGTGGATGGGTGCGGCCTAAGGTATGTGTGGATTTGGTGGGTGTGGAGGAGGGTATGGGTATGTGTGAATCTTGGGTGTGTGTGTGCTCGGCTAAGGGGTGGAGCAAGGGAAGGAGGTTCAGGTGTGTGGGTGCTCGGCTAGGGTTTGGTGGTGCACAGCCTATGGAGGTAGAGGGTGGCTGTGGGTGATGGGAACAGCGGAGGCAAGGGAGAGAGGAAAGGTGAGAGAGGAGAAAGGAGAAAAAGGACAAAGGCTTAGGAATTGGAAGAAGGAAGAAGATGGAGCAATGGTGAATGGATGGTTACTGTAATTTTGTTTCCTGAAGAGCAAATGAGAAAAGGATGAGAATGAGAAGCCATAAATGTATGTACTCTTTTTTCAAATAGAAACATCCGTTGGTGGAAGGATATATACCCGTTAGATGACACTTAGGATTGAAGCCCAATAACAAAACAATCCAAAACCTAAGATCCCATATACAAAATGCAGGTAGAAATACACACAAATACAACATCAGTATTCACGCGTTTTTACACTGTAAATTGCAGATTAAAAGCTACAAAGGTCGGAATTTAACGAAACAAAAGGTGGAGACCATCTCAGAATTCAGTCTAGAATTAGAAAAAAGAATAGAACTTCAATTTTCAAATTTCAAATATTCAAATCAAATTCAAATTTTGACTGAATGTGACCAAAATTTAATTTTTCAAAAATTTTCTCACTTTAATTAATATGGAAAAATATATTACTCAACATTTCAAATTCGTTATTTAATTTTAATTTTTTAATAATTTGACACAAAAATTCGAATAAAAATTCCTTTAAAATTTGACTGAATTTCTAAGTCGTTACAGTGTTATTTTAATATAACGCTTGAGTCATACCGAGTATTTTTCGATGTTGTCCTTGGTGAGACATGGTGCTCATGGAGTAGAGCTAAATATTCACCTGGGGTAGTATTTTTTATTTTTCGTTGTATTATTATATATACCCATCAGTAATTGTAAGGTCAGGAAGTAATAATTGTCCAGACTGATGAGGTTTGTTTTTAACGTAGATATACCATGCATTTTAGAGTGATAGCTTTTACTGTTTTTGTTATATTATATGTTGTCGTTCCACTATGAGATTTTGTTACCCCTGTTGGTTCTTTTCATTTTACCTGAACAGTTTGTCTTTTCAGTGATTTGATGCTTGGCATTGGAATACCATAAATGTATATGGTGTTGACTTTAGATGGTCGTAAAGGCGGGCCGTTACATTTGGTATTAGAGTTGATGGTCAAGCGAGAGACTTGGATTTGGTGGGGTAAACTCTTTGGAGATAGGATAAGTGACACCCCAGAATGATTTGAGAGTGTGTTTAAGTATGAGAGATCATATTTGTTATTGCTATAAAAATTTATTATGTTAAGTGGTTTATTGAGCTGTTTATGAATTCTAGTCGAGACGTGAGATGCCATGGTGTTGATGGAGATTTCTAAACACTTAAACAAGGAAAATTGACACAATATCGATTTTTGAAAATTGATAAATGAAATATTTTACCTAGGATTACATATTTTATGCATATAAAGGAATAATTTTCAAATTTATATACTTATTTATGGTGCCTCTTTGTTAATGATAATATTGTTGAGACTTGGTTTTGATTCATGACACAAAGCTATCATCTACAACATACAGATTTGACGACTGCTACGACAGAAAGAAAATATTAACTATAAGGAGACAACACTTCAAAACTAGTGCATCATTTTTATTATTATTTGATCTTTGAGTCTTAGGTCAATATTGTTAAAATCTTTCCTCGGTGAAGTATATATTAGCTTATATATTTTCTATCACTCTATTTACAAATATCTTAAATATATATAAGCATATAATTAAGATTATAAAAGTTGGGAACTTATATATTTATATCTATATATGTGAACTATGCTTATTGCACCAAATTCACCAGGTCAGTCGACTGACCCTGTTTGCCAGTCGACTGACACTGGAGAAAAAGTGCAATATGCACAGTGCACGTATATATGAATTTAAAATTTAAAATTCTTTTGAATATTCAGTCGACTGACCATGAAGTCCAGTCGACTGAATTTCTATAAAAGCAATATTTTTGAAAGGACATGACTTTTGTGAAGAGTTGCGAACCTTTAACGAAAAGGTTCGGATGCAACACTTCAATCGAAACTCTTATCCAACAGTCGTAGCTTTCTAACTCTTATAAATACAAACTCCAACGTCATTTCAAATCACTGAATTACATTCGATTTCTCTTCTTCTCTGATCTAACTTTTTGAAATCTATTTGATATCATATTCTCAATTATTCTGCATAAAAGTAATACTATACTTTTATATTCTTCATATACTTCAAATACAAACATTTATAATCGAGGAGAAGATTATAGGAAGGGTATACTACAAGTGACAAATTCATGTTATCAGAACACATAAGTCAAAACTATTTTATGTAATTGTTGAAGTCTTGTTCGGCTGCTCAGGCAAGTGAAGTCCTCTTCGGCTGTTGAGGCGCAATCCTATTCTGCTGCTCAGGTCTTGTTCGGCTGCTCAGGGATGTATAGAACTGTTTCTCCAGGTTAAGTGCGGGTTATTGTTTTAGTGAAATTCTAGAAGGAGTCTGGAACTGGACGTAGGACGGTGCTCAGAACCAGTATAAAAATCTCTGGTGTCATTTTACTATACTACTTTTGATTCCGCACCATTTACAGTATTATTATCATCAATATACTCTGCATTATCATATATCCATACTGCACGATCCACACTGCACTTTTATTTGGTATCAGAACATAGCACTCTTTCATTTGGTATCAGAGCAAGGTCATCATATAATCATAACACAGTTATCTAATATTCTATTTATATGGACACTAACACCAGCACTAGCATTAACACTAGCTTTGTTGAAGGACAATCCACTGCACGTCCACCACTATTTAATGGCATGGATTACAACTATTGGTCCACACGAATGAGAATATATATGCAAGCAATGGAATATAACTCAGACAGAATACACTATTCCTACTGAAGAATATTCCACTTGGTTAAATACACAGAAATTAAATGCCACAGCTAATGCAAAAGCCATTAACATGCTGTTTTGTGCTTTAGATAAAAATGAGTTTAATCGTGTTATCATATGCAATACTGCATATTAAATATAGCGCACACTCAAAATCACACATGAAGGAACCAACAAGGTTAAATAAAGCAAAATATCCATGCTCAAGAGTCAGTTTCAAAACTTTAGAATGAAAGAAAATGAATTCATAAATGACATGTATTCAATATTTCAGGATATCTATCATTCTCTAGTAGGATTAGGAGAAAAATATTCAGATTTTGATATCGTATCCAAAATCCTTAATTCTCTAACGGATGAATGAGAAAGAAAAGTTCTCGCTATTGAAGAAGCGAACGATATTTCCAAAATAACTCCAAAAGAATTAATAGGAAATCTAATGTCCTATGAAGTGAATTTGCAGGCAAAAAGAGTTCAGGCTCAAGATAAAAAGAATATAGCATTTCATGCAGAACAAGAAGAATCAGACTCAGACAAAGATGACCTGGCTTTTATTGCAAAGAACTTCAAGCAATTCCTGAAATATTGAAGAAGAAAAACAGAAATAATAGCAAGAAAAGCTCAACCAGCAATAAACCACCATCTTTATCAGTTATGGAATGCTATAACTGTCATAAAAAGGGGCACATGAAGAAAGACTGTTCAGAAAAAAAAGAAAGAACATCGAAATAAAAGGAGGGACAAATTCAAAAGAAAAGCCATTTCAGTCACATGGGATGTTTCAAATTCCTCATCATCTTCTTTAGGAAGTGAAAGTGAAAGCGATAATGAACAAGCTAATGTATGTTTTATGTCTAAAGCTAATGAGGTTAGTGATTTTACTTTTGATGATATGATAAAAATAAACTCTGAATTATTAGATACTTTAAAAGTCTTAAAAGAAAATATAAAGAAGCTGTAGAGAATCAGAAAAAGGCAGAATTTGAAAGAGATATGCTTAAAGATGAGAAGAAAATATTGAAAGAAGAACTTGAGAAAACTGAAGAAACTCTCTCTAACGTTAATTCTCAACTTATATTATTGAGTCAAGAAATTGAAACTCAAAATGAAAAGAATGATAGTCTTGTTTTTAAGAATCATGTTTTAAAAACTAATATTAAAATGGTAGAACTAGAAAATTCAAGTCTAAAGACTAAATTAGATGGAATCACTAAAAATGTTTCAAATTTTGATAAAGGCTATCTAGAATCATCGAGAATTCACAATCTATTAATAATAAACATGGTTTAGGATATAAGAAGAAAGTTAAAAAGTCACAAACTAGTAATTTGAACAAAGTTAAATCTAATAAAACATCCATGTTTTAAATAAACCAGTTTCTAAAACCTTAAGTATATGGATACCTAAAACCAATAACAAACTGTAATATCCCGGAATTTTGGACAATTTAAATTTAATAATCTAAGTTTAAATTTAAATTGAATTGATAATTTTTGTTAATAAATTTGATTTGATTTTAATAATCTTCTTTATTTAAATATTTAATTTGTGAAATTATTTTAATGAGTTAATAAATTGTTTTCTATTTAATAATGTATATGTTTTTGTATATATTTTAAATAGACAAGTTATTTAATTTAAAATAGTATAGCATCTTTTTAATGTTTTAAAAATAGGAATTGTGATTTATTTTCAATTTAAGCTTTTCAAAAACATTTAATAAAATACTATATGATTTTTAATATGTAAGATAAATGTTTTAATTGGTTTAAAATTCATTTTAATTCAAGTTTGAATATTAAAATAAGGTTTTAAAATGTTTGTGTCATTCTTTTTAAAATGTTGATTGATAATTTTGATTTGTCAATTTAATTTGTAAATTTGAAATACAATTTTAAATATGAACATGCATTTATTAAGTTAATTTTCTTTAACACATAATTAAATAACAAAACCATTTAAGATACATGTGTAAGCATAATAAAATCCTAAATGAACATGTGTTAAAAATTTATGTAAGTAAATTAACATGTGTCCATTCTTTTAACATGTGTCATATTTTGTTTTTCTTTAATTTTAATTTAAATCAAACATTTTTATTTAAAACTTGCATATATTCATTTTTTTTAGCTTTTCTCATTTTTCATTCTAAAAGAGAATTCTAGAAATCTGAAACCCTCTTCATCATAATGCAAACAATTACATTTTTCAATCAAGTAAACATTGCATTGCATTCAAACTCTTCAAATTGCATGTCTACATCCTCCAAAACTCAATCTGCATGCAACAAATTCAAGATTGCATCTGGAATTTCAAGTTGAGGCCTGCATTTCAAATTTTTGTCAAGAAAAATCTGCATCCTCTAAAACAAGAGCCTGCATGCATTACAAATTTTAAACATGCATTCATCTGGAAAAAAAAAAAGAGGCAAGAAGCTCTGCATTCATGCTTGCAAATACAATCTGGAACCTGCAATTTCAAATTGCATCTGCAACATTCAAACTACCTGCATGCTAAAATCTGGAATAAGCAAATTTAATCAAGTAAGGAAGCCTACATTTCATCTGGAAGCATGCATAAAACAAGGGATTAGAAAGCATTTAAACAGAGGCCTCAATTTAAATAAGCAACCTGCATTTCAACTGGAAATTTGCATCTTCATTCAAGCTACTGCATACATGAATCTGTGCTCTGCATGCTAAATTTTGAGCTCTGCATTTATATCAGGTGAGTAACACTTAACTTAAAATAAATAAGTAGGATTATATGTTTGTTTAAATCTGATGAATTAAATTTGTGCATATGCTTTTTATTCTTCCTGCCTGAGTATATAAGAGATATAATATTATATTACAATTTTAATGATGGAATCATGGTACAGTTTTCATATTGACTGTATTATACATAATTGATAAGCTCTGTTGATTCATGCATTTGTTTTTGGTTGAAATTGCTTCTGAGTATGGTCAAATTATCATAGATTATAGGAAAAATCTTAGATTAAGTTAAATTTAAAAGTTTAAATTGTAATTTGGGATTTTCCAGCTTAAGCCCTAGTTTTCACTGTGTTTGAAAAATTGAGTGATGTGGCTTCCTCTTTGAATCGAGTTCAGAGATACTGTGGGTATTGATAGATAATGGGTTGATGGAGTGGTCACCGGAGTATGGAAGTGGATGGTGGTCGGAGTTGACAGAACACGCCGATGACAGGTTGATGATTTTGGGGTAGGGGCTGTTACAGGTTTCTGTTTTGAAAACTTGGATTTAAATTCCAGTTGGATCATGGAGTTTTGAGGGTTTAATGTTGATGAGGGGTTGGTGGTCGATGGGAGATGGCCATTTAAGTGGGTCAGAGGTGGCCGGAGTGGATGGGCAGATGCACAGTGGGGTGTTGTGCATGGTTGTGTTGAAGTGGTTGTTGCAGGTTTTGTGGCACGGGTTGGTCTCGGGAAATTGACAAGGTGACTCGAAGCAAGAGGGTAATTTACTCGAAGTAAATTTTAAGGTAGCTCGAGTGAAGTGCTGTTTCAGGATTTTGCATTTTTGACAGTAACCTGTTTTCCAGGTTTCTAAGATTTGAAGTAATAGTTGATTGCCAAACCAAAATTTGAAACTAAATTAAACCTGAAATTGAATTTAAATTCAATTAAGTTTTAAGTTTTAGATCTTTGAAACAATTTGAAATTCTATTAAATTCAAGTTTGGGTTTAAAGTCTGAAAACAGAAACTGTGTTCTGTTTTCTTCAAATTTTAAAAGTAAAATTTGAGTTGTAAGTTGGTGTTCAACAGGAATTTTCAAACCTGAAATGTAATTTTGAATTCAATCATTTAAATCTGAGATTTGAAATCATTTTTGAATTCAAAATTAGGATGTTAAACTAAACCAGAAACCTGTTTTTTTTCAGGTTTTATAAAGTTGAAATAAAAAGTAAATTTGTAAAACAAAACTCTGAAATAAGCCTAGATTCTGAAATTGAATTTGTATTCAGTAAGTTTAAATTTTTGATTTTTGAATTTAGTTAAAATATTTTTAAATCCAGTTTGGTTTTAAACTAAAACAGAAACAGACTTTCTGTTTTAAAATTTTTTTTTAAAAAAAAATACAGTTTCAAATTTAAGGTTGTAGCTCAAACTGTAATATTTAAACCTGAAAACTAAATATGAATTTAATAATTTTAAATCTTGAAATTTTGGAAAACAGTTTGAATTCAAAATTTAAGATGTTTTAAATTGAAACAGATTTTAAACTTTTTAAAGTACAAAGAAACATTGGCTTGTATTTAAAACTATAAGTTTTAAATTATGAAGTGAAGTTTAAATTAAGTTTAAATATAGTTTTAAAACCTGAGATATGATTTTAAGTCAGTTTTTAAAATTTAAATAAGTTTTTAAATTTAAATTTGTTTTAACTATTTTAGGAAAGGTTATATGATTTGAATTTAAGAATGGAGATGAAAGTGTAAATAAAGTTTAAATTTTTAAGGTTTAAATCTGGAATGAAAATTTGAATTGTGTTTCAGTGTGAAATTTAAAAGAAATTTTAAATTGAATTTTTGAAATAAAGTGTTTAAAATACTTTTGTATAAGAAGAATGTTTCTTAATTTAGAATTCAAGAAATTGATTTCATTTAAATTGTTTAATTAATTTAAATACAATATTAATTATTTAATTAATTGTGTGGATGTTTAATTAAGTAATTAGTATTATTTTTAAGTTAATTAAGATTTGAGATTAATTAATTAATGTTAATTAATCTATAATTAAGGATGGTTAATTAAGTTTTAATTAATGATTAAGATTTACTTAATCAAGTGATTAATGATAATTAAGATTTTAATTAACACTTAATTAATTAATAATTAGAGATTAATTAAATTATAATTAAATATTAATTAGTTGTTAATTAATAATGATTAATTATAAGTTAATTTCTTAATTAGGTAATTAAGAAATGTTAATGAAGGTCATTAACTTAAGATTAATTAACAATTAATTAATGTGATTAATTTTTGATAATTAATTAGATTAATTAATTAATAATAATCAATTGTTTAATTACTTAATAAAAGTAATTAATGAATTAATTACTTGGTGTAATTAATTTAATTAAATGTGATTAGTTTAGATTAATTAAGTTTAAATTAATTTAAACATTTGTGTATTGATGAATAATTACTTTATGTAATTAAGGGATTTATAATTACTTAGAGAAGTAATTAATTAATAATTAAAGGATGTAATTAAAGATATTAATTATAGAAGTAATTTTGATTTAAATTACTTTGAAAATTAATCAAGAGATTAATGAAGATAATTAATTAAGAGTAATTAAGTTATGGGAGGAGTAATTAAAATAGTTAATTACTAATTGGATATTAATCATGGGTGATTAATATATATGGTTTAAGTTGAAGATTAATTACTTATGTAATTAATTTATATTAGAGATTGATTAAATGTAATTAGAAATCATTAATTAATTAATTAATTATGTAATTTGGAATTGATTAATTAAGGTATAATTAATATTAAATGCTAATTACTTATTGTAATTAGGGAATTATTAATCAATAAGGATTAATTGAAATGAATATTGAGATGATTTATAAATTGATTTATAATCAATTGATGATTAAGATAAGCAGGATTTGATGATGAAATGATTAATTTAATTTATTTTAAATTAATTAGAGAGTAAGTAATTAATTTAATTCATTTTAAATTAATTATAGAATGGAATGATCATTAGATAGTTGCTTATGTTTGATGATTGGTATTGATTGGTATGGTTTGTAATCTCAGTTATGAGATTAGTAGTGTATGTGATATGTATGCATTGGTTGCTTTTGGATGATAGTATGGATATCTGATTATGATATGAATTATCTGTTGGTAATGATAATGTTGATTATCTATTGTGTTGTGAATTATCTATCTATGTATATTTAGATAATGAATTGAATTGTTTTAAACTTAAAACAACTTGGACCTTAAAAGACACGCTTTGGATTTCGATGAGACCGGGATCGGATTTGCTACACTACAGCGTGATAGGGGGTTCTCGCTTTGCGTTAGGTGGCGAACGGGAGACTCTTACCCCTACATGCCCCCGGGGATAGTATAAGGTCTTGCGGGGTTGGTTGCGACTCGAGAGGGTGGCCGTAAAAGCAAATTCGAGGTATCACTGTGAGCCACAGCGGGGCTGGGATGGTTGAAAAGCCTACCGGTCGTGAGCCGTTGCTGATGGTTGAAAAGCCTAGGACGTCACAGCTGGTATCAGAGCTGTAGGTTGAGTGAATACCTAGGCTCTGAAGTGTGTCTTTCTTTAGGGAGCGTTAGGTTGAGCGAATACCTAGGCTCTGTAATGGTGTCTATCTTGAGAGAGCGTACTTGTATTTTTATTATATATATATATATATTTATGGTTCTACCTATTTGTTGGTTTACCTGTTCGGGTTTTTCCAATGTAAGTTATAAAGGTAGATGAGGTAGAAGTGTGTGTAACACGACTAAAATTGGTTGGTGTTTGATGGATGAGGTTGGAAGTGTATTTGTCGAGACTGTAGACCTAATACCGTCTCGAGTGAGTTTTGTTTGGTTTAAGGACTTCATCGATCTCTGAAGGAAACTTGTAAAGGTTCGGAGTTCATCTATGAAGTGCTAAGTTGAGTTTTGATCTGTCGGTAGGGCAGAAGCCAGTGAGTAAAGATATCTTGATATCTCAGGAAGTAGTAGCTGCGTGATGAGATGCAGTGAATATGGATATTTCCGAAGATGTTTTCTTTGGAACAGGAGTAAGAAGTGAGTCAGCCCGGTGATGTGGCTGAGTTTAGCAGAGTATTCTGAGTTGGAAAGGAGTCTTCTGGCTGAGTAATTTTTCTGAAGTGGAGTTCAGAAGCAGCATAGTGAATCCGTTACTCGAGTAAGTTGGCTAAGCCAGCATAAGCTGTTCTGTTTGGTAAAGAGAGAGCAGTTTTCTTTGGATTTAGGCTGAGTTGATCGCAAAAGTGACTTGCGATAGTTTGTTCTTTGGATTGTTGGAGATTGTCCGGGTTTCTTCCAGGAAGTCAGAAGTTTGTCTGCATCTGGAGATCGAGTTTTCTTTCCAGGATGGAACTAGTGGTTCAGTTAGTAGATAGATGGTTCCTTGAGATAGAAGTTGGTGGAGTAACTCAGATTGGGAGAACACATCTGAGTTTTCTTTTATGGATACGTGGAACCATATTTCTGTGCTGGGTTGTCTGGTCTGTGCTTGTGCTCTTAGTCAGCATTTTCTTCTGTTTCGGATCAGAGTTGTGCAGCGGAAGCAGTTTGGGAATGTTTCTGTTTTGTTTTTCCGGATAAGGAGAGTTTGTTCTGTCTTCTGTTGTTAAGAAGCAGGGCGTGTGTTCTTGGTTTTTGAGTGATCTTGAGGAGATCATTGGATTGTTTTGATTCAGTCTGTTTCTAGTGGAATCAGCAAGAGTTGAGCTGATTAGGTTGGATGTTGGTAGCCCAGGATCGTCCGAAGAGTTTTTTTGATAAGAGACGGGAGAATTTGGATTCTGGAATCGGAGATTGGATTTGGGTTAAGTTTTTCTCTGATTCAGGGAGCTATAAGTTTGAGAAGCTAGCTCCGTAGTGTTTTGGTTTCTTCTATGATTTGGGTTAGATCAGTGTTTGGTTTTCTGGAGTTGAATTGTCAGTTTGGATAACTGGAATTCAGGGTGTTTCACGTATCTCTGAGGGAGTACGTGTTGGATATTTCTGGTTGTAGAATCAGCAGTTTTAGGATGGTTTGTTTGTTGAGTCAGACTCGTTTGTAGTCTGATATTCTGTATAGAATTGTTGTTAGAAGCTCTATAGCTTAATAGTATTGATTGATTGGATTCTATAGAGCGAGTATCCCGATATATATATACCAGGGAAACTCGTGAAAGTTTTATCCAAAATTCTTTTGGATAACTAGATTTGTTTTGATTGTGTGAATTGGTTGCTTTGGTTGTTGGCATATGATTAACATATGCTGTGTTTTAAAATTAAATCTGTAAATAGATTATTAAATTGCCTTTGTTTTAAATTTCGGGGACGAAATTCTTTTAAGGGGGAAGGATTGTAATATCCCGGAATTTTGGACAATTTAAATTTAATAATCTAAGTTTAAATTTAAATTGAATTGATAATTTTTGTTAATAAATTTGATTTGATTTTAATAATCTTCTTTATTTAAATATTTAATTTGTGAAATTATTTTAATGAGTTAATAAATTGTTTTCTATTTAATAATGTATATGTTTTTGTATATATTTTAAATAGACAAGTTATTTAATTTAAAATAGTATAGCATCTTTTTAATGTTTTAAAAATAGGAATTGTGATTTATTTTCAATTTAAGCTTTTCAAAAACATTTAATAAAATACTATATGATTTTTAATATGTAAGATAAATGTTTTAATTGGTTTAAAATTCATTTTAATTCAAGTTTGAATATTAAAATAAGGTTTTAAAATGTTTGTGTCATTCTTTTTAAAATGTTGATTGATAATTTTGATTTGTCAATTTAATTTGTAAATTTGAAATACAATTTTAAATATGAACATGCATTTATTAAGTTAATTTTCTTTAACACATAATTAAATAACAAAACCATTTAAGATACATGTGTAAGCATAATAAAATCCTAAATGAACATGTGTTAAAAATTTATGTAAGTAAATTAACATGTGTCCATTCTTTTAACATGTGTCATATTTTGTTTTTCTTTAATTTTAATTTAAATCAAACATTTTTATTTAAAACTTGCATATATTCATTTTTTTTAGCTTTTCTCATTTTTCATTCTAAAAGAGAATTCTAGAAATCTGAAACCCTCTTCATCATAATGCAAACAATTACATTTTTCAATCAAGTAAACATTGCATTGCATTCAAACTCTTCAAATTGCATGTCTACATCCTCCAAAACTCAATCTGCATGCAACAAATTCAAGATTGCATCTGGAATTTCAAGTTGAGGCCTGCATTTCAAATTTTTGTCAAGAAAAATCTGCATCCTCTAAAACAAGAGCCTGCATGCATTACAAATTTTAAACATGCATTCATCTGGAAAAAAAAAAAAAGAGGCAAGAAGCTCTGCATTCATGCTTGCAAATACAATCTGGAACCTGCAATTTCAAATTGCATCTGCAACATTCAAACTACCTGCATGCTAAAATCTGGAATAAGCAAATTTAATCAAGTAAGGAAGCCTACATTTCATCTGGAAGCATGCATAAAACAAGGGATTAGAAAGCATTTAAACAGAGGCCTCAATTTAAATAAGCAACCTGCATTTCAACTGGAAATTTGCATCTTCATTCAAGCTACTGCATACATGAATCTGTGCTCTGCATGCTAAATTTTGAGCTCTGCATTTATATCAGGTGAGTAACACTTAACTTAAAATAAATAAGTAGGATTATATGTTTGTTTAAATCTGATGAATTAAATTTGTGCATATGCTTTTTATTCTTCCTGCCTGAGTATATAAGAGATATAATATTATATTACAATTTTAATGATGGAATCATGGTACAGTTTTCATATTGACTGTATTATACATAATTGATAAGCTCTGTTGATTCATGCATTTGTTTTTGGTTGAAATTGCTTCTGAGTATGGTCAAATTATCATAGATTATAGGAAAAATCTTAGATTAAGTTAAATTTAAAAGTTTAAATTGTAATTTGGGATTTTCCAGCTTAAGCCCTAGTTTTCACTGTGTTTGAAAAATTGAGTGATGTGGCTTCCTCTTTGAATCGAGTTCAGAGATACTGTGGGTATTGATAGATAATGGGTTGATGGAGTGGTCACCGGAGTATGGAAGTGGATGGTGGTCGGAGTTGACAGAACACGCCGATGACAGGTTGATGATTTTGGGGTAGGGGCTGTTACAGGTTTCTGTTTTGAAAACTTGGATTTAAATTCCAGTTGGATCATGGAGTTTTGAGGGTTTAATGTTGATGAGGGGTTGGTGGTCGATGGGAGATGGCCATTTAAGTGGGTCAGAGGTGGCCGGAGTGGATGGGCAGATGCACAGTGGGGTGTTGTGCATGGTTGTGTTGAAGTGGTTGTTGCAGGTTTTGTGGCACGGGTTGGTCTCGGGAAATTGACAAGGTGACTCGAAGCAAGAGGGTAATTTACTCGAAGTAAATTTTAAGGTAGCTCGAGTGAAGTGCTGTTTCAGGATTTTGCATTTTTGACAGTAACCTGTTTTCCAGGTTTCTAAGATTTGAAGTAATAGTTGATTGCCAAACCAAAATTTGAAACTAAATTAAACCTGAAATTGAATTTAAATTCAATTAAGTTTTAAGTTTTAGATCTTTGAAACAATTTGAAATTCTATTAAATTCAAGTTTGGGTTTAAAGTCTGAAAACAGAAACTGTGTTCTGTTTTCTTCAAATTTTAAAAGTAAAATTTGAGTTGTAAGTTGGTGTTCAACAGGAATTTTCAAACCTGAAATGTAATTTTGAATTCAATCATTTAAATCTGAGATTTGAAATCATTTTTGAATTCAAAATTAGGATGTTAAACTAAACCAGAAACCTGTTTTTTTTCAGGTTTTATAAAGTTGAAATAAAAAGTAAATTTGTAAAACAAAACTCTGAAATAAGCCTAGATTCTGAAATTGAATTTGTATTCAGTAAGTTTAAATTTTTGATTTTTGAATTTAGTTAAAATATTTTTAAATCCAGTTTGGTTTTAAACTAAAACAGAAACAGACTTTCTGTTTTAAAATTTTTTTTAAAAAAAAAATACAGTTTCAAATTTAAGGTTGTAGCTCAAACTGTAATATTTAAACCTGAAAACTAAATATGAATTTAATAATTTTAAATCTTGAAATTTTGGAAAACAGTTTGAATTCAAAATTTAAGATGTTTTAAATTGAAACAGATTTTAAACTTTTTAAAGTACAAAGAAACATTGGCTTGTATTTAAAACTATAAGTTTTAAATTATGAAGTGAAGTTTAAATTAAGTTTAAATATAGTTTTAAAACCTGAGATATGATTTTAAGTCAGTTTTTAAAATTTAAATAAGTTTTTAAATTTAAATTTGTTTTAACTATTTTAGGAAAGGTTATATGATTTGAATTTAAGAATGGAGATGAAAGTGTAAATAAAGTTTAAATTTTTAAGGTTTAAATCTGGAATGAAAATTTGAATTGTGTTTCAGTGTGAAATTTAAAAGAAATTTTAAATTGAATTTTTGAAATAAAGTGTTTAAAATACTTTTGTATAAGAAGAATGTTTCTTAATTTAGAATTCAAGAAATTGATTTCATTTAAATTGTTTAATTAATTTAAATACAATATTAATTATTTAATTAATTGTGTGGATGTTTAATTAAGTAATTAGTATTATTTTTAAGTTAATTAAGATTTGAGATTAATTAATTAATGTTAATTAATCTATAATTAAGGATGGTTAATTAAGTTTTAATTAATGATTAAGATTTACTTAATCAAGTGATTAATGATAATTAAGATTTTAATTAACACTTAATTAATTAATAATTAGAGATTAATTAAATTATAATTAAATATTAATTAGTTGTTAATTAATAATGATTAATTATAAGTTAATTTCTTAATTAGGTAATTAAGAAATGTTAATGAAGGTCATTAACTTAAGATTAATTAACAATTAATTAATGTGATTAATTTTTGATAATTAATTAGATTAATTAATTAATAATAATCAATTGTTTAATTACTTAATAAAAGTAATTAATGAATTAATTACTTGGTGTAATTAATTTAATTAAATGTGATTAGTTTAGATTAATTAAGTTTAAATTAATTTAAACATTTGTGTATTGATGAATAATTACTTTATGTAATTAAGGGATTTATAATTACTTAGAGAAGTAATTAATTAATAATTAAAGGATGTAATTAAAGATATTAATTATAGAAGTAATTTTGATTTAAATTACTTTGAAAATTAATCAAGAGATTAATGAAGATAATTAATTAAGAGTAATTAAGTTATGGGAGGAGTAATTAAAATAGTTAATTACTAATTGGATATTAATCATGGGTGATTAATATATATGGTTTTAGTTGAAGATTAATTACTTATGTAATTAATTTATATTAGAGATTGATTAAATGTAATTAGAAATCATTAATTAATTAATTAATGATGTAATTTGGAATTGATTAATTAAGGTATAATTAATATTAAATGCTAATTACTTATTGTAATTAGGGAATTATTAATCAATAAGGATTAATTGAAATGAATATTGAGATGATTTATAAATTGATTTATAATCAATTGATGATTAAGATAAGCAGGATTTGATGATGAAATGATTAATTTAATTTATTTTAAATTAATTAGAGAGTAAGTAATTAATTTAATTCATTTTAAATTAATTATAGAATGGAATGATCATTAGATAGTTGCTTATGTTTGATGATTGGTATTGATTGGTATGGTTTGTAATCTCAGTTATGAGATTAGTAGTGTATGTGATATGTATGCATTGGTTGCTTTTGGATGATAGTATGGATATCTGATTATGATATGAATTATCTGTTGGTAATGATAATGTTGATTATCTATTGTGTTGTGAATTATCTATCTATGTATATTTAGATAATGAATTGAATTGTTTTAAACTTAAAACAACTTGGACCTTAAAAGACACGCTTTGGATTTCGATGAGACCGGGATCGGGTTTCCATATTTGGGGTCCGAAAACCACATCGATTTCAAATAACGTTAGGTCGTGAATCCAAATGGTGCGAGTGAAGACTCGAGGTGTAAGGGCTATACGTCAGTATAACTCTGTGGGTGATTCCGTAATGAGTTGACGGAATAGCACTTATAGATTCGAGATGGTGGATTAGAGTGCAAGGGTTATTGTCGTTAACTCTGAGGGTGATTCCAATACGGGTGTAACGAGATAATGCCTTCGGTTTCGTTCGAACCCGGAACGAACTTGTATGATTGAATGCTTTCAGAACATCGTCAGGTGGACGATGAGCATTCTAAGTGATATGTTCTATAAAGGTAATCGTAGCCTCAAGCCTCATCAACCGGGAATGGCTAAAACAGGGGAGGTGCAGCAAAGCTTCGTGGGTAGCCCCCACTGGAGAGCAAGATTGATCCCTGTCTAGAGGTCCCTTTATTTTCGGCTTAGTGGTGCGGTTGCTGATCACAACTGCGGGGTAGTCTTGTTTGGAACTGTTCAGTAAGGAACGGGTCCGGCTTTGTGTTGCAGGGGATGAAGGGAGTAATCCTCGGTACGGTGATCTAGGCCACGTACTGTGACGGGCGGTACCCCAGTAGCCCTGCCATTGATGGAATCCAAAATCCAATAAGTGCCAACGGTTTTGATTGTATTACCCACTTTTGTGGCTAGTAGCTGGAATTTAATAGATGTAACAATTTCGGCTATTTCTTATTTATTTGAAAACCCTAGACACTATTATAATATCATCGGATTTCCTATCAAATGTTTTGGTTAGCGTAAGGTAAAAACTTTTCCATGTTTATGTGTGGGAAGTCTTACGTGATACCTTTTCTTTTCAAAGGCCTTTCAAAGTTAAGCAACTTTAACCTGTTACTCACACCAGACCCATGTCTGACCCGGAGTTATTTCTATTTTTCTATAACTCTTGGGTACTCAAATTTTTATGAGTAGCCAAGGGAATTCAGGTTAGGATTCAGGATAGCTTTGACGAATTGTGGAGGAGCATATGGAGCAGGAGGCTTCTGCGTATAGTTATATTGTTTTCCGCTGTGTTGGTATCTCTGAGTGTTTGTGTTTGTGATTGAGATGTAATAACTAGACAGGTGTTTATAACTGTCTAGTATGTGTTGTATATGTCTGCGTAACTCTGATATTTAATGTATACTATGTAATACTTTGGTTATTAATATAATTTATTCGTTCCGCTGTTGAGATTCTTGTGTTGTTTCTTCTTTCTCTTCTTTCTTTTCTTCTTCTATCCCTTTCTTTCTTATTTCATGACGTGATTTTCTGGGAGTGGAAAATCGGGTCGTCACACAAACTAATAAGAAAGAAATATATTAGTTCGTTCATAGAAGATGTTCATAATAATAAAAATTATATTTATAAAAGGGATACTAAACCCTCTTGGGTTTGGTTTCCTAAGACCTACCTTTTGGGACCCTATTAAAAAGGTGGGTACCAACGATATCTCATATTTTTATAGGTCCCGCTCAAGAAAAGAGGAAAATGGATACTCGACAGTGGTTGCTCAAAACATATGACAGTAGATAAAGACATGCTGATAAATATTACATACTCAGATGGAGGTTCTGTCACTTTTAGAGACAATTCCAAGGGATATGTCATCGGCAAAGGCGATGTGAGCAATTACGGTACATCTAATTTACCTCTTATTAAAAATGTTTTATTAGCTATGAATTTAAAACATAACTTATTAAGTATAAGTCAACTATGCGATAAAGGTTTTAAAATTTCATTTTATGAAAATAAGTGTAGCATTCTCGATCAGAATCAAAATCTTATTTTCAAAGGAAATAGAGATAAAAATATTTACGTTTTAAATATGAAAGTTAATCATAACTCAGATTTATGTTTAGTAGCTAAAGAAATGATCCTTGGATATGGCATAAATGATTTTGTCATATCAATTTCAAATATATAAACAAAATTTCTAAAAAAATCTTGTGAAAGGATTACCAAATATGAATTTTAAAGTCAACGTGTGACTTGTGTCAATTAGGAAAACTAACTAAATCCTTGTTTAAATATAAGAAAGTTATCTCAACATTACAACCGCTCGAATTACTTCATATGGATTTATTTGGTCCTACCCAAATTCAATCTATAAATCATAATAAATACATATTTGTAATAGTTGATGATTTTTCTAGATATACATGGACTATTTTATGAAAAATAAAAGTGATACCTTTGAAAATTTCAAAATTTTTGTTAAACAAATTCAAAATTTAAAAGGTATTATAATTAAAAATATTAGAAGTGATCATGGAGGTGAATTTGAAAATATACAATTTGATAACTATTGTAAAAAGAAAGGAATTTTTCATACTTTTCATTTTCTAGAACTCCACAATAAGATGGAGTTGTAGAACAAAAGAATCGGACTCTACAAGAATGTACAAGAACTTTATTAAATGAAAGCACGTTACCAAAACAATTTTGGGCAGACGCTGTTGCAACTGCTTGTTATGTTTTCAATCGTGTTTCTATTAGGCCTCTCACCAAAAATACTCCTTACGAACTATTTAACGGTAGAAAACCAAACATAACCTATTTTAAAATATTTAGATCAAAATGCTTTATATTAAATACTAAAGATCAGCTTGGAAAATTCAATTCAAAATGCGACGAAGGAATATTTCTTGGATATTCGAATCGAAGTAAAGCTTATCGAATTTTTAATAAATGAACATATACTATCGAAGAGTCACTCCATGTATCTTTTGATGAAAATGCTAAAACTGCTTCTACTATAATTAATGACGATGACTTACTTAATAAAACAAAACCAATTATAAATAGTTCAAACGACGACGACATCATTTTATCTAGAGAAGATGAAAACATTGTTTATAATTTAGAAAATTGAAATACTACTAATACAATAAGATCTCCTCCAAGAATTTTACGAAATCAACAAATCCTTCAATCAAATATTCAAAAAGTTGATAAGAAGCTCGATAAAGTGAAAGGATTTTTCACAAAATTATGGCAAGCCATATCGTGCTCTTCCTGTACTTCTACATCTACTTTGGGCGATCCGGGTAAACAACCCGTATTTACATGGTCTTCTTCTTCTTCTAGGGATGATCAAGCTAGTAATGATGAAGGAGATGAAGGAGACGATGGTAATAAAGGAGATGGTGGTAGGGGTAAGGGTCCGATGGTTTAAGATGCTTATTTTTCTTTTGGTTCAAGACATTTGTTCTAAAATATGGCTTATACTTAAATGGCCATCATAGTTTATTTGCGTTTAAACACTATTGTCTATGGATATTAAATGTGTGGATGTGTGTTCTTCATTTTATTTCATATTACTTATTCCTTTTTGTCGATGACAAAGTAGGAGATATATTATTGCTAATAATAAGAATGCAGGATATAAAGCATCAGAGATTCAGGGGTAGTAAGTATTTATGTTGTTTTATATACAGTCGAAATCTATATCTATTTACAGGTTGGCGTTAATCAAAAAGAGAGAGAATGTTGAGACTTGGTTTTTATTCATGTCACAAAGCTATCATCTACAACATACAGATTTGACGACTGCTACGGCAAAAGAGAATATATACTACAAGAAGACAAGATTTCAAAATCGGTGCATCAATTTTATTATTATTTGATCTTTGAGTCTTAGGTCAATATTGTTAAAATCTCTCACCAGTTAAGTATATATTAGCTTATATATTTTCTATCACTCTATTCACAAATATCTTAAATATATATAAGCATATAATTAAGATTATTAAATTTGGGAACTTATATATTTATATCTATATATGTGAACTATGCTTATTGCACAAAATTCACCAGGTCAATCAACTGACCCTTTTTGCCAGTCGACTGACACTGGAGAAAAAGTGCAATATGCACAGTGCACGTATATATGAATTTAAAAATTTAGATTCGTTTGAATATTCAATCGAATGACCCTGAAGTCCAGTTGACTGAATTTCTATAACAGTAATATTTTTGAAAGGACACGACTTTTGTGAAGAGTTGCGCACCTTTAACGAAAAGGTTCGGATGCAACACTTCGATCGGAACTCTTCACCAATAGTCGTAGCTTTCTAACTCTTATAAATACAAACTCCAACATCATTTCAAATCACTGAATTACAATCGATTTCTCTTATTCTCTGATCTAACTTTCTGAAATCTATTTGATATCATATTCTCAATTATTCTACAAAAAAGCTATACTATACCTTTCTATTATTCATATACTTCAAATACAAACATTTATACTCGAGGAGAAGATTATAGGAAGGATGTACTACAAGTGAAAAATCCGTGTTATTAGAACACATAAGTCAGAACTATTTTCTGTAATTGTCGAAGTCCTGTTCTGTTGCTCAGGCAAGTGAAGTCCTCTTCGACTGTTGATGCGAAATCATGTTCTACTGCTCAGGTCCCTGTTTGGTTGCTCAAGGGTGCATAGACCTATTTCTCTGAGTTAAGTGAGGGTTATTGTTTTAGTGAAATTCCAGAAGGAGTCTGGAACTGGACGTAGGACAGTGCTTCGAACCAATATAAAAATCTCTGGTGTCATTTTACTATACTGCTTTTTATTCCGCACTATTTACAGTATTATTATCATCAGTATACTCCACATTATCATATATCCAAATTAAACGATCCACACTGCACTTTTATTTGGTATCAGAGCATAGCACTCTTTCATTTGGTATCAGATCAAGGTCATCATATAACCGTAACACAGTTATCTGATATTGTATTAATATGGACACTAACACCAGCACTAGCATTAACACTACCTTTGTTGAAGGACAATCCACTGCACGTCCACCACTATTTAATGGCATGAATTATAACTATTGGTCCATACGAATGAGAATATATATGCAAGCAAATAGTTTTGAATCATGGAATATAACTCAGACAGAATATACTATTCCTACTGAAGAATATTCCACTTGGTCAAATACACAGAAATTAGATGCCACAGCTAATGCAAAAGCCATGATTATGTTGTTTTGTGCTTCAGATAAAAATGAGTTTAATCGTGTTAGCATGTGTAATACTGCATATGAAATATGGCGTACACTCAAATCACACATGAAGGAACCAACAAGGTTAAACAAAGCAAAATATCCATGCTCAAGAGTCAGTTTCAAAACTTTAGAATGAAAGAAAATGAATCCATAGATGACATGTATTCAAGATTTCAGGATATCTATCATTCACTAGTAGGATTAGGAGAAAAATATTCAGATTTTGATATCGCATCCAAAATCCTTAATTCTCTAACGGATGAATGGGAAAGAAAAGTTCTCACTATTGAAGAAGCAAATGATATTTCCAAAATAACTCCAGAAGAATTAATAGGAAATCTAATGTCCTATGAAGTGAATTTGAAAGCAAAAAGAGTTCAGGCTCAAGATAAAAGGAATATAGCATTTCAGGTAGAATAAGAAGAATCAGACTCAGACAAAGACGACCTAGCTTTTATTGCAAAGAACTTCAAGAAATTCCTGAAATATAGAAAAGGAAACAGAAATAATAGCAAGAAAAGCTCAACCAGCAATAAACCACCGTCTTTATCAGTTATGGAATGTTATAACTGTCACAAAAAGGGGCACATGCAGAAAGACTGTCCAGAACAAAAGAAAGAGCATCGAAATAAAAGGAAGGGAAAATACACAAGAAAAGCCTTTTCGGTCACATGGAATGATTCAGATTCCTCGTCGTCTTCTTCAGGAAGAGAAAGTGAAAGCGATAATGAACAAACTAATGTATGTTTTATGGCTAAAGCTAATTAGGTTAGTGATTTTACCTTTGATGATATGATAGAAATAAACTCTGAATTATTAGATACCTTAAAATGTCTTAAAATAAAATATAAAGAAGCTATAGAAAATCAGAAAAAGGCAGAATTCGAAAGAGATATGCTTAAAGAAGAGAAGAAAATATTGGAAGAAGAACTTGAGAAAACTCAAGAAACTCTCTCTAATGTTAATTCTTAACTTATATTATTGAGTCGATGTAACGACCCAGAATTTTTGATAACTTGAATTTGAATATTTAATTTATTTTTAATATTAATAAGTGGAATTTTTAAGTCGAATAATTTATTTTTCGAATATTGGGTTTAATGGGATAATTAAATCGATGATTTAATAGTGAAATTCCAAAAATAATTAAATATTGGGTTAAATATGATTGAAAATGATTTGGAAAATTTTATTTTATCATATTAAAGTTATAGAAATATTTTAGAACTTGTAAAACTGAATTTGGAGTTAATTTGTAAAAATTGAATATTTTAATATTTAATTATCAACTGAAAAATAGCCAATTTTTGAACAGACTCGGAATTGAACGAAACGAGTTCCATTGGATCCGTAATAGTTAGTTATTATCGGATTTCAATTTTCGTAGCAAACGGAGTTGTCGTTTGACCGTGGCAGCTCGAAACGCATCAATATCGTTTTAATATAAATTCGGCGAGTTAAAATAGCCATTTTTCAAACGGTCTCGGATTTCGACGAAACCAGTTTCATCGGATCCGTAATGTGATATTATTGTAAGATTTCAAATTTCAAGTCGTTTGGATTTATCGTTTGTCCGGTACAAGCCAAAACGCCTAGAAATCGTTTAAATCGGTTTTAATTTAAATTGAGCGTTTGTTGCTGTATCTCACACATACGATGGAATTAGCTTCCGAAACCTGTTCCATTGTGTCCGGAATGCAGAAAAACCTTAGAATCGCCTATTGGGACGTGAGAATTGGGGTTCGTTTGCATACGTGATTAAATCGAGAATTTATTTTAATAAAATAATATTAAACAATTTATATATATATATTAATCTCTTTCCAAACCCTAATAACATCAGGCCGCCGCATATTATAGTCAATGGCCGAAAATGATTTAGCTTCTTCCTCCCAAATCTCTCAATCCATGCAGTAATTTCATAAACTCCCAACTAATAAATTGAAGAGAGAGTCGAGATTCACGTATTGAACGGTGGAGATGGAGTTCTGTGAAGCGGAGGGGGAGATTTCGTGGCCCGTTCATGGCCGTGCGTGCTCGATTTTCGAGCCAGGAGGGGGGGGCCGCGGTGCGTGGTGCATGGACCGAAGGTAGAGGGAGCGAAGGCCTTCGAAGCAGTAGTTCTCGATCGAGCTGAATGCGTGGTAGGTGGCGGTGGTCTCGTGCCCTAACTCGGTGATGTTTGGGTTCACGTTTCTGTAACACGCGAAGAGGAGAAGAAGGCTGGAAGCTTGCGTGCGCGTTGGGTAGTTTAGATGAGCGGCTTTGATTTTCTTGGTAATTAAATAAAAGAAAATTAGTTTTAAATTGTTATTCGAACTTTGAAAATTAATAACGATCTCATACGTTATCAGATTGTAACGAATTTGGATGCGTTGGAATCGCTGAGTCGAGCACTACGCGATGGTGCAAATCCGGAGCCATTCCGGGCAAGTAGGAATTTGGGTTAAATCGGACACTGTCCAGTTTAATTTGAATTTCGAACGCCGAAACCGGAAATAAAATCAAGGTGAGAACTCCTCACTCAATCGAAAGGTTTTGTTTAAAATTTTAAATAGTTGGTGTTGATTGATGATTGCTGTTTGATTGTGCTAGTAGATATAGTAGGATATATACTATATATAGCGATATATATATATTGGCATATGTATATATCGGATTTGATTTCCCGCCTCGTATAGCGGATGAGACCCTATTGCGCCGCCTATTAAGCGGATATTTTATAAAATCCCATATACCGCGATATTCCACCTTGAAGTGGAATTGGTATTGTGCTAACGTCTGTGGATGCAGGGTAACAGGTTGGAGGGATCCAACTGGATTCCTCACATATTTATCTGTTTATGAATATTATGTTGATTGTTGATAATCATATTGATATATGACACTTATTCCCGTGATTGACCATCTGATGTTGTTGCATCATCGGATTCAAATTTTTAAAATTAAAATAACGGTTTTGAATTTAAAAGGGGTTTTAAATCGATTTTTCAAAGAATATGGTTTATAAAAAAAAAATTTGAATTGATTAAATTTTAAAATAAATAGATGGATAAAATTTTATGTTTTAAAAATTTATATTTTTATAAATTATAACTTAAAAGAAATTTTTAACAATAATAGGTTTTTATAAAATAGTTAAATTTGGTTTTCGGGAAGTTATTATTATTAATGGTTTATATAAAGGATTTTATAAATGGATGTTTTTAAAATTAAAAATTATTGAAGTTATAGAATAAATTTATAAAGTGTTAAGTTGATGTATAACATGAATTTCACTAGGATTTATAGATTAATAAATGTGAAATTTATAAAACGAATGGTTATTGGAAAATTTTAAGCTTATAAGTTATTAACTTATAAAAAATGGATTTGGGCATTAAAAGGGGAATTTTATAGAAATTGTTAATAAATGAAGATTTCATTAGTTGAAATTATTATAAACCATAAAGAAATCTTGTAAGTGATAAGATTTTAAATTGGTGAAGTTCAAAAGAACGATTTGGGTAAATAGATAATATTATAAGTATTTAACTTATAATATTGATTTTAGTATATAATCGAGTTATGTAAATCGAATTGGACTAATAAAAGGAGATTTCTAAAACGAAGTTTCATAAATAGAAATGGGATGTATGGACATTGTTATAAATCCGAAAAATCAATTTAATTTGATAAATTGAATATGGAATTTGTTAAAGGGGTTGTATTCACTATTTTTGAACGATGAATGTATTATTTTATTAAATGAACGTGTTTTTGGAAAAGAACGTTCTAAATGGAATTTAAAACTAATTAAAGACGTTTTAAGATATGTTAAGTATCGAAATCATAGATTTCAACATTGATTGTTGAAATAGACGATTTCGAGAAATAGAAGGGAATATTTTGAATAGTAGTGGATTTATGTATCCATTTTTTTTTATTTATTTCAAATCCATATACTAGTGTTTTTGGGTTGTCGTAACGATGTTTTACGCAACATTCGTTTTAACCCAAATAAATGTGAATAAGGGAATGTTTTCTTAAAGAGAATGGAATAAATACTTAACTGTGATTTAAGTATATGGAATATTTTCAAATCGTTGAAAATAAATAAATTTGTGAATTACTTATTTTTTTAAATAAGCATGGGAATGGTTTTCTAATATGAAATGGAACGGTTTTTGTGAATTCACCTTTAAGGTAATTGAAAGCAAATAACTTGAAATCGATTTGGGAATCGTATGCTAGTAGATGCTTGGAATTTAAATCCACCTTGGAATTTATATATATATAAAGGGAAATTTGTTTAAAAATAAATATTGATTTATTTTGAAGTATGAAAATGAATTTACGGATTTGGGACGTAAATTTAAATTAAATCGGTAAAGACTTATTTGATGATTTGAAATTTGTTTTCAAAGGGTATAAAGGATGAAAAGTAATTTGAAATTAGTTTTCAAATGGTTAAGGTGATTTGAAATTAGTTTTCAAATGGTTAAGGTGATTTGAAATTAGTTTTCAAATGGTTAAGGTGATTTGAAATTAGTTTTCAAATGGTTAAGGTGATTTGAAATTAGTTTTCAAATGGTTAAGGTGATTTGAAATTAGTTTTCAAATGGTTAAGGTGATTTGAAATTGGTTTGCAAATGGTTAATGTAATTTGAAAATTGGTTTTCAAATGGTAAAGGTAAATTGAAAATTGGTTTTTCAATTGGTTAAGTGTGGAAAATTTTATCGTGAAGTGGTTTTGGTAAAGCAAATAAATTGGGCAATTATTTGGAAATTGTGTATATATATCTTGTAAAGATATTTTGGGACTTAATAATTTTGGAAAAATTATTTGGAATCTGATGATGTGGCGCATCTTTATTGATAGTTAAATAACCGACTATCAATATTTACCCCTGGGATGGTATTGGTTGTGTTTGTTTGGAATTGAATGCACACTTATTTTTAAAAATAAGCGCTCGCTATTCGGTTTAGCCGGGAGAGGACCTTTGTGTCGTATATCCCATTCCGAATATGTGATACGTCGTTATGGATAGCATTTGAAGACCGGTGTTGAAGACCGGGTATTTGTGAAAACGATAGGATGACCTATCGATTGTCTCCGCATCGTTAGCTACGATATGGAGATTTCCTTTGTGATGGGAAATTTTATCGGGATTGTGAATACCCGGATTGCAAGGGCTTCCTTGGAAGTGCCTTCGGTTCTGTTCGAACCCGGAACAGACTTGTATGGTTACGTGTCTGACATTACATTTTGAGAGATATAGCAGATTCCTTTCAAATACATTTCTGTTGGTGGCGGAGAATTTATTCTCTTAGCTTAACACCCTTCTCTGAGACGTACGAGCTCAGAGGTTATGTAGTTGAAGGTTATCAGCGATATTTCCCAATCTGGTAATGTGGCATGCTGAGTGTTGCTGTGTGATGATCATTGGTTGATCGTTTGGATTGGATCATTTGTTGATCATTTATCTGTGTGATCTTGCTTTGGTCATCTGTGGACCCAAAGCATGGCTTTGTTGCACAAAGCGTAGCTTTGTGGACGAGACTTCGTCAGGACCTCACTCCCCGGAAATGGTCGAAACAGGAATATGCGGCAAGGTTATGAGGGTCGCGCCCTTTAGGGTATGTCATTTCCTTCTGGAAAAGGGTGGTATCATGGTATGGAGCCCAGATATTTACTCATGTGGAAACACTATATCTATTTCTGTGTGGTGTTGTTGGTATCGAGCGCTCGGATAAAGGTCCCAAAGGACCGGGGGATGACATATTCGTGTAGTAGTTACCTAGTTACAGAGGTAACCCGGCCTTGTGTTGGCAGAGATCTAACCGTAACGTTAGTTCTCGGGACGTCCCGCCAGAGGCGATCCCATGTGGCAGTAGGAAGTTCCTTAGCCTGACCATTTGTTGGAAATCCATTCCTCCAATACGCGCATTGTACGGTTTTAGTTGTATTACCTGCCATTCACTTATGGTGGTCACCACTGTTTGGATGGTAGCTATAGTAGGCATAGTTCGGAATGTCTATGCTGGCTAGGATTTATATTCTACTTTCGAAATTGTTTTCTACACTATGCACTAGTAATAATATCAAAAATGATTTGATTTTCGCGTAGTAAGCATCTTTGACTATCATAAGGAGAAATCTCCTCCAATTCTGCGTTTGCATTGTGTGTGTGGCGGGAGGCCTTATGGTAGTTTCATTTTCCAAAAAGCATTGCGGATTTCAAAATTTAAATTTTCTTGTTGCTTGTTTAAAGATAAACTGTTTTGAGTTCTCACACCAGTCCCATGACTGACCTGGAGTTTATTGTTCCTTTCCTAAACTCTGGGTGCCCACTATTTTCCACACGGGCAGTCTAGAGTTAGGTTATCAGGTTATTCTGGATTCGGGAGTTGCTGTGCAGATCTGGAGGCGAGCCAGATAGCGTAGTCTATTATTTATTGTATATAGTATTTCTTTTCCGCTGTTGTTGTTGTACACTCTGATTGATGTAATGTAATGTGGTATATAAAATGTATAGTTCTTTGTTTTAAATGAATGTACATTTATCTATTATATATTGTTCCGCTGCGATTGTGAGATTCTGATATTGTTTCTCGTTCTGTTACTTGTTTTCTGTTTTCTCCTCTCTTTCTTTTCTTTCTTCTTCTACCTCTTTCTTCTTCTAAAACCCTAACGGTTCGATTTTTCGGCAACGAAAAATCCTGATCGTTACATTTGGTATCAGAGCATATGGTTAAGCGACAACCTGCTCTGTTGGGTGTTACTCATTAGAGATAGAGTCAGCAGTACTCTAGAATGAGTGTGAGTGTAATAATAGATATGAGTGCGTATTTGTTAGTGAATATAAAATTGTTTTATATTGTGATGATTGGTTTGTTGAGTGGTATATGAACCTTCGTCGGCGCAGCCTCGAAAACTGAATCGAAGGGGTTCCTAAACACTTGAATAGAACAATTCGACACAATATTGTTTTAAATTGGGTAAATGAAATAATTTTACCTCGATTATATTTTATATATAAAAAGAAAATAATTTTTCAAGAATTATTGAAGTGTGTATATAATTGATTGCTTGGTTGTTGTAAATGATATATATATAAAATAATTAAAAGTTGTTTGAATGAGCTAATAAAAGCAACTATTGTAAAAAGAATAATGGTATAAACCAATGAATCATAAGATGGAATTATAATTAATAATGAGTTACAATTGTAAGATAATCATGTATGTATATAAGAAGTAAAATTATATAAGTAAAAGGTTTATAAAAGTGATTTATGAATAGAAAGGAAATTTTTGAAAGAATATTTAGCATTGATTTCACTATTGTCACTGGGAAATAATAAGGGTGATGACTGCAGCATCATCACTATCATTTTCGAGTTTCTATGTGATGGATTTGCTACAAAAATGAATTAAAAATTGAAGTTTTGTTGTAATAAACCAATTTGAAATTGATAAATATAAGTGAAAAAGGTTTTGAACTTATAATATAAGTTAGAAGTTGAATAATAAGTTTTATAACTTATTAAATGGGAAAATGTAAGTGAAACCAGTTGTTGAAGTGGTTAAACAATTAAGTTAAATAAAATGGAATATGAATTTGAATATTGATATGAATTTGACTTAAGTAAAAGTTAAATAGGATTTACTTTGGAATTTAAAATCCGAATTGAATTGATAAGTAAAACTTAAGTTTAATTAACAAATGATGTTTAAATGGAATAACTTAAGTGAAGTTGAATAAAAAAATCGATCTTTGCATCAAAGTTAAATAATCAAGTGAATTAAATGATGTAAATAAAGTTGAAATGGAATGCAAGTTAAGTAATGTTGAAAGAATTGATGTTAATATCAAAATAAATGAATAAAGTGAGTAAATGAAATTGTTAAAAAAAGGTGAACTTAAGTTATATAAATGAAATTCAATTTTATTTGTAAAAAAGAACTAGCAATTGAGTTAAAGTATGAATTGAATGTTAATCAATAGAATATGAATAAGTTGATATGAAATGATGCATGCAAGTGTAAATTCATTTGAAAATAGTTTAATAATAAGAATGAAAATCAATTGAATGTTAAACCAATTGGAATTAAAACAGTTGAACCAAATTGAATGTAAGTAAAATAAATAAATTTGGTTGTATTGAATGTACATTGGTCGTTATTGCTTGTTGGTTGGTTGTATGTAAATTCATTAAGTGTTAATGAAATTGAATTAGCGCAATTGAAAGCTATGTAATTGAATTCAAATGAAAATTGAAATGCAAAGTTGAATGAAAATGAATATGCAACTTTAATAGTAAACTAAAAGTGGTATAAGAAGCATGTATTGGAAATTTTATAATTGAATTGGCAAATTGGTTTGAATATTATAATTGGATATTATGCTAGCAGGATATACAGGTTATAAAGGAATTGGGATTTTGATTTCAAAGTTAAAAAAAATTTTGTAACGCTCGACAAAAAGGTACGTATTTCACTTTTAGTATGAGAATTGATGATTTCCTTCTCCAGCCACTTGGCTTTCTCTTTTCTTTTTGATTCTGAGGGGCCGTAGAGCCGTTTTGTAGTCGTACCGATCTAGCCGCGCAAAGGAGACTCTGGCGAAATTTTTCGAAAATTTAGGGAGTTAGAGAAATTTTGAGAAATTTTGAAAGTTTGAAATTTGAATTTAAATTTAAATTTGAATTGTTGAGTAAACAATGTTGTTTGAAACCTATAATTGAGTTTGGAAAGCTAATTGAAATGATAGTAGATCTTTAATAAAAAGATTTGTTTGAAAAGTTGATAAAACTGATTAGCTTTGGAAAAATAATAAACGGATTAGGATCGTTCTCCTTAACTTGCAATTTCGAGGACGAAATTCTTTTAAGGAGGGAAGATTGTAACGACCCAGAATTTTTGATAACTTGAATTTGAATATTTAATTTATTTTTAATATTAATAAGTGGAATTTTTAAGTCGAATAATTTATTTTTCGAATATTGGGTTTAATGGGATAATTAAATCGATGATTTAATAGTGAAATTCCAAAAATAATTAAATATTGGGTTAAATATGATTGAAAATGATTTGGAAAATTTTATTTTATCATATTAAAGTTATAGAAATATTTTAGAACTTGTAAAACTGAATTTGGAGTTAATTTGTAAAAATTGAATATTTTAATATTTAATTATCAACTGAAAAATAGCCAATTTTTGAACAGACTCGGAATTGAACGAAACGAGTTCCATTGGATCCGTAATAGTTAGTTATTATCGGATTTCAATTTTCGTAGCAAACGGAGTTGTCGTTTGACCGTGGCAGCTCGAAACGCATCAATATCGTTTTAATATAAATTCGGCGAGTTAAAATAGCCATTTTTCAAACGGTCTCGGATTTCGACGAAACCAGTTTCATCGGATCCGTAATGTGATATTATTGTAAGATTTCAAATTTCAAGTCGTTTGGATTTATCGTTTGTCCGGTACAAGCCAAAACGCCTAGAAATCGTTTAAATCGGTTTTAATTTAAATTGAGCGTTTGTTGCTGTATCTCACACATACGATGGAATTAGCTTCCGAAACCTGTTCCATTGTGTCCGGAACGCAGAAAAACCTTAGAATCGCCTATTGGGACGTGAGAATTGGGGTTCGTTTGCATACGTGATTAAATCGAGAATTTATTTTAATAAAATAATATTAAACAATTTATATATATATATTAATCTCTTTCCAAACCCTAATAACATCAGGCCGCCGCATATTATAGTCAATGGCCGAAAATGATTTAGCTTCTTCCTCCCAAATCTCTCAATCCATGCAGTAATTTCATAAACTCCCAACTAATAAATTGAAGAGAGAGTCGAGATTCACGTATTGAACGGTGGAGATGGAGTTCTGTGAAGCGGAGGGGGAGATTTCGTGGCCCGTTCATGGCCGTGCGTGCTCGATTTTCGAGCCAGGAGGGGGGGGCCGCGGTGCGTGGTGCATGGACCGAAGGTAGAGGGAGCGAAGGCCTTCGAAGCAGTAGTTCTCGATCGAGCTGAATGCGTGGTAGGTGGCGGTGGTCTCGTGCCCTAACTCGGTGATGTTTGGGTTCACGTTTCTGTAACACGCGAAGAGGAGAAGAAGGCTGGAAGCTTGCGTGCGCGTTGGGTAGTTTAGATGAGCGGCTTTGATTTTCTTGGTAATTAAATAAAAGAAAATTAGTTTTAAATTGTTATTCGAACTTTGAAAATTAATAACGATCTCATACGTTATCAGATTGTAACGAATTTGGATGCGTTGGAATCGCTGAGTCGAGCACTACGCGATGGTGCAAATCCGGAGCCATTCCGGGCAAGTAGGAATTTGGGTTAAATCGGACACTGTCCAGTTTAATTTGAATTTCGAACGCCGAAACCGGAAATAAAATCAAGGTGAGAACTCCTCACTCAATCGAAAGGTTTTGTTTAAAATTTTAAATAGTTGGTGTTGATTGATGATTGCTGTTTGATTGTGCTAGTAGATATAGTAGGATATATACTATATATAGCGATATATATATATTGGCATATGTATATATCGGATTTGATTTCCCGCCTCGTATAGCGGATGAGACCCTATTGCGCCGCCTATTAAGCGGATATTTTATAAAATCCCATATACCGCGATATTCCACCTTGAAGTGGAATTGGTATTGTGCTAACGTCTGTGGATGCAGGGTAACAGGTTGGAGGGATCCAACTGGATTCCTCACATATTTATCTGTTTATGAATATTATGTTGATTGTTGATAATCATATTGATATATGACACTTATTCCCGTGATTGACCATCTGATGTTGTTGCATCATCGGATTCAAATTTTTAAAATTAAAATAACGGTTTTGAATTTAAAAGGGGTTTTAAATCGATTTTTCAAAGAATATGGTTTATAAAAAAAAAATTTGAATTGATTAAATTTTAAAATAAATAGATGGATAAAATTTTATGTTTTAAAAATTTATATTTTTATAAATTATAACTTAAAAGAAATTTTTAACAATAATAGGTTTTTATAAAATAGTTAAATTTGGTTTTCGGGAAGTTATTATTATTAATGGTTTATATAAAGGATTTTATAAATGGATGTTTTTAAAATTAAAAATTATTGAAGTTATAGAATAAATTTATAAAGTGTTAAGTTGATGTATAACATGAATTTCACTAGGATTTATAGATTAATAAATGTGAAATTTATAAAACGAATGGTTATTGGAAAATTTTAAGCTTATAAGTTATTAACTTATAAAAAATGGATTTGGGCATTAAAAGGGGAATTTTATAGAAATTGTTAATAAATGAAGATTTCATTAGTTGAAATTATTATAAACCATAAAGAAATCTTGTAAGTGATAAGATTTTAAATTGGTGAAGTTCAAAAGAACGATTTGGGTAAATAGATAATATTATAAGTATTTAACTTATAATATTGATTTTAGTATATAATCGAGTTATGTAAATCGAATTGGACTAATAAAAGGAGATTTCTAAAACGAAGTTTCATAAATAGAAATGGGATGTATGGACATTGTTATAAATCCGAAAAATCAATTTAATTTGATAAATTGAATATGGAATTTGTTAAAGGGGTTGTATTCACTATTTTTGAACGATGAATGTATTATTTTATTAAATGAACGTGTTTTTGGAAAAGAACGTTCTAAATGGAATTTAAAACTAATTAAAGACGTTTTAAGATATGTTAAGTATCGAAATCATAGATTTCAACATTGATTGTTGAAATAGACGATTTCGAGAAATAGAAGGGAATATTTTGAATAGTAGTGGATTTATGTATCCATTTTTTTTTATTTATTTCAAATCCATATACTAGTGTTTTTGGGTTGTCGTAACGATGTTTTACGCAACATTCGTTTTAACCCAAATAAATGTGAATAAGGGAATGTTTTCTTAAAGAGAATGGAATAAATACTTAACTGTGATTTAAGTATATGGAATATTTTCAAATCGTTGAAAATAAATAAATTTGTGAATTACTTATTTTTTTAAATAAGCATGGGAATGGTTTTCTAATATGAAATGGAACGGTTTTTGTGAATTCACCTTTAAGGTAATTGAAAGCAAATAACTTGAAATCGATTTGGGAATCGTATGCTAGTAGATGCTTGGAATTTAAATCCACCTTGGAATTTATATATATATAAAGGGAAATTTGTTTAAAAATAAATATTGATTTATTTTGAAGTATGAAAATGAATTTACGGATTTGGGACGTAAATTTAAATTAAATCGGTAAAGACTTATTTGATGATTTGAAATTTGTTTTCAAAGGGTATAAAGGATGAAAAGTAATTTGAAATTAGTTTTCAAATGGTTAAGGTGATTTGAAATTAGTTTTCAAATGGTTAAGGTGATTTGAAATTAGTTTTCAAATGGTTAAGGTGATTTGAAATTAGTTTTCAAATGGTTAAGGTGATTTGAAATTAGTTTTCAAATGGTTAAGGTGATTTGAAATTAGTTTTCAAATGGTTAAGGTGATTTGAAATTGGTTTGCAAATGGTTAATGTAATTTGAAAATTGGTTTTCAAATGGTAAAGGTAAATTGAAAATTGGTTTTTCAATTGGTTAAGTGTGGAAAATTTTATCGTGAAGTGGTTTTGGTAAAGCAAATAAATTGGGCAATTATTTGGAAATTGTGTATATATATCTTGTAAAGATATTTTGGGACTTAATAATTTTGGAAAAATTATTTGGAATCTGATGATGTGGCGCATCTTTATTGATAGTTAAATAACCGACTATCAATATTTACCCCTGGGATGGTATTGGTTGTGTTTGTTTGGAATTGAATGCACACTTATTTTTAAAAATAAGCGCTCGCTATTCGGTTTAGCCGGGAGAGGACCTTTGTGTCGTATATCCCATTCCGAATATGTGATACGTCGTTATGGATAGCATTTGAAGACCGGTGTTGAAGACCGGGTATTTGTGAAAACGATAGGATGACCTATCGATTGTCTCCGCATCGTTAGCTACGATATGGAGATTTCCTTTGTGATGGGAAATTTTATCGGGATTGTGAATACCCGGATTGCAAGGGCTTCCTTGGAAGTGCCTTCGGTTCTGTTCGAACCCGGAACAGACTTGTATGGTTACGTGTCTGACATTACATTTTGAGAGATATAGCAGATTCCTTTCAAATACATTTCTGTTGGTGGCGGAGAATTTATTCTCTTAGCTTAACACCCTTCTCTGAGACGTACGAGCTCAGAGGTTATGTAGTTGAAGGTTATCAGCGATATTTCCCAATCTGGTAATGTGGCATGCTGAGTGTTGCTGTGTGATGATCATTGGTTGATCGTTTGGATTGGATCATTTGTTGATCATTTATCTGTGTGATCTTGCTTTGGTCATCTGTGGACCCAAAGCATGGCTTTGTTGCACAAAGCGTAGCTTTGTGGACGAGACTTCGTCAGGACCTCACTCCCCGGAAATGGTCGAAACAGGAATATGCGGCAAGGTTATGAGGGTCGCGCCCTTTAGGGTATGTCATTTCCTTCTGGAAAAGGGTGGTATCATGGTATGGAGCCCAGATATTTACTCATGTGGAAACACTATATCTATTTCTGTGTGGTGTTGTTGGTATCGAGCGCTCGGATAAAGGTCCCAAAGGACCGGGGGATGACATATTCGTGTAGTAGTTACCTAGTTACAGAGGTAACCCGGCCTTGTGTTGGCAGAGATCTAACCGTAACGTTAGTTCTCGGGACGTCCCGCCAGAGGCGATCCCATGTGGCAGTAGGAAGTTCCTTAGCCTGACCATTTGTTGGAAATCCATTCCTCCAATACGCGCATTGTACGGTTTTAGTTGTATTACCTGCCATTCACTTATGGTGGTCACCACTGTTTGGATGGTAGCTATAGTAGGCATAGTTCGGAATGTCTATGCTGGCTAGGATTTATATTCTACTTTCGAAATTGTTTTCTACACTATGCACTAGTAATAATATCAAAAATGATTTGATTTTCGCGTAGTAAGCATCTTTGACTATCATAAGGAGAAATCTCCTCCAATTCTGCGTTTGCATTGTGTGTGTGGCGGGAGGCCTTATGGTAGTTTCATTTTCCAAAAAGCATTGCGGATTTCAAAATTTAAATTTTCTTGTTGCTTGTTTAAAGATAAACTGTTTTGAGTTCTCACACCAGTCCCATGACTGACCTGGAGTTTATTGTTCCTTTCCTAAACTCTGGGTGCCCACTATTTTCCACACGGGCAGTCTAGAGTTAGGTTATCAGGTTATTCTGGATTCGGGAGTTGCTGTGCAGATCTGGAGGCGAGCCAGATAGCGTAGTCTATTATTTATTGTATATAGTATTTCTTTTCCGCTGTTGTTGTTGTACACTCTGATTGATGTAATGTAATGTGGTATATAAAATGTATAGTTCTTTGTTTTAAATGAATGTACATTTATCTATTATATATTGTTCCGCTGCGATTGTGAGATTCTGATATTGTTTCTCGTTCTGTTACTTGTTTTCTGTTTTCTCCTCTCTTTCTTTTCTTTCTTCTTCTACCTCTTTCTTCTTCTAAAACCCTAACGGTTCGATTTTTCGGCAACGAAAAATCCCGATCGTTACAGTCGAGAAATTGAAACTCAAAAAGAAAAGAATGATAGTCTTGTTTTTGAGAATCAGGTTTTAAAAAATAATATTAAAATAGTAGAACTAGAAAATTCAAGTCTAAAGACTAAATTATATGGAATCGCTAAAAATGTTTCAAATTTTAATAAAAGCAGAGAAAATTTATCTACAACCATTGAGAATTCACAATCTGTTAATAATAAACATGGTTTTGGATATAAGAAGAAAGTTAAAAAGTCACAAACCAGTAATTTGAACAAAGTTAAATCTAATAAAACATCCATGTCTTTAAATAAACCAGTTTCTAAAGCCTTAAGTATATGGATACCTAAAACCAGTAACAAACTAATAAGAAAGAAATATATTAGTTCGTTCATAGAAGATGTTCATAACAATAAAAATTATATTTATAAAAGGGATATTAAACACTCTTGGGTTTAGTTTCCTAAGACCTAACTTTTAGGACTCTATTAAAAAGATAGGTACAACGATATCTCATATTTTTTGCAGGTCCCACTCAAGAATAGTGGAAAATGGATACTCGACAGTGGTTGCTCAAAACATATGACTGGAGATAAAGATGTGCTGATAAATATTACATACTCAGATGGAGATTCTGTCACTTTTGGAGACAATTTCAAGGGATATGTCATCGGCAAAGGCGATGTGAGCAATTACGATACATCTAATTTACCTCTTATTACAAATGTCTTATCAGTTAAGAATTTAAAACATAACTTATTAAGTATACGTCAACTATGTGATAAAGGTTTTAAAATTTCATTTTCTGAAAATAAGTGTAGCATTCTCAATCAGAATCAAAATCTTATTTTCGAAGGAAATAAAGATAAAAATATTTATGTTTTAAATATGAAAGTGAATCATAATTCATTATGTTTAATAGCTAAAGAAAATGATCCTCGGATATAGAATGAATGATTTTGTCATATCAATTTCAAATATTTAAACAAAATTTCTAAAAATAATCTTGCAAAAGGATTACCAAATATGAATTTCAAAGTCAATGATATATGTGACTCGTGTCAATTAGGAAAACTAACTAAATCCTCGTTTAAATCTAAGAAAGTTATCTCAACATTACAACCGCTCGAATTACTTCATATGGATTTATTTTGTCCTACTGAAATTCAATCTATAAATCATAATAAATACATATTTGTAATAGTTGATGATTTTTCTAGATATACATGGACTATTTTTATGAAAAATAAAAGTGATACCTTTGAAAATTTTAAAACTTTTGTTAAACAAATTCAAAATCTAAAAGGTATTAAAATTAAAAATATTAGAAGTGATCATGGAGGTGAATTTGAAAATATACAATTTGATAACTATTGTAAAAATAAAGGAATTTTTCATAACTTTTCATTTCCTAGAACTCCACAATAAAATGGAGTTGTAGAACGAAAGAATCGGACTCTACTAGAATGTGCAAGAACTTTATTAAATGAAGCACGTTACCAAAACAATTTTGGGAAAAAGCTGTTGCAACTGCTTGTTATGTTTTGAATTGTGTTTCTATTAGACCTCTTACCAAAAATACTCCTTACAAACTGTTTAACGGTAGAAAACCAAACATATCTTATTTTAAAATATATGGATCAAAATGCTTTATATTTAATACTAAAGACCAGCTTGGAAAATTCGATTCAAAATGTGACGAAGGAATATTTCTTGGATATTCGAATCGAAGTAAAGCTTATCGAATTTTTAATAAACGAACAAATACTATTGAAGAGTCACTCCATGTATCTTTTGATGAAAATGCTAAAACTGCTTCTACTATAATTAATGACAATGACTTACTTAATAAAACAAAAACAATTATAAACAATTCAAACAACAATGACATCATTTTATCTAGGGAAGATGAAAACATTGTTTATAATTTAGAAAATTGAAATACTACTAATACAATAAGATCTCCTCCAAGAATTTTACGAAATCAACAAATTCTTCAACCAAATATTCAAAAAGTTGATAAGAAGCTCGATAAAGTGAAAGGATTTTTCACAAAATTATGGCAAGCCATATCGTGCTCTTCCAGTACTTCTGCATCTACTTTGGGCGATCCGGGTAAGCAACCCGTATTTACATGGTCTTTTTCTTCTTCTGGGGACGATCAAGCTAGTAATGATGAAGGAGATGAAGGAGATGATGGTAATGAAGGAGATGGCGGTAGGGGAAAGTGTCCGGTGGTGTAATATGCTTATTTTTCTTTTGATTCAAGACATTTGTTTTAATTAATATGGCTTGTACTTAAGTAGCCATCCTAGTTTATTTGTTTTTAAACACTATTGTCTATGGATATTAAATGTGTGGATGTTTGTTCTTCGCTTTATTTCATATTGTTTCTCACATTATAATATCATATTACTTATTCCTTTTTGTCGATGACAAAGGGGGAGATATATTATTGCTAATATTAAGAATGAAGGATATAAGCTCTAGAGATTCAGGGGGAGTAAGTATTTATGTTGTTTTATATACAGTCGAAATCTATATCAATTTAAAGGTTATCATCAATCAAAAGGGGGAGAATGTTGAGACTTGATTTTGATTCATGACACAAAGCTATCATCTACAACATACAGATTTGACGACGGCTACGACAAAAAGAGAATATACTACAAGGAGACAAGACTTCAAAACCGGTGAATCAATTTTTTTATTATTTGATCTTTGAGTCTTAGGTCAATATTGTTAAAATCTCTCCTCGGTTAAGTATATATTAGCTTATATATTTTCTATCATTCTATTTACAAATATCTTAAATATATATAAGCATATAATTAAGATTATAAAGTTGGGAACTTATATATTTATATCTATATATGAGAACTGTGCTTATTGCACAAAATTCACCAGGTCAGTCGACTGACCCTGTTTGCCAGTTGACGGACACTAGAGAAAAAGTGCAATATGCACAGTGCACGTATATGTGAATTTAAAATTTTAAATTCATTTGAATATTCAGTCGACTGACCCTGAATTCCAGTCGACTGACCCTGAAGTCCAGTCGACTGAATTTCTATAACAACAATATTTTTGAAAGGACACGACTTTTGTGAAGAGTTGTGAACCTTTAACGAAAAGGTTTGGATGCAACACTTCGATCGAAACTCTTCACCAACAGTCGTAGCTTTCTAACTCTTATAAATACAAACTCCAACATCATTTCAAATCACTGAATTACAATCGATTTCTCTTATTCTCTGATCTAACTTTCTGAAATCTATTTGATATCATATTCTCAATTATTCTACATAAAAGCAATATATACCTTTCTATTCTTTATATACTTCAAATACAAATACTTATACTCGAGGAGTAAAAGTGAAAAATCCTTGTTATCAGAACACATAAGTCAAAACTATTTTCTATAATTGTTGAAGTCCTGTTCTACTGCTCAGGCAAGTGAAGTCCTCTTCGGCTATTAAGGCGAAATTCTATTCTGCTGCTCAGGTCCCTGTTCGGCTGCTCAGGGGTGTATAGACATGTTCCTCCAGGTTAAGTGAGGGTTATTGTTTTAGTGAAATTCCAGAAGGAGTCTTTGACTGGACGTACGATGGTGCTCCGAAGCAGTATAAAAACCTCTGGTGTCATTTTACTACTGTTTTTTTATTCTGCACTATTTACCATATTATTATCCTCAGTATACTCTGCATTATCATATATCCATATTACACGATACATACTGCACTTCTAAATATTTCTTTTTTACCATTATTTTTGAATTTGTCGTGCTCGGATAGTTTAGGAGCACCGACTATTGTTTATTGATTGTCAATTCACACTCAACCGTTTCTGAGCACTTATTGTTTGATAACTGTAAATACATTTGTACGAACCTCTTATGAATTAAGTTTCACTATTTAACTGCAATGTGTTCAGAAAAAATGTTGAGTTAAAAGTCATCATTTAATAGTGTAACGACCCATAAATTCTAATGATTTTTATAACGTAATTTTTCATGAAAAAATAAACAATAAGTTTTTGAAATGAAAATTGATATTTGGAATACATCTATTTAAATATAGCAAATGGTTAATTTTTATTGGAAAATGTGAAAGATAGCTCTATTGTGTAATTTTCAATTTCAATTTAAAATCAGTTAAATTTGATGCAATGAAATATTTTCGAAATTTGAGTATTTTTTTATACAAGAAAAATGTTTATCATTTTCTGACTGAGATGTCATATTTCATTTCATCAAATTTGGACTGCTATAGTCTCGTTTATCTTATTCCCAGCGATTTAGCAACAGTCTTGGCAGCGAATATCGACTTTTGATAGAATGATCTTATCGTCCATAATTGTGTATCATTCTGTTCATCTCATCGTATGGATCTTCTCATTATATTCATTTCTGTATTTTGACGTCCTATACGCGACAAAATCGACGTAACAGTTTGTCGTAGCGGTTTTGTATTAGAGCCATTTTGTTTCATGTCCTTTCAATTGCTCGTCTATATACTATCAAAAGCCATTTCTTGTATTAATCTATGAAACCAACACTCGTCCTTTGATATCCCTTGGCTTTTGATATTTATATTGCGTGCGTCTTTCATCATTCTTCTTCTTGCTCGTGATATTCCTGCTGATTTTTAATTTTACCCGAAGCAAATGACTTGCCCGTCTCTCCTCTCTCCAGGTAGCTCTGTTTCCTTTGAGAAACTTTTATATAAATTTAAGTTCGCTTCGAGACAATTTATAATATTAGTTTAATTCTTTTTTTTCGGTTGCTTTCATTTATCTCTGGAGGAACCCATGCATGCTCGTGCCATCCAATGTTTTGCCTGCAGCAACCAAGCTTGCCCTTCTTATCTCGAACCCATTCAAAATCCAAAGTACCACCTGTGCCTCTCTACATGAACACAACCCTACGCACTGAACCACCCTCCAATGCCAGCCAGCCACCACTTGAAACCTGCCATCGACACATCCCTCCGGCCCAATAACCGAACACAGTGCTCCAACCCACTGCCCCAAACACCGGCCATCCATCACCTAAAACATGAAGACATAACCACGCCTAGAGCTCCACCCTGACCTTTAGCCTGCTGCCATTCCATGGATCCACCATTACCCAAACATAGCAGCAACCCGAACCCTGACCCCATCTCCCCTGTTTGAACCACCACCGAGCATTTTGACTTGAACACCACTCTGAGCACCAACAACAGCCCTTAGACTCCGAACTCGACCTGTTACCCTCATGCCCATCATAACCTTTCGCCACCTACTGCTGTGCCTAACCTCACTACCGAGGACAAAACTTCTACACCTGGAGCCACTGCCTAAACCGGAATGGCAACGCTTGCTTTCAAAGGCCGAGGCCTGTTCTTCTCCTTTCTTAAAAATATATTTGTTTCTTTATAATCTCCTAGTTGCTGTCTTGTTTTTTATGTATGTGTGTGTGTGTGTGTGTGTATATATATTGGTTTATATATATATATATATTTGATTTTAAATACATACGTGTTTAATCTTTAAATTACTTCATTGTATTTACAAACAGCACTCTTTACACATTATTTTAATTAATCTAACTGACAATTCTTTTTTAAATATTTCTAATGTTTATGGGCCTAACTCTAAAATAAATAGGTGGATTCTCTAGAATGAATGCCTCGAGTTTAGACCTTTTGCCCCCGGACCTTGGATATTGGGGGTGATTTTAATGTTACTCGTTTTATTGGGGAGCGTTCTCCTCGGGAAGGAGATTATTCTGCCATGGAGGAATTCGATCAATTTATTGTTCATTTTAATTTAATTGAAATTCCTCTATCCAATAGAGATTTTACTTGGAGTAATAATAGGGAGTCTCCCTCCTTGGCTCTCTTAGATAGTTTCGTTAGCGATGAAATTGAGGATAAATTTCCTATCTGTAAAGTGTCAGGTTTACCTTACACCCTTTCAGACCATTGTCCCATTATCCTTACTTACGATCGTCATAGAACTATTAATAGATCCTTTAAATTTGAAAAAATGTGGCTTCTAGAACCATGTTTTCAAATTTAATCATCAATAAATGGTTGTCTATGAGTTATTATAGTTTTAAGTATAGTGATAATTATGTTAAAGCTTTTGTGCTCAAACTTAGAAAACTTAGGATTTTTCTTAAAAATTGGAATAAAAATATTTTTGGTATTATTAAAATTAAAAAAGAAAATATTCTTCATGAGATGCTTAAGCTAAATAAGATTGAAGAAACTATACATTTAAGTTTAGGTGAGAGAAATGTTCTTAATGACTTAAAAGAAGAACTTAATTCTATTCTTGAAAAAGAGGAAGTTATGTGGAAATAAAGATTAAACATTAAATGGATCAACGAAGGTGATAATAATACCAAATTTTTTCATAATATATCCAATAGTAGAAAACGTAGTAATACAATTAATTCCATTTTAGTTAATAATGTGGAATTAGTTGATCAACGTGATCTCAATAAGGCTTTCACAGAATATTATAAAGATATTTTGGGCATTAAAAATAAGCATAGAATTAGTGTTAGATGGAATGATCTTTATCCGTCTATCTATAATATTAATCTTTCTGATTTAGATGTTCCTTTTACTGAAGAGGAAATCCAAAAAGCCATTTTTGATTTACTGGGTGATAAATCTCCGGGTGCGGACGGATTTCCAATTTTCTTTTATAAAACTTTTTGGGAAGTTCTAAAATTAGACTTAATTCGTATGTTTAATGAATTTTATAATGGAAATCTCCAATTAGGTAGATTTAATTTTGCTAATGTTATTTTATTGCATAAAAAAGTTGGTGCTAATTCCTCTATTATAATTATTTCTAAAGTTTTAGTTAGTGGACTTAGTTTAAAAATGAATGACATTATTGACTGTTCTCAATCAGCTTTCATAAAAGGAAGAAATATCACAGATGGGTTGTAGTTGTTCAAGAATATATTAACCTTTGTTGTAAGAATAATATTACTTGTGCTATTTTAAAATTATACTTTTCTAAGGCTTTTGATTCGGTTGATTGGGATTTTCTTATAGATATTTTTCATGCCAAAGGCTTTAGCAATAGATGGATTAACTGGATCATGAACTTGCTTAAAACTGGTAAGTCTAGTATTATGGTTAATAGTATTTAAGGTAATCCAAGAGAGGTTTAAGGCAAGGGGACCCTTTATCGCCTCTTCTGTTTAATTTAGCGGCTGACGTTTTTTCTAAGATTATTAAAAATGTTGTTAACAATAATCTTCTGGATAATATTGGTAATGATATTTCGAGTTTTGGTTTGTCAGTCCTTCAATTTGCAGATGAAACTTTGCTTTTTTCCTCTCATCTTCCTAGACACATAATTGCCCTTAAGTTTATTCTCTATAGTTTTGAACTTTTATCGGGTTTAAAAATAAATTTTGATAAAAATTCTGTTTTAATTTTAAATGATTTGGAAAAAGTTGAAAATTTAGTTGCAAATACATTAAATTGTAATACAAACTAGAATGAGAGATTGTAATACATTAAATTTGGTTTTGTTATCAGACCTACAAAACTTAAACACGATGATTGGTTAATAATCATAGATAAAATCAAAAACATGATTACAAACTGGAATGAGAGATTATTATCTAGAGCAGGTAGACTGGTTCTAGTTAATTCTGTTTTATCAGCTCTCTCTGTCTATTGGATGGATATGCATCTTTTTCCTGACTGGGTGATTGATAAAATAGATAAAATTAGAAGAGATTACCTATGGAGTGGTGAATATTCAAATAGTAGCATCAAATGTTTAGTAAATTGGGAAACTGTCCGTAAGTCTAAAAAAGATGGCGGTTTAGGAGTCATTAATCTTTGTAATATGAACTTGTCTCCTCTTGGTAAATGGTTATGGAAATTCAGAGATATCAATGATAATGCCTTTTGGAAGGAGATATTTCCAAATATTACTACAATGGTAGTAACAACTTCTATCATATTAGTCCTTCGATTTCTCGTAAACAATCTTATTTTTGGAAATCCATTTTAAAATGTAGTGAGATTTTTAACTTAAGAGTTAATATTATTGTTCACTCTGGTAATAATACATCATTTTGGCATGATAGTTGGATTTCAGGTACTCCTCTTAGGAATGAGTTCAAAGATTTGTATGATATTTGCAACTTTAAATATGCATTTATATCTGATGTTTTTAATTATGAAAATGATCCTCCTTGGATTTTCAGTTTTAACAGAATTTTAGTAGGTTCAACCCTTAGACAGCTTAATTTGCTTTATGCTAGATTAAATCTTTATAATATTGACAATGAGAACGATTATATTAGTTGGGAGTGGGATAAGAGCAAGAAATATTCTACAAATTCCTTTTACAAATTTATTAACTTTTCGGGTGCAACTGATAGTTGTTATAAATTTATATGGAAGACTAACGCTCCTACAAAATTTAAAATTCACATGTGGCTTATTATTCATGGAAAATTAAATACAATAGAATTTTTAAAAAGAAAAAATATTCACGTTGATAATAAATGTTATTTTTGTAATACTCATTTTGAAGATATTAATCATATTTACTATGAATGCATGGGTACTCATTTTATTCTTATGGATACCCTTAATATTTTTGAGTATAAAATTAGTTCTAGAGTTACCTTTTGTTTTTTCTATTGGAATACTTTTAGATTTAAGTTTAATAAGGATAATAGATACTTGCTTGATACTCTTTTCACTATATCTAGTTGGTATATTTAGTTTGAGAGAAATCAATTTTTTTTTAATAATAACTATATTCACTGTAACAATTTGATTTTTTTTTTAATGTCATCTTTTTGCTCAAATTGGGTCTCAAATCCTAATTATAAATTAGCCAAAAATATTTGTTTTAAGGAATATCTTAGCAAGGTTAGTAATAATATTAATATTTTCAAACATAACATTAATAATTTTGACTTTAATAATAATTATATTAATGCCTTTTCTAATTTAAATGATGTTTGCATGATGCATACTGATTTTCTTCCTATCATAGGTCCTTAAAGTTATTTCTAGTAATGATTAGTTTTTTACTCGTTTACCTTTTTCTGTTTGGTTCATATTTCCTTTACTTTTTAGTATTGGTAGTTTTTTGTACTAGTTTATATTTGCTTTATTTTTCTCGTTACATTTTTCTCGCATATATGTATATAAATTCTATTTATATACATATATGTGTTTCATAATAATTATTTTTCCTAGTTTTGTTTCAGGTTTGGATTAGGTAGATTGCTAGTTTATCTTTTCAGGTTTGTAGGATTGCTAGCATCTTTATATTGGTGTGCATGATAGCTATTCCCACGAGTTCTGATGGCATTCGGCATTTCTTTCAGTTATTCCGTGTCTTCAGAATTCATAGAGTTTCTATTTTGATGTGTTGGCTTTCAGATTCTCTGGATTTTGTTGATTCTTTAGTTTTCTAGGCACCTCCAACACCTTATTATCCGGCGGTGGCCTTGCCGGAGCTCGGTATTAGGGTGTAATGGATGGTGGCTTTACCGGAGCTCATTATAGGGGTACCTTATACTCTATTTGTTTCTGGTACATGGACTTGTCACCTGCCAGGCATGTTGGCAGCACCATTTTATGTGTTTTATATATAGCGTCATGTGTGCTCTCCTCTTTTATTAGAGGATCACACATTTCTCTCAAAAAAAGGAATAATGATTTTAAAGTATATATATAAAGATTTTAATTTGATATGTATGTTAAATTTAGTATTGATTTTCAAATATATACATACATATTTTATTTTGAAATGTGTTTTTAAATAGAATATTGATTTTTGAAAAAGGATTATATATATATATTATATTTTCATCAAATCTAAGTTCGTCCACCTTGCTTTACTTGTTTCCATTGTTGTCTGAAGATTTTTCTACAACACTAGCTTGTCCGTGCGTATCCATGTCATTGTTTCCACGCTCATTGTTCTCAAGCCTCAAAAGGTGAGAAATCACTCACGATTAACATATTTATATTTAGTAAATTTAATTCACATGAAATGAAGATTGAAATTTGTTGTTGAAATTGAATTATTAGTTATTTATTATTAAATATGATATGCCATTATCTACAATTGTTTACCTATGACATATGACACCATAACCTGGTGTATATATATTATATTTAAATTGTTAATGATCACATATGCCTATTATTGATATGTATGTCATTTTATATTATTATTATATTGTTCTCACAGCGCAAGTTCCGTGTTAGTTTAAGAATCCCTATGGGTTGAAATGATACATACACAAATGATCTTATAGATTAGGGGAAAATCGTTATGGGTCGAAATGATATATTCAAGCGATTTTCATTGGTTTTGAATTTTGAAATTGCGGGTTAAAATGATATATACCTATAAATATTAAATTTAAATTATGGATTGAATTGATAAATATTCGCATCACTTGATCATAGGTAGAAAACTATATGCAAACACCGTTGGTTTATTTTTAAATGATTTTCAAAATTTTGAAAGGAAGATATATGGGTTTTGATAAATATTGATTTTAAATTATAATATAAATATTTATTTCAATATATGTGTAAAAGTTATATTTTTAAAACTTTATGTTTTGTAAATTTTATAAGTTAAGTTTTAAAATAAAATTTTACTTATAACTTTATTATTTTTAAATATATAAAATAAGATTTGAAATAGATTTAATCATAATAAGATTTAATTTAATAATAATTAATATAATAAAATTTCTTAAGAATTTAATTTAACTAATAATATATATAATTTGTTAAGTATTTGTTAAAAAATATATTCTTATTTTAAAATAGTTTTTTGTAATAACTTTAAGTAAATGGAAGTTGGGAAGATAAATAAAATAAGAACTGATTGTAATTTAATTTGTTTAGAATTGAATTTAAATAAGGATCGATTTATAATTTAATTTGTGAAGAATTGAATTTAATAAAGAATAGATTTACAATTAAATTTGTTTAGAATTGAATTTAAATCAGGTTTGATTTGAACTTGTTTATTCAAAATTTTGAAAGATATGTTTTATAACTTGATTTGATAAAAGTGATTAGGTGCATGTTTTAGAATTAAATGCAATTAAAGTTATATATTTAATTATTCATTTTATTTGAATTGTAATTTGAGATTTAATTTAAATGTTATTAAAAATGATTAACTGAGTATTTTCAAATTTAAATAAAATTAAAGTTGAATTTTGAAATATAAATGAAACTTATCAAATTGATTGTTTTAAAGGTTTGAATATTCATATCGAAACCTATTGATATCGAAATGGTTTAATTTGTAGTTCAAATCTGTTTTTGAAATCAACATAAATTAAAAATGGTTTTATTGGGAATTCGAATTGAATTGTAATTGATGAACTGAGATGTAACATCCCGTATTTTTAAGCCATTGAATTTGAACATTTAATTCGTTTTAAATGTTTATTGTGGATTCTTAATTGATTTTGAAATGAATGAATTTGGGTTCAATCAATGAAATAAGCTATAATTTTTAATTTTAGTAATTCTGGTTGAATTTGAATAATGGGAAAATAATAATTTAAATATTCGAAATTGAAATAAAAGAAAATTTGGATGTGAATAGTGATAAAAATGGTTTTAAAAATTTATTTTGAGTTATTTGAGTGTAAATAGCGTGGTGCGAATTTTAGAAGAATTTTAAAGTTGATAAATTAATATTTGAAATTTTATATTAATTTAAAAATGAATTTAATATTATTAAAATGCAATTATCCGATTTTAGTCCGAAATGAGCCAGAATGATTTTTAATGTGATTATATACTTTATATGATTTATTATAAAGTTATTAAAAATTTTAAAGGTGAAATTTTTCGTGCTTTCGTTAATTTTGAGAAATCGCTCGATTTAATCGACGAGTAAAATAGCCTTCCGGGGCACAGTCTCGGAATTCGATGAAACCAGTTTCATTGGATCCGTAATAGTTAGTTATTATACGATTTTAATTTTCGTAGCAATCGGAGTTGTCGTTTGACCGTGGCGGCTCGAAACGCATAGAAATTGTTTTAATCGATTTAATTTTTAAATTGATCGTTAAATTCCGTAACTCGCACGTACGGTCGAATTAGCTTACGAAACCTGTTCAATTGTGTCCGGAACGCGGAAAAACCTTAGGAATGTCTGGCGGCATGTCGGATTTGGAGTTCGTTTGAGAACGTTCGTTAAAATTGAATTTAATATTAATTTAATAGGTATATACGTATATATATGTTTAAGCTAACAAAACCCTAGTTCTCTTAGCCGGCCGTCACTTAAAAATTTAATGGCCGAAAAACGTCTACCTTCTCCTCAAATTTTCAATCAATCCACACATTGATTTTGAATTCTTTCAACTGGGACAACGGAGGGCTCGACGAACTCTTGAAATCCAACGGTTGAATTTGAGCGTAGCGGAGCGTGGTGGCCATGATGGTGACCGATAAGGGGGCCATGTTTTCACGTTTTCCTGGGGCTCGAGACGACCGAGCTTGGCCGTATTCTGGGTGGAGGTGGAGATGATATATGGCGATGCGATGGAAGCGTTTGATTGGTGTAGCGGCGATCGTTGGTAGTGGAGTTCAAAACCCTAAATGGCGGTGTTGGGTTTCGTTACCTGTGTCTTTCGCGTGAGAGGAAGAGGCTGACGGCCTTGATTTTGCTTCTGGAAGCAACGGCCGTGATTTGGTATTTTTGTTAAAAAAAATAATAATAAAAGAAATTGGTTTTAAATTTAGTTCAAGCTTTAAAAATCCGTAACTTACTCATACGTTACCAGATTGGAACGAAATTTACGGCGCCGGAATCGCAGAAGCATGTACTACGCGGTGGTGCAGTTTGGGAATCATTCTGGGCAAGTAGAAATTTGAGTTAAATCGAACGTCGTTCGGTTTAATTTAAATTTCGAACGCTCGCCGAAACTCAAGGTGAGTTACTCTCACTCACATCTGGATGTTGGCTGATTTAAATAGTTAATATTTAAATATCTGTGTGATTGGTTGGATATAACTGTGGTTATCAGTCTAGATTGATATTTATATATGTGATGTGCTAATATTTGTGGATGCAGGGAAAACAGGTTGGAGGGATCCAACTGGATTCCTCATAATGTAGCAATTATTTTTATAATTGATAATGATGCATGTTTATATATTGCGATTGATAAATTTGGAATTAAATTGTATTGTGATGGGGTTGGATAAACTATAAACTCAGAATGTTAATTATAAAGAAGATAAATTGGGTTTTAAAAAAAAGAAATAAAAGAAATTGATAAATAAAGAATTTAAGGGAATAAAATTTGGAATCTAGGTTGAGTAAAGAATGAAAATTTGTAAAGTTGGAAATAAAAATAAGTGGAACATTTATTAGTTCATAAATGTGAAAGTATGGATTTCTGGTGATAATTTCAATAAGAAATTATAAATTGTTAAAAATAACAATGGGGTTATTTTGATAATAATGTTCCCTGGAATTAAATATGATTTCAAAAGAAACCATTCAAATTAAATTAGCAATAAATTGCAAATTAGAATGTTGCAGAAATATTATTTAAAACCATTGAAAATTTAAGGAGGTATTTAGTTAAGCAATTTCTTAAGTATGATTTCATTTAAATAAATTTACGATAGTTTATTTAAAAAGACCTTTACCCTTATACTTTGGAAGTGAATTTCCGGGAATGGAAATGTGGTTAAGCTTCGTAAGAAGTTATTTTAAACCTGGGGAGGAAATTTATGTTATTAAACATAAATCTGAATTGAAATATAATCAACAAAATTTATAAAATGGATTTTCTGGGTTGTTTTAGTGGGAATGAGTTTCCCTGGGAAAAACCAAATTCGAGTTTTAAACAGATTTTATTAATAGAAAGTTTAAATATTCAAACTTGTTTAAAAGAGTGTTTTGGAAATTATTATTTTAAGGTAATTATTGATAAATTAGCAATAGTAAATTTTTATGAATACCTTACTAATTATTTTTACAAATAGATTTATTTAAAGGCTAGTTTTGAACAAAGTTATTTGAAATTGTTATTTATCCTTTGAAAACTCTACTTTTAAATTTAGTTAACTAAACTTTTATGTAAAATCAAGTTTAGATCTTAATAAATAGTTTACTTCACTTATTTTAAATTTATATTTTTGAGTAAGTAACTAGAAGTTAATTTAGGTATTTTAAAAGTATATTTCAGTACTAAATGTTTTACCTGTTTTAAATTTAAATGTTTTTGAACTTGGTTATCTCCAATGGGAATATATGGTAAAGGATTTACTTTGTAAAGGAAGAACTTTGGGAAATTGTTTTCAAAGAGTTTTGAAAATTTGGAAATATATCTTTTAAAGATATTTGAGGCAAATAAATAATGTGGGAATTATTTATTGTGTGATGGATGTTTGTGAATAATATAATTGATAGTTAAATCACCAACTATCAATATTGGACAAATGCGTTGATCGTTTCGAAGAGACCGGGATCGAGATTTATTTCTCGAAAACCACTTCGATCCGGTTTGTACGTTTCGTGCGAAAAACGTGTTCGGAGTCGAAGATGGAGCAGTGAAGTGCAAGGGCTAGTCGCTACTAATCCTGAGGATATTTCCAAAATGAATGTAGTAGGAGTAGTGCCTTTGGTTCCGTTCGAACCCAGGACGGACTTGTATGGACGAATGCTTTCGGAACATCGTCAGGAGGGCGATGGGCATTCTAAGAGAAACTTTCTAAAAGGTAACGCTTAGCCTCAAGCCTCATCAAATGGGAATGACTGAAAATCAGGGGATATGCAGCAAGGCTTCGTGGGTAGCCCCCACTGGAGAGTAAGGTCATCCCTGTCTAGATGTCCCTTTTTATTTTGGCTTAGTGGTGCGGTTGCTGATCCCAACCACGGGGTGATCTTATTCGGAACTGTCCAGTAAGGAATGGGTCCGGCCTTGTGTTGCAGGGGATCGGGAGTGGTCCTCGGTACGGTGATCTAGGCCCCGTACTGTGACAGGTGGTACCCCAGTGCCTAGTCATTGTTGGAAATCCATTCTCCCTACGAGCCTTGTACGAGTTTTGTTTGTATTACCCACTTTTGTGCCTAGTAGCTGGAATTTAATAGATGTAACAATTTCGGCTATTTTATAAGTATTTGTAAATAGACCTTATTATAATTTCAGAGGATTTCTATAAAAAGTGTTTTAGCTATCGTAAGGTAAAAACCCGACATGTTTATTTGTGGCGTGGTCTTACGAGATGCTTTTGTTTTCAAAGGATTTTTGAAACTTTAATAATCAATTTGGGTGCATTATAATCAGCTGGTATTCTAGACTGACTCGGGTGTTATTTCATTATAATGCTCGGGTCAGACCGAGTATTATTTGTTCAGGACAGGATGCTATGGAGCAGGAGAGGAGCAAGAGTCCGACACGTATTACATGTATTTATATATATATATTCCGTTGCTATGATTGTATGGATTTGTCTGATTGATGATGTTGATGTATGAGATACTCTGATGATGTGATGTATAAAATTGGTATAAATTTCATTTTGTTTAAAGTTCTATATTTACTATTATATTTCATTCCGCTGCGACTGTGAGATTCTGATATTGTTTAGCTTCTTCTTCCTCCATCTCTTCTTCTTTAACCTTAATGGTTCGTATTTCTGTACCACTTGAGTCAACAGAGGTAGAATAGTGTCGATCCAAGGGGTACGGATTTGTGGGCTGTCACATGAGAATTATTTAAAATGAATTTGGAACTAAAGTTGGTTTGAACCAATTGTGGAATTCTATTTTGATATAAGCTCTTTTAATATAGACTATTTTCAATACAAAACTATTTTATCTATAACCAATCTTAAATATAACTATTTTGATATGTATAAAAACTACTTTTAAATATTCAAATTGTTTTAGCGGGAACTATTATGATTTAGATATAATCGATTTAAATTGCAAATATTTAATAAGATAGTTTAAACTATTTTGTAATTATGATTTCGAAAAGTGAATATGATTTCGAAAGTGGTAAGATTTTGAAAAGAATATGATATTTTGATATGAAATGAACTATTTGAAATATAAAATAACCATGGTGTGAAATAAGCGTTTGGTTGTTTAAGTGACTGGGATCAGATGTTGTCATATTCTCTGTCAATGCCAAAAACCACTTTAACAACTGTGCACGTGGTGGATATTCTAGAACGAAGTAGGATGATTGGCGAATGATTATATATGACGTATTAACGCAGCCCTAACTCCTGTGAGTCTGTTTGATGTGGCTAAAACAGAAGCTATACCGGGTCAAGTGAGGTCACACCTCTGATCGGACACATTTATTCCATACCATTCGATTACTTTGTGATTTGATTGGGTGCATATTTGATTTAGGAGTGTGTCTCGAGGTGGGCGATAGTAGCTGCTATGCATTATCACCAGTCCAAGAGTGCTAAGCGGTAGAATTCTACCTTAGGCATTGCCTCGCATGCCTTGTCACATGCGTTATCGCGCCCTTTATGAGTTTATTTTGTACTGTACCTATGGAGTGCCCCCTGAGTATCCCATCAGTATGATGGGGCTTACAGTATCTGTATAGAATTCGAAAATATATAAAAATATGTTAAGGGGGATATGAGTAAGTCCTTAATGCTATTTTAATAATTTAGTTTACTATAGACATTATCTATGTTCCGTATTATACTATGTATGTAGATAGTTCCACGGATCCTTAGAAGATGGGAATCTCAAGCATCCGTTAAGTTATTTTGTATTTCCCTTGATGTTTCACTTGAGTTGATTTACTGGTATAAGAATGTTAATCCCGACCCGAGTGTTTTTTGTTTTACTTTACGCTCAGGTCAAACTAAGTGGCACAGCATTGGACGCATCTTTGGAGTTTGGAGCTTTGCTTGAAGATCTATCTCTTATCTATTCAGCTTTGTAGTTATCTTAGTTATTTCCAATTGTTTATTTTCAGGATTATCTGTTGCTTTATATTTGAGACTACTCTGTATTTGAGATTTTCTGTTGTATTTGTTCAAACTCTGATGTTGTAGCAGCTTCATGAACTATTATTTATTGTTTCCGCTGCATATTATTTTATTACTCTGTTTCTGTGATTCTACAATTGATTTATTTACTATATATGCTAAGTTTGTTCAAATATAAATTAATTATTTATTGTTTTGAGCAATTCAAGTCCAACATGAGTGAATGATTGTCGATTTGAATGGTTCGAAATGCTAGGTCATTACAGTTGGTATCAGAGCCAGATTTAGGAAAAACTTAGCATATGGAGTAAAAAAATTACATAATCATCTTCGTTCAAGCTTGAAATTTCTTCATTAGGACCCTTCTGGATTAGGATTTCTCTCGAATTTCAAAACTTCCCTTTATTTCGAAATTCGTTCCCGTCTTATCTTATTCGTGTTCTTTTGATACCGGAGCATTCCATAGCTTCATCCATGTTCATCTCTGCAATAAATCTGAGCACATCTTTCAATCTCAATTGGCAACTTCATCCTTGTGTGTGACTAATCCCAGTGGCAGTCTTGCCAACCTTATTATGATTTATAAAGGGATGAAACTCCTTTACAACAGGCGTCGATTCACCGAAGATTTCTATGTCCTTGGTTTTGATGTTTTTTATTTCTTGTAAGCTCAAACCGTTCTTTAGAAGAATTTTCGGATGATTCTCTTATGATCGAATATTGATTGTCTCAGGATTATGCAGGCAATTTAATCTTTTTGCTTGATTCTCAGCCTAGTGATCTTGACTTCCCTGATGGGAAGGGACTATCCTGATGTTTTGGTGAAGTCACTTCTCTTCCTCCCAAACAGGAAATTGAATTATGCATTGATCTTATGTATGGAGCTCGACCTGTTGTCCTATCTCCCAAACGAATGGTTTTATGAATGGTTAGTCGTCCCTTTTGGATTAACCAATACTCCAGCCTTCTTTGTCGATCTCATGAGTCACGTTTTCCCATAACGTTCTCAACAAATTTGTCCCCATTTTCATTGATGATACTCTTGTCTTTTCTTAATCCTGGTTGACCTGGTTAAGGTCGCCCCAGTTAATATAAGTCTATCCATCTTTTCTATTTCGTAATATAATTATCTTATCTTCCTTTCGAGTCTATCTTCTTAGTAAGAATTCTCTTTTATTAAGGTCCCTCTAAATTTGAATCTCTATCCTCGTTTAAAATTCATTCCTGAATCATCAAGTGAGGGAGTTTATCTGTAACTGATATAAAATTATTTTATATTGTGTTGTTTGAGTTTTTTAAATTGGTTTGGGGTTTTGATCGATTCATCTGGCCAATGCTACCGATAGGAATTCCAAAACACCTACGCAGAGAAAACTTACACAATATTATTGATAAATGGAATAATTTTATGTATGATTATGTTATATGTATATAAGTATAATTTTGTAAAACTAGATAGTTAAATAAAATGAGTTGTTAGAAATGATAATACTAGATTATCATTTACTGTTTTGTCAACCACTAACTACGGTTGTATGTTTTAAGAAGTTGAATTTCATAAACATGGTTCATAAGTTTGATTTGTAAATGAAATGGATCTAAATTAAGAATTTGAGAAATAAATTTTCGATGCTTTCAAAATTTTGGTTTTCAAAGTTTTGAAATTATATTATTTGAAAGTATTTTCAAATGAAAATTTGTTCCAAAAGAATTTTAAGGGAAGCAAGTCAGCACTCTCTTCTTTCGTTGCTGGAAAAAAATTTGGTGATGACTGCAGCATCTTCGACATTTATTTTTGAGTCTCGAAGTAGATAGACCATTTAATAGATTAGCTACACTTTTGTTTAGGAAAATGGATTTTATTTGAATATTCTTGTGTATGATTTGATATATAAAATCTATATTTATGTGTGTGTGTGTGTGTATCAACATGCTTTGAAGAGAAACCAAAAATTTAATTCTTAAATTTGATGACAAGTGATGGTTTTAAATTATTGAAATAAAGCCAAATTTCTGAATAATTGGAATGTCTAAAATAAGAAATGAAATTTTAAACAACTTGAAACAATTGAGTTAAGATAAAATTAATTTGTATAAAATTCAATTTCATTCTAAAACATATACATAACTTACCTGAATTATTCAATGAGTTAGAATGTTTATGTGAATGTAACTGAAAGTTATACAAGAGAACTTAAGTAATAAAATGTTCACACTAAATTTTTTTCTTAACCAAAATGTTATAAATAAATGGAAATTTTTATAGTGTTCAATTACACTTAGAAATATTTATAAAACTTATCAAAAAAAAGAGTTAGAATGTAACGAAGACTTATAATTGAATAGAATACAATAAAAATATAAGTAATAAGATAATTAAAAATGTAACTTCGTTAAAGGAATTTATATAAAAAAATTGAGTGGTTATAATAAATATTTAACACTTAAATTATGCTAAGTGAAATAAATGAAGAATACTATTTAAGTAAATAAATATGAACAAAGAATGGTTGAAATTGAATTTTTAAGTGGAATCAACTTAAGTGAAGTCAAATGGATTTGATAAAAAAATAAAAAAAAATAAAAATTATTTTGAAAGAGAATTTTGTAACAAATGTTGGTAAATTAAAAGCAAATCAATTAAACGAAAACACCTTGAATTGATATCAACCAAATGTGAATATATTGAATATTTATTAATGGATTGAAACCCAATTTATTTAATATTAATCAATTTAAAACTAATGAAAAATATATGGTTTTGAATTGATTGTTGTGCCTGATGATATGTATTTCGAATCTATATTTCCTCTCTTTTTTTTCTATTCATATGTATTTTGAATCTATATTTCCTCTCTGTTGTTTCTATTCTCCTACCCCGTTCCTTTTTCGAGGACGAAAGTTTTAAGTGGGAGAGAGTGCAACGACCCGTAAATTTTAACGATTTTTATAAAATAATTTTTCGTGAAAAAATAAACAATAAATTTTGAAATGAAAATTTGATATTTGGAGTACATCTATTTAAACATAGCAAATGGTAAATTTTTATCGAAAAATATGAAAGTTAGTTCTATTATGTAATTTTCAATTTTAATTTAAAATTGGCTAAATTTGGTGGTAATAAAATATTTTCAAAATCCGAATATATTTTTTATATAAGAATTTTTTAATCATTTTCTAAGTGAGATGTCATATTTCGTTTCGCCAAATTTGGACTGCTATAGCACCGTTTATCTTATTCTCGATTGCAGCGAATATCGACTTTTGATAGGATGATCGTATCCTCCATATCTGTGTACTATTCTATTCTTATTGACGTGTTGATCTTCGAAGTATATTCATTATGGCGTTTTGACGGCCGATACGCGGTGAAAAAGACGTAACGGTTTGTCGTAGCGGTTCTATATTTGACCCATTTTGTTTCATGTCCTTTCAATTTCTCATCCATATACTATCAAAAGCCATTTCCTTTATTAATCTCTGAAACCAACACTCATCCTTTGATATCCCTTGGATTTTGATATTTATATTGCGTGCATCCTTTCATCATTCTTCTTCTTGCTCGTGATCTTCCTGCTCATTTTTACTTTTACCCGCAACAAACAACTTGCTCGTCTCTCCTCTCTCCAGGTAGCTCTGTTTCCTTTGAGAAACTTTTATATAAATTTAAGTTTGCTTTGAGACATTTTATAGTAATTTTATAGTATAAGTTTTATTCTTTTTTTCGGTTGCTTTCATTTGTCTCTAGAGGAACCCATGCATGCTCGTGCCATCCAATGTTTTGCTCGCAGCAACCAAGCCTGCCCTTCTTGTCTCGAACCCATCCAAAATCCAAAGCACCGCCTGTGCCTCTACGCATGAACACAACCCCATGCATTGACCCACCCTCCAACGCCAGCCACAGCCTCCCACCACCTGAAACCCGCCATCGACACTCCCTCTGGCCCTACAACCAAACACAGTGCTCCAACCCACTACCCCTAACTCTAGCCATCCATCAGCTAAAGTGTGCAGACGTCACCACGCCTAGGGCTCCACCATCCGCCTCTTTCATTCATCCACTCCTACAGCAACTCACCGAAGTTTTCCCTTCCTCTATGGCCTTGCCTACTAGTGACGACCCAGATTTCAGACGCTCGAAAATCGACATCCATACTTAATCCGTATTCGAATGCCGTAGATTCAAACGTTGAAATTCGATTCGCCGGAGCTTATAACAACATTAGGTGATAACAACACAGTGGAAATAGAAAGAATAATTTTATTGATACATCACAATTGATACAATAATGAAACAATATGAAGTGATCAACAATATCAGAGATAGATACAATAGCGGAAAAAAACACAGCAGCAACAGCAGCGAAAAACAACATCTTCAATGCCAAAGCTCCAAACCAAAAACTCTAACCACCATCATGCTGAAATTAAGAAAACACGGTGCACAATGCGATCGCCAAACTAAAGACTTCAAAGATTGCTAAAAGCTACATCTACTAGCTCTGTCCGTGTGGAAAATTGTGGGCACTCAGAGTTTAGAAAGGGAACAATAAACTCCAGGTCAGTTATGCGACTAGTATGAGCAAACAAAGACGGTTTATTCTGAACAAAAAGAAATAAAAAATTTGCTATGCTTTTTGGAAAATTAAACTACCATAAGCCCTCCCGCCACAAACACAATGCAATCTCACGCTTGGAGAAGATTTCTCCTTATGATAGTCAAACATGCTTGATACGTGGAAATCCTTTTGATATTATTATTAGTGCATAGTGCAGAAAACATTTCGAAAGTATAATATTAATCTTGGCCAGCATACTACCATTATAGTATACCTACTATAGCTACCATGTTTAATGGCAGGTTACCACCACGCTACATGGCAAGTTATACAACTAAACCGTACAGGGCTTGTATTGTTTTGTTTGGATTTCCAACAAATGGCCAGGTTAAAGAACTTCCTTTATCCGAATGGGTATGCCTCTGGAGGGATGCCCCGAGAACCTAACCAGATCTCTGCCAACACAAGGCCGAGTTACTTCTGTAACTAGGTAACCACTGACACGAGTATGCTATCCCCTGGTCGTCACTGACCTTTATCCCAGGATTCACCAACAAATTCCAACAACTACATAAGTTAAATATATGGGCTCCTTACCACGATACTACTTTTTATCCAGAAGGAAATGCAAATGCCCTAAAGGGGTCGACCTCGTAACCTTGCCGCATCCTTCCTGTTTCGACCATTTTCGAGGTGTGAAGTTTGATGAAGTCTCGTCCCACAAAGCTACGCTTTTCACAAAAGCCATGCTTCGATCAACCAATGATCAACACTTAGCATGCCACATTAACAAATTGGGAACATATCACTAGTAACCATCAACTACATAACCTCTGAGCTCGTACGTCTCAGAGAATGGTGTTAAGCTAGGAGAATAAATTCTCCGCCACCAAACATAAATGTATTTGATAGAAACCAGCTTTACATCTCAAAGTGTAACGTCAGACATACATCCATACAAGCCCATCCTGGGTCTGAATGGAACCAAAGGCGCTTCAAAAGAAGTCCTTGCAAATTCGGATATACCCAATCACGTCCGGACTCCCCATCACATAGGGAAATCTCTATACCGAGGTCATTCGGTGCAGAGACAATCGACATGAAATCCTTTCGCTTTCGAAAATACCCGGTCTTCAACCACCGTCTTCAAATGCAATCCATTTCGTCGTATCATTTATTCGGAATGGCTTTTATGACATAAAGTCCTCTCCCGGATAAACCAAATAATGAGCACTTATTTTAAAACCATATGGATATATTGGGATCTTAGTTAAGTCACAACTTTTAGCCCAAAACTGTTTCTTTTGAATGGTTTAAACAAATTCCCATTTCAATCTTTTAAAACAAAAGATTCACCCTTTAAGATCCTTTTCAATTTGAAACAATGTTCACCAAAACTTTAACAAAGATTAATTCATAGTTTTTCAAAACTATTTCCATTTTGATTCACCCATAACTTGTAATCCTTTCAACAAAAACTAAAAATCCTTTATATATATATATATATATATATATATATATATATATATGAAAGCTATTATCATTAAAAACCAATGTTTTTTGTTTTGGGAAAATCTGATTAAATATGCTCAAGTTATAGCCTTTTAAAGTAAAATCAGAAAATCAGCGAACTATCGTATCCTCGGCAAGTTTTATTTGGGTTAAATTTAAATTCCCTAAATAATTCATTCAAAATACTTTAAAAATGGTTCAAAATCCATATATATATACAATTTATAACCTGTATAACCCTTTAAACCATAGTTTTCAAATATATATGTATATAGAATTCAACTTCAAAATCTTGAATTCAAATTCAATTTAAATTATTTTAATTTCAAAAATTAAATAAGCCATTCAAAATAATTTTAACTTCAAAACTCCTTTCATATTAAACCCAATTTCACTTCCAAACCATTTTGGATTCAAAATTCAACTTTGAAATTCTTTTACCATTTTAAATAAAATAATATCAGATTCTAAAACCCATGACTTAACCAATTTCTCGTGAAATCCATATTTGTGTGTGTTGTGTAGTCCAGGGGTTTTGCACACAACAATAAAATATCACAACCATCATCAGTTTAAGCACAACAATATCGATAAGCAGTATAATCCTATAACGCTTGTCTTTCATTCACAGACAATAGGTAAATTCATCATAGATAAATAAATCACAGTTCATAGCTCAATCCACACAATTCATATCACAGAACATCACATATCAGAGTTATCAAACAATTCAAGACATTTAATAGAATTCAATCATCCGTAAACAAGATAAATCAATCACACGATTATAATTAATTTAATTAACTCAAATAGGTTAATTACGTATGAAATAATCACCTAACTTTGATTAATTAACATTAATTACAAAACATTTAATTAATTATCCATTAATCCTTTAATATAAATTAATTCCTTTAATTATTAATTAATCGACCTTAATAAATAAACAAATCAACCTTTAATCATTAAATAATTAGCCTTTAATTATTTAATTAGTCTTTAATTAATTATCCTCAATTAATTACATTAATTATCCCTTAATTAATTACAATAACAAATTAACCCTTAATTAATTATCATATAATTGATTAATTATCCTTAATTAATTTAACGACCCGACTTTCTATCCCCAGGAAGACGCATCGCTAATGAAAAAAGAAAGGGATAGAAGAAGAAAAGAAAGAGAAAGAAGACACAAACAACATCAGATAACTCGCAGCAGAACAAATGAAATATAATATATCACATAAAATATTACATAGTATCATATTACATCAGAGTATACACTTATACAACACATATTAGACAGTTATAAATATCTGTCTAACTATATAACTCACAATATACTAGAAACAGATACCAAACAAACACAGCGGAACCATAATATATCTACACGTGGAAGCCTCCTGCTCGTATCTCCTCCAGAATTCGTCAAGCAAACCTGAATCATTTGACTACTCATACATAATATGAGTACCCAAGAGTTTAATAAAACAGAAAATAAACACTCCGGCCAGACAGGGGTCTGGTGTGAGTAAACGGGTTAAAATTGCTTAACTTTAGGAAAACCTTTGAAAGAAAAAGGTATCATGTAAGACTTCCCACACATAAACATGGAAAAAAAATTACCTTACGCTAACCAAACATTTGATAGGAAATCCAGTGATATTATAATAGTGTCTAGGGTTTTCAAGTAAATATGAAATAGCCGAAATTGTTACATTCATTAAATTCCAGCTACTAGCCACAAAAGTGGGTAATATAATCAAAATCGTAGGGTCTCGTATGAAGAATGGGTTTCCATCAATGGCAGGGCTACTGAGGTACCGCCCGTCATAGTACGTGGCCTAGATCAACGTACCGAGGGGCCACCCTAACTCCCCTGCAACACAAGGCCGAAACCATCCCTTACTGGATAGTCCCGAACAAGACCACACCGTAGTTGGCGCGACCAAGCACACACTAAGCCAAAATAGAAAGGGACCTCTAGACAGGGGTAAATCTCACTCTCAAGTGGGAGCTACCCACAAAGCCTTGCTGCACCTCCCCTCTTTTAGCCATTCCCGGGTTGATGAGGCTGCGATTACCTTTATTGAACACATCTATCTTAGAATGCTCATCGTCCACCTGACGATGTTCTGAAAGCATTCAATCCATACAAGTTCGTTCCGGGTTCGAACGAAACCGAAGGCACTATCTCGTTGCACTCATTTTGGAATCACCCTCAGAGTCAATGACCGTAGCCCTTGCACTCTAAATCACCATCTCGAACCTATAAGTACTATTCCGTCAAACTCATTACGGAATCACCCAGAGAGTTATACTGACGTATAGTTCTTACACCTCGAGTCTTCACTTGCTCCACTTGGATTCACGACCTAACGTTTAATTGGAATCGATGTGGTTTTCGGATTATCCAAATATGAAACTCGATCCCGGTCTCATCGAAACCAAACGCCATTTTAATGTCTAAGTTGTACTTAAGGGTTTTAACAATTAAAACTTATATACATGATGATATAAACAGATAGATGAATCACATTATCACAAAGATAATTCATATCAAACATTCATCTCACAAAGCAGCATATCACATATCATAGATATCCAAATCATCCAGTATCAACCAACACCCAATATCAATCACCTAATATTGATCATCCAATATCAATCAATCAACCAATATCAATTAATCAACCAAAGCAGAATTGATTAATTCTTAATCAATTGGATTGCCATAATCCTTTTTCATTAATTATTATTCCAAATAAATTAATCATCTCTAATAATCTTCCCAAATTAATCTTCCTTGATTAGTTATACTTTAATTACATTCAAGTAATCAACCTTAACCATATTCAGTAATTAACCTTTAATTACTATCATTAATTACAATAATTAATGATCATACATTTTTTCCATTTATTAATTAACTATAATTAATTACATTAAACCTTAATTAATTACAATGAATTAATCACACATTAATTAATTACTTATATTAATCAATCTTGATTAATTAACAATTGATCCTTATTAATTAATAATAATTAACTTGTAATTAATCATTTCATTAATCATAAATAGTAATTAACAATTTGTAATTACTTATCTTAATTAATTAACTTCTTAATTAATTATATAAACCTTTGATTAATTAATATAATTAATTAATCTTTAATTACTTCATTAAGTAATCACTTGATCAATTAAATTAATAAATAATCCTTAATTAATTACTTTATTAATTAATTACATTTTTAAATTAACTACACTTAGTAATTAATCTTAAATTAATCACATTTATTAATTAATTAATCACATTAATTAATTAACTAAATTAATTAAGTAATTAACTCTTAATTACTTAACAAGTAATTATCTTCTAATTACTATCATTAATCAATCTTGATTTCTCTCTTAATTAATTACCTAACAAGTAATTAATATCATCGTTAAATAATTCTTAATACTTTAATTAATTAATTACTCCATAACTAATTAACTTTAAACAATTATATTAATCAACCCCTTTATTAATATCATCAAGTGATTAACCAATAATCACTTCCATTAAATTACTTCCATGAGTAATTTCTCTAATTACTACCATAAGTAATTATCATTCTTAATTACATTCAAAAAATTAACCATTAATTATTTCATAATTAATTACACTAAATTAATTTATAATTAAGTGATTATTTAAAATTAAATAAACAATTAACTAATTATTTAAAATTAATTTGAACAATTAATTAATTAACTTCTTATATTAAACAATCCTTAATTAAGAAAACATTATTATTAATTAAACTCACTTATTAACAAATCATATTAATTATTCTTATATTCAAACAAAGATAAATTATCCTTATTTATCTCATAAATAAATTATTTGAATTTTATCAGATTTTAATAACTTAAACAAATTATTCTATTTGGTTTTCAAAATCATAACCATAACCTTATTTGAAAATAAAACATTTAGAAATTAATTTAAAATTTTAAAATACATTAAACATCTAATTTAAACTTATACAATTTCAATATAAATTTGAAAACTTTAGTTATTAAACATTACTTAAAATTTACTTTAAAACTTTGAAACCTTAAATTCAAGAACACTTCTTTTAAATTGAGTTTCAAAATTTAATTAAGATAATCACTTACTAAAGAAATCATCTTAAACATTTAAATTTGGAATTTAAATTCAATTTACATTTTTAAATGTTTGATTAACTTTTATTTTCAAAGAACAAGCTTTCTTGTTAGTTTACTGAATTTATTTAAAATAGTAAGTTAAACTTGTAAACTTATCTCCCTTTATAAACTTGTTTTATATTTTAATACTTAACCTATATTTATCACAAACTATAGGTTAATTAGCAACTTACCACCACACAGACCAACCCAAAAGAAAAACACGCAACCCAAAAATCCGAGTCGAACACAGTAACATCACGAGTTTCCCCGAAGCAAACCCACGCCCCAACATCTTCGAGTCGTCACCCAGCATAACGCGAGAACCCACCCAAGTCTTCATCTCGTCTTCCCAGAGTCACATTTCCAGTGCACATAGTAACGTGCACGGTGCACGTGCGCCATCGCCTACGGTCATTACAGGTCATCGCGACTATCTACATCGGTCACAAGAACCCACGCGAACACGAACTTGAAACCAGATCGAAGCATTGGTATGCGAAACAAAATTTGACCCAAAACTCAAAATTGTAGAAAGAAACTCGAACCCAAAATCCCCCATTGCCACCAAACTTCGACGATGATGAACTTCACCATCTTACCAGATGGTGCTCCACACTTCACCAATCAATTCAACACCTCAAGACACACTTTGGTTCAATCTTCAAGAGCAATTTCCACTACAGTCAAGCCGAAAACAAAACCCACAAAAACCCTAACTAGCTCGATTTCGAACAAATTAGTCATTAGAAAAATTAAATTGCATTTTTCCCATAATCCTTGATTCATAAACAAGCTACGATCAAAATTTCAACTCAAATTAATGTGTAGATAATCGGCTATTCGCAAAATTCCCAATTTCGAATAAACCCAAATTCACCATAATTACACAATTAAGAATTACAAATTGTATATCTAACTTTATGATTTATCTCACTATTACATGCATGTAATCCAAATTAAATTTTAAGATAACTGATTTTTGACAGAAACCAGATTTCACTGTAACTTACGTTTTAAAAATTATTTGTAAGTTTAATTTTACAGTTACTATTTTTAATATTACCAACAACAAATATCAACCAACTTTTATTCAATCATCAATGCCAAATATTTATTTTTAGAGGGAGATTTGAATTTTGAAAAGAAAGTCTAGTCTGAAACCCATTGATAACAGAGTGGTTGAGTATACATGTTACTTACTTATATAAACATATTCATATATTCAACAATATGGATACTGAAGATCTTCATGCAATAAAACACAGAGCATCACATGCATGTAGTAACTACCCGATCAAACTGTTTCTAAAAAGAATAATTTACTCACCTCTTTTGAATTTTGCAGAGCAGTTTAATTTATTTCCCTGTCTTTTGAAAAATTCAATCTGGAAAACTTTGATTGCTAAAGAAAAGAATCCATGCATGTTGAAATTGCAGTTTAAATTTGAATTGCAGGTTAAAATTGATGTTGTAGTTGAACACCCATTAGCATTTGCAGGTTGAAATTTCAGCAGATTTTAATTTGCAGGTTTGATAAAAAATGTTGCAATTGATCTTCATTTGAATTTGCAGTTGAACTTCATATTTGCTTTTAGTTAAATTCAGATTTGAGAAATATTTCAGGTTGCCATTAATTTGCTTTTTAATTCATGGAGGAAGAAAATAATTTAAGAAGAAGAAAGAAGAAAGATATGTTTTAAATTCAAAAATGAAAGTCACTTGTCATTTAATTGATTTAATTACTTACAAGTGTTATTTAGAATGTGTTAACATGTTTACACATGTTCTTAACATTTTTAATTAATTTTTTTAATTTAAAATATAATAGAACTTGCTTATTTTAATTTCTTAATTAATAAATGTTCACATATGTATAAATAAATTCACTTTTAAAAGAAATTATTCTAAAACTAATTATAATATAAATATACATCTTATACATGTATTTAAAATCTAACATTTATATTTATACACTTATAACTATTTTATAATAAGCATTTTTAAAGAAACAAAACAAAGCTTGTTTAAATTCTTTTTAAACTATCATATTTTAAAAACAAACAATTATCTTATATTTTTAAAACAAATTGAATTAAACTAAATTATCTTTTGAAAAATATTAATTTAAAAACAAAGCTTTAAATTACAATATCTATATATATGCATTATCAATAGATTAAATTAAATTTCAAAATAATATCAAATTATAACATGTACATACATATATATTACAATTTGAAAATTCAATCTTTAATTTTAAACAAAAGATATTTCCATTCACAATATATATCAAAAATATATATATTATAAACAGAATAACATTTTATTAGCTTTGACAAATAATTCTTATCTGTTTTTTTTTTTGGCAAGGCCGACGGGGTTGAATGGACCCCGACCATTTTATTGCAGCACCAAAGAGTTACAACAGATTAAACAATGAGCAAGGCTCGAAGAACACAAAGGAGAACTAAGCGCTACAAAAAACTGGAAACTAAAAGAAGAAAAAACAAAGAATAAAAAACAAGGGAAAGACTCATAACGTTTGGTTAATGCCCAGAGCGAAGGCAAAAGGAAGCAATTCCAGAGAGTCACTTGTCACGTGTACAACCCAATTCTTCATGAAAAACTCAGCTTTCCTATTGTCTTTAACATAAACCCGAGATTTACTTTCTCTCCAAGCCTCAGCAAACAATCTTTTCATAACTGCATGAAAATAACTCCTAAATTGTTCCCTGCAACCCCTTTTCACACGTATTATGTTCCATTCTTTCTGCTTATCATATGAAATATTAACACTACCAAGTGTGGCCATAACCGAATACCATAGATGAATAACATCCTTGGATTCGAATAATAAATACACAGCAGATACAACTATGTCATGGCAGAAAGAACACATAACATCGTCATTCGTACCATATCTCTCCAGTTTAGCTTTATTTAGGTTGGCACGTTGTTGTATTTTCCAGAGAAAAATGTTTCCTCTCATACTATTTTCCTCATTCCATGCTCTCAATCTCCATTTCCTTCTGGGCTTGTCAGTGTGCTTCAGCAAATACATAGGCACAGTGATAAGAAGTTTACATTGCTCAAAATAGCTGGCATGGTAACCCCCACGTACAGTCCATATTCCAAAGTGTATCATCACTGATGAACACTGGCATTGATAATTTCAATTTTCATTCTCCTAGTCACTGCTTGAGAAGAGTTCAAGTAGTTAGGTATCACAACTGAAAGTGGTGTGGTTTCACAATTGGATGTACCTTCTTTAGTTGGGGGGTTGACTTGATTGGGGTTTATTGGTGATGAAGGTGAAGATGTAAGAGAGGTTGGTGACATGATAGGCACTGGAGGGGGTTTATAAGCATTTGGAGGTTTTATTTTAGAGTATACATTGAGTAGTGGTTGAACATTTCGTTCTCCGTTAGCTTGTTTGGGAATGATCAGGGAACCCAGTTTGCACGAGTGATCATGCATGTGCAAGTCCTGACACATTTCATTTTCCTTCCTGTGAAAAGCATTCATTTGTTTTTTCTTCTTATTTTTCTTATCACTTGAATTATTCCCCTGTATACCTCTTCCTTCACATCTCGTCCCATTGTCTTTACTTTCATTATCACTACTTGTGTTGACTTCTAGAGTGTTTACTTCATCAAATATTTGCACCAAATGTTCCTCCTTGCCTTTTGGATTTTTGATACTAGTTTTCTTTTGGGCATCTCTTTGAACATTCTCATTTCTGCCTTCGTCCTCATTGTGTTCGTTTAAACTTTTACTCTTCTCATTCACACTTTGTTGTGATTCACACATTTTAACTGTGATGTCCTCAGCTTCTAGTTCATTTAGAACTTCAAATCTGTTGTGTTGCTGAATACTATCTATAAAATCATCGCCTTCCTTATTCATCTCTGGCGTTTTTAGTTTCTCCACATTTATTATGTTTGCATTCTCCTGATAGTTGACTGCTATAGTTTCACTCCTTTGTATACCACCCCGATCATCAGTAGAACATTGCGCATTTTCCTTCTCCACTTGTACATTCTCCCAATCCTTCTCTTTAGTATTAATAACAACACTAGTTTCTTCTTTGTTACCTTCACATTCCTTCTCTTCTATTTGATCCAAATTAGCTTCCTTCGTAACTACTTTTCTCTTTCCCTGAACACGTTGCCATTTACTATTAGTTTGCTTGTTGTTTGAAACCACAATATTATGGACTCTGTACCTTCCAGCATATCTAACTTTGTCTTCCACTACACCATTTGTTTTCTGCTCTTTCACATCCTTAGCATCACAGTTATCTTTAATATCGCATTTCTCAGTTTTGTGTCCAAAATTCTTGCACAAAACACAAACATCTGGTTTCCATAGGTATTCAACATAAATTTTTTGATATCCTCCCTCAACCAGTTTAACTAAAAACTCCTCAACCAGCTCCTTCTCCGGCCTTACTTCAATCAGGCACTTTGCATAGCTCAGCCTTTCTTGCTTCTCTGTCATCTCGTCCATACATAACAATTTACCCAAGTGACTACTTAGCCAATTAATTCCTAGGGGTGACCATGCAAATAAAGGAAGATTATACAAGTGAACCCATACTGGTACTGATGTTACAGAGCCTGTGACATTACTCACCGCCGCATCATATGGTTTTATTATGAAAAGTTTGTTATTCATAATGATAGGGTCACTCTGCAGTATTGATCTCCTATCTTCACAACAAGAGAAGTTGAATAAGAAGATGATACCGTCCGATTTTACAGAAACATCACCTTTAAGCTTCCAAATGTACTTTAACTTCTAGACAACAGCTGTATACGATAGTGGTTTGTCGAGGAAAAAGCCGACTAGAGTTTCTTTCCAGATGGCTGCTCCAGCTGCAATAACTTCAACAGGGGGCACTAATGCTTCATCTTCATAAATAGGTGAAAGGTCGACAGGGATGAACTTCCCAGCATTCCTCGGTTTGCGTTTAAATAAGGAAGACCATTTCCGCTCTCCAAAAACAGAGGGAAGGGGGGAATCGGCTAGAGCAATTGGGGGCTTGTAAGCTGAAGGTTGTGGATCAGGGGGGTCGAGGTGAGGGGAGATTGATGGAGTACTGACAGGAGCATGGTCCACCTTGGACGGTGGAAGAGGAAGTACAACTGGTGATTGTACGTTGAGAACAAGGGAAAGAGGTGATACGGCTGAGTTGACCGTAGGTATGGTAGGAATATTTGAGGAGACGTGAGGGGAAAGGTGAGGGTCAGGAGGAGCAGACATATTGAGTTGATATGTTAAAGACAATTCATTCTTATCTGTTTTAAATTGTCAGAAAGATATTGATCGCAATTATCAGATTAAATATTTATTAACCTTTAGAAAATTAAATTTACCAATTTTAAATTAAAATTATAAAGAAAAATTATCAAACTAATTTAATTATTAATATAGATTATTAAATTGATATTTCCCAAAATTCCGGGTCGTCACAATCCTCCCCTCTTAAAAGAATTTCGTCCTCGAAATTTAAAAGCAAATGTAATTTAATAACCAACAAAGATTTTAATTTCAAACAGCAAAGCATTCCTATCAACCAGTTACTAACAACCATAGCAACCAATCAAACAAACAAACCTAACTAATTATCCTGACACAAATCAGAATAAATCTCTCTAACTATCTCGAGTTCCCTAAGTATAAATCACCGGGAGACTCGCTCTACAGAAGCTAAACAAACTACACCACTAAAATCCAAAGCTCAACTCATCTCCAGATCCATCAACCAGAACAGAACATCAGACTATACTCAAGTTCAGCTCAACTTCTAAATCCAACTGAATTGCAGATTCAACAACCAATGATGAATCATACACGTATTCTCTCAGAGATACGTGAAATACAATGAATTCCATCTATCCAAACTGGCAATTCAATCTTATCCTATCAAAATATAGATAAGAAATCTCAAATGCCACAGCACTAACCAACTAATTTAACCCAATTACCGCTCTCTCTCTCTTAACCAGAGAAATCTTAACAACAATGAAGTCTCCAACTTCGAATTCCAAACTCCTTTATCTCATATCTGCATAACTCATCAGACAATCCTGGGCTGCCAAACTTCCTGATCAGCTCAACCTATGCTGATACTTCCAGAAACCACTAGACCAAAGCAAACCAGTTCCTGGATCCTATTCAACAGAAAAGTCTTCCAAAATCCGTTGAGATCCAGAATACAAGCTCTACTCCTCAAGCAACAGCAACTGAACTTGCTTCCTTTCTTGCACATCTGCTACCTCGCTTTCGCTGCACAACTCTGATTCTGAAATAGATGAGAATACTATTGATGAACACGAGTACAAAGTTATCCAATATATCCGGGAAACTTTGTTCATCAAATCCATAAAAATCTGAGTGACACATCTGACTCGGTCATACAACCTTATAGTAGAATCCAACTCAAAAGCTAGATCTAACCAAATCCAAATTCCAAAAATTTCTTAGCTGCTACACCAACTCTTCTTCTCTAAGAACCATCCTACTACCAGGCTAACTACCAAAATCACTTATGGAACCAAAACAATATGGAACCAAAACAATTTGAAAATTCAATCTTTAATTTTAAACAAAAGATATTTCCATTCACAATATATATCAAAAATATATATTATAAACAGAATAACATTTTATTAGCTTTGACAAGTAATTCTTATCTGTTTTAAATTGTCAGAAAGATATTGATCACAATTATCAGATTAAATATTTATTAACCTTCAGAAAATTAAGTTTAACAATTTTAAATTAAAATTATAAAGAAAAATTATCAAACCAACTTAATTATTAATACAGATTATTAAATTGATATTGCCCAAAATTCCGGGTCGTTACAATTAACCTTTAATTAAATCACATCAATACATTAATTAATTATCCATTAATAAATCACACTAAGTAATTGTCCCTTAATTACATTAAGTAATTATCATTATATTTTAAGTTAATTATATTAAGAAATTACTCAAAACCTTAATTAATCAAAAGATAACCCATTTATCTTAACTAATTACTAAACTCTTAATTAATTTAATTATATTTGAACCACTCAAGGATTTAAATCAAATAATTAACCTAATACAAAATTATCTTAAAACCAAATCAATTTTAATCTTAAAAACAATTAACTTTAAAAATTTAACCTTTATATAAATTTATTATTAACCCATAAATATACTTATGTTCTTAAGTCACTTAATAATTAAAAACATTTTTATCTTCTTAATTAACCTTTTAATTAAGCTATTAAATTTTTATTTAAAATAATCTTAAGAATTAATTAATGAAAGTATATACATATTAAAAACACTTTAATCTTGATTTATTAAAATAATTTATTTTAGAACCTTTAGCTAATTCCAAACTTAAAATAAAATATTTATCATTTAAAAGAAAATTTCTTTAAAAAGATAATTCAAAACTTGATCGATTTAAAATTTAAAAACTTGATTTATTTGAAAAATCTAAATCTGTTACTACTTATACCCGAGATTGTTAGAACCCTGAGTTTACTATTTCGACGATAACAACTATACAATGAAAATCACACAAACACACACACACATATATATATATATATATATATATATATATATATCATACACAGATACAAATAAAGACAAACCACTACCTTGACAGGACGATGACTAAAGCATTAAAGAAATTTATCTATAAAGTTGCACGAAGATCGAAGGAACAAACACTAAAGAATGAATCCAGAAAAACCTCACTTGATAGGTTCAGACGTCTGAATGCAGAACTTCAGACGTCTGAACGTAGAAACAAGAATAAAACTAATAATAGGTTCCGGATGTCTGAAAACTACATCCAGACGTCTGAAACTGGGCTTGGGGCAAATATTTCAAATCACAACTGTCATCTTCGAAGAGATACAACTCCATCTCTCCTCCGCAACTCTTCACCAGTGAGCAGTGACGACTCTAGACTAAAAGGGAAGAGATGTAACTACTAGAAGCAACTCTCTACAACTTTATAAACAATAATCAAGATGAATCAACTTACCAACTTACTCACTTACTTTCTATCTTGATCATTTCTTGTTCTAATCATCCATTTGCTATCCAATCTGTAAATCTAAGATCATACACTTCTATATTCTCTCGAACAATATTGTATTCAATCATTCAAGAGATATAGGAAGATCAATTGTACTATATAGTCAAAATCCATGTAATTGAAGAACACATAGTTGATAAAGAAACACTGCTATTGTAAACCTGTTCCTTCGGGTGAAGTGAGGGTTATTTGGTGAAAGGAAATTTCGAAGAGTAGCATCGGGACTGGGCGTAGGACGGGAGGTCCAAACCAGTATAAAAACCCTGGTGTGATTATTCCTATTTACATTCTTTACTAATTATTACACTATAGTTTACTTTAGTTATATACTTGTCATTTGTACAATCGATCCACCATACGTTAGTCTTATATTGGTGTCAGAGCAAGGTTTGATTAAAAATACTGTAACAAGTTTTTGAATCACTAATATGGCAAGTATCTTTCAAGAAGGTCAGTCTACCGCATGTCCCTCACTATTTAATGGCTCAAACTATGCATATTGATCCACCCGTATGTGTATTTTTATGGAAGCCAATGGTCTAGAAATATGATCTGCTACACAAAATAAATATGAAGCACCTGACACTGCTATAAACACTTGGACCATTACACAAAAGACCTTAGCATTAAACAATGCTAAAGCTATGAACGTTTTATTTTGCTCTCTAGATAAAAATGAATTTTCATGTGTCATGTTATGCACAACTGCATTTGACATTTGGCGTACCTTAAAAATACACACGAAGGTACAACAAAGGTCAAACAAACTAAGATTTCAATTTTTCAAAACCAATTCTCTTTATTCAAAATGAATCAAAATGAAACTATTATTGACATGTATTCTAGATTTCAAACTATCCAACATGATTTTATGGCATTAGGAGTTAAGTTTACTGATTTTGATTTAGTTTCTCGAATACTCAACTCTTTAACATTGGATTGGGAAAGGAAGGTATTAGCTATTGAAGAAGCTAATGATCTCTCTACTCTCAAAGTTGAAGAGTTGATAGGAAATGTAACGTCCTATGAAGCTAACTTACAGGCTACAAAAGAACAAAATGTTAAAAAGGAGAACATAGCATTTCAAGCAAAGAATGATGACTCAGATTTGGATGAAGAAGAGATAGTCTTCATTGTCAAGAATTATAACAAATTCAATAAATTTAGAAAGATGACCAAATCCCAAAACGAAGGGAAGTCCAACACAACAAATCTATCTCAAATCAAGTGCTATGAATGTGATCAATACAGACATACGAAGAAGGATTGCCCTAAACACAACAATGAGAAAAAGAACAAATTTGAAAATTTTAAGAAGAAAAGAGCTTTTAAAGTCACTTGGGACGATTTCGATTCATCATCATCTTCCGAGAGTGATAGTGATAGCGATGGATAACAAGTTAATGTATGTTTTATGGCTAACACTGATGAGATATATCCTTAACTTAGCTATAATGAATTATTAGAGTTAAGTATTGAACTTGATGACAAGTTTCGACAAATCAAAAAATTGAACAAAGAACATCTAGCCAAAATAAATCGATTAGAACTAGAAATTGTATTATTAACGGATGAAAAAGTTATTTTAGAAGAAGAATTAGAAATTTCACAAAAAAAGGTAAAAAATATAACGAATATGATACACAACTTAGTGAAACAGATAAGTTAAAACTTGAGAATAATAATCTGATTAAGGAAAATATTGAACTAAATGTAGTATAGAAATTTCAAAAAATGAAATCTGTGAATTAAAGGATAAACTAGAAACAATTACTAACAATGTTTCAAAGTTTAACAAAGGAAAACAAGATTTGATCATTTAATTAAAATTTCGAAACCCTCTGGTTATCGAAATGGATTAGGATTTAAAAAGAATTCACAAAAGAAAAAAGGTAATACTATAAAGCAAAGTACCTTATATCAAAATTTCAAAAAAAACACCAAAGTTAAGTAAAGATGTAAAATATAAAAATATAAAAATTTGGATACTAAAGTCTAATAATAAGTTAATTAGACAAAAATATATTGATAGTTTTCTATCAAGTGTAGTATTTACCAATGATTATGTTTCTAAAGGACCCAAACCCACTTTGGTATGGCTACCCTCCCCTCCTAGCATTTAGGACCATAATAAAAGAAGTGGGTACCAATTGAATAATTTTTGTTCTATAGGTACCCAAAAATAAAAGCAAGGAGAAATGGATACTCGATAGTGGTTGTTCAAAACAAATGACCGGGAATGCCAAGATGCTCTCAAATATAAAATATATCGATGGAGACACCATAACCATTGGAGACAACTCAAACGGATATGTCATCGGAATTGGAGAAGTCATAAATATCGTTATTTCTAACTCTCCTATTATCTCTAATGTTTTATTAGTGGAAAATTTAAAACATAATTTACTAAGCATTAGTCAACTATGTGATAAAGGTTTTCAAATAAATTTCAAGAAAAATCAATGCAATATATTTGATAATAATAAAAATTTATTATTTGAAGGATTTCAAAATAAAAATATATATATTCTGAATATGAATATAAAACAAAATTCGGATTTATGATTGACCGCTAAGCTTGATGATCCATGGCTATGGCATAAACGTTTTGTTACATGAATTTCAAATATATAAATAAATTATCAAAACATGAACTAGTTAGAGGTTTACCAAAAATAAATTATAAAATAGACAATTTGTGTGATGCGTGTCAAATTGGAAAATTAAAAAGGAGTTCTTTTAAATCTAAAAATAATATTTCAACAAAACAACCATTAGAACTGTTGCATTTAGATTTATTTGGTCCTACTCAAGTAAGATTAATAAATCAAAACAAGTATGTTTTTGTAATTGTTGATGACTTTTCACGATATACATGGACTTTGTTTTTAAAACATAAAAGTGACACTTTTGGTATGTTTAAAATATTTGCAAAAAGAACTAAAAATCAAATGAATTTAAAAATTGAAAATATTCGCGGTGATCACGGAGGAGAATTCGAAAATGAACTTTTTACAAACTTTTGCAATAAAAAGTGAATTAATCATAATTTTTTCAATTCCACGTACACCACAACAAAACGGTGTAGTTGAATGAAAAAATTGAACATTACAGGAATGTGCAAGAACAATATTAAAAGGTAATAATCTACCAAAACATTTTTGGGCCGAAGCTATTGCTACAGCTTACTATAGTTTGAATAGAGTGACACAACGACTAATGACAAAAAACACATGTTATGAAATATTTTTCGGTAAGAAACCTAAAGTATCATATTTTAGAACATTTGGATCAAAATGTTTCATATTAAATACTAAAGACAATCTAGGAAAATTTGATCCTAAGGCCGATGAAGGAATATTTGTTAGCCAATCTGATCTTAGCAAAGCTTATAGAATCTATAACAAAAGGACAAATATTATAGAAGAAAGTTTACATGTTTCTTTTGATGAAAATTTTATAACTACACAAATTAATGACGAAGAAGAAATACATCCAAATGATTCCTCTAGCACACCTAACGATAATAATGAAGCTATTAATCAAAATAATAATCTAGTTTCACCTCCGAGGATTTTAAAGAATCATCCTATAGATAACATCATTGGAGATTTAAATTCTAGAGTAACTCGAAATCAACTTAATCAAATAAGTCATGTTGCGTTTGTTTCAAATTTTGAACCAAAGAACCATAAAGAAGCTTCTAAAGACGACTTTTGAATTTTAGCTGTGTAAGAAGAATTAAATCAGTTCAAACGAAATAATGTTTGGGAACTCGTTCCATGACTAGAAGATCAATCCTTCATTGGAACTAAATGGTATTTAAAAATAAAGCCGATGAAACCGGAAATATAGTTAGAAATAAAGCACATTTAGTAGCACAGGGGTATAATCAAGAAGAAGGAATCGATTATGATGAAACTTTTGCACCTGTAGCTAGATTAGAAGCAATACGAACTCTACTCGCTTTTGCTTGTCATAACAACTTTAAATTATATCAAATAGATGTCAAAAGTGCATTTTTGAATCGTTTTATCAAAGAAAATGTTTATGTCAAACAACCACCATTATTTGAACATGAAAAATTTCCAAATCAATTTTTTAAATTAAATAAAGCATTATATGGGTTAAAATAAGCCCCTAGAGCATGGTATGATAGGCTTAAAAATCATTTAATTTCATCAGGATTTCAAATTGGTAAAATAGACACGACTCTATTTATTAAAAGAGAAAATGATAATATTTTAGTAGTTCAAATTTATGTCGATGACATCGTATGTGGATCAACTAATGAAAATTTATGTGTGCAATTTTCTAATATAATGAAAAATGAATTTGAAATGTCACACATGGGCGAATTAAATTTCTTTTTAGGATTGCAAATAAAGCAACTAGAAAATGGCATCTTTATACATCAAGAAAAGAATTGTAATGAACTATTAAAACATTTCGGTATGGATAAAACATCTAGTAAACCTACACCTATGAGTACAACAGTTCATCTTGATAAAGATGAAAGATTTTGAAGAAAAATTATATAGGAGTATGACTGGTTCGTTATTATATTTAACCGCAAGTCGACCCGATATAATGATGAGTGTTTGTCTTTGCGCACGTTTTCAAGCAAAACCAAAAGAATCTCATCAAAGAGCCATTAAACATATTTTGAGATATTTATCTAACATGAAAGACTATGGACTATTCTACACGAATAGATCTTCCTTTGAACTTTTATCATATAGCGATGCGGATTTTGGAGGATGCAAAAAAGATAGAAAAAAGTACTAGTGGAACGTGTCATTTCATTGAACAATCTCTCATCTCATGGTTTAGTAAATAAGCAAAATTGCGTATCTTTATCCACCTGCGAAGCTGAATATATTTCAGTGGCATCAGCATGTGCCCAAGTAATTTACATGCAACAAACCTTAAAAGATTTTGGAAAAATAATTGAAAAATCCACAATTTATTGTGATAACACTAGTGCAATCAATCTATCTAAAAATCTGGTAAATCATTCTCGAGCTAAACGTATAGATATAAGACATCACTTCTTAAGAGATAACATCGAAAAAGGAACTATAACTTTAGAATATGTAAACACTAAAAATCAAATAGCCAATATCTTTACAAAACCATTAAACGAACAAACTTTTGTAAAATTATGACGAGACTTAGGCATTTTTTCACTTAATGAACTTTTAAATTAAGAAAAATTTCTTATATCCACAAGTTTTTAGCTGATTAAAAACCTTTAAAAATTTAGACAATAATTTTAGACCATAAAAATGCTACCTATTTTTATATTTGTATTGTAATAAATCTAACTTTCAAAAGTTTCTCTTTAAAAATATATATCAAATATAAAAATCAAAATGTCATCTCAAGAAATAACTTCATATAATTCTGGATTGTCATCCTCAAACGTATCCACCCCCTCTCTTCGTACTCCTTCACCTCCTCATTCTCCATCCTCTCCTGACTTACCAAAAAGTCGATGGGGATTATCACCTCTACTAAAGAAAGCCAAACGAGAAAAACCACCTACAATCCATGAAAAACTTGATGAAATATCACATTATCAATTTGCAATGATGGATGCTCAAAAGGAAATATACTATAGATAGGAAGGAACAATCAAACATTTAAACATCCTAGAAAAGGCTCTATATGCTATATGTGGTCATTCTCCAACAAAGAAGTATTTACATAAAAAATCTCCATGCTTTGTTGAAACTCCTAGAGAGAACCGTCGACTTCGTCACCCCAAGCTCCTTCCTGGTCCCCAATCAACTATGGCCATCCCATCTACGAACCGAATTCATGGGATCATCAGGAATGGAACCAAAACAAATAAATTATTACGTTTGAAGATGATTATATTCATATATATTTGTTTATATTGTATTCTATTCAATAAATAAGGCTTTTTCTTCAAAAAATATCAAAAAACTAATCTGGAGTTTTTCAGACGTCTGAAAAAGATTCCAGACGTCTGAAATAGGAATCTGAAACTACTAATGAATGATCCCAGACGTCTGAAATCCTTTCCAGACGTCTGAAGTTACTTTCTGTCTAGTATTAGCACTTTCCAGACGTCTAAGTGCTATTTCTAAACGTCTGATTTTACTCTTTGTTTTTACATTAAGCATTTTCAGACGTCTGATCCACTATTTCTGACGTCTGGAACTGGAAACGACAGTTTTTTAAAACCCTATATCTAATCGATCAATCCCCTTATCCTATTTCTATTCATTTCCAAATCGAAATTTTCCATTATCAAATCTAATAATCGAATTTCTCACCTGATTAATGCCGCCACGAATAAAACATAGGAATTAAGAAAAGAAAGCATGGAGAAGGATCCTCTTCTCAACCCTTGATGGTAACTGACACTCAAATCAAAGATTGGTCATCCTACAATCCAACAACTATAAGATGATTTGAAGACTTGAAGATAAAGAAGATGCATCTTGGATGCTTCTAGAACCTAATCAAGTTTCCTTCATACGATATGGATGACATATATGAGCAAGGTAACCTAAAAACCCTTGTTTCTTTTGATGCCAACGATATCTCCATCGATCAATTGGCTATGTACCTTTTTTATGCAAACTGGATAGTTTATCCGTATGGACTACTGAGAATGATGAACAATGGTTATGGATAAGTGTCTATGGGACAACAATCAAGTTAACCCCCACTATAATTGGACGAATTTTAGAATGCTCTTATACGGGTCATAAATTACCTGAAATAGAGGATATGCGATTCAAACCTCGTGATATTACAACTCATCAATTATGGGAGAATCAAATGCCTCAATTTTCTTCCAAATTCCTTAGGCTATGTGCTAGGCTACTTATCTGAATGCTTATAAATACCATTACCCTTCGATTAAGGAGCCATGAACAAATTACTGATCTTGAGCACAAAGCTTTACATGCTCTTTTTAGTCGAACTACAATTAATTGGGCTCAGTTCATTTTCGATGAACTTAAAGGTTTTGGAATAGATCTCGCCAGACTATCATTTACCCAGCTTATATTATGCGAATCTTCAAAGCACTAAACGTCCCATCATCATTTCTGCTTTTGAGGAGCTACCTATCAAATATAGTGGAACAAAATGTTTCAACCTTATGCAATTGCTGGAGGAACCATCATCTGATATAACTCTACTAGAACGGAGAATTGCACAAAATCAACCTCCTCCTCCTACACAACAACAAGAATAACAAGAAGAAGAAGTTAATACAGAACTACCAAGGGAACCATCTCCACCTTCTCCTTCCTCGTTTGAATATCACTCTGATATGGAGATTTTAGAAGCACGAACTCAGCCTAATGCTAATGAAAGTATTGCTCACTTAACTTCAAAGTGCTTCTATCTAGAAATCAAATTCTCCTTAGTAAACAAATAGCATGGCTTGATCACACATTGTCCACAAGACTTTCTAAGGTAGAAGATTCTCTTGCTTTAGTGGTTTCCAAACTTGATCAAACAATTCAACAAGCCCGTCAACCTTCTTTTGACTTGTCCACACCTTCTCCCTCTCCTCACACGTCGCCAAAGACCGACGACAAGGACTAAGGGAATTTGGACCCCTTGGTGATGTTCTACCTTGACCTCATACAGTTTATATTTTGTTGTAGTTTTTAAATTTACTGGTAAGACATTATCAATATTTGTTGTGCTCCAAGATATAATCATAATATTTTGTTACTGTTGTAATTATATCATGCTTAGCTTTGAGTTCTGGTTCTTCAATTATTTTTGATAATGACAAAGGGGGACAAAAATAGATATGCATATCTATAGGGGGAGATTACATTTAGGGGGAAAATCTATCTGTAATTATTATCTAAGTACACTGTATAGTTGTCATCAAAAAGGGAGAGAATGTTAGAACCCCGAGTTTACTATTTCGATGATAACAACTATACAATGGAAATCATATATATATATCATACATAGATACAAAGAAAGACAAACCACTACCTTGACAAGACGATGAATAAAGCATTAAAGAAATTTATCTACAAAGTAGCACGAAGATCGAAGGAACAAACACTCAAGAATGAATCCAAAAAAACCTCACTTGACAGGTTCAGAAATCTGAATGCAGAACTTCAGACATCTGGACGTAGAAATTGGACTAAAACTAATAATAGGTTCCAGACGTCTGAAAACTACATCCAGACGTCTAAAACTGGGCTCGGGGCAAATATTTCAAATCACAACTGTCATCTCCGAAGAGACACAACTCCATCTCTCCTCCGCAACTCTTCACCAGTGAATAGTGATGACTCTAGACTAAAAGGGAATAGATGTAACAACCAGAAGCAACTCTCTACAACTATATAAACAAGAATCAAGATGAATCAACTTACCAACTTACTCACTTACTATCTACCTTGATCATTTCTTGTTCTAATCATCTACTTCCTATCCAACTTGTAAATCTGAGATCATACACTTCTATATTCTCTCGAACAATATTGTATTCAATCATTCAAGAGATATAGGAAGTTCAATTGTTCTATATAGTCAAAATCCGTGTAATAGAAGAACACATAGTTGACAAAGAAACACTGCTATTGTAAACATGTTCCTCCAGGTGAAGTGAGGGTTATTTGGTGAAAGGAAATTCCGAAGAGGAGCATTGGGACTGGACGTAGGACGGGAGGTCCGAACCAGTATAAAAACCCTGGTGTTATTATTCCTATTTACATTCTTTACTAATTATTACACTATAGTTTAATTTAGTTATATACTTGTCATTTGTACAATCGATCCACCATATGTTAGTCTTACAGAGATAAATCGAGTGTTAACCCGAGCCAGATCCAGTTTTACCCAAGTGAGCCCTCGAGCCTTCTTTTCCTTTTTTTCTGATTTAAATTTTTAAACTGTTGAAAACATGAAAACACTCGCGAGCAAATACTCGAGCCAAATACCCAAATTTCGAGATTAACTTCGAGACATCCTTCTCCTCCTCAAACCAACATCACCCAGACTAAACCACTGTTACCTACACATGTTCACATGCACACGCCAACGTCGATCCTCCGGCCACTGCCTTCATCATCCATAAGTCGCTGATGACCTCGCGGATAAACCCGACCACCCAGTTCCTTCAACTTCGCCTAAAATTAGAATCAAGCTATTCAAGACTGCCAGGAACCCAAAACTGATCATCTAGATCCTCCTCGTGCCACCAATCTCGACTATCAGAGGTCATGTGATCATATCCAAGGATGCATCATGACATCACGCTTTGATCCCCCATCACTGGTTGTCTCCGATACACCCACAACGACGAACTAGCCTCGAATTCACCATAGACCAAACACAGGTCCTAAACCCTACTCTGATTTCGGCCAACCACTTCGATCATCTATAAAATTTCCACCATTTTTCTGTTGATCTCCAGGTCCTGAACTTCCTCCAGCTCCAGAGCAAAAGCCCGATTCTTCGTTGATTATCGGGAATCGACGAATTTGTGTTTCCCGTTCAACCTAAAATCTCTTGATCAATACTCGTTTAAGAATCTTTATATTATCATTAAAAATTATTATTTTCCAGCACGAATCAGAACATATAAATGAAACTTGAAATTAATACTTGATTTTTCTGATTTAAAATGTTTATTACTGTAATTTCCAATTATAAAATATTTATTCAATAAATATACTTGAAATCTGTGCAGTTAAAGCGCACGGCAGATTCGAAGTGGTGGAGGTGCAAAAAGTCATAGCGGGGATACAGCGAGGATATAGCGGGATATAGTGGATGGCTCTAAAATAGCATATAAAACTTGTACTTAATGTTTTTACAAATATATAAATGGTAATTAAATGAAAAATTATCATCCAATTGAATTATAATTAATACATAAATAATTTTAAACAAAAAATATGTGCGAGTATACTTTAAATAAACGTAAAACTCTTATATTGAATTTAGTAGAATATTAGAGTATTTTCATTTTTGAAAATATATTAAAAATTAAATCAAATAAATTAGTTTCATAATTTTTATAATGTATAAATGCAATTTTTAAATTCATTTTATTAAAGAAGATATAGCGGAAATAGCAAAATATAGCGGGACTGGCGGGATATAGCGGAAATAGCGGGGATTAAAGTGGAAAGGCTATATTTTGGGGCTATATGGAAAAATCGTAGCGGTAGAAATCCGCTATGAGATATAGCGAGGTTGTAGCGGGGTAATAGTGGGGCACTAACTACACAGCTTGAAATCATTTTCAAAATTGGTATTACATCGTTATAATCACTTTTCATTTAGAGAATCCTAAAATCATTTAGATGGGTTGATTTAAAATTTTGATCAGGTTTTAAAACCTGTAACTTATAACAGAGCATCAATATACATATACACAAACATGCACAGACATATATACATATTTATATGTATCTGCAACACAACTTGATCACTTCACTTCACATATATCAAGTTTATAAACAGATTCAAGCTTTAATAGGTTAGTTTGCTCACTTGGAACAGAGAAGCCAGAGTTTTTGAAAAATCTCGAATTTGATTTTGGTCTTTCTTTGGTATGAAACCTGATTTAATCTGTACATGACTTTTCTTTGATTTAGTTTGAATTTGAAAAGAGTTGATCTGATCTTTGATTAAACCTGAAGTTGAATCTGATTTGCTTTAAGTTTGAGTTGCACTTTTGCTTGATTTTGATTTGTGCTTCTTTATGTTTGAGGTTGAACCGAATTTGCTGGCTCAGGTTGATCTTGCAGTTTGAAAGTGTTGTTGAATTTGTAGCTTGATTTTCTTTTATCTGTTTTTGTTTTCAGATTTTAGTTTGCTTTGTATTTTATTTAGTTTTGAATATAGGAAAAATGAGAAGAGAAAGGGAATAGATGTATATATTTATATATAAAATCTTATAATCCTTAATATTAAAAATAAAAATAAAATTTAAAAAAAATGACAATAGTTTTACTTCATTCTATATGTTTTACGCTTGTTTAAATCATTTACTATTATCTTACAAATGTCATTTTGCATTATAAAGGGTTTACACTTGTAAATTACATATATTAATAATAATTTTATATAATATATATTAGTTTATATTTAGTTATATATATCTATATTTTATTTTCAATTTTAATATTTTCTTTCCCTTTTATAAATATTTATAACTTTAAATAAATTGATTTTAAAATTTAATTGCACATAAATAAACAAACACATATATGGATTATATATATATATAAGTCTTTAAATTATAAATTTAACATTTTAAATAGCTTTCAAACATTTATTATATTAAATTCAAAATATAACTTTCAAATCACAATGTATATATATATATACATATAATAATTTCAAAACAAATTTTTATTAGATTATAGAATTTTCAAATCCAAATTTATTTATAAGATATTTATTTTTGAATTTCAAAATCAAAATTCCATTCCCAATCTATTTATATTCATATAAACAACAATTATTTTATTTATTTTGGTAAAATATTCAAAGTAATTCACATTTTAATCCAAAAATTTATATTAATCACCAATTTAAATTTGGCTTAAAACCGGGATCGTTACAGATTCCCCCCTTAAGAAAATTTTGTCCCCAAAATTTGCTAGATAGGGAGACAACAAAGAACATAAAAAGATAGAGAAATGGTTTATCAGATCAAACTGAATATCTACTCTATATTTGACTTACCAAATCAAAATATAAAAAATAAATATGAGAACAAATTTATTCAATATTCAACGAAATTCTCGAGTCATCAGATCTACAAAATATGAAAGGGCATTAGTTAGTTCGAACGGATAACTAATAGTTCGTAGAATATATCTGGACCCCAAAGAATGGACAAATGGATACAAATCTTTTCAATTCTTAAACACTAGGTATGGATTCCAAATTCAGGTCGGAATACCCTAAAATATATATTAGCTTGTCCCTCTTCGGACCTAAATCTTCACAAGAAATCACAACAAAAATTTCGAATGTTGGTTTTGACCGAAATCGTTCTGTTGATACAATTTAATTTCGTTAACCAATTATTTCATTAACCAATTATTTCAAAAAAAAATTCAAATTCATTAAAGCTAAAAAAGAAAAATGATAGAAAACTGATGAAGAGAATGCGAAATATGAACTTTTTTTACAATGTAAACAAAGATTCGCAAGGCCACTTCCACACCAAAGCTTCTTCTTGCAGCTGCCAGGAAGCCATCAAAGAATTGAAATCGGATGATGAACAAAAGAGATTGAGGGAAAAAGTTGTTTCCTTGTTATTATAGGGTATCGACCATTTGTAGTGGTACTCCCATGTCCCCTACCTCGTCCTCTTCTTGCACTCATTCTCACTATCAGTGAATAGTAAGAGAATTATTGAGGCATACAGACAAAATATCTTAGGGATATACTCATTCTAGGCATGTATATCCCTATCTCTAATCATTCGCCTAATGTGTTATACTCCAAAGCTAAAGTTCTTACTCAACATTTAGCTCTGATACCACATGTGACGGTCTAGGCTTTATAACCATCAACAGTGGCCGCACTCCACCGTGGCACACAATGGTACCTCGAATTTGCTTTTACGGCCAGCCTCTCGACTCGCAACCAACCCACCCCAAGACATGTAGAGGTAAGAGTCTCTTGCTCGCCACCAAACACGAAGCGAGAACCCACTATCATACTGTAATAAAGCAAATGCGATCCCAATACCCAAGTCTCTAAAGATTGCCAAAAGTTACATCTACTAGCTTACTATCTGATAACTTGACTCTAGGCTGCCCGTGTGGAAAATTGTGGGCACCCAGATTTTAGAAAGGGGGAAATAAACTCCAAGTCAGTCATGGGACTGGTATGAGCAAACAAAAATAGTTTATTTTGAACAAAAAGAAATTCGCTATGCTTTTTGGAAAATGAAACTACCATAAGGCCTCCCGCCACACATACAATGCAATCGCACACTTGGAGGAGATTTCTCCTTATGATAGTCAAACATGCTTGATACACGAAAATCCTTTTGATATTATTATTAGTGCATAGTGCAGAAAACATTTCGAAAGTATAATATTAATCTTAGCCAACATACTACCATTATAGTATACCTACTATAGCTACCATGTTTAATGGCAGGTTACCACCACGCTACATGGCAGGTTATACAACTAAAACCGTACTGGGCTCGTATTATTTTGTTTGGATTTCCAACAAATGGCCATGCTAAGGAACTTTCTTTATCTGAATGGGTACGCCTCTGGAGGGACGCCTCGAGAACCTAACCGGATCTCTGCCAACACAAGCCCGGGTTACCTCTGTAACTAGGTAACTACTGACACAAGTATGCCATCCCCGGGTCGTCACCGACCTTTATCTTGGGATTCACCAACAAATTCGAACAACCACATAAGTTAAATATATTGGCTCCATACCATGATACCACTTTTTATCCAGAAGGAAATGCACATACCCTAAGGGGCGTGACCCCCATAACCTTGCCGCATCCTTCCTGTTTCGACCATTTCCGGGGTGTGAGGTTCGATGAAGTCTTGTCCCATAAAGCTATGCTTTTCACAAAAGCCATGCTTCGATCAACCAATGATCAGCACTTAGCATGCCATATCAAATTGAGAATATATCACTAGTAACATCAACCACATAACCTTTGAGCTCGTACGTCTCAAAGAAGGGTGTTAAGCTAAGAGAATAAATTCTCCGCCACCAAACAGAAATGTATTTGATAGAAACCAGCTTTACATCTCAAAGTGTAACGTCAGACAAACATCTATACAAGTCCATCCTAGGTCTGAATGGAACCGAAGGCACTTCAAAAGAAGTCCTTGCAAATTCGGATATCCACAATCACGTCCGGACTCCCCATCACATAGGGAAATCTCTACACCGAAGTCATTCGGTGTAGAGACATTCGACAGGTAATCCTTTCACTTACGAAAATACCCAATCTTCAACCACCATCTTCAAATACAATCCATTTCGTCGTATCAATTATTGGGAATGGGTTTTATGACATAAATTCCTCTCCCGGCTAAACCGGATAATGTGCGCTTATTTTAAAACCATATGGATATATTGGGATCTTAGTTAAGTCACAACTTTTAGCCCAAAACCGTTCCTTTTGAATGGTTTAAACAAATTCCCATTTCAATCTTTTAAAACAAAATATTCACCCTTTAAGATCCTTTTCAATTTGAAACAATGTTCACCAAATCTTTAACAAAGATTTATTCATAGTTTTTCAAAACTATTTCCATTTTGATTCACCCAAAACTTGAAATCCTTTCAACAAAAACTAAAAATCCTTTCTTTATATGAAATCTATTATCATTTGAAAACAAATGTTTTTCGTTTCGGGAAAATCTGATTAAATATGCTCAAGTTATAGCCTTTTAAAGTAAAATCAGAAAATCAGCGAACTACCGTATCCTCGGCAAGTTCTATTTAGGTTAAATTTAAGTTCCCAAAATAATTCATTCAAAATACTTTAAAAATTGTTTAAAATCCATATCTACACAATTTATAACCTGCATAACCCTTTAAATCATAGTTTTCAAATATATATGTATATAGAATTCATCTTCAAAATCTTGAATTCAAATTCAGATTAAATTATTTTAATTTCAAAACTTAAATAAGCCATTCAAAATAATTTTAACTTCAAAACTCCTTTCATATTAAACCCAATTTCACTTCCAAACCATTTTGGATTCAAAATTCAACTTTGAAATTCTTTTACCATTTTGAATAAAATAATATTAGATTCAAAAACCCATGACTTAACCAATTTCTCGTGAAATCCATATTTGTGTGTGTTGTGTAGTCCAGGGATTTTGCACACAATAATAAAATATCACAACCATCATCAGTTCAATCACAACAATATTGATAAGCGGTATAATCCTATAACGCTTATCTTTCATTCACAGATAACAAGTAAATTCATCACAGATAAATAAATCACAGTTCATAGCTCAATCCATTCAATTCATATCATAGAACATCACACATAAGAGATATCAAAGAATTCAAGGCATTCAATAGGATTCAATCATCCACAAACAAGATAAATTTATCACATGATTATAATTAATTCAATTAACTCAAATAGGTTAATTACTTATGAATTAATCACCTAACTTTGATTAATTAACATTAATTACAATCAATTTTAATTAATTATCCTTTAATCCTTTAATAATAAATTAATTCCTTTAATTATAAATTAATCAACCTTAATAAATAAATCAACCTTTAATCATTAAATAATTAACTTTTAATTATTTAATTATTTAATTATTTAATTAGTCTTTAATTAATTATCCTCAATTAATTACATTAATAAATTATCCCTTAATTAATTACAATAACAAATTAACCCTTAATTAATTATCATTTAATTAATTAATTATCCTTAATTAATTATATTAAGACATTAACTTTAAGTAATTATCATTAATTAACCTTTAATTAAATCACATCAATACATTAATTAATTATCCATTAATAAATCACACTAAGTCATTATCCTTTAATTACATTAGGTAATTATCATTATCTTTTAAATCAATTATATTACGAAATTCCTCAAAACCTTAATAAATCAAAAGATAACCCATTTATCTTAACTAATTACTTAACTCTTAATTAATTTAATTATATTTGAACCACTCAATGATTTAAATCAAATAATTAACCTAATACAAAATTATTTTAAAACCAAATCAATTTAATCTTAAAAACAATTAACTTTAAAAATTTAACCTTTATATAAATTTATTATTAACCCATAAATTTACTTATATTTTTAAGTCACTCAATAATTAAAAACATTTTTATCTTCTTAATTAACCTTTTAATTGAATAATTAAATTTTTATTTAAAATAATCTTAAGAATTAATTAATGAAAGTACATACATATTAAAAACACTTTAAACTTGATTTATTAAAATAATTTATTTTAAAACCTTTACCTAATTCTAAACTTAAAATAAAACATTTATCATTTAAAAGAAAATTTATTTAAAAAGATAATTCAATACTTGATCGATTTAAAATTTAAAAACTTAATTTATTTTAAAAATATAAATCTATTACTACTTATACCCGAGATAACTCGAGCGTTAACCCGAGCCAGATCCAGTTTTACCTGAGTGAGCCCCCGAGCCTTCTTTTCCTCTTTTTTTTCTAATATAAAATTTTGAACTGTTGAAAACATGAAAACACTCGCGAGCAAATACACGAGCCATGTACCCAAATTCCCAAGATTAACTTCGATACATCCTTCTTCTCCTCAAACCAACATCACCCAGACTAAACCACTGATACACCCTATACACGTTCACGTGCACACGCCAACGTCGATGCTCCGGCCACTGCCTTCATCATCCATAAGTTGTTGATGACCTCACCGACAAACGCGACCACCCAGCTCCTTCAACTTCGCCTAAAATTAGAATCAAGCTATTCAACACTACCTGGAACCCAAAACCGATCAACTGGATCCTCCTCGTGCTACCAATCCCGACCACCAAAGGTCATGCGATCACGTCCAAGGATGCACCACGACTTCACGTTGTGATCCCCCCGTCATCGGTTATCTTCGATACACCCACGATGGCGAACTAGCCTCGAATTCACCATTGACCAAACACAGGTCATGAACCCTATTTCGACTTCGGCCAACCACTCCAATCATCTATAAAATTTCCCACCATTTTTCTATTGATCTCCACCACCTGAACTTCCTCCAGCACCAGACCCGAAGCCCGATTCTTCGTTGATCATAGGGAATCGACGAATTTGCGTTTCCCATTCAACCCAAAATCTCTCGATCGGTACTTGTTTAAAAATCTTTATATTATCATTAAAAATCATTATTTTCTAGCACAAATCGAAACATATAAATGAAACTTGGAATTATAATACTTGATTTTTTTGATTTAAAATGTTTATTACTGTAATTTCTAATTATAAAATATTTATTCAATAAATATACTTGAAACCATTTTTAAAATTGGTATTTCATCGTTACAATCACTTTACATTTAGAGATCGAATCCTAAAATCATTTAGATGGGATGATTTGAATTTTTGATCAGGTTTTAAAACCTGTAACTTATAACAGAGCATCAATATACGTATACACAAGCAAGCACGGACATATATACATATTTATATGTATATGCAACACAATTTCAACACTTCACTTCACATATATCAAGTTTATAAACAAAATCAAGCTTTAATAGGTTAGTTTGCTCACTTGGAACAGAGAAGCCAGAGTTTTTGAAAAATCTGGAATTTGATTTTGGTCTTTCTTTGGTCTGAAACCTGATTTAATCTGTACTTGATTTTTCTTTGATTCAGTTTGAATTTGAAAAGAGTTGATCTGATCTTTGATTAAACCTGAAGTTGAATCTGATTTGCTTTAAGTTTGAGTTGCATCTTTGCTTGATTTTGATCTGTGCTTCTTTATGTTTGAGGTTGAACCGAATTTGCTAGCTCAGGTTGATCTTGCAGTTTGAAAGTGTTGTTGAATTTTAGTTTGGTTTTCTTTTATCTAGTTTTGTTTTCAGATTTTAGTTTGCTTTGTATTTTATTTAGTTTTGAATATAAGAAAAATGAGAAAACAAAGGGAATAGATGTATATATATATATATATATATATGTAAAATCTTATAATCCTTAATATTAAAAATAAAAAGAAAATTTTAAAAAAATGACACTTGTTTTATTTCATTCTACATGTTTTACACTTGTTTAAATCCTTTACTATTATTTTACAAATGTCATTTTGCATTATAAAGGGTTTACACTTGTAAATTGCATGTATTAATAATAATTTTATACAATATATATTAGTTTATATTTAGCTATATGTATCTGTATTCTATTTTCAATTTTAATAATCTCTTTTCCTTTTATAAATACTTATAACTTTAAAAAAAAATTAATTGCACATAAATAAATAAACACGTATATAGATTATATATATAAGTCTTTAAATTATAAATTTAACTTTTTAAATAGCTTTTAAAAATTTATTTTATTAAATTCAAAATATAACTTTCAAATCACAATGTATATATACATATACTTATTATAATTTAAAACAAATTTTTATTAGTTTATAGAATTTTCAATTCCAAATTTATTTATAAGATATTTATTTTTGAATTTCAAAATCAAAATTATATTCCCAATCTATTTATATTCATATAAACAAAACTTATTTTTATTTATTTTGGAAAATATTTAAATTAATTCACATTTTAATCCATAAATTTATATTAATCACCAATTTAAATTTGGCTTAAAACTGGGATCGTTACACTACTCGACCTCCACCCTCTCCAAACCTGCCACCAGCACCCAATGCCGAAGCCATACCTCACTCACAAGCTTCACCCCGACCTTTAGCCTGCTTCCATTCCATGGATCCACTACCCAAACATAGCAGCAACTCAAACCCGACCCCATCTCCGCCGTCTGAACCACTATCGAGCACCTTGACCCGAACACCATGCTGAGCTCCAACAACAGCCCTTGGCCTCCAAACTTGACCTGTCACCCTCACCCCCATCACAACCTTTCACACCATCTGTTGTGCCTAACCCCACTACGGAGCAAAAAGCTTCCACACAGAAGCTCCACCATCCACCTCTGCCATTCATCCACTCCGACAGCAACTCACTGAAGTTTCCACTTCCTCTACGGCCTTGCCTACCTGACCTCCGCCCTCTTCAAACCCCCCACCGGCGCACAATGCTGAAGCTACACCACACACGCAAGCTTCACCCAAAACTTTAGCCTGCGACTGTTCCATGGATCTGCACCTACTCGAACATAGCAGCAACCCGAACCCCAACCTCATCTCCGCCACCCGAACCACCACCGAACACTTGACCCGAACACCACACTGACCTCCATCAAAAGCCGTTGTCCTCCAAACGACCAGTCACCCTCATGCCCATCACAACCTTTCGCCACCTACTGTTATGCCTAACCCCACTGCAGAGCACAAAAATTCTACGCCTAGAGCCACTGCCTAAGCTTGAATGGCAACGCATGCTTTCTTAGGCCGAGGAATGTTCTCCTCCTTTCTTAAAAAAATATGTGCTTTTATATAATCTCCTATCTGTTGTCTTATTGTGTGTGTGTATACTGGTTTATATATATATATTAGATTTTGAATACATATGTATTTGAGAAATAATGGTTTAAAAATATATATATAAAGATTTTAATTTGATATGTGTTTTAAATTTCGTATCGATTTTAATATATATATATATAGATTTTATTTTTGAAATGTGTTTTTAAATTGAATATTGATTTTTGAAAAAGGATATTAAATAAATAAATATATTGTATTTTCATCAAATCCAAGTTAGTCCACCTTGTTTAGCTTATTTTCGTTGCTGCCCGGAGTTTTTTCACAACTCTAGTTTGTCCGTTCGTATATGTGTAACTGTTTCCATCTCATTGTTATCTAGCCATGAAAGGTGAGAAGTCACTCATGACTAACACTCTTATATTTCGTAAATCTAATCACATGAAATAACGATTGAAATATATTGTTAAAATTGAATGGTTAATTGTCTAATTGTTAAATATGATATGCCATTATCTACAATTATTTACCTTTGACATATAACACCTTAACCTATTGTATATATATTATATTTAAATTGTTAATGATGATATATGCCTGCTACTGATATGTATGTCATTTTATATTATTATTATATTGTTCTCACAATGCAAGTTTCCTGTTAGTTTAGGAATCCCTATGGGTTGAAATGATACAAACCCAAAGGACCTTAGATCAGGAAAAAATTGTTATGGGTTGAAATGATAAACCCAAGTGATTTTCATTGATTTTGAATTTTGGGATTGCGGGTTAAAATGATATATATACCCGTAAATATTAAATTTAGATTGCGGATTGAAATGATAAATATCTGTATAACTTGACCATAAGTTAGAAAACGATATACGAACACCGTTGGACTGCTTTAAAATGATTTCCAAACTTTTGAAAGGAAGATATATGGGTTTTGATAAATATAGATTTTAAATTATAATATAAATATTTATTTTAATATATGTGTAAAAGTTAATTTTAAAAAAAAATGGAAAATTTAAAATTATAAGTTAAGTTTTAAAATAAAATTTTATTATAACTTTATTATATTTAAATATTTAAAATATATTTAATAATAATAAGGTTTAATTTAATAATAACTAATATAATAATATTTATTAAGAACTTAATTTAACTAATAATATATATAATATTTTAATTATTTATTAAAAATTATATTATTATTTTAAAATAGATTTTTGTAATAACTTTAAGTAAATGAAAGTTAGGAAGATTAATTAAATAAGAATTAATTGTAATTTAATTTGTTTAGAACTGAACTTAAATAAGAATCGATTTATAATTTAATTTTATAACAATTGAATTTAAATAAGAATCGATTTATAATTAAATTTGTTTAGAATAAATAAGGTTTGATTAGAACTTATTGATTCGAGATTTTGAAAGATATGATTTTGTAGCTTGATTTAATCAAAGTGATTAGGTGAATGTTTTAGAATTAAATGTAATTGAAGTTAGATATTAAATTGTTGATTTTATTTGAATTTGAGATTCTATTTAAATGTTATTAAAATGACTAAATGAGTATTTTCAAATTTAAATAAAATTAAAGTTCAGTTTTAAAATATAAACGAAATTTATCAAAGTGAGTTATTGTAAAGGTTTGAATATTTAAAACTTTGAAACCTATTGAAATTGAAATGGTTTAATTTGTAGTTCAAATCTGTATTTGAAATCTACATAAATTAAAAAAGCTTTTATTGAGAATTTGAATCGAATTGTAATTGATGAATTGAGATTGATTTAAATTGAATTTGGAACTAAAGTTGATTTGAATCGATTTGTGGAATTCTATGTTGATATAAACTCTTTTAATATACACTATTTTTAACATAAATCTTTTTTATCTATAACCTGTTTCAAATATAGCTATTTTAATATATATAAAAACTACTTTTAAATATTCAAATTAGTTAAGTGGGAACTATTATGATTTGGATATAATGGACTTAAATGCAAATATTTAATGATGGTTTAAACAATTTTGTAATTATGATTTTGAAAAGGGAATATGATTTCGAAAGTGATAAGATTTTTAAATGAATATGATATTTTGATATGAAGTATGAGCTGTTTGAAACATAAAATGGCCATGGCATGAAATAAGCGTTTGGTTGCTAAAGAAAACGGGATCGGATATTGTCATACTCTCTACCAATACCGAAAACCACTTTAACAAATATGCACATGGTGGAGATTCCAAAACGAAGTAGGATAGTTGGCGAACGATTCTATATGAGGTATTAACATAGCCCTGACTTGTGTGAGTCATCTTAATGTGGCTGAAATAGGAGCTATACCGGGCCAAGTGAGGTTGCACCACCGATCAGGCACATTTCTTTGATACCATTCTATTACTTTGTGATTTGATTGGATGCATCTTTGATTTGCGAGTGTGTTTCGAAGTGGGCGGTAGTAGCTGCTATGCGTTACCACTAGTCCAGGAGTGCAAAACGGTAAAATCCTACACTAGGCATTACCTCGCGTGCCTTGTCACATGCCTTATCATGCCCTCTATGATTTTATTTGTATCGTACCTATAAAGTGCTCCTTGAGTATCCCATCAGTTTGGTGAGGCTTATAGTATCTGTATAGACTATGGAAATATATAAAATATGTTAATGGGGATATGGGTAACGCCTTAACGCTATTTTAATAGTTTACTTTACTATAGACATTATCTATGTAGCGCATTGTACTATGTATGTAGATAGTTCCACGGATCCTTAGAGGATGGGAATCTCAAACATCCTTTAAGTTATTTTGTATTTCACTTGACATTTCACTTGAGTTGATTTACTGGTATAAGAATGTTAATCCTGAATCGAGTGTTTTGTATTTTGCTTTATGCTCAGGTCAAACAAAGTGCCACAGCATTTGACTCACCTTTGGAGTTTGGAGCTTTGCTTAAAGATCTATCTCTTATCTATTCAGCTTTGCAGTTATTTTAGTTATTTCCAGTTGCTTATGTTCAGAATTGTCTATTACTTTTGTATTTAAGACTACTCTGTATTTTATATTTTATGTTGTATTTGTTCAGACTTTGATGTTGTAGTAGCTTTATGAAGTGCTATTTATCTATTCCACAGCTTATTGTCTTATTAGTCTGTGTCCGTGATCCTGTGATTGATTTAGTTATCGTATATGCTAAGTTTTGCCAAATATAAATTAAATATATGTTGTTTTGAGCAATTCAAGTCTGACATGATCGGATGATTGTCGATTTGAATGGTTTGAAATGCTAGGTTGTTACAAATAAAGATGTCTGATATAATCTAAATAGGAAGATATGACATTTAGAGGATAAATATTCATGAAAAGTTTATTAAAATAATGGAAAGTTATTAAAATATAGGATGATCTTAAGGATACATTTTATATAAATATGGTATAACAAATGTTTTATGTGATTATAAAAGTGTTTTATAAGTAAAAAAGGGTATTTGAGAATTTAAATTCTGGTATTGCTTGAATTTATTACAAAAAAAAATGAGAAAAGTAATGGTAACATTATTTGAAATAATTGTGAGTATAAATATTTACAAGAGAGTTTTTAAGAAAGATGCATTTTCTTTGGATAGTTTGAGGGAAAACATCTTGATTAATTTTATGGTAATCTGAATAATCTTCTAAGTGACGATTGAGTGTTTGCTTAAGAGAACGTTGTTATGCACTTAGAAAATTGTTCTCTTTATCATTGTGCAATCGAAATGAGCTCAAATCCGAAAGAACTCAAAGCGACTGTTGGTGAATAAATTGTAAAAGTTAATTTATATATATATAATAAATGTAATATGATCTTAAAAAGGATTTTGAAATAAAAACTAGGTATTTAGTTCTTAAGTTCCTAAAAGGAAATTGATTTAAAATAAATGTATCTTTATAAGAGAATGTACTGATAAATTAAATTTTAAAATCTTGGAAAAAAAAGATAATTTAACTCAAGTTTTCAAATGGGTTAAATCGGATAGAAAGATATTAATAAGCATTGTTTTTTTAGGACCATATTTTTGTTAATCATCTAAAATTATGTAAACTATTTGATGTTATTTGGCCAACCCATAAAACACCTTTCCTTAGAACACACTAATATTAAGAGGTCAAAAGGTTGACTCAGTTTTAAAAACCTATATTTTGTTTGGGCCTCCATCTAAATTTTTAAAAGTGAAATGAAATTGATACTTTGCGTATACTCTTAGGATCTAGAAGGGTATTATACAAGTAAATAAAGTTAAGTAGTTTTCATTTTATGTTTTGTATAGATGTCTTTGTAAAATTTCTATATACTTAAGTGAAAATTTATAAAAAGACCCATAAATTATTTTAGTGTTGAATGAAATACTAAATGAAAAATATAGGTTATTTAGAAATTTGTGTAGTTAAGAAACCAATAAGTATATTTATATGCTTTGTTGTGTGGCCTAGAAGAATTTAAAGAGTGACTTTCAATTTAGTCTAAGGGAGCTTAGATAGTCTTCTAAGTAATAATTAAAGGCTAATGAGAAAAATGGTTTGCTTAGGAAATTATTTATATCCTTAGATGGTCAAGAAAGTTGTTATTTATTAAGACTTGAATCCCGGTGCTTTCAAAAAAGCGATTTCAAAAGAATTTATGAAATAATATTTTGAAACTTTGTTGGAGTATTATTATTTCAAGATATTTGAGAAGAATTTTGTGAAGTGGTTTTTTTTGAATATTTGGGTTATGACTAAAGTTATGCGATTGGGAGTTTTCCAATTTGGAAGACTCGTCGGGTATATTTGTTCACTTTAGTTATTATTTTAAGAGGAACCGGAACACCACTAGATTCTCCGTGTTGTTTTGATTTTAGAGTTATTCCATGTTTTGATATGAGGACCCCCCTTCTTATCACAATTGGTTTTAGTTTTTGATATATTTCTCTTTGGAGCAATTTTAAAAATATATTTTGAATATAAAAATCCAAGCATTTCGTTCTAAATTTTTCCTTGAAAAAGATTGAATGCTTAGTATTTCACTACAGAGTACTCTCTGTACTTCTGTTGCATATGGTTGTTATATTTATTATGTTGCTAGTGCATTGCTCTTTTATCAGTTTGATTCTCTTTTGAATTATATAAGTACAAGACAGGTAAAAAGATGGAGAGATTACTATTTGATTACTTGCGCATGTGCATTCGCATCGAGATAGTAAATATCTTGCAAAAAATCAAACGCAATAGAGGTATGTAGTTTTTTTAAAGTTTGACGATTGGTTGATGATTTTATGCCCCACGTATGGGAGGCCACATGGCTTTTGTTTTCTTTGTGATTTGGGCCAATGGTGACAAATTATAGTTTTTCCAGATTAGCCGTGCAAAGGAGGTGCTACTGAAATTTTCTATAATATAAAGAACTTTAAGAGTTTAATAACTCATTTTAATCAGTTGTTTTAAAGCTTAAGGTTCTGGAGACAATTTTCTTCTTTTGGGAACTTCGGGACAAAAATTTTTTAAGGGGGGAGAATGTAATATACTAGAATTTTATCATTTTGATTTTGAATATTTAATTAATTTTAAATATTTAAATAACGGGTGTTTTAAAATTTAAATAACTTTATTCAAATAAAGGGATTATTCAAATATTTGGATTGCGAATTAAATATTAATTAAATGATTTAATAGCCTTATTTAATGCCTTCTAATTAATAAATAATAATGGACACATTTTGTAAATTTATTTAAAATAATAAATGGTTCGAATAATAACAAGAAAATCAATTGTTATTGAAATGGCTTGATTTTTATAGACATATTTATAGAATTTTTCCATAATTTTTAATTTGGAAAATAATTAAATTTTTGTTTGATGTATTTTATAGCAAATGATGGTATTTTTTGAATTTCATAAGAACAAAATAATCTGAATATTTTGTTGTTGATATGTGATCATGTCGCGTTTTGATGCATGATCGTATTTTTATTTCTATCGTTCGAGGTTCGTACACGAACGTGATATTATGTAGCAGAATACAACAAACCCTGCTTTTTAAAACTTTTAAAATAAATCAAAAATCAAAATTTTAAACATGATTTTATTTTAATGTAATGTGTAGCTAGAATTTTTTTTTAAATTGAATAAGAAGTTGATTTTCTTTAAAATGAAGTAATATCAACATGTTCTTTCCTTCTTCACTTTTCAACATTCCAATTTCTTTCTTTTCCCTCCTCTTTTTTTTATTAATCATTTCCAGTAAACTAAAAAAATGACTATTTTTTCTAAAGTCAAAATCTAGATATTTACACAATGAAAAATTATAAAACAAGGATCTTTGAACTAATGAGGCATAGATCTACAATTCTATATGAATTTGGTAGAGTGCGGTTGTGGTTTGTGATGTTTGACGGTTCGTGGAGGAGCTAGGTTTTCATTTCATGAAGGATACAGGCGATGGTTGGCCAAGGCATTGAGGGCAGCAGGCGAAGGAGCTTCGATTTGTAAAGTTTGAAGTGGAGTGGCAAGGTGTAGCAAAAAGCAACAGTTTACTATAGTCAGTCGGGGCTTTAGGTCTCATCTTGTATAGCTTGATCGAGCTTCCACTAGCTGAGTGCGTCATGGAAAGAGAGAATACAAAGTTGTTAGAGGTGGTGCAGTGTCAAATGGTGGAGTGATGCTCGAGTGGGAGAGTGCGTGCACGGCCAGGAAAGTGCATAGTTTGTGTATAGGTACGAGTAAGGAATTTGGGAAAGAAAAAGTTAATATGGGTAACTACAAAAATTAATTAAAGTTAATGAATTAATTATCTTATTTTATTCTAAAACTTAGAAATTAAACAACTATCTCAGATGAGGTCAGGTTTGGACGTGGACTTTTGCATTGGACTCGTATCGATGTTATCTACGCGTTGGAGCTAATTTCGTTAGATTTAGAGATTGTGGAAATTTGAGCCAAATCGAACGTAGTTCAAACAGGAACGCGAAAACATCAACTAAAATTTCGATGAGTTAATTCCCTTAAATAGACTATGATATTTGTGTTATTATAGTTTATTGTTGAATGCTTAGATGGTAGTCAATAGTTTAATGAAGTATAAATTAATATAAAAAAATAGTGATTTAACATAATTACTTCTAATGTAGTTAAATTAGTTATACTTCGTTTTTGATATCCATTAGTAAAATAAATACCATTCTGCTATAATTAAACAGAATAGACTATTTAGGACATTTATCGAGCAGAATAAATCATCGTTCGATGCTTGCAAAGTAAAAAGATTATTTTTGAAGTTAATTAATATGTGTATTAATTAATAAATGATCCATTAGCTACTGATGGTTAATTGTTGACAATAATATGTTTGTTGTTGTTATTTGATCATGCCTGATAGCAGAAGGAATAAATAGCCATTTTGTTGTGGGAGGCGAAAGAGAAGAAGTTGGTGTGTTTTCGTAGCGAATAGGTCGCTATATGAAACTTCGAAGTGTATCTATACGAAAATTACAATAGACTTTTGTAGAGAGACCCTAAGGGGTTTATCGCCAATATTGATATTTATATTCTTATATTGCTTGTATTGATGTTTGTTTGAAATATTTATGACATCCAGTTTGAATTGTGTAAGTGTCATTGTAGCGATTTTTGCTATACCGTCACTCATGAAATATTATCTCCTTAACTCTTATATGTATTGAACTCGTGCTTGTATTTGTGCAAAATAAATGTTTGGTTGTGTTTTTGCACTTTGAAAGTTGTTTAAACTACATTTTCAAATATTTTGAGAATTTTGAAAATAAGGGCTAAGCGTTCATTAAAATTTATAAAAGAAATTATAAATTTGATTTATTATCATTTGGGGTAACCAATGTTGTTCTAAATTTATAAGAAATTATAAATTTGAGTAATTATGTTTTGGGGTAATTAATGTTGTTTTAAATTTATAAAACGATTATAAATTTGATTGATTGTCTTTTGGGGTAGTTTTAAATTTATAAAAAGATTATAAATTGGATTAATTATCTTTCGAGATAATTATGTTGATTTAAATTTATAAAATAGATTGTAAATTTGATTTATTTTACTTCACGATAAGTAACGTTGTTTTGAAATTTATAATAAGGATTTCAAATTGGATTATTATAAAAGAGTTATATCAATTATCTTTCTGGATGATTAACATTGTTTTAAATCTAAAAAGATATTTCAAACTGATTTATTATCTTCCAGGATAATAAGTGTTGTTTAAAAAGTTATAAACAATGGTTTATAAATGAAAATCTTTTAAAAAGGAATGTATTAAAAATAAAGCTAAGTTTAAATTGTTTTGGGTTTATAGTAAATAATGTTTAAATAATATTTGTTTTGACCCTTCTTTTAATACACTTAGAATTTACCCTTTTAAAAGAATATTTTTAAAGAGTGTTTTGTAAAGTGTATTACTAATATTTATGATGTGAAAATCAAGCATCGATGAGAACTAAATGCTTTGAAATCTTGATTTGTTTATTAGTATGCGATCTAGTTTTCATACACAATCATTCATTTAATTTCGATAGTTATCATTCTTAATGCTTCTTCAATCTAAGACGATTTGTCACAGATTTTGAGCATCGACATCCAACAACGTGGATAACTAAAACCAAAGAGCGTGTGGGAGCCAAGCCATGTGGGTCGCACCCATTTGGGTATATTTAAATTTATCTAGAGATTTGTTGGTAGCATGAATGTAGTGATATAGGTATATTTGGATGCCCGCATTAAGTCGTATGAGGTCCAACATGGAAGTCACTAAGATTTGCATATGTGACATTGTCTCTCAAGTATATTTTTCTAGAGGTATACTTTCTAGCAACAGGTGTACCCTTCTAGTCATGCTGGATAAATTCGTTCTCCTTGTTTTGATTTGAACCTTGGAATTAAGATTTTCTTCTTTTGTATTTCGTTAATCCAAGATGAATTATTGCTTATTTTGAGTGTCGATATTCATTGTCAAAGATGACTAAAACCAGAGAGAGAGTGGAAGCAAGCTATGTGGGGTTTCTCCCATTAAGGTATCTTTACATCTACTCTAGATTAGATTCGGAGGTATACGCTTGAAGATGTGAAATACTCGGATTCTCGATAAGGTTGGGGAGGTCTGGCTTGAATATGTCTGAGAGCCGTCGTAGTCCTTAAGTATATCTTCTAGAGGCACACTTTCAGCAAGAGGGTTTATCTGCCTAGTCATTGTTGAAAATTTTCTCTTTCCTTATTTGATTCAAATCTTTGGATTACAATCTTAATTTCATCGATAAGTGTCTAGTGCTCTTCTCGATGTTTAATTATTTATATCCATCATTTAAGTTTGGAATTTTATCTTGTTTATACCCATTCTTCCAAGTTAGGTTTTGTTCTAATTTCTTTCCATTCTTTTATCTATGGTGTTGTTCTTGGGGGATAAAAACCCATCCCGTTTTAACGGTGTGATCATACAGAAAATTTTATGTTCATCATATTACTTGAGTTTTCTCATGCTAGTTTTCCAGACTGATCCATGTGTTATTTTATCATAGTGCTCGGTTGAGATCGAGTATTTTTACAGGTTGTCCTTGGTAGGACTTGGAGCTCATGGAGTAGAGCTGGATGTTCACCTGCCATAGTATTTTTATTTTCCACTATATTATTATATATACCCATCGGTTATTGTAAGGTCAGGCAGTTATAATGGTCTAGTTTGATGAGCTTTGTTTTTAACCTTGATATACCATTTATCTTAGATTGACGGCTTTTACCATCTTTATTATGTTATATGTTGTCATTCTGATATGAGATTCTATTTTACCTGTATGTTCCTTTTATTTTACCTTGACAACCTACCTTTTTGGCAACTGGATGTTTGGCAATGGAATACTGCGGATGTATTTGGTGCCAAGTTTCGATGGTCAATAAGGTAGGTCGATACATCACCTGTATTTCGTTTCATATGCCATCCACTTTCCAAAGCGAGAAATCAACCAAATCCAACAAATAAGTCAATCAAGCATTCATGTAACATTTATATATCTACACATATCTTGTATAGTGTTCATCCAAAGGTGAGTTACCTCACTAAGATTCTAGCTAACGCTTATGCATTCGAGAACAGCCAAAATCGAATACCATTCGATTTTTATTAAAATTTCCACTTGCTCAAAACTTGAATAAACCAACTATAGCGCGTAGATAATGCTCTTACGAACGCAATGCAAAAGATCGCGTCTCAACTGGAATTCGTATGCAAAATTTATTGATTTTATAAGTTTTCGGGTTAAATAATTTAACGAATTCACTTAATCACTTTCTTAATTAACCCAAATTTTCTTCCCTAAATTAACATCTCTTATACACGCATAAATGTACACACAAACCATCATGCATGACCCCACCCTCCCCGTTGCCTTGCTCGATGAAATCATGCACCGTAAACTCCAACAAAATCCACCTCGCAAATGCTCCTCAACCGACCCGACTATCTCAAGCTCAACGCTCCCTACCCATCGCGACCTGGGCCTCTAAACACGCCAAACCATGTGTCATGATTTGCCTTCAACGACTATACCTCACCTTCGACCGCCATCCATGCTCACTCGTGCAAGAAACATAACCATACACTCCAATTCACCTAACTCCGCCTCAATCGCCACATAACCAAAACCCTAGGTTGGCCTCACCACGTTGAATATCACCAAACCCAACATCGGCCATATACGTTTAAAGCATACCCTTTCACAAAATCAATGAATCCGACAATGTAATTTATCATTAATCGAAACTCGTGATATAGATTTTTGAATGGGGATTTTAGGTTTTTTTGTTAGTGGAATTGGATAAAAGAAAGAAAAAAGGGGAAAGAAAGAAGAGTGAGAAAAGGGAGTGAATGTAAGGGTTATTTAATTTAAATTTTATGCACTTCATTGCATATATCTCATTCCCATACGAACTGTTAATGACAGAAATAAAATTTTGATCATACACAACAATATGACACGATTACAAAACAACAATAAAATACACTGGTTAACTTATTCTGTGAAATTTTAAAAATACCAACGATCGTCGATAATTTAAATATTTTCCCAATTGAAAATTATAGAAAAATTCTATAAACTCATATAAAAACAATTATTAAAATCAAATAATTTTATTAACAATTTATTTTTTATTTTCCATTATAATCAAATCAAATTTGAATACTTAAATAACTTAAATATACTCATTTGAAACGTTAAAAAATTCGGATCGTTGCATTCCTCTTCCTTGTAAACACTAACTTCCTACCTCATTTCTATCTTTTGTACCTGTTTCTAGGCTATCATAAGCCTATATTGCTCATGGTCTATCTTTGAAAGGGGAGATTTGCTTTGATTTTTCCAAATCCAAGTAGCTAAGAGTTGTTGTGATGTTGTCCTAAGGCTCTACTCCAAATTTGAGTTGTTTTGAAATTTATTTTCCTAGGAAATTCAGTTATGAATTATAAACTGTAACGACCCGTAAATTTTCGATAATTAAAATATCTAATTTAATAAGATTACACGATTTAGTGTTAGAAAAAAATTTGTAATTCGCTTGGAATAATAATAACTAGAATGAAATGCAACAAATTTTATCTAAGTTAATTATTTATGAATTGAATGAAATCCCAAATCAATCGAAAGAATATGTAGTCAACAGTAACGGAATAAATTTGTATTGTATAGATAATTGTGACACTTGTTTGTAAATAATAAACTTATAAGTAATTAAAAGTTAAACGGTGATAATTATTTAAGTTACCTATTCATGTAGTTAGTCGAATTGAATTTGTGAACCAATTGCAATTGAAATGAAAGTTTATATATTAGTTGAGTGCATTATCTCTAACTGTAGTTAAATAATAACGTGGAATTCATTTGATGTAATATAGTAAATCGACTGATAATGAAATTTTTTATTTGAAAAAAATCCAATATTGAAATCCGTCAAATATTGAACAATTAAATTGTTTAAATTTGATATTTGGAAATTATCGAATAATTTAATAATGGGAATTGAATAACAATATAATGGAAATAGTTGTTCTATAATTTTAATTCGTTTCAAAAGTTAAATTTTTAAGTTCGTTTTGAATATCTCAAAAGATAGTGATTTAAGAATAATCAAATTGTTTAAATTTAATATTACAGATGTTTGAATAATTAAATTCCGAATTTGATATCATTAATTTGATATTGAAATTTAATATATGAAAGTAGAGTGAATAATTGAAATTTGATTTAATATGATTCAGATTGGTTTCCAAAGTGAATATAAGTTATATTGGGATTATAATAGAGTTAATAAGATTTTAAAATTGGAAATTATTGGATAATTGAATAACGGGTTTAATATGGTTAAAAATGATTTGTAAAATTTTATTTTATCATATTAAAGTAAGAATGATGTTGTAGAACTTTTAAAATCGAATTAAAAGTAAATTTGTGAAAATTGAATATTTTAATATTTAATTATCGACTGAAAAATAGCCAATTTTCGAACAGTCTCAGAATTGGATGAAAATAGTTCCATTGGATCCGTAATAGTTTGTTATTATTGGATTTCAATTTTCGTAGCAATCGGAGTTTTCGTTTGACCGTGGCAGCTCGAAACGCATCGAAATTGTTTTAATATTAATTTGACGAGTTAAAATACTCATTTTTAAAACAGTCTCGGATTTCGAAGAAACCTGTTTCATCGGATCCGTAAGGTTATATTATTGTAAGATTTCAAATTTAGCGTCAATCGGATTTACCGTTTGTCCGCGGCAAGCCAAAACGCCTAGAAATTAGTTTAAACCGATTTAATTTAAATTGATCGTTTATTTCCGTAACTCGCGCATACGATCGAATTAGCTTCCGAAACCTGTTCCATTGTGTTCGGAACGCGGGGTAAACCCTAGAAACGCCGGTCACCGCGCGTAAATCGGAGTTTGGAAAAGCCGGATGAATAGTATTCGTCGTTTCCTATAAATAGTCCCTTTATTCAAATTAAAAATAAACAAGCTAGGGTTTTGAACCTTCAGCCGCCGCCTCTTAAGCATCAATGGACGAAAACCTTCCTCGTTCTTCCCCAAATTCCTCTCAATCGCTTCGTTTTCACACTCCGGCTTCTACACGAAAGTTGGAGAGCTCATCGAGCACTACGAGTTCAACGGTGGAGATCGAGTTTGGGCGAACGATTCAACGGCAATTTGAGTGAAAAGGTCTGGCCGTTCGCATGCTTTTTGAGAGAGAGGGGGGCCGAGTTCACCCTAGTGGCGGCCGAAGGTTGAGGAAGCTGGGGGGCTTTTGTTGGCATTTCCTGATCGAACTCTGGGGCGTCGAGGTGGCTGCGTGTATTAGGGTTTGGGGCGGCACAATTGGGTTCGTGTACTGGGAAGCAAACGTGAGAGGGGAGAAGAGAAGGAACGCGTGCGGCCTGGGATCTGGGGGGCAATAATCAACGGCTATGATGTTAGTAGGGTAAAATTAAAAATTAAAGTTTATGTTAATTTATATAAAAATTTGTGTAAACTTATAAATGTCATAACTTGTTCGTACGAGGTCGGAATTCGACGAAACTTTTTGCGTTGGAATCGTTTTGTCGAGCACTACGCAATGGAACTGGACTGGAATCATTTGGAGCTAGAGAAAATTTTGAGTTAAATCGAACGTCGTTCGATTTGATTTGAAATCGTAAAAATCAAGGTGAGTGTTTTATAACGCTCACAACGTACTAAATATCTTTATGCTAGTTAAATTTGACATTATGAAGTGTTATGATTTTATTTGTCGTTGTTTGATAAAATTTAATTGTCATTTGAATTCACCGTTGAAAAATTAAATTGACAGTTAAATTGAAATTAAAATTGAATTGCGATTAAATTACCTGACATTGATAACTATGAAATTGCCATGAATTGTATTGTCTATTGGATGATTTATTTCGATGGATGCTATTGGTTGATATTTAAATGTTTGGATGTTTATTTGCTTATATATAACCTGTTATGCATACATATGACACTGTGATTTGATTTAAGTGATATATATTCATCCCTGACATTAAATTGAAATAAATAATTACTTGGCCATAGGATAGAAAATTATATACGGACACCGAATTAGCTAAATTAATAATTTTTAAAATCGACGATTTGAAATTTACTTAAATGTCTTGATTTAAAAGCTATAAATAGAAATCAATTTATAGAAATCGAATTTATCGAAAATTTGAGTTTAGAATGTTGAAATTAATTTTGGTTAAAAGAAATTGTTAAATAATTAAGTGGAGACTTTGGAATTTAAAATCAGGATATGATTGAATTTCGAAAATTTATTTATTTTAAAGATTGAACGTTATTTCGAGCTTTGAGTATTACTAAGTAAAAGCGATAAAAAAAAGATAGTTGAAATTGAGTTTGAAATTGAATCATATTTGTAATTGGATTTAAACTTGAATATTGATGGGAAATTTTGTTAAATGTCATAAATGGATATTTTGAAATCAAGCTCCAAATCGATATAAATTGAAATTGAATAAATTAAAGGTGAATGAAAAATTGAATTAATTTGAAGTAAAAGTTGACATTGATTTGAATCGAAATCGAAATTGAATCGGTAGAATGGAAATTGATTTGAATTGGGAAGTTGTGATTGAAATGGATTGGTTTTGGAGCTGTTTTATTTTGTTTTCCAAATTACTCGGTTATATAAACCATTTTGGATACTTAAACTATTTTAATCTATTTTAAATCTACTTAACCCAATTTAAATTATTTTAAACTAAATTTATCTATTTCAAATCCATTTTATGATTTTAAGTATTTTAACTATTTTAATTATTTAAAACTACTTTTAAACTACTTAAAACAATTTTCTAAAATTCTAAGCTGGTCAATAAAGTGGATTGTTTATATTTAAATCTTGAATTTAAATACGAATTGAGTTAAATGAAGTTGCAACCTAAATTGAAATTCGAAATAATTTTGAAATCGAAATGAGATATTGATGCGAAAAATGATTTTGAAACGGAATCTTACATTTGAATAGATACGATGATATTTGAAACAAATTTGATTTTTGAAGCGAACATGATATTTTGATATCAATTATGAATCGATTTGAAATGTAAAAGAGCCAACGGTGTAATAATACGTAGTTATTAAAGAGACCGAGATCGGAAATGGACATACTCTCTGTCGGTACCGAAAACCACTTTAATAACTATTATACGTGTAGTGTTGATCCAGAATGAAGTGGATGGTTTGGTGAACGCGTTGATTGAAGAAAGAGAACGATATTGGATGACCCCTGACATGACTAAAACAGGAGCCGCGCCGGGCCATTGAGGTTCGCCACCTCTAGCGGACACACTTCTTCGATACCATATCTATTACATTTGTGATTCGATTTGGGTGCACCCCTTGATTTGGGAGTGTTGTTTCGCGGTGTTGGGGTAGCTGCTGGGTATGCTCAACATCAGTCCGGATCACGCAACTACTAGTATCCTAGTTGGTATTGCCTCATGTACCTTCTCATACTGTTTATCCTATTCGCGACCACTACGTTATGTTTTGTGTTATACCTATGGGGTACCCTCTGATAACCACCAGTTTACGGTGGGGCTTACGGTGCTGTATAGACTATGGCATTATAAAAATGTGTTAAGGGGGATTATGGTAACGCCTTAACGCTATTTTGATACTTTATATTACTGATAGGCATTATCTACTTAGCGTACATTACTACATAGTAGATAGTTTAACGGATCCTTAAGAGATGGAAAATCCCGTAACATCTCTTGAGTTATTGCACGCACGTTGACACTGGATATGAGATGTCAAACCCCGTAAACATCTCTAACGCCGTTACACTCACATTTATTTACGATTGATTTAACTTTCATAAGGATATTTTAGTCCTGACTCGAGTGTTTTGTCTTTTCATTACGCTCGGGTCAGTCCTGAGTTTTTCAGATTTTTGAAGATCTATTCTGGAGGATGAAGACGAAGATTTGGTATACTATTACTATTATTTCCCTTGCATTATGTTATCTGCTGCATTATTTTATTTGTTCTGTTGAATATGTATGACTCTGATAAATGTTGTATAAATAATGATCAAAGTATAGTAAACAACTTCATGAACTGTTTATTTGATTATTATATTTTATCGTTCCGCTGCAAGATTCTGTGTTGTTTCCTTTCTTTTATTTCTCTTTCCTCTTCTTTTCTTATTTACCTCAATAACCATCTGCCCTTTTGAATGGTTTGGAATCGACATGTGTATTTGATCGTCGGTTTAAACTGTCCAAAAAGGCGGGTCGTTACAGTTGGTATCAAAGCTTTGGTTTAGCGATAACCTTAGCTTTGTGGGGTCTAACTCTTTATAAATAGGGTAGTAATACCCTATGATGAGTCGCTGAGTGTATATATATGAGAGAGCGTATTTGTTAGTGATATAAAAAAATTTATATTGTGTCGGTTGATTTGTTGAGTGGCTTATGGATTCTGGTCAATACGAGTAATTAACGTCATTGATAGGGATCTCTAAACACTTAAACAGAACAATTCGACATAGTACTGTTTTTTAAATTGGGTAATGAAATAATTTTGCCCTAATTATATTTTGTATATAAAGAATTTATTTTCAAAATTTATTGTGACTTATCTAGCTTACCTGGTTGTTAGGAATTAAAATATTAGTTATTATCATAAATTGGATATTGTAATTTAATAAATACATGAATTACAAAATGAACAATGATAAAAACAACTTGTGGAATGTTTTAAGAAAGAAATTCTTATAAGAATATTTTAAAAAGGTGACTTATGAATTAAAATAGATTTAAATTGGAAAATATTGAATTTAAGACCCGGAGATCTTGAAAAATGGTTTTCAAAGCTTTGAAGAAAATATATTGTGATATTAGTTGGAAAATATTTAAAAGAAATATTTTGAAATGATTTTTAAGAAGGAATGAATTAAGTACTCCTCTCTTATGTCGCTGGAAAATAATTTCGTTGATGACTGCGCAGCATCATCGACGTTCATTTTCGAGTCTCAAAGTGAGGGAGACTTCTAATAAACTTTGCTTTTCTTCGAAATTATTTTGGGTAAATGGGTTTTAGTTTAAACTCCAAAGATATGATTTGATGTATTAAAGATATAAGTGTATATGTTTATCTCAAACGATTTGAAAAGAACCGGGCATTTAAATTTCTAAGTTCTGTTAATTAATAATTTTCAAATTGTTTGAATAAAATGTGAATAACCAAAATTTAGAAAATAAGAGGATTAAGATATCTAAGCTTATGTTTTGGGAAAACTTAAAGTTGAAAGGTAAAGAGGATTTAAACAAATTAAATTTGTGAACATTCTAATTAAGTAAAATTAAATTCTATAAATTTGTACAATACCAAAATTACATTCTGATAACATATAACAAGACTTACCAAATGTTAAAAGTTAAAATGATGTTTTGGATATGTAATGAGATATTGTATAGATAAACAGAACCTGAAAATAATTGAAGTATACAAGTAAGGAAAACTCAAAAGGAATTAAAATGTATATAAATGAAAATTTTAGTTGTGATAAAAATGTTATATACTTAAATATAGCATGAAATGATGAATGGATAAATGGAACAAGTAAGTGAACTTAAGAAAGAAGATAAATGAATCGTATTATATCTTTGTAAATTGGTTATAGAAAATAAATATAAATTGCAAAGGGATTCTAACCTTTAAGATAACTGTAAATTAAGAAAGTCATTTATGAGAGGTTAGACTTTTATAGGATGATTAATAAATTAAAGTGATGATTAATAAAATTGTTCCACAAATAAATTTGTATTAACTGAAACTATGAATATGAAGTAAATGTAAACAAAAGAATTTGGTATAGCTAAGAATCAATTGGGAAAAGAAATTGAGTTTAATTAAATTATATAGAATGTTTAAAATGAACTTGAATAAGAAAATTCTTTGATATGATGTTTAAGAAAAGATAATGATAAAGAATATGCTATGTAAAGAAATGAATATACTAACTGAATAATGGATTGTGGGGAATTAAGTGGGAAAAAAAATATAGAAGTCAATAAAATAATTTAGTATAGATAAATTGGATAGAAATCCATTGGATGATAATACGTGAGATTGTACATATATTATTTTATCCACATAACGGTTTGATCCAAATTCGAGCACAAAATTTCGAGATGGTTTATATCGATCCAAGTTAGGATTTTTCACTCGATTTTCGACGGCGAACCCTAGATATTGATTTTTAATTTGATTCTGGAATTCTCTATCATAGTATATGACTATGCAAGGAGAGTAACAGTTTCCAATCAAGGAACCAAATCTGAGTCCGCGCTAAAGAGTCGTGTGTACGATACTAGTTTGGAAGTGAAATTGTGTGATCGAATAAGCGATTAGATTGATATTGCTCACGGATGATATATGTACGGCTTACGGACTTAATTAAAGTTACTATTGGAAATTTAAGATGCCAAATATGTGAAGATAAATTTGTAACTTTTGAGATAACTATAAACTAAGAAAGCCATATATAAGAAGTTAGACTTTTATGGAATGACTATAAATTAAAGTGATGGTTAATAAAATGTTCCACAAATAAATTGGTTATTAACTGAAACTGAATATGAAGTAAATGTAAACAAAAGAATTTGGTGTGGCTAAGAATCAATTGGAATTGAAAAGATAAACCAAATTGAATGTAAAATTAATAATTTGGTTGTGTTGGGTATGATTTGGTTGTTATATGATTGTTAGTTGATTGTATATAATTCATTAAGTGTAAATTGGAAGCTATAAGTCATTGAAATCAAATTGGAAGTTAAATGAATTTAAATAGAATTTAATTTGATTCAAATTGGCAGTGAACTAATGTAAATATAAATTAGTAAATGTTAACTAATTGAATTGAGAATGAATGTTGGTAAAATCCAACGTTAATGAATCAACTGTGATTAAAATTTAAAACCAAGTGAATAAATATTAATGAGAAGTGAATTTATATTGATTGATTATGGATTTGTTAGATGAAAGTTGGATGATAATTGATTTGTTGGATGCATTTGTTGTTTTTTGCATTTGCTATGATTGGCACATGTAGTTGTTATGTTTCTATATGATGTATATTGATATTATTTTCATATATGCATGTTTCTCATGGTTTGTTGAGTGTTTAGTAGGTGCGGATTGCGCTTGCTTCGCATTTGGAGCTCGCTTTCGCGCTATATTAACCTTATATGCTCGCTAACAATATATAAGGTACATATCTCGGATTACATACCGTACTTTTACACTTTTTTCCCTGCGGGATGCCTCATCACTTGATGAGATGTATATTTGTGATATATATACTGTCATTTTTTTTTCCGGTCGAGCCGCGCAAAGAAGACTCTGCCGAAACTTTCCGTAAAATCCGGGTGTTAGAAAAATTTTCGAGTTTTAAAATTTTTATAACTTGTTTTGATAACTAACTTTTAAAGTTAGAAAGCCGTTTGGAATGACTTAGTAAAAGTGTAGTAATGACTTTATAAATGGAATTTCATTGTTTATAAGTGGGTAACTTTGAATAAAATATATCTAATGTTGAATTATATACTTAGTTCCTTTTCCCTTCTTTTTCCTATTCGGGGACGAAAAGTTTTGAGTGGGGGAGAGTGTAACGACCCGTAAATTTTCGATAATTAAAATAGCTAATTTAATAAGATTTCATGATTTAGTGTTAAAAAAAATTTGTAATTCGTTTGGAATAATAATAACTAGAATGAAATGCAACAAATTTTATCTAAGTTAATTATTTATGAATTGAATGAAATCCCAAATCAATCGAAAGAATATGTAGTCAACAGTAACGGAATAAATTTGTATTGTATAGATAATTGTGACACTTGTTTGTAAATAATAAACTTATAAGTAATTAAAAGTTAAACGGTGATAATTATTTAAGTTACCTATTCATGTAGTTAGTCGAATTGAATTTGTGAACCAATTGCAATTGAAATGAAAGTTTATATATTAGTTGAGTGCATTATCTCTAACTGTAGTTAAATAATAACGTGGAATTCATTTGATGTAATATAGTAAATCGACTGATAATGAAATTTTTTATTTGAAAAAAATTCAATATTGAAATCCGTCAAATATTGAACAATTTTTTTTTTGAAAGTTGGTTCAAACTTTTCTATTAAGAAACCCGTAAAGTATTTACAAGACCCACATAGAGGCTATTCAAAACAAAACAAAATTATTTGCGAAATACAATCAAACCCAATACTTAACTAGGCCCAAATACGTAGAATGGCCGACTTTCCTTCAGCAGCCCATGTGCCTACATATTCGAGACAATTCTCGAATTAAATTAGGCAACTCAGATCTAACTGGCTATTAATCTTCTCTTTGAGAAAAACATTAACCGAAACTCTAAGCTAAATGACTTTAATGGCGGCGCATGAAATGAAGCTTAGATCTACTCGTCTTCTTTTCCTACTGCCAGATCCAAACTTTTTACACTCCGATTGTGACTATCAGAGCCTCTCCTTTAGTGACAAAGGCAGGTAAGTCTCTATCTCTCAAAAAGGAAGAGCCTTTTAACTTCATAACAGTACTTAATAGCATGCTTTTGTGATTGGAGGTTTCACGGCAAAGTCTTGGAAGAAACTAGCTATCTTCTATGATATAAGGTCACAGGATGATGCAGCTACTCCTCCACGAAGATCCCCGAAGATTTTAGTAAGATAAGTCTCAGCAACTCTTAAAAATGATGTCTTTAACTCTTATTCGGGAAGTTAATCCATTTTCTTTACTTTTTCTCTCAGATCTGCAACAAATAAGCTTCCACTTCGAGGCAAAGCCTACGAACAGTAGTCTCTTTTCCTCTGAGCAAGATAAGTTTCTGACATCCAGTTGAACTGGTCTCTTATCTTATTATTTGTTTGTGGCTGACCCAATGCTGCTTCGATTAGGTTGATTGCGAGCTGTTTCAATAGCTGGAATCTCCTCGAGTTCGATTCATATGCTTTTACCAGATCTGAAATTAGAGAATCTGTACAGAAGGTAGAACAATGAGCTATTTTCTTCTGGAACCTGTTCTACCGAGATTCCTGTTTACTGGATTTACAAACTAGTTCAAAGTATATTGAAAATTGTAATTTAATATGTAATTATAAGAGAGGGAGAGAGATCAATGTAAATTAAAACAGGTACAAAAAGAACCTCAGACCAAGTGCAAAGATTCAGAAGCGGTAGATCAGCACATATGATAACGGAGATGCCCCAATTCAGCGTTGGGAGGTATAACCCCATTTCCTTGCGATTATGTCTTTCGTATCAGTGATGTTTTTATAAAACTTAGATTTCACCATTCTGATGTTCATAGTCTGAAAATTTTTATTGCAAATCTCTGTATGATCGGTGAATCAGTTCTGAAAAATTCTTTCATTCCTTTCCCTCCATATATGCCACACACATACTGATATCGAAAGATGAAATAAATCTGAGTTTAGATTCCTTCCCTTGGTTGTATGGACTATTTTCTGTAAATCGTCCTTCAAATGAAATGAAAGCACACTTTTTGGGTAAGGGAAAAAATTTTTGCAACTCCATAACCAAATTTTCTCTGAATAATCACATTGAAAGAATAGATGATCAGATGTTTCAATGTGTTTATTACATAAAACGCAAATAGGGTCCACAACTATCTGCTTCTGCACCAGCCTTTCTTTGGTAAGTAAAAAATCATTAGTGGCTTTAAAAAGGCAAACTGCCATTTTTGGGACATGAACTTCATTCCAAACTAATGACGACCAGCTTTTAGTTTCAAAACTAGTTCTAATCGAGTTCCAGACTTTTTTAAACTGGTATAATCCGTCCCTATTGCATTTCCAGGACCAGTAGTCCCTCTCTCTGTCCTTATGAATTGATATTCCTTCTATTTCTACGTGTATTTGATACAGAAAACTTATCTCATCCCACTTCCACGCACCGTTTTTTATGATCTTACTAAGAAACAAGTTTTCGGTACCAGTTCTAATTGCAACATCTCTGCCTATTCGCTCCATTATAGAACTACCGTTTAACCAAGGGTCAAACCATAGGGACGTGGTTTTACCGTCTATGATATTGAGGGAAAGACATTTTCGAGCCTCCTGTCTGTTCCTCAAAATAAATTTCCACACCCTCGAATCATCTGTTCTCTCAGAAGTTTCCCAAAAGCTTTTGTTTCCAATGTATTTATGTTTCATGTATTTTGCCCAGATGCCTTCTTCATTTATAATTTTCCAAATTAGTTTTACATATAACGCTTTATTCAGCTCTTCAAGATTCCTCAATCCCATTCCTCCCTCTTCTTTTTCTCTACAAAGTATATCCCAAGGAATTTTACTATTACGGCTTTTCCATAGAAAATTAAGAATCAGCTGTTTAATTTTTTGAACGGTAGAGACTGGGAGTCGGAAACATTGCATCCAAAATTGAATTATAGGGTAGATGGTTGATTTTATAAGTTCAAGTCTCCCAGCTAAGCTGAGCATTCTGGTTTCCCATCCTCCTACTTTTAACTTGATCTTCTCAATCAGAGGAACACAGTCTTTATCCCTCAAGTTAGTGCTTGACAGCGGAATGCCCAAATATCTTACTGGAAGTTCTGATTGCTGAACATTGAGGATGGTGCTAATATCTTTGCAATGCTCCACTCCTTTTCCAAAGAAAACATTAGATTTTTCACAACTTAATTCCAAACCTGAAAATCTCTTCATGTTTTTGAAGACTTCAGTTATGGCTGTTGCTGACTGCATAGTTGCTTTAGAGAAGATAATTATATCGTCAGCGTAGATAAGGTGCGTCAGTTTGTTATTAAATTCTAAGATGGGAGAAATTAGCCCTTCCCTGACTTTTTCGTCCATCAAAAGAGTAAAATATTCCATAACCAAGGTGAAAAGAATCGGGGAAAGGGGATCACCTTGCCTAAGACCGTTTGAACTTTTAAAGTATCCATGCACTTCCCCACTTGAAATGATCGAGAACACAGGAGTTGATATGATGTTTTCTATGACTCTCACCCATTTATTTGGAAATCCTATGCTATTTAACATGTGTATTACGAAAGATCTGTTAATCGAATCGTAAGCTTTCTTTAAATCAACTTTGATACACATGTATTTGTTATTTTTTCTTCCAAGACCTCTTATAATTTCGTGTGCAAGTAAAATGCCATCCCCAATAGCTCTGCCTTTGATAAATGCCGTCTGGTTCTGGGACACCAACTTATCCATGAAGGGGACTAGTCTGTTACACAAAATTTTTGTGAAAACCTTATACAAAGTATTACAACAGGCAATGGGTCTAAAGTCTTGGATACTAGTGGAGTGAACTTTTTTGGGAATCAGATGTAGGAAAGTATGGTTCCATTCCTTTATAATTTGACCCTTCTGAAAGACATCATTTAAGGCTTTACATATTAGGTCTTTCGATAAATTCCAATGAATTTTAAAAAACTTGGAGTTAAAACCATCTGGTCCTGGGGATGTTGTATCATTAATTTCCTATAAGGCAGATTTGATATCTTCTATAGAAATTCTGTCATTCAAAAAATTAGCCCCATATTCTGTGATAATCGATTTACAAACGATTTCTGGGAACTGATCTCCTACAGGACGATTGAAGGCCCGTTTATAGTATTCAATGGCCGACTCCGTGAGCTTGTCTTCGAGAATCGTCTTTCCATCTATATCTATTCTGGTCAAATTCTTGCCACTTCTTCTGCTAGACATTTTTGCATAGAAAAAGGAGGAGGCTTCGTCTCCCATCGTCAGCCAGTCACATTTAGCTTTTTGTTGTGTATCCAGAAATTCCTTTTTAAGAGCCAGTTCCAAATTAGTTTTGGCATACTGGAACTCCGTTGCTAAACTAGGGTTATTTGATCTTTCCAAAAGTTTCTGAAGTCTAGAGCAGATCTCTCTCTGATCTTTTACCTCCGACTTAGTATTCCGTAGTTTAGCACTCCATAGTTTAAGTCCCCTCTTGATATTCTTAAGAATAGAAATGATTTGGTATAAAGGGCGGTCTTCTTGATTAGATTTCCAGAGTTTCTCAATCAGGGGAAAGTATTGATCACACAATGGCCAATGATTCATAAACTTAAATGGTCTAATCTTATCCCTAGTAACACAGGAAAGTGAGACTACAATAGCATTGTGATCACTCAACGAAGGGGGAAGGAATTCAGCCGATAAGTCCGGAAACGAATTAATCCAATCCAAGTTAGCGAAAACCCTGTCAATCTTTGAGAAAATGTTACGACTGGGGCCAGACCACCAAGAAAATTCATACCCTTTGATATTGATCTCGTTAAGGCCTGTGTATCTAGACATGTCTTCTAGTTCAAACAAGCTCCCAAATGCTACTGGGTTTCCTCCCTTTTTATCTGCGGGGTTACGAATACAGTTGAAATCCCCGAGAACAAGCCAGGGTCTATAAATACCGATAGCGTCCTCCTGTAAGTTAGCCCATAGTCTTCTCCTAAGATTTATATGGTTCTGAGCATATACAAAAGATAGATTGCATTTGAATTTTGTGACGTTGGTCAATTCCAAAGTAATATGTTGTTCGCTCATACTAATATAATTATAATCCCAAGAATTTCCATCGATGAAAACAAGAATTCTACATTTGTAATAACATGATACATTACTTATTATTTTCCATCCATAATCCATATTCTTTTCGAGCTCCTTAATGTCAGAAAGCAACAATTTATTTTCTAAGACTCCAAAACAACTTATTTTGTACTTGTTTATAAGATGTTTCACCTCTTTCATTCTGTTAGGGTTATGAAACCCTCTTACATTCCAACAAGCGATTGACATTAAGTACCTCTGTTACTACGAGTCCTCTGCAACTTGCTTCTAGTGGACTCTCTTTTATCCTCAGCAGAAATGCCTAACATCTGAACCCACTTGGGATTTTTACGAACAAGCTTGTCTTTCTGAATGTTCTCTAATTCTTTATTCTGATCCTTTGATATTGGATACTCCTCCAGTGCTGGATCTTCATTATCATATGTATTCTGATCCTCCATCGCTTCTGATGTTCCTTCATCTTGGCCCAGGATCTCCGGTACCTGTATATCAATACACGACTCGGTACCTCTCTTAAAATTAACATTATTAACTGTACAATCTTCAATACATATTTCATTAGAAAGTAAAGACTCAGTAGTTAAAGGAGCATCCGGTTGTGAGGGACGTTTTAGAATTGTGACATATTTAGAAGGAGATTTCTGAGTTGATAGATTCAGGATTGCCGTGACCATTGATCCCTCAGGATTAAATGTCTCGAATTGAACTTGATTGATATCATTCTCTGCCACAGGGGTACGAGTACCACTGGTTGCTAGCTCCAGTGTGTTGTCAGAAGTCTTGTTTCCCTCTTGAACCTTCTCAACTGTATAGCAGCTATTATTTTCCTCTAAATTATTTTGTTGATCCTGGGGTTGACCCTTTGTCCTTGTGACGTCCTCATTGCAAAGCCGGTTATCACCATCGATTGTCTGGTTATCCTTCAGAAGCTCTGTATTTGGGGATTCATGGTATCCCTTTTGCCTGCTTAATTCTTTATTGTTGTCTTTTCCCACTTCCTCCACTGTTACTTCCGATCCTCCAACTTGAATTAATTCTCCTCGGTTTTCATTCTCCAGGGTTGCTGATTGTTTTTGTTTTGGAACCCAAGTTTTAGTCATTGGACAATCTCCTGCTGCGTGTCCGAAACACACGCACTTATCACAAATCGGAGGAGGATTCTCGTACTCCACCTCCTGAAGAAAACTCCTCCCTTCCTCATCCATGCCTTCTATGATGTTTGGCATTCCGTAGTTAACATTAACTTCTATCAAAACTCTGGCATACGCCAGCCTAGTTTTATTTTTTGTGGCCTCATCCATTTTAATCGGGACTCCAATAGTACTTGTTAAGGCACTAATGGCCTTATTACCCCATAGTTTAAAACTCAATCCTGGGAGTCTAACCCACATAGGCAGAGATGTAAGTAAATCCCTATCTGTCTTCATTTCTGGTGATAATCGCTTCATTATAATCAAGTTTCTGTCCATGAACCAAGGACCTGATTTCAAGATCTTACTACAATCCTCCTCCGAATCAAACCTTACCACAAAAAAACCATTATTCCTTGAATGAACAGAGAATGGTTTCTGGGTTGTCCAAACTCTATTAGCATACCCCTCAAAGGTTTTCAGCCATGGTTTATAACCAACAACATACAGCAAAATACATGTGTCCCATCCATCCTCCGCTTCTTTGATGGCCTCGGATGAAAGTGAACCTATCCTTTTACCCTCAGAAATTTTTGGCTCTATATATTCAAGATCTAGGTTGTCGAAGTCTCCAACTGCTCCTATCTTAACTGCCTCGCTATATGAAATTTTTTTGGCATTTTCTGAAATAGTAAATTTGATTTTCGAATTGTACCCTGTTAGATTGTATCCCTTCTTTTTAGATTTCTGTACTTCATTGAAATTTCGAACAGGATTATCTGCCTTTGGCTTATTCCCATTGTTCCGACCTGGGGCCGTCCCAGATCTACCTCCCAAATTAAGTCTGGTTTTCGGATCCGAAGATGTTGGGGCCTTGCCTCTTTTCCTCCTCACCTCCTCCCATCCTTCCTCATCGCGCAAAGATCCCATGCAGAAATTGAAGAGATTTGAAGAGATTTGAAGAGAATGATAAAAACCCTAGTCTCCAGATTTAGATCTGGATACCGCCATTCAAAAAGAGATAGTTTATATGAAACCTTCAAATATTGAACAATTAAATTGTTTAAATTTGATATTTGGAAATTATCGAATAATTTAATAATGGGAATTGAATAACAGTATAATGGAAATAGTTGCTCTATAATTTTAATTCGTTTCAAAAGTTAAATTTTTAAGTTCGTTTTGAATATCTCAAAAGATAGTGATTTAAGAATAATCAAATTGTTTAAATTTAATATTACAGATGATTGAATAATTAAATTCCGAATTTGATATGATCAATTTGATACTGAAATTTAATATATGAAAATAGAGTGAATAATTGAAATTTGATTTAATATGATTCAGATTGGTTTCCAAAGTGAATATAAGTTATATTGGGATTATAATAGAGTTAATAAGATTTTAAAATTGGAAATTATTGGATAATTGAATAACGGGTTTAATATGATTAAAAATGATTTGTAAAATTTTATTTTATCATATTAAAGTAAAAATGATGTTGTAGAACTTTTAAAATCGAATTAAAAGTAAATTGGTGAAAATTGAATATTTTAATATTTAATTATCGACTGAAAAATAGCCAATTTTCGAACAGTCTCAGAATTGGACGAAACTAGTTCCATTGGATCCGTAATAGTTTGTTATTATCGAATTTCAATTTCGTAGCAATCGAGTTTTCGTTTGACCGTGGCAGCTCGAAACGCATCGAAATTGTTTTAATATTAATTTGACGAGTTAAAATACTCATTTTGCAAACAGTCTCGGATTTCGACGAAACCAGTTTCATCGGATCCGTAATGTGATATTATTGTAAGATTTCAAATTTCGTGTCAATCGGATTTACCGTTTGTCCGCGGCAAGCCAAAACGCCTAGAAATTAGTTTAAATCGATTTAATTTAAATTGATCGTTTATTTCCGTAACTCGCGCATACGATCGAATTAGCTTCCGAAACCTGTTCCATTGTGTTCGGAACGCGGGGTAAACCCTAGAAATGCCGGTCACCACGCATAAATCGGAGTTTGGAAAAGCCGGATGAATAGAATTCGTCATTTCCTATAAATAGCCCCTTTATTCAAATTAAAAATAAACAAGCTAGGGTTTTGAACCTTCAGCCGCCGCCTCTTAAGCATCAATGGCTGAAAACCTTCCTCGTTCTTCCCTAAATTCCTCTCAATCGCTTCGTTTTCACACTCCGGCTTCTACACGAAAGTTGGAGAGCTCATCGAGCACTACGAGTTCAACGGTGGAGATCGAGTTTGGGCGAACGATTCAACGGCAATTTGAGTCCAAAGGTCTGGCCGTTCGCACACTTTTCGAGAGAGAGGGGGGGCCGAGTTCACCCTAGTGGCGGCCGAAGGTTGAGGAAGGTGGGGGGTTTCGGTTGGCATTTCTTGATCGAACTCCGAGGCGTCGAGGTGGCTGCGTGTATTTGGGTTTGGGGCGGCACAATTGGGTTCGTGTACTGGGAAGCAAACGTGAGAGGGGAGAAGAGAAGGAACGCGTGCGGCCTGGGATCTGGGGGGCAAGAATCAGCGGCTATGCTGTTAGTAGGGTAAAATTAAAAATTAAAGTTTATATTAATTTATATAAAAATTTGTGTAAACTTATAAATGTCATAACTTGTTCGTACGAGGTCGGAATTCGACGAAACTTTTTGCGTTGGAATCGTTTTGTCGAGCACTACGCAATGGAACTGGACTGGAATCATTTGGAGCTAGAGAAAATTTTGAGTTAAATCGAACGTCGTTCGATTTGATTTGAAATCGTAAAAATCAAGGTGAGTGTTTTATAACGCTCACAACGTACTAAATATCTTTATGCTAGTTAAATTTGACATTATGAAGTGTTATGATTTTATTTGTCGTTGTTTGATAAAATTTAATTGTCATTTGAATTCACCGTTGAAAAATTAAATTGACAGTTAAATTGAAATTAAAATTGAATTGCGATTAAATTACTTGACATTGATAACTATGAAATTGCCATGAATTGTATTGTCTATTGGATGATTTATATCGATGGATGCTATTGGTTGATATTTAAATGTTTGGATGTCTATTTGCTTATATATAACCTGTTATGCATACATATGACACCATGATCTGATTTAAGTGATATATGTTCATCCCTGACATTAAATTGAAATAAATAATTACTTGGCCAAAGGATAGGAAATTATATACGGACACCGAATTGGCTAAATTAATAATTTTTAAAATCGTCGATTTGAAATTTACTTAAATGTTTTGATTTAAAAGCTATAAATTGAAATCAATTTATAGAAATCGAATTTTTCGAAAATTTGAGTTTGGAATGTTGAAATTAATTTTGGTTAAAAGAAATTGTTAAATAATTAAGTGGAGACTTTGGAATTTAAATCAGCATATGATTGAATTTTGAAAATTTATTTATTTTAAAGATTGAACATTATTTCGAGCTTTGAGTATTACTATGTAAAAGCGATAAAAAAAAAGATAGTTGAAATTGAGTTTGAAATTGAATCATATTTGTAATTGGATTTAAACTTGAATATTGATGGAAAATTTTGTTAAGTGTTATAAACGGTTATTTTGAAATCAAGCTCCAAATCGATATAAATTGAAATTGAATAAATTAAAGGTGAATGAAAAATTGAATTAATTTGAAGTAAAAAATGACATTGATTTGAATCGAAATCGAAATTGAATCGGTAGAATGGAAATTGAAATTGATTTGAATTGGGAAGTTGTAATTGAAATGGATTGGTTTTGGAGCTGTTTTATTTTGTTTTCCAAATTACTCGGTTATATAAACCATTTTGGATACTTAAACTGTTTTAATCTATTTTAGATCTACTTAACCCAATTTAAATTATTTTAAACTAAATTTATCTATTTCAAATCCATTTTAAGATTTTAAGTATTTTAACTATTTTAATTATTTAAAACTACTTTTAAACTACTTAAAACTATTTTCTAAAATTCTAAGCTGGTCAATAAAGTGGATTGTTTATATTTAAATCTTGAATTTAAATACGAATTGAGTTAAATGAAGTTGCAACCTAAATTGAAATTCGAAATGATGTTGAAATCGAAATGAGATATTGATGCGAAAAATGATTTTGAAACAGAATCTTACATTTGAATAGATACGATGATATTTGAAATGGATTTGATTTTTGAAGCGAACATGATATTTTGATATCAATTATGAATCGATTTGAAATGTAAAAGAGCCAACGGTGTAATAATACGTAGTTATTAAAGAGACCGGGATGGATATGGACATACTCTCTGTCGATACCGAAAACCACTTTAATAACTATTATACGCGGAGTGTTTATCCAGAATGAAGTGGATGGTTTGGTGAACGCGTTGATTGAAGAAAGAGAACCATATTGGATGACCCCTGACATGACTAAAACAGGAGCCGCGCCGAGCCATTGAGGTTCGCCACCTCTAGCGGACACACTTCTTCGATACCATATCTATTACATTTGTGATTCGATTTGGGTGCACCCCTTGATTTGGGAGTGTTGTTTCGCGGTGTTGGGGTAGCTGCTGGCTATGCTCAACATCAGTCCGGATCACGCAACTACTAGTATCCTAGTTGGTATCGCCTCATGTACCTTTGTCATACTGTTTATCCTATTCGCGACCACTACGTTATGTTTTGTGTTATACCTATGGGGTACCCTCTGATAACCACCAGTTTACGGTGGGGCTTACGGTGTTGTATAGACTATGGCATTATAAAAATGTGTTAAGGGGGATTATGGTAACGGCTTAACGCTATTTTGATACTTTATATTACTGATAGGCATTATCTACTTAGCGTACATTACTATATAGTAGATAGTTTAACGGATCCTTAAGAGATGGAAAATCCCGTAACATCTCTTGAGTTATTGCACGCGCGTTGACACTGGATATGAGATGTCAAACCCTGTAAACATATCTAACGCCGTTACACTCATATTTATTTACGATTGATTTAACTTTCATAAGGATATTTTAGTCCTGACTCGAGTGTTTTGCCTTTTCATTACGCTCGGGTCAGTCCTGAGTTTTTTAGATTTTTGAAGATCTATTTTGGAGGACGAAGACGAAGATTTGGTATACTATTACTATTAGTACCCTTGCATCATGCTATCTGCTGCATTATTTTGTTTGTTCTGTTGAATATGTATAACTCTGATAAATGTTGTATAAATAATGATCAAAGTATAGTAAACAACTTCATGAACTGTTTATTTGATTATTATATTTTATCGTTGCGCTGCAAGATTCTGTGTTGTTTCCTTTCTTTTATTTCTCTTTCCTCTTCTTTTCTTATTTATCTCAATAACCATCTGCCCTTTTGAATGATTTGGAATCGACATGTGTATTTGATCGTCGGTTTAAACTGTCCAAAAAGGCGGGTCGTTACATAAACATTATGAAATGGATTCAAGGGGTATGCCTCTCTTTTTATAGGCTTTACAAGGTGTTCTTTAACCTTGCTCTCACCTCCCCATCGTGCTATGGAAGGCTCAGCCCTCCATATGCCTATCACTTCTCCTTTACCTCTCTTACCATTGTAAAAGACTAGATTACCTCTACACACAAATATCTCTTATCCATTAGAAGCTTCTAGAATGTTCTAGTTACTTCATGAAAAAAGTGTATTAATTAGTACAATATGTATTCATATGTTCATTTACTTAGCACAAAAGATTTCAAACAACTTATATTGATCAAAAAATTGTTTATCGATAAACCAATTTTCGAATACAATATCAATATTTCAATATGTTTTTGTAAACAAATTTCAAAAACAAGGTTTTTTTTATCATTATTCATTAATTAAAAGATGTTTAACAAAGTTATAAAATCAAATTTATAACAGTTGATTATATTTCAAAATGTTACGACATTCAAAGACGAAGTGTTCGAATTTACGGGTCGCTACATTTTCCCTCATTAGAACATTTTCCCTCGAAATTCAAACGAGAATGCTAATCATAGAAGATAGAAGAAACAGGATACATATATAGAGTACTGTTGAAAATATATACAAACTAAACTGCAAACCAAATGCATGCTAATTGACTCCACCTCAAGCGGTGAGTACACGACAAAGTATATATGATACTAAGATAAGAAGGAACCCCTGGTCTATAAGCAACTCTGGATAGAACTCCCTCAAACCATCCTCCATCTTCCTTGTACACTCATAAGCATCCTCTCCCCACTTCTCTTTACTAAACTATTGAAGGAACAAGCATAAGCCAATACTCAATAGCATCTATAATCACTGGAGAACAAGGCTCATGATTTGCTCAGGTTCAAAACTCTCTCATCGCCCACAGACGATAAACAATCTACCAAGTGTACCTTGTGCTCAACAACCTCAAGTTATCACTCAAACAATTATTCATGCTACGTCATAACAAATTGAAGATTCATTCCCTAAACTCTTCATAAGCCAGCATACCATATCATACAAATGTATTAAGCCCATACGATGTACATGACCATCCGTACACAATATAAGTCCGATCACTTTCTCGATTACATAAATTTCACCTTCAAACTAGTATAAATCACTTGACTACTCTCATGTGGGCTCCGATCTAGTTCCTTGATTTGAAACCACCATTCTTCTTACATAGCCATATACGATGATAGAAAACTATGAGATCATATCAAGAATCTATATAAAGTGTTCGTCATCAAGAATGAATAATCCTTGTTCAAACTGATGTAAATCCCTCGAAATCATTTATTAAAATATGGATCAAGAATAGTTATGCGAATAAAATTATCTCCGTACAACCTATGTATTTATCCTCTTATTTCTCAACTATATCAATTTCCTTTTTTTACATTCACATATACAATTGTATGACATTCCATACTAAAATAATTTATGAGGCATTTCCTAAAACATAATTCAAGTTTATAAACATTTTATAACTTCATTTATAAAACATTCAGGAAAACTTAACTCACTTTATTACTCAAATAATACTACACTGCATCTTAAGAGTATGTGCAAAACTTCAAATTTATTTTACTTATCATGAATGTTCAACAAATTTAACAATTTTAAACTTACTACCTTCTCAGTACAAAGAGTTACAAAAACTCAACTCTAATATTTTCACCAAAAACTTACCTACAAGTTCTATAATAATTCGGAAGCTTTTGACTATCCAAAATCACCAAAAATCTCGTTTCCTTTTAACAAATAAAAACTACCAAATAACATATCATAACACGTTGCACATACCACACTGTCCCAATGTATAGACTACATGCGTACATAAAATAACTCAACAAAGTTCCATATATTTTTAAAGAGAAACTTTAGAACTAAACACAAGGGTTTTATTCCAGGTCAATTAAAATGATTATATGTATGTATTTCTTCTTGCATATCAAACCATACATTTGGGATTAAATCAAAATATGTTTTTACCAAAAGCACTCTAAAGCATTTCCCAGCTAGAAACTAAAAACGAATGCCCATGATGCTACAGCCATCGCTTGAATTATTTTCAAGCGATATAAGTGAGTTTAGTACATCCAAATCATACATTTCAGACTTTACCAAAAGTCATTTCAAAGTAGTATCAAATACTTTGTATAATGGTACTAAGTATCATGATCTTAATTTATTAACCAATTTCCTAAATATATACTTTTAAACAATACTACTACATATTATTATTATTATTTTAAAAATCCCAATAAATATTTTCAAAGACACCGGGAATTTAAATCTTCTTCGTGCATAAACCATATTTATGAACATTACTTATGTAAAATTGCTTTATTTTATAAAATCTTTCCATAAACATTATTTCCAAAGCATTCTATCTTTCCTTTAAATCATACTAAACCTTTATTTACTAAATTTAACTTCTAACCCAATACTACCACTAAACGTCTTATGGTCAAACTATGAAACTTAATTGACAAGGTGTTTGTTTCAGTGTATCTACAAATATTGTCTATCTAATCCATGTAGAAAACGTTAAGCTACTCACAAATTTATGGAGTACAAACAACAATTAGCAAACAAAAATCAATGTTCCTATATGCAGAGCATGACTAAACAATCATCAAGGTTATGGGTTGTAAAATTATGTAAAGCATCGGTATCTAACCAAACATGAGTAGGAAAGTCATAAACAGATAGTACCTTAAAATGAGCTTCCCCTTATCAACTGCAGAAATAGCAAAGTTCCTTGGTTGCTTCCATTTCTTGACCATAGGACAATCTCTAACAAAATGGCCAAGCTGATGGCAATTGTAACAATCCTCTAAAGTAAACTTTGCATCAATCTTCGATGCCTCTACGATTGGTGCTTTAACTATCTATGCAGTAGCCACTTATCATCCTTAACCCAACCTACACTTACTTGCAAAGTGGCCCTCCGTCCCACACTTGTAATAAATGAGGTTGGACCTATTCTTTAATGACTGAAACTTTGCTTTTTATTCCTGATAGTGTCAATGCAGGCAGCTTTGGAACCTAGCCCTCGAACCAAATGCCCATACCAATAATATAATTGAACGCTCCCTAGATATGATCCATCATGCACTTACATACCATGTCGCATATACTAATCCAAGCCTGGACCACAATGGAAGTCTCGGTGTCGTTGAATCTCTTTCTACCCAACGCCGCAAACTCGCACCATATCAAAGCAAAGTACTTCCATGGTCAAACTTGCACCACTTCTTTTACTACATTTCTATAATGACTGCCTTTTCGACCGCCGAATGTCGACACTAATACATCCATGGTATTTAGATGCTAAGCACTCAAGTGTCGAAAAGACCGATTGTTAGGGTAAAAGAAAGGGAAGAAAAGAAAAGGAACAAGAAAGCGGAAAATAAAAAACATCAGAATCTCACAGCAAATAATAACATATAATATCGAAAGATGTTACTCTAATATACATAGCATGTCATAGTTACTTATCTAAGTATTATCATCAGTTTGGAAAGTTATAACAGTTTGTTCTTATAATTGCTGATATATATATATATATATATATATATAAAGTAATGTAGAGGAAATAAATACTACGATAGGTAATCATACAGCTCCTCTTCAAGAGCTCAAATGAACATTAACGAACACCTTCTTTCCTTAGACTGCTCGAAAGAGCACCCATATAGATAAGGGAAAAATTAAACCAAAGGTGAGACAAAAATCTAGTATGAGAAACTAAAGAAATATGTACGACAAATAATAGTAACTTCTAAGACCAACCAGATACCAAATTTCGTTTTCCCCTCAAAAGAGAAAACCATTTATTTAGTACATATTTCAATATAACATAAAATGTCTGTTGTGTAGGATAAAAGTAATAAATAGATGTAGTGTGTGTACGCCATAATAACAATAGTTATACGGTCAAAACTACTAAGGTGCATTCGCTAAATTATGTAGGGTTTCCATAAAGACGCCCTCAATACAATGAGGTGGATCTCTTGCATAAGGGTCATAGATTCCCTACTAAGCATCATACATTTCTAGGTAAAACATACCATAAGGTCAACATAGTTAGACCATTGTTGGTGTGTGATCCGAGTCTATCAACTCCTACTAGCAACAATCGATAAGCATCTCTAGATATGGAGTTGATATACACTTGAGGTTAGCTAAACCTCCCTGGCCTTGCCCCCTTCTCTATTTTTGGTTACTTCCCGCTAGTGAGGATATGTTCGGCATCTCTCCATGAGCTATAGGTTACTTAAAACAAAACCCGAATCCCTAAATGGATTCCAGCATCTCGAACAGATCACGAATCTTCACATAGATTCCAACATCTCAAACGAATCACAAATCTATTCCAAAGCATAGAACACGTATATGGGTTTGAAGTGGTTATGGCTTTGAGTCATCTCATATAAGTACACTCCCACGCTTACCAGGGGCCCCAAAATCAATCTATAGATTTTCGAGTTGACTCAACCCCGGTTCTTTCAGAAATGACAGATAATACATAAAGGTGGAGATCCTCTCCTATCCGAATGCATTTCCTTATCATTTTTCCTAAAGGGAAAGACGATTTTATACGTAGGGTGTAGCATCATCTTGTGTTCATTCTAGATATTTCTAAAGCTAATATTTGGAAAATTTCCATAACAGTGAGAATGATCACATAAGAAAACTAAGTCCCATATACTTTCTCTAAGCACGTAAACACTATAAATTCAAAAGCACGATCAAGAAACCTAAATGTCTTTTAATCGCCTTTTAATTAATTATATCCTTCATTAATTAAAAACTCCTTTTATTAGTAAAAGTCCATTTTACTCGATAAAAGTTCTTTTACTTATTAAAACATTCCTTATTAATTTGTATTCCTAATTAACTAAGTTCCTAATTGATTAAAACTCCAAATTGATTAAAACTCCTAATTAATTAAACTACTAATCAATTAGACTACTAGTTAATTTAAAACTTCCTTGATTAATTAATATTCCTTTATTAATTAAAACTTCCTTTTCTACTTGTATATAAATATATTTAAAATATCTTTACAAATGATGTGTACAAGTATATAACAATTCTCTATTCATTTGTACTCTTTTCAATACTTCTAAAAGTATTCACATACTTATCTCAACGGTATAAGTATATTCACAAATCATTAACAAGATTTTCTTACTTTAAAATATAATCAAAGAGGTTAAAAAAATGTTACTTAAACATTGTACTATAAACCCCTTCTCTCTTACAAGTTAAAATTTTATTTTTTTCTATCTTTATTCTAAAAAATTCCATATTGTTAGTACTTTAAATTCCATTTTTAAAGATCTATATATATTTGTAATCATTTAACGTTTTCACCTTAAAATATAATTCAAGGGTCTAAAAACAAATGTTACTAAAACGTACTTTACTTAAAATCCAAAACACTTCACATTTTCATTTTTATATAAAACTCTCTGATCTTATTACCATTACAAGGGTTATTTAAACATTGTCGCAAGTGTTATATAAACATTATCGCAACAAATCCAATCATTTATAGTTACCTTTAAAGTGTTTCTTACTTAGGTTTTAATTACATTCCTAATTATAGTCCTAATTATAGTCTTAATTAAAATCCTATGTATAATCCTAATTAGCTCTAATTATAACTCTAATTATAATTAATTAGGGTTAAAAAGAATGTTATTTAAACATTGTTTACTATAACCCAAAACCATTTACTTATGTTGTTAAGTCAAGTTCTTATAGTTGGTCAATAGGCTACCAAGTTCCAAAAACGGCTGCGTAAAGAAATCAAGGTTCGTATACTTAACACGTTTCTGACATTCCAACTTAACTATTCCTTGGTTAAGAGGGAAGTCGGTAGGCTGGAGCGCATTTGCTCATCCCTACTCGAACATCAATCTTGACTCTCACAAATAGAGAAGTCTATCTCACTCGGTTTTTAGTGTTAAGTATATCCTTCGATATGCAAGTTAAATACACATTAATTCTTACACAATGTAATTTATCATTTTTTCTTCCAAAACAATAGCCTTTCAAACTTACAGGTACATTTTTTTTTTTTTTTTATTTTTTTTTTTGAAAATTGGTGAATTTTATTGATGCATCAAGGCTCAGAACAAATATACATGTTTCGTGTATTACATAGAAAGTAAACCAAGACACGTGCTAAGTTTATTTACAAAGAACATTCCACCAATCAAAGCAAAACAACAAATGCCCCTTTCTAAAAGCTCTGAAGCATAGGTTCATGGCGGATCCACTTTCCATTCTCGGAGGATTTTGTTTTCCAAATCAGTCACACTTACAGGTACATAACTTAGAAACCTTTTTTAAATGATATATATATATATATATATATATAATAGTTTATTTATAAAGCTACCATATTTAATGGAATTTGAAACAAAATTAAAGAAGAAGAAAATGTGACAAAAACTTTATATGCTATAATAAAATTTTACTAGTTTTATGAACTTATATATATATATATATATATATATATATATATAATACCATTTAGATTACTTATAAATAAGTTATAAATAGTTATACAAAATATTACTTTAAAAATAATTACTTAATATTGATTTAGAAACCTTATTCTATTTTAACAAAATAAACATGTTATATATATAATAAGAAAAATTTTACCTAAATATTTCAAAATAGACTATCAAAATTATATTTAAACTTCAAACTTATTTTAGAATACTTTAATAACTTTTATAAAACACCATTAAAAGGATTTATTAAAAATAGCTAAAGTAATAACATTTATACTTTACTAATAATAAAGATTTTCAAAATGCATCCACAGCGACTATCGTTACACGGACCAAAAATTTTACAACTTTGTTTTATAAATTAAATAGCTTTTCAACTCAATTTTTACTATCTTTTACACTACTATAAGTGTAGAAAATGAATGAAACAATTTAAAAAGTGAGATATAAAAGAAGAGATAAAGTGCATATATACCGATTATCGTTGTACAAACAATTTCATTTTCGATTCAAATTTAAATTCATTCATTCATATATACATATATCAATTCTCAACTTCAAATCACCTCACAAGAAGCATATAAAATCATATTTGTGATATTTATACATGAAACACAATATTTAAAACAAGAATAAAGTACACAACATCAATGTGCTTCTATAGCGATTATCGCTTTACGAACACTTTCATTTCAAGTCCAAATCAAGTCTGTCCCCTACCGATCCTCATATGCTTTGTTTCAAGGCTATGCAACAAGTTATGCAAGTCATAAATAATCATTCACAAAAGTTATTGTTTTACAAAGCAAGAATCAATAAATCAAGCAATATAAATTTAAACACAAATACTATAGTTTAAACAACAGCACAAGCATTATATATTTTGATGGCGAGAAAACCCACCTATATTCAAACCAAACAAAACAACAAGATCATACTTCCTACCTCTACCTAGCAAACCACCAAAATTATTCCTACCATTCAACCTTGCTTATGTCCAAGCCTAGGGAAACCCCAAAAAGCACATGGCCAAGAATGAAATGAGGAGAAAGGCTTTAAATCTTCTACTTCCAAGATGATAAAATGAATTAAAATGATGTTCTAAGGCTTGCTTGAGAGTTTAGTAAAGCCTAGCTAAGAGGTTCTCTAATTAAAGAAAGTTTTGAGAAGAGAAAGAGAAGAATAAGAGTGTTTTCTTTATGGAACTAGCACCAAACTAATGAAGACCAAGGCATGAATTTATAGAGTGGAGAGGGTGGTAAATGACCTTGCATTGCTCCTAAAGTGGCCGACTATGAAGGAGAGGAGTCTTCTTGTAGCCATGCCTCTTCAACCCATGTTTCCCTTGATTTATGCCATGTTTCCATCCACCTTTTGCTCCTTAAACCACTCCTAGATCCCTCCCGTTTGTCCCTTTAATTAAACTTTGCTTTTATTAGACTTTTTTATGAAAAGAGAGTAATTAAATTCTAGCTAATGCCTTCATATTTTACAACACATTCTAAAAGAGTTTGAACAACTTTGGTGATTAAAAAGTCATTTATCGATATAAAAAAATTCGATCATATTATTGATATTCCATCGAACTATTTATTTTTGTAAAAAAAAAATCAAAAATGAATTTTTTTTATCATTAGTTATTATTTAAAAGGGATTAATAGGGTTATAAATTCATATTTATTAAATCCAAGGTACAAATATTTAAATACGAAGTGTTTGAAATTCCAGGTCGTTGCGTTCTTTTCCCTTTGAATATTTCATCTTTGAAATTTCAACATAAGCAACCAAAGAGACAACCATACATTAATACTTCACAATATTACAATCAATAGCAACAAAGTTTATGGTTTGCCTAGGTCCAAAACCTTCTCATTGCATAAGCATGATAAATAAACTACTAAGTGTACCTTTCGCTCAACAGCCTTAGGTTAACACTTGTCGATTATCCCGCTAGCCTAAACAAATCGAAGATTCGTTTTCAAAAACAGTCCATAAGCGAACAAAACATAGTATTCAAATATACCAAAACCCGTATGGTGTACATATGTCATTCGTATGCAATATCAATTCCGATTGTTTTCTCAATCACATAGATTTCACTTCCAAACTAGGATAGATCACTTGACATCTCTATGCAGACTCCAATCTTGTTCCTTGATTAGACACCTCTATTCCCCTTACATAGCCATACTATAAAAGAAAACTTAAGGATCATATCAAGAATCTGTTTCAAGTGTTCGCCCTCGAGAAAATAGGTAAAAAAAATCCTTGTCCGGACCAGTGTAAATTACCTAGAAATCATATATTCAAATCCTAGATCGAGAACTTTCATGCGAATAAAATAATCTACGTACAACTTACATACTTTATTCTTATTTCTATCATTACTAGAATCGATTATGAATCATTTTTATAAAACATTATATAAGTTTTTTAAACATTTCCTAACTCAAGTTTTTCTTATATAATACTCCACTATATCCAAAGAGTACATATGGAACATTCATATTTATTTTACTTAACAAGGATTTTCTATAAATTTTAAACTTTCTTTAGCTTATTATCTTCTCAAATTTATAAGTTACAAAAACTTAGGCCCTGTTTATTTTCGTTTGTGGTTTTTGGTTTTTAGATTTTGAAGTCCATTTTCAATTTTTCATTTTGAGCATTTTTAATATATTGAAAAGTGTATTTGATTCTATAATTTTGAAAACTAGTTTTTAAACTAAAAATCAAAAATTCTATCCCAAAACAAAAATGACAATTTCAAATTTGGTTGGAATTTGACCATTAAATATAGAAGTGAAAAGAAATAATGAATGAGACTAATAAAAAATGTCATGAAACCAAGAAAATCATAAATTGACAAAGATCACAAAATAATAATGACTACCGAAATGTGAACTATATTAAAATGAGATAACTCATATTTTGCTACAAACTAACCATATCTTAACTCAAAATCATTACAAGATAGACAAAATATATCAATTATATCGCTACAGAAAGAGGAAAAAAAGTTTTGATGTATCTTGTAGGAAAGTAGTCTTTGCTTTGTTTAAGTGGCTCTTCTTCCTCATGCTAAGCCTTCTCTTTTCTGACAAATACAAATATACAAGTATATTAATATATATATCAGCACCATGAACTTTTTGAATACTCAGATTACAATTATCATTTCAGTATGAAGGGTAATAGATTGATGGAAATAGTGTTATCGAAGCAAATATTGAAATAAATCATTTACTTAGGAAGTGATAAACATGGAAGTATGATAGAGTTTCCACTATTTAATGATAAATTATACAAATATTACACAAATCTAATCAAAATCATTATTGAAATCAAGAATTACCTAAGCGCACATAAAAGCAAGCAAGAAAATCTTGACCGATTAAGAAAGAGTAAGTAGTTGTGTAGCCTTATTCACTCATAACCTGCATCTTTAAATTTATTATCATTAGCAAAACAAGTTTCTATTAAGAAATGATAAAAAAGACAAATTTCATACTTAACTATCTAGGTTCATGGATGAGCTGTTATGTAACAATTCCACATTTGTATAGCAAATTGATCCCTGATATGTCTCATTTTCAAACGCATACCGTACAGAAGTGTTGCCAAACTTTTTTTGCGGCGTTAACTTTGTTGGTATTTGAATCCCAGGTAACGCCAGTATGTCCTAATAGTTGCGAAAACAAACGGTGTATAATACGCAAACGGTTCCACTTTTCCTTCAATCTCTCCACCACATAATCAGATTTTGTTGCTTCAATCATCTCTTGATTAATTTTTCCATATTGGTATTTAGTAAAAGTTGAGTATTGCAATTTTTCAGCTTTTACATATTCATAGAGTATTCCAATGAAAGTGCGTTCATTCTCATACGACCATGACATTGGTTCCTTGCCTTGCTATGACCTCTCATATTCTATGTAAATAATTAAATAAAAATAAATATATATAACAAAAGTTGCCATTACTTTGGCTACTTGATGAAGATCAGTGGAGACTCTCTTGCAGTAACACAGTTAACTTTGTTTTACTTGAATGATTTCTGTTCTGATTATGGGCATATTCATATTCCCAGCAAGTGATGAATAATATAGTTTTGCATTTATAAAAGTGGATTGTGCAGTTTTGCCTCTGATTGCAAAAAATAATTTGTAAAACTACTTTATATGTTTGTAAAAGTATTTGGTAACGCCTCTTTAAAAAGAATCCAACATGTAAAACTACCAAGAATATTTTAGTGCAATCAATCCTACTCCTACCACCAATTAACTACCAGTTTCAAAGAGAATTTACATGTCCTTTCCTATTTTTCTATACTAATAATTGAAAAAAGGCATAGATCTAACTCTTAGCTAGAAAAAAGGTGTTAGAAGTTCCAACTTCATCATACAACGCACCAAATAGTAAGTTATTTTACGACGTTCTAGTATGAACATTTTCGATATAGGTTTATGTTGCTTTAGCATCATCTTTGTTTCATATTTTTGAATTATATTTCATTAATTCAGACAAGTATAAAGCAAAATAAATGCATAGAAATCAGTTGATGCAACACTCTATCTTATATGAAGCTCTTAATTATAAATGAAATGCTCTAAATAGCATAGCTGTAGCTAAAAACTCATCAAGTACACATTTCAGCATCATGGCTGAAGTGTGGTTGAAGAATTTCATATCTATTATATTATAAAACCTGAAAATACGTGTGCGCAAGGTCATGCATTATATATATATATATATATATATATATATATATATATATATATATATTATATGATATGAAACTAGTGACATGAATATGCTTTTTGTAGTAATAGGTAGTGATAGCCATCTTCAATATAATTTGTTCTTGAATTTTCAAACGTACAACAATGTGCATTATATTCATCTTTGTATTTGAATGTTAAGCTAGCTATTATGTAGTTTCTTCCATTTTCATGAATGAACAGCCTTATTGAATTAGAATACTGACAAAAGAAGGTAAATCTTAGAATTGTGTTGTAAATTTGCTTTGGTTCCTTTTAAGCTTGTGTGCCCTTGGTTCGAAAATTTTAAATTGGAATCATTAGTAGTTGTTTTGATGTGTTCTTGTATGGGTCCAATACAATCCTGCTCATAAGTACTATTTTTCTAGAAAAAAGATAAAATAAATGGCTATTTGCAAATAGTTTAAAGAAAGACAGGTTTGTGCTACAGCAAAAGGAATCTGCACAATCCTTCACTATCTTAACTGCATCCAACTACAAAACATATAGTTTTATCCTTCATTATATTACTATATGAACCTTGAGTTCAAAATTGTAATAGGATATTATGGTAAAATATATCTATTGTAGGCTGCTCTTTTACACATTTTGTTTCTTTTGACAGATTGACGATATTTATTTCATTTTAGTTTGTTCATCAAATCCTCCTTAATTTCTTCTCCGTTTCCTTAATTCAGTATTAATTTTCTTTTTCAATCGTCATTTTGCAGTTCTTTTAGCGCACTTCAGAATATTCATTATTCCATAAAGCATGTTACTGACATTTAACAGATAGAATTTTTATAACCGGTCTTTAACACATTTTTGTTTGTTTTCATAAGCTGACAGTATTCATTTCGTTTTTGTTTTTTCATCATAAACTCATTCTTCCTCGATTTTCTTCTCTACTTCTTTATTCAAGGTTAATTTTCTTTTCAAACTGTCATTTTGCCGATTATGTTTGAGCTTTGTATATGCTGATCAGCTAATTCAGTATTTCTCTTTCTCTATTCAATTGAACCAATTTTCTCATTTCTTTATGTTTTCAATTCATACGGAATCGTTTAACCTCCTTCCATCTCTTCGGTTTCCATTCCAATATGAATTTTGAACTTTGGAAAATTTAAGTAAAAAATTATTTTAGCTCATTTTGGCTAATTTTACGGTAGTTTTCAATTTGAGACTGACAACTTATTTTGTATGTAAACTGTTGTAGGATTTAGAATGCCAGATAACTAAAAGATCAAATTTCAGGTGATTTTAAGTATATAAAATGTATAATATCAGACCTTTTATTTACATGCTAGAACCAAAACAGGCTAAACCCAAACGGATAGAGCAAGTGCTTTACCTAAGGCAAACTTCAATCATCAACTTTTCTGCAACGCATCATCTAAATTGGTTTCATCTTCAATTTTTTCCAACTTAAATACTCTGCCTATGAAGTAGTGTAGATTTCAAAATGTTAACTATTTCATACTCTACCTATCAAATATAACAAGCATTCAGTGTAAACAAAATGGAAATACGCTTCAGATAGTAAAATACCTGACAGTAAAATTCTTGCTTTGACCATTAAGAGCGTATCAGATATTCAATGTTGCAAACAAGATATTATTTCTTCTTCTGCTCAGCTGTAGAACAGGCGAAACCCTAGCACACTAAAATAAATCATAAGGATCATCAAATCATTTGCCACTTAACCCTAAGTGTTATTAGTTTGAAGCAAACGAGATAAGTAAGAAAAAAAAATTGATTTTACCTGATTTTAGGATAAAATCTAAAGAAGAGGGTGATTTTGCTCCTAAGATAATTTCATATTTCATGGATAGGAAAGAGGAATAGTGTTTGAACATGTCTGTTTTGTGTTCAAGTGTTGGGTTTTCGGGCTTTTCAATTTGGGCCAAAATTGGGGGAAAAAACTGTTATCAATTCTTAAGGCTATTTTCAAAAATGGCTATTTTCAGAAATGAATTTTACAAAATGGTAAGCAAACAAGTTTTCATTATTTTGCAAAATTAAAACCTAAAATAGGTAACCAAACAGACCCTTATCTTTTTATATTGTCATAAAAACACTTGGCTTCAAAAAAAATTCAATCCGAAATTTTCCGATCGAAATATTCCGATTGTACAAATTATTTGAAAATTCCATTTAACAAATGGAAACTACCAAACAACATATCATACAATGATCCACAACCAAACTATCCTAATGCACAAGATGCATGCGTCCATAATATAACTTAACAAAAAACTTAAGAACTAAATACCGTGTTTTATTTCAAACCATTTTGAAATAATAATATATACTTATAACATTTGTACATCAAATCATATTTTCGTGATTTTAAATCAAAAATCTATTTTATCAAAACAACTATGCACCAAACTGCTATAGTAGCATCCTCCACTTTGAAACTCGAAATAAATGACAATGATGATGTAATCGTCACCAGAATTATTTTCCATGGATAGAAGTGAGTTCGGTATTTTCTATCTCCTTCAAAATCCTTTTAAAAATATTTCTATTCATAAATTCACTTAAATAATACTATTATTATTTTCTCCAAAATCTTGAAAAATAATTTTCAGAAACATCAGGCTTTTAGTTCTCAAATTTTCAGTTTAAATCCTTTTTGTTTATAAACCATATTTTAAAAGTCACTTTCTTTAAAATTTCTTACCTTTCTTTTAAAACTGTAATAAACAAATTTTATTAAGGTTAACATTTTAACCTAATATATTGGGGTTTTGGACCAAAAGTCTCTATTCTCAAAGCCCATGAACAAAATGTTCCTACCCATAAACCCATGTAATTTAGGTCCATATTTTGTTATTTTTTACCAAACTGTCCCCTCACAGAAAATCGGTCCAGCATCAAAATCAAGGGCAAAAGTAACATAAATTAGCTAAAACTAAAAATAGGGACATGATTTTCATAAATATTTCGGGAGGGACTTTTTCTCCATCATCTTTCAATTCTGGGGACTATGCAGTCTCCTTGCAATATTTTCACCGAACGCCTTATAGTCAAACTGTGAAACTTAATTAACAAGGAGTTCATTTCAATGATTCCATAAATTATTATCTACCCAACCCATGTTGTAAAAGGGTAAATTATTTATAAGTCAACATATAATAGTGAATGCTCATAAACTGGTCAAGTATGATTAAGCTAATCGATGAGGGATAAATGATAAACACCATTAATCCCTACATAAATCAATTACATTACTAACCTATACCTATATATTACTAATATATAACAAAATACATATACGCTCTCATATATTTTGTACTCTCAACTCATAATATGTCATTCTATTACCTTACCTCTTATTGAGTTATACCCAACCAAAGCCAAGGTTCTTCTTTAACTTTGTGTTCTGATACCATAATGAAGCTGCCGTCTTTTCAACTCTCGAATGTCGAAACTAATACATCCACAGTATTCATGTGTCAAGCACCCAAGTGTCGAAAAGACTAATTGTTAGGGTAAAAGAAAAGAAGAAAAGAAAACAAAAAAGAAAGAGGAGAAAAAAACATCAAAATACCACAGTGGAATGATAACATATAATGTCAAAAGATAGTACATGGTGTTACTTTAATATACATAGCATGTCAAACTTACTAATCTAAGTACTATTATCAACCAGGACAGTTATAACAGTCTGCCCTTATAATTGCTGATATACATGCATAAAGTAATGCAGCGGAAATAAATACATCGACAGGTAATCATCCAGCCCATCTCTAAGATAGCCAATGAACATTAACAAAAACCTGCTTTCTTCATACTGCTCGAAAGAGCACCCTTAGAGATAAGGTAAAAATAAAACCAAGGGTCAGACAAAAGTTTGGTGTGACAAACTCAAGAAGTATATGTGAATATAATAACACATTCTGAGATAACGGGATCATCGGATTAGGTTTCGCCTCAAAAGAGACAGCCTTGTATTTAGTACATATATTGATATAATAGATAATGTATTAGGGTGTAGAATATAAGTAAGAAATAGTAATAGTGTATGTACACCACAATAATAATAATTATACAATCTAAACCATTAAGGCACGTTCACTGAATTGTTTTGGGTTTCCAAGGAGATGCCCTCGATACAATAAGGTGGATCTCCTACACAAGTTCCCTTCCGAGCATCGTATATCTCTTGATAGAACATACCATAAGGTCAACATAGCTAGATCACCCTCGGTGTATTATTCGAGTCATATCAACTCCTACTAGCAACAATCGATAAGTCTCTCTAGATATGAAGTTGGCATACCCTTAAGGTTAGCTAAAACCGTGGCTATGCCTCTTTTCTATTTTCTATCATTTATCATTAGTGAGGATACATTTGGCATCTCTCCACAAGCCTTACATCACTCAAAATAGAACCCGAATCCCCAAATGGATTCCATCATCTCAACATATCATAATCTCCGCATAGATTCCAGTATCTCATACAGTTCACAACCTCTTCCATAGCATAGAACATATATATGGATTTGAAGTGGTTACAGTTTCAATCCATCTCATATAAGTACACTCCCCGCTTATTGGGTACTCCACAACTAATCGATAGATTTTCGGTTAACTCGACCCTCGGTTCTTTTAGAAATAAACTGACAATACATAAGAGAGGAGATCCTCTTCTATCCAAATGAATTTCCTTATCATTTGTCCTAAAAGGCAAGAAGAGTATATACGCAGGGTATAACAAAATTTTGGGTTCCTTTTGGATATCTCCAAAGTTAATACTTAGTCAATTTTAATAACAATAAGAATGATCACATGAGGAAACTAACTCCCGTATACTTTTTCTAAGCAAGTAAACACACAAACATTATCAATTCATACAAAGCATGACCAAGACACCTAAAAGGCTTTTAATGCCTTTTTAATTAATTATATCCTTTATTAATTAAAAACTCCTTTTATTAGTAAAATTCCTTTTTGCTCAATAAAAATTCTTTCACCTATTAAAACATACCTTATTAATTTTATTACTAATTAACTAAATTCCTAATTGATTAAAACCCCTAATGTCATAGATAGACAACACGCAGCTATCTCAGGTTAGGCTATCTCAAATGATTGATGGGAATGCAGTCAGTCTCTAATGTCAAATAATCATCATCTTTGATGAGCTGAAAACATTAAATGTCTCATGAATAATGGATCTACCTAAGTCATCCAGATGGCAGACTAATGTACCATAGCACTGCTCTAGAAAAAGCTAATAACCGCAGCTCATCTCCTATAGTTCCTTAATTACTCCCAGAATCGTAATACCAATATCCATTTTCATGTCATAAACACGTTGCCAGACTACGTTACGCATTGGTCTCGATTCGTACTTGCCCTTGCTAATAGACCGTTGGCCTTTACATGACGTCTAATGATCGAAAGGATATTTCTATTGGTAAGAAAACCACCAAAATAATAATAACCACAAGCGCACGGCGTACAGTAGCAGTACATATGTGAGTATAGGTCGATCCATAAGGAAAGCACTAATTTTAAAATTACTCAACCAAATTATCCCAAGAGTTTTGAAAACTATGTTTAACTAAAAAGTTTAGAAAAATAAAACTAGATAAAAATGAGAATAGAAATATTGGGATTGAAAAGCCATTTAGTGGTAAATCAACTTTCATATTTTTATATAAATCATCACAACATAAATCTATAATCTTTCTTTTTAATCATTTGTGGAATAAGTGGATGCATTTATCATAAGTATGGCCTAATTGTGTTAGTATAACACAACTTAAACCATCAAACTCTAACACACCATCTAACTTACTTATCAACTCTTATGAAAATGATATGAAATTAAAAATATAATCTATTTTAAGGATTATCTATTTACTATGAATTAGTTACATAGAGCATCAAATTTTAATTTTAGTTTCACTTTCATTATCAAAATCATAGTTAGGTGAAAATGCAACTTGTGTTTACATTTGATTAAGTATAGCCTAATTGTTATTAACAACATATGCTATCAAATTCACTAGTAAACAACAAACTTTCATTAACATCTAAAATTCCATTAAGCACAAAAATGAGAGATTACAAATGAAATAACCGTGTTGAGTTTATATGATTCTTGAGAGCTTCATTACCCCTAAATTGAATGGGTTTAGCTTTTCATACTTGAATTCATTTCAACACAAATGGATTTCAACAAAAAAAAAACTAACCAAAGAGAAAAAGAACTAACTAGTTGCAATAAAATAAATCTACACTACTTGCATGAAAGAAAAAGAGAGATAAAAGAAAATAGCATGAATTAAAGTGCATAAAAATAAGTGGCAAGGCTAAGAAGCCTCAAAGAGAAGCAAACTTTTATTTCAATTTGCGGTTACACTACGTGTCAAACTAACCAAAGAGAATAAGAGATTCATTACATGAAACATAAGGGGGTATTTATACACGCCTAAAATCCTAACCAACTTTCTAGGGGACTACCAAAAATGCCCTTGAGTTTGTGTTGCCTCCAAGTAACCATTATGGAATTAATAATCTCCATTAACATGTGCTTTAGCTTTTGATCACCTTAACCTATGCATTTGCTTTTAATTTTGGTCCATTAGTTTGTGGGTAGGTAGGCTCCTCCATGTTGCATGAATTCTTTTATTTCCTGCATTCTTTTGCTTTCAACATATGTGCATGCATACATCCATGAAGACTCTTCGTATTTGCACTCTATTTCCCATAAATTAAAATTAAAATATGCAAATAAATATTCTCAAAATTAATTCATACACAAATGACCATTTTTCTCAGATGCAGATAAGTGAATGATGGTTTGAAAATATTTTTGTTTAAAACGTATAAAACACCCTAATATGTCATTTATTTATATAAAAGGATATTAAGTATGAGAGTAAAAATATACATTTTTACGGGCACATCATCTGGGCAATGGCTCTATTGGGAGTAATAGCTCTCACCCTACAAACTCAACAAGGTGACACCATAGATCTAGGATGTGACCCCACAATCTAGACTACTAGGATGGATACTATCATATTTAGTGGGTTCTACTGACGTGCTTTCCATTATGGCGTGAACACTTTGATGTCGATTCCCAACAAATGCTATTGATTAGATAATTCCTAATGAGAGTAACATCTAACACTCTCGAATCTAGGAGTTCTGATGAGAGTGACAATGTCTGCTCTTGTCTATACCGGTCTTGATGAGTGCATCTCAATATAAAAAAAAATCCTTGAATACTAGAGTTAAGAGTATATAATAATACTCAACCAATTAGTCCTTAGAGGGTGCAACAAATACTCTCGACTAAGTGAGTTCTAGTGAAATTTATAATAGGTATCATCGAATCCATATGGAAAAATAAGAGTATCTCAACATATAAATCATTAACTACTAGCCCAAAGAGTAGATAATTGATGCTCGACTAGTTAGTCCTTAGAGGGTGAATTTGTAGATATGAACATAACATGTAGCCTTTAGGGATAAATATAAATCTCGACTACTAATATCCAGAAAAAATCATCTCTAGGCGATATCACAAATTCCTAACCATGTTCAGAATATTAATGACGTTTACTCACAATTAGTAACCAAACAAGTATTACATAAGCATCTCATACCACTCAGTTTACTCAAATGTTTACTAATAGCTAGTAAACTACACTTACTAAAGCCATAATTATTCTATAATATGAGTCAACAGAATAACCGAAAAAGTGTTATCGAGCGTCTCATACCTTCCGGTATCACTAATCCATATATTCAATATTCTCATTACATAGAGAAAACCAAACACAAATCAAATATTCTGTATGAGGAGTCAAGAGAATAATCAAAAAAGTATTACCAAACGTCCCATACTGCTTGGTACTGTTAAACTGTTCACTTAAAATTATCGTCATATAGAATTTCATATAAATGTCGATATAAACCAATTTCAAATCGAACTCTGTGTGTGTGTGGAGAAAGGGATCTATATTATAGTACTCTTAAAACCATTCCAAAAGGTTTCACAATTGGCTTATCTTCAAAATAGGCTTATATACTCAGCGTCCTCTTTCGAAAATATTCTTAAATCCCTTTTATTATATATATATATATATATATATATATATATATTACAAAAGAAATTCCTTTTCAGAAATATTGTTAAACCTTTCATTTGTACTTGTGAAAATTCTATACATTCCAACACTATAGAAAGTTCTCTGTTTTCATTTCAAAAAGAACTTTTATGTCAAAAATAATTTTCAATAAATCATTTTATTTCTCCAACCACTTTTATTTGTCTGTAAATATACTTCAATATAATTTTAAAACACTATAAATAATTTTTCGAAGCTTTCTAAAATCTTTTAAAATAAGAAAAAAATAGAACATCCAAAATATAAATCATAGAGCATAATTCTCCAAAAATATCAAACAATCCTCAACATGAATTTTATCATGTGGCCCGAGTTGAATTGCATCGAATCTAGTTATCCATATAATGGACACCCAAAAAAATAAAAATATATAAAGTTTAATTCACAATCAAACAGAGCTCCATTTCCAAATTTACACTTCTAACCAATGCAAACAATTAATCATCTCAACATTAATCAATTCCAAACCAATATACTATACAGTTCATTCAACTAAGAAATTCAAGCAATGTATAGGATAAACACACATCAAGCAGTATGATATAGACATAGATGTAAGTTTAGAAACTCAACAAATTGTCAAGCGAAGTCTTAGTGCCTTTGCCTTTCCCATCATCTACATTTCGCTGCCTTCAACCACCGTAGCCATGCTAACCCAGGTCATCATCAAGGTTGCGCCTAATCCCCAAATGGTTGCTTCCTAAAACCACGTCGCTCGCTCATGCCTTCGTCGTCCACCGCCTGAACGCAAGCTGCAATAATCTTCTCTACTTCTTGTCTCGCATCGCAAATTCCATCATGCTACAGCCAAGCCCATCTCAAACATATGCCTCATCACCTTCCTTGGCCACGTGACCTCCTAAGTCATGGCTCTTTGCGTTGGATGTTGTCGATATTGCCAAACTCGGGCGCCCTCGTGCATGACTTTTTTTCTTATGCAATTTAATTTCAAGATTTTTTTGGCGGGGGTTAAGGCTATCGATGAAATTGATAAAGGAACACGGGTTAGTTTGGAGAAAATAAAGAAGAGAGGAAATATAATGGGATTGATTTAGTTTGAGCCTTTAAATTGTAATCCAATTTAGTTCTAATTAATTTCCTTAACATTCGAATTTGAATTTCAAGCCTTGATATTTATTGATAAATATTTTTCAGTCTAGTTTAAATTGATCTACACTTCATTCTAAAAATTATTTTTGATACTTGGACAATTTTATTCAGTTTAACACATGTTTATTTTTATTTAATATTCGTTGTTCTAATATAAAATAAATTTATTTTTCAATTGTTTCAATGAGATAAATATTTTTTACACTTCATAATATTTTATATTCCTTACAACATTTTATTTGATTTCCATATATTATTTAAAAGGGATTTATTAACCTATTCGATTTATTAAAACAAAATCTTTTATTAAATAAAATTCAATTAAATAAAAAATTATTTTCAAAAATAATAATTATTAAAAAGTTGAATTCAAATATTTCTATTTTAATTAAATTTACTTATTATTATGGCATAGAAAGCAGGGTAGTTTCAATTATCGCATACTTTGCTCCGCCTCTTCATATTAGCACTCCAATTACATCTATTCTCCAAACTACAAACAACTGCGGGCAAACAATTTATGTAAACTCATTTGATGGGGCTCTGGCACTCTTTGCAAATCTCTGACTTTCCTCACATCCCCTAGAATAGTCGGTAGCATTCCACTTGAAAATCGACTAGAAATATCCATAGCAAAGAATCTTCTTTACCAAGGCCCGCCCCATAATGTCATCACTACAACTTCCTTCATGCACATTAGCATGCATTTTCCTAGCCTCGACTTCAGCAATACACATTAGTAAGAGAGTTGAGAATCCTCTCCTATGCAGTGTTCCTTCTTGCATTAGTGAACCGAGGTACCTTACGTGAGAACATTCGATGTTCGTTCCTTCCTTTCGGGGGGGTCCTCTTTTATTCTTCAATCGAAATCATCCATGGCTCATTTTCTTTCTCAACCTTCAAGATTCAATCAATATCCATCTCATCAATGCTTGGAGTCATCAAAACCTCTACCGGCATGATTGGTAACAGCTACACATCCACAAAATTGGCCAACTTGGCTAATCAATCTACATACGTACTCTCCTCCCTAGGGATGTGTGTTACCGTATAATGCTCAATATCGCTCTGTAGCTCTAACACTTTTAGTAGATAAGGGTCGAGTTCTTGCACCATTAGCCTAAATCTCCTTCTTATCCTGACAAACCTCCTACCAAGAGTCTATAAAGATAAGCAATGTATTTAATCCAATTCATCCGCTATATCGAATCCGGCAAACAATGCTTCGTATTTTTCTTTATTGCTTGTGGCTTGGAACTCTTACTTCAAAGCATAATAGATCTCTAATCCTTCGGGGTTCTGAGAACTGCACCTACCCTAGAATCATGTTTATTGGAGGATCCATCCACAAATAACTTCCATCCAAAAAGTTTGACCAACACTTCTTCCACTTCATCATCCTAGATAATGACCTCATTAATGAAATCTACCGATGCTTGTCCTCGTATCGCCTTCCTAGGATGATAGGTAATGTCTTACTAACTCACCTTAATGTTCCACATTATCAATCTCCTTGAAGTCTCGGGATGATGTAGCACATGTCTAAGCGGTTGATCAGTCAACACTTTAATCGGACGAACCTGAAAATATGGTCTCAACTTCCTCCATGTAATCAATAAACGGTATGCTAGTTTATTTAGTTTTGGATTAAAAAAATCACTTCAGTAAATTGTTTGCTGATGTTGTAGACGGTTTTTGGATCTTCCACTCCTCACATACTAAGGTTGCACTTAGTGTATGTGTCAACATTAACAGGAAAATGTATAAATCTTCTCCTTCCAAAGGCTTGGATAAAATCAGTCGTTTATTTAATAGGTCCAAAAGATTTTGAAAAGTAGCTTCACATTCACTTTTCCATTGAATTTTTTATTTTTCTTTCTCAAAGGAATCAAAGAACGGTATAAATTTATCGGTTGCCTTTGAGATGAATCGACTCAAAGCGGTGACTTTACAATTCAACCTCTGCATTTCCCTCCATGTCTCTGGGGCAGTGACCTTTTTCAATGCCACTTGAGTTCACAACGAAACCCAAAAATTTTCTTACATGGCTCTAAAAGAACACTTTACTGGATTTAGTTTCATTCCATAATTTCTAAGCACATCGAACATTTAAGATAGGTTGCTCATGTGATCTGCCGATCATCATGACTTTAGGAGAATATTATGCATATAAACTTCCATTGTCTGTCCAATTTGTTCTTTAGATAATCTTTAACCAATCACTGGTAAGTAGCTCAACATTCTTCAGACTGAATTGCATGACCCTATTGCAATCATCGTCAAATATATAATAAAAGTCGTATGCTCTTGATTTGGGATGTGCATCATAATTCGATTATAGCCGAAATGATAGCAAATCATGTCCAATCGTTTCATCCAATAATTAGTTTATCTACGGTAAAGGGAAGCAATTCTTCGAGCATGCCTAATTCAAGTTGGAATAATCAATTCATGTCCACCATTTCTCATTTTCCTTCTTGACCAGCACTGGATTTCATACCCTCTCCAGGTACAATGCATCATGGGTAAAGCTGTTTTCTTCCAACTTATCCACTTCTTTCAACGTGGATCGCTCAAGTTCCATGCTACATCGTTTTTATTTCAAATGAGGGTAACTTGGTTACATATTTAATAAATGACGTGCAATTTCAAGCGATATCTCTCATATATCATATGTGTCTAAGCAAACACGTCCGTGTTCGCCGGGAGAAACCTAACCAACTCCTTCCTTGTCTTTAAGTTGGGTTGAGAACCTTTGTGATACTCACCTTATATCGAGACATCAATCAGTAACTCCGCCAGTGATGCCTTCATCTCTTCTGGCTCCTTCTGTGAGTCCATAGATTTGTCGAATTTGTTACTAGACTCGAGCCAATGCTTAGGTGGTAGTTGCTATGCATTTGAGGTCTTGGTGTAGAGAGGCTTCTTCATACTCTTCCCCTTCTCTCATTACCTTGCTTCTATGAGCTTAGTGATGTAGTAATCATGATCTGTATCTTGGTCACCTCGAATTACCTCGACTCGATTCTCTATAGGATACTTCATCGACAAGAACCATGGAGCAAGTGCAATTCGAAAATCAATAAAGGTTGACCGGCCTAAAAAGGCGTTATAGGCTAAAAATCCATCAACCATTATAAAGTTCTATACTCGCATCACCTTGTGGTCACCTTCTCCCAACTTTACATACAATTTGATCCATCTTATTAGGGTTTGGCTTGTCCGATGACTTCATAGATATTGGATTTACTTGGATGCAGATCCTTCTCATCAAGACAGTCCTTATCGAACATCTATTTAAAAACTATATATGTCGATCTCTCACAAGCAACAAGGACTCAGTGCATTGTAGCTGGCTCTATTACAACCAAAATCACCATTGAGTAAAGCGTTGATGCTTCGACCTCATTTGCTTCTCTATTTATGAAGACAATGTCATCAGCTATCTTCTCTGGTGCTTCGCTAGAACACCTTCCTCTATGGTGTAACATGTCTCCCTTGAAGTGTGTGCCTCAAGGAGCTACCATAATACTCCATATCATTTCAACTTCTCTCTACAGGATGCGAACCTCCGGATATGGTATTAATAATTATCCACCTAGTTGGTAGTCCTGGTTCTTTCTCCACTAGACCCAGCCTAATTCCCTTTGGCAGGTTGCCTTTAAGATTGGTTATTTGATTTTCCACAAACCTATTGGTTTTGAACATATTGTTGTAGCTTCTTTTCCTAATATAGTCTTCTATGATGTCCTTTAAATGATTGCATGCAAGCGATATTACTTTTTAGAATGTTTCATCTATTCAATAGCTTCTCTTAGGACGACTTCATATAATGCATCATACCTTGCATAGCAAGGTAAATGTTTTCAAAGGAATCTGACAATTCTTTATAGTCTACTGAGCGAGTGAATCTTGAACGCTTTTTCGTACTTTCTTTTTACCACCAGCTTTCTAATTCTTTCTCTTATTGTTAACTTTACTGACATTCACTACAACATTCCATGCATTTTCACCACTATTCTTGAAAACTATGTTGCTTTGTTTCACACTTCTCAGTCCTTCCTAACCACAAGTGGCCAATCTTACTTCCAAATCTGGCACTTTTAAGTGCAATATTAGTCATCTTTACGATAAAATTCTTTGAAGGTAGGTGGTACCCTCCTCTTGAGCCATCTACCGAAATTAGTTTGAGGATGAACTCCATTCATGAGCACCATCAGCAATATCCTCTTTAGTTTACTCACCCTATTGTCATAATGTTAAATCTTCTTAAAAAAACTCTTCAATGTCTCTTCGAACCTTTGATGCACATTTAACAGTGATATAGCATCCTTCGGCTAAACAATATCAATCTAAAACTACTCCATGACTTGATTTTCTAACTGGTCGTATGATGATATTGATATAGGCTCAATTTGAGTGAATCACAATGTTTTAAGTCCCTCAAGGAAAATAAAAACCTATATCTCATAGCATCCATTTCATGACAACTATCCATATGCCATCCATACTTAAACATCTGTTCTCTAGGATCATTCATGTCATTATAGTTTAGCATAGCTGGCATCAGAAATTTATTAAATATCTTCAATGAATTGGGTTTATCTTGCCGAAGAACCACACCCGTCATCTAGTCTCTATTGACTTTGCACAACACCGGAATTAGAAATTTTCAACGGATATATTTGTGTCAAAAAGATGCATGGGCAATTTTTCTCATAGAATTTCTGAAGGATGTAACCACTACAAATATACAAATTTGCGACGGTTTTAAGCTTTACAAATTTCAACATGTGTGACGATTATATCCATTACAATAACAATTTCAACAATGTTACAAATGCACAATTCTTAACAATTATAACTGTTGGTAAAATTTAATTTACAAGTAAATAAAATGCTGAGAAATGAATATTATCAAGCCAAAAACAAGACCAAGTTCATATACTAAATACAACGACGTATTGTACAACAATATTAAGATCTACAATACAACAAACATTAGAAGAACTATACAAAATATATTAACACAGATTTTAGTTCACATCAAATCTAAATATCAATTTATGCAGCCAAATTTAAAATACATTTACAAAGCTTTTAACTAAAGTAATAGGCAATGAGCATCTAATTAGACAAAACAATATATGGCTTTCAACATTGCACTCTAGCTTCAATGAATCTGGAAAAATATATGAAGAGATTACTCAACCATGGGAATAAACTCATTTGTAAACAATTTTGCAAATATGAAAAGGCACTCTAGTTTGAAAAGTTTGGCACATTCAGTAACGAAAGCATCCTCATCCTATATATACAAGTACTAAAAGCAGAATTAATCCGTAGGCTTTGTGTTCACCAAACACTATGCCAAAAGATGAGTTAACTTGGTTCAAAGTTTTAACCAAAATAAATCATGATTTTCTTCGGTTGTTAAAACTTTATGAATGGAGAACTTGAATGATTATCCATTTCAAAGATAACCGGGAAGTTTTGTGGTCAATTATTTAATAGAAACCAAATCAAGGGGTAATTTTAATAAGAATAGGATATATAACTGTATATTTCTCTACAAGAGGGCAGAATATTGGATCATTCAGGAGAGCTTTCTTAGATGGCAACTAAATTAGTCCTTTTTTCTTTATTTTAAAGTTCGCTTCATGAAAAAATTAGATAATTGTGTCCATAAGTAGGTGGCAATGTATAATCAAAAATAGAAATAAAAATAAAAAATGGTGAGAGGGTGTTGCGTACTTGATATATGAGTTCCTAAAAATATAGGAATTTGAAGTGCAAGCTCCCTTAAAGCCAGATCTCTCCATGTGATACATTCCCTATATTATTTACCCAGATTCCAACCTATAACACTTAACATGCAAATGAATAAAAGTTAGGTATACAAGTTATAATTTCTCCAAGAGAAATGAATGCCGACTTGGTAAATGTATTATTGACCAGTGTGTGGCCGAAAAGAGCATTACATATGGACTAGTAATAGAATGAGTTAGATGTTATGTGAGCTATTTACCTATAGAGAATTCACTACTAAACCAAATAGCACATATCAAGTGCATTAAAATTTAGTTTTACAATTTGGCATTATGTGAATATAAACAATTTTGGTTAAGATTTAGTATAAGACAAACTTTAAGTCATCTAAATCTATGACAACCTTCTAATCATATACTAAGGTAACCTTGTAAATATTACTCCTTCAAATAGCATGATCTCATAAGTAAAGCACTTTTGACATAAGATAAAATAAAGTACTTCAGTTCATAAAGTGTGAAACATATTTTTAATTATCTAGATAGATGTCCATGCCTAATGTTTTATCGCATGATGCAAGAATTGTCATAGTCCACACCTTAAAATTTTAAACAAGCGCACATATAATCTATTGGTAGATAAATCATTTTTTATTTATACTTATGCAAATACCCTATATTTTTAATAATATTATTTAGGATATTTAATTTGCTAAATAAAATAAAGTAATGTAATGTGATGATTAGGGGATTGAGATTTGTGATTAATAGGGGTAGCCGTGCCATGTTAACGAGTAAATCAAAATGAGATAACATGAAATAAAATAGACAAAAGGAATAGACAATAGCAAAGTTGGAATAAGGATATTCTAATACCCTATACCCTTAGGAATACATACTACACATTCGTTTCATTTACTAAAATTTATCAAGTAGAGGCCGACCGCCATTTTAAAAAATAAGAGGAAGTAAGCTAAATCAAAATCAAATTCACTCAAATCTCAAATCCTTAATCTCAAAAACTAAGGTGAATAATGACTACATCTCATTTTTCTATTTTTTTCTAGTTTTAGGATGAATTCAAACTATTTTGCATGATTATGCCATGTTTTATAATGACTAATTGTTTATATATGCTTGTTAATGATTTATGATTAATTATATAGGTTTTATATTATGTTTTAATGTGAAAAACCAATTTATTGACTTCCAAATGCCTTTTGATTTTAGATATAGATCACAAATGATATTTTATAGATGGGTCTCAATTTACACGATTTTCTAGATTAATGTGGATTTTATATTAATTTTTTGGTGTAGAAAATGATTATTTGGGTTTTAAATTATTTAAGGCTAAATAATTAACATTTTGGGTCTGGAATTAATATATGTCAGAGAACATATTAAAAATGATTTTCTTGAATATTTGTAGAATTTTCCTAAGTGTTTTGATGAATATATAAAACAAATTGAGGTATGGGACTTAAATGTTTTATATATTTATAAAAGGAGAAAGGATATCTTATAAATAAATAAAATTGTTTATTTCTAAAATATTGGCAGCATTTTTAGAAAAGAAAATTAGAAACCAATAATATTTTGATAAATAAGGCAGGTTAATTGAAAAGGAATTCTTTTTAAAGTAAAAAATCAGCTTTTATATGTTTTTAGCTTGTTTCGCCACTTTCGGCATAGGGTTTTCGACCAAGTACTGTCACCGCCATGCCATCGAAACCAATGCACATAGGTTTAATAAGTTGGTACGTGAAAGTGCTACTATGGATCATAATATGGAATATAATCTAAGTTAACTGCTAATGCGAAATATAAGTATAAAAAGTAAATAGCAAAGTAAATGACACCAGGGATTTTTATACTGGTTCGGACTCCCATTCTACGTCCAGCCCCAAAATCCTTCTGCAATTTAACTATCAATCCTCGCTTAACCCGGAGGAACATGAGCTACATGCCTAAGCAACCGAACAGGACTTCTACCGCCTAGACAACCGGATATGACTTCTACCGCCTGAGCAACCGAATAGGACTTCTACAATACAAAAAGTTTTCTTGACTGAATATGCGCTGTAGATAGCACAGATGAGTCTTCAGAGTGCACCCTTCCTATAATCTTCTCATTTATGGTATGTAGTTTAGTACATAAAGATTCCAAGTAATTATAATCACAAATAGATTGTGCTTGAATGTGCAAGTGATTTGAAAGTGTTAATGAAAGCAAATGGCAGAAAATAGTTAGCAAGAATATAGAATAGAATTAGAGAATATTGTTGTTCCTTGTAATCTAAAATCAAGGCTATTTATAGAGTTAAAAATTTGTAACTATTCATGAAAAGATTCGACCAAGAGAAACGGAAACAACTACTGAATTAAAAGATGTTTTTGTCTGTTGGAAATGGTGACCATTTAGAAAAAATAACCGTTATGAATATTAAGTCGACTAAAGAGAGAGAATACGTCGATTGATAATTCAAAAGATTTTGAATTTTAAAATATTTTGAAAAGTAATTTGATTCAGTCGACTGAACCAGGGTGTTAAGTCGCCTGAATGTTCAAAAATATTTGTGCATATGTGCATATCTCAATCGACTGACGACCCTAGTTCAACCGACTGAAACTATCATTTTCTGCCTATCTAACCTAGATTTAAGAGCAAGATGGTTTACATTTTATAATCAAAACCTAAGTTGTGTGAATTATTTTGAATAAGATTTAAAAGCATGTGTGCATGTATATACCACTTAGGCGAGATTTTAATAATTATTAACTACTAAGTAGACTATAGACAAACCAATTATAAATATTAAAACTTCTCTCTGAAATCTTTGGTCTTCGATCTATCGTCAAGTAGAATAGTATCTTCTCCTGCAAATTTGGTTAGTTCATATCATATATACTTATATAGTTGTCATAATCAAAACATCAAAATATAAGGTTCTAACATTCTTCCCCTTTTTGATGATGACAACTATATAAGTTCAAAATTTTATAGAACTTGTAAAAGCAATAAAACAATAAAACTCCCTCTTAATCAATGAATTACCTACTTATCTTCATATTTCTCCCTCGTTGTGATAGACAAAAAATAATACTAGATGTATATCCATTAGAGTGCAATTGAATATGAATATTGTTAATTAGTGAAAGCATGGTAAATAAGCAAAGCATAGATGTTATAGACAACAATTGAGAATAGCATAACATTGAATTAAAAATAACATAAGCGAAATAAACATTGTATATTAATGGATACAAATGACTAATACAAACAAAAAACATACATAAGAGTAATAAAATATAGACTGGACTTACTCACTTTGGGATTCTTTCTCTTCCTCTTCTTCCTCCTCAGATGTTGTCCATGAGAAAGGAGCAGGAGGATTCTCGGCCACAATAATGGAAGTTCAGTCGGTGCATTAGGTTTTTTCCCAGATTTTATTCAAGAAGCCCTTGATTGAGTTGGGCTTCTTGTTGGTCTTAACGACGTTAAATGTTGACCAAACATTGATTAAGCTTGCTTTGATTTTGTGAAAGGGTGATAAAACTTTGCTTGGGAGGAAAATCTTCGTGGAGTTCTACGATGTCGTTGCCTTCTTCTTCTTCCTTGACTTGGCGGGAAGTTTGGGAGGAGCAGGAGCAAATATGGGCATGTGGGGTTATGGAATCCCTTGAGCTTGATTAGCCGTCCAATGTTGCAAGCTAATTATTTCTTGCGACGATGGGCGTATTGGCAATCCCATAAGACTTAGCGTCTTAAAGTTAATGTGACGCCCCACCTCTATACTCACACTAGCCAAGGACACTAGGGAGTAATGACGTTGACTAGTACGAAGAATAAGGCTGTTGAGGAGCGACCGTTTATGTAATTTCCTTGTGTGAGTACCAATATGCCAGATAAAATATCGCTTTCATTTCAAGAGCAAATCTGACATACTGATACAAACTCAAAACTACTACACAGTGGCTATGTGATCTTTGGAAATAAATATAAAATAAGCATAACACCAATCAGTCATAGATATTCATATCACTAAGGCGGAAATAGATATGAATATATCACATAAAAGTGTATATCAAAGTAGTGGTCATACAATATCCACTACATCACAAAAGAATAGGTACAAGTGCTAGACAAAAGAATATGTATACATCAAGGAGTCTCTATCTTGAATGTATAAAAGCAAAAACTACTAAGCTAAGTAGTTAACCAAAAGTCAAAAGCTAGTCTCAGCTAAGAAGTCAAGTGGAAGCACCTGTAACACCTCGGTCTAGCTCGACTATTATTTAAGAAGAAAATAATAAATGGATCAGTCTAGCTATAAATATTATATAAAATGAGATAGGATAAGAGATATGACAAAAAAGTACGATAACAATAATGTCATACTGTGGTAAGTATACATTAAATAACGACAAAAATCATACTATACCTCAAACTTTCTCAAACACCAAAAAGAATGTCAAATTCTTTAGATTATTCACCAGGCCACAAATATAGATCAAGCTTACCAATATAAATCACAAAAATTGGTGAAACACAAATTCTAGAAATCATCAATTAGAAACCTAGAAATCACAAAGGGGGAGGCCTATCACAAATGGGAGCATGAAAACTCACCAACACGTGCATCACAAACAGAACACTATTCCATGATCGCTAACCATTAATTTTGAGCCGAGGCTCCATAAACGGCCCGAAGACCATGGGTCACTACCTCACCAATTTTGAGCCGAAACTCCACAAACGGGGTTTTAGTTCCCTACACAAACAAAGAGACATCGCACATCGCTAGTCTAAATCCCAAAATGATCATCATTGATAAATAAGTGTAACTTACACTAAGATAGTAAATAAATGAGTTTAGCTTCATATCCCATAACCACTGGCTTAACTCAAATATTACGAATAGATTGTAGATTTCTACTCGAAAATTAGCACGTGATTTCAATCGAGCAAGTCCAAGAATTAACTGACAAAGTAAATGCAAGCGTTTCATACCACTTGTTTTGCTAAGTCGTTTAATTGGATTTCTCATACGAATGAGGTAAAGGTTTGTATATACTAATAGATTAGAAAACTGTTTTAAAAATGAGCTTTGTATTAAAAGTAACGTTGAAATCATTTTTGTGAAAGAGTTAGGATATTTACTACTACTGTAGAAACCTTTGTATTTTAAAGTGACCAATCATAGAAAACGATTGTAAAAACAATCGATCACCAAAAATTCACATTCGACGATGTGAATTAAAACACCAAAAATCGATGTCAAATCCAATCAATTTGATATTCCCAAAAATTCAGAAATGAAGTCATCAAAGTCGATAATAAACGACAACAACCAATCGGATCAACAAAAATCGATAAAATTGAAAATCCACTAAAAAACAGCTAATATAGGCTAAAATTGGAAAAATTGGCAGTTCCAGTCGTATGGAGGTTCATCCAGACGTCTGGATTTGGATTCTGGAAATATTTCAGAAATCTCCCAGACATTTGAACACTAATCAGACGTCTGAACACTAACCAGATGTATGGTAGGTTTGGATCAAACGTCTGGTCCAAGTCTCTTCCATTTTTTTCTTTTTTGCAGTACATTTTTTTGTCTGCTGCCCTAATCAGACGTCTGGACCTTCCAACCAGACGTCTGGTTGCCTATTTTGGGCAACAGTTTGCCTAGGCCAATGATGGCCAAATTGACTCGGAAGCCATCGGACGAGCGGCGGAGGCTAGGGATTTATGCCAAGAGACAACCCAGCCCTATAGGCTCTTCTGTACAGCCCAAATGACATGTCCAAATATCCAAGATAGGATTTTTAAAGATTTTGACTTCAAAGCACCAAAATCTGAAAAATTCACCAAATCAATTCAAATCAAAAGCAATTGTACATGAAATAGATGTTAGGAATTCATATCTAACAACAATGAAAGCTATAGGCATAGATGAGAGTTCAAGAACTCACCTTTAAAACTCAAAGACAACGAATGAGAGGCTTGAAAACAAAGCAAGACCAATTCCTCTTCAATACACCTCTAGAATCTTCAATCTATTATCAAAGGTTAAGTTTTTCCTAAGTTAGGGTTTAGGAATTTCTGAAAATTGAAGAGAGATTGAGATGGAGAAGATGAAGAGGATGCTTACCTAAGCTTCTCTTTGGTTTTGGAGCTTGAATTTGAATTTCTTAGCAAAACTAGGGTTTAGGAATTTTGTTTTCTTTTCTTCACCCATTTTTTTTAGCTTGAAAGTGTTAGAAAATGAAAATGAATGAAGAGGAGAGGGGTGGAATTAGGGTATTATGTTGGGTTAGTGGGCTGAAACCCAAACCCAAAGCCCAATAGAAAAATAGCAAAATTCTAGTCAACTCCAAACATATCGATGTTTATACTCAAAAAGGTCGCAAACGTCATTTTGAACTCAATGGAAATGGTCTCGAGTCCTAATTCGACTTCTTACAAAAAGTAGCATTTTAGACTTTACTCTGACTAATGATGCTATATTTAAATAAAACATTTAAATATACAATCGTAAAGTATGCGGGTTGTTACAAATAAGCTCTCCAACGATTATGAAATTAGCGTCAGGGATTGTGACACCAAAATTCTAGAGAATCTGCATGATGTATGCTCTATAGAATATCGTCTTGAAGATCCTCTTGTGATTGACGGTGAGGAACTCATCAACCATGAATTTTTCCCAATTGATGTTTTGGGAAGTGTTGATGGCATAAACGCTTGTAAACTTTCTCTAACTTTCGGGACGAGGTTAGATGGAGCGGATTAAGCATGATGTAGGGTACATGCCTTTGGACGGAATGCGACAGACTTGAACACGATTGTATAATCGAAAGGAGCCAATGAGAGACCTCATCACGCTGATCCATGTCAACTTCTACATTGTTAATGTTCAGGCCTTCAGATGGACAACGAAGAATAAATCCAAGTTGTTGTAGTGGAAGGTAAACTGGAATGTCGCATACTAGTGTCCATATGCAATCGTCTTTATTCCTTGGATTTTTGCGATCCAAGTCCGTATTTGCAAAAAATAGCTTGACAAGAAGAGGGTAGATATTAATGTTTTTTGCATCAAAGCTTAGCAAAGCTTCAAGACTACTAGCTTCCGTCGTTTCTCGAATTCCATACGCATTGAAATCCGAGTATTTGACAAAGGTGCCATCAAATATTCTAGAGCTATGCATGGCCTTGAATCAAGTCATGGTTGTTTCATCATGTAACCAAGAACTGATTTGGCTTTCCGATAGTCCGACGATTGATTAGCGTGGTCGTTTAGTTCTTAGAGCCATTGAGATTGATTGGAATTTGAAGTAGAGAATTTGATATGAAAATTTTAGGGAATAGGGTTTCTTTCTGAAGTGAGGTAGGTTTGAGTGAGAAGATGTAGGGTAGGTGGATAGTTGTGTTTGAATTTGTGCTAAAAGCTTTCTAAAAAAACCAAAAAAACAAGAAACTAGTTGACTCAATTGAATGTAGCAATCGACTGAAAACTATAGGGTTTGATCCCGAGATATTATGTCTAGAATTTACCTATTTCAGCTGACTTAAATAGTTGGATTAGTCGACTGAAGTCTAGAAAAATTTTAGGAATATGAAATTTCGGTCGACTGAAATTATAGTTCAGTCGACTTATATGCAGAGAAATTAATCCAGCGTGTAATTGCCTGGAAAAGACTGAATTAGTTGACTGAAATTAAGTAGGAAGTCAATTGGATTATGTATTATAAAAAAATAGATGTTTGAAGTTTTAATCGACTGGATTACATGGAGCAGTCGACTGAAACTATGCCCGTAAGCCTATTAAACCTATGAAGCAAAGAGTTTTTGGAATAAAAAGTTTTATAGTAAAAACTTTGATAATATATATGTTTAAAAACATTTATATAACCATACAATATTTTAACAAGAATAAATATACAAAGGAGTCTAAATTTCTGAAGAATGAGAGTCATCGGAGGGTTGTCAATCTTGGTGATTTCCTATAATGGTTGAATCGGTGACCAACCATTTCCATGTTCCTAGGAGTTTGGTGACACCTGAGGACATTGTGGACTAGGTTCCCAAGGATTTTGTGGAGCTTGAGAACAGATAGGCGAAGGTTAATGTATAGTCTCCTTCGATGAAGACCCGCAGAACTTCAACGCGACCTGCTCTAGAAAACTTAAACGTTTAGCATTTACTTTCTATTCGTGGTAGAGTTTACGCTGGAGTTCCAAAGTCTCTATCTGGTAATAGTGAATATCGTCGATTTTCTCCTTAGTTGATGGAGAACCAAAATGTAGAGTACGTTTGGTTCTTTTTCTTTGTGGAGTATATCATGTATGGTGAGTTGGTAATGATGTGATTATTACAGGAATATAAATAGGGATAGGGGTGTCGGAGTGGTTTAACGATGTTGAGGAAGGTGTGATAAAGCTGATAGATGAACGATTGAATCATTTTTCAAAGCCATGTTGATATTGTGAGAATATAGAAAAAATCTTTAAGCGTAGATATTTTTTTAGAGATGATGAATAAAAATGAACAGATAGAACTCTTTATATATAAATGATGAGGCTAAATTAAGGTAAAACAAAGCTAAGATTCAAAACAAATGATCAATTATAGCCAGAAAACTTTATGAGGTAGGAAATCAATAGGAAATAATAGCCATTCATGAGATGTGAGGAAGATTGCGTAAAGTGTAACAAGTAACACAATAGCAAAAATGGAAAGGCATGAAATTCGCTTACCAGCGACCCAAGTTCGGGTGCTAGCAGCAGCAATTTTGTAAAAAAAAACTATTTTTCCAAAAAAATTTAAAATTTTTAAATTATAAGTCATGTAAAGATATGATACCTAATTCTCGACGTAATTTGATAAAAAAATATTTTCATTTAAAGGTTTTGTAAATATGTTAGGTATCTAATTTTCTAAAGAAACAAATTCTAGTGAAATATTTCTTTTTGCTACATAATCCCTGAGAAAATTATGCCTTATATCTATATGCTCAATTCTATAATGATTTATTGGATTTTTTGAAAAATTTATTGCACTTGAGTTATCATGATAAATTATTGAATTTGAAAGATTAACTCCAAAATCTTGTAGTGTTTGATGCATGTAGATTACTTGAGCACAAGCCAAAGCAGCAGAGATATATTCTACTTCACACGTCGAAAGTGAAACACAATTTTGTTTCTCACTAAACCAAGATACTAAAGATTATCCAATAAAGTAACATGTAACGTTAGTACTCTTTTGACCCGTCTGACATCCTCCAAAACCAGCACCACTATAAGATACTAACTCAAAAGGACGTTCTTTTAGATAAGAGAGACCGTAGTCTTTAGTTTTGCTTAAGTATCGCAAAATTCACCTCACTTCCCGCAAATGTGATTCTTGGGATTTGCTTGAAATCGTGCACATAAGCAAACACTCATCATTATATCAGGTCTACTAATAGTTAAATATAGTAATGAACCCACCAAACTATGTTATAGTTTTTGGTCAACACTTTTTCCATTTTCATCTTTGTCGAGATGCAATATAGTACTCATAGGAGTAGGTTTAGCAAAGGTATTTTCCATACCAAATCGTTTTATGAGATTACTACAATATTTTTCTTCATTAATAAAAATTCCATTTATTAATCATTCAATTTATAATCCAATAAAATATAAAAGTTCTCCCACATGAGACATTTCAAATTCTCTTATCATAATTTCTAAAAATTCTTGACATAATTTTTCATTTGTAGAACCAAAAATAATATCATCTACATAAATTTGAATTATTAAAATATCATGTTTATCTTGTTTTATAAAAAAAGTTTGATCTACTTTACCAATTTTAAAATTCAAATTAAGTAAATAACTTTTAAGACAGTCATATCAAGCACGAGGTGCCTGTTTTAAAATGTATAAAGCCTTTTTTAATTTGTAAATATGATCCAGATATTTTTCATGTGTGAATAAAGGAGGTTGTTCTATATATACATTTTCTTTTATAAACCATTTAAGAAAGCACTTTTAACATCCTTTTGATATATTTTAAAATTATTAAAACAAGCATATGCTAATAAAATACCTTCTAGATGAGCTACGGGTGCAAATGTTTCATCATAGTCAATTCCTTCCTCTTGATTATAACCTTGAACAACAAGTCTAGCTTTATTTCTAATGATGTTTCCTTGCTCATCAGCTTTATTTTTATATACCCATTTTGTATCCATAACAGGTTGGTTACTTGGTCTAGGGACTAAGTTCCAAACATCAATATGTTCAAATTGATTTAATTCTTCTTGCATAGCTATTATCAAGTAATCATCGGTTGAAGCTTCATTAGGATTTTTAGGTTCAATATTCAAAAGAAAAGCTATGTGACTGATTTGATTTAGTTGATTTCGAGTTCTTACGTTGGTGCGAATTTCTTCAGTTATATTTTCAGTAAGATGATTTCTTAAAAGTCTTAGTGGTGATCTTATACTACTATTATTTTGAAAATTATTTTCTGTATAATTTTAAAAATTATCAAGATCATCGTCTGAGTCATTAGATTTAGAAATAGTTTCTTTACTTTCTATTTTATGATTATTTTTGTAATTTTCATCAAATGACATATGAAGTGTTCATGCGATTACTTTAGTTCTTTTATTATAAATTCAGTAAGCTTTGCTTCATTCCGAATAACCAATGAATATACCTTCATCGGATTTTGGATCGAATTTTCCACACTTATCTTTTGTATTTACTATAAGATATTTTGAACCAAAAACTTTAAAATAAGAAATATTAGGGTTTCTTCCATTAGAAAGCTCATAAGGAGTATGTTTAGTTAATGGTCTTATGCAAACTCTATATAAAAACATAACAAGCAGTTGCTACAGCTTCTGTCCAAAAATGTTTGGTAGAGTACTTCCATTTAATAAAGTTCTAGCACGTTCTTGAAGAGTTCTATTTTTCCTTTTTACAGCTCCATTTTGTTGTGGAGTTCTAGGAAATGAAAAATTGTGAACAATTCATTTCTTATTATAGTAATTTTCAAAAGAAATATTTTCGAATTCTCCACCATGATCACTCCTAATGTTTTAATTTTTTAATTTTTACTATTTAGAATTCTTTTAGCGGATATTTTAAAATTTTCAAAAGTATCGCTTTTATATTACAAAAATATTGTCCAAGTATATCTTGGAAAATCATTTACTATTACAAATACATATCTTCTATGATTTACAGATTGTGTTTGAGTTGGTGCAAAAAGATCCAAATGCAATAACTCAAGCGGTTGTAAAGTAGAAATCAATTTCTTTGATTTAAAAGAAGATTTAATTAATTTACCTAACTAACAAGCATCACAAATATTTTTCACTTTAAACTTCATCTTTGGTAATCCTCTAACTAAATTATTCTTAGATAATTTGTTAATAGCTTTAAAATTCAAGTGATAAAAAATTTTTGTGTCATAACCAAAGATCATTATCTTTGGCTAGTAGAGACATATAATTGTTTTTCATATTTAATATATAGATATTTCTTTCTCTTGTTCCTTCAAAATTAAGGTTATTATTTTGATAAAAAATTATTGCATCTATTTCAGAAAAGGTTATATTAAAACCTTTATCACGTAGCTGACTTACACAAAGTAAATAATGTTTTAAATTCTTTACCAATTGACGAAGAACTAAGAAATCGATATACCTGTTTAATGGCCGCCGCTTCTGGCGACTTGCATTCGTGGCCTCTGTTTAATCCATCGTCGTAATTTCCCCCTCTTGTCTTCTCCTCCATGTCCTCCTCCCTGCCTCGTCCCTCCCCTCCCCCCTTTCCTCTCCCTCTTCGACAAGGTCTGGTCGCCCCTTCAAATCCAAGACCACTGCCATGCCATTAATACATTCCCTCTCTGATTTTCCTCCGCTCTCGTGTGATAGAATAGGTGTTGTGGAAACTGACTTTGTACCTTCACGTGCCGTGTTGCCTCTCCCTGGAATCAATGCGAGTTTGCCAGTAACCGAAAACTGTGTTAAGGGTAACGATGGTGGCATGTGTGGCAGTGTAGCGGGGTTGGTTGTTGCTGCTACCACCGAGCATTGCACGTCTCCTGTTTGTCATAATGTTACAGGGGCTGTTGGTGTGAATTTTTCTGAAGCCTGTTTGAATGTGACCAAGGTTGATGACCAACCTGTTATCCACCATGAAGTGGGTTGTGATGTGGGCAAGTCATCTGTTTTTGTTGAGTGTGTTCCTAGTGTGGTCGTAGGTGTGGATGACCATGTCCAGAGGTGTATTTCTAATAGTCAGCCTAGTTGTGGACAACGCACACCAGTTGCTTGTGGTATTTCCCATACGAATTCTGTTCCAATTGTCACTGTTAATTCCTTTGAAGCAGCAATACCCACAGCCAGCATTTTCCCCTGTAATGTTGATAGCCGTGTGACTGATGGCGCGAAGCACTCCTCAAAAACGTGGTCTTCTCTTTTCTCGTCCTTGCCTCGTAATGCGGGAGCTTACATCCCAATTGATTTTGATTTGGTTGAGGAAAATGGAGTGATGATTCCTCCCCCGAGTGTTATGCATGCTGGTCAGGAATTTTGGTCAGATTATTTGGTCGGGTTTTTCCTCGAGCCGCACCATCGTCTTTCTTATGCGTCTACGGTGCTACGGAAGGTTTGGAAGCTTCGTGGAAATTTGCATGTGAAGCTGATTGATACGATGTACTACTTGAAGTTTTCCTCATCTAAGGAACGTCGGCTTGTTTTGGATGCGAAGCCATCGTTTGTTGATGGAAGGCCTTTTATTGTTACCCCTTGGTCTCCTACTATGGCGTGTGCTCGTGAGCAAGTATTTTCTATCCCTGTTTGGGTATATTTTTCCCAGATTCCTTCCGTATTACAGCCTCTCATTGGATTGAATTGGTTAGCTTGTAATGTTGGTAAGCTGAAATGTTTTGACACCAACACTGTTGCGCGAGATAAGTTGATGTTTGCGAAGGCTCTCATCGAGATTTCCCCTACTAAGCCTCTCCCTTCATCTATTTCGGTTCAGCTGGCTGTTGGACATGTTGTGGAAGTCAGAGTTCGCTATGGTTGGGTTCCAGACAATTGTACCGCTTGTCACTCTTTTGGACACCTGACTAACGACTGCCATCATTCTGTTGCATCCGCGGCTGCTCCGAGGTCTCCATTGTCGCACCCCCGACGTAGGATCTGGGTCCCCAAGGCTTCTGCTCATTCCTCTCACTCTGATCTTGCTCCTGAGACTACGTTGCCAGATCTAAGTGATCTTACTTTGCCGCTTGTTACACCTGTACCACCTCCTGGTTCTAAGGATCCTAGTGTTGCTCCTGTCATCCCTTTAGTTGCTCCAGTTCCCCTCTCGCTGCTACCTCCTATAGCTTGGGATGAGGCCGATGGGTGTTGGATTGATCCCATTACTGATATGAGGTATAACCCGGAAAATGAATCTTTCTTCCGTTTTGTATCTGACGATCAAATTGACCTTAGGTGCCTTCGCTACAAGCTTTCTGGTGACTCTCTAGTTCTTGATTTGGACGGTATCGATGCGAGTGCTAATACTGACATGCTAGCTGATCCATCCTGGGATCGATCTTTTATCTACTGTTGTGATGATGTGGTTTATGACCCTTGTCTTGCTCTACGGTTTCTCCCATTTGCTGGTCTTTCTGGGTCTGTCCCAAAGTGCACTTCGTCGTTGTCCGGGGATGTTGGTGATCCTCCCTCCTCGGTTGAGGAATAGTTATGTAGGTGTTTCTTTAGTTATCGTGACATGGCTGTCACGTACCTGTTCTGTTTTATCTGTTTTTATAGTTAGTAGTTAAGGTGCTTTTACCTTGCTCCTGTACTTCAAATTTTATTACTTTCGTAATAAAAGTGGACGGTACACTATAAAACCGACTGGCCTTGCCAAAAAAAAAACATTTGTAATAAGAGGTAAGTTAGATGTACCATCATTGCTTACATCGCCTTTGCCGATGATATATCCTTTGGGGATTTCTCCAAACATGACAGATCCTCCATCCGAGTGGATAATATTTGTCAGCATATCTTTATTTCCTATCATATTTTTTGAGCAACCACTGTCTAGTATTCATTTTCCCGTTTTTTTAATCGGTACCTACAAAACATATATAAATAGCATTGGTAACCACCTATTTATTAGATTCTTAAAAGTTAGATCTTAGAAAGCCAAACCCACGAGGGTTTAGAATTCCCTTTATAAATAAAATATTTATTTTTATGAATAGTGGATATAAATGATTTTATATACTTGTTTCTAATTAGATTATTGTTAGTTTTTAGTACCTAAATTTTTATCGTACTTGATTTAATAATTTCTTTCTTTTGAGTAACAACAATTACTTTTGGTTAGGCTTTCACAAAATTATTATGGAAATTATAATTTTTGTAAGATATATTACTCTTCTTCGAGTTTGAAGATTTTTTATATCCTAATCCATTTTATTATTAGTAGACTGAGAATTAATAATAATTTTTGAAAGATTTTCACTTCCTTTATTGACATTTATCACATTTTTAGTAATACTCTGTAACTCAGTTTTGAGACTAGTGTTATTCAACAAGAGAATTTTGACATTTGATTTTAAATCATGATTTTTCGATGCTAATGTCATATTCTTTTCTTTTTGCACTTCTACTTCATTTGATAACATAGTGATTTGAGAAGAGACATTAGATAAAGATTCTTGTGTATTAATTAGCTCTTCTTCTAAAATTTTATTTTTATCTCTTAACATATCAACTTCTATTTGAGTTCTCTTTAGTCCTTCTAGTGCATCTTTTTATTTTCTCTTAGTTTCCTTGAGTTTATGTAATATTTATGAGTTTATGTCAATCAAATCTTCAAAAGATAAATCACTTAAATTATTAGTTGAAGCCATAAAGCAGACGTTGCTTATTCAGGATCACTGTCTAATGATGATGACTATGAATCATCCTATGTTACTGAGAATTCCTACTTCTTCCTGTATTTTCTTTCTTATTTTTGAATCTGTCTCTCTTTCTATCAAGACAGCCTTTCTTCATATGGTCTTTCTTATGACATTTTTAGCTTTCAATGTTTGAGACAGGCAGTTTGTTGGTGTTGTCTTTTCTATTGTTTCCAAAAAAAATATTTTTGAATTTCAAAAGCTTTTTAAAATTCTTTGCGATCAATGCCATGTCATCTGAATCTGAGTCCTCTTGTTTAGCTTTGAATGCGATATTTCTTTTATCTTGTGCTTGATCTCGCTTAGCTACAAATTTACTTCATATGACATCCGATTTCCAATTAACTCTTCAGGTTTGATGGTAGAAATATCATTAGATTCTTCAATAGCTAAGACATTTCGTTACCATTCATCCATTAAAAAAGTTTACAATTTTTGAAATAATATCAAAATCTGAAAAAATTTCTCCTAATGCCAATAGTGAATGATGTATATCTTGAAATCTAGAATACATGTCATTTATGGTTTCATCTGGTCTCATTTTTGAAATTTTGGAACAGATTTTAAGCATAGAAATCTTGATTTGTTTGACTTTATTAGTTTCTTCATGTGTGACTTTAAGACTTCTCCATATTTCATAGATAGTTGTACATAGGCTATCTCTATTAAGTTCATTTTTGTCTAATGCACAGAATAACATATTCATAGCTTTTGCAGTTAATGTAGCGTTAGTCTTTTGTGTATTTGACCATTCAGCAAATGGTGTGGTGGGTATAGTTTATTCATTTTTAGTACTATTCCAAGTATCATATCCATTTACTTGCATGAAAATTCTCATTCTAGTTGACCAGTAATTATATTTCAAACCATTAAATAGTGGTGGTCGTGCAGTGGATTGACATTGAACAAAACTTATGTTAGTGTTATTTTTCATATTAATAGTGTATCAAATAACTGTGTTACAGTTATAAGATGACCTTACTCTGATACCAAATGAAAGTGCTGCTATGGATTATAATATGGAATATAATCTAAGTTAACTATTAGTGAGGAATATAAGCATAAAAAGTAAAAGGCAAAATTAATGACATTGAGATTTTTATATTGGTTAGAACTCCCGTTCTACATCCAGTCCCAGACTCCTTTTGGAATTTAACTATCAACCCTCACTTAACCCAGAAGAACAGGTGTTACACCGCCTGAGCAACTGAACAAGACTTCTACTGCATAGACAGCCGAATAGGGCTTCTACCGCCTGAGCAACCGAACAGGACTTCTACAATGCAAAAAGTGTTCATTACTGAATGTGCTCGGTAGATAGCACATATGAGTCTTTAGAATACACCCTCCCTATAACCTTCTCCTTTTTGGTATATAGTGTAGTATGTAAAGAATGGAAGTAATTATAATCACAAAAAGATTTGTGCTTGAATGTGCAAGTGACTTGAAAGCGTTTATGAAAGCAAATGGCAGAAATTAGTTAGCAAGAATATAGAATAGAATTAGAGAATAATGTTGTTCCTTGTAATCTGAAATTAAGGCAATTTATATATTTAAAAGCTGTAACTATTTGTGAAAATATTCGGCCGAGAGATACGAAAACAACTGTTGAATTAAAAGATGTTTCTGTTGGTTGAAAAGTGGCGACCATTAAGAAAATCAACCGTTATGAATATTCAGTCGACTGAAGAAATAGATTGAATCGACTAATCATTCAAAAGATCTTGAATTTAAAAATATTTCTAAAAGACACTTGACTTAGTCGACTGAACCAGTGTGTTAGGTCGGCTGAATGTTCAAAAAAATTGTGCATGGGTGCACATTCCAATCGCCTGATGATCCTAGTTCAGTCGACTGAAACTGTCATTTTCTGCTTGTTTAACTAGGATTTGAGAGCAAGATTTTTTATAAATTTTTATAATCAGAACCTAAGTTGGGTAAATTAATTTGAATAAGATTTAAAAGCATGTATGTGTGCATATACCACTTAGGAGAGATTTTAACAATTATTAACTACTAACTAGACTATAGACAAACCAATTATAAATATTGAAACTTCTCTTTGATATCTTTGGTCTTCAATCTATGGTCAAGTGGAATAGTATGTTCTCCTGCAATTTTGGTTGATTCATATAATATAGACTTAATAGTTTTCACAGTCAAAACATCAAAATACAAGGTTCTAACAGTACAGAATGAATTAGACTAAGGCGGAAGGAACTAGGTCAAGACTAATGGTTTCGAAGTGGTTGAAGCGTGTCTTCACTTTTAAATGAAAAATGTGCTTGCTTTGCGTTCGACGTTTCAACTTTCTACTTGGTTGGCTTTTGGCTAAGTCAAATGTTTTAAAGGAATGGTTTCAAATGGGTTGCACCTCTTGTTTTAAGTAAATTCTTTCATCGGGGTCAAAGCCCTTAACTGCCGCTTTTCTACCTTTCGACGCCAATGGTTTTAGAAGGTATACTTTGCTTTTAAAACTTAGCAGCTTCTCCATCAGAAGGTTGGTTTCGACACCGTTACTTTTTTCTTAGGAAATGCTTTTGAAAGAGTGCTTTCAACTTAAATGTTTTATGACCCTTTTGCTCTGTTGAAGGTTGAACCCAACTGGTTTCGAAGGAGTTAATTTTTAATGGTTGAAAAGGTGTTTCCACTTGTTTTACTTTGAACCCAAAGGCTTTCAAAAGGTTTGATTTTTATTGCTTTCTAAAGGTTTTAAGGAATGGTTTCGAAGGAGTGGTTCCTCAATAGTTTCGAAAGGTTTGAAAGGAGAGGTTTCCCACTGTATTCCAAAGGCGATATTTGCAGGTTTTGAAGATGAATGTCTAAGGTTTCAATGCTTTTGAAGGAATGGTTTATCAATGTTTTCGAAAGAAAGGTTGAATGGTTTCGAAAGGAATGTTTTCCTTGTTTAAGTTTGGTATAAAGGTTTTAAATCAATTTGAGATGAAAAGGTTTCAAGGAAAATTTAAGGGAAGATTACCCTAAGTAAAATGACTCATATATTAGAATACCAAATGAGACTAGTGTAGGGTCGCGCCTTGTACATTAGCTATTAACCCAGTTAATTTAGTCCAAAATTCCAGTGCATAGGACTTTGTCCCATGTAAGACTAAAATTATAATTACATGCAAAGGGAATATATATTTGTATACAGATGGGTTATTGGTGAGTCCGCAAAACCATAAGGATCAAGTGACCCTAGGAGATGTAAAGTTAGGAATAGACCATTCAGAAAGGAGTATTTAACAAATAGTTAGGGACAGACCATCCAGAAGAGGAGCATCTAATAGGTGTTAGATTATTTTGATTATATTATCTTATAGGCCCGAGTCAGCCAAGGGTTAGTTGTTAGCCAAAAAAAACTGTGGTGTTCGGACAGATAGTTCATTTGTTACCTGATATGTGTGTTCATATAGTAATGCTTTACAGTTTTAACCAATTTTCGTTGTAGGATAATGGTTTGCAAAAGATATGCTTTAAAAGGATAATAGTGAGGGGAAACCCATTTCGGTAAGTGGCATGGTCTTATATAATATCAAATAACCGAGATGATAGTATTATTCACACCAGGCTTTATGTCTGACTCAAAGTTTATGTTTTTCCTCTCAAACTCTTGTTCTCAAAAATGATTTAAGGAGGAAAAGGGTTAAGGCTTTTCAGATTTTAGTAGATTGACGAATAAAGCTTCCAAAGATGAGCAGGTGGCTGATGGATAGCTATTTAGGAGTTGTTGTTTTGTTTCGTTGCGTTGTATTTAAGATAGTTATGTCTATATAGTACCCTGTTTAACCAAGGGGGCATCATCATATATTGCTCTTGGCATATTTATGTAATAATTATATTTTATCTAAACTTGGGGAACAATGAAGGGATTATGTAATATGAGTGTGAAACATGGGTTTTGAAATCTAATCAGAAAATGTTGTTCTCATTTGAAATCCGTTACAGTGTTTCATATTCAAGTTCTTCTGATATTATGGATACTATTAACATAGCCATATTCAGTTGTCGGAAATTAATGTTATGGATGACTGTAGCATCTATAGCACTTAGCTTTGAACCTCTAGAGAGGGGATGTTACGACTTGGTATTAGAGCATAGGTTTATGAAAAACTTTAACTAAAACAATGATCCTTGAAAACATAATCTTAAGGAACTAGAGTTAAGATCGGGGGTATGTGATAATGCTATAGTAACATACTTATATTTGCCATATATAAATATACGTTATATCTTTAGTTTTCTATCTCTCTTAGGCTATTCTTTTGTATCTCACGTGGCTTGAATACAGATATGGATGCTAGAAGTGGAAGAGTGAATCTTGGACGAAGCACCACCACAAATGAAAATGCCAGACCAAATACCAGAAGAAACCAAAGTTAGGCACAAGCAGGGAATGTTGGTGCTGGAGTCCACAAGTGGATATGGGAGCTATGTATCAGTTTTTTGTGAATATGATGCAAGCAAGTGTTACAGATGGAATGGAGGAAATGCTGAAGTAGGAGTTCAGGAAGCTCCGGAGGTTAACCATTATGCTATCTTTAGCAAAGATTAAGCTAAGCTTAGAGGGAAGCCCTTTATTGGAACTAACGATGTTATAGAAGTGGAGAACTGGTTGCTGCATTGTGAGAGGATCTTTACAGACATTGGGCCTCAATGATGACTAGAACAGAAGGCTTGCTTCGAGATAGCTTCAGGAAGCAGCTTTATTTTGGTGGAATAGTGTGATGGGTGGAGTAAATGAAGAGAAGATGACATGGGCCAAGTTTAGGATAAGGTTTCAGGAGAGGTTCATTTCTATGATGGCGTAGTCTGCTTTGCTCGGGAAGTTTGTAGAGTTGGAGTTGGGGAAGATGTCTGTTTTGGAGTATGTAATAAGATTTGAGGAATTTGCTTGGTATGGATATGCTACTGTGGATACTGTGTTGAAAAGGAATGAGAAGTTCATAAGGGGATTGAAGCTTGAGTTGGCAAGGGCCACCTTATCTCATATCAGAGACCCTTGTGATGTGGTCGTAGAAATGGCTTTGAGACATGAGGTGATGCTTGCTTGTCTAAAGAAGAGTAAGGCGAAGAAGGTCCAGGTTGGGCAAGGCCAGAAATGGAGGTTCTTTCGTAAGAAGGGTATTTAGAAAGGTGGAGGAGCAAAGAAGGGATATTTTGGGGTTGTGTGTTTCAATTGTGATAAGGAGGGACATTTTGTGAATGAGTGTCGTACTGGAAATGCAAAGGAAGTGATTGGGAAGAAGAACATTAGATGTTTTAATTGCGATCAGATCGGCCACTATAAGAATCAATGCAAAGAGCCCGCTAAGGATGGAAGAGGCAAGATATTTGCATTAGAGCCTGCTACATCAGGACCAACAGTGCAGAAGAAAGGAAAGGCAGTGTTGGGAGGTATGCTTCAGATTCGTGATATGTCTGTTAACATTCTGTTTGTTATTGTGCATCACATTCTTTTATATCTCGTTGTTTGATAGATAAGATTAACCTAGAACCCTCATATTTAGTTACTTCCTTAAGGGTTGCAAATCCTGTAGGAGGGTATGTGACACTTGGGATTAAGTGTGACCACTTAGAGTTAGATTTTCTAGGTCATACCTTTGTTTGCAGTTTTCATATGTTTGACTTTGTAGGGTTCGGAATTATATTGGATATGGACTTGTTAAGTAAGTATAATGCCAGGATATTTTTCCACGATATGAAGATATCTCTTAAACACCCTGGCTGCAATGATCGAATATTTTATACCGTTGAAATCCATAATTGCGAGGTGAATGTTTGATGGGTGCAATGGAGTTAGAAGATGAGTTGGATCGCGTTTTTATGGTTAAAGAATTCATGGATGTTTTTGAGCCTATAGTAGGATTGCCACCGTAATGAGCCATTGAGTTTTAGATAGATTAGGTGCCTGCAGTAGAGCTGGTGAGTAGACCGCCAAGTAGGATTATACCCACAGAGATGAGGGAGCTGAAGGTGCAGTTGGTAGATTTGGAAACCAAGAGTTTTATTAGGCCAAGCATTTCACCTCGGGGAGCAGCCGCAGTATTTTCCAAGAAGCCGGACTGATTGTTAAGGTTATGTATCAGTTATCGTAAATTGAATGAGAGGACGATAAAGAATTGAAATCCATTGCCAAGAATTGACGATTTTTCAATCAGTTAAGTGGAGAAAAAGTATTTTCTCATCGGATTTAGCAATAGTTTTTCATCAGCTTAGAGTGGCAGAGAATAGTATTCCTTTAACGGCGTTTAGAACAACATATGGATAGTACGAATGGTTAGTGATGCCATTCGGACTAACTAATGCGCCGGCATTCTTTATGAATTTGATGAACCAAGTTTTCTAAGAGCACTTGGAGAAGTTTGTTTTGGTTTTTATAGACGATATTTGACATACTCTAAGGATGAAAGGGAGCATGAAGTTCATCTTAGAGTTGTGCTTGAGACGCTGAGGCTGAATCAACTGAAGGTGAAGTTTACGAAGTGTCATTTCTAGAAAAAGGAAGTGAAGTTTCTTGGTCACGCGATTTCCTCTCGCGTATCAACTTTTCGATGAGATTTTGCAAATGACGACACTCATTTGTATTATGACCATAAATTTCATGGAATATATAGAATTTCCCTGTTCGGATCTGTCTCTCCGATGATTGCTTTGGAGCAGGCTTCTTGTATTGGATAGCACTTCAAGTTTGTAGATGTACATTTTCCAACAACGTATTCAGGGGAGTATAATTATCAAACAAAGGCGCCTTACGTCATGAACCACGGTTCTGATCCCGTTTTCCATTCCGATCTCCATTACCTTTTTGGTGGGTCTGTTTATTTTGTATATTCAACTGAAATTTTCCAGAACTCTCCCCGGTTTGTTTCACAGCAGCGTTGCTTTGAATTCCTTCCATGCTAAGTCCTGCATCATCTTGTTTCCTAGACTGTTTCGCATCCTCCCCTCTCAAGAATTGGTCTTCCTTGTAATAGAAATGGTCCAATGACGCAGGGGGTTTTGTGGCCAACCAGTTGTCAAATTCAGAATCGGGGTCAATCCCCTTAATAAGTGCCATAAGAATGGAGTTTTCATTAGGGTTGCTGATCTCAGCACATGCAGCATGGAATCTTTCTAAATAATGTTGGAGTGTCTCTCCAGGAGCTTGAGTGACACTGGACGGTATTAACATCCTTCGACCTTGCAACATCATCCGAAATTGTTCAAAAAACTTGATCGCCAGCTGATCAAAACAAGAAATAGACCAGGGTGGCAAACGAGCGAACCATATAGTAGCTATGTCCCCTAGTGAGATGGGGAAGCTTCGGCATTTAACTGCATCGTCAACTCATGCAGCATTCATCAACCACTCATACTTCAGGATGTGTTGGTTAGGATCAGAACTTCCTTCATAAACCGACAAATCGGCATCCTGAATCGCCGAAGGGGTTCAGCATAGAGTATCTCGTTAATAAAAAGGAGTATAACTCCAGAAGATGCTTCAATCATCATTAGTGAGGCCTTGATTCTCTCGAATCATCTGACGAACCATTGTTGGTATATCCGACATCTGGACATTTTGAGCATGTTGGGCCAAGGTGTGGTAGGGTTCCACAATGTGAGGCTGGGCCGGACGAGGTTGACGGTCCTGGTCTCGCCTCCTTAGTTCCAATTATTCAGGGATATAAGGCTCGAGAGTACGTTGGCATTGGTTTGGATCTGGCTAATTCTGAACATCAACTCCTGGTTCAATAGCAGCGGCGGTAGTGCGGTTGTCTACGACGTAATGAGGAATAGTACCTCCTCGGGAGGAGGGTCCATTCTGGTAGCCAGTCGACGGGCCAACTATCGGTTGCCCAATGTTCAGTGTATGCTGATGTCCGGTAGCTTGAGTGTAACTCCCATCTAGCCGTGGGCGCATAGATCAATGATGGTAATCTGAAGAGTCTGAACTCGTAGTGGAGGAATAAGTGGCATGATCCCTCCTGGATCTCCAACGTCTTTTAGGATTCAGTTGGTTGATTAATTCTTCGTTGGCGCGTAGTTGTTCAGTAAGTTGTTGTCGACTCTATGTCAACTCTTGCATAAGCATCTGAAACTCTTCCCTGGTGACAGGGCCTGACGGATATGATGGTCCGACAGCATTCTGATTAGTTGGAGGGAGTAGTGCGGGATTCTATCGATACCGTCCTTCTATATCTGTAGTTGTAGAAGCATTGCTTATGCTAACCATGATGAGTGGTGAAGTTCTCTCCTAGATCTGATGCAAACCTAAATAGGATCTAAGAACTCTGAACTTGAGATCTGAATCTTCTTCTTAGATTTGTGCAATTCGGTATTAATAGTAGATCCAATGAGCAGGAGAAAAACTATGAGTTCTTAGTGAAAGCACCAAAGTGTTTGTATCAAAATTGGGCACAACACTCTTTGAAACTATTTGAAGAGATAAAATGAAGAAAATAAATGTAAAAGAGGATTATCTAACCGACACTTCAAAAATAGATTAGAAAAACACGCAGAAACACAGTGATTTAGAGTGATTCGACATATAGCCTACATCCACTATGAAATCGATGACTTTATTGATGTTTTTTTGCTGATTACAACGGACTACAATAGTAATTTTCGAGTACAACAGTGATCTTTGAGTGCGAAAATGGATTCGGTAGAGTCTGGACGTAGGAGAGCTAAAAGTCCCTCTTCTGTAGGCTTTGGGATGCTATTTATAGGAGTAGGCTGCAAATATATCACTCAAATCTTAGGAGACCCCTTCTGGCACATGTGCGGGCCTACGCGATCGATCCCATGTGATTTGCACTCGATCCATGATTGATACGAACGAAATTCGTGTCGACCAGTATTTCACCCAATCGAGTCAAAACTAAGCTAAACGTTGTTGATGATATACGCAAGCTTCTGTGAAAATTTCATAGCATTTGATCTTGTACATTGTGAGTTATGATCGATGCAAGTTGGGGCTTTTCGACTGCCGTTCTCTTCGCATCGATGTTGTTCGACTCGATCAGTTCGTATCGATGATCATGCACGTGATGTCAGTCGGCGCTTGCTTTTACAATCATTCCGAAGTTCATGATGAATTGATCGAGTCTTCCCAACGTTTGCGCCTTGTTCGCATCGATTCATTGCTCTATTCGTATCGATCATTGTTGCGCTGTTTGTATCGATCATTGCTGCCCTTATTTGTATCGATGATCATAGGCTACTTCGTGTTGAGGACTAGAGACTACTTCGCATCCATTCTTATGCCAGTTCCTCGTATCAACCTTCAGGATACTACCTCGTATCGATGGTAATTGATAGATACGAAGAGAGAAGTTGTCCGATGGATACGAAGTGATGCACTCGATGGATACGAAATAATACTTATTAAATGATACAAACAGCCAAAGCTTGATGGACACGAACAACGAAGGCTTGATGGATACGAATGCCACTGTTCTCCTAATCGATATGAAATCATGCGCCTCTAATTGATTCGAACCTAATCGATACGAAGTCGGGTTTTCTTTGGTTGCTTGATGGGTGCAAACAAAAGGATTGATTAAATCTCATCGATCATATCGTGAGCATACGAACTCGGATTGACTTGAAATTTAGAACGTTAGCTTCATAGCTTCGATTGTATCACCATACCAATTATAACTTGATCCGGACTCGGATAAAATGCACCGACATCCACAGTGAACTTGTGTAGAATCGATCTTCAGGATGAACTGTCCTTGGTTCCTAGTCACTTTCTTGGTGTCACGGCCTTGCCACAAGGCGAGATAACGCATACGCTCCTCACGTAGCCCAAAGACGGGCAACACGATTGACTACCCAAAAGTCACGCATTTTATAATCCACGCCAAAACATACGCTCCTCACGTTGCTCGAAGATAGGTAATACCGAGGAGTACCAAAATTCGTGCATTTCATAAGCCGTCCCAAAACATACGCTCCTCATATTGCCCGAAGATAGGCAACACTGAAGAGTACCAAAAGCCGCTCATTTAATAAGTCGCACGCTAACTCCTAAAATGTGAGCTTCTCACATTGCCTTAAGATAGGCAACACCGAGGAGTACGAAAAGCCGCGCATTTCGTAAGTCGCGCAGTAGCTCTTAGAAAACTTAAGCTTCCCATGTTGCCTAAAGATAGGCAACACCGAGGAAAACTAAAAGCCATGCATCCGATACGTCGTGCACTATCTTTCAAAACACAAACCTCTCACACTGCCCGAAGATAGGCAACACAGAGGAATATCAGAAGCCACGCGCCCATAAGCTACGTGCATACTACTTAACATTGCCAAAAGATAGGTAACACCGAGGAACATCGTTGAAAAATCATGCTCCTAAAGCATAAACTACTCATGTTGCCCAAAGATAGGCAGCGCTGAGGAGCATCAAAACTGGATTGACCGACTATATCGATCCCGAACACCATGCATCACATAACAGGTGCCAACCACTTCTACGATTGGGAATAATGGGCACAACTCCAACAAAATTGGAGTACTACAAACCAAAAGAAAAGTTTCAACTGACAACACTTTTACACTTTTCAGCCACATATGAAAACAATTATGCCAATTAGACTTCCCAATTTTATTCCAAAACCATATTAAAAATTATGTAATTATATCAATCAAAACCATAATTTTTTCAAGAAACATATTCTGAATTTATTTAACTGTCCTATATTGCCAGTAGAAATTGAATAACAATTCTAATTCAGTTTAGTTAAACCAATATTATTTATACCCTGAAACGTGAATAACAATTTGTTTGTTCCAAATTTCAACCCAAATATGCTTTAGAATTGAGAAGTAGAATAAGAAGAAGATACGGTAATCTACATAAATTTCAATCTTATTTATGCTATAAAATGTGAATAGACAATTCATATGTCCCACATTTTTAACCAAACATGAATTAGATTTGGGAAGTGGAAGAAGAAGAAGAAGTTATAATAATTTACATCTATTCTCAATTAATAATATAAATTAATTCATATTAACGTGACTAAAAAGAACTGAAATTGAACTACTTTATTTTTCTATTTCATATTAATTCCCATTCATATTCACTTGAGCTTGCATAAATTTGAAAAAAGCTTTGCTTTAATCCTTCTCCCTTTAATTTTTCTAAATTCCCCAAATTGCTTGAATATATATAGATAATTTAATTTGGTAGAGATTTTTTTATTTAGTAAAGAATAGGAGGAAGAATAATACACACTTATTTTACTGTAGAATTATGACGACGGGTGAATAAATGATTAGGTTTAGGTTAGATGGTTTATTTATAGATTGTTTGAGTGAATATAATCCATTAGATTATTTTAGATTAAATATGGTTCTTTCATACACTTAATGGTTATCCATTCTATCACATACGCATCACTCAACAAATAAAATTTAGCCATATCATCCTATTACATCACTGAAGTGAATGGGAAGCTGCCACATATCAGAAGCAACGCTTAAATACGTCGGAAAATTGCTGAAAACGAACCAGCTAAATAACATATCTTTCGATTTTGGACGACAACGAGACTTGATCCTTGGTCACTAAGGAAGTCAACATGTGCCTTTACCACTGTACCAAATGCGCTTTTAATTTTTTTAAATTATATTTCCCATAAAATATCGAGGTGTTACATTCTCCCCTCCTTAAAGGATTTCGTCCCTAAAATCTCCTAAGACGGAAAAACATAATTAGCAACTAGCATCCAAGAACTACATCCATATACTCCATCGTCAATTTCTACCATTGTCCTTATTTTTAATTATTGCAATTTATGATTTATGCAAAGTGAAATGCATATGAACTTATCTAATGCAAAAAGGTAGTCGGTCTACTGATTCAGTGACCTCCTGTAATATCAGTATGCCTATGCCATGCAACCAAATGTATGCAATTAACCTAGTATAATTGATAATTCTAAATGTATGTTTCAATCACTCATCCAATTACACCATGCATATGCAACATCCAGTTATACACATGCACGCACACAAATATATATATACAACCATGTGCAATTGCAATAGATAATAGTCACGCATATGCAGGTGTGTGTACCTTGTTGGCCAATTATCCTAATAAATGTCTATCTGGTGCATGAAATGCATCCATTTGCAAACATTTGCATCCACTTGTAATCAGTTTCACCCATCAAACATAACATGCTCTAATGACATGTTTACAACCAAGCTACCATCCATAGTTTCATATAAAGATTATCGAAAAGATCCTAACTAAGGAAAAATCAAAGATCAAAGATAGGATATTTGAAGTGTACCTTCAAATAGAAAAGGATAAGAAGTTTGAATTCTCTCCTTAGATTCCCAAGTGCACTCTATAGGTCATCTTCCGACTAAACCTTCACTAGACGAACTTCCTTGTTGCGTAATCTCTTGACGTTGTGTCTAATATACGGGTGGGTGTACGATGCACAAGTGATTCATGCTTTACCTCCACTACCATTAGCCGATCGGGTTCTACTACTACCGCGGAATCGTGTAGACACTTCCTCAAATGCGAAATATGAAAAACATCATGAACTCCTGCCAACTTATCAGAAAGATCTACTTTGCATGCCACTTTTCCAATCCGTGTGGCAATAGAGAAGGATCCTCCAAATCTGGATGCCAACTTACCCACTGAGCCAAATCTCATAACGTTTCTCAGAGGAGAAACCTTGACAAAAACCATATCTCCAACCTTAAACTCTAGATCTGAATGTCTTCTGTCGGCATATGACTTTTGCCTATCTTGTGCAGTTTTAACCTCTTGCGAATCAAATCCACCTTCTCGGATGTTTCCCTCACCAAGTCTGGTCTAGCAAGATCCTATCGGTGGTATCCCACCAAAAGGTTGGTGATCTACATGGTCTGCCATAGAGTGTCTCGAATTGTGCCATCCCAATGCTTGCTTGATAACTATTATTGTACACAAACTCCACCAAAGGTAGGTGGCCTTTCTAAGAGCCTTCGAAGTCAATGATGCACAATCTGAGCAAATCTTCCAAAACCCTATTTACCCTTTTAGTCCGTCCATCTATCTGAGGGTGATATGCCATGCTCAGATTTAATTTTATTCCCAAGGCTTGACGAAGACTCCTCCAAAACTCGCTGGTGAATAATGTATCTCTGTCGCTCACAATGCTAGTGGGAACTCCGTGAAGCCTAACTATCTCCCTTACATAAAGAGTCGCCAAAGAAGCTTCCATCCTATTACTCTTAATGGGTATAAAAAGAGCGCTCTTCATTAATCTATCCATAATGACCCAAATGCTAGCGTTCCCTCTCCCTGACCTTGATAATCCATCCATGAAGTCAATAGAGGCGCTCTTCCATTTCCATAATGGTATATCCAATGGTTGCGACAATTCTTCGGGATTCTTCTATTTCGCCTTTAATCTTTGGCAAGCGATGCACTTCGATGCATACTCCACCGCCCTCTTCTTCATTCTAAGCCAATAGAATGCCCTTTTCATATCCTGGTACATCTTATCACCACTGGAGTGCACTATCATCCTAGAATGATATGACTCGGCCAACACCGCGTCTACTAAATCCTCGCTATGGGGAATACAAAGTCTACCATCCCTTCTAAGCCATCCCTCGGTGTCCATGGTATAATGCCGAAGATGTGGTGACGACTCTCCTCTACCAAGTTTATCTAATATGTCCTTTAACTCTTCATCTTCACCTTGCCTTTTTCCAATCTGCTCCATCAAGGTAGGCTGGACGTCGAGGGCTGCTAACAATCCCGAAGCTAAAACCGATGGAGGTCTAAAATCAAACATAGCAATGTATTCCAAATGCTTCCGTTCCAAAAACAGAGATTTAATGTGAGAAATGCGGATTACGGATCTTAAGAATAGAATTAACACTAGAGGGGGTGAATAGTGTTTTAAGGAAATTCTTTTTGGGTTTATATTAATTTGAACACAAATGTATGCAATATTCAGCCACAGATATGATCGCAGAATCAAACACAGATGTAGAAATAAAGTAAAAGCAATAAAGGAAAGAACACATTGGATTTTATACTAGTTTTGAGTTACCCTACATCCAGTCCTGCACACAATTACACATTTCCTTTCAAAATCAATTCTTACAATTACACCCTCGATTTCAAGGCCACGAGGTACACCACTCCAGATTCACAATCCTCTGGGTAGAGATACTTGATTTCACGGGCAACAAGTTCACCCGATTGATTTCACAGGCTACAATCACACCTTTTCTCGCTTGATTGATTTTACAGGCTACAATCACACCTTTTCTCACCCAGTTAATTACAAAGAAGCCTATAACTCTGAATAACAATAGGATCTTGTTGAGATAGTGATAGGTAATCAAAGCAGAAATGATCTAGTTAGATTCAATGTTGATTTCGGCAGAGTAATGGTAAAAATAAATATAAAGAAATATGGAAGAAGAAGAGGAGTGGAATCAGAGAAAATATATATGTAAATTCGTTTAAAACATCCATTATTTGTAGTAGAACAACAGCCATGTCCATTCGTGAAAGGATATGACGAATAGACACTTCTTTTGAAATTCAAATTTTTGAAATAAACTGCCACCTTGTCGATAAGGGTCCCTAGGGGTTGTCGACAGGCCTAAGTAATTTTTGGTAATTTGTTTTTCTTTGAAAATAACTTCTAACTTGTATTAAAACTATTTTAAGCTTTATAAATATACTTAAATGTAGTTAAAATACATAAATAAGTATAAAGAATAATATTTTAGTATTTATAAAATTTTACTATAATTTTATATTTAAATCTAAGTATAAATATTAAAAGTTAAATATATTAAAAGATAGTTTAAAACCAAGGACAATTTGATTTTGAAGATAAAGATTATTTTGAGGCTAAAAGTATTTTAAAACCAAGATAGATGTTTTTTGATCTTTTTAAAAGGAAGATTTTGAAATCATTTTAATTACGAGATATAGTTTTATAAAACATTTGAATAAAAGTTAGTGGATACAAAACAATGTTCCACTAGATTTTTCATAGGTTCCATCCTACTTAGGGTTTCATCCCTTTAATAGGCTCGAAGTGGACTCTATTTCATGAATAAAATGGATTTTAAGATGCCGGTGCTTTTCTAGAAGTTCTAACAAAATTCCTAACTAAATTACTTATTATTGAAATCTTGAACTCCTGATAATCTTGATACTCATGAGTCTTCAATCTTGATATCTTCAGTCTTGAATCTCTATACTGTACAGTCTTCATTCTTGGTACCTGCATGGTTAAATCCTGCATATACATATATATCTAAACTATAATGTTAGTATTTATATTTTGTAATCTTATTCTAAGGTTGTTGTCATCAAAACCATCTTCTCAGGGACTAACTTCTATCCTAATAACTTCCCCTAAACTAATAACTCCACCTTAATATATGCCTAACTATCCTATTTTATATTTCTCTCCCTTTTCATTAACAAAAACCATCCTAAAACCATAAAACTATACAACTCCCCCTTAAACTAATACTAGAACAAAGTATAGTAAATGGAATGTGAAAGACATTAACATAATTATATTATAATTATTTTATAATTATTCAATACATAAATATGTATATATCTCAGACAATCCAATCAACACACACATCAGATCTAATCATGTCAAAAAAGATCAAACAAATCAAAGGTCAAACAAATCAATCTAGTCAATCAAGTCAAACAAGTCAATCAAGTCAACTAAGTCAATCAAGTCAATCAAGTCAAACAAGACAATCAAGTCAATCAAAACATACCAAACAAATCAAAACTAATAATCCTAAACTAAAGACAATACTACAAACTCCTCCTAAATAAAATACACTCTTTATGTATACATGTATGTAACATGTAGTTTGTAATGCAGTATGAAATGTATGACATATGCAATGTAGCATGAGATGATATATAGAATGAAGTGCAACTTGTGATGCAAATGATTATGATATTTCATGCATTGTAATTTATGATGTAATATGCAATGAAATGTGATATGAAATAGGATGCATAATGATATGTAATATGAAATAAAATGATAACGAAGTAAAAATAATAACATGCAGAATGATATGATAGTATATATATTGCAGTAAGAGATATTCAAATTATAAGATAAACATGAGTGATAAATAATATCTAATTGACATGCATATATGTATATATGTATGTATGTATGTATGTATGTATGTTTACATATGTCAAACAATTTATTATAAATCACTTCAACCAAACAAAGGTAATACACACCAATTACTAGATTTAGGTTAAGGAAACTAATGAATATGATTGAAAGAGTAGTAAATACAAGAGTTTAAAGGTAATAAATGGTATTAAAATTATAAGATATTCATGAAAGGTAGTAATCAAACTCAATATCAAAATCAAATTGCTAAGAAATATGGATTTAAACTATATATATGATCAAATATGGTTTTTATGAAAAATCAATACCCTCCTTATTTTCAGAATTTAATATAATTTAAGTACTTAAAAAACATAAAAAATAATGAGAAAACATATGTAAAGACACTTGGCATTATGCATGTAAAAATGCTTTTATTAAAGAAAAAAAATATAATGACATGTGTCATTTTGCATGTATGTCACTATCTGACAAGTGTCATGTGATGTGGCACAATCTTATTAATTAAAGAAATCTATAAATAGACCCTTATTCTAACATTCTAAATTCCTTCTATTAATTTCTTAAAAATATAAAATTAGTATCCTAAAAGAAATAGAGCACGAGAAGTAAAAACAATATTAGAAAAGTTGAAATCATGAACGAAGGTATGCTTTTCTACTTAGTATAGTCGTAATAAATTAGTTGTAAGATTTTATTTGAAAGGAACACGTTTTAAAAGACTTAATTATGGTGTGTCGATATATGGACCAAAATATCAAAACTTATAAAAGAGACAAATTTCTATACCTAACTAAATGCAACAATAAAGGTGAAATAATAGTAAAGCATACCACTTTTTGCACTCCTCCATCTTTCTAACTTTGTTATTCTTCCATTGTCGTGAAAAACACAATTATATATTTCAGAATTTGACGACGAGATCTATTCTATTACGACGGGCTCGTTTTTCTGATCAGCGTAGTATGTTCACTTGTTGAATTTGAAGACCATATGAGAAAGATACAGATGATTTAGTAGATTGACCAACTTGGCGTCAAAACTTTGAATTCGAATTTTGAATGAATGGACACTTCAACCACTACAAATAGACCCAACAGTCACCGCTTTTTAAAAAAGTTTCTCTTCTTCTTCTTTTCATTTTTCTATTTACCATTAAACTTCTAGAAGGCATATCTCCTTCGTTTCTTAACGAAATTGGATGAAACCAGCGGAAAATCGGAGAGGAAGGCAAGAGCTACAATCCAGTAATAGTTTGGTGATGAATTTGGACAGTATTGCGGCGCAACAGGCCGAATATTAAGAGAAATGCTGGAAATCCTATACACAGTTTTCAGTTTTGGATAGCCAACTTCAAACTGTCATATCTCACTCATTTTGGTCGGAATTTGATGATCCACCCATCAAAACGACGGTGAGAACAAGAATTACAATCTGAAAAGGAGGGGAACAAAATACTCAAATTTTTGGATGCAATTTGAAGAATACCATTGACAATTTTGCTTTCTTTCCCTCTTTGCTCACCAAAACTTCATTTGACCATAACTTGGTCATTTCTTGACGGATTCGCACGAAACCAGTGACTTTGCGAAGTAGATGGAGAGAACTATAGTATCATATCAAGTTGTAGATGAGAATTAAAAGCTTTATATTGATCTGGTACCCATTTCATTGTCGATCGCCACTATATATCCATTTGTTCTTCTTGATTGATGAATGATTATCTGGTATCTTTTAACCAATAGCCATTAGACATAATTCTTCTCCTGCAAAACAATATAACCTCTTAAAGAATCAAGTGACTTTTTAAAATAATTAAACATAATTTTAAACAACAATATCATGATGATTCTGTTACATATTCGTATGAAAAGCGTTAATAAAATCCCCAAAAATATCCATTTTAAAAAACTTTTTCTAAATTCAAATTATGAAAACTTTGAAAACCTTGCTCTGATACCAAATGTGAGAAATGCGGGTTACGGATCTTAAGGCTAGATTAACATTAGAGGGGGTGAATAGTATTTTAAGGAATGGGTTTATATTAATTTGAACACAAATGTATGCAATATTCAGACACAGATATGATCACAGAATCAAATACAGATGCAGAAATAAAGTAAAAGCAATAAAGGAAAGAACACGTCGGATTTTATACTGGTTCGGAGTTACCATATATCCAGTCCCGCACATAAGTACGTATTTCCTTTCAAAATCAATTCTTACAATTATACCCTCGATTTCAAGGCCACGAGGTACACCACTCCAGATTCACAATCCTCTGGGTAGAGATACTTGATTTTACGGGCAACAAATTCACCCAATTGATTGCACATACTACAATCACACCTTTTCTCGCTTGATTGATTTTACAGGCTACAATCACACCTTTTCTCACTCAATTAATTACAAAGAAGCCTATAACTCTGAATAGCACTGGGATCTTGTTGAGATAGTGATAGAGAATCAAACCAGAAACGATCTAGTTAGATTCAATATTGATTTCGACAGAGTAATGGTAAATATATATATAAAGAAATTTGGAAGAAGAAGAGGAGTGAAATCAGAAAAAATATGTATGTAAATTCGTTTAAAACAGCCCCTGTTTATAGTAGAACAACATCCATGCCCATTCGTGAAAAGATATGATGAATAGATACTTCCTTTGAAATTCAAAATTTTGAAATAAACTGCCACCTTGTCGACAAGGGTCCCTAGGGGTTGTCGACAGGCCTAAGTAATTTTTGGTAATTTGTTTTTCTTTGAAAATAACTTCTATCTTGTATTAAAACTATTTTAAACATTATAAATATAATTAACTATAGTTAAAATACATAAATAAGTATAGAGAATAATATCTTGGTATTTATAAAATTTTACTATAATTTTTTAAATCTAAGTGTAAATATTAAAAGTTAAATATATTAAAAGATAGTTTAAAACCAAGGATAATTTGATTTTAAAGATAAAGATTATTTTGAGGCTAAAAGTATTTTAAATCCAGGACATATGTTTTTTGGTCTTTTTAAAAGGAAGATTTTGAAATCATTTTGAAAACAAGATATAATTTTGTAAAACATTTGAATAAAAGTTAGTAGATACAAAACAATGTTCCACTTGATTTTTCGTAGGTTCCATCCTACTTAGGGTTCCATCCCTTTAACGGGCTCGAAGTGGATTCCATTCCACCAATAAAATGGATTTTAAGATGCCAGTGCTTTTCCAGGAGTTCTAACAAAATTCCTAACTAAATTACTTACTATTGAAATCTTGAACTCTTGATAATGTTGATACTCGTGAGTCATCAATCTTGATATCTTCAGTCTTGAATCTCTATGTTGTACAGTCTTCATTCTTGGTACCTGCATGGTTAAATCCTACATACACACACACACACACAAATATATATATATATATATATATATATATATATATATCTAAACTATAATGTTAATATTTATATTTTATAATCTTATTCTAAGGTTGCTGTCATCAAAACCATCTTCTTAGGGACTAACACTTAAAACCACTTTGCTGCTACTTAACGCATCTGCCACTACATTACCATTACCAGTGGTATAGGAAATCTCAAAGTCATAAGAGGGTAAAAACTCCATCCATCTTTGCTGTCTCATATTCAAGTCTTTCTGAGAGAATAGATACTTCAAAGACTTATGATCCGTGAAAAGCTCAAATCTTTCTCTTAAGAGATAGTGCCTCCAAAACTTGAGAGCAACACTATAGTCGCCAACTCAAGATCATGCATCGGGTGGTTCATCTCATGCATTTTTCAACTGTCTACTCGCATAGCACGCTACCCTGCCCTCTTGCATCAGTACTGCCCCTAGCCCCATATCATAAGCATCCATATAAACTGGGAAAGGCTTGGTTCCATCTAGTAATACCAATACGGGCACGGTAGTCAAAGATTCCTCCAATCGACCAAAGGCATCCCCATACTTGGCATCCCAAACAAAAGCTAATCAAGGAACTTCCTATATTAGCCGCGAGACCAAGGAAACTCCTTATAAATGTGGCATTCTTAGGTGTCTGCCATCTTGTACTGCTGCCGCTTTCGCCAGATCTACTACAAGTTCATCCTTCGAAATGATGTGTCCCAAAAAGCAAACCTCATCCCTCCAAAAGTGGCACTTGGAGAACTTCGCCTTCGGCTTATGTGCTCGAGGGTTCTAAGCACTTATTCAAAGTGAATAGTATTCTTCTCCTTGTTTCATGAATATACCAAAATTTCGTTGACGAACACCACCACAAACTTGTTTAATGATTCACAAAATACTCGACTCGTCGGGTCCGCAAAATATATTGGAGCATTGGTTAGCCTAAATGGCATTGGTTAGCCTAAATGGTACGACTAATCACTCAAATAACCCATCCGGAGTCCTAAAAGCAGTCTTCTTGATGCTATCCTCTGCTACACGCAACTGATGAAATCCCATGGCCAAATCAAGCTGCGAAAATATCCTGGCTCCTATTAACTGGTCGAAGAGGTCGTCTATACGGGGAAGAGGATAACGACTCTTCTTCATCATCTTACTAAGCTTCCACTAATCCATGCAAAGCCTAAGAGAGCCATCCGCCTTAGTGGCAATGACGATGGGTGTGCCTCACTTAGAAATGCTCCTCCGAATGAAGCCCTTCTCCAAAAGCTCCCCAATCTATTTGCTCAACTCATGACGTTCCTTAGGAGCCATATGCCTTACCGGTAAAGTAACTGGTTTGGCATTATCGACAAGATAAATCTTGAACTCCATCTCTCTTTGAGGTGGAAGGCCATAAACCACCTTGAACACATCTGGAATGTCTCTAACAACGGGTACCGAACTCAAACTCTTAGGTGATAAGTCAAGAGAATAAAGTAGCTCAACATGACTGATCCTCTAGGATCACAATATGTCCACTACAAGTGCCTAACCTCACAACCCTCTTATAGCAATCAAGAACAGCACCATACATGGATAGCCAACCCATACTAAGAACCAACCCGAACCCAAAAAAGCCTAATACAAAGGCACAACAGTCAAACTCAACCCCTAAAATAATAAATTTCAAATCTCGACATAACATGGACAAATAGGCCGATCCTCCTACAGGATTTGATACTGCTACCGGGTCGGTCACTAAGCAAGCATCAAGCACAAGACTCTCTACCAGAGTACAGATATAAAAGAGTGCGAAGCTCCAAAATCAAATAGGGTACGAACAGGAAAGTCAGAGATAAATCACACTACTTTAATGATCGCCTTATGTCCCTTGTCCACAATCGCATGAGTACTAAAGGAAGGAGCTACCTCTAAAGCGTAAGCCTGAGCAGGCTATGAAGGTGTCTGTGAACTATCCTTTGGCTTCAACGAACATTCCTTTTTCATATGACCTACTTGGTTGCAAAGATAGCACCTCAGTCTTGGTCGCTCTCCTGCCCTTCTACAATCCTTAGCAAGATGACCTGGTTTCCCCTAAGTATTGCACTTCCAATCCTTCCTTGGAACTTTCCATTTTCCATCTGACCCTCCTCCTCTCCTCTTTCCTTCCCACTGCTTCTTCCCATCACTCTTTTATGCCACATCTCCTTTCTTCTCAGTATTAGCAAGTAAAGCCATCTCTACCAATTCCTCAAAATTGGCTCACATCGGAATGTGGCTCACCACCAAACTCTGCAATGGCTGACTCAAACCCTTAGCAAACTTCAGCACCTTCTTGTGAGGAGTATTGACCAGGTCTAGTCCAAATCTGGAAATCTCATTGAATTGATTAACATATTCCTTAACTGTCATATCCTCTTGCTTGAGCTGTATGAATTTCTCTGGTTGCACTCCCTCTTCAGCTACGATAAGAATTTCCTCTCAAAACTAGTTCGAAAATCCGCCTAAGTCAAATTATCACTTCAGCCTCCATAATCTCCTACCAACAAAGAGCCTCTCCCTGCAACTACCATGAAGCCAATTACCTCTGAGCCAAGCCCACTAATGCCATAAGTCTAAATATCACTCACAACTGCAGATCCAAGCTCTCACCTTAGTATATGACTCGGTGCCAAGAAACGGCTTGTCTCCTAAGCTGGTGTAGTCCTTGCATAACTTGTGAAAATTGGAAATGCCTGGCGGAAATGATGGAGCCCCTTCCACCGGAGCAGCATCCCTAACTGGTGGCTCTCTTCGTGCAGTAGCCTACAAATAACGTCTGAACCAAGCAGGCATATTAAGGCCTGGAACTTCAGGGATATCTTATGGTTCAGACATTTCTATCTGTGGATATTAAAAAGATAGGATTATATACTCCACAAATAGTTCAATAGATAAGGAGGAAGAGATATGAGGGATCCATTTCTAAAATTTCTTTTTTTCTCCAAAATATATACATATACTTTTAAAAGTATTATATGAAATATCCTTTAAAAATTATTCACAAACATTTATATTTTTAAAATATTTTTAGGATTATCGAAATCTTAGCTCTAATACCAACTATGACACCTCGCACCTCTAGGCACCCCCAAAAATCGAACATGACTAGAACCACGAGTGGTCGGGTGAAATAAAAATCCATAACATAACACAGAGACTAAGGCAGTAGCATAAAATGATTAAATATTACAGCGGAATAAAACTTTCACTAATTATAAATTTATAGCAAAACAACTTCATTAAAAACAACATTATCCCAAATTTATTTCTGAAACCAAAAGTACCAAGTAGTCTCCACCAAAATATAAAACATAATAAAGTTCACAATATAGATTTCCATATATAGAGTAAAGTACGGAAAAGAGAAACGAAGTACATGAAATAAAAGAAACAAAAGCTGAAGATAACAACTTCTCCAATGACCCTCCAAGCTATAGAGAACTACAACCTAGACCTGCCCTCCTGTGGTTTGCGTAAAATAGAAAAAAAAATAAGAATGGGTCAGACATAAATTCTTGTGAATGAGAAATAGAACGAACCAGAAAGAATAAAACAGTTTAATTCCAAGTATTCCCTGGATATCGCAGAAGGTGAATAATATAATATAGTGAATCTTTCTTAGATACAATTTCTAAGAAGCCAGTGTCTGTGGTCACTCGAGGGAAGTCAAACATGCAGTAATACTAAACATCAATCGGCATGTCTTACCTACTGTCCTTACCTATCCACGTTCTAAGCGTGAAAGTCATGCTCTTCACCTGTGCACTATGACTAAATGCCTCTTATGTCTAACTAGCGCCGACTCAAACAACCTCGCAGGATCTCGAAGTTAGGCTCAGGCTCCCCAAACTGGACTGCTATCTTCAAGTCTCCTCGGTTACTAACATGGTCTTGTCCCTATCCAAAATGTCGGTCCTGCGAAAGAGCACTCGCAGTTGGGTCGGCTGCGTAAAATCCTCCAACGATCTGCCTAAAGAAGCGTACGTCGGAGCACACTTGTCATGTTCCAAAAACGTCGATCTGTCTGAAGAAGTCTACGATTACGTATGTTATCTATCCTATGTACTAGCAAACTATGAAAAGGTAACAAACATCCATGTGACCCTACTTGCCCGCTCCCAGTACGTACAACCAAAACTATATTTTGGTCTTAACTGCATGAAACTCCTATCCAGACCTTTACAAGGTCTTCCTACTAAATTGCTTCTAGATAATTAATTTTCCTTTACAGTTTGCATACTATTTATTTCTATTAATCTACTTTAGGCCATTTTTACATCCAATTTGATTATTTCACAATTTCCCTTTTGCTTGCATAAATGGTGTTTTAATTTCAAGTATATTCAGTCCGTATGGTTGTTTGTAATCTTTATGTCATTTTGTTATAGGTTTACACTAGCATCTAGGGTCTATTTAATTTACATTTTTTCCACCCTAATTTATGTTCTCCTTTTACAGATTTAATCTGTACAAAATAATTATTCAATAGCCACAAACCATTTAATTACACAAAATTCCACTTTTACATTTTTAGGCCGCATATGAAACAAACAATTATGCCAATTAGACTTCCCAATTTTGCTCCAAAACCATATTCAAAATTTTTAATTATATCAATCAAAACCATATTTTTATTCAAGTAACATATTTTGAATTTATTCAACTAACCCGTTGTACCATTAGAAATTGAATAACAATTCTAATTAAGTTAAATTGAATCAATCTTATTTACGTCACGAAACGTGAATAACAATTTGTTTGTTCCAAATTTCAAATCAAACGTGAATTAGAATTGAGAAGCGGAAGAAGAAGAAGATACAATAATTTACATAAATTTCTATTTATGCCATAAAACGTGAATAGACAATTTATATGTCACATATTTTACACCAAACATGAATTTGATTTGAGAAGGGGAAGAAGGAGAAGTTAAAATAATTTACATCTATTCTCAACTAATAATAGAAATTAACTTATATTAACTTGCTGGAAAAAAACTGAAATTGAACTACTTTATTTTCTATTTCATGTTAATTCCCACTCACCTTGCACTTGAGCTTTTTAAATTTGAAAAAAAAGCTTTGCTTTAATCTTTCTCCCTTTGATTCTTCTAAATTCCACAAGTTTCTTGAATATATATAGATAATTTAACTTGGTAGAGATTTGTTTATTTAGTAGGGAAAAGGAGAAAGAATAATATGCACTAATATTACTGTAGAATTATGGCGACGGCTGAATAAGAGATTAGGTTTAGGTTAGACGGTTTATTTATAGATTGTTTGAGTGAATATAACCCATTAAATTATTGTAGATTAAATCTGGTTCTTTAATACACATAATGATTATCCACTCTAGCCCATACACATCACTCAACTGATAAAATTTAGCCATCTCATCCTATTACATCACTTGAGCAAATGGGAAGCCGCCAATGTCAGAAACGAATCAGCTAAAAAACATCGCCCTAGATTTTGGGCGACAATGGGACTTGATCCCTGGTCATTAAGGAAGTCAACATGCACCTTTACCATTATAATTAATGCGCATTTAATTTCCGTTTAGTTATATTTCCCATAAAATATTGGGGTATTACATTACCTTCGCCTTCTTTCGATGGTTCCACTACTTGAGAAAAAGTCTCATGTCCTAAACTTGTTGGCTGGTCACAAGGCTGCTCTAATATTTCGCTGGCATCGAAAATAAAAGACTTAGTAAGCACTTCGACGACAGTTGTCATGGCAGCACTAGTGGCTTTTCATTCTCTTTTGACTCATAGAATTTCCCAGCCCTCGAGCAACGCCTTCTTTGATTCTCCATTAAGGAAGCATCCTACAACTCCCTCTCGGTGTAGAGGTCACCGCTATCAGGAAAGTAGGACAATATTTCTTCCCATACCAAAGCAAGAGAGCACGGGAATTTTGGGCCAAGTAGCTCAAACTCCCCTGGTGCAACAGGGAGTTAACATAGAAATTTAGGATGGTTGCGGCCATCTTCCTCTTGAAAGCGTTTTGAAGCTCAAGATAATCCATCGTAACGGATGCCTTTTCGACCTCAACGCGAGACTTGTCAGTGCTAAGCTGCGCAACTTGGTCTTGCAATCGGGCGATCGTCCCAGCCTGATCAGAGATAGTCTTATTGTGCCCCTCGACGATAAGGTCATGGTCAGAGATAGTTTTCTTCTGTGCTTCAATCGTTGCGTTACAAGCAACCACTTCTCCTTTTAATTTCTCCTCCTTGACATTAACTTTTTTATCTCGTTTCTTCAGACAATCTCAATTCTGGCGTGAGCCTCCTTTACTTCTTTTAGTAATTCGGCATTCTTCTTGCTCTCTTGTAGCGCCACTTCTTTCTCCTTCTCCAGTAATTTAATTCTGCCATCGCGTTTTGACAATGCTTTTTCAAAATCGTCCTTCTCTGACTCGAACGAGAGGATTTCCTGTAGTTACTGCGATTGGTGTCTGCCAACTGCTTACATAATTTTTCCTAACCTCCGGTTTGGTCTAAATCATTTTGAATAGCCTGAGGGTGTGGATATATGAATCTTTGTGAAGATCCAAATCTCGGTCAAACTTAACTCCCCATAAGAACCATTCGAGGAGTGCTGCCTCGAGCTTAGGAGGGCCCGAAGGAATAATATACGCAGGTCTTTGGTGGGGACGTGAGTCACCAGGGGCAGGAACAATGGAAGATGGCAAGATGTTGGTTGAAGGTCCAACAAGGACCGAAGTAATAGGAATTTCTTGGGCCGTTGAATAGTGCATCGAAGCAAAAACTTGTTGCCAAGAAGAATGGGAACGTTAATCGAATTCTGACCTCTTTGATGGATCCTCCCTCTTATCAAAGGTCCTCCTCTTCTCATTTCCACCTTTATGACCGGCTCTGATCTCTTTGCTCTTGGTAACGGGCTTCGACCGCTAGTTCCTTCCTCCTTCTATATTCCTCCTCCATTTCTCGAGGTTGATAATGGTCGGAAGGATGCTTGGACAAGCGTTGGGAGTCAGTGAACTCTTAAAGTCTTCATAGAGACCATGTCCTCTCGTCATACCTGATATGAAGAAGAAATGAAAGATCCTAGTAACGAGGGATAAAAATAAGTAGGATGTGAAAAAACAAGTGTAACCCTAGTGAAATGTGTAGTGTGTTTCAGGGAAGCCCTAAAGCATCGTTAAGAACTAGATTGGGCGGTCGTCATAGGCAGAATCGGGCTAACTTCAGGCGTAATACCACTCAAACGAAGGGGCACCTCCTAAAATTTGAAATCCTCCCTTATAAATGCATCAAAATTGACGTAAACATCACTCTAAGCTCCAAACTCCAAACTCCATGCCAACATCTTTACTCAGAGAATCCTGATGCTCTTTAATTTTTAAGGCATTTTCTTTATCGCTCGTATTTAGAGGAGATGATCTTGGAAGGACGAGACTCATTCTCATAGTCCGATCGCATGATTTAGAATCCCCATCATCGGATTCTACGTAGAAGTCATCGCTAGAGGTGGACTCATCACTACTACTTTCGAGTTCCCCTTCCTCTTTCTCTAAGCCCATTGTGGCCTTGCCTTCCCTCTGTTGGAACTCCTCTTCTCCTTCTTTTAGGATAGGAGGCATTCTGACGGGGACGCTAACTCTGGTCGCGGTAGCATCTCCTCCTTCACGGGCCTCTTCGGTTGATTCCTCGAATAAGACCTTTCTCTGTTGAGAAGCGCCTTCTTTGGAACCGCGAGAAGAAGAAGTAGATCGTGTGCGAACAATGGATTGAGCAGGGGAGGGGACCTCAACTTGAACAGCGGATCTCCCCGAATGTAGTAATCCATACTAAAACAAGTTTTCATTGGTCAACAAAACTTTAATGGACCTCTCCTCATCGTCGATAGACTTTAGGGTCCGATAAACTTCATTAGGATAACTGCAAGAATTATACGGCTTATTAGAAACAAGATAACAATGCGTTAGAACTCGATAAGTAGGGAAAGGAACTTCCCCCCGTTGTCCAAAGAGATTAAACCCCTCGGCGCATTTAACGAAGAAATACTGCATCTTGAACTAGGACAAGTTGCTCTATAGACGCAAAACGATTTTCTGGTTCCTTTGATTCTTAATCACGATCAAGGATGGACATTCATCTCTCCTTTTGAGTGATGAAAAGTACTACAACTCGTCAAGCTTAGAGCGTGGTTAAACGTTCGCATGAAAAGAACGTGTAAGCAAGTCAGTATGGCATAACTGTTAGGATGAATCTGGAATGATGTAATGCCTAAGCTTAAAAGAGTCTCATGCAAAAAGTTGTTAAAGGGAGGCATGACTCCATTCAGACACATATACCGATGGGAAGCTGTATATCCTGGAGGAAGCATGTGAGCAAACTCGTTCTTCTTTAATAAACATACGTCCTTCTTTGGTATACCATGTTGCACGTAGATATTCTGTAGAACTTTAGTGGAAACCACCGAAGAAGCTCTCTTTAGCGAGTTGAGTAGAACTCTAAAATTAGGGGGCGTTCGGTCCTAGACTGGAACAAGTGGAACCAACTGATCGTATTCAGCTTGCGAAGTGGAAAGAGAAAGAGCGACAGGTGATGACTTAGCCGTCAAAAGTTCTAGGCATCCTGCTTGATTACGGCACAAAGATGGGTGCTTCATTCTAAAACATCGAAACTCCCATTCAAAGCGTTCAGGTGGTTCTATTCTAAATTAATAATTTCCTCTACAACACTTGAATTCTAAAGAGATATCGATTTGTGCCCATGCAATGGATTTCAAGTGTATACCAGGACAAGGGCAGTGTGCTATCTATAGGGGTGAGCTTGGTGTTTGAAATACTACAAACACTCTATCCCGTGTAAACAGTTCGCACGTTGTGGAAAACGAATGAATTTCTTGCATATTTTTCATTTATTTTTACTTTCTCTACACCTACCAATTATCGCTGCACCATCGATATTGAATCCGTTGTCCAAAGCGACATAGAAAATTCTTCCCATTGCAGGGACATCGAGCGTGCAACAAGCAAGATAAGTCTAAATATTCTGGAAGAGTCGGGACCAATTCGTGATGTGCCGTATAGTATCATCTACGAAACTTGGCACAAGTCAATTCTGGATCAATGGACGAAGATAGCAAAACGTGTCAAGCACGGGGCCAAGCCCCAAATGTTATTCCAGGAGAAACTCAAGACTGGATCTACTATCTTCCTCCATTGAGCTGCAGTCAACACAAACTTCTTATGACCAACATCGAAAATGAAAACTCATCGTCAAATCATTAGAAGAGCACTATGGTTAGAAAATCCACCTCAGAATGAACTCTAAAACATAGGAATAGTCGAAGACATGGAACTATCAAGATGTAATCGGGTCGGTGGCGAGCTAAGTGAATGGATCAGCAGCGAGCTAAGGCAATGGAAAACTAGGGTTTCAAAATAGGGTTAGGATCGAAGATGGTCTGAGAAGTCAGTGGAAGTACTTTGATGATGGTGGCGCAAAAGAAAGTCACAATGGAAGAATCAAGTCGCTGGAGAGATCGGATCGCCTTAGCTATAGATCGCACGAAGAAGATGATATTGGATCGCATGAAGACTCGGGTCGTGTAAAGGAAATGAACTGGCTGAGCTTGAATAGGTGAACAGGTCAGCTCAAACTTCTTATATAGGAAAATGATAACAAAAAAGACAAAAATTCCTCTAAATACTCAGGTCGCTATTTATGGATAGCTAGCGACTCATACCGTTGAATGCAAAATTTCATCTTGAATCATTAGGTTGCTAGCGATCCATCGTCCGTGGATCGCTAGCGACCCACGGGGTTGGAGGCAAATCTTTCTCAAACTCGCGTCGTGACATCTACCCATCATTTCGAAACATACTGAGAAGCAATGAAAAGGAATATTGATCCATTACAGCTAGTAGTAGCGGTTGAGACCGAAACATGGTGATTTACAGCGTAACCTACTATGCATCCGCAAAAATCTAATATGATTACTCGAAATCCATCAAACAGATTAAATCGATAACTTCCAGAGCACGCCTCGTTTCCAACGAAAACGTACTCTATGGGTTTTTAACCTAGCAGGACCCAGTAGAGGATGAAACAATTTCATGACATCAGAGTGGCTCAGAATTTAACCAAAAAGGGTTAAAGCAATGAGTTAACGGGGCCGTCATATTACTAATGCAACGGCTAAATTTGATTAAACCAAGAAAACAGTGTCCATTCAATCTAATCAGCACCTAAGTACAACCACCAAGTAGAATGTCATCCAAGTGCTTGGATCGCTAGCGATCCAAACTCTATAGATCACCAGCGATCCATTAAACACCATGATTCGTTAAGGCGCACAAGAGCAAAGAGAGCTAAGAAAACAAGTGAAAAAACACTAAGTGTATGGATCACAGCGATCCATACACCATGGATCTCTAGCAATCCCTATGGAACCACAGAACACTCGCGACCTAGCATTGGGGAACAATTGAGATAGGAGCAAAGTCAATAGCTCGTGCACGAGCCAAACCTATGGATCGCTAGCGATCCATTGACCATAGATCACTAGCGATCCATGATTTTGGCTCGAGCTGTAAGCTAAGCTCCTATGGATTTGCCTACATTCATCTACGAGCACATGGAAAACTGGCCTGACCCAGAAGCTCTTCGATCTCTATAAATAACATCCTATCTGCAACATAAAGAGGAGCTTCTCTGAACCGGTTGTTGAAGCTCTATTGGAAACTTTCTTCATTCTTAATCTCCCTCACAATAATCTTCAAAAGGATTCACTGTGATTCTCTAATGGATCATAACTTTGGGGATTCAATCTAGCTAAAGACAATCAAAAGCCTTGTAATCAAACACTACCTATAACAGCAATCAGTCTATAATAAAATATAAAGTGGACGTAGGCATCGTTAACTACCGAACCACTATAAAAATCTTCTTATCTTCTTTCTTTTACTGTTCCTTTATATACCTATTATCTGTATCAGTGCTCTGTAAGAATAGAGCTGGTGCTTTCACACTCAAACTGGGGTGTTGATCCATTTTTTGGGTTTACAGTTTGTTTACATTTTTATGGATTCAAGTTGGCTGAAATGCATTATGTATTCCATTATGTTTATATTTTATATGCATTAATTTATGATATAATTACAAAATTATAACATCCAACTTGTAAATGCAAGTAGGAGAAGGAGACATATCAAAAGGCCCAAACCCAAACGACTGCTGCTGTCAATATAAGAACAAATCAATATGCTATTTACAAATCACCATATTAGACAAAGAGATAATAGTATGCTATATAAAAATAAACTAATTAGAAATATAAAGACTTTGACTTACAAATACAAATATCATGATATAAAAATTGGTTTTAAAGTCCATGAAATTAACCATTTTGATAAACTGATATAATCAAGAATCTATATGCTCTTTACAACTTTTTGGAAGATCAATATGCTTTCTATACAGTGGTCTCTTCTTTACCAATACAGATTGCTTCCTAGAACACGATCAATATTTTATTATCCCTCTTAAGTGTATTAGAAAGAGAAAGAAAAAAGATATTGATCAATGGATGACCAATAAGAAAATATCATAATATTTCTTTACTAAAAAAATGACCCCCTCTTTTCAACCAACTTATTACCACATACACAAACATCCCCACGCTTCCATCCGTTTAAGTACATTTCAGAAAACTATAATTACCCTTCAATGGAGTTAAGCATAAAGGCCACTGATATATAAAAATGATTTAAGGCATTTGTTAAAAATTAATACACTACTTGCTAACTGATCATATTCTCGCACTCCTCATTATATAATCTTTTATGATATACAACTATCAAAAATACCTGGAAAAATGGAGCAATATTAATTGTTAACCTCTTACTCTACAATAGTTGCTAACTTAAGTTATGAAGTCTTCATCATTTTGAAAGAACAAACCTTTGATTAACTGTGGAAGTTTGAAGAATTGAATAGAATTTTAAATACAAGAGGAATATAAAAAATATGATATAATTTTAAATCAACGTAGCATTATCATAAATATGAAGAACAGGACAAAAAGTAAAACCTCTAAAACTGATGGATTTTTAGTAATGCCCTAAACATGTTACAATGCTTCTCCAAATCTTATTGAATCCCATTAGATTTTACTAAAAAAAACCTAATAAAATTTTATGGTAAATTACCAAATCGACCAATCCAAATGCTCAATTTTCAAAGCACCTTCCCATCGTCGAACCAAATTATATTCCAAATTAACTAATTAAAAAATTAAATGTTTGAAAATGAGCAACGAAATTGAAAATAAGAAAGATTTGGAAGGCTATACTAGGGCTAAAAATGAGCGTTTGGTACCTTTTGGATGCATAGGTCGTGGTAACGATCTATCTCCCAACAAAGCCCGTTGGAGCCATTAGAGGGAAAATATGTTGGCATTGAACGTGTTTGACACGTTCGATGCATATGCCTGTTCCCCCTCCCCCCAATGGCTATTCCTTCTCCTTTCTCTCCTTATATTTCACCGTTAACTCCTCTACTTCTACACAATCAATCCAACAACTCAACAATTTTTATTTGTCGATTCGAAAAGCTATTCGGGTATATTTTTATACTTCCATTTGTATTTTTTGTACCTATAGTATATATTTTGCACTCTTTTGTAATTTTGAATTTTCAAAATATCAACTCAAAAGAGCCCACATAATTGGACATTCGACGCTACTTGATTTATGTTGAAATGCAATGCAGAAGCATATGGTGCCTGCAATGGTAATAAAAAGGAGTGAACAAAGCTATAACAAAAAATTTCAACCGAGCTGTAGAAAAAAATTTATTCATTGGAACGATCCATGAAATCAAAGTCCGACATAAATATGATAGTTTTAGAAGAAAATGGGTTAAATGAGAAAGTTTATGCAACAATACTAGTGTTGGCTGGGATATTCAAAGACAACTATTGTAGGCGGCAAGGAATGGTGGAATGATTGTGTAAAGGTATTTTATACATGCATTTTAGTTTTTTTTATCATTATTGACAATTTGGAGTTAATGCAACAATTGTTTCAAGAGACGAATGTAACATGAGAACATCGTATACGTCTGTTGTTAACTAAGAACCACAGCAATAACATACTCCCCCTATATGCAGACTCAGTTTGATACAACATGGGCTTTTGATAGGTTTTATAGTTAGCTGGATGAAACTCCTTGTGGAAAAATTACAAATTTGAATTCACCAACCAATCCTCCATTGCAACAAACTCCATAAGTTGATTCATCTTCTACTACATGTAGTAGTGCGAGAAGACATCATAGAGAAATTGATGAGATGTTGTGTGAGACCATTGACAGAATGAATGAGAGATAGATGAAAAAATCCCGCACGAAATTAGATAGTCCGAATATAAATAGCGTAGATTCTATAAGAAATTCTACAAAGTTCGCAAATATGGTTGCTCACCTTCACCATATTGGAGAAGGAGGAGAATTTGGTTTTGGTGAAGCAATGATAATCGCTATGCAACCCAATAATAGATATTTACTCAATGTTCTTAATGACGAGTTAGCAAAAAGTTGGTTGTTTTCAACGATGGCAAAAAAAAGAATGCAAAAGACTACTAAACGTATATGATAAAGCAAGGTAGTGCCAACAAATAAGGTTATGAAATTCTGTAGTTCCATTATATATGAATTTCATCACGGTATTTTTTTAAAGTATTTTAATTAATTTGAATGTATTTCAATTTTTGTACTTTTATTACATTTTTTCTTTTTTAGCAAAGCTAGTCAGTTTTATCATGAGGCACCTACATATATAAAAGAATTTGAAATAGGTGTTTGGCACATGCACCAGAACAACTATAATGAAAATAAGGATAGAAAGTTGGTTGAAGGCCAACCTACTAAAAACATACGAAAACCTAGTCTCCCTCCAAAGAGGAAGATTCGCTATCATTATCCGTAGATTCTGTCCCAATAAAATGATAAAATCCTAAAAATAGTGGCGCTAAGTTAGGAACGTAGTCCGCGGAGTTCGAGTAGTATAGATGTTTCGTATTCCAAGTATCATCCGATAACAAAATGTGATTCATGTTCATCGAGTTGCCCAAGGACAGTGAGAGCTAATCCTTCATCATTCATATGGTAAAAAAGCCGCCTATCTTCCACATCTCCTGCCATACATATAAAACCAACCACCCTTTGGATCATACTTCATACTAAAAGGCTGGTGAATCCGAGCCTGCTCATATGCACCCTAAAAATAGTCATCAATAGAAGGAAGAACCATAATAGCCTTATCCTATGATAACACTTCAGAAATCCCAGCGTGGGTAATAGACGAATCCTTTGTTACTATCTTAGAAGCAGCGACAACAATAGCAGGATGAAGCTTGGGAACCCACTTCATAATCAAACGGAGAAGAGGAATCCTATCAGGAAGAAGAATAGGGGAAACAACATATACATGTTCACAATTTTCCAACAAGTGACCAAAAGAGTGACATGACGAGCAAATGTCAGGCTTCCAATTGTAATTGACATCGACCATCACTATATTCCTTTTTACAATTTAAACCGATATCTGGGAACGCAAAGACTTATCCGATGTTACTTCAATATGTGCCTTCGCAAAAATTAACTTGTTTTGAGCTATAGTTATTTCATCGAAACATTGAGTTTACCAACAACACTGCCTAGCGAGTTAAGTCCAACCACAGGCTGCAACATAGAAGGGATGTGACTAAAATGAGCCTAGATGGATATAGAAAGAATATGATCCTTAGATTTATCCACTAAAGGGATCCAAGGAGTAATTATGAAAGGTCGACATTCAATGATGGAAGGGACACCCCAAGAACAAAAAGCCTTTCATCATTTCTTGAGAACTTGAAAAAGAAAATAAAGTTATCAAAGTGAACTTGAAGATGACCCCTCAATTTCCAAAACCGACGACAATGATCTAGTACATCCTGATATGGTGGGGTAGTGTCATGGAAGAAAACAACTAAATACTCCAACCATAATTAATCCCTTGCTTCCAACACTTAGCTAGAGGAACCGCAGCACCATTTTCTCCACAATTTCAAAATCATGGGGGACAAAATCACTCGCATTTCTTGGTAACGCACCAAAAGAGATATCCATTTACTTCCAAGAGTAATTAGGGCAACATGTTGAAGGGGATTTGAACATGAATTGGCAGCAGGTTTGGATAGTTCCTCTATATTGGCATTAGTGCAAGCACCTTTAGTGTGCACATCAACATTCATTACAATAGGCTCTCCCTTGTCGTGTTCGCCATCAAACAAAACTCTTTTTCTCATATTAACATCAACATCACAATTCACTGTTGACTACCATTGACCTCCCACGGCATAAGCAGCCAACAAATGAGATAAGGGAGAAACCAAACCTATTGAGACAACATTTCCAAACAGACCTGACAAGGGAGCAGAAATAGGGTCTATGTCGATCAATGAGTTCTCAAGTGCACTAAAGGGATTTATAAAGACCAACTTAGGCAATAAATCCATAGACATGGCATGAAGAGACAGGCGATCTGAAATACTTGAAACAAAGGGTGGAAAATTACAACCGATAACTACCAAAGTGGACAGAGATGGATCGGCCAGAACTGCTACGACGTTGAAAGATTGACCAGATCTACGCTCAAATACACAATAAAAACACATATTATTTCATTTTAATTAAACTCATAATATATAATAAAAACATATAATTAATTAACCATATGTCAATTAAATTAAAGGTCACATTTCAAATATTCCACTCAAATAATCTACTCCTCTTTCAACCAACTTCCCCTCCCCAAATACCCCACTCAAATTCCATGCTTAAATGCCCAATTACCGTCATCAAGAATGGATCCTTAATTATAGGGTTTTGAGAAACTAAAAGGGAAATTACTCATCAGACCATTCTCTTTTTATTTAATTTCAGTTTTACCAAACTTCAACATGGTTAAAACCATGGCAAAAATAAATGATGGAAATACCCATTGGTATTTTATTACAGTAATAACCATTGCAAATTCCAGAATATAAGTATTACAAATTGACTGATTTGATGTAATGTTGACTCATCAATCTCGTAATCATGTAAGCAATGTACGCTTCGACGCATTAGTCTATCTACTGGTGATCATTATGAGCATCCTGATTTTTTAGCATGGAAAATGGACTCGATTAGCTCTATAATGTCTAGGTTTGTCTACCTCTAGAGAAACTATTTGTCCCAACTTGTGTAGACGCTTTGTCGGATGCCATCCCTTTTTGGCCAGTTCACTAGTGTTATCTCCTGCATCACTAGCCTAAGAACATGTAACTTTCCCTTTGCTAGTGTCAACCAATTGCAAATCCTCTCTACTATTTTATAGATTCAGCGCTCGACTGACCAATCGGTGCCAACCACTCTAAACTGTTCAGTGTTGATTATTTTTAATATAAGTTGATTGGTTCCATCTTTCACAACCTTCTTCTGCATTGCCCCGACTCCCTTCTGTTGCAACTAGGCCAGCCCATAGTGGAAATTATTGGTGAATTTTAAAAAATTCCTTTATTGGATCTATACTGGGCCTATGAAATCTAATTTATTTTGAACATTTCTAAATTTTATAAATCTTTTATTTTATTTAAATTTATAATTATATTTAGTTTACATTTCATATATAAAATTGCACACATATGTATCATATACATATATGTATGTGTATGCATGTGTCACATGATAATCCATGTAAGGCATAACATATATGTGTGTAGATGTTAGAATTTACATCGCAACGGATATGTTAGCCCATCCGATATGTATTATATGTTGTCCAAATATATGTATGTATTCAAGTTTATTATTTATACAAATACTATAAACCTACTTATATATGTGCAAAATATTAATAATTTATAAATATGTGCATTATTGAAAGAAATATTTATACACACAGATAATATACATAAAAAGTTTCCTTTTTAATTATGAACTAATATATACATGTATAAATTACAATAGTAAATAATAATTTTTAAATACACATACACACACATGCACAAGCATATTTAATATATATATATATATATATTAATAAAATAAAATATATTTTTAACACTTTCAGATTGTATACATGGCACAACAAAATCTTATTATAATAATATATATTAAGTAATTAATTGAAAAATAATAGAATATTAATAAAATATATTTTTGAAACTATTCATTCAAATTTTAAACTTTCATAAAATCTATCATGATATTTTGAGGATTGGAGAATGTTTCCATAATTTAACAAAGTCAAAATTTGTCTTTAACAATCAATTATTTTTTCCAACCAAATATTATAGTAATTTTTAAAAAAAATGGTTTTTAAATTTACTTTTTCGTCAAGAGCTTATTTCATGATAAAATAATTTTATACAATTTAAAAATTAGTTTTCAAAAAATATTTTATTTTATATAAATTATTTATAGTACATTGATTTAAACAACAATAAATAATAGTAAATAATTATAAGAAATAATTTACAGCTACCAAAAATTATAATTATTGTAAATATAAATTTATAAAACATATATTCAATTATTAACATATAATGATATAATTAAATACAAGTAATATAATTATAATTAAATGACATATTATTATATGTATGTTAATTAATAAAATAGCAATTATTGTAAATAGATTATTCAGCTGTTCATATCTGATCTATATGGAAAAAAAGTTGGTTTCTTTTAATGAATACATACATATAACCAATCTAGTATGTGACAACATCAATACATATAAGAATCGTTTCCAAATTAACAATATAATAATAATATATATTAATAGTAAAATATTATTTAGAAATTATAAATCATATTAAACGTGAAAAACATACTTAAAACTAATGCCTTGAAGCACACCTAGTAATGATGAACTCTCTTTCCTTTGAAAACTTTTCGATTCAACATATTGCTAATCCTTGCACCATAGACCTTTGACTATACAATAGTTCTCGTCTTTTGAATTAACTTGAGTTTAGTTTGTTAGAACTCCTTAAAGATGAATTTAGTCAATAATGGAGGGAATGGTGGTAACAAAAACGTTCTTAAACAATTAGGGTTAAAGGCCTTTTTATAGTGGATGAAAGAGAGAAAGATATGTATCATATCTCATACCAATTCACATTAAATCTAAGCCATCCATTTACAACCCCTTTAGCCTATTTTCAGCCGCCCCATGAAGCCTTTATAATAGCCGAACTATTACCATATCATTACGGGCTAACATCCAATTTAAGCCAAATAATTATTATTAAATAAATCTAATTTAATTGCTTCATGATATCGCATATCAATTGATATTGTTATAACCATTATAGATATATTTAATAATATTTATTCCTCGAATCGTATTCAAAATTTTATAATTAATATTTCATAGATATTAACTAATTTAATTAATTTATAATAGTTATGAACTAATTAAATCATTTGGCCTAAGGAGAATTCATCATTTAGTTGTGTGACTTATCAAGTGTAAATTTTGTCAACGATTAACATCGAACTATTCGAATGCTAACGTTATGTCACTTAGTAGGTGGCGTTTGGTCAATTTTATCGCTTACTTAGTTTTGGTAAAATTTAATTTTACTTTATTAAGCATTACCCGGTTGTGGCATTTACTTGCACTAATTATCTTCATCAGAACTATATCACTTTTGACTTATGGAATTAGGTAATGGCCAAAATTCCAATATCGTCTATATTCAACACTATGGTCCAAATACAAAGTCTTTGGTTCAATAATGACAATTATTATTAATCAAAATGCGCCGGTTAGAGACTTTGACTTTGATTTGACTTGAGTTAACCGTGATACTAATCTCATATAACCGAGGAAATGAATCCTCTCTTGAATACTACATCATTTCCTATACTTGTACATGACCGAACTATAGTCGTTCAATGGACGCCATGTCATGATTTGACTATAATCAAGGTAGAGCTTTTATATTGAAGATTAATGGTATTCTCAAGTTGAAAGAACAAACCTTAGTTATATTAACCAGTTGAAAACTGTCAAGTGAGTCGTTCTATAGTTGTCCAATAACTATTAGCACGTAACCTAGAGGTGTCCCTAGTAATCATGAGTAATACACTACCTAGCATTTAGAGAGCATTACCGTAACAACCTGTCCTTCGTAACACCCAAGATTTTAGCACCTTATGTCAATGCCTAACTTTCGGATCCCACAAAAGATGGCTTATCGAGAGAAAAAAGAAAGAAAAAGAAACAAAACAGAATATCCAAGCACAACAACGCAATCTCACGTCGGAATGATGACGTATAATATATTGAATATACATGAACATAATTGGATGAACAATATATAAGAGACTACACTGGTAAAAATAATTGATAAATAAATATCAATAAAGAGAGTCGAAACAAAATGCCTATCACATTAGGTCTCCTATACAAATAACATCTGTCATGTACTACTACAATATAAAGTGGATAAATATCCAAGTATCGTCTATGCCTCAAAACTACAGCTGCACCACTCTAATGGCATACACCTGAAAGCACCGGACTCCTAAACTACTTAATTGAGTACCCGAGAGTTATCACGACAGACGTTATTTATATAGGAGACTTATTGTATTAGATATTTTATTCTAGCTCTCTATATTGATATCAATTTATCAGTTATTTCCACCATTGTAGTCTCTTATATATTGTTTATCAAATTCTATTCATGTATATACAAAATATTATACGTTATCATTCTGACGTGAGATTGTGTTATTGTGCCCGGATTTTGTGTTTTGCTTCTTCTTCTTTCTTTCTTTTCTCAACAAGCCATCTTTTGTGGTATCCGAAAGTTAGGCGTTGATATAAGACGCTCAAATTTTGGGTGTTACGAAGCTAGGTAGTTAATGCCCTACTATTACCCCGCTGTAATCCTACTATATCTCATAGTGGATTTCTACCGCTACGATTTTTCCATATAGCCCCAAATATAGCTTTTCCGCTTTAAGTTCTGCTATTTCAGCTATATCCCATTATTCCCGCTATATTCCGTTATTTCTACTATATCTTCTTTAAAAGAAATAAATTGAAAAATAATATTTATAATTAAAAAATTATGAAATTAATTTATTTAATTGAATTTTTAATATATTTTTAGAAATGAAAATACTCTAATATTCTACTAAATTATGTTATACAACAGTTTGATGTTTATTTATAGCATACCAGCACCTGTTTTTATTTCAAATTATTTATGTGTTAATTATAATTCAATTGAATGCTAGTTTTTTATTTAATTACCATTTATATATTTGTAAAAATATTAAGCACGAGTTTTATATGTTATTTTAGAGTCATCCGCTATATCCCGCTGTATTCTTGTTGTATCCCTGCTATGAATTTTTGCACCTCCCCTGCATTGAATCTGCCAAGCGCTTTAATTGCACAGTTATAAAGGATGGGTTGTCATAGTACGTACTCTAGTCTCAACAGATACATCGGTATGCAATCTCGATGCATCTTGATTAGGAACATTTAGAATAGTATACTTGTTTTCATTGTGATAAATTACTCACGGTTACAACACTTTGTACATTTTATCATAAGATATACCATTTATGGATTTTCTATTAAATATGCTTTTAATTAAATTAATTAATTAACATAACACATTATATCACATACACAATAAAAAGAGAACATCTTTATTTCAAACAAGATTAGTCAATGAGTTAGATGTATGTAACAAATTACATAATTGCCCTTAGGGTGTACCGCTAACTCTATCGATCTACCACCTGCAGTTAGGGTCAATTATGCAATTTATTCCAACTTCTCCAATTGATTTTCTCAAAACCAATCAGTTTCCTCAAAACCAATCTTTACAGTCCTTCAGCGAAAAGGTATGCTATTATGCTTTAATCATCTACTTTTTCAATTAACTCTCTTTAGCACTTATAAACTACATTTATCATGTGGAAAAATCTGAAGTATATTTCTTGACCTCCAATAAGCTCTACATTCTGTTAGACCTGTATCGTGACATTGTTATCATATAACAATGTTATGAGATTCTGAACATTTGGAATCATCCTCATCTTAGTTAGAAATTTATGCATTTAAATTTATATAAATTGCTTTTTATTGCAACGTTATTAATTGTGACGTACTTAGCATTTTTCATTGAATCAACCATGGTCTTTCATTTTGAACATTTCCAACTTTAAGGTTCTTGACTTGAATTTATCATTGACATGGTATACTCAATATCACTTATGAAGTTTAAGTATGAACACTCCTTCATAAGGAGTTTATAATTTCTGTAAATAATTCTCTAGTATTTCATAAATACACAAGACCACTTCAAACAACCATTTTGTGGTATAAATTTGAATTTAATATTTGCTTCATGTATCAAATACATAAAAAATCATGATATCACAGACAACATAATATGTATGATAATTCCTATTGCCAATGCATAAGGAATCAATCTTACATGTTCGGCATTAAGCATTTTAATAAGGTGCCCTTGCATATTGTTTAGGACATTACTAACATCATTTATACTTACTATAAAAGACATCATTTATATATATCTAATGTTTATTATTCAAACAACTAAAACTAATTTTAACATTAATACATTGTAACAATCAACGGTGTGTTGTTTATTTATGGTTCAAAAATATCTATGTACCTTAATAACTTTCTTATGAGCACATGCTTCCTTTGCATTTTAATTGACAATCTAACTATTTGACATTCTTATCAAAACATTTTTCTAATTTTGATGCTTGTCGAATGACACTTTTATATTTGTTCATAGATCATATCCAGAAACTCACAAACTCAATATCGCTCCCACTGACTTCGAGATACTTTGGTTATTATGTGTAAACAGATTGCTCTAAATCATTATTTAGAATTTTCAATTTTAACTCATATGTACCCAAACATAAAATCGTACTATGCAATAATTTTGTAGTAAAATCCGAACCTACTTGAGCACATCGAAATTGAATCTATTATGTTAATTTCAACAATTGAAATTTATAGTATTATTTTATCAATATGGCTCACTATAGTCCAACTGCATTTATCTTTCTCTTAAGACACATATACGGTCAAAAGGATCATATCCTCTCAGGTTTAACTATCAAAAACATATTTTGATAGCACTTGGAATCTATTTTAGATTTTCGCATCATACCATATTAGTCAATACTCTTAATGGTATAATTAAATAATCGAGGAATATTTATTCTTGACATTGACAGGAAATTCATAGTTTCTCCTTAATCTACAATAATACTCATTAGATTTTCTAATGTATTTAAGTTCATTTAGGTTTAATCGATTTCATTTCATCCTTTGTAACAAGTTTTACTATTTGTTTATATCCAAATCCATTTTTATACCAATAATTTCTTAAAAAATTCCTTCGTTATGAAGTTGATATTTCTTGAAACAGCAGTTGTTTCTCTATGCAATGGAATGGGCAACTATAAAAATTTCATGAATTGAATTATATAAAACTGATTTTGCATTAGTTCACAATATATTTATGTTCACAGCATATATTTATCACCTAATGACCATCGTTCCCAAAATTCTCAAGGAACATTCATACAAGATCCCTTACATACAATTATTATGTGCAAGATTTCAACTCACACAACCCACCAACTCCTTGGCTTAGGATATGTAGGAGTTTCTTATAAACCTTTATCTTATACGGTTTTGTAAACAATACTTTGGATGATATTAATTTTCATCCTATGGACTACTATTAAGTAAGCACCTTGTAAAAATAATTTAACTTAACTTCATTCATAATTAATCATGCTTTGTCCAACAAAGTTTGAGTACTCCTTATCAATACATCATTGGTAGCCTTTTAAGATAGAATTTTTATTCATGTTAGATATATATGGAACTCCTTCTAATATACTCACTCATTCGATCATATTGAATCGATTCTATCGCATATTACATTATTTAATTCTATTTTATATTCTATAAGCTTGTCTTACACTTATAAATGTGTATCAAATACATATGTCCATTGTGCAATGACTCGTCATTGAATATGATGAAGTACGTGGAAATGTTTTGGCATTCTTAGACTTAGGATTGCGTACATCTATATATACATACATATATATGTATGTATGTATGTATATGTGTGTGTGTGTATCAATCCGAAATTTTCATTCACTCCCATGCCACTCCCACTAAATGGATGCATTGCCCTTGAATGATTGAGTTATAATTAACTACTAACACATATTTCATAATTATATATATAATATAAATCATTTCCCAAAATTACGACTTAATCTATAATTCCAAAATAATTGTAGAAAATTTTAGATGCTTCAGTATTTTCAATACATCACTTTTGTTGTGAAAACAAATACCATATTACAGTTTTATTTTATAACAAATATTCATATTGAAATATAACTATGTCTATTTTTCAGTCGACATTGAAAAATAGTCATTATTTCATAAATAATGTTCGGTATGTTTGTCAAAAATGATTTTCATAATTTGATGCAATCAATAAGTTCTACATGGCATGCTCCCACTATTTCCTCCATTACTATAATAGCGTACTAAATTCGAAGGTCCAACATTCATTTAATATAGATTATTTATTTAATATACTGTAACTAGTTTACAACGAAGAGTTCTTTATTGAAATATCTTGAACTCGGAGAAACAAACCTCATATAAAACAATTTTCTACATGAAAATACAATTCGAAATATGAACCGTATTCCTCATTCCATTGTTAAGTATCAATTATTAATACTACAATTCTCATTTTTGATGTTTCTTTATGATGTAGAAGTAACTATTCACTCTCTTCATCCTAACTGTACCTTAAATCACATCTAATTTTGTGCATTCATTTTTCTTTCTAAATGGTCGAACCGTTCAAAAGAAAACCCTTACTACAACATCATAATGAACTCTTTTCAAACAAGCATTTCAGTAATCAAATTCTTAGATCTTTCTTGTAGTATTTATCTAATGTCACATTTAACACAATACAATCCTTCTGTAATCAATCAAATTGAATATTCGATTTCATATTACTATTTATTGTCTTATTTCAAATAAACTAGCTTCATCAATGTATCGTGCATTGCGAATTACTATTACCTATATAACACTTACATGTGATAATATGTTGATCAAATATCCAAAGTCTTATGCTGCTTCATATTTCAAAACTCACAGAATGGAATACATGGTTTGGACTAAATGAACTTGTAAGCGACCAAACTATGAACGTATTTAGTGGTTGTAAAATCACATGCTTGTATGGGTATTAAAACATTAACATGAAAAAAGCATTATTTGTAATTATATGTTATATTTCTATTTGTCAATCTTTGATTCAAATCATTTGTATATTTTAGTTAATAAACATTCTGTCAATCATATTAAATGCATAAATTTATTATTATAAATTATTATAATATTATATAGCATATATTCTTACAATATTAGAAAAGTTAAATGTTATCATTTCATTTTTCTAATAAAACCCCCACTAATCTTTTATGTTTTACGAAACTCTAAGCGAAACATAGAAGTTTTCGAATTTACTAATGGGTGTTAGGACTAGTATACCTTGGGATTCCGACCTTAAGGTAAGCTCAAAAAATCATACTCCCGTATATGATGGATAACTCCTTATCAGTAATATCACATACAACTCCTCTCCCGTGGTTTCTTGTCTTAACCCCACTTTTACCTTGAGGAAAGCTCAACAAGTAAAGTGGGACTGTTTACTTGGACCTATCATTTCACGACGGTCCAAGTATAATGCACGTACCTTGAAAAAATCTCAATAAATATGTACATGTATCTTATCTTGTCTATTCAATATATTAATAATGTTACACATAACATCCCTAGCTTGAGGAAAACTCAACAACTAAAGAATATGCAGTGATCTATTGATATATAATGACAGAGGACAACTTTATATTAAAATTCATAATCTTTAATATATTATATCGAATGATATCGATTTATAGAATAAAGTATTTCTTATGAAATACCGATGTGATTCAAGTGTCAAACACATCAGAAATCTCGATATATGTACATATTCGTATGTATTTGTTTTTAAGTCTATTTAAAGTTTCTATGATGTTCCACATTTAGTTTATACATTTATATTTTATAAGTTTTTTTATTATATAACTTTTATATTTTATATTACTTATATAACAATATTTATGTACAATATTATATTAATTAAATCTTATTTAATTAATTTTAATTAAGTAACATTTTAATCAATCATATATTATTTTAATATACCATTTATATTAAATATTTATTATATATTATAACCTTTACAGAATGACACATATATCATATATATGTGTATATTATTTAATTAATTAAGCTTTTAATTAATTGTTTAATCAATTAACCTTTAATCAATTTTTTAATTAAACATTTTACATAAATTATATTAATTAGAAAATCATATTATATACATACATGTATACTTATGATAACTTAAACATTTTAAAATATCATAACATATATCAAACATATGTAATACACATATAGATTTTTTTATTAATAAACATATTAAATTCATTTATTTATTTTATTAATCTTAGTAATAAATTTAAAATTTTGAAATTAATATTTAATATTTTCAAACATTTAAAAAATATATTATATTATAAATTTTATAATATATCTATACCTTATTTTAAATTTTAAATATTATGTTTTATTTTTCAAATAATTTTGAAAATTAGCCGGAGGCCTAATTCATTTTGGACCTTTTCTATTAGGGATGACCATTGGGCGATGAATTTATTAGTAACCCTAACATGGCTAATGTAGACCGCATGAGCTATTGGGCTCTGATACCATTGTGAAAAGTAGGCCAGTGTGCAATGAGATTTATAGGCGAATTTCAATAAAATTTCCTTATTGGATCAATACTGGGCCTATAAGGTCTAATTTATTTACAACAGTTATAAATTTTATTTAAATAAAATGTTTTATTTTATTTAAATTTATATATTATATATAATTATATTCACCTTATGTTTTATAAATATAATTGTACACATATGTATCATCTACATATGTGTGTGTGTGTGTGCATGAGTTACATGATAGTCTATGCAAGGTATAACATACATGTAGGTAGATGTTGGGATTTACATCACTACAGACACGTTAGCTTATTCGATACATACTGTATGTTGTTCAAATATATGCATGTATTTAAATTTATTCTTTATATAAATATTGTAAACCTACTTATATATATGTATAATATTAATAATTTAAAGATATGTGCATTATTAAAATAAATATTAGTAAGTATATATACAAATATAAAAAGTTTCCTAATTTTAACTATGAAATAATATATACATATATGAATTGCAATAACAAAATAATAATTTTTTAATATATATACATACACACACATAAGCATATTTATAACATCTAGATAGATATATATGTATATAATTATATAATATTAAAACATAATAACTTTTTTAAACAATTGCAGATCGTATACACAATACAACAAATTTTATTATATTAAGAAATTATATATTAATCGAAAATAATAAAATATTAATAAAAGAAAATTTTGAAACTAATTATTGAAAATTTTAATTTTTAGAAAATCTAACATGGTATTTTAAGGATTAGATAATTTTTCCATAATTTTATTAGGTAAAATTTTATTTTTAATAATTAATTTTTTTTCGGCCATATACTATAATAATCTTAATAAATATTAAATTAATTTTTGAATTCTGATTTTTTGGTCAAAATCTTATTCCATAATAGGATAATTTTATAAGAATTAAAAGTTAATTTTTGAAGCATATTTTATTTTATATAAATTAATTACATGGTGTATTGATTTAAATAACAACCAATAATAGTAAATACTTAATAACAGTAAATAATTATAAAAAATAATTTATAGCCTCAAAAAATTATAACTATTGTAAACATACATTAATATGTGTTTAATTATTAACATAATATGATGATATAATTAAATACAAACCATATAATTATAACGCTATATCATATTAATATATGTATATCTATTAATAAAATAATAATTATTTTAAATAGATTATTCGACGGTACATACCTAATTTTTTTGGAATTTTTTTTTTAAAATAATATATACATATAACCAATCTAGTATGTGACAACATCAATACATATAAGAATCGTATCCTAATTAACAATATAATAATAATATATATTAGTAATAAAATATTATTAAAAAATTAAAAAATATATAACATGGTAAAAAAAATACCTCAAGCAATGCATTGAAGCACATCTGGTAATGATGAACCCACTCTTCTTGAATTTTATTGATTCGACAAACAGTTAATCCTCAAACTGTGTGCCTTTGACTATACAATGGTTCTCATCTTTTGAATTGATTTGAGTTGAATTCATTAGAAATCCTTGAAGATGAATTTGGCTAGCAATGTAGAGGGTAGCGGGAGCTAAAATGCTCTTAAAGAATTATGGTTAGAGGTCTTTTTATAAATGATGAAAAAGAGAAAAATATGGATCATATCTAATACCAATTCTCACTAAATTCTTGTCATCCATTTACAACCTCCCTAGCCTATTTTTTAGCCAAATTATTACCATATTATCATGGTCTAACATCTCATTTAAGTCCAAATAAATATTATTAATTAAATCTAATTTAATTGCCTATCGATATCACATATCGATCAATATATTTATAACTATTATAAATATATATTTAATAATATTTATTCCTCAAATCATATTAAAAAAATTATAATTAATATTTCGTAGATATTAATTAATTTAATTAATATATAACAATTATAAACTGATTAAATCGTTGTTCTAAAGTGAATTCATCACTACGGTCGTGTGACTCGTTAAGTGTAAATTTAGTCAGCAGTTAACATCAAACTATTCAAACGTTAATGTTCACACATCACTTAGTAGTAGGTGATGTGAAATTTTAGCAAAATTTATCGCTTACTTAGCGTCGGTAAAATCTAGTTTTACTTTATTAAGCGTTACCCGGTTGTGACATTTATTTACACCAATTAGCTTCATCAAAATTATATCACTTTTGACTTGTGGAATGGCAATAATCAAAATTCCAACATCATCCATATTCAACTCTATAGTCTAAACAAAAGTCCTTAGTTCAATAATAATTGTTATTATTAACTGAAATGCTTTGTCCAGAGACTTTGACATTGAGTTGACTTGAGTTGACCATTATATTAACCCTATATAACCTAAGAGATGAATCCTCTATTGAATAGTGTTTCACTTTCAGTACTTTCACTCGACCCAACTATAGTCACTTGATGGAGGTCATGACATGATTTGACTATAATCAAAGCAGAGCTTTCATATTGAAGATCCAAGTATTCTCAAGTCGAGAGAATTATGCAAATCAGTCTCATCCATATTTTCAATTTGACCTTACCAACAAAAATCTATCGAGTGGGTCATTCTATAGTTATCCAATAACTATCAGTATGTAACCCTTAGGTGCTCTAGCATTCATGAGTATTACACTATCCAACATTGATAGAGTATTACCTACTCTAACCTTAACGGATACATCGATATCTAGTCTCGATGCATCTTGACTAAGAACGTTTAAAATGGTTTTTTTATTGTGACAAATTGCTCGCGGTTACAACACTTTGTAACTATTACAAAATGTACCGTTTATGAATTTTCTATTAAATATACCTTTAATTAAATTAATTAATTAATGTTACACATTATATCGCATATAATAAAAAGAAAACACCTTTATTCTGAACAAGATTGGTCAACGAGTTAGTTATATGTAATAAATTACATAATTGCTCATAGGGCATACTCCTAACTCTATCACCTTCTGCATTAGTCTCTTATTCGGTCTTCTGTTATGTTTTGATGAAGATGATCACCCATTGCTAGAATCATAAGATGAAAAGTCTCTTTTCTCCTACCTTCACTTACGAGATTCATTCTATGATGGAGTTGAGCTAATGCTACCTAATTGGTCTTACAACTTTGTTATCATATGCATCTGAGCTTTCTGTTATTGCAGCATCTTTAAATTTATATCTAATAGCATCTTGTCCATCTGTATGGTCACAACCTATTGCTGAGCAGAAGATTATGGCAAGGCAGTTGGTTGATTTTTTCTCCTTCTTTATTATGGTAGGATCCTTTATTATCCCCTTCGGCTATAGCTCCAAATCCAATACCTTTATCTTTACTTAAAGCCATTACGTTCTTAGATTTAATAGTGGAATTTCTTCAAATCCAAATAACAACTGATATCTGCTTACGTTTGCACGTAAAATAGGCAAACATCCCAATCAAATTAAAGATGAAAACTAAAAGTCTAAGAATCGAAAGAAAAGACAAGAATACATAAAATTTTAGAGTGGTTTGGCTAGAATCTTAAGCCTACATCCACTATCGGTATTATTCTAAGTATCTCTTATAATTACAACCATTTTTACAATGAATCCAATCTAAAAACAAAGTAAGTCCTAGAAAATGGCAGTAATTCAATGCAAAGGTCGAAATAGAATTCAAAAGCTCATTTCCTTGCTTTCAATATCTCTATTTATAGCCCAACTCCTCTACCATCATCAGAAGAACGTGTTTGAGAAAATATTTCTCTAGAGTCTAGTTTCTAGCTATGAAGAAAGAGTAAAAATGTGAATATCTCCATAATTGTATCGTTCAATGTCAATTGATTCTTATTGGTGGTGATCAGTTTTTCCTACTTATATTTTCGTTCTTGCTTCATACTTCTTAAATCTTTAAGCTTTAAATCTTTGTGATGAATTTCCTATTTAGGAATGGTTAGCAAAAACCAGTTTTGCCCATCCAAAACTTCATTTTTTCAAAGTTGAAAGTAGCATCACCAATAAATCAAAGTGGGCCCTATTCGACTTCAAACCGTATGGTGCCAAATGGTTCGGACTGCTCGGTACCGAGTGGTTTTTTTCTTTATACTTTGCCAATTTTCTTGAGGCTACTCCACTCCTTAATCCTAATATCTCCTAAGATTCTTGATCCATTTGTTCATTGTCTTGATGTTCGGATTCATCGAGATATCACTTGGTTCAAATGTCTGATGACATGTTTGTTACAATTACATGGATGGTTGACGCATGTAGGTTTTGATGGGAGATGATGTAGATTACGTGGATAATCATATTAAAACAGACACACTTATTTTTTCAACTATGTAGAGGGTTGACATGTGTACATCCCGATGGGACGTGATTTGGTCATATGGATATTAACTTACTATTTAAATGTTAGTTTGGTATGGAAAATTCATAAGATCGCCAATGGTGAATGAAATTGGAATCAATATGATTTTTGGTGCTAATAAAAGTGCATATAAAGTTGATCATAGACATATGGAAGAGGAGATTGATCATGATTTCTGACCGTCAATGAAGCTCATAACGATCAATAGATTATAGGATTAGGCGAAGGAATTTAGATACTAAAAGTACTTACGGCACGTTTATTGGGCTTATCATAGATATTTGAAAATTATAGATGACATGATAGAGGAAGATGTTTTTGAGTTGCCTCGATTACTATTTGAATTGCATTATTATTAAGAATATCATGCTAACTTTATTAGGCATGTTGCATATGATCTATAGATTAGCTGTATTAAATAGTTTGAGATTTCCTTGTATTGTGTATGTTTTTATGTGTTTCAATATATTTTATCATTTATGTGTAATTTCTAAGTTTTATAATCGTTCTCTAGTTTCTAACTACTTTACAAATAACAAATATACATAAAAAATAACTTAGACAACAAACATTATAACAAAGATAGATAATAGACGTACACTTACACAACTACATTTCACGGTCCAATTCTACCTATGATCGCCTTGAAATTGCAGTGAACTTCGCATGTTATGAAGCATTGATAATTCATTTTCAAGTTCTATGGCACAATAAATGGATCATTGAAGTAATAGATCGTCAATCTATTGCCAAACCCACAACTATTTGGAAAGTTGGAGCATCTATGGTGGAACCAACCGATGTTATTTCCATTTCTTAAAGTGAAAAAATTAGTTGGAACTCCATAGTTACACAAGACTAGAGGATAATCAACTTCTTGTTATCTTTTGGTCAGTTGATTACGAAGTTCCTATCTTTTTTGTCTATGTCTACGCTGGTCTCTGCGTTGTTCTCCCTATCGTCTTCCTTCTTCCTGTAGCATACGCTCTTCCACCTCCTCCTCGTGCTCTCTTAAATCTTTATAGTGTCTTTCTTGCATTTCGACAAACCACTTGATTGGTAGTTGAGGAGACTATGAAATCAATGGGATATCATGGCTTAAATGATCTCCATATGAGTATGACTTAGGCGGTGAAGTATAGCTATAATCCACATTTTAGTATATTGGATTTGAGAGGAAAGTTATGTTTGGGAATGGCTTAATGATATTATATATTACCACAACACATAAAAAGACACGTGGCTACAATGGTAGATATAAAAACTCACTGAATGGTTTTGACAATTGGTTTGGCATTATACTCAATTGAATGAAATGCATGCAGAAAGATAACATCAATATAATGATAGATATGACAAGTCATTAAATAACCATGACTAATGGTTGGTAGCATACTCTATTAAATGACATGCATGTAGAAAGACAACGTGACTATAGTGATAGATATAAGAAGTCATTGAATAATTATACTTTTGTTTGTTTGTTTCCAAGTGTTTTTGTTTCTTTCTTGTATTTATGTTGTAACAACCCTGCTTTTGTACGCTATAATAAAAAATAAATTTTAATTAAAAATGGAAGTATTTGAATTTGATTTGTGATAATTATCACTTTTGAAAATAAATTCTTACTTAGTTAGAGTCTAGTTAATAAAAGATTTTGTTTTAATAAATTGAATTAAGTTAATAATTATTTTCAGATAATATATTAAACTCAAATAAAATGTTTTAATGAATAATTAATTAGAAATAAATAAAAATTCAATTAAAGGAAATCGTGTAGTTATAAAATATATTTTGTAACTAAAGTGTGGATCGATTTAAATTAAACTGAAATATATTTACAAACAAATAAAACATATTATTTAAAAGGAATGAAAAAACAAAAAAACAAAAAATATTATTCAAAAAAAAAGTTGATTAAATTAAAAGAGCCCAAAATTTAAGGCCCAGGCCCATTTTGGCTTATTCTTTTCTTCCTTTTTCTAGAAATTTTTTTACTTAAAAACCAAAGCCCGTAGCTCCTAATCCCCTCATCTCTTAATCCCTAACTTACTATTTCCTAAAATTGATTCATGTATATAAAAAAAATCGCACCCAAGGAAAAAGCCTTGCAGCATCAAGGGCGCTCGATGATGGCTGCGACATGGAAGGGGGATGCAATGCGGTGGATGGCATATAATAGGCTAAAAGGTGAAGAAGGGGCATGTGATTAATGTGCCAATGTTGGCACGTGCATGAACTTCGAGGCAGCAGAGGTGCAGTTTTAACGACGAACTGAATGCGGGCTTGGTAGTGACGAAGGAGGCATGTGGCGCTAGGGAGGATGAGGGTTATGATGTGGTGTTAGCTTAGTAGCAAGAGCATGTAACCTAGCGGAGCAGTGGTATATAAACTATGATTTCGTCCATGAATTATTTTGAGATTTTGGAATTGGTTGATGGTTGAAGTTGAAGAATCAACGTCGTTGATAGTGAAGGTTCTCGCCTGGAATTTTGATGTGCTTCTAAACTCACATCTATATCTATATCTCACTCTATGCTATATATTTATCCCGAGCATTGATTGAATTGATATGGTTCAAATGTTTGTTTGGTGCGACGCCCCACCTCTATGCTCACAATAATAAAGAGTATTAAAGGAATTACTGTTTGTTATTACAAAGAATAAGGCTGGATAGGAGCGGCTATCCATAGTTAGGCCTTACACTAGTATTGGTTATCTCGATAGGAGTGGTATATATTTTTATTTTTCATCTCTTATTTATTTACTCCCATCGACATACCCAATTCTAGTATAAAACGAACTACGATGGTTCATAATAGTTTAGGACAATATATATAATAATAACACAGATCAGCTAAGTGCGGAACACAGATAATAAAAAGTATCATATATATATAACTGAAGTCAGTTACAATACATGTGATACAGTACATATGATACAACTACAACTGTCGACTCTGGAAGTTACATATACATGAATATATATCATCCTATACAAATACACTGACTACTATAAAATGACGACGACTACTCCAAAAGATATGAAAAGACTTCATAGCTCAAGCAGCAACCCAAAGCAAGATATCTACAACCTGTAATAACTCGGTTTGACCCGAGTATTACGTTCAAAAGAAAATAATACACGGGTCGGTCTAATTCAAACTCAGTTATTAATGCACGAAAGCAATAATAATTAAATAACAATTAGACGACAGTCAAAATAAGTTCCCCTATCCAATCCTTAATATAAGGAAATCGGATAACGGTAAATATAACACGTAACAGTGTTAAACAACAAACCAATAAATTCAAATTATCAACGAAGATAAATAAAAAGGTTATCCATAAAGATAAGTTAGAAAACAACAGAATTGACTAAACGGCAATTAAAAACAAAATCTAATTATTAAATAAATAATTAGAAACTCATAATCTAATTATCAAAAAGATAATTAGATATCAACAAAATCATCAAATTAAACCAAATCAAAATACGATTCAAAATATTGAATTGGACACACAAAACAATTCAAACAATTGAAATATCAATTAAAACGTCTACTTGGGTAGGGCTGTAGTACACGCATGTGTGTACTGCCTCGCCACTACAGCATATGGAATATGCAAAAGATCAATAAATCAAAAGCAAATAGAATATCTATAAAAGCAATATCGTGTGGCTGCAGTACACGCTCGCGTGCACTGCCTCGCCACTACAGTATCAATTACACAAAAGCTCAGCGACTCAAAAGCAACTGGCACCAACATGAGATCATGTTTGAGTTATATGACTCAAACTCAACTGGTTAGTGTCATAACAAACCATAAACGCACACGCAAGGCTACTGCAAAATGCTGCAGCAATATCAATGCAACAGTTTTAACAAGGACAGGTGTATCAAGCAGATACCAACATGACATGCACAAGGTGTACATATGAAACAGACCAAATGCCATCAAGTGATATAAGTACTCGAACTCCAAATAGTACATCTACCCAGACTTCGATGCATTTACATGAAGGTAGTGCCGAAGTTAGGTAATGGTAAAGTCAAAGCCTAAAGTGAACAATGCAAGCGCAGACAAATGAATACAGTGAAGTACTCCCCAAGGCAACAACATGAATGATGAAGTATATAAGTGCAGATGCACAGTGTAGCGGATATGAATGTTCATATTCATGTGCAACATGAAAACAACTCGATATGCAGACAAAGGTTTCAGTGAAGACTGCAGACACAAATGCTCAACCCAAAGAACAGGCTATGCAACATAACGAAGATACAAAGCCATATGCAGTGAAAACAGAGGCAATGCTCATGTCATACTAGATTCATAAGAACCAAACATGCGCCAGTTTCAAATAATGTCGACAGAATGATAGTGCAGCTGCAAGTAACCTAATACAAGGGCAGTGACCTCGTACAATGATGACCAGGAAGCAAGCTTATATGCAACATAACCAAACTCAAAGTCAAGTGATACCTGACCAAAAATATGTACAGGTATGCAACAGACAAATACATATAGGCAGTTTTGACCAAAGACAAAGTATACAAAGTCAAGTAGCAAACTGCATGCGCATGGAATATGACCAAACTTTCATAAATAAGAGTGGTACCAACAATCAGAGAAAGGCAAAACAATGCCAAACAGTGAAACCCATTATCACGATATCAAGTGGAGCCACCGAACGGTAAACAAGAGGGGTGAAATTCAGAAAACATCAAATGTAGTTAGATGATATCAAATGGCCGAAAACATTAGTAAGTCATGTAATCACATAAACAAAGTCAAATGGCCGAAGGATGGCCAAAGTCGAACAACCCAAAATTATCACAGCAAAATCATCAAGCCATCAGTCAAAAATCATTCAAATGAATGAATGTACCAGGTTAGATACTTATGCAAGTAGCAGCAGAGCTAAATGAACTTAAGTGAAACACTGCAACATGCGACAGTAAAAAAATCAAGTGCACAGCCCTAACAAATGAAGCCTCGAATATCAATTGCACTGTCTCAACAGTTAGAGTATCATCGACAAGTGAAACTACGTATACATGAGCCAATGCAAACTTCAGCTACAAAATGTCGAAGCATATCCGAGCGTGGTTGCAAGTTCGAACGAAGAAACGGCCGTTACCAACAGTTACTAAAATAGTGCAACAAATTCAAATGAAGTCACAATCATGAATCAACCACAGTCAGAGACATGGCGACTAGAAAAAGGTCGAACAGTACCAAGCCGAAGTCACAAAGGAACATCAAGTAAAAATCAAGCAAGTCAAGTTTCAAGCTAGAAATTCACAAAACAAAATCAATACTTATTCACTCCATCTCAAAATCAAGTCGAAAGCCGTAGGCAACGAAAACAAACTCGACGCCTTGGCATTCGAATTAAAAATGTCAGAGAAACAAAATACCAAGGTACAAGTTTTAACAAAGTCAAGCGACGAATTCGAACAATTTTATACAAACGAAAATCATAGAATTCGGACCCTACAAACGCAAGCTTGAACTAGATGTGAGTAAATAAAATTACTCATCTTTGGATGCAATCAAAGGAGCCGAAGGCTAGAAATCAAATTAGCTTCGTAAGACCAAATGCAAACAAATCCCTGAAGCATCCAAGAGACGAGCAAATTGCACGAAGCCCTAATTTTTGATCGAACGAAGAAAAAGGACGAGCCGCCATTATTATTTTCGTTCATATGCTTAGGTTAGGGTTTGGAATCAATGAAATGGGGAGCGGGTCTTGGATATATCACGGCATCAAAACAATTGAAGACGTGGGCCAATATAAATTTTTAAAACCCGCAAACCCTTTAACAACTTTTATAAAAGAATTTCAACCCGATTTTAAAAATTCCAAACTACAATTAGCAAACAATATTATTCGTCTAATGACAATAATAAAATAATTGCGAAATCCCGGGTTGTTACAGACTCCCCTCCTTATAAAAATTGCATCCCCGCAATTTTCCTAATCAAAGTCGTCAATAACAACTATTTTTCTAACACAAACTGGTTATGATAGAAAAATAAAGAACAAGAGCACAAACACCAAAGAAATCATTTAATTTCATAGAAGAAATTCACAAATTCTCAACAAAATCTAATTATCAAATGGATAATCAGAAAACATCAAAACTGAATAAATGCAATTATCGGCAATATTCAATTATCAATTAGATAATTAGAATACAGAAATCACAAAACAGCGATATCTAATTATCGATACGATAATTAGAAAATAGCAAAACCTAACTATCAGCAAAGACACTTAGAAAACACCAATCACAACTCGCAAAACCGCAACCATCTAGTTATCAACCAGATAATTAGAAAACATGAACCTCATAATCAGAAAAATTAGCAATTATCTAATTATCAAAAAAAAGTCAGAAATCTCAAATCAACAAATATCCAATTATCAAAAACGATAATCAGAAATCTCAAATCAACAAATATCCAATTATCAAAAATGATAATCAGAAATCTCAAATCAACAAATATCCAATTATCAAAAACAATAATCTAAAATCTAAATCAAAAAATATCGAACTATCAAAAACGGTAATCAGAAATCTCAAATCAACAAATATCTAATTATCAAAAATGATAATTAGAAATCTCAAATCAACAAATATCGAATTATCAAAAACGATAATCAGAAATCTCAAATCAACAAATATCCAATTATCAAAAACGATAATCAGAAATCTCAATCAACAAATATCCAATTATCAAAAACGATAATCAAAAATCTCAAATCAACAAATATCGAATTATCAAAAACGATAATCAGAAATCTCAAATCAACAAATATCGAATTATCAAAAACGATAATCAGAAATCTCAAATCAACAAATATCTAATTATCAAAAACGATAATCAGAAATCTCAAATCAACAAATATCTAATTATAAAAAACGATAATCAAAAAACTCAAATCAACAAATATCCAATTATCAAAAACGATAACGAAAATCTCAAATCAACAAATATCCAATTATCAAAAACGATAATCGAAAATCTCAATCAACAAATATCCAATTATCAAAAACGATAATCAGAAATCTCAAATCAACAAATATCTAATTATCAAAAACGATAATCAGAAATCTCAAATCAACAAATATCTAATTATCAAAAACGATAATCAGAAATCTCAAATCAAAAAATATCTAATTATCAAAAACGATAATTAGAATTATCAAAAACGATAATCAGAAATCTCAATCAACAAATATCTAATTATCAAAAACGGTAATCAGAATCAACAAATATCCGATTATCAAAAACGATAATCAGAAACAACAAATATCTAATTATCAACAAAGATAATTAGAACTCATTATCAACAAATATCCAATTACCTATCCAATTACCTACAGATAATTGGAAACAACAAATATCTAGAAATCAATTAAGATAATCTAGAAAATCAACATAAAAGGTTGGATCAATCCCATCAGATGGCGAGTTTTTAGGCTACACCGCACGTGCATCAATAAATGGTCGAAGCCTACCAAGTACTATATTTTTGGCACCCAACAAATGACCCGGAGGTCCAACAAATGACCCGAAGGTCTAGTAATGGTATTGACCCGAAGGTCCAACATATGACTCGAAGGTCCAACATATGACTCAAAGGTCCAACATATGACCCGAAGGTCCAACATAGTGGCTCGAAAGCACACGAAAATCATCAAAATCATCAAAACAGCAAATATTTCAATTAAGAGTCTGGAATTAACCGAAATAGCAAACGCACATGTCCCATACCACGTGTTTTACATTTGATTCTCTTCATCGTTTCCTTGAAAGTGCAAAATTGTGTATTCCAAAAATAACATTTCACATTCTGAAACGGGCAAGTCCGGAATTAAGCAAATCAGTAAAAGAAATGGATCATAGTCCTCGATTTTGCTGAAACGTTTAAATCGTTTCCTCATTCTTTTGAAAGCGCAAGCTGTAAAACTTCAGAAAACAATTTCATTTATTTTATAGAAGTAAAAATTTACATTCTCAAACGAACAAGTCCGGAATTAAGCGAATCAGTAAAAGAAAGGGGTCATAGTCCTCGATTTTGTTGAAACGTTTAAATCGTTTCCTCATTCTTTTGAAAGCGCAAACTGTAAAAAATTTCTGAAAACAATTTCATTTTTGAAACAATTTTTAAAACACGTGATTAAAACAGCAACATCAGCAGCAACTTCAACAAGGAAATTGCACTTCTCAAATTACCCTAAAAACGGACAACAAAATCAGCATTGCGGGATAACCGCTTGAAAATCCACTTTAAATTCGACGGTTACTGAAGCCAAAGCGACAGTAATATTCATACGTCAAAATCTTATCAAAATAATTTGCATCAAAATATAATATCTGTGAATTTTCATTCATTAAAAATGCCAACAAAACACCGTGCTTCAAAAACTTAGCACCAGTGTGAAAACCCCGTTATAAAAATAACGGCAATAAAATACGTTTAAAACCAAACACCGGTTCGACATAAAATTAATGCAGTAACGTGCAACTTAAATTTGCACGTATACCACAAAATGAACAAAGAAATAATTCAAATATATCTTCAACGAAGATAATTCAAAACAACAAAAATCTCAACTAAATCACATAACTGCAAAGGCTTCGGATCCCCAAATCGGATTCAAAATTTTCAAACAAAAAAAAATAAACACGGCTATGTAAACAACAAATGAAATTTATTTCAATTTCATATTTTTGATTTTTAAATCCAAAAGAGTTATCAGCTGTACTCAGTGAAGACAGTCTCACTATTTCCGCTGCGCACTCTGATAAACAAAACACAAATTACTTAATCATCAGCACAATTTCACTTTTATATTTAAATAGAGATATTTAAAAATTTCATCATAATTTCAAAACTTTAGTTTTGACCTAAAGCACAACTAAAAACATCGACAAATAGTTGTAACACATTTTCCATCTAAGTTATGTTTTATATTATGTCCATAAACCCCAAGCTCTGATACCAACTGTGACGCCCCACCTCTATGCTCACAATAATAAAGAGTATTGAAGGAATTACTGTCTGTTATTACGAAGAATAAGGCTGGATAGGAGCGGCCATCCGTAGTTAGGCCTTACACTAGTATTGGTTATCTCGATAGGAGTGGTATATATTTTTATTTTTCATATCTAATTTATTTACTCCCATCGACATACCCAATTCCAGTATAAAACGAACTACTATGGTTCATAATAGTTTAGGACAATATATATAATAATAACACAGATCAGCTAAGTGCGAAACACAGATAATAAAAAGTCTCATATATATATATAACTGAAGTCAGTTACAATACATGTGATACCGTACATATGATACAACAACAACAGTCGACTCTGGAAGTTACATATACAAGTACATTATCGTGAATAATATACATGAATATATATCATCTTATACAAATAAACTGACTGCTATAAAATGGCGACGACTACTCTAAAAGATATGAAAAGACTTCATAGCTCAAGCAGCAACCCAAAGAAAGATATCTATAACCTGTAATAACTCGGTCTGACCCGAGTATTACATTCAAAAGAAAATAATACACGGGTCAGTCTAATTCAAACTCAGTTATTAATGCACGGAAGCAATAATAATTAAATAACAATTAGACGACAGTCAAAATAAGTTCCCCTATCCAATCCTTAATATAAGGAAATCGGATAACGGTAAATATAACACGTAACAGTGTTAAACAACAAACCAATAAATTCAAATTATCAACGAAGATAAATAAAAGGGTTATCCATGAAGATAAGTTAGAAAACAACCGAATTGCCTAAACGGCAATTAAAAACAAAATCTAATTATTAAATAACTAATTAGAAACTCATAATCTAATTATCAAAAAGATAAGTAGATATCAACAAAATCAACAAATTAAACCAAATCAAAATACGATTCAAAATATTGAATTGGACACACAAAAAAATTCAAACAATTGAAATATCAATTAAAACGTCTACTCGGGTAGGGCTGCAGTACACGCACGCGTGTACTGCCTCGCCACTACAACATATGGAATATGCAAAAGATCAATAAATCAAAAGCAAATAGAATATGAATAAAAGCAATACCGTATGGCTGCAGTACACGCTCGCGTGCACTGCCTCGCCACTACAGTATCAATTACACAAAAGCTTAGCGACTCAAAAGCAACTGGCACCAACACGAGATCAAGTTTGAGTTATACCACTCAAACTCAACTGGTCAGTGTCATCACAAACCATAAATGCACACGCAAGGCTACTGCAAAATGCTGCAGTAATATCAATGCAACAGTTTTAACAAGGACAAGTGTATCAAGCATGACATGCACAAGGTGTACATGTGAAACAGACCAAATGCCATCAAGTGATACAAGTACTCGAGCTCCAGACAGTACATCTACCCAGACTTCGATGCATTTACATGAAGGCGGTGCCGAAGTTAGGTAATGGTAAAGTCAAAGACCAAAGTGAACAATGCAAGCGCAGACAAATGAATACAGTGAAATACTCCCCAAGGCAACAACGTGAATGATGAAGTATATAAGTGCAGATGCATAGTGCAGATGCACAGTGCAGCAGATATGAATGTTCATATTCATGTGCAACATGAAAACAACTCGATATGCAGACAAAGGTTGCAGTGAAGACTGCAGATACAAATGCTCAACCCAAAGAACAGGCTATGCAACATAAAGAAGATACAAAGCCATATGCAATGAAAACAGAGGCAATGCTCATGTCATACTAGATTCATAAGAACCAAACATGCGCCGATTTCAAATATTGTCGACAAAATGATAGTGCAGTTGCAAGTAACCTAATACAAGGGCAGCGACCTCGTACAATGATGACCAGGCAGCAAGCTTATATGCAGCATAACCAAACTCAAAGTCAAGTGATACCTGACCAAAAATGTGTACAGGTATGCAACAGACAAATACATATAGGCAGTTTTGACCAAAGACAAAGTATACAAAGTCAAGCAGCAAGTCAAGCAGCAAACTGCATGCGCATGGAATATGACCAAACTTTCATAAATAAGAGTGGTACCAACAATCAGAGAAAGGCAAAACAATGCCAAACAGTGAAACCCATTATCACGATATCAAGTGGAGCCACCGAACCGCAAACAAGAGGGGTGAAATTCAGAAAACATCAAATGCAGTTCGATGATATCAAATGGCCGAAAACATTAGTAAGTCATGTAATCGCATAAACAAAGTCAAATGGCCGAAGGATGGCCAAAGTCGAACAACCCAAAATTATCACAGCAAAATCATCAAGCCATCAGTCAAAAATCATTCAAATGAATGAATGTACCAGGTTAGACACTTATGCAAGTAGCGGCAGAGCTAAATGAACTTAAGTGAAACACTGCAACATGCGACGGTAAAAAATCAAGTGCACAACACTAAAAAATGAAGCCTCGAATATTAATTGCACTGTCTCAACAGTCAGAGTATCATCGACAAGTGAAACTACACGTATACATAAGCAATGCAAACTTCAGCTACAAGATGTCGAAGCATATCCGAGAGTGGTTGCAAGTTCGAACGAAGAAACGGTTGTTACCAGCAGTTACTAAAATAGTGTAATAAATTCAAATGAAGTCACAATCATGAATCAACCACAGTCAGAGACATGGCGACCAGAAAAAGGTCAAACAGTACTGAGCCGAAGTCACAAAGGAACATCAAGTAAAAATCAAGCAAGTCAAATTTCAAGCCAGAAATTCACAAAACAAAATCAATACTTATTCACTCCATCTCAAAATCAAGTCGAAGCCGTAGGCAACGAAAACAAACTCGATGCCTTGGCAATCGAATTAAAAATGTCAGAGAAACAAAATACCAAGGTACAAGCTTTAACAAAGTCAAGCGACGAATTCGAACAATTTTATACAAACGAAAATCACAGAATTCGGACCCTACAAACGCAGGCTTGAACTAGATGTGAGTAAATAAAATTACTCACCTTTGGATGCAATCGAAGGAGCCGAAGGCTAGAAATCAAAATAGCTTCGTAAGACCAAATGCAAACAAATCCCTGAAGCATCCAAGAGACGAGCAAATTACAAGAAGCCCTAATTTTTGATCGAACGAAGAAAAAGGACGAGCCGCCATTATTATTTTCGTTCACATGCTTAGGTTAGGGTTTGGAATCAATGAAAAGGGGAGCAGGTCTTGGATATATCACGGCATCAAAACAATTGAAGACGTGGGCTAAAATAATTTTTTAAAACCCACAAACCCTTTAACAACTTTTATAAAAGAATTTCAACCTGATTTTAAAAATTCCAAACTACAATTAGCAAACAATATTAATCATTTAATGACGATAATAAAATAATTGTGAAATCCCGGGTTGTTACATTTGGTAAATTAAATTGATTGTTGTGATATTGGAGATGATTTTAGATTTAATGGTGAAATTCTGTGTATATGTTGGATCATCAAAATGCAAAGGATATGCTGTCCGAATGCATTTTGATTTATGTAATTTACTTATATATTGTGTGCGCATTGTATAGATGACAAGAATTTGATGTAATTCGACTCAGGCCATACGATAAAATTTATATAATGATAGGTTGATATTTCTAGAGAACTTTGCTCCACGATTTATATTTGGACATTCTATTGATTTTCTTGTTTTAAAAGGTTTTTGAAAGCTTTGGAAAATTATTTATGGAGTTTTAAAATTAGATCGAATTATATTTACAAATAAATAGAAGTGGTTGGAAAATAAAATGTTTTAATAGAAATTATTGTGGATATAAAATTTCTTTTGAAAATAAAAATGGATAATTTTTAATAGTATTGGAACTATGGAATTTTTATAAGTATAAATGGAAGATTTTAAGAATATTTCTGAAAGGGGATTTTTTCTGTATAGCATATACTTAATAAAAAGGACTCAAGAATATTTTCAAAAGGGGATTTTGAGTATATAAGCCTATTTTGAAGATAAACCAATTATTAAACATTTTGAAATTGTTTCAAGAGTATTAAAATATAAATCCCTTCTCAAATGTATATGAGTTTGATTTCAAATTAGTTTATGTTGATGTTTATGTGAAATTCTATAGGATGAGAAATTTTAGTAAGTGGTTTGGCAATACCAAGCAAAAGGAGACATTTGGTATTAATTTTTGATTAAACTCTTGACTCCTCATATGGAATGTTTAATTTACGTTGTATTTTAATTCTGTATAATGAGGATGTGGAATAAACGGATTAGTAATGCCAAGTAATATGTGACACTTGGTAATTTTTTTCCAATTATTCAATTGACTCATATTATAGAAAAATTATTGATTTGACGAGTGTAATTTACTAGCTTATAGTAAATGTTCGAGGAATACCGAGTGGTATGGGTCACTCAAGTAATACTTGTTCGGTCACTATTGGTGAGTAGACATTGCTTATATTTTAGAAATTGGTTAGGAATTTGTGATATCGTCTAGAGGCGACTCCTTAGAGCTTAATAATCGAGAGTTTTATTACTCTCCAAGAGCTATAAGTTGGAGTTATGCTAGAATTTACACATTTTTCCTCTTAGGACTACCTAACCGAGTTATATTAATATTTACTCTTAGTGCTAGTAGTCGAAGAATTACTATGTTGTAATGTCCCATTTGGATGTATGAAATCGGGAGTACTTATTATTACTCTCATTAGGACCCAGCAAGTCGAGAGTATTCATTGCACCCTCTAAGGAAAACTAGTCGAATACCATTATCTAACCTTATGGCTAGTAGTCGAGGATTTGTTATGTTGAGATGCTTTCTTCATCACTCGTATTTTCAAGAGCAATTGTTGTTACTCTCATCAATACTTATCTAGTCGAGAGTATCGACTATCAATCTCATTAGGACTTATTGAGTTGAGATTATTCATTTTGAATCTAATCATAGGGTTCATGCCACTATGGAGAGCATGTGAATAAGACCCACCAGTTCGGCTAGTTATCTATCCTACCAGTCCTGATTATGGGATCGTACCCTGATTAGAGCCATTGTCAAGATGTCACTTTAGCACCAACAATCCATTACCAAGGGTAAGTAGGAATCATGACCCGTGCTTAATGTAATTTGACAGAATGTTTATGACATACAAATATATATTAGAGATGCGATTCTAGGAGTAAATAAGGGATAATAGGAAACCGGTTGTGGTCGTTAGCGTTTCCTAGAGTAGTGCTACGGTATGTCTCCCATCTGGATGACTCAGGCAGATCCACTATTTATGAGATATTTGAAGTTAACTCTCCACTAAAGACGAGATTATATGATATCAAAGACTGATGCGTGCTCGTCTATCATTTAAGATATCCTAACTAGAGATAACTTCATTTTTTCTATCCATAACATTGGAGACTTATTATGTGCTTTTCTGTCATTCTCTCATAAGAGCCTATGGCTATGATATCTTTTTGTATGATTTTTGGTTTCTATCTCCTAGGACCATTTAGTTGAGAATTTTGCCCCTCTAAGGACTGTGGGTCGAGATAAATGGTTTTGTACATTGAGTATTTGATTGACTTTGATGTTTATTGAGTTTGTGTTTCTTAATATTTTTGAGGGACTAACGACCGAAAGTTATCATTTCTACTAGTACCATGGGTTAAGATAATTATTTAGATATTGCTTTCGATATTTTATGGAAGTTGTGTTTTATTTGGGTTTGTGTTTATGGCTATCTCTAAGGACTAATAGTTAGAAGTCTTTACTTCAATCAGTACTGTCAATCGTGATAGTATTCTTGGATATTGATTTCTGTATTTTGTTTGAATTCCGTTTTATTTGGGTTCCATATTTCATGATATCTTATACGTTTTAACAATTGAAAGTTATTACTTCCATTATGGATGCAAGTAGAGATCTGTAAGCCTTATTGTTAATGTTTTAATTATTTATTTAGGATTATGCTTTTCTTGATTAAGGCTTGACTGTCGAAAGTCTTCATTTCTATTAGAACTGTAAGTCGAGATAGAAATTTTGGTTATTGACTCTTGTATTTGGTATGATTCTTGATTCATTCCTTTATTTGTGATTTTTGTGGACATGTCGTTTACTTATCCATATTATTTTTGATATTTCGATGAGTTTGACTACTATCACCAAATTTATGATGTCATGATTCTTAATTGCTTATATGTATTCCACGGTTGGTACTTGAGATGTGTGGCATGGTATACTTTATTATGAGGCTATGTTAGATATTATGTTAGGCCATGTTCATGCTATGCTTATCATTTACCATAGTTACTGTTATGTACTCACCTTGGATTTAGATATTCTAACTGTATATTATTTAAATAATACTTGGGTCTGTCCGAACTCTTTAGGTATAGGTTTCATTAGCTACTTTGGATATTGGGCTTCAGAGGAGGTAGTATATATATTATATTGTGTTTTGAGGAGATTACTATATATATTCCTTTGGATGTCTCCTTGTATTTGTTTTTGATGATATGACCATGACTAAACTTGACTTGGTATATATTATCGATGTAAGTTAGGAACTCCATTTTTATAGACTCGCCTTGTTGTATATGTATATATTATGATGTATTATATTCTTTATGTTTTCACGATCTATGACTCTATGTTCATTTATATACAAATATGTGTTATATAATGTTCTATTCTGATAAAACTACGTATTTATTGCTTTATGACGGTATTGGATACATACATTATTGATATATTTTGTGGTAAGAATATATATTGGCCTTAATTCAAGGTAATATTCATATATGGTTACTCGTAACAAGCCTCATTCTTCGAATTACCTACTCTTTGGTAGTATGGGTATAAAGGTGGGGAGTTACGTGTGTTATGAATCTAGTATAAAGTGAAAAAATATATTAATTTTCAACATATCAAACATACATGAATACATGAACATCCTCAATCATCAATGCACAAAAAATGCATGATAAATAATTAAATCAATACAGGATCGAAATATTTTCATCTATTATAATATGACCCAATCCCCTCTCATTATCACTGTCATCACTACTATCATCGTTGATGTCATCGAAGTCATGTGAGTTAGGTGGTGGACATTACTACTGCAACTCTTGATGATAAGCCTAATAAGCCTATATTTGAGCCTTATACTGCTCTACTTGAGTTTGATACTAAGTCTGCTATTGTTGAAGTCAGGCTGATAAGTCTAACAAAACTATGAGTGTAACCAAGTGTCATGTGCTCAAATTCAACAATCACTCATCTATCCCAGTCTAAGTACTAAGCATACCATGATGAAAAAAATAATATTATACGTATGCTATAGGAAATGATAGTCAATTATATGAAAATTGCATAATCATATGCTCCTTATACGAAGGATATAAACCAACAGAAGGCATACCGTCAGTGAACACATCTATTGGATATTAGAGTAGATACTCAATGGCTACACCTTGTAAATTATAAGTTCAGAAAGCATGCTAAGGAGGAACAGACAAAGGAAGCTATGTGTACTATGAGGACGAAAGCTCAAAAGTTGTTGCTCGAATATGAACTATACCGGAGAACATATAAGGACCAATATGATCAAAGTACAAATCATCTATATAATTAGGTAACGAGTAAGCATGTGCATGTGAGGCTACTTGAGTCTAGTAGGCACTAAAGTCTTCAGATATGGTAAAAGGCTCTTCATCTACCCATTCTGTGACCCTCCTAACAGCTATATAAGCAGTGTCAATGACCCAGAATTTTGAACACTTCGCATTTAAATATTTGAATATTTGATTAAATGTTATTAAAATGATTTAATAACCTTATTAACCCCTTCTAAATCATAAGTAATGATGGTAAACTTATTTTTGGAAATTGCTTACAAAAATAAATACTTCGAAGGAAAATCGATAATCAGACCGAAAATGACTTATCAATAAACAGATTTTTATTGAATATAAGTTGTTCAAACTTTTGTACACTTTTTAGTGATCAAATGAACACATTAGGAACTAGCAAACTTTGAATCGTAAAGAATTATGATGTTGTAGAAGTTCCTAATGGATAAGAGATATTAACATGTTAAGGGTATTTAAGTATTTTGTTAAAAGTAAAGTGATGTAATGGAGAAGTGATGGGCATGTATGGAGGTAAGGCTTCCATGGCATAGAAGGTAAGAACAAGCTTAGGAAACCCCTTATAAAGTCTATATAATGAGGGACATACCCTTGTTAAATAATCATAAATTCAAAAAGCAAAACCAAGTGTTTCCATGTCTTCTTCTTCTCTTGTATTCTAAAGAAATTTTTTTCAAATCAACCCCAAATCCACTCAAAGCTTGCCACACGCCTTAAGATAATATTAGAAAACTTCCACCATGTTATATTTGGAGGAATCAAAGCCATGCTCCACCTATTTGGAATGGCCGTGAGCAATAAAGCTGGAAATAGCCTTGGAAAAGCAAGTTTAAGCAAAGGAAAGAGGAAGGAAGGTGGTTCCAAGGTAATGGTAGGAAGTATTATTGAGTTTGGTTGTGCGTGAGTTATTTTGCTTGGATTGAGTGACTTATCTCACTATCTTATGTTTTTATATTGTGTTTGAAATATAAAGTTAAATTGATATTAACTAATTAAAGTTATAAACTTTGGACCCCTCTTGCTTTTGAAAGCAAATGATAACTTTACACTGTATAAAATCACTTCTATTACCTCTCAGGCATGTGTTGTGGCCTTAACTTGATGTTTAAATGGTTGTTTATACTATATGTTGCATTGAAGTATGTTTGAAGGTGTTTGAAGTGAGAATAGTCTCTATAAGTGCACTTTGATATCCCTTAACTTTAACATGTGCAAATTGGATATATTTAAATGTTAATCTTCATTTTAGCAAAGCGGATTTCAACCGGAAGTTAGAATGTTGAAACAAAGAAGAAATGACTTTAAATCTGAAAAAAGTGCACTCAAATGAGCTATGGAAATGGCTCAGGAAAATTTCAGCAAGAAATATGCTAAGGGGAGAAGTTGTTACCGGGTTATCCGTATAACTTGTTTTAATCTAGAGAAAGAACAACTAGTAAAATGATTAAAGTGGACGTAGACTGGAGATTACGTCTAACAACTATAAAAATTCTTGTGTATCCTTTAATTTTTCTAATTTTTTCATTTACTTTTATTAGAACTAGTGTTTTCATTTGATTTCTAGGTATTGATCCATTTGTTAGATTAACATTTTGGTGCTTTCATTGAGAACAAGAGCTAGGTTTGAAGACTTGAAGCTTGAATTTAAGATTTAGGGAAGATGAAGAAATCAAATACTAGATCTAAAACCGGAGCAAATCAACCAGAGCCTAAGGGAAGTCAGGAGGTGCCCTTAAATTCTCATCAATTCATCTATGTGACCAAAGAAGAGATGGAGAGAATGATGAAGGAGATGCAGGATGGAGTGATAACTAGGTAATAGGAAATGCTTGAAGGATTCTTTCAAAGGATTGGACAATAAGGAATAGCTAGAGCTACAGGAATTCAAAATAAAGGACAAGGACCAATGTAGAAGCATCTAGAGTAGGAGCAGAGCAAATTGGAACAATGACCCTACAAACAGAACAACTCAGTACCGACCTAAATCAACTCGGTACCAAGAGAATTGCACTAGGGAGCAATGTTGGTGTGACTACAGAGATGCTGAGAATGGATAATGTTGGAGCTAGAAATACAAATCAGAATGTGAATGCACAACAATCATGAAGGAGTATATTCCATAACCTCCTCGTGGGAACGGAGGATGGAATGAAACTAGAGTAACAGTTCAGAATGCTAACATACAACCATAGGAGTATGTGACAAAATATATTCTAGAAGTCCCATACAGGAGCATAGGGCAGAATATTTCTTTTGGAAAAAGACCATCATTGGATGGTGAAAACTGAATTATTGAATTGATAAGGAGAATAGTTAAAGGTGGACCCTCAGATCAAAGCTTGGAGGATGTGGATAGGAATCAATTCATTTCAAATATCCAGAATGCGAGAAATCCTCCTGATTTCATGCTTTCGATGTTATAAATGTACGATAGAAAGTCAGATCCAACAATTTATCTAGTAAGATACCTCAAAAATATGGTGGTGTTAGGTGCATCTGAAGAAGCAATGGGCAGTGTTTCTATTGTACTTAACAGGCTTGGCGATGATGTGATTTAGGCAGCCGAAGAATGGATACATTAGCACGTGGACCAATTTGGTGAGTAAGTTCTTGAGATAGTTCGGAGATCACATCTCACGACCAAAGAATGTGATGATGTTGTCAAGCGTGAAATAGAGGTCTAGAGAGACCTTGAAAAGCTATTTGACAAGATTCAATGTGGCAGCAACTGCAGCTGCAGTCAATAAGCCGGACCCATCAACAAACTTAATGGCGGCAATGTCTGGAGTCGTGAACAAGGCCAACTCAAAGTTGCATTAAAAATGGATCCATTGATGGATCTAGCGTAATTCTACCATAAAGATAAAAGATATTTGAGTTAAAAAGACTCCGAAGCTGAGGACGAGGATGTTAAAATTAACACCATGGACGATAGAAGACTGTTCGGAGCGGGGAACGGAAAAGACAAAGGAAAAAGGAAAACTTACGACAACTTCAGGGAACTAAAATGACAAAGAAGCAAGCCTAAATTCTCTTCCTACACTAACTTGGTTGAAATTCCAAAGAGGATATATCTGGACACTAGGGGACAAATCCTCTACTGAAAGCCAGCTAGGAGAGAATTTACCGATCATGAGAAAAGATCAAGAAAGTTTTGCATCTTCTCTGAATTGGATGGACATGAAACAAATAAGTATCGACACCTTCATGATCTGATAGAAGAATTGGTTTGGAGCAACCAGTTGCAATAATACTTAAGGAACCGAACTACAATGGTGCTCCCAAAGCAACCCTCATCAACGATGAACGCATCAAGGAACAACCAGGGATCTGGTCTAAGACTCGAAATCCCATGATTGGGATGAACGAGAGTCAAATTTGATTTTTGCGCTTTGCTTTTTTGTTTCTTTTCTTGCATTTTACTTTTTGTATCAAGCAATGAAGGCAATAATAATATCATGCCACTTACACGTGTATGAGAACCTGAACGGTCCTTAGGCACACTCTGAGTTGAATACTTGAGATGACCATTTAGGATGATAATAATCTTGGACCGCTTACATATGTACGGAACCTAGGTTGGTCAGTATGCATGCTTTGAATCGGATGTCTAGGATGGATAATTAGGATTTCTGTTTGTTTACTTTAATTTGAATATTTGACTGCTGAAAAATCCACATTAAATTTAATGGATGATATTGATCGCTTTAAGTACTGTTCGGAGAGATAGGACCATAGTGTAGGGTGCAAGTTTGCTCGTCGGAGAGCGAGCAGATAGGCTTGTACGATATTGATCACTTTAAGTCCTATCCGGATAGACGAAATCAGAGTGTAGTGTGCAAGCTCCCTTATTGGAGAGCGAGTGGATGAGCTTGTATGGAAAGCAAGTCCTGTAACGACCCGCCTTTCATTTCACAGAAAGATGCATCATTAAGAAGAAAGAAAGGGATAGAAAGAGAAAAGATGGAAAAGAAAGAACCGACAACATCAGAATCTCACAGCGGAACGAATAAATTATATTAATCAAATAAAATAATACATAGTATCATATACATCAGAGTTATAGAGATAATACAAACAAACTAGACAGTTATACACACCTGTCTAGTTATTGCAACTCAAGTACAACATAGATACAGATACAACTCTAACACAGTAGAACACTATACATATATCTACACGCTGAAGTCACCTGCTCCATATCTCCTCCAGAACTCGTCAAAGCAAACCTGAATCCCTCGACTACTCATACATAATATGAGTATCTAAGAGTTTAATAAAACAGAAAATAAACACTTGGGTCAGACATGGGTCTGGTGTGAGTAAACGGGTTAAAGTTGCTTAACTTTCAAAATCCTTTGAAACAAAGGTATCACATAAGACTTCCTACAAATAAACATCGGTAAGTTTTTACCTTATGCTAACCAAAACATTTGATAGGAAATCCAGTGATATTATAATAGGGTCTAGGGTTTTCAAGTAAATAGAAAATAGCTGAAATTGTTACATTTATTAAATTCCAGCTACTTGCCACAAAAGTGGGTAGTACAATCAAAACCGTAAAAGGGACGTAGGAAGAATAGGTTTCCATCAATGGCAGGGCTACTGGGGTACCGCCCGTCACAGTATATGGCCTAGATCACCGTACCGAGGATCCACCCTAAATCCCTTGCAACACAAGGCCGGAAACATCTCTTACTGGGCAGTCCCGAACAAGACAACCCCGGAAGTTGTCATGATCAACCGCCCACACAGCCGAAATAAAAGGGACCTCTAGACAGGGGTAAATCTCGTCCTACTTGGGTGCTACCCACTTAGCCTTGTTGTACCTCCCCTGTTTTAGCCATCCTCGGTTGATGAGACTTGAGGCTACGATTACCTTTATAGAACACATCTATCTTAGAATGCTCATCGTCCACCTGACGATGTTCTGAAAGCATTCAATCCATACAAGTTCGTTCTGGGTTCGAACGAAACCGAAGGCACTATCTCGCTACACTTATTTTGGAATCACCCTTAGAGTTAACGACAATATCCCTTGCACTCTGAATCTTCATCTCGAACCTGAAAGAATTACCCCCGTTAAACTCGTATTGGAATCACCCTCAGAGTATTAACGACGAATAATCCTTACACCTCGAGTCTTCACTCTTTCACTTGAGATTCATGACCTAACGTTTAATTTGGATCGATGTGGTTTTCGGAATTCCAAATTTGGTAACCCGATCCCGGTCTCATCGAATCCAAATGCCATCTTAATGTCTAAGTGATTTAAGTTTAACAATTTAATTCAATTTAAAACATTGAATTCGCACAGCATCATTCACAGGTAAATATCACACATTTATCACTGATATATCAAATATCATATCACAGAATATCACAACATATCATCCTATAGATATCAACCAATCCAGATATTCCACAAACAATCATCCACAAAGAGGAATCATTAACCCTTTTATAATTAATTTAATCAACTTAAATTAAATTAATTACTTGAGAATTAAACAACTAATCCTGCTTAAACAATCATTAGTTAATTACAATTAATTAACCAATCACTCTTTAATCACCATTATAATCCAATTAATTAATCTTCAACTACAGATTAATTATCCTTTAATCATATTCTTAATTAATCACCCTAGATTAATTATTCTTTGATTACACTAAGTAATTAACCATTACATTAGTTACACAATTCAATTAATCATTAATCATTAGATTATCTTAATTAATTTTTAATTAATTAATTAACTATTACATTAATCTTTAATTAATTACATTAATTAATTATACTTTAATCACTTCATTGATTAGTTATCCTTTTAATTAATCACATTTATTAATCAATTAAACAATTAATTATTCATTGATTACATTAATTAATAACCCTCTAATTACTTTATTAATCAATTGTTCTCATAATTACATTTAATAATTAATTATAAACTTAATTACATTTACTAATCAAAGCTGATTAATCACAATCAGTAATTACCTTCCCTTAATTACTTTACCAATTAAACCAAATCCTTGATTAATTACATTAATTAATCCTTTAGGTGCACTGAGTAATTATCGTTTAATTACTGTTCCTAAGTAATTATACTTTAATTACTATCCATCAAGTAATTTCCTTAATTAATTACATCTAGTAATTATTTATTAATTGTTCTACTAAGTAATTACACCTCTTTAATTACATTAAGTAAGTATACTTAATCCCATCATTAAGTAATTTTTTTAATTAATTAAACTTAATTAATTAAATAAACTTAATTAATTAATTAAACTTAATTAATTAAAATTAACCACAATAACTTAATTAATTACACTGACTAATTAATTTCTTTAATTACTTCATTAAGTAATTATCATTAATAATTCTTCTTAATCATTAAGTAATTAACTTCTTAATTACTTATTACTTAATTATTTCTTAATTAATTACCCTGATTAATTAATTTTTAATTAAGTAATTAATTACACTTAATTAATTACACTATCTAATTTACCTTAATTTAATTACTTATATTAATAATTTTAGTTAATTAAGTAATTATATTTTAATTACCTTTATAAATAAAACTTGATTAAATTAAGATAAACCATACATTATATTAACCCTTATCAATCATTTTAAAATTAAAATTTTAAATTCAAAAGCTTGTATTTGGTTTACACAAAATCATCATCTTTTAATTTATCTAAGTTAAATACCTTACTTTAATCACTTTTAAATTACTGCAATAACATTTTTATTTGAAAATATTTAGAGATCTATTATATAAGTTAACTAAGCAATATTTATAACCAACTATTTTTAAACAAAATTTAAATTTTGAAAATCCAAATTTTAAAACTAAAATATTTTTTAAGTCAAACATTCATTCATTATAAAACTAACTAAACAATTTGTTCAAAATTCAACTTGCCTTCAAATTTTGAAAATTAATTTATATATTACAAAATCCGGACAGTACTAAAACTTTGAAAACAAACTATTTTTAAAGCAAAAATTGACTTTAAAATTTTATACTCTTAAAAACTTTATCCTATTTAAATGCCAAGTTTTAATTTAAACATTTCAAACATCTTTAAACTGTTTAAAACATTGTTTTAAAAATTTAGTTTGCTTTAAATTTCAGAAATTCATTTTACAGTTTGGAAACTGACAGGATTTAACAGGATTCAAATCCAAGAACCAAACTATACATGAGACAATCACACGCGACCAACCTTCTTAATGACTTCGAGTCACACACGAGGAAAGCACGAAGAAAAACCCAGTCCAACTTCTTCTTCCACGAACCAAAATTCCAGATGCACCAGATGTCGCCGTGCACATGCACGCTGATCCTGGTCGACGGCGATCATCATCGCGACATTCCACAAGTCATCCCATACTTGTCGACACCTGCGACCGCTTAGATTGACTCAATCACCATTGATCCGAAAAAGAGCTTCATCACTTCAACAGATAACAAAACTCGATCGACGAAACCTCCTATTGACGGCGAACCCCATCACCTGAAGACCTGCCACCTCGTCCACAAACGCGCCTCGAACCACATAAACTCTTCCCCCATAAGCGATTCATTCCGATTCGAAATCGATGCCGCGATCACCCCAGTTCCAATGCAGTCACACATAGAACATCGAACTCTACTCTGCCATACTCTGATCGCCACGGCCATCAGTAAAGATTTCCACTATTTTTCTCGTATTCCCAAACACCACGTCCACCTTCCTGCCGAACCTCGACCTCCCCTTCGACGCTGATCAACAGTAATAGACCCAAAACCTAAATTCGAGAAATCCTGAATTTCTCTTTGAATACTAAATTAAAAATTCCCAAATTCATACTAAAATTCATGATTTTGTATTTCAATTCAGGTTATATGATCAGAAACTTAAATTATTGAGATTGATTTTCATTGAATATTGAGATCATTACTGTTATTTTGCTTTCCAGGCTAATTTCTAAATATAAAAATTTTGAAACAAAATTTTAAATTATCAATACACTACTATGGTCATTTTTCATTTTCAAATCTTGGTCTAAATTTAACGGTATGTGAAGATAAGAATTTTTCTAATAAAATCTGGAACATAAACCAAGCACAGAGCTTATAATTGCATATCTACAGACATTCACACTACTATATATATATATATATATATATATATATATGCATTCAACTTCAAATCAAACATGCAAACATTTATCATGTTTACTATTACATTGGTTTACATTCATTTCACAGAACAATCATATGAAGGATTTAAAACTGTTTTTAAAAGGTGTTTACTCACCAGAACTAGAAGAACAGAGGACGGCTTTGCTAAATTTGTTTTCCACGAACTTTGAAATTGATTTGCATCTTCAAATATGTTGTTTGATTTTTGAAAACTTGATGATGATCACAACTTTAAAGTTTTTTTGATTATCTTTTGAAAGCTTGCTATTGAATTTGCTATTAAATATCTTGTAGTAGATTCTTCATATAGTATTGCATGTTCTTCAGATTAAATACTTTAGACCCGAAGTTGTAAATGGCTTCAGATTTTTGATTACAGTTTGAATGATCTTTGGTTTTTGTTTCTAAAGTAGAAAACTAAAGAAATTTGATCTGATATCTTGCATATATTCATGTATTTACAAATGTCCAAACTTGAATTATTATGTATACAAGTGTATTGTCATTAATTCCTAAGTTTCCAAGTGTTTTAGATTTGATTATTAAATTAATTTCTTATTATTACAAATGATTTAAACCTTAATTAAATATTAACCTAGATACTTATATTTTATATAACTATGAATTTATGTTTTATTTATTTATATTTTAAAATCCATTTTCTAAGGATAAGTTTAAAAGAAAGAAAATAAACATTTATTTAAATTTTATTTTAAAAGTTTAACTTAAGTTATTATATCTAACATTGATATTATATATAAAAACTAAATTTATTTTCAAAACCAATTTAAAAGAAAACAAATTAAACTTTTATAATAATATACTATTTTTAAGCTATTATACTTTTAACAAAAATAAATTTTTCTTTAAGTGTTTTGTAAATATAATATTAATTTTAAATAGCTTTTGAAAAGCATTTTATTAAATCAAATCAAAAATCTTCTAAATCACCATATATTCATACATATATTATAAATTTTGAAAACACGTTTCCTACTTAAGTTTAATCTAATACTTTTCTATTTACAATATATATATATATATATGTATAATATATACATTATAAATAGAACATTTTAAATATTAAATCTAGAAATTATTTGAATTTTAGAACAGAACTTCAAATCACAATATATAAACATATATATTATAATTTGAAAACATTTTATCAAATTTAAATTAAAACCAATTTCCTTTTTACAATGTATACATATATACATTACAAATAGAATATTTTTATTAACTTAGAAAGATAAATTTTTATCAATTAAAATAATATCTTCACTTTGAAAAGTATGAAATTGCAAATTAAATTATTATTATTATTATTAAGTTTCGAAAAAAATCATTTGTTAAATTAGATTAATTATTAGTTTTGAAAATATAACATTTGGTTAAATTAGATTATTAAATCAATATTACACATTTTAAAATAATTAAAAATGGAAATTATTAAATAAGCATTGCCTAAAATTCCGGGACATCACATTCCTCCCCCCTTAAAAGAATTTCGTCCCCGAAATTAAAAGCAAAGATAATTTAATAATCCCATACATATTTTAATTCTAAAATAGCAACATATTCTATCAACCATATACTAGAAACCATAACGTCAAATTCAAACAAATAATTCTAACTATCCAGACAAAATTTCCTTGAGTTTCCCAGGTACAAACACCGGGATACTCGCTCTACGGAATCTAAACCAGCTGCACTACTCTGATCTAGAACTCCTATATCTAGATCTACAATCTAAATAGGATAACGGACCATAGACAAGTCTGGTTCAACTTCTAAATGTCCATGATCTGCTGGTTCTGAAACCAGTGATAGGTCAAACACATACTCCCTCGGAGATACGTGAAATACCTTACGAATCCCAGCCATCCGAACTGGCACTTCAGTCCTTTAGATCAAACGCTTATCCTTAAGAGAATTCAGAAAGATTCCAACACACTTCTGAGCTAGCTTCCCGTCTTATCCAATCTCATCGCTCTTATAATCGGAGAAAACTTATCCAAAAATGAAACCTCCGACTTTGAATTCTGAATCTCTTCGTCTCTTGACCACAACCTCCGCCGATCCTGGGCTACCCTCAACCTTCTTGATCAACCAAACTTCACAGATGCTTCTCAAATCAAAACTGGATCAAGAATAAGATGATCTCCTGATTCTACTTAACAAAATGGTTCTCCCAAGATCCATCGAAATCCAAAACACTAATCTACTTTACAAGCATCAAAAGACTTCAAACTTGCTTCTCCTATCTGGAAATCAGAACAGGTGCTCTCGACAACCAAGCCTTCAGATCCCAAAATAACTTCCTGAAGAAATCCTTAAATCCAAGAAAAACACAAATCTTTCGATGAATCCGGGGTTGCTTCTATTCTGGAATAGCTGCCACCATGCCTACGCTGCACAACTTTGATCTGATTTGGTCACAATCTCCACAGTAGAAATCCTGTCAGAAAACTAGATCCAATCAATTATGATTGCTCACAAAATCCTCTCTCCTGGGGCCTTCTCTCTACTAGGCTAAACCACCGAAAAATCCAAGAACCAAATCGAAATAGAACTCCATCTCCCGATGCGGACACACTCCTTTGACTACCTCGAAGATATTCAGAAAGTCTCAAACCACTTCGATAGCTCCAATATTCTTCTTTAGATATGTCTCAAACCAAAGCAAATATTACTAAGAGAACTTTCAAACCATCGCAAGTCACTTTTGCGATAATACCCAGTTCAGATTCCAAAGAAACTATTCCCTCTTACATAACAGAACAACTTAAGCCCTTCAAAAGAAGAAACTGATGGTCCAACTCAACCACAAACATCTTACCCAGCTGAGGTTCCAGAAGAAGTGGACAAGCCTTCACCATTTTCCCGGCCTACTGACAGAAGAGTCTCAAAGACTTCTGAACCATCGAAGAAATGGACACACAACTGCTTACGAACTCCACCTCTAGGATACTGCTGAGCCAGGAGATCTTCCTGACAGCACACTCAACACCTCTGAGCTGCCACTGCTGCCAAAGACTTCCTATCCAAAAGCCCCTTGAATCCCAACTCTATATCAACCAACTCCACAAAAAGAGTCTTCAAGATGAGCAGAAACCTCTCAAGAAACTCGGGCTTCAAATCAAGCATAAACACCTAGCTGAACTGAGTCTCCCACTCCAATATAGATAAGACTCCTTCCTATGGTTGCCAAAATACCATTACTTGCTTCAGCACTTCCTACTGATCCAAATTCTAGAAAATCCGCTCGCACGAGCGCAATCCAAACTTGTACTCCAAAGATAAACTCCGAACCTTTAAAAGTTTCCTTCAAAGATCGATGAAATCCATACAACAAGCTGCCAAACTTACTCAAGATGCCCAAAACTGTCCTGGCAGATACTCTCCTAATCTATACTCGGACTTCTTCCATTGATAGTCGTGCTATACACACCACTATCTCTCCTACTTCTAGAACTTATGTTGGCAAACCCGAACAGATAATCCATAAAAATAGATAGGTGTATATATATATATATATATAAATACAAGTATGCTCTCTCAAGAAAGAATTTACTCCAAAGCCTAGGTATTCACTCAACCTAGCGCTCTGATACCACAATGTAACGACCCGCCTTTCATTTCACAGAAAGACGCATCATTAAGAAGAAAGAAAGGGATAGAAAGAGAAAAGATGGAAAAGAAAGAACCAACAACATCAGAATCTCACAGCGGAACGAATAAATTATATTAATCAAATAATATATTACATAGTATCATACACATCAGAGTTATAGAGCTAATACAAACAAACTAGACAGTTATACACGCCTGTCTAGTTATTACAACTCAAGTACAACACAAAGATACAGATACAACTCTAACACAACAGAACACTATACATATATCTGCACGCTGAAGCCACCTGCTCCATATCTCCTCCAGAACTCGTCAAAAGCAAACCTGAATCCCTCGACTACTCATACGTAATATGAGTACCCAAGAGTTTAATAAAACAGAAAATAAACACTTGGGTCAGACATGGGTCTGTGTGGGTAAACGAGTTAAAGTTGCTTAACTTTGAAAATCCTTTGAAACAAAGGTATGACATAAGACTTCCCATAAATAAACATGGGTAAGTTTTTACCTTACGCTAACCAAAATATTTGATAGGAAATCCAGTGATATTATAATAGGGTCTAGGGTTTTCAAGTAAATAGAAAATAGCTGAAATTGTTACATTTATTAAATTCCAGCTGCTAGCCACAAAAGTGGGTAATACAATCAAAACCGTAAAAGGGACGTAGGAAGAATGGGTTTCCATCAATGGCAGGGCTACTGCGGTACCGCCCGTCACAGTACTTGGCCTAGATCATCGTACCAAGGATCCACCCTAAATCCCCTGCAACATAAGGCCGGAACCATCCCTTACTGGACAATCCCGAACAAGACAACCCCGGCAGTTGTCATGATCAACCGCCCACACAGCCGAAATAAAAGGGACCTCTAGACAGGGGTAAATCCCGTCCTACTTGGGTGCTACCCACTTAGCCTTGCTGCACCTCCTCTGTTTTAGCCATTCCCAGTTGATGCGGCTTGGGCTACGATTACCTTTACATAACACATCTATCTTAGAATGCTCATCGTCCACCTGACGATGTTCTGAAAGCATTCAATCCAAACAAGTTTGTTCTGGGTTCGAACGAAACCGAAGGCACTATTTCGCTACACTCATTTTGGAATCACCCCTTAGAGTTAACGACAATAGCCCTTGCACTCTGAATCTTCATCTCGAACCTGAAAGAATTACCCCTGTTAAACTCGTATTGGAATCACCTTCAGAGTATTAACGACGAATAGTGCTTACACCTCGAGTCTTCACTCTTTCACTTGAGATTCATGACCTAACGTTTAATTTGGATTGATGTGGTTTTCGGAATTCTAAATTTGGTAACCCGATCCCGGTCTCATCGAATCCAAATGCCATCTTAATGTCCAAGTGATTTAAGTTTAACAATTTAATTCAATTTTAAACATTGAATTCACACAGCATCATTCACAGATAAATATCACACATTTATCACTGATATATCAAATATCATATCACAGAATATCACAACATATCATCCTACAGATATCAACCAATCCAGATATTCCACAAACAATCATCCACAAAGAGGAATCATTAACCCTTTTATAATTAATTTAATCAACTTAAATTAAATTAATTACTTGAGAATTAAACAACTAATCCTGCTTAAACAATCATTAGTTAATTACAATTAATTAACCAATCACTCTTTAATCACCATCATAATCCAATTAATTAATCTTCAATTACAGATTAATTATCCTTTAATCATATTCTTAATTAATCACCCTAGATTAATTATTCTTTAATTACACTAAGTAATTAGCCTTTACATTAATTACACAAATTAATTAATCATTAATCATTAGTTAATCTTAATTAATTTTTAATTAATTAATTAACTATTACATTAATCTTTAATTAATTACATTAATTAATTATACTTTAATCACTTCATTGATTAATTATCCTTTTAATTAATCGCATTTATTAATCAATTAAACAATTAATTATTCATTAATTACATTAATTAATGACCCTCTAATACTTTATTAATCAATTGTTCTCATAATTACATTTAATAATTAATTATAAACTTAATTACATTTACTAATCCAACCTGATTAATCACAATGCGTAATTACCTTCCCTTAATTACTTCACCAATTAAACCAACTCCTTGATTAATTACATTAATTAATCCTTTAAGTGCACTGAGTAATTATCACTTAATTACTTTTCCTAAGTAATTATACCTTAATTACTATCCATCAAGTAATTTCCTTAATTAATTACATTCAGTAATTATTTATTAATTATTCCACTAAGTAATTACACCTCTTTAATTACATTAAGTAATTATACTTAATCCCATCATTAAGTAATTCTTTTAATTAATTATACTTATTTAATTAATTAAAACTAACCACAATAACTTAATTAATTACACTGACTAATTAATTTCTTTAATTACTTCAAAAAGTAATTATCTTTAATAATTCTTCTTAATCATTAAGTAATTAACTTCTTAATTACCTATTACTTAATTATTTCTTAATTAATTAACCCAGATTAACTAATTTTTAATTAAGTAATTAATTACACTTAATTAATTACACTATCTAATTTACCTTAATTTAATTACTTACATTAATAATTTTAGTTAATTAAGTAATTATACTTTAATTCCTTTATAAATAAAACTTTATTAAATTAAGATAAACCATACATTACATTAGCTCTTATCAATCATTTTAAAATTAAAATTTTAAATTCAAAAGCTTGTATTTGGTTTACACAAAATCATCATCTTTTAATTCATCTAAGTTAAATACCTTACTTTAATCACTTTTAAATTACTGCAATAACATTTTTATTTGAAAACATTTAGAGATCTATTATATAAGTTAACTAAGCAATATTTATAACCAACTATTTTTAAACAAAGTTTAAATTTTGAAAATCCAAATTTTAAAACTAAAATTCTTTTTAAGTCAAAAATTCATTCATTATAAAACTAATTAAACACTTTGTCCAAAATTCAACTTGCCTTCAGATTTTGAAAATTCATTTATATAGTACAAAATCCAGACAGTACTAAAACTTTGAAAACAAACTATTTTTAAAGCAAAAATTGACTTTAAAATTCTATACTCTTAAAAACTTTAACCCGTTTAAATGCCAAGTTTTAATTTAAACATTTAAAACATCTTTAAACTATTTAAAACTTATTTTAAAATTTTAGTTTGCTTTAAATTTCAGAAATTCATTTTACAGTTTGGAAACTGACAGGATTTAACAGGATTCAAATCCTGGAACCAAACTATACATGAGACAATCACACGCGACCAACCTTCTTAATGACTTCGAGTCACACACGAGGAAAGCACGAAGAAAAATCCAGTCCAACTTCTTCTTCCACGAACCAAAATTCCAGATGCACAAGATGTCGTCGTGCATATGCACACTGATCCTGGTCGACAGCGATCATCATCGCGGCGTTCCACAAGTCATCCTTTACCTTGTCGACACCCGCGACCGCTTAGATTGACTCAATCACCATTGATTCGCAAAAGAGCTTCATCACTTCAACAGATAACAAAACTCGATCTACAAAACCTCCTGTTGACGGTGAACCCCATCACCAAAGACCTGCCGCCTCGTCCACAAACGCGCCTCGAACCATAGAATCTCTTCCCCCATAAGCGATTCGTTCCAATTCGAAATTGATGTCGCGATCACCCCAGTCCAATGCATTCACACACAGAACATCGAACCCTACTCTGCCATACTCTGATCGCCACGGCCGTCAGTAAAGATTTCCACTATTTTTCTCGTATTCCCAGACACCACGGCCACCTTCATGCCGAACCTCGACCTCTCCTTCGACGCTAATCAACAGCAATCGACCCAAAACCCAAATTCGAGAAATCCTTAATTTCTCTTTGAATACTAAATTAAAAATTCCCAAATTCATGTTAAAATTCATGATTTTGTATTTCAATTCAGGTTATATGATCAGAAACTTAAATTATTAAGATTGATTTTCATTGAACATTGAGATCATTACTATTATTTTGCTTTCCAGGCTAATTTCTAAATATAAAAATTTTGAAACAAAATTTTAAATTATCAATACACTACTATGGTCATTTTTCATTTTCAAATCTTGGTCTAAATTCAATGGTATGTGAAGATAAGAATTTTTCTAATAAAATCTGGAACATGAACCAAGCACAGAGCTTATAATTGCATATCTACAGACATTCACACTGCTACACACACACACACACACACACACACACATATATATATATATATGCATTCAACTTCAAATCAAACATGCAAACATTTATCATGTTTACTATAACATTCATTTCACAGAACATTCATATGAAGGATTTAAAACTGTTTTTAAAAGGTGTTTACTCACCAGAACTAGAATAACAGAGGCCGGCTTTGCTAAATTTGTTTTCCAGGAACTTTGAAATTGATTTGCATCTTAAAATCCGTTGTTTGATTTTTTGAAAATTTGATGATGATCAAAGCTTTAAAGTTTCTTTGATTATCTTTTGATAGCTTGCTGTTGAATTTGCTGCTAAATATCTTGTAGCAGATTCTTCATATAGTATTGCATGTTCTTCAGATTAAATACTTTGGATCCGAAGTTGTAAATGGCTTCAGATTTTTTATTACAGTCTGAATGATCTTTGGTTTTTTTTTCTAAAGTAGAAAACTAAAGAAATTTGATCTGAAAATAAAAAGAGTAACAGGATTTTTCTCTTTCATTAATTATAAACTTAATTTGCTTTAAAACAATGTTTTGCCACTTGTATTACAAATATCTTGCATATATTCAGGTATTTACAAATGTCCAAACTTGAATTATTATGTATACAAGTGCATTGTCATTAATTCCTAAGTTGCCAAGTGTTTTAGATTTGATTATTAAATTAATTTCTTATTATTACAAACGATTTAAACCTTAATTACATATTAACCTAGATACTTATATTTTATATAACTATGAAATGTATTTATTTCTTTATGTTTTATTTATTTATATTTTAAAATCCATTTTCTAAGGATAAATTTAAAAGAAAGAAAATAAACTTTTATTTAAATTTTATTTTAAAAGTTTAACATAAGTTATTATATCTAACATTGATATTATATATAAAAACTAAATTTATTTTCAAAACCAATTTAAAAGAAAACAAATTAAACTTTTATAATAATATACTATTTTTAAGCTATTATACTTTTAACAAAAATAAATTTTTCTTTAAGTGTTTTGTAAATATAAAATTAATTTTAAATAGCTTTTGAAAGGCATTTTATTAAATCAAATCAAAAATCTTCCAAATCACCATATATTCATACATATATTATAAATTTTGAAAAAACATTTCCTACTTAAGTTTAATCTAATACTTTTCTATTTATAATATATATTTATATATATAATATATACATTATAAATAGAACACTTTAAATATTAACTCTAGAAATTATTTGAATTTTAAAATAGAACTTCAAATCACAATATATAAACATATATATTATAATTTGAAAACATTTTATCAAATTTAAATTGAAACCAATTTCCTTTTTACAATGTATACATATATGCATTACAAATAGGATATTTTTATTAACTTAGAAAGATAAATTTTTATTAATTAAAATAATACCTTCACTTTGAAAAGAACAAAATTGCAAATTAAATTATTATTATTAAGTTTTGAAAAAAATCGTTTGTTAAATTAGATTAATTATTAGTTTTGAAAATATAACATTTGGTTAAATTAGATTATTAAATCAATATTATACATTTTAAAATAATTAAAAATGGAAATTATTAAATAAGTATTGCCCAAAATTCCGGGACATCACAAGTCCCCTCGCCAAAGAGTGAGTAGATGGATTTTCTTGGTTGTCGAGCTTCGTTACAGGAGAGCAAACGGACTTGGCAAGAATCTGAAGAGATTAAAACCTTAGATTGGGCAATAAACGATCCAAAGAAATCAAACCCTAGATTGGAGATCAATGGTCCGGAAAAATCAAGTCCTAGGGTGAATGCAAATTTGATAAATGATTTAAACATCTGACAATCGGAGAAAGAAAGATAAACCCTATGCAAACACAAGATGAGTTGGATATGTGGAATAATACTTTAGATAATTCACCAAGATTGAGATCAAAGAATACCCGAAGAGCTGAACTATAGGAGACTAATGTTTAAAACTTGTTCTTGAGCAAAGAACACCTTACATTTGGAAGGCCTACTTTAAGGAGCAAGTGTTAACCCGCTTTTTAGTAAAGTAGATTTCAACCGGAAGTTAGAACGTCAAAACGAATATGAAACGACTTGAAATTTGAAAGGTACACTTAAATAATCTAAAGAAATGACTTGGGAAAATTTTATCAAGAAATATGCTAAGGGGAAAAGTCAGCACCGAGTTATCCCTATAACTCAGCACTGAGTTATCCTGCTCTACATTCATCTGCTCCAAATTTACACAAGTGATCATCAACCTCTTTTATGTGCGCCTAAGTGATTTCGTAAAGTTTTGGATGACCTATCCTAAGAATTGTCAGAGTAAACAACGGAAATTGCAGATCAAACCAAGTGATGAAGGGACGATTACCAAAACTAGTAATCAATTAACGAAAATGCATGGGACACATTGAGATGAAGCTTGTAGTACAACGCAAAAGAAATGGTGAGTTTCCCATTAAAGAAATAACTCGGTACTGAGTTATAACTATAGCTCGTGGGACCTTGTGAATTTTCACACTATTTGGCTGACATTTGGACTTCACTTTAAGTGGGTCTCTGATCCATCATGCCTTGTTTTCTTTATAAATACAAGCCATAAAGCAACCAAAATGGAGTCGGGATTCTCTAACCATGGAGAACCTTTCCTCCATTGTAGTCATGTAGAAAATAACTATTTTTTGTTTTAAGACTTAGATTAGAAAATTCTTAGTGCTAGTGACCTACAAACAACCTAGAAACTCTATTGTAAATCTGAGATCTACTTGATTGTGGCCAGGTCTGAGATAATTAGTTTAAATTCAAAGAGAGAAGGACTAACAAAAAGATTAAAGTGGATGTAGATTGAAAATTATGTCGAACCACTATATAAATTTTTTGTCTCCTTTTATTTTTTCTGCCTTTTCCTTTAGTTTTAAAAGAACGGGTGCTTTCATTTGATTTCTAGGTATTGATTCATTTTTTGGGTTGACACTTAACTTGAGATGATTTGATTCGGTTATTCTCTACACATATATTAGTGCATTGGGTAGTAAAGAAATAATTTGAAACTTACAGAAATTGTGAACTAAAGTTGTGAAAGTTGAAGTAAAAATATGATTATAAATACACTTCATAAATATAACCTATTTTTGAGAATTTTTCTAAACAAAATAAAAGATATTCTTAGGGGTTTCTTTCCATTATTTTTAAGCACCCTAAGGGTAGTACTTACTACAAAAATTTCAACTCTTAAGTTATTTGTTAAAATGGTTAAAACTAGTTACAAAGATTGTGTTTTTCAATGTTGTTCTTTAACAAGGACATTGCAGCATTTATAAATGCTATAGTAAGTTGCTTATGGCTTTAAATGTTAAAAAATGATATTTAAATTTGGTATTTTTTCTCTAATCTTTTTAGAGATATTTTCTAACCTATTTTGAAGTATTTTAAAGTTAGTTTGAAGTTTAAATATATTTTTAATAATTATATATGTATTTTTTAAAGATAAGTATAAGTGAAATGGTTTTAGGTTTATATTGACAATGTTAAGTAACATTACTCTTAAATCTTTTTGAATAGGAAAGTACTTAGATCCTTAAAATGGATATTTTGAAGGAAACTATAAGTAAGGAACCATTTGGAAAAAGATAGAAAAAGCAAAGGTTTAAAGTGAGAAATCTTGTTAATGACTTGTGGATGTCAACCAAAAAAAGGATCAATACCCTGGATCAAGTGTGAAAGCACCAGTGCAAATAATCAGCAGCAGACAATCAACGGCACAAATCTTAAATAAACAACAAATAAAAAGCAGAAGTAAGAAAAGAAGCACATAATTTTATAGTGGTTCGGCTGACTCTGGCCTACGTCCACTTTAATCAATCATTATTATGATTATACTAGTTGAATCTCTCTAGAAATCAACTAGTTAGTCCTTAGATCTAAGTTACAATGAGTTAGGATAAATCACAAGTACAAGGGTGACTGGAGAATCACAGAAACTCCCTTGATTACTGTCGTGAGTGAGAAAAAAGTTGAAGAAGTAAAGGAATTCCAATAGAGTAATGACGACTCTCTCTCCGGAAGAGATCCATCTCTAGTTGCAGGTAGATGAATATATATGAGGGAATTCAGTGAGTGTTGGGCAAGAAGTCCAAGTGTAGAAGAGTCCGGTTATTATGCCAAGTCATCACCGAAAATCTTAAACCAATCTAAGTCATTTCTATGGATCTCTAGCTATCCATGGGTGATGGATCGCTAGCTATTCGTAGGGGATTGATCGCTAGCGATCCATCAAATCAACTCCAAATGCTCTCATTTTTTTTCAAGTCCTTTTCTATGTTTTCTAAATGTTCTTCCAAAATTTCAAGTCAGTCCAATTTCGTATGAGTTATGTAGCTCCATTTTAAGTTAGCTTCTTTTGGTCAAACAGCTTGAATCCGATGAGTCTTCACTTCTCGAGCTAGATTGTTTGGCATGCTATGAAACTTGGCAAGCATCTCTAGGGAACATATTAGATCATGATGCAAGAGGACTAGAGGATTCATGAGCAAGCTTTATGGATCGATCCATAGGTGATGGATCGCTAGTGATCCATCGCCTTAGCTTGTTTTGGCATTTTTCTTTTTTGGTCATTCCCTTCTTTTCATTTTGGTCTTCTTGGTCGATCCTTGAAACATTTTTCTTGTTATAAATGTTCTAGTTCCCTCTCAATTCTATTGGGTAAAATATCCTATTAACACTTTCTCCCCAAAGTACCCTCTTGAATGAAAGGTGTGCTTTTATCCAGAACAAGTTCAAATAACGAGTCATTGATTGTTGGCTTTCTAGTGGCTTTAGCCTTAGTACATCCGGCTCCTTTGGATTCTTTCGTCAATTACAAGTCGTTCCAAACCTGTTATATACTAGGACTCTAACTCTACTTTGGTGTAATCTATACATCACAATCATTCCGATTTCATTCGGAGTTATTACATCACATATCTCTAATTAAATCATATGTTTCCAATTACATCACATATCTCCATTTACATCACACATCTCTAATTATCCCATATTCATTCGATATTTATAGCATTACTGCTAAGATTTAATTCATCTTTATAATATCATATATCGAAATCACATAATATCATATCACATCATATATCAAAATCACATTATATATCAACATCACATTGTATATCAGAATCACATCATATATCAGAATCACATCACATATCAAAATCATCCTGTATTCATCCAAGTTTTATTCTATTTATAAGGCATTCAAATCATTTTATTAAATCAAATTTGTTTTAAGGCTCGATCTCTCTTGTTCGTTTAAGTTTAATACGTGATCTCTCCGGATCGTATAATGTTTTGTTTAATGCACGATCTCCCTGGATTGTTTAATGTTTTAAGTTAAGGGGACAATCTCTTTGGATCGCTTTTTTGTTAAGTTACGGGAGATGATCTCTCCGAATCATTTGTTTATTAAGTCAAGAGGGATTAAGCAAGCCCATCTGCTCACTCCCTGGTGAGGGGACTTACTTCTTGCACTCAAATGACTCTATGGAATTCGACATCGTACAAGTCCATCCACTCGCTCTTCGACAAGCGGACTTACACCTTGCACTCTGGTCCCATCTCTCCATTTTGGGACTTTATGGCGCTCAAAATCAGTTATCACAGTAAATATGGATTTTATAAAATTCAAATTTCAAATCAAAGTAAGCAAGCAGAAATTAATGTATGTTTATCCCAAACATCTAACTCAGAGCATGGCAAGGGACCAATCTAGGTTTTGTGCATGTCCAAGCGGCCTGACATTATTATCATAAGCAATTATCCCAGATATCCGATTCAGAGCGCGACTAGGAACCAATCTAGGTTTAGCACATGTCCAAGCGGTCTAGGGTCATTGTTGTCCTAAATATTCATCTCAGACATCCAACTCAGAGTGTGCCTAGGGACCGTTCAAGATCTCATACACATGTAAACGACCTAAGGCTATTAAAGGCAGAAAAAGTAGAAGGTAGAGAGTAAGGGACGAACCTGCCCCCTGTTCTAACTGTGGGATTCTGGTTTCGGCTCATGAAGTCATGTATTTGTACACTGATTTGTTACTCTAGCTCCAACATCACCCATTCCATGCGTTAAAGCATATCCTAGATCCAAGTCTATCATGCCCCCAAGTCATATGGGCATTATTTCATTTTATTTTCCTCTAACTCCAGATGCTCTTGCATTTGATCCTATTGTTAATTCCAGCATTAGCCCTAAGTATTAGTTTCTCTACGCATGGGGACAAGACTCCACTTGCTCCAATCCAACTCCAACAGCTGCTATGTTGTTTCCTAGAGTGTGATTCCTATCCCATGCAGATCTAGCTATCCCTTGTTGCTCCATCCTCTGGAAGAATCAATTTTTCACTCTCTTATTACCTAAGAAAGATCCCATCTTGCATCTCCTTCATCATCCTTTATGTTTCTTTTCTAATCATGTAGATGGGTCGATGAGAAATTAAGGACACCTCTTGGCTGCCTCCAGGCTCCGGTTGACTTGCCACAGCTCTAGATATATTATTAGGCATGCTCATCTTCTCCAAATCTTAGATTCAAAGTTCAATTTTTCAATTCTCATGCAAGGTTCTCATGAAAACCCCAAAATGCTAACGGAAAAAAATAGATCAACATCCTGGATCAAGTGTGAAAGCACCAGTGTAGATAATCAATTGCACGAATCTCAAATAAATAACAAATAAAAAGTAGAAGCAAGAAAAGAGACACATAATTTTTATAGTAGTTCGACTGACTCTGGCCTACGTCCACTTTAATTAATCTTTATTATGATTATACTTGTTGAATTTCTCTAGATATCAACTAGTCAGTCCTTAGATCTAAGTTATAATGAGTTAGAATAAGTCATAAGTACAAGCATTGACTGGAGAATCATATAAACCCCTTTGATGACTATTGTGAGGGACAAGAAAGCTGAAGGAGTAAAGGAATTCCAGTAGATTAATGACGGCTTTCTTTCCAGAAAAGATTAATCTCTAACTGTAGGTAGGTGAATATTTATAGAGGAACTCAGTGAGTGTTGGGCTAGAAGCCCAAGTGTAGAAGAGTCCAATTGTTATGCCAAGTCATCATCGAAAATCTCACATCAATCCGAGTCATTTCTATGGATCCTTAGCTATCCATAGGTGATGAATCACTAGTTATCCATAGGGGATGGATCGCTAGCGATCCATCAAATCAACTCCAAATGCTCTCATTTTTTTGTGAGCCTTCTTCTAGGCCTTTTAAACATTCTCCTATAATTTCAAGTCAATCCGACTTTAAGTTCTGTAGGTCCAGTTTAAGTTAGCAGTTGTTGGTCAAATAGTTTGAATTCAGTGAATCTTCACTTCTCGAGCTAGATTGTTTGGCATGCTATAAAACTTGACAGGTGTCTCTAAAGAATATATTAGATAATGATGCAAGAGGACTAAAGGATCCATGAGCAAGCTTTATGGATCAATCCATAGGGAATGGATCGCTAGCGATCCATCGCCTTAGCTTGTTTGGTATTTTTCTTCTTTGGTCTTTCTCTTCTTTTCCTTTTGGTCTTGGTCGAACCTTAAGCCATTTTGACTTGTTGTAGATGTTTTAGTTCGCTTTCAATTATATTAGGTTAAAGACCAAATTAACAGTGAATATACTTATACCGTTTGAGACAAGTATATGAATACTTTTTGAAGTATTGAAAAGAGTACAAATGCATAGTAGAAATTCATAAATGAAGTTTTATTAGATAAAAAAAGTTTTACTAATAAAAGAGATTTTAATTAATAAAAGATTAACTAAACAAAAAGGGATTTAAAGTCTCTTACGTGATTTGATCGTGCTTTGTGTGGCTTTACCGTGCTTTGTATGTTTACTCGTTTATGTAAAAACATATAGTAGTATATTTAGCACTAAATGCGGATGAAGCGGGCTTGTCTATCCATGAGAGTTAAGATTGATGTTCGAGTAGGGATATGAGCAATAAATCTCTAATCTACTGGCTTCACTCTTGACCATAGGATAGTGTCAGATGAAAATATCGAAAATGTGATAAGCATACAAAACTTGGTTTCCACATGCGATCGTCCTCATTTTTATTAAATGACCAAATTCATCGATTCTGTCTTGAAGAGACCGGAATCGGTAAATATTTTACTTATCGAAAACCACTTCAAGACTGAGATGCATGTTCTCTTGAAAGTGGATCTGTTCGAGATGCTGGAATTCATGTGTAGTTTCAAGATCTCTTTGAGATGTGGGAATCTGATTGGGGATTCATGTTCTATTCGAGTGATGAAGATTCATGTGAAATATGTCGAACATGACCTCGACCATCGAAAATGGCTAAAGATAGAGTAGGCTGCACAACTTGGTGTTTAGCTGACCCGCATTAGAGTATTATCAACCCATATTTAGAGATACTTATTGATTGTTGACCGGTGGGAGTTAAAGGTATTTGGTTCATGTTATTATGTTTATGTTTGGACGATCGACCGCTTGTGTTTACATTAATATATATTTTATCTAGAGATATACAACATCTGAAGATGTTGTCTAATCCTTGCGCATGGAGATCTGCTTCAGTTTATTAGAGATGTCTCTGTAGAAAAACCAATATGCGAATTACCTTAGTGGTTTGATTGTGCTCCTAATATGCTATCGAATGGAACCAATGTAACCATTCTAGCTATGTTATATATTTATATTCTTCACCCTAGACATTATCTATTATAGCACCTTATGTACTTATTAGATGGTGATTTTTTTGAGGGGATAATCATTATGACATTTGTACAACCCTGTATTTTCTGATTATTGTAATTGTATATTTTAATTATTTTAATTTAAAATTCCTAATTTAAAAAACTTTATTTTATTTATTAAAATTAATATATTTTGTTAATTTAAATATAAATGTTGATTTTGATGTGGATTAGAATTTCAAACATGCATAAATTGAATATTTCCAGAAAATGTTGATTTTGGTCAAAATAGTCAAACTTTGACTTTTAACTTAAAAATTTAAAAGTTTGAAATTTTAAATTTTATCTTTTATTATGAAAATAGATTTAATAACTTGAACATTGCTTTTGTTTCGTGGAAAACGGAGTTAAACTGCAAAAGATATGTACATTTCAATTTTGAGTATAAATTGTTTATTTTGCAATTTTGTTATTTTAAATTGTATAAATTTTATTTTTCTTTGTCATATTTTATTTTAATATGTTTTAATATGTTATATTATGTATATTTTGACTTTTAAATATTTTTGAAATGATAATAGAATTTTTCTAAAATTTACTATGATGATTTCCTATTTTTAAAAGGCTGTTTTCCTTTTTCTGCTATTTTCTTCATCTAAACTATATTTAAATTAAAATTTATTTATTTATTTTTGTGATTTCCTTTTTATTTTGTGTTACTATCTTTATTTATAAATATTTTTAAGTACATAAAAATTTTCCCAAGTTCATTGCACTTATTTTTCATATTTTCAAGACTAGTTGCAAATTTTGCTGTTTTATTTAATTAAACTATATATAATTAATAATTAATTTATTTATTTTTGTTTATTTACTATATTTTCGTATTTTAACTTAATTTATATATGTTTTTCAGTTATATAAAAATTTAAAAAGAAATAATGAATATATGAAGAGCTTGAGATCTTTTGTATGCTTAGTCCTTTTGCATTCCGACCTTTCACTTTCCAAACTCCATTCATCAATGCTTTGGCCGTACCCTACTCCATCTTTCAGCCACATTCCTCACTCTTTCTCACGAAAATTTTATCATCTTTCTTGATAAAAAAACTCATGGTCATTTGTTTTGCAAAAATTTGGTAAATTCTATCATCTTTCTTCTTGTTTTTATGATTTTCCTATTGATTTTTGCATTGATCCTTCTTGTGTTTTGCTAGGCCTAGCCTCTACCACCACCACTACCATCCTCTCCACCATCATCTCCAGCAGCTCATAAGCCTCTCCTCTGACCAAGACAGTAGCCATGACCATCCGTTGATGTTGCACCACAAAATTTGCACAAAAGTTCCACCAAACTAGCATAGCCAAACCCTTAAGGCCATAGCCTTCATTTTTAACCTAAACCACCTCCATGGCCGCCACCACCAGTCCCTCCACCACCTCTGGCTGCCACTCCATCCACCACCTGACCATCCCCTTGCATGACCAAGCCCAAGCCATGGTAGGCCGAACCTATAGTTGCACCAAAAATCCACTTAATTGCCTTGACTTTTGTATTTCTCATGTCACAACTTCCACTCCTTCGTATCCAAGTTAGGCCGAGCCATATGAACCCATATTGACCCAAACCTGAGCCATGTTGGCATCTAGGCTGAGCCTAGTATGATGAGAGCAAGCCCATTTGATCATGTGACAAGCTTATGTTGTCGTGTGCAAGTCTTTTGCTTCTAAGGTTTGGTCATCTCTCTTGTTTTGCAACTATTCTGCAAACTAAAGTTGTTGATTATATTTGTATGTCGATATCTATGTTTGTGCTTATGTATGTTATATTTTGTGTTGTTTACAAGGGTCTCCATCAATTCAAATCGTGCTTGTCGTGCCTTTGGAATCGCTCTTGTGTGTGTTGTTTGTCTCTAGCTTCGTAAAAGGTGAGTCTTTCTCACTCTGACATTTATACTTATGAAATAGTGAATTGATGACAAGTGTTTAGTAATATAAAATGTTATGCAAGTTAATGATGATCATATGATATGCTATGCCATGTTATTACCATGTTAAAACTGTTAATTATCACCTGACATGTGATATATGACATTATATTGTGACACTGACATTGTTTATATTGTTTATGCATATATTCACACTGCAAGTTCCCTGTTAGAATAGAATCACTATGGGTTGAAATGATACATACGCGAACGGACTTTAGAATAGGGAAAAATCGTTATGGGCTGAAATGATAGGCCTGAGCGATTTTTATTGTATTTTATTTGACTTGGGATTGCGGGTTTGAAATGATAGAACCCGGGTTTTTCTTTGTAAACTGCGGATTGAAATGATATATATCCGTATCACTTGACCTAGGTTAGAAAATTATATACAGACCCCGTGGTATATTTTTAAATGATTTTTTTTAAATATGTATTTTCAAAAGTATGAAATTTTGATTTAAAATATATATATTATGGTTTTAAGAAAGTTAAATATTAAATCTTGAAATTGTGAATTTAAGTGAATTCAAGTATGTAAATTTGGAGTAAATGTGACGTTTGACTTTAAATTTTATTTTAAGATGCAAATAAATAATGGAAATTAAATTTAAAGTTTTGAAATGATATTTGAAGTAAAATTTTAAGTTTATTTAATTTATAAATTAATAAACAGTGAATTTTGACTTAATAAATGAATGGAGTTTGCAAAATTGAATATTTGATCTTAAAATTTTATTGTGTTAAATCATATGTTAAAATGATTTTTAATGTGAAATTTTGAAGTCTAGAAATATGATTTTTAAGTTGTAATAATAAAAATTTGGAGTTTTATTATTATTTTTGAAAAGCTAAAATGACCTGGAATTTTATAGCATTTTCAAAATGCTTTAGTCTTTTGACAGCATTTTTATGCTATTGTTTTGAATCTAACAATGTTTGAAATAACTAAATATCTATTACGACATTTTATAAATGTCGCTATTCTTGAAATAAACCATTTTGGAAAATATAAGCTACAATAGCACTTTATAAATGCTGTCTTTGCTATAATTTGACAATGTTTTGAAATGTTATAGATTTTAACACTGTTTGGGCTATATTTTAAAGTGTTATATAATTTAACTTTTGAAATGGATTATCTGTGAAATTTTAGAAGTTTTGAATATTTAAATTTGAATTTTTAAGGAATTTAAATTGAATTTGAATTTAAATAAAGTTTACTTGGTTATGTGTTAAACGGAATGAAATGTAATATAATAAATGAATTTTTTGAATGGAATTTTGGAATGTATTTTGGTAATGATGTTTGAAATAATAAATGAATGACATATTTGATTTTTAAATGATATTTGACTTTGAATATTTGGATTTGAATTCAAATAATGATTTGATTATGAAGTTTTGAAAGGATGTGATATTTTAATGATTTTGAAATGGCTTGGAAATGATTTGATCTTTATTTTAATAAAGAATGTGAATGTTGAATGATATTTGATTTTTCTTTATTTGATAAAGGAATATTTGAAGTTTATATTTGTATGAAAAGATATTTGGTTTAATTGTAATTTAAGTTTATTTTAATAATATTGGATTTATGAAATGAATATTTCAAAACTACATAATAATGAAATTAGATTTGAGATATGAATATATGGAATTATAAAGTTTAGTTTTGAAATATGGGATATTAAAGTTTGGAAACATATTAAAGTTGGATAGCTTATTTTGTAGATCAAATCTATATTTGAAATTTATAAGATTTGAAATGTTTTGTTAGAAAACTGAATTGAATTGAAATTGATGGTTTGATTTGAATTAAATTGGAAATTTGAAATTTTGAATTAAAATGGAAATAAATGTGTAAAATGTAAAGAAGTAAATGAATGTTTCATGATTTCAGACGTATGATTTCAGAATGTTATGATTTTCAAAGTGTAATTGTTTCAAGTATTTTTGGTTTCGAAAGAGTTATACTTTGAAAATATTATGATTTTGAAATGAATATATGTTTGAAATGTTTTTGGTTTTGAAGTATAAACTATTTTGATTGAATAAATAGTTTTGAAATAAAAATGGTTTTGGTTTCGAGGCGTAAACTATTTTGAAAGGAATATAGTTTTGAAATGAAATGATTTGATCCTTTTGAAATATAAACTATTTTGAAATGACCACGGCGTTATAATAACGTTTGGTTGTTAAAGAGACCGGGATTGAAAGTTGTCATACACTCTGCCAACTCCGAAAACCACTTTAACAACCGTGTACGCGTTGGAGATTCCAGAATGAAGTAGGATGGTGGCGACGTTCTTGAGGTATATTACGTGGATCCAACTCCCGTGAGTTGGCATAAGGTGGCTAAAACAGGAGCGATCTCGGGCCAAAGGAGGTAACACCTCTGGTCGGACACATTCCTTCGATACTATACTCTTACTGATGATTGATTAGATGGCCATCCTCCGATTTTGATTGGGAGTGTGTTCCGAGGTGGGCGTATGTGGCTGCTGCGTTACCACCAGCCCGTGTGCGTAATTGCTATATCTACCCTGGCATTGCCTTGTGTGCCGTGTCACCTACCATACCGAGCCTTTACTACGAGTTTGTTTTTCTCCCGTAGCCCGTGTGGTATCCTCTGACAGTCACCCAGAGTGGAGATGGCATGATATTGGATGGACTACTGGGACTATTATGTGTGAAGGGTGATATGGATAGCCCGGAATGCTATTTAAAAGTATGTTTATTTTACTGTAGACATTATTATAGTAGCGCAATATTACTACATAGTAAACAGTTTAACGGATCCTTAAAGGATGGGCGATCCCAAGCATCCTTTAAGTTACTGGTGCATTTTTGTTACTGTTCACTTGAGTTGATTTACAGTTCATAAGTATTTATGTCCTGACTCGAGTGTTTCGTATTTTGCTTTACGCTCGAGTCAGATTGAGTGAGTTAGCATTCAAGTTTCACCTTCGGAGTTGGAGCTTTCCTTGAAGATCCAGCCATCTATTTTGCTTTCTGTATCCAGTGATTTCAGTGATGTATTCTGATTTGTACCTGATGTATCTTGTTACTTTTTGTTGTATCATGTTTAACTCTGATGTATCTTATTTTATATAGTAGCTTCATGAACTACTATTTCTTTTAAATTCCGCTGCATTATTAAATACTCTGTGTCTGTGATCTGTGATTATGTATTTACTGTATATTCTGAGATTTGCCAAATTTTATTTACAACGCGGTATTCTGGGCAATTCAAGTCCGATATGTGCGGATGCGAATGGTTGAAAATATCGGGTCGTTACAGTTGGTATCAGAGCTTTGGTAGCTCTAGGCAAACTCAGCATATAGAGTAAATGAATTTGCAGAATCACTTTCATTCGAGTTTGAATCCCTTCCTTTTGACTCGATTCCTTTGATTTTGGAACGTTCCTTGCGGTTTCAAAATCCATTTCGTGTCCCTCACTATTCATCTTCATTTGATTCTGGAGTATCCCATCACTCCACTTTGAATGATCTTTATAATGAGACGGCGGTCTCGCCAACCTCAAATTTATTTGTAAAGGGGAAAACTCCTTTACAACAACATCGATTCTCCAGAGATTCTATATCCTCGGTTTAGATGCTAGTATCTCTTATAATTTCGAACTCTACATCTTGAGATCGAATGTCGATTTACCCAAGAAATCCACATCGGTCTTATTCTTTAAGTCACGGTTGACCGGGTTAAGCTTGCCCGCGATTTATATAAGCTTATCCATCTTTCTATTCTGTTATTTAATTATCTCATCTTTGTTTCCAACTTATCTTCAAATTATTCTTGAAGTGTATTTGTAAACTAATATTTAAAATGTTTTATATATTGTGTTGTTTGAGTTGTTGATGTTGATTTGGGTTTCTAATCGATTCGTCTGATCAACGCTATCGATAAGATTTCCAAAACACTTGAACAGAGCAAACTGACACAATATGTTTTTAAAATTTAGTAAGGAAATAAATTTTGTGAAATAAATTTTGTAACTATATTATAAATCTTTATCTGGATTTTATTTGAATTGGTTGTTAAGAAATAATATTTGTTTTATATATCATTTTCTATTGTTTCATATATCTAATTGAACTATAAAACATGGTTATAAATTTATTTGGAAATTTAAAATGAATGTAAAACAAGAATTTGAGAATTTAATTTTCGATGGATTTCAAACTTTGTGTTCAAAGTTTTAAAGGATATATTATTTAAAGTATTTTCGAATAGAAATTTGTTCCCAAAGAATTTTAAATTTAAATTTAGTGCTCTTCTCTTTGTCGCTGGAAAATAATTTCAGTGATGACTACAGCATCATCGACGTTCATTTTCGAGTTTCGAAGTGAAGAGACCATTCTGTAGTCTTGCTACAGTTTTGTTTTGGGAAAATTTAATTGATTTTAATTTCTAAAATAAGAATGGATTTATAACATATGCTGATATATGATTTAAATTTGAATGGATATATATATATATATAGTATATGAGCATTTATTTATCTCTAAATAGTTTGGAATTTATCGAAAATTTAATTCCTAAATTTTTTCTTCAAAGATAATTTCTAAGTATAATTTCAAGATTCGGATTAATATTCAAGCTTGAAATAATTTAATTAGAAAGTTTTATTTGTATAATACACAATTTCATTCCAGTATAACTTACCTTAATTTTCAAAAGTTGAATATGTAATTGGATAATATACAATATAAAAAAAAGATTTTATAAATAAAATTTGAGTGGTTATTATAAATGTTATATACTTAAATTTAAGTTATAAAAGGATTAACAGAGGTAAATAAAGAAAAAGGGTAATGGAATAATTTACAATATAAAATGATGATAAAGGAACTAAGAATAAATTTAAGGCAGTTGCAATGAGTGTGAGTATATTTAACATAGGCGATAAAATATATTGAGAGGAATAAATTTAATTTTAATTAGTAGTGAAGAAGAATTAAATTTTATTTGGCACATTTTGAGTATAATAAAAGATTTTTCAAATACATGATTTTAGGGATTTGTTAATTTAAGATAATTGGATGATAAGATAATGAAATTAGAGACGCTTAAAATTTATTTGACTTATGTAAAATTAATTTTCAGTTTAAGTTGAAATTTTATGGTTTCAAATTTATTATCTTATCTTGTTTTTCAAACTATCTTTTGGTTGTCCTAATTTCCCTTGTCTTGCTACAGAATGAGAAGTTATTGCTTATACCAGTCTGTTTAGAAATCTTTCTATAATCTTTAATAATCTTTGGTACTCATCTTTGAATCTAAGCACTGCTTGCCATCCACAGACCGTCGGTTAAACGGGAAGGGTGAATCAGATTCTAAAAGATTTTTTTTCATGCTTGTGTTCTTGATTTTGGAGGATGTTGGAAAGATCATCTCCACCTTGTTAAACTTACCTATAGCAACAGTTATCAGGTATAATTTTAATCTTCTTGTCATCTTGTCTTAATACTATTTCATTCAATCTTTTTCTGCGCTTTCCCGTACCTCATTCCTTTTCGGGGACGAAAAGTTTTGAGTGGGGGAGAGTGTAACAACCCTGTATTTTCTGATTATTGTAATTGTATATTTTAATTATTTTAATTTAAAATTCCTAATTTAAAAAACTTTATTTTATTTATTAAAATTAATATATGTTGTTAATTTAAATATAAATGTTGATTTTGATGTGGATTAGAATTTCAAACATGCATAAATTGAATATTTCCAGAAAATGTTGATTTTGGTCAAAATAGTCAAACTTTGACTTTTAACTTAAAAATTTAAAAGTTTGAAATTTTAAATTTTATCTTTTATTATGAAAATAGATTTAATAACTTGAACATTGCTTTTGTTTCGTGGAAAACGGAGTTAAACTGCAAAAGATATGTACATTTCAATTTTGAGTATAAATTGTTTATTTTGCAATTTTGTTATTTTAAATTGTATAAATTTTATTTTTCTTTGTCATATTTTATTTTAATATGTTTTAATATGTTATATTATGTATATTTTGACTTTTAAATATTTTTGAAATGATAATAGAATTTTTCTAAAATTTACTATGATGATTTCCTATTTTTAAAAGGCTGTTTTCCTTTTTCTGCTATTTTCTTCATCTAAACTATATTTAAATTAAAATTTATTTATTTATTTTTGTGATTTCCTTTTTATTTTGTGTTCTTATCTTTATTTATAAATATTTTTAAGTACATAAAAATTTTCCCAAGTTCATTGCACTTATTTTTCATATTTTCAAGACTAGTTGCAAATTTTGCTGTTTTATTTAATTAAACTATATATAATTAATAATTAATTAATTTATTTTTGTTTATTTACTATATTTTCGTATTTTAACTTAATTTATATATGTTTTTCAGTTATATAAAAATTTAAAAAGAAATAATGAATATATGAAGAGCTTGAGATCTTTTGTATGCTTAGTCCTTTTGCATTCCGACCTTTCACTTTCCAAACTCCATTCATCAATGCTTTGGCCGTACCCTACTCCATCTTTCAGCCACATTCCTCACTCTTTCTCACGAAAATTTTATCATCTTTCTTGATAAAAAAACTCATGGTCATTTGTTTTGCAAAAATTTGGTAAATTCTATCATCTTTCTTCTTGTTTTTATGATTTTCCTATTGATTTTTGCATTGATCCTTCTTGTGTTTTGCTAGGCCTAGCCTCTACCACCACCACTACCATCCTCTCCACCATCATCTCCAGCAGCTCATAAGCCTCTCCTCTGACCAAGACAGTAGCCATGACCATCCGTTGATGTTGCACCACAAAATTTGCACAAAAGTTCCACCAAACTAGCCTAGCCAAACCCTTAAGGCCATAGCCTTCATTTTTAACCTAAACCACCTCCATGGCCGCCACCACCAGTCCCTCCACCACCTCTGGCCGCCACTCCATCCACCACCTGACCATCCCCTTGCATGACCAAGCCCAAGCCATGGTAGGCCGAACCTATAGTTGCACCAAAAATCCACTTAATTGCCTTGACTTTTGTATTTCTCATGTCACAACTTCCACTCCTTCATATCCAAGTTAGGCCGAGCCATATGAACCCATATTGACCCAAACCTGAGCCATGTTGGCATCTAGGCTGAGCCTAGTATGATGAGAGCAAGCCCATTTGATCATGTGACAAGCTTATGTTGTCGTGTGCAAGTCTTTTGCTTCTAAGGTTTGGTCATCTCTCTTGTTTTGCAACTGTTCTGCAAACTAAAGTTGTTGATTATATTTGTATGTCGATATCTATGTTTGTGCTTATGTATGTTATATTTTGTGTTGTTTACAAGGGTCTCCATCAATTCAAATCGTGCTTGTCGTGCCTTTGGAATCGCTCTTGTGTGTGTTGTTTGTCTCTAGCTTCGTAAAAGGTGAGTCTTTCTCACTCTGACATTTATACTTATGAAATAGTGAATTGATGACAAGTGTTTAGTAATATAAAATGTTATGCAAGTTAATGATGATCATATGATATGTTATGCCATGTTATTACCATGTTAAAACTGTTAATTATCACCTGACAGGTGATATATGACATTATATTGTGACACTGACATTGTTTATATTGTTTATGCATATATTCACACTGCAAGTTCCCTGTTAGAATAGAATCACTATGGGTTGAAATGATACATACGCGAACGGACTTTAGAATAGGGAAAAATCGTTATGGGCTGAAATGATAGTCCTGAGCGATTTTTATTGTATTTTATTTGACTTGGGATTGCGGGTTTGAAATGATAGAACCCGGGTTTTTCTTTGTAAACTGCGGATTGAAATGATATATATCCGTATCACTTGACCTAGGTTAGAAAATTATATACAGACCCCGTGGTATATTTTTAAATGATTTTTTTTTAAATATGTATTTTCAAAAGTATGAAATTTTGATTTAAAATATATATATTATGGTTTTAAGAAAGTTAAATATTAAATCTTGAAATTGTGAATTTAAGTGAATTCAAGTATGTAAATTTGGAGTAAATGTGACGTTTGACTTTAAATTTTATTTTAAGATGCAAATAAATAATGGAAATTAAATTTAAAGTTTTGAAATGATATTTAAAGTAAAATTTTAAGTTTATTTAATTTATAAATTAATAAACAATGAATTTTGACTTAATAAATGAATGGAGTTTGCAAAATTGAATATTTGATCTTAAAATTTTATTGTGTTAAATCATATGTTAAAATGATTTTTAATGTGAAATTTTGAAGTCTAGAAATATGATTTTTAAGTTGTAATAATAAAAATTTGGAGTTTTATTATTATTTTTGAAAAGCTAAAATGACCTGGAATTTTATAGCATTTTCAAAATGCTTTAGTCTTTTGACAGCATTTTTATGCTATTGTTTTGAATCTAACAATGTTTGAAATAATTAAATATCTATTACGACATTTTATAAATGTCGCTATTCTTGAAATAAACCATTTTGGAAAATATAAGCTACAATAGCACTTTATAAATGCTGTCTTTGCTATAATTTGACAATGTTTTGAAATGTTATAGATTTTAACACTGTTTGGGCTATATTTTAAAGTGTTATATAATTTAACTTTTGAAATGGATTATCTATGAAATTTTAGAAGTTTTGAATATTTAAATTTGAATTTTTAAGGAATTTAAATTGAATTTGAATTTAAATAAAGTTTACTTGGTTATGTGTTAAACGGAATGAAATGTAATATAATAAATGAATTTTTTGAATGGAATTTTGGAATGTATTTTGGTAATGATGTTTGCAATAATAAATGAATGACATATTTGATTTTTAAATGATATTTGACTTTGAATATTTGGATTTGAATTCAAATAATGATTTGATTATGAAGTTTTGAAAGGATGTAATATTTTGATGATTTTGAAATGGCTTGGAAATGATTTGATCTTTATTTTAATAAAGAATGTGAATGTTGAATGATATTTGATTTTTCTTTATTTGATAAAGGAATATTTGAAGTTTATATTTGTATGAAAAGATATTTGGTTTAATTGTAATTTAAGTTTATTTTAATAATATTGGATTTATGAAATGAATATTTCAAAACTACATAATAATGAAATTAGATTTGAGATATGAATATATGGAATTATAAAGTTTAGTTTTGAAATATGGGATATTAAAGTTTGGAAACATATTAAAGTTGGATAGCTTATTTTGTAGATCTAATCTATATTTGAAATTTATAAGATTTGAAATGTTTTGTTAGAAAACTGAATTGAATTGGAATTGATGGTTTGATTTGAATTAAATTGGAAATTTGAAATTTTGAATTAAATTGGAAATAAATGTGTAAAATGTAAAGAAGTAAATGAATGTTTCATGATTTCAAATGTATGATTTTAGAATGTTATGATTTTCAAAGTGTAATTGTTTCAAGTATTTTTGGTTTCGAAAGAGTTATACTTTGAAAATATTATGATTTTGAAATGAATATATGTTTGAAATGTTTTTGGTTTTGAAGTATAAACTATTTTGATTGAATAAATAGTTTTGAAATAAAAATGGTTTTGGTTTCGAGGCGTAAACTATTTTGAAAGGAATATAGTTTTGAAATGAAATGATTTGATCCTTTTGAAATATAAACTATTTTGAAATGACCACGACGTTGTAATAACGTTTGGTTGTTAAAGAGACCGGGATCGAAAGTTGTCATACTCTCTGCTAACTCCGAAAACCACTTTAACAACCGTGTACGCGGTGGAGATTCCAGAATGAAGTAGGATGGTGGCGACGTTCTTGAGGTATATTACGTGGACCCAATTCCTGTGAGTTGGCATAAGGTGGCTAAAACAAGAGCGATCTCGGGCCAAAGGAGGGAGCACCTCTGGTCGGACACATTCCTTCGATACTATACTCTTTGTGACGACCCGCCTTTCTCAACTCCAGAAAGACGTTTCATCATTAAGAAAGAAAGAGATAGAAATAGAAAAGATAGAGAAAAAGAATAACAACATCAGAATCTCACAGCGGAATGGAACAAAATATAATACATCACATAACTATTACATAGTTATACATACATCAGAGTCACATAACATCATATACATGAGATAGTCATACATACATATCTGTCACTACATATCCAAAATACATCACATACACAATCTAACGCAGCGGACAATATATATATATATATATATATATATATACGCCTGGACTCCTGCTCCAAGCTCCTCCAGATAGCAACACTTCTAGATACCTATCACTTGGCTACTCGTAAAAATTTGAGTACCCAAGAGTTTATGAAAACACAAAATATAAACTCCGGGTTAGACATGGGTCTGGTATGAGTAAACAGGTTAAAATTGTTTAACTTTGAAAATCATTTGAAAATAAAGGTATCACGTAAGACTCCCCACAAATAAATACGGGTAAGTTTTTACCTTACGCTAACCAAAACATTTTATAGGAAATTCTGTGATATTATAATAGTGTCTAGGGTTTTCAAATAAATAGAAAATAGCCGAAATTGTTACATCTATTAAATTCCAGCTACTAGACACGAAAGTGGGTAATACAAATCAAAACCGTAGGGTCTCGTAGGGTAAATGGATTTCCAACAATGGCAGGGCTACTGGGGTACCGCCCGTCACAGTACGGGGCCTAGATCACCGTACCGAGGATTACTCCCTTCATCCCCTGCAACACAAGGCCGGAACCATTCCTTACTGAACAGTCCCGAACAAGATAACCCCGCAGTTGTGGCCAACAACTGCCCACTAAGCCGAAATAAAAAGGGACATCTAGACAGGGGAAAATCTTGTCCTGCTTGGGCATGACCCACCTAACCTTGCTGCATCTCCCCTGTTTTAGCCATTCCCGGTTGATGAGGCTTGAAGCTACGATTACCCTTATTGAACATATCTTAGAATGCTCATCGTCCGCCTGACGATGTGTTGAAAGCATTCAATCCATACAAGTTCGTTCCGGGTTCGAACGAAACCGAAGGCATTATCTCGTTACACTCATTTTGGAATCACCCTCAGAGTTAACGACGATAACCCTTGCAATTCTGAAAACACCAACTCGATCACAATTTGATAAGTCACGACCTATCGTTTAATTTGGATCGATGTGGTTTTCGGAGAATCAAAATTGATTTTTCCGATCCCGGTCTCATCGGATCCAAACGCCATTTTAAGGGCCAAGTTGTCTATTTAACTTAACAGTTTAATTAAATATCAGAATTTAACATAACAGATATATCAGATAAATCATATACAGTTAACACAGATATCCATAATATATCATCAACATATCACAGAAATATCATCAACAGATATCACAGTCAACCAAACAGAGTTATCAATGCATATCAAACAGTTTGGTTTTACTTAACTAAATTATTTGCTTAAGAATAAACTAATTTATTCTGTAAATTAATTACTGATTAATTAGCTGATTAATGATTAATTAATTAATTATCTATTCATTAATAATTAATTCATTCATTATCTAATCTTTAATTAAATATCTAATTAATTAACTTCTATTCCTTAACTATTACTCAGTTATTCAAATAATTAGTTGATTCTTAATTATAAATTATTAAAATGAATTAATTATTTAATTATTACACATTACTTTAATTTTCAATTTAATTAAAATGTGATTTCTTTAATTAATCTCGTATGTTAACTTTCATTCACGAAATAACTTTTTTTTTTTTTTTTTGATAAACTTATGCTCTTGAGATTTTAATGGATTTAATCTATGATTAAATTTTTATTTCAAATTCAACATAAAGTTATTAATTTATAAATTCAAGTATACATTCTAATCAACATTCCAACTATTTACTGACCAATCTTCTACCTTTATATTTTTACTTAAATCCAATCTTTAATTAAAACATTAGCTTAATTAATTAACATTTGATTATTGAACTTAGTTATAAGTCTGTATAAAAATCATTCCAGACCTTGAAACACCGAGGCACAATAGTACCATACTCGAGGAAACCCCGCGTCTCACCCGTGCTCTCTCCCCTCCCATTTCTTCTTCTTCCCAGTTCTTTTCTTCTTCTTCTTTTTTTTTTTTTACAGTTAAGTTTGAATTAAGTACAACACTCACGTGATCATACCCAGGCAAACCCGAAGACAAACTCGAAGCAAACACCCAAAAACACAGCACGCAACAACACCTAGAACAACGACCATCACCTCGCCACCGTGCACGTGCACGGTGGCTCGCCTCCCCTGCGGCGACCCACGTCCATCCCCACAAACCACACAACACCCCTAGAACCGAGATTAAAACCCAGATTTCGGTTTCAAGAAGAAAATCAAAATATGACCTGCAGTTCGAACAAGCAAACAAACCCCCCCCCACGCGCAAATCCATTACGCGGCCACCTCACATCACCGTAGGCGTTGAAAATTCTCCAATACGTCGCCTACACCTCCACCTAGCTCCTCCAAGCGTCGTGCTTCACTCGGTTACACATTTGAGCCGAAATCAATTTTTGTACAGAGCTTTGAAAAAAATGGGTTTAAACCCTATTTATGATTCGAACTCAAAATCTATGAATTCGAAAAATAATTTACTATTTTTCTAGTGTTGATACGACTTTAATCTTGCTTCATTTCAAATTTCAAGAATTAAAGATTACTCTATCTTCTAAAATTTACAAAAATACATTTTTGTTTCATTTTAAAATTGCTCGTATTACTTTTGCATAAAAATCATAATTTCTATGTTAAAAATCATAATTTCTGGTATGGAATCTAAATATGTTATTGAAATTTCAAATTTAAACATTTGAGTTTTCACTTTGATTTCTTGTTTACCTGTAGGTTGAAATATACAGTATTAATATCATACTAAATCTTCAACATGTTTTTGCAGGCTTTATTGTCATATAACATACTTGAATCTACACCATACACAATTTAAATAGCTATATGAATAAAACTTGAAATACAGATACCAAAACTTGAAGTACTGATCAACATCAATTATGCAAACTTCCAGTGCAAACAACAAATACAGAACAGATGTTATAATCTTTATCAACATATATCAGTAAGAAGAATATGCAAGCTAAAGTTGAAAATTTATTTTGTTTACTCACCTTAATCCAAATTAAACAGAGCTCTTCAGTTCCCAGATAAACACACTTGTTAACTTGTTTCCCAAACTTCCAGATATTTTACAGTTTTTCTTTCTTCTTTTAGTTTAAGTTTGTTTGCAAAGCCAAAGAGGTTTCTCAGGTTTGTTTTTAAAACTAAAGTTTATATAAATAAACTAATGATATAAAGATGGATATGTATAAGTTAAAGCTACTGAATAATAGGTTGTAACTGGACAGTTCCTTCTGCATTGTCACTCTTTTCTTTTTAATGGCTATTAAAATTTGCAGAAAATAATGATATAAGAGATTTCGGCTGTGTACTTAATTAAACAATATGTTATGCTATTCAATGTTCATGTTATTAATTATGACAACAAGTAATAAATGTATACTGATAATTACTATTTGTTGTACAAAGATATTAAATTCATTTCGGCTAGCCTATCTTGCAAGATACAGGTTTTGTTTGTATTCTATTTGAAGTAAACTTTGTTTCCTGTTTGCTTATATACAAGCTACAGATTTTGTTTATTATTATTTTGAAGTGAGACTAGTTTTATATTTAAGTTCACTTTGTTTTTATTTGTTAAGTATAACCTGTCTATGTTTTTATTTGCTTACAACTAATATATGCTTATGCTTCATTTATCAAGTAAAAATGTTTCAGTTTTCTATTTGTTTTGTACAGCTACAGATCCTTCATTATTAATATGAAGTAAAATTTTGTTTCTTGTTTGCTTATATACAAGCTACAGATTTTTGTTTATTATCATTTTGAAGTGAAATCTTTTGTTCCCTGATGCATATACACAGCACATGAGTATTATATTTATAGCATTGATTTAACTAAAACACAAATATGATTATTACTGGTTTACATTTAGTTTTAGTTTATTATTATTATTATTATTTTTCTCTGGGTACATCACTTAATTTGCTGTACAAACTTATATATGTATTTAGCAATGTATCAAGATTCTTATATTTGACTTTATTTTCTTATACATAACTTTTATTATTCCATATTCTTGCTATTTGTTCATTTATACTGACATAAATGTTATAGTGTTCACAGGTTCATATACTTGTATTAATATAGTTCAAGTCATAGCTTATATTCGTAAATTTATATCTTGGTTACATTTTATATTTTATATTTTTATGTTACTTTAATTACATATATAATATATGATTATGTTTTATACTAGTCTCTTTTGAATGTTTACACTTATATTGTTTTGCATTTTCATGTTTTATGTTAAAAAATTTCATGTTTGTTTATTTTAAAACTTATCATTTTAAAAACTAAAAGTGTATTCATATGTATTTTATCAAATATCAAAAATATAAAGACTTTGATTTGATTCAATTGAATAAGTCAGATTTTGTTTTTAAATGGTTTTGAAGTATTAACTTCTTTTATAAACATACATAACTGTTTAATATTTAATAAATCATCAATTTAAATGTTGACAAGCTTATATTTGATTTAATTTAGATTAAATATTTATTAAAATATGCCGTAAAAATTCTGGGTCGTTACATTCCTTCCCCCTTAAAAGAATTTCGTCCCCGAAATTTAAACAACAGTTAATTCAAAAGCTTATATATTCACAATCCAAACATACATATCATTCATACAATAGAAAACAAACAAACAGTCTATACTAACAAACAACACTAGTTATCCGAACATAAATCCGGATAAGCACTCCTAAAACTATCGAGAGTTTCCCAGGTACAGTCTTTGGGATCTTCACTCCATTGCACCTTGACGAGTTTCACCACTTTGTTCCTGAGTTGCTTCTCGTCTCTGTCCACAATCTGAACTGGATTTCTGACCACAGTTAAATTGGGTTCTACTTCCAAATCTTCTTGAATTACTGGTTCCACAACCAGTGAGGGATCATGAACAAATTTCCTCAAATGCGATACATGAAACACATTGTGAATCCCAGACATCCGCTCTGGTAATTCAATCCTGTAGGCCACAGCTCCAATTCTCTCCAACACTCGGAACGGTCCAATGTATCTCGGAGCAAGTTTTCCCGTCTTTCCGAATCTTATAGCACCTTTAATTGGGGAAACTTTAACAAAAACCAAGTCTCCGATCTCAAATTCTAACGGCCTTCGCCTTCTATCCGCATATTTCTTCTGACGATCTTGAGCTGCTTTCATTCTTTTCTTAATAAGCTCAACCTTCTCAGAAGCTTCACGAATAAGATCGGGTCCAAGCACAATGCGATCCTTCGATTCAATCCAACAAGCTGGAGATTTACACGGTCTTCCGTATAGAGCTTCATAAGGAGCCATCTTAATACTTGCTTGATAACTGTTATTATAAGAAAATTCCACTAAATGAAGATGGTCCTCCCAAGATCCTCCAAAATCTAAAACACAAGCCCGTAGCATATCCTCAAGAATACGATTCAGCCTCTCTGTCTGTCCATCCGTTTGAGGATGATAGGCTGTACTCAATCTCAAATCTGTTCCCATTGCTGATTGCAGAGCTTCCCAAAATTTTCTAGTGAAAATAGGATCACGATCACTTACTATGCTGATTGGAGCTCCATGCAATCGAACTATCTCCTTCAAGAAAATTTCCGCCAAAGAAACTGCAGTGCGGGTTGCCTTTACTGGTATAAAATGGGCACTCTTAGTTAAACGATCTACAATAACCCATATACCGTCATTTCCTTTCCTGGTTCTAGGAAAACCATCAATAAAATCCATCGAGATCATTTCCCATTTCCAATTCGGAATTTCCAGAGGTTGCAATAACCCGGCAGACTTCTGTTGATCACCTTTCACTCGCTGACAAATGGCACAACTGTTCACAAATCTAGCAACATCCTTCTTCATATTCGGCCACCAGAATGCTCTCCTCATGTCCTTATACATCTTCGAGATTCCAGGATGAATATTCAATTTGGAGCGATGACTCTCGGATAAAACTTCCTGTCTCAACTCCTTATCGTTCGGAACACAGATTCTCCCGTTGATCCTTAGCGTTCCTCGGTCATCGATGTCAAAACTAGGACACTGACCCTTCCTGACTCTCTTGATGATCCTCCTCAACATCTTATCAGATTCTTGCTTGCTTGATATCCTTTCAATAAGAGATGGAACCACTTCCAGAAGAGATAAAACTGCATTTCTACTGAGAGCATCAGCTACGACATTCGCTTTCCCCGGAGTGTACAGAATATCCAGATCATAAGATGCAAGAAATTCAACCCACCGCTGCTGTCTCAGATTAAGGTCTTTTTGAGAGAATAAATATTTCAACGGTTTGTGATCCGTGAAAAATTCGAATTTCTCTCCTAACAGATAATGTCTCCAAATCTTCAAAGCAAAAACAATGGCAAGCAATTCAAGATCATGCGTAGCATAGTTTTTCTCATGAGGCTTTAACTGCCGACTAGCATACGCAATCACCCTTCCGTTCTGCATCAGAACCGCTCCCAAACCAACAATACAAGCATCAGTGTAAACCTCGAATTTGCTCTTCCCATCCGGAACAGCAAGTACTGGTGCACTCGTGAGCCTTATCTTCAATTCCTGAAAAGCTTCTTCACATTGAGGCGTCCATTTGAATTTTGCTCCTTTTCTGGTCAGCTTAGTCAAATGCGAAGAAATCTTGGAATAATCTCTAATAAATCTCCTGTAGTAGCCAGCCAATCCTAGAAAACTGCGAACTTCCGTCGGTGTCTCTGGCTGTTTCCATTCCAGAACAGTTTCCACTTTCGCTGGGTCTACAGAAATGCCTTCACCCGAAACAATGTGTCCTAAAAATTTAACTTCCGATTTCCAGAAGTGACACTTCGAAAACTTCGCCTTCAGCACATTCTTCCTCAGAGTCTCCAATACAATTCTCAAATGCTCTCTGTGCTCTTCTTCGGATTTTGAATAGACCAAGATATCATCAATGAATACCAGCACAAACTTATTCAACACATCTCTAAAGACTCGGTTCATGAGATCAACGAAATAAGTAGGAGCGTTGGTTAATCCGAACGGCATAACCAACCACTCGTAGAAACAATTCGGTCCCCTAAATGCAGTCAAGGGAATACTGTCTTCTGCTACCCTCAACTGATGGAAACCCGAAGCTAGATCCAATTGAGAAAAGATAGATGCACCATGCAACTGGTCAAAAAGATCTTCAATGCGAGGAAGAGGATATTTATTACGGATAGTCACTTTGTTCAATTCTCTATAATCCACACAGAACCTCAGTGATCCATCCGGTTTGGTCACAAACACCGCCGCTGAACCCCAACAAGAAAAACTAGGTCTAATCAATCCCTTCTCTAAAAGATCCTGCGTCTGCTTAATCAACTCTTCTCTTTCTCTGGGAGCCATTCTCCTACTGGGTTGAATTACTGGCACAGCTCCTGGAATCAAATCAATACGAAACTCTATTTCTCGATGTGGTGGCAAACACTTAACTTCTTCAAAAACATCAGCAAAATCCCGAACCACATCAATAACTTCAACACTCTCTTCAGATGTCTCCATTCCATGCAGAAGACTGCTCAAGTGAATTCCAGAATTATCACACGACACTCTGGCAATTCTACCCAAATCAGTTTCCAATGAAACTGTTCTCTCATCACAATTCAAGACGGCTTTATACTCATCCAGCCAATCCATACCCAAAATAAGATCAAATCCCTTAAAATTCAACACATACGGGTCACAAGAAAAGCTGTGGGATAGATAAGAGATCTTCAAGTCCTTACAGATAGTGTCTAATTTAGTCACCCCTCCTATAGGATTAGATACCAAGATAGAACTATCTATTGAACTAGGGGTAAGAGAAAACTTTTCCACAGAGTCCAAAGAAATAAAACTCAAGGAAGCACCCGAATCAAACAAAACTCTAATATATTTTCCATTTAAAAGTAAAGTACCTTCTAATACTCCTTTGCCCATCGAAGAAGAAGATGGTCCAGCTTCCAAAGCAAAAACTTTATTCTGAGGTGCTCTCTGCAGAAGTGGACAGTTCTTGATCATGTGCCCTGGCTGATGACAATTAAAGCATAATGATTTCTGAACCATAGCTGATCCTGGGCCACTCTGGTGCGGTTGCTGCTGTTGCTGCTGGAATCCCTTCCTAGAACACTTATTCGCCAAATGCCCTTCCTGATGACAAATGTAGCACTTTCGGGGTCCGTTGTTATTCCCAGGTTTCTTCTTATTCGGTTTCCTCCATTTAGGATCAAACTTTCGCTTATTCGGATTAGTGAAATTCCCACCTGAAACTGCAGCTGAATCCACCGGCTTCTTACTCATCAAACTTTCATACCTTAACGCCATATCAATCAAATCAACAAAAGATCCCTTCAGAAGCACTGTCAATTTTCCATGGAATTCAGGTCTCAATCCTTGCACAAATTTCTCATTCTTTTTCAGAGGAGTATCGATGAGTCCTTGACCATAACAAGAGAGCTCGTTGAATCTGGTTTCATATTCCGAAATAGACATACTACCTTGCTTCAAATTCAGAAAATCCTGATACAATTGGGTTTTCCCTGCCGTCGGCACATACTTCTCTTCGAACAACTCCTTGAATCTGCCCCAAGAAATATCATCCTCAGAAATATTCGCAATAGTTGAATCCCACCATGCTGCTGCACCACCTTGCAACTGCCACGATGCCATATGCCTCTTACGCTCATCAGACAATCTCATGCTCTTGAAAATGCGCTCGCAAGAGCGTAACCATTCCTGAACTTCAATTATTGACTCCGAACCTTTGAATGGTTGATCTCCAAGAGGTTTGAAATCCTTGCATAAGGCTGCAAAGCTAACTTGAGATGGTACTGGATTGACAGCCTCACTAACATTCTGACTCCGTCCATTATCTGTAGAAGTACTGGCCCTAACTCTGCCTCTCCTTCCTGAACTCATGTCGGTCACCTGAAAAGGTAACTCAACCAATTTAGATAGATAGATGGATATATATATAATATTATATGAAAATACAAATACGCACTCTCTAGAGAACTATAACACTAGAGCCTAGGTACTCGCTTTACCTAGCGCTCTGATACCAACTGTGACGACCCGCCTTTCTCAACTCCAGAAAGACGTTTCATCATTAAGAAAGAAAGAGATAGAAATAGAAAAGATAGAGAAAAAGAATAACAACATCAGAATCTCACAGCGGAATGGAACAAAATATAATACATCACATAACTATTACATAGTTATACATACATCAGAGTCACATAACATCATATACATGAGATAGTCATACATACATATCTGTCACTACATATCCAAAATACATCACATACACAATCTAACGCAGCGGACAATATATATATATATATATATATATATATATATATATATATATATACACACGCCTGGACTCCTGCTCCAAACTCCTCCAGATAGCAACACTTCTAGATACCTATCACTTGGCTACTCGTAAAAATTTGAGTACCCAAGAGTTTATGAAAACACAAAATATAAACTACGGGTCAGACATGGGTCTGGTATGAGTAAACAGGTTAAAATTGTTTAACTTTGAAAATCATTTGAAAATAAAGGTATCACGTAAGACTCCCCACAAATAAATACGGGTAAGTTTTTACCTTACGCTAACCAAAACATTTTATAGGAAATTCTGTGATATTATAATAGTGTCTAGGGTTTTCAAATAAATAGAAAATAGCCGAAATTGTTACATCTATTAAATTCCAGCTACTAGCCACGAAAGTGGGTAATACAAATCAAAACCGTAGGGTCTCGTAGGGTAAATGGATTTCCAACAATGGCAGGGCTACTTGGGTACCGCCCGTCGCAGTACGGGGCCTAGATCACCGTACCGAGGATTACTCCCTTCATCCCCTGCAACACAAGGCCGGAACCATTCCTTACTGAACAGTCCCGAACAAGATAACCCCGCAGTTGTGGCCAACAACTGCCCACTAAGCCGAAATAAAAAGGGACATCTAGACAGGGGAAAATCTTGTCCTGCTTGGGCATGACCCACCTAACCTTGCTGCATCTCCCCTGTTTTAGCCATTCCCGGTTGATGAGGCTTGAAGCTACGATTACCTTTATTGAACATATCTTAGAATGCTCATCGTCCGCCTGACGATGTGTTGAAAGCATTCAATCCATACAAGTTCGTTCCGGGTTCGAACGAAACCGAAGGCATTATCTCGTTACACTCATTTTGGAATCACCCTCAGAGTTAACGACGATAACCCTTGCAATTCTGAAAACACCAACTCGATCATAATTTGATAAGTCACGACCTATCGTTTAATTTGGATCGATGTGGTTTTCGGAGAATCAAAATTGATTTTTCCGATCCCGGTCTCATCGGATCCAAACGCCATTTTAAGGGCCAAGTTGTCTATTTAACTTAACAGTTTAATTAAATATCAGAATTTAACATAACAGATATATCAGATAAATCATATACAGTTAACACAGATATCCATAATATATCATCAACATATCACAGAAATATCATCAACAGATATCACAGTCAACCAAACAGAGTTATCAATGCATATCAAACAGTTTGGTTTTACTTAACTAAATTATTTGCTTAAGAATAAACTAATTTATTCTGTAAATTAATTACTGATTAATTAGCTGACTAATGATTAATTAATTAATTATCTATTCATTAATAATTAATTCATTCATTATCTAATCTTTAATTAAATATCTAATTAATTAACTTCTATTCCTTAACTATTACTCAGTTATTCAAATAATTAGTTGATTCTTAATTATAAATTATTAAAATGAATTAATTATTTAATTAATACACATTACTTTAATTTTCAATTTAATTAAAATGTGATTTCTTTAATTAATCTCGTATGTTAACTTTCATTCACGAAATAACTTTTTTTTTTTTTTTGATAAACTTATGCTCTTGAGATTTTAATGGATTTAATCTATGATTAAATTTTTATTTCAAATTCAACATAAAGTTATTAATTTATAAATTCAAGTATACATTCTAATCAACATTCCAACTATTTACTGACCAATCTTCTACCTTTATATTTTTACTTAAATCCAATCTTTAATTAAAACATTAGCTTAATTAATTAACATTTGATTATTGAACTTAGTTATAAGTCTGTATAAAAATCATTCCAGACCTTGAAACACCGAGGCACAATAGTACCATACTCGAGGAAACCCCGCGTCTCACCCGTGCTCTCTCCCCTCCCATTTCTTCTTCTTCCCAGTTCTTTTCTTCTTCTTCTTTTTTTTTTTTTACAGTTAAGTTTGAATTAAGTACAACACTCACGTGATCATACCCAGGCAAACCCGAAGACAGACTCGAAGCAAACACCCAAAAACACAGCACGCAACAACACCTAGAACAACGACCATCACCTCACCACCGTGCACGTGCACGGTGGCTCGCCTCCCCTGCGGCGACCCACGTCCATCCCCACAAACCACACAACACCCCTAGAACCGAGATTAAAACCCAGATTTCGGTTTCAAGAAGAAAATCAAAATATGACCTGCAGTTCGAACAAGCAAACAAACCCCCCCACGCGCAAATCCATCACGCGGCCACCTCACATCACCGTAGGCGTTGAAAATTCTCCAATACGTCGCCTACACCTCCACCTAGCTCCTCCAAGCGTCGTGCTTCACTCGGTTACACATTTGAGCCGAAATCAATTTTTGTACAGAGCTTTGAAAAAAATGGGTTTAAACCCTATTTATGATTCGAACTCAAAATCTATGAATTCGAAAAATAATTTACTATTTTTCTAGTGTTGATACGACTTTAATCTTGCTTCATTTCAAATTTCAAGAATTAAAGATTACTCTATCTTCTAAAATTTACAAAAATACATTTTTGTTTCATTTTAAAACTGCTCGTATTACTTTTGCATAAAAATCATAATTTCTATGTTAAAAATCATAATTTCTGGTATGGAATCTAAATATGTTATTGAAATTTCAAATTTAAACATTTGAGTTTTCACTTTGATTTCTTGTTTACCTGTAGGTTGAAATATACAGTATTAATATCATACTAAATCTTCAACATGTTTTTGCAGGCTTTATTGTCATATAACATACTTGAATCTACACCATACACAATTTAAATAGCTATATGAATAAAACTTGAAATACAGATACCAAAACTTGAAGTACTGATCAACATCAATTATGCAAACTTCCAGTGCAAACAACAAATACAGAACAGATGTTATAATCTTTATCAACATATATCAGTAAGAAGAATATGCAAGCTAAAGTTGAAAATTTATTTTGTTTACTCACCTTAATCCAAATTAAACAGAGCTCTTCAGTTCCCAGATAAACACACTTGTTAACTTGTTTCCCAAACTTCCAGATATTTTACAGTTTTTCTTTCTTCTTTTAGTTTAAGTTTGTTTGCAAAGCCAAAGAGGTTTCTCAGGTTTGTTTTTAAAACTAAAGTTTATATAAATAAACTAATGATATAAAGATGGATATGTATAAGTTAAAGCTACTGAATAATAGGTTGTAACTGGACAGTTCCTTCTGCATTGTCACTCTTTTCTTTTTAATGGCTATTAAAATCTGCAGAAAATAATGATATAAGAGATTTTGGCTGTGTACTTAATTAAACAATATGTTATGCTATTCAATGTTCATGTTATTAATTATGACAGCAAGTAATAAATGTATACTGATAATTACTATTTGTTGTACAAAGATATTAAATTCATTTCGGCTAGCCTATCTTGCAAGATACAGGTTTTGTTTGTATTCTATTTGAAGTAAACTTTGTTTCCTGTTTGCTTATATACAAGCTACAGATTTTGTTTATTATTATTTTGAAGTGAGACTAGTTTTATATTTAAGTTCACTTTGTTTTTATTTGTTAAGTATAACCTGTCTATGTTTTTATTTGCTTACAACTAATATATGCTTATGCTTCATTTATCAAGTAAAAATGTTTCAGTTTTCTATTTGTTTTGTACAGCTACAGATCCTTCATTATTAATATGAAGTAAAATTTTGTTTCTTGTTTGCTTATATACAAGCTACAGATTTTTGTTTATTATCATTTTGAAGTGAAATCTTTTGTTCCCTGATGCATATACACAGCACATGAGTATTATATTTATAGCATTGATTTAACTAAAACACAAATATGATTATTACTGGTTTACATTTAGTTTTAGTTTATTATTATTATTATTTTTCTCTGGGTACATCACTTAATTTGCTGTACAAACTTATATATGTATTTAGCAATGTATCAAGATTCTTATATTTGACTTTATTTTCTTATACATAACTTTTATTATTCCATATTCTTGCTATTTGTTCATTTATACTGACATAAATGTTATAGTGTTCACAGGTTCATATACTTGTATTAATATAGTTCAAGTCATAGCTTATATTCGTAAATTTATATCTTGGTTACATTTTATATTTTATATTTTTATGTTACTTTAATTACATATATAATATATGATTATGTTTTATACTAGTCTCTTTTGAATGTTTACACTTATATTGTTTTGCATTTTCATGTTTTATGTTAAAAAATTTCATGTTTGTTTATTTTAAAACTTATCATTTTAAAAACTAAAAGTGTATTCATATGTATTTTATCAAATATCAAAAATATAAAGACTTTGATTTGATTCAATTGAATAAGTCAGATTTTGTTTTTAAATGGTTTTGAAGTATTAACTTCTTTTATAAACATACATAACTGTTTAATATTTAATAACTCATCAATTTAAATGTTGACAAGCTTATATTTGATTTAATTTAGATTAAATATTTATTAAAATATGCCGTAAAAATTCCGGGTCGTTACACTCTTACTGGTGATTGATTAGATGGCCATCCTCCGATTTTGATTGGGAGTGTGTTCCGAGGTGGGCGTATGTGGCTGCTGCGTTACCACCAGCCCGTGTGCGTAATTGGTATATCTACCCTGGCATTGCCTTGTGTGCCGTGTCACCTACCATACCGAGCCTTTACTACGAGTTTGTTTTTCTCCCGTAGCCCGTGTGGTATCCTCTGACAGTCACCCAGAGTGGAGATGGCATGATATTGGATGGACTACTGGGACTATTATGTGTGAAGGGTGATATGGGTAGCCCGGAATGCTATTTAAAAGTATGTTTATTTTACTGTAGACATTATTATAGTAGCGCAATATTACTACATAGTAAATAGTTTAACGGATCCTTAAAGGATGGGCGATCCCAAGCATCCTTTAAGTTACTGGTGCATTTTTGTTACTGTTCACTTGAGTTGATTTACAGTTCATAAGTATTTATGTCCTGACTCGAGTGTTCGTATTTTGCTTTACGCTCGAGTCAGATTGAGTGAGTTAGCATTCAAGATTCACCTTCGGAGTTGGAGCTTTCCTTGAAGATCCAGCCATCTATTTTGCTTTCTGTATCCAGTGATTTCAGTGATGTATTCTGATTTGTACCTGATGTATCTTGTTACTTTTTGTTGTATCATGTTTAACTCTGATGTATCTTATTTTATATAGTAGCTTCATGAACTACTATTTCTTTTAAATTCCGCTGCATTATTAAATACTCTGTGTCTGTGATCTGTGATTATGTATTTACTGTATATTCTGAGATTTGCCAAATTTTATTTACAACGCGGTATTTTGAGCAATTCAAGTCCAACATGTGCGGATGCGAATGGTTGAAAATATCGGGTCGTTACAACATTTCATGCGATCTCAAAAGTACTGTGATATATTGACTACATATTTCTTTAGGTTCCTATACCATACTTATGTCTGACAGTTAGTTTTTGTTTTTCCCAGTTTCCTCGCGTACTCTTTTGAATAGTTTGTGTCACGACCCGATTTTTCGACGTTTGAAAATCGACATCAATACGTCCACTGTATCAAATGCCGAACAATCGAATGCCGAAAAAATAGACCGTAAGGGAAAGAAGAAGGAGGTAAAAGAAGAGAAAACAAAACAACAATAGAATCTCACAATCGCAGCAGAATAATATACAATAGATTATAAATGATCTTTATATAAAAAGAGTTATATCTATTTTATACATTACTGTTAGTCCGTGAGATGATGGTTTTGATGACAACAACCTTAGAATAGATTATAAAATAAAAATACTAATATTATAAGTTTAGATATATATATGTATATGCACGTTTTAACCATGCAGGTACCAAGAATGAAGACTGTACGGTATAGAGATTCAAGATATCAAGATCGAAGACTCATGAATATCAAGAATATCAAGAGTTCAAGAATTGAAGTAATTTATTCTTTAATTAGAAATTTTGTTAAAACTCATAAAAAAGCACTGGCATCTTAAAATCCAATTTATTCATGGAATGGAATCCATTTCAAGCCTGTTAAAGGGATGGAACCCTAAGTAGTATGGAACCTACGAAAAATCTAGTGGAACATTATTTTGTATCCGCTATCTTTTTATTCAAAATGATTTTTCAAAATTATATCTTGTTTTCAAAACCTTCCTTTTAAAAGGTCAAAAACCTCTATCCTGATTTTAAATAATTTTAGCCTCAAAATTATCTGTAATTTCAAAGTCAAAATTACTCCTGATTTAAAACTATCTTTTAAAATAATATATTTAACTTTTAAATATTTATACTTAAGATTTAAAGATAAAATTATAGTTAAATTATATATATTATTCTCTATATTTATTATGAATTTTAACTATAGTCAAGTATATTAGAAAAGTTTAAAATAGTTTTAATATAAGATAAATGTTATTTTCAAAGAAAATCAAATCATTAAAAATTGCTTTGGGATGTCGGCATGCTTATGGTGACCATGTCGGTGTCAGTTGAGTACAAAATTTAAATTTCAAAAGAAGTGTCTATTCGCCATAACTCTTCATGAATGGACATGGTTGTTGTTCTTCTATAAATAGGGGCTAGTTTAAATGAATTTTATATCAGATTTTCTGGTTTTTCACCCCTCTTCTTCTTCCACATTTCATAATACATACTCTTACCATTACTCTGCCGAAATCAATATTGAATCATACTCGATTACTTCTAGTTTGATTCTCTATCACTATCTCAACAAGGTTCTCAGTGCTATTCAGAGTTATAGACTTCTTTGTAATCTATTAAGCGAGAAAAGGTGTGATTGTGGCCTTGAAAATCAATTAAGCGAGAAAAGGTGTGATTGTAGCCTTGGTAAATCAATTGGGTAAACTTGTGGCCCAGAAATCATGTATCTCTACCCAGAGGATTGAAATTATGGAGGGTGTACCTCGTAGCCTTGAAATCGAGGGTGTAATTGTACATTTGCTTTTGAAAGGAAATCTGTACTTGTGTTGCGGGACTGGATGTAGGGTAACTCCGAACCAATATAAAATCTGATATGTTCTTTCCTTTACTTCTTTTATTTTATTTCTGCATCTGTGTTTGCTTCTGTGATTATCCCTGTATCTATAGATTGCATACATCTGTGTCTAAATTAACATAAACTCAAAAATATTTAGTAATTCTTTATAAACACTATTCACCCCCCTCTAGTGTTAATCCTAGGCTTAAGACCCGTAATCCGCATTTCTTCCAATTGGTATCAGAGCAAGGTTTTCAAAGTTTCATAATCTGATTTTTGAAAAGTTTTCAAAATGGCTACCAACGCTGGTACTGTTACTAACACTAGTATTCATGTCACTAGTTCATTTATAGAAGGTCAGTCTACTATCGGACCACCACTTTTTAATGGCAGTAACTATGCATATTGGGCATGTAGGATGAAAATATACTTACAATCTATAGGATTAGACACTTGGAATATTACACAAACTGAATATTCTGAACCCACAAATGATTTTGCATAGTGGACTGCTGAGCAAAAGACTGTTGCACAAAATAGGCAATGAATATTTTGTTTTGTTCACTAGATAGAAATGAATTCAATAGTGTGTCAGTTTGTAAGTCTGCATATGAAATCTGGAAAACTTTGCAAGTTACTCACGAAGGAACAAGCAAAGTTAAACAGACCAAAATTTCTATGCTTACAAATCAGTTTCAATTATTTAAAATGAATCCTAATGAGTCCATTTCAGATATGTATAGTAGATTTTGGGATATTGTGCATTCTCTAATATCTTTGGGAAAGGAATTTTCTGAAGAAGATCGAGTTAGAAAGATTTTAAATTCTCTTACTCCGCAATGGGATCAAAAGACACTTTCTATCGAAGAGGAAAATGACATCAGTACTTTAAAGATATAAGAATTAATTGGAAATCTAGTGTCGTATGAAGTTCAAATGATCGGAAGAAGAGAAAACAAAGTATCTGAAAAGAATCAATGGCATTCAATGCATTGACCGATCGATCAGACTCAAACAACGATAATGATGAAGAGATAAACTTTATGGCTAGAAATTTTAGGAAATTCCTGAAATACAGAAAGATGAATAATCTCAAGAGAAACAACTATAAGAACGCTGGAAATCAGAATGTAGTGCCAAATAATGTCAAATGTTACAACTGTGATGAACCAGGTCATTTCAAAAGAGACTGTCCGTATCCAGACAGGCAAAATCCTCCTATGAACAATGATCCAACAAAGAAACGGAAGCGTGCATTTACTGCTACTCTAGATGACTCAGACTCGTCCTCAAGTGATGATGATCAGAAGATAGATAATTCGAATTTGTGTTTCACAGCTGTTCACGACTCCGACGAATTCGAAGAAACGGACTCAGAAAAAGGTACATGTTTACAATAAAATTGGTTGAAATTGCTTGCTTAGAATTAGTTGCTTGACTGATTGATTTTGAATTGGTGTATTGTTTGAATTTTAATTTTTTTAATTTTTTATTATTTTTTAATGGTATAATTTTTTGAAATATACTATAAATATTTCAGATATATATATAGACATTAAAAATAATAAGTGTATATATATATATATTAGAGAACTTAGGAAACATAAATTATCAAAATTCACTGGCACATGTCGACATGGTCCCTACCATGATGTCGACATGGGTACCAGAATTTGAATTTCAAAATTTGAATTCAAATGTTTGAATTTCCTCTACCTTTTCACTTCATTCAATTCTCTGAAAAACTATCTTTTGACCAGAGAATATGTCCTTTGAGAATCTATTTATTCACTATCTTTTATCATATCTTTTCACTCTCATTTTCAAATTCAAACTCTCTCTTCAAAACTTCAAGCTCTCTACTTTTTACTTTAATGGCTTCTTCAAACAACCCCTCCGCTATGAGAATTTCCAAAAAAATAAAAGAGCAATTATTCAATGATCCGGAGGCAATAAAAGAATACATCGATTACGCTAATTAAGCCAAAGTCCATCCAGGAAAGTTTTCTATTTTTCATGATTTCTCTTCTTATGCACTTGATTCTCTTTTTGCAAACAATGGATTTTTTAGTCTTATTGATGCTTCTCAAAATGATTTTGTTTGCTATCCAAATCTTGTCAAAATTTTCTATGCTAATTTAAACCGAGGATTTTATCATGGAAATGAGGATGAAATTTGGAGTAGTGTCAAAGGCACTAGAATTATTTTGAATTGTGATCTTTTGGGTACCATTCTCAATTGCAAGCGTACAGGAATGGATCTTTCTAATTTTAAAATCTATGAAAATGATCGTGAGACATTTCATCACATTTTTGAAGGGAATGATAATTTTGAATTCAAAAATCGAAATTTTCGACCAAAGGCAAGAATTGTCAATCTTCTTTTGCCATATACTTTGACCCTAAGATCGGTGAATTTTAACAATCCTACTTCAAAAGTTTGCAAAGCTCTTTTTGCTATTTTTGAAAATTATGACATAAATTGGACGCAAGTTATTTTGGATGAACTTCGTCCTAAAAATCTTGAAATGGGTGAGGATACTTTATATCATGGAATTTATCTCACTTGGATTTTTAACTATTTTGGAGTGGATTTCAAAGGCGAAGAATTTGTTTCTAGAAAAGTTTTCAATCATTCCAACATTTCGCTTATGAAAATTCCATTTGTTTTTCAACCTTATGAGACCCTTGCCGAAAGGAAGAGCGTTTGGCTCATAAGGAAATGGAAGAAGAGGAAGAGGAAGAAGATGAAGGGGATGAAATGGAAATTGAAGAAGAAGAAGGTGGAACCTCTTTGGAAAGCATTGACTATCCTCCTAATCCATCCACCAAAACCCTTCTCAAAAATCAAAAGACGATTGTTGAGAATCAACGGATTCTTAAACGATCCGCTAGTAAGAAGTCGGACAAAATTTCATCCAAGATGAACAAGTTTATTTCCAAAGTCAGCAAGAACTTGGACTTTCTTCATCATCATCATCCTCTAACTAGTTTACCTTTTCGTATCTTGTTGTGTGTGTTTTAGTTTGTTTAGTTCGAAAGTTTATGTAGTTTGGTGTGTGTTTAACCATTGTAACATCTTAGTATTCAATGAAATGAATTTATTTTTTTCTGTTATCTACCTTATCTTATCTCCATAATAAATGTTAGTATAGTATGTAAACATATATATATACACATACACACAATTATTCACAAAATCAAATTAGTCATAATTTTTCACTAACCCATGCCGACGTCCCCTCTATGACCATGTCGACATGTACTGGTCAGAAATGACAATTGATTTTGAATTTGAAATTTGAATAACAACCATATGTCTATTCATTTCAAATGAATTTCTACAACTATATATACCTATTTCTTCCAGAATTCTTCACTGAAAATTATTTCCTATCTTCTAATTCTTCATTTCTTTCACAAATTCAACTATGGCTAATCAATTCACAAATTTATCCGAAAATCTTGAAGAAACTCTTAATTCGTTCAAGAGTATTCTCTCGTTCATTCTTCGTAACCAGCGACACTTAGAATTGAGTCAGATGCAGATGATCAAGGAGCAAGAAAGACATTTTGATGCAATACGATGGATGATATCCTCCCTACACAAGGATGATAACGAAGCACATCCTCCATTCTTTCTCACCAACGACAATGATAATTGGGATGCTATTAAGGCATATCCAATCTTTGAAGAAGAAGGATGAGTGGAAGTTCCACATAACGTTTGATTTTTATTTTGTTTACTTTGTTTGAATTGTTTGTTTGAATTAATTTGATTTGGTTTGGATTGATACTCGGTGTGAATTGATTTTTTAAATTAGTTTGATGGTTGCTACATAAAACATGTATATATATATACATTGAAATGTATATAATCCTTGATTAATTATCATGTTTATAAGGATAATTATTTCTTAATCTATTTATTATATATTCCATTGTATAGTTTATTAATACATGTACTCTAGTCCAAGAATAAGGGGGAGTTAGTTTTTGTTAATGACAAAGGGGGAGAAATATAAAATAGGTTAGTTAGGCATAAATTAAGGGAGAGTTATTAGGATAGAAGTAATATTTTATAAACAAAGGTTGTCATCATCAAAAAGGAAGAGATTGTTAGTCCGTGAGATGATGGTTTTGATGACAACAACCTTAGAATAGATTATAAAATATAAATACTAACATTATAAGTTTAGATATATACGTATATGCAGGTTTTAACCATGCAGGTACCAAGAATGAAGACGGTACAGTATAGAGATTCAAGATATCAAGATTGAAGACTCATGAGTATTAAGAATATCAAGAGTTCAAAAATTGAAGTAATTTATTCTTTAATTAGAAATTTTGTTAAAAATCATAGAAAAGCACTGGCAAATCAAAATCCAATTTATTCGTGGAATGGAATCCATTTCGAGCCTGTTAAAGGTATGGAACCCTAGGATGGAACCTGCGAGAAAACTAGTGGAACATTGTTTTGTATCCGCTATCTTTTTATTCAAAATGATTTTTCAAAATTATATCCTGTTTTCAAAATGTTTTCAAAATCTTCCTTTTAAAAGCATTAAAAACCTCTATCCTGATTTTAAATAATTTTAGCCTCAAAATTATCTTTAATTTCAAAGTTAAAATTACTCCTGATTTTAAAGTATCTTTTAAAATAATATATTTAACTTTTAAATATTTATACTTAAGATTTAAATATAAAATTATAGTTAAATTTGATATATATTATTCTCTATATTTACTGATGAATTTTAACTATAAAGTATATTAGAAAAGTTTAAAATAGTTTTAATATAAGATAAAAGTTATTTTCAAAGAAAATCAAATCATTAAAAATTTCTTTGGGATGTTGACATGCCTATGGTTACCATGTCGACATGGTGTCAGTTGAATTCAAAATTTAAATTTCAAAAGAAGTGTCTATTAGCCATAACTCTTCATGAATGGACATGGCTATTGTTCTTTTAAAAATAGGGGTTAGTTTCAACAAATTATATATCATATTTTCTAGTTTTTCACTCCTCTTCTTCTTCCACATTTCTTAATACATACTCTTACTATTACTCTGTCGAAATCAATATTGAATTATACTCGATTACTTCTAATTTGATTCTCTATCAATATCTCAACAAGGTTCTCAGTGCTATTCAGAGTTATAGATTTCTTTTTAATCTATTAAGCGAGAAAAGGTGTGATTGTGGCCTTGAAAATCAATCAAGCGAGAAAAGGTGTGATTGTAGCCTTGGTAAATCGATTAGGTAAACTTGTGGCCCAAAAATCAAGTATCTCTACCCAAAGGATTGAAATTCTGGAGGGTGTATCTCGTAGCCTTGAAATCGAGGGTGTAATTGTACAATTGCTTTTGAAAGGAAATCCTACTTGCGTTGCAGGACTGGATGTAGGGTAACTCCGAACCAGTATAAAACCGGTGTGTTCTTTCCTTTACTGCTTTTATTTTATTTCTGCATCTGTTTTTGTTTCTATGATTATCCCTGTATCTGTAGATTGCATACATCTGTGTCTAAATTAACATAAACTCAAAAAGATTTAGTAATTCTTTATAAACACTATTCACCCTCCCTCTAGTGTTAATCCTAGCCTTAAGATCCGTAATCCACATTCCTTTCAATTACAACATCAGAGTACAACACAATCAATAGCAAAATACTGGACAGTTGTATTAACATGTCCCTATAAAAGCTGACTCTAGAGCTTATACTACATAGTGGAATATACATCAAGTACATGTGATACGTCTTGCCATCCAAATCGTCTCTTGAGCTCTAGAGCATCCTATCCTATATCCTATAATACTCGGTCTGACCCGAGCATTATAGTGAAATAACATTCGAGCTAGTCTGAAAAACCAGCGTGTGAAAACACACTCAGTTGGATTATTAATTTTTTTTAAATCCTATGAAATCAAAGGTATCTCGTAAGATCACGCCACAAATATACATGCCGGATTTTTGCCTTACGATAACCAAAACATTTTATTATCAAATCCATCTCATATTATAATAGTGTCTATAGAAAGTAAAATAGAATCTAGCTGAAATGCTTGCATCTCAAGTTCCAGCATAGTTGGGCACACAACCAAAACCATACAAGCGCTTATTGGAGATTGGATTCCATATAACGGCAGGGCTACTGGGGTACCACCCATCACAGTACCTGGTCTAGATCAGAGCACCGAGGATCCACCTTGATCCCCTACAACACAAGACTGGAGCTAGCCACTTAGCCTTACCCTAATTGGTTGCTAGTTACTTAGCCTTGCTGCACCTCCCCTGTTTTAGCCATTCTCGGTCGATGAGGCTTGAGGCTATGCGTTACCTTTTTAGCACACATTCACTTAGAATGCTCATCATCCTCTTAACAATGTTCTGATATCATTCATCCATACAAGTCCGTTCTGAGTCCGAACGGAACCGAAGGCATTATTCCTACTACATCCATTTTAGAATCACCCTCAGGATTAGTAGCGATTAGCCCTTGCACTTCACTACTCCATCTTCGACTCCAAACTCTTGTCTTCCTCATGAAAACATTCAAATTGGATCGAAGTGGTTTTTGGAAAATTAATCTCGATCCCGGTCTCTTCGAAACGATCAGCGCATTGGCCAATATTGATAGTCGGTTATTTAATTATCAAATCACACAATCATTCAAACAATTGTTTTATTTCTACTGAAAAGCATTAAATCCTAATAACTTAGATTTTAAATAATTTAAATCACTTTATCCAAAGACATATATACTTTAAAACATTTAAAATAGAAACTACTTAAAGACTTTATTCAAAATAATCATTATGAAATTCCATAATAATTTTAAAGTAAAATTAGCCAAAACTACCTTTAAAATAAAAGTTATTTATATAAAGTATAAATATTTAGTAACTATCTTTTAAATCATAATACTAGTTTACCTTTAAAATAATTACTTTGTAACTAAAATAATAAATATTTACTTTAAACTCTTAAAACAATTTAAATAATAAATTCCTTTAGAACATTATGTTAAACAACTTTAAAACTTCTAACTTATACTTAAAAATCTGCTTTGAAAACATACTTGGCTTTTCAGGAAAATACACTTTCTATTCCAAAATAGTCCATTTAATCGGTTAATAAATCATTCTCGATTTATCCCAATTTAATTTACGTCTCAATGCCGTAAATTTCTTCCAACACATTAAAATAAAGCCACTTTTATTTTTAAAACACATTTCCCATCTCCTTATAATCACTTTCAAAAATATATACTTAAATTATTTAAATTAAGGCTACTAAAATTACTTAAATAAAAATGATACTTAAGAAATTTTGAGTAAAACTTAAACCAAAATTTCCTTATAAAATAAAGTTATCATATCAAATATTTATGTTTAAAATTCTTTTAAAAAAATTATAATATTAGTTTATCTTTAAAAATAATTAACAACCATAATTAATTTAAATAAATATTTAATTTTGTCTTAAAATAATTAAAATAATAAATTTTCTAAAACATTCTAAAAAAACATTTTTAAACCTCTATTTTATGCTTTGAAATCTTTTCTTGAAAATATACTTAGTTTCCTAGGAAAAATATATTTTCCAAATTTTAAAAATAAAATCACCTTTTATTTTTAAAATGAATTGCACATTTTCTTATAAATCGCAATGATCTATACTTCCAAATTTATCCACTGATAAATATTCCACTTTATTTATAAACCATTTTACAAATTTCCATTTCTTATTTCCTTTAAATCATAATTTCCAAAACACTAAATCGATTCCAAACTAATTTCCTGGTTTTTAAATTCCCTTTAAAATTTATTACTCGATTTATCCAATTCCCAATAATTATTTACTTAAGAATTTTTTTCATTTCCTTTAAAAATTCAAACTTATATGTGTATTTTTTTTGTTTCTCAAAATATCAATATATATTGAGCCAAGCATAGCATCCAATAATTTCAATCCCTAATATAATCAATATAATCTATCACAGATATCAAATAAATCACATCGTTGAATATAAAATAAATTCAATGTTTTGAGGAATCCAGTTGGATCATTCCAACCTAATTTTCCTACATCCATAGATGTTAGCACAATATAAAAATACCAATCCCACTTCGAGGGGTATATCGCGGTATAAAGGGTCATCCGCTATTATGCGGGACGCATAGGGTCTCATCTGCTATATAATGCAGGAATCAATCACTCCAATATAAATATACTATTATATATAAAATCACATCCAGTCAGTTCAATCATTCAACCAATAATTTAAATTTAACTATTTAAATTTAAATGGTAATCCAAACTAGTGAGATTAACTCATATTTGATTTTGTTTGCGACCCGATTCAAATTAGCTTGCTTTCTTCACAATTTAAAACCTTGTATAAACATTGTATGGTTGACTAATATTTGAACTAACCGAACATTCTATAAACATTTAATAATGTAATTTAAACTAATTTTCCGTTAAACAATTTTTAGTAACCCAGAATAATTATATAAGTTAATTAGATAAATTGATTCCTAGTAATACATTATTTTAAAATAATCTAGTAAATTATAAATGTGTATATGTATATATTTATTTTCATTTTTTGAAACTTCATATACTTATAACATAGCCTGTATGGATTTAAAAAAATCTATTTTTATATAAACTCCTCACATTAAAAATTCCTGCCTTTTCCAAACCTTATATATAAATATATATATTTTTCCAAAATCTCCCATATGTATATTAAATTAAAGCGGAATGGCTTTTATACTGTAACACACACACACACACACACATATATATATTCACCCAGCTAAATAGAAATTTCTTCACTGCATGTATATCTCTTTGACTAAAAAAAAGTTTTTCTCTATTTAAACTTAGAAAAAAAATTCAATCTGTGTATTAAATTAAGTCTTAATCGAAAGAAGAGGAAGAATACCTCGCTACCCCAAAATCAAGTTCGGTTCCCCATCCCCTTCATCACGACTTGCTGCTCCCTTACGGCGACCCAAAGTTGCGCAACCCCACACTTCCCACCGACGACTTTGCGTGGAATCCTAATCAATCTCTACACGGACCCATTCGAACACGATGAAGCTTCTGATTGGTTCAAAGATCCTGGATCTTGCTGGCAGCCCAAGTTTGGAGTAAGTTGCGAGAGCTAGGAATCGTTCGAACTCGATGACGCGACGAACCTCTTGATATTCGAATCGATTCCGAGTGAAAATGAAAGGAAGAGGAAGATCGATTTGATTTTTTCGAACCAATTTGATTTCGTTTTTCCATTTCATTCATTTGAATTTTTAGAGAAAAGAAGGGCTCGGGTTTTCTTTTATTTTGCTTTTTTTAATAGAGGAGATGCATGTTACTAGGAAGGACACGTGCCTTATATCCCTTTACGTGTTCTAATAGATGGAGGTAGGGTGTAGGAAAGAATTTCAGTTAAATGTTGGGTTGTATGTGAATGTATATATATACATATATATTTAAATTGAATTTAAATTGTCTCGATTTACGTTGCCTAAAATCGTGAATCCCTATCGAGGCATGCTGCCAGGCGTTTGTAATGTTATACCCCTATTTCGAACGCAAAGGAAAAGGTTTCGAGTCCGAATTCGATCATATGGAGAAGATAGCTTTTTTGGACCCAGTTATTATATTGAATTTTCGATATAAATTTCAATGCGTTTACCTATCATATGATCACACGACAACTCCAAACCCTACGAAAATTGAAATCCGATAATAATACACTATTACGGATCCAACGGAACTGGTATCGTCAAATTCCGAGACCGTGCCATGGAAGGCTATTTTTAAATATCGATTTAAACGATATATCTTTAAAACTGAACAAAACAGTTTCAAACTTAAATTTAAAACTTTTATTATCGTCGGTATTATTAATATAACTTTTATAAGCCTTTAAAATATTTTTAATAAGCTTGAAACTTTCATATTTAAATTATCCAATAACCCATGATATTTGAAATTCAAGTTAGAATTTAACTTTTAAATATTTAAAATTAATCAAATATTCAAATTTCAAATATCCAAAAATTCTAGGTCATCACGTTCCTTCCTCCTTGAAATAATTTCATCCCCAAAATTACTAGTTAAGAACAATGATCCATTACCTGTTCAACATTTTTTCAATACCAAACAGTTTTTAACAACACCTAAAACAATCTTTTTATTAAAAACACTATCACTCTTCCTAACTTCCCAAACTCTTCCATAGTTTCCAAACAACATTACTTAAACAACCATTTCAAATTTTAATTTTTAAACCAAATTTAAATTATTAAAATTATCTCAAAAAATTTCTAACTCCCTAAATATTCAAAAAAATTCGCCAGCGTCTTCTTTGCGTGCTAGCTCGGAACAACTACAAAATGCCTCTATGGGCCCCCAGATTTCAAAAGAAAATAAAAAACCAAGTGGCTAGACCACAAAATCATCAAATTTCATATGACAATTAAATACATACCTTTTAGTTGGACAATTCACATTTATCTTCTGAAATCACTAACACTAATTTTCCTTTGCTTTTAAATGCCTGTATATCCTACTTAGCAATATTATCCAATCATAGAATCCAAAATCATTTTATTCACTTCTTTTCAAAATTTTCAATATTTGCTTTAATATTTGCTTTACTTAAGCCCATACGATGCACACATATCATTCATGCGTAATATCAAATTTGATTGCTTACTCGATCACACAATTTCACTTCCGAACTAATATCGTTAACCCGACTCTAGTGCAGACTCAGATCTGGTTTCTTGATCAAAAACCGTCATTCTTCTTGCATAACCATAACTATAATAGAGAATTTTCGAATCAATCAAAAATCCATATCCATGGTTCATCGTCGAAAATCGAGTGAAAAATCCCAACTCGGATCGATATAACTATCTCGAAATTCTATGCTCGAATCTGGATCAAACCGTTGTGCGAATAAAAATAATATACGTACACCCTACGTATTTATCTCTGATTGATTATTATCTATATCCATTTCCTTTTTATTCACATTTACTTTGATTTCAATCACCTATTCATAATTATCTCATTTCATATTTTTACTTAATCTTCATTCAGATATTAACTTAATACATTTTCCCAATACCAAATTTTACTTAAGAATTTCACCATCCATTTCTTAAGTTCAATATAAATATTGTACATACTCCTTATATTTATTTTCACTTCACCACTTATGCCTTTATATCTATTTTCATTTAACTTAAATTTTTAATTGCATTCTGAATTCAATTTACCTTCCAATTTTCCACTATTGAATGCTATTAACCACATCTCAACCCATGTTTATTTTCCTGGTTATTGTAATTAGTTTCATCCACTAATTCGTTTTCAATCAAATTCAATTTCAAATCTGTTTAACTTACTAATTTTATTTATCACTTCATTTTCAAATTTAATTCAAATCTCAATAAAAAAGTTTATTTCCAAATTTTTACTTCTTTTAGTTCCCCCAAACAAATTCTACAATTTCAATTTACTTAACACAATTTAAATTGATTCCAATATTTAATTTCAATTCCAGTTCGATCTACTTACAAATTTAAATTAATTTGTTCATTCACAAATTTATTTCCATCTTAATAAATTTTATTACAATGACCATTTCATTTTTCCTACTTAGAACAAAATTTACTTTTATTTAACTTGATTTATTTAAATCTCATTTCCATTTAAATTTTTAAACTTCCATAAGTTTTTTTCCAACTTATTTAAATTCCATTCACTGCTCTCTTTAAATTTACTTCATTTAATGGGTTTACTTTTTCAACTTATTTCATTTTCATACTCATTTTAATTTTACTCTTCTTAAGTTAAATTTTATTCTAAACAAGTTTCAAATTTTTATAAGTTTTTCAAATCCATTTATATTCCATGAACATTTTAAATAAGATTCCAGAGTTTAAACAATCGCTTAAACATTCAAAAACATTTTGAAATCAATTATATATACATAACTCATTTGCATATTAAATCATCCTTTGAATTTTAAAACCAAACCCAGTTTTGTGAACAATTCCAATTTAAGATATTTAGGTAGCTATTCCTCTCTTGGGAACTCGAAAATGAACATCGATGATGCTGCAGTCATCACCGAAATTATTTTCCAACGATCGAAAAGAGTTTAGTGCCTTTTACCTTTTTTAAAAACATTTTCAAATATTTTTAAATTCCAAATCTTACCAGATTTCATATCAGTTCGAAAATATTTTCCAAAAGTATCACTATAATTCCTTCAAAACTTTTTGAAAACCATTTTCAAACTCAAAGGAATTTAATTTCCAAAATTTCGAATTCAAAATACTTTCAATTCATATTCAAATACTACTTTGGAATTTTTATTTCATTTTCAATTATAAATCACATATGAAATTCACATTTACAAATCTCATTTTGTTATATAAATTATTCCTTAACTTTGGTTATAGCATTATTCCTTTATTTCAATTTTCACAACAAAATGACAATAATTTAATATTATCACTTCCTAACAACCAAGCAACCATATATACTATAATAATTTTTGAAAATTATTTCTTTCATATATGAAAATAATTTGGGCAAAGTTATTTCATTTACCCTATTTAAACAATTCCGTGTCGAATTTATTCTATTCAAGTGTTTAGAGATCTCTATCAATAACATTAATTACTCGTATTGACCAGAATCCATAAACCACTCAATAAACCAATCAACATGATATAATACAAATTTTTTATATTCACTAACAAATACGCGCTCATATCTATTAATACCCTCAAACTCATTCTAGAGTACTACGGACTCTATTTCTAACAAGTAATTCCCACCAGAGCCAAGGTTCTCGCTTAACATTCAGCTCTGATACCACAATGTCACGACCCGATTTTTCGACGTCCGAAAATCGACATCAATACGTCAACTGTATCAAATGCCGAACAATCGAATGCCGAAAAAACAGACCGTAAGGGAAAGAAGAAGGAGGTAGAAGAAGAGAAAACAAAACAACAACAGAATCTCATAATCGCAGCGGAACAATATATAATAGATTATAACTGATCTTCGTACAAAAAGAGTTATATCTGTTTTATACATTACATCATCAGAGTACAACACAATAAATAGAAAAATACTGGACAGTTGTATTAACTTGTCCCTACAAAATCTGACTCTACAGATTATACTGCATAGTGGAATATACATCAGGTACATGTGATATGCCTCGCCATCCAGCTCATCTCTTGAGCTCCACAACATCCTATTCTGTATCCTATAATACTCGGTCTGACCCGAGCATTATAGTAAAATAACACCCGAGTCAGTCTAGAAAACCAGCATGAGAAAACACATTCAGTTGGATTATTAAAGTTTTCAAAATCCTTTGAAATCAAAGGTATCTCGTAAGACCATGCCACAAATAAACATGCCGGGTCTTTACCTTACGATAACCAAAACATTTTTAATCAAATCCGTCTGATATTATAATAGTTTCCATAGAAAGTAAAATAGAATCTAGCAAAAATTCTTGCATCTCACGTTCCAACATAGTTGGGCACAATCAAAACCATACAAGTGCTTATGAAGATTGGATTCCATACAATGGCAGGGCTACTGGGATACCGGCCGTCAAAGTACCTAGTCTAGATCAGAGTATCAAGGATCCCCCTGATCCCCTACAACACAAGACCGGAGCTATCCCTTACTGGATAGTCCGAATAAGATCACCCCGCGGTTGAGATCAGCAACCGCCCACACGACCCAAAAAAAGGGACATCTAGATAGGGATGATCTTACCCTAATTGGTTGCTAGCCACTTAGCCTTGCTGCGCCTCCCCTGTTTTAGCCATTCCCAGCTGATGAGGCTTGAGGCTATGCGTTACCTTTTTAGCACACATTCACTTAGAATGCTCATCGTCCTCCTAACGGTGTTGTGATAGCATTCATCAATACAAGTCCGTTCCGGATCCGAATGAAACCGAAGGCACTATTCCTACTACATCCATTTTGGAATCACCCTTAGGATTAGTAGCGATTAGCCCTTGCACTTCACTACTCCATCTTCGACTCCAAACTCTTGTCTTCCTCATGAAAACGTTCAAATCAGATTGAAGTGGTTTTCGAAAAATTAATCCCGATCCCGATCTCTTCGAAACGATCAGCGCATTGGCCAATATTGATAGTCGATTATTTAACTATCAAATCACACAATCATTTAAACAATTGTTTTATTTCTACTGAAAAGCACCAAGTCCTAATAACTTAGATTTCAAATAATTTAAATCACTTTATCCAAAGATATATATACTTTAAAACATTTAAAACAAAAACTAGTTAAAGACTTTATTCAAAATAATCGTTATGAAATTCCATAATAATTTTCAAGTAAAACTTAACCAAAACTACCTTTAAAATAAAAGTTATTTATATAAAGTATAAATATTTAGTAACTATTTTTTAAATCATAATACTAGTTTAACCTTTAAAATAATTACAACTATAACTAAAATAATAAATATTTACTTTAAATATTAAAATAATTTAAATAATAAATTCCTCTAGAATATTCTTTTAAACAACTTTAAAACTTCTAACTTATACTTAAAAATCTGCTTTGAAAATATACTTGGCTTTTTAGAAGAATACACTTTCTATTCCAAAATAGTCCATTTAACCAGTTGATAAATCCTTGTCGATTTATCCCAATTTAATTTACGTCCCATCCCGTAAATTTCTTCCAACGCTTTAAAAATAAAACCACTTCTATTTTAAAACACATTTCCCATCTCCTTATAATCACTTTCAAAAATATATATTTAAATTATTTAATTTAAGGCTACTAAAATTACTTAAATAAAAATAATACTTAAGAAATGTATAAGAATTTCTGAGTAAAACTTAAACCAAAATTTCCTTTTAAAATAAAGTTATTATATCAAATATTTATGTTTAAAATTCTTTTTAAAAAAAATCATAATACTAATTTACCTTTAAAAACAATTAACTGCCATAATTAACTTAAATAAATATTTAATTTTCTCTTAAAATAATTAAAAAAATAAATTTTTCAATACATTCTAAAAAAACATTTTTAAACTTCTAGTTTATAATTTGAAATCTTTTCTTGAAAATATACTTAGTTTTCCAGGAAAAATATACTTCCTAACTTTTAAAAATAAAACCACCTTCTATTTTTAAAATGAATTGCACCTTTTCTTATAAATCCCACTGATCTATACTTCCAAATTTAACCACTGGTAAATATTCCACATCATTTATAAACCAGTTTACAAATTTCCGTTTCTCATTTTCCTTTAAATCACAATTTCTGAAACACTAAATCGATTTCAAACCGATTTTCTGGTTTTTAAATTCCCTTTAAAATTTATTACTTGATTTATCCAATTCCCAATAATTATTTACTTAAGAATTTTTTTTCATTTCCTTTAAAAATTCAAACTTATATGTATATTTTTTTTTCCATTTCTCAAAAAACCCATATATATTCAGTCAAGCATAGCATCCAATAATTTCAATCCCCAATATAATCAATATAATCTATCACAGATCATCAAATAAATCATATTGCTGAATATAAAATAAATTCAACGTTTTGAGGAATCCAATTGGATCCCTCTAACCTATTTTCCCTGCATCCACATATGTTAGAACAATATAAAATTACCAATCCCACTTCGAGGGGTATATCACGGTATAAATGGTCAACCACTATTATGCGGGGCGCATAGGGTCTCATCCGCTATATAATGCAGGAATCAATCACTCCAATATATATATATATATACTATTATATATATATATAATATCACATTCAGTCAATTCAATCATTCAACCAATAATTTAAATTTAACTATTTAAATTTAAATGGCAATCCAAATGAGTGAGATTAACTCATCTTCAATTTTGTTTGCGACCCGATCCAAATTAGCTTGCTTTCTTCATGATTTAAGACCTTGTATAAACATTGTATAGTTTACTAATATTTGAACTAACTGAACTGTCTATTAACATTTAATAATGTAATATAAACTAATTTTCCTTTAAACAATTTTTAGTAACCCAAAATAATTATATAAGTTAATTAGATAAATTAATTCCCAATAATACATTATTTTAAAATAATCTAGTAAATTAAAAATGTGTATATGTATATATTTATTTTTATTTTTTGAAACTTCATATACTTATAACATAGTGCATATAGATTTAAAAAAAAAAACTATTTTTATATAAACTCCTCACATTAAAAATTCCTGCCTTTTCCAAACCTCTTATATATATATATATATATATATATATATATATATATATCTCTGAAATCTCCCATACGTATATTAAATTAAAGCAGAACGGCTTTTATACTGTAACATATATATATACACATACATATACATACATACATACATATATATATATATTTCTACACCTAGCTAAACAAAAATTTCTTTACTGCATACATAACTCTTTGACAAAAGAAGTTTTTCTCTGTTTAAACTTAGTATAAAATTTTCAGTCTGTGTATTAAATTAAGTCTTAATCAAAAGAAGAGGAAGAATACCTCGCTGCCCCAAAATCAAGTTCGGTTCCCCCCTTCACCACGACCTGCTGCTCCCTTATGGCGACCCAAAGTTGCGCAACCCCCATGCTTCCCACTGACCAATTTGCGTGGAATCCTAATCAAGCTCTACACGGACCCATTCGAATGCGACGAAGCTCCTAATTGGTTCAAAGATCCTGGATCTTACTGGCAGCCCAAGTTTGGAGTAAATGCAAGAGCCAGGAATCTTTCGAACTCAATGACATGACGAAACTTTTGATATTCGAATCGATTCCGAGTGAAAACGAAAGGAAAAGGGAGATCGATTTGATTTCTTTTCGAACCGATTTGATTTCATTCTGCCATTTCGTTCATTTAAATTTCTAGAGAATAGAAGGGATCGGGTTTTCTCTTATTTTGTTTTTTTAATAGAGGAGACGCGTGTTACCAGGAAGGACACGTTCTTTAAATCCCTTTACATGTTTTAACAGATGGAGGTAGGGTATAGGAAATAATTTAGTTAAACGTTGTGTGTGTATATATATATAAATTGAATTTAAATTATCTCGATTTACGTAGCCTACAATCGCGAACCCCTATTAAGGCATGCCTCCATGCTCTCGTAATGTTATAGCCCTATTTCGAATGCAATGGAAAACATTTCGAGTCCTAATTCGATCGTATGGAGAAGATAGATTTTTTTGGACCCAGTTATTATATTGAATTTTCAATATAAATTTCAACGAATTTACCTATCATACGATCACACGACAACTCCAAACCCTACGAAAATTGAAATCCGATAGTAATACACTATTACGGATCCAATGGAACTGGTTTCGTCAAATTTCAAGACTGTACCTCGGAAGGCTAATTTTAAGTATCGATTTAAACGATATATCTTTAAAACAAAACAAAACACTTTCAAACTTAAATTTAAAACGTTTATTATCGTCAGTATTATTAATATGACTTTCATAAGCTTTTAAAATAGCTTTAACAAAGCTTGAAACTCCAGATTCTCTATTTTACCCAATCTTTAATTATTAAATTCAATATTTAAATTATCCAATAACCCGTGATATTTGAAATTCAAGTTAGAATTTAACTTTTAAATATTTAAAATTAATCAAATATTCAAATTTTAAATATCCAAAAATTTCCGATCGTCACAGTTTGAGGAAGACAGATTTTCGTTGATGTTTTTTGGAGCTCGAGAAGACAAGTTGGATGTTTCACCTACCGTAATATTCTTATTTCTATTGCATTACTATATTGTACATATCAGCATTTGTGAGGACATATAGTTATACTGTCCAAGCTGATGATTGTACTTAGGTTTTGTAACTTCGAAATTACTGTATCGGAGTAACCGTTCATACTTTTTTTGATATTATATTAATCGTTCCGCCATGAGATTCTGATATTGTGTTCTCTTCTTTCTTGTTCTATTTCCTTTTCTTCTACTCTAACAATTCGTCTTTTCAACAATTGGGTGTTCGACACGCGAATACCATGGATGTATTAGTTTCAATATTTGAGGGTCGAAAGGCGGATCACTACAGTCGACATGAATAAATCCATATATATCATTCCATGAAAACAGATCGAAAGAAATACCGATTACCCTAAATAACTGTAACCAACACCGCTTTCCTAAATACCATATAATGGACATGCATGCACACGAAAGCACACATACGCCTGGAGATCGAAAACTGAAAAGTAGCGGTATGCTCAGAGTCGGGGTCTAAAAATTCCCTTATACTCATGCCAGGTATAGGGAACAAAGTTGCTGCCCCTTCTCAAATCAATCTGTTTTCTGCTCTCCATCAACTCATTATGCGTACCCTCTGCCATTGGACGTGCATGCAAAGCAGTCCCGCGGCGATGTAATCTAGGGAAATAAATATATGAAGCAGTGCTTGCTTCATCAAAAGGTTGTGGGTGCATGTTGGACGTACTCATAGTACCAGTATAGGAGGATGTACCAAAATCCAAACAACCATTTGGACTTCCATAGAGCATATGTGTCAAACGCTATATATAGATATTCCAAAATGGAAGTACTATAATAGTAAACATGAAGTGCATCGACATTAACCAAACTAGCTAGATATTCAAGTATAATAGTGTCTTTGTTGTTCGAAAAAATTGTGAAACCCAAAAAGATATAATGTGAAGGCTCTTGTGACAGGAGTGTGCATCTCAATAATGTCCATGTACTTGAGTACATATCTCTGTAAGGATGTAAGGATCACTGCACCCACTTTAATCTCACCATCTGCCAAATCTGGTATATATGCAGAATATAATGCAAACTCCTCATAACTACTATCAAATAGTAATGTCTCATGGTCTAATTGACCAATCTCCATACCAATGAGCATATAAAAGTGAAAAGATCAGGCCCAACTCAAAATCTAGAAAATGAAACGTATGTGTAGTAAGTCACCATCCCTCTATATCAACTTCTAATACAAAAAGTCTATGCGTGAAAATAAGGGTAATTGAAGATAATCACCGAACGATAATGCATTAATCTATCCTAAATCGGTTGGGGTAATGTGCTAAAGTACTCGATAATGTACTTATCCCAACTACGTCGCATGACTATATGACCACTTTATATGAGTAATGATACAAAAGTAACACTAAACCAACTAAAGCTGTAAGAGTTATATTTATCGATAGCCTCAATTATAACTGTATACTAAAATATACTTACGGCGTCGCTAATGCCGCACACAATTGATACACATTCGTCTCTGACAGCTCATGTAAACAACGTAACTCATCTACGGTCATACCAGCATCCACAAAGGTATGTGCTGGACTAGCATCGCTCGTATAACAGACAATTAGTTTTGAACATTGAACGGTTATGATGGGCAATTTGACTTTTTTTCTATTAAACCAACAAAAAATAAAAATGGTTAAAGATGAAAAATGGAGGAAAACGTCTCCAAATATTAAATATATGCGTCTGAAGATGTGTGCTTGTTCAACTTGCGTCTCGCTCTTCGACGTTTGTTGAACAAACGTCTGAAGTGCAAACCGCTTGTTCGACAAGCGTTTATATTCAAAGATTTGTTAAACAAACACCTAAATCAATTTGCCTCGGATAATAGGTACCCCAACTGGTCAAAATTAATTTAAAGGCATGTGTCAACTTTTTTTAAAATTTTAAACGGGTAGAGACTAATATCCAATAACAATAACCCACCAAACGAAGCAATACCTGGACCGCTGGCAATAGAAGAAGGAATGAAAACAAATTAAAAAATAAAAATTACTTTACCAATAAAATTCTCCACTTCCATTTTATTTGCAACATTATCAACCACCAGGAATCATTCAGAGATATCAATCGATTTCCGGTGGCTACAGTAATGGTAATCTTGTCATCTTAGATCTAAAATTTCAAAAATTAACTCAATAGCTCAATTTGGATTTGTTAATTCTATATTTACTCCTGTGAATTGCTTATCTTCAATTATAAAAATCATTTTGGCGTTGTATGGTTACAAGAAAGTTTAATTGCAGTCGATTTGCTTATCGATTGGAAGAGTCATGATTGCACTACGTTTCGGTGAACAAGTTTTATTCATTATTTTGAGGTATCTTTTTTCTTTTTGTTCATTGGCGATCCTTCGCGCACGTCAGTGATACATGATTATTTATCGCGTGTTTTTGGAGTCACGGAAATAACAATTATAATCCAAAAATCTATACCCAGTACGAACTAGTATTTATCCAAGGTTCACGCCACAGGGAGTTGTATTTGATTTTTAAAATAAGTTTATTATTCTCAAGCCAGCTCTACAAACTTTGGATTGAGATTGCTCCTTAGTTGTCAAAGAGCAATGCTACTCTTACTTACAAAATTGTAACTGATCTACAAGAGAGAAGGACCGCACTTGTGTTGTGGGCTCCACAAGTGCATTCCTCTCTTGTATGTAAAATCTTGCTTGCAAGTTTGTAAGCAAGCCTTGTGTTTTGGGATCAAATCACCTCAGCTTAAATTTTAGTGTACCGGTGTGCCCTACCAATCAAAGTGCTTGAAAATTTGTAAATAAGTTCAGTTTATCGTTTTCTTAAGGATTTACTAGTGTAAATTGCACGTACGTGCATCTAATAGATATAAATATTTACTTTTGATATAATAAAAAGTTTGTGGATGGATGTGTATTATAAGTGCAAAAACTACTTTGATTGTCGCAACTTTCATTTCAAACAAATTGATAGTGAAATTCCGTTGATGGGTGGTTGAGAAGGGAATGGTGATGGATGATGCAAAAATGAGATTTCGTTGATGGATATAGGACATTTTGGAATTTCAAAAAGATACCGTGAAAACCCTATTCATTGAATTCTCTTTATTAATAATAGAGATTTGCAAAGAAATGTCTAATTGTCCTGTTTTAAATGGTTGAGCACATGGGATGCCATACTCTAGGTCCAGGTGATGGTACACCCGTGTTTTTAGCTGTCAAAAGATGTGTAAAGGTAATTCAAGAAAAGTACAATGAATTAAGGGCAAGTGAAAGTGAGTAAGAGGAAGGAAAACAATGTTGAAGAAAACTGTAATAAAAATAGAAATACACTAACTTGTATATATGCAAGCATTGAGAATAATCTAAATCGCAAAGGAAAAGAAATGATCATCGGGCTTTTCAACAGAACCAAGTAATCGCTCGAATTTTAACTAAAAGAAAAGAAATAATCATTGTTCCAACGTCGAGGTGAGACGTTTATAGAGATACATGGCTATTTCGTGCGTACATTCAGTCACTGAATGCTGTGCAAGTTTTTTTATCCCAAAAGGATGATTTTTCTACCCTTTGTAATTTTATGACCATCTCTGAAAGTCTGATGCAAAAATATACATATAAAAAAAATTACCGGTATCGGTCTGGTGCTCTAATCATCAACTGTTGAATGGCTTCTTAATTCAGGCACGATACATGGGCTCAAATTAAGTAATAATATTATTATTTACCTTAAAAGCCTAAAATATGTTAACTGTTTAATACTATTTTATAAAGATGAAAATGCACGAATAAAAAATAAAATTGTGCTCTTTGATGCGCCTTTTAATGTGCACCACACCATGGGAGCAAAAGGAGATATTGATTTGTCATGCTTCATGACGTGCCTTTCATAACCAGAGCTAGCAATGAGTGTTTATTACATTAAAAATGATTAGGAACAATTTGTTTTTGCAAGAGCTAAATATGAATTGATTTAATCTTCCTAACCACATATAAGGTCAAAGTTTCTTTTGAAAGCACTCGTGTAATAGTTGACATATGACAGGGAAATGTATTCCTGCTCTAAACCTCCAACTCTACAGTTTGTGTTATTCGATGGATATTTTTGGTAATAGAATATGGTTTTCTCACTCATTCTTTGGTAGTGCTTATTTTTGATGATAATAATTCATACAATAAAAAAGTTTGTCTCCCATGCATCATGTAGGTAGAATGCAGAACTCACCTTGGAGGAGAAATATTTATAATAGAACACCTGATGTATTATATATTAAACAACCCTTGAGTGACTGGTCAAAAATATAATTGCTAATATCAGGAGTTCTGATGCACAGTATATCAATTTAAGTTAAAAAGGCCTGGTTTTACTACCATATTCTGAACTTTTGATACAATCAAGATATATAGTTGGTGTCTCATGTTTTGTGATTTTATGAAAATCAGGGTTAGATTCTAAGAGCTTCCTTCAGCAAGAAAGCCTTGTTCAGCAGAATGTTCTACGAGAAGTATTATCGATTTTTTTATGTATAGGTGTTTATATACGTACACATATACATATTTACATATGCATATACAGTCACACATGCATATACATACACACGAGTGCATAGACACGCACACACTCGCGGGTGCAAACCATTCACCTGAAACGTTTCTTACCTGGGACTGCAAACCAATCGTTTTTACTTTGAAATATGATGAAAGTGTGGTTCAATGACACTTTTCAAAATAGATATGAAGTTGACAACACATTTTTTTCTTCTTGCAACGAGATCAATGTCGATATAACGACTAAAACTTTAAATAAGAACTTTACTGTTTGTTTCTTTTTTTAACTATCATCATTACTATTTTTTTTTTTGAGATTCCTTTGGTTTTGTATCTTTACCAAAGTTATTTTGTGAGAATGATAGAATTCATCATATCAAAATTTTCGTTCCCTCAAAACCAATTGTGGTTATTCCCATATGCTTTAATATATGAATACAATCATGAAAAATTGTGTACTTTATTTTTCTTCTACTCTTTCTTTTTACAATTGTTTTTAATAATATTATTTGAATTGAAGTCTATAAAATACTTTGGAGTAACATGGTTAATTTTGAATTGCTTTCTGAATACTAATCTAGTTTCAACCAAACTAAAGATATAATGTATGGTATTATATACTTTACGAAAATATGAGAACTTTTTAAACCATCATAAATTATTTCTGAATTTATAATATTTGAATGCTATACACACATCCTAAAACTTTTCTAGGTAATTATGCTTCCACATTCATGCTCTCATATTTGTTCCGGTGCATGATTTTGTTCCTAAGGTAGAATTTTGTACAAAACGATAGATAACATTTCTCGAACTCTACTCTTTATAATTCGATTAGATTGATAATGCTTTAATTTCAACATCTCAACAAGTTTTTGGCTTGAATTTCAAATGTTTATGCACTCTTTGCCAAGCACCGCGTTTTAGTTCTTAATACTAGAACTGGCCAGTTCGCACACGGGCTGTTTATATTATTGTAAACGAAAAGCAAGGGCATTTTCTGAATTTCAAAAAGACGCCAAGTAAATTAGTTCAACGAATTTTCTTTATTAGTAGTAGAGATTAGTGCACGAATGCTGTGTGTACTATATAGTTATGTAAATAATATTGTAAATTAAGAATTACAATTAACCTATATTGTAAAATTTTGTGGAATCGGTCATGGTTGATGTTTGCCAAGCATCTTGTTGGTTGGGAAAAGTCTTCGATATTGATATGGTAATCATTGATTCATTTCGTTTTCTAGAGCTATGCACGTAAAAATTTGGCCACCGCCTCAAACGGGTCTATTCCTTCCTACACATGAATCCTTTAACTTTAGCTTTTATTAAGGTATTGATAAATTAGAGTATACACACCTTTGTTATGCTATGCAATTAGGTAAGAAATGTGAATTCATACATAGTATGTGTTCTAGAACAAATCTTTTAAGCTATTTAACCATCTTATCATGCGATTACTTTTGGTGAAGGTTTAATAGTTTTTAGGAGAAAAAAATGAATAGCTTTATCTAGTGTCATTTTGTGCCACTATGGATCTTAAGTTCTAACATTAATAGAAGACGCAACTTGTTAATAATTTAGATTTACGAGACATTGGGTGATAACAATTGATTGTACATTTTATTTTCTTTTGATTGAACAATTATGAATGCGATAAATGAAAAGTTGAAGTTCATTGGTAAACCGAAGATTGTGAGATAATATTTGGTGGAGAATGTTTTTTACTGTTAACAAGATTTCTTGTCAGCACCCTAAAATTATGCTAAGAAAATGTGAATTATCCTTTATACAAGTAGTGCAGAAAAGAAGGCGTGAATCCGCTTAGAATCGCCTTTCGATTAGGCTTTAACTAGTAGGAATCACTCAGGCAGACCTATCGACTGTGTCGAAAAGGTTAGGTTCCATGCTTAGTGACCTTTCTACTCTGTTGGGATGAATTGATCCTACTTTTGAAAGCCTTCCTTTCGAATTGATAGAAATATCTTAGAAAGTTTTCCCTTAAAAGGTTTTGAACTTGTCGGAAGCCTTGAGGGTTGTTTTGCTAGAACTGATTCCAAGAATCTGATATAAAGGCTCTGACCTTGTTGGAAGTGTGGTGATCTTAATGATAAAGCTTGAACCAGGAAAATTGATTCGGGTTCCGACCTTGTCAAGAGCTTTAGGCTTTAAAGCAGTTTAGACTTTGGTTTGAGATCCTAAGTGGGGGTTCTCGATCTTATCAAAAGCTATGGGTATAACCTCCTTGTGTTTGAATCAGTAATTTCAAACTTCAGTGTTTAGAAGATGGTTTCGACCTTGTCGAAGGCTATAACTTTGAATCGTTTACTAAAGTTATTAGAACTTGAAAGGGTTTTGACTATGTTGACTAGTACGGGTTCGTGCTTTGCACACGGGCTATTATATTATTGTAAACGGAAGCAAGGACATTTCTGGAATTTCAAAAAGACACCGAGTAAATTGGTTCAATGAATTTTCTTTATTAATAGTGGAGATAGTTGCCTTTCGATGGAGATGAAACCTGCAACATGGAGGTGAATCCAACCAGAACTTTAATGAAAGAGTAAATTAATCAAAAGTGCTTAAGACTTTTCTTTATCCAGCTAAGGAGTCCTCCAAATCAATAATCTTGTAATTAAGGTTACAATGTTTTACTTAAGAGTATACAAGTTGAGAATGAGAGGAACCGGATCTCAAAACGTGACCCATTTGGTCTTATTTATAAATGCGGCTTGGCACCTTTCGACCCTGATGCTTTCGACTGGGTCGGAAGGTGGTTGTTGAGAGACTTGAGCATGTTGCCTCCTTTGTCGAAAGGTATGGTGACGCTCCTCTTCTATGAGTTGTCTTGTGAGTGCTTCTGGCTCCGTGGTCAGCCTTTGTTCATTGGTTTCGATGATGGCTGCGTCCATGCTCTTGTTTCTGATCTGATGCGGAACCATTCCTCGACCACATTGGTTTTGACCGATTCGAAAGGTTTACTATAACTTCGAAGGAGCTGCACTAGATAATACTTACTTTCTAGTAGTTTGAATGAAGGCGGAACCGTTGATTTCGAATGGCTTGGTGTATGCTCAAAGAGCTATTCTTCATTGTCTCCGGAAGGTGTGGCTTCACCTTAATCGAAAGGTCTTTAACTAGCTCAAAAAACCTTTCGACACCTTCGAAATGTCTTGAAGCTTCCAAACTTTGATTGCAGCATCCCTTCGACTCCTTCGAAATGTTTGACTGGAGCTCTTTGACTCATTTGAAACTTTGATGGCAGTATCCCTTTCCTCTTGCTCTTTGCTTAAAGAGGTCTCGACTTGATCGAAAGGTGAATATTTGAAGTAACATTTTGTACTACTAATATATATACTTTGAAAAATGCTTTCAAATATAACAACAAGATAAAAAAGCTTAAAATTTATTTATGTATTGTAGGATAATGAGCAATTACAAATTTTGTATATTTAGATAGTAATTATATATGAATATGAAGTATGCAAAGTTTTTATCCACGTGTCATGAAAAAAGAGAGTTAATTTTACATATTTCTAGTTTATGAATGTAAAATGATGGAAATTGTTTATCTTGTTATTCTTTGAAGAAACTTTTATTCACTAGAATTATAGGTCAACTTAGAGAAGACTTAAGATGACTTACATATGCTTTTTAACTTGCTTTGGTAGCACATACCTGGGTGTTTCAGCGATTATGCCTTTTGCCATGCTTTTGTTTCACCTATCAAACCATCGGCATGTTATGATAGTAATTATTCAAATCTCTGGATAATAACTCTAATTCCACAGAAATGGATGATTTTTTACATGCTGTTTACTATAACCTTCCTGCTGGAATATGCTTGGGCCCAATAATGCAAACTTAATTTTTTGGTTTACACTGATGTGTACTTATGTCTTCGAACTGGAACAATCGGTCCCTTAAATAAAACTGTGCTCCAACAGCAGTTGACTATTATCTGGTATTGGCTTTCACTTGTTTTCACTTCAATAGATTCATGTACTGACGTACACAGGTAGTTATATGTACTTAGAACACTCAAAATTGACAATGCTTATTTATGTTAAGATGGTTTTGTGAGTTCATCACATAATTACTTAATTCATGCTGTGAGGTTGTCTAATGTAAAGTATCATGTATCCTATCTGCTAATCTGTGCACACAAATATACCAAATTGGAACATATTTGTAATTAATTTTACAGTCATTTTCTTCGTTTTTTTGGTTATATGACATGTGAAGTCTAATAAATCAACCTGTACATAATCTTTTAACTCCTACTTCTTTTTCTTCAGTTTACGTAACTAAAGATGCATGTTTTTTGATCTTACACCATGTAAATTGCTCAGCATAATGATTTGCATGACATTATAATCCTAATCATCTGTTAATCAATAGGTGTATCATTCTAGTTTCGTGGACGAAGGTGTTACTAAAGCTTGTGGATGCCCTCTCCTTCCACTAAAAACTCATATAAAGGGCCCAGCTGCCATCTTTGACGAAGGTAAATTATCATCCACTTAAAACTACCACGTAATATATGAAATTTTCATCCCTTAGTTCTAACTATATGTACAATGATCTCAGACAAAGTTGACATTGTCGATGAGGCAATATCATTCTTTCGTGCCAATGTCTTCTTCAGAAATTTCGACATTAAAAGCTCAGCTGACAAGCTTTTAATATACTTGACATTTTACATAAATGTGGCATTAAAAAGACTCGAAGGTTGCAGAACATTAGCGATCGGTACAAAAGCTATCATTAACTTAGGACTTGAAAATGTTCCAGTTCCTGGAGAGGCAGGCTTTCCTTTTCCCGGTCTCTTCTCTCTTGCTCAGTCCGATGATGAAGCCGGTACATTTTTTTTTTTTGGCAATGGCATAAAACTGCAAACTTTATTTTAATTTTGGTAAATAATTTCGATATTTTTTTTCAGAACTATTCAGGAGCTATTTGAAGCAAATTAGAGAGGAAACAAGCGGTAGATTGTTGAGCTGTGCTTACAGATCAAATGGAATGCCTAACAAATGGTGGTTAGCATTTGCGAAGAGGAAATTTATGAACATCATTGTTCCTGAGTCTGCAACTTCTAATGTGAGAAAATCTGGAGGGTACATAAGATAGGTAGCCTTTCATTTCATCTTATTTTTCACATAATTTTACAGGATAGAGTAAATTTGGTTGTGAGTTGCATCATTTGTTTGGGTGTGTCGCATTGTTTGCTTGTGTACATAATTTTTACATTATGCATAGAAATTTTTATAGAATGTTTTTGTATTTTTGGCATGAGTTGTATATGCTATGTAAACTCGACAACTGGTATGTGTATGCGAAAATAAGCAAAACCAAGAGAGCGACCATGTTGTGCATGATTTGTACTACATTGTTTTACGTGTTAGACGAATCACATAAACCAGCTTTTAGGCTCATACACCCAAAACAATATATTACTGTGAAGTGAGTTATACTCTCTAGGTTGGAACTGCTAGGAGTAACCTGAATTGCTTTCTTTCCCGAGACCACAACTGTTTACTTTTATGTTGTACGCTTTTGCAAGTTTGAAGGTTTAATGGGTCATAAGTTTGGTTTGAGATGAGCAAGACTTTGTAGACTTGAACCATTTCTATTGATGAGTTAAAATACACATCTTTCTCCAAGGTGTAACGTTTATCTTACGCTTGCCTTTTTTTTTTTTTTTTTTTTTTTTTTTTTTTTTTTAAGTCAAGTTCTATTACTATTTATTTATTTGCTTTACTACGACTTCCATTTATGAATTTCTGCAAATTATACGTGTTAATATCCTGAAATTTTAGTACTGGTTGAACTGTGCACGGTTAGAAGTCTTTTGGTTAGAATTATCATCCATTATACCTAAGACTAACGCCAATATATTTTTGTTCCATACCTTTGATCTCGGGCATTATTGTCTTGAAACAAAACAATTCTAGCCAAATTATGAGTATATCTTCACATTAAAATATGAACATAATCAACATAATGGCATTTCCAACTATCCTAAAAATTCAGAGGGCTGAATTTAATTTTCAAGGGTGAATGTCCCTATTTTGCCAAACAACTAGACATTTATTTTTTGGGCGTTCAACTTGAGCGTCCATTAAACGGATTTCCAATTCGACATTTGAGGTCTCTGCATTTTATGGACCAGATTGAAATTCACGCACTTTACTGAATTAGACAGGCCTCTGTTAAAACGAGCATCAAAAGTACACTGAGATAATGTTGAGATGACTGAGCAAAATTCTAATGTACTGGATTAGACAACTTTTTGCTACTCATTGTATTAATTGTCCACTTTGACAAAGTTGAAATTGCACGATTGACAAGAATCTATATTGGATTAGACAAGTCTCTTGTAAAGCGAGCATCAAACGTATGCTCACTACAATGTATTGGATAAATTGCTTAAGAAAGGCCATGCGACTAAACCATGAAACTGTAGACTGAATGAGGCTGACAATGTATTGGATAAATATCAACCATTACAAAACATTGTTTTGTATTTTAACAAATTACTCATCATTTGAACTTAGAATTTACACATATTAGATGATGGAAAAAAACATTAATTGATGTAGTTCCCACAGCATAATAAACCGCCATTTTGATACCTGAAACACTAAAGGCTTTTATTTACAAATTATTGCAGCCATATGTAATCTACTCTGCTAAAGTATTTGTACTTCATATTTGTATGTTCATTTATATTATTAATCAAGATACTAGTTCTAAAATGAAGAAAAAATTAACAATAAAATAATTTATGTCGATGCAAAATAATTTTATCCTTGTATTATTTTATTTCAAAACAAATGTACAAGTAATCGTTCAGTTTATATATTTCCATTTCAAAATCATATGTTCCTCGAGTATTTTCAAAAACGAATCCGCATGTTACATTAGTCGCTTATATATAAATATAAATATGTCGTTAGAAACACCTAAGGCTTTTATGGCAAAGTTATTCTATTTTAAAACTCTGTCCATTACCATTTTACCACATTGAATTTCTTCCTGCTATTTAATGCAATAAAATCAAAGCTACAATAATTTACTCGTTAATGAAGTTCTAACCATTGCTTATGTATAATGTATACATTTGAAGATATGTTCTTTTGACCGTTTTTAAATTCGGATTCAACCATTTATCAACAAAAACAATAGTACATTACATTACGAGATATCACTGCTTTTGATCTCTTTAACATTAAATGTGATAAATTTATGCATGTGTACAACTTTTCATTCCGCTCAATATACCGTTTTTAAAGTCAACACATCTACGAAGATTTGATGATATCCCATTTGGAAATCTTAATCCTTCCATCCATTTTAACACAACTTTAACTTGATTATTATCTAATTCGTAACATGCTTTGGGTTTTTACTGTCATTTGGTTTCATAAATTACAAGGATAACTCTGTTTAGCGTCGGCCTATAGCCGACTCTAGCCGTCGCTAAAGGCCGACTCTAAATAGCTCGTCGCCAAGTGAAATGGTGACGGCAAAGGGGACGACTCCGTCCCTTAATTTACCGTCGGCTAGCCGACTCTGGCCGAAGCTAAACGTAGTCCACGTGTAAAAAAATACCCGACCCATAGGCCGATCCTAGCCGACGCCAGCCGACGCTAATCTGGGTAAATTTTTTCTGTATTTCCAACACCCATTTCTACCATCCATCCACACAATCATATATATTCCACAAATATACTTCATCAAACAACAATATACATAAAAAATATGTCCAACTAAGAACCACAAACATCAATATACATCTCCAAACGTCCATACATCTCCAAATGTTCATCATCACAAATATCCATAATATTTACAAAATTCAACCAAATGTTCATCAGAAAACATATATAAAAACATGCTACCACTCACCCCCAATCATCATCAGCGCCAGATCCCTGTGATGGCATATTCGTCTCGTGCTCTGCCAAGTAAGCAGCAATCGTCTTGTCTAATTGCTGCTTCAATCCAGTCTTCCTCCAATCGTTCAACTCGGCGACTTGTGCTTGCGGGGCCGCTATTGTTTCTTCAGCTTGTTGTTTACTATAAGCGGCTTACGTCGTGGCATGTATACTAATAAATTAATAGTTATAGTTTATACATAATATTCAATAAAATTTATAAACTGGTTAATGAATTAATTAAATTCAATAAATATTACCGCTTGATTGTCATATCCATACGTCTATTTCTGGTCGGCGGGTCGGTAATACGAGCGAATATCATGTCTGTCTCTGCAACGGTCAACTGCTCCCTGCCAGACTCTGCAAGCACGCAAGCAATCTCCTGATCGTATCTCTCCTGTGTTTAGAAGTATAATTTTGAAAAGATGAATATTCAGTTTAATGTACTGTTAAATAAGAGGAAAAATTTAGTCTTTATATACGGATATTCGCTGATTTGGCGTCTGACTATTCAACGTTGTCATATTCATCTGTATGCTAGACGACGTGTGTTCGGATGAAGACGTCCAAATGAGACGGTGCAACGCCACCTCTCTCCCTCGTCTGAAATTAGATATGATTAAAGAATGTATATAAGTAAATTACAAATAACAATTTTTATATTTACCATTTCTTCTCTATATTGCTGAAAAGACTTGGATCCACCGCGGTGTGTTGTAGGATTCCTAAGCATGTTTGCGGAGTTCCTCAATGCTACCGCCTGTATAATTTAACTATTATATAAATATTTAAACGAATTATAATTACAGACATATGAAAGTAGAAAATTTACCTTCACGTCTTCGCTTTCCCAATATTGCAGAAACTGTGCATACAGATTTTCACTCATCCAGTTTGGCTTTTTACCGGCCTTTTTTATCTTGAAGAGCATACCTCTATAGTTTTTCCTCATCTTCCTCTCCCAGTGCGCCCTGAACGTCCCGAGATCTTCGGGATCCACAATAAAGGACGCTTGCACGTTTGAAATTTAAATGAATTGTATAAATTGTATATTAATTTTCAAAGATCAAATATGTCAATCTCAAATTAATTAGAATTTTATACTTACTTGGAGGTCAGCCCATATGACATCTTTGATATAAAGTGGGATATTACCCAGTGCTCCCATAAGTCCGTCATCCTACTACGGTAACTGTTTCGAGACGCATTTAGAATGGGCTCGGACGGTTGTAAATCGAAACCCCTGAATACATTTTGATATTGTCAGTTACTAAATCATAAATATACCAGTAGCATGCATTAAATAATATAATGAAGTTGCAGTAAATTAAATACTTACCCTCCATCGGTCTTCGGCACTAAGTATGTTCTCTGACTATTATCGGCCATACCACTACTACCCTCGTCATGATCAGGGCCTCGTGAACCTTGGGACCGCGAGTTGTGCAACATAATATCTGCTAGAAACATGCATATATATATATATATATATTCATATAATGAAAAAAAAACATATATCATTTCATAATTAGAAAACGTGCCTGATTAATAATCACATGCACATAGCTCACAGCAGAATATATAATAAAAGAATAATACAACAAATGATACGAATTTCCATTACATTAACACAGGTTCTAGAATTGATATAATACAACAAACGATACAAATTTCCATCTTATATACATTACATCATCAATAATTAATAATCAATCTTCGTCGTTTTCTGATTCTGACTCTGCCTCGCACTCTATATCGTCATTTCCCTCTAAAGTCTCAAATGCTTCTATTAGAATGTTTGATTCATCGTTCAAAGGTCCTATATCAGCATGATCATCAGTTATTATTAATTCATTATTTGGTTCAAGATCTGCTTGATAAGCTGCTTCGTCTGCAATATTATTTCCATCAAGTGTAAATCTTGCATTTGTTTTAAAAACAGCCGATCAGTCTGCTTTATCTCTTTTTAGTGATGGATAGGGGAAAAATAAACCTGTAATGCTTGTTTGGCTAATACGAAAGGATCATACTTTGAGTAATGTGAGTTATGGTTTATTTCAATAAGTTTACAGTCTTTGTGCACGTTGATACCAGAGTCCGGAACATTGCTAAACCAACTACATCTGAATAAAAATACTTTATTTTCAGATTGGACAGAATATGTCAATTCCAAAACCTGTGTTAAGATGCCGTAAAAATCTTTTATATGTTCATCTGGATCGTCAGTCCCTTTGACAAATACACCGCCGTTATAAGTCATTTTTTCAGCACCGTATTCCTTGGTGTTGACTTTAAATCCATTTACGAAGAATATTGGATAAGTGTTGACATTTCTTTTTGGTCCTATCGCAAGACGTTTCAATCCTTCATCACCGACACAATTTCTTTGATCGTAAACGTATTTCGTAAACCAGTTAGCAAATTCTTTACTGAGATCGCCAAGTGGATGTTCTGATTCGTAAATACTGCAAATATATGTATACGTATATTAAGTGCAAAATCAATTTAAATTAGGTAACTCGTAAATAATGCAAATATGTACTATTATCGAGAATTATCATTCAATATTTACCTAATAAATGGTGCAACTTTAGCACAATTAAGAAGGACGTCTGTGTGCTATATGGTAATCTCTATCGTCTAACCATATTTTCACACATTTTCCAACAGCTCGGCCATTCTGTCTAAAATAGAAAACATTGATTCAGAACAATCTTGTTCAACGGCTTCATCATTACGCGTAACACTTGCAAACGATAAGTTCACATGGTCACTGAAATAGTGAGAGAAAAAGAATGAAGCTTCTTCTTCAATATATGATTTGCAAATCGAACCTTCAACTCGTACTTTTTGTCTAACTTTTTTCTTGAGATGATTCAAGTACCTATTACAAAATTTATTCGATTAAAATTTACTTGCATCAAATTCAAATTTAAATTATTATTTCAAATATTCATAATTACCTCTCAAATGGATACATCCATCCATATTGTACAGGACCTCGAAGAAGTGCTTCATATGTAAGATGAACAGGCAAATGCTCTATTACATTAAATAATCCTGGAGGAAATATTTTCTCAAGTTTGCAGAGCAGTATAGGGATGTCATTTTCAAGTTTACGAATACGCTCAACTTTTAACGTGGTCGAACAAAGCTTTTTATAAAACAGACTTAATTCTGTTATAGCACTCCACACTTTTACGAGCAATAGTTCTTTGAAAACGACGGGTAAGAAATTTTCCATCATGACATGGCAATCGTGACTTTTCATCTCACTCAATTTATTGTTTTTTAAGTCAATACATCTGCGGAGATTTGAAGAAATCCCATCGGGACATCTCACCCTTCAATCCACTTCAACACAAGTTTTACTTGATTGCTGTTTAGCTCATATCATGCTTTGAGTTTTTTACCGTCATTAGGGTTTATATGAAATTTGCGACGTTTACAATATTGTTCTATATCATGTCTTGAATTGAGATCGTCCTTAGTTTTACCCTTGACATTCAAAACTGTATTAAACACATTATCAAACACGTTTTTCTCGTTGTGCATCACATCAATATTATGTCGTAGTAAGAGATGCTTCCAATAAGGTAACTCCCAAAATATACTTTGTTTGCACCAATTATGCCAGTTCGATTTACCTAGAATTTCAGTCTGTACTCCAGTTTCATGTATCTTCGGATATTCTTTAACTAATTCATATAATTCTTCACCTGATAAAGTCGTTGGTCGTTGTCTATTCTCTGCTCTATCTACTACAATGTTTTTCTTATCTCTTTTAAAAGTATGATTAACATGGAGAAAACATCGATGACAATCAAACCATGAAATTTTCCTTCCACACGGTAATGAAAATGCCCGTGTATCTTCCATGCAGTAAGGACAAGCCAGACGATAGGCCGTACTCTAGCCTGAAAGCATTGTGTAAGCTGGAAAATCACCAATAGTCCATAACAAAGATGCAAACATACGAAAATTCTTTTTTTTTGACACGTCGTATGTATCCACCCCTTCATACCATAATGTTTTCAACTCTTCGATCAATGGCTGTGGATAAACATCGATTCCTTATGTCGGACCATCAGGACAGGGACGACAATCGTAAGAAACATATATGGAGTTTTCATACACATCCACGGAGGTAAAATATAAGGTGTAACGATAATAGGCCAAGACGAATATTTACTACCAAATTGAGGGAATGATGAAAATCCATCTGTACATAAAACAAGTCTCACATTACAACGCTCTACGCCAAATGCAGGATAAGTCTTATCGAAATGTTTCCATGCTTCTTCATCCGACGGATGTATCAAAGTCCCCTCTTCCTGCGTTCTCATACTGTGCCATTTCATATGTGATGCTGTCGCAGACGACGCATATAACCTTTGAAGTCTTGGAGTGATGGGTAAATAATGTATTCTCTTGTATGGAACTTCCTTTCCTTTTTTTCTTGGTTTATATCTTTCTTCATTACATATTCTGCATTTTTTAAGATTAATGTCATCTTTTCAATACAACACACCACCTTTTATACATGTATCTATCTTTTGGTAGGGCAAACCGAAAGCAGACATTAGTATTTTCACTTTATAATGACTACTGCACATCAGAATATTGGATGGCGTATGTCGTTTTGCAGCTTGTACAACTGCTGTAAATCCAACTTCTGTAAAATTGAATTTTGATTTCATAGTAATGTATTCGGCAGTAACTGACAATTCTGTTCCGCTACTACAACCATCCCACAACGGTCTTTTCACAGAATCCAGTAAATCATAAATTCTTTTCACCCTCTCGATCAGTTCTTCTTTGACATTTACATCATTAACTTGAACAGTAGGGAACATTGACCGTGCTGCATCTTCCACCATATCTACTATTGGATTCGACATAACATTATTGTTATTCACCTCAACCTCGGGCATTATATAATTAGATGCACCAATTTTTTCTCCATGACGATCCCAGAAATAATAGTTTGGCACAAAACCGGATTTATACAAATGTACAATAACTAAATCCGGTTCTCGATAATGCAAATATCGACATTTACGACACGGACAACGAATTTGTGTGCCGCCTTCTTCATTATTAGCTTTAGCGAATTTAACAAATTCATCTACACCATCCTTAAAATGTTTTTTCATTGAACCTTTCGTTCCTGTTCGACTTTCATACATCCAGGTACGGTCGAGAAGATAGTTGAACATTTTTCCTAATTTAAAAACATATATATATATATATTAGAAATTTCGATAGCATTTCTTTTCTATTCCTATACGCATATAGACCTTGCATCTGAAGTTTTATGTGATTATTATCGTATTTTCTAATCTACCAAAGCATTTTGGGACTAAAGGCTTTGTTGCTGTTTTATTTTCGTTTAACTTATTTATATTAACTAGAGATAGACTAAAATACCTATACCCAATTATTCTCAATTCACACTTTCACACTTTCAAATTCACGCTTTCACACTTTCAAATTCCCTATTCCCAATTCACACTTTCAAATTCTAAATACCTACACCCCAATTATTCTCAATTCACACTTTCAAATCCAACGATTTCATACAAATTAAAAATAACCTAATACACTAAATTAGCAATGCCTACACCCAATTATCATCACAATAATGTACATTTAAACCTAATTAAACAATTTAATTCGAAATCGGGGCTTAGAAAATAACCAAATTCAAGAAGAAAAAGAGATTCTGGCGAGTTCTAGGCTTCTACAACGACAACGACGGAGGGTGACGGCTGGAGAGGGTTGGAATCGGTGATGGGGAGGAGAAAAAAATTATTTTTTTAGGGGAGCAAAGAAAGTGAGGAAGAAGGGTTCAGCTGAAACTTGTATATGCAACATGGCGTCGGCCTGCAACGTCCCGTGGGACGTCGGCTAGCATCGGCTATATATATTTTTTTTTCTAAAAATTCTTTTTTTAGACCTATTTCGTTTAAAAAAATAAAAATCACTATTGCATTATAATTGACATGTATGATTATCACCCAATGACGGGTCGTGATAGGTTAGATTAGTATTTTCGATGATATATGTTCGTGTAATTCGAAAAGCTATCGTTGTTGAAAATTTAACCCGCACAACCAATCGATGCAACTTTTAGTCGATCCGCTATACAAATCCGATAAGGGTGGTTATATGTAACATTTTAAAGAATTAAAATAACTTTTTAAACCGTTGGGTAATCAATTATGAATTTTTAAATGTATTTGGTATAATAAAATTATATAAAATAAATTATGCGACGTAAAATTAAATTCTTTGTGTGCTATGTCGATCTAAGGTATTCTGGACGTGTTTCCAAAATATGGTTTAAAAATAAACGAATCTGGGGTGTCGATCTTGAATTTCAAATTTATGACCGTTCGTGGACTTTCGGACAAAAAACCTTCGTTCGACGGCCAAACGACCTTCAAACGAGACCAACTTTGAACCAGTGATGCTTTGTAGTGTTTTAATCGAATCCGTACGGTTGGATTCACAAAAAAGCATCGAAAATAAAACTATCCAAGAAATATGTCTTGTGTAGGAGTTAGCTATAACACTTCACTAATTCTGGTTGATTATCATTAATTAATCACAATTTATGTTAATTAATTTTCCTTTGATTATTTATTAATTAACCTTTAATAATAAATTGATTTAACCTTTAATTATTAAAGAATTAATCTTAATTAATTATCCTTAACAATTTAATTAATAAATTAATTAACCCTTAATTAATTACCATTTAATTAATTATCCTTAATTAATTATAATAAGTAATTATCCCAATTGCTTAATTAACCTTAACCATTAATTAATTACTTTTATTAATTTACTAACCTTTAATTAATTAATTACTTCTTAAATTAATTACCGTAATTACATTAATTAATTACAGTTTATGTTTATTAATAAAAGCAATTAATTAATGGTTAAGGTTAATTAAGTAATTGGGATAATTACTTATTATAATTAATTAAGGATAATTAATTACATGGTAATTAATTAAGGTTAATTAATTTATTACTTAAATTGTTAAGGATAATTAATTAAGATTAATTCTTTAATAATTAAAGGTTAATTAATAAAAAATTAAAGGATAATTAATTAACATAAATTGTGATTAATTAATGATAATCAACCAGAATTAGTGATCATCTGATTAATCGTTTGGAAACATGTCCAAAATACCTTAGATCGACATAACACACAAAGAATTTAATTTTACGCCGCATAATTTATTTTATATAATTTTATTATACCAAATACATTTAAAAATTCATAATTGATTACCCAACGGTTTAAAAAATTATTTTAATTCTTTAAAATGTTACATATAACTACCTTTATTGAATTTGTATAGCGGATCGACTAAAAGTTGCATCGATTGGTCGTGCGAGTTAGATTTTCAACAACGATAACTTTCGAATTACACGAACATGCATCATCGAAAATACTAATCTAACCTATCACGACCCGTCATTGGATGAATATTAATAATCATACATGTCGGTTTCATTTTTTTGGCCATTTTAGTACTGTTTTTCATTTTTTCAAATGAAATAGATGTATATAAGAAGTAGATTGAAAAAATAATTAAACAGCCGATGCTAGCCGTCTCGGACCGTCACAGGCCGACTCCAGCCGACGCAAAGTTCAATAAAATTTATGCTATCCCCAGCCGACTCCAAATAGGAGACGGGGCCGACTCCAGCCGGCTCCATGCTCCATCCCCGTTTTAAAGTATTCTAGTTGTGAGGGATGTTTGCATAATTCTTCTATATTGCGTCTTGATTTCAAGTCATCCTTCATCTTCTCTTTCACATTCGAAATTGTGTTAAAAACATTATCAAATACATTTTTTCATTGTGCATCACGTCTATATTATGATGAAGCAGAAGATGTTTCCAATACGGCAACTCCCAAAAAATAGTTTGTTTGCACCAGTTATGAACAATCGATTTACTTTCAATTTCTGTTTGCACTCCAATTTCATATATCTTTGGATAGTCCCTAACAAGTTCATATATGTCTTCACTTGACCATATTGTCGGTGGTTGTCTGTTTTCTACTCTATTAGCTAAAAAGTATCCTCTGAAGGGATGACTTACATGGAGAAAATATCGAATGACAGTCAAATCATGAAATTTTCTTACCATGAGATAAAGAAAACGCTCATGTTTCATCCATGCAATATGGACATGCTAGACGTCTGGCAGTACTCCATCCCGAAAGGATTGCATAGGCAGAAAAATTACTTGTAGTCCACAACAAAGAAGCAAACATACAAAAAAATTTCTTCTTGGGCACATAGTATGTTTCTACTCTTTCGTTCCACAGTATTTTTAACTCCTCAATCAATTGTTGTAAATATACATCGATTCCTTGTGTCGGATCGTCGGGGCAAGGAACGACAACAGTAAGAAACATATATTGCGTTTTCATACACTTTCATGGAGGTAAATTATACGGTGTGACGGTAATGGGTCAAGATGAATATTTAGAACCAACCTGAGAAAATGGCGAAAAACCATCCGTACATAATCCTAATCTAACATTTAGACTCTCCGCGGCAAAATTTGGAAACGTTTTATCGAAATGCTTCCATGTTTCTCAATCGACCGGATGTGTCAACGTACCATCTTCCTCCATTCTCACACTATGCCATCTCACATTAGATGCAGTTACAGAAGATGCATATAATCTTTGAAGCCATGGAGTGTTGGGTAAGTAATGCATATGCTTGTACGGAACTTCCATCCCCTTCTTTTTTCTTGGTTTGTATCTCTCCTGATTATAAATTTTACAATTTCTAAGATTTGCGTCTTCTTTCCAAAACAACATGTAGCCTTTTAAACATGTATCTATTTTCTGATAAGGTAAACGAAAACCCGATATAAGTTTTTTAACTTCATAATGATTTTCACACATTAGATTATCGGACGACATATGTCTTTTTGCAGCTTGTACAACAGCCGTAAACTCAGCTTCAGTGATGTTATATTTTGACTTCATCGCATTGTATTCTGCGATTACTGACAGCTGAGTGCCGCTTTTACAACCATCCCAAATAGGTTTCTTAGCAGCATCTAGTAAATCAAAAAGAAATTCCTTCAATATTTGGTTCTTCAACATTTTCATCACCGTCGTCAACTTCAACCATAGAAAACATTGATCGTGCTGTATCTTCGACCATATTTTTTATACGGTCGTCATTACTACTTCGTTAACGACACTTTCAGGTTCTACAGAAATATTTGCTACAACTTCTCCATGATGATCCCAAACATAATACTCGGGTACGATACCGTTTTGGCACGAATGAACTTTCACAATATCTAGGAGTCATCCCTTCTTTAAGTTTCATGTCTGCAAATCGGATTCTAACTGTTAGGAATCTCTATTGTCTTCTGCATTTTATTTATATCGGAAATAATGCTCCATCAATAGACATGGAAAAAGAGCAAGCCTGACAAATACTTAAAATGTCTACACCTACTACTCGGAAAACGAATTTCTGGATCGTTTTCGTTATTACTTAAAACGAATTCAACAAATACGTTTATCCATTATAAAAATCTTCTTTTATTGAGCCTCTCAGTCCTTTTCTTTGGTACATCCATCTCTTCCGATCAACAAAATATCAAACATTTTTCCTATTTGAGAAAATGAGTCACAAGTTCAAAATTTAGTATTTATTTTCAAGAATACAAATTTGAAAAAGATTATTTTTATGGTCGTATAATGTTTGAATTTAAAGAACTATTTCTCAAATTAAAAAATATTTTCAAATATGACACATTTTATTTTTAACGTGTCGATACAAAATTTTATACAAAAAGATAGGCATCCTACTTCCCATTACAAACACAGTAAGCATTTACATTTCTTATGTTACTTCGTCTCAAACGATTCAACAAAATTTCAGCAACATTTCTCTTTTGTTCCCTACATTGTATACAAATGCGTGTACGTAGGAAATAAAAAAGAAAAGTTAGGCCGAAATTTTATGAACCTTTTGAGACGAAGTAGTTTACGAGTAAATGCTTACTGTATTCATAACTTGTCCAATACAGGGATAAATCCAACAAATATTGTACCAGATGAATATAAATGGTCGTTTTTAGAAAAACACGACTATCTATATAACGATCATGTACAATACCCGTCAGATGGGGTCAAAAACTCTCTAAGGGACATTAGTTAATTAAATGTGCGCATTTTACGAAAAAAATACAGTTTTACCAACTATATACACATACAATCACAAATTATACATATGCTTTAAAATTTCACGATAACATATGAAATAGGTATACCATGGGATGCTATAAACCATTATTACGCAATTGAAAACAATTGCAATCATTAATCAGCTCTAATTTATCATCTTATGCAAATCTAGATTTAGGGCAAAAATTAGATTTTTGTCCAAATTAAGATATTATATCTGAGATTGAGAATAACAGAGTTTGCTTAGGCAGCCGTCGAGGATCCGGAAGCTCGAAGTTGAAGATTGAAAGCTAGTAGGAGCTAATTTTTGCCCAAATTAAGATATTATATCTGAGATTGAGAATAACAGAGTTTGCTTAGGCAGCCGTGGAGGATCCGGAATCTCGAAGTTGAAGATTGAAAGCTAGTAGGAGAGATTTGGGGGTTTTTGATAAAAAAATTCATGCTGCAAAATGAGGAAGAATAAGGCTTGGCTGGGCCTATAATTCACTAATTTTCGACGGTCGCTGATGGCCCGTCGAAAGCCGCCGAAAATTAGACGTCAAAAGCCGTCGCTACGTGCTGTCGGAATATTAGCCTTTTTTAGTAGTGGTTGAGACAAAGTTTATTTGATAGAATAGAAACGTATTGTTCCGAGATTAGACAACACTCTGCCATTTACATGATACCAAACAAAACATTAATTTGTATATAAAAAGGCCAGCATTCACCATCTTCTTCACACCCGAAATAATTCACACTTTAAAATCATGAAAAACTTATTACTTAAACAATGTCTTTCTACATCAACCTTTATATGGATTTAGAAAATTCTTCCGAAGATGAACAAGTAGAACAAGAATAATATGAAGAGAGTCAAATTCTCTTGAAGGTTCATTAGGAAAGGCAAGCATCATCATCAAGAAGGCATAGTGGTTTAGTTAAAGATCGTTGATTTATCAAACAGGACCATTTAGCATTTCATAAAATGTTAATGCACGACTACTTAGCGGCACATCCAACTTACTGTTCAGACATGTTTCGATGAAGATACAAAATGAGGCGTTTGTTTCTATGAATTTTAGCCGAGGTAAAAACCAATAACTCCTAGTTCTAATATAAGCAAAATTCATAGAAAACTATGGGTTTGAGTGGTCAATAGAAAGTGACCATTGCTTTACAGATATTGGCTTACGGTACCCCTATCGATGCTCTGGACGAACCGTATAGGTTCATGGAGAGTACTGCTTTATAAAATTATGCCATTGTATAGTTGACGTATATGACACAGTGCTTAGGTTCTCCAAATGAAGTTGATGTTGTAAGAATTCGGGAAATGCATGAGAGCAGAGGTTGGCTGTAACGATCTGCTCTTTTGATCCTTAGAAGTCAACACTAATGCATTCACTGTTTTCATGTGTCAAGCATCCAAATGCTGGAAAGAAAGTTTGTTGGGGAAAAAAGAAAGAAAAGGCAGAACATGATCTCACAATGTGATAAGTAATTTATAATATGATAATGAACTTTATAAAAGAAAAACTGAACTTTACTATACATATATCAACCGGAGTCAACTAATAAATCAACATCCTGGACAGTTATAACAATATGTCCTCACAATTATTGATAAATATAAACAACTAATGCAGCGTAAAAATATAATATACATGAATACGTCTTGGAGGGATCTAGCTTGTCTCCTAAAACTCCAAAGCATCCAAACTGAATATGAAAATATGTTCGGTCTGTTTCGAGCATTATAATAAAATAATATTCGGATCTGTCTGGTAAACCAACATGAGAAACACACCTCAATTGGATTTTAAATGTTTATAAAACCTTTCAAATAAATGTATCTCGTAAGACCACGCCGCACGTAAGCACAGACGGGTTTTTATCTTATGATAACCAAACCATTTATATTAGAAAATCCAATGGTATTATAATAATGTCTAAGAGCGAAAATATCAATAATCAAGTAACTATGATGCTCATGAATGTACATCACAAAAATAATAGGTATATAATCAGAAACAATTAAGATGCGTTCGCTCCATAGAGGTGCTCTCAGTACTTCGAAAATGGTCCTCCTGCACAGGGACCAGAGTTATCCTTCGAAGCAGCAATACATCCCTAGTGATGAACAACAGGAAATACATAGCTAGCCCCAAAAACTCTCAAGCCGAATGCATCGCTCCATACATGCATAACAATTGTAGGTAACTCTAGGAAGGAGATGACTGCACCTTATGTGTTAGCTAAACCCTTGACCATGCATCTTATCTCTGTTTTAGTCATTATTGCTGGTGAGGCTACGTCCGATGTACTAGCTCATGCACCACCACCTGAAAAAATCTCGTAATCTCACATGGATTCCCATACCCCCAACGGGTCTCGGAACTACACACGGATTCCTACATCACAACAGAGATCTCGGAATCACACATAGATTCCGACACTCTAACGGGTCTTGGAATCACACATGGATTCCAACTTCCAAAATAGATTTCGAATCTCCTTCAAGCATAGAACTCGTATATTGATTTGGAGTGGTTACGGTTTTGAGCCATCTCTTACAAGCACACTCCCCCGCTTACCGGATGTTCCAACACCAAACAATCGATTTCCGAAATGTTCAATACTGGTTCTTTTAAAAATAATCAGATAATACATACGAGCGTAGATCACCCCTTAACCTTTTATGTGGACGGATCTGTTTATCATTTGTCTTAGAAGAAAAAAAACGAGTTTATACATACAGTATAGCGCCACTGAAGGTAATTGTAACATATAATTCTCGTGCTTCTTTTAGATATTTCCAGGGTTAAAATCCTTCGATGTTAAGTAGGGAAATATTTCCGTACCACTAAAATTAAGAAGGATTACGTATTTAAGCCAAGATGGTAGTCAGTTATTTAACTATCAGATAAACAAACATTCCAAACAGAGATTATATTTCCCACAAAGCCTCATTTAACTAATCTACAATTAATAAAAATTGCTTTGTAAATACTTGGAAATCACTTCCATATACTTATCTCAAAAGAATAAATATATTCATAGAACAACATATTTTCGATACTTAGAAAATATTACTATATACTTATCTTAATGGTATAAGTATCACAAACTATTTCACTTTCAAAACTTGAAAACTTTTCTATATACTTATACCATGGTATAAGTATATTCACCAAAATTTTATAAAAAATTTCTATTTCAAAACCATATTAAAATGATCACACTAAATGTTATTAAAACAGAGATATAAATAATCAAAAATGCCATTTCTTTCCATAAATCTCTTTTATTTTATAGATATCTCCTTTACAAATTTTCAAATCTATTTATGACGCTTCCTTATATATTTCCATGCTTTCATTTATAAAACTTCTTTATAAATCTCCAATTCTATTTATAAAATACTCTTTTATAAATCTCAAAAACCTATTTATAAAACTTCCCTTTCAAATTGTTAAACCATTTACAAACTTTTCTAAAATCATTCGAAACCTAACTCCTTTCAAATTCAAAATATCTTTCAAATTTATTAAACCCATTAAATAAATCCTATAAAAGAAATCATTTTATAAACGATTTGTTATTTAGTTATAATAAATAAAACTTTAACGGCATAAAGATAAATTTTAAACATTTTTAAATAATATATTAATAAACTTTAAAAATAATTTCAATAATGTAATAATTAACTGTCAAAATTTTTAAATAAATATAATAAAATAACTTTAAACAACTTTCAAAGTATAATTTATTAATCTTCAAGCAGCATTAATAATAAAATAATTAATTAGTTTTAAATAATCAATAATAAAATAATTTATTGCCTCTAGGCAACTTTGATAAGTAATCAATTATCTTTAAACAATATGAATAAAATAATTAATTTTAAAATGTTATAAATATAATAATTAGCTTTACTAAAGAAATAATTTTATAAAAATACTTTGTAAAATAATAATTAAACAAAACACTTTGTTAAAATAATAATTAATAAAACACTTAATTGAAAATAATAATTAAATAAAACACTTTACTTCAAATTATAAAATTTGAAGTTAATTTAAATCCATAACTTTCCAATTTCAGAAAGAGGCTTAGCGACCACAATGGTACTTAAACAAGCCACCATTAAGTTAAATTTAACTTTCCAAGTTAAATTACAGATATTTACATAAGCAGGTATACATGTAAACCAAATCCATAATTAACAATCAATCGTTAACACATTAGTTATCTATTATAAATCAATTGGATCTTAAGTGAATATCGAAATTAATATAATATCAGAATGTAGATTTATTCTGCCAATCAATATCATTCAAAATAAACTCTTTCGTTTATTATTAGAGGGTGTTTATTTGGCCAAATAGATAACACCAAAGAGGAATGCTTAAATTGACTACGTTATTATTTAAATAACATAAATATATTAAATTAGTATTATTTTATCACTTTACGCATTGTCCATTTTCAGAAATGATAATTTATCAAAACCAAACAACCAGCAAATTCAACATCCAAGCAGACAATAAATAATTTTTACCTACAATATAACATACCGATTAACTAAAAAGGTGAGTTTATTTCATCGAAATTCAAGTTATCGTCGAAGCATTTTGGTTCCCTCTAAAATCAAATAACGTTTAATTTTAACGCAAAATTCCAATAGCTCCAATTCCCACCAGTCCAACTCTAAAATGTAGACATCCTTCCTACGAGTGCAGTGCAACTAACCGCGTTTGATTTGGATCTTATATGAGAGAGTTATACAATTTATAAGATTTTGAATTTTTAAATAATATTAATAACACTAATTCTTTATTTAACTAAATTAAACAAACTTAACACATCTTCCTATATTACAAATTCTCTTTCCCGCTTAAAACCTGAAGCCAACCACTAAGATGTCGTGCGCTCTTTCCTCTCCACATTGCTCATTTCTTGATGAAAATCAACACGGCTTCCTTCGATTGACTCCTTGCCACACAAACTTCGTGACGGCCCCTCCAACTCCTAGCTCGGTCAAGCCATAAAGATAGTGACCTGCTCCACTTTGAGGCCATACGTGAATGATGTGTTTTGAAATCCAGCGCCGCACCTCTCGAAGGTCATACCACCAACTCCACTCAACAAGAGAAACATGCTACCACCCTCGAATCAAGCTATCTCGCCTAAATTTTATTCATTTCCAAACCCTTGTTTTGTTATCCATCACCGTCGAACAACCAAACAAGTTGCTGCACCCATCAAAAAACAGGCCCAAACGAAGAATTATGCAATCTAACTCAATGGAGCAAATCTCTCAATTTTTCGTTGAGTATAAGTATGGAATTTAAATTATTATTTTTTCTCGTTAAACAAGAGGCCATTTTATTTTTTTCTCGTTCTTGAGCAAGAAAAATAGAAGGAGAGAATAGTCAGAGGAGTTGAATTATATGTGTGGTTGACTTATAAATATAACTTGAAAATTCTGGCATTTCGCCGCACAAATTTTCGTTTGCGTATGAACTGCGAATAGTGAAACCAAAAATGGTCATGCACAGAACAGCGCTGCGACCTCATAACAATAATATACACTAGTTATTGATTCCTCAAAAATCACAAAAACACTGTCATTTGTCAAAAAAAGGTCAAACAATTATTTCAATAATTTCCAATTTAAAATTTTTGGAAAAAAATCAATAAATTAAAATAAAAATATGGCAATAAAAATTGAGTCATTTTATTGAAATTTAAATTTCTAATAATTTATTCGAACTGTTCATTTCTACAGATAAATTAAAAAATGAATTTCACCGCTATTACTCATAACTAAAAGGTGACCAATAGATCCATTAAATATATATTCAATTCTAAATCAGCTATTTTAAATTACTATCCAAATATTAAGTGCACAATTCAATTATTTATATAATCTCTATATTTGAATTCAAGTTCAAAACTTTAAAAACAATTAATTACTCAATATATAAAATTAATTAAATATCAAAATTAAATGACCAAATTTTTGGGTCGTTACGTTCTCCTCCTTAGAAGAATTTCGTCTTCGAAATTCCAAAGATAGGAAAAATGCCTCCAAACCCTTAAACTTTTTAAAATCAACTAGTTGAAACTTGTTATTAAATTTTCCAAGTCATAAAAATTATGAAAAATTTCGGCAGCATCTCCTTTGCGTAGCTCGATCGGAAAAACTGCAAATTGCCATTATGGGTCCAAACCAATAGAAGAAAACAAAGGCCATGTGGCCTTCCATATATTGGGGTATAAAACCATCAACCAAATAACAATATAAACACATAATTGTTTGTCGGGCAAACAACGCTACTCATAAAACCAAAAGAATCGAACTAGCCTTAACTTTCACATACATGAATCTTATTCACAAATAATATGCAACAATATAACTCATAACCATATAATTGTTACATATTCCAATGTCAAACATATAATTTACTAAAAACGGTACGATGTATATCTACCATTCATATGCAATATCAAATCTGATCGCTCGCTCGATCACATAATTTCACTTCCGAACTAGTGTCCCTCACTCGACTACTCTAATGTGAACTCTGATCCAGTTTCTTGATTAGAAATCTCCATTCTCCTTACATAACCATCAACTATGGTAGAAAACTCTAAATCAAATCAAAAATCCATATCTAGTATACACCCTCAAGAATCGAGTGAAAAATCCTAACTCAAACAGGTGTAAATCTTCTAGAAATCATGTGCCCGAATATGAATCAAAATTCTCATATGAATAAAATGATCTACGTACATCTTACACATTTATTCCAATTGGTTTCTTAACTAAACCAATTACCTTACACTTTAAATAACATTCAGTCTTTATTTGACAACACTCCATTTCATACTAAATTCATTTTTTAACCATGACATAAAACGTTACTTAAGTGTATTAATATTTCATAACTTAAGTTTGTATAATACACCACCTTTAATTATATCAATAGTATTACATTTAATACTAAAATCATTTATGAACCATTTCATAAAAATATCAGTTAAGCTTATTACATCCTATGAAACACAACTTATGTAAATCAATCGCCCTTTAAACTTAAGTTCAGATTTGTATAACACTTCTCTATCCTAAAAGTACATATATACAAATTTCAGGTATGTTCTTACTTAACCTAAAGGTCCAACAAATTAAAATTTTGTTTTTAGCATGCTATTTCTCAAATTTTATAAGATTCCAAAACTTGTTATCTTATATTTTTACCAAAAACACTTAACTTTAATTTCTAGATCACTTCAAAAGGTTTCGAATGTTCAAAATCGTCAAAAATTCCATTGGATTTTAAATAATGAAAATTGCCAAACAACATCTTAAAACGAGATGCATAAACCAAACTATCCTAGTGGATATGATACATGAGTCTATAATATCACTTGATTGAAAATTCAAGAACTAAACACCTGATTTTTATTTCAAAATATTCTGAAATAATAATATTAACATACAAATCTTCTTTATATGTCAAAACATATTTTTATAATCTAAAACACAATTTGTGTTACCAAAAAAACTAAATAATCAATTACTACCGTCACTTAGAAACTTGAAAATGAAAACTGAAGGTGCTGTAGTTATCATAAGAATTATTTCCAGTGACTGAAGCGAGTTCTGTGCTTTTTATCTCCTTTAAACCCCTTAGAACATTTTCATTCGAAAATACTTTCAAATAATACTATTATTATTTTTCCAAAACTTTTGAATTTTTTTTTCTAAAACATTAGGATTTAAATTCTCAAATTCTCAACTTGAATCTCTTTTTATTATTACTATTATTATTATAAACCACATTTACAAATTATACTTATATAATTTTCACTTTCTTATATAAAACCATTTCACATATGCATATCTTTATTTAGATTATAATTAACTGTGACGACCCGGAATTTTGAAAAATTCAAATTGGAATATTTAGTTGATTTTAAATATTTAAAAGTTAGATTTTAACTTGAATTTAAATATTATTATTATTATTTAGCAATTAAGTTATTGGATTTAATAAACTGAAATTGAGTAAATTATTAACTTATTAGTTTTAAGCCTGTTAAAAATAATTTGAAGGCTTGTAAAATTTATATCGATAGTACTGAAGATAGTAGAAGTGCTAAAATTGAATTTAAAGGTGATTTTTTCAGTTTTGAAAATATATCGTTTAAATCGACATTTAAAAATAGCTTTCCGAGGCACAGTCTCGGAATTCAACGAAACCAGTTCCATTGGATCCGAAATAGTTAGTTATTATTGAATTTCAATTTTCGTAGCGTTTGGAGTTACCGTTTGTCCATAGGGTGAGGAACGTGTTGAAAATTTAAAATCGAAAATTTGATATTTAACTTGAATCAAAAAGCTATCTTCCACATATGACCGAATTAGGTACCGAAACACGTTCCATTGCGTTTGGAGTACGGGTAAAACCTTACAAACGCACGTCGGCGTGTCTGATCCGGAGTTTGAGATTTCGAGTTATGTTTAACGTGACATTTTGGAATTAAATAATATTATAAAATTCCTAAGTCAAATCCTATTACATCCCATCAGCCAACCTTACCCTTCACCTCAGCTACCCTATACCCTGTCATAAGCCGCCCTTCTTCAACTTTAAATTGCTGTCTTCCCCAAAAAGCTTTATGGCCGAAACATAAAAAAAGGGAAAGAAGTGGACTCGATAAAAAAATTTGTTTTCCCTCTTCTAATCCCCCAAACGAAACCGAAACAAAAATGGCGACGCAGAATTGGATCAAGTTCGAGCTCGATTTTGAAGCAGGTCACGACTTTATTCGATATGAGGAGGAGGAGTCGCGTAAAGGTGGCACTGCTCTCGCGCACTGCGATGGTGGAGTCATTTGATTTGGATGGAGGGTCTTCGGCATCTCGACTTCGAGGGGACTCGTGCTTTCGAATCGCGTGCGTGAGTAGGCAGTGAGGGCTAGGGTTCTGTGCGATTTTCGACTTCGGCAGAGATGGAATCGAGGTATAATTTGTTTTCAATTTAAATATATTTATTAAAGATTGATTTTACTGTATTATATATATGCAGTAAGGTATTAGATTTTTATTTCAAACCCTGTATATGTATTTGTATATTTATATAGGTCACAGAAAAAAAAAATTAGCCCATAAATTGATTTTTATAGAAAGGATATATATATATATATATATATTTATATATACAGTAAACCAGATGAAAAAAAAGAAAAAATTTTTATTATATTCTATATATAAAGTTTTACAGTAACAAAATTATTTTTATAAATGTGTGTGTATATATATATAGTTTCAAAGATAAAAATATGGAAATAAAGGATATACACATACATAATCTAAACATACTAGATTAATTCTAAAATAATAGATTATGAAAATATTATTTGTCTAACTAACCTATTAAATTATTTGGTCACTAAAGATATTCTATATAAAACTAGTTTAAAATTAAATAAATAAGTGGTAATTAATTGTTTGGTAATTCAAATAGTAATAAATCGTGAATTGTTTATTCAAGGTCAAAATCGAGAAACCAGGCAAATATTGAAGTGGATTGCAAATAAAAGCAAAGGTGAGTAAATCTCACTCTTCTGGATCGCTATTTAAATTTAAATGGTTAGAATTAAATAATTGGTTGAATGATTGAATTGATTGGATGTGATATATTATATAGTAGTATATAGTATATTGGAGTGATTGATTTCCCGCATTATATAGCGGATGAGACCCTTTGCGCCGCATAATAGCGGATGATATTACATAAATCCCATATACCGCGATATTCCATCTCAAAGTGGAATTGGTATTGTGCTAACACCTGTGGATGCAGGGAAACTGGTTGGAGGGATCCAACTGGATTTCTCACAATATAGAAATTATTTTCATAATTGATGATGCATTTTATTTATATACCGTGAAAGATAATTTGGGGATTAAATTGTGCTGTGTTATGATTGGATAAGTATAATTTGGGATTCTAAAATATACAAATAAAATAAATTGGGTGGTTTGATAGGTAATTACTTAATGTAATTAATAAAATATAATTACGTAGGGAAGTAATTAATAAATAATTACTGGATGTAAATAGTTGAATGATGATTTGTTAATGGAAGTAAATTGGGTATAATTACTTTGTGTAATTAATCAAGAGATTAATTAAGATAATGAATTAAGGAGTAATTAATTTATTTAATTGACGTAAATACAAAGGTAGATAAGTACAGGATGAGATGAATCAAGAGTGATTAATATTTGTGGTTTAATTAATGATTAATTGTTTAATGTAATTAAATTAGATTAGATTAGGATAAATTGAAATGTAAACGGGAGATCATAAATTTATATAATCAATGACGTAATTAAAGATTGATTAATTAAGATTTATAAATCAATACTAAGTGATTTATGAGAAATTGATTAATATAAGTAATTAAGGATTAATGTAATTAATATAGTTAATTAATTTGTGAAGTAATTAAAGATTAATTATTGTTTTTTGGTTAAGAATAATTAATCTGTGTAATTAACTAAAGACAATTACTTGAATGTAATTGGAGGATAATTAATCCAGGATGGTTAATTAAGATGGATAATTGAGGGATGATTAATTAACTAATTTGAAATTAATTAATGTCAAGTGAAGGAATTTAAGCGATTGAGGTTAGTAATTCAATTAGAATTAATTCGAAAGTAATCAAGTTTGCTTATGGATAATTGAATGGTATTGGATGCCTTGAATGAGACTCGAAGAGACCGGGGTCGGGTATCGGAAAATATCCGAAACCACTTTGAATTTTTATAAATTGGAATGTGAAATCTATAGGCTGGAATGAAATGATTTAAGTGAATTGGAATATTTAATCAAAATTTTGGTACTTAGAAAACTTATGTGTGAAATAAGTGACGTCTATAACAAATTGTGAATTTGTAAATTGATTTGAGTTACCCCGGGTTCTATATAAGTTGTATGCTTTATATTCCATGTTGGATGAGTTTACTCATGTTGGTTTCTAGCCTGACCCGGGTGTTACTTTGATGTAATGCACGGGTCAGACCGAGTATTACAGATTTTCAGGTAAGGACGTTCTGGAGCTTAGGAGACGAACTGGATGGCAAGAATGTATGCAGTGTTTCCGCTATATTATATTGTTTGTATATTTGAGACATGTTGATTTGTATATGTCGAGTGTTTGAGTACGTGTGTAACTCTGATGTATTAAAATGTAATCGACAGATATAGTATTCTTTTGTAAACTGTTATTATTGATATTATATTTTGATCCGCTGCGAATGTGAGAATTTGTGTTGTGTTTTCTGTTTCTTCTTCTTCTGTCTCTTTCTTCTTTTTTCCTAACTATCTGGAATTTTCGAGATCGAAAATTTCGGGTCGTTACAGTTAGTATCAGAGCTAAAAGGTTAAGCGAGAACCTTGGCTCTGATGGGGATTACTCCTTAAATAGAGTTCGTAGTACTGTAGGATGAGTTGAGTATATATATATGTGTGTGTGTGTGTAACGACCCAACTTCCACACTCCAGGAAGTCACATCGCTAAGAAGAAAGAAAGGGATAGAAAAGAGAAAAGAAAGGAAGAAAGAACAGACCACATCAGAATCTCACAGTGGAATCGAATAAATTATAATATATCACATAAAACTTTACATAGTATCATATACATCAGAGTAATACTGCTAATACAACACAAAAGTAGACAGTTATAAACATCTATCTAGCATTTACAATTCAAGTACATCAGAGAAACAGATACAAAACAAACACAGCGGAACTACTAAATATATCTACACGCTGAAGCCTCCTGCTCCATTATCTCCTCCAGAACTCGTCACAGCAATCCTGAAACACTTGACTACTCATACGAAATATGAGTACCCAAGAGTTTAATAAAACAGAAAATAAACACTCAGGTCAGACAGGGGTCTGGTGTGAGTAAACGGGGTTAAAAGTTGCTTAACTTTAGAAAATCCTTTGAAAACAAAAGGTATCACGTAAGACTTCCCACACATAAACATGGAAAAGTTTTTACCTTACGCTAACCAAAACATTTGATAGGAAATCCAGTGATATTATAATAGTGTCTAGGGTTTTCAAGTAAATAAGAAATAGCCGAAATTGTTACATCTATTAAATTCCAGCTACTAGCCACAAAAGTGGGTAATACAAACAAAACCGTAGGGTCTCGTAGGGTAAATGGGTTTCCATCAATGGCAGGGCTACTGGGGTACCGTCCGTCACAGTACGTGGCCTAGATCACCGTACCGAGGATTACTCCCTTCATCCCCTGCAACACAAAGTCGGACCCGTTCCTTACTGAACAGTTCCGAACAAGACTACCCCGCAGATTGGTCGTCACCAACTGCCACACAACCGAAATATAAAGGGACCTCTAGGCAGGGGTACATCTTGCTCTCAAGTGGGGGCTACCTACGAAGCTTTGCTGCACCTCCCCTGTTTTGGCCATTCCCGGTTGATGAGTCTTGAGGCTACGATTACCTTTATAGGACATATCAATCTTAGAGTGCTCATCGTCCGCCTGACGATGTGCTGAAAGCATTCAATCCATACAAGTTCGTTCCGGGTTCGAACGAAACCGAAGGCATTATCTCGTTACACTCGTATTGGAATCACCCTCAGAGTTAACGACGATAACCCTTGCACTCTATATCACCATCTCGAATCTATAAGCACTATTCTGTCAACTCATTACGGAATCACCCACAGAGTTATACTGACGTATAGCCCTTACACCTCGAGTCTTCACTTACTCCACTTAGATTAACGACCTAACGTTTAATTGGAATCGATGTGGTTTTCGGATATCCAAATATGGAAACCCGATCCCGGTCTCACCGAAACCAAACGCCATTTTAATGTCCAAGTTGTACTTAAGGGTTTTAAACAATTTAACTCTTCATTATTATCTACTTTACACAGATAGATAAACTACATCTCACAGTACATAAGCACATTCATATCATAACAGATAATCTGTATCATCCATAAACAGATAATCATTCAACCAAATAATCCATCACCAACTATCATACTTAAACCAATCATCCATATCATACAGATACAACTAGTCTCATTACTGAGATCACAACCATTCAATCAATAGCATCCATAAGCAAAGATTCATTAACCATCAATTATAATTAATTTAAAATGAATTAAATTAATCACAACTATCTCTAATTAATTTAAATTAAATTAAATTAATTAACACATTTAAATCTTGCTTAACATCCATTAATTAATTAACCCAGTTAATTAATTCACTTCCTAAGTATTTAACTTGATCGAACATCTTTGATTGATCATTCACTAATTACAATAAGTAATTAGTATTAAATTAATTTCATAAATTAATTAACCTAAATCATAAGTAATTACAATAATTAATCATTTATTAATTAATTATTATTTAATCAAACAATCCTTAATTACATCATTAATTATAATAATTAATGATCTCTAATATTACTTAATTAAAATTAATTACATTTAGTAATTAATCTAATTATTAATCACCTTGATTAATATCCAATTAAGTAATTAACCATCTTTAATTACTTATTAACAAATTAATTATCCAATAATTAGTCATTAATTAATTCCTTAATTAATTACTAAAGTAATCATCCAAATTACTAACTACATTCCAGAAATTATCATTATTACTTCTCTGAATAATCCTGCTCCACTAATTACATTAAGTAATTACACTCTAAAATCATCAAATGATTTATTAAAATTAATTAAACTGAATTAATTAACTTAACAAATCACAATATTAAAATTTATTGACATTAATTAATTACTTAATTATCCTTAGATAATTATCACCAATTATTAATTAACATATTTCATTAATTATATACTTAAGAAAAAAAATTCTCTTAGAATAACTATCAATAATCATTCCTAATTAATATTAATTAAAACCATTATTTTAAGATCAAATAATTAAGTAAATCCTTAATTATCAAATGACTTTAGTTAAAAATGTATTTACACAATACATTTCTAAACTTAAATTCCAATTCTATTTAAAAAATTCAAATGTTTAATTATTTAAACATTAATTCCAAAAATAATTATAAACTATAAAATAAAAATGAATGTTTAAACAACATTCATCACTTAAATATAAAGAAAGATTTAACACTAAATTACTTGATAAATTAAGCATTGAAAATAAATTGTTTATATTCAACTTTTAAATTTAAATCAACACTTCATACTTTCAAATACTAAAGGAACTCAATTCTTTCAAGTTTTAAACTTATTTGAAATGAAATTTCATTTTCAAATTCACTTTTAAACATTTGAATATGTTCATTTATTTTAAATTTTAAAAACTGTTTTGAAATTAAACTGGGTTTCAAAGAAATCTGGAAACAGTTTTTAAATTGATTTCAAACTGAGTTTAAAACTCTGTTCAAAGTTTTAAAACATACAAAAACTGTATAAATTCAAACTCTGGTTTTGAAAGATATCCTGAAAACAGTTTTTTTTTTTAAATCTTGACTTAAACCCATATTCAAATCTTGTTTAAAGTTAAGATTTTCATTTTTAAAATTTTTGAATTTCAACTACACTTGAATTCAGTTACATCTCATTAAAATTCAAAACTACAAAAGTCTCTCTGGGTAAAACTGTTTTTAAAACTTGATTGAAAACAGAATTTAAACTTGTTTAAATTTAAAAGTTTCATTTTTAGAAACTTTGAATTTCAAACCTCATTTGAAATTAGATTTAACTTCCATTTAAGTCAGATTCTAACTAAAAATAATATAAATTTACTTAACTAAAAACTGCAAAATTTACTCTCTTGCTTTAAAAAACCCTGCAAACTGTTTTAACTCCTGATTTAAAAAAAATTTAAATCTTGTTTAAATTTAATATTTTCATTTTCGAAAACCTTGAGTTTCAAACTACACTTGAATTCAGTCTTAACTCATACTTGAATCAAGTTAAAATATGAATTTTATTTAAACTACAGACTGCAAAATTTCAGGTTTTTAAAACCTGAAACTGTTTTAATATTGATTTAAAACTAGATTTAAGTCTTGTTTAAATTTAAGATTCTTATCTTTAAAAACTTTGAATTCAAAACTACAATTGAATTCAGTTTCTACTTCCATCTAAAATCAAATTTCCATACCAAAATTAAAATTTCATTCAACATGAAAAACTGCTAAACAACTTTCAGGTTTAAAACCTGAAACAGTTTTAATTTTTGATTTAAAACAAACTTTAAACTTGTCTAAGACATTTCATTTTTATAAAAGCTTTGAATTCAAACACTACTTGAATTCAGTTTCAATTCATACATGAATCAAACTCCTGCACTTGAATTTGATTTCCATTCAACATTTTTAAAAAAAAAATGTGAAAGCTCCCTGTTATAAACCTGTAGCCAAAAACCCGAGACACTCAACCAACTACTTCGAGTTTCCATCCCTGTTTCTTCGAGTCAAAAATAAAAATACCCGAGCAATGACCATAGTTAAAACCCTGCACACTACTGATATGTTCCTGAGTTCAACTCTGCAACCCAAATCAACCTGGAAACACCCAATCCATATCACCAGCCTCTCTGATCCTCCATCAAAAACACCTCCTCCATCCTCTCACCTCAATACTCCACTAACATAAACATCTAACACCTGACATCCACAGCAGATTTTCAAAAATAATAAAAATAAAATTCTATTTTTGTTTTAAAACAGAAATCCTTTTCCCTCAACAGATTATTTAAAACTGTATATTTGTTTTACAATTCATGTTTTTAACATGCATTCCTGTGATAGACTTGTTTTTAATAGTTTAAGATTCTTATTTTGAAATCTCTATGTTAACTGTCTCTTATGGTTTACAGTAAAACAGATTTCAATTTTAACCTTAACTATGATTTATAAATTTAATCTATACTAAACAACCATCCCTCATTTCCATAACAAATACAACAGAGTATTAATTTGAGAAATCTTGTTTTTATTTCCATTTAAAAGTCTAATTTCTAAAACCAGAGTCAGGTAAAAATATACATGTAACAGGAAACATAAATATACATATTTGTATATATATGTATACACAGGATATTTATCAATATGAAATCACACAACATACATATTTCTACCCATTTCATATGCACAAAAACTTAAAACTTTAAATTGTGAGGTTAGTTTCCTCAAACAAATGAATCACTGCAATTTCATCCATAGCAGTTTTATATATTGACAGTTTTGCTTTGAACATGAGTTCTAATACTTGCATGTGAATTTATTTTAAAACAAAACTGTTTTTAAAATTAAAAGTTTACTCACCTGATTAAATTGAAGATGTAGAACAACTAGATGCAGAGCAATCATTCCAGAAATGAAATTGCACAATCCAGGAACTGTTTTGAACTGCCTGTAGAAGTTGTTTTTTTTTAACTTGATGATGAGAATGGTTTGAACATGCATGCAAACCCATCTTTATTGCTCAGATTTTAAATTGGACTTCATATTGATGTTGAGCTTTAGATTTGAAGAAATTGAAGTTTGCTTATTGCAGAATTGAAGTTATTTGAAGAAATGATTTGTATTTTGATTGCAGAAATTGAGGTTTTGAAGAGGAAGATTGCAGGTTTGAAGATGAATGCAGATTTTAAATCTGCAGATTTATAAACATGCATTTGGTTTGAAAAGATTTATTGAAGATTGGTTTTTGATCTTTACTGAAAATTTGATTTTCAGGTTTTAAATTTTGAAGAGAAAGTGTTTTAATCCAAATGCTTATGTTATATTTCTCTTATCAAAAATTTAAATAATAAGATTTAAAACCAATGCCACTTGTTAACTTATCATGTTAGATGTTTCACAAGTGTCTACTTAATTGTTTAAATGACTAACACATATGCAATTCAATTAATAAAAGAAATTTCTAATTTATAAATGTATTTGAATTTGTCTTAAACTATTTCTAATTTATTTTAGCAAGTTACAAATGTTTTATTAACATCTAGTCTTTGATTAAATACATATAAACTTTTTATAAAACTATACACTTACTTTTAGATGTTTGTTTAATTATTTTTAAAAAAATATTCTTTATGAAACTACATTTCAAAAGAGAAGAATGAATTAAATCTATTTCAAAGAAAAGCAATTTAAAATAAAACAAATCAACTTTTATTATAAAACAAAATTAAACTATATTTATTTTATAAACAAAAATAAATGCTCACTTATATTTCTATAAAAATATAAGAAAGATTTTTAAAACAACTTTTGAAAAATTTACAATACTTATTTAAATTAATTTAAAACAATTTACACATTATACATTAATATATAATAATTAGAAAATATTCTTTATAAATTAAAATTAAAACCAATTCCTCTATTTACAATGTATAAACATTTATACATTATAAATAAAATATTTTTAAATCAGTTTAGAAAGATAAATTTATTACTTAAATATTTTTAACTTTTGAAAATAATATCATTTAACAAACTAAATAATTATTAACTTTCAAAAGAAAATTCCAGTTTATATTATATTATTAAATCAATATTTCATATTTTAAAATAATTATCAATGAAATTATTAAATAATTATTGCCTAAATTTCCAGGACATCACAGTGTGTGTGTGTGTGTGTGTGTGTGTGTGAGAGCGTACTTGTTATTTTCTTATATAAAGATTTTAAATGATTTTATATAAAAATATATTTTGATACATAAAACAGTATTTTATTCTAATAAATATTAAGGTGATTGGTTGTTAAATTATTGGAATTAAATTAAGAAGTAATATAATACAACCAAATTGAAATCTTGAATTGGAATTAAATTAAGTGGTAATAGAAATACAACCAAATTAAAATTAAATGAAGATAAGTTTGAAATGGATTCAGAATTAAATGGTATAAAGGGATAAGTTGATTTGATTTATAGGATTAAGTCAACATTTAAATTTTTAACTTGAATTTATATAGTTCGAGATGGTTTAAATTTGAAATTTGAATTGAATTCATTCAAATTGAACCTGATTTGAATTAATTGGATTTGAGACTGAAGATGTATAAGTTTAAAATTTTAAATAGAAAGTTTGGATTGAATTAAATTGAAATGATTTGAAATCGAAGTGGGTTCAATTGATATTAGCCCAAATTGATTGGAATAATTTGAAATTATAATTAAAGTTGAACAGATTTAAAATCAAATGGAATTTGATTTAAATTGGGAAAGAAATCAGGATTGATTCAATTTGAATTGGGGTTAAATCAATTTCAATGGAAATTGAAGTTATTCAAATTGGAATTGAGTCAATTTATATGGAAGTGGAAATTTAAATTGAATTGACAAGGAAGTGAACAGTTTTGACCCTGGATTATTTTCAATATAAATTGTTTTAATATAAACTTATTTTTCCAAGCTATTTAATAAATACAACCTTTCTTTTTAAAGCCAAATTATTTTGTATTTGTTTTACAATTATTTTTGAAACTATTTAACAATTTTTCAAATATTTTATAAACTAATTGCTATTTTTCAGCTATTTTACAAATTAATTACTATTTTACAACTATTTTGCAATTATCTAAAATTTCTGAAACTATTCAACTATTTTCCAACTATTTTACGATTAGTTAACTATTTTACAGCTATTTTGCAAACTAATAATTATTTTTCAACTACTTATCTATTTTTAAAATTTTCAAGCTATTTTCTAAATATATACTGGTCGGAGTTCAAACTGTTATTGATTAAATACCCAACTGAGATAAGAATTGAAGTGATAATCCAAATGAGGATTAAGGTAAATGTGAATAAGTGAATAAAATCAAAGTGAGGATGAATAGAAGGGAGTAATCAAATATGAATATTTGATTTTGAATAAACAAAGTTATATACCTTTGTTATATAAGATAAATCTCCCCTTGTTGAATCTATTGCCAGAAGAAAAGGATTTTGAAGGTGTCTGAAGTATAAAAGAAGTTTTATACAACTTTGAAATGATCCAAATTTATATATATATATATATCTATGTATGTATGTATGTATGTATAAAGGATCTTCTGAGGATTTTGGAAAAAAGTTTTGGGAACCTTCGAATTCGGAAAGGCTTTTGATTTTTGGGTAAAATCAATATTGGAATTCGGAAAGCCTAGTTTGAGAATTATCGATTTTGGGATAATCGATTTTGTGTAAGGAGCTTTATATGAGATCATACTAGGTGTATGATTTGAAAGATACTATATGTGTATAGTATAAAGTGTTTTGATAATGGCTCTGGGGAAAAAGGCGCTCACTTGAAATGAACTTCTCAGGAGTGCCACTGGGTGGTGCTGCCTTGAACCCTAAGGGGGGGGGTGTTCTAAAGTTGATCCTGTGAGGAGTCCAGACAAAACTTGTTCCTAAGGATTATGAGTAGTGTGTAGTGAAAGTCGAGGGCGCTGATGCCTACAGAGGCATTTGGGTTATGCTATGACGACAGTGTAACTCGATGTCACTGCGATCTACTACAGACCATAGCGAAAGTCGTGTGTGTCGCTGAGAGCCAACGGTCTGCGTTTGATTTTATATCGCTAGACTACGACCTATGGTAACATAGCGAAAGTCGCGTGAGCCGCTGAGAGCCAACAGTCTGCATTTGATTTTACATCAGTAGACTGCGACCTATGTAGGAGTGGAGAAGTTTCATTTCGACAGCGAAAATCGAGAGCGCCGATGCCTATAGTTACATGGACTTTTGCTGCGATGGCAACGTAACCCTGGAATGTAAATGCGATCTGTTGTGGGTTCCATGGCGTAATTGAGGGGCGCGAAGTACCTACAGTTACATGGACTTTTGCTGGCAACGTAACCCAGGATGTAACTGCGACCATGGATGGGGGTGATGATTTCCAGAGCATTCTCACCAAAGATATTTCCTCTATTTTCAAAAACTGTTTTCTATATTTTCAATAAAATTATTTTCCAAATATTTTCACTGGGTGTTGAAACGGGCTTACCAAGTACTTATAGATTTTCAATCCTACGTCTGATCAACGTATGACCGAATTTCTGTGAGAACAAGGATGGACTGGTTGAGACATCGAGCTATAAAAAGTTTTTTTATAAAAAGCTATTTTGATAGTATCATGTGAATTTAAAAGCGTTTCTAAAATTTTAAAATAAAAGTGATGGAATTTTGGAATATGAAAGAAAATCCAAACTGGAATTATAAAAAAAAAAGATTTGAACTTAGGAAAATTTAATGGAATGATTTTCGTAATAAAATCGAATATTGATTTAAAAAGTTGAAAGTAATCTAATTAGCTAAATAAATTATTTGATAGAGTATATTAATAAAATTTAACTCGGTTAAATAAAATGGATTGTAAGTTAATAATAAAGTTTGAAAATGAACTCGAACTATAAATGGATTTCAACTTGGATTTAATAATGAATTAAAAATGAGTGGAGAGGTTGTAAAGAAATAAAATGAAAGTGAATTATAATAGAAACGGTTTGAGTTGCAATCAAAACCCGGGTGAGTAAAAATAAATTGAGAATTGCTTTGTATTAATAAAATAATTTCGAAAATGAATTAAGTAGGTGAATTTAAAATTTAAAATAGGGTGAATAAATGGGTTAATTGAATTAAATAATAAATGGATGAAGTCGGATTGAATAGAAATTAAATCAAAGTTTTAATTGGGATTGGGTTATCAGAATAAACGTAAGTTATGAGGCGTATTAATTTGAAGTAAAATTGCTTAAGTCAATAGAAGCTTGGTTTCGAGTAAGAATGGAAGACCATTAATAAAAGTTTGGGTTAAATTTATTTGGAAAAAAATGGATATTAATATAAGCATCGAATGTTGTCAAGCTCAATGAAATAATTTTAAAATGAAACCAATGCGGAGATGAAATGTAATGCAAATGTATGGTTGGTGAATAAATTAGATATGAAATGGAATTAAATACAAAATGAGTTAAAATTAATTTGAAGTAGTTATAAACTAAAATGGATACTCTATTAAGCGAATATCGCCGAATTTGCATAAAAATAGTTGTCGTTTGACGTAAACGAAGGTAAACAAATCCCATGAATTAATAGAAGCAAATAAAATTGATTTTTGAATCATTTAAAGTGAATGTGAGCTGTTGGGTTAAAATAAATTGAATGTAAGCAATTGAGTTGTAAACCAATAAAATTGAACGAAATGGTGTATGAATTGGTTGAAAGAAATTGAATTAGTGTTGAAATTATATCAATTGCTCGTGGAAGTTATTTAGAATGCATTTCTTTTAGAGTTGATGTGTTGTAGTCGTTCAAGTAAGAGAAATGTTATAAACTTCATATATATAGTGCTTACATGTTTAAATTGAGCAAGTATAGGTACCGGGAAGCCGTTTGGCTGGATTTGGTTGCGCTAATTGCTAAAATAATAAGCCGCTTGCTTAAAATGCTAAATAAAGGTACGCCTACGCAATAAAAATAGGAAATACGAGCTGTTTTTGTTTTTTCAACTCGATGTATATATATTTATATCTCTTGTCAAATTGCAAAAGCTCCTCCGTACAAAGGAGACTGCCAAAATTTTCTGAAAATTTTGGGAGTTAGAAAATATTTGAAAATTTTTTGTTAGCGATAAAACGATTTCAAATTTGAAATTGAAATAAATTAATAGATGAAACTAAGTTAAATAATGATATGAACCAGTTATAAGTGGAAGATAAAATTTAATATTCATAATTGAAGATAAATTGAAATCATATGGAAATGGGAAAAACTAATTTGAATAGAAGTAAATATGAAAACTTCTGTAAGGAAACGTATAAAATGATTTTAAAAGCTATGATTGGATATTATTGCTAAGTAGGATATACAGGTATTTTAAAGGGAAAGGAAAATTGGTTTTGATTTCAGGAGATAATTTGAATTGCCCAACTAAAAGGTGTGTGTTTAAATTTCTGTATGAAATTTGATTGGGTTTTTGATCTAGCCACTTGGCCTTTTGTTTTCTTTTGGAATTTGGGAGCCCGTAGAGGCATTTGGTAGTTGTACCGAGCTAGCCACGCAAAGGAAAGGCTGGTGAAATTTTTCGAAAATTTAGGGAGTTAGAAAAATTTTGAGAAAATTTTGATAATTCAAAATTCAGTTTTAAATTGAAATTTGTATTTAAATTTAAAATTTCAATAAGTGGAGTAAATAATATTGTTTGAAACTATGGGAGAAGTTTGAAAGGTTAGTAAGGTTGATGATGTTCTTATTAAAAGACGATGTCGGGTATTGTTAAAAGCTGTTTGCTTTGGGTAGTTTTTAAAACCAGATTGATTAGGAGAATAGTAATGGGTTATGGACCATTCCTTTTAACTAGTAATTTCGGGGACGAAATTCTTTTAAGGGGGATAAATGTGACGACCTATAATTTTGAACAATTCAAATTGGAATATTTAATTGATTTTAAATATTTAAAAGTCAGATTTTAACTTGAATTTAAATATTATTATTATTATCTAGCAATTAAGTTATTGGATTTAATAAACTGAAATTGAGTAAATTATTGACTCTTCAATTTTAAGCCTGTAAAAAATAATTTGAAGGCTTATAAAATTTATATCGGTAACTAAAGATAGTAGAAGTGTTAAAATTGAATTTAAAGGTGATTTGTTTAGTTTTGAAAATATATCGTTTAAATCGACATTTAAAAATAGCTTTCCGAGGCACAGTCTCGGAATTCGACGAAACCAGTTCCATTGGATTCGAAATAGTTGGTTATTATCAGATTTCAATTTTCATAGCGTTTGGAGTTACCGTTTGTCCGTACGGGTGAGGAACGTGTTGAAAATTTAAAATCGAAAATTTGATATTTAACTCGATTCGAAAAGCTATCTTCCACATATGACCGAATTAGGTACCGAAACACGTTCCATTGTGTTCGAAATATGGGTAAAACCTTATGAACGTCCATCGACATGTCTGATTCGGAGTTCGAGATTTCGAGTTATGCTTAACGTGATATTTTGGAATTAAATAATATTATAAAATTCCTAAGTCAAATCCTATTACATCCCATCAGCCAACCTAGCCCTTTACCTCAGCTACCCTATACCCTGTCATAAGCCGCCCTTCTTCAACTTCAAATTGCCGTCTTCCCCAAAAAGCTTTATGGACGAAACATAAAAAAAGGGAAAGTAGTGGACTCGGTAAAAAAATTCGTTTTCCCTCTTCTAAATTCCCAAACGAAACCAAAAAAAAAATGGCGACGCAGAAATTGAATCGAGTTCGAGCTCGATTTTGAAGCAGGTCGCGACTTTATTCGATATAAGGAGGAGGAGTCGCGTCGAGGTGGCACTGCTCTCGCGCGTTGCGATGGTGGAGTCGTTCGATTTAGATGGAGGGTCTTCGGCATCTCAACTTCGAGGGGACTCATGCTTTCGAATCGCGTGCGTGAGCTGGAAGTGGGGTTAGGGTTCTGTGCGTTTTTGGACTTCAGTAGAGATGGAATCGAGGTATAACTTTAGACGAATAAGCTTCTCGAGACGTGCAGGAGGCATGATAGCTATTTAGAGTTCTTTTCTACTTTTATTCCACCGTGTTTTATTGTAAAGGCAAAGATGTTTAATTGCCTACTTATATACTCTGATCGTCCAAGAGAGCATCTTCATATGTTGCTCTTGGCATATGTGTAATAATTATATATTTTTTAACGTGGTTAACGATTATGGGATTATGTAATGAATGTTGAAATGGTTTTGGAATGGAATGTGAAATTTTTTTATGAATTTTAAATTTTCTCATATCCATATGTTTCTATTATACCAATGTATCTAACATTATCATATTTGGTCACCGGGTTTTAGTAACCATGAATGAATACAACATTCGTAACTGTTAGTTTTGGACCTCCAAGTGGGGAATGTTACTAGTTGGTGTTAGAGCATAGGTATATGAAACATAAAAGGAATTTAAACCTAAAATATGTTCAAACATAATCCAATGAATCAAAAAATAAGATCGGTATTTGGGTTAACACTATAGTAACGTACTTGTATACGATATATATATATATATATTTGTATGTATGTATGTATGTATATATATATATATATTTGTATGTATGTATATATATAATACGTATTACCCTCTCTCTTAGACCATTCTTCTGCATCTTACTAAGGCTGGTATACAGATTTAAGAGAAAGAAGATATGGAGGCAGGAAACAGAAGAGAAAATCTCGGTGGAGGAAGGACCACAACCAACGGAAATGTTCGACCCACTAGGAAGTACCCGAGTCGACAGGCTAACGCTAATGAGGGTGCTGGAAACCCACCAATAGATATGGGGCGATGTATCTTTTCTTCGTTAATATGATGCAAGCTGGAGCTGCTACTTGTGTTGCTAGAAATTTGGAAGGAACCAGTCCTGTGGATCCAGTTGGGAATAAATATGCTAAGTTGAGCAGAGATTACACCAGCCTTGGTGGGAAGCCGTTAATAGGAACGAAGAATGCTATAGATTTTAAGAATTGGTGTTGCATTGCAAGAGGATCTTTTTTGATTGGGTTTGGATGATGAATAGAAGAGGAGGCTGGCCTCTAGGCAGTTGCAAGGGGCAGCACTTCATTGGTGGAATAGTGTTACTACCAAAGTTTCGGAGGAGGAGTTGACCTGGGCCAATTTTAGAAGGAAATTTGAACGGATGTTTTTATCTGATGTTGCTAAGTCAGCGTCGATGAGAAAGTTTATCGATTTGGTGTAGGGAGGGATGTTAGTAATTGAATATGCTGCTAAATTTGATTAGTTATCCCGATATGGATATGCTACTATGGACACCATCATCAGAAGGAATGAGTGATTCATCTGTGGATTGAGGCCTGAGATTATTAGGGCGACCCTGATACATATCCGTGATCTTTGTAATGTGGTTGTGGAGATGGAAATTCGCTATGAAGAGATGCTTGCTATTTGTGCTAGAGAGAAGCCGGTTGAAAACCATGGTTCTCAGGTAAAGAAGAGGAAGTTCTTTAGGAAGAAAGAAGCTTGAAAAGGGGAGGCTGCCAAGAGGGAAAAGGCTGATTTAGTTTGCTTCAAATGTGACAGAAAGGGTTATTATGCTCATGAGCGTCGGTCAGGCAAGAGGAAGAAGGCTGCAGATAAGATGAATCTGAAGTTCTTTAACTATGACCAGGTTGGGCATTATAAAAACCAGTATCCAGAACCAGTTAGGGCGGACAAGGGAAAGGTTTTCGCTATTGGACCATCATCTACTAGGCCAACTGCAGCTGTAAAAGGAAAGACTGTGATGGAAGTTACGCTTTTGATTCAGAGCATACCATTTAGAATACAATTTGATACCATTGCACCACATTCATTTATATCTCAAAATCTGGTTGATACGTTATGCTTAGAACCTACATAACTTGTTACTTCCTTAAGGGTTGCGAATCCAATAGGAGAGTATGCAATTCCAAGGATGATATGTGACCGATTAGAACTAGACTTGTTAGGTCATAAGTTTGCATGCAGTCTATATGTTTTCGATTTCGTAAATTTCGGAATCATTTTGGGTATGGATTGGTTGAGTAAGTATAAAGCTGTGATATTTTTTCAAGATGGGGAGATATCACTAAGACACCTTGATAGTCATAACCAAACCATATTCTCAGCGGAGAATTCTGACCGAAATAGTTGTGCTTTGTTAAGTGCTATAGAAGTGGGAGAAGAGTTAAGTCAGGTTCGAGTAGCAAGAGAGTTTGCTGTTATCTTTAAGCCAATATTGGGACTACCACCAAAACGAGCTGTCGAGTTTTGGGTAGATCTTGTGCTAGGAGCTGAACTTGTAAGTAGACCACCTAGGAGCATGACACCGACCCAGATGAAGGAATTGAAGGTGCAGCTAGTGTATCTAGAAGGATGTAATTTTATTAGACCAAGTAGTTCGCCTTGGGGAGCGGTCGCGGTATTCGTGAAGAAACCAGTTGGGTCTCTAAGGATATGTATCGACTATTGTAAGTTAAATGGGAGGATGATTAAGAATAATTATCCTTTGTCGAGAATTGATGATCTATTTGATTAGTTGTGTGGAGCCAAAGTATTTTCCTAGCTCGATTTGACGATATGTTTCCATCAGTTAAGAGTGGAAGAAGACAATATTTCTTTGACATCATTTTAGGTTAGGTGTAACGTCACGGATTTTTCGTTCTTCGAAAATTCAACATCGACACTCACTTTATCGACTGCCGAGAAATCAAAGGCCGAAAACCGAGATGTTATGGGGTTTTAAAAAGAATTTAGAAAAAGAAAAAGAGAGAAGAAGAGAAAAGAAGATAGAAAATAGAGGGAAAAGAAGATAGAGCATTTTTAGAAAACAGAGAAACAGAAAATAGAGAGAGAGGAAGATAGAAAAATAGAAAATTTGATAATAGAAGATATAAGAATTTTTTTTTTAAAATAGAACGGGACAGAAAGGAACAACAACAGAATCTCACAATTCGCAGCGGAACAACATATAATAATAAATGAATAATCTTTAAACAAAGAACTATCAGTTATTACATTACATTTCATTACATCATATCATATCATCAGAGTGTACAACATCATACAACAACAAACAGTGCAGCGGAAAAAGAAATACTATATAAACTAGTAATACGCCATGCCATCCAGCTTGCCTCCAGCAACTCCAGAATATCCAGAATATCCTGATAAACCTAACTCTTAACTGCCCGTGTGGAAATTGGTGGGCACCCAGAGTTTAGGAAGGAAAACAATAAACTCCGAGTCAGTCATGTGACTGGTGTGAGAACTCAAAACAGTTTATTTAACTTTAAAATCAAAATAGAGGAATATTTTTAAATTAATTCGCAATGCTTTTAAAAAAATGAGACTACCATAAGGCCTCCCGCACACACACACATGCAAACGCAGAATCGGAGGAGATTTCTCCTTATGATAGCCAAAGATGCTTGATACGCATTTAAAATACCATTTGATATTATTACTAGTGCATAGTGTAATAACAAATCATTTCAAAAATAAAGATATAAATCTTAGCCAACATACGACCATTATCGTATGCCTACTATAGCTACTATCCAAACAGTGGTGACCACCATAAGTGAATAGCATGTTCTACAACTAATACCGTAAAAGTTTCGTATTGGGAATTGGATTTCCAACAAATGGTCAGGCCAAGGAACTTCCCATTGCCACATGAGAATGCCTCTGGATGGACATCCCCGAGAACCAAACCGGATCTCTACCAACACAAGGCCGGGTTACTCCTAACTGAGTAACAACTGACCGAATATGCCATCCCCCGGTCCTTTGGGACCTTTATCAACCGAGCGCTCGTAATCAATTCACACAATCATAAAGTGTTTTCAACATGAGTAAGTATCTGGGCTCCATACCATGATACCACCCTTTTCCAGAAGGAAATGGACACATCCTAAAGAGCGCTACCCCTCATAACCTTGCTGCTTCTTTCCTGTTTTGACCATTCACGGGGTGTGAGGCTCGACGAAGTCACGTCCACAAAAACATACTTTATACAAAAGCCATGCTTTGGGTCAACAAATGATCAACACAATGATCACAAGGATAGACGATCAAATAAACGATCCTATCACAAATAATCAACACAATGATCATTTCAGCATCACTCAGCATATCACATTACCAAATTGGGAATATATCGCTGATAACTTCAACTATATAACCTTTGAGCACATACGTCTCAAAGAAGGGTGTTAAGCAAAGAATAAATTCTCCGCCACCAACAGAAATATATTTGAAAGAAATCGGCTTTATATCTCAAATTGTAATGTCAGACATACAATCCATACAAGTCTGTTCCGGGCTCGAACAGAACCGAAGGCACTTACAAAGAAGTCCTTGCAATCCGGATATTCACAATCCTGATCGGATTCACCATCACATATGGAGAACTCAATACCGTAGCTACTCGGTGCAGAGTCAATCGATAGTTCATCCTATCACTCTCGCAAATACCGGTCTTCAACACCGATCTTCAAATGCGATTCACAACGACGTATCACATATTCGGAGTGGGTTATACGACCCCATGGTCCTTTCCCGGTTAACCCGAATAGTGAGCGCTTATTCAAAAATAAGTGTGCATTCAAATTCAATCAATTCACATCAAATACCCATTCAAAGGGAAATACTGATAGTCGGCTATTGAACTATCACTGGATATGCACACATCACCAGATTCCAAATAATTTTCCAAATTATTTATTTTCCAAAATATCTTTACAAGATATTTAATTTCAACACTTCAAAAATAAATCAATATTTATTTTTATACAAATTCCACTTTTCACATATAAATTCCATAATGAATTTATATTTCCAAAATATCTATGCATATACGATTTCAATAATTCATTTCGATTTATCTTCAAAAAGATAAATTCTAATATTCACTTCTTATTGGAAAACATTTCCATACTTATTTATTCATAAGTAATTCACAAATCTTTTTATTTTCAACCTTGGAAAATATTCAATATACTTAAATCGAATTAAGTATATAATTCATTCTTTAAGAAAATCAATCTCTTAAACATATTTATTTGGGCCAAAACGAATGTTACGTAAAACATCGTTACGACAACCCAAAATCACTAGTATAGGGATTCGAAATTAAAATAGATATATAAATCCCAATACTATACAAAACATTTCCTTTCGGAAATCATTTACTATAACAACAGTGTTATAGTCCACCATTTCCTTTTATTTCTCGAAAACGTCTATTTCAACAATAAATGTTGAAATCTATGGTTTCGAATCTCAACACCTTTAAAACATCGTTAGATCGTTTTAATTCTGTTTAAAATATCACATTCTAAAACATTTTCTTTAACATGTTATTCACTATTCAAAACGTGAATATACTATGTTAACAAATTTCATCCTTTTTATACTTTTTAACTTAAAGGATTATTCACAGTCTAAAACGTGAATATAACTCCATTTATAAGTTATAACAATTAACTTATCAAAATAAGTCGTTTGCGAATTCATAAAACAACGTTTATAAATTCCATTTCTATTTATTTATAAAAACTTCTTTTTTATAAATTCCTTTATTAACATATTTCAGTTTATAACTCAATTATAAACTAAATGTTTATATTATAAGTTAAATACTTATAAAACGATTATTTTACAAAATCGTTCATTTAACTTCCCAAATTATTAATCTTAACTTATAAGATTGTTTATTTATCCAAAATTCATTCTTTCGATAACTTTATAAATTTTATAAACCTATTGCTTATAAAATTTCATTTATAACTTCACAGTTTATAATTTCATAAATTTCATTCATTTAGGAAATTCATTTTCACTACATTCAAACACTTATAAAAACTCGTTTTATAATGTCCATAATTCAATTTATAAATATCCATTTATAAATCTCTTAATATAAATTAATTTATATTATTCTTTTAAACGTCTTTAAATTCCTTTAAAATTTCACCGTTCTCTTGATTTATAAAATAATCAAATTTTATAAATCTTATATTCAAACTTTTAATAATAAACTCAAAAATCCAGTTTAAACTATTTTATAAAATCATTGGTTCATATTTCTCAAAAACCAGCTTTTAACTATATTTCACAAAAACCATAATTTTATAACTTTAAAAATTATAACGTTTATTTATTTATAATGGATCAATTCCAAAAATATAGTATATTTTCAAAAATCACTTTAAAACCATTTTAAAATCCCAAAATCTGGGTCCAATGATGCTACACACCAAATAGTCAATCACGACTAACAACGATATCATATATCGATATGATAATCCATCAAATATCAAAATATCTGAAATAAAATAAATACTGTTGAGGAATCCAGTTGGATCCCTCCAACCTGTTTCCTGCATCCAAAAACATTAGCACAATACCAATTTCGCTCCAGTACGAAATTATCGCGGTACATGTTCTTATTAAATATTTTCCGCTTAATAACGGCGTAATAGGGTCTCATCCGCTAAACAAAAAAATGCGGGAAATCAACAACTGCAATATATACATATGCCAATATATATATATTGATATTATATATAATACCAATTTCACTGTTTATGAAATATTCGCGGTATATGTTTATATTAAATAACATCCGCTTACTAACGGCGTATAATGTCTATTTTAACAATCAATAGATACAATTCATCATTCAAACATGCATTCAAATATTTTAAATCTAACTATTTAAAATAAAATCGAAATCTATTCGATTGAGTGAGAAGTTCTCACCTTGGTTTTAATTTCCGTTTTAGCGATTTATTTCGAATAAAATTAAACGCGCGTTTAATTTTACCCGAAATTCTCACTAACTCCAAACGACTCCAATCCATCGCGTAGTGCTCGTCCATACGATTCCAACGCAACTGAGTTTGCATTTTTTCGACCTCGTATGAAAAAGATACGAATTTTACAAGTTTGCACGAATTTAAATCAACTATTTTCAACATAACTTTATAATTTTTATACCCTAAGAAATCTTAGCCACAGGATCCCTGCAACCTCCATCTCCACCGTCCTCTACCTTCATCTTCCCCTTTCGTTCAAGCTACAGATACCCGCCGTCTTCATGAAACCCAAAGCTCATAATTAGGGTTCAACATCTCGGCTATTACAACAAGCATGAACACGATCGGAGACCACCAACACGAAGCCCCCTCCACCACACACACTCGGCCCAAATGCCCTGCAGTTCGGCCCCCCCTTCCATCGTTTTGCGTGCCCAAAGCGTGGCCGAACGCACCCTCCTAACGGCCCCCACAACGCCTCAAATCCGATCATCACCTTATAGAATCGAAGATCTCATCTTGCTCTTCGATTTTGCTGTTGATCACTTCGGCTAAAACTTCACGGATTTGAAGAGATTGAGGAAAGAAAATTAACGAATTCTGGCCTTAGATTGAAATGGTGGCGGCTGCAAATATGGGCTAGGGTTTTGAATATTTTTTTTTTTATTTGTGTGTGTGGTGTATTTATAGAAAACCAAGCGTAAACACTATTCATTTCGGAAATTCCGAACTCCGATTTAGGCGCCGTAACCAGCGTACCTAAGGTTTACCCCGCGTTCCGGACACAATGGAATAGGTTTCGGAAGCTAATTCGGAAGTATGTGCGAGTTATGGCTGAAAACGCTCAATTTGAATTAAACCGATTTAAACCGATTTCTAGGCGTTTTAATTTGTACCGGACAAACGGTAAATCCAAACGACTTGAAATTTGAAACCTTACAATAATATCACATTACGGATCCGATGAAACTGGTTTCGTCGAAATCCGAGACTTTTTGAAAAATGGCTATTTTGACTCGCCAAATTTAAATTAAAAATAATTCGATGCGTTTCGAGCTGCCACGATCAAACGATAGCTCCGATTGACACGAAAATTGAAATCCGGTAATAACTAACTATTACGGATCCAATGGAACTGGTTTCGTTCAATTCTGAGACTGTTCAAAAATTGACTATTTTACAGTCGATAATTAAATATTAAAATATTCAATTTTCACAAATTAACTTTTAATTCGATTTTAAAAGTTCTAAAATATCGTTCTAACTTCAACATGATAAAATAAAATTTTACAAATCATTTTCAATCATATTTAACTCAATTTTCAATTATTTTCATAATTTAACATATTAAATTATTGATTTAATTATCTAATTAAATCTAATAAATCAAATAAAAATTTATTTGACTTATAAATTCACTTATTAATATTTAAAATTAATTAAATATTCAAATTTTAATTAATAAAAATTCTGGGCCGTTACATTAGGTATGGTTCGTACGAATGGTTAGTTATGCCATTCAAGTTAACAAATGCACCTGCTTTCTTTGTGGATCCGATGAACCGAGTTTTCCAAGAGTATTTGGGTAGGTTCATGTTGGTGTTTATAGATGACATTTTGGTATAATCTAAAGATGAAAGAAAGCATGATGATCATCTTAGAATTGTACTTGAGATACTGATGCAACATCAGCTGAAGGCGAAGTTTTCCAAGTGTTACTTTTGAAAGAAAGAGGCTAAGTTTCTTGGTCACGCGATTTCAGGGAAGGGGTTGTCAGTCGATCAAGATAAGATTGAAGCTGTTAAGAATTGGAAGATACCAGTGATGATTACTGAGATTAGAAGTTTCCTTGGACTTGTTGACTATTACCGGAGATTCATCAAGAATTTCTCGAGGATAGCAACGCTTTTGATTAAGTTAACTAGGAAGGATGTGAAGTTTGTCTGGTCTGACAAATGTGAGGAAGTATTCCATAGGTTAAAGCATTTGTTGATCATTGCACTAGTCTTAGTAGTTTCACATGGAAATCAAGGGTTGGTGGTGTATACCGATGCATGCGGAACTAGATTATGAGCTATGTTGATGTAGAAGGTAAACTGATATCCTACGCTTCATGACAGCTTAGACCGCGTGAAGTGAGATATCCTACTCATGATTTGGAGATGGCTGCGGTGATCTTCTCATTGAAGATTTGGAGACATTATCTCTTAAGGGATATATTTGAGCAACACATAGATCATAAATCTTTAAGGTACTTATTCTCACTGAAGGAGCTGAACATGAGACAGTAGAGGTGGCTAGAGTTTGGGTCGCTTATGATTTTGGTAAGGGGTGTGCCCCTGGATAAATAAATAAAGTAGCGGATGCTCTTAGCAGAATACATCAGAATGTGATGTTAGCTAGTTGGTAGAATGGAAGGATTCAGAAGCTTTGACTACTTGTAATGTGCAGTTAAGATCAACTGCTAGTTCTAGTCAAAGTACCGCCTTGTTGTCCTGTTTAGAAGTTCAACCAATATTGATCGAAAGGATTGCTTCTAAGTAGAAGGAGGATCCACTATTAGTCGAGAAAATTAGAAGGCTTAAGGTTAGAACTGAAATCGTTGATCTGAGAGATTTTAGACTTGACTAGAGAGGATAATTGAGAAAGATGGGACAGTTGTGTGTTCTAAAAGTTGTGGATTTAAGGAAAGAAGTTCTTGAAGAATGTCATCGGTCAAAGTTAATTCATCTCGGAGGACCAAGCGGTACCAAGATATGAAAAGGAGCTTATATTGAGAAGGTATGAAGTGGGATGTTGACTTGCGGGTTAGGCAGTGTACAAACTGTCGACAAGTGAAGGCCGAACATCAAGACGAGTGGGTTGCTTCAACTTTTAGAGATTCCAATTTGGAAATGAGATTCATATCCATGGATTTTATAACGGGTTTCCGAGGTTAAATAGGAGAAATGAAAGTATATGGGTCATAGTGGACAGGTTGACCAAGAGTGCCAATTTCATTCCAGTTAAGTCAACTAGGATGACACCTGTTTTAGCTAAGTTGTTCATGAAGAACATAGTTAGACTACATGTGATTCCTAGTAGTATTGTCAGCGACAGAGATGCTTTGTTTGCCAGAAAATTTTGGAAGAGTCTACAAGATGTATTAGGTACCAAGCTTAGTATGAGTACTGCATATCACCTTCATACGGATAGGTAGACAGAGAGAGTCAATAAGGTACTCGAGGATTTATTGAGAGCTTGTGTATTGAATTTTTGTGGATCTTGAGAAGATCACCTACATTTGGTTGAGTTTTCCTATAATAATAGTCATCAAACTAGCATAGGAATTGAGCCTTTTGAAGCTTTGTTTGGAAGGCCATGCAAATCGCCAGCATGTTGGTTGGAGACTAGAGACAGATTAGTCTTAGGTCCAGAACTGGTTAGAGGGACGACAGAGAAGATTGAGTTGATCCGAGAAAGAATGTAGGAAGCTCAGTCCAGATAGAAAAGTTACGCAGATAAGAGGCGTAAAGACCTAGAATTCTCAGTTTGAGATAATGTTTTCATTAAAGTATCACCATCGAAAGGTGTGGTATGGTTCGGAAGGTCAGGGAAGCTGGCACTGAGATATGTTGGTCAATTCCAAATTATAGAGAGGATAGGAAAGCTCGCATATACAGTAAAGTTGTCGAATAGTATAGCAGGTGTCCATAATCTGATTCATTATCTCATCTTCGCATGTATATGCATGATCCAGAGACTATTATTCCTCCGACAGGGTTGGAAGATTTGCTAGTAGAACCTAATTTGACTTTTGTTAGATAAACAGTCCAAGTGGTAGCGAGTAATGAGAAAAGATTGAGGAACAAGACAGTCAAGTTGGTGAAAGTTCAGTGGAGCGCCAACGATAAAGACTATACTTGAGAGGTAGAACATAGGATTAGAGATTCTTATCCTTATCTACTTTGAGGGTATGTACATATTTTATTTATATAGATAGTTACTAGTCAAGTAGGCTAGTATGGTTATCAGGAGCTGTTACGGATGATTGCTATGTTTAATATTCAGTCCTTACTAACTTTCAAGGACAAAATTCTTTAAGGAGGGGAGCCTATAACACCACTAATTTTTGATAACATTATTCAGAAAATTTAATTAGATAAGTTAAATAGAATAATGTAAATATTAAAGTGATAAGAGGATTGAGATTTGAATAAATATTTAGTGATCGAGCTTAATTATTTAAATGGGTTTATAAATGGTTTTGTATGTTATTAAAGAATATTAACACAAGGGCATATAAGGAATTGCGCATCATAATCCTTAGTACCCTATACCCACATCCCATTTCATTTCTCATGTTCACGCTTACAAAACTTAAAAAGGTAAGAAAAGAGTGGAGCCGGCCATTACTAGGGGAAAAGAAAAAGAAGAAAATTCAAGTAAAGCTTAGGAATCAAGCTAGGGGAAATTTATCTCAATTCAATCTACTTGTCTTAATCAAGGTGAATAATAATGTATATCATCTCTATTTTTTTTTATGATCATTTGTTTTCGGATTTAAGATTAAATCATTTTATTGATGATTTGGATGACGATATGCTTAGATTATAACATGTTTGATTTAACAAAAGTTATTTAAATACAATTTTATATGGTTTTAAGGGTAAAACAAATTAAAATTAATTTGGAATGCTATAAGAAAATTTATGTCATGTAAAACATGATTATGGAGTTGGGTTTTAGTTTTCATAATTTTTCAAGTTATGGATAATTTATTATGAATTTTCAAAGGAAAATATGGTTAAGTGAGTTTAGAAATTTATTTCGAAAATTATATTGAGAATTTAGGTCTCAAATTTAGATATGTTAGATAACATATTAAAAGTGAATTTCTATAATTTTTAGAAATTTCCTAAGTGATTTACTATGAGAATTAAATTATTTTGAAAGGAGGACCTAAATGATTTAATAGTTTTGCTTAGTGGAAGGGTTTATTTGTCAAATTAATCTTGGTTTAGATCTAGAATTATGCGGCAGTTATTTTTGTAAAGAATTTGAAAAATTTAGGCAACTAATCACATATTTACAAATAGGCAGGTTAGTTAGAAAGTATTTGCTTTAATGGGCATTAAATTAGTTTTTACCCATAAAAGTAGGTTCCGCCTCCTTAAGAAGCACCTTTCAACTCATAGTTACCGCCTTCAATCAAGTTTAAACCCCATGAAGTCGAAACCAATACACAAGGTATCAACATTAGTACGTAGTGGATTGGGGAAAGACGGAAGGCATGGTGTCGAAACATCGCTTTTAATTGGAACAAAACCTTTGTTTTATTTTATAAAGAGATGCGCTTGCCTGTTTTACTAAATGCTTTTGAAGGTTTTGAAATATATGCTATTGAAGGAGTCTTTAGAATAGCTTTGGAAAGGGGGTTGCCGCCTTATTGTTTAAAGTATAGCTTTCGAATGAGTTTTCCAAACTGATGATTTAAAAAAAATATTTTTTACCTAGCCGAAACCCTTCTGCCGACCTTATGCCTTTCAAGGAATTGAAGATATCAATGCCTTCGAAAGGTAATCTTTGTTTTGCAAATATAGGCCACTTCCTTAAGCTTTCGAAAGGGGTTAATAGTTTCGAAGGCAATGGTTTTGAAAGGGGTTTCGAAGCTAACCTTCAAACGTTTTACTTATATAGTTTAAGATTTCTAAAGGATGGTTCCGACACCATCAAGTTTTTTCCCAAACACTTTTATACGATAAATGATGGTTTCGAAATGGATACTTTTGTTTATGCTCACTTTGACCCAAAAGATATTTTAAAGATAAACCCAATGGTTTCGAAATGGGTACTTTCATATGGTTTCAAAGCTATGCTTCTATAATTGAATGGTTTCATTTTAATACATTCGAAAGTTTTCAAAAGAAATGTTTTAAAGTGTTTCCAAAGGATGGTGCCAAGAGTTTAGAAAAGAAGATTTCAATGCTTCTAAAGGAAGTTTTCCAATGGTCTCGAAAGTAATGATTAAAGATTTTGAAAGCCTTAGTTAAAACAAATAACCCAATCTTATTTCAAAGGTAAACCATGGCATAATAAAAGAGTTTTGGAATGATTTAAGTATGGAGTTTCGAAGAAGTTTTCCATGGTTAATAGGTTAAATGGATTAATCAAGTTTTACATAAAATGATTTCAAGGATATTAAACCACTGGTGTTAGTATGGGGAAGGGCAGAATAACCAGCCAGGTTGATCCAGTAGTGAACATAAATTAAGTTAACTCATGAATGAATAGAATTGCATATAGGAGGATAGGTAGACCAGAATATAGGATGTCTAAATAGTGAAGTTGTCAGATAGACAAGTTCATAGTAAACCCATGAAAACTATGATTAGATTGAGTTATTCGCAGGGGCCAATAGGTTTGTAGTGAATTCATGAAAACTGTATCTGATTAAGTTATTGACAGATGTCAATAAATTACTAGCCAACCTGTAAAACTAGGATAAAAGGAAAGTTATTAGAGATCAAAATAGGTTCAAGGAGAACCCATGAAATAATGAAGTTATTGGTAGGGGCTAATAGGTTCTTAGTTCCCATGAAAAATATGAAATTGGACTAGGAGTGCATAAGTATTGAACAAGTAATAGTCGGCCCATGAAAACTAATACGCTAATGTTAATTCTAGAAACTACAAATATGATAGGCAGTCAATTAAACAAGGGATGAGAAATCTAGAATATTTTAACTTGTATGTATATTGTCATTATATTTTGTAATGTTATATTTTTAATCATTTTGGATGCATGAGCATAGTATATAGTTTTATAAAGTTTTGAATCGGATATTAGTGAGGGGAAAACCCGATCCGTTAAGCGGCATGCTCTCACTAGATATCTAAATGGTTTGAGATGGTAGACTATTATTCATACCAGACTTTATGTCTAACTTGAAGTTTATGTTTTTTCCTTAAACTCTTGGGTGCTCAATTGATTTTGAGTTGTTTGAGAGTTGAGGTTTTCAGGTACCTTTTTAGACAAATAAGCTTCCGAAGACGTGTATGAGGCATCATAGCTATTAGAGTTCTTTTCTATTTTGATTTCGCTGCGTTTTGTTGTAAAGGCAAAGTTGTTTAATTGTCTAGTTATATACTATGATCGTCCAAGGGGGCATCTTCATATATTGCTCTTGGCACATGCGTAATAATTATATTTATTTTTAGAATGTGGTTAACAATTATGGGATTATATAATGAATGTTGAAATGGTTTTGGAATGGAATGAGAAAGTTGGTTTATGAATTTAATTTTTTTCCATATCCTTATGTTTATGTTATATTAATGTATCTAACATTACCGTATTTGGTCCGAGGTTTAATGACCATGGATGACTCCAACATCCTTAGCCGTTAGTTTTGGGCCTTCAAGTGGGGGATGTTACATTATAACTATACTTAGTTTTATAAAATATTCCTTTATGTATATAAAATATAATCCTAGGTAAAATTATTCCATTTACTAAATTTAAAATAGTATTGTGTTGGTTTGCCTTGTTTAAGTGTTTAGAAACCCATATCGATATCGTGATGTCCCACGTACTGACCAAAATTCATAAGCCACACAACAGATAATTCAATACTGCATAAAATATTTTATAGTACTAACAAATATGCACTCTATAAACAGACTCAAGCTAATCCTATGGTTTCACTTACATTATCTCAAATGAATAACCCCACAAAGCTTAGGTGTTCGCTCAACCTAAGCTTTGATACCACCTGTAACGACCTGCCTTTTTGATCCTCAAAAGTCGACACTAATACATCCACAGTATTCATATGCCAAGCATCCAAGTATCGAAAAGACAGATTGTTGGGGGAAAAAGGCAGAATAGAATCTCACAACATGGCGAGTATCTATAACATAACAATGAACTTTACAAAAGAAAAACTGAACTTATTGTACATATGTCAATCAAAGTCAACTAATAAATCAACAGCTTGGACAGTTATAACAACCCATCTTCACAATTGCTGATAAATATAAATAACCAATGTAGAGGAAAACATAATATACGTTAATACATCTTGGAGGCTTCCAGCTCATGTCTTTAAGCTTCAATGCATCCAGACCGAATCTGAAAATTTGCTCAGTTTGACCCGAGCATTATAATAAAATAACACCCAAAACAGTCTGGTAAGCCAGCATAAGAACAGACCTTAATTGGATTTTAAATGTTTATAAAACCTTTCAAGCAATGGTATTTCATAAGACCGTGCCGCATATAAACACGAGCGAGTTTTTACCTTACGAGAACCAAACTATTTATATTAAAAAATCCGGTGATATTATAATAATGTCTAAGGAAAAAATATCAATAATCTAGTAGCTGTGATGCTCGTAAGTGTACATCACAACAACAATAGATATGTAATCAAAAATCGTTAAGGCGCGTTTACTAATTATGTAGGATTCCATCGAGGTGCTTTCAGTACTTCGAGAATGGTCCTCCTACACAAGGAGCAGGGTTATCCTTCCAAAGCAACAATACATCCTTAGTGATGTACAATAGTAAATACATAGGTGGCCCTAAAAAAGGTCAAGCCGAGTGCACCTCCCCATGCATGCATAACAACTATAGTTAACTATAGGAAGGAGACGACTGCACCCTTATGGATTTGCTAAACCCCTGGCCATGCATCTATGTCTAGCTTTAGTCATTACCACTAGTGAGGCTATGTCCTGAGTTCCAGCTAATGCACCGCCACCTGAATAGATCACAGAATCTCATATGGATTCGCATACCCCAACGGGTCACAGAACCATACATGGATGCCCATATCTCAGCAAAGACCTCGAAAAAACTCATGGATTCCCACACCTCAACAGGTTTTGGAATCACACGTGGATTCCAACATCTAAAAAAAATCTCGAATCTCCGGAACCTTTATATGGTTTTGGAGTGGATACGATTTTCAGTCATCTCTTACAAGTACCTTCCCTGCTTGCGGGTGTTCCAAAACTAATTGATCATTTTTCAGAAAGCTCAATGCCAGCTCTTTTGGAAATAATCAGACAATACATAAGGATGAGGATCACAGTCTAACTATCTATGTGGAGAGAGCTCCTCATCATTTGTCCTAGAAGAACAAAAACGAGTTTATATGTACAATATAGCACCACCGACAGTAACTGTACCATATAATCTGTGTGTTTCTCCTAAATATTTGTATAGTTAAAATCCTTCGGTGTTAACTAGAGAAATGTTTCCGTACCACCAAAATTAGGAAGGATTACATATTTAGGCCAAGATTTGATAGTCGGTTATTTAACTGTCAAATAAAAAAACATTCCAGACAGAGACTAAACTTCCCATGGAAACCACCAAGCCTCATTTAACTTATCTTTCATTAATTAAAATCACTTTGTAAACACTTGGAAATCAATTCCATATACTTATCTCAATAGAATAAGTATATTCAGAAAACACTATATTTTCGATACTTAGAAAATACAACATATACTTATCTCAATGGTAAAAGTATATTCACAAACTATTTCACTTTCAAAACTTGAAAACTTTTTCATATGCTTATACAATGCTATATGTATATTCACCAAACACTTAGAAAGATTTTATATTTTAAAGTCATATTAAAATGATCAAGCCAAAATGTCACTGAAACGGAGATATAAATAACCTGAAACACCATTTCTTTCTATAGATCTCTTTTATTTTATAAATATCTCCTTTACAAATTTTCAAATCTATTTATAAAGCTTCTTTATTAGTTTACGGGCTTTTATTTATAAAACTTCTTTATAAATCTCCAATTCTATTTATAAGAATACTCTTTATAAATATCAAAAAAACTCGTTTATAAAACTTTCCCTTCATATCACTAAACCATTTAAAAACTTCTTTTCTAAAAAAATTTCAAAACCAAACTTCTTTCAAATTCCAAACCTCTTTCAAATTTATAAATTACTTTAAACAAATCTTTTTTATAAAAGAAATCTTTCATAAACGATTTATTATTTAATAATAATAAATAAAACTTTAACGTCATAAAGATAAATTTTAAAATTTTAAAATAATAAAATAATAAACTTTAAAAACTATTTAAATAATATAATAATTAACTTTCAAAACATTTAAACAAGTAAAATAAAATAACTTTAAACAACTTTCAAAATATAATTAATTAATCTTCAAGCAACTTTACTAATAAAAATTAACTAGTTTTGAATAATCATTACTAAAATAATGTATTATCTTTAGACAACTTTGAAAAGTAATTAATTATCTTTAAACAACATAAATAAAATATTTAATTATAAAACATTATAAATATATAGTTAACTATACTAAAGAAATAATTATACAAAAAACTTCATAAAATAATAATTAAACATAACACTTTGTTAAAATAATATATAATAAAATGCATTATTAAAAATAATAATTAAATAAAACACTTTTCTTCAAATTATAAAATCTGAAGTTAATTTAAATCATAACTTTCCAATGTCAGAATGAGGCGTAGCTACTGAAGTGGTACTTAAACAAGCTACCATTAAATTAAATTTAACTTTCCTAATTAAATTACGGATATTTACATAAGCAGGCATACATGTAAATGAAATCCATGATTAACAACCAATTGTTAACACATAACTTATCCAATATAAATCAACTGGCACATAAATGAATAATATAATAGTAAAATAGGGATTTATTTTACCAACTATGTCATTCAAAATAAATTCTTTCGATTATTATTAGATGATGTTTAGTTGGCCAATTAGATAACACCAAAAAGGTATGCCTAAATTGACTATGTTATTATTTAAAAAACATAATTATATTTAACCAGTATTATTTATCACTTTATACATTATCTATTTTCAAAAATATCAATGTATCCAAACAAAATAACCAGCAAATTCAACATCCAAGCGGCTAATAAATTATTTTTATCTCTTATATAACATATTGATCAACCGAAAATGTGAAGTTTAACTCGCCGAAATTCCAGTTATTGCCGAAGCGTTCTGGTACCATCTAAAATCAAACAGCATTCGATTTTAGCACAAAATTCCAATAGCCCCAATTCCCATCAATCCAACTCTAAAATGTAGACATCGTTTCTACGAGTGCAATGCAACTGACCGCGTTCGATTTGGACCTGGTATGAGAGAGTTACACAATTTATAAGATTTTGAATATTTAAATAGTATTAATTACACTAATCCTTTAATTAACTTAACTAAACAAACTTAACTCATCTTCCCTCGTTACAATTTTTACTTCCCACTTAAACCTGAAGCCAACCCACTAAGATGTCGTGTGCTCTTTCTCCTCCCTATTGCTCATCTCTCGACGACAATCGGCACTGCTTCCTTCGATGGAGTCCTTGTCACACAAGCTTCACGACGGCCTCTCCAACTCCTAGCTCGGTCAAGCCATAAAAAATGCGACTTGCTATAATTTGAGGTCATATGTAAATTACGCGCTTTGAAATCCAGCGCCGCACCTCTCAAATATCACACCGCCGACTCACCTCGATAAGAGAAACATGCTACTGCCCTCGAATCAAGCAATCTTCGCCTAAATTTCATTCGATTCCAAACCCTAGTTTTGCTATCCATCACTGTCGAATAGCCAAAAGAGGTTGCCGCATCCATCAAAAATAGGCCTAAACGAAGAACTAGGCAATCTAACTCAATGGAAGGAATCTCTCGATTTTTCATTTTGTATAAATGTAGAATCAAATTATTTTTTATTTTTAAATAAGAGGCCATTTTTATTTTTCCTCATTTCTGAGCAAGAAAAGTAGGAGGAGATAATAGTCAAAGGAGTTGAATTGTATGCGTGGTTGACTTATAAATATAATTTACAACAGATGTCCATTCGCGTATGAACCACTAGCTACAAAATAAAAAACAATCTTGCTTAGAACAACGACGTGGCCTTAAAATAATAGTAATATATACTAGTTCTTGATTTCTCAAAAATCACAAAAACACAGTCGTTTGCCGAAAAATCATCAAATGATTATTTGAATAATTTCCAAATTAAAAATTTGAAAAAAAATCAGATAAATTAAATTAAAAATACGTCAAAAAAGTCGAGTCATCACATTAAAATTAAAATTTCTAATTATTTATTCGAGCTGTTTATTACTACAAATAATTTACATAATGAATATGCCCTTTATTACTTGTAAATTAAAATGAGTTAAATAGGACCAATAAATCCATTAAATATATATTCAATTCAAAATAAGATATTTTAAATCACTATTCAAATATTAAGTGCACAATTCAATTATTAATATAATCTCTATATTTGAATTCAAGTTCAAATCTTTAAAAACCAATTATTCAATATCTAAAATTAAGTAAGTATTCAAAATCAAATGGCCGAAATTTCGGGTTGTTGCATTGGCCTTGAATGTTAAGCAGTCTGGATTATATGCAATGGGAGTGGAAAAACTTTCTTAAAGCATATCATGGAGCGTATAATAATAATGAAAAAACCAACAGTCATCCTTGAAGTTGTTGCTTCACACGATCTGTGGATTTGGCGTGCTTTCTTTGGAGTGCACTAGGGAGGTCAACCCCAGTACCATTTACTCTTGGCCAAAACAGACAAATATGGTTACTATGTTGGAGAATAATTGTGAAAACTTTTTGACATCCTATGAGGCTGAAGCCTATCAAGTTTGCTACAACGCAGCAAGGTCAACAAAAAGATTTGAAAAGAGAATTCAAAATTCTTCAATTGAAATAGATAATAATCCACATAGATTTACAAATATAATTGAAAAGAATCATGTTTTCTTGCATGATTTTACATGATATGGTCATCGAAAATGAAAGGGATATGGAACACATACATTATGAATACGAATACGAAGGTGCTAACGAAATGCCGTAAATTTTCTATTCTCAAACATCCAATCCAAAAGTTCATGCAATGCTTCACAATAGGTTGCAACATGATTTAATGTATCGTATTTGGAACACTAATGGAAATCAGTAGTTTTTATTGTTTGTTGTGATCTGTTTTATTTTTTGCCTTATTGTTTGTTGTAATTTGCTATGTTTTTTTATTTATCATGTGTTGTACTATGTTTCTACAAAATGAAATGCATTATGTCATATTCAAACAAGTCTTTCATAAGCATAAAAGTTATACAATACATTCAAACTACTGAGACATAAAGTGATAACTGCCTATAATTTGATTTAAATAGCTTGCCAATAGTTTTTCTTGGCTTCTGGAAGACATGTCAAATCTTTTTTTCGATACCTCATTCTCGTATCATTGGCACTGTAAGGTCAATTTAGCTTCCTTAATATTGGAAAACCTTTCCAACACTTTCAACTTCTCAATAGGTTTTTCCACCCTCATTTCGTTCAATTTCACACGCCTTCCTTTCATATCGAATTGTTCGGCTTTCAAATTTGATGTAACTTTGCTCTTCTTCATAGATTTACAACCTAGCAGTTGTGGGTTGTCTTCCGCTCATGGAATGCATGTATCCACGTCTGTGTCACTATCGTAGGTGGCGTCCGACCAGACGTATTTCTCGAACAAGACTAGAATCCATATCATCGAGCCTTCTTCCCTTTTCCTTTGGATTGGACATTCTAAAAGTTATTTGTATTGCTTGAAGTCTACTTAGGCTTATTTGTAAGATGTTTGTAGCAATTCATGAATCCATAATAATGTGCTTTTTTACGATAATTTTCCTTTTGAAACAATTTCGAGAATAGTTCATTTACGAACTTTTTCTACGATTTATACAAAACAAAATAAAACGATTAGAATATTTTTAAGGGTTTAAAAAAAACAATTAAATGCAAATATACCAAATTGAATTCTTTCCTCATGCCATTAGGGGTTGCTTTCCAAATTTTGCACATCCACAACTCAAAAAACTAAGTTTATCGGCTAATCTTTCCAAAATATTCTTGGACTACCTTAACGAATCATATCTTGCCTTTGTGTTTGTTGTTGTTGTCATCCATTACTTTTTACCAATGTGTCCACTCTAATCGTTACCCCTAACCGAGTCGTTGGAGAAGTGATAATACGAATAACATAGATTGTAACCTTCTTCGGAAGTCCATGGAGACAAATAATGGTTGGCGGAAGAATTTCCACTTTGGATTGGTTTTTCTTCGAAAGTAAAATTATCCGATGCTACAACATTTGACAAGAGAACCAGAAGGACAAAAAATGATAAATTGAAACTTTGATGTGGAGAAAGAAGCGTATACAATAATTTCGGTTTGAATGAAAATAAACTGAACATTAACCATTTAAATAGGGAATGAAAAACCGACCATTTTATGACCGTATTTATGATCATTTTATGGTTGTTTTATAAATGTTTTATTGTTGTTTTATGACCATTGTGGCATTTAAAAGGAGATATACGTTGGGGGTCTATATAGGCGAGTGTCTATTTTTTGGATGTTCGGTCTTGAATATCTAAAAAATGGGCGTTTGACCCAGCTTCTATTTCCTTAAGCGAGACAACCCAATTCAGCTAAATATTCATCTGAATTGTATCTATTAGGCATTGACGATTTAGGCTTCCTGAATATTTAGTTGAATATAACCTTTATTAGAGATGGCCTATGAGATAGTAGAATATATGGTAAGAAGAATATAAAAATAATCGCAATTGGAACAACCACACATAGAAGAGTCTACTATCTCTCTTGCAAAATAGGAATACCATCCTTCTTATATCATAAATAAAGAAAACCACTTACAACTAAAATATAAATAATGGACATAACTAACTTATTTTTACTTATCATCAACCAGCAACGATTGCCTTCTAGACCCGACCCTTGCCCAAAGCTACCTTTGTTATAGTCCTCTAATTTTATAGGTCCTAAAATTCAAATTGTATTTATACATGTAGATGTTTTTTGTTTATAATTATAATCTTCCATCCTCTAAATTAATTAAAGTAGATTTAGCATGATACTAAGTGACATGCTTTGTTCCTAAACCACTAGAGTACATCGTCGTAATAATAAATTAAATTTTAAATTTGAATTTTAAATCTAATATGACTAGATCAAATAATATATTTAGATGTACGTATCTAAAATTCAAATTTTAAATCTAGTTTGACTAAATCAAACATTTATCAAAATTAATTTTTCATTTATAAACAAGCCGAAAAGAAAATAACTTATAAGGAAAAGAACATATAATAAGGATTGGAACAACTGCCTTGGTGGGAGGCACTCCTTCCTCAAATAAATGAAAAAGAACTCAAGTTATATGGCCAACAATATAAATACAAGCCATCATGCTAGACATGCTCTTGAGAAGAGTGACAATGAGATATTCTGACAACATTACTGAGTTCTCCCTATTTCGTATACTAAGATTAGCCATAGCCATACTATAACGCAACATGTCTTAGACTATCGCTGCATCTGATCATCCTAGTTTGGTGTTCATGTATGTTGGATCAGGTGCTTTAGCAGCGGGGTAATATAAGTTAACAAAGCGGAAGGGGAGTGGATTAGAACAATTGCCTTGGTGGTAGGGATTCCTTCATCAATATATAAGGAAAAGCACTCAAATTTTATAGCCAACAATATAAATACAAGTAGTCATGCTTGACATGCTCTTCAATAGAGTAAGCATGAGACTGATAGAATTAGGGTATGCCCCAAGGGCAATTATGAAATTTATTACATATATCAAACTCAATAACTAATCATGTTCGTAATAAAATTATCTGATTTCTAATATATAATTTGTTATATAGTGATATAAGTATTTAGGTAATTAATTTGAAGTATATTATTTAGAAAATCCTTAAATAATATGCCACGTGATAATTACTTCAAAGGATTGCAACCATAAGAAAATTATCACAATATATAATAACTTATTATTTTAAATATTACTAGTTAAGTTTCTTTGAGAATGGATATCGATGCATTCGTTAAGACCATAGTGTGTAACACTATCCAAATGTTGAATAACGTATTACTCATGACTGTTGGGCACTAAGGGGTTACATACTGATAATTCTTAGATAACCTTACAATGATTCGTCCAAGAGTTTCCTGTCGATTAATAATAGCTAAGTTAAACATGAAACCTTAAATGATGTCATTGTACAGTTCTTTCAACTTGAGAATATTACTGAACTTCAATGTGGGAAATCCACTTTGATTATAGTTATATCATAGCATGACATCTATCGAACTATTGTAGTTTGGTCTGGGTTGAAGCATCAGAAGCGAAACATTGTTCAATAGAGAATTCGTTTTCTCAGTTGTATGAGGTTAGTATCACGGTCAATTCTATTCAAATCAAAATAAAAGTATCTGGTCAGAATGAAACAATTTATAATAAATATTATTATTGAACCAGTGATTTTGTTTATGGACTAACATAGTCGAATATTGCCAATATTGGAATTTTAACCAAAATCAAATTCCATATGTTCTAACGTGATATAGTGTTGACTAAGAGAATTGATGTAATTAATTGCTACTAAAAAGTACCACTTAAATTTGTTAAATTGGATTTTACCGATAAGATCTATAAGTGATGAATTCGATAATATTGTCACACCACTAGTTATGGTGGCATATAAACATTAATATTTTGAATTGTATAAATATTAATCACCAACTAAATTCACACCTATGGGTCACATAATAAACTATATCCAGTCTTCGAAATACCACATTTATTTAATTGACTTATAATGGTTGTAAATTAATTAAATTAAGTAATCATTGTGAAATATTAATTATTACGTTGTACGGGGGGTATTTAACAAAATAAAGTGGCCTCGAGAATTTCTCGCGGTTCTTTCAGCAATTAATTGGATGCGTACATAATTTTTTTATATATGTTTGTATTGATATATGATATCGATATATAAGAATCAAATTTAAATTATACTAATTAATTAAGGGTTGCTAGATATTTTAGTCTGTAAGGGACTTAGCCCATGGCTGATTAAAAAAGAAGGAGAGGAAGTTGTGTCTTAATTTTAATTGGTAAGTGACATCTATGGATATATTTGTTCCAAACCAAGCTATATATTCAAATTTGATGCCTATACTTTTGCCTTACACTGTCTTCTCTTTTACCCAAATTTGGCCAAAAATTCAACCAGCCTCCTCCTTTATTATAATACAATTATGTGCAAAGATGGTGTAACGTCACGGATTTTCGTTCTTCGAAAATCCGACATCGATACTCACTTTATCGACTGCCGAGAAATCAAAGGCCGAAAACCGAGATGTTATGGGGTTTTAAAAAGAATTTAGAAAAAGAAAAAGAGAGAAGAAGAGAAAAGAAGATAGAAAATAGAGGGAAAAGAAGATAGAGCATTTTTAGAAAACAGAGAAACAGAAAATAGAGAGAGAGGAAGATAGAAAAATAGAAAATTTGATAATAGAAGATATAAGAATTTTTTTTAAAATAGAACGGGACAGAAAGGAACAACAACAGAATCTCACAATTCGCAGCGGAACAACATATAATAATAAATGAATAATCTTTAAACAAAGAACTATCAGTTATTACATTACATTTCATTACATCATATCATATCATCAGAGTGTACAACATCATACAACAACAAACAGTGCAGCGGAAAAAGAAATACTATATAAACTAGTAATACGCCATGCCATCCAGCTTGCCTCCAGCAACTCCAGAATATCCAGAATATCCTGATAAACCTAACTCTTAACTGCCCGTGTGGAAATTGGTGGGCACCCAGAGTTTAGGAAGGAAAACAATAAACTCCGAGTCAGTCATGTGACTGGTGTGAGAACTCAAAACAGTTTATTTATCTTTAAAATCAAAATAGAGGAATATTTTTAAATTCAATTCGCAATGCTTTTAAAAATGAGACTACCATAAGGCCTCCCGCACACACACACATGCAAACGCAGAATCGGAGGAGATTTCTCCTTATGATAGTCAAAGATGCTTGATACGCATTTAAAATAACATTTGATATTATTATTAGTGCATAGTGTATAACAAATTCATTTCGAAAGTAGAATATAAATCTTAGCCAACATACGACCATTATCGTATGCCTACTATAGCTACTATCCAAACAGTGGTGACCACCATAAGTGAATAGCAGGTTCTACAACTAATACCGTACAAGTTTCGTATTGGGAATTGGATTTCCAACAAATGGTCAGGCCAAGGAACTTCCCATTGCCACATGAGAATGCCTCTGGATGGACATCCCCGAGAACCAAACCGGATCTCTACCAACACAAGGCCGGGTTACTCCTAACTGAGTAACAACTGACCGAATATGCCATCCCCCGGTCCTTTGGGACCTTTATCAACCGAGCGCTCGTAATCAATTCACACAATCATAAAGTGTTTTCAACATGAGTAAGTATCTGGGCTCCATACCATGACACCACCCTTTTCCAGAAGGAAATGCACATATCCTAAAGGGCGCTACCCCTCATAACCTTGCCGCATCTTTCCTGTTTTGACCATTTCCGGGATGTGAGGCTCGACGAATTCACGTCCACAAAAACATACTTTATACAAAAGCCATGCTTTGGGTCAACAAATGATCAACACAATGATCACTAAGATAGACGATCAAATAAATGATCCTATCATAAATAATCAACACAATGATCATTTCAGCATCACTCAGCATGTCACATTACCAATTTGGGAATATATCGCTGATAACTTCAACTATATAACCTCTGAGCTCGTACGTCTCAGAGAAGGGTGTTAAGCAAAGAATAAATTCTCCGCCACCAACAGAAATATATTTGAAAGAAATCGGCTTTATATCTCAACTTGTAATGTCAGACATACAATCCATACAAGTCTGTTCCGGGATCGAACAGAACCGAAGGCACTTACAAAGAAGTCCTTGCAATCCGGATATTCACAATCCTGATCGGATTCACCATCACATATGGAGAACTCAATACCGGAGCAACTCGGTGCAGAGTCAATCGATAGTTCATCCTATCGCTCTCGCAAATATCCGGTCTTCAACACCGATCTTCAATGCAATTCACAACGACGTATCACATATTCAGAATGGGTTATACGACCCCATGGTCCTTTCCCGGTTAACCCGAATAGTGAGCGCTTATTCAAATTTAAGTGTGCATTCAAATTCAAACAAATCACATCAAATACCCATTCAAAGGGAAATACTGATAGTCGGTTATTGAACTATCAATTGATATGCACACATCACCAGATTCCAAATAATTTTCCAAATTATTTATTTTCCAAAATATCTTTACAAGATATATAATTTCAACACTTCAAAAATAAATCAATATTTATTTTTAACAAGTTTCACTTTCACATATAAATTCCTTAGTGAATTTATATTCCAAAATATTCATGCATATACGATTTCAATTATCCATTTCAATTTATCTTCAAAAAAATAAATTCTAATTATTCACTTCATATTGGAAAACATTTCCATACTTATTATTCATAAGTAATTCACAAAACTTTTTATTTTCAACCTTGGAAAATATTCAATATACTTAAATCGAATTAAGTATATAATTCATTCTTTAAGGAAATCATTCACTTAAACATATTTATTTGGGCCAAAACGAATGTTGCGTAAAACATCGTTACGACAACCCAAAATCATTAGTATAGGGACTCGAAATTAAAATAGATATATAAATCTCAATACTATACAAAACATTTCCTTTCGGAAATCATTTACTATAACAACAGTGTTATAGTCCACTATTTCCTTTTATTTCTCGAAATCGTCTATTTCAACAATAAATGTTGAAATATATGGTTTCGAATCTCAACACCTTTAAAACATCGTTAGATCGTTTTAATTCTGTTTAAAATATCACATTCTAAAACATTTTCTTTAACGTGTTATTCACTATTCAAAAATCGTGAACATACTTCGTTAACAAATTTCATCCTTTTATTCAATTTATTTTAAAGGATTATTCACTATTCAAAAATGTGAATATAACTCCATTAATAGGTTATAACAATTAACTTATCAAAATAAGTCGTTTGCGAATTTATAAAACAACGTTTATAAATTCCTCTTCTATTTATTTATAAAAACTTCCTTTAATAAATTCCTTTATTAACCTATTCCAGTTTATAACTAAATTATAAACTAAACGTTCATATTATAAGTTAAATACTTATAAAACGATTATTTTATAAGATCGTTCTTTTAAAGACTTTCCAATTTATAAATCTTATAACTTATAAGATTTAATGATTTATCCAATCTATTCTTCAAATAATTTCACCAAATTTATAAATCTTACTATTTATAAATTTCATCTATAACTTCATAGTTTATAATTCTATAAATTTCATTCTTTAATGAAATTCATTTTCACTTAATTCAAACACTTATAAAAACTCGTTTTATAATGTCTATATTTCAATTTATAAATATCCATTTATAAATCTCTTAATATAAATCAGTTTATATTATTATTCTGAAACGTCTTTAATTCCCTTTATAATTTCACCATTTTGATTTATAAAATAATCAAATTTTATAAATCCTATATTTAAACTTTTGATAATAAATTCAAAAATCCAGTTTAAACTATTTTATAAAGTCATTAATTCCTATTTCTCAAAAATCAGCTTTTAACCGTATTTCTCAAAAATTATAATTTTTATAACTTTAAGAATTATAACGTTCATTTATTTAAAATGGATCAATTCCAAAATATTTTATCTTTTCAAAAATTACTTTAAAAACATTTTTAAAATACCAGAAATTTGGTCCAATGATGCTACACACCAAATAGTCAATCACGACTAACAACGATATCATATATCAATATGAAAATCCATCAAATATCAAAATATCTGAAATCAAGTAAAAACTGTTGAGGAATCCAGTTGGATCCCTCCAACCTGTTTCCTGCATCCAAAAACATTAGCACAATACCAATTCCGCTCCAGTACGGAATTATCGCGGTACATGTTTTTATTAAATATTATCCGCTTAATAACGGCGTAATAGGGTCTCATCCGCTAAACAAAAAATGCGGGAAATCAACAACTGCAATATATACATATGCCAATATATATATATTGATATTATATATAATACCAATTTCACTGTTTATGAAATATTCGCGGTATATGTTTTTAATAAATAACATCCGCTTACTAACGGCGTATAATGTCTATTTTAACAATCAATAATTTACAGTCATCATTCAAACATGCATTCAAATATTTTAAATCTAACTATTTAAAATAAAATCGAAACCTATTCGATTGAGTGAGAAGTTCTCACCTTGATTTTAATTTCGTTTCAGCTTTTATTTCGAATAAAATTAAACGCGCGTTTAATTTTACCCGAAATTCTCACTAACTCCAAACGACTCCAAACCAACTCCATCGCGAAGTGCTCGTCCGTACGATTCCAACGCAACTGAGTTTGCATTTTTTTCGACCTCGTATGAAAAAGTTATGATTTTTGAAGTTTGTACATGATTTATATTCACTAATTTACAACATTATTAAAAAAAAATTAAACCCAACTCAACTACAGCCACTGGATCCAAATCCAACGCCTCTAGCTCATCTCCCCCAACCTCACGTATTGTTACAGGAGATAGCCGCACTCCCTTGAACCCAAACACAAAATCTAGGGTTCCAAATACAACCTCCTTCGTTCAACTACACCTCGATCAACATGCGCCAACGCGAAGCACACGACATTAGCTACCTTCGGCCCCAAGCCTGGCCAACTCGGCCCCACCCCCCACTCTCAAAGTGCGTGCGAAACTGAAGCATACGGCCCACATTTGCTCCCTCCACGCGACTCCAAACTCGATCATCACCGTATGAAATTAAAGCCCTCGCCTTGCTCTTCAATCTTCGTGTTGAACACCTCGCGTGAATGTGAATGGATTTGGAGAGATTGATGGTTGAAATTGGGACAATTCTGGCCCTTCATAATGTTAGTGGCGGCTAGCAATATTGGATTAGGGTTTTAGTATTTATTTTATTTTATTTTTAGAATGGTGGCTATTTATAAGAAAAGCAAGCGTAAACACTATTCATCCCGGGAATTCCGAACTCCGATTTAGACGCCGTAACCAGCGTTTCTAAGGTTTATCCCGCGTTCCGGACACAATGGAACAGGTTTCGGAAGCTAATTCGGAAGTATGTGCGAGTTATGGCAACAAACGCTCAATTTAAATTAAACCGATTTAAATCGATTTCTAGGCGTTTTAATTTGTACCGGACAAACGGTAAATCCAATTGACTTGAAATTTGAAACTTTACAATAATATCACATTACGGATCCGATGAAACTGGTTTCGTCGAAATCCGAGACTTTTTGAAAAATGGCTATTTTCACTCGCCAAATTTAAATTAAAAATAAATCGATGCGTTTCGAGCTGCCACGATCAAACGATAACTCCGATTGACACGAAAATTGAAATCCGGTAATAACTAACTATTACGGATCCAATGAAACTGGTTTCGTTCAATTCTGAGACTGTTCAAAAATTGGCTATTTTACAGTCGATAATTAAATATTAAAATATTCAATTTTCACAAATTAACTTTTAATTCGATTTTAAAAGTTCTAAAATATCATTCTAACTTCAACATGATAAAATAAAATTTTACAAATCATTTTCAATCATATTTAACTCAATTTTCAATTATTTCCATAATTTAACATATTAAATTATCGATTTAAAAATCCAATTAAATCCAATAATTCAAATAAAAATTTATTTGACTTATAAATTCACTTATTAATATTTAAAATTAATTAAATATTCAATTTTTTTATTATTAAAAATTCTGGGTCGTTACAATCTTTCCCCCTTAAAAGAATTTCGTCCTCGAAATTACAAGTAAGAAAATTACAGAATCTATTAATTTTCCCAAAATTTATAATTAAACTTCTTACCATACTTTACTAAGTTTTCAAATCATACTTAGTTATCTTTTCAAAAACAACTACCTATTGTTTAACTTTCAACTTCAAAATCAAAGTTGAAGTTTTCAAAATTTTCCCAATTTTCTCAAAAATTTTCTAACGCCTTAAATTTTCGGAAAAATTCGCCATAGTCTCCTTTGCGCGGCTCGATCCGAAAAAAAAAATGACAGTATATATATCACAAATATACATCTCATCAAGTAATGAGGCATCCCGAAGGGAAAAAAGTGTAAAAGTACGATATTTAATCCGAGATATGTACCTTATATTTTATTAGCAAACATATACGGCTAATATAGCGCAAAAGCGAACTCCAAATGCGAAGCAAACGCGATCCACACCTACTAAACTCAACAAACCACATGAGAATCATGCATATATGAAAGTAATCTCAATATACAACATATAGCAACATAATAACTATATAAGTCACATAGCAAATGCAACTAAAGCAATATATATTCAACCATCAACCAATTACATCCATAACCAATTATATTCATTCATATTCTCATTAATATTCAATGAAATAGGTTTTCACTATCAAATCACATTTGATTTATTTACATTGGATTTACTAACATTCATTCTCAATTCAATTAGTTTACATTTACTAATTAAATCTAATTCACTTTCAATTCTTATTCAAACTTATTTACTTTCAATTTGAATTCAATTTCATAGCTTCCAATTTCGCTAATTCATTTTCATTAACACTTAATGAATTTTATACTATCAACTAACAATCAATATCAACCAATGTATATTAATTACCACCAAATTCCTTTGCTTATATTCATTCTCATTCTATTTATTCAACTTCCAATAACATTTGATTTTAATGAATTAACACTTTCATTAATTATTCCATATCAACTTTATTTAACATTTAATTGATTAATCATTCAATCCATTCATTCAATTCAATTACAAAGTTGAATTTCATTCATATACTCAAGTTCACATTCATTTAATCCACTTGATTATTTACAACTCATATTCATATAATTTCACTTTTTATATATATAAGTTTATTTCACAATTGTAAACACTTTAATTATAATTTAATTCTTATAATTCCTTTGGTTATACAATTATTCTTTATTTAGATTATTCAAACAACTAAACAATCACTTATATACACTTTAATAATTCTGAAAAATTATTTCTTTATATATAAAAATATAATCGAGGCAAAATTATTTCATTTACCCAATTTAAAACAATACTGTGCCGAATTGTTCTATTCAAGTGTTTAGAAACCCCTTCGGCATAGTTTGACTGACCGTGCTGACGAAGGTTCATATGCCACTCAATAAACCAATCATCACAATATAAAACAATTTCATATTCACTAACAAATACGCTCTCATAGCTATTATTACACTCAAACTCATTCTAGAGTACTACTGACTCTATCTCTAATGAGTAATACCCAACAGAACCATGGTTGTCGCTTAACCATCAGCTCTGATACCAAATGTAACGTCACGGATTTTCGTTCTTCGAAAATCCGACATCGATACTCACTTTATCGACTGCCGAGAAATCAAAGGCCGAAAACCGAGATGTTATGGGGTTTTAAAAAGAATTTAGAAAAAGAAAAAGAGAGAAGAAGAGAAAAGAAGATAGAAAATAGAGGGAAAAGAAGATAGAGCATTTTTAGAAAACAGAGAAACAGAAAATAGAGAGAGAGGAAGATAGAAAAATAGAAAATTTGATAATAGAAGATATAAGAATTTTTTTTAAAATAGAACGGGACAGAAAGGAACAACAACAGAATCTCACAATTCGCAGCGGAACAACATATAATAATAAATGAATAATCTTTAAACAAAGAACTATCAGTTATTACATTACATTTCATTACATCATATCATATCATCAGAGTGTACAACATCATACAACAACAAACAGTGCAGCGGAAAAAGAAATACTATATAAACTAGTAATACGCCATGCCATCCAGCTTGCCTCCAGCAACTCCAGAATATCCAGAATATCCTGATAAACCTAACTCTTAACTGCCCGTGTGGAAATTGGTGGGCACCCAGAGTTTAGGAAGGAAAACAATAAACTCCGAGTCAGTCATGTGACTGGTGTGAGAACTCAAAACAGTTTATTTATCTTTAAAATCAAAATAGAGGAATATTTTTAAATTCAATTCGCAATGCTTTTAAAAATGAGACTACCATAAGGCCTCCCGCACACACACACATGCAAACGCAGAATCGGAGGAGATTTCTCCTTATGATAGTCAAAGATGCTTGATACGCATTTAAAATAACATTTGATATTATTATTAGTGCATAGTGTATAACAAATTCATTTCGAAAGTAGAATATAAATCTTAGCCAACATACGACCATTATCGTATGCCTACTATAGCTACTATCCAAACAGTGGTGACCACCATAAGTGAATAGCAGGTTCTACAACTAATACCGTACAAGTTTCGTATTGGGAATTGGATTTCCAACAAATGGTCAGGCCAAGGAACTTCCCATTGCCACATGAGAATGCCTCTGGATGGACATCCCCGAGAACCAAACCGGATCTCTACCAACACAAGGCCGGGTTACTCCTAACTGAGTAACAACTGACCGAATATGCCATCCCCCGGTCCTTTGGGACCTTTATCAACCGAGCGCTCGTAATCAATTCACACAATCATAAAGTGTTTTCAACATGAGTAAGTATCTGGGCTCCATACCATGACACCACCCTTTTCCAGAAGGAAATGCACATATCCTAAAGGGCGCTACCCCTCATAACCTTGCCGCATCTTTCCTGTTTTGACCATTTCCGGGATGTGAGGCTCGACGAATTCACGTCCACAAAAACATACTTTATACAAAAGCCATGCTTTGGGTCAACAAATGATCAACACAATGATCACTAAGATAGACGATCAAATAAATGATCCTATCATAAATAATCAACACAATGATCATTTCAGCATCACTCAGCATGTCACATTACCAATTTGGGAATATATCGCTGATAACTTCAACTATATAACCTCTGAGCTCGTACGTCTCAGAGAAGGGTGTTAAGCAAAGAATAAATTCTCCGCCACCAACAGAAATATATTTGAAAGAAATCGGCTTTATATCTCAACTTGTAATGTCAGACATACAATCCATACAAGTCTGTTCCGGGATCGAACAGAACCGAAGGCACTTACAAAGAAGTCCTTGCAATCCGGATATTCACAATCCTGATCGGATTCACCATCACATATGGAGAACTCAATACCGGAGCAACTCGGTGCAGAGTCAATCGATAGTTCATCCTATCGCTCTCGCAAATATCCGGTCTTCAACACCGATCTTCAATGCAATTCACAACGACGTATCACATATTCGGAATGGGTTATACGACCCCATGGTCCTTTCCCGGTTAACCCGAATAGTGAGCGCTTATTCAAATTTAAGTGTGCATTCAAATTCAAACAAATCACATCAAATACCCATTCAAAGGGAAATACTGATAGTCGGTTATTGAACTATCAATTGATATGCACACATCACCAGATTCCAAATAATTTTCCAAATTATTTATTTTCCAAAATATCTTTACAAGATATATAATTTCAACACTTCAAAAATAAATCAATATTTATTTTTAACAAGTTTCACTTTCACATATAAATTCCTTAGTGAATTTATATTCCAAAATATTCATGCATATACGATTTCAATTATCCATTTCAATTTATCTTCAAAAAAATAAATTCTAATTATTCACTTCATATTGGAAAACATTTCCATACTTATTATTCATAAGTAATTCACAAAACTTTTTATTTTCAACCTTGGAAAATATTCAATATACTTAAATCGAATTAAGTATATAATTCATTCTTTAAGGAAATCATTCACTTAAACATATTTATTTGGGCCAAAACGAATGTTGCGTAAAACATCGTTACGACAACCCAAAATCATTAGTATAGGGACTCGAAATTAAAATAGATATATAAATCTCAATACTATACAAAACATTTCCTTTCGGAAATCATTTACTATAACAACAGTGTTATAGTCCACTATTTCCTTTTATTTCTCGAAATCGTCTATTTCAACAATAAATGTTGAAATATATGGTTTCGAATCTCAACACCTTTAAAACATCGTTAGATCGTTTTAATTCTGTTTAAAATATCACATTCTAAAACATTTTCTTTAACGTGTTATTCACTATTCAAAAATCGTGAACATACTTCGTTAACAAATTTCATCCTTTTATTCAATTTATTTTAAAGGATTATTCACTATTCAAAAATGTGAATATAACTCCATTAATAGGTTATAACAATTAACTTATCAAAATAAGTCGTTTGCGAATTTATAAAACAACGTTTATAAATTCCTCTTCTATTTATTTATAAAAACTTCCTTTAATAAATTCCTTTATTAACCTATTCCAGTTTATAACTAAATTATAAACTAAACGTTCATATTATAAGTTAAATACTTATAAAACGATTATTTTATAAGATCGTTCTTTTAAAGACTTTCCAATTTATAAATCTTATAACTTATAAGATTTAATGATTTATCCAATCTATTCTTCAAATAATTTCACCAAATTTATAAATCTTACTATTTATAAATTTCATCTATAACTTCATAGTTTATAATTCTATAAATTTCATTCTTTAATGAAATTCATTTTCACTTAATTCAAACACTTATAAAAACTCGTTTTATAATGTCTATATTTCAATTTATAAATATCCATTTATAAATCTCTTAATATAAATCAGTTTATATTATTATTCTGAAACGTCTTTAATTCCCTTTATAATTTCACCATTTTGATTTATAAAATAATCAAATTTTATAAATCCTATATTTAAACTTTTGATAATAAATTCAAAAATCCAGTTTAAACTATTTTATAAAGTCATTAATTCCTATTTCTCAAAAATCAGCTTTTAACCGTATTTCTCAAAAATTATAATTTTTATAACTTTAAGAATTATAACGTTCATTTATTTAAAATGGATCAATTCCAAAATATTTTATCTTTTCAAAAATTACTTTAAAAACATTTTTAAAATACCAGAAATTTGGTCCAATGATGCTACACACCAAATAGTCAATCACGACTAACAACGATATCATATATCAATATGAAAATCCATCAAATATCAAAATATCTGAAATCAAATAAAAACTGTTGAGGAATCCAGTTGGATCCCTCCAACCTGTTTCCTGCATCCAAAAACATTAGCACAATACCAATTCCGCTCCAGTACGGAATTATCGCGGTACATGTTTTTATTAAATATTATCCGCTTAATAACGGCGTAATAGGGTCTCATCCGCTAAACAAAAAATGCGGGAAATCAACAACTGCAATATATACATATGCCAATATATATATATTGATATTATATATAATACCAATTTCACTGTTTATGAAATATTCGCGGTATATGTTTTTAATAAATAACATCCGCTTACTAACGGCGTATAATGTCTATTTTAACAATCAATAATTTACAGTCATCATTCAAACATGCATTCAAATATTTTAAATCTAACTATTTAAAATAAAATCGAAACCTATTCGATTGAGTGAGAAGTTCTCACCTTGATTTTAATTTCGTTTCAGCTTTTATTTCGAATAAAATTAAACGCGCGTTTAATTTTACCCGAAATTCTCACTAACTCCAAACGACTCCAAACCAACTCCATCGCGAAGTGCTCGTCCGTACGATTCCAACGCAACTGAGTTTGCATTTTTTTCGACCTCGTATGAAAAAGTTATGATTTTTGAAGTTTGTACATGATTTATATTCACTAATTTACAACATTATTAAAAAAAAATTAAACCCAACTCAACTACAGCCACTGGATCCAAATCCAACGCCTCTAGCTCATCTCCCCCAACCTCACGTATTGTTACAGGAGATAGCCGCACTCCCTTGAACCCAAACACAAAATCTAGGGTTCCAAATACAACCTCCTTCGTTCAACTACACCTCGATCAACATGCGCCAACGCGAAGCACACGACATTAGCTACCTTCGGCCCCAAGCCTGGCCAACTCGGCCCCACCCCCCACTCTCAAAGTGCGTGCGAAACTGAAGCATACGGCCCACATTTGCTCCCTCCACGCGACTCCAAACTCGATCATCACCGTATGAAATTAAAGCCCTCGCCTTGCTCTTCAATCTTCGTGTTGAACACCTCGCGTGAATGTGAATGGATTTGGAGAGATTGATGGTTGAAATTGGGACAATTCTGGCCCTTCATAATGTTAGTGGCGGCTAGCAATATTGGATTAGGGTTTTAGTATTTATTTTATTTTATTTTTAGAATGGTGGCTATTTATAAGAAAAGCAAGCGTAAACACTATTCATCCCGGGAATTCCGAACTCCGATTTAGACGCCGTAACCAGCGTTTCTAAGGTTTATCCCGCGTTCCGGACACAATGGAACAGGTTTCGGAAGCTAATTCGGAAGTATGTGCGAGTTATGGCAACAAACGCTCAATTTAAATTAAACCGATTTAAATCGATTTCTAGGCGTTTTAATTTGTACCGGACAAACGGTAAATCCAATTGACTTGAAATTTGAAACTTTACAATAATATCACATTACGGATCCGATGAAACTGGTTTCGTCGAAATCCGAGACTTTTTGAAAAATGGCTATTTTCACTCGCCAAATTTAAATTAAAAATAAATCGATGCGTTTCGAGCTGCCACGATCAAACGATAACTCCGATTGACACGAAAATTGAAATCCGGTAATAACTAACTATTACGGATCCAATGAAACTGGTTTCGTTCAATTCTGAGACTGTTCAAAAATTGGCTATTTTACAGTCGATAATTAAATATTAAAATATTCAATTTTCACAAATTAACTTTTAATTCGATTTTAAAAGTTCTAAAATATCATTCTAACTTCAACATGATAAAATAAAATTTTACAAATCATTTTCAATCATATTTAACTCAATTTTCAATTATTTCCATAATTTAACATATTAAATTATCGATTTAAAAATCCAATTAAATCCAATAATTCAAATAAAAATTTATTTGACTTATAAATTCACCTATTAATATTTAAAATTAATTAAATATTCAATTTTTTTATTATTAAAAATTCTGGGTCGTTACAGATGGTACACCAGTATTTAGCAAATGTGGTGCAGATTTAGGAAATCTAAGAGCTGGAACAATTTGAAGTGTGAATCTAAGGATAAAATTTAAAGGTACATATTTTAAAAAATATACTCGTTAATCATATACGTACATATCACCATTTTTCTATAAATCATTATCATAATCAATTTATTATATATTTTATTGTTCAATTAATAATGTTTGTAAATTGGATCATATCATCATGCTGTTATTAGTTTATTTATGTTTAAATCTATATCTATGTCAAAATAATATATTAAAATATAGAAAATAAATTTTAGTACATAAAACATACTTTTTGAATGTTTTAAAGTATTTTTCTATCAATTAAAACAATAAATTTCAAAAGATATGAATCAATTATAATTTTTAATGTTTAAATATCAATATTAATATGTGTATTTTCATCTATTTTGAATTGCTTTCAACAACTAAATAAAAAAAGTTATTTTTAAGCCAAACTAATAATATATATATATATATATATATATTAATTTTATTACACATAAAACTATTTTTTATTCAGTTTATATGCAATTGCTTTTGGAAATTAAATTTGGAAAAAGTTCTTATTTAAGCTGAATTATTTTTAAATATATATATATATATATATATATATATATTAATTTTAATTTTATTAAACATAAAAATGTTTTAAATTCAACTTATATATAAATCATTGTATTTATAATTGCTCTTGGAAATTAAAATAAAAAAAGATTTTTTATTTATTTCTAAATTGTAGTTATATGTATTATATATATATATATATATGTGTGTGTGTGTGTGTGTGTGTGTTAATTTCTATGTTTAACATAAATCCAGTTTATATCCTATTACTTCTTATCGGTAAGTAAATTTAAAAAAACTATAATTTTGGCATTTCTATGTGTGTGTGTATATAACACTTTAACATTATTGTTTTGTAGTTTCATTACAAATTCAAGTAATTTTTTTTAAATAATATCTTTGATCTAGTTTTAAATTACATATGTGTTTTCCAGGTTATACTTGATTTTCGTTATTTTATCATTCTAGTTTGAATTATTATACTTGGCCATATTAAGATATTTTAAATCACATTTATATATATAGTTGTAATCTATACACACACACACACACATGTGTATGTATTTATCTCTATGTGTGTTTAAAAAACTAGAATATTTATTTCATGGCATTCGATACACATACATATGTATCTACCAAGTATATGAATAAGATGTAAATCCCAACATCTATTAATTTGTATGTTTAACCAAGTACACCCCATCTTATATTTCACATGTAAGTTTTGTACGCATGAGCACATACTGATATGCTCCTAAATTCTATAATATTATATTAAATTAATTAATTAATTAATTATATCATAAAATTAAAATTTGATTTTATTTAAATTTATTAGGTTGGATCTAATTCTACCTTTAGACTCTAGAGGTCAATAGATCAATTTTTTTTTTTGAAACCTACCCTATTTATCCAGTGCAACCTGACCCACTTCCTTTAATGGTATTGAAGTCCAATGGCGTATGCGATCCAAATTAGTGGTATTATGGTTAATTAATAAAGTATATTGTAATATCCCCCACTTGGATGCCCAAAAGCAACGTCTACGGATGCTGCAGTCATACATAGTGATTAATCCTTGGCGACCAAATACAATAAAATTAGATACATTGATAAAACAGAAACACATGGATATGGAAAATATTAAAAATCAACAAACAATTTCCTCGTTCCATTTCAAAGCATTTCAAATTCATTACATAATCCCAATACGAGAACCACGTTCAGAGGAAATATAATTATTACAATATATGCTAAGAGCGACATAAGAAGATGTTCTCTTGGATGATCAGAGTATATAACTAGGCAATTAACAACTTTGCCTTTACAACAAAACACAGGGAATCAAAATTGAAAAGAACTATAAATAGCTATCATGCCTCCTACACATCTCCAGAAGTTTTTTTGTCTAAAGAGGTACCTAAAAACCTCAACTCTCATACTGCTCAAAATTAATTGAGCATCCGAGAGTTTAAGGGGAAAACATAAACTTCGAGTCAGATATAAAGCATGTTATGAATAATAATCTACCATCTCAAACCATTTATGTAATGATCCGCAAATCCGTACCGCTTGAGTTAACACTATTCAACCTAAATCAACTCAAGTTGTACAGAAATGCAAACCATTTGGGTTAAAGAAGAAGAGGTAGAAGAAGAGAAAATAGAAAACAACAACAGAATCTTACCATCGTAGCGGAATAAAATATAATAGACAATAAATGATCTTTACTCAAAAATCAAGTATCTCTGTGTATATATTACATCATCAGAGTACATCAATCACAGCTCAACATCAATAATATACAAATGGATACACAACAACTCAACACAGCGGAATATATATAAACAAGTACGGAAGTACGTATCGTCATCCAGCTCGTCTCATGAGCTCCACAGCATCATATCATGTATCCTATAATACTCGGTCTGACTCGAGCATTATAGTTAGATAACACCCGAGTCAGTCTGGAATACCAGCGTGAGAAAATCACACTCAGTTGATTATTAAAGTTTCAAAAATCCTTTGAAAACAAAAGCATCTCGTAAGACCACGCCACAAATAAACATGTCGGGTTTTTACCTTACGAAAGCTAAAACAACTTTTATAGAAATCCTCTGATATTATAGTAGGGTCTATATACAAATACTTATAAAATAGCCGAATTGTTACATCTATTAAATTCCAGCTACTAGCCACATAGTGGGTAATTCAAACAAAACTCTTACAAGAATCGTAGGGAGAATGGATTTCCAACTAATGACTAGGCATTGAGGTACCACCTGTCACAGTATGTGGCCTAGATCACAGTACCGAGGATTATGCCCACTCCCCTGCAACACAAGACTGGGACTACCCCTTACTGGATAATCTCGAGTGAGATCACCCCGCGGTTGGGATCAACAACCGCCCACTAAGCCGAAATAAAAAGGGACATCTAGACAGGGATGACCTCACCCTGCTTGGGTGCTACCCATTTAGCCTTGCTGCATAACCCCTGATTTTCAGTCTTTCCCGGTTGATGAGGCTTGAGGTTAAGCGTTACCTTTTAGAATATATCCCTTGGAATGCCCATCGTCCACCTGGCGATGTTCCGAAAGCATTCATCCATACAAGTCCGTCCCGGGTTCGAATAGAACCGAAGGCACTATTCCTACTACATCCTTTTTGGAAATATCCTCAGGATTAGTAGCGACTAGCCCTTGCACTTCACTGCTACATCTTCGAATCCAAACTCGTTTTACACGAAACGTACAAACCGGATCGAAGTGGTTTTCGAGAAATAAATCTCGATCCCGGTCTCTTCGAAACGATCAACGTTTTTGTCCAATATCGTTAGTCGGTTATTTAACTATCAATTAATATTCACAAACAACCATCAACCAATATATAATTTTCCTAATTATTTATTACCCTCAAAATATCTTCACAAGATATATTTCTATTTTCAACTCTTTGAAAACAGTTTCAAATCATCTTTCTTTTCAGAATAAACTTTCCCAAATATTTTCTATCTCCGCTGAAATCACCAAGCACAAAACTAGATTTTTAAAATAATTTAAAACACTTCACTTTTAAAATATACCTTAAAACATTTAAGTTAAATTACTTCAATAATTTGTTAAAAATACATACTATATGAAAATTTGAAAATAAAGTTACTTAATAAAATATAAAACTAGATTTTCAATTTTAAAAACAAAATACTAAGTCACTTTTTAAAAAATTACTGCTATAATAGATTAAAGGAAATACTTACTTTTAGAATTTAAATATTTAGAAAAAATATATTTTCCAAAACATACTGTTTTAAACAACTTTAAAACTTTTAACTTATATTTAAAATTTACTTTGAAAACGTACTTGGTTATTCAGGGAGAATTTCCAATCTCAGTTACTTAAATCAATTTTCCAAATTAATTTTCAATTTATTCCATTTGAAATAAATTTCTTTATTTATCAGTTCATTTCAAAATTCATTAGTTATGGACTTATTATTAATGCTATTATTTTCCGTTTGATTTTAAATCTTTTAACTGAAATAAACAAATTTCAGTTTTTTTTCCAGTTTCTTCTTTATTCTTTTCAATATTTTAAATCTTAAAATTTAAATAAATGTTCTGTTCTTTTAAAATGATCATACTGAAGTTTAAAATTCATTAATCTTCTATTTATTCAAAATTAACCTTTCTATACAAGATTTATTTATTAGAATTTTTTTATGCCACTTTATTTCTTTTTCCATTCATTCTTAAATTTATTCAAATTTCCACAATTATTTTACTTACAAATTCACTTCTTTTATTTTCTTTCAAAAATCCAATTTATATATTTTGGAAAATTCATTATACTCAATTATATCCAATCGAACCATAGCATTCAATATTCCAATATAATTCATCATAGGATATCAAATAATCGCAACAGAGAATATTAAATAATTTAAATAAATGTTGAGGGGTCCAGTTGGATCCCTCCAACTTGTTTTCCCTGCATCCACAGACTTTAGCACAATATAAAATACCAATTCCAAATTATACCATACTAAGCACAGAAATCAATTTAACCATTCAAACAATTATTTAAATTTAATCATTTAAATTTAAATTTAAATTTAGGTGAGTGAGATTAACTCACCTTTGATTCTTGTTTTGCAATCCGACCCAACCCGCCTTGCTTCTATCAGATTTTGACCTTGTATAACAACCATACGATTTATTACACTTTGAAATAACTTGAAAATTTTATTTCCATTTTATAAATTTTCTTTTAGTGACTAAGAACAAATTAATTTCCATAATTCATTATTTAAAAATTTCACTAGTAAATGGAAATAGGTATATATGTGTATTTATTAATATTTTAACTTATCAAACAATTTATTACCATTAAATAAATAAACCAACTAATAATTAAATTTTACAAATTTCTTTAATTTCCTTTTGAAATTACAAAAATACCGATAACATAACCCATACAGATTTTAAATCTATTTTTATAAAATTCTATAACATTTTTTTTGGCATGGCAAATTCTATAACATTTTAAAATCATATATATATATATATATATATATATATATATATATATATAAACAAGTTCATTTCCTTTAGAATTAAACTACAGATCTACCCTAATTCATTATTTAAAATAACTAGCAAGTTAGAAATGTATATATATCTATATTATTATTATTTCCTTTTATTCAAAATTCAATCTGTATATGTATTTCTGCATAAACATATATTCATCCAATTCCAAATAAAAATCTCTTTCATGTATATATTTAAAACAGAAATAGTTTTATTCCTGAAATATTTTAAAATTCACTTTGAATTTATAAAACAATACCTTACTGCTCGATGAAACTCGACCAGACCATCTCGACAAACCCACGATTTCTCGCACTCCATTGGACTACCACTGCCATGCACAAGTACGAGCACCCCTTGCCGTCGTCTCGTCCAACTCACACGCACGAATACGAGAAGCCCTCCATCGCCGTTCTCGTCGCAACTGAATCTCGCATCCCTGGCGACCACCCGCAACAAGGCCCATCGACTGCCAACCTCAAAGCAAACGAAGCTGAATCCATTCCTTGCGCAACCTTTCCAAATCTCAAACCCTAGTTCGAGCAGCCTCGAATACGATTCCCTAAACAACTGTCGCGTCCCCTATAGCTCACTCAAGCTCACGTGATTCACTCGATACCCCTTTGAAGTTGCGCAAATCGTTGCGACTTCGAACCCTAGCTATCTTGGGCGACGGCGATTCAAAGTCTGCCATTATTGTTTGAAGAACGAAACGATGGAATTGAATCTGAGAGGGGCCGAATTGAACGTAAACGAGACGGGTTTGAATGAATAGGTTTGAAGGAAAAGGATTTGGGAAAGTCGATTTGCTCAGCCATTAATTTATTCTTGAACGAGAATTCAGAAAGAAGGCTCGACTAATAAAAAAAAGAAAAAGTGAAGAGGGAGACACGATTTGATGGTTGCGTGGATAAAACTATCCACAGTGATTTTGAAAAACGGCTGGCAGAAAAAAGTTGTCGGGAAGGATTTGACCATTCAAATAGAACAAGTATAATTGAATTCAAATTAAATTTAAACTGTCTTCAATTCGTAACTCAAAATTTCGAACTCCTATCGAGGCGTACCGCTAGGCATTTATAATGTTATATGCCTATTTCGGACGCATTAGAAAAGGTTTCGAGTCCTAATTCGATCGTATGGTGAAGATAGCTTTTTGAACCCAGTTTTTATATTAAATTTCGATTTAATCTTCAACGCGTTTACTTAACATACAAGCAAACAACAACTCCGATCAATACGAAATTTAAAATCCGATAATAATTTAATATTACGGATCCAATGGAACTGGTTTTGTTGAATTCTGAGACTGTGCTTCGGAAGGCTATTTTTAAATATCAATTTAAACGATATATTTCAAAACCGAACAAAACATTGTTAATTTCAATTTTTACAACTTCTATTACTCTCAGTATTATCAATATAAATTTTATAGGCCTCCAAATTATATTTTAACAGGCTTAGAACTCCAGATTTAACATTTTACCTAACTTCAAATTATTATTAAAATAATAATTTAATCTTGAATTTAAATAATGATATTTGAATTCAAGTTAAAAATTAACTTTTAAATATTTAAAATCAATGTAAATATTCAAATTTCAAACATTCAAAAATTCCGGGTCGTCACAATTTAGATATCCAGTAAGACCAGACCGCTTAGTGTAACGGGTTTTCCCCTCACTATTATCTTAATCAAAACTTTATAAAACCATATACTGTGCTCCTGCATCCATAATGGTTAAAACATAGCAACTTAAAATATTAATATGCAAACAAATAAATCAATTCTGGATTACTCATCTACATTAATTTTCATTACCTGTGTTAGTTATAGTTTCGTGGGTCACTATTAACCTATTAGTTTTCATGGGATGACTAATAACCTGTTTAATACTTATGGACCCCCTATCTAGTTTCATTGTTTTCATGGAATCACTAAGAACCTATTGGCCCCTACCAATAACATCATTGTTTCATGGGTTCTTTCTGAACCTATTGGTATCTCCAATAATTTCCCTCTTATCCTAGTTTTCATAAGTTTATTAGGAACCTATTGACATCTATCAATAACTGAATTCGGGTATAGTTTTCATGGGTTCACTACAAGCTTATTATCCCCTACCAATATTCTTTCTAATCATAGTTTTCATGGGTTCACTATGAACCTATTGGCACCTGCCAATAACTTTTCCTAAACGTGGTTTTCATGGGTAAACTATGAACCTACCTATTTGACAACTTTACTGTTTAGGCATCATACGTTATGGTCTATCTGACCTCCTACGTGTAATTCTACTCATTCAGGAGTTAACTTAGTTTATATTCACTATTGGGTCAACCTAGCTGGTTATTCTACCTCATTTCCATAGATTACAGTTATGGGTCCATTTTAAGTGAATATGTAAACGAGAAGAAGAAAATATATTAACATAATAACAACAACATGGTTAATCCCTTTAACCAACTGTTTTGACTAGGAAAGCTTAAAACTTCAATTTAAAAGTACCTAAAATCTTTATTATAATGCCATGGGTTTTGCCTTTAAAAATTGAGATTCGATTCTTTCTTTTGAAAATTAAAGCTTTCGAAACCTTTAGTCTTTACTTTCGAAACCATTTGAAAACTTATTTTCAAAAGCTTTTAAATCTTCTTTTCAAAACACTAGGCACTTGCCTTTCGAAACACTTTAAAACCTTTCTTTTTGAAACCTTTCGATTGTATTAAAGTATCCATCATAGAAGCTTAGCTTCGAAACCATTGGAAAGTACCCCTTTCGAAAACATTGAGTTCATCTTCAAAAATATCTTTTGGGTCAAAATGAATAGATATACACGAAAATAACCCTTTAGAAACCTTTAATCTTCATATAAAATTGTTAGGAGAAAATTGATGGCTTCGAAACCATCCTTTCAAAAATTCAGAACATTTAAGTAAAACTTTGAAGGATGGCTTCGAAACCCCTTTCGAAACCATTTCCTTTGAAAATTTTTAATCCTTTCGAAAGCTTTTTGGAAGTGGCTTGGTGCAAGTATGAAACAAACTACCTTTCGAAAGCATTGATGACTTCAATCCCTACGAAAGGCATAGGAACGGTAGAAGGTTTCGACTTGGTCAAAACTACACTTTTCAAAAGCATTGAGTTTTGAACTAAGTAACTCATTGGAAAGCTACTAATTAAAAAAGAAGCGACAACCTCTTTTGAAATAAATCTAGAAAGACCCCTTTAAAGCATCTGTTTTGACTCTTTCGAAAGCACTTAGTAAAAGCAAGCAAGCGCATTTCTTTAGAAAGTAAAACAAATGTTTCGACCCCATCGAAAGCTATGTTTCAACATCATGCCTTCCATCCTTCTCCAATCCACTATGTACCAACATTATGATACCTTGTATATAGGTTTTGGTTTAGTTAGTTTCGAACTAGTAGGTTTCGACTTGGTTGAAGCCAGAAGCATAGGGTCGAAAGGTGGCTTCCAAAAGAGGCCGAATGTATTTTCTATATAAAGTTCGATTTAATATCATTTAAAGTGAATACTTTATAACTACGTGCATATTTGTAAACATTTGATTGGTTACCATAACTTTTAAATTCTTTACAAAAATGACTGCCGTAACATTTCAGATCTAAACAAAGATTAATTTTTTACAATTAAGCCCTTCCATTAAATAAAACAATTAAATCCTTCTTCTAAAATAATTTAATTTCCATGGTAAATTACTTAGGAAAAATCCCTAAAAATTAGAGAAATTCTCTTTCTATATGCTATCCAACATATAAAAATTTCAGAACCAAATTCGTCATAAAATAATCGAAATTAATTTTTAAACCTAATTATAAATATTTTCCTTTGAAAAATCGTTAAATTTTCCATAGCTTGAAAAATTATAAAAATTAAAACACATCTCCAAAATCGTGTTTTACATAACATATAATTTCCCCATGGCATTCGAAATTCATTATAATCAATTTTGCCCTTAAACCCATAAAACTATATTCAGCAATCTTGTTTAATCAAACATGTTATAAAATCCAAGCATATCATCAACGAAATCATTATTGCAGTGAATTTAATCTTACACTCGAAAATCAAATGATCATAAAACAATAGAGATGATTTAGATTATTATTCATCATGATTAGGATGAGGTATTTGAGATTAAATTGAGTTTAATTTTCCCTAGCTTGAATCCTTAGCTTTAAACTGATTTTCTCCTCTTTCTCCTAATGGCTGGCGTCGCTCCTCTTTGTTTATGTTTTTATGAAATGAAAAACGAACGTTCATAACGAAGGGAACAAAATATATAAGGGTTATGGTGTGCAATTACCCTAACTTCCCTTGTATTAACTACTTAACATATAAAACCATTTATAAGCCCATTTATATCATTATGTTCGGCCCTTAATTTTGAATTTTCAAATCTCAATCCCCTTATCACTCCAACATTTGCATTATTCTATTTAATTCATCTAATTAAATATCCTGAATAATGTTATTAAAAGTTAGGGGTGTTACACATATCCATTTCGTAGGGTGTCTAGAAGGGTAGCGTCTAAGATTGAGACCGGGTAACCAAGTACTCTACCCTACCTAGTTACTGGCCTGGCCCGTAGGATGAAGTAAGCCTAAAGATTATCCCCAACATAAAGGCCCAAACTTGATTTTGGGTCTTGCAATAATTTTCAAAATATGCCTTGAAAAATTTAAATAATATTTAAAATTTAAAATTTAAGTTTAAAATATAAATGTGATTTGATAATTGTTATAAAATATTTTTCAAAATTGTTTTGAAAATTAATTAATTATTTTTTAAGTTTTATTATAATTAATTAGATTAAATAAATAAATAAAATTTAGTTAATTAAATAAAAACATATTTATATATATGCGTAATTAATTAAATTTTTTATGGAAAACAACAATAATAAAATTTCAAAATTTGTTATTTCTAATTAATTTTTTTAATTAATTACATGTTTATTAATTAATAATATGCTTGTATAATGATATACATCTATGTGTGTGGGGGTTGCAAAGCCCATTAATGACTAACTTCCCGCCCTCGACCTGTAACGACCTGCCTTTTTGGACGTTTTAAGCAGACACACATGTCGACTCAAACCATTCAAAAGGGCAGATGTTGTGTGGTAAATAAGATAAACAGAAAGAAATAAAAAAAAATATAGAATCTTGCAGCGGAATGACAAAATATAATAATCAAATAACAATTCATGAAGTTGTTTACAAATAAATATGATTACGCTAATACAATACAGAATCAGAGTAACAGATAACAGGGATAAGTAAATAAATGTAGCGGAACAACAAGATGCAGTGGAATACATATCATAAACAATAATAGTACAAATCTTTGTCTTCGTCCTCCATAAATAAGGTCTTCAACCCTGAAATGCTTAGGCTGACCCGAGCGAATTGAAAAGATAAAACACTCGAGTCAAAACAAAAAGATCTTATGTAATTTAAATCCACGGTAAATATGCATGTTACGGCGTCATAGATATTTACGGGGTTTGACATCTCTTATCCAATGTCTAATCATGAGTGTAGTAACTTAAAAGATGTTCGAAATTCAAATCACCTGAGGATCCATTAACTATCAACTATGTAGTATAATAGATATTATAATATGTGTACAGTAAAGTAAAAGTATTAAAATAGCATTAAGGCGTTACCCATATCCCTTTTAACACATTTTTATATATTCCCATAGTCTATACGGTACCGTAATTCCTCCGTAAACTGGAGGGCTATCAGAGGGCACTCCATAGGTATGATACAAACCAAACTCGTAAAAGGCACGATAGGGCATGCGCCACGGCACAAGAGAAAATGCCAGGGTAGATATACCAATTGCGTATTCGGACTAGTGGTAACACATAGCAGCTACTACTGCCACCTTGGAACACACTCCCAAATCAAAATCAAGGGTGGCCACCAAATCAAATCATAACGTCAGAATATAGTATCGAAGAAGTGTGCCCGATTGGAGGAATGACCTCACTTGACCTAGCGTGGCTCCTGATTTTAGCCACATCAAGCTGACTTACGAGAGTCAGGTTCACGTAAATACCTTATACAGAATCGTTTGCCAAAGCATCCTACTTCATTTCTAGAATCTCTACCACACACATAGTTGTTAAAGTGGTTTTCGGTATTGGCAGAGAGTATAACAATATCCAATCCTGGTCTCTTTAATAACCAAACGCTTATTCCACACCGGATGGTTCTTGTACATTTCAAAGTCAATTCACAATTTGTATCCAAAATATCATATTCTTAAACCATATCACTTTCACATCATATTTGTTTTCAAATCATATTCACTTTCAAATCATATCATCCCCGAAATTACAATTCTTTCAAAAATCATATTTCCAAATTAGATTAAACCCTCATTCCAAAATCATCATATTCGATCAATTATGTCATTTAAGTTCCAACTTAAATTATACATCATTTAACCGTATTCGCTTTTAACCAGTGAATTTGAATATAAACACTTCCTCTTTAATTAGTTTGAAAATTTAGAAAATAGTTTAAATAGTTATAAATAGTTAAATAACTCTAAAAAAGTTTATTATAGATTAAAAATATTTTTCTTGATTTAAGATAGTTAAATTGATTTAATATAGAGTAAATATAATGAAAATAGATTAAATAGCTTTAAAATAGATTAATTAGATTTAAAATAAGTTAAACGGATTAATTAGTTTTAAATTAAATTAATTGGTTTAAAATAGGTTAAAATGATTTAATTGAGTTAATATAAGTTAAAGTAGTTTAATAATTTGAAAATCTTAATAATTAGAAAATTTAAAACAATATATTTTCAAACAATTTTAATAAAATATGAATTTGGAATTAATATCAATTTAAACTATTTATTTATTTTTAACACATCTGAACCATTTCAATTTACAAATCAATAAAACCAATTGCAAACCTTTCAATTCAAATTTTAAATAAACTATTAAATTCTATATAGATTCTGATCCATGTTAGAAATATCAATTTAAATTATTCCAATTCCTATACATTTCATTGTTATATTTCAAACAACCCAAATAACTCAATTCCGACAAATTTCACTTATTTCTCAAATTCGACTTTACAATTTCAATTTAATTTCTTAAGCAATTCCTTTAAACCAATTCACATTTCAACATAAAACTTGATTTCAATAATAATTCAATTTATATAAATCAACTTTTATTTCAAAAATATCATTTAATTAAATTCAAAAATTAAGAATTTTAAAATCATTTAATTTAACCAATCTGGTGTCCGTATATAATTCTCTACCATAGGGTCAAGTGATATGGATATTTATCATTTTAATACGCAATTTAAAATTTTACGGTTATATATCCCTTCAAGCTGTAATCCTGAATTTACAAATATCCATAAAATTGCTTGGGTCTATCATTTCAACTCATAATGATTTTTCCCTAATTTATAAATCGTTCGGGTATATATAATTTCAACCCAGAGTGATTTTCAACTAATGATAATTAAGGGAATTGCAGAGTGATGACGTTATATAAATCAACATGACATCAGATCAATAAATATCAACAACCGAACATCCATCATAATCATTATTCAAATCAAACAGTTATTATCAACAATTAAAAAATTATCAATAATAGGTAATTAACTAGAAAATTTAAATTCAATAATAAATTTAACGATAATTTAATCAAAATAAATTCAAATTAAATGGAATGAAGATTTAAATATACCAAAAAGCGATAAATAAATTCCTAATCACCTCACTAATTTAACTAATATAAGAAATTTTAAAGTTGTGAGGGGGTCAAAACACTCGCCTTTAATTTAAATTGAATTGAAATCCAATTTAAAAAAAAAATTCAAATGGTCATAGAATTTGTCCAACCGCGCGTGAATTGAACTTCGTCTATGAAAGTTATACACGTTAGAACGTAAACTTGATATTTATATGAAATAAAATAAAATAAAATAAAAAGCCAATATCGAATAGCCACGTCACCTTCAACAAAACGAACCCCTACCAATATCCTCGAGCTTGAACATGAATCGGTCGCCACTTCTTCAAGTTAAACACCGTCGCCTCCAAGCGTTCTCCACCACGATCTGACCCCCTGACCATCGCTCTCACCTTCGGCCGCAACCCCCTGATGTCGTGCGACCCCTATCAACTTCCCCTGGCCAACCCGTCGTCGCTTCTGAGATGAAGCCACCATGGCCAGTTAACACGCCTTCAACCCCAATGTACCGTACAGATTCATACCGCTCAACTTCCTCCACAAAGCCCGTAATCCTTGATCATCGCGAAGATGACGATCTACCGTCAAATCCATCGACCCAATATGAATGGCCGTGGATAAACAACAAATATTTAATCAAACCATGCTTCGAATCGAAAAATGAATCATAGATTTGGGTTGCGCTCGTCGAGAGCTTCAAATTGATAAAAAAATTGATAGGGTTTGGAGGAGTTTGATTTTGGAATTGAATTTGCAATTTGGGAATTAGGGTTTTGTTTGCGTGCATTGAAATAAGGGTTGAGAAAGGGAAATGTACGTATAGACAAATTAAAAAAGAAGTAGCTAGGGTTAATAATGGGCTATTTATAGGAAGAGCTGAAAAATGGACGAGATTGATTTGGGTTTGAACGATAAACGACCCGAAAAGTCTGTTCTATCTCCGAAACGAAAATGGGTCATTCCACATATCAAAATAGACGCTTCAATATTTTTGAACTCAATGGAAAAGGTTATAGGTCCTAATTCCATCGTATGAAGAAGTTATGTTAAAATCAGTTTATTCCAAATTGATTTCAATTTATTTAATTAAATCGATTTCCACACGTTTAGAGTCCATACGATCAAATGACAAGTCTGATCGCTTCGAAACTTGAAACTTTATAATAATTCACAACTACGGATCTGACGAAATTGGTTTCATCAAAATTCAAGTCCGTTGCCAAAATGGCTATTTTCACATTAATTAAATAAATTATTTTTTAATTAAATTTATCACTTCTTATATTCAAATTAATTAACTAACCATTTTTATCATTTTTAATTTCATAGACATTTACAATGATTTACAACCATTACATAACAATTTAGTGTCAATTATTTACTAATTACGGTGTTTAATTTCAACTGTAATGAAATCCAATAAATTAAATTTTATTTCAAATAAATTAATTAAATTTGATTCCAATCCATTTTATTCAATCAATTATTACTCTATTAACATAGTTAACATTTTTTATCTTTCATTACATTAATATCCTCCAATTTTCATCTTTATTTGCATTAACAATTATATTTCCATTACATTGAACCTTGTCAATTTTACACGTTAATTATAATTTAAAATCCCAATTAATTTATTTATCTTAGTTTCATTCTTTTAATTTCATCAATTATTGTCATATAAATATAATTAACATTCCCATACATTTTATTATATTCAAAATTTGCAGTTATCGTATTAACTCTAGACTGTAAATTTGTTATAGTGAATGAAATAAAAATCTATAATGAATAGTTGAATTAGCTTTTTTCATATGCTATTATTACAATGATGGAAATAGTGGCAGCATACATATAACATTTCTTAGTGGATGCATCAAATTACGAAAAATTAATTTCATAAATATATAATATATTATTTATGAAATAATAACTATTTTTAGTATTAATTTAATTGAGACATAGTTTATTTTAATGTCAATATTATGAATATCCATTATAAGATGAAACTAACAAAGGATATTTGTTTTCGTAACAAAAGTGATGCATTAGAGAATATAGAGCTATCTAATAATTTTACAATTATTTTGGAATTATGGACTAAGCCAAATTTTTGAGAAATAAATTTCAATCATATGATTATGAATCATATAATACTAGTGAATTGTATCTCAAGCAATTAAGAGTAAAGCATACATTTAGTGGGAGCGACCGAAGAGTAGGTGAACTCTTCGGACTGCTATATATATACGTATATGTATATGTATATGTATATGTATATGAATATGTATATGTATATGTATATGTATATGTATATGTATATGTATATGTATATGTATATGTATATATATATGTCTAATGATACCAAAATGGGTCTACATCTTTCGCTAAATTCAAGAATGAATTATCATAGAAATGAACGTGTTAAAAGAGATTAAAAATGATTTGATCAAATAGGCAATTGTTTGGGAATGGTTCCAAAAATACCTAAGAACTAATAAGATTCAACTCAAAAGTTACTCCTCCTTATGATACATAAAGATTTACCGATATGGAGTAATCGGACTTTGTTGAACAAAATTTGATTAATAAAGGGTGAAGTAGAGTTAACTTCTTTCTAAAAAGTGGTATACCTAAAAGTAAGTACATAAGGTTAAAATTAATTAACTAAAGCATAGTTTACAAGTTCATATAGGAGAAATATGTACAAGAAACTCCTACGTAACCTAGGTCAAGAAGTTGAATGGTTATACGAATCGAAAGATTACACATAATAATTTTTAGTGAGGGATCTTGTGTATTTATGTTATGAATATAAGTTTCATAAACTAAAAACAAAATCAATTTTATACATACATAGAGGAATTCATAAAATGTTAATGAAAACCTATTCCGTTGCATTGAGAAACAATTATTGTTTCAAGAAACAACTACTTCATAGCGAGGGAATTTCTTTTAGTAATTGTTGATAGTAAAATGGATTTGGATACTAACCAAAAATAAAATTGATTATAAAGGATGAAACGAAATTAACCAAGTCTAAATGGACAACGCTTTAGAATGTCTAAAAAGAATTCTCGCACATTAAAGAGGAATTGGAAATTTCTTATAAATGTCAAGAAAATAGAATTTCCTCAACTGCCAATAAGCCATCAAGAGTATTGACTCAACCATATGACATGATGCAAAAATCCAAAATGGATTCCAAGTACATTATCAACATATGATTTTAATAGTTATACCCGAAGGGATATAGTCCATAAGCTGTAAATCTTTCTTTGAGAAGAAGACGATTGCAGTTGGAATACAGTGAGCATGTTGATAAGAATAACACTGTAAATATCAATTGTTGAAATTAATGTAAGAGATTCATTATTCAATGTGCTTGAATAAATTCAATATTTACTCATAAAATTATCATCCAGTATGATTTTTGAGCTGGTATATATATATATATATATATATATATTGAATTAGGAATTTTAAACAATGATTTAAAATATACTATTTGCACATAACAACTTAAGTATCCCGAAATCAGTAGTAGCAATACTAAGGTGTGGGATTTGGATATGATCCAAACACTAATATTTAACTATCTTTCGATAAGCATCAAAGTTGAACAAGTATTTTGATAGAAATATCAAAGAGTTTGGTTTTCGACTAAAATGCAGAGGAAGCGTGTGTCTATAAGAAAGAATATAAAGGTACTAAAATATTTCTAAAACTATAGGTAAATAATAGGCTTATGATTTTGACTATATACTCATATTAAAATCATTTTATTTTGGTAGTTTAGTTCTTGATATTGGATTTAAAAATGACATCTTTCATAATAAATATAAGGGGATGTTAGGATGGTTCCATATGATATACATAGACACCGTATTAAAATGTTTAATGTGGAGCATATGAGATGGATTCCTTATGCGCTTGCAATATGAACAATCACATATGCTATGTTGTGTATTAAATCATATTTTGCTTATGTACTTAGTGCATTAGGTGAGTACTAATTTCAAACTAAGATTACTATATGGTAGCTTAGAGTGTTCTTAAGTATTGTGAAATACTTATGAATTGTTTATAGAAACAACGAACTCTTCAGGTGCTCCAACTTGAACTTCATAAGTAATATTAAGCATAATACATCAATCTTAAAATCATGTTCAGTCTTAAGATGAGAACTTTAAGTTGGAAGTGTTCTAAATATTAAATAGTGGTTGATTCGACAAAAAGGCTAAATATACTGCCTTTAATAAAGCCATGATAAAAGCAATGTATATAAATTTAAAAATATATTACCAAGTCAGGTGTAATACCAAATGTTAAGAATCTCTTGTTATTGTTATGTGATAACGATGTCGTGATACAGATCATGGAAAAACCAAAAACTCAATAAAAGTCGAGAAACATACTCTAAAAAGTTTCGCACGACAAAAGTCATTTATTAACATCGAAGAGAGTTGAAATCAAAGAGAGTTAATTAACTAAGGGACTAGCCCGATCTGTTTTAAGAAAATGATCGAAAGAATGGAAATGAGATTCCATACTTATCCTCAAGTGCAAGTGGAAGAGTGATAGTAGGAGTATGGCCTAGGGGCAATTATGTAATTTGTTACATATATCTTACTCGATAACCAATCTTGTCATAGTAGAGATATTTGATTTCTAATATATACTTGGTTATATAATGATATAACTAATTAAATAATTAATTTAAGTATATTAATTACAAAACCTACATAATATACTATGTGATAGTTGTTTCAAAGAGTTGTAATCATGAGAAAATTATCACAATAGAGAATTATGTATTATTTTAAATATTCATAGTTAAGATGCTTGGAGAAAGGATATCGATTACATCCGTTATGACCATAGTGCATAATGCTCTCAAAATGTTAGGCAATGTATTACTCATGGCTGCTGGAGGCACCAATGGATTAGGTATGGATATTATTGCATAACTATAAAATGACTTATCCGAGGGTTCAATGTTGGTTAATAACAACTAGGTCAGCAGGAAATCTCGAGTGATTATATTACATAGCTCTCTCAACTTGAGAATACCGTTAAACTTAAATATGGAAAATCTAATTTGATTATTGTTAAAACACGGTATGACGTCCATCGAACAACTATAGTTGAGTCTGGAAATGAAACCATATTCAATAGAGAATTCGTCTGCTTGATTGTATGAGGTTCGAATCACAGTCAACTCTAGTCAACTTAAAGTCAAATCTTTAGCCAGAGTGGAATGACTAATAATAAATATTATTATTGAACTTGTTATGGACTAACCGAGTTGAAAGTGGATGATATTGGAATTTTGACCAAAACCGAATTTCATAATTTCTAATGTGATAAAGCGTTGACTAAGAGAATTGTGTAATTAATCATTACTAAAAGATACTGCTTAAATTGTAAAATAAGATTTTTACCGATAAGATCTATAAGCGATGAATCTAAACAAACTATCACACTACTAGATACGATGATTTGTGAATATTAGTATTTTGAATTGTTTAAATTTTAATTGCTAACTAATTTCACACTTGTGAGTCACAAACCTGAATCTATTCAGTCTCGGAAATACCACCTTGATTTAATTAATTTATAATGATTATAATTGAATCAATTAATATTTGTTAAATATTAATTATTATATTGTATAGTGTGTATTTAGTAAAAGAGAGTGAGCACTAGAACATTTCAGGTGCTTTCAATAATTAATCGGATGAGTATATAAAAGTCATATACGTATGTATCTATATACAATGGGAATGTATGTTTAAAGTAGATTTAAATTATATAAATTAATTCAAGGTTATTAAATATTTTAGTCCATAAAGGACTTAGCCTATGGTTGGCAAAGAAAGAAGGGGGACTGGTGTAACGACTTGTCATTTCGAACCATTCAAATTGACAATAATCCACACATGTTAAACCTGAATAAATCAATCACAAAATCACAGACACAGAGTAATAGAACAAAAAGCAGCAGAAAAGATAAATAGTAGTTCATGAAGCTCCCATTGAACATAAGAGTCTGAAACAAATACAACAGAAAATCCAAAGTACATAGACGTCATTAATACAGAGTCAACTAACATGTCTGATCATAAACAACTGGAAATAACTGGAATAACTGAAAGCTGGATAGATAAAAGATAGATCTCCAAGCAAAGCTCCATGCTCCAAAAGCGAGACTCAAATTCTGTGATACTCAGTCTGACCCGAGCATAAAGCAAAATACAAACACTAGAGTCATGATTAACATTCTTATGCAAGTAATCAACTCAAATGAAATGTCCAAGTGAAATGCAAATAACTTAAAGAATGTTTGGGATTTCCATCCTCTAAGGATCCATGGAACTATCTACGTACATAGTACAGTATGCTACATAGATAATGTCTAGAGCAAAATAAAATATTAAAATAGTGTAAAGGCGTTACACATATCCCCTTTAACACACACACACACACACATATATATATTCCCGTAGTCTATACAGATAATGTAAGCTCCACAAAACTGGTGGGATACCTAGTGAGCATTCATAGGTACGGTACAAACCAAACTCTAGTGGGCGCGATAAAGCATATGACAAGGTACGCGAGGCAATGCCTAAAGTAGGATATTACCATTTTGCATAACCGGGTTGGTGGCAATACATACCAGCTACTACCGCCCACCTCGAGATGCACTCCCTTTATCAAAGGTGCATCCAATCAAACCATAAAGTAATAGATATGGCATCGAAGAAGCATGCTCGATCGAAGGTGCGACCTCACTTGGCCCAAGTATAGCTTCTGTTTTAGTCACATCAAGCTGATTCGCAGGAGTTAGGGCTGCGTTCGTGCCTCATATAGACATTGCTAAACCATCCTATTTCGTTCTGGATTCTTCAACATGAACGCAACCGTTAAATGGTTTTCGATATTGGCAGAGAGTATGACAATATCCAATCCTGGTCTCTTTAACAACCAAACGCTTATTTCACACCGTGGTCATTTACATTATCAAAACCGATTCATACTTCATATCAAAATATCATATTCATTTCAAACTCATATCACTTTCGAAATCTTATTCACTTTTGAAATCATATCACTTTCAAAATCATATTCACTTTTAAAATCATAAGCACAAAATAGTTTAAACCATCATATTAAAATATTCGCATTTAAATTCATTAAGTCTAAATCATAACAGTTCCAACTTAAACAGCTTGAATATTGAAGTAGTTTATATATTGGCATAATTATACATTAAAATAGTTTATATTTAAATATAGGTTATATATCAAATAGTTTATATATTAAAATAGATTATATATTAAAATATATATTTAAAATTGTTTATAAATTTAAAAAAATATATGTTAAAATAGTTCATATATTTAAAAGAGTTTATATCGAAAATAGTTTCAAATTAGATTTGACAACTTCATAAATTAATTCAAATCAACCCTAATTTCACAATTCAATTTAAATCACTTTCACTTTAACAATTTCAATTGAAAAGATTAATGGTTCATTCAAATTCTCATTAAATCATTTTTATTTATATCGATTTCAAATCCAGGTTTGAATTACAAATTTAAACCACTTCCAATTCAATATGTTTCAAAGTTTAAATGTTCAAACATTTATAATAACTCAATTTCATAAATTTCATTTATATTTCAAAATTAAACTTTAATTTTTATTTAAATTTGAAAATATTTCAATTAATCATTTTTAATGACATTTAAATAAAATCAAAAATTACGAATTTAAATCAGTATTAAAATTTAAATATCTAACTTCAATCATATTTAACTCTAAAATATTCACATAGTCACTTTTATAAGCGTTTAAACAAAATCTCTAATTACAAATTTAAATCAAAATTAAATATTCAATTTAATTTTATTTAAATTTAAAATATTCCTTTAATCCACATTAATCAAAATCAAGTTATAAAATCATAACTTTAAAATCTCAAATCAATAATTTTTCAAATCAATTTTATTTATATTCAGTTCTTAAATAAATTAATTGCAAATCAGCTTTAATTTATCTTTCCCACTTAAAGTTAATACCAAACTCTATTTAAAATATTAAAATAAATTTAAATACTTTAAAACATATTATATACATATAAGTTAAATTAAATTCTTATGAAATTTTATTATATTAATTATTATTAAATTAAATCTTATTTTACTAAATATATTGAATAAAATCTTATTTTATATATTTAAAAATAATAAAATTATAAGTAAAATCTAAAAATTTATATTTTTCAAAACTTAACTTATAAATTTAAAATTTCCTAAGATATAATTTAAAAAATCTAAATTTTACACATATATTAAAATAAACCTTCATATTATACAAATCAATATTTATTAAAACCCATATATTTCCTTTCAAAATTTTGGAAATCATTTTTTTCAAAAATAGACTATCAGTGTCCGTATATAATTGTATATCCTATGGTCAAGTGATATGGATATTTATCATTTCAATCTGCAATAATTTTAAAATTTATGGGTATATATCATTTCCGCCCGCAATCTCAAAATTTTAAAATCAATAAAATCGCTTGTGTTTATCATTTCAACCCATAACGTTTTTCCCTAATCTATAATGTCATTCGAGTATGTATCATTTTAACCCATAGAGATTTCTAAACTATCAGGGAACTGGAAGAGTGAGAATAATAAAATAAAACAAATTGAATACATACTAATAACGAGCATATATCATAATTAAAGAATTAAATATACTTTATAATATGTTATGGTGTCATATGCCAAGTAATACCGGCAAACAATTACAGATAATAACATATCACGGTGAACAATTTAAATTACTAACCAATTAAATTTTAACAGCACATTTCAATCAAAATTTCATGTGAACTAAATTTACTAAATATTTGAATATTAATCGTGAGTGATCTCTCACCTTTCGAGGTTAGAGAAACAATAAGAATGAAAGCAAATGGGCATGAACAAGCACAGGTTACATGACAAGCCAAACAGCTGCTGTGACAAATTCCGAACAGCGAGCACGAAAGCAAATAACTAGACAGCGAAAGGGTAGATAATTTGAATTCGAATACGATGAAAATAGGAATATATATATATATATATATGTATGTATGTATATACATATATACCTTTCTTTCTTTTTTCTTTTTAGAAGGAGAGAGCCAAAAAAATTCGGCCAGGGGAGGAATAACGCGAGGCTGCACTCGATTCAGGGGAAAGATAGTTGCCCAACGTGGCGTATGGCAGAGCAAAGGTGGCTGTCGTGTGGTTGGACTGCAAGGCAATGGGTTGATAGGTGTTAAGGTGGGGTTCGACAATGGAAGTATGGGCGGTGGAGGGAATAAGGCGGCACAGGCGACTGCTATCGGAGAAGGGCGGATGGACTGTTGTTGTGTAGGCTTTGGCAATCGAAGAGCAAGCTTCACCAGTAAATTTATAAAAAACTATTATTTATTTATTTATTTATATTTATAAAGCGGAGCATATGATTTCATGTGGCTGCTTAAGGTCAGAAGCGGAGGCCATGGTTGTGAGGGCTATGGCATGGCTGAGGGGAGGAAGGTGATGCAGGTTGCTATTGGTTAGTGGAGTTGTAGCTAGAGAGGGAGGTGCATCAAGGGATGGGTGAGGGGAGACAATGGGTCTGTTGACAGTGGGAGGAAGTGGAGTGGTGGGCGAGGCTGTTGCATGGTGGGTGTTGAGATTGTGGATAGGTAAAGGCGGAGGTCAAAAGAGAAAAGCAGCGGAGGCGCAGTCTAGGTTTGCTGCATGGGCTTGGGTGATTGGCGTGGCTTTGGGGATGGAGCGATGGGCGGATGGGTGTTTGGGAAGGAAGGTTGAAAAGGCTGTAGGTGGATTTGGACATGGGCGGAGAGGTTTGGTGATGAAGAGGGAGACAAGTAAGTAGAGTTACATGAAAGAAGGTGAGCAGGTGATCTCCCAAACCAACCGAGTGTAACTTTATAGAAATATTTTTTTTATATACAAGAGAACTTGATATCGCGGAATTTCAAACAAATTTAAATATCATAACCTCTTTTAATAAATTAATTAAAATTGATAAAATTGTTATTTTAAACAATAATAATAATTATGTTGTATATATATAGATTTTTATGGAAATTATTTCATATAAGTTGAAATTATATTTGTTTAAATATATGTATGTATCAAATTGATTTTTAAATTGAATTTGAAATTTAATTTGAATTTGGATATTCAAATTGAAATTCAAAAGATAGTTATTTATATCTTAAATCATACTTTGGTTTTAAAATGTATTTTATTTGATTTTATTTAGAACATAAATTATTTATATTATTTTCTTTTTAAAGAAATTAATTTATATAAATTAAAATATGTATTTATAAATTAGAAAATTAATTATAAAAGTTTTATAAAATATTTAAAAATCTTGTTATGCATGAAAGTTACACGTGTTAACTTATAATCATTCTAAATAACATGTGTTAGCTATTATCTAATGGAAATGACAAGTGTCAATTTTTATTTTTATTTTCTTTTATTTTTAATAAAATCTAATTTAAACCTATATTAACTTATATCATTCATCTCCATATCCTTTCCTATCTTCACTTTCTAAAATCAAAGAAGAGAAAAAAATTCTAAAGAACAAAGGTCTATAAAACCATATTCCAGTAAAAAAAAAACAAAAACTTAAAAGAAAATCACTCCTCTTTTCCAAAAATCCGAAACATTCAAAGTTTATGTAATGAGAGGGATTTTGCCAGCTCGAAAATCGACATCCATACTTCAAATCGTATTCGAATGCCATAGATTCGACCGTTCAAATCCGATTCGCCGGAGCTTATAACAACATTAAGTAAATAACACACCGGAATAAAAGAATAATACATTGATATACAGCTTTGATACAATATCTGATACAACAGATGATCCAATAGATATCAATATACATCAGAGATATGATACAATAAAATAGCAGCAGAAAAGAAAAATAGATAACATCTAGCAGCGGAACAATATAACTCTAAGATAGTCTTCAAAAGAGAACTCCGAGAACTGCAACTCCATCTCCAAGAATCAATCCAGTAATAGCTCGAACTCCCAATAACGATGCACCAAGCTAGGCAAGAATGGTGCGAACCAAGGGCTGAACTAACTCCAGATAATCTACTAAACCTGACTATCTGAAAAACCCAACTCTAGACTGCTCGTGTAGAAAATAATGAGCACCCAGAGTTTAGGAAAGAAACAATAAACTCCGGATCAGTCGTGGGACTGGTGTGAGCAACAAAAACAGTTTATCTTTTAAAACATTCAACAAAAGATTTTCAAAGTCAATTCGCAATGCTTTTTAAAAATGAGACTACCATAAGGCCTCCCGCACACAGACAATGCAAACGCAGAATCGGAGGAGATTTCTCCTTATAATAGTCAAAGATGCTTGATACGCATTAAAAGAAACATTTGATATTATTACTAGTGCATAGTGTAGGAAAAATTCATTTCGAAAGTAGAATATAAATCTTAGCCAACATACGACCATTATCGTATGCCTACTATAGCTACCATCTAAACAGTGGTGACCACCATAAGTAAATGGCAGGTTCTACAACTAAAACCGTACAGGGTTTCGTATTGGGAATTGGATTTCCAACAAATGGTCAGGCCAAGGAACTTTCCATTGCCACATGAGAACGCCTCTGGAAGGACGTCCCCGAGAACCAAACCGGATCTCTGCCAACACAAGGCCGGGTTACCCCTAACCGAGTAACAACTGACCGAGTATGCCATCCCCCGGTCCTTTGGGACCTTTAACCGAGCGCTCGTAATCAATTCACACAATCATAAAGTGTTTTCAACATGAGTAAGTATCTGGGCTCCATACCATGATACCACCCTTTTCCAGAAGGAAATGCACATACCCTAAAGGGCGCTACCCCTCATAACCTTGCCGCATATTTCCTGTTTTGACCATTTCTGGGGTGTAAGGCTCGACGAAGTCACGTCCACAAAAACATACTTTATACAAAAGCCATGCTTTGGGTCAACAAATGATCATAGAAATGATCACCAAGATAGACGATCAAATAAATGATGCTATCACAAATAATCAACACAATGATCATTTCACAGCAACACTCAGCATGTCACATTACCAAATTGGGAATATATCGTTGATAACCATCAACTATATAACCTCTGAGCTCGTACGTCTCAGAGAAGGGTGTTAAGCTAAGAGAATAAATTCTCCGCCACCAACAGAAATATATTTGAAAGAAATCGGCTTTATATCTCAATTTGTAATGTCAGACATACTATCCATACAAGTCTGTTCTGGGTTCGAACAGAATCGAAGGTACTTCCAAAGAAGTCATTGCAATCCGGATATTCACAATCCCGATCGGATTTCCCATCACTTAGGGAGTTTCTATACCGGCGCGACTCGGTGCAGAAACAATCGATAGGTCATCCTATCGCTTTCGCAAATACCCGGTCTTCAACACCGGTCTTCAAATGCTATCCACAACGTCGAATCACATATTCGAAATGGGTTATACGATACAAAGGTCCTTTACCGGCTAAACCGAATAGTGAGCAAAAACATTTAAAACATATGGATATGGGATTTCAATTAAGTCACAACTTAATAATTCAAAACTTTCTTTTCAAATGGTTTAAACCGATTACCATTTCAAATCTCTTAAACAAAAAGATTCATTTTCACAACCTTTAACGGTTTAAACAATTTTCACATTTTAATCTTTTAAACAAAAGATTCATTCACAGATTTTCCAAATCAATTTTCATTTCAATTTGATTAACTCGTTAAATCTTTAAATCAAAGATTTAACTTATAGCCTTCAAAACAATTTCATTTCACTTTGATTTAAACAAATCATCAATTTAAATCTGTTAAAAATAAACAGATTCAATTCATGGCTTTCAAAAAGAATTCATTCATAACTTAGGAAAATCATTTCTCTATTCAATCTTGAAATTCCCCTAATTAACTGGAATCTCAGTTCTTATCTAAAAGTGTTTATCATTTGAAAACAACAGTTTTCATTTTGGAAATCTGATTCATTTATACGAGTTGAAATCCTTGGGTTAAATTCAAATTCCCAAAACCATACCTTTAAAATGGTTTAAATTCATACAACATGTTTATAATATATTTAACCAAAATTTCCAATCATCGAATTCAATTCCAAATATCGAATTCAAATTCAAATTGAATTATTTAAATTGGAGATTTTACCGAGTTATTCAAGATAGCTTTTATCTGTGAAAACCTTTTCCAAAAGCTTTACCGTTTAACCCAAATCCATTTTCAAAATCAATTTGAAATTAAAACTTTAATTTCAAAAACATTAAATTTGAATTATCTGTGACTTAACCGATTTCCTCATGAAATCCATATTGGTGTGTGTATAAGTGTGGTCAAGGGGTTTGACACAATAGTGCAACATCATTCAATCAATACAGATCAAACACAGAAATATAGTTGATAAGCGATATAACTATAAAGCTTATCGCCCATTCACAGATTCACAGATAATATATAGACGTATCATCAATAAATGAATAAATTATATACAGCTCAATCCACGGAATAAAATATCACAGATCAGATAGGACAATCAATTCAAGGCATTTCATACAATATAATCATTCATAAGTAAGGTCAACCATTCAAAAATCATTGGAAAATAGGATTAATTAATCGTTTTATCCTGATTAATTCAATTTATTTCCAATTAAATTAATTACTTATGAATTAATTATCTAATCCTGATTTATTAATTACAAATAAATTGATATAGATTAATTTATCAATCACCTTTATAAATTCTTCTTAATTAATAAATTAATTAGATTAATCTTTTAAACCAATTACATAAATAATTAACCAATTAATTAATTGTTTTAAGAAACTAGACCTTAATTAATAAGGTTAAACTTACAATTACTAATTTAATTGATACAAAACATTAATTATCCATTCCTATTATCTTAATAATTAATGTATTACGAATCATTCACTCTTTATTAATTTAAGGTGAACTCATTCTTAGTAGTGATTTAAATATCATTTACAAATATGTTGAAAACCTTTTTATTTCAACTTGCCTTTCTAAATTTCATTTTAAACTCAAGATTTAAAATGAACCCTCGTTTATCTTTAGTAAAGTTTAAAACTAATTTAAAAATCCTTTAAATTACTTGTTGAAGTAATATTTTATTATAAAGAAAATTTAAAAGTGTTTAAATCAAATTTATTTATTAAATTCACATATTAAAGGAACTTTAACATTTAAACTTATTTATACCTTCAAATTTATAAAACTAAATTTAATTCCAAATTTAAATTAAATTATTCAAATTTCAAAACTAACTCAAATTCATTATTGAACTTTATTTAATAACTTGGTTTAACTTGTAAAAAAAAAAAACTGTTAAAACTTGCTACAGGTTTTAAAACTTGAACAATTCTACCATAGCTCCTCCCCTCGTCTACTTCGAGCAAACGCGAGTTTCCCCCCGAGACCTTCCTCGTGTAAAATCTCAAAAACCCCGAGTTCTTCCCCTCTACTCTTTCTTCTTCTTCTACTAATCCTCTTCTTCTTCTTTTCAATTTTATAAAATTTAAAAACTGCAGTGATAAAAACACTCATGCGCATCGGGTTCGACACGATTCGTTTCCCAAAAATACTCGAGCAACATCACGCGACAGCCACGATAACATCCCAGGCCATCCAAACACCACTGTGCTGTGCACATGCACGACCAAACGCGAGGTCTCCGATCATCGCCATGATCTTCGTCAAGTCGACTATCTTCCACGTAACTCATCACGATCATCAGATCGTGTTCAAAATATCGAAATCAAATTCGAGGCCATCATTCCAAAACCTGGAACAACGTAAAAACTGGGAACACCCTCACCTGTCAACGCTTCGTTCTCCTCATCACGACCACCGGAGACTCTGCAACTTCGACCAACCCTTCGTCAACGACCAAGCTACCCTCACCCAAGACCCTATTTCACTCGATCAACCAGAGAAACCGTGGTGATCGAATTATCAAACCTAGTCAAAACTAGGGTTACAAACCAAAAATCGAATATCGCTACTGCCACAATGATCTAATCAGCTTCTTACCAATTTTCCCTAAGTCTCTGATCATCGTACTATCATCACTGAAGAATACAACATCCCAAACCACTGAGATCACCAGAGATTACCCAATTCCCCATTTTTGTTCAACCCAGAGCTGCACGCTTATTTCAAAACTAAAAATTATAATTTTAGTTTTAAAAATCATGTTTAAGTAAATAGATTCAATTTATATGCCTGGTTTCTTAAATTAAGAAATTTGTTTTTAAACTTATTTAAAGTTGTATTCATCTTTCTTGATTGCCAGAGACAATTACATGTTGTTTCAACTTTAATAAATTTTTAACACCTAGCTTAAAAACAAACAAACAACATTTGTTTACATCCTAAGTTCAAGTAGTTACTAGATCAAGTGATGAAGGTTTGTTTGCTCATCTGTCTAAAAAAAAAACAACAGGAACAGAGTTTCAAAAGTTACAGGCATACACAGATTTTCACAATCACATATATACACATTTTCTAGATCTACATAAGCAACTAATTCAGGGACCTAAGATTTTTTTTATTTATTAAAAGTTACTCACTTGATTTCCAGGAAATGAACAGAGGCTTAAATTTGAACAGGCTCTTGAATTTGAAATCTGAAATACTTTGCTTTTAATTGATCTGTAGCTTCAAGATTTGGACTTGAACTTCCAGGCTTGATGTTGAGAAACAGATCTTACTTTCTGAGATGATTCTTGGTATGGATATATAGACAGAGGTGTACAGGTGATGTATATTGTTTTTTGTACAACCAGAGTAAGGCTGAAAATGCTTGCATTAATTGCTTTAGTCCTTCTGTTTCATATTATATTTTATTTTCTTTTCTAGCCTACTCTTGAATATTATTGTTGTCTTGTTTATTATTTGTTTCTCGGCCTATATGCCTATTCATATTTGCTTGTATAATCACATATTGGTCTGGTTCCTTGTTTATTTTGTATGTACTTACGTTATTTATATTTGTTTTATAAGCTTGTACAGTTTGTTTATGTTTTACAAACTCTATAGGCTGCATATGATAATGTTAGGGTGGCTGCAGCTTTGTCTTGACAAAATGCTTTGTACTTATATTTTTATTTGTTACTTTGTTTTAAATTATGTATGTAGTTAGTTTGTGGGTATTTTGCTTTGTTTATGTTCTTGCCTACTTTTCCTTAGCTCGGCTGATATGTCTTTGTTTGTTATTGCTTGCCTTACTTACCTGGCATTTTGTTTAAGCTTTTTGAGATGAGATTTACTTTAGATTTCCTTAGCTTTGCATCTCAAAATTTTACAGGCAACTTATAATATTTATTTGCCTAGCATACTTTATTTTGTTTACTGAAATGAAGCTATCATCTCTGCTGATATGTTGTATATACTTAGAGATGCTTTATTTGTACTTTCTTTACAAGCTTTTGCTTTGGTTTTGTTTTAAGTGTACATATTTAGGTTATTCTATTATGTATGTACAGTTTATATATGTGTTTGTTTGAGTTGAGATGAAAGCTTTAATTGTTTATGTACTTTATGTTTTATTCTTATCTCTTTTACTTATTCTTTTTACTTCTATTTTTAGTTTAAATATTTATCATAAATTTTACTTTAAAAATTATTGTTTTACATTTCTCTATATACACATATATTTTATATAACTCAAATTATCATCATTTATATATTTTTAAATCAATTTATTTATTTATTTATTTTTATACTTGTGTCCAAAGTATATTATTTATTTTTCAAAATCATTTATTTAAGAATTTATTTAAAATCCAATATATACATATATATTCACATATATACAAATTTTCAAATCCATATGACTCTACATATTTTCTATTTGAACCGAGGAAACTCGCTTCCATTTATAATTAATTCAACAAATTTTTATTCAAAAATTCATTTAATTATTAATTTAAATTTAAAAATTATATAAATTATCAATTTAAATTTATATAAAATTCGGGGTCGTTACAAACTTCCCCCCTTAAAAGAATTTCGTCCTCGAAATTCGCAGGCACGAAAACAACAAAGATAGATGAAAGATAGAGAAATATCTTTTCAGATCAAACTGGATATCAGTTCTGCATTTGGCTCACCAAATCAGAATATCAATAATAGATACAAGAAATTATAATAGAATTTCAAATTTAGTTTTAAACGAAATCGTTTTATCGGTACTATTCAAATTTATCCTTCATCTTCTATTAATCAATTTTAACTCAATTTAAAATTTCTAATTCATTTAAAATTTCCAATTTATATTCATTAAGGTTTAAATCGAAAAGCTGATAAGAAACCGATAAAGATACGAAGTAAAAATTTCTTACAACGATTCGTAGAGCATCACCGCACCGAAACTTCTTTCTGGAGCTGTCACGAAGTAATCAAAAGAATTTTGGAAACGAATCAAAAGAGATTGAGAAGAAAGTTGTTTCCACTGTTGTTACAGAGTATTGACCAATTATAGTCGTATTTCCCTGTCCCCTATCTCGTTCTGTTCTTGCACTCATACTTACTATCGGTGAATAGCAAGAGAATTTACTGAGGCTTTCAAACGGATATCTTAGGGATTATCATTCTAGGATTTACTTCATCCTATCTCTAATGAGTTACTTAACGTGTTATACTCCTGAGCTAAAGTTCAACCCTTAGCTCTGATACCAAATGTAACGAGAGGGATTTTGCCCGCTCGAAAATCGACATCCATACTTCAAATCGTATTCGAATGCCATAGATTCGACCGTTCAAATCCGATTCGCCGGAGCTTATAACAACATTAAGTAAACAACACAGCGGAATAAAAGAATAATACATTGATATACAGCTTTGATACAATATCTGATACAACAGATGATCCAATAGATATCAATATACATCAGAGATATGATACAATAAAATAGCAGCGGAAAAGAAAAATAGATAACATCTAGCAGCGGAACAATATAACTCTAAGATAGTCTTCAAAAGAGAACTCCGAGAACTGCAACTCTGTGACGACCCAAACTCGATGTTCAATAAACAACACCAAATTTGCATCGCCGGAGCTTATAACAACAATTAGATGTATATAAAACAGCGGAACAGAATCAATATCATAAATAACATCACTGTTACAACATCAACATAATATCCATACTGTAACAGAGTACATAATACATACACTACAACTCCAAATACAACATCATGATAATACAACAGTGAACATATATCCAAAAGTTCTCAAATGAGAGAGATGATAACGAACTCCCAAAAGCTAACACCTGAAATCTCCAATAGCTCCTAAGATATCTCCAAGATAAGAGCTCCAAAATACTGCTACTCCAAAATATAGAAACCTGCTACTAGGCTGCCCGTGTGGAAATAATGGGCACCCAGAGTTTAGGAAAGAAAACAATAAACTCCGGATCAGTCATGGGACTGGTATGAGTAAACGAAAACAGTTGCATTTAAATAAAACAAGATTTATGAAAGAATTTGCGGAATGCATTTAAAAATGGAACTACCATAAGACCTCCCGCCACACACACAATGCAAACGCAGAATTGGAGGAGATTTCTTCTTATGATAGTTAAATATGCTTGGTACGAGAAAAGAAATTCTTTGATATTGTTACTAGTGCATAGTGAAGAAAACATTTCAAAAATAGAATATTAATCTTAGCCAGCATAGACATTCCAAACTATGCCTACTATAGCTATCATTTAAACAGTGGGGCGCCACCATAAGTAAATGGCAGGTTCTACAACTAAAACCGTACAGGGTTTCGTATTGGGAATTGGATTTCCAACAAATGGTCAGGCCAAGGAACTTCCCATTGCCACATGAGAACGCCTCTGGAAGGACGTCCCCGAGAACCAAACCGGATCTCTGCCAACACAAGGCCGGGTTACCCCTAACTGGGTAACTACTGACACGAGTATGCCATCTCCCGGTCGTAACCAACCTTTAACCGGGGCCCCAGCAACAAATCACAAAATCATATATATATATATATCTGCGATATCAACATAAGTTAAGTATCTGGGCTCCATACCATGATACCACTTCTATCCAGAAGGAAATGCACATACCCTAAGGGGTGCTACCCCCAATAACCTTGCCGCATCTTTCCTGTTTCGACCATTTCGAGGTGTGAGGTCCGACGAAGTCTCGTCCACAAAAACACGCTTTATACAAAAGCTGTGCTTTGGGTCAACAAATGATCATAGAAATGATCACCAAGATAGACGATCAAATAAATGATCCTATCACAAATGATCAACACAATGATCATTTCACAGCAACACTCAGCATGTCACATTACCAAATTGGGAATATATTGCTGATAACCTCCAACTACATAACCTCTGAGCTCGTACGTCTCAGAGAAGGGTGTTAAGCTAAAAGAATAAATTCTCCGCCACCAACAGAAATATATTTGAATGAAATCGGCTTTATATCTCAATTTGTAATGTCAGACATACAATCCATACAAGTCTGTTCTGGGTTCGAACAGAACCGAAGGCACTTCCAAAGAAGTCCTTGCAATCTGGATATCCACAATCCTGATCGGATTCCCCATCCATATGGAGAACTCTATACCGGAGCAACTCGGTGCAGAGTCAATCGACAGGTCATCATATCGCTCTCGCAAATACCCGGTCTTCAACACCGGTCTTCAATTGCTATCCATAACGTCGAATCACATATTCGAAATGGGTTATATGACACAAAGGTCCTTTCCCGGCTAATTCGAATAGTGAGTGTCAAATTTTAAAACATGTGGATGTCATTCACAAATATTCACAGGTTCGATGTGCGTTTCGGATAACCAACTGAAATCCGATTCCCTGTCGCATCGAAGTTTAAATGCCGTTTTGCGGCAACAAGGGTTTTCACATCAATACAGAACAAATCATAATCACAGTGCAATAACATGGAGATTACATCATACAGAATTACAAATAGAACAGAGATATCAATATAAGTTAACAACAATAATTAATTACATTCCAATGTGATTTAAATAAATTTACCACTAAATTAATTTAATTTAATGATAAGAATTTGGATAAATAAATTAAAATTTGATTACTCAATTTATTGTTTCAAAATTTACAAATTCTTACTTACAAATTTATTTAAACACTTAATTGTTTATAAATCAATTTAATTACAAGTTTGTAAATCATTCTTAATTTCTTTTCAAAATCATTGATTAGCAATTATTTACCTTAATTATCATTTTAAACTACATTATTTATTTATTAAACAATTTTGTAAAATAATGTATCTGGATTTAATAAATTAACCATATAAATATTTTTTTTCTTGATTACTTTAAAACGATGATTTATTATTTATAATTACAATTAAATTAAATCTCAATTGACTATATTAATTTATTATTCCTTAATAAATTATCTTAATGTAACTATCAATTTTGAATCAATCAACTTAAATTATCAACTTAACGATTCTTAATTTACAACTTTAATTTTAATTGCTTTTATTTAATTATTATTATTAATTACAAAGTAATTTTAAATCATAAATTGTTTAATCATTGTTTAATTTAACTTCACATTCCATTTACAAACGATCATCATTTTATAAACAATGCTTATAAAAATTGTTTAAACTTAAGCTTTCGACAAGCTTCAACTGAATATGCTGTTCCAAGTGGCCAACCCGAGGCTCCCCCGAGTCACGCCCGAGCTCAAATGCTCCTTACTTCGAGTTTCTGCCCCATGCTACCTGTGTAAATAAAAATTTTCAAAATTTGTTTAAGTCCAAATTCATCCTGATACAACCCTGAAGCAACTCGATTCCCCCTTCGAGTTTCTGCCCTATTTCCCCGATCAAAACTTCGAGTCAACTCGAGTGGCCAACGCGAAAACTTCCTGACAGCCAAACCATCGCCGTGCATATGCACGTTGACTCGCCGCCGTTCTGGCGAACACCACCCACCTCGGCAAGTGGCAAACCACACCCATACTCGAAATCAAAGTTTGATTCAAAGCCAAACACTCGAGAACGAAATTCGACATTTCTTTTGACACCGCAACACGAACTCACCAGAACAAAACTGCCTCGCCCCACCACGTCGAGCCTCCGGTGACCATGGATCTTCGACCTCACCTTCAACACATCGCCACTCCCCTATTCCCCCCGGTGCGATCGGCCAGATTGCCACGTTGAGGATGAAAACCCCTCGTGAATAACAGCGAACCAATCCTACCCCAAAACCCTAGAATGGCCTCGTTCGTTTAATTTATGCAATGAAAAAATTATTTGATAATTTTCTCAAAATCAATGATGTTCAAGCTTGCTACAAATAAATTTTTAGCTTTTATAATTTGATTTATAACCAGAAATTCAAAGAAAACCAATATGTGTTCATGCTCGAACTGCTCTGTATATACCCAACTAGAAATCTTCATTTCTGTTGTAAAAATCATGATTTGTAGTAAGAATTTAAGCTATTAACTTGGATTAGCTTTTTATAATACTTGAATTCATCACATCTTCCTTTGATTTCCTGTAAACAACTTTAGTGATAATATCTTACAGCCTTGGGGTTTAAATCTGTTTTTAATAACCCATATTTGAGTTCCATTATCTTGTTTGATTTTAAAACTGAAGCTTTACTATGATTTAGATGAAAACTACTGGAGTTTGAATGCAAGTCTACCCTGTAACCCATAACAGAGAAGAACAATATACAGTGTAGCCTGTATATCTATATATATTTACCAACTATATTCAAAGATAAACATATACTATGCCATGAAACAAAGAATCATCTTTACAGTTAACTTAAAGCCTTAAAGTTGATGTTACTCACCTATTTGTTTTGAAACAGAAAGCACTTTGGTTTTGGAAGACTGCAGCTTAATTTTTCTGGTTTCTCTTCTCAGCAAATCTTTATCAATTTTTTTGAATAAAAGTGATGTTTTTTTTTCTTTTTCTTTTCCAGGTTTGCAGAAATTTGTTGAACGAAATAAAGAGGTAGGTTGATGTGTATATATAACAGATTGTGTACTGAGGCTTATTAAAACAAGTACAGAATAAACCCATGCTGGAAGTAAAAGCATTAAATGCAAGTATGTTGCTTTGTAGAGGCTTGCATTTAATGTAAGCATGTTTTGTGATGCTTCTATCCTGTGTACTTATATATCACAGCATGTTGTCTTGTTTATTTTGCTAAATGTAAGTGTTTGTTTTATTTTATTTTATTTTCTTTTGCTTACATATTTTAGTTTACTGGTTTGTATATTTTCTTGCAAACTTGTTTTAGTTGTTAACTTTTAATAATTATGTGATTTTATTACAATATACATTTTCTTAAATTTTATTTCTATTCAAGATTTAACTTATTAATATTTAATCTATAACTTATATTTTATTTTTAAGGCTTAAACAATTTCTTGTTTTGTTGCATATTTCATTCACCATTTATTTAATTCCATATAACTTTGCAATATTGATTTTTTTTCTACAATAGTTTATTTACTTTTGAAATTCTAAAATTTTAAATTCAAAAGTTCAAACAATTTAACAAATTTTATATCCAAAATTTTCGGGATGTTACAATATCCCCTCCTTAAGAAAATTTCATCCTCGAAATTGAAAGAGAGAGAAACGTAAACAAAGAATAGATGAATTTATAAATAAGGAAATGACTTACAGTTTTAAGTCGAGATGTCAATTCTGCATTTGGGATATGATTTCTTCATATTATCTTCGGTCTCCCAAGTACAGTCCTTTGGATCGCCACTCCATTTAACTTTGACCAATTTCACAATTTTGTTCCTCAATCGCTTCTCATCACGATCAACAATTTTTATCGGTTCCCTTCTAACTGCCAAGTTGGGAGTGATTTCAAGATCCTGCTGAGCAGCTTCTTCAATAATATCATCTGGATCGTGCACATACTTCCGAAGATTAGAAATATGGAACACATCATGTACGCCAGACAACCAGCTGGGTAACTGCACTCTATATGCTAGAGAACCAATCCTTTCCAGAATAGGAAAAGGACCAATATAACGCGGTGCCAACTTTCCAGTTTTCCCGAATCTCAACACACCCCGCATCGGAGATACTTTCAGAAATACAGAATCTCTAACTTGAAATTCCAAATTTCTCCTTCGACGGTCATAGTAGCTCTTCTGACGGCTCTGGGCAGTTAATAACTTCTTTCGAATAAAGTCTACCTTCTCAGTGGCTTCTTTTATCATATCCGGTCCAAGAACAAGTCTGTCACCTGATTCGATCCAGCATGTAGGTGATCGACACGGACGACCATATAAAGCTTCGAAAGGAGCCATTTCAATACTGGCCTGATAACTGTTGTTATATGAGAATTCAACCAGATGCAAATGGTCCTCCCAAGAACCACCAAAATCATGAACACAAGCACGCAGTAGGTCTTCTAGAATTCGGTTAACTCTCTCAGTCTGTCCATCAGATTGTGGGTGATAAGCAGTACTGAAATTTAATTTCGTTCCCAATGCATCCTGAAATGCTTCCCAAAATCTACTAGTGAAGATCGGGTCACGATCACTCACTATACTACTGGGAATACCATGGAGGCGAACAATTTCCTTTATATAAATATCTGCCAAGCTTGCTGCAGTCCGAGTAGATTTAACTGGAATGAAATGAGCATTTTTGGTTAGACGATCCACAATAACCCAAATCGCTTCATTGCCTTTCTTGGTACGAGGCAATCCATCAATGAAATCCATTGATACCTGATCCCACTTCCATTTCGGTACTTCTAAAGGTTGAAGTAAACCGGCCACTTTCTTTTGGTCGCTCTTTATTTGCTGACAAGTAGCACAGCGACTCACATAAATAGATATGTCTCTCTTCATTGTCTTCCACCAGAATGTCCTTTTAACATCACGATACATTTTATTGACTCCTGGATGGATGTTGAATTTGGACTTGTGGCATTCGTCCAATACTTCACGTTTCATATCAGGGAAGTCTAGAACACAAATCCTGCCTTTTAATCTTATTACTCCTCTATTATCCATCTCAAAACTAGTGTCTTCTTCTTGGCAAATTCTTTTGTAAATTCCCCGAAGAAACTCATCTTCATATTGCTTATTTGCAATCTTTTTAAGAAGAGTAGGAGTGATAACAAGATATGCGAGAACAGCATGTCTTCTACTTAAAGCGTCTGCAACTACATTGGCCTTTCCGGGTGTATACAGAATATCTAAGTCATATGATGCTAGAAATTCCAACCAACGTTGTTGTCGCAGATTTAGATCCTTCTGGGTGAAAAGATATTTCAAAGATTTATGGTCGGTGAATAATTCGAATTTTTCACCTAAAACAAAGAGAGTTTATTAAGTATATTTCTTTAGTTAATTTCGCAAATTATTAAGAAAACTGAAAAGATTCTTACCCAAAAGATAGTGTCGCCATATTTTCAAAGCGAAAACAACAGCCAAAAGTTCCAAATCGTGCGTCGGGTAGTTTTTCTCGTGCGGACGTAATTGTCTACTTGCGTAGGCAACCACCTTTCCATTTTGCATTAATACTGCCCTTACCCCTTCACCACATGCATCAGTATAGACAGATAAGCCTTGGTTCCCATTAACAATAGTGAGAACAGGAGCAGTGGTCAATCTCTTTTTCAACTCTTGAAAAACTTCTTCACATTCTGGAGCCCAAATGAACTTTGCATTTTTCATTGTTAACTTAGTCAGCGGACTAGCCAACTTAGAAAAATCTTGAACGAATTTCCGGTAATAGCCTGCTAAACCCAAAAAGCTTCGAACTTCTCTTGGAGTAGTGGGTTGTTTCCAATCAAGAATAGCGGAAATTTTGCTGGGATCTACTGAAATTCCTTCTTCATTAACAATATGGCCAAGGAATTTGACTTCATTGACCCAGAAGTGGCATTTGGAAAATTTTGCATATAGAACATTTCTCCTCAAAATTTCTAAGACAATTCTAAGATGCTCGGCATGCTCTTCTTTAGTTTTGGAGAAAATTAAGATATCATCAATGAATACAAGCACAAATTTATTCAAAACTTCCCGAAACACACGAGTCATAAGATCTACGAAGTATGCTGGAGCATTGGTTAGCCCGAAAGGCATAACTAACCATTCATAGAACATATCAGGACCTCTGAAAGCGGTCAAATGGACACAATCTTCGGCGATTCGTAATTGATGGAATCCTTGGGCTAGATCCATCTTTGAAAAGAAACGAGCGCCATGAAGTTGGTCGAATAGATCACCAATTCTTGGTAGAGGGAATTTATTCTTGAGAGTTTGTTTATTTAGATCGCGGTAATCTACACACAATCTCAAAGATCCGTCTGATTTGGCAACAAATACGACGGCTGAGCCCCATTCAGAAACACTGGGTCTAATTAATCCTTTTGCTAGTAGCTCATCGGTTTGATGAACCAATTCAATCTTTTCCCTGGGTGCCATCCTACGACTTGCGTGAACAACAGGACGAGTATTAGGTACAAGATCGATTCGGAATTCTATTTCTCGATGAGGAGGTAAAGATTTCACTTCTTCAAATACGTTGGAAAAATCCCGAACAACAGGTATAGACTGCAAAGTGGGTTCAAGATTTCCCAAAGTATACATCAATCTGTCACTCCTTGGACTTGGATCTTTACAAGAGATTTCAATAAAATTTCCAAAACTTGTTTTGATTAAAACTGTCTAATTACTACACTCCAATATAGCTTCGTATCTCGATAACCAGTTCATACCGAGTAAGATTTCAAATTCATCAAATTCGAGGACATAAAGGTTGATAGGAAATTTATAGCTAGCATATGAAATAGGAACCTCTTACAATATGAACTAAGATTTGCGGGACCTCCAACCGGATTTTTCACGCAAATAAGATCGTTAGCAAATTTAGTTTCAAGTCCCAATTCATTTACGGTTTGTTGGGAGATAAAGCTATGTGAAGCTCCTGTATCAAATAAAACTCTAACAGTTCTATTATTAATAGTAAGGTTACCTTCCAAAACGCTTTTCCCCTTATCAGCTTTAGAAGTTGAGGGATCCTTCTTAATCGCATAAACCTTTGCCACCTGCGCTGGCTTCATCACTGGGCAATCTTTAACTAAATGTCCCGGTTTATGAAAATTGTAGCATTCTTTAGCTGGCTTCTTCGGTTTTGGGCAGTCATTTGAATAGTGGCCTTTCTCTTTGCAGTTGTAACAAGTGACATTTTCTGTTGCGCTTCCTTGAATGCTCCTCTTCTTCTCATTGCCTTGCCAAGGTTTCTTGCCTCCGAATTTTCGCTTTTTATAATTCTGACTACCTGAATTACCTTTCTCCACAGTTGCTTCTTGTATATCAAGAGTAGCGTACCTGTACCCCATATCTACTAAATCTGAAAAAGATTCTTTAACATGACCCGTCATTCTTCCATGATATTTCTGGTTCATTCCCCGGATAAACCTTTCGTTTTTCTTAAGAGGTGTATTTAGCAATTCTGGGCCAAACCGAGATAGTTCACTGAATTTATTCAAGTATTCTTCAAATGACAAACTTCCTTGTTTCAAATCCAGAAATTTTGATACATTCTGGAAACTCCCGCCGATGGCATGTAACGTTTCTCAAACACTTCTTTAAAACGATCCCAAGTAAATTCTTCCTCGGGTTCATCTATAATGATGGTTTCCCACCAAGCTGAAGCTTCTCCTTGGAGTTGCCAAGAAGCTATAAGTCTTTTCTGCTCATCCTGCAGTTTTAGCCCTTTAAAAATCTTTTCACACGATCTTACCCAAGCTTGAGCGTCAATAATTGACTCTTTGCCAATGAACGGTTTGCCACCAAGCTTTTCGAACTTCTTATATAAATCAGCCAAGTCCGGCTACTGCTGAATTTCTATTACTGCTTCTGCGGCTGGGGGAATTTGATTTGGTGCTGCAGCATTGCCTTGACCCCTAACTCTTCCTCTACGTCCACTCATTTTCACTATCTGAGATTAGTAAGAAAATTGATTTAGATATATAGACGAAATATCTTAAGGAATATCAGCAGTAAAAAGAAATAGACTAAGAAATTTCAAAGTTTCAATTTTGATTATAATCATTCTAGGGTATACTTCACCCTATCTCTAATGAGCCATCTAATGTGTTATACGCCGTAGCTAAAGTTCTTACTCAACCAACAGCTCCGATACCACTTGTGACGACCCAAACTCGATGTTCAATAAACAACACCAAATTTGCATCGCCGGAGCTTATAACAACAATTAGATGTATATAAAACAGCGGAACAGAATCAATATCATAAATAACATCACTGTTACAACATCAACATAATATCCATACTGCAACAGAGTACATAATACATACACTACAACTCCAAATACAACATCATGATAATACAACAGTGAACATATATCCAAAAGTTCTCAAATGAGAGAGATGATAACGAACTCCCAAAAGCTAACACCTGAAATCTCCAATAGCTCCTAAGATATCTCCAAGATAAGAGCTCCAAAATACTGCTACTCCAAAATATAGAAACCTGCTACTAGGCTGCCCGTGTGGAAATAATGGGCACCCAGAGTTTAGGAAAGAAAACAATAAACTCCGGATCAGTCATGGGACTGGTATGAGTAAACGAAAACAGTTGCATTTAAATAAAACAAGATTTATGAAAGAATTTGCGGAATGCTTTTAAAAATGGAACTACCATAAGACCTCCCGCCACACACACAATGCAAACGCAGAATTGGAGGAGATTTCTTCTTATGATAGTTAAATATGCTTGGTACGAGAAAAGAAATTTTTTGATATTGTTACTAGTGCATAGTGAAGAAAACATTTCAAAAATAGAATATTAATCTTAGCCAGCATAGACATTCCGAACTATGCCTACTATAGCTATCATTTAAATAGTGGGGCGCCACCATAAGTAAATGGCAGGTTCTACAACTAAAACCGTACAGGGTTTCGTATTGGGAATTGGATTTCCAACAAATGGTCAGGCCAAGGAACTTTCCATTGCCACATGAGAACGCCTCTGGAAGGACGTCCCCGAGAACCAAACCGGATCTCTGCCAACACAAGGCCGGGTTACCCCTAACTGGGTAACTACTGACACGAGTATGCCATCTCCCGGTCGTAACCAACCTTTAACCGGGGCCCCAGCAACAAATCACAAAATCATATATATATATCTGCGATATCAACATAAGTTAAGTATCTGGGCTCCATACCATGATACCACTTCTATCCAGAAGGAAATGCACATACCCTAAGGGGTGCTACCCCCAATAACCTTGCCGCATCTTTCCTGTTTCGACCATTTCAAGGTGTGAGGTCCGACGAAGTCTCGTCCACAAAAAAACGCTTTATACAAAAGCTGTGCTTTGGGTCAACAAATGATCATAGAAATGATCACCAAGATAGACGATCAAATAAATGATCCTATCACAAATGATCAACACAATGATCATTTCACAGCAACACTCAGCATGTCACATTACCAAATTGGGAATATATTGCTGATAACCTCCAACTACATAACCTCTGAGCTCGTACGTCTCAGAGAAGGGTATTAAGCTAAAAGAATAAATTCTCCGCCACCAACAGAAATATATTTGAATGAAATCGGCTTTATATCTCAATTTGTAATGTCAGACATACAATCCATACAAGTCTGTTCCGGGTTCGAACAGAACCGAAGGCACTTCCAAAGAAGTCCTTGCAATCCGGATATCCACAATCCTGATCGGATTCCCCATCACATATAGAGAACTCTATACCAGAGCAACTCGGTGCAGAGTCAATCGACAGGTCATCATATCGCTCTCGCAAATACCCGGTCTTCAACACCGGTCTTCAATTGCTATCCATAACGTCGAATCACATATTCGAAATGGGTTATATGACACAAAGGTCCTTTCCCGGCTAATTCGAATAGTGAGTGTCAAATTTTAAAACATGTGGATGTCATTCACAAATATTCACAGGTTCGATGTGCGTTTCGGATAACCAACTGAAATCCGATTCCCTGTCGCATCGAAGTTTAAATGCCGTTTTGCGGCAACAAGGGTTTTCACATCAATACAGAACAAATCATAATCACAGTGCAATAACATGGAGATTACATCATACAGAATTACAAACAGAACAGAGATATCAATATAAGTTAACAACAATAATTAATTACTTTCCAATGTGATTTAAATAAATTTACCACTAAATTAATTTAATTTAATGATAAGAATTTGGATAAATAAATTAAAATTTGATTACTCAATTTATTGTTTCAAAATTTACAAATTCTTACTTACAAATTTATTTAAACACTTAATTGTTTATAAATCAATTTAATTACAAGTTTGTAAATCATTCTTAATTTCTTTTCAAAATCATTGATTAGCAATTATTTACCTTAATTATCATTTTAAACTACATTATTGATTTATTAAACAATTTTGTAAAATAATGTATCTGGATTTAATAAATTAACCATATAAATATTTTTTTTTCTTGATTACTTTAAAACGATGATTTATTATTTATAATTACAATTAAATTAAATCTCAATTGACTATATTAATTTATTATTCCTTAATAAATTATCTTAATGTAACTATCAATTTTGAATCAATCAACTTAAATTATCAACTTAACGACTCTTAATTTACAACTTTAATTTTAATTGCTTTTATTTAATTATTATTATTAATTACAAAGTAATTTTAAATCATAAATTATTTAATCATTGTTTAATTTAACTTCACATTCCATTTACAAACGATCATCATTTTATAAACAATGCTTATAAAAATTGTTTAAACTTAAGTTTTCGACAAGCTTCAACTGAATATGCTGTTCCAGGTGGCCAACCCGAGGCTCCCCCGAGTCACGTCCGAGCTCAAATGCTCCTTACTTCGAGTTTCTGCCCCATGCTACCTGTGTAAATAAAAATTTTCAAAATTTGTTTAAGTCCAAATTCATCCCGATACAACCCTGAAGCAACTCGATTCCCCCTTCGAGTTTCTGCCCTATTTCCCCGATCAAAACTTCGAGTCAACTCGAGTGGCCAACGTGAAAACTTCCTGACACCCAAACCATCGCCGTGCATATGCACGGTGACTCGCTGCCGTTCTGGCGAACACCACCCACCTCGGCAAGTCGCAAACCACACCCCTACTCGAAATCAAAGTTTGATTCAAAGCCAAACACTCGAGAACGAAATTCGACATTTCGTTCGACACTGCTACACGAACTCACCAGAACAAAACTGCCTCGCCCCACCACGTCGAGCCTCCGGTGACCATGGATCTTCGACCTCACCTTCAACACATCGCCACGCCCCTATTCCCCCCGGTGCGATCGGCCAGATTGCCACGTTGAGGATGAAAACCCCTCGTGAATAACAGCGAACCAATCCTACCCCAAAACCCTAGAATGGCCTCGTTCGTTTAATTTATGCAATGAAAAAATTATCTGATAATTTCTCAAAATCAATGATGTTCAAGCTTGCTACATATAAATTTTTAGCTTTTATAATTTGATTTATAACCAGAAATTCAAAGAAAACCAATATGTGTTCATGCTCGAACTGCTCTGTATATACCCAACTAGAAATCTTCATTTCTGTTGTAAAAATCATGATTTGTAGTAAGAATTTAAGCTATTAACTTGGATTAGCTTTTTATAATACTTGAATTCATCACATCTTCCTTTGATTTCCTGTAAACAACTTTAGTGATAATATCTTACAGCCTTGGGGTTTAAATCTGTTTTTAATAACCCATATTTGAGTTCCATTATCTTGTTTGATTTTAAAACTGAAGCTTTACTATGATTTAGATGAAAACTACTGGAGTTTGAATGCAAGTCTACCCTGTAACCCATAACAGAGAAGAACAATATACAGAGTAGCCTGTATATCTATATATATTTACCAACTATATTCAAAGATAAACATATACTATGCCATGAAACAAAGAATCATCTTTACAGTTAACTTAAAGCCTTAAAGTTGATGTTACTCACCTATTTGTTTTGAAACAGAAAGCACTTTGGTTTTGGAAGACTGCAGCTTAATTTTTCTGGTTTCTCTTCTCAGCAAATCTTTATCAATTTTTTTGAATAAAAGTGATGTGTTTTTTTTTCTTTTTCTTTTCCAGGTTTGCAGAAATTTGTTGAACGAAATAAAGAGGTAGGTTGATGTGTATATATAACAGATTGTGTACTGAGGCTTATTAAAACAAGTACAGAATAAACCCATGCTGGAAGTAAAAGCATTAAATGCAAGTATGTTGCTTTGTAGAGGCTTGCATTTAATGTAAGCATGTTTTGTGATGCTTCTATCCTGTGTACTTATATATCATAGCATGCTGTCTTGTTTATTTTGCTAAATGTAAGTGTTTGTTTTATTTTATTTTATTTTCTTTTGCTTACATATTTTAGTTTACTGGTTTGTATATTTTCTTGCAAACTTGTTTTAGTTGTTAACTTTTAATAATTATGTGATTTTATTACAATATACATTTTCTTAAATTTTATTTCTATTCAAGATTTAAATTATTAATATTTAATCTATAACTTATATGTTATTTTTAAGGCTTAAACAATTTCTTGTTTTGTTGCATATTTCATTCACCATTTATTTAATTCCATATAACTTTGCAATATTGATTTTTTTTGTCTACAATAGTTTATTTACTTTTGAAATTCTAAAATTTTAAATTCAAAAGTTCAAACAATTTAACAAATTTTATATCCAAAATTTTCGGGATGTTACAAACTCCATCTCCAAGAATCAATCCAGCAATAGCTCGAACTCCCAATAACGATGCACCAAGCTAGGCAAGAATGGTGCGAACCAAGGGCTGAACTAACTCCAGATAATCTACTAAACCTGACTATCTGAAAAACCCAACTCTAGACTGCTCGTGTAGAAAATAATGAGCACCCAGAGTTTAGGAAAGAAACAATAAACTCCGGATCAGTCGTGGGACTGGTGTGAGCAACAAAAACAGTTTATCTTTTAAAACATTCAACAAAAGATTTTCAAAGTCAATTCGCAATGCTTTTTAAAAATGAGACTACCATAAGTCCTCCCGCACACAGACAATGCAAACGCAGAATCGGAGGAGATTTCTCCTTATGATAGTCAAAGATGCTTGATACGCATTAAAAGAAACATTTGATATTATTACTAGTGCATAGTGTAGGAAAAATTCATTTCGAAAGTAGAATATAAATCTTAGCCAACATACTACCATTATCGTATGCCTACTATAGCTACCATCTAAACAGTGGTGACCACCATAAGTAAATGGCAGGTTCTACAACTAAAACCGTACAGGGTTTCGTATTGGGAATTGGATTTCCAACAAATGGTCAGGCCAAGGAACTTTCCATTGCCACATGAGAACGCCTCTGGAAGGACGTCCCCGAGAACCAAATCGGATCTCTGCCAACACAAGGCCGGGTTACCCCTAACCGAGTAACAACTGACCGAGTATGCCATCCCCCGGTCCTTTGGGACCTTTAACCGAGCGCTCGTAATCAATTCACACAATCATAAAGTGTTTTCAACATGAGTAAGTATCTGGGCTCCATACCATGATACCACCCTTTTCCAGAAGGAAATGCACATACCCTAAAGGGCGCTACCCCTCATAACCTTGCCGCATATTTCCTGTTTTGACCATTTCCGGGGTGTGAGGCTCGACGAAGTCACGTCCACAAAAACATACTTTATACAAAAGCCATGCTTTGGGTCAACAAATGATCATAGAAATGATCACCAAGATAGACGATCAAATAAATGATCCTATCACAAATAATCAACACAATGATCATTTCACAGCAACACTCAGCATGTCACATTACCAAATTGGGAATATATCGTTGATAACCATCAACTATATAACCTCTGAGCTCGTACGTCTCAGAGAAGGGTGTTAAGCTAAGAGAATAAATTCTCCGCCACCAACAGAAATATATTTGAAAGATATCGGCTTTATATCTCAATTTGTAATGTCAGACATACTATCCATACAAGTCTGTTCTGGGTTCGAACAGAATCGAAGGTACTTCCAAAGAAGTCCTTGCAATCCGGATATTCACAATCCCGATCGGATTTCCCATCACTTAGGGAGTTTCTATACCGGCGCGACTCGGTGTAGAAACAATCGATAGGTCATCCTATCGCTTTCGCAAATACCCGGTCTTCAACACCGGTCTTCAAATGCTATCCACAACGTCGAATCACATATTCGAAATGGGTTATATGACACAAAGGTCCTTTCCCGGCTAAACCGAATAGTGAGCAAAAACATTTAAAACATATGGATATGGGACTTCAATTAAGTCACAACTTAATAATTCAAAACATTCTTTTCAATTGGTTTAAACCGATTACCATTTCAAATCTCTTAAACAAAAAGATTCATTTTCACAACCTTTAACGGTTTAAACAATTTTCACATTTTAATCTTTTAAACAAAAGATTCATTCACAGATTTTCCAAATCAATTTTCATTTCAATTTGATTAACTCGTTAAATCTTTAAATCAAAGATTTAACTTATAGCCTTCAAAACAATTTCATTTCACTTTGATTTAAACAAATCATCAATTTAAATCTGTTAAAAATAAACAGATTTAATTCATAGCTTTCAAAAAGAATTCATTCATAACTTAGGAAAATCATTTCTCTATTCAATCTTGAAATTCCCCTAATTAACTGGAATCTCAATTCTTATCTAAAAGTGTTTATCATTTGAAAACAACAGTTTTCATTTTGGAAATCTGATTCATTTATACGAGTTGAAATCCTTGGGTTAAATTCAAATTCCCAAAACCATACCTTTAAAATGGTTTAAATTCATACAACATGTTTATAATATATTTAACCAAAATTTCCAATCATCGAATTCAATTCCAAATATCGAATTCAAATTCAAATTGAATTATTTAAATTGGAGATTTTACCGAGTTATTCAAAATAGCTTTTATCTGTGAAAACCTTTTCCAAAAGCTTTACCGTTTAACCCAAATCCATTTTCAAAATCAATTTGAAATTAAAACTTTAATTTCAAAAACATTAAATTTAAATTATCTGTGACTTAACCGATTTCCTCGTGAAATCCATATTGGTGTGTGTATAAGTGTGGTCAAGGGGTTTAACACAATAGTGCAACATCATTCAATCATTACAGATCAAACACAGAAATATAGTTGATAAGTGATATAACTATAAACTTATCGCCCATTCACAGATTCACAGATAATATATAGATGTATCATCAATAAATGAATAAATTATATACAGCTCAATCCACGGAATAAAATATCACAGATCAAATAGGACAATCAATTCAAGGCATTTCATACAATATAATCATTCATAAGTAAGGTCAACGCTTCAAAAATCATTGGAAAGTAGGATTAATTAATCGTTTTATCCTGATTAATTCAATTTATTTCCAATTAAATTAATTACTTATGAATTAATTATCTAATCCTGATTTATTAATTACAAATCAATTGATATAGATTAATTTATCAATCACCTTTATAAATTCGTCTTAATAAATTAATTAGATTAATCTTTTAAACCAATTACATAATTAATTAACCAATTAATTAATTGTTTTAAGAAACTAGACCTTAATTAATAAGGTTAAACTTACAATTACTAATTTAATTGATACAAAACATTAATTATCCATTCCTATTATCTTAATAATTAATGTATTACGAATCATTCACTCTTTATTAATTTAAGGTGAACTCATTCTTAGTAGTGATTTAAATATCATTTACAAATATGTTGAAACCTTTTTATTTCAACTTGCCTTTCTAAATTTCATTTTAAACTCAAGATCTAAAATGAACCCTCGTTTATCTTTAGTAAAGTTTAAAACTAATTTAAAAATCCTTTAAATTACTTGTTGAAGTAATATTTTAGTATAAAGAAATTTTAAAAGAGTTTAAATCAAATTTATTTATTAAATTCACATATTAAAGGAACTTTAACATTTAAACTTATATATACCTTCAAATTTATAAAACTAAATTTAATTCCAAATTTAAATTAAATTATTCAAATTTCAAAACTAACTCAAATTCATTATTGAAATTTATTTAATAACTTGGTTTAACTTGTAAAAAAAAAAACTGTTAAAACTTGCTACAGGTTTTAAAACCTGAACAATTCTACCATAGCTCCTCCCCTCGTCTACTTCGAGCAAACGCGAGTTTCCCCCCGAGACCTTCCTCGTGTAAAATCTCAAAACCCCCGAGTTCTTGCCCTCTACTCTTTCTTCTTCTTCTACTAATCCTCTTCTTCTTCTTTTCAATTTTATAAAATTTAAAAACTGCAGTGATAAAAACACTCATGCGCATCGGGTTCGACACGGTTCGTTTCCCAAAAATACTCGAGCAACATCACGCGACAGCCACGATAACATCCCAGGCCATCTAAACACCACTGTGCTGTGCACATGCACGGCCAAACGCGAGGGCTCCGATCATCACCATGATCTTCGTCAAGTCGACTATCTTCCACGTAACTCATCACGATCATCAGATCGTGTTCAAAATATCGAAATCAAATTCGAGGCCATCATTCCAAAACCTGGAACAACGTAAAAACTGGGAACACCCTCACCTGTCAACGCTTCGTTCTCCTCATCACGACCACCGGAGACTCTGCAACTTCGACCAACCCTTCGTCAACGACCAAGCTACCCTCACCCAAGACCCTATTTCACTCGATCAACCAGAGAAACCGTGGTGATCGAATTATCAAACCTAGTCAAAACTAGGGTTACAAATCAAAAATCGAATATCGCTACTGCCACAATGATCTAATCAGCTTCCTACCAATTTTCCCTAAGTCTCTGATCATCGTACTATCATCACTGAAGAATACAACATCCCAAACCACTAAGATCACCAGAGATTACCCAATTCCTTATTTTTGTTCAACCCAGAGCTGCACGCTTGTTTCAAAACTAAAAATTATAATTTTAGTTTTAAAAATCATGTTTAAGTAAATAGATTCAATTTATATGCCTGGTTTCTTAAATTAATAAATTTGTTTTTAAACTTATTTAAAGTTGTATTCATCTTTCTTGATTGCCAGAGACAATTACATGTTGTTTCAACTTTAATAAATTTTTAACACCTAGCTTAAAAACAAACAAACAACATTTGTTTACATCCTAAGTTCAAGTAGTTACTAGATCAAGTGATGAAGGTTTGTTTGCTCATCTGTCTAAAAAAAACAACAGGAACGGAGTTTCAAAAGTTACAGGCATACACAGATTTTGACAATCACATATATACACATTTTCTAGATCTACATAAGCAACTAATTCAGGGACCTAAGATTTTTTTTATTTATTAAAAGTTACTCACTTGATTTCCAGGAAATGAACAGAGACTTAAATTTGAACAGGCTCTTGAATTTGAAATCTGAAATACTTTGCTTTTAAGTTGATCTGTAGCTTCAAGATTTGGACTTGAACTTCCAGGCTTGTTGTTGAGAAATAGATCTTACTTTCTGAGATGATTCTTGGTATGGATATATAGACAGAGGTGTACAGGTGATGTATATTGTTGTTTGTACAACCAGAGTAAGGCTGAAAATGCTTGCATTAATTGCTTTAGTCCTTCTGTTTCATATTATATTTTATTTTCTTTTCTAGCCTACTCTTGAATATTATTGTTGTCTTGTTTATTATTTGTTTCTCGGCCTATATGCCTATTCATATTTGCTTGTATAATCACATATTGGTCCGGTTCCTTGTTTATTTTGTATGTACTTACTTTATTTATATTTGTTTTATAAGCTTGTACAGTTTGTTTATGTTTTACAAACTCTATAGGCTGCATATGATAATGTTAGGGTGGCTGCAGCTTTGTCTTGACAAAATGCTTTGTACTTATATTTTTATTTGTTACTTTGTTTTAAATTATGTATGTAGTTAGTTTGTGGGTATTTTGCTTTGTTTATGTTCTTGCCTACTTTTCTTTAGCTCGGCTGATATGTCTTTGTTTGTTATTGCTTGCCTTACTTACCTGGCATTTTGTTTAAGCTTTTTGAGATGAGATTTACTTTAGATTTCCTTAGCTTTTCATCTCAAAATTTTACAGGCAACTTATAATATTTATTTGCCTAGCATACTTTATTTTGTTTACTGAAATGAAGCTATCATCTCTGCTGATATGTTGTATATACTTAGAGATGCTTTATTTGTACTTTCTTTACAAGCTTTTGCTTTGGTTTTGTTTTAAGTGTACATATTTAGGTTATTCTATTATGTATGTACAGTTTATATATGTGTTTGTTTGAGTTGAGATGAAAGCTTTAATTGTTTATGTACTTTATGTTTTATTCTTATCTCTTTTACTTATTCTTTTTACTTCTATTTTTAGTTTAAATATTTATCATAAATTTTACTTTAAAAAATTATTGTTTTACATTTCTCATTATACACATATATTTTATATAACTCAAATTATCATCATTTATATATTTTTAAATCAATTTATTTATTTATTTATTTTTATACTTGTGTCCAAAGTATATTATTTATTTTTCAAAATCATTTATTTAAGAATTTATTTAAAATCCAATATATACATATATATTCACATATATACAAATTTTCAAATCCATATGACTCTACATATTTTCTATTTGAATCGAGGAAACTCGCTTCCATTTATAATTAATTCAACAAATTTTTATTCAAAAATTCATTTAATTATTAATTTAAATTTAAAAATTATATAAATTATCAATTTAAATTTATATAAAATTCGGGGTCGTTACAGTTTAAAAGCAAGATCTAATTCAAGCTTAAAACAGATCCAACCAGAAGTTTTCAAAAATCAGTCATCTCAACAACTTCTAATTCCAGTCTAAAGATCATCATCAATTTAAATTTTCCAGTTGCAAAGTATAACACCACAATTCTTGTCTCTGCACATCATAACCTGGTGAGTAAACTTTAATAAAAAAGGGCTTAAGTAAAATTTAATTTGTTTTTTCTTAATTATATGGTGCTTGCATGTGAATATATATATATATATATATATATATATATATGTATATGTAAATCTCTTTGTATATGAATGTGAGATCTATGCATGCTAGTTGAGTTTCTGATACTCTCTATTTCTAGATTACAAAGTGAAAAACAAAGAAAAAAAATCCAATAACTTTTTATCTATGTATTATTAGGCTTTAAATTCTAAACAAAATATGTTTGTGAAAATGTAATTTAGGATTTAAAAATGAGTTTAAGTATTTTACGTTCGAAATTTCTTCTGGAATTCAGTAAAGCCAGTGAGATCTTTTAAATTGAAAAAAATCAAACGTTTTATTTTGTAAATTCAAGCATGCAACTTGAATTGCCACTGAAAAACTCGATTTTTAAAACGAAAATCGCGAATTTTCGTTTAGATTTTAGGTCGCATTTCTATGATGATCAGAAAAGAAAGTTTGATCAAATTACGACGACTGAGGTGATTCTGGTGGTCGGGGTTTTGGCTGGAGCTAGCTTGGTGATCGTGGAAGTTGGAAAAAATGGTGGATGTGGTGTTTGATCGCCGTGGCGTCGGCGATAGGCCAATAGAGTTTAAAACCCTAGTTCTGTCAGGTTTGAGGAAATCGATCACCGTGGCTTCTATGGTGCATCGAACTGCACATGGTTTGGGGAAGAGATGGCGTGGAGTCTAGCGAAGTAATTGGCGATGTTTCGGTGGCTACGGTGATAGGCGATGTGAAAGTTTACTATGCTATGGATCGTGCAATATGGATAAACAATAATGTAGATAATAATGTAGGTAACAATAGAATTAAAAATGCGGAAAAATAAAAGCAGTAAGGAAATAACACTGGATATTTTTATACTGGTTCGGAGCGCCGTCCTACGTCCAGTCGCAGACTCCTTCTGGAATTACACTACAAACAATATCCCTCACTTAACCCGGAGGAACAAGTCTATACAACACCTGAACAGCAGAACAAGATTTCTGCCTCAACAGCTAAAGAGGTCTTTCTGCCTGAACAACCGAACAGGACGTCTACTATATACAGGAACCTTTGTTGACTAGTATGTTCTTGATAATACAGATATGTCTTGAAGTACACCCTTCCTATATTCAAATCCTCAAGAGTATTTTGTGTGTGTATTGATTGAAAGGAAGTAATTCACTTAGAATCAAAGAATATATGTATTAACTCAAAGATTCAAGCGATATAAAGTTTGTGAATGCTTTGAATTGCAAAGGATATAGAGCAAGAATAGATTAAGAGAGAAAAGTACAAATTCGGTGATTGTAAAAAGAATCAAAGCGTGTTTATATAGAGGATATAGGGATGCAATTATTCGTGAACGATCTCAATCAAAAGTTGCATCTATTCCTATTGAAGTTGGATTGAAACCCCTTCATGAAAGAAAGTGTCTTTTCAGTAAAATAGCTTATTTGTCGTTCAGTCAACTGACTCAGAATTGCTAGTCGACTGAAATTCAAAAACGTGCATTTCATGGAAATTTTATGTGCATAGATCATTAAAAACTCAATATTTCGAAGTGAAATCTTTTTGTGTGCGAGTGTGTCTTCTTGAGGGATGATTTTAACAGTATTTTTAACAGAACTAAGACTAAAAAAAAATGCATATTACATTTTGAATTGAAGTCTTGGATTTGTTTGAATTTCTATTCTCTTTTTGTCGCTACGTTCCATTATCTTGTTGATGTTCTTCGTCATGAATCAAAATTATGATTCAACATTCTCCCCTTTTTTGATTGATGATAACATATATAATTGACGATATATAATATGAGTTATAAAGAATTTATTTCCTTTATTTTTCTCCCCTGAATGTTATGCTCTGCAAAAACTATTAAAAAGTACAATAATATCTCCCCCTTTGTCATCGACAAAAAGGAATACTTAGAAATAGCCAAATTACTGCAGATCATATAGTCACATAAACATTTTACACAAACAATAGTTCACAAAAGATTACAAAGTTCATAGCCATAAGAGTTAAAACAAACACCAAAGTACCTAACCATAAGCCATAAGACAACTTACTCTTCGTCGGAATCAAAAGTATCTTCCTCCTCCAGTTGAATTAGTTTCTTCCCTTTAGCGATGTCATGAGATGTTCTGCCAATGCCACTTGTGCTGGAGCTTGTGGCTTCGAAAGTCGACCAAGAGAATTGTGGAGCCGGTCTTTTTCCAAGATCCAAATGCAAAGATCCGGTAGTGGATGATGCACAAGAAATAGCCTCCCATAAAGTTGTGAAGAAACCTTTGATCTTGTTAAGCTTTTTATCTATTTTATTCAAACGAGAGTCAAGAATAAGTTGATTTTGTGCAAATAAATCAATAGCTTCTCGCGAAGATTGACCAACAGCTGGACGACGGATAACCTCTTCTTCGGATTGATGAGTTTGAGAAGAGGATTGTTCGATAATGTGAATGCCTTGTCGCCTTTGTTGTTGAGTTGTTTGCCAATCGTGAAAAGTGATAAAAGGTTCCGGTCGATCAGGGAGTTTCATTAGTCTTATGGTACGAATGTTATATAACCCGACTTTGGAGAATTCAGAATCCAGAGATCTTATACCAAAATCATTTAATAGTTGCATTATATATTCACCAAAATAAATCACATTTGTTCTACCTCGGTTAAAACCGAGAAATTCGTCTAGAAGAAGCTGAGTCCAATTAACACGAAAATTTACCCATATGGCATATAGAGCATAAAAATTTTCAGGATATACTAATTCATATGATCCTGTTCGGGGGGTTATGCTTTTAAGAAGAAACTTGTGCATTAATCTAGCTTTGGGTCGGAGTGACATAGATTTAACTTCAACTGCGTTATCTTCGAGGAATAAGTGACTTATATTATCCTGAAGTTTCATATCGCAATTTACATCACAAAGATTAATTCCCCAATCTCTAGTTTGAAGCAAATGGTACATTCGTTCTAGAGAAAGAAAAACAGAGATTCCACATACCGAAGTCCAAATGCAGTTTTCTCTATTTCTCGGTGCTGGCTCTTGAAGATTCAAGTTCGCATAAAATAGTTTAACCATTGTGTGGTTGATTTTTAGATTATTCTTCTTGCAGTCAAGAAAAGTGCCCAAACCACTTCTTTCGGAAAGCTCTCGTATGCCATATGCGTTAAAATCAGGGTAATGAACAAAAGAGCCTTCAAAAATACGTGAATCTTGCATATTTATCCACCGTTGAATTTCTTTGTCATGTACCAACCAAGAAGCAATCTGAGAATCTATAGGAGTATAGGAAGAAGAAGAACCTTTTTGACACATTTTATTTGTCTTGGAGCCATGGAAATTAAAAGAGAAAGCTAAAAAAAATTGGAATTTGGTAATGGAGAAGAGATGAAATTCGAAATTAGGCCCGGAGGAAAGAAGAAGAAAGGTTAAAAAAGTGAGAGGGTGGGGTAAAAAAGTAGGTAAGTGTAGTTAATATGCAGAATTTCACGTGCAGTCGACTGAAATTCCTGAGTTTGTCGACTGAAAATAGGCCCCGAGAGTTTTTAACATGAATTCAGTCGATTAAGCTGAAGCAGAGAATTTTACTATGAAATTCAGTTGATTAAATCAGTTTTTCTAGTTGACTGAGCTGAACCCGAGAGTTTTTGATATAAATTTAGTCGACTGGCAGTTTGTCTAATCAGTCGAGCTGAAATAGAAAATTTTTGACATGAATTTTGTCGACTTAGTCAAGTTTTTTTTTGGTCGACTAAGATGGTTATAAACTGAGATTAGTGACTATATATATAGAGTACATAGAATAATTTATTTAAAACATAATATTGATGAAATACAGACAATGATGATATAGACATAACATATTTATACAAAAATATTAGTAAAGGTGAATGTCTTCGAACTCTTTGGTTTTGAAAGAGATAAATATATTATTTAGAAGATGGACTTGGAGTAGATTTATCACTTTTCTTAGATGGCGTCTCATTGTGAATTGGTGACCATCCTTGTCCACATTCCCATGAGTTCGGTGAGATGGGTGGTCGTTGTGGGCTAGGAGCCCAAGGATTTTGAACCCGAACCGGTCCTTGAACATTAGACGAGGAGGAGCCACAAATTTTTAGAGCTACTTGCTCTAGAAAAGATAGCCGTCTAGAGTTCATCTTTTGTTCATACCACATTTCTTTTTGAAGATCCAGAGATTGTTGTTGATAGTGATGAATTTCATCTACTTTTTGTTTGGTGGAGGGTGATCTAAAAAGTAATGAACACCTTGATTTCTTTGAAGGAGGCATATAACCGGTATGATTTTGATCTCTGATAATGGGAACTTGTTCATGGACGGGTGTTGGAGTATGAAGTGAAGGTGAATTAGGAGAATCTGAAGTGATAGAAATATATGAAATTCTAGAGTCCGAGCTGTTAGAGTTCGAGAAGTTGGAAGACATAGTTTGAGAGAGAGAAAATCAGTTTGAATGGAAGAGATGAATATAGAGAATTTAATATGAAAAGAACGAAGACAGATTGGTGAATATATAGGCATGGAGAAAACTAAATAATGAGTGGTCAAAAAGAATCAAGGAGATTTCACCGTAACTAAAAATAGAAAAAAAATTAGTGGACAAAAAGTTAGATTAAATGACAAGCTAAGAAAATTTTATAATAAAATTTTATAAACTGTATTAAATTTTAAGGAAGGTGAATATAGACTTATTATCATAAGAAAATCATAAATCTTTAGATGATATAATCCCTAGTTCTCGTCTTAATTTTATAAACACGATTTGTATTAAAGGTTTTATGAATATATCGGCCAACTGAATTTCAGAGGATACAAACTCAAGATTTATTAATTCATTTCAATACAACCACGAAGGAAATGATGACGAATGTCAATATGTTTTGTTCGTGAATGATTTACTGGATTTTTAGATAAGTTACTAGCACTTGAGTTATCACAATAAATTGTTGATTTATTTAGATTAAAACCAAAATCTTGAAGTGTTTGTTGCATATATATGACTTGAGCACATGCAAAACTGCAGTTATATATTCCGCTTCACAAGTTGAAAGTGAGACGCAATTTTGTTTCTTACTAAACCAAGATACAAGGGATCGTCCAATGAAGTGATAAGTTCCACTTGTACTTTTTCTATCCGTCCGACTTCCTCCAAAATCAGCATCACTATATGATACTAATTCGAAAGGACATTCTTTCGGATAGAATAGTCCAAAATCTTTGGTTCTACCAAGATGTCGTAATATACGTTTCACTGCTCGCATATGTGACTCTTTGGGATCTGCTTGAAATCGTGCACATAAGCAAACACTCATCATTATGTCAGGTCTGCTAGCTGTTAAATATAGTAACAATCCAATCATACTTTGATATAATTTTTGGTCAACACTTTTACCATTTTCATCTTTGTCAAGATGTATAGATGTACTCATAGGAGTAGGATTGGTAGAAGTATTTTCCATGCCAAAGCGTGTGATTAAATTGTTACAATATTTTTCTTGATTTATAAAAATACCATTTTCAATTTGTTTAATTTGTAAACCAGGAAAATAATTTAGGTCACCCATATGTGACATTTCAAATTCTGTAGCCATTATTTTTGAAAATTCCTGACATAGTTTTTCATTTGTGGAACCGAAAATAATATCATCAACATAAATTTGAACAATTAAGATATCTTGTTTATTTCTTTTAATAAAAAGAGTTTGATCAATCTTTCCAATTTCAAATCCAGAATCTATTAGATATTTTTTGAGACGACCATACCAAGCACGTGGTGCTTGTTTAAGACCGTATAAAGCTTTCTTTAATTTGTAAACATGATCTAGAAATTGTTCATGAATAAATAAAGGCGGTTGTTCAACATAAACATTTTCTTTTATAAAACCATTTAAAAAGGCACTTTTAACATCCATTTGATATAATTTAAAATTATGAAAACTTGCATAGGCCAATATAATTCGTATGCTTCTAGTCTAGCGACTGGAGCAAACGTTTCTTCGTAGTCAATTCCTTCTTCCTGATTATATCCTTGTGCTACTAGTCTAGCTTTATTTATAGTTATATTTCCATGTTCATCTACTTTATTTTTAAAAACCCATTTTGTACCAATGACTGATTGGTCACTAGGCCTTGGAACTAAATCCCAAATATCATTTCTTTCGAATTGATTTAGCTCTTCTTGCATAGCGATAATCCAATAATCATCAGATGAAGCTTCCTTTATACTTTTAGGTTCTATGTTAGAAAGAAAAGCTACATGGCCCATTTGATTTAATTGATTTCTAGTTCTTAAATTTGAATTAATTTCTCCTATGACATTTTCAACCGGGTGATTTCTTCATATCCTAGGAGGAGATCTTAATTCACTATTATAATTATTGACAGAGTTTACATTATTTTGAAAAATTGTAGATTCTGTATTTGTGATATTTTCTTCATCATCTTTAATATTTGAAATTTGTTTAAAATTTTCATCGAATGATACATGAAGTGTTTCTTCGATGATATTTGTTCTTCTATTGAAGATTCGATAAGATTTGCTTCGTTTCGAATATCCTACAAAGATTCCTTCATCGGATTTTGGATCGAATTTGCCAAGCTGATCTTTTGTATGTAAAATAAAACATTTTGAACCAGAAATTTTAAAGTATGAAATATTTGGTTTTCTTTCATTAAATAATTCATAAGGAGTATTCTTAGTTAGTGGTCGAATAGAAACACGATTCCAGACATAACAGGCGGTAGCAACAGCTTCTGTCCAGAAGTGTTTTGGCAACGTGCTTCCATTTAATAAAGTCCTTGCACATTCTTGTAGGGTTCTATTTTTCCATTCTACTACTCCATTTTGTTGAGGAGTTCTTGGGAACGAAAAATTGTGGTTTATTCCTTTCTTTTGACAAAAATGTTCAAATGCTTCATTTTCAAACTCACCTCCATGACCACTCTTAATATTTTTAATTTTTATACCTTTAAAATTATGAATTCTTTTAACAAAAGATTTAAAATGATCAAAAGTATCACTTTTGTTTTTCATAAAGATTGTCCATGTATATCTTGAAAAATCATCAACAATTACAAACATGTATTTACTATGATTTACTTGTGTTGGTCCAAATAAATCCATGCGTAGTAATTCAAGTGGTTGCATTGTTGAAATTACCTTTTTAGATTTAAAAGATAACTTAGTTAATTTTCCTAATTGACATGCATCACAAATATGGTCTAGTTTAAAATTCATTTTTGGTAATCATTTTACTAAATCATTTTTAGATAATTTTGAAATAGCTCTAAAATTAATATGGCAAAACCTTTTGTGCCATAACCAAGGATTATTTTCTTTGGCTAATAAGCACATATTTGAATTATAATTTATATTCATATTTAAAACATAGATATTTTTGTCTCTAAAACCTTCAAAAATAAGATTATTATTTTGATCAAAGATATCACACTTATTTTCAAAAAAATTGATTTTGAATCCTTCATCATACAATTGGCTGATATTAAGTAAGTTGTGTTTCAAATTTTTAACTAATGAAACATTGGAAATAAGAGGTAGATTGGATGTACCGACATTGCTGACGTCACATTTTCCTATAATATATCTTTTTGAATTGTGTACAAAAGTGACTGAGCCTTCATTTGAGTAAGTAATGTTTGATAGCATATTTTTGTCACCGGTCATATGTTACGAGCAACCGCTGTTGAGTATCCATTTTCCTCCTTTTTTAAGTGGGACCTGCAAGAAAATTAAGAATATCATTGATACCCACTTTTTAATAGTGTCATAAGAGTTAGACCATGGGAAACCAAACCCAAGAAGGTTTAGTATCCTTTTTGAAAATATAATTTTTATTTTTATGCACAGATTCAAAAAATGAATTTAAATATTTCTTTCTAATTAAACTATTGTTTGTTTTAGGAATCCATATTTTTGTAGTCCAAGGTTTATAATCATTTCTCCATTTGTGTTTATTTTTAGGTGGAGCTTTTGATTTCTTGACATAACCTAAACCATTTTTGTTTGAAGTAGGTTGAGAATTTTTAATAATATTGGATAAATTTTCTCTTCCTTTATTAAAATTTGAAATGTTTCTAGTAATGTCATCTAGCTTTGTTTTGAGACTAGTGTTATTTAACTCAACAATTTTGATTTTTTTTAGTTCATGATTTTCAGAAACCAGAAATCGTTCTTTTCTTTTTGAGTTTCTATTTCTTGACTTAAAAGAACGATTTGAGAATTGTTAGAAGATGAATCTTGAATTTTTTCAAGTTCTTCTTCTAATATTTTCTTCTCGTCCTTAAGCATAACTCTTTCGAATTCTGCTCTTTTCTGTTTTCCAAAGCTTCTTTATATTTCCTTTTGAGACTTTTCAAAGTATCTAGTAGTTCTGAATTAATTTCTATCATATCAACAAAAGTTAAATTACTAACCTCATTATCTTTAGCCATGAAGCATACATTTGCTTGTTCATTATCACTGTCACTTTCGCTTTCAGAAGATGAAGAATCTGAGTCGTCCCATGTTATTGAAAAAGCTTTTCTCTTCAACTTGTCCTTCTTGTTCTTATTGTTGTATACTTTCTTTTGTTCTGGACAGTCTTTTTGCATATGTTCCGTTTTATGGCAGTTGAAACATTCTATTACCGAGGTTGATGGTTTGTTGTTGAAACTTCATTTTCCATTATTCTTGTTCTTTTTCCTAAATTTCAAAAACTTTTTAAAGTTTTTGGCAATGAATGCTAGGTCTTCTTCATCTGAATCTGAGTCTTCTTCTTCAGCATGAAAAGCTATATTCTTCTTGTCTTGTGCTTATACTCTTTTAGCCTGTAAGTTTACTTCATACGACATTAGATTTCCTATTAACTCTTCTGGTTTCATGGTAGAAATATCATTAACTTCCTCAATGGCTCAGACTTTTCTTTCTCATTCATCCGTTAAGGGGTTAACGATTTTTGAAATAATATCAAAGTCGGAATATATTTCTCCTAGTCCTAATAAAGAATGATGAATATCTTGAAATTTGGAGTACATATCATTTATGGATTCATCTTGCTTCTTTCTAAAATTTTGAAATTGATTCTTAAGCATAGATATTTTACTTTGTTTAACCTTGTTAGTACCTTCGTGAGTGATTTTTAATGTTCTCCATATTTCATAGGCAGTGTTGCTCATACTAACATGATTAAATTCATTTTTATCTAAAGCACAAAATAACATGTTCATAGCTTTGGCATTTGAAGAAGCATCTTGTCTTTGTGTGTTTGACCATGTTGAATATTCAGTTGTGGGTAAGTGATATTCTGATTGTGTAATGTTCCATGAATCAAAACTATTTGTTTGCATATCTATATATATACACACACACACACATATGCATTCGTGTAGCCCAATAGTTATAATTCATGCCATTAAACAGTGGAGGTCGTGTAGGGGATTGACCTTCAATAAAACTGGTGTTAGTGTTACTATCCATATTACTGAGATATCAAATAACAATGTGATGGTTATAGGATGACCTTGCTCTGATACTAAATGAAAGTTTACGATGCTACGGATCGTGCAATATGGATAAACAATAATGTAGATAGTAATGTAGGTAACAATATAATTAATAATGCGGAAAAATAAAAGCAGTAAGAAAATAACACCGGATATTTTTATACTGGTTCGAAGCACCGTCCTACGTCCAGTCCCAGACTCCTTCTGGAATTACACTACAAACAATATCCCTCACTTAACCCGGAGGAACAAGTCTATACAACACCAGAACAGCAGAACAGGATTTTTGCCTCAACAGCTGAAGAGGTCTTTCTGCCTGAACAACCGAATAGGACTTCTACTATATACAGGAACCTTTGTTAACTAGTACATTCTTGATAATACAGATATGTCTTGAAGTACACCTTTCCTATAATCAAATCCTCAAGTGTGTTTTGTGTGTGTGTATTGATTAAAAGGAAGTAAATCACTTAGAATCAAAGAATATATGTATTAACTCAAAGATTCAAGTGATATAAAGTTTGTGAATGCTTTGAATTTCAAAGGATATAGAGCAAGAATAGATTAAGAGAGAAAAGTAAAAATTCGATGATTGTGTAAAGAATCAAAGCATGTTTATATAGAGGATATAGGGATGTAATTGTTCGTAAACGATCTCAATCAAAAGTTGCATCTACTCCTATTGAAATTAGATTGAAACCACTTCACGAAAGAAAGTGTCTTTTCAGGAAAATAGCCGTTATTTTCCGTTCAGTCAACTGACTCAGAATTGCCAGTCGACTGAAATTCAAAAACATGCATTTCGTGGCAATTTTATGTGCACTAACGCAGGTCAGTCGTCTGAGTCAGTCGACTGACTTATGCTATGTTGCACAGGTCATTAAAAACTCAATATTTCGAAGTGAAATCTTTTTGCGTGTGAGTGTGTCTTCTTAAGGGATGATTTTAACAGTATTTTTAACAGAACTAAGACCCAAAAATAATAATATACATACCATATTCTGAATTGAAGTCTTGGCTTTTTGTGAATTTCTATTCTCTTTTTGTCCTATGTTCCATCATCTTGTTGATGTTCTTCGTCATGAATCAAAATTATGATTCAACATGATGGTGGTTTGAGGAGATTTTATGGTAGTGGCGAGTTTCCAGTTTTCAACTAGAAGGCTCGAATCTGTTTTAGGCTTCGCGACGTTAGTTTAAGGATTAGAATCGTTCAGATGGTTGAACGTGGATATGTGCGAGGTGTCGCCGGAGGTAGCGACGCCATTGATGGTCTGTGCACGTGCACAGCAGCTGTTTCGAGTCAGGAGGTTGGGTTCGTGAGACTCGAGGAGATGCTCGAGTAGGAAGAGGGTTGCGTCGGGTTGGAACCCAAGTTCATGAGTTTGCCTTTTCGGTTTTGTTTAAGCTTAAACTATACTTAACTAAAAAATAAAAGAAAAGGGAAGATGAAGAAGAACTTGAGTTGACACTCGAGTCGTAATGGGTTAAACCCGAAGTAAGGTTAGAAAATGTTTTAAAAAGATTTTGAAAGCTAGTTTTAGAATTTAAATTAAAATTTGGTTTGAACTATTATATAAAAAATATTTTAAACTATTTTGATTAAAAGTTTTATGCTTTGTTAAATTAAATATGGGAAATGTTAAGTATTTTTTAAAAAAACTTAATTTTTAAAGTAACTAAGTATAAATTGAGATGAAATATTTTTTTAAAATGTATTAATTAAAGATAAGTAATTAATGCAAATGTTTTATCTTGGAAGTTAATTAAGGATTAATGATTAAAGATTAATTTAACGAAGTAATTAAAGTTTTATAAATTAATTTAATCAATCAATAATTTAGGACTAATTAATTTATAAAGTTTTAGTTAATTAATTAAGAATTAATTAATTGTTAATTTAGAATTAATTTAACTAAGTAAATAAGATTAATTAATTTATAATTAGAAGCTAATTAATTAAATAATTAAAGATTAATTAATCAGCGATTAGTAATTAATTAACTAAGTGATTAATGATTAATTAATTAATAATTAAGAATAAATTAATCAAGAAATTAAAGTTAATTAATTAAGTAATTAAGATTAATTAATTTATAATTTGAAATTAATTAATTAAGTAATCAAGGATTAAATAATTGTTAATTAAGGATTAATTAATTGGTAATTAAGGATTGATTAACCAATAATTAAGGATTAATTAATTTATAATTAAGTTTTATTATAATTAATGTTATTGATTAATTGTTAAAGTATAATTAATTAATTAATTAATTAATTAAAGATTAATTAACTGATTATGAGGTAATTAAGAAGTGATTAATCAATTAAATGGTTGTAATTAATTAATGATTAATTAAGCAAGGTTAAATAATTAATTATTAAATAATTTATTTTGAATTAATTGAACTAATTATAATATGGATTAAAGATGCTTGCTTATGGATGATTATAGAATGTATGGATTTGGTTGATATCTATTGGATGATAATCTGTAATATTCTGTGATGAGATATTAAATATATCTGTGATAGATGTATGTCATTATCTATGAGTAATACTGTGTGAATTCAATATTTTGAATTGAATTAAATTGTTTAACTTTAAACAATTTGACCATTAAGATGGCTTTTGGATTTCGATGAGACTGGGATCGGATATCAAGTTTGATTATCCGAAAACCACATCGATCCAAGTTAAACGTTAGGTCGTGACATCTCAAAGTGAAGATCGAGATAGAGTTTCAGAGTGCAAGGGTTATTGTCGTTAACTCTGAGGGTGACTCCAAAATGATTGTAACGAGACAATGCCTTTAGTTTCGTTCGAACCTAGAACGAACTTGTATGGATTGAATGCTTTCATAACATTGTCAGGTGGATGACGAGCATTCTAAGATAGATGTGTTTTATAAAGGTAATCGTAGCCTCAAGCCTCATCAACATGGAATGGCTAAAACAGGGGAGGTGCATCAAGGTTAAATGGGTAGCACTAAAGTAGGACAAAATTTACCCCTGTCTAGAGGTCCCTTTTGTTTCGGCTGTGTGGGCAGTTGTTGGCCACAATTGCTGGGTTGTCTTGTTCGAGACTGTCCAGTAAGGGATGCTTCTAGCCTTGTGTTGCAGGGGATCGGAAGGGATCCTCGATACGTTGATCTAGGCCACGTACTATGACGGGAGGTATCCCAGTAGCCCTACTACTAATGGAAACTCATTATCCCTACATGCCTTTACGGTTTTGATTGTATAACCCACTTTGTGGCTAGTTTGCTAGAATTTAATGAATGTAACAATTTCAGCTATATGAATATTTATTTGAAAACCCTAGACCCTATTATAATATCACTGGATTTCTATCAAATGATTTGGTTAGCGTAAGGTAAAAACTTACGCATGCTTATGTATGGGGAGTCTTACGTGATACCTTTTGTATTCAAATGATTTTAAAGTTAAACCACTTTAACCCGTTTACTCACACCAGACCCATGTCTGACCCGGAGTTTATTATGGTTTTTCTTAAACTCTTGGGTACTCGAATTTTTATGAGTAGCCAAGTGATCAGGTTGGCTTGACAAATATTTTAGAAGCTGGGAGCTGGAGTCCAAACGTATCTATCTATCTATATCCGCTGTGTTGTGACTTTTGGAATTTGTAGTTTAGATGTAATGGTTAGATAGGCCTATATAACTGTCTAATGTAATGAAGTCGAATTATTTTGTGTACTCTGATATGTAAGACTATGTAATAGATATGTGAAATATGTTATATTTTGTTCCGTTTCCGCTGTGAGATTCTGATGTTGTTGTTCTTTCTTTCTATCTTTTCTATTTCTATCTATTTCTTTTCTTATTGATGATGTGTCTTTCAGTGGAATGAGAGGTGGGTCGTTACAAGAATAGAACAGAAAAAAAAAAATGAGAGAAGGAGAGAATAAAAGGAACAAACCAACGATTGAAAGAAAATTGGTGGGCACAGAAAAAGTCATGACTTAAATTTCTATAATACAAAAGGCCAATGGCCATTCATTTCACAGTGGATTATGAGAGGACACAGAACACCAAAAGATTCCAAGCGGGTACTAGTACGGCTAACCGTTTCGATAATTTCGCCGCGTACCGGACGCCGAAATGCACAAATAAATATAGTACGAAGATCAACACGACGAGACGAATAGAAAGGTAGATCGTTATGAGTTACACGACCTTCCTACCAAAACTCGATATTTGCTGCCAAAAATGCTGCTAAAACGCCGAAAATAATATTAACGGAGCTAGAGCAGTCCAAATTTGGCGAAATGAAATATGACGTCTCACTCAGAAAATGATAGATATTTTTATTATATGAAAATATTCAGATTTCAAAAATATTTTATTTCCAGCAAATCAATTGATTGAAATTTGAAATTTGAAATTACACAACAGAACAAGCTTTCATATTTTTCAATAAAAGTGGCACCATCTGCTATGCTTTAATAGACGCATATCAAAAAATTATCATTGCTAGAATTTAATTGCTTATTTTCATGAAAAATTTAGTTAGTCACATTATAAAAATCGTTAAAATTCACAGGTCGTTGCAAGTGGCCTTTGAATTTTGAATAGATAAGACATCTATGGAGATATTTTGTCCAAACCAAGCTAAAAATTCAAATTGGATGCCTCCGCTTTTTCCCTACACTTTCTCTTCTTTTCTACCAAACCTTTGCCGAAATTTGCGAGCCCTCTCCTCCATTAACCCATTTTACATCCAATCAAATCTAATACAATTATATATAAAGATGGTACACCATTAGCTATATACATAATTAACCAAATATACACTATCTTTTGTTGCACATGAACTTTTTATACACATAAGCATATATTGATATGCTCATAAACTGTATATATTATATTTAATTGAATCACTTGATTAATTACATCAAAAGATGAAATAAATATGATTTTATTTAAATTTATTAGAATGGATCTAATTCTACCATTAAACTTCATAGGCTGAATAGATCCAAAACATGAATTTTAACGAAATTTACCAATTTACCAATTGCAACCCGACCAATTTCCTTCAAAGACATGCTAATAATATTACTAAATCTGCCCTCTTCCATGTATAGATATTAGTTATATCCACATTATAGAAGCAACATGCTCTCAGACTACGCATATGATCATCCTCGTTTAGTACTCATATGTATTGGACAGACACATTATCAGCGGGACAGAAGTGGGAACTTGCAAAAAATTCTTTTATTGATTTGCACTAGATCTTAATTTATGTTTAAATTGAACAACATATTTTGTACTAAATTATATTTAGTGATTATTGATAAAGGAGTCTTGATTTTATTTAATCTAATAAATTTTATCTTAAAATTTTATGTGTATATATTTGTATACTATGATTTAAATCATTATGTGTATATTATATATATATATATATGTATGTATGTATGTATGTATGTATGTATGTGTGTATTTCAATTAATTTTAATCTTAGCCTTATGTTCATTTATTATATGTCAACATTCACAATGCAGACACTACAAATATGATAGACAAATATCTACACTAATCTCTGTCATATAAATATAAAGGATAAATATGTGTATATTACCATCGGATATATGGTTATAATACTTGACATTATACTTGATGTGTTCTTTAATAGAATGAGAATAAGCCATGCCGAAAACGCTGACAAATGCGCCCTATTACATAAATAGAAATTAGCCATACTGATATAGATGTAACTTGCTCACATACCGTCGTCGCATCCGGTCATCCATGTTTGGTGCTTATGTGTGTTGGATCAAGTGCATTAGTAGTTGGGCAAAATGAGTTAAAATAGAAGGGTGGGGGAAGAAATGGATTTAAACAATCGGTGGGAGGGTCTCTTTTGTCAAAATATAAGAAAACGAGCTGAAGTTATACAACCAACCATAAATACCAGCCATTATACCAAACATGCCCTTTAATAAAGTGAGATTGAAACATGCTATAGAAACCACTAATTCCACTCTCTTACATGTATATAGATTGGCCATAACTATATTATAGATGCAACATGCTCTCAAACTAACGTTGCATCTGATCATCCATGTTTGGTGCTCATGTGTATTGGACAAGCGCATTGGTAGTGAGGTAAAAGTAGGAATTTTCAAAAAGAATTTCGTTTATTAATTTACATTAAATCTTATTTTTTATTTACATCAAAAACTTATTTTAACTAAACCATATTTAATGATCGTTAACACAGGATTTTTTATTTGATTTAATCTTTATTAATTGTATATGTATGTATATTCAATTAATTTTTATTTTATTTTAATTGATTATATCTTCACATCCATAATGCAAACACTACAAATATTATAAATTGACCTATAACATATAAATGTCAAATGTATGTAAATAACCATTGAGATTTATGGTTATTATTAATGGTATGACATGGTGATAATGAGAAGTAATAACACATACATATATACGTATAGTTATTTCCTATCATAAACTTATATATACATACATATATATAATCATATATATATACATATTATTTTGGCAAATAGAAATATATTTTTTAGTTTAAAATTACTATACATATATATGCATAAGCCGAATAAAATATTTTATATACATACATATTATATTATATTTAAAATAAATATAATATATTATTACATTATATTTAGAATTTTTATTCAAATTTGCATTGCAAATATAATTTGAATAAATAAAATAATGTATTTCGATGTACATATTTAAATTCAAATTCTAAATATAGCCTGAGTAAACCAAATAATTATCAAAATTAAGTTTTTTGAACAAGCCGAAAAGAAAAAATTATATGGAAAAGAATATATAATATGGATCAGAACAATTGCCTGGGTCATAGTGACTCCTTCATCAATATACAAGAGAAAAACTTAAGTTATATGGCTAACAATATAAATACAAGCCATCGCATGTATGTATGTAATGTATGTATATGTATGTGCATGTAAATACAATCTAACAATATAAATACAACCCGACCCACCATCACTTCCTTTTTACACGACACATATATCTGTGTTTACGTGTATATGTATGTGTACAATTCTTTAGGTCGAAAAAAAGAAATGATTTTTTTAACCTTTGAACCCATAAGCAAAACAATTGCTTTTTTATTAAATGAAAAATAGATTACATTTTATTTTACACACACACTTATGTGTACTATCATATTACGGCTGAGTAAAATTACATGTTTTCTTGACATAAACTAATGTAACTCATTCAAATGTATGCATGGTATAATTAAAGTTACATATACATATACATATACATATGTATGTATGTATGTATGTATGTATGTATGTATGTATGTATGTATGTATGTATAACTGCATGTGTAATATTATTTAGGCGAGAATAAGATGGGGTAATAACTGCATTTATATTATTAAAATAAAACGTTCACCTTTTTTCATCCCGTTGGCTATCGACACTTTAATCCTTAGCTATTTCCTTTTTCGTCCCTTATTCATGTTCTACGTTTCACTACACTTTGCTATGGAGGCTAAGATTAACCGGGTTTCGAAAACATCAGAGAATTGGGTTATTTATATCCACCAAGATGTCAAATATCCAACACCTTTCTCTCTAGATCTGATGATCACATCCTTTGTAACGACCCGCTATTTTGGACCTTTCAAATCGACAATAAAACCATACATGTCCGACTTGAATAATTCAAAATACCGAATTGTTAACAAAAATTTGGCAAAACTCAGCATATACAGTAAATAAATCAACCATAGAATCACATGCACGGAGTAATATAAAATAATGCAGCGGAATAGATAAGTAGTAGTCCATGAAGCTACTATATAAACATCAGAGTTAGACAAAAAATACAACAGAATATCTCAAATACAGTGAAGTCTCCAGTACAAACAGATGACCTGTCCGAACGAATCAACTGCAAGAGCTGAAAGCTGAATCAATAGTTGGATCCTCAAACGAAGCTCCAAACTCCAAAGGCGAGTCTCAAATGCTGTATCGCTTAGTCTGACCCAAGCATAAAGCAAAAACACAAAACACTCGAGTCAGGATTAACATTCTTATATCAATAAATCCAACTCAAGTGAAATATCAACTGAAATACAAATAACTTAAGGATGTTTGGGATAACCATCCTCTAAGGGTCCATGGAACTATCTACAAGGTAGAAATATACACTATAACACCGTGGTCATTCAATTTTATTTAGACTTCAAAATCAAAATATCATTTCCCTTTCAAATATATCTATTATCCAAGATAGTATATATAGGGGATTTTCACTTCAAGGGCTTATTTGTGTAGGGTAATAAGTTTTAAGGACACTACTTCTGAAAAATTAGTTTTAAGGACATTTTACAGGAAAAAGATAAAAGAATTTATCATTTTCAGTTATACAGAAATAATGATAAAAGGATTTATCATTTTTCTGTATAACTTAAAAAGATAAATGAATTTATCATTATGCTATAAATTGTCCTTAAAACTAATTATTCAAAAGTGCTGTCCTTAAAACTTATTACCCTACAAGTAGAAGCCCTTTAACCTAATTTCCACATATATATATTAAATAATTTATAAAGTAAAGTATTTGAAATTTCCTCAACTACACAAATTGATTCTAATCAACTCAAGTTCCGAATTCCCATTTATTCAAAGCTCAATTCATTAATTCAATTCAGCTCCCAATAACCATTTAAACTTTCGTTATATTCAAAGCTTTAATATTCAATATTTTAAAGTTAAATCTAACAGTTTCAAATAGATCTTGATTTAACTTCATCATTATTATTTAGCAAGGAAATATCCACTTAACAAGTACAATATCATTTAAATAGCCTTAGATTTCATTTTACAGAATATTTCCTTAAATTTATTTAAACTTAAAATATCCATTTAACCCTTTTACCAAAACCAAGTTATAAAATCATATCTTAAATCCTGAATTCAATAGTTTCAAATCGATTTAATTGAATATAATTCTTAATTAAATACCAATTTCAATTAATTCAACTTTATCTTCTCAACTCTAGCTTGTTCAAAATTTTACCAAATCTAATTTGAAATATAAATTTAAACGAATCCTTAAACATATTATATGTATTAAATCAATCTCAATTAGATTAAATATTATTATTAGGTCTATAAATAAAATTTTCATTTTTATACATATAATATTCTAAGAATCAGTCTTTATTAAAGCTATATTTTTCTTTCCCAAACCATAAAATTATTTTCAAAACATGTATATATATATGGACCAACGATGTCTGTATACAATTTCATACGCTATGTTCAAGGGATACAGATATTTATCAATTCAATCCGAAATTTAAATATACAGGTAGATATCACTTCGACCCGCAATCCCAAATTAAATTTAATTGAAAATCGCTTGGGTTTATCATTTCAACCCATAACGAAATTCTCCTATCCAAAAATTCTGTTCGGGTACGTATCATTTCAACCCACAGCGAACTCTAAACTACAGGGAACTTGCAGAGTGATAACAGATAACACAATAAAATAACAGGTATATACCATCAATAAAAATATAATATAAACAATAGGATATGGTGTCATATCCCACAGGTGAACAGTTACAGAAAATAGCACATATATATATATAACAATTTAAATGACTACAGCATCATAATTCAATTATCGTTTCAATTGAAATCAAATTTAATAAAATACAAGAACGTTAATCGTGAGTGATTGCTCATCTTTCGAGGCTAGAGAAGAACGATAATGTGGTCAGTTATTGTGACGCCCCACCTCTATACCCACGCTAGCCAAGAACATTACGGTGAATGCTGTCAACTAGCACGGAGAATAAGGCTGTTGAGGAGCGACCATCCGTGTAATTGCTTTGCGCGAGCATCGATATGTCAGATAGTATAACATGCATTTCTTTATCAAGAGGGAAATCCGACATACCGACACAAACTCAAAGCTACTACACAGTGGCTATAATATCTTCAGAAACAAATATAGAAATAAACATAACATAAATCAGTCACAGACAATCCATATCACAAAGGCGGAAATAGATATGAATATTACACTTGGAAGTGTATATCAGAGTAGCGGTCTAAAAAGATCCACAATATCTTAAAAGAATAGTTACACGAAATACACAAAAGAATAAGTATACATCATGGAGTCTATATCTCAAATGTATACAACAAAAACTACTAATCTAAGTAGTTAACCAAAAGTCAAGGTGGTAATCCCGGATGTAAAGTCAAACAGATGCACCTGTAACATCTCGGTCTGACCCGAGTATTGTTTAATAAGAAAATAATAAACGGATCAGTCTAGCTATAAATATCAGATGACATGATAAAGAATAAAAGAGATGACATGCACATATAATAACCATAATGACATACTATAACAAGCATGTAAATGATAATCAATAAGAGATTAATCAATATCACAAGAATCTTCTCAATGATAAAAAGGAATGTCATACTCTATATCTCCTTCACAAAAACCATAAATATTGACAATTATATCAACGCCAATCACAAAAGTCAATGACACACAAATTCTCCAATGCACAAATATTGATAGAACCTATCAATGAAAATCATGAAAATTGGTGAAGCACAAATTCTAGAAACCATCAATAGAAATCAGAAATCACAAAAGTCAATGACACACAAATTCACCAATGCACAATTATTGATAGAACTTATCAATGGAAATCACGAAAATTGGTGAAACACAAATTCTAGAAATCATCTCAAGAAATCCAAAAATCACAAAAAGGGGGAAGGCCTATCACAAACGGGAGCATAAAGCTCACCAACACGTGTATCACAAACGGAACGCTAATTCCATGGTTGCTAACCATCACAAATTGAGCCGAAGCTCCACAAACGGCCCGAAGACCATGGGTTGCTACCCCACCAGTTTGAGTCGAAACTCCACAAAACGGGGTTTAGTCTCCCTCGCAGACAAAGAGACATCGCACATTGCTAGTCTAAATCACAAAGATGATCGTCATGATCAACGAGAAGTGTCAATTACACTAAGCTAGTAAATATATGAGTTTAGCTTCATGTCCCATAACCACTTGCTTAACTTAAATATTTATGAACAAATTGTAGATCTCCACTAGAAAATTGTCACAAGAGTTTCAATCGAACAAGTCCAAGAATTAACCGACGAAGTAAACACAAGCGTTTCATACCACTCGTTTGACTAGGTCGTTTAATTAGATTTCTCATACGAGTGAGGTAAAGGCTTGTATATACTAATAGATTGGAAAACGGTTTAAGAAATGAGCTTTGTAATAAAATAAATGTTGAAATCGTTTTGATGAAAGAATTTTGATATTTACTACTAGTATAGAAAACCTTTATATTTTTAAAGTGACAAATCACAAAGAAGATTGTAGGAACAATCAATCACTGAAATTCACATACGAAAATGTGAATAAAATCCAAAGAAATCGATACCGAATCCATCAAAATGGATATTCCCAAAAATCACGATGAAAATGTCATCAAAGTCCATAATAAATGATAACAACAAAAAGGGAATCAACACGAATCGATTAAAGTTGGAAATATACTCAAAAATAGCCAAAATAGGCAAATTAAACAGTTCCAGACGTTTGAAGGTCCAATCCAGGCGTCTGAAAACTAATCAGACGTCTGGTTTAGAATCCAGACGTTTGGATTTGTTCTCTGGGAATAATCCAGAGAACACCCAGACGCCTGAAACTTCAAGTCAGACGTCTGAGACCTATCCAGACGTCTGATCCTAAATTTCAGACGTCTGGAATTAGTCTCTGCCTTTTTTTTTATTCTGCGTGGTTATATTTTTTCTCCCAGGTCCAAAACAGACGTCTGGACTTGGTCACCAGACGTCTGGTCACCTGGTCTGGGAAACAATTTGCCTAGGCCAAAGAGGCCAAAACGTATCGGGAGCGATCGGACGAACAACGACGACTAAGGATTTATGTGAAGCGACAACCCAGCCTTAACGGCTCCTCAATACACCCTGAATATCATTGTCCAAATATTCATAATAGGATTTTCATAAACTTGGACCAAAACACCCAAATTAGGAAAATTCACCAAATCAATTCAAATCAAAAGCAAATGAATATGCACAAATGTTAGGAATTCATACCTAACCACAAAGATAGATATAGGAAAAGATGTGAGATAAAAATCTCACCTTTGAACCCAAACGATTGAAGAAGAAGCTCGAAAGCAAAGGAGAAACAACCACTCTTCAAATCCAAGTCAAGAACCGTGATTCTAAGCTATAAAAGAAGAACATTCCCAAAGTTAGGTTTAGGAATTTCTGAAATTGATAAGAGAATGAGTTGGAGAAGAAGAAGAGAAGCTTACCAGTGGGTTCTTCTATTAGTTTGGAGCTAGAGTTTGATTTGCAAAAGAAAACTAGGGATTGGATTTTTAATTTCCTCTTCCACTCTCCATTAATATAAAGCTTGAGTATAAGGAAATAAGGAATGAAGTAATGAAGAGGAGAAGGGGTTGGGACTAAATACATAAGTGGGGTTAATGGGCTCAGCCCAAACCAAAGCCCTAAGTGAAAAAGTAGCAAAATTCTACTATCTCCAAACATATCAAAGTTTACACTCAAAAAGGTCGCAAACGGCATTTTAAACTCAATGGGAGTGGTCCCGAGTCCTAATTCGACCGTATGCAAAAAGTAGCTTTTAGGACTAAATTCCGAGTATCGAAAAAATATATTTAAACAAAATATTTAAATATAAAATCGATAAATATGCGGGTTGTTATAGACTCACGTCCTTAAAGAAATTGCGTCCTCGCAATATTTAAGAAGAAGATATATAGTAACAACCATAAAAGCATATTCAACACAAAAGAAGTTTGAAGTAAGAAGTTCACCTTAAAGAGCATGGGAAAGTAAGTCCGGATGTGATCGCTCGATGAACTCTCTAGATTCCCAAGAACAATCCTTAGGATTTGAAGACCATTGAACTTTCACAAGCGGAACATCCTTATTTCGAAGTCGTTTGATTTCCGAAGCAATAATACGAACATGATGCTGCTCATAAGTTAAATTAAGCGAAACTTCAATTTCTTCCACACCACCGGGCTCAAGAATAGAATCGGAATCTCGAAGACATTTTCGAAGTTGAGAAACGTGAAACACGTCATGGATAGCAGAAAATTGAGCCGGTAATAAAAGGCAATAAGCCATGGAACCAATACGTTCAGTGATAGGAAATGGCCCAATATATCGAGGCGCTAACTTTCCCGATTGACTGAAACGCACAACACCTTTCATAGGTGAAACACGAATAAAAACAAGATCTCCAACAGAAAATTCTAATTTCCTTCTTCGGTTATCGGCATAGGATTTTTGTCTACTCTGGGCTTCTTTCATTCTATGTCGAATAAGGTCAATTTTCTCTGTGGAATCCCGAATAAAATCTGGACCTAAAACCAGCGTCTCACCGGCCTCAAGCCAACAAGAAGGAGATCGACATGACCTTCCATAGAGTGCCTCGAAAGGTGCCATACCAATACTAGATTGGAAGCTATTATTATAGGAAAATTCGACAAGGGAAATATGATCTTCCCAACTTCCACCGAAATCAAGCACACAAAAACGAAGAAGATCTTCAAGAGTTTGATTCACACGCTCGGTTTGTCCATCGGACTGGGGATGATAAGCGGTGCTCAAATTAAGCTTCGTTCCCAAAGCTTTTTGAAGACTCTTCCAAAATCCACTAGTAAACAATGGATCGCGGTCGCTAACAATAGAAGTAGGAACTCCATGTAATTTAACAATCTCTTTAATAAAGAGTTTGGCCAAAAGAGGAACGGTTCGATTAGATCGAACGGGAATAAAATGGGCAGATTTAGTAAGCCTATCAACGATCACCCATAAGCTATCATGATCCGAACGAGAACGGGGAAGGTCGTCTATAAAATCCATGGAAATTTGGTCCCACTTCCAAATTGGAATTTCTAATGGTTGCAATAACCCATTGGGCCTTTGATGCTCGGCCTTAACGAGTTGGCAAGTCATGCAATGCTTAACCAAGTTAGCGATGTCAAGTTTCATTCCCTCCCAATAATAAAGTCGCTTCATATCCGCGTACATTTTGCTACTACCGGGATGAATGGTGAATTTAGAATGATGGGAATCTTCTAAAATATCTTTGTGAAGATCACCAATATTTGGCACGATAAGTCTACCAAATTTTCGAATGCCGCCACGAGAATCGATATCAAAGTCTTTCAAACTTTCAATATCAATCTTATCCTTAATATTTTGGCCGAGAAGAGCCAATTCAGGATCTAGCCCTTGAGCTTCAAGAATGCGGTCTAAAAGAGAAGGATGAGCCTCAAGGCTACATAAAATAAATGATGAGCATAAATCGGATACGCGGTCTCGAATCTCACAAGTGGATAAGATTTCGAGATCGTTCCATTCGGATATCATCATAGAAACAACAGCTTGTTGTTTACGGCTAAGAGCATCGGCGACACGATTACCCTTACCGGGAGTATAAAGGATATCAAGATCATATGGTGCAAGGAATTCGAGCCAACGTTGTTGACGCAAATTAAGTTCCTTTTGAGAGAATAAATACTTCAAGGACTTATGATCCGTATAAAGAACAAATTTCTCTCCTAAAAGACAATGACGCCAAATCCGAAGAGCAAAAACAATAGCCGCAAGTTCTAAATCATGTGTGGTATATCTAGTCTCGGTCGACTTCAATTGCCTAGAAGCATAAGCAATAACACGTTCTCTTTGCATAAGAACGGCACCCAAACCAATGCGACTAGTATCGGTAAAAACAACAAAATCTTGATTCCCCTCGGGAATAACAAGAATAGGAGCATCAGAAAGGAGTTCTTTTAATTTCTGAAAAGAAGTTTCACATTTGTCCGACCAAATGTATTTAACACCTTTCTTCGTTAAGCTAGTGAGAGGCACGACAATCTTAGAAAAGTCTTTGATGAAACGACGGTAATAACCCGCCAATCCAAGAAAACTACGAATCTCCGTCACACTCTTCGGTCTCTTCCAATCTTGAATCGCTTCAATCTTTGAAGGATCCATGGAAATTCAGGATTCGAAAATAATATGACCGAGAAACTTCACATGAGATTGCCAAAAGTGGAATTTAGAAAACTTTGCCCTTAATTGATTACTCCTAAGAGTTTCCAATACAATCCGAAGATGCTTTTCATGCTTCTCCTCGGTTTTGGAATACACAAGAATATCATCAATAAAGATGAGAACAAACCGGTCGAGGAAGTCTTTGAAAACTCTATTCATAACGTCAACGAAATAAGCTAGGGCATTCATCAACCCAAATGGCATAACAAGCCATTCATAAGATCCATAACGAGTACGGAACGATGTCAAAGGAATATTATCCTCAGCAATACGAAGCTGATGAAAACTAGTAGCTAAGTCTAATTGTGAAAGACTCTAGCACCACTAAGCTGATCGAATAGATCATCAATCCGAGATAAAGGATATTTATTTTTGATAGTAAGATCATTAAGCTTGCGGTAGTCAACGCAAAGCCTAAGCGTACCATCGGATTTCTTCACAAAATAGCTGAAGCTCCCCAAGGCGAGGAACTAGAGCGAATAAATTGCTTCATCTCCAATTCGGATAATTGTTTACGCATCTCCTCGTTTTCTTTATTGGACATACGATTAGGAGGACGAGTGATAGGTTGAGCTGCAGGAATGAGATTAATTCTGAACTCAATTGCTCGCTTAGGTGGTAATCCTAAAACGAGCTCAAATATGTCAGAAAATTCACGAACAACGTGAATAAGAGAAATAATATCTTCCTCATCATCATTATCGTCATCACGAGGATTTAAAGAATATAAAGATGCAACCAAGCTGGAATCCGAATCTTTAAGATTAATAGAAATCTGCTTAACAGATTGAGGATGTCGAAGATGAATAGTCCGCTCAGGACATAGGATATGAGCTTCATAACGGTTAAGCCAATCCATTCCCAAAATCATTCCAAAGCCTAAATAACGCATGACATGCAAATCGGCTAGGAAAGGAAAATCACACAAAATAATCTCCACATCTTTACAAAGCAAACTAAGAGTTGCGGATCCACCAACCGGATTCGCAATTCTCAAAGAAGTCATTAAAGCAACAACACTTAAAGAAAAAGTATCAACAAGTTCTTTTGATATAAAAGAATGGGATGCTCCCGTATCAAAAAGAACCCGAATAGGCCGATCACGAAATATAATAATACCATCAAGGATAGAATGTGAAATACCTTGGCCACGAGATGTGTTGCCAGGGGCTTGAGCAACATTTAACTTTCCCTCCTTCCTGCCCTGAAGCTTAGGGCATAAAGATATAACATGACCGGGAACTTTGCAGTAGCGACACGAGAGAGACTTTGGGCACTTGTTCGCGTAATGGTCCTTCGAACCACAATTATAGCATTCCCCATGACCAAAGGAAGAAGTCTTTGCCACAGGGGTTGCTTGCTTCCCTTTCTTATTGGGATAAGGGCCTTTGAATTTACTAGGCCTTTTCTTGTTGTTGTTGAAGCCTGGTTTGGAACCCACCACTTCAACATCATTTTCCCTATTCGCCTCTTCAAGACGAAGAGCGATATCAATGAGTTGGTCGAAGGAAACTTCTAATTTTAGAAGTAATGGCTTCTTGAGATTTTTATTCAATCCATAGACGAATCTCTGATTTTTCTTCAATGGGGTGTTGATGTATTCAACCCCATATTTGGAGAGAGATTCAAAAGACGCGACATAATCTGCCACGGAAGATTCACCTTGAACAAGGTCTATAAAACGGCGAGCCAAAGTCACCTTCTCAGCTTCTGGTACGAATTTTAACTCGTAGCGCTCTCGGAATTTCTCCCAGGTGAGATCCGCTTCATTAATCTCAGAAATAAGAAGTTCGTACCAATCCAATGCTCTTTCTTGGAGCATACTAGAAGCCACCTGAACTCGGGGAAGATCAATGAGGTTCATGCGAGAAAAGATTCGATCGCATGTCCTTAACCAAGCCTGGACTTCAATAATAGTTTCAAAACCTTTAAATGGCTTCCCGCCCAGGTTGGTGTAATCATTGCACAAACGTGCAAACCCAGATTTAGGGTGAGTAGGTTCCGGATTAGAACCAGTTGCTTGAGAATTCGTGACAAGGTCAAGAAGTTGCTGGGTAGTCATAAAAACTCCATCTTGGGGAGTAGCACTAGATTGACCGGCGCTGGGACGGCCAGGTCTAACCATTTCTCTTCTTTAAGAAAGAAAGAAGAGGAAAAGTTATTCTCAAGATAAATATCAAGCAAATCTTGATAGACAAAACAAGGAACCACAAAGAAAATAGGATGAATCGGTACGAAGACTTGAATTAAATACTAAAGCACGACTCCTAAGGAAGACTTAGGACGATGATCCTTGTTATAATATTCCATATTGTTCCGAAGTTTGGCCCTGATACCAAGCTGTGACGCCCCACCTCTATACCCACACTAGCCAAGAACATTACGGTGAATGCTGTCAACTAGCACGGAGAATAAGGCTGTTGATGAACGACCATCCGTGTAATTGCTTTGCGCGAGCATCGATATGTCAGATAGTATAACATGCATTTCTTTATCAAGAGGGAAATCCGACATACCGACACAAACTCAAAGATACTACACAGTGGCTATAATATCTTCAGAAACAAATATAGAAATAAACATAACATAAATCAGTCACAGACAATCCATATCACAAATGCGGAAATAGATATGAATATTACACTTGGAAGTGTATATCAGATTAGCGGTCTAAAATGATCCACAATATCTTAAAAGAATAGTTACACGAACTACACAAAAGAATAAGTATACATCATGGAGTCTATATCTCAAATGTATACAACAAAAACTACTAATCTAAGTAGTTAACCAAAAGTCAAGGTGGTAATCCCGGATGTAAAGTCAAACAGATGCACCTGTAACATCTCGGTCTGACCCGAGTATTGTTTAATAAGAAAATAATAAACGGATCAGTCTAGCTATAAATATCAGATGACATGATAAAGAATAAAAGATATGACATGCACATATAATAACCATAATGACATACTATAACAAGCATGTAAATGATAATCAATAAGAGATTAATCAATATCACAAGAATCTTCTCAAAGATAAAAAGGAATGCCATACTCTATATCTCCTTCACAAAAACCATAAATATTGACAATTATATCAACGCCAATCACGAAAGTCAATGACACACAAATTCTCCAATGCACAAATATTGATAGAACCTATCAATGAAAATCATGAAAATTGGTGAAGCACAAATTCTAGAAACCATCAATAGAAATCCAGAAATCACAAAAGTCAATGACACACAAATTCACCAATGCACAATTATTGATAGAACTTATCAATGGAAATCACGAAAATTGGTGAAACACAAATTCTAGAAATCATCTCAAGAAATCCAAAAATCACAAAAAGGGGGAAGGCCTATCACAAACGGGAGCATAAAGCTCACCAACACGTGTATCACAAACGGAACGCTAATTCCATGGTTGCTAACCATCACAAATTGAGCCGAAGCTCCACAAACGGCCCGAAGACCATGGGTTGCTACCCCACCAGTTTGAGTCGAAACTCCACAAAACGGGGTTTAGTCTCCCTCGCAGACAAAGAGACATCGCACATTGCTAGTCTAAATCACAAAGATGATCGTCATGATCAACGAGAAGTGTCAATTACACTAAGCTAGTAAATATATGAGTTTAGCTTCATGTCCCATAACCACTTGCTTAACTTAAATATTTACGAACAAATTGTAGATCTCCACTAGAAAATTATCACAAGAGTTTCAATCGAACAAGTCCAAGAATTAACCGACGAAGTAAACGCAAGCGTTTCATACCACTCGTTTGACTAGGTCATTTAATTAGATTTCTCATACGAGTGAGGTAAAGGCTTGTATATACTAATAGATTGGAAAACGGTTTAAGAAACGAGCTTTGTAATAAAATAAATGTTGAAATCGTTTTGATGAAATTTTTTTGATATTTACTACTAGTATAGAAAACCTTTATATTTTTAAAGTGACAAATCACAAAGAAGATTGTAGGAACAATCAATCACTGAAATTCACATACGAAGATGTGAATAAAATCCAAAAAAATCGATACCGAATCCATCAAAATGGATATTCCCAAAAATCACGATGAAAATGTCATCAAAGTCCATAATAAATGATAACAACAAAAAGGGAATCAACACGAATCGATTAAAGTTGGAAATATACTCAAAAATAGCCAAAATAGGCAAATTAAACAGTTCCAAACGTCTGAAGGTCCAATCCAGGCGTCTGAAAACTAATCAGACGTCTGGATTTGTTCTCTGGGAATAATCCAGAGAACACCCAGACGTCTGAAACTTCAAGTCAGACGTCTGAGACCTATCCAGACGTCTGATCCTAAATTTCAGATGTCTGGAATTAGTCTCTGCCTTTTTTTTTTATATTCTGCGTGGTTATATTTTTTCTCTCCAGTTCCAAACCAGACGTTTGGACTTGGTCACCAGACGTCTGGTCACCTGGTCTGGGCAACAATTTGCCTAGGCCAAAGTGGCCAAAACGTATCGGGAGCGATCGAACAAGCAACGACGACTAACGATTTATGTCAAGCGACAACCCAGCCTTAACGGCTCCTCAATAAACCCCGAATATCATTGTCCAAATATTCATAATAGGATTTTCATAAACTTGGACCAAAACACCCAAATTAGGAAAATTCACCAAATCAATTCAAATCAATAGCAAATGAATATGCACAAATGTTAGGAATTCATACCTAACCATAAAGATAGATATAGAAAAAGATGTGAGATAAAAATCTCACCTTTGAACCCAAACGATTGAAGAAGAAGCTCGAAAGCAAAGGAGAAACAACCACTCTTCAAATCCAACTCAAGAACCGTGATTTTAAGCTATAAAAGAAGAACATTCCCATAGTTAGGTTTAGGAATTTATGAAATTGATAAGAGAATGAGTTGGAGAAGAAGAAGAGAAGCTTACCAATGGGTTTTTCTATTAGTTTGGAGCTAGAGTTTGATTTGCAAAAGAAAACTTGGTCTTGGAGTTTTAATTTCCTCTTCCACTCTCCATTAATATAAAGCTTGAGTATAAGGAAATGAGGAATGAAGTAATGAAGAGGAGAAGGGGTTGGGACTGAATACATAAGTGGGGTTAATGGGCTCAGCCCAAACCAAAGCCCTAAGTGAAAAAGTAGCAAAATTCTACTATCTCCAAACATATCACTCAAAAAGGTCGCAAACGGCATTTTAAACTCAATGGGAGTGGTCCCGAGTCCTAATTCGACCGTATGCAAAAAGTAGCTTTTCGGACTAAATTCCGAGTATCGAAAAAAAATATTTAAACAAAATATTTAAATATAAAATCGATAAATATGCGGGTTGTTACAGTTATGGATCCCAATACGAACTTTGAAGCAAAGCAAAATTGGCATGAATTTGATGACAAAGCTGATAGATAGAAATCGATGTAAAAAAAAAATCAATCGGTTTGATATAAACAGAGTATATATTATATGTGTTATTTAAATTTCCTTAAAATCTCAATAAATTTAATTTAAGACGGATATTCAAATAAAATATTCACATTGTTTGAAACTGATATTAAATTTAAAATACATATTAAAACAAAACATCATCATATTATTGAAAAATCCATACTTAAATTTAAACACATAAATGTTTTTCTTCTTAAATCAATATTACATTTAAACACACACACAAATAAAATATAGGCATAATATATATAAAAATCATCACTTATTTAAAACACGCATTTTAAAATAACATATTTATATATAGTTTACTCAAAATTCAAAGCATATATTGAGAAAATCAATCTATATATATATATATATAGACCATACATTATGAAAGCACTACAGAAAAGAGAAAAAAACCAAAACATACTTTGTATATACACACTTGAATCTAGATGAAAATTATACATTTAAATTTTAGTTTTACAACATAAATCACTAATGCTTTTACAACACTTAGATGCCATACTAATATATGTTATATTCGAACAGGAATAAAAATCTAGTTATATTTTCAAAATATTTATATTACTAATATTTTGTAATAACAAATAAGATATAAGACTAACGTGTATATACGTCCCTGAAAAGCTTGGCTTAAAATTCACATTAGCATTAAACATAAAAAAATATGTAGATATAGTTTTATGCTAAAATATCAATTAAATGGAGGCTGTTATAATGTGAAATTTGTGAGCGCGAGTTGAAATAAAAAGATGGATTTGTCAAATATATTGGAAGCAGAGGACAGGGAGGGGAGAAGCAAAGCATGGAAAAAAAAATATAAAATAAAAAGAAGAAAATGGAGGCCATACCTTCAGAGTTCACGCACGCAAGAAGAAATGAAGAAAATGTTGAGATGCAATTGAAAACTATTTGTGTACGAGGCATATATTTATACACGATTGCATTGATTGAGGTGAGAGAATATAGGCAAGAAATAAATTTAAATCAATTATACACTATTGCATTGATTGAGATGAGAGAATATAGGCAATAAATATTTGAGCGAATATTTACAGCGTTATTGATTGCGTGAATTTAGCAAAAGGAAACTGTAACAAATCTTTGGCAAACATTTTGTACGTGTTCAAAATTTATTAGGAAGTAAATGCGTTGATTAAAACGCAAGAAATATTTATAAAATGGGAAGGTGGTGAAAATTATTTGCGTACAAGGTTGAGTATTTAAATGAACCTAGTATTGATTGCTTGGAAAAACGGCAGGAAATAATTCCTGTCAGAAGGAATTTGCGCGTGATATTTGATTTAGGAGATAATTGGTTAGATAGATTAAAAAAAGAAACGTACTAATTAATGGTATAGGAACATTAAGAAATAAAAGAATTTCGTATTGAATGGTAAGGAAAATCAAAGATTTTGTTCCTATTAATTGCAAAGGAGTAAATGGAAAAGAAGAGACACTTATACATGTGAATTTCAAACAATCTTGAAACGGATTTTGAACTTCTAAAGAGAAACAAATTTGCTTGAAACTACTACACGAATTTTTATTCCTATTATAAAAATGAGGAAAAAGAGAAGCGTAGAAATTTACACGTAACTTATCAAAACTAGATTTAAAAGAAATTGAACGTGTAGGGAAATGATTTCTTTCCCACTTGGAATGCAAGGCTACAGATAAATTTATTATTTAACATAAAAATAAATATTATTTCCAATTGAAACCATACTAACTTTTAAATCTTTAAATTAACATATAAAATAATAACAACTATCTACTGCTTTATAGTAAATAAAAAAATTTGTAAATTCACCGAATACAACCTGTTACTTTTATTTCAAAATATCTTTCTTATAATAATTATTATATTTGGAAAACATTTTGAAATAATTTTCTCTTTTAAAACTTATAATTAAAATATTATTATGTTAACTACCAAATTAAATGTTCATTTTAATACATTCTCTTTCCTTAATGGAAAGATTTCAACAATTACAAATATTAATTTCGTATTAAAATCAAATAAAAATCTAATTCAACTACTTCTTTTTATTAACAATAAATCAAACATTATTTAATAATTTCACATAACTCAACATATCCATTAGTTACCAATTTTAGTTCATTTGTTAAAGGTTAACTTATTTGAATTACAACAATACAATTAAACTATTGTTTCCTCTTTAATTTTATTCAATAGATCAATATTTACAATTAACAATTATTATTAAATTTTTAACGTTTGTTGTTTTTAATTCAAATTTTAAATCTCATATAAGCTATTATTATTCCCATCATTTTTGTTTCTACCAAATTTTATTCAATATTTAAAAAAAATTAGAATTTTTAAATTGGTCTAAAATTTTGGATCGTTACCCATTACCCTTTTTTTACAGATCTGAACTGCGTTGCAAAAAATGAAGATGGGAAGAGATTTTGAAACGGTCGGGAAATCAAAGATTTTTATTCCTGTTAAATACGAAGATGCATATGAAAGTGGAAAGAATTGGAGGCAGGGTTTTAATTCTTTTTTTTTAAATGCACGTGCTGATTTGATTTTTAACAGCTAAGATATGAAATCAAAGAGTGTGTACAATAGATGCAATAATTAAAACGAACGTACGTCCAAATTAATTAACAAGTAACGTAATCTAAATTTATATGTTTTCTTATTTATTCACTACTTATATTTAATTAGAGTAATCCAAACATTAAATTTTTATTTCAAAATATTATTATTTAAAATTTCTCAAAAATTCAATTAAATACGTTATTAAAAACCGTTAAAAAATTTATAGGTTGTTACAGTCTCCCCCACTCAAAACTTTTCATCCCCGAAAAGGAAGGAGGTAGGGGAATAGCAACAAACAGAAAGAAAAAATAGATTGAAGTACAAGATAAACAATTAATTTAAAACTATACAAATTTTACTTGAAATATTCATTTAAAAACTTCATTTGAAATTTAATTTTCTTTAATACTTTAATACTTTTCAAAACTCCTTTGAAAACAGTTATTTACATTATTACTTATATTTACAAAGAAGCTATTGAAAATATTAAATTCAAAATTTATAAAAAAAAATTTATTTATCTCAAGATACTTCCAACATTATAGATAAATTAATAATCATTCTCTTTAAATATGTTATAATTAATTAATAACTTATGAAACACTAAAAATTTTCTATTATACCATGTAGTATATAAATAAACAATATTTAAAAAGGATATATCCAACAAGGAAAGAAGGTAGATTCGAAAAACAGAATCAAGGTGAATAACCAAAGCTGAGCTGATAAGGTAGATTCAAAAGAATAGTATCGGGCACAAATAGTTAATTTCAAACCAAAATAATTTCAATCTCAAAGATTAATACAAAATTTCTTGTTGGAAATACTTTTATAATAAAATACCTTTTCAAAAAAATACTTTTATGTCGAAACCAATTTTCCTCTCGAAAATACTTCTATAACTCGATGTTTCAACAAGTTTATCCTTATTCTTGCAGACTCTGGCCATGCGTTGATCAGACGCAAAGCTAGAATTTTTCATGTACTTAGTAGACCTGTTTCAACCACCAGTGAAAATACTTGAAAAACCTTTAAAAACATATATGGAAAGTACAATCCAAACAAAATAACCAAACCAAAACCTTTGTCTAACCATGGTTCGCAGATACACAATGGTTACGCCTGGATCCCCCAGGAAATAATCCGTATCCGTAAGCTTTCTCAGCCCTGCGAGTTACGCCATGATGACTAGTAGGGTGCATGATACGCAATGGTTATGCCTGGATCCCCCAGGAAACAATCCGTACCCCTAGGCTATCTCAGCCAGGCAGTTTCGCTACTAATGCGACCTGCATAGATTGCAGGATACACAATGGTTACGCCTGGATCCCCCAGGAAACAATCCGTACCCCTAGGCCATCTTAGCCAGGCAGTTGCGCTATGCAGTCGCGAGAAGAAAAAAACCATGGGTTATGCCACGGTGGGACACTCGAGTATCACATCCGAAAAACCAAAAATCAGATAGAATAATATCGATAGAATAAATCCACAATGTGGCCACAAAGCGGATATCAAGAAAAATGCACTTTCCATATCTTTACTTCGAAAATATGTATCATATAGTACCTTTTCAAATCACTTTCAAATGTCATACTTATATAAAGTCCATTATATATAGGATTCCATTTTCAATCGAATATTTTCCCAATCAATAGTATATCAAATCACACTTATATAGACTTCGATTATATAAAATTTCTTTTTCCAAATTGAGTACCTTTCAAACCAATAGGTTTCAAATCAATTTCGTACTATACAAATCAGTTTTATATAAGTTTGATAACTCCCAAATCAAATATTTAGTAAATCAAGGTTCTCAAATTTTTTCTCGTTTCAATAACATTTCAGTTTCAAGATTATATATGATTTCACCAAATTTTCTTCCAAATTAAATATATTCAGTTTCAAAGTTTCTTAAACAATAGGTTTAGAAAATAATCCAAATTTCCAAATCAACAAAATTTAGGTCAAAAAAATTCATTTCCAAAATCACCATATAAGTACTGGTTTTAATTCCAATCTAATTTCAAAACCAAATATTCTTCTCAAAATCAGTTATACTCAAAATGGTTTCTAAATTTATAATTATCCCTTTAAAATCTTTAAACTATTTATTTCTATATGAAAATTCCAATTTTCCTTTTTCAAATTATTTGTTTATCAGAAGTTTCAAATTTACTTAAGTCATACTCTTCATACTTTAAACATACCAAACTAAACTTATATTCTTTATCAAATATTTTGTACTCTTCGAAATTTCTTAGTTTTAAAATTTTAAACCTTGATTTGGAAGTGCTCGAACCTTCAAAATAGTCGGTGAAATCAAATTTCAAATCCAAGAGTTTTAAATCAGCAACAAATCAGTAAATCAAAATTTTATTTTATTTTATAAATAGAGCTATACTAAATCAAATCGAAAACTCGAGGATTGAACACCGGCTTCCTTTAAATTATTTTAAATATATATACATATATCTTTCGAATATTGAATTATACTTCGTAATATGAAATCAAAATTTGTTTCGCAATATCACTCGCATAGCAAAGCTACTAGAGTGGCCTCTCCCCCACTCTGAAACTTGAAAATCAATGTCGCTGATGCATGCACTCATCATCGAAATTATTTCCCTGCGACATATGTGAGTTCTGGACTTCTATTTTCTTGAAACTTCTTTAAAAAAATCTCTTCAAAATCACTGGAATTCATTTGAAACATCTCTTATTCGGAAAATATCTTTTAAATCGTATTATTATATATTTTTTTCCAAAATCTAAAACCAATTTCAAAACACCGGAATTCAATCTCTCAAATTTCAAATTAAAACCCTTTAGTTATAAATTATTTTTATATAAATCCATTTCTTATATAATCTTCAAAATTTCAAATCCTTTCGAAACTTATATGTAGAATAACATTTCTTATTCGTTTTATATATAGGTATATATGAAATCCTTATCGAAAACATTTTCTTCTTTATATATAAAATAAAATCATAGTTGCCCAAATAAAAATTTCGGTATATAAAAAATTTAAAATACAAACAAAACCCGATTTTCAATGGATGATTCAAGAATGGATTTCAAATAAAGATAGAGATTTAAATTAGAGGAACTCTATTCAATAGAATCCTGATTCAAAGATAGACTTGATCGAAGATGAGATTAAATTACAAAATAGAAGATGGATATACTTTTATAAATCGCGGGCGACCTTAACCGGGTCAACTGTGACTTCAGGAATATACTCGATGCGGAATTCCAACACAAATCGACATTCGATCGCCGGAGATAGAATTCGGCATATCAAGATATAACAGCATCGTAAACCAAGGATACAGAGATCTTCGGTGAATCAGTGCCAATTGTAAAGGAGTTTTCACCCCCTTTAAAAATCATTCAGTGGAGTTATGGGATACTCCAGAATCAAATGAATGTAAATAGAGAGAGACAAGAATGAATTTCGGAACCGAGGGACATTCTAAAATTCAAAGGAACTTCCAATCAAGAGAAAAGAGTTCAAGCCCGAACGAAAGTGATTCCGTAATTAAATTTTCCATGCATGCTAAATTTGCCTAGAGCCAAAGCTTTGATACCAACTGCAACGACCCGCTATTTTGGACCATTCAAATCGACAATAAAACCATACATGTCCGACTTACAAAATTCAAAATACCGAATTGTTAATTAAAATTTGGCAAAACTCAGGATATACAGTAAATAAATCAACCATAGAATCACAAACACAGAGTAATACAAAATAATGCAGCGCAATAGATAAATAGTAGTTCATGAAGCTACTATATAAATACCAGAGTTAGAAATAAAAATACAACAGAATATCTCAAATACAGTGAAGTCTCCAGTACGAACAGATGACCTCTCCGAACGAATCAACTGCAAGAGCTGAAAGCTGAATCAGTAGTTGGATCCTCAAACGAAGCTCCAAACTCCAAAGGCGAGTCTCAAATGTTGTATCGCTTAGTCTGACCCAAGCGTAAAGAAAAAACACAAAACACTCGAGTCAGGATTAACATTCTTGTATCAATAAATCCAACTCAAGTCAAATATCAACTGAAATACAAATAGCTTAAGGATGTTTGGGATAACCATCCTCTAAGGGTCCATGGAACTATCTACAAGGTAGAAATATACACTATAACACCGTGGTCTTTCAATTTTATTTAGACTTCAAAACCAAAACATCATTTCCCTTTCAAATATATCTATTTTCCAAGATATTATATATATTAAATAATTTATAAAGTAAAGTATTTGAAATTTCCTCAACTACACAAATTGATTCTAATCAACTCAAGTTCCAAATTCCCATTTATTCAAAGCTCAATTCATTAATTCAATTCAGCTCCCAATAACCATTTAAACTTTCGTTATTTTCAAAGCTTTAATATTCAATATTTTAAAGTTAAATCTAATAGTTTCAAATAGATCTTGATTTAGCTTCATCATTACTATTTAGTCAGGAAATATCCACTTAACAAGTTCAATATAATTTAAATAGCCTTAGATTTCATTTTACAGAATATTTCCTTAAATTTATTTAAACTTAAAATATCCATTTAATCCCTTTTACCAAAACCAAGTTATAAAATCATATCTTAAAGACTGAATTCAATAGTTCCAAATCGATTTAATTGAATATAATTCTTAATTAAATACCAATTCCAATTAATTCAACTTTATCTTCTCAACTCTAGCTTATTCAAAATTTTACCAAATCTAATTTGAAATATAAATTTAAACGAATCTTTAAACATATTATATATATTAAATCAATCTCAGTTAGATTAAATATTATTATTAGGTCTATACATAAAATTTTCATTTTTATACATATAATATTCTAAGAATCAGTTTTTATTAAAATTATATTTTTCTTTCCCAAACCATAGAAATTATTTTCAAAACATTTATATATATATATATGGACCAACGATGTCTGTATATAATTTCCTACGCAATGGTCAGAGGATACGGATATTTATCATTTCAATCCGAAATTTAAATATACGGGTAGATATCACTTCGACCCGCAATCCCAAATTCAATTTAATTGAAAATCTCTTATGTTATCCCGCTTCTTGGCAGAGCCGTGATACCAAAAGATCGATCGACAAAAAAGGACGGTTCGTCTCAGAGATTGGTCATGCTTCGCTTCACTATGGATATCGATGAATTTTGTTCGAGTTCAGATTGAGCTACAATTGATAGGATATGACAAGAAAGATCGTAGAAGTCAGTATCTCAAATTTCAAGTCAATCCGAGTTCGCATGCTCAAGCTATCATCGATGCAAGTTGGAGGGAATAACCCTAAGTTCGAATCCATCAGAAGAGCGTGAGTTTGAATCCATCGAGTTCCTCTTACTTCGAATCCATGGGATCACTCCACTTCGTATCCATCAGGTTGAAGTCCTTCGAGTCCATGAAGTCGCTCCACTTCGCCTCCATCAGAGCATATAAGTTCGTATCCATCGGCGTACGTTACTTCGCCTCCATCAAAGGATATAAGTTCGTATCCATCGGCGTACGTTACTTCGCCTCCATCAGAGCATATAAGATCGAATCCATCAACACATGTTTGCTCTGAATCGTTTGTCGCCTCCTTGTTCGAACCCATCAGGTGGTCAAGCTTCGTATCCATCGCCCAAAGCCACATGTTCGAGTCCATCAAGTCTCCTCTGCTTCGAACCCATAAAAGACCACGTGTTCGAATCCATCCAGCTGTGGCAACTTCGTATCGATCAACTAATACACATCACGATCGATACGAGCATGCCTCCGTTCGAATCCATGAGTGAATGGAGCCTTCGAGTCCATTAGGTCAAGGCGGCTAAAAACATGGAGTCGACCCAGTAAACTCGGAGCAAAAAACAAGATCAACCCGGGAAACACGCGCCACGTCAATTACCTCACACGCAACACCATCGATTCGACCCTATTGATTCGAAGGGGATCGATTCGAAGGAAGCTGACTGGCGAAGATCACCATCTTGAATCGATCATAACTCGAGATCTACAAGTCCAAATGCTGTGAAATTTCCACAGGAGCTTGCATGCATGTTGAAGAATGTCCACACCAAATTTCACCTCGATTGGACACTTTTTTGATCGATTCGAACTAGAGTTCGCATCGATCCTAAAGTGGGACCCGGATTTCCAGAGACCGGGCATGTGGGGCCCCCTCACGTGCCAGAAGCGGTCTCCCCGGATTTTAGGCGAAATATCAGCCTCCTACACCTATAAATAGAGCCCCTGGACATTCAGAAAGGGGATCGGAGAATTTTTAGAGATAAAGCACGCCCGGACGCTGCCAGAATCACTCTACATCGTCATCACTGCCATTGATTTCGAACTTAAGTCAATTATCTGCCGTATTTCGCTCTAGAACACTTGGAATCTTCAAGTATTAAGCAATAAAGTGATAAAACTTCATAGTGGACATAGGCAAAACGCCGAACCACTCTAAATTCTTGTCTCCCGTGCAATTTACTTTTCTGTGACTTGGAGTTTTTGTTAGATAGTCCTCATTTTTAATTTAATTTCTTCATTTATTATCTCTTCAAAAACTTCCAAAGGGTGTTGCACAATTTTGGTGCAAACACTTTGGTGCTTTCACTGAGAAAACCCAGTTTTTCTCCTGCTCATTAGATCTGTCATCGATATCGAATTGCATAAATCTAAGAGAGAGATCCAGACTTCAATTTTAGACTCCATCCGTACTATTCAGATTTACCGAAATCTAGGAAAGGATTCTACACCTCAAAATGGTTAGCACGAGAACCACTTCTACTGCCGCCGGCCAAGAAGGTCGAGATAGACAAAGTCCCCCGCAACTCCCTCCACCCAATCAAGATGATACCGGGCACTCAGATCCATCCGGTCCGGTCACTCGACAAGAGTTCCAAACATTGCTCCAGGAACTAACCCAAAGTCGACAACAGCTGACTGAACATCTACGTGCCAATGTTGAGTTGACTAATGAACTAAACCGCCGAAGGCGTAGAAGATCCAGAAGGGACCACGCCCCTCATTCCTCCACCGAAAGCTCTGCCTCGTCTGATTACAGCGGCAGTTCTACACGTCCCAGGCTAGATGGAAACCATGTGCATACTGCTGGTCACCAACAAGCATTAACTGTTGGGCAGATAAGAGTTGGCCCTTCTGCCAGTTTTCATACATGACCCTCCTCACGAGGAGGCACTGTTCCGCAACATACTGCGGATAACCAAGCCACCGCCATTGCAGTTGACATAGGAGTTGATACCCGAAATCACTCCAATCAGAACTACCACCAGCAGGAACATGCTCCGGGGCCATATGTCCCGGAAGACACCGACCCAAGGAGGCGAGACATGGATCGTCGACAGCGCCCGATCCTACCTCGCACTGTGGAACCCGACCACACTTTGGCTCGCCACCCTCCGAATATAGCAACACCTGACCTATGGTATACCAAATGATCCGCGAAAGCCAGGGCTTAACAAATGACGATTGGGGAATCTCTCGAAGTTATACTCCGTTCACCGATGACATATTATATGCTGAACCTCCTCGACGATTCAGGATGCCGACTCTCCCCATGTATGAAGGAAATTACGACCCTAACCAACATATTCTGAAATACGAATGGTCGATGACTGCTGCAAGAGCTGATGATGCAGTAAAATGCCGTAGTTTTCCCATTTCTTTAGGGGGAATTGCGACGATGTGGTTTACACGATTACCACCACGATCTATTTCTTCATTTGACCAATTGGCTACTAAATTTGTTGAACAGTTCCGTATGCACATTGCCAGGCCTAAAGACGTAAATACTTTATCTAGTGTCACTCAAGCTCCAGGAGAGACACTCAGACGATATTTGGAAAGATTCAATGCCACTTGTGCAGAGATCACAAACCCTAATGATAATTCAATCTTGATGGCCATGACTAAGGGGATTGACCTCGACTCTGAATTTGGAAATTGGCTAGCTGGGAAACCTCCCGCATCGTTGGATCGTTTCTACTCCAAAGCCGCCCAATTCTTAAGGCGTGAGGATGCGAAACAATCTAGGAAGCAGGACGATGCGAGACCCAGCAACGAAGGAATTCAAAGCAATGTGGCGGTTAAACAGTCAGGGGAGAGCTCAGGAAAAGTACAATTGAATATTCAAAACAAGCAAACCCAGCCGAGGAACGACGATAGTAGAAATAAGAAGCAGGATCAGAATTATGGCCCGCGGCGTAGGGCACAAATGTTTGAAAGCTATACACCACTGAATACGTCACTGGTAAACGTGTATCTACAAACTTGTAATGCGATGCAGTATAAGAAGCCAACTCCGAAGCCATCGTCGGAGAGACAGATTCAAACGGGGAAGTTCTGTAGATTCCACGAAAGTTATGGATACAATACCAATGATTGCAGGCATTTGCAAGATCTTATTGAAAAATTGATCAGGGAAAGAAAGTTGGATCAGTTCGTGCGGGCACCGCAGGCTGGTGGTGTGGGCCCGTCAAACCAAAATCGTGCACAAAACCAAGAGAGACAGGAGGAGCCCGCTCGTACAGGCGAGGGGTTGGTCATAAATACAGTTAGTGGTGGTCCTCATCCAGCGGACCGAAGCTGGAGGGAAATGGAATCATATTCCAATTCGATCAGGCATGTGAGTTTCGAAAGTTGCAGTACACTTGAAGAAGGGGCTCCGGCCAAACAACAGAGGACGATGGCAGACAACATCGTATTTAGAAACCGAGATGCTGATAAGGTCGAAGCCCCAACTATAGACCTGCTAGTCATATCTGCCCAGGTTGGTCCTGCTTGGATGAAGAGGATCCTGGTGGACAGTGGGAGTTCAGTAAATATCTTGTTTAAGAGAGCATATGATCAAATGAAGATGGAAGCCAAAGATTTAAAGCCTTGTCATTCTAGAATCCATGGCTTTGATGGAAGTGCTAATATACCCACTAGGGTGGTGGAGTTGCCAGTGGAGTTGGGAGTTGGAGAACGCCGAAGAGTCCGAATGTTACAATTTTTTGTCCTAGATATCCACTCTCCGTACAATGCTTTTTTGGGCCGACCGGCCCTTGCCGAATTCAGGACGGCAATCGCCCCATGGTGTTTAACTTTGAAATTCCCCATTGATCACGGGATTGGGGTCATTCAAGGAGATCAGGCTGCTGGGAGAGCCTATTATGTTGCCGAACTGCGAGAAGCGCAGAGAAAGGAGAAAGGAAAGGACGTGGAGGAATCTCTCTGCGTCTGTTTCACCGATGATTGACAATTAGTGCCTGGGCCTCGGCCCGGGCACCGCGACCAATTCCAGAAAGATCTAGACCCTAGAGACACTGAAGGTAATGATGAATCTAAAGAAAGTCAAGCTTCCCCTGCCGAGCTGACAATTGACATTCTAGTTAATGATGATGATTCAAAAATGTTAAAAATTGGGTCTTAACTAAACCCACAATCGCAATGGGAATTTGTCGAATATCTCCAAGCAAATCTAGACGTATTCACTTGGACGCACTCTGATATGTGTGGAATCTCGCTGGACATCGCGAGCCACACCTTGAATATTGACCCAGGTATATCCCGGTTAAACAAAAAAGACGCGGTATGGATCCAGAGAGATCTGCCGCCCTCAAAGAAGAAGTTGATAAGCTAAGAGCGAATGGGTTTATCCGGGATGCTTTGTACCTGGAGTGGGTATCCAACCCTGTACTTGTCCGAAAACCGAATGGGAAATGGAGAACGTGCATCGATTACTCTGACTTAAATAAGGCTTGTCCGAAAGAAAGCTTTCCACTTCCCCGAATCGATCAACTTGTTGATTCAACGGCCGGGCACGAATTATTATCTTTCATGGATGCTTATTCTGGTTACAATCAGATACCCATGCATGTGCCCGATCAAGAACATACAAGTTTCGTAACTAACCTGGGACTATACTGCTATTAGGTCATGCCTTTTGGGTTAAAGAATGCCGGAGCGACTTACCAACGCTTAGTCAACGTAATGTTTGCCGACCAGATCGGAAGGACTATGAAAGTTTATGTAGATGATATGTTGGTAAAATCGCGACACTCCACTAATCACATCAAAGACTTAGAGTCAATGTTCAATGTCCTCCGGAGATACGGAATGAAGCTTAGTCCGCTAAAATGTCATTTTGGAGTCGCATCCGGAAAATTCCTTGGGTTCATCGTCAACGCTCGAGGAATAGAGGCCAACCCCGAAAAGATTTGGGCGATCAGGAATCTTCAAACTCCAAGGACCATAAAACAGGTTTAGAGCCTTAATGGAAAGGTTGCAGCACTGAGCAGGTTGATCTCGAAATCAACTGACAAATGCATACCCTTCTTCGACCTGATCCGAAAAAGGAAATGAAACTTCGAATGGACTACAGAATGTGAGGGCGCATTTCAATCACTAATTCAGCATCTTTCCACACTGTCGATTCTTTCAAAACCTATTGATCATGAACAGTTATACCTATATCTGGCAGTATCTGAAAACGCCATCAGCGCTGCATTAATTCGGGAGGAAGACCGAGTGCAGAGACCGGTCTACTATGTTAGTAAACGATTAACCGGAGCCGAGAGAAACTATACAAGATTAGAAAAGTTGGCATACTGTCTAGTCATCGCCTCAAGGAAGCTTCATCCATATTTTCAGGCTCATCCCATCACCGTGTACACCAACCAGCCGTTACGGCAAGTCCTCACACGACCTGAGACGTCTGGTAGGTTATTGAAATGGAACATTGAACTAAGTCAATTTGACATCACATACACCCCGAGACGAGCCATACATGTCAAATCCTTGCAGATTTCATTGCCGAATTCACTGCTCCTGAAGACTTACCTGAAACTAGTAAATCCCCCGAATACATATGGAAGCTATATATTGATGGTGCATCCAACGATCGGTGCTCGGGCGCAGGGATAGTGCTTGAAACTCCCGAGGGCCGATCCATATGCTACGCTTTAAAGTTTGATTTCCGTGCAACCAACAATGAAGTCGAATATGAAGCTTTGCTTACTGGGTTGAAGTTGGCCCGTGACCTAAGAACTATTGCTGTGGAAATCTACTGTGATTCCCAGTTAGTAGTATGCCATGTTCGGGGTGAATACCAGGCCAAAGATCGAAGGTTAGCCGCTTATCTAGCCCGAGTCCGGGAAATACTTGATCAGTTCGATTATTATACCATTTTCTACGTACCCCGAGAGCACAATCAGAAAGCCGATTCGTTGGCAAAGTTGGCAAGTACAGGCAAGCTCAACACTTGGGACTCGTCCCTGTCGAGACTTTGTCCTCTCCAAGCATTGATCGAGCAAAGAATGAATTCACATTTGAAGCTACTTCCCGCAGGGAATCATGGATGACCCCCTACCAAAACTACATTGAGCGTGGCATATTACCTGAACGACGAAGTGAGAAAAGACAAATTCTTCGAAAAGCTTCGCGTTTTGTCATTCAGAATGGAGTTATGTATCGAAGGGGATATTTTGTTCCTCTTCTCCGGTGTATCGCACACGACGAAGTCAAACGAGTGTTACACGATGTGCACGAAGGAGAATGTGGCGATCACACTAGGGGCAAGCACTCGCCAAGAAAATACTCCGATATGGATATTATTGGCCTACCGTAAATCGCGATGTTATGGACTATGCCAAAAAGTGTGATAAATGCCAAAAACACGCTCGAATTCCCAAAGCTCCACCTACTGAGATAACCCAAATGGTCAGCCTATGGCCATTTGCAATATGGGGAGTTGATATAATTGGTGCATTGCCTTTAGCTAAAGGTGGCGTGAAGTACGCCATCGTCGCAGTTGATTACTTCACCAAATGGGCTGAAGCTGAACCTCTTGCAACAATCACGACATGATCAACTTCGTGGTACGCAACATCATCTGCCGGTTTGGTCTCCCGCCGGTTTGGTCTCTCGCATACTATTATCACCGATAATGGAGCCCAATTCGACAGTGTTGAATTCAAAAACTTCTGTCAACGATTTCACATCCACAAGAAATTCTCTGCAGTAGCACACCCTCAAGCAAATGGTCAAGTTGAAGCCGTCAATAAGGTTATCAAGTCTATTTTGAAGAAACGACTGGAAAAGCCGGGGGCAAGTGGGTTGATGAACTGCCTATGGCTCTATGGGCTTACCGAACGACTCACAAGACTACAACCGGACACACTCCATTTTCTCTATCCTATGGCTCTGAAGCCATTACTCCAGTCGATTTGGAAGTTCGCTCTCATCGTGTGACATATTATGATCCGAAAACGAATGCCATATTACTTGCTGAATCTCTGGATCTACTTGATGAGAAGCGTGAAGAAGCTGATTTGAGGGCAGCCGCATATCGGGGTCGAGTCGCTCGAATATACAATGCCAAGGTCCGCCCGCGAACCTTTGAACCCGGCGATCTCGTACTCAAGAGAATTTACCCGGTCCCTTCGCACATGAAGCCAAATTGGGAAGGGCCGTATGTGATTTCACAAAAGCTCGGAGATGGCACGTTCAAGTTGTCAACCATTGACGGTCTTACTTTACCGAGAGCTTGGAATAGCGAAAGTCTCCGTCGCTACTACACATGACAGGCTTTATTTATCTATTTTTAGTCGATTTCTTCCTTGGCATTTTATTTTTGTATTTTGAAGTTTGAACTTGTAATAAGGCAACTAATTTTGCCATATTTCTTTTATTTCAGCAATAAAATGCCATCTCTTCGAGCCAAAAGTTGTGATTCACTGAAAATGACGTCTAATATCATGATGCACGGAGAGCTAAATTCCATCACACGATGGGATTTATTCAAATAGGGAGTGACTGTGATACGACCGGTCGCTCACTAAGTGAAACCTGAGCTCGGGGGCAGAACACTACACCAGCATCTACAAGGATTTATACACGACAATCCTTTTACTAACTCCAAATTCCCAGAGTGTGAATTGGAGTATAAACATTCAATAACTCGTTCCCAGAGCGCGAATGGACTCCAACTTCCCAGAGTGTGAATTGGAGTATAAACATTCAATAACTCGTTCCCAGAGAGCGAACGGACTCCAACTTTCCAGAGTGCGAATTGGAGTATAAACATTCAATAACACGTTCCCAGAGCGCGAACGGACTCCAACTTCCCAGAGTGCGAATTGGAGTATAAACATTCAATAACTCGTTCCCAGAGTGCGAACAGACTCCAACTTCCCAGAGTGTGAATTGGAGTATAAACATCCAGCAACTCGTTCCCGGAGTGCGAACGGTCTCCAAATTCCCAGAGCATGAATTGGAGTATAAACATCAAATCCACCGTTCCCGGAGCGCGAACCAAAGCACGCATGCCACCTCCGAATTCCCAGAGTGTGAATTGAAGCACAAAAAGTGCGAACCGAAATATCAATACTAACTCCAAGTTCCCGGAGCGTGAAGCGGAGTATAAACATCAATTCCAGGTTCCCAGAGCGCGAACCGTGTTACAAGTATCGATAATTCTCAAATTCCCGGAGTGCGAACCGGATTATTGATCTCAAGTTATCCTAAGTCCCCAGAATGTGGACATATGCTTAAGGTTTGCAATAAATGCAGTCAACCATCAAAAAACAAATGTTGTTCCCCGAGACTAGGGGGCAAAAAAGCTAAGTGTTAATCACTAATCAAAGTGATACTATGCCCAAAGTTCAACTCATTCATCAAATCATGACACGAAGTTATGTTTTCATACTTGGCAGAAAAAACAAAAACAAACATTGCAAAATACTTAGGTAAAAGAAAAGAGCAACTTCCCATTCCATCAACCAACAAAAACAGGTTCGATTACATGGCAAGTCAAAAAGTTTCAATAAAGTGGAGGCCGAATCCACACATATACACGGCTCAAAAAGAACAAAAGAAGAGATAAAGGAATTGCTATTCACAACCACATGATAAAACGAGAAGCTCACTCCTTCTTCTTCCGGGGCTTCTTCTTCGGAGTCGATCCGCTGGACCCGCTACCCGGCTTCCTACGAGACTTTTTTCCCTTCTTTGGAACATCCTCCGGATCTTGCATAATATCAACGTCTTCCTCAGAGCTAGAAGGGATAGAGATCCTTTTGTGGGGACGAACTGAAGGCATGGGAGCGGTGACAGGTGTTTGTTCAGCAACGCTCGAGACAGTTACCGTACCACCGGGAGAGATCACCATTAAAGAAGATAAGCTTGAAGGAGCAGTGTCGCTACCAGGACCACCAACCGTTACCATCGTGGCCATCTCAGCGCTTATCTCAGCTAAAATCTCTTCCTCTCGAGACAACTGAGCTGCGCTGGATACGCTGGTGGTTGTCACAACAGAACTGAAAACTGGAGCAGCTCCACTCATTGCGAATAAAGGATCAGGAATAGGGTCAAGAGAGTGACCAAGTAGCTCTTCAATCATTTGAGCATCGAATGACATCGAGCTCCCCTTTCCCATATCACCGGCCATGGCAGCAGTTTAAATCGCCTCGGTGACAATAACTCCATGCGTAGGATATAGAACCGGAGGAACTGGAGGCACGAATGTGGCACTCTCAGTCACTGAACAAAGGAGAACAAAAGTAATCATTCCATAAAATTCTCTCGAAAATCGATACTTTAAGACATGAGGGAAATAATCAGAGTACCTTCTTTACCTTGCCTTGGAGCTTGAACAGGCTCGGAGACAGCGGTCTTGCCAGAAGACAGCCCCGGTTGATCCGGGTTGTAAGCAGGAATAACTTATGGGTCAACCGCGATGATAGCCTCGGACGAAGTCGGGATAGGGACTTCGATATTTTCACTATGATGCGCGACACCCAAACCTTCGTCGATCTCCGTTTGATGGATGCCAAGTCTTTCTTTCTCAACAGAAATTATCGCCTCATGAAGAGTTCTCCTCTCATCCTTGCTAAGCAGACGTGACTCGAGCTCAAACTCATCTAATACTCCATCCGGGCAAGACATCCTCTTGTTCTCCACTAATTTCTTCCAGGCATTGTAGAGAAGCATCGAGTAATCTCCTAGCTAGGAGAGATTTCTATGCTCTAACACATTGGCATTATATGTGTCCAAGAGTTCGTCAAATTCAGCCTCCATCTTGAACCTCTCTGCCTGGACTCTCTCCTCCACCTCCGTTTCAACCTCCTTGACCCTTGCGACTGCCGCATCATGCTCAGCTCGGAGAGACACAGCTTGCTCACACGCTTCTTGCGCGGCCGTATTAGCGTCATCTTTTTCCTTGTTTATATCGGCAAACTTAGCCTTTAATTCCTCTAATTCTTTGATTGCCGCATCCCGCTCGGCCTCAACATTTTTGTATCGATGGCCCAAATCTTCAACTAAAGTGCAATGTGCTTGTTGCATCTTTGCCATCTCAACTAATGTCTCATCAACCTTTTTTAACGACTCGACTTCGGCCTTACGGGAAGATTCTGCCTCAGATTGGAGTATATCAACAATACGATTCTTCTGAGCCAAGTCAGCTTCCAGTTTCTCGATAATTTTGGCTCGATCGAAGGCTACTTTTGAAGCTTTAACATCCGCTTTATACCATTCTTTGTACCGAGCATAGAAATCGCGGGTATAGCTAAGTGCTGTGGTCACGGCGTCTTCGGGAATTCTTTTAAGATTAGGAGGAAAAATACAAGCGTCGAAGCAAATCTCCGGAAAGTCCCTCTTCAATTGAGAAAGTCTGATGGCCCCTTCACCAGATGGTTCAATAGGGGCCTCCTCCGCAGTCGTGGACGTAGAAACCTCAGTTCTAGAATGATGTGGCTCGAGCCTCGAAACCTGCGAAGACGGTTGATGTCGTAGAGGCTTAGATACCTGAATATGGCTTTGGGGTGGCGGAGGAGAACGAGAAGGGGAGCGGTATCTCTGGTCTCTGTCCGATCGCTCCTGACTAGAGTAACTACGATGATGATCCCTTGCATAATATTCCTGGCCATGATGCCTCCGTTCACGATTGTGATCAGAGTCTCCACGTCGAGATTCGTAATAAGACGAAGGGTGATGCACTCTTCGGAGTTTGTCTAGTGTAGATTGACGGCCAGACATAGTTCCTGAAAAAGAGAAGCAATTCAGTTCAATACCAGGCGAAAGCAATACGATTTGTGCGGAAGTCATGTAGTGTTATAAAAGTGTATGCAAATGTGCAAAACCCCTGACCAACCAGAAGTGTCGACTGCACTAACAGGTAAAGGCTCGCTTATTTCTAACGCTTCCCGGAGTTCATCCAACCCGGACTCATGGTGGAGAGATACGTATTACGGGATGGGAATGTCATCCAGTCCTATAAAAATGTTTCCTGATTGACAAGGAGCAGTGTCAGAGGTAGTAATTCCGGGGATCAAACGAGATACGACTACAGACTTCCATCTCTTAAGTTTAGGGACAACAGCCTTGCCTTTCCGCTTTTCTTCTATTCGGGAAAGATCAGCCGCCAACTCGGTATCGGTGGGCGTCCTCTCGTCATCGCTCATTTCTCTTATCACTACGCAGGGTTTTCTTTTCACCGTCTTCTTCTTTGTTTTTGAAGCAGGTTTCTCCAACCCCTCGATAACAATACTCTGGTTCATCTCAATTAAACCCAGCGTCCTTAAGTTATCATCAGTTAAAACCAAGCCAATGTGCCGCAAATCACTCGCGACCTCTTGTAAACTTCGGACAACGCCTTTGTAGTATCCACCGTCAGGCCTTGAGATGATAGCTGCAAGAAAAACGCCTGATATTAGTTCAAGTGTTGATAACGATTGTTAAAGAAGGCTTGTGCGATTTACGACACTTGCGTCTAGACAACCATCGCCTAGCGAACCCTGGGGGGCATCGAACAAAAAACCATTCATTTTTAAAATAACTGAGTCTGGTCCAGGCTCCTGTTACAATCTGGCAGTTTCTAACTGCTTCCAAAAAGGTGAAAGACGGGCTATCGCCCCTGCTCTTGAAGTTGAATATGTGTCTAATCTCGGTTGGCCTTGGCGGACGAAAGAGATGATCCATAAATAGAACAAAAAAACTGTTCAGCAATGCGTGTCCATTGGGATGAAGTTGTGAGGGGGCGATTCCAATGAACGGCAACATCTCCCTGATATATTGGTTAAATGGAGGGAGAGTTCCAGCCGCACAGGTGTGACGATAGAAAGTAGTATACCCCTCGGGCGGGTTGTGAGGTTTGTCATCAACGCCCGGTAGCAAAACGTCGTCCGGGGATAAGTTATGTTTCAAGCAGATCCGGCCCAGTAAGGCTTCAGAAATACTGGACGAAACGGAGTCGATAGGATCATCGATAAATATGGCTTCCGGCACTTCGTCCGGTGCCGGCCCTACTACTTCGGCAGGAATGTTAGGGATTTCAAGTATTTCTGGAGGAGGCGAACTCTGTACTTCTTGTTGTTGAGAGCTCGAAGATTCCATAACTAACTAACTCATCAGAAAGCAACATTAAGTACATAAAAAACCCGTTCATTCCCAGTGTAAAGTGTGCGGTGCAGTGCAGTGTTGTGCATTACTTGGAAAAATTCTACAGAGTTAGAGAAAATTTGCAGACAGCAATGACATCAGAGATCCGGTCGAGATGGCCATCGTCGCTGACCGCCATCACTGAACCATCCCGATGTTGACAGTTGATTCAAGTTAAAGTTTGTTGTCACAGTGATAAGTTATAGTTCCATCGACGAACTTTGAAGGGCAATCAAGTATGCACAATAAAAGTTTAGTCCAGATATGCAGAGATAAAGCTCGTCGGAATTATGCCGCTAAATATGCGAAAGTTATGTATCTATATAAGTCACTTCGAATCGATCCAAGAGATAACACTTCGAATCGATCGAAAAGATAATCCTTCGAATCGATCAGGGCCAGGTTTCAATTGTTTGAATCGACCAAAGAGACGAAGCTTTGAATCGACTCCGTTCGAATCGATACAATTCGAATCGATGGTAACTGAAACCCTTCGTATCGATCAACAACTCAAGCATCGCATCCATCCTCAATGAAGGCAACGAATCGATCACCAGCAGCAAAAGACAGATGAAAGACTTGAGCTTCGTATCGATCGCATATGCAAGATGTTCGAATAGATCGCAAAGGATTGATACGAAGGACCTACCCGTGTTCCTTCTCCGGCCAGCCAAGATCGAAACGAACGAAATACGATGGAAAGGTTTGTTCTTGAATCTTCAGATCCATAAAGCTTCAACTACCTTAATGTATGAATCGATCCGAAAGAGTTGGATATTGCCTCGACTCGAAGGAAGGAAGAGTAATTCAGCCTTGTTCTTGAAGGACCCAGATGGATTCGAAGACACGGGAAGACGAAGATAAAAAGTAAAAAGTGAAAGTGAGCCGAGTCCTAGGTATTTATATGGATCTTAGAAAGGAAACGAGGCGATTTACCTTCCGGTCACTTCAACCGATCACTACCGGTCAAAACAAAGGATGGATTCAAACGATCGTGTTCGAATCCATTGCACTTCGAATCCATCAAAGCGACGTGACCACAAGGTTTCATCGATACGAAGCGAATTACGAGAGCTGACTTGAAATCGCCAAAACCTCATCGATTCGAAGCATGAGTTCCACGACCATCGGCTCACAACAATTCGAAGACTATCGATACGAATGATCACTACGAATCCATCAAAAACCATCGATGAGGGTGAACACTTCGTATCCATCAATCCAACCCGCACCAACGTGAAAAACTACTTGTCAACCTTTTGCATCGATTCGGGAGAGGATCGATACAAGAAGATAATCAAAAACAATTGTCAAAACATTGTTTCGAACTCAAACCTCCAAATCGGTTCAAGAGAGAATCGATACGAAATTCAATAACAAACAAAACCGACAACGACTCGTGAACACACAATGTTAATGAGGGTCAAATCAACGTATGTGCATATATGTCAAACTAATATTCGGTTTTAAACATTTACAGGGATCAAACATTCATCTTGTTACGATTACAACAATCAACAGCTAAGCAATGTTATGCAGCAATAAATCATACCAACGCAAGGTTACAACCTTCGACAAAGGAACAATGATTGTTCAGAGAGAAACTACAGATTTTGAAAGCACGCCATGTTTCCACAAGATGTACTTTGGGGGGCAAATGTTATCCCGCTTCTTGGCAAAGCCGTGATACCGAAAGATCGATCGACAAAAAAGGACGGTTCGTCTCAGAGATTGGTCATGCTTCGCTTCACTATGGATATCGATGAATTTTGTTCGAGTCTAGATTGAGCTACAATTGGTAGGATATGACAAGAAAGATCGTAGAAGTCAGTATCTCAAATTTCAAGTCAATCCGAGTTCGCATGCTCAAGCTATCATCGATGCAAGTTGGAGGGAATAACCCTAAGTTCGAATCCATCAGAAGAGCGTGAGTTCGAATCCATCGAGTTCCTCTTACTTCGAATCCATGGGATCACTCCACTTCGTATCCATCAGGTTGAAGTCCTTCGAGTCCATGAAGTCGCTCCACTTCGCCTCCATCAGAGCATATAAGTTCGTATCCATCGGCGTACGTTACTTCGCCTCCATCAAAGGATATAAGTTTGTATCCATCGGCGTACGTTACTTCGCCGCCATCAGAGCATATAAGATCGAATCCATCAACATATGTTTGCTCCGAATCGATCGCCACCTCCTTGTTCGAACCATCAGGTGGTCAAGCTTCGTATCCATCGCCCAAAGCCACATGTTCGAGTCCATCAAGTCTCCTCTGCTTCGAACCCATGAAAGAGCACGTGTTCGAATCCATCCAGCTGTGGCAACTTCGTATCGATCAACTAATACACATCACGATCGATACGAGCATGCCTCCGTTCGAATCCATGAGTGAATGGAGCCTTCGAGTCCATTAGGTCAAGGCGGCTAAAAACATGGAGTCGACCCAGTAAACTCGGAGCAAAAAAACTAGATCAACCTGGGAAACACGCGCCACGTCAATTACCTCACGCGCAACACCATCGATTCGACCCTATTGATTCGAAGGGGATCGATTCGAAGGAAGCTGAATGGCGAAGATCACCATCTTGAATCGATCATAACTCGAGATCTACAATTCCAAATGCTATGAAATTTCCACAGGAGCTTGCATGCATGTTGAAGAATGTCCACACCAAATTTCACCTCGATTGGACACTTTTTTGATCGATTCGAACTAGAGTTTGCATCGATCCTAAAGTGGGCCCGGATTTCCTGAGACCGGGCATGTGGACCCCCCTCACATGCTAGAAGCGGTCTCCCCAGACTTTAGGCAAAATATCAGCCTCCTACACCTATAAATAGAGCCCCTGGACATTCAGAAAGGGGATCGGAGAATTTCTAGAGATAAAGCATGCCCGGACGCTGCCAGAATCACTCTACATCGTCATCACTGCCATTGATTTCGAACTTAAGTCGGTTATCTGCTGTATTTCGCTCTAGAACACTTGGAATCCTCAAGTATCAAGCAATAAAGTGATAAAACTTCATAGTGGACGTAGGCAAAACGCCGAACCACTCTAAATTCTTGTCTCCCGTGCAATTTACTTTTCTGTGACTTGGAGTTTTTGTTAGATAGTCCTCATTTTTAATTTAATTTCTTCATTTATTATCTCTTTAAAAACTTCCGAAGGGTGTTGCCCAGTTTTGGTGCAAACAGCTTGGGTTTATCATTTCGAACCATAACGAAATTCTCCTATCCAAAAATTCCGTTCGGGTATGTATCATTTCAACCCATAGTGAATTCTAAACTACAGGGAACTTGCAGAGCGATAACAGATAATACAATAAAATAACAGGCATATATCATCAATAAAAATATAATATAAACAACAGGATATGGTGCCATATCCCACAGGTGAACAGTTACAGAAAATAGCATATATATATATATATATATATATATAACAATTTAAATGACTACAGCATCATATTTCAATTTTCGTTTCAATTGAAATCAAATTTAATAAAATACAAGAACGTTAATCATGAGTGATTGCTCACCTTTCGAACGATAATGAGGTCAGTTATGGATCCCTATATGAACCTTGAAGCAAAGCAAAATTGGCACGAATTTGATGACAAAGTTGATAGATAGAAATCGATGGAAAAAAAAATCAATCGGTTTGATATAAACAGAGTATATATTATATATGTTATTTAAATTTATTTAAAATCTCAACAAATTTAATTTAAGACGGATATTCAAATAAAATATTCACATTGTTTGAAACTGATATTAAATTTAAAATACATATTAAAACAAAAAATCATCATATTATTGATTTAATTTAAGACGGATATTCAAATAAAATATTCACATTGTTTGAAACTGATATTAAATTTAAAATACATATTAAAACAAAACATCATCATATTGTTGAAAAACAATACTTAAATATAAACACATAAACTTTTTTTCTCTTAAATCAATATTACATTTAAATACGCACACAAAATAAAATATAGGCATAATATATATAAAAATCATCACTTATTTAAAACACGCATTTTAAAATAACATATTTATATATAGTTTACTCAAAATTCAAAGCATATACTGAGAAAATCAATCTATATATATACCATACATTATGAAAGCACTACAGAAAAGAGAAAAAAACCAAAACGTACTTTACACACTAGAATCGAGATGAAAATTATACATTTAAATTTTTAGTTTTACAACATAAATCACTAATGCTTTTACAACACTCAGCTGCCATACTAATATATGTTATATTCGAACAGGAATAAAAATCTAATTATATTTTCAAAATATGTATATTACTAATATTTTATAATAACAAATAAGATATAAGACTAATGTATATATACGTCTCTGAAAAGCTTGGCTTAAAATTCACATAAGCATTAAACATAAAAAAATATGTAGATATAGTTTTATGCTAAAACATCAATTAAATGGAGGCTGTTATAATGTGAAATTTGTGAACCCGAGTTGAAATATATAGATGGATTTGTCAAATATATTGGAAGCAGAGGATAGGGAGGGGAGAAGCAAAGCATGGAAAAAAATATAAAATAAAAATAAGAAAATGGAGGCCACACCTTCAAAGCTCACGCACGCAAGAAGAAATGAAGAAAATGTTGAGATGCAATTGAAAACTATTTGTGTACGAGGCTTATATTTATACACGATTGCATTGATTGAGGTGAGAGAATATAGGCAAGAAATAAATTTAAATCAATTATACATGATTGCATTGATTGAGGTGAGAGAATATAGGCAATAAAGATTTAAGCGAATATTTACAGTAGTATTGATTGCGTGAATTTAGCCAAAGGAAACTGCAAGAAATCTTTGGAAAACATTTTGTACACGTTTAATATTTATTAGGAAGTAAATGGTTGATTAAAATGCAAGAAATATTTATAAAATGGGAAGGTGGTGAAAATTATTTGCATACAAGGTTGAGTATATAAATGAAACTAGTATTGATTGCTTGGAGAAACGGCAGGAAATAATTCCTGTCAGGAGGAATTTGCGCGTGATATTTGATTTAGGAGATAATTGCGTTGGATAAATTAAATAAAGAAACGTACTAATCAATGGTGTAGGAACATCAAGGAAATAAAAGAATTTCGTATTGAATGGTAAGGAAAATCAAAAATTTTGTTCCTATTAATTGCAAAGGAGTAAATGGAAAGAGACACTTATACACGTGAATTTCAAACAATCTTGAAATGGATTTTGAACTTCTAAAGAGAAATAAATTTGCTTGAAACTGCTACACGAATTTTTATTCCTATTATAAAAATGAGGAAAAAGGGAAGCGTAGAAATTTACACGTAACTTATCAAAACTAGATTTAAAAGAAATTGAACGTCTAGGAAAATGATTTCTTTCCCACTTGAAATGCAAGGCCACAGATAAATTTATTATTTAACGTCAAAATAAATATTATTCCTAATTGAAACCATATTAACTTTTAAATCATTAAATTAACATATAAAATAATAACAACTATCTACTGTTTTATAATAAATAAATAAAATTATAAATTCACAGAATACAACATGTTACTTTTATTTCAAAATATCTTTCTTATAATAATTATTATATTTGGAAAACATTTTGAAATAATTTTCTCTTTTAAAACTTATAAATAAAATATTATTATGTTAACTACCAAATTAAATGTTCATTTTAATACATTCTCTTTCCTTAATGGAAAGATTTCAACAATTACAAATATTAATTTCATATTAAAATCAAATAAAAATCTAATTCAACTACTTCTTTTTATTAACAATAAATCAAACATTATTTAATAATTTCACTTAACTGAACATATCCATTAGTTACCAATTTTAGTTCATTTGTTAGAGGTTGACTTATTTGAATTACAACAATACAATTAAACTATTGTTTCCTCTTTAATTTTATTCAATAGATCAATATTTACAATTAACAATTATTATTAAATTCTTAACATTTATTGTTTTTAATTCAAATTGTAAATCTCATATAAGCTATTATTATTCCCATCATTTTTGTTTCTATCAAATTTTATTCAATATTGTAAAAAAATTAGAATTTTAAATTGGTCTAAAATTTCGGATCGTTACCCATTACCCTTTTTTCCAGATCTGAACTGCGTTGCAAAAAATGAAGATGGGAAGAGATTTTGAAACGGTCAGGAAATCAAAGATTTTTATTCCTATTAAATACGGAGACGCAAATGAAAGTGGAAAGTTTTACACATGAATTGGAGGCAGGGTTTTAATTCTTTTTTTTTAAATGCACGTGCTGATTTGATTTTTAACAGCTAAGATATGAAATCAAAGAGTGCGTACAATAGATGCAATAATTAAAACGAATGTAACGACCCGTATTTTCGCTACTTCGAAAATGAGAGATTTCGAACGATTTAAAATCTAAAAGGATAAATCTTATAAAGATAATAAAAGTATGTTAAAAGATTTAAAAGTTTGTTAATAATCGTTTTACAAAAATAACCAAAATTTGTCGCATTTTGTTAGTTTTACATACGCGGTAAAATTAGAGATTTTGATATTAATTAAATATGATTTTTTAATATAAAGAGACATGTTTTAATTTATTTAAAGAAGTAAAAAGTTCATTTTAAAGTTTGGTTTACATCAATATATAGCTTAATAAAAACGTCAAATTTTGACTGTAAACTTTGTCGGCGGAAAACACCGTTTTCAACCAAAACAAGTTGTCGACAAGTTGTTGCAACTTAATACATTTTATAACTTAAAATTACAAGTTTACAAACTATTTAAACACTTTACATTTAGCACTAAAAGACAAAAGGAGTTTACTTTTGAAAATAGTTTACATAAATAAAAAAATAAAAGGACATGATTTGACATAAAAACAACATCATTACTAAACCATCTTTCCACCATTAATGCAAATCAAATCAAGCAAAAGTCTTATTTCTTTTTTACACAAAGTTTAAGAAAAAAAAAGAGTAATCATTTTATAAATTCAAATCACATTAATGAGATGTTACTACTTTACATGGAAAAGGAGCAAAATATTATTTTAACATTTTAAAAGTTTAAGAAAAAGAGGCAAACATCATTTCATTAAGTACAAACTTACATCCTACCATCATTTCACCATTAATGCATGTCCTTAAAGAGTTAAATCAAGGGTAGAAAAGTAAATTAAAAAGTCAAAAAGTAAAGAAGGGTATTTTAGTCATTTGCCATCCAAAGCTCAAATATAAATATGCATCCATACCTTTCATTTTTCACACTTCATTCTCTACCTTCTTCTTCACTTTCTTCTTCTTCTTCTTCCTCTTTGAAGCTCTCTTTAATGGCTTCTTCTTCTCTTCCAAAATGCTTACTAACTTTTTCAAAACCATATTAAATCAACTCCAAACACCACCAAACTTTGTCAAAGACCTTAGAATACCATGAGAACATGGTTTAACATCTAATAAGTGAAGAAATGATGGAGAAAGAGGAAGAATAGGAGGAGGCCGAACTTATGGAAGAAGTGGTCGATGAAATGGAGTAAAAGTTGATTAGTTGAAGTTTTAATGAAGTGTTGTTGATATGAATGTTGGTAGGAAGTTAAACATTTGGGTAAAGGTGAGAAATTCTCATCGCTTTTAAATTATATTGATTATCATGCTAAATTGTTATGTTAGATAATCACTATTTGATGATATGTATGTTTGGTTGATTGTTTGGATATGTTGGATAATCCGTAGTAATATTATGACATTTACCATATTGAAAATGTTGATGTTATATGATTGTTATATGGATGTGATGATAATTTGGATATCAAATTCCTATTGATTTAGTAATCACTTTTGTTTAAAAGACCATATTTTAGTAATATGAGAAATTGTGGAAAAACAAGTCTCTTTTCATTTAGAAGTGAAATTAAAGTTAAAATGAAAGAGAATTTGAAATTTGAAGTGAAACGGATTTGAAAAGAATAGCTAATTAGAAAATTGAAAGTTAGATGAATAGTGAAATTGAAATTAAAATCGATTTTGAAAAAGTGAAGTTTAGTTTGAGATTAAATTGAAATTTAAATTGGAATTAGATTTGAAATCTAAGTTTTAAATGTGTTTAATTTGAGATTAGAATTGAAATTGAGTTAAAATTGGGATTTAAAATTTAATATAAAAATAATGGGAATATAATAATATTTTAATGTGGTAAGAGTGAAAATATATATTAAATACTTTAAAAGGTGAAAATATTGATTTAAAATGGTTTCTAATCATTTTATAAGTATTGAAATCCAATTTGAATAAATTATTTCAAATGTTGAAAAATAAGTTAAAACTAGACGCGTCGCGCAACGGTAGTTCGCGATTTCGCGTTGAAAAGTTCAAATGAATGTGTAGAGTGGAATATTGCTCGGAATTCTTCGAGATAAGAAAATTCCGGACTATTATATCCATATCTTCTAAATGAAGAAAGAAAATCAAAGTTTCGATAAGTAGATTTTGAATTATGTCCAAATCAATTTTCTAGAAAAATCGCGCTAGTGCAGTTTAGTGACCATAAAAGGAAATCTGTTTAAATGGATGTTTTTAATTAAGGAAAAAATATGGAATAAATTTGATAAATCTATTTAAATGATTTAAAAGAGATTTGGATTGGAAAATATGAATTAGCGAATGTTTAAAAGTTGTTTTAATCAAATAAGCTTATATAGCACTTTCCGCAGCACTTTTATGCTGTGAATTATATAACTTTTGGAATATGAGTTTAAATGTAATGATGTTTCCCAGAATCAATTGTGAATGTTTTAAAAAGGATAATTAAGCGTTTTGAAAGATAATTTGGAATATTTATAAGCAGTTCCAAAATAAGTTGAAAATCTGAGTATGCGGAAACGACTAGTACATTTGTCCCGCCTGTGAGATCTGGGAAGATAAAACAAGGTGTTTAACTAAGGTTAGGGATGGAGCAACCAGTGCCCTGAACTTACCTGGCCTATGTTTTCTTTTCTTAGGCGAGGGGTGGAACAGATCGAAAGGAAAGCCCGGATGCTCTCAAAATAAAAAGATTCTGTTAAGTTTTCCAAAATAAAAGAAGATTGGTATTACCCAAAAGTTAAGCAATCTCCAAAATGAATGATTTCTACGAACCTGTGAAGTTTAGAAAAGAATTTATAATGAATTTTAGGAATGATAAGATTTGAAAGGAATGAATTGGTAAATAAGAGTATTGGATTTTGACTTACAAGTGAGATATAAAAATGGAATTTATAAACACCGTTTTGTAAATCTGAAATCAATTTAAATTGATAAGTTAAATGTTAAAGGAATTATATTCGCGATTTTGGACAGTGAATAATCCTTTAAATTAAATGGATGTTTTGGAAGGTGATATTATAAAGGGAATGTTTTCCTTAAGTTAAAAGTTAAGAAATTTGGATCAAGAATTAAGTAAAGAAATCTGAGATATTTTCCAAAACAAAAGAATGAATTACTTAGAATTATCCTAAGTTGAAAGAAAGAGAATTTCGAAATCATCCGAAGAGAATTAAAGTGAAAAGAGACTTAATAAATCCTATATTCTCATATTCACTTTTTATCGATGATTGGATTTCGAAGGAACCGGAGTCGGATTTGGTTAATTCCTATCCGAAAACCACTTCGAACCAATGTGTACGTTCGAACGTGAAGACATGTTGAAGATGGTGATTGAAGACCGTGGATCTTCATAGCGTGAGGACTGCTTGTTGATTTGCTCAGGGTGCGCACCCATTGTAGAGTTATATATAACAGTGGTCTCCTCGTGATGGAGATTTTGCGGATTGCAAGGGCTTCTCGCCTAGTAATGGCCGAGGAAAGTACCTTCGGTTTGTCCTGTTCCTGGACAACTTGTATGGACGTTTGTCTGACGTTGCATTTCTAAAGATTACGTACATCGGTTTTTACAAACGTACATCAGTGGTGGCGGAGAAGGCAACTTCTCTAGCTTAACACCCTCCTTGAGACATACGAGCTCAAGGGTTGTATTTTTGTGGAAGGCAATTAGTAGTTAACGGAAATGGCAATGTGGCATTCAAAGATTTGATATGTGCTTTGTGAAAAGGTAATCGTAGCCTTAAGCCTCATCAAACCGGAAATGACCGAAACAGGATTAGATGCAGCAGGGCTATGTGGGTCATTCCCATTAGGGTATGATCATCCCCTTCTAGATATATTTCTTCCCGCTATGACGTCGGGATGTTAATTAATGTGGTGTATGGAAAACGAGCGCTCGGTTAAAGGTCGGCAACGACCGGGGGATGACATATTCGGTACTATCTAGTTACAGAGGTAGGCCGGTCTTGTGTTGGTAGAGGGCAGATGTTCTGTGCCTCGGGACATCCATCTAGAGGTGTACCCATTTCGGAAGGTAGATCCTGCGCCTGGTCATTTGTATGGAAATCCATTCTCCAATAAGAACCTACGGTTTTGTTTGTATTGGCGTAATGAATAGCCTCGAAATGCTATATGGGTAACCATTTCGGATAAGATTAATAAGTTTATTTGCAAATGTTTTCAAAGAGATGTCATTAGAAATAATATCAAAGGTTTTGATATAAAAGTGTTTTAGTTATCATAAGGTAAAAACCCGTTCGTGTTTATGTGTGGACGTGGTCTTATGAGATACTATTTATTTCAAAGAATTTTATCCAAAGGCTGATATATGACACTGTCATTTATTATTGAGTTTTTCTCACGCTGGTTTATCAAGCCTGATCCGGGTATTTTCAATACTCGGGTCAGATCCGAGTAGTTTCAGGATAGTCGAAGGAAGTTGAAGTTCCAGGGGAGAGCTGGAGATATTCATGGACGCATGGAGATATTCTTTCATCGCCATTGCTTAGTGTATTTTGTTTGATGTTTGTCAGCAATTGTAAGGGCAGGTTTTATAACTGTCCAAGCTGAATCTAGGTTAGACTCTGATATTGTATTTCAAAATTTTCCGCTGTAAATATTATTATTGAAATAATATATGTTATTCCATTCGTGTGAGATTCTGTTCTGTCTATTTTTCTTTATCACCCTTGATGATCCGTTTTTTCGTGCAATTTGAGTTGGACATGTGTGGTTTATTGTCGATTCAAAGGGTACGGGAAAACGGGTCGTCACATTTGGTATCAGAGCTGAAGGTTAAGCGAGAACCTTGGCTCTGTTATGGGTAAAGTCTCATCAGAGATAGGATTAGTAATATCCTAGGATGAGTAACTCATTAGAGATAGGGTTAGTAACGCCCTAGAATGAGTTATGAGAGTATTATATATATGAGCGCGTATTTGTTAAATTTATAAAAATGATTTTGTTTTAAAAGAAATTGGTAAATGAAATAATTTTACCTTGGGTTTATATTATAAATACTAAAGGGGATATTATTATCTTTTGGGTTAAGGATTGAGTGTGATTTAGCTTAGTGAAATTAAAATATGAATATCTTGTGATTAGAATTGCACAAATTTGACTATAAGATATTTCATATAAAATTAATTAGTTGAAAGCTAGAATTTAAAATTTTGACCATATACCCCTAGACCTTTGGTATTAAGAAATAATAATGATTAAGTGATTATCATAATGAATGGATTTAAAAAGCTAAGTACAAATATCTTGTGAAGTAAAATTCACAATTTGATTATAAGATATTTGATGATAATATTGAAGCTAGAAGTGTAATTAGAGGAAGTAAAGTGAAAATTTACACTTAGAAAAATTCTTATCAATAAGACAGAAAAGATAAGCCAAAATTGAAATTTTGGGTTAATATATTATGAAAGGATAAGTTCTATAACTTATAAATGAGATAAGGTAATTTGGAATTTAGACACTTTGATTAAGTTTAAAAAAAATCAAAGTGAAATTTAGGAACAAGAGATATAAGAAATATCATCCTAATATAAAAATTTGAATTAATGATACATTAGGGTAACATTTGTAATTCAAAATGAAGTAAGATGAAAAGTGGATGGTTTTGAATAATATGGTTAGTAGTTGAATGTTGGATGAAAATGTTTAAATAACAAATACCATGTGAATTAAGTTTCACAAATTTGACTATAAGGTATTTGATGGATTTAAGATTAAGAAATTTTGATTTGGCAAATGGATAGGTAAATAAGTTAACTTTGTAAGAAAAAGGATGTACACTTAGTAAAGTTGTCTGATTAATATATGGATTAGATAAATAATATTAGCTAAATGGAGACCTTAGGTAAAGAAAACTAGGGATTAAGTTTTATAACTTATTTATTTGGAATAATAGAATTCCACATTTGTTGAAAACCCTAATTGAAGTAATGACGATTTGAAGATTAGGGATATGTATATATACTCTTAGGAAGTAAAAATATATTATACAAGTTAAGTCATATTTGTAAGCTTAAGTAATAATGGATTTAGAAGAAAGTAAATGGTTGTGAAATAAACTTGGATTAATAGAAGTTTTGGAAGAAATGTATTAAGTAAAGATAAATGTGAATAAGTACATAAGTTAAACGTAGATAAATTTTGATCTAAGATTTGAGTATAGAACTTTGAGGTGTTTACACCAATCCGAAAAAAGGATTTATCACTCAATTTTTGATGGCGAACATTGATGAGAGTTTGTGATTATGTACACGAGTTTTCTATCATAGTTGAGAGCTATGCAAGGAAAGCAAGAGTTTGTGATTAAGAAGTCTGATCAAAGTCCGCAATAGAAAATCGGGGGATCGATACTAGTTCGAAAGAAAAGTTGTGGATTGAATAATAGATCGAATCAAATATAACATATATTATGATGTTTTGGGTATGTCAACATAGTAGTTGGATAGTTATCTTAAATAGTAGACGCTAAGATATAAGGGTTGGACTTATGTTTTAATATATAGACCTCAGGTGTAGTACATGCTTAGGTCAGAGGATGGGTTATGTGGATGTATTCATTTATCTTGATATAGTATTAGTTTGGTTGTTTTTGGATGTATAGTCTTATTTGATAGTTGGATACATTATCTTAAGTGTGCAGTACGCACTAGGATGGGAAGGATAGAAGTTTGACTTGATGTATGTACATATAACCGTAAGTACGTAATAGATACTTAGGTTAGTGTGGGGAATCTTTATATGCATGTTTGGCATCATTTGTTTTAGTATTGTTATGATATCGGCCTTCTTCTTTTCTATCATCAGTAGAAATAAGTCAAATTATTTGAGGAGATGAGTGTGAGATAGATTCCTTTATCTAACTTTCATTTCGAGGACGAAATGCTTCTAAGTAGGGGAGAATGTAACGACCCGTATTTTCGCTACTTCGAAAATGAGAGATTTCGAACGATTTAAAATCTAAAAGGATAAATCTTATAAAGATAATAAAAGTATGTTAAAAGATTTAAAAGTTTGTTAATAATCGTTTTACAAAAATAACCAAAATTTGTCGCATTTTGTTAGTTTTACATACGCGGTAAAATTAGAGATTTTGATATTAATTAAATATGATTTTTTAATATAAAGAGACATGTTTTAATTTATTTAAAGAAGTAAAAAGTTCATTTTAAAGTTTGGTTTACATCAATATATAGCTTAATAAAAACGTCAAATTTTGACTGTAAACTTTGTCGGCGGAAAACACCGTTTTCAACCAAAACAAGTTGTCGACAAGTTGTTGCAACTTAATACATTTTATAACTTAAAATTACAAGTTTACAAACTATTTAAACACTTTACATTTAGCACTAAAAGACAAAAGGAGTTTACTTTTGAAAATAGTTTACATAAATAAAAAAATAAAAGGACATGATTTGACATAAAAACAACATCATTACTAAACCATCTTTCCACCATTAATGCAAATCAAATCAAGCAAAAGTCTTATTTCTTTTTTACACAAAGTTTAAGAAAAAAAAAGAGTAATCATTTTATAAATTCAAATCACATTAATGAGATGTTACTACTTTACATGGAAAAGGAGCAAAATATTATTTTAACATTTTAAAAGTTTAAGAAAAAGAGGCAAACATCATTTCATTAAGTACAAACTTACATCCTACCATCATTTCACCATTAATGCATGTCCTTAAAGAGTTAAATCAAGGGTAGAAAAGTAAATTAAAAAGTCAAAAAGTAAAGAAGGGTATTTTAGTCATTTGCCATCCAAAGCTCAAATATAAATATGCATCCATACCTTTCATTTTTCACACTTCATTCTCTACCTTCTTCTTCACTTTCTTCTTCTTCTTCTTCCTCTTTGAAGCTCTCTTTAATGGCTTCTTCTTCTCTTCCAAAATGCTTACTAACTTTTTCAAAACCATATTAAATCAACTCCAAACACCACCAAACTTTGTCAAAGACCTTAGAATACCATGAGAACATGGTTTAACATCTAATAAGTGAAGAAATGATGGAGAAAGAGGAAGAATAGGAGGAGGCCGAACTTATGGAAGAAGTGGTCGATGAAATGGAGTAAAAGTTGATTAGTTGAAGTTTTAATGAAGTGTTGTTGATATGAATGTTGGTAGGAAGTTAAACATTTGGGTAAAGGTGAGAAATTCTCATCGCTTTTAAATTATATTGATTATCATGCTAAATTGTTATGTTAGATAATCACTATTTGATGATATGTATGTTTGGTTGATTGTTTGGATATGTTGGATAATCCGTAGTAATATTATGACATTTACCATATTGAAAATGTTGATGTTATATGATTGTTATATGGATGTGATGATAATTTGGATATCAAATTCCTATTGATTTAGTAATCACTTTTGTTTAAAAGACCATATTTTAGTAATATGAGAAATTGTGGAAAAACAAGTCTCTTTTCATTTAGAAGTGAAATTAAAGTTAAAATGAAAGAGAATTTGAAATTTGAAGTGAAACGGATTTGAAAAGAATAGCTAATTAGAAAATTGAAAGTTAGATGAATAGTGAAATTGAAATTAAAATCGATTTTGAAAAAGTGAAGTTTAGTTTGAGATTAAATTGAAATTTAAATTGGAATTAGATTTGAAATCTAAGTTTTAAATGTGTTTAATTTGAGATTAGAATTGAAATTGAGTTAAAATTGGGATTTAAAATTTAATATAAAAATAATGGGAATATAATAATATTTTAATGTGGTAAGAGTGAAAATATATATTAAATACTTTAAAAGGTGAAAATATTGATTTAAAATGGTTTCTAATCATTTTATAAGTATTGAAATCCAATTTGAATAAATTATTTCAAATGTTGAAAAATAAGTTAAAACTAGACGCGTCGCGCAACGGTAGTTCGCGATTTCGCGTTGAAAAGTTCAAATGAATGTGTAGAGTGGAATATTGCTCGGAATTCTTCGAGATAAGAAAATTCCGGACTATTATATCCATATCTTCTAAATGAAGAAAGAAAATCAAAGTTTCGATAAGTAGATTTTGAATTATGTCCAAATCAATTTTCTAGAAAAATCGCGCTAGTGCAGTTTAGTGACCATAAAAGGAAATCTGTTTAAATGGATGTTTTTAATTAAGGAAAAAATATGGAATAAATTTGATAAATCTATTTAAATGATTTAAAAGAGATTTGGATTGGAAAATATGAATTAGCGAATGTTTAAAAGTTGTTTTAATCAAATAAGCTTATATAGCACTTTCCGCAGCACTTTTATGCTGTGAATTATATAACTTTTGGAATATGAGTTTAAATGTAATGATGTTTCCCAGAATCAATTGTGAATGTTTTAAAAAGGATAATTAAGCGTTTTGAAAGATAATTTGGAATATTTATAAGCAATTCCAAAATAAGTTGAAAATCTGAGTATGCGGAAACGACTAGTACATTTGTCCCGCCTGTGAGATCTGGGAAGATAAAACAAGGTGTTTAACTAAGGTTAGGGATGGAGCAACCAGTGCCCTGAACTTACCTGGCCTATGTTTTCTTTTCTTAGGCGAGGGGTGGAACAGATCGAAAGGAAAGCCCGGATGCTCTCAAAATAAAAAGATTCTGTTAAGTTTTCCAAAATAAAAGAAGATTGGTATTACCCAAAAGTTAAGCAATCTCCAAAATGAATGATTTCTACGAACCTGTGAAGTTTAGAAAAGAATTTATAATGAATTTTAGGAATGATAAGATTTGAAAGGAATGAATTGGTAAATAAGAGTATTGGATTTTGACTTACAAGTGAGATATAAAAATGGAATTTATAAACACCGTTTTGTAAATCTGAAATCAATTTAAATTGATAAGTTAAATGTTAAAGGAATTATATTCGCGATTTTGGACAGTGAATAATCCTTTAAATTAAATGGATGTTTTGGAAGGTGATATTATAAAGGGAATGTTTTCCTTAAGTTAAAAGTTAAGAAATTTGGATCAAGAATTAAGTAAAGAAATCTGAGATATTTTCCAAAACAAAAGAATGAATTACTTAGAATTATCCTAAGTTGAAAGAAAGAGAATTTCGAAATCATCCGAAGAGAATTAAAGTGAAAAGAGACTTAATAAATCCTATATTCTCATATTCACTTTTTATCGATGATTGGATTTCGAAGGAACCGGAGTCGGATTTGGTTAATTCCTATCCGAAAACCACTTCGAACCAATGTGTACGTTCGAACGTGAAGACATGTTGAAGATGGTGATTGAAGACCGTGGATCTTCATAGCGTGAGGACTGCTTGTTGATTTGCTCAGGGTGCGCACCCATTGTAGAGTTATATATAACAGTGGTCTCCTCGTGATGGAGATTTTGCGGATTGCAAGGGCTTCTCGCCTAGTAATGGCCGAGGAAAGTACCTTCGGTTTGTCCTGTTCCTGGACAACTTGTATGGACGTTTGTCTGACGTTGCATTTCTAAAGATTACGTACATTGGTTTTTACAAACGTACATCAGTGGTGGCGGAGAAGGCAACTTCTCTAGCTTAACACCCTCCTTGAGACATACGAGCTCAAGGGTTGTATTTTTGTGGAAGGCAATTAGTAGTTAACGGAAATGGCAATGTGGCATTCAAAGATTTGATATGTGCTTTGTGAAAAGGTAATCGTAGCCTTAAGCCTCATCAAACCGGAAATGACCGAAACAGGATTAGATGCAGCAGGGCTATGTGGGTCATTCCCATTAGGGTATGATCATCCCCTTCTAGATATATTTCTTCCCGCTATGACGTCGGGATGTTAATTAATGTGGTGTATGGAAAACGAGCGCTCGGTTAAAGGTCGGCAACGACCGGGGGATGACATATTCGGTACTATCTAGTTACAGAGGTAGGCCGGTCTTGTGTTGGTAGAGGGCAGATGTTCTGTGCCTCGGGACATCCATCTAGAGGTGTACCCATTTCGGAAGGTAGATCCTGCGCCTGGTCATTTGTATGGAAATCCATTCTCCAATAAGAACCTACGGTTTTGTTTGTATTGGCGTAATGAATAGCCTCGAAATGCTATATGGGTAACCATTTCGGATAAGATTAATAAGTTTATTTGCAAATGTTTTCAAAGAGATGTCATTAGAAATAATATCAAAGGTTTTGATATAAAAGTGTTTTAGTTATCATAAGGTAAAAACCCGTTCGTGTTTATGTGTGGACGTGGTCTTATGAGATACTATTTATTTCAAAGAATTTTATCCAAAGGCTGATATATGACACTGTCATTTATTATTGAGTTTTTCTCACGCTGGTTTATCAAGCCTGATCCGGGTATTTTCAATACTCGGGTCAGATCCGAGTAGTTTCAGGATAGTCGAAGGAAGTTGAAGTTCCAGGGGAGAGCTGGAGATATTCATGGACGCATGGAGATATTCTTTCATCGCCATTGCTTAGTGTATTTTGTTTGATGTTTGTCAGCAATTGTAAGGGCAGGTTTTATAACTGTCCAAGCTGAATCTAGGTTAGACTCTGATATTGTATTTCAAAATTTTCCGCTGTAAATATTATTATTGAAATAATATATGTTATTCCATTCGTGTGAGATTCTGTTCTGTCTATTTTTCTTTATCACCCTTGATGATCCGTTTTTTCGTGCAATTTGAGTTGGACATGTGTGGTTTATTGTCGATTCAAAGGGTACGGGAAAACGGGTCGTCACAACGAACGTACCCCCAAATTAATTAACAAGTAACGTAATCTAAATTTATATGTTTTCTTATTTATTCATTACTTATATTTAATTATACGTAATCCAAACATTAAATTTTTATTTCATATTATTATTTAAAATTTCTCAAAAATTCAATTAAATACGTTATTAAAAACCGTTAAAAAATTTATGGGTTGTTATATCTTTTCTAACATTCACACTTTTTGACCATCAAAACTCTCTTATTGTTCATGTCTGAAGCACCACCACCATACATAAAAACTTCCCCTACCAATATCTCACTCCATACTTGACGGAACGACGTCGCACCATCTCCATTGATCTCCTCATCGAATTCTCCACCCGACCAACACAAGCAAAACGAACCCAATCGAACCTACCATATTGCGACTCGATACGCTCAGAAGTGACAACCTATAGGTCACGTTCTGCCTCCTTCGATTGGAGCTCCCCAAAATTGCACCACCACCTTGCCTTGCCTCGACAGACAAGAATCCACCCTTCGATTCGCAAATCGATGACTACAATCTCGAAAAACCTAAACCCTAGTTTCAAAACTCATGTCTATAAATTGTCGAACCTCTAAAGTGATGCCATGGCCTCGAAAAGCACATTAACATGTAGATCTACCCATTACAAGCCCAAAAAATCCACCTTCTTATATTTTTAATTTTTCAATGATTTTGTTTTGATTTTTAAAATGGTTGAAGCTTGCTTTTTCCTTTGTTTTCAACTTACGATAACTTCTGGATGGAACAGTGAAAAGAAATAGAGAAGTCGGGGCATTGAATTTTATCCCAAGTGTTAGGCCAAACATATTCACAAATTTTTGGCATTCCACTGTACAGATTTTCGTCCATGTACAAAACGCGAATAGCAAAATAGAAATACAATCGCGCTAAAAAAAACAACACGATTCCAAAACAATAAAAATATATACTAGTTATCGTATTATGTAAAATCATAAAAATACCTCATTTGATAAAAAATCGTCAAACAATAATTTAAATATTTTTCCACATTGAAAATTATGGAAAATCAAATAAATTAAAATAAAAATATGTCTTAAAAATCGATTCATTGGATTATCATCGATTTTTATTATTGCTTATAAATTATGAATCAAATCTGAATATTTAAATAAATTAAATATTTTCATTTGAAGCATAAAAAAATTGGGTCATTACATTCTTCCTCTTAAAAGAATTTTGTCAACAAAATTCCCAAAGGAAGAAAACACCTTCTAACTCTTGGTCTTATAAAACTCTTATTCTTAAAATGAGTTATTCAAATTTTAAAGTCTTGTATGTTAGGCAAATTTCGGTAGCACCTTCTTTGCGCAGCTCGATCCAAAAAAACTACGCCTCGCCCAATGGGCCCAAACCAACGAAAGAATACAAAAGCCTTAAAGTGGCCTTCCATATCTGGGGCATAAAACCATCAATAATAACATAAATGTGTACCTATTAGTCGTGAAATCAAACTCTACTCATGAAACTAAAAGCATCGTACTAGCTTTTGCTTCCATAAACCAGTATCTCACTTACAAATGCCATCAAACCATATAACTTGCATTTCTAGTATCAAAAGAATACAATTATATTAAAGCCCATACAATGTACATATACCATCCGTATATAATATCAAATCTGAACACTTACTCGATTATACAATTTCCTTTCTAAACTTGTATCACTCACCCGACCATTCTAGTACGGACTTTGATTGGGTTCCTTGATTAGAAACCTCCGTTCTTCTTACATAGCCATATAATATGATAGAAAACGTCATAATCATATCAATATTCCATATCAAATGTTTTCCATCAAAAATGAAGTGAAAAATCCAAACTTGAATGGGTGTAAATTACGTCGAAATCTTATATTCGATTCTGGATTAAAACATTTATGCGAATAAAATGATCTACCTTTATTCCATTGGTTTCTTAACTATACCAATTTTTTTAATTTAAATCACATTCATCTTTTATATAGCAAAATTCCTTTTTATATTAATCGTTTATAAACCATTTCATAAACCGTGACTTAAGTTTATACACATCTTATAAAACACAAATTATGTCAATTAGCCGCTAATTAAGTTCCTATTCGTATAACACACTTCTACATCCTAAGAGTATACACACAAATTCAGATCTGTTTTACCTGACCAGAATGTTCATAAATTTAAAACTTGTTTTACTTACTATTTTCTCAAATTTATAAGTCACAGAAACTTATTTTCCTATAATTTCACTGAACACTTAGCCTCCAATTCTCAATTAATTCAAAAGTTTCCAACTTTCCAAAATCACCAAAATTACATTTCATTTCAACAAATGAAAATTACCAAACAACATATCATAATACGATGCACAAACCCAACCATCATAATGCATAGGTAACCGAGTCCATACAATAACTTAACTAAAAAATTTAGAATTAAACACTTGGGTTTCAAATCATTTTGAAATAATAATAATATATATAAGTATATATATGTCTTCTTTTTGTGTATCAAATCATACCTTTAGAATTCAAGACATAATTTGTTTAACCTAAATAACCCTGAAACAAACTACTATTATGGTAGTAATCCCTCACTTAGAAACTAGAAAATGAACATTGATGATGCTGCAGTCATCACCTAAATTATTTTCTGAAAATAGATGTGAGTTCGGTGCTTTATATTTCTTTGGATTCCCTTTTTAAGATATTACTAGTCATAAATACTTTAAAAGAAAACATTATTGTAACAACCCGCATATTTAACGATTTTATGTTTTAAATGATTTATTTAAATATAGCATCGTTAGTCGGATTTTGGGTCCGAAATGTTACTTTTTGCAAATGGCCGAATTGGAGCTCGAAACCACTTCCATTGAGTCCAAAATGGAATTTGCGATCTTTTTGAGTATAATCTTTGATATGTTTGGAGTAAGTTGAATTTCACTACTTTTTCTATTGGATTTTGGGTTTGGGTTCAGCCCACTAGCTTAACTAATACCCTAACTCAGCCATTTCCTCTCCATTCTCTCATTCCACTCTTCTAAACTCAAGCTCCAACTGAAAATGGTGGAAGGGAAAGGGAAATAGAAATTGAAAAACCCTAGTTCCTCTTACTAGCTCAAATTCTTGCTCCAAAATCAAAGAGAAACCATTGGTAAGCTCCTCTTCATCTTCTCTATCTCTTTCTCTCTTCAATCTCAGAAATTCCAAAACATAAACTTAGGAAATATTTGTTTGATCTTAGATTGAAGCTAGTAGAGTTGAAGTAGAGAGTGGTTGGCCTTGTTCCTTTGCATTTGAGCTTCTTCTTCTTGTTCTTGAGTTAGAAAGGTGAGTTTTGAACTCACATCTACTTCTCTTAATTTCATTGATGATGGGTATGAATTCCTAACACCTTGTTCATATGCACTTGCTTTTGGTTTGGATTGAATTGGTGAATATCCAAATTCTTAGTGTTTGGGTTCAATTCTTTAAAGATCCTAACTTTGATATTTGAACATGTTTTTGGTAGCGAATCGGAGAGCTAATGGAGCCGGGGTATCTATTGGATAAGGCTCCTTAACTCCATTGCTCGAACGGTCGCGTTTTGGAAGAATTTGCATTTCATTGAAAAAGGGAAGGAATTGCAAATCATCAGGTTCGGCCGACCGAGCCGTGCAGCCGGTCGACCGACCTGCTTCTCCGAGCTTTGTTTTGTTTTCTGCATCTGGCCAACCGACCTAGCCCTGCAGCCGGTCGACCGACCTGCTCTTGTTTTGCCTGTTTTGCCTATTTTGCATATTTTGATTGGTTTTTCGAATTTTATCGATTCAAGTTGCTTTTTAGTGATTGTTATTGCATCTTTGACTTTGATAACTTATTCTTGACTTCATCCACGGGTTTTATAAAATAATCTCTCGAATCACATTTAAAAGCTCGTTTCTCCAATTTATAAATTCTATTAAAACACACACTTTCGCACTTCGAGCGAAGTGGAAGGGTGATTAAATGGTTGGGCAAAACACGGACCATGAATCTGTGCGTTTATCCTTCCGATTGATCCCCGATCTATTCAATTGATCGTTTTGACCTTCGGGTTTGGTTTATCGATGATATGAGGTAAACTTTGTACTGCTTTGAGTGTGAAAGTGACTTACGGATAGTAAACCGTTTAGTGCGAACGAGTGGTTATGGGATGCACGTTAACACTTTTCGGATTCCTTTTCGAGAGTTGTGACACATTCCGCCAGTTAATGGTGTCCAGTACTGGGTCTTCGACCTTCACCACTACGGTTTGTCGCCCTATAGTATCGCTTTCTATGTTGGTCGTTATGAGCCGCATGGGTGGTATTGGGTTTGTGCCTTCGGGTTTGTCGCCCTATAGTATCGCTTTCTATGTTGGTCGTTATGAGCCGCATGGGTGATATTGGGTTTGGAGTCTTCGAGCTCATGGATCCTTGTTTATACAGTACTGAGCTCGAGCAATTTTCTGATGTTTCATTGATATGTATATTCCTTTGGTATCGCCCTTCGGTGTTGGTCTTTTTGAGCCGCATGATGAGTAGCGTTTGCCTTGCGGAACTTGTATACCTTATTGGTATTTGTTATTTGCCTTTTTGGCTTGATTTGGGATATTTGCATCCTTTGTTTCTATATGTTGCCGATGATATGAGACTTTTTCTATATGATTCATCTTTTGTTAGATGATTGTGTTATCTCTTTTAGAGATATTTGCTACACCTATAACCTTGCAGGTTTATTGTTGTTCAGTTTATCTAACTGATTTGTTTAGCTAGACTGACCCGTTTATTTTATACTCGGGTCAAGCCGAGATGTTTCAGGTTAGGTACTTTGGACTTAGCCTATTTTGCTTCCGCATGGACTACTCCGCTAGCTTCTTTTTGTCATAGCTTTTTGTGTAGTCCCATTTTGTAGTAACTCTGATATATGTATCCATCTGGAAATTCGTCTGTATATTGTGGTTTTCTATACCACTTGACTTGTATTATTTTTTATACTCTGTTATCTATTCGGTATATGTGTATATGATGATTTACTGTTCTGTGATGTATATTACATTTGAGTTATTATATTCTGTTCTGATAGATCCAACCACCTATGGTTTTGTTTTAAATATTCATTGGGTATGTCGATCTGTTTGGTATGTATATTGTCGATGTATTCAATAGATAATTGGAGCAAGGCTATAGATGGTCGCTCCTAACCAGCCTTATTCTCCGTGTTAGTTGACGGCATTACCCTGTAGTGTCCTTGGCTAGCGTGGGTATAGAGGTGGGGCGTCACAGCGTGGTATCAGAGCTGAGTTCAGAACAAAATATGATAAACACAGAATAGGGCACATATTACGATACATCAGAGTGTGATAAGTGATATAAATCTTTGAATCATCGTGCCTCTCTATTCCTTCTACCATCAAAGGTTAGATAGGATTTGGGAATATGTTTGGGAATGCATTTAAATTCCGTAGTATTCCATATTGAATTATCTACCTTGGGAATAATCTTTACCTTATCTTAACTTTCAGTTTATGGCTGGAAGAGACGAAGGACGACGCTCGGATGCTGGGAAATCCAGTGGCTCACATCCGAATGGCGTTTATATGTCTGCCGATCAGTTTTTGGAGTGGTTTTGGAGCACACAGCTTCCGGCCCCTACTCGAACATCTCCTCCATGCAAGTCCACCTTCGCACGTTTGTGCAGTGATTTTTCTCATCTTGGAGGGAAGCCGTTTAAAAGCTCCCAGATAGTTCTTAAGGTCCAAACTTGGATTCGCATGTATGAACATGTTCTCTCTCGCATGGATCCTTCCGACCATGATAGAGATCTTGTAACTTCTAGATTATTGAAAAAGCGTGCCCTTGATTGGTACGAGCTTCTTTTAGCTGAATTTGATGAGTCTGCTCTTTCTTGGACTCAGTTTCGGGAACGATTCGAACTCAAGTTCGTTCCTGAATCTGAGAAAGCTTTGTTGTCCCAGCGCTTTCTTGAATTGAAGCAAGGAGAGTCTTCCGTTTCTGAATATGTTGCATCTTTCGAGGCCTTATCTAAGTATGGTCTTGAATTCATTAGTACCTCGTATAGGAAGAATCTGAAGTTTGTATCTGGCCTTAAGAAATGTCTTAAGAAGTTTTTAATGCTCCAGCTTAAGCTTTCCTTTGAGGAGTTGGTTTATTCATCACTTCATCTCAAAGCCTTCGAGAAGGAGTGTGATTGTGGGAATGATGTTGAGGTTCGCAAAAACGCCAACAAGAGGCAGTTTCCATTCGATAAGCGGAAATTTTTCCCTTCCAAGAAGATAAAGCATGTTGAAACCAAGTCTCAGTCTGCTGGAACACCTTCCATTAGGAAGTGTTTCAATTGTGGTTCATCTGATCATATGATTCGAGCTTGCCCTAACCCTCTCTTCTGTCGCTACTGCAAGAAGGAAGGCCATCGTAGTTCCACTTGTCCTATTGCTCCGAGTAATCTTCTGTCAGGAAAACTAAATATAGTGGATGCTTCTGGAGGTTCTTCTCGGGGAAAAGGTACATCTCCATCTGTTTAGGAAGGTTCTATTTTATTTCTTGACTATTGTATTCGAGTTCTCTTCGATACGGGGGCTTCACATTTTTTCCGTATCGAAGAAGCTCTTCGATGATTTATCTTTGGATGTTTCTTGTATGGTTACTTCTTTGAGAATTGCGAATCCGAATTGGTGGATCCGCAACGCTCAATTTGCTTGTATTAATGTCGAGATTATTTTATGTGATTTTTCTTTCCAAGCCAATTTGCATGTTGTGCGTTACTTAGGCTTCAGAATTGACATTTTTGAAAGGATTGACTTAATTATTATGAAGCCATATCCTATATCCCGAGTGGACTATTCATCCTCGACATTTTCAATCTGTTAAACAGATTTCTATCTTCCTTTGTGATTTCGATTTCCAATTCGATGGCATCATTTTTCTTTAAGTCCTCATGATGAGGAAAGTGTTGTTTCTCTCATTCTTGTAGTTTGAGAATTTTCTGGTATTTCTGGTCTTGTCTTAGGATTATCACCTAAACAATCTTTTGTTGTAGTGTTAAGGTGTTTTTAGCTCGACCTTACCATCGGTTTTCATTTGACTACGAGTTGCGGAAGTTAGCATTCCACTTACTGCTCTCCGCACTCGTTGTAATTCTTATGAATGATTTGTTGTGTCATTCAGATTGTCCAGCTTATTTCATCCATTTTATGAATCGAGTATTCTGTGAATATCTCGAAGATTCCATTTTTAGTATTTGTTGATTTTGGATGGAATTAGCAATCTAAAAATTTTTGCAAATCTTTTTCATAAGAGTTATTTATAAGTATAAATGGGATTTGTGTTTTTAGAACGAACAAAGAGAATTTTCAAAAGTTTTTAGAAACATGTTTATCATATAGAAGATGGTTTTGTGATTGTATTGCCCATTGAGTGCTTTAAGAATTCTGGTCGATGCGCTTGATCAACGTTTTCGATAGGAATCTCCTAAACACTTTGATGAGACAATTTGACACAATAAATTGATTTTAAATAAGAAAAATTTTAAAAAAAAATTACATAAAGAAAATTGTGATTTTGAAAGTTTTAGTTTTTCGGAGAAGAATATTATTGAAAAGAACTCTTTTTCGATACTCTTATTCTTGGGATTCCCGAAGGGAACCAAGACTTTATCTTTTGTTTCAAAGCTAATCGTATTGGTTTGGATGTCGTTCCCTTGCAAAAGAGAACGTGCTATCACTTATGTTTCTAAACCATTAAAGCTTACCGAGACTAGATATGCCACCTATGATCTAGTGCTCGCGGCTATTGTTTCGTTTTTTTTTTGTATTTGGCATCATTACTTTTGAGTGAGGGATTTTGCTCTCCTCACCAATCATAATTGTGAAATGTTTATCTTCTCATAGGGAACTTAATGTTAGTTCGAGTTCCTAGCATCTTATGATCTTGATATTTTAATTCCTGAAAAGGGGATCGTGTTGCCAATGCATTTAGTTGTAAGCAGCAAGTGATTGTTTCTTTGTTGATGTCCGAATGGAATAGTCTTTTTACCAAGTTCATCGGACGTTTTGTTGTACTTCATTTTGTTGAGCTTTGGTTCATTTGACGTATTGTTTGTACCACGTCGTGTTCCAAATTATTTTGAGCTTAGGAATCCATGGAATTCTCTAAGCAAGCAAGTTCGGACTTATCCTCTCGTGCTCTTTATGGTGAACTTCTTATTCTGTTATTCTTTTGAGTTGATATGTTTGTAGTTGTTGGGAGTATCACCTACCTCTTGTAGAGTTCTCCTACAGTAATGGTTTTCGGTCTAGTATTGGTATGGCTCCTTTCGAAGCCTTATACGGAAGGCCATGTCGATCACCGTCTTGTTGGTTGGAATTTGGGGAGAAGATTATTCTTGGCCGAGATTATGTTCGTGATTTATCCGAGAAGATTGATCTTATTCGGTTGAGAATGAAAGAGGCACAGAGTCGTTAGAAATCCTGCGCGGACAACCGTAGGAAGCCTCTCGAGTTCTCGATCGGCGATCTTGTTTTTATTCGTGTTTCTCCTTTGAAAGGGGTTATGCATTTCAATACGACTGGGAAATTGGCTCCTCGTTATATAGGACCGTTTTCTATTACTGAACGTATTGGCCCGGTGGCTTATAGACTTTCACTTCCAGCTCATTTATCTGGTATTCATGACGTGTTTCACGTCTCTCAGCTTCGGAAGTGTCTTTGGGAGTCGGATTCTGTTATTACTTCTCCTGATTTGCAAGAGCTTGAGATCTCACCGGACTTATCTATTGTATAGCAGCCTATTCGCGTACTTGACATGGAGGTGCAACACCTTCAAAACAAGGATGTGCCGCTCGTTAAAGTCCAATGGTCCGCTAATCCCAATGACTGTACTTGGAAAACCAGAGAGTTTATCGAGCGATCCTATCCGGGTTTTCTATCTTTGCTTTGAAACGGTGAGAATATCTTTTCATCTCAAGCTTATTTCCTTTTCTTTTGAATGTTGTATGTATGTAGTTATTGCAAATATCGTCTCTAGGAATTGCGGGGACGCAATTTTGTAAGGAGGGGAGATCTGTAACAACCCGCATATTTAACGATTTTATATTTTAAATGATTTATTTAAATATAGCGTCGTTAGTCGGATTTTAGGTCCGAAATGTTACTTTTTGTAAACGGCCGAATTGGAGCTCGAAACCACTTCCATTGAGTCCAAAATGGCGTTTGCGATCTTTTTGAGTATAATCTTTGATATGTTTGGAGTAAGTTGAATTTCACTACTTTTTCTATTGGGTTTTGGGTTTGGGTTCAGCCCACTAGCTTAACTAATACCCTAACTCAGCCATCTCCTCTCCATTCTCTCATTCCACTCTTCTAAACTCAAGCTCCAACTGAAAATAGTGGAAGGGAAAGGGAAATAGAAATTGCAAAACCCTAGTTCCTCTTACTAGCTCAAATTCTTGCTCCAAAATCAAAGAGAAGCCACTGGTAAGCTCCTCTTCATCTTCTCTATCTCTTTCTCTCTTCAATCTCAGAAATTCCAAAACATAAACTTAGGAAATATTTGTTTGATCTTAGATTGAAGCTAGTAGAGTTGAAGTAGAGAGTGGTTGGCCTTGTTCCTTTGCATTTGAGCTTCTTCTTCTTGTTCTTGAGTTAGAAAGGTGAGTTTTGAACTCACATCTACTTCTCTTGATTTCATTGATGATGGGTATGAATCCCTAACGCCTTGTTCATATGCACTTGCTTTTGGTTTGGATTTAATTGGTGAATATCCAAATTCTTAGTGTTTGGGTTCAATTCTTTAAAGATCCTAACTTTGATATTTGAACATGTTTTTGGTAGCGAATCGGAGAGCTAATGGAGCCGGGGTATCTATTGGCTAAGGCTCCTTAACTCCATTGCTCGAACGGTCGCGTTTTGGAAGAATTTGCATTTCATTGAAAAAGGGCAGGAATTGCAAATCATCAGGTTCGGCCGACCGAGCCCCGCAGCCGGTCGACCGACCTGCTTCTCCGAGCTTTGTTTTGTTTTCTGCATCTGGCCAGCCGACCGAGCCCTGCAGCCGGTCGACCGACCTGCTCTTGTTTTGCCTATTTTGCCTATTTTGCATATTTGATTGGTTTTCCGAATTTTATCGATTCAAGTTGCTTTTTAGTGATTGTTATTGCATCTTTGACTTTGATAACTTATTCTTGACTTCATCCACGGGTTTTATAAAATAATCTCTCGAATCACATTTAAAAGTCGTTTCTCCAATTTATAAATTCTATTAAAACACACACTTTCGCACTTCGAGCGAAGTGGAAGGGTGATTAAATGGTTGGGCAAAACACGGACTATGAATCTGTGCGTTTATCCTTCCGATTGATCCCCGACCTATTCAATTGATCGTTTTGACCTTCGGGTTTGGTTTATCGATGATATGAGGTAAACTTTGTACTGCTTTGAGTGTGAAAGTGACTTACGGATAGTAAACCGTTTAGTGCGAATGAGTGGTTATGGGACGCACGTTAACACTTTTCGGATTCCTTTTTGAGAGTTGTGACACATTCCGCCAGTTAGTGGTGTCCAGTACTGGGTCTTCGACCTTCACCACTATGGTTTGTCACCCTATAGTATCGCTTTCTATGTTGGTCGTTATGAGCCGCATGGGTGGTATTGGGTTTGTGCCTTTGGGTTTGTCGCCCTATAGTATCGCTTTCTATGTTGGTCGTTATGAGCCGCATGGGTGATATTGGGTTTGGAGTCTTCGGGCTCATGGATCCTTGTTTATACAGTACTGAGCTCGAGCAATTTTCTGATGTTTCATTGATATGTATATTCCTTTGGTATCGCCCTTCGGTGTTGGTCTTTTTGAGCCGCATGATGAGTAGTGTTTGCCTTGCGGAACTTGTATACCTTATTGGTATTTGTTATTTGCCTTTTTGGCTTGATTTGGGATATTTGCATCCTTTGTTTCTATATGTTGCCGATGATATGAGGCTTGTTCTATATGATTCATCTTTTGTTAGATGATTGTGTTATCTCTTTTAGAGATATTTACTACCCCTATAACCTTGCAGGTTTATTGTTGTTCAGTTTATCTAACTGATTTGTTTAGCTAGACTGACCCGTGTATTTTATACTCGGGTCAGGCCGAGATGTTTCAGGTTAGGTACTTTGGACCTAGCCTATTTTGCTTCCGCATGGACTACTCCGCTAGCTTCTTTTTGTCATAGCTTTTTGTGTAATCCCATTTTGTAGTAACTCTGATATATGTATCCATTTGGAAATTCATCTGTACATTGTGGTTTGCTATACCACTTGACTTGTATTATTTTGTATACTCTATTATGTATTCGGTATATGTGTATATGATGATTTACTGTTCTGTGATGTATATTACATTTGAGTTATTTTATTCTGTTCTGATAGATCCAACCACCTATGGTTTTGTTTTAAGTATTCATTGGGTATGTCGATCTGTTTGGTATGTATATTGTCGATGTATTCAATAGATAATTAGAGCAAGGCTATAGATGGTCGCTCCTAACCAGCCTTATTCTCCGTGTTAGTTGACGGCATTACCCTGTAGTGTCCTTGGCTAGCGTGGGTATAGAGGTGGGGCGGCACAATTATTCTTTTTCCTAAAAATTTGAAAGACAGTTCCCCAAAAACACTAGGATTTTAATTCTCAAATTCTCAGTTTAAATCCTTTTTATTTGTAGACATATTTATTAACTATACTTATAGAACTTCACTTCTTATATAAAAATCATTTCAAAATGCATATCTTGGTTTGTATTATAATAAACAACTTTTATTAAAATTAAATTTTAATCCAACTTTATCACCGAATGCCTTATAGTAAAACTGTGAAATAAATTCAGAAGTATTCATATTTAATTCAATCAAAACAATAAATGCTCATAAAATATCTAAGCATAAACAGTTAATCAACAACCAATAGTCAGTTCTCCTATATTGGACGAGCATGACTAATCAAATAATAAATGATAATAACCAAACATTATCATTTTCCAATAAACAAACACATCAAAAATTTCTATATCGATTTTCTACAAATCATTCTTATATATACAAAATATGATATAGGTAAAAAATATTATTTACCCAATATAAACAATGCATCGGGTTGTCTTGTTCAAGTGTTTATATACCCCTATCGATATCATTGTTCCTCCCGTATCTACAAGAATTCATAAACCACGCAATTGATAAATCAACACAATATAAAGCACTTTTATAGCACTAACAAATACGCACTCTTACATATAGACGCACATTGAAACTTATTCTAGGGTGTTACTAACCCTATCTCTAATGAGTCTATCCCACCAAAGCCTAGGTATTCGCTCAACCTAAGCTCTGATACCACTTGTAACATTCACCCTTTTCGATTATCAACAGTTGACACTAATACATTCATGGTATTCACGTACCGAGCATTCGAGTGTTAAGAAGATAGATTGTTGGGGAATGGAAAGGAAAAGAAAGAACAAAATCTCACATCATGACAAGTAATATATAATATACAACAGATCTTTACAAAAGGAAAATTGTAATATGCATATACTAAATCAAAGTGTAAAATCTATCATCGGTATGGATAGTAATAACAACATGTCCTCATAATTGCTGATAAATATAAAAACCAAATGCGGCAGAAATAAAATACACGTGAATACGTCTTAAAGGCATCTACTCGTCTCCTAAAGCTCCAATGCATCCATAATTAAATATGAAAATATGCTCGGTTTGACCCGAACATTATAAGAGAATAACATCTGAATCATTCTGATAAAACAGTGTGAGAAACATACCTCAAATGGATTTTTAGGTTATAAAACTTTTCAAAATAAAGGTATTTCATAGGACAATGCCGTATATAATAAGGATGGGTTTTTACTATACCATGACCAAATCATTTCATAGGAAATCTTTTGAGAACATAATAATGCCTAGGGATTAAAATAAATATTAAATCATAGTCGTAATTGTCACTTTAATTAAATTCAAGCATAATAAATATACAACTAATTGCGAAAGGAACTTATTGGACAATGGATTTCCATATAATGAAAAGGTTACAGGAGTACCGCCTTCCACATTACACCTCTAGATAAATGTACCAACGGCTTTACATGGACCCTCTATGAATCATTATCATCTTGTCCCTTGTTGGATAGGTAGTACTGAATATTTCATCACCACGATTACCATCCAGCAACTGTCCTGAGTTACTAGCATACATAATCCATTAATGAATATCGATCTAAATTAGGTGATGATAATACCCTAATGGGAGCGAACCACATAACCCTGAAGCATATCCCATATTTTAGCCATTCTCGTTTGGTAAGGCTAGAGGCTATGATTACCTTTTATATAGTAATCCCATTTGGAATGCTAACACCACCATCCAGGCAACAGTTCAATGCCAGCATTCGTCCATACAAGTTGTTCATGTAATGAAAATACGTAAGGCACTGCTTCTACTACATCCATTTTGTAATCACCCTCAGGATTAGTAGTAGCAGCCCTTGCACCTCAAAGATCTCCATCTTCAATTATCATCAAGATATCTCCAATTTGAATGCTCAGTTCGAAGTAGTTTTCGAATAATATATCTGATCCCGGTCCCTCCGAACCAACAACAATAATTTTAAAACTAGGTAAGATTTGATAGTTGGTTATTTAACTACAAAATACAAACAATTCAACCAGAGATTCAATTCCATAAGGAAAATAACATTGGTTAAGCAAACAAGCACCCACTAAGTCTCTTTAATTAATTCCTTCATTAATTAAAACCATTTTGTAAATTATTCTATTAAAATACATTTACAAAGATATATTCACAGATTGTGATAACCCGGATTTTGGGATATCTATTAATTGATAATTAACTGGGTTAATTAATAAGAGAATTGATTTATAAATTGAGTAAATAAATCTGATTGTAGATATTTATATCTAGGTAAATATTTATTTGATATATACATATATATATATATGTATGTATATATTTATGTAAATGCATTATGGTTTGGAAGTTATATTTGAAATTTAATATAATATCTTTTTTGTCAAGAACTATTTAAGGGTTAAAATTCTAATTTATTTATTTATGTAATTAGTTTTAAAATCATTTTTTTAGGATGTATAAATATCTATAAAAAGAAATGCATTTATTAAAAATAAATATATTCAAAACATAAGATGTATATATAAAACTAAATTGAAAATAATATAAAAATGAGGCATTTCACTGGAAGGACAAACTTAGTAGTCCAATTAGTTTCTAGGAAACACATCCACATAAATTAATTTCTAGACCAAAGTCAGCACAATAATTACTTTTAAGGACAAAGTCAGCAGTCCAATTACTTTCAAGGACATAATTTGATAGGTTTTTAGGCCTTAGAAATTAATTATTTTGCATTTTGTCCTTAAAAGTAATTATTTCAGTTGTGTGTCTTAGAAACTAATTACACTTGCTAAAGAGGCCCTTGTAGCTAATTTCCACTATAAAAATTGTATAAAACATATTAATATATGATAATTACAAATGCAAGCATAAGTTCTTTCAATATAACAAATGTGAATCAATTATAACATGCAAATGACATTTTTAAATAAATTTAACAAGTGTCATTATTTTATTTTTATTTTTTATAATAAATAAAAGATAAAAGAAGATATATGCATCTCTACTCCTTTCTCATTTCTCTTTTATCTTCATTATCATGGAAACAAGTAAAACAAAATCAATAGCCCGTAAAAAAGAAAACCAAACTTGAAAAAAAAAAATCAACAAATCAACTACCTCAAATCATCTTAGTTCAAAGCAAGTTTTAACCTCAAATAATCAAGGCAAGATCATTTCAACAACTTCTATTTCCATTTCTAAAATCTGGAAACTATAAGACCTGTGGATTCAACTTTCAAACTCAATTTTTAAAACAAATTTAGTTCAAATTCAAGTTGCAAAAGAAGATTAGATTACCTAATTAATCAAGCAAGTCAGGTTATAAATTCAAGATTTGATTCCTGTTCAAAAACAAGAATCATTTTCCAAGCTTTGCTTTCTGTTCAACATCAAAGGTGAGTAGAACCAAGCTTAAAAACTGTTTAAATCTGATGCATGTGAATGATGTTTGGAAAGATGATGTGTTAGTTGTTTCGCATGAATGAAATTATGTTTGCGTGTTTAAAAAAAATGACGTTTTTAAGTATGCATGTCTTTATACATACATACATACATACATACATACATACATATATATATGTATGTATGTATGTATGTATGTATGTATGTATGTATGTAGTTATAGGTTAAAAATTTAGATCAAAATTCCAATCTTTTCATCTAATCTCTTACAGGTTCTGGTATTCAAACAAATATTGGTTGTTTAAGCATAAAATAAGATTTAAAATTAGTTTTAAGTAAAATAAGTTTGAATATCGTCTGGCGAATGGGAAAGATAGTAAATTTTTAAAGACATGATAAATTCAAACATCACAATGCTTTGATTCATTTGTGTAATCTTAAACACCCTTGAAAATCATGAATTTTATGGGTAATATGGAGATTTTTTGTTTTGTGGTTAGAGAGTAATTGTGGGATGAATGGAATTCTTGTTCGTGTCAATTTTCTGATGGTCGGAGTGAACTGGGTGGTCGTCACCATTACTAAAGCAAGCTGGAAGGTCGGAGGTCATGGCAAAAATGGTCAGAGAAATTCTTGTTCACCGTGGTGGCCGGATGAAGTCGAGTTAGGGTTTTAGCTCAGTTCTAGTCGAGGTTGGAATTTTGGGTAGTGACATCAAAGATAAGGCATCGGAGTTGATCGGTCATGGGGGAAGTGAAGTAGGGGTCATCAGCGAGGCTGTGGACGAGGAGATGTGAACTTCGATGAACGGAATTGGGTGGGGCCAGGAGGAATAGGTGATCGAGTTTTCTCCTGATGGGTTCGAGTGTGTTCGATTTTGATTTACGGGGAAGCTCGTGGTTCTGGGCGATCGTTCATGACGAGATGGTCGTCGTCGACTGGTGGAAGGTCATGGTGATGATCGGAGCGTCGGTATGGTAATGTGTACGTGGACATGGATTATCTCGTGTCTGTTGTTGTTGTTGTTGTTGTGTTTGTTTACTTCGAGGAGAATGGTGTTTTACTCGGGGTTGATCTCGAGTTTTGATCGAATAGTATTTGAGACAGGTTGGCTCTGGTAGAAACCAGGGTTGGCTTGGGTAAATGATATTTTAGGGGATCGGGCCTGTAACAAGTATTTAAGCTTGGTTGATAAATAAATCAAGTTTTAAGAGATTATCAAATGGAATAAGTTTTCAAATGAAAATAATAACCAACTTCTTAAACAAAGCATTAGCAGTTTAAACAAGTTTCAAAGTTTTAATATGTTTTAAAATTGTTTGTTTAAAGTAATTATATAGTAGGTTAATTCTTATATGTTTTGAAAGGTGATTTAAGTGATGTGATTAAATAAAGTATTAATTACTTAGTGTATTAAGGTTGGTTAACTAATTAATGTAATCAGTTAAGGGTATAATTAATTAATTTAATTATTGAGATAATTAATTAAAGGTTAGTTATTTTGAGTAATCAATTTAAAGGATTGATTTATTAATTAAGATAATTAATTAAAAGAGGATTAATTATTAAAGTTTAATTACTTAATGTACTTAATTAATGAAAATTACTAAACGAAAGAAATCAAAGAATAATAACTTAATGTCATTAATTAAGGTGGATAATTATGGATAAATACTAAATGTGATTTATTAAATGATAATCACTTAATTGCAAGTAATTAAAGGATTAATTTGTTAAGGATTAATTTGTTAAAAGGTTAATTAATTAAGGATAATTAACCAATGGGATAATTACTTAATGAAAGTAATTATGGATAATTAACTTAGATTGATAATTAAAGAATGGTGTAATTAATATTAATCAAGCAGGGTTAGGTAATTAATTTATTTGGTTTAAATTAATTATGTGATTAATTTATCCACAAATTAATTATGTGATTAATTTATCCACTGTGTATCATTGCTTGTTTATGGGAAAAGTTAATTTTAACTTTCCACTTTATTGTGATTGGATGTAATCTCTGATGTAATATATGTAAATTAACAGATATAGATTCTCTTGTATAAATGCTATTATTTGATACTATATTTTGATGCGTTGTGAAATGTGAGATTCTGTGTTTGTCTTCTATTTCTTCTTCTATCTCTTTTCTTCTTAACCCTATCAATCTGGAATTTCCGACGTTCGAAAACTCAGCACTTCTACAGTGAACGTATTAGTGTCGAATTTTCGGGGTCGAAAATCTTGGGTCATTTATACAAATGAGATACACTTATTAGTGTCGAATTTTCGAAAATGTTTGCTAAGTATTTTCACTGAAATGTTTTGTGAGTACACTTATACAAATGAGATAAGTATATCAATATTTTTCCTAATATTAAAAAGAGCAGAGAAGAGTTTGTGTAACGACCTGAGATTTTCGACCCCAAAAATTCGACCCTAATATGTTCACTGTAGAAGTGCTGAGTTTTCGAGCGCCGGAAATTCCAGATTGTTAGGGTTAAGAAGAAAAGCGGTAGAAGAAGAAACAGAAGACAAACACAGAATCTCACATTTCGTAGCGGATCAAAATATAATATCAAATAATAGCATTTATACAAGAAAAGCTATGTCTGTTAATTTACGTACATTACATTAGAGATTACATCCAATCACAATAAACTGGACAATTAAAACTAACTTATCCCAGATACAAGCAATAAAACTCTTTGAAAGTATTATCTTTGGTGTTGGAAACGGGTTTACCAAAAACTCCTCTCTCATTTATCTTTTATCTTCATTATCAAAGAAACAAGTAAATAAAATCAATGGCCTGTAAAAAGAAAATCAAACTAGAAAAAATATCAGGAAATCAACTACATCAAATCATCTCAGTTTAAAGCAAGATAATACTTTCACTAGGTGTATGACCGAATTACGAAACGGGTTTACCAAGATAATACTTTCAATCAGTTTTATTGCTTGTATCTGGGATAAGTTAATTTTAATTGTCCAGTTTATTGTGATTGGATGTAATCTCTGATGTAATGTATGTAAATTAACAGATATAGCTTTTCTTGTATAAGTGCTATTATTTGATATTATATTTTGATCCGCTACGAAATATGAGATTTTGTGTTTGTCTTCTGTTTCTTCTTCTACCTCTTTTCTTCTTAGCCCTAACAATCTAGAATTTCCGGCGTTCAAAAACTCAGCACTTCTACTGTGAACATATTAGGGTCGAATTTTCGGGGTCGAAAATCTCAGGTCGTTACACAAACTCTTCTCTACTCTTTTCAATATTAGGAAAAATATTGATACACTTATCTCATTTGTATAAGTGTACTCACAAAACGTTTCATTTACAAAATGTTGAAAAAAACCTTCTCAAATACTTATATTGAAAGTATAGGTATATTAACAAACGCTACATTTTCAATACCTAGAAAATGTACTCATATACTTATCTCAAAGGTATAAGTATATTCGCAAATCGTAAGGAAGGTTTCGTTTCCAAAATCACACTTAATTGGATTTAAAAAAATGTCATTTAGAACATTGATAATAATAAACCCAAACACTTTCCTTTTGGTGAAAGTAAGTAGGTCATATAGAAATTAGACAAAATATACTTAGGACCGCTTCTTGATTTCAAACAGTACAATCCCACGATTAACAATGAAATCGAACAAGTTAGAAAACTAATCTTGCCTCGATACATATTCTTAATTCTCAAGATCGCGACGAGTTTCCCTACCTCGAAATTTGGTGTTAAATATGAAAAGAATATTTTCCATATCACCGTATTTAAAACAGTAATTTATGAAAAATCAAGTCTTATTCCTTCTATAAACTCCATGTAAAATTCCTTTTAAAAATCTTTTCCATATTTACAAAACTCATTTCTATAAATCTCTCCCATATTTATAAACTCTTTTATATTTACAAAATCATTTATATAAAAAAACTCCTTTTGATAATATCCAAATATAATTATAAAATTATAAATTCGTTTATAAAATTTCTTTTATAAAACTCATTTCCATTTATAACACTTTTATAATTATAAAAATCCTTTTAAAACTTCTTTCATATTTACAAAAATCCTTTTAGAAATTCATTTCTATTTATAAAAATACCGTTTATAAATCACCAAATTTATCACAAACTTTTTAATTTCCAAAATAGAACCAAATACTTTCCGAAAACAACCGTTCCACATTATTATTGTTAATCCACAAATGTGATTTATTATCCAATTCCTCAAAATGGTATCATTTTATTTATTAAATACAATTTATAAAGCTATTCTTTTATTTATAAAATAATATTTTTAAAAATCTATCCTTTTATGCTACATACCATATAGAATGTTACACAAATATTTATTTTACAATATTCCTACCCTCTTTTAAAAACAAAATTCCTTAAAATCAAAGATAACCCCTTTTATTTCCTATAAAATAAACATTCATTAATATAATAACTTTTCTGTAAAAATAAGTACTTTCCAAAGTAATTTAAACAATTTCATATGTTTAGAAAAGACAAATAAAAAGGTTGAAATGAAATAGAGAAGTTCAAAAATTATTTTAAATAAAACATCACAGATATTTCCAAAGTTATATTTAAAGATCATTCTTCAAACAAAACCATTTTCGAGCCAAAACAACAGTTAATAATATTTCAAAATACTATAATGAGGCCTATAGCTACTATAGCACTTAACCAGTGCTATAATTACCCTTTTCACTAAAAAGGTTCAACTTCTAACATATGTTAGTGTCACATTCAATATAGCCAAACTATCAAATTTTAGCATTTAATAATCTATTTAACGGGTATATAAGTGAGATTAATATCAATAAGTAAATAACTGGAATTAAAAATCATAATGCCGAGAAATCTTCATTTCTCTAACAAATTTTTCCTATATTTTCAATTCAGATGACTACCGTTTTCAAAAAGGATACTTAACCAAATCAACCAATAATTCATCCAAACACAAATAGTAAATTTTATCTACTATATATCACACCGATTATCTAAAAAAGCGAGTTAAACTCACAAAAATTCCAGTGGATGCTTAGGCGTTCCAGTTTAAACTAAAATCAAAGACGTTCGATTTTTTCCTAAAATTTCACTTACTTTAAATTTAGCGAAACCTGTTCCATCACATAGCTATCTCATTATGAGCATAATGCAAAAGACCCATCTCGATTGGACCTCGTATGGGAAAGATATACTTTTTATAAGATTTTAAATTAATTGAAAAGATTAGTTACTAATTACGTTTTAATTTTTAAATTAACCTCACAAATCCTTCTCCCTTCCAAACTCCATTACCATTCATGTGTGAAGCACCACCACCATACACGAGAACTTCCCCCGCTAATATCTCACTCCACACTTGATGGAATGACACCGCACCACCCTTTTTGAATTCCTCATCGAATTCTCCACCTGACTAACCCAAGCAAGACAACCTGATTGAACCCACCACATCACGACTTAACAAGCTCGCATGTGACAACCCATAGGTCACGTTATACCTCATCGATCTAAGCTCCCTAAAATTGCACCACCACCTCACTTTATCTCGAAAAATAAGAATCCACCCTTGGATTCGCAAACCGCTGACTACAATCTGCAAAAACATAAACCCTAACTTCCAAAACTCACGTATATCTGCTGTAAACCTCAAAAGTGATGCCACATCCCCCAGAAACACATCAACATGTAGATCCACCCATTACAAACTCAAAGATCCCACTTTTTTATTTTTTATTTTTAAATCATTTTTTATTTTTAGAAGGGTAGAAGCTTGCTTTTTTCTTTGTTTTCAACTTACGGGTAACTTTTGGTTGGAACGGTGAAAAGAGATAGAGAAAGGAGGGTATTGAATTTTATCTTCAGTGTTAGGTTGAACTAATTCATAAATTTTCGGCATTCCACCGCATAGATTTTCACTCGCTTACAAACGCGAACGACAAAACAAAAATACGGTCGCAGTCAAAAATGCGATGCGATCCCAAAAAAATAAGAACACACACTAGTTATCATATTTCATAAAATCACAAAAATACCATCGTTTGTTGAAAAATTATCAAACGATAATTTAAATATTTTTTGAAATTAAAAATTAGGGAAAAATCAAATAAATAAAAATAGAATACATCACTAAAAATACATTAGTTCTACTAATAATTTATTTTTCTTATTATTTATAAATTTTGAACCAAAATCGAATATCTAAAAAGATTAAATATTTCCATTTGAACTGTTAAAAATTTCAGGTCATTACATCTTTTAGTCCCCTTCTAGTCTCTAATGTAGTCGGTCATAGCATGTTCGGGCTTCTAGATTTCGGGCCTAATTAATATATCATATATATTAGTCATTTAATTAATTATTTAAGCCTGTATATTTAATTAAATTGATATATAATAATTAAGTATCATTTTAAATAATCATAAAGCTTCAAATAAATAATAAAATACCAAAAAATTCAATATAACGTTTGGATTAATTTATAATAATTTCATATTTGTTAAACTCAAAAATTCGCTAACAACACTGTTGTCCTGACTCTTTCGTGTGAACTCGATCCTAGGTCAATATTTGCAAAGCCCATACGGACTTCGTAGAAGTATAATATTAGACACAAGTTAGGTAGCTTATAGATCACTGTGTTGAAATTCAATTTTTAATCTTTATTAAACTGCACATTATAATGATTGTACATGTTTTCTTTTCGACATCACTATTTCACTGAGATATTTAGAGTTTGGTCAATCGTCAAACACTCTAGTGGTATGCTTAGTAAATTGCATAGACTATGTAAAGTCCATGGTTCAATCCAATAATATGTATTGATTAATCGTTTTACTTTAGCTAGAGATTTAGACTTTTAAGTTGGCTACCAATTATGATATATTAACCTCTACAGCAAAGGAGATGAATCATCTCTTGAGTAGTATTTCACCTTAAGTGGTTTAACTTATAACCAAATATGGACATAACATGATCGCAATGTCATGTGATTGACCATAATCAAAGTATAGCTTAATCACTTAAGATCTACAGTACTCTCAAGTCCGAACACTACTGCACATTGTTACATAAGTTGTTCTATTTCGACTTAATTGTTTTAACCTACAGAAGATTCTTGTTGGTTCATTTTATGATCATTTAAAATAACCACAAACGCGAAATCCATTAGTGCTTCGATGGTCGTGGGTAATTATCTATCCATCATATGAAAAGCTTTACTTACACTAGTCACAATCAGTGTACCGATATCCATTTTTGTTACATCTTGACTATGAACATTGGTTGATATGTATATTTTGCCCATTTATGATGACTTACTTTGGTTGACATCCGATAGCTTTGGATGTCAATATGTGATAGCTTCATCTAGCGTCAACGTTCGATAGCTATGGTTTCATTGACATGTGATAGCCTATGTTTTCATCATATGAAAGAAAAATGTATTTCAATTACGATAACACAGATTTTGGAAGGAAAAATAGCTAGTCTTATGAAAATAGATGTTTTAACTCTATGTTAAGCTAAGTTTTCTTTGAATAAAATGAAGGGATTCTGATAAGTATTTTACAAATATTTTCAAAAGAAAGAAAAGGTGTTTAGCCAATTTTTAAAGAGTTTTTGAGGATAAAAGTATTACTTTGTTACAAGTAATTTTGTGTATAAATTCACTATAATATGAACACGTATTTTTGATGGTTGATGGTGCGTTATATGTTCACCTTTGTACCTTAGTAGGTTGCTTTTGTATATAATAAATTATTGATGGACTCATTTATATATTAGATGATATCACCCAACCCTTGACCTTGAGGATTGGTAATCGATCTTAAGCTCCTAAGTGAGTAGAAGTATCCAGGAGACTAAAAAGTCAAATTATGTTTGGTAGTCTTAGACTGATCAAAAAGACATGACTCATGGATATTTTGAAACCAAATTTTTTGGTGAAGACAAGGGTAGGATCATACCCTATCCTCCAGCTATTAAGCTCCCGGTTGGTCAGGTCCGTGATTCAAATGCATATGGCTTTGCCGAATTTGAGGCTTAAAATAGGAGTTAAGCATCTGAAGGAACTCATAGTAAATTTCCTACCTATGTTCTTTTCCTACCATTTTTAGGAGACCGTTATTATTTTCTTCTACCTATTTAGGAGACCATTGTTATTTTCTCCCATTGTTCTTAAAAGGTTATGGATAATTTCTTCTTAATGGACTTAAATACTTTGGATTATTTAGTACATCTTGGCCCGAGTCGGCTCAATAAGCTTTTAGTTGGCTTGAGAAGACTAATATAGGTTCATAGTGGCTTTGAGATAACTACTCCATTGAATGGTGGGGTTGGGTAATTATTGTAGTGTGTAACCCTTGGACCTTAGTGAACAATGGACTATTCATTATAACATACATATTGATGTTATGATTATGTTCTAATCATTTTGGATGCATGATATGTAATGACCTGCCTTTTAGACGTTTTAAGAAGACATACATGTCGGACTCAAACCATTCAAAGGGGCAGATTGTTATGGGGTAAATAAGAAAAAGCAGAGAAAGAAAGAAAGAAAAAATAGAATCTTGCAGCGAAATGACAAAATATAATAATCAAATTAAAATTCATGAAGCTGTTTTATAAAACATTTGATTATACTTATACAACACAGATCAGAGTTACACATACCAGATAATAACAAAAAATGCAGTGGAATAAATGATGCAGTGGAATATAATAAACAATAATAATACAATCTTCGTATTCGTCCTTTAGAAATAAGGTCTTTAAATCCTGAAATGCTCAGGATGACCCGAACGAATTGAAAAGACAAAACACACGAGTCAAAACTAAAAGATCTTATGTAAGTTAAATCAACAGTAAATATGAGTGCAATGGCGTCAGAGACGTTTACGGAATTTGACATCTCCTATCCAGTGTCTAACGTGAGTGCAATAACTTAAGAGATGCTCGGGATTCACATCTTCTAGAATCCGTTAAACTATCTACTATGTAGTACAATACACTATTATAATAGTGCCTACAGTAAGGTAAATGTATTAAAATAGCATTAAGGCATTACTCATATCCCTCTTAACACATTTTATATATTCCCGTAGTCAACACAATGTCGTACGCTCCTCCGTAAACTGAAGGTTTACCCAGAGGATATCACATGTGTATAGTACAAAACAAACTCGTATAAGGCGCGTTAGGGCATGTGAACACGGCACATGAGGAAATGCCAAGGTAGATATACCGTTTGCTGATCTGGACTGGTGGTAATGCATAGCAACTACTACCGCCCTCCTCGTAACACGCTTCCAAATCAAAATCGAAGGCCGGCCACCAAAACAATCACAAATCATAATATAATATCGAAGAAGTGTGTCTGATAGGAGGAATGACCTCACTTGGCCCGGCGTGGCTCCAGATTCTATTCATATCGAAGCTGACTCATGGGAGTTAGGGTCACGTCATAACTTATGCAGAAACCGTTCACCAACCATCCTACTTCATTTCTATAATCTCCACCACGTACATAGTTGTTAAAGTGGTATTTTGTATTGGCAGAGAGTATAAAAATATTTGATTCTGGTCTCTTTAACAACCAATCGCTTATTGCACATTGAAAGTCTACAGGGTGGATCGTGTCGTGTATATGAAAGTATATGTAACAGAATATATGATGCAACTAAAACAATACTAATCTAGGTAAATATAGAATAAGCACACTAATATTTTATACTGGTTCGGACCTTCCGTCCTACGTCCAGTCCTCAAGCTCCCCTTTGGAATTCGATTATCAAACACCCTCGCTTCGCCCGGAGGAATAGGCTTGGTTACAATAAATTATTCTTATCAAATATGTGTTCTATAACACTGATTTGACTAATTGGTACAAATGCTTTCACATATATCTAGAGAACATTGTCTGTGAGTAACTGAATATATGGAGAGTGAAATACAAGTATAGATTGCTAGAGATCAAGAATATATAACAGAGTATGTAAGTAGAGAGCATAAGTGAGTATTCTTCTTGATTCTTGATGATATATATAGTTGTAGAGATGTTCCTCGAGTACTTGCATCCATTAACAAGTACTCTATAGTTGCTTCTGTTGACGATGAAGAGTTGCAGTGAAGAGAAGCAGAGATGTCTATTCGAATGTGGCAGTTGAACTTTGAATTTTAAATTCCGAGTTCGAAATCAGATGTCCGGTATTTGTATCAGACATATGATACTACATATTTTTATATATAGTAGATTTTTAGACATCTGAGTGCAACTACCGGATGTCTAGTTTCGTCTGTTTGTTGTTTTAGAGGATTCTTTCAGACATCTAGCTTGTGCACCCAAACGTCTGAAATCTGTGCATGTCTGTTTTGTGCATCATTTCTGTTGCTTCTTTGATCCTATCGACTTTTAGTCCCTTGTAACGTTCTTTGAGCCTTTTTTTATCTTTCTAGAGATGTTGCTCTAGCAAGTACCTATATATAGAAATATATATGTGTATTCGATTTCCATTGTATGGTTGTTGTCATCGAAACCGTAGGTTTGATTTCCTAACAATCTCCCCCTTTTGACGATGACAACTATACAATGTACTTATATATTATTTTAAAAATCTCCCCCTGAATATGTGCTTTCTATAATTTGTTGTGATCTTTAGTATTTCTCCCCCTTGGCATTATCAAAAAGGATTTTTTAACCATTCCATTAAATATTTACCAATTGTTGTAAGATAAAAATATACACAGGAATAATATACCAAAGAGAGAAATTTCATTAATTATATTAATCGATTACATTAATAGATTTTTATCATTTTTATACATAAGACGGAGTCCTAAAAATCTAAGAATCTTTTGGGGAAGCTTTTTCTTGATCATCTCCTTTATCTTCAATTTTGGAAGAGCTAGGTTGCTTTGTAGGAGATGTCGGAGCTTGTTCTAGAGGTTCGTTCTCCTCAAAAAGTTTGGAATGTTTCAAAGGAGGAGAACGCACTGGGGTTGGCCAATCTTCTGAAGGTGGTGTAGGACCACGAACCCTTTGTAGAACCTCTTTTAGAACCGATAATACAGTTGAAAGTGACATTTCAACTGTGGCCAGTCGTGTAGCAAAAGATGTTTCAAAACTATCAATACGCTTAGCCAATACTTTTTGATTCCAAGATAAAATAAGCTGATTTTGAAGAGTCAAGTCGGGAAAACTTTCATTTGGATTTGTCTCTGTGCGAGTCTCCAAAATATCATCCTGGGATTTACAATCAAAGGGTGTAGGAGGAGGAGAATTTTCGCAATGTTGCTCCACCTCTTGTGATGGTTTAGGTTGTGTTTGAGGTGGAGGCCCAGCTTGTCTGGCTTGGCGACATTGCGTCCACTCTTCAAATGATATAAACTATGGAGGATTTTCCATTGTGACAAATTTTGTGGAAGCATATTTCGAAGAAATTTCTTCAAAAGTGGATAAATAGGAGGGGATGTTGTGAGCACGTACAAATCTCATGATGCATGTGGGATAGATAATCGATGGGAGCGATCGAGTCCAAAAATGTTTGAGCTTGTCAAATATAAATTTGGCACAATTTATCCTTGCTCCGCTGAATATAGCATACAGGGCCTTGTGCTTTAACTCCATTATATGCTCATGACTACCAAGTCTAGGAATGATAGAGTTGATAATCATTCGAGTTAGTATTCTTGCCTTAGGTCTTAGGTATTTAGATGCGAACTTAGGCATTTCATCTTCCCACATTTGTTGTGTGATATTGTCTCTTGGTTTGAAATGCATATCGAGAATATTATATAAATCTTCGCCGGTGTCAGAACACCCGAGAGTTCTGCCTATTATTCCTGGAGTGAGCCTAATTGTGTTGCCATAAACACTAGACCATAGCCAATTACCGTCGTTTTCAACGTTCCAAACTGCTGCGTATCTGGATTATCGTAGAAGAGAAATATGGCTAACCGATCAATTTGGATGTTATTGGGATTAAAAGATAGTAAAGTTTCTATACCCGCACTTTCACACATTTCGTATAAATTACATTGGGAACTTGAGTAAATAATAAAATGGGCCTGTACGGAGTTTCTTTTTTTTGAATGTCCTCGTATCTCTTGAGGAAATGTGGTACACGATTCATCCATCGTTCTATTTGATCATCTGAGCAAACTTGGGGATTGGAGGAAGGTGCTTGGTCTTGTTTTTGCTTAGAGATCTTAGGATTTTTTATTTTAGGAGCCATCGAATTTGATCAAGTTTGGAAGAGAAATTTTTTTTGAGAAGTAAAAAATCGATTTTGCAGTAGAAATAAATTGAAATGAAGTAAGAGAAGTAAAAAATAGATGTTATCAGGATGTATAAGTATGTCGATTGAATTTCATATGTTTGGAAGGTAAATCAGACGTCTGATTTAACCTAGTTTAAAGACAGTAATTAGAATCAGACGTCTGGTCGGTTGAGTTAGAAGTCTGGATTTGATCGATTTGTAAATTGTGATAGTCAGAGAGAATTATCAAACGTCTTTTTATATTGTCAAACGTCTGAAATAGATCGAAATTTAATTTGTATAAGACAGATAGTTTTCTTAGACGTCTGAATAAAATATCAGACATCTGAAAATGAGCTGAGTTTTTAGAATATGGAGGCAAAGACTTTGTTCAGACGTTTGGTTCATAGTTCAAAAGTCTGAAATAGACTGGCTTTCTTTTTTTATTAAGCAGAGGTAATTTTCAAATGTCTAGAAGGTTATTGCAGATGTCTGATATATGCATGATGGTATAAAATTTGTGCGATAACAGAGCGTCAGACGTATGATCGCAATGTTCAGACGTTTGAAATGACCAATTTGTCTAAAAATAGCCTAATTTTGAAGGGTGTTGCTTATTTTTGACCTTTTATTTTTGGTAAACATAGTACTATTAATTGTAAAACAAAATTACAAATATACGTAGATAAAAATACAAGGGGAATAATTAAATTTATTTAGAAGGTGATAGAGCATTTCAATCTTTAGACTTGTCATCCCTCCATGGTTTAAGTGGAGACCATATATTTCCACGTTCGTGTGTTCTCGAGGAACCAGAGAATCGCCTTGGTAAAGATCCAAAGGTGTACGATACGAGGTAGAGGGATCCAAAGAACTGCAAGGAATCGGAAGTGTATCATGTACATCCTTCTTCCGTGAATTACAAAATTTTATCGCTACTTGCTCCAGAAAACTTAGTCGTCGTGCCGTGACTTTTTATTCAAAATATAGCTCTCGTTGTAGGTCGATTTTTTGCTTTTGACGGTGATGTATCTCTCAATTTTCTCCTTGGTGTTAGGAGAAATAAATAGAGATCGTTTGGTCTTCTTGTTATCGGGAGTGAATCCCGTGTGATAGGAGGACCACCTATATGTTGGTTCCTGATTTGTTGTAGGAGTTGGAAGGTGATGAGGTGTATCCATTGAGCTATCCGTTGTTAGTGTGGAGAAGGAGAGATGAGAGTTATCGGAAGACCTACTTATATTTTCTGTTGTAAAAATGTGAAATATATATATATATATATATATATATATGTATATGTATATGTATATATATATTTACCTTTTGCATTGTATAAAGTGTTTATTATAATTTTATAAATTATTTATAAATAATTTCAAAAAATAACCACCTAAAAAATTTATGGTGAATGAGTTAACAATTTGAATTTATGGATAAAAAAATCCTAGCCAAAAATAGAAAAAAATATGTAGTATTAGTTTAGAATATCATTAAGAGATCATATTCCTAGATCACGTCGCAATTTAACAAATGTTTGTTCATTTAGTGGTTTATTAAAAATATCCGCTATTTGATTCTCGGTATTTACATATTCTAAAGTAATAAGTCTTTTTTCTACATTGTCACGTAAAAAATGATGATGAATATCTATATGTTTAGTACGCGAGTGATTTACAGGGTTTTTTGATAGATTTATTGCACTCGTATTATCGCAATATATCGGTGATTTATTGATATCTTTGCCGAAATCCGTAAGTGTTTGTTCCATGTAAATCACATGTGCACATGCTAGAGCTGCTGAAATATATTCGGCTTCGCAAGTAGATAAGGAGCCATAATTTTTCTTTTTGCTAAACCATGAAACTAATGATTGTCCGATAAAGTGACATGTTCCGCTAGTACTCTTACGATCTGTTTTACATCCACCGAAATCGGCATCACTATATGAAACTAGTTCCAATGATGATCCCTTAGGGTAAAACAACCTGTAATGTCTAGTACTAGATGGATATCGTAAGATACGTTTAATAGCTTTTGGTGAGATTCTTTTAGTTTTGCTTGAAATCGCGCACAAAGACATATATTCATCAAAATGTCGGATCGACTAGCCGTTAAATAAAGGAGCCAATCATACTACGATATGATTTTTCATCAAAATCTTTTTCGTTATCATCTTTTTCCAGATGAATACTAGTACTCATTGGTGTTGGTTTGCTTGAAGTTTTATCCATTTCAAAACGTCAAAATAAATCGTTACAATATTTTTCTTGATGAATAAAGATTCCATTTTCAAGTTGTTTTATTTGTAAACCTAAAAAGAAATTTAATTCTCACATGTGAGACATTTCAAATTCATTTTTCATAATATTTGAAAATTGATTACAAAGATTTTCATTAGTTGAACCGAAAATAATATTGTCTACGTAAATTTGTACACCTAACATATCATTATTTTCTCGTTTAATAAAGTTGTATCGATTTTATCTATTTGAAAACCAGATGTAATTATATGATTTTTAAGACGTTCGTACCAGGCACCGGGGGCTTGTTTTAAACCATATAAAGCCTTTTGTAATTTAAAAACATGGTCGGGATAATTTACGTGAACAGACAATGGAGGTTGTTCAACATATACGTTTTCTTTAATAAAACCATTTAAAAAAGCACTTTTGACATCCATTTGAAATAGTCTAAAACTGTAATGATTTGCAAAAGTGAGTAATGTATGGATGGCCTCGAGTCTTGCTACTAGAGCAAAGGCTTCGTCGTAGTCGATACCTTCTTCTTGGTTATAACCTTGAGCAATTTGACGTGCTTTATTTCAAACTATACTTCCGTCTTCATCTGCTTTGTTTTTAAATACCCATTTTGTTCCTATAACCGATTGACTTTCTGGTCTTGGTACTAATTCCCAAACATTATTGCGTTCAAATTGATTTAATTTTTCTTGCATAGCTATTATCCAAAAGTTATCGTTTGAAGCTTCTTTATAATTTTTCAGTTCAAAATTTGACACAAATGCTATATGACTTATTTGGTTAAGTTGATTTCTAGTTACCCTTGATTAAGATCTCCAATGATATTATTTTTTGGATGATCTTTAAGAATTCTAGGAGATGATACTAAAGTATTATTTTGTGCATTTGTCTCATTATTAAAAAAATTTGTTGTATTTATTATTGAAATTATTTCTTCATCGTCATTAGTATGATGGTTAAGAAGATTTTCATCAAAAATGAAACGTGTAAACTTTCTTCAATTGTGTTATTTCATTTACCCAATATTCTATATGCCTTGCTACGATCCGAATATCCAACAAACATTCCTTCATCAGCCTTTGGATCAAATTTTCCTAAATTATCTTTTGTATTTAATATAAAACATTTTGATCCGAAAGTTTTAAAGTATGATACTTTAGGTTTTCTTCCAAAAAATATTTTAAAACAAGTTTGTTTAGTCATAGGTCATATGGTTACTCGATTAAAAACATAATAAGCAGTAGCAATAGCTTCTTCCCAAAAATGTTTTGTTATAACACTACTATTTAATAGTATTCATGCACATTCTTGTAACATACAATTTTTTCTTTCTACTACACCATTCCGTTGAGGTGTGCGGGGAAAAGAAAAATTATGACTTATATTTTTTTATTACAATAATTAGTAAAAAGATCATTTCACGATCACTTCGAATATTTTTAATTTTCAAATCCATTTGTGTTTTAATTCTTTTAAAAAAAATTAAACATATCAAAGGTGTCACTTTTATGTTTTATAAATGAAGTCCATGTATATCTTAAAAAATCATCAACTATTACGAAAATATATTTGTTGTGGTTTATAGATCGTACTTGAGTTGGACCAAATAAATCTAAATGTAATAACTATAATGGTTGTTTTGTAGAAATATTATTTTCAGATTTGAAAGAACTTTTCTTTAGTTTTCCAATTAGACAATCGTCACATAAATTTTCTACTTTGTAATTTATTTTAGGTAAACCTCTAATTATCTCATATTTTGCTAATTTATTAATATATATATAATTAATATGACAAAATCGTTTATGCCACAACCATGGATCATCATGTTTGGCTATTAAACATAAATTTGAATTTCGATTTATATTCATGTTTAAGACATAAATATTTTGTTTCTAAAATCCTCAAATATAAGTTGTTTGTTATTGTCAAAAATGTTACATCTATCTTTTTTGAAATTGATTTGAAAACCTTAATCACATAATTGACTAATACTAAGTAGGTTGTGTTCTAGATATTCTACTAACAAAACATTTGTAATAATAGAAGGGTTAGAAATACCAGAGTTGATTACTTCTACAACGCCCACATGTATCCTTTTGAGTTATCCCTAAAAGTTACCGTTCCACCATCGATATATGTTATATTTGATAACATTTTTGAATTTCCGGTCATACGCTTGGAGCATTCTCTATCAAGTATCCATTTCTCTCTTCTTTTTTTTGGGTACCTGCAAAATAGAAGATGATTTAATTGGTACCCATATACTTTGTTAGGGTCCTAGATGTTAGGAGGAGTAGGCAGCCATACCCAATAAGGTTTGGTACCTTTATGAACATAATTTTTATTATAGACTACATTTTCTAAAAAATTGTTAATATGCTTCTGTCTAATAAAATTATTATTTGTCTTAGGAATCCAAATTTTTATATTTCTGGTATTCTTTTTAGACTTAAGTGATCTTTTAGTCTTTTGACAAATACAACTATATTTCTTAATATTATTCCCTTTTTGTTTACGAATATTTTAAATCCTATTCCATTTCTATTACCTGATGATTTTGAATTTTTGATAAGGTTTTCCAAATCCTTTTTTCCTTTATTAAATTTTGAAACATTATTTGTAATTTTATCAAATTTTTCTTTTAATTCTAAATTTTCGATTTTCAATGTTTCAATATTACTTTTCAAGTGATATTTCTTTTAATAAGTCATCTTTTTCTAGTCTAGTTTTATCAATTTCTATAATTATAGTTTCATTTTCAATCAAACTATTTTTAATTTTTTCTTGAGGTAATTCTAGTTCCTCCTCTAAAATAATTTTTTTCATCTTTTAACATTCCTACTTCAAGTTCTAATCTATTTATTTTGGCTATATTTTCTTTGTTCAATTTTTTAATTTGTCTAAATTTATCATCTAATTCCATGCTAAGTTCTAATAATTCATCATAACTATGTTCGGGACATACCTCATCAATTTGTGCCATAAAGCACATAATAGCTTGTTCTCCGTCACTATCGCTATCACTGTCTGATGATGATGAAGAATCCGAGTCATCCCATGTTACTTTGAAAGCTTTTTTTTAATTTCAAATTTGCTCTTCTTTTTATCATTGTTAAACTAGTGACAATCTTTCTTCATATGTCCAAACTGGTCATATTCATAGCATTTGATTGATGTTTGATTTGTTGAGCTCGATTTTCCTCTTTTCTGAAATCTAGTCCTTTTCCTAAACTTCTTGAATTTGTTGTAGTTTTTAGCAATAAATACAATTTCTTCTTCGTCTAAGTCGAAGTCTTCATTCGTTGTTGGGAATGTTATGTTCTTCTTTTTCGAATTTTGTTCTTTTCGTGCCTGCAAATTAGCTTCATAGGACATTAAATTTCCTATCAATTCTTCAATTAAGAGTGTTGAGAGATCATCAGCTTCTTCGATAGCTAATATTTTTCTTTTCAACTCCAGAGTTAAAGAATTGAGTATTCTAGATACTAAATTAAAAATTGTGAATTTGACTCCAATGCCATTAAATCATGTTGAATGGTTTGGAATCTAGAGTGCTTGTCTACTATAGATTCATTTTGTTTCATTTTAAATGATGAAAATTGATTTTGTAAAATTGAAATCTTTGTTTGTTTAACTTTGTTTGTAGCTTCATGTGTAACTTGTAAGGTATGCCAAATATCATATGCAGTGTTGCATAACATGACACGTGAAAATTCGTTCTTATCTAGTGGATAAAATTGAACATTCATAGCTTTGGCATTATTAGAAGCTGCAGTTTTTGTGCATCATTCCATGTGTTCATAGAAGTTTCAGGTGCTTCATATTTGTTTTGAGTGGCTGATCAAATTTCTATTCCATTAGCTTCCATGAAAATTCTCATATGGGTTGACCAATATGCATAGTTAGAACCATTAAAAAACGGGGGTCGTGCTGTAGGTTGACCTTCTTGAAAAATGCTTTCCATATTATAGTGATTCAAAAACGCATTATTGTATTTTGATCTAACCTTGCTCTGATACCAATTGAAAGTCTACTGGGTGGATCGTGTCATGTATATGCAAGTATATGTAACAAAATATATGATACAGCTAAAACAATAATAATCTAGGTAAATATAGAATAAGCACACTAGGATTTTACACTAGTTCGGACCTCCCGTCTTACGTCCAGTCCTAAAGCTCCTCTTTGGGATTCGACTATCAAACACCCTTGCTTCGTCCGGAGGAATAGGCTTGGTTACAATAAATTATTCTTGTCAAATATGTGTTCTATAACACAGATATTGACTAATAAGTACAAATGCTTCCACTATATATCTAGATAGTATTTCCTGTGAGGAACTGAATATATGGAAGACTGAAATACAAGTATTACAAGTATAGACTGTTAGAGATCAAGAACATATAACAAAGTATGTAAGTAGAGAGTGTAAGCGAGTAAAGTGAGTTTTCTTCTTGATTCTTGATGATATATATCGTTGTAGAGAGGTTCCTTGAGTAGTTGAATCCATTAACAAGTGCTGTATAGTTGCTTCTATTGATGATGAAGAGTTGCAGCGAAGAGAAGTAGAGATGTCTGTTCGAATGTGGCAGTTAAAGTTTGAATTTCAAATTTCGAGTTCGAAATCAGGCGTCTTGTATTTGTATCAGACATCTGGTACTATATTTTATTTGTATATACTAAATTTTAAGATGTTTGAGTGTACTACCAGATGTTTGGTTTTGTATGTTTATTGTTCCAGAGGATTCTTCCAGACGTCTGGCTTGCGCACCCAGACGTTTGAAATCTGTGCATGTCTATTTTGTGCATCTTTTTTGTTGCTTCTTTGATCCTGTCGACTTGTAGTCTCTTGTAACATTCTTTGAGCCTTATTTTTGTCTTCCTAGTGATGTTGCTCTAGCAAATATCTGTATATAGAAATATATATGAGTATTCGATTTCCATTATACAATTGTTGTCATCGAAACCGTAGATTTGATTTCCTAACACACACCGGATGGTTCTTTTACATTTCAAAATTCAATTCACTATTGATATCAAAAATATCATATTCTCAAAACCATAATACTTTCGAGAACGTATTTACTTTCAAATCATATTCACTTTGAAATCATATTCACTTTGAAATCATAGTTTGGAATTATATTTCCTTTCAAAAAGTTATAATTTCTTCCATAGTCATATTTCCAAAATAGGATAAAACCTTACTTCAAACTCATCGTTTCAGTTTATTCTGTTTTAAAACGAAGCATTGAATTTGAACACATCCACTTTATTTAGTCTGAAAATTTTGAAATAATTTAATAATTATAAGTAGTTGAAAAGTTATAAATAGTTTAATTATAGGTTAAAAATACTTTTAAACTGATTTAAGATAGTTAAATGGATTTAAATTAGATTAAGTATAACTAAAATAGATTAAATAGCTTTGAAATAGATTAATTATATTTAAATAAATTAACATGGTTTAGAAATATTCAAAATAATTTTATATAGTTAATATTAGTTAAATAGTTTAATAAATTTGAAAAATCTGAATAATTAGAAATTTTAAAATAATATATTGTTTTCAAATAATTTATATTAAAATATAAGTTTTGAATTTATACCTAATTAAACTATTCATTTCATTTCAATACATTTAGACCGAATCAATTTCCAAATCAACAAACCGAATTTCCCTTTTCAATATAAACTTGATTTTCCAAAAATACTTCAATTCATATAAATCAAATTTTACTTTAAAGTATCATTTAATTCCATTCAAAAATTAAGGATTTTAAAATCATTTAATTTAACCAATCCGGTGTCCGTATATAATTCTCTACCCTTGGATCAAGTGATACAGATATGTATCATTTCAATCCGCGATTTAAAATTTTATGATTTTATATCATTTCAAACCACAATCCCGAATAAATATAAAAATTCATAAAATCGCTCGAGTCTATCATTTAAACCCATCGATTTTCAAATAATAATAATTAAGGGAACTTGTAGAGTGATAGCATTATATGTATATATATAAATTAACATAACATCCAATCATCCAATATCAACAATCAACATCCATCATAATTATCATCCAAATCATCCAAATAAAGATCAACAATTAACTAATTTACAGTAACGGGTATTCAAGTGGAAATTTAATTTCAAAAATAAATTAAATAACAATTTAATTTGAAAGGATAAAAATTAACACGGATGGCAATTTAAATATATCAAACAGTCATAAATAAATTTCATAATCACATAATAAATTAATTTAACAAATATAAGAAATTTTAGAAGTTGTGAGTGGGTTAAAACACTCACCTTTGAATTTAAATTGAATTTAAATTCAAATTAAGCCCAAAATTTGAAAATCTTTGAATTCTCCAAACAAGGGTCAAAATGTCCAAAATTTTTCTAGGATCGCAGCGGAGAAAACCGCGTGTGAAATGGACCTTGTATGTCAAAGTTATGTCGATTATAACGAGTTGAAAATTTAAATAAATAAAATGAATGCCAACGAACCAGAAGGAGAAACAACACCTTAATAGTCTTCTTCACAAACAGAGCCCTAGCCTCCTGAACACAGAACGCAATCAACTACTCAATGCCATACGACGTTGGTGCTGCCACCACCAGTCGCGCATATCCCCTCCTATGTCGTGCCGCTTTCTGCGTAGCCCCTCCAGACTACTCGCGACGACGCGCAAATCCCCAAATCACGCACAACCGCCACCAAAGATAGCTTAACCTAATTGAATATTTTCAACCGATCACACGGTTGTTGCCACTTACGAATGACCTAGATGCGATCCCCTCGATGACCTCTACACATCAATGCCAAAGATTAGCCGATCAGACGAAGTTCATCGTCGACCGATAAACGATTGAAAACTGATCAACAATTTCTGACCACATCGAAATCCAGAACGAAAAACAAATCGCATTTCTGACTTGCGCTCGTCGATAGCTTCAAATCGATATATAATTCGATATTGTTTGAGGAGTTTGATTTTCAACTTGATTTGGAATTTGATTTGAAATTGAACTGGAATTTGTTTGTCTGCCATTGGAATGATGAGTTGAGAAGAAATATACGTACAGACAAATGAATATGAGGAGTGGCTAGGGTTTATGATGAGGTATTTATAGACCAAACTGGAAACAGAAAGAATGGGCCAAATTGATTGAACGATACACGACCCGTAAAGCCTGTTTCGACTCCGAAACGAAAATGGGTCAGCCCATATATCAAAATAGATGTTTTTGATGATTTCAAATTCAATGGAATATGTTTCATGTCCTAATTCAATCGTATGAAGAAGTTATGTTAAGATCATCTTATTTAAAATTGATTTCAATTGATTTCAATTAAATTGATTTCTAGGCGTTTCGAGCCCGTACGATCAAACGACAAATCCAATTGTTACGAAACTTGAAATCCTACAATAATTTACAGTTACGGATCCGATAAAACTTGTTTCATCGAAATCTGAGTTAGTGTCCAAATTGGCTATTTTCCTATTAACTAAATATATTAATATTAAATAAATTAATCACCTTTTCAAAAGTTAATAATTTAGAATTTCTATCACTCTGGATTATTTAGTGATCTATAGTCCTTTAAAATAAATTTCTATATCAATTTACTATAGAATATTTAACAGTTTACCTTGTTTAATTTCAATTTCAAAATTCTGTGATTAAAATAAGAATTCTAAAATTTCATTTATTTGATTCTCAATCTTGTTATTAAATCAATTATTAACTTATCATCTTAAAGGTAATATTAACATTGGTTTACATCCTAATACCTTAATACTTTTCCATTTCATCCTAATTCCAATTAACATAGTATTTAATTTCATTTACCTACAATAAATCCATTTTTTATAAATTGAATTCCAATCTTTTTATTAAGTCTATTATTGCTCTAATAACCTAATTAATATTTGTTTGTCTTACATTTAATTATCATTCTCCAATTTTCTTCTCTATTTGTATTAACTACTGTATTTCCACTTTTTTTGAAATTTTGTCAAATTTATACATAAATAATATTTAAAATATCAAGTAGCTTATCCAATCAGTTTCATTTGTTTTATCTTATGAATAAAAATAATATTTCCATTCATTTTATTACATTCATAGTCTCAGCCATTGTCTTAATCCAATTAATGTAACATTAAAGCTCATTTAATTCTAATTGATTTCACATTCTAATTTAATAGACCAAATAAACAGTAACTTATAACAATCGTTACCATAACTTTTAATTGCACTTATGAATTCATTATTCACATACAAATATTACAATTCTTATATAATACTGATTTTATTCAATCGTCATTTATTTCATGCTACTTCATTTATTAATTTAATGTTTGCATTTGTTTTCTTATATCAATTTATAATCAAGTATAATATTTTACATTATTTCAATTAACTGTAATTTAATTAAAATTGTTAATTATTAGCTTTAATTATCATTTATTACTTCATTTCAGTGTTCATTTCATTAATAAATTATAGATTTTTATTTCTTTCAATATTAAATTACCAAAATCTTATTAAATTAACAAATTTAATGATCGAAAATTACGGGTCGTTACACTCTACCTCATTCAAAACTTTTTGTCCGCGAAAATGAAAAAGGAGGGAAACAAGGAATTAAGAAATCCATATATTTTATTCAAAATATAAAATTTATAAACAAATAAATTTACAAAATTAAATAATTTAAATAAAGTACACCATTTTATAACCATTAAATCCTTTTATACTCAAACTAATAAAATTTGGAAAACATTTTTCAAAATTTTTCTAAGTCCAAATTTTCGAAAAATTTCGGTAGGGTTTCCTTTGTACAGAGAGGCTTGAGAGAAATTATAATATCCAAATTAACAATATATACCATATAGAAAAACAATATAATAATGCTATAAAACTGTAATCCGAGAATGTACCTATTTGTCGGGCAATTGACGCTTATTTTATGAAACCAAAAGCAGTAGCAATTGCTTCCATAACCTGTATTTTACTTATCTAATCCAAAAAGTTAATAGCTATATAAAATGGAATATTTGTGTTGTTTCAATTTATAACCAACAAATCAACATAAACAACAATCACTTGCAACCAACATACAATCATCATATAAAAACAATACAGATCAATTATCCATCCATATCAACCAAACAAATAGTTTGTTCGGGTTAAGACACTTTTAATCACATAAAATAACAAATAACTACTAAGCATATCATTTACTTAACAATCTTAGATAAAACTTAATAGATTATTCATGCGTCTAAACAATTAGAAGTATCATTTTCCAAACAATTTATAAACCAAACAAACAATGGATTCTAACATTATTTAAGTTTATTCTTATTAATTTCTTTTCACAAGATTTTTTGTTCATTTTTTCATTCATTTTGTGACTACTTTTTCAATCTGTCATTTATTTCTTACAAAATTTTATTCCCATTCGTTCATTCAGTGTTTATTTCATTTATTTTCATTTATTACTTACAAAGATTCATTTTCATTTATTCATATCATGTCAATTTCTTTTTATTGCATTACATTCATTCATTCATTTCTTAATTTCATTTGTTTACATTCATTTATTTATATTATTCGTGTTCAATTCAATTAATTAGCATATCAATTTATTAACTTAAGTTTGTAATTACTTACTTACAATACTTTCTTTCTATCACACGTTATTATAGTAACATTTTCAATTGTAACTTAAGTTTATAACAACTATAACATCAAATTCTTATTTATAAAAGTAATTCATTGAATACTTTCATTACTTTAAGTTTTACTTGTATAATATTCTATTACATTTTTTTATTAAACATTACAGCTTTTAATAGTTGGTAAGTTATATATATGCTTTAAGAATGCAAATGAAAGTTACACAAGTTTATCTTATTTCTTTTGATTAACTTAATGTTCAATAATCACATCCTTTGTTTTATAGGTAACAAATTTCAACTTTCTTGTAATTTCATTTATAATCTTGCATTAAATCTCTTATTTTATTTAGTGGTTCCAATTATTAATTAGTTATATTCTATTTCATTACTTAAAATCTCTAGTTGATTGAAATTTAAGAACTAAATGATGGGTTCCATTTCAAATAATTTAAAAAACAATAGATAGATGCATATACTCACAACTTATATATCATATTATATTTAACAAACTTTGAAATTTATATTTGTTTATCAAAATAAATCTACAGTATAACTACTACAGTGGCCTTCCCACTTTGAAACTCGAAAATGAATGTCGATGATGCTTGCACTCATTGCCTAAATTATTTCCCAACGACAGAGAGAGGAGTGCAGAACTTATTTCATCCTGAAATTTCTTTAAAACAATTCTTTCAAATTATATTGAATTTGAAAGATTTATATCGAAAAAATACATGTAAATAATATTATTATTATATTCCACATTCGAAAGAAATTTTCAAAAACTCTAGAACTTAAGTTCTAAATTTCAAATTTTATTTTATTTTATTTTCAAATCTTATTTCCAACCAATGTTTATAATTTCACTACGTAACAACAAATATATTAGAACCAAACATATATCATTTATAAAATTTATTATTTTATATACAAAATATAACAGGTAAAATTATTTCATTTATCTATATTTAAAAACAAATATTGTGTCGGTCTGTCCTATTAAGTGTTTAGAAATCCCTATCGATGTCAAAGCGTCCTATGTACCAACCAGAATTTTTAAACACAAAGCGGAACAAATTAACACAATAAAAAAAACTTTATATCACTAACAAATATGCTATCTCATATGTATACACTCAGCGACTCATCATAGGGTATTACTACCCTATTAATAAAGAGTCAGACCCCATAAAGCTAAGGTTTTCGCTAAACCAAAGCTCTGATACCAACTGTAACGACCTGCCTTTTGGATGTTTTAAGCGGACACACATGTCAGACTCCAACCATTCAAAGGGGCAGATTGTTATGGGGTAAATAAGAAAAAGCAGAGAAAGAAAGAAAAAACAAACAGAATCTTGCAACGGAATGACAAAATATAATAATCAAATAAACAGTTCATGAAGCTGTTTTATAAAACATTTGATTAAAATTATGCGACACAAATCAGAGTTACACATACCAGAGAATAATAAATAATGCAGCGGAATACATTATGCAGTGAAATACATTAAATAATAATGCAATCTTCGTCTTCGTCCTCCAGAAATAAGGTTTTCATATCCTGAAATGCTCAGGCCGGTCCAAGTGAATTGAAAAGACAAAACACTCGAGACAGAACTAAAAGATCTTACGTAAGTTAAATCAACGGTAAATATGAGTGCAACGGCATCAAAGATGTTTACGGTGTTTGACATCTCCTATCCAATGTCTAACGTGAGTGCAATAACTTAATAGATGCTCGGGATTCACAACTCCTAAGGATCCGTTAAACTATCTACTATGTAGTACAATATGCTATTATAATAGTGTCTACAGTAAGGTAAAGGTATTAAAATAGCATTAAGGCGTTATCTATATCCCCCTTAAATCATTTTATATATTCCCATATTCTATACAATGCCGTAAGCTCCTCCCTAAACCTTCAATTTACCCAGAGGACATAACATAGGTACGGTACAAAATAAACTCGTAGAAGGCACGCTAGGGCATGTGGACACGACACATAAGGAAATGCCTGGTAAGATATACCGTTTACGGATCCGGACTAGTGATAACGTATAGCAGCTACTACCGCCCACCTCAGAACACGCTCCCAAATGAAAATCGAAGGGTGGCCAACAAAATAATAAAAAATCAGAATATAATATCCAAGAAGTGTGTCCGATAGGAGGAATGACCCCACTTGGCCCGGCGTGGCTCCTAATTTTAGTCACTTCTAAATTAACTCACGGGAGTCAGGGTCACGTCGTACCTTATACAGAAACCGTTCACCAACCATCCTACTTCATTTCTGGAATCTCTACCACATACACAGTTGTTAAAGTGGTTTTCGATATTGGAAGAGAGTATGACAATATCCGGTCCCGGTTTCTTTAACAATCAATCGTTTATTACATACCGGATGATTCTTTTACATTTCAAAAGTCCATTCACAATTGATATCAAAAATATCATATTCTCAAAACCATAATACTTTAGGAATCATATTTACTTTCAAATCATATTCACTTTGAAATCATAGTTTGGAATTATATTTCTTTTCAAAAAGTCATAATTTCTTCTATAGTCATATTTCCAAAATAGGATAAAACCTTACTTCAAAATCAACGTTTCAATTTATTCTCTTTTAAAACAAAGCATTGAATTTAAACACTTCCACTTTACTTAGTCTGGAAATTTAAAAATGTTTAAATAATTATAAATAGTTATAAATAATTTAATTATAGGTTAAAATACTTTAAAACTGATTTAAGATAGTCAAATGGATTTAAATTAGATTAAGTATAATTAAAATAGATTAAATATCTTTAAAATAGATTAATTATATTTAAGTAAATTAAAATGGTTTAAAACAGATCAAAATGATTTTATATAGTTAATATTAGTTAAATAGTTTAATAAATTTGAATAATCTGAATAATTAGAAATTAGTTTATATTAAAATATAAGTTTGGAACTTATATCCAATTAAACTATTCATTTCACTTCAACACATTTAGACCAATTTCAGTTTCCAAATCAAGAAATCAAATTTCCCTTTTCAACATAAACTTGATTTTCCAAAAATACTTCAATTTATATAAATCAAATTTTACTTAAAGTATCATTTAATTCCACTAAAAAATTAAGGATTTTAAAATCATTTAATTTAACCAATCCGGTGTCCGTATATAATTTTCTACCCTAGGGTCAAGTGATACAGATATTTATCATTTCAATCCGCAATTTAAATTTTACGGTTATATATCATTTCAAACCACAATCCCAAATAAATATAAAAATTCATAAAGTCACTCGAGTCTATGTTTCAACCCATAATGATTTCAAATAATAAAAATTAAAGGAACTTGCAGAGTGATAACAGTGTGTGTGTGTATAAATTAACATAACATCCAATCATCCAATACCAACAATCAACATCCATTATAATTATCATCCAAATCATCCAAATAAATATTAGCAATTAACTAATTTATAGTAACATGTATTCAAGTGGCAATTTAATTCCAAAAATAAATTAAATAACAACTTAATTTGAAAGGATAAAAATCAACACAGATGGCAATTTAAATATATCAAACAGTCATAAATAAATTTCATAATCACATAATAAATTAATTTAACAAACATAAGAAATTGTGCTCAAAATTTGAACAGTCTCTAAATTCGTCCATATTAGCGTTAAGTTGTCCAAAATTTCTTTAGGATCGTAGCGGAGAAAATCGCGCGTGAAACGGACCTCGTATGTAAAAGTTATATTGATTATAACGAGTTGAAAATTTAAATAAATAAAATGAATGCCAGTGAACTAGAGGGAGACACCAGTAACAACCCGTACTTTTGACTATTGTAAGTTATTAAATATAATAAAATTTTTGGATAAATATGGGTATAAATAAAATATAACTGGTTTATTAATATTGATTTATAGGAAAATTAATTTGTATGAATTAAATATTGGTGTAACGCCTTGGAATTTTCGACTCCGAAAATTCGACCTAATACGTTTATTTTATGGAGCGCCGAGCAATCGAGTGGCAGAAACACTAGATTGTTAGGGTTAAGAAGAAAAAGAGGTAGAAGAAGAAACAGAAAACAAAAGCACAGAATCTCACAACCGCAGCGGAAAAAAATATAATATCAAATAACAACATTTACACAAAGAAAGCTATAAATGTCAATTTACATACAATATACCAGAGTACCACCATTCACAAAGAAATTGGACAGTTGTAACAACTTGTCCCTCAATCAATACAAAATCTAATACACTGTGGAATCAATATGTCTCTACCATACAGCTCGTCTCCTGTGCTCCAGAACAACCTAACCTGAATCTGTAATGATCGGTCTAACCCGAGCATTACGATAAAGTAACACCCGAGTCAGGTTGGAAACCAGCGTGGGTAAACCCATCTAATATGAAATACTTAAGTTGTAAAGCTTCTTTGAAAACTCAAGTAACTCGTTCATCACTGTGAGTTTTATCTTGCTAAAGTCAAACATTTATTCCATAAAATATATCTAAGTACCGTTACTTATTTTAAATGGCCAAGTTTACTTCATTTATTCCATTCCAGCCTATTTGATTCTATAATCTAATCTATAAAGAATTATAGATTACTAATCGATGTGGTTTGGGACATCGCTAATGTAACGACCCGCAAAATCCGTACCCCTTGAGTCAACACTATTCTACAACAATCAACTCAAGTTGCACAGAAATACGAACCGTTTGGGTTAAAGAAGAAGAGGTAGAAGAAGAAAATAGAAAACAACATCAGAATCTAACCACCGCAGCGGAATAAAATATAATAGATAATAAATGATCTTTACTCAAAATCAAATATATATATATGTTTCTATATTACATCATTAGAGTACATCAATCACAGCTCAACATCAATATCATACAAATGGATACACAGCAACTCAATACAGCGGAATATATATGTACAAGTACGGGAGTACGTATCGTCATCTTGCTCTTCTCCTGAGCTCCATAGCATCGTATCCCGTGTCATATAATACTCGGTCTGACCCGAGCATTACAGTTAAATAACACCCGAGTCAGTCTGGAATACCAGCGTGAGAAAATCACACCCAATTGATTATTAAAGTTTCAAAAATCCTTTGAAAACAAAAGCATCTCGTAAGACCACGCCACAAATAAACATGTCGGATTTTTACCTTACGATAGCTAAAACATTTTTATTAAAGTCCTCTGATATTATAATAGTTTCTATAGAAAGTAAAATAGAATCTAGCTGAAATGCTTGCATCTCACGTTTCAGCAATAGTTGGGCACAATCAAAACCGTACGGCCGCGTAGGGAAAATGGATTCCAACTAATGGCTAGGCACTGGGGTACCACCTGTCACAGTACCTGGTCTAGATCAACGTACCGAGGAGCCACCCTAACTCCCCTACAACACAAGACCGGAACCATCCCTTACTGGACAGTCCCGAGTAAGATCACCCCGCGGTTGGGATCAACAACCGCCCACTAAGCCGAAATAAAGGGACATCTAGATAGGGATGACCTCACCCTCCAGTGGGGGCTACCCACGAAGCCTTGCTGCATATCCCCTGATTTTCAGCCATTCCCATTCGATGAGGCTTGAGGCTAACCAATACCTTTTTAGAATATATCCCTTAGAATGCCCATCGTCCACCTGACGATGTTTCGCAAGCATTCATCCATACAAGTCTGTCCCGGGTTCGAACGGAACCGAAGGCACTATTCCTACTACATCCATTTTGGAAATATCCTCAGGATTAGTAGCGACTAGCCCTTGCACTTCACCGCTCCATCTTCGACTCCGAACACGTTTCACGCAACGTACAAACCAAATCGAAGTGGTTTTCGAGAAATAAATCTCGATCCCGGTCTCTTCGAAACGATCAACGCATTGTCCAGTATTGATAGTCGGTTATTTAGCTATCAATTAATATTCACAACATCCATCACACCATAAATAATTTCCCAAATTATTTATTAACTTCAAAAATATCTTCACAAGATATATTTTCACTTTTCAAATTCCTTTGAAAACAGTTTTCAAAACTATCTGCCTTTCTCAGAATAAATTCCAAGTATTTCAATTTCCACTGAAATCACCAAGCACAAAACTTTTGATTTTTAAAATAATTTAAAACACTTTACTTTTAAAATTTTACTTTTAAAACATTCAAGTTAAAATCACTTTAATATTTTGTTAATAATATATACTATAAGAATATTTGAAAATAAGGTTACTTAATAAAATATAAAACTAGGTTTCTACTTTTTAAAACAAAATATTAAGTTACTGCTCAATAATTACTGGTAAAATAGAATAAAAGAGAATACTTACTTTAGACGTTAAATATTAGAAATAATAAATTTTACAAAACTTGCTTTCTTTAAAACAACTTAAAAACATTTAATTTATATTTTAAAAAAAAATTACTTAAAAAAACATGTACTTGGCTATCCAGAGGATATTCCCAACTTCAGTCACTCAAATCAATTTTCCCAAATTGATTCTCAATTTATTTTATTTGAAATAAGTTTTTTTAATTACTCAATTCATTTCAAAATTCATTAGTTATGGACTTATAATTATTGTTATTATTTTCCGTTTGATTTAAAACCTTTTTGACTGAAATCTACAAATTTCAGGTTATTCCCAATTTCTTCTTTATTTCTTTCAATAATTTAAATCTTAAAATTTAAATAAATGTTTTGTTCTTTTAATTAATACCACTGAAGATTTAAGATTGATTAACTTTCTATTTATTCAAATTTTCCTATACATATACAATATTTATTTATTAGAATTTAAAACTACCATTATTCTTATCCAATTTATTCTTAATTTATTCTTAATTTATTTAAAATTTTCTATAATTGTTTCACTTACACATTCTCTTCATTTTATGTCCAAAATCAAATTCTTTATATGTTGATAACTTAGTGCACAGGAATATATTCAAGTAATCCATACCATCTAATATCCCAATTATCAATAATATCAATAATATTCACCACAGAATATAAAATAATCACAACAGGGAGTATTAAATAATTTATATAAATGGTGAGGGGTCCAGTTGGATCCCTCCAACCTGTTTTCCCTGCATCCACAGACGTTAGAATCACATAAAATGCCAATGTCAAATTATATAATACTATATCACATCAATCAATTCAAGCATACAGACAATTATTTAAATTTAATCATTTAAATTTTAAATTTAAATCTAACTGAGTTAGATTAACTCACCTATGCTATTTAAATTGCAATCCCTCCAACCGACTTGAATTTCCATGATTTCAGACCTTGTAAAAATATTGATATAGTTTTATTAATATTCGTACTAACTGTATATAAATTACAGTTATAAATAAATTTAAACCAATAATTAAATTTTAAGTTGATTTCCTCTTTATAAAATATTTTTAGTACCTAAGAAAATTCAATGAAGTTAATATCTTCATCTTATATTATTACAATAACTAGTTAGTAAAGACATGTATATATATATATATATTTTTAAATAGATATTGTTACATATATATTTACTTTAAACTTATTTACTTAAAAACTCGTTTATATGAATCTAAAATCTAATTTATATAACCTCCTTTTTAATATTCAAAATTCATATCTATTATCCAAATTTTATCTATATCCTAATTCTTGTTTCTGTCCATATATCAAACATGTATGTGTGTGTATATATATATATATTTAAATAACATAAAAAAATGATTTTATTACTGTAAAATTTATATATATATATATTCTTATACCCAGCAGATTAAACTGAAATCAAAGACCAGATCAAAATATAAATATCTCAGATCAAAGATCACCTAAAAATATGCTGTCGCCACCGCCTATTTCCATCGCAGCTAGCCCACCGTCCAGTCAAAAATCACGAAACCTAGCACTAGCTTCACGTGACCCTCAACCATCGCGACCGCCATCACCACTGCACGACGTCGCTGCCGAAATCGCCCACTAGTCCGCCACTAGAATTGCGACACCTCAAAATCACTTTCGAGCTTGAGTTGAATCTCGGCTTCATAATCTCGAATGAGAATACACTGATTTGCAGGAGCATGGACGCGATTTGATTTCGATTGAAGAAAATGGAACTTCGGCTTCGGTTAGAATTCATTCGATTGGTAAAGATGAAGAAGAGAAAGGAGATTGATATCTCGCGGCCATGAATTTTGAACGAACAAGAAAATGGTCTCGAGACTTTTTTTTCGGCTGAGAAGTTTTACATTTTTTTCGATTTGGGACTAAATTCGTTCGTTTTCCATTTACCCTTTTTTTTAAGAAGAAGGGCTTCGTACAAACGGACAAGGGTTTGATTCTTGTTAGAAGGACAAAGGCGTAAACGAGAAGATAAGGGAAAACATTGGCGTATACTAGAAGCTTAATCAGTTTAAATTAAATTTTCTTGAATTATTATCAATTAAATTTCCAGCACGTTTATACTTCGTACACACACACACTAATTCCAACCAATACGAAATTTGAAATCCGATAATAATAAAATATTACGGATCCAATGGAACCGGTTTCGTCGGATTCCGCGATTGTGCCTCGGAAGGCTATTTTTAAATTCAATTTAAACAGTATAAATTTAAAGCTGAACAAACTACTGTTAATTTCAATTTTACTACTTCTATTACCTTCAGTGTAATCAATATAAATTCTACAAACCTTCAAATTATTTTTAATTGGTTTAGAATTCCAGATTCAATATTTTATCCAACTTCAAATTATTTAATTCAATAATTTAATTGCCAAATAAATTATGATATTCATAATTTAAGTTAATAATTAACCTTTAAATATTTAAAATCAATTAAATATTCCGATTACAAATGCTTAAAAATTCCGGGTCGTCACATTCCTCCCCTTAAAAGAATTTCGTCCCCGAAATTACTAATTAGGAAGAATGGTCCAATACCCGTTACTATTTTTTTTTTCAAAACCAAAAAATTTCATCAACTTACCATAACATGTCTTTCATTATAGACCCACTATCATTCTTATTAACTTCTCAACTCTCCCATAGCTTCAAACTATACTATTTGTTTCACCATTCAAGTTTCAATTTAAAACTAAATCTTGAATTATCAAAATTTTCTCAAAAATTTTCTAACTCCCTAAATTCCCGAAAAATTTCGCCAGCGTCTCTTTTGCGCGGCTAGCTCGGTACTACTACAAAATGGCTCTACGGCCTCCCAAATCCAAAAAGAAAACAAAAGGCCAAGTGGCTCAATCCAAATCCCAATCAAATTTCATACCAAATTTAAATACATACCTTTTTGTCGAGCATTTCAAATTTATCTTCTTGAAATCAAAAACCAATTCTCTTTTCCCTTTTATAATACCTGCATACCCTGCTTAGCACTAATATCCAAACGCAACTTAAAACATTTTATTGACTTCCTTACCAATGTCAAAATCTATTAATACAAATATCATCTTAGAATATATTTGTAACATTCAATTTCCAATTAAGAATGCACTATTCCATACTTAAGTTAGTATAATCATTTATGTGTTTCTTATATTTACTTTCATCTTACCACTTTAGTTTATATCTAATTCTATTCAAGTTGATTCCTTCATTTACATATGAATTCAATTCATCTTTAACTCTGCATATATAAATTTATTTTTCATTAATAACTAATTCATATCATTACTTCAAATTGGTTTCCTTTACTAATTTATTTTAGTTTCCAATTTGAATTCGATAGTCGTTACCATAATTTTTCAAAATTTTCTAACTCCCAAAATTTCTGAAAATTTTTGGCAGAGTCCCCTTTTTACGGTGGGGCTTTTGCAATTTGACAAAATAGATAAATATATATACATCGACCCACACGGTCGGAAAAACCAAAAACAGTTCATATTTCCTAATTTTATTGCGTAGGCGTACCTTATTTATTATTTTAAGCAAGCGGCTTATTATTTTTAGCAAATAGCACAACCAAATCCAGCCACACGGCTTCCAGGTACCTGTACTTACTCAATTTAAACATGTAAGTGCCAAATATATGCAGTTTAACAATATTTCATTTAGTTGCAATGGTTAAAACATATGAATTCTAAAGAAATGCACATCAAACATTTTTCGGAAGCAATTTTTACACTTTCATTGTAATTCACTATTTCAATTAATTTACAAACCATTTTCATTCAAATTTGAATGGTTTAAAACTCAATCGCTTACATTTAATTTATTCTTAAGCAAAATCAATTCATATTTAATTCCATTGCTTTCAAAATCAATTTATTTCCCTTCTATTAATTCATAGAATTTTAATTACCTCCATCTACATCCAATGATATTTATTCTATGCAAATTTGACAAGATCTATGTGAACAAACAGATATTTATGTTTTATAACCAATTTAAATGGATTCCAACTCGATTTATACTTAATTTTATTTCATTTTCAAATTTATTCACAATCTAAATATTCTCATTTCATTGCATTCCAGATTGGAATCCAGTCGCTTGCATCGCATTTTACTAACCAAACTAGTTTCATTCAAAACCATTAACAATTTAGGTTCATCTTCATTTCCAATTAAATTTCCTTTTTATTTTAATTCATTCACAACCATTTATTTAGCTCGACACATTTCATTTCAATTCTATTCACGATCCTTTAATTTACATCCCATTCCATATTTGTTTATTCCAAACTATTTTATTTAGCTCGAAAACAAATCAGGCTATTTCATTCAATAACCACTCCCAACACATTTAAACCACACTTCATTTTGAGTTTGGTTTTTATTCGACATCGATAACCTAAGTTCATTTTCATATGATTCTAATTTATTCCATCCATTTATTCATTCAATATAACTAGTTTATCCACTCAATTTATTACGAATTTTCGTTACCTTAAATATTATTTTCAACCCACCAAGTTCTTTTTCAATCCAAATTTATTTCACTTGATTTAAATTCAATCCAATTTCATTAAATTTCGTTTAAGTTGAATTAAATTCAACTCTCTTCGATTTATTCAGCTTAAGTAAATTTACTTCAATTTATTCAAATTTATACTCAAGCTCATTTTCATTTTACAAGTAAATTTTCCTCTTTTATACTCAACTTAACTCAATTGATTACAAGGCCATATCCAATTTATTTCCACATATTTGGATTTTTTTTCACAATACAAACCATTATTATTTTAATCCGATTTCATTTTTATTCGATACCTTTCCAATTATATTTAATTTGTTAACCCTTCAAGTTAAATTTTAATTAATAACTCAAGTTCTGAATCTTCTATCCATTCTCAATTTACCACCCGATTTTATGAACTCACAGTTCAATTATATTTACTTCATCGACAATTTAAGTCGAATTTAATTTATAACTTGAGTTTTATTTCCAAACCTCATTATTATCTCACAATTCAGCTTTTATTTAATTGCATTGGGTTCTCATTACATATTTCATTATCTAATTTATTATCTAAATAGTCTTTCCCCAACTTATAATCCAGAACTTTATTTTAATCTCAAAATCTCTTCATTAAATTTTCTTAAGTTCAAATTTATTTTATAATTCAAGTTTTGATCTTCATTTTATTTTTCAATTCATCAAACAATATTAATTTTTGGGCTTTGCATTCCATTTTCAATTTTATAAGTCACAACTTATTATTTACACAATTCCATTCATTATAGGCTTGAATAAGTTCATCTTTTATTTTTATTTTAACTCAAGCCTTCTATTTATTTATAGCCCATGCATATTTTATTCCTATGGATTTTTAATTCTCTTATAAGTTATTCTGATTTATTTATTTCAATTCCAATCCTTATCCCATTTATTTCCAATTGTTTAGGTAAGAATTTAAATCCATTCATTAATTCAATTGAATTCTCATCCCAATTCAATTTTACTTAACTCAAATTTATTTAACTCAATTCGATTCCAACTTGATTTGAATACAACTGGATATCATTTCAGCTTATTCGATTTATTTCAATCCAGTTAAATTTTATTCTCCCATCCAAGTTAATTCCATTTTTAACTTTTCTCTTTAAATTTAAATTCCGACATTCAAAGCTTATATTCCCTTCCTGATTTAAAAATCATCTCAATTTATAAACTTACAACTATCTCATCAGGATTTTTAAACACCCAGCTTTGGCTTCGGATTATTTTGAAATCTCCAACATCTCAAAATCAAAATTCTCAAAAATTAAACCAACCCTGATTTTATTCCCAACAAATTTCCTTTGAAATTTCAAAAACAAACAGGTTTTTCCTAAACAAATCAATTTGGCAGCAATTCGTCACTTAGAAACTCGAAAATGAATACTGATGATGCTGCACAGTCATCACCAGGATTATTTTCCAGCGACTGAAGTGAATTTAATTTTATATCACTTCTAAAATCCATTTTTAAAACAAATTTCCTTTCAGAAATAACCCAAAAACAACAATGCTACTATTTATCTTCAAATACTTCGACAAGCACTTCCAAAGTCTCTGGGATTTTAAATTTCTAATTTAATTTGAATTCAATTTTAATTATAACCCAATTATATAATTTATGCTCATATAATTTATTTCCATGTGATCATACAAGTAATTCCAATTTTTATAATTTTATTTGTTTAAAATATGATCGTCCAAACATCCAAGTTATATAATAATTTAAGAAAATATTTTCTTTATATCAAAATATATTTGGGTAAAATTATTTCATTCACCCACATTTAAAACAATACTGTGTCAATTGTTCTATTCAAGTGTTTAGAAACCCCTTCGATACAGTTGTCCAGACTGTGCCGATGAAAGTTCATATGCCACTCAATAAACCAATCAACACAATATAAAACCATCTTTATATTCACTAACAAATACGCGCTCATATCTATTAATACGCTCAAACTCAGTTTAGAGTACTACGGACTCTAATTGAGTAATTTCCCACCAGAGCCAAGGTTATCACCAACCTAAGCTCTGATACCAACTGTAACGACCCGCAAAATCCGTACCCCTTGAGTCAACACTATTCTACAACAATCAACTCAAGTTGCACAGAAATACGAACCGTTTGGGCTAAAGAAGAAGAGGTAGAAGAAGAAAATAGAAAACAACATCAGAATCTAACCACCATAGTGGAATAAAATATAATAGATAATAAATGATCTTTACTCAAAATCTAATATATCTGTTTCTATATTACATCATTAGAGTACATCAATCACAGCTCAACATCAATATCATACAAATGGATACACAGCAACTCAATACAGCGGAATATATATGTACAAGTACGGGAGTACGTATCATCATCTTGCTCTTCTCCTGATCTCCATAGCATCGTATCCTGTGTCCTATAATACTCGGTCTGACCCGAGCATTATAGTTAAATAACACCCGAGTCAGTCTGGAATACCAGCGTGAGAAAATCACACCCAATTGATTATTAAAGTTTCAAAAATCCTTTGAAAACAAAAGCATCTCGTAAGACCACGCCACAAATAAACATGTCGGGTTTTTACCTTACGATAGCTAAAACATTTTTATTAAAGTCCTCTGATATTATAATAGTTTCTAAAGAAAGTAAAATAGAATCTAGCTGAAATGCTTGCATCTCACGTTTCAGCAATAGTTGGGCACAATCAAAACCGTACAGCGGCGTAGGGAAAATGGATTCCAACTAATGGCTAGGAACTGGGGTACCACCTGTCACAGTACCTGGTCTAGATCAGCTTACCGAGGAGCCACCCTAACTCCCCTACAACACAAGACCGGAACCATCCCTTACTGGACAGTCCCGAGCAAGATCACCCCGCGGTTGGGATCAGCAACCGCCCACTAAGCTGAAATAAAGGGACATCTAGACAGGGATGACCTCACCCTCCAGTGGGGGCTACCCACGAAGCCTTGCTGCATATCCCCTGATTTTCAGCCATTCCCATTTGATGAGGCTTGAGGCTAAGCGTTACCTTTTTAGAATATATCCCTTAGAATGCCCATCGTCCACCTGACGATGTTTCGTAAGCATTCATCCATACAAGTCCATCCCGGGTTCGAACGGAACCGAAGGCACTATTCCTACTACATCCATTTTGGAAATATCCTCAGGATTAGTAGCGACAAGCCCTTGTACTTCACCGCTCCATCCTCGACTCCGAACACGTTTCACGCAACGTACAAACAAGACCGAAGTGGTTTTTGAGAAATAAATCTCGATCCCGGTCTCTTCGAAACGATCAACGCATTGTCCAGTATTGATAGTCGGTTATTTAGCTATCAATTAATATTCACAACATCCATCACACCATAAATAATTTCCCAAATTATTTATTAACTTCGAAAATATCTTCACAAGATATATTTTCACTTTTCAAATTCCTTTGAAAACAGTTTTCAAAACTATCTGCCTTTCTCAGAATAAATTCCAAGTATTTCAATTTCCACTGAAATCACCAAGCACAAAACATTTGATTTTTAAAATAATTTAAAACACTTCACTTTTAAAATTTTACTTTTAAAACATTCAAGTTAAAATTACTTTAATATTTTGTTAATAATATATACTATAAGAATATTTGAAAATAAGGTTACTTAATAAAATATAAAACTAGGTTTCTACTTTTTAAAACAAAATATTAAGTTACTGCTCAATAATTAAGGCTAAAATAGAATAAAAGAGAATACTTACTTTAGACGTTAAATGTAACGACCCAAAATTTTTAGAAATTTAAAATTTGGATATTTAATTAATTTTAAATATTAATAAGTGAATTTATAAGTCAAATAAATTTTATTTTGATTTATTGGATTTAATTGAATTATTAAATCGATAATTTAATATGTTAAATTATGGAAATAATTGAAAATTGAGTTAAATATGATAGAAAATGATTTGTAAAATTTTATTTTATCATGTTGGAGTTAGAACGATATTTTAGAACTTTTAAAATCGAATTAAAAGTTAAACTGTGAAAATTGAATATTTTAATATTTAATAATCGACTGTAAAATAGTCAATTTTTGAACAGTCTCAGAATTGAACGAAACCAGTTTCATTGGATCCGTAATAGTTAGTTATTACCAGATTTCAATTTTCGTGTCAATCGGAGCTATCGTTTGATCGTGGCAGCTCGAAACGCATCGAATTATTTTTAATTTAAATTTGGCGAGTCAAAATAGCCATTTTTCAAAAAGTCTCGGATTTCGACAAAACCAGTTTCATCAGATCCGTAATGTGATATTATTGTAAGGTTTCAAATTTCAAGTCAATTGGATTTACCGTTTGTCCGGTACGAATTAAAACGCCTAGAAATCGATTTAAATCGGTTTAATTTAAATTGAACGTTTTCAGCCATAACTCGCACATACTTCCGAATTAGCTTCCGAAACCTGTTCCATTGTGTCCGGAACGCGGGCTAAACCCTAGAAACGCTGGTTACGGCGCGTAAATCGGAGTTCGGAATTTCCGGGATGAATAGTGTCGCTCGTTCCTTATAAATAGACCCACCTCTTCATAATTTTATAAAAGAAACCCTAACCCTAAATCTATATGCATGGGTTCAAATGTCGGCCTTGTTCCTGAAGATGGAACGCAAGTGGAAGAAGGTAGAGGACGGTGGAGATGTGGGGTGAGTGGATCTAATGGCTGTAGATGGTTGAGGGTTTAAGTTATTAAAGTTTAGTTGTAAATTTGTCGATTTAAAATACGTGTAACTCGTAAAAATCATAACTTTTTCATACGAGGTCGAAAAAATGCAAACTCAGTTGCGTTGGAATCGTATGGACGAGCACTACGCGATGGAGTTGGTTTGGAGTCGTTTGGAGTTAGTGAGAATTTCGGGTAAAATTAAACGCGCGTTTAATTTTATTCGAAATAAATCGCTAAAACGGAAATTAAAACCAAGGTGAGAATTTCTCACTCAATCGAATCAGTTTCGATTTTATTTTAAATAGTTAGATTTAAAATATTTGAATGCATGTTTGAATGTTGGTTGATATCTATTGATTGTTAAAATAGACATTATACGTCGTTAGTAAGCGGATGTTATTTAATAAAAACATATACCGCGAATATTTCATAAACAGTGAAATTGGTATTATATATAATAGCAATATATATATATTGGCATATGTATATATTGGAGTTGTTGATTTCCCGCATTTTTTGTTTAGCGGATGAGACCCTATTACGCCGTTATTAAGCGGATAATATTTAACAAGAACATATACTGCGATAATTTCGTACTGGAGCGAAATTGGTATTGTGCTAATGTTTTTGGATGCAGGAAACAGGTTGGAGGGATCCAACTGGATTCCTCAACAGTATTTATTTGATTTCAGATATATTAATATTTGATGAATTATCATATCGATATATGATGGATCGTTGTAGTCGTGATTGACTATTTGGTATGTAGCATCATTGGACCAAATTTTGGAATTTTAAAATGATTTTAAAGTGATTTTTGAAAATATACTATATATTTGGAATTTGATCTATTTTAAGTAAATAAACGTTATAATTTTTAAAGCTATAAAAATTATGATTTTGTGAAATATAGTTAAAAGCTGATTTTTGAGAAATATGAATTAATGATTTTTTAAAATAGTTTAAACTGGATTTTTGAATTTATTATGAAAAGTTTAAATATACGATTTATAAAATTTGATTATTTGATAAATCAAAATGGTGAAATTATAAAGGAAATTAAAGACGTTTCAGAAGAATAATATAAATTGATTTATATTAAGAGATTTATAAATGGATATTTATAAATTGAAATATGGACGTTATAAAACGAGTTTTTATAAGTGTTTTGAATGAAGTGAAAATGAAATTCATAAATGAATGAAATTTATAGAATTATAAACTGTGAAGTTATAAAAGAAATTTATAAATAGTAAGATTTATAAATTTGGTGAAATTATTTGAAGAATAGATTTGGTTAAATAAATGAATCTTATAAGTTATAAGATTTATAATTTGGGAAGATAAAAAGAACGATTTTGTAAAATAATCGTTTTATAAGTATTTAATTTATAATATGAACGTTTAGTTTATAATTTAGTTATAAACTGGAATAGGTTAATAAAGGAATTTATAAAAAGGAAGTTTTTATAAATAAATAGATATGGAATTTATGAACGTTGTTTTATAAATTCGCAAACGACTTATTTTGATAAGTTAATTGTTATAACTTAGAAATAGAGTCATATTCACGTTTTTAGACAGTGAATAATCCTTTGAATTAAAATGAATAAAAGGATGGAATTTGTTAAAGAAGTATATTCACGTTTTTAAATAGTGAATGATATGTTAAAGAAATTGTTTTGAATGAGATGTTTAATTTGGATTAAAACGATCTAACGATGTTTTAAATGTGTTGAGATTCGAAACCATAAATTTCAACATTGATTGTTGAAATAGATGTTTCGAGAAATAGAAGGAAATGGTGGACTATAACACTGTTGTTATAGTAAATGATTTCCGAAAGGAAATGTTTTGTATAGTATTGGGATTTATATATCTATTTTAATTTCGAATCCCTATGCTAGTGATGTTGGGTTGTTGTAACGATGTTTTACGCAACATTCGTTTTGACCCAAATAAATATGTTTAAGTAAATGATTTCCTTAAAGAATGAAATATATACTTAATTCGATTTAAGTATATTGAATATTTTCTAAGTGTTGAAAATAAAAAGATTTGTGAATTACTTATTTTTAATAAGTATGGAATTGTTTCCAATATGAAGTGAATAATTAGAATTTATCTTTTTTAAGATAAATTGAAAATGGATAATTGAAATCGTATATTCATGAATATTTTGAAATATAAATTCATTATGGAATTTATAAATGAAAAGAAGAATTTGTTTAAAAAAATAAATGTTGATTTATTTTTGAGGTATTGAAATTTAATATCTAGTGAAGATATTTTTGGAAAATAAATAATTTGGAAAATTATTTGGAATCTGGTGATGTGTGCATATCCAGTGATAGTTCAATAACCGACTATCAATATTTCCTTTGAATGGGAAATTGATGTGATTTGTTTGAATTTGAATGCTACACTTATTTTTGAATAAGCGCTCACTATTCGGGTTAACCGGGAAAGGACCATGGGGTCGTATAACCCATTCCGAATATGTGATACGTCGTTATGAATTGCATTTGAAGATCGGTGTTGAAGACCGAGTATTTGTGAAAGCGATAGGATGACCTATCGATTGTCTCTGCACTGGGTAGCTCCTGGTATAGAGATCTCCTAAGTGATGGGAAATTCGATCGGGATTGTGAATACCCGTATTGCAAGGGCTTCGTAAGAAGTGCCTTCGGTTTTGTTCGAGCCCGGAACAGACTTGTATGGATTGTATGTCTGACATTACAAATTGAGATGTAAAGCCGATTTCTTTCAAATATATTTCTGTTGATGGCGGAGAATTTATTCTTTGCTTAACACCCTTCTTTGAGACGTACGAGCTCAAAGGTTATATAGTTGAAGTTATCAGCGATATATTCCCAATTTGGTAATGTGACATGCTGAGTGATGCTGAAATGATCATTGTGTTGATTATTGTGATAGGATCATTTATTTGATCGTCTATCTTAGTGATCATTGTGTTGATCATTTGTTGACCCAAAGCATGGCTTTTGTATAAAGTATGTTTTTGTGGACGTGAATTCGTCGAGCCTCACACCCCGTGAATGGTCAAAACAGGAAAGAAGCAGCAAGGTTATGAGGGGTAGCACCCTTTAGGATGTGTCCATTTCCTTCTGGAAAAGGGTGGTATCATGGTATGGAGCCCAGATACTTACTCATGTTGAAAACACTTTATGATTGTGTGAATTGATTACGAGCGCTCGGTTGATAAAGGTCCCAAAGGACCGGGGGATGGCATATTCGGTCAGTTGTTACTCAGTTAGGAGTAACCCGGCCTTGTGTTGGTAGAGATCCGGTTTGGTTCTCGGGGATGTCCATCCAGAGGCATTCTCATGTGGCAATGGGAAGTTCCTTGGCCTGACCATTTGTTGGAAATCCAATTCCCAATACGAAACTTGTACGGTATTAGTTGTAGAACCTGCTATTCACTTATGGTGGTCACCACTGTTTGGATAGTAGCTATAGTAGGCATACGATAATGGTCGTATGTTGGCTAAGATTTATATCTTTATTTTTGAAATGATTTGTTATTACACTATGCACTAGTAATAATATCAAATGTTATTTTAAATGCGTATCAAGCATCTTTGACTATCATAAGGAGAAATCTCCTCCGATTCTGCGTTTGCATGTGTGTGTGTGCGGGAGGCCTTATGGTAGTCTCATTTTTAAAAGCATTGCGAATTGAGTTTAAAAATATTCCTCTATTTGATTTTAAAGATAAATAAACTGTTTTGAGTTCTCACACCAGTCACATGACTGACTTGGAGTTTATTGTTTTCCTTCCTAAACTCTGGGTGCCCACCAATTTTCCACACGGGCAGTCAAGAGTTTAAGGTTTATCAGGATATTCTGGATATTCTGAAGTTGCTGGAGGCAAGCTGGATGGCATGGCATATTACTTATATAGTATTTCTTTTTCCGCTGCACTGTTTGTTGTTGTTGTTGTACACTCTGATGATATGATGTAATGAAATGTGATGTAATGTAATAACTGATATAGTTCTTTGTTTAAAGATTATTCATTTATTATTATATGTTGTTCCGCTGCGAATTGTGAGATTCTGATGTTGTTCTGCTGTTTTCTGTTCTATCCTCTTTTCTTTCTTGTTTTCTATTCCGTCCTATTTTCTTCTATTTTAAAAGTTTTCTATTATCTTTCCTCTCTCTCTTCTAAATTTTCTGTTCTCTTTTCTATTTACTATCTTCTCTCTTCTTCTCTTTTTTTTTCTTTTCTTAAATTCTTTTTAAAAACCCATAACATCTCGGTTTTCGGCCTTCGATTTCTCGGCAGTCGATAAAGTGAGTGTCGATGTTGAATTTTCGAAAGTCGAAAAATTCCCGTTCGTTACATTTGGTATCAGAGCTGATGGTTAAGCGACAACCATGGTTCTGTAGGGTATTACTCATTAGAGATAGAGTCAGTAGTACTCTAGAATGAGTTTGAGTGTAATAATAGCTATGAGAGCGTACTTGTTAGTGAATATGAAATTGTTTTATATTGTGATGATTGGTTTATTGAGTGGCATATGAACTTTCGTCAGCGTGGTCCGCAAGACTATGCCGAAGGGGTTTCTAAACACTTGAATAGAACAATTCGACACAATATTGATTTTAAATTGGGTAAATGAAATAATTTTACCTTGATTATATTTTATATAAAAGGAATAATTTTTCAGAATTATTAAAGTGTATATAAGTTGATTGTTAGGTTGTTTGAATAATCTAAATTAAAGAATAATTGTATAAGCAAAAGAATTATAAGAATTGAATTATAATTAAAGTGATTTACAATTAGTGAAATAAACTTATATATGTATGAATTTAAGTTATGTAAAACCAAATGATGTTTAAATGGAATATAACTTAAGTGTTGTTGAATGGAATTGATTTTGGTATCGAAGTAAATAATCAAGTGGATTAAAAGAAATATGAACTTGAGTTATGTAATAGAATTCAACTTTGTAATTGAAAAGAATGAATGGATTGAATATTAATCAATTCAATGTTAAACCAAATGGAATTAAATGGGTTGAACCAAAATGAATATAAGCAAAGGAATTTGGTTATAATTAATATACATTGGTTGGTATATGATTGTTGATTGATTGTATAAAATTCATTAAGTGTTAATGAAATCGAAAGCTATGAAATTGAATTCAAATTGAAAGTAAATAAATTTGAATATGAATGAATGTTGATAAAATCCAATGTTAATAAATCAAATATGATTTAGAGTGAAAACCATTTCATTGAATACTAATGAGAATATAAATGAATATTGATTGGTTATGGATGTAGTTGGTTGATGGTTGAATATATATTGCTATTGTTGCATTGCTATGTGACATATATAGTCATCATGTTGCTATATGTTGTATATTGAGATTATTGTCTATATGCATGATTCTCATGTTGTTTGTTGAGTGTTTAGTAGGTGCGGATCGCGTTTGCTTCGCATTTGGAGCTCGCTTTAGCGCTATATTAGCCGTATATGCTTGCTAATAAAATATAAGGTACATATCTCGGATTACATACCGTACTTTTATACTTTTTCCCTTCGGGATGCCTCATTACTTGATGAGATGTATATTTGTGATATATATACTGTCGTATTTTTTTTCGGATCGAGCCGCGCAAAGGAGACTATGGCGAATTTTTCCGGAAATTTAAGGCGTTAGAAAAAATTTGAGAAAAATTGGAAAATTTTGAAAACTTTAACTTTGATGTGGAATTGAAAGTTAAACAATAGTAGTTGTTTTTGAAAGGATAACTAAGTATGATTTCAAAACTTAGTAAAGTATTGTAAGAAGTTTAATTATGAATTTTGGGAAAATTAATAGATTCTGTAACTTTTCTTACTTATAATTTCGAGGACGAAATTCTTTTAAGGGGGGAAAATTGTAACGACCCAGAATTTTTAGAAATTTAAAATTTGGATATTTAATTAATTTTAAATATTAATAAGTGAATTTATAAGTCAAATAAATTTTATTTTGATTTATTGGATTTAATTGAATTATTAAATCGATAATTTAATATGTTAAATTATGGAAATAATTGAAAATTGAGTTAAATATGATAGAAAATGATTTGTAAAATTTTATTTTATCATGTTGGAGTTAGAACGATATTTTAGAACTTTTAAAATCGAATTAAAAGTTAAACTGTGAAAATTGAATATTTTAATATTTAATAATCGACTGTAAAATAGTCAATTTTTGAACAGTCTCAGAATTGAACGAAACCAGTTTCATTGGATCCGTAATAGTTAGTTATTACCGGATTTCAATTTTCGTGTCAATCGGAGCTATCGTTTGATCGTGGCAGCTCGAAACGCATCGAATTATTTTTAATTTAAATTTGGCGAGTCAAAATAGCCATTTTTCAAAAAGTCTCGGATTTCGACGAAACCAGTTTCATCAGATCCATAATGTGATATTATTGTAAGGTTTCAAATTTCAAGTCAATTGGATTTACCGTTTGTCCGGTACGAATTAAAACGCCTAGAAATCGATTTAAATCGGTTTAATTTAAATTGAACGTTTTCAGCCATAACTCGCACATACTTCCGAATTAGCTTCCGAAACCTGTTCCATTGTGTCCGGAACGCAGGCTAAACCCTAGAAACGCTGGTTACGGCGCGTAAATCGGAGTTCGGAATTTCCGGGATGAATAGTGTCGCTCGTTCCTTATAAATAGACCCACCTCTTCATAATTTTATAAAAGAAACCCTAACCCTAAATCTATATGCATGGGTTCAAATGTCGGCCTTGTTCCTGAAGATGGAACGCAAGTGGAAGAAGGTAGAGGACGGTGGAGATGTGGGGTGAGTGGATCTAATGGCTGTAGATGGTTGAGGGTTTAAGTTATTAAAGTTTAGTTGTAAATTTGTTGATTTAAAATACGTGTAACTCGTATAAATCATAACTTTTTCATACGAGGTCGAAAAAATGCAAACTCAGTTGCGTTGGAATCGTATGGACGAGCACTACGCGATGGAGTTGGTTTGGAGTCGTTTGGAGTTAGTGAGAATTTCAGGTAAAATTAAACGCGCGTTTAATTTTATTCGAAATAAATCGCTAAAACGGAAATTAAAACCAAGGTGAGAATTTCTCACTCAATCGAATCAGTTTCGATTTTATTTTAAATAGTTAGATTTAAAATATTTGAATGCATGTTTGAATGTTGGTTGATATCTATTGATTGTTAAAATAGACATTATACGCCGTTAGTAAGCGGATGTTATTTAATAAAAACATATACCGCGAATATTTCATAAACAGTGAAATTGGTATTATATATAATAGCAATATATATATATTGGCATATGTATATATTGGAGTTGTTGATTTCCCGCATTTTTTGTTTAGCGGATGAGACCCTATTACGCCGTTATTAAGCGGATAATATTTAATAAGAACATATACCGCGATAATTTCGTACTGGAGCGAAATTGGTATTGTGCTAATGTTTTTGGATGCAGGAAACAGGTTGGAGGGATCCAACTGGATTCCTCAACAGTATTTATTTGATTTCAGATATATTAATATTTGATGAATTATCATATCGATATATGATGGATCGTTGTAGTCGTGATTGACTATTTGGTATGTAGCATCATTGGACCAAATTTTGGAATTTTAAAATGATTTTAAAGTGATTTTTGAAAATATACTATATATTTGGAATTTGATCTATTTTAAGTAAATAAACGTTATAATTTTTAAAGCTATAAAAATTATGATTTTGTGAAATATAGTTAAAAGCTGATTTTTGAGAAATATGAATTAATGATTTTTTAAAATAGTTTAAACTGGATTTTTGAATTTATTATGAAAAGTTTAAATATACGATTTATAAAATTTGATTATTTGATAAATCAAAATGGTGAAATTATAAAGGAAATTAAAGACGTTTCAGAAGAATAATATAAATTGATTTATATTAAGAGATTTATAAATGGATATTTATAAATTGAAATATGGACGTTATAAAACGAGTTTTTATAAGTGTTTTGAATGAAGTGAAAATGAAATTCATAAATGAATGAAATTTATAGAATTATAAACTGTGAAGTTATAAAAGAAATTTATAAATAGTAAGATTTATAAATTTGGTGAAATTATTTGAAGAATAGATTTGGTTAAATAAATGAATCTTATAAGTTATAAGATTTATAATTTGGGAAGATAAAAAGAACGATTTTGTAAAATAATCGTTTTATAAGTATTTAATTTATAATATGAACGTTTAGTTTATAATTTAGTTATAAACTGGAATAGGTTAATAAAGGAATTTATAAAAAGGAAGTTTTTATAAATAAATAGATATGGAATTTATGAACGTTGTTTTATAAATTCGCAAACGACTTATTTTGATAAGTTAATTGTTATAACTTAGAAATAGAGTCATATTCACGTTTTTAGACAGTGAATAATCCTTTGAATTAAAATGAATAAAAGGATGGAATTTGTTAAAGAAGTATATTCACGTTTTTAAATAGTGAATGATATGTTAAAGAAATTGTTTTGAATGAGATGTTTAATTTGGATTAAAACGATCTAACGATGTTTTAAATGTGTTGAGATTCGAAACCATAAATTTCAACATTGATTGTTGAAATAGATGTTTCGAGAAATAGAAGGAAATGGTGGACTATAACACTGTTGTTATAGTAAATGATTTCCGAAAGGAAATGTTTTGTATAGTATTGGGATTTATATATCTATTTTAATTTCGAATCCCTATGCTAGTGATGTTGGGTTGTTGTAACGATGTTTTACGCAACATTCGTTTTGACCCAAATAAATATGTTTAAGTAAATGATTTCCTTAAAGAATGAAATATATACTTAATTCGATTTAAGTATATTGAATATTTTCTAAGTGTTGAAAATAAAAAGATTTGTGAATTACTTATTTTTAATAAGTATGGAATTGTTTCCAATATGAAGTGAATAATTAGAATTTATCTTTTTTAAGATAAATTGAAAATGGATAATTGAAATCGTATATTCATGAATATTTTGAAATATAAATTCATTATGGAATTTATAAATGAAAAGAAGAATTTGTTTAAAAAAATAAATGTTGATTTATTTTTGAGGTATTGAAATTTAATATCTAGTGAAGATATTTTTGGAAAATAAATAATTTGGAAAATTATTTGGAATCTGGTGATGTGTGCATATCCAGTGATAGTTCAATAACCGACTATCAATATTTCCTTTGAATGGGAAATTGATGTGATTTGTTTGAATTTGAATGCTACACTTATTTTTGAATAAGCGCTCACTATTCGGGTTAACCGGGAAAGGACCATGGGGTCGTATAACCCATTCCGAATATGTGATACGTCGTTATGAATTGCATTTGAAGATCGGTGTTGAAGACCGAGTATTTGTGAAAGCGATAGGATGACCTATCGATTGTCTCTGCACTGGGTAGCTCCTGGTATAGAGATCTCCTAAGTGATGGGAAATTCGATCGGGATTGTGAATACCCGTATTGCAAGGGCTTCGTAAGAAGTGCCTTCGGTTTTGTTCGAGCCCGGAACAGACTTGTATGGATTGTATGTCTGACATTACAAATTGAGATGTAAAGCCGATTTCTTTCAAATATATTTCTGTTGATGGCGGAGAATTTATTCTTTGCTTAACACCCTTCTTTGAGACGTACGAGCTCAAAGGTTATATAGTTGAAGTTATCAGCGATATATTCCCAATTTGGTAATGTGACATGCTGAGTGATGCTGAAATGATCATTGTGTTGATTATTGTGATAGGATCATTTATTTGATCGTCTATCTTAGTGATCATTGTGTTGATCATTTGTTGACCCAAAGCATGGCTTTTGTATAAAGTATGTTTTTGTGGACGTGAATTCGTCGAGCCTCACACCCCGTGAATGGTCAAAACAGGAAAGAAGCAGCAAGGTTATGAGGGGTAGCACCCTTTAGGATGTGTCCATTTCCTTCTGGAAAAGGGTGGTATCATGGTATGGAGCCCAGATACTTACTCATGTTGAAAACACTTTATGATTGTGTGAATTGATTACGAGCGCTCGGTTGATAAAGGTCCCAAAGGACCGGGGGATGGCATATTCGGTCAGTTGTTACTCAGTTAGGAGTAACCCGGCCTTGTGTTGGTAGAGATCCGGTTTGGTTCTCGGGGATGTCCATCCAGAGGCATTCTCATGTGGCAATGGGAAGTTCCTTGGCCTGACCATTTGTTGGAAATCCAATTCCCAATACGAAACTTGTACGGTATTAGTTGTAGAACCTGCTATTCACTTATGGTGGTCACCACTGTTTGGATAGTAGCTATAGTAGGCATACGATAATGGTCGTATGTTGGCTAAGATTTATATCTTTATTTTTGAAATGATTTGTTATTACACTATGCACTAGTAATAATATCAAATGTTATTTTAAATGCGTATCAAGCATCTTTGACTATCATAAGGAGAAATCTCCTCCGATTCTGCGTTTGCATGTGTGTGTGTGCGGGAGGCCTTATGGTAGTCTCATTTTTAAAAGCATTGCGAATTGAGTTTAAAAATATTCCTCTATTTGATTTTAAAGATAAATAAACTGTTTTGAGTTCTCACACCAGTCACATGACTGACTTGGAGTTTATTGTTTTCCTTCCTAAACTCTGGGTGCCCACCAATTTTCCACACGGGCAGTCAAGAGTTTAAGGTTTATCAGGATATTCTGGATATTCTGAAGTTGCTGGAGGCAAGCTGGATGGCATGGCATATTACTTATATAGTATTTCTTTTTCCGCTGCACTGTTTGTTGTTGTTGTTGTACACTCTGATGATATGATGTAATGAAATGTGATGTAATGTAATAACTGATATAGTTCTTTGTTTAAAGATTATTCATTTATTATTATATGTTGTTCCGCTGCGAATTGTGAGATTCTGATGTTGTTCTGTTGTTTTCTGTTCTATCCTCTTTTCTTTCTTGTTTTCTATTCCGTCCTATTTTCTTCTATTTTAAAAGTTTTCTATTATCTTTCCTCTCTCTCTTCTAAATTTTCTGTTCTCTTTTCTATTTACTATCTTCTCTCTTCTTCTCTTTTTTTTTTCTTTTCTTAAATTCTTTTTAAAAACCCATAACATCTCGGTTTTCGGCCTTCGATTTCTCGGCAGTCGATAAAGTGAGTGTCGATGTTGAATTTTCGAAAGTCGAAAAATTCCCGTTTGTTACATTAAATATTAGAAATAATAAATTTTACAAAACTTGCTTTCTTTAAAACAACTTAAAAACATTTAATTTATATTTAGAAAATAAATTACTTAAAAAAAACATGTACTTGGCTATCCAGAGGATATTCCCAACTTCAGTCACTTAAATCAATTTTCCCAAATTGATTCCCAATTTATTTTATTTGAAATAAGTTTCTTTAATTACTCAATTCATTTCAAAATTTATTAGTTATGGACTTATAATTATTTTTATTATTTTCCGTTTGATTTAAAACCTTTTTGACTGAAATATACAAATTTCAGGTTATTCTCAATTTCTTCTTTATTTCTTTCAATAATTTAAATCTTAAAATTTAAATAAATGTTTTGTTCTTTTAATTAATATCACCGAAGATTTAAGATTCATTAACTTTCTATTTATTCAAATTTTCCTTTCCATATATAGAATTTATTATTAGAATTTAAAACTACCATTATTCTTATCCAATTTATTCTTAATTTATTTAAAATTTTCTATAATTGTTTCACTTACACATTCTCTTCATTTTATGTCCAAAATCAAATTCTTTATATGTTGATAACTTAGTGCACAGGAATATATTCAAGTAATCCATACCATCTAATATCCCAATTATCAATAATATTCACCACAGAATATAAAATAATCACAACAGGGAGTATTAAATAATTTATATAAATGGTGAGGGGTCTAGTTGGATCCCTCCAACCTATTTTCCCTGCATCCACAGACGTTAGCATCACATAAAATGCCAATTTCAAATTATATCATACTATATCACATCAATCAATTCAAGCATACAAACAATTATTTAAATTTAATCATTTAAATTTTAAATTTAAATCTAACTGATTGAGATTAACTCAACTTTTCTATTTAAATTGCAATCCCTCCAACGGACTTGAATTTCCATGATTTCAGACCTTGTAAAAATATTGATATAGTTTTATTAATATTCGTACTAACCGTAAATAAATTATCATTATAAATTCATTTAAACCAATAATTAAATTTAAGTTTATTTCCTCTTTATAAAATATTTTTAGTACCTAAGAAAATTCAATGAAGTTAATACCTTCATCATATATTATTACAATAACTAGTTAGTAAAGACATGTACATATATATTTTTAAATAGATATTGTTACATATATATTTACTTTAAACTTATTCACTTAAAAACTCGTTTATATGAATCTAAAATCTAATTTATATAACCTCCTTTTTAATATTCAAAATTCATATCTATTATCCAAATTCTATCTATATCCTAATTCTTGTTTCTGTCTATATTTCAAACATGTATGTATGTGTATATATATATATATATATATATATATTTAAATAACATAAAAAATGATTTTATTACTGTAAAATTTATATATATATTCTTATGCCCAGTAGATTAAACTAAAATCAAAGACCAGATCAAAATATAAATATCTCAGATCGAAGATCACCTAAAAATATGCTGTCGCCATCGCCTATTTCCATCGCAGCTAGCCCACCGTCCAGTCAAAAATCACGAAACCTAGCACTAGCTTCACGTGACCCTCAACCATCGCGACCGCCATCACCACTGCACGACGTCGCTGCCGAAATAGCCCACTAGTCCGCCACTAGAATTGCGACACCTCAAAATCACTTTCGAGCTTGAGTTGAATCTCGGCTTCCTAATCTCGAATGAGAATACACTGATTTGCAGGAGCATGGACGCGATTTGATTTCGATTGAAGAAAATGGAACTTCGGCTTCGGTTAGAATTCATTCGATTGGTAAAGATGAAGAAGAGAAAGGAGATTGATATCTCGCGGCCATGAATTTTGAACGAACAAGAAAATGGTCTCGAGACTTTTTTTTCGGCTGAGAAGTTTTACATTTTTTTCGATTTGGGACTAAATTCGTTCGTTTTCCATTTACCCTTTTTTTTAAGAAGAAGGGCTTCGTACAAACGGACAAGGGTTTGATTCTTGTTAGAAGGACAAAGGCGTAAACGAGAAGATAAGGGAAATCGTTGGCGTATACTAGAAGCTTAATCAATTTAAATTAAATTTTCTTGGATTATTATCAATTAAATTTCCAGCACGTTTATACTTCGTACACACACACACTAATTCCAATCAATACGAAATTTGAAATCCGATAATAATAAAATATTACGGATCCAATGGAACCAGTTTCGTCGAATTCCGAGACTGTGCCTCGGAAGGCTATTTTTAAATTCAATTTAAACAATATAAATTTTAAAGTTGAACAAACTACTGTTAATTTCAATTTTACTACTTCTATTACCTTCAGTGTTATCAATATAAATTCTACAAACCTTCAAATTATTTTTAATAGGTTTGGAATTCCAGATTCAATATTTTATCCAACTTCAAATTATTTAATTCAATAATTTAATTGCCAAATAAATTATGATATTCATAATTTAAGTTAATAATTAACCTTTAAATATTTAAAATCAATTAAATATTCCGATTACAAATGCTTAAAAATTACGGGTCGTTACAGCTAATATCCGACCCCAATCTTATCGAAATCCAAACGCCATCTTTTAAAGCCAAGTTGTTTAAGTAAAACAATTCAATTTAAATTCAGAATATCTTATTCACACAGAAATTCATCATAGATATCTAAAACATCTCAGCATTTATCAACAGTTCAATTCAGGCATTTCATATCATAGATCATCACAAAATATCAGACCAGAGATATTAAAGTAATCAATACAATTTAATCATCCATAGGCTAGATTAACTAGTCACACAATTTCTAATTTAATTAAATTAAATTAATTTAAACACTTATACATAAATTACATAAAAATCCGGCTTAAATGTCATTAACTAAATTTTAATTAATTATTGGAATTAATTAATTATCATTTACAATTATTTAAGACTTAATTAATTAAAGTCTAAAACAATTATCTTAGTCATTTACTTAATTACATTATTAACTTTTATCTAATAACTTTTGTAATTAATTAAATAATTAACATATATATAGTTATCTCAACTTAATTAAATTAGCACCATTATTAATCTAAGTTAACGATTAAATTAAAAACTTTTAAATTACTTTATTTATTTTCCCATACGTTCAAGTAAAAAACATTTAACTTTAAATTTTATGAAAATTATTTGGAACTTTTGTTTACAATCTTTCTTTTAAAAACTTCGTTTGCTTCCATCATTTTTTCTTTAAAAAAATTTTGTTAAAATATTTCTTTTTAATCTATAGGCCCAAAGCCCAACCCGAAACCCACGAAAATCTTCCCTTCCCCTTTTTCTTTTCTTCTTTAAAACATGATAATTCACTTGCGTACAAACCCGAGCCCATCCCCATACAAAACCCTATGCCAACCTAAGCCCAAATCTGATCTAATTCCCTTCTTCCTCGAACTCTCTCTCGTACCTGATCCCACCTTTGCTTACACAAAAATCAACTGACACAAGGGAACCGTGCATGTGCACACCCGATCAGAGATGCTCCTACCTCCGTCGCTACAGCCACCAAGTCTTTGACTAGCACATCGATGACCTCGGCTGCCTAGTTCCACTCGAAAATGCTCGAATTCAATTTCGAACATTTTTCCACAACTAAAACGGAACTTCCCTCCAACATCCGCCTCGTACCACCGATGCAGGCCACCGAAACCCCGGCCTTATCGCTACTAGCATCGTCTGACATCCTGCTTCCTATTCCCCCTCCATCGAACCACTCTGATGCTGCCTCGACATCGCAATTCCCTCAAAAATAACCTCGACCAGACCGAACCCCAAAAACCAACATCGACGTCGTACCGCTACCTCGCTGCTCTGAAAAATCTCCCACCATTTTTCCCACGACCCTTGACCATCAACTTACCTCCGGTCTCAATCTCGATGCTAAATAACCTCGCGATCATTGGAAATTTGCAAGAGACCTAATTCTGATCAACTCACGATTTCTCATCATATATATGTTTAAAAATTACAAAACTTCCACCAAATATCATAATTCCTCAAGTTGAATTTGATCATATAAGTTGTAACGACCCGTAAATTTTGATTAATAAATTTGTTAGTTTAATTTAAATTTTACAATTAAATTTAGGAAGAAATAAAAATCTTAGAAGCTATGATGAAGCAAATGTTAGAAATTTAAATATAGCAATTGAAATTTAGATTTACAAATTCAAAATGTAAGTGCAATCAATTGAAATTATGAAATTTGTCATACCTGGTTATAAGTTTAATAAAAAAACAAACGGGAATATTAAATTAACTAATGAAATGTATAATCGGGAGTATAATTGAACTACTACTAATTTAATATAATAAGAAGGTAAGTAATATATGATTGTAAACTTCTGTAAACGAATCAATGTGCAAAGAAATTGAATTAAATATGAATATTAATAAATGAAATTATGTAATAATTGATAAATGATGGCATTCATGAATGAAATAAGATTTGTATGTAATAAAGGAATAATTAAAATAAACATCTAAACCAATGAATAAAAGAAAAAGGTTGTAAGAAGAAAAAAGTAAAGTAAAAGGATAGAATATAAGTGAATGCAATCGGTAAATTATGGAAATAAATGCCAACATTGAATTGTAATAATGTAATTAAATGTTACATTTGTGTGAAATGTTAAGACAATGGTTAGGAGTTGTTAAAAGGGATATATTAAAGTAATGAATGAGAAAATCGAATCAATTAATATATTTATTTATTTCTTTAGTATGTTGCATAAGATTTGGAAATCAAATTGCAATTAAAGGAAATTAGGTAGTACGATATTTGGAAATAAAGTTAAGGGTACAACTATTATAAATTACCTAATTTATTTGTCAATGAATTTATTTGAAATAAAGTTCAAATTATGTTAATTAATTAATACGTAGAGTATGTAAAGATTTTAATGTTGAAAATTTTATAGAATGTAAAGTATTTAAAAACCTTAATTAATGTGTTAAATGGATAGAAGTACACATTTAAAAACATAATATTCATTCAAATTAAATGTAAATAGGCGTATATTAATGTAATAAAATAAAATTAGCATTGAATATGGAATACCCATTACGTGGAAAAATTGTAAAGTTGTAATTGATTTGAAATCTGTAAAAGGGAATAAATTCAAAGTTATAATTAATTGATGGAATAATAAGGGATAAACTGTAATTTGATAATTCAATGTGAATTATATCCATAAAATGTCAATTTATTTGGTTTAATAATTAAAATGTGAATCCATTGGAATTAAATGAGCCTTAATGTTATATTAATAAGAATTACCACAATAACTAAATTAGTGCACACCCTATTAATTGAAATAGATGGTAAAGTTAGGATTGACTAAAATTAGTAAATTGGGCAAGGAATTCAAAATTATGTTAACTGATGAAGAATACGTATTAAATAGTAAATTTATAAAATCAATGTCCGTAAGTGGTTATAATATTTATAGTTGATAATAAACGTTACTTGGTGATCATTAATATAATAACGGAAGGCGTAAATGTAATAATGGAATAATGGGAATTGTAAATTTGCGAATAGTGTATGTAATAAATAAATAGAAAACGTTAAATTTTTCATAAGTAATAAATTGAGAAAGGAAGGGAATTAAGGTAAATTTATATATTGGTTTAAAACCTTAATTTATGTGGGTAATTAACAATATTTCACATTTTGAAAACATAGCCTTTAATAAAAAGTAAGATAAATAGGGGTATATATTGTATTGGAATATAAGACAAAAAGGTAACTAAATTATAGATTAATAATAGACTTGATAAAAGAGTTGAATTGAACCAATCAATTTATTTGGAAACTAATTAATGTGTAAATGAATTTATTATAAATGAAATTAATTTATCACGCTAATTGAAATGAAAATGAAATTTGAATATATTAGTGGAATGAAATGTGAGACAAGTGTTAACTATGGAATAGAGTAATAATAGACTCGATTAAGGGATTGGAATTGAATCTAATCAGTTTAACTGGAATTTATTAAAATTAATTTGGATTCAATTTATAATAAAGAGATTATTTTGAGTAAACTAAATAAAAACTATAATTGGAGAAATTAACACTGCAATTGATAGAGTTATCAACTTTTAAATTACATCTAAAATTGTTTAAATTTTTGTAAATGATTAAGAAATATAAAAGTGATAAAATTTTCAATTATAAGATTGAAATTTAAAGATTGGATTTAATTAATTAATTTACTTATTTATTTAATTAATGGAAAAATAACCATTTTGGCAACTGACTCGGATTTCGATGAAACAAGTTTCATCGGATCCGTAACGGTGAATTTTTGTAGGGTTTCAAGTTTCGTAGCAAACGGACTTGCCATTTGATCGTACGGACTCGAAACGCCTTGAATTTTATGCAATTTAAATCAATTGAAATCAATTTGGAAAATTTGAATTTAGCATAACTTCTTTATATGATGGAATTTGGACGTGAAACTTTTTCCATCGCGTTTAAAATATTTTTAAACAAATATTTTGATATATGGGTTGACTCTTTTCCGTTTCGGAATCGAAACGGGCTTTTCGGGTCAATTATCGTTCAAAACTCAAATCCAACCTAGCCCATTCTTTCTATTCTGTTTGCCTATATATGTGATCATAAACCCTAGGTCGTTGCTTATTCCTCTTTCTGAACTTATGCTCTTCCTCATTCCACTGCAAACCCTAATCTTCCCAATCAAATTTCAATTAAAAAAAAATTGCGGATCTGCAGCAACTTCTGGTCGCGCTTCGAGTTTCAGAGGCAAAAACGCTGCATCTACTTCAGGTTAGGAAGAAAATTACTCGGGTCGCTCCGGGTCGCTTTGGCAAAAACTCCAAGCAAGCACCGGGGAATTGAGGCGGTGGACCGAAGTTGCCCGTAGTCGACTCAGGACCAGAATTTTCCAATCTTCTAATTTTCCTAACTTTTTCATACGAGCTCGGATTCATGCGCGGTTATTTTGCTGGGATCGTATTAGAATTATGGACGTTTTGGCGTTGGTTTGGATAGATTCTGAGACCGGTCAAATTTTGGGTTTAAATTGGATTTAAATTCAATTTAAATCCAAAAGGTGAGTGTTTTAACCCACTCACAATTTCTAAATTTTCTTATGTTTATTAAATTGATTTATGACGTGTTTAGAAATTTATTTATAGCAGTTTGGCATATATTTCATCATTATCTCGGTTAATTTGCATTCATATAATTTACTTGTTATTTAATTCATTTTGCATATAAACTGGCAGTTAAAATTTTTGTTAAATTTATTATTGCATATAAACTGCTAGTTAAATTTATTTATTATTGCATATAAACTACAGTTAAACAGTTATTTAATTCATTATTGAAAAATTAACTGTCAGTAATTAACTATTATTTATTGATGTGATTGTTTGAATTGGATGGTAAATTGATAAATGTTTGATGATTGATATGATGAATGAATGGATGCTGTATTTATATTGTATAAACTGCAAGTTATTATGCATTTTCATTTCATTCGGGATTGCGGTTTGAAATGATATACAACCGCATTTTTATTTTTACATCGCAGATTGAAATGATAAATATCTGTATCACTTGACCATAGGATAGAAAATTATATACTGGCACCGCGGTATATATATATATAATTATTTTTGAAATGATTTTCTATGATTTTGGAAAGAATACAGTTTAATAAATATTAAATTTTGATATATATATATATATATAGTAAAAATTCTTGAATTTAGCTATGTATAAATTTGTTTCGAATTTTAAAATAAGCTAAATAATGAAGTTGATTTCGTTTATATAATATGGTGAAGAATATATTTGAAATTCTATTGTATATAGAGTTTATAATAACTCGAATAAAAGTAAGGTTGAAGATAGATGTGAATATGATTTGAATTAATGTATCTAAGAATTTTCTTCGAAAAATTTGTTTTGAAATGTAAATAAATTAAGATTTAAAGGGTATGATTTTATAACTTGATTTTAATTTGAGAATTTAAATAAATATCCAATTGATTTAAAGAATATTATCAAGTTAATTTAATTAAAAAGAATATCCTATTATTGAAGTTTAAGGGTTTTACTTAAATAATATTTGTTCTATTAAGTATTCATTTCATTTTTAAATAATAGGAATTGGATTTGATATACATTAAATTTTCAAAGAATCCATTTTGAAATAGGGGAATATTTAAAGATTTAAATTTATGAACTATAAATTTTGAAATATAGAATATTTAAGCTTTGGAATATATGGGAATTTAAAATGGTTTATTTGGAGGTTCAAATTGATATTGGGAATTTATTGTGATTTTTGAAGAAGCTGCTTATTTTGTAAAGTAATATAGTATTTGAACCATTAAGTATTAAAAGTTATGTTTCAAAGCTATGGTTTCAAAGTATATATATTTGAAAATATTATGATTTTGGGAAGGGATAATTATAAAACAAAATGATATCATATTGATTTGGGTTTTAAAAATATAAATGATATCGTATTTATATGGTTTGAAAGAGATATTATATTCTAGTTTTAAAGTATAAATTATTTTGAAATAACCGCGGTGTTATAATAACGTTTGGTTGTTGAAGAGACCGGGATCGGAAGTTGTCATACTCTCTGCCAACTTCGAAAACCACTTTAACAACCGTGTACGTGGTGGAGATTCCAGAATGAAGTAGGATGGTGGCGGCGTTTCCTTTGAGGTAAATACGTGGACCCAACTCCCGTAAGTTGGCATAAGGTGGCTAAAACAGGAGCGATTGACGGGCCAAGGGGGTTAGTGCCCTTTATCGGATACTCCTCTTCGATACTATACTCTGACTTTGGATTGATTCGGTGGCCACTTTTGATTTTTGATTTTAGGGGGGAGTTTGTCCGAGGTAGGTGGTAGCTGCGGCTACGCGTTACCACCAGCCTGGATGCGTAATTGGTATATCTACCCTGGCATTGCCTAGTTGTGCCGTGTCACCTATCCTATCGTGCCTTGTACGAGTTTGGTTTTCTCCCGTATCCCGTGCGGTATCCTCTGGTGGCTTCCCGATCAGGAGGGACTATGATATTGGATGGACTACTGGGACTATTACGTGTTAAGGGCTATATGGGTAACCCCTTAATGCTAAGAAAAAAGTAAATTTATTTTACAATTAGACACTATTATAATAGCGAAATATAATACATAGTAAATATTTTAACGGATCCTTAGGAGATGTGCATCCCGAGCATCTTTTAAGTTACTGCACTCATATTTGTTTCTGTTAATTTAACTTACATAAGATCTTTTAGTTCTGACTCGAGTGTTTTTGTCTTTTCAAATTCGCTCGGGTCAGTCCGAGCGTTTCAGGATTTGAAGATTTAGCTCTGGAGGACGAAGACGAAGATTTGTATTATTATTATTATTTATATTATTGCACTACACTCATACTGTTCCGCTGCATTGATATTTATTGGTATGTGAACTCTGATATTTATTGTATAAAGAAGAATCAAATGTTTTGTAAACAGTTTTACGAACTGTATATTAATTATTATATTTTATCCCTCCGTTGTGAGATTCTGTTTTTTTTCCTCTGTTTTCTTATTTACCCCATAACACTCTGCCCTTGCGTATGGTTTGAATTGGCACTAGTGTCGATTTAAAGCGTGCGAAAAGGCGGGACGTTACATAAGTAAAATATGAAATTAATCGAGTTATTTTTTTGATATGATTCATTTCCATTATAAATTCCTTCTTCCAATAAATACACTTACTAACTACACTTGAGATCATTTTTAAAAATAGAAATTTGTTAATATAAACATAATTCCTTTAATGATCATAACCCAAAAGTAATTGAGTGAAGAGAAATCAAATTTTGAGTGATTCTTGAGCCTGTTAGCATAAAACAGAGACATGCACATATACACATAGCAACTACAACTTATTCACCCAGACAAAACCCATTTCCTTTCTATGCAAATCATATTCAAGTCATTACTACCATCAATTGTTGCATGAACAAGCTATAAAGATGATTAAACTTAAAAGGTTAAAGTTCACTCACCTTAAAAACTTAGAACAGGATTTTGAAACTGGAAGCTGCTAACCTGATCTTCTCTGGTTAAGTTGAATTTGAATTGCTTTGAATCTGTGCTTTGTTGCAGATGAAAGTGATAAAGTTGTTTAATTTCTTTTTTTCTCTATTTTTGGTTTGTTTCAAGAAATGAAAGAAAGATGAAAATTGAGATATATATTTGAAAGAGCATAAACTGAACTATATATTTGAAAATGAGAAAATCCATTTTTTAGAAGAAATCTTGACACATATATTAGTATGCTCACCTTAAGGCTACAAATGTCCATTTGCATATATTTTATTTTCATTTATTTATATTTTTATTTAATGTTTACTTAATATTATAAACCTTTCATTTTTTCCTATTTCATTTGTGACGACCCGAAATTTTTAATAGTTGTATTAATATAATTAATTGAAATTTTGGGAAATGTTAAATAATAAAATTTTGAAATAAAAATTTAATATTTGGATTACGTCTATTTTAACATAGAAAATAGTAAATTTTCATCTAATAATGTGGAAGTTTATTTTACTATGTAATTTAATTTCAATTCAAATCAGTAAAATTTGATGACAATAAAATGTCCTCCAAACCTGAATATTTTTATATAGAAAATTTGTAAATCATCTTCTAAGTTAGACGTCGTGCTTCGTTTCATCAAATTTTGACTATTATTGCTCCATTTATCTTAATTCTGGTGTTTTAGCAGCATTTTGGTATGGATATCGACTTTTGATCGGATGATCGTACCATTGATATTTGTATACCGTTTTGGTCGTCTCGTCGCGCTGATCTCTATAGTATATTCACTTCTGTATTTTGGAGTCCGGGGTGTGGAGCAATCTACGATATGCTCAGCGTATCGGTTCCGCAACCGAGTCTTTTGGATTTCTCTTGACTGTTCATTATCCAACGTGAAACCAATAGCCACTTTAATAAATTCAAATCCAATTATGGCCTTTACAATTCTTTGTCTATTTTATTTCCTTGTGAATTCAGCTTTTATCTTCATTTGAAAAAAATATGAATCAGCTGAACCGTTTAGTTTTCCTACCTGCTTCGTTTCCACTTCTCACCGCTCACATCCACACACAACTCCGCCATCTCGCCCAAAGCCACACTTCTTTCCACTTCCTCCCCTACCCCTCTACCTTACCGCATGACAGCCTCCCCCTCTTCTTGCACTCTTTCCTCATCATTTCGGACCCACATCACCCCTCAGATCTGAGCTCGCCTGCCACCCACTTCCGCCTCTGGCTGATGTGCTGTTCGCGAGCACTCCTCTTCCCCCTCGTTCAACCTACCAACGCATGCATCTTCTCTAGCTGAAGCTTCTTCTTTACTTTATAGGTATATATGTTATATATTCTTTTACCATTTGTATATATATGGTATATTTTGTTATAAGATATCAACGTTTACATTTTCAGCTTTATATATATTTTATCATATGGTATATATGTGTACAAACGTGGGCATTTTTCACATATATTAGTCTATATATTGTTTATATCTATACTTGAGTTTAGTATAGATTCTCCGGTCGTGTATATATTAGCTTTTAAGTGATCTGTTGAGTCTATTTTAGTTATATAGTTGCGTGTATTAGTATATATTGTTTTAGTCTTATATTGTAAATAGTGGGATACATATTTTATGGTCGTGTATCTATCATCTTACATATATATATATATATATATATATATATATATATATATATATATATATATATATATATATATATATATAGTTTTTTTATATTCAAGTTTCTAAAAACTCAGCAGTAAGGCATGTATATTTATTTGGTATTAATAGTTTATATATATATATATAGGTTTTGTTTAAAAAAATTATATGTGTCATTGAATTCGAAGTGAATACTTGGATATATACATATAAACCCGATGCTTATATGTCAGTTATCTATGTGTTTTAAGTAAGTGATGTATGTCAGTTACATATATATTATAATATCTTATTTATACAAAATTATAAACTATGTTAGTTAGACATAAAGTTATGTTGCTAGTATTTCTCAGTGGATATGTTTTTATAATATGCCGTGAGTTTTTTTATGTTTATATAAGGTTTGTTTGTTATGTTGTAATTACAGTAGTCTAAATATACATATATTTTAGTTGCAGACATATTTCTTTGGCTCAGTTTTCATGTCTGCATGTATATATTTCTTTTATAATAGTATTAAATATATATATAGTGCGTGTGTGTGTGTGTTTTAAAGCTCTGTTATGTTGACATGCTCCATAAGTATATAGATTATATACATATGCTAGTTACAGGTTTATAGGCCACGATAATGTATATGTTAGACTTTATACATTATATAATATATAAGCATGTTTCATGTAGTACAGTTTTCATGTGTACAGTTTGCATTTTTATAAATTCTTATTGTAGGGTCTGTAAATATTTTAACTAGTAGATATCTTGTTATATATATATATATATATATATATATATTAAATAAGAAGTATAAAGAAGTATTATATACATATATAAATTGCAACAGCATATAAAAGGTATATCTTATACTGGAACTTTTCCTTTGTTCTATTTATACATATTCCAATGTATATTACTCTGTATACCTTTTTGGATTGCATGCATGTGTATTTGGTTACATATATAGCTTATATATGGGTATATTTATAGTATATATGTACATATACTTTAATCTGGGTTCAATAAATTTAGGACTGATGGTATTCCATTGTAATTATAGTATTTGTTTAGATTTTTCTCATCAATTCCAGTTGCCTTGATCGTTGAATTCGTGCCAATTTTGCTTGTTTTGGAATCCGCGTTTGGATTAGTAACTCTTCTCATCCTCGTTCATCTCTAGCCTCGAAAAGTGAGCAATCACTCACAATTAATGTTATTTTATTTATTAAATTTGATTTCAATTGAAACTATCATTGAAATATGCTGTCGTTAGTTACTGACATTGCTATTTATATATTATCTGTTCACCTATGACATCTGACACCATTATCTGTTATTTATATTGATGATATATGCCTGTTATATTATTACCATATTTGTTATCACTCTACAAGTTACCTGTTAGTATAGAAATCGCTATGGGTTGAAATGATACAAACCCGAACGATCTGTAGAATAAGAGAAAATCGTTATGGGTTGAAATGATAAACCCATGTGATTTTCATTTGAATTGAATTTGGGATTGCAGGTTGAAATGATATATACCCGTATTTATATTTAAATCAAAGATTGAAATGGTAAATATCCGTATCACTTGACTATAGGATAGAAAATTATATATAGACACCATGGTCTATATATATATATATATTTATTTGAAATGATTTTGATGGTTTTGGAAAGAAATGCATGGTTTTGTATAAATATAAATTGTTGATATTATATACATATTATTTTATATGTAGTTAAATTCTTAAATTTAAGCTATGTATAAATTTGTTTAATATAAAATAAGTTCAATAGTAAAGTTTAATTTTATCAAAATATAATATGGTCAATTATTTATTTAAATTATATTTTAATATAGAGTTTATAATGATTTTAATAAATTAAGGTTGAGAAGATGGATTTGAAATGATTTCAAATTGTATTTAATTAATAATTATATTTAATTAAAATCGATTTGGAACTTATTGAATTTGAGATTTTAAAGGATATGATTTTATAACTTGATGTTGGTTTAAAGTGACTAATAAATATTTCAAGTTTAGTTTTATTTAAATGATGCTAAATTTATGAAGTAAATATTTCAAAACTAAATAATAGTAAATTGAATTAAGATATACATAAATTATCACATTTATCTTTGAAATTTTAGAATATTTAAAGCTTTGAAATATATATTTTTAAATGGTTTATTTGTTGTTCAAATCTGTATTTGAAATCAATATAATTTTGATGGTTTATTTAAAAGATAAATTGGAATTAATGATTTGAGATCTGATTAAATTTGAATTTTAGAATTCGAGTTGATTTGGAATTAATTTATGAAATTTGAAGAAAACAATTTATTATATATACATACTATTTTAATATTTAAATCGGTTAAGTGGGAAGTATTATAATTTCAAAGTATTAAGTTTCGAAAGTGTTTTTAATTTCTAGTGTTTAGTTTCGAAAGTGTTATAACTTTGAAAAATGCTATGATTTTGGAAAAGGATATATTGAAAATGAAAATGGTATCGTACTTGGTTTTGAAATAGGAAAAGGATATCGCTTTTATATGGTTTTTGAAATGACAATGATATTTTGGTTTTGAAGTATAAACTATTTTGAAATGACTGCGGTGTTATAATAACGGTTGGTTGTTAAAGAGACCGGGATTGAAAGTTGTCATGCTATCTGTCAACTCTGAAAACCACTTTAACAACCGTATACGCGGTGGAGATTCTAGAATGAAGTAGGATGGTGGCGACATTCTATTGAGGTATATACGTGGACCCGACTCCCGTGAGTTGGCATAAGGTGACTAAAACAGGAGCAATCGACGGGCTAATGAGGTAGCTCCTCTGATCGGACACACTCCTTCGATACCATTCTATTACTTTGTGATTAATTAGGTGCACCTTCGATTTTTGGGTGTGTGGCTCGAGTTGGGCGGTAACTACGGTTATGCGTTACCACCGGTTTGGAAGTGCAATTGGTATATCTACTCTGGCATTGCCTAGTTGTGCCGTGTCATCCACCCTAGCGTGCTAATGAGGAACGACACAAATCAAACTCGTAGTAAAGCACGCTAGGGTAGGTGACACGGCACAACTAGGCAATGCCAGTGTAGATATACCAATTACGCATCTGGACTGGTGGTAACGCATAACCGTAGATACCATCCACCTCGAGCCACACTCCAAAAAATAATCAAATGGTGCACCCAATCAATCACAAAGTAATAGAATTGTGTCAAAGAAGTGTGTCCGATCAGAGGAGCTACCTCATTGGCCCGGAATCACTCCTGTTTTAGCCACCTTATGCCAACTCACAGGAGTCGGGTCCACATTTATACCTCAATAGAACGTTGCCACCATCATACTTCATTTTGGAATCTCCACCACGTACACAGTTGTTAAAGTAGTTTTCGGAGTTGGCAAAGAGTATGACAACTTCCGACCCCGGTCTCTTTAACAACCAAACGTTATTATAACACCGCGGTCTTTTCAAAATAGTTTATACTTCAAAACCAAAATATCATTGCAATTTCAAAACCATATCAATACGATATCATTACCATTTCAAAACCAAATATGATATCATTTCCACTTCAAATATATCAATTTCCAAAAATAATATCACTCAAAGTTATATCACTTTCGGAATCAATACTTGAAATTATAACGCATTCAAAACATAATACTTTGAAATTCATAACTTTGAAAATATAACTTCCACCACATAAACAATTTAAATATTAAAATAGTATATATAATAAAATAGTTTATAAAGTAAAATAGTTTATAGTAAATGATTTATTTGAAATAGTTTTTATTAGAATAATTTATAAAGTAAAATATAAAATAATATTAAATATAATTTAAAACTACTTAATACAATAAAATAGCTTCCTCAAATTTCACAAATCAATTCCAAATCAACTCCAATTCCAAAATACAAATTTAATCAAATCTCAAATCATCAATTTCAATTAAATTCAATTTCTCAATAAACCATTTCAAATTATATCGATTTCAAACAGATTTGAACCCTAAAATAAACCTTTATTTTGATATATTTCAAAGCTTTAAATATTTTATATTTTTAAAACTAAATTTGATAATTTCAAATCATGATATTTCATTTAGTTGATTTTATTTCAATTTATTAATGTTCGATACAAAAGGTTTCTTCCAAAACAAAATTTTATTCAATTTATCTCATTTACAATTCAATCAATTTATTATTATATTTATCTATATTAACATTTTATAATTAAAATTTAAGTGTATAACATTTATTATAACGAATCAAATTTTATTTATAAAATCATTAATCATCATTTTACATTGTATATTATTCAATTACATATTCAGCTTCAGAATGGTTTAGGTAAGTTATATTGGAACGTAATTGAGTATTATACAAGTAAATTTTCCCAATTCAATTATTTCAAGTTTAAATATTTATTCAAAAAATTTGACTTCATTTTATAACTGGAAACGTCCTTTAACATAAATTTAAGAATTAAATTTCCGATTTCACTTCAAACCATTTAGAGATAAATATACAAACATACTATATATATTTAAAATCAAATCTATAGATATATACCTATATCATAAATCAAGTCATACTTTAGCAATTCAAATCAATTTAATTTCCAACATAATTGCGTGGCAAAGCTAGAGGATGGTATCTCCCCTTTAAAACTCGAAAATGAATGTCGATGATGCGGCCGCCATCACCGAAATTATTTTCCAGCGACAAAATAGGAGAGCATTGATTTAAACATTTAAAATTCTTTGGAAACGATTTCTATTCGAAAATACTTTCAATAATATACACTTTAAAAGTTTAAAACTAAAGTTTGGAATTTCGAAAATTTTGATTTCTCAAATTCTTAATTTAAGTTCATTTACAAATCAATTTATAAGCATGTTTATAAATTAATTTATAAGCATGTTTATAAATTAATTTATAGAACAGTAAATGATAATCAAATATTATCATTTCAAACAGCTAATTTCATTAACTTATTAAATTCCATAAGATTTTGCTTATATATTTATAATATAATCATAAAAATTTAATTCATTTACCAAATTTTTAAACAATATTGTGTCAGTTTGCTCCGTTCAAGTGTTTTGGAATACCTATCGGTGGCGTTGATCAAAAGAATCCGAAAACCCAAATCAACATTAACAACTCAAATAACACAATATATAAAACATTTTTATATTAATTTACAAATACACTTCCTCACTCGACGATACAATAATGGTTTCAGAGCAAGGATAGAGATTCAAATTTGATAGACTCAAATCAATGAGAAGTTTGATTCGAAGATAGGTTCGAAACAAAAATAAGATGATTAAATAACAAAATAGGAAGATGGATAAGTTTATTAAATCGCGGTCAATCTTAACCGAGTCGACCGTGACTTCAAGAATAAGATCGGTGCAGAATTCCTAGGCAAATCAACATTCGATCGTAAGAGATAGAATTTAGGCATAGCAGGAGATAGTTAGCATCGTAAACCGAGGATATAGAAATCTTCAGTGAATCAATGCTTATTGTAAAGGAGTTTCACCCATTTACAATCATTATACACTTGGTGAGACTGCCGATTTATTATAGAGATCATTCGAAGTGGAGTTATTGAATACTCCAAAATCAAGTAAATACGAATAAAGAGAGACAAGAACAGGTTTTGGAACAGAAGGCAACATTCCAAAATTCAAAGAAAATCCGAGTTAAAGAGGAAGGAATTTAATCTCGAATGAAAGTGATTCCGTAATTAAATTTTCCATATATGCTTAGTTTTACCTAAAACCAAAGCTTTGACACCACATGTAACATCCTGATATTTTCAACCTCACACATGCCGTATTTGAATTGCTCAAAATACCAGATTGTTAATTTATATTTGGCAAAACTCAGCATATACAATAAATAGATAATCACAGAATCACACACACAGAGTAATATAACAATATGCAGCGGAAATAGAAGAACAGTAGTTCATGAAGCTAATATATATATATATATATATATATATATATATATAATAGAGCGAAATAAGATACAATAGAAGTCTCAATTAAAATAGTCAAATAGTAGACCATAATACATCACTGGAATCAACTGAAGAACTGCAAGCAAAAAAGATGTAGATGGATCTCCAAACGAAGTTCCAACTCTAAAGGTGAGTCTCAAAAGCTGTATCACTCAGTCTGACTCGAGCGTAAAGCAAAACATACGAGTCAGGATTAACATTCTTATATCAATAAGTCCAACTCATGTGAAATAACAACTGAAATACAAGTAACACAAAGGATGTTTGAGATAACCATCCTTTAAGGACCCGTTAAACTATATACTATGTCGTAATATACGCTATTATAATAACGTCTAAAGTAAAGTATAATATATTTTAAAAATAGCGTTAAGGCTTTACATTTTCCACCTTAACATAATTTATAGTGCATATAGTCTATACAGTACCATAGTCCCTCCTGATCGGGAGGCCACCAGAGGATACTCCATAGATACGACACAATCAAACTCGTAGTAAAGCACGCTAGGGCAGGTGACAAGGCACAACTAGGAAATGCCAAGGTAGATACAGGACTGGTGGTAACGGATAACCGCAGCTACCGCCCACCTCAAGCCACACTCTAAAAAAAATCAAAGGGTGCACCCAATTAATCACAAAGTAATAGAATGATATCGAAGAAGTATGTCCGATCAGAGGAGCTACCTCATTGGCCCGGAACCGCTCCTGTTTTAGCCACCTTATGCCAACTCACGGCAATCCGGTCCACGTATATACCTCAATAGGATATCGTCACCATCCTACTTCATTCTGGAATCTCCATCGCGTACACAGTTGTTAAAGTGGTTTTAGAAGTTGGCACAGAGTATGACAACTTCCGATCCCGGTCTCTTTAACAACCAGACGTTATTATGACACCGTGGTCATTTCAAAGTAGTTTATACTTCAAAACCAAAATATCATTACGATTTCAAAACCATATCAATATGATATCATTTCAATTTCAAAATGAAATATGATATTATTTCCATTTCAAATCCAAATATGATATCATTTCTATTTCAAATATATCTATTTCTAAAAATCATACCACTCAAAGTTATAACACTTTCGAAATCAATACTTGAAATTATAACACTTTCAAAACATAATACTTTGAAATTCATAACTTTGAAAATATATCTTCCACCACTTAAACAATTTATATATTAAAATAGCATATATAATAAAATAGTTTATAAAGTAAAATAGTTTATATTAAATAATTTATATGAAATAGTTTATATTAGAATAATTTATAAAGTAAAATATAAAATAGTTTTAAATATAATTTAAAAATACTTAATACAATAAAATAGCTTCCTCAAATTTCACAACTCAATTCCAAATCAATTCCAATTTCAAAATCCAAATTTAATCGAATCTCAAATCATAAATTTCAATTAAATTCAATTTCTCAGTAAACCATTTCAAATTATATCGATTTCAAATAGATTTGAACCCCAAAATAAACCATTTTGGTATATTTCAAAACTAAATTTGATAACTTCATATATATAGATATATCAAATTCACTTTACTATCATTTAGTTTTGAAATATTTACTTAATAATCCAATATCCTTTAAATAAAGCCCCAAATTACAAATAAACTAAATATTATCTTTAATTTATTTAAACTTGAAATATTCATTTTACCTTAACTAAAATCAAGAAATAAAATCATATCCTTGAAAGTCTCAAATTCAGTAAGTTCCAAATCGATTAAATTAAATAAAATTATTAATTAAATATAAACTCGAATAAACTCAAATTTATCCTTAACTTGTAAAATCATTATAAAATCTATTATTTAAATATATAGTTTAAATAAAAACTAAACCATATTATTCTTTAGTAAAATCAAACTTTATTATTAAACTTATTTTATATTAAACAAATTTATACATAGCTTAAAATTAAGAATTTAATTATACATAAAATAACATATACATAATATCGAAAATCAATATTCATATAAAACCATATATTTCTTTCCAAAACCATAGAAATCATTTTCAAAATATTTATATATAGAACAACGGTGTTTGTATATAATTTTCTAACTTATGGTCAAGTGATGCGGATATTTATCATTTCAATCTGAAATTTAAATTTATATACGTGTATGTATCATTTCAATCCGCAATCCCAAATTCAATTCAATGAAAATCGCTTGAATTTATCATTTCAACCCATATTGATTTTCTCCTATTCTACAGATCGTTCGGGTATGTATCATTTCAACCCATAGTGATTCTATATTAACAGGGAACTTGCAGAGTGATAACATATATGAAAATAATATTACAAACATATATCATCAATATAAATAACCGATAATGGTGTCAGATGTCACAGGTGAAAAGATACCGATAAAAACATATATCTAGCAATATAAATAACTAATAGCAACATATTTCAATTATCGTTTCAATTGAAATCAAATTTAATAAATATAGAACATTAATCATGAGTGATTGCTCACCTTTTGAGGCTAGAGAGTTAGACAATAGAACAAGCTACGAATTCCAAAGAAAAGCAAGATTGGCATGATTTTAACAAGCAAAGATGATCGCTTGGAATTGACGAAGTCAAATCAAAACTAGATTGATGAAGATCAATAGTACGAGTGAACTTATATATATAACTATATATAAACATATATATATTTATAAAATGTACATAAATTCCAAAACATAAAATTTCAAAGCTATATTTAGTTCATACAGAAATAAAATAGATTTCTATATATATTTACTCGAACCAAGCTCATATATTCTTATATATAGACTAATATTTTTAAACAAATGAAAAAAAAATATTCCTTTATTATTACACACATATATCCCCATGCAATACAAGATATAATACTTAACAATAATTGCAAATTTAGAATATGTGTGTGTGTATGTGTATAAATACTATGGAAAGCATAAGTATGTAACTTATACGTAGATTTTAAATATCACTTTGTATGCATACCGGCCTTTGATATAGATGTCGTAAAACATATTACACAAACCATAAATTTAATATATCCTTTATTTAAAGTTAGACCTTAAATATCAATATATATAAATATTTAAAAGTCAAGATAACTAAACTCGGGAAAAAACTATAGCTATTGAAAGAAGGCTATACGCCTATATATAATGAACATAGTACTGCTGAAGCAACCACATATAGAATGATATATATACTATTAGATCAAAATTTATAAACTAATATATAAAATAACTGCCGAACACTTTATATTCATTCAATTAACATGCTTGCAGCAATCTATTAGAACGCATGCATTTGAAACTAACTTTATATATATATATATATATATATATATATATATATATAAAATAAAATACATAGGCGTATGACTTAATATAACATATATAACTAATAACTTCATTCTCTTAATAGTATAAGCAAACCACAGTTTATACATAATATAGCTTTGTAACACCTTTTAATATATGTGTCTAAAGGCTGCAAACAATATACACTAAAAATATATATTATAAATATACAACAACTGTCAAAAAAAAATATGTATAACTTCTCTCATCAATATGTAGCATACTTATATATAACTACATATATATATATATATATATATATGCTCTGGTCTTTCAAGATCTAATACACAACAAAAAAAATATACCTTCATAAGTGTGACCGAATGCTAGAGGAGGAGGCAACGGCTAGGGAATATGTGGCTGCATGAAGGAGTTGCAAGGGAGGCGGGTCAGGTTACGTGAGCTCGGGAGAGGAGCTCGGATTGGCTGAGGCTTGCCTGCATGGCGGTGCTGTGATGGCCGTGGAGATGAGAGGTAGTGGAAGAGGCGGTTCGGTAAAAATGGAAAGGAGAGGAGTGGGATGGTTGATCTCTGGTGGTTTGAGTTGCGTGGCTGCTAGGCAATAGGTCCTATGGGTGTGGAAGCTTTTAGGTGACGATGCGGAGGCGGCCTCATCTATAAAAATTTTACAAATATTATTAACTTTTTTTATACCATAACCGAAGGAGAAAAATACAACGAGGAGAGAAGAAGATTAGCTGTAGAAATTTTATATTGTATTGGCTTTTCAGAACAAAGGAAATGAGTGTACCAAAATAACCAAACGAACAGTCATAAAATAAATTTGCACTGGGAATAGTGATGGTCACATTTAAATTCTAGGAATATCAATGGCTAGTTGGTGGGCATTGATATGCATGGTAGGAAATGAAGGATATAGGAAACCAATGGACACAATGGGTACCGATACGGTTATCATTTACACAGATTCCGCTGCATACCAGACTTCAAAACATAGGTTCGAATATACCGTAGAGATCAGCATGACGAGACAATCAAAACGGTATAAAAAATATCAGTGGTACGATCATCCTACGAAAAGTCTATAATCAGTACCACAAATGTTGCTAAAACGCCAGAATTAAGATAAATGAGCAATAACGGTCAAAATTTGGAGAAAAGAAACATGACATCTCACTCAAAAGATGATTTACAAATTTTCTATAGAAAAATATTCATATTTAGCAAATATTTTATTATCATCAAATATTATTGATTTGAATCTAATTAAAATTACACAATAAAACAAATTCCATATTATCAGCTGAAAATTTACCATTTGCTATGTTTGATCAGACATATTCCAGATATTAAATTTGTATTTTAAAATTCAATTGTTTAAAATTTCACAAAAATTCAATTAATTAAAATAAATAAAACCACTAAAAATTTTGGTTCGTTACACTCTCCCCCACTCAAAATTTTCGTCCTCGAAAAGGAAAGAGGTAGGAGAATAGAAACAACCAAAAGGAAAATAGATTGAAATGCAAAACAAAAAAATCAATTTTAAAACCATATAAAATTTCAATTTAAACAAACTAATATTCAATAATTTATTTTAAAATCATGATATTTCATTAAGTTGATTTTATTTGAATTTATTAATGTTTGATACACAAGGTTTCTTCCAAAACAAAACTTTATTCAATTTGTTTCATTTATAATTCAATCAACTTATTATTCTATTTATCTCTATTAACATTTTATAATGAAAATTTAAGTGTATAACATTTATTATAAAAAATCAAATTTTATTTATAAAATAATTAATCATCATTTTACATTGTAAATTATACAATTACATATTCAACTTCAAAATGGTTTAGGTAAGTTATATTGGAATGTAATTGAGTATTATACAAGTAAATTTTTCCAATACAATTATTCCAAGTTTAAATGTTTATTCAAAAAATTTAACTTCATTTTATAACTGACAACGTCCTTTAACACAAATTTAAGAATTAAATTTCCAATTTCACTTCAAACCATTTAGAGATAAATATACAAATATACTATATATATGTCAAATCAAATCTATAGATATATACCTATATTGTAAAGCAAGTCATACTTCAGCAATTCAAATCAATTTAATTTCCAATATAATAGTGTGGCAAAGCTACCGAATGGTCTCTCCACTTCAAAACTCGAAAATGAATGTCGATGATGCGCTCGTTATCACCGAAATTATTTTCCAGCGACAAAATAGGAGAGCATTGATTTAAACATTTAAAATTCTTTGGAAACGATTTATATACGAAAATACTTTGAATGATATACACTTAAAATTTTAAAACTAAAGTTTGGAATTACCGAAAATTTTAAATTCTCAAATTCGTAGTATAAATTCTTTTACATTCCAAATCAATTTATAACCATGTTTATAATTCATTTATAGAACAGTAAATGATAATCAAATATTATCATTTCAAACAGCCAATTTTATTAACTTATTAAATTTCATAAAAATTTACTTATATATTTAATAAAATCAAACAAAATTTATTTCATTTATCAAATTTTAAAATAATATTGTGTCAGTTTGCTCCGTTCAAGTGTTTTGGAACTCCGATCGATAGCGTTGATCCGACGAATCGATCGAAAACCCAAATCAATATTAACAACTCGAACTACACAATATATAAAACATTTTTATTTTAGTTTACAAATACACTTCCTCGCTCGACGATACAATAATGGATTTCAAAGCAATGATAGAGATTCAAATTTGATGGACACAAATCAAAGAGAATTTTGATTCGAAGATAGGTTGGAAACAAAGGTAAGATGATTAAATAACAAAATAGGAAGATGGATAAGTTTAATAAATCGCGGGAAACCTTAACGGGTGGACCGTGACTTCAAGAATAAGATCGATGCAGAATTCCGAGGCAAATCGACATCCGATCAGAAGAGATAGAATTCAGGCATAGCAGGAGATAGATAGCATTGTAAACCGAGGATACAGAAATCTTCGGTGAATCAATGCTTGTTGTAAAGGAGTTTCCCCGATTTACAATCATTCAGAACTTGGCGAGACTGCTGATTTATTATAGAGATCATTCGAAGTGGAGTTATTGGATACTCCAAAATCAAGTAAATATGAACAGAGAGAGATAAGAATAGGTTTTGGAACCGAAGGGAACGTTCAAAAATTCAAAGAAAATCCAAGCCAAAGAGGAAGGAATTTAAGCTTGAATGAAAGTGATTCCATAATTAAATTTACCATATATGCTAAATTTTGCCTAAAACCAAAGCTCCGATACCATATATAACATCCTGATATTTTCAGCCATTCGCATCCACACATGCCGGATTTGAATTGCTCAAAATACTAGATTGTTAATTTATATTTGGCAAAACTCAGCATATACAGTAAATAAATAATCACAGAATCACAGACACAGAGTAATAAAGCAATATGCAGCGGTAAGAGAAGAATAGTAGTTCATGAAGCTATATATATATATATATATATATATATATAACGGAGTTAAATAAGATACAATAGAAGTCCCAAATAAAATAGTCAAATAGAAGATCATAATACATCACTGGAATCAACTGAAGAACTGCAAGCTGAAAAGATGTAGATGGATCTCCAAACGAAGCTCCAACTCCATAGGTGATCCCAAAAGTTGTATCACTCAGTCTGACCCGAGCGTAAAGGAAAACACAAAACACTCAAGTCATAAATAACATTCTTATATCAATAAATCCAACTCAAGTAAAATAACAACTAAAGTACAAGTAACTCAAAGGATGTTTGGGATAACCATCCTTTAAGGATCCGTTGAACTATCTACTATGCAGTAATATACGCTATTATAATAATGTCTAAAGTAAAGTATAATATATTTTAAAAATAGCATAAAGGCTTTACATTTTCCACCTTAACACAATTTATAATGCCAATAGTCTATACAGTACTGTAGTGCCTCCTGATCGGGAGGCCACCAGAGGATACTCCATAGGTATGACACAAAACAAACTCGTAGTAAAGCACGTTTGGGCAAGTGACACGGCACAACTAGGCAATGCCAGAGTAGATATACCAATTACACATCTGGACTGGTGGTAATGCATAACCGCAGCTACCACCCACCTCGAGCCACACTCCAAAAAAATAAAAGGGTGCACCCAATCAATCACAAAGTAATAGAATGGTATCGAAGAAGTGTGTCCGATCAGAGGAGCTACCTCATTAGCCTAGAATCGCTCCTTTTTTAGCCACCTTATGCCAACTCACGAGAGTCGGGTCCACATATATACCTCAATAGGACGACGCCACCATCCTATTTTATTCTACAATCTCCACCACATACAAAGTAGTTAAAGTGGTTTTTGGAGTCGGTAGAGAGTATGAAAACTTCTGAACCCGGTCTCTTTAACAACCAAACGTTATTATAACACCGCGATCATTTCAACATAGTTTATACTTCAAAATAAAATTTCATTGCTATTTCAAAACCATATCAGTACGTTATCATTTCCTTTTCAAAACCAAATATGATATCATTTCCATTTCAAAATCAAATATGATATCATTTCCATTTTAAATATATCTATTTCCAAAAATCATATAACTCAAAGTTATAACGCTTTCGGAATCAGTACTTGAAATCATAACACTTTCAAAACATAATACTTTGAAATTCATAACTTTGAAAATATAACTTCCACCACTTAAAAAATTTAGATATTAAATATTATATATATTAAAATAGTTTATAAAGTAAAATATTTTATATTAAATGATTTATATGAAATAGTTTATATTATAATAATTTATAAAGTAAAATATAAAATAGTTTTAAATATAATTTAAAAATACTTAAGACAATAAAATAGCTTCCTCAAATTTCACAAATCAACTCCAATTTCAAAATCCAAATTTAATCAAATCTCAAATCATCGATTTCAATTAAATTCAATTTCTCAATAAACCATTTCAAATTATATCGATTTCAAACAGATTTGAAACCCAAAATAAACCATTTCGATATGTTTCAAAGCTTTAAATATTTCATGTTTTCAAAACTAAATTTGATAACTTCTTATATATTCAAATTCACTTTACTATTATTTTGTTTTAAAATTTTTACTTAATAAATCCAATATCCTTTAAATAAAGCCACAAATTACAAATTAACTAAATATTTTCCTCAATTTATTTTAACATTTAAATATTCATTTAAATCACCTTAACCAAAATCAAGATATAAAATCATATCCTTGAAAGTCTCAAATTCAATAAGTTTCAAATCGATTTAATTAAATAAAATTCTGAATTAAATATAATTTAAAATAAATTCAAATTTATCCTTAACTTATAAAGTCATTATAAAATCTATATTTTAAAAATATAATTTAAATAAATACTAAACCATATTATATTTTAGTAAATCAAACTTTATTATTAAACTTATTTTATATTAATCAAATTTATACATAGCTTAAAATTAAGAATTTGACTATATGTAAAATAACATATACATAATATCAAAAACCAATATTCATATAAAACCATATATTTCTTTCCAAAACCATAGAAATCATTTTCAAAATATTTATATACAGACCAGCGGTGTTTGTATATAATTTTCTATCATATGGTCAAGTGGTACGGATATTTATCATTTCAATCTGCAATTTAAATATATATATACGGGCATATATCATTTCAATCCGCAATCTCAAATTAAATTCAATGAAAATCGATTGGGTTTATCATTTCAACCCATAATGATTTTCTACTATTCTACAGATCATTCGGGTATGTATCATTGCAATCCATAGTGATTCTATGTTAACAGGGAACTTGCAGCATAATAACAGATATGAAAATAATATCACAGGCATATATCATCAATATAAATAATAGATAATGGTGTTAGATGTCACGGTTGAAAAGATACCGATAAACACACACACACACACACACACACACACACACACACATATAGCAATATAAATAACTAATAGCAGCATATTTCAATTGTCGTTTCAATTGAAATCAAATTTAATAAATATAAGAACATTAATCGGGAGCGATTGCTCATCTTTCGAGGCTAGAGAGTTAAACAACAAAACAAGCTACGAATTCTAAAGCAAAGCAAGCTTGGCACGAATTTGATGAGCAAAGATGACTGCTTGGAATTGACGAAGTCAAATCAAAACTGGACTGATGAAGACCAATGGTATAAGTGAACTTATATATATATAACTATATAGATATATATAAAATCCACATAAATTCCAAAACATAAAATTTCAAATCTATATTTAGTTCATACACAAATAAAATAGATTTCTATGTATATTTACTCGAACCAAGCTCATATATTCTTATATATAGACTAATATTTTTAGATAAATGAATATATATATATATATATATATATATATATTCCTTTTATAATTGCACACATATATATCCTTGCAATGCAGGATATAATACTTAACCGCAATTGCAAATTTAAATTATGTATATATATAAATACTTTGGAAAGCATAAGTATGTAACTTATACGTAGATTTCAAATATCACCTGTATGCATATTGGCCTTTGATATAGATGCCATAAAACTTATTACACAAAACCATAAATTTAATATATCCTTTATTTAAAGTCAGGCCTTACGTATCAATATATATAAATATTTAAAAATCAAGATAACTAAACTCGGAAAAAAAACTGCAGCTATTGAAAGAAGGCTACACGCCTATATATAACTAACATAGTACTGCTGAAGCAACCACATATAGAATGATATATATACTATTAGATCAAAATTTGTAAACTAATATATAAAAAAACTGTCGAACACTTTATATTCATTCGACTAACATGCTCACAGCACTCTATTAGAACGCATGCATTTAAAACCAACTTTATATATATAAAATAAAACATATAGGCTTATGACTTAACATAATAATATATAACTGATAACTTTATACTCTTAATAGTATAAGAAAACCATATTTTATATGTAATATAGCTTTGTAATACCTTTTCATATATGTGTTTAAAGGTTGCAGACAATAACACTAAAAGCATATAGTATAAATATACAACTGTCAATAATATATATAACTTCTCTCATCAATATGTAGCATACTTATATACAACTACATATATAATATATATATGCTCTGCTCTTTCAAGATCTAATACGCAACAAAAAAATATACCTTCATTAGTGTGACCGAAGGCTAGATGAGGAGGCAACAGCTAGGGAATATGTGGCCGCGTGGAGGAGTTGTAGGGGAGGCAAGTCAGGTTACGTGAGCTCGAGAGAGGAGCTCAGATTGGCTGAGGCTTGCCTACGCTGTGGTGTTGTGATGGCAGCAGAGATGAGAGGTAGTGGAAGAGGCGATTCGGTAAAATTGGAAAGGAAAGTAGTAGGAAGGTTTATCTCTGGTGGTTTGAGTTGCATGGCTGCTAGGCAATAGGGAATGGGTGTGGAAGCTTTTAGGTGACGATGTAGAGGTGGCCTCGTCTGTAAAAAATATACAAATATTATTTTAAAAAATTCATACCTGAGCCGAAGGAGGAAAACACAACGAGGGGAGAAGAAGATTAGCTATAGAAATTTTATATTGCATTGGCTTTTCATAACAAAGGAAATAAGTGTATCAAAGTAACTGAACGAACAGTCATAAAATAAATTTGCACAGGAAATAGTGATGGTCACATTTAAATTCTAGGAATATCAATGGCTAGTTTTTATTGATTTGCACGGTAGGAAATGAAGGATATAGGAAACCAATGGACACAATGGTTTCCGATACAGTTACCGTTTACACGGATTCCGCTACGTATCAGACTTCAAAACACAGGTTTGAATATACCATGGAGATCAGCACGACGAGACGATCGAAACGGTATACAAATATCTATGGTACGACCATCCTATGACAAGTCGATAATCAGTACCGCAAATGCTGCTAAAACGCCAGAATTAAGATAAATGGAGCAATAGCAGCCAAAATTTGGAGAAAAGAAATATGACATCTCACTCAGAAGACGATTTACAAATTTTCTATAGAAAAATATTCAAATTCGGAAAACATTTTATTATCATCAAATATTACTAATTTAATTTAAATAAAAGTACACAATAAAATAAACTTCCATGCCATCAGTTGAAAATTTACCATTTGCTATGTTTAATTAGCCAAATATTAATTCTGTGTTTCAAAATTTGATTGTTTAAAATTTCACAAAAATTCAACTAATTAAAATAAATAAAACCATTAAAAAAATTTAGGTCGTTACAGCTTTTAAATTGGATATTGAAAGAAAATTTGATTTAAGTTTTTGAATTGATATTTTTGAAATAAACTTGGAATGGATATAAATTGAAATAGTTTAAAATTTGGAGTTGAAATTAATTTGAAATTGGAACTTAAATTAATTTGAAATTGGAAAGTAAATTGAAATTGATATTTAAATTAACTAGGAATTGGAATTGAAATTTAAAGAAATTTGTGAACTGATATCGAAATTTACGTGGAACCGAAATTTACACGAGTTGGAATCGGAATTGAATTGATTAAATCAAAATGGAACTTGGAATTGATTTGGGTAGGAAATCGGATAGTTGACCGGTTTAACTTTGGAATTATTTAAATTGAGTATTTAAATATAAATAATTTAAAATCTATGTTCTTTAAATATTCAAATTATTTTGATTTTTCAAACAGTTTTACCACATAAACCATTTTTATATTCAAATTATTTTTGATTAAACTATTTAAATATTTCCTATTAAACTGTTTTTAACTATTTAATTATTTCATACTATTTAAACTAATTTCTAAAACTCAAACTTGTTAAAGGGCAAATTGTTATATTTAAATCTTAGATTTAAATACGAACTAGGTTAAAGTAAAGAATATAACCTGAATTGAATTCGAATCAAATTTTGGAAGTGGAATCGATTTATCGGAAAAATTGTTAATTTTGAATATATGATAATTTCGAAATGGAGTTGATGTTGAAACAAATATATGATGATTTCGAAATGGATTTGATTTTTAAACGAATATGATATTTTGATATCAAGTGTAAATTGTTTTCGAAATGTAAAAGAACCACCCGGTGTGTAAAATGACGATTGGTTGTTAAAGAGACCATGACCTCTTATTGGCATACTTTCTATCAATATTGGAACCACTTTGAAACTGTGTACGCGGTGGATGATATTCAGAATGTAGTGGTTGAATTGGCGACATTTACTGGAATGAAGTAAGAGAACGATGATGGATAGCTTTGATATTCGTGTCATAATTAAAATGACTAAAACAGGAGCCTATGTTTGGCCATTGAGGTTAGCTACCTCTAGCGACGTTGATCCCTCGTTTTACTATTGTTTTTTTGTATTCGATGGATGCACCTTTTTGTCAGCTGGATTGATTGTCGCGGTTGGCCACGGATGGGTTACGACCAGCCAGAAAGTGTAAACTGGTAGAATCCTGCCTTGAGCATTGCCTCATGTGTCTTATCATATTTATCCCTGTACGAGCCCATTACGATTTTGGTTTGAAACTATAAAATGTGTTAAGATGGATCGATGTAAAGGCTTAACGCTATTTTGATATTTATTTTACTGTGCATCTATTAAAGCGTATACTATTATATATAAAAAGTTTAACGAATCCTTAGGAGATGAAAAATCCCGTAACATCTCTTAAGTTATTGCGCTGATATTCGTGATTTTGATTTGATTAACATAAGTGTATTTGAGTCCTGACTCGAATGTTTTTATCTTTTCATTATGCTTGGGTCAAGCCTGAGTTTTTAAGTGTATTGAAGACTATTCTTTGGAGGACAAAGATGGAGTTTTAGTATATTACTATTATTATTATACACTGTAATACGTTATTCTACTGCATTGATTATTTCTCCTTGCAGTATATTAATAACTCTAATAAATATGTATAGATTATAATCAAATGTATAGTAAACAACTTTATGAAGTATTTATTTGATTATTATATTTTATCGTTTCCGCTGTAAGATTCTATGTTTTGTTTTCGTCTTCTCTTCTTATTTTTCTTATTTAACCCCATTGATTATCTATGTTTCGGATTGTTTAAGTCGGACATGTGTAGATTATTGTCAATTTAAATCTTCCAAAATGTGGGTCGTCACAACACCTCACACCAACAGTCTTCTTCACAAACAAAACCCTAGCCGCCTGAACACACCATTGCAATCAACCACTCAACGCCCTATGACGTCAGTGCTGCCGCCACCAACCGCGCAAATCCCCTCCTACGCTGCGATGCTCCCTTCCCTACGCAGCCCCCTAGACTACTCGCGACGACACGCAAATCCCCAAATCACGCACAGCCGCCACTAAAGGTAGCTTGACCTAATAGAACCTTTTCGACCGATCGAACTGTTGATGCCATCTACGAACAACCCAGATGCGATCCCCTCGATGACCTTTACACATCAATGCCAAAGATTAGCCGATGAGACGAAGTTCATCATCGAGCGATGAACGGTCGGAAACAGATCAATAATTTCTGGCCACATCGATACCTAGATCGAAAAAATCGCATTTCTGACTAGTGCTCGTCGAGAGCTTCAAATCGATATATAATTCGATATTGTTTGAGGAGTTTGATTTTCAGCTTGATTTGGAATTTGATTTGAAATTGAACTGGAATTTGTTTGTCTGCCATTGGAATAAGGAGTTGAGAAGAAATATACGTACAGACAAATGAATATGAGGAGCGGCTAGGGTTTATGATGAGATATTTATAGGCAAAGTTGGAAACAGAAAGAATGGACCAGATTGATTGAACGATACATGACCCGGAAAGCTCATTTTGACTCTGGAACGGAAATGTGTCAACCCATATATCAAAATAGATGTTTTTGATGATTTCAAATTCATTGAAACGGATTTCAAGTCCTAATTCCATGGTATGAAGAAGTTATGTTAAGATCAGCTTATTTCAAATTGATTTCAATTACATTGGTTTCTAGGCATTTCGAGCCCATACGATCAAACGACAGATCTAATCGTTACGAAACTTGAAATCCTACAATAATTTACCGTTACGATCTAATGAAACTGGTTTCGTCGAAATTCGAGTCAGTGGCCAAATTGATTATTTTCCTATTAATTAAATATATTAATATTAAATTAATTAATCACCTTTTTATCCAATATTTAATAATTTACAATTTTTATCACTCTGGATTATTTAGTGATCTATTGTCCTTTAAAAAAAATTCTATATCAATTTACTGTGGACTATTTCACAATTTACCTTGTTTAATTTCAATTCCAAAATTCTGTAATTAAAATAAGAATCCTAAAATTTCATTTATTTGATTTTCAATCTTGTTATTAAACCAATTATTAACTTATCATCTTAAAGGTAATATTAACATTGGTTTATATCCTAATACATTAATACTTTCCCATTTCATCCTAATTCCCATTAACATAGTATTTAATTTCATTTACCTATAATAAATCCATTTGTTATAGGTTGAATTCTAATCTTTTTATTAAGTCCATTATTACTCCAATAACCTAATTAATATTTGTTTGTCTTACATTTCATTATCATTCTCCAATTTTCATCTCTATTTGTATTAACTACTGTATTTCCACTTATATTGAAATTTTGTCGAATTTATACATAAATAATATTTAAAATCTCGATTAGCTTATCTAATTCGGTTTCGTTTGTTTTTCCTTATGAATAAAAACAAAATTTCTATTCATTTTATTACATTCACAGTCTCGGTCATTGTCCTAATCCAATTAATGTAACATTAAAGCTCATTTAATTCTAATTGAGTTCACATTCCATATTAATAGACCAAATAAACAGGTAACTTATAACAATCGTTACCATAATTTTAAATTACACTTATGAATTCATTATTCACAAAAAATGCTATAATTCTTATATAATACTGATTTTATTCAATTGTCATTATTTCATACTATTTCATTTATTAATTTAATGTTTGCATTTGTTTTCTTATATCAATTTATAACCAAGTATAACAATTTACATTATTTCAGTTAATTGTAATTTCATTCAAATTGTTAATTATTAGCTTTAATTATCATTTGTTACTTCATTTCAGTATTCATTTCATTATTAAATTACAGATTTTTATTTCTATCAATATTAAATTACCAAAATCTTATTAAATTAACAAATTTAATTATCGACGGGTCATTACACTCTCCCCCACTCAAAACTTTTCGTCCCTGGAAAGGAAAAAGGAGGAAAAGAAGGAATGCAGAAATCCATACATTTTTTTCAAAATATAAAATTTATAAAAAAAATAATTTTACAAAATTAAATAATTTAAATAGATTATACCAATTTATAACCATTAAATCCTTTTATACTCAAGCTAATAAAATTTGGAAAACATTTTTCAAAATTTTTCTAAGTCCAAAATTTTTAAAAAACTTCGACAGAGTCTCCTTTGTACGGAGATGCTCGGGAGAAATTATAATATCAAAATTAACAATATACACCATATATTTTCAAAATAATATATCCCAACACGGGAAAAACAATATAATAACGTTATAAAACCATAATTCTAGAACGTACCTATTGGTCGGACAAATAACGCTTATTTATGAAACCAAAAGCAGTAGCAATTGCTTCCATAATCTGTATTTCACTTATATAATCCAAAAAGTGTTATAACCATATAAAATGGAATATTTGTGTTGTTTCAATTCATAACCAACAAATCAACATAAACAACAATCACTTGCAACCAACATACAATCATCATATAAAATCAATACAAATCAATTATCCATCCATATCAACCAAATAAATAGTTTGTTCGGGTTAAGACACTTTTAATCACATAAAATGACAAATAACTACTAAGCATATCATTTACTCATTAGTCTTAGATAAAACTCAGTAGATGATTCATACATCCAAAAATTAGAAGTATCATTTTCCAAACAATTTATAAACCAAACAAATAACAGATTCTAACATTATTTAAGTTTATTCTTATTAATTTCTTTTCACAAGATTTGTTGTTCATTTTCTCATTCATTCAGTGACTACTTTCTATAATCTTACATTTATTTCTTACAAAATTTAATTCCCGTTCATTCATTCAGTGTTTATTTCATTTATTTTCATTTATTACTTACAAAGATTCATTTTCATTTATTCATATCATGTTAGTTTCTTTTTATTGCATTACATTCGTTCATTCATTACTTAATTTCATTTATTTACATTCATTTATTTATAGTGTTCATGTTCAATTCAATTACTTAGCATATCAATTTATTAACTTAAGTTTATAATTACTTACTTACAATACTTTCTTTCTATCACACTTTATTATACTAACATTTCAATTATAACTTAAGTTTATAGCGGCTACGACATTAAATTCTTATTTATAAAAGTTCATTGAATACTTTCATTACTTTAAATTTTACTTGTATAATATTCTATTACATTTTCTTATTAAACATTACAACTTTTAATATTTCGTAGTTAAATATATGCTTTGAGAATGCAAATGAAAGTTACACAAGTTTATCTTATTTCTTTTAATTAATTTAATGTTCAATAATCATATCCTTTGTTTTATAGGTTACAAATTTCAACTTTTTTGTAATTTCATTTATAACCTAGCATTAAATCTTTTATTTCACTTAGTGGTTCCAATTATTAATTAGTTAAATTCCATTTCATTAATTAAAATCTCTAATTGAAAGAAATTTAAGAACTAAATGCCGAGTTCCATTTCAAATCATTTAAAAAACAATAGATGGATGCACATACTCATAACTTATATATCATATTTTATTTAACGAAGTTTGAAATTTATATTTGTTTATCAAAATAAATCTGCATTATAACTACTACAGTGGCCTTCCCACTTTGAAACTCGAAAATGAATGTTGATGATGCGTGCACTCCTTACCGAAATTATTTCTCAACGACATAGAGAGGAGTACAGAACTTATTTCATCTCGAAATTTATTTAAAACAATTCTTTCAAATTATATTGAAATATTTATATTATAAAAATACTTCTAAATATTATTATTATTATATTTCAAAATCATTCGAAAGAAATTTTCAAAAACCTCGAAACTTAAGTTCTAAATTTCAAATTTTCATTTATTTTATTTTCAAATCTTATTTCCTACCAATGTTTATAATTTCACTACCTAATAACAAATATATTACAACCAAATATATATCATTTATAAAATTTATTATTTTATATACAAAATATAACCTATAAAATTATTTCATTTACCTATATTTCAAAACAAATATTGTGTCGATTTGTCCTATTAAGTGTTTAGAAATCTCTATCGATGTCATAGCGTCCTATGCACCAACCAGAATTTATAAACACAAAACAAAACAAAGTAACACAATATAAAAACCTTTATAACACTAACAAATACGCTCTCTCATATACATACACTCAGCGACTCTTCATAGGGTATTACTACCCTATTAATAAAGAGTCATACCCCACAAAGCTAAGGTTTTCGCTAAACCAAAGCTCTGATACCAACTGTAATGACCTGCCTTTTTGAACGTTTTATGCAGACACACACGTTGGACTCATACCATTCAAAGGGGAAGATTGTTACGGGGTAAATAAGAAAAAGTAGAGAAAGAGCGAAAAAACAAAATAAAATCTTGTAGCAGAATGACAAAATATAATAATCAAATGAACATTTCATAAAGCTATTTTATAAAACATTTAATTATACTTATACAACACAGATCAGAGTTATACATACCAGAGAATAAATAAATAATGCAGTGGAATACGTGATGCAGTGAAATACAATAAATTATAATACAATCTTCGTCTTCGTCCTCCAAAAATAAGGTCTTCAAATCCTGAAATGCTCAGGCTGATCCGAGTGAAATAAAAAGACAAAACACTTGAGTCAGAACTAAAAGATCTTATGTTAAGTTAAATCAACGGTAAATATGAGTGCAACGGCGTCAGAGATGTTTACAGGGTTTGACATAATGTGAGTGCAATAACTTAAGAGATGCTTAGGATTCACATCTCCTAAGGATCCGTTAAACTACCTACTATGTAGTACAATACGCCATTATAATAGTATCTACAGTAAGGTAAAGGTATTAAAATAGCGTCAAGGTATTACCCATATTCTCCTTAACACATTTTGTATATTCCCCTAGTCTATACAGTGTCGTATGCATCTCCGTAAACTGGATGTTCACCTAGAGGACATCACATACGTACGGTACAAAACTAACTCGTAGAAGGCGCACTAGGGCATATGAAAATGGCACACGAGGAAATGCCAGGGTAGAAATACCATTTGCAGATCCGGACTGGTGGTAACGCATAATAGCTACTACCGCCCACCTCGGAATACACTCCCAAATCAAAATTAAAGCGTGGCCACCAAAACAATCACAAATCAGAATATTATATCGAAGAAGTGTGCCTGATAGGAGGAATGACCTCACTTGGCCCAATGTGGCTCCTGATTTTAGTCACATCTAAGCTGTTTCACGGGAGTCAGGGTCACGTCATCCTTATACAAAAATCGTTCACCAACCATCCTACTTCATTTCTGGAATCTATACCACATACACAGTTGTTAAAGTGGTTTTGGTATTGGCAGAGAGTATAACAATATCTGATCCCAGTCTATTTAACAACCAATTGCTTATTACACACCGGATGGTTCTTTTAAATTTCAAAAGTCAATTCACAATTGATATCAAAAATATCATATTCTCAAAACCATAATATTTTCGAAATCGTATTTACTTTCAAATCATATTCACATTGAAATCATAGTTTGGAATTCTATTTCCTTTCATAAAGTCATAATTCCTTCCATAGTCATATTTCCAAATTATGATAAAACCTTACTTCAAAATCATTATTTCAATTTATTCTCTTTTAAAACAAAGCATTGAATTTGGACACTTTCACTTTACTTAGTCTGGAAATTTAAAAATAGTTATAAATAGTAAAAATAGTTATAAATAGTTTAATTATAGGTTAAAAATACTTTTTACTGATTTAAGATAGTTAAATGGATTTAAATTAGACTAAGTATAATTAAATAGATTAAATAGCTTTAAAATAGATTAATTATATTTAAATAAACCAAAATGGTTTAAAACAGATCAAAATAATTTTACATAATTAATATTAGTAAAATATTTTAGTAAATTTGAAAGATCTGAATAATTAGAAATTTTAAAATAATATATTCTTTTAAATAGTTTATACTAAAATATAAGTTCGGAATTTATATCCAATTAAACTATCGTTTCATTTCAACACATTTAAACCAATTTCATTTTCCAAACTAACAAACTAAATTTCCCTTTTCAACATAAACTTGATTTTCCAAAAATACTTCAATTTATATAAATCAAATTTTACTTCAAAGTATCATTTAATTCCATTCAAAACTTAAGGGTTTAAAATTATTTAATTTAGTCAATCCGGTGTGCGTATACAATTCTCTACCCTAGGATCAAGTGATATGGATATTTATCATCTCAATCCGCAATTTAAAATTTTATTATTATATGTCATCTCAAACTGCAATTCCGAATAAATATAAAAATTCATAAAATCACTCGAGTTTATCATTTCAACCCATAATGATTTTCAAATAATAATAATTAAAGGAACTTGCAGAGTGATAACAATATATGTATATATATAAACTAACATAACATCTAATCATCCAATATCCACAATCAGCATCCATCATAATTATCATCCAAATCATCCAAATAAATATCAGCAATTAACTAATTTACAGTAACAGGAATTCAAGTGGCAATTTAATTTCAAAAATGAGTTAAATAATAATTTAATTCGAAAAGATACAAATTAACATGGATGGCAATTTAAATATATCAAATAGTCATAAATAAATTTCCTAATCACATCATAAATTAATTTAACAAACATAAGAAATTTCAAATTAAGCCCAAAATTTGAACAGTCTCTGTATTCGTCCAAATCAACGTCAAATTTTCAGGAATTTCGCTAGGATTGCAGTGGAGAAGACCGCGCATGAAATAGACATCGTATGTAAAAGTTATGTTGATTATAACAAGTTGAAAATTTAATAAATAAAATGATTACCAGCAAACCAGAGAGCGACATCTCACCTCAACAGTCTTCTTCACAAACAGAACCCTAGCCGCGTGAACACACAAACGCAATCAACCACTCAACGTCATATGACGTCAATGCTGCCACCACCATTCGCGCTTATCCCCTCCTACGCTGTGTCGCTCCCTACGCAGCCCCCTAGACTACTCGCGATGATGCGCAAATCCCCAAATCCCAAATCATGCACAGCCGCCACCAAAGATAACTTGACCTAATTGAATTTTTCCAACCCATTAAACCGTCGATGCAACCTACGAACGACCCAGATGCGATCCCCTCGATGACCTCTACAAATCCATGCCAAAGATTAGCCGATTAGACGAAGTTCATCGTCGAGCGATGAACGGTCGAAAACAGATCAACAATTTCTGACCACATTGAAACCCAGATCGAAAAAAGAATCACATTTCTGACTTGCATTCGTCGAGAGCTTCAAATCGATATATAATTCTATATTGTTTGAAGAGGTTGATTTTCAACTTGTTTGGAATTTGATTTGAAATTGAAGTGGAATTTGTTTGTCTGCCATTGGAATGAGGAGATGAGAAGAAACATACGTACAGACAAATGAATATGAGGAGTGGCTAGGGTTTATGATGAGTTATAGAAAAAGCTGAAAACAGAAAGAATGGACCAAATTGATTGAACGATACACGACCCGAAAAGTCCGTTTCGACTCCGGAACGAAAATGGGTCAACTCATATATCAAAATAGATATTTTTGACGATTTCAAATTCAATGGAACAGGTTGCAAGTCCTAGTTCCATAGTATGAAGAAGTTATGTTACGGATCCGATGAAACTAGTTTCATTGAAATCCGAGTCAGTGGCCAAATAATCTATTTTCCTATTAATTAACATATTAATATTAAATTAATTAATCACCTTTTTATTCAATATTTAATAATTTACAATTTCTATCACTCTGGATTACTTAGTGATCTATAGTCCTTTAAAACAAATTTCTATATCAATTTACTGTGGAATATTTCACAATTTACCTTGTTTAATTTCAATTACAAAACTCTGTAATTAAAGTAAGAATTCTAAAATTTCGTTTATTTGATTCTCAATCTTGTTATTAAATCAATTATTAACTTATCATCTCAAAGGTAACATTAACATTGGTTTACATCCTAATACATTAATACTTTCTCATTTCATCTTAATTCCAATTAAGATAATATTTAATTTCATTTACCTACAATAAATCCATTTGTTATAGTTTGAATTCCATTCTTTTTATTAAGTCCATTATTACTCGAATAACCTAAATAATATATGTTTGTCTAACATTTCATTATCATTCTCTAATTTTCATCTCTATTTGTATTAACTACTGTATTTCCACTTATATTGAAATTTTATCAAATTTATACATAAATAATATTTAAAATCTCAATTAGCTTATCCAACTCGGTTTCATTTTTTATCTTATGAATAAAAATAACATTTCTATTCATTTTATTACATTCACAGTCTCAGTCATTGTCTTAATCCAATTAATGTAACATTAAAGCTCATTTAATTCTAATTGATTTCACATTCTAATTTAATAGACCAAATAAACATGTAACTTACAACAATCGTTACCATAACTTTTAATTACACTTATGAATTCATTATTCATAAACAAATGCTAAATTCTTATATAATACTGATTTTACTTAATTGTCATTTATTTCATACTATTTCATTTATTAATTTAATGTTTGCATTTGTTTTCTTATATCAGTTTATAACCAAGTATAACAATTTACATTATTTCAGTTAATTGTAATTTCATATAAATTGTTAATTATTAGCTTTAATTATCATTTGTTACTTCATTTCAGTATTCATTTCATTATTAAATTACAGATTTTTATTTCTTTCAATATCAAATTACCATAATCTTATTAAATTAACAAATTTAATTATCAAAAATTACGGGTCGTTATAAGATATATTACGGATGACATATTATTTGATAAGGTGTTAGTAAGGGGAAACATATTTTGCTCAATGACATGGTCTTACTAAGTACCTATATTTTGATTTCGCATGGACTAATATTATTCACACTAGACTTTTTATTTAACTCGAATTTTTATTTTTCCCTAAACTCTTGGGTGTTCAGTTTGGATTGGGTAGATTGAGAGTAGGGTATTTCAGGTTTAGACGAATAAGCTTTCAAAGACATACGGGTGGCCAGCTACTATCTAGAAGAATTATTTCCACTGCAGTGTTAAATTTGTTATTATCAAGTGTATGTAATGAGGGGTATTGTAACCGTCTAAGTAGTTAAGGCTAAAAGGGGCATCATCATATATCGCTCTTGAAATTATATTTATCTTTATAATATTTTACCAGAATGATGATATCGTGGGGTTATGCAATGTAACAAAATAGAAATATAATGAATCTACAAAATATTACATAGAAATGTTTACTAAAATTTGTGAATTCTTATGCACTTGATGCTAATAATATGATAATTGATCTCATTTTGTAACTAGGAAATAATGCTAAAGATGACTGCAGCCTTAATAGTATCTATTTATTAGCCTCAAAATAAAGGATGTTATATTTGATTTCTCATTTCTTTTGGTTTCTTCTTGGATTTCTCACTGGCTTCCAGTGCCCTTAGATTTCTTACATTTCTTTTGGAAAATTTATATTTAACCATGTTCATACCGAGGGGCACTTATTAATCTTCTCAATAACTTTCATATTTTTTATTTCTATACTCCTTGATTCCTTATATGGCCTTCACGGATTTCTTATTTCAATATATGGCCTTTGGAAGAAACCCCTTTGAGCAAAGTTTATACTTGGTGGCATGTATGTAAACTATTAGGTAATGGGCTTTGTCCTACGGTACTTATACTCCAGTTTTCATTTGCATTTAGCCATAGCATTTGTCTCCTGCATCTTTTTTTTGCCAGGAAAACTTCTTGTATGATGAAAGCTCAAGTGGTATTTAAAAATTGTACTTCGACGTGGCCCAATCTGAAAGATTTTCAGAAAGAAAAATATTTACAAAAAAATAGGACCACGATGGTAGAACTTTTCAAAAGAAAAAGAAATTTTTATCTGTAATTTCTCTATCAAGAGCACATTTCTTAGAAAAAAAGCTTTTCTCAGTTTGGCGCCACATAGTATCGAAAAATATGTCACTCCGTCGAAGTCTATACATGATAAATACGATATATTTTAATAATTTATTCCCTCCATAAGTGAATATGTTTCGTTAGTAATAATATTTTCATGAGTATTTTCATGGCTTCAACCTTTTATATCCATGATAAACTCGATTAGGTTACCTCAGCGAAGAAAGGGGAGACCTTTAATGAATCCGATCCTCACGGACTTCCACATGTGATAGGCCCACAGTGAACTTATTATCAAGCCGCTAGTAAGAGAAGGCCATACCACCTAGGGTTCACTACTGGCCAATGCATAATAAACGAGATGCATTGGATAAGAAAAGGCTTGGGTAGAGCACCAAGAAATATTATTTGAGTATATAAGAAAGGCCTTGGGTAGAGCCCCAAGCAAGATTATATGAGAAACATTAGGTTGATCTCCATGTTGGAATATAAACTTGATTTATTGGTTTTTAGAGAATTCTTGTATTATGTTTAAAGGGGGGGTGAGAGTTCTAGAGTTATATTTTCTTTGTAATCAAGTAAAAGTGTTTCTAGAATTATGTTTTCTTTGTAACCAAGTAAAAGTATTTAGAATTATGTTTTCTTTGTAATCAAGCAAAAGTAATTCTAGAATGGTCTATTAGGGACTATAAATAGAGGAGCTCTCCCCTCATTTGTAATCAAGCAATCTAGCAAAAGGAAAATAATATTAAAGCATTATTTGTGAGAACAAGTTTCTTCTCTCAAGTCTCCAACACATTTTTTTAAAATATATATATTTCAACAAAGTGGTATCAGAGCGAGGTTTAGGGATGACTTCCAACAATATGTTGCAACCTCAACTTCCTCGTTTGACGGGAAAGAATTACAATCAATGGAGCATTCAAATGAAGGTCTTATATGGCTCTCAAGATCTTTGGAAGATTGTTGAAAATGGATATGAAGAACCGAGGAATCAAGCAACACTTTCAACATAACAATTGAATACTTTGAAAGAGATTCGAAAAAAGGACAAGAAGGCTCTTTATTTTATCTATCAAGCGGTGAATGAAGCAATTTTGAAAAGGATCTCTTCGGCATCAACATCAAAGGAGGCATGGGACATTCTCAACAAGGCGTACAAAGGTGAAGAAAAGGTAAAGATGGTAAGACTTCAAGCTCCAAGAGGTGAGTTTGATTTACTCAAAATGAAAGAAAGTGAATCGGTCGAGGAATTTTATAATAGAACTATTTCTATTGCTAATCAACTTCGAATCAATGGTGAAGAAATTTCGGATGAAAGAATTATTGAAAAAATTCTTCGAAGTATGACAAGGAAATTTGAGCATGTTATTGTTGCTATTGAATAATCAAAAGATTTGAATACTTTCTATCTTGAAGAATTGTTGGGCTCACTACAATCTCATGAGCTTCGTATCAAACAATTTGATTCCTCTCCTTCCGAGCAAGCTTTTCAAATTCGAGACACCAACAGTGGTGGATTTAGAGGAAGAGGTGGAAGATCAGCCCGTGGTAGAGGACAAGGAAGAGGCCAAATTCAAAGTGAAAATTCAAGTCCATCTCAAGGAGGAAGAGGAAGAGGTCGTGGAGGATACAGTGGAAGAGGAAGAGGTAACTCTTATAATATTCAATGTCATTATTGTCATAAATATGGGCATATGAAAAAGGATTGTTTTAAAAGAATTAATGATGAAAAAGATAATTCTAATTCTCTACATGAGAATTTGGAGACACAAGATGAAAGTATGCTTCTTGCTTGTAATGTTCAAGAAGCTTCTTTTGATGATATATGGTATATTGATAGTGGTTGTAGTAACCACATGACCAAAACTAAAAGTTGCTTTGTGAATTTTGATGAAAATGTCCAACGAGAAGTCAAGACAGGTGATAACAAAAGGCTCATTGTCAAAGGCAGTGGCGATATTCCGATACGGACAAAACAAGGTACAAATTATATTTTTAATGTTTATTATGTTCCTAATCTTAAATACAATCTTTTGAGTGTTGGGCAACGTTTAAAGAAGGACATAATGTGAATTTCAAAAATGGTTTATGTGAGATCAAAGACAAAACTGGTGTTCTTATTGCAAAAGTGAAGATGACACCAACAAAAATGTTTCCACTGAAAATTAAAAATGAAGCATTTACATGTTTTGCTAATATTGTTAATGACAAGTCATGGCTTTGGTATCTTCGTTATAATCACTTGAGTTTAAGCACTCTATCCAAGATTTGCAAAGATCATATGGTGAGAGGCATCCCAAACATTAGCAAACAAGATCAAGTATGTGAAAGTTGTGTTTTTGGCAAGCACCAACGAGATTCATTTCCAAAAGAAAAGGCATGGCGAGCAAAGAATCCTTTGGAGCTAGAGCATTCGGATATATGTGGACCTATGCACAAACTCTCTTGGAGGTAATCGGTATTGATGACTATAGTCGCAAGATGTGGATGATTTGATTTTTATGGGAAATAGTCTTGATAATATTAAAGAATTTAAGAGAAGTATGATGCAAGAATTTGAGATGACCGACTTGGGTCTACTTCATTACTTTCTTGGTATTGAAGTAAAGCAAGATAATGATGGTATATTTATCTCTCAAGAAAAGTATGCAAAAGATTTGATGAAGAAGTTTAGAATGGAAGAGGAAAAGCCAATTAGCACTCCAGTTGAAGTTGGATTGAAACTAAGTAAGGATGACAACTCTAAATATGTTGATCCAACATTGTTTAGCAATCTTGTTGGGAGTTTGATGTATTTAGCAGCCACTCGGCCGAACATTACATATGATGTGAGCTTGATTAGTAGGTTCATGAAGCAACCAAAGAAGACACATTGGGATGCCGGAAAAAGAATTTTGAGATATGTGCGTGGAACACTTGGGGATGGAATTTATTATCAAAAGATAAATGATCCTAAGGTGCTTGGATATTGTGATAGTGATTGGGCCGGAAGTGTTGATGATAGTAAAAGTACTTCGGGAAATGTTTTCTACTTTAGATCATGTGCAATCACGTGGGTGTCAAAGAAACAACAAGTTGTATCTCTCTCAACCGCCGAGGCAGAATATATTTCACTATTTTTAGCTAGTTTTCAAGCTTTATGTATTAAATGGGTGCTAGAAGAACTTAAGCATACTCCAAAAGAAAGTCCACTTATATATTGTGATAGCAATTCTGCTATAGCACTCACCGAAAATTCATTTTTCATGCGAGGAGCAAGCATATAAGAATCAAGTATCATTTCATTCGAGACTTGGTTGGGAAAGGAGAAGTAGTTGTCAAGCATTGCAAAATGCAAGATCAAATTACCAATATTTTAACGAAGCCTTTGAAGTTGGAGATTTTCAAGGAGTTAAAGAAGAAACTCGGTATGCGTAAAAGTTTAGCTCAAAGGGGGGGCAAATCAAGTTTAAAGGGGGGTGTTGGAATATAAACTTGATTTATTGGTTTCTAGAGAATTCTTGTATTATGTTTAAAGGGGGGTAAGAGTTCTAGAATTATGTTTTCTTTGTAATCAAGTAAAAATGTTTCTAGAATTATGTTTTCTTTGTAACCAAGTAAAAGTATTTCTAGAATTATGTTTTCTTTATAATCAAGCAAAAGTAATTCTAGAATGATCTATTAGGGACTATAAATAGAGGAGCTCTTCCCTCATTTGTAATCAAGCGATCTAGCAAAGGAAAATAATATTAAAGCATTATTTGTGAGAACAAGTTTCTTCTCTCAAGTCTCCAACCCATTTTTTTTTAAATATACATTTCAACACCCCAATCAAGAGAATATTTTTCCAAAGGATGACATTCAAAAGTATATTGAGAAAGTCTCAACATATTCTGAGCACAATGATATGTTCCACATGGCAGGTATCAGAAAGAATTTTGAGAAAGTCTCAGTAGATTCCATGCCTAATTATATATGCCATAGGGCTAGTGGTGAAATGAATATTGAGAAAGTCTCGGCAAAATCCAAGCCCAACTATATATGCCATGATATTGGTACTAAAAGTATGTAAATAAAGTCTCAGTAGATTTCAAGCGTAGTCTTATTTATCGCAAAGATGACATATATATATATATATATATATATATATATATATATATATATATATATATATATATATATATATATATATTCCACATGGCGGGATTAAACCTGAAATATTAACCACAAGGCTATTTCTAATCCGAAAGTATTAACTATAAGGATGGTTCTAATCTGAAAGTATTGACCACAAGGCTAGTTCGAATTCGAAAGAGTTGACCACTGGTTATTTTTTATCTGAAACCATTGGCCACAAAGCTGGTTCTAACCCAAAGGTATAAGTACAATGCTGACTTCTATGAAAAATATAAAAACACCCAGGCATGCTGTCGAGACAAGCTTGTTGAGATCAGAGACCCTATTAGACTATAGAGTTATGAAAGGCTAATTTCTAAAGATTAGTTACTTCAAAATTCAATTCAATAAGACCCAAGACTTTATCAGATGACGGCTGGATGTCGAAGGCTAGATGGCATAGAATATAGTTGAGCAGGCTGTGTGACATCCAAGACGTCACCAAATTATTAATCTGTAGAAGGCTAGAATGCCAAAGGTAAGTGCACCGAGATTCAAGTAATAGCCTCGGTAGAACTTGAGCCTAGAATTTAGAATTTATACATTTTAAAGAATGTAGTGAAAATGTTTTAGACCTCAAAGCTAAGGTCTTATCAATGAGAAATGAAAGAAAAAAAGAACCATAGTGGTCTATAAAGATTGGTTAAAATGCCAAAATTCTTCGAAAAGAATCAAAATGCAAAAGAATAGTCTTTCGAAAATGAATTATGCACATGAAAACAGATACATAATGTGGATATGTAAGTTCTCAAAATAGCATTATCAACAACCAAAAGAGGCTCGAAAAATCAAAAGTTATCTGATGGGTTCGGTTGAATCCGAAATGTAGTATTAAGGAAAGAACCCAAAATATAAGCATAGTAAAGTGACCAGACTAAACAAAGATAAGAAAAGCGATCAAAAAACATTAATATGCAAATTTGTGATTCCAAAAGGATAAGTGCTCCTTTATGCTAGATAAGACAATAACGTAAGTATATAGCATGATAATATAAGCTGGCTAAAATATATGTATTGAAATACTTATTCTGTAGCCAGAAAGAGATGCGTAGAAAAATATTACAAAATTATGATAAAAAATTATTACATAAATATAAGCTTACAATAGAAAGCAAAATAGTATAAGTCTACTCCTCTATGATAGCTTTCCATTGGCATAATTTATTTTTGGGTATTTCGGGGGAAGAGCCCCTAGAACTTGAACTTCTCCTAGATCTTGTATTATAGTAGTCCAGATTACACTTCGAGGACCTAGAATAATTGAATAAGGAGTAAGGGATGTCGCGGAATAAAGATTTATATTTCCTACTATTGTCATACTACAGTTAAGTACTCCCTCATTTGGAACAAAAGATAACTCCATTGGGACTCTACAAGCGATTAGAGATTCAAGTACATATCTGTAATAGCTCTCAATTCAAAGGAGACGGTCGAGCATTTGATATGTTTGTCTCCAGTCCTTAGCAGCGACCACATTTGAAATTTTCTTGAAGTGTTTTTCTATATGGTCATACATGTTTCTAGCCAAGTTTCTTATATTGACTAAAGAGAATAATTTTCCCATCTTCAAGTTCTATAGGAACCTCACTAATTTTGTAGATGGAGAGGAATGTGGACAATTATCATTTCCAGATTCTGTAGAAGCATGGCTTTGAGATACAACTTTAGTTTTGAGAGAAAAGGAAGTTTATGTGAACCTACACCTTCCCTTTCACTTCTTTTTCTGCGTATCCAAGTGTTAGCAACTGTAATAGTTTGAGAGTCCTTGGCGACCTTAAGTTCTTTGAGTTTAATTTTAGAAAGTTCCTCGTAAGAACTATTTAGTAACTAATGAAGATCAGCTATGGAGTCATGCAGGTTCATAACCAACTTCTCTAAGGCTTGATTTGAAAGTGGTACAGCCTTCGAAGTATATTTAATGCATTCATTGAGTTCTTTCACTTCTTGTTTGAGTGCATTGTTCCCTTTCAAGAGTTTTGACTTACAATTTTCCCAAGTAAGCTTTGACTTGGGAAAGTGCTTTGAGCTTCCAACACCTTTATATCAACTCATATAAGTTGAATTTCAGCAATTTTTTTATCATCCTTTTTTATGAAAGCATAAGCATGTTTTTTGCTTAAGCTATTGGGAGGATGTCGATTCCTAAAAGTATTACACAATTCATGAAGTAAAAAACAAGATGTGCAACAAAAAGATTACATGTAGCAAAATTATATAAATTATGGTTAGAATTTATACTCTCCAAAGATTGAATTTCTCTTTGGTATGTAGAATTATCCTAAGACTCCTAGACTTAGTTTCAGCCAACATCCTTGAAGGCTTATCCAAATCTTATGACATAAGATATTTATTTTGCCCTGCCTTAGATACCAAGAGCACGGATGGGGAAGAGTCCCTAAGTTCTGGTACTACCAAAGGAACGAGATATGCTTAGAAACAATGTTATCTTCTACCATCTCACTTTGGCTATAGCAAGCGAAGAAGAACTTTTGCTTTTAAATCAAGGATCTCCGAAGTTATATTTAATTTGGAACGATAAAACCATCGAAGAAACTATGTCTCTTTTGCTCCAATGACCTATCCCTTGGATTAGTTTTTGACAACTTTGAAAGCACTTCGAATCATCATCTTGGCCTTGAGACACAAGCTTAAATGTATGTGTTAAACTCAAATTTTGATTATTTTTAGCATATTTATGAAGCCTACTTTCACACAAATGACTTTTGAGAAAACATGCCATTTCTATTAATTAATAGATTTTAGTCTTATTGTGACTCCAAAGTAGTTTCCATAAATTAATATATTTTAGTCTTATTACAACTCCAAAGAACCTTATGATAATATATGGAGATCGATAGTGACATCTTTGGTTTAGTCTAAATAAGAATAAGATTCTGGTAATGAAATGATAAACTACAAATAAAATGTCAAGGAAATCCAAGACATAAGTAATCAAGCAAAGTGTCAAGTTAGATATATCAAAAAATATTATTACAGTAATTAAGGTTGTTCACTATTAGCATGCTCATTAATCAAAAAGGTTTCTTTGGTTCCTACCTCAACATTCATGAAAGTAGTAGCAGAAGAGCCTTTAGCATTCTTTGAATCACCATATGTTTTGCAGAAACATAATTCTACCTACGGCACATTCTCCTTTAAAAACCCAAAGGTTAAAGGTTAGCCCCTATCTTCGTCAATAGTTTAAGCATCATATAGAACCTTGAAAGCCTTTCGTTATCCTTATCATTAGCCTGATCCGATGTAAGAAAGCCTTCGACTTCCTCTTTCAACTTTGTTGTCTCCTTGTCTTGAGTCTTCATATTGGCCCAAACTCAACCACCTCAGCATTGGTAGCCTTGATAGTTGTTTGTAGTGTAGCCTCTTTCGCCTCTAAGTCTTTGACACTTCCATCGAGTGAAATCTTTGCTTCCCTGGCTTCCTTATCCAAATCTGTATATTTTATGCAATGAGTGACCACCTTTTCTTTGGTAGTTTTATCCCCCTTTAGAGTTTCTTAAAGACTCTCGTAGCAATGTAGAAGAAACAAGAGTTTACCATTTGTCTATTCAAATATATGACAGCATATAAAAACTAATAAAATGAAAAGAGAACGAAATTTTTTACCTTAATAGAATCCAGAAGACTAAGCGCCAAGAACATATTAAATTCATGAGAAGAGTTAGGGATCTCAATTCAATTTTCATCAGTAGGATAAGAAACCCTAAGTTCATAGGCTTCTTTAGTGACTTTGAGAGCTCATTATTTTGGGGACGAAAGGCACAAAGGCCTAGGAGATGAAGAAAGTACAGAACCTTTTGGCTATGCTGGAAGAACAAGTGACTTAGCAGGCCTATACTTCAAAGCGATCTTCTAACTTCATTTTTCATTTAAACCCATAACCATTCTAGTGAAAATGGACATTTTTGACTTGAAGCTTTTTGCAACGACTTCCCTACACCACTGACATACCATATAACATGTAGAGTGTGTAGTGATGGTGCTTAGTCGACGTAAGAAAATTGTTAGGTGGTAAATCGCGGAAGTCTCCAAATCAGAACCTATTGTATATCTCAAAGCACATCAAATAAAACACAATATAACATTTAGGTATAAAATAGGAGAGATAGTAAATATAACAAGATGAATCAATATAATATCAAAGTTCCGAGATCCATCGAAGTTATTTTACATAAGTGAAAGAGATGTACATCAAATAATAACTCAAAAAAAGCTATCCTTAAATAAAAGCATTGATAAGCTTCACATTGCTGCACGGTGGAATATTAAGCAGTAATAAGCTCAAATAGAGTAAATGGAAATCGTAGTCTCCTGATTATCAATTGTGTAGTTCCATGCGCTCATCGGATCTACAATCCCAAATCAACTCAATTAAGGGTACCCAGAAAAATAAGAAGAAAAATATAAAATCCCAAGTCAGACAACAGTCTAATGTGAGTGGTAGAAACTTAAAATACTATATTAATCAATATAACAGGATATAGGGATGGTGAATCAAACCTGATATATCCCTTCATCTAAAGATTTGGCACATAACAGCAAATATTTGCTACTTTACATCATAATCATTATAGGTGTTCTATACATTAGAGTACATATGGGGTGTCTAGGTATCTACATTAGTGATAACTGCATCATGTGACATCCCTAGCAAACAAAGCAACATAGCATCCATCATCCATCCTCACATCACTCACTTAGTGTATTAGATACATTATTACTCATATGACCGCACCCTAGGACAAGGACTGCTTAATATCTTGGTTTTTCAATACTCGAATGCATGCCACTTGGTAGGCCCTAAACTAAATTGTTCATCCTAACAATCCAACGTAAGGCAGATCTCCCAATTGAAGAATCTTGGCATGTCCTTTCCCATATGAGCATCCTCACATACATCTAATTTACGGGTACACAATGAAACCTTAAGTACTAATAATCCCTTTGGATACATCGTATCTTTAGTAGAGCGCGTCGTAGCTCCACTTCACAAGTCAACTTCCTAGAACTTGTCATTATGTATCTTTATACAACACCCATCATTGAGTCGTTAAGTTTGGAATAACCCTTGACATCCATCATTAGTAGTAGAGTATCGCCATATCATCTCGGAGCATCCTTGGAATTTTTTAGGTCTGGCCCAGAGTAATCTCCTAAATTTTCAGGGTCTAGCTCGAAGTAATGGCAACATGCTTTCATATAGTATCGATCTTCCATTGATTACATCTCAAGATCTAACCATTGGATCCTACTAAATTGCATACATAGGCTCTGCACATCATCGTCTAACATCCTTGGAAGTTTGACGATGATCTAAAGAAGTCAATTCAATAGCCAAGATCGAACGTCGAGGAGTGGTCAGTACTAACCTTTGCATGGGTCGGTTCCAATCCTTTTTGGGTCTTGATTTAGCAAAAAAAATCTAAGTCTTCATACTCCCAATCTTTTCCTCGCCTTTTTGAGCAAGCTCGAAGCTTCTATACAACAATCTCAAAGTCCTTCCCCTTGAAACCTTATTTTCCATCACTACCCATCCAACCTATAACTTATAGCCTATCCATCATATTTATGCATAACTTGATCAAATCAATGCCCAAACAACTTAAAACTTGAAATATAACTTCTAGGGATCTTCATTGCCGTCCCATATCGGTTGCATGTGATTTGGAGCATATTTGATGGGTCAGATCTGATCCATGTGATCGGTCATCCTACCTCCACTTTTCTTTCTCCAAACAATTCCCTTGCAATTTAACTCTTTTCTAAATATTTGTTTCATTGATTTAGCTCATCATCATTTTTGCAATGTCACATATGCACTAAACCCAAATTGGATAGAACATCCTAACAAAGTCACCCATCAATCGATATTTCAACCATAATAATCATATAAACCACTTAAGCCAGGTCTAAGAGTTATCGAAATGACCTACTTATAAGAACACATAGAATCTAATTTGAAACCACTTAAAATATTTTAAATTCGCTTGTAAACCAAGTGGGTGTTCAAATATATCATTAATCAAGTTTGAAATCATTTAAAAACATCACTTTTATCCGTACAAACATGTATAGTAAACTGAGAAGTATCATACTACTCACTAATAACCAAAATGCACAAAAATCCAAGTGAATGCAAAATAAATAGTGGTCATCGCGTTTTCCAAGGTGCCAAAACAGTAAATTCCTCAACCCCTTCATTAATTACCCTCAAATGATCATGATTTGGCTAACTAAAGTGAAGAAAAAGGTTGCTTTTTGGCTAAGGTGACAATTAATGGAGGTTAGAGCTATTTCTAGAATAGAGAACGGTGACTAGGTGGCTATCACATCAATTGGTTATGCCTTAATCCTAAAATTAGATTGGTGCTCTTAAGCCATGCTTAACCTTATTTATTCGCTAATCAGTCCAAAAAGCGTCAAACTTCAGATAGGCATATCTCCTAAATGATAAGTCCAAAAAGCTATTATGACTACTCTACGAAAAGAGAACAATCATATCTTTCATATGAAGGTGGTTTTAAACCCTAATTGGACCCCTATCTAAATATTCAGGCCTTACATGTTTTCAGTGTCACTACTCAACATTACCAAAGTTCAAGAATCATAAGAATCAATATGAAAATAATATTAATATTTTACGATCCTTTGGTTCGTCAAATACAGATCATTACTTTACTTTCCCTTTAGGATTTTGCCCATGAAATTCACTAAATACCATCAAACAAGGTTACCTTGTAGGCTTAACAATCATAAACAAGCATAATGTAATCATCAAACATCAAACATGCATGTATACAAGTAAGAGATACCATACACACCTACTCTAGCATGAACGGTACTAAAATACACAAGTATGTTATTAAATATGAAAACTAACAATAGAAATAGAAATTTTACTAAGTGAAGAGCTTTGAATGACATTCCTTATGATCTACACGGTCTCCCAACTATAATCGTCTCCACTTTCTGTCCATTAACCTTCACCAACTTTACCATCCTCATCCTAAGATGCTTCATATCATATTCAACCATAAGAATTGGCCTACGAGATCTAGAAGCTTTGATGCAATCTCAATATCATCAAGTTAATCTGATACGATAGTCATGCTAGAGCCAAGCACAAACTTTCTCAAATGAGAAACGTGGAACACATTGTGCACGCCCACCACCTTTTGAGGTAAGTCAACTATGTAAGCTAGGTTACCAACCGTCTCTAGTATCAAAAAAGTATATATGAACCTCGGTGCCAACTTCCCCTTAGTGCAAATTAAACAATATTATTCAAAGAATAGATTTCAAAAAATACCTTGTCACCGCCAGAGAACTCCAAATCTCTACGTTTTTATCAGCGTAGCTCTTTTGTCTATCTTTTGCAGCTTTCATCCATTGTCGAATGATTTCAGTCTTCTCTATAGTTTCTTTGAGCATATTTGGATGTATTATCAGTTTTTCGTCAGCTTCCCACCAACATAAACAAGTTTTGTGATTGACCATACAATGCCCCGATTGGTGCAATACTGATGCTAAACTGATAACTATTCTTGTTGCAAACCCTAATAAATGTAATGATATACCATGAGCATCCTAAGTCGAGAATGCAAGCCCATAAGAAATACTTTAAGATATGATTCACCTACTTGGACTAACCATCAATTTGTGGATGATAAGCTATACTCAAATGCAAATCTGTCCCTAATGTCTCTTGTACTAAAATCTACTTATGAATAATGATTATGTATTTCATACGATACTCTTCAGCGCATCATGGAATCACACAACCCATTTCACATACAACTAGGCCAGTTTGGTTGTCGTCTTACTCGACTTAGTGGGTATAAATCTTGCATAGTTTGTCCATTGATTGACTATTACCCAAATACTATCATACCATTTTCTAGTCTATGGCAGTGCATCAACACTTGTTCCCACTTCCACTCAGGAACTTCTAGCGACTGTAGTTAACTATTAGGCTTCTTCTACTCTACCTTTACTAGCTGTAAATCATACACTTTGAGATGAATGTTCCAACATCCTTCTTTATCTATTCCCAATAGATGTCTGCTTCATATCAGTGTACATTTTATTGCCTCTATGATATATAGTCAATCTCAAATGGTGGGACTCATGTAGCACCTCATCCCTTAACTAATCAACATTAGGCAGAAACTTAAGAACCAAGCATCTCAATAAAGTCTGTACTACTTCTGTACTTCAGAATCTACTCCTTCTTCTACCTCAGCCTACAATCTCCACCAATCTAGCATCATTCCTCTAACTAGCATCGACCCCCTCGATCAAAGTAGGTATAATAGTCAAAATAGCCAACATCTTTGGCTCTAGTTCACACCTCAATCGAAAATCATAACCATAAATATACTCTAACCACGTTCACTCTAGGAATATAGCTCCTAAGCTGGCATGTCTCCTACTTAAAGTATCAGTGGTTATATTTCCTTTTCCCGACATGTAGGAAATGTCAAAATGATAAGAGGTTAAAAGTTGTAACCGTTGCTACTAGAAAAGATTGATATTCTTCAAGGAGAATAGATACTTCAATGAATCATGGTCGATGAATAACTTGAGCCTCTCTCCTAGAAGATAGTGCCACCAAATCTTCAACGTAAACACGATTTTCCAACACCAAATCATGGATATGGTACTTCCACTCATGCAGCTTCAATTACCTAATAGTATATGAGATAACCATACCCCTCTGCATCAACGTCACAAGCAGTTTGGTACCACAAGCATCCATGTATACCATTAATGTTTCATTCCTACTCGGAATTGTTGACACTGGTACACTCATCAATCTCTTTATCAGACTCAATGATAGTGTAACACCCATATTTTTATAACCTTGTTTAGGATACTTAATTCATTAAAATTAAATTAAATAATGTGAAGTTTAATAGGTTGAGATTTGATTAGCTAAAGGTAGCCATGCCATATTAGGTGGGTTAACTAAAATGACATAATACTACATGATGTGTTAGGATATGAGAAGGGCAATATGGGAAATAATAAAATCTTATACCCTAAACCCTTGGGAGAGGAGTAATTCATGTTCATTCGCTCTCATTTCACTAAAACTAAATTGTTGAGGCCGACCACCATTTCCAGTTCTCAAGAAAATAATTAAAGCTAGGATTCAAGAGAAGAGAAGTAATCAACCAATTCAACAATCAAATGTCTCATCTATAGTCGCAAAGCTAAGGTGAATAATTACTACATTCCTAATTCTTTTGGTTTTCAGTTTTGTGATTAGATTCGAAATGTTTTTGATATATAACTATACCATATTTGGTGTTAATATATATATAGTGAAATTATACATGTTCATTCGTGTTTTATGATATGTTTGGTATGAAAAACTATTTAATGAAATTTGAATATGTTGGAAATTTAAATATAGGTTTGGAATAATATTTTAGAAATAGGTTTTGATTTTCATAATTTTCTAATTTAATATGGATTTTATATTAATTTTTGAATGAAGGGGATTGTTTATTGGGCTAATAATTATTTTCGGCTAAAGTAGTAATTGTTTGGGTTTGAAATTTTAATATGTTAAGTAATATATTAAAATTAATTTTCTAGGATTTTTTCAGATTTTTTCTAGGTCATTTAATGAATATATAAAAGTATTTAAGGTATGTGACTCAACTGTTTTATATATTTAATAAAGAAGAAGGTGCATTTTGTAAAACAAAATGATTATTTGATTTTAGTAATAGTGGCAGCATATTTATGAAAAGTATTTATTAACCAATGAAAATCTAAAAAATAAAGGCAGGTTGGTAGAAAAGTTTGTTTAAAAACAAAAATCGCACATTTCTGTGTTTCAGTCTATACGGTAGGATACCTTCCGCCCCAGATCATCATAGTCGAAGGGATAGCTTCCGACAAGGTCCAATGCATAAGGTATCAAATATTTGGTACATAATGAATTGAATAAAGCCAAAAGGTTAAAGGTCGAAGGGTTGACGGCCTAAAAGGTTGGAATATATTTGTTTTATAAATGAAAAGCTTTCGCCTACTTTACTTTCGAATTTGAGCTTTCGGCTTGGTTACTTTCGACTAGGTCAAATTATTTAAAAGAAAGGTATTAAACCTTCCGACATAGTCGATAGGTTATTGTTGCTTCCACTATTACCTTATTTTGAAACCTTCCGACGTAGCCAAAGGGTTCCTACCGCTTTTATAGATGTTTTGTTTTGAACCTTTCGACTTAGTAGAAAGGTTTGCTTGTTTTTAAAACTAGCTGTTTCTTCAATGCTTTCGAAAGGAAGCATGCGACTTAGGCGATTTACCCTTGTTTCATAAAGTATAACCCATCTTTCGAAAGGTTGTTTCCAATGAAGTCGAAAGGTTGTAAAAGAAAGATTCCATATATTTTAAATTGAACCCATTATGCCTTCGAAGGGTTAATGTTTTAAAAGGTGTAGTGACTTAGAAGGGTTTGTTTATTGAACAGTTTCAAAAAGGTTTAGTTGAATTACTTTGAAAGGTTTAAATGAAAGGTTTTCCAAAGTTTTCTGAGGCAATCCTTTAAAGTAACTTAAGAAGGATATCCAAAGCTTTATTGGTTTCGAAAGGTTTGATCTTTGTTTTAAAAAGAAATAATCTCAAAGGTTTAGAAAGAGGTTCTTCCAAATGATTAAATGCTTTCGTCAACTAAATTTGGAGTAAAGGATATATATCTAACATATAATATGATTTGAGTAAAGTATAAAGATTATATTCTTTTCCTTATTTAAATTTGGTTTAAAGGTTTAAATCGTTTTGAAAGTATTTTCAAGGAAAATTATGGAAGTGGATCCTTAAGTATAAATGAATTGGATATTAGAAAACTAGATGGGACTAGTATGGGATCGCTCCTTATACATTAGCTAGTACCCTAAGCTAATTGCTGTCCAAAATTCCAGTGTGTAGGGCTTTTTCATGGGTAGACTAAATTTATATTTACATATAGAAGGAATATATGTTTGTATACAGATAGGTTATTGGTGAGTCTGAAAAACCATTAGGATCGGGAAGACTAGGAGATGATTTAGTTTGGGACAGACCGTCCAGAATAAAGTATTTAACAGATAGTTAAAGTAGGAAAGTTCTAATAGATAGTTAAGGATAAATAATCAAGAATATGAATCACTAACAGATGTTAGGTTAATTTTGATTATACTGTCTGGTAGGCCCGAGTCACCCAAAGGTTAAAAGTTATCCAAACAAAATTTATATGTTTGAAAAATAATTCATTGTTACTTGACACTTATGTTTGTTTACATAATGTTTACTTTATAGTATCTAACCATTGTGAATGTAGGAGCATAGTATATGGTTTTATGAAATGTTTTGCAGAGATATGTTTTAAAACATGTTAGTGAGGGGAAACCAGTTCCGCTAAGCAGCGTGGTCTGACTTAACATAATTAAACTAGGATGTACAGTATTATTCACACCAGGCTTTATGTTTGACTCGAAGTTTATGTTTTCCCCTTAAACTCTCGGGTGCTCAAAATTGATTTGACTAGGCTGAGGGATTAAGGTTCTTTTAGGTTTAGTTGGTTGTTTAATGAATAAGCTATCGGAGGAATGCAAGAGGCAACAGATAGCTACTTAGGATTTGCTGCTTTTACTATGATATGATGGATTTCCGCCGTGTTATTATGTATTAGTTCGAATATGACCATATGACTCTAATCAACGGAGGGGTTACCTTCATATACCGCTCTCAACGTAATTTGTAATACTTATACTTAGTTTGTGCTTGGGAAAACGATTTGGGTTATGTGACGTGAATGTGGAACAATTTTGACTTGGAAATGTAATGAATTAATTTGTGGTTTTTTAAATTTGTGTGTGTTTCATATTCAACTGCTTCTGATATTATTGATACCATTAACATAGCCGTAGTCGCCGAATGCTAATACTATAGATGACTGCAGTACTGTAGCACTTAGTTTTAGGTCTCTAGATAAGAGATGTTACAAATAGGCGCTTCCATCTTGCATCCCAAGCAAAAGTCTGATTCTTTTTATCAAATGAGTCAATGGTGCTGCTACCTTAGAAAATCCTAGATAAATCATCTATAATATCCATCTAATCCCAAGAGATTCGTCACATCTATAGCATTTTTAGGTATATACCAATCTTCGACTACTGCAAGTTTTGTAGGATCTATGTTATTGTCCTACTCTTTCAGTCGATGCTTTCTTCCTTTAGAAGTGACACTTTAAAAACTTCTCCTCGGTGCTTCCTCAGAACCTCAAGCACAATCCTCAAAATGTGTCATGTGGTCCTCTTTCATCTGTGAGAAGAAAAATAATATAATTAATAAACATAAGCATGAATTTATTTAGCTGATCACTTAAAACGTGGTTCATGAGAAAAACAAATTATGTTAATGCATTGGCTGGCCAAAATGACATAACCTACCAGTCACAAAATCTAAATGGCACACGAAACACTATATATGATACCCTCTCATCCGCCACTCTTAATTAGTGAAGTTCAGTTGCAAGATCCAACCAAGAAAACATCCAGCACTATGGGGCTTATCGAATTAGTTACCAATATGTGAGAGCGGATACTCGCTCTTCTTTATCACTTTATTCAGCATATGGTAAACAACACATAGTTTAAGGGAACCATCCGCCTTTATTGCAAATACTATGAGCGATCCCTATTCGGAAATACTCCTACGAATGGACCCTTTTTCTTCATTGTATAATCACTTGCACCTCGATCTTTCTTTGCTCCTTAGGCGCCATCCTCCTCAAAGGCATAACTACTAATCTTGCATCTTTAACCAAATTAATATTAAACTCTATCTCTCTATGTGGTGAAAGTCCAATCACCTCCTCAAAAATGTGCGGATGCTCCTCGATAATAGACAACGTATATAAAATGCTAACCATCACCTCGTAATCTAGTAGGTAGCCTAACACAACCTTCCATCCATGTTTATCCTTAGCGTTACCAACAACCTCTCATAATCCACCACTATTCTGTATCTTTGAAGGCGGTCCATCGCCAATGTAATATCGAGTCCAATAAAACCTAAAACAAAACAATCACATACAAAAGAACATCCATGACTCGAAAAGACCAAACCACAACAGACCATACATAAGCAAATAGAGCCTCCAATATATCACAATCAATGGTCGGTCAACAATCTTGGATTTTCCTAATCTACCTTCCAAATCACTAGATATAGAGGAATGTAATGCCTTGGTATAAAAAAACCTTATATGCTAACATCATAAACCAAAAGCATACTTTGAATATCGATGCCCTTCCCCTTCTCTTTAGTTGATGCAGACTCAACAAAGCTGGAACACAAATAAGAGCATTTGCTTTCACTACCTGCTTCTGCTTCAGTGGCTCTAGAAAGTCCTTCTAAATATGTCCAAGTTTATTGCAGTTAAAGCAATTCTTACTCTCATTTTTGTTGTCTTTAAAAAAGTGGCCATTCTCTCCACAGTTGTAACAGGCTGATCCATTTTTGCTCTTTTTCTAGCCCTCTTTATTCTGAAACCGTTTCTTCTTATTATTGTTATTCCACCTCCTTTGGCCTTTAGACCGATTGTCGTTTTGGCTCTTTATTTAGAAAAATAGCCTTTGGCATTAGATAAAGGCTCTCAAGTCTTAAAGCCTTCTTGCCTATCTTCTCAAAGGTCATGTTGAATAGCCTATTTCCTAGATGATCATTCAAGCCGATGATGAAATTTTCATTCTTCTTTAATGCATTGTTGATGAAAGACATCCCGTACTTCGATAAAACATCGAACTTAGCTAAGTACTCGAAGGCACGCAACCCTCCCTACTTTAGATTTGCAAATTTATGGAATAGAAACAACCTTAAGCTACCGGTATAAACTTCTCCTCAAATCTTGATTTGAACTAGTCATAAAGTGAACTAATCCTTAGGACTCGTAGCACGATGAGCATTCCACCAATTCCTTCCTCTTGCGTGGAGTTTTTTGAGGGCCAACCTTCTCTTTATAACATTATCTAACTCCAAGTATCAAAGATTCTTTCGTAGGTGTCTATCCAATCATGCATTTCCATAATAGACTCCATTCCATGGAATAGTTTGCCACCAAGGCTGGGAAAGTCCTTATTAAGCTTAGTAAAATTGGCTCTTCGCACTTGCACTGGAGCATCACCACCAATTTCAACATTAGTAGCACCCACTTTGGTATTTTGCAACATGTTCCTCGTCATGGTGTTTAACATCATTTGCAAATTAGGATTAGCATCTCCCGAGCCATCTCCTTCCTCTACTCCAAAAATGGAGTTTCTCGTAACATTCTAGTATGATGACTCATCCTTCAATCTGTAATAAGGATAATCATTCTCTCCATAAGAAATTCTGTATAAGTAGTATTCGTTTGTGCAATGCGATATGGTATAAGTTGCATATAATATATATATATATATATATATATATATATATATATATATATATACACACACACTACTACATAGTTTTGAAATAAAAATATAACAAGTGTGCTCTCTCATATATGTTTTATCCACTCTAAGATGATAGCTCCTCCTTATCTCCAGTGGATCTCGTTACCAAATTAGTTTATCTAGACAACCTGACTCTAATACTAAATGTGATGAATTTCCTACACCTTCAGCACCCGATATAACTTGTAAAGTGCACTGATATAGTAACGGGCCAATGTAAGATGATTGTCTTGTGGTAAAGTACTAATGTCTTAAAATCAAAACCTATCATATATCTTATAGCACATTGAATAAAACATGATACAACACATAGATATAAAACAGGTGAGATAGTAAATATAAGTAGATGAATCAAAACTATATCAATACAACATAAAGGGTAGAGTTATGCATCAAATAATAACTTAAAGAAAACTATCCCTAAGTAAAAGCATTGATATAGCTCCATAGTGCTGCACAACAGAATAATAGGCAGTAATCAGCCCAAATATAGTATATAAAAGATAGCCTCTTGCTCGTTGCCTATACAACTTCACGTGCTCACCAGACCTGATATCTCTAGTCTCCTCATTTAACAGTACCTGGAACGATAAGAAGAAAAGCATAAAATTCTTAGTTAGAAAATAGTATGGTCTGAGCAGTATAAATCATAAAATATTGTAAAAGCCAATATAGCAGGACATACTGTACAGAAATCATACTTGACCTATTCCTGCATCCAAAGAGTTAGTACATAGTATCAAATATATGATACTCTGTATCATAATCATCATATGTATACTATACACCAGAGTACAATGGGGTATTTAGATTTCCACATCAATGATGCCTACGTAATGTGGTATCACCAGCAAATATAGTATCCATCATCCATTCTTGCATCACTCGCTAAGTGCATTGGGTATACGATAACTCGTATGATCGCATTCTAGGTCAGAGACTACTTAATGCCTTGGTCCCTTAGTACTTGAATCAATGCCATTCAGTAGGTCGTGAACTAAATTGTAGGTCCTAGTAGTCCAGGGTAAGAAAGATCTCCCATTTGAAGAATCCAGGGCACCTCCTAACCAAGGCAAGCATCCTCACATATCCATACTTTATGAGTACACATCAAAACCTCCATGTATCAGTGATCCCTTTGCATTTGTCATATCCATAATTGTATGTCCTAACTCCACTTCTCAAGTCTACGTCCTAGAACTTACCTATATGGATATTTTTATAACTCCCATCATTGAGTCATTAAGTCCAAAATAGCTCTAGAGTTCCATCATTAGTCATGGAGTATTATCTTGTTGTCCCGGAGCATCCACAAAAATTTTCTAGGCCGAGCCCAAAGTAATCTCAGCCTACTTCCATACACCATCGATCTTCCATCCATTATATCGTAATATTTAACCATTGGATCGCTACCAAATTTCACCATACACACTACACATCATCATCTAGTATCCTTGGAAGTTTAAAGAATACCTAAGAAGTCAAATTAATGGCCAAGATCGAACGTCGAGGAAGGATCGGTGCCAACCCTTCATGCCCATGCCTTAGTCAATTTTTACATGCATCCCAAAGCCTTCGTTCACTTAGCTTGAATTGTAGCTCCCTCGACTCGAAGTCACCTTCCCTCTTCAATTTACATCACCCCAAGCTCACTATGCATGAAAAAACAAGACTACACTAGGGTCGGATTGACCTTTTCATGGTTCGGTTCCAATCCTTTTTGAGTCACGACTTAGCTGCTTTTGGCTAAGTCTTCACACTCGCCAACATTTGGCATGCCTTTCCAAGCAAACACAATGTGTAACATCCCCTATCTGGAGGCCCAAAGCTAAGCGCTATAGATGCTGCAGTCGCCTATAGTATTAACTTCCTGTAACCAAATACGGTAAAGTTAATGGTATCCATAATATCATAAGCGCATGAATATGAAATAAAATCACATATTTCAAAAACGACTTTTCTAATTATATTTCATAAAACATGTTTCATATTCCATTACATAATCCCAATCGTTTCCTAGGTTTAGATTAAATATAATTGTTACAAAATACACCAAGTGCGACATACGAAGATGCCCCCTTGGTTGACCAAAGTACTATATATTCATAACTGACTTAATACAACACAGCAGAATAAAACAAAATAAAATAGCAACTCCTAAATAGCTATCCGTCAGCCACCTACTCATCTCCAGAAGCTTTATTCGCCAATCTACTAAGAACTTATAAACCTCCACCTTCAGCCTACTCAAATCAATTTTGAGCATCCGAGAGTTTAAGGGGGAAAACATAAACTTCGGATCAGGCATAAAGCTTGGTGTGAATAATATTATACATCTCAGTTATTTGATATTAAGTGAGACCACACCGCTTAGCGGAACGGGTTTCCCCTCACTAATATCCTTTTAAAACATATCCTTAGCAAATCATAATCCTGTAACCAAAACTGGTTAAAAACTGTAAAGCAATAGCATGTAAACTTACATGTCAGGTAATAAATGAACTATCTATCCGAACATTATAGACTGAATCAAGCCTACCAGACAATATAAACAAATAATCTAACAACTGTTAGACACTTCGCTCTTGGACGGTCTGTCCCTAACTTATCTTCTCCCAGTGTCACCTGATCCTGATGGTTTTGTGGACTCACCAATAACCTATATCTGTACAAATATATTCCCTTCTATGTGTTACATCATTTTAGTCTTACCTGTGACAAAGCCCTACGCACTGTAATTTTGGACTAAATTAGCCGGGGCTAATAGTTAATGTATAAGGTGCGACCCTATACTAGTCCTATCTGGTATACAAATATCTGAGTCATTTTACTTATAGTACTCTTCCCTTAAATTTTCCTTGAAAAACTTTTTCTTCTCAAATTGTTTTAAATCCTTTAAATCACACTTAAACAAGGAATATATATATATATTTTATGCTTTACTCAAAATCACTTTGCCATGTTATATATGCTTTACAAAAATCTTTGTTGATGAAAACATTTAAACCTTTGAAAGTGCCTCTTTCGAATACATTGAAAGTACCACTTACCAAACCAAGTAAGCCTCTTTCTTTCACCTAGGCCGAAAAGCCAAAACATTACTTTCGAAACCATTCATATAAACCTTTTCGAAACCATTGAAAAGCCTATCCTTCGAAAGCTTTAAAAACCTTAGACATCCTATGTTTAAAACATTTAACATTTCCTTTCGAAAATATTGGAAACCTTTCCTTCGAAACCTTTCGAAACCATCCTTTTAAACCTTTCAAAACCATTGGGAAACCACCCATTCGAAACCATTCTTTAAAACCTTTCGAAATCATTAAAACATCTAATCTTTCAAAAACATTTGGGTTCAAGTAAAACATATGGAACAGCCTTTCCTAACCATAAAAAAACCATCTTCTTCGAAACCATTTGAGTTTTACCTTTAATAGAGCAAAAGGGTCCTTATAACATTTAAGTTGAAATCATTTCCTGAGTAAAGAAGTATTGGTGTCGAAACCAACCTTCTGAAAACATTAGAGAAAAGGCTAAATTTTAAAAGAAAAGTATTCCCTTCGAAACCATTGTTTTGAAAGATAAGAAAGCGGCAGGTAGGGTTTTCGACCCCTTCAAAAGTATTTACTTAAAATAAAAGGCATAACCCATTCAAATACTTTCCTTTAAAACATTTGGCTCAGCCAAAAGCCAACCAATCGAAAGTGCATCCTTCGAAAGCAAAGCAGGTGCGTTTTTAATTAAAAACATAATATCATGCTTCAACCGCAACGAAACATTTGGTCTCAACCCAGTACCTTTTTCCTTAGTCCAATTCACTATTGTGACCCCACCTCTATGCTCACACTAGCCGAGAACACTACGAGATAATGTCGTCGACTAGCATGAAGAATAAGGCTATTGAGGAGCGGCCCTTTGTGTAATTGCTTTGTGCGAGTACCGATATGTCAGATAGTATTATAAAGAGGAAATCTGACACATCAATTAAAAACTCAAAACTACTACACAGCGGCTATGTGGTCTACGGAAATAAATATAAAATAAGCATAACATAAATCATTCATAGATATTCATATCATTAAGGCGGAAACAGATATGAATATATCATATAGAAGTGTACATCAAAGTAGTGGTCATAGAAGATCCACTACAACACAAAAGAATAGGTGCAAGTGCTAGACAAAAGAATATATATACATCAAGGAGTCTCTATCTCGAAGGTATAATAAAAAAACTACTAAGCTAAAGTAGTTAGCCAAAAGTCAGATGACGGACCCTGATAGAAGTCAAGCAGAAGCACCTGAAATACCTCGGTCTGACCTGAGTATTATTTAAGAAGAAAATAATAAACGGATCATTCTAGCTATAAATATCATATAAAATGAGATAGGATAAGAGATATGACAAAAACATATGATAACAATAATGTCATATTATGACAAGTATATATTATATAACAACAACAATCATACAATATCTCAAATTTTCTCAAACACCAAAAAGAATGTCATATTCTTTATTTTATTCATCAAACCACAAATACTAATAGAGCTTATCAATATAAATCACAAAAATTAGTGAAACACAAATTCTAGAAATCATCAATTAGAAATACAGAAATCACAAAGGGGGAGGCCTATCAAAATGGGAGCATGAAAACTCACCAACGCATGCATCACAAATGAACGCTATCCCATGGTCGCTAACCATAGAACCGGTGCAACGACGTAGTACAACGGTATGCCCGATGAATCTGATAAGCCGGAACAACGACATAGTACACAGTACGCCCGATAAACCTATCTCCATAAAAGAACATGGGTCGCTAGCCCATAAAATATGAGACGAAGCTCAATAAAACGAGGTACATTCCCCCATGTGGACAAGAGACATCACATATCACTAGTATAAACCATAAAATGATCATCATTTATCAATAAGAAGTGTGAATTACACTAACCTAGTAAATAAATGAGTTTAGCTTCATGTCCCATAACCACTAGATTTACTTAAATATTTACGAACAGATTATAGATTTCCACTCGAAAATTGTCATAAGATTTCAATCGAACAAGTCCAAGAATTAACCGACAAAGAAAACACAAGCGTTTCATACCACTTGTTTTGCTAAGTCGTTTAATTAGATTTCTCATACAAATGAGGTAAAGGTTTGTGCATACTAATGATTAAAAAATGGTTTTAAAGATGAGTTTTGTATTAAAAATAAAGTTGAAATTATTTTTGTGAAAGAGTTTGAATATTTACTACTAGTACAGAATTGTATTTTAAAGCGACAAATCATAGAAATGATTGTACAAAACAGTCAATCACAAAAATTTCACATTCGATGACATGAATCAAAACCATAGAAAGCTATATCAAATCCATCAAATGGATACTCCAAAAATCCAGAAAAGAAGTCATCAAAGTCGATAAAAGTGATAACAACTAATCAGATCAACCAAAAATCGAAAAATGGAAATCCATGTAGAAATAGGCAATTTCCTTGAATTTAACATTGTCAAACGTTTGATGGTTTCCCCCAAACATCTGAGCTGAAGGTCTAAAATTTTCTTCCAGATCGCCCAGACCTTTGGGAAGTAAGCTCGGACGTCTTAGCTATACATCTGGAAATTTTATTCTGATGGCCCAAACGTCTGAGTGTTATACTAGACATCTGAGCTGAAGCTCAGGAAAAAAATCAGCTTAGGCCATTGATGGCAAAATTGGTTCGCAAGCTACGAGCAATGAAGGCTAACGATTTATGCCAAATGACAACCCAGCCCTAAAGACTCTTCATTACACTCCAAAAAACATGTCCAAACATCCTTAGTAGGATTTTCATGGATTTTTACTTCAAAATACCAAAAATTAGAAAATTCACCAAGCCAATTCAATTCAAAAGAAAATGGATATAAAATAGAACTTAGGAATTCATACCTGACAACTATCAAAGGTATAAACATAGATGTGAGTTCAATGACTCATTTTAAACCAAAACAATAAGTGAGAAGCTTTAAAACAAAGGAAAGATCGACCACTCTTCGACTTCAACTCAAGAAGCTCCAATCTAAGCTCATAAGCAATATTTTCTAAGTTAGGGTTTAAGAATTTCTGAAAATTGAAGAGAGATTGAGATGGAGAAGGTGAAGAGAATGCTTAGCTAAGCTTCTCTTTGATTTCTAGAACTTGAATTTGAATTTCCTAGTAAACTAGAGCCTAGGAATTATGATTTCTTTGCTCTTCCTCCATTTTCTTTTAGCTCGAGAGTGCTAGGAAATGAAAATGAATGAAGAGGAGAGGGATGGAGTGGAATGTGTAGGGTAAGGGGTTTGGGTGCCTTGTTAGGTTATTAGGCAGAAACCCAAACCCAAGGCCCCAAATACAAATATCAAAATTCTAGTCAACTCCAAACATAGGGATGTTTATACTCAAGAAGGTCGCAAATGTCGTTTTGAACTCAATAGAAGGGGTCTCGAGTCCTAATTCGACTGTTTATAAAAAGTAGCATTTCGTACTTTAATCCGACTAACGATGCCATATTTAAATAAAACATTTAAATATATAATCGTAATATATGCGGGTTGTTATAGACTCCCCTCGTTAAAGAAATTGCATCCTCACAATACTTAAAAAGAAAATAAAAAGTAACAACCATAAAAGCATATCAACACAAAAGAAAATTTTAAAGTGAGAAGTTCACCTTAAGGAGCACGAGAGAGTAAGTCCGGATGCGTTCGCTCGACGAATTCTCTGGATTTCCAAAAGCAATCCTTAGGATTTAAGGACTATCGAACTTTCACAGGCGGAACATCTTTATTTCGAAGGCGTTTAACCTCTATAGCAATGATACGAATAGGATGTTGCTCATAAGTAAAATTAGGTGAAACTTCAATTTCTTCAATAACACCGAGCTCAAGAATAGAGTCGAAATCCCTAAGGCATTTTCGTAGTTAAGAGACGTGGAAAACGTCATGAATAGCAGAAAATTGAACCGGTAATAAAAGGCGACAAGCCACGAAACCAATGCTTCTGTGATGGAAAATTGACCAATATATCGAGGTGCTAATTTTCTCGATCGACTAAAACGCACAACACCCTTCATAGGTGAAACACGAATAAATACCAAATCTCCCATAGAAAATTCCAAATTCCTTCTTCGATTATTGGCATAGATTTTTTTTTTCTACTTTGAGCTTATTTCATCCTATGACGAAAAGGTCAATCTTTTCTATGGAATCAAGAATAAAATCTGGACCTAAAACCGCTTCTCACCTACTTCAAACCAACAAGTAAGGAGATCGACATGGCCTTTCGTAGAGTGTCTCGAAAGGTGCCATGCCAATACTAGATTGGAAGCTATTATTATAAGAAAACTCAACAAGGGAAATATGATCTTCCCATCTTCCATCAAAATCAAGAACACATGCACGACGAAGATCTTCAAGAGTTTGATTCACATGCTTGGTTTGTCCATCGGACTGAGGATGATAAGCGGTGCTAAAATTAAGCTTCGTCCCCAAAGCTCTTTGAAGACTCTTACATAATCCACTAGTAAATAATGGATCACAATCACTAACAATAGAAGTAGGAACTACATGAAATTTAACAATTTCTTTAACATAGAGTTCGGCCAAAGAGGTATGGTCCGGTTGGACCGAACTGGAAGAAAATTGGCGGATTTGTAAGTCTATCTACTATCAACCATAAACTATCATGACCCGAACGAGAAGGGGGAAGACCATTAATAAAGTCCATGGAAATTCGATCTCACTTCCAAACGGAAATGTATAAAGGTTGCAATAACCCACCTGGCCTTTAATGCTCGGCCTTTACGAGTTGGCAAGTCATGCAACACTTAGTAAAGTTAGCAATATCAAATTTCATCCCATCCTAATAATAAAGTCGCTTCATATCCGCGAACATTTTACTACTATCGAGATGAATGGAAAATTTAGGACGATGAGAATCTTCTAAAATGTCCTTACGAAGATCACTAATATTTGGCACAATTATCAAATTTTCGAATACCTCCACGAGCATCAATATCAAGTCTTTCAAACCATCAACCTTATTTTTATCCTTACAACTTTGGCTAAGAAGATCTAATTTGGGATCTTGCTTTTGAGCTTCAAGGATGTGGACTAAAAGAGATGGATGAGCCTCAAGGCTACATAAAACAAGAGATGAACATGATCTCACAAAAGGATAAATCTCAAGATCATTTCATTCAGATATCATCATGGAAATAACTGCTTGTTGCTTACGACTAAGAGCATCAGCAACACGATTTCCCTTTTTGTGAGTATAAAGATTATCAAGATCATAATATGTAAGGAACTCGAGCCAACGTTGACACAAATTAAGTTCCTTTTGAGAAAATAAATACTTCATAGATTTATAATCGGCGTAGAGAACAAATTTCTCTCCCAAAAATAATGACGCCAAATGCTAAGGGCAAAAACAATGGCCGCGAGCTCTAAATCATGAGTGGCATATCAAGTCTCGGTAGGCTTTAATTGTCCAGAAGAATAAGCGACAATACGTACCCTTTTCATGAGAACGGCTCCCAAAGCAACACGACTAGCATCAGTATAAAAAATAAAGTCTTAGTTCCCTTCGGGAATCACAAGAATAGGAGCAACGGAAAGGAATTCTTTTAATTTCTGAAAAGAAGCTTCACATTTGTCTGACCAAATGTACTTAACTCCCATCTTTGTCAAACTAGTAAGAAGTACGAAAATTTTAGAAAATTCTTTTATGAACCAACGGTAATAGCTCGCCGATCCAAGAAAGCTTTCCATCACACTATCCGGTTTCTTCTAATTTTGAATCACTTCAATATTTGAAGGATCCACGAAAATTTCGGATTCAAAAATAATATGTCCTATATATTTCATACGATGTTGCCAAAAGTGGCACGTACAAAATTTTACTTTCAATTGATTGCTCCTAAGAGTTTCCTAACAATCCGAAGATGTTTTTCATGCTCTTCCTTGGTTTTAGAATAAACAAGAATATCATCTATAAAGATGAGAACAAATCCATTGAGGAAGTTTTTGAAAACTCGATGCATAAGTTCAAAGAAATAAGCTGGAGCATTCGTTAAACCAAATGGCATAACAAGCCATTCATAAGATCCATAATGAGTACGGAACGATGTCGAAGGAATGTTATCCTCTGCAATACGAAGCTGATGAAAACTGGTTGCTAAATCTAACTGTGAAAAGACTCTGTCACCGCTAAGTTGATCGATCATCAATCCGAGGCAAAGGATATTTATTATTTATGTAAGATCATTAAGCTTGCGATAGTCAACGCAAAACCTAAGTGTACCATCAGATTTCTTTACAAAAATAGCTGAAGCTCTCCAAGGAGAGGAACTAGAACGAATAAATTGTTTTGCTTCCAATTCGGATAATTGTTTACGCATCTCCTTGTTTTCCTTATTGGACATAGAATAAGGAGGACGAGTTATATGTAGAGCTCCAGGGATTAGATTAATTCTGAACTCGATTGCTTGCTTAGGTGGTAATCCTAAAACGGGCTTAAATATGTCAGAAAATTCACGAACAACGTGAATGAGGGAAATGACATCTTCCTCATCATCATTATCGTCATCATATGGATTTATAGAATACAAGGATGCTACCGAATTAGAATTTGAATCTTTAAGAATAATAGAAATCTGCTTAATAGATTGTGGATGTCGAAGATAGATAGTCCTCTTGGGACATAGGATGTGGGTTTCGTAACGATTAAGCTAATTCATTCCTAAAATCATTCCAAAACCTAAGCAACACATAACATGCAAATTGGCTCGGAAAGCATAATCACATAAAATAATCTCGACATCTTTACGAAATAAATAGAGTGTTTAGATCCACCAACAGGATTTGCAATTCTCAATGAATTCATCAAGCCCATAGCATTTAAAGACAAAGTATCAACAAGTTCCTTTGATATAAAAGAGTGAGATGCACCCATATCAAAATGAACTCGAATAGGATGATCACAAAACATAATAATGCCATCAAGGATAGACTGAGAAATACCTTGACCAAGAGAAGTGTTACTAGGGACTTGCACAGCATTTAGCCTTCCCTATTTCTTGCTTTGAAGTTTGGGACATGAAGACATAAGATGACCCGAACTTTGCAATAACGATAAAAAAAGGGTTTCAGACGCCCATTAACATAATGGTCCTTAGAACTACAATTGTAGCATTGTACATGACTAGGGATAGGAGTCTTTGCTACCGAAGTTGCTTGCTTCCCTTTCTTATTGGGATTAGGCTTAACTTAATAGGCCCTTCTTGTTGTTGTTGAAGTTCTGTTTGGCACCTACAACTTCAACATCACTTTCTTTATCGGCCTCTTCAAGTCGAAGAACGATATCAAAAAGCTGATCGAAAGAAACTTCCAGTTTCAGAAGTAAAGGCTTTTTGAGATTCTTATTCAACTCATCGATAAGACTCTGATTTTTCTTCAATGGGGTATTAATATAGTCGAACCCATATTTAGAGAGAGATTCAAAAGATGCGACATAGTCTATCACAGAAGATTCACCTTGAACAAGGTCAATAAAGCACGGGCTAAAGTTACTTTTTCAGCTTTCGGAACAAACTTCAACTCAAACCTTCCTCGGAATTGCTCAATGTAAGATCCGCTTCGATAATTTTAGAAACCAAAAGCACATACCAATCTAATGCTCTTTCCTGGAGCATACTAGAAGCCACATGGACACGAGGTAGATCAACAAGTTCATGCGAGAAAAGATGCAGTCGCATAATCTAAGCCAAGCTTGAACTTCTATAACACTTTCGGAACCCTTGAATAGCCTTCCACCCAAATTGTTAAAGTCACTACACAAGCATGCAAACCCGGATTTAGGATGAGCAGGCTCTGGAATGGGTCCGGCAGCTTGACCATTCTTTACAAGATCTAAAAGCTGTTTGGCAGACATGAATACACCATCCTGAGGAGTAGCACTGGAATGACTAGCGATGGGATGGCCAGGTCTGATGTGACGACCCGAAAATCCTTACCCTTTGAATCGATAATAATCCACACATGTACGATCCAAAAAGAAAAGACTCACGGAAAGTCAGGAGGAAGAAAAGAAGAGAGAAGAAGAGAAGAGAAGAAAGAGAGAAGATAGAACCAAACAGAACAATGTAGAATCTCACATCGTAGCGGAAAACATATAATATCATATCAATGAACTTTACAAAACAGAAACTGTATATATTATTCATCAATCAGAGTTCAACAATCAATCAACAGTTATCGGCCTGAACAGTTATAATAACCTATCCTCACAAATGCTGATAGTATACAACAACAAACAAAGCAACAATGCAGCGGATAATCAAGCAAATACGAATGTACGAAAATGAAGATATCTAGCTCTCTTGCTGAAGCTTGAAAAGCATCAAATCTGAACCTATAAATATACTCGGTCTGACCCGAGCATTGAAAGGGAAGAACACCCGGATCAGTCTGGTGAACCAGTGTGAGAAACACGCTCAACTGAATTTATTAAATTACTAAACTTTTCCTTAGTTTTCAAAACAAGAGTATATCGTAAGACAAGTCCACACATAAATACAGACAAGTTTTTACCTTACGATAATTAAAACATATCGTACCAAATCTCATGTTATATTATAGTAGTGTCTACTATATACAAATAATATTAATCATAACCGAAATTGTTACATTGATTGAATTCCAGTATATAGCCCAATTGGGTAATACAATCAAAATGGCAAGCACGTAGTGGAGTTTGGATTTCCATACAAATGACCAGGTGAAGGGTCTACCTTCCGAAGGGGTACACCTTTAGATGGATGTCCCGAGTCACAAAATATCTGCCCTCTACCAACACAAGACTAGCCCACCTCTATAACTAGATGGTACCGAATATGTCATCCTCCGGTCATTACCGACCTTTACCGAGGGCCCTCTAGCATACAAACCACAATAATCAGATACATGACATCATAGCGTACAAAGATATATCTAGAAGAGGGTGTTAAGCTAAGAGAAGTTGCCTTCCACAAAAGTACAACCCTTAAGCTCATACGTCTCAAAGAGGGTGTTAAGCTAAGAGAAGTTGCCTTCTCCGTCACCATTGATGTATGTTTGTAAAAGCCAATGTACGTAATCTATAGAAATGCAATGTCAGACAAACATCCAGACAAGTTGTCCAGGAACAGGACAAACTGAAGGTACTTTCCTACCACATCCTATCGGGAAATCCCTAGGATTAGTAGCGAATAGTCCTTGCATTGGATATTTCAAAATGAAGAGACCACTGCTACTGGATGTATATTGGGATTTTAACCCCAAACAATCAACAAGCAGTCCCCCACTACGAAAATCCAAAATATCAATATCATCACAAGCAACCTGCATAATCGTTGTATATACGTCGGTCCGAAGTGGTTTACAGATGAATCTGATCCCGGTCTCTTCGCACCAACAACGCAAAAGCATTTCTCAACCTTACACAGAAACTAAGTCTCATAGACTTATCACGTCTCCACCTTCAACTTGCTATCCTTCGGACCAAGAAGGAAGCTCGATAGATTAGAGCAATACTCCACACTACACGAATCATCATCCTCAACACAAATGATAATCAAGCCTACACAGAAGGCTACGTACTAAGTGTACGACTAAATAGTTACCACATCAAGTCGAGGAACTAAATTTTTTGGCCAGGTTTGATAGTCGGTTATTTAACTATCAAAACAAACAAACAAATATTCAGCACCATATACAATTACTAGGCCCTTTTAATTAATTCACTTGCCAAATATTCACTTCAAATTATCTTTAAAAGATATAATCTTCAAAATCATTTCAACTTCTATATTGGAAAACATTCCTAAATACTTATTTAATAATACGTAATTCACAAATCAATAATTTTCAACACTTAGAAAATATTGTATATACTTAAATCACGATTAAGTATAGATTTTATTCTTTAAGGAAAACGTTGTTTTAAACACATTTATTTGGGTCAAAACGAATGTTGCTTAAAACATCGTTACGACAACCCAAAATTACTAGTATAGGGATTCGTAAATAAGATAGATATATAAACCCCAATACTATACAAAAACATTTCCTTTCGAAAATCATTTACTATAGTAACAGTGTTATAGTCCATCATTTCCTTACTTCTCGAAAACGTCTATTTCAACAATGAATGTTGAAATCTATGGTTTCGATCCTTAATACAATTTAAAACACCTTCAAATCATTTTATCCATTTAAAAGATCACTTCCTAAAAATATCCATTTTTATTTAATAATATATTCACTGTCCAAAATTGTAAATATAGTTCTCTTATCCAAATTCAACATTTCTACACCTTTGATTAAAGGAATATCCACTATCCAAAATCGTGGATATAGTTCCCAACTAAATTCTTTATTATTACAACATTTAATTTTAAAGGATAATTCGCTGTCCAAAATCTCGAATATATCTCCTTTAATAAACTTCTATATTTAATTTATCAAATTCAATTGATTTCTAGTTTATAAACAATGTTTATAAATTCCATTTATATTCTATAAAAACTTCAACTTATAAAATCCTTTTATTAACCAATTCCATTCATCTCATTCACATGCCAAATCCAATTTATAAGTTAATTACATATAAAGCATTTATTTTACAAAATCTATTCATTTTATAACTTCACAATTTATAAATCTATAAATTTCATTCACTTATGAAATCCATTTATACTTCATTTTGACACTTATAAAAACTCGTTTTATAATTCCAATATTTTAATCTATAAAATATCAATTTTATAAATCTTTTATATAAACCATTTATAATAAATCAAAAATCTCAATTTAAACCATTTTACAAAATAGTTAACTTCACATTCCAAATATCATATTCTGGTTTTATTTCACAAAAACCATAATTTTTATAACATTAAAATTATAACGTTTATTTATTTAAAATAAATCAATTCCTTTAACATTTTAAATTAACAAAACATCGATTTTCAAAATCACTTTAAAAATCCTTTTTAAATTTCGAAATCACCACTTTAACATTTTTAATTTTCCAAAATAGGCCCAATGCTGCGACAGCACCAAATACATCAATCACAACATACAAACATCATATATCATATGATAACAGAATATATCACAATATCTGTAAATAAATCAATACGGCTAAGAAATCCAGTTGGATCACTCCAACCTGTCACTGCAACAAATATACATATTAGAATATATGTACAATGTCCGCTTCAAGGCAGACGCACGTACAAAGGGTCATCCGCTCATACACGGGAACGTATAAGGTCATCGCTCCACTAGGTAGGGATATATATCCAAATACCAATCAATATATCATATATCATCCAATCAATCATCAATCATCATATAATAAATTATTTCTCACTTATATAAAAATATCAGTGAGTCAGAAAGAGTGAGTTGTACTCACATTGATTCCAGCCGTAGTTTCGGTGTTTTATTCCGAACAAAATTAAAAGCACGTTTAATTTTATTCAAAATTCACACAAGCTCCAATTAACTCCAAACTAGCTCCATTGTGTAGTGTTCGTCCATACGGTTCCAACACAATTTGTTTCGTGCGAAACGGACCTTGTATGAAAAAGTTATTGCGTTTCAAACTTTAAACGAATTATAATATAAATCAATTTCATTTCTTTTATATATATTTTTTTATTACCTTAGTTACATATGGCCGTACGTTTTAAAAGATGAAATCCTAGCCGCACGCATATGCTTCTCCTCCCAGGTTTACACACGCATACGAAACCCATCTTCGTTCGATTTTTCTAAAAGTCGCACCCACCTCCATCATTTTGACGATGATCCAAGGTCACCACGTCGACAAGCATCTCGAATCTCACCCACACCAGCCGACCACACCCCCAACGTGCCTCCGTTCATCCCCTACCGGCCGGTGCATTTGAACGGAAATTGTCGTCGATTCACTTGATTACATTCGATCATCACCGTATAGATCGATGGATCTTGTCATCCCCTTCATCTTCGTAGTTGAACGTTTCTTCTAATTGTTAGTGGATTGAGAGGGATTGAGGAATGAAATTCGATGATTTCTGGCCATTAGGATTTTACGTGGCGGCTAACCCTAGTTTCAATTAGGGTTTTGTAAAATGAAGATATTCACGTCCTTTTATAGAAAATTGCAAAACACTGTTCATCTCGAAAATTTTCAAACTCGGAACGAAGCGTGCCGTCTGGGGTCTTTAATGTTTTACTCCTATTCCGAACACAATGGAATACATATCGAGACCCAATTCGATCGTATTTGAAAGACAGGTTTTCGAATCGACTATTTAAATTTAAAATTCACTTAAACGAATTTCTATGCGTTTTAGCTTGCCTCGGACAAACCGTAAATCTGATTGACATGAAATTTGAAATCTTACAAAAATTTAACATAACGGATCCAATGAAACCGGTTTCGTTGAAATCTGAGACTATTTGAAAAATGGCTATTTTACACGTCAATTAAATATTAAAATATTCAATTTCAACAAATTAATTTTTAATTCGATTTTAAAAGTTCTCTAACATCATTCTAATTCAAATGTGATTTAATTCAACTTTATAAATCATTTTCATTCATATTTAATCCAAATTTCAATTATTTACGCAGTTTCAAAGATTAAATTAACAACATAATTATTCAATTAAATCCTTATATTTGAAATATAAGTTATTCATCTTATTAAATTAACTTTTGTATATTTAAAATCAATTAAATATACGAATATCGAATGATAGAAATTCCGGGTTGTTGCATTCTCCCCTACTTAAAAGAATTTCGTCCTCGAAATTACCAAGTAAGAAAAAGTCATAAAATCTATTAACTTTTCAAAACAAGTCATTCAAATTAGATTATCAAATCCATTTAAACATTTTAACTTCTCCAAAATCATTCGTTAAACTATTTATAAAAACTTTACTAAGTTTTCAAATCATACATAGTTATCTTTTCAAAACTAACGAATATTGTTTAACTTTCAACTGAAAATCAAACTTTATTTACCAAAAGTTTCCAATTTTCCCAAAAATTCTAACGCCTTAAATTTTCAAAAAAATTCGCCAGTGCCTCCTTTGCGCGGTTCGATCCCTAAAAAAAACAATATATATACCACAAATATACATCTCATCATCAAGGATGAGGCATCCCGAAGGGAAAAAAGTGTAAAAGTACAATATGTAATCCGAGATATGTACTTTATATATTATTAGCGAGCATATACGGCTAATATAGCGCGAAAGCGGGCTCCAAATGTGAAGCAAATGCAATCCGCACCTACTATACACTCAACAACAAATGAGAAACATGTATATATGAAAGTAATATCAATATACAACACATACCAACACAACTACTACATATGCCAATATAGCAAATGCAATCAAAAACAACAAATCCAATCAACAAACAACTTTCATCCAACAACCATATCTGTCCAATCAATCCATAACCAAATCAACATACATTTACTTTTCTTATTAATATTCATTAAATTGATTTTCAATCAAAATCATATTTGATTCATTAACATTGGATTTCACTAACATTAATTCATTCATATTCAATTAGTTTACATTCACTAATTTACATTCAAGTTAGTTCACTTTCAAGTTCAATCAAATCTGTTCTATTTACTTTCACTTACTAGCAATTTGAATTCGATTACTTTAGTCCAATTTCATTAATTCCATTTCATGTGAATTTCTATTCAATCGACTAACAACAAGTTAACAACCAAAGTATATCCAATATTACCAAATTCATTTAATTTTCTTTACTTTACATTCTATTTGGTTTAACACTCAATTGGTTTCATATTCAATTTAGATTGAATTATAGTATTCATTGTAATCGCATTTTACCACTAAAGTTGAATTTCATTTATATAACTCAAGTTCACATTCATCACTTAACTTTATTAATTTACTTCGATATCAAAATCAACTTCATTCAACATTACTTAATTTATATTTCATTTCATCTTCATTATACAACTGAAGTTGATCTCTAATTTAATTCAAATTTCATTTTATTTAACTTTTATTTAAGTCAAATTTCATCTCACTATTCAAATTCAGATTTTGTTTTACTTAACAAAACTGTTTAACCATTTTAACAATTGGTTTTACTTACATTTTCTCGCTTTATAAGTTATACAACTTATTATTATTTAAACTTTAAAATTCATAGTATACAATCATTTACCAGTTTAATTTCCATTCCAATAATATATCTAATCCAATCAAAATCCAATTCAATTTATTTAACTTTAATTTAGTTAAATTTCAAATCATATAATTCACTTACTAACTCAAATTTCTTTCGACTTTACTGAAGTAAATTCTTGCTTCATATTATAAGTCCAAAACTCGTATCACTTATTTTTATCAATTTTAACTTGGATTTTAAATCAAATTTTTTTATCACAACATAACTTCAATTTCAATTTACTATTGGTAGCAAATCCATCACACAGAGACTCGAAAATGATACTGATGATGTTATAGCCACCACCCTTATTATTTTCCAGCACAATAGTGAATTCAATGCTTTATATTCTTTCAAACAAATCTTTTTTTTATTTACAAATCTATACTTATATAATTTCACTATTTCACTTTACTTACATATGATTCATTCCAACTTCTTTTATCTTATTTTGATTTATAATAATATAACCTCTTTTACTTTTGAAAAATAACTTCAAATATAAACAGGATTCAAATTTTCAACTGCTTAGTTTAAATCCATTTTCATTTACAACTTATATTTATAAATATATTCATATGGTTTCACTTCTTATATATAAGATTATTTCACAATTGTAAATCGTATTAATTATAATTCCATATTTATAATTCATTTGCTTATATAATTTCATTCTTTTACAATAGTTGTCTTCAATTAAGATTATTCAAATATTTTTTTTTAACTCATATATATTTACATTTTCAAAAATTCAAACAATTCAATTATATACACTAATAATTCCTGAAAAATTATTTCCTTTATATACAAAATATAATCGGGGTAAAATTATTTCATTTTCCCAATTTAAAATAATACTATGTCGACTTGCTTCGTTTAAGTGTTTGGAAATCCCTATCGATAACATGGCGTCCCATATACTGACTAGAATTCACAAACAACTCAACGGATAAGCAAACACAATATAAAACATTTTATATTCACTAACAAATATGCGCTCATATATATAATACACTCAAACTAAACCTAAGTTGCTACTGTCCCTATCTATACTGAGTACACTTCAAAGCTTAGGAATATACAAAATCTAAGCTCTGATACCACATGTGACGACCCGAAAATCCGTACCCTTTGACTCGACAATAATCCACACATGTATGATCCAAAAAGAAAAGACTGACGGAAAGTCAGGAGAAAGAAAAGAAGAGAGAAGAAGAGAAGAGAAGAGAAGAAAGAGAGAAGATAGAACCAAACAAAAAAATACAGAATCTCACATCGCAGCAGAAAACATATAATATCATATCAATGATCTTTACAAAACAGAAACTGTATATATTATTCATCAATCAGAATTCAACAATCAATCAATAGTTATCAGCCTCAACAGTTGTAATATTGTGTCCACACAAATGCTGATAATATACAACAACAAACAAAACAAAAATGCAGCAAATAATCAAGCAAATATGGATGTACGAAAATGAAGATCTCCAGCTCTCCTGCTCAAGCTTGAAAAACGTCAAATCTGAACCTATAAATATACTCGGTCTGACCCAAGCATTAAAAGGAAAGAACGCCCGGATCAGTCTGGTAAACCAACGTGAGAAACACACTCAACAGAATTTATTAAATTACCAAACTTTTCCTAAGTTTTCAAAACAAAAGTATCTCGTAAGACAAGTCCACACATAAATAAAGACATGTTTTTACCTTACAATAACTAAAACATATCATATCAAATCTCATGTTATGTTATAGTAGTGTCTACTATATACAAATAATATTAATCATAGCCGAAGTTGTTACATTGATTAAATTCCTGCATATAGCCCAATCGGGTAATACAATCAAAATGGCAAGCACGTAGTGGAGTTTGGATTTCCATACAAATGACCAGGTGAAGGGACTACCTTCCGAAGGGGTACACCTCTAGATGGATGTCCCGACGCACCGAACATCTTCCCTCTACCAACACAAGACCGGTCCACCTCTATAACTAGATGGTACCGAATATGTCATCCTTCGGTCGTTACCGACCTTTACCGAGGGCCCACTAGCATACAAACCTCAATAATCAGATACACGACATCATAGCGTGCAAAGATATATCTAGAAGAGGATGATCATACCCGAATGGGAGCGACCCACTTAGCCTTGCCGCATCTAACCCTGTTTTGGTCATTTCCGGTTGATGAGGCCTGAGGTAACGATTACCTTTCACAATCACATATCACATCACTTTGAATGCCACACGGCCATTTCCGTTGACTACTAATTGCCTTCTACAAAAGTACAACCCTTAAGCTCATACGTCTCAAGAAGGGTGTTAAGCTAAGAGAAGTTGCATTCTCCGCCACCACAGATGTACATTTGTAAAAACCAATGTATGTAATCAATAGAAATGCAATGTCAGACAAACATCCATACAAGTTGCCCAGGAACAGGACAAACCGAAGGTACTTTTCTACCACATCCTATCGGAAAATCCCTAAGATTAGTAGTGAATAGTCCTTGCATTGGATACTTCAAAATGAAGAGACCACTACTACTGGATGTATATTGGGATTTAAACCCCAAACTATCAACAAGTAGTCCCCCACTATGAAAATCCGAAATATCAATATCATCACAAGCAACCTGCACAATCATCGCATATACGTTGGTTCGAAGTGTTTTTCAGATGAATCTGATCCCGGTCTCTTCGCACCAACAACGCAAAAGCATTTCACAACCTCACGCAGAAACTAAGTCTTATAGACTTATCACGTCTTCAACTTTCAACTTGCTATCCTTCGGGCCAAGAAGGAAGCTCGATAGATTAGAGTAATACTCCGCACTATACGAATCATCATCCTCAACACAAACGATAATCAAGCATACACAGAAATCTAAGTACTAAGTGTTCGACTAAATAGTTCCCACATCAAGTCGAGGAACTAAATTTTTTGGCCAGGTTTGATAGTCGATTATTTTTCTATCAAAACAAACAAACAAATATTCAGCACCATATATAATCACCAGGCCCTTTTAATTAATTCACTTGCCAAATATTCACTTCAAATTATCTTTAAATGATATAATCTTCAAAATCATTTCAACTTCTATATTGGAAAACATTTCCAAATACTTATTTAATAATAAGTAATTCACAAATCAATTATTTTCAACACTTAGAAAATATTGTATATACTTAAATCATGATTAAGTATAGATTTTACTCTTTAAGGAAAACGTTCTTTTAAACACATTTATTTGGGTCAAAACAAATGTTGCGTAAAACATCGTTACGACAACCCAAAATCACTAGTACAGGGATTCGAAAATAAGATAGATATATAAACCCCAATATGATACAAAAACATTTCCTTTCGAAAATCATTTACTATAATAACAGTGTTATAGTCCATCATTTCCTTACTTCTCGAAAACGTCTATTTCAACAATGAATGTTGAAATCTATGGTTTCGATCCTTAATACAATTTAAAACACCTTCAAATCATTTTATCCATTTAAAAGATCACTTCCTAAAAATATCCATTTTTATTTAATAATATATTCACTGTCAAAAATCATGAATATAGTTCTCTTATCCAAATTCAACATTTCTACACCTTTAATTAAAGGAATATCCACTATCCAAAATCGTGGATATAATTCCCAACTAAATTATTTATTATTACAACATTTAATTTTAAAGGATAATTTGCTGTCCAAAATCGCGAATATATCTCCTTTAATAAACTTCTATATTTAATTTATCAAATTCAATTGATTTCGAGTTCATAAACAATGTTTATAAATTCGATTTATATTCTATAAAAACTTCAACTTATAAAATCCTTCTATTAACCAATTCCATTCATCTCATTCATATGCCAAATCTAATTTATAAGTTAATTACTTATAAATCATTTATTTTACGAAATCTATTTATTTTATAACTTCGCAATTTATAAATCTATAAATTCATTCACTTATGAAATCCATTTATACTTCATTTTAACACTTATAAAAACTCGTTTTATAATTCCAATATTTTAATTTATAAAATATCAATTTTATAAATCTTTTATATAAACTGTTTATAACAAATCAAAAATCTCAATTTAAACCGTTTTACAAAATAGTTAACTTCACATTCCAAAAATCATATTCTGATTTTATTTCACAAAAATCATAGTTTTTATAACATTAAAATTATAACGTTTATTTATTTAAAATAAATCAATTCCTTTACCACTTTAAAATTAACAAAACATCGATTTCCAAAATCACTTTAAAAATCCTTTTTAAATTTCGAAATCACCACTTTAACATTTTTTATTTTCCAAAATAGGCCCAATGCTGCGACAGCACCAAATACATCAACCACAACATCCAAACATCATATATCATATGATAACAGAATATATCGCAATATCTGTAAATAAATCAATACGGGTGAGGAATCCAGTTGGATCCCTCCAACCTGTCACCTGCAACAAATATACATATTAGAATATGTGTACAATGTCCGCTTCAAAGCAGACGCGCGTATAAAGGGTCATCCGCTCAAACACGGGAACATATAGGGTCATCTGCTCCACTAGGCAGGTATATATCCAAATACCAATCAACATATCATATATCATCCAAACAATCATCAATCTTCATATAAAAAATTATTTCTCACTTATATAAAAATATCAGTGAGTCAGAAAGAGTAAGTTGTACTCATATTGATTCCAATCGCAGTTTCGGTGTTTTATTCCGAATAAAATTAACGCGCATTTAATTTTATCCAAAATTCACACTAGCTCCAATCCATTCGAAACTAGCTCCATCGCGTAGTGTTCGTCCATGCGGTTCCAACGCAATTCCTTTCGTGTGAAACGGACCTTGTATGAAAAAGTTATAGCGTTTTAAACTTTAAACGAATTATAATATAAATCAATTTCATTTCTTTTATATATATATTTTTATAACCTTAGTTTCATCAGGCCGTACATTTTGAAGGATGAAATCTTGGCTACACGCATATGCTTCTCCTTCTAGGTTCACACACGCATACGAAACCCATCTTCGTTCGATTTTTCTGAAAGCAGCACCCACCTCCATCATTTTGGCGATGATCCAAGGTCACCACATCGACAAGCATCTCGAATCTCACCCACACCAGCCGACCGCATCCCCATCATGCCTCCGTTCATCCCCTATCGTCCATAAAACGCGGTGCATTTGAACGGAAATTGTCGTTAATTCACTTGATTACATTCGATCATCACCTATAGATCGATGGATCTCGCCATCCCCTTCATCTTCATAGTTGAACATTTCTTCTAATTGTTAGTGGATTGAGGGGGATTGAGGAATGAAATTCGATGATTTTTGGGCATTAGGATTTTAGGTGGCGGCTAACCCTAGTTTCAATTAGGGTTTTGTAAAATGAATATATTCACGTCCTTTTATAGAAAATTGCAAAACACTATTCATCTCGAAAATTTTCGAACTCGAAACGAAGCGTGCCGCCTGGCATCTCTAATGTTTTATCCCTATTCCGAACACAATGGAATATATATCGAGAGCCAATTCGATCGTATTTGAAAGATAGGTTTTCGAATCGACTATTTAAATTTGAAATTCACTTAAACGAATTTCTATGCGTTTCAGCTTGCCTCGGACAAACCGTAAATCCGATTGACACGAAATTTGAAATCTTACAAAAATTTAACATTATGGATCCAATGAAACCGGTTTTGTCGAAATCCGAGACTGTTCGAAAAATGACCATTTTTACACGTCAATTAAATATTAAAATATTCAATTTCTACAAATTAATTTTTAATTTGATTTTAAATGTTCTCTAACATCGTTCTATTTCAAATATGATTCAGTTCAACTTTATAAATCATTTTCATTCATATTTAATCCAAATTTCAATTATTTACGCAATTTCAAAGATTAAATTAACAACATAATTATTCAATTAAGTCCTTATATTCGAAATATAAGTTATTCGCCTTATTAAATTAACTTTTGTATATTTAAAATCAATTAAATATACGAATATCGAATGACAGAAATTCTGGGTTGTTGCATCTAACCATTTCTCTTCTTTAAGAAAGAAAGAAAGAAAGAAGAGAAAAAAGGTTATGCTCAGAATGAATATCAAACAAATTTGATTGATAAAACAAGGCATCTTAAAGAATATAGGACAGAAAGGGTCCTAAGACTCGAATTAGATCCTAAGGCACGATTCCTAAGAGAGACTTAGGACAATGATCCTCCCTAGATTATTATATATTGTTCCGAAGTATGGTTCAAATACAATGCTGTGATGCACCACCTCTATACTCACATTAGCCAAGAACATTACGGGGTAATGCCGTTGACTAGCATGAAGAATAAGCCTGTAAAGGAGCGACACTCGGTATAATTGCTTTGTGCGAGTACCGATATGTCAGATAGTTTTATAAAGAGGAAATCCGACACATCAATTACAAACTCAAAACAACTGCATAGTCATTATGTGGTCTTTGAAAACAAATATAAAATAGGCATAACATAAACCAGTCACATATATTCATATCATTAAGGCGGAAACAGGTATGAATATATCATATAGAGGTGTACATCAAAGTAGTGGTCATACAAGATCCACCACATCACAAAAGAATAGGTACATAGACAAAAGAATATGTACTCATCAAGGAGTCTCTATCTCGAATGTTTAATAACAAAAACTACTAAGCTAAAGTAGTTAGCTAAAAGTGAGATGACGGACCCTGATAAGAAGTCAAGCAGAAGCACCTGAAATAACTCGGTCTGACCCGAATATTATTTAAGAAGAAAATAATAAATGGATCGGTCTAGCTATAAATATCATATAGAATGAGATAGAATAAGGGATATGACAAAAACGTACGATAACAATAATGTCATACTGTGACAAGTATACATTAGAAACAACAAAAATCATACAATATCTCAAATTTCTCAAATACCAAAAAGAATGTCATATTTTTTATTTTATTCACCAAACCAAAATTATTGATAAAGCTTATCAATATAAATCGCAAAAATTGGTGAAACATAAATTCTAGAAATCATCAAAAGAAATCCTAAAATCACAAAGGGGGAGGGCTATCAAAAATAAGAGCATGAAATCACAAAAATTGGTGAAACATAAATTCTAGACATCATCAATTAGAAATCCAGAAATCACAAAGGGGAAGGCCTATCAAAAACGGGAGCATGAAAAATCACTAACACGTGTATCGCAAATGGGATGCTATCCCATGGTCGCTAACCATAGAGCCAATGCAACGACATGGTACAACGGTACGCCCGAGGAACCTGAAAATCAAATAATTTGAACAACGACATAGTACAACGGTACGCTCGATGAAACTGACAAGCCGGAATAACGACATAGCACAACGGTACGCCAGATGAATCGAACTACATGGGTCGCTAGCCCATCAAAAATGAGACTAAGCTCAATAAAACGAGGTACATTCACCCATGTGGATAAAGAGACATCACATATCACTAGTCTAAACCATAAAATGATCATCATTGATCAATAAGAAGTGTGAATTACACTAAGCTAGTAAATAAATGAGTTTAGCTTCATGTCCCATAACCACTAGCTTAACTTAAATGTTTACGAATAGATTGTAGATTTCCACTCAAAAATTGTCACAAGATTTCAATCGAACAAGTCAAAGAATTAATCGACAAAGAAAACGCAATCATTTCATACCACTTGTTTTGCTAAGTCGTTTAATTAGATTTCTCACACAAACGAGGTAAAGGTTTTTATATACTAATAGATTAAGAAATGATTTTAAAGACGAGCTTTGTATTAACAATAACGTTGGAATAATTTTTGTGAAAGAGTTTGAATATTTACTACTTGTATATAAACCTTTTTATTTTAAAGTGACAAATCATAGAAATGATTGTAAAAAAAAAATCAATTACCAAAAATTGACATTCGACGACGTGAATCAAAACCATAGAAATCGATATCAAATCCATCAAATGGATACTCCAAAAATCCACGAAAGAAGTCATCAAATCGATAAAAGTGATAAAAACTAATCATATCAACCAAAAATCGATAAAACGGAAATCCGAAAAAAAATAGGCAATTTCCCTTAATTTAATAATGTCAGACGTCTGGTGGTTTCCCTCAGACGTCTGAGCTGAAGGTCTGGAATTTTCTTCCAGATCGCCCAGACGTCTATGAAGTAAGCTCAGACGTCTGAGATGTACATCTAGAAATTTTATTCCGATGTCCCAGACGTCTGAGTGTTATACGAGACGTCTGAGCTGAAGCTCAGGAAAAAATCAACATAGGCCATTGATGGCCAAATTGGTTCAGAAGTGATCGGACGAGCAATGAAGGCTAGGAAATTATCCCAAATGACAACCCAGTCCTATAAGCTCTTCAATACACTCCAAAAAACATGTCCAAACATCGTTAGAAAGATTTTCATAGATTTTGACTTCATAATACCAAAAATTGGAAAATTCACCAAACCAATTCAATTCAAAAGCAAATGGACATGAAATAAGTGTTAGGATTTCATACCTAACAACTATCAAAGGTATAGACATAGATGTGAGTTCAAGAACTCATCTTTAAACCCAAAACAACAAGTGAGATGCTTTAAAACAATGGAAAGATCAACCACTCTTCAATTTCAACTCAAGAAGCTTCAATCTTAGCTCATAAGCAAATATTTTCTAAGTTAGGGTTTAGGAATTTTTGAAAATTGAAGAGAGATTGAGATGGAGAAGATGAAGAGGATGCTTACCTAAGCTTCTCTTTGATTTCTAGAACTTGAATTTGAATTTCCTAGTAAACTAAGGCTTAGGATTTTGATTGCTTTTTTCTTCCCCCATTTTCTTTTAGCTTGAGAGTATTAGGAAATGAAAATGAATGAAGAGGAGAGGAGTGGAGAGGTATGTATATGGTAAGGGGTTTGGGTTCCTTGTTAAGTTAGTGGGATGAAAACAAAACCCAAAGCCCCAAATGCAAATACCAAAATTCTAATTAACTCCAAACATATCGATGTTTATACTCAAAAAGATCGCAAATGCTGTTTTGAACTCAATGAAAGGGGTCTCGAGTCCTAATTCGACTACTTACAAAAAGTAGCATTTCGGACTTTAATCCGACTAATGATGCCATATTTAAATAAAACATTTAAATATATAATTGTAAAATATGCGGGTTCTTACAATTATGTACTAAGTTATTAATACCATGTGCATTGGTTTCGATGGCAATGAAGGCGGAATTACCAGTCAGAACCCCTGGTGCCAAAAGTGGCAAAACATGTATAAAGCATGTTTAAACTGAATTTTAGCCTTTTTAAGTAATCTTTCCAACAACCTGCCTTGTTTGTCAAAATATTGGCTGCTAATTTTCTTTTTCAAAAGCACTGCCAATATTTCAGAAATAAACAATTTAATTTATTTATAGAATACCCCTTCCCCTTTAATATAAAACATTTAAGTCACATACCTTAAATAACTTTATATATCTATTAAAACACTTAAGAAAATTCTACAAAAATTTCAAAAAAAAAATATGTTTTCTAACATATATTAATTTCAGACCCAAAACCTATTTTATTTAGCCGTAAATAATTTTAGATCCAAATAATCATTTTCCTCACTAGAAAATTAATACAAAATCCACATTAATTCGGAAAATTATGAAAATTGAAACTCATCCCTAAATTATCATTTCTGATCTAAATCTAAAATAAAAGGCATTTGAATGTTATATTATAGGGTTATCACATTTAAACATATCATAAAACCTAAATGAGCAAGCATAAATCATCAATAAGCATATATAAATAATTAACCGTTCAAAAACATGGCATAACCTTATAAGATAAATCTAATTTAACATTAAAACCGAAAACAATAGCAAATATGAGATGTAGTAATTATTCATCTTAGCTTCGAGATCAAGGATTTAAGATTTGATCTTGATTAAGTTGCTTAAGCTTTTCTTTTGAAATCTTGCTTATCTTCTCTTTCTTCCCCTAATGGTGGTCGGCCTCGAGTTTATTTTCTTTTGTGAAAATAGAAATGAACATGGTAATGATGGGGTTAAGGGCTTAGGGTATATGGATGTGTCCTAATCCTATGTTGCCCCTTATCTATTTTCTTTAGCACTTTAATTCTTTAGTTCATTTGTATATGGCACGACTACCCTTACTAATCACAAATCTCGACCCACTAACCATTTTACATTATTTCATTTTATTTTCTTGATTAAATGTTCCTAATGATGTTACTAATGATATAAGGTGTTACAGTCTCCCCTCCTTAAAGAATTTCATCCTCGAAATTATGATAAGGTACACAACAAATCAAATAAAAAGGTAAAGCATACCATCAAACAAATTAGGATAAGCATCTCTAATCCTGCTCTCAGTCTTCCAAGTATAGTCTCTCTCATCGTCGCTTCATTAGACTTTTACTAATCTGACTATCTTCTTCCTTAGCCTCTTCTCATTTCTTGCAACTATCTGAATCGATTTTCTAACTCTGGTCAAATTTGGTTCTACTTCTAAGTCATCTAACACGGTTGGTGCTATAATAGACTTTGGATCTCTAAAAACTTCCTTAGATAAGAAACATGAAAAACATCATAGACTCCTACCGAACTATTCGATAATCTATTCTATACATGAGTTTCCTGATCCTCTTTACAATGGAAATGGTCCTACGAATCTCGGTGCCAACTTTTCTGATTTTTCAAATTGAATTGCACCCTTCATGGGTGATACCTTAATAAAAACATGATCTCCAACAGAGAACTCTAAGTCTTTCCATCTTCTATCTGCTTAATTCTTCTGCTCAAACTGAGCTTCCTTTATCATTGCCTGAATCAACTCAACCTTCTCTGCAGATTCTCTAATAAAATCGAGGCCAAGAACCAACCTATTCTCGGTCTCTAACCAACAAACTAGTGATTTGCATAGCCTTCCATACAAAGCTTCAAACGATGCCATGTCCATACTAGTCTGATAACTGTTGTTATACAAAAACTTGACTATGTGTAGATGGTCTTCCCATGGTCCTCCAAAATCTAACACACAAGCCCTTGAAAAAAATCCTCCAAGACTTTGTTAACTCTTTTCGTTTGCCCATCGGTCTATGGATGGCAGGCGGTATTCATCTTAAGCTTGATTCGTAAAATAACATATAGACTCTCCTAGAACTCGCAAGTGAATAGGGAATCTCTATCACTTACTATACTGCTAAGAATTTACGTAGTCTAACTACATTCTTCATAAATTACTTAGTCAAAACAGGTGTCATCCTAGTTAGCTTAACTTGAATGAAATGGCACTCTTTGTCAAACTATCCACTATAACCCATATGCTTTCATTTACTCTATTAGATCTTGGAAACCCGTCTGTAAAGTCTATGGAAATAAAATCCCACTTCCAAACTAGAACATCTAAAGGCTGAAGTAACCCTCTTGGTTTCTGATGTTCAACTTTTACCTATTGGCAGTTCAAACACTGCCTCACCCATAAGCCTACGTCCTTCTTCATACCTTCCCAAAACAAACTCCTCTTTATGTCCCGATACATCATAGTTTCTCTTAGATGAATAGTGAACTTCGAACAAAGGTGCTCCTCCAAAACTTCCTTCCTTATGTATCACACATTTGGAACACATAATCTTCCTTTCTTTCTCAACCATCCAATTTGGTTAAGACTAAAATCCTTCAAGTCATCACTTTCCATTCCATACCTTAAATTCTTGATCCTTTCAACTAATACTGGATCCTCATCTGTTTAGAAGCAATCCTTTCGATCATCACCGGTCAAACATATAAACAAGACAACACAACAGATCCTCCACTAGACCCAACTTTAGATCTCCACTGCACTCTGCACGTCGACAATGCTTCTAAATCTTCTGTCTCTACTATCATTGCAAATATTGCTAAGCGCATTCGCAACCTTATTACCTTTCCCTCGTGTGTACTCAATACCAAAGTCATAAGCAGATAAAAACTTTAATCACCTCTGATGTCTCATGTTGAGCTCCTTTTGAGAGGACAAATATTTCAACAACTTATGATCCATATAAAGTTCAAAACTCTCGCACAAAAGGTAATGTCTCCACACCTTTAATGAAAATATCACCGCAGCTAATTCCAAACCATGCATTGGATATCTAACCTCATGTGGTCTAAGCTGTCGAGAAGCAAAGGCAGTCACTTTACGTTTCTCTCCTAACCCAGTTCCACATGCATCTGTATAAACTACTAAGTCCAGATTGCCTTCTGGAACTACCAACACAGGTGCATGGGTCAATAAGTGTTTCAAGCTCTGGAATGCTTCCTCACACTTATCGGTCCACACAAACTTCACATCTTTTCGTGCTAGCTTGGTCATCGGTGCTGCTATCCATGAAAAATCCTTCATGAACCTCCAATAATATCAAGACAATGCAAGAAAACTCTTTATTTCGGTCACTGTCTCGGATCTCTTCCAATTATTCACTGCTTAGATCTTAGTTGGATCTACAGGAAATCCTTTCTTTGAGACTACATGACCAAGAAACTTCACTTCCTTCTTCTAGAAATGACACTTCGAAAACTTCGCCTTCGATTGATTCTGCCTCAGCATCCCAATCATAACTCTAAGATGAACTTCATGCTCCTTTTCCTCCTTAGAATATATCAAGATATCATCTACGAAAACCAACATGAACTTACCCAAGTGCTATTGGAAAATTCGGTTCATGAAATCCACGAATAATGTTGGCACATTAATTAGTTCGAAAAACATCACGAACCATTCGTACGATCCATATCTGGTCCAAAACGCCATCAAAGGAATACTATCCTCTACTATTCTAAGCTGATGAAAACCTGTTGCTAATCCAACTGAGAAAATACCTTGGCTCCACTCAACTGATCTAACTAATCATCAATTCTAGGTAACGGATATCGATTCTTTACGTCTTTTCATTTAACTTACGACAATCGATACATAACCTCAATGATCCATCCGGCTTCTTAGCAAACACTACGGCTTCTCCTCATGGTAAACTACTTAGCCTAATAAAATTCTTGCCTTCCAAATCCACTAACTGCACCTTCAACTCTCTCATCTCGGTAGGTGTTCATTCTGCTTGGTGGTCTACTCACTGGTTTGGCTCCATCAAACCTATTTGAAACTCGATGGCTCGTTTTAGTGGCAATACTACTACAGGCTCAAAAATATCTGTGAATTCTCTAACTACAAAAACTCGATTCAACTTGTCTCTCAACTCCACAACACCCAACAAAACATTCACCTTACAACTAGGGTTTTCTACAGTATATACAATCCGATCAGTGCTGTTAGGGTGCCTAAGTGATTTTTCCTATCATGGAAAAATATCCAAACATCGTACTTACTTAACGAATCCGTATCCAAAATAATTCTGAATCCTACAAATTCAAACACATGCAAACTGAAAATAAAGGTATGACCTAACAAACCAAACTCTAGGTCGTCATACTTCATCCTAAGTGTCGCATACCCTCCTATCGTATTTGCAACCCTGGAGGAAGTAAGTAAATATGAGGGTTCTAGGTTAAGCTTATCTACCAAACAACGAGACATAAAAGAATGTGATGCACAAGTACCAAACAGAACGCTAACAGACATACTATAAATCTAAAGTGTACCTCCCAACACTGCCTTCCCTTTCTCATGTGTTGTTGGTCCTGATGTAGGTGGCTCCAATGCAAATATTTTGCCCCTTCCATCCTTAGCATTGATTCTTATAATGAATAATCTGATCGCAGTTGAAGCATATGATATTCTTCTTCTCAATCGCTTTCTTTTCCTTTCCAGTATGACAATCATTAGCAAAATGCCCCTTCTTATCGCACTTAGAGCAAACAACCTCCAACTTCCCTTTCTTTGCGGCTCCACCTTTCTGAGCACCCTTCTCATGAAAGAACTTCCTTTTTTGACTCTACCCGACTTGGACCTCCTTTTCCTTATTCTTCTCCAGAGAAGCAATACCTTCCCGACGTTGCTAGTCTTGGGAAAACATCAGTTTTCAGAAGGTTGGGAACCGATATGATCCATCGATCCGGCTTTTTAAACCTTCCCGACATTGCAAATCTTAGGACAACGCCGGTTCTCAAAAGGTTGGGAATCAATATGACCCCTAAATCTGGTGGTTAACCTTCATGATATTACCAACCTTAGGATAACACCTGTTCTTAAAAGGTTGAGGATTGATACGACCCAATGATCTAGCGGTTTAAACCTTCCCGTTGGTACTAGTCTTGGGACATTGGATCATAAGGTGGGGATCGATACGACTCATCGATCTGATGGTTTAAGTCGATTTTCCACATCGATTTGATGTTTAGTGAATCTACACTCCGCATCTGTCATTTGAGGGCAAAGGAGAATTTTCTTGGCTGTGATGTCGATTGCATGGAACAAGAGTTTTTCTTGCAAGAGCATGGTTCCATTAGTTCAAGAAGCAGATTTTATTAATAAGTCGAAGAAATGGCAAGTCTTGCCTATTTAAAATTCCCCCAGTGTCCCTTGAAGGCTTATTTGCAAAAGGAAATTAGATAAGGGTGAGTGAAATAGTATTCTTTTAGGTTATTGCTTCATTCCTAGGTGACTGGCTAGCTTGAAGGTTATTTAATAGCCAGTCTTTTATCAGCTCACCTGGGTCCCTCTCTGTCGGGTCTACTTAGAATTCCTTAAGCAGGTAGACCCTGAGGTTTTATAATTTCTCCATTATTTTGCGGTTCACTAACATATTGCTGAAGCTTGTTTTTCCTTATCAACTCCTAGATCAAAAATTTTTGATCTTGGCATTTATTAGTGTTGTGACCATGGGTTTTGTGAAAGCTACAGTACTTCCCAGAATGTTTATCTTGTTCAGTTGCTTCCCTCCTTGGTGCCTTCGCATATTGTTCAGTTCCTTGAATGCTAAGATATATATTCATTGATGTGTCATTCAATGGCGTGTAAGCTTACAATTTGAATTTCCTCAGATGTTTCACATTCGTGTTACGCCTATTACCAGAGTTTTGGCTTCTTTTCTTCTAATTACTAGAGTTTCCAATATTTACTACGATGTTGCCCTGGATTACTGCCTTTGATTCTTCATCACCAACCTCTCTTTCGACTAGTCCTTCTTCTTCCAACCACGGGACCTGATTCGTCTTTCGGTGAATTTCTTTCATGGTAGTGGGTTGCTTCATCTTTAACCATCTACCAAAATCTGTATCCAAGTGAATGCCTCGGAAAAAGACCATTAATATAAGATCCTCCTTTGGATTACTAACTTCCATAATAATAATGTTGAATTAGTTCAAGAAAGAGTTCAAAGACTCCTTGGGTCCTTGAGACAAGTTAGATAGAGAATCACGTCCTTTGGGTAGGCAGCATGGATCATGAACTGCTCCAGGAACTTCTTAGCTAATTCTTCAAAAATAAAAATAGACTTTGGTGCGAGCCTCATGACCACGTGGAAACGACTCCTTTCAAGAAGATAGGGAAACGTCTACAGTAAATAGCATCCATAGCTCGTGCTCTATTCATATGTCGTGCGAATTTTAATAGGTGTTGTCTACGATCTATGGTTGTGACGATCCAAACTCGATGTCCGATAAACGACATCAAATTCGCATCGTCGGAGCTTATAACAACAAATAGATGAATGTAAAACAGCGGAACAGAATCAATATCATAAATATCATCACAGTTACAACATCAACATAATATCCACACTACAACAGAGTATATAATACATACACCACAACTCTAAATACAACATCATGATAATACAACAATGATCATATATCCAAAATTCCTCAAATGAGAGAGGTGATATCGAACTCCCAAAATCTAAACACCTGTAAATCTCCAAAAGCTCCTAAGATATCTCTAAGATAAGAGCTCCAAAATACAGCTTACTCTAAAATACAGAAACCTGCTACTAGGCTGCCTGTGTGGGGGCACCCAGAGTTTAGGAAAGAAAACAATAAACTCCGGATCAGTCATGGGACTGGTATGAGTAAACAAAAACAACAGTTACTTCAAAGAACTAGATTTATAAAAGAACTTTCAGTATGCTTTTAAAAATGGGACTACCATAAGACCTCCCGCCACACACACAATGCAAACGTAGAATTGGAGGAGATTTCTTCTTATGATAGTTAAATATGCTTGATACGAGAAAAGAATTCTTTGATATTATTTCTAGTGCATAGTGATATAAATCATTTCGGAAATAGAATGTTAATCTTAGCCAACATACGACCATTATCGTATGCCTACTATAACTACCATCTAAAAGGCGGGGCGCCACCATAAGTAAATGGCAGGTTCTACAACTAAAACCATGCAGGGTTTCGTATTGGGAATTGGATTTCCAACAAATGGTCATGCCAAGGAACTTCCCATTGCCACATGAGAACGCCTCTGGAAGGACGTTCCCGAGAACCAAACCGGATCTCTGCCAACACAAGGTCGGGTTACCCCTAACTGGGTAACTACTGACACGAGTATGCCATTTCCCGGTTGAAATCAACCTTTAACCGGGGCCCCAACAACAAATCACAAAGTAATACATATATATATCTGCGATATCAACATAAGTTAAGTATCTGGGCTCCATACCATGATACCACTTCTATCCAGAAGGAAATGCACATACCCTAAGGGGTGCTACCCCCAATAACCTTGCCGCATCTTTCCTGTTTCGACCGTTTCGGGGTGTGAGGCTCGACGAAGTCTCGTCCACAAAGCCACGCTTTGATACAAAGCCATGCTTTGGGTCAACAAATGATCAAAGTAATGATCACAAAGATAAATGATCAAACAAATGATCATATCACAAATGATCAAACAATGATCATTTCACAGCAACACTCAGCGTGTCACATTACCAAATTTGGAATATATCGCTGATAACCATCAACTACATAACCTCTGAGCTCATACGTCTCAGAGAAGGGTGTTAAGCTAAGAGAATAAATTCTCTGCCACCAACAGAAATATATTTGAAAGAAATCAGCTTTATATCTCAACTTGTAATGTCAGACATACAATCCATACAAGTCTGTTCTGGGTTCAAACAGAACCGAAGGCACTTCCAAAGAAGTCCTTGCAATCCGGATATCCACGATCCCGATCTGATTCCCCATCACATATGGAGAACTCTATACCGGAGCAACTCGGTGCAGAGTCAATCTCCAGGTCATCCTATCGCTCTCGCAAATACCCGGTCTTCAACACCGGTCTTCAAATGCTATCATAACGTAGAATCACATATTCGAAATGGGTTATACGACACAAAGGTCCTTTCCCGGCTAAGCCGAATAGTGAGCGTCAGTTTTAAAAACATGTGGATATGTCGTTCACAAAAATTCACAGGTTCGATATGGGTTTCGGATAACAAACTGAAATCCGATTCCCTGTCGCATCGAAGTTTAAATGTCGTTTTACGGGCAACAGGGTTTTCACATCAATACAGAACAAACAAAAATCATAATGCAGTACATGGCAATTTATATCACACAGCATCACAATCAGAACAGAAATATCAATATAGTGCACAGCAATAGTTAATTTATTTTCAAATGCGGTTTAAATAAATTTACCACATAATTATTTTTAAATCAATGATAAAAATTTGTATCAATAAATTAAATCTTAATTTACTCGATTTATCGTTTCAAAATTTGTTATTTTATTTAACCGCCAAATTTGATTTGTCGACTTAATTTGTCTGAATAACAATTTCTTAATTGACAATTTAATTTGAATATTTAGTTGTTTATTAAATCAATTTTAATTACAATTTGTAAATCATTTTTAATTTCTTTTCAAAATCATAAATTTACAAAACTTATTCATCTTAATTAACATTTAAAATTTTCTTTAAACTTTTTAAAAAAAAAATCAATATATGACCAACTACAGAGTTGAAATCAAGTTTGCTTGAAATAAATTCTTGCTTAAACTAAACGAGTATTAGTTACTTCCTTGGTACTAAATTTTGTCACAACTTGCTGTAACTTTATAAAGCCCAAGAATACCCAGGCTTTACTCGAGTCAAAACTCGAGTATTCCACCATTTCTCCCCGAAGCATCTTCTTCCCCTTCCCGCGTCTGTTCCTTCTCCTTTTTTTTTTATTAAAGCTTATAAATCAAAACTGGAAATAAACCCTCTCCTCATGCTCGAGTTCGACCCCGAGCTCCAACCCTACATTCCCGAAAACATCACCGAGTTCCCAGACCTAATCCCCCCACTGACACAGAGGCCAAGTCGTGCACATGTACACGACAGCGACGCCTCTCTGGCGATCACCAATGACTCCGGCAAGTCACTTACACCCCCATATACTCGAAATCAAACATCAAATAGAAGGCATCGGCTCGAACCCAAAATGTAGCCATTCGCACGAAAACTGCAGCCGACCCATTCGACCAAAACGCCTTGTCCTCCTTGCACCGTTCACCAGAATGTTCGTGCCTCCGGTCCTACCACGTCAACCCGATGTTCTTCCATTCCTCCCAATATCATAAAGCTCGATCGACTCGTGGTGACCAAATCATCATGTTACAGAGCACTGCAAAAACTCAGGGTTAAACCCTAATTCGATCTCGAACTCCCAATTCGCCCAATAGAAAAATTCTTCAGCAATTTTCCCATTGCTAGTAACTGCCCACCTTGCTTTATACCAAACCTTAGCATTTAAGGTTGATTCGATTACCAAAAAACGATTGAAATACAAAATTTGTTCAAACCTGAAATGCAGTTAAGTTACTTAACTAAAAATCATCACTGTTGTTTCAAAAATCCTATTTTTAAGTAAGTTTTCAAGTTATTAAATTAAATTTGTATATCGTTAAACACGAATTTAATCAACTTTTGGAATTCCTCTGTAAAACAAGTTGTACAACCCAGTCATTGTTTATTTCACTTAAACTATTTTTTTAAAACTTCATATAGATGAAAACAACTTGTTTCATGTTAAACTCAAGGTCTAAAAAATAATCAGATTGAAGAGAAATTTAAATTTTGTTTTCTAGTTTCAAGCCTGTAAAAAAAATATAACAGAGATGTGTTTTTAGTTTTTTTTTCAGATCATTAATCAGGCAGACTTCATATGTCATAGAATTTGCACAAATATATATATATATATATATATATATATATATATATATACAGATAACATACTTATTTCAGATAGAAGAAATGTTAGTAAAAATACTTGAGAAATTTTTTTAAATTAAAGTGACTCGCATAAATATCCAAGAATGACAAAAGCTTGAATCTGCAAGGTGAAAATCTTCTTTTCTTGAATGGATTTGAGTTTATAAAATTATGATGTTTGGTTTTCTTTTCTTTTTTCAGGCTTGCTAAGTTTTTTTTTTGCTGAACAACTAAAATAGGATGCATTGCATACTTATATAGATAAAAGAAAACAGTGTTATACAAATAGGTGTTATCGGGTATGGGTTTATTTCTTTTGTTGACTAAGCAATGCTTGTTTTTCGGCTGAGATGGTATCAAGTAGTGCTGAGAGGATAGGCATTAAATTCAAGCATTTAATGGAAGCTTGTAATGCTTCATGCTGTTTGATTTTTATAAGTACTATTTTGCTTGAATGCTTTACTCTTTTGCATTTTCTTTTATATGTACAGTTTATATGTTTTTTTTTTGTTTATTCACTTCCTATGCAACCTGTTTGTTAACTTTGCCAAAATGAAAGTGTTTTGTTTTGCTTTTTTTTCTTTTACAGTTTTATATTTCTTCATACTCTTTTGTTAGTTTGTAGTTGCTTTGATAAATGTAGAGTGTTTTAGTTAATAGCATTCATAACTATGTGATTTTATCACAAAATCTGGTTTACATTTCTGTTTTAAAAACTTATGTGTATTCCTATGTCTTGAATACTTACAGCAAGGTTTTATTTATATGTAAGTGTTGTTTTGTTTAATTGTATTGTTTTTATTTTTATTTAATACAAACTTACTTTATTTTGTTAAATGGAAGAGTTTTGTTTTCTTATGTCTTCATGTTGGATGTATATTTTCTTTCTTTTCTTAAGTCATTTTATAATTATATAATTTCTATTACAAAATTTGATTTAGTTCTATTTAAAGGTTTTAACCAAAAACATTTCATTTGTTCATTTTTTTTATTTTATTGTTGTAAACAATTTCTTGTTGATAAGCGTTGTTTTCTTTAATTATTATTGTTATTATTTTTATTATTTATTTAAACTTTATTATCAAAATTTATTTAATTCCATCCAACCTGTAATATCAATCTCAACAATATTAAATTTAGGTTGAATTTCACTAATTAAATTCCAAAGTTCAAATAATTTATCGAATTTTAAATTCAAAAATTTCGAGATGTTATAATGGTTCTGTTGTAGGATGGCATAGTTGGCATAGTGAACTTCCTGCAGTACTCCTCTCTCAAGATATTTCAGTAAGAGTTCGGCTTTGCATGGAACTCCAGTCTTCAATCTTCCTACCCTTGCTTTCTTACACTAGCCAGTTGACCATGTCAGCGATGAACTTATCGCTAGCGAGGTAATCCGAAGGTCTATTATCAGGGGTTACACCAAATGTTTGACTCTGCAAACGATCACGGTTTGTCAGCTGACGCCTAGGTCCTCCTGTCTCTGGGAGAACCACTCTTTCGGTGTTTTGAGGTCGCATAATTGATTGAGTTGCAGCTGCTTAAACTCCGCCTTCATTAGCATATGCATTCACCTCAAAGTCATCTTCATCAAGCTTCAAATCCACCTCAACATTGGAAACGACCATAGCATCAACTTCCTATGCACAATCTACCTGCAAATTCCTCTCGAACCGAGCAAATTTCTCTCGCTTCCAAGTAGTTTTTTGGCAGAGGGTGCACTCTTACTTCCTCCTGCTTGTCCCCCAGCTAGAATTTCCTACATTCCATTGTTGCTTAGCATATCTTCTATTTTGGCTAGAAACGAAGGAATTCTCTTGTTCCACTCTAGGTGAACTATCTCTTCTAGTTCCCATGGTCCTTAGTGGTTGCAGCAAAGCATCCATCTTTTCTATCAAAGTCTTATGATTTTTCAATATCTTTTGGTTGAGTTCTTGCATTATCTTAACAAGCTCCATTTTGGTAACAACCTCATGTTGTGAAGAAGAGCTTAGTATTGTGTCTTCTTTAGTAACTTTCGTTTTGGTGGATGTTTGCTTCATCACCTGGTACTGCTCCTGAGGATCTAACAGATGCAGATTTTCCTCTTCTAGGTGACACTGATTTCCAATAGCAAATCTTAAATTCTTTAAGAAAATTTTCTAGATCTAATTGATGGATCCTTCCAATCTAAAGTAGAGAGCTAGGTCTAATCCTTGGTTCAGTTTCTCAATGGAAGCCCTAAAATATCGACGCTAAAATGGATAAACACCCAAGATTGAGTTGTAGGGAACTTGTCAGACCTAGATCTAGAAGATACTATTGAAAAATAAAAGAAATAACAAAGGGAGACATGGTATTTTTATAGTGGTTCGGCAACCTAGATCCACTTTATAGTTTTTACTGATTGTTGTTTGCAGAGAATTAAAGAGTGCAAGTCATCGGTACTAGGGTTTGACAAGTTCTATGGTTTGGAACAGCCAAGAGTAGCTACTTAGGTAACTATTGTAAGGAAAGTAAGAGATGAAGAAGTGCTTCAAAGTGAAGATAAAAGATCAAGGAAGAGATTGCATTTTAGTTGCACTATGGTTTGTATTTATAGGGAAATAGAGTATTGGGTCAGAAGCCCGCTTGCACTGAGGTCAAAGAGATAGCCCGATATCACACAAGAAAACTTGAAGGCACACGAGTCAAGAGTATAACTCGATACCGAGTTAGTCTAACTCGATGTCGAATTATTTCCTTGTGTGCAAGTTGAACTTTCTCATTTTCTTTGCTCTACTATCTTCTACTTAATGCGTTCTAAGCTCTTTTCATTGATGTTTGGTTGATTCCGGTGATCTTTCCAGTATCATTTAAGCTATCCCGCTTTCTCAGTTTCCTTCTCATCAACCTTTGAATTAGTTGTCTAAATTCTAGAAAAATGACTTGATCACGAGTAACTGGAGTTGTATAGGAGATGTATGGAGTTTGGGAAGCAAAACAAAGAGAAAAGATAGATCGGTGTCAACCTATATAACTCGATGTAGAGTTATACCCTTAGTCCCAATTTGAATGAAACTTTTCCAAGTTTCTTCTTTAGCTCTTCTAAGTGTACTCTCAAGTTTTAGAGTCATTTTGTCTTCGTTTCAACATGGTAACTTCCATTGACTTTTGATTGACTAAAAACCGGTTAACGGTATTATAATAGTCACAACATAAATACTTCAGTTAAAAATTTTGCCATGATATTCATCAATTGTGTGAGTAATAAAAATGTCAAAATGAGATGGTTTAGTACCCAAATCAACTATTCCTATAATATAATTATTTACAAAAAATTCAAACATACAACTGTAATTAATGCTATGGTGATAATTTAACAGATAATACTCATAAGTTAAGTACCATCAAAAAGCCATAATTATTCCTGACTTTAAATGGCATTTTACCAAGGATAAATTAGTTACAAGATGTTTAATTAAATTAAGTAAGCATTAATCCCAAAATTAATTGAGACTAACAATTAATTATAATAAACCTATGAGAAATCTATAGGGGAACGACAAAAGTAAACAATAAAAACATGAAAACCATATAACTATTGGCTCGCTGATTAATGAAATATGGATAAATCATATGTAATAAGAGACCAAAAATAGATAAAACTTACCAATTTAGTAGTGGAATATGAGAAAAGAGATAGAGCTTCTGAAGAATTTGAGAGGAAAAATGGGGGTTAGCAGCTGTTGTGAAAATAAGTAAGTGAAAAATAAGTGAAATAAAACTTTTATGTATTAATAATGAACTAATAAAAAATGGTTAGTAAATCTTAACCAATGATCCTAGTAGCCTTTACAATAAAATAGCATTACTTTTCTAAAATCCGCAACTACATAATAGATCGCTCTTTACCCAAGAAAAGAGAGAGAAGCCTATAGAGAAGCTAATTAGATGATGCCATGTGTCAGTAGCATTTAATGCGAAATAGACATGTTACCTCTTTCATGAATGACACCTCTTTCATGAATGACAATTCTCGACAAAATATCAAAACTAGAACTTCAAAATCCACTTAGCATTCTTCAAAATTGAATTTTAAAGGGCATGTGTTATGTTGTATTTTTCCAAAGGTGTTTTATATAAGATGTATGAGACTATAGGGACTGCAGCTAATTTATCCTCAAAAGGAAATACACATCACCGAAAAGGATGGTCTAACTGCTAGCCTCGAAGTCTTATATACACATATATATACATACATGCATGCATGCATGCATGTATATGTATATATAAGATTAACAAAGCGATATAATTTGTACCCAAAAGTATAAAGCCTGAAAGGTTGCATACCAAATGGGACTAGGATATGAAAGGTTTGATTAACTCTGTTTAGATTGAATACCTAAAACCAAAGGCTTGAACCTGAAAGTCATGGTAATTTAATGTCTTGTTTATTTATTTATAAATACATACTATTAAGTAAGAACTGAGAGCCGAAGGTAGCAATACTCCAAGGGAACAAAACCTCAACATAAGCAAGCTAAACCTAAAGGATCATGCAGTAGTATTATAATACTATGAAATCTCAACCATCCACATGTACATCCTAGATATTGCTAAAGAGAAGGCACCCATAAAGTACATGTCATCAATCGACCTTCTATATTTAGAGAAAGGTGGATCTTTTCCAAGCATCTACAATCTAACGTCTAAGATCAACAGTGCATATCACGTCATCAATCTGCATCTACTTCAAATAGCTATAAATAGGCATAGATCCAAATGTGAAAAGGATCTTTTGGTAGTACCATAACTAAAATAATAGGAATAAATTATATTTTAAATTAGATATTTCTATATAACAAGTCCATTAACAATGAACATAGCGAACTCGGTATTGTAATAGCCTATCGGCTTCAGTATAATACTAGGACAAAGTAGACGTAGGAATTTAGCCTGAACCACTATAAATCTTGGATTATTTTTAACATCTTTGTATTTTTTACTTTCGCCTTAAACTAATACACAACTCGCAACATAAAAAAGTAACTCCATCCCTGGCCCTAACTTTTGAAACTTAACACCACTTCGAGCAAAAATGTTAAGCTTTCAATAGTCGGCATATTAAAGCCTTCAGTATCAATTTGACTACATGAAGTTTACGTTCTGTCTTTAGGATGTTGGTATTATGTAAAATACAACCAACTTTTTGTATCATTTTTAATTATATTTCTTACAAAATGGAATCGATGTCAATATATTTTAAAACTGATACCATTTTATGTAATGATATGTATACACAACTTGGCAGTTAAGTTTTTGATTTACCAATCTTACTGAAGTTTTGAATTTGGTACATATCATTTGGACATATGCACTAATAAACTTTGTCACTTATTTATTTTCCAAACTTTTGAAAGCAATTTATATCCTTTTTTGATCAAAATGTGTTCAAACTTTGGATGCTTATTTTCATTTAATTCTAATATAGTTGGTTTACAAGCTTCAATCACGCTAGTCAATTTTGAGGTCCTATGGCCATAGTATGTGCAAAGATACATATTTTCAAAAATTATTTGAAATTAATTTCCTTACGAAATCCCCATATCTATAAGCATAGAATGCAATCTATGGTATGTACTATAACCAGATCAAGGATAACTAAAATAAGACTTTACCACTCAATCAAATAAAAATGTCGAAAGTCTTATTCACATAAATCACGCGATGACCCACTATTTTTAAAATCTAAAAATAATTATAAATTCTAACAAAATATGGTTACAACTAGTTCCAAACGTTAATGATAGTGAATCATGGGTATATAAAGTTAAAACCCAAAACAATAAATAGAAGGAAACCTCATGGTGGAACAAAATAAATGATGTACATGTCATTATAGGACATATAATGTATACTAAATAGATAAATAAATCATCTCAATCTATCTATACATTAAACATTTACAAAGCAGTGCAATTATAATACATAAGAAATAATCATAGTCAAACAACATGTGGACGTAGCATACAACCTAAGCTCCTTCATTTTTCCCTTTTCCCTTTTCTCTTTTCCTTTTTCTTTTTTATTTTTTCTTTTTTCTTTTTTCTTTTTTCCTTTTTATTTTCCTTTTTCTTTCTCTCACCTGCCAACTTCACAAATCTGTACAAAAATAAAAAGGATTCAACTATGTTTAGACGACAGCAATTTTTAAATAGCCTAGCACAACCTAACGGATCCTATGGCTTCCATATAGAAGTAAGCTATCTATGTACCCCTTTTGAGAGATCATGCCCACGTAGTTCTATTTCTTGTTCTTCTGTGCATTCAAGTACTTGTAGTGCATAACAACTTAGCATCCATTCAATCATTGTAGTCATGGCAACCAATGAAACTAATGCAATTCAATATAATCAATGCAACCACTTCAATCAATGCAAGAAATGCAATTCAATACAAGCAATACAACCACTATAATCAATGCATCTAATGTAAGAAGTAGAAAATGGTATCCTTACTCGTCCCTCAGAATGGATCATCATATGGGGCAACAACCACAATAGAGCCTTAGCTATTGAACATGACACGCATTTGAAAATATTTAATCACTAAATAAGTAAATGATAATGACATAAATATACATTCATTCATACTAATCATTCATTATAGCAACACCTCACAATGTAAGTATAAATAATCAAAGGTACACAAATTACCCTAATAATAGTGACAAAACGCCAATTATCAAATGTGAATTAATCCAAACAACTTTCTGTCGATCTTGAAAGTTAGAATTAAAGATGGTCATGAGATGGAGATAAGAGTCAATTACAGTTGGAAACCCGGTATATGCACAATATGTCAGTCTTTTGGACATACCGCGGATAAATGTTCTAGGAATGTTCCTCTTCCTTCTACTCCCAAAATCCCCCTCCCTAGGTCCGAATTGAAATGGGTCCCCAAGGTTAGTTACCTATCTTTGATATTGAGATTCATGTTTCTCCCTCCGTGGACTTAGTTTATGAAGCTAAAGATAGCGATTCTGCTGATGAGATCATTTACTTAGAACCGATGGAGGTTGCTTGGGTACACACGGCCGTGGAAATGAGGTATGACCCGCGGTTACATAGTTATCACATGTTCCTTGGTGGCTATGATGAGTCTAGGAAGCTTATTTATCATGTTGAGGGTGATGGGCTATCTCTTATGACCTCTGGTATTGATGGTGCTTACAATTGGTGGCAACTATTAAAACCTTCGTGGGACAGAATTTATCTATACTCTGCTCACTTGAGATCTTTTGATCCTTTTTTGGCCACGTCATTTTGTGCTATTCACCATGTCATAGGACCTGGTATTGATGCTGGTATCGGTAATGACATGGGGGATATATGTCCTTCTGTGTAGTCTAGACTCTCTGTCTAACTATTGTACTTTATTTTTATTTTATTTGTTTTAAGTGGTCTGTCCACTATAAAATTAGTCTTAGTTGTCATGTGCATGTGCAGAGCACCTGTTCTTATCTTTATACATAGTGGCACGGCCCACTTTAAAGCCGGCTAGCTTTGCTAAAAAATTAGTCCAAACAAATTTAGTTACACAAACACAATAAAACTATAGTTAACAACACTCAATGTAGTAATGATAGCAACACATCTAAATATTATCCAATCATAATAAAATAACATATATCATAAATAAAATCAATTGTTAATCACATATTACATCCATTCATAACATCTCTTTTACAACTATTGTTTTTCTCTTAAGTATAAAATCATTTTATTATTGTTTATAATAAAAGGACATTTTATTTATCTTAAGACAATAATAATTCTTCTAAAAATGATAATATACTTCAAAATACTTTATTGTAAACTTATTACTTCACATCTCTCCAAACTTGTATTTAATATCACAAATAGTAATTTTATCAAATTACCTTTAAAATCTACAATGTTATTACTTTATGCTAAAGTAATATATTCATATTAAACCTCATTAATGTGCTCCAAAATTAGTTCATTTCTATTTATTTCAAAATAGTGTAATTTTCACAAAAACCAAACTATAATTATTAATGAAATATCACTTTGTTGAATAATAAAAATAAACATTTTCAATTAAGTTTAAAATATATTCTTTGCTATTATTTTTGGATTTCCCAGAAATTCATAAATATTAACCTTATTAAATTTCTCCAATTAATTTCACTTTATTTTATTCAAACTTTGTTATTTACAAACATAACATAGAAACTATAAATAATCACATTAATCATTTATTTATCTTAATTTATCCTTATTTCGTAATTTCACTTATTTTATTTTAATGAATAATAGTCATATTTTAAATCCCAACTAATTACGATTAAAAATCCAATAATACAACAATCAGCAATAAACGATCAACCTAAGGCCTAGCTTATCCAAAATGTCCAAAATTTTAAACAATTATCAATATATCACATCGCATATCAATCATTATAATTTTCCATCAAGAGATATCTATTTTATAATTTAAATTCAATAATTAAAATAAGTAAACCATTCCAATGTGCATCTCCCAACAGTTTCCAAACTCAGCAAAAATAAATCTGTATCATCTAGAATTCCATTACAAGTCTAATGGAAGAAACCATGCATGTATCGAAGTCCGTATATGAAAGACATGAACTTCATGATAAATGTTATTAAATATTAATTTGTCTATATTAAAATAATCTATGTATAATGAGAATACCTCTATTTAAAGCTTTTGAAATTACTAAAATACCCACATCGAACGAGTGCTTTAGACTAGAGTTCTGAAGGTCTTAGGTTCGAATCTCAGAAACACAAAAATTATATTTCTACAAATTTGTAATATCCCAGAATTTTTAACAATATCAATTTAATAATTTAGATTAAAATTAAATTGATATTGATATTCTTGTCAATCATAATTCAAATTGATTTAAAATTTTCTTCTTTAATAAATATTCAATTGGTTATTTTATCTTTCAAAAATGATAAATTGGTTTCTATTTACAATATAAATATATAGTTTATGTTGTAAATAGAATAGCATTGTTTAAAATTTAACAAATAAAAAATATTTTTCTAATTCTAATATTTTTAGTAATTTGATAATTTGTTTTTACTTAATAATAACTTTTCAAAGTTATTGAATAAATGATTTTGGTTTAAATTTAATAATTGGATCATGTTTTTAAATCCTAATATATACATTATAATTTGGAAATTTTAATTTTTATTAAATATAAAGTTTTCAAAGCTATTTAATAAGATTGATTAATTTTAAAAGGGTAACAAAGAGGTAATTACTTAGTATAATTTGGAAGTAATTAATCAGGAAATTTATGATTTTTAAATTGTTAAGAGAAAAATGTTTAAATATTTAAAATAGTTTTAGCTTGAGTTTTAAATTTAATTAAATTGACAAAAGAGTTTTATATCTTAATTAAATAGTGTTAACCCGCCTTTTTACCAGGCCATGGACATGCGGGTTTAACTTGATCGGTTGCACGTTCGTCAAGGCTGGTGTACGATGGATTCAGTCGATTGGATGGATGGATGACGCAACGTGCTTAGGAGATGGAAATATGACTGGATAAAGATGGATCAACTATAGTTTGGGTCTAGGAAATATGGTTCGGCATTAGCAATCATTCGGCATACGAGGTCGCTCGGCACGTTGGATCGTTCGGCATTGGTAGGTCGCTCGGCATCAGGGATCGTTCGGCATGGTAGGTCGCTCGGCAGGATGGATCGTTCGGCATCAGGGATCGATCGGCATTAGATGTATCGCTCGGCATCCTAGCAGCGTTCGGCATTGAAGTACGTCCGGCATTCCTCCACTCGGCATTTGTACTCGGCATTGAAGTACGTCCGGCATTCCTCAACTCGGCATTTGTACTCGGCATTGAAGTACGTCCGGCATTCTTTCACTCGGCATCTTCCACTCGGCGTTTGAACTCAGCATTAAAGTGCGCTCGGCACACCTCACCCCAACATCGATCGGCATGCATCACTCAAATGCCTCGTCCGGCATTATTTTATCAGACTTCGTTCGGCATTCTTCCTCCAGACGCTTCGTTCGGCATGGAACGGGTCGGCATTGATGGCTCGGCATTACATGGCTCGGCATATGCGGACCGGCCATAAACTCGGTGGGCCTGAATCACGTAAAGGCCCAACAACTCAGGATTTGCCTATAAATACAGCATGTGGGGGTTTAGAAAAGGGGATCCTGATTCTCTCTCCTTCTCTCTAACTTTCTATCCCCTAAGGCTAAGGCTAGCCTATCACTTTGTAACTGTAATTGATTGTTACAGCAATAAAAAAGAAATTACTGGAGTGGACGTAGGCCAGAGTTAGCCGAACCACTATAAATTCCGTGTCTTTACCGCTTTCATTTTAATTTCTGTTATTCTTCATATTAAATATCCTCTACATACATCCTAGCCGTGAGCTGTGATTGTTGTTTGGTACTTTCACTTGGATTTGGGTGTTAGTGACCAATTTTGGCGCTAACAAATAGAAAATTTATTAATAAAAATATAATTTCCTTTAGAATGGTTTTAATTTAATAATGAGACAATTTAAATACAATATTAACAATGTATTGTGTTACAAATAGATTTTTGGGTAAAAGTAGCTATTGTTATTTCGAACTTTGATTTGTATTCATAATTTGATTTTTAATATTAGATTATGAATTTAATTTGAAGTTAAAATTCCAAAGTGTAAATTTTAAATTGTTATAATTTCCATATGTATAAGCTTCATTTATAAGTACAAATTGTTTTTAGTTCTTTTAAAAGTTTATATACATATTTAAATATTAACTAACAAATTAAATTGACTTAATATATACATATGTTAACATGTGAATCAAATACAAACTACTTTAAAAAGACAAATGTTAAAAGACTAACATACTAAATTGACAAATGTTGAAAATCTTTACAAGTGGCCTCTTTCAAATTTTTTTTTTCTTCTAGTTAAGAAAACTGAAAATTTACTCATATAAGTGAACATTTTTCACTCTTGTTCCTTTTCTCATTCTTAATCAAAGTTAAGAAATTTAAAGCATAATCTCAACATAAATCTGAGAAATACATGAGAACTACTTTTAGATTCAAGATCAAATCTTCTAAAACCAAAATCACTCCCTGTAATTTTCTCAAATCTGTTCACATGCAATCAATATTTCCCTCATTTTTTCCAAAGCCTGTAAGCAATTCTGCAGACCCTTCTGAAATTACAAAATCTTTAGCATACATCTTCAAAAATCATGCATTTACCATTTTCAAAACCCAAGTCTATTACAAAACCCCTCATATCAAATCTGAAGCAATCAAAGCACCTGCATTTTTTTCAGGAAATCAAGTTCACATGCAAATTACCAATTTGCACATCTTCAAACCAAAAGATTGATTTCTGCATATCTTCAGCAAAGTTTCAAAAGTAACAAACATGCATGCAGTTTCAAAACCAAAAGCATATCAAGTTCACTTGCAGATGTTTTCAGTTTTCAGCAATTCAACTCAAAGATTTCCAAATATCAGGCTCTGCTTTCTTCCAATTAGGTGAGTAATTTTTTTAAAATTTAAAAATTATGGTTGCATGCTTGAATACTGGAATACATAAGTTTGCATGTGTGATTTTTGATATGAACTGTATTGGTATGCATTTCATTTGAATGACCTCTGTTATGTTAAAGGTGATTAATCAATGTAATTAATTAAGGATAAATGTAATTAATTATGATTAATTAATTAATTGAGTAATTAAAGGTTAATTACTGTTTGGTTGAGAATAATTAATTTGTGAAATTAATTAAGGATAATTACATGAATGTAATTAAGGGTAATTAATCAAAAGTGATTAATTAAGGTGATTTATTTTGAATAATTAATTAATTGATTTGTAATCAATTAAATGATTAAGTAAGCAAGATTTATATTGGTAAAGATATTAATTTAATTTAAATTAACTATAGATGAAGTAATTAATTTAATTCACTTTAATTTATTAGAGATAGAGATAGTTAATTTAATTCATTTTAAATTAATTATATTGTGGTATGAGTGAATCTTTACTTATGTATGAATGGGTGACATTGATTGTCTTGGATGCTTTAAGATCTCAATAATGAGATAAACGATATTGTGTGGTATGAATGACTTGATTGTATTGTGATAACATAGGTTATCTATTGTGATGGTGATATATGGAATATCTATTTGATTTTGATAATGTGGATTACCTGTTATTTGATAATGCTGATTATCAATTATTGATCTGTGAGTTATCTATCTGTGTGTATATAGATACTGTATTGAATTGTTTTAAACCTTTAAAACAACTTGGACCTAAAAGACACGCTTTGGATTTCGATGAGACCGGGATCAGGATCCCATATTTGGATATCCGAAAACCACATCGATTCCAAATTAACGTTAGGTCGTGAATCAAAGTGGAGCTTTGTGAAGACTCGAGGTGTAAGGACTATATGTCAGTATAACTCTATGGGTGATTCTGTAATGGGTTGACGGAATAGTACTTATAGGCTCGAGATGGTGGTTCAGAGTGCAAGGGTTATCGTCGTTAACTCTGAGGGTGATTCCAAAATGAGTGTAACGAGATAATGCCTTCGGTTTTGTTCGAACCCGGAACGAACTTGTATGGATTGAATGCTTTCAGAAATCGTCAGGTGGATGATGAGCATTCTATGTAATGTGTCCTATAAAGGTAATCGTAGCCTCAAGCCTCATCAACCGGGAATGGCTAAAACAGGGGAGGTGCAGCAAGGCTTCGTGGGTATCCCTCACTTGAGAGTGAGATTTACCCCTGTCTAGAAGTCCCTTTTTTCGGCTGTGTGGATGGTTGTGAGCTCCAACCGTTAGGGTTATCTTGTTCGGAACTGTTCAGTAAGGAATGGGTCCGGCCTTGTGTTGCAGGGGAGTTATGGTGGCTCCCCGGTACGGTGATCTAGGCCACGTACTGTGACGGGCAGTACCCCAGTAGCCCTGCCATTGTATAGAATCCAAAATCCAATAAGTGTCAACGGTTTTGATTGTATTACCCACTTTTGTGGCTAGTAGCTAGAATTTAATGAATGTAACAATTTCGGCTATTTCTTATTTATTTGAAAACCCTAGACCTATTATAATATCATCAGATTTCCTATCTAATGTTTTGGTTAGCGTAAGGTAAAAACTTTTCCATGTTTATGTGTGGGAAGTCTTACGTGATACCTTTCTTTTCAAAAGGTTTTTGAAAGTTAAGCAACTTTAACCTGTTACTTACACCAGACCCATGTCTAACCCGGAGTTTATTTTTGTTTTTCATAAACTCTTGGGTACTCAATTTTTACGAGTAGCCAAGGGATTCAGGTTAGGATCCCGGTTAGCTTTGACGAATTATGGAGGAGAAATGGAGCAAGAGGCTTCTGCGTGTAGATATATAGTTTTTCGCTGTGTGTTCTGTGTTGTTTCTGAGTTGTAATAACTAGACAGGTGTTTATAACTGTCTAGTATGTGATGTATATCTGTGTAACTCTAATAGTTGTTGTAACTATGTAATGTTTATGTTATTAATATAATTTATTCGTTCCGCTGTTTAGATTCTAATGTTGTTTATTTCTTCTCTTCTTTCTTTTCTCTTTCTATCCCTTTCTTTCTTATTAATAATGCATCATTCTTTGGAGACGGATGGCGGGTCATTATAGCGGTATCAGATCATTAGGTTGAGTGAATACCCAGGCTCTGTAGTAGTGTCTTTCTTGAGAGAGCGTACTTGTAATTTTATATATAACTAATTTTAAATATATATATTTATTTCTGCCTATCTATTGGGTTATCTGTTCAGGTTCCCCAATATAAGTTATAAGGTAGATGGGTAGTAGTGTGTGTGACACGACTACCATTGGTTGGAGTTTGGATGTTTGAGTTTGGAAATGTATCTTTCGAGACTGTAGACCTAATACCGTCTCGAGTGAGCTTTGTAGTGATGAAGGACTTCATTTGTCTCTGAAGTACACCTGTTAAGGTTCGGAGTTCATTTCTGAAGTTGATGAGTAGAATGTGGATCTGTTGGTTGGGCAGAAGCAAATGATGGTATTTTGAATACCACAGGAAGTAGTAGCTGCATGATGAGATGTAGTAACTATGGATGTTCCCGAAGATGTTTTCTTTGGAACAAGTTAAGGAGGTGAGTCTGCTTCGGTGTTGTGGCTATGTTCAGCCGGAGTTTCTGTTTGCTTTGAGATTTGAGTTTCTCGAAGAGATTGTTTTGGAATTCTTTGGCATCTGTGGCAGCAGTGCAGCTTAGAGTGTTCTTAGTGTTGGGAAGAGATCTTCTAGCTTAGCAGTTTTTCTGAAGTGGAGTTCAGAAGCATTTGAGTGGAGTCGTTCCTTCGATGGGTTGGCTAATTAAGTTTAAGCTCTTCTGTTTGGTTGAGGAGAACAGTTTTTCCTTGGATATGGTTTGGGTGGTTCGCAAAAGTGACTTGCGGTTATTTGAGTGTTCTCTTGGGCTATCTGAGTTTTTCTGGATGTCTTCAGGGAGTTAGAGTTTTGTCCGCATCTGGAGTTTGAGTTTTCTTATCGACTGGAATTTCAGGAGTGGTACCGGTGGTTCAGCTTTTTAGAAGAATTGTTTCAAGGAGTTTGAGTTGGTGTAGCAGCTCAGAGTTTTGGAGAAACTTCTGAATTTTTCTTATGGATTTGTTGAACCATATTTCTGGAGTGTATTGTCGAGTTATGCTTGTGTTCTTCTTCAAGCATTCCCTACTACTTCGGATCAGAGTTGTGCAGCGGAAGCAGTTGGAAGTGCATCTGCTTTTCTTTTTTTCCCGGACAGGAGAAGTGAGTTGTTGTCTTCTGATGTTGAGGAGTAGAGTTTGAGTTCTTGGTTTTGGTTGATCTTGAGGAGATCATTTGTTGTGTTGATTGGTCTAGTTTGTTTCTAGAAGCATCAGCAAGGATGGGCTGATTAGTAAAGTTGAAGACATCCCAGGATTGTCCGAAGAGATTTTGTGGATAAGAAACGGAGAAAATTAGATTCCGAAGTCGGAGATTTAATTTTGGATAAGTTTTCTCCGATCAAAAGTGAGCTATAAGATTGGGTAAGTCTGAGAAGTTAGCTCTGAAGAGTTTTGGATCTTTTCTGTGATCTTGGAGGTTAAGTGATTGATCTACAGGATTGAATTACCAGTTTGGATAACTGGGATTCGATGAGTTTCACGTATCTCTGAGGGAGTACGTGTATGATCTATCTTTGGTTGTGGAACCAGCAGTTTTGGGAGTTTTGGTTGTTGAGTCAAACTCGTCTGTAGTTTGGTATCTTGTCTAGTGTTATAGATATAGATGAATAGGAGCTTTTGTAGCTTCATAGTATTGATTGTTTGATTTCTGTAGAGCGAGTATCCCGGTATATATATACACATCTGGGGAAACTCGAAGGAATTTTATCCAGAATTTTGTCTGGATAATTAGATTTGTTTGATTGGTTGTATTGGTTGTTTTGGTTGTTAGCATATGTTTGATATATGCTTGTGTTTTAAAATTTTAATAAGATTATTAAATTACCTTTGTTTTAAATTTCGGGGACGAAATTCTTTTAAGGGGGGAGAATTGTAATATCCCGGAATTTTTAACAATATCATTTTAATAATTTATATTAAAATTAAATTGATATTGATATTCTTGTTAATCATAATTCAAATTGATTTAAAAATTTCTTCCTTAATAAATATTCAATTGGTTATTTTATCTTTCAAAAATGATAAATTGATTTCTATTTATAACATAAATATATAGTTTATGTTGTAAATAGAATAGCATTGTTTAAAATTTAATAAATAAAACATATTTTTCTAATTCTAATATTTTTAGTAATTTGAGAATTTGTTTTTATTTAATTATAACTTTTCAAAGTTATTAAATAAATGATTTTGGTTTAAATTTAATAATTGGATCATGCTTTTAAATTCTAATATATACATTATAATTTGGAAATTTTAATTTTTATTAAATATAAAGTTTTTAAAGCTATTTAATAAATAAATTTATGATTTTTAAATTGTTAAGAGAAAAATGTTTAAATGTTTAAAATAGTTTTAGCTTGAGATTTAAATTTAATTAAATTGACAAAAGAGTTTTATAGCTTAATTAAATAGAAAATTTATCAATAAAAATATAATTTCCTTTAGAATGGTTTTAATTTAATAATGAGACATTTTAAATACAATAGTAAAAATGTATTGTGTTACCAATAGATTTTTGGTTAAAAATAGCTATTGTTATTTCAAACTTTGATTTGTATTCATAATTTGATTTTTAATATTAGATTATGAATTTAATTTGAAGTTAAAATTCCAAAGTGTAAATTTTAAATTGTTTTAATTTCCATATGTATAAGCTTCATTTATAAGTACAAATTGTTTTTAGTTCTTTTAAAAGTTTATATACATATTTAAATATTAACTAACAAATTAAATTGACTTAATATATACATATGTTAACATGTGAATCAAATACAAACTACTTTAAAAAGACAAATGTTAAAAGATTAACATACCAAATTGACAAATGTTGAAAATCTTTACAAGTGGCCTCTTTCAAATTTTTTTTTTCTTTTACTTAATAAAACTGAAAATTTACTTATATAAGTGAACATTTTTCACTCTTGTTCCTTTTCTCATTTCTTAATCAAAGTTAAGAAATTTAAAGCATAATCTCAACACAAATCTGAGAAATACATGAGAACTACTTTCAGATTCAAGATCAAATCTTCTAAAACCAAAACCACTCCCTGTAATTTTCTCAAATCTGTTCTCATGCAATCAATATTTCCCTCAATTTTTCCAAAGCCTGTAAGCAATTCTGCAGACCCTTCTGAAATTACAAAATCTTTAGCATACATCTTCAAAAATCATGCATTTACCATTTTCAAAACCCAAGTCTATTACAAAACCCCTCATATCAAATCTGAAGAAATCAAAGCACCTGCATTTTTTTTCTGGAAATCAAGTTCACATGCAAATTGCAAATTTGCACATCTTTAAACCAAAAGATTGATTTCTGCATATCTTCAGCAAAGTTTCAAAAGTAACAAACTTGCATGCAGTTTCAAAACCAAAAGCATATCAAGTTCACTTATAGATGTTTTCAGTTTTCAGCAATTCAACCCAAAGATTTCCAAATATCAGGCTCTGCTTTCTTCCAATTAGGTGAGTAATTTTTTTAAAATTTAAAAATTATGGTTGCATGCTTGAATACTGGAATACATAAGTTTGCATGTGTAATTTTTGATATGAAGTGTATTGGTATGCATTTCATTTGAATGACCTATGTTATGTTTTCCAGTGACCCTGTATTTGTTTTAAAATCATGTTCTTTTGATCCAATCCTTGTAGAATTTAGTTTACAAGACAATAACTGTTTGTTTTAAGTTATTAAGTAAGTAGATATTTAATTAAATTAATAATAAAATGGGATGGCTCTGAAAATCAAATAAGTAGGCAATGTTCAAATATAACTGAAGATTTAAACATCATGCTTACTGAATTCTTGAATATGGATTGAATATTAAAATCATAATGTGAATTTTAAAACCAATACTACAGTTTTTAGTGAAGGGGTTTAGGAGCAGTTAAGGGAATGACTGCATATGATCTTTTGGGTTTCTAAGGTGATTCATACATCTGGAGTGAATGAGGTTCTTCCTGGTGATGGAGGGGAGGTAGGAGAAGATGGGAAAAATGCTTTTTGGTGATGGAATTCACCAGAGAAGGTGCGACAGTGGAATTCGAGTTGGAACCCTAGTTTTAGGATAGTTTGATGAATCGAGCATTTCGATTTGTTCAAGCGACTGAGTGCTTTGGTATTTTGGAAATAGGTAGTATGATTGTAGTTGAAGCCATGGTCGAAGTTGTTGACCTGCTGATGGTCGGAGGGCCGCGTTCTCGCCATTGACAGGTTTTGAAGAAAACCTGACTTTTGCTGTTTCCAGGTTGGGTTATTAGCTAGTTTTGATTTGTGCTACTGTAGTGGTTTTCTGGTGTTTGTGTTCGAGTTTGGAGGTGGTCATTGATGGGTAGGGGCTATGGTGGATGGCCAGTGATGGCTGAAGCCACGGTGCACGTGCAACATGCTGTTGAGTTCAGGGGAAATTATTTAGTAGGGTGCAGTTTTGAACTCGGAATTTAACTCGAGTTACTTGAGTTTCTGACTCGAAGCAAGTGTGGGTTTTACTCGAGTAATTTGGGGGGGTGACTCGGGTAAAAGAATTTTTACAGGTTTTGATAAACCTGAACCTGTTTTATCAAAATATTGTTTTAAAAACCTGAACCATTCAAATGTAAAGTAAATTTAAACTTAATTCTAATTCAAGTTTAAATAATAGAGTTCATATCTAGTTTTAAGTCACTGTTTTAAAAAAAAATTAACTTGTTAAATTACTTTATAAAAATAAGTAGTTGAAATTTAAATTGAAGCTTCTAAAATTATGTGAGCAAGATTTTAAGTTAAAGTTAATGTTGACATTCAAAGATTTAAAATAATTATTCCAGTTTTGAAATAAAGAAGTTTTAAATTTGAAGGTCTTAAAACAAATTTGTATGTAAAGTTTAAATTTAAATTAGTAAGTTAAAAAAAATGAAAATGAAATTAGTTTCAAACCTTATGAATTTCTTATATTTAACAAACACTTGTTTGTCTTGCAATTTAAAAAGTTTTTAAATTGTTTAAACTTTGGTTAAGTTTAAAATTTATTCCTTTTAAATTTTGTATTTGAATGAAATTTAAAAAGTAATTTCTAAAGTACTTGTTTTAAATAAATTGTTTTTAAAACCTAATTAAGGAATGTTTTAACTTAAAATCAAGTTAAGAATTAATGTTTGAATTAATTTATTAAAAGGGTAATTAAGAAATAATTAATTAATTAATTTAATTAATTATTAAGGTTTAATGCATATTGATTTAGAGGTTAATCAATTTAAAGTTAAGATCATTAATTAGAATATTAATTAATGATTAATAAGTTATTAATTATGTAACTAAGCTTTAATCAAGGTTAATTAATTAAATAAATAGACTTTAATTAATGGATCATTAAAGTTAATTTAATTTGTAATTAATTTAAGTTAATTACTTAATAAAAATAATTAAAGAATGGTTAATGAAGATCATTAACTAAAATTATTTAATAATTAATTAATGTGATTAATTTTTATAATTAATTAGATTAATTAATTTAATAATAATCAATTGAAAATTGTAGAGAATAATTACTTAATGAAGTAATTAAGAAATTAATTACTTAATGTAATTAATTTAGTTTAATATGATTGTTTATTTTAATTAATTAAGTTTAATTAATTTTAAACACTTGGGTTTTAAAGATAATTATTTGGGAAATTACTTGTTGAAGTAATTGATTGATAATTACGAATTATAATTATTTGAAGATGTTTAAGAATAAAGTAATTTGGATTTAATTACTTAATAATTAATCAAGGGATTAATTAAGAAATTAATTAAGAGATAATTAATTTGGTTTAAATAAAGTAATTAAGTTATTTAATTACTAAATGTAATTAATCTAGGATGATTAATAATTATGAGTTAATTACATAAGGTAATTGATTTAAGAAATAATTAAAGATCATTAATTATTTTAATTAATGTTGTAATTAAAGTTGATTAATTAAGGTAATTAATCAATGATAAGTAATTAAAGGTAATTAATCAATGTGATTAATTAAGGATAAATGTAATTAATTATGATTAATTAATTAATTGAGTAATTCAAGGTTAATCACTGTTTGGTTGAGAATAATTAATTTGTGAAATTAATTAAGGATAATTACATGAAATGTAATTAAGGGTAATTAATCAAGAGTGATTAATTAAGGTGATTTATTTTGAATAATTAATTAATTGATTTGTAATCAATTAAATGATTAAGTAAGCAAGATTTATATTGGTAAAGATATTAATTTAATTTAAATTAATTAAAGATGAAGTAATTAATTTAATTCACTTTAAATTAATTAGAGATAGAGATAGTTAATTTAATTCATTTTAAATTAATTATATTGTGGTATGAGTGAATCTTTGCTTATGTATGAATGAGTGACATTGGTTGTCTTGGATGCTTTAAGATCTCAGTAATGAGATAAATGATATTGTGTGGTATGAATGACTTGATTGTATTGTGATAACATAGGTTATCTATTGTGATGGTGATATATGGAATATCTATTTGATTTTGATAATGTGGATTACCTATTATTTGATAATGCTGATTATCAAATATTGATCTGTGAGTTATCTATCTGTGTGTATATAGATACTGTATTGAATTGTTTTAAACCTTTAAAACAACTTGGACCTAAAAGACACGCTTTGGATTTCGATGAGACCGGGATCAGGATCCCATATTTGGATATCCGAAAACCACATCGATTCCAAATTAACGTTAGGTCGTGAATCAAAGTGGAGCTTTGTGAAGACTCGAGGTGTAAGGACTATATGTCAGTATAACTCTGTGGGTGATTCCGTAATGAGTTGACGGAATAGTACTTATAGGCTCGAGATGGTGGTTCAGAGTGCAAGGTTTATCGTCATTAACTCTGAGGGTGATTCCAAAATGAGTGTAACGAGATAATGCCTTCGGTTTCGTTCGAACCCGGAACGAACTTGTATGGATTGAATGCTTTCAGAACATCGTCAGGTGGATGATGAGCATTCTAAGTGATGTGTCCTATAAAGGTAATCGTAGCCTCAAGCCTCATCAACCAGGAATGGCTAAAACAGGGGAGGTGCAGCAAGGCTTCGTGGGTAGCCCCCACTTGAGAGTGAGATTTACCCCTGTCTAGAAGTCCCTTTTTTTGGCTGTGTGGATGGCTGTGAGCTCCAACCGTCGGGGTTATCTTGTTCGGAACTGTTCAGTAAGGAATGGGTCCGGCCTTGTGTTGCAGGGGAGTTTGGGTGGCTCCTCGGTACGGTCATCTAGGCCACGTACTGTGACGGGCGGTACCCCAGTAGCCCTGCCATTGTATGGAATCCAAAATCCAATAAGTGTCAACGGTTTTGATTTTATTACCCACTTTTGTGGCTAGTAGCTGGAATTTAATGAGTGTAACAATTTCGGCTATTTCTTATTTATTTGAAAACCCTAGACCTATTATAATATTATCGGATTTCCTATCAAATGTTTTGGTTAGAGTAAGGTAAAAACTTTTCCATGTTTATGTGTGGGAAGTCTTACGTGATACCTTTCTTTTCAAAAGGTTTTTGAAAGTTAATCAACTTTAACCTGTTACTCACACCAGACTCATGTCTGACCCGGAGTTTATTTTTGTTTTTCATAAACTCTTGGGTACTCAATTTTTACGAGTAGCCAAGGGATTCAGGTTAGGATCCAGGTTAGCTTTGACGAATTATGGAGGAGAAATGGAGCAGGAGGCTTCTGCGTGTAGATATATAGTTTTCCGCTATGTGTTCTGTGTTGTCTCTTAGTTGTATTGAGTTGTAATAACTAGACAGGTGTTTATAACTGTCTAGTATGTGATGTATATCTGTGTAACTCTGATAGTTGTTGTAACTATGTAATGTTTATGTTATTAATATAATTTATTCGTTCCACTGTTTAGATTCCAATGTTGTTTCTTTCTTCTCTTCTTTCTTTTCTCTTTATATCCCTTTCTTTCTTATTGATGATGCGTCATTCTTTGGAGACGGATGGCGGGTCATTATAAAATTTCACTGTTTTTTCAAAGGAAAATTTTTCATTTTAGACCCGAGAAAAAAACTTATTTCAATTTTATGCCTCGTTCAAAACTATTTACAAAAATAAGTCTTGTTTTGCGCAATCCATATTTGCACAAATATACTTTATTTTAAAAAAAATATGCTTGTGCAAATATGGATTGCGCACGTGTATTTTCTAACAAAATATTATCTTGCGCGTTCCACATTCGTGCAAGTCTATTTAAAAAAAATATGCTTACACAAATTTAGAATGCGCTAGTATAAAATGCTATTATATGTAAAGAATGATCTATATTTGTAATATGTTTTGACCAAGACCTAAAGGTTAAATAAGTTTTTTCTCAGACCTAAAATGAAATTTGTCCTTTTCTAATCAAAATCTTTTCTTAAAGATAAAATGAATAAGATAGTTCTTATTTATGTACACGTGCATCGCTTGTACATGAGTACTGGTAATTAAAATGACCATAATCTACTTATGATACTCTGCCCTCCATGTGCACACACGCCTACTCACTAAGGAACCCAATTCATCAACTTTGACCAACAATTTCTTCTTATTTCGGCTACCATTCACCAAGCCGTTGCTGCCACCCACTAAAGCGAAGTCTATCGGATGGTTCCTTTGATCATTCTCCAACACGGCCACTTGATACCACCCAACCGCCGGCATTGACCTTCAAATGGAAATTCCAACCAGATCAAGCATTGATTCTTGCAATTGAAACCATCGTTTAGTTCGTATTGCGAAAGCCCGCGGATCTATGCCTTTAATTATGTCTACTAACCTCCAAATCACCCGTAGGGTTTCATCGATGGAAACTTTGACCATAATTTCTAGCATCCCAAATTTTTTGCGATAAATTTCAACTCCATTCATCGAGAGCTTAGCAATGATATATAATTCGATATAGTTTGGACACTCGGAATTTCAAACCATTTGGTAATTAGAGATAATCATCTGTCATTAGCTAGTGATTAGAGAAATTTCAGGAATTGGACAGAAAAATGATGATAAAGGTGACGACAAGGGTTTCATAGCCTCACTCATACAGTTGTTAGACTGGGTTATGGGTTGTGTATCTAATTTAATTTGAAACAGCTATGTATGTTGTTCAAACATTATAATGTCTCTATTTTGCAAGCTGTAACTGAAAATATATCAAAATTATAAATCAAGTTTATTAGCTTGGAAAGACCTTCGCAATGGTTATAAATATGACGCCTAATTCACTCTTCTATTAAAGATTTATCTTCAATTACTTTAATGTTAATAGCATTAAATTTTTGGGTTGCTACAATCTCCCTCTCTTAAAAGAATTACACCATCGCAATTCCACAAATACAATCTTCAATCAAAATTAATAAATTATTGCTCTAATCACAAAATATGAAGAACTACACCAATCATAAGTTAATTAATTATAGCATATAACGACCGTACAACATTATTATGATAAAATTAGATTCATCCATAACCGAATTTAAACGTTCACACATACACAATATAGTAATAGACACACACATTCTCAACCCCTACAATCCAAACTATAGTATGTAAAATAACATCTCATTAATTATGAAGAAATAATATCTATCATAAATTAGTTCATCTCGTGTATTTCTATAATTCTACCATAATTGTGACGCCCCACCTCTATACCCACGCTAGCCAAGAACATTACTGAGAATGCTGTCAACTAGCACGGAGAATGAGGCTGTTGAGGAGCGACCATCCGTGTAATTGCTTTGCGCGAGCATCGATATGTCAGATAGTATAACATGCATTTTCTTTCTCAAGAGGAAATCCGACACACCGACACAAACTCAAAGCTACTACACAGTGGCTATAAAGGTCTTCGGAAACAAATATAGAAATAAACATAACATAAATCAGTCACAGACAATTCATATCACAAAGGCGGAAATAGATATGAATATTACACATGAAAGTGTACATCGGAGTAGTGGTCAAAAGGATCCACAATAATACAACGGAATAGATACCAGTGCTAGACAAAAGAATAAGTATACACCATAGAGTCTGTATCTCAAATGTATACAACAAAAACTACTAAACTAGAGTAGTTAGCCAAAAGTCAGAAGATGGTTCCGGATAGGAAGCCATGAGGAAGCACCTGTAAAATCTCAGTCTGACCCGAGTATTATTTAAGAAGAAAATAATAAACGGATCAGTCTAGCTATAAATATTATATGAAGTGATATATAATAAGAGATATGACATAAACATATAATAATCACAATGCCAAGCTGTGATAAATAAGTAATTGAAAATCAACAAGAGATTAATCAATATCACAATAATCTACTCAAGATAAAAAGGAATGTCATACTCCTAATTTCGTTCACCAAGCCACAATAAATGACATATATATCAATGCCCATCGTAAAAGTTGGTGAAACATAAATTCCAGAAATCAACACATGAAATCCAAAAATCACACGAAAAAGGATGGCCAATCCCATAAAAATGAGTCGGAGCTCCTCCAAACAGGGTATAGTCCCCCATTGCGGACTTTGAGCCGAAGCTCCTCCTGGTGAGTCAAAAACTCCTCTTGACAGGGTATAGTCCCCCATTGCGGACTTTGAGCCGAAGCTCCTCCTGGTGGACCGAAGTTCCTCATGACAGGGTATAGTCCCCCATTGCGGAGTTTGAGCCGAAGCTCCTCCTGGTGAGCCGAAGCTCCTCGTGACAGGGTATAGTCCCCCATTGTGGACATTGAGCCGAAGCTCCTCCTGGTGAGCCGAAGCTCCTCCTGGTGAGCCGAAGCTCCTCCTGACAGGGTATAGTCCCCCATTGCGGACAATGAGCCGAAGCTCCTCCTGGTGAGTCAAAAAAACTCCTCCTGACAGGGTATAGTCCCCCATTGCGGACATTGAGCTGAAGCTCCTCCTGGTGAGCCGAAACTCGGTAAAAACGACGTACAGTCCTCCACGTGGACAAAGAGACATCGCACATTGCTAGTCTAAATCACAAAGATGATCGTCATGATCAACGAGAAGTGTCAATTACACTAAGCTGGTAAATATATGAGTTTAACTTCATGTCCCATAACCACTTGCTTAACTTAAATATTTACGAACAAACTATAGATCTCCACAATAAAATTGTCACAAGAGATTCAATCGAACAAGTCTAAGAATTAACCAACAAAGTGAACGCAAGCGTTTCATACCACTTGTTTTACTAAGTCGTTTAATTGGATTTCTCATACGAGTGAGGTAAAGGTTTATATATACTAATAGATTGGAAAACGGTTTTATAATGAATTTGGTATTAAAATAGTGTTGAAATCGTTTGAGGAAAAAGTTTTGATATTTACTACTAGTATAGAAAACCTTTATATTTTTAAAGTGACAAATCACAAAGAAGATTGTAGGAACAATCAATCACTAAAATTCACACACGAAGATGTGAATAAATATCCAACGAAACCGATAAAGAATCCATCGAAATGGATATTCAAAAATCCCTAAAAAGGAGTCATCAAAGTCATAATAATTGATAACAATCAATAGGAAACAACACGAATCGATTTAAGTTGGAAATTCAAGCAATAAGGCCAAGTAGGCAAAAATCATCAGGTCGGTCGGCCGACATACAGTGCTCGGTCGACCGAACCTTGTATTGAAAAACTCCTCGGCATCAGGTCGGTCGACCGAACCCCTGTAGTCGGTCGACCGGACCCTAAAACAGAAAGTGCTTATGCACTTAGAAGCAGGTCGGTCGATCGGACCAGGGGGTCGGTCGGCCGAACCTGTTTCCAGCCTCATCCATGCCTATTACAAATGAGGTTCAATCTTGACCAAATTCATTCGCACGAGCAACGGCGCTAAGGGTTTATGTCAATCGACTACCCGGCCCTATAAGCTCCTCGATGCATCACCAAAAACATGTTCAAACATCAAAGTTAGGATTTTTAATGAATCGAACTCAAAACACTAAAAATTGGAATACTCACAAAAGCAATCCAAATCAAAATCAAATGCACATGAATAAGTGTTAGGAATTCATACCTAACAATCGAAGATAATCATAAGCATAGATGTGAGATTAAAAATCTCACCTTTGAACCTAAACGAATGAAGAAGAAGCTACGAAGCAATGGCAAGAACAAGCACTCTTCAATTCCAACTCAACAAGCTTGAATCTAAGCTTAAAGGAGAAACATTTCCTAAATTAGGTTTAGGAAATTTCTGAAATCAAAGAGAGAATGAGTTGGAGAAGATGAAGGAGATGCTTACCAATGGGTTCTCTTTGAATTTGGAGCAAGAACTTGAGCTAGGAGATGGATTTGCAAAGGAAGCTAGGGCTTGGAGTTTTAATTCTTTTTCTCTTCCACCATTGTTGAAAGCTTGAAGAGTTAGGAATTAAGAATGAAGTAATGAAGAGTTGGAGTGGGTTGGGACTGAGTTAGTAAGTGGGTTCAGCCCAAACCAAAGCCCAAAGCAAAAAGTAGCAAAATTCAACTTTCTCCAAACATATCGAAGTTTATACTCAAAAAGGTCGCAAACGGCATTTTGAACTCAATGGGGGTGGTCTCGAGTCCTAATTCGACCGTATGCAAAAAGTAGCTTTTCGGACTAAAATCCGACTAACGATAAAATATTTAAATATAAAATCGATAAATATGCGGGTTGTTACAATGATCTTCCTCATAGTCTCATCCTCAAGATATCTGATGCATCATCTCATCCCTATATCATCCAAACATTATGTGTACATGCTTGTGGTCACATCTAAAAGTAATACGTCTCTAGTCATGGCTACACTCCTCAAATTATTTGTTCCTCCACTTGTGTTTCGACTGGATCAATCCTTACACCATTTGCGTGCTTTGAATATATGGTAACTTGTATGACCATTCCACTTCCAAGGATTAATGGATAAATCGCGACTTTTAGTGTACTCGCGTATAGCCCAAAGTTGACACCAGAACCATTCCACTTATCCAGGGTACACGAATCCATTCCACCAATCCAGGGTCACCTTTCCAAATACCTGATGGATTTCCTCATAGTATACCCCTACATTACAAGTACATTAGAAAACACTACGAGTGCCAATGATCCCTTTGTAAGCATATCCAAGCCATTTTCTTGCTCTATCTAGTTTCCATTTATCTTAAGGAACCATTCCACATCCCTTTTTTCCACGATAGAACCATTCAACATTCTATCCACAGCTCTCCCTTCCTAGAACCCATCCTTGGGTTAACATCCCCGCGGCCTCATTCACCATTGAGCCGTCATCATCGAAATACAACTCCAACACCATCGAGTTATAGTCATCAAAGTTCCAAAGTAATCATTCCATTTTCCATAGTAGAACCCTTCCTCATTCTACTCATGAGCTTCCTTCCGGGAACTCGTTCTCGTTCCATCTTCCATAGTGATTTCTTCATGTAATGATTGGGATAACTCATCGAACATATAGAAGAGTGGCCTGCTAGTAAGGAGAGTTCCAGTACACAATAAAGGAAAATAATTTAACAATACGTTTTTATTTCCAAATCAAACCTTCCATCTTCTTCTTAAAAAAAACTCATTTAAAAAAAATACACTATTAGTTTAGAAAACAATTTCTCAAAAATATTTACCATCATTTAAACCAATTAAAATAATTTTTGAGAAAACATTGTATAATACAAGAAATCGGATTGCTATTTGAAATAGAAACTATTTTATTTAAAATATTTGTGGAAGCCAAAAATAATTTTTGAATGCGTATTTTATTTTTAAAATTTCATATAATGGACTTTCCGCCTATCCTTGATTCCTAAATGGCACCCACCAAACCTTTAGTCCTCAAAATCCTCCAACCACTGTTACCCATCTTCATGGTACCTCTTCACATTTCTTAGTCAAACAATTATAATATGCTAAAAAACAAGCAAGCAAGTAAGAAAGTAAATAATCAACAAGCAATCAAAACAAGCAAGTGACAAGCAAACAAACAATCAACAACCTAAACAAGCAAAATAGATTAATCTAAACAAACATAAAATGAATTAAAAGGTGAATGTCAATCAAACAAGTAAGAAAATAAAAAAAATTAATCATAGTATAACAAATAATTAACAACATAACACAATTAATAAAATAAGTTAGAGAAGCACGACATAGACTAACTAAATAAACATTAAACAATAATAATTTAAACCAATAATAGTAAAATAGATTATCAACAACATGATACAACCGTAAGAGACTTAATTCGAACGAACACAACATAATGATAAATAAACATGGATAAATAAGTAGCTAAAATTTCTTAATTGCAATTAATTTAACAAACAAAAATGAAATACAAACAATTTATTCAAAGTAAATGAATACAACCAACAAAGCGACTATCCCAAACATCAAAATAAACAGTTTCTTCTTTATATCCCGACTCTTTTCACCGAAGGGATAGACATCCCTATAGCTCACCAGCAAAAATTGCATGCAATAGTCATAAAGGTAACATCGGCATAATGAGTGTCGGGCAAACTCAAAACTCATCTAACCTCATCGTCCTACACCCCATGTTATATAGTATAGTTTATTAGTTAGAATTCCCCAGTAAAACAATTTTTTAATAAAATATCTTTAACAAACACCTCTAATGTTTGTTATTTAATTAAAAAATTTACTCTTTCAATTATTTACTTTTCAAATCATATCATTTTTTATCCTAGTAAATATATTCTCAAGGTATTGCAAAACTAGATATTTTATAATACATCATTTCCTAACGATGTATATTCTCAATAAAATAATCTTCAACTTAGGTCTTTTTCAACTAAAACCTTTTATTCAAAAGTATTTTTCTTTTTTAAAGTACCATCTATTAAAGAGAACCCTTTTAAGTGAAAATGTTTTCAACAAAAAACAAATTTTGAAACAAAGTTTGTTGAAATTAAATGTACTCCCTTGATAAAAAAATTCTTCTCAAACAAATTTTTTACCACATTCTTTAACAGAAATGATAATTTTCAAATAATGATACTTCCATTAAGCTATATTCTATTATTTACACCAATGAAATAATTTCTCAAATAAAATATTTAGACTGTATTAAATAATTCTTTCAAAATAGTATATCTTTCTATGAAAATAACTTCCATGTAAAGTATCTTTAAAGAAAATCACCTTCATAACATATAATATTCACGGTAAATAATGTATCAACAAAATATATTTTGCCTTAAAATAAAGATTCTTGCTAGACATTCTCTAACAAGGTACTTTCAACAAAAACATTTTTAAATCCTTTTCTATTATTAAAATAGGTTTCTTCCTCAAAACATCTTTTCAACTTATGCCCCAAAAGATGCTGCCAAATTAAAATAATTTTAGCTAAAATGCAGCCATTAAAACATTTTATCAAAATAAAATATTTAAACCAAAATATCCTTTCATAAAAATACTTTTACATAAAATATATATCAACAAAATTTCTCCTCTTAGATAAATTTTTTTGCTTTTATCAAACCATTTCTAAGTTATATTACCATTATGGAATTACTTCTTAAAGAATGATTTAGAAACAATGAAAGTTTCTCACAGGAAAACGTTTCTTTAAAAACTGAATTCAACTTCCAATATATAGTTAAAACACCTTTCCACTAAAATATTTCCAAATATAAAATATTCTTATAGTATTTACTCTTTCTTCCAAAAGTATCTTTATATAAATATTTTATTTCACAAAGTTAAGTACTTTATTTTTCAGCAAAATATTGAAAAATCACTTTAAGTCAAAAATGGGCATTTTCCCCTTTTTAGTAAAATATTTTCAAAATTAGGAATTCATACTGAATAAATTTTGGAAACGAAATATCATCCAGTTAAGAAAAATGGTTCCATCTAGATAAGGACGGGTTTCAATTAATTTAACATCAGATGCGTGTCACTAAAGTTATAACCAATATTTAACCCTCTTATAAATGTTCATCCTATCTCATTTCTACTTTATTTATTTTCCATGAAAAGGTCATCATAAATAAGCTTCATTTTAAGGCAAGGTAATAGTGGTTAAAAAATAAACCATACACACAAAAATTCAGTTAAAATGTTCCTCATTCTATTCTTAACCTAACCAAAGGTGTAAATCATCGTAACCTAATGGTCAAACCTACCCAAGGAACATGGGTATTAAAATTAAAATATAAAACAATGAATAAAAAGGAAAATCTCACAGTGGGATAAAACAAATAATATACATATCATTATAGGACATATAATGTATCTTAAATAAATAAACCATACCAATCTTTCTATACATTAAGCGCTTACAAAGCAATATATAGGTGCAAAATATAACCTAAGCTCCTTCCTTTTCCTTTTCCTTTTGCGTTCTTTCACCGACAAACTTCACAACTCTGTACAAATAAAGAGGTTTCAACTATGTGTGGACCACGCTAATTTCTAAATAGCCCAGCCTAACCTAAGAGATCCAGTGACTTTTGTATAGAAAATGGTTGCCAACATACCCCTTTTGAGGGATTAAGCCCATGCAGTTCTGTTTCGTGCTCTTCTCCTGCATCCAAATACTTGCTAGTGCATAACAAACATTGCATCCATTCAACCACTGAAACCATCGCAACTAATACAACCATTGCAATCGATGCAACCAATTAAATTCAATACAAGCAATACAACCACTTTAATCAACGCAATCAATGTAAGAAGCGGATAATAGTATCCTTACTCATCCATCAGAACGGAGCATCATATGGGGCAACGACAACAAAAGTACACTTAGCTATTGAGCACCACATACATTTGAAATTATTTAGTCATCAAATAAGTAAATGATAATGACATAAATATATTTACATTCATACTAATCATTCATTTTAGGAACATCTCATTATGTAAGTATAAATCACCAAATGTATACAAATCGCCTTATAATAGTGACAAAACACCAATTCTCAAATGCATATTAATCCATACAACATTAATAACACAAACATAATAAAATCATAGTTAACTACATACAACATAGTAACATGGCAACACATCCAAACACGATCTGATCATGATAAAATAACATATATGATAAACAAAATCAACCATTAATCAAATATTACATTCGTTTAAAACATCACATTTATAACTATTGTTTTTTTCTTAAGTATAAAATTATTTTATTATCGTTTATTATAAATGCACATTTTATTTATCACAAGACAATAATAATCCTACCAATAATGATAATATACTTCAAAATACTTTATTGTAAACTTATTCCTTCAAATCCCCCCTAACATTGTATTTAATATCAAAAATAGTGATTTCATCAAATTACCTTTCAAATCAGCAGTGTTATTATTTTATGCTAAAGTAATAATATTCAGATTAAACCTCCTTAGTATAATTCAAAATTAGTTCATTTCTATTTATTTCGAAATAGTGTAATTTTCACTACAACCATATTATTATTATTGATAAAATATCATTTTGTTGCATAGTAATAATAAACATTTTAAATTAAGTTTAAAATATATTATATATTATTATTTATGGATTTCCCTAGAAATTCATAAATACTAACCTTATTAAATTTTTCCAGTTAATTCCATTTTATTTTATTCAAAACTATTATTTATAGATATCACATGGAAACTACAAATAATCACATTAATCGTTTATTTATCTTATTTTATCCTTCTTACGTAATTTCAATGAATAATAGTCATATTTTAAATCCATGACTGATTACGACTAAAAATCCAATAATACAGCAATTAGCAATAAACAATCAACCCTAAGCCTAACGTATAAAATATCAAACAATTATAAATATATCATATTAGATCAATATTTATAATTTTCATCAAGATATACCCATTTTATAATTTAAATTCAATCAATTAAATTAAGTTAACCATGCTAACCCATTTTTTCCAACGGTTCCCAAACTCAGCAAAACTTGTTTCATACATCTGGAATTCCATTATGAGTTCAGTGGAAGAAATTGTGCATGTATCGGAGTTTTTATGTGAAAGATATGAAGGTTATAATATATATTATTAAAATAATTTCTCCTTATTTAAATAATAATAAAAATAAAAATAATCCACTTACGTTGCTTTCTGCTCCATGCACACTCACACCTGCTCACCAACAAACCCATTTCATCAACTTTGACCAATGATTTCTTCATATTTCGGCTACCATTCGCTAAGTCGCTGCCACCACCCGAACCACTAAAGCAAGGACTATTGGCCAGTACTTTTGATCAATCTCTAGCACCGACGCCTAACACCGCCCAACCACTGCCATTGATCTTCAAACAGTAATTCCAACGAAATTAAGCGTCAATTATAAAAGGCTATGAATAAATTTAAAATTATTTAAAATTTGTATTCATAATGTTATAAATAAATAAGTAAATGCATAAATTTAAAACTATTTAACTTTAAATTTATAAAGTATATAAAAATAATTTTAAATTAATATATGAACTTTAAATTTTATAGTTTATAAATGGTTATGAAATTTTTTTGACATTGATTAAAAATTAATTATTAATATACGCACGCGTACACACACACATAAATACAAGATTTAATATCATATTATAAATTTTACGATTAAATAGGGAAATTTTAAGTTATGTACATAAAGTAAATAAAAATACTATTTCAAAAGTCTAAATTAAAATAAAACACATAGTAATTATAAGGAATAAATGCATATGTATATATATGAGTGTAACGGATATTCATTATTCTTTACAGTTGATAATAACCATTATTATTATTTTAGGACTACGAGTCTGAACTAATGTTGCTTTATACCATTTCCAATGTAAATAGATTATTGCATATACTTATGCTTATTAAGCAAACTTTAGCCATAAAATATTTATGGTGAAGTGTGAAGACAAGCCACTCCCGACACCCCAAATAGACGCTTACCTACTAATCTAATTTGCAAAAATCGAAACACGGCATTACTTCGAGTGATGAAACTAAAATGATGTATCATGCATTGTCACCCGCAAAACTCATAGCAAAAGGAAAAAAATTGGTCGAAATTAGCACAATACACCATGATAATAAAGTATATAAGATAATCATAGTACTAGGGATATGGTAGTTCATTTCATGTACATATTACTTAAAGCAAAACCTAATCTCGATAATAGCCAACAGCGTCTTCAAGCTCCATGGGCTACTCCAAGAACTGCTAGAAAATTCCCCTCAACACCTTACTCTTAGCCTACTCATGAGAATGCCCGAGAGTTGTAAAAGCAAACATAAAAAAGACAAAATGCGGATCAGACATAAATTCTAATGTGCGGAGGAAACTAGCCCATGATTTTAGGTAGATAAATGTGCATATACTAAATATATGAAATACTATATAAGAGATACATAGAATCATGCCTCAACCTCTTATCTAAGTGTCACTAGGTAACTTCTGGTCATTCTCTAATCTAAGTGTATGGAACATACCCTATATCTATCTATCTCGAGTGTTATGTGTGAAGAGTGTTACCCTCCACAGCCACATATTTCCTGCACTCATTTATTACCCTATGGATCACCAATTATATTAACTATAGTGGAACCCTGTACCCTAGGGTGAATGTGTTCCAAGCTATTTTCACCTTAAATATGCAGTCATGTATGGATTAACTTCATTTCCCTTTCCAAGTGTAATGGCCCGTATTTTTAACTATTTTAAATTATTGAATTTAATATAGTTATTGAACAAAAATGGTCAGAAATAAAATTTTAATGATTTATTAATGAAATTTATTGGATATACTTGGATAAAAAATTTAAATAACAAAATAATTCAATAAGATGAAAGATGATAATTCATATTAGAAAGTAAATTAAATGACATTGAATAGTTAGTAGTTGATAACAAAATTTGAAATAATCAATGTTAAGCGAATATAGAATTGAATGAATGTTTATTAAAAGCAAAAGCATAAGTTTGTTTATATGAAATTATATTTTTTTTATAAGTATAAATTTCAGAAATAAGAAAACGTTTATTTGGTAAGAAACAAATAACTTTTGTTGTACATAATAATTACACTGATGCTGAATCACTGTAAAATGGATGTAGTTGTTTATTATTTGACTTCATTTTAAAAGTTAAATTTTATAAGTTAAATAACTTGTATTTAAAATACAGCGATTTATTGGATAAGTAAATTGTTGTATTTAATAATTGAAATTATTTAAATAATTGAATCCTGAATTTAATATGAATGAAAATGATTCGAGAGCCTATTTATATTTTGTTCAAACAAGAATGAAGGTTGTTAACTTTTAAAATTGAATATAAAGTGAATAAATTTATTTTGGAAATTACTCATTTTTATTAACATATAAAAATAGTCTTTTTGGGCACTATCTTGGATTTCGATGAAACCAGATTCATAGGATCCGCAATAGTGGATTATTATAGAATTTTAAGTTTTGTAGCGATCGGATTTATCATTTGGTCATGCAAGCTTGAAACGCGTAGAATCTATTTGTACAACTTTAATTAATATAATTTGATGTTGAAAAGCTATCTTCTGAATAAGATGGAATTGGCATTAAATATGTATTCCAATGTGTTCGAAATAGGGGTATAACATACAGAATACCCGATGGCACACTTTGTTTGAAGTTCCAAATTTTCATGGATGAATAGTGCCATGGAAATTTTCTATATATAGCCATTAACTTCTTTCATTTCACACAAAATGAAACCCTTGCTTCAGGCCGCCTCTCTTACCTTTTAATGGCCGAAATTTTTCTTCCTTTCTTCCTCGTTTTCTTCCAATCCATTCAAAACCATAAATCAACTTCAACATGGAAGATGAAGAGCTCGATATCCCCTACATAACATGTGGTAGGATCAAGGCGAGAGGACTCATATTCGCTAAGGTTTGGGCTTGTAGTTCGGGCGGTTTTATGGGTTCTTCTGTCGAACAGCGACGATAGGCGGAGTGAAACTTCTGGTGATGGTGGAGCTTGGAGAGGTGGTTGCGACGGCCGGCTTGAATCTGGTGCAGCAGTGTCATGGTGATATGCGATTTAATAATGAAAAAAAAAAGAAGACGTGCTAGCCAGGGTACTATACGCATGAATGAAGGGAAGGGATGAAGTAGAGTAGGTTTTGTTTTTTTAGTTAATTTTGTTAATTATATTTTAAATATATCAAATGTTATTTAATCCGTAACTTTTTCTCATACGAGGTCGGATGTGAGCGAAACGATTAGCAAAACGAGTTGCGTTGGATTTGTATTGAAGTCATCTATGACATGGAGTTGGATTTGAATTTATTTGACTCTAAAATATTTCAGTTTCAAATAAAGGTGAGCGTTTTAAACCACTCACGAAATACAAATTATTCTGATGTTAGTTAAATTATAAATCATGAAGTGATTTATCTTCATTGACTGTTGTTTGATAATTTAACTAACATTCAAATTGACATATGGTTTGAGATGATGAGAATTTAAATTGACAGTTAAATTTAAAATTGAAATTAATTTGCTAGTTAAATACCTCATATTGGTAACAAGTTAACTATTGTGATATATTCATTGTTTTGGATGTTGATTGTGATAGATGGTTATTGGTTGATATTTTAGACGATTGGTGTTTATTTATTTCATATATATCATGTTATCACCCTGTAATTTATTTGGCAGCATATAAACTATTATTTGAATTATTGCGAATAAATTAAGAAATATGTTGAAATGATACGTACCTATGAAACTTTAATTTGGATTGAAATGATATATATCCATTCCTGAAATTAAGAATTGAAATAATTGATCACTTAGCCATAGGGTAGGAAATTATGTACGGATACCAGATTGGTTAAACTAAATGGTTTTAAATTCTTGAATTTCAATCTATTTAAATGATTTTGTTTTAAAGAAATAAAAATCGAATTTATAAAGATTGAATCATTTTCAAATTTGAGCTTTGAAATGTTAAAGGTGAAATTGGTTAAAAGAAATTGATTTAAATAATTAAATTTGAAATGTGAAGTTATAATCGATGTATGACTTGAATCATGGAAATTTGAATTGTTTTAAAATTTTGAACTTTTACTTGAACTTTGAATTTATCTAAATAAAAGTGATATAAATGGATATTTCAAATTTGGGCTCGGAATTGAATTTTTTTAAAGATTTGAACCTTAAACTGAACATTGAAGTTTAAATTGATTTAAGAGATATAATCGGTAAATTGAAATTGGACTTGAAATTTATATAAACTGGTTTAAAATAAGAATTGAATTGAAATTTAAACCATTGGATCGAATCATCGAATCGAATTTGAAGTTAAAATGAACATTTCGAAATTAAGGTTAATTCGAATGGAAATCGAAATTGAAATTGATTTGAATAAAAATCGAAATTGAGATGATTTGAGTTGGAAGATTTGTAGTTGAATCCGTTTGATTGAAATTTGGACTTGAGTCCAGATTATTGGAAATGGAAAAAATAGTTTTAAATTTGGAACTATTTTCACAACAAATTGCTTTACTATAAACTGTTTTTAAGTTCACTTTTTTTTAGTTTCAAATTATTTAAATTTTCAAATAATTTTAATTTGTAATCCATTTTCAACACTCAAACTATTTTATATCAAATTGTTTTCAATCTCCAAACTATTTAAATTATTTTAACTATTTTAACTATTTAAAATAACTGAACTATTTAAAATTTTCAAACTATTTTCAAAAATTCAAACCATTCATGTTGGGATCTGTTTATGTTTAAATCGTTGATTTAAATATGAATGTGGTCAAATTGAAGTTATAACCTAGGTCGAAATTCGAAATGATTTGAAATGAAATCGATTTCGAAGGGAATATAATGATTTTGAAATAAAAATTATTTCGTGGTAAATAAAATGATATTTTGAAGTGAAAATGACATATTGGAGTAAATAAGATATTTTGAAGCGAATATGATATTTTGATATCGAGTAGAATCATTATGAAATACAAAATAACCAGCCAATGTGTAAAATGACGTTTGGTTATTAATGAAACCGGAGCGGATTATTGACATATTCTCTGTCAATGTTGGAGCCACTTAAGCAACTGTGTACATGGTGGAGACTCCAAAATGAAGTGATTGGATTTTGTGTATATTGCTGGATTTAACGAAAGAGAACAATGATGGATAGCACTGACACTTGTGCCAATTTGAAATGACTAAAACAGGACGGCTTGAACCAAGCCAATTGGGCTAGCCACCCCTAGCAGACACATGTTCTTAGATTTTTCTTGCGGACTCGGTCCATACTATTACCTTTGTTGTTGGTTTCGATTGGTGCACCTTGATTGGGATAACCTCCCTTTGACTCGATATAGGATGGGTGGACGCGGTAGGCGGTCATTGCGGCGATGCGTTTCCACTAGCCCAGCGACTCAAACTGGTTGCATACTACCTTGAGCATTGCCTCATGTACCTTGTCATACTTTTATCCTTATACGAGACCACTACGAGTTTGATTTAGTGTTGTCGTATCATGACGCATCCCAATCTACCGGTGTTCTACTAGTTGTGTTATATGTAAGCTGTATGATAATGCTTAAAAACGCGTTAAGGGGGATTGATGTAAAGCCTTAACGCTTGGAAAAATATTTATTTTATTGATTAGATATTACATATATAGCATATTCTACTATATTTAGATATTTTGACGGATCCTTAAGAGATGGAAAATCCCGTAACATCTCTTGAGTTATTGTACGCATGTTATACACTAGATAGGAGATGTAAAACTCTGTAAACATCTCTAACGTTTTCACTCTCCTGTTATAGGTGATATTGATTTGACTTACATGAGAATATTTTAGTTCTGACTTGAGTATATTATTTTACTTTATGCTCGGGTCAGCCCTAAGTTTTCAGTGTATTGAAGATTATATTATTTTGGAGGATGAAGCCAAAGATTTTGTATATTATATTACTAGTATTATTCCCGTGCATCATGTTGTTCTGCTGCATCGTTTTATTTTATCTCTATTTTATGTATAACTCTGATAAATGTTGTAAAATTTTAATCAAATGTATAGTATAAACAGCATCATGAACTATTTATTTGACTATTATATATTGTCATTCCGTTGCAAGATTTTGTATTTGTTTTCTTCTCTTCTTATTTTTCTTAATAAAACCCTATTGATTATCTGTGTTTTGGATTGTTTGAGTAGGACAGGTGTGGTATATTGTCGACATAAACCTCCAGAAGTGTGGATCGTCACACCAAGGATCCACAATCAATTTCCATTCACTAGCAATAAGCATATTGTAACATCCCCCATTTGGAGGCTATAAACTAACCGCTATGGATGCTGTAGTCATCCATAGTTATTAATTCTCGGTGACCAAATGCAGTAATGTTAGATACATTGATATGTCAAAAACACATGAATATGAAAAAAAATTAAACTCAGTTTAAAACAAATTTCTCATTTCATTACAGATAATATTTCAAATTCATTACATAACCCCATATGCAAGCCACATTCCTAGAAATTACAATTTATTACAAAATATGCCAAGTGTAACATATGAAGATCGCCCTTGGTTGATCAGAGTCTAAATATAGGCACTAAATAACTTTTCCATTGCATCCAATAACACAGTGGAATCAAACAAAAAGAACTCCTAATAGCTAGCTTGCCTCCTGCACATCTCTGGAAGCTTAGTCATCTAAAGGCGAACCAAAAAACCTTAACTCTCAAACTACTCAAAATTAATTGAACACCCGAGAGTTCAAAGTGAAAAACACAAACTTCGAATCTTAAAAAAAGGTCTGGTGTGAATAATAACATACCATCTCGAACCATATAGATATCTAGCGAGATCCCATTGCTTAGCGCAATGGTTTTTCCACTGACTAATATCTCAACACAATTTATAATAGCTATATACTGTGCACCTGTATCCACAATGTTTAAGACACAACATGATAAAATATATTATGAAGATATGCAAACAAGAAATATGCTTTGGATTTTCTATCCCCATTCACCTGACTAACTGTCTCATTTTATAGTTTCTAGAGTTACTTTTAACCTATAAGTTTTCATGGGGTGACTAATAACCATTCCAAGCTTATGCACTATCTATCCGGTTTCATAGTTTTGATGGAATCACTAAGAACCTATTCGTATCTACCAACAATATTACCCAAACATAATTTTCATGGGATTACTATGAACTTATTGGATTCTCCAATGACATCTCTTATGTCATAGATTTCATGGGCTGGCTGTGACATATTGATCTCTACCAGTAATTTGTGATGGACATAATTTTCACGGGATCACTAAGAACCTATTGGCCCCTGACAATAACAATTTCCATACATAATTTTCGTAGGTTTACTAAGAACCTGTCTAAACCAATGATCTTTGATCAGCATTAGGCATCCTACATTCTGGTCCATTTGGCCTCCTGAATGCAATTCTACTCACACAAGAGTTAATTCAATGTATATTCACTACTGGGTCAACCTAGCTACTTATTCTACCCTTAACACCCCAAAATGAAGTTATGTGTTAATTATGAAGTGAATATATTTATAGGATCATACATGATAACTGATCAAAATTTAACAATATAAACATCCATGACTTAATTCCTTGTAATCATTTTCTATTATAACATGGTTAATACCCTTAACCCGCTATCCTTGGCAAGGTAAAATTCCTCTAAGATTTCAAATTTTAAATGTCATTTCAAAACTCTTTCATATTGCCATGGGTTTACCTTTAAAATGAGATTTGATTTCTTATTTGAAAGCTAAGGCTTTCGACTAGATCCTTTGGATCATTGTACTGTCACTCTCCCTTTAGAAAGCATTGCTTAAAATATTAGGCCTTCTCTTTCGAAACCATTAAAAACAAACTTTTTGAAAGCAATGGAAACATTCCTTTCAAAACACTAAAAAATATACCTTTCGAAGGCATTTAGTTCAAGTAAGAATTAATAGAAGCATAGCTTCAAAACTATTTAAAAGTATCTCTTTCGAAATCATTGGGTTAACGTTAAATATAACTACTGGGTCAAAGAGAACAAGAGCGAAAGTATCCCTTTCGAAAGCATTGATCTCAAATAAAAGAATTGGGGAAGAGGATAGCTACGAAACCAGCCGTTCAAAACCATTGCCTCCGAAACTCTTATTAAAAGTGGATAAAGCAATCCTTTCGAAAGCATTGAGGATGCAGCTTTAAAATTTAAAAGGACGAAAGCTTTTTTTTTGAATACTATAAAGAAAAGTGGACTTTATCTGATTTGAAAGATATGAATGCGGCAGCTAGGTTGTTACGACCCACTTTCTCCGTATTTAAGCTGACAATAAATCATACATGTCCAACCCAAATTGAACAGAAAGGCGAATTGTTAGGGAAAAGGAAGAAGAAAGACGATAAGCAGAAACTAAACAATACATAATCTCACAGCGGAACGAATAATATATATTATATAACAAATCTTTACACAAAAACAAAACTGTTATTTATATATCTACAGACATCAATCAGAGTATACTAACCTATCTTAGCCTGGACAGTTATAACAACTTGTCCTCACAATTGCTGATAAATACAACAACAAATGCAATAGAAAGTTAACCATCTACGTGATTACGTCTCTGGGCCCTCTAGCTCATCTCCTGAAGCTCCAAATGTCCAAGTAAACATGGAAATATGCTCGTTCTGACCCGAGCATCATAGGAAAATGATGCCCAGGTCAGGTAAAACTAGCATGAGAAGCCCAAATCACAAAGAATTTTGTTTATTTTAAATTGTAAAATTCTTTAAAATCAAAGGCATCTCGTAAGACCACGCCACACACAAACACAAACGGGTTTTATTACGATAACCAAAACCTTTTATATCATAAATTCAATGATATTATAATAATGTCTAAGGCGAAACTAATAATAATCAAGCAGCTATGATGCTCGTGAGTGCACATCACAATAATACTAGGTATATAATCGAAAATCGATAAGGCTCATTCGTTAATCGTGTAGGATTTCCATGGAGGTGCCCTCGGTACTTCGAGAACGGTCCTCCTGCTCAAGGATTAGTGTTATCCTTCCGAAGCATCATACCCATCTGGCCGAGGTATTATAGGAAAAACATAATTGGTCTTGCTAAGACCGAGTGCATCACTCATGGCATGCAGTAACTAATAGATAAATAGTGCAAGAAAAGGGAGCCGACTACACCCTATGGGTTTTGCCAACCCTACTAGCCATGTCTCCTACCTCTGGTTTTAGTCATTTCCACTGATGAGGCTATATTCGGCATTCCATCTTATGCACTACACCAAAATAGATCATGGAATCCCATATGGATTCTCGCACCACAATGGTCTTGGAATCGCTTATAGATTCCCACATCTCAATAGATCTTGGAATCGCTTATAGATTCTCATACCCTGATAGGTCTCGGAATCACACATATCACAAATCTCCTCCATAGAACCGTATGTGGTTTTTGGAGTGGTTACGGATTCGAGTCATCTCTTACGAATACACTCTTTCATTTCCCGAGTGCACTACAAACAAATGTCGTTTCTTGAAAGCTCAATACCAATTCTTTAGGAAATAATCAGACAATACATAAGAGCGGGGATCATCCTATAACCGTTAAGTGGATGGATCTCCTTATCATTTGTCCTAGAAGAATGAAACGAGTTTATATGTACAGTATAGCATCACCGACGTAACTGTACCATATAATTCCCGTGTTTCTTCTAGATATTTCCAGAGTTAAAATCCTTCAGTGTTAATTAAGGAATTGTTTTCCTACTACCAAAATTAAGAAGGATTACATATTGGACCAAGATTTGATAGCCGGTTGTTTAACTATCAAATAAACAAACATTCAAACAGAGATCACATTTTCCACTAAAATCGCTAAGCCTCATTTAATTTAGTTTTAATAAATTGAATATCTTTATCAGAAACAGTCATATACTTATCTCATCGGAATAAGTATATTCACAAACCATTCCTTTCAAAATTACATAAAATATTTTGAAATAGATATGGAAAGTATCATTCGGTATCGATCATGGATCGTGGCTCAATGGTTACTTCTCTGTTTCAGAGAAATCCAAAATTAACTACAGGCAATCTCTGCCTCTCGAATTAAGCCATGAAATTTCATAGACCGCAGTTTGTACAATGGTTATGTTGCAATCCCAGCGAAAATATAACAAACTATAGGCAATCTCTGTCCCTTCGAATTACGATATGAAAATATATCATTACTTCCCGAAATCCTTTATTTTAATAAATATCTTAAAAGAATACGTATAAAGTTTCTATATAAATTCCCAAGTTTAATTTAGGAAAATACTCTTTTATAAATCTCAAACCATTTGTAAAACTTTCCATTTTAAATCCTTTCGTTTAAAACCAATTTTTTAGAACAAAAACAATATTTAATTATAGTAAAATAAACTTTTAATGTTATAAAAATAAATTAAATATTTTAAATTAATTAACTTCAAGCAATATTGATATAATATATTATTTTTAAAATATTATTAATACTTTGACAAATTATCCTTGAAATAATAACATTATTATACTAATTAACTCTTAAATAGTAATTAACTTTTAAATCAAATTATTATAAATTAAATTTAATTAATAATTAAAATATAATTTAAAAACATTTTAAATAAATAAATAACTTTGGAAACAATAATTAAATATTAATAACAACTTTTAAGAATCATAAAATAATTAACTTTAAATCATTATTAAATATTTATTAATTATCTTCGAAAACTCATAAATAAATAATAATTATCCTTAAAATAACTTTGATTCAAAAATCAAATCCCAAATTCGGAAAGAGGCTAAGTAACTCCAATGGTACTTAATCAAGTCACAATTAACTCCATTAATTTATTCAAGTTATAACCCAAGTATTTACATAACATCCAATATGTAAATTTACTTCATAATTAACAAGCAGTCGTTACTACATCACTTAATAAAACCAACTGGAATGTAATTATGTGTTACCCTAATATAATAGCAGAACGGGGTTTATTTCTACTAAATAAATGTCCAAGTATAACATATCCAGTTAATAGTAGCAGAATAGTGATTTATTCTACTAAACAATGTCCCATTTAAATTTAATTAGCAGAATTGTGTTTTATTCTGCTAAACATACATCCAACTACCATATTTAATCTAATTTAACATAACCGTATTTTACAAAGATAAATAGATATCACTAATCAAGGTATATAAATTTAAACGAAGTTATTAATTTAAATAACGCAATTTAAATTTTTTTCCATTCTAATATGTCATAAATTTAACATAGCCGAAACTGTCAATGAGCTGCACTACAATGTTATACTCATCGATACAAGTCTGATGCAAAAATCCATGTGCGAAACGGATACAAAATGAGAAAGACATCATGGTTTAAAACATAACAACATTTGTTTTTATTTAAATATAAATAAATCAAGGAGTTTGTCACCTACTAACCCACGTGGGCCGAAGCCCAATCACAATGTCCAGACCTGCGTCCTCATTTCCCAAGCTACATCAACTCTTCTTCCTCCATCCCCTTATTTTTCCTTTTCCTGGATCGAAGATAACATGCACGCAGGTGCATGCATGCACTTACACGCACACCCCCACACATTGGCTACCAACCTGAGATCACCAGGAAACTTCACGTTGCCACCTCGATGCGCTACCATCATCCTCTTTGCCTCTGATCGACTACTTCGAAATACGCATATAATTTCCTCAATCGATGTGCTCCAGTTCGAACCCTATCATCAAAACAAGCTCGCTCTACCTCCATGCTCCTCGCCTACACCTGCCACGTATGCCAACAGAACCCTCACTCACAATCTACCTTTCGACCACCATGCGATCGACTTCGACATCCCCAGAAGATCACTGAACAACAAAACCCGAAACCCAAAAACTATGAACCTTAAACTCTGAATAAAACAATCCATGACAAACTAAAGCCCAAATCAAAAATCAACCACCGTCACGAGCTACACCTTGCCCTAAGGCTCCTTCCGACATCTCCGCTTGACCCTTCGATCACCGGTTAATCGAAAATTAATTTTTAAATGGTCTCGATCATCTCCTCCTCCCTGACAAACCAAGCCACTAAAAATCACCAAACTACCACTAAAAATCATGATTCGACCTACGGTCCCATCCATACCCTCCGTTCGCCAATTCATGATCGTCGAAAATGGTTGTTTTCTTGACCATTTACTGATATTTAAAGATACCTCTCTTGTCTCTCGACGAAAACTCCCAAAACTATTTTTAGAGTAAACTAGATTCAATCACGAAGAACTTTCATGTTGGTCATTGGAGCTAAAAGTGATTAGTTTGGAATGAAATGTTTTTTGAAGTGGGGAAAATGTATGGTTTAATGGTTAAAGCATGTACAGGGTAAGGACAAGAGCAAATCTAATGGAAGCAAGAAAAATGGAGATGGATTTGATGAAACGCGTTTATATATCCAAGCCTATAAAAGGAAGCGGCTAAGGAGGCTGAAGGTACAAGGCAGGGAAAGAAGGGCATAGCAGTAGGTAGGAAAAAAGGGAGACAAATTGGTGGCTACTAGGAAAAGAAGGAAAACAGTGTACTGTAGGGGGGTGTGTATAAATATTTATTTTGAAATTGAAAAATTACGGTGCCCGACTATCCAACATCGCATCCGCGTTCGAACTATGAACGTCGAAAATTAAAGCACGATCTCGCATAACTATGTTATACGATTATAAAATAAGAATAAATTAGACAAGTTATTAAATTCTACGAAGTCTCAAAATGGCAGCGTTTGCCATATAATACGTCAAACGGAAATTTGTTTATTTTCCAAATTAAAATTATGAAAAATTTTAAAAATTAAATTAAAAATACGTCATTGAAAATCAGGTCTCAATTTGAAACAGATATTTAATTATAATTTAATTCAAATCTGAATATTTAAACAAATTAAATATTCAAATTCAAAGACCCAAAAATACGGGTCGTTACATAGGTATCGAATGAGTTCAAAATGTGGCAACTCTTTCGAAAGCTTCTTTAAAAAAAAAGTCAAGTTAAATTGATTTGAAAGCTAATAAAAGTAGCTTCAAACCTTTCGAAAGCATGCATTCAACACAGTCCCTTCCGCCTTTCTCTAATACACTACGTATCAATGACTTAATAACTTGTGCATTGGTTTCGAATAGGTGCGAAAGGTCATTAGCAAAAGTATGGTCACGGAAGCAAGCAAATGGAAGTGGCGAAGTTGTAATTCGAAAAAAAAAACTAATTTTTATGCCTTTCAAAATAATTTCATTTTACCTAACTTGTCTAATTTGGCAATATATGATTGGTTGCCAATTCTTTATAAAAATTCTTATCAAAAAGGCTACTGATTTCAACAATTAACAAATGAAATCATTTAAACAAATAAACCCTTCCGCTTAACAAAAAATTTAAAACATTTAAGTCCTCTAACTTAAATAATTTAGTAACCATAGTAAAATACTTAGAAGAAATCCTAAAAAATCATAATTATTAACTTTTAATATGTTTTTAACATTTATAAATTTCAGACTCGAAAACAATACTTTATTGCCTTAAATAATTTAAACCCAAAATCATCTATTTTTCCATTCAAAATTCATAATAAATTATCCATAGCTTGAAATATTATGAGAATTTAAATCCATCTCCAAAATAATGTTTTATATAACATCTTAAAATATCATGGCATTCGAAAATCAATTTGCATGATTTTAACCTAAAAATCGAATTATATTATCCCATAAAAATCCTTGTTTAAATTATAACATGGAATATAAATAAAAGCATATCATCAGTCATCCATCTAAACAGTTTTAAACCTTAAACTCGAATTAAAATGTTCAAGAAGATTTATACGGGATGGTTTAGATCATTATTCACCTTTTTTGGATGGAGAACTTGAGATTTTCTTTTGCTTTAACCCTTCCTAGCTTGAATCTTAGTTTCTAATTGGATTTTGTTCTTCTTCTTATGGTTATGACCGACCTTGTTTCTCCTTTATTTATGTTTTTGGTTTATGAAAACGTGAATGATAATGAGGTAAGGGGTTTAGGGGTTATGGGCTACGACTACTCCCTTTTCGCCCTTGACTTATTCTCTTAAATTTGTAATTCATAAATCACACTTATATATTCATTTAGTTAAGGAAGGACCTTAATTAGTTTTCAAATCTCAATCCCCTTATCACTATAACCTCTAAATTATTCTGTTTAATTTATCTAACTGAATCTGCTGAATAATGTTATTTAAAATTAGGGATGTTACACATATGGACCGGGTAACCAAATACATTATCCGAGTGCCACTCGACATCTCGCTTTTACACCCTTAACACCACATACAAGAGTTAGTGGAATTTAGTTGTTAAGAACCATAACCAACTATCTTAATGGAGATGAGTGCAACTCATCTGCTGACCATCCACTCTCAAGTTGATGCCTTTAACTCTAAGATATGCATTTACAAATAATGATAATATTATTAGGATCACGAGACTTATCAACCATTCTATATCACTTCAACAGTTACTACATGACCAACTCATTGTCCCAATGGATGTAGATATAAAATCGATAGTCTTACATCTAGAGTCCACTCATTTTTCATGTCGAGCCACAACTATATTAGTCGATCGCCCATCGGTTCAAGATTCATTATCTAGGGCTAGATCTTCCGACCATGGCTCAAAAATTAAAATATCTAGATTCTTCCCAAAATTTTGTATAATGGGAATTACGCTATGCTAAACACAATGTTCAAAATTTTATTCAAATCAGACTTCCTAAAACGAAGACAAGCCATTTTTAAGATCAATTTCCTTACCTCGATCTTTTCTTGGGTCTTCTTAAGGTTTTCCATGGATCAGCCGTGAACTAGCTTGAGGAACAAATCCATATGCAACCCTCAATGGCGATTGAGAAATTATTTTGGGACTTTTTTGCTTGACTCCGGGCCTGCTCGTCAATTTCCTCGAAGGAATGTTCCAACTTCTATGAATCGGTATCGTCTTTCATGAATCAATGTTGAACTGTGAACGTATCCTAAATTTTGGTTCTGGACTCATCCTTACACGAAAACCTATATGTAACTGATTCACAGTGTTTGGCCATTTCTTTCCATTGGTTTCGACATTTTCCTTAAAATCCTCGTAGTTCTTGCATGTTTTCCTTAAAGTTTGCCAAAAATCTTATCTATAAACTTGATCCATAGCCACTCTATTGCTGACTTTGAGATTTCATGTGGTTTTTCAGAGTCGGCCTAGGCTAGACCAAGAGATTTTTATATAGACCATAACTTCCTTTTTTTGACTTCCATTTATCGTTTGGACAACTTGTATCGATTGGCGCTGATCCATGATGGATTGGTGTTGATCCGTGTACATGAATTATGGCTTTGCTCCATTTCACTAACTCAGTCCAACTTTTATCAATGCTCCTAAGCTTCTTAGCCTGTTCGTTATACCTCACTTTCCTACGAAAAATCTTAGAAGTGTAAGCATTATATCCAGACATACAAGTTGTATAATTCGAATAAAAATGCAAATAATCAAGTATACGTATCATGCCTATTATTCAATTTACACTACGTTACATATTAATTGGATCTAATCACATATTTGGAGTTTTTAGGTGATATCTAATCATAGCCTAATCATATAATAACATATTTATGGTATGAATACTTTGACACCTCTAATGCCAATCCATATTAATAAGCATATACACAAACATTGACCATAGTACCATTAGAGTTAGTCTCCCACTCGCCTAAACACTATGCAAACAACAAAAATTCTTCTAACAAGCCAAAATCTGATGTAGATCCGTTGTCCTGGACTAGACCTCTCTGAAAATATGATTTTCTTAAATGGATGTGTTTCTCTTGCCTTGATTTGAATTCATATGATTTTACTTTTATTTTAGAGATTTTGTTTTGGTCTAACAATGGATTTATTTCAAAGGAAGTTAGAAACTGGGTTTAGAAATGTAATTTGGAATTTTGAAAAAAACAAATACTTTAGCAAGTTAAGATCTGGTCAAAATAGGCTCGATTGGTCGTGCTAAAAGTGATTAAGTGCTAAAAATCTATCCCTTTTTATTAAATCCTATTTCGGTTATAACTTTCACTCCGTAACTCCTAATTAGCAAGTCAATGTATAATCCAGTTCGATCTGAAAAATCACCTCTAAATAATGGTAATAATTTCAAGCCTTAAATCTTTAGTTTGAAAAATTCCTTTTTTACCTTTCGTTATTTTACTAAAGGTATAATTATTAAATTAACTATTTTCATTGTTAGATGTAAATTTCACGGGATGTTACATGATGTTTATAATGTCATGTTTGTAACATAGAATTTCAGTGAAGTTTTTTCATTCAAAATGAGCAAGTAAACCATAGTACGAGATCATGTTTCTAGAAATAACACAAGACCTAGGACTCGAACGGACCAAAACACTCAATCACTAAAATGTCAACATTAGTTTGTTTGCTTAAGTGAACATATTCGATCTCCTTAGCATGTTAAGGACAACTGAATGCATTTTTGTAAAGAAATCCAGTGTAGTCTTGTGTAAAGGGTTTCTCTTTGAATAGTTTAGCCATTTAAAAGAGAAAGCAGAAGTCTAAGAGTGGATGTAACATAAGCCTAGTTGGGATGAAGAGAGAGTGAATTGTCACCTCAGTTTCATGAAGAGACATCGAAAACGGAATTGTATGAATATTTGTGGAAGCTTCATAAAAATTAAGAAACATGATTTTTGTTTGAGATATGTTTTTTCTTATAGATTATTGTTATCTTTAACATTCATTCCTTAAGCTCAAGATACTTAATCTGAAGCTCTTAATTGTAAATTAGTTACAATACAAGAAATAAACAGCCCATAGTAAGTGACTAAATCTAGCTTTAAATTTCAAATGTTTTTATTGTAACAATGGAAATAATATGAGCATATCATATAACATCGCTAATGGGTGCATCAAGTTTTGAAAAATTACTTTCATGCATACATTTATGAAATACTAAGCACTTTCATTTTCAACCAAAAATAGATACAAGTTTTTATTAATATGGATACTATGAATATTCATTATAAAATAAACATATTTTTAATATTTTGATGATGGTATTTGTTTTGGTAAAAAGAGTGATGCGTTAATTATGTAGAAAACATTGAAGCATCTGTAATATCTAATAATTAATTTTGGAACCATGGACTGAACCATATATTTGACAAATTATAGTTTGATCATATGATTGTAAATTACATGGTACTTATGGATTGTATTTCAAATGATTAATGAAAAATCAGTTATTCGGTGGGAGCAACAAAAGAGTTAATGAACACCTTGAACCAATACATATAGAATTAAGTAGTCCAAGGTCTAACGATATCGATCCAATGAAATAATTTGATTTGATTGAAACTGTGAGTCTCTTAGATAAGAGTTCTAAGAGTATTTAAAAGGGAATACGATTCACTCTCAAAGTCACTCCTCCCTATGCTATATAACTATTTTCGGTAAGGAGTAATTGGACTCTATAGGACAAAGTATGATTGATAATGAGTGAAGTTAAGTTATCTCTTTCTTCAAAGATATGTACTTAAGAGTCAGTATATATGTTTAATTTGGCTTCATCTAAATCTAAGATTACAAATATGAATTGGGGAGAAATCACATCTTAAATTGTTCAAGATATATGTGGTTGTTCACTCTGCATTATCGACCTATGTTTCATGAACTCATGGCAAAATTTGTTTTATGTAAGTTTATTGGAAGTTTATAAAATGTATTGAATGTGTATTCCAATAAATCGAGAAACCAATTGTTGTTGATTTAAGACTCACCACCTTCTTACCAAAGGAATCTCTTCTATAGAAATTTATGATAGTCTGAAAAACTTGGATGTGATCTATGATTTTAATATTGAAACCAATTATTTAGATGATACAGATTTAACCAAGACCAAAAGGACATAGCTTATTAGAATGTCTAATAGGAAATCTCGCAAATTGAAGACAAAATATGAATTCCTTATCAATATTACAAAATGGATTGTTCATAAAGCAATCTCTCTAGTTGTTGACAAGCCATGAAGAGTACATAATATATGGCATGACATGATGTATTGAATATAAAATGGATTTAAGTATAATAATGAAAATTGATTGGGATATTATACACGAAAGGATACGATCCATTGGACATAAGTGGGTCTTTGAGTAGTAGAATCAATGAAGTTGGAAATTTATAAAGCAAGGTCGATGGGAAATGACATCGCTGATTTCATAAATTTAAATTAGTCGATAAATTTCGTTAATCAATGTGCTTAAGTCTATTCAGATTATACGTGCAAGGTATCACATGGCATCACTTTGAATTTTGGCATATAGACTACTAAATGAAACTTCTAAATAATGATTTAGAGAAGACTGTTTACAAACCACAATCGAATATCCTGAAGTGGGAGAAATAATCAAATTTGTGACTAAATAAGATATGATCTTATACAAGCATCTAGAGATTTAGCAAGCATTTTGATAGAGAAATCAAACAGTTTGTCTTTTGTCGAAATATAGAGGAAGCATGTGTCTATAAGAAAAAAAATTAATAGTACTAAAACATTTCTAACAGTAAAAGTAACAAGAAGCTACTGAATGGTAATGATGTACTCGTGTAAAAATCAGTCAATGCTTGGTTGTTTAATTCGATGAAGGATTTGAATGATGCATTCTTTATACTTGGTATAAGAGAATGTTGGGATTATCCCAATTGATATACATGGACTGTAACGACCCAGATTTAATCGCTATTTAAATGAATAATTAATTATATTGTAAATAATTAATAAATTAATTTTTATAAATAAATAAAACTATTTCAAATAAAAATTTATGATGATAAAATCAATTTCAAATTTTGTTTACCAATATGTATAGTTCATGGAGAAATAGAAAATATGACCGGAAGTTATTTTTCGAAATATCGATTTTTCATAGGTTAAAAGTTATTCAAAAGGTCATAACGCTATGTTAAACACACATGCACACAATATAAACCAAGTTAACATGGTGTGTACCTGTGTGTGTGTGTGTGTGTCTATATGCATGTTTATGTTTCTCCTTAAACATATAAACATACAAATTAATATAAGATATTATATCATAAACATACATAAATATATATATATATATATATATATAACATATATAAAATGCTCCTTTTCAACTCAAGTACACAAGAACATGATATGAATAGTGTAAGATAGGGGTGTAGTGGACAATTTTGAAGCAGGGAGGGATATGGCCATGCATGCATATGTATATTTTAATATAAATCACTTTATATTATTTAAATTAAATCCTCGGCCTATACATACCCCTTTATCTTCATATTTTCATGTTTGCAACCTCCTTATTTATTTCAAATTTCCTAAGAACTTGATCTAAATCATCCATGGCTTCCTTTTTCATAAATTTGATGAAAAAAAATCACTTATGCAAAAATCCCTCCTTTAATTCACAAAAACCGCTTCTACATTACCTACAAAACTTTCTCTTCCAAAACTCAAACAAATATCCACCCAAAACCATGATAGCGGAGCCCAAACTACCCATAGCCATGCCCTTCAAGGCCTAGGCCTAGGACAAGCCCAAACCCAATTGGACAAGTCCAATTCAAGTGTCCAAGCATCCAAAAGTTTCATATTCGCAAAATTTCTAAAGTGTTTTCAAGTTTCGGCAAAAGTTCGCTTTGATTTAGAAAAAATTTGGTGAGTAAAACTAATATTTTTTAGTAGAGAAAACAACTTATTTTAATGATCTATACGTTGTGAAATTTTAGTGTTTGTCGTGTTGAAATATCATGTTGTTTGGATGATATGTGATTGCAAGTTGATTGTTTGGTATAGATTTGTGATTTAGATAATGTGTTGGATATGTATATGGATATGGATATGTGATATTTGTTTATGATATGATGGTAGTGTTGTTTCTGAAACAAAATCACGAATGTTGTAATATGGTTGTGAAACTAGTGCTTTAAAAAGTCGTAAAAGACTTGAGATCCGATTTGAAAATGAAAGCTCGTTTTTCTAGCTTTGGATTTTTGAAAATATTTTCCAAGTTTTTATCTTTTGTTTAAGTTTTCAAAACCCTTACAAATATGTTTCAAACATATGGTTGCTAGAGTTAAGTGAGATTTCAACCTAGAAATTAATTCTAGCGAACTACGCTTATAGTGATAGTCGCTATGGATGCAGTTCAGAAAATTTTGCTATTTCATGTTTTTATGTATTTTCTTTTGGATTGTATTCGAAAACTCATTTAAAAATAATCAAGTAAGTTGAAAGCTTATGTTCAATTAATTTATTAATTAAGGTAATTATTATTTAATTAATTAGGTAATTAGGTTAAGTAATTAGAGATTAAGAAATTTTTGACTAAGTCAATTATTTTTAAGTAAATAAGTTTTATATAATGATTAATTAAGATAAAAGGAAGTTAATTTTTATTTAATCAAGTTTATTTTAATTATGTACTTATTTAAATGTTATTTAATAAAAGGTTAATTATCAGGTTAATTAAAGTTTAATTTCTTAAATAAATGTTATTAATTAAATTATAATTTAGGTTTAATTATAAATAAAACTAGGATTATTAATAATTTAATTTTGGTAAGATTAATTAAGGTTTAATTGAGTTTAAACTTATGATTTAATTAAGGTTTAATTGAGTTTAAACTTGTGATTTAATTAAAATTTATTTGTAAAATTCCTTTAAAATCCTTTCGGTTATTTATTTTTAACTAATTGTCTTATTTAAGTGAATTGTTTTAAGCCCAAGGATCACTTGACCATGCTATTAAGTAGCCAAATGAATTAAAGCAGTTGTAATAAAATGATGATACATTTTATCGAAAGTAAGTCGACTTATACTTATCACGAGCACCACACTCCGGGAACATGATGAATACAAGGGGTTTAATTTCGATAAGCAGGTCATGATAATCTAAGCATATGGAATATAAGTTCATATGTAAATCTTTACACCCTGATAGTAGGATAGCCTACTAGAAATAACTTGTCCTTTTAAAATTATCGAACGTTAGTTTGGAGAAACTAGGATCAGATATTAATTTGAAAATCACTTTGAACAAACGTAAACGTGCGAATTGGAAATAGTAAAGACAAGGTCCAAGATGAACACTATGAAGTGCCTTCGGTTCATTCATTTCCTGAACGACACGTATGGATAAATGCTGACACTATGTCGACATATGGAAGGTAACGTTAGCATTCCAAGTGGCAATGCTATAATAAAGGTGAACGTATCCTCAGACCTCATCAACTAGGAATGATTAAAAATGGGAAGATGCGGCAAGGCTAAGTGGGTCACTCCCATTAGGTAAGTTCATCTCTATCTAGAGTCCCTGCTATCAATTTATGTATGCTTCGGTACGGTTGCCGATCCTAAACAAGGGGTGATCTTATTTGGTACGGTCCAACAAGGGGTAGGACGGTCTTGTGTTGGCAGGGTATCTAAGAAAGGTCCTTAGTTTTATTTTATCTAGAAATGCACCTTGATTGGCGATACCCCGGTAGCCTAGTCATTGTGTGGAATCCATTTCTCAATAAGTGCCTTCGGTCTTAGTTGTATGCCTATTATGCTGGAAATTAATGTAACAATTTTGACTATGTGAATTATTTACTTGAAAACCTAAATATTATGATGTTATCACTGGATTTATGTAAAGTGTTTTGGTTATTTTAAGGTAAAAACCCATCCTTGTTTATGTGCGGTGTGGACATACGAGATACCTCTGATTTTCAAAGTGTTTTTTTAAAGTAAGGTTAAGTTGTTTGAGTTTACTCACACCAGACCCATGTTAGACCCAGAGTTTTATTTTCTTTCCCTAAAACTCTTGGATACTCAAATTTGTATGAGTGGCCAAAGCATTATAAAGGAGCTAGAGCTGGTGGCTTCACCGTAGCTAATTATATTTTATTTTTCTCTATGTTTATATATGATCTATGTATTTTGTGATGAACAGGAAGTTATAACTGTCCAGATGAAGTTGTAATGTAATGATTCCGATGTATTATTGTTAGGGGAATGATTATGTAATACCTGTTATTTGTTATTTTGATTCATGGTGAGATTCTGTTACTGTATAGTTTCTTCTTATCTTTCTTTTCTTCTACCCTTAATGGCTTATTTTTTGGAGTAAGAAAGGCGGTCGTTGCAGTTTAGTATCAAAGCCAAGTTTGAGCGAACACGTAGGCTTTGGATAGGGTCAACTTCAAGAGGGCATATATATATATATATATATATATATATATATATATATATATATATATATATATATATATTTGAAAAATAGATCAGCTTGATAGGTTTGATTAGTACCCTTCTGTCAAGATTAATCTCGTCCAAGTATTCTAAAAATTATCTTACTGTATCCAGGTAGTAAGACATGAGTAACAGAGGTAGACAAGGTAGGGGAGCAGGTAGCACTACAACTACAAATAGTCGAACCCCAAATCCAGAAGGAGTTCGGATTATTGAAGAGGCAGCACCAGAATAGCCAAGAGTGAATTTCACAGCCTTATGCAAGGATTACACTAACCTTGGGGAGAAACCATTTAAAGGGACTGGGTATGTCATGGAAGTGCAAGCTTGATTGCGATCTTGTGAGAAGATTTTAAAGGTCTTGGTTTATCCGACGAACAGAAAAGATTCTTAATAGCGTGGCAACTGCAAGAGGGAGCAGCAGCTTGGTGGGACTCCCTTACTATAAATATTCCTGAAGATGAGTTTTCGTGGGCCTGATTTAAGGTAGTTTTTAAAGACCGATTCTTACCAATAGCAAGAAGGACCAGGATGTACCAAATTTCATGGACTTGAAACAAGGGGATCTATCGGTAATGGAATAGGAGATAAAGTTCAATGAATTATCTTGTTCTGGACCAGAATTGATCAACACCCCATTAAAGGAGAATGAGATGTTTGTTTTGGGTATGAGAGATGAATGCTATGAGAAAATGACTTCTCATTAATGGTACTTTTGTGGATCTAGTTGATGTGGCTCTAAGGTATGATGCCCTAGAAAAAAAGATGCCTACTCCAATAGGACCTAGTGGAAATACCAGTGGAGGTGGTTCTAATAAGAGGAAGTTCAATCCTAATTGGAAGAATCAAGGAAAAGGGAAACATAGAGGAAGTCAAGGAGGCAAGCCTAAGGATAGTGGTTGTTATATTTGTAAGCAAAAAGGACATAATGTCATCAGCCCAGGCATATGGTAAAGGACTACCCACTCATGAATAAGGTGTCGTAGCCCAAGGTGTACGCCATTAAGGACGAACCATCTACTTCAACGGGAGTGAAGGGAAAGCGTCCTTGAAGGTATCTTACTGATTAGTGGTATTTTTTTCTGAGCATTATTTGATACTAGTTTCTCTCATAGTTTTATCTCTTGTGAATCAGTAGGTAAATTTCATCTTATTCCTAGTATTTCAGAAAACCCTATGTGTGTGTCTTACCCCATAGGTGGTGTAACCCATTTGAATATGATTTGTGAAGATGTGCCAATTTCCTGTCTTTCTTATCACTTTACCTGTGACTCGTATGTCTTACACTTTAAGGGATTTGACATTATTCTTGGTATGGATGGTTATCGAAATACAGAACTATTTTTTATCATAATGAAAGAACTATATAATTAGTAACCAATTTGGAAAGAATTTCTAAAGTACTATGTAAGGAACCTAATATTAATAAATTTAGTTTATTGTATGCTCTGGCGGCACCCCAAGGGAATCTAGATCTATTAAAGTTGTTAAGGATTCTCCCAATGTTTTCAAAGAGGATAAAAGTTTACCCCCGCACTGAGAGATAGAGTTTCGCATTAATTTGGTCATTGGTGCAAGGCATGTGGCTCAACCTAAGAAAAGGATGGCTCTGAGGGAGAGAGATGAGTTGGTAAGTCAAACCGAGGACCTATTAAGAAGAGGATTGATTAGATCTAGTCATTCGAGTTAGGGATTTGTTGCGGTGTTTATAGCTAAGTCTGATGGATCTTTAAGATTTTGCATGGACAACAGGGAGTTGAATAAGCTGACCATTAGAAATAAATATCCCTTACCCCGCATCAATGATCTTTTTGACCAAGTTCATGGAGCTACAGTATTTTTTCAGATGGATCTAACTACTGGATTCCATCAACTGAGGGTGGCTGAAGATAGGATACATTTAATTGCTTTTAGGGGGCCCTAAATTTTCTTTGAGTGGTTGGTTATGTCTTTCGGGCAAACCAATGTAGAGACATATTTTGTAGATCTCATGAACCGTGTTTTCCAAAATGTTCTTAATAAGTTTATGCTAATTTTCATCGATGACATTCTTATCTACGCCAAATCAAACGAGGAGCATAAACATCATTTGGAATTGGTGTTAGAAACATTGAGGAGACATGTCCTAAAGGTGGAATTTTATAAATTTTTAAAAATCGAAGGCAAGTTTCTTAGGACATATCGTGACAGAAGAAGATATTTTAGTGGATTCAGTGAAGATGGAAGCTGTTCAGGAATGGAACTAACTGCGGACTCCTATCGAGGTTCACAATTTCTAAGGTTTGGCTGGATATTATAGAAGATTTATTCAGGATTATTCTAAGATTTCCTCTCATTTGACTAAGCTAACTAAAAAGGAGAAGGAGTTTGTATGGACCCATAAATGTGAAGAGGCATTTCTAAAATTGAAGAAGAGCTTGACCAATGCATTAGTTTTGGCTGTTCCAAATGGAAATGGTGGGTTCACAGTTTACACGGATGTTTGTGGAGTCGGACTTGGTGTTGTTCTGATGCAGCATGGTAGAGTGATTGCATATGCAAGCAGGCAGTTGAAGCCTCGTGAGAAGAACTATGCTACGCATGACCTGGAGTTGCTAGCTGTTGTCTCTGCATTGAAAATGTGGAGACACTACTTGCTGGGTAAGGATCCTTCTATTCCTCTTAGTTTCTTTCAAATCTTTAGAGACTTTAGGAGTAAGGTTTCTTTTTTTAATTAGGTGAAAAATTCGAGTTCTTCACGGATCATAAATCCTTGAAGTATCTTTTCACTCAGAAGGATTTGAACCTGTGGCAATAGAGACGGTTAGAGTTTATGGCGACTTATGACTTGGATTTTCTTTATAGGCCAGGAAAGGCTAATGTAATGGCGGGTGCCTTAAGCCTGAATGTTTTTTGACCCTTTTGGAGGTTACACCAACTCTCCTAGAAAGAATAGTGAGCAAGCAAAGGGAGGACATAATTTTAGTGGCGATCATCAGGAAGGTTAAGGAGGGGCAGTGTACAAGTTTTAGATCGACAACCGAGGAGCTTTAAGGATGAATGGACGGATCTGTGTACCAAATGTCAACGGCCTTAGGTAGGAAGTTTTGTTAGAAAGCCATCGTTCTAAGTTGAGTATCCATCCAGTTGTCTCAAAGATGCATATGGATATGAGCGGATGTTTTGAGGGAAGGGAATGAAGAGAGTTATCTCTATCTATATTAGCAGGTGTTCGTGCTATCAACATATCAAAGGTGATCATCAGAAAATAGCCGGTTTATTATAACCTCTATAGATGCCTAATTGGAAATGGAAAATGAAATCAATGGATTTTATCGATGGTTTTCTCAGAACAAGAAAAGGAAATAAAGGAGTGTTATTATGGTAAAATCAACAAGAACAGCCGCATCTTTAGCTAAATTTATTATAAGAGTGATAGTTAGGTTGCATGGAGTTCCATGAGTATAATAAGTGATCAAAACCCCATGTTACTAGTCAATTTTGGGAAGCATTGCAAACAACCCTTGGAACAAAATTGAGTCTAAGCACAGCATTCCACCCCCACATAAATGGATGAACGGAGCGGTGAATTGGATTCTAGAAGATCTCTTAAGGGTGTGTATTCCGGATTTTGGTGGGCGATAAGAGGATATATTCATTTGGTTGAGTTCTCCTAAAACAATAGCTTCCAAGCAAGCATCGGGATGGCACCATATGAAACCCTATATGGAAGACCGTGCAAATACTAATATGTTAGGTTGAGATGGGAGATAGATTAGTACTTAGGTTAGGCATGATGCAAAAGGATATAGAGAAAGTTACAATGATTAAGAGAAAAGGATGAAGGAGGCTCAAGGTTTCCAAAATAGTTATGCAGATAAGAGGCGAGGAGATTTGGAATTTGTGGTTGGAGGCTTGTGTTGTAAACCTTTCACCAATAAGAGGATCGAACAGATTTTAAAAAGTCGGGAAGTTAGCTCCAAGGTATGTTGGACCCTTCCATATTCTTAGATGGATTGGATTGCTTGCATATAGGGTCGAGTTGCTAAAGAGATTGGCAGTAGTTCATAATGTGTTTCATGTGTCTCATTTGAGGAAATATGTTTATGACCCATCTTTGATTGTGGAGCCATCAGTTCAAGAGGAATTAGAAACAGAACCGAACCTAACGGTTGTTAGACATCCAGTTTATGTTATGGATCAGGATGAAAGGAGGTTGCATAACAAGGAGGTGCGACTAGTTAAGATTAAGTGCAGCGAGGATGCTAGAGACTATGCTTGGGAGATAGTGAATTGTACGAAAGAAGCCTATCCCGAGTTGATGTTAGGATAGCTAGTCTTAGGTTGTATGTATACTTTATGTTTGTTTGCTGTGGATGGTTAGTACATGTTTTGTATGTTTTTATGATAAGAATATATAGTTTTTGCGTGGTTTAGATTAACTCCTTGATTGCTAATTTCGGGACGAAATTCTGTTAAGGGGGAGAGTGTAACGACCTAGAATTTAATCACTGTTTAAATGAATAATAAACTATATTTTAAATAATTAATAAATGGATTTTTATTAACAAATAAAACTATTTAAAATAATAATTTATGACAATAAAATATTTTTCAAAATTTGTTCACCAATACGTATAGTTCAAAGAGAAATAGAAAATGTGACCGGAAGTTATTTTCTGAAATATCGATTTTTCATTAGTTAAAGTTATTCAAAAGGTTATAACACTACATTAAATATACATGCACACAATATAAACCAATTTAATATGGTATATACATGTATATATATGCATGTTCATGTTTCTCCTTAAACATATAAACATACAAATTAATATAAGATTTTATATCATAAATATACATATATATAACATAGATAAAATTCTCCTTTTCAACTCAAGTGCACAAGACCATGACATGAATAGTGCAAAATAAGGGGAGGTGTGGTGGACGGTTTTGAAGGGAGGAGGGGTATTGCCAATGCATGCATATGTACATATATTTTATTATAAGTCACTTTATATTATTAAAATCAAATCCCAAGCCTATATATAGCCCTTTATCTTCATGTTTTCATGTTTACAACCTCCTTATTCATTCCAAATTTTCTAAGAGCTTGAGTTAAAGCATCCATGGCTTCCTCTTCATAAATTTAAAAAAAATCACTTCCTTATGAAAATCCCTTTTTTAATTCACAAAAACCACTTCTACATCTCCTACAACACTTTCTTTTTCAAAACAAGCAAACATCCACCCAATACCACGATAGCTAAGCCTAAACTACCCATAGCCATGTCCTACAAGTCCTGGGCTGGGCCCAATTCAAGTATCCAAGCATCCAAAAGTTCCATATTTGCAAAGTTTCCAAAGTGTTTTCAAGTTTCGGCAAAAGTTCGCTTTGATTTACAAAATTTTCTATAAGTAAAACTAATATTTTTGGAAGAGAAAACAACTTATTTTAATGATCTATATGTTGTGAAATTTGGTGTTTGTCGTGTTGAAATATCATGCTGTTTGGATAATATGTGATTGCAAGTTAGTTGTTTTGTATAGATTTGTGATTTGAATAATATGTTGGATATGTGTATGGATATGTATATATGATATTGGTTTATGAAATGATGGTAGTGTTGTTTGTGAAATAAAATCAAGTATGTTGTGAAATGGTTGTTAAACTAATGCTTTAAAAAGTCGCAAAGGACTTGAGATCTGATTTGAAAACAAAAGCTCTTTTTTCTAGCTTTGGATTTTCAAAAATACTTTCCAAATATTTACCCTTTGTTTAAGTTTTCAAAACCCTAAATAATTTTGTTTTGAAACGTATTGTAGATAGAGTTAAGTGAAATTTCAACTTAGAAATCAATTCTAATGAACTGCGCTTACAGTGATAGTCGCTATGGATGTGGTGGGGAAATTTCACGATTTCAAGTTTTTAAATATTTTCTTTTGGATTGTTTTTGAAAACCCATTTAAAAATAATTAATTAATTCAACAGTTTAAGTTTTTAATTATTTAATAATTTGTTTAGTTAATTTATTAATTGGGGTAATTATTATTAATTAATTAATTAACTAATTAAAGATTAAGAAATTTTTAACTAAGTCAATTATTGTTAATTAAGTAAGTTTCATATAATGATTAATTAAGATAAAAGGAAATTAATGTGTATTTAATCAAGTTTATTTTAATTATTTATTTAATTAGAGTTAATTATTTAGTTAATTATTATTTAATAATAGGTTAATTATCAGGTTAATTAAGGTTTAATTTCTTAAATAAATGTTGTTAATTAAAGCATAGCTAAGGTTTAATTATAAATAAAACTAGGATTATTAATGATTTAATTTTGGTTTAGTTAAGATTAATTAAGATTTAATTGAGTTTGAACTTATGATTTAATTAAAGTTTATTTGTTTTAAAATTCTTTTAAAACTCTATCGATTATTTACTTTAAACAAAGTTTCTTGTTTAAGCGCATTGTTTTAAACCTAAGGATCTCTTGTCCATGTTATTAAGTAGCCAAATGAATTAAAGTAGTTGTAATAAAATGGTGAAATATTTTATTGAAATTAAGTCGACTTGTACTTATCACAAAAAACCTCACTTCGGAAACGTGATGAATACAAAGGGGATAATTTCGATAAGGGGGTCATGATAATCTAAGCATACGGAACATATGTTCATGTGTAAATCTTTGCACCTTGATAGTGGGATAGTCCACTATAAATAACTTGACGTTTCAAAATTGTCGAACGTTGTTTTAGAAAGACTGGGATCGTATATTAATCTGAAAATCACTTTGAACTTACGTAAACATTCAAATTGGAAATAGTAAAGACAAGGTCCAAGATAAAGACTATGAAGTGCCTTTGGTTTGTTCATCTCCTGAACGACTCATATGGATGAATGCAGATATTGTGTCAATTTATGTGTGGTAGATGCAGCAAGGCTAAGTGGGTCGCTCCCATTAAGGTATGGTCATCCCTATCTAGAGTCCCTACTATCAATTTATGTATGCTTCAGTATGGTTGCTAGCCCCAACCGAGGGATGATCTTATTCGGTATTATCCAGCAAGGTGTAGGTTGGTCTTTGTTGGCAGGGGATCTAGGCAAGATCCTCGGTGTTATTTTATCTAGAGATGCACCATGACGGATGGTACCCTCGATAGCCCAGTCATTATATGGAATCCATTTTCCAATAAGTGCCTTCGGTCTTAGTTGTATATCTATTATGCTGGAATTTAATTAATATAACAGCTTCGGCTATGTGAATTATTTACTCGAAACCCTAGACATTATGATAATATCACTGGATTTCTATATAAAGTGTTTTGGTTATCGTAAGGTAAAAACTCGTCTGTGTCTATATGCGGCGTGATCTTATAAGATACCTTTGGTTTTCAAAGTATTTTTTTAGTAAGATTAAATTAATTGAGTTTACTTACACCAGACCCATTTCTGACCTGGAGTTTTATTTTCTTTTCCTAAAACACTTAGGTACTCAAATTTATATGAGTAGTCAAGTAATCCAGGTTTCTTGTGGAAGCATTTTGAAGGAGCTGGAGCAGGTGGCTTTATTGTAGCTAATTATATTTTATTTCCACTATGTTTATGTTAGATCTATGTATTTTATGATGGACACGTAGTTATAATTGTCCTATTGAAGTTGTAATGTAATGACTCTGATGTATTATTATTAAGGGAATGAGTATATAATATCTTATGTTACCTATTATATGTTATTCCGATTCGTGGTGATATTTTGTGATCGTGTACTTTCTTCTTAACTTTCTTTTTCTTCTACCCTTAATTGCTTATCTTTCGAGTAAGAAAGGCTGTCATTTCACGGACATTGTATTAAAATGCTTAATATGGAGCATATGAGATAACCTCTATACGCATGGATAATAGGAATCACCATATATATTATGTTATGTATTATATTAGAATCACGTATGCACTTGGTGCATGAGAAATATCAAATATGAGTTAAAATAATCGAATAGTATTAGGAGTATTCTCGATTATTTACAAAATACTACATAACTAATTATATTAGCAACGAATTAGAACATCATAAGTGACATTGAATATAGTAAGTCAGTCTTCAATTCATGTTTAGCCTTAGCAATGGGGTTTTAGGTTCGAAACATTCCAAACAATTGGTTGTGGTAGATTCAAGTATAAAGGCTGAGTACATCATCTTGAATATTGCTATAATGAAAAAAAAAATATGCCAAAATTTATATGAAAGCTAGGGATGATCCCCACCACAGAAAATTCAATAACTATTATGATAACAGTGATGCAATAGTGATTGCAATAGGAACCAACTACTTAGTAAGAAGTCAAGATATGTTTTATATAATTACCACATTATAAAAGAGTTTATCAGCGATAGAGATGTATCATCAAACATTAGATACAAAAAAAATATTACTAATCCACTCACTAAGGCCCTTTCTTTATTTAGTCTAGGCAGCTAATTAAGAGTATAGTTATGACCCGCTATAATTGGCTCCAAGTGCAAGTAGGAGATTAAGAGAGTTATGGGACACTAAGGAAATTGTATAATTTGATTATATAACTCTTATAGCGTATCTTGTTTAAAATAATGTAAGCTTTTGTTTTATTTTCTTTTGTATATAGTGTTATATAAGGACATAAATAATGTTACAAATACATAAAATATATAAAAGTAGAAAATCCTTTGAAAATTATTTAATTGATTATAGTTACGAATGTGATCGTAACCATGAGTGTCAAATTAATAAAATAATTACTTGTCCTTAAATGTTCTTGTTCAAGATGTACCAAGAAAGGGATATCGATATATCCATTGAGACTAGTATATGTAACGCTCTTTATATGATAGATGGTGAATTACCCATGATAGTTAGGGGCAAATAAGTGGTTACGTACGTGTAGTTCTTCATAACATTTATAAAACAACTCACTAAGAGTCTTCCATAGGCTAAAAGTCAAGTAGAAGATCGCACATGAGAATGTGTAGTCCTTTGATTTGATAATATGGTGAATTTTATGTGTAACGATCCACATTCTGTATACATTTTTATGTATCTACGTATCAAGAAATATTATTTTCATAATCCAAAGACTTCAGATTGAGCTATAACTTTAGGTAATACCATGTTTTGGCATTTTTCCCTTAGAACAAATTGTGAGTTTTGACCCTACAAATTTGAAAGAGCTATAGCTTTTAACAGAATTTGAATTGGGTTTTAAACCACTTATAAACGAAAGATATGATAGTCTACCTTTCCATAAAGTGGTCATAAAAAATTTTGGACTTACGATCCAGATTATGATGTTGGTTTTATTTATTGAGTATTGTTTGCATATCGAAATTATATGAAAGGTGTATTAATAGCGAATTTGAGATGGAATGGAAACAATGGATGGCTCTAGAGTGTTTGGAGACAAAATGATGCAAACAAGTTAGACAAGGGTCAATACATTTTTACCATAGATGGATCAAGGCAGAAAATCGGCTAAATGTCGAAGAGTACCAATTGACACTAACCCATATGGGTTGGTACCGTTCGATCTACACATGCCTAAGTCATGATTTTTAGCATGGAGACCAAAGTGTTAAGGCAAGGTGATGGAGTAATGAGTTACTTTGGGGTTTGTACACAGCTAATTTGAGTTGTACAAGAAAAAATCAGTCGATCGATCGCGTTCCCTGAAGTGCCTATAACTGGTGAATAGTTAAAGAACTTTGGGCTAATTGAAAGGAAATGCGGCATAGACTTCTGGTCGGATCAATTTCCCCCTAAGTTAAGACGTGCAACTTGAGAAATCTTCAAAAAATTGTTAGTGTTAAACTAAATGGATTGGTACTGATCAACATGGATCGATATTAGCCATTGCAATTTTTGAGGATGTGTGTGGCAAGGTCTAGGGGTATCAAAGGTTTATCGTAAAAGCATTCGAGAAAGCATAAAGCTTAGTGTAGACCGATTGGTGGTGGCATAAGACTCAAATTATCACACAGGGAAAACTTAAGAAATCACGGAAGCTACTTGTACAAAAGCACGAGGTTACTTCAGGGACGACATGGTGATTATTCAGGGTTGACATGAGGCAACTTCGATGAGTATTGAATCAATCATGGAAGTGATGAGACTTTGACAACTCGGTACTCTGAGTAATGTGGATCGAGTACTTCATTAGGGAAGTGACTACGACATTTGGAGGTTGGTCGAGCGGGCAAGTTCTGAGCGATAATATATGGAGTAAGACGAAAGGTGGTTCTACTATCGTTGCATGTTCTAAAGGACCATTTAATAAATCCGAGAATGACATGTGTACTTGTAGATCAAAATAAGTAAGGATGCTCACCAAGGGTAACCTAATTGTACCAATGGTAATTTTAGTGTATCCATGAGTTAGATGCCTGAGTGTATGCACTTCCTGGCCGCTTGAGTGTGGCATAAGTACAAGAATTGAGTATTGCAACATTGAGTAATCGTTGATCATTTGGGTAGGGTCACACAAGTTATCGTGTGTCGAACGACAACTGAGTAATGCAAGATTTGGTTGATGGTTGCTATGGTTGCCATAATTTTTATGTTTGTTATGATAGATGTGTTTTAGGGTGGATATCATGTGATGTAGGTAGTAGTGAGTTAGGTACGCTGACACCATATACTTTTCTTTTAGTAATAGTATACCTATATAATGATGGTTTATTATATATTGTGTTATGTGCTAACTTATTGGACCTAGAGATAGATTAGGTATGACTTTCTTACTAAATGTTCCCACTTTACTATATCGGTTTATATATCTATTTAGATATTATACATCACACATATCAGGCTTATGTCTAACTTAAGGTTATTTTCTTTGCTTTTTATCTTATTGAATACTCTTAAATGAGTAGACTGAGGTATGAGATAGCGCATGAAGCTATGTGAAGGGCAAGTAGGAGAGTTATTCTTTCATATATCTATATTTGAAGTTGTTACCTCTATATTTTGTTGTGCAATACTGTGGTGCTATAACAGTAATCTTTAGTATTAGAGACAACTCTATTATTTCTTTCTTTGTATAACTATGATGAACTAAATGCACTCTGATTTACTTTGTTTCATTTGGTTATATCACCATGTTGCATGTTTTATATCTATCTGCTATTATAGATTATCTGTGCGCTATGAGATATAAGATAGGTTCTACTATGGATTACTTTTGCTTTACCCTTAACAACCTACCTACATCTATCTGGTAATAATGCAGTTCACTATTTATGATATGTGATGTATATTTGGGTATCAAAGCTGTAGGGTAGTCGCTGTTAACACGCCTTTTGGCAAAGCCGTGGACATGCGGATTTAACTAAATCAACTGCTCATTTGTCGAGATTGAAATACGGTGGGTTTGAGACGGATGGAAATACGATCAATCATGGAGGATAATATGATTACAAAGCGGGAGTTCAGCATAACATGGTTCGGTTACGGCCACTGAAGTTCGGCCATGTGGCTTGGTCGCTCGGTCATGCACGGTTTGGTTGAGGAAGGTCGGGTCGTTCGATTAAGGGTGAAAAGTCATGAGTGGCTTAACCTGAAAGTTTAGCAAATGTGGATCGATGGAAGCTCGTTCGGCCTGGGAGGTATGCCCCGATCAATGAGTGGAGAAGAAGTATGGTTCGGTCAGGATGCTCATTTGGTCGGTCAGTTATGGTTCGGTCGGATATAGGTTTGGCGTAGGTTGATCGGCATATGTGGATCGGTCCAAGGAAGTAGTTCGGCAGGAAGGCTAGGGACTGGATTGGGATGGTTCGACATCGAGTGGCCTGGTGTTGGAGTCTGGATATGGTTTGGTCAATATGGGTCGGCGTTGTTCGTTTGGCATGTGTGGGTCGGCATTTGGATGGTTTGGCATTGGAGATGGCTCGGTATGGTTTGGGTCGGCAAGATGATGTGGATTGGCTTAGAGATGGACTTCGTAGTTCGATCGACATGTGTGGCTCGGTATGATGTAGGTCGGCTTTGGTCTGGACTTCGTGGTTCGGTCGGCATGTGTGGCGCGGTATGATGTGGGTCGGCTTCGGTTTGGACTTTGTGGTTCGGCATCAGGGAGCGCTTCGCTTCGGCATTTGGGCGAATATTACTTCGACCGGGGTTTGACCTAGGCTATAGGTCAAGTTGCTTCGAGTCGCTGAGCATTTCACCTCGAGTTAGTACTATGTTTTCTTCGAGTTGGTTTATGAAGGACTTGCGGTTGGTCGAGATGAAGGGTGTGAGTTCGGCTATGGCCTTGATGAGTCCATATCACTCAAGAAGCCCAGCGCCTCAGGTTTTGCCTATAAATACAGCATGCGAGGCTTCAGAAAAGGGACCTTTATTCTATCTCCCTTCGTCTTCTACACAAAGGCTACTCTACCATTTTTATTCTAAAAACTTTGGATTTTAACTATAATTGATTCTCATATCAATAAACAGAAAATTTTTGGAGTGGATGTAGGCCAGAGTCAGCCGAACCACTATAAATCCACTGATTTTTCTGCTCTGCTCTTTATATTTATACTCTCTATATACACTTTATCTGTTATATGTGATGGTTAGTTGGTGCTTTCATTTACGTTTGGGTGTTAGTGACCAATTTTAGTGCTAACAGTCGCCACATTTGGTATTAAAGCTTAGGTTTTAGACGATTGACCTAAGTTGATTAGGAGTCATTAGACATAGAGTGGGAGATATAACTATAGAATAAATTGAGCAATATATGACCGAGCATACTTGTTATATATTTTGGTTTTTAAAATTATATAGTATACATATAGTAGTAAATCACATTACATACATAAGTGCCACTTATGTAACTTTTCCATTATGATAGACTGATCATTCCTATTACAGATTGTAAGAATGAGAAGTCATATAAGGAACACAGCTAGGAATTCCATCTTTGGAGTTAAGGAAGGAGATGGCAATGCGGAAGCTGCAAACCTTGATATGTAGACAATGTTCAATAATATGATGATGAACATTATGCAAAATGCCTAAGGAGGAGCCTTGGTGTTGAGTATCTAATGGTGCTCAATTACAAATGCCACGAGCTGATTTTTCTTAGCTCAATAAGGATTTTTCTAGTCTTAGAACTAAACCATTTTTAGGGAATAGAGTAAGCTATTGAACCCCAAAATTATTTAGATATACGCAAGCATATATTTGATAATTTAGAGCTAGAGGATGCTTAAAAGAGGGAGTTGGCCTCTAAGGAACTTCAAGGAAAGGTGATAGGCTAGTGGAACACTGTTAAGTTCGCTCCTCTCGAGAATCAATTCATTTGGGAATAGTTCAAAGCCTGATTCGAGGAGAAGTTTGTTTTCCTCAGAAGTTGGTTATGTTTTGGAAATTTGTTGATCTGAAACATGGTAAAATTTCTGTTTCAAAATATGTTTCTGAATTCGATGCCAAAGTAAGGGAGTCTTTCATCAACACTCACTTGAAGAAAAATGAAAATTTTATTGCGGGTCTGAATGATTATCTCAGGAGAGGCTGGTAGGCCATACCGATGAGAGCTTCAGGATACTGATTGAGAATAATTCAAGGAATAAGATCCTATATCCAAAGACACAAACTGTTATTGTTTTGAAATATGAGGAAAAACCACTAGTGGGAGAAGTGGCAAGAGAAAGTGGAACAACAAGAATAAAAGGCTGTTCTAGAGTAAGGGTGGTTGAAAGAAAGGAAAATGAGAACCTACTTGCTATTAGTATGGAGTAGCTGCAAGAGTGCAGAGAAGAAATGCTTTAACTGTGTTAAGACTAGGCACATGAAGAGGGATTAGCCAAAACCAATGAAGAATGAGAAGGTTGTGAAAGCTTATGCTTTCGATGTTGTTCCAACTTTGTCGATTGCTCCATCAGCAAAGGAAAAGGGGAAGGGCATTACTATCCAGGATATGCTTTTTGTTTATGGTATGCCTATTCATGATTTGGTTGATAAAGGGCATCATATTCTTTTACATCTAGTAACCAGGTAAATGGACTTGGATCGAGACTTTACCTGGTAAGCGGACCATTGGTTATGACAAACCCAGTAGGTGGTTTGACCAATTTGAGTACAGTTTTTCATGATAATGTGTTGTTGAGTCATGAATGTGTGTTTTCTAGTGAGTGCTTTATTCTTGGATTTGTTGGATTTGGTGTCATATTGGGGATGGACTGGTATTAGAGGCATAGAGTTGTGGTCGATTATGAAAAGTAATCGAGCGATGGAAGGGACAGAAGTTGAGCGTAGGCTAAAGTGGAGTTGCACGCTTGAGGATATAGTTATGGTTATCTTTGAGTATTCGCTCGAGATCTCTCATGATGAGTTGTCATCGGTGCCCATTGCTAGAGGTTATCCAAACATATTCGAGGAGGCAACCGGATTACCATCGCATAGAGAGATTGAGTTCCGCATCAATTTAGTGAAGGTTGCTGGCCAATAGTTATGACATTGACACTTATAGCACACAAAGAGCAAAGGGAATTTGAGGTGCAAGTGAATGACCTATTGAGGAAGGGGTTCTTTCGTTGAAGTATTTCTGAGTGGGGTGCACCTGTAGTATTTACCATGAAGGAAGATGGCTCTTTGAGGCTTTGTGTTGATTGTCATGAGCTAAATAAAGTAGTGAGAAAGAACAAGCATCCTCTTCCGCATATAGATGACTTGTTCGATCAACTTCGTAGTGCAAATGTGTTATCTCAGTTGGATTTAGTGATGGGGTACCATGTGCTGATTGTTATATTCAATACACCATCGGGATTTTATGAGTGGTTGGTTATGCAGTTTGGGCTAACCAATACATTAACATAATTTGTTGATCTTATGAATCATGTTTTTGAAGTGTCGATTCTAGAGGAGGAAAGCGAGAATCTTAAGTCAAGTTGTTTCGAAGTAGGCCATTATTGTTCATCCAGCAAAGTTACATTAGTCCAAGACCAAGAAAGACCTAAGAATACTATAGTTGTGAGAAGTTTCTTAAGATTAGTAGGTTGTTATAGACGATTCATAAAGGACTTCTCTAAATAGCAGCACCAATGACTCACTTGATGAAAAAGAATCAAACTTTTCATAAGGTATGAGGTGTGAGCATGTGCTTGTTGGTCTGAAAGAGAGGTTGACGTGCATAGCTATGTTAGTCATTCCGGTTGGGAATGGGGAGTTGACAGTATACACAAATGCATGTGGGACTAGATTAGGATTGAAATTGATGTATAGGTGTATGATTGTCTCTTATGTGAGACGACAACTAAAACCGCATAAGAAGAAATACCCTACCCATGATTCATTGTTAGTGGGGATAGTGCTCACTATGGGGATATGAAGGCACTACTTGCTAGGAGAACATATTGAGTTGTTCACCGGCCATAAATCATTGATGTACCTTTTTTCCACAAAAAGACCTTAACCTTCAATAGAAGTAATGTTTAGAGTTCTTAGCCTCCTATGACTATAACATTTCCTATATGCTTGGCAAGGGAAATGCAGTTGCGGATTCACTGAGTATGAAACATTCTAGTTTGCGAGTTATGTTTCTAGAGCGGATGTAGTTAGAGTATACTATAAGGTATATCTGACCGAGATGTGAGCTAGATCCAGAAATGTTGGTGAGCTTGACTACTAGACCTACTTTGATAGGGCAAATAGATATTAGTTAGAAGCATGATGCTAGAATAGCAAATATTATCGCTAAGCTTGAGGAAGAAGTAGAGTCTGAGGGTATGAAGCAGTGTAAACTTAACTGAGATGGTTGGCTTTGTAAAGATGGAAGGTTATTTCTACTCGATGTTGATGGACCTAGAGATGAGGTGCTACAAGATTATCATCACCCAAATTTGATTATCCATTCAAGAAGCAATAAAATGTATTGGGATATGAAGAAAATATTTTATTAGAAAGGGATGAAAAAGGACATCATGACATTAACCTTGAAGTTTATGATTTACCAGCTATTGAAGGCTGAGCAGAAGAAACTAATGAAGTCCTATAGTGGAAGCAAGAGTGGGCATCAATGGATTTCATCAATGGATTATCGAGGACTAGATGAGGGTACGATGGCATTTGGGTCATAGTTTATAGACCGACGAAGAGCCTGATTCATACCTTTGAAGTCCAATAGAGCATTACCAAATTTGCCTGAGCTATATGTGAAACGGATTGTACGATTCCATTATGTGCTGAAGAGCATTGTGAGTGATCAAGATCCATTGTTCATAAGTGTATTTTGAAATAGCTTGCAAGAAATATTGTGGAAAAAGTGGTATTTGAGTATAGATTATCAGTCAGAGACTAACGATCAGACCGAGAAAGTAAATCATATTACAGAGGATCTCTTAGGAGCTAGCATACTTGACTTTGGAGGCTCATAGATGATCATCACTTGTATTTAGTTGAGTTCGCATAAAACAATAGTTATCAATCAAGAATTGGTATGACACTGTTCGAGGCATTATACCATCAACCATGCAATACCCCATCATGTTCGTGAAAAGCAGGTAAGAAACTCATAGTAGGGCTAGATAAGGTTAAGGATACCTCATAGAGGATTGGGATCATTCGACGGTAAACGAAAGCTGCAATGGATAAACAAAAGAGCTATAGTGATAAAAGTAGATGATATTTTTGGTTCCCTGTTGACGATTGGCATCTGTCAAAATTTCTTAGTTGGAGAGTACGATTTGATTCTATAATAAGAAGAAACTTGCATCGAGATTTGTAGGACCATTCCCGATAATTGAGACGGTTAGGAACCTTGCATATAGAGTTGAATTACCTTAAAAGAATCTTAGGAAATTTATGCATAATGTATTTCATATTTCGCATCTTAGGAAATTTGTGCATGACTCAAGCATGTTTATAGCATTAGATCTACTGAATGATATTGAGGTTGAACCTAAAGATCGATACCTCATAAACTGATTCATATAGATGAGCAAAGTAATGAGGAGACCGAGGAGAGCATGTGGCAACTTACAGGAGCTCTTTACTTTGTGAGATTTCATTTATCACACTTACTTTTACGTTAAGTGTTTTATAGTGATTAGGCAGTACCTTGCATGTTGCAGTGTTAGTATAGGTTTACTGCTTGCTTATTTGCATGATTGATTATTTCTATGCTTGTTTGGATGTTTGGCATAAATGGCTTTGATATTTTTTGGTTATGTTTTGTTTGGTTGGAATTTTGAGGGTGAAATTCTTAAAGGGAAAGAATATACCGACCAATGTTCAACATACATTTCTACGTACCGATGGATAAATATTATTTTTCATAACCAAATAACCTTAGATTGGGCTTTAACTTTGGATAGTAACGTGTTTTGGCAATTTTGACCATTAGAACAAATAGTGGATGGTTTTGGCGTTGAAAATTTATAAGGGCTATAACTTTTGATAGAAGCCGAATATGGTCCTAAAACCACTTCCAAATGGAAGATATGATGGTTTAATTTTTCGTAGAGTGATCATATTAGATTGTCAACCTTATAATTTGGATGATATCGTGGTTTTAGGTTAGATGGTTTTTGGGCCGATTTTGCTGGTGCATTAGCTCGAAATTAGGTTCCCTAACCCATTTCGGGATGTTTGTTAACTATAGCACCTAAGGCAGCTGCTAGTCACTTTTCTTCCTAAAATCATATCCAAATCTCCATCAACCAAATCTCCTATCAAACCCATCATTTCTTCATACTAAATTAAGTAAGCCAAGCAATCGTGGTTGGATTAGCAAGAAGATTAAATAGCGATCTTTAAATTAGCATTTTAGGGTTTTGGGATTCATATTCACTGCTATCATTTTTTTAATCTAGTATTATTTGGGCAATTTATGTCGATATGTGAGTGATTTATCATCCTACTATCTCTTTTTAAACATATATGTGTTAAAACTAGTTTTAAATCCATATTAAAGCTAAAAATGTGATCTTTAACTTATTCATAAATGGTTTATAAATTAATTCAAATGATTTTAAATAGGTTATAAAATGGATATGGTTGTTTAATTGTTTGTTTGCTATTATACAATGCTTGTTTTGGTTATTATGTGTTGTTTGTATTGGGTGGAATTTTTATCAATAGCGAATTTTAGATGGAACTACTTTGATGGACCGACTCTATAGTGATTAGAGACAAATCGATACAAAACAAGTTGCACAAGCGTCAAAGCATATAGATCAGGGATCATTCAAGGTGGAAAAATGCAAAAACATAGCTAAGTGTCGAGGAGTATTAATCGGCACCGATTGATCTACACAAGCCTATTGTTGGAACCACACTGGTCTGCTATGGGTAAATTGGGAAGCTTTCAAAAAAAATTCCCTATTTGGGTTGCTATGACCTATGAAGTCTAATATGGGTATAACGCGGATATGCAACATAATATTGTGTACGTTATTAATGTATACATGCATCGATTTTGGGATTTGCATCTATGACGTATAAATTGGCCATGCATATACGTATTGGATATGTTATTATATCACATTATTATATTATATATGCAAATAATTTCTAAATTTATCTTTTATTAAATAAATTAATTTTTTCGGATATATTTTTGGTTAAGTCGGTAAATTTGAATTTGATTTTAATGCCTAAAATATTGGCCTTCACTTGGTAAAATAATTCGATTTCAAATTTGGATCTGTAAAATACAAAACAAAATATTTCTTAACTATATATATATACACACACACACGCACATACATATATTATAAAATTAATTTATTATCGAAATATTTCTTATTCATAAATGATTTAAAATTGCATAATAACATAAAGTATATGTTTAATTGCAATAAAATAAAAATTATATAGTTAATTCTTTTTTACCATAAAATTTAAAAAAATCCAAAACCATGCTATAATTTTATTATATACAAACTAATATCAGTATTACTTTAAATCATTAAATACAAAACATTAAAAAAAAAATATTGGTATATATATACGGGAAAATAATAATCGAAAACCTATTTTATGTATAATTAATTTTAAAAACAAGTTGAATATACATGACATTTTTATAACTGAACTAAAATTAGAAAAAAAAAATTAAATAATCAAAAAATTCAATTAATATTTCAAATTATATATAAAATATATAAACAATGGTCGAATTATTTTATATTGGTTTTAAGCAAGGATCTAAACATCAAAACAATTAAAATATATAGATAGTCGTGATATAATAACACATAAAATGAGAGATAGATAATGTGCATATAAAATCATTGTACATATTGTCTACTGCATGACGAATATGGTATAAAAAGTAAATAAAAATTTATACCATAAGGATGTAACCTTTGAACATATGTTGATTTACGGGATCTCCTAGATTCACCTTGAATCAACGTCCGAAAGTTGCAACATTTTGGAGTACCTCAGAATCTACTGTATTTGATGTGTTATGACTTTGAATTTTTTTCTCAAAGGGGTGGAGGGAAGAAGCTCACCGCTACGGCAAAAGGTGGAGGAATCATGAGAGAGTGTGTAAAGGGGTAGGCTTGTCTAAATAGAGAAAGGGAAGAGACAAGTTCTCCTTCTTATACTACTTCTCCATTTACCAATTCCACGTCTTGATCTATAGAATTCATAAACAATCTATCTCTCTCTTTTCTACTCCCTAGGCCGACCATCATATTAGGCCAAGTAGGCCAATCCAAATCCAACTTGTTTACTAAATAACATCGTTTGAATTGTATTTAAATACGTACTGATATCATATATCAATATGTGCATACATAACTTTTGTAAATGCACCCATAATTAATAATGGCACTCAGAAAATTAAAATAACAATCGATTCATGAAAGATGTAATTAGTCAATATAAATATCAATTAAGTAAAATAATTCATAATAATTTATAAATTAATAAATTGTGTAGTATTTCTAAGAAATCGCCAATAGGGTTGAATGACTCATAGTCGTAAATTCAGTCATCTTTAATATTATTCGAATATTAACATTTACCTGTCACCTTAGCTGGCGGATTGACGGTTTAGTCGAATTTAATGCTTATGCATCTTTATCAATAAAATCAAATTTCATAATTTAAGCGGTACTTTTTACTAACAATTATTTACACCACTTCATCAATACTGTATCACTTTAGGATTATGAAATTTAGTTTTTGTCGAAATTCCAATATCATCCACCTTCAACTTGGTTAGTCTATCAACAATGTTCTTGGTTCAACAATAACATTTATTATTATCCGTACTACCCTGGTAGAGATTTTAACTTTGAGTTGACATAGTTAACCATGATACTGACCTTATGCAACTGAGGCCATGAATTCTCTATTATATGGTGTGTCACTTTTAATGCTTCAACTCAAACCCAATTATAGTCGCTCGATGATTATTATGCTACGATTCAACTATAATCAAATTGGAGTATCCACATTGAAGTTCAATAGCATTCTTAAGTTGAAAGAATTATGTAATATTGTCATTCTAAGCTTTCCTGTTTGACAAGGTTTTATTTGCTAATACGAAACTCTCGAGTGGGCCATTTCATTATTTTCCAATAATCGTCGATATATAACCGCTTGATGCCCTTAGCAGCCATGAGTAATACATTTTCTAATATTTGAAGAACGTTACATACTCTAATCTCCATAGACGTATTGATTTCCTTTCTGAAACATCTTGAGCAGGAATATTTAAAACAACATGTTATCTTATGTTGGGATAAATTTCTTATGATTACAACTCCTCGTAATTATTATCACATGACATATTTAAGGACTTTCTAATTAATATACTTTAAATTAATAAGATCACAATAGAACAATGTATATAGTAGAAATTAAATACACTTATTATGAACAAGATTGGTTATAGAATTAGATACATGTAACAAATTATATAATTACTGTAAGACATACCCAAAACTCTCCATCTCCTACTTGCACTTGGGGTCTGTTATCCTGCCTTTTGGCAAGGCCGAGATACCAAGGAACTGACTGAAGAAAAACAGGATCACACGTCTTCAACTTTGAATGATTGTTGGGAAACTGCATATATCGATGAATTTTGTCCGAGTCTGGATCGGGCAACAATTGATAAGACACGTCAAGCGAAGCTGTGGAAACCAACGTTCCAAATTTCGAGACAATCTGAGTTCGTATGCTCAAGTTATCGCCAATGGAAAGTGGAGGAGACAACCTCAGTTCGAATCGATCAGAAGTCCTGATTCGAATCGGTCAGAAGATGTTTAGGTTCGAATCCATAAGATAGCCTCACGATCGAATCCATAAGCCATGCATTGGTTCGAATCCATTCCACGAGACCTTGGTTCGAATCCATCCCATTAGGCCTTGGTTCGAATCCATCGAGGTATTCCCATCCTTCGAACCCATGAAGTTCAAGAAGCTTCGACTCCATCTGGTAACTGTCTTCGAATCCACCCTGTTAAGACAAATTTGAATCGATCGATGGTGACTTGCCCTGATCGATTCGAACGAGCATTAGTTCATTTAATTCGAAGGTGGAATGCCTTCGAATCCAACTCTTCGAATCCATCAGATAAACGCGGCTAAAACCACTCTGAGTCACCATATGGATTCGACCCTATGGATTCGAACCATATCGATTCGAACGAATCCATAGGACGAGGAGCACCATCTTGAATCGATCATAACTTGAGATCTACAAGTCCAAATGCTACGAAATTTTCACAGGAGCTTGCATATACATAGAAGAATGTCCACGCCAAATTTCATCATGATTGGACACTTATTTTGATCGATTCGAACCAAGGGTCGAATCGATCCCAAAGTGGCCCGGATCTCCAGAATTCGGCCATGTGGGCCCCCCACACGTGCCAGAAGTGGTCTCCCCGAATTTTAGGCGAAATATCAGCCTCCAGCACTTATAAATAGAGCCCCTGGTCATTCAGAAAAGGGATCGGAGAATTTTGAGAGTAAAAGAACGCCCGGACGCCGCCAGAATTGCTTCAGAGCACCACTGCTGCCTTTGGTTTCGAATTTTGGCTTACTACTTGCTGTATTTGACATCAAAAAGTTGTATTCTCCGAATATCAAGCAATAAAGTAACAAAACTTTATAGTGGACGTAGGCAAAGCGCCGAACCACTCTAAATCGTTGTCTCTTGTGCAATTTACTTCCTGCTATTTGGAGTTTTTGTTAGATAATCCACGTTTTAATTTACTTTCTTCATTTATTATCTCTTCAAAAACTTCCAACGAGCGTTGTGCCCAATTTTGACACAAACACTTTGGTGCTTTCACTGAGAAAAACCTAGTTTTTTCTCCTGCTCCTTGGATCTATCTTCGATACCGGATTGCATAAATCTAAGAGGGAGATCCAGACCTCATATTCAGATTCCTTCCGTTCTATTCAGATTTGTTAAAAGTCTAGGAAAGGAGTCAACGCTTCAAGATGGTGAGTACAAGAACCACTTCTAACGTTGGTGATCAAGAAGGTCGGGATAGGCAAAATCCCACACAGCTACAGACTACCAATCAAGATGCTGCTGGGCATACGGATCAGTCAGGTCCGGTCACAAGACAAGAGTTCCAGGCGCTACTCCAGGAACTAACCCAAAGCCGACAACAGCTAACTGAGCAGTTGCGCGCTAACGCTGAGTTGACCAATCAAATAAATCGCCAAAAGCGAAGAAGATCCGGAAGGGATCAAGCTCCTCATTCTTCCACCGAAAGCTCTGCTTCATCTGACTACAATAACAGATCTACCCGTCCTAGGCTAGACGGAAACCATGCGCAAGCTGCTGACTATCAACGGGCGTTAACCGTTGGGCAAATAAGAGTTGGCCCATCTACCAGCTTCCATACTGGACCCTCCTCCCGAGGAGGCACTATTCCACAATACACTGCAGATGATCGAGCCGCCACAGCCGCTGCAGTTGACATAGGAGTTGATACCCGAGATCACTCCAATCAAAATTATCATCAGCAGGGACATGCTCCAGAGCCATATGTCCCATAAGACGTCGAGCCAAGGAGGCGAGATACGGATCGTCGACAGCGCCCGATCCCACCTCGCACTGTGGAACCCGACCACACTTTGGCTCACCACACACAGAATGTTCCAATATCGGACTTCTCAGCCATGGTACGACAAATGATTCGCGAGAGTCAAGGCCTAAAAAATGACGATTGGGGAATCTCCCGAATTCATACCCCGTTTACCGATGACATATTGTATGCTGAACCTCCTCGGCGATTCAGAATGCCAACCCTGCCCATGTATGAAGGAAATTCCGACCCAAATCAACATATTTTGAAATACGAATGGTCGATGACTACTGCGAGAGCTGATGACGCAGTAAAATGCCACAGTATTCCCATTTCCTTAGGGGGAATTGCGACGATGTGGTTTACACGATTACCGCGACGGTCTATTCCTTCATTTGATCAGTTAGCTACCAAATTTGTTGAGCAATTTCGCATGCATATTGCCCGACCTAAAGATGTTAATACCTTATCAAGTGTCACTCAAGCTCCCGGAGAAACACTTAGACGATATTTGGAGAGATTCAATGCTGCATGCGTAGAGATCACCAACCCCAATGATAATTCTATTTTAATGGCTTTGACTAAAGGAATCGACCCTGATTCCGAGTTTGGAAATTGGTTAGCTGGAAAGCCTACCGCATCGTTGGACCGTTTCTATTCCAAAGCCGCTCAATTCTTGAGGCGAGAGGATGCGAAACAGTCTAGGAAGCAGGACGATGCAAGGCCCAGCGGTGAAGGGATTCAGAGTAATGTTGCGGTTAAACAATCCGAAGAAAGTTCAGGAAAAGTCGAGTTGAATATTCAAAATAAACAGACTCAACGATCGAGAAACGGTGATAACCGAAGCAAGAAGCAAGACCAGAATCATGGTCCGAGACGTAGGGCCGCAATGTTTGATAGTTATACACCGCTTAACACATCACTGGAAAACGTATACCTACAGACTTGTAATACTATGCAATACAATAAGCCTGCTCCGAAGCCTTTGTCGGAAAGGCAGATTCAAACAGGAAAATTTTGTAGGTTTCATGAAAGTTATGGGCATAATACCAATGAGTGTAGGCATTTGCAAGACCTCATTGAAAAGTTGATCGGAGAGAGAAAATTGGACCAGTTTGTTCGGGCACCGCAGTCTGGTGGAGCGGGCCCATCTAATCAAAATCGAACGCAGAATCAGGAAAGACAAGGTGAACCCGCTCGTACGGGCGGAAGGTTGGTTATCAAAACAATAAGTGGTGGTCCCCATCCAACAGACAAAAGCTGGAGAGAAATGGAGTCATATGCTAGCTCGATCAGGCATGTGGACTTTGAATGCTATAGTAACTCAGAAGACGGAACACCGGCTAAACAACAAAAGACGATGGCTGATGAAATCGTATTTAGAAATCGAGACGCCGATAAAGTCGAAGCTCCCACAATTGACCTGTTGGTCATATCCGCTCAAGTTGGTCCTGCTTGGATGAAGAGGATCTTGGTAGACAGTGGGAGTTCTGTGAACATATTGTTTAAAAGAGCATATGATTTAATGAAAATGGAAGCTAAGGACTTAAAACCTTGTCAATCACGAGTCCACGGCTTCAACGGGAGTGCGACGATACCAACCGGAATGGTTGAATTGCCGGTGGAGTTGGGAGTGGGAGAATGCCGAAGAGTTCGGATGTTGCAATTTGTTGTCTTGGATATTCCTTCCCCGTACAATGCCTTTTTGGGCCGACCGGCCCTTGCTGAATTTAGGGCTGCTATTGCCCCATGGTGTTTAACTCTGAAGTTCCCTACTGACCATGGGATAGGAGTTGTACAAGGAGATCAGGTTGCTGGGAGAGCCTGTTATGTTGCTGAGCTGCTGGAGGCGCAGCGAAAAGAAAAAGGAAAGGGCGTAGAGGAATCTCTCTGCGTCCGTTTTACTGATGATTGACAATTAGCGCCTGGGCCTCGGCCTGGGCACCACAACCAATTACAAAAGGATCTTGATCCAAGGGACAATGATAATAAAGAAGAATCTACGGAAAGTCAAGCTTCTCCGACCGAGCTAACCATCGATGTCCTGATTGACTATGATCACAATGACTCGAGAATGTTGAAGATTGGGTCTCAGCTTAACCAAGGGACACAACAGGAATTGGTTGATTTTCTCCGGGCGAATCTCGACGTATTCGCTTGGACGCACTCTGATATGTGTGGAATCTCGCCAGACATCGCGAGCCACACTTCGAACATTGACCCGCGGTATATCCCGGTCAAGCAGAAAAGACGTGGTATGGATCCAGAGAGATCTGCCGCCCTTAAGGAAGAGGTCGGCAAATTAAAGACGAATGGGTTCATTAGAGACGCTTTATACCCAGAATGGGTGTCCAATCCCGTACTTGTCCGGAAACCAAACGGGAAATGGAGAACATGTATCGATTACTCTGACCTGAATAAAGCCTGCCCAAAAGACAGCTTTCCGCTTCCCCGAATCGATCAACTGGTAGATTCAACCGCCGGACATGAATTATTATCCTTCATGGATGCTTACTCAGGTTACAATCAGATACCCATGCATGTACCAGACCAAGAGCACACAAGCTTCGTAACCGACTTGGGATTATACTGCTACAAGGTCATGCCTTTTGGATTAAAGAATGCCGGCGCAACTTATCAACGCTTAGTCAACCGAATGTTTGCCGATCAGATTGGGAAGACTATGGAGGTCTATGTAGATGACATGTTGGTGAAATCACGATACTCTGATGATCATGTCAAAGACTTGGAGTCAATGTTCAATATCCTTCGGAAATACGGGATGAAGCTTAATCCACTAAAGTGTCATTTCGGAGTCGCATCCGGAAAATTCCTTGGGTTCATTGTCAATGCCCGAGGAATAGAGGCCAACCCCGAAAAGATCTGGGCTATCAGAAATCTTCAAACTCCGAGAACCATAAAGCAAGTTCAGAGTCTTAATGGAAAAGTTGCAGCACTAAGCAGGTTTATCTCAAAGTCGACCGACAAATGCATTCCCTTCTTCGATTTGATTCGAAAAGGGAAACGAAACTTCGAATGGACTGCAGAATGTGAGGGCGCATTTCAATCGCTAATCCAACATCTTTCCGTACCACCAATCCTTTCAAAGCCTGTAGATCATGAACAGTTATGTCTCTACCTGGCGGTATCTGAAAATGCAATCAGTGCTGCATTGATTCGAGAGGAAGACCGAGTGCAAAAACCGGTCTACTACGTGAGCAAACGATTGAACGGAGCCGAAAGAAATTACCCAAAGTTCGAAAAGTTGGCATATTGCCTAGTCATTGCCTCGAGGGAGCTCCGTCCATATTTTCAAGCTCATCCTATTACTGTGTACACCGATCAGCCGTTACGACAGGTCCTCACGCGGCCTGAGACGTCTGGTAGGTTACTAAAATGGAACATCGAACTGAGTCAATTCGACATCACTTATACTCCTAGAAGGGCCATTCACGGCCAAGTCCTCACAGATTTTATAGCTGAATTCACTGTTCCTGAAGACTTGCCCGAGACTAGCAAATCTTCTGAACACACAAGGAAGTTGTACACCGACGGTGCGTCCAACAATCAGTGCTCAGGAGCTGGGGTAGTGCTTGAAACCCCCGAGGGACGATCCATACGTTATGCTTTAAAATTCGAGTTCTGCGCAACCAACAATGAAGCCGAGTACGAAGCTCTACTTACCGGACTAAAGCTTGCCCGTGATCTGAAAATCATCGCTGTATAGATCTACTTTGATTCCCAGTTGATAGTATGTCAAGTTCGAGGAGAATATCAGGCCAAAGACCGAAGATTAGCCGCTTATCTAACTCGAGTTCTGGAGATGCTCGATCAATTCGATTACTATGCCATTTTCTACATACCCCGGGAGCACAATCAGAAAGCTGATTCGTTGGCAAAGTTAGCAAGTACGGGTGAGGCTCAGCAGTTGAGGGTTGTTCCGGTTGAAACCCTATCCTCTCCGAGCATTGATCGAAGGGAGACCGATTTCACATTTGAAGCTACCTCCAATAGGGAGTCGTGGATGACTCCTTATCGAGATTATATCGAACGTGGTGTATTGCCTGAGCGACGAAGCGAGAAAAGACAAGTTCTGCAAAAGGCCTCACGATTTGTTATTCAAAATGGAGTCATGTACCGGAGAGGATACTCTGTTCCTCTCCTCCGGTGTATCGCGCACGATGAAGTCAAACGAGTGTTACACGATGTACACGAAGGAGAATGTGGCGATCACACTGGGGGGCAAGCACTTGCAAAGAAAATACTTCGATATGGGTATTATTGGCCTACTGTTAATCGCGATGCTGCAGACTATGCTAGAAAATGTGACAAATGCCAGAAACACGCTCGAATTCCTAGAGCCCCGCCTATTGAGATAACCCAAATGGTCAGTCCTTGGCCATTTGCGGTATGGGGAATAGATATCATCGGCACATTGCCTCTGGCCAAAGGTGGCACGAAGTACGCCATCGTCGCAGTTGATTATTTCACCAAATGGGCTGAAGCTGAACCCCTTGCGACAATTACGATAAAGAAAGTAATCAACTTTGTAGTACGTAACATCATCTGCCGTTTTGGTCTCCCACATACTTTCGTCACCGATAACGGAATCCAATTCAACAGTGCTGAATTTAAGAATTTCTGTCAACGATTCCACATCCATAAGAAATTCTCTGCAGTAGCGCACCCTCAAGCAAATGTTCAAGTTGAAGCTGTTAATAAAGTTGTCAAGTCCATTCTAAAGAAGCGACTGGAAAAAGCTGGGGGCAAATGGGTCGACGAACTTCCTATGGCATTATGGGCCTATCGGACAACTCATAAAACTACAACCGGTCATACCCCGTTTTCTCTATCCTACGGCTCAGAAGCCGTTATTCCAGTCGAAATGGAAGTGCACTCTCATCGTGTAACATATTATGATCCGAAAACAAATGCCATACTACTTGCTGAATCTTTGGATTTACTCGATGAGAAGCGCGAAGAGGCTGACTTGAGGGCGGCCGCATATCGAAGTCAAGTCGCCCGACTGTACAATGCCAAGGTCCGTCCGCGAACCTTCGAACCCGGCGATCTCGTATTCAAAAGGGTCTATCCGGTTCCTTCGCACATGAGGCCAAATTGGGAAGGGCCGTATGTGATTTCACAAAAGCTCGGAAATGGCACGTTCAAATTATTGACATTGACGGTCTTACTTTGCCGAGAGCTTGGAATAGCGAAAGTCTTCGTCGCTACTACATATAAAAGACTTTACTTATTTATTTTCTGTCAATTTATCCCTTTGCATTTTATTCTAGCATTTCGAGATTTAAATTTGTAATAAGGCAACTGACTTTGCCATATTTTCTCGTTTCAGCAATAAAATGCCATCTCTTCGAGCCAGAGCTGTGATTCAATGAATATGGCGTACAATATCACAATGCACGGAGAGCTAAGTTCCATCACGCGGTGGGATTTATTCAAATAGGGAGTGACTGTGATACGACCGGTCACTCGCTAAGTGAAACTCGAGCTCGAGGGCAGAACACTACATCAACATTCACAGGGATTGATACACGACAATCCCTCCTCCAACTCCAAATTCCCAGAGTGCGAATTGGAGTATAAACTTCAACTCTCGGTTCCTGGAGCGCGAACCGGAGTATAAATCCATCGCTCCCAGAGTGCGAGCCAACTCCAAATTCCCAGAGTGTGAATTGGAGTATAAACTTCAACTCTTGGTTCATGGAGCGCGAACCGGAGTATAAATCCATCGCTCCCAGAGTGCGAGCCAACTCCAAATTCCAATAGTGCGAGTTGGAGTATAAACTTCAACTCTCGATTCCCGGAGCGCGAACCGGAGTATAATACCATCGCTCCCAGAGTGTAAGCTAACTCCAAATTCCCGGAGCGCGAATTGGAATATAAACTTCCACTTTTGGTTCCCGGAGTGCGAGCCAAAATATAAAACTCTATCTCCAAATTCCCAGAGTGTGAATTGGAGCATAAACACCAACTCTTGGTTCCCAGAACGCGAACTAGAGTGTAAATTACTAACTTCAAATTCCCGGAGTGTGAATTGGAGTATAAACGTCAATTACAGGTTCCCGGAGAGCGAACTAAGTCATAAACATTGATAATTAATAAGTTCCCAGAATATGGGCTGAACTGTTAATTGCAATTTGTGTTAAGTCCCCGAAGTGTGGACATGTATTCAAGGCTTATGACATATGTGAGCATGAGCTAATCAATGCAATACTTAAGCAAAAGAGAAAAGAGTTGTTTTTCATTTTATCAACAAACAAAAAAGGGGTTTTATTACATGATAAAACAAAAAAACAGTCCATAAAGTGGGTGCCGAGTCCACACTTATACACGGCCTAAAAAAGGAGAAGTAAAAAGAACTGCCATTTCACAACCGCATGATAAAACGAGAAGTTCACTCCTTCTTCTTCCGGGGTCTCTTCTTCGGGGTTGAGCCGCTAGACCCACTACCCGGCTTCTTATGAGATTTTTTGTCCTTCTTTGGAGCATCCTCAGGATCTGGCATAATATCCACGTCTTCCTCAGAGCTGGAAGGGATAGAGATCCTTTTGTGAGGACGAACCGGAGGCAGAGAAGCCGTAACAGGTGGTGAAGCTTCGACACTAGAAGTTATAGCTGTGCCGGCGGGAGAAGTAACCATTAAGGGAGTTAAGCTTGGTGGAGCAACATCACTTCCGGAACCACCAACCGTCGTCACCACAGCCATTTTAGCGCTTATCTCGGCAAGGATTTCTTCTTCTCGGGAAGATCGAGCAGCGCTGGACACACTGACGGTCGGCATAAACGAGCTACAAGTTGGAGCGACACCGCCCATTGCAAAGGAAGGATCAGTAAAAGGTTCACAGGGTTGCTTGAGAAGTTCCTCAATCATCTGAACATCAAACGACATTGAACTCCCCTCTCCCACCTCGCCGGTTACGGCGGTAGTTGTAATAGCCTCAGTAACGACAACTCCTTGCATTGACTGTGAAATTTGTGGTGTTGGCACATCACTTTCGGTCACTGATCGAAAATAAATGAGGATAATTAGTCAAACGATCTGTTCCAAGTTCATCATTCTAAAAACACTTAAGAAACATTTGAAATACCTTCTTTGCCTCGGCTCGGTGATGAGACGAGTTCAGAAATAGTAGTTGTACCAAGAGACAGTTTCGGTCGATCCGGGTTATAAGCAGGAACAACATGTGGACCAACTGTAGCAGTAACTCCAGACGAGGTCGGGACATCAACTGGAACATCCTCACTATAATGTGCAGCTCCAGAACCCTCGCCAGTCTCCACATGGTGAAAACCAAGTCTCTCTCTCAGCATAAATCATCGCTTCATGGAGAGGTTTCCTTTCCTCCTCGTTCAACAAGCGAGACTCGAGTTCAAATTCATCCACGGCACCTTCAGGGAGAGATGCTTTCTTGTTTGCCACCAATTTTCTCCAAGCACTGAGTAGAAGCGTAGAATAATCTCCGAGCCATGAGAGATTCCTGTGCTCAAGCACATTAGCATTGTAAGTGTCAAGAAGATCATCAAACTCGGCTTCTACTCTGAATATCTCTGCTTGAACTCTCCCTTCCACTTCTGCCTCCACCGCTTCAACTTTAGCAACCGCCGCGTCTCACTCAGCTCGGAGAGACACGGCTTGCTCGCACGCTTCTTGTGAGGCCATGTTAGCGTCATCTTTTTCCTTGTTCAAGTCGGAAAATTTAGCCTTTAACTCCTCAAGTTCTTTGACCGCCGCATCTCGCTCGGCCTCAACATTTTTGTACCGATGGCCCAAATCTTCAACTAAAGTGCAATGCGCTTGTTGCATCTTCGCCATCTCAGCTAGTGTCTCATCGACCTTTTTTAGCGACTCCATTTCGGCCTTACGAGAAGATTCCGTTTCAGATTGAAGTATGTCAACAATACGGTTCTTCTGAGCCAAGTCTGCTTCCAGTTTCTCAATAACTTTGGCTCGATCGAAGGCTACTTTCGAAGCTTTAACAGCCGCCCTGTACCATTCTTTGTACTGAGCATAGAAATCACGGGTATAGCTGAGGGCGGTGTTCACAGCCTCTTCGGGAATTCTTTTGAGATTGGGTGGAAAGATATAAGCGTCGAAGCATATTTCTGGAAAATCTTTCTTCAGTTGAGCAATTCTTATAGCCCCTTCACCAGAAGGTTCGAGAGAGGCCTCCTCCACAGTCACGGTCGTAGCCGTATCAGTCCTTGAACGATGTGGACCAGGTTTTGAGATCTGTAGAGATGGTTGTTGTCGCGAAGGTTCGACTGCAGGTGCCTGGCCTCTGGATGGCGGAGGAGAACGATAGGGTGAACGGTACCTTCGGTCCCTATCAGAACACTCCTGGCTAGAATAATATCAGGAATGGTCCCTTTCACGATGCTCTTGCTCATAATGCCTCCGCTCACGATCACAATCAGAATCCCTACGGCAGGACTCGTAATAAGATGAAGAATGATGCACTCGCCGAAGTCTATCAAGTGTTGAAGGACGATCCGGCATGGCACCTGTAAAGAAGAAACAATTCAGTTAAGTACAAAGAAAAAGCACTGAAATGCATGTGGAAGTCGTGAAGTGTTGTGAAAAGTGTATAAATGCGCAAAACTCCCCGACCAACCAGAAGAGTCGATTACACTAAAGGGTAAAGATTCGCTTATATCAAGCGCTCCCCGGAGCTCTTCCAAACCGGACCCGTGGTGAAGAGATATGTAGTCCGGAATGGGAATATCGTCCAGCCCTGTGAAAAGGTCTCCGGACTGGCGAGGAGAGGCGCCGGAGACAGTAACCCCAGGTTTGGAACGGGTTACGACTACAGACTTCCATCTCTTAAACTTAGGTACAGCAGCCTTGCCTTTCTGACCCTCTTCTATTCGGGAAAGATCGGCTGCTATCTCAGTGTCTGTGGGCGTTCTTTCATCATCGCTCGCTTCTCTTATCACAACACCAGGTTTTCTTTTTGCCACTTTCTTCTTCTTCCTCGAGGCCGATTTTGCCAACCCTTCAATTACAATACTCGGGCTCATCCCAATCAAACCCAGTGTCCTTAAGTTATCGTCGGTCAACAGCAAGTCAATGTGCCTTAAGTCGCTTGGGACCCTTTGCAAGCTTTGAACGATGCCCCTATAGTGCCCACCGGTAGGTCTCGAAATGATGGCTGTAAGAGTACCAGAATATTAGTGTAAGTATTAAAAGTGGCCATTCAAAGATGAATTATGATGCTTACGTCTGGATAACCATCTCCTGGCAAACCCTGGGGGGCATCGAACAAAAAACCACTCATTCTTGAAATAGCAAAGCCTGGTCCAGGCCCTAGTCACAACCTGACAGTTCCTGACCGCTTTCAGAAAAGTGAAAGACGGGTTATCACCCCTACTCTTGAAATTGAATATGTGCCTGATCTCGTTAGGCCTTGGCAGGCGAAAAAGGCAATCCATAAATATGACAAAGACGTTGTTCATCATGCATGCCCGTTGGGATGGAGTTGTGAGGAAGCGATTCCTAAATACGACGGCATCTCTCTGATGTATTGGTTAAAAGGAGGAAGAGATCCAGCCACGCAGGCATGACGGTAAAAGGCAGTATATCCTTCAGGTGGGTTATGTGGTCTGTCACTGGCACTAGGTAATAAAACATCGTCCAGGGATATGTTATGTTTCGAACATATCCGGCCCAATAGAGACTCCGAGATATTGGACTGGACAGGATCTTCGATAAATATGGCCTCCGGCAACTCATCCGGAGCCGGATCTATGACTTCAGGAGGGATTTTCGGAAACTCAAGCGCTGGAAGAGGCGAGCTTTGTGCTTCTTTGTAACGATTGCGATTTTTCGTTGCCGAAAAACCGAAATGTTAGGGTTTAAAGAAGAAGAAAGAGGTAGAAGAAGAGAGAAAAAGAGAGAAGAAACAGAAACAAACTATAGAATAGTATAACAGACCAATATCAGAATCTCACAGTCGCAGCGGAACAACATCTAATAGATAAATGAATATTTATTAAAACAAAAGAACTGTACATTTTATACATTACATCGCATTACATTACATCATAACATCAGAGTGTACAACAAACAAACAGCGGAAAAAGAAGAAATACTATATACAATATAATATACTACGCCATCTAGCTCGCCTCCAGATATCTGTAGCAACACCTGAATCCAGAATGACCTAATAACCTAAATCTAGACTGCCCATGTGGAATTTTGTGGGCACCCAGAGTTTAGGAAGGGAACAATAAACTCCAGGTCAGTCATGTGACTCGTGTGAGAACTAAAACAGTTATTTATCTTTAAAACAAAGGATAGGATAATTTTTTAATAAATTCTCAATGCTTTTTTAGAAAATGAGACTACCATAAGGCCTCCCGCACACACACACAATGCAAACGCAGAATCGGAGGAGATTTCTCCTTATGATAGTCAAAGATGCTTGATACGCATTAAAAAGAATCATTTGATATTATTGCTAGTGCATAGTGTAGAAAAATCATTTCGAAAGTAGAATATAAATCTTAGTCAACATACGACCATTATCGTATGCCTACTATAGCTACTATGTTCAATAGCAGGTTACCGCCACATTCCATAGCAGGTAATACAAATAAAACCGTACAAGGCTCGTATTGTTTCTTTGGATTTCCAACAAATGGTCAGGCCAAGGAACTTCCCATTGCCACATGGAAACGCCTCTGGAATGACGTCCCGAGAACCTAACCGGATCTCTGCCAACACAAGGCCGGGTTACCCCTAACTGGGTAACTACTGACACGAATATGTCATTCCCCGATCGTAACCGATCTATATCCGAGGATCCCCGATTTCCAACAACCACAAAGTAATAAATTTGCAGTAACCACATAGGTTAAGTATTTGGGCTCCATACCATGATACCACCTCTATCCAGAAGGAATGACATACACTAAAGGGCGCTACCCCCTAATAACCTTGCTGCATCTTTCCCGTTTTGACCATTTCGGGGTGTGAGGTCCGACGAAGTCTCGTCCACAAAGCCACGCTTTACAAAAGCAGTGTTTTGGGTCAACAAATGATCAAAGCAATGATCATCAAGATAGACGATCAAACAAATGATCCTATCACAAACGATCAACCAATGATCATTTCACAGCATCACTCAGTATGCCACATTACCAATTCGAGAATGTATCACTAGTAACTATCAACTATATAACCTCTGAGCTCGTACGTCTCAGAGAAGGGTGTTAAGCTAAGAGAATAAATTCTCCGCCACCAACAGAAATATATTTGATAGAAACCAGCTTTACATCTCAAATTGTAACGTCAGACATACAATCCATACATGTCCGTTCCGGGATCGAACGGAACCGAAGGCACTTCCAAAGAAGCCCTTGCAATCCGGATATTCACTAATCACGTCCGGACATCCCATCACTAAGGGTTATAAAACCTCTGTACCGGAGATCAGCCGATGCAGAGTAACTCGACGGTAATCCATCCGTTTTCACAAATATCCGGTCTTCAACACCGGTCTTCAATTGCAATTCATAACGACGTATCACATATTCAGAGTGGGTTATACGACCCCATGGTCCTTTCCCGGTTAACCCGAATAGTGAGCGCTTATTTTAAAAATAAGTGTGGCATCCAATTCAAGCAATTCACAACAATCACTTATTCAAGGGTAAATATTGATAGTCGGTTATTTAACTATCAATAGAGATGAGCAACATCATCAGATCCCAAATAATTTTCCAAATTATTTATTTCCCCAAAAAATATCTTTACAAGATATATAATTTTCCACACTTCAAAAATAAACAACGTTTATTTTGAAACCAATTTTTCCTTTCCATTTATAAATTCCATAGTGAATTTATATTTCAAAATATCTACTGATATACAGTTTTCAATAGATTTCAAATATTCAATTCCAATTTATCTTCAAAAAGATAAATTCTTAAAAACATTCCATTTCATATTGGAAAAGCAATTCCATACTTATTTAATAAGTAATTCACAAAATCTTATTTATTTTCAACAATTTGAAAATATTCAATATACTTAACCCATAGTTAAGTATATATTTCATTCTTTAAGGAAACGTTCTTTCATTCACTTTTATTTGGGTCAAAACGAATGTTGCGTAAAACATCGTTACGACAACCCAAAATCACTAGTATAGGGATTCGAAATTAAATAGATATATAAATCCCAATACTATACAAAAATATTTCCTTTCGGAAACCATTTACTATAACAACAGTGTTATAGTCCATCATTTCCTTATTTTCTCGAAAACGTCTATTTCAACAATAAATGTTGAAATCTATGTTTCCATTCCCTTTTATTTCTCGAAAACGTTTATTTCAACAATAAATGTTGAAATCTAGGTATTCGATACTTAATGCATTTTAAAGCACCTTTAAATTGTTTTAAATTCCATTTAAAACATTCCTTTCCTAGAATATATCCATTTTCTTTAATAATATATTTACTGTTCAAAATCGTGAATATATTTCCTTTAATAAATTTCAATATTAAATTTATCAAATTCAATTGATATTCGAATTTATAAGCAATGTTTATAAATTCCATTCCTATTTATAAACTTCGATTTATAAATCTCTTTTATTTATCCCATTAATTTACATAACCCAAATTTTGTACCAAAGGTTCATATTATAAGTTAATTACATATAATCCTTTTATTCACAAAATCGTTCTTTCTTAACACTTCACAAATCATAAATCTTATTACTTATAAGATTTTATCTACAGCCTTATTTTCAACATTAACAAACCCCTTTTTAAAATTCCATTATTTCGATTTATAAAATATATGTTTTATAACTCTCATCTACAAACCGTTCATGCTTTATCAAAGATTTCAATTTAACTGCCAAGATCTGATTTATAAGATAATTACTTATAAATTCTTTATTTAATAAAATCTACTCATTTAAAATCTTCACAATTTGTAAATCTATGATTTTCAATGAAATCCATTTTTTTCTCCATTTAACACTTAATAGACTCTTTTTAAAACTCCAACATTTTTAATTTATAAATGTAAATTTTCAAAATCTTTTATACACATCCTTTATAATAGTTATTCAAAATTCCAATTAAAACCATTTCATAAATTTATTAACTACTTATCTCAAAAATAACATTTTGGTTATATTTTACAAAAATCCTGAATTCTATAACTTTAAAAATTGAAATTTGAATTTATTTTAAAATGAATACATTCCAAATTTTAAATAAAAACATATACTTTGAAAAATCACTTTAAAATCCTTTTCAATTCAAAATCGTTATTTTTAACTTTAAAAATGGATCCGATGGTGCAACAGCATCGAATAGTCAATCACGGCACAAATATCATATATCGATATGATAATCAATAATTACACAATATCTATAATCATATAAATATTTGTGAGGAATCCAGTTGGATCCCTCCAACCTGTTTCCCTGCATCCACAGATGTTAGCACAATACCAATTCCACTTCAAGGTGGAATATCGCGGTATATGGGATTTTTAAAATATTATCCGCTTAATAGGCGGCGCAATAGGGTCTCATCCGCTATACAAGGCGGGAAATCAATTCCAATATATACATATGCTAATATATATATATATATATATATATTGCTATATATAGTATATCCTACTATATCTAATATCACAATCAAGCAAACAATCAATCAATCAACAAATTTTAAATATAACTATTTAAAATTTAACAAACCCTTTTGAATGAGAAGTTCTCACCTTAGCTTTTATTTTGCAGTCCATTTCCATCTTGACTCGTTTTCACCCATTTAGACCTTGTATAAACAATTTATATGCATTTATTAACATTCGAAACAAATTGAATAAATCAATTTCATTTGATAAGTGTAAATTTCCCAATGGTTTTATTTTGAACAAATTTCCCTTTTAATAAATGTTATTTAACTTAAAAGTTTAATTTTAAACAAATAATTTCCCGTTTAAATAAAATATTTTTACCATTTAAAATGATGAAATATGCTTATCAAACAAATCAGTCACCATATATACATATTTATGCTTTCTTAATCTATCATATAAAATTAAATAGATTAATCAACTAATAATTTAGTTAAACCAAATTTTCCTTTACAATTCCTTTTTTAGTGGCTAAATAATTTAGATAAGTTTATATACTTTCTGCATATATAATCTTCCTACCTACCTAAAAAAAATTAAATTAAAATAGGCATGATAAACATTTTCCTTTTCACAAATGGATATTTTCTTCACTGTAACATATATATTAAATTGAAGTAAATTGTCTATCTATCTTACTGTTAAATTTAAAACAAATATTTTTTTTTTCCAGTTAAAACCTGAGAACATTTAAATTTAAAATGCTCAAAAAAAAAACTACCTCACTGCCTGCATACGAACCCACGGCCACCCATACGCACGCGAGTGACAGCCACCATCATACCACGAGTCGCCGCCGCCTCGAACCCCTCGCCGAGTCGCGAACCCCAATTGCCTGCTGCGGTCACCCCCACTGCTATTGTCTCGCTCGCTCCTCCCAGTCGTAGCCGCCTGCTCGCGGCCAAACCCCACAAATTCGCGACCACCAAGTCGCAGTCGCTGCTTGAAGCCGCCGCCGCCTCCACTGCAACAACTCGCGAGCGCCACGACTTCGGCAAAACCCTCCTTCACCAAATAACGATCGAACAAAGCCCAAGCCCTAATCTTCCAATGCTCCTCTCGCCTCTGCTCGCTCTCGACTCCCAGGCTTCGAACGCGGTCCCCCCCATTTTTTTTCGTTTTAGAACTGAGAGAGGGCTTTGGCCGATTTTGATTTCTTGATTTCGTTCGATTGAATTTTAGAGAGGAAGGGGCTTCGATTTTATTTAATTTCGTTTGGATTGGATTTCCAGGCTACGGCCATTATTATCATCGTTTGAATCTGAGAATAATGGGTTGCGTGATTAACAAAGGGAACAAGAAAAGAAAGGAGTGTACGAGTGGAGACAGCATGCGTGATTCTCGACGTGAATTTAGGAACGAAGGTGGTTGCGTTGACAAAAATTTAAACTTAAATTGAACTCGATTAATCTCAACGCGTTTTCTCACCGTGTGTTCACACGACAACTCCGAAAAATACGAAATTTGAAATCCGATAACAATTCAATATTACAGACCCAATGGAACTAGTTTCGTCGAATTCCGAGACTGTGCCTCGGAAAGCTATTTTTAAATTTCGATTCAAACGATGTAATTTCAAAACTGAACAAAGCAGTTTCAAATTAAATTCTGAAGCTTCTATTATTTTCAGTATTATCAATATAGAATTTACAAGCTGTTGAAATATTCTTAATCAGCTTAAAATTGAAGATTCAAATTTTTATTCAACTTTCAATAGATTAAATTTTATAATTTAATCGCCAATTTATTATGAAAATTTGGAATTCAAGTCAAACCATCATTCAAATATTTAAAATTAATTAAATATTTTCAGTTTAAATTGTTCAAAATTCTGGGTCGTTACGCCTTCCCCCTTAAAAGAATTTCGTCCTCGAAATTGCAAGTTAGGAAGAAATGGTCCTTAACTGGTTTACTATTTTCCACAATTCAAATAGTTTTATCAACTTACTAACCTATATCTTTTTATTAGAGATTCATCATCATTTCAACTAGCTTTCCAACTTAAGTTATAAGTTTCAACAATATTGTTTACTTCTCATTTCAAATTTAAATTCAAATTCAAATTCAAATTTTAAACTTTCAAATTTTCTCAAAAATTTTCTAACACCCCAAATTTTCGAAAAATTTCGCCAGCGTCTTCTTTGCGCAGCTCGATCGGTACGACTACAAAATGGCATCACGGCCCCTCGAAATCAAAAAGAAAAGAGAAAGCCAAGTGGCTGGAGAAGAAAATCATCAAATTTCATACTAAAATTGAAATACGTACCTTTTTGTCGAGCAAACTTCAAAATCAAAATCCCAATTCCATTATATACCTGTATAACCTGCTAGTAGTATACATAATATCCAACTACAATATTCAAACCATTTTGCCAATTCCATTTCAAAATATTCAATATATGCTTCTTATACATTTTTACTTCACTATTGAAGTTACATATTTATTCTCATTCAATTTTACATTTCAACTTCATTTGAATTAAATTAAACTTCTGAATATTGGATTTTTATCTTTCAATTGCAGCTCTCATTTACAATTGATTCATATTAGTTTGAATTAGTTACATTTACTAATTTACTTCAATTTGCAATTTATCAAGTTTCAATACAAATTTTAGTCACTTCCATCAAATTTTACATTCAATTCAATGGCTTACAATGCAGTTTCTTGACATTCGATTCATTTTTAAACAAAACGAATTCATATTCATTCTAGTTTATAACTAATTTAAATTGATACCAATTCAATTTATTTTAATTCTACTTCAGGTCAATTTGCAATTGATTCCATTCAATTTTGTTCACATTCCATATTCATATTCATCTCGAATTTACTTAAGCTAGTTCACTTCAAACTCAAGTTCATTTCCTTGTAAACAATTTCCAATTTCATTTATTTGCTAATGTAGCTTCATTGGTTCATTCACCGTTTCATTTATCTCAACTTATTGAGTCCTTTAGATTAAATTCTCAAATTTACTTTTATATAGCATTCCAGAGTCTTTTCAACCTTTCAAAACCATTTTTTGAAAACAGTTCAAATTTATCCTTTGAATTTCCAAAACCAAACCCAAATTTTCCAAACAACTTCCATTTAAAACAATTTGGCAGCAATTCCTCTTTTGGAAACCCGAAAATGAACACCGATGATGTCGCGATCACCATCGGAATTATTTTCCAGCGACCGACAAGAGTTTAGAGATTTTCATTCCTTCAAAACAATTTTCCAAAAACCTTTGAAAATCATTTTCAAATCAAAAAGGAATTTAATTTCTAAAATTTCCAATTTTTTCCAAATACTTTTCCAAAAACTTCTCTGGAATTATATTTTCAATTATAAGTCACATTTGTAATTTACTTCTATTTCAATTTTCAGGTAACAAGGATTTCAATTCTTATTCAATTTAAATGGTAATAATTTAATACTATCAATTCCTAACATCCATGCAACCATATACCATAATAATCTACAGAAAATCATTTCTTTTATACACAAAATAGCATTGGGTAAAATTATTTCATTTACCCGATTTTTAAAACAATACTATGTTAATTGTTCAACTCAAGTGTTTAGAAACCCTTTCGGCACAGTTTTGCAGACCGTGCTGACGAAGGTTCATATGCCACTCAATAAATCAACCAACACAATATAAAATCATTTTATATTCACTAACAAATACGCGCTCATATCTATTATTACATCAAACTCATTCTAGAGTACTACTGACTCCATCTCTAATGAGTAACACCCAACAGAGCCATGGTTGTCGCTTAACCATATGCTCTGATACCAAATGTAACGATTGCGATTTTTCGTTGCCGAAAAACCGAAATGTTAGGGTTTAAAGAAGAAGAAAGAGGTAGAAGAAGAGAGAAAAAGAGAGAAGAAACAGAAACAAACTATAGAACAGGATAACAGACCAATATCAGAATCCCACAGTCGCAGCGGAACAACATTTAATAGATAAATGAATATTTATTAAAACAAAAGAACTGTACATTTTATACATTACATCGCATTACATTACATCATAACATCAGAGTGTACAACAAACAAACAGCGGAAAAAGAAGAAATACTATATACAATATAACATACTACGCCATCCAGCTCGCCTCCAGATATCTGTAGCAACACCTGAATCCAGAATGACCTAATAACCTAACTCTAGACTGCCCGTGTGGAAATTTGTGGGCACCCAGAGTTTAGGAAGGGAACAATAAACTCCAGGTCAGTCATGTGACTGGTGTGAGAACTAAAAAAGTTATTTATCTTTAAAACAAAGGATAGGATAATTTTTTAATAAATTCGCAATGCTTTTTTAGAAAATGAGACTACCATAAGGCCTCCCGCACACACACACAATGCAAACGCAGAATCGGAGGAGATTTCTCCTTATGATAGTCAAAGATGCTTGATACGCATTAAAAAGAATCATTTGATATTATTGCTAGTGCATAGTGTAGAAAAATCATTTCGAAAGTAGAATATAAATCTTAGCCAACATACGACCATTATCGTATGCCTACTATAGCTACTATGTTCAATAGCAAGTTACCGCCACATTCCATGCAGGTAATACAACTAAAACCGTACAAGGCTCGTATTGTTTCTTTGGATTTCCAACAAATGGTCAGGCCAAGGAACTTCCCATTGCCACATGGAAACGCCTCTGGAATGACGTCCCGAGAACCTAACCGGATCTCTGCCAACATAAGGCCGGGTTACCCCTAACTGGGTAACTACTGACACGAATATGTCATTCCCCGATCGTAACCGATCTATATCCGAGGATCCCCGATTTCCAACAACCACAAAGTAATAAATTTACAGTAACCACATAGGTTAAGTATCTGGGCTCCATACCATGATACCACCTCTATCCAGAAGGAATGACATACACTAAAGGGGCGCTACCCCCTAATAACCTTGCTGCATCTTTCCTGTTTTGACCATTTCGGGGTGTGAGGTCCGACGAAGTCTCGTCCACAAAGCCACGCTTTACAAAAGTAGTGTTTTGGGTCAACAAATGATCAAAGCAATGATCATCAAGATAGACGATCAAACAAATGATCCTATCACAAACGATCAACCAATGATCATTTCACAGCATCACTCAGTATGCCACATTACCAATTCGGGAATGTATCACTAGTAACCATCAACTATATAACCTCTGAGCTCGTACGTCTCAGAGAAGGGTGTTAAGCTAAGAGAATAAATTCTCCGCCACCAACAGAAATATAGTTGATAGAAACCAGCTTTACATCTCAAATTGTAACGTCAGACATACAATCCATACAAGTCCGTTCCGGGATCGAACGGAACCGAAGGCACTTCCAAAGAAGCCCTTGCAATCCGAATATTCACTAATCACGTCCAGACATCCCGTCACTAAGGGTTATAAAACCTCTGTACCGGAGATCAGCCGATGCAGAGTAACTCGACGGTAATCCATCCGTTTTCACAAATATCTGGTCTTCAACACCGGTCTTCAATTGCAATTCATAACGACGTATCACATATTCAGAGTGGGTTATACGACCCCATGGTCCTTTCCCGGTTAACCCGAATAGTGAGCGCTTATTTTAAAAATAAGTGTGGCATCCAATTCAAGCAATTCACAACAATCACTTATTCAAGGGTAAATATTGATAGTCGGTTATTTAACTATCAATAGAGATGAGCAACATCATCAGATCCCAAATAATTTTCCAAATTATTTATTTCCCCAAAAAATATCTTTACAAGATATATAATTTTCCACACTTCAAAAATAAACAACGTTTATTTTGAAGCCAATTTTCCCTTTCCATTTATAAATTCCATAGTGAATTTATATTTCAAAATATCTACTGATCTACAGTTTTCAATAGATTTCAAATATTCAATTCCAATTTATCTTCAAAAAGATAAATTCTTAAAAACATTCCATTTCATATTGGAAAAGCAATTCCATACTTATTTAATAAGTAATTCACAAAATCTTATTTATTTTCAACAATTTGAAAATATTCAATATACTTAACCCATAGTTAAGTATATATTTCATTCTTTAAGGAAACGTTCTTTCATTCACTTTTATTTGGGTCAAAACGAATGTTGCGTAAAACATCTTTACGACAACCCAAAATCACTAGTATAGGGATTCGAAATTAAATAGATATATAAATCCCAATACTATACAAAAATATTTCCTTTCGGAAACCATTTACTATAACAACAGTGTTATAGTCCATCATTTCCTTATTTTCTCGAAAACGTCTATTTCAACAATAAATGTTGAAATCTATGTTTCCATTTCCTTTTATTTCTCGAAAACGTCTATTTCAACAATAAATGTTGAAATCTAGGTATTCGATACTTAATGCATTTTAAAGCACCTTTAAATTGTTTTAAATTCCATTTAAAACATTCCTTTCCTAGAATATATCCATTTTCTTTAATACTATATTTACTGTTCAAAATCGTGAATATATTTCCTTTAATAAATTTCAATATTAAATTTATCAAATTCAATTGATTTTCGAATTTATAAACAATGTTTATAAATTCCATTCCTATTTATAAACTTCGATTTATAAATCTCTTTTATTTATCCCATTAATTTACATAACCCAAATTTTGTACCAAAGATTCATATTATAAGTTAATTACTTATAATCCTTTTATTCACAAAATCGTTCTTTCTTAACACTTCACAAATCATAAATCTTATTGCTTATAAGATTTTATCTACAGCCTTATTTTCAACATTAACAAACCCCTTTTTAAAATTCCATTATTTCGATTTATAAAATATATGTTTTATAAATCTCATCTACAAACCGTTCATGCTTTATCAAAGATTTCAATTTAACTGCCAAGATCTGATTTATAAGATAATTTCTTATAAATTCTTTATTTAATAAAATCTACTCATTTTAAAATCTTCACAATTTGTAAATCTATGATTTTCAATGAAATCCATTTTTTTCTCCATTTAACACTTAATAGACTCTTTTTAAAACTCCAACATTTTTAATTTATAAATGTAAATTTTCAAAATCTTTTATACACATCCTTTATAATAGTTATTCAAAATTCCAATTAAAACCATTTCATAAATTTATTAACTACTTATCTCAAAAATAACATTTTGGTTATATTTTACAAAAATCCTGAATTCTATAACTTTAAAAATTGAAATTTGAATTTATTTTAAAATGAATACATTCCAAATTTTAAATAAAAACATATACTTTGAAAAATCACTTTAAAATCCTTTCCAATTCAAAATCGTTATTTTTAACTTTAAAAATGGATCCGATGATGCAACAGCATCGAATAGTCAATCACGGCACAAATATCATATATCGATATGATAATCAATAATCACACAATATCTATAATCATATAAATATTTGTGAGGAATCCAGTTGGATCCCTCCAACATGTTTCCCTGCATCCACAGATGTTAGCACAATACCAATTCCACTTCAAGGTGGAATATCGCGGTATATGGGATTTTTAAAATATTATCCGCTTAATAGGCGGCGCAATAGGGTCTCATCCGCTATACAAGGCGGGAAATCAATTCCAATATATACATATGCCAATATATATATATATATATATTGCTATATATAGTATATCCTACTATATCTAATATCACAATCAAGCAAACAATCAATCAATCAACAAATTTTAAATATAACTATTTAAAATTTAACAAACCCTTTTGAGTGAGAAGTTCTCACCTTAGCTTTTATTTTGCAGTCCATTTCCATCTTGACTCGTTTTCACCCATTTAGACCTTGTATAAACAATTTATATGCATTTATTAACATTCGAAACAAATTGAATAAATCAATTTCATTTGATAAGTGTAAATTCCCCAATGGTTTTATTTTGAACAAATTTCCCTTTTAATAAATGTTATTTAACTTAAAAGTTTAATTTTAAACAAATAATTTCCCGTTTAAATAAAATATTTTTACCATTTAAAATGATGAAATATGCTTATCAAACAAATCAGTCACCATATATACATATTTATGCTTTCTTAATCTATCATATAAAATTAAATAGATTAATCAACTAATAATTTAGTTAAACCAAATTTTCCTTTACAATTCCTTTTTTAGTGGCTAAATAATTTTGATAAGTTTATATACTTTGTGCATATAATCTTCCTACCTACCTAAAAAAAATTAAATTAAAATAGGCATGATAAACATTTTCCTTTTCACAAATGGATATTTTCTTCACTGTAACATATATATTAAATTGAAGTAAATTGTCTATCTATCTTACTGTTAAATTTAAAACAAATATTATTATTTTTTTCCAGTTAAAACCTGAGAACATTTAAATTTAAAATGCTCAAAAAAAAACTACCTCACTGCCTGCATACGAACCCACGGCAACCCATATGCACGCGAGTGACAGCCACCATCATACCACGAGTCGCCGCCGCCTCGAACCCCTCGCCGAGTCGCGAACCCCAATTGCCTGTTGCGGTCACCCCAACTGCTATTGTCTCGCTCGCTCCTCCCAGTCGTAGCCGCCTGCTCGCGGCCAAACCCCACAAATTCGCGACCACCAAGTCGCAGTCGCTGCTTGAAGCTGCCGCCGCCTCCACTGCAATAACTCGCGAGCGCCACGACTTCGGCAAAACCCCCCTTCACCAAATAACAATCGAACAAAGCCCAAGCCCTAATCGTCCAATGCTCCTCTCGCCTCTGCTCGCTCTCGACTCCCAGGCTTCGAACGCGGTCCCCCCCATTTTTTTTCGTTTTAGAACTGAGAGAGGGCTTCGGTCGATTTTGATTTCTTGATTTCGTTCGAATGAATTTTAGAGAGGAAGGGGCTTCAATTTTATTCAATTTCGTTTGGATTGGATGTCCAGGCTACGGCCATTATTATCTTCGTTTGAATCTGAGAATAATGGGTTGCGTGATTAACAGAGGGAACAAGAAAAGAAAGGAGTGTACGAGTGGAGACAGCATGCGTGATTCTCGGCGTGAATTTAGGAACGAAGGTGGCTGCGTTGACAAAAATTTAAAATTTAAACTTAAATTGAACTCAATTAATCTTAACGCGTTTTCTCACCGTGTGTTCACACGACAACTCCGAAAAATACGAAATTTGAAATTCGATAACAATTCAATATTACGGACCCAGTGGAACTAGTTTCGTCGAATTCCGAGACTGTGCCTCGGAAAGCTATTTTTAAATTTCGATTCAAACGATGTAATTTCAAAACTGAACAAAGCAGTTTCAAATTAAATTCTGAAGCTTCTATTATTTTCAGTATTATCAATATAGAATTTACAAGCTGTTGAAATATTCTTAATCAGCTTAAAATTGAAGATTCAAATTTTTATTCAACTTTCAATAGATTAAATTTTATAATTTAATCGCCAATTTATTATGAAAATTTGGAATTCAAGTCAAACCATCATTCAAATATTTAAAATTAATTAAATATTTTCAATTTAAATTGTTCAAAATTCTGGGTCGTTACATTCTTATTGTTGAGAACTCGAAGATTCCATAATTAACTAACTCACCAGAAAGCGGCGTTAAATACATAAAAAGCCCATGCATTCCCCCGGTGTAAAGTGTATGAATATGTCGTGCAGTGCAAGTGCTATGCAAAACTTAAGTATATTTTACAAGTTGAAACAAGATGTCCGAACGACGAAACTTTGGAATTTGAGAATGAAAATGACCGTCATCGCTGACCGTCACTTTGACGCCACCCAGATGCTACTGACCAATTCAAGTATAAATTCGTTATATTTTGGTTAAGTCATGGTGCCATCGACGAGCTCCAAAAGAGAGGTCAAGTCAAATTCGATTATGCAAGGCCGAAGCTCGCCGGAGTCAAGTATGCTAAAGTTCAGTGAGTTCGTTAAAGTTCAACTTGAAATTGGTCGTAGCTCAAATGTTGGAGCAAATCAGAAGAGTGGGAGTCCCAGAAGCAAGAACGTTCGAATCGACACGAGTCGAATCGATGAACTTCGAATCGGTATGCCCCGACTCCATGTAGTTAGACTCGATGAGACCTTCGGACAGAGAAGCAATTTGAATCCATGAAGCCCTACATGACTTCGAATCGATCAAAGTTGAGCTCCTTCGAATCGATCAACATATCGTTACTTCGAATCGATCAATATTGAGCTCCTTCGAATCGATCAGAATATCGTTTTTTCAAATCGATCGCTACGAGCCTTTTTTCTTTTTCTTTTATAACCATCGATTCGAAGCTATGCATTCAAAATCGATTCGAATCGCTCATTCTTGGATCGATGCGAAGCAATGAAAAACAACACTCTGATCGATACGACTCTAACGGTTTCATTCCTCAGTTCCATCGAGTCGACCCACTTCGTTCAGATCTCACCACTCCTCAAAATTTTCAGAAGAAAGGATTGAATCGATGCCGAAAAAAGAAGTTCTAATTCTATCATTCTCATCTCGAATCGATCCCTTGATTACCTGAGTTGATTTGGTTACGAATGGAAGCGTGAAGGGGTTCGATCGGTTCAAGAAAAGCACGTTTGTCCTGGCCCTGGAGAGATCGATTCGAAGAGGAGGCTATAGCAACAGTGAAAAGTAAAAAGTGAAAGTGACACTGGCTTCACGTATTTATATGGGTCTTACATAGGAAACGGGACGATTCGTCTCCCGGTCAAAATGACCGACCCCAACCGGTCACGCACTGATCAATTTGAACAAGCCACGTTCGAATCCATCACGTTCGAACCCATCACGTTCGAACCCATCGCATTCGAAACCATTAATACACCGAATCCATCCATGCAGTGTCGATGCGAGGCATCATCGATTCGAAGGAACAACCGAACAGAGACTGGATTGAGAGTCTTATCGACTCGAAGCACGAGGTCCATCGGGCCATCGATTCGAAAGCCATCGACTCGAACAAACATAGCTTCGAATCCATCAAAGATCACCGATGAAAATGGACGAAATCGTTCCAATGTGAAAATTACTTGTCTGCCTTTTATACCGATTCAGGAGAGGATCGATACAAGAGGATAATCATAGACAACCATAAAAACAATGCTTTGACTTGAATCAAAAATTGATTCAGGAAAGGATCGATGCAGAATTCAATAACCAAACTGATAATAACTTGCAAACACGCAACGTTAACCGAAGTCAAGGGATCAAAGGTTCATCTCATCGTGATTTCATCGACAAACAGCCGATCACAATCTTACAAAGGTTAATTACAGCAATATAGGGTACAACTTTCAGCAAAGCATGTCATAGTTGTCCAACGTGAAACTGCAGCTTTTCAAAGCACGTCATGTTTACACAAGATGTACTTTGGGGGCAAATGTTATCCCGCCTTTTGGCAAGGCCGAGATACCAAGGAACTGACTGAAGAAAAACAGGATCACACGTCTTCAACTTTGAATGATTGTTGGGCAACTGCATATATCGATGAATTTTGTCCGAGTCCGAATCGGGCTACAATTGATAAGACACGTCAAGCGAAGCTGTGGAAACCAACGTTCCAAATTTCGAGACAATCCGAGTTCATATGCTCAAGTTATCGCCAATGGAAAGTGGAGGAGACAACCTCAGTTCGAATCGATCAGAAGTCCTGATTCGAATCGGTCAGAAGATGTTTAGGTTCGAATCCATAAGATAGCCTCACGATCGAATCCATAAGCCATCCATTGGTTCGAATCCATCCCATTAGGCCTTGGTTCGAATCCATCGAGGTATTCCCATCCTTCGAACCCATGAAGTTCAAGAAGCTTCGACTCCATCTGGTAACTGTCTTCGAATCCACCCTGTTAAGACAAATTCGAATCGGTCGATGGTGACTTGCCCTGATCGATTCGAACGAGCATTGGTTCAATTAATTCGAAGGTGGCGTGCCTTCGAATCCAACTCTTCGAATCCATCAGATAAGCGCGGCTAAAACCACTGTGAGTCACCATATGGATTCGACCCTATGGATTTGAACCATATCGATTCGAACGAATCCATAGGACGAGGAGCACCATCTTGAATTGATCATAACTTGAGATCTACAAGTCCAAATGCTACGAAATTTTCACAGGAGCTTGCATATACATAGAAGAATGTCCACGCCAAGTTTCACCACGATTGGACACTTTTTTTGATCGATTCGAACCAAGGGTCGAATCGATCCCAAAGTGGGCCCGGATCTCCAGAATTCGGCCATGTGGGCCCCCCACACATGCCAGAAGTGGTCTCCCTGAATTTTAGGCGAAATATCATCCTCCAGCACTTATAAATAGAGCCCCTGGTCATTCAGAAAAGGGATCGGAGAATTTTGAGAGTAAAAGAACGCCCGGACGCCACCAGAATTGCTTCAGAGCACCACTGCTGCCTTTGATTTCGAATTTTGGCTTACTACTTGCTGTACTTTGACATTAAAAAGTTGTATTCTCCTAATATCAAGCAATAAAGTAACGAAACTTCATAGTGGACGTAGGCAAAGCGCGAACCACTCTAAATCGTTGTCTCTTGTGCAATTTACTTCCTACTATTTGGAGTTTTTGTTAGATAATCCACATTTTAATTTACTTTCTTCATTTATTATCTCTTCAAAAATTTCCGACGAGTGTTGTGCCCAATTTTGACACAAACAGGGTCAATTATGGAATCTTATTTCTTCGACAAGGTTTTCTCAAAACCGATATAGTTAGTCCCTTATGAAGGGATATGCAATATTATCTTAACTATCTACTTTGTCGACCAACTCTCTCTAACATTGATAAACTGCCTCTATCATGTGGAATGGATATGGTTTATATGTATCATGACATCCATTTCATAAACAATACAATGAGATTCTCAACACTTAAATCGCCCCTAGCTCTGTTATAAATGGGTGCATTATATATATACATCTTTTGCTGCGACACTATTCAAGGCGATATACTTAGTCTTTGGGTTAAATAAGCCATAACCTCATGTTTTGAACATTTCTAATTTGAAGCTCCTTAACTAAGATTGAATATGAATTTAGGATTGGCATATTATGCTTGATATCACTTATAAAGTTAGAGTTTGAATGCTCCAAGAAGTTAGTTGTTCCTACAACCAATTCTTTGGTATTTCTTAACTACTCAAGAATCTTAACTACCATTTAGTGATCATAATGCAAGTTTCATATTCTCTTAATATACCAAGTACATAAGCGTAATGTGATATATTAGAAAATATAGCATACATGGTAATTCCTAATGTTGATGCATAAGGAATCTATCTTATATACTCCATATTAAACATTTTAAATATGGCGTCTGTTTATATCATTTGGGAGGAATCCTAACATTCTTTTATACTGCTTATAAGGGATGTCATTTCCAAATCCTATATTGATAATTAGCAACGAAACTATGACTAATTCTAGCATAGGCACATCATCAACAATCAGTAGTATGTTTTTTACATATAGTTTAGAAATACATTAATATCTCCTAATATTCATTCTTATAAACACACGCTTCCTCTGTATTTGATAAAAATCAAAATTTTGATTTCTTTGTTAGATTGTTTGCTCAATTCTGATACTTATCAAATGTACTTCCATATCAGTTCTTATATCCTATCCAATACTCACAAAATCAGTTACCGCTTCCTCTATCTTTGAGACACATTTGTTGTTATGTGCAAACAGTCTATTCTATACCATTATTTAGAATTTCCATTTTAACTATATACCAAAACTAAAAATCATATTTGATGTTAATTTTGCGAGCAAAATTCGAATTAACTTTAGCATATTGAATAACGAATTTGTTATGTTAATTTCAACAACTAAAATTTGCGATGTTATTCTTATCAACGTTGCTTACTAAATTCCAACTGCATCGGTATTTTTGATGTATCATATCCCTTCGAGTATAACTATCAAGATTATACTTTTACAATGTACTTGGAATCCATTTTGGATTTCGCCATCGTGCCATATGGTGGAGTCAATACTCTTAATGACTTATTGAAAAATAATGGAAGTCTTATCTTAATATTGATATGAAACTCATAGTTTCTCTTTAATGTGCTAGTGGTCTTACATTGTAATGAGTCGTATCTATTTTGGCATAGTTAATTGCACTTCGTTTTACATAATCAATTTTATCTTTGGATCGTATCCAAATCCATTTTACTACCAATAATTTTTAAAAAAAATTATTCATCATGAAGTTGGCATTTCTTGAAACAAATATTGTTTCTCAAGAAGACAGAACAAGTATTAAAAAATATTTTATGAACTACCATTATGTATAAATTTGACTTAATTTTGAGTTTGTGTTACTAGTATCCATAACATACATTAGTTAACTAATGTGGGTTGGTCTCAAACCTCTTTTGGGGTAGTTCACAGAAGATCCCTTACAAGCAAGTATCACGTGCAACCTGTCGACTCACACAACCATTTAACTCCTTGACCTAGGATATGTAGGAGTTTCTTATCAAATCTTATCTTGTATGATCTCTTAAACTATCTGTAGATGAAATTAAATTTAATCTTATGTACTTAGTCTTAAGTACACATCCAGGTAGAAAGAGGTTAACTCAACTTCACTCATCTCCAATCATATTTTGTCCAACAAATTTGATTACTCCTTATAGATACATCATTGTATATCATAGAGAGGAGTAACTTTTGATATTGAATCTTTTTTGTTTTTAGGTAAATCTTGAATCCTTTCAATACACTCACATATTCAGTCAAATTGAATTCGTTTATTTCTTTTACATGTTATGGTTTCTGCCTCTATTTTATATTCAATGAATTTATCATAAACATATATCTTGTTTATCAAATATACATATTCATTTCTATTATAATTAAATTTTAATGAACTAAGCATATTCTTTTTGGTATCATTAGACTTTGAACTATATACATCTATATGTTTAAATCCTAAGAGTTCACCAACTCTCTTTTTTCTCCCACTGATGGGTCCTAACCATCCCCTGCATCTTCAAATTAATGGAAAACCTCTCGATTTGCAAAAATATGTGTCTAATACCCAACCAGTCTTGTTTTCCAACAAGTTAACCTTGATAATGGTTGCAGTTGTGATATCTTCATCCTCGGCAAGATTTGGTTGTGCTTTGACACTGGTAGCTTGCTTTTTATTGTGTTATCCTTTTTGTTGAAAGCATTGATGTACCTTATGACCTAGTTTGGCATAGACATAGTAGAGTCCTTTTCTTCTGAATTTTATCATTTTTGTCCAAACTTTATGAAAAATTTTATTAGCAAAATTCTTGGTCTTTTTTTCTTTGTACTTGAATCTATATGCATTAGAATGAGTTTTACTTTCCATGGGATTGGTGTTGTTAGAGTCAATGGACATGTTATTGAATTTTTCCTTCAAGTAGTTGGCTTTCTCGGTCTGCATGTAACCGATTACTTCTTGAAGAGAAAGATCGTTTCTTTTAAGCTTGAGATAGTTTCTGTAATTTCTCCTAGATGGCGAAAAATTTTCTGGTAATACATTAGCCTATAGGATCACACTCATTTATTCATTGAGTGTATCAGATACCAAGTTTTCATATTTATGAAACCACTCCATAATCGACTTGTTGCCAACCATCTGAAATTGTAATCATTTACCTACCATGTACTGTTCTCTTCCAACGTCATCTGGTTCATACTTCTTTGGCAGCATTTTTCAAATGATCATTGTATATTTCTTATTCACAAACATATTAAAAAGATTATTTGATATGTATATGAGCATGTCTCCATTGACCAATTTGTTATCATTTTCAAATTTCTTTTCAACTTCATCGTTATTGATCTCCTTTGATATGGTACATTGTTGTGCAATTTCAGTTGTGGTTGGTGCAGCATCTTCTAGAACCTCGATAGAAGGGAGTTCAGTATACAAAACATAATTGATTTCGAACTGTTTAAATATGATAAATAGTTTCTAAGACCAGCGTTTGTGGTTGGTTCTATCCAATGCTTTAAATCTGGAAGGATCAACAAGAATGCAATTGATTGGAAGGGTCATTACTCTTTACTATAAAGTTTGCTTTCAAATATAAGAAAAGATAGAAAACAAAGATTAAGATATGGAGGTTGTGCCACGGAAAGACCACTGCCTTGGAAGCAAACTTTAGCATGATTAAGATGCAATAGTTAATTGTCATTTGCTTCCCAAAGTTCACACAACAATCTTTAATCTTATTCGTTCAATGTTCAAGAATTTGAAGGAGTGTAGAAAGGCAATTGCTTGAGAATTTTTGAGAGAACTGGAGAAGATGAATTGTATGTTTTCTTCTCTCTTTTCCATTAAGAATGAATAGCGACAAAGAGGTGTATGTGCAAAATCGTAGCTCAAAATTCAAAAGGTGATAAATCTAAACAGTCGGGGTAATGATGAAATAATTCATTTAGTACGCTCGTAATTTCTATTAATCATAATTGTAACTGATAAGTAGATAAAGGTTTGTCTTTTCCATTTTGAGAACTGAAATAACAATAGAAAATGATAAAAGGAAGAGTAATGGAGTACCAAACTCATTCCATTGTCGTGTCAAGTGTGACATTAAAGTGCCACATGCGTCCATTCGTCAACGTTGCATGCGCGTGCATGTGGGAGCTTGCCTAGTAATCGATACTACCCATGCCTGATTAATTAATAATAGAACTAAAGAGATATAACGATGAGAGTAACAAAATATCAGATGATGTGGGACTGAAGTTTTATTATAGTTAACCAACAACTTGTCAAGATGAGTTGGCGCTTGCTAGAAAATCCTCGTTGTGGCCGCTGATCTGATCCAAATGAGGATCCGATGTTGTAGTTGTTGAGATGTCGATCAGAGTGATGATCAGATTGTTGTTGTCGCCAGAGCCGACCCTTTAGCGATGCAGTTGGAGAATCCACTTTGGGTCCATAAATATCTAGTGCACCGGTTCATTGCATCGCACTATAAAAGTAGAAAAGAAAAAAGTGAATGCACATAGTAGGAAAAAAGTAAAATGAAAAATCGTGCATAATAGAGAACAAATTTGCAATGCGCACCAACATAACCTATCAGAGGAAACATTAGGAGGCGGCAGCAGTGAACGGTTGTATTTTCTTCTTCCACGGCGTTAAATTAAAAAGATGTTTATTTCTATTTATTTTCGATTTTCCAAAACCTTAATTTGTCTGTTTAATTTCGGATAATTCATAATTTTAATTATTATTTTAGGCTAATGTGATGAATAACTTTAATTAGGATAATTCTTAACGCAATGCAACTTTGAGTAAGGGATGCTCATCATATGGGATGATTCATAATTGTTTATTAATTTGGAATAGTTGTTATTTTGGAACAATCGTAGAATAAGGTTTAATTTGAGATAAGTTCTTTTTTCATGGTTAGTTAATATAAAATTTGTTGGTACATGACTAAGTTCATTTCCGTATAAATTTATAGTTAATGTGTTTTAGTTAAATCTATTAGTAAAAGAGAATTTTTGTTACAAATCATTATGTGCAAATATCTTAGATAAATTTTAACTCTTAGATAAGATAATCAACAAATTTTTTCTTTTCAAATATCAGTTATAACCTATAAACGGTTTGACCAATTCACTTTTTATGTACATCTTTTATTTTAAGATTCATTTTACCATGTTATTTGTCTAGAATTTTATTGTTTGTGGATAGCAAATTGTATAATTTAGTGAAAAAACGACATTGCCTTATGATTTTTTCTTTTTTTGATAACTGTTGATATATATATATATATTGATGTTTTACCGTATTTAGAAAAAGAGTATTCATCTTTTCATTATTTATGAACTACATAAGTTATTTTGATGATTCAATTTGGAATAATCACTTCAATTTTTGTACAAGGACCTTGATTTTTTAATTGGTTTTTGATACCAAAACTCCTAGGACCGTCCTGGTTGTCTGAAGCAATGGCGATGCTCGCGTTTCGATCTATGCATTTGTATGCTTGGGATGTACGGTTCCTAGAGTTTTGGATCCAAAAATTGATGCTTCTATTTTTCATTGTCTGGAATCACCAAAAATTTTAAGCTTCGACCTTGCTTAGACTAGACTAAACTTAATGTCTTTGTGAGATGATGGAGGAAATTTAGGTATTGTTTAATTTATCCTTTTTAGTTTTTTGCAAAAATGCGCATGACGCATGTATATTATGGATAACGACCAATTTAGAAAACAAAATTGACATAAAAAATAAAAAACAACTTTTTTTTTATTTTTTATGTTTTAAGAAATAAGAGAAGCACTAGAAATAATCCATCATTCTTTCGTTCTTCCATTCCATCCGTGGTCCCCTCCATCTTCCTTCTATCATATCCGTCATTCCTCAACTTTTCTCATATTTCATAATTAATGTTGAAAACTCAAATCGCAAACTCATTTTAAACCAAACGCTACTTTAACTTCATGTTATAAAAAAGAAAAACTTTACTAAATCTGCTGCTTGATATCAGAAATACAAGGTCTGGATTTGATTTAATCAAACTTCGTGTTCCAATGGACCAATTAAATCTTCACCGTACATTCATTTTTGCATTTATATTAATTGTTTAAAATATATAAATGAATGATGAAGATTCAATTAAACCACGGGACATTAAAAGAATGTGACTAGATGATTATTTCTGAGTGATACTATGCTTGTGTTCGAACTTGTGGTTGGATCTGATGGTGTCGTTCTGATGCTTGATGCTAATGATGACATAGTGCGTGTGGGTGTGTTTTCGCATGCGTAGTCCGTATGTGTTCGCCAACGTAGTCCGATTTGTAGAAGCATCTAACCCACACAAAGATGGACAACCGTCCAATTCTTGTCTAACGTACCTAACAAAAGTTAACTCAGGTATGAATACGAGAAAGTGAGTTTTTTTAACACAAAAAAACGTTCACCGTATGATCGATATATACATAATTCTCAATAAGCAGTATTCACTAAGCACTCCAAATAACCAACATTAAATGCAGCCAATCATGATTCATCACACACAAAGTAAGAATATGTATATAACATGACAGACACTTTTCTAAGCCTAACTTGACAGACTTTTCTAAGTCAAACTTGTATATAACGGCATATACTATGTCATATGTAACTAAGATACATTGGAGATAACTCCGCTTCTTTGAATTTTTCGTAAATAAATAAAATACTTCATACCCATTTTATAATTGGAGGAATTAATTTAAAGGACAAAAATTTATATATTTTTAACCTCAAAAACACGACCTTAATATTTTAACTATAAGGACAAACATTCTCCTGAAATGGACAAAAATTCTTCCAAAATTATTTATACGGGCAGACATTCTTCCAAAACTGCTGTCGAACTAAAAACTGATACCTAAAACTGCTATTGATAACTACAAACTGATACCTAAAAACTGCTATCGATAACTAAAGACTGGTACCTAAAGAAAACTGTCCTTTGGGCAAAATTACTAAAGGTCTGTCCTTGAGGCTAAAATGCTGAGAAATTTTATCCTTGACAATAATTTTATGTATTATACGAAGTACTACAAATAAAAAATAGACATCTTACATTGTTCATTACTTTATATTCAACCTTTGATCAATTTTTAGTTTATGAATGCTAACTTTGAAATCTTGGCTCTAATCTCTAACCTTTAACATCTTACCTTTAGTGTAACTAGTGTGTAACTCGTGGGTTGTACACGATAGCATTGTTAAAAATAGTATTTATATATTAATTATTGATAAAAATATATTTTGTTATGCAATATATGGTAAATATATCGTGATATATTAATCATAAATTAAAATCACATGTGATGCTCGAACATAAGGTTGAGGTTCAATATTTACTTACTGTATATCACTGTAAAAATTAATGTTCTAACTCAAAAATATCATAAACTAAAATTGTTAATGTTGCGCATGTAAATAATTTATGTTTTTTTCTTTAACTTATGTTATGTAAAATATATTTTATATGTATAAGTGAATAAGTAATTTTACCATTTTGTTAATCTGATTGTTGTATTTATATTAATTTTTCATCCTTTTTAAAGGATCTATAAATGGAGTAATGAACACTAAATAATTGAATTTATCCAAATAGTCTATATTCGTGATCAACATAACTAATTAAATGTAAGGAGTTGAATGTTAAAAAGTTGGTAAAAATTGAGAAGAGCTATGTACATATTTGTAGTTGAGAAGAGCATCGGTCTTATAGTTAGCTTATTTACATGTGAATTTTTATTCCATATTTAGTTTCATTTTTAAAATTTTATCCTTGTAATTAGTCATAGATTTTACGTTGTTGTAGGAGGATTATACTTACATCTTTGATAATTGCAAAATAATATTATATAAAATTTAGCCGAGTTATGAGTTGAATGTGATTTGATAACATGTTAAAAGTGAGAGTGTTTATATATCTAATATCAGTAAAAATTTTGCGTTCACATCATATTGTTGTAAAATATAAATTTATCTTTTAATGGTTGTTAAAAATAAAATTATGTTATGTCATGCATGAGAATTTTTTTGAGATAAATGAACCAGAATTAAAATAGTTATAATTATTTACGTATACATTGTATTTTATGTGATTTAATATATTTATATATCTATATAAAGAAGAAATGGTTTTATCATTTTTTCCATATATATGAATATTGTATATATTGAAATTATCGTATTTTCAGGATTTATTAGATGAATTAATGAATATATTTAATCATTTTTATTTAAATAGTTTAAATTTAAGATTACTTGATTAGTTAAATATATGGACTTGAATGTAAAATATTAGAAGGTAACTGAGAAGGATTTCTACATAGTTGTAAAAAAAATTAAAAATTTAAGTATTTAAAGTTAATAGAACTTTACAGTGCAATGTATGATAAATTCATTTATTAAATAAATTATAAAATAAATTTATTATTGTCATTAATGTAATAATTTATGTTATGTGATATATGTATGTATGTATGTATGTATGTATGTATCTATGTATGTATCTATGTATGTACATGCATGTATGTATATGTATGTAAAATATGTTTGCATCTAAATGATTTTTTTAACCAATTTGTCGTTCGTAGTATATATTGAAACTTTCATCTTTTATGTTTATTAATAAATATTAGTTGACTAATGTGACGACCCAGAATTTTAATTATTTGAAATTGGAGTATTTAATAAAAGTTTAATATTGAAAAGTTAATTTTATAAATTAATAACTTGAATTCCAAATATAGCAATTTATTCGACAATTTAATTGTTGAATTTAAAAATCGAAATCGTTTAAATAATTGAACCTTGGATTTTTATTTGGATAAAAATGATTTAAAGGCTTATTTAATTTCTATTAATAAGAATGAAGGTAATAAAACTTCTAAATTGGATTTAAAAGTGATTTAACTGATTTTGGAAATAAATTGTTTTAATTAACAAGTGAAAATAGCCTTCCGGGGCATACTCTCGGATTTTGACGAAACTAGTTTCATTAGATCCGTAAATAGTGAATTATGTCACGCCGTCAAATTTTATGGCAATCAGATGTACCGTTTAGCCGTGCGAGATCGAAACACGTAAAAATTAATATTGAAAATTTAATATAGTAATTGGGTTCAAAAAGCAATCTTCTGCATACGATCGAATTAGGGCTCGAGACTACTTCCATTGCGTTCAGGATAGGGGTATAACATATAAAATGCTAGGCGGCACGTCTCGCTTGGGGTCCGAAATTAAATAGCTAGATATTCTGAATTTAAATAATATATATATACACACACTTGGATATAACCATATATATGTTCATTCACATCAGCCCGTACTTTATCTCTGCTCATTCCCGTACAGACCCATGCCCCTCATTCTTTCCAATCTTCCCTTCCTTATTTAAACACTTCCAGTTAACAGAGGGAAAAAAGTCTTAAATTCAAAAATTAATATAAAAAAATCTACTCGATATAAAAATATGAAACAAGCTTTAAAATTCTTCTTTCGTCGAGAGCTTCAAGGGAATAGGTTCGATTTTGGGTACGTAATTCATTTGAGGGGTGGTCGTTTGGGGCAGCAGTACTAGGGTTGGATTTCAATGGATTTTGGGACGAAGTTTGAGCAATCGGATGGTAGATTTGAGTTTAGGGGGAGGAGGAGCTCTGGATGGCCAAAGCTTTGAACGTGCGATCGAATATTTTGGTACGCAACATTCCATTATAGCAGCGACCTGGGGCAAATCGCATTTTGGGTTGGAGGCTCGGTACTGATTGGAGGTGTCAGGTTGGTCGAGATTGAGGAGAAGGAACCGATGGCATTGTCCGTTCATCAGTCGGCGTTGTGGAGCTCTGTATCACTCAATTTTCATGCACGGCTGTGGTACCGTTATGTATCGTGTACAGGAGAAGAGAGTTGGGGAAGGAAGAGGGTAGAATGGTAATTATATAGAAGTTATTTGTCTTATATATACTAGAATTGGACCGTGCTTTGCACATAGGCTATTTATGTTATTGTAAACGGAAAGCAAGGGCATTTTCAGAATTTTAAAAAGACGCGGAGTAAATTAACTTAATAATTGCATAACTTTCTCATATGAGGTCAAATCGAGATTAAACTTTTTGCGTTGCGCTCGTGACGAAAAACGCTTCGCAATGGGGTTTATTTAGATAAATTTAAAGACTGTTGAAATTTGGGCTAAAATCGAAAGTCGTTCGATTTTAATTCCAAATCGAAACGCCTCGGCTACAATAGAAAATTTCGGTTAGTTCAACTCACCTTTTTGGTTAGTTAGTATGATATATAATTGATAAAAATTGTTAAATGACCGTCGGATGAATTAATATATTTATTAGTTGGGTTGGATATATTTCCGTCTATTGGAGGTGTAACGTTTGCGATTTTTCGTTGCCGAAAAACCGAAATGTTAGGGTTAAAGAAGAAGAAAAGATAGAAAAAGATAGAACATAACAGAAAGAAATAACAGAACAACATCAGAATCTCACAATTCGCAGCGGAACAACATATAATAGATAAATGAATAATCTTTAAACAAAGAACTATATCAGTTATTAAATTACATCTCATTACATTTCATTACATTACATCATCAGAGTGTACAACAACAAACAGCGGAAAAGAAATACTATATACTAGTGAATACGCCATGCATCCATCTTGCCTCCAGCAACTCCTGAATTCCAGAATATCCTGATAAACCTTACTCCTGACTGCCCGTGTGGAAATTGGTGGGCACCCAGAGTTTAGGAAGGAAAACAATAAACTCTGAGTCAGTCATGTGACTGGTGTAAGAACTCAGAACAGTTTATCTTTAAAACAAAATAGAGGAATATTTTTAAATTAGATTCGCAATGCTCTTTAGAAAATGAGACTACCATAAGGCCTCCCGAACACACACACAATGCAAACGCAGAATCGAAGGAGATTTCTCCTTATGATAGTCAAAGATGCTTGATACGCGTTAAAAAGAAACATTTGATATTATAACTAGTGCATAGTGTAGGAAAAATCATTTTGAAAATAAAGATATAAATCGTAGCCAGCATAGGCATTTGGCACTTATGCTTACTATAGCTATCATGTTCAATAGCAGGTTACCGCCACATTCCATGGCAGGTTCTACAGCTAAAACCGTACAAGATCGTATTGTTTCTTTGGATTTCCAACAAATGGTCAGGCCAAGGAACTTCCCATTGCCACATGGAAACGCCTCTGGAATGACATTCCGAGAACCAAACCGGATCTCTGCCAACACGAGGCCGGGTTACCCCTAACTGGGTAACTACTGACACGAATATGTCATCCCCCGATCATAACCAATCTATCTGAGGATCCTCGATTTCCAACAACCACATAAGAATAATAATGCAGTAACCACATAAGCTAAGTATCTGGGCTCCATTCCATGATACCACCTCTATCCAGAAGGAATGACATACACTAAAGGGGCGCTACCCCCTAATAACCTTGCTGCATCCTTCCTGTTTTGACCATTTTCGGGGTGTGAGGTCCGACGAAGTCTCGTCCACAAAGCCACGCTTTATACAAAAGCTGTGCTTTGGGTCAACAAATGATCACCAAGATAAATGACCAAACAAATGATCAAACAATGATCATTTCACAGCAACACTCAGCATGTCACACTACCAAATTGGGAGTATATCACTAATAACCTTCAACTATATAACATCTAAGCTTGTATGTCTCAGAGAAGGGTGTTAAGCTAAGAGAATAAATTCTCCGCCACCAACAGAAATATATTTGACAGCTTTATATCTCAACTTGTAATGTCAGACATACAATCCATACAAGTCTGTTCCGGGCTCGAACAGAACCGAAGACACTTACAAAGAAGTCCTTGCATTCCGGATAATTTCTAATCACGTCCGGACTTCCCGTCACTAAGGGTGATAAAACCTCTATATCGAAGATCAGCCGATGCAGAGTAACTCAACCGTAATCCTTCCGTTTTCAAAAATATCCGGTCTTCAACACCGGTCATCAAATGCAATCCATTACGACATATCACATATTCAGAATGGGTTATACGACCCCAAGGTCCTTTCCCGGCTAACCCGAATAGTAAGCGTTTATTCAAAAATAAGTGTGGCATTCAAATTCAAACAATCACAACAAATACCTATTTAAAGGTAAATATTGATAGTCGGATTATTTAACTATCAATAGGCGTGTTCAACATCACCAAATCCAAATAATTTCCCAAATTATTTACTTTCTAAAATATCTTTACTAGATATAAAATTTCCCACACTTCAACATTTGAAAACTAATTTTCAAATCACTTTTCAATCCTTTATCACTTTTGAAAACAAATTTCAATCGTTTTGCTTACTCAGAAATACTTTCATTTCAACATGGTTCATTTAAACCCATTTAATAAATCCTTACCGATTTACTTTCTATTTACGTTCCAAATCCGTAAATTAGTTCCCACACTTCAAAAATAAATCAACGTTTATTTTTAAACAAATTCCCCTTTCTTTTATAAATTCCTTAGTGAATTTATAATCCCAAAATATCTATGATATACGATTTTCAATCGATTTCAAATATTCACTTTCAATTTATCTTTACAAGGATAAATTCTAAAACGTTCATTTCACATTGGAAAAATATTTCCATGCTTATTTAATAATAAGTACATCACAAATCTATTTATTTTCAACATTTGAAAATATTCGATATACTTAAATCAAAATTTAGTATATATTTCATTCCTTAAGGAAATCATTTTCTTAACACATTTATTTGGGCCAAAAACAAATGTTGTGTAAAACATCGTTACGACGACCCAAAATCACTAGTATAGGGATTCAAAGTTTAAATAGATATATAAATCCCAATACTATACAAAACATTTCCTTTCGGAAACCATTTACTATAACAACAGTGTTATAGTCTTCCTTCTTTCTCGAAAACGTCTATTTCAACAATAAATGTTGAAATCTATGGTTTCGATTCAAAATACATTTTAAAACATCTTTAAAATAATTAACTTCATTCTATAATATTCATTTTGCCAAACATGACTATTTTATTCAATAATGTATTCACTGTCCAAAATCGTGAATATATTTCCTTTAATAAACTTCAATATTCAATTTGTCAAATTAAATTGATTTCGAATTTATAAACAATGTTTATAAATTACATTTCTATTTATAAGCTTCGATTTATAAATCTCATTATTAACAAATTCCATTTATATCTCATTTAAATGCCAAAATCCGATTTATAAGATAATTACTTATAAATCTTCTATTTTACAAAATCTATTCATTTTTATAACTTCACAATTTATAAATCTATAAATTCCGTTCACTTATGAAATCCATCTTTATTTCACCTTTAACACTTATAAAAGCTCGTTTTATAATTCCAATATTTTTAACTTATAAAAATAAATTTAAAAATCTTTTATAATGATTCAAAATTACAAATTAAACCGTTTTATAAATTAATCACTATTTATTTCGAAAATCTCAATTTGGTTATATTTTACAAAAACAGTAATTTTCATAACATAAAAATTTATAATGTTTTAATTATTTAAAATGAATCAATTCAAAATTAAATAAAACATATACTTTCGAAAATTACTTTAAAATCCCTTTTAAAACCAAAATCATTATTTTAAAACTTCAAAAATGGATTCCGATGTGCAACATCGCCAAATAGTCAATTACGACATCCAAATATCATATATCGATATGATAATCAACAAATATCACAATATCTGTAAATAAACCAATACAGTTGAGGAATCCAGTTGTATCCCTCCAGCCTGTTTCCCTGCATCCACAAACATTAGCACAATAACAATTCCGCTCCAGTACGGAATTATCGCGGTATATGGGATTTATAAAATATTATCTGCTTAATAGACGGCGCAATAGGGTCTCATCCGCTATATAATGCGGGAAAATCAACTCCAAGTACATAAATAATACCAATTTCACTGTTTATGAAATATTCGCGGTATATGTTTTCAATAAATAACATCCGCTTACTAACGGCGCATAATGTCTATTCTAACAATCAATAGATAACAATCATCATTCAAACATGCATTCAAGAATTTTAAATCTAACTATTTAAAATAAAAATCGAAACCGAATCGATTGAGTGAGAAGTTCTCACCTTGATTTCAATTTCGATTTAGCGATTTATTTCGAATAAAATTAAACGCGCGTTTAATTTTACCCGAAATTCTCACTAACTCCAAACGACTCCAATCCTATTTCATAGCATAGTGCTCGTCCATACGATTCCAACGCAACTGGTTTCGCGCGTTTTCGACCTCGTATGAAAAGGATATACATTTTTAAAGTTACACGAATTTATAAAACATATAAATTTACAATCTATTTACATTTTCTAAACCAAATTAATCAGAGCCGTGCATCTCAAGTTGAAGCACATCAGGCCGCTCCCCCAAAGCTTCTTCCCCACGCACGTTCTCTTCCAGTAAGTGCCGAACCAATCATCCACGTTTAAACCCTAAATCTCGTGACCCAATACAAACACCTCCAGGCCGATCAACCAGTGCCGTTCAACTCGCCATCGCCAACACCATGTTCGGCCAGAGCCGCTTGGAGCTCGACCTCCCCTAGCCTGCTGGAATTGCATGCGAACGGCACGTCTTCAAGCTTAATTTCCCGTTGATTCGTTTCGAATTTTACGATCTTAACCGTTGATTGTATATAACTTACTACCCTCTACAACTTTCATGTTGAACATTTCTTGAATTGATGAACGGATTTGATGAATTTGAGGAAGGAAGATCGTTAAATTCTGGCCTTTGAAACCATATATGGCGGCTAGGGTTATAAAACCCTAATTTGTTTTATTTTTCCTAAAAATGAAAAATCAAGGTGCTTTTATAGGAAATAAAACGAACACTATTCATCCCGGGTTTTTCGAACTCCGATATACGCACGGTAGCCGGCGTTTCTAGGGTTTACCCCGCGTTTCGGACACAATGGAACAGGTTTCGGAAGCTAATTTGGTCATCTGTGCGAGTTATGGCAATAAACATTCGATTTAAAATTAAATCGGTTAATCAAATTTCTAGGCGTTTTAGCTTGCTCCGGACAAACGGTAAATCCGATTGACACGAAATTTGAAACCATACAATAATATCACATTACGGATCCAATGAAATGGGTTTCGTCGAATTCCGAGGCATTTTGAAAAATGGCAATTTTTACTCGCCAAATTAATATTAAAACAATTTCGATGCGTTTCGAGCTGCCACGGTCAAACGAAAACTCCGATTGCTACGAAAATTGAAATCCGATAATAACAAACTATTACGGATCCAATGGAACTAGTTTCGTCCAATTCTGAGACTGTTCGAAAATTGGCTAATTTCACTAGTCGATTAAATATTAAAATATTCAATTTTCATAAATAAACTTTTAATTCGATTTTAAAAGTTCTATAACATCATTCTAACTCCAATATGATAAAATAAAATTTTACAAATCATTTCCAATCATATTTAACTCAATTTTCAATTATTTCCATAATTTAACATATTAAATTATCGATTTAACTATTCAATTAAATCTAATTATTCAAAATAAAATTTATTCGACTTATAAATTTCACTTATTAATATTTAAAATTAATTAAATATTCAAATTTTAATTAATATAAATTCTGGGTCGTTACAGGAGGGGATGAAACCCTATTACGTTCCCATGTAAGAGCGGATGACCTTTTGTATATGAATCGTGCCTTGAAGCGGTTGATTTATATTTTATGAATATATAACGTTTGTGATGTAGGGAAAACGGGTCAGAGGGATCCAACAGGATTCCTCACATTTGTTGATTTGTGTGTGTGTGTGTGTGTATAGCGATGCAGAGGGAAACTGATTGGAGGAAACAAATGGAATTCTTCACTATTGTTGAATTGTTTTCAACAATATATTCTTATATGGATTATTGAAAATAAACATAATGGCGGACATAATGGTTATAACATTATTATATGTTGAAAACTAACATCCACTAGTGATAGAATCGATTTTTATATTGGTTAAGCGTTGGGTGGCTATTGGCCTCAAGTTAGTATTTTTTTCAGAAAAATACTATAAATGGCCGTTTAAGTTGGAATTGGATTTTAAGGCAAGAAACGATTTTCAATCCGAAATTGGATTTCGGAAATATTTTGTTTTAAGAATTATCTATTTAATTATATTAATATTGTTTTAAAGTTATTTAATGTCAATAATATTATTTTAAGGTTATTTAAATTTTTTTAATGTTGTTTAAAGTTATTTTATTATAGTAATATTGTTTTATAGTGTTTAATTAATTAATATTGTTTTTAAAGCTAATTAACTATGGTAATATTATTTGCAAGTCGTTTAAATTAAATTAGTATTGTTAAAAAGTATGCAATTGTATTAATATGGTTTTAAAGTTAATAGATTATAGTAATATTAATTTAAGGTTATTTAATTATATTGGTATTGTTTTAAAATTAATTGCTTATAATAATATGGATTTAAAGAGTCATCAAATTGTGATCAGGTTAATTTTTTAAGAAGAATTATGATTTGGAATTAATAATTAAGATTATTAATAAGGTTTTAAAATAAGTTATTAATATTTATAAAAATGGTAAAGATTAATTATTATTGTTCTTAAACAATATTTTGAAAATATTATTTATTATTTTTAAGATGTTTTAAGATTAATAAATTTCATATATTTATAATGTTATTGTTAATAATTATTATACAATGATGTTTTTGAAGTAAAAGATTTTAATTATTTATAAATGTTTTAGAAACCCATGAATATAGTTGAAAGGCTTGCATATTATGAAGGAGTTTATAAAACGGCTTGAAGACTTAAGAGAAGGGTAATTACAAGGTGAAAGTTTATAAATGGTATTATGGGTTTGTAAAGGCTTTGTAAATGAGTTTAGAAATGGTACAAATAGGATTTGTAAGTGCTAGAAATGTATAAAGAAGTTTTATAAATAGTTTGAGAAGTTTTATAAATGGTTATAAATGATTAGAGAATTATAAGGAGTTATGAATGATTTTTGAATCAATAAATGGAATCTTTCAGTGTGTAAATATACTTATTCACGTAGATGGTTATTTTCCGCTGTATTCATGGTTGTGTTATCAGCAATTGTGAAGACGGGTTGTTATAACTGTCCAGGCTGAAATAGGTTAGTATACTCTGATTGATGTTTGTATATACACATACTACAGTTTTGTTTTTGTGTAAAGATTGTTGTATATTATAAATTATTCATTCCGCTTTAAGATACTGTGTTTTTTAGTTTTCTCTCTATCTTCTTCCTTCTTTCTTTTTTCCCTGGGTTTTCCAGAATTCGACTTCTCGATATGTGATATAGTGGACGTGCTAGTGTCGATTTTCAAGGGTCAAAAATCCGGTTCATTACAACTAAGTTTATCAATTAGTTTAAATTTAGAATTACGTAATTAATTTAAATGTATGGACTTTAATGTAAAATTTCATAAGAGAACCGTGAACGATTAGCAAATAACTACAGAATTTGTTTAAAAATATGCATTTGAATGTAAAATAGCGTGGAAAGTCTAGTTCAATAGCTGTAAACAGGTGAATTATAGGATTTTGTAAATAAAATATCCAAACTTAAAAAGAACTAAGGAGAATTGAAATATCTCCTACCTATAATTAATTACAGAGCTTCAAAATCTTCTACTTTACTGCTTTTTGATAGATAACGTGACCTAAGATTCAAAATAATATCATACCTAAGGATCGGAGAAAATTTTACCACATATCTTAGATTAGCATGGAATGCGTCTAGTCTAAACACCTCCAAACATCAAAATCGATGAACAATGTGCTCCAATTTTACATATAGTCTTATGTTGATAGTATTACATTGAATAATGATGGTATTTTGCCAAAATTGTTTCGTGTGAATGGGTAGCGTTTGATTTAATTAAGTTTGTAACCATTTTATCTCTTGAGTTGATTAGGGTTTGCCATTAATAAGAAGAGAATCTACATGAGGAATGACGTAAATGAAATGATAATTAAGAAAGAGAAATGGCCTAAAAGAGTATTTACATTCAGAGCTTCATAATGGGTGAACAACTTAACTACTAATTAACTCTATTAATTTGCTTATTATAGATTCACGTGGCTATGTGTTACCAGTGCCGGCTTTGGCCATTGTGTTGCCCTAGGCAAAGCTGGAAAAAATAGAGAAAATTGTTGCCCTAGGCGAAGCTGGAAAAAATGGAGAAAATTGCTACCCCAGGCGAGACAAGAAAAATGAAAAAAAAAATTGATTGTAGGAATTGCACACTAAATCTCACAAAAAGCAACTAAATGCACAACCAACTGAGCTAATAAATCTTTACAAAATGAATAACATCAAGATATGTATTTATAATCCATCATTCAGAACTAGTATATTTTTGGTGATTGTTGCCATGTCGAGGGGGTTGCCCCAGACGGCCGCTTGCTCAGTCTGACCAGCCAGCCCTGTGTATTACACTTGCACCCTACGATGCTAACCTAGGACTTAACCATCTAAATGTTTTTGCACATTAATTTCATTCGACAGAATCATATGTCAATTTGTAGACATTCACTAACTCTAATTATAGTAAAGTAATAATAAATACATGAAATAGAAGCGGAAAAAAAAACTTTCAATCACATTTTCTGATGAATGAAAAAGTTAAAAAATATAGTTTGAAGTAATTGGATGATATATTAGTTTAATATCAGAAGAATCGGTGTATATACATAATGATATACTAATTTGACTTTTTTTTAACTATGAAAATGAGTGATATATCAGTTCATTTAACATTATTTATCCAATGTTAGTTTAATTTAACATTTCGTTTATCTGATTTTAATTTAATATATCAGTTTCTTTATGATGTTATATTAGTATAATATTGATGTCAAAGTAAAATGACTTACTTTTATGCACATCGGAACATATAGACTAGAATTAACATTAATTCTTGGGTAATGTGTTCCCGTGACATATTGCTTAATTTGCCTTTTCTAGAAAGAAATTCAAAGCATTTATGTAGAAAATAACTTAATTAATTTAACATAGTCAACTAGGTTTTAGGCTCAAGTAAAAAATCGAACAAAAATTCAATTTTAGAAACAAGAAATTTGTTTTTTAGTCTAAAAAACATTTTCCAGTATCAACAGAAAATGATAGTCGAAAAATGTCCTTCAGACTAAAAAACTTGTGCTTAAAATTTTATTTTATTTTTGCAACTTCTTCCCTTCGTATTTTAAAGCATCTTCAGCCATGTATCGGAGTTTCTCGCTTTTATGCATAAACTAAGCGTTCGTTTGAATCCATTTATATAAGTCATTTTTTTGCTTTTTGGACCAAAACAAGACTTGTATAAATCGACCCAAACGTAGCGTAAATGATGAAAATAAAAACATACTTGATTACCTGGAATCTCAAATAATTTTGGATTTACATGAAAAAATAAAAAATAAATAAATAAAAGTGAACTTCTTAATTGTGGATTACTGCTATGTTTTACATTCACCGCTGGAGATGTTCTAGGCATTTGGAGAGTCCACGGTTTTGAATGGATTCTGAGGGTTTCTTGGTTGAATATGAAGTAGCTTTAGAGTAATATTTCTACCTCGTAGCTCCATCTATTTCGTTCAATTCTTCTTCAACGTATTCAAACTGCATCACATTTTCACCCCAAGATCAATGCTTTCAAATTTGAACCATCCATGTTCAAATATTCATTTCATATGAACCAGCCATATTTAACAACTGCCTCATACTGGCACAAGTACCGATTCAAATTCTTGCCAGGAAGGAGAATTTACATAGTAGAAGAGAATCTCTAAAGTTACTACTGTTGACTATGGTAAAATAATAAACCTACAAAAAGGCGTCCCCTACCTTAAAAAAAAATGTTAAAAAAGGGCAACAAATATTGCAAGAAAAAAACTATAAATAATACACTGCTATTCTTGTTGCCAAACTAGAAACATCATGGTATCATCACCTTCTTCATCTCACATCCTATTATACACTGAGCTTCAGAGTTCTCTCTCTGTTTTCTCTTTATTGTTTTATTTTTAGTATATCGAGACACGGAGAAGGCCGGGTTGGCGCTCCGTGAATGGGAAGCCTTCTTCGATGAGGAACTGCTCTACCGCCATGGATAGCCTTTGAGACACATGCATACTACTTCTGGCATGGGGCCCACCGCCGCCCAATGAAATCATGACACGTAGGCGAAGGCCCGTGGCAAGGGCTGTGGTTTTTAGGACCGCGAGTTCGTGTTTGAGGATGTGGAGGGCATCGCTTATGTGGAGGCCGTGGAGGTCGATCAAACGCTCTTGACTTGGTCGGTTGTAGTTTTGGTGTTCATCCCTGTTAAAATGCATGTCATATGCGGTACATTTTGTGTTATATATATATAAATATATGGGACAAGGATTGGTTACACCACTATTCTCCTGATTTCAAACACACGTTCGAATTTAAATAATATAATGAAGTGACAAGAAATTATATTATTTAAATCGGTATGTGTTGTTAAAATCAAGAAGGAATAGAGATGTAGCCGATTCTTGCCCAAATTTATACATATACACACACATATGCATATATAGACACATATATATATATATATATATGTGGAAAATTTTGTTGTGAAACACAATTATTGACATGGCAGATCTGAACCATTCGATTTTCCCTTGAATTCGACCCCTTAAAAGACGAAAATAAGAATCAATGGTTAAACTTTAATGTGTCAAATTTGTGTTTCTGTTGTGTGACTCCATATGTATGGGAAACACAATTAGTGGAACTATTCGATTTTCCCTTCGACCTCTTAAGTGACCAAAATAAGATCCAACGGTTAAAGTTTACTGTGTTAGATTTTGTGTCTCAAAACGTATGAGAAACACAATAAGTGACATGGCAATTTTCCCTTGAATTCGACCCCTTAAGAAACCAAAATAAGATCCACGGTTAAATGTTGTTATATCAAATTTTGTTTATGTTTGAGAAGTGCAGCTAAGATAAGATAATACTACAGTAGAAAGAAGAAGAGAACGTGGAAATCAGGGCAGATCCCATTTTATACAACTTATTTGATTTACATCCCTTCCTTTAAGAAACTATTTTGTACATCCCTCTTTTTTATAAATTTTACATCTCTCGTTTCCAAGTGGATGTCAATGCATTTATTGAATGCAGTTATGAATTATGGAAAATGACAACATGAGTACATGCTAAGGTTAGTAAAGTTATCCCAATACCCTCTAAAATTACACCTATTTTTCTGAAAATATGGACGCATTCATAGAAGGAAATTGAAGGGACCTAAAGCTTAGCATTTGTAATTATACGGATGCATGCCGAAATTTCCAAAAAGGGAAAAAAGGAAAGAGAAAAAGGAAAAAGAAAAACCCATACCTATTATGGTAGGTTGCATCTCCAGCTCTAAGTTGAGCTGCCTTCATCTGCAGATTATACATATGCCCCTTCTCGCTCAGTTCTCTTGCCAAGGCCTTGTCTCCAATAAGAAAAGCCTGGCTAGCCTATTTGGTAATTTAAAATTTTCAGGTGAGTTCAGATTATGAATTTAATGTAATAATACATTAATAGTTAGTAAAACATTTCCTGTTTCCAGTGCTATTATTGTAAACCTGCTGCACTTTCAAATCCTTGTGGTGATATACAGCTGGTTGCAACATAGGAAAAGAAAGAAATGACATATTGGCATCAGATGGAGCAGCAAGAATTTCTCTATCCACGGTTATGTTTTACGCTTTCAGAAACCGTTGGGGAACAGCTTATTGAAAAATTATTTAGAAGTAAGGTTGAAAATTAACTTTCAAGTAGTTTCAAGAGGATATCGTTATATTAATATACAAAGTAGATAAAATAGTAGAAACGGTAATAAATTTTAGTTAAAAGTAGTCGGTCATAAGCAAGTATTTGTTGTTTAAGCTTTATCAACTTATAATTCACCCCCATATAAGTTGGCGAACACAAAAATAGTGACGAATAACCTATAAGCTGTTTTAACTGCTTATAACTTATATGTAGTGGCCAATGAAACACAAACAGATTTGACATCTGCAAATCAAGGTTCGCAAACTAGATAACTACAAAATCCCTGATCGACACAACAATAAAATCCTACATTCTGTATACTCTTCCTAATTTTTGTCATGGTTCTTTTTCTTTTCTTTTTGAATTTAATTTTATTTTGTTCCAAAATTTATGTTCGTATATTTGAAACAATCTAGCCATGTTAAGAAAATTTGAAACAAATCAAAGTACTGAAGGTAGCTACATCGTTAAGCATCAATTCACTACACAATGGACCAAAAATACAGTAAAATATTACTAGCATAACGCATTACCTGTTCCAAGCAAGTATCGCGAAGGCGTGCAAGATCACGTACTTCTTCCCTCAACTGCGCATACATATTAGCTGCCCTCGCAATATCAAATCAAAATAATAGGTAAAAGACTAGCAATACCCACAGTATTTTATAAGAAAACTTCTGAAAAGGTTGAAAAGATGTTATATCTGACAACTAAATATTCAAAACAACTTGGAAATTACTTACCTGTATTTGTGTATGAGAAGAAATTAGTTTAGTTAGAAGTTGATAAGTTATAAGAAACAAATATTCGTTTATGACCCATTCCATTTTTACAGCAATCGATTATATAAAATTCAACTTAATTACCCAAACATTTCTACTTATGAAACTACATAAAATTACACTTCATACTATTTTTAGGTAGTCATAGAAAATTTGTTCCCAAAATATTACCCTCTGCTTCTCCTGCGCCAAGCCAAACAGGGGAGGACCTAGATGCACCTGGACTTGTAGCTTTGTCTCCATAGAACAGTTTCCCATGGCCATTGAATGAGTTGGAAAGTTGGGATAAGCTTCTATTTAAGCCACAATTGAGATCCGAAGACCCATTCTTTTCCATTTTAAATTGACCGCTTTCAATGGGAGAAAATTTTCTGACAGAGGGTGAAAATTCTGCAGACGTTCTGAATAAACTGGGATTGGGCCCATGAGAACCTGGAGACTGGAGAAGATCTTGAGTGTGCTTTGATAGTCCATTGTGAGAGTCGAAAGAAGAATTTGGTGGTATCTCCAGTTTCCCCAGGCTTGGAACACTAAAGGACTTTGAGTTTAGGTTGTGACCAAATCCTTTTCCTTGAACCTATGGTTCATAAATAAATAAAATATGGCAAGAATATTAGTACCTCCCAAGCATTGTGTGCGTGCGTGCCAAATTTCAATTGTCATTATAATGATAGAGGGGGTTATGAAGAATTAATTCAAAGAAAATAAGAAAATTGAAAGAGTCTACTTCTAGTTCATCAACTGTAGTTTATCTTCTTTAATAATTCAACTGCAGTTTATCTTCTTTAATAAATTGAAGTAGGTAATGGTAGAGGGGGATTCTTCTATTTCTAGTATACAAAATTCATATAAGAAAAGTTTCAGAATCTAGTTCTGACTAAAACTGTATACATTTATCTTCATATTATTTCAATTTATTTATGTTTTTATACTTAAAATATCAAATACATTTACATATATTCTTCATAGTTTAATGGTCTCTTTGTCATTCATGCATTTAATATTTCACTTATTTTACTCTCTGCTTTATTTTTATTTTTTGCCAAAACTTTGGAAAATCAGGTTATATCTTTTTTCATAATTCATTGTATATATTTTTCAAGAATATTATCATGCAGATGTGCATTGCACATGCCTTAGTATATATATAATACATGACTAACGATACATAGGGTAACAAGCTCGGTTGAATGATGTATAAATCTGACTCTGGTTGAGAAGTGAAAGTCATTGCTACTGATAAGCAGTACACGCAAATTAAGAACATCAATAAAATGATATTTCCATACAAATGCCTAAAAGCTAATCACCCTCTCATGTCTGGATGCGGTAATATTTATGAACAATAAGTTGGGCCAAGCATCAAACAAACAATTTAAAGACAAGCACCATTGTCCAAGTGGTTAATTGATTCGGCTTTGGTGGAAGAGGTCACAAGTTCGAAACTTGCTTTCGAACATTTATTTGACATGGGATATGTTGTCCCAATGATTTGTTGTATATAAAGTACAAGTTCAAAAAAAAAACAAACAAACAAACAATTTAAATGCAGAAACATAAAGAAAACGTTCTGTTCGAACTTTGAATAATCAAAATTCACTCATTTTCCACATTTAGACTAAAAAGAAGGGAACGCACCTCAAGCTGACTAAGCATCTCAATGGTGAAGTTCAAATCACACCCATTAGCACAATACATCTCCCAAAGGCTCTCAGTAGAAAAACCAGGAAATTGGGATGCCAAAACCACAATCGGATCGATCTTAGCATCTTCTAGAGCAGTTTCATCATCAAACAAAGAATTTGGAAAAACAACATTAGAATCTCCATCATAGTGTGGCACACCAATTCTCTTGACAAATCTTTGGTTTCCACTTACAAATTTCTTATCCCACGGGTATCCTGCATTACCTCTTATTGTTAAGTTGCTATGGCCAATATGAGATTCGACTTGTTGTATGCTAAATACACCATTTGTTGTTGATGCATTACACATTGATGAATCGATACCGTCTCTTATGGATAAACCTGCAAGCATTGTCATTAAAAAAACCTTTAACTCTTGCGATTTGAATCGGCAAGATAATTAACAATTTTCGATACTATTAGGTTTTAAGTTACGTGTAGAAGCAAATTCCACAAATAACTTTACCAACCAATTTCAAAAATAAGTTTCAGTTGATTCCTGTGAGGCAATCAAACAAGTTTTAGGTTTAGATGCAGAAAAACTCAAACGTCAAAACCTATTTTAAAAACATAAATTATTAATGTGAAGAAAAAAAATGATGTTTTTACATAAATGTGATTTAATAGCTGACATAAAACAAAATTTCTAGCATACATGTATATATATGCACTATAAAATGCGAAACTTTGAATATATGATTTACAATTTAAATCTAGTTCTAATTTAAAGTTTGAACTTCATGGTCTGAATCTCGTTTTGAAGACCTTGCCTGCAAGTGGGATGTTTTCTACTGCGCTGGATTTGAAGTCGGGAGTTATGTCATCAGGAAGCTGATGCTCCCAATACTGTAGTGACCCATTATCTGAATTGTTTGGAATATTAGTGTCTGAAAGATCAAGAATAACTTTAGCTGGAGGTGTAATGTTATGTATCCTGCTTGAAGCTGCAGCATTAGCATTTGCTGATCGAAAAGCAGATGGAACAAATTCTGCTGCATTAGGATTAAGAGATGTGGCCTTCTTTGATGCATTTGTTCTGTAGTTCTCAGGAGTTTTTGTTGGAACGCTAGTCATAGTTTGTGCAATATGTCAAAGACAAGCGTTAGTTTACCCAAACCCTGCAAGTAATCATATGTACTACTTCACAAGCAAATAACATGGTTAATGATAACATGTAGTATGTACTATCGGTAACTGCAATATAAACTGCCAAAAAAATAGATAAAGTAGAGAAGATATATCTTAGGATGACAGGGCTTATTCGTAATTAACTGCTTGAAGACATTGAGCGATCACATTATATACTCGTGCACAACAATGTCATTGCAATCCAATATCCACCTAAGTAAAGAATGTAAAACCTTTCGAGGCTAAAAGCATACATATATTTATCAACTTGCGTTGTAAAACAAGTGACCAATATAGGGATGTCCATAGTTCTATATATTTTTTGGTCAGCGCATATAAACCAATAAATAGTAAGTCTGGACAGCAACCTTAGGAAACCATTTATGCAAACATTGCTGCCCAGCAGGTACAAGTTAACAAGTATGTTTACATCCTTACTATTTATCATATATTCTTAAATATCTTTATTTTCGTATATTTCAAAGCGGATGCCCATTTTCATTTTTAATATTGCGATTTTAGACTTAAATTTTCAACTTCTTGCTTCCTAATCACCTATATTCCTTCTCATTTTTGTTCTTCTTCTTATTTTAAAATCGTTTTCACTGTTTAAAGAGAAAGAAATTTTATCATGTTGATTTAAGGAGTTTCTTTTTTGTTAATTTTGAACAATTTCTTAAAACTAAGTATTCTATCGAAGATTAATGGGCTATTGTTTCTAATGATTTGAGAAGATGCTTGACTTAAAAATATTGCACATAGATAATGCATAAAAAGTGTTTGATAAAATGCATAAAAAAATGCTTTAAGTAAATAAAGTGCTTCCATGTTTTCCATTTGAAATATGATTGTTATAAATGTTTCTTTTGGTCTTTAGTTAATTTATGTAAAGCCATACATTATATGCAACTTTAGTTATTTATTAAATATGAATTTATTATTTTTACTAATAAATGACGCAAATTATTAAATGTTCAAAGTTATGTCATTTTCTGCAATTTTGATGGCTTCTTTGTAAATTGCATGCTACTTGAAAATTTAAGATCTACTTGTTTTTACTAAAATGTCATGCATTATAAAAACAAAATGAGATGTCGTATAAAGATAAAAAAATAAAATTCCCTTGAATGTTCAAAATCATGTCTTCACGCAAGGTTGCTATCACCGTACTTTCCATTCCTACAATACAAGCCATGGTTTCTTCTAAATATATACACCAAGTGACATGTTTTATACATGTAAATAATATTAAACTATAAAGTGTCCAAATTTGTTTTTATTGATGCAATTTTGGTTGTTTTTTGTGCACATTATTTATAGTGCAAATCACATAAAAATTTGAATTTTTTATTTTTGCAAAAATAACTAATATTATATGATTGAAAAAGATGTTTCATTTAGATAAATGATATAAAATATTTGATGTTCAAATAATGCTCGTTTGTGCAAATTTAGTAGCTTCATTGTACATTGTATTTTAAACAAGAAGTAATCTGATATGTTATAATTTTCCTCGTTGCACTTAATTTGAAGGTGTAGGACTAAATTCATGATCCCAGAAAGTTATTAATTTTTTTACGATGATGGTAAATTTGTTATATTTTTTATGATGATGAATTTGGACTGTGATTTTATTATTTGTTATTTATTATATTTTTGGGACTAGATTATTAATATGGAAGAATTTTTACTAATATGAAAGCAGCATGAACTTCTCCAGTAATATCATCATAAACAAAATAGATCTGAAACAAAATATCCCTTCAAGATATGGACTTGACTGATGTCTAGTACTTCAGATAAGTTCATAAATATTTACTTACCTGAAGTCTTCTCTCGTATCAACGTATTTTCACCTTTTCACCCATCATTCTACATGTTCACTCCATTCAAATCATTTTTTTCTTTCAGAACAAAAAGTAGAAATGCAAATATTGAAAATGGAAATTACCAGGAACTAATGGATATCAAAGAGAGCACTGAAATTCGAAAAGTTGTTGCCAAGTCGAGAATGAGATTTCACTGAACGCAGCAATGAGCATATACCAATGTGTTACTTGCCACAACTATGGCTAGAAGAGTTATATAAGGATTAATAAATAAATCATAAATTCATTTATTATTTACGTTAGCATTTTAAACATGTAGCTAATTTTAATTTTCTACATTTTCAGTTTTATTGTGTTTAAAAGTATGTGACGTTATGATTTAATTTTCATGATGTTCATACTTTAATTTTATAATATTTGCCATGTTTATGTTGAAACTTTATAATTTTAGTGTTATGAAAATAACAACTACAATTATATGCATCAAAATATATTTGTAAAAACATCAAAGTGCCAAAAGACTTGTTAAAAATACCAAAACATAATGGATATATTCGGTGTTTATGTTTAAACGTTATAATTTAGTGTTATGAAAATCAATGTACACGAATGTAAACAACAGCAAATATATGCATAAAATCATTTGTACAAATACCAAAGTACCAAAAAAGACTTAACAAAATACCAAATATGTACACTTAAATAAAGCTGAAATTTTTTGCTTCCATAATACATACAAAAAAATGTATAATGGTAAATAAATACACATATACAGTTACGACACGATAAATTGAATTGTTTCCAAAAAACATTAATATCGGTTGCCCAAAGTTTTGAACAGTAAATATAATTAAAAAAGCATTGCTTGCACAATAAATATAATTAAAAAAGTATTGCCTGCACAATAAATAAGATTAAAAGGGTATTTCTTACATAGTAAATACAATAAATAAATACATATACAGTGAATACACAAAATTAAATTGTTTCCAAAAAAAAACATTTATAAAACTTAACCACAGTTTTGAACATCGGAAAAGGGACTACTGATCTGTAGCAGCATTTTGCGAACGGGTAAGAATTTGGAAAGTAACAATAATATGGGTAACAACTTGGAAAATAACAACCATACGGTGTCTTCACTCTTCATTGAGGTAGCATGCGAGTATGAATACTCACAAAGCAACCACAATGGAACGCTCTTATCTATGTCCAGTGCTAAGACTCTTAACTTAAATCTGGTTAGCAAAACATTAATAACAAAAGTCTTACATAAAAAATACGACCATGCAATTGTTCTTTTTTTATGCAAGTTGAAACAGAAATTAAAAACCCAATTCAAAATCCAGTACTGTAAAATATCACAATGACAGCTGGTAGCAAAAGTCATGATAACCCGTCATATAATTAGAAAAAACTTGCTAGCTACTTAGCTGAAACCTTGAAACAATAACCAATTTGATTAAAAATGAACTGATACAGAACAATGCTTAGTAAATTGTAAAACGTTACATAAAACAACAGAGGAACAATCACATCAAAACATTTATCTCCAACTAGTAACTATACAGACCTGAACAAATTTAATAAAGCTGCATAAATTTCTTAAGCAAAATCAAGGTCAAATAGACAAGTTCTTCAAATGGTGATACAACCTAAGCTGTTGCCATCAAATCACCATGTGGCAGCCAAATGTAGAAACTTAAGTTATATTTATTTATATTCCAACTTAACTGTCCCTGCAAAGTTCTCAAGCTTCAAACTTTTTATAAATTTTAAAGAAAAGAAAAACGTTAACTAAAATATCATCCAGAATTTGATGCATGCTCTCAAAAGATAAGAAATTTCTACACATAGCATACAAAATAACATTGACTTGTTTAAATCCACCTGAATATATTTAAAATACACATAAATCGCCTACTCAGTAAGAAAGTAGATCCACGACAACAATTCCTAAGAAATCAATTTATATACCAAAAAAAATCACAAATTCAGCATCATCAAATAATAAAGCTCTCTAAGTTACAGATCTAAATTACGACATACTAAAAATTCACCTTTGCGAAGATCAATCTGGATATAAATCGGACAAAATCGATCCATAGCTGAACACAGCAAAATTCGAACGAATCTCAACAAAATAAAGAAAAAAATATAACAGCTTCGAATCTTCGACGATCTTCCACTCTCAGCTGAGATCTAAATATTATTCAAATATTAAAACCCCATCCCAAAACAACCATACTTTTCCAATAATTTATTCGTAAATAATATTTATCGTATATATTTTTATATCCAAATAATTGCAATTTAATCTTTGTTGACTCTTTTGGCGCTTGCATCGCTGTGATTAGATGATAAGGACCGCTGCGCCTTTTTGTCATTAAGATGAACAGCAAACAGGGAAATAGTGCAGACGTGGCAGATTTTAGGTCTAAGACATGGTTTATTTGGTGTTCTGTGTGTAGGAGAGAGTAGCAGAGCTCGCAACGGATTGCAGCGTTATTGAGATCAGGGAATTGTCTTGTACGACGAACTGTTGGTGATCATGTGGATGCAGTGTTCAATTGTAATGGAGTCGCGTCTATTCAAATGTGATTTTTTATCTACATTTAAGGACGTGTTTTATGTTTTTTGGGGTCTATATGAATATTTTATTGTTAAAAATACATGGATATCATCTCTTGTTAGGATATTTTGTTTTATTTTGAGAAAAGAGTAATCGTATATATTTTTGCTCCTATTGTTATTTTGTAAAACATTTATGAATTACAATATCATTTGCATATAAAATATGCATATTTTCGCTAATAATGTTATTTCAAAATAGCATTTTACGAATTACAGTAATAGTTTATAAATTATAGTTGCGGTTTATGAAAAATAGTATCATTTTTTGATCATTTTTTGAATGAAGTGTGTATTTTAGCTTACAATGCTATTTGTCTAGCAGTTATGAGCCGCCGTTGAAGTTTATGAACTATTTTTTACATTTTTTGGTTGGTAGTAGTATTTTAAGAATTATAATAAAATTTTGTAGATGAAGTGTGTAGTTTTAGATAACAGTGTCATTTTATGGTAGAATTTTATGAATTTTAGCAATATTTTTAGAAGAATAAAATGTAAATTAGTTTATAAAGTTATATACCAATAACATTTTTGAATGAAGTTTTTTTTTTAAGTTCTACATTCCAGTAGCATTTTATGACTTTTGTAAAGGTGTTATCATTTTATTTTATTTTTTGAAATTTTATAATGTTGTTTTTCAAAAATTATTTTATGATCTTCCTGCCTAATAGCACCTTTGTGTTTTTTGAATTAGAAATGTAAATAGTATTTGTTTTTCATTTATACCTAGTGGTAGCATGTTTAAATACTACTTGACAGCAGCAATTCGTATTTACTGAATAAACAAAAAATATAGCACTTATTTCTTGATTTTCCCTACGATGCTTTGTGTAGTAGCATTTTATGCCTGTTTTTTTTTGAAAATTAATTTTTTAGTTGAGTTGTGTTCTTATGATGCTGCCATACGGTACTATTTTGTAGCTGATACTTTTTTAAAAAAGAAAAAAAAAGTATACTTATACAGTGTAGTATCTTTTTTTGCCTACTACCATTTTTTGTTATAACGAGAAATTATGGCAAAAGAAATGGGGAAGCGATGTCGTTAAGGCTAGAAAGTCGATGTGGTGCGGCTGTCATTGGAGCGGCATGCATTGACGTAAAGTATGGTTCCATATGAAACGACGTTAGTCAATGTTGGAATAGGGTTTACAACTAGTGGAGACGGTGGCTAGATGATGGAGGCAGGTGGTGAGAGCAATTAGGCCGTCAATGAATACCCGAAAAATCCGAAATCCGTCTCAGTCCGTATCTGAAATTACGGATATTATCCGATATCCGAAAAGCGAATGCGGATATTCGATATCCGAAAGAGATTTCGGATGCGGATATGAGTATTCGTATCCGAAAAACGTTTGTCTGATCCGAAATTAATTATAATAAAAATCGTTATTATTATTGATTTATTATTTAAAGATACCCATAAGTTATGGTTAAAATTTATTTGGAAATTAAAGGCCAACGGCCCAAGCCCAACAAACAAACCCTAAGTAGGCAGGCAGTATTCACTTCAAACATCAATTCGTTTTCATTTATTCTTATTTCATCTCAATTCTTACAGCCGCTAATAAAAGAAACATCAAACCATAAATCACAATAGCCCTAAATCGACGAAACAACCCATCAATCCGACGTCGCTCCACCTCGCAGCTTCGGCTCCGCCCTTGGTTTGAAACCACTCGCCTCGCAACTCCGCCTCGCAGCTTCGGCTTCGGTTCGAAACTCCTCACCTCGCTGCTCGCCTCGCAATAATTAGGTGAATATTCAATCCACCGCTTCAATTTGCTTGCTACTCTCATCTCAAATACATGTTTTCTATTTTAATTTTATTTGGCCTACATCTGTTTAGTTTAGAGAATTGTTTTTTTAACCTATTTTCTTAGATGTGTTCCTTAAAATATTCCTTAAAAAAATTGAATTAATATGTTCTGATTAGATATTATATATCCATAAATTTTATTTGATTATTTTAACTTTTTAAGTACTTTGTATTTAGTTAGAATTGATTTTAACTTTAGTTTAACCTTAAAATAGTTTTAATATGTAAATATTTACTCTCACTATTTTTTTGAGATACTGTACTTTTATTTAAAATTTAGTAGAATGTTGTTAGGCAATTAGAAGTATATTTATGTTTGTTGTGATCAAAGTTTCTAATTTTCATTACCTAGAAGTTGTCAACGCATGAAAGTTTACCCTGAAACCTTGTGGGAACATTCACGACTGGGAAAAGAGGGCGTGGTAGATCATATAATGCAACGGAGAAATAAAATGTCTTTCTTCAATGGCTCACAGAAAATAAAAACAATTTAATAAGCAGACAAATGTGCATCCAGGTACAAAGAAAAAAATCGAGAATAAAATTCGAGGAATACAAAATAAATAGACATAAAATTGGCATTTTAATCCTCTGAATGCGGTAGAGAGTATGTAAATATCTATATTTTCTTAATTCAGTGATGCATCCAGGCACAAAAGAAAAAAATTAAGAAAAAAATTCGAGAAATACAAAATATACAGACAAAATATACACACATAAAGTTGGTGATACAAGCATAACTGCAGTTCCTCTACAAACCTACAATGAGGCAACAAACTAAACTGATAAGTAAAAAAAGAAGAGAAAGCAATGCAACTAGACACAAAATCATGGATCACTGGAAAAAAAAAACAAGTAGTTATAATAAGAAATATTCCCATCGATAGAGATATAAATGATATAAGTTATAATAAGAAATATACATCTGTAAAGGATTTATTATAACAGTGTAAAGCTTCACAATGTGCTTTTTTATCAGTTGCACTGGCAATCAAGTGCCATACTTGGTTGCATTAGCAAATCAGAGTCACACGCAGTTGCCTGCGCTCAGCCGCAATTGCAACTGAGTGTAGCACTCAGTTGTCTGCGCCTATTTGTCTGCACCCAATGCAGTGCAACTGCATATTGCAATGTGCAATGCATGATGAAACTAAGTGCTGCAATGTGTAAATGTGTGGCAGCATACAACTATAGCAACTTGATATGAAAGAAACACTTTCTATACAAAGTTTAACCAAACAACTATAGCCATTTAACAAAAGTAATTTAACTGGCTTATCTTCTTATATATTGTCTACCAAAAGTTATTAGCAAATTTGGCATGAAAGTGGAAGTTAAATTCTTAAAGGTCCTTTTTGTAACTGTCCAAGTACTTGTTGAATATGCGATTATATGATTTTTGTTTGATGATAATAAACATATATATATTCGTTTAAATGTATTTGTTAATGTACTATTTTATTTTTCATAGATCAAATAAATATTTGCTGAATAAAATAAATAACACGGAATTTGAATTCAAACAGAAATTTTATTCAAACAAATATTTATTACAATCTTTGAACGGTACAAATTTCAAGATCTCATTATATACATACAATTTCAATTATAGTACAAATTTGATTACATTACAATTTGCATTTACATTTGACCTCACTACATATCTCTCATTCACTCAACTCGTAGTTTATCTTCAACTTCACTCCAAAATGAATCCAGCATCTGAGCAATCTGCAAAAATAAATATTGACGCAGTAAAATTGAAAAGGAAATATTTTTGCAGTATAAAATAAAATGTGGACGTTAAAAATAATATTTGCCTCAGTTATTTGGGCTGTTCGTCATCATTTAATTTTCAATTCATCATACACGAACAGCTTGTGACATACACAGTGTATCACTGTATATGCCACAAGGTCGTGCACACCAATATATACACTTGATAAAATTACAGGGACAGGTGAGCACGGGTCAAACCCAAAATACAGGGTTCAACTCAAGTGTAATAAAATAATGTCACAATATCAGCACAAGGTCAAACCCAAGCCTTAAGCTGGGTTCAACTCAGGTGCAATAAAAAATTGTCAAGTACAAGTGGAAATGCTCGATCAAAGCGATACAGCCTCAATGATGCAATGGGCATGTTCAAAACAACACCACAACTAGAAACATGAATAACAAAGTCAGGCAGAAGCCTATTCCCAAGCAAAATTGACAAACAACAGCAAAATGCAAATGAATTCAGTTGTCAGTGCAATGCAAGACCAAATATAAACCAAACTGCCCAGGCTCAAAGATAACAGAAAATACAATGCATCAGTACACATGAGGACCAACTCAGTGCACATGTTCAACCAAGTTAATATGTCAACATACACAGTGGAAAAGATGAATTCAATGTCGACATACACACAATTTTAAGTATATGAAGATAGTGTATTCAAGGCAACATGAAATACAACAGACTCAAGTCTGCAACCCAACTTGAAGACCAGCACAAGAGGGACCAAGGTGAACCACCAAAAATGTTAACCAAATCAGCACTGACCATACAGCAAGGCCAGATACACACAAACCAGCAAAGGCAAAAGAAAGGCAAGTACAACTCTAACTGAAGACAGACTCGAGTGCTAGCCAGAAGGAAATGCATCAGAAGAAACATGACACATAATGATATGCCTTTTTCTGGTTTTGGCAACAAAGATGAATATGTAGAAAATATTTTCAAATTTTGATAGACAAATCTTAGCAGTCAGCATTCAGATGTCCAACTTTTTTACGAGTATATACAGTACAATATTGTCATGCAATGGTTCTATCAAAATATGCTACAGGATGATCAGCCAACATATGTACAAAGAACTGGACAAGCTATAATGGCTGATCAAACTCAATGAAACAGACTACAAAGACCAAGGCACAGTGTAGAAGCAAATGGCACCAAACCAAGTTCAAGTTATACAAGCAAATCAAACTCAACTGCAACAGAGACAAACAGAGTTCAACATGACTCGAAGTACAAGTCGATGCAAACATACTTGAACACACATATATATGCAGTGCTAACTCGACTAACAGGTTCAGGTAGACCAGAGTACAGAATAAGTATGTATATGAATATGTCCAGTGAAGACACAGCAGTATGAAAGTCATCATATACAAGTAAGAAAATGACCGAAGTTAGGTAATGTCAACAACCACGTCAAGCTAAGTGACCTATATCAACTACGTTGTAACCAAAGAAAAAAAGGGAACGAACAAGTAAGAAATCAAAACAGTGAAACCAGAAATTCACAAAATCAAGTTTGCAGATTTCAAACCAAAGTCAGTGCCGTGATGACCAAGGCAACAAGTTCGTACCAAGTCAAAAATCATCAAGCCGTGGTAATCATGAATGAACAAGTCAAAGAAAAAATCGAACAGTTCAGATTCAAAGCTGTGAGTATCAAGTTAAACAAGTAACAAAGAATTGTACGAATTTGAACAAGTCAGTGCAAATCATCAACATTCAAGTTGAATCGAACGGCAAGCCAAAAATTATCAGACGAATTCAAAAAGTACATACGAACGAAATTACAGGGGATTAAACCCTATATAAACCCAATCATCATTGGCATAAAAATCATTGAGTTCAAGAATATTAACATAAAGCAATAAGCAAAAATCACATACCAATTTATAGTCGAACTCGACCAAATCTAAGAAGTCGTGTTCAAATCGAAGAAATGGTCGATTGCCGAAGCGAATCAGAGGAACAACGATTGTAATCGCCCAACAATCAGTCGACTTCATCGATTTCTCCAAAAGCCCTAATTTTTGAGCAAAGGGAAAGAGGAACGAGAGAATGAACGAGGACGCCATCTTTTAACAGAGCAAAGTAGAGGAACAACATAAAAGAAATAAACGGGCTGGGCTTATTATTTTAACAAAGGCTTTAGTTTATAAATTAGGGGTTTTTTTTTTTAATTGTCTTTTAATTTGTATTTTTCTTTTAAACCATTGTAATTTCTAGTCGTCTGACTAGGGGATAAACTACGTGTCGTAGTTTGAGAATTCGCAACTCAGTGGCTGAGTTGTGGTAGGGTTTTGAGCGTAGAGTTAGGTTAGTCAGTAGCGGGTGTCGCGAGTTTACGTTTGTAAGCGTGTGACTACTTAATATCTAGTAGAAACCTTGGGGGCAGCACGTAGGCAGGGTTTTGCCGAAGCTGGGTAAATTCCGTGTCATTCTATTTCTGCATTTATTATTCTGCTATTATCTGTGCTGCTATTATTTTGATATATTTGTGTTGAAATAATTTTATAAGCTTCCGCAATAATTTTTATAATTAATAGCGTCACCCTATTTACCCCCCTCTAGGGTGAAATCGATCCTACAAGTGGTATCAAAGCTAGGAATAGAAGTCAGCTTTTGTTTTAAAAATTCGTTTTTCAAAAACCAGTTTTTGTTTTAAAAATTTGAATTTTTAAAATGGATTCTTTTAATAATGCTTTTGCTGAGGGTCAGTCCATAGTTAGACCTCCAATGTTCAATGGTGAATACGCCTACTGGAAAAATAGAATGAAAATTTTTCTGAAAACCATTGACGCTTGGAATATTGTTGAGACAGTTTATAGAGCACCAACTATAACTGTAGATAATCAGTAAATAAAGAAACCAAAGGATCAATGGACATAACTAGAAAATAAATTACAAAATGCTAATGCTAAAGCTATGAATTCTATTATCTGTTCATAGGATCAATTTGAATTTAATTGTGTCTCACATTGTCTAACTACGTAGGAAATATGGCACACACTAGAAGTGAATCATGAAGGAACATCTCAAGTCAAAGAAACTCGCCTTGCCATGCTAAGCAGCGAATACGAAAACTTCACAATGGCGAAGGAAGAAATGTCAAAAAGATGTATGGACGACTTTCCAATATCATATACAAATCAAAAGCTCTCGGAAAATCATACACGAAGTTGGAGATAGTCCGAAAAATCGTCAGATCCTTCCGTGAAGTTTTGAAGCAAAAGTGACTGCCATTCAAGAATGGAAAGATTTAAAACAAGTGAAAGTTGAAGAACTCATCGGAAAACTCACCACTTATGAGCTAGAAATGAAATTCAAGGAAGGGTGTGAAGGACGAGATACTTGAAAGAAATCAATAGCGCTCAAAGGAATAACCGAAAGTGATGATGATAACGATGATGATGATGAAGCAGCAGAATTGGAGCTGATAATAAAGAAATTCAAAAGGTGGAATTACAAATACGGAAATCCAGCTCGAAATCAAAAATTGAAAAGCAGAATAGCCAAAATACTAGACTATTCAGAAGAAGAGAAGATTATCTGTCATAAGTGCAACCAACCCTGACACATCAAGCCCAATTGTCCTCAAAATCGACGCGACTTTAAGAAGAAATCAAAAAGGAGAAGTTTTGCAGCCACGTGGAATACAGGTGATGAAGATAATCAAAGTTCTAGCAGTGAGAGTGAGAAAGCAGATATGTGCCTTCAGGGAAATATAACTAATAGCGACGATGACGAGCCAAGCGAGGTATCAAAACTCACTCACTTAGAATTACTTATATATTTCCATGAAGTAAATGGCTGTTTTGAACGACTTAGGGAGAAGTATGCCAAACTTGAATCACAAAAAGATACTCTGATAGAATTAAATAAACAACTTGACCAAATAGTTAAAACCTATCAAAGTAGGATCCCTAAGTGTGATAAGTGTCCAACATTTGAAGAAGAAATTAAAAATCAGAAATTAATATAAAATCACTTGAAAATGAAATTCTGATTTTGAAAGAAAGTGAAAATACTCGGGGAGAGAATTCTATCAAAAAGTGCACACAATTGTTAAAAGAAAATGAATCTCTCAAAACACAAGTCCAACAATTGTCAACGACTTTAGATAAATTTTCAAAAAGTGAAAAATCATTGAATATGCTATTAGGGAAGAAAACTGTTAATATAGTTATACAAGGACTTGGATATAATCAATCTGAAAATGTTGAAAGCAATATTAATCAAGTCAATCCAATGTGCACAATTTGTAGAAAATTTGGACACAATCAAAATAGTTGTTGGTATAGACTCAAACACGAGAAAACTATACTAATTTTTCAAAAGGCACAAATATAAAATCTCTTAAGTTAAACAAATTTGGGTGCCGAAGGGAACATATATAAATAGTTTTGGGTCTCCACAAAATTATTTTAAATATTTTTCCACTAACAACCATGGACCTATAAAAACAAATAGGTCACAAAAATCTTTTCCCATGTAGGTGCGGTGGCAGGCTAAGGAACAACAATAGTGCCACTTGGATTATGGTTGTTCCAAGGACACAACAAGCCTCAAAGCAAAGTTCCTTAGCTTAGTACGAAGGTGACAGAATCACAATGGACAACAATGAAAAATATCGTAAAGGTAAAATAGGTAATGGTATATTTATTTGAACGATATATTAAATGTGATAATCTGAACCGTAATCAGAGTTAAATCAGCCAATAATGAGATGATGAAATAGTGATGATTTTGATTCTGACTTATTCAAAATTGTTGGCCGATTATATTCTTATGCCAAAACACTATAAAAATCTGTAGAGTCTTTGAATTACTTCATATATATTAATTTGGATTAATAATAGTGTTTTATTGGATGATAATAGATTTGATTATTTCACGGCTAACTCTATATTCACGGTTTCTGATTATTTACACGGCTTCAATTCAAATTCAAGAGAATGTCATTTAAAAAGCTGTTAAAATTGTTTTTGAGATATTTTGTTCATGGTCTGGTCTATCAAATTCAATTAATGATAATTTTTGAGTAAAAGAGAAATTCATATGCAGATTATACTGGTAATCTAGTTGATAGAAAAATTACAAGTTGAACATGATTTTTGTTGAGACTTTTAGTAACTACATTGTTTTTTCAAAGAAAATATCTGCATATTTTTCAATTCAAATAATTTTCAAATAGCAGAAATTTTTCTCATATAACCCCTTCTAGAAAATCATTTTTGACCATGCTTTCAGATCAGTCATTTTGAAAAATTAATTTTATAATTATTTTTGAATTTGATTTTAAATGACTAATCTGACTCCCTAATAATCATCGAAAAGATAAATAATGATTGAAAAAATGATGAGTGTTGATATTTATCATATATTATGACTCGAGATGGTATAATTAATAAATTTCTTTAGAAATTTAAACAAGAGTTGTAAAACTTTTTGTTATTCCATGACCATCTCTATCATATTTCTAACAACCATCACTCATCAAAATTCAATATAGTTTGTCAATATGTGGTACTTTAAACAGGAATAATTCGTTTTTCATTTTACAATTTTTTTAATAAAATAATAATAATAATAAAATAATAAAAATAAAATCAAAAGTATCCACTCTCATTTAAAAGTCCTCACGGTTATGCATGGGTGAATTACTTGGAATTTGTTATGTGCTTCCATGCTCATTTTGAAGTCCTCACGGTTATGAACGTATGGAACGCATATCAAAATTGATTTTTAAAATAAACAAGTTGATTCCAATCCCATTTAAAAGTCCTCATGGTTATGCGTGGTTAGAAGATACTTGAATTCATTTTTTTAAAAATAAAATTGGAATACCACTAATCTCATGTAAAAGTACTAACGGTTATGCATGGTTGGTAGATATTCAAATTCCTGATATAAATATACCACAAATAGACACAACTGTATGGTTTTATATGATGACATCATTCCCACCATTCTAAGAGTGGAATATGCACCTAACAAAGTATTTATGATTTTTTTTATTTTTTATTGAAATTTAATATTTATATTCAACTGAGTTTTAATGTTGGATTAATATCAATCACTTTATCTCTATTTTCTCTAACACTATTACTCTTTTGCTAATAACAAAAGGGGGAGAGAAAAGTTAAGATTTTGTCAAATAAAATCAAGCAAAGGTCAATTACTTTCTATTTGCATCTAGGCTCATTTGCATATTTTTAATTGTATGCATATATGTGGAGGGAGCTTTGTGTAGAGAGGAAGCATTTAAATAGGGGGAGCAATTAGAGTACATCAATGATCAAATACATTTAACATATTCAAAATCTTAAATATATGTTTGTTATCATCAAAAGGGGAAGATTGTTGTATATGCGATTATATGATTTTTGTTTGATGATAATAAACATATATATATATATATATATATATTCGTTTAAATGTATTTGTTAATGTACTATTTTATTTTACATAGATTAAATAAATATTTGCTGAATAAAATAAATAACACAAAATTTGAATTCAAACAAATATTTATTACAATCTTTGAATAGTACAAATTTCAAGCTCTCACTATATATATACAATTTCAATTGCAATACAAATTTGATTACATTACAATTCACATTTACATTTGACCTCACTACATATCTCTCATTCACTCAACTCGTAGTTTATCTTCAACTTCACTCCAAATTGAATCCAGCATCTGAGCAATCTGCAAAAATAAATATTGACGCAGTAAAATTAAAAAGGAAATTTTTTGCAGTATAAAATAAAATGTGGATGTTGAAAATAATATTTGCCTCGGTTATTTGGGCTGTTCGTCATCATTTAATTTTCAATTCATCATACACGAACAGCTTGTGACATACATAGTGTATCACCGTATATGCCACAAGCCCGTGCACACCAATATATACACTTGATAAAATTACAAGGACAGGTGAGCACAGGTCAAACCCAAAATACCAGGTTCAACTCAAGTGTAATAAAATAATGTCACAATATCAGCACAAGGTCAAACCCGAGCTTTAAGCTGGATTCAACTTAGGTGCAATAAAAAATTGTCAAGTATAAGTGAAAATGCTCGATCAAAGCAATACAGCCTCAACGATGCAATGGGCATGTTCAAAACAACACCACAACTAGAAACATGAATAACAAAGCCAGGTAGAAGCCTATTCCCAAGCAAAATTGACAAACAACAGCAAAATGCAAGTGAATTCAGTTGTCAGTGCAATCCAAGACCAAATCTTAACCAAACTGCCCAGGCTCAAAGATAAAAGAAAATACAATGCATCAGTACACATGAGGACCAACTCAGTGCACATGTTCAACCAAGTTAATGTGTCAACATACACGTGTAAAAGATGAATTCAATGTCGACATACACACAGTTTTAAATATATGAAGATAGTGTATTCAAGGCAACATGAAATACAACAGACTCAAGTCTGCAACTCAACTTGAAGACCAGCACAAGAGGGACCAAGGTGAACCACCAAAAATGTTAACCAAATCACCACTGACCATACAGCAAGGCTAGATACACACAAACCAGTAAAGACAAAAGAAAGGCAAGTACAACTCTAACTGGAGATAGACTCGAGTGCTAGCCAGAAGGAAATGCATCAGAAGAAACATAACAAATAATGATATGTCGTTTGCTGGTTTTGGCAACAAAGATGAATATATAGAACATATTTTCAAATTTTGCTAGACAAATCTTAGCAATCAGCATTCAGATGTCCAACTTTTTTACGAGTATATACGAGTATATACAGTACAGTATTGTCATGCAATGGTTCTATCAAAATATGCTACAGGATGATCAGGCGTCATATGTACTAAGAACTGGATAAGCTATAATGGATGATCAAACTCAATGAAATAGACTACAAAGACCAAGGCACAGTGTAGAAGCAAATGGAACCAAACCAAGTTCAAGTTATACAAGCAACTCAAACTCAACTGCAATTGAGACAAACAGAGTTCGACATGACTCGAAGTACAAGTCGATGCAAACATACTTGAACACACATATATATGCAGTGCTAACTTGACTAACAGGTTCAAGTAGACCAGAGAATAGAATAAGTATGTACATGAATATGTCCAGTGAAGACACAACAGTATGAAAGTCATCATATACAAGTGAGAAAACGACCAAAGTTAGGCAATGTCAACAACCACGTCAAGCTAAGTGACCGATGTCAACTACGTTATAACCGAAGATAACAAAAGGAACAAACAAGTTAGAAATCAAAACAGTGAAACCAGAAATTCACAAAATCAAGTTTGCAGATTTCAAACCAAAGTCAGTGCTGTGATGACCAAGGCAACAAGTTCGTACCAAGTCAAAAATCATCAAGCCGTGGTAATCATGAATGAACAAGTCAAAGAAAAAAATCGAACAATTCAGATTCAAAGCCGTGAGTATCAAGTTAAACAAGTAACAAAAAATTGTACGAATTTGAACAAGTCAGTGCAAATCATCAACATTCAAGTTGAATTGAACGACAAGCCAAAAATTATCAGACGAATTCAATGAGTACATACGAACGAAATTGTAGGGGTTTAAACCCTATATAAACCCAATCATCATTGGCATAAAAATCATCGAGTTCAAGAATATTAACATAAAGCAATAAGCAAAAATCACATTCCAATTTGTAGTCGAACTAGAACAAATCTAAGAAGTCGTGTCCAAATCGAAGAAACGGTCGATTGCCGAAGCAAATCAGAGGAACAACGATTGTAATCGACCACAATCAGTCGACTTCAACGATTTCTCCAAAAGCCCTAATTTTCAAGCAAAGGGAAAGAGGAACGAGAGAATGAACGAGGCTGCCATCTTTTAACAAAGCAAAGTAGAGGAACAACATAAAAGAAATAAACGGGCCGGGCTTATTATTTTAACAAAGGCTTTAGTTTATAAATTAGGGGTTTTGTTTTTTAATTGTCTTTTAATTTGTATTTTGCTTCTAAACCATTGTAATTTCTAGTCGTGTGACTAGGGAACAAACTACGTGGTGTAGTTTGAGAATTCGCAACTCAGTGGCTGAGTTGTGGCAGGGTTTTGAGCATAGAATTAGGTTAGTCAGTAGCGGGTGTCGCGAGTTTACGTGTGTAAGCGTGTGACTACTTAATTTCTAGTAGAAACCTTGGGGGAAGCATGTAGGCAGGGTTTTGCCGAAGCTGGGTAAATTCTTTGTCGTTCTATTTCTACATTTATTATTCTGCTACTATCTATGCTGCTATTATTTTGATATATTTGTGTTGAAATAATTTTATAAGCTTCCGCAATAATTTTTATAATTAATAGCATCACCCTATTCACCCCCCTCTAGGGTGAAATCGATCCGACAGTACTGAAGAGTAAAAAAGTTTGTGGCAAATAAGTAGTGGTGTGTCCAAAACTGTGATAATTTTTCCACTGGAATGTCAGTTTTTATCTATATTTGCATTTTGCATTAGCAAGCTACAATGAAGCTTGTTGGCAATTCGAGATGACCACGCTTTTTTTAAACATGGATGAAATTTGATTTCATCACTCTAGACCATCATTTGTTTCGCAACTAGGGTTTTCTTTGAAATCTATTATAAAAATAAGTTTGTTTTATGTGATTTTGTACGTGTTCATTTTTGTGCTATTTCATGATATTTGTGAAGTTTTATTTCATGACGTTTGTACAATTTTATTGTCATGTGCATATTTCTGGCTGCAGCACTTTTTGGCAGCAGCACCAAGTGCTGCTGCTGCAGCATCACTTGCACCAAGTGCTGCAGCACTTTCTTACAGCAGCACTTGGTGCTGCTACTGCTGCAACACCAAGTGCAACAGCACTTTCTGACAGTAGAACTAGCAGCAGCACTTCCAGTGCAAAATATAATATGAGTTTGAAATTTAATTTATTGAATCATATTTTTGCTATGTTTTGTTTTATAGGATCGTGCGGAAAGTTCATGAGTTTGAAGATAGAACAAAGAATTGGATGTTTATTCTTCACTTTTGCAAAGAAATCGGATGCTTATTCGTCACCTTAGCTATGTTTATTTAGGTTTTGCGGTTAATTATTTAAAGTGTATAAGCTATTAATTATGCATTTTGTAACTCTATTATGATTTCGAGTGGATTGTTTATTGTTAACTGGAAACTGACGTATATTAGTTTGTGGATTGATTGTTATTTGAATGCTATGAATTGTAATTTTTTTGATCAAAATTTTCATTATATCATAATTCTCAATCTAGTTTTCGGATGCGTATTTTCAAATATTGGAAAATATCTGCATCCTCTTTTCGAATGCGGATACAGATGTTAATTTTTGAATATCCGTGGATATTGGATGCAGATGTGGATGCGGATGTAGATTTTAATTTTCGGATACGGATGCGGATATAGCCATGTCAACATCTATTTCGTTGACAGGCCTAGGAGCAATCAGGTCCAGCCCCAAGCAAAGCTAGTAAGATAGACAGCTAGGACAACCGATCCATCGGGGGCATATACCAACGATGGTAATGGCTTTGGTATTTTCTTAAAATAAGTTCTATTATATGACAATGGTTTTAATTTAATGTGTAGTTTGGTGGTAACATGGTGATTGGTTAAATGGGGAAATTTGGGTTTGATTCCAAATATTGCATTGTACATTATTTTTTCGATGATTGCTAAAGATCTGGGCCCACAACAACCAAATTACTTAGGTTAGTCCTAGGAGCAATTGCGCGGGGAGTGACGACAAAGCGGATGTGGTAGCCGTAGAGAAAAGCGGCTACAGGGGTAGCAACGGGAGGAGGTGCGGTGGTGAGGGCGATGAGTTGATAAAAGTGATTGGAGAAGAAGATGCATATTGTTTATTTTATCATTGTGACTGATTTCAAAAGTTGATGCCTTATAGACTAAAAATTTTCACAAGTCAATCCTTTAAATAAAATATTCCATACCGAAATACAAAGTAAAGTAATAAGATAACTAAATAAAAAAGAAATTATTTTATCATTTTCCATAGCGTAGGTTATGGCCTGCGTATTGTGAACAATGGCTCAACTCATATAAAAAAATAATATACTTTTATAAAAGTTTCTACTAGAATATGAAAAAAATATATTTACTAATGTGTATAGATTATGTAAGGCAATTTCTTGCTCCATGAAGCAAGTGGTCTGAGTTGGAACCTTGCTGACTACATTTGCATTGTTAAATATATTTTTCTTCATTTAACATCCCTTTACTCGTGGTTCAAACTTACGTTGTACAGCACTATTTTTCAATTATGTATAACATGGAGCAAACATGGAGCTATGTATATTAGCATCATGATAGATTGAGTTTAGAGCATAGGTAGGTGTTCACACCAGTATCTTTCAACGTGTCTTTTACAACATTATTTTATCTATGTTTTGTGATAATTACATCATTTAAACCTAGATAATAAAACCTAGTTGGATAAAACATAAACAAAGGAAATAATATATAACTCATGCAGTATTTAAGGTTGTCATTACTTACTATTCAATGGTTGACTAGGTATTATAGTCGGTCCTAAACTATTCCCATGTCAATACCATAAAAAAAATTCTAGTGCTCATCACATAAATAATATTGTAGGTTATTGTACAATCTTATTCGTCGGACCTCAATTTCATTATATTTTCGAAATTTATTTGTGTATAAGTTTTTCGATGATATATGCTTTGTTCTGTCACCTTTGATTTGTGCAATACATCCAAAATTCTCTGACTTCTATTAGACGTACATAATACATAGATTCTTCTATTGTGATTGGCAATAAGTCTTAACTAAACACAATCATATTGTGCTTCACATAGTGCTAATATTCCAGTTAGATTAGATGGTGTAGCAACTAAAAGTTATTTTGATGACTTCCAAGAAATATTCGTTGTCCCACATATATAAATACATACTCTGTTTGCAATCGGGTTTTGTGAAAGGTTGGATAGATTTTTGGTATTTGCGTAACCCTATAATTATGTTGATATACCATCTAAGCAAAATATGCTCATGTACGATGTATGCGTATAATGCATAATATGCTTAAACACATCTTAATGTCTTTTTATTGGCTTTGTACTAAATATAGCTAATAAGCTAATCGTGCATGCAAAGACCTAAATACAATGTGCTCAGCATGTCAAATCAGTGATTGTGCCAAGGTATAGTACTTCTAGACCATTTTCATTTCCTTATTCTAGACAGAAATGATCTTATTTCACATTAGATGGTCCAATTATAATCATACGATGACAAAGTGGATGTAAATTATCTATACTAAATCATATCAGATACAATATATGTTAGTTGATGATTTGAGTCCTTCTTGAGTGTTTGATTTGTAGGCTATCGTAATATTCTACCTTTCCGAAACCTTTTATCTCGAAATGTCTTCTCAAATATTCATTAGTTATTTTCAAAACTTTAGAAGTATTTATTAGATTGACGATCAATGTCCATTATCTTTACTACTAATAATGAGAATTCATTGAATGGAAATCAACTGTATCCTTTTGAAATACCTAAACTACCCTTTTCATATTCTCCAAGATAAATTCATGCCTTAACAGTGGGAGAAAAAAAGAAAGTCCAGCTTGAAGCATACAGTTTCATTGGTGCCGGTGGAGTAGCCTTGGCTCTATATAACACCAATGAGGTACGTTACTGCATTATCATTTTGAAATCGTGTATAAGGAGTATCATTGACATTGTTTTCCATCTAATTTATTTGGATTTTGTTCATACAAATATGCAGCAGACTGTAGTCCATCCGTGCATTTGTTGAGGCGTTAATGAATACTGCTTACCAAAAGAAGTGGCCACTTTATCTCAGTACAAAAAACACCATCTTGAAAAAATACAATGGAAGGTATATGTGTTTACAAATGTAGATATCATTTATGGGACCTCATTAAATATATCGTTGACATTGTAAATTTAAGGATATCTTTCAAGAGGTGTACGAGGGTGGATGGAAATCAAAGTCTGAAGCTACTGGAATATGGTAGGCTATAAGCATGAACTGTTAAAATTATAAATAATAATAAGCAACGTCTCTGTACAACAAAATACAAGCCAAATCCCAACAACTGACTCACTTTATATATTTAGCATGTATATAACACATGATATATCAACATATTTTTTGGATATTCATTTTTCGAGATGCATTGCTAGCAATACGTTTAAATATAAGTGGCACCAAAATAACCATGAGAACGATAATAAAACAAAGCTTATGTTCTGTCTATATATTATGCAAAGTAATAAATAGGAAAGGATTAACGAAATATGGTTCATTATCATACAAAGTAACAAAAATAAAGGATTATAATCCAAATATAGCCTTGGTTTCTTTGTTGTTGGCCATAATAATAATTTATTGGAAGTCACCTTTCAAATTTCAAAATATAAACATGGTTGTATATCATAATCACCTTTCAGATTTGAAATCTCAAACAGTCAAGGTGGAAATCATGTTCATTGATTTCTTGCTGTTAATAGAATTGAAAGTGATGATGTATTTAGATACTTTTTGCTCACAGCCCACATTAGCTAAAAGTGCATATGCATGTATAAGTACAAGTATTATTTTCTTTCTATTATTATAAAATAAACCAAAACAAAGAAACAAATGATAAGACTGTGAATGCTTTCTAGTTATTAGCTCTATGAATATCCTTTATTTATCTTGATCTTCTAGGTAATTTCTATAGATTCAGTTTATGCTACTAATGCTACTATCAAATCTACTTTCATAGATGCAACTATAAATGCATGCACGTTGTAATTAAATGTAGGCCCGCCTGGGCATGGATTTATACTCGTAATGTTAACGTATTGTAGCACGCACCTCAATACTCATATTATCTAAGAGTATTACTAAGTAATACTATCAGATAATATAGAGAATGAGGCTGTATGCGGTACACACATGAATATTTCCTTGGGCCAATACTGATATGTATTTAAACATTGAATAAATAACTTACTTTTACGTACATATTATCGACACAAAGCAATAAACACATGTACATTCATGATAGAACAATACACTGTATGCTATAAATAACAGAGAACACAGTCGGAATCACAGCAATAATCTATAATACAAAATATACAAAGTATGTCTAATATATAATATAAGAATGTAAACTGAATTATAACATACTTAGATGACATACAGTAATACTACATATTAGTCTCCTCTATGCTCGGAAAAATACAAGTTGGTCATATTGTACATGTACCTGAAAAGTCTCGGACTAATACGAGTGTTACATAAATAACACACGGGTCTGACTATGCTTAAATCAAGGGTTAATATGCATATGTAACTCAATATATTTAGAGTATAAGAATACGATAACATCTATAATGTCAATAAATATGCGGTAATGTATGCATGTATATAATTAAAATAACTTGGACAATTGCAATTGTATCATATGATGTCAAATATCACAAAACCATGCATAAAGATGTCATTACCCATATAGAAGTACATCAAATCAGAAATCATTGAATCAACATCAAATGGGCAAATCATCAATATCTAGAAATCATCATCAAAATCCAAAAATCATCAATGATGAGATATGATCAAGTATAATTAGGCTTGCTCATAGCAATGCCTAAGTATAACTCTCAATCTCAAGTAATAAAGTACCAACATCAATAAAAATAGAGGCTTCCTATCAAAGAAATCAAATACAATTAAAGATATGAGATCCCACCATGCTCTGAACATCTATCCAGATATAATCTCATCTCTTCATATCTGAATAAATCAGAATAAATCATACTAGGGAATGATTGTATGACAGACATGAATTACCAAGTAGAGTCATATATATACACATATACACATACATACATACATATACATACATACATACATACATACATACATATATATATATATATATTAATCGGGTTTTTGACCAAGCAGAAGTCAACGGAAGATAGAACGTCGAGATGGAGATAGAATGACTTGAAACTTGGAAGGTAGGCATATATAAGTTGGAGAAGCAAGAAAGAAAAATTTAGGCCACTATGGAGCTAAGTACATATCTCGGTACCGAATTATGGCCATAACTCAGCACAAGTTATGGCACTCCATAGTGGAGAGCTCCAACTTTCCCTAACCCATTCTCTATTTATTATAAGAAAGTCTAAGTGATTTCATAAAGTTCTAGATGGCCCATCTTAAAAAGTGAAGAGTTAGCTCCAGTAAACTACAGAATAAACCAGGATATGAAAGAATGATCATCAAAACAAGTCAACAAGCTATGAAAATACAAGGGAAACTACAAAATGAAGTTAGAAGCATGGTCTAGAAGGAAACACCGAGTTTCCCACTAAGGGGATAACTTGGTACCAAGTTATAGCTGTAACTCGGTACTGAGTTGTCAATTTAACTCGTGGTGCTTCCAGTTTTTCCACACTATGTTAGGCTGAAGACTAAACCTCTCTGGTTTGGGCTTCTGATCCAGTATGACTGCAAACCCTATAAATACTAACCGTAGAGCAACAAAGAAAGGATTTGGATTTTACTATCACTACGGAAAAACTCTGTATCTTCTTCAACTCTTTCCTCTAAACCATGGCCACTAAGGCAACAACTATAGACTTTTCTAGGACTTAGAACTTGTCTAGCCCCTATCTTTGTGACTCTTTCTCTCTCAAACACTTTGTAGTCTTATACAAACAAGATCAAGCAAATATTAAGTGGATGCATGCTTAGTTAATAGCCAAATCGCTATAAAAATCTCTATGACTCTCTCTTATTTCTTTTACTTAACTGCTGTTCTCTATTATCTTTGTCTTATTTTGACAAGGTTGGTGCTTTAACATACTCATACCGGGTGTTGATCCCTTTTTTGGGTTAACGTTTTGGTGTTTTCATTGAGAGAATCTGAATGTAGGCTTAGATCTAGCATGTTATTTTAGGTTAAAAGAGGTCGAGGGTGAAATCCAAGAAATTTGCTTCGAAGATTCATAGGTTTACCATCAGGGATCAATGGCATGTAGAAAATAGAAAACCACTTTTGGAAGATCCACAGGAGCAACAATCGGTGGTGATGATGCAAACCCCCAACAAACTGAAGTAAATAATGCTAACAATCATCGAACAGAGGTTAATGCTGGAAATCTAGCACCGAGTGCTACTACTTAATAAGAGGTTGTAACCAGAGGAGAGCTTAACCAAAAGGTTAATCAACTTAACCAGAAGATGGCTGATAGTCAAAAGGCTCTTATGGACAAGAGTGATGCTTTGCTATAGCTACAACCATCAACTGCCCCAAGGACTAGGCCGGAAACTACCGTGGCTATGGAACAAGAGAATTCCTCCATCTCAAGCTTGAATGGGGGGATGGCAAGCAAAAGGAGACAGTTGGTGGAGCTACTAGAATTGTTATTGAATGTAAAGGAAGTACCCCCCTCCCCTCCCCGTTGACGGACAATCTGCTATAAACCCTAACCTTGGAGTGAAGGCACCATAAGGGAATATTGCAATGCTTCTCTCTGATTCTGAAGATGACATGCAAATTGATGCTAAAGGACTAGAATTGAATGTTGACATAGGCATGTAAAATGTCGGGAAGGAAGTTTGAACTGTCACAATAAGGCCAACCGCATGTTAATGGAATTCTGCAGGAGTGGTTCTCTCGAAGAATGGAGAATGTGATATTACGGAATTTCAAACCAAATTTAAATGTGATAATCTCTTTAACAAGTTAATTAAAATTGATAAAATTGTTATTTTAAACAATAATAATAATTGTGTTGAAAATATTTTGATTTTAAATAGAATTAATATATACAAATGAAAAAGGATTTGTTAAAATTATATGTACATATCAAATTTGATTTTTAAATTGAATTTGAAATTTTATTTGAATTTGGATTGTTAAGTTGAAATTCAAAATATAGCAATTTATATCCTAAATCATACTTTGATTTTAAAAGTGTATTTCTATGATTTTATTTAGAATATAAAATTTGATTTATATTTATTTCTTTTAAGAAGAATTGTTTTTTATAAATTAGAAATGTATTTAAAAAATTGAAAATTAATTATAAAAACATTTAAAAATCCATTTTGCATGAGAATTACATATGTTAATTCATGAATCACCCTAATGACATGTGTTAAGTAAATAATCATGTTTAGTGACAAGTGTCACATTTATAAATTAATTTTCTTTAATTTTAATAAAACAAAATTATATCTATAAAAGTTGTTTCATCTTCTTCATCTAAATTTTCCCATCTTGTTTTCTAAGAGCAAGAAATAAATCACTCCTTCATTTACAAATCTGAAATTCATCAAATTTCTACTCTTTCAACAAAGAATTACAAACAAGAATTCAAAATCTCATTTCAAAGTTTCTAATCTACAAGCAAAATACAAAAATCCTGTACAATCAAGTTCTAGTAAAAATCAAATTCCTTTAAGAAGCAAATCCAAAGCTCTCCTCGGTTTCAAATCTTAAGTTCTGATTGAATTCAAGTTGAAAGCAAACAAAACAACTTCATCAGGCATTTCCATGTTTTAAGATCTGCAGTCCATTTTTTTTCTCCAGATTTCAAAATTTTGGTCCCTGCTTGAAAAAAAATTCGGTGAATAAACTTTTAATCAGAAAAGTTCAAGTAATAAAATTTGTGCATGTGAATTTCTGAGATGTTGGATGTCTTGCATGTATATATATAGGTGAAATCTTTATGTATATTTTATATTAAACTGTACATGTTTAAAACTGCTTGATACTTCTCTATTTCCCAAATTACAGAGTAAAAACTAAAACAAAAATTCAAAATTTCCATAACAAATCATTGTTAAGCTTGAGTTTTCAGACACAGTATGTTTATTTAAACATAAATTAAAGTTTAAAATTTTATTCAAATAAAATTGGTTTGAATATCTTCTGAAACAAGATGATTCGGTAAATTTTTTAATAACATGATAAAATCAAGTATTGTAATTTGTTAACTAAATTTTATATCTTGAATCAACTCTGTAAAACATGAATTTTAAAGTAAAAAATCATGATTTTTAAATTGGGTTTGAGATAGTATTTCGATGATGACCCAAAGTTTGTTTCTGCGCAAATTATGGTGGACGGAGGGACTAGGGTGGTCAGGGGTGCGTCTGGAGGTGGAGTGATGATGGGTGGTCACGGCAAAAATGATCGGAGGTGATCTCAAACGTTGAGGTGGCCGGATGACGTGAAATTAGGGTTTAAGCCCTGTGTTTGGTCGCGTTCGAAAATGGGGTGACTAGAAATTCAGGAATGGATCGAGTTGCGTAAGATTTAGGGGATAGTTGCGTGGGAGGCATGCGGTGATGTAGCTGAAATTTTGTAACGAACAATGGTCAAGGTCGCTCGGTGGATTTTCTGGTGAAGTGTTGTTCTAGGTGATATGCGAGCTACCTCGTTTTTGATTTAGGTCGTGTGATGGCTGGTCAGGGGTCGGAGCTGTGTTAGTGGTCGACGGGGAGTTGGCGCGCGGTGTCACTGGTGGTGGCGGCGACATTGGTGCGTCGTGTACGTGCACGGTGTCGGTAGTGTGTCAGAGAGGAATGGGTTGGGGGTAACTCGAAGTGCTGATCGAGTAGGGGAGGTTCTGGCTCGCGTTATGGCTTGGGGTAATGCTGTAGTTTGATCGTGCCTGGGTTCGAGAGTGTTTGCTTCTTTCCAGTTTTCATAATTTAAGTTTTACTTAAGCTAAAAGAAACAGGAAGGAAGAAGAGGATTGAACTCGAGTTGTTTCGAGTTTGGGTCGGTCGAACCCAAGGCAAGTGATGCTTAAAAAGGGTTTTTCAAAACTTGTTTTAAATTTTAAAATTTATTTGAACTACTTTATGATAATGTTAAACTATTTAATGTAAAGTAATTTATACTTTGATAACTAAATTTTGAGATGATTTTATATTCTTTTAAATTTAACCTTTAAAAAGTAATTAAGTTTAAACAAAATGGAAATGTTTTAAATATGTAATAATTTTTAGTAATTAATGAAATTGATTTGTTTGAAAGTTAATTAAGTTTTTTATGGATTAAAGATTCATTAATTAATATAGTAATCAAAGTTAAATTAATTAATAATTTTAAATTAATTAATTTATAAAGGTCTAATTAATTAGTTATGGATTAATTAATTGATAATTAAGAATTAAGTTAAATTATAACTAATAGATAATTAATTAAATAATGGAATTAATTTATAAATGATTAATAATTAATTAATTAAGTGATTAGAAGTTAATTAATTAATAATTAAGAATTAATTAATTAAATAATTAGGGTTAATTAATTAAGTAATTAAACATTAATTAATTTCTAATTAATAGTAAATTAATTAATGATTAAGAATTAATTAATTAGATAACTGAAGTTAATTAATTTATAATTAATTAAGTAATTAAGATAAATAAATTTATAATTTGTAATTAATTAAGCAATTAACTAAGACTAATTAATTATAAATTAAGGATTAATTAGTAGTAAATTAAGGAATGATTAATTTTAATCAACTTTTAATAATGAATAATTAGAGTTATTAATTAATAATTAAAGGATAATTAATTAATTAATTAGAGATTAATTAATTGATAATGAGGGTAATTAGGAAGTGATTAATTAATTAAATAATTGTGATTAATTAATTAATGATTGGTTAAGCAAGGTAAAGTGATTAATTCTTAAGTAATTAATTTATTTTGAATTAATTAAATTAATATGAATTAAAGATATGCTTGCTTATGGATGATTGTTTTGAATTGAATATCTGAATTTGGTTGATATCCGTTGGATGATAATCTGAGATATTCTATGATGAGATATTGTATATATCCGTGGATAATGCTGTGTAAATTCAATGTTTAAATTGAATGAAATTGTTTAAACTTTAAACAACTTGGCCTTTAAGACACGTTTGGATTTCGATGAGACCGGGATCGGGAATCAGGTTTGATTTTTCGAAAACCACATCGATCCAAGTTAAACGTTACGTCGTGACATCTCAAAGTGAAGATCGAGATGGAATTTTAGAGTGCAAGGTTCATTGTCGTTAACTCTGAGGGTGATTCCAAAATGAGTGTAACGAAATAATGCCTTCGGTTTCGTTCGAACCCGGAACGAACTTGTATGGATTGAATGCTTTCAGCACATCGTCTGGTGGACGATGAGCATTCCAAGAGATGTGTCCTATAAAGGTAATTATAGCTTTAAGTCTCATCAACTGGGAATGGCTAAAACAGGGGAGGTGCAGCAAGGATAAGTGGGTCATGCCCAAGTAGGACGAGATTTACCCCTGTCTAGAAGTCCCTTATTATTTCGGCTGTGTAGGCAGTTGTTGGCTACAACTGCGGGGCTGTCTTGTTTGGAGCTGTCCAGTAAGGGATGGTTCCGGCCTTGTGTTGCAGGAGAGTTAAGGTGGCTCCTCGGTACAGTGATCTAGGCCCCATACTGTGACGGGCAGTACCCCAGTAGCCCTGCCATTGATGGAAACTCATTATCCAATAAACACCCTCGGATTTGATTGTATACCTGTGTATGCTGGAATTTAATAAATGTAACAATTTCGGCTATTTTCTAGTTTATTTGAAAACCCTAGACCCTATTTTAATATCACTGGATTTCCTATCAAATGCTTTGGTTAGCGTAAGGTAAATACTTACCCGTGTTTATTTGTGGGGATTCTTACGTGATACCCTTTGTTTTTAAATGATTTTAAAGTTAAACAACTTTAATCTGTTTACTCACACCAGACCCATGTCTAACCCAGAGTTTATTTTGTTTTCCATAAACTCTTGGGTACTCAAATTTTTTTGAGTAGCCAAGTGATCAGGTTGGGATTGACAAATGTTTTGGAAGATGGAGTTGGAGACCAGACGTACCTATCTATCCTTATCCGCTGTAGTGACATTTTGATGTTGTATTTCGGGTTGTATGGTTTGGCAGACTCTTATAAATGTCTAATGTAATGAAGTCGTATTATTTTGTGTACTCTGATATGTAAAACTATGTAATGGATATGTGTAATATTATATTTTGTTCCGTTTCCACTGTGAGATTCTGATGTTGTTGTTCTTTTCTTTCTATCTTTTCTATTTCTATCTCTTTCCTTATTGATGATACGTCTTTCTTGGGAATTGAAAGACGGGTCGTCACGGTTGGTATCAGAGCATAGGTTGAGAAACACCTAGGTTCTGTAATAGTATCTATCTTGAGAGTGCGTATTTGTAATTTTCTTATATAACTATATTCCTATCTAAATTGGTTGGGTTACCTGTCCAGGTAGCCAGAATGAGTTCAAAAGGCAGAAGGGGAAGGGTTGTAGGAAGTACATCAACCAATAATAGGAGAGAACATACTGATAATAAGGCTGTTAATCCAGTACCGCCTCCAGTCAGTTTTGCTGCTTTATATAAGGACTTCGTCAACCTTGGAGGAAAACCATTTAAAGGATCATAGACTATAATTGAGGTCCAAGCATGGCTACGCTCTTGTGAGAAAACCTTTAAGAGCATGAAATTATCGGATGAGCAGAAGAGGGTAATGGCTTCGTGGCAATTACAAGGAGGTGCTGCAGCCTGGTGGGATGCAGTGACAGCAAATGTCTCTGAGGACGATATGTCTTGGAAAGAATTTAAGGAGTTGTTTGAGGAGAAATTCATGCCTACAGCAGGGAAAACTCGTCTTTATCGGGATTTTCTGAATTTAAAGAAAGGAAGCATGACTATAGCGGAGTACGAGACCAAATTCAATGAGTTATCTTGCTATGGTCTAGGGCTTATAGACACTTCTCTCAAAAAGAACGAGATGTTTCTGCAGGGATTGTGGCCAGAGTTTCATGAAAGGACGACAACGCACTTCAAAGGATCTTTTATGGAGTTAATTGATATGGCGTTAAGATACGAGGATTTAATAAATAAGAGATCAGTGGCATGAGTAGCTGCATCGGGAGGGAATTCTTCTAACCCAAATAAGAGGAAATTCAATCCCAATTGGAAGAGGCAAAACAAGAAGAAGTCTGGAAGCAACAATGGACCCCACAAGTGTTATAATTGTCAACAAGTCGGGCATTTAGAAAATCAGTGTCCTCAAGAAAGAAAGCAGCAACAGCCGCATTATAGTGGACCAGGTTCAGCTTTAGTTCAGAAATCTCTTTGCTTCAACTGCCATCAACCAGGTCATATGATCAAGGATTGCCCACTTCTTCATAAAGTCCAGCAGAATAAAGTATTTGCTTTGGAAGGTGCACCATCAACCTCATCTAAGGGCAAAGGAGTATTGGGAGGTACATTACTTTTAGATGGCAAGTATATTAAAGTTTTGTTTGATTCTGGTGCTTCTTTGAGTTTTATTTCTCTGGAATCTGTAGAGAAGTTCTTTCTTACCCCTAGTACCGTAGACAATCCCATCTGTGTATCTAATCCTATAGGGGGTAACCAAATTAGATAGGATCTGCAAGGATTTGAAAATCTCATATCTATCCCGTAGTTTTTCTTGTGACCCTTATGTGTTGGATTTTAAGGGTTTTGACCTTATATTGGAAATGGATTGGCTTGATAAGTACAAGGCTGTCCTAAATTATGATGAGAGAATAGTTTCGTTGGAAACTGATCTGGGAAGAATTGCTAGAGTAATGTGTGATAAATATGGAATACACTTGAGTAGTCTTTTACATGGAGTTGAGACTTCTCAAGAGGAGATTGATGATATCGGAGTGGTCCGGGATTTCTCAGACGTATTCGAGGAAGTTAAGTGTTTACCTCCACACCAAGAAATAGAGTTTTGCATAGATTTAGTTCCAAGAGCAGTACCCGTAATTCAGCCTAGTAGGAGGATGGCTCCTAGGGAGAGGGAGAAGCTAGTGAAGCAAACTCAAGATCTGTTGGAGAAGGGTTTGATTAGGCGCAGTTTTTCTTGTTGAGGCTCTGCTGCAGTATTTGTCACCAAGTCGGATGGGTCACTAAGGTTCTACGTAGACTATCGAGAGTTGAACAAAGTGACCATTTAAAATAAGTATCCTCTTCCTCGTATTGATGATCTCTTCGATCAGCTGCATGGAGATTTAGTCTTTTCTCAATTGGATTTAGCATCAGGTTTCCATCAGTTAAGGGTAGCTGAGGACAGTATTCACTTAACTACATTTAGGGGACCTAACTATTTCTATGAGTGGTTGGTTATGCCTTTCGAGTTAACCAACGCTCCTGCCTACTTTGTCGACCTGATGAACCGAGTCTTTAGAGATGTATTGAATAAGTTCGTTTTGGTGTTCATCGATGATATCTTGGTCTACTCTAACTCGGAAGAAGAGCACAAGCAGCACTTGAGAATAGTATTGGAAACTCTGAGAAGGCATGTTCTGAAGGCAAAATTCTCTAAGTGTCATTTTTGGAAATCAGAAGTAAAATTTTTGCGGCACATTGTTTCTGGAGAAGACATCTCTGTAGATCCAACGAAGGTTGAGACTATTTTGGAGTGGAAGCAGCCTCGGTCATCGACTGACGTTCACAATTTTCTGAGATTGGCCAGTTACTCCAGGAAGTTTATTAGGGATTATTCCAAGATCTCTTCGCACCTAACTAAGCTGACAAGGAAGGGAGCTAAATTTAAGTGGACACCTGAATGTGAGGAGGCTTTTCAGAATCTAAAGGTAAGGTTGACAAGTGCTCTTGTGTTGGCTATTCCGGATGGAAAGAGTAAGTTTGAGGTTTATACGGATGCCTGTATAGTTGGATTGGGAGCAGTGCTAATGCAAAATGGTAGGGTAATTGCGTATGCGAGTCGGCAATTGAAGCCACATGAAAGAAACTACGCTACGCACGATCTAGAGCTGTTGGCCATTGTTTTTGCTTTAAAGATCTGGAGGCACTATCTTTTAGGAGAGAAGTTCGAGTTATTTACGGATCACAAACCGTTGAAACATCTTTTCTCTCAAAAAGATCTTAATCTAAGACAGCAGCGATGGGTTGAATTTTTGGCATCGTATGATTTGGATATTCTGTATACCCCGAGAAAGGCGAACGTTGTGGCAGACGCTCTTAGCAGGAATGCAGTTCTGTCTCTTTTGGAGGTTGTTCCGTCTCTCCAGGAAAGAAAATAAGCATGCAAATGGAGGATAAAACTTTAAGGAAAATTATTCAAGGAACAAAAGAGGGACAATATTCTGGTTTCGAGATGACGATCAAGGAATTTTGAGAATTAATGGTCGTTTATGTGTACCGAATGTGGATGGGTTGAAACAAGAAGTCTTATCAGAATGCCATCGCTCCAGATTAAATATTCATCCAGGAATCTCAAAGATGTATAAGGATATGAGAAGGATTTTCTGGTGGCCGGGCATGAAGAAAGATGTAGCTGCTTTCGTTAATAGTTGTGCTATCTTCCAGCAAGTTAAAGGAGATCAGCAAAAGTCAGCCGGTTTGTTACAACCTTTGGAAATCCCAATGTGGAAGTGGGAGATGATTTCGATGGATTTCATTGACGGTTTGCCTAGAACCAAGAAGAGAAATGAAGGAATATGGGTAATTTTGGATCGTTAACCAAAAGCGCTCATTTTATGCCAGTTAAGGCAACCCGTACTGCAGCTTCTCTGGCAGAAATTTTCTTGAGAGAGATAGTCAGATTGCATGGTGTTCCAGTTAGTATAGCTAGTGATCGAGATCCTATCTTCACCAGCAAGTTCTGGGAGGCTTTGCAATCGGCTATGGGAACGAGTTTGAGATTGAGTACAGCATATCATCCCTAGACAGATGGGCAGATGGAAAGGCTTAATCGAATTCTAGAAGATATGCTGAGAGCCTATGTATTGGATTTTGGTGGATCGTGGGAGGACCAACTACATCTAGTGGAATTCTCTTATAATAATAGCTACCAAGCAAGTACTAAGATGGCTCCCTATGAAGCTCTTTATGGAAGACCGTGTAGATCCCCAACCTGTTGGATAGAGTCAAAAGACTGTCTTGTGCTTGGACCAGATCTGATCCATGAAGCATCTGCTAAAGTTGAGTTTACCAAGAAAAGGATGAGAGCTGCTCCGGATCGTCAAAATAAATATGCAGATAAAAGACGAAGACAATTGGAATTCGAGATTGGTAATTTTGTCTTTGTCAGAGTTTCCCCTATTAAAGGAGCAGTAAGATTTGGGAAGACATGGAAACTCTCCCCGAGATATATTGGTCCATTCCGAGTGCTCGAGAGGATTGGTGCCGTAGCATACAGGATTGAATTGCCAGTCCGGATGGCTGGAATTCACAATGTTTTTCACGTATCTCATCTACGGAAATACATGCACGATCCATCTCTTATTGTGGAGCTAGCTGTGCAGGAAGACTTAGAGGTTGAGCCGGACTTATCAGTTGTCAGACATCCTGTTCAGATTGTTGATCAAGACGAGAGGCAACTCAGAAACAAGATAGTGAAGCTCGTTAAAGTCCAGTGGAGTGAGGATCCCAGAGATTGTACCCGGGAGACTCTAGATAGTTTTAGGAAGGCTTATCCGGATATGTGTCTGGATAGCTAGTGATGTTTGTATTAGATGAATTGTTGTTTGGATGTTTTATTTGATTGATTGTTAGTATATGGATGATATGTATGCTTGAATTGTTGAAATGAAAATTTTGGATTATCCTTTGTTTAAATTTCGGGGACGAAATTCTCTTAAGGGGGGAGGAATGTGATATTCTGGAATTTCAAACCAAATTTAAATGTAATAATCTCTTTAATAAATTAATTAAAATCGATAAAATTGTTATTTTAAACAATAATAATAATCGTGTTGAAAATATTTTGATTTTAAATAGAATTAATATATACAAATGGAATGGATTTGTTAAAATTATATGTACATATCTAATTTGATTTTTAAATTGAATTTGAAATTTTATTTGAATTTGGATTGTTAAGTTGAAATTCAAAATATAGTTATTTATATCTTAAATCATACTTTGATTTTAAAAGTGTATTTTTATGATTTTATTTAGAATATAAAATTTGATTTATATTTATTTCTTTTAAGAAGAATTGATTTTTATAAATTAAAAATGTATTTAAAAAATTGAAAATTAATTATAAAAACATTTAAAAATCCATTTTGCATGAGAATTACATATGTTAATTCATGAATCACTCTAATGACATGTGTTAAGTAAATAATCATGTTTAGTGACAAGTGTCACATTTATAAATTAATTCTCTTTAATTTTAATAAGACAAAATTATATCTATAAAAGTTGTTTCATCTTCTTCATCTAAATTTTCCCATCTTATTTTCTAAGAGCAAGAAATAAATCACTCCTCCATTTACAAATCTGAAATTCATCAAATTTCCACTCTTTCAACCAAGAATTACAAACAAGAATTCAAAATCTCATTTCAAAGTTTCTAATCTACAAGCAAAATACAAAAATCCTGTACAATCAAGTTCCAGTAAAAATAAAATTCCTGTAAGAAGCAAATCCAAAGCACTCCTCAGTTTCAAATCTTAAGTTCTGATTGAATTCAAGTTGAAAGCAAACAAAACAACTTCATCAGGCATTTCCAAGTTTTAAGTTCTACAGTCCATTTTTTTCCAGATTTCAAATTTTTGGTCCCTGCTTGAAAAAAATTTCAGGTGAGTAAACTTTTAATCAGAAAAGTTTAAGTAATAAAATTTGTGCATGTGAATTTCTGAGATGTTGGATGTCTTGCATGTATATATATATAGGCGAAATCTTTACGTATATTTTGTATTAAACTGTACATGTTTAAAACTGCCTGATACTTCTCTGTTTCCTAAATTACAGAGTAAAAACTAAAACAAAAATTCAAAATTTCCATAACAAATCATTGTTAAGCTTGGGTTTGTTGAGTCACAAGTTTTATGAAGGTTTTGATTTCTGACAAATAACTAAAGGCGATCGACAAAACAAGGTCATTATGGCTATAAAGAGCTACATATGGTACTCTAGATTGTAGATTGATTATTTGATATTATATTAGAGATAAACTTGTTAAAATCTATCCTCAAATAATCATGCATTTTCAAGAAAATTAATATATATACGATTAGAATGTAGTTGCACATTCAGTGTGCAACTTTACAGGGACCGGTCGACCGGTCACAATATATGCGGTCGACCGTTCCTGCATAATTTGCACACTGAACGTGCACACATGCACATAACGTATATATATTTGAATTCCTGTCTACTGGTCACTTTTTAACCTGTTGACCGTTTTTAAACAAAAAGCAATTTTTCCAAAAGACACTTCTCTTCTCCAAAGGTTGCATCTCTTACCTTTCACCAAAGATCATATCTCTTAATGGCAACTGCTCACAAAGAGTTACAACCATTCTTATCTATATAAACTCATCTAATTCGTTAATTAAAAATAACATGATTTTATATGCTTTTTAATCTAATCTCTGATCTTACTTTCTACATACTCCTGCATTCTAAAAGCTCTCGATTATTTATTGAATCATTGAAACTATTTCATATCTTTTGATTCAATAAGTAATATACTTTCCTTAATCTTTTCAAAACATCATTCGCATACTTTGAGGATAAGATTATAGGAAGGGTGTACTACTAGTGACAAATCCGTGTTTTCAAGAGCACAAGTTGTCAACAACAATTGTATTTGTTCTTTTGTTGAAGTCCTCTGTGTTGTAAGAGGCAAGTGTTGAAGTCCTCAGTGTATTAGAGGCGTGAAATCCCGTTCGGTTGCTCGGGTGTTGTAAACCTGTTCCTCCGGGTGAAGCGAGGTTGTTAATAGTGAAAATCCAGATAGAAGTCTGGGACTGGACGTAGGACGGTGCTCCGAACCAGTATAAAAATCTCTGGTGTGATTTTTCTATTTTTTATTTACTATGCTATTATCATCTATTTCCGCATTTATATTGTAGTCCATATTACACGATCCGTGTGTACTATATTAGCACATATAATTGTATACACACCGCACTTTCATTTGGTATCAGAGCACGGTCATCATATAACCGTAACACAGTTATTTGATATATTATAGTAATATGGCAAATAACGTAAGTACTAGCACTCAAAACACCACTTACACGGAGGGTCAATCGACACAAAGACCTCCATTTTTCAATGGTCTTAACTATAGTTATTGGGCAACACGTATGTCATTCTTTATGCAATCAAATAGCTATGATGCTTGGAATGCCACTCAAAGAGAAATAGTGAATCCAACAACTGATTATTCAGAATGGACTGCAGCTGAGAAAACGGCAGCAGCCGTAAATGCAAGAGCAATAAATATGTTATTCTGTGCATTAGACCAAAATGAATATAACCGTGTTAGTATTTGCACTACTGCATATCAAATTTGGCAAACACTAAAAATCACTCATGAAGGTACCAACAAGGTTAAACAAACCAAAATAGCCATGCTGAAAAGTCAATTTCAAAATTTCAAAATGAAACCAAATGAGACAATAAATGACATGTATTCATGGTTTCAAACTATTCACCATGCACTTATTGGCTTAGGACAAAAGTATTCTGATTTCGATGTTGTTTCAACAGTCCTACATTCTCTGACTAGTGAATGGGAAGGAAAAGTATTAGCAATTGAAGAAGCTAATGACCTTTCCGTCATGTAGCCAGATGAATTGATAGGAAATTTAATGTCCTATGAAGCAAATTTGCAGGCTAGAAAAGAACAGAAAGAAGAAAAGAAAAATGTAGCATTTCATGTTGAGAAAGATGAAAATGAATCAGATTCTGAAGACGAAGATTTGGCATTCATTGCGAAAGGATTCAAAAAATTCCTAAAATATCGAAAAGCCAGTCGTTACAATAAAAGGAAACCTGGATCAAACAAACCATCTTCATCCGCTATAGAATGTTTCAACTGCCACAAAAAGGGACACATGCAGAAGGATTGTCCAGAACAAAAGAAGAAGTCAGAAAATGACAAACTCAAATATAAGAAGGACAAATCTAAGAAACGAGCTTTCTCAGTAACATGGAATGATTCAGAGTCATCTTCATCAGAAAGTGAAAGTGATTCAGAGAATGAACAAGCTAATGTTTGTTTTATGGCAACAGAAGATGAGGTACAAATTCCTACATTTGATGAATTACTTGATATTAATGCTGAATTGATAGTCAAATATAAAGACATAAAACGTCAATTAAAAGTAGTCAAAGCAGATTTAAGTAGAGCAGAGTTTGAACGAGATATGTTAAAAGATGAGAAGAAAATATTAGAAGAGGAACTTGAAAATATTCAAGAATCATCATCTAATGTTGACTCTCAAATATCTCTTTTGAGTCAAGAAATAGAAGCTCAAAAAGAGAAAAATAATGCTCTCACTACTGAAAATCATGAGCTTAAAGCAAAAGTCAAAATTCTAGACCTAGAAAAAGCTAGCTTACAAACAAAGTTTGATGACATTACTCAAAATGTTTCTAACTTTAACAAAGGTCGAGAAAATTTGACAAAAATCATTGAAAGTTCACAATCTATTTCAGACAAACAAGGATTGGGATATAACAAACAAGAAACCAAGAAACATCTTGGAAATAAAAGGAAGAAGAAAGTACAAAAAACTGAAGCTAAGAAAAATCTTAGTTTATTATATTCCAAACCAAAACCAGTTGTGAAATTTCAAAAGAAAAATGTCAAGACTATCAAAATATGGGTTCCTAAAACAAATAACAATTTAATTAGGAACAAATGCATTCAGCAATTCATGAATACTGTGCATTTTAATAAAAATTATATATATAAAGGGGATACCGGACCCATATGGGTTTGGAATCCTAAGACCTAACTCTTAGGACCCTATAAAAAGTGGGTACCATGGACTTAATTCTATTTTTTGCAGGTCCCACTTAAGAAAAGAGGAAAGTGGATATTGGACAGTGGTTGCTCAAAGCACATGACGGGAGACAAGAGTTTATTAACAAATATTACATATTCAGATGGTGGCTCCGTCACTTTTGGAGACAATTCAAAAGGCTATATCATCGGCAAAGGCGATGTGAGCAATTGCGGTACATCTAACTTACCTCTTATTACTAATGTCATGCTAGTTAAAAATTTAAAACACAATTTGCTTAGTATTAGTCAGTTATGTGACAAGGGTTTTATAATTTCATTTTCAAATAATAAGTGTAGTATTTTAGATAAAGACCATAATTTGGTTTTCGAAGGCTATAGAGACAGAAATATATATATTCTGAATATGAATATTAATCATAATTCAGATATGTGTCTTGTGGCTAATGACAATGATCCATGGCTATGGCACAAACGCTTCTGTCATATAAACTTCAGAACTATTGACAAGCTAGCCAAAAACAATCTAGTTAGAGGACTACCCAAAATGAGTTTTAAAGTTAACAACATGTGTGATGCATGTCAATTAGGAAAATTGACCAAATCATCTTTTAAATCCAAGAAAGTCATATCAACATTACAACCACTTGAGTTATTACACATGGATTTATTTGGACCTACTAGGGTTCAATCAATAAATCACAGTCAATATGTGCTTGTAATTGTTGATGATTTCTCTCGTTATACATGGACAATTTTCTTAAAAAATAAAAGTGACACTTTCGATTATTTCAAATCTTTCGTCAAAAGAATTCAAAAATCAAAAGGAATTAAAGTTAAAAATATAAGAAGTGATCATGGCGGAGAGTTTGAAAATAATGAATTTGAACATTTTTGTACAAAGAAAGGTATATATCATAATTTTTCGTTTCCCAGAACTCCACAACAGAACGGAGTTGTAGAACGGAAGAACCGAACTTTACAAGAATGTGCAAGAACATTATTGAATGGAACCACCTTACCAAAACATTTTTGGGCAGAAGCTGTGGCAACTGCCTGTTATGTTTTAAATCGTGTATCCATAAGACCTCTTACCAAGAATACTCCTTATGAATTATTTAACAAAAGGAAGCTTAAAATCTCATACTTCAAAGTTTTTGGTTCCAAGTGCTTTATTTTAAATACGAAAGACCAGCTTGGCAAATTCGATCCAAAAGCCGATGAAGGAATATTTGTCGGTTATTCGGAACGAAGTAAGGCCTATCGGATATTTAATAAACGAACCAAAACTATTGAAGAATCACTTCATGTCTCTTTTGATGAAATCTATCAGCACCCTCACACTATATCAGATGATGACGAATCAATAGTCATTGACAATCAAATCATCACAAATATTGATTCTGACTCGGAAATAATTATTGAGAATATTCCTCAAATATGTGAGTTACAATCACCACCAAGAATATTAAGAGACCATCCGGCTCAAAATATAATCGGTGAAATAACATCACATGTCAGAACAAGGAGTCAACTCAATCAAATGGGTCATGTCGCTTTTCTCTCAAATATCGAACCTAAGAATCCAAAAGAAGCTGCTACAGATGATTACTGGATCATTGCCATGCAGGAAGAACTAAATCAGTTTGAGCGCAATGACGTTTGGGAACTTGTTCCAAGACCAACTGATCAGTCAGTAATTGGTACTAAATGGGTCTATAAAATAAGGCCGACGAACAAGGAAATATCACCAAAAATAAAGCAAGATTAGTAGCACAAGGATATAATCAGGAAGAAGGTATCGATTATGAAGAAACTTTTGCACCAGTTGCTCGACTAGAAGCTATTAGAATCCTATTATCTTTTGCCTGTCACCATAATTTCAAACTTTATCAGATGGATGTCAAAAGTGCTTTTCTCAATGGATTTATCAAAGAGAATGTCTATGTCGAACAACCTCCTTTGTTCGTACATGAAAAATATCCTGACCATGTGTTCAAACTTAAGAAAGCTTTGTATGGTTTAAAACAAGCACCTCGTGCTTGGTATGAACGACTACGTAGCCATCTTATTAACTCAGGATTTCAAATAGGCAAAGTCGATCAAACTTTGTTTATTAAACATTCTCGAAAAAATATTCTAGTTATTCAGATATATGTAGACGATATCATCTTTGGTTCAACAAACGATAAACTTTGCAAAGAATTTGCAAGTATTATGACCAAAGAATTCGAAATGTCTCATATGGGAGAACTATCTTATTTTCTTGGACTTCAAATAAAGCAACTTTCAAACGGTATTTTTATCAATCAAGAAAAATACTGTGAAAACCTTATCAAACGCTTCGGATTAGAAAACACATCTGGTAAACCAACTCCTATGAGTACAACTACACATCTTGAAAAAGATGAAAGTGGTAAGAATGTTGACCAGAAATTATATCGAAGCATGATTGGTTCTCTTCTTTATCTTACAGCTAGTCGTCCGGATATAATAATGAGTGTTTGTTTATGTGCTCGTTTTCAAGCCGATCCAAAGGAATCACATCTACGAGCAGTGAAACGTATAATTCGTTATCTTAATAATACCAAAGATTTCGGTCTTTTTTATCCAAAAGAATGCCCATTTGAATTAATATCATATAGTGATGCTGATTTCGGTGGCTCACGAACGGATAGAAAAAGTACAAGTGGTACGTGTCATTTTATTGGAAAATCACTTGTCTCCTGGTTCAGTAAGAAACAGAATTGTGTTTCACTATCAACATGTGAAGCTGAATATATATCAGCAGCTCTCGCTTGTATTCAAGTACTATATATGCAACAAACACTTCAAGATTTTGATATTCATTTATCAAATTCTATTATATACTGTGATAACACCAGTGCTATAGATCTCTCTAAAAATCCAGTAAATCACTCTAGAACCAAACACATTGATATCCGTCATCATTTCCTTCGAGATAATATTGACAAAGGAAATATATGTCTTGAATATGTCCATACTGACAATCAATTAGCGGACATTTTTACTAAGCCTCTGCTCGAATCTAATTTTATTAGATTACGAAGAGAGCTTGGTTTAATTTCAAGAAAGAATCTTGACTAAGTAATTTCTAAAGAACGTCTTCTTTTTAGTTATTCTTTAACCATAACTTTTGCATAAGCTATTTTTTTTTTACATTAAATATAAGCCACTGCTTGATTTAATGGTTAATTCTCTTTACTCATTTTTTCATTCTTTTCTTTTAGTGATCGTCCTTTCCTTTCTTATTTTATAATTTCAGTTTTAAAAGGAGAGCTATTTTTAGAGTTAAAATAAAATTTCTGCTTATGTTTTCTTGGTTAAAATTTTCCATTAACTCACATCCATAGGTTTATACATAAGAAACTTGTATATAAGGTTGCAAAAATTTCATATTTTGTTCATCTTTTTTTTCTAACCATAATATTCTATACAACATTCCCTATGGCTCACATTTGTGATAAATGTGCTCAAGAATCATACATTTCTATTACGAATTCTGAGTCGGAGGAATATTATTCTCCTACAACACCAAAACAAAAACCAAGTTGTCATCATCAATGCTCTTGTATGTCTGATAAAACTCCAAATTCAAAACGAGTAAAGAGGACACTGTTCTATTCTCCTCGTACCAAAGCACAAATCGATGAGATATACCACTACCAGAAACATCAGATAGACCTTCAGAGACAGCTCCATTATGGGCAAAGTCAACTTTATCACGAGCAACAACGGACATCGGCACGATTATCCGTTTTAGAAAAGTTGGCAACATTTTTCTGCGGTTCCAACAAGCATGACGTGCATGAACCAATGCCGTCTAGGCCATCAACATCTAAAAGTCCTAACTCGTGGGATCGGAACTATGAGAAGAATGAAGGAGCTCAGAAACAATGGAGTCCGTGGTCAAAACGTATTGAAGGAAACAACGATAATTCTAATGACGAACCTTCTCATTAGATTTATATATAGTTATTATATCTTTATCTATCACTTGTGTAATAACGGTTATATTTTGTATTAAGAATGAAATATAATATATATAGGTTGATATATTATAAAAACTTGCAAAATAACATGTTATTACTCAGCAGGCCAGAATCGGTCGACCGCCCCATATATAGCCGGTCGACCGTTTGCTCCCTGGTTGAAAACGGTCGACCGGCCATATTTCATAGGTCGACCGGTTGACGTATTTTCAGTTTTTATATATACCTATGCGTCATTTTTTCCTTCTACCCTCTTTCTCTTTTGACTCAAGCTGTTCTTTTTCCCAAAATCACAAACCCTAGTTTCCTATTTTCAATTCCCAAATCTCAAATCTTCCAACAATGGCTCCTCCTCAAAAGAAATCTAAGAAAGGAACAACCTCTGAAACTTCATCTCTGAGCATATCCGCCAAAAAGTGGCTTCAAAATCCAATTGCTGTAACAAGATGGAATCAGATGACAAATTACAAGTTTCATCCAGGCTCTTTCATCAAATTTGATGATTTCACGGCTTATGGAGTTCGGAGGTTAGCCAATAATTCCAACATTACTCCATTGATAGATTTTTCAGAAAATAATGTGGAGATAAATCATTTGATGATCAAATTGTTTTACGCTAACATGAATCTCGATGAATATCAACCTGATAATCCAAACGGAGTCATCTGGTCTGTGGTCTGTGGCAAGCAAAAATTTCTTACTCATGCTAGAATTGCCTCTATACTTGGTATACCAAATCGAGGCGATGAGTTTTCATCTACCTTCTACGAAGTCTTCACTCGAAATAGTACCAGTCATCAGTTCATAGAAGACAATAGTGATGGCACAAAGTCTATTGGACTTCGACCGACAGCCAAACTACTTCATCGTGTTTTGATGCATTCTCTTTTTCCTAGACTTGGAAATTATGATGCAGTATATAAAGAAAACTTCAAAGCACTCTATGCTATTTATGGTGAAATCCAAATCAATTGAGTAAAATAACTCTACACGGCCTCATTTCTTCTACAATGAATATATCATGCGACTTTTGTTAGCTTGTGGGGTAAATCCTCCTGATTCTGCAACCTCAAAACCAAAATGCATTGATTCCATAACCATCAAACGAATGAAGCTTCCTCCACCTTATCTTGAGATTATGCCTTTTGAAGAATGACAACAAAGAGGACCAAGGAAACAAAGAGCAACTTCCTCTCGTCCTCGTTCGGATGAAGTAAAACTATTAAAATCAAAATCATCCACAAAAGAATCACTTGAAACCATTGCGCGTAACCAATTTTTGCTTGAATCACGTCTCAAGCGAATGGACTCTAAAATTGATAAGCGCTTCAATAAGGTCAAGTCATTCTTTGGTATGCTATGGGATGCTATATCATGTTCCACATCCACCTCTGTTCAAGCACAAGACCCAGGAAAACGTCCTGCTGCTCCTGTTTTCACCTGGACATCATCTGACGAGTCTACTGGTATGAGTGGTCATGGACATGGAGAATCATCTAGAGGGAACAATGATGAGGAAGAAGAAGAAGAAGATGATGATGATGACGACGATGATGATGATGAAGAGGAGATACGATCTGCTTCATCTTAGATTCTATTATGGTTTACCACTTTAAAAACATTCATCGACACTTGTACTAAATAGTGTCGTTATTCTTATTTTTTGTTTGACATTATGGTCTGTATTATACTCTGTTATGTTTTGGATGTGTTAATATTTTGCTATGCATATCATATTAATTCTACTATTCTAGTATCTGTTACTCCTTTTTGTCGATGACAAAGGGGGAGAAAGGGCTAACAAGTGTTTGCAGGAATGTACATGCATAAGAATTCAAAGAGAGAGATCACATATTCAGGAGGAGATTCAGATTTGCAGATATATATTGTCATCAATCAAAAAGGGGGAGAATGTTGAGTCACAAGTTTTATGAAGGTTTTGATTTCTGACAAATAACTAAAGGCGATCGACAAAACAAGGTCATTATGGCTATAAAGAGCTACATATGGTACTCTAGATTGTAGATTGATTATTTGATATTATATTAGTGATAAACTTGTTAAAATCTATCCTCAAATAATCATGCATTTTCAAGAAAATTAATATATATACGATTAGAATGTAGTTGCACATTCAGTGTGCAACTTTACAGGGACCGGTCGACCGGTCACAATATATGCGGTCGACCGTTCCTGCATAATTTGCACACTGAACGTGCACACATGCACATAACGTATATATATTTGAATTCCTGTCTACTGGTCACTTTTTAACCTGTCGACCGTTTTTAAACAGAAAGCAATTTTTCCAAAAGACACTTCTCTTCTCCAAAGGTTGCATCTCTTACCTTTCACCAAAGATCATATCTCTTAATGGCAACTGCTCACAAAGAGTTACAACCATTCTTATCTATATAAACTCATCTAATTCGTTAATTAAAAATAACATGATTTTATATGCTTTTTAATCTAATCTCTGATCTTACTTTCTACATACTCCTGCATTCTAAAAGCTCTCGATTATTTATTAAATCATTGAAACTATTTCATATCTTTTGATTCAATAAGTAATATACTTTCCTTAATCTTTTCAAAACATCATTCGCATACTTTGAGGATAAGATTATAGGAAGGGTGTACTACTAGTGACAAATCCGTGTTTTCAAGAGCACAAGTTGTCAACAACAATTGTATTTGTTCTTTTGTTGAAGTCCTCTGTGTTGTAAGAGGCAAGTGTTGAAGTCCTCAGTGTATTAGAGGCGTGAAATCCCGTTCGGTTGCTCGGGTGTTGTAAACCTGCTCCTCCGGGTGAAGCGAGGTTGTTAATAGTGAAAATCCAGATAGAAGTCTGGGACTGGACGTAGGACGGTGCTCCGAACCAGTATAAAAATCTCTGGTGTGATTTTTCTATTTTTTATTTACTATGCTATTATCATCTATTTCCGCATTTATATTGTAGTCCATATTACACGATCCGTGTGTACTATATTAGCACATATAATTGTATACACACCGCACTTTCAGGGTTTTCAGACACAGTATGTTTATTTAAACATAAATTAAAGTTTAAAATTTTATTCAAATAAAATTGGTTTGAATATCTTCTAAAACAAGATGATTCGGTAAATTTTTTAATAACATGATAAAATCAAGTATTGTAATTTGTTGATTAAATTTTATATCTTGAATCAACTCTGTAAAACACGAATTTTAAAGTAAAAATCATGATTTTTAAATTGGGTTTGAGACAGTATTTCGATGATGACCCGAAGTTTGTTTCTGGGCAAATTCTGGTGGACGGAGGGACTAGGGTGGTCAGGGGTGCGTCTGGAGGTGGAGTAATGATGGGTGGTCACGGAAAAAATGATCGGAGGTGATCTCGAACGTTAAGGTGGCCGGATGACGTGAAATTATGGTTTAAGCCCTGTGTTTGGTCGCGTTCGAAAATGGGGTGACTGGAAATTCAGGAATGGATCGAGTTGCGTAAGATTTAGGGGATAGTTGCGTGGGAGGCATGCGGTGATGTGGCCGAAATTTTTGCGACGAACGGTGGTCGAGGTCGTTGTGTTTGGTGGATTTTCTGGTGAAGTGCTGTTCCAGGTGATATGCGAGCTACCTCGTTTTTGCTTTAGGTCGCATGATGGCTGGTCAGGAGTCGGAGCCGTGCTAGTGGTCGATGGGGAGTTGGCGCGCGGTGTCACTGGTGGTGGTGGAGGCATTAGTGCGTCGGCACGTGCACGGTGTCGGTAGTGTGTCAGAGAGGAATGGGTTGGGGGTAACTCGAAGTGATGATCGAGTAGGGGAGGTTCTAGCTCGCGTTCTGGCTCGGGGTAATGCCGTAGTTTGCTCGTGCCTGGGTTCGAGAGTGTTTGCTTCTTTCCAGATTTCATAATTTAAGTTTTACTTAAGCTAAAATAAAAAGAAAGGAAGAAGAGGATTGAACTCGAGTTGTTTCGAGTTTGGGTCGGTCGAACCCGAGGCAAGTGATGTGTAAAAAGGATTTTTCAAAACTTGTTTTAAATTTTAAAGTTTAAAATTTATTTAAACTACTTTATGATAATGTTAAACTATTTAATTTAAAGTACTTTTTACTTTGATAACTAAATTTTGAGATGATTTTATATTCTTTTAAATTTAAGTTTTAAAAAGTAATTAAGTTTAAACAAAATGGAAATGTTTTAAATATGTAATAATTTTAAGTAATTAATGAAATTGATTTGTTTGAAAGTTAATTAAGTTTTTTATGGATTAAAGATTACATTAATTAATATAGTAATCAAAGTTAAATTAATTAATAATTTTAGATTAATTAATTTATAAAGGTCTAATTAATTAGTTATGTATTAATTAATTGATAATTAAGAATTAAATTATAACTAATACATAATTAATTAAAAAATGGAATTAATTTATAAATTATTAATAATTAATTAATCAAGTGATTAGAAGTTAATTAATTAATAATTAAGAATTAATTAATTAGGGTTAATTAATTAAGTAATTAAACATTAATTAATTTCTAATTAATAGTATATTAATTAATGATTAATAAATAATTAATTAGATAATTAAGGTTAATTAGTTTATAATTAATTAAGTAATTAAGATAAATTAATCTATAATTTGTAATTAATTAAGCAATTAATTAAGATTAATTAATTATAAATTAAGGATTAATTAGTAGTAAATTAAGGAATGATTAATTTTTAATCAAGTTTTAATAATGAATAATTAGAGTTATTAATTAATAATTAAAGGATAATTAATTAATTTATTAAAGATTAATTAATTGATAATGAGGGTAATTAAGAAGTGATTAATTAATTAAATAATTGTATTAATTAATTAATGATTGGTCAAGCAAGGTAAAGCGATTAATTCTTAAGTAATTAATTTAATTTGAATTAATTAAATTAATATGAATTAAAGATATGCTTGCTTATAGATGATTGTTTTGAATTGAATATCTGAATTTGGTTGATATCTGTTGGATGATAATCTAACATATTCTATGATGAGATATTGTATATATCTGTGCTAGATGATTGTTATTATCTGTGGGTAATGCTGTGTAAATTCAATGTTTAAATTGAATGAAATTATTTAAACTTTAAACAACTTGGCCTTTAAGACACGTTTGGATTTCGATGAGACCGGGATCGGGAATCAGGTTTGATTTTTCGAAAACCACATCGATCCAAGTTAAACGTTACGTCGTGACATCTCAAAGTGAAGATCGAGATGGAATTTTAGAGTGCAAGGTTCATTGTTGTTAACTTTGAGGGTGATTCCAAAATGAGTGTAACGAAATAATGCCTTCGGTTTCGTTCGAACCCGGAACGAACTTGTATGGATTGAATGCTTTCAGCACATCGTCTGGTGGACGATGAGCATTCCAAGAGATGTGTCCTATAAAGGTAATTATAGCTTTAAGCCTCATCAACCGGGAATGGCTAAAACAGGGGAGGTGCAGCAAGGATAAGTGGGTCATGCCCAAGTAGGACGAGATTTACCCCTGTCTAGAAGTCCCTTATTATTTCGGCTGTGTGGGCAGTTGTTGGCCACAACTGCGGGGTTGTCTTGTTCGGAGCTGTCCAGTAAGGGATGGTTCCAGCCTTGTGTTGCAGGGGAGTTAGGATGGCTCCTCGGTACGGTGATCTAGGCCCCGTACTGTGACGGGCGGTACCCTAGTAGCCCTGCCATTGATGGAAACTCATTATCCAATAAGCGCCCTCGGATTTGATTATATACCTATGTATGCTGGAATTTAATAAATGTAACAATTTCGGCTATTTTCTAGTTTATTTGAAAACCCTAGATCCTATTATAATATCACTGGATTTCCTATCAAATACCTTGGTTAGCGTAAGGTAAAAACTTACCCGTGTTTATTTGTGGGGAGTCTTACGTGATACCCTTTGTTTTCAAATGATTTTAAAGTTAAACAACTTTAACCTGTTTACTCACACCAGATCCATGTCTGACTCGGAGTTTATTTTGTTTTCCATAAACTCTTGGGTACTCAAATTTTTATGATTAGCCAAGTGATCAGGTTAGGATTGACAAATGTTTTGGAAGCTGGAGTTGGAGACCAGACGTACCTATCTATCCTTATCTATTGTAGTGACATTTTGATGTTGTATTTTGGGTTGTATGGTTTGGCAGACTCTTATAAATGTCTAATGTAATGAAGTCATATTATTTTGTGTACTCTGATATGTAAAACTATGTAATGGATATGTGTAATATTATATTTTGTTCCATTTCTGCTGTGAGATTCTGATGTTGTTGTTCTTTTCTTTCTAACTTTTCTATTTCTATCTCTTTCTTTCCTTATTGATGATACATCTTTCTTGGGAATCGAAAGACGGGTCGTCATAGTGAACCTAGGCTTTAGTCGGCAAACCAAGATCATTTGCAGAGTCAAACGCTTGGTGTAACCCTTGACAGTCGATTTGTGGACTACCGAACCGGTGAAGCATTTATTGCGGACATGGTCAAATGCTTGATGGAAGAAAGTAAAGGTAGGAAAGACAACGATTGAGATTCTGCATTAAGCCGAGCTCCATTTACTGAAAATATTCTAGTGGGAGAGTTCCCTGAAAAGTTCATTATGTCCACTACGCCATCTTATAACGGGACAATAGACCCTAAATAGCACTTGTAGAAGTACAGTTGGCATATAGACGAAGCTAGTGCAATGGATGTTGTCCGCTACAGATGTTTCCTTATCTACTTGGAAGGTGTTGCTTCTATGTGGTTTACCAAACTCCCGTCAAAATCCATTTCTACCCTTGATGAGTTAGCAAGGAAATTCTTGGAACCGTTTATGTCCGTTTAACAACATGGTTACTAAAGTGAGAAATCCTAACAAAGATATCTTATTCATTGCATTGGTTCGAGCTATCCATGCAGACACAGACTTTGGAAGATGGATTAAGATGAAATAGCCAACCATCATGAAGGAGTTTAACCAAAAGGCGAATCAGTATCTGAGATTGGAAAAGGAAGAAAAATTGGAAGGCAAGACCGCAATATGCAACTAAAGAAGGTGGTTTAGAGCAATAAAAAGGTTAATTGGGATGGAAACAATTTTAGATCCATGACGAGAAATGTAGGGAAAGATGGAAATTAGAAAAGGAAGAACCAGAAAATTAGCAGGCATGATGGGAATGGAAAGCGAATCAGGAACCCGAGACTCAAGGAGTACACGTCATTGAATAACAGCTTGGAGAACATCTATCTTGCAACTCAGGGAACTGAGCAATACAACAGGCCTCCAAGGAAGGAAGAATCTAAACGATAAAAGCAATCAGGGAAGTTCTACTGCTTCCATAGAATGTATTGGCACAACATGAATGAGTGCTAACACCTGAAAAACTTGATTGAGAAATTGATAAGGAACAACAGGCTCCAGCAGTATGTGAAGAAATCACAAAACTCTGACCAACCTGCCGAACCCCAAGTTTTGAATACTCAAGGAAACCAACCTGAACCTAGTGGAAAAGGGCCCAGACGGACGGAACAGAGACTCATTATCGGTACCATTTTTAGAGGACCTCACCCAGCATAAAAGAGCTGAGGCGAGATGGAGCGATACGCTAGTTCACTTAAGCATGCTCCTAAGGAAACTTATTACGCAATCATGGATGGAACTTCAGGCAAACATCAGTAGACAGTCACTAATGATATTATTTTCTAGAATTGGGATACTAAAGGCATAAAGGCACTAGCTCTTGACCCGATTGTGGTGACCATTGGAATCGGACCAGCAATTGTGCATCGAGTATTGGTTGATAGTAGAAGCTCGGCCAACATCTAGTTTCGACATACGTTCGATCAAATGGAGATAAGCATCAAAGATGTGACTGCATGTCGAACTAAGATCCAGGGCTTTACAGGAGAACCGAGATAGCCAATCAGGATGATTGTCTGACACGTAGAGATTAAAGAAGGAGAACGAATGGTGGTCCATGTAAAAACCTTCATAATAGTTGATGAAATGTCAGTTACAGTGCATTCTTGGGCCCGACTTGCCCTTGTTGATTCAAAATAGCTTTGGCCCCAAATTCGTGCCTTACCATGAAGTTCCTAACTGAGAATTGGATTGGAGTAGTGAGGGGAGACCAAAGCACTACAAGAGAATGCTATGTCGTTGAACTACATGAATTTAAGTGTTGTGAAATGGTAAGAACGTGGGGATGTCTCACCACATTCGTGAACCATAAGCATAGTAATTACAGAACCCCTCAGGATCAGGGACCATAGCCACTTTGACAAAGCTTTGGACCCTAAAAGAAGAGTTCAAGGGAGGAGCGGGCAGTGCTAATGGAGTTTACGGCCTGCCCTTATGGATATGGGATGACCCAACTTGAGTCTTAAAAATAGGATCATAGGTTGGAATTAAAATGCAACATGAATTGATTAAATTTCTTCACGCCAATCTAGACGTGGTCGCTTGGACGCATTCTGATATGTATGGGATATCGTTGAAAATAACATGTCACGCACTCAATATTGATCTCAAGTTCATTTCAGTAAGGCAAAGGAGACGTAGTCTGGGATGAAGTAGATAAGTTGTTAGCTAATGGCTTTATCTGCTAGGCAACCTATACTGAGTGGGTATCAAACCCTGTGCTAGTCCAGATGTCTAATGGGAAGTGGCGAACTTGTGTCAACTACTCGGACCTGAACAAAGTTTGCTCGAAAGATAGCTTATCGTTACCTAGGTTCAATGAAACACCCTATGCCCCTTAGTATCTCCAAAAAGGGCACACCAAAGGTTGTGATGCATTATAGGTATAGCTAGAGCATCACAGAGGCTAAGATTCACAAGACAAATAAGTAAAAGCAGCGGAAAATATTTAAATAATAACTTATCATTCAGAATTAAACTTCAAAATAAGTAATAAAACATAACATGTCTCAAAAATCTCTTATGTCTCACGAAAATACATCTCAATCTCACAAAATCAGAGTACAATGATAACAATAATAATAATTCCGCTCACAAGTGTCATAAGCCAAATGAAAAATATGAAAAGCAGAATAATATATCTGAAATGAGAAAACTTCAGAAATGAATCTCAAAGCAACCTGAATCAACTATCTTCAACTCTGATGGCTTATGGAGGGGAAAAGAAAGATATAGGAGTAGGTCAGACAATAAGTTTGGTGAGTGAAAGTAATTACTAGCATTTCTAAGCAAGATAAAGATAATAGGCCGAGTAATAATTCTAGCATGAAAGGAAAATACAAAAAAGATAAAACTCACATAAAATACTGTTTCTGAATCTATTTGACTGTTTGCTTTGATTATTTGCACTTGTCTCAAACTGCTGTGATTAGGCTGAAACCCTAATACTATCTCGACTGCTAAGCTTGATTAGGCTAAAATATTAATCCTACCCATTGATCGACCTAAGGTTGCAGGCGTTATAGGTATAACTAGAGCAACACAGAGACTAAGATGCACAAAACAAATAAGTAAAAGCAGTGGAAAATTTTCAATAATAACTTATCATTTAGAATCAAACTTCAAAATAAGTTATAAAAACATAACATATCTCAAAAATCTTTTATGTCTCATGAAAATACATCTCAGTCTCACAAAATCAGAGTACAATAATAATAATCCCTTTCCCAAGTGCCATAAGCCAAATGTAAAAGATGATAAGTAGAAGAATACATCTAAAATGAGAAAACTCCAGAAATGATTCTCCAAGCAACCTGAATCAACTATCCTTAACACTGTTGGCCTATAGGGGGGGGAAAAGAAAGATAGAGGAGTGGGTCAGACAATAAGTTTGGTGAGTGAAAGTAATTACTAGCATTTCTAAGCAAGATAAAGATAATAGACTACGCAATTGTTCTAGCATGAAAGTAAATTACAGAAAAGATAAAACTCGCATAAAATAATGTTTCTGAGTCTATTTGGCTGTTTTCTTTGACTGTTTGCACTTTTTTTAAACCGTTGTGATTAGGCAGAAACCCTAATCCTATCTGGACTGCTAATCTTGATTAGGCTGCAATCCTAATCCTACCCATTGATCGACCTTTTCTATCTCTGGTATGCCACTGTGAGCCAATCCTGTTGGTCCCACTGCAAAAGACGTCTCTTAGCGCTTAGGACCCAATAGCGAATTATTTACCCTAATCGATGCCGCACGCTCAGTCATCGTCGGTACACACTAACTGTCGCCCCCTATTTAACTATTTATTTACCCTAATCAACATAAGCGTGCCCAGCCTCACCTACGTGTGAGACCATCAGTTCTCGACTTTAAAGGGAATACTACTGATACTGGTCCTAACAAACAAATCTTCAAACTTTGCGCCCCTTGCCTAAATCCCTAAATTTGAGCCTCTATCTACTGGCCACTTATTTACGCTAATCAGCATAAGCGTCCCCAGCCTCATCTACATGTAAGACCATCAGTCCTAGACCTGAAAGGGAATGCTGTCGGTACGGGTCACTACTGCTATATTTTCTTATTAACTTAATCCAAGATCTAAGTTTTAAAATAAGCATCTTCTGTTATTTCTTCCTTTCTAATCATAACCTACGTGTTATAATTTTTCTTGCAACTATTACTCTTATATTTTCTCTTTTTAGTTATAACTACTTGTTAAGATTATGCTTGCAAATATCTCAAATTTTCTTATTTCAATCCATCTCTATTTTATTTCAATTGTTCTCATTTTTCATCTGATTTCTGTAAATTTAGTGTTTTTCTATTTTAATCCATACTTGTGATTCTTCTCTTTTTAATATTTTATTCGCATCAAAAAAGAACTAAATCTTTATAAAATGAAACTAACATTTACATGTTAAACTCCAACTTAAAATAGCTGCAAATAGCTGAATAAAAATAGACTGAAAAGAACTTATGAATTTTACTTACAAATTGACTATAAATAAACTTACATAAAAGCTGTCTCAAAATTGTAGAAAAACTACAACTATTGAGAATCCTATTATTTAAATTGCTTACAAATCTAAAATAATTACAAAACACTCACTGTAATCCTTAGCTCTAATACTTGGCCTTCTTGGATCCACTTCTAGGGCATAAAATATTTTTGTTGAAAAGATTTCCTTCCCAGAAATTTTTTCTATTTAGGGTTCAGCCTCAGGCAATGAACTCAATTGGGAAAAAATTCGAATGAGAAAATAGCTAGGCCCAGGGTTCTATTTATAGCATGACTTAGGGATCTTAGGCCGTTGGATTTGGAGATTTAATCTAGTGCAACCACGTCATAGGCTCACTAGAAACCGTCGGATGCAGCTCCGAAAGCACAAGATTGCACAAAAATCGAATTTTACTCTCTTGGGCTCGTACTTGGACGTAATATCGTCTAGGAAGTTTCAAGTCAACCTAAGCTCATTGGGGGTCGACCTATGGGTCTTTTTATTTTATTTTTTTCGTTTTTGTTTATATAATTCTGATATCTTGTTTCTCTCGTAAGTTCTCCATACTTACTCGAATTTCAACAAGTTATATATGAAAATTGATCAGAAAATTGCCACGGACCCAATGATGCAAGCTAAATTTTAACAATTTCAAGAATGCCTATTTTCACTGTTTAATAATTATTTTGGTTATTTAATTGTCTAAAATGCGGCGTGTTACAATCGATCCGCTTATCGATGGAAGTGCAGGGGATGAACTACTCTCTTTTATGGATGCCTACTCAGGATACAACAAAATCATGATGCACAAACTTGATCAGGAGAACACTAGTTTCATTACTGACTTGGGGTTGTACTGTTATCGAGTAATGTTGTTCGGCCTGAAGAATGCTGGAGCTACATATCAAAGACTGGTAAATGCGATGTTCAAAAGCTAGATCGGATGGACAATGGAAGTATACGCGGATAATATGGTCGTAAATTCATGAGTATTTGGAAATCATTTGGATGATCTCTCAGAGATGTTTGAAATCCTTTGAAAATATAGGATAAAATTGAATCTGTCAAAGTGTTCTTTCGACACATCTTTCGAAAAATTCCTTGGATTTATAGTAAATGCTAGGGGCAACGAAGCTAATCCAGAGCAGATAGCTACCTATAGAATGTCACACCCCCCTCAACAAAGAAGGAATTGCTAGTTTGAATGGAAAGATCGTAGCATTAAGTCGATTCATTTCTAAAGCGAAAAATAAGTGTATACCTTTCTCCGACGCACTGAAGAAAGATAATAAGAAATTCGAGTGGAATCAGGATTGTCAATTAGCTTACGAAGAACTACTATGACACATGGAGACTCCATCGTCTTATCCAAGTCAATGGAAGAAGAAAACTTGTTCATCTGCTTGGTACTGTCCCAACATGCTCTAAGTGTAGTGCCTGTAAGTGAGGAAGCCAGAATTCAACGGCATGTCTACTACATCAATAGACGCTTCAAAGGAGTTGAACGGAACTATCTGAAGTTGGAAAATAGGTGTATTACTCGTTGATTGCGTCAATAAGTGCGATTATACTTTCAAGCTCATCTAATTAAAGTTTTTATGGGTCAACCTTTGAAACAGGCACTCTATCGACCTGAGACTTTAGGGTGAATTTTGAAGTTGAACATTGGATTGAGCCTGTTTGATGCGACTTATCTCCTCGAATGGCAATTCACAAACAAGCGTTGGCTTATTTCATTGTAGAATTCACCATTCGAGATGACAAAGAGTAGGAGACAACATAAGTGGTATCATAATGGAAGTTGTTTTTTGATGGCACATCAAACGAATTCTGCTCAGGAGTAGGATTTGTGCTTGAGACTCCCGAAGGACGATCGATATGCTATGCCTTAAGACCGGAATTCCTTGCTACTATCAATGAGGCAGAGTACAAGGCATTGATAGCGGGACAGAAACTATGAAGGAACTGGGAATAAAACCTATGCATATCTACAACAACCCCAGACTAGTTGTTTGTAGGGTAAAGAGGGAATATCAAGCAAAATAGGCAAATCTCGCTCCCTACTTGTCAAAAGCATGGGAACTACTTAATGACATCGAACATTACACCATAGCCCATATTCCTACAGAGAAAAATATAAAGGCTGACTACTTGTCCAAATTAGCCAGCTCCGGAGATGCACAAGCCATAGGATTGTGCTGACAGCTCCTAGTATAGATCAGATGGATGTCTACTGGGTTTTAGAGACCATCAAAGAGGGAGAATCGTGGATGATGTAAATCAAGGACTACCTACTCAGAGGGATACTCCCCAGAGACCAAAATGAACGGAAGAAGCTAATTCAAAAGATGCCGTGATTTGTGTTACAAGATGGAGTGCTGTACAGGAAAGGCTTCTCCTCCGAGGTACTTAAGTGTCTAACTACAGACAAAGCCCTGAAGATTTTGATGAAAGTCCATGGCGACCATACAAGGGGGCAGACACTAGCATAGATGGTTCTATGTTATAGATATTTCTGGCCTACAATCAACCAAGATGCAGCAGACTACGCCAAACATTATGATCAGTGCCAAAGATTTTCAAAAATCCCAAGAACCCCATCCTCGGAACTTACGCAAATGGTCAACCCGTGGCCAATTGCAATCTGGAGAATCGATCTAATCGGCGTGTTACCAATAACAAAAGGGGGAGCCAAATATGCTATCGTTGCAGTTGATTATTTTATCAAATGGACTGAAGTGGAGCCGCTTGTCATCATTACCGCTAAAAAAGTGATTAACTTTATAATGAAAAACATTATCTACAGGTTTAGAGTACCCTAGAAAATCATTAGGATAATGGAACTCAGTTTAAGAGTGCTGAATTCAAGGACTTCTGTAAGCGTTATCGAATTGAGAAAAGCCTTTCCGTGGTGGCACACCCATAAGCAAAGGGAACATGGAAGTAGTGAATAAAATCATCAAATCCACCATCAAGAAGCAAATAATGAAAGCTAAAGGAAACTGGGTTGATAAGCTTCCACTTGCATTATAGGCTTACAGAACAACACATAAATCTACGATCAGGCACTCATCATTTGCCTTGGCATATGGTTCAGAAGCGATGGTCCCAATGGAACTGAGAGTCCCTTATCATCTGAGGTGACACTTCAATCATATAGAAAATGAGCAGCTTCTGCTCAAGTCGATTGACCAGATCGCTGAGAGCAGGAAGAAGTTGAACTAAGGACTTCGGCTCGACAAGATTGACCAGATCAATGAGTAACATGACACCTCAACACCAAGGTTCGCAACTGCACCTTTGAAGTGGGAGATCTCATCCTGAAAAGAATCTTCCTGGGTACATAAGCACTTGTCTTGAATTAGGAAGGACCATACGTAATCGGCCAGAAACTTGAAGATGGAACGTTTAAGCTGACAACGGTCGATGGAGTTCTGATTCATTGTGCTGGGAACATTATTTAGGATATTTAAATAGATAAATTAAATGAAATAATATAAATGGTTAAGGGATTAAGATTTGAATAATATAAGGTAGTCGTGCCTAATTAATCTAAAGCCAAAGAGAATTAAAATGAAGTAAGTAAAGGTAATAAGATAAGGAAAAATAGGAATATATTATATTATTATACCCTAAACCCTTAATCTAATTTCATTTACAATATTCACAAACTAAAATTAAACCAAGGAGTTTGGACAATCACCATTAGAAGAAGATAAGGGGAAGATAAGAAAGAATTAAAGAAGAAAGCTTAATAAAATCAATTCAAGAGAAAATATCAAACTCATTAACAACAAGCTAAGGTGAATAATAAATTACATCTCATTTTTATTGTTTCAGTTTCTAAATCAGATCAGAACATATTTTGCAAAGTAAAATGCCATGTTTTGATTGTTAAATGGACGTATGAATTAATTTGGAAAGCCTATTAAATGACATCCAAATGGCTTGCGTTTTTGATATAAGGTAAGAAACAATATTTAGAGATGGGTTTCAAATTTCATAGTTTTCTAAGTTTTTGTAGAATTATTATGAATTTTCTATTGAAGAAAATGGTTAAACTGAGTTTAAAATTAATTTGAGCTATTACATGTTAGATTTGAGTCAGAAAATTAAATATGTTAGAAAACAAACTAAAAGTGATTTATGGGAATTTTTAGAGAATTTTTCCTAAGTATTTTATTTAAGATATAAATTATTTAAGGCATGAGACTTAAATGTTTTATATGTTTTTAAAAGGAGAAGGGAAATGTTTTAAATTGTTAATTACATAATTCAACAGCAATTTTAGAAAAGATTTAGAAAAGAACTGGCAACCAATTATATGTTGAAAAATAAGGCAAGTTAGCTGGAAATATATTACTTCGAAAAGATAAAAATCAGTTGTGTAAAGGATTGCTGCTTCGCCGCTTTTGACAGCCACCTTTCGACACTATCCTACCGTCTCCAACCTAGTCGAAACCAATACACATGGTATTAATGCCTTGATACATAGTGGTTTGGAAATAGGCGGAAGGTATAGAGTCGACACATGGTTTCAAAGGGATAGAAGTATTCTTTATAAACTCAGAATAATTTTGGTTGCAAAATGAGGATTTCAAAGGAAATAGCTTTCGAATTAGTCAAATACGCCTTTGTTTTGGAAAAAAGGCTTTCAAAAGGGATTGCCACCCTTTTTTTAAAAAAAAAGCATTCGATGGGGTCAAAACCCCTGCTTTCGCATTCAACCTTTCGAATCAATGCTTTAGAAAGGGTTCTTTTGCCTTAAACTTTGAAGTCGCTTCTCCATGCTATCAAATGGGTTGGTTTGGAAACCATCCACTTTCTTTTACTTAGGGATAATGCTTTCGAAAGAATTTCTTTCATCCTCGTTCTTTTAATACCCTTAGATATATTGAAAGTTAAACCCAATGCTTGAAAAGGAATGGTTTTAAATGGTTTAGAAGATATGTTCCACAAACTTTTACTTGAACCCAACGCTTTAGAAAGGTTTGTTTAAGCAAGGAATTTTAATACTTTCGAAAGGTATATAATGTAGGTTTCGAAGGGAAGATACCATAATGTTTTCGAAAGGTTTACTTGAGTCTTTAAATGGAAGGTTTCCAATGCTTTTGTAAGGCAAGTTTAAAGTGTTTTGAAAAGAGGATGCATAAGGTTTATAAGGCTTTCGAAGTGATACCTTTAATTAGGCCTGTCAATATGTCGAGTGCGGTCCAGGTATTATAAAACCTGGACCCGAGTACAATTACAGTAATTAAAACCTAAGCCCGGCCCGAACCCGTAGGGTATTTCGACCCAATATCCGAGTCCGGCCTGTCGGGCTTTTTAAGCCCGCTGCATAATAACCGTATACCTAACTTAGAATATTTATGTTATAACCATATTTTAAAATGCAACTTTGTTAAAAAAAATATTTAAACAATGTTAACATATAAATTGAACGATGATATAGTCAAGCTCATAACAAAATTATGAAAAAAATATACATGTAAACAAACAAAATGGTAAATAAATAACATGCACACTTATGTTTTGATACGACGAAAAACTAATGGTTGGGTCGGGACCTAACCGGGACGGGTTTTGATAAAATGGTACACAACCCAGAACGGGCCTGAGTCGGGCTTGGGTAGTAAAAGGCAAAAGCTGTACCCGCGTAAATAGGGTAGGATCGGGCCAGGCTCGGGCCAAAACCCATACCATTGACAGGCCTACCTTTAATGATTTCGAAAGGTGTTATTTAAAGTTTTTAAGCAAATTTTTCGAATGGTTCACCTTAGTTTCACGGCCTAAGAGCTTTTAAGTTAAAAGGATTTTTAACTTAATTTGGAAGGATAGATAATCCTATTATATTTCATCAATATTGTTTTTTGTAAAGTATGTATATCATGGCAATAATGTTTAAGTAAAGCAAAGAGTATATTTTCCTTGTTTAAGCATGATTTAAAGTGTTAAATCAATTTGAAAGAAATGTTTTCAAGCAAAATTTGATGGGGAAGTTAACCCTAAGTAAATGACTCAGATGTTAGAATACCAGATGAGACTGGTATAGGGTTGCACTATATACGTTAGCTAATAAGCCCCTAGCTAATATAAGTCCAAAATTCCAGTATGTAGGGCTTTGTCACAGGTAAGACAAAAATGAGGTTACACACAGAAACAAATATACAGAGAGAAGATAAGTTATTGGTGAGCTTGCAAAACCATTAGGTTCAGTTGACCCTAGAAGAAAATTGTTAAGGGCAGTCAGTCCAGTAGTATGTCTATCATAAGATAGATAATTAAGTATGTTTAGTAGGCTTGAGTCTGTTACTGGTTAATAGTTAGCCAAACAAAACTATATTTTGGGGACAAGTGGTTCATTAATTAGATGATTTATGTGCATATATGACATTGCTATTGTTGCTTTAATCAGTTTGATTGCAGGATTCCGATTTGCAAAAGATATGCTTTTAAAAGGATATTAGTGAGGGAAACCCGTTTCGCTAAGCGGCACGGACTCACTTAATATCAGTAAACCCGGATGTAATAATATTATTCACACCAAGCTTTATGTCTAATTCGATGTTTTTGCTTTCCCTCTTAAATTCGTGGGTGCTCAAAATATAATTTGAATAGATTAAGAGTTAAGGTTTCTCAAGTTAGTAGGTGGGACGAATAAGCTTCCAAAGACATGCAGGAGACAAAGATAACGATATAAGAGCTATTTAGTTATATTTTCGATATGTTATATTAAGTTTTATTTGTCTATTTAGTTCTCTAATCATTCGAAGGGGCATCTTCATATGTTGCTCTTGGCGTATTTTGTAATAATTATATTTAATCATAACCTATCATGGAATGAGATATGAGGATATGCGATTCATGGAATGAGATGTGACCACCTAGAGTTTGAATTGTTAGGTCATGTATTTACTTCTAATTTGCATAGGATTCATAATTATATTGGGTATGGATTAGTTAAGTAAATACTATGCTAGGATATTTTGCCATGATAGGAAATTATCACTTAGACACCCCAATTACAGTGACTGGATAGTATACTCCGTAGAAAACTCTAGTTTTGAGGTTAATGCTTTCTTCGGTATGGTGGAGGCAGAAGACAAGTTAAATCGATTTTTCGTTGTTAGAGAATTCATAGATGTCTTTGAGCCCGTAGTAGGACTACCGTCGTAACGAGCTATTGAGTTTCAGATGGATTTAGTACCCGGCACAGAACGGTAGAGTAGACTGCCAAGTAGAATGACACCTAAAGCGGTGAGGGAGCTAAAGGTGCAGTTGATGGATTTAAAAAATAAGAACTTTATCAGACTAAGCAGTTCATCTTGGGGAGTAGCCGTAGTGTTTGCACGGAAACCGAATGGATTGTTAAGGTTATGTATCAATCATCGTAAGTTGAATGAGAAGACGATAAAGAATCGATATTCGTTGCCTAGAACCGATGATTTATTCGACCATTTGAGTGAAGCCAAAGTATTTTTCCAGTTGGATTTGGCAACAACATTTTGTCAGCTTAGAGTGGCTGAGGATAGTATTCCTTTGACCATATTTAGAAATAGATATTGACCTTATAGATGGTTAGTGATGCCGTTTGGACTAACTAATCCACGAGCATTCTTCGTAGATTTGATGAACTGAGTTTTTCGAGAGTACTTGGATATGTTCTTATTATTATTCATAGATGACATTTTGGTATACTTTAAAGATGGAAGAGAGCATGAAGTTCATCTTAGAGTGGGCTTAAAATGCTGAGATAACATCAGACGAAGGAAAAATTCTCGAAGTGTCATTTCTGGAAGAAAGAAGTGAAGTTCCTTGGTCATGTAGTCTCAGAGAAGGGGTTATCTGCAGTTCCAACTAAGATTGAGCTAGTGGATAGTTGGAAGAGACTCGAGACAATGACTGAGAAAGAGCTTTCTTGGATTAGCTGGATATTATCGAAGATTTATTAAGGAATTTTCACGGATAGCGGCACCAATGACTAAGATAACGTGGAAAGTTGTAAAGTTTGTTTGGATGATAAGTGTGAGGAAGCATTCCAAAAGCCAAAACACTTATTGACAAATGCACCTGTTTTAGTTGTTTCGAAGGGGAATTAGGGCTTAGTGGTCTATGCAGATGCATGTGGAACAGAGTTATGAGCTTTGTTAATGCAAAGAGGTAAAGTGATTGCCTATGCTTCTCGATAACTCACGATTTAGAATCAGCTGGGGCAATTTTTGCATTGAAAGTGTGGAGACATTACCTTTAAGCAGAGAGATTTGATTTGTATACGGATCATAAGTCATTAAAGTATCTATTATCTTAGAAGGAGTTGAATATGAGATAGTAAAAGTTCTTAGAGTTTTTTGCTGCTTATGAATTTGGTATTGAGTACACATAAGGAAACGACAACAAGGTCGTGGATGCACTTAGTAGGAAACATCAGAATACAATATTGGCAAGGACAGCTAAGTGAAAAGATTTGGAAGCATTAACTACATGCAGAATATAATAGAGATCCAAGGATAGATCTAGTAAGAAAGTCGCTATGTTGTTATGTTTAGAAGTTCAATCGGTGATGATCAAAAAGATTGCTTCTAAACAGTAGAAGGATCCATTATTAGCTAAACGGATCAAAAAGTTAAGGGATGAAATGGAGAGCAAGTAAGATTTTGGTCTTGACTAGAATGGGTGGTTGAGGAAGAAAGGATAAATCTGTGTCCCAAATGTGGGAAACATTAGGAAGGAAGTTCTTGAGAATGCCATCGTTCAAAAGTTATTATCCATTTAGGAGAAACTAAGATGTATCGGGAAAAGAAGAGGAGTTTCTTCCAGGAAGGCATGAAGAGGGATGTAGGCTTGTGGATAAAGCAGTGTTTGAACTGTCAACAGGTAAAAGCTGAAAATCAAAAACAAGTGGGTTGCTTCAGCCTTTAGAGGTTCCAGTTTGAAAATGAGATTTTTTCTCAATGGATTTTATAGGCAAGTTGCCAAAGTCAAATAGAGGAAATGTAAGTATATGAGTTATAGTAGACATATTGATCAAGAGTGCCTATTTCATTCAGTTAAGTCAACCAAGACAACACCTGTTTTGGCAAAGTTATTCTTGAAGAATATAGCCAGACTGCATGGAATTCCTAACAGTATAGTAAGTGGTAGAGATTCCTTATTCACTAGCAAGTTCTGGAAGAGTCTACAGGAGACTAATGGTACCAAGCTCAAGATGAGTACCGCATACCATCTGCATACAGATGTGTTAGTCCCTGAGATGATGATTTTGATGACAACAACCTTAGAATAGATTATAAAATATAAATACTAACAGTATAAGGTTAGATATATATATGTATATGCAGGATTTAACCATGCATGTACCAAGAATGAAGACTGTACAGTATAGAGATTCAAGATATCAAGATTGAAGACTCATGAGTATCAAGATTATCAAGAGTTCAAGAATTCAAGTAATTTATTCTTTAATTAGAAATTTTGTTAAAAATCCTAGAAAAGCACTGGCATCATAAAATCCAATTTATTCGTGGAATGGAATCCACTTCGAGCCTGTTAAAGGGATGGAACCCTAAGTAGGATGGAACCTACGAAAAATCTAGTGGAACATTGTTTTGTATTCGCTAACCTATTATTCAAAATGATTTTTCAAAATTATATTTTGTTTTCAAAATGATTTCAAAACCTTCCTTTTAAAAGCATCAGAAATATTTATCTTGATTTCAAATACTTTTAGCCTCAAAATAATCTTTAATTTCAAATCAAATTATCCTTGTTTTTAAACTATCTTTTAAATATAATATATTTAACTTTTAATATTTATACTTAGATTTTAAATATAAAATTGTAGTAAAATTTTGTATATATTATTCTTTATACTTACTTATGTATTTTAAATATAGTCAAGTATATTTATAAAGTTTATAATAGTTTTAATATAAGATAAAGGTTATTTTCAAAGAAAATCAAAACACCAAAAATCCCTTTGGGATGTCGACATACTCACGTACCCCATGTCGACATGGTGTCATCTGAGTTCAAAATTTAAATTTCAAAAGAAGTGTCTATTCGCCATAACTCTTCACGAATGGACATGACTGTTGTTCCTCTATAAATAGGGGTTAGTTTCAACGAATTTTAAGACAGTTTTTCTGGTTTTTCACTCCTCTTCTTCTTCCACATTTCTATATTCAAATTCTTATCATTACTCTGCCGAAATCAACATTGAATCTAACTAGATTATCTCTGATTTGATTCTCTATCACTATCTCAACAAGATCCTCAGTGCTATTCAGAGTTATAGACTTTTTGTAATCAACTTAGCGAGAAAAGGTGTGATTGTAGCCTTGAAAATCAATCAACTGTGATAGGTGCGATTGTAGCCTTGGAAATCAATTGGGTGAACTTGTTGCCTGAGAAATCAAGTATCTTTACCGAGAGGATTGTGATTCTGGAAGGTGTACCTCATAGCCTTGAAATTGAGGGTGTAATTGTAAAGATTGTTTTTGAAAGGAAATCCGTACTTGTGTACAGGACTGGATGTAGGGTAACTCCGAACTAGCATAAAATCCAGTGGGTTCTTTCCTTTACTGTTTTTATTTTATATTTGCATTTGTGTTTGATACTGTGATCATATCAGTGTCTGAATATTGCACACATTTGTGTTTAAATTAACAAAAACTCAAAGGATTTAACAATTCTCTAAAACACTATTGACCCCCCCTAGTGTTTGTCCTTAGCCGTAAGATCCTTAATACGCATTTCTCACATTTGGTATCAGAGCGAGGTTTTCAAAATTTCATAATCTGATTTTTGAAAAAGTTTTGAAATGGCTATGTTTGTTAATACTAGTTTAGAAATATTTAGATCATCATTGTCTTTTGAGTCTGCATATAATCAATGTTCAAATTCAAGTTGTCTACCAAAATTGTTTGATTTGCAGGAATCATGCTTTATGGCTATTGAGGAATCAATACACAACAGACAAATTGTGCAGATCAGAAAGGACAAATGGATACTCGATAGTGGATGTTCTAGACACATGACCGATAGTCCAAATATGTTAAATAATATAATATATAAATACGGAGGATTGGTTAACTTTGGAGAAAATTCAAAAGGATATGTGATTGGGATCGGCAAAGTCGGTAACTCTGAAACTCCTATTATTACTATTGTCTTACTAGTTAAAAATCTGAAACATAATCTGCTAAGTATAAGTTAATTTTTGATAAAGGATATAAAATTAAATTTGAAAAAGATAAATGTCACATTGAAGATAACAATTGAAACATAATATTTGAGGGAGTTAGGAAAAAGAATATTTATATTCTTAGTATGAAGGTTTCAAATGATAACTTATGTCTTTTGGCAAATAAAAGTAGCCCTTGGATTTGGCATAAGAGATTTGGGCATTTGAATTTCAAACTCTTATCTAGACTATCAAAACATGATCTAGTAAGAGATCTTCCTAAAATGAATTTTAAAGTAGATAGTTTATGTGATGCATGTCAATTAGGAAAACTTAAAAAAAGTTCCTTTAAATTAAAAGATATGATTTCGACTTTGAAACCTCTTGAATTACTTCATCTTGATTTATTTGGTCCATCTCAAATCCTATCAATAAATCATAGTAAATATGTTTTTGTTATTGTAGATGATTATTCTAGATTTACATGGATAATATTTTTGAAACATAAAAGCGATACTTTTGAATGTTTTAAGAACTTTTCAAAAAGATTTCAAAATCAACTTTCTCTAAAAATTATAACCATTCGTAGTGATCACGATGGTGAATTTGAAAATGAAAAGTTTGAGGAATTCTGCAATAAAAAGGGAATAACTCACAATTTTTCATTTTCAAGAACTCCACAACAAAACGGAGTAGTAGAACGTAAAAATAGGACGATTCAAGAGTGTGCGAGAACTATGCTTTCAGACACTAAATTACCCAGGAATATTTGGGCAGAAGCAGTTGCTACCGCCTGTTATATTTTAAATAGAATTTTAATTAGACCATTAACTAATAAGACTTCTTATGAACTTCTTCACTCAAAGAAACCTAAAGTATCTTATTTTAGAATTTTTGGAAGTAAATGTTTTATTTTAAATACTAAAGATAACTTAGATAAATTTGATCCTAAATCCGATGAAGGTATCTTTATTGGATATTCTAATAGAAGCAAAGCATACAGAGTATTTAATTTAAGAACTAACACCATTGAAGAAACAATGCACGTGTCGTTCGATGAAAATTTCAAAACCTTTGAAGATACAAATGATGAAGGTGATTTAATTACTCAAAATTAAGAGTCAACTGAAACTAATAATGAAATTAATCATCCTAATAAATGGACTAAACTTTCAAAAGATCATCCTATTGAAAATATACTAGGAGATATGCAATCTGTAGTTAAAACTAGAAATCAACTAAGTCAAATGAGTAATGTATCTTTTATATCAACTATTGAACCAAAAAATCCAAAAGAAGCATCAACTGATGATTCGTGGATTTTGGCTATGCAAGAAGAACTAAATCAATTTACTAGAAATGTAGTTTGGGAACTTGTTCCTAGACCTGAAAATAAAACTATAATTGGAACTAAATGGGTTTATAAAAATAAAATGAATGAACAATGAGAGGTAGTTAGAAATAAAGCACGTTTAGTCGCTCAAGGTTTTTGTCAAGAAGAAAGAATAGATTTTGATGAAACCTTTGCTCCCGTAGCAAGATTAGAAGCTATTAGGATTCTTATTGCTTTCGCAAATCATAATAATTTCAAATTTATTTCAAATGGATGTTAAAAGTGCCTTTCTAAATGGATTTGTAAAAGAAGAAGTGTATGTTGAACAACCACCACTTTTTGAAAATGATAAATTACCAAATCATGTTTACAAACTTAAGAAAGCTTTATATGGTCTAAAACAAGCTCCTAGAGCCTGGTATGATAGACTAAGATCATATCTATTACAATCAAATTTTGAAATTGGTAAAGTAGATGATACTCTTTTTATTAAAAGAAATAAAATGATATTCAACTAGTTCAAGTCTACGTAGATGATATCATTTTTGGATCAACTAATTTTGAAATGAATAAAGAATTTTCTGAAATAATGATAAAAGAGTTTGAGATGAGTCGTATAGGTGAATTAAATTTCTTTTTAGGATTACAGATAAAACAATTAGGTAATGGTATCTTTATTAGTCAAGAAAAATATGCTAAAGACCGAATTAATAAATTTGGTTTGACTACTGCAAGTGGAAAACACACTCCCATAGCAACCAATGAGTACCTTAGTAAAGAAGATCTCCCGAAAGATGTAGATAAAAAGTTATATAGAGGAATGATTGGATCACTACTCTATATCACTGCTAGTAGATCTGATATCATGCATAATGTTTGTCTCTGTGCAAGATATCAATCCCAACCTAAAGAGACCCACTTAAAAGCCGTAAAATGTATCATAAGATATGTTAAATAAACATCTGATTATGGCTTATTTTACCCTAAAAATGATTCTTTTGACTTAATATCTTACTGTGATCTGATTATGCTGGTTGTAAATCAGACCGAAAAAGTACAAGTGGAACTTGTCCCTTTTTGGGGCATTCTCCGATTTCCTGGTTTAGTAAAAAGAAAAACACAGTTTCTTTATCAACAACTGAAGCAGAATATATTCCTGCTGCTTTGGCTTGTTCTCAAGTAATATATATGCAACAAACTTTAAAATATTATGGTTTAAAATTTTCGAGATCACCAATTTATTGTGATAATACAAGTGCGATAGATTTATCCAAAAATACTACCCAATATGCTGGAACTAAACATATTGATATCAGATATTATTTTCTCAGAGATAATATAAGTAAGGAAGCAATCACTCTAGATTATATCAATTCTGAGAATCAAATTGCTGATATCTTAACAATACCATTAAATGAATCTATATTTACTAAATTAAGAAGAGAATTAGATATTTGTTCAATAACTGAAATATAAAATATAAATAAACAAAGTATAATTAAAAGCTAAATCAAAATAAATTAATTGGCAAAAATTCAAGAACCATGTCGACATACCCCTCTACCCTATGTCGACATACAACGTTTTTAAATTCTTGAAATTTTTCCCACCAAAATTCAAATAATTGGTTATATATTCTTCACATTTTCGAATTTTTTTTCATCCTTTCTGTTATATCTCTGTTCTTTTCTCTGAAATCAAATAATCAATGGCCTTCTCTTCTAAATCAAATATAAAATCAACCTTTTCGTTCCTCTCTCCTATGTCTGGTCCATTTCAACATACTACTCTCGCTCGTGTGACTAAAATGGAGGATTCTTAAAAGGATGCACTTCTATTAATGACTGAAATTCAAGTAATGCAACTTCGAATGGCCAAGGAAAAAGAGAGGCAAGGCAAAATCCTTAGTAATTTGCAAAAATTCCTAATGGACAATCATGCTAACCCAATCTTGATTGACGAAGATTCTTCAGGAGATCAAGAACAAGAGGCCAGCGAAGAAGAAGAAGAAGTAGAAGAAGAACCCATGGAAGAAGCGCATGCGGAAGATGACAACAAAGTCATGTGCGTTGGAGAAGTGTGTTTTGACAAAGATGGGAATCTTGTCGAACAACGTGGAAATTTCTGTTTCCACTATCCAAACTGTTCGATTCATAGATCTCCTATGTTCAAAAACACACATTAGTTTCTTCACTTTCTTTACCATTATTGTATATTCCTTCTTACGTTTACAACGAAAATGTAAATATAACTATATGATTAATAAATAAATTGTGTTCTTATATGTGTTCTTCCCTATTAATAAATATAACTAAATGGTTATCATATACTTAGAATAGTTAGTAGTTTAGGATTAGGTTTATTATTAGATCTAAGTATTGATTATTTATGATAACACTATCATTATAATCACACATCATTGAGTATTAGATTTATGGGGAGTTATATAGTTTAGTGTTATATAGTTTAGAGTTAGTTTTTTTGTTGATGATAAAGGGGAAGAAGTATAAAATAGGGTAGTTAAGCATATATTATGGGGGAGTTATTAGGATAGAAGTAATATTTTATAAACAAAGGTTGTCATCATCAAAAAAGGGGAGATTGTTAGACCGTGGGATGATGGTTTTGATGACAACAACCTTAGAATAGATTATAAAATATAAATACTAACATTATAAGTTTAGATATATATGTAAATGCAAGATTTAACCATGCAGGTACCAAGAATGAAGACTGTACAATATAGAGATTCAAGATATCAAAATTGAAGACTCATGAGATCAAGATTATCATGAGTTCAAGAATTCAAGTAATTTATTCTTTAATTAGAAATTTTGTTAAAACTCCTAGAAAAGCAATGACAACTTAAAATCCAATTTATTCGTGGAATGTAATCCACTTCGAGCCTGTTAAAGGGATGGAACCCTGAGTAGGATGTAACCTACGAAAAACCTAGTGGAACATTATTTTGTATGCGCTAACCTTTTATTCAAAATGACTTTTCAAAATTATATCTTGTTTTCAAAATGATTTCAAAACCATCCTTTTAAAAGCATCAAAAACATCTATCCTGATTTCAAATACTTTTGGCCTCAAAATAATCTTTAATTTCAAAATCAAATTATCCTTGTTTTTAAACTATCTTTTAAATATAATATATTTAACTTTTAATATTATACTTAGATTTTAAATATAAAATTATAGTAAAATTTTGTATATGTTATTTTTTATACTTACTTATGTACTTTAAATATAGTCAAGTATATTTATAAAGTTTAAAATAGTTTTAATATAAGATAAAGGTTGTTTTCAAAGAAAATCAAAACACCAAAAATCCCTTTGGGATGTCGACATAATCATGTACCCCATGTCGACATGGTGTCAGTTGAGTTCAAAATTTAAATTTCAAAAGAAGTGTATATACGTCATAACTCTTCACAGAATGGGCATGACTGTTGTTCTCTATAAATAGGCGTTAGTTTCAACGAATTTAAATATAGTTTTTCTGGTTTTTCACTCCACTTCTTCTTCCACATTTCTATATACAAAGTCTTATCATTACTCTGCCGAAATCAACATTGAATCTAACTAGATTATCTTTGATTTGATTCTCTATCACTATCTCAACAAGATCCTCAGTGCTATTCAGAGTTATAGGCTTTTTGTAATCAACTTAGCGAGAAAAGGTGTGATTGTAGCCTTGAAAATCAATAAAGTGTAAAAGGTGTGATTGTAGCCTTGGAAATCAATTGGGTGAACTTGTTGCCCGGGAAATTAAGTATCTCTACCCAGAGGATTGTGATTCTGGATGGTGTACCTCGTAGCCTTGAAATCGAGGGTGTAATTGTAAAGATTGTTTTTGAAAGGAAATATGTACTTACGTACGGGACTGGATGTAGGGTAACTCCGAATCAATATAAAATCCGGTGTGTTCTTTCCTTTACTGTTTTTACTTTATATTTGCATTTGTGTTTGATTTTGTGATCATATCTGTGTTTGAATATTGCACACATTTGTGTTTAATTTAACAATTCTCTAAAACACTATTCACCCCCTCTAGTGTTTGTCCTTAGCCTTAAGATCCATAATCCGCATTTCTCACAAGATAGGCAAATGAAAAGAGTTAATAAAGGATTAGAGGATTTGTTAAGAGCTTGTGTGCTAGATTTTAGGGGATCATGGGAAGATCACCTATACTTAGTCGATTTTATATGACAATAGTTATCAGACTATTATAGGTATGACACCGTTTGAAGCTTTGCATGGAAGGCCTGCAAATCCCTCTTTTTTGGTTAGGGACCAGGGAAAGGTTATTTCTTGGTCCACATCTGGTCAGGAAAGCTATATAACATACTGTGTTAGTTAGAGATAGAATGAAGGAAGCTCAGTCTAGGCAGAAGAGTTATGCTGATAAGAGACGGAAAGACTTGGAGTTTTCAGTTGGAGATCATGTTTTTGTCAAGTTATCACCAATGAAAGGCGTAATCAGATTCAGGAAAAGTGGCACCAAGATTTGTTGGACCATTTCCTATTATAGAAAGGATAGAGAAACTCACATATAGAGTGGAGTTACAGAATAGTCTGACAGGATTCCACAATGTTTTTCATCTAAAAATGTATATTCGAGATTCAGAAACTACTATTGCATCGACTATGTTAGATGATTTAGTAGTGAAACCAAATATGACTATAGTAGAAAGCCAGTTTATACAGCCGCGAAAGATGAGAAGAGACTAAGGAATAAGACAGTAAGATTAGTCAAAGTCCAGTGAAGTGATGACGAGAGAGACTGTACTTGGAAACTGAGAGCAGGGTTAGGGATACTCATCCTGGCCTGTTTCATGGTATGTTTACCTTTATGATTGATTTTATGAGTAACTTATCGTAATTTCGAGGACAATTTTTTTTAAGGAGGAGAGTCTGTAATGACCCTAATTTTGATTAACATTATTTAATATATTTAATTAGATAAATTAAATGAAATAATGTAAATGGTTAAGGGATTGAGATTTGAATAATATAAGATAGCCGTGCCTAATTAATCTAAAGCCATAGAGAATTAAAATGAAGTAAAGGCAATAAGATAAGGGCAAAATAGGAATAGGTTACATTCCTATACCCTAAATCATTAATCCAATTTCATTTACAATATTCACAAACTAAAAATAAACCAAGAAGCTTGGCCGACCACATTAGAAGAAGATAAGGGGAAGATAAGTAAGAATTAAAGAAGGAAACTTTATAAAATCAATTTAAGAGCAAACCTCAAAATTCTTAAGAACAAGCTAAGGTGAATAGCAGATTACATCTCATTTTCATTATTTCAGTTTCTAGATCAAATTCGAATATATTTCGCAAAATGAAATTCCATGTTTTGATTGTTAAATGGGTATATATGCTTGTTGATGGTTTGTGCTATTTCATATAGATTTTATGATAAGAATTAATTTGAAAACCTATTAAATAATATCCAAATGGCTTACGTTTTTTGTATAAGGTCAGAAACATTATTTTAGAGATGGGTTTCAAATTTCATAATTTTCTAAGTTGTGGTGGATTTATTTGAATTTTCTATTCAAGAAAATGGTTAAATTGGGTTTAAAATTAATTTCAGCTATTATATGTTAGCTTTGGGTTAGAAAATTAAATATGTTGGATAGCATATTAAAAGTGATTTATGGAAATTTTTGGAGAATTTTTCCTAAGTATTTTATTAAAGATATAAAATTATTTAAGGTATGGTATTTAAATGTTTTACATGTTTATAAAAGGAGAAGGGACAATTTGCTAAATGTTTTAAATTGTTAATTACTGAATTCGAAAGCACTTTTAGAAAAGATTACGAAAAAGATTGGATACCAATTATATATTGACAAATAATGCAAGTTAGTTGGAAAGATATTACTTTAAGAGTTACAAATCAGTTATGTGAGGGATTGCTACTTGGCCACTTTCGGCAGCCACCTTTCAAACCCATGCTACCACCTCCAACCTATTCGAAATTAACACATGTGGTAACAGTACGTTGGTACATACTGGATTGGAGATAGGCAGAACGTATAGAGTTGACACATGCTTCCGAAGTGGTAGAAGTTGTGTTTATAAGCTAAGAACAATTTTGGTTACAAAATTAGGCTTTCGAAGGAAATAGCATTCGACTGTCAAATACACCTTTGTTTTTGAAAAAGGGACTTTGAAAGAGGTTGCAGCCTTTTTTTTTAAAATAAGCATTCGAAGGGGTCGAAACTCCTGCTGCTGCATTCAACCTTTCGAATCAATGCTTTCGAGCCTTAAACTTTAAAGCTGCTTCTCCCTGCTTTCGAAAGGATTAGTTTCGAAACCATCCACTTTCTTTTACTTAGGATAATGCTTTCGAAAGAATTGCTTTCACCCTAGTTCTTTTAAGACCTATAGATATATTGAAAGTTAAACCCAATGCTTTTGAAAGGAATGGTTTTAAATGGTTTCGAAGATATGTTCCATAAACTTTTAGTTAAACCCTATGCTTTCGAAAGGTTTGTTTAAGAAAGGAATTTTAATACTTTCGAAAGGTGTATAATGTAGGTTTTGAAGGGGAGATACCCCAATGTTTTCGAAAAATTTACATGAGTCTTTAAATGGATTTTTTCTAATGCTTTTGTAAGGCAAGTTTAAAGTGTTTTGAAAAGAGGATATCTAAGGTTTATAACAAATTTCGAAGTGACACCTTTAATGATTTCAAAATGTATTGTTTAAAGTCTTTAAGCAAAGGTTTCGAATGGTTTACCTTAGTTTCATAATCTAGAAGCTTTTAAGTTAGAAGCTTTTAAGTTAGAAGCTTTTAAGTTAAAAGGATTTTTAACTTACTTTGGAGGGATAGATAATCCCATTATATTTCATCACCATTGTTTTATGCAAAGTATGTATATCATGGAAATAATATTTGAGTAAAGCAAAGAGTATATTTTCCTTGTTTAAGCATGATTTAAAGGTTTAAATCAATTTGAAAGAAATGTTTTTAAGGAAATTTGATGGGGTAGTTAACCCTAAGTAAATGACTCAGATGTTAGAATACCAAATAGGACTGGTATAGGGTCGCGCCCTATAATTTAGCTAATAATCCCCTAGCTAATATAAGTCGAAAATTCCAGGGTGTAGGGCTTTGTCATAGGTATGAATAAAATAAGGTTACGCACAGAAAGAAATATACAGAGAGAAGATAGGCTATTGGTGAGCCAACAGAACCATTAGGTCTAGTTGGTCCTAGAAAAAGATAATTAAAGACAGTCGACCTGGTAGTATGCCTAATATAAGTTAGATAATTGAGTATGTCAGATAGGCTTGAGTCAGCCAATGGTTTATGGTCATCCACACAAAACTATATTTTGGGATAGATAGTCCATTAGTTACCTAATTTATGTGCATATATGACATTGCAATTGTTGCTTTAATCAGTTTGACTGTAGGATTTCGATTTTCAAAAGATATGATTTTAAAAGGATATCAGTGTTCTGCTAAGCTACGTGGTCTCACTTAATATCAGTAAACCGAGTTGTAATAGTATTATTCACACCAGGCTTTATGTTTGGTTCAAAGTTTTTATTTTCACCCTTAAAATGTCGAGTTCTCAAAATATGATTTGAGTAGATTGGGAGTTTAGGTTTCTCAAGTTAGTAGGTGAGACAAATAAGCTTCCGAAGACGTGTAGGAGACAAAACCAACTGTATAGAAGCTATTTAGTTTTATTTCCGTTGTGTTGTATTAAGACTAATTTTTCTATTTAGTACTCTGGTCATCAAGGGGGGATCTTCATATGTCGCTCTTGGCATATTTTGTAATAATTATATTTTATCAAAACCCAGGAATTGTCTTTGGATTTTGTATCCGTATATAAAATACTGATTTGAAATGTAACTAGAGAAGTTGTTTTTTAATCCATGCTGATTTTATTTCATATTCATGTGCTTCTGATATTATAGATACCATTAGCATTATCATATTTTGCCACCGAAAGTTAATACTATAGATTATTGTAGCATTTGCAGTGCTTAGCTTCGGGCCTAAAGATATAGGACGTTACCAGATAAGAGCTATCGACTCCAGAACCATCAGATCGATGGAAAAATCGATTCCAAACTTCTAAGTACCTGCGCTGCCCCGGCAATGCTGGGAAACCCCTTTATATCCACGTTGTCGACGTTACTCTGGTAACATTGGCAGTTGTCAAAATCTCCTGAGTACCAGCGTCGCTTTGGAAACGCCAAGAAATTTATTTGTTGATGGATTGGAAGAAATCAATCCCTACTTCCTAAGACACCAGTGCTGATCCAACAGTTCTACGAAGATTCCAGACCACAAGGTCGATAATAAAATCTGATCTTTACCTTTCAAGTATTAGCATCGCCCTAGCAACACTAGTAAATCCCAAATCACCAAGCTGGCCGGGAATCAGCATGCACCTGCCAAAACTTGACATTTCCCGGAGATAGGTGACATCATAGGAAAACCCAAGGGATTGATCTATTTTTTAGTTTTCGGAGGTAGAAACTGGCACACGGACGGGACCTCAATACCAAACTCGAAGAAACTCAACTAAGACCGAAGTGAAAAATACTCAAAATCGAGCATCCAAACCACAAGTTCCCGAAGATAGGAGCTACCAAACAACTCGAACCGGGGACAACCGAAGAGTCATACAAAGTACCCGATCTCTTGTCAAGTATTTAGGTTAAGCGTTGAATAACCAACACTGTAGTAACCACAGCAGAACTAAGCAAAGTAGTATACAAAAATCACCGCAAATTTCATTATTTACATGCAAAGGGTTGCAGTAAATAATCATATACAATACTTACACTATTTACATGCATAAAGTTGCAGTAAATACACACTTCACATAGTACAACAGTATATATTATAGAAATTGAAAGACACGCAATCGTATTATGTACACATACAGTGGTATATAGATAGGCATGGTACGTAAAGTATAAGGAAAGTACATAGGAAAGATTAAAATAAAAATGTTAATCTTTTCGTTACCAATATCATTCTTTGTACAACTAAAATAGCGGGGGTCGTACCGCATAATATCGGCCTATTTGGACACAACAAAAGAAAAATACAGACTCTACTGACGCAGCGACAAAGGAAGAAATACCAAATATAGACTCTGTACTTATACAGACATAAACAACATAAAAGATACATACAAAAGACCACCGGAACTCCACTCCACCACCACTTGAGCACACCATCACTTCTTCCTGCCTTTGCCTAGGCGGTTCAGGTAATTCCTATTTCCATCCTTATCGGTCTCTCCCCTGTAGCGGGGCCAGACCCCTCAGATCCTCCGATAGCCGCGCTTCCCTCCTTTGGCAGAGGGTCACATGATAGTTGGAAAAAGGTGTCGCTCACCCAAGGCTTCATAAGATAAATAGACATGAGCAATTTTGGAATAGTAGTTATGGATGCTGAAATGATGCTATTTTCTCTTGAGAAGTAGGAACAAGTGTTTCACATTGACCTGAAGAGCTAGGTCCAGCAAGAGTCTTGGCAGCGGCAGTGGTGGCGTCTTTCTCTATCTCTTCTCGAAGAATCTGTCTGCCGACTGCCAAAAAGTCCATGTCTTCAGAGCTCAAGTAGGCAGCCATTAATTCCTCCATGGAGCACATATCCTTAGAATGCTCTAATCTTACTAGCACTTCCTCCCAGTCCATGGTGAGGTCCAGGTATAACCATCACCTAGCCATTTTAGGCTCCCCCTATTCATCAAATTGCAAGTGTAGAGGTGAAGTACACTAACATCCATTTGACCAATCACCATATCATACTCAGCTCGAAGCTCTGTAAGCTCTAATCGCGTGACAAATGATCGATCTCTTCCACTAGTTCGCCACCTAAAGCCACCAGTTCGCCACCTAAAGCTTCTTCTTTCTCCTTGGCCAATCATGCGTTCTTCTCGTGGAGTCGGTTAAGTTCGACGGCCTGTTCGACGATGGCGGCAGCTTGACTAGCAATGGTTTGATCTTGGAATTTGATGGTGATCTTTGCAATGGTGATTTTGCTCTATCAGTTTGTTAGATTCTTTATGAGCGTTCTTGAGCTAATCTTTGATCACGATAAGTGCTTTGTTGTGAGCCCGGTTCACCTCGGTTAGTCTGGAATACCAGCGTGAGAAAATCACACTCAATTTGATTATTTAAGTTTCAAAATCCTTTGAAAACAAAAGCATCTCGTAATACCACGCCACAAATAAATATGTCGGGTTTTTACCTTACGATAGACAAAACACTTTTTACCAAATACGTCTGATATTATAATAGTGTTTATAGAAAGTAAAATAGAATCTAGCTAAAATGCTTGCATCTCACGTTTCATCAATAGTTGGGCACAATCAAAACCGTACAGGCGTGTAGAGAGAATGGATTTCCAACTAATGACAAGGCACTGGGGTACCACCTGTTACAGTACGTGGCCTAGATCACCGTACCGAAGATCCATCTCGATCCACTACAACACAAGACCGAAACTACCCCTTACTTGATAATCCCGAGTAAGATCACCCCACGGTTAGGATCAGCAACCGCCCACACAGTCTAAATAAAAAAGGGACATCTAGACGGGGATGACCTCACCCTAATGGGTGCTACCCACTTAGCCTTGCTGCATAACCCTTGATTTTCAGTCATTCCCGGTTGATGAGGCTCGAGGCTAGGCGTTACCTTTTAGAACACATCTCTTAGAATGCTCACCGTCCACCTGACGATGTTGTGAAAACATTCATCCATACAAGTCCGTTCCTGGTTCGAATGGAATTGAAGGCACTACTCCTACTACATCCATTTTGGAATCACCTCGGGATTAGTAGCGACTATCCCTTGCACTTCACTGCTACACCTTCGAATCCAAACTCGTCTTCCTCACGACAACGTACAAACTGGATCGAAGTGGTTTCCGAGAATTTAATCCCGATCGCGGTCTCTTCGAAACGATCAGCGCATTGGCCAATATTGATAGTCGGTTATTTAACTATCAATTAACATTCACAAACAACCATCCAATATAAATAATTTCACTAAATTATTTATTAATCTCAAAATATCTTCACAAGATATATTTCCACTTTTCAACCCTTTGAAAACAGTTTTCAAACCACTCTTCTCATGGAATGAATTCCCAAATATTTATTTCCACTGAAAACCCCGTACCAATACTTTAGATTTTTAAAATAATTTAAAAACGCTTTATTATAAAATACACTTTAAACATTTAAATTTAAAAACTGCTTTAATACTTCATTCAAAGATATATACTTTAAGAATATTTAAAATAAAGCTACTTAATAAAATAATAAAACTAAATTTTTATCCTTTTAAAACATAATACCAAGACACCTTTAAGTAATTACTACTAAGATAAATTTGAAAAATAATCACTTTAAAATTTAAACATTTAAAAATAATAAATTTTCTAAAACATGCTTTTAAAACAGCTTTAAACTTTTAACTTATACTTAAAAATTTGTTTTGAAAACTACTTGGCTATCCAGGGAAATATGCTTCTTTTTCACATCTTTTAAAAATAAATCAATATTTATTTTAAACTTACCCATTCCTTTATAAATTCCCACCGTGAAATTTATACTTCCATATATCTACCGATATCCGTTTCACTTTATAAACCCAGTTTATAAATTTCATAGTCACATTCTCCTTTAAATTTCTAATTTCAAACACTTAAATCAATTTCCCAAATTGATTTTCAATTTACTCCATTTTGAAATAAATTCATTTACTTACTCATTAATTTCAAAACCCATTGACTTCATATTTTTAATTCTTACTTATGATTTAAATTCTTTTAACTAAAAATACCAATTTCATATTTCCCAAATTCCTTCTTCATCCTTTTACTAAATTTAAAACTTGAATTGTTTAAAGTAAATTATTCATTCCTTTACGTAATATCACTTAAGTTTTTAAGAAAATCACTTATTCCCATTTACTCAAAAATCTCATTTCTCCATACTTGGAATTTTATTTATTAGAATGTAAAAATCACTTTTATTCTTGAATTTATTCAAATTCTCTATAATTATTTTACTTACAAATTCTCTTATTTTCTTTTCTTTACAAGAATCCAATTTATATATTTTTGGTAACTCAGTATACATAAATATACCCAATCAAACCGTAGCATCCAATACTCCAATTATCAATATAGTTCATCACAAGATAACAAATAATCATATCATATAATATTTAAACAAATCTAAATATTTTGTGGAATCCAATTGGATCCCTTCAACCTGTTTCATTGCTTCCATAGATGTTAGCACTATACCAATTCCACTTCGAGGTGGAATATCGCGGTATATGGGTTTATATAATATCATCCGCTATTATGCGGTGCATATGGTCTCATCCGCTATATAATGCGGGAGATTAATCACTCCAATATATACTATATACTACTATGTATAATATAGCTAATCAAATCAATTCAATCATTCAACCTATAATTTAAATTTAACCATTTAAATTTAAATTAAACCCAGATGAGTGAGACTAGCTCACCTTTGGTTTTTTTTGCGATCCAATCCAAACGGGCTTGTTTCCTTCACGATTTCAGACCTTGTATAAACATTATACAATTTATTAATATTTGAATTAATTTAATAATCAATTCTCCATGTAAAAATTTTAAATTGACTAATGAATTAATTAAACTACTAAATTCCCCTTTGAACTACATATACATTAATAAAATAAATTATAGATCTTCAAAAATGGACTTCCAACACTTTAAAATTCCTATTTATTTTCCCAAAACCTTATCTTTATATACATATATTAAATTATATGTGTGTGTGTGTGTGTATTCTGACTCCTTATATACATTTAAATTAAATTAAGAACAACTTAAAATTCAAAACTGCTTAACCATTTAAGATTTTATTTACTGTAAATAATTTCTATATATATATATATATATATATATATATATATAAATCAACTGTTTACAAAACTTGCCGTTATACATTATTTATTTATTTTTCCTTTCTTTTCCAAACTAGACAAATTAATTAAAATTGGAAAATACCTTCCCCTCAAAAATCCAGACGAACTGCCTCAACCACGGCTACCTCGCGAGCGCCTCCTCTAGCTCCAACATCGACACCAGCTGCTCGAATCTCACACGACCTCGCCAACAGTCACTAATCACCGATCGACGATGCAGTCGATCCCTTCCCTTTGAACTCGCGACTTGCATAAACCCTCATCGAGCTCCTCCATCGATGTCATGCTACATAGAGAACCATGACCCCATGATTCGATTCGAATCAAACTCGATCCCTCCTCGCGTTCGCAGCAGTCCTAAACCTGAGCCACGGCGACGATGTTGCGGTGCCGATAGCTACACCCCCATCTCGAGTGCCATGACTTCGATTTTCGCTCGCCTTCCATCCATGTTCGAACGAGCTTGATTGTATGATGTGAGGGAGGCACGGCTCGATCAATTCTCCGACACGAGATTCGTGCTCAAATTTGAATTGGTTTGGTTTGGGGATTATTTTTTTACCAAAAGGGCTTCAGCCATGATTTTATCAATTTTGTTTTTTTTCCGTTCGAAATAATTTCTTTTGTGATTTTTAAAGAGGAAGTATTGGAGACAAGATGAGATGCTTGCGTGTAGCAGATGAGCTACAGAAATTTAAAGGAGAAATGAAAAGGTGCTGATGGTGAAAGAAAGGCAACTGATAGGAAGGAATTTCAGCTGTGTTAACTAGGGTATATATATAAATATTAAATTCAAATTCAAATTCAAATGTCTCGATAAATGCAACTTAAAATTTCGACATCCTATCGAGGCGTGCCACTAGGCGTTTATAATGTTAAGCCCATATTCCAAACACGATGAAAAAGGTTTCAAGTCCTAATTCGATCGTATGGAGAAGATAGCGTTTTGGATTGACTATTAAAATTTATTCTGTTAATTATTTTCTAGGCGTTTATATCTCGTACGATCACACGATAACTCCGAAAGCTACGAAATTTGAAACCCGATAATAATACAATATTACGGATCCAATGGAACTAGTTTCGTCGAATTCTGAGACTGTGCCTCGGAAGGCTATTACAAATATCAATTTAAACGATATAACTTCAAAACTGAACAAATCACTGTTAAATTCAATTTATAACTTCTATTATCCTCAGCACTAATAATATAAATTCTACAAGCCTTCAAATTATTTTTAACACACTTAAAACTCCAGATTCAACATTTTACCCAACTTCAAATTATTTAATTTAATAATTAAATTACCCAATAAATGGTGATATTTGAATTCAAGTTAAACATTAACTTTTAAATATTTAAAATCAATTAAATATTCCAATTTCAAACATCCAAAAATTCCGGGTCGTCACATTCCTTCCCCCTTAAAAGAATTTCGTCCCCGAAATTGCTAGTTAGGAAGAGTGGTCCTATACCCATTTATTATTTTCACAAAACCAAACAGTTTTTAACAACTTCCCCAAACAATCCTTTTTATTAAAGACACACTATCACTCTAATAACTTCTCAACCCACCCATAAGTTCCAAACAATATTACTTACTCAACAATTCGAATTATAATTTAAAGTCAAATTTTAAATTATCAAAATTTTCTCAAAACTTTTCGAACTCCTATATTTTCGAATAATTTTGCCAACGTCTCCTTTGCGTGGCTAGCTCGGAACAACTACAAAATTCCTCTACGTGCTCCCAAAATCCAAAAGAAAACAAAAGGCCAAGTGGCTAGATCAAAAACCCAATAAAATTTCATATAGAAATTTAAACACATACCTTTTGCCGAGCAATTCAAATTTATCTTATGAAATCAAAACAAATTTTCCTTTTCCTTTATAATACCTGTATATCCTACATAGAAATAATATCCAATCACAACATCCAAACACATTTTATTGGCTTCCTTACAAAATTTCAATATCTATTCATTCAAGCCCGTACGATGTACATATATCATCCGTATGCAATATCAAATTCGATCACTCGCTCGAATACACAATATCATTTCCGAACTAGTATCGTCCACCCGACTTCCTAGTGCGGACTCAGATTTGGTTTCTTGATCAGAAACCGTCATTCTCCTTGCATAGTCATAGCTATGATAGAGAATTTCAGAACAAATCAAAAATCCATATCCAGGGTTTGTCGTCGAAAATCGAGTGAAAAATCCTAACTTGGATCGATATAACTATCTCGAAATTCTGTGCTCGAATCTGGATCAAATTGCTATGTGGATAAAATAATATACGTACATCCTACGTATTTATCTCAATTGATTATCAACTATATCAATTCTCTTTTTATTCACATTCATTTTGATTTCTATTCACTTATCAACGCTTATCATTTCACATATTTTTATTAAATCTTCACTCAAATGCTCATTCAATATATTCTCCCGACACCCGTATTACTTAAGAATTCTACCATTTCTTCTTAAGTTCAATATAAGTATTTTATACGCTTCTTATATTTATTTTCACTTCACCACTTTAGTTTATATATACTTCTATTCAAATTGGTTCTCCCATTTCCTTATGAATTCAATTTATCTTCAACTCTGAATATTAAATTTTATTTATAACACAAGGTTAACTCCACAAAATCCATTTTTAACTCATAATTCAAAGTTTTTTTATTCAACCAATCTGAATTCCATTAACATACACACTTAACTAATTTATTCAAATTAGTTCATTTCCCACTTTTACTTCAATATTTGATTTTTGCCCTTCAAAAATCACTTCACTTAATTTCTTGAGTTCAATCTATTTTATAATTAATGTTTTGGATTTTTATTCATTTCCCAAAATATAAACAATTTTATTTTGGCACATTTATTCCACTTCTAATGTTTCATAGGTCACAACTTATTTATATCCATACTTTCCTCCATTTACAATCAATCCCGTTCACATTTTACTTTTTAACTCGGGATTATACATTTAATTTAGCCAAGTATATATTTTTATTCAATGGGTTTTCAATTCTTTTATAAGCCCTCAAAATCTATTTATTCCAATTCAATATTATTTAACTTAACTCCAGTTAAATCTAACCTCATACTATTCTTTTGACTTCACACCATTCATTCAAATTTTATTAAGTAAGAACTTAATTTCATTTAATGTATCCACCACGTGATACAATTTCATCTCAATTATATTTCAACTTTAATTCAAATCCAATCACAATATTATTAAACTTAGCTTAAGTTCCTTTAATTCAACCCACCCTTCTAACTTATTAACTTTTTACAAGTTAATTCCATTCCAAGAAATTTTCAAACCGTATAAATTTCCATATCTTTTTATAATCCATAAACATTTTTAGTTAAACCTCCAGAGCTTAAGCCATTACTTAGACACTCAAAACATTTAAACCATTTCCAAAGTCTTCAATAATCACTTAAGTATTTCAACAATCATTTGAAATCAATTATATCCAAAATTCTTTGGTAAATTCAATTACCTCTTTGAATTTGAAAACCAAACCCATTTTTTGCAAACAATTCTGATTTAAAACAATTTTGGTAGCAATTTCTCTCTTGGAAACTCGAAAATAAACATCGATGACACATAGTCATCGCCGAAGTTATTTTCTAGCGACCGAAGTCATCTCTTTAAAAACATTTTCAAATATTCTTAATTTCAAGTCTCATCAGATTTCAAATCCAATTCAAAATATTTTCGAATAACATTCCCATTATCCCTCCTCAAAATCTTTGAAAATCATTTTCAACCCAAAGGAATTAAACTTCCCCAAAATTTCAAGTTCTAAATTCTTTCAATTCATATTCAAATATTGTACTGAAATCTTATTTCAATTTATAAATCACATTTACATTTTACATTTACAAATTTCCTTTGTATATGAATTTATTCCTAGATTTAGTTATAATTTCAATTTTTTATTCAATTTTACACAACAATGATAATAATTTAATATTATCATTCCTAAAAACCAAGCATCCATATATAACTATAATAATTTACGAAAAATTATTTCCTTTATATACAAAAAATAATTTGGGTAAAATTATTTCATTTACCCTATTTAAAACAATACTATGTCGGTTTATCTTGTTTAAGAGTTTAGAAACCCCTATCGATGCCATGGCGTTCCACACATCGACCAGAATCCATAAATACTCAGCCGATAAGTTAGTACAATATAAAACAATTTTTATATTCACTAACAAATACGCGCTCGTATCTATTATTACATCAAACTCATTCTAGAGTACTACGGACTCTATTTATAATGAGTAATCCCTACCAGAGCCAAGGTTATCGCCAACCTAAGCTCTAATATCAATGTAACAAGCCGCAAACCCGTATCCCTTAAGTCAACACTATTTTCCAACACATCAACTCATGGTGAACGAAAATACGAACCGTTAGGGTTAAGAAGAAGAGGTAGAAGAAGAAAATGGAAAACAACATCAGAATCTAACCATCGCAGTGGAATAAAATATAATAGACAATAAATGATCTTCACACAAAAACAAATCTGTTTATACATTATATCATCAGAGTATACATAACACACAGCTGGACAGTAATCATAACCTGACCTCGCAAACTGATTGCACAGCTAATCACACGGCGGAATATTTAAAACAAGTACGGAAGTACGTATCGCCATTCAGCTTGTCTCCTGTAACAACCCAAATTTTGGAGATTACCATTAATAATAAATTATAATTAAAATAATGATTTAATATTGTGATTATAAATGAATTGGAGGAATGAAATTTGAGTTAATATTGTTTATTTTATATAAACAATGTTTTAATGAATAAAACTTGGGGTTTTAATTTATGTGAGTTAATTTATCTCATAAGATGTTATTTCAACATATTGATGGTTGGAATAAATATAAATGAGTGAAAATAAGCATAGAATATTTTATTTGTGAAAGTGGGTTGAAAATAAACGATGTTAGTTATTTATTGAGTCAAAATAGGAAGTATTTGAATTTTATTCCAATAATAGCCTTTTTAGTGAATAAAAAGGGAAAATGAGAAGAAAATGTATTTTTCAAAGTGTATTAATGATTGAAAATAGTGTTGTAATATTTTAAAAAGTATTAAAACATTTAATACACTTATTTGAGTTAAGAAATAATTTTTATTTGACTCAGATTGTTTAAAATTGTTTTTTTTGGTCTAAAAATAACAATATCGTCAAATATTGTGTAAATTAAAAGTTTAATGGGAAAATAATATTTTTAAGTGAAAAAAAAAATTGTGTTAATCATGTTCACGTTGTTAAAATATGAAGAATGCATTTTGTCTCACGTAAAAAGAAGTTAATATGAGAAAGTAATGCTAAAAATGGTTTTGAATGGAAATTTCCATCGAATCGGATATCATGATTTTTAATGGCGACTGAATTGGCGATTCAACATCTTTGTTTCATCCCCGTGTTTTGGCTTCTGCCTTTCGCTTTTCCCTCCCTGCCTTCCTCCCCTTCTCTTTCCATCCATATGCCTAGTTCTTCTTCCCCTTCTCCACTGCTCACCGCTCCTTCCCACTCACGTTCCTCGACTAGATCTGGGCGTTTCTTCAGCGCCTTCCCTTCTCCGCAGCCTCCCTTGCCACCGCTCCTCTCTGACTCAAATTTCCCACCACTGCCTGCATCAATCCCTCCCCCCTAGCACGGGCTGTTTACTCCAGATTGGTCCCTGTAGCTGCGAATATGACCACCGCTGTTCCTTGTACTAAGGTGGGGGTTTCGATCTCAAATGATATTGAACGTGCTTGCCAATCGGTTGTTGAGTGCAACGATGTTATGGATAACACTGGCTGTTTGGAAAATGTATTGGGCGATTCGGTTGCATTACTGTCTGTTAGTGGACCGAGTGTGCTTCCTTCTGCCTCTGTTGGTATTGCTAACGAATATGGTCAGTTAGGTAGTGCCATGTGTTGTAATCTGGCTGATGCTCTTGGTAATTTAAGTGGCTCTGAAGGTGCTCGTGAAAATGCCTATTTAGGCTCGGAACCTGCTCCCAGTAATTCTAGTCCCAGTGGGACTCCGGGTCTTGTTACTGCTGCTCTGTCCCATGCCCCTGTGAAACATGCTCCATCTCCTCCTGCTGCCGACTCCCTTGTTGGTAACAAATCACGGTCATCTCTTTTCTCCTCTCTTCCCCGTAATGCAGGAATTTACAAGCCGATTGAATTTGAAATTGTTGAAGAGAATGGAGTTATGATCCCACCACCTTCTGTGTTGCAAGCCGGATTGGATTTTTGGTCTGATCACCTTGTTGGTTTCTTTTTGGACCCTTCCCACCGCCTTCAGGATGTGGCTTCTGTTTGTCGTCGGGCCTGGAAACTTCGTGGTAACTTATGTGTTAGGTTAGTTGACTCTTTCTATTTCCTTAAGTTTTCTTCCCCCAAAGAACGTAGTCTTGTGCTTGAGGCTGAGCCTTCTTTCTTTGATGGTCAACCCTTTATTATTACTCCATGAACCCCTACTGTGGCTAAAGCGCGTGATCAAGTTCTATCTATTCCCGTTTGGACCTATTTTTCGCATATTCCTTCTGCTATCCAACCTCTGCTTGGTTTGAATTGGTTAGCTTGTAACGTAGGAAAATTGAGATGTTTTGATTCGATTACCGTCGCGTATGAAAAATTGGTGTATGCAAAAGCCCTTATTGAGATATCCCCGGATAAGACGCTTCCTTCTTTTATTCCTGCCCAGCTTGCTGTCGGCCATGTTGTGGAGGTCCGTGTTCGCTATGGTCGGGTTCCTGTTATTTGTTCCTCCTGTCGTTCTTTTGGCCACCTGGCTACTGACTGCAAGCAAGCTGTTGCTACTGTGATTGCTCCTAAGATCCCACTGCCTCGCCCCCCGATTAGGATTTGGGTTCCTAAGGTTTCTTCCACAGTTGTCCCGCCTCATGTTGTTCCTTTGCCTGACTCGGATCCGCCTCCTTCGTCTGCTCCTACCCCAGCCTCTCCACTTGCATTGCTGGACGCTGGTGATGTTTCAGCGATTCCTGTTGATGCCCCTGATCCTGGTCCTCCTTGTTCCCCTATTGCTTGGGATGATGCGGAGAGGTGTTGGATTGATTTCATTTCTGATATGAGATTTAACCCAATGGTCGATTCTTTCTTCAGATTCTTTTCTGATGATCAGCATGACCTTAGATGTCTTTATTACAGACCTTCTGGTGACTCTTTGGTTCTTGTCTTGGATGGTCATTTTGGGGGTCGGAATTCTATCTTGCTTGCTGATTCATCCTGGGATCGCTCCTTTATTTACTCGGCTGATTCAGTGGCTTATGATCCTTGTCTTGCTTCCCGTTTCCGACCCTTTGCTAGTATGATGGGAAATGTACCTACGGTGTCTTCCCATGTTGTTGTGGATGATAGAGATTCTTCCTCTTCGGAGGAGTAGTTAGTTTCATTATTCCTTTGTTGTTGTGATATGTCTTTCACATACTAGTGCTGTTTATTTCTTCCTTACTTAGTAGTTAAGGTGTTTCTACCTTATTCCTGTACTTCAATTTTTATTACGTCCGTAATAAAAAGTGGACGGTCCACTATAAAACCGGTTTGCCTTGCAAAAAAAAAAGAAGCTAAAAATGGTATAAAACCTATGTGTATTAGCCTAAATAACTTTCTAACTATGAGAATGGACTAATTGGGTATAGTAAACATCCAATAACCCATATTCTAGAGTTTTCTAATAAAGTATGTATCTTTTCTCCCAAAACTCATTACAGTAAAACCCAAATCAGAAAAGAAAAAGCTTCAAAGTACAAAACAATGGCTACCCTCTTCAAAGCTCAATCTTTGCAAATTTAAAAGCCTAATTCAAGTTAAAATCATAAAAGAAGGTAATCTCCAACCTATTCTATCTTAGAATCCATCTAAAACTCTAGAATTGTTTAGTAAATTTTGTTTTGATCAATTTCTTCTTTGCATGTATTGTTTTTTTCTATTTTCAAATGTTTAGGGCTCCAATCTTATGCTAAAGGTTCAATCTTGCTTGCAAATCCTTACGTATTCACTAAAAATCAATTGGTAAGTGTAAAAGCTTACAAATGCTAGCCAAAAATTAGGTTTTGAGTTGAATTTTCAAGATTGCGTTTCGTCTTTGTTATTTTCTGTTTTCTGTTGCCACATTGTTTTGGCCATAACTTTTTCATCTTTTATCCAAATTTCATAATTTTTGATGTTCTGGAAAGCGCAGACAAAGTGCTAAAAGTTTCAAGTTTTTAGATTTTTAAAATTTTGAAGTTTACTTGATCAAAATCGTGTCTGTTTGATCCTGTCCCGAGAGCTAATGACAGCAACAACAATCATAAAATCTGAGGATTTATTTTGACCATAACTCATTCATTTCTTATCTAAATTACATAATTTTGGATGTTCCGGAAAGCCCAGACAAAGAGCTGCAAGTTTTATATTTTAATTTTTCTAAAATTTTGAGGTTTAACGGACCAAAATCATGCTTGTTTGTTGCTATCCCGAGAGCAAATGACAGCAACAACAATCACAAGTCTGAGAAATTATTTTGGCCATAACTCATTCGTTTTTTAACCGATTTTGATAATTTTGGATGTTTCGGAAAACTTAAATCATGTACTAAAACTTTCATGTATTGATTTTTCTGTAATTTTAATGTTAGCTATGTCAAAATTGAATTTTTATACTGTTATCCCGAGAGCAAAACCAATAATTGCTCTGCGCTTGAGGCTGAAACGAAGTTGGCCATAACTTCTTCGTTTCTTAACCGATTTTGTTAATTTTAGATGTTCCGAAAAGCTTAGGTCGTTTGTTACAGGTTTCATTCATTGTGCTTTCTGGAATTTTGAAGTTCGTTTGGTTGAAATTATGGTTGTATGTTGCTGTCCTGAGAGCAAAATGACAGCAACAACAATCGTTGACCTTAGAATTGTATTAGCTCATTTTGCCTTCATTATCTTCGGTTTTAATGATGTTTTTAGATATTTTCAGAGCTATGATGCCTATCAATAGGCTAGCTATATTTGGAGAATTTTAAATTCAAATTTTAAATGGAATTTGGATTGATTTTGGGTTAAAATTGAATTGAATTCGTATTGAATTCAAGTTATCGGTTTTGAGATATCCCTCTTAGTTTTCATTGTTTTCGAGCACGGTTTTCATTGAAACCAATTTGAAGTGTTATTTTGAATTGATTTAGAAGTTACCAAATTTTGGTGAAGATTATTGGTTTGAGAATTACTCTTTGAGTACATTCGACGACGAACCAATCTAGATGCATTTTGTGATGGCCGATGAAATGAGGCAATATTGATGTTAAGTTTTAATTTGCAACTATAGATAGAAATAACCATCACGATGTTCTTTTACTTTCCCAGGAGATGAGGCAAGTTGTTATGATGGACTGATGATGATTTCGATATTTATGATGAATTTTTACTTGTCGATGAAATGAGACAAGTCTCGATGTCACTTAAAATTCGTCCAAGTATGAGATAAGACGAGTTAGGTATCTTACACTCACCGATGAGATGAGGCAGTGTTTATTTGATGATGTTTTATGAAGGTTTTCTAATGTGGCATCGGCTAACGATTAGTAAACCAATAGGTGCAAACGTATGGTATGGGACGTACGTTGACGCCTATTGGATTCCTATTCGAGAAGTTGAGACACATTCACGATGTTACTAGTGCTACAGACCGAGTACTCGATTGGAGTCATCACGATGTTCATGAAGTTATTACTCGACTCCAATCATCACGATGTTATTACTCGGGTTTTTGTGACTGGGTGTCATCAAGATGTTTCCGACTATAGTCAATCAAGATGATCACGATGTTATGTGATCCCAAGTCATCACGATGAATGGTACCAAATAATGGTAGTACTAGTCAAGATGTAAATGCACGTGCTGTTTTCCATGAAGTTTAGGTGTTTCGTTTTCACTGTTTTGATGATGATGCTTTAGCATAGCCTTATGTAAGAAAAAGGCTTATTGACATACATGGTTTTATTTGTGATTTCGAATACGATGTTTTGGATTCTTTCCGGGCTCTATCAAGATAAATTATGGTAATGCTTTTATGATGAGTTTTGATAATAGATTTAAGATATATTTATATTTATACCATTATTTGCATTATGGATCGATGATTTGACGATTTTATTGACTACTTGATGTTACGATGGAGTTGAGATGTATTTATAAATTTATACCAATGAGATGAGGTATAAATGATTATGAAGAATCTTTTATGATGAGTTTTAGTGATGGATTTGAGATGTATCTATATTCATACCGATGAGATGAGGTATGAATAAGTATAATGCTTCTTTTATGATTGGGTTTTATATTTCCTTGAATGATCATTGAGACAAGCCTATAAGATGAGGCACATCCATATGCGTTTTATTCTATGTATGAAGGATATGTACCTTTGATGTATTGTTATATTGACGAGCACTTCTAAGAAGATAATTTTTTCATTTGAGGTCATTATCCATATTTTTTTTATACCACTGATGATATGAGGCGAAAGCGATGTTTATTGAATCTTATCTTTAAAATTTTGTTCGGCGATGTTCCATTTGCTTAAGTATCTGTTATGCCACTTAAGTATGACTTTATCATCATTATCTCCCTTACTTGCCAAGAAGAGATGTTGTCCTTTCTTATGATGTTGAAACCCTGTTTAGGGCATGGCATCCTTTATGAAAAAGGATACCGTAGCTTTCACCTAATTATCCTCATCGATTATTCTGTTTAACTGATGATTTTAGCTAGCCTGACCCGTGTGTTTTCACTCGGGTCAGACCGAGTTGTTTCAGGTATCATCTATTGGCCTTAGCTTGAAGTTGATGTTGGATAATAGCTCTTCTTTTGCTTGAGTAGTTTATTTCTTCCGCATACTCTGATGCTTTTACATTTGATTCGATGTATACGGTGTGGTCGTGCACCACCTTTATTGTATTCATATTGTATTGTACCAAACGTGTATCAGTGTATATGTATATATATGATGTTGGTTACTGTTCTGTGATGTGATTTACATTCAGTTATTGTATTTTGTTCTGATAGATCCGTTAGCCACCTATAGTTTTGGATTAAGCATTTACTGGGTATGTCGATCCACTTGAGTTGAAAAATTATAATGCATTTATCGACGTATTCAATGGATGTTTAAGACAAAATTATAGATGGTCGCCCTTAACCAGCCATATTCTCTGCTTTAGTAGACGGAATTACTTCTTAATTCTCTTTGCTAAGGTGGGTCTTCTTAATTCTCTTTGCTAAGGTGGGTCTCGGGTATTGAATATGCGCTTATATGATTTTTGTTTGATGATAATAAACATATATACATTCGTTTAAATGTATTTGTTAATGTACAATTTTATTTTTCACAGGTTAAATAAATATTTGCTGAATAAAATAGATAACACAGATTTTGAATTCAAACGAATATTTTATTCAAACAAATATTTATTACAATTTTGAATAGTACAATTTCAAGCTCTCTCTATACATATACAACTTTGATTACAATACAACATAATTTCACATTTACATCAGCACCTCACTACATATCACTCACACTCGTATTTATCTTCAACTTTATTTCAGATAGAATCAAGCATATGAGCAATCTGCAAAAATATTCACTAACGCAGTAAAATTGAAAAAGAAATATTTTTTGCAATATAAAATGTGAATACTGAAAATAATATTTGCCTCAGTTATTTGGGTTGTTCGTCATCATTTAAATTTGAATTCATCATACACGAACAGCTTGTGACATACACAGTGTATCACTGTATATGCCATGTAACGACCCTGGATTTCGGCCCCTGTATTTTTAATAAATGTTTAATCTAATTAAATATAAAATATGAATTGTTCATATTTAAATGAACATGATTCTGAAAGTATTGCCATCTATTTATATAAACTGTATTTTTAAAAGGAAATTGATTTGAAAATTGAAATAAGTATTTCAATAATATTCCCGATAAAAATCTATTTTTATATAATTACTTAAAATACTTTACATTGTTTTTATTTAGTATAAAATAATACGTATTGATGATAATGTTGAAATTCTAAAATAAGTTTCTTAACAATATTCTTAATAAAATTGAACTCATATAATTAAATTAGAATGCTATACATTGTTAACATTGGTTAAATAAATCCATATGCTTGTTAATGTTTAAAATTTATAATCAATTTCTAGTAATGTAAGATACAAACTATAAATTGATGATGATGTTCAATACAAAATGTTAATATTTATGTAAGTCAAAAATATGAATATAAACAAATAAGTAAACTCATGAATATAAGTTTATTATTTATAACTAAAATAAAACAGGCTTATAAATATTTAAAATAAGCTTCTATATAAATATAAATACTTATAAATATGGTTATAAACATGAGCTTCTATATATTTAGTATAAATATAACATAAAAGTGGGGTCATAAACATAGGTACAAGATGTGGTGTGAATAAGATATAAATGAAAATGTGAACTATGTTAAGACAAACATATGTAATTAATTGGTCAAAATCAGTGCATATATTTGTGTTCAAATAATAATAAGACAAAACAAAGTTAACAAAACAAAGTTAATAGCAAACATTTATAATATGCAACACAAAATGTGCAAGTATCAAGACAAGCTTGCAAACATTTTGTTAATATGCTAACATAAATATATTCAAACAAATATACTGCAATATCTTTGTACAAGATGTTGTGTCAGCAAATAATATTGATTGTGTTAACTTAAGAGAGGACATAAACATAAATTAGCACACTTTTCTTTCTGAAACAAATTTATTCAGCCGAAATGGTTGAATTGACTTAGGTTTTAGTACATGAAAAAAATAAAGCAAGATATTTATCCAGTGATAGCTTATTGAAGAAGGCACAGCTTGTTCAAGATATATATGTATTGAACATTCTTATTTCATTAGTTCAGTATTTAACTTATGAACACAAAACTGAGAAGAAGTAAAAGAAACAAACAAAACTTTATATTTGCAAGTCAAAACAAATTCAGGAAATAAGGAAAGTTACAGAAATTTCAAACTGCATACTATCAAGCTTAATCGAATTCAAGCTTCAGGTTTCTTGCATCAGCAACTACTTTCTGTTCAACTGTTTTTATGTGAGTAAACCTATTACTTGATTTAATCTATGAAATACTAAGTTGTTATATAGTTTGAACAAGAATTAGTATTAACCCAGTGCACTGCAAGTACTTCAGTAGCAGTTTCCTTTATCCTTTGATTACAGAACAATAACAATAGCTAATTTGTAGTATTTCTTGTTGCAAATACTTTGTACATAAGAATTTAAGTTGAATTTACTTGCAGGAAACTGAAAATCATGAATTGGTGCTAAGTTATGAAGGTGGTAGTGAAATTCACATTCTGTATATTCCAGTTCGCAGTAAACAATCAATATGTGTATAAATTCAAAAACTTTAAATTGTTAATTCAAATTCATATATTAAACAAACATGCAAAGTTAGGATTTTTAAAGGTGAAATGATAATTTTTAGATCGAAGTTTGAAGCGCAGTTTCAAGAGAAGCCGAATATTGATTTTTATCAATATTGATTGATTCAACAAAATGTAATCATTGAAATTTCCTATAAAGCTAGATTGAAGTTGTATTAACACTAGAAAAATGTCAAATTAATTTTCGAATGCATAGATTTTGAGATTGTGAGTAACATAGGGTTTTGGTCACGAGTTTTACAGAGTTCTGTAAATGTTCGACCGCGACTCACCTAGATGACCGAGCTTCACGAAATTTTAGGGAATGATAGTGTGGAGGCTAATGGTGGTGTAGCCGGAGTTTTGAAGCTTCCAGAGGGTTGTATCGGTTGAACGAGTGGAAAATTAATCGAAGCATTATGTTGTTCTCCACCTCAAACTGTCGATTCTTGTTCTCGAGTTCCATCAGAATTTTGGGGTGCTGGGATTAAGAGGGTGAACGATAAGCGACCTGTTGGCGATTGACTCAGGTGATGGAGGTTCTCCACGACGTTGTGCACGTGTACGGTGCTTTAGTGTGTGTCTATATTTTGTCAGAAATCGTCTCGAGTGGGTACTCGAGTAAGGGGGTGGGTTGGTCGGGTTGGAACTCGTGTTTACGCGAGTGTTAGTCACAGCCGTTTGTTTAACTTATAGATAACAAGAATAAAAAGTTACAGAAAAATAAATAGAAGAAGAAGTTACAGAGAAATGGAGAAGAGAAGAAGATGGGAGAGAAACACGGGAAAGAGCACGAGGGTAACCCGAGTTCTCTCGAGTAAGGGTAGTGCGATTCCAGGGTATTTCTCTGAATGAACATGTACAATGAATTTTTATTTTTTTTATTTTTTATGTGATATAACTAAGTTAATTTAGCAATTAATTAGTTAATTAGGCTAACATTTGTTAAAAGCTTAATAAGGGAAGTATGTAAAGATAGATGATTAATAATAAGTAATTAGTCTGTTAATTGATTTATATTTGTAATTTTATATTGATAACTTTAAATTGATTTTGTACTCACAAATAAATTATATGTTAAATCGATTCAAAACTTTAAAACATTAGCTAATTACTTGAAGTTGATTATTGGAAATTAACTTAAATAGGAATTTTACTTTAATTAAATTGATAATAATTGATTTATTAAAGTAATTTCATTAAGAATAAATAAAGGGTTAAGAAAGTAATTAGTAGTTAATAAAAGGATAATTAAGTTGATTAATAATTAATATTATTAATTAAATGGTAATTAAAGTAAATAATCGAGTTAAGAAATAATTAGGTAATTGATAGTTTGAAGTAAAATAAGTATGTAATTATGACTAAATAATTAAGAAATCATTAATTAAACAATATGAGATGAAATAGGAAATTAATTGTTAATTAATGATTAATTAAATAGAGTTAAGCTATTAAATCTCAAGTAATTAATTCTAAACGGAATTAATTACAAATAAGATTTAAAGGTGATTGTTTATGGACTGATGTGATTGAATATCTGATTGTGATATTTATGTGTTGATATTCTATGCTATTATGTGCTATGCTGTGTTATATCTATGATGCTTGTATCTGTGATAGATGCTATGTTAATTCAATTGTTGAATTTAAATTATTTAAACTATTCAAGTTACTTAGACAACTTGGCCCTTAAAATGGCGTTTGGATTCGATGAGACCGGGATCGGAAGAATCAATCTTGATTCTCCGAAAACCACATCGATCCAAATTAAACGATAGGTCGTGACTTATCAAATGGTGATCGAGATGGTGTTTTCAGAATGCAAGGGTTATCGTCGTTGACTCTGAGGGTGATTCCAAAATGAGTGTAACGAGATAATGCCTACGGTTTCGTTCAAACCCGGAACGAACTTGTATGGATTGAATGCTTTCAGCACATCGTCAGGCGGACGATGAGCATTCTAAGTGTTATGTTCTATTAAGGTAATCTCAGCCTCAAGCCTCATCAACCGGGAATGGCTAAAACAGGGGAGATGCAGCAAGGTTAGGTGGGTCATGCCCAAGCAGGACAAGATATTTCCCCTGTCTAGATGTCCCATTTTATATTTCGGCTTAGTGGGCGGTTTGCTAGCTAGAACCGCGGGGTTTATCTTGTTCGGGACTGTTCAGTAAGGAATGGTTCCGGCCTTGTGTTGCAGGGGATGAAGGGAGTAATCCTCAGTACGGCGATCTAGGCCCCGTACTGTGACGGGCGGTACCCCAGTAGCCCTGCCATTGTTGGAAATCCATTTTCCCTACGAGACCCTACAGTTTTGATTTGTATTACCCACTTTTGTGGCTAGTAGCTGGAATTTAATCATGTAACAATTTCGGCTATTTTCTATTTACTTGAAAACCCTAGACACTATTATAATATCACTGGATTTCCTATGAAATGTTTTGGTTAGCGTAAGGTAAAAACTTACCCGTATTTATTTGTGGGGAGTCTTACGTGATACCTTTATTTTCAAATGTTTTTTCAAGTTAAACAACTTTAAACCGTTTACTCATACCAGACCCATGTCTGACCCGGAGTTTGTTTTTGTTTTTCATAAACTCTCGGGTACCCAAATTTTTACGGGTAGCCAAGGGATTTAGGTTAGCTTTGACGAACTCTGAAGGAGCAATGGAGCAGGAGACTTCAGCGTTGTAGATATATATATATAGTTCTGCTATGTTGGTATCTCTGAGTCATATTGTTTGAGTTGTATTGTATTGAGTTGTATTAACTAGACAGGTGTTATAACTATCTAGTATTGATGTATTATCTGTATAACTCTGATATATGTAAAACTTTTAAATATTTAAGTGATATATTATATTTTGTTCCGTTCCGCTGTGAGATTCTGATGTTGTTGTTCTTTCTTCTCTATCTTTTCTATTTTCTCATCCCTTTCTTTCTTAATGATGATACGTCTTTCTGGTAGTAGAAGGACGGGTCGTCACATGCCACAAGGCCGTGCACATCGATATACACTTGATAATGCTACAGGGACAGGTGAGCACAGGTCAAACCCAAATGCAAAGTCGGGTTCAACTCACGTGCAATATATTTAAAATCACGACACGAGCACAAGGTCAAACCCGAGCTGTAAAACTGGGTTCAATACAAGGCTACATGAAGTATGCAAGCTCGACTAACAGGTTCAACCTCTTCATTAAACAACTCCAGACCAACAGCAACAGGGCCAAATGCAAACAAAACAAGTCACAATGTCGAGCATGCATGAAACAATGGAATGAACCAGTGATACAAGGCAACAAGTACAACACTGCACAAATTCAACACAGCACCAAAGCACAAAGGCTTAAATGATCAAGTGCTCAAAGATACAACAAACACAGAGGCAACATGAATGTAAACTGCACATAAACAGACATGAACAATGTCACAGCAAACAAGGTGCACCAGACCAGACCAGGTTATAGGATGATTAAAGCAGACTCCAAGTTCAAGTGGACAGTGAAGGCAATACACAAGTGAAGTAAACAACAATGTCGAGCTCAATGCAATACAGTGAAAACTACCTAATGATCAACTGGAATTATAATGAAGTCATAATCAAAACATGAATGAACACTTACACTTACAACATGCAAATGCATCAAAACAATGTCGAAGTTATTCCAGCAACATGATAGCAAACAGAAGTGCACCAGTGCAAAACAGGTCAATGCAACATGAACCAACTCCAAATGTATCAGTAGCATATATTACAGGGATGAACACACGAGAATGGACAAGGCACAGATCAAGTTCAAGTTATATAAGACAGCTACAACACAAAAGTTTTCAAACCAACTACAAATGCACAACATACATACGAAACAGAGAAACAAGAAGTCAAGTTATAAAATTCAAGTGCCAGAGAAGTCAAAATTCACGAATGAAAAAAGAAATCAAGTGCGTACGCGTATTCTTTGAAATAGTCAAAGAAAAGTAAAAGTAGAAAGTCTCTGCCGTATGAATCAAGGAATCGAACAAGTCATATGATCAAAGCCGTGACCATCAATATACGATTTGAAGAAGTCAGAAATAATCTCAAACATTCAAGCATCATCAAGTGGCAGAGAAATAAGATTGACAAAGTCAAATAAATCATCAGCATCAAAGTGTAATCGAACGACAAAGCAACAAATTTTGAAGCAATCAGACGAACGAAAAATCAGGGTAACGAACCCTATAAAATGCCCTAATCATCATCGGCATGAAGATATGAGTTCGAATACGAAAATCGAAAAGCACAAAAGCATAAATTCTTACCAAAGAAAAAATCGAACTCGTCGAAGCAGCAGTGAGCAACGAAGAATTGATCGAGCAAGGCAACACGCAAATTCCTATCGATCGAGCAAATAGCGCAGCTTCGAAAGCCCTAGTTTTTGGACGAAGAGGAACAGCCACTATCACATACGAGATAAAAAAAAGGGCCGGCATAGTGAAAAAAAATAAAAGAAGTTTGGGCCGGTTAATTTTTCTTTTGGACTTAAAAGTTTTTAAACTAGGTTTTTTTAGTTTAGTTTTATTTTTAAAAATTCTCTTTTAAACCGTTTTAATTTTCTAGTCGTGTGACTAGGGGACAAGCTACGTGGCGTAGCTTGCGAATTCGCAACTCGGTGGTTGAGTTGTGGCAAGGTTTTGAGCGTAGAGTTAGATTAGTCAATAGCGGGTATAGCGAGTTTACGTGTGTAAGCGAGGGACTATCTAATTTCTAGTAGAAACCTTGGGGGTAGCACGTAGGCAGGGTTTTGCCGAAGCTGGGTAAATTCTGTGTTGTTCTGTTTTTTATATTCTGCGATATCTGTGCTGCTATTCTGTGATCTGAATTGAATATTTTATAAACTTCCGCGATTAATTTTTATAATTAACACTATCACCCTATTCACCCCCCCTCTAGGGTGAAATCGATCCTACAAGTGGTATCAGAGCTAGGTCTAGAAGTCAACGTTTGTTTTAAAAATTCAACTTTTTTTTGAAAAAATCACTTTTGTTTTAAAAATTTGGATTTTTAAAATGGCTTCTTTTAATAATGCTTTTGCAGAGGGTCAGTCGATAGTTAGACCACCAATGTTCAATGGTGAATATGCTTTTTGGAAAAATAGGATGAAATTTTTTTGAAAACCATTGACGCATGGGATATTGTTGAGACAGGTTATAAAACTCCAATTATAACTGTAGATAATCAGGAAATAGAGAAACCAAAGGAACAATGGACAGAACTAGAAAATAAATTACAAAATACTAATGCCAAAGCTATGAATTCTATTATCTATTCATTAGATCAATTTGAATTTAATCGTGTCTCACATTGTCTAACTGTGCAGGAAATATGGCACATACTAGAAGTGACTCATGAAGGAACATCTCAAGTCAAAGAATCTCGCCTTGCCATGCTAAGCAGCGAATATGAAAACTTTACAATGGCGAAGGAAGAAAATGTCAAAGAGACGTACGGACGACTTTCTAATATCGTATACAAATCAAAAGCTCTCGGAAAAACATACACCGAATTGGAAATAGTCCGGAAAATCCTCAGAGTCCTTCCACGAAGCTTTGAAGCGAAAGTAACTGCCATTCAAGAATCGAAAGATTTAAAACAACTCAAAGTTGAAGAACTCGTCGAAAATCTCACCACTTATGAGCTAGAAATGAAATTCAAGGAAGAGCGCGAAGGAGGAGATACTCGAAAGAAATCAATAGCGCTCAAAGGAACAACCGAAAGTGATGATGATAATGATGATGATGATGGAGCAGCAGAGATGGCACTACTAATGAAAAAATTCAAAAGGTGGAATCGCAAATACGGAAATCCAGCTCGAAATCATGAATTAAAAAGAAGAATAGGCAAAGCACTAGACGACCCAGAAGAACAGAAAATCATCTGTTACAAATGCAACAAACCCGGTCATATCAAGCCACAATGTCCTCAAAAACGATCAAACCAAGGAAAGAAACTAAAGAAGAAAAGCTTTGCGGCTACTTGGGATGAAACTGACGAAGATGAAAGTGATAGCACCGAGAGTGAGAGTGAAAAAGCAAACATGTGCCTTCATGGTGAAGTTACAGACAGTGATGACGACGAGCCAAGCGAGGTATCAAAACTCACTCATTCTGAATTACTTATTTATTTCCATGAAGTAAATGGCTGTTATGAACGACTTAGGGAAAAATACGCCAAACTTGAATCTCAAAAGGATACTTTGATAGAATGTAATAAACAACTTGATCAATTAGTTAAGAACTATCAAAGTAGGATCCCTAAGTGTGATAAGTGTCCAACATTCGAAGAAGAAATTAAAAAATCAGAAATCAATATAAAATCACTTGAAAATGAAATTCTGATCTTAAAAGAGAATGAAAATACTAGGAGAGAGAATTCTATTAAAAAGTGCACACAATTGTTAAACGAAAATGAATCTCTCAAAACACAAGTCCAACAATTGTCAACAACTTTAGATAAATTTTCAAAAAGTGAAAAATCGTTGAATATGCTATTAGGAAAGCAAACTGTTAATACGGTTAGACAAGAACTTGGATATAGTAAATCGAAAACTATTGAAAGCAATATTAATCATAATTCTATGTGCACAATTTGTAGAAAATATGGACACAATCACAATAATTGTTGGTATAGACCCAAACATGAGAAAACTATACCGATTTGGGTTCCAAAAGGCACAAATACAAAAACTCTCAAAGTTAAACAAATTTGGGTGCCAAAGGGAACAATTATAAATAGTTTTGGGTCTCCACAAAATTATCGTTCTAAATATTTTGCCACTAACAATCATGGACCTATAAAAACAAATAGGTCACTAAACTCTCTTCTCGTGTAGGTATGCTGGCAGGCTAAGGAACAACAGCAATGGTACTTGGATTCTGGCTGTTCCAGGCACATGACAGGGGATAAATCAAAGTTCCTTAGCCTAGAAAAGTACAAAGGTGGCAGAGTCACAATGGGCAACAATGACAAGTGTAAAATTGTCGGTAAAGGTAAAGTAGGTAACAATACATTTACCTTGAATGATGTACTATATGTTGAAAATCTGCACCACAATTTGATATCAATCAGCCAGCTATGTGATAAAGGTATGAATGTTATCTTTGGTTCTGACTTGTGCAAAATAGTTGACAAATCATCAAAAGAAATCTTATTTCCAGGAAAAAGGAAAGGTAATATATATTCTCTATCTTTTGATGATCTCACCCTCTCTAAATGTTTGATAGCTAAGGATATAGAAGTGAATTTATGGCATAGACGTTTAGGGCATGCTAGTATGAACTTATTAAACAAATTAAAAAGGAAAAGTTTGGTAAGAGGGTTGCCATCACATGAGTTTGAAACAGAAAACATTTGTAAAGCATGTACTTTGGGAAAACTTAAAAAATCATCGTTTCATGCCAAAAACAATGTAAGCACTTCTAGAGTTCTTGAACTAGTTCATATGGATCTATTCGGACCTAATGACATTGCTAGCTTAGGAGGTAAGAAATATTGCTTTGTCTTAGTTGATGATTACTCAAGATATACATGGGTATATTTCTTGGCTAAAAAATCAGAAACTTTTTCATACTTCACAAAATTCGCAAAATTTGTGCAAAATGAAAAAGAAGTCTTTATTGTTTCATTAAGAAGTGATCATGGTGGAGAATTTGAAAATTATGAATTTGAAATTTTCTGTGATGAAAACGGAATCAAACATGAGTTCTCTGCACCACGTACTCCACAACAAAATAAGGTAGTTGAGAGAAAGAATCGAACTTTGCAAGAATTGGCTAGGTCTATGTTAAATGAATATGAACTACCTCTGCATCTCTGGGCAGAAGCAGTAAATACAGCATGTTATGTAATGAATAGAGTTATGATTAGACCGATTCTTAACAAAACCCCCTATGAGCTATGGTTCAACAATAAACCAAACATCGCTTACTTCAAAGTGTTTGGATGTCCTTGCTATATTCTTAATACAGGTGATCAGTTAGGAAAATTTGAGGCAAAGGCTGATGAAGGCATCTTCATGGGTTACTCTTCGAGAAGCAAAGCTTATAGAGTCTACAACAAAAAGACTAAAACAATCGTGGAGTCAATCAATGTGAAATTTGATGAAGGCATTGATGATCAGGAAACATCCAAAAGCAACGTTGAAGAGGAGAAAGAAAAAGATGAGCTTGAAAAACCAAAAGAAACTGCTGATGCTAGAGAAACTACCACAACTCAAGAAGTCCGAAGAAATCTGGATCCAGAAAAACTGAAATACAAAACAGACCATCCACCAGAATTGGTAATTGGAAACCCTATAGCAGGTATACAAACTCGTTCATCCTTTAAAAATGTATGTGATCTGTGCTTATATAGTGGATTTATTTTAGAAATAGAACCAAATAACATAGATTCAGCCCTTAATGATGAAAACTGGTTCATGGCCATGCAAGAAGAGCTAAATCAGTTTGAACGAAATAATGTTTGGAGTTTAGCACCTAGACCTAAGGATTATCCAGTTATAGGAACAAAATGGATTTTTAAAAATAAATATGATGAATCTGGAAATGTAATTAGAAATAAAGCTAGACTAGTTGCTAAAGGATACAATCAAATTGAAGGAGTTGACTTTGATGAAACTTTTGCACTTGTAGCTAGACTAGAATCAATTAGAATATTATTAGCTTTTGCTTGTTACAAAGGATTTAAACTAAGACAAATGGACATTAAGAGTGCTTTTCTTAACGGAATTTTAAAAGAAGATGTGTTTGTTGAACAACCAGAAGGTTTTGAAAGTCATGAATCTCCAAATCATGTATACAAACTGAAAAAGGCATTATATGGATTAAAACAAGCTCCCAGAGCTTGGTATGAATGTCTTAGTTCTTATCTCCTTGAAAATGGGTTCAAAAAGGGATGTGTAGACACCACACTATTTCTGTTGCATGAAAACGATGATCTTTTGATTGTTCAAATATATGTTGATGACATCATTTATGGTGCTACTAACAAGTTATTGTATGAGAAATTTGAAAAAGTCATGCAGGAAAAATTTGAAATGAGTTTGGTTGGAGAGTTAAAATTCTTTTTAGGATTTCAAATCCAACAAAGCGATAAAGGCACATTCATTTCTCAAACAAAATATATTAGGGAACTTGTCAACAAATTGTGATTGAAAGATGCTAAACCAGCAAGAACTCCCATGAGTACAACACTTAAACTTAACAAGGATGAAAAAGGTAAGACAGTTGATCAAAAGCAGTACAGAGGTATGATTGGATCACTCCTTTATCTTACCGCCTCTAGACCTGGCATCATGTTTTCTGTCTGCTTATGTGCACGTTTTCAATCTAACCCAAAAGAATCTCATTTAAAATCTGTTAAAAGAATTATAAGATATTTTTTGCACACCCCACGGTTTGGTCTTTGGTATCCATCAAAGTATAATTTTGAATTGAAAGGTTTTTCAGATGCTGACTATGCTGGAAATTTAGTTGACAGAAAAAGTACTAGTGGAGCATGTTTTATGTTAGGACATTCATTAGTTGCATGGTCGAGTAGAAAACAGAATTGTATTGCATTATACACAACAGAGGCAGAGTATATTGCTTTGAGTGGTTGCTCTGCTCAAATCTTATGGATGATACAAACTTTGCATGACTATGGCCTAAATTTTAAATGTGTACCACTAATGTGTGATAGCAAAAGCGCAATCGATCTCACAAATAATCTTGTACATCACTCGCGAACAAAACATATAGATGTTAGACATCATTTTATTAGAGATCATATTTCCAAAGAAAATATCTGCATAAATTTTATATCAACTGATTCTCAATTGGCAGACATTTTTACAAAACCCCTACCAGAAAATAGTTTTTGTAAACTATGACTCAGCTTAGGTGTTTTAGAAATTTGCTGAATATTTAACATTTTTTTTCTCCCTACAAATCATCGAAGAAATAAATAGTGATTGAAAAAGTGATGAGTATTGATATTTATCATATATTATTACTCGAGACGGTATAATTAGTAAATTTTTCAAATTAAACAAGAGTCACAAAACTTTTGTTGGTAAAAAATTCCATGACCATCTCTATTTCTATCATATTTCTAACGACCATCACTCATCAAAATTCTATATAGTTTGTCGATGTGTGGTATTTTAAACAGGAATCGTTCGTTTTTCATTTTCACATTTTTTTTAAAAAAAAAAGGTAATAATAATAATAAATTCCAAAGTATTCACTCTCATTTAAAAGTCCTCACGGTTATGCATGGGTGAATTACTTGGAATTTGTTATGTGCTTCCATGCTCATTTAAAAGTCCTCACGGTTATGCATGTATGGAACGCATATCAAAAGTTGATTTTTAAAATAAACAAGTTGATTCTAATCCCATTTAAAAGTCCTCACAGTTATGCGTGGTTAGAAGATACTTGAATTCATTTTTAAAATAAAATAAAATTGGAATACTACTAATCTCATTTAAAAGTCCTAACGGTTATGCATGGTTAGTAGATATTCAAATTCCTGATATAAATATACCACAAATATACATAACTATATGGTTTTATATGATGACAACATTTCCATCATTCTAAAAGTGGAATATGCGCCTAACAAAATATTTATGATTTTTTTTGTTTGATTTTTTTTAAATTTAAAATTTATATTCGATTGAGTCTTAATATTAGATCAATATCGATCACTTTATCTCTATTTTCCCTAACACTATTATTCTTTTGCTGATAACAAAAGGGGGAGAGAAAAGTTAAGATTTTAGCAAATAAAATTCATATATTTGCATATGCATATAGATTCATTTGGATATTTTTATTCTCAATGCATATATGTAGGGGGAGTATTGTATAGATAGGAAGCATTTAAATAGGGGGAGCAAATTGAACGATCAAATACATTTAATACATTCAAAATCTTAAATATATGTTTGTTATCATCAAAAGGGGGAGATTGTTGAATATGCGCTTATATGATTTTTGTTTGATGACAATAAACATATATACATTCGTTTAAATGTATTTGTTAATGTACTATTTTATTTTTCACAGGTTAAATAAATATTTGCTGAATAAAATAGATAACACAGATTTTGAATTCAAATGAATATTTTATTCAAACAAATATTTATTACAATTTTGAATAGTACAATTTCAAGCTCTCACTATACATATACAACTTTGATTACAATACAACATAATTTCACATTTACATCAGCACCTCACTACATATCACTCACACTCGTATTTATCTTCAACTTTATTTCAGATAGAATCAAGCATCTGAGCAATCTGCAAAAATATTCACTAACGCAGTAAAATTGAAAAAGAAATATTTTTTGCAATATAAAATGTGAATATTGAAAATAATATTTGCCTCAGTTATTTGGGTTGTTCGTCATCATTTAAATTTGAATTCATCATACACGAACAGCTTGTGACATACACAGTGTATCACTGTATATGCCACAAGGCCATGCACATCGATATACACTTGATAATGCTACAGGGACAGGTGAGCACAGGTCAAACCCAAATGCAAAGCCGGGTTCAACTCACGTGCAATATATTTAAAATCACGACACAAGCACAAGGTCAAAATTGAGCTGTAAAACTGGGTTCAACACAAGGCTACATGAAGTATGCAAGCTCGACTAACAGGTTCAACCTCTTCATTAAACAACTCCAGACCAACAACAACAGGGCCAAATGCAAACAAAACAAGTCACAATGTCGAGCCTGCATGAAACAGTGGAATGAACCAGTGATACAAGGCAACAAGTACAACACTGCACAAATTCAACACAGCACCAAAGCACAAAGGCTTAAATGATCAAGTGCTCAAAGATACAACAAACACAGAGGCAACATGAATGTAAACTGCACATAAACAGACATGAACAATGTCACAGCAAACAAGGTGCACCAGACCAGACCAGGTTACAAGATGATTAAGGCAGACTCCAAGTTCAAGTGGACAGTGAAGGCAATACACAAGTGAAGTAAACAACAATGTCGAGCTCAATGCAATACAGTGACAACTACCTAATGATCAACCGGAACTATAATGAAGTCATAATCAAAACATGAATGAACACTTACACTTACAACATGCAAATGCATCAAAACAATGTCGAAGTTATTCCAGCAACATGACAGCAAACAGAAGTGCACCAGTACAAAACAAGTCAATGCAACATGAACCAACTCCAAATGTATCAGTAGCATATATCACAGGGATGAACACACGAGAATGGACAAGGCACAGATCAAGTTCAAGTTATACAAGACAGCTACAACACAAAAGTTTTCAAACCAACTACAAATGCACAGCATACATACGAAACAGAGAAACCAGAAGTCAAGTTATAAAATTCAAGTGCCAGAGAAGTCAAAATTCACGAATGAAAAAAGAAATCAAGCGCGTACGCGTATTCTTTGAAATAGTCAAAGAAAAGTAAAAGTAGAAAGTCTCTGCCGTATGAATCAAGGAATCAAACAAGTCATATGATCAAAGCCGTGACCATCAATATACGATTTGAAGAAGTCAGAAATAATCTCAAACATTCAAGCATCATCAAGTGGCAGAGAAATGAGATTGACAAAGTCAAATAAATCATCAGCATCAAAGTGTAATCGAACGGCAAAGCAACAAATTTTGAAGCAATCAGACGAACGAAAAATCAAGGTAACGAACCCTATAAAATGCCTCAATCATCATCGGCATGAAGATATGAGTTCGAATACGAAAATCGAAAAGCACAAAAGCATAAATTCTTACCAAAGCAAAAATCGAACTCGTCGAAGCAGTAGTGAGCAACGAAGAATTGATCGAGCAAGGCAACACGCAAATTTCTATCGATCGAGCAAATAGCGCAGCTTCGAAAGCCCTAGTTTTTGGATAAAGAGGAACAGCCATTATCACATACGAGATAAAAGAAAAAGGCCGGCATAGTGAAAAAATAAAATAAAAGAAGTTTGGGCCGGTTTATTTTTCTTTTGGACTTAAAAGTTTTTAAACTAGGTTTTTTTAGTTTAGTTTTATTTTTAAAAATTCTCTTTTAAACCGTTTTAATTTTCTAGTCGTGTGACTAGGGGACAAGCTACGTGGCGTAGCTTGAGAATTCGCAACTCGGTGGTTGAGTTGTGGCAAGGTTTTGAGCGTAGAGTTAGATTAGTCAATAGCGGGTATAGCGAGTTTACATGTGTAAGCCAGAGACTATCTAATTTCTAGTAGAAACCTTGGGGGCAGCACGTAGGCAGGGTTTTGCCGAAGCTGGGTAAATTCTGTGTTGTTCTGTTATTTATATTCTGCGGTATCTGTGCTGCTATTCTGTGATCTGAATTGAATATTTTATAAGCTTCCGCGATTAATTTTTATAATTAACACTATCACCCTATTCACCCCCCCTCTAGGGTGAAATCGATCCGACATCGGGGTGGGGCGTTACAGCTTGGTATCAGAGCCAGGTCAGAACAAAGTAGAATAAACGTAGAACAGTACGTATATCATGATACATCGAAGTACAATACAAGTGAATCATTGTCCTTTATTCGAGCTTGTCTTCGAATTGAGCCTTGATTCTTTTTCGAGTTTTGGGATTATTCTATTCTTATTTTTGTCGATACGAGTGAGTTCGTATCGATGGAGCTGATTGATTTCTTTGAGCATTCTTGTGCATTCCTTTGAGAATTGTGAATCCTATTAAAGGGATCCACAACGATTGGCTTGTTGTGAGCATTTTGATTTCTCTATTGGTTGCTGCTTTAGTGAGTATTTGTTTATTACTCACTACCTTGAGATGTATCTGATTTGAGATGGATTGACTTATTGGATGTAAAGTCTGATCCTTTTGTTGTTATATGATCCTATATTTATTTAGGAATCCTAATTTGATTGGGTTATTATTTCTATCACTTTGGAATGTTAACCATGATTCTGAAGTTCTATATTCACTCTTGAGTATCGAGATGTTGTTGATATATTTCGAATCCTAGTCAATGTGACTTTTTTGAGTTTTGTGAGTCCGTTTGGATTTGACATCCAATCGGGAAATCGAGTATTGAGGTAACCTTAATCCTGGCTCTTAGCTCTTCGGTTATCCTTCCACGAGGATATCCACTAAGGAATGAGATGAGTTTCTAGATTGTTCGAGTTTGATTGAGTTTATCATTCAGCTTCACCGAGTGTTCTTTTCAAATACTCAATCAATGTTATCTTTGTAGCATTACTTTGTTTGAAGTAATGATTTGTTGTTTTGTGCTTCATCTCCTTCGAGAAGAATATCTTGCTTATCCTGTATCTTGATGACTTTTAGGAGTGGATCATGATATTGTAAGATTGACTAACACTTTATCTCCTTCTGTTGATTTTGAGAATCGCGTATTCTAGGAATATCTCGATGCATTCTCTTAATGTTCTTTGGTTTGAGTTTTTGAAGCTATATATATGAGTTTTAAAAAGAGAAATTGTAGTTTTGAGATATTTTAAAAATCAAAGAATGTTTTGAGAATATATTTATATGAGTAGTATACTTTCATAGAAATAACATGAGAATGTTGGGTTATCCATCGAGTAGTTAAGAGTTCCGTTCGATACGCCTGATCAACGTTATCGATAGGAATCTCCTAAATGCTATGATGAGGCAATCATACACGATGGTTTGTATTTAAAAATTGAGATTTTGAAAATAATATTTTGAGATTAAATATTAAATTTATTTTTGAATGGTAATTGTAGCCATTGATTTTAGAGACCAGTAATAGAGTGGCAAGGCAGTTTTGATCATTCAGTCAACTCTGCAGCCAACAGATATATTTATTTATTAGAGACTCAATGGCGAGGCAACGCTATTTATTTATTTTTAAATTATAAAGATGAGAATATAAATGAGATTATTTTTTACTCAATAAATATTGAAAGTATATTTTGAGATTTTAGAATCTATATTATATACATTGGATGTTTTGAGAGAAGAGTTATAAGAGAATTTGAAGATTGTTTTAAAACTACTTAAGTGGTTTAATAAAAAGAGTAAAGAGAATTTAAACCCTTAATTTATTTTATGGAATATTATTATGGATTTACAAATTTCTATGGAAATTAACTTTTAAGTAAGAGAAGAAATTTGGACTTTTAATTTGAGTTTTAAATTACCTACTAAGTAATATAGTAAAAAGTTTGAAAATTTTCAAATGTTGAAAATTGAGATTTAAAATTTAAAAGATGTTGAGATTTAAAAATTCTAAATATCTTGGATTAAAAGATAATTCGAGCTTATATCCTTATTCTTGAGCATATTCTATCTTTGAGCTATTATTAATGACATGTATTTTTTGCGGTCGTTCGACGGCCTTGTGAGAAGCCATCTTGTGATTTATCAATCTTGTCTATTGTGTCTACCCTGTTATGAGGACGTTCTTTCTGTATATTTATGTGGAAAATCTTATTGATGATCTTCTTTATTGCTTGGTGTTTGGGTTTAAGTGAGTTTGATCCTGACTCTATTCATAGGATTTTAAGTAATCAATCATTTTCAATTGATTATTTGTTGAGCATTTTATTGAGTTTTAATTCGAGACAGGAGATTTTTGAAATTCTTTCGAGTTTCTTGGAAAATTCGATGGTTTGCTAATCACTATATTAGCATATGATGGGCCATTGAATTAACCAAGTGAGTTTTTCTTTGTTTCTTTCTACCATTCTATATTGAGAGTGTGAATGGTTTGGAATTCGAGCTTGTCCTTATCCTTCGATGATTGTATTGATAGTGTTGTTTACAGCTATTTCCTCCAGAAATTGCGAGGACGCAATTTTGCTATGGAGGGAAGTCTGTAACAACCCGAATTTTGGAGATTACCATTAATATTAAATTATAATGCAAATAATAATTTAATATTGTGATTATAAATGAATTGGAGGAATGAAATTTGAGTTAATATTGTTTATTTTATATAAACAATGTTTTAATGAATAAAACTTGGGTTTTTAATTTATGTGAGTTAATTTATCTCATAAGATGTTATTTCAACATATTGATGGTTGGAATAAATATAAATGAGTGAAAATAAGCATAGAATATTTTATTTGTGAAAGTGGGTTGAAAATAAATGATGTTAGTTATTTATTGAGTCAAAATGGAAAGTATTTGAATTTTATTCCAATAATAGCCTTTTTAGTGAATAAAAAGGGCAAATGAGAAGAAAATGTATTTTTCGAAGTGTATTAATGATTGAAAATAGTGTTGTAATATTTTAAAAAGTATTAAAACTTTTAATACACTTATTTGAGTTAAGAAATAATTTTTATTTGACTCAGATTGTTTAAAATTGTTTTTTTTGGTCTAAAAATAACAATATCGTCAAATATTGTGTAAATTAAAAGTTTAATGGGAAAATAATATTTTTAAGTGCAAAAAAATAATATTGTGTTAATCATGTTCACGTTGTTAAAATATGAAGAATGCATTTTGTCTCATGTAAAAAGAAGTTAATATGAGAAAGTAATGCTAAAAATGGTATAAAACCTATGTATATTAGCCTAAATAATTTTCTAAGTATGAGAATGGACTAATTGGGTATAGTAAAAATCCAATAACCCAAATTCTAGAGTTTTCTAATAAAGTATGTACCTTTTCTACCAAAACTCATTACAGTAAAACCCAAATCAGAAAAGAAAAAGCTTCAAAGTACAAAACAATGGCTGCCCTCTTCAAAATTTAATCTTCAAAGCTCAATCTTTGCAAATTTAAAAGCCTAATTCAAGTTAAAATCATAAAAGAAGGTAATCTACAACATATTCTATCTTAGAATCCATCTAAAACCCTAGAATTGTTTAGTAAATTTTGTTTTGATCAATTTCTTCTTTGCATGTATTGTTTTTTCTATTTTCAGATGTTTAGGACTCCAATCTTATGCTAAAGGTTCAATCTTGCTTGCAAATCCTTACGTATTCACCGAAAATCAATTGGTAAGTGTAAAAGCTTACAAATGCTAGCCAAAAATAAGGTTTTGAGTTGAATTTTCAAGATTGCGTTTCGTCTTTGTTATTTTCTGTTTTCTGTTGCCACATTGTTTTGGCCATAACGTTTTCATCTTTTATCCAAATTTCATAATTTTTGATGTTCTGGAAAGCGCAGACAAAGTGCTAAAGTTTCATGTTTTAAGATTTTTAAAATTTTGAAGTTTGCTTGATCAAAATCGTGTTTGTTTGTTGCTGTCCCGAGAGCAAATGACAGCAACAACAATCATAAAATCTGAGGATTTCTTTTGACCATAACTCATTCATTTCTTATCCAAATTTCATAATTTTGGATGTTCTGGAAAGCCCAGACAAAGACCTGCAAGTTTTATGTTTTGATTTTTCTAAAATTTTGAGGTTTAATGGACCAAAATCGTGCTTGTTTGTTGCTATCCCGAGAGCAAATGACAACAACAACAATCACAAGTATGAGAAATTATTTTGGCTATAACTCATTCGTTTCTTAGCCGATTTTGATAATTTTGGATATTTCGGAAAGCTTGAATCATGTACTAAAACTTTCATGTATTGATTTTTCTGTAATTTTAAGGTTAGTTATGTCAAAATTGAATTTTTATACTGTTATCCCGAGAGCAAAACCAATAATTGCTCTGCGCTTGAGGCTGAAACGAAGTTGGCCATAACTTCTTCGTTTCTTAACCGATTTTGTTAATTTTAGATGTTCCGGAAACTTAGGTCGTGTGTTACAGGTTTCATTCATTGTGCTTTCTGGAATTTTGAAGTTCGTATGGTTGAAATTATGGTTGTATGTTGCTGTCCTGAGAGCAAAATGACAGCAACAACAATCGTTGACCTTAGAATTGTATTAGCTCGTTTTGCTTTCATTCGCTCCGGTTTTAATGATGTTTTTGAGATATTTTTAGAGCTATGATGCCTATCAATAGGCTAGCTATATTTGGAGAATTTTAAATTCAAATTTTAAACGGAATTTGAATTGATTTTGGGTTAAAATTGAATTGAATTCGTATTGAATTCAAGTTATCGGTTTTGAGATATCCCTCTTAGTTTTCATTGTTTTCGAGCACGGTTTTCATCGAAACCAATTTGAAGTGTTATTTTGAATTGATTTAGAAGTTACCAAATTTCGGTGAAGATTATTGGTTTGAGAATTACTCTTTGAGTACATTCGACGACGAACCAATCTAGATGCATTTTGTGATGGCCGATGAAATGAGGCAATATTGATGTTAAGTTTTAATTTGCAACTATGGTTAGAAATAACCATCACGATGTTCTTTTACTTTCCCAGGAGATGAGGCAAGTTGTTATGATGGACTGATGATGATTTCGATATTTATGATGAATTTTTACTTGTCGATGAAATGAGACAAGTCTCGATGTCACTTAAAATTCGTCCAAGTATGAGATAAGACGAGTTAGGTATCTTACACTCGCCGATGAGATGAGGCAGTGTTTATTTGATGATGTTTTATGATGGTTTTCTAATGTGGCATCGACTAACGATTAGTAAACCAATAGGTACAAACGTATGGTATGAGACGTACGTTGACGCCTATTGGATTCCTATTCGATAAGTTGAGACACATTCACGATGTTACTAGTGCTACAGACCGAGTACTCGATTGGAGTCATCACCATGTTCATGAAGTTATTACTCGACTCCAATCATCACGATGTTATTACTCGGGTTTTTGTGACTGGGTGCATCAAGATGTTTCCGACTATAGTCAATCAAGATGATCACGATGTTATGTGACCCCAAGTCATCACGATGAATGATACCAAATAATGGTAGTACTAGTCAAGATGTAAATGCACGTGCTGTTTTCCATGAAGTTTAGATGTTTCGTTTTCACTGTTTTGATGATGATGCTATAGTATAGCCTTATGTAAGAAAAAGGCTTATTGACATACATGGTTTTATTTGTGATTTCGAATATGATGTGTTGGATTCTTTCCGGGCTCTATCAAGATAAATTATGGTAATGCTTTTATGATGAGTTTTGATAATAGATTTAAGATATATTTATATTTATACCATTATTTGCATTATGGATCGATGATTTGACGATTTTATTGACTACTTGATGTTACGATGGAGTTGAGATGTATTTATAAATTTATACCAATGAGATGAGGTATAAATGATTATGAAGAATCTTTTATGATGAGTTTTAGTGATGGATTTGAGATGTATCTATATTCATACCGATGAGATGAGGTATGAATAAGTATAATGCTTCTTTTATGATTGGGTTTTATATTTCCTTGAATGATCATTGAGACAAGCCTATAAGATGAGGCACATCCGTATGCGTTTTATTCTATGTATGAAGGATATGTACCTTTGATGTATTGTTATATTGACGAGCACTTCTAAGAAGACAATTTATTCATTTGAAGTCATTATCCATATTTTTTTATACCACTGATGATATGAGGCGAAAGCGATGTTTATTGAATCTTATCTTTAAAATTTTGTTCGGCGATGTTCCATTTGCTTAAGTATCTGTTATGCCACTTAAGTATGACTTTATCATCATTATCTCCCTTACTTGCCAAGAAGAGATGTTGTCCTTTCTTATGATGTTGAAACCCTGTTTAGGGCATGGCATCCTTTATGAAAAAGGATACCGTAGCTTTCACCTAGTTATCCTCGTCGATTATTCTGTTTAACTGATGATTTTAGCTAGCCTAACCCGTGTGTTTTCACTCGGGTCAGACCGAGTTGTTTCAGGTATCATCTATTGGCCTTAGCTTGAAGTTGATGTTGATGTTGGATAATAGCTCTTCTTTTGCTTGAGTAGTTTATTTCTTCCGCATACTCTGATGCTTTTACATTTGATTCGATGTATACGGTGTGGTCATGCACCACCTTTATTGTATTCATATTGTATTGTACCGAACGTGTATCAGTGTATATGTATATATATGATGTTGGTTACTGTTCTGTGATGTGATTTACATTCAGTTATTGTATTTTGTTCTAATAGATCTGTTAGCCACCTATAGTTTTGGATTAAGTATTTACTGGGTATGTCGATCCACATGAGTTGAAAAATTATAATGCATTTATCGACGTATTCAATGGATGTTTAAGACAAAATTATAGATGGTCGCCCTTAACCAGCCCTATTCTCCGCTTTAGTAGAAGGAATTACTTCTTAATTCTCTTTGCTAAGGTGGGTCTTCTTAATTCTCTTTGCTAAGGTGGGTCTCGGGGTGGGGCGTTACATCTCCTGAGCTCCATAACATCCTTTTCCTGTATTTTATGATATTCAGTCTGACCCGAGCATTATAGTGAAATAACACCCGAGTTAGTCTGGAATACCAGCGTGAGAAAATCACACTTAATTTGATTATTTAAGTTTCAAAATCCTTTGAAAACAAAAGCATCTCCTAAGACCACGCCACAAATAAACAAGTCGAGTTTTTAACTTACGATAGCCAAAACACTTTTTATCAAATCCGTCTGATATTATAATAGTGTCTACAGAAAGTAAAATAGAATCTAGCCGAAATGCTTGCATCTCATGTTTCAGCAATAGTTGGGCACAATCAAAACCGTACAGGCGCGTAGGGAGAATGGATTTCCAATTAATGACTAGGCATTGGGGTACCACCTGTTACAGTACGTGGCCTAGATCACCGTAACGAGGATCCCTCCCGATTCCCTTGCAACATAAGACCGAGACTACCCCTTACTGGATAATCCCGAGTAAGATCACCCCGCTGTTGGGATCAGCAACCGCCCATACAGTCGAAATAAAAAGGGACATCTAGACAGGGATGACCTCAACATAATCACTTAGCCTTGCTACATAACACATGATTTTCAGTCATTTCCTATTGATGAGGCTCGAGGCTAAGCGTTACCTTTTAGAACACATTTCTTAGAATGCTCATCGTCCACCTGACGATGTTCTGAAAACATTCATCCATACAAGTCTGTTCTGGGTTCGAACGGAACCGAAGGCACTACTCCTACTACATCCATTTTGGAATCACCTCGGGATTAGTAGCGACCAGCCCTTGCACTTCACTTCTCCACCTTCGTATCCAAATTCGTCTTCCACACGAAAACATACAAACCGGATCGAAGTAGTTTTCGAGAATTTAATCCCAATCTCGATCTCTTCGAAACGATCAGCGCATTGACCAATATTGATAGTCGGTTATTTAACTATCAATTAACATTCACAAACAACCATCCAATATAAATAATTTTACCAAATTATTTATTAATCTCAAAATATCTTTATAATATATATTTCCACTTTCCAACCCTTTGAAAATAGTTTTCAAACCACTCTTCTCATGGAATGAATTCCCAAATATCTATTTCCACTTAAAACCCCAAGTACCAATACTTTAGATTTTTAAAATAATTTAATAATACTTTATTATAAAATACACTTTAAACATTTAAATTTTAAAAAATACTTTAATACTTTATTCATAGATATATACTTTTAGAATATTTAAAACGAAGCTACTAAATGAAATAATAAAACTAACTTTTATCCTTTTAAAACATAATACCAAGACACCTTTAAGTAATTACTACTAAGATAAATTTGAAAAATACCCACTTTAAAATTTAAACATTTAAAAATAACAAAATTTCTAAAACATGCTTTTAAAACAACTTTTAACTTATACTTAAAAATTTGCTTTGAAAATGTACTTGGCTATCCAGGGAAATACGCTTCTCTTTCACATCTTTTGAAAATAAATCTCTATTTATTTTTAAACAAATTTACCCATTCCTTTATAAATTCCCACCGTGAAATTTGTACTTCGAAATATCCACTGATATCTGTTTCACTTTATAAACCCAGTTTATAAATTTCATAGTCACATTCTCCTTTAAATTTCCAATTTCAAACACTTAAATCAATTTCCCAAATTGATTTCCAATTTATCCATTCTGAAATAAATTCATTTACTTACTCATTAATTTCAAAACCCATTGACTTCAGATTTTTAATTCTTACTTATGTTTTAAATTCTTTTAACTGAATATACCAATTTCATATTTCCCAAATTTCTTCTTTATCCTTTCACTAAATTTAAACCTTGAATTGTTTAAAATAAATTCTTCATTCCTTTACATTGTATCACTTAAGTTTTTAAGAAAATCACTTATTCCCATTTATTCAAAAATCTCATTTCCCCATACTTGGAATTTTATTTATTAGAATTTAAAAATCACTTTTATTCTTGAATTTATTCAAATTCTCTATAATTATTTTACTTAAAAATTCTCTTATTTTATTTTCTTTACAAGAATCCAATTTATATATTTTTGGTAAATCAGTATACCCAAATATAGTCAATCAAACAGTGGCATCCAATACTCCAATTATCAATATAGTTCATCACAGGATAACAAATAATCATATCACATAATATTTAAACAAATATAAATATTTTAAGGAACCAGTTGGATCCCTCCAACCTGTTTCCCTGCATCCACAGATGTTAGCACAATACCAATTCCACTTCGAGGTGGGATATCACTGCAATATACACAATATACTACTATATATAATATAGCAAATCAAATCAATTCAATCATTCAACAAATTATTTAAATTTAACCATTTAAATTTAAATTAAACCTAGATGAGTGAGATTAACTCACCTTTGATTTTATTTGCGATCTAATCCAAACGGGCTTGTTTCCTTCACGATTTTAGACCTTGTATAAACATTATACAATTTATTAATATTTGAATTAATTTAATAATAAATTCTCCATGTAAAAATTTTAAATTGACTAATGAATCAATTAAACTACTAAATTCCCTTTTGAACTACATATAAATTAATAAAATAAATTACAGATTTTCAAAAATGGACGTCTAATACTTTAAAATTCCTATTTATTTTCCCAAAACCTTATCTTTATATACATAATATATTAAATTATAAGTGTGTGTGTATATATATTCTGACTCCTTATATACATTTAAAGCAAATTAAGAACAACTTAAAATTAAAAACTGCTTATCCATTTAAGATTTTATTTATTGTAAATAATTTCTATATATATATATATAAATCAACTATTTGCAAAACTTACTGTTATACATTATTTATTTATTTAATTTTTCTTTATTTTCCATACTAGACAAATTAATTAAAATCCGAAAATACCTTCCCCTCAAAATTCCAGACGAACTGCCTCAACCACGGCTACCTCGCGAGCGCCTCCTCCAGCTCCAACGATGACACCAGCTGCTCAAATCTCACGCGATCTCGCCAACATTCACTGATCACCGATCGACGATGCAGTCGATCCCCTCCCTTCGAACTCGCAACTCGCATAAACCCTCATCGAGCTCCTCCATCAATGTCATGCTACATAGAGAAAAGTGACCCTATGATTCGATTTGAATCAAACTCGATCCCTCCTCGCGTTCGCAACAGTCCTAAACCCGAGCCACGGCGACGATGTCGCGGCGCCGATAGCTACACCCCCATCTCGAGCGCCATGACTTCGATTTTCGCTCGCCTTCCATCCACGTTTGAACGAGCTTGATTGTATGATGTGAGGGAGGCTCGGCACGATCAATTCTCCAACATGAGATTCGTGCTCAAATTTGAATTGATTTGGCTTAGGGATTTTTTTTACGAAAGGGCTTCGACCATGATTTTATCAGTTTCGTTTTTTTTCGTTCGAAATAATTTCTTACGTGATTTTTAAAGAGGAAGTAGGGGAGACAAGATGAGATGCTTGCATGTAGTAGACGAGCTAGAGATATTTGAAGGAGAAATGAAAAAGCGCTGATGGTGAAAGAAAGGCAACTGATAGGAAGGAACTTCAGCTGTGTTGACTAGGGTATATATAAATATTAAATTCAAATTCAAGTTCAAATGTCTCGATAAATGCAACTTAAAATCTCGACGTCCTATCAAGGCCTGCCACTAGGCGTTTATAATGTTAAACCCTATTTCAAACACAATGGAAAAGGTTTCGAGTTCTAATTCAATCGTATGGAGAGGATAGTTTTTTGGATTGACTATTAAAATTTATTCAATTAATTATTTTCCAGGCGTTTATATCTCGTACGATCACACGATAACCCCGAAAGCTACGAAATTTGAAACCCGATAATAATACAATATTATGGATCCAATCTGGTTTCGTCGAATTCCAAGACTGTGGCTCGGAAGGCTATTTCTAAATTTCAATTTAAATGATATAATTTCAAAACTGAACAAATCACTGTTTAATCCAATTTTAAAATTTCTATTATCCTCAGCACTAACAATATAAATTTTACAAGCTTTCAAATTATTTTTAACAGGCTTAAAACTCCAGATTCAACATTTTACCCAACTTTAAATTATTTAATTTAATAACTAAATTACCCAATAAATGGTGGTATTTGAATTCAAGTTAAAAATTAACTTTTAAATATTTAAAATCAATTAAATATTCAAACATCCAAAATTTCGGGTCGTCACACTCCCCTCTCGCAATCTCACTCCAAGCGGTGGGATTCCTCCTCCTTTCTCTTCCTTCTCCCCTCGTCCGTTTTATGATGAAAGTGATGGGAAAGCTCCAAAGTATGATCCTTGTAGGAGCCAGATTTTTAACAAAGTTGGTGGTATAGCCCATGACCCATGGAACTTGAAATAAAAAGGAAAGTGTGCTTTGAATAGGAAAGTTGACTAAATGTAGAAATGTGTGTCTATGTCTCTAAAGTGAAGTGAGCATTGCTGATGATCCCTTATGCAATCTATCAACCATATTTGCACGGTTTAAGGGTTAGAGTATTTCCACCTTCATTGACAAAAGTGCTAGAAGGGATGTCAATTTGCAAACCGATCTCACTTATCATCTAGCTAATGAGATAACCCCGAATTCATTCACATAAATGGGACATCTCTTAGAAAATCAGAAGTCAATGTATCTCCAATGGGAGTTTAGCAGCTTTGCTTCCAATAGATCATGGAGTTTCAAAAGCTGGTTGCCCTGGAGGAGGGGAGTTCGGGAGTTGGGGACTCAATGCCTCATTAGTTAGTAGATAAAAGGAAGGTAAGTCGGCAAGGTCAAGGCTCATCTCCATTGACTCACCAAAAAGATCATCTCTTTCTTCGGAGATGTGAAAGTCACAATCATTATCATCTAAACCTTCTTCCTCTCCTTCTACTATCACCTGTTTCCCATCTTTCCGGTGAAATGGCTCATCCTCCTCCTCGAAGATTTAGGAAATCTATCTCATCCCTATCTCTTACAATATCCTCCCCAAATGTTAAGTCCATGTCAACTTCAACAACTTCATCAGGTTGAATGCCACCCGATGGGCCAGACATGTCCTCTTGAGCCGATTCACCAGAGTTTTGGGAATTGGCAAAAGAACGAACGTGCTTCATAGAGCCACTCGAATTTAAGGGCTCCTCATCCATGGCGTATCTCTCGTATGAAGCAAGACGAAATATCGAACCTTCTCATCCGTCAAAAGGAACTCTACTTTTTGCTTGGAAGCCCTCATAACTTTTAGAGTTTCAGGCATTGCTTTAAGATTGTCGCTGCTTTTCCTTCTTGGGATATCTACAGAAAAGGATAAAGATAGTTAGGAATGTGAAGCATTCTAGTCATGCAGAAGCTAAGGAACAGAGACTTACTGACATCCAAAGATGGATGAAGCCCTCTGGACACTGAATAAAGAAATATTCGTTCTTAAAAGCTGAGCCTTTGTTATAGAAATCTCTGATCAGCTTGCAATCTCTCTAATCTTCTATGATTATTAACGAGGGGAAATCTTAATGTCTCTTAAACTGTAGAAAGAATATCGGCTCGTTTATCCTTAGAGGCCACCCAAGCCTGATCATGAATAGAACATATAATGAACTTAGGAGTGCATAGCCATTAGGATGGATTTGGAATGGTGCAAAACCTATTTCCTGGAGCACCACCAATAAGAATCGATTAAATGTCGGCATGGCACCACTTAGGCACATGTATCAGTTGCATGCAGTAAATTTTTTAGAGGATTATGTGCCAATTTAGCTCGAGTAGGCAATCAAGCATCTCTGGAGTGCCATGCTGCATACAGATGTTCCTTAACATCTTAGCCATCAGGATTGAAGGAACTTATTTTGGAGTGTCAATCAGGATTCTCATATCGGGAGGTAGCTAATTGATAAAAGTTCCAACGGAAACAAGCAGGCCATAGAAGTCAGTAGGAATAGGTTGGCTTGACCCTATAGGAATAGATAAGGGAACTGGGCAGTCGATGATTTGGCCTCTAAAGGTATAGATGCCCCCTCATTAGATTTTCACTGATATGACCGGAGCGTCATTCTAGACAATAAAACTGGTTGATCATTGTCATGTATGCTTTATTTTTAATAAGTGTTCTTAGGTGGTTAACACTAGGAATCCAAAGGAAGTCAGCGTGTGCTGACCAATTGGATTCTAAGCATTGACCAAGGCGAATGCAGTGTGTTGTCTATATGAAATGAGTCTTATATCTCAAACATTATGAACAAACCATCTGATGTAGATAGCATGCTCGTATCGAAAAACAATCTACATCGTCCTTTGAAATTGTTTTTCTATACTTATCCGCTATAGATCGATGATCAATAACGGATCCATTGTCCGGAGCAATGTGGAAAACTTTCCTTTGTAGGATCATTGGGAATATAGAAAGAGAAAGATAAAGTGATGAAATCAATCGAATATGAGCAAATTTAGGGCCGGTTGTATGGGAGTCTGTTCGATGATCAAGACTTAGTCAATTTCTTAGAAGAAAATGTAGTTCAACTCCAAAATTTGTGTGCGTCCAACCATCCACATCCGGTCAAACACGCCCAAAGATCAATTATTTTCGTTCAAATTGAAATCGACGAAATCTGAATAGCCACCACACCCATCACCACCTTCAATCTCGATGTAACCCACCTTCAAGTTTGCCTAGGACCTAGGGCGAAGACTAGGGCCTTGAGACAAAGCTCTGGTTTGAGTTGATTAACGATGACGTAGGCGATGGTAGGTGAGCAAGATGATGACGATTTTTCCAGCGACGACAAAGCAAGGTATCAGCGGTAGGATGAGGTCGAGGTGTAGAAAGAGTCAGCTCAAAGGCATAGAAACCCTTGGTTGGGTCAGTTGGAGATAATGGAAGCTCAGGTAGGAGGATTGCTTAGCTCGGGGTGTTCAAAGACAAGTGAAGTAATAGCTTAGGGCAATCTTTTAAGTAGGGCATATTTTTTGCTGTAAATTTTGCTAAGTCATAACTCGATACCGAGCTATCATTATAACTCGGTACCTAGTTATTATTTCTCCCTCGATCATCACCAAACCAACTCAAAGGTCCAACACAACGAGTTAAAGTGTATGCGATTTTCAAATTGGAGATCACATCGTTGGTGCAAAAATTGGAACTCGGATTGAAACCAAAACGATAACTAAATAGAAGTTAACCAATTGAAAACATCTCAAGATAGAGTCCAACAGTCACTTTAAACTCATAGGATAATAGTTTAGAACTTACCTCGTTCCAGTGCAATGTTGTTTCCAATGAAAGCGTACTTTGGGAGGCAAATGTTAATTGGGTATTTGACTAAACAGAAGCCCACGGAAGATAGAGCATCAAGACGAAGACAGAACGACCTAAAATTTGGAAGGTATGCATAATATAGGTCAGAGAAGCAAGACATGAAAATTTAGCCCACTATGGAGCTAAGTACATAACTCGGCATCGGGTTAAGGCCACAACTCGGCACTGGTTTATGGCCATAACTCGGCACCGGGTTATGGTGCTCCATAGTGGGAAGTCCTAACTTTTCCCAACCCATTCCCCATTTATAATAAGCAAGCTTAAGCGATTTAGTTAAGTTCCGAATGAACTATCCCAAGGAGTGAAGAGTTAGCTCCAGTGAACTGCAAAACAAGCTAGGTTATGAAAGAACAATCATCAAAACAAGTCAACAAGGTATGAAAACATAAGAGAACTAAAAAAATAAAGTCAGAAACAAGGTCCAAGAGGAAGCATGTTGACTCGGTACTAAGTCGTCATGTTAACTCGTGGTGCTTCCAGTTTTTCCACACTATATTGGGCTGAAGACTAAACCTCTCTATCTGTGGGTTTCTAATCCAATATGACTACTTACCATGTAAATACAAACCGTATAGCAACCAAGAAAGGATCTAGATTTTGCTGTCACTACGTAGGAACTCTATCTCTTCTTCAACTCTTTTCTCTGCATCATAGTCAACAAGGCAACTACTATAGGCATTTCTAGGACTTAGAACTTGTTTAGCCCCTATACTTGTGACTCTTTCTCTCTCAAACACTTTGTAATCTTATAAAAACAAGATCAAACAACAATTAAGTAGACGTAGGCTTAGTTTAGCCAAACCACTATAAAAATCTCTGTGTTTCTCTCTTATTTCTTTTACTTAACTGCTGTTCTCTTTTATCTTTGCCCTATTCTGATAGGGTTGGTTCTTTCACATACTCATATCAGGCATTGATCCATTAGACTTAGGTGAGGTGAATCAATAGTATATGCAAATTGTAACGACCCAGAATTTTAAACAATTTAAATTGAAAATATTTAATTAATTTTAAATATTTGAACGATGGTTTGACTTGAATTTCAAATTATCAGAATGAATTTGGCGATTAAATTTTAGAATTTAATCTATTGAAAGTTGAATAAAAATTTGAATATTTGATTTTAAGCTGATTTAAAAATATTTCAGAGGCTTGTAAAATTTATATTGATAATACTGAAGGTAATAGAAACTTCAGAATTGAATTTGAAACTGCTTTGTTCAGTTTTGAAATTAAATCGTTTGAATCGATATTTAAAAATAGCCGTCCGAGGCACAGTCTCGGAATTCGACGAAACCAGTTCCATTGGGTCCGTAATATTGAATTATTACAGGGTTTCAAATTTCGTATTTTTCGGAATTGATATGTGAGCACACGGTGAATAAAAGCGTTGAAATTAAATCGAATTCGATTTAAATTTAAACTTTTAAAATTTGTCACATCAGTTACTTTTCGTTCCTAAACTCATGCCTAAAACTACGCCTACAATTACTGAAGGAAATCGTGCAAGCCTTGTTTCGTTCGTTTTTAAATACCTCGCCCCTCCTTCCTACAATTCAAACGAAATCGAAGAAAATAAAAAATATGTAAATGGCCGCCCTCCCCTTTTTCTTTCATTTCGAATCTGGAACGATTCGTTCCTCAGTTAGAATAAAAAAAAATCGCGATGCCTTGAAGTGGCGGCGACGATCTGCAGTGGGCGCGCGCTCGAGGCGCAGTGAGGGTGGTCAAGGAGCGGCGCGCGAGTCAGAGGGGGGGTCGGCGAGGCGGCGTCACTGCCAGAGAGGACTCGCGAGTAGCGCGACGTGGAGATGGCGATTGTGAAGCTCGAAGGGGATGGATCTGGGTGCTGCGCGATTCATGGAGGAGGGGTTTCGATCGCTAGAGAAAGGCGTGGGGGTCGAGGATGGGGGGTTGCGGCGTCGTTTCTGTCGAAGTCAGTAAGGTATAAAAAAAATGCAAAGTTTAAATGTTTGAGTTTATATGAAAATTTGATTTTTACCTATATGCAGTTGAAAAGAAGAAAAACAAAATAATATTTGCTTTACTAGGTTGATAAAATAATTTATTTAGGGTGTTTACTTCATTTAATTAACTTATTTAATTTTTTAGAAATTGTTAAGGAAGATTTATTAAAATTAAAATAATTAGTTAATTAAATCTATTAAACGATAATTGGTGATTTGAATTTTTTGAATATTAATAAAATCATTGGCTAATTTAATTTACCTAATAGGAATTTAATTTATTGGATGAAATGATTTATTTAAAAGGAATTAAGATTAAAATTTAATTTTTAATAAATTATTTAAAAGAATTGATTTGAAATGAAATCATGGGATAATTTAATTACCAAAGGTTAATATATTAAATTTAGTTTTGAAAGTTAAATTTTTAGTTAAATATTTTATTAAAGAAAAAAATTAGTTGATTTAAATTTATAAAAAGAAAATTTAGTTCTTAAATTAAATTTTTATTTAATATAAATTTATTAAAGAAGAAACTGGTTTAAATAAAACTATCAGTTAATTTAACTATTAAAATGAAATCACCGATGAATTGAAATTATCAAATCAAAATTTATTATTCAATCTGTTCGAATATTAATAAATTGTGTAAATATTTATACAAGGTATAAATCAAGAAAATCAAGATGGAAAATGGATTGCTAATAAAAGCAAAGGTGAGAACTTCTCACTCAAAAATTTAAAGTTGGATTTGCAGTTACTTATTGATTGCTATTTGGTTGTGATATTAGATATAGTAGGATATATATATATATAGCAATATATATATTGGCATATGTATATATTGCAATTGATTGATTTCCCGCATTGTATAGCGGATGAGACCCTATTGCGCCGCCTATTAAGCGGATAATATTTTATAAATCCCATATACCGCGATATTCCACCTCGAAGTGGAATTGGTATTGTGCTAATGTCTGTGGATGCAGGGAAACAGGTTGGAGGGATCCAACTGGATTCCTCACAAATATTTATTGATTTTAGATATTGTGATATTTGATTGTTTATCATATCGATATATGATGTTTAAAAGTCGTGATTGACTATTTGATGTGTTGCATCATCGGATCCAATTTTGAAGTTTAAAAATAACGATTTTGATTTTAAGAGATTTCTAAAGTGATTTTTGAAAGTATACGTTTATAAAATATTTTTTTGGAATTAATTCATCTTAAATAAATAAACGTTATAATTTTAATGTATAAAAATTATGATTTTTGAGAAATACAGTTAAAAGTTGATTTTTGAAAATATGGGATTACTGATTTTATAAAATAGTTTAAACTGGGATTTCTGAATTTATTATAAAAAGTTTAAAAATAGGATTTATGAAATTTGATTATTTTATAAATCAAAATGATGAATTATAAAGGAGTTTAAAGACGTTTTAAAAGAATAATATAAATTGATCCATATAAAAGATTTATAAATTGATATTTATAAATTTAAAATATTGGAATTGTAAAACGAGCTTTTATAAGTGTTAGAATGAATTGTGAATGAATTTCATAAATGAATGAAATCTATAGAATTATAATGGTGAAGATATAAATGGAATTTTATAAATAAAATTTATAAAGTTATTTAGAGAATAGATTTGGATAAATAAATGAATCTTATAAGTTATAAGATTTATAGTTTGGGAAGTTAAAAGAACAATTTTGTAAACAAATAAATTATGAGCATTTAACTTATAATATGGACTTTCGGTATATAATTGAGTTATAAATCGAATAGGTTAATAAAGGAAACTTATAAGAGGAAATTGTTATAAAATAAATAGAAATGGAATTTATAAACATTATTTTATAAATCCGCAAACGACTTATCTTGATAAGTAAATTGTTGTAATTTGTTAATGGAGTTATATTCACATTTTAGACAGTGAATAATCCTTTAAAATAAAAGGAATAGAAATGATGAAATTTGTTAACAAGTATATTCACGTTTTTGAATAGTGAATAATATGTTAAATAAATGTTTTGGATGTGATGTTTTAAATAGAATTTTTTAAAATGTATTAACTATCGAAACCATAGATTTCAACATTCATTGTTGAAATAAACGTTTTCGAGAAATAGAAGGAAATGGTAGATTATAACACTGTTGTTATAATAGATGATTTCCGAAAGGAAATGTTTTGTATAGTATTGGGATTTATATATCTATTTTAATTTCGAATCCCTATACTAGTGATTTTGGGTTGTCGTAACGATGTTTTACGCAACATTCGTTTTGGCCCAAATAAATATGTTTAAGAGAATGATTTCCTTAAAGAATGAAATATATACTTAATTTCGATTAGAGTATATTGAATAATTTCCAAGTGTAGAAAATAAAAAGGCTTGTGAATTACTTATAAATAAATAAGTATGGAAATGTTTTTCCAATATTAAGTGAATATTTTGAATTTAGCTTTTTGAAGATAAATTGAAAATGAATATTAGAAATCGAATGGAAATCGTATATTCATAAATATTTTGGAATGTAAGTTCAATATGGAATTTATAAATGGAATTGGGAAAATGGGTTTAAAAATAAATATCGATTTATTTTTAAAGTATGGAAATTATATATATATCTTGTAAAGATATTTTTGGAAAATTATTTGGAATCTGGTGATGATTGTGCATATCCATTGATAGTTCAATAACCGACTATCAATATTTACCTTTAAATAGGTATTTGTTGTGATTTGTTTGAAATTGAATGCCACACTTATTTATTTTTTAAAATAAGCGCTCACTATTTCGGGTTAACCGGGAAAGGACCTTGGGGTCGTATAACCCATTCCGAATATGTGATACGTCGTTATGAATTGCATTTGAAGACCGGTGTTGAAGACCAGATATTTTCGAAAACGAAAGGGTTTCTTGTTGATTGTCTCTGCACTGGCTGATCGCCGGTATAGAGATCTCCATATGTGATGGAAATCCGGACGTGATTAGAGATTATCCGGATTGCAAGGACTTCTTTGTAAGTGCCTTCGGTTCTGTTCGATCCCGGAACAGACTTGTATGGATAGTGTGTCTGACATTACAAATTGAGATATAAAGCAGATTTCTTTCAAATATATTTCTGTTGGTGGCGGAGAATTTATTCTCTTAGCTTAACACCCTTCTCTGACACGTACGAGCTCAGAGGTTATATAGTGGAAGGTTATCAGCAATATATTCCCAATTTGGTAATGTGACATGCTGAGTGTTGCTGTGAAATGATCATTGTGATGATCATTTGTGATAGGATCATTTATTTGGTCGTTTATCTCTGTGATCATTTCTATGATCATTTGTTGACCCAAAGCATGGCTTTTGTATAAAGCGTGGCTTTGTGGACGTGACTTCGTCGAGCCTCACACCCCGGAATGGTCAAAACAGGAAAGATGCAGCAAGGTTATGAGGGGTAGCTCCCTTTAGGGTATGTGCATTTCCTTCTGGAAAAGGGTGGTATCATGGTATGGAGCCCAGATGCTTACTCATGTTGAAACACATATTATTATGGTGTGATGTTGATTACGAGCGCTCGGTTAAAGGTCCCAAAGGACCGGGGGATGGCATACTCGTGTCAGTAGTTACCCAGTTAGGGGTAACCCGGCCTTGTGTTGGCAGAGATCCGGTTTGGTTCTCGGGGACGTCCTTCCAGAGGCGTTCTCATGTGGCAATGGGAAGTTCCTTGGCCTGACCATTTGTTGGAAATCCAAAGAAACAATACGAGACTTGTACGGTTTTAGTTGTAGAACCTGCCATTTTATATGGTAGCTATAGTAATCATACTATAATGGTACCTATGCTGGCTAAGATTTATATTCTACTTTCGAAATGTTTCCTACACTATGCACTAGTAATAATATCAAATGTTTCTTTTTAATACATATCAAGCATCTTTGACTAACATAAGAAGAAATCTCCTCCAAGTCTGCGTTTGCATTGTGTGTGTGTTGGGAGGTCTTATGGTAGTCTCAATTTTAAAAGCATTTCGAATTGAATTTAAAAATATTCCTCTATTTGATTTTAAAGAAAAATAAACTATTTTGAGTTCTCACACCAGTCACATGACTGACTCGGAGTTTATTGTTTTCCTTCCTAAACTCTGGGTGCCCACCAATTCCACACGGGCAGTCAAGAGTTAAGGTTTATCAGGATATTCTGGAATTCAGGAATTGCTGGAGGCAAGTTGGATGGCATGGCGTATTTACTAGTATATAGTACTTCTTTTTCCACTGCATTGTTTGTTGTTGTACACTCTGATGATGTAATGCAATGTAATAACTGATATAGTTCTTTGTTTAAAGATTATTTATTTATTTATTATATGTTGTTCCGCTGCGAATTGTGAGATTCTGATGTTGTTCTGTTATTTCTTTTCGTTCTATTTTCTATCTTCTAATCTCTTCTTCTGTCTTTTTTCTTCTTCTTAAACCCTAACATTTCGGTTTTTCGGCAACGAAAAATCGCGATCGTTACACAAATCCACCACTCCATTAGACCCAAAAGGGCGACTAATGATGTTATGCCTGCTCTAGGAGCCATGGATCACCTAACTGGATCTACTCCTACAGTTTTCAGTTACATCGACCGACATCGTGATACGTATCCACCAGTGGCTCGTCTACACGTAGCCTCAGTAATGACCCTGATTTTCCCTTATAGGTAACAAACTATTGGCATATGCGATACAAGGGGCTATATGACACCTACCCTATGGGTCACCTAACCCAAATCCTGTGATGTGCGTCAAATATAATATCCAATAAATGTATCCTGGATCTCGTGGCGCAACCCTAAATTTACGCTGCTACAGTGGATTTTAGCCATCTGGTTCTCTCCAATGCCAATAATAGGAGTACATCATCGTGATAATGGCACACAATTTCAATAAATATAAGGACACATATCATGCTCACACATATGAGTTTCACCTTATGTAAGTATAATCTCGTAAAACTATTCTTGTCATATGAATATCATCTACTTACAATGAATAACGGAAGAGATATCACAACGTCTCATTCCACTGCATGTTACTCAATCGTTTATTCCTACTCATGAACTTCACTCAATATCCACGATATTCTATATAAAGAGTCCAAAGAATAACCAGAGAAATATTATAGAAAGTCTCATCCCAAATGGTATTATAATTTCGTTTATTCAAGTTCCACGTCGCACGGAATTAAATATCACGGAATCATATAGAAAATGTCATGACCATAACATCAACCAAACTAATCATTCATATCATCCAAAATAATTGAAAAGAGAAAAATTTGAAATTCATAATAGAACATCTTAATTAAATGTTTATAATAGCATGCAGGAGTATATAATTCTAATTTAATAAACCATATTTATTTATAAAAGTTTATAGATTCCAAAATAATTCTTTTCTTATTTTATACCATAGAATATAATTAAGATCCTTGATTTAATATTCTAAATATTTGATACCTCTAGTTAGAAATCGCTTGATAATGTTTAAAAGTCATTTAATAATTTTCTATAATTAAATACAATTTTAAAATAATTATTAGATTCAAATATCATACTTTTCATTATAAAGTAACTTCATTATTAATATAATTGAAATTAAATTCAAATAAATATCAGTTCAAAACAACATCATAATCATATACTATATGATTTATGTTAACTGAGTACTTCTGTTATCAAATATTAATATTAATATAAATTATATATATATATATATATCATGCTAAAAAATGTGGGTGATCGTTGAGGATCGATCAGGTAATCCGTCCTGCTTTGACCATTGACGATCTATTCTAGTCGTCTACTTCTCCTTCCTGCCATTGATCACTTCCAGTTCATTACACACATCTTTATATGCAACATATATCAATCCAAACACACATATGTAGATTAAACATAGGTTCATGAGTATGATTTACTCACTTGAAGACTATTTTTGGTTGTATGTATTTCCCATACTTGTCTACTTCCAATACACCAGAGCATGAATGAGCAAGAATAATTTTCAAAATTCTTAATGCTTAATAGAGTAATGATGTAGAGGGAAAACATATATCAATTTGAGAATTTTTGAAAATAATTTGATTTTAATTTAGTTACTGAACGGAGCAAGGATAAGCTTTTGCCCTTTCGGAAGAAAGTAAGCGGTAATGGAAAAGTACACGTGAGCCTTTTTTACTAAGGAGAAGAAAAGTCTCGAATTAGAGATATATGGAAAATGGATAATAGAGTTTGGGCTTGGACCATTGAAACATGGACTTAGAATTTAGGTTAGAAATTTTATTAATTTATGTTCATTATCTCACTTCTTTTTAAATACTATTTTCTATTTAAATAGATTACAATAGAATTTCGTTTACAACACTCAATCTCATCTAACATTGTAAAATTTTCTAGAATTTACTTCTATATTTTAATTTATTTAGATTTAAATATACAAAATTAAAATTTTAAATCCATTTATTAATTTATTTTCTATTAATTTATTTCACAATCTCACTACAAGAAATGCTGAAAATAGCTGTAGATGGTAGTGAAGGAATTTTTTGTCGCTAAATTTGCCATGGATTTTTGAGTAATTTACAAGGGATAGTTTAAGTTTTTTTAATTTCAAATTCTTTTATTATATCACTGTCCGCTTATTATATCCGCCACTAAATTGTTGCAAATTTCAAGCTATCTTGTGGGGAATTTTCAAGGAATTTGCAATGGACACTTATGTTATATTTTAAGTATAAATATTTCCATATTGCCAATTTAACCATGATGTATTTTTTTTAAAAGCTATATTGTTTGGTTTTATTGTGGTCTTTGTACCAAAAATAAATATTTTTACAAATCAAAATCTCTAGGAAGATCATACACAGAACTGGAAATAGTTCGAAAGATCCTCAGAATTCTTCCACGAAATTTTGAAGCAAAGATGACTGCCATTCAACAATCAAAGGATCTTAAACAGGTTAAAGTTGAAAAAATCATCGAAACCTTACCACTTATGAGCTGAAAATCAAATTCAAGGAAGAACGTGAAGGAGTAGATACGCGAAAGAAATCAATAGCTCTCCAAGGAACAATGGAAGGTGAAGATGATGGTGATGATGAAGGAGCGGCTAAAATGGCGCTAAGATTCAAAAGGTGGAACCGTAGATACGGAAATCCTGCCCTAAATCAACAATTAAAGAGAAAAATCGTCAAAGTTCTAAACAATTCAGAAGAGCAGGAGATCATTTGTCATAAGTGCAATAAACCTGGTCATATCAAGCCAAATTATCCTCAAAATCAATTCAGCAAATGAAAGAAACCGAAACGGAGAAGTTTTGCAGATACTTGGGATGAAAGTGATGAAGTTGATAAAAGCACTGGCAGTGAGAGTGAAAAAGAAGATCCATGTCTTTGAGGAGAAACAAGCGACATCCTATGATGACGAGCCAAGCGAGGTATCAAAACTCACTCAGTCACAATTACTTACATATTTTCACTACATAAATGGCTGTTTTGAAAGACTTACGGAGATGTATGCTAAACTTGAATCATAAAAAGATAGTTTGATAGAACTAAATAAGCAGCTTGATCAAATGGTTCAAAAGTATAGAAATAAGAGCCATAAGTGTGATAAGTTTCCATTATTTGAAAAGGAAATGAAAAATCAGAAATAAAAATTAAATCACTTGAAAATGAAATTCTGATTTTGAAAGAAAGTGAAAATACTAGGAGAGAAAATTCTATTAAAATATGAACATTGTTATTGAACGAAAATAAATCTCTCAAGTCAAAGTCCAATAACTGTCTATAATTTTAAGAAAATTCTCTAATGGAGAAAGATCACTAAATATGCTATTATGGAAACAAACTGTTAATATTGTTAGACGAAGACTTGGGTGTACTCAATTCGAAAGAGTAAGAAGTAAAACTAATCATGTAAACTTTAAGTGCACGATTTATAGAAAAATTGGACATAATCACAACAATTGCTGGTATAAACCCAAACACGCGAAAACCATATTAATTTGGGTTCCTAAAGGCACGAATGTAAAATCCTTTAGAATCAAACAAATATGGATGCCAAAAGGAACAAACATAGACTGTCTGGGTTCTACGCAAACTTATTTTTCAAAATCTTTTGTCACTAACAATCATGGACCTAAAAATACGTCTTTCCTCATGTAGGTGTGTTTGCAGGCTACGAAACAATAAGAGTGGTACTTGGATTCTGGCTGTTCCAGGTACATGACGGGAGACAAATCAAAGTTCCTTGGCCTAGTGAAGTACAAAGGTGGCAGAGTCACAGTGGATAACAATGATAAATGTAAAATTATTCGTAAAGATAAAGTAGGTAATGGCACATTTACCTTAAACGATCTATTATAAATTGAAAATCTGCACCATAATCCGATTTCAATCAGCCAGTGTAAGTACTTCTAGAGTCCTTTAACTAGTTCATATGGATCTATTTGGGCCTAACGATATTACAAGCGTAGATGGTAAGAGATATTGTTTTGTATTAGTCGATGACTACTGTAGATACACATTGGTATACTTCTTTATCTTACTGCTTCTAAACCAGACATTATGTTTTCTGTTTGCTTATGTGCACAGTTTCAATCAGTTCCAAAAAAAATCTAATTTAAAAGTTGTAAAAAGGATTATAAGGTGTTTGTTGCACACCTCACGGTTTGGTATAAGGTATCCAACTAATGATAACTTTGAGTTAAAAGGGTATTCAGATGCAAATTATGCTAGTAGTCTAGTTGATAGAAATAGTACTAGTGTAACGTGTTTTATGTTAGGACATCCGTTCATTAGTTGCATCACATTTCCAAAGAAAATATCTGCATAAATTTCATTTCAAATGATTTTCAATTGGCAGACATTTTTACAAAACCCCTTCTATAAAATAATTTTTGTCGATTTTATCTCGGTTTAGTCATTTTAGAAATTTGATTTTATATTTTTGGATTTGATCTTAAATGTCTATATTAACTAATCTGATTCCCTATTTATTATTGAAAAGATAAATGGTGACTAAAAAAAGTGATGAATGTTGATATTAATAATGCATTATGACTTAAAACGGTATATTTAGTAAATTTCTTTAAATATTTAAACAAAATTTGTAATAACTTTGGTTGGTAAAAAAATACATGAATTTCTCTATTCCTATCATCTTTCTATGACAATCACTCATCAAAATCCAATACAGTATGTCAAAATTTGGCATTTAAAAAAGAATTTATTCATTTTTAAAAAAAATTAGCAATAAAATCATCCGAAAAGTATTCATCCTCGTTTAAAAGTCCTCACGGTTATGCATGGATGAACTACTTATCTCTAATTATGTGCTTTCATGCTCATTTGAAAGTTCTCATGGTTATGCATGTATGGAACACATATCAAAATTGGATGAAATAGGCTAGTTGATTCTAACCCCATTTAAAAGTCCTCATGGTTATGCGTGGTTAGAAGATGCTTGGAGTTCGTTTTTTAATAAAAATAAGAAACGCTACTAGTCTCATTTAAAATTCATAATGGTTATGCATGGTTAGTAAGTATTTAAAAAGATTCCTATCATAAATATACCATAAATAGATACAACTATATGGTTTTTTATACCGACATCACCCCAATTACTCTAAAATGGAATATGCACTTAACAGAGTATTTATGATTTTTATTTGATTTTTTATTAAATTTAATATTTATACTCGATTAGATATTAATGTTGTACTAATGTCTATCACTTTATCACTATTTTCGAACGCTGTTACTCTTTTGCTGATAACAAAAGGAGGGGAGAAGTTAAGATTTTGGCAAATAAGTTCAAATTTTTTATTTGGATATTCTCATCTACGTTCATTGCATATTTTTTTTAATTATTTTCATGCGTATGTGAAGGGGGAGCTTTGTTATAGAGGGAGTATAAAAATAGGGGAGCTAATAGAATTCATCAAGACCAAACACATGTGATAAAGTCAAAATCTTAATATATGTCTGTCATCATCAAAAGGGGGAGATTGTAGAATATGCTAATATATTATTTTTGTTTGATGATAATAAACATATATATATATATGTATATTCGTTTAAATATATTTATTATTGTACTATTTTGTTTTTCCACATAATTAGACAAATATTTTTGGAATAAAATAAATAACTCGGAATTCATATTTAAACAAATATTTTATTCAAACAAATATTTTATTGTAAATTCAAATAGTAAAGTTTGAGCTCTCACTACATTTTACACATTTTCAATTGCAATACAACTTAAATTATAACACAATTTTCACTTTACAAGTTTCATCTCACTGCACCTTCACTCATCACTCGTATCTGACCTTCAACTTTATTCCAGCCTGAATCCAACATCCAAACTATCTGCAAAATAAACACCGATGCAGTAAACTTGAAGAAGAAAATATTTTGCAGTGCATAATAAAGTGTGTGTTTTGAAAATATTATTTGACTCAGTTATTTGGGTTGTTTGTCATTATTTATTTTTAATCCATCTTACACGAACAACTTATGACATGCACAGTGTATCACTATACATGCCACAAGGTCATGCACACCGATATACACTTGCTTTTAAAATCGCAGGGCCGGGTGAGCATAAGGTCAAACCCAAGCAAAAGTAGGACTCAACTCAGGTGCAATACAAAATGAAAACATTCAACATGACAATGTCAAAGGAACTGGACTCCAACCAGTTACAAAATGAATCAGTCAAGGAGATGTTCATTGAATTGTTCAAAAATAATTGCCAGCAAAGAATGAAACCAGAGCCCAACATGAATGTCAGTGCATGGTACACACGCATACAACATATTCAGAAAGGAGTGGACAAAAACGCAGAGGGTAACATGATAACCAAGTCAGAGTTCGGGTCAAAATATAGATGCCAATATATCAGGAAGTCAAGTTCATCTCAAATTCAAATGACAAGCTTAAAGCGCATTGAACAAGTCGATAGCAGTAAAGAATGAAACTGACTCAAACAAATTCGAATACGTCAAATAAGAACAAGTCAGAAATCATCACCATTGTTCAAGCATAAATCAACGCCAAGCGCAGAATTCAAACCAAAAATATACGAACGAAAATATAGGGATTCGATCCCTATAAATTAAACCCATATCATCATCGGCAAAATATTGAGTTCAAGTTCAAGCAAATCAGCAAAGAAATAAAATATAAAATCACATGCCAACATTATTCAATTCTAACTCGATCTTGAAGCGGACATAAAGCAAATCGAAGAACACAGATTGAAGAAGTAGCTGTAATTGTATTGAGGAATGAAAGCATACGAGCATATAATTCGAATTTATATTTCAAGATGATGGCTTCAAATTAAAAAACCCTAACTCCAGAATCATGATAAAACGAGATGGCATGGTCGAACCAGAAGCAAAATAGAAGGGAGATAATTTGTGGTCCGTATGCGTTTATTTCCTTTTATTATTTATTTAGGCCAAAAAAAGAGATTAGGGTTGTGTATTTATTTTAGTTATTTTTGTTTGTTTTTAACTCTTATTTAAATCATACTCTAGTTTAACTAGGTTTACAAACTACGGTTTTGTAGTTTGAGAATTCGCAACTCAATGGCCAAGTTGTGGCAGGGTTTTGAGCTTAGAGTTAGGTTAGTCAAGTTAGCGGGTGTCGCAAGTTTTGTTTGTAAGCGTCTGACTACTTAATTTCTAGTAGAAACCTTGGTAGGTTATTGCCAAAGCAAGGTAAAACTCTGTGTGATCTCTATTGCATTACTTTCTATTATTATTTTTATTTTCGCATTAATTTTTAGTATCACCGTATCTTCCCCCTCCCTCTAAGGTGAAGACGGTCCTACATCTAGTATTTCATGTATTTACACTTTATGTCCAACAGTTGCATATTAAGTCCTTATAAGACCGGTAGACGTTAGATATTGAAAAGTAATTGCATCTACTACATTTGTCGGTTTCAACGTGATGTACCACAGGTCTCCATGAGACTAATCTTTTTTATTTCTTTATCTGCAGACACACATTTGTTTTGGAGTAGGTGAATCAAGTAGTGGGATGAAAGAGTAATATAAAAATCCTTTTATTTCTTATGCACTATTTTTTATTATGTTTTTATGGATGACCAAGTTAATGTTAAACAATATTTAACATTAGTTTTGATATAATGAGATTTATTTTAAGCAAAATTAATTTCACTGCTACTTATTTTAATTAATTAACATATAATGTTATAATGAACGCATGTCCATTAATGATATTACAATAATGCCCAAAAAACATGTACATGTGTGTATACATGTGTGTATAAACATAAGCATACACACACATTCGAATAGTCATGTAGGTATATGTACTTATATATAATAGAATAAATCTACAATATATATGTACATACACACACATGACTATTGGGGTGGTGGTTGTATATAAATACATATTCAGTGATGATATAAGTTATAGTATCCCGATTAATCGATAATTAGTGTAGTAAAATGTGCATTAATTGTTAATTCTAAATATGAATATGTCAATTCACCTAATGCATATGTAAGTTCACATGTGACTTTATAACGAATATAATGCAGTTGTTGAATGTTATGAGTATTTAATATGAATATCAAGCAATTAATATAACCAAATGCTATAATAACATTTGTGGGCATTTTGGCCATAGCAAGACGGATACAATAAGTTATTGAAGAGCACACGAACAGCTGGAAAGTCAATAACAACAACACCGTTGATCGATCATAATGACAAGGCAAGCAAAAAAGGATCAAAGGATAGCTCGAAGAAAATCATAAGAAAAATGCAAATTATAAAGAACTAAGTAAACAATCTAGCATGTATAAGCTTAGAATAGTTCAGTAGGTGAAAAGGGAAGTGGTTTAGTAGTTTTGACAACTGAATAGGAAATCCGGTTCGATAGTTTAAAGCACCGAATATAGAAATTGGTGTAGTAGACTACCACCAAACCAAACCATATCGAACCAAAGATATCGAAACAAAGATGCTAAACCAAATCATTTAAACATGCCTATTTTTTGTGGATTACCAAGTTGATCACTTTATATCTCATAAGTGTAATTATCCCAAAAGTCGAACAATAGTGATGGACAACTGAGAGGGCAAAACAGACCAATTCCTACTGCACTCTTTTGAACTTCTAACAAATCGAATTATTGGAGCATTATTTTACATATCTTTGAGTAATAGATCACTATATTTCATATTTTCTACATTGTACTCGATATCTATAAGAAAACTAATGATTATGGACAAAAAATGAAGGCATTCTTCAACTGAACCATTATAAATTTATGCGTTCTTTACTTTACTTCATGATACTTTCTGTAATATCTATATTTGATTTTCTCTCTAGAAACTCTAAACTACATACACAAAATTACAATGACATACATTCAGTATCCACATTTCTTCCAATATGTCTTGAAGGTGTTTGTCCAATTTTCAAGTAAATATTTTTGGTGCTTTCACTAAGAACAAAACTCACATATTCCTCAAAAATTGAAGAATAGTGTGTGTGCTGCTAGCAGGAACAAAAGAAACCTCGGTGTACCTAACCAAAGTACAATCGATTAGGGCGATCGCTCAACAACCACTCCGGTGTAGGTAGACATTGTTATGAGAGGCAATCGACATAGAGTTATGGTCGAATTAAATGAATGTTATGCTTCCCAAAAACAAACAATGTTAGATCAACTTATAATATGCTTGGGGTAGCAAAATTGCTGGTCAAAACACTAGTGCATGAGATAAATCACGATCTAAAGGATCAAGAAGAAGAAGGAAGTTGCATTTGAATAGCGAATCTTATCTAGTATGCCTGTAGAACAACACAAAGACGCATACTAATTGTCATATGTCAAACATCAAAATGATGAGTCTCCATGATAGCACTTAACTCGATATAGATAATACTTAACTCGATATAATGCATAAGGGCTAGCATCCAAAATGCAGATGGGAGATTAGACATGATGGTGCTATGTAGTGGTGTACACCTCTAACGACCCACCTTTTCAATTTTTAGAACTCGACACTAGTACATCCACGGTGTTCACATGCCGAGTATTCAAGTATCGGAAAAAAAAGATTGTTGAGGAAAAAGAGAATAAAAGATAAAACGAAATCTCAAAACAAGATTAGTAATATATAATATCCAAATTTACTTTACAAAAGAACTTTAATAGTCTTAAAACGTCAGAGTCTAACCTATCATCAACCCATATAGTTATAATAGCCTATCCTTACAAATGTTTATAAATGCAAAACAAGAAAACACAACTGAAATAAAGCACGAAAATAACGTCTTAGAGGCATCTACCTTGTCTTTGAAGCTCTATGCATCCAAAGCTAACTCAGGCTGACCCAAGCATTATAAGAAAGTAACACCTGGATCAGTCAGATAGACTAGCATGAGAAACTCACATCATTTGTATCGTGATATCTTATAAAACCTTTTAAAATAAAAGTTATATCATAAGACCACACTGCATATAAACACGGATGAGTTTTTAGCTTACGATAACCAAAACACTTATAGAAAATCCATGATATCATGACAATGTCTATGGTTTAAAATAAATATTGAATTATAGCAGAAATTGTTGCATTAATTAAATTCCAGCATAATAGGTAAACAACTAAGTTTGTATGGCACTCATTGGAGAATGGATTCCATATAATGGCAAGGCACTAAGGTAAAACACCTACCACGGTACACCTCTAAATAAAATGTACCGAGATCAAACCTATCGACCCTTGTGAACGAGGATCAGACTACCCCCTACTAGATTGTAACTAAATATTTCATCACCCTGGTTGCTTTGCAACCTTTACTGAGAGCTCTCGTGCATAACCAAATCCATAACTAATAATCTAGAAGAGTGATGACAATACCCTAATAGGTGCGACCCACATAGTCCTACGACATATCCTCTATTTTAGTCATTCCCAGTTGGCGAGGCTTAAGGCCATGTTTTACCTTTTCATATAGCAATCCCACTTGGAATGCTAACACTGCCCTCCAAACGACAATGTAATGCTATCATTCATTCACACAAATTGTTCAGGATATGGACAAGCCGAAGGCAATACTTCTATTACATCCATTTTGAAATCACCCTCAGGATTAGTAGTAAGTAGCCCTTGCACTTTAAAGAGCTCCATCTTTAATTCCATCATCTTCAAGATGTCTTCAATACAAATTATTAAGTTAGTTCAAAGTGGTTTTCAAATAATTCATACTTATCCAATCCTAGTCTCTTCTAACCAAAATTCGATAGTTACCGGTAAACTCAAATCCGGTTCTTTTGGAAAAAAAAACATACAATACATAGAGCGAAGATGACCCCCAACCGTTTAAGTGGATATATCTGGTTATCATTTGTTGTAGAAGAACACAATGAGTTTACACGTAGAGTGTCATTAACAAAGATCACTGTACCATATAATTCTCGGTTGTTCCCCATATATTATCAAAGTCAAAAATTGGTCAAGATTTGATAGTCGGTTATTTAACTATCAAACAAACAAACAATCAAAACATAGATTGAATTTCATATGAGATTCATTAAGCCTTCTTTTATTTAACTTCCATTAATAAAATCACTTTAATTATTTTCAAAGATACTCATATACTTAGCTCACGGGTATAAGTATATTCCCAAACCATTTTACTTTCTATGCTTGAGAGGCTTACGATATACTTATACTATGATATAAGAATATTCATAAAACATTTAAAAAATATTTCTTATTTCAAATCATATTAAATGGATCAAAAGAATGTCATTCAAAATATGGCTTATTATAAATCCAAACCACTTATCCTTCGGTGTTAAATATGGAAAAAAGCTTCAGTACCACTATGATTAAGAAGGATTATTTATTAAATTCATAAAATTGTTTTTTCATAAGTGATCCAATTCATATGAAATAAAATGTGTGGTAAACCCAAAACTTCTTTTCTAAAATTCCAAGATCTCTTTCCAATTTATGACTTTAACAGACCCTTCAGTTTGAAATAACTCTCTTTATAAAACAATTTGTACTTTAAACACCTCCTGTTTAATAAATTAATTACCTTTAAAACCTCAAATAATTAATTAAGTTTAAAACATCATTAGTAAATAATTAATTAGCTTTAAAACACCATAATGGATAATTAATAAAGCTAATCATTATTAAATTAATGATTTATTAAATTAATGATTTATTAAATTAAAATAATCATTAATTAGATGAATAATAAATCTCAACACCATTAATTAAAATGATAAGTAACTTTAAGTTACACTAACTAAAACAATTAATTAAATTTAAATAATCATAATTTAATCGGATTAATTAAATTTAAATCCTCACTAGTTACAATGATTAATTAAAATATCATTTGTTAAAATGATTCATTTAACTATAAAATATCATAAATTGAAATGATTTAACTAAATTCCAAATATTATTAGTTAAAACAATTAATTGAATTTAAAACAATCTTTAATTCAATGATTAATAAAATTCAAATATCGTTATTTAAAATGATTAATTATTTTTAAATATCATTAATTAAAATGATTATTAATTTTAATCATCATAAATTAAAATAATTAATTTAATTCCATCATCATTAATTCAAAAAATCAATTAATTTAAACTCCATTTCATTAATTAGAAAAGGTTAATTAAGCTCAAATAATCATTAGTTAAATTAATTAAGTTTAAAATATCAGTAGCAAAAATGATTAATTTAACCTAAAGATAAACCAATTTTAAACATCATTTATTAAACGGTTAATTAATCTCAATTTTTTTAATTAAAACAATTAATTAATATAAATTATCATTAAGCAAAATGATTCGTAAATTTTCAATATTCTTTTTAGCGGAAATACAAGCTCAAGTTCATATGATAGTGTTTTGGGGATGAAATTTAAAAATTTACGATATAGCGAAATCATATACCGACATTTAAACTATTCAGTTAAACATCAATATAATAGCATAAGGATGTAAATAGATAATTTATGGGCGAGAAACCCCCTTTGGTTCTCTCTATATATTTTTCCTGCTAAAAACAACGGCTTTGGATAATATATAGATAATTATATGGGTTTATATGATCAAATTAATAAGTCATCCATTTTCTAAACGAAAATTCAACCAAACAAGCAATTAACCAATTTAGCTAACATCCAAACAATCAATAAACGTTAATAACACCATTGACATGATATAATAAAATTAAATGTGAGTTAAATTCACTTTGATTTTTGTTTCCATCGACATGACCCGATTTTGGGCTAAAACCGAATGGACATTTGATTTTATCCTAAATTCTCACTTGCTTCAAATCCAACCAAACAAAATCCATCACGAAGATCTCGATGACATGATTCCAACACAAAAAACAGCATCCGAATCCGAATTCGTATGCAAAAGTTATTCACGTTACATGATTTCAATTAAATTAAATTAATTGAATAACTTAAGTGACATCACTAACCTTAATCACATCCTCTAATCCATCTTCCCCCTCTTCCTCCTATTCAACAATGTGCACAAGCAACATAAACCCACCATGGCCGTGCACTCCCATGTTATGATACAGAACTTCAGACCACTGTTTGGCGAATGGACTTCGCCAACAACTCTCTTTTCACGCGAGCTTCCAACTGCACCCGACCACATCACCTCCGACCCAACCCTTCTTAAACCGACCTAACACCATCCCCACAGCCCTCCCAACACACAACACCATAAGAGGTTGGACCCTCAAAAGTTTTGTGTGGTGATACGATTCGACTCCTTAAACACGAATATAACCTCCAATTCGTCAACCGACGACTATAGCCTAAGAAATCTCTAAACCTAGTTTACACCAAAAAAGGACATCGGCCAAAACGTAATCGTGAGCTACAAATTAGACATAGGATGGAAGATCTATCCCATATGAATTTGAATATATTATTTCCATGATTTTTAAACAAGCATATCATTATATTTTAATTTTTGAAATTTGAATTCAAAGGGGAAAATCTCATTTACATGTACATGCAACAATTTATAGGGGAAAAGGGTATGGTCTTGTACGTGAGTGGTATAGGCATGGGTATGACCCGAAAAGCAAAGGTATGGGCATGAGAATGGAGCATATGTACACATATTACATATTATTTTAATTTTAATATTGACAAAACATATCCGAAAATCTCAAACTCCAAACAAGGCATGCCACCTGGCGTTTTATTTGTTATACCACTATTCCGAATGCGATGGAATTTTTTTAGACCTAATTCGATCGTATGTAGAAGACCGATTTTTGAACCTAGTTATTATATTAAATTTTCAATATTAATTTTAACATGTTTCGATCTCGCACGACCAAACGATACGTCTGATCGCTACAAAATTCGACGGCTTAATATAATTCACTATTACGGATCCAATGAAACTGGTTTCGTCGAAATTCGAGATTGTACCCCGGAGGCTAATTTCATAGATTTAAATAATTTAATTATCTATAATTATCCAATCTGTTTTATGTTTGTAAATAAATTTTACAAATTGAACTTGCCAATATTATTTATTGGTTAAATGTAGTTAATAAAATTATTAAATCCATTTAATTAACATTTAATTCACAATTCAAATGTTTAATTATTGCCTATATTTGAATTATAAATTATATAAATTATTGAATTCCAAAATTCAATTATTTTAATATTTAAAATCAGTTAAACTTTTAAAATCTAATAACCAAAATTTTGGATCGTTACACACTTACTTAGTTGATTCTCTCTAACGCTAATTCTATTCAACTAAAATATTTATGAAAATATTTCATAAATCGATTTAGGTTCAACTTGTAAATACTCTACTGCATCCTAAGAGTATATATAATTATTTGATTCAACTATTCCATTTTGCATTTATTTCCCTAGAAAAACTCAAAAGCCAAATACCGAGTCTTATTTCAAAAACTTTTTGAAATGAAACTTTATATATATTTTAATCATAGAATATATATATATATATATATATATATATATAGTCCGAGTAACTCCAAAATGATACTAAGAAACTGAGTACTACCAAACAGTATGATACATTCCCTTACCGAGAAAGTAATAATTAAGAGATGTGTTTACCATCCGAACACAACTCTTTCCTAATTTTTAGTTATTTCCAAGCCACTTGAACTAGTTAACTTAAAAATATGACTTTTATTTCATAATCCCATTTTTGAAACAATATTTTTATTTTTCCAAAAAATATTTATCACCAACTAGCTTTGGACTCGTTTGGGGTTTGAAACTGTTTACAATGACGAAGAGTACAATTTACTAGTGCGCTATAACGTGCGCCTAGGCAGACATCTGGTTGTCACTTAAAAGATTTTTTCAATTATCACAAAACAAATCGAGACTTATTCCCCTTAACCAATCCAAAGAAAATACTTCTTACTTAACATTTTCACTCCCAAAAGTTTAGTTCTTGAACTAAAATTTCTTTCAAATAATACTATTATTACTTTTCAAAACCTTGAAATCCTTTTCAAAAGCCCCAGGATTCAACTCCTTAAGTTTCCAACTTAAATTCTCTTTTTAATGAGAAGACACATCTTAAAGTTCGTTTTATACGATCATCCATTACAAAACCATTTTTCAAATATTTATTTCAAAACATGTTAACTTTTATTTTATAAATATCTTTCATTAAACCATTTTTTACCCCAACATTAAGAACGAATGCCTTATAGTCAAATTGTGAAACTTAATTAATAAGGTGTTTATTTCAAAAAATTTACCTATTTCTATCCACCCAACACATATCTTAAAATGCGAAGCTACCTATACACACTAATAATAGTCAATGCTCAAACTGGACGAGCATGACTAAAAAAATCCTAAATGATAATAATAAAATATTATCAACTCCTAACAACAGTCATATCATATGTAACTATGTTTTATTTTTGAAACTTGTTTCTTTATATATAAAATATATTTCTAAGTAAAATTATTTCATTTACTAATTTAAAACAATACTATGATGATTTGCCTAGTTTAAGTGTTTAGAAACTCCTATTGACGCCCTCGTGCCCCACCTCTCGACCAGAATTCATAAACCACTCAATTGATAAATTAACACAATATAAAACATTTTTATAACACTAACAAATACAAACTCAATATATACACTCATACTCATTATAGGGACTCACTTACCCTGTCTCAAATGAGTCAACCTTACTAAAGCCTAAATGTTCGCTCAACCTAAGCTCTGCTACCACGTTGTAACAATCTGCCTTTCTTACACCTAAAGACGACACTTATTACATCCTCATTATTCATGTGCCAATCATTTAACTGTCTGAAAGATAGGTCATTTGGGTTGAAGAAAGAAAATACAAAATAGAATTTCACAAAATGTGACAAGTAATATATAATATGAACAAGTATTTACAAAGTGAAATCATCTTTATTATATAGAACATTACAGCACACTGACCTGTTATCAGCTTGGACAGTTATAACGGCCTGTCCTTACGATTGCTGACAAATATAGACAAGAACAAAGTAGAATAGCGAAAGAATATAAGATATTTGAATACGTCTGGGAGAATCCAGCTCGTCGCCTGAAAGCTCCAAATAATCCAGCTAAATCTGAAAAATATGCTCAGGTCGACCCGAGCATTATAGGAAAAAAAATGCTCAGGTCAGCCTGGTAAAACCAGGGTAAGAACTAAAATCATAAGGAACTTAATTATAACTTGTAAAACACTTTTAAAATCAAAGGTATCTCGTAAGACCATGCTCTACATGAACATGGATGGGTTTTTACCTTATGATAACCAAAACATTTTCATAGAAAATCTAGTGATATCATGATATTTTCTAGAATACAAATACATATTAATCATAGGAGAAATTGTTACATTATTAAATTCCAGTATAATAAGTATATAATAAAGTTCGTACGACGCTTATTAGAGAATGGATTCCAACAATGGCAAGGTAATGGACTACCTTCCTTACTGTACACCTCTAAATAAAATTACTTGGGGTCAGACCTTGAACTTAGTCCACCCCTGCCAACACAAAACCAGCCTACCTTTGAACTTTGATAGTACCGAATATTCCATCATCCTAGTTGTTCCCAACCTTTATCGAGATCTCTCACGCATAACCCATAATATGATAATCTATAAAGGTAATGACACACCATAATAGGAGAGACCCACATAACCCCGTCGTATCTACCCTGTTTAGCCATATTTTGGGTTGTGAGGCTCGAGGCAACGCTTCTACCTTTTTATAACAAACCATGTTGGAATGATAACATTTCCCTCTAAGTACAATTGCAATGCCAACATTCATCCATACAAGTTCGTTATGGATCCGAACAAAACCGAAGGCACTACCTCCACCACATCCATTTTGAAATCACTGCCAGGATTATTAGCAAGTAGCCCTTGCACTTTAAAAAGCTCCGTCTTCAATTCCATATTCTTCTAAATGTTTTCAATTCCAAATGCTTAGGTTGGATCGAAGTGGTTTTTAGATAATATATACTTATTAGATCTCGGTCTCTTCAAAACAACATTTGATGGTTTCAGTAAACTCAACCACGGTTCTTTAGGAAATAAACATATAAAGATAAGAGCAGAGATCACCTTCTAACTCTTTGTGGATGGATTTCCTTATCATTTATCCTAGAAGAACGAAATGAATTTGTACATACATATAGCATCGCCATTGGTAACTGTACAATATAATTTTCGTGTTTCTCCTAGATATTTCCAGAGTTACGTTTTGGTTTAGATTTGATAGTCGTTATTTAACTATCAATTAAACAAACATTCAAACATGGATTTAATTCCATATGGGGTGTACCATGCGTTTATTAATTAATCTTTCATCAATTAAAACTCTTTGCAAAAATTGATCAAAAGATCTTTTTAAAGCACTATTCCCAAAACTCTTTACTTGGAAAACATTTTTACTTATCTCAAAATATAAGTATTTACCAAAAACATATGGAAAATTTCCTCTTCTCAAATTCCACATTAAATGACCATGAAATTCCCTTTTCAAAACATCACTTACTATAAAGCCCATTCATTTATCCCTTATAAAAATTCTTTTCATAAGTTCACTTCATATTTCAAACCTCCTTGTAAATCTTCAAACTAGATTTAAACTTTTTTTTAAACTATCTAAAATTATTTATAAAATCTCTTTCCATGTATAAAACTCTTTATAAAATTTCCTTTATAAATTATCTTTGGCATTACAAAATATCATTTACAAAATATCATTTTTAAATCACTTTAAATAAACCCTTTTATTTAGTAAACCTCTTTTTTAAACAAGTTATTTTTATAAATACTTTTATAAAATAATCATATAACTTGAAAATCATTTATAAATTTGTAACCCCAGCCCGATTAAAGAATTAGAGCTAACTTAAAAGTATAGTTTATAATTTCAAAAGGAGGCTTAGCAATCCCGCTGGTACTTTTGTAAGTTACCAGTTAGTTTAAATTTCACTTTCGATTCATTCAATAATTTTATTTACGTATGTCAACACATATGTAAATATACTTCATATCCAAATTAGGAAATAACATGTCAATATAAACTAACCAGTATAAACAAATCCAAATAACATAATAGCAGGATGGTGATTTGTCCTGCTAAATAGATGTCCAAAAAATCCAATTAATTTAGACTAGAACGAGTTTTTATTCTACAAACATATATGTCCATACAATCAAACAATCAATCCATAACAAAACGAGGATTTATTATGCTAATATAGTTCCACACCAATTAGATCAATCTTATTATAGTATAATGTGGATTTATTCTGCTAATAGATGTCCACACAAACATAACCACTCACATTGTAGCTCATTCATAGTTGTTTTTCTATTTAATGATATCGATATTTGAATTCTTTGTGTTCAGACCATATTCTTTTAAATGAAGTACCTTAAAGATAATTTGATTCTTTGAAAACAAGGATTAAACTTAAACGCCCTTTTAAAATGATTAGTCATAAGATAAACTCTTATTAAATCATAATAAATCTTTATTAAATTTGAGCTTAATTTAATTATAAATTAATAAATAATTAAACCTTTAATAAATAATTTATTTATAAATTAAACCCTTAAGTAATCCTTCATTAATTATTAAAGAATAATTTAAAAACTTTATTGATAATTAAGTATTAATTAATCTTAATTAGCTGATTAAATAATCTTTTGATCAAAATTTTGATAATAAATTAAAATTTAATAAATAATCTATTTATAAATTAAACCTCAATTAATTTATGATTAAAAATAATTAACAATTGATTTATTAAATAAACAGATAATTGACCTTATATTTGATTAATAATTAATTAAAGATAATTCATATACTTAACTAATAATTAATTTAAAATTAATCTTTCCTAATCAAAAATTAATTAAAATTAATCTTACTTTTAAAATATAATTAAATAGCAGTTAATCTTCACTTAATTATAATTAATAAACTTTTTTAATACCTAATTAATTATTAATTATCAAAACTTAATTAATTAAAAATTAATTATTAAATTATTAATTAACTTTCTAAAACACCATTATGAACTTTATAAAACATTTTCAAGATACTTTTAAGTATGAAAACTAAATTTTAAAAGTCTGATTAGCGAAATTGCATCTATAATGACTACCGCGAAGGATGCAGTAACTTGAATTTGTTTTTCCAAGTTACTAATTTTCCAGTTCTCCACTTCTAACTTTATTTCGGCTTAAACCATAAGGAAAAATATAAAAACTAAAACAAGGTTTAATTTTAAAGTTTTAAAAACTTAAATACTTAAAACTATTTCCTTCCAAAGAATCCAAATCTCCTTCTAAAATCTCAATATTAACTTATAAATATACCACATAACAACCAAGTTCATTCATATCATATCTAAACTTACAATCAACATCAAATCCAAAGTTTTTAAACTATATCATAACCAAAGTTTACAAATTTACAACAATACTAAAGTAGACTTCGTTTCAAATCCACTTTTTCCGTCTCAAATCATCCATATCCAAAAATAACCAAACATATAACAATTCAAACATATTTCACACACATCATAAAGCAATTTATGCAACATATATCAAGTTAAAAGTTTTGAAACTTAAAACTAATATTTACTAACCGAAAGCATGGAAATCACAAAAATCCACTAAAAATAGGTCATCTTTTCACTGATTTTTGATCATGTTACTCTCGAAATTTGGTCAAGTCATAAAGGTAAGTTTTAGAAAATTATTTTCTCAACAACTTAGAATAAAGAATCACTTAATTTGGGTTTGTTTTGAGCAAGATATGGTCAAAAGAAGGAGTGGTGTTTTCGGTCAGGGTAATAGGGTCCAAAAATGAGTAAGAAATAAACGCAATTTTGATCCACTAACATTCGAAATTTTGAAAAGTCATTCAAATGAAAGTTGTAGCCATTGAAATTCTATATAGTTTGAAAAATATAAAAGCTTGATTTGGAGTAGTATTGAGGAAGTTATTGCCGAAATAAATAGGAGGAAAATGGAGAAGTTTTTAAAATGAAAAGGAGGAGATTAAACAAGTTTGTAATTATTTTAAAGTTTGAACTTGGATTTTTAAAAGATAAAATTACGAATGGAGCCATGACTAAGTTTTTCAAAAGCTCTAAAGAAAAAGTAAAGAAAATGAAAATGGAAATGAATGGAAAATTGTGGAAGTGTTAGGAAAATATTATATATATTAAGTGCACATACATACATACATACATATATACATATATATATCAAATTACCATTTTACCCTAAGGTACCTAACCTTCATTACCTTGTTGCCACATCATCAAGCATTTTTCTTCCTTTTTCCCTAACGTGTAAAGCTTGTCTCCCCTTCCATTTTCACGAGCAAACATGCCTTAGACATGTTTAAGTACTTAAGTGTACTTATGTTCCCTAACGATGTGACCTATACTTTGTTATATATATTTTAAGCTCATTATACTTAGGTGTAAACATACAGACACATAAATACACTATCACCCACATATATCCATATTCTAATTTATTTACAAATGTGTATACTTATGCTATTTTGATTACAATAGTTTAACTTTTAGTCGATGAAAAATCGAAAATTCAAAAAATGAATTTCGGTCACATTTTCTGTTTTTCCATCGAACTATATGTTTTTGTAAACAAAATTATATTCCACCATTATTATTTATCATTCAAAAGAGTTTAATTTTTATTATAAATTCGATATATTGAATATTTAAAATTAATTAAATATTCGCAAATTAAAGCAGTGAAATTCCAGGTCATTACAATTTGACTTATTATCTTCAATATGACACATATCTTTTCAAATTTAATTTTAATGACATTATCACATAATTGACTAATACTCAACTAATTATATTTTAAAATCCTATCTAACAAAAAATTAGAAATAGTAGGAGTTAAAAATTACCGGTATTGCCTAATACCAATCATATGTGTTCTTTAGAATTGTCTCAAAGGTTGACCTATCCATCATCTTTGTAAATGATATGTAATGATCAGATTTTTGATCCTTCAAAATTGACACTAATACGTCCACTATACTGCCTGCCGAGCATTCAAATGCCGAAAAACCAATCATTGTGGTTGAAAGAAATTAAAGATAAGGGAGAAGAAACTAAACAATACAGAATCTCACAACACAACTGAACAATATATTACTCAACATAATATATTACAAAATCATTTCAAAAATGTTACATTAGAGTCATATTAATACAAATTCTGCCCTAAAACAGTTATAACAGTCCGTCCCTACCTAACTTAATACAATATACATATAATACAGTGGAAAACAAGAATAATAACTAGTTATCGATGAAGCCACCTGCTCCAAGCTCCTCTTAGTAAATCAGCGAAAAAACCTGAACTACTTGGCTGCTCATTCAAATTTGAGCACCCAAGATTTAAGGAAAAAAATGAACTTCGGCCAAACATAGGTCTGGTGTGAGTAAACTCAAACAACTTAATTATTACTTTAAAACTCTTTTGAAAACAAAGGCATCCCGTAAGACCACGTCGCACATAAACATAGAAGGGTTTTTACCTTACTATTAACAAATTTTCTTGTCAACACCCCAAAATAATGCTAAGAAAGACGAATAATCCTTTGCATGAAAAGGGAATGTGATTCCTTTAGGAGTTTCCTCTTGGTTGGTTTTTATTAATGGAAATTTCCCAAGTCAAGCCTTTCGAGATCGTCGAAAGGAATGGATCGTGGATTAAGTGACCTCTCGACACTGATAGGTTAGTGTGAGTTCTCCTTCGAAAGCCTTCCTTTCGATCAAGATAAAATTCCCTGAGTTAAATCTTTTAATGGTTGGTTTCGACCTTGTCGAAAACTTGGGTATTGGTTTCTTTTAGTTTGTGCAAGGGGCCTTATATTTTAATGGATTTGGAATGGGCTTCGACCTTGTCGAAAGCTATGGGGATGACTTCTTTTGGATCAAGCTTGTAAGTCCAATTTAAATATAAAGGGAACATGTTTCGACCACGTCGAAAGCTTTAGACCTCGGATCTGATGGCTTCGAAAGGTTACAAAAGATATTTGGACCAAATGTGTGGTTGACCTTGTCGACAAGAACCTTTTGATGAGGTTAAAACTGGAAAATAGAAGTTAATTTAACAAAGTTTTTAGTACATAGTAAAGTATCCAACAAAGCTTAAGACTTCCCTTTATTCATCTAAGAAAGATTTATTTCATAAATTTCCCAAATCAACAGTTTAACGAATTAGGGTTGCTTTATTTAAGAAAATACAAGTTCAAAATGTTAGAAATCGGATCCCCAAAATGTGACCCCTTGGATCTTATTTATAGATGTAGGCAGCCCCCCTTCGAGTCCATGCTTTCGACCGGGTCTGAAGTTCCCCTTTTTATATCCATCTTTGAACCTTTTGACCTTGTTGAAAGGTTTTCCCCTCATGCCATTAGGAACCTTTCGACCTTGACGAAAGATTTTTTCTTCACTTGTTGTTATGAACCCTTTGACCTTGTTGGAATGTTTTCACTTTACTTGAATGTTGTTTAGAGCTGCATTTCCCTTCAATGTTGTTGAAGGATGTACTTCCTCTCGACATTGTCGAAATGTTTTCTTTCATTCCTTTGTCTTTACTGACTTCTGAGTATTGTTTTCTTCATAGCAGCTTTCGAAGTTGTCGAAAGGTATCCTAGATGTGTCTTAACCGTTTCGGAAGGCTTGTTATGCTTTCGAAAAGGTCACCATGGAGTTGCTAATACTTGCTTTGACTTCTTCATCTTCTTTGAAAGGTAAGAACTTCCAAGGTACTGTGAGATGGAACCTTTCGACCCTTTCGAAAGATATTGAAATGATAACTGCATCCCTTCGACCCCGTTGAAAGGTTTGTTCTGGACTTCTCTTTCTTAATCTTTGTTTGAGGACCTTTTGACTCAGCCAAAAGGTAGATTTTTAGTGTAACATTTGCCCCCCATTCGAAGGGACGCTCTTGAATTTCTAAGTCATCTTTGTCGAAAGCTAAAATCTTCTTGCCTCTTGCCTTTCCGTGTACATCTGGGCCATCTATTTAGATCGTATCCAACAGTTGAGAATTTGGACGACTTTTCTTATAAAGTATGCTTCTTCTCTTTTTTATCTTTTCCCCACAATCAATATTATTGAGCATAAGTAAAAGAATTCTCTAAAACTTCCTATTGCTACTAGAAATTAAGGCAATTCCCTAATTCAACTCATTAGTTTAAGATTATTCTTTGTTTTTCTTAATTTTCACTCGAATTTCATTTATGCCTCAATCAAATTTTTAGTTTCCAGATCCTAAAATTGAAATTTAACTTTGGCTCGGCTTGCTAAATTTTTTTCTTCTTAATTCAGTTTCTTAAATCAATAAAACTCATTTCTAACTTTGGATTTTTAGGTTGACTATGATTGTTTTTGAAAAACCCTTTATCAGGTTTATTTCTTATTTCAAAATCTTTGTTTTGCCCTTTGTTTGTGACATGGGTTTTTGATTTATTTATAATCTTTATACCTCTTTTGAGATCGAGTCAAATCAATTTCAGTTTAAATCCATTTTGTTAACAGATTTGATTTGTTTGTTCCTCACGAAAATTTTGAAAACTAGATTCATAATCGAGTTTGGGTTGGTTACACCTGATTCAATTACCCGAAAACTTCCCATGTACAGATGATAAATTTAGTGGAAAAAAATGACCTTTCTACCACTTCAAAAGAGGTTGAGATAGCAGTATTGGATTTTCCTTCTAGCACCTTTCAATGGGGTCGAAAGGTGTAGTGGTGCCAAATTGATCAGTGTTGTCGAAAGGATAGGTAATTAAGCTGAGTGGATCTACCCCTTTGACAATAAGCTCTCGATGAGGTCGAAGACTTCACTCCTTTCGACTACTGGCCTTCAACAAGGTTGAAATTCTTTTACTCTTGAGTCGTCTCTGCTAATCTTTGTCAAAACGTTTAGAGTATATATGAGTAGAACCTGAAACCTTTCGACTTCAATGGATAGGATAGGTTTCGAATACATTGACCAAACCTTTCGACGGCGTCGATAACACTAACATTATTACTCATAAATTTTGAGTTATTGGTCTCGATCATGTCGAACGGTCTTGCCGCTTAGCTTTATGTTACACTTGAAGTTTATCCTGGCATCCATAGAGCTTACTACATTGTCGAAAGATGATGAATGAATTAATGTTTCATCTCTTTATTTTGACTTTGTCGATGGCTCAAGCAATTCATATTATTATTTATTTACTTTTTAGGCTTTCAATAATGTAGAAGTATGATGTTTTAAAGTTGATGCTATTGTCCTTTTAACATTGTTGAAAGCCTGAGTTATGGACCTTTCGACATAGTCGAAATCTCAAATTATTGTCCTTTCGACATTATTGAAAACCTAAGCTGTTGACCTTCGACATAGTCGAAAGCTCAATCTATTGTCCTTTCGACATTGTCAAAAGCTCAAGCTATATAGTTTATCACCTAAACTGTTTGCACAATTTTAAATTTTTTTGTCTGTTTTCATGCTTGAGTTATCTTAGTAGATTTATCTGTTTACTTCTTGATACCTTTTAAATTCATAAATGACCAAGAATTTTAACAAAAACGTTTTCACCTGGTAAAATCATGAGCTCTCCTAAAGTTGAAGCCATTTCTAAGAAATTTCATTTTATCACAAGATGATGTCAATGCCATTCTTAAGGATTTTGGTATCACTGGGATTGAAGCTATCCCTCCCAAGGAATCTAATGCCATAGATAATCCTACCGAAGGGTATTTTTCTTATGCTGCCATTCACATATAGCATGGTGGATTTCTAACCTTCATAGAGATTTTATCTTCCTACCTTTCTTATGTTGGAATTGCTCCAATTCAACTATCTCCCAATGTTTATACTCATCTTCTATCTCTACAGATGTGGGCACTAGAATCTGGGCTACCCCTCTCAATGCTAAAGTGCTACATTTCTAAACCAGGCTGGCAAGGCTGAGAAACCTTAATAATTAGACATACAATGTCAACCCCTTCAAGAAATTAATATCGGATGGGATCAACAAGTTCAGGGACTGGGAAAACCAGTTCTTCCTTGTCAAGTTTTTGATAATATTCACGAGACTTATGCCTCACCTCGTAAGTTTCGTCTTGTGTTGTTTTTCCTTTGCTTTAGGTTTTCCGTTAACTAACCTCTTACTTTAACAAGTGTCTCTTCCAAGAATCTTAATGATGTCAACATGAGGATAATTGATTCTCTGATTGTAGCCTCAAAACAATACGGGAGCAGATTGACGCTCCTTACAACCTCGAACTCAAGAAAATACTCCCTACTGTCAGTGGGTCAGAGGATGTTTGGAAGTCCTCCCTTTGTCTTGCACACTTCATGGGAAAGCGCTTTCTTTCTTTGGGGGATGCTGAACACTTATTCCCCATGTCATCCATCTGTGCTAATCCTTCAGGTATATAATTAGTTTAGTACTTACTTCTCTATCCTTGGTATTCACTGAATCATTTTGACTAACTTTACATCTGCTTGAATTTTTTCAGCTTCTACTCTAATTATAGTATCTTCTAGCGGCACGGCCCCTCCTCCATCGACTTCCAGGGTCACATCTATTATGGCTGCCTTTGCCAAATCCAAGTCAACTTTCAAAAGAAAATCGATGGATCCCTCTGAGATGCTCCCCCGAAGAAAATAGTTAAACTCACTGATGTGGAGGAAGAGAAGAAGCGCCGATCTCTAAAACAAGTTTCAGAGAGCCCCACTGTCGAAGCCCCAATGGATAAGTCAGCACAAACTCCACCTATTTCCCATCCTTTATCACACATCTTAATCTCTGATTCTCCAGCTGCACTCGAGTAGATGCAGTTGGCCCTGTTGGCGACTCCTTCTGTAAAGCCAACTCCTCCAGAGTTGTCACCTTCTGCTTCTCTAGAGTTGTCACCTTCTGCTCCTCCATCTACCAATTTTGAAGAATTAGTCGAGCTCGTCCTACATTCTGAATCTTTTACTTCTTCTTCTGGCCTCATTTACTCCTGACTTCGTGGAAAATTATTGCTCTCAAATGGAGAAGCAAATTTCGGTAAGCCCTCACCCAGTTGATCTTATCATCATTTATCATCATTGGATTTCCCTAATCGTTTGCTTGTGTTATACTTCTTGTCCCAGATTTCTAGGAGCTGGATGGCCTTAAATGAACATGTTTTGAAGTCTTCAACTGAATCTTCTAAGCCGCAGAAGGAAAATTCCAAGCTTAGGAACCAAATATCTTCCTTGACTGTCTCCCAAAATGACACCTCCCAAGAGTTAGAGCGAATAAAGACTTTCCTTGCCAGGGTCAAAGATGATTCGGAAGTGGAGAAGAGAGTCCATCAACTTACTAATGATGAAAAGCTCGCTACGAGGCTAACTCTGAAAAATTTAGAAGACAAAAAAGCTTTATTGGTCACCAAGAATGCTTCTTTGAAAGATAAGTTCAAAAAGACCAGAGCTTCGCTCAAACTAGCTGTTGATACCCTCTCGAACGTCAAGCGACAAGTATCTTAATTTGTCGATGTTACCCTCGGGACTATGATGTTAAAGGATTATGAAGATGCCCTGATTCTCGCTTACACTAACAACTAAAAGGATTGCCCTAAATTTTGTTTTATTTCACTCGATCCCTTTCTAGCCGGAAGAGTGATAGGCAAAATCAACCAATTGAAGTAGGGTATCGAACCTGAAAGTGAGGAAGAAGTTAATGCTGCTGAAGTTCCTCCTTTCGCTATCCCATCCTTCAACATTGAATCTGATTTTGACGAGGTCAAGGCCTTGGTGGAGACAAAGGCGGACCTACTGGGGCTTCAGAAAAGGACAGTGGAGATCAAACCGAATTTATTAAGAAAGACCCTCCCCTCAAAAAGATATTTCACCTGCTACTCTCGGGATTTTTGCTGCTCCAGAAGGTGAGCCTGCCCCTGCCCAAATCAAGGATCTAAAAGAGAAAGAACATGCCCCCAAGGCTTCTATTCCAATTTCCCAGGTATGGAATTCCCTGTTTAAACATCTCTCTCTTCGAAGATAACAATTAGTGTAAAATTATTCATTTAAGATAAGGCAGAAGTCTCAATTTCCCATAAAGCAAAACTTGAAAGGAAACAAGCGGAAATTAACAAGTTGTACAGGGAGTTAGACAAACAGACAAAGGAGCATAACATTCTCTCCGAAAAGTATCACAGTCTTGACCAGAGTGCATCGATCCTTGCATCTTTTAAAATCAGAGCTGGCCCCTTATTAAAGAGAGCGCGTCTCTGATACGATGCTCTCTTAAAGGAGAATTGGTAGTTGATTACTTCATTTTGGATGGTGAATGAGGATAGGGATATTCTAGTTAATTTCTTATAGAAAGCCTACTGTAGACATTCAATTATAGATTTTTCATACTTAGGTGAGTTCTATGGGGGTTTACTCAAAAGCTTCCATAAAAGATACCTTGATGAATTCAGATCAGTCCCGCATTCCGGAGCTTTGCTGGAACTTACCCCGGGTCAGATCAATTCCTCAAGATCTTCCCCTCGAAAAGCTTGAGTACTATAAAGATAAATTTGTTTCTAAGTTTTTTTAAGTCTATTTTGTATGAACCGAATGAATGATTGAATATGTAACAATTAATTGATGTATGAATATATGCTTTTTCCTTGTCTTTCTTATGCTTAGCTTCTTTTAACTATACTTCATAGAATTACAGTTCTTTAGGTCGACTCGTCCATAGAGACCACTTAAGGCAATATGCAAAATTGAGGAGATTTTATTCCGAAAATGCATCAATTTTAAAGACTTTAAAATTAGCAAGATATTACTTTCTTCGGGATTTGCAAAAACTATACTTGGAATATCCTTGCCTCTATTTTGACTTCCTCGGTACTGAGAAGGAAGCATTCCTTAAAGAGATTAGAACATTTCATTCTAGATTAATTTGTGGCCATGATAGTCTCCCAGCTGGGAAATGGGACTATAGCCAATGACCCTTAGTAATAACCCTTGAGGGAGTTACCATGCCCTTTGATTCGATAGTTATGCTTTCAGCTTATTCTCTAGATAAGTTAGGAAAGTAGTTTCTAAACTTTAAATTAATCAAATTGCATGTTGTATCTTTTAACTTTGTCGTTGTTTTAGTTGGAATTGGTTGTGATATTGATAAAGGTATTTTTTTTATCTCTATCTTGATTCTTATCCCATTTCTTTTGTTAAATAGGAGTTACAGTTATCTATGACTCATCTTTCCCAAAACTTATTGTCTTGCGTCGATGCTATTAGAGAGAGACTTTGACTACGAGCGGAGGAATCGTGGTACTTGAGCGTTTTGGTGGAAAAATTGAAGTCATGAAATGGCATAAGAGATACTTTCTCCAAAAAACCATCGCCAGTGGTCACAAAGATCATATCGCTTATCTCGAGGCTGACATTAATAAAAAGGATGAGATGATCACAAAATTTAAACATCAAGTAAAGACAAATCCCATAATCAATTTCGATCAAAAGATGTATCTCTCTCTTTTCCTCTCTCCGTTGTTGTTGTTGAGAGAGATATCTCTCTCTTTTCCTCCTCCTCGTTGTTGTTGTTGAGAGAGATTCAAGACTCAAATATCGATCTTCCCGTCCCTCAAGTAATTGCTCTAGCTGTCAAGCCAATTAGATCAAAGCTTTCTACGGCTCAAAAGTTTCCAACTCAACCCTCCCCCCGGCATAGATGATAATGTAGTGGGGAACTGGTGTCTAAGAGTCAAGTTTGAGATAGCGAAATATTTCGACGAGGAACGGAAAAAAATATATTCTCAGACTATTAATGATTATGCCCCAAGATTAATAAACTCGAATGTGATAACTATCTGCTTGAGAAGCGCGTTGCATTGTTAGAAAGGGAAAACAAAACCCTTAGCACAGCTAATAGAGCTTTTAATCGTGCTCCGAAGACCAATATTGATGCGATTGATGATGAGACTAGAATAAGGAGAAAAGAAAAGAAAATAAAGGAAGTTCTATGTGCTACAATTCGTCTTATTGTGGATCCTTTAGTCGTATAGACTCTTAACAAGGCTGCTCAAGATTTGTAATTTATCTGTATATCTGACATGAGTGAACTTGGTTTGTGTGTGTGTATATATATGTAAACAACTTCATAGACTTGTAAATTATATAAATTTGGAAGGTAGCAACTGATTTGTAATCCTTTTCTACAATGTCACCTTTGAAATGCCTTTGAATTACTCAATCATTTATTTTTGAACTTTCTGAATCTTTTGTTACTTCCTGCTGTTCTGATTTTTCAGAAAGGCATATAGCAAACAAGTTTTCTAATTGTTAGCTTAAAATTGACATATTTGCCTTTGTTTATCAATTGCTTAGATTAACAAATCACCTTGTTAATTGTATGGAAAGTGGTTCGTACTAAATATTAAAATCCTATCCTTAACCAAGATGAGGGATGATTAAGAAAGTAACTCCTCCCACTTGTCTGGAATGTTTGAATTTGTTGATATAGAACTCTGCCTTATCATAGGGGTATAAATATTAAAATGTAACCATTATTTAATAAAGAGTCTGATTTAGAAATCAATGTCTAAAATTTTTAAGTTGCAACTTTTTGACCCATTCCTCAATATTAATGGGATTTGGAAAGTCAGAAACTCGAAATTCCCATTCGAAAACTCTTAACGGCAATCTTTATGGCGATATTCTTTGGCCCAAATTCAGATGTTTGTGATGAATAGAAATCCAGAGATTTTGCACCCAAATTAGGGTTCGCATAAGTAGTAGTCTTGATACCCAGATGCAGATACAATAAGTTAGTGATTAATGAATACCCGAAACCTAGATTTGAGCGATAGATTATGAAATTCTTATATAAATGACCCAAACCTAATTCAAGTATTAATAAGTAGTCTTGATACCCAAATGCAGATACGATAAGTTAGTGATTAAAGAATACCTGAAACCCAGATTCGACTGATAGATTATGAAATTCTTATGTGAAAGACCCAAACCTAATTAAAGAATAGCCGATGTTTAAAAACGGGAACCCCAAAACCCAGATTCGGGTACATTAAGATAACTAGTTGTTAATAGAGACCCGAAACCTAGATTCAGGTATTATATAGTGAAGTTCTGAAATGAATATTTTGAAACCCAGATTCGGGTAATAATAAACAAAGTTCTATATCACTCCTTTGCCTTTGTGTTCTTTGACATTTATGAAACCTTCAGGTTTTGAATATGTATAGAAATAAATTGATTGGCTGCCTCTTGAGCTTGGATGTCTCAGTCCATGATCAGATATGCTTTTTTTTCTCAAGCTTGAACACTTAATTGATGACTTTATGAGCCTCTTCTTGGGCCTAGATGTCTTAGTCCATTATTTGATGGGCTTCTTCTTGGGCCTGGATGTCTTAGTCTATTATTTGATGGGCCTCTTCTTAGGCCTAGATGTCTTAGTCCATTATTTGATGGGCCACTTCTTGGGCCTTGACGTTTTAGTCCATTATTGACTGATTCTCTTGGTTAGCTCATGTTAGAGTTGGAACCGAGGACTTACCGACCTCCCTGTAGAAGGAGCCCTGCCCTGGCCCTTTTGTGGCGCAGACAGGAGCTTGTTTGGTACTTTACCCTGGCCATCTTATGGTATGGATTAAAGCTTACTCCGTCCTTCCTCTAGGAGGCATCTTGCCCTAGCCATGGTAAAGCCAGGATAAGGGCTTGTTCTGTGAATTAACCTTGCCATCTCATGGTGCGGCTAAAGGCTTACTCCGTCCTCCATCCAGGAAGTGCTTTGCCCTGGCCATCTCGGCGTGGATAGTTGCGTTTCTACCATCTTAAGTAGACTACCATCTTAGATAGTATCCAAATGTATGGAGCAATTCACTCCCAACCATGTAGATTTTCTCTTTTTACAGAAAATAGCTCTTTATTAATTCCGTCTCAAATTATTTTTACAAATTCTTGTATTTTTCCTTACTGAAAGAAGTTTATAATCATTCCCTCGAGGGATCTTCAATGGTTAGTCCCATGACCATTCATCATATGACAGTGGCAGTAGGATTCTCCTGAATTCCTTTCATGTTTTGGCTTCTTTTTCTATGATGACCAATATTTGAGCTCATGCTTTGTAAGCAAGTAGACGTTTTCAATTTTTGTTGTTAAGTTGCACTCCTTTGGAAGTCTAGACTTGAAGCTTGATTCTTGTGGATGGTTTATTGACTTGTTGTTTCTTGGCCCTGTGTTCTGATGCTCTTCAATTGCTTTTCTTTTTAGCACTCTTTGTTCATCTTGTGTGGGTAGTGTTCTCTTTACAATTGGTTGTTTCCATTTATTGCAAAGGCGTTGTAATAATCCATTATTTCTTTCTCAAAGATTGTGCCTTTAGAATAACATTGAAAGGTTCTTCTTATTTGATTAAATACATTATCACTTCCATTTTTCCTTTTTCCGTGTGCAAAGATAGGGGTAGGTCCAACATGAAAAGGATTTAGACTCCATTTCTTCGGATTATAAGATTCTGCTTTCTTCTTGTTTATAATTCTTAGTGCTTCGATCCTTAGCCGTTGTTCTTTATCTTGATTGGAGTTCTTAATAACTGTTTGGGGGAACCTTGTCAAATGTGGTTCAGGGGACTTTTGTTCAGATCTCTTAATTCTTGTAGCCATGATTCAACAATGCAGATAAACTTGAAGTGGAATTGGCTTAAGTAGGGTTAGATAATAGTGGTGTTCGGGTTTTATCTAAGTCGGACGTTCGAGCCCTCCTTCTAGTGCCAAAAATGTTAACAAGTTTTCTTATCAACACCCCAAAATAATGCTAAGAAAAATGAGTAATCCTTTATATGAAAAGTGAGTGTGATTCCTTTAGGAATTACCTCATGGTTTGGTTTTATTTATGCAAATTTCCTAAGTCAAGCCTTTCGACGTTGTCGAAAGGAATGGAATCTGGATTAATTGACCTCACGACATTGATGGGTTAGTGTGGGTTCTCCTTTGAATGCCTTCCTTTCGATCAAGATGAAATTCCCTAAGTTAAATATTTTAAAGGTTGGTTCGACTTTGTCGAAAGCTTGGGTGTTGGTTTCCTTTTAGTTTGTGCAAGGGACTTATTCTTTAGTGGATTTGGAATGGGCTTCGACCTTGTTGAGAGTTATGAGGGTGACTTCCTTTGGATCAAGCTTGTAAGTCCAAGCTATGAGGATGACTTCCTTTGGATCAAGCTTGTAAGTCCAAGCTATGAGGATGACTTCCTTGGGTGTTGGTTTCCTTTTAGTTTGTGCAAGGGCCTTATTCTTTAGTGGATTTGGAATGGGCTTCGACCTTGTCGAAAGCTTCAAACCTCATAGTTGATGGCTTCGAAAGGTTACAGAAGATGTTTGGACCATATGTGTTGTCTATCTTGCCGACAGGAACCTTTGGATGAGGTTAAACCTGGAAAATAGAAGTTAATTTCAACAAAGGTTTTAGTAAACATTAAAATATCTGACAAAGCTCAAGACTTTCGTTTATTCATCCAAGCAAGCTTTATTTCACAAATATCCAAAATTAACTATTTCCCAAATTAGTTTTATAATGCTTTATTCAAGAAAACACAAGTTTAAAATGAGAGAAATCAGATCCCCAAAACGTGACCCATTGGGTCTTATTTATAAGATGCAGGTGGCCTCGCTTTCGAGTCCATGCATTCGATCAGGTCAGAAGGTCCCCTTTTTATATGCAACTACAAACCTTTCGACCTTGTCGAAAGGTTTTCCCTCATATGCCATTATGGACCTTTTGACATTGTCAATAGACTTGCCTTTCTTATGCCTTGATGAACCTTTCGACTTCGTCGAAAGCTTTGCTATTTATATATTGTTGTGAACCCTTCGACCTTGATGAAGGGTTTGTCTTCACTTGTTATTATGAACCCTTCGACCTTGTTGGAAGGTTTTCACTTTACTTAAATGTTTTCGTGAGCTGTATTTCCCTTCAATGTTGTTTAAGGATGTACTTCCTTTTGACATTGTCAAAAGTTTTTCTTTCATTCCTTTGCCTTTGATGACTTCTAAGTGTTGCTTTCTTCGTAGCACCTTTCGATGTTGTCGAAAGGTATCCTGGATGTGCCTTAACCGGTTCAAAAGGCTTTCTATGCTTTCAAAAAGGTCACCATAGGGTTGCAAATTCTTTCTTTGACTTCTTCCACTTCTTCGAAAGGTAAGAACTCCCTGGATACAGTGAGATGGAACCTTCCGACCCCTTCAAAAGGTTTTAAAGTTGTTAAATTTTGATGACTACATTCCTTCAACTCCCTCGAAAGATTTGGTCCGAACTCCTGTTTTTAGTCTTTGTTGAAGGACCATTCAACTCTATCGAAAGGTGGGTTTTTCGAGTAACACTTACAATAACCAAAACATTTGTATATAAATCCAGGGATATTATAATAGTGTCTAACGAGTCAAATACATATAAAAATAGCTGAAATTGTTGCCAAATCAAATTCCAGCATACTAGGCTCTAAAATCAAAACCGTAAAGGAATGTACTGGAGATGGATTCCATACCATGACAAGGTATGGGACCACCTTCCGATGGTACACCACTAGAAAATGCATCGATGTTTGACAAGAACTTCTTGTACCCCTACTACACAGAGCTGGCTACCCCTTTAACATGGTGAACCGTAATAACACATCACTTTGGACACTAAGGCCTTATACTACCATGGTGTTCGAGTGTAAAACAATTCGAGTATGGACAATCTAGAATGGGATGGCGGCTCCTAGTGGTAGCTAACCACATAGCTCGACTGCATACTCTGTTTTTGCCATTTCCTGATTTATGAGGCTCACGAGGTCACGTCTTTACCTTCTTCCTCTTAGCAGACTGTCTTGGAATGTTAACACTGTTCTCCAGGCAGAGATACAATGCCAGCATTCATCCATGCAAGTTTGTTCTGGGTCTGAACGAGACCAAAGGTACTACTTCCAATACATCCATTTTGGAACCACCCTTAGGTTTAGTTACATGTAGCCATTGGACTTTAAGAGCTCCGCCCTCAATCACTGTCAAGATGTCTTCCATTCGAATGCATATATTGGTTTGATGCACTTTTCAGATAACATATCTTATCCCAGCCTCTTTAAACCAACATTAGATAGTTTTCGATAAACTCAACCTCGAATCTTTGGGAAACAAAATGTCGAAGATAAGAGTGGAGGTCACCTTCTAATCATTAGTGGATGGATTTCCTTTTCATTTTTCCTAGGAGAACAATACCAGATTTATATGCACATTACAACATCATTGGAGATGACTGTGCCATATAACTCACTTATTTCTCCTAGAATTTTTAAAGTTACGTCTGGGTCAATATTTGATAGTTGCTTATTTAATTATCAAAACAAAAACTAATTCCTTTAGAGACTGATTTATCCATAGCAACCGCTAAGCCTCAAAAGAAATCATTATTTAATAATTCTCCTTTGAAAATGCTTGTCTAAACATTCATATACTTATCTTTCTGACATAAATATACTTATAAAACATTTGCGAATAACTTCTTACTTCCAAAATTTGTTAAAAAGGATTAAACAAATGTTGTTCAAATTGGAGGTAAGGACAATCTTAAACCCTAAACTATATATATAGTTAAACATAATTTGAAAATGATTTTATCATCATTAGTTATTATTAAAAACAAGTTTATTTGTTAATAAAAATACATGTATTAATTATTTAAAAATATTACTAAATATTCATTTAAATAGTGTTTAAATTTCGGGTCGTACACTCTTTCCCTTTTAAAGAATTTCATTTCGAAATTTATTACAATCCTAACCCAAAAGTATCATTTAATAAAACTAAGTTTATTTAAATCTACTTATTTGTATAATTCAAATGCAACTTCATTTATTAATCTATTCTCTAGCCAAAATAACTTATGACGGTCAACACTACTTGCTAAGTTATCATAACATAAACTCATGAATCTTATTGGCTCTAGTCTTAGTCTATCTGCAAAGATAGGAGAGATAAAACTATTACAGGGACTAATATCCATTAAGAACAAATAGAAAAAACGATACGTAGATATAGAATATCATTCAAATAAAACACAATCCTATATACATGCCAAGTGACTCCATCATAGATGGGAAGTGCATTTCAAAAGATACATACAACAAAAGATACTAACAAGGCATAACTTAGAATACTATTCCTAATACTAGGCTCTATCTTGCTAGTGCTAAACTGATCCTTCCACAACTTGTGACATCCGGCCTTCTTGATCCCTAATTTCGACAATAATACATTAACGGTATTCCTCTGCCGAGCACCCAAGTGTCAAGAAGACCGAAAGTTAGGGTATAATAAAAGAAAAAAGAAATGAAGCAAGACAGAACACAATATCAGATTCTCACATGCAGAACAATAGCGTATAATACCAAAATTGTAGTATAAAGAGTTACTCCAATATATTTGAAATTAGAGTTATAGAAGTGACTAAGTACTACTATTAGCTTGAACAGTTATAACTACCCGTCCTCACAATGCTGAATACATACATAATAGTGAATGAAAACGAAAATAGGTAGATAAGATAGGTGGAAAGCATCCAGCTTGTCTCCATAAGCTTGAAAACATCCAACCCTGAAGCCTGCATTACCGAACCTACTCGGAAGAGCACATGGGGAGTTCTAGGAAAAGAAACACCATGTGTCAGACATAAATCTGGTATGAGAAACAAAGAAATGTGTACAAACACATAATAGTACTTCTGAGACCAATAGAATCACCAAACTGGTTTCCCCTTGAAAGAACCAACTCAATTGATGTTTTCATTAGGTGATATAATAGATAATTTCTAAGGTGTGTAATATAAATAAGAAAATAGCTGGAATGGTTACATTAGTTACATTCAACAGCATATTATACTACATTTAAAAACCGCTAAAGTGCGTTCATTTAGTAGGATTTTCCACAAAGACCTCCTCAACGAGACAGAACTCTTATGAAAAGGATCAGAAAATACCTTCCGAGCGCCATATATTTCTAGATAAAATATACCATAAGATAAACAGAACTAAGCCATCATCCGAACACTCACGTGAACAATGTGTACCAAGTATCAAAAACCCCCTACTAGCAACATTTATAAGCATACTCTAGATATGAAATTGTCATGCTCCCCATGGGTCAGCTAAACCCCGGGATCGTGCATCCTACTTTGTTTTTAGTTATTTTTCGGATGTCGAGGCTACGCTCGGATCTTCATACGTGTCTCCAATACTTGATCAAATCATGAATCCAGCATGGATTCCATTATCTTCACAGATTTTGGAATACACATGGCTTCCATCATTCACTTCTAAAATATAGAAGCCATATAATAGTTATAAAGTGGTATTCGGCAAGTAAAACACTTACCTATCCTAGACTTCCCAAAACCAATCGATGAATTTCTGGTAATTCAATTTCAGTTCTTGTAGAGGTAATCAAAAGTTAGAGGCGTTTCGTATCAATATTCCTCCGGGGGTTCTTATTGGTGTAAATCCACGAAGCATATCGTATACTTCCTAAGTTAAGTTTGGTCAAGATCAGAAGTCGAGTAGTTGACTGTCGAGTCTTTAGCACTTGCTTATGGAAATCAAGGTTTGTACACTTAACTAGTTTTCGTTTTCAAAATTTTAGCTTAACTATTCCTCGGCCTAGAAGGATGCCGATAGGTTAGAGCACTATTACTCCATCCTTACCTAAACATCAGCCTTGAATCTCACAAATAAAAAAGCTTAGTCGTAACTATTGGTGTTAAGTATAGTAATACTAACATTCCATAAGCAATCAAATGAAGGTTGTTACATAGTTGTTACTTATCATTCAAGTATAATCAAGTCACATAAATGACTTTTTATCCCTTTTTATTTAATTTACTTTATTAATTAAAAACTCTTCTTAAAGACTTCCCTTATTAGATTTATAATCATATTAATAAATTATAGAAATATCCGTAAATACTTATTAACATGTAAAAACACTTTAAAAATATTTAATATATATGTTAATTATTTATATAGGGTGTTATATAAGAATAGATTTCAAATATATGTTAATTATTTAATATATATGTTAATATATATGTTAATATATATGTTAATATATGTGTTAATATATGTGTTAATTATTTATATAGGGTGTTAATCATTTTAATCAATTTATAGTTCAAATATAGAAAAGGTAGAATTTCTAGAAATGCAATCTAAAGTTTTGTTACCATTGTTAATATTGTTTTGTTGCAACTTTTGCCTAGATTTCAACATTTAAACAAATGATTTTTGATTCACTCTTTTTACAATAGTTAGTATACTTTTGGAACTTGGAAACCATGAAGAAAACTTCCAAAGAATAACTACCAATTATTTTAAAGAATTCCACAAAAAAGAGTATTTTATCGAACCACACTTATAGCGACTATTTTGTTGTAACTTTTTGCATTTCATTCAACTAGCTAACAATGAACTAGGCTTCAAAAATTTTGCCAATAATAATAATATGTTATTTTCTCCTCAAATATGAAAAGAAACCTCCAAAGAAGTTTATAGAAAAATATCACTATTTCACTAAATAAAAAAGTAACGTTATAGTGACCTTTTTACTTTAGTATTTAGTTACTCCGATTTACTTTTTTTTATAACTTTCCAAAACATATTCTTTTCTTTTCTAAACGCCTATAAAAGTGTAAATAATAACCAAACAAGTTATCATTTAGATATGCTAATTAATCACCATTTTTATAAGTTAAAGTCTAAGGGATTCAAAGGGCGTTTATAGTGACTATCGCTATGCTGGCAATTCCGCTTTCAATTTAATATTCAATGTTTAGTGTCATTCACATTTCTACAAAAATATGATTCCATATTCAATCCATATTACTACATAACATGTTTCAACATACATTCAAGTTAATATGTCCATTTTTAAGCATTTGAATGCACTTATTTTAAGCTATACTTCTCAATGATTTAAAGGCAAATATTTTAGCAATTTATATACTTTTCAAAGTATATAACCAAGGGTTTAAAATTTATTAGTTAATGTCTAATATTACTAACATATACCAAGCAATATCATCAAGCAACATTTCACACATGTAATATCATATATATCATGTTTTTATAGATTTGATTAATGAGTGAGATATCTCACATTTAATTAAATCAAATTCCACCATCTTCCTACCAATATTCAAAAAGATACACTACAGTTCCTCCCTGGTACATATAAGACTAGAATCTAGCAAGACAAGAGGGAATGGAGCTAGAAAAGTGCAAAATAAAGCCATTAAAAGCCTATGTGGCTCACGGCCTTGATAGGTTTTAGGAGAAAGGCTTTACTTCTTTGGGTTTTGAGGTGATGAGGTGTTGTTATATAGTATATTAGAATGATGTTAAGAGTTTGCAGAAGTTTGGAAAGTGTTTGATTGAGTTTCTCTTTATTTGGAGAAGTTAGAGAAGAGAAAAGAGTAATATAAAATGATTCCTTTCAAGCGAGTTTGCGTGAATGTAAGGAGGCTAAGGGTGCTTATTTATAAGCTTTAGGAAGTGGATAAATTACCTCTCTTACTCTCAAATGAGATGCCAAAGCGTGACAGGAAAACATGCTCTTTCAACACCTTACTTCCCTTAGATCACTCCTTTCAAATATCCTTAAATCAAGGGTCCACTTGTCCTTCTTATAGAAGCCTTTTTTGATAAGTAATTACCATTAGTTTTAAGTATATTTAAGCATTTATTAATTTGTTTTGACGATGTCTTACTTGTGCATAACTATTCTAACAACTTATCTTGAACAAAGTATTGATTTTTTACAAAATGATTTTTGATCATATTTTCAGCATTTTATCAAAGAATATATTTTTGTAAACTTATTTCATAAATTAGTTTTCTAACATTATTTATTAATTAAAAAGTTTTTATGAAGGTTATATAATCATATTTTTAATATTTAAACATTTTCCAAAAGCTGAGATGTATGAAGATGAAGTGTTCGAATTTCTAGGTCGTTATATAACTCCTTTTCCCTTTGCTGCTAATAAAGTAGATGGTTCTGAGATGATAACGAATTAGGCTACCTCCTTTACTTGAGCTCAGGACAATTTCTTACAATGACACTCCTCATGGCAGTAGTAATAATTCTTTGGTGCATTCTACTTCTCAATAGCTCTTAGCCTTTGCTTTCCCCTTTCTCTTTTTCTTACCTCAAATACTTTTATGAACCAAGTGATCTTTCTCTCTATATCCAATGCAACCATATTTGGGCAACTTTGCCCTGAGCTTGTGCTTCTCATCTTTGGTCAGTGCAGTAGTAGGCGGCTGTTGAGAAAAATCTTGAAACCATAGAGCATTACTTATCATCTTCTCAAAAAATCCTTGAATATTCTTCATCATGTAATTACATCAATAGTCACATCAGCCCAGCCAATTCTTAACTTCCATGATCAATTCCAAAACCAAGAACTTCCTTTGACTTGAAATCTCAATATAATGAAACAACAAAGCAAAAGTCCATTGAGACTTGATCTTGCAACCCTTCCTCAACAGCATACCTCTTAGTTCCAAAAACTCTAGGATTCCTAATTCTTATGACATAAGTAGCAATTAATTTCCTTTCTCTTTTTGAAGAATTTCTTTTGCGCACCACTCTCTTTTGATTTGTCTTCCTAATGCCTCTTCTAATGTGGCAGAAATTTCCTCATGCTGCCATTCTTTGTTGAAGTTGTTGGCTTCTTAACTTTAACTGCGTCTTCGTTGGGAACCACAACTGCTACTCTTTCCCTATCCCCTCCTTCCTTACATTCAACCATACTTACTACCTAATTATAGTAATATGCCTTTAAAATCACTTCTAGATCATGTTCATATTGGAAAAGTATCGTTTCCAAATGATAAGAGATAGATTATCATTCCTTATCACCCATTTCCCCAATAATTCTATCAACTTTGAGAAAACTTTTCTTTACATATAAAATGTTATCCTAGGTAAAATTATTTCATTTACCATTTTAAAATAATATTGTGTCTATTTTCTTTGTTCAAGTGTTTAGGAAATACCTATCGACACTGTGGCATCCCACGTCTCGTCCAGAATTCTTACGCCACTCAACCGATAAATCAACACAATATAAAACATTTCTATATCACTAACAATTACGCATTCACATATATAATACACTCAAAATCATAATAAAGCATTCCATTACCATACCTCTTAATGTGTTTCCCTATAAAAGACTAGATGTTTTCTTAATCTAGGCTTCAATACCAAAATGTAATGACCAAATTTTCGACCCTCAAAAATTGACCCTAATACGTCCATTGTATTGCGTACCGAGGATACAAGTGCCAAAAAACCAATCATTAAGGTTGAAAGAAAGAAAAGATAAGAGAGAAGAAACTAAACAACATAGAATCTTACAACGCAACTGAACAATAAATATTACTCAACGTAATATATTGCAAAGTCATTTAAAAATGTTACATTAGAGTTATACTAATATAGTTCTACCCTAGGACAATTATAACAGTATGTCTCTACATAATTGAATACAATATACATATAATACGGTAGAAAACAAGAAAAATAACTAGCTATCGATGAAGCCACATGCTCCAAGCTCTTCCTAGTAAATTTGAGGAAAAACCTAAACTGCTTGTTCGCCCATTCAAATTTTAACACCTAAGAGTTTAAAAAAATAAACTCTAGGTCACACATGGGTCTAGTGTGAGTAAACTCAAACAACTTAATTATCATTTTATAATGAAAGTCTAAAAGGTGGATCGTGTAGTGTATATGCAAGTATATATGATAAAATATATGATGCAACTAAAACAATATTAATCTAAGTAAATATAGAATAAGCACATCGGGATTTTATACTGGTTCGGACCTCCCGTCCTACGTCCAGCCCCGAAGCTTCCCTTCGGAATTCGACTATCGAACACCGTTGCTTCACCTGAAGGAGTAGGCTTGGTTACAATATGTTGTTTTGATCAAGTGTGTGTCCTATAACACAGATATTGACTAATTAATATAAATGCTTCCAATATATATCTATAGAGTATTGTCTGTGAAGAATTGAATATATGGAAGAGCGAAATACAAGTATAGATTGCTAGAGATCAAGAATATATGATGGGTTATGTAATTAGAGAGTGTAAGTTAGTAAGGTGATTTGTTCTCTTGATTCTTGATGATGTATATAGTTGTAGAGAGGTTTCTTGAGTAGCTTCATCCATTAACGAGTGCTCTACAGTTTCTTCTGTTGATGATGAAGAGTTGTAGCGAAGAGAAGTGGAGATGTCTATTCGAATGTGGCAGTTGAAGTTCATATTTGAAATCCGAGTTTGAGATCAGACGTCTGGAATATGTTTCAGACATCTGATACTCAATATATTTTTGAATATAGTAGTAGATCAGACGTCTGAGTGCAATTGCCAGACGTCTGGTTCAGCTTATCTGTTGTTCTAGAGAACTGTTTCAGATATCTGGCTTGTACACCCAGATGTTTGATATTGTGCATATCAGTTTTTGTGCTCTTTTTCTTGTGCTTCTTTGTTCCTATCGACTTGTAGTCTCTTGTAGTGTTCTTTGAGCCTTGTTCTTGTCTTTCTAGTGATGTTTTTATAGCAAGTACCTGTATACACAAATATATATATGCATTGTGATTCCTATTGTATAGTTGTCGTCATCAAAACCATAGATTTGATTTCCTAACAATCTCTTCCCTTTTGATGATGGCAACTATACAATGTACAATATAATTTTATAAATCTCCCCCTAAATATGTGCTTTCCATTATTTATTGCGCTTTTTATTTTTTCTCCTCCTTTGGCATTATCAACAAGCAATAATAACTTTTAATTGTAAATATCATGCTCGTACCATTTAGTATTTACTAATCGTTGTAAGGTTACATGAATATACACAGAAATAACACACCAAAAAAGAAATTTTCATTAATCATAATAATTGATTTCATTCATAGATTTTTTATCATTTTTATACAAAAGATAGAATCCTAAAAATCTAAGGATCTTTTGGGGAAGCTTTATCTTGATCATCTCCTTCATCTTCATTTTTGGAAGAGCTAGCTTGTTTTTTAGGAGATGTCAGAGTGTGTTCAATAGGTTCTTTCTCCTCGTCAAAAAGTTTGGAGTGTTTTGAAGGAGGAGGAGAAGGAAATGGAGTTGGCCAATCTTCTAAAGGTGGTGTAGGATCACGAACCCGTTAAAGAACCTCCTTTAGAACGGATAATGTAGTTGAAAGTGACGTTTCAACTATGGCTAGGCAAGAAGCAAAAGATGTTTTAAAATTATCAATGCGCTAAGCCAATAATTTTTTATTTCTAAATAAAATAAGCTGATTTTGGAGAGTTAAGTCGCGAATACTCTCATTTTGATTCGTCTCAGTGTGAGTCTCCAAAATATCATTTTGGCATGTATAATCAAATGGTGCAGGAGGAGGAGGAGTATTCTTGTGATGTTGCTCCACCTCTTGTGATGGTTCAAGTTGTATTTGAGGTGGAGGTCTAGGTTGTCCTGCTTGACGACATTGTGTCCACACTTTAAATGATATAAAATTCGGTGGATTTTTCGGTAAGTGCATTAGAGAAAGAAATTTTGTGAATGCATATTTTGGAGAAATCTCTTCAAAAGTGGATAAATATGAGGGGATATTGTGAGCTCTTAGAAATCTCATGATGTATATAGGATAGATGATGGATGGGCGTGACTGAGTCCAAAAGTGTTTGAGCTCGTCAAATATAAATTTTGCCCAATTAACCCTTGTTCCACCGAACATAGCATATAGGGCCTTGTGCTCTAACTCCGTGATTTGCTCATGACTACGAAGGCGAGTAATGAAAATGTTGATACTCATTCTAGTGAGAAGTCTCTCCTTAGGCCTTAGGCCTTAGGTATTTAGATGCAAATCTTGGCATTTCATCTTCCCATATTTGATGTGTGATATTATCTCTCGGTTTGAGACGCATATCTAGAATATTATATAAATCTTCTCCCGTGTCAGAACATCTGAGAATTCGGCCTATGATCCCTGGAGAAAGTCTAATTGTATTGCCATAAACACTTGACCATAGCCAATTATCATCGTTGTCAGTATTCCAAACTACTGTGTTATCTAAATTTCCATAGAAAAGAAATATGGCTAGCTGATCTATTTGGAGGTTATAGGGATTAAAGGATATCAATGTTTCTAATCCAACACTTCCACATATTCGTCTAAATCATACATTGGGAACTTCAACAAATTATAAAATGGACCTGTACGGAGTTTCTTCTGTTGAATATCCTCGTATCTTGATTGAATGTGGTACACGATTCATCCATCGCTCAATTTGATTGTTAGAGCAAAATTGCAGGTTGGATGAAGTTGCTTGGTCTTGCTTTCGCTTAGAATCTTAGGGATTTTTATTTTACGACCCATGGAATATGAGCGAGTTTGGAAGAGAAAGTAATTTTAGGAAATAGGGAATCAACTTTGCAGTATAAATGAAATGAAAGGTAAGTGAGAAAAGTAAAAAAATAGACATTATCAGGGTACTTAAGAGTGTCGATTGAATTTCAAACATCTGGAAGGTAAATCAGACGTCTGATTTAACCTAGTTTTAAGACAGTACACAAAATGAGACATCTGGTTGTTGGTAGCAGACGTTTGGAATTGATCGATTTGTAAATTTTGTAAGGCAGAGAGAACTATCAGACGTCTAGATATATAATCAGACGTTTGGAATAGCCCGAAGTGTAATTTTTATAGATCAGATAGTTTTCTCAGACGTTTGGATATAATATCAGACTTCTGAAAATGGCCTGATTTTGTATCGTATTAGGCAGAGACTTTGTTCAGACGTCTAAAATAGACTGGTTTATATTGTTTATGAAACAGAGATAATTTTCAGACGTCTGGAAGGTTATATCAGATGTCTGATATATGCATGATGTTGGAAAGTTTGTGTGATACAAGAGTGTCAGACGTCTGATAACAATGCTCAGACATTTGAAATGGCCAGTTTGTCTTAGCATAGCCTAATTTTGAAGGGCGTTGCTTATTTTTTGAGAAATTGATTTTAATAAAACATAGTATTATTATTTTCGAAACAGAATACAAATATATGTAGATAAAAGTACAATGAGAATAGGTAAATTTATTTAGATGATGATGGAGTATTGTGATCTTCAAACTTGTCATCCATTCATGGCTTGAGTGGAGACCATATATTTCCACGTTCGTTGGTTCTCGGGGAACCTGAGAATCGCCTGGGTGAAGAATCCAAAGGTGTGCTATAAGATGTAGAGGGATCCAAAAGATTGTAAGGAATTGGAAGTGGTTCCTGTACATCTTTCTTTCGTGAATTGAAATTTTTTATCGCTACTTGCTCCAGAAAACTTAATCGTCGTGTAGTGACCTTTTGTTCAAAGTATAATTCTCGTTGTAAATCTATTTGTTGCATTTGGTAGCGATGTATCTCATCGATTTTCTCCTTGGTGTTAGGAGAGACAAATAAAGATCGTTTGGACTTCTTTTATCGGGAGTAAATCCTATATGGTAGGAGGACCACTTATAGATCGGTTTCTGATCTGGTGTAGGAGTAGGAAGGCGATAAGGTGTACCCCCTGAGCTATACATTGTTGGTGTCGAGAAGGAGAGATGAGTGTTGTCGGAAAACATGTTTTTATCTGTTGAAAAAAATGAAATCTGTATATTCTTTACGTTTTGTTTTGTTAAAAATAATTTGTACATGATTTTAAAGGTTATTCAAAGGTAATTTCAGAAAGCAACCATCTAAAAAATTTAAGGTGAAGGAGTTAACAATTTTAATTTGTGGATAAAAAATTTTAGCCAAAAAATAGAATAAATGAAAATGTAGTATTAGTTTAGAAGACCATTAAGAGAACATATTCCTAAATCACATCGCAGTTTAACAAATGTTTGTTCATTTAGTGGTTTTGTGAAAATATATGCTATTTGATTCTAGGTATTTACGTATTCTAATGTGATAATTCCCTTTTCTATATTGTCACGTAAAAAATGATGTCGTATATCTATATCTTTAGTACGTGAGTGATTTACATCGTTTTTTGATAGATTTATTGCACTCATATCATCGTAATATATTGGTGATTTATCCATAACTTTGCCGAAATCCTTAAGTGTTCGTTGCATGTATACCACTTGTGCACATGCTAGAGCTGCTGAGATATATTCGGCTTTGGAAGTAAATAAGGAGACATAATTTTGCGTTTTTTCTAAACCATGAAACTAATGATTGTTGGATAAAGTGGCACGTTTTGCAGGTACTCTTACGATCTGTTTTACATCCACCGTAATCCTCGTCACTATATGAAACTAGTTCAAATGATGATCCCTTAGGGTAAAACAAACCGTAATCTCTAGTGCTAGATGGATATCGTATGTTACGTTTAACAGCTCTTTGGTGAGATTCTTTTGGTTTTGCTTGAAATCGGGCACAAAGACATACGCTCATCATAATGTCGGGCCGACTAGCCGTCAAATAAAGTAAGGAGTCAATCATACTACGATATAATTTTTCATCAAAATCTTTTCCGTTATCATCATCTTTTTCCAAGTGAACACTAGTACTCATTGGCGCTGGTTTGCTTGAAATTTTACCCATTTCAAAATGACGTAACAGTTCATTACAATATTTTTCTTGATGTATAAAAATCCATTTTCAATTTTTTTTATTTGTATCTTAAAGAAATTTAATTCTCCCATGTGAGACATTTCAAATTCGTTTTTCATAATATTTGAAAATTGAGTACAAAGATTTTCGTTAGTTGAACCAAAAATAATATCGTCTATATAAATTTGTATAACTAAAATGTCGTTACTTTCTTGTTTAATAAATAAATTTGTATCAGTTTTAGCTATTTGAAAACCAGATGTAACTAAATGATGTTTAAGACGTTCATACCAGGCACGGGGGGCTTGCTTTAAACCATATAAGGCTTTTTGTAACTTAAAAACATGATCGGGATATTTTTCGTGAACAAACAATGGAGGTTGTTCAACGTATACCTTTTCTTTAATAAAACCATTTAGAAAACCACTTTTGACATCCATTTGAAATAATGTAAAATTGTAATGAGTTGAAAAAGTAAGTAATGTACTATGGCATCGAGTCTTGCTACTGGAGCAAAAGTTTCATCGTAGTTGATAACTTCTCCTTGATTATAGCCTGAGCAACTAAACGTGCTTTATTTCTAACTATATTTCCGTTTTCATCTGCTTTGTTTTTAAATACCTATTTTGTTCCAATAACTGATTGATTTTCTGGTCTTGGTGCTAATTCCCAAATATTATTATGTTCAAATTGATTTAATTCTTCTTGCATGGCTATTATCCAAAACTTATCGCATGAAGCTTCTTTATAATTTTTCGGTTCAAAATTTGACATATATGACTTATGTGGTTAAGTTGATTTCTAGTTACTCTAGAGTTAAGATCTCCAATGATGTTATCTTTTGGGTGATCTTCTAGAATTCTAGGAGATGTTACTACAGTATTATTTTATGCATTTGTCTCATTATTATAAGAATTTGTTGTGTTTGTTATTGGAATTATTTCTTCATCGTCATTAGTTTGATGGTTAAGTAAATTTTCATCAAACGAAACAAGTAAACTTTCTTCAGTTGTGTTAGTTCATTTATTAAAAATTCTATACGCCTTGCTACGATCTGAATATCCAACAAAAATTCCTTCATCGGCCTTCGGGTTGAATTTTGCCAAATTATATTTTGTATTTAGTATAAAACATTTTGATCCGAAAGTTTTGAAGTATGATACTTTAGGTTTTCTTCCAAAAAATATTTCAAAACAAGTATGATTAGTCATAGGTTATATGGTTACTCGATTCAAAACATAATAAGCCGTAGCAATAGCTTCATCCCAAAAATATTTTGGTTGACCACTACTATTTAATAGTGTTCGTGCACATTCTTGTAACGTACGATTTTTCCTTTCTACTACACCATTTTGTTGAGGTGTGCGGAAAAAAGAAAAATTATGACTTGTGCCCTTTTTATTACAAAAATTGGTAAAAAGATCATTTTCGAATTCTCCACGGTGATCGGTTCAAATATTTTTAGTTTTCAAATCCATTTGAGTTTAATTCTTTTAGTAAAAATTTTAAACATTCCAAAGGTGCCGCTGTTATATTTTAAAAATAAGGTGCATGTATATCTTGAAAAATCATCAACTATTATGAAAACATATTTGTTGTGATTTATAGATCATACTTGAGTTGGACCAAATAAATCTAAATATGATAATTCTAATGGCTGTTTTGTACAAATATTATTTTTAGATTTAAAAGAGCTTTTCTTTAATTTTCCAATTTGACAATCATTATATAAATTTTCTACTTTGTAATTTATTTTAGGTAAACCCCTAACTAGCTCATATTTTTCTAATTTATTAATATAATTAATATTAATATGACAAAACCGCTTATGCAACAACCATGGATCGTCATGTTTGGCGGTTAAACATAAATTTGAATTTCGATTTATATTCATATTTAAGGCATAAATATTTTTGTTTCTAAAACCCTCAAAGATAAATTGTTTGTTATTGTCCAAAATATTACATCTATCATTTTCGAAATTGATTTGAAAACCTTTATCGCATGGTTGACTAATACTAAGTAGGTTGTGTTTAAAATTTTTTACTAACAAAACATTTGTGATAATAGGAGAGTTAGAAATACCAGAGTTGATGACTTCTCTGATGCCAACGACGTATCCTTTTGAGTTATCTCCAAAAGTTAATCTTCTACCATCGATGTATGTTATATTTGGTAACATTTTTGAGTTTCCGGTCATATGCTTGGAAAATCCACTATCAAATATCTATTTCTCCTTATTTTTTATTTTAGGTACCTACAAAATAAAAGATGATTTAATTGGTACCTATATACTTTGTTAGGATCCTAGATGTTAGGAGGAGCAGGTAGCCATACCCAAGAAGGTTTGGTACCTTTATGAACATAATTTTTATTATAGACTACATTATCTAAAAAGTTGTTAATATGTTTTTGTCTAATCAACTATTATTTGTCTTAGGTATCCAAATTTTTATATTTTTTATATTAGTATTAGAGTTAGGTGATCTTTTAGTATTTTGATAAACATAACTATATTTCTTAATATTATTCCTTTTTTGTTTAGGAATATTTTTAAACCCTAATCCATTTCTATTACCTAATGGTTTTGAAGTTTTGATAAGAATTTCCAAATCTTGTTTTCCTTTATTAAATTTTGAAACATTATTTGTGATTTTATCTAAATTTTATTTTAAGTATAATTTTCAATTTTCAATGTTTCTATATTACTCTTCATGTTGATATTTTCTTTTAACAAGTTATCCTTTTCTAGTCTAATTTTTTTTTGAATCAATAGCTATAGTCTCATTTTCAAGCAAACTACTTTTATTTTTTCTTGAGATAATTCTAGTTCCTCCTCTAAAATAATTTTTTCAACTTTTGACATTCCTACTTCAAGTTCTAATCTATTTATTTCGTCTATATGTTCTTTATTCAATTTTTTTAATTTGTCTAAATTTATCATCTAATTCCATGCTAAGTTCTACTAATTCATCATAGCTAAGTTTGGGGGCATACCTCATTAGTTTGTGCCATAAAACATATATTAGCTTGTTCTTCGTCCCTATCGTTGTCACTATCTGATGATGATGAGTCATCTCATGTTACTTTGAAAGCTTTCTTCTTTTTGAATTTTTCAAATTTGTTCTTCTTTTTATCGTTGTTGAACTTGGGACAATCTTTCCTCATATGTCCAAATCGATCACATTCATAATATTTGATTGATGTTTGATTTGTAGAGCTTGATTTTCCTCCTTTATGAAATCTGGTCATTTTCCTAAATTTCTTGAATTTGTTGTAGTTTTTGGCAATAAATACGATTTCTTCTTCGTCTAAGTCGGAGTCTTCATTTGTTGTTGGGAATGCTATGTTTTTCTTCTTCGAATTTTGTTCTTTTCTTGCTTGCAAATTAGCTCCATTGGACACTAAATTTCCTATCAATTCTTCAACCAAGAGTGTTGAGAGATCATTAGCTTCTTCGATAGCTAATATTTTTCTTTCCCGCTATGGAGTTAAAGAATTGAGTATTCTAGATATCAAGTCAAAATTTGTGAATTTGACTCCAAGTGCCATTAAATAGTGTTGAATGGTTTGGAATCTAGAGTACGTATCTACTATAGATTCATTTTGTTTCATTTTAAATGATGAAAATTGAATTCGTAAAATTGAGATTTTAATTTGTTTAACTTTGGTTGTGCCTTCGTGTGTAACTTGTAAAGTATGCCAAATATCTTATGTAGTGTTACATAACATGACACTTGAAAATTCATTCTTATCTAATGAACAAAATAAAACATTCATAGCTTTGGAATTATTAGAAGCTACGGTTTTTTATGCATCATTCCATATGTTCATAGGAGTGTCAGGTGCTTCATATTTATTTTAAGTGGCTGATCAAATTTCTAATCCATTAGCTTCCATAAAAATTCTCATCCGTGTTGACCAATATACATAGTTAGAACCATTAAAATGTGGAGGTCGTGCTGTGGATTGGCCTTCTTGAAAAATACTTGCCATATTAAAGTGATTCAAAAATGTATTACTGTACTTTGATCAAATCTTGCTCTAATACCAATTAAAAGTCTACAGGGTGGATCGTGTAGTGTATATGCAAGTATTTATGATAAAATATATGATGCAACTAAAACAATATTAATCTAAGTAAATATAGAATAAGCACACCAGGATTTTATACTGGTTCGGACCTCCTGTCCTACGTCCAGTCCCGAATCTCCCCATCGGAATTCAACTATCAAATACCCTCGCTTCGCCCGGAGGAATAGGCTTGGTTACATTAAGTTGTTCTTATCAAATGTGTGTTCTATAACATGGATATTGACTAATTAGTACAAATGCTTCCAATATATATCTAGAGAGTATTGTCTATGAAGAACTAAATATATGGAAGAGTGAAATACAAGTATGGATTGCTAGAGATCAAGAATATATGATAGAGTATGTAATTAGAAAGCGTATGCAAGTAAGGTGATTTGTTCTATTGATTCTTGATGATATATATAGTTATAGAGAGGTTTCTTGAGTAGTTGCATCCACTAACGAGTGCTCTACAGTTGCTTCTATTGATGATGAAGAGTTACACCGAAGAGAAGTGGAGATGTCTATTCGAATGTGGCAGTTGAAGTTCATATTTGAAATCTGAGTTTGAAATCAGACGTCTGGAATATGTTTGAGACGTTTGATACTATGTATATTTTTGAATATAGTAGTAGATCAGACATCTGAGTGCAATTGCTTGATGTCTAGTTCAGCCTATTTATTGTTCTAGAGAACTATTTCAGACGTCTGGCTTGTGCACCAAGACGTCTGATATTGTGCATATCGGTTTTTGTGCTCTTTTTCTTGTGCTTCTTTGTTCCTATCGACTTGTAGTCTCTCGTAATGTCCTTTAAGCCTTGTTCTTGTCTTTCTAGTGATGTTGTTCTAGCAAGTACCTGTATATACAAATATATATGCATATTTGATTTCCATTTGCATAGTTGTTGTCATCGAAACCGTAGATTTAATTCCTAACATATGACTCTTTTGAAATCAAAGGTATCCGGTAAGACCACGTCATACATAAATACGAACAGGTTTTTACCTTATGATAACTAAAACACTTGTATATAAAATCCAGTGATATTATAATAGTGTCTAACGATTCAAATACATATCAAAATAGCTGAAATTGTTACCATATTAAATTCCAGCATACTTGGGTCTAAAATTAATACGGTAAAGGCATGTTTGGAGATGGATTCCATACTATGGCAAGGTAAGGGACTACCTTCCAATGTTACACCCTTAGAAAATGTGTCGGAGTCCGACAAGAACATTTTATACGCCTGCTACACAGAGCCGGCTGCCCCTTTAACATGGCGATCCGGATTGCATCATCCCATTTGACACCAAGGCCATATACTACCATGGTGTTTGCATGCAATACAATTTGAGTATGGATAATCTAGAATGGGATAGCAGCTCCTAATGGTAGCTGACCATATAGCTCTGCTGCATACCTTGATTTTGCCATTTTTCGGTTTCTAAGGCTCGTGAGGTCACATCTTTACCTTCTTCCTCTTCACAAATAGTCTTGGAATGCTAACGCTACCCTCTAGGCAGAGATACAATGCCAACATCCATCCTTGCAAGTTTGTTCTAGGTTTGAATGAGACCAAAGGTACTACTTCCAATACATCCATTTTGGAATCACCTTTGGGACTACTGTAAGTAGACCTTGCACTTCAAGAGCTCCATCTTCAATCATCTTCAAGATGTCTTCCATTAGAATGCATGTGTTGGTTCGAAGGAGTTTTTGAATAAAATATTCGATCTCGGTCTCTACAAACCAACATTCGATAGTTTCCAGTAAACTCAACCCCGATTCAGGAAATAAACGGTCAAAGATAAGAGTACAACATCATTGGCGTAGACTGTGCCATATAACTCACGTATTTCTCTTAGACATTTCCAAAGTTACTTTAGGACCATATTTGATAGTCGATTATTTAACTATCAAATAAATGAATAAAAATCAATTCCCTTATAGATTTATTTATCCATAGCAACCACTAGGCCTTAAAACAAATCATTATTTAATAAACCTCTTTTCAAAACTTTTGTCTAAAACATTCATACACTCATCATTTTGACATAAGTATACTCACAAAACATTTGTGAATAACTTCTTACTTCCAAATATTGTTAAAAAGGATTAAGCAAATGTTGTTTAAATTGGAGGTAAGGGCAACCCTAAACACTGCTCCCTCAATGTTAAGTGTGGAATAGATGTTCCACACAACCATCTTTAATAGGCCAGTTTAGAAAAACGCTGATCTCAAATTCTTTTTAAAATTTTCTTTCCCAAACCCTTTTTCTTTTTTTACCAATTCATTTTTTTAAATCTCCTTTTCTTACAGACCCCAATCCATTTACAGAAACACTTTATAGAACTTCCAAATTCATTTGTAGAGCCCATTTATAAATATTCAAAACCATTTATAACTCCTTTATAAATAATCAAACCTTTTAAAACTTCTTTTATAAACAATCAACCCCTTTCCAAAACCTTCTTTTATGAGTATTCAAAACATTTCAAAAACCTCCTTACGAAACCCAAAATCATTCATCAAATTCCTTTATAAAACCTTTCATATTTGAACAACTTCTATAATAAAAACTTTTCCAAAAAATTCATTTAGATAAACCTATCCATTATTTGAATATCTTAACTAAAATCGTTGCCAAGTTTTTCTTGAAATATCTTATCCCAATATGGAATAACTTCGAAATCATTATCAAAAGAGAAAATGAAAACATTTAAAATCACAAAAATCCATCGGAGGTTTAGAGACCACAAGGGATCTTTTAATTTGGTTCTACTTAACAAGTTACATCGATATTTGCATGAGCAAGCAATAAGTAAAGGGGATCATCCAATCACAATCAATCAATCCATTATATAGGTAAATGTCCTATTATTTATAATAGCAGAATGGTGTTCTTGTCCTATCGATAGATGTCATTTGGTTTTCTAGTCATAAGGGGTTACTTAAGGCTTAGACAAAAGATCCTTCACTTTAAACAATTCACTTAGATAAGAAAAATGGTTTATATAAATAATCGATAGAGTTTTAAAGAACTTTTATAATGAATAAACCATAACAAAATCATAAGTTAAAAACTTAGTCAAAGAATAAATCATAATTAAACCCTAACTTAGCTTATTTAACTCTTAATTTATTTAACTAAAATTTAAATCTCAATTAAGCTTGGTTAAGTAGTACGTAATCAAAAATTAAACCTTAATTAATTAATTAACAGTTAAACAATAATAAAACTTTGATTAAATAAGCATTTATTTATAACTAAACCATAATTAAGTAATAATCAAGTGAATAATTTACCTTTAATTAAATAATAATTAATTAAATAATTAACTCTAATTTAATAATTAATAAAACTTGATTAAGTAAAAATTTAATTATATTTATCTTGATTAACTCTTACTTAAAACTTCCTTAATTAAAAATAATTAACTTCATAAATAAATTTTTTAAAACCAATTACTTGACCTAATTATTTAAAAAATTAATAATTATTAATAATTAAGAAATTAAATATATAAACTATTAAATAACAAAAGTTAGCATTTTTACTTACTTAATAGTTTGAAAAGAGTTGTCAAGACAATTCAAAGAAAATATTTTAAAAGTTGTAATCGTAAAATTTTCTCGAACTACATCCATAGCAATAACGCTACGAATGCATTTCGCTAGAATTCGTTTTTTATGTGAAAATTTCACTTTAACTCTTACTACTACATAATTGAAACACATGGAAGAGTATTGAAAACTTAAACAAAAGGTAAAAATTTGTAAGTCATTTACTAAATCCGAAAACTAGAAACAAGCTTTTGTTTTCAATTCGGATCTCAAGTTCTTTGCCACTTCCAAGGTATAAATTTACAACATTTAAATCACATACACTTGGTTTTGTTTCATAAACACACTACCATCATATCATAACCAACCTTTCACATATCCATATCCAAAAATAACATTTAATATCCAAATCACAAATCCAAGCTCAAACACAAACTTGCAATCATATGCCATCAGTAAATGTCCTAGTATTTATAATAGCAAAATGGTGCTTTTGTCTGGCCAACAGATGCCATTTAATTTCCTAGTTATAAGGGGTTACCTAAGGCATAAACAAGAGATCCTTCATATTAAAAAATTCAACTAGATAAGAAAACCGGTTTACAATAAATAACTGATAGAGTTTTAAAGAATTTTTAGAGTGAATAAACCTCACTTAAATGATAAGTTAAAAGCTTAATTAAACTTTAATAAATCTTAACGAAATCAATAATTAAATCATTATTAAACTCTAGTTTAGCTTATTTAAGTCTTAATTTATTTAACCAAAAATTTAAATCTCAATTAAGCTTGGTTGAGTCTTATTTAATCAAAAATTAAACCTTAATAAATTAAAAATTAATTAATAATTGGACATTATTAAATAATCATTCATTTATAATTAAAAACTAATTAAGTATTGATTAAGCAAATAATTAACTCTAATTAAATAATAATTAATTAAATAATAATTAATTAACTCTAATTTACCAATTAATTAAAATAATTAAACTCTATTAGGTAAAAATTTAAATACCTTTATCTTAATTAACCCTTACTTAAAACTTCCTTAATTAGAAATAATTAACTTCGCAAATAAATTCTCAAACTCTAATTGCATAACCAGATTACTTAATAAATTAATAATTATAAATAATTAATTAAATTAATTATTAAATAAAATAGTTAACCTATTTACTTACTTAATGATTTTAAAAAGAGTTTTCAAAAACAATACAATGAAAATAGTTTAAAATTTAAAACCATAAAATTTTCCCGAACCACATCCATAGCGACTATCTCTATGAACGCAGTTTGCTAGAATCGGTTTCCTAGGTGAAAATCTCACTTTAACTCTTGCTACTACATAGTTGAAACATAAATGGAAGAGTTTTGAAAACTTAAAAAAAAGATGGAAACGTGGAAAACATTTACTAAATCTAGAAAAAAGCTTTTGTTTTCAAATCGGATCTCAAGTCCTTTACGACTTTCCAAGGTGCCAACTTTACAACATTTACGTCACATACACTTAGTTTTGTTTCATAAACACACTACCATTATATCATAACCAACCTTTCGTATATCCGTATCAAAATATATCATTTAACATCCAAATCACAAATCCAAGCTCAAATACAAACTTATATTTGTATGCCATCTAAACAACATGGTAATTCAACACAACAAACACTATATTTTTTACAACATATAGTTCAATATAATCAAGTTAATATATTTTCCAAAAATGAGATTTTTACTCATCGAAGCTTGCTAATTTCAAACCAACATTTGCTAAAAATTTGAAACAACCTAGGGTCTTGCAAAATTAAAGAATTTGGATGCCTATACACCTAAAATGGGCTTGGCCTTGGATGATTTAGCTTGGACATGCACTATTGGGGCTCAGACATGTAAGAGTTAGGTGGATGATGGTGCTTATATTTGAATATGAAGTGAAGAAATGGATGAAGAAGGGTTTTAAACAAGTTATGGAAGGAATTTAAAGTGGAAAATGTGAGATTTTTATAACATAGAAAATATGTAGAAAGCCATGAAATTTTTTTCAAGCTTTAGGAAATTTGACATGAAAAAGACAAGTTGTCAAGTGATAATTATGAAATGAAAGGGGTATTTGTAGGCTTAGGAAAATATTTTAAAAATATAAAGTGGTTATAATTAAATATATACATATGTATGCATCACCATACTTCTCCCCCAGGATATGCCCACTTCATGTACTCCCTCCCTCATGCAACTATTCAAGCCACGATCCTACGTACTAGGTGTTGAAAGAAGCATTTTTATATATTAAAATATATACATTTTTTAAATGGTTTTCTTTTATCTTAAATATATATACACACAATTAAATAAGAAAATGTATACAGGCATATAAACGTGTATCCATCATGCTAAAATAGTTTGTAATGTGTATATATGTGTTCACAATATTATTTTAACATTTTAGATAACTTTTATCCAATGAAAAATCAAGACTTCGGAAAATACCTTCCGGTCACATTTTCTATATTTTTTTTAAACTATATATATTGGTAAATATAATTTGAAAATTATTTTATCATCATTAGCTATAATTAAAAATAAGTTTATTTGTTGATAAAAATAAATTTATTAATTATTTGAAAATATAACTAAATATTCATTTAAATAGTGATTAAATTCTAGGTCGTTACATGGTATCCTTCAAGATCTTCAGATTTTCAGTCATGTGCCTTAAGCATCCAATATGGAATATCCATTTATCCTTTTTTATTTATGAAGTTTGATAACCAGATGCCTATTTATCAAAAGCCATGTAACACATATGTTCCTACAATTTAACCTTTTTAAAAGATCAAGTGGCTTTTCATAATGAATGTATGCAAATTTATGAAATAAAGTCATACTAATTTTACAAAACTACTTTTTAGAAATAGTTATAAAATTATTATCATTAACCTTTTTCCTTTAAAACTTTTCAAAAATCAAATTCCAAAATTTTGAAAACCAATGCTTTAGTACCAAAAGTTAGTTGGCGGAAGATGGACATTAAGCCTAATTTAATACTAAAGGGGGCGGGTTGAATAGTGTTTATTGATTTTTGTGAATCTTTTCAATTTTTTAAAAGATTATAATTAAACAATACTGAATTAACAATCATAGATGTAAATATAGATATATATAAATGTAGTAAAGTAAAAGTAAAGAGTTGGATTGATCGCATCAGAAATTCTTACACTGGTTCGAATTTACCCTACATCCAATCCCATATAATTTCTTGTATAGATTTCTTTTCAAATATCAAAGACAATACAATCTTGATTTAAAGGCTACGAGACACACCCACTAGATTTTTCAAACTCTAGGTATACTCACTGGATTTGAACAGGACACCAACACACCTCGTTGGATTCAAACGGGACGCCAAACACAACCACTTGATTTAGACGGGACACAAGCACACACATTAGGATTTCAAGGACACCAAGCATACACAAGAGTATAAGAGTACTATTTGATAGAGTTATAGACTCAATTCATTTATCTTGTATACAAATATTCCTATAACCCGTTGAATAAAATTTTGATCTTGATTTGAGTGAGGCAGATCAGAGTGGAAATAGTATAGAATCAAATCAATAGAGTTTGAATTTGATTCTAGTTGAATTTGAGTAAATTATCTATTAGAAATAAAAGAGTGAAAGAGGAGAGAAAATATAAGAAAGTAGTAAACAAAAATTCGCTTGGAAAATCCTTATTTGTAGAGTAACAACATCTATGTCCATTCGTGAAGAAGTACGATGTAACGAGACTTCCATTCAAATTTGGATTTTGAAATTCCTAGCCTATATATAGACAAACATGATGGGGATATGTCGACATATCATTTGTAATTTTGAAAAACCACTAAATAAAAATTGTTTTGAAAATGTTAAGTTTTGTAAAATATTCTGATACTTTGCAAAACCATTTAAGAAAAGTTGATACACATTTTAATCCTAATAAAACTTAAGAAATTGTTATAAATTTTTTTTTGAAATATTTTAGTATATAAAGTATTTAAATATGAATATTTTTGAAAACAATATATAAAGTATAAGTAAATATACATTTAAAATCAAAGTATTAATAAATGTCAAAATATACTTTCAAATACTATAAACAGTATAAAACAAAAATTATATCAAAGTATAAGAGATAAAAAGTATATTTAAGATATAAAATACTTAAAAACTTATTTGCTCAAAATATAATAATCTTGTAAATAAATAATAAAAAAGTTAGGAATCATTTGAAAGGCATTTTGAAAATTTATTTTAAAAACAAGGATTCTTTAAAACCATTTTTGAAATTGAAAATTATTTAAAATCAGAAAATATATTTTAGAACCTTTTCAAAATCAAAGAGAGATTAAAAAAGTGCTACCAAGGTTTTAACAAAATAATATATAACTCTATAACTTATCTAGATATCTTGAATCTTTAAAACTTATGAGTCTTCAATCTCCAACTCTTGAATCTCTATATTAGCCTCTTGAATCTACTCTTGATACTGTACAATCTTATAAATCAACACCTATCTAATATACTGCATTATATACTATATAACTTAATAAAAACATTATTATCAATATTTTATATAATGTTGTATAGTTGTTGTAATCAAAACCAATGCCTAAGGTACTAATATATATAACTTCTTCAAATGTTTCAATGGGACCAAATCTAGGTACCAAAAGTTGGACAAATTTTCTTACGACCTACTGACTGCATCTAGAAATCTAGGACGTTACATCATTTTTAGTCATGCCTTATTAAAGCATTGATCGATTAGCCTCTTAGGCAAGTCCTTCAACGCTCGGACACTTCGGGAAGGTTATTAAAATGGAGTATTGAGTTGAATCAATAAGAAATTACATACCATCCTCGAACGATGATTAAGGGACACAGTTTAGTGGACTCATCTTGGAATTTACCATCAAGGACGACGAAATAGAGGCAAACAAGTCTGAAGCTCTGAAATAGCGACTGCTTGTGTATGGATCTTCTAATGAGCACGATTCTGATGCTGGGATGATTTTGATCATGTCCAAGGGACGAAAGCCATGCTACGCACTAAGGCTAGGATTTGGACCAACAAACTATGAAGTCAAATACAAGGCACTAATATCTAGATTAGAGATAGTAAAGTAGCCAGGAATTAGGTCATTAGTCATCCAGAGTAACTCTCAACTGGGGGGTGAATCATGTTCTTGGCAAGTTCCAGATCAAAGTAGAACGGTTCTCATCTTATCTAAGGCAAAGGCTTTGCTTAATGAATTGGAGTACTATGTGGTGAAACACATTCCACGAGAAGAAAATCAAGATACCAAAAACTTGGAAAAATTGGCCAGTTTAGGGAATGGACTACTCCTTGGGTCCATCCCATTGACAACACTACCATACCCAAGCTTCAAAGAGGCCGATGTTGCAGGAAAAATTATGGAGAAGAGACATGGATGACACATATCATTGAATACCTAACTAAGAGGTCTTACCTTCGAATAAGAATGACAAAGGAAGGTGCTGCGAAAGGCAATGCGGTTTATCATACAAGTCGATATCTTGTATAGGAGGGGATATTCAAATCCTTTTCTAAGGTCGTAGGGGGAAGATAAATTAAAGAGATACTGGACAATGTACATCGAGGTAGCTGCGAAAACCAAATCGTGGGGCAGACCTCAGCTAAGAAGACCATACGGTATGTATACTTCTGGCTAACACTCAATAATGATGAAGTAGAGTAGGCGAATAAATGCAATAAGAGTCGGAGATCTTCCAAGATCCTTAGGTTACCATCAGATAAACCAACTCGTTGTTGGAACTAGGTCGTTTGGTAGTGAATAAATTGATTGAATTAAAAAAATCCATATTTGGATCATAGCAGACCTATAAAGTCTAACATGTTTTACTTGATCCAATATACTTTATTTAAATAAAATCAAATTTTATTTAAATTTCCAATTTAATTAATTAATGAGTTAATTGAATTTAATTTGTATATAGTTTATGAGTACACCATTATATACTCGTACATGTAAAATGTGCATGTGCAGCATAATAACGTGTACATAGTTAATATGTACGTATAAAGATGTTGGGATTTTCATCTATAATGTATGCATTCGCCATTGTATATTCATTCGATGTCTCAAAATGTTGTTTAATATACATGTATACATACATATAGAATATTGAAATTTATTTATATATGAAATAAAATAGATTTAAAAATTCAACCTTTTTGTTTCATTTAATAGTTGGAGCATTTTCGATGGCTTAAGGACCGAAGATTTAGATCTCTAAATAAAAAGGGGTATTTTTCTGAATTAACAACTAGTCATCTATTTAATAAGTGTATGCTGTTAGAGCTTAGTTAATAAGCAGCACATCTAATGTCTTAATAGAAGTCTTAATTCAGAGATGCCTATTAAATAAGCATCTAATCGAGTTCAGGATTCTAAATCTCAAATTGAATATTAATCTTAATATTAGATATAGTTTGATTAAGTCAAATGGATCTAAATTCAAATTTAATATTTTAAATATCTAATTTTGAATTGGTAAAAATAATTTAAAATTGTAATCAAAATCTATAACATGGATTAAAATATATTTTAATCATTTAAAATAAATATATTTATATAAAATAAAATATTTTTTATTGCCAAAATTAACAAAAACATCAAATACGAGTACAATTACTTAAAAAAATATTAATAAAATAACATCAAAAACATAATAATGGCAACTCGCTATTTAACTCTTCTCCTAATTCAAGAAGATTCAATTCTCTCCCTTCTCTTCTAGTTTCTCATCCTCCCCCAGGGTACTAGTTCCCAATTTTAATTCATGAGCAATTGTGTTTGGAGATCGAATTCTTATTTTAGGTATAGGGGTGTTTCACACTTTGCTAGAGATTGTGGAGCTAGTATTTGTTGCTTCAGACGTGGTCTTCTAGGTCATAAAAAGAATCGATGCTTGAGGAAATCAAAAGTTTCAGTTGCTAGAAACAAATTACAGCTGACTATCTTCGACCATGGTTTCCACTTCGTTTTGAAGAGCAAGAAGCTTAAACATATATTGCCGGATCGTCTATGGGTTCGTAGATTTGAAGGCATCAAGCTTTTGGAGGATTTTTTTTTTCTTGCATTTTGATGCTATTAACTCTGTTAATATAAGTATGAATTTTAAAACTAAATTTGGTGACCCAGATATTAATTCGAATGCTGCCAGTTTCAAAGATTCAAAGAATTCTAAGTTTAGATTGAAAGTTGTGTTTTTAAATGAGCTGTTGGATTTCAATACCAATATCTTAGGGTTGAATACTATGGATCTTTCAGACTCAATGCTTTTAGACCCATCGGTAATGAATTCCGTTTCAAAATCTGAATATCATGAGATAGTTTCTGGTTGTGATATTCAAGAGCAATTGTTTGATAAAGGTTTGGATAGTTTTGTTTTCAATAATGGCAGAGAGTGTAAAGCTAGTGGAGGCTGTAATATCGATGATGGTTCAGTTTTGTCCAACAAAATTTTTGTCATTGCTGCTTGTTTAGATGTTGACTATGTCTTGAATCCAGAGAAGGAGACATGTGCAATATGTGTAAGACTGACACTGGGTCAGCAGAGTGTTATATGAATGATGTAATGGTAGATACAGTTGATAACTTTGCTGGTAGAACTGAGATTCCAGTGGTGCACTTTCCATATATCATTGTGTGCATGTCTACTGACACTGTGTCAGCTGTTTATTATAAGAATGATGGTTCTAACTCGAAAGAATTGAGCTTTTCAATATCAGAGTCGAAAATACTTGTTGATGGTACCTTTTCGAATATGGATCGTTCCAAGGTTGTTATCAAAGATTAAAGTCTTGTAATGTGGTTGGGGTAATTGTGGAAAATTTTAACTCTGTTGCTTATGAAGGTATAGAAGTTTCAGTTGATTGTACTGCTGGTAAGTGGAATGTAGGGTACTTAGCGATTATAATCGACAGTTCTCACAGTTTGCTTTATTGTGGTGTTTATGTTAGTGCCATGGCTGGGCAGTAGTTAGTGACATGGTTGGGCTAATGCCTTTGGCTGTTGAAGCCAGAGAAGGGCAGTGGTTAAAGTCAGATGTTAAAGTCATCTCAGATGGTTCTGATTTGATGAATAAAGTTTGTGTCAATGCTGCGGGTGATTGTTATCCAGCCATGGAGTTAGTTAGTGAGGTTGAATTGTTGGAAAGTTCAAAGTGCATGGTTGTTTCTTGTTTAGATGTTGAATTTGAGCTAAAAGAAGATTCACTGGTTGATATTGTTATTAGTAATTCTGGTTTTGCTGTAGATGTTGAATTCATAAAAAGGGACTTGGGCATTATGTATTTGACCGACTCGGTGTCAACAGCGAACGATGGATTCAAACAATGCCCAAAAATCAATTGAATTGAATCTGTTTAATCCTCCCATTCCTAATGTGCACGGGGCTGAATTTTTTGTGAGCAGTGACATGGTTAAAGCTTTCAGGGTTTATTTTCATGCTTTGAGCAGGGATTCAGTGATGGAAAGGGAAGGGTGTGGATAATGTTTTTGTATGCACTGATGTGAATCCTAATAGTGATTATGTGCATGGAGTATTGTGGTCTTCTCAGTTGAATTCATGGAACATTGCTGCAAACAGGGTGATGATGCTTCAGGAAAGGTAGGGTATAGAAATAAATTTAGGAAGGCCGTGTACTTTTGGAGATTTGTACAAAGATTCTAGCAAGGTCATTTATTATTACATTGGGCCTTGCAAATTTAATGTGTACTGCTGTCTTTCATCTCTAAGAAAATCTTCACCATCTTCTATTCATGTCCGTGTTTCTACTCCTTTACCCAAAGTTGATAAAAGAATTAGTGGGTGTATTTGAGAAGTTAGCATTAGAAGAAATCCTCGATTAAAACTTAAAACTCCCAAGTTTTATGCATGTGGGTGGATGGATTTTAGGGGGTGTTTTTATGGTGATTATTGTTTGGAGTATATATGTGGCTAGAGTTTATCCTGTTTGTTATTTTGAGGTTTTTCAGGTTTTGGTTGTTGAGGTTGGTGTTGTGGGTAGGCTTGTAAATGGTACGGGTTTCGGTCCGAGGCCGATCTGAACCCGTCCTATTTATGCGGATTTGGGTTTTGCCTTTTACTACCAAGCCCGACTCAGTCCCGATCTGGGTCGGGTATACTTTTATCAAAACCCGACCCGATTAGGATCCGACCCGACTATTATTTTTTCATCGTATTAAAACATGAGTGCGTATGTTATTATTTATCATTTTGTTTGTTTATATGTATATGTTTTTGCATACTTTTGTTATGAGCTTGACTACATCACCATCCAATTTATATGTTAACATTGTTTGTATATAAATACTAAAGTTGCAGTTTTAAAATATAATTTTAACACAGATATTCTAAGTTAGATATATAGTTATTACCCAGTGAGCTTAAAAAGCCCGACGGACCAAGCTCGGATATTGGGTTGAAATACCCTACGGGTTCGGGCTGAGCTTGGGTTTTTAATTATTGCAATTGGACTCGGGTCTGGGTTTTATAATATCCGGACCGAACCCTGCCCATTGACAGGCCTAGTTGTGGGTATTGTTGTAGAAGGCTGCTATTTTTGTGGAGTCATTTCAGTCATTAGTTTCTCGTTACTGTAGATTGCTTAGAGCGAGTCTTTAGTTTTATTGGCTTTTAGGAGGGTTTTTTATTTTTTTTATTGTATGGGGGTTTTTTGCTACCTGCCAGGTTTGTTGGCGCTCCATTATTATTGGTGATATATATATATATATATATATATATATATATATATGCATATGTACATGTTTGCTCTCCTCTACTTTAGCGAATCACACATTTCTCTCAAACAAAAACATTAAATACATATAAGTTTTGCATGTACATAGAAGTATTCTGGTGATTGGTGCACTGATGCAGCTTCTGTTCTTTATATTTGTTGTCTTGATATTGGTGATGGTGTGTATCAATGTATATACTTATATGTAGACACTTCTATGTGAATAAAATTTATATAATATTGGAACAAAACAAATGTACATGCAAAATTATTCTGTAATGATTATATAACATGTCATATATTAATAAAAGATTAGAAGTTGTAATCTCGAAAAATGGTGAGCAACTGGAAAAAAGTCCGTATTCAAGAAAATGGTGTTCGAACAAATTCTTCTCCTTTCTTTGCGCAGTCATCATCATCACATCGTCATGGATTTTCTGATTCCAATTCTTTTTCTACAAAAACAAATTTCAAAATTCGAGAGCATCTTTCAACCTAAATTGAAAGAGGGGTTTCTACTGTTATCGTTGTGGAGATAGGAATCATAAACCTAAAGTTTGTTCTAATCCTATTCGTTGTTTTAATTGTGGAGTATTTGGTCATAAGAGATCATCTTGCCCTTCGTATTTTAACCCTTTCCTCTCTACAGATCCCTTATTCACTTACTTTGATCCTATTTTTTCGAAGCATTTGTGTCCAAAGGATCATCACTACTTCTTCGTTCTCGAGTTCCTGAGATTAAGAGGCCTTATCATGGATTTTTGTATAGGTAATTTTAAAGATTTTGACTTTCTTCTTAATAAAATGTTTTGGTACTTCGATTGCTTAACTTCTGAAAACATTGGAAATATGTGAATTCTGGTTATTGGAATGGGGTTCAACCTAAAGATTTTTTGAAACAAGATAAAGTTTTCTGTGATTTAGAGGATTCGCTTTGTTTTGACATTGAAAAATTATATGTGAATGATTCGAAAAGGGATACTGTAACGTTCCGCTTTTCGTATGTTTTGAATCGACGATAAACCACACACGTCAGCCTTAAAACATACAGAAGGGCGGATTGTTATGGGGTAAATAAGAAAAATAGAGAAAGAAAAAAAAGAATAAAACAGAATTTTGCAGCGGAAGGATGAAATATAATAATCAAATATTCAGTTCATGAAGCTGTTTTACAAAATATTCGATTATACTTATACAATACATAACAGAGTTGCACATACCAGCGAATAATAATTATTGCAGTGGAATACAGTGTGTAGTGGAGTATATAACAAATAGTAATAATAAATCTTCGGCTTCGTCCTCCAGAATACGGTCTTCTAACTCCTGAAATGCTCAGGCTGACTCGAGCGAATTGAAAAGACAAAACATTCGAGTCAGAACTAAAAATTCTTATGTGAGTTAAATCAACAGAAATAAATATGAGTGCAGTAACTTAAGAGATTCTCGGGATTCACATCTCCTAAGGATCCATTAAACTATTTACTATGTAGTAATATTTCTCTATTATAATAATGTCTATTTGTAAAATAAACTTACTTTTTAATAGCATTAAGGGGTTGCCCATATAGCCCTTAACACATAATAGTCCCAGTAGTCCATCCAATATCATAGTCCCTCTTGATCGGAAAGCCACCAGAAGATACCACACGGGCTACGGAAGAAAACCAAACTCGTACAAGGCGTGATAGGGTAGGTGACACGGCACAACTAGGCAATGCTAGGGTAGATATACCAATTATGCTTCTGGGCCGGTGGTAACGCGTAGCGCGCAGCTACCGCCCACCTCGAGCCACACCCCTAAAAAGAAAATCAAAAGTGGCCACCGAATAAATCCAAAAGTCAAAGTATAATATCGAAGGGATGTGTCCGATCAAAGGTGCTTACCTCATTAGCCCGTCGATCGCTCCTATTTTAGCCACCTTATGCCAACTCACGAGAGTTGGGTCCACGTATTTACCTCAAAGGAAACGCCGCCACTATCCTACTTCATTCTGGAATCTCCACCGCGTACACGGTTGTTAAAGTGATTTTCGAAGTTGGCAGAGAGTATGACAACTTCCGATCCCAGTCTCTTCAACAACCAAACGTTAGTATAACATCGCGGTTTTTTCAAATAGTTTATACTTTTAAAACCAGAATAAAATATCCATTTTAAAACCATATAAATACGATATTATTTCTATTTTAAAACCCAAATCAATATGATATCATTTTATTTCAAATATATCCTTTTCCAAAAATCATATCACTTTCAAATCTATATATCTTGAAACCCATAGCTTTGAAATATAACTCTGAATACTTAGATGGTTTAAATACTAAATTACTTATATAATAAAATAGCTTTTTAATTTCACAAAAAATTTCCAAATTCCGATTTAAAACTCCAATTAAACCATTTTATATTTCCATATAACTCAAAGCTTTAAATATTCCACCGTTTAAAAATTAATTCTTTGATAATTTCATATATCAAATTTAATTACTATTATATAGATTTGAAATGTTTACTTAATAAACCCAATATAGTTCAAGTAAAACTTTTAACTTCAAACAACTGTATATTCTTTCAATTTATTTAACTTGATAAATTCATTTATCACCACTTTATATTCATTTAAATTACTTTAAACCAAATCAAGTTATAAGAATCATATCCTTTAAAATCTCCATTTTTATTTAAATTCCAAATCAATTTATTCAAGTACAATTCTTAAATAATTCAATTTAAACCAACTTCATATTTATCTTCCAACTTTAATTTCATTTAAGTCAATTAAAACTCTATATATACAATATCTTAAATAGGTACTAAACCTTAGAATATAAACAATCAAACTCCATTATTAACTCATTTTTATTTATCAATTTTATACATAGCTTAAATTTCAAGAATTTAACTATGTATATATAAATAATATTTATATAACATCAAAATTTAATATTTATTCAACCGTATTCTTTTCAAAAACATAGAAAATCATTTCAAAAATAATTATATACACACACACACACACCCCGCGGTGCCTGTATATAATTTTCTATCATATGGTCAAGTGATACAGATGTTTATCATTTCAATCCGCAATTTAAAAATAAAAATGCGGTTGTATATCATTTCAAACCGCAATCCCGAATGAGATGAAAATGCATAATAACTTTTATAACCATATAAAATATAGCATCCATTCATCCAATATCAACCATCAACCATTTATCGCACTCATCATCAAATTCAAACAATAGCATCAATATAGAACGGATAATAAACAACATGTATTAAATAGTAGTTTATATCCAAAAATAAATTAAATAACTGTTTAACTGGCAGTTTATATGCAATGAAAAAAATAAATTAACAATTTAACTGGCAGTTTAAATGCAATGAATAAATTAAATGGCAATTTAATTTAAATAAATGAAATTAACTGAGATGATGATTAAAAATATGCCAAAAAACCATAAATAAATTTTGAATCATATCATATATCAAATTAACAAACATAAGAAATTTTAGAAGTTGTGAGTGGGTTAAAACAGTCACCTTTTGAATTTAAATTGAATTTAAATCCAATTTAAACCCAAAATTTGCACAGTCTGCAAATCCATCCAAACCAATGCCAAAAGGTCCGGAATTCCAATACGATCCTAACAAAAAAAAATCGCGTGTAAAACAGTTATCGTATGCGAAAGTTATATGCATTAATCGTGATTGAATTTCAATTATAAAATAAAAATAAAAAGAACACACTTCAAACCTTAGCCACGTCATCACCTCTTGACTCACGCTGGTCCCCTCCTTCACGCAAACAATCTACAGGAACACGTACGCATAAACCCAATACTCCACCGTTGACGGCAGTTTGACCGCCCTGCATGGCCCCTACTCGCCGCGGAACGCCTCACCACCGCCACTATTTGACTCGCGCTGGTCCCCTCCACCCATCGCCGTGGGTCCAACCTTCCACAGTGCTAGCCGCCGCCGTTGATTTTAAACCCTAGGCCGAAATTTACCGACAATCCAACCGTTAATTCCACGAACGAATGCCACAAATCAACTCCCCTCGGTTCCCTCTACAAAACCCAAAAATGGTTCGTCGAACCGTCAAGTTTGATTTCGACGTGATGAATGGCCAAAAATTCTTCGATTTTTACAGATCAGACGATGAATCGGATTGAAAAACGAATTCCGTCAGAATATTACGCTCATTGAGAGCTTCAACATATATTTTCTCCAGATTTTTCTGAGGACTTTGAAATTTATGCTTCGTATTTGATTTGCAATTGGATCTGAAAATATAGAATTTTGTCTGCCATTGAGGAAGAGCAGGAATAGAATGAATTATCTACAACAAATGAGAATGAAGGGAATTAGGGTTTATAACCGGGTTTATATAGATAGGTCAGAAATTAGAATGGATGAATAAGGTTGGATATACGCGCTAACGCCAAAGTGGCCCAAAAAGCCCGTTTCCTCCGGAATGAAATTGGGTCAACCCGTATATCTAAATAGGTGTTTTAAAATAATTTAAATGCGATGGAAAAAGTTTTACGTCCAAATTCCATCGTATGGAGAAGTTATGACAAAATCAAATTATTTCAAATTGATTTCAATTGATTTCAATTTCATTAATTTCAAGGCGTTTCGAGTCCGTACGATCAAACGACAAGTCTGATCGCTATGAAACTTGAAACCCTACAATAATTCACCGATACGGAACCGATGAAACTAATTTCGTTGAAATACGAGTCAGTGGCCAAAATGGCTATTTTTCCATTAATTATATAATTTAATAAGTAATTAATAAAATCCAATTTTTAAATACAATCTTAAAATTGACCAATTTTACCACTTCATTACATACTTTTGCTTGTACAATTTCCATTACATTTCTTATTAAACATTTCAACTTTTAATATTTGGTAAGTTATGTATATACTTTTAAAAATGTAATTGAAAGTTATACAAGTTTCTCATTTCTCTTAATTAATTAGATGTTCAATAATTCTATCATTCGTTTTATAGATTATAATTTTCAAATTTCTTTAAAAGTTTATTTATAACTTAGCATTTATCTCTTATTTTAATTAAAGGTTCCAATAATAAATTAGTTATATTCCATTTTTCTACCCTTAATTGAAACTATTAATTAACGGAATCTTAAGAATTAAATACTCGGTTTTATTCAAAAATCTTTTTAAAATAATAGATAAAGGTATATACTTACAATTTATATATCCAATTATCTTTAAAACAATTTAAAATTTATATTCGTTTATCCAAAATAAATCTGCAGTAAAACTACTACAGTGGCCTTCCCACTTCGAAACTCGAAAATAAATGTCGATGATGCGTGCACTCATCATCGAAATTATTTCCAGTGACAGAGAGGTGAGTACAACTTTATCTTTCCAAAATTTCTTTTAGAAACATCTCTTTCAAATTATATTGAAATATTTATATCAGAAAATACTTCTTTTAATAATAATATTATTATATTTCAAAAATCATTCAAAAGAAATTTCAAAACCCCGAAACTTAAGTTCTAAATTTCCAATTTTATTTTTTTATTTTAAATCTTATTTCAACTATTATTTATAAATTTAGTTACTGTTACAACCAATTATAATCTTTGTAAAATTTACTATGTATATAGAAAATATAATAGGCAAAATTATTTCATTCACCTATATCAAAACGAAATATTATGTCGGTCTGTCTTATTAAGTGTTTAGAAATCCCTATTGATGTCATAGCGTCTCATGCACCAACCAGAATCTATAAATACAAAACGGAACAGATCAACACAATATTAAAACCTTTTTATAACACTAACAAATACGCTCTCTCATATATATATTCACTCGATGACTCCCATACGGTATTACTACCCTATTAGTAAAGAGTCAAAACCCATAAAGCTAAGGTTTATCGCTAAACCTCGCTCTGATGCTAGATGTAACGGGCTGCGCCAGTGGGGCAACGCCCACCGTAGCATACATTGGTACCTGTGTTCTGCCTTTACGGCCAACCTCTCGACTGCACCACCAACCTCCGCGGGGACATGTAGGAGTAAGAGTCAACCGTTCTCTACCAAACTAGGAAGCGAGAACCCCCTATCATGCTGCACCCTCCAAGTGCAATGGCATACGTGTAGGATACTCATGCTAATTTTTTTCTGTTAGATCCTATGGTTAGTGAGTTTTGCTGTCAGAATTCTTCATCGATTGATGGTTTTGGAGTTCCTGATGATTTAGCAGCTCCAGATATTTTGATTTCTCCAGACACTGATGTTAGATTGCCTTCATCTGTGGTTAAAGATGATGCAGAAGTTTTTGCTGTCAATATTCCAGTGACTGATGAAGCCTCTTTAAAGTATTCTGGGGAATGGTGCATTGATGCAACTTCTGGTCTTTATATTTGTAGTCTTGGTATTAGTGATGGTGTGTATCAATGTAATATTAGTACTGATGATCTGAACTTGGAAGTTGTTTCTGGTATTTGTTCATCTGAGGTTATAGAGTTTTCTATGAATGAAGCAAATGGTGAATTAATTTTTGATGATGGTAAGTCGACAGGTTGGTCTAGTTCAGTAAATAAAGACAATGAATTTTGAGGATTTGCTAGCTCTAAGGTTGTGTTAACTCATGAAGATGATTGTTGTTCTTAAAGTCTTGATGAGAAAGGTGTAACTGATAGCTTATTTGTTGACGATGAAGCTTTCTTGGCTAAAGTGGATTTGTATTTGGAAAACTCTATTGGCTCATATAATGCAGCTGTTTTTTAAAAATCATGCAGTTTGACGTAGTGTGCATTTTGTTTTCGAAGTGATTCTATAGTAGATGATGACTCGTGTGTTGTTGTAGATTATTATCGATTAGAGGAAACTCAATTAGGAAGTTGTAACCCAGGACTTTTTGAGAAGCATTTGTGCAATGTTGTAGAGATTAGTGGCTCTCTATTGATGACCAAGAAGTTGAATTCATGGAACCTTGTTGTTAACAAGGTGAGAAGGATTCAAGAATGGTTGGGTTTGGAATTTATTTTAGGGAGGTTGTGTTCTATTGGGGATATGTTTCGTGATTCAAGCAAGATCATCTATTATTATGTCGGTCTTTTCATATTTATAGTGTACTACTACTGGGCATCTCGTAGAAGATCTTCTATTAATGCTCATGTTTCTACTCCTATTTCCAAAACTCGTAATAAAATTTGTAGGAGTAGTTCAGCTGTTAACATTAGAAGAAGTCCCAGGTTGAAACTTAAGAATTCTAGGTCTTTTGCTTGAGGTTGGTCGCTTGGTTGGAGGATTTGGTTGTCGTAATGGGTGTTATGGAGTTGCTGTTGTAGGCTGCTCATTTCGTGGAGTCATTTCTGGTTGTTGAGGCTGGTGTTGTGGAGTTGTTCTTGTAGGTTGATCTTTTTGTGGAGTCGTTTATGTCTCTTGTTTCTATTTTCTTCTGTAGATTGCTTGGAATGTGTCTTTAGTTTTTAGACTTTTAGGAGGATTGATTTGTCATTGTTTTTGTATGGAGGGTTTTTGGCTACCTGGCAGGCTTGTTGGCAACTCCTTTATTTTTGGTGTTATATATATGCATGTGTGTTCTCCTCTTCTTAAAAGGATCACACATTTTTCTCAAAAAATGTCATATATTAATTGTAAACAAAACAATATACCTTAGAAGAATTAGCCTTTGATAGCACATTGTTTGAAGAGATCTCCTAAATTCAACATAATCAACTCATCAGATTTTGCAACAATATACAACACCACATGAAAATTTTATTTATATTTGTTTTAGGCTATTAGGGGCTCAACTATAGAGGGTTGTTACGAAGGAGAATTTGGTCATGTGGACGGTTCAAATGGAATAATGAAGAGGGTGGCATGGTTTAAATAGAGGAGGATGAGACAAATTCTCCTACTGCTATTCTTTCTCCTCTTACCGTTTCTTAGATGTAGACTAAGTTCAAAAACCATTTCCATTCCCTTTATATGACTGGACTCACGATAGGCCATTAATTGAAAACCCTGTCTGTTTACTAATTAATGACATTTAAATCATATTTAAATGCGTATCGATATCGTAAATCAATACATACATACATACATACATAACTTCTATATAAGCACTCGGTTAATTACTAATGGTATGTACAAAATACTAATAGCACCTAATGTATTAAATAAATAAGTAGTTAATACATTTCATATATATGAATATATCAATTGACTTAATTAATTGATAATGATTTACATATAAATTAAATCTTGCTTTGTTTTGGATAAATCATCAATTGATATATGTGACTTGTGGGTATAAATTCAGTCAATGATTAATATTGAACAATTCGAATATTAACGTTCACGTCACCTTAGCTAGTGGTCAGACAGTTTAGCTTAGTTTATTGCTTATAAATCCTTATCGATTTAATATAACTTTACAATTTAAGCAGTATCTTTTGGCAACGATTATTTACACCAGTTCTCTTTATCAACACTACATAACATTAGGATTTAAGGAATATGATTTTGGCCATAATTCCAATAACATCCACATTCAACTCGATTAGTCCATAAACAAAGTCCTTAGTTCCATAATAACAATTATTATTAACCATACTAGTCCAGTTAGAAATATTGACTATAGTTGATCATGATACTAACCTCATACAGGTAAGAAGATGAATTCTCTACTGCATAGAATTTTACTTCCAATGCTCAACTCGGTCCCAATAGTCACTTGATGGACTCTATGCCATAATTTAACTATAATTAAAGTGGACCATCCACATTGAAGTTCAATAAGGTACTCTCAAGTCGAGAGAACAATGCACTATCGTCACTCTGAGATTTTCTGTTTGATCTATTTGTTATTAAAAACTCTCGGATGAGTCATTTCATTGTTATCCAATAACTATCAGCATGCAACCACTTGGTGCCCTCAGTTGTCATGAGTAATACATTGTCCTACATTTAGAGAGCATTGTATACTCCAGTCTCAACGGATGTATCGATATCCTTTGAAACAACACTACTTTACACATCGTATAAATAAATAAATTCTATTAAAATAAAATATTTGAATTCGAATTGTGATGATTATTTGTTAAAAATAAATTTTTATTTAACTAAATTTTATTTGATAAAGTATTTTGATTTAATAAATTGAATTAAATTAATAAATTCTTTTTGGATAATTTATTGAAGTTAGATAAAATGTTTTAATGAATATAAACATTTTTAAAGTGCAAATAACTTTTATATGTTGTCTAAATAGTTGAAAAAAAATTAAATTTATTTATAGCAATACAATAAGTAATTGGATAAAATTAAACAGGCGTTAATTGAATGAAATTGTACGGTTATCGAAATATATTATGTAAAATAAAGTGAAGAGCAATTTATTTTAAAGTGATATATATTCATAAATATGTTAAGGATTAAAATTTAGATGTAAGGAAAGTTAAGTAAAAAATTGAACTAGTATTGTAAGGCCTAAAATCAATTAACGGTCCAAGCCCAATTCCTTTTCTCCTCATTTTTAGAATTCTCCCTACTTCATTATCTTATACACAAAACCCCCTTCACATAAATTGAGCCCGATACCCTAAATTCAAAATTGCATTAAAAGTAATAATAATAAATAAAAAATATACAAATGGAATGCGATCGTTCTTCGCATCGGCGATGTCGATGCTAGTGGGGAAGCGGAGATACACGAGCACACCTTATCCTAGGCACAAGGATTGGTCGCCATGGTGCTGACGTTATTTCCAAGTTGAGTCCGGAACAACCATTGTAGATGGAGGAGCAGGTGATAAGGGTAGTGCGTGTTGTGGTGTTGGTGATTGGTGTGTGAACATACTTGGGCTGGAGCTGATTACTTACGAGATGTAAGCCCGTTTGGAGGTAATTGCTGGCAAATGGCGTTTTGGTGATTGATGGGATGATGATAACACCGACAAAGGTTAAGTAGTCATCATTTTGAATTCAGCCATTGTTTTGCTGAGTTTTCTCACTCATAACTATATCTATTTTATTACTTGCTATTTATATATTTATTTCAATAGTTGATTGCATTGCTTTGTTGAATTGATTAAGATTATCGATAGAATTGTTTTGTTGAATTGATTATTTAGGATATTAGATTGATTGTGTAAAATTGGATGTGATTTTGGATTGATCGGGAGATTTCATGTATATTAGATTATCAAAATGAAAAGAAATGCTCTCTATTTGCATTTTAATTCGTTTAATTTATTTATGTCGGGTAAGCATTGTTTGAATGGTTGAAATTTGCGGCCATGTGATATAAACTGTATTGATGGTCATGGAGTAATTTAGTACATAAGTTATATATTTAGATATTTATTTACTTTCTTGTTTAAAAATTTGTTTGAAAATTTATTAAGGGTTTTGAAATTTTATTAATAGTATTTTATAAATAATTTGCTAAACTTGATTTAATTAGCTATTTATACTTACAAATATAGTTTCAATTAAAATATAAATTTAGCTTTCTATTGGTTATAAAACTCTTTTGAAAATCAATAGTATAATATATTATAATTTTGGGAATTGTTTTAAAGGAAAATATAATATATTGCTATTTAATAAAGGGGACGACTATTTGGACACAAAATTAGACAAAATTGGCGCCACAAAAAATCAAGACCGTTGGATTTTTTGTCCTTATATGGGTGGTGGAAATCAGAGGGTAATCCAATGATGGGGATTCATTGTGTCACCAATTATATTTATATTTTGTATTTCAATAGACTTTTCCTTTTATAAAATATAATATGAAAATAATAATATTGTCTAAACGATTTTTATTATAATGGTTATTGAAATATTATTGATCAATTTAAGTAGTAATATTTAATATATTTTAACTACTAATTTGAAGTATCAATTTAGTAATAGTAGAAATATCCAAAATGAGTTTAATTTTAATAGCTCAATCACACGTAAACATGTATGTGTGAATTGCAATTCTGATAAAGTATTACGGCACACACTTCGCACGTGAATTATTTTCCTTATAGATGGTGTATATTTAAATCGGTGAAAAAATGATTTTTTTATATTTTCAAGTGATATTAAGATTTGTATATTTGTAAAGAAGTGTATTGAATTTGTAAAGAAAATTTAATTATAGATCCTATTTAGAAGCATTTTGAATTTGTAAAAGAAGTTTAATTTTAGATCATATTTTTAGAAGCGTTTTGAATTTGTAAAGCATGTTTAATTGTTAGATCCAACTTTTAAGGACGTTTGAATTTATAAAAGAAGTTTAATATTAGATTCTATTTTTAATTAGTTAAGATTTGATAATATATAAAGGGGAGTTTTTGGTAGTTCATGTTGATGTCAAAAAAGTGGAACGGTAAAGCTATCAGAACTGTTATTAAAGATGTTACTCACACATGTGACTTATGTGCTTATGTTCATCTTTTTTGCACATGACAATTTACATGATACAAATTCCTAGTTTTATAATATTCTCATTTCAAAAAAATCTTATCCCATAATTCTCTAACTTGCTCAGTTTATAATTTTATTTTTAATGCAATAAAATTGGTAGTGGCGCTAGAAAAAATCAGGAATTCTCATTCGTAGCAGTATAGCTTCTATTCAGAGGAGCGCAGCACCTGAGGTTGTTCTAGAATCATCTATTGGCTGTAGCACTTGTTTTATGGTCCAAGTGGAGAATTTTATCTTCTTATGATATTTCTCCCCTTTGATGCTACTAGCATTGATGGTGAAGAATTTACTAGATTGACGATTGAGGATATAAAGAGGAGGGAGTTAGAATTCTGGATCTGATGATAATAGTAGGCATCTAAACGGTGGGATACAAATTCGGATAGTACCGTATCCGTACACCGGACCAATATCAGATATTTATCATGTACTCTTCAGTCAGTTCACAATCAATAAATCTAGACAAATGCATACAAAATTTTGATTTATTATAAATTCATTTCGAAAGTAAAAATATGTAAAATAGTAAATATGCTAATAAGAATAATTTTACGCAAATATTGATTTTTATACATATTTTTTTTTTACCAAGATAAAATAGTAAAGACATCTATTTTATATACTAAAATAAGCAAAAAAAAACTACAATCTTAATAAAATCCGGACGAATATTTGTCGGACACGGATATACTCATATCCACATCCATATCCCTTTTTGGATATCGGATAATTTTTCATATTTCGGTTATGGATACAGATTGATTTTGGAATTTTTTCAGTACTCATTAACAACCCTTGATAATAGTGCTATAGATGTTGCTAATCCAATGTTTCTTAAATTTTTGAAGGATGAAAATAATGGTCTTGCTGTATATTAATTAATGAACATCTTATTTTAATTCATAATATAACGTTATGGTGATAGAGAAAAGTTACATGAAAGTACACATTTCAACTGGAACATCCAGAGGCATATACAGCTTGAATGGAAATAAATCCACGCCCTTAGCCTAAAACCAGATGCCCAGGGTCATATTACAAAGAATTTGCTTGAACATATGCACTCTATTTTCCTAAGAACTTTACATATTAAATTGAGAACTTGAAGTTCAAGTTAGTTACCTAGAACTGTTAAAGTATAGAGAATATATCCATAGCATTGGCCATCTTAGTAAGAAATGCATTAGCTTCATGGTGTTCTTGTGCCCATTTAAACTGGCTCTGTTTGGTGGTTGGTTAAGTTTCTCCTTGTTTGTTGTCTAATTAACATTAGTGAGTACTTACTATATGATAGCATTTCACTTGAATAATAGAGTTATAAATGAAGCGTAAAATCTACCTAATAATAAGCTATGGTTGATCTAATGGTCATTCGGTGGTTTAAATGTGTATGATTCTTGTTGGGACAGTTTTTGTTCAAACGTGTAATATTACATAAATATAAATTTATGAGTTGTAAGCCGTTGAAGATGTCATAATTTTTAGGAACTAAGATACATATAAGGTATTTTATTTTTTAATTTACAACACATGATTCTTAGTATTATCATTATAAAATATTAATCAAGATTCAACGATGATATAAACTTCTAAGAATACTAAGAAATATACTACTTTATTTAATCATAGTACCAACTTTGACATTTTCTTTCAAATCATTTTTCTCTTTTGTAACAATCCAGAATTTCACTCGATTGATTTTGAAATATTTAATTGATTTTTAATATTGTCTTATTATTTATAAGTTAAATAACTTAAATTTCAAATATTGGAATTATTTAATAATTGAATCTTGAATTTAGTTCAAATAGAAATGGTTTCGAGAGGTTATTCCAATTCCATTTAAAAGAGGATAATAATAGTAACTTTTAATTTTCAATTAAAAGTGAGTTAAACTGTTTTGGTAATAACTCATTTTAATTAACTTGTGAAAATAGCCTTCTGGGACACTGTTTTGGAATTAGACGAAACTAATTTTGTTGGATCCGTAATAACAAATTATTGTACATTGATGAATTTCGTAACAATCGGACGTATCATTTGGTCGTGCGAGCTCGTAATGTTTAGAAACTAATCACAAGAATTAATATAATATAACTAGGTTTAAAAAGTTAACTTCTGCATATGATCGAATCAGGTTTCGAAACTAGTTCTATTGTGTTCATATTGACATGGACCTCTAGTGGCGTTGATTACCGAGATGCTCAATTAGGAAGTTGTAGAGGAGGAGAAGCTTGACATATTAGATGGTGGAGATCGTCGATGGTGAAATATGGTGGCTGCAGTTCGTCGATGAACGGCGTGGCAATCTTTGACCTTGACACAGCGATTGCGAAGGAGATAGGGATCAAGGCCGGTACCGTTGGGTAGTTGGTGGTCGCAGGGTGCTTGGGTGGCAATGCGAAGATCTCTGGCCATGGCTAGAGGAAGCGCAACAAGGTTGAAGTTGCGACTTTTTTGGGGATCATTATCAATCATGGGGGCTACGATGGTGATGAGGTCGGCGGGCTTTGGTACGGTGGAGATGGGGCTAGGTGATGGCAAAGTGGGGCGGCGGGAGTTGAACTCTAGCAACGGCGGCAATCAAATGAAGGTGGCGGCTGATTTTGAAAGATGATAGGTATGGATTAGTGCTAAGTAGGAATTAAGGTTGATTAATTGGGTTAATGACGTGATTAAGGAATATTATATTATTATTAATATTGTAAAGGTTGTATATTAAATATCTTAAAGATGCTAGATCAGATTTGAACGTGGATTTTTGCTTTAGGATCATATTGGCATAAACTACATTTTGGAACTACTTTGGGTGAATTCTGAGCTAGTTGAAATTTGGATTAAAATTGGATGTCGTTCGATTTTAGTTCTAAATTGGAATGTTTCGGCGACAAATGGAATTTTGATGAGTTAAACTCAACTTTCTGGTTAACCAGAAATGTTATATAGTTAATAAAAATTGTTGATTGGATGTTTGGATGATTTACTATTTTATTAGATGGTTTGGATATATTCTCTCTCCTATAGCGGATGACCATTTATATATATACCCGCTTAGTGGCAAATGACCCAAATTATATGATTAAATACTTTTTGTGACGCAGGAAGACAGGTTGGAGGGATCCAACAGGATTCCTCATCATTGTTGATTTTAATTTTAATAATATTCATGTCATATGAATTATTGGACATTAAACCTGATTGTTGACACTTTTGGTTATGACATTGTTATATATTTGAAAGTTAAACTATTGGGTGACAGAAAATCAATGTCAATATTGATTGAGCATTTGGTAGTAAATGGCCTTAAATTAGTATTTTTAATATTATAAATTGCTATTTAGGGTTGGAGTTGATTTTAAGATATGAAATGATTTTTAACTCAGAATTGGGCTTCAAAAATATTTTGTTTTTAAGGATTTAATATTTATTTTACTCCTACTTTATTATTTTCCATTAGAAATTTTAAAAAAAATACTTATTCATATTAATTATTGTTTTAAGAATTACCAATTTATATTTAATATGGTTTTAAAAATTATTTACTTATATTTAATATTGTTTTAAATTTATTTATTTACAATTTATATTGTTTTTAAGGTTATTTATCAAAATGTTAATATTCTAAAGATAATTATTTAAATAGTTAATATGGTTTGAAATTAATCAAAATGATTCATTAATACTATTTTAGAAATTAAATATATTATTTATAATAAGGTTGAAAATTTATTTATTAGCGTTTTACTAATAATGTCTTTGAAATTATTAATTATTATTTTAAGATGTTTTGAGGTTAATAATATTTATTTATTTATTTATAAGTTATTATTAATACCCATTATTATGTAATAATGTTTGAATTAAATAATTAATATTTATTTATAAATTTTCGAGATTTATAAATAGAGTTTTATAAACGGATTAGGGTTTTAGAGGAGGAGTTTTATAGAATGATTTGGATTCTTAAAGCGAGATTATTTATAAGATAAAGGGTTTTATAAATGATTTTAAATCTTTATTGCTATCTGGGTGTTTAACCTAGCAGATACCGGTAGTAAACAAGGCAACCTTAAGTGGTGGGATGATTCAAGAGCTAACTGGAGATGTTAAGACTAGACTTTGACAAGGACCAAGCTACACGGTCAAGATGACGATAGGAGTCAATGTAGCCAAGAGGCGAGCATCCCTGCGGGTCAACAAGGGTTTAAATAGACTAAGTTTATAGGTCGTCAACGACACATGGCTTATGGGTCGCCAACGACCTATGGTCCATGGGTCGCCTACGACCCATCCCTATGGGTCGCTCGCGACCCATGGAGTTTAGCAATTTTTGTCCGTGGAATCCCCGTCGGTCGCATGTATCATATCTGAGATCCAAAAGTGATGGGCATGGCCAAGAAGCCCTCCAACCTTTATAAATAGCGTACCTTCTGCAACATAAAAGGGGGTTTAGAAAACTGACTGCTGGAGCTCTGCTGGGATTATTCTTCAATGCTAACCTCCTTCACAACGATCTCAAAAGGAAGACAACATGATTCTCTGGAGAATTCTAACTCTAGAGATCCAGTTCAGTTTGAAATTAGCCAAGGCTTTGTAATCAAATAACCGTTTTAATAGTAATTAGCTCATAATAAAACTATAAAGTAGATATAGGCTTCATTTAAAGCCAAACCACTATAAAAATCTTCTGTCTATTTTCCTTTGTTGCTTCTTTTCTATTTCTACAATCTGTTATATTGCTCTATGAAGGCTAAGCTGGTGCTTTCAAATCCAAACCAGGGTGTTGGTCCATTTTTTTGATCAACATTTTGGTTCTTTCACTTAGAAATGAACTCGGTATCCAGATCTAGCTATCTAATTTGGATTGTATTAGTCCAAAAGTTAGATCTCCAATTTCAATCTAGAATACAGTTCTAGCTATCTACTTTGGATTGCATAGATCCAGGTGTTAGGTCTTTAATCTTTGCTTTAAAATCCAACCGTCTTGTAAAGTCAAACGGCACCCAGAAGGAAAAGGACTGCCTCAGGAAGACCCATATGGGAAGTAATAGCCGTGGAAGGAAATAGTACCCACAGGCTGAAGCAAATGATGTAGGCTTAGGAAATCAAGCACTAGGGTCGTCTAGTCAGCATGAAGTTGTTACAAGAGATGAGTTGAATAATATGGCTAAGGAAATTAACCAAAGAATGGAAGAGAGTCAAAAGCTCTAATGGAGTAGCTTAACGCCCAGATAACTCTTCAATCAAAACCTATTCAGAGAACCATCTCTAAACCAACTACTACCGTGGAACAGGAAAACTCCTCTGTTTCCGGCTTACACAAGAGAAACGAAAAACAGCTATTGAGAAGGCTGGCAACATGATATAACTTGGAACCGAATGAGAATAACCCACTTGACCCGAGACAACCAAATTTGAATTTGAATCAAAGGGCTAAAACCCTACCGTAGGATGTGGTAGTGAAACCCTCAGATTCAGAGAGCAGAGAGCAGGGTGATTAGCTAGAGGAAGGTGCCAATGCATGTGATAATATTAAAAACATCTAGACTGCCCCAGTTAGGCCAAACACAAGCATGGGGTCCCGTGGGAATGGCTCTCCCAAAGACAGGAGAGACTAGGAATCAACCTACGTGCCAAGATCGTTTTTTGAACCAAACACTTGTCATAGTGACTAACTGTCGCCCCCAAGACCACTGGATATCAGAGGCATACATAGCAGACATGGCCAAGCGGTTGATGGACGAGAGTAAGAGTCAGAAAGATGATGAATAGGGATCTTCCCTAAGTCGGACCCCGTTTACCGACGAGATTCTCAATGAAAGGTACACAGACAAGTTTACCTTGCCGGCCATCCCTCCCATGACGGGAGTAAGGATCCGAAACCTTATTTGTACAAATATAGTTGGTATATGGATGGATCCAATGCTCCGGTAGCCGTATGATGCCGATGTTTTCCAATCTTCCTAGAAGGCATTGCATCCTTGTGGTTCACCAGACTTCCCCTAAGATCTATCGCTACTTTCGATCAACTTGCAACAATGTTCCTTTAATAGTTCAGACTTTATACTGCCCAACCAAAGGACATCATGTCCCTATCAGGACTTGTTCAAGGGTGCAATGAGTCATTGAGATTATTTATGCATAGATTCAACACAGGAGTAATGGAGATGAGTAATCCAAATGAAGACATGATTTTTATGGCCCTAGTTCACGTTATTCACCCGGGGATGGAGTTCGGGAAATGGATCAAGATGAAGCAGCCCATCAACAAGAAAGGTTTCAACTACAAAGCAAACCAATACTTGAGGTTGGAAGTGGTGCAGGAGCTGGAAAGAAAGGCTGTTGGAACACAACAAATAAGCATCGTGCAGAATGGCATGACTTCTAATCAGAATTCACGCAACCCCGGGAATAGTCAAGGGGTGGGGAAGAATGGAAACCAGAAGAGAGAAAATCAAAACTCTGACAAGAAAAATGGTGGTGGCCATAACAAAAGGTTTAGAGAGTTTGGACCAGGAGATTATACCCTCTGAATGACACCCCAGGGGATATCTATCTTGCAATGCAAGAAACTGAAGAGTATAGGAACCCCTCTAGAAGGAGGCAATGGAGCAATAGAAGCGCTCAGGGAAATTTTGCCGCTTCCATGAGATAGATGGGCACAACACAAATGAATCCCGCCATCTCAAGGACCTCATTGAAGGATTGATCAGCGAGAACAAGCTCCAGCAATTTGTAAAAGGACCACGAAAACCAAGCCAGGCAATAGTCCCTCAACCACCTAAGGAGCAAGGAATTCAGGCCGGAACTAGTGACCAAGGGCTGAAACAAACCGAGCAAAGGCTCATTATCAGAACTATATCCGGTGGACCATGTCCTGCACAAAGAAGTTGGGGAAATGAAGAGCTACGTTAGCTCACCAAAACATGTCCCGAATGGGATATGTTGGGACAGTGGATGGTGAAACTCTGGTAAAGCAGAAGAAAGTGCTAAGCAATGATATAATATTTTGCGACCATGATATCGAAGGAATTGAGGCACCAACTCTTGATCCAATGGTGATAATAGTAGGAATCGAACCCGTAACTGTCTGCTGAGTATTGGTTGATAGTGGAAGCTCGGTTAATATACCTTTCAAGTGCACCTTCGATCAGATGAAGATAGGTATGAAAAGTGTACCCGCGAACCAAGCAAAGATCCAAGGATTTATCGGAGAATCTAAGCAGCGGGTGGGGACCATTAACCTACCTATAGAACTCGGAGAGAGAGAACAATGAGCCATCCTCATTCAGACTTTTGTGCTTGTAGATGAGATGTCATCATATAATGCATTTCTAGGAAGGCCTGTGTTAGCCGACTTCAAGATAACATTGGCTTAATGGTGCCTCACAATGAAATTCCCTATAAAGCGTGGAATCTGGATTGTCAAAGGAAACCAAAGCATGGCTAGAGAGTGTTATATTGCAAAATTACGTGAATCTAAAAGAAGGGGGAAAGGAAAGGACATGGGGAAAGCTCTCCACATCCACGAACCCTCTTAAAAGCAACCATAGAATTGCCCCTAGCTTTGGGACCATAGCCGTTCGACAAGGTTTTGGACCCTTGGAAGAAGAGCCGAGGGGAGGATAGGGCAGCGCCATCTGAACTGATGGTGTCTATCCTAGTAAGTATGGATGACCCCATGCGGGTCTTGAGAATCAGATCGTAACTTGGAAACAACATACAGTCGGAATTAACCAAATTCCTTCGCAACAACTTAGACGTATTTTCCTGGACACATGTCGATGTGCGAAGTATCACCGGAAATTTCTTATCACGCCCTTAACATTGATCCCAAATTCACTCCAGTAAAGCAAAAGAGGCATAGCTTGGGCCCTGAACGGTCCAAGGCATTGAGAGAAGAGGTGGATAAGCTAATGGCCAATGGTTTCATTTGGGATGCAACCTACCTCGAATGAGTATCAAACCAATACTAATCAAGAAGTCTAATGGAAAATGACGAACCTGTATTGATTTTTTAGACCTTAATAAAGCCTATCCAAAGGATAGCTTTCCACTACCCAGAATTAATCAACTGGTGGACGAGACAGCGGGACATGAAATGTTGTTGTTTATGGATGTGTATTCAATCTATAACCAGATCCTAATGCATGAATCAGATAAAAAAATATCAGCTTCATCACTAACTTATGGTTACAATGCTATAGAGTGATGTTGTTTGGTCTTAAGAACATAGGGGCTACATAATAATGACTAGTGAATACAATGTTTAAGCACTAGATTGGGAAAACTATGAAAGTTTCTATAGATGATACGTTAGTCAAATCTCGAGTAGCTGCTAACCACTTAGATAATCTTGCCAAGATGTTCTAGATATTCCATAAGTATGGAATGAAGCTTAACCCACTTAAATGTCATTTCGGGGTGGCTTCCAGGAAATTCTTAGGATTCATAGTGAGAGCTCGGGGAATTGAAGCAAATCCAGAGCAAATAAAGACATTTTGTGAAGTCCAAGCCCTTAAGAATAAGAGGGAACTTCAAAGTTTGAATGGAAAAGTTGCAGCACTATGCTGTTTTATCTCAAAAGCTATAGACAAGTGTATGTCATTCTTTGACACGCTAAAGAAAGGAAACAAAAACTTTGAATGGAGTGAAGCTTGTCAAACAGCCTTCAAGGATCTGCTACGACATGTGGAAACTCCTCCGGTCTTGTCAAAACCAGTCGAACGAGAAGACTTATTCGTTTATGTCGCAATTTCCCCGCACGCATTGAGTGCATCTCTCATACGGGAAAGAAGCAAGGATCCAATGACCTGTGTACTACATTAGCAAGCGATTCACCAGAGCCAGAAGAATTAACCGAAACTAGAGAAGCTAGCATATTGCCTTTTGATCGCATCCCGAAAATTGCGGCTATACTTCTAGGCTCATCCAATTAAAGTATTGATCGAACAACCATAAAAATAAGTTTTATACTGATTAGAAACATCTAGGCGATTACTTAAGTGAATAAAGAGTTGAGTCAATATGATATCACTTACCACCCAAGGAAGGCAATCAATGGGCAAGCACTGGTCGATTTCATTGCTGAGTTCACAATAAGGGATGATGAAGAGGAAGTTCAGTCGCAAGTAGACCCGCAATGGAACTTTTTCTCGATGGAGCGTCGAACAACTCATGTTCGGGCGTAGGGGTAGTGCTTGAAACCTCCAAGGGCGGGCCATTGGTTAGCCTGTACATTTGGAATACCCTGCCACGAACAACGAGGAAGAATAAGAAGCACTGATCGCAGGGCTGAAAATTGTGAAGGAACTCAAAATAAAGTCTGTTCATATATATAGTGGCTCTCAACTGGTTGTGTGTTAAGTGAAAGGAGAGTACCAGGCGTGCAGCGAGAATCTGGCTCCATATCTCTCCAAAGTCCAAGAGCTATATAGCGATATCGAACTCTACACCATAACCCACATACCATAGATGCAAAACACTAAGGTAGACTTTTGGCCAAGTTGGCAAGCTCCGGAGAAGCACAGTCGCTGGGAGTTGTCCTAGTCGAAACCCTAACCCGTCCAAGCATTAACGAAATAGATGTAGAATTGATTCTCGAGACCACTGTGGAACCGGACATGTGGATGACACCAATAAAATATTATCTTCTGGCAGGAACTCTTTCGGCAGACCAAAGCAAGTAAAAGATATTACTCAGGAAGGCATCGCAGTTTATGATACAGGATGGAATACTCTATCGAAGGGGATTCTCGACCCCTCTTCTCAGGTGTGTGATCGAAGATGAAGCGCACCGAGTCCTAAAGGAAGTGCACGAAGGTGAGTGAGGAGACCGTACCGGGGGGCAGACGCTAGCAAAGAAGGTTCTTTGGTATGGGTACTTCTGGAAAATAGTAAACTGCGATGCCTCAGATCATGCCAAGAGATGTGATCGCTGTCAGAGATTCCGCAAGATTAAGAGAACTCCATCAATAGAGCTAACACAGATGGTCAGCCCATGGTTGTTTGTGATATGGGGATCGATTTGATTGGTGTCCTTCCGATGGCAAAATGAGGAGCCAACTATGTAATAATGGCCATAGATTATTTCATGAAATGGGCCGAAGCAGAATCGCCGACCGCCATAACCATAAAGAAAGTTGTTAACTTCGTTACTAAAAATATCACTTGCAGGTTTGGCATGCCACAGAAAATCATCACTGGCAACGGAACGCAGTTCGAAAGCGTCGAGTTCAAAGACTTATGCAAGCGCTTCTGGATTGAGAAAAGCTTCTCCGTAGTGCCTCACCCTCAGGCAAACGTGAAAGTGGAGGTAATAAACAAGATCATCAAGTTCACCATCAAAAAGCGATTGACAAAAGCAATGGGAAACTGGGTTGATGAGCTTCCACTTGCACTATGGGCTTACAGAACAACACACAAAGTTGCTACTGGCCACACTCCATTCACATTAGCGTATGGTTCAGAGGCAATGATTCCCGTCGAACTAGAAGTCCTCTCTCACCGAAGGCAGAATTTCAACCCAAAACAAAACAAGCAACACCTACTCAAATCACTTGACATGGTCGATGAAAAGAGAGAGGAAGTAGAATAATAATTGCCACCCACCAAAAAAGGGTCGCACGATACTCCAACTCCAAAGTTCACAGTCAAACCTTCGAAGTTGGCGATCTCATGCCCAAGCAAGTTTGCCCGGCCCAGGGAGCCTTCGGACCGAATTGGGAAGGACCATTCATCGTTCATCGAAAACTTGGAGATGGGACATTCAAGATGACGACCATCGATAGGATCGTAATTCCCAGAGCTTGGAACAGCGAGTCACTCCGTCAATATTTCATTTAAAAGAAATTTATATATTTTTCTAATTTCCAGCAAATAACTCATTACAGGAATTCCAGAGGTGTTATAAGTAAACAAAGAATCTACCATGCTTTTCTTAATGAAGTTTGCTTTTTGAATCATTCAAATTATGTGCATAGTAATTACCCGACGACCCGGCAGGGGCAAACTAACTCAAACCATCGGATCAGCTGAACCCGACCCTAGCCCTTTAAAAGCCCCAACTACATCAAGATGGTTAAAAGCTCAAATATTTCGTGTCGCCTAGAAATGGGCAGCACTAAAGATTCCACATTCGAGCTTCTTGTGTTGCCCGAAGTAAGCAACATCGAGGAGCCCCAGATTCAGGTTTTTCGCATCGCCCATGGATAGTCAACATCGAGGAACTCATGATGCAAGCTTATCGTGTTGGTCGAAGATAGGCAATGTCGAGAAGCCATAGATTCATGTTTCTCGCATCATCCGGAGATAGGCGACACCGAGGGACTCACGACGTAAGTTTCTCGCGTCGCCCGGAGATACGCAATGTCGTGGATCCCCAGAATCAAGTTTCTCACATCGCCTGAAGATAGGCAACGCAGAGGGACTCACGATGCAAGCTTCTCATGTTGCTCTGAGATAGGCAATGTCGAGGAGCCCCAAATTCAATTTTCCCGCGTTACCTAGAGATAAGCGACGTCGAGGAACTCACGATGCAAGCTTCTTGCGTTGTCCGAAGATAGGAAACCCCGAGAACCCCCAAATCCAAATTTCTCGCATCGCCCGAATATAGGCGATGCCGAGGAATTCAATACGCAAGCTTCTCGCGTTGCTCGAATATAGGCAATGCCGAGGATCCCTAGATTCAAGTTTCTCGCATGGTCTGGAGATAAGCGACGCCAAGGAACTCAAGATGCAAGCTTCTCGCGTTTCCCAGAGATAGGCAATGCCGAGGAGCCTCAGATTCAAGTTTCTCACATCGCCCAAAGATAGGTAATGCCGAGGAACTCAAGATGCAAGCTTCTCGCATTGCCCGGAGATAGGTAACGTCGAGGATCCCCATAATCAAGTTTCTCGCATTGCTTGGAGATAGATGACGTCAAGGAACTCAAGACGCAAGCTTCTCGCATTGCCCGAAGATAGGCAATGTCGAGGAGCCCCAGACTCAAGTTTCTTGCTTCGCTCAGAGATAGGCGACGTAAAAGAACTCCATATTCAAGCTTCTTGTGTTTTCTGGAGATAGGCAACATCGAGGAACCCCATATTCCAACTTCTCACGTTGTTCGAAAACATTGAATGCTTAAAGTTTATTTGGAGTGAGCAGTCGTGTGAACTGAGGGGCATATACCTGTATAAAGACAGAATCACTTAAATGCAAAGAGTCCACAAGCCCCGTCACTCCAAACAATAATAAACTCTCGAGTTCTATCTCAAAAGTTAATAGAATCCTGTGCGAAAGTTTAACTTCCTACACAATAAATTTCCAAGAAAATATTGTTGAAGCTTGATGAAATTCTCAATGAAAATCCTATAAGTGCGATCATCATAATATGAAATGAAACGTACACGTACACACAGAGTATATCAAAGATAGACAAAAATCAAGTCAAAATGCTAGTCTACTATTTACAGTCTTATGAACACAAAATCAAAATGTAGGGTCCGTACCCATACAGTCGCGGCCAACAACGTTAAGGGCGTTATTTTCCCCAGATTTTATTCTTTTCCCTGGGCACTCACTAAAAATCCTAAGAATTTCCCAAAATCCACCCCGATATGACATTTAAGTGTGTTAAGCTTCATTCCGTACTTACAGAGTATCTCGAACATCTCAACAAGATTATCTAGGCGGTTAGCAGCTACTCGGGGTTTAACTAACATATCGTCCACATAAACTTCTATAGTTTTCCCGATCTGGCGCTTAAGAATAGTATTCACTAGTCTTTGATATATGGTCCTCGCATTCTTCAGACCAAACAACATCACTCTATAGTAGTGTAACCCTAAGTCGGCGATGAAGCTAGTATTTTCTTGATCCGGTTTGTGCATTAAGATCTGGTTATACTCTGAGTATGCATCCATAAACGACAGTAATTCATGTCCCGCTGTCCCATCCACCAGTTGATCAATTCTAAGTAGTGCGAAGATATCCTTTGTACAGGCTTTACCGACGTCTGAAAAATCAATACAGGTTTGCCGTTTTCCATTAGACTTCTTGACTAGTATAGGGTTTGATAGCCATTCAAGGTAGGTTTCATCCCCGATGAAACCATTAGCTTATCCACCTCTTCTCTCAATGCTTTGAACCGTTCAAGGCCCAAGCTACGCCTCTTTTGCTTTACTAAAGTGAATTTGGGATCAATGTTAAGGGTGTGACAAGCAATTTTAGGTGATACTCCACACATATCGGTGTGCGTCTAGTGTATTGAAGTAAATTCGGAGCAAATAACGGCATTAACATTGTTGGCCGCTACTGTGTGGGAATGACCCATACATTCGAGCTTCTCATGTTACCCGGAGATAGGCAACATCCAGGAATGCCAAATTCCAACTTCTCGCATTAGTCGGAAACATCGAATGCTTAAAGCTTATTTGGAGAGAACAGTCCTATAAACTGGGGGCATATACCTGTATGAAGACAAATCACTTAAATGCAAAGAGTCCACAAGCCCTGTCACTCCAAACGACAATAAACTCATGATATCTATCTCAAAAGTTAATAGGAATCCTGTGCGAAAGTTTTCTTCCTACACAACAAATTTCCAAGACAACATTGTTGAAGCTTTATGAAATTCTCAATGAAAACCCTCTAAGTGCAGTCAGTAAATTATGAAATGAAACATATGCGTACACATAGAGTGTATTATGAAAAGATAGACAAAAATCAAGTCAAAATACTCGTGTATTGTTTGTAGTCTTATGAACACAGAATCAAAATGTGGGGGCAGTACCCATACAGCAGCGGACAACAAAAAGAATTGCTATTATTACAGACTCCACGATCAAGACCCAAATACAGACCTGACACTTGGGCATAAGGACTCAAAAAGACACACAGCAGTTCAAGCATCCCACAAGCTATGTAAGAAAACATCATCCCTCCTTAAACGGGCCAATCAATGCTTTTTGTTGCCGCTTCCTTTCCTACCCCTAGTTGGAAACTTCTGCGTCTTTTCTAAAGAGGTGTCATTGCCAGTAATGTCAACCTGTATTTTCGTACCGTTCTCCTATTCCTCTGAATGCTTTCCAGAATAGCTTCCCATCCCTTTATGCTTTCTCCGTTTTCGAGAACTCTTCGAGGTCTTGATCGCCTCCACTATTTCCTTCTTAACAGCAACCAAGTCATGTGAAGCCTTTAATGGCTGCTCTATCGGTGTCTCCTACTCTTTCACCTTAGCGACGGTCACATCACCTTCAAGGGACGTCGAGGGATCATCCAGGCCATGAAGCGCCTCGATCTTTTCAGCTTTCAGTCCTAGTTTCAAGTTGGGTGTTGATGTAGGGGCAGGAATGGGAGCGGACATAATTTTAGAAGATGTAAAGATAGCAGTGTGCACCAGTGCCAAGGTGATCGACGCGTCAATAAGAAGAGTAGAGGGACCTATAAGATCAAAAAGAAAAGCATTAAACTCTTCTTGTTCCTGTGGCGTAAGATGGAGTCCCCCGAATTCAAGGGAAGAGTGATCATTACCTACACCGGAGGTAGGGTCGCGAACAACAACTTCAAATTCATTTCCTTCATCATCTTTGGAAATTTCGCCATGTGGGTGCAACATCTAGCCCCGGACTTGTCGGCTGATCATGAAGCATCCCCGAAGGCTCACCCACATATGAGATTAGAGATTTGGCAGTGCATCTATGGCAACCATCATAGCCACTTCGGCTGTTTCCATCTCCCGTTCAGCCTGGAGAATTTCTTGGCCTTCAAGCAACGCCTTCTTGGATTGCTCATTAAGATAGGTATCCCACAACTCCTAATCTATATATATGTCGCCGCAACTCCAACGTTGTAATCTTCAAAGTCATCATAAAGACCATGCCCTCTCGTCATACCTATAATAAAGCATACAGGAGAAACTTGAGAAACACAAAAAGAATTGGGCCAACATACGAGAGATTGGAAAAATAAATACAAGAGAGATCCTAATGTGTCGTGTTGTGTATTCCTAAAATAGTCCTAAGACGTCGTCACAAACCAGAGGGAATGTTTGTAAGAAAGGGAATAAGACTGATTTCAATTGTCACAAGCATAGTCAGACTAATAGATGGTGCGATACCGCCAAAACATGATGGCGTCACATCAAAGTTGAAGTCGTCTTTCATGTGGGAATCAAAATCAACAAATACATCGCCGATGTCTCCAAAATCTACCCCGGCAGCCTTACCAGGGGAACCTTCATGCTAGCCGATCTCCTGAGCCTTATCTTTATCATCAGCATCAGAAGGGGGTGAATTCGGAAGGAAGGGACTCATGCCCAGTGTCTCGTCCCACGATTTTGAATATTCGCCTTCAGACTCAGACAAATAATAATCACTGGCTGTAGATTCATCATTGTTGCTTTCAAACTCTCCTTCCTCCTTCTTTGAGTCTATCGCTGCTTCCCCTCTCTCTACACGGACTCAATCTCCGATTCCTCCTGAATCGGGTACATTCTGGTAGAACCACTTAGACCAGCTGCAATTCCTTCCTCATGGTTCACCTCGAGTGGACTTTCAGAAGGGCCCCTATTTCACGACCCACCTCAGACTCCTGTAAAGAGGAAGAAGGCCTTGGATGAACCCTGACTTGGCTGGGGGAGGAAGCTTTAGCCTGAGCAACTGATCTCCCTAGAGCTAACAACAGAAATTTGCGCAAGTTCTCATCAGTGAGAAAGACTCTGGCGCTCCTCTCCTCGGCATCAACAACTTTAAGAGTTTGACAAATTTCACTGAAAGCCATGTCTCTATTTGGCCTCGAAATAAGTGGAAAAACAAGCAATCAGTTAGAAACTCTATCACACCACTTTAAAGCCCAGCGAATGGAGAATAAGGAAATTTACCCCCTATCATCTATCGACGGTTAAATCCCTCGAGGCATCTAACAAAGAAGTACTATGTCTTGAATTGAGATAATTTTCTTTGTAGATGGAAAATGTTCATCCGATTCCATTGGGCCTCGATTATGATTAGGGTGAGGCAATCGTCTCTCCTCTTAAAAGCTAAGAAATATTGCAACTCGTTGAAACTCGGAGCGTGATGGAATGTCCGCATAAAGAGGATGTGCATGCAAGTAAGGATGCATAACCGTTCGGGTGAAGCTGCAATCGGGCAATCCCCAAGTTCGATAGCATTTCATGACGAAAGTCATTGAAGGGGGGCATGACTTCAATTAAACACATGAGCCTATAGCAAGCTCTAAACCCTGGGGAAGGCATGTGAGCAAACCTATCCTTCTCTATCAGACGCACATCCTCTTTAGGGATTCTGTGCTGTAAATAGATGTTATGGGGAACTTGGCGGAGATCGCCGATGGGGCTTTTTCAGGTGGATTGAGTAAAATTCGAAAGTTGGGTGGCATCGATCCATCATCGGCCCAACCGGAACTAGTTGACCGAACTTGCCTTTTGAAGTAGATGATGACTCACTTTCAGAAAGTGCTGGAGTCCACTCGGCCTGCGGCATGCAGATGACTACTTCATTCTATATAACAAAACTCGTGTCCTAAAATGGTCGGGTAAATCTATCATAATATCATAAGTTTCCCCTATCATACTTGAATTCCAAAGGAAATTTAGCCCCACACTTCAAGTCGAATTAGGGCAAGTGCAGTGTGCTGTCTATATAGGATGAACTCGATGCTCAATGCACTGCAAACACTCTATCCTGTGTAGATATTTCGCCCGCAGTCAAAAAGGAAGAAGAACTTCCCGTGCCGGTTCATTTTCCATTTTTCTTGTTTACTTCTTGTACACGTACCCGTTATCGATCAGTGATCGATAACGGATCTGTCGTCCGAAGCGACACAGAAAGCTTTTCTCATTGGAAGAACGCCGAGGGCAGAATAATCAAGTAGGATAAGCCCGGATTCTTTGAGTTGACTTGTGAAACATCATACGGTGGTGTTTGTGGAACTCGGCACAAGTCAATTCTGGTATAATGAACGAAGATAGTAAGACGTGTTAAGCATTGGTCAAATCCCAAACGTCGTTTTGGGGAACAACGCAAAACTTGATTTACGGTCTTCCTCCATATAACCGCAGTTAACTCAAACTTCTCGTAATTAAACGTCACAAGCTAAAACCGAGCATTGTATCATCCTGCCAATATTGCAATCAACAACTCAACCAAGCGAACCCATTTCAAAATCAGCTTAGCAAGCCAAGAACTGGGTCGTGGTTGAGCTAGTGAAGGGATGACTTGCATACAGCAAAGCAATGGGTCATCCATACCTTAAAATGGAATGAAGCAGGTCGGCTAGGATTTGAAGGTGGTGAAGGATCGACTAGGGTTCGACTTCGTGGTTCAGCTGCAACTCGAGGTGATGCTTGGATCGATGAAGGCAAAGGCGAGCAGATCAAGCAGAGTATGATGGACCAATGGAACACTTGGTTTCGAATCGTTGGTCAAATCACAGGAAGACTTGATCGCTTGGAGAGATTGAAGTGGTTCGGGTCGAATGAGGGAAACAAAGGAGGATCAGGTTTATGTAGTTGAAAGTAGGTGAAAAATCTTCTAAGTGTTTGGGTTGCATGCGACCAGACCAATCATGGTCGCTCGTGACCCATCCTGGCATCGAACGAAATTTTTTTCTAAAATATGTTGCCAACGACCCATCTCACATGGGTCGCTAATGACACATCATGTGAAAAAATAAAGAAAAAAAATATATATCCAGTATACGTAATAATTTGCATACCTTGTGTATTTGCATACTCGAAAAAGAAAGCTCTGTCCAGCCACTTCAGAACCAGTCAATCGCGACAGCTCGACACTCCAAGACATGCAGAGAGACTGCAAGCAATAATAGCTATAAAGTAAGGAAAGTAACCGATGACGTTGGGCTATTCTATGCGTAAAGCTCTGATACAACCACTTAAAAATTAACAAATGGTTATGGAAAGCGGTAACTTCCAGAGCACGTCTTGTTTACAATGAAGACATACTCAAGAGGGGCAAATGTTGTTCGGGTTTTTTACCCAACAGATACGGACAGTAAGTAAGGCAACCTTAAGCGGTGGGATGATTCTAGAGCTAACTAAAGATGTTATGACTAGAGTTTGATAAGGACCAAGCTACATGGTCAAGATGACGACAGGAATCGACGAAGCCAAGAGGCGGGCATCCCTACGGGTCAACAAAGGTTTAAGTATCTACAGCTGGCGACTTACCATCAATATATGACTTCACCAATGAATGCCTGAGAAGACATCTCCAATTTCGGATCTATGATTGACCTCTGTGGCGAGAACAACAGCAACCCATGTACTCCTTAGAAACCACGAAAGAACTTGCTATGAAATACGACGAATGAAGGAAGGACCCATTAGGCGAAAATAGACATGGTCCATGGGTCGTCAACGACCCATGATCCATCCCCATGGGTCGCTCGCGACCCATGGAGTTTAGCGATTTTCGACCATGGAACCCCTTGGGTCGCCTGTATCATACCTGAGACCTGAAAGTGATGGGCTTGGCTTAGAGGCCCTCTAACCTCTATAAATAGCATACCTCCTGCAACATAAAGGGGGGTTCGAAAAACTGACTGCCGGAGCTCTGCTGGGGTTATTCTTCACTTCTAACCTCGCTACAACAGTCTCAGAAGGATGACGCCTTGATTCTTCGGTGAATTCTAACTCTAGAGATCAAATTCAGATTGGAATTAGCCAAAACTTTATAATCAAACAACCTTTGTAATAGCAGTCAGCTTATAATAAAACTATAAAATGGACGTAGGCTTCGTAAATAGCTGAACCACTATAAAAATCTTCTGCCTATTTTTCTTTATTGCTTCTTGTCTATTTCTGTGATTTGTTATATTGCACTGTGATGGCAGAGCTAGTGCTTTCAAATCCAAAAAGGTTGTTGGTCTATTTTTTGGGTCAACATTTATAAAAGAATTTTAGAAAAGGGTTTATAGATTTATAAGAAGAGTTCTGTAAATAGTTTTATGGATTTATAAAGGGTTTATAAAGGATTGAAAACTATTAAAAAGTTTATAATTAGAAATGGAGGTTGTTTTTTAAGGGGTTTCTATAAGAGTTTTATAAATGATTTCAGATATTTATAAAATAATTTTGTAAATGGTTTTTGAGATTTATAAGGAATTTACAAATGATTTTAGAATTGTATAGAAAGGAGATCTACCTCAGTGTAGTTAATATACTTATAGCGTTAAGATAAGTATATAGATATTTTTCTAAATATTGAAAATATGGGGATTTGTAGGTATATCTTTGTAAAGGTAGTTATATACAAGTATTACAAAGTGATTTTTAATGACGAAAGGATTAATTAAAAGGTGGCTTGTGGTTACTTATGTTCTTAACCCTGTGCAGTTAATACACCACTATTACCCCACGATAATCCTGCTATATCTCATAGTAGATTTCTGCTACTACGATTTTTCCATATAGCCCCAAATATAGCATTTCCGCTTTAAGCCCCGCTATTTCCGCTATATCGTGTTATCCCGCTATATTCTGCTATTTCCGCTATATCTTCTATAAAAGAAATGAATTGAAAATGACATTTATACGTTATAAAAATTAGAAAATTAATTTATTCAATTGAATTTTAAATATATTTTTAGAAATGAAAATTCTCTAATATTCTACTAAATTCAGTTATGCTATATAACAGTTTTATATTTATTTATAGTATATTCGCACATGTTTTTATTTAAAATTATTTATGTATTAATTATAATTCAATTGAATGTTACTTTTTCCTTTAATTACTATTTATATATTTGTAAAATATTAAGTACGAGTTTTATATGCTATTCCTAAGTCATCCACTATATCCCGCTATATCCTCGCTGTTTCCACGCTATGATTTTTTACATATCCATCGTATTGAATCTACCGAGCGCTTTAACTACACTGTCTTAACCAATGTTGATTTTCCCTTTTAAAATAAATCCACGATTTAATGTGTGTTTGTTGATAGTTAACTAATCGACCATCAAATTTGAACCCAAAACGTAACTTTGGAAATATCTAGGAGAAATACTTGAGTTATATGGCACAATCATCTCCTATGTTACTGTACTATGCGTATAAATGTCATTTCATTCTCCTATGAAAAACGATAAGGAAATCCGTCCACTAATGGTTAGGTGGTGACCTCCGCTCTTATCTTTGACTGTTTATTTCCTAAAGAACCGGGGTTGAGTTTATCAAAAACTATCGAAAGTTGTTTCAAAGAGTCTGGGATTGGATATGTTATCTAAAAACCACTTCGATCCAACTTGGGCGTTTTTAAGTGAAGACATCTTGAAAGTGATGGAATTTTAAGATGGAACTCTTTGAAGTGCAGGGGCTACTTACTACTTAGGATGATTCCAAAATAGATGTAATAGAAGTAATGTCTTCGATTTTTCGTTCAGTCCCAGAATGAACTTGTATGGATGAATGCCGACATTGTGTCGTCGACTAAAAGGAAATGTAGCATTCCAAATGGGAAGTGCTTTATAAAAGGTAAAATGTAACCTTCCTCGTTAACTGGGAATGACTAAAAAAGAGCAGGGCTAAGTAGGTCGCTCCCTAGTAGGGTATGATCATCCTTGTCTAGAGTCGATATTATCTCTTGTTTGTATGCTTCAGGGTCCATTAAATAAGGGGTAATCATATTCAGTACTATCTAGTAAAGGTTAGGTCGGTCCTGTGTTGGCAAGGGAACCTAGCGGGGTCCTTGGTGTTATTTTATCTAGAGATGCACCATGACGGGCAGTACCCCAGTAGACCTGTCATTATATGGAATCTATTCTCCAATACGTGCCTTTACAGTTTTAGTTGTATACCTATTATGCTGAAATTTAATTAATATAATAATTTTGGCTATGATTAATAAGTATTTGTATATTAAACACTATTATAATGTCATAGAATTTCATATGAAATGTTTTGGTTATCATAAGGTAAAAACCTGTCCGTTGTTTATATGGTGTGGTCTTACGAGATACTTTTGATTTCAAAGGTTTTTAATAACTTTGAAATCCAGTTAGGTGTGTTTTTCTCACGCTGGTTAACCAGATTAACTCGAACGTTATTTTATTATAATGCTCGGGTCAGCCGAGCATACTGTAGATTTAGTTTGGATGCTTTGAAGCTTTAGGAGACGAGCTAGAGGCCCAGAGATGCATTAGTGTATATGGTTATTTTTCCACTGCATTCATTTTTGTACCATCAACAATTATAAGGACAGGTTGTTATAACTGTACGGACTGAAATAGGTTAGTATACTCTGATTGATGTTTATATATACATATATTACAAATTGTTTTTTGCAAAGATGTATTGTATATTATAGATTATTTGTTCCACTCTGAGATTCTGTGTTTTTTTTTTATTTTTCCTTCTTTCTTTTTCCCTAATGATCGGGATTTCCAGCATTGGATTGCTCGGCACGCAATACAATAGACGTATTAGTGTTGATTTTCGAAGATTGAAAATCTTGTTACATTTGGTATCGGAGTTGAAGTTTAAGCAAGAACCTTGGCTTTGATGGAGATTACTCATTAGAGATAGGGTCAATAGCACCCTAGAATGAGTTTGAGTGTGTGTGTGTGTATATATATATATATATATATATATATATATATATATATATGAGTGCGTATTTGATAGTGACATAAAAATGTTTTATATTGTATTGGTTGGTCTATTGAGTAGCTTATGGATTCTGGTCAATACGAGTAGTTAACATTATTGAAAGGGATTTTAAACACTTGAGCAAAACAATTCGACATGGTATTGTTTTGAGATTGGATAAATCAAATAATTTTAACTTGATTATATTTTATATATCAAGGATTAATTTTTTAGAAATTATTGATGTATATATGGCATGTTTAGTTGTTAAAGAATGATAATATTTGATTGTTATCATTTGTTGTTTTTTGTTTTTGTTCTAGTAAACGTTGCTATTATTATATTGTAAACAAGATAAGTAATTAAGAAATGGTTATACATAACTATAGTGAAATTATATATAAGGGAAATTATAAATATGATCTGTAAATATTAAGGATTTATAAGCTGAGTGTTTAGGAATTTAAGTCCTGTTGATTTATTATTTTCAAAGTTTTGGAAAATAATATTATTATTATTTGGAAAATATTTTTGAATGGAAATATTTTAAAATGGAATTTAAAAGGGATAGAAAGCATTGAACTCACTTTGGTTACTAAAAAATAATTTTGATGATGACTACATCAGCATCGACGTTCATTTTTGGATTTCCAAGATAGGAATTGCAACCATAGAAGATTTGTTTTGGTAAAACAAGTTTTGATTTAAATTCCAAATATGATTTTTTTTACAAAAAGAGATATATTATATTATGTATTATTTCAAAATAGAGTTGAAATAAAATAGAGTGCTTAAAATTTTTGAAATTTTTTGTCCAGGTATTTTGTTGAAATCATAAGAAATTAGTTTTGTAACTGAGAAATTGAGGAATAATAAGTTAATTTTTTTAAAATTTGTTGAATATAAATGTTAGGAAAAGAAAATTTGAAATTGAATTATGAAGTAAAATTTAACTTAAACTAAATAAGGTGAATTTTGAAAAGAAATTTGACTTAAATAAAGGTAAATTAAATGATTTTTTGAAATGAAATCGATTGTGGTTTGAAATGAATTAATGAAATTAACTAATGAAATAAATTAGTGAATTGAATATGGTTTTGGAATGTCGTTTGATAGAATTGAATATGGTTTTGGAATGTCGTTTGATAGAATTAAATATGAACTTAAGTTATGGAGTGAAAATAAACATGAGAGGTGTTGTATAAAATGTTATAAAAACTTATGTAATATTTGATAGAATGGTTTTCAAGTGATATTAGTATGGAAAGGAGTATACTAAGTAATAAATGAACGTGAATAAAGAAATGTGAATAATGAGTAAGAATAAATGAATGTAAAAAAAGAATATGAATAATGAGAAACGATGAAAAAATACATAAGTTTTACGTGTATTATTTTATTTGCACAATTGTTTGATCCAGATTCGAGTACATGATTTTGAGATAATTTATATCGGTCTGAGTTAGAATTATTCATTGGATTCTTGACGGTGAACACTGATATGGATTTTTGATTGACTTTGATATTCACTATCATAGTATATGGCTATGCAAGGAGAATAGTGGTTTCTAATCAAGGAATCAGATCGGAATCCACGCTAGTGCGGTCGTGTGAACGATACTAGTTTGGGAGTGAAGTTGTGTAATCAAGTGAGCGATTAGGTATGGTTTCGCGTATGGATGATATATGTTCATCATATAGGCTTAAATAAATTAAATGTTGACATTCGAAAATGCAAATGATATGGTTAGAAATTATATAGTTGGATATTATGTGTAAGTAAGTTGCAGGTTCATAAAAGTAAGGACTAGTTGACACTTTTGGGTTTCTCAAGTAAATTTTATTGCTCAACAAATAAGTACATGTTTATATTGTTGTTTGGTTTGATGGTTTCATGATTGAGCTACTTGGCTTTTGTTTTCTTTTGGTGAGTTTGGGTCAGTAGCGACGATCTAGCCGTGCAAAGGAGACGCTGCAGATTTTTTTTGAAAATTAAAGAGCTAGAAATTTTTTGAAAGAGAAATTGAAGAAATTTTTAATAACTAAAATTTATTTTTTATGTTATAACTGGGAATGGTATTAGTTGGATTTTATGAAAGAATTTAAAGACTTAGAAAAGGCGATAACAAAGTTTTAACAAATTGACTTGGTAGGTTAAGGACATAAAAGAATTTGGTAATGTATTTCAACTCATTGATTTTTAAAAGTTAATGGGTTTGAGTCATTTTTCTTGCTTTGTAATTTTGGGATGATATTCTTTTAAGGGGAAAAATGTAACGACACAGAATTTTAATCAATTGATTTTGAAATATTTAATTGATTTTTAATATTGAAATATAATTTCATAAGTTAAATAGCTTAAATTTCAAATATTGGTATTATTTAATATTTGAATTTTGGATTTAATTTAAATAAAAATGGTTTCGAGAGCTTATTCATATTCTATTTAAATAATCATAATAATAGCAACTTTTAATTTTCAACTAAAATTGATTTAAACTGGTTTGGTGATAACTCATTTCAATTAACTTGTGAAAATAGTCTTCCAGAGCACTGTATCGGGATTGGACAAAGCCAGTTTCATTGGATCCATAATAAAGAATGATTATACGCCGATGAATTTCATGGCAATCAGATGTATCGTTGTGCGAGCTCGAACCATGTAGAATTTAATTACAGAAATTAATATAATACAAGTAAGTTTGAAAAGTTAACTTCTGCGTATGATCGAATTAGGTCTCGAAACTAGTTCCATTGTGTTCGTAATAGGGGTATTACATATAAAGCGCCAGGTGGCACACCTCGTTGGAAATCGAGATTTTTGAGTGCAAGGAGTTAGATATTTTATAGTATATATGCATGTGTGTGTGTGTGTGTGTGTGTATGTATGTTTATATCCTTTATTCACCATAACCATGGCCATTGTTGCACTAAAATTAACCTTCCGGCAAAGACGATGGATTTTCAACAAGCAAAGGAAAGAAAAGCACATCTCAAACCTTCTGAAGCTTTCGAAGGGACGCGGTCATTAAAATTTACCGACATAAAACCTTTCGGAGTCAAAATGTTCCGTCTCTAGTATCCAAGGTGTCCAAATGGGAAGAATGAGTCAAAGAAAATGTAAGAAACTACTTAATAACCTTTTCAAATGCATATCAAGCCTTTCAAACTGGTTGGGAAGCATACAAAACACCTTCCGACAATGTCGAAATATTTATGAAGAAGACAACATTCATGAATCAGCAAAGAGTAAAGAGACAGTCTTCCGACAAGGTCGAAAGGTTCACAATAGCATATATGAGGAAAACCCTTTGACAACGACGAAAGGATCATGAAGGTATAGAGAAGAACAAGCCCTTCGACAATGATCAAAGGTCCATAAATCTTTCGATAAGGTCGAAAGGTTAACGACTTTATATAAAGATAACCTTCCAACTCGGTCGGAAGCATTAGGCCAGAAGGGAGGGCCGCCTGCATCTATATATAGGACCTAAGGGGTCCAGTTTCAGGGGCCGATCTCTCCCATTCTACTCTTGTAATTTCATAATAGATATGTTGTTACCCTAATTGGGAATCAATCTGGGGATCTAAAAAAGAGTCAATCTTGAATAAAAGGGGAAGTTTTTATGTTCCATTAAATTATTTATTGTTTTGTTTAAAACTTTGTTAGATTAACTCACATTTTCAGGATTAACTCCATCGAAAGGTTTTTTTCGACAAGGTCGAAACTCATCTGTTCAAGTAATAATTTTGACCTTTGAACGTCAGTAATACTTCAACCCTAACCCTTCGATAAGGTTGATAGCTGGTTGGATTAATATTAGCAGTAACCTTCCGAAATCATTGGCTCTATGGTTTAAATCTTTTGACTATGCTTTAACAACACCCAACCCTTCCATAGTTACTAACTGAGAGATCTAACCTTTTGACAAGGTCTAAATCTAAAAACATAAGGCTCAATCCAAAGGTGAGCACTCACATACCTTTTGACAAAGTTGAAACCAACTTCATAGAAGCTATCAAATCTTCAACAAGGTCAAAAGCCTCTATGTATCACCAAGGAATTTAATATCCTACCTATTTCTAAAGAGGATAGTCATTCATACCTTTCGATAACATTGAATTCAGCTTTACAAGGGTAAATCTAGGTGGCATAAGAAATCACAATGGAGAATCCCACAAGAAATCGTCTGCAAATTCTATCTAAGATAAAAATTTACCTACTTAGGGACTAAACCTTTTGACTACATCAAAAGGTCCATATGAAAAATAAACAATAAGAAAAGTTACATGTAAAGGCAATTCTTAGGGATATCTTGCCCATTATCCAAACTACCCTTCCTATTCCCGCTAAAGTAACTTTTGGGGTGTGGAACATAAATTTGTTTAACATTTTTGGCACTAGAAGGAGGGCTTGAACCTCCGCGCTTATTTAATTCCACACCTACTCTTCTACTTAGGCAAATTTCTTAAAGCTTATCGACTCCTCTTTTTGAACAAGAAAGGACCTATTTTGGATAAAAGACTAACAATTCTTCTAACCGCATTTAAAGGATAAGAAATAGATTCAATGTTCGAAACAAGAGAAAGTTTTTGCAAAGGAAAATCGATCCAAGGATCCACAGAACCTTTGGGAATAAGGTCTAATTATCAAGTGGATTGAACCCGTGCTTACTTGAAGAGAAAACCCTTCGGCATCAAGATTTATAGGTCATTGAAAGGAAAAGATGGATTATACCCTATGACGCTTTAAAATGGAGTATCAACCCATTCCATTTGGGATCAATCCCAATTTTTGCTCTTGAAATGGAGAACTCAAAGATAAAAGACCTATTCCTACTAATGAGAAGGACCATTCAGTCATATTCCCATGGGACAATCTTTGAGAAGGAAATGACAAAAGATTATGACAGTTTTGCACACAAATAGAGTAGGATTATAAATGAGGCTCAACATTCAAGGGAAAATCATGAATGCATAGAAAAATCCACGACCGAAAAAACTGAGGATAACAAAGGAATTACCAAGTGGAGGTATAAAGATTACCAGAAATTTCCGACTAAAACCCTAAGATTGAAAGAGAGGCCCTTGAAAGAGGATCAACAAACAATGAAAAGGAAACCTACTCCTTAGGAAGGAGTACTTGAACCAAGTCATAAAATAATTAGATGCCAGGCTCAAAATTCAAGAATTCTTAAAGAATGTAATCTTACTACCTCGATCGAAGATATATATAGCCGAACCAAAGAAGAACTGAATTATTGGCCTTCTCAGAAAAAGAAGCCGGGATTTGAAAGGAAACTTAAGGGATTATATTGCAACTTTCACCTAATAAATGGACATGATACAAATAAAAGATGGTCCTACATTCTCTAATACAAGGAAAACTTAAACAGTTTGTAAAGGATTGAATTAGTTATGGAATAAAAAATTCGATTCTCAAAATAAGAGAAGTCTACATGGTTGGGAGTAAAATTCTCCTTAAAAACTTGGACTACCTAAAATGGTAGGCTACTAATAATGGTAGAAATCCCTTGGTCACGACAAGATGGCCAGGTTAAGGCACCTCCTAGAGGGAGGGCGTAAGCCTTTAGCTGCGCCAAAGTCAGAAATGGCTAATTTAAAGTAGCATATGCCCTTATCCACGTCATGCTATGGCCAAGATATGGTGCCTCCTGGAAGGAGGATGGGTTATCCCTTGGTCCCGCCATGCTATGGCCTGGCCAAGATACCAAACAAGCCCTTAGCCGCGTCACGCTATGGCCAGGTTAAGGCGCCTCCTGGAGGAAGATCGGGTAAGTCCTCGGGCCCTGCTTGAGAATAAACTAGCCGAGCGCACCGAAAACCTGGATGAAATGTTCGACGGACTATGAAAAGTCCCTACCTGAAATCGGCACCGTCTAAAATGACAATTGCTTAAATAAGCACAAAAATTGGACAAAAGAGTCTCTGCCTAAAATAGGCCAAAATAAATAAATAAACTCTGGCCCAAGAAAGAAAAAGCATGCAAAATATAATCAAAGCCTAGAACCCCTAAACATCTGCCAAATTGGTTTTCTGGTCTTCTATTATTTATTATCGAAAATGGTATTTTGGTTTTCTATTACTTATTGCTAGATTGATTCTCTGGTCTTCTATTGCTTATTTCCAGAATGGTTCTCTGGCTTTCTTATACTTATTGCCGAAAACGGTCTTTTAGTCTTCCATTATTAATACCAGATTAGCAGATATGGATTTCTAACCTTACATTATCCATTACCGGAGATGGTACTCTAAGCCACTATTACTTATTATCAGGAAGGGTATTCTGATATTCTGACATTCTTTAACTAGAACTGGCATTCCAATAATCCCTTACTTGTAATCAGAGGATTCTGAAAGGTTACTTTCGACTTATCTTACATTAACTAATACCTGAATCTAAGCTTCTCCTTGATTTTAGAAATAGAATTTGAATTTCCTAAGAAAACTAACGCTTAGGAATTTCTATCCTCCGCTCTTTCCACCATTTTTCCTTTAGCTTGAGTGTTAGGAATTATTATGAGTAGAATGAATGAAAGGGAGAGGAGTTAGGGTATTTGGTAGAAGAGTTTGGGTTCAATTATTAGGTTAGTGGGCTAGAACAAAACCCAAAGCCCAAATGAAAATACCAAAATCCTAATCAACTCCAAACATATCGATATTTATACTCAAACAAGTTGTAAACATCGTTTTAAAATCAATGGAAGTGGTCTTGAGTCCAAATTCGACTATTTACAGAAAATTACATTTTGGACTTTAAATTCAACTAACGATGCTATATTTAAATAAAACATTTAAATATATAATCGTAAAATATGCGGGTGGTTACAGACTCCCCTCCTTAAAAAAATTACGTCCTCATAATACTTAAGAAGAAGATAAAGAGTAACAACCCCACTAAGGCATAAAAACACAATAGAAAATTTTAAAGTGAGAAGTTCACCTAAAAGAGCACGAGAGAGTAAGTCCGGATGTGTTCGCTCGATGAATTCTCTGGATTCCCAAGAACGGTCCTTAGGTTTTGCGGACCATTGAATTTTCACAAGAAGAACATCTTTATTTCGAAGGCGTTTAACCTCCGTGGCAATGATACGAATAGGATGTTGCTCATATGTCAAATTAGATGAAACTTCAATTTCTTCAATAGCACCGGGATAGAGAATAGAATCGGGTCTTTAAAGCATTTCCGTAGTTGAGAAAAGTGGAATACGTCATGAATAGCAGAAAATTAGGCCGGTAATAAATGGCGATAAGCCATGGAATCAATGCGTTTGGTGGTAGGAAATGAGCCAATATATCGAGGTTCCAATTTTCCCGAATGACTGAAACGCACAACACCCTTCATAGGTGAAACATGAATAAACACTAAATCTCCCATGGAAAATTCTAATATCCTTCTTCGGTTATTGGCATAAGATTTTTGTCTACTTTGAGGTTCTCTCGTCCTATGACGATGAGGTCAATCTTTTCTGCGGAATCACAAGTAAAATCTATGCCTAAAACCAGATTCTTTCCAGCTTCAAGCCAACACGAAGGAGATCAGCATGGCGTTCGGTAGAGTGCCTCAAAAGGTGCCATACCAATACTAGATTGAAAGCTATTATTATAAGAAAACTCAACAAGAGAAATATGATCTTCCCAACTTTCACCAAAATCAAAAACACATGCACAAAGAAGATCTTCAAGAGTTTGATTCACACGCTATGTTTCCCCATCGAATTAAGGACGATAGCGGTGCTAAAAGAGAAGGATGAGCATCAAGGCTACATAAAACAAGAGATTACCACGAATCGGATTGACGATCTAGAATCTCACAAGTGAACAAAGTCTCGATATCATTCCATTTGGATATCATCATGGAAATAACCGCTTGTTGCTTATGACTAAAGGCATCAGCAAAACGATTTCCCTTTCCGGGAGTATAGAGGATATCAAGATCATAAGATGCGAGGAATTCGAGCCAACACTATTGACACAGTTAATTTCCTTTTAGAAAATAAATACTTAAAAGATTTATGATCGGTGTAGAGAACAAATTTCTCTGCCAAAAGATAACGACGCCGAATTCTAAGAGAGAAAACAATGGCTGCAAGCACTAGATCATGAGTGGCATATCTAGTCTCAACAGGCTTTAATTGCCTAAAAGCATAAGAGATAACACGTTCCCTTTGCATGAGAACGGCACCCAAACCAACACGACTAGCATCGGTACAAATAGTGAAGTCTTGGTTCCCTTCGGTAATCATAAGAATAGGAGCATCTGAAAGGAGTTCTTTTAATTTTATGGAAAAGCAGCTTCTATGCTAAATCGTTTATTTCACGATCCTCTTTCTCGAAAAGCTAATCAAAATTATAATTAACTTTATGTAATCGTCTTTTTAGAAAAATTTACTTATTACAAGTCAATTTACTTTGTCTGATGTCTCATCATAGCGTTTAGAAGATTCCTATCGATAATGTTGATTAGGCGCATCGACTAGAATTCTTAAAGCACTCAATGGGCAATACAACACAATCATCTTCTATATGATAAATATGTCTCTTAAAAACTTTACGAATATCCTTTGCTCGTTTTAAGGATAGAATTCAATTATACTAATGAATATATCTTACTAGAAAAATTTGAAATTTTAAATTGACGTTTTCACCAATAATCAATGAATACAAGGGCGGACTCATCGAGATATTTGTAGAATACTTGATTCATAATATGGATGAAATAAGCTGGAGGGTTCGTCAAACCAAATGATATAACGAGCCACTCATAAGAATCGTATAAGTGCGGAATACGGTAAGTGGAACGCTATCCTCCACAACTCATAGCTGATGAAAACCGGTGGCAAGGTCCAGTTGAAAAGACATTAGCACCACTCAAATGATCGCTTAGGTGGTAATCTGTAACGACCCGAAATTTTGGGTCGCTAGATTTGAACATTTAATTCATTTCAAATATTGAATATTTTTTGTAATTTGAATTTTGAAATAAAAGACTTTGGTTAAATTAATAAAATTGGTTAAAACTTTATATACGGTAATTTAATTGAAGTTTGAATAATAATAACTTAATATTAGAATTGGGACAATTGGTAATTTTGAGTATAAATAGATATAAAATTAGATTCTAAAATTTATTTTAAGTCTATTTGGGTTTGAATTTTAATATTGGGCCATTGGATGGAACTAAAAGTCGATAGATTAAATTTGAAATTTTATATTAATTTAATAATGGAATTTAATAATATAATAATGCAAATAATCAAATTTTGATTTAAACTAAATCGGAATGATTTCTAATGGGAATATAAATTTTATACTATTTATAACAGAGTTAATAAAGTTTTAAAAGTGAAATTTTAAATGGTTTCGACGATTTTGAAAATCGCTCGAATTTATCAACGAGTGAAAATAGCCTTCCGGGGCACAGTCTCGGAATTCGACGAAACAAGTTCCGTTGGATCCGTAATAGCTAGTTATTATCGGATTTATATTTTTGTAGCAATCGGAGTTGTCGTTTGACCCCGGCAGCTTAAAACACGTAGAAAATATTTTAATCGATTTAATTTAAAATTGATCGTTTATTTCTGTAACTCGCGCACACGACCCAATTAGGTTCCGAAACACGTTCCATTGTGTTCGGAACGTAGGTAAAACCTTAGAAACGCAAGGTGGCACATGTGATTTGGAGATCGTTAGAATAAGTTGCTTTATAATGGTTTTAATATTAAAATAATATAACTAAAGGTATATATATATATATATATATATATATTAAATTAGTGCCAAAACCCTAACTCTTTCCAGCAGCCATCATTATCCTTTTTAATGGCCGAAACTCATAGGCCTTCACCTTCAATTTATGATCAATCCATCAAGCAATCGCAAAAACTTCCAACTGGAATGTCGTAGAGGGCGAAGAGAGCTTCAGATCCAACGGGTGAAATGAGTTATCGCCGTCGATTGGAGGAGCTAGAAGGCCACGTTCGTCTCGCGTTCGTGCATGCATTTCGAGGTCAGGGGCTGACCGAGCTCGTCGAGATTTCTGGCGATAGCGCGTGGAGGCTAGGCGATGCAGTGGTGGTCGCCGATCAAGCTAAAGCTCGTCGTGGTGGCTGCGATTTTTAACCTAGGCGTGATGTTTGGGTTCGTTTTTACTGTGTATCGTGTGAAGGAGAGAAGAGTGTTCGGGCGGCCTGGCTTTGGTAAATGTAAATTAGAAAAAAAAAGAGTGATTTGTTTTCAAATTTTATTCAAACTTTAAAAATTTATATCTCGTGCATTTGTTATCAGATTTCGTCGAAACGAGAAGCGCTGGAATCGTAGCGACACGTACTACGCAGTGGAGCAGCTCTAGAATCATTCCGAGCAAGTAAAAATTTAGGTTAAATCGAACGCCGTTCGATTTAGTTTAAATTTGAACGCTCGGCGAAAATCCAAGGTGAGTTTAACTCACTCACATTTGGAATATTATTTAATTTAAATAGTCAATATTTAAATGATTGCTTGAATATGATAAATATTATCAAATTGAATCGATATACATGGTTGTGCTAATATATGTGGATGTAGGGAAAACAGGTTGGGGGGATCCAACTGGATCCCTCACAAATAGAAATTAATTTATATTCTGTGATATATCTTATTTACTATTCTGTGATGATTTGTTTCAATCTTATTATGCTGTGTTTTATTTATATACTGCGATGAATTAAATTGAAAATTTAAATTGTGTTGTGCTGTGATTGAGTGAATACAACCTGAAAACTTTAAATATAAATAGATGAATTGGTTTTAAAGGATATAAAAGAAAATCCTAAGTAAAGAATTTAAAAGGAATTAAATTCAAGAAATTTGTTGATAATTTGAAATGTTTGAAGATGTGTCATACAAAGGAAATGTGAATTGTTTAAAATAATAGCGAGATTATTTTTTAAAGGATGGAAAGTATGCTTTCTCCTGGAAATTCTAGTATGTTTTAAAGAAAAGTTTTTAAATATAAATCTGCAGTTAAATATGATTTGGGATATTTTAGAAAGAAATATTATTTTAAATTGTTTTTATGCGAAAGCAAATATTCGATTATGTAATTATGGCATTTAATTATTTTTAATAAGTAAAGTAGTATTAAGTTTTCAAAAAGGAAATTATAATATAAATATTTGACTTAATAACTTTATTTTAAAAGTTAAATTTGACTTAAAGTACTTAGGAAACCTCTATATATTTCCTTAAGTATTATTTTCAATCGAGTAATTTCTAGAAGCTTTATTTTAAATATTTTAACATGTATTTATAAGTGATTTCCAGGAAATAGCAATGTCTTTAAAAATAAAAGGAGTTTAATTTAAAGTATGGAAAGGAATTTTACGGAATGAACGTAAAATTGAATTGGGTAAATCGGGTTGGATTGATAAAAAGAATTCCTTGGGTTATCCTAAATGGAAGTGTATTTCCCTGAAAGCCAAGTACATTTAAGTAGATTTCTAAGTATAAGATAAAAGTTTTAAATTTGATTTCAAAAGAATGTTTTAAGAAAATTCTTATGTAGGTTGCAAAGTTTTCAAAAGTAAATATGTACTAAAGTAGTTATAGTAATAATTAATTAAGGAAAAATTGGCATTAAGTTTTAAAGTGATATTATTAATATTTATGTTTGTAAAATGGTTATATTTTAAAGATAATTAGTTAAAGTTTTATTTGAAACTTGTATAGCATTTCATAGCTTTATTTTAAAATCTAGCATGACTTAACTTTATTTTAAAGATAATAGTTTATATTTTATTAAGCGGTTTTATTCAAGTTATTTCTAAAGGATATATATTTTTTAAATCAATATGTAGGAAGTTTTAATATGAATGTTTTGATGTATTTTCAAGAATAAAGTATTTAAATTATTTTAAACCTTAAATATTGGTACTTGGATGTTTTCAGAGGAAGTAAGGATTTGGGAAACCTATTCCATGAGGAAATTGGGTTTGAAAAGTGTTTCAAAGGGATTTTAAAATGAATTTATATCTCGCAAGATATTCTTGAGGAAATAAATAATTAGGCAAATATTTGTTGTGTGATTGATGTTTGTGAATGTTAATTGATAGTTAAATCACCGACTATCCATATTGGACAAATGCGTTGATCGTTTCGAAGAGACCGGGATCGAGATTTATTTCTCCAAAATCACTTCGATCCGGTTTGTACGTTTTGTGGGAAAACGTGTTCGGAGTCGAAGATGGAGCAGTGAAGTGAAAGGGCTAGTCGCAACTAATCCTGAGGATATTTCCGAAATGGATGTAGTTGGAGCAGTGCCTTCGGTTCCGTTTGAACCCGAAACGGACTTGTATGGATGAATGCTTTCGGAACATCGTAAGGCGGGCGATGGGCATTCTAAGTGAACGTTCTAAAAGGTAACACTTAGCCTCGAGCCTCATCAACTGGGAATGACTGAAAATCAGCGGATATGCAGCAAGGCTTGGTGGGCAGCACCCATTTTCGGGTAAGGTCATTCCTGTCTAGATGTCCCTTTTATTTCGGCTTAATGGTGCGGTTGCTGATCCCAACCGCAGGGTGATCTTACTCGGGATTATCCAGTAAGGGGTAGTCCGAGCCTTGTGTTGCAGGAGATCGGGCGTGGTCCTCGGTACGCTGATCTAGAACAGGTACTATGATAGGTGGTACCCTAGTGCCTAGTCATTGTTGGAAATCCATTCTCCCTACACGCCTTTTACGAGTTTTGTTTGTATTACCCACTCTGTGGCTAGTACCTGGAATTTAATCATGTAATAATTTTGGCTATTTTATAAGTATTTGTATATAGACCCTATTATAATATAAGAGGACTATATAAAGTGTTTTAGCTATCGTAAGGTAAAAACCCGACATGTTTATTTGTGGCGTGGTCTTACGAGATGCTTTTGTTTTCAAAAGGATTTTTTGAAACTTTAATAATAAATTTGGATGCATTATTATCAGCTGGTATTCCAGACTGACTCCGGTGTTATTTCATTATAATGCTCGGGTCAGACCGAGTATTATATGTTCAGGACAGGATGCTATGGAGCATGAGAGGAGCTGAAGTCCGAGACGTATTATTCGTACTTGTATATATATATATATATATATATATATATATATATATATATATATCCGCTGCTGTGATTGTATGGAATTGTCTGACTGGTAAATTTTGCTTGTATGAGATACTCTGATGATACATTGTATAAAACAGATATAGTTTTCATTTTGTGTAAAGCTCTATTATTGACTATTATATTTATTCCGTTGCGATGGTTAGATTCTGATATTGTTTAGTTCCTTCTTCTTCTATCGCTTCTTCTTTAACCCTAATGGTTCGTATTTCTGTTCCACTTGAGTTAATTGATGTAGAATAGTGTTGATTCAAGGGGTACGGATTTGCGGGTTGTTACATAATCCTAAGACAGGCTCAAAGATATTGGAAAACTCATGAACTACTTGGATGAGGGAAATAACATCTTCCTCATCATGTGAATATAAAGAATAAAATGGTACCACCAAATTAGAATCTGAGTCTTTAAGAACAATAGAAATCTACTAAACAGATTAGGGATTTCGAAGATGGATAGTTCTCTTGGGAAAATCAGATATGGGCTTCATAATAATTAATCCAATCCTTTCCCAAAAATCAATTCCGATACCTAAGTAGCACATAACATGCAAATCGGATCGGAGAGCATAATTACATAAAATAATCTCAACATTTTTACAATGTAAACTGAGTGTTGCGGATTCACCAACCGGATTCGCAATTCTCGAAGAAGTCATCAAGCCTAAATATTTAAAGAAGAAGTATCAACAAGTTCTTTTAATATAAAAGAATGAGATGCAACTATATCAAAAGAATTCGAATAGGATAATCACGATAAAAATTATTGCCATCAAGGACAGAATGAGAAATACCTTGACCAAGAGAAGTGTTACTAGGGGCTTGCACGACATTCAGCTTTTCCTCTAATTTACTTTGAAGTATGGGACATGAAGATATATGATGACCCGAACTTTTGCAATAGCGACAAGAAATAGGCCTTGGACACGTATTTACATAGTGGTCCTTAGAACTACAATTGTAGCATTCTCCACGATTAGGGATTGGAGTCTTTGCTATCGAAGTTGCTTGCTTCACTTTCTTGTTGGGATTTGGGCTTTTGAACTTAATATGCCTCTTATTGTTGTTATTGAGGCTATTCTTGGCACCTCCAACATCAATATCACTTCCTTTTTCGACCTCTTCAAGTCGAAGAGTGATATCTACAAACTGGTCGAATGGCACTTCTAATTTCAGAGGTAAGACCTTTTTGGGGTTATTATTCAAAGCACAAATAGACCTTTGATTCTTTACAAGATCCACAAGTTGTTGGGCAGACATGAATACGCCATCCAAAGGAGGACCACTGGATTGACCAGCACTAAGACTGCCAGGTCTAACCATCTCTTCTTCTTTAAGAAAAAACGAAAGAATAAAGAGGAAAAAGGTTATTCTATAAATGAGTTCAAATAATCTTGGTTGATAACAAAGCATCATAAAAAGAAATAGGATAGAACGGCTCCTAAGGCTCGAATTAAATCCCAAGGCACGATTCCTAAGAGAAACTTAGGACAATGATCTTTGCTAGATTATTCTACATTGTTCCAAAGATTGGCTCTGATACCAAGCTATGACGCCCCACCTCTATACTCGCACTAACCAATGACACTACCGGGTAATGCCATCAATTAGAACGAAAAATAAGGCTGTTGAGGAGCGACCATCTATGTAATTGATTTATGCGAGTACCGATGTGCTAGATAGAAGGTCGTGCATTTCATTTCAAGAGGAAATCTTACATATCAAATATAAACTCGAAGTTACTACACAGTGGCTATATGACCTTCGAAAACAAATATAAAATAAATGTAGCACAAAATCAGTCATAGATATTCATATCACTAAGGCAGAAATAGATATGAATATAATACATAGAACTGAACATAAAAGTAGTGGTCATACATGATCCACTATATCACAAAAGAATAGGTCCAAGAGCTAGACAGAAGAATAAGTATACATCAAGGAGTCTCTATTTCGAATTTATAAAAACAAAAACTATTAAGCTAAAGTAGTTAGCCAAAAGTCAGAAACTAGTCCCTGCTAAGAAGTCAAGTGAAAGCACCTGAAACACCTTGGTCTGACCCGAGTATTATTTAAGAAGAAAAATAATAAACGGATCAGTCTGGCTATAAATGTCATACAGGATGCGATAGGATAAGAGATATATAAAAATATATGATAACAATAATGTCATACCGTGACAAGTATATATCTGATAACAATGAAAATCATACAATATTTAAAATCTCCTCAAAATACCAAAAATAATATCATATTCTTTAGCTTATTCACCAAACCTCAAATATTGACAAAACATATCAATGCAAATCTCAAAAATTGGTGAAACACAAATTCCAAAAACCAATAATTAGAAATCCCGAAAACATAAAGGGGAAGGCCTATCACAAACAGGAGCATGAAAACTTACCAACACGTGTATCACAAATGAGATGCTAACCCATGGGTCGCTAACCCATAGAGCCGACGCAACGACGTAGTATAGTGATACGCCCGAGGAACCTGAAATACAAACATGCCGGAACAGCAACGTAGTACAACGATAATCCCGATGAACCTAAAACTCAAATAAGTCGGAACAACGACATAGTACAGTGATACACCCGATGAACCTGAAACTCAGATAAGCCTAGACAATGACGTAGTACAACGATATGCCCGATGAACCTGAAACTCAAATAAGCCGAAAAAACGATGTAGTACAGCGATAGGCCCAATGAACCTGAAACTCAAATAAGCCGGAACAATGACGTAGTATAGCGATACGCCCGATGAACCAGAAACTCAATAAGCCGGAACAACGACGTCGTACAGCGATACGCTCGATGAACCTGAAACCCAAATAGGCCGGAACAATGACGTAGTACAGCGATATGCCCGATGAACCAAATTCCATAAAATGGTTAAAATACCATAGGTCATTAGCCCATGAAAATGAGACGAAGCGCTACAGAACAGGGTATTGTCCCCCACGTGAACAAAGAGACATCCCACATCGCTAGTCTAAATCCCGAATGATCTTTATTGATCAATAAGAAGTGTAAATTGCACTCAGCTAGTAAATCGATGAGTTTAGCTTCATGTCCCGTAACCACTGGCTAAACTTAAATATTTACGAATAAATTATAGATTTCCACTCGAAAATTGTCACAAGATTTTAATCAAACAAGTCCAAGAATTAACCAATGAAGTAAACGCAAGTGTTTCATACCACTTGTTTTGCTAAGTCGTTTAATTAGATTTCTCATACGAATGAGGTAATGGTTTGTATATACTAATAGATTAGAAAATGGTTTTAAAAACGAACTTTGTATTAAAAGTAACGTTGAAATCGTTTTTGTGAAAGAGTTTGAGTATTTACTACTAGTATAGAAACCTTTGAATTTAAATGTAACAAATCACAGAAATGATTGTAAAAACAATCTATCACCAAAAATTCACATTCGACGACGTGAAGTCATCAAAGTCGATAATAATTGACAACAACTAACCGGATCAACAAAAGTCGATAAAAATTGGAAACCCGCTCAAAAACAGCCAACATGGAAAAATTGCACAACACTAGACGTCTGGTTGGATTGGCCAAACGTCTGACCTAGGGTTCGAGAATTTCATATTTTTTTTCTCCTTTTTCCTTTTTGTTTCCTGAAGCCATCCAGACGTCTGGTACATCCTAACCAGACCTCTGGTCATGGGCTCTGCCATTTTTTTCTTCTGCCATTTTTTTTATCTGGTGCCTTAACCAGACGTCTGGATCTTCCAACCAAACGTCTGGTTGCCTAATCTAGGAAACAATTTGTCTAGGCCAATGATGGCCAAATCGGTTCGAAAGCGATCGGACGTGCAACGGAGGCTAGGGAATTATGCCAACGACAACCCATCCTTATTGACTCTTCGATACACCCCAAATAACATGTCCAAACGTTCAAGATAGGATCTTTAATGATTTTGACTTCAGAACACCAAAATTGAAAAATTCACCAAACCAATTCAAATCAAAAGCAAATAAACATGAAATTGATGTTAAAAATTCATACCTAACAATAATGAACGTTATAGACATAGATATGAGTTCAAGAACTCATCTTTAAACTCAAATATAGAAATGAGAAGCTCTAAAACAAGCAAAGATTGATCTCTCTTCAACAACACCTCTAGAATTTTCAATCTATTATCAAATGAAATGAATTTTCTAAGTTAGGTTATAGAAATATCTGAAAATTGAAGAGAGATTGAGATGGAGAAGATGAAGATGATGCTTACTTAACTTTCTCCTTGATTTTGAAATTTGAATTTGGATTTCCTAAGAGAACTAGGGCTTAGGAATTTCTAATTTCCTATTTTTCCTCCATTTTTCCTATGGCTTGAGTTTTAGGAATTATTATGAGTAGAATAAATGAAGGGGAGAGGAGTTAGGGTATTTGGTAGAAGAGTTTGGGTTCTATTATTGGGTTAGTGGGCTAGAACCAAACTTAAAGCCCAAATGAAAATACCAAAATCCTAATAAATTCCAAATATATCGATGTTTATACTCAGACGAGTTGTAAACGTTGTTTTAAAATCAATGGAAGTGGTCTTGAGTTCGGATTCGACCGTTAACAAAAAGCCACATTTTGAAATTTAATCCAACTAACGATGCTAAATTTAAATAAAATATTTAAACATATAATTGTAAAATTGCGAGTTGTTACATCTAAAGTCATCTTTAAAATATGCCTTCTAAAATCATAGTATTTTTGCCAATGGGGTTGGCGCAGTTGATTGGTAGTTCAGACTACGAGATTAAATGTCACGAGTTCGATCATCGAGATCGACACTTATTGGCATTAATGCGACAAGCTAAAAATTTAACTAGGGTATTTCTTTATATTTTGATTTTCCCCTCGATGTTTGTAATACATTGTTTAAGAATTTCAATAATTGTTGTGAATGTGATATAATCACGAACACCAAATATAGCATTGCCTTTAGTAATCATTTTATATAAATATTTTCTTATTACAAGTCAATTTACTGTGTCTGACTCTCTCATCATACCGTTCAGGAGACTACTATCGATAATGTTGATCAAGCACATCGACTAGAATTCTTAAAGCACTCAATGAGAAATACAACACAAAATTATCTTTTACATGATAAACATGCCTTTTAAAAACTTTACAAATATTTTTTGCTCATTTTAAGAACAAAATTCAATTATACTTATGAATATATCTGACTAGAAAGATTTGCAATTTTAAATTGTTGTTTTCACCCATAATCAATGAATACAAAGGTGGACTCGTCAAGATATTTGTAGAATACTCGATTCATAAGATGGATGAAATAAGCTGGAGGGTTCGTCAAACCAAATGGTATAACAAGCCACTCATGAGAATCATACGAGTGCGGAATGCGGTAAGTGGAACGCTATCCTCCACAACTCATAGCTGATGAAAACCGATGGCAAGGTTAAGCTGAAAAGACCTTAACACCACTCAATTGATCGCTTAGGTGGTAATCCTAAGACAGACTCGAAGATATCGGTAATTTCATGAACTACTTGAATGAGGGAAATAACATCTTCCTCGTCATATGGATTTAAAGAATAAAAGGGGGCATCAAAGTGGAATTTGAATCTTTAAGAACAATAGAAATCTACTTAACAGATTAAGAATGTCGAAGATGGATAGTTCTCTCGGAAAATCGAATATGGCTTCATAATGATTAATCCAATCCTTTCCCAAAAATCAATTCCAAAACCTGAGTAGCACATAACATGCAAATCTGATCGGAAAGCATAATTACAAAAAATAATCTTGACATTTTTACAAAGTAAACTGAGTGTTGTGGATTCACTAGCCGGATTTGCAATTCTCAATGAAGTCATCAAGTCCAAATATTTAAAGAAAAAGTATCAACAAGTTCTTTTGATATAAAAGAATGAGATGCACCCGTATCAAAAGAATTCAAATAGGATAATCATGAAACAAATTAATGTCATCAAGGATAGAATAAGAAACATCTTGACCAAGAGAAGTGTTACTAAGGACTTGCACAACATTTAGCTTTCCTTCTTTCTTACTTTGAAGTATGGGACATGAAGATATATGATGACCCGAACTTTCGCAATAGCGACAAGAAATAGGTCTTGGACACCTATTTACATAGTGATCCTTAGAACTACAATTGTAGCATTCTCCACGATTAGGGATTGGAGTTTCCCTACCGAAGTTGCTTGCTTCACTTACTTGTTGGGATTTGGGCTTTTGAACTTAATATGCCTCTTATTGTTGTTATTGAGGCTCTTCTTGGCACCTCCAACATCACAATCACTTCTTTTATCGGCCTCTTCAAGTGAAGAGTGATATCTACAAACTGGTCGAAAGGCACTTCTAATTTAAAGGTAAGACCTTTTTTAGGGTTTTTATTCAAAGCACAGATATACCTTTGATTCTTTACAAGATCCAAAAGTTGTTGGGCATACATGAATACACCATCCAGAGGAGGACCACTGGATTGACCAGCACTAGGACTGCCTGGTCTAACCATCTCTTCTTCTTTAAGAAAGAAAGAACGAAGAGGAAAAGGTTATTCTCAAAATGAATTCAAATAAGCTTGATTGATAAAACAAGGCATCATAAAAAGAAATAGGATAGAATCAGTCTTAAGGCTCGAATTAAATCCTAAGGCATGATTCCTAAGAGAAACTTAGGGCAATGATCCTTGCTAGATTATTCTACATTGTTCCGAAGTTTGGCTCTCATACAAAGCTGTGACGCCCCACCTCTATACTCACACTAACCAAGGACACTACCGGGTAATGGCGTCAATTAGTACGAAGAATAAGGCTTTTGAGGAGCGATCATCTATGTAATTGATTTGTGCGAGTACCTATATGCCAGATAAAAGGTCATGCATTTCATTTCAAAAGGAAATCTGACATATCAAATAAAAACTCAAAGCTACTACACACTAGCTATGTGGCCTTCGGAAACAAATATAAAATAAGCATAACACAAAATCAGTCACAGATATTCATATCACTAAGGCGGAAACAGATATGAATATAACACATAGAAGTGAACATCAAAGTAGTGTACATACAAGATCAACTACATCACAAAAGAATTGGTCCAAGAGCTAGACAAAAGAACAAGTATACATCAAGGAGTCTCTATCTCGAATGTATAAAAACAAAAACTACTAAGATAAAGTAGTTAGCCAAAAGTCAGAAGCTATTCCTTGCTAAGAAATCAAGTAGAAACACTTGAAACACCTCGGTCTGACCCGAGTATTATTTAAGAATAAAAATAATAAACGGATCAGTCTAGCTATAAATATCATACAAGATGAGATAGGATTAGAGATATAACTAAAATATATGATAACAATAATGTCATACTATGACAATTATATGTCTGATAATAATGAAAATCATATAATATCTCAAATCACCTCAGAACACCAAAAAAAAATCATATTCTTTAGCTTATTCACCAAATCTCAAATATTGACAAAACATATCAATGCAAAACTTAAAAATTGGTGAAACATAAATTCCATAAATCAATAATTAGAAATCCCGAAAACACAAAGGGGGAGGCCTATCACAAACGGAAGCATGAAAACTCACCAACACGTGTATCACAAATGAGATGCAAACCCATGGGTCGCTAACCCATAGAGTTGGTGCAACGATGTAGTACAGCGATACGACCGAGGAACCTGAAACTCAAACATGCCGGAACAGCGACATAGTACAGCGATACGCCTGATGAACCTAAAACTCAAATAAGCCGGGACAACGACGTAGTACAACAATACGCCTGATGAACCTGAAACTCAAATAAGCTGGAACAACGATGTAATACAGCGATACGCTGGATGAACCTAAAACTCAAACAAGCCGAAACAACGACGTAGTATAATGATACGTCCGATGAACCTGAAACTCAAATAAGCTGGAACAACGACGTAGTACAGTGATGCGCCCGATGAATCTGAAACTCAAATAAGCCGGAACAACGACGTAGTACAGCGATACGCTCAATGAATTAAATTCCATAAAACAGTTAAAATACCATGGGTCATTATCCCATAAAAATGAGATGAAGCTCTACAGAATGGGGTATAGTCCCCCTCATGGACAAAGAGACATCGCACATCACTAGTCTAAATCCCAAATGATCTCCATTGATCAATAAGAAGTGTAAATTACACTAAGCTAGTAAATAGATGAGTTTAGCTTCATGTCCCATAACCACTGGCTTAACTTGAATATTTACGAACAAATTGTGGGTTCCCACTCGAAAAATGTCACAAGATTTCAATCGAACAAATCCAAGAATTAACCGAGGAAGTAAATGCAAGCGTTTCATACCACTTGTTTTGCTAAGTCGTTAAATTAGATTTCTCATACAAATGAAGTAAAGGTTTGTATATACTAATATATTAGAAAACGGTTTTAAAAATGAACTTTGTATTAAAAGTAACGTTGAAATCATTTTCTATGAAAGAGTTGAGTATTTACTGATAGTATAGAAACCTTTGTATTTAAAAGTGAGAAATCAAAGAAATGATTGTAAAGACAATCTATCACTAAAAATCCACATTCGACGACGTGAATTAAAACCATGAAAATCGATGTCAAATCAATCAAATGGATATACCCAAAAATCCAGAAAAGAGGTCATCAATGTCGATAATAATTGACAACAACTAACCGAAGCAACAAAAATCAATAAAAATTAAAAATCCACTCAAAAATAGTTGAATAAGCAAAATTGCATAGGACCAGACATCTGGTAGGATTGACCAGACGTCTAACCTTAGGTTTGGAATTTATTTTTCTTTTCCCCGTTTTCTTTTTAGTTTCAAAAGCCTCCCAGACGTCTGGTTGGTTGAACCAGACATCTGGTTCTTGGCTCTGGTTTTATTTTTTTCTGCCATTACCTTTTTTTCTTCTGGTGCCCTAACCAGATATCTGAGTTCTTCAATCAGACATCTAGTTGCTTATGCTGGGTAACAGTTTGCCTAGGCCATTAATGGCCAAATCAAAACCAGAAGCAATCGGACGAGCGACGGAGGCAAAGGATTTATGCCAAGCGTAACTCAGCCATATAGGCTCTTCAATACACCCCAAATATCATATCCAAACATCCAAGATACAATCTTTATAAATTTTGACTTCAAAAACAAAAAATTAGAAAATTCACCAAATAAATTCAAAGCAAAAGCAATTGGACATAAACTAGATGTTAGGAATTCATACCTAATAACAATGAAAGCTATAGACATATATGTGAGTTCAAGAACTCATCTTTAAACCCAAATATATAGATGAGAAGCTCTAAAACAAGCTAAGATTGATTTCTGTTTAACAACACACTAGAATCTTCAATCTATTATCAAATGAAATGAATTTCCTAAGTTGGGTTATAGGAAATTCTAAAAATTGAAGAGAGATTGAGATAGAGAAGATGAAGAGGATGTTTACCTAAGCTTCTCCTTGATTTTAGAATTGGAACTTGAATTTTCTAAGAAAATCAGGGCTTAAGAATTTCTAATCTCCCCTCTTTCCCCTATTTTTTCCTTAGCTTGAGTGTTAGGAATTATTATGAGTAGAATGAATGAAAGGGAGAGGAGTTAGGTATTTGGTAGAAGAGTTTGGGTTCTATTATTGAGTTAGTGGGTTAGAACCAAACCCAAAGCCCAAATGAAAATACCAAAATCCTAATAAACTCCAAACATATCGATGTTTATGCTCAAACAAGTTGTAAATATTGTTTTAAAATCAATGAAAGTGGTCTCGAGTCCAAATTCGACTGTTTATGAAAAGTCACATTTCGAACTATAAATTCAACTAACGATGCTATATTTAATTAAAACATTTAAATACACGATGGTAAAATATGCGGTTGTTACAATATATAAGCGTAAATATGTTAGTTAAATACTATTTCAACTATCCATGCGAAATTTTGGTCGAACTCCAATCGAGGCGTGTTGCCTGGCGTTTATAATGTTTTAACCCTATCATGAACACAATGGAATATGTATCGGGAGCCAATTCCATCGTATTTAGTAGAGAGGTTCCGAATCGAACTATTTTAATTAAATGTACTTAAAATAAATATCTATCCGTTTCAGCTTCACACGGCCAAATGGTAAATCCAATCACTATGAAATTTGAAATCCAATAATAATACATATACATTATAATTATTTCTAGGAAATATTTCTTTTATGTCAAAGTTTAGGTAAAATTATTTCATTTATCCTCTACAAAACAATACCGTGTCGGTCTAACCTTGTTTAATAGTTTAGAAACCTATATCGATACAGTTGTACTTCCCATACCAACCAGAATTCATAAAAAACTTAATCGATAAGTCAATACAATATAAAACATGTTATATTCACTAACAAATACATGCTCTTATCTATTAATACATTCAAACTCATTATAGGGTGCTACTGACCCTATCTCTAATGAGTAATCCCCAACAAAGCTTAGATATATCGCCTACTTAAGCTCTGATACCACATGTGATGACCCAACTTTTCGACCCTCGAAAATCGACATCAATACGTTCACTGTATAGCATGCCAAACAATCGAGTGCCGAAAGACAGATTGTTAGGGGAAAAGAAATAAGGGAGAAAATAGAAGAAACTAAACAAATACAGAATCTCACAGCGAACTGAATAATATATAATATCAGTAGTTCTTTACATAAATGAAACTGTAATATACATATCTCAACTTAGAATATATAAATCAATAATTAGCAGTCAGGATAGTTATAATAATTTGTCCTCATAATTGCTGATATTTCCAAATAACACTGCAGCGGAATAAAAAAGTACGAGAATACATCTCAATCTCCAGCTTGTCTCCTGAGCTCCAAAGCAATCAAATCTAAATCTGTAATATGCTCGGTCTGACCCAAGCATTGTTATAAAGTATTAGAACATGGGTCAATCTGGTAAACCAGCGTGAGAAAAACACACCCTAATTTGATTAATTTAAGTTATAAAACATTTTCAAAATAAAGATATCGTAAGACCACGCCGCACATAAACACGGATGATTTTTTACCTTACGATCATCAAAGCATTTCTATAGAAAATCCAGTGATATTATAATAATTTCTAAGGGTTAAAATAATAATAATCAAGTAGCCGTGATGCTCGTGCTACGTACATCACAACAATACTATGTATAAAATCAAACTCGATAAGGCTCGTTCGCTAATTGTGTATGATTTCATGGAGGTGCCCTTAGTACTACGAGAACAGTCCTCCTGCACAAGGATCAGAGTTATCCTTTTGAAGCATCATACCCGTCCAGTTGTGGTATTATAGGAAAAACATAACTGGTCTTGCAAAGATTGAGGGCACCACTCCGGCATGCCAAAAATAACGGAAGGTATCGATATTACTCGAAAATGGAGCCGATTACACCCAATTGGTTTACCAACCCTACTGGCCATGCCCCTTATCTCTAGTTTTAGTCAATTCCGTTGATGAGGCTACGTCCGGCGTTCCAGCTTACGCGCCACTCCAAAATAGGTCACGAAATCCCATATGGATTCCCACATCACAGTGGTCTTGGAATCGCATACAGATTCCCACATCTCAAGTAGATCTTGGAATCATACACGGATTCCCATACCCAACGGTCTCGGAACCATACATGGATTTCAATAATCTCAATATAACACAAAACTCCTCCATAGACCCATATATGGTTTGGAGTAGTAACGGTTCTAAGTCATCTCTTACGAGTACACTCTCCCGCTTCCCGGGCCCTCCATAAACCAATCGTCAATTTTTCCGGAATGCTCAAGATTGGTTCTTTAGGAAATAATCTAACAATACATAAGAGTTGGGATCACCCCCTAACCGTTTAGGTAGACAGATATCTTTATCATTTATTCTAGAAAAACAACGAGTTTATACGTATAGTATAGCACCTCGAACGGTACCTGTACCATATAATTACCGTGTTTTCCATAGATATTTCCAGAGTCAAAATCTCTCGGTTTGAAGTAGGAAATCATTTCCATACCACCAAAATTAAGAAAGATTGCATATTTGGGCCAAGATTTGATGGTCGGTTATTTAACTATCAAATAATAAACATTCAACCATAGATCTCATTTTCCACTGAAATCACTAAGCCTCGTTTAATTTGACTTTGATATATCAAATATCCTTGTTAAAAAATTCATATAGGTATTTCATAGCAATAAGTATATTCACAAATCCTTTCTTTCATAATATTTGAAAACTATTTGGAAAAAATATAGATCTGGAAGTGCCATTCAGTACCGACCATGGATCGCAGCTCGATGGTTGTATCTCTATCCTAGAAAAAGAAAACTTAACTTAGGCAGTCTATGCCTCCCGATTTTCGCCATGTAATCAATCATAGATCGCGGTTCGTACAATGGTTACATCGCTACCCCAGCAAAAACATTTCAAACTGTAGGCAATCTCTGCCCTCGAATTACGCTCTAAAAATATACCATTACTTCCCAAAATCTTTTTATTTTAATAAATATCTCAAAAACTATTTATAAGGCTTCTATATAAATTTCAAGTTTAATTTAGGAAGATATTCTTTTATAAATCTCACCATTTGTAAAACTTCCCTTTTCAAATTTCAAACCATCTTCACATTTGTAAACTCCTTTAACCAATCCTTCACATAAAGGACCCCTTTTATAAACAATTTATTATATAATTATAAGAAATAAGATTTTAAACGTCACAAAAATATCTTAAACATTTTTAATAATATATAAATACTTTTAAAACATTTATTAATAATATAATCATTTAACGTTTAACATTTTAAAATTTAATAAAATAAACTAAATCAACCGTTAAATAAAATCAATCAACTTTTGAATTGTATAATTACTGAAATAATTTTCTAGCTCTAAAACTAGTAATAATAATTAATTTATTATCTTTAAACAAAATCAATTAAACAATTAATTTTAAAACATAATTAACTTTACTAAATAAATGATTTTTCAAAACATTTCTAAATAAAAATTTAAACAAAAAAATTTGTATAAAATTATTAAATGAAATGCATTACTTTAAATTATAAAATTTGAAGTTAAACAAAAACCATAACCTTCAAATTCAAAAGGAGGCTTAACAATCACAATGGTACTTAACAAGCTACCATTTAATTTCAATTTAGCTTTATAAGTTAAATTACACGCATTTACATAATAACAGGCATATGTATAAGTCAATCCAAAATTAACAATCAATTGTTAACACATCAATTATCCAATATAAATACATTTGCATTAACAGTGTCCAAATTAATCAAATAGCAGAATAGAAATGGATTCTGCTAACCAATTATCATTCAAAATCAAACTCTTTCATTTATTATCCAATGGTGTTTATTTGGAAAAATATATCACACCAACATATTTCAATTCAGTTTACATTATAATTTAACAACGTAATATTTAAACAATCCATTTATCAATTTCACACATACATGATTCAATATTGGAAATAAGCTTAAAAATAAATATAAGCAGTCTAATAGCAATTTGAGATGCTATATCGTGACCCTAGATCCGGTTCAACCAATCTAATAGCATTTCAAGATGCTATATCGTCATCTTAATCGATTTCAACAACCACCAATTTCAACAATCTGACCAAGCAAAAAGAAATTTCATTTGCTATAAAACATTACCGATTAACAAAGTTTAACTCACCTTGAGTTTAAAATTTGCCAAACGTTCCAGTTTAAAATCAAATCGAACAACGTTCGATTTGACCTAAATTTTTTGCTATTCCCAATCATCTCCAAATTAGCTATAGAATGTGAGGCTCGTCGCTACGATTCCAATGCCGCTTGTTTCACTTGATTTGGACCTTTTATGAGTTAGATATACAATTTATAAGATTAATGGTTTTTAAAACAATGTAAGATTTCAATTTCTTTTTCTTTTTAACCTGCAAAAAATCCTAGCTGTCCATATCTAAACCTGCAGATCCCAGCCCTGCAACCTTTTCCCTTCTTCATCGTCCTCTATTCAAACGATAAAACCACCAACGCCTATGAAAATCGATCGTCGCCTCGTCCATCGATGCACCAGAGGTCCATCCAACAACGCCACCTTGTACCCCTAGCCACCGTGCACCTTTGGCCAGAGACCGCACCCCCCTACGCTCCCCTGCCTCCTAAACTTTCATGCCTAAACGCCACACGAACACGAACTAAGTCCCTCCCCCTCATTGTGAATTGGATTATCATAACCGCATGGATGGAAAGCTCTCATCATGCTCTTCGATTTCTAAGTTGGGAGTTTCTTCTAAATGTTGAGGGATTTGGAGAAATCAGAAGGGAAAGACTGGCCATTTTCGGCCATTGAAGTAAAATAGAGGAGCAGTTGTGGTTTAGGGTTTCTGGCTGTGTATATATACACGTAAATATATTATTTTAATATTATTTCGACTATCCATGCGAAATTTTGGATGAACTCCAATCAAGGCGTGCTGTCTGGCGTTTATAATATTTTGCCCTCATCACGAGCACGATGGAATATGTATCGAGAGCCAATTCAATCGTATTTTGAAGATAGGTTTTCGAATTGAATTATTTTGATTAAACTTACTTAAATAAATTTCTATCCGTTTCAGCTTCACAGGGCCAAACAGTAACTCCAATCTCTATGAAATTTGAAATCCAATAATAATACACTATTATGGATCTAATGGAACTGGTTTCGTCGAATTCCGAGACTGTGCCCCAGATTACTATTTTTCACTATTAAGTTTATATATATATATATATATATATATAATAAAATTTTAATTATCGACTTTTAATTCCATTCAAAAGTCCACTATCATCACTATAATTCAAATAGAGTTTAAATCCACTTTAAAAATCATTTCCATTCACATTTAACTCCAGTTTCACATATTTACCTAATTTCAAATATTTAATTTACTATTCACCAAATCCATTTTATCGCTATATTTGAAATTTTAACCTATTTCACTATTTCAATCAAAATCTCCATATTCAAAATAAACTAATATTTCAAACTCAACATTTAAAGATAAATTAAACTTTCAAAACCAAACGACCAAAATTTCAGGTCCTTACATTCCCTCCCCCTTAAAAGAATTTCGTCCCCGAAATTGCCAAGGTAGGAAAAATGCTCCAACCCATTAGCTACTCAAAACCCATTTGGTTAAAATTCTGCTTTCACCATTTCCTAAGTCTTTTAGTCCCACCCAAATCCACTAATTCCTATTTATTCATCAAATTGCATTATTTCAAGCTATAATTTCAAATCAAATTTAGTTAACGAAAAATTCCAAAATTTTCCCGAAAATTTTCTAACACCCTAAATTTTTGAAATTTTTTGACAGTGACTTCCCTGTACGGAGTGCCTTTTACAATATCACGAATATGATAAATATAATATACGTCGACCCACATGGTTGGAAACACAATATGTATCAATATTTATCTCATTTTAACTTTTAATGCTTAAACACACCTTATATTAGCGTTATTAAGAGAGTTCGCTTAATCCATATGCAATTACGCAACCTAAATTCTATCCAAATAGCCCCATGTACCTGTACTTACTCAAATGAAGCTCATAAGTTTCATAACCACGTAATTTTTATACATTCCATTTTTTTAACGAACTTAAACTTATGTTTTTTACGAAACAAACATATTATAGCATGCATATTTCAAATGCGTAAATAAGTACAAGGTTCAAAAATTTAATTATCTATTTCCAATCGATGTATATTCAGTTTTATTCAATTTCAAATTGATTCACAATCAATTCATTTGCATTCCATTCATATCCACATTCATTGTATTCAAATCCATTTTATTATTCTCGGAGTCATTCCATGTAAATCAATTCTCGAACAAATTATCTTAGGTTCAACACTTGCATTCAGGTTTGTAACAACCCACATATTTTACGATTGTATATTTAAATATTTTATTTAAATATAGCATCATTAGTCGGATTTCAGCCCGAAAGGTTACTTTTTGCAAACCATCAAATTAGGACTCGAGACCACTTCCATTGAGTTCAAAATGGCAATTTTGACCTTTTTGAGTATAAACATCGATATGTTTGGAGCTAGCTAAAATTTCGACCTTTTCATTTAGGGCTTTGGGTTTCAGCCAATTAACCTAACATATCAACCCAACTCCACTCCACTCCTCTTCATTCCTTCATAATATTTCCTACAACTCAAGCTTTAGCAAAAATGGTGGAGGAGATTGGAAATTAAAATCCTAAGCCCTAGTTTCTTTAGCAAATCCAAGTTTTAGCTCCAAAATCAAAGAGAAACTTAGGTAAGCATCTCCTTCATCTTCTCCATCTCAATCCCTCTTCCATTTTTAGAAATTCCTAAACCTTAACGTAGGAAATATTTTCTTATGAGCATAGATTGAAAGCTTTTAGAGTTGAGATTGAAGAGTGGTTGATCTTCCTTTGTTTTCAAGCTTCTCCTTCCTTGTTTTTGAGTAAAAGGTGAGATTTTTATCTCACATCTATGTCTGTATCTATCTTTGTTGTTACGTATGAATTCCTAACATCTATTCATGTTCATTTTCTTTGGATTGAATTGGTTTTATGAATATTCCAATTTTTGGTGTTTTGAAGTTAAATCTTTAAAAATCTTAGCTTTGATGTTTGATCATGCTTTTGGTGGTGTATCGAAGAGCCTATAGGGCTGGGTTTCTGATTCGCGTAAACCCCTAGTGCCCATCGCTCGACCGATTGCAAATTGTTTGGGATTTTGTCCCTTGGAGGCTAGGCTGGAAATACTGGAAAATAGGGTCCATTCGACTGACTCTCTGAGTCTAGTCTACTGACCTGGAACCCGAGAGTTTTCTAGGCATTGGGCCAGTCGACTGAACTCAGTGTCCAATCGACTGACCTGCTTGCTTCATCCCAATTTGCCTATTTTGTTTGAGATTCAAATTTTAGTCGATTCCTGATTATCCGATTTATTGTTATCATTTATTATCGACTTTGATGACTTCTTCTTTGGGTTTTTTGAGAATATATAATTTGATGGATTCGGTACCGATTTCTATGGACTAGATTCACGTTTTCGTATGTGAATTCTTTGATGATTGGTTGTCTTTACAATCATTTTTGTAGTTTGTCACTTTAAAATACAAAGGTTTCTATACTAGTAGTAGATGTCAAAACTCTTTCATCAAAACGATTTCAACACTATTTTCAATATAAAGCTTGTTTATAAAACTGTTTTCCAACTTATTAGTATATACAAACATTTACCTCATTCGTATGAGAAATCTAATTAAACGGCTTAGCAAAAAAAGTGGTATGAAACGCTTGCGTTTACTTTGTTAATTCTTGGACTTGTTCGATTGAACTCTTGTGACAACTTTCGAGTGGAAATCTACAATCTGTTCGTAAATATTTAAGTTAAGCCAGTGGCTATGGGACATGAAGCTAAACTCATATATTTACTAGCTTGGTGTAATTTACACTTATTTTCGAGTGGAAGTCTACATTTTGTTCGCAAATAATTAAGTTAAGCCAGTGGTTATGGGACATGAAGCCTAACTCATTTATTTACAAACTTAGTGTGATTTACACTTATGGATCTATGAAGATCCTTTGGTGGAGTTTCGACTCAATTTTGTGGGGTAGCGACCCACGGTCTTCGGACCGTTTTGTGGAGCTTCGGCTCAAAGGTCATCGGACCATTTTGTGGAGCTTCGGCTCATAGGTCTTCGGACTGTTTTGTGGAGCTTTGGCTCAAAGGTCTTCAGGCCATTTTGTGAAGCTTCGGCTCAAATTTGATGGTCAGCGACCATAGAATAGCGTTCCGTTTGTGATGCACGTATTGGTGAGTTTTTGTGCTCTCGTTGTGATAGGCCTCCCCCTTTTGTGATTTCTGGATTTCTAATTAATGATTATTAGAATTTGTGTTTCACCAACTTTTGCGATTGACATTGATATGTTGTCAATATTTGTGGTTTGGTGAATAAAATAAAGAATATGACATTCTTTTTAGTGCTTTGAGATTTTGTTGAGATATTGTATGACTTTTGTTGTTAGTTAATGTATACGTTTCATAGTATGACATTTTTGTTATCATACGTTTTAATCATATCTCTTACCCTATCTCATTTTATCTTATATTTATAGCTAGACTTATTCATTTATTATTTTCTTATTAAAATAATACTCGGGTCAGACCTAGATGTTATAGGTGTTTCTGCTTGACTCCTCTTCTGGGAACATCGCCTGATTTTTGGCTATCTTCTTTAGATTAGTAGTTTTTGTTCTATACATTTGAGATAGAGACTCCGTGATGTATACTTATTCTTTTGTCTAGCACTTGTATCTATTCTTTTTGAGATATTGTGGATCTTGTTTGACCGCTACTCTGATGAACGCTTCTATGTGTTATATTCAAATATGTTTCCGCCTTTGAGATATGAACATCTGTGACTGATTTATGTTATGTTAATTTCTATATTTTTTTTCGAAGACCACATAACCACTGTGTAGTAGCTTTGAGTTTGTATCGATGTTTCGGATTTCCTCTTGAAATGAAATGCATGTTATACTATCTGACATATCGGTGCTCGCACAAAGCAATTACACGGATGGTCGCTCCTCAACAGCCTTATTCTTCGTGCTTGTTGACGGCATACCCCGTAGTGTCCTTGGCTAGCGTGAGTATAGAGGTGGGGCGTCACAGACTGATATAATAGCCAAACTTTGGAACAATGTAGAATAACCTAGCAAGGATCATCGTCCTAAGTCCTTCTTAGGAGTCGTGCCTTAGGATTTTATTCGAGTCTTTGGACCCGTTCTATCCTATTTTCTTTTATGATGCCTTGTTTTATCAATCATGATTGTTTGATATTCATTTTGAGAATAACCTTTTTCCTCTTCTTTCTTTCTTTCTTAAAGAAGAAGAGATGATTAATTCTGGCAGTCCTAGCGCTTGTCAATCCAGTAGTCCTTCTATGGACGGCGTATTCATATCTGCCCAACAGCTTTTGGATCTTGAAAAGAATTAAAGGTTTATCTGTGCTTTGAGTAAGAACCCCACAAAGGTTTTACCTCTGAAACTAGAAGTTCCTTTCGATCAGCTTGTAGATACCACCCTACGAGAAGAAGAGGTCAATAAAGGAAGCAATAGTGATGTTGGAGGTTTCAAAAGGGGCCTCAATAGAAACAAGAAGAGGCATATTAAATTCAAAAGCCCTAATCCCTACAAGAAAGGGAGACAGGCAACTTCGGTAGCAAAGACTCCAATCTCTAATCGTGGAGAATGCTACAATTGTGATTCCATGGACCACTATGCAAGGGATTGTCTGAAACCTCTTTATTTTCGCTATTGTAAAAATTCAGATCATCATATTTCTGCGTGCTCCATACTTCAAAGCAAGAAGAAAGAGGAACAAGAAACCCCGGTAGCAAAAGCTCCTACCTCTAGTCGTGTGTTACAATTGTGCTTCCACAGATCATTATGCTAATAGGTGTCTGAAACCTCTTTTTTGTCGTTATTGCAAGAGTTTGGGTCATCTTTCATCTTCATGTCCCAAACTTCCAAGCAAGAGGGAGGGAAAGCTAACTATCATGCAAAATCCTATTGACCCTTCTCTTGGTCAAGGTATTTCTCATTCAGTCCTTGATGACATTTGTTCTGTGATTATTCAATTCGAGTTCTTGTTGATATGGGTTCATCTCATTATTTTTATATCAAAAGAACTTGGTGATTTCTTTTCTTTAAATATTTTAGGCTTGACGACTTCATTGAGAATTGCTATCCAGGTGGATTTGCAACGTTCAGTTTATTTTGAAAAGATGTCGAAATTATTCTGTGTGATTATTCTTTCCGGCCCGATTTGCATGTTATGCGTTACTTCAGCTTCAGAATTGATTTTGTGAAAGGATTGGCTTAATCATTATGAAGTCATGCCCTATGTCCCAAGTGGACTATCCATCTTTGACATTTCAATCTGTTAAGAAGATTTCTATTTTTCTAAATTTTTATTCCAATTTGGTGGCATTTTTATTTTCTAGACCTACTTGTTGAAGAAAATGTTATTTCTCTCATTCGAGTAGTTTGTGAAATTTTCCGGTATCTATGAGCTTGTCTTAGCTTAACACCTAAGCAATCTTTTGAGTTGTGCTAAGGTCTTTTCAGTTTGACTTTACCACCAGTTTTCATTAGCTATGAGTTGCGGACGATAGCGTTTCACTAACCGCATTCCGCACTCATTATGATTCTTATGAATGACACGTGATGTCAATCGAGTTGCCCAGCTTATTTCATCCATCTTATTAATCGAGAATTTGGCAAATATTTCGATGAGTCCGTTTTTGAATTTATTAATTATAGATGAAAAGAGCAGTTTAAAATTTGCAAATCTTTTTCATAAGATTTATTTCTAAGTATAATTGGATTTTGTTCTTAAAACGAGCAAAGAGTATTCATAAAAATTTTAAGAGATATTTTTATCATATAGAAGATGATTTTGTTTTGTTTTGCCCATTGAGTGCTTTAAGAATTCTGGTCGATGCGCTTGATCAACGTTAACGATAGGGATTTCCTAAACGCTTTGATGAGAAAATCTGACAGAGTAAATTGATTTGGAATAAGTAAATTTTTCTAGAAAAATGATTACATAAAGTTAATTGTAATTTTGAAAGTTTTAGCTTTTCGGGAAAGAGGATCAATTAAAAGAGCTCTTTCTTTTCGATACTCTTACTCTTGTGATTCCCGAAGGGAACCAAGATTTCACTATTTGTACCAATGCTAGTCGTATTGGTTTGGGTGCCGTTCTCTTGAAAAAGGGAACGTGCTATCACTTATGCTTCTATACAATTAAAGCCTCTCGAGACTAGGTATGCCACTATGATCTAGTGTTCGCGGCTATTGTTTTCGCCCTTCGAATTTGGCGTCATTATCGTTTGGGAGAAAAATTTGTTCTCTACACCGATCATAAATCTTTGAAGTATATATTTTCTCAAAAGGAACTTAATTTGCATCAACAATGTTGGCCCGAGTTCCTTGCATCTTATGATCTTGATATTCTTTATACTTCCGGAAAGGGGAATCGTATTGTCGATGCCCTTAGTCGTAAGCAACAAGTGGTTGTTTCTATGATGATATCTGAATGAAACATTCTTGAGACTTTGTCCACTTGTGAGATTCGAGATCGTGAATCTGATTTATGTTCATCTTTTATTTTATGTAGCCTTGAGGCTCATCCTTCTCTTTTAGACCGCATTCTAGAAGCCTAAAAACATGATCTCAAATTGGCTCTTCTTAGCCAAAGTTGTAGGGATAAAAATAATATTAAAGGTTTGAAAGACATCGATATTGATGCTCGTGGCGGCATTCGAAAATTTGGTAGACTTATCATGCCAAATATTAGTGATCTTCGTAAAGACATTTTAGAAGATCCTTATCGTTCTAAATTTACCATTCATCCCGGTAGTAGTAAAATGTACGCGGATATGAAGCGGCTTTATTATTGGGATGGAATGAAATCTGATATTACTAACTTTATTAAACGTTGCATGACTTGCCAACTTGTTAAGGCCGAGCATCAAAGGCCCGCCGGGCTATTGCAACCTTTGGACATTCCAATTTGGAAGTGGGACCAAATTTCCATGGATTTAATTGATGGACTTCCCCGTTCTCGTTCGGGCCATGATAGCCTATGTGTGATAATTGTTAGACTTACAAAATCTGCCAATTCTATTCACGTTCGGTCTAATCGGACCGTACCTCTTTTAGCCGAACTCTTTATTAAAGAAATTCTTAAATTGCATGGAGTTCCTACTTCTATTATTAGCGATCGTGATACATTGTTTACTAGTGGATTTTTGAAGAGTCTTCAAAAATCTTTGGGAACGAAGCTTAATATTAGCACCGCTTATCATCCTCAGTCCGATGGACAAACCGAGCTTGTGAATCAAACTCTTGAAGATCTTCTTCGTGCTTGTGTTCTTGGTTTTGGTGGAAGTTGGGAAGATTACATTTCTCTTATTAAGTTTTCCTATAATAATAGCTTCCAATCTAGTATTGATATGGCACCTTTTGAGGCACTCTATGGAAGGCCATGTCGATCTCCTTCTAGTTGGCTTGAGACCGGTGAGAGGCTGGTTTTAGGTCCAGATTTTATTCGTGATTCCACAGAAAAGATTGACCTTATTCGTTATAGGATGAAAGAAGCTCAAAGTAGGCAAAAACCCTATGCCGATAATCGAAGAAGGAAATTAGAATTTTCTATGGGAGATTTGGTGTTTATTCGTGTTTCTCTTATGAAGGGTGTTGTGGTTTCAGTCGATCGACAAAATTAGCACCTCGATATATTTGTCCATTTCCCATCACCGAACATATTGGTTCCGTAGTTTATCGCCTTTTATTACCGGCTCTGTTTTCTGCTATTCATGACGTGTTTCATGTTTCTCAACTACGGAAATGCCTTAGGGATTCCGATTCTATTCTTGAGCTCGGTGTTGTGGAAGAAATTGAAGTTTCGCCTGATTTGACTTATAAGTAGCATCCTATTCGTATCATTGCATCATAGATAAATTGCCTTCGAAATAAAGATGTCCCTCTTGTGAAAGTTCAATGGTCTTCAAATCCTAAGGATTGTTCTTGGGAATCTAGAGAATACATCGAGCGAACACATCCGAACTTACTCTCTCGTGCTCTTTGAGGTGAACTTTTTATTTCAAATTTCTTTTGTGTTGATACGCTTTTATGATTGTTACTTTTTATATTTTCTTCTTAAGTATTGCAAGGACGTAATTTCTTTAAGGAGGGGAATCTATAACAGCCCGCATATTTTACGATTGTATATTTAAATATTTTATTTAAATATAACATCATTAGTCAGATTTAAGTCTGAAAGGTTACTTTTTGCAAACGGTCAAATTAGGACTAGAGACCACTTCCATTGAGTTCAAAATGGTATTTGCGATCTTTTTGAATATAAACATCGATATGTTTGGAGCTAGCTAAAATTTCGACCTTTTCACTTAGGGTTTTAGGTTTGGGTTTCAGCCCATTAACCTAACATATCAACCAAACTCCACTCCATCCCTCTCCATTCCTTCATAATATTTCCTACGACTCATGCTTTAGCAAAAATGGTGGAGGTGATTGAAAATTAAAATCCTAAGCCCTAGTTTCTTTAGCAAATCCAAGTTTTAGCTCCAAAATCAAAGAGAAGCTTAGGTAAGCATCTCCTTCATCTTCTCCATCTCAAACCCTCTTCCATTTTCAGAAATTTCTAAACCCTAACTTAGGAAATATTTTCTTATGAGCATAGATTAAAAGCTTTTAGAGTTGAAATTGAAGAGTGGTTGATCTTGGTTTGTTTTCAAGCTTCTCTTTCCTTGTTTTTGAGTAAAAGGTGAGATTTTTATCTCACATCTATGTCTATATCTATCTTTGTTGTTAGGTATGAATTCCTAACATCTATTCATGTTCATTTGCTTTGGATTGAATTGGTTTTATGAAAATCCAATTTTTGGTGTTTTGAAGTTAAATCTTTAAAAATCTTAACTTTGATGTTTGATCATGCTTTTGGTGGCGTATCGAAGAGCCTATAGGGCTGGGTTGCCGATTCGCATAAACCCCTAGCGCCCATCGCTCAACCGATCGCAAATTGTTTGGGATTTCGCCCGTTGGAGGCTTGGCTAGAAATACTGAAAAATAGGGTCCAGTCGACTGACTCTCTGAGTCCAGTCGACTGGCCTAGAACCCGAGAGTTTTCCAGGCATTGGGCCAATCGACTGAACACAGTGTCCAGTAGACTGACCTGTTTGCTTTATCCCAATTTGCCTATTTTATTTGAGGTTCCAATTTTAATCGATTCGTGATTATCGATTTGTTGTTATCATTTATTATCGAATTTGATGATTTCTTCTTTAGGAATTTTGAGAATATCCAATTTGATGGATTCGGTATCGATTTCTATGGATTTGATTCACGTCTTCGTATGTAAATTCTTTGATGATTGGTTGTTTTTACAATCATTTTTGTGATTTGTCACTTTAAAATATAAAGGTTTCTATACTAGTAGTAAATATCAAAACGATTTCAGCACTATTTTCAATATAAAGCTCGTTTATAAAACCGTTTTCCAACCTATTGGTATATATAAACCTTTACCTCATTCGTATGAGAAATCTAACTAAACGGCTTGGCAAAACAAGTGGTATGAAACGCTTGCGTTTACTTTGTCGGTTAATTCTTGGACTTGTTCGATTGAACTCTTGTAACAACTTTCGAGTGGAAATCTATAATTTGTTCGTAAATATTTAAGTTAGGCCAGTGGTTATGGGACATGAAGCTAAACTCATATATTTACTAGCTTAATGTAATTTACACTTATTTTTGAATGGAAGTCTACAATTTGTTCGCAAATAATTAAGTTAAGCCAGTGGTTATGGGACATGAAGCCTAACTCATTTATTTACTAGCTTAGTGTGATTTACACTTGTGGATCTATAAAGATCCTTTGGTGGAGTTTCGGCTCAATTTTGTGGGGTAGCGACCCACGGTCTTCGGACCATTTTGTGGAGCATCGGCCCAAAGGTCTTTGGACCATTTTGTGGAGCTTCGGCTCAAAGGTCTTCAGACCATTTTGTGGAGCTTCGGCTCAAAGGTCTTCGGGCCATTTTGTGAAGCTTCGGCTCAAATTTGATGGTTAGCGACCACGGAACAGCGTTCCGTTTGTGATGCACGTGTTGGTGAGTTTTATACATTTGAGATAGAGACTCCTCGATGTGTACTTATTCTTTTGTCTAGCATTTGTATCTATTCTTTTGAGATATTGTGGATCTTGTTTGACCACTACTTTGATGAACACTTCTATTTGTTATATTCATATTTGTTACCGCCTTTGAGATATGAACATCTGTGACTAATTTATGCCATGTTTATTTCTATATTTGTTTTCGAAGACCACATAGCCACCATGTAGTAGCTTTGAGTTTGTATCGATGTGTCGGATTTCCTCTTGAAATGAAATGCGTGTTATGCTATCTGACATATCGGTGCTCGCATAAAGCAATTACACGGATGGTCGCTCCTCAACAGCCTTATTCTTCGTGCTAGTTGACGACATTACCCCGTAGTATCCTTGGCTAGCGAGAGTATAGACGTGGGGTGTCACAAGGTTAATTTCATTTCCAACTTATAGTACTTCTTTTCCATTCACTTTCATTTAATTCACATAGTGTTATCCACTTCATTTTACAGTGAACAGTATTTCATTCCATGCTAATTCATTTATAAACCATTTCATAAAATTATTTCTAAGGTTATTATAAGCATTCCATACCTCTATTTAAGTTTATATTCAGATTTATAACTTAACCTCATACCTAATCTTATCCAATCCATACTCCAAAACCACATTCAGTTCGTTTGCTCCTAAATTGAATTCATTTCTTGTTATCAAATACTTAACAATTTCAATTTGGTCATACTTTTCCACTTTATCAGTTTAATAAGTTATACAAATTTATTTATTCACAATTCCCAGAATTCCCACTTAAGTTTACTCATATTCTATATTTATAACATACAGTTATATAATCACATCACAATTCATGTTTATATTCAATTTACTTAATTCCAATTCACCCCCCATTTGAAATTCAAAATTTTGAATTTCCACTCCTTTACCATAATATCAAACCATTTTCATTTTGGTTTTACCGCTGTATTTCTCAATTCATAAGTTCAAGAACTTATTTACTTAAAATCTCATATTGCTTACTTGACTTCATTCACATCTTATAACCATAACTCTAGATTATACACACACACACACACACACACACACACACACACACACATATCACTTTATAGCTTAAGAGTATCCATTCCATTCAATAATCATAACTTATTGTTATATAATCATTTTACATTTCAAACTTTATATTCACTTTAATTCAAATCCAATTCAATTTTATTTAACTTAACTTAGGTTAAATTTCAACCCATAATATTCATTTTAACTTACTCAAGTTAACTTTAATTCCAAGATTAAAATTCACCCTTTCCTTTCTTATCTATATCAACTCCAAATTATAAGTTCAATAACTGATTTTCTCCAGACTTCACATATAATTTAAATGGAAATCCCATAATTCAATCACTCGGTTTTATTTTAAATTATTTTGAAATCACAAATATGCATATATCTGTTTTTACATATCAAATCATACTATTGGAATTCTAAAACAATCGGGTTTCGCCCAGAACAATATCCTTTTGGAATTTCTAAAACAAAACTTGTTTACGAAACAAGTTCAAAGCAAATAATCATAGCCAATCACTACGGTAGTAATTCGTCACTTAGAAACTCGAAAATGAACATTGATGATGCGGCCGTCATCACAAAAACTATTTTCCAGCGACTGAAGTGAGTTAGTACTTTCTTACTTCCAAAACCCATTTTAAACCAATTTCTATTTAGAAATATCTCCAAAATAATAATCCATTATTCTTCACATGCCACTATGGAAAACTTTTGCAAAATAAGATTTAAAGTTTCCCAAATACTTAGTTCATATTCATTTAAAGCATTTTCCAAAATTTTCGAGACTTAAAATTTCAAATTCTGGTTTGAATCCAATTTTAGTTATAACTCACTTGTATAAATCGTACTTATATACTTTTAAATTGGTTATATAACCCATTCCGAATTTTATAATCTTATTTAAATTATAATAATACCAACCACACACTCCAAATATGTGCACTATAATTATTTCTAAGAAATATTTCTTTTATACCAAAATATGGTTTAGGTAAAATTATTTCCTTTACCCTCTACAAAACAATACTGTGTCGATTTAACCTTGATTAAGAGTTTAGAAACCCAAATCGATACAGTTGTACTTTCCATACCGACGAGAATTCATAAAAACTCAACCGATAAGTCAACACAGTATAAAACATCTTATATTCACTAAAAAAATACGTACTCATATCTATTAATACACTCAAACTCATTCTAGGGTGCTACTTATCATATCTCTAATGAGTAATCCCTACCAAAGCCTAGGTATATCGCAAACCTAAGCTCTAATACCACATGTGACGACCCAACTTTTTGACCCTCGAAAATCGACATCGATACGTTCACTATATAGCATGCAAAACAATCGAGTGTCGAAAAGATGGATTAATTTTGCATGCTATATAGTGAACGTATCGATGTCGACTTTCGAGGGTCAAAAACACACCCCAATTTGATTAATTTAAGTTATAAAACATTTTAAAATAAAGTTATCGTAAGACCATGTCACACATAAACACGGGTGGGTTTTTACCTTACGATCATCAGGCCATTTCTATAGAAAATCCAGTGATATTATAATAATGTCTAAGGGTCTAAATAATAACAACCAAGTAGATGTGATCCTCGTGTTGTGTGCATCACAGCAATACTATGTATAAAATCAAACTCGATAAGGCTCGTTTGCTAATTGTGTAGGATTCCATGAAGGTGCCCTCAGTACTTCGAGAACAGTCCTCATGCACATAGAGTTATCCTTTTGAAGCATCATACTCGTCTAGCAGGGGTATTATAAGAACAACATAACTGGTCTTGCTAAGACTGAGTACATCACTCCGGCATGCCAAAAATAGCGGAAGGTATCGGTATTGCTAGAAAAAGAGAGCCGATTACACCCTATTGGTTTACCAACCCTATTGGTTTACCAACCCTACTGGTTATGCCTCTTATCTCCGGTTTAAGTCGTTTCCGCTGATGAGGCTACGTCTGGCGTTCCAGCTTACGCACCACTCCAAAATAGATCACGGAATCCCATATGGATTCACATGCCACAATGGTCTTAGAATCGCATACAAATTCCCACATCTCAAATAGATATTAGAATCACACACGGATTCCCATACCCAACGGTCTCGGAACCACACATGGATTTCAACAATCTTGATATAAAAAGAAACTCCTCCACAGACCCGTATATGGTTTTGGAGTGCTAATGGTTCAAGACATCTCTTACGAGTACAATCTCCCGCTTTCCTGGCCCTCCATAAACCAAATCGTCATTTTTTCTGGAATTCTTAAGACTGGTTCCTTAGGAAATAATCTGACAATACATAAGAGCGGGGATCACCTCCTAACCGAGATCTCCTTATCATTTATCCTAGAAGAACAACGAGTTTATATGTACAGTACAACATCTCTAATAGTGACTGTACCATACAATTCCCATGTTTTCCATAAATATTTCCAGAGTCAAAATCTCTCAGTCTTAAGTAGGAAATCATTTTCCTACTGCCAAAATTAAGAAGGATTACATATTTGGGCCAAAATTTGATGGTTGGTTATTTTACTATCAAATAATAAACATGCAACTATAGATCACATTTCCCACTGAAATCACTAAGCCTCGTTTAATTTGATTTTGATATATCGAATCTCCTTATTAAAAAATTCATATACGTGTTTCATCACAATAAGTATTTCACAAATCCTTTTTTTTACAAATACTTGTAAACTACTTGGAAAAAATATATATATGGAAGTGCCATTTGGTATCGACCATGGATCGCAACTCGATGGTTGCGTCTCTATCTCGGAAAAACCAAACTTAACTTAGGCAATCTCTACCTCCCGATTTCCGCCATGCAATCAATCATAGATCGCGGTTTGTACAATGGTTACATCGCTACCCTAGTGATAACATTTCAAACTATAGGCAATCTCTACCCTCGAGTTACGCTCTGAAAATATAACATTACTTCCCAAAATCTTTTTATTTTAATAAATTCCCAAAAACTGTTTATAAGGCTTCTATTTAAATTTCAAGTTTAATTTAGGAAGATATTATTTTATAAATCTTTCCATTTGCAAAACTTCCCTTTTCAAATTTCAAACCACCTTCATATTTATAAACTCCTTTAACCAATCTTTCACATAAAGGATTTCTTTTATAAAAATTTTATTATATAATTATAATAAATAAGATTTTAAACGTCGCAAAAATATCTTAACCATTTTTTATAATATAAAAATACTTTTTAAACATTTATTAATAATAAAATCATTTAACCTTTAACAATTTAAAATTTAATAAAATAAACTAAATCAACCTTTAAATAAAATTAATCAACTTTTAAATTGTATTATTACTGAAATAATTTTCTAGTTCTAAATAACTAATAGTTATAATTAATTTATTATATTTCAACAATTAATTTTAAAATATAATTAACTTTACTAAATAAATGGTTTTACAAAACATTTGTAAGTAAAAATTAAAAAAAACAATTTGTATAATAATTATTAAATGAAATCCTTTACTTCAAATTATAAAATTTGAAGTTAAACAGAAACCACAACCTTCCAAATTCAGAAAGTGGCTTATCGATCACAATGGTACTTAACAAGTTACCATTTAATTTCAATTTAACTTTACAAGTTAAATCACATGCATTTACATAATAATAGGCATATATGTAAGTCAATCCAAAATTAACTTTCCAATGTTAACACATAAATTATCCAATATAAATCCATTTGCATTGAACAGTGTCCAAATTAATCAAGTAGCAGAATAGAAATTAATTCTGCTAACCGATTATCATTCAAATCAAACTCTTTCATTTATTATCCAACGGTGTTTGTTTGGCCAAATATATCATACCAATATATTTCAATTCAATTTACATTATAATTTAACAACGTAATATTTAAACATTCCATTTATCAATTTCACACATACATGATTCAATACTGAAAATAGGTTTAAAAATAAACTTAAACAGTTTAATAGCAATTCGAGATGTTATAGCGTGACCCTAGATCTGGTTCAGCCAATCTAATAGCATTTCAAGATGATATATCGTCATCCTAATCAATTTCAACAACCGCCAATTTCAATAATCCAAATAAGCATAAATAAATTTTATTTGCTATGAAATATTACTGCTTAACCAAATGAGTGAGTTTAAACCACCTTGATTTTTCAATTACCAAACGTTCCAATTTCAAATCAAATCAAACAACATTCGATTTAACCTAAAATTCTAGCTATTTCCAGTTGTCTCCAAATCGGTCCTAAAATGTGGTGCTCGTCTCTATGATTCCAAAGTCGCTTGTTTCACTTGATTTGGATCTTGTATGAGTTAGATATAGAATATATAAGGTTGATGATTTTTAAAACAACATAAAATTTCAATTTCTTTTTCTTTTTAACCTGCAAAAAGTCCTAGCCCTCCATATCTAAAACTATAGATCCCAGCCCTCCAACCTTTTCCCTTCTTCATCATCCTTTATTCAAATGATAAACCCACTAGAGCTTGCTAAAATCGACTGCCACCTCGTCCATTGATGCACTGGAGTTCTATCCAACAGCACACCATGTAGCCCAAGCCACCATGCACTTTCTGCCAGAGACCGCCCCCTTGAGCTCCACCTCCTCCTCGAATTTTGTGCCTAAACATCGCATGAACATGAACTAATTCCCTCCCCCTCGTTGCGAATTGGATGATCATAACCTTATGGAAGGAAAGCTCTCGTCGTGCTCTTTAATTTCTTAGCTGAGAGTTTCTTCTAAATGTTGTGGATTTAAAGAAATCAGAAGGGAATGACTTGCCATTTTTAGCCATTGAAGTAAAATGGAGGTGCAGTTGTGGTTTAGAGTTTCAGGCTATGTATATATACGCATAAATATACTATTTCGACTATTCACAGGAAATTTTGAGCGATCTCAAATCGAGGCGTGCCGCCTGGCGTTTATAATGTTTTACCCCTATCCTGAACATAATGGAATATTTTAGATTCAACATTTAAAAATAAATTAAATGTTCAAAACCAAACGACCAAAATTCCACATTGTTACACATAGTTAGTGATAGGGACCTCTTGCTCACTAGTAAGTTTTGGAGGAGCCTTCAAGCAGCTTTGGAAACTTCTCTGAATCTTAGCACTACATATCACTCACAGATTGATGGTCAAACGGAGAGGGTAAAATGGATTTTGGATGACTTGTTGAGGGTTTATTTTGGATTATGGAGGACAATAGGAGCAGTACCTAACTTTAGTTGAGTTCGTGGGTATAATAATAGCTATCAAGCAACGATTGGTATGGCCCCTTTTGAAGCACTTTATGGGAGGGCATGAAAATTGCTAGGTCATTAGTAGAAAATCACTAACAAAATATTGCTCAAACCCGATTTAATCTATGATACCATGGAAAAAGTAGAGTTTATCAGGCAACAAATGAAGGCAGTGCAAGACCGTTAGAAAACTTATGCAGATAGAAGAAGGAAAGAGCTTGAATTTGAGGTTGGAAATATGGTATTTGTCAAAGTCTCCCCTTTTAGAAAAGTGGTTTAGGTTTGGAAAGTATGAAAAATTGGCACCTAGATTCGTTGGGTCATTTAGAGTTTGGAAAGGATAGGAAAACTTTCTTATCGCGTGGAATGAAACACCCCATACCCCTTAGTATTTCCAAAAAAGGAACACCAAAGATGTGGCACGTTATAGGTATAGCTAAAGCTTTACAGAGACTAAGATTCATAAGACAATTAAGTAAAAGTAGTAGAAAACTTTTAAGTAGTAACTCATTATTCAGAATTAAACTTCATAATAAGTCATAAAGCAGAATATGTCTCAAAACCAAATAGTCATGTCTTATGAAAAATACATTTCAGTCTCAGAATTAGAGTACAAAAATAATAACAATCATCCCTCTCATAAGTGCCAGTACATCAAAAGCCAAATAAGAAGAAAAAACAAAAGAAGAAGAATACATGAAAAACTCCGAGAATATATCTTCAAGTAATCTGTATCTGCTATCCTCGATTCTGCTGGCCTGTGGGGGAAACGGGAAAATAGAGGAGTGGGTCAAACAATAAGTCTGGTGAGTGAAAGTAATCACTAGCATTTCTAAGCACGATAAAGATAATAGAATAAGCAAAAATTCTAGTTTAGAAGGAAATAAAGGAATGATAAAACTCGTACAGAGTATTACTTGACTTTTTGCTTTGATTATTTGCTTTGATTGTTTTGATTGTTTAAGGCTGAAACCCTAATCCTATCTCAACTGCTAACTTGATTAGGCTGAAATCCTAATTGTAAATGTTGATCGGCCTGTTCTATCTCTATTGTGCCACGGTGAACCAATCTCGTTGGTCACGGCAAAAGACACCTCTTTAGCGCGTGGGACACAGTAGCAAATTATTTACCCTAATCGATGTCGCACACTTAGTCATCACCGGTACACACTAACAGTCGCCCCTTGTTTTGACCCCTTATTTAACCTAATCAGCATAAACGTGCCCAGCCTCACCTAACTGCTGTGAGACCATCAGTCCTAGTCCTGAAAGGGAATGCTGCCCAGCCTCACCTAACAGTTGTGAGACCATCAGTCCTAGACTTAGAAGGGAATGCTGCAGGTACTGGTCCTAACAAACAAATTGTAATTTCACGCCCCTTGCCCAAATCCCCAGATTTGAGCCTCTATCTATTGTTCACTTATTTACCCTAATCAGCATAAGCGTGTCCCAGCCTCGCCTACTGTTGTGAGACCATCAGTCCAAGATCTGAAAGGGAATGCTTCCGGTACGGGCCCTACTTCTATGTTTTCTTATTATCTTAATTCAAGATCTAATTTTAAAATAAGCCTTTTTTGTTATCTCTGCTATATTTTCTTATTAACTAGATCTAAGTTTTAAAATAAGCCTCTTCTTTTATTTCTACTATATTTGCTTATTAACAAGATCTAAGTTTTCAAATAAGCCTCTTCTATTATAATTATGCTTGCAATTATCTTAAATTTTCCTATTCCGGTCCATCTCTAATTTTATTTCAGTATTTCTTATTTTCATCCAATTTCTATAAATTTAGTGTAATTCTATTTTAATCATATTAGCGAATTCTTCTCTTTTTAATATTATATTCGCATAAAAGTGGATTAAATATTTATAAAAGAAACTCGCATTTATAGGCTAAATTCCAACTTAAAACAAATGTAAATAACTGTAAATAATTAAAAAAATAAATGAATAAAATAGCTGAATAAAAATAGGCTAAAAAAACATCTGAAATTTACTTAAAAAACTATTTGTAAATAAAGTTATGTAAAAACTATACCAAAATTGTAGAAAAACTACAACTATTGGGAACCCTGCTATTTTAAATTACTTAAAAATCTAAAGTAATTACAAAACACTCACCTGTGTCCTTGGCTCTAATCATTGGCCTTCCTAGATCCACTTCAAGGGCATAGAATATTTTTATCAAAAATATTTTCTCCCTAGAAATATTTTCTATTTAGGGTCCAGCCTCAGGCAATGAACCCAATTGGGAGAAAATCTGAATAAGAAAAATAACCAGGCCTAGGGTTCTATTCATAGTGTAGCTTAGGGATATTAGGCCATTAGATTTGAAGATTAAATCTGGTGCAACCATGTTATACGCTCGCTAGGAACCATCGGATGCAGCTACGGACGCACAAGCTTTTGGTCAAAAATAAAAAAATATAGTGTTCGGTATGTACTTGGACGCTTTCACGTCCAGGCAGTATGGCGGGTCGACCCATGTCCATTGAGGGTTGGCCTATGTACATTGGGGGTCTACCTATAGGTCGACCCCTAGGGTCATTTCTTTTTTTTTTTTAGTTTGTTAAATTCTGAATTCTTGTTTCACTCATAACTTCTCCATACTAGCTCGGATTTAGACATGTTATATATGTAAATTGATCAGAAAAATTCCACGGACCTAATGGTGCAACTCCCGTAGCTCGATTTTGACAATTCCGCAAACTTATTTTGTTATTCGATTAATTTGTTAATTAAGTATTATAGCTCAAAATTTGGGTTATTACATGGAGCTTCCTGAGGCAGAAGTCCACAATGTTTTCCACGTTTCTCAACTTAGAAAATGGCTTTATGGCAGTGCTATTAGAGTTGAGCCTGACCAGTCGAGGGATTAGAGACAAAGCCAACAGTACCTCATGCCATTGCATGCATTATGGAGCATGGAACTAGAAGACTCCACAATAAAATAATTAGGCAAGTCCGAGTATAATAGGGAGAGAACCCGATGGAAAGCACATGGAAGATCGAGGAGAAGATGAAGATCACTCATCTGGAGCTTTTAACTGGTATATTTTCTCTACAAAATTAGGAATTTGGTTGCATCGTGTTTGCTACATTAGATGGTAGGAGATGGTTGCCACACTTTTTCATAATCACTTTATACTCATGTAGAAATATTTATGCATGTATACGATATTTGCATACATACTTGCATTACATAATTATACACTCATGCTAGGATTGAGCTCATTTTAGTATCTTTGGAGTACATAATCACATTGCACTTTCGTTGAGTGGATGGCTGTGTAGTTAACATGGTTGTGTAACACGGATGTTATTACACGTTACGTTGTTCGCATATTGAAAGATTTCGAGTCGAAATCCTTTTTAAAGGGGAAAGAACGTAACACTCATAAAATATACCATAAATAACATGAGTATATTAAATTAATCAAGGTAGGGTTGAAAATGGAAATTTTAATGAAGTTGAAACTTGACCACGAAAGTATTCCGTTGTGTTTATTCCATTGCGTTCGTAGCAAAATTCTAATTTGTTTCCATATATAACACGCTAAAACTAAAGCTCAGACAAAGAAGTTATGAGCTTTTTAAATTTGCAAATTTAAATTAATTTAGTTTGAATTGTAATTCAAATGAATATTTAAATTTGGGTTTGAATTTCTAAAATTAACTATAGTTTAGTTTGGGGTTAAGTTAAATAATTAACAGTAAATGTTAATTAAGGAATAAAATAAACAAGCAACAAAAACAAATCGACGGTTCCCAAATAAGAGGAGTAGTCGACCTAAAAGACCCAACCGGTTGAGCATAGGCGGTCGACCGATCGAGCATAGGCGGTCGAACGATACCTCACAGCAGTGGTCGACCGCTGTCTCATAGTGGCGGCTAGAATTTTTGGATGTTAGAAAGTCCTTATCTGCTTTGATTTAGTTTCATCTTACGATTCTAGTATGTTTCAACTCCTATAAATAGGACCTTGTCCTCTCCACTTTTTATTCATAAATACATAAGGAAACCTCTGCTATTTTCTCTCTTTAGTTGGATTTAGAAATTTAATTAGGAATTCAGAAGAAGATCTAGAAAAGAGTTGCTTGGGCATTGTAAATCCATATAAGAAAAGCTAAAGGGTTTTTATGAGTGGAAACCTTAGTATTTTTAGTTCAGTAATTGATTAGTATATATTTATGGGTTTGAACACGCCTTTGGAATTTTTGTATTTGTGAAAACAGAATATACAAAATCCCTCAAAATTCCTTTTTATTTTGAAATGTTAATCCAAGATGGAGATTCTCAATTATTTATGTTAATTTGATGGGATTTATATTGTTTCTGCAATTTTTTGATAATTTCATAGTCTATTCACTTCTTATCCTCCTTTGATTCAAATTGTGAATCTCCAATAATGAAATAAGGGTGTATGGCTCAAATTCTATTTATAATTTTCACCACTTACTCCACACAAAATTTCTTCGTTTATTTCCTTGTAAAAGAGGGGTTGAATAGAATATGAAGTTAGAAATGCAATTCCAATAGTTTAGGGTATTCCATAGAATTGATGTAATAATTTAGGTTTCTATTTCTATTTACAAGTCTATTTATCATAGTTTTGGATAAGAATATTTAATCCTTGTTATGGATATTGAAATCTTGGAAATATGAAGGGAATTGACTTGTATTAGTATTATGGTTAGAGGAAATGATATTTAGTGGTAGTTTAGGGCGTACAAATTGCGCGCATTGAAGTTATTAGGTGCGAATATATATCTATTTCTATTAGCGTAATAAACGTATAATTATAGTGTATAGTTGTGTAGTTAATTAGGTAATAATTGTCATTGATTCTCCCTTGGTAAGGTACTTAACATTTTAAGGCATAATAAGGAAGATTCCTTGTAAGGCCTTAATTATAAAACGACAAGATGAGTATTATATATATGGATAGTATTTAAGTTATGGCAAAGTCATAGGGATGCGTGGTCGTTCAAAAGACATACAGAAGTCTAACCAACTAATTTGGCTACCAACGGTGTTACTTTGGGCTGATGCGAGACATCTCCTATGATAAATATTTGTAATGACATAAGATTAGTCCCAAATTCTATAGGGTAAATCTGCCCAGCTAATCTGACTACCAGTTTGTACGAATAGTTAGACTAATGTAAGACATAATTATGAGTATGGGTCATGGTACGAAGGGTCTGCTTCGAGGTCTTAAGGTATTAAGTTATTATTTGAGGGCCCGCCTCTTTTCCCCAAATAAAGTATTAAATGGTCAAGGGGCTAGTTATTAGGCACAATAAGTGGTATCTCAACAGAGGTCCTCTTTGTGATAAGGTAGTAAACGACTGATTGAGGGTCTGCATTTCCACAAAGAAGTATTAAGTGACTCAAGAGATTCTATGCGATGTCAGCTAGATAGTCACCAATGAGGAGTTCTCCTTGGAAATAGGTATTGAATGATGAGGTATGCCTCAATTGAGGTATTATATTGCCAGAGTCTGCCTATCTTCCAATAAAAGGTATTAAGTGACTTGTGTATTATCTCTCGTATTGTTAGATATTTATGGTGTGGGATTTAGGTTGTATTTAGAAACCTGCTTCGGGATGGCAAGGTATTAAGTGGTTGATCATGGACCCGCCTACTTTCCTTATAAGAAGTACTAAATGGTTTTATCTATGCATGACATATTCTTATTTTTAAATATACTGCCCAAGTACTGAAATGGTAAGACTCAAGTTTTTTACTCTCCAAACATTTGTTGTTTTGACTCCCTCTTCATTACAACACAAGTTAAGGACAAAGTGAGGATGGTGACAATGTTGAAGATGGAGTGGCTTGAGCTTGTGGTATATGTTGTACCTGTGTATTTTGGATAAATGATGTAACATATTTTACTTGACAGTTTGATGATGTTTTGTATTATGACACTTCAAATGGTTTTGAAATAAATGGGTACAATTTTCTTTTATATTTTATTCCATCCACAATGAGTTCTAAAAGAATAGTTATTTATCTTTACTGTTACTTCGTTTTCTATTCAACGGCCAGCCTTAGAATGGATTTATGTTTCGATGGGTGTTTTCTGGATCGAAATTTAGGCCTTTTCCGAGATGCGTTGTTACACGTATCCTATACTCTATATCATTCAACCTGCAGCAAAAAGGATTGATCAATGATTCAACTCCCTAATGGGCACAACCGCTTAATTGCATGCTCATCCTACTAAGACGTCTATGTCTCCTATCCTTCACAATGAGCAAATATGTGACCGGAGCCAACTATATCAATAATAAGAGCATCTAATTGTGATATAATCGCACATCATGTTGAGTGTCACATTACACAACGTCGCAAAGTCTGTACCAAGGTGCATCACTGATTGTGGAACAAGTCTAACATATTACCAAACCCATTCAATTACATGAACCCCAAAAGTCAAAGAAGCAGGAACAAATTTCTACGAACTATCCTACTTGGCCTACACCAGGTTAAGATTCAACCTGAGTTGTCTACAAAAATTTAGATATGCGAATCAAGTATTTAGATGTTTGCAAGTCATGTTAGACATCCAAACTTTTGGTTCAAACGCTTGGCTTTCTATACCAAAACAACTACATGTAACCAGATGTTTTAATTTACATTTAGATGGACTTTCAATTTTATACCTCTGAATGTAAATTTCAAACGTTTGGACCTAGTCAGAATTTAACATTTTTCTTTCGGGTTTTATTTTATTTTAACACAGACCTTTGGCTTCTTATTTCAAATGCACGAGATAGATTTTCTCCGATCTATGTTTTTAGACACCTGAACCTGTTGTATTCTGCTTTTTTTTCTTTTTTTCTTCTTTCCGGATGTATGTACAAGTTTTGAATTCATTTAAATCATCTATAGAAAATATCTATATAAAATTTCAACCTTATTCATTCCTAAACTTTTTACGTAGTTTATTCCATTAATTGTATATAGCTATTCGATAATTTATCCATGTATATTCAATTTATTTATAGTTGGTAGAATCAGGTCAAGATGATTTTTAAAGGATATATTTATAGATTCATTTTTTATCCATCTAAATCAATCCAAATCTACCATAAAAGATCAGATTTATAAACTTTTAGAAATGATTCTAACTAATTTACCCTCCTCCGAGTTTTAGTAATTAAATTATCGAATCCTTGCCTAGAGTTTTCAATTATCCCAATTTGTATAGATCTTCAATTAAACTTATCAAATCAAATTAAAAATAATTTTTAATCCTAGATAGATATATAAATGAAATTTAATTATTATCTACATCGCACTCATGTCATAGATAACCCAACTCATATATAAACATTGTATCGAAGAAATGTCTTCTCCCACCCCTACTTGATTTGGTGTTCCTCCTACTCTATTTAGCTTGCAATTATTTGATTTTGTTTATCTCTTCTATTCAATTTCATTTTCTACTTTTATTTTGATGTTTGGATATAATATTTATTTAAAAATGTTTGATTTAGGGTTTGAGGAAGAAGAAGAATTAGGGTTAGAAACATCTCTTATATAAGCACAAAACCTGAAATACCCTCAGCCTCACTTGTCGCGATTCATACCGAAATGAATGTTACATAAACAATATGTATCTCCTTCATCAGGTGTCTATTTCTAACATTTTATATATAAATTTGGGCTAGAAAAGTTTACTTGACATAATAGAAAAGTCGGATTCTCCAAAAAAAACCATTTGTAAATATTCAACTTTTTAGTTTTGTAAAAAAGTTACCAAATACCTTTCAATTAAATATTTATTTTTGTTAGAAATATGAGGTGTCACAATGTTATCTCCACAAAGTGATATGTGAATGGATCTAACTATAGAAGCGGTGGTTCAAGTTTAAAAGCTGAGCTCTCGAGTGGTAACATCCAAATTCAACGATGGCGATCCCCCAGCGAAGTTGCAGGAGTGCGCAATACGTCTAATACATCCTTGCATCGAATGCATAAATTGTAAATAATTTGTTTCATGGGAACCGTTGAGATGATTTTTAGTCAACCTTGAAATTAGACTAGTGTTTTATGAAGAGCAAAGGTTACTTGCTAACATCTAGGCTTAAATGGAAAATGAGAAAGTAGGAAGCAATTAAAGTAAGTGACACCAAATATAGGTGGTTCACCTGCTTGTCTATATCCACTACGAAGTTCTTTTACTATATGCCTCTCTTACTTTTACAGAGAATTACAAGAGAATAATAAGAAAAGTGAACCACTTAAGACTAATAAAGTAGCTAATCCTAAGAACTTGTTGTCTGAAGAACTCTGAATTGTGTATGGTACTCAATTTTTTTGTTTTTTCCAACCCCATTGAAGAGGAAATGCATGGGGTAATTATAGTAGTTGAAATGGATGATGGACCACTGATATTACGCTACGAATCAATCAGAAAGCGTGTCTGGCCATTGATCTAGCTAAACGGGATGATGGGAGACAATTGGAAAAGTAAAAGGAATGTGCGACTGAGATGAATGTCAACAGAGGAACCTACAAGGTGCATGTCTTTCCTTTACGGCACATTTAATGCATATGTATATGGTGGTATGCTATAGGAGTAAAATATTCCTTTTTTCAGAGAAAAAACACTTAGTCGTCACCCTTGCCATTTACTTTTGCATGCTGATGTAGCAAGGCTTACTGAGCTTACTGAATGGATAGTTGAAGACATGAAGAAAATAGAAAGTCTCTAAGGACCACGCTGTGATGGATGTGCTGAGCATGAGGCGACAAGGCAGTTTGAACTAAAGTCGGCCAAAGGGGTCGTGGCAAAGCTAAGCCAAAGATGGGTTAGCTATTGAGGCAGCATCGAATGGAGATAACTGACCACATACCTAGGTTGTTGTTGAGGAGGAGACTAAAGAGGGGCATTCCGGACCGAACATGGGATGGCATGGCATGCCACTTGGGGCAGTTCATGTAACGACCAAAATTTCACTACTTTGATTTGTGAATATTTAATTACTTTTAAATATTCAATTTATAGGTTTTATAATGAAAATAAAACTCTTTTAAATAATAATTAACGATGGTGAAATCATTTTCATATTTTGTTTAAAAAAATATTTAGTTCGATGGAAAACAAAATATGTGACTGGAAACCATTTTTCGAATTTTCAATGTTTCATCGTATAAAAGTTGTTTGAATGTTATAAGCCTTGTTTATATTTAAAACAACATTTAAATGGTTAAGAATGTAAATTAGTTACCATACATTGGTATATATACTTAAGTATATACATGTATATACTAAAAGATGCCTTAAGAGACATGATTTGACACTTTGGCGACTCGAGTGTAAACATGTTTAAACATGTTTTCTTTGACATAATGAGGGGGTACAAGGTGGAGGATAAAATGGAATATGCAGTGGAGGGATTTGAGGTGGCAAAACAATGTGGAGGGTAGAAATACAAGGGTAGTTTAGTAGTTTAGCTTTTCTATTGCTTATAAGTAGCCTTCCGCTTCTTCCAATTTTCCTCCTCTTCCTCCAATCATATTTTCCTCATCTCCGAACCAAATAGGGATTTTTTTTTTAAACCATGTAAAATTTCAGTGACTACAACTTTTATTTGTATGACATCTTCAAGCTTAGCTAGGTTCAAATTTCATATCTTTCAGACCTATTTCCGGACCCATATTTTCAAATTTGGAAATACCTCTTCTTCTTTTGACCATATCTCACTCAGAAAAAATCCAAATTGAGTGATTTTTTCTATAGAATGATAGAAAAAATAATTTCCAACAACTTTTCTTCTGACCACTTTCTAAAATTATGGGAGGAACATAGCGAAAAGTCGAGGGGAAAATGACCCATTTTCGAGTTGTTTTTTTTGCGATTTTCAAAGCTTTGCAAGTCCTAAGTATTTCATGTTTTCAAAGAGTTTTGAAAAAATTTGGTGAGTAGACTTCTAACATTTTATGAAAAGATTCAAATTTTATTGCGTTGCCTCTTGGTTGTAGAATATGTTGTTTGGATGGTTGAATTATCATATGGTTTGGATGTACATATGTTGCTAGTTTATGGTTTAGCGTAGATTTACGAATCAAATGCTAAAGTTATGTTTTTGGTTATGAAGTTGTGATCTTTGTCTTGTGATTGGAAGTGATATGGAAATTTAGTAAGTAAAGTTAGTAAATGGAAAACTTAGCGAGCACGGTTGGCACTTGAAAGGTATTTGTGTTCGACATAGCGATCCTTTGAGTTTTTAAATTTGATTACTTACTTTGCTTTAACCAAAAAGATTTCTAAAGTTTCTAACTTTTGGTTTTGCTTCCAAAACTTTATATTAAGTTCACAAGTTAAGTTAAAGTTAAAAATTATGTTTTAAAAGGCTAGTTGAGATGTTAATCGAGTTTGGAAGTTATGGTATCCATAGCGATAGTCGATATGGATGCAGTTCGATAAAAAGTCCAATTTTTGAAAAATTAATGTTTATATTTTAAAGTGTTTTGAAATGTTTTAGAAACTTAATAACAATGACTAAGGAAAGTTAATTAAGAATTTAATAATTTATTATGAATTAATTAGTTTTGATAATTAATAATTAATTAAGTATTAACCAGGTTTATTAAAATTAATTAAAGGTTAGTACTAATTAATTATCTTTTAAAAGTAAGATTAATTTTTAATTAATTATGAGTTATTTATTTATTTATTTAATAAATAAATTGTTAATTATTTTAAATGATAAATTAGTTATGGTTTAATTTTAAAATAATTATTTATTAAAGGTTTAATTTATTATTTAAGTTTTAATTAAAAGATTATTTAATTAATTAATTAAGATTAATTAATACTTAATTATTAATAAAGGTTTTAAATAATTATTCAATAATTAATAAAGGACTTATTTAGGGTTTAATTTATATATAGATTATTTATTAATGTTTTAGTTATTTATTAATTTATAATTAAGTTCAAATTTAATAAAGATTAATCATGATTAAATAAAGAGTTTAACTTGTAATTAATCATTTTAAAAGGGAGTTTTAAGTTTTAAATCCTTTGTTTGAAGAACCAGATTGTTTTAAAAGTACTTTCTAAGATGGCTTTGAACACAAGAGAATCAAGTATCGATACAATTAAGTAGACAAATGAATGTGAATAAGTTATGAAAATGGTTGATTGTGTGGATATGTATTAGCAGAATAAATCCACGTTCTATTATAGATTGGATGTTTGATTGTATGGACGTATGTATCAGTAGAATAAATCCTCATTCTGCTATAAGTTAATTGTTTGATTGTTGGACACCATTTGGAAGGACAAATCACCATCCTGCTATTATGTTATTTGGAGATGCTAGTTGAGTTGTATTGACATGTTATTCCCTGATTTAGATATGATTGCATTTACATATATGTTGACCTATGTAAATAAATGGTTAAGTGACTTGGAAGTCAAATTCATGTTAAATGGTAACTTAGATTAGTACCATAGGGATTGCTAAGCTCTTTTTAAAATTATAAAGTGTGGTTTTAAATTAACTTCAATTCTTTAATCATTTTTAAGGGTTAAGGTTTACAAATGATTTTTCAAGATATATTATTATTTTATAAAGATATTTATAAATAATAACTTGTTTATAAAAATGGTTTTTGCAAAGTCAAAAGGTTTATTTAAAGTGATTTAAAAGGATGAGTTGCAAATGATATTTTGTAAAGGATTTTGCTTGAAGAAGATTTATCAAAGGAGTTTTAAATAGGAAATGTTTTATAAATGATTTAGCAGTTTGTAAAGTGGGTTTTTAATTGACTTGTAGACTTATAAAAGTGTTTTATGAATTGATTTTGAAAATTTATAAAGGTATTTAAATGTGAAGGGAGCTTTTAAAAGGGTACTTTTTATAAAGGATAAATGGATCAGTTTGCAATAAGTAATGTTTTCAAAAAGGAATTTAAAAGGAGAAATTTTCCAAATGTTTTTAATAATATACTTACACCCCTAAGATAAGTATAAATGTTTTCCAAGTATAAAAGGGTGTAAAGGGTTTGGGAATAGTGTTTTGAAATCTTTTGATCGAATGTATATAAAGTGATTTTAATTGATTGAAGATTAATTAATAAAGGCTTAGTGGATCCTATATTTAATCAAATCAATTTTGAATGATTGTTTATTTGATAGTTAAATAACCGACTATCAAATCTGTATTTATATGTAACTTTTGAAATATCTAGGAGAAACATGCGAGTTATATGGCACAGTCATCCGCAATGATGTTTTACTGTACATACAAATCTCGTTTTGTTATCCTAGGTTAAACAATAAGGAAATCCGTCAACAAACGGTTAGGTGGTGAACTCTGCTCTTATCTTTGTGTATTTGTTTCCTAAAGAACAGGGATTGAGTTTACTGGGAACTATCGAAAGTTGTTTCGAAGTTATCAAGCTCGGATATATTATTCCAAAACCACTTCGATCCAACTCAAGCCTTTCAAACTGAAGACATCTTGAGGAATATGGAATCGAACACAGAGCATTGAAGTGCTAGGGCTACTTGCTAGTAGTCTAGAGGATGATTTCAAAATGGATGTAGCAGAAGTAGCGACTTCGGTTTTTTACTTGTCCTGGACAACTTGTATGGATGAATGCTAGCATTGCATTACTTCCTGGAAGGCAGTGTTAGCATTCTAAGTGGGATTGCTATTCAAAAGGTAAGCGTAGCCTCGAGCGTCATCAATCGGGAATGATTAAAATCAGGGGAAATGCAGTAGGCTAAGTGGGCGCTCCCATTAGTGTGTGTCATCACCTTTTTAGATATATCTACATATTTATGGATTGGTTGTGCAAGAGATCCCGATATAAAGGGCTGCAAAGCAACCAGGGTGATGACATATTTTGTACTATCTAGTAAGGGGTATCCCGGTCTTGTGTTGGCAAGGGATCCTAGGGAGGTCCTCGGTACATTTTCAGATGTGTACCATGATAGGTAGTACCTCGGTGCCTCGTCATAGTATGGGATCCAATCTCCAATATGTACCTTTACGGTTTTGATTGTAGAGCCTAGTATGTTGGAATTTAATAATGGTAACAATTTTTGGTATTTTCATATATTTATTTTAAACGCTTAGACATTATTATAATATCACTAGATTTTCTATTAAAGATGTTTTGGTTATCGTAAGGTAAAAACCCATTCGTGTTTATATATGATGTGGTTTTACGAGATACCTTTGATTTTAGAAGGTTTTAAACATAATAATTCAGTTGTTTGAGTTTACTCGCACCAGACCCATGTCTGACCCAAAATTTTATTTTATTTTCCTAAAACTCTTGGTGCTCAAATTTTTATAGGCAGCCAAGTTGTTCAGGTTTTCCCATGGATGCGTTGTGGAGGAGCTTAAAGCAGTAGGTTTCATTGATAGCTAATTATTATCTTATTTCCGCTGTATTATATATATCTTATATCAGTTAGGTAGGGAAAGTCTATTATAATTGTCCTAGGGTAGAATTTAAATAGGTATGACTCTGATGTATCATTATTGAATTGACTTTGTAAAGTGTTATGTTGATTAATATATATTATTTCGTTGCGTTGTGAGATTCTATGACTGTTTAGTTTCTCATACCTCCACTCTCCTTTCTTTAACATAGCAATCTGTCTTTCTGGCACTTAGTTGTTCGACACGTGAATACCGTGGATGTATTAGTGTCGACTTTTGGGGTTCGAAAAGACTGGTCGTTAAAGGTCGTAGGAGGCTGTAGTAAAGTAAGGTCACGGGCGGGTCATGCCTGAGCTAGTTTTAAGTTATGCCAGTCGGCACATAGTTGGGAGAGATGCTTGAGCAGACACAAGCATCAGGTTGCTATGTCGAATGTGGGTTGGCATGAGAAAGTTGGTAGCAAGTGAGATGGCCCAGTGTGAGATAGAGGCAGGGTATGCCTTGGGGGCAATTATGTAATTTATTACATATATCTAACTCGATAGCCAATCTTGTTTAAAAAAAGGTTTTTTATTTCAATTATATACTTGATATAATATGTTATATTAATTATTTATTAAATTAAAAATATATTTAATATAGAAAATCCATAAATTGTATGCATTATGATAGTAGTTACAATGTGTTGTAACAATGAGTGATTTATCACAATAAAATAAACATATCGTTTTAAATATTCCTAGTCAAGATATCAAGATTGGATATCGATACATCTATTGAGATTAGAGTATGTAGCGCTCTCCAAACATTAGGTAATGTATTACTCATGGCCCGTTGGGTACCAAGGAGTTACGCACTAATAGCTATTGAATAACTATGAAATGGATCACTCGATAGTTTTCTATTGGTTAATATAAGGAAGGTCAAACAAAAAATAGCGATTCAATAATTTCACATAATTCCCTTGACTTGAGAATGTTATCGAGCTTTAATATGGAAACTCCACTGTGATTATAGTTAATTCATGGCATGACATCCATCGAATGACTATAGTTGGGTCGGTGGAAGCAGTAGAAGTGAAACACTATTCAAGATAAAATTCGTTTCCTCTATTTTATGGGATTAGTATCACGGAGTCAACTTAAGTCAACTCGAAGTCAAAGTCTCTGCCCAGGGTAGTACGGCTAATAACAATTTTTATTATTGAACCAAGAATTTTGTTTTTTCACTTTTATTGTTGAATGTGGTTGATGTTGGAATTTTGATCTAAACCAAATTCCACAAGTCTTAATGTGTTATAGTTTTGACCAACAGAGTTAGTATAAATAATCATCACTACCAGGTACCACTTATAATCAGTACAATTAGATTTTTACCAAAAAGATATGTAAGTGATAAATTCGATCAAAATGTCACATTATTGGCTAAGGTGACATTGAACGTTCATATTTGAATTATTCAATATTAATCACTGACTGAATTAACACCTTTAAGTTGCACAACCATAATAGCGAATTCTCTGAAAAACAATATGATTTAACTGATTTATAAATGTTGTAAATTAATTAAATTAGTTAATATTTAAGAAATATTTATTAGTATTTTATTTAATTGATTTATTTAATAGATGTTTAGGAGTTGTTTGTAATTATTTGAATGCATTTATAAAGGTTATATTTGCACGCATCGTTATAAAATATCGGTGCAATTTTAAATGAGTTTAAATAAAGGATAATTGAATGAAGGGGCTTATGAAATTTTATGCCATTTGATGGAATATAATTTCAGTCATACAATGTGAAACGAGAGAAGTAGAGAGAAAGATAGTTAAAGGAGTTGATTAGAGGAAGTTCTAACTAAAAAATGAGAAAGGTCTCATTCTTTCGAAAACAAATCCACTTATTCATTTTCTACCGACATTCATTCTTTTCATTCATTTTTCTCTTCACTTCTTCTAAGGTTCCATGGTAGAAAACAAAATCAAGATTTCAAAAAAATTCAACTCCAAAACAAAGCAAACATCAATAATAATGGAACACAAGTGGTTCATCCATCTCTTGTAAGGGTTGGGTATGGACCTTGGAGATGTAAAGAAATAACTTCATTCAAGGTGTGAATTTTAGCAACATCCGTACATAATTATCTAATATAATTTATTTATGCTACTTATTATTAGGAACCAAGATGTTGGTTTGGATGACAAAAACCTTTTTAACTTATCTTATTATAAAATATATACCAACACTATTGTCTAGATAGATATGTATATGCAGGAACAATGCAGTGTGTGTGTGTAAATATATATATAGGTATTGATTACTGAAGACTAATCAGTATAAAGAATCAAGACTCAAGATTCAGAATGGAGATACCAAGATTGAAGACTTTAGAGTATCAAGATCAAGATTTCAAGATAAATGTCTAGTTTTCTTTAAAACTTCATAATAGCATAGAAATCTTCATTCCAAATTTCATTTGGGATGGAACCCATTTCTATTTTCTTAGTGGCTTACAAACCCACGACAAGTAGCTTACAAACCTACGACAAGTGGCTTACAAACCCGCGAACATCCTGGTTTTGTACAAGTTCTCGAGTCCTAATGTGATGAAATATTCTGCAGGAAGAAGCTTGCAAAACTACTTCAAAATGGTTTTTCAAAACTTCTTTTCAAAATGTTTTAGCTTTAAAAATTATCTTTTCAAATGATTTTCAAAGAGATGTTTTAGCCTTAAAATATTCTTTGTTTTTGTTTTTAAATAGACTCTTGTTTTAAACTTCGTTTGTTTTTAAACTATCTTATGATTTTTAAAAAATTCTTTTATATATATATATATACTTGAGATTTAAAATTAAATATATATATATATACACATTCTAAAAATATATTTTTCTACCCTTTTTTATTTAAAACATAGGAAAATTAGTTTATTTTACTCCAGAATCATTTCATCTTGTTTTCCTTTCAATACCATTTTCAAAACGAATTTAACATAGTTTTTAACTAAGGGATGTCGACATCATGGGATACACCATGTCGACATGGTGGCTGTTAAACTCAGAAATTTCAATTTTCAAAAGAAGTGTCTATTCGTTTAAATCTCTTCACGAATGGTTATGACCATTACTGCTCTATAAATAGCCTTTACAAACAAATCTTTTAACTAACTATTTTTTTCGCTCCTTCTTCTCCACAAATTCATATTCTAAAATTTTCATATTTTTAAGATCGTGCCGAAATTCTATCGAATTCTCAAGTGAATCAAATTAGAATTTCATTCTTGTTTGATTCTCTACCCTCTCTCGAAGATCAAAGCGCTATTCAGAGTTATATGATCAATTTGTAATCAAAAATTTATCGAATCTCTCTATAAGACGTGGTTGTGCCTGGAAATCAATTGGGTGATCTTGTGTCCCGTAAATCAAGAGAGTTTGCTCCAGACTCGAAGATAGGAGGGTACCTCAAGGCCTTTAGAAATTGAGGACTGTAATCTCGACATTGTTATAACAAAAATCTGTATGAGATGTTTAACTTGGTACAGGACTGGACGTAGGGTAACTCTGAACTAGTATAAAATCTGGTATGTTCTTTCCTTTTATTGCTTTTTATTTACTTTCTGCATCTGTGTTTGATTCTATGATTGTTCTGTGATTAAGTTCTGCATTTGTTTGTGTCATAATTTCAATTTAGTCCATATAAATCTTAGAATCCATTAAACACTATTCATCCCCCTCTCTAGTGTTAAATTAGCCTTAAGATCCTTAATTCGCACTCCCTTTCATTTGGTATCAGAGCATTGGTTTTCATAGTTTTCATAATCTTAAACTTGAGAAATTGTTTTAATGGCTACCAACACTGGTAATGTCAAATCTAGCGCTAGTTCTGTTAACACTAGCACTAGTTCATTTATAAAAGGTCAGTCTACTGTCAGACCATCATTTTTCAATGGCAGTAATTATGCATATTGGGCTTGTAGAATGAAAATTTATTTACAATCAGTAGGATTAGACACTTGGAATATCACACAAACTGAGTATGTTGAACCAACTACCGATTTTGCCCAGTGGACTACTGAGCAAAAGGGTGTTGCACAAAATAACTCAAAGGCCATGAATATATTATTTTGTTCACTAGATAGGAATGAGTTTAATAGAGTGTCTATTTGTAAGTCTGCATTTGAAATCAGGAAAACTTTGCAAGTTACTCATGAAGGAACAAGCAAAGTTAAACAGACTAAAATTTCCATATTAACTAATCAGTTTCAATCGTTTAAAATGCATGCAAATGAGTTCATTTCCGACATGTATTGTCGATTTCAAGGTATTGTTCATTCACTAATTTCACTGGGAAAAAGCTTTTCGGAGGAAGACCAAGTCAGAAAATTTCTAAATCCACTCACTCCAAAATGGGATTAAAAGACACTTGCAATCGAAAAAGAAAATGATATCGGTCTAATGAAAATAGAAGAATTGATTGGGAACTGACGTCTTATGAAGTTTAACTACAAGGAAGAAAAGAAAACAAGGCTACAGAAAAGAGGTCATTAGCATTTAATGCAACAACTGAAGATTCGAAACCAGACAGTGATGAGGAGATTGCTTTCATGACAAGAAACTTCCAGAAATTTCTAAAATATAAAAAAATGAACAATTACAAAAGAAATGATCAAAGGGATTCCAGAAATAACCGGAGAATGTCAACAATGGTAGATGCTACAATTGCAATAAAGTCGGGCATCATAGGAAAGATTGTCTGTATCTAGCTAAACAGTTATTCCCTTCAAACAATGATTCGTCAAGAAAAAGAAAGAAAGCATACACAACAACTCTTGATGACTCAGACTCAACATCTAGTGATGATGAAAAGAAGACGGATAATTCAAATTTGTGTTTCACTACTATTCATGAACCAGACGACGATGGGAGTATGGATCTAAAATTAGGTACGCATTTACATTATTTTTAATTTTTCTTGTTTGAATGGATGCTTGTCTGTTTGCTTGATTTTTTTTAAAAAATTCCTTGAATTTTAAATTCAAATTTATCCCTTGAAATTTGAATTTTAAATTCAAAAATAATATTATTTTAACAATATTTTAATTATTAAATTATTAATATTTAAGTATTTTTATATATAACGTGATCACAGGCATTATATAAGTAGAATATAGGATATAATATATACATTTATTAGAAATTAGGAATGGACACTTGTCCATTGATTCAATAGGCACATGTTTCACTTGCTCTCGGGAATGGGAATAGCACGAATGGCAGTTACTGGTACGAAGGCTAAGGGGTATTGAGATTACAGAGACAAAATGACTTGCCAAAAGACTCAAACTACAACTACTGACCCCTTTCACCTAGACGCCCTCGACATACCTGGATACCCCATGTCGACATGCCCCTCAGAAATTTGATTTCAAATTTGAATTTAAAGTTTTGAATTTTGCTCCACCTTTTCACCAACTTCAATGCTCTAGAAAGATGCCTCATGACCAGAGAACATGTCTGTAGAATCTCTATTTAATTCACTCTTCTTATCATCACTTTTCACTTTTATTTCAAATTTCAAATTTATCTTCATTATCTTCAACTCCTCTCAAACTTCTTCAATGGCCTCTTCAAGTACTCCTGACACTATTAGGCTTCCAAAAGTTATCAAAAACTTTCTTTTTAATGACCTGGAAGCTATCAAAACTTACATCAACTATGTAAACTTTGGTAAAATTCATACGGGGAAATTTGCTACTTTTGAAGATTTTCTTTCTTATGAAATTGAAAATATTTTCAACAATGTTCTATTATTAGTGTAGTAGATAACAAACAAAATGATTTTGTATGTTATCCAAATCATGTTAAGATGTTTTTTGCAAATTTGAATCGTGGTTTTTATGATGGGCGAGATGGACAAATTTGGAGTAGTGTTAAACGAACACAAATAGTTTTGGATTGTGAAATTTTAGAAAATATTTTGGGATGCAAGTATACTGGAATGAATCTCGTGGAATTTCAAATAAGTGAAAATGATCGAGAGACATTTCATCACATCTTTGAAGTCGATGAAAATTTTGAATTCAAAAATCGTTATTTTCATCCGAAAACAAGAATTGTTAACCTTCTTATTCAACACACCCTTATACCAAGATCGGGAAACTACAACAACCCAACTTTGAAAGTTTGCAAAGCTCTTTTTGCAATTTTTGGAAATTATGATATCAATTGGGCTCAAGTTATTTTGGATGAGCTAAGGCCGAAGAATTTTACTATGGGTGAAAACACATTATATCATAGAGCTTATCTCACTCAGATTTTTAATTACTTTGGAGTTGATTTCAAAAGGGAAGAATTTATAACTAGAAAAGTGTCCAACCATGGAAACATTTCCTTTATGAAAATTCCATTAGTGTTTCAACCATATGAAACACTTACGGAAAAGGAAGAAAGGATTGCTCACGAAGAGATGGAAGAAATGGAGGAAGAAGAAGAAGAGGAAGAGGAAGGAATGGAGATTGAAGAGGAGGAGGAGGAAGATCAAGAAAATTCCTTAGAGAGTATTGAATATCCTACTAATCCCGCTAATCAATCCAATAAGACCGTTCTCAATAATCAAAGAATTATAGTGGAAAATCAAAAGACACTCAAAAGATCAATAAGTAAGAAAATGGATAAGATTTTCCACTAAAATCAACAAGTTCTTTGGGAAAGTCAGTAGTAAGCTTGGATTATCATCGTCTTCATCTTCATCTAATTAGTTTTAGTACATGTTATCTTGTTTGTTTCAAGATCTATCCATGTATTTTCCTTTATTTTAGTTAATATTATATTATTTTATGTAATGTTGACTAGAATCATTAATGAAATCGTTTATTTCCTGTTATTCAACTTCACTTGTCTCTGTAATTGCTTGTTTTTATATTATACAAATTTTAGTTGCAAGGATTTGTTCGTAATATTCAAAACAAAGAAAATTGTCACTTTAGGCAGAGGCATGTCGACATACCCCATCCCCCAATGTTGACATGCAATGGGTAGAAAGTAGTTACACTTTCAAATTTTAATTTCATGCAACTAACTTGTGTCTATTCATTTTAATCGACTTTCTACCCCCTATTTATACCTGTTTCTTCCAGAATAAGTTATCAAACTTCATTTCTAATCACTCCCTTCCATATTTTTTCCTATTTCTTTAATTATGGCTTCTCCAATTAAGAACCTAAGTGATAATCTTGAAGAAGCTCTCACTACCTTCAAGAATATCCTTACATTCATACTTCGTAATCAACACCACCTAGAATTGAGTCAAATGCAGATGATCAAGGAGCAAGAGAGGTATTTCGACTCCCTTTATTGGATGATCTCAGCCCTTAATAAGGAGGATCTCGAAGGAAATCTACCAGTCACTCTCGACAAAGATAAAGAAGAATGGGATGCCATCAAAGTAGACCATATCTTTGGAGAAGATGGATGGGTGGAAGTACCAAGGAATGTCTAGTCATTCTGTATGTTATTTGTTTGATTTGATTGGTGTGTTTTAAACTTGATTGACTTGACTTATTTAAAACATTTGGTGTGGTTTGAATATATGATTGAATTGAATAATTATTATAAATATGATTGATTTATGATTGATTTACTTCTGGATTACACTTATGATCCCACTCATGATCACATTTCACATTTATAATCATATTTCATACTTACGATCACACTTAGCACTTATTACACTTACATATGGATTAATCTATTATATTATGGTTGATTATCTTATATCAAGTTTAGAGAATTTATTAGTAAGAAGTTTTTTTTGATGACAATGGGGGAGAAATTATAAAATAGCCGTCGACGAGGAGTAAGGGGGAGTCACGATTGGAGTAAGGGGGAGCCATGGAGTAAGGGGGAGTTATGATAGGAGTTATGGTATGGTAAGTATATTTTATAAATACAGGTTGTCATCCTCAAAACGGGGGAGATTGTTAGGAACTATGATGTTTTTTTGATGACAACAACTTTTTTAACTTATCTTATTATAAAATATATACCAACACTATTGTCTAGACTGATATGTATATGTAGGAACTATGTAGGATATATATATATATATATATATATATATATATATATATATGCAGGTATTGATTACTGAAGACTGATCAGTATAAAGACTCAAGATTCAGAATGGAGATATCAAGATTGAAGTCTCTAGAGTATTAAGATCAAGATTTCAAGATAAGTGTCTAGTTTTTGTTAAAACTTCATAATAACACAGAAATCTTCATTCCAAATTTCATTTGGGATGGAACCCATTTCTATCTTCTTAGTGGCCTACAAACCCATGACAAGTAGCTTACAAACCTACGACAAGTAGCTTACAAACCCATGAACATCCTAATTTTGTACAAGTTCTTGAGTCCTGATGTGATGAAATATTCTGCAGGAAGAAGCCTGCAAAACTACTTCAAAATAGTTTTTTAAAATGATTTTCAAAAATTCTTTTCAAAATGTTTTAGCTTTAAAAATTATCTTTTCGAATGATTTTCAAATAGATGTTTTAGCCTTAAAATATTCTTTATAAATAAACTCTTGTTTTAAACTTCGTTTGTTTTTAAACTATCTTTTGATTTTTTAAAAATTCTTATATATAGATATATATACTTGAAATTTAAAATCAAATTTATATATACACATTCTAAAAATATATTTTCCTACTCTTATTTATTTTAAAACATAGGAAAATTAGTTTATTTTACTCTAGAAACATTTCTTCTTGTTTTCCTTTCAATACCATTTTTAAAACAAATTTTACATAGTTTTTAAGTAAGGGATGTCGACATCATGGGATACCCCATGTCGACATGGTGGCCGTTAAATTCAAACGTTTCAATTTTCAAAAGAATTGTCTATTCGCTTAAATCTCTTCATGAATGGTTATGACCGTTACTGGTCTATAAATAGCCTTCACAAACGAATTTTTTAACTAACTATTTTCTTCACTCCTTCTTTTCCATAAATCCATATTCTAAAATTTTCATATTTTTAAGATCATGCCGAAATTCTACCGTATTCTCAAGTGAATCAAATTAGAATCTCATTCTTATTTGATTCTCTACCCTCTCTCGAAGATTAAAGTGCTATTCAGAGTTATACTCAAAAGTTTATCGAGTCTCTCTATAAGGTGTGGTTGTGCCTGGAAATCAATTGGGCGATCTTGTGTCCCATAAATCAAGAGAGTTTGCCCCGGACTCGAAGACATACCTCAAGGCCTTTAAAAATTGAGGATTGTAATCTCGACATTGGTATAATAAAAATCTGTACAAGGTGTTTGCCTTGGTACAGGACTGGACGTAGGGTAACTCCGAACCGGTATAAAATCCGGTGTATTCTTTCCTTTTACTTCTTGAACGATATAAGAGTTATGTAATGTTTTATCATTCATCTTGAAAAAGTAGTTAAAACTCTTTTATCTCTATCTCTATTAAAGTATGTTAATTAAGTAATTTAGTTCAAATCTATTTTTACTCTTCATCTCATCACGAAATAAGTTCATTATTACTGATATGATTTTGTCCTCCTTTTTCCCTTTTAGTTTTTTGACTTTTTTTTGTGTTGTTTGGATTTGTATGTTCCTATCATGAATATACATATGCCTAACTTATCCAATTCCTTTTCTAATGCATTGAAAGTTTGTAAATAAAAAAAAACTAATTTCGATTGAGATCTAGTTTTAAATTTTATAATATTTATATACATAAATCTAAATAGACTATTGATGTTAATTAATTAACTTTTACCTTGAAAATTAATTCCTTTTGTTAAATGGTTGATATTTTGAATATGACTATTTTCATCATTGTTTGAAGAAAAATATTATTTCCATTTGGTCTAGAAATTATAAATGGACTTTTGTCTAAATTTTAAGTCCTTCATTTCTCTTCAACTTTAAAGTTTTGTGTATTCCCTTTCTAAATTAAAAGCTTGATTTAAACGTTAAACTTTAAATTCTAACATACATATGTGCACACACACACACATATGTATGTATGTATGCATGCATGCATGCATGCATACATGCATGTATTTATGTATATACGTATTTACGTATTTTCAATTCTCAAATGTTTATATATAAATAATTGTTTCAGAATTAAAAGGTTAATTGCAATACACACACAAACACACACATATACATATATTGCAACACGCATGTACTGCTCTATTTTGAAAGCAAAAGATGCATCATGTGTAATAAATATCATATTTAATTTCAAACATTTCTTAATTAAAACTAAACTCATTATTGGTAATTTTAGATATCAAATCCTATAAGATTGTCTTATATGATTTTAACGTATACATACATATATGTGTGTGTGTGTATTTGTGCAGGAGCCCATTTTTATTATGTGTAAATATTTTCAAATCAAAATTTTGGACAATAAAGGCATATGTAAAGGAGAAATGGGTCCATTGTGGTGTAAATCATAGTGCCAACATAAGTTTTCATTAATAGTGTAAACATCTTGCTTATTCCGCTCACACGGTATCCACTTGAGTACTTCTAGATGTTTTAACATTTATGTTATGTATAAATTAGTTTTTCATTAATGATATTTAACACATCATTCAAGTCAAGTAAAGAGGGAGAAATGAAAAGTTTCTCTAAATAATGCAAAATCTACCCTTAATAAATTGTATCAATTCTAGATAGAGAAATGAATGGTTTTCTTCTCTATATTAACAAGTAATGCACACACAGGTTTATTTGATACACTCATATATTAAAATTTAAATTATTTTAAAACACCATCATAAACAATTTAAATGAAATGTCATTTTATTTAAAACTTTAATATATTAGATCTAATATACCTTTAGATTGTAAAGGCCCAACAGATCCAAATAGGAAAATATTTGAAATTGCCTATTTTACTAGCTTATGATCGGCCCCGTTCCAACAATGGTATCGCATCCTAATGGTCTGTTCGGTCTAAATTAGTAATGTTAAGACTAACCAATTAAGCTTGCCAATTTAGTAAAAAGTATTGTCTATTTGGGCAATCAAGTACCCTGCCCTCCCTTGCTACCAACTTGGCCTGAAAAGTGAATTGTGTCCAAAGATTGCCCTTAATAGAAAAAGGCCCAATTTGAATTGGGCATTGGGCTATTTTTCATAATTGTTTTGAAAATTAAGATGAGATTGTGATTTAAAAGTTAAATATAAGAACAAGAAATATATTATAAATCTTATAGCGTGATTTCAAAATTTCTTTGAAATTAAAATAAGATTTAAAACTTAGAATTTAAATTTAAAAAAAGAATAACATTATAAATGTTATAATATGATTTTCAAAGTTGGCTTTGAAAATAATGTATATTATAAATGTTATAATACAGCTTTCAAAAGTGCTTTGAAAATATAATAAACGTATTTAGAAAATTTTAATACTTACTAAAAAAATGAATAAATTAATTAAAGTATATACATGTACGATACACACACACATAAGAAATTTGTGAAATTGGTATTTAATTAAATTATCTAATTAAATAATTTAATTAATAGGTAATTAACAAACAATAAAAAAGCACTTATATATAGATATATATGTATAACCATAAAGTTATTGTATACATATTCAATTAAAATATTTAATTGAATAATATATAATTAATTAAAATGTTAATTAATTAAATAATATTTAACTAATGTAGTGTACATAAGACTATTGTATAAGTTAATTAAACTATAAAAGTTATATAATAATTAGACTTACATAATATGAATGTATAAAACAATAGTGGAATGGTAAGAAACCCAGAATAGATTTAAGGAATAATTATATAGTACATATATCGTGATTTGTGATGTGTACGACACTTGAATCATGAGGGTATTTCATAAGAAATATATTATTCCATAAGTTGATATCACTTAATTAAATATATTAAAGATTATGAATCTTTAATATAAAGTTGACCTCCACTATTTATATATTAGTATATTGCTTCCATACTCTCTAGTTGTTGATATTCCTCGAGCTGGAGATATTATCTATAGCGTTATTAGTATATTGACCAAACAAGGCAAGATACATGCATGTGCTGTTAAAGCGCTTAGTAGATTCATTGCGGCGGAGGTGCGAAAAGTCATAGCGAGGATATAACAGGTATATAGCGGATGACTCTAAAATAGCATATAAAACTTGTACTTTATGCTTATACAAATTTATAAATGGTAATTAAATATATAATTAATATTTAATTTAATTTTAATTGGTACATAGTTAATATTAAGTAAAAACATGTGTAAATATATTATAAACAAACACAAATTAATATTTAACATAATTAAATTTAATACAATATTAGAGTACTTTTGTTTACGAAAATATGTTATGAAAATTCAACTAAAGAAATAATTTCATAATTTTTATAATGTATAAATGTCATTTTTCAATTCATTTTATTTAAATCAGATATAGCGGGATCTAGTGGGAACAACGAGATATAGCGGGAATAGCGGGACTTAAAGTAGAAAGACTATGTTTGAGGCTATTTGGGAAAATAATACCAGTAGAAATCCACTATGGGATATAGCGGTACAATGGCAGGGCTTTAGCTTCATAGATATGTGCATATATTTGTTGATATTCCTCAAGGTACGTGCATTATACTTAGGCCATCGCAAATTAGTTCGTATGAGTGAATAATCTCTTTTGATTCGTTGATATCCCTCAAGGTCGAGATGATATTAGGATAAAGACCACGGGGTAGGAGTTTTATTTGATACAACTGGTAAAGCGTCATCCATCACTTATGGGTTTATGATTTGTTGATATTCCTCAAGGACAGAATCCCAAGGCAAGTGGTTCCTAACACCTATTAGAGAAATAAATAATTCCTATGTTCTTGTTAGGGTTTTGATAAACTTAAAAATTCTATTGGAAGCCTTATTAGAAAAATAAAATGGTAAAATTTAACCTTTTTAATATTGTAACAACGTTTGTTATGTAAAGTTATAATAATCTACATCGATAAATTTGTGCAATTAATATGATTAATAAATTGTTTATCAATTAAGATGTACAAATGAACTGAATTGAAGATTGACAAAAAATATATGAAATATACCTACTAATAATATTTTATACATGTTATTGTTTCAATACCCATGCAAGCGTCGAATTTTATAACTACTAAATATATTCATAATTGGTCACTTATGTATTTACTTGCCTGAGATCGTGTATTGTCCTTTATGAGTTTCAAACTCTAGAAAAAATTCACAAATATGAATATCTGATTCATATTCACTCACATATAAATATTATATGGTGAACCTTCCCAATTCATAGTGTACTAAACTTTGAGAAAGCCAGTTCGGTCGAAATAAGCAAGTAAACCATAATGCGAGACCATTTATCCAATATGATTGATTATATTTACGATCTTGTTATGTTAAATATAACATTAGACCAAGAGCTACAAGACTGATCTAAGAATTCGATCACTAAAAAATTAGTTTGATTAGTTTATGTAAAATGCAACTTATGAGATACCCTAAATGCTAAGGGTAACTGAATGCATTTTTGTAAAGAGTTTGTCATGATCGTGTAGTAAGGGCTTCCATTTGAATGGTTCCACCATTTAGAAAAGAAAATGAAAGTATGAGGATAGATGTAACTTAAGACACGATTTGGATGAAGAGAGTGAATGGTTACTTCTTCTTCATAGGGAAACATAGGAAAAGAGAATCACAAATAATAGTAGATACTTAACAAGGAATAAGAAATATGATATCTATTCTAAGTGCATTTTCACATAGAAAAATGTTGTATTAAATTTATTTCTTATAATTTAAGACACTTGATGTAAAAATTCTTGATTGTACACTAGTTACAGTAAATGAAATACATAACATATATTAAGAGTTTGAGTGGAGCTCTGTATTTCATTCGCCATTAAATGCCGAAAATAATGGGAGCATGCCATATAACACTTATTGATTTCGTCAGGTTAAAAAAATTGTTTTTGTAAAACTTACCAGACATTCTTTATGAAAGAATTATTATCTTGGTACTGATTGAAAAAAGACATAGTTTTATTTCAATATGAATATTATGAATATTTTCTTATAAAATAAAACTATAATAGTGGTATCTATGGTGCATTGGAAAATATAGAAGTATCTAAATTTGTGTGTAATTTTTCTGCAATTATGGACTTAGCCACGGTTTAAAAATAATTTATGATTATATATCAAATAATAAGGGTAAAGCACACATTCGATGGGAGCATTATAAGAGTTGATGAACTCTACAGATTGATATATATAGATGTCTACAATCGGAAGTTCCAAAACTGTTCCACTACATTATTGTATCCACCAATTAATTTTCTCAAACATGAACATGTGTATGAGATACATATGTGATATGTTAATGATGAGTTAATAAAATATAAAACAAACGTAAATAAAATAATGTTCGATAGAAAATAAAATAATTCGATTTGATCGAATAAGTGAGTATATTGGAAAGAGTTCCAAATGTACCTAAAAATGAATAAAGATTCAATCTCAAAAGTCACTCCTACTTATGATACATAATAATGTATCAACAAGGAGTAATCAAACTTTGTTAAATGAAGTATGATTAACTGTAAACGGAGTTGAATTAACTTCTTTCTGTAAGGTCGTGTACTTAGAAGCAGTACAAGGTAATAGTTAATTTCTTCTAAGAATGGTTTACATAATCATATAAGATAAGGGTTTATCAGAAACCTCAACATATCCTAGGCTAAGGAGTTGGCAGACAGGGAAAGTTGAAAGACTTCACGTGATAATTATACATGAGGTATCTTTTATGAGTCACTCCAAAAGGAGTTTGGGAATGATTGTCATAGGTTGACTAATTTATATTTTAAACATATGTTTTGTAAACTAAAATGAAATCATTTTAATATAAGGTAATTCATAAAAAATTTATGAATACATGTTCCATTGCACTGATAAACAATTGTTGTTTCAAGAAATACTAAGTTCATAGTAAAGGAAATTCTTTTAAAAATTATTGGTAGTAAAATGGATTTTAGATACTATCCAAGGATAGAATTGATTACAAGGGAAAATGAAATTCACTGAACCTTAGTGAACATTATGCATTAGAACGTATAATAAATATTCTTACTCGTTGAAGAGAAACTATGATTTTCTTATTAATGTCAATAATAAATAATCCTCAGCAGTCAATTAAACCATTAAGAGTATTGACTCTGCCATGTGGTATGATGCGCAAATCCGAAAGGATTCTAAATACATTATCAAAATGTAATTTGATATTGTACCCAAAGGAATATGACTTATCGGCCGCAAATGTGTTTTCAAGAGATTGATGTAGTTAGGATATGGTGAGCAACATTGATAAGATTAAAATCGTATGTTTCAATTATTGAAAGTAGCACAACTTAATCATCATTCAATATGCTCAAGATGATTCAGATTTTACTCATAGAATTATTTCTTAATATGACTTTGTGTTTTTGTACATATGTTTTGAAATGGAAAATTATGAATAATGATTTAAAATTAACTGTTTAACATAAAAACCAAAATCTCTCAAAGTCAATGGGATCTATATTGAGTTTGTGGGTTTTTTGAATATGATCTAAGGGATGATCGGAAAGTATCATTCTATAAACATCAAAATTGAATAAGTATTTTGATAGAAATATCGGATAGTTTAATTTTTAGTCAAAATGCAGAGAAGCGTGTGTCTATAAGAAAGAACATTAAAGGGTACATAGATATTTGTAAAATTATAAGTAAACAACATACTACTGATTATTAACGATGTACCTAATGGTAAAATCAGTAATAGTCTAGTTGTTTGATACTCGATGTTGGATTTGTAAATTATGTCTTTTATAATAAGTATAAAGGATGTTGGGAATGTCCCAAATGATATGTGAAGAGACCATATTAAAATTTTAAAATGGAACATGTAAAATGGATTTCTTATGTGTTGACAATAGGAATTATCATACATGTTGTACAATCTATAATATTGTATCTTGCTTATGTATTTGATGCATGAAGAAAATAACAAATCCAAATTAAGATCACTAAATGGTATTTTAGAGTGTTCTCAAGTATTTGCAAAATACTGGACAGTTCTTTATAGAAACGACGAACTCCTTGTGAAGGAGCATTTGGACTCGAACTTCATAAGTGTTGTCGAGTAAAATACGTTAACACTAAATTCATGTTCAAGCTTTAATTAAGAAGCTTTTAAGTTGGAATTGTTCCAAACAATAATTAGTAATCAGTTCAACCAAAGGCTACTACAATAAAAGAAGTATAAATAAATGCATAAATTTATAACTGAGCTAAGAATGATTTCAAATGCTGAGAATCCCATGACATTGTCATATGATAACTATGTCGTGATACAGTTTATAAAAGAACCTAAAGCTCATTAGAGGTCAAGCGACATAATTCAAATAGTTCCATGTGATAAAGGCATTTTATTAGCATTGGAGAGAGTTGATTGATAGGGTAGATATTTAAAACAACATAGCATACCCATTTACTGAGGAAGGCACCCAGTTGTTTTATAGAAAACCGATCGATGAAGTTGGAATAAGATTCCATAATTTACCCCAAATGCAAGAGGTAGATTGATAGAGTTAGAAGTATGCCCTAGGGGCAATTACATAATTTCTCATATATAGTTAACTCAATAACCAATCTTGTTCAAAATAAAAGGTGTTTTCTTTTTATTATATACTTGATATAATGTTATATTAATTCTTTATTTAATTAAAAGTATATTTAATATAGAAAATCCATAAATGGTATGTTTTGTGATAGTAGTTACAATGTGTTGTAATTGTGAGTGATTTATCATAATAAAATAAACAAGTTGTTTTAAATATTCCTAGTCAAGACGTTTCGAGACTGGATATCGGTACATTCATTGAGACTAGAGTACGCATGCACTCCAAACGTTAGGCATTGTAATAATTGTGGCTGCTGGAGGAGTCAAGGGGTTACGTACTGATAATTATTGGATAACTATGGAATGACTCGCTCCATTGTTTTTTGTTGGTTAATATAACTAAGGTCAAATAGAAAATATTGATGTGACAATTTTACACAATTCCCTCGACTTGAGAATACCATCAACTTCAATCTGGAAGCTCCGCTTTTATTATAGTTAAATCGTGGCACGAAGTCCATCGAATGACTTAGTTGGGTTAAGTGGAATTGCTGGAAGAAACACTATTCAAGAGAGAATTCGTCTCCTCGGTTATATGGGGTTAGTATCAGGGGGTCAACTTAAGTCAACTAAAATTCAATTCATTGGCCAAAGTAGTATGGCTAATAATAATTGTTATTATTGAACCAAGGATTCTGTGTTTGCACTTACAATGTTGGATGAGAACAATGTTGTAATTATGGCCAAAACTAAATTTTGTAAGTCCTAATGTGATCAAGTTTCGATGAAGAAAGTTGGTGTAAATAATCATCAATACTTGGTGTTGCATATAATAAATATAATTATATTTTACTTAAAAGATGTGTAAGTGATCAATTCAATCAAAATGTCACACTACTAGCTAAGATGACTTGTGAACATTAATATTAGAATTATTCAATATTAATTGCTGATTGAATTTACAACTTTGAGTCACACAATTATAATGATGAATCCTCCGAAAAACCACATGATTTAATTAATTTAAAAAATATTGTAAATTAATTAATATTTATTATTTAATTTAATTAGTGTTAGAGAGTTATGCACTTATAAAATTAATATTTGCACGCATCGTTATACGATATCAATTTAATTTTAAATGAGTTTAAATAAAAGATAACTGCATGGAGGTATTTATGGAAATTTTATGTCATTTGATGGCATGTAATTTTAGTTATACCATGTGAAAAGAGAGAGTGAAGAGAGAGAGATAATTAAGGGAATTGATTAGGGAAAGTTTTAACTAAAGAATGGGAAACGTTTCATTCTTTCAATTAAAACAAATTCACTAATTCATTTCCTATAGACATTTATTATTCTTCCTTCATTTTTCTCCACTCCTCATAAGGTTACATGGCAGAAAACAAAATAAATATTTACAAAAAATATCAGCTCCAAATCTAATGCAAACATCAAGAATAATGGAACATAAGTGGTCATCCGCCTCTTGCAAGGAATGAGTATGGATTTGAAAACCTAGGGAGATAACTTCGTTCAATGTATGATTTTTAGCAACATCCGAAGGCAATTATCTAATTTAATTTCTTTATGTTACTTGTATGTTTGGATCTCATATGATTCATGTGTTGTTTTATTTTTCTTCTTGTAAAAAGTTGTTCAAACCCCTTTATTTCTATATCTCTATTGAAAGTATGTTAATTGAGTTAATTTAATTGAGATCTATTTTTGCTCTTCATCTCATCTCAAAATATACTCAATATCATTGATATGATTTTTCCTCATTTTTCCCTTTTAATTTGTTTACTTCTTTTTTGTTTTTAGATTTTCAAGCTTCTATCACGAATTTGCATACGCCTAACTTGTCCAAATCATTTTCTAATGCATTTAAAATTTGAAAATAAAAAACCTAAATTCGATTAAGATCTATTTTATAATTTTATACTATTTATATACATAAATCTGTATAGACTATTGATGTTAATTAATTAACTTTCATCTTGGAAATTAATTTCTTTTATTAAATGGTTGATACTTTGAATATGAATGTTTTTATCATTGTTTTTTAAAAAATTATTTCTTTTTGATCTCGAATTTATAAATTGACTTTTTCATAAATTCTATATCCTCTATTTGTCTTCAACTTTAACGTTTTCTGTATTCCCTTTCTAAATCAAAAGCTTAAATTAAATGTTAAACTTTAAATTCTAATACGCACACACACACACACAGATATATATATTCAATTCTCAAATGTTTATATATAAATAATTGTTTCAAATAAAAAACGTTAATTGCAATATATATATATATATATATATATATATATATATATATAGTAACATACATATATTGCCTTGCTCTGTTTTGAAATCATAAGATGGATCTTATGTAACAAATGTCATATTTAATTTCAAACATTTCCTAATTAAAATTAAACTCAATATTGTTAATTTTAGATTGCAAATTCTATCAGATTGTCTAACATGTTTATAATGTATACACGCACGCGTGTAGATATATATTAATACACTAGTCCACTTTTATTATGTATAAATATTTTTAAATCAAATTTTGGACAACAAAGGCATATGTAAAAGGGAAATGAGTTTGTTGCGGTGTAAAGCCTAGCACCTACATATTTTCCCACTAACTATGTACATTTCTTGCTTATTGCACTTACACAATATTCACTTGAGTATATCTAAATGCATTCATATTTATTTTATGTATAAACTAATTGTTCATTGATGATATTTAATACATCATTCAATTAAATTAAAGAGAAAGAAATAAAAGGTTTCTCTCTCCAAATAATGCAAATCTACACTCAATTAATTACACTAATTCTAGAGAGAGAAACAAATGGTTTCCTTCTCTATAGTAACAAGTAATTATTACACCTATGGGTGTATTTGATACACTCATACATTTAACTTTAAATTAAATTCAAACACCATTTTAAACAATTTAAATAAAATATAATTTTATTTACAACTTTATTGGATTAGATCCGATATACCTTTGGACTTCATATGCCCAATAGATCCCAAAGGGGAAAATATTTTAATTTTTCACCTACTTCCAACTAGCTCGGTTCCAACAGTGTACCAAGATGGGTCATGCGTAGATCTGGCTTTATTTGATGAGTAAACCATTGAAGCTATTTTGGGCTGTGCTGGTCAGTTGCTAGCCTAGTGAACTATTAAGGAGAGGAACTGACATGGACCTAGCTCAGGTTTGGGCCCATAGTCGAGGAAGCTTGACTGGTTGTATCCAGCCTTAACTAGTTGTTGTGACCATGTCTTAATTCAATTCCGCTTGGCCTGGACCGGGTTAGGCTAAGAAGTCTTGATTGGTTCATTTTTTACCTGCAAAAAAATCGAGTAACATTTTGCCTCCCTAAGTCTGTGCTCGTATGTGGGTTTGGGCTTATCAAATTACAAAGACCCTACAGATTTGCAACTTTTTTATGTATGTAATGTGCGTCACATGTGATGTTGTGCTATTGGCTAAGGCGGTTGTGCTTCTAAAGATGCTGCAGAGACGTGTCACGTTCCCCAGGTGTGTGGTGTGACACAACATTGATTGTATTAAAATGGTTGAGATCCTATTTCTTCCTTTTTGAATACTATGGCTATGATTAATGAGGTAGGTATATAAATATCCCCTTCTCCTCCTTGAACTGAAAAAACCTCTTCCATGTAAATTCCTTCGGAAACTTCAAACTTTCTATTGGTAAAAGCAGCAAACCTTGTTCTTCTCTTTCTCTCTGAGTGACGGTGACCGTTTTTTTCAAACTTCTTTTGTTATAGAAAATGGGAAGGGTTTCTTGGTGCTAAACTATTCTTATTGATTTCCGTTTTTTGGACCATTGTTTTGAAATGGATCTTGCATCATTGCTTAGTCTGGCTCGCGCTCTCTAGTTATTTTTTCAACATTGATCGGCCATCATAGTTATGTAAATTGCCCAGTTGATGCTGATGAATTTCCTCACCATATTGCTCCAATAGTACCAAATCTAGGTTTGTTTGGATGCTTTGATGCCTCATTGAAAAGAGTAGATGTTGTGGCCTCTGATGTTAGAGCTAAAGTCTTTAGTGACTCATTTGCATCGTCGATTAGTTGCATTTCGACGTGAAAAGCTTCCAGAGTGACCCAACTTTCACAACAATTGCAACCTTGGACAGTGATAAGAGCGCGGGTTGGCATGCTCCATTTGCATATTTGAAGCTGGATCTTCTAAAACATTCCATGGTGCGCATCTCTTCCTCTTCTTCTTTTTCTTTTTTCCAGCTAATTAGTGATAAAATATCTTTGTACGCCTAGCGAGCTGGGCATTATGCTCCCACACTATTGGGCTCAATGAAAATTATCTTTTTATGGATCTTGTCTTGTTTGTGCGTGACTTGTAGAGTAGTATATTTTGAGTAGCTGGCATAGTCCCTGCATTATTTGCCAAAAATGTTTCTTCTTTATGATAGATTAAATAGCAAAGTATGTTCACGAGATAGGTTGAGCATGGTCGCTTATGCGAACCATGTGCCAACCATATGTAGTGTGGTGGGTGGCACATGCATGAGTAGGAGCCCATGTTAGCTCATGGGTTCTCCTTGGTGACCAACGATTATATGCAGAGTAGGGAATGAGCCCGACTCAACTAAGCCCAATTTTCTTTAGAAATATAGGTGGGAATCTTGATAATCAACGAACATGGTTATGGGCTGCTAGAGGAACCTGTAGGCTATGGTGGACCTGGATGAGGATGAGACGGGGAGCCTTTAGGTGACATGCTGATTGAGCAGGCTCACCGCTGGTGGGCCCCAGCTCTACAAGACAACTTGTCTAAGCATTACCGCTTGATACTTGTGAGGGAGAGTTGTTGCACATAAGCTTTAGTGTTTAGTGGCCCTAGGATTTCTAGTGACACGTGCGACAAGTAGCTTTGACCGTCAAGTAGTAGCCTTACCCCCCGGCTCTGCTGCAAGCACTGGCCGACTCGTATGTTTTTGCAAGGGGCCATTCCTGGATGAAAATGAGAGCACCCTATTCCTCGTTCACAAATGTGATGCTACTTGCACTAATATGTTGAATCATAGGTTTTGATTGCTGACAAGACACAATAATTCACGACTACGACAACATCCAGACTCAAATATTCAAACAACAAACAAGCATATTGTTGCTTTGAATCTCAAAATAAACTTTCATAATCTTTGATTCTTAGAATCACCTTCTTTTCATATCTTCGCATACACTTCATACACTTAAGGATTTGATTATAGGAGGTTTGTACTATCAGAGACAAATCAGTGTTATCAAGAACACACAGTGTCAGTTATTCTTTTGTATTTTTCGAAGTCCTGTTCTGCTGCTCGGGCATGTGAAGTCCTCTTCGGCTGTTGAGGCGAAATCCTGTTCTGCTGCTCAGGTCCCTGTTCGGCTGTACAGAGGTTGTATAGAGTTGTTCCTCAGTGTTAAGTAAGGGTCGTTGTTTTAGTGAAATTCCAGAAGGAGTTTGGGACTGGATGTAGGACGGAGCTCCAAACCAGCATAAAAATCTCTGGTGTTATTTTCATTATACTGCTTTTATATTCCACGCTATTTACTATTTTTCTATCATCACTATACTCTATATTATCGTATATCCATATTACACGATCCATAGCATACTTTCATTTGGTATCAGAGCAAGGTCATCATATAACCATAACACGATTATCTGATAATCTAAAACCCTAGAATTCTATCGATCGTCACAACATCATTGAATAATGGCCAGAAAATGATCTAATCGAAATACAAAGTGCAAAATCTCTGTCAAAGCCACCAGTGATGACTACAAAAAGGTACTTTTTGATTTACAAATTTCAGCAAAAGATAATAATGAATTAGTTAGTATAAGCATAAGATTGCAGAGCTTAATTTTGTTATTTTAGAAAAAATGAAATCTATAGAACATGAAAATGAGAAATTGAAAATTGAGAAGTTAGATTTTGAAAATCAACTTGGTGTTTTAAGTAATAATTTTATAACTATTAAAGATTCTCTAGATGAACAAAACTACATATTTGAAAAAGAGAGAGAGAAATTTTCAAAAGAAATTTTTGATTTGAAAAGGCAAAATGATTTATTACAATCCTCTTTTGATTATTCAGAATCTCAAAATTTTCTTCTCAAAAATGAGAACTGTACGTTAAAAAAGGAGAATTCTGAATTAAATAAGAAAATTGATATTTTGAAAAATAGTAATATTTCTTTTGAGAATAATAATTGTGACTTTTAAGCTAGATTTTATAAACTTAACACTGAAGTCACAAAATTTAATAAAGGTCAAAACGATTTAAACATGATTTTATCTAGTTCTAGACTTTTACATGATAAAAGTGGTTTAGGTAATAATAAAACTAATCATAGAAATAGCACTAGATACGCTTTCATGTATGGTAAAAATGTTAGTGCTAGTACTAAATTTCAAGTAAAGCCTAAATCCAAACTTTATAGAAATTCAAATACTGCCATGACCTATAATGTTGATAATTTGTTTAGAAGTATAAAATCATTAACGGGAAATATGAATAAAAATTATCTAAGTATTTGGGTTCCTGTTAATTGAAAAAATAGAGAAAAAATACATTGATGATTATTTTAATATGGTAGTTAGTAATGAAAATTATATTTATAAAGGTTCAATCACACCCAAATGGGTATGGTTTCCTAAAAAATAGAAAATTATAAGAATCATGGGTATCGCATGTTTTAAATGTTAATTTTTTTTCTGATACCTTACATTATAAGTAGTAATTATTTTGTTTTATATTGTCCTATGTTAATACTTATGTGAAATATAATTTATATCTTTTTATAAACTCTCTTTTTTGTCGATGACAAAGAGGGAGAAAGATATTGCTCTAATACTATTTGTAGGAATAAACCATGCAAGCACAGATTAAGGGGAGAAAAGATTAATTATTTCTAGGAATATATAGCATAGGCTTAGGGGGGAGAAATCTATAACACAATTATAGGAATATATTCAGTGAGAGAGATAAAATCAACAAAACTTGTCAAAGATTCGTTCGTAGCAAATGAAGTTGTCATCATCAGAAAGGGGGAGAATGTTGAATCATAGGTTTTGATTGCTGACAAGACACAATAATCACGACTACGACAACATTCGGACTCAACGATTCAAATAGCAAACAAGCATATTATTTCTTTGAATCTCAAAATAAACTTTCATAATCTTCGATTCTTAGAGTCACCTTCTTTTTATATCTTCGCATACACTTCATACACTTGAGGATTTAATTATAGGAGGTTTGTACTATCAGAGACAAATCAGTGTTATCAAGAACACACAGTGTCAGATATTCTTTTGTATTTTTTGAAGTCCTGTTCTACTGCTAAGGCATGTGAAGTCCTCTTCGGCTGTTGAGGCGAAATCCTATTCTGCTGCTCAAGTCCCTGTTCGGCTGCTCAGGGTTGTATAGACATGTTCCTACAGGTTAAGTTAGGGTTGTTGTTTTAGTGAAATTCAAGAAGGAGTTTGGGACTGGATGTAGGACAGAGCTTCGAACCAGTATAAAAATCTCTGGTGTTATTTCATTATACTGCTTTTATATTCCATACTATTTACTATTTTGCTATCATCACTATACTCTATATTATCATATATCCATATTATATGATCCATAGCATACTTTCATAATATAGCTTCCATTATTTAGTGAGAGGTTGGGAGGTGGAGGAATTTGTCGAGCGGTTGATGCGATCCTCATGGAACCATAACTCGGTTGATAGTAGCAGTGATGTGAAGGAGTGAATGAGCATGCATCGTAGTTCGCACGATAAGAAGCCAAATTGGGATTATGGTCCAAATCATTGAAGGAATTGTTTAGCAGTCAGAGGAGGTGATGGAGAGCAGTTTGCCATTATTATCCCCAGTGTTAGACATGGTGCAAAAGGTGTGAAAAGAACTTATGGAAGAAATAAAAAGTTAGGGGAGGCACTCTGTTTAGTGCCAAAATATTGACTAGATTTTTAGTCAACCTCAGAATTAGACTAACGCATTATGAAGAGCAAATGTTACTTGCTAATCACTAGGCTTAAAAATGGAAAACGTGGAAGAAAATAAGCAATTAAAGTAAGTGACACCGAATATAGAGTGGTTCGGCAAATTTGCTTACGTCCATTATAAATTTATCTTACTATATGTCTTCCTTAAAACTATGAGGAATTACAAGAGAATAATAAGAAATGTGAAGTACTTAACACTAATGAAGTAGCTAATCCTAAGAACTTGATATGTAGTGAACTCTAAATTATGTACCGTACTCAAACTTTTTGTATTTTCTAACGCCTTTGAAGATGTAATGCATGATTTATTTATAGTTGCTGAAATGTGTGAAGGATGACTGAGATTGCACTATTAATAAAGCAGAAAGCATGTTTGACTGTTGATCTGGTCAAATGGGCTGATGGAAGACAACTGGAGAAGTGAAAGGAATATGCGACTGAGATGAATGCCAATAGGAGAACCGTACAAGGCGCATGTCTTGCCTTTACCGCCCATTTAATGCATATATACTGTGGCAGTATGTTGTATGATTATGATATATTTTTTTTAAAAAAAAGCACACCTAGTTATGCATATTGTCATTTACTTTTGCATGTTGATGTTGCAAGGCTTACTGAGTTGGCTTACTGAATAGTTGGAGACATGAAGAAAACATAAAGTCATTAAGGACCATGCTGTGGAGGACGCGACGAGCATAAGGCGACAAGGTGGGTAAAACTGTAGCCGGTCAAAGGGGGTCATGGCAAAGCTGGCCCAAATATGGGTTGTTGTTGAGGCCGCATCGAGTTGAGAGGGTCAATCGTAGGATTGAAATGTTATTTAGGATGAGGCTCTAAAGGGTGGGTATCAGACTGGATGCGGGTTGGCTTGCACAGGCCACTTAGAAACAGTCATAGGTGGCTGTAATGAAGCCGGGGAAATTATGAGTCAAGCTTGAGCTAGTTTTGAGCTGTGTCGGTTGGCAGATAGCTGGGAGAGATGGTTGAACAGACAGGCATCTGTTTGCTACATCGAATGCGGATCGACATAAGAGAGCTGGTCGTAAGTGAGATGGACTGGTATGGACTAGGCTGGGTCATGCCTATATATAGTTTTACTTAATGAGTTAGCTCTTGAAGCTGCTTCGGGCTGTGCGGTCGGCTACGGTCTAATGAGCTATTAGGTAAAGGACTGGCATGGGCACGGCTTGGATTTTGGCCAACAATTGAGGAAACCTGACTGGCTCGTCTCCAGCCTTGTTTGGTTGATTGTGGACTGGCCTGGATTCGAGCCGATTTGGCCTAAACCGGGTTAGGCTAAGAAGCTTTAATTGGTTCATCTTTTTACTTGCGGAAAAAAGCAACAGGAACAAAGAAGAAATGGAAAATTTCTAGTTTCCTCGACTGCTAACAACGAATAAATTTTTGTGAAAGTCGCCACTAGATGGTTTCCTTTATGAATATTTCTTTGTCCATTGCGATTAACATTGAAAACTACAAAATCTAAATTATTATAATTTTATTTAGAAATATTTTTAAAATTACCAAACTTCTCACATCTCTCATACAACTATTTTCTTTTCTCTTCAAGAAAACTTTAATCCCTAATTCGAATTGCTACCTCTTTCCATTTTCCTTTTTCAGTTGCTTTCGCACAAATCGATGTATTGACATCGTCATATGACCTATATTGTCATCCAACTTATTCTTTAATAAAAGCATACTTAAATGGATAGGTGATAGACCACCATGTATTCCCCCAAACGATGGTGAAACATCCATCTAAAGTTGTTTATGACGACAATCTACCATCGATCAACTTAAAAATATAGGAAAAATACTAATTGCTACAAAACCCTAACTATCTCAATCCACGATGAACATCAATCCTAGTTATGCAAATTGATCCAATCTACGGTGATTTTTAATTGTATAATATATTTTTTTCTAAAATTGACCTGCTTGACTTATTTCGTTCATGTTAGAGACTTAAGATGTGTTTATTTGATCCTGTCATCCGAAAATGAAGGGAGATACTTATTTATTATGATCAAACAAATATGGTTTTAATAAGGTTATCTTTAATGTATTTTGGTATTACTAAAAATGGTTAATCAAATCAACCGTTGTGTTTATAATAGGCTTGCAAAATTAAATCGTGTGAAGGTAAAAAACAAACAACATGTTTCCTTATATCTCTCTAATGTTATTTATTTTTGCTTTATCTACAAACGGTTCTTTTAATTTTTCTAATTTTAGTTTTTTTCAACATATTTTCAATTGAGATTTAATTAAAATTAATGAAAAATATATTGTGTTATTTTTTCAAATATGTAAATGAACCGTCGGTTTCTCCACTTTTATGCGGTTATATTAGTATTGAGTATTTTTTACCAAATCGACTTTTAAGAAGATTTGCCTGACATAGGCTCGCAAACCAAATTCTGTAAAGCCAAACAAATAAGTAACATGTCATTAAGTTGTCTCTTTGAATATTTTACTTGTCCCTTCGTAAATGTTTTTTAAAATCTCTCCAATTCTTTTTTTTAATATGTTATCAAGCTGGCTATTAGACAGGTTTGCTTGGTTGCGGAGAAAATCAATTTCTTCCAAAGGGAATAAAACAACAACAAGGAATGACAGAATTGAAACAGATGGAAAAAATGTCCCTTTTGAACAAGTTATAAAATTTAGGTCTCTATTTTTAGTTTTTGGCTAATTTATGTTGTTTTTGTCCCTGATTTCAATACTGGTCCGATTTTCTACGAGAAGACAGTTTGGTAAAAAATAACAAAACAGAGACCAAATTTACATGAGTTTATGAGTATGGGACTTCTTGTATATAGCTTTGAGAATATGGACCTTTGGCCCAAAACCGCGCCTTTTGCCCCTGACCAAATAACAAAAAAAAACATGAATACTGTTTCTTTGGTCTATTTTATCCTCGCTTATTCAAAATCATTCTCTCTCCTAGGAAGCTTTCTTTAAAATCCAAATTGCATGTCTCAAATCACAAACCCTACCCATCCAAATACTTTTGTTCTTCTACCTACAACCGACGAACCCAACATCACCTCGAAGATAACACAGCAACCCATTACATTATCCCCTCCTGCCTACTCTCCCAAATCACAAACCCCACCTATCCAAACAATTCTGCTATAATCATGCATCAGCAGCTTCTCAAAGCCGGCTTCTCAAAAACCTTAAACGCCCCTCCTTCACTACATTAATCAATCCGACGCTCAAACAATTCTTCAATAATCCTTACAAGAATCATATCTTTTCTATCAAATCCTCATGTAGGTCTTGTTATGTGAATCAGAATCGTTTCCACTCCGCCCAGGTAAAATTTGTAGCTTTATTACGAATATGCCAATTTTAGCTCCATTTGTTAACCTTATAAGTTCAATGTTTTTGTTAAAGTGTTTCTAGAAGTCAAGAAATTCGAGATAGTTAGGATGTGATTTGTTAAAGTTCCGTTGTGTTTTTTTCTTTCTAAGTTCTATCAAGAGTAAGTAAATTACGAGGATAAGTTAATCAAATCGAAATCAACATATGCAAAATTAGTGAGTAAAATTTCCTCTTTTTTATTAATTAATTAATCAGTTAATTAATTTGTTGCTGTTTTCCTTGAATTTGATACTTTTTGTGTAAAAGGTGTAGTCATGCCGAAACATTGAATTCTCATACAGGTGGATTATTGTGTCCAGAATGAGGTATATTGATTTTTTTAATCCTACATTTAGTTATGCCTAGAGTCGTTCTAGGTTAAATTTGATTAGAATAATTCTGATATACTCCTCGGTCTCATCTTAAGTGAGTCTGCAGAGAAGTCGGTATTTTGGCTGGTTGAAAATGTAACTATATCTATTTTTGATTTTAGTGAATGCACAAACTTTGTTTAATCAATTAAGTTGAAAAATCTAGCACACAATTGCAACGAAAAGAAATAGAATAAAAACAGTCACTTAAGTAAAGTACGCATTATCAGCAAGTAGATGGCCCAAACCACTTAAGTGAAGTGTGCATTATCAGCAAGTAGATGGCCCAGACTATGTATATTGGTATCCATAGCAGCTGTAAATTTACCAATCATATGATGCACATTCCAATAAATATGAAATCCATGTAGAACTAGCAGTCTATGTGATGATATGGCTGTCAAGTCTTCCTGAGTTTAGTTTAACGTTAGCAAGATAATGATATGTATATTTCATAGACAATGAACTCAAGATAATGACATATTTTTTTATAAGTTGTATGGATGTGTTTACTAATTTGGAAGAGTTTTTGCTTATAATTTTACTGTTATTGTATTAAATACATGTATACAAATCATTTAGTGATATGTATAATATCACTTAGTAATATGGATTGGTATCGATACTTATCCTTTCCTAGCAAAAGTGATATCATTTAGATATTTGTATAGTATCACTTCGTGATGTAATTTCATAAGAAACCTTGACAAGAAGATATTGCAAGCAGCATTGACATTGTAAGCATCCTTCGCATTTAGTGATGCAATAAGCAGTAGTAGAATACTTCATATGGACGCCATACATAACAGACTTGTTTAATGTACAAAATAAAAATATTCCGTCGTGTAACAAAATTAAAAATATGACGATTATAAATTTGTTGATTCAAACCTGAATATATAAAAGACTTTCTGTTATGGATATTTCAGTACAGGATGTATTGCATGAATATTCCAGTATTTCATAAATTGAATGATAGCATAAAACATGAATATTCAGTATATAAAATATAACAGACTAAGTTTGTAGACTATTGCTTTAATTCTTGCAATCCAGGAGTTACTAAAATGGATATGGCTATAACTATAAAAATACTTGTTGACTACTCTATAAAGCAATCATTGATAAACATAGTATCAGAAAACAATAAGGCTAGTTCTATTCGAACACCAAAAATTATTTAACATACACACGTATTTACAAAATTAATTTTAAGACAAATTTGTCCTTCTTCTTCATTACAACATCAATGTTTATTTTTGTAGTTCTTTAAAATAAAATCTTATGTTATATAAAAATAAAAACAACCATTAATACATTTAATTATGAATTTCACTATAAGCTTGAAATATAATATAATAAAAGAGATAATAATTTTATTGTCTTTTCTTTTCCTTTAGTGTTTTTTTCTTTCAAATCAATAGGATTAAGATGATGATTTTTGAAATAGGTATTGGTAGTTCTCTAATTAAGGATTGAAACAAATTAAAAGCCATGAAAATTTATTCAAACATATAGAGTTGAATTTGTTATGTTGAATTCTGGTTTGAAGAACTTTGTTTTAAAATGGAAAAATTAAAGAATAAGGCAAGGAATATAATTTTGTTAAAAATCATGGATATTGCTGTAATTTTTATGGTGTGGGTAAAGTAAAAATTGGTGTATAGTGATTTTTTTTATGATTTTTAGTGTGGGTACAATGCTTCTTGGTGTTTGAATAGAATTTGCCAAGTAACATTATATTTGCCTTACTCTGAAAACTTCTTTTTTTTTCTATTATGTGTTGGGTGTGCCGCTGCTCAACTCAACATCGCTTAATTTCTTTAATTACATTATTGCACCTTTATGCATCATAATTTCGTCGATTATTTGACTGCATCCGCACTTGCATTTTAAAACAGCACTTTTATGAGGTCCATATAAACAGCACTTGCACTGCTTTCGACTTGATCTGTATAAATGCTGCGGATTTGCGTGTTCTTTCTAAAGTAGTTCCATACATGAAAGTGCTCTCCAAAAATGAAATGGTTGTCGATGAATCTGAAGGTTTAATGGAAACTGCTGTGCATTAAATTAAACCTATACTTGTAACCTATGTTTTTCATTTCTTATAGAAAAACGTTACCGTTATTTGGTAGTTTGGTGACATTAACTCTGTTTCACACAAAAAAAAGACATCCCTAAGTGGATTTGCAAGGGTGTAGCAGGATATTTGGGTCACCAAAGTTTGTATGATTATAAATCATGCTCTAAAGCACATCCATGTCCTATATCAACTTCCTTTTGTTTTTATATATTTAGTGCACTTATTCGAGTGATACTGATGTATGCATACATGGTAATAAAATATATATTTATAATGTTCTGAAGGTAACGCTACTAATTCTTTAAGTATTGATATAGCTCATTGTTTAGTGAAATCTCTTAAAAATGGTACTCTGATCAAACAGGGTGTATTAAATGTATTAGCTAAGGTTAATAAGTTAGAAAGTACTTATTTAATACAACTAAAATGGACAAGGTTTCGAAATGAAAATAAAATAAAATTACATCAAACATAAAATTATGATAATACACAAGTATGAAAGCACAAAATGAAATGAAGAGCGTCATTCCAACAAAGAGAAAAAGGGGAAGGGGGAAGATAGTTTATAATATTTTTCAAAAGACAAAACGTAAAATAGAAAAGGACTGTGATGCCCCACCTCGATACCCACATTAACAAAGAGCATTATGGAGTAATATTGTCTGTTAATGCAGAAAATATGGCTGGTTAGGAGCGATCATCCGTAAGCTTTGTCTTAAACAAGTATTGAATACGTCGATTGGGTGTTTTTTTTTAATATTTTACTTTTCTCAAGTGGATCGACATACTCAATGAATGTTTAACACAAAATAACGGTGGCTAACAGATCTATCAGAACAAAATATAACAACAACAAATACAACAGATCCCAGAACAGCAGTCACACACAAATATATACATATATACAGATGCATCCTAGTACACTACATAGTGATACAATAATGGTGATGCATAGACCATAATGTATACATCGAGTCAAAAAGAATATATACATATCAGAGTTCACAAAATACAACAAGACTACACAAAAGATAACTAACATTAAAAGAAAACAAGAAAATTCATAGTAGAAGCAGCATAGCAGAAATCTACAGCACGTGACTAACCTAAAACAATTCGGTCTGACCCAAGTATATAAGATACACGGGTTAGTCTCGCTTAAATAAACTGGTAAGTATATGATAGATGAAGTATAGCGATAAATGACAATATTTCTTCTCAAAAGAGAAGAAGCAACACCAAACATACATATCAACTGCCAAAATATCGTATGAGGGTTTCTCGAAAGAGGCAAGTTCAACCACAACGTTAATTAGTCACAAATATTCGCCTCATATCATCGGCATTAACAACAACCATTATAATGGCGTTCATCAATATCATAACTCCTAAATAGGAAATCAAAAATCTCAAATAAACATCAAATGATGGCAATAACAAATAGCTTCTAAATAGAAAATCACAAATCTCAAAAACACGCCGATGGATGGCAACCACAAATCCCAATATATAGAACTCGGTTAAGAGTTCAAAACTCCAAAATGTAATCACGTATAATAAATCCTCAAACGGCTCACTAGTCCAATAATCTTGAAATGGCGAAAAAATCCGGATTAAATATCACAAAAGATGGATCCATATCACAAAAGATGCATGCGCTCAACAAAATGGCTAAAGCCCACCAAGTACTGTACCACAATATGGCGCCTAATATGACCCGAAGGCCAATCAACCCGAAGGTCAAACATCCGAAGGACAAATATCCCAAAGTACAAACAACTAAAAAGCTCAAATGACCCGAAGGTCCAGTACTGGCAAACAACCCGAAGGTCCATGAAATGTGTATAGCTTCAAACGAACAAGTCCGGAATTAATCGAAAAAGTAAACGCATGTGTTCCATACCACATGTTTTACTAAATCATTTAAATGTCTTCCTCATTCGCTCGAAGAGTGCAACAACGTATATTTTTATATAGAAAATACTTTGCTTCAAGAAAACAAGTTTTCAAAATAATTTTTGAAATTGCTTGGAAAACATGTCTTTGAAATTCTTTTTATTATAGAGATATAAATTTTTAATAGCTTCAAAAATAAATATAAATATTTTAAAATGTCTATTTCGAAAGCTATTTTATTATAAAAATCATTTCAAAATCATTTTAGAAAATACGTGCTCGAAAACAGCAGAAATCGCCAAAAAGGCCATAAACTCGGCATATGAAATCTTCTCAAAAACACGTCAATCTGAAGTACGTATCAACAATAATGTTGACTTACCTATTGATACGTTTAAGCCCTTCAAAACACTTCAAATATTGCAATAATTGGTTATAACAATCACTGAAATAAGTAGAGTAAACAAAACAGTGCACATGTAAGTAAATAAAATAACCTGGACGAATTAAAACAACAAGGGTCGACCCAGAAAAGGCTAAGGTCGACCTTGGGGAGGCATAGGTCGACTCACCTTAGCATAATTTTTTAGCGAACTTAAGGAAGATGGAAGCTTTTGCCTTGATTTAGCTTTAGGAACCTGTAAAAAGAGGATACACAAACATGCAGCAAAGGAGATAAAGTTACACACAACACAACTTCTGGAAAAAATTGAAAGAGTTGAAATAGGTTTTGGTTTTGGATCGATTCCTGAAATTAATAGCTTATAAATGTTTAGTTTGCAAAGGAATTGGAGAAATTAGATTCTAGGTTTCCACGAGAAAAGGGGTTTCAGGCTTTCCTTCTGTTTTTAAATTTCTAAACTTTGTACATACAGTTTTGAGAAGATGATAATTTTATCTTAGTTAAAACCGTAGTTGGGCTTAAACCCAGTAAGAAATAATCATATTATCACACAATCATCAAAATAACTTATACTTACATGATTTCGACTTTATAAAATCATAATAACATATTTTATGTTTAACAAAATGTTTTATCAACATTCAAAAGTTATTTTAACATTTAAAAGTCAATTTCCATCATTAAAATTCTATTTTTAATTAAATGCTTTAATTTACACCTTTTTGTTTTCATGAATCAATATTTTCATATTAAATTCTAATACTTCATTAAAATAATCAAAATTCAACATTTGGCAATAATTTCCAAAATTATTGCATTTTATCAAATGAAAACCATATTATGCTCATTTTAAAGCTTTATTTTCAACATTTTATATTTATTTCAACAAATTAATGTTGAATTAAATTCTTTTATCTCTCTTAATTAATTTATTAACCACCAAATCAACATAACTCCATTATATTTTACCAAAATCCATCGTTTATTTAAAATAAACAGTTTTAACAAAATTTTCATCTCCAATTTATTTTATTCCTCCATTATTAAATTATAACCATCGTTATAATTTAATATCACAAGTTATCACCAAAACCAGGGTTGTTATGGACTCCCCCCTTATAAAAAAATGCATCCTCGCAACTTCCTAGGAAAGAGCCGTACATACACAATTTATTTCATCTGGCAAAGGAAAATAGATAAGCTGGAGTTTAAAAAGTCTCATTCTTACTCCGCGAAGATAGAAAACCAGGATAAAATCCCTTGATAAATTCTTTGGTTTCCCATATACAGTCATTGGGATTAGCGGACCATTGAATTTTCATGAGCCGTACATCCTTATTTCGAAGGTGTTTCACCTCCGAAGCAAGAACATGGATATGATGTTTCACAATAGAGAAATCAGGTGAGATATCTAGTTCTTGTAGACAAGGAGAATCAATAATAGAATCTGAATCACGAAGGCACTTCTGAAGTTGAGAGACGTATAACATGTCATGAATACCAGATAAATGAGTCGGAAGTGATACTTTATAAGCAACTGGACCAATACGATCAGTAATAGGAAATGGTCCTATGAATCGAGGAGCCAGTTTCAAGGTCCTACTGAAACGCATTACCCCCTTCAAAGGAGATACACAAATATGAACAAGATCACCAATGGATAACTCAAGAAGCTTCCTACGGTTGTCTACGTATGATTTCTGACGACACTGTGCCTCTTTCATTCTCTAACAAATAAGATCGATCTTCTCAGAGGCTTAACTAATAGAATCGGGGCCTAAAATCAACTTCTCCCTGGATTCCAACCAACAAGAAGGTGATCGATATGGCCTTCCGTATAGAGCTTCGAAAGGAGCCATACCAATACTGGACTGAAAACTATTGTTATAAGAGAACTCAACAAACAATAAGTGGTCTTTCCAACTACCACCAAAATCAAGAATGCATGCACGAAGTAGATCCTCAAGAATACGATTCACCCGTTCAGTCTGTCCATCAGACTGCAGATCATAAGCTATGCTGAAATTAAGCTTTGTACCCAAAGCTTTCTAAAGACTCTACCAGCTGGTGAAAAGTGGATCTCTATCACAAACGATCGAACTAGGAACACCGTGAAGTCTCACGATCTCCTTAATATATAGCTCAGATAGATGAGAAGTTGTCCTATTAGATTTAATAGGAATGAAATGAGCATATTTAGTCAAGTGATCTACGATAACCCAAACATTGTTATGGCCCGATCTCGAACGAGGTAGGCCATCAATAAAGCCCATAGAGGTTTGATCTCATTTTCACAACGGGACCTCAAGAGGCTGAAGAAGACCATTGGTTATGCAATTACTTACGTAACTTGCTACATCAAGCTTTATGCCTTCCCAATAATACAAGCATCTCATATCGGCATACATCTTGCTGCAGTCGGGATGAATAGTATACTTAGAATGGTGACAATCACGAAGAATGTCCTGCCTAAGACCAGAAACATAAGGCACGATCAGTCGATTCTTCTTACGAAGACAGCCATGAATATCAATGCTGAAATTCCTCAACTCATCATCATGGGATTCAGCCTTACATAGCAGAACAAGACGCACAAGATCTGGATCTTGCCGTTGAGCCTCGGCAATACGATCCAATAAGCTAGAACGAGCTTCCAAAATAAATAACAAGATAGCAGAATTTGAAGCTGGAGCACAATCATGAAAATCACAAAGAGATAGGTCTTTAACATATCCCACTCAGATATCATTATAGAAACAACAGCTGAGTGCTTACGACTTAGCGCATATGCAACTCGGTTCCCCTTTCTAGGAGTGTACTGGATATCAAAATCATAAGAGGCTAGGAACTTGAGCCAATGCTATTGTTGCATATTAAGCTCTTTCTGGGTAAACATATATTTCAACAATTTATGATTGGTATAAAGAATGAAGCGCTTGCCTAAAAGATAATGACGCCAAATCTTCAAGGCAAACACTATGGCGGCTAACTCTAAGTCGTGGGTGGCATGGCGAACCTCATTCGGACGCAATTTTCTAGAAGCATAGGCAACTACCTGATCTCTCTACATAAGCATGACACTGAGACCACATCGACTAGCATCGGTGTAGACAATAAGATCTTGATTCCCTTCGAAAACCATAAGGATAAGAGCATTAGTGAGAATTTCTTTCAGTCTCTGAAAAGAAGCTTCGCATTTATCAGACCAAATAAATCAAACATCTTTTCTAGTAAGGCTAGTGAGAGGAAGAACAATGCAGGAAAAATCCTTGATGAATCGGGGGTAATAACCCGCCAATCCAAGGAAACTGCGAATCTCAAAAATGTTCTCTAGCCTTTTCCAATTCTGAATGGCTTCTATCTTCGATGGATCGACAGAAATGCCATCAGAAGATACAAAATGGCCAAGGAACTTCACCTTATTCTCCTAAAAGTGGCACTTGGAGAATTTGGCTTTAAGTTGATGCTGACGAAGAGTATTCAAAAAAATCCTCAAATGATGAGCATGATCGGCTTCGGATTTAGAGTAGACAAGGGTTTCATCGATGAATATAAGGACGAACTTATCGAGATATTCCTAGAATACTCATTCATAAGATTGACGAAATAATCTGGAGCGTTCTTCAAACCGAACGGCATAGCGAGCCACTCATACGGTAAGAGGAATGATGTTCTCCGTAGCTCATAGCTGACGAAAACCACTGGCAAGGTCGAGCTGAGAAAAGACCTTAGCACCACTCAACTGATCAAACATGTCATCGATCCTGGGCAATGGATACTTATTCTTAATGTTTAACTTGTTAATCTTGTGGTACTCGATGCAAAGCCTAAGAATACCATTAGATTTCTTAAAAAAGATGACTGTGGCACCCCACAGTGAAGAAATGGACTGAAGAAATTGCCTGGCTTCAAGCTCCAACAATTGCTTTTTGAGTTCCTCATTTTCCTTAGTGGATATCCTCGTGGGAGGATGACAAACAGGCTAAGCACCAGGAATGAGCTCAATACGGAACTCACTTGCCCGCTTGGGTGGCAAACCTGAAACAGGCTCAAATACATCAACAAAATCACAAACGATTTGAATTAAAGAAACATCATCATCATCTCGAGACTCAAGAGAAAATAAAGATGCTTCAGAATCACCATCAACATTCCAAAGAACAAGAGATAACCAACCAGCTGAATCAGGATGCCTAAGGTATAGGATCCTTTCAAAATGTAGGGTCCGATGTTGATAACATGCAAGCCAGTCCATCCCCAAAATTATATCAAATCCAAGATAGTGAATAACGTGCAGATTCGCACGGAAAGAAAAACCATAAAGAATAATCTCAACATCACTACAAAGCATGTTAAGTGTTGTGGATCCTCCAATAAGATTCGCAATCCTCAAAGAAGTAACAAGGCAAGAAACATCCAACGTTATAACATCAACAAGTTTCTTCGATACGAATGAGTGTAAAGCACCCCCATCGAAGAGAACTCAAATAGAACGATCATGAAATAATATAGAACCTTCATGAATAGAAGGAGAAGTACCTCTAGGCTGAGAAGAAGAACCACCAGAAGCATCCACCACATTACGCTGCCCGACTTAGCATTACTAGGAGCAATGGGACAAGATGAAACCCGATGTCCCTCTTATGAGAAATGCGGATTACGGATCTTAAGGCTAGGATTAACACTAGAGGGGGTGAATAGTGTTTATAAAGAATTACTAAATCTTTTTTAGTTTATGTTAATTTAAACATAGATATGTGCAATATACAGACATAGATATGATCACAGAAACAAGCATAGATGCAGAAATAAAATAAAAGGCAGTAAAGGAAAGAACACACCGGATTTTATACTGGTTTGGAGTTACCCTACATCCAGTCCCGCAACACAAGTACGGATTTCCTTTCAAAAGCAATCTTTACAATTACACCCTCAATTTCAAGGCTAAGAGGTACACCCTCCAGAATCACAATCCTCTGGGTAGAGATACCTGATTTTCCGGGCTACAAGTTCACCCACTTGATTTTACGGGCAACAAGTTCACCCAATTGATTTCCCAAGGCTACAATCACACCTTATCACGCTTGATTGATTTTCAAGGCTACAATCATACCTTTTCTCGCTAAGTTGATTACAAAAGCCTTATAACTCTGAATAGCACTGAGGATCCTGTTGAGATAGTGATAGAGAATCAAACTGTGAATGATCGAGTTCAATTCAATGTAGATTTAGGCAGAGTAATGATAAGAATTTTTACTAAGAAATGTGGAAGAAGAAGAGGAGTGAAAAACCAGAAAATCTGATGTAAAATTTGTTGAAACTGACCCCTATTTATAGTAGAACAACAGTCATGTCCATTCGTGAAGAGTTATGACGAATAGACACTTCTTTTGAAATTGAAATTTTGAACTCAGCTGACACCATGTCGACATGGTCACCATAAGTATGTCGACATCCCAAAGCATTTTTTGATGTTGATTTTCTTTGAAAATAACCTTTATCTTATATTAAAACTATTTTAAACTTTATAAATATACTTGACTATAGTTAAAATTCGTAAGTAAATATAGAGAATAATATATATGGAATTTAACAATAATTTTATATTTAAATCTTAGTATATATATTTAAAAGTTAAATATATTATATTAAAAGATAGTTTAAAATCAGGAGTAATTTGACTTTGAAATTAAAGATGATTTTGAGGCTAAAATTATTTAAAATCAGGATAGATGTTTTTTATGCTTTTAAAAGGAAGGTTTTGAAATCATTTTGAAAACTAGATATAATTTTGAAAAATCATTTTGAATAAAAGGTTAGCGGATACAAAACAATGTTCCACTAGATTTTTCGCAGGTTCCATCCTACTTAGGGTTCCACCCCTTTAACAGACTCGAAGTGGATTCCATTCCACGAATAAATTGGATTTTAAGATGTCAATGCTTTTCTAGGAGTTTTAACAAAATTTTATAATTAAAGAATAAATCACTTGAATTCTTAAACTCTTGACAATCTTGATACTCATGAGTCTTCAATCTAGATATCTTAAATCTCTATACTGTACAGTCTTCATTCTTGGTACCTGCATGGTTAAATCCTGCATATACATTTATATCTAAACTTATAATGTTAGTATTTATATTTTATAATCTATTCTAAGGTTGTTGTCATCAAAACCATCATCTTACACACTAACAATCTCCCCCTTTTTGACGATGACAACCTTTGTTTATAAAATATTACTTCTATCCTAATAACTTCCCCTAAAACTAATAACTCCCCCTTAATCTATGCCTAACTACCCTATTTTATACTTCTCCCCCTTTGTCATCAACAAAAACCAACTCCCCCCATTCTTGGACTAAAGTACCTACATTGATAAACTAAAGAAAGATATAATAGATAGATTAATAAATAATTATACTTATGAACATGATAATTTAATCAAAGACTATATACATTTCAATGTATATTTACATGTTTTATACATCAAACATCGAACTAAATTAAGAAATCAATCCACACCAAGTATCAATCTAAACCAAATCAAATCAATTCAAACAAATAATTCAAACAAAGTAATAAAATTTAAATGTTACGAGGAACTTACACCCATCCTTCTTCTCCAAAGATAGGGTCTGCTTTAATAGCATCCCAATTTTCATTGTCATTGGTGAGAGAGACAGGAGGATGTGCTTCGTTATCATCCTTGTGTAAGGAGGAAATCATCCATCATATCGCATCAAAATGCCTTTCTTGCTCCTTGATCATCTGCATTTGACTCAATTCTAAGTGACGCTGGTTATGGAGAATGAATGAGAGAATATTCTTGAATGAATTAAGAGTTTCTTCAAGATTTTCGGATAAATTGTGAATTGGATTAACCATAGTTGAATTTGTGAAAGAAATGAAGGATTAGAAGATAAGAAATAATTTTCAATGAAGAATTCTGGAAGAAATAGGTATATATAGGTGTAGAAATTCGTTTGAAATGAATAGACATATGATAGTTATTCAAATTTCAAATTCAAAATGAATTGTCAAATCTGACCAGTACATGTCGACATGGTCATAGGGGATATGTCGACATGGGTTAGTGAAAAAATATGACTAATTAGATTTTGTGAATAATTGTGTGTGTGTGTATATATATATATATATTTATATAATATACTAACATTTATTCTGGAGATAAGACAAGCTAGATAACAGAAAAGAAATTTCATTTCATTGCATACTAAGATGATACAATGATTAAACATATGAAACTACATGAACTTTCGAATTAAAACAAGCTAAAAAACATACAACAAAATACGAAAAGATAACACTAGTTCGAGGATGATGATGATGATGAAGAAAGTCTAAGTTTCTTGCTGGCTTTGGAAATGAACTTGTTCATCTTGGATGAAATTTTGTCCAACTTCTTACTAATGGATCGTTTAAGAATCCGTTGATTCTCAACAATCGTCTTTTGGTTCTTGAGAAGGGTTTTGGTGGATGGATTAGGAGGAAAGTCGATGCTTCCCAAAGAGGTTTCACCTTCTTCTTCTTCAATTTCCATTTCATCCCTTCTTCTTCTTCTTCCTCTTCTTCCTCTTCCATTTCCTCATGAGCCAAACGCTCTTCCTTTTCGGCAAGGGTCTTATAAGGTTGTAAAACAAATGGAATTTCTAGAAACAAATTCTTCGCCTTTGAAATCCACTCCAAAATAGTTGAAAATCCGAGTGAGATAAATTTCCATGATACAAAGTATTCTCACCCATTTCAAGATTTTTAGGACGAAGTTCATCCAAAATAACTTGCGTCCAATTTATGTCATAATTTCAAAAATAGCAAAAAATGCTTTGCAAACTTTTTAAGTAGGATTGTTAAAATTCCCTGATCTTGGGGTCAAAGTATGTTGCAAAAGAAGATTGACAATTCTTGCCTTTGGTCGAAAATTTCGATTTTTGAATTCAAAATTATCATTCCCTTCGAAAATATGATGAAATGTCTCACGATCATTTTCATCGATTTTAAAACTAGAAAGATCCATTCTCGTACACTTGCAATTGAGAATGGCACCCAAAAGATCACAATTCAAAACTATTCTAGTGCCTTTGACACTACTCCAAATTTCATCCTCGTTTCCATTATAAAATCCACGGTTTAAATTAGCATAGAAAATTTTGACAAGATTTGGATAGCAAACAAAATAATTTTGAGAAGCATCAATAAGACTAAGAACTCCATTGTTCGTAAAAAGAGAATCAAGTTCATAAGAAGGAAAATCTTGAAAAATAGCAAACTTTTCAGGATGGACTTTGGCATAATTAGCATAATTGATGTATGCTTTTATTGCCTCCGGATCATTGAAGAGTTGCTCTTTTATTTTTCTGGAAATTCTCATGGTGGATGGGTTGCTTGAAGAAGCCATTCAAGTAGAGAGTAGAGAGCTTGAAGTTTTGAAGAAAGAGAGTTTGAATTTGAAAATGAGAGTGAAAAGATATGATAAAAGATAGTGGATAAATAGATTCTCAAAGGACATATTCTTTGGTCAAAAGGTAGCTTTTCAGAGAACTGAATGAAGTGAAAAGATGGAGGGAAATTCAAATATTTGAATTCAAATTTTGAAATTCAAATTCTGGTACCCATGTCGACATCATGGTAGGGACCATGTCGACATGTGCCAGTGAATTTTTGTGAATTATTTTTCCTAAGTTCTCTAATAAATTTATATGCTTTATTATATATTTCTGAAATATTATTGGACTAATAATATATTTCAGAAAGTATTATTATACTATTAAAAATCATAATATAAAATAAATATAAAATAATAATATAAAATAGAAAATAAAATTTTAAAATTCAAACAACACGCCAATTCAAACTCAATTAATCAAGCAATCAAACGTCTAATTCTAGGCAAGCAATTTCAACCAATTATATTGTAAATGTGTACCTTTTTCTGAGTCTGTTTCTCTGAATTCGTCGAAGTCGTGAACTGCCGTGAAACACAAATTTGAATTATCTGTTTTCTGATCATCATCACTTGAGGACGAGTCTAAGTCATCCAGAGTAGTAGTAAATGCCCGTTTCTGTTTCTTTGCCGAATCATTATTCATAGGAGGATTTTGCCTATCTGGATACGGACAGACTCTTTTGGTATGGTCCGGTTCATCACCGTTACAACATTTGACATTATTTGGCACTACATTCTAATTTCCAAAGTTCTTATAGTTGTTTCTCTTGAGATTATTCATCTTTCTGTATTTCAGGAATTTCCTAAAATTTCTGGTCATTAAGGCTATTTCTTCATAATTATCGCTGTTTGAATTTGATCCATCAGTCAATACATTGAATGCCATTGATTTCTTTTAAAATGCTTTGCTTTCTCTTCTCCCGATCATTTGAACTTCATACGATATTAGATTTCCAATTAATTCTTCTATCTTTAAAGTACTGATGTCGTGTTCCTCTTCGATAGCAAGTGTCTTTTGATCTCATTCTGGAGTAAGAGAATTTAAAATCTTTCTAACTTGATCTTCTTCAGAAAATTCCTTTCCCAAAGATATTAGAGAGTGCACAATATCCTGAAATCTACTATACATATCTGAAATAGACTCATTAGAATTCATTTTAGATAATTGAAACTGATTTGCGAGCATGCGAATTTTGGTCTGTTTAACTTTGCTTGTTCCTTCGTGAGTAACTTGCAAAGTTTTCTAGATTTCATATGTAGACTTACAAACTGACACTCTATTGAATTCATTTCTATCTAGTGAACAAAACAAAATATTCATTGCCTTAGAATTATTTTGTGCAACAGTCTTTTTCTCAGCAATCCATTGTGAAAAATCAGTTGTGGGTTCAGAATATTCAGTTTGTGTAATATTCCAAGTGTCTAATCCTATAGATTGTAAATATATTTTCATCCTACATGCCCAATATGCATAGTTACTGCCATTAAAAAGTGGTGGTCTGACGTAGACTGACCTTCTACAGATGAACTAGTGACAGGGACACTAGTGTTAGTAACAGTACCAGTGTTGGTAGCCATTTTGAAATTTTTTCAAAAATCAGATTATGAAACTTTGAAAACCTTGCCCTGATACCAATTGTGAGAAATGCGGATTACGGATCTTAAGGCTAGGATTAACACTAGAGGAGGGGTGAATAGTGTTTATAAAGAATTACTAAATCTTTTTGAGTTTATGTTAATTTAAACACAGATGTGTGCAATATACAGACACAGATATGATCATAGAAACAAATACAGATGCAGAAATAAAATAAAAAGCAGTAAAGGAAAGAACACACCGGATTTTATACTGGTTCGGATTTACCCTTCATCCAGTCCTGCAACACAAGTACGGATTTCCTTTTAAAAGCAATCTTTACAATTACACCCTCGATTTCAAGGCTACGAGGTACACCCTCCAAAATCACAATCCTCTGGGTAGAGATACTTTATTTTCCAGGCTACAAGTTCACCCACTTGATTTTACGGGCAACAAGTTCACCCAGTTGATTTCCCAAGGCTACAATCACACCTTATCACGCTTGATTGATTTTCAAGGCTACAATCACACATTTTCTCGTTAAGTTGATTACAAAAGCCCTATAACTCTAAATAGCACTGAGGATCTTGTTGAGATAGTGATAGAGAATCAAACTACGAATGATCGAGTTCAATTCAATGTAGATTTCGGTAGAGCAATGATAAGAATTTTTATTAAGAAAAGTGGAAGAAGAAGAGGAGTGAAAAACCAAAAAATCTGATGTAAAATTCGTTGAAACTGACCCTTATTTATAGTAGAACAACAGTCATGTCCATTCTTGAAGAGTTGTGGCGAATAGACACTTCTTTTGAAATTGAAATTTTGAACTCAACTGACACCATGTCGACATGGTCACCATGAGTATGTCGACATCCCAAGGCATTTTTTGATGATTTGATTTTCTTTGAAAATAACATTTATCTTATATTAAAACTATTTTAAACTTTATAAATATACTTGACTATAGTTAAAATTCATAAGTAAATATAGAGAATAATATATATAGAATTTAACTATAATTTTTCATTTAAATCTAAGTATAAATATTTAAAAGTTAAATATATTATATTAAAAGATAGTTTAAAATCAGGAGTAATTTGACTTTGAAATTAAAGATGATCTTGAGGCTAAAATTATTTAAAATTAGGATAGATGTTTTTGATGCTTTTAAAAGGAAGGTTTTGAAATCATTTTGAAAACAAAATATAATTTTAAAAAATCATTTTGAATAAAAGGTTAGCGGATACAAAATAATGTTCCACTAGATTTTTCGTAGGTTCCATCCTACTTAGGGTTCCTCCCTTTAACAGGCTCGAAGCGGGTTCCATTCCACGAATAAATTGGATTTTAAGATGCCAGTGCTTTTCTAGGTGTTTTAACAAAATTTTCTAAGTAAAGAATAAATTACTTGATTTCTTGAACTCTTGATAATCTTGATACTCATGAGTCTTCAATCTTGATATCTTGAATCTCTATACTATACAGTCTTCATTCATGGTACCTACATGGTTAAATCCTGCATATACATATATATCTAAACTTATAATATTAGTATTTATATTTTATAATCTATTCTAAGGTTGTTGTCATCAAAACCATCTTCTCACGGACTAACACCTCTTTCTTGAAATAATGGAATACATGAGGCTTGGGACAATCTTGAATCAAATGAGCAGAAGAGCCATAATTGAAATGCCCCTTCTGACTAGGAGGTGCTCCACTGGGCTGGGAGCTAGAACCAACAGACTTCTTCTTCTTATTATGAGGAAAAAACTTGGACTTTTGAAAAGGAAACTTCTTCTTATTGTGGTTCTTATGAACCTCAGTCTCATCACTACTATCTCTCTCCTTCTTGACTACTTTAAGATGAGACGCCGGGTCAACCAACTCCTCAAATGAAAGCTTAAGCTGAAGCATCAAAGATTTCTTTAAATATTTCTCGAGGCTAGAAATAAACTTGAGATTCTTCATGTAAGAAGGACTACTATACTCGAGACTATACTTGGACAAGGCCTCGAATGAAGAAACATACTCAAAAACTGAAGACTTCCCTTGCTTCAACTCAAGGAAGTGATGGGCTAAGAGGGCTTTCTCGGACTCGGGAACGAACTTAAGTTCGAATCGCTCCCTAAACTAGATCCAGTAGACTCATCAAGCTCAGTAATAAGAAGCTCATACCAATCAAGAGCACACTCTTGCAACATACTCGATGCTAAAAGAACTCGGTGACGGTCGAAGAGATCCATGCGAGTAAAAATACACTCGCATGTACGAAGCCATGCCTGGACCTCAAGAGCAGACTCTGAGCCTTTGAAAGGCTAGTCTCCAATATGATAAAAATCACTACACATAGGCGCAAACTCAGACTTATGCGGAGGGGACGAAGGAGTAGGAGCTGGAGGCTGAGTGCTCCTGAATGACTCCATGAACTGATCAGCGGACATGTAAACACCGTCTAGATGTAAGCCACTAGACGGCCCAACATTAGAACGGCGACTACTACCTCTTCCATCCATGCGCTTAAAGTATAAGATAAGATAAAGATTATTCAGGATAAGACATCATTATTACAATTATGAAATACTACAGAATTAAAATGCATTCCTAGACGTATTCCCAACTTATATCATCCCAAGGACACGAAAGATTAAGGACACGATGATTGGGAAATATGTAAAACTTATAGTGTACTCGGATGTACTATAATATATGCTATGCCCTTTGTTTATCATATTTTGTTTTGAACTCTGCTCTAATACCAAGTTGCTATGCCACACACCAAGACCCACATTTACAAGGAGCATTACAGAGTAATACTATTTGTTAATGTAGAGAATAGGGCTAGATAGGAGCGACCATCCATAAGCTTTATCTTAAACAAGTATTGAATACATCGAGTGGGTGATAAATTTTTCTATATTTTACCTTTCTCAAGTGGATCGACATACTTAATAAATGTTTAGCACAAAACTATGATGGCTGACGGATCTATCAGAGCAAAATATAACAACAACAAATACAACAGATCACATAACAGCAGTCGCACATACACACACAGATATATATATATATATATATATATATATATCCTAGTACACTACATAGTGATACAATAGTAGTGGTACATAGACCACAATATATACATCGAATCAAAAAGAATATGTATATATCAGAGTTCATAAAATACAATAAGACTATACAAAAGATGACTAGCATCAAAAGAAAGCAGGAATATCCATAGCATAAGCAGTATAGCAGAAATCTATAGTAGGTGACTAGCCTCAAACAACTCGGTCTGACCTGAGTATATAAAATATACGGGTCAATCGAGCTTAAATAAACTGATTAGTATATGATAGATGAGGTATAGAGATAAATGATTTATTCTCAAAAGAGAAGACGCAACGCTAAACATATATAACAACTATCAAAATATCATATGAGTGTTTCTCGAAAGAGGTAAGTTCAACTACAATGTCAATTAGTCACAAATATTCGCCTCATAGCATCGGCATTAACAACAACCAATATAAGGTGCCCATCAACACCATAACTCCTAAATAGGAAATCAAAAATCTCAAATAAACGCCAAGGGATGTCAGCCACAAATAATTCCTAAATAGGAAATCACAAATCTCAAAAATACGCCAACGGATGGCAACCACAAATCCCAGCATGTAGAACTTGGATAAGAGTTCAAAACTCCAAAATGTAATCATCATATAATAAATTCTCAAATGGCTCAATGGCCCAATAATCCTAAAATGGCAAAAACATTCGAAAATCACAAATAAATCAAGAAATATCACAAAAAATCGATCCATATCATGAAAGATGCACGTGCTCAACAAAATAGCCGAAGCCCGCCAAGTACTTTATCATGAATATGGCGTCTAATAAGACTCGAAGGCCAAACAACCCAAAGGTCAAACATTCCAAAGGACAAACATCCCGAAGGACAAACATCCGAAGGACAAATAGCTAAAAAGCCTAAATGACCCGAAGGTCCACTACTGGCAAACAACCCGAAGGTCCATGAAATATGTATAGCTTCAAACGAACAAGTTTGGAATCAAATGAAAAGGTAAACGCATGTCTCCCATACCACATCTTTTACTAAATCGTTTAAATCTCCTCCCCATTTGCTCGGAGAGTGCAAAAATATGTATTTTTATATAGAAAATACTTCGCTTTGAGAGAACAAGTTTCAAAATAATTTTTGAAATCGTTTGAGAAACATAGCTTCGAAATTCTCGTTATTATAGAGAATGTATATTTTTAATAGCTTCAAAATAATTATAAATATTGTAAAATATATATTTCGAAAGCTATTTTATTATAAAAATCATTTCAAAATCGTTTTAGAAAATTTATGTTTTAGAAAATAGCAAAAACCGAAAATGCCATAAAATCAGCATATGAAATCTTCTCAAAAACACATCAATCCGAAGTACAGATCAAAAATAATGTTGGCTTACCTATTGATAGGTTTAAGCCCTTCAAAACACTTCAAATATTTCAAGAATTGGTCGTAGCAATAACTGAAATAAGTAGAGTAAGCAAAATACTGCGCAGGTAAGTAAACAAAATGACCCGGACGAATTAAAACAACAAGGGTCGACCCAGAAAAGGCTAAGGTCGACCTTGGGGAAGCATGGGGCGTCCCATATATGTCGTAGGTCAACCTAGGGTTGACTCCTAATGTCTCTGGGTCGACCTGATGGTCGCGACTTCTACAGGCAATTTTGCCTTTCGTTTCCAATTTCGAGCACTAGTTTTAGGCATTTTCAGATATAATTAAGCTATGAAATTTGACATGAACAAACAACTACACATAGAGAATGAACCGGAGAAATTATGGCATGAATTCATGCTAAGAACAGAGATATACAAGCATAAAAAGGACTCTAGAACATTTACTTACTGTAATCATTCAAGCAACAGATTTAGTTTATAGTAAGCCAAAAACAACAAATTTCAGTTTGCAATCCTGATTTAAGCTAGATGTGTGAGTTATAAACTCACCTTAGCACAATTTTTGAGTGAACTTGAGGAAGATGGATGCTTTTGCATTGATTTAGCTTTAGGAACCTGTAAAGGATACACAGACATGCATCAAAGGAGATAAAAGTTACAAACAACACAACTTTTGAAAAAAAATGAAAAAGGTGAAATAGGTTTTGGTTTTGGATTGATTACCTAAAATTAATAGCTTCAAAATGTTTAAATTGCAAAGGAATTAAAGAAATTATATTCTAGGTTTCCAAGAGAAAAGGGATTTCAGGCTTTCCTTTTGTTTTTCAATTTTTTAAACTTTATACGTACAGTTTTGAGAAGATGATAATTTGCTCTTAGTTAAAACTGCAGTTGGGCTTAAACCCAATAAGAAGTAATCATATTATCACACTAATTATTACTTAAATCATCAAAAAAACTTACACTTACATGATTTCTACTTTATAAAATCATACTAACATATTTTATGTCTAGTAAAATATTTTGTCAAAATATAAAAGTTATTTTAACCATTAAAATTTATTTCCATCACTAAAATTTCATTTTTAATTAAATGTTTTAATTTACACCTTTTTATTTTCATAAATCAATATTTTCATATCAAATTCTAATATTTCATTAAAATAACCAACAGTCAACATTTGGCAATAATTTCCAAAATTATTGCATTTTATCAAATGAAATCCTTTTAGTGCTCATTTTTACCCCCAAAGTAACCTAATAAAGTTTTTAAAACTTTATTTTCAACATTTTATATTTATTTCAACAAACTAATGTTGAATTAAATTCTTTTATCTCACTTAATTAATTTATTAACCACCAAATCCGCATAATTCCAATTTATTGTACCAAAATCCATTATTTTTTTAAAATAAGCAATTTAAACGAGTTTTCATCTCTAGTTTATGTTTTTCCTCCATTATTAAATTATAACCATCCTTATAATTTAATATCGTAGGTAATCAACAAAACAGAGGTTGTTACAAAATCATTCTTGATTTTATATGCTAAAATTATTTTTTCAAATCGATCATTTTAAACACTCTTCTCCTCTTCTGTCCAAGTTGCAAATGAAAAATGAAAATGCTTTTTTCAAAACAAACAGTACATAAGCCTTTAGTGTTTAGTTTTTTCTAATAGTTGAAATGCATTTGAATTTCTTTAGAAAACGGTTAATTTGAAAAATGATTTGAACATATAGAATTTAAAATGAGCTTTTTAATTTGTTTTACGCTTTTGGAATATATAAAAAATGTTAGTACCTTAGGCAATGATTTTGATGACAAAAACCGTATTACATTATATAAAATATAGATACTAATGTTTTTATCAAGTTATATATAGTATATAGTACAGAATATTAGACTGGTGTTGATTAAGAAGACCGTATAGTATCAAGTGAAGATTCAAGAGGCTGGTATAAAGATTCAAGAGTTAAAAATTGAAGATTCATGAGTATTCAATAACTCAAGCTTTTGCCAAATAAGTTATAAAGTCGTAGAATTTTTTGTTAAAACCCTAATCGCACTTCTTTAATCTCTCTCTTTTTCCTTTTTAAATGTTCTTCAATTTCAAATTCTTAAAATTCAAAATTGTTTTTGAAGAGAATTCTTTATTTCAAAATAATCTTTTAAAATAGCCTTTAAATTATTTCTACCTTTTGATTTTATTATACCTTGAGAAATAAAGTTTTTAAAGTGTTTCAAAATATACTATGAATATTATACTTTGTTATAATTTTAGTTTTAAAGCTTTCGAAATATTTCTAGTATATTATAATATTGGTTATAACTTTGATTTTAAACATATTCACTTATACTTTACTATTTATATTTAAAATCCTTTATATATTTCAAATATTCTAAAATAATTTCATATAGTTTTCTTAAGTTTTAATATGATTAAAATATGCATAAAATATTTTTAAATGATTGTACAAAGTATTAAGATATTTTATAGAACTTACTATATTCAAAAATATTAATAGTGTTTTTTCAAATTTTCAAAGGGTACGTCGACATATTCTAGCTCCATATGATGACATACAGACCGTAGATTTAAAAATACAAATTTGAATTGAAGTGTCGTTTTATTATATCTCTACACGAATGGACATAATTGTTATTTCTCAACAAATAAGGGTTAAACCAACGGTTTTTCCATAACTACTTTCTTATATTTTCTTTCCTCTTTCACTCTCTTGTTTTTTAAAAGAAATTCTACTCAAATTCTTTTCAAATTCAATCAGAATCAAATTCAACTCCACTGATTTAATTCTCTATTGACTACTCTATCATCTATCTCACTCAAACAAGATCAAAGTGATATTCAAGAGGTTATAGGATCATTTGTTTTCCAAATAAAGGATCTGTGTTTGTAAAACTCTATCAAATCATACTTGTATATTAGTGGATATGATTGTAGCCCATGTAAATTAATTGGATGTGCTTGGTGACCCAGAAATTCAAGTATGTGTGCTTATGGCTCGTGTAAATCAAGTGAGTCTACCTAGAGCTCGAAAAATCTAGAGGGTGTGTCTCATTGCCTTGGAATCAAGATTGTATTGACTTTGTTATTTGAAAAGAAATCAATATAAGGAATTGTACAAGACTAGATGTAGGGTAATTCTGAACTAGTATAAAATTCTAGCGTGTTCTTTCCTTTTTATTTTTTGTAACAACCCACTATTTTGTACCATTCAAATTCGACAGTAATTTAAAACATGTCAAGCTTGAATAGTTCAAAACAATAGATTGTAAATAAATTAGGAGCAAATGAAATCAATTCACAGAATCACAGACACCGAAATTCAGAATACTCGCAGCGGAATTTAAAATAACTTAGTGGTTCATGAAGCCATTATTAAAAGTCTCAAAACAATAAAATTTACATATTCTTTAAACCCAAATATAGTTTGAAACAACAATAGTAAATCTCAAAATTCAATAGCCTTGATTACGTAAATTTAGATAAGGAACTGAAAGGAAAATTTGCCAACAGCTTGAAAGTGATCTATAGAAGTCCTAGCTCCGGGATGAAGAATGAACTGCAACTCAGGCTGACCCGAGCGTAAGAAATAAACACAACACTCGAGTCAGGACATACATACTTATACAGTGTAAGCTAGTTCAAGTGTACTGTAACATAGAGCAAGTAACTTAAAGGATGCTTGAGACCGCCCATCCTCTAAGGATCCGTTAAACTATTTACTATGTAGTAATAATTTCGCTATTATAATAGTGTCTATATTAAAATAAACTTACTTTTAAATAGCGTTAAGGAGTTACCTAATCTCCCCCTTAACACAATAATAGTCCCAGTAGTCCATCCAATATCATAGTCCCTCCTGATCGGAAAGCCACCAGAGGATACCACACGGACTACGGGAGAAAAACAAACTCGTACAAGGCTCGCTATGGTAGGTGACACGGCACAACTAGGCAATGTCAGGGTAGATATACCAATTACGCTTCCGGACCGGTGGTAACGCGTAGCTGCTACTACCGTCCACCTCGAACAACACTCCCAAATCAAAGGTGCGCACCAAAACAATCACAAAAGTAATAGAATGGCATATGAAGAAGCGCGTCCGATCAGAGGTGCTACCTCATTAATCCGTCGATCGCTCTTGTTTTAGCCACCTTGTGCCAACTCACGGGAGTCGGGTCCACGTATTTACCTCAAAGGAAACGTTACCACCATCCTACTTCATTCTGGAATCTCCTCCGCGTACACGGTTGTTAAAGTGGTTTTCGGTATCGACAGAGAGTATGCCCATATTTAATCCCGGTCTCTTTAACAACCAACGTTATTATTACCCGTGGTTATAAAGAATCCAAAATAGTTATATTAAAATCAAATACTTTATTTTATTATTTAAAAGTGAAGTTATAAATTTTATAAAAATCCAATATACATCCCAAAGGTTATACCTTAGTTCGTTTGAGAAATTTTAAATATGGTTTCAACAAAAATTAGACCAATTTAACTTATAGATTCAAAATTTCCACCCTTTTAAATAGTCATTTAAATTACTCAAAAATCTATGACCTTTATAAAGTATTTTATACCAATATATATCAAACTTCTTTTACTTATGCCAATCAAGTACAAGATTTTCTATGAAATTTGCTTAACAATTAAGTAAATTACCATTTCCAAAATAATTATACTTTCAATTAGTTTTCTTATCTTACCTTTATTTCAAAACCAGCCTCTTATTTAGTTATATTTTAACTTTCATATTTTCCACCAATTTAGCTAGACAGTTCATAGAAAACTTAACATCGTTTTATATTCAAGTTATAACAAAATCCATATTTTATCTCTTAACTTAAATTCCCTTTATTTTACAAACAAATTTTACAAAATGAATTTATACTTTACATTTTTAACATTTATTTATTTACATATTTAACTTGAAAAATATCACTATACTTATAATAATCATTTGAATCCACTTTAAACAAGGTGTAATAACATTTTAGATTTTTAAAATATTTAAATATTTCCAGAAAATATGTTTATGTATATATAACCACGGATCAGTATAATATTTTCTATCCTAGGTCAAGTGATATGGATAATATATCATTTCAATCCGTAATTTTCAAAATAAATCCGGGTTTTATCATTTCGAACCCGCAATCACCAAGTTAAAATAAATAACTAAATAAATAAACGAATAAGTAAATATCGTTCAGGCCTATCATTTTAGCCCGTAACGATTCTATTCTACAGGGAACTTGTAGTGTGATGAACAGTAAATAAATAAATAAATAGTGTAACAGCATAAATAAACGGTATATAATATAACTGATGATGTGTAGGTTTAATAACGGGATTTTTTGACATCATCAATTCATATCACAGTCAAATAATAATGAAATAATAATTATTGTACAATCACACTTGTTATCAATTTACAGACATATAAGTACGTTTATCAGGTGAGAATACTCACCTTTGCGAAGCGGAAGATTTTGATTCAAACTATGGTACCCACCAGAAGACAGTGTACAACAGGTACGATCAAAAATTTGAAGACGAGACAAACTGATTTCGATCTTTAATAAGAAGATAAAGAAACTCAGTGCGCGAATGAGATTACGGACAAGCAAATTTTTACATAAATAGGAACGAGCTTTAACACAGAGTATAATTTTTCCAAAATGCTCGACCACTCCTCTCCAAGACTCGACCCATCATATTCAAGGGCTCGGCCCGTTCATTCTTTTTTTTCTTCTTCTTTAAAAAAAATGCATGCACGTACGTCAAGCAAAGGGTATTTGGCAATAGGATGTGATCCAAGATTTAAAATGGTACACGCATAAAATTTACATTTTCAAAAATGCAAAAGTGATGCACCCCCTTTTTGGCCGAGATAAAACTTGTTCAGGTGGTCCCATTTTTAAATTTGCATGCACCTATCTCATTCTCTCCTTTTCCCTTTTTTTTTGAACACGAAACAAATACTGAAAATATGAATCACCTCAGAGATCTCGGTGATGAAAATTCATCAAACCGGAACATCTCTATCAGGAGTAGAAAATATTTTATAACATCACTGGTAAACAAAAAAAATTAACTTTATTTCAAACATCAGCATGAAGTAGCCGACTAAAATCTCATTTTTAAAAAAGAAGCTGTGCACTTTTCTTTGGTATTTAAAGGCACGGCCTACTTGCTTATGCACAGGGGTGCACTAACCAGCTTCCTTCCCTTTTTTTTATATAAGAGGGCATGACCCATCCTATGCTCGGTCATTGCATGGCACTGTCCACTAGAGGCGAGACAAGCTAGAGGCGTTGAAACATGGGGGGTTTGTTGCTGATGGTAACTGTACCGGGTGGTGGAGGTAGGAATATGGCTCAACAGTGCATAAGTATGGGTTGGTCGTATACGTGGAGGAGTAGCCGAGCGAAACAATGGACACACGAACAGAGATATAAAATATAAAGTAAAAGAAAGAAGAAAATAGAGGAGGAAGCATCAGCGGCCATACCTGAATAGCCCAATGCGCAAGTAAGGAAGGAGAAGGCTGAAGCTAATATGAGGTGTAAGAAATATTGTGAGGTGTGTAGTATTTATAGGAGAAGTAGCTTTGCACGCAAGGGAAAAATGACGTGCAAAAATCAAGGTAACTTAGCCAATTCTATGCGTGAAAAAGGCAAGCAAAGATTTGAAAACAAATGCTTGCAGTGGGCACCGATTTCTCTAATTTATCAGTTGAGATTTGTGTGAAATGTGGCATGCGAGATCAAGTATAATGGCAAGAAAGATTTGGAACTAAATGTTTGCAATGAGGATTGATTTTATTATCAGTGGGATAGAAAGAAACGGCAAGGCAAATAATAATTGTTTTGAACGGAAATGGAAAATTTGGTGCGAACGTGTTAATTGTTGATTGAGGTGAATGACAGAAATATATTTACTATTTTGAAACGATTATGAATTAATAATTGGCAATTATTCACATAAGGAAAAGTGGAAAACCCCGGTGATTTCAATCCAGTTTTAAAAGAAATTAACAGCTCTTTGGAAGAGTCAAAAGATTATATACATTTTTAAACAAATGGAAGAAATGACAAGGCACGGTGAATTTCCTCCTTTAAACGTGCACGACAATTGATTTAAGAACAAAGACCATAATTAGAATGTGAACGGTTATAAATTTGTGGGTAACGCTTCTATTAAATCAGAAGGAAAGTAAATATATTTAAAATGCGTACTACAGACGCAATACTTTATGCCCAAATATAACGAAAATAACATATTTAAATTTTATACGTTTTCTTATACGTTATTTATCCCATCAATTAACGTGCCCTTTAAACGCATAATTCAACAGTTTATTAATACATTGTAAATTGTGAAAGTTATTACTTAACTAAAAATAGAATTTGTTTACATTCTTCAGATTTATTTACCATCCTCTAATAAATTTTTACTTAATTTTAATAAATATAATTCATTTTAAAAGAACAAAAAGGGAAATAATTGGTTTCATTGCAATTTCTTTATTTAATAGGTTGCGTGAGTTTATTAGAATTACATAGGCTGAGTGATTTATGCAAAAAAGGCAAGAATTAAATTGTCAAAGATTTTGGAACTGTTCTTGAATAAAGATTTTATACCAAATTTTAAAACAAATGAAGGTTATGGAAAGTGTAACGTTTATACGTGGAATTCAGGGTATTAAAATTGAACGGCTATAAATAAATTTATTTATTAATTAAGAATGCGCACTTAAGACGCAAAATTTTAATCAAACGTACTCCCGCATTTTACTTTTACACGTTTTTATTTATTTGCTATTCGTATGTTTAAAGAGTATTTTATTACATACGTACTAATTTCACCCCAAACAAAACGGGTATAACGTAAATTTAAAACATGCATTTTATAAAGCCTAATTATCCACTGTCTATACTATTCAATCTAACATTCTATTTATTACTTACTAAGAAATAAATTGTAAACGAATAAGGTTTAATTTGCTGAAAATATATTAAAATCTAAATTTTGAATTTAGAAATTTAACTTTCGCAAAATAGAAGAATTTAAATATTAATAATTATTGGGCCATTACATTTTTAGTGCATTTATATTTATTTGCGTTTGAATCTATGAATGTTAATTGCATTGTTTAAACATAATCTTTAAAGAATTTAAACAGATTCATAAAAATTAGAAAACACTATTCACTCCTCTCTAGTCTTAAATTAGCATTAAGATCCAACTTCCTTTAAATAAAATTTGGTATCGGAGCATTGGTTTTCAAAGTATTTATATTTTTGAATTTTGAAAAGATTTAATGGCTAATATTAGTAGTAACTATTAGTAGCACTATTATTCCACTTGTTACTAATTCCTTCGTGAAAGGACAATCTACTGCTAGACCCTCACTTTTCAATGACAGTAATTACACTGGTCACGTAGGATGAAAATTTATTTATAGCCAATTGGTCTAGATATTTGGAACATCACATAAAATGAGTACACTGAGCCCAAGACTAATTTTTCTACTTGGAGTGCTAACCAACAGGCAGTTGCACAAAGTAACATTAAGGCCATGAATGTTTTTTTTTCATTGGATAGAAATGAATTTAATAGAGTGTCTATTTGTAAGTCCCATTTGAAATATGGAAAACATTGCAAGTTATACATAAGGTCACCAGTAAAGTCAAATAGACCAAAAATTTTATGTCAACTAATCGGTTTCAATTGTTTAAAATGAGTCCATTTCTTATATGTATAGTGGATTTCAAGATATAGTTCATTCACTAACTGCACTTAGTAGTTTTTCTAAGAGTATCAAGTTAGAAGAATCCTCAATTCACTTCTATTGAATGGGACCAAAAGACTCTCCCGATTGAAGAGACTAATGACATCAGCACTCTGAAAATTGAAGAGTTAATTAACAATTTAATGTCATTTGAAGCAACAAATGCAACAAATGCAGGGCGGGAGAGAAAGCAAGGCAATGGAGAAGAAATCCATCGCTTTCAATGCCACAACAGATGATCGAATTCAACAATGATGATGATGATGAGGAAATCGCCTTCATGGCAAGAAATTTCAAAAAAATTATGATCTATAGAAAGATGAATAATCTCATGAGATATGATTATAAAAATCCAGGAAGTTGAAATGGAAGCGGAAATTGTGTTAGATGTTTTAATTGCGATGAACCTATCCATATAGAGAAGGTCTACATCCTGAGAAATAGAAAAACACATCAAATAGCGATTCTTCAAGAAAATGGAGTAGGGCTTATGCTGCAATGGTAAACGGTTCAGACACTTCCTTAAATGATAACAAACCAAATACAGAGAATGCTTATATGTGCTTCACAGCGATAATTAGTGAGAAATCTGGAGAAACATAAAAAAATAGGTACGCATTTGAATAAATTTTTTGAATTTTTATTGTTGTTGATTACTAGGAATAACCTATAGATTAATAATAATATTAGATGAATATTGTTTGTGTATATTTTGAATATTATATGTATATGTTAATAAAATATTAAACAACAATAATATAAAATATTTTTTTAGTAAGGTATATATTAAATAATTATTATAAGATAATTATAAATATAGACAAATAGGAATTTTTTTATTAAATTTATCTTTTTTGAAATTTTCGACTTATATGTCGACATACCCCATAAGTATACGTCAATATATGCAGGCAATTTTTTAATTTCAAATTCAAATTTTGATTTTTCCTCCACTTTTTCACCAACCCCTATGTTCTAAAAGATATCTTTTGACCAAGGAATATTCTTCAGTGGCATCCTCAAGCAATACTCCATCAACCATGAGGTTTTCTAAGAAAACAAAAGGCTTTCTTTTCAATTAGAAAGAAGCCATGCAAGATTATGTAGAGTATATGTATTTCGGAATAGTTTGTCCCGGATGATTTATTATTTTAGAAGATTTTCCTATTTATGATCTTTTCAATCTTTGTTTGCGAAATGAAATTCTTGGTTTAGTCGATGATTCTCAAAATGATTTCGTTTGTTATCTAAACTTAGTAAAAATATTTATGCAAAATTAAAAGGAAAATTTTATGATGGAAACGAAGGAGAAGTTAGGAGTAGTTTCAAGGAGACGCAAATTATTTTAAATTGTGGGATTTGGGTCACATTCTCGAATGCAAATCTAGTGGAACGGACCTTTCTACTTTTCAATTTGATTTTCAACACCATGAAGTGATTCACGATATTTTTGAAAGTGATGATGACTTTGAATCCAAAATTAAAAACTTGCATCCAAAAGTAAGAATTTAAAGCCTTCTTTTGCAATAAAGTATCACTTCTAGAATGGGTAATTATAACAACCGAACTCAAAATGTTTCCAAAGCGCTTTTTTCAGAACCTTGTATTTTGATGTTTTGATCATGACAACCATATAAGTAAGTATTATGTGAACTAACCATATCTGCAGAAGAAGATGCTATTCTACTCAAAAATAGATTGCAAACGAAGAATTCAGATAGATATTTGAATTATTGTTTATGGTTTGTCTATAATCTAGTCTAGTAGTTGATTTTTGTTAAAATCTCTCTATGTGGTATATGCACACACATACACACACTACTTAAAAAAATGTTTTTAAATCATGCTATATATGGCAAGTATTTTATTACAAGTTCATGCACAAAATTTTCTCAACAGAACTTCAATATGGCAGAAAATATGATATTTAGCGACTGAAATGGGCAGTTCAGTCGATTGAATATCTGAGCACATGCACAGTGCATACGAATGTTCAGTCAACTGAACTAACCATTTTAGTCGATTGAATTATAATTTTTTTGTGCATATCCCTTTCGAATTCGAATTTTTTAAATTTCAAATGACTTAATTTTTTTATTCAGTCGGCTGAAATTGCATAACGGCTATTTTCTGAATAATCATTTCCATTCATCGAGCAGAAACAACCCTTGATTCAAGAGTTGTTTTTGTATCTCCTGATCATTACTTTTCACGATAAGTTGCAACATTTGAACACTATATATAGCCTATAATTCATTTCTTTTAATCACTTAATTTTTGATTCTATTATCTTATACTTATTATCTAAACATTCTGTCATTTGCATTCAAATTTCTGTTCTAATAACTTGCACATTCAAGCACAAATTCATTTGTAATTAAATTAAGTTTCTATTTATGAATTACACTATATGCCATGGAGGAGAATATTGTAGGAAGGGTGTACTCTAAAGACTCGTCTATGCTACTAAAAGAGCACAATCAGTCAAGAAAATTCTTTGTCTTATTGAAGTCATGTTCAGTTGCTCAGGAGGTTGAAGTCCTATTTTGTTGCTTAGGAGATAGAAGTCCTGTTCGGTTGCTCAGGCTGTGTAATACATATTCCTTTAATTTAAGAGATGGTTGATAGTTAAATTCCAGAAGGTGTCTGAGACTGGATGTAGAACGAAATGTTCAAACCAGTATAAAAATCTCTGCTGTCATTTACTTTACTATTTACTATTATATTTATATTCCACACTAGTAGATAACTTAGATAATATTCCATATTACGATCTTTAGTAACTTTCATTTGGTATCAAAGCAAGGTCGCCATATAACCATAATACAATTATTTGATATTTAGTTAATACAGAAAATAACATCAACACAAGTTTTATTGAAAGTCAATCCACTGCACGATCGCCACTATTTAACGGTTTAAATTACAACTATTGGTCAAATTAGATGAGTATTTATATGCAAGAAAATGGATATGATACTTGCACAATGGTCAAACGCATAAAAACAGATGCAACTTCAAATGCAAAAGCCATGAATATGTTATTTTGTGTTCTAGATAAAAATGAATTCAATATAGTTAATATGTGTAAAACTGCTTATGAAATCTGGCGAACTTTTAAAGTTACATATGAAAGAACAAATTAAATATGATTACTATGCTTAAAAATCGGTTCCAAAATTTTAGAATGAAACCGGATGAAAATGTAATTGACATGTATTCTAGATTCCAAGACATATATCATTCACTATTAGCACTAGGAGAAAAATATTTAGATTTTGATATTGTCTCGAAAATTCTAAACTCTTTAATGGATGAATGAATGTGAATAAAAAGTCTTAGCTATTGAAGAAGCTAATGACATTTCTACCATCAAACCTGAAGAGTTAATAGGAAATCTCATGTCATATGAAGTTAATTTGCAGGCAAAACGAGATCAAGTCCAACATAGAAAGAATATAGCTTTTCAAGCTAAATAAGAAGAGTTAGATGAAGATGACATGAAATTTATAGCGAAGAATTTCAAAAAGTTTTTGAAATTTAGAAAGAACAAGAAGTTCGAAAACAACAGGAGAGACAATACTAATAAACCATCAGTTTCAAACCTCGAGTGTTATGAATGTCATAAGAAGGGTTACATAAAGGAAGATTGTCCAGACCAAAAGAAAGACATATACAAGAATACGAAGAACAAATACAAAAAGAAACAAGCATTCTCTATTACATGGGATGATTCAGAATCATCTTCATCATCAGATAGTAACACCGACGGTGATTCTAAACAAACCAGTGTCTGCTTTATGGCTTTGACTAACTTAAGTGGTTTACTTTTAATGGTTTAATAGAAATAAACTCAATGCTATTGGATAAATCGAAAGAAGTTAAAAGAAAGTATAAAGATGCTCAAAAAAATTAAAAAGAAATGAAATTGAAGTCGATATGCTAAAAGATGAAAAGAAAATCTTAGATGAAGACTTGTTAAAATGAAAGAATCTTTGTCTAATGTTTCTCCTTAACTCACTATGCTATCAAATGAAATAGAAGTCGAAAAGAAAAGAATATGACATTAGCTTTAGAAAATCATGATTTAAAAACAAATGTCAAAATTCCTGAATTAAAAAATACCAGTCTTAAAATTGAGTTAGGGAATATCACTAAAAATGTATCTAATGTTAATAGAGGAAGATAAAATCTTTCTAAAATTATTAGTAGCTCTCAAACTACTTATCATAAAAAGGGGTTAGGACACATGAATTCTTCAAAAACTAGTTCAAAGAAGAATAACTCATCATATAGAAATTTCAATTTACATAAGAATTTTGTAAAAGCAAAACCAAAACAAAAATATTTTCACTCAAAAGAAAGAAATTTGCAACACAAATAACATAAAGATTTGGGTATCAATAACAAATAATAATTTAATTAGAAATAAGTATATTAAAGCTTTTATAAAATCAGTTCATAAAAATAAAGATTTCACTTATAAAAGGAATTCTAAATCCTCTTAGGTTTGGCTTCCTAAGATCTAACTCTTAGGTCCCTAATAAAAGATGGGTACCAACGTCATTTCTATATTTTTTGCTGGTATCGACTAAGAAAATAAGAAAGTGGATACTTGACAATGGTTGCTCAAAACATATGACAAGAGACAAAGATATGTTGACTAACATTATCTACTCAGATGGAGGATCGACCATATTTGGAGATAATTCTAAAGGCTATATCATCAGCAAAGGCGATGTGGGCAATAACGGTACATCTGACTTACCTCTTATTATAAATGTTTTACTTGTTAGAAATTTGAAACATAATTTGCTTGGTATAAGTCGACTATGTGATAAAGGCTTTAATATAACTTTTTCGAAAAATAATTGCAACATATTTGGTCAAAATAATAATCTTATATCTAAAGGAACTACAGAATGAAATATTTACATATCAAAAAATCAATCATAACACAAATATGTGTCTAGTAGCCGAATATATGATCCTTGGTTATAGCATAAAAGATTTTATCATATAAATTTTGAAGAAATAAGCAAACTATCTAAGAATAATTTAGTTAAAGGTTTATAAAAAAATGAATTTCAAAGTAAAGAGTATTTGTGATGCTTGTTAGTTAGGAAAATTAACAAAATCCTCTTTTAAATCAAAGAAAATATTTTCTACATTACAACCACTTGAGTTATTACATTTGGTTCTTTTTGGACCAACTCAAGTTCAGTCTATAAACCACAATAGATATGTTTTTGTAATTATAGATGATTTTTCTATATTTACCTGGACAATATTTTTGAAGAATAAAAGCGATACTTTTGAAAATTTAAAATATTTGCTAAAAGAACTCAAAATATTAAAAAAATAAAAATATTCGAAGCGATCACAGTGGTGAATTCGAAAATGAATCTTTTGAAAAATATTGTAATAAGAAAGGAAATGTTCATAATTTTTCGTTTCTTAGAACTCCGCAACAAAATGGAGTTGTAGAAAGGAAAAATATAACACTTCAAAAGTATACTAGAACATTATTAAATGGAAGTACTCTACCAAAAAACTTATGCACAGAAGCTGTAGTGTTTAAATAAAGTTTCCATTAGACCATTAACAAAACATACCCCATATGAGCTTTTTAATGGAAGAAAACCCAACATATCATATTTTAAAGTTTTTGGTTCAAAATATTTTCTTTTAAATACATAAGACAATCTTGGTAAATTCGATCCAAGATCTGATGAAGGAATATTCATTGGATATTCGAAACGAAGCAAAGCCTATAAAATTTATAATAAAAGAACTAAAGTAATCGCAGAAATACTTCATGTTTCATTCGATGAAAATTTTCAAATTTAATCATAAAAATGAAGATGAAGAAATTATTTCTAAATCAAATAACACTGAAGGCGATTTAGAAAATTTTGAAAATAATATAAACAATAATATACCAAATAATAATGAAATTAGAACTCCACCAAGACTTCAAAGATATTAACCTACTAAAAATATCACTGGAGAAGTAAATACTAACTTGAGAACTCGAAATCAAGTAAATCAAATGGGACATGTAGCTTTTCTTTCAAATATTGAACCCAAAAATGCTAAAGAAACCTCTGTAGATGATTACTAGATTATAGCTATGCAAGAAGAATTAAATTAATTTGAACGTAATGACGTTTGTGACCTAGTCCCTAGACCAAGTAATCAAGTGGTTATCGGTACAAGATGGGTTTACAAAAATAAAGCTGATGAGCAAGGAAACATTATTTGAAACAAAGCTAGGCTAGTTGCTCAAGGCTATAATCAAGAAGAAAGAATAGACTATGATGAAACATTTGCTCCTGTAGCTCGTCTAGAAGCTATACGTAGTTTATTAGCTAATGCATGTTTTAATAATTTTAAACTATATCAAATAGTTGTAAAAAGTGTTTTTTAAATGGTTTTATAAAAGAAAATGTATATGTAGAACAAATACATATATTTACACATAAAAAGTAACCATATCATGTTTATAAATTAAAAAAGGCGTAGGATCGATTTCACCCTAGAGGGTGGTGAATATGGTGATACTAATAATCATAAAAATTTAATGCGGAAGTATATAAAATATTGCAACACAAATAATAGCAGAATAACGGCAGCATGGGTAGTAGTAGAAAATCAAAAACAGAAGTAGAACAACACATATTTATCCAGCTTCGACAAAACCATGCCTACGTGTTTCCCCCAAGGTTTCTACGAGAAATTAAATAGTCAGACGCTTACACACGTAAATTCATAACACACGCTATCGACTAACCTAACTCTAAGCTCAAAATCCTGGCATAACTCCGCCACTAAGTTGCAAATTCTCGAATTACACCACCATAGTTCATCCCCTAGTCAACGACTAGAATTTACAAAAGTTTAAAAGAGAAATACAAATTAAAAAACAACTTAAAAAACAAAAACCCTAATTTAGATAATTTAAAACCCAAAGGAGTTATTGCCGGCCCAAATAAGTGATAAAACAATATTCCCTTTCTCCTTTTATTTATATCGGCCTATATTCTTTCCTTTTGTAAAAAATGGATGCCTGGTCCTGTTTCTCTCTTTCGAAAATTAGGGTTTCTGGAATTTGTTGAAGTCACCGACCTAAGTTATTGATTGAAAGATTAACTATCTACAATTTGCTTCGCCAATCAAATTGTCATCTTGATTCTCAACCGGTTGCTTCGACGAATCGAGTTCGAATTGGGTCTGGTATGTGATTTGCTATGTTATTATCATTGATATGCTTGAATTCGATTTGATTCGAGTTATTGATTTAAAACTTTGTTCTTTGTTATTGCTTAAACTCGAATGAATTTCTTGCCTATGATGTTAACGGGTTTTATAGGGTTTAATTCCCTTAATTTCCATTTGAATATACTTATTTGAATTTGTCAATTAATATGCTTGGCTGTTCGATTATGCTTGAATGCTTGGCATTTCTCTTATTTTTTCAATTCGTATATTTTTGCTTGCTTGATCACCTTGGTTATCACGACTTTGACTTTGGCTGGTTCAATCTTTTCCTTGGTCATCACGGATTTGATTTTGTGGCATTTAAACTTGACTTTGGTTCCGTTCTTTATGCTGTTGACTTCGGCCATTTGAAACTGCTGCTTTGATTTTTGTAAAAACCTGGAACTATTTTGATTTTGCTTCACTTTTCACCGGTCCTATACTTGGTAGAGATGTTGTATGGTTGTTCGATCTGGTTTCAATACGTATGCACACTTCTTTGTTGCATATTCACTTAAGTTTCCATTGCGAGTATTTCTTCGAGTTTGAAATGCTTGCAGTCTTCAATATGCATTGTTCGACGTGCCTATGTGCCACTACATATATACATGTTTTCTTATTGTGTGGTTCGATGCACTTATATATGATTTCATCATTGGTGTTGCTTCATTACTTTTTGTGCTGGTTCATTATTGATTTTGGATTGGTCAAGTTTGGAGCTGGTTTGTTGGACTGGGTTTGCACTTTGTTCATTTGAGTCTTGTTGCAGCTAAGACTTTGAACTATTACATATATTTGTGTGTACTTGTCCTTGGTTTATTATATACATGTATATATGTATGTACTGACTGTCTTAAAAAAAAATGAGTTCATCCTGGTTTGCATTGTTGATGTTGAAACTGGTCAGTTGTCACTTCTTTGGTTGTCTTGGTGCCATTTTATTCTTGTTGCATTGTTGGAGTCTGGTAGTTACATATACATATGTATATACAGTGTTATTTCACTATTTTTTTCACTTGATTGGTCCGCACTTCCACATGAGTTCATATTGTAACTGTTATTGCTTTGAGGCAGATCATATTGTATTTATGTCTTTGAGCCTGGGCATGTATGCTTCATGTAGTTTGCTTGGATATTGAACTGCTTTATTGTGTTCGTAAGTCTACACTGTGCATTGATTGGAGTTTGCATTCCATCTAAACTGAGCATGTCGAACTGTACACATATTTGTATCTGGTCATATGTGTTTTTTGCACCATATAGTTTGATATTGCATCTAGTTATTGCTTTGTGCTTGAAGTCTGTAGCCACCTTAGTTTTGTACGGTTCAAGTCATTGCATATGGACTTGAATTGTTTTCTATTTTTACCAGGTCTAGTTGTCTCAAGTGTATTTGTGTTGTACTGATTTGTTCCACCCTAGTCTCCATGCATCTGCTATGTCTTGATCATCTTGAACTATTTGCATTTCCATGAGTCTAAGTAATGTCTACTGGTTCACGATGTCTTCATGTGTACTCGAGTTTAGTTGGACTGTCTAGCCTCTGTTTTCATGTGTACTTACTGAATTTTTAGTCTAGGCTTGTTTTATGTGTCTTGAACCATTGTTTTGTATTGCATGCACCTGAGTTGAACCTAGCTTTGGCTCCAGTTTGACCCTGTGCTCGTATCGGGACTTTATTTGTATTGCACTTGAATTGAACCCGGGTTTTGGTTGGGTTTGACCTTGCGCTCACCTATCCCAGTAGTTTTGTCAAGTGTATATCGGCGTGCACGACCTTATGGCATGTACAGTGATACACCGTGCATGTCACAAACTGTTCGTGTATGATGAATTCAAAAATGAATATGATGACGAACAACCCAAATAACCGAGGCAAATAACATTTTCAAAATACACGTTTTTATTTTACACTACACAAATATTTATTTTTCAATTTTACTACGTCAGTATTTGTTTTGCAGATACTCAAATGCTGGATTCAATCTGAAATAGAGTTGAATATTAAATACAAGTGAATGAGTGATATGTAGTGAGGTGCAGATGTAGATTAAAAATTGTGATGTAATCGAAATTGTATTGTAATCAAAAATATTTTGTGTGTGTGTGTGTATAGTGAGAGCTCAAATTTGTACTATTCAAAATTGTAATAAAATATTTGTTTGAATAAAATATCTGTTTGAATTTTAATCTTGTGTTATTTTATTCAGCAAATATTTATTTGATTATGTGAAAAATAAAATAGTACCATAACAAATACATTTAAATGAATATATATATATATATGTTTATTATCATCAAACAAAAAATCATATACTTGCATATTCAACAAAAGGCTTTACACGGATTAAAACAGGCACCTCATGCTTATATGACCGTCTTAAAAATTATTTAACTACTTTTGGTTTTAAAATAGGAAAAGTAGATCAAACTCTATTTATAAAACAAGATACAAATGATATTTTAATATTACAGATATATGTAGATGACATTATTTTTGGTTTAACAAATGAAAAATTATGTCAAGAATTTTCAGATATTATAACAAGAGAATTTGAGATGTTTCACATAGGAGAACTTTCATATTTTCTTGGTTTACAAATTAAACAATTAAACAATGGAATTTTCATTAATCAGGAAAAATATTGTAATAATTTCATAAATGATTTAGTGTGAAAAACACTTCTGCAAAACCAACTCCTATAAGTACTACGGTACATCTCGATAAAGATAAAAATGAAAAAAGTGTTGACCAAAAACTCTATCGTAGTATGATTGGTTCTCTTCTTTATTTAACTGCTTGTCGGCCAGGTATAATGATGAGTGTATGCTTATGTGCACGATATCAAGCAAATCCCAAAGAATCACATTTATGGGTAGTGAAACGAATTTTGCGATACTTAGAGCAAGACTAAAGACTATGGCCTCTTTTATCCTAAAGAATGTCCTTTTGAATTAGTGTCATACAGTGATGCAGATTTTGGAGGATGTTGAATGGATCGAAAGAGCACAAGTAGTACTTGTCGTTTCATTGAACGATCTTTAGTATCTTGGTGTAGTAAGAAACAAAATTGTGTTTCACTATCGATGTGTGAAGCATAATATATTTATACTGCTTTGGCGTGTGCTCAAGAAATATACATGCAGCAAACACTACAAGATTTCAGAATAAAACTTTCCAAATCAACAATTTATTGTGATAATACAAGTGCAATAAATTTATCGAAAAATCCAATAAATCATTCTGAAACTAAACACATTAACATTATACATCATTGTCTTCGCGATTATATAGAAAAAGAAAATATATCGCTAGATTTCGTGCCTTCAGAAAATCAAATAGCCGATGTATTTACAAAACCCTTAAATGAAAATATTTTTATTAAATTAAGCCGAGAACAAGAAATTATATCGTTACATGAATTATAATTAAATATTATTTTATATACTTTAAAAAAAATTAAAAAACTTAGAGCTACTGGCACTCGAACTTAGATCTCTTGGGAGGAAGTTGTATATTATTCCAATGTACTATTATATTTCTTGTTTCGACAACATACTTTACCTCTAATTATTTTTCTGGCCATTAACCCTTAGTTTTCCTTACCTCATATTCTTCTAGGCTGAGAATATCCAGATGTTTTGCACCTCAATTGTATAAACTTGAAATAGTTTATACAATCAGTATAAATATGCTTCAATTTTCTTCCCTCAAACTCACATTTTCAATCATCACTTAAGTTCAAAACTATTTAGCTCAATCATTTCCAACCGATCTACACTCTCTACAATGTCATCACAAGAAGAATCCAACTAATCATCACCAGTGTTTAGCACTCCAACCTCCGAGTCATCAAACAATTCAAATAATACAACTCATGTATATATCCCAGTCTAAATTACACCATTACCAAATCATCACACTGGATATATACCACAAGAAAAAGAGCTAAACAAAAATTAGGTTTTGGCTCTCTGTCAACTGAAGAGAAGATTGATGACATACACCATTATGAAAGAGAAACGTTAGAACTTCAAAGCAAGATGTACTACGAGCAAAAACTGACTTCAAAATGCTTAAGCTTCCTAGAACAATTCACTTTAACGTTTTGCGGATCATCCTCAAAGCTATGTGTACGTCAACCATCTCCTCAACGTCCTCAAGTGTCGATGAACTCTTAGGAACGAACTCCTCAACGTCCTCGCCAAACTCTTGAGAACGTGGTAATGTATGGTCTCCTCTCCATCCATTACAAGAAATCACCAAGGTTGAACCACACTCAGATGACTTGAAAAATTCTAGAAATTAAGTCGTTTTAATTATTGTTTTAAAATTTGAATAAGTTGTATATTTTCTGGTAAATAAGAATATATTTTTAATGATAGATTAAAATTAGAAAACTCATAAGTATGTTTATATTGAATAATTAATTTACGAAAAACTTGAAGTAAAGATAAGTTTCAGAAATATCAATAGAATCAGTCGACCATTATAGGAAACCCAGTCGACTATATATTTAACTAAAATAAAATTTTACCCAAGATTCAGTCGACTGAATCAGACAAAATAGTCGACTGAATACCCCTGATTTTGATATAAACTTGCGGTCTTCTTTTTCTTACAACTCAGTCGATTGGTCCATAATTTCAGTCAACTAAAAGATATGCTTCAATATCTTTGATTTTGACTCAGCATTCAGTCGATTGATCCTATATAAACAGCCGACTGAATTTCCTAAATTTACACTGAAAACACATGGGTTTAAATAGCTTGCACATTAGTCGACCGTGACACCACATTCAGTTGACTGGATTGTGTAAATTCTATTTTTTTTAAATGCCTACACACTTGCCCATACACCTTTTCACCAACCTACTACTTAACTCTCACTAATTTCCCATTTATTGCTTACTCAAACACCATCGTTTCAGTAGAAACCCTAGCCTCCATTTCCAAAAATCAAAATTTTCCATCATTTCCTTTCAAATTAATAGCACTACGAAGCAAATGAGCTCACGAACCCACTGTCGGTCCTTTCGAAAGCCAAATCCGCTCTTGGCTTCATAATGAGATGGCAGTAACAGGATTCAATTCTATGAAGAATTCTTGAATTTTTAGAGGATTTTTTGTCAAGTTTGCTAACTTTAATGGATATGCCATCCGAGAAATGGCAGAAGCTATTGGCATCGATCACTTAATTGGGTATGACCCGAATAATCTCAAAACAATTCCTTTACTAATTAAGTTATTCTTCACCAGTATGAGTTTATATCACCAAGATCCAAGAAATAAAGACGATTGTATCTGGACCTTAGTTTTCGGCATTAAAATTTACCTCCCTCTTCAACCACTTGGCCATATTCTCCGATGTCTGTCCGAAGGGGTGGATATTGATGATGTTCGAGTTGACATGTACAATAGAGATAAAGTCTCTCATCAATTCCTATCAGACGACTTAACAATCTTGAAATTCATTGCCTAACGTCCAACGGCACACATTCTTCATCGAGCTCTTATTCGGTCTCTACAACCTTGTACCTTCGGTTATGAGAAAGTTTAAAGAGAGATTACTAAGCTCTTTATGCTATTTACTCTTCTCAATGGATAAATTGGACTAGAATTGTTTTAGACGAGTTCCTCATTATCAGCCATAAGAGGGACTACAATACCATTCACTATAGGGCGTACATAATGCACATTCTTTAAAATTTTGGAGTCTCTTTGCCTGTTGCCGATTTCATAACCATTGGCGAACTTAATTCAAAGACTCTAAGTCTTATAAATCTTCCCAAATGCCCGGAAGCTCAACAAATCATAACCTTTCAACATTGGGAGCCAATAGAGATCAAGGGATTCCTCAACCCGGGATACGAACATTTCTTCTTCATCGTCTCAACCTCCCTATCAAGAGGAAGAAGAAGACGATGATAACGAGATCCATGAGCTTCATAGTGACATTACTCCGAAACAAACACTTGTCATGATCTCTCGCAACCAAGGTAAGCTCGGACAACGATTGGCCACGCCGAGAAAAAAATGTCATTGACACAAATAAGAAGCTTAATTCCATCAAAGGTTTCTTAAACAAGATCTAGGAGAAAATATCATGTACCGGCTCTACATCTACCGGTATTGTCGAGAATCCCGCTCCCTTTATATGGTCTACCTCTGATGAAGAAGAGGAAGAAGAAGGTTCAGATAGTGAGGAGGCCTAGATTTTATTTTTGTTTATGCCCATTTTATATTTTAAGACATTATTTTATGTTTTTGTTGTTTTGATGTTATTCTGTGACATTGCTTTTTAAAACTTCATGTTGATGTTTATCTATAATGGCCAATTCATTTTATTTTTCCTATTGTAATGACCCAAAATTTTGGTCAATTGGTTTGAACGTTAAATTTATTTTTAAATGTTGAATTTAAAATATTTATTTACTTTGAATATGGAGATTTTGGTTGAATTAGTGAAATGGTTTAAAATTTCAAATATAACGATTTAATTGATTTGGTGAATAGAAGATTTAGTATTTTAAATTGGGTAAATATTTGAATCTGGAGTTAAATATGAATGGAAATGATTTCTAAAGTTGATTTAAACTTTATTTGAATTAGAGTGATGATAGTGGACTTTTGAATGGAATTAAACGTTGATAAATTAAAATTTGACATATTTATATGTTAAATTAATAATGAAATTTAATATTTGAGATAGTGTAAATAATTGAATTTGTGATTTAATATGAAATGAAATGGTTTTTAATATGGTCATAAATTCTATTGGAATTATAATTGAGTTGATAAGTTTTTAAAGTTTGAATTTCAAGTAATTTCATCGATTTTGAAAATCGCTCGATTTAATCGACACTTAAAACAATCTTCCAGGGCATAGTCTTGAAATTCGATGAAACTAATTCCATTAGATCCGTAATAGTATATTATTATAGGATTTTAAATTTCGTAGCAATCAGATTTATCGTTTGCTCGTGGGAGATGAAAACATGCAGAAATTAATTCAAGGAATTTAATTAAAAAAAATTCATTTAAAGTCGAAACTCCCATATACTTTAGGGTTGGCCTTCAAAACATGTTCTATTGTGTTTGCAATAGGGGTAAAACATTAAAAACGCCTGGCGGCATACTTCATTTGGAGATTGGAAAAAATCAAGTGTGAACGGGGTTTTTATATAGTAAAATATATGTATATATATGTACGCACACACACCATTACCAAACCCTAATCCAATAACGCAGTCGTCGGTGTATATTTCAATGACCAAAAATTAACTGTCTTTTACCTCAAATCTCCCACAATCCATCAAGTTTTAGCAAATATTCCCAACTACAAATCGAAGAGCTTAACAAGCTCCATCAACCCATACGGTCACGATTGAAATTAGGGGAGTGTCGAGGCCGAAATCGAGCCACTTATGGCTCCTGTTCATACGCATATTTCTAGAGAATGGAAGAGCCGAGTTCAACATCCTTATGGCGGAAGATGGAGTTCGACGAGGGCTTCGTAGCAGTGGTCGCCGATCATCTTCTAGAGTGATGGTTTGGTCACGAAAATTAATGGCAGAAGGCGGCCGATGGGTCGAATCGGCCTGGAAACATTCGTGAGGAAGGGGATGCTAGTGTGCAACCTGGATCTGGGAAGATGATTTGAATAGCTATGATTTGTTTATGGTTTAATAAAAAAATTGAAAATTTAATTGTATTATAAATTATGAAATCTTTAAAAGTGTATATTTTTTCATATGTTGTCAGAATTGGATGAAATAAGCGGGTTTGTAATCATTGCGACGGGCACTACGTTTTGGAATTGATTTGGAATCATTTGGAGCTAGTAAAAATGTTAGGTTAAATCGAACGTCATTTGATTTGATTTAAAATTGAGACTCAATATGAGTTAAACTCACTCATTTGGTTAATCGGTATTTTTTATAGCAAATAAAATTTATTATGCTATTTGCATTTTTGAAATTGGCGACTGTTGAAATCGGTGACCGTTGAAATTGGTGATTGTTGAAAATTAATTAGGATGATGATATAGCATCTTGAAATGCTATTAGATTGGTTGAACCAGATTTAGCGTGACGATATAGAAACTCGAATTACTATTAAACTTTTTATGTTTATTTCTAAGTTATTTCTAGTACTGAATCATATATGTGTGAAATTTGATGAATGGATTGTTTGAATTATATTGTTTAATTATAACATAAATTGAATTAGGATATATTGGTGTTCTCTATTTGGCTAAATAAACACCGTCTAGTATTGAATTGAAATGTGGTTTGAATGATATGTTAGAAGCAAGATAAATTTTTGATATGATATGATATAAAGTTGGGCAAATGATTAATTAATAGTCAATCAATGTGGGATAAGTGCCGTTTAACGAATTGGTTGGTAATCATGGAATTATATGTATATTTGTAAATGGATCATGTGAATATTGATAATTTAACTTGGATAATTATATTGATATAATGGTTGCTTGTTAAGTACCATTGGAGCTATTGAGCTTGTTTTTGAAATTTTAAAGGTTTTTTTATTGTGTTTAACTTCAGATTTTATAATCTGAATTAAAATGTTTGTTTGGTAAATATATAGAAGTATTTTGTTAAGTATTATTTATAAATGCTTTATAAAGAAATATCGGTCTTTTTAATTCACTGTGAAAGAACTATCTAAAATTGTAAGGGTTATTATTATTATTTATAGTAATATAATTATGTGATAAGTGGATAGTAAAACATCGATTACTATATTCAAATTAAATTGTTTCAGATTAATTACTTAGGTGAATTTTTAAGGGTTGTTTTGAAGTTATTATTTGATAATTCGTTATAAGGATTTTAAACTATATTATTGTTTTATAAGAGGTTTAAAATGATATTTTTATGAAAATTAGTCATTCATATTAAATGCATAAGGAATTGTTTTTCCGAAGTATGTATATTAAATGGAAATATCATAAAGAGATCCCTTTTATGGAAATAGTATTTTTAAGAAGTTATAAAGTGGAAATGTTGGGTTTTAAAAAGAATATATTTTGAATGATTATGGAAAAGAGGAATTTTATAAATGGTTAGGAGATTTGGAAAGAGTGTCTTCGTAAATAAACGTGGAGATTTATGAAGAAGACATTCTAAAATGAAAGGAAAGATAGTTAAATAGAGAAAGGGTATTTTGGAATGTTTATATTTTCGTTTTAAACGATACTTGTGTTAATCATCTTAATATGATCTTGTGCTAAGTAAACCTTTCTAGATAATTGGTTAAGATTCTTATATCGTTTTGTTAGTACATAGGAAAGGTTCTTTAAGCTTTGAAGGAATGATTTGAAAATATACTTATATTGCTAAGATTAGAGCTTGGTTTTATTTTTTTAAATATTGAAAATATTTTGTTGTGAGCTAAGTATATGGATTGATTTCCAAGTTTTTGAAAAGGGATATCAAATTAATGAAGGTGAAGCTCAGTGGGTTCTATGAGAAATATAATCTATGTTTGGATGTTTCGTTTATTTGATAGTTAAATAATCGACTATCGAGTCAGGCCAAATTCGTTGATCGTTTCGAAGAGACTGGGATCAGATTTAATCATCCAAAACCACTTCGATCTGATTTATGCATTACGAATTATGAAATCATGAAGCTTATGAAGAAGGTGAAATTTGAAAAGATTGGTTTGTCCGGACCCAGGACAACTTGGATGGACGAATGTCTGACAGTGCACTTCTAATGATTATGTACATTAGTTTTTACAAATGTACATCTGTTTGGTGGTAGAGAATGCAACTTCTCTTAGCTTAACACCCTTCCTGGAGACGTATGAGCTCAAGGGTTGTATTTTTGTGAAAAGCAATTAGTAGTCAATGGAAATGAAAATGTTAGCATTCCAAGTATGAATGCTATTCTAAAGGTAAACGTAGCATCAAGCCTCATCAATCGGGAATGATTAAAACAAGGGAGATGCAACAGGGCTAAGTGGGTCACACCCAAGCAGGGTACGTTATCACCTTTCTAAACACCCTCGGATACATTATATTATAAATTATGGATATGGTTGTGCATGAAAAAGAGAGCGCTCGATTAGGGTGGGAACACCTAGGGTGATAACATATTCAGTACTATCCAGGTTAGGGATAGGTCGGTCCTGTGTCGACAGTGATGTTAGATACGATCTCAGTACAGTTTTCTAGAGGTATAATATGGCAGGCGGTACCCTAGTATCCCGGTCATTGTTGGAATCCAATATCCACTACGAGCCTGTATGGTTTTGATTGTATACCAAATATTGCTGGAACATGAGATGCAAGCATTTTAGCTATTTTCTAATTTACTTTCTATAGACATTATTATAATATCAAATGATTTTGATATAAAATGTTTTGGTTATCGTAAGGTAAAAATCCATGTGTTTATGTGTGGCATGGTCTTACGAGATACCATTGTTTTCAAAGGATTTTGAAAACTGTAATAATTCAAATTGAGTGTGGTTTCTCATGCTGGTTTTCAGACTGACTCGGGTGTTATTTTATTATAATGCTTGGGTCAGACCGAGTATTACAGATTCAGGCTAGGATGCTATGGAGCTTAGGAGATGAACATGTGTGAATTATTGTCGGCATAATAGGCATGGAGGTACGGCTCATTACAGTTGATATCAGGGCTTAGGTTGATGATATACCTAGGCTTTGGTGAGGATTGCTCATCAGAGATAGGATCAGTGGTACCCTAGAATAAGTTCGAGAGTATTAATAGAAATAAGCGTGTATTTGTTAGTAAATATAAAATTGTTTTATGTTGTGTTGACTTATAGGTTGAGTGTTTATGAATTCTGGTCAATATGGGAAGTACAACCGCATCGATAAGGGTTTCTAAACTCTTAACAAGGTAAGCCGATACAGTATTGTTTTAAAGTGGGTAAATGAAATAATTTTCCCCAAACTATATTTTAATATAAAAGAAATATTTCTGAATTACATATATATATTTGTATGTTTGGTTGATATGATCATAATCAAAACAATATTATAAGAATGGAGATGGTATATATAACCAAATAGAAATTGTATAAGTATGATTATACATTTGGTTTGTAACTAAAAATGGAGTCAAACCATAATTTAAATCACAAAAATTCTGGAATTTTTTAAAATAGATTTGAACCAAGTATTTTGGGAATTCTTAAATCTTGGAGATTTTTGGAAATGTTTTCCAAAGAGATTTGTAAAGAATAATGGAGTATTATTTTAGATATATTTCTGAATAGAAATTATTTTAAATTGGAAGTAAGGAAGCACTGAACTCACTTCAGTCGTTGGAAAATAATTCTGGTGATGACGGCCGCATCATCAGCGTTCATTTTCGAGTTTCTAAGTGATGGATTGCTACCGTAGTGATTGGCTATAATTATTTTCTTTGGACTTGTTTGGTAAACAAGTTTGTTTTAGAATTTCCAAAAGGAAATTGTTTTGGCAAAACCCAATGTCTTAAAATTTCGGAGGTATGATTTGATATACAAATGTCAATATATGTATATTTATGATTTCAAAATGATTTGAAATAAAATCGGGTGATTAAATTATGGGATTTCCATTTAAATGATTTTTGAGGTCAGGAGAAAATCAGTCATTGAACATATAAGTTGGAGTTGTTATAGATAAGGGACAAAAATGTCAATTTTTATCCTGCAATTAAAGTTTAACTTGAGTAAGTTAAAATGAATAAAATGGATTAAAATTTAACCCAAGATAAGTTAAATAAAAATTGAATTGGATTTGAATTGAGTATAAAGTTTGGAATGTAAAATGGTTGTATAACTATAAGTTTTGGTTATCAGTGGAATGGATACACTTAAGATATTAAGTGATATATATAATCTAGAGTTATGATTATAAGATGTGAATGGACTCAAGAAAGAAATACGAGATTTTAAATAAATAAGTTCTTGAACTTACGAATTGAGAAATGCAATGGTAAAACCAAAATGAAAAATGATTTGATATTATGGTAAAAGAAATGGAAATTCAAAATTTTGAATTTTAAAATGGAAGGTAAATTGAATATAAACATGAATTCTGAGATGATTATATAACTATATTTATAAATATAGAATGTGAGTAAACTTAAGTGGGAATTCAGAGAATTGTGAATAAATAGGTTTGTATAACTTATGTAACCGAGAAAGTGAAAAGTATGACCAACTTAATTTGGTTAAACATTTGATAACAATAAAATAAATTGAATACGATTTTGGAGCATGGATTGGATAAGTTTGAGTGTGAACTTAGGTTTTAAAGCTGAATATAACTTAAGTAGCGATATGGAATGGTTCCCAAGTGGTATGATATAAATTGGATATACTTGGTAAATGGAAGTGAATAAATTGAACGGGAATCGGTGGAAAATAGATAGATTGATTTGAATCAATTTAAATGGATAAATTGAAGCTTAATAACATGTATATGAATATAATAAGTGTGAATGTGAATAGAATGAATTGATTGTGAATCAATTTGAAATTGAATATACATTGGCTGAAAATGGATAAATGAATATTTAAACTTTTTATTTGTTTACGCATTTGAAATATACATGTCATAATATATTTGTTTTATGAAAACATGTGTTTAAGTTCAATAAAGGAATGGGATGTTATGAGAATTTCAAGGTTATAGAACTAATATGCTTATTTTGAGTAAGTACAGGTACATAAAGCTATTTTGATAGATTTTGATTGCGAAATTGCTTATAAATGAAGCGAACTCGTTTAGTAACGCTAATATAAGGTATGCTTACACACTAAAAGCAAAAATGAAATAAATATTGATATATAATTGTGTTTCTGATCGAATGGGTTGATGTATATTATATTATATTTATCATATTTGTGATATTGTAAATGGCTCTCCGTATAGGGGAGACTCTGTCAAAAAATTTCGAATATTTAAGGTGTTAGAAATTTTTTGAAAAACTTTTGTTAATAAAATTTAATTTGAAATTATAACTAGAAATAAATTGAAATTCGTGGATTTGAGTGAGTCTAAAAGACTTAGAAATGGAAATAACAGGATTTTAACCTAATTGGTTTCGAAAAGAAATAAGTTTGGAGCTTTTTCCTATCGTAGCGATTTCAGAGACGAAATTCTTTTAAGAGGGAAGGAATGTAACAACCCGAAGTTTTGGTTAAATGATTTTGAACGTTTAATTTTTTTAAATATTGAATTTGAAATATTTATTTGTTTGAATATGGAGATTTTGGTTGAATTAGTGAAATGATTTAAAATTTCAAATATAACGATCTAATGGATTTGGTGAATAGAAGATCTAGTATTTTAAATTGGATAAATATGTGAATCTAGAGTATGAACGGAAATGCTTTCTAAAGTTGATTTAAACTCTATTTGAATTGGAGTGATGATAGTGGACTTTTGAATGGAATTAAAAGTCGATAAATTAAAATTTAATATACTTATATACTAAATTAATAGTGAAATTTAATATTTGGGATAGTGTAAATAATTGAATTTGAGATTTAATATGAATCGAAATGGCTTCTAATATGGTTATAAATTCTATTGGAATTATAATTGAGTTGATAACTTTAAAATTTGAATTTTAAGTAATTTCATCGATTTTGAAAATCGCTCGAGGGACATGTTAAAATAACATTCTGGGGCACTGTCTCGAAATTCGATGAAACTAGTTTCATTAGATCCGTAATAGTATATTATTACAAGATTTCAAATTTTGTAGCAATCAGATTTATCATTTGCTCGTGGGAGCTAAAATCGCACAGAAATTAATTTAAGGAATTTAATTAAAAATTTATCGTTTAAAGCTGTAACTCCCGTATACTTTAGAATTGGCCTTCGAAACATGTTCCATTATATTTGAAATAGAGTAAAACATTATAAACGCCTGGCAGCACGTTTCATTTAGAGACAGGGAAAATCAAGTGTGAACGGGATTTTTAAATAGTAAAATATACGTGTATATATATGCACACACGCTATTATCATACCCTAATCTAATAATGCAACCGCCAGTGTATATTTCAATGGTTGTAATGGTCTTACACCTCAAATCTTTCACAATCTATTGAGTTTTAGAAAACATTCCCAACTACAAAATCGAAGAGCTCAACAAGCTGGCAGTGACGAGGCCAAAATCGAGCCACTTAGGGCCCTTGTTCATGCGCATATTTATAAAGAAGGGAAGGGCCGAATTCAACATCCTTCTTGCTGTAGGTGGAGTTTTTCGAGGGCTTCTACCAGTGGTCACCGATCGTCTTCTAGGGCGATGGTTTGGTCACGAAAATTAATGGTAGAAGGTAGCCGATGGGTTCGAATCAGCCTGGAAACATTCGTGAGGAAGTGGATGCTAGTATGCGACTTAGACCTAAGAAGATGATTTGAACGGCTGTGATTTGTTTTAAGGTTTAATAAAAAAAATTGAAAATTTAATTGTATTGTAAATTATGAAATCTGTAAAAGTGTATACCTTTTTCATACGCTGTCAGAATTGGATGAAACAAGCAGTATTTGAACCGTGGCGACAAATTACGATCTGGATCTGATTTGGAATCATTAAGTGCTGGTTAAAATTTTAGGTCAAATCGAACGGTGTTCGATTTGATTTAAAATTGAAACTCAAGGTGAGTTAAACTCACGCATTTGGTTAATCAGTATTTTTTATACCACAATAACAAAGCGATAATTCCCAAACAAGTTGGGTTCGCCTAGTGATGGAACCCAAAAATAAATGACAAAGTTAATTTAAAGGTCATAACAGTAACAATAGCAATAATAAAATAAAGTAAATACATAAATTAATAATAGTAGTAACTAAGTAAAGTAAAAATAAAGATAAATATCCATATATATAAAAAAAATAAAAAAATAAACAAATAAATGATGTTAATAGTATAAATAGTAATAACGATGCTGATAGTAATATTGATCAATGACAAAACGTTATGGCTTAGGCTCCTTTTCCCTAGTCCTATAATCTGAAACTTGTAAAATCATATATATTTCATTATAGCAAATACAATTTATTATGTTGTTTGGATTGTTGAAGTTGGTGATTGCTGAAAATCGATTAGGATGACAATATAGCATCTTGAAATGCTATTAGATCGATTGAACCGGATCTAGGTAACGATACAGCAACTCGAATTGCCATTAAAATGTTTATGTTTATTTCTAAGTTATTTCCATTACTGAATCATATATGTTTGAAATTTTATGAATGGATTATTTTTGAATTACGTGGTTTAATTATAACGTAAATTGAATTGGGATATATTGGTGTTATCTATTTGGCAAAATAAATACTGTCTAGTATTGAATGAAAATGTGGTTTGAATGATATGTTAGAAGAAAGATAAATTTCTGATATGCTATGATAAAAAATTAGGCAAATGTTTAATTGATAATCAATCAACATGGGATAAGTGCCGTTTAATGAATTGGTTGTTAATCATGGTGTGACGACTCGGAATTTTCAAGCATTTAAAATCGAAACATTTAATTGATTTTAAATATTAAATAGAGAAATTCTAATTTGAATCAAGGATATCACAGTTTATTAATAATTAAAGTAGTAAATTTAATTATTTGAAGTTGGTAAAATATTGAATCTTCAGTTTTTTCAGCATGTTAGAAATAATTTGAAGGCTTATAAAATTTATATTGATAACACTGGAAATAATAGAAGTTGTAAAATTGAAATTAGCAGTGGTTTGTTCAGTTTTGAAATTTTATCGTTTAAATTGAATTTAAATTTAGCCTTCCGAGGCATAGTCTCGGAATTCGATGAAGCCAGTGTCATTGGATCCATAATATTATATTATTGTCCGATTTAAAATTTCGCAGCTTTCAGAGTTATCGCGTGATAGTACGAGATAAATGCCTAGATAATAATTATTGTTTTAATTTAAATATAATATATTAGGTCACGAAGCGAATCACAGTTTCCCTACATTTCTTTTGCCAACCTATTCTCCTCTGTCTTCTGAGGCAAGCCAACTTCTCACCTTCCCTAATACGCTTCTTTTTTCTTTTTCTTTTTTTTATTCCTACAGCCGAATAAGTAAACGAGGCCTTCTCTTCTAAATCCTATTTCTTTTCCCTATTCGTATAATTAAAAAAAACAAGAAGAAATGGCGAACAAAAGGGGGGAAAATCACGTAATCTTCCATTTCATCTCTCTCGAATTCATATTATGCGATCGGAAATCGCGTGAGCGAGCGTGAGTGAACTTGTGAAAACTAAGTGTCGCGATCTTGAGGCGAGACGCGAGGCGCGAGGGATCTCGATGAGCGTCAACGTGGGGGAGGCCGCGGCTTCGAGCAAGAAGATGGGTTTGCGTTCGATCTTGGGTTTGTGTGAGATGTAGATGGCGACAGGACTGGGTGATTTCGGTGGTTTGGGCCTCGCGAGGTGGCGTCGCGATCTAGGGTTCAACGATTGGAACAGCAGCTCGGCGAGTGTTGCTTGGGGAGGCGAGATGCATCACGTCAAGGCTCAGGCAGAGGTGAGTTTTGCCTGGTAGTTTAATTCACTTAGGTTTTTTTTTTTCCAATTCCAAATTTAGTAAAAAAAAACTGTTTTGTTTTATATTTTTCAAATAAGGTTTGAAAATGATATAGGGATTTTGTGAAAATATTGGATTATATATAGTTGGATTTTGGAATCTATGGATTAAGCAGTGTTGTTTGAAATTTATTGGATTTATACATAGGCTGAAAATAGAATCTTAGAGAATTATTAAAAGCAGAATTTTTGGTTGACAGAAGAAAAAGAAATATTATAAAAGGGAATTTGTTTACAGAAAAATAAATTTTCGGTTAAACCCAACTTATTAGTTTAAAATAATTTACTGATTAATTAAAATTATAAACGGATAATAAATTGTGCGATTAGTCAAATATTAATAAAACCTTAATATGTTTATTCAAGGTCTAAAATCGAGAAACCAAGGCAATATTGGAATGGGTTGCAAATAAAAGTAAAGGTGAGTTAATCTCACTCAGTTTATTTAAATTTAAATGATTTAAATTTAAATAATAGTTGAATAGTTAAAATTAATTGATGTGCTATAGTGTGGTATATTTTGGGAATTGGCATATTATATTGTGCTAACATCTGTGGATGTAGGGAAAACAGGTTGGAGGGATCCAACTGGACCCCTCACATTTATTTAAATTATTCAATATTCTCTATTGTGATTATTTGATATCTTATGATGAGTTATATTGGAAAATTGAATGTTATGGTTTGATTGGATATTTGGGTATAATGAATTACCAAATATATGAATTGAAAGGAAATAGAAGCAATATGAAAATAATAATAAATAACTTCGAGTATGAAGAGAAATGGAATTTTGAATAAAATAAAATTGATGTATTGTAAACTTAAGTCCTATCAATTAAAGAAATAAAGAATTATTTTAAAATTCGAAGTTTAAATTTATTTAAAGAATAAAGAAATAATTTAGAAATCTAAAAAAAATTGGAATTTTTAGTTAAAGTGTTTTTTTTAATCATAATCAAGAAATGAGATCTGAAATTAATAGATTCTGAATTAAAAGGGAATAAATTGGAAATCAATTTGGGAAATTGATTTAAGTGATTGAAGTTGGGATTTTCTCTGGATAACCAAGTACATTTTAAAGTAAATTCTTAAATAAATTTAAAAGTTTTATTTAAAGTTGTTGTAAAAAGCAAGTTTTAGAAAATTTATTATTTCTAATATTTAGATTCAAAAGTAAGTATTTTTCCCAAGTCTATTATAGTAGTAATTACTTAAAAGTGACTTAGCATGTAGTTTTCAAAAGTGAAAATCTAGTTTTATATTCTATTGCGTAACTTTATTTTCAATTACTCATATAGAATGTATTTTTACAAAATATTGAAGTAATTTAACTTAAATGTTTAAAAGTATATTTTCAAAGTAAAGTGTCTTAAATTATTTTAAAAATCTATTTTTGTGCTTGGTGATTTCAGAGGAAATATAAAATAATTGGAAAAGTTGATTCTGAGAAGAATGAGGATTTTGAAACTGTTTTCAAAGGATTGAAAAATAGAAATATATCTTGTGAAGATATTTTTGAGATTAATAAATAATTTGAAAAAAATTATTTATTGTTTGATGGATGTTTGTGAATAAAAATTGATAGTTAAATAACCGACTATCAATATTGGACAATGCGTTGATCGTTTCGAAGAGACTGGGATCGAGATTTATTTCTCGAAAACCACTTCGATCCGGTTTGTACGTTTCGTGTAAACGATTTTGGATTCGAAGATGGAGCAGTGAAGTGCAAGGGCTAGTCGCTACTAATCCTGAGGATATTTCCAAAATGGATGTAGTAGGAATAGTGCCTTCGGTTCCGTTCGAACCCGGGACGGACTTGTATGGATGAATGCTTGCGAAACATCGTCAGGTGGACGATGGGCATTCTAAGGAATATGTTCTAAAAAGGTAACGCTTAGCCTCAAGCCTCATCAAATGGGAATGGCTGAAAATCAGGGGTTATGCAGCAAGGCTTCGTGGGTAGCCCCCACTGGAGGGTGAGGTCATCCCTGTCTAGATGTCCCTTTATTTCAGCTTAGTGGGCGGTTACTGATCTCAACCGCGGGTGATCTTGCTCGGGACTTTCCAGTAAGGGATGATTCCGATCTTGTGTTGCAGGGGAGTTAGGATGGCTCCTCGGTACGCTGATCTAAACCAGGTACTGTAACAGGTGGTACCCCAGTGCGTAGCCATTAGTTGGAATCCATTTTCCCTACGCGCCCGTACGGTTTTGATTGTGCTCAACTATTGCTGAAACGTGAGATGCAAGCATTTCAGCTAGATTCTATTTACTTTCTATAGACACTATTATAATATCAGAGGATTTCTATAAAAAAAAATTTAGCTATCGTAAGGTAAAAACCCGACATGTTTATTTGTGGCGTGGTCTTACGAGATGCTTTTGTTTTCAAAGGACTTTGAAACTTTAATAATCAATTGGGTGTGATTTCCTCACGCTGGTAATCCAGACTGACTCGGGTGTTATTTAACTGTAATGCTCGGGTCAGACCGAGTATTATAGGATACATGAAATGTTGTGGAGCTCAGAAGATGAGCTGGATGACGACACGTACTCTCGTACTTGTTTATATATATATATATTCCGCTGTATTGAGTTGCTAGGTATTCATTTGTATGATATTGATGTTGAGCTGTGATTGATGTACTCTGATGATGTAATATATAAACCGATATATATGATTTTGAGTAAAGATCATTTATTATCTATTATATTTTATTCCGCTGCGATGGTTAGATTCTTATGTTGATTTTGTTTTCTCTTCTTCTACCTCTTCTTCTTAAACCCAAATGGTTCGTATTTCTGTGCAACTTGAGTTGATTGTTGTAGATAGGGTTGACTCAAGGGGTACGGATTTGCGGGTCGTTTCACCTGGTATCAGAGCATAGGTTGGTGATAACCTTGGCTCTGGTGGGAGTTACTCATAAAATAGAGTCTATAGTACTCTAGAATGAGTTTGAGCGTATTAATAAATATGAGCGCGTATTTGTTAGTGAATATAAATTGTTTTAATATTGTGTTGATTGGTTTGTTGAGTGGCATAAGAACCTTCGTCGGCACAGTTTGGACAACTGTATCGAAGGGGTTTCTAAACACTTGAATAGAACAATCGACACGGTATTGTTTTAAATGTGGGTAAATGAAATAATTTTACCCAAATTATATTTTGATATAAAGAAAAGTTTTTGTAAACTATTTAGCTAATATATAGTTGCTTGGATGTTAGGAGATGATAATATTAAGATATTATCATTGTTAAGTGAAAATTTAACTAGAAATTGAAATATAATTAAAAATTTAAGGGATAAATTCATTATAGAATGAAATTTATAAATATGAATTATAAATGTAATTTATGCATTGAAATACAATTAAATAAGAATTTGTACAAATAAAGTGTACAAATGAATTATAGTTAAAATTTATCTAAGCAGGCTTTAGAAGTTTAAAATCCCGGAGACTTGGAATTGTTTATCGAAGTGTTTTAATGATAAATGATGGCATTATTGTTTTGGAAGTAATTCTGAATGGAAATTTGTTTTAAAATGGATTTTGGAAGTGAAATAGCATTGAATTCACTTCAGTCACTGGAAAATAACTTCGGCGATGACTGCAGCATCATCGATGTTCATTTTCGAGCTTCTAAGTGATGGATTGCTACCAAAAATTGATTTGCTCAGAAAAGTTAGTTGTTTTTGTAAATTTCAACCAGGGTTGGTTTAATGTTTGAGAAGTGTGATTTGAGATGTTGAATATTTCAAAATGATTTGAAACCAAAAGCCGTGTGTTTAAAAATCCTGATGAGATAAGTTGTAAGCTTATAAATTGAGATAATTTCAAATCAGGAAGGAAATATAAGCTTTGAATGTTGGAAGGTAAATTTAAAGATAAAAGTTAAAAATGAAATTTACTTGGATGGGAAATGAAAAAAAAATTAACTGGATTGAAAATTAATTTAAATAGGCTGAAATAATATCCAGTTGTATTCGAATTAAGTTGAAATCGAATTGAGTTAAATAAATCTGAGTTAAGATAGAATTAAATTGGAATAAGAATTCAATTGAATTATTGAATTGAATTAGATGCTTACCTGAATACATGGAAAATAAGTTGAATAAGGATTGGAATTGAAATAAATAAATCAGAATAACTTATAAGGGGATTAAATCCATAACAATAAAATATGCTTGGGCTATAAATAAATAGAAGGCTTGAATCAAGATAAAAGATGAACATATTTAAGCCTAAAATGAATGAAAATGTGTGAAAATATTAAGCTGTGACCTATAAAATTTAAAATGGAATACAAAGCCCAAATTTAATATTTTGATGAATTGAAAAATAAATAAAAATCCAAACATGAATTATAAAACACATTGAACTTAAGAAGATCAAATGAAGTGATATTTGGAAATAAAATCAAGTATTGTGCTATAAAAAGGAGAGAATTAATTTGTTAATAAATTAGTTAATGAAATTGAATTGTGAGTTTATGATGAGGTTTGAAAATAAAAACTCAAATTATAATTAAATTTGACTTACATTGTCGATGAAGAAAATATAATTAAACGTGGCCTTGAAATTAATTAATTGATTTGTGAATGAAATTGCAATGTAAGTTAATAAAATTGGATGGTAATTTAAAAGTGAATGGTAATTTGAAAATGAATAGTGGATTTAAAACTTGAGATATAAATTTAAAATTTAACTTGAAGTGCTAACAAATCAAATATAATTGGGAATGTATCAAATAAAAAAAATGTAAATGGATTAAAATAGCAATGGTTTGAATGTGCAAATAAAATCCAAATAAGTGAAGATAACCTGGAAAACAGCCAGGTAATAAATGGAATGAGTTGAATCTGGGAAGTTAAATTTAATAATAACCAATCAAATGAAATTTGCAGATTTAAAATGGGATTGGATTAGAATAAAATCAAGTTAAATTGAAAAGAGAAAATTTACTTGTAAAATGAAAATGAGTTTAAGTGTAAAATTTGAATAAATTGAGGTTAATGGACTTAAGCAAAATGAATGAAGGAAAGTTGAATTGAATTCAACTTAAACTAAGTTTAATGTTATTGGATTGGGTTTAAATCAAGTAAAAATGGATTTTAATTGAAATAAAATTCAGTGGGTTGCCAATAATATTTAATGAAATGAAATTCTTAATTTAACAATTGTAAACCATTTAAATTGTTGAAAAATAGAAATAACTTGGAGACAATGGGAAAATGGAATGTTTTTAAGTTAATAGAATGAATGAATGCGGATAAAGAATGAAACGCTATTAAATAGATCGAGAATTAAATGGAAATAGTTATTGAATGAATAGCTTGGATTGTCTTCGAGCTAAATAAAACAGTTTGGAATAGACAAATATGAAATGAAATGTATATAAATGGATTGTGAATGAAATTTAAATGGAATGTGTCGAGCTAAATAAATAATTGTGAATGAATTAAAATAAAGAGGAAATTTAATTTGTAATAAAGATGAACCTAGGTGTTAATGGTTTTAATGGAACCTATTTGAATAATGAAGTGAATGGATTTAAACTTGGAATGCAATGAAAATGAGAATATATGGATTGTGAATAAATTTAAAAATGGAATAGAATTGAGTAAATTGAGTTGAAATCAATTTAAATTGGTTATAAAGCATAAGTGCTTATTTATTCACATAGATCTCGTCAAATTGCATAAAATAAATTGTTATTAGGTATAAATAGAAGTAATTAAAATTCTATGAATTGATAGGAGTAAAATAAATTGATTTTGAAAGCAATTGAATAAAATATGAGTTCAGTTTGCTTAAGAATAAATAAAATGTAAGCGATTGAGTTTCAAACCATTCAAATTGATGAGATTGTATATGAATGGATTGAAAACCCTTCGAATTGAATGAAGATGGTTTGCAAATTAATTGAAATAGTTGAATTGGTGTGAAAACTATATGAATTGCTTACGGAAAAATGTTTGGTGTGAATTTCTTTTAGAATTCATATGTTTAGCTATTGTAAATAAGTAAAATGTAGTTAAACTTCATTTATATCGTACTTACATGTTTAAAATTGAGTAAGTACAGGTACCTGGAAGCCATGTGGCTGGATTTGGTTGTGCTATTTGCTAAAAATAATAAGCTGCTTGCTTAAAATGCTAAATAAGGTACGCCTACGCAATAAAAATAGGAAATATGAATTGTTTTTTGTTTTTCCAACCGTGTGGGTCGATGTATATATATTTATCTCTTTTGTCAAATTGCAAAAGCTCCTCCGTACAAAGGAGACTCTGCCAAAAAATTTCAAAAATTTTGGGAGTTAGAAAATTTTTGAAAATTTCGGAAAATTTATTAACGAAAAAAAAAACAATTTCAAACTAAGAATTGAAATAAGTTAGTAAATGGAGCTAATTAAAATAATGACGAGAATTAGTTATAAATGAAAAATAAAATTTAAAGTTAGAATTGAAAATAAATTGTATTCGTATGGAAATGAAAGAATCAATGTGAATTAAAATGGGTATAAACTAAGTGATAGGATGAAAATAAATAAATAAACATGTAAAATGCTTATGTTAACTTAAGTAAGGAATGGTCAATTCTTAATTGGAAATGGAATATTACAAATATATTCTAAGTTGATATTTGGATTAATAAATATTGACATTGATAAGAAAGTCAATAAAATGTTAAGTTGTGTTTGGATATTGGTGCTAAGCGGGTATGCAGGTATTATAAAGGGAAAAAGAAAATTGGGTTTGATATGAAAAGATAAAATTTGAAATGCTCGACAAAAAGGTATGTATTTAAATTTGGTATTGAATTTGATTGGGATTTGGATTTGGATTGAGCCACTTGGCTTTTTGTTTTCTTTTTGGATTTGGGAGGCCGTAGAGCCATTTTGTAGTTGTACCGAATCAGCCGCGCAAAGGAGACACTGGCAAAAAATTTCGGGAATTTAGGGAGTTAGAAAAATTTTGAGAAAATTTTGATAATTCAAAATTTAGTTTTGAATTATAACTTGAATGGTTAAACAAATGGTATAGTTTGAAACTAGGGAAAGGTTTAGAAGTAAATAAGATTGATAATGGATCTTTTATAAAAAGATAGTTGGTAAGATGTTAAATTGTTAGAAACTGAAGGGTTTTGGGAAAAGTAACGGGTTTTGGGCCATTCTTCCTAGTTAGTAATTTCGGGGACGAAATTCTTTTAAGGGGGGAGGAATGTGACGACCCGGAATTTTCAAGCATTTAAAATCGAAACATTTAATTGATTTTAAATATTAAATAGAGCAATTCTAATTTGAATCAAGGATATCACAGTTTATTAATAATTAAAGTAGTAAATTTAATTATTTGAAGTTGGTAAAATATTGAATCTTCAGTTTTTTCAGCATGTTAGAAATAATTTGAAGGCTTATAAAATTTATATTGATAACACTGGAAATAATAGAAGTTGTAAAATTGAAATTAGCAGTGGTTTGTTCAGTTTTGAAATTTTATCGTTTAAATTGAATTTAAATTTAGCCTTCCGAGGTATAGTCTCGGAATTCGATGAAGCCAGTGTCATTGGATCCATAATATTATATTATTGTCCGATTTAAAATATCGCAGCTTTCAGAGTTATCGCGTGATAGTACGAGATAAATGCCTAGATAATAATTATTGTTTTAGTTTAAATATAATATATTAGGTCACGAAGCGAATCACAGTTGCCCTACATTTCTTTTGCCAACCTATTCTCCTCTGTCTTCTAAGGCAAGCCAACTTCTCACCTTCCCTAATACGCTTCTTTTTTCTTTTTCTTTTTTTTATTCCTACAGCCGAATAAGTAAACGAGGCCTTCTCTTCTAAATCCTATTTCTTTTCCCTATTCGTATAATTAAAAAAAAAAAGAAGAAGAAATGGCGAACAAAAGGGGGGGAAATCACGTCATCTTCCATTTCATCTCTCTCGAATTCATATTATGTGATCGGAAATCGCGTGAGCGAGCGCAAGTGAACTTGTGAAAACTAAGTGTCGCGATCTTGAGGCGAGACGCGAGGCGCGAGGGATCTCGATGAGCGTCAACGTGGGGGAGGCCGCGGCTTCGAGCAAGAAGATGGGTTTGCGTTCGATCTTGGGTTTGTGTGAGATGTAGATGGCGACAGGACTGGGTGATTTCGGTGGTTTGGGCCTCGCGAGGTGGCGTCGCGATCTAGGGTTCAACGATTGGAATGGCGGCTCGGCGAGTGTTGCTTGGGGAGGCGAGATGCATCAACGTCAAGGCTCAGGCAGAGGTGAGTTTTGCCTGGTAGTTTAATTCACTTAGGTTATTTTTTTTCCAATTCCAAATTTAGTAAAAAAAGAAAAAGAAAACTGTTTTGTTTTATATTTTTTAAATAAGGTTTGAAAATGATATAGGGATTTTGTGAAAATATTGGATTATATATAGTTGGATTTTGGAATTTATGGATTAAGCAGTGTTGTTTGAAATTGATTGGATTTATACATAGGCTGAAAATAGAATCTTAGAGAATTATTAAAAGCAGGATTTTTGGTTGACAGAAGAAAAAGAAATATTATAAAAGGGAATTTGTTTACAGAAAAATAAATTTTTGGTTAAACCCAACTTGTTAGTTTAAAATAATTTACTGATTAATTAAAATTATAAACGGATAATAAATTATGCGATTAGTCAAATATTAATAAAACCTTAATATGTTTATTCAAGGTCTAAAATCGAGAAACCAAGGCAATATTGGAATGGGTTGCAAATAAAAGCAAAGGTGAGTTAATCTCACTCAGTTTATTTAAATTTAAATGATTTAAATTTAAGTAATAGTTGAATAGTTAAAATTGATTGATGTGCTATAGTGTGGTATATTTTGGGAATTTGCATATTATATTGTGCTAACATCTATGGATGCAGGGAAAACAGGTTGGAGGGATCCAACTGGACCCCTCACATTTATTTAAATTATTCAATATTCTCTGTTGTGATTATTTGATATCTTATGATGAGTTATATTGGAAAATTGAATGTTATGGTTTGATTGGATATTTGGGTACAATGAATTACCAAATATATGAATTGAAAGGAAATAGAAGTAATATGAAAATAATAATAAATAACTTCGAGTATGAAGAGAAATGGAATTTTGAATAAAATAAAATTGATGTATTGTAAACTTAAGTCCTATCAATTAAAGAAATAAAGAATTATTTTAAAATTCGAAGTTTAAATTTATTTAAAGAATAAAGAAATAATTTAGAAATCTAAAAAAAATTGGAATTTTTAGTTAAAGTGTTTTTTTTAATCATAATCAAGAAATGAGATCTGAAATTAATAGATTCTGAATTAAAAGGGAATAAATTGGAAATCAATTTGGGAAATTGATTTAAGTGATTGAAGTTGGGATTTTCTCTGGATAACCAAGTACATTTTAAAGTAAATTCTTAAATAAATTTAAAAGTTTTATTTAAAGTTGTTGTAAAAAGCAAGTTTTAGAAAATTTATTATTTCTAATATTTAGATTCAAAAGTAAGTATTTTTCCCAAGTCTATTATAGTAGTAATTACTTAAAAGCGACTTAGCATGTTGTTTTCAAAAGTGAAAATCTAGTTTTATATTCTATTGAGTAACTTTATTTTCAATTACTCATATAGAATGTATTTTTATAAAATATTGAAGTAATTTAACTTAAATGTTTAAAAGTATATTTTCAAAGTAAAGTGTCTTAAATTATTTTAAAAATCTATTTTTGTGCTTGGTGATTTCAGAGGAAATATAAAATAATTGGAAAAGTTGATTCTGAGAAGAATGAGGATTTTGAAACTGTTTTTCAAAGGATTGAAAAATAGAAATATATCTTGTGAAGATATTTTTGAGATTAATAAATAATTTGAAAAAAATTATTTATTGTTTGATGGATGTTTGTGAATAAAAATTGATAGTTAAATAACCGACTATCAATATTGGACAATGCGTTGATCGTTTCGAAGAGACCGGGATCGAGATTTATTTCTCGAAAACCACTTCGATCCGGTTTGTACGTTTCGTGTAAACGATTTTGGATTCGAAGATGGAGCAGTGAAGTGCAAGGGCTAGTCGCTACTAATCCTGAGGATATTTCCAAAATGGATGTAGTAGGAATAGTGCCTTCGGTTCCGTTTGAACCCGGGATGGACTTGTATGGATGAATGCTTGCGAAACATCGTCAGGTGGACGATGGGCATTCTAAGGAATATGTTCTAAAAAGGTAACGCTTAGCCTCAAGCCTCATCAAATGGGAATGGCTGAAAATCAAGGGTTATGCAGCAAGGCTTCGTGGGTAGCCCCCACTGGAGGGTGATGTCATCCTTGTCTAGATGTCCCTTTATTTCGGCTTAGTGGGCGGTTGCTGATCCCAACCACGGGGTGATCTTGCTCGGGACTGTCCAGTAAGGGATGGTTCCGGTCTTGTGTTGCAGGGGAGTTAGGGTGGCTCCTCGATACGCTGATCTAGACCAGGTACTGTGACAGGTGGCACCCCAGTGCCTAGCCATTAGTTGGAATCCATTTTCCCTACGCGCCCGTACGGTTTTGATTGTGCCCAACTATTGCTGAAACGTGAGATGCAAGCATTTCAGCTAGATTCTATTTACTTTCTATAGACACTATTATAATATCAGAGGATTTCTATAAAAAAAAATTTAGCTATCGTATGGTAAAAACCCGACATGTTTATTTGTGGCGTGGTCTTACGAGATGCTTTTATTTTCAAAGGACTTTGAAACTTCAATAATCAATTGGGTGTGATTTCCTCACGCTGGTAATCCAGACTGACTCGGGTGTTATTTAACTGTAATGCTCGGGTCAGACCGAGTATTATAGGATACAGGAAATGCTGTGGAGCTCGGGAGACGAGCTGGATGACGACACGTACTCTCGTACTTGTTTATATATATATATATATATATATATATATATATATTCCGCTGTATTGAGTTGCTAGGTATTCATTTGTATGATATTGATGTTGAGCTGTGATTGATGTACTCTGATGATGTAATATATAAACCGATATATTTGATTTTGAGTAAAGATCATTTATTATCTATTATATTTTATTCCGCTGCGATGGTTAGATTCTGATGTTGATTTTGTTTTCTCTTCTTCTACCTCTTCTTCTTAAACCCAAATGGTTCGTATTTCTGTGCAACTTGAGTTGATTGTTGTAGATAGGGTTGACTCAAGGGGTACGGATTTGCGGGTCGTTTCACATGGAATTAGATGTATATTCTTAAATGGATCATGTGAATATTTATAATTTAACTTGGTTAGTTATATTGAATATAGTGGTCACTTGTTAAGTGCCATTGGAGATATTGAGCTTGTTTTTGAAATTTGAAAGGTTTCTAATTATGTTTAACTTCAGATTTTATAATCTGAAGAAAAATGTTTATTTGGTGAACATATAGAAGTATTTTGTTAAGCATTATTTGTAAATGATTTGAAAAGTGGTTTATAAACGATCGTTTTGATTTCTTTGTGAAAGAACTATCCGAGATTGTAAGGAATATTATTTATTTATAGTAATATAATTATGTGATATGTGGATAGTAAAACATCGATTACTTTACTTAACTATATTGTTTCTGATTAATTACTTAGGTGAATTTTTAAGGGTTGTTTTGAAGTTATTACATTTGATGATTCCTTATAAGGATTTTAAACTATATTATTGTTTTATAAAAGGTTTAAAGTGATATTTTTATGGAATTTAGTCCTTCATTTTAAATGCATAAGGAATTGTTTTTTCGAAGTATTCATATTAAATGGAAATACCACAAAGTGATTCCTTTTATGGAAAAAGTATTTTAAGAAGTTATAAAGTTGAAATGTTGGGTTTTAAAAGGAATATATTTTGAATGATTATGGAAAAGAGGAATTTTATAAATGGTTAGGATATTTAGAAAGAATATCTTTTTAAATAAATGTGGAGATTTATAAAGGAGACATTCTAAAATGAAAGGAAAGATAGTCAAAGAGATAAGGGGTATTTTAGGATGTTTATATTTTCGTTTTAAACGATATTTATATTAATCATCTTAATATGATTTTGAGATAAGTAAATCTTTCTAGATAATTGGTTAAGATACTTATACCATTTTGTTAGTATATGTGAAAGGTTCTTTAAGCTTTGAAAGGAATGATTTGAAAATATACTTATATTGTTAAGATAAGAACTTGATTTTATTTTTTTAAGTATTGAAATATTTTGTCGTGAGATAAGTACATGGAATTGATTTCCAAGTTTTTGAAAAAGGATATCAAATAATGAAGGTGAAGCTTAGTAGGTTCTATGGGAAATATGATCTATGTTTGGATGTTTTGTTTGTTTGATAGTTAAATAACCGACCATCAAATCTGGCCAAATTCATTGATCATTTCGAAGAGACTGAGTTCGGATTTAACCATCTGAAAACTACTTTGATCTGATTTGTGCGTTACGAATTGTGGTATCGTGAAGCTTATGTAGACGGTGAAATTTGAAAAGATTGGTTTGTCCGGACCCAGGACAACTTATATGGACGAATGCCTGACGGTGCATTTCTAATGATTACATATATTGTTTTTTACAAACGTACATCTATTTGGGGATAGAGAAGGAAACCTCTCTTAGCTTAACATCCTTTATTGGGACATACGAGCTCAAGGGTTGTATTTTTATGAAAAGCAATTAGTAGTCAACAGAAATTGCAATGTTAGCATTCTAAGTATGAATGCTATTTTATAGTTAGACGTAGCCTCAAGCCTCATCAACCGGGAATGACTAAAACATGGAAGATGCACCAATGCTAAGTGAGTCGCACCCAAGTAGGGTATGTTATCACCTTTCTAGATACCCTTGGATACATTATATTATAAATTATGGATATGGTTGTGCATGAAAAAGAGAGCGCTCGATTAGGGTGGGAACACCCGGGTGGTAACATATTCTTTGTACTATCCAGGTTAGGGATAGGCCGGTCTTGTGTTGGAATGGATCGTTAGGTACGATCTTGGTACATTTCTAGAGGTGTGCTACGACGGGCGGTACCTAATAACCCAGTTATTGTTGGAATCCAATATCCACTATGAGCCTGTACTGTTTTGATTGTATACCAAATATTGCTGAAAAGTGAGATGCAAGCATTTCAGTTATTTTCTAATTTACTTTCTTTAGACAGTATTATAATATCAGATGATTTTGATATAAAATGTTTTAGTTATCGTAAGGTAAAAACCCGTCGTGTTTATATATGGTGTGGTCTTACGAGATACCTTTGTTTTCAAAGAATTTTAATAACTGTAATAATTCAAATTGAGTGTGTTTTCTTACGTTGGTTTTCCAAACTGACTCGGGTGTTATTTTATTATAATGCTCAGGCCAGACCAAGTATTACAGATTCAGGTTAGGATGCTATGGAGCTTAGGAGACGAGCTAGAAGACATGGACGTATTCAACATACTTGATTGTATTCCGCTGTGTGTTGGCTGTATATTCATCACTTACGAGGACAAGTTATTATAAATGTCCAGTATTGTTTTTTTGATTCTTGTACTCTGATGATGGTAATTATAAATAACAGTATGGTTTTTATATAAAGATATGTTATTATCCATTATATTTTGTTACGCTACGATTGTGAGATTCTGTGTTATTGTTTCTATTTTTTCTTCTATCTATTTCTTCTTCAACCTTAATGATTCGTATTTCTGTTCAATTTGAGTTGAGCACGTGTGAATTATTGTCGGCTCAAAGGGGATGAAGATACGATTCATTACGCCTATGATATATATGTTTGTTTCTATACTTATGTATATTTCTCATACTATCTGTTTATTCCTTTTTGTCGATGACAAACGGGGAGAAATTGTTTGGTGGGGGAAATTCGTTCAGGGGGAGTAAAAATCACTTTTATAAATTTTTACACTTACATAGTTGTCATCATCAAAAGGGGGGAGAATGGTAAAACCTTGTATTTTGATATTTTGATCGCAACAATCATTTAAGTAAATATTATATAAACTAACCATATTTGCAGGAGAAGATGCTATTCTACTCGACAATAGATTGCAAACCAAGAATTGAGATAGAAGTTTCAATTATTTTTTATGGTTTGTCTACAACTAGTCCAGCAGTTGATTTTTGTTAAAACTCTCCAAGGTGGTATATGCGCACACACACATATACTTAAAAAAATGTTTTTAAACCATGTTACGTATGCCAAGTATTTTACTCCAAGTTCACGCACAAAATTTTCTCAACAGAACCTCAATATGGCAGAAAATATGGTATTCAGCTGACTAAAACAAGCAATTCAATCAAATGAATATCTACGTACATGCACAATGCATACGAATGTTCAGTCAACTGAGCTGACCATTTCAGTCGATTGAATTATAAGTCTTTTGTGCATATCCCTTTCTAATTTGAATTTTTTAAATCTTAGCTGGCTAATTTTTTTATTCAGTTGACCGAATTGCATAATGGTTATTTTCTGAATCGTCGCTTGCATTCATCGAACAAAAACAACCCTTGATTCAAAAGTTGTTTCCGTATCTCTTAATCGTTACTTTTCACGATAAGTTACAACACTTAAACACTATATATAACATTCAATTCATTTGTTTTAATCACTGAATTTCTGATTCTGTTCTCTTATACTTATTATCTAAACATTTTACCATTTGTATTCAAATTTATGTACTAATCACTTGCACATTCATGCACAAATTCATTTATGATTAAATTTACTTCCTATCTTCACGAAGTATACTGTATACCACAAAGAAGAAGATTATAGGAAGGGTGTACTCTAAACACTTATCTATGCTGTTAAAATAACACAATCAGTCCAGAAAATTCTCTATATTATTGAAGTCCTGTTTGGTTGCACAACGGTTGAAGTCCTATTCAGTTGCTCAGGAGGTGTAATACTTATTCCTCTGGGTTAAGAGAGGGTTGATAGTAAATTCCAGAAGAAATCTGGGACTGGACGTAAAACGGGAAGTTCGAACCGGTATAAAAATCCTTATTGTCATTTACTTTACTATTTACTGTTATTATTTATATTCTACATTAGTATATAAATTAGATAATACTCCATATTACGATCTTCAGCAACTTTCACTTTTCGCAGTTTATGGTCAATACAGCATAAATTGGTCTCAAGTCAATTTTGGATGAATTTTTCCTAAAAATCTTTGTAAGCATGAAAGCACACTATTTCATGGTGTGTATCTCACAAGAGTTTTCACTTACTTCGGTGTTGACGTTAAAGGAGAGGAAACCATTCTCGAACATATTTTCAAGACCAACATTTCACTTATGAATATTTCACCCTTTTTCGAGCCTTATGAAATGATTATGGAAGAGAAAAAAATATTGCATTGGGAAGAAGAGCTAGATATAAGGGAAGAGGTAGAGGGGGAAGAAGATGAAATGAAAGTCGAGGAAGAAGAACGAGAAAAGGAGGATACTCCCTTGGAAAGTATCAATACACCATCTAATCCATCCAACAAATATCTTTTCAAAAATCAAGAGAAGATCATTCACAATCAAAGAAAGCTTAAGAAATTCATTTTTCGCCAAAATGGATAAATTCTTTGGAAAGGTCATCCGCAAGCTTGGTGGTTCATCTTCATCTCCATCCACATCTTTCTAGTTATTTGTTTAAGTTATCTATCTTTTTATTTGGATGTTCTAGTTTGAATTTATGTTAATCTTATGTATCTTTCTTCTATTTCTAATGTATTTCATGTACTCATCCTTATTATTGATGAAATTATATTTCCTATCATTATACATTGTTAATCATCTCTGGAAAGTCATTTAAGTATAGTAGTATAGTCCAAATACAATAGAATAGTAAAATAAAGTAGTTTTGAAAATTATAGTGCACATATGGACATATGCTAAGCATGTATGTCGACATAACCAATTTTCAAAAAAATTTAAAATTTAAAATAAAATAACTACCAAACACCTTTTCATTTCGAAGACTTCTTACCTTTATATATACTTATTCACTCTAGAAAATCATCATTTTCAATATCTTTCTTCTCTCTCTTTAATATATAAACTTATCTCTTTAATAATTGTTTCTCCACATCAAAAACTATGTGAAAATCTTGAACACTTGAATCATTCAAGAATATTCTTACCTTCATTCGTAGAAATCAGAGACACTTAGAATTAAGTTAAATGCAAATGATTAAAGAGAAAGAGAAGCAATTTGACGTCATTCGATGGATGACTTCTTCTCTTATCAAAGAAGAACCAACCAACAATTCCGAAATTACTCTCAACAAAGATGATGAAAATTGTAATGCTATCAAAGCAGATCCAATTTTCGGATCCGATGGATGAGTAGAAATTCCTAGAGAAGTCTAAAGATTGACTGGTTTGGATTTAAACAAGTTTGTATATTAATGTATTACAATATTGATTTATGTGGGTTGAATTGACTTTGTGTGTATTAATTGGATTTTATTTGCTGAATTACATGGTTGATTGGTTTAATTTACTTGTTTTATCTAACTTATCAAATATATTCATTATGGTGATTAATATAAGTTATTTATGTCATCACTCTTATATTACTATTATTATCTTTTCTAATTGCTTTTATATCTCAATATTATATACAATGTAGTACCTTAGTTAGGGGGAGCTTTTTTTTAGTTAGATTTTTTTTGTCGATGATAAACGGGGATAATTATATATAAATCTAGACATAGATTAAGGGGAAGTTTGTAATTCAGGGAGAGTTATATCATTTTGTATAAACATTATTGTCATCATAAAAAAAGAGGAGATTGTTAGTACCTTAGGCATTGATTTTGATGACAACAGCCTATGACATTATATAAAATATGGATATTAATGTTTTTATCAAGTTATATATAGTATACAGTGCAGAATAATAGTCAGGTGTTGATTAAGAAGACCGTACAGTATCAAATGAAGATTCAAGAGGCCGATATAAAGATTCAGGAGTTAGAGATTGAAGACTCGTGAGTATTGAAGAACTCAAGAATTCCGAGATGAATTATAGAGTCATAGAATTTTTTGTTAAAACTCTGATAGCACTTCTTTGATCTCTCTCTATACTTTCCTTTTCAAAAGATTTTCAATTTCAAATATCTTAAAATTAAAAAATAGTTTTTAAAGAGAGTTCTTTTTTTCAAATTTTTCTTTCAAAATAGCTTTTAAATTATTTCTACCTTTTGATTTTATTGTACCTTGAGAAATTAAGTTCTTAAAGTGTTTTAAAACATAATTTTCATATTATACTTTGTTATAATTTTAGTTTTAAAGCTTTCAAAATATTTATAAGTGTATTATAATATTTGTTATAACTTTGATTTAAATATATTCACTTATACATTATTATTTATATTTAAATTCCTTTATATAAAAGTAATTTTATAAAGTTTTCTTAAGTTTTAATATGATTAAAATATGTATAAACGACGTTTAAATGATTGTACAAAGATTCAAAATATTTTACAAAACTTAATATATTCAAAACAAATTTTAAAAAGAGATTTTCAATTTTTCAAAGAGTATGTCGACATACTTAATCCCGTATGTCGGCATATGGATCGTAGATTTCAATATTCAAATTTGAATTGAAGTGTCTTTTCATCGTATCTCTTCACGATTGACATGACGATTGAGTCTCTATAAATAGGGGTTAAATCAACAAATTTTCTTTAACCACTTTCTTATATTTTCTTTCCTCTTTCGCTCTCTTGTTTTCTAAAAGAAATTCTATTCAAATTCTTCTCAAATTCAATCAAAATCATATCCAACTCCTCCGATTTAATTCTCTATTAACTGCTCTCTGATCTCTCTCATCTCTCCCACTCAAACAAGATCAAAGTGCTATTCAAGAGGTTATAAGATCATTTGTATTCTAGATCAACGATCTATATCTCTGTAAAACTCTATGAAATCATATTCGTATATTTGTGGGTGTGATTATAATCAGTGTAGATCAATTGGGTGTGCTTGATGACCTAAAAACCTGATTGGGTGTGCTAGTGGCCCGTGTAAATCAAGCGAGTCTATCCAGAGCTCGGAAAGTCCGAAGGGCCGTCTCGTTGCCTTAAAATCGAGATTGAATTGACTTTACTATTTGAAAAGAAAGCTGTACAAGGAATTGTATAGGTTTGGATGTTGGATAACTTCGAATCAACATAAAATTCTGACATGTTATTTTATTTTTTTTACCTTTACTGCATTTATATTTATCTGTGTTTGAATCTGTGATTGTTAATTGCATTATTTAAACTATAATCTTAAAAGAATTAAAAAGGATTCACAAAAATTAGAAAACACCATTCATTCCTTCTTTAGTGTTCAATTAGCCTTAAAATCCATTTTCCGTTAAATAACAAAATAACTCTTTGAGCCTTCTGTATTCCACTTTTTTCATTCATTCTATTGATTGATTTCTCCACATACAAAGCATACCTAACTTAAAAGTTTAACAGAAAAGGTATTATACAAGAAAGCGTAAATTGCCTAGGTGCTATTAGAAAAATATCCATCCTCGTGCAGATAATACAATACAAATAATTTTTTCATATATATTATTATGTGTTTATTAATTGGAAGCAATGAAAAATTGGAATCAATGAAGATTGGTAATGTATATTTCCACGGCTCTAAAGTTGTACTAGTTGTTACTGTTATCATTTGTCCATACCCCATCGGGTTTCGCGGATGTAGTGGTACGGACTCTTACCAAAAATGGACCTACTTAGTTCCCATTTGAAACGATAAATGGTCAAATTTCCCAATTCCAAGCCATCCTTCGTCGACAGAAACCCTAAATCGTCAGTGTTCTTAAGAAACAACCCTAACTCGAACCAAATTCGACTCCATATCCATGGAATCAGCATCTGGCAAGTTCGGTAAAATACTGAACGCTTCCTGCTCCTTAATTCTGCTCGTATTCATATGCAATCACGCACAATTAACCATAAACCTCAATTCTTCAACGTCAATCACTCGTCGAAGAATCTCTGAACTCCCAATCAGTACAAATACCACTATCGACGACGATACAGCCCCATCTTGCTCCAACATTTCAACTCACGATGGCTTTAGAAGCGAATGCGAATATATTAAATCGCATGCCCATTGTAGCAGTGATGGATATATCGATTACACCAGTTTCTTCTACTGTACATGTTCAAAAATTCGAATATTGGGCTATTCTGTGCTTTTTTTATGGTTAATTGCGCTTTTTTATATGCTGGGCAACACTGCAGCTGATTATTTTTGCCCTAGCCTGTCTAAGTTGTCTAATTTACTGAAATTGCCACCTACTATTGCTGGAATTACGCTTTTGCCACTTGGTAATGGTGCACCGGATGTGTTTGGGAGTATAGCGGCATTTATGGGAAGTGGAAATAGCGATGTTGGGATTAACAGTGTATTGGGTGGTGCTTTTTTTGTTACTTCTGTAGTAGTTGGATTCATCTGTATAGCAATTCATGATAAAAATGTGCAAATCGATCGGAAGTGCTTTATTCGTGACATTTGTGTGTTTCTGTTGACTTTAACAGCGTTGTCTATTATACTAATGATTGGCAATATTGGTGTTTGGGGAGCTATTATGTTTGTTTCAATATATGTGATCTATGCTTTCATTGTTGCGGCAAATGAGTTATTGAGGAAGCATGCGAGGAGGCTAAAATTGGATGTTGTGACTCCTTTGCTTCCATTAAGAGGGAGCATTTTTGATCATGCAAGAGAAGAGGATGAATCAGTTTATAGTTCTTTGCTTGATGACTTTGGCAGCGATGTTCCTAAATTGGACGCATTGCCTCAATGGATGTGGTCTACCAAAATGGCTATCTATTCTAATCGTGGAGAAAATATTTTAAACTTGTGGAGTCATAACGAAGAGGAAGGATACGATGATGAAGATAGAAAATTTTCATTCATTAAGTTACTATCAGTTTTGGAGATACCATTAACACTTCCAAGGAAATTAACCATTCCTATAATCGAGGATGATAGATGGTCAAAAGTGTATGCGGTTGCCAGTGCTTTGTTATCTCCAATATTGCTATCATTTCTTTGGAATTCAAGAAAAGTTACAATCGTATATATCATCGGTGTCATTTTAGGCCTAACTTTAGCCTATCTTTCTTTCTCATTCACAAGAAACGAACACCCACCTAGAAGTTTTATGCTACCATGGGTATTAGGTGGATTCGTAATGAGTATAACATGGTTCTATATAATTGCAAATGAACTGGTTTCACTTCTAGTAGCATTAGGTGTAATTTTTGATATCAACCCTTCAATTCTTGGATTAACTGTAATGGCATGGGGCAATTCAATGGGTGATTTGATGTCTAATGTGGCTTTAGCAGTGAATGGTGGTGATGGTGCTCAGATAGCCATGTCCGGTTGCTATGCCGGACCCATGTTTAATACATTAGCTGGTTTGGGTGTTTCTATGTTACTCGGTGCTTGGTCGTCTGCACCTAAATCATATGTGCTTCCTCAAGATAGTTCTTTGATTTATACTATGAGTTTTCTTATGCTTGGACTTCTGTTTGCTCTTTTTGTGTTGCCTAAAAATGATATGCGTCCAAATAAATTTTTAGGGATTGGGCTTGTGCTCTTATACATTGTGTTCTTGTTTACAAGGATAATCAGTGCGACTGGTGTAATATATTTGAGTGGCTTATAGCTGTAATGCAAATATTATTGGATTTGAGTTCACATTGTTAATGAAGACATGATATTTGGTTGGTTGTTAGAGTGCCTAATGAAGTTTGGAGATACATAACTATATTTTGCCAAAGCTCAACAGTGTTTGGTGCAAATTCAGGTGAAAGCATTCGAAGGCTTGTGAGTTGTATTAAAGCCTATCAGTAACGAGTGGTATGTCCCTTTTTCAAAAAGTTCCCTTTTTTTAGCATTTGTAAGTGTGTGGCCAAGCCAAGCGTATATTTATTGGCAACCAAAGGCGGAAGTGCCTTTTGGTCAAAACATGTGTTAGTTTAGTTAAACAATTGTTCGTCACATAAAGTCATAAATTAACATTAAATTCGTTTACTTTTACCCATCAAAATTGACTTTTTGACCTTTGCTTTAAAGCTAAAAAACTTTTTAAAATCTAATCTGGAGGTGCCCCATCTGACTAAAGTAATTATGAATCGGTGGCCCAGTTAAATTAGTTTTGTGACATTAGCACTCTACATGTCTTCTTCTTAGGGTTGGAAACAATGATTCTGGTTTATAGTGTTGTGATATAATGGAAAATATGATTGCTTACTAAATCCTACAATAGACTAGCCTAGGGCTCTATGTGTAGCTTATATGTTTTTCCAAAAAGATAACATGGGGAAAAATTATGCATAGTCATCTAATATATTTGAAGGAAGATAAACAACAATATACCTGTAATTTCTTTTTTCCCAATTAATAATATGGAGACAAAATATGCGTAATCATCTAATGTGAGCAAAATTATGCATGTATTGAACAGTATATGATGCTAGCACAATTTTTTCATCACTGAACTATATTTTTAGAGAACACATACAAATATGACACAAACAAAAATAATTTAGCTAATGAATATTTATATATTATGTCTTTTTATCTATAGGAGTGTCTTATATATGCATGCATTGAAGAAGCCATGAATGTTTATTATGATGAGCAAATGTGCTACGGCTCTGACGTGTAAGAAATTTTTCCAACAAAAATAACATGGGAATAAAACTATGTATAATCTTTTAATATATTTGAAACAAAATTGTGCCTGTTTTAAACAATACATAATACTATAATATAGCTATAACCAAGGTTTGAGAATTCGGTTTCGATCTCAGTTTTGGTCATTTGAAAGTTCTGAAATTTCGATTAGCTTCGGCAATTTTGGAGATTCCGGACTTGGTTTCGTTTTCAAATTCGAATTTGTACATTTCTTAATGAAAATACAGCGATAAATGACGTGAAAAATGCAAATATAAACTTAGTTAACTTGAATTAAACTTATATTAAATCCATATCATGGTATAAATCAGCCTATATTAACCTTAATATAAACTGAACTGAATTCAACCTAAAGAAACTCATCTATCTATTTATATAATCTATTTTGTAAGTTAATTTCGTTTTCAAAATTGGTCGTTTTTCACCATATACATGCGTCGTCTGCATTTTTGTATGGACGAAAATCCAAAACTAAAAACGATAAACTAACCGCAGCCCAACTATCTCAAACCTGACCTACTTCATAACTTCATTTCTCTATTTGCTGTCTCCATCCCTAGTTTTCATCGCTCTCAAATGCAATCCCCAACGGAGCATGAAAAAAAATGAAAATAAATCTTCACCGATGCTCGATTACAGAAGATTGCTTAAATTTGACGTTGGATCGGAAAGCAAGACAGTCTCGAATTTGAAATATCTTAAATTCTTACCCACTCACAATTCCCATTATTTTTTGTAGTTCACACGCTAACATATATCATATACGCTAGAAACAAAAGTAATTTTTAGGTAATAAATTTTATGCCATTTATTTTTATGTATCAGTGTCTTATATGTGCATATACATGAAGACATGAATATTTCATCTGACAGGTAAAACATTATAGTTAGTAGATACTCAATTCAACTTCATTGTGCAATTTATTTTCGCAAAACAATCTGTATATGAAAGAGAGCGCGCAACGCATAAAAAGTTGATGTGATGTAGAAAAATCGTATTTAGACAATAATGTTACTTAAAATTTCATCTCCATTTGAGTGGATATATACAGTTGAATGGTTATGCACAAAGTATTCAATAAACTAGTATTATTCAAAAGCAATAAATTAGTCCATATTATGACCATAAATATGTAGATGTTGCATTATAAGTACTCTTTGCAGACTTTCTGCATAATCAACATTATCAGTACCATCACCATACATGGAATTCATAACAGAGTTTGCTATATCTCATCCAGATTGTTAGTACTGTCGCATATATGAAAGGCTGCTACACAATCATGTTAACAGCAGAATTGTTTGGTGATTTCCAGTCCTACATCCAGGAAGGTTTACAAGGTGGTACATAGGTAGTTTATGAATCATCTCTATCAGTATTGAGTATTGCTTTCTCTCATTTACTTGCAAACTACTTTTTTTATACTACTCCCTTGTCATATTTCCACTATCCTAATACTTACTGTTTTATGCTGATTTTCTCTATTCTTGATTTAGGTACTTATTGTTATTGAGTTCATGAGAAAAATGGAAATTTACAATGGGTAAACCAAAACAACAAAGCCAGTAAGCATCATATCTATTATTTATTTAAAATTAAAAACAGGAACCTACTAACGCCGACGTGTACTCTCTTTTACTCCGCATTTCAAAATACTCAACTCACATTCCTCCTCTTCTTTTCTAACTCACATCCAACTTTCCCCAAAACTCTAAAACTTCCACAACTAATAACCCTAACCGACTTTCCATCCCCAAATACTAAAGTACCTCTGAAATTTTTGTAACATACAGTTTCTACAATTCATAAATCTGTAGAATTAATCCTCATCCAACATCCCTTTCTGACAAACGATTTCGGTTGGTCGTCAATCACTCAATGATTTCGCGATTCGATTTCCGGAATCGAGACTAACCAAACGATTTCGTTGTTCGATTCCCGGTGGTTGAAAATCGGCTGCAACATAGACCTATTGGACACTACAGTTTCGTTTAAAATCTGATCAGGTACTTCATGATTCAAAGCTACTAGGGTTATGATGTATAGATTGTGACCTTTAGTCAAAACTCTTATGAACATATGAACTGAACTTTAATATATAATTTGAGCAGATTATAAGACCTCCTAAAGGCCATTAACTTTTTTCCAGTCAGTTTTGGAAACTGGTATATTTCTGTCTCATATTTACCAAGTTATACGCCTACACAGCTTGGAATTCATCAATACTACTACTACAACAACTACTAAGCCATTATTCCATTACAGCGTGGAATTCATCAATATTTGGAAATTTTTGGAATTTACTTATTTCTTTTTTTGATATTTCTCACTTTGAAAAGTACTTCAAGTTTAAGTGTTGATTTGTAAAAAGTTCGCAGTAATGCTAATTTATATATATAGTAATGTCTACATAAGATATGTGTTATTAATTTTAGATAATATTTTCTCTCGTACTCAAATGATGGATGAATTTAGAACAACAATCATACTATTTTTTAACAATCTATTCCTGGTATGGATTAGTTACTATGACTTACAATATGTGTATCTATTTTCTTTAAAACAAAGAAAAGAAAATTGTCAAAAATGTAATTGTATCTTCAGAAATAGTTTTCGAATTACGACATGCATAGTGGATCCTAATGTGTATGGATAATCTTGATATGTTGCCCATATGTAATAATAGTTGTAATAGCTTTGGTGCCACACTTTTTTGGTATCAACGTGAACTACCAAAAATGCGTCTCTATATATTATCCAATCTTAATTACTTAAAAATAGGATCTAATACTAAATTTCTTTTACAAATTCAAATACCTATAAAAGTAGGATCTAATAACTAAATATGCTTTAAAATTCAAAATGCTTCTAAAAATAGGATCTAAAATTAACCTTATTTACAGATTCAAAGTACTTCTTTACAAAATATCATTTGAAAATAAAAAATTATTTTTTTGACTGAGTTAAACATTACAATTTATAAGAAAAACAATTCATGCGCGAAGCGCGTGCCATTACACTCGTATTTGATATGTGATATTTCATAATGCAATAGGATACCATTGACACGTGCAGTGGCATATTTTGAGCTGTCATATATCAAAATATGCCATGTTTTCAAGCATATAGAAAGACTAATTCTAAGTAGTGGTTTTTCGCCATATTGTCAAAGTAGATTAATATTTTTAGACTTTCAATATTTTTGTTTGATGTTGATAAATATGAATGCATTGTACTCGATTGTGAAGATATATTGTAAGCACTAGTTTCATTTATAGTAAGATATAGGCATATTTGCTCAGATTTAACCAATCATTGACGTTAGACTCACGAATTTCCTGAAAATAGTTGTAGTTAATTTAGATAGATATAGTTTGCTAATGAGGTGTTTGTTTTCATCATTCAAAAGTGCTAGCACTTGAAAAGTGTTCATCACATATAAATGACATCACTTACAACCGTAAAAGATATCACTTCTTAATATACAATGCTTGGATATGGTTGCTGCATGCAAGAATGAAACAGTTACATGCTAAAAGCCTTGTTGATATGTATGTATTGGAGTATCAATCCGAGCAATCTTCTGTTTCTTTTCTTTTGTTTTCCTTTTATTTTCCAAAAAAAATGATGAAATATTCATGTTCTCAAGTATATCCCTGTATGTTTCCTTTACATATCAGCAATGATCTCCTGTATATCTGATTGGAGTATCAATCCGAATAATCTCCTGTACATCGATTATTTTCTTAATAAAGCTTGCATATGAACAACTTTGCATATATATTGAAACTTGACTGACAATTTACATAATATAACGATTTGTAGGTTATAATCACAGATCTCGAGTCCCTTTCCTCGCTTCCACTTTGCTTATGTTTGAAGATTCTAACTTTTTGGATCTATATATTTGCTCTAGATCCGAAATGTTTTCATCAGTTTTGAAGTTTTAATATTTGTGAATTTTGGTTGTTAGATCTGATTGATGGCGAAGGAGAGTTCCAACGGCAATCGGCATTCTGCTTCTCGACCTCCTCCCACCCATTCTCCTCTTCGATTTTCTAAGTTTTTCCAGGTAATTTCTGTTTAGTTTGTTATGAACGCGGGTTGTTTTTTTTCCTGCACATATGAAAAGATTTTTGTTTTTTAATCATGTAGGTGAATATGAGAATTTTGGTTACTGGTGAAGCGGGATTCATTGGATCTCGTTTGGTAGATAAGTGGACGGAGAATGGAAAGAATGAGGTAATTTCATGGTACTGAATTCAGTTTACATATGATTTCTCATGTTTTATGTACATGTCTGATATTTTGATATTAGATACAGATGTGCAAGATTCCACCATGTACTGTTACCTTTCTCATCAGTTATTCTTATACGGTATGGGCAAATTTTATAGCCAGACAGTTGCCACTGAGGAATTGTGTGATTAATTGGATTGATTGTATTTACCTATATGATATGTTAGTGTATGAGCGTGACTAGGTACTAATAATGACTAGGTACTGATATTGTTTCACAATATTCAGACGTCTGAATGAAAATTTTCAGACGTCTGAATTTAGTCAAAATTTGCCTAAAAGCTCGCTGTTTGCGTTTCAATCTAATTCAGAAGTCTGAATTTTTTAATTCAGAAGTCTGAATTTTTTAATTCAGACGTCTGAATATTTCCAACTGTTATTTTCTTGAAAAGCCACTTCTCTTCACCGAAGAGAAACGTTTTCAAAATCAATAGTTGCATCTGTTCTTTTCAATATAACTTTTCATTTATAGTTGCAACTAGATTATATAATTCAACAAACAATTCACCGAATTTACTTTTAGCAATTTTGAATTCTCATCTATTCTCAAGCTTTCAAATTGCACTCAAATTGCTTACATACTTTGATCATTAATCACTTTATCTTCCACAATTCTCAAAGCACGTCACACTGTATATCATAAAGGAGAAGATTATAGGAAGATTGTACTTAATTGATTTATTAGTGTTATTTAAGAACACACCACAGTCAGATACATTTGTTATTTTGTAAAGAAGTTCTGTTCGGTTGCTCAGGCAGTTGAAGTCCTGTTCGGTTGCTCAGGCAGTTGAAGTCCTGTTCGGTTGCTTAGGCGGGTGAAGTCCTGTTCGGTTGCTTAGGCGGTGTAAACCTATTCGTCCGGATTAAGTGAGGGTTGTGTTAGTGAAATTCCAGAAGGAGTCTAGGACTGTACGTAGAACGGTGCTTCGAACCAGTATAAAAATCTCTGGTGTCTTTTACTTTACTGCATTTACTATTTATTTACTTATCCCGCACTAGTAGTTTATCCATATTACTCGATCCTATAACATAGATTCTTTTCAACATACACACACGCGCACACACATGTTTGTATCATTACATATGTAAATTCGTTTCACGATAGATGTTAGAAGTATAAATTCACTGAACTCTAAAACTGGCTTCCTCATCTTTCGGATTTATTCTATTGGCGTGTTACTGCTCAGAACTTTAAGAATTTTTTTTCCTTTTTGATTTGAAACTCAGGCATAGTTTTGTACGATGTTATCACGATTTATTCGATCTTGTGTACATGATAATAAAAATTTGTTGTATTTCTTCTTGCTACTAATGACACTACTTGAGTAGAAGCACTTCTACTCTTTTAATATTTAATATGGTATAAAAAGCCTTAAATAACATCCATTTTTTGATAGGAAAGTTTGTCAAAATAAATTCATTTTCCTATTTGTTCACTCACATCCTCATTTGGTCAGTCTTCATGTGTAATCAACAGTGATTGATAAATAACTACATGAATGCAAGAAATGGGAAAAATAAATCCAAGTAGAAGGAATAAAACCGCACTTCCACCTTACATTGTAATTTGTATTTCACCATTCCACAGAATTATTAGACAAAATATGTTATAAAACATAGTTGTGACCTTTAACTATTGCCCTTTTTCTACTTACTGAAAAGTTAACAAAATGAATAATGGTATGTACGTTATAAATCATATATGCTCCACACATTTAGAGCAGTAATCATAAATTGAGCGTAACGATTTCCATTTCATTAGATTTTCTTATCACATCCATAATTACCAAAAAAACATGTATTTTTTACCAATTGTTATATTATAATTCTCTTGCTATCGATGATGAATATTAGAAGTGAATTCATCACTTTGTTTCATGATGAATGTTAGAAGTAGATTCATCACTTGGTTGCTGGCCTAATATAAGTTGCTTCATCTTTGTTGTGCTTCTTTATGATACTACCACCAATGAAACAATTAAATGTCTTGATTTTAATGATTCATGATATTTCTTTGCTGTTGTCTTTTGCATAATTCAATTAAACTAGCTAGCCAATTCAAACCCAAGAGCACTCCGTCTCTCTATCTCTTTCTACATGTGTGTATGTGTATCTGTGTTTGTATATAATGTACACATGTATGCACACACACGGATACACACACCTATGTACACGTATGTGTATGTGTGTGTATACATACACACATACATACAAATTAATTAAAATATGCATACCAACGTATACATTGATTTAATAATCCTCGCATCATATATTCAACAAGAAAGATCACTCTTTCTTCTTCAATTTTACTTTGCCCATCGACAAATAAATTGAATATGAATCTTCAGTTTTAGTTTCTTTTCTACTCCATTCCCTTGTATATTTACGTACTACATTATATGAAGCATTGCTAACCTTCATATCCATGTTAACAGATCCATGGGTTGACCAACCTTCGTATCCATGTTAATGTATCCTTGGAGGGACCTAAGTTGGATATACTAGCTAGAAAGGAGTGTTTGTCTATTCATTTATCGTGAAAGAAACCCACACATTTAACCTTAAGATATTAAAAATAACTATTACCTTACTTCCATTATCCTATATATATATATATATATATATAAAATTTATGCTTATTTGCTACCTTTTCTATTCTTCCGGTACACTGAGGGGGGAGAAGTAAAATGACATTTCCTTTTGTTTTTCCAGATTATCTATATTGGTTATTAGTTCTCGCAAGCATTGATCTTTGCTCAACTTCCTAAGCAGCAAATCAATATGGCTGACATAGAAGTGAGTTTGAATTCAATTCAAAATTCACTGATAATATGAGAAGGATTTAATATTCCTCTACCATCCGTGGATGAGAAAAACAAGGTGATTGAAGATGTAGACAAGGACAGAGATATGCTGCCGGTGCTTCTAAAAGTCCGAATCATAAAGTCAAAAGGTTTCGACCCATCAAAACTTAGAGATGGAATGCGTCCAACAACTTAACTGCATGTTCAAGGTACGCAACTCCATTTCTTTTCTTAAGGAACAAAATAAAAACTATCCAATGATAAAAACTGAGAAAAAAAAGTGCACCTTATGTTCTACCTTAACTCTTTGAGGGTATATTGGATCAATTCACCCTAACGAACCCCCTAAATTCAAATTTGATCTATGGGAATTTAATACAAATTCATATAAGTAATCTGCATTTATAGGGCAGTCATATTACTCACTGTTTTTTCTGTCTCTCGACCGGGCTTAAGGGGAATTGAAAAAAGGATAGAGGATCTACTAAGAAGAGAGTATCTTGAGAGAGATAAGGACACTACCAATATGTGCAGATATCTTGCATAGACCATATACATTTGTAGTCTGTCAATTTTTGGGATCACGAACGCTAGTATATAACGCACATACGTGCATCTAACAGTTGGAGATATTTAATTTTTATTAAAAAAATAATTTAATGGACGGATGTGTGGATTTGTGCTATAATTGCAAAACCTTTGATAGTCACTGCACTTTTATTTCAAGCAATTTTGTTGGTGTTGATGACAAATTGATAACAAAATTGCTTATCAAAAGCGTTGACCGAATGGTGAAAAAGGGAATGGTGTTGAGGTTGCAAACCTACGGTGAGATTCCTTGGATGAATGGGTTTTTTTTTTTAAATTTTCAAAAAGACACGTGGAAATCTATTCATTGAATTCTCTTTATTAATAGTAGAGATATGACTTGTGATGAAATTGGATGCTGGTAAACTGAAATCCAGATGTTTCTCCTTCATTTCACAGAACTTATCAACTTATTAAAAATGGATCTGATCCAGTACTCGAAGAAGTAATTTGACGATCCTTGTGAATATAGGCATGCTGTTCTTCCACATGATGTCACTAAGTTGCTTCTGAAGATTTGTTTCCTCTCCGAGAAGAGAGGAATTGGCGTACAACAAAGAAAGGGATGGGTTCATTATGCGATTCATAGGCCAGAGCTGCATATCATGCTTTTCCGCATGCCACTGACCTACAAGCAACAACAGGAGAATTAGAATGCAATTGCTGGTGCTATGCTTCCACAGAAGACGATTAAGGAACAAAATAACTTCTTTCATTCATACAGCAAAAACTTGAGTTTTCTACCTTTTATATGCATGGTATAACATGTTGGTTTCTTGTCACTTCATTGTATTATTTAATCCGGGGGCATGTTTACATCAGGAGGAATAAAGATGTAGCCGATATATACGCTACACCTCTAATTCCTTTTGATTTCCACCACATATTTCAAATTAAATAATACTACTTTCTCACTTACTATATTATTTAAGTTGGAATGTGATGAAAATTAAGGGGATTAGAGGTGTAGCCAAATTGAGATGTATTCGATCCTTGCTTAACCTCTATTCCTTTTGATTTCAACCACCCATTCCGATTTAAATAATATACTCTCTCTCCCTCTCTTGTCGCATCGTTATATTATTTAAATTGGAATGTGTTTAAAATCAGGAGAATAGAGATGTAGCAAAAATGAGGTGTAGCTGATATTTGTCCATGATCGGCTACACTTCATTTTTGTTACACCTCAAATCCTTCCATATCAACCACATGATTCGAATTAAATAATAGATTGAAATGAAAAAAGAGAATTTTATAAATATTTAATTCAGAACATGTTGAAATCAAAGTAGATTTGAGTTGTAGCAAAAACGTGGTGTGGTGTAGCCAATCATTGCTATATATATATGTGTGTGTGTATATATATATATGGGAAAGTCTATATAGACACAAAATATAGACATAATTCGTGACATAAATAATCTCTGCCATTGGATTGCCCTTAGAATTCCACCTTTCCCATAAGGACAAAAAAATCCAATGGGCCAGACCTTTTGTGTCATCTATTGGAACACAAAATAAAATACAAAACGATGACACAATGCTTGTTGGTCGTTGGATCTCATTAGGGGTCGAATTCAGGGGAGATCTGATAGTTGACTTCTCTTGTGTCACCATTTGGCTTTGAGAATTATAATGGAATTTCATTGTGTTTTTGAATAAAATGTGTTGTTTTAAGTTGTCATCAATCGTTGAGAATTACAAGGACATTTCATTGATTTTGATTGGTTTCAAGGTAATTTACTTTTGATTCCTTGAGTGGATGTTATTTTTTTCTTCTAACCTATATAGATGTTGTTTAGCAATTGCTTTGTGTAACCTGTAATGCTTGTAAGGACCCTTTTTTACATCTGTGTTATAGAGATTATCTGCATTGTTTTGCAGTGCTAGCTGTGATAAATTGCGATATTGCATGTTTTGTGTGAGTAATTTGGGGTCATGTTTTGTCAAATCAACGTAACCTTCAGGTGAACTCAAAATCTGTTATATTATTTGTGCTCCAGGCGAAAGAAGTGTGCAGTTTCTTCTCTATTTTACTTTTCCCTGCTCTCACGTTTTTTTCTGGGTGCCCAAGAGCTGTGCAAAGTCAGATAGCCAGACTGACATGTACTGTAAAGAAATGTTATGATCACAGGTATGTGTGTATCATTTGACTTCATTTGGAATACACCAATTTAATATATATATTATGAAAACTTATTTGTTTTACATTTTCCTCTTTTGTAAACTATTTTGTACGATTTGTTTTTTATAATTTATAATTTTTTTTATATCTTTCATTTTCAAATTTAAGAGTGTATATCAATATGTGTATTACATGCGGTTATGAGTTATGGAAAACGTTAACATGAACAAATGTTAAGTTTAGTAATATTGCTCAAGTAGTCCTTTGAACGATTTTTTTTTTTTTGAAAATAAGAATGAATGTTATGAAAGGAAATTGCATGGGATCTAAAACTTAGTTTTTATAATTATAAGGATGTATTCAAACGTTTTTCAATAATAAACTAGTGGAACATTTTTATTTACTCAATTTTTTTTGTAAATTTCTTCGTACTTGCAGGATTCAAATAATTTTAAAGATACACACATTGATACCGTATTTTTACATCAATGAAATCTGATATTAAATGCTTTCACTATTGTTAACATTTTCCATTTACTGCCACCATTTCCCCGGGCACCAGGGTCATCTTTCTTCTTTTACTTCGGAAATAATGAAATATTAAAAGTGCGTGTGAAAGATATAAACGATGTCTCATATTTTCATGTAAGGGAGTTTTAGTAAAATGCTATAAAGCTTTATACTATAGTCATTGAGCTCATGGACCTTTCTTTTGTTATATCTTGTTATGATTTCATTTGGGTTTTAAACCTCAAGTTTATCCTTTTCTATTTTGTGAAGTTTGGCAACCTACATACATAGTGCATAGAAGATTTCAGTGTCTCCGCTTGCTTTTAAGTTTAAACTTGGAAGAATTGCCTCACTAAGACATGTTTGTTTTTATATTTTTAGCAGGGAGGATCAGGGCCTGTGGAGTTTCAAGACGGGTTTGGGCGAGCCCAATGAATTCAACCAACAAAGAAAATTTATGTCTTAGTATTTAAATTTGTTGTTGATTTAAATTAGTATTCAACTATGCTTAATCATTTAATCAAAAATAGTGTTAAGTATTTTATTATTGTGGTTGTTTGAAGCTGTATTTGGAAGACTAACAAAAACTTAGTGTTCATTCTACGGAAAAGAACCTGATCTTAGTTTATGGATGTTTTTATCCTTCTACACAAATATTAAGTGTTGGATGTCTGTCATAATTATTATGTATTAATGTAATTTAGTGAACGTGGTTATTTTGATGTACATGAAAGTGGAAAAATTAAATAGCTAAATCATTTTTTATACATAAGATGTTTGATCACTCGGATGATTTGCCCACTGCAAACCGTGTTCTCGATTACGTTCTTGATGTCACCCTTCAATAACCGGAAAGAGAGCATTTACGTTTCCAACAGGCAATATGCCGGCTCAATGAATCCGTTGTCGAAGCCGCACTAGAATTTTGTTGTCCATTACCATATGAAATTTCATCGTTTATTTATTTATTTTTGATATTGGGTATAAGATAACGTAGAAGACTATAACATACAAAATGTTCGTTTTGAATTCAAAAGGTGCTACATAATGTTCGTTTTGAATTCAAAAGGTGCTACACGAAGTAGGTTACAACATTCGATCCAAAAAACATAGACTAAACATCAACTTTTCGTACAAAATAATGACCAACTTTTTTCAAATAGTTTAAAGAAGTATGCTTCTTCTTGCATTTTTTATAGCAAATTCTTCAATTAAAATGTCGTACTTAAGTTTATCTTAAAACAGTTTCAATTGAGATCATTGTCCGTTCAATCATTCTGATGACATGGTAGTTCGAAGATTGCTTTTAATCAATTTCAATTTAGAAAAAACATTTCTTCACGAAAACAACCATATCCGGAATAGTTAACAAAATTATATAAGCAACCATGCACATTGGAAACCAACGTTTTCTACATAAGATCTTATCTTATAAAGTCAAGTATGTCAATTGATTTAGTTATTTTCTTGAAATAAATCTTTTCCACTATATATATATAGCATTGTTCGTTGCATTTCAAGTAACCATCCAAACGAATGCTATGTCATTAAATATTTTCGAATTGATTTTTGAATGATGTAAGAGCTTGGTCTATGACATGAATGAAGTATGCGAATCTAAATATCTCTTTCGGTGATTGACTTTCTTTATTATTAGTTGTATTATCCTCATTAAAATATATTTTTTCCACGAATAACTCTTTTCACCTCAAATTTTGGTTCAATACCAACATCCGTAGCAACTTCATTAGCCGCTTTCACAATTTCTGCAAACCCATATTCTCTAAAGTATTAAAAAAAATTCAATAAGTTATTTAATCTTGTAATTGCATATTCTAAGTTCATATCTTCACTGTAAAGTGTTTTGCTTACTCGTTTCACTTTACTTAATAACTTGTACCAAATACAAAGGCTTGCCAAGGACTCAAAATTCTCTATAACATTAACATATAAGCCTTTAGCTTCCGTTATCACAATAACCTTTTTAGAACTATTAGCAATTTCAATTAAAGCATCGTTTAACATTGATGGTTGAAATCGAATAGCTCTTACAATTTCAATATGACTTTCTCATCGATTAACCAATAACGATATTGGTGCTAAACCTTTTACATATCTTTCAGTATGTCCCACCGATGAGTATATTACGAGAATAATGTATATTTTTTTTTGTACGAATGCAAAAAAAATCTTTCTTCAACATAGGTTTTAGCATATCACATAATACAAGGCTTAAAACTATGACAGCCACATGGCATACAAAATGCTCGAGGATTTATATTAAAATATCTTTTTTGTACATCTTGATGTTTATTGTTGCTTGTATTGCTCGAAATAGAGAAGCAGGCCGACCCACATTGTCCAACCGACCCATATAGGAAATTATACCTTTCTTTGCCCGCTTACCACAATGACCTAGACCTTCATCCAGCGCAGCTTGGATAGCAAAGACCAGCCCATACTCCACGCATGTCCAGAATGGGGCTCACCCATCTTACTTGTCCACTAACCGACCAAGGCTAGCAAGGCTTTCTCAAGGAATGCTATGTCTAATTCGGCACGAGTGATGGACCAGCCTCCCCCACTGGCACTGGGCGATAAGTCCAGAGCAAGTTGTCATATAGGGTTGAGGCCCATGAGCGGCCGGTCTATTCAATCAGTAGGCCACCGAATAGTTCTCTCATTTGTCTCCATCTCCATCATGGTCCGCCCTTGCGTGCTTCAGCATGAGTAACAGACCATCCTCTCATGCTGGTTTCGAGTGACGAGGCCATAACAAGTTTTCTTATAGGGTTTAGGCTCTTCAGCAGCGATGCTACTCAATCAGCAAGCCACTGAACAGCTCCCTCTTTTGTCTTCATCCACGTCTTCCCTCGTCCATAAGTTCTTCAAGCAGTCTTCAAACATGTCCCCATGCATCAAACTACCTAAGCCTAAGAGAAGCTCCACGTGTACTGCTCCTTTAAAAAGAATGACATCAATTGGGCGCTTTTCACTTAACAAAAGGTCTAATGTACATTAACCCTTTCATGTCCTTTGCTGCTACTCAAGTACCTTTGCTACAACCACTTTCCGATCCCACGTTGTAACAACCCATCCTGAAACATGCATAAATCCCGAATCAGAAAAGACTCATCGAAACTTAGACTCATTCCAAAGCTAACTACAGGTTAGTAAAAAGAACAATACAAACTATTTATCTATTCATTCAGAACTCACAGCTGAAAGATAAAATATAATAGCATAAACAATACACACTTATTCCAAATATCAAATGTCACAAACAAACCATAATATAATGTCAAGAATAACCGTTACATCTTTTTGTTCAAAAATATATATTTAAGCTCAAAAGGGTACATAGTAAAATAGCATAAATAGATAAATAGACTACTGCCACAAGCTCCTCTCATCGCCCTCTCCATCTTGATCATCGTCTTCTTCTCTAGCCTGTGTTATAATGAGGAGGGAGTCAAAACAACAATGCCCGGCGAATAGAAAATCCCGAGCCTTTCTATATCAGTACTTGGGTAGTATAATTTAAATGAGGATATGTCTTTCGCATTGTACTATATTCGAAACCATTTAATACTTCATATAAGGGAAGGAAATGAGACCATTTAATAACTTCAATCCTCGAAGCAGGTTTTTCCATAACCAATAACCCATAATCATCGTTACTAATGTCTATCAATGTGAGAGATAGAATCCAAGCCGCTTAGTAACTTTTAATGGAAAACATGTAGACTTTGACCATTTAAGACCTCAATTGAGGTAGGCCTCCATCATTTAATACTTACTCTCAAGGCGGACTCCACACAGGTATCCATCTAGTCAACATTGCACGGAAATTTTTTTGGATACTTAATACTTCATATTAAAGAGGATCTTTGTGTGATATCCTTAATCGTGCCTATACACATTCCCGACCATTTAATACTTTATATAAGGGAAAAAGGCGCCCTCAAACAACTACTTAACACCTTCAATTCCCCAAAGAAGGTCCTTTGTAGTATGATTTGTACCCCATAGAGCATCTTAATTAGTCCGACTGTTCGTAGGAACTAATAGCCAAATTAGCTAATCATATTTACCTTACAGAATTGAGGCTAATCTCGCGTCATCCGTAGTTACTTAATATAGTGATGTCTCACATCAGCCTTAAAGTTACACCGTTGGTAATCAGATTAGATAGACAGACTTCTATATACTTTTGACCGACCTCGTATCTCTATAACTTGTCATATTTCATAACACTCTCTAAGTGTATTATCACAAATCTCATCGTATTCATTAATTAGTCCTTATAAAGAAATCCTTCTTGTTTCACCTAATTAATTATTTTCTTAAGGAGGGTTTAAATGAAAATTAAACTATGCAATTAATACATTACAACTATACGTTATTTACGCTAGTTTTTATATATAAGTATATATTTATTAGTCATGCAAAGATTATGCCCTAAATTAACGTTTTAAATGTCAAATCTTCCAATGTTATACGAGTCACATTTCCCCAACAATATTAATAGCATTCCATCATATCCAATATTCCAAAATCAAATCAATTGATTTGTACTTAGAATCCAATTTCAACTTATTTTATATTAAAACAATGGAATAAAACAATAATAATGGAAACTTACAATTAAATAAGTTTTGCGCTCTATTCAGCTCCTTTTTACATAAAATCAAGGTTGTAAAAATTGCTAAACGGATGCTAGTTGGTAAGCATGAACTAGGGATTAATCGCCAAGATGGGGATTAATCGAGATTTAATTGAAGCTAAGTGTTTTCGATAAACTCATGCATTTTAGATAAAATTTCAGTATTTTATATAGTATTAACTAGTCCTCGAAGGGATATCATGGATTTGGATAGGTTTGGAAGAAACCATGGAGACAAAATCTGTAACGATCCATATTTTTCGATAATTAAAATATTAATTAAATAATATTTTATAATTTTATATTGAAATAAACCTAAAATTTGTGATGTAATAATGAGAGTAATAAGTAGAATGCAATTAATAATGTTAGTATAAGGTAATTGCTCACTATTTTAATGTTATTCCAATTAATTGAAGTGACTTTAAAGTTATAATTGGTTATAACTATAAATAAGGAAATATATCGAATGTTGAAATATTGTAATCAATTAGAATAGGCTAATATTGAATATGAAATCAGTGGTGTTGTTTGAATGCCGTTGATAAATATTTAATGTAATTTAAAATTAATTGAAATAAATTGTAGGTTGACTTGGTTATAATTGTAAACAATGAAATAAATTAAATGATGTAGTTAATGGAGAACTTGTATGTAATTAATTGAAATACGTTAATATTGAATACAAAACCTTTTTGGGCAAGCATATTATAACCCTTGGTTGTGAAGATTAAGATAACGGGTATGCTTTAGTATTATTATAAACGATTGTATTAACTATTTTCTCATTAATTTATCCGTTTGAACATTGAATGAGTAATTAATAGAATTGAGGCAAATTGAATGTTGGGTTTAATGTTGGAATTGTATGTCAGTAAATGAAAAAATGTGAAGTTATTTGATGATAAGTTGAAATAACGAAATGAACTAAATGTTATATAAAAGTGGGAAATTATATAAAATTGATATAAAATCAAGCATAATCAGGGTTGTGTAAATAGTCATAACATTTGTTATTGATAATAAACTTATAAATGTGATTAAGTAAGTAAAAGGTAACATTTGTCATTTATCACCTATTTATTTAATCCATTGAAATTAAATTGAAAATCAATTTCAATTAATCTAATTACTTATTGTAGTTAATATGAATTAAAGTGATAATATAGAAGATTAAGGCAATGAAATGGTAAACCAACGTTAAGTATATATATATATATAAGATGATAATTGATTGAATACTAAGATGAAAATCAAAATAAATATTTATTGGAATTTAAATTAATTAATGAATTTATTGCCGTTAATTTGACTTGGAATCTTTTAATAAAATGGAAAGAGAATTTATTTGAAATTAATGGCGTTTAATGAAAGAAATGTACATTTGTTAGGATCCATTATAAGGTGTAATTTTGAAATTAATTACAATTATGTCGATTTGGAATCTTTCAATTTAAAAGAAAAATACGTTAATTTTAATTAATGGATTCAACAAAAGAAACATACATTATTGTTAAAAAAGAAAAAGAATGTTTTAATGAAAATAAAACGAACATTTTCATTTTGAAAGTAAAAATAATTTTATAAAAAGAAGAAAAAAATGAATTTTAAAACAATATTTTACAGTCATTAAGTATACATTTGAGACTGTATATAAGTGATTTTAACACTAATCTTGAAATTTAAATTAAATTAACTCTTTAGGTTTCGTGATTGCACTCTGAGAAAAACATTGTTTTGAAAAAAACTTGAATTTGAGTTTCGGATCATCTTTTATTTTGTGTAACGTTACATTGTTTATTGTATTCAAATTTATTTATTGTATGTTAATTATGTGTAAACGAGTGTAAAAAAAGGTATATTTAGTGTTAATATATTTAATTGAGTGGAGCATGCAATTAATTAGATCCTAAGTGGTCCTTTCATTTCCTTGTTATTCAATACACCTGCCACTATTTCACATTTGGTTTTATTGCAATTCTCTGATGTAGTTGAAACATGAATTTGTATCATTTCTTATTCTTCCGTTTTGTTTATTTTTATTACCCAAAGCATTTACTTAGATCATATAACTTCATTTTATTTGTCCCTTCCATACCTATTTCGTTTTTACTTCCCTTTCTTCTTTTGTTTCATGTCATATCTCATTCTTTCCCTAGAAATTCATTATTTTTCAAACATCAGAGCCCCTAATTTTTCCATCAAAGTCTCAGTCTCAACATAGCTTTACACCTCACTTAACAACTGCCAATTCATTTTTACTGAAGCTATGTTCAAAAATAAAAAAAAGAAAGAAAAAGTATTAGCATCCATTTCTTCCTAAACCACATCCGCACCTTTCCTTATCGCCTTGCCTTCTTTTGCAAGAAGCCTTCAAAAAAAATGAACAATGAGAATTAGCTTTAATGGTTTTGGCTTTCTACTTCTTGTCTTTGTTTTGGGTACATCAAATTTGAAAACTTTCTTCCATTGGACTCGTATTGGAATTCCTAATGACATGAAATAGGTTTGGCTGAGTTTGGAGACTATTGGAAATGACATCTTTGTTTGGATTTTTGCGTTCTAAATATCAAAGGTGAGTGTTTTGACCCACTCACGAATACTAAATTATCTTATGTTAGTTAAATTAAATTTATGATGGGATTAGGAATTTATTGATTGCTGTTCGGTATTCTTAGATTGTCATTTAAGTTAAATTTGAATTTATATTGAATTGAATTGCCATTTATTTAATATTGAATATAAATTGCTAGTTAAACACCTGATAATGATAATCAATTGATTGTTATGATTTATTGGCTGATTTGGATACTGGATTGTGATGGATGTTATTGGTTGTCATTTTGGACGATTGTGTGAGAAATGCGGATTACGGATCTTAAGGCTAGGATTAACACTAGAGGAGGGGGGGGGTGAATAGTGTTAATAAAGAATTACTAAATCTTTTTCAATTTATGTTAATTTAGACACCAATGTATGCAATATGCAGACACATATATGATCACAGAAACAAGCACATATATAGAAATAAAATAAAAGCAGTAAAGGAAAGAACACACCGGATTTTATACTGGTTCGAAGTTACCCTACATCCAGTCCCGCAACACAAGTACGGATTTCCTTTCAAAAGCAATTGTACAATTACACCCTCAATTTCAAGGCTATGAGGTACACCCGCCAGAATTTCAGAGTAGAGATACTTGGTTTACGGGCCACAAGTTTACCCAATTGATTTATCAAGGCTACAATCACACTTTTTCTTTCTTGATTGATTTTCAAGGCTACAATCACACCTTTTCTGGCTTAATAGATGTGATGACCCGGAATTTCTGGCAATATCAATTTAATAATCTGAATTAAAAATTAAATTGATTTAATAATCTTTGTAATAAGATTTGAATTAATTTAATAATTCAATAAAATAAATAGTTAATTGATAGATTTTATCTTTTAAAATCTAATATTTGTTTTATATTTATAGTATATATAGAATATTGTACATATTGTAAGTAAGTGTTGTTTTAAATGAATCCTGTTTTCTATAAAATTTATATCTTTAGTAAAATTGGAAATTATGATTTTATTTAAAGGTTAAACTTTTTTAAAGCTATTTAGTAAATAAATATGGATTTAAATATATAAGATAAATATTGAAATGATTTAAAATATTTTAACTCAAGTTTAAAATTTGAATAAATAACAGTGAGATTATTTTAAGTTTCTTTAAAATATAATGTGATAAAATAAATAATTATTAATAAGAAGATAATTTCTTTAATAGTTATTTATGGTTATAATATATTATTATTTCTAAAAATATAATAATACTTTGTTTTAGTGAATAATTTTTTTAAAAACAAAAATATTGTTTTCCAAAATTCAAATTTTGTAATTGTATTTGTAAATAAACTAGATTTCAAATTTTTTTTTTGAACATGAATTCAAAGTTTTAAATCTAAAGTATAATTGTTTTTATTTTATCTTGATTTTGAAATATTTGTGTAGGTTTAAATTTATAAATATAGTTTGATTTATTTTATTTTAAAATCTATATACATGTAGATAAGTGCATGTTAACAAATTAACTAAACTATCTTATATTAAACATCTTTAAAATTCAAGTTAACTAAATATATAGCTTATTAACATTTAAGAGTATAATTAACTAAATTATGAGACATGTGTTAACATATGGGTTAATTAGACAACAAGTGTTAAAAGGTTAAGTAGAATGTAAGACATGTGTCATTTAAATTTGGCTTTTCTTTTATTTGTTCAATAAATTTAAATTTCAGTTATATATATAAAACAAATTCTTTTTCCATTTTTATTTCTTTTCTAGAGCTAAACAAAAAGGAATCACATTCTCTAAAACTTAAATCTGAGACAAAACTTCTCATTTATCAAATCTAAAACAGCAACTTACACATCTTCAAAAGAATCAAACCTGTAAATCATCTCCCTGTTAATCAAAACCTTATTCACTCTCAAGAAAAACCTATAACTACTTCAAAACATTCAAAATCTGTAGCCTGCATTTCATCTAAAATCTGAAGTTGCAAGGCATCTGCATTCTTCTTCAACTAAGCAACAGCAGTTTTAAGACTCAGAGACTAGTAGCAACTCTAAGGCATTTCAACACCAAAATTTTCAAAAGAAGCAAAGGATTTCAGTTTTAAAGCTATTTTCAAAATATAAGAGGAAGCTTTGTCTTCTTCAAATGAGGTGAGTAACATTCTGTTTTTTTAAGTTTAAATTTTTAAATAAGTTGCATGATTAAATTCCTGTGACAAAATGTGTTGAATGTGTACTTGAATACATTATGCTATGACTATGTATGTTTGTGATTTCTAAAGGATACTCTCTGATTCTATATAGATCATGAGTTTAGATTTTTGTTTTATAATCCAAACATATAGATTTACACCTCTGATTCAATTTAGATATAATCAAACTTATTTGTTTAAGATAAGTTTAGTTTAAAATTTTAGTTAAATTAAAATAACCTGTAGACTTCTCTGTAAACCAGAGTTTGGTTAATTAAGTTTAAAAATGTGTAAATTCATATTGAACAAATTATGAATTCAGTAATAGGAATTAAATAGCTAGATCAAAACTTGATTTTTGGAACACAAATTAGGATTTTTAGTGGAAGGGTTGTTGTTCTATCCTGTGTTGAACTGTATAAGGGGAAATTTGAGTTTTTGTGTGATCTAGGAAATTTGAGGTGTCGGGATTCATCTGGGAGATGGAGGAGTTGTCGTTGATGTCAAGAAAAATACTAGGTGGCGTTGCAATTCAACGAGGTGGTTGCGATGACGAAATTTCTGGAAGAACCCTAGTTTAGGATGGGTGGGTTTCTTGGGTCAGTTCTTCTTGTAGGAGTGATCGAGTTGTTTGATTTTTGGGGAAATGATGGCGGGTTGGTGGATGGACTCGTGGCCGGAGTTGATGGTATGCCAGTGGTCAGAAGGTGGTGGATGAGACGATGACAGGTTTGGGAGGTTTGGACTGTATGGTTCCAGGTTTTAAGAATTCAACTCGAATTCAAATTTGAGGTGGATAAGGGTATGGTGATGGATGTATTGGACTGGAGAGTTGAAGGTTGATGTGCTGAAGTCACCAGTGAGGGAGGTTGACGACCGGACGCACGGTGCACGTGCACCATGCAAAACTTTTGGATCTGATGTTTCTGGGTATAGTGGAGTTTTTGTGCTCGAGACATAACTCGGGTATTTCCATGATTTGCCCGAAGATTTTGGTTAAATGACTCGAAGCACATATAGGGTTAACTCGGGTAATTTTTAGTATTACAGTATTCTTGAAAACTGTCTGCAGGTTTAAAATGAAAATCATATTCTAAATGAATAGGCTGTGTTGATAAGATTTAAACAAATTCAAATCTGAAGAGATGAATTATAGTTCAAAGTGTTTGAATCTTATAAGTTTTTTTTTTAAATTTGAAAGTAGTTCAGTTTTTTTTAAAAAAAATATAGAAAGAAGAACCTGACAGTTTCTTCTGTAAATTTAATTCATTTTGAAAATCTAAAACTAATCTAAGAACAACAGTTTGAATTCAAATTTAAGTTCAGGTTTTATAAGGATTTTAAATCTTCAATTTTTTTTAAATGAATTTGTATTTTTAAATAAGAAGTTTAAAATCAAGGTGTAAAGTAAGAGTTCAATTCAAATTTGAATTCAAATGATTTAAATATGGAATGGGTTCAAATGTATTGAATTTAAAAATCTGATATTTGAATAATTTTAAAATTTGAATGTTTTTCAAACTAGTTTAAATTTAAATTGTTAATTAGGAGTAAAATTGTTTCAAGTAAATACTTTAATTTTCTTTTTGAATTGAAATCAATATAAATGGTTTATAAAGAAAGTTAAATGATTGTTAACTTGAATTTATAATTTATATAGTAATGTATTTAATACTTAGTTTTTAATTAAATTAAGTATATTAAGACTTATCTTATATAAGTTTTATTTTAAGTAATAAAGATGGGTTACATTTACTTTGGAAAGAATAAATGGAATTTAAAATTTGATAATGCTTTAATAAATATCATTTTGGATATTTGATTCAAAATGAAATTTGAATTTAAATTTTTATATGCAATATTCTAAGTTCACTCTAATATTTATATAATTATTAATAAGGAATGGGATATCTTAAAATTATTAAGATATTAAAATAATTAAATAAATAAGATAATCAAGGAGAGACTCATTCTATAATTAATAATTTGGATTAATTTAAATTAGAGTTAATTAAGAAGTAATTAAAGAATAAATACTAGTTAATGAAGGTCATTAACTAAGGTTTATTTAGTACTTAATTCATATGATTAATTTTTAATAATTAATTAGATTGATTAATTTATGATAATTATGAAATTTATTTAAGTTTAATTACTTAAATGAAAGTAATTAAGACATTAATTACTTAATGTAATTAATGAGTTATTGAGATTGGTTTAGATTAATTAATTAAGTTTAATTAATTTTAAACCTTTGATTTGATAATAATTACTTTATGTAATTAATGTAGTGAAATTACTCAGTGGAGTAATTAAAAGATATTACTGAATGTAATTAATAGATGATATTGGGATTGTGAAAATAATTTGGATTAAATTATTTTGTATAATTAATCAAGTGATTAATTAAGAGAATTAATTAAGTAATAATTAATTTAATAAGTAATTAAGGGTAGTTAATTACAGAATGAGATTAATCAAAGGTGATTAATAATTATGGATTAAGTAAGATTAATTACTGAAAATAATTAATTTAAAGGAGTAATTAATTAAGAGTCATTAATTAATATAATTAATGATGTAATTAAGATTGATTAATTAAAATTAATTAATCAATGATAAGTAATTAAGGATAATTAATTAATTGTAAATAATTTAGGGTTAAATGTAATTAATTATAGTTAATTAGTTAATGAGTAATTAAAGGTTAATTACTGTATTTGGTTTAGGGTAATTAATTTTGTGAAATTAATTAAGATGATAAAATTAGAGATTAATCAATTAATTAATTTGTAATTAATTAATGATAGTATAAGCAAGATTTATATTGTGTAAGTAATTAATTTAATTCATTTTAAATTAATTATAGATGATGTAATTAATTTAATTCATTTTAAATTAATTATAGATAGTATGATTATAAATCATTGCTTATGAATGGTTGTTATTGGTTGTTTGAAATGGTTTTGAATCTCAGCTATGTGATTAGTAATGTTGATTGATATGGATGCATTGGTTGCATTGTGATATTGAGATGGATTATCTTTTAATAGTAATAATGTGGATTATTTGTGGTTTGATAATGATAATTATCTGTTGTGAATCTATGAGATATCTATCTGTGTGTATATAGATAATGTTATTGAATTTGTTTTAAACTTTAAAACAACTTGGACCTAAATACACGCTTTGGATTTCGATGAGACCGGGATCGGGTTTCCATATTTGGATATCCGAAAACCACATCGATTCCAATTAAAAGTTAGGTCGTTAATCCAAGTGGAGCGAGTGAAGACTCGAGGTGTAAGGGCTATACGTCAGTATAACTCCGTGGGTGATTCCGTAATGAGTTTGACGGAATAGTACTTATAGATTCGAGATGGAGATTTAGAGTGCAAGGGTTATCGTCGTTAACTCTGTGGGTGATTCCGTAATGAGTGTAATGAGATAATGCCTTCGGTTTCGTTCGAACCCGGAACGAACTTGTATCCATTGAATGCTTTCAGCACATCGTCAGGTGGACAATGAGCATTCTAAGATAATGTGTCCTATAAAGGTAATCGTAGCCTCAAGCCTCATCAACCGGGAATGGCTAAAACAGGGGAGGTGCAGCAAGGCTTCGTGGGTAGCACCCATTTGAGAGCAAGATTGATCCCTGTCTAGAGGTCCCTTTTTATTCGGCTTAGTGGGCAGTTGTTAGTGCGCACCAACTGCGGGGTTGTCTTATTCGGAACTATTCAGTAAGGAATGGGTCCGGCCTTGTGTTGCAGGGGAGTGGGAGTACTCCTCGGTACGTTGATCTAGGCTACGTACTGTGACGGGCGGTACTCCGGTAGCCCTTCCATTGTATGGAATCCAAAATCCAATAAGTGCCAACGGTTTTGATTGTATTATCCACTTTTGTGGCTAGTAGCTGGAATTTAATAGATGTAACAATTTTGGCTATTTCATATTTACTTGAAAACCCTAGACCTATTATAATATCACGGGATTTCCTATCAAATGTTTTGGTTAGCGTAAGGTAAAAACTTTTCCATGTTTATGTGTAGGAAGTCTTACGCGATACCTTTCTTTTCAAAAGGTTTTTGAAAGTTAAGCAACTTTAACCTATTACTCACACCAGACCCATGTCTGACCCGGAGTTTATTTTTGTTTTTCATAAACTCTTGGGTACTCAAAATTTTACGAGTAGCCAAGGGATTCAGGTTAGCTTTGACAAATATTGGAGGAGAAATGGAGCAGGAGGCTTCTGCGTTAGATATTAGTATTCCGCTGTGTGTTCTGTGTTGACTCTGGATTGTATTATGTTGTAAATACTAGACAGGTGTTTATAACCGTCTAGTATATGTTGTATATCTGTGTACTCTGATAGTGGTTGTAAACTATGTAATATTTATGTTATTAATATAATTTATTCGTTCCGCTGTTTAGATTCTGATGTGTTGTTTCTTCTTCTTCTCTTTTTTTCTTTTTTTCTATCCTCTTCTTTCTTATTAGCGATGTGACTTCCTGGAGTCTGGAAGTTGGGTCGTTACAGGTGGTATCAGAGCATTAGGTTGAGTGAATACCTAGGCTCTGTAGTGGTGTCTTTCTTGAGAGAGCGTATTTGTAATTTTATATATATATTTATATATATTTATCTATTTCTACCTATCTGTTGGGTTACCTGTTCGGGTTTTCCAATATAGGTTATAAAGGTAGATAAGGTAGTAGTGTTTGTAACACGATTACTACCATTGATTGGAGTCTGATGTTTGAGGTTGGAAGTGTATGTGTCGAGACTGTAGACCTAATACCGTCTCGAATAAGTTTTGTTATGTTGAAGTATTTCATCGATCCCTGAAAGAAACTTGTTAAGGTTCGGAGACATCTTTGAAGTACAGAGTTTGGTGAGTTGAGTTTGGATCAGTCAGTTGAGCTGAAGTAAGTGATGGTATTTTGATACCTCAGGAAGTTGTAACTGCGTGATGAGATGCAGTGACTATGGATTGTTTCCGAAGATATTTTCTTTGGAACAAATTTTGGAAGTGAGTCTGCTTCGATGTTGTGGCTGAAGACCGCAAGATGTTGTGGTGTTTCTGTCTGCTTTGGAGTCCGAGTTTCTCGAGGAACTTTGGATTAAGAAGTTTGGCATTGGCAACAGCAATGCAGCTCGAAGTGTTCTGTGAGCCGACAGAGAGGTCTTAGCCGAGTAGTTTTTCTGAAGATGGAGTTCAGAAGCCGCTGAGTGAATCCGTTTCTTCAGTGGATTGACTAGACCAGTGTAAGCTGTTCTATTTGTTAAGAGAGAACAGTTTTATTTGGAAATTTATCTGGGTAGATCGCAAAAGTGACTTGCGATTGTTTGAGTGTTCTCTTGGATTGTTGAAGATTGTTCTGGATGTCTTCTAAGATTACAGAGATTTGTCCGCATCTGGAGATTGAGTTTTCTTATCGACTAGAATTCCAGGAGTGGAACTGATAGTTCTGTTTAGTTGGAGAATGATTCCTTGAGACGGAGTTTGATGGAGTAACTCAGTGCTCGGAGGAATTTCTGAGTTTTCTTTTATGGATCAGTTGAACCATATTTCTGAAAGGTGATGTCCAGTTGGTGCTTGTGATTCTTCGTCAGCATTTTCTTATCTACTATGGATCAGAGTTGTGCAGCGGAAGTAGTTTGATAGTGTTTCTGATTTTCTTTTCCAGATTGGGAGAAGTTTGTTGTTTTCTGATGTCTATGGAATAGAATTGTGTTTTGGTTTTGGATTGACCTTGAGGTAATCATTGTGTTGGGTTGTTTTTAGTTCTGATTATTCTAGAGGAATCAGCAAGGGTTGAGCTGATCAGTTTGGTTGTTGGCAGCCCAGGATTGTCTGAAGACTTCGTTGTTGTTGGAGTTTTCTTTGATTCAGGAGCTATAAGCTTTGGTAAGATTAGAAAAGCTAGCTCAGTGATGATTGGATCTTTTCTCTGTGTTTGATTGGATCGGTGATTAGTTTTCAGGATTGAATTGTCAGTTTGGATAACTGGAATTCGATGAGTTTCACGTATCTCTGAGGGAGTACGTGTATGGTCTATCTCTGGTTTTAGAACCAGTAGTTATGGAGATTGGTTGTTAAGTCTGACTCATCTGTAGTCTGATATGCTATCTAGTTCTGTAGATATAGATGAATAGGAGCTCTGTAGTTTAATTAGATTGATTATTTGGAATCTATAGAGTGAGTATCCCGATATTTTTATACCGGGAAAACTCGTGGAAGTTTTATCCAGAATTTTTCTGGATAATTAGATTTGTTTAATTGGATGAATTGATTGCTATGGTTGTTAGCATATCATTAGTATATGCTTGTGTTTTAAAATTAAATCTAAATAGATTATTAAATTACCTTTGTTTTAAATTTCGGGGACGAAATTCTTTTAAGGGGGGAGGAATGTGATGACCCGGAATTTCTGGCAATATCAATTTAATAATCTGAATTAAAAATTAAATTGATTTAATAATCTTTGTAATAAGATTTGAATTAATTTAATAATTCAACAAAATAAATAGTTAATTGATAGATTTTATCTTTTAAAATCTAATATTTGTTTTATATTTATAATATATATAGAATATTGTACATATTGTAAATAAGTGTTGTTTTAAATGAATCCTGTTTTCTATAAAATTTATATCTTTAGTAAAATTGGAAATTATGATTTTATTTAAAGGTTAAACTTTTTAAAAGCTACTTAATAAATAAATATGGATTTAAATATAAGATAAATATTGAAATGATTTAAAATATTTTAACTCAAGTTTAAAATTTGAATAAATAACAGTGAGATTATTTTAAGTTTCTTTAAAATATAATACGATAAAATAAATAATTATTAATAAGAAGATAATTTCTTTAATAGTTATTTATGGTTATTATATATTATTATTTCTAAAAATATAATAATACTTTGTTTTAGTGAATAATTTTTTTTAAAAACAAAAATATTGTTTTCCAAAATTCAAATTTTGTAATTGTATTTGTAAATAAACTAGATTTCAAAATTTATTTTTTTTGAACATGAATTCAAAGTTTTAAATCTAAGGTATAATTGTTTTTATTTTATCTTGATTTTGAAATATTTGTGTAGGTTTAAATTTATAAATATAGTTTGATTTATTTTATTTTAAAATCTATATACATGTAGATAAGTGCATGTTAACAAATTAACTAAACTATCTTATATTAAACATCTTTAAAATTCAAGTTAACTAAATATATAGCTTATTAACATTTAAGAGTATAATTAACTAAATTATGAGACATGTGTTAACATATGGGTTAATTAGACAACAAGTGTTAAAAGGTTAAGTAGAATGTAAGACATGTGTCATTTAAATTTGGCTTTTCTTTTATTTGTTCAATAAATTTAAATTTCAGTTTTATATATAAAACAAATTCTTTTTCCATTTTTATTTCTTTTCTAGAGCTAAACAAAAAGGAATCACATCCTCTAAAACTTAAATCTGAGACAAAACTTCTCATTTATCAAATCTAAAACAGCAACTTACACATCTTCAAAAGAATCAAACCTATAAATCATCTCCCTGTTAATCAAAACCTTATTCACTCTCAAGAAAAACCTGTAACTACTTCAAAGCATTCAAAATCCGTAGCCTGCATTTCATTTAAAATCTGAAGTTGTAAGGCATCTGCATTCTTCTTCAACTAAGCAACAACAGTTTTAAGACTCAGAGACTAGTAGCAACTCTAAGGCATTTCAACACCAAAATTTTCAAAAGAAGCAAAGGATTTCAGTTTTAAAGCTATTTTCAAAATATAAGAGGAAGCTCTGTCTTCTTCAAATGAGGTGAGTAACATTCTGTTTTTTTTTAAGTTTAAATTTTTAAATAAGTTGCATGATTAAATTCCTGTGACAAAATGTGTTGAATGTGTACTTGAATACATTATGCTGTGACTATGTATGTTTGTGATTTCTAAAGGATACTCTCTGATTGTATATAGATCATGAGTTCAGATTCTTGTTTTATAATCCAAACATATAGACTTACACCTCTGATTCAATTTAGATATAATCAAACTTATTTGTTTAAGATAAGTTTAGTTTAAAATTTTAGTTAAATTAAAATAACCTGTAGACTTCTCTGTAAACCAGAGTTTGGTTAATTAAGTTTAAAAATGCGTAAATTCATATTGAACAAATTATGAATTCAGTAATAGGAATTAAATAGCTAGATCAAAACTTGATTTTTGGAACACAAATTAGGATTTTTAGTGGAAGGGTTGTGGTGCTATCCTGTGTTGAACTGTATAAGGGGAAATTTGGGTTTTTGTGTGATCTAGGAAATTTGAGGTGTCGGGATTCATCTGGGAGATGGAGGAGTTGTCGTTGATGTCAAGAAAAATACTAGGTGGCGTTGCAATTCAACGAGGTGGTTGCGGTGACGAAATTTCTGGAAGAACCCTAGTTTAGGATGGGTGGGTTGCTTGGGTCAGTTCTTCTTGTAGGAGTGATCGAGTTGTTTGATTTTTGGGGAAATGATGGCGGGTTGGTGGATGGACTCGTGGCCGGAGTTGATGGTATGCCAGTGGTCAGAAGGTGGTGGATGAGACGATGACAGGTTTGGGAGGTTTGGACTGTATGGTTCCAGGTTTTAAGAATTCAACTCGAATTCAAATTTGAGGTGGATAAGGGTATGGTGATGGATGTATTGGACTGGAGAGTTGAAGGTTGATGTGCTGAAGTCACAAGTGAGGGAGGTTGACGATCGGAGGCACGGTGCACGTGCACCATGCAAAACTTTTGGATCTGATGTTTCTGGGTATAGTGGAGTTTTTGTGCTCGAGACATAACTCGGGTATTTCCACGATTTGCCCAAAGATTTTGGTTAAATGACTCGAAGCACATATAGGGTTAACTCGGGTAATTTTTAATATTACAGTTTTCTTGAAAACTGTCTGCAGGTTTAAATTGAAAATCATATTCTAAATGAATAGGCTGTGTTGATAAGATTTAAACAAATTCAAATCTGAAGAGATGAATTATAGTTCAAAGTGTTTGAATCTTATAAGTTTTTTTTTAAATTTGAAAGTAGTTCAGTTTTTAAAAAAAAATATATAGAAAGAAGAACCCGACAGTTTCTTCTGTAAATTTAATTCATTTTGAAAATCTAAAACTAATCTAAGAACAACAGTTTGAATTCAAATTTAAGTTCAGGTTTTATAAGGATTTTAAATCTTCAGTTTTTTTTAAATGAATTTGTATTTTTAAATAAGAAGTTTAAAATCAAGGTTTAAAGTAAGAGTTCAATTCAAATTTGAATTCAAATGATTTAAATATGGAATGGGTTCAAATGTATTGAATTTAAAAATCTGATATTTGAATAAGTTTAAAATTTGAATGTTTTTCAAACTAGTTTAAATTTAAATTGTTAATTAGGAGTAAAATTGTTTCAAGTAAATACTTTAATTTTCTTTTTGAATTGAAATCAATATAAATGGTTTATAAAGAAAGTTAAATGATTGTTAACTTGAATTTATAATTTATATAGTAATGTATTTAAAACTTAGTGTTTAATTAAATTAAGTATATTAAGACTTATCTTATATAAGTTTTATTTTAAGTAATAAAGATGGTTTACATTTACTTTGGAAAGAATAAATGGAATTTAAAATTTGATAATGCTTTAATAAATATCATTTTGGATATTTGATTCAAAATGAAATTTGAATATAAATTTTTATATGCAATATTCTAAGTTCACTCTAATATTTATATAATTATTAATAAGGAATGGGATATCTTAAAATTATTAAGATATTAAAATAATTAAATAAATAAGATAATCAAGGAGAGACTCATTCTATAATTAATAATTTGGATTAATTTAAATTAGAGTTAATTAAGAAGTAATTAAAGAATAAATACTAGTTAATGAAGGTCATTAACTAAGGTTTATTTAGTAGTTAATTAATATGACTAATTTTTAATAATTAATTAGATTGATTAATTTATGATAATTATGAAATTTATTTAAGTTTAATTACTTAAATGAAAGTAATTAAGACATTAATTACTTAATGTAATTAATGAGTTATTGAGATTGGTTTAGATTAATTAATTAAGTTTAATTAATTTTAAACCTTTGATTTGATAATAATTACTTTATGTAATTAATGTAGTGAAATTACTCAGTGGAGTAATTAAAATATATTACTGAATGTAATTAATAGATGATATTGGGATTGTGAAAATAATTTGGATTAAATTATTTTGTATAATTAATCAAGTGATTAATTAAGAGAATTAATTAAGTAATAATTAATTTGATAAGTAATTAAGGGTAGTTAATTACAGAATGAGATTAATCAAAGGTGATTAATAATTATGGATTAAGTAAGATTAATTACTGAAAGTAATTAATTTAAAGGAGTAATTAATTAAGAGTCATTAATTAATATAATTAATGATGTAATTAAGATTGATTAATTAAAATTAATTAATCAATGATAAGTAATTAAGGATAATTAATTAATTGTAAATAATTTAGGGTTAAATGTAATTAATTATAGTTAATTAGTTAATGAGTAATTAAAGGTTAATTACTGTATTTGGTTTAGGGTAATTAATTTTGTGAAATTAATTAAGATGATAAAATTAGAGATTAATACATTAATTAATTTGTAATTAATTAATGATAGTATAAGCAAGATTTATATTGTGTAAGTAATTAATTTAATTCATTTTCAATTAATTATAGATGATGTAATCAATTTAATTCATTTTAAATTAATTATAGATAGTATGATTATAGATCATTGCTTATGAATTGTTGTTATTGGTTGTTTGAAATGGTTTTGAATCTCAGCTATGTGATTAGTAATGTTGATTGATATGGATGCATTGGTTGCATTGTGATATTGAGATGGATTATCTTTTAATAGTAATAATGTGGATTATCTGTGGTTTGATAATGATAATTATCTGTTGTGAATCTATGAGATATCTATCTGTGTGTATATAGATAATGTTATTGAATTTGTTTTAAACTTTAAAACAACTTGGACCTAAAAGACACGCTTTGGATTTCGATGAGACCGGGATCGGTTTCCATATTTGGATATCCGAAAACCACATCGATTCCAATTAAACGTTAGGTCGTTAATTCAAGTGGAGCGAGTGAAGACTCGAGGTGTAAGGGCTATACGTCAGTATAACTGGGTGATTCCGTAATGAGTTTGACGGAATAGTACTTACAGATTCGAGATGGAGATTTAGAGTGCAAGGGTTATCGTCGTTAACTCTGTGGGTGATTCCGTAATGAGTGTAACGAGATAATGCCTTCGGTTTCGTTCGAACCCGGAACGGACTTGTATGGATTGAATGCTTTCAGCACATCGTCAGGTGGACGATGAGCATTCTAAGATAATGTGTCCTATAAAGGTAATCGTAGCCTCAAGCCTCATCAACCGGGAATGGCTAAAACAGGGGAGGTGCAGCAAGGCTTCGTGGGTAGCACCCATTTGAGAGCAAGATTGATCCCTGTCTAGAGGTCCCTTTTTATTCGGCTTAGTGGGCAGTTGTTAATGCGCACCAACTGCGGGGTTGTCTTGTTCGGAACTATTCAGTAAGGAATGGGTCCGGCCTTGTGTTGCAGGGGAGTGGGAGTACTCCTCGGTACGTTGATCTAGGCCACGTACTGTGATGGGCGGTACCCCGGTAGCCCTGCCATTGTATGGAATCCAAAATCCAATAAGTGCCAACGGTTTTGATTGTATTACCCACTTTTGTGGCTAGTAGCTGGAATTTAATAGATGTAACCATTTCGGCTATTTCATATTTACTTGAAAACCCTAGACCTATTATAATATCACGGGATTTCCTATCAAATGTTTTGGTTAGCGTAAGGTAAAAACTTTTCCATGTTTATGTGTGGGAAGTCTTACGTGATACCTTTCTTTTCAAAAGGTTTTTGAAAGTTAAGCAACTTTAACCTGTTACTCACACCAGACCCATGTCTGACCCGGAGTTTATTTTTGTTTTTCATAAACTCTTGGGTACTCAAAATTTTACGAGTAGCCAAGGGATTCAGGTTAGCTTTGCCGAATATTGGAGGAGAAATGGAGCAGGAGGCTTCTGCGTTAGATATTAGTATTCCGCTGTGTGTTCTGTGTTGACTCTGGATTGTATTATGTTGTAAATACTAGACAGGTGTTTATAACTGTCTAGTATATGTTGTATATCTGTGTACTCTGATAGTGGTTGTAAACTATGTAATATTTATGTTATTAATATAATTTATTCGTTCCGCTGTTTAGATTCTGATGTGTTGTTTCTTCTTCTTCTCTTTCTTTCTTTTTTCTATCCTCTTCTTTCTTATTAGCGATGCGACTTCCTGGAGTCTGGAAGTTGGGTCGTTACAATAGATTACAAAGAAGTCTATAACTCTGAATAGCACTGAGAATCTTGTGGAAAGAGTGACAGAGAATCAAACTATAAGTAATCGAGTTCGATTCAATGTTGATTTCGGCAGAGTAATGATAAGAATATGTATTAAGAAAAGTGGAAGAAGAAGAGGAGTGAAAAACCAGAAAATCTGATATAAAATTCGTTGAAACTAACCCCTATTTATAGAAGAACAACAACCATGTCCATTCGTGAAGAGTTATGGCGAATAGACACTTCTTTTGAAATTTAAATTTTGAACTCAACTGACACCATGTCGACATGGGGTACATAGGCATATCGACATCCCAAAGCATTTTTTGATGTTTTGATTTTCTTTGAAAATAACCTTTATCTTATATTAAAACTAGTTTAAACTTTATAAATATACTTGAATATAGTTAAAATTCATAAGTAAATATAGAGAATAATATATATAGAATTTAACTCTAATTTTATATTTCAAATCAAAGTATAAATATTTAAAAATATATTACATTAAAAGCTAGTTTAAAATCAGGAGTAATTTGACTTTGAAATTAAAGATAATTTTGAGGCTAAAATTATTTAAAATCAGGATAGTGGATTTTGAATCTTTTAAAAGGAAAGTTTTGAAAATATTTTGAAAACAGGATATAATTTTGAAAAATCATTTTGAATAAAAAGTTAGCGGATACAAAACAATGTTCCACTAGATTTTTCGTACGTTCCATCCTACTTAGGGTTCCACCCTTTAACAGGCTCGAAGTGGATTCCATTCCACGAATAAATTGGATTTTAAGATGCCAGTGCTTTTCTATGAGTTTTAACAAAATTACTTATAAAAATACTTAACCTTGAAATCTTGAACTCTTGATAATCTCGATACTCATGAGTCGTCTATCTCGATATCTTGAATCTCTATACTGTACAGTCTTCATTCTTTTTACCTGCATGGTTAAATACTGCATATACATATATATCTAAACTTATAATGTTAGTATTTATATTTTATAATCTATTCTAAGGTTGTTGTCATCAAAACCATCATCTCACGGACTAAAAATCTCACCCCTTTTGATGATGACAACCTTTGTTTATAAAATTTTACTTCTATCCTAATACTCCACCTAAAACTAATAACTTCCCCTTAATCTATGCCTAACTACCCTATTTTATATTTCTCCCCCTTTGTCATAAAAAAAACTAAATGTAAACTATATAACTTTAAACTATATAACTCCAAACTATATAACTAATACTCTATGTCATGTGATTATAATGATAGTGTTATCATAAGAAATCATCACTTAAATCTAATACTAAAACATAGTCCTAAACTATCAACTATCCTAAGTAAGAATTCACGATAGTATTTATAATTAAAATACATATAAGAACACGAGTTATTTATTACATATGAAGTTGTATATACATGAACGTTTAGAAGACATAAAGAAACACAAACAACAATGGAGAAGAAAGAAAAGAAACTATCAATTGTGAGAAATGCGGATTACCTATCTTAAGGCTAGGATTAACACTAGAGGGGGGGGGTGAATTGTGTTAATAAAGAATTACTATATCTTTTTCGATTTATGTTAATTTAGACACCAATGTATGCAATATACAGACACAGATATGATCACAGAAACAAGCACACAAACAAAATAAAATAAAAATAGTAAAGGAAAGAACACACCGGATTTTATACTGGTTCGGAGTTACCCTACATCCAGTCCCGCAACACAAGTACCGATTTCCTTTCAAAAGCAATTGTACAATTACACCCTCGGTTTCAAGGCTACGAGGTACACCCCCCAGAATTTCGATCATCTGGGTAGAGATACTTGATTTCCGGGCCACAAGTTTACCCAATTGATTTACCAAAGCTACAATCACACCTTTTCTTTCTTGATTGATTTTCAAGGCTACAATCACACCTTTTCTCACTTAACAGATTACAAAGAAGTCTATAACTCTGAATAGCACTGAGAATCTTGTAGAGAGAGTGATAGAGAATCAAACTAAAAGTAATCGAGTTTGATTCAATGTTGATTTCGGTAGAGTAATGATAATAATATGTATTAAGAAAAGTGGAAGAAGAAGAGGAGTGAAAAACAGAAAATCCGATATAAAATTCGTTGAAACTAACCTCTATTTATAGAAGAACAACAGCCATGTCCATCCGTGAAGAGTTATGGCGAATATACACTTCTTTTGAAATTTAAATTTTGAACTCAACTGACACCATGTCGACACGGGGTACATAGGCATGTCGACATCCCAAAGCATTTTTTGATGTTTTGATTTTCTTTGAAAATAACCTTTATCTTATATTAAAACTAATTTAAACTTTATAAATATACTTGATTATAGTTAAAATTCGTAAGTAAATATAGAGAATAGTATATATAGAATTTAACTCTAATTTTATATTTTAAATCTAAGTATAAATATTTAAAAATATATTACATTAAAAGGTAGTTTAAAATCAGGAGTAATTTGACTTTGGAATTAAAGATAATTTTGAGGCTAAAATTATTTAAAATCAGGATAGAGGGTTTTGAATCTTTTAAAAGGAAAGTTTTGAAAATATTTTGAAAATAGGATATAATTTTGAAAAATCATTTTGAATAAAAAGTTAGCGGATACAAAACAATGTTCCACTAGATTTTTCGTAGGTTCCATCCTACTTAGGGTTCCATCCCTTTGACAAGCTCGAAGTGGATTCCATTCCACGAACAAATTGGATTTTAAGATGCCAGTGCTTTTCTATGAGTTTTAACAGAATTCCTAATAAAAATACTTAACCTTGAAATCTGGAACTCTTGATAATCGTGATACTCATGAGTCTTCTATCTCGATATCTTGAATCTCTATACTGTACAGTCTTCATTCTTGTTACCTGCATGGTTAAATCTTGCATATACATATATATCTAAACTTATAATGTTAGTATTTATATTTTATAATCTATTCTAAGGTTGTTCTCATCAAAACCATCATCTCACGGACTAACAATCTCCCCCTTTTTGATGATGACAACCTTTGTTTATAAATTTTTACTTCTCTCCTAATAACCCCCCCTAAAACTTATAACTCCCCCTTAATCTATGCCTAACTACCCTATTTTATATTTCTCCCCCTTTGTCATCGACAAAAAACTAAATGTAAACTATATAACTTCATAAATATATAACTCCAAACTATATAACTAATACTCTATGACATGTGATTATAACGATAGTGTTATCATAAGTAATCATCACTTAAATCTAATACTAAAACATAGTCCTAAACTATCAACTATCCTAAATAAGAATTCACGATAGTATTTATAATTAAAACACATATAAGAACATGAATTTTTTATTACGTATGAAGTTGTATATACATGAACGTTTAGAAGACATAAAGAAACACAAACAACAATGGAGAAGAAAAGAAACTATCAATTGTGAGAAATGCGGATTACGGATCTTAAGGTTAGGATTAACACTAGAGGGGGGAGGGTGAATTGTGTTAATAAAGAATTACTAAATCTTTTTTGATTTATGTTAATTTTGATACCAATGTATGCAATATACAGACACAGATATGATCACAGAAACAAACACAGATACAGAAATAAAATAAAAGCAGTAAAGGAAAGAACACACCTGATTTTATACTGGTTCGGAGTTACCCTACATCCAGTCCCGCAACACAAGTACGGATTTCCTTTCAAAAGCAATTGTACAATTACACCCTCGGTTTCAAGGCTACGAGGTACACCCTCCAGAATTTCGATCCTCTGGGTAGAGATACTTGATTTCCGGGTCATAAGTTTACCCAATTGATTTACCAAGGCTACAATCACACCTTTTCTTTCTTGATTGATTTTCAAGGCTACAATCACACCTTTTCTCACTTAATAGATTACAAAGAAGTCTGTAACTCTAAATAGCACTGAGAATCTTGTAGAGAGAAGTAATCGAGTTCGATTCAATGTTGATTTCGGCAGAGTAATGATAAGAACATGTATTAAGGAAAGTGGAAGAATAAGAGGAGTGAAAAACCAGAAAATCTGATATAAAATTCGTTGAAACTAATCCCTATTTATAGAAGAACAACAACCATGTCCATTCATGAAGAGTTATGGCGAATAAACACTTCTTTTAAAATTTAAATTTTGAACTCAACTGACACCTTGTCGACATGGGGTACATAGGCATGTCGACATCCCAAAGCATTTTTTGTGTTTTGATTTTCTTTGAAAATAACCATTGTTTTATGTTAAAACTAATTTAAACTTTATAAATATACTTGAATATAGTTAAAATTCATAAGTAAATATAGAGAATAATATATATATAATTTAACTCTAATTTTATATTTTAAATCTAAGTATAAATATTTAAAAATATATTATATTAAAAGATAATTTAAAATCAGAAGTAATTTGACTTTGAAATTAAAGATAATTTTGAGGCTAAAATTATTTAAAATCAGGATAGAGGGTTTTGAATCTTTTGAAAGGAAAGTTTTGAAAATATATTGAAAACAGGATATAATTTTGAAAAATCATTTTGAATTAAAAGTTAGTGGATACAAAACAATGTTCCACTAGATTTTTCGTAGGTTCCATCCTACTTAGGGTTCCATCCCTTTGACAGGTTCGAAGTGGATTCCATTCCACGAATAAATTGGATTTTAAGATGCCAGTGCTTTTCTATGATTTTTAACAAAATTCCTAATAAAAATACTTAACCTTGAAATCTTGAACTCTTGATAATCTTAATACACATGAGTCTTCTATCTCGATATCTTGAATCTCTATACTGTACAGTCTTCATTCTTGTTACCTGCATGGTTAAATCCTGCATATACATATATATCTAAACTTATAATGTTAGTATTTATATTTTATAATCTATTCTAAGGTTGTTGTCATTAAAAGCATCATCTCACGGACTAACAGATTGGATGTTTATTTATGTATATATCTTTGTTATCACAAAGGATTGAAATGATAACCCGAGCGGCTTCCATTGATTTGGAAATATTGATTTTGGATACTGGTTGAAATGACATATACCCATATAATTTCTTTAATTTGGATTACTTATTGGAATTGAATTATTTGAAAGGTTCAAGGTTTAAATTTAAAAATTTGGATCTATTTTAATTAAAATGATTAAGATTGGTATTTCGAATCGTTTGAAATCTTTTAAATAATTACATCCACATTATACACTTGATAGGAGATGAAATTCCTGTTACATCTCTGAAGCCATTACAACAATATTTCTATTCTACTTATTTTGGTTTGACTTACATAAGATCTTTTAGTCCTGACTCGTGTGTTTTGTCTTTTCATTATGCTCGGGTCAGTCTGAGCTTTTTCAGTGTATTGAAGAACATTTTATTTTGGAAGATAAAGACGGAGAAGAGTCAACTATTTATTATTAATTATTCCACTACATCATGTGTTCCACTGCATTAGTTATTTATTTATTTTGTATGTATAACTTTGATTTGTTTTGTAAAGGTGTAATCAAATGTGATTTGTAAAACAGCTTCATGAACTGTTTATTTGATTTTTATATTTTGTTATTCCGCTGTGAGATTTTATGTTTTGTCATTCCTTCTTTTATATTATTTTCTCATTTACCCCATTAACAATCCTCCCTTTTGAATGGTTTGAGTTAACATGTGTGGCTTATCGTCGATTTAAACCGTCCAAAAAGGTGGGTCGTTACAGTTGGTATCAAAGCTTTGGGTTAGACATAGCTTAGCATGTTGTGGTTAACTCATTAGAGATAGGGTAGTAATACCCTAGAATGAGTTGTCTAGCGTACATATGAGAGCGCGTATTTGTTAGTGTTATAAAAAATGTTTTATACAAATTTTGAAATGAAAGTATTTTTTCTAATATTATATGATATATATAAAGGAATAGATTTTTATAACTGATATAGTTATTTGTAATGTGTTTGATTTATGAAATGGTAATATTTAGTTAATATCATTTATTGTTGATTAGTTGAGTTTTTGTCAGTTTATAAGCATTGGCTAATTATTGTTAATTGAACTAATAGACTAAACACTAAACTAATAATGGTGTATTAAAGAGAATAAAACGAGTAATTTGGATATTTGTTTATGGAATTGAAATGTTTTGTTGTGAAACTTATTGTTTGTTGATTGGTAGTTTCAACTCTTGAAATAAAAATGGAATATTTGGATAGTCAAAACTTCTGAATTAATATATGAGTTGAAACTTAATAATTGTGTTGAATTATGCAGTTGAATTTAATAACCTTATTTCAAAAGCAATTGAAACAAGGTTAATTTGTTATAGCTGAGTAGAATTATTGTATACACTATTGGCATGTAATGTACTAATATTTAAAAATTGAAATTGTGAACTTAGTTAACATTTATGAAATGTGTCATAAATAAATTGAAAGGCAAAGGTGAAATTAAATGGGATAAGAAGATATGAATTTAATGTAAATGATTATAAATAAAACCATGACTTGTAAATTGTTATGAAATAAATGGATGTTATAAAAAATGGTTGTAAATAAAGTTATGATAAGTCTAAACTCGAATATGTCATATAAAGAGGAATTAAGTTTTTATAAATTAGTTATAAACTTAAGAAAATTCTTTATGAAATGATTTGGAAATAAATGTAATATTAAATAAGAAATATTACATGTGAAATGAATGTAATTTAGATTGAAGGGAAATTTGAGCAATATGATGAGAATGAATAAATTATAAAATATATTAATGTTTTATATTAAATGGAAAATTTCTGTGAAACAAGTATTAAAGTATGAAATGATACTTGTATTAATCAATGAGATTAATAATGAAATTAATTGAAATGTAATTGTGATGAATCAAATTGGAATAAATACGTAAGTTCTGCGTATATTATTTTATTCTCATAATTAATTTGATCCAGATTTGAGTTCATAAGTTCGAGGTGAATTACACCATTTCGCATTAGGATTTTTCAATCGATTCTTGATGGCGAATATCAATATTTATTTTTGGTTTGATTCTAGAATTCCCTATCATAGTATATGGCGATGCAAGGAGAATGATGGTTTCTAGTCAAGAAACCATATCAAAGTCCACATTAGGGAAGTTGAATGGACAATACTAGTTCGAAAGTGAACATGTGTGATCGAGCGAGCGATCGAATGTGACGTTGCGAAATGATGACGTATGTACATTTTATGTTCTGATGTTATTGATATGCTTTGGCGCTGAAATTGAAAGTTGTTGGGTTGGATATCTTTGTAATTTAAATTGGAATTTTCTTATATGCAAACTACTATTAATTTAAAATCATTTTTCAAAAACTATTTTATTTTATTATATTTTTCATATACAAACTATTTATTCTATTTTATTTACAAAACTATTTTACAAACTATTTATTTACAAACTATTTATTTACAAACTATTTTACACAACCGTTTTTATGTACAAAACTATTCTAAATTCAAAAACTTTTATAAAGAAAAGATGTTAAATCCTATATGGCTTTTCACATAGCGAAATTGATTGTGGAAAATTTTGATTCTTGCATAAGATGGACTTTATATAAGTACAAGTGATTTTTAAAACTGTTGATTTTGTAAGGTATTCGATCTGAAGAGATAAGCCTTATATATAATAGAATTTTTATAAGAATGATTTGATATATTCAAGATTATTGATTTTGGAAAGTACTTTATCTGAAAATGAAATCTTATATATAATGGAATTTATATAAGTGCAATATTTGAAAGCTATGATTTTGAAAGGGTACTATATATGGTATGTTATATTTTGAAGTAAGAGGTAAGAGGAAGTACCCTCCGCGAAGATGTATAGTATGATATGCTTCGACCTAGATGGACTTGGGGAATCCAGGAATGTATTCGAGCGATAAACCCTAATGGACCTGGGTGAATTCAGAAATGGATTCGAACTGATATCGTTGTTCAGACTTAAACTCATGAGTTCCTCGATTTTTTTTTCTAGGATAGATGGTTCTTTTACTTACCCAATGGAGGCGCTTTCGATCGTGGGATCTATTATTTATGGATCTTTCAGGAAGGAAGTGAATCCATTGCGTTAATCATTGAATCAGCAGCGTACCACTATAGCAGGGGTCGATGGTCTCTTATTTACGAACTGGCTACGATATTTTTCTGGAACCCGAAAGATAGAAGAATTTTCTGGAAAGTTTTGTATCCATTGCGTAAATACCGGATCAACAGCGGGCCACTACTATCGTATCAGCATCATTTGTCATTAGATTTTGAGCGGTGCTTCTCATCCCTATTTTTAAGTATTTTTTACTGGGTGTTGAAACAGGTCTATTAAGTACTTGGAGAATTCTAGCCTTGCGCTTGATCAACGCATGGCCAGAGTCTGCAAGAATGAAGATAAACATGTTAAAACATCGAGTTATAAAAGTATTTGATAAAGTATTATATAAAAGATGTTTTGGTCATTTTTTTCCATTTCTTAATACTTTAAAATGTTTAAAATATTGTTTATTTATGTACAACATGGTTTAATAGTAAATTATTAGTGTTCTAAATATTATCCAAAGTTACTAATTAAATAAAACATATTTAAAGTTAATGATTATTGATTTATTAATGATGTTTAAAAGTATTTTGAGATTTAAAACTAATAAAATTTATATATAATGGATTTAAGGTTTTCAATAACTTCTTTTTAAGTATAAGTAATGATGTAAATAATTGTTCTCAAATAGTTTACTTATATTTATAAAGATGTTATTTAAAATATTTAAAATGGTATTTATATATGAAGCAAGAAAATTACAGAATTTTTTTGTAAAGTATTAAAGCATTAAAGATGATTGATTTACAAATGAAGTTTTCAAATGAATTTTTCAAGTAATTTTTTTTAAGTTTTTTGAATGTGTAATTTAAAGATATATTATATAAATGGAAAAAATGATTTACGAAGTTTATTTATAGCAATATACTTGACAAATAAATGTGAATCTCTATTTTTGAAGTATAATTTGGAATATTTACTTGATTTCAAAGTACTAATAGTAAATTTATTGATTTATTTATTGTTTGATTTTTTGTATTAAATCATAACAAATATTTTTCCATGATTTGGATATTCATTTTAAACCAAGTGTGTAAAATTAACCATGAATCTATGAAATTTTATACTTTTATTTGGATATTTAATGTAAGATTCGAGTATACTATTAGTTTCACTTTAATAATCTAGAGTTTATACTTATTTTTAAATAATGGGTCTAATAAATTATTTGGTTTTAAGGAACTTTATTTTCAAAAGCTTATCATAATGTTTTGATATAAATTTCTAATACGGTTTAAACTTTTGGCAAATCCTCGCATAGCGCTATAAACTTGTTTTAATTATATCTTATATTCTTACTTAGTGAATGAGGTTAAATGTTTAATTGAATTTTTAGATATATTGAAGTGTTTCTTTTCTCTTCAAGGGTGAATACGAAAAACTTAAATTTTTATTCTATAACTGAATTAAGTTATAAACTTAAGTAAGGCGTAGAAGCTTGAGTAATATTTTGTGAAATTATTCATCAATGGCTTAAATCTTTGATGGAAAAACAAAATTATGTAAGTGATTGGTATTTATATAAATAATAATTAATTAAATAAATAAATGAGAATGAAATTTTACAAATAAAATATATAAGAAGTTGGAAATTTGTAACTTGTAAGTCAAACGATATAAAAATTTAGAATATGTAATCATTGAATATTTTGTTAACTAACTTGAATAAGATAAACTTGTATAACACTCAATTACATTCTTAAAACACATATATTTACCGGAAATGTTTAATAAGTTGAAATGTTAATATAATATGTAATAAAATATTATACATGTAAAACTTAAGTAATGGAAATATTCAATGAAATTATTTATAAATAAAAATTTTGATGGACAAGAAATTTTATGAACATAAGTTAATATTGTGAAATAATTTATGTAAGTATATGCAAGAAAAAGAAAAGGACGCTATATGAAAATAAAATGAACATTTAATGATGTAAAAATAAACCAATTGAATAAACTTAAATATTGTGTTGAAATTATTGGTTGCTTTGGCTTATAAGATGTTAGGAAAGGATACTTCTAACTGTATAAGGATGTATAGATAAACTATCAAGTAATTATCGAAGGCTTTTGAGCATAGGGTACACCTAATATTCTATTTGTCATCTTGTACGATTTAAAGTGTCTGAACCCGAACAAATCATTAGTAGTGTTGTTATGGACGTATGACTGATTCCTTTGTTACATATGACGGTCATGTTGTTTGTTTGCATGTGACTATTATTATATTGTGTTGATTTGTTTTTATTAATTGAAGCAACTTAAATATATCTCTTTTCACGTAATTATTAACTTCTTTGGATTTTACAAGCGAAGTACAGGTTTATGGAAGCAACAACCGCTGCTTTTGGTTTCATAAATTAAGCGTTGTTTGCCCGACAAATAGGTACGTTTTCGAATTATGGGTTTCTAGCGATATTATATTGTTCCCGTGGTTTGGGATGTTTATTTTTGAAATATGATATACATATATGATAATTATTGATATTATTATTTCTTCCCAACCTCTCCGTACAAAGGAGACTGTCAAAATTTTTCTTGAATTTTAAACTTAAAATTTTGTGAAAAGTGAAGTATTTTCAAACTTTTGTAGACTTGAATATGAAGAATTACTTGTAATTAATTTTATATTGTATTTAACTTACTTAGTTATGAAAATTAATTGTTTTTAAATTGAATACTTTGAATAAAATATAACGATTCCTTATTTCCTCCTTTTCCGTATTTCCTCCTTTTTCTTGTTTCCTCCTTTTTCCTTTTCGAGGACGAAACGACCCATATTTTTCGATAATTAAAATATTAATTAAATAGTATTTTATAATTTTATATTGAAATAAACCTAAAATTTGTGATGTAATAATGAGAGTAGTAACTAGAATGTAGAATGTAATGTTACTAATGTTAGTATAAGGTAATTGCTAAGTAATTTCAATTAATTGAAGCGACTTTAGGGTTATAATTGGTTATAACTATAAATAAGGAAATATATCGAATGTTGAAATATTGTAATCAATTAGAATTGGCTAATACTGAATATGAAATCAGTGGTGTTGTTTGAATGCCGTTGATAAATATTTAATGTAATTTAAAATTAATTGAAATAAATTGTAGGTTGACTTGGTTATAATTGTAAACAATGAAATAAATTAAATGATGTAGTTAATGGAGAACTTGTATGTAATTAATTGAAATACGTTAATATTGAATACAAAAACTTTTTGAGCAAGCAAATTATAACCCTTGGTTGTGAAGATTAAGATAACGGGTATGCTTTAGTATTATTATAAACGATTGTATTAACTATTTTCTCATTAATTTATTCGTTTGAATATTGAATGAGTAATTAATGGAATTGAGGCAATTGAATGTTGGGTTTAATGTTGGAATTGTATGTCAGTAATTGAAAAAATGGGAAGTTATTTGATGATAAGTTGAAATAACGAAATGAACTAAATGTTATATAAAAGTGGGAAATTATATGAAATTAATATAAAATTGAGTATAATCAGGGTTGTGCAAGTAGTCATAACATTGTTGTTGATATTAAACTTATAAATGTGATTAAGTAAATAAAAGGTAACATTTGTCATTTATCACCTATTTACTTAATCCATTGAAATTAAATTGAAAAATCAATTTCAATTAATCTAATTACTTATTGCTGTTAATATGAATTAAAGTGATAATATAGAAGATTAAGGCAATGAAATGGTAAACCAAAGTTAAGTATATATATATATAAGATGATAATTGATTGAATACTAAGATGAAAATTAAAATAAATATATATTGGAATTTAAATTAATTAATGAATTTATTACCGTTAATTTGACTTGGAATCTTTTAATAAAATGAAAAGAGAATTTATTTGAAATTAATGGCGTTTAATGAAAGAAATGTACATTTGTTAGGATCCATTATAAGGTGTAATTTTGAAATTAATAACAATTATGTCGATTTGGAACCTTTCAATTTAAAAGAAAAAAAACATTAATTTTAATTAATGGATTCAACAAAAGAAACATACATTATTGTTAAAAAAGAAAGAGAATGTTTTAATGAAAATAAAACGAACATTTTCATTTTGAAAGTAAAAATAATTTTATAAAAAGAAGAAGAAAATGAATTTTAAAACAATATTTTACAGTCATTAAGTATACATTTGAGGCTGTATATAAGTGATTTTAACACTAATCTTGAAATTTAAATTAAATTAACTTTTTTGGTTTCGTGATTGCACTCTGAGAAAAACATTATTTTGAAAAAAAAAACTTGAATTTGAGTTCCGGATCATCTTTTATTTTCTGTAACGTTACATTAGTTATTGTATTCAAATTTATTTATTGTATGTTAATTATTTGTATTCGAGTGTAAAAAAAAGTATATTTAGTGTCAATATATTTAATTGAGTAGAGCATGCAATTAATTAGATCCTAAGTGGTCCCTTCATTTCCTTATTATTCAATACACCTGCCACTGTTTCCACATTTGGTTTTATTGCAAATCTCTGATGTAGTTGAAACATGAATTCATATCTTTTCTTATTCTTCCGTTTTGTTTATTTTTTTACCTAAAGCATTTACTTAAATCATATAGCTTCGTTTTATTTATCCATTCGATACCTATTTCGTTTTCACTTCCCTTTCTTATTTTGTTTCATATCATATCTCATTCTTTCCCCTAGAACTTCATTATTTTTCAAACATCAGGGCCTCTATTTTTCCCTCAAAGTCTCAGTGTCAACATAGCTTTACACCTTCACTTAATTACTGCCAATTCATTTTTACTGAAGCTGTTCAAAAAAAGAAGAAGAAAAGAAAGTATGAGTATCCATTTCTTCCTTAACCATATCCGCACCTTTCCTCACCGCCTTGTCTTGTTTTGCAAGAAGCCTTCAAAAAAAATGAACAATGAGAATTAGCTTTAATGGTTTTGGCTTTCTACTTCTTGCCTTTGTTTTGGGTACATCAAATTTGAAAACTTTCTTCCATTGAACTCGTATTGGAATTCCTAATGACATGAAATATGTTTGACTGAGTTTGGAGACTATTGGAAATGGCATCTTTATTTGGATTTTTGCGTTCTAAATATCAAAGGTGAGTGTTTTGACCCACTTACGAATACTAAATTATCTTATGTTAGTTAAATTAAATTTATGATGTGATTAGAAATTTGTTGATTGCTGTTCCGTATTCTTAGATTGTCATTTTAGTTAAATTTGAATTTATATTGAATTGAATTGCCATCTTTTTAATATTGAATATAAATTGCTAGTTAAACACCTGATAATGATAATCAATTGATTGTTGTGATTTATTAGCTGATTTGGATATTGGATTGTGATGGATGTTATTGGTTGTCATTTTGGACGATTGGATGTTTATTTATGTATATATTTTTGTTATCACAAAGGATGAAATGATAACCCGAGCGGTTTCCATTGATTTGGAAATTTTGATTTTGGATACTGGTTGAAATGACATACACCCATATAATTTCTTTAATTTGGATTACTTATTGTAATTGAATTATTTGAAAGGTTCAAGTTTTAAATTTAAAAGTTTGGATCTATTTTAATTAAAATGATTACGATTGGTATTTTGAATCGTTTGAAATCTTTTAAATAATTATATCCACATTATACACTTTATATGAAATTCCTATTACATCTTTGAAGCCATTACAGCAATATTTCTATTCTACTTATTTTGATTTGACTTACATAAGATCTTTTAGTCCCGACTCGAGTGTTTTGTCTTTTCATTACATTCGAATCAGTCTGATCTTTTCCAATGTATTGAAGACCATTTTATTTTGGAGGATAAAGACGGAGACGAGTCTACTATTTATTATTAACTATTCCACTACACCATGTGTTCCGCTGCATTATTTATTTATTTCTGCTATATGTATAACTCTGATTTGTATTGTAAAGGTGTAATCAAATGTCATTTGTAAAACAACTTCATGAACTATTTATTTGATTTTTATATTTTGTTATTCCGCTGTGAGATTCAGTGTTTTGTCATTCCTTCTTTTATATTATTTTCTCATTTACCCCATTAATAATCATCCCTTTTGAATGGTTTGAGTAACATGTGTGGTTTATTGTCGATTTAAACCGTCCAAAAAGGTGGGTCGTTACAAAATCACTTGAAACAAATATTTTAGTGCTTATAAGAGACGTCAAGCCTAAATTGGTGCATAAATGGTGCTTATAAACCTGTTCGTAGGCTTAGATAACGCAGTTAGCCTCATCTGGACGGACTAGGAAAATACCTAGACGGTAATTCTAGTCTAGCGCCTAGGTGGGAACCTACAAGGATTTTTAGAACAGAGCATACAATTAGACAAGGTAATTTTTGTATAAATAGGCAGTACGAACTGCGAATAAGAATTCGCGCCTTGCACACCATTTCTTAATCAAATCTCTTAATCAAATCAAAGAAAAAGAATAAAAAGGGCAGTAGAGGGTAAAACACATGTATTGCAAAATCCACAAAAACACCATTATTTTAATACAAAATAACTAAGATTCCAACCTAAGAACCTAAGAATTGACATTTTACTTTGGGGAAATTTTAGGGGTTTTTAATTTGATGTTTTCGAAATCCAAAACCTCCCCAGGCATACATCAAATCAAACCACACTATTCAATTACTAAAATAAAAAAACTAAGATTTCTACTCATATAGATCCTTAGCTTTACCTACTCTTGGATTTGACATGCCTAAATAATCTCCTTCATGTCTCTGCTTTTTTATATAGTGCAAGAGATTTGTAAATACGTTAGATTTAGAATATTAGAGGTTTGGAGGAGAAGAGGTTGAGAACATACACTATAAACAAGGATAGATATATATGATTTCTTACTTGAAACCCTAATGTAGTTTTCGGAATCTATGAAAAGAGAATCTGACAGAGCTTCGCTAATGTTCTCAAAATATTGGGTGAATAAAAGTGAGGGAGCTAGGCTCTTATTTATAGTGGTTGGAACGCAGCAGAACCATTGGATGGAAGTCAGTTAAAAGTAATAAAATCTAGTACATTTAAAATAACCAAAACCCTAGCCCCCACTACAGGTAGCGGGCGTCTTCCATCTTCCCTGGTCGACTGCTAGCGGTCGACCAGTGGTAGTCAAGGGGTCGACCACGCCTTTATTTTGGGAATGCAATTATTGCTGCCGTTGTTAATTTATTTTCTTCCTCAATTCTTATTTAACGTTAATGTTAGTTTTAACATATACTTAACCCCGGACTATAATTACCGTTAGCTTTTGAATCTCAAAATTGGGGATTAATTATTAATTTGAACTTGAATTCTATTTAAAATATTTTAAAACCCAAAACTTTAAATGCCCATGACTTCTTCGTTTGAGCTTCGTTTTCAGCATATTATATACGTAGATTGATCAGAATTTTGCCACATATGCAATGACATAACTTTCATGGTCAAATTCCAACATTTGAAAAAATTGCATTGTTACCCCTATCTTATTTAAATTAATTTATCCAATTAATTTATTTATGGTTGATTTTATAGGGTGTTACATTCTTCTCCCCCCCATTAAAATGGATTTCATTCGCGAAATCTTCCCAAGATGGACAACGTAACGCGTAATCAACGTTTATGCTGTACAACCAAGTTATCTACACAACCATCCACTCAACCAAAAGCGCAATATGATTATGTTCTACAGACATACTATAATGAGCTCAATCCTAGCGTGAGTGTGTGATCATGACATATAAGTATATATGCAAACACCTAAATATGCAAACACCCTAAACATGCAAAAATTTCTTCATAAGTGCAAACTGACAGTGAAAAATGTAGCAACCAACTCCTACCATTCAATATAGCAACCATAATGCAACTAAAACCTAATTTTGAAGAGAAAAGTTTATTGGACAAAACTTAGGGTGAGGAGTCCTTGGATTTTCTCCCCATTGTACTCGAACCAACCTAATTGTTGTGGAGCTTCCTAGTTCCATGCTCCATAGTGTGTGTAGTGGCATGGGATGCTACTGGTTCCGTCTCAATATCCCCAATTGATTAGGCTCTACCACAATGGCTGTGTTATGAAAGCATTGCCTTAAATGCAAAATGTGAAAAATAGCTCCTGCGAACTTATCCAGTAGCTCCACACAAAACGTAAGTTTTCCTATTTTTCAAAAATTACGAAAGGTCCAATAAATCTCAATGCCAACTTTCTCGACTTTCAAAATCTTACAACCTTTACAGGCTACCTAATCAACTCTATCTTTTCGAAGTCTCACAAATTAAATCTGGTTCGAATAGGATTTTTTTGGTGGTACCCCCAATAGTTTGGCGATTTGCATGGCCTCCTGTAAAACATTTTAAAGGGTGCCATAACAATCGTCTATTGGTGACTATTAGTATACGCAAATTCTACTTAAGGTACGTGCTGCTCCCAATGTCCTCCAAAGTCCATGATGCAGGCCCTTTAATAAATCCTCCAAGATCCTATTCTCTCTTCTAGTTTGTCTGTCGGTCTACAGGTGCTAAGATTCAACAAAGTTCCTAAAGCTGTCTCCAATCTCCTCTAAAATTCAATAGTAATTAATGAGTTTCTATTACTAACTATGCTAATCGAAATTCCATGAAGTTGAATCACCTCTTTGATTTAAATCTACGCTAGAGACGCTGTGGTCTTATTTCTCCTAACGGAAAATTCTGCTACCTTCTTCTTCATCCTTATCCAATAGAAATTCTCTTCACATTGCGTACATTTGATCTCTTTCTTTATTTGGGACATTCTATAAGCTGGAATTTTTTTTTGAAGATCCCAAAATTTCTGGGGTTGGGGCTTCTTTATTTCTGGTTACTAACTTAATTCCCTCATTAACATCCAGTCTTATCTATAGTTCATCGCTAGTCAAGTGTCCCTATAAAATTCCTTTATTCATGTGGTCTCTGGATACACATATATTTATCGAGCATTTTAATCCCCATTTATAAAATTGGCATAGTGACATAACATGGTCATATCTTATGCAACATCTTGCGCTTTCCCAACAACTAAAGGAGGAACCTAGCGATTACAACTCAAAAACTCTAAAAGAAAATTTTGTGGTAAGTTGTCATTCATTATCAGTTTCAGTAAATGGTATTGAGGTCTTAACATTTCTTACTGAATTAAGGTGGATATTCCTAATATTTCATTCCACTATTGTACACTTTCGTTAAATTTCTTTTTTGGTTTCTAATAAATGCGCTCCATTCATTACTTTGGTTAGTATACCCATAATAATTGACCATTATTTTCAAAATTGGACCATCTCTACTCAATCATCATTTAATCCTTTTAACTTTTTACAGATTTCAAAATCAATTTATTACTCCAATTTAATTCTTCCGTAAATGCTATATTAAAATTTGCTTAATCGGTCCCTTTTTAATTCCCTTTTAACTCTCATTAATTACAAATTTATTGTCCGTTAAATTTGTAACATATGTCCATAAATATTAATCTATTAATTATTAATTAATACATATATAATCGTAAATTATGCTATTTATATATTTATTTTTACTTTTAGTCGTTAAGCGTGGCTATGGTTGTATTTGTATTTCTAACTACTAATTTCTAAACTAGAACACTTATTTTCACATTTTGATTTATCAGAGCTATCCTTTAAAAAGGATCACCTTTATAATTTTTCTATATATTAACCACAATTGATATTTTTTGCTTTGTACAAGGTTACAAGGGATTGTTTATTCTTTCATTGAAATAGACATTATAAACCATGGCAAGAATATCCATATCTTACACATCTCTTTCCCTTTTTGGTACAACCCTTGTTAATTCAAACAATGCGCTTCTATACATATTTTGAAGTTGGATAATTTATGGAGAATTCCCAAAAACCTTTCCAATCAAAATATTGAAATTCACAATCTACAGGGAATCTAATTTACAACCTAATTACGGATCTGAAATATCTTAATAACTTTACCACCTTCGACTAATAAAAATTTGGGACTGGTTTCAAATTTCTTGTTTAGGTTGCATATAGTATTCCCATTTTATTGATATACTAAAACTTTTTAATCTATCTTATTTAGGTAGTGTTCCCTATCTACTCCATATTAAAAATTTTGGTTCAGTTCCCACCATTCCTTATAAAACTGAAAATTCACAATCATGAAGTGCCAAATCCAATTTTTTTAATATAAACTTAGAAACTTCTATCAAGAATCAATATTGCTTTGTTCCAAAAAGAGTAAAATAATTTTCATTCTCAAATACTTTCTACATCAAAGATTTGTTCTTTTAAAAGTTGGACCTTTGATTCATAATATTCGAAAATTGTTTGGTTTCAAAGAAGAATCATGTAAAACTTCCCTTTTTAATGACATCCTATAATAAACACCAACTTCTTTTGAAAGTAGGATTTTTAACATTTAAAAAATCAATTATCATAACAAATAATCATTCGTTTCAATTTTTTTTTCAAAAAACATCTTAAATGACTTTAAACATTGAAAAGTGAAGTATGCAATGATAACTTCCATTCTATCATTTTCCTCTTATATTTTTTCTAACTAGATCACTAATCATACATTATATAAATCCCTAATGCCATTATTATCTATCTCAGCAATATATTATTCTCTGCAATTCCTTATACTAGAATGTTCATCTTCCCTACCTTATCAAGCGTTTTTAACCTTCCATTCTTTCTATCCTATTTCAATAAAGTGTCGTTTCCATTTATACACCCCTTTAAAAAAATTAAGGAAAGAACTTCCAATTTTATAAGGTAGGAAAAATTATCAAGTCTAGCCTACATTCCATTTTACTTTTACTTTAAAAACGAAAAGTCCTTGTATCAAAAATTCTTAGACCAAAAACATTTTGGCTCAATAAATTTTAAACTAAAAATTTCAAGAATCCAAGAATCCTTTTTATGTTAGAACTTTTCAATTCAACTAATTTATAAACTATGAATTCCAAATTTCCTCGCTCTTCCGAAATAACAATTTCCAAATTTATAAAGTGACAAAAATCACTAGGTCCAACATAAGCCCTATTTATTTCAAAAACAAAGAATCCAAAAATTGAAAACTATTTGACTCAACTAATTAAAATTTAAAAAATGAAAAACCCTTTTTTCAACTCTTCAAATCATTAGATTTACAATTTTCTTGTTATAAAGTTTATCTACCATTTTGTTTTTAAAACGTTCCACCACTTTAAAATTACATCCTCTTTCCAGCTTTTCACAAAACAATTGGTAGCACATTTACAAATCCGACTAAAATTTACTTTCTTTCCGAAAAAAGAAATTTCAACTTATGATACATAAGACCTTCATTTTTTAATGCTTTGAAACGCCCTTTCAAAAAATTTAAAGAAATTCTCAATAATCCTTTGATCAAATTCTTTCTCATGGGGTTGGATTTAGAAATTGACTTTAACTGTTCCTTCTTTTGAACTTTCCTACTCAACATTTAAAGATCTGGTTATCTCTTGTGGTGATTAATGTACACCTTCTTATGGAAGCTTGTTTCACTCCTACTTTACATCTTTCTTCTGGATATTAACAAATATATTCCTTAATAATGTTAAAATACTCCCAAACATGTGATTTCTATAAGTGTCAATTGTTTGTAATAAATGGTTATAATTCCAACAGACAACTCTTATAGACATTTACTCATTCATTCTAATTTTACCTATTATTCCTTCCTTATCTCTTTATAATTAGCCCATTTGTAACTCCTTATTTATTACACATTTATCGCCTAATTAATCTTGGAGTTACAACCATTTACATTTACATTTTCTACCCCTATTGTTAACTAGGCGATTTATGTAAATGTTCTAATTACATCTAATGTGATCATTATCGGGTATTGTGCTTATAGAGTTCACAATTATAAGGAAGTCTAGGTCAACAAAGAAGTCAAGTATTATTCAGCTTTTGGGGTGCTTCCATATGTCGCGCCCATGCTCTTCTTAATACACTCCTCATGATATAACCTACGCCTTATGGATAATCGAAGTGGGAGTACAACTTTAACTCTATTTTTTTTCAAACTCATAGTCGCTTCGCCCATTCTTTCGGAATATAGTCGCAACTACTTCTATAGTTGGAATCTATAGAATTAGACGTACATTTAAAATAAGTATATATATTTATATATTGTTGGTTTTTGAAAAATACTTTTCAAAAATAATAGATATGACACTAATACATATACTTTTTCCCTTTGATCGGGTAAGCTAGCTCTGATGCCCAATGTAACAACCCGCCCCGAACATGCATCAATCTCGACCTAGAAAAGAGATATCGAAACTTAGATTCATTCCAAAGCTAGCTATTGGTTGGTAAAAAACAATACAGTGCTATTTATGTACTTATTTAGAACTCACAGCAGAAGGATAAACATAATATCATAAACAATACCCATTTATTTCAAATCTCAAACGTCAGAAGCAAAACCGTAACATAATGTAACCAATAGTCGTTATCATTTTTTTCAAAAATAATTTTTAACTTCAAATAGGTACATTAGAAATTATCATCAATAAACAATTGCCACAAGCTCGTCTCATCCTCATCTTCATTCTTATCATCGTCTCCTTCTCTAACCTGTGCTGTAATAAGGAGGGAGTCAAGACAATAATGTTTGGTTCATTGAAAATATCAAGCCTTCCTATATCAGTACTTGGACAATATAATTTAAATAAGGATATGTATTTCGCATTTTAACTATATTCAAAACCATTTATTACTTCATATAAGGAAAGAAAGCAGGCTCAAACAACCACTTAATACCTTCAATCCCCGAAGCAGGTTTTCCCATAACCTATAACCATCGTTATTAATGTCTACTGATGAGAGAGATAGAATCCAAAACACTTAATACCTTTTAATGGAAAATAGGCAGACTCTGACCATTTAAAACCTCAATTGAGGTAGTCCCCCAACATTTAATACCAATTCCCAAGGAAGACTCCACACATGTCTCCATTTAGCTAACATTGCACGAAAATCTCTTTTGGGCACCTAATATTTCCTATTGAAGCAGAACTTTTTGAGATTTCTTTAATCTTGCCTAAGCCCAATCCCGACCATTTAATACTTCATATAAGGGAAAGAGGCTGATTCTCAAACAACCACTTAATGCCTTCAATTCCTCGAAGTAGGTCCTTTATATTATGACTTGTACCTTACAAATATGTCTCAAATTAGTCCGACTATTCATAGGAATTGGTAGCCAAATTAGCTGGGTAGATCCTTACAAAATTGGGACTAACCTTGCATCATCCGTGGTTACTTATTATAGATGATGTCTTATATCAGCCCCAAAGTCACATTATTGGTAGCCAGATTAACTGGTAAGACTTCTGTATGCTTTTCTCTGACCTAACATCCCTATAACTTAGTCATATTTCATAACACTCTCTAAGTGTATTATCATACATCTCACTATATTCATTTGCTAGGACTTATAAGAAATCCTTCATATTTTGCCTAATTAATTATTTTCCTAAGGGAGATTTAAAATACAATTACTAACTTAATTAACGATGCAATTAATATGTTACAATTTTACCTTGTTTATGCTAGTTTATATATAAATATGCATTTATTAGGTGTATGGAGATTACGCCCTAAACTAACGTTTTAAACGTCAAATCTTCGAATGTTATACAAGTCTCATTTCCACAATAGCATCAATATCATTTCCACCATAAATCCAATATTCCAAAATTAAATCAATAGACTTGTACTTAGAATCCAATTCGAACTTATTTTATATTAAAAAATGGAATAAAACAATAATAATGGGAACTTACAATTAAATAAGTTTTGCGATTCATTCACCTCCTTTTTATATAATATTAGATAAGAGAATTTCTATAAAAATAGAAAGTGCAAATAATGAATAAGAATTCGTGCCTTACCACCATTTCTTGATCAAATCCCTTAACTAAATCAAAGAATAAGAATAAGATGTGGTGTAATACCGCCACCTCTATACCCATATTATCCAAGAGTATTACAGAGTAATACTTTCGGATAATATGGAGAATAAAGTGATATGGGGCACACACGTGAATATTTTCTTGGGCTAACACCAGTACGCTTTAAAACATCGAAAAAGTAACTTGTTAGTCACGTAACGTCGATAAATATTACTTAGAAGTTTCTATGCACTGGATCGATGATGGCCAAATATATAGATATAGAATTGAATACAGTAATTACACCAACAACAATTTTAATATGACACAGTGGGAATAAATAGTAAAGTAAGAAGTAATCACATCAGAGTTTTTATACTGGTTCGAACTTCTCGTCCTATATCTAGTCCCAGAATCCTTCTAGAATTAACTAACAAACACTCACTTCGCCCGAAGGAATAGGCACATGAGCACCAAATAGGATTTCTATACACTTGCCCGAGCAGCCAAATGTGAATTCAGTCTTTTCTTCTATAAAGAAATAACATGACTATATATTGCATCTTTCGTACACTGAGTAGTCGAACTAGAGTACAACTTCTGTAACCTTTAAAAAAGATTCAAAATGGGTGTGCAAAGGTTAGGAAGTGAACTAGGACCAGACTTGAATGTTGTGGAGTGAAACAATGCTGGTCTAAATTTTCTTTTAGAAATAATATGGATTTTAGGGCTTTTGGAACCGATAGGAGAATGATTTGAGAGAATAGAATTGTGTGTGTATGCTTTAGGGATGGTGTGATGCCTATATAGGAGTGATAAGATGCCATCGAACAAGAGAAACTCTTAAGTAATTCAGTTTGGAAGAGATGCAACCATTGAAACTTTGCAACAGTTGAAGAAAAGGCTTGAAAAGTACTTTATCTATTTGTTTTACAACTCATGTAAAGTTGTAGCATACAATGAACCGAAGCGACGTGTAGTAGAATGCTCGGCGGCATGTGTTCCATCCTATGCAACTTTGATTCGAATCCTATTGTCTTTAGTTTTTTCAACATTGAAATTTTCAATTCTCTGTTGAAAATTAAATGCACTAATCTCCAAGCAAGAAGGCATTAGTAGTGTGGTCGATAAGTACATGACTCCCTCTAGGCTACTCACTGTTCGATTCATGCTACTTCCCTTTTGTTTTACCAATTAGTTCCGCCTTTCAGTACAAAAAGGAAACATTGCTAAGCAAACGGTTATCAAAGTAGTTGTGGCCTGGTTGGTAGTAATATATGCTTCTATCCTTCATCGCCTGGGTTGGAGTCTAACTTCTTGTTTAATTTCCTTTTGATATTTGGGTTGAAAATGTTAGAAGGTAACCAAATTATGCTCATATAAACTTTGTCATCATATATAGCCATTTGATCTGAAATTACTCAATAAACATATTAGCAGCATTGTCATATGGTTATTATCATCAAAACAAATATTTTATTTTCAATATTCTCCCCTTTTTTGATGCTGACAACTATATTACTTTATAAAATAATAATATCATACTACTCTTGCTTGATATTTGCTCCCCTTGAATTTGTACTCCTCATATTAATATGCTACTCCCCCATCAATATGCTTAATTTTCTCCCCCCTTTGTCATCAACAAAAAGTAGAAATTATCATTGGTTTTGGGTCATATATTATTTTAGTCGAAAATAATAATTTTTTTGAAATACTCGTAATCGACTTAAACAACCTTAGTATTTCCCTATTAATTTTTAAATATTTGATATAAGGAATGAATAGTTTTAAATGTGTACTATTATATATTTTAGCCTTACGTTCTAACTGATCTTTTATTTTAATATAAATTTTACCGTTTAAGCCTTTTCAAGAAATATGTAATCATAAGCTAATTTCAAAAATATTTTAACAAAATGGACATAATATTGGCTAATGTTAGGTACAAAAATTTATTTATTCAATATTAAGCATAGTTGTAAACTAAAAAAATGTTGCTTTCGAAAAATATTTTTATTTTCCCTGAAATAATTTTTCACACTCATTTATCATAATGGAAAATGTTAAATATTGCTATCAATTTTGAAAGTAACGTCTTATATAAAAGAGTATCAAATTTATTTATTTATTTTCAGAAACATTACTTTTGGATGCTCTAAAATTAACAATACCAACCCCAGACTATTTATAAAAAGAAAAATGAATTAGATATACCGAATTTGCTACTGTTCCGTTATCCATAAGTGCTTGTTCTCCATAAATGCTTGTTCTCCATTATAATTAAGGAATGTTTGCTATTCGAAATCCATCTCATCCTTTTGTCTTTCTTGGGTACCGGCCAAAAAATAAGTTCTATATTTTAGCACCTACTTCCTATGTTAGGGTCCAATGGGTTAGATCGAAGGTAACCATACCCAAGTGGGTTTGGTTGAACCTTCGAAAGTAAATATTTTTATTATTAATTACTGTACCAAAATAATCATCTATGTATTTTTCTCTATTTTTCCAATTAACAGGAACCCAAATACTTAGATAATTTATATTTACATTTCCTGTCAATGATTTTATACTTTTAGATATATTATAAACATTATTAGTCATAGTAGTACTTGAATTTCTATACAAATTAGATTTAGACTTTACTCGAATCCAGTACTAGCACTAACAATCTCTACTATTAGTTGTATTATATCCTAAACCACTTTTATCGTGTAAAGGTCTAGAACTAGATAAACTCATGTTTAAATCATTTTGACCTTTATTAAAATTCACGAATTCATTTTTACGTAGTTCAAATTTAGCTTTAAATTCACAATTGTTATTTTCAAAATAAATATTGCTATTTTTTAGAATATCAATTTCTTTATTTAAGTCAGAATTCTTGTTTTTTAACGTACAATTCTCATTTTCAAGAAGAAAAATTTGAGATTGAATTATCTAAAGAGGATTATAATAAATTATTTTGTCTTTTCAAATCAAAAATTTCTTTGAAATTTTTTTCTTTCATTTTCAAATACTGTCTCTTGAAAATCTTTAACAGTTATAAAATTGTTTTTCAAAAAAAAAAAATTGATTTTCTAAATTTAATTTCTCATTTTTTAATTTCTCATTTTCAAGTTTGATAGATTTCGTCTTTCCTAAAGTAACAAAATTAAACTTTAAGATCTTATCGTTTATACCAACTAATTCATTATTATCTTTTACTGTAATTTGCAAATCAAAAAGTACATTTTTGTAGTCCTCACTGGTGGATTTGATAGTATCGGGAATTCTACTTGCTGTACTTTGACCGGATCCTTTTCTGGCCATTATTCTATGATGTTGTGATGATTGATGGAATTCCAGGCTTTGATACCACTTATTAGTCATGTGGCGTCAATAAATATTACTAAGAAGTTTCTATGCACTGGATCGATGATGGCTAAATATATAATTATAGAATTGAAGCACAGTAATCATAGCAACAACAATATAAATACAATACAGTGAGAATAAATAGTAAAGTAAAGAAAGAAGTAATCACGATAGAGTTTCATACTGGTTCGGACTCCTGTCCTATGTCCAGCCCCAGAATTCTTTTGGAATTAACTAATAAACACTCGTTTTTCATGGAGGAATAGGCATCGGAGAACCAGAACAAAATATCAGTACACTTGCCCAAGCAGCCAAAAGGGATTTCAATCTTTTCTTTTACAAAGAATAACTTGACTATATATTGTGTCTTTAGTACCCTAAGTATTCGAACTGGGGTACAACTTTTATAACCTTTAAAAAAGATGCAAAATGAGTGTGTAGAGGTTAGGAAGTGGATTAGGACCAGACTTGAATGTTGTGGAGTGAAAGAACAGCGGCCTAAATTTTCTTTTAAAATGAATATGGAGTTTAGGGATTTTAGATGAAATACAAAATGACTTGAGAGAATAGAATTGTGTGTATATGCTTTGGGGATGGTGTTAGACTTATATAGGAGTGATAAGATGCCATCGAACAAGAGAAACTCTTCAACAATTCAGCTTGGAAGTGATGCGAGCATGGCACTTCGCAACACTTGAAGAAGAGGGTTGAAAAGGCACTTTATCTATTTGTTTTGTAACAGTCATGCAAAGTTGTAGCATACATTGAATCGAAGTGACATGTAGTAGGGTGGTTTGGGGAGTGTGCTCCTTTCGATGTAACCTAGGTTCGAATCCAATCATCTCTACATTTTTCAACAATGCAATTTGCAGTCATCTGTTGAAAATTAAACGCGCTAATCTCCATGTAAGAAAGCATTGGTAGTGTGGTTGGTGTATATGACATCTCTCTAGGCTGATCAGGGTTTGATTCCTGCTACTTCCCTTTTATTTTGCCAATTTGTTCCACCTTTTTAGTACAAAGATGAAAACCATCTAAGCAAACGTTTTTCAAAGTAGTTGTGGCCCAATTGGCAGTGATGTGTGCATCTATCCTTCATTGTCTGGGTTCGAGTCTCACTTCATGTTTGTCAGGACCCGATTCTTCGTCTTCCGAAAATTCAACATCGACACTCACTTTATCGACTGCCGAGAAATCGAACGACGGAAAACCGAACACTGAGGGTTTTAAGAAAGAAGAAAGAAAAGAAAAAGATAGAAAATAGGGAGGAGAGAGAACAGAAAGGAATGGAAAACAACCGAACAACAACAGAATCTCACAATTCGCAGCGGAACAACATATAATAATAAATGAATAATCTTTAAACAAAGAACTATATCAGTTATTACATTTCATACATTTCATTATATCATCATTACATCAGAGTGTACAACAACAACAACAACAGTGCAGCGGAAAAAGAAATACTATATACTAATAATACGCCATGCCATCCAGCTTGCCTCCAGCAACTCCAGAATATCCAGAATATCCTGATAAACCTTAACTCTTGACTGCCCGTGTGAAAATTGGTGGGCACCCAGAGTTTAGGAAGGAAAACAATAAACTCCGAGTCAGTCATGTGACTGGTGTGAGAACTTAAAACAGTTTATTTATCTTTAAAATCAAAATAGAGGAATATTTTTAAAGTCAATTCGCAATGCTTTTAAAAATGAGACTACCATAAGGCCTCCCGCACACACACACATGCAAACGCAGAATCGGAGGAGATTTCTCCTTATGATAGTCAAAGATGCTTGATACGCATTTAAAAAGAACATTTCATATTATTATTAGTGCATAGTGTAGGAAAAATTCATTTCGAAAGTAGAATATAAATCTTAGCCAACATACGACCATTATCGTATGCCTACTATAGCTAACTATGTTCAATAGCAGGTTACCGCCACATTCCATAGCAGGTTATACAACTAAAACCGTACAAGTCACGTATTGTTTCTTTGGATTTCCAACGAATGATCAGGCCAAGGAACTTCCCATTGCCACATGAGAATGCCTCTGGATGGACATCCCCGAGAACCAAACCGGATCTCTACCAACACAAGGCCGGGTTACCCCTAACTGAGTAACAACTGACCGAATATGCCATCCCCCGGTCCTTTGGGACCTTTTCACCGAGCGCTCGCAATCAATTCACACAATCATAAAGTGTTTTCAACATGAGTAAGTATCTGGGCTCCATACCATGATACCACCCTTTTCCAGAAGGAAATGCACACATCCTAAAGGGCGCTACCCCTCATAACCTTGCTGCTTCTTTCCTGTTTTGACCATTCCGGGGTGTGAGGCTCGACGAAGTCACGTCCACAAAAACATACTTTATACAAAAGCCATGCTTTGGGTCAACAAATGATCATAGAAATGATCACCAGGATAGACGATCAAATAAACGATCCTATCACAAATAATCAACACAATGATCATTTACAGCAACACTCAGCATGTCACATTACCAAATTGGGAATATATCGCTGATAACTTCAACTATATAACCTCTGAGCTCGTACGTCTCAGAGAAGGGTGTTAAGCTAAAAGAATAAATTCTCCGCCACCAACAGAAATATATTTGAAAGAAATCTGCTTTATATCTCAATTTGTAACGTCAGACATACAATCCATACAAGTCTGTTCCGGGCTCGAACAAAACCGAAGGCACTTCTTACGAAGCCCTTGCAATCCGGGTATTCACAATCCCGATCGAATTTCCCATCACTTAGGAGATCTCTATACCAGGAGCTACCCAGTGCAGAGACAATCGATAGGTCATCCTATCGCTTTCACAAATACTCGGTCTTCAACACCGATCTTCAATGCAATTCATAACGACGTATCACATATTCAGAATGGGTTATACGACCCCATGGTCCTTTCCCGGTTAACCCGAATAGCGAGCGCTTATTCAAAAATAAGTGTGGCATTCAAATTCAAACAAATCACATCAATTACCCATTCAAAGGAAAATATTGATAGTCGGTTATTGAACTATCAATGGATATGCACACATCACCAGTTTCCAAATAATTTTCCAAATTATTTATTTTCCAAAATATCTTCACAAGATATATATTTTCAACACTTCAAAAATAAATCAATATTTATTTTTAAACAAATTCTCCTTTTCATTCATAAATTCCATAGTGAATTTATATTTCACAATATCCATGGATATTCGATTTCAATTATTCATTTCAATTTATCTTCAAAAAGATAAATTCTTAAGATATTCACTTTATATTGGAAAACACTTCCATACTTATTTATTCATAAGTAATTCACAAATTTTATTTATCTTCAACACTTGGAAAATATTCAATATACTTAAATCAAAATTTAGTATATATCTCATTCTTTAAGGAAATCATTCTCTTAAACATATTTATTTGGGCCAAAACGAATGTTGCGTAAAACATCGTTACGACAACCCAAAATCACTAGTATAGGGATTCGAAATTAAAATAGATATATAAATCCCAATACTATACAAAACATTTCCTTTCGGAAATTATTTACTATAACAACAGTGTTATAGTCCACCATTTCCTTTTATTTCTCGAAAACGTCTATTTCAACAATAAATGTTGAAATCTATGGTTTCGAATCTCAACACATTTTAAAACATCGTTAGATCGTTTTAATTCTATTTAAACATCTCATTCAAAACAATTTCTTTAACATATTATTCACTATTCCAAAACGTGAATATACTACGTTAACAAATTTCAACATTTCTATACATTTTATTTCAAAGGATTATTCACAGTCAAAAATGTGAATATAACTCCATTAATAGGTTTCAACAATTTACTTATCAAAATAAGTTGTTTGCGAATTTATAAAACAACGTTTATAAATCCCTTTATTAACCTGTTCAATTTATATCTCAATGATATACTAAAAATTCATATTATAAGTCAAATGCTTATAAAACGATTATTTTACAAAAATTATTCTTTTAAACTTCATAATTATAAATCTTATAACTTATAAGATTCAATTATTTATCCAAACCTATTCTTTTATAATTTCACAAAATTTATAAATCTTACTATTTATAAATTTCATTTATAACTTCACCATTTATAATTTTATGAATTCCATTCGTTTACAAAATTCATTTTTACTTCATTCAAACACTTATAAAAACTCGTTTTATAATGTCAATATTTCAATTTATAAATATCCATTTATAAATTTCTTAATATAAATCAATTTATATTATTCTTTTAAAACGTCTTTAATCTCCTTTATTATTTCACCATTTTGATTCATAAAATAATTAAATTTTATAAATCCTGTATTTAAACTTTTTACAATAAATTCTAAAATCCCTATTAAACTATTTTATAAAATCATTAGCTTCATATTCTCAAAAATCAGTTTTTAACTATTTTTTCTCAAAAATCATAATTTTTATAACTTTAAAAATTATACGTTTATTTATTTTAAAATGAATCAATTCCAAACATATAGTATATTTTCAAAAATCACTTTATAAATCATTTTAAAATTCCAAAACTTGGTCCAATGATGCTACATATCAAATAGTCAATCACGACAACAACGATATCATATATCGATATGATAATCCATCAAATATCAAAATATCTGAAATCAAATAAATACTGTTGAGGAATCCAGTTGGATCCCTCCAACCTGTTTTCCTGCATCCACAAACATTAGCACAATACCAATTTCGCTCCAGTACGAAATTATCGCGGTATATGGGATTTAAAATATTATCCGCTTAATAACGGCGCAATAGGGTCTCATCCGCTAAAAAAATGCGGGAAATCAATAACTCCAATATATACATATACCAATATATATATATTGCTACTATATATATAATACCAATTTCACTGTTTATGAAATATTCGCGGTATATGTTTTTAATAAATAACATCCGCTTACTAACGGCGTATAATGTCTATTTTAACAATCAATAGATATTAATCATCATTCAAACATGCATTCAAATATTTTAAATCTAACTATTTAAAATAAAATCGAAACTGATTCGATTGAGTGAGAAGTTCTCACCTTGATTTCAATTTCGTTTTAGCGATTTATTTCGAATAAAATTAAACGGACGTTTAATTTTACCCAAAATTCTCACTAACTTCAAACGACTCCAATCCAATTTCATCGCGTAGTGCTCGTCCATACGATTCCAATGCAACTGGTTTCCCGCGTTTTCGACCTCGTATGAAAAAGTTATGAATATTTGAAGTTTACACGATTTATACTTATATAAATTTACAACATAACTTTTAATTTTTAACCTAAATCAATCATAGCCCTTGGATCCTGCATTCCCCCATCTGGACCGTGCATAGCATCTCCTTCTCCTTCGTTTTCTTCTACAGATCAAGGCCGAACAAAAGAACCCATAGCTTCAAAACTAGGGTTCAACTTTGCAATCTCCACGCTCGACGAAACTTCGATCAGGAAGCGCCATCATGAAGCTCGTCACCAACATCATCTTTGGCCTCAATCCCCAGGAGCTCGGCCCCCCTTCTCTCGTGCGCACGGAGATGAACGTGGCACGCACGCACCCCCCTAGCTCCCTCTACGTCGCTCCAAACACGATCTCCACCGTTGAACACGAAGATCTTGACGTCCTCTACGAGTTTCTAGTTGAAAGATTCTTGAATCATTGCACGGATTTGAAGATCTAGAGGGAGGAAGGTCGCGTGTTTCTGGCCATTGAAATCTGGGGTGGCGGCTGGTCAATGAGCTAGGGTTTTAAATTTTTTTATTTTTTATTTTTTTGTGATGGTGGTGGTCTATTTATAGAAAATCGATCGACACTATTCATCCCGGAAATTCCGAACTCCGATTCACGCGCCGTAACCAGCGTTTCTAGGGTTTACCCCGCGTTCCGGACACAATGGAACAGGTTTCGGAAGCTAATTCGGTCATCTGTGCGAGTTATGGCTATAAACGCTCAATTTAAATTAAACCGATTTAAATCGATTTCTAGGCGTTTTAATTCGTACCGGACAAAGGTAAATCCAATTGACACGAAATTTTAAATCTTACAATAATATCACATTACGGATCCGATGAAACTAGTTTCGTCGAAATCCGAGACTTTTTGAAAAGTGGCTATTTTAACTCGCCAAATTAAAATTAAAATAATTCGATGCGTTTCGAGCTGCCACGATCAAACGATAACTCCGATTGACACGAAAATTGAAATCCGGTAATAACTAACTATTACGGATCCAATGGAACTGGTTTCGTTCAATTCTGAGACTGTTCAAAAATTGACTATTTTCACTAGTCCATTTTAATATTAAAATATTCAATTTTCACAAATTAACTCTTAATTCGATTTTAAAAGTTCTAAAATATCATTCTAACTTCAATATGATAAAATAAAATTTTACAAATCATTTTCAATCATATTTAACTCAATTTTCAATTATTTCCATAATTTAACATATTAAATTATCGATTTAATTATCCAATTAAATCCAATAATTCAAATAAAAATTTATTCGACTTATAAATTCACTTATAAATATTTAAAATTAATTAAATATTCAAATTTAAATAAATAAAAATTCTGGGTCGTTACAATCTTCCCCCCTTAAAAGAATTTCGTCCTCGAAATTAACAAGTAAGAAAAGTTACAGAATCTATTAACTTTCCAAAATTCATAATTAAACTTCTTATAATACTTTACTAAGTTTTCAAATCATACTTAGTTATCTTTTCAAAAATAACTACTATTATTTAACTTTCAATTCTAAAATCAAAGTTAAAGTTTTCAAAATTTTCCAATTTTCTCAAATTTTCTAACGCCTTAAATTTCCGGAAAAATTCGCCATAGTCTCCTTTGCGCGGCTCGATCCAAAAAAAAATGACAGTATATATATCAAAAATATACATCTCATCAAGTAATGAGGCATCCCGCAGGGAAAAAGTATAAAAGTACGGTATGTAATCCGAGATATGTACCTTATATTTTATTAGCAAGCATATACGGCTAATATAGCGCGAAAGCGAGCTCCAAATGCGAAGCAAACGCGATCCGCACCTACTAATCACTCAACAAACAACATGAGAATCATGCATATAGACAATAGTATCAATATACATCATATAGCAACATAATAACTATATATGTCAACATAGCAAATGTAGTAAAAGCAACAAATGCAAACATCAACCAACTATCATCCAACTAACATCCATAACAAATAAATATTCATTCATATTCTCATTAATATTCAATAAAATAGGTTTTCAATTTAAATCACATTTGATTCATTAACAGTGGATGTTTTTACTAACATTCATTTTCCATTAGTTTATATTCACTAATTCATATTCAAGTTGGTTCACTTCCAATTCAAATTCAATTCCATTTAAGATTCACTTAACTTCCAATTGGATTCCAATTACTTTAACTTCCAATTGGATTCCAATTACTTTAACTTCCAATTTCATTAATACTTAATGAATTATATACAATCAACTAACAACCATATAACAATCAATGTATATTTATTACAACCAAATTACTTTGCTTTCAATTGGTTTAACACTTTCACTTTCAATTGGTTAAATTAAATTGATTTTTATTCAACTATTCAACTTTCAATAACATTAGATTTTAATGAATTAACACTTATATTCATTATTTCATATCAATTTAATTCACGTTCAATTGATTAACATTCAATCCATTCATTCAATTCATATTCAATTACTAAAGTTGAATTTCATTTCATAACTCAAGTTCATATTTATCACTTAACTTTATTATTTTACTTTGATACTAATATCAACTTCATTCAACATTTCTTAAGTTATACTTCCATTTTACAAACATCACTTTTTTTACTTAACTTAAGTTCATATTTATAAATCAATTCAGCTTCCAAATTCTAAAGTAAATTTCCATTTAACTTTAAATTCATTTTCATTTACAACTCATATTCATAAATATATTCATATAGTTTCACTTCTTATATATATAAGTTTATTTCACAATTGTAAATAACTTTTATTATAATTCAATTCTTATAATTCTTTTGCTTATACAATTCTTCTTTTATTTAGATTATTCAAACAACTAAACAATCATCTTATATATACTTTAATAATTCTGAAAAATTATTCCTTTACATATAAAATATAATCAAGGTAAAATTATTTCATTTACCAAATTTAAAACAATATTATGTCGAATTGTTCTATTCAAATGTTTATAAACCCCTTCGGCATAGTCTTGCGGACCACGCTGACGAAAGTTCATATGCCACTCAATAAACCAATCATCACAATATAAAACAATTTTATATATTCACTAACAAATACGCTCTCATATCTATTATTACACTCAAACTCATTCTAGAGTACTACTGACTCTATCTCTAATGAGTAATACCCAACAGAACCATGGTTGTCGCTTAACCATAAGCTCTGATACCACATTGTCAGGACCCGATTCTTCGTCTTTCGAAAATTCAACATCGACACTCACTTTATCGACTGCCGAGAAATCGAAAGACGGAAAACCGAACACTGAGGGTTTTAAGAAAGAAGAAAGAAAAGAAAAAGATAGAAAATAGGGAGGAGAGAGAACAGAAAGGAATGGAAAACAACCGAACAACAACAGAATCTCACAATTCGCAGCGGAACAACATATAATAATAAATGAATAATCTTTAAACAAAGAACTATATCAGTTATTACATTTCATACATTTCATTATATCATCATTACATCAGAGTGTACAACAACAACAACAGTGCAGCGGAAAAAGAAATACTATATACTAATAATACGCCATGCCATCCAGCTTGCCTCCAGCAACTCCAGAATATCCAGAATATCCTGATGAACCTTAACTCTTGACTGCCCGTGTGAAAATTGGTGGGCACCCAAAGTTTAGGAAGGAAAACAGTAAACTCCGAGTCAGTCATGTGACTGGTGTGAGAACTTAAAACAGTTTATTTATCTTTAAAATCAAAATAGAGGAATATTTTTAAAGTCAATTCGTAATGCTTTTAAAAATGAGACTACCATAAGGCCTCCCGCACACACACACATGCAAACGCAGAATCGGAGGAGATTTCTCCTTATGATAGTCAAAGATGCTTGATACGCATTTAAAAAGAACATTTCATATTATTATTAGTGCATAGTGTAGGAAAAATTCATTTCGAAAGTAGAATATAAATCTTAGCCAACATACGACCATTATCGTATGCCTACTATAGCTAACTATGTTCAATAGCAGGTTACCGCCACATTCCATAGCAGGTTATACAACTAAAACCGTACAAGTCACGTATTGTTTCTTTGGATTTCCAACGAATGATCAGGCCAAGGAACTTCCCATTGCCACATGAGAATGCCTCTGGATGGACATCCCCGAGAACCAAACCGGATCTCTACCAACACAAGGCCGGGTTACCCCTAACTGAGTAACAACTGACCGAATATGCCATCCCCCGGTCCTTTGGGACCTTTTCACCGAGCGCTCGCAATCAATTCACACAATCATAAAGTGTTTTCAACATGAGTAAGTATCTGGGCTCCATACCATGATACCACCCTTTTCCAGAAGGAAATGCACACATCCTAAAGGGCGCTACCCCTCATAACCTTGCTGCTTCTTTCCTGTTTTGACCATTCCGGGGTGTGAGGCTCGACGAAGTCACGTCCACAAAAACATACTTTATACAAAAGCCATGCTTTGGGTCAACAAATGATCATAGAAATGATCACCAGGATAGACGATCAAATAAACGATCCTATCACAAATAATCAACACAATGATCATTTACAGCAACACTCAGCATGTCACATTACCAAATTAGGAATATATCGCTGATAACTTCAACTATATAACCTCTGAGCTCGTACGTCTCAGAGAAGGGTGTTAAGCTAAAAGAATAAATTCTCCGCCACCAACAGAAATATATTTGAAAGAAATCTGCTTTATATCTCAATTTGTAACGTCAGACATACAATCCATACAAGTCTGTTCCGGGCTCGAACAAAACCGAAGGCACTTCTTACGAAGCCCTTGCAATCCGGGTATTCACAATCCCGATCGAATTTCCCATCACTTAGGAGATCTCTATACCAGGAGCTACCCAGTGCAGAGACAATCGATAGGTCATCCTATCGCTTTCACAAATACTCGGTCTTCAACACCGATCTTCAATGCAATTCATAATGACGTATCACATATTCAGAATGGGTTATACGACCCCATGGTCCTTTCCCGGTTAACCCGAATAGTGAGCGCTTATTCAAAAATAAGTGTGGCATTCAAATTCAAACAAATCACATCAATTACCCATTCAAAGGAAAATATTGATAGTCGGTTATTGAACTATCAATAGATATGCACACATCACCAGTTTCCAAATAATTTTCCAAATTATTTATTTTCCAAAATATCTTCACAAGATATATATTTTCAACACTTCAAAAATAAATCAATATTTATTTTTAAACAAATTCTCCTTTTCATTCATAAATTCCATAGTGAATTTATATTTCACAATATCCATGGATATTCGATTTCAATTATTCATTTCAATTTATCTTCAAAAAGATAAATTCTTAAGATATTCACTTTATATTGGAAAACACTTCCATACTTATTTATTCATAAGTAATTCACAAATTTTATTTATCTTCAACACTTGGAAAATATTCAATATACTTAAATCAAAATTTAGTATATATCTCATTCTTTAAGGAAATCATTCTCTTAAACATATTTATTTGGGCCAAAACGAATGTTGCGTAAAACATCGTTACGACAACCCAAAATCACTAGTATAGGGATTCGAAATTAAAATAGATATATAAATCCCAATACTATACAAAACATTTCCTTTCGGAAATTATTTACTATAACAACAGTGTTATAGTCCACCATTTCCTTTTATTTCTCGAAAACGTCTATTTCAACAATAAATGTTGAAATCTATGGTTTCGAATCTCAACACATTTTAAAACATCGTTAGATCGTTTTAATTCTATTTAAACATCTCATTCAAAACAATTTCTTTAACATATTATTCACTATTCCAAAACGTGAATATACTACGTTAACAAATTTCATCATTTCTATACATTTTATTTCAAAGGATTATTCACAGTCAAAAATGTGAATATAACTCCATTAATAGGTTTCAACAATTTACTTATCAAAATAAGTTGTTTGCGAATTTATAAAACAACGTTTATAAATCCCTTTATTAACCTGTTCAATTTATATCTCAATGATATACTAAAAATTCATATTATAAGTCAAATGCTTATAAAGCGATTATTTTACAAAAATTATTCTTTTAAACTTCATAATTATAAATCTTATAACTTATAAGATTCAATTATTTATCCAAACCTATTCTTTTATAATTTCACAAAATTTATAAATCTTACTATTTATAAATTTCATTTATAACTTCACCATTTATAATTTTATGAATTCCATTCGTTTACAAAATTCATTTTTACTTCATTCAAACACTTATAAAAACTCGTTTTATAATGTCAATATTTCAATTTATAAATATCCATTTATAAATTTCTTAATATAAATCAATTTATATTATTCTTTTAAAACGTCTTTAATCTCCTTTATTATTTCACCATTTTGATTCATAAAATAATTAAATTTTATAAATCCTGTATTTAAACTTTTTACAATAAATTCTAAAATCCCTATTAAACTATTTTATAAAATCATTAGCTTCATATTCTCAAAAATCAGTTTTTAACTATTTTTTCTCAAAAATCATAATTTTTATAACTTTAAAAATTATACGTTTATTTATTTTAAAATGAATCAATTCCAAACATATAGTATATTTTCAAAAATCACTTTATAAATCATTTTAAAATTCCAAAACTTGGTCCAATGATGCTACATATCAAATAGTCAATCACGACAACAACGATATCATATATCGATATGATAATCCATCAAATATCAAAATATCTGAAATCAAATAAATACTGTTGAGGAATCCAGTTGGATCCCTCCAACCTGTTTTCCTGCATCCACAAACATTAGCACAATACCAATTTCGCTCCAGTACGAAATTATCGCGGTATATGGGATTTAAAATATTATCCGCTTAATAACGGCGCAATAGGGTCTCATCCGCTAAAAAAATGCGGGAAATCAATAACTCCAATATATACATATACCAATATATATATATATATATATTGCTACTATATATATAATACCAATTTCATTGTTTATGAAATATTCGCGGTATATGTTTTTAATAAATAACATCCGCTTACTAACGGCGTATAATGTCTATTTTAACAATCAATAGATATTAATCATCATTCAAACATGCATTCAAATATTTTAAATCTAACTATTTAAAATAAAATCGAAACTGATTCGATTGAGTGAGAAGTTCTCACCTTGATTTCAATTTCGTTTTAGCGATTTATTTCGAATAAAATTAAACGGACGTTTAATTTTACCCAAAATTCTCACTAACTTCAAACGACTCCAATCCAATTTCATCGCGTAGTGCTCGTCCATACGATTCCAACGCAACTGGTTTCGCGCGTTTTCGACCTCGTATGAAAAAGTTATGAATATTTGAAGTTTACACGATTTATACTTATATAAATTTACAACATAACTTTTAATTTTTAACCTAAATCAATCATAGCCCTTGGATCCTGCATTCCCCCATCTGGACCGTGCATAGCATCTCCTTCTCCTACGTTTTCTTCTACAGATCAAGGCCGAACAAAAGAACCCATAGCTTCAAAACTAGGGTTCAACTTTGCAATCTCCACGCTCGACGAAACTTCGATCAGGAAGCGCCATCATGAAGCTCGTCACCAACATCATCTTCGGCCTCAATCCCCAGGAGCTCGGCCCCCCCTTCTCTCGTGCGCACGGAGATGAACGTGGCACGCACGCACCCCCCTAGCTCCCTCCACGTCGCTCCAAACACGATCTCCACCGTTGAACACGAAGATCTTGACGTCCTCTATGAGTTTCTAGTTGAAAGATTCTTGAATCGTTGCACAGATTTGAAGATCTGGAGGGAGGAAGGTCGCGTGTTTCTGGCCTTTGAAATCTGGGGTGGCGGCTGGTCAATGAGCTAGGGTTTTAATTTTTTTTTTTTTTTTATTTTTTTGTGATGGTGGTGGTCTATTTATAGAAAATCGATCGACACTATTCATCCCGGAAATTCCGAACTCCGATTCACGCGCCGTAACCAGCGTTTCTAGGGTTTACCCCACGTTCCGGACACAATGGAACAGGTTTCGGAAGCTATTTCGGTCATCTGTGCGAGTTATGGCTATAAACGCTCAATTTAAATTAAACCGATTTAAATCGATTTCTAGGCGTTTTAATTCGTACCGGACAAACGGTAAATCCAATTGACACGAAATTTTAAACCTTACAATAATATCACATTACGGATCCGATGAAACTGGTTTCGTCGAAATCCGAGACTTTTTGAAAAATGGCTATTTTAACTCGCCAAATTAAAATTAAAAATAATTCGATGCGTTTCGAGCTGCCACGATCAAACGATAACTCCGATTGACACGAAAATTGAAATCCGGTAATAACTAACTATTACGGATCCAATGGAACTGGTTTCGTTCAATTCTGAGACTGTTCAAAAATTGACTATTTTCACTAGTCGATTTTAATATTAAAATATTCAATTTTCACAAATTAACTCTTAATTCGATTTTAAAAGTTCTAAAATATCATTCTAACTTCAATATGATAAAATAAAATTTTACAAATCATTTTCAATCATATTTAACTCAATTTTCAATTATTTCCATAATTTAACATATTAAATTATCGATTTAATTATCCAATTAAATCCAATAATTCAAATAAAAATTTATTCGACTTATAAATTCACTTATAAATATTTAAAATTAATTAAAGATTCAAATTTAAATAAATAAAAATTCTGGGTCGTTACAATGTTTTATTTCATTTCGATATTTTGGGCTGAAAATGTTAGAAGGTAACCAAATTATACACATATAAACTTTGTCATCCATGTATAGCCATTCGATCTGAAATTACTTAATAAACATATCAGTAGTATTGTCATATGGTTGTTGTCATCAAACCACAAATTTTATTTTCAACATAACTCACTCATACGTACATAGTATCGACACAAAGGAATTAACACATGTGCCTTCAGGACATAACAATGCACAATATACAGTAAATAACAGAAATCACAGAGTCAACGCAACGATAATTTATGATATATAATATACAAAGTATAATATACATTGCAAGTCATATACATTCGTGAGTCTATGCAATACAAATTAATATACAACAATATTAAATAATTAATCTCCTCTATACCTAAATAATACATCCTGGTCTCAATGTCCCTGTAATTTTAATGTCACGGACTGAACCGAGTATTATATAAATAACACACAGGTCAGACTATATCTCGATTAGGGGTTAACATACAAAGGTAAATCAAATATATATACAAGGTATATAATATATGATATTCATAATATCAAAAAATACGCGGTATATATGCATGGTGTAAATCTATCTAATTAAAATACCACAGACAGTCCCAAATGGATCTTATAATATCAAATATCACAAAACCAGGCATATAGATGTCATCACCCATATATAGAAGCATATCAAATCAGAATCATATAATCAATATGAATGGGTGAATCATACATATATAGAAATAATCAATAATGAGATATCCTCAAGTAACATCAAGCAATGATGAAGCAGTGCCCAATGTCTCTCTCAATCTCATATTATAAATACCATTATAAAGTCAATAGAATCAATAAGTAAGATTTGAGCCAGCTCAAAATAAAATCCTATATCTCGACCCACGGTCCTTGGAGGGGTATAACTCTCGACTTTGTCCCTAAGAGATATAAACATAAAATTAATAATAATAATAATAGGCCGTCTTCTTGAGAAGGATACGAGGTTGACCATAATCTAGACACAGTTTTTGTTATAATCTCATATATACATAGTATATGTCTATCTACTACCTATAGACATCCACACATATTCATATATACCAGAACCAGATATGAGACTAGCAACACGTCTGCTTGCTCCAAGAGCCACACATGGTCCATATGACACGACTCCTACAGTCATCGGTTACCATTACCTCTCCTCTTTTAGTATTATGATATTGATCCACCAAAGGCTCGACAATGCATAGCCTCTTCGGCCACGACTACAGACATGTGCCTCTATGGTAACTGACTGCCGACCTATATGACACAAGAGGAAAACAACTACCTATCTTATGATGTGCATCGAATATCATAAACAACAATGATGCCATGGATTTGGGGCATGACCCTACGATCAGGCCACCGGGGTGGATACTGGCCAACCTGGTTCGCTTCTGAAACATAAAGGGAGTTGGACAAAGGTAGATAGATGCATTACATGCACAAACTATATAGCTAACAAATAGCCTCAATAAATACTCACCACAGCGTGTCACACAAACAACATATCCCCATATGAGTGTCATTCATGAGCAAAGAATAACTGAATAAATAACACAACGACGTTCTATACCACTGCTTATTGCTAGTTCATTTATTTCGTGCTCACACATCACACTCACTCATTCAATATTTTATATAACGTGTCCAAAGAATAACCGCAAAAGTATTACCAAATGCCCCATCTCAAATGGTATTATAACTATGTTTATTCAGATTTCTCATCACACAAATAGAAATCATCACAAAATTATATAGAAAGATGCCATTACCGTATCATATCAAATTTAAACAAAATCAACATCAACGGTGAATCTCTCATATTATCCAATTCAATATACAAGACAAGAATGGTTAGAAAATTAATACAAATTAAACTATTCGAATAAATAAACATAGCATCCAACAATTCAATATTTAATAATGAATCATTTATAATAATACAATAAATACTTAGAATTAGATACCAAATACATATATTAAACAATAAATTCACTTTGTTACTTAATTCCAATATAAGGATCAATTACTAAATTTCATTTCCCAGCTTACATATGTATTTTCGAAAACTTCCAAAATCATTTTACACTCCAAAATATTCATAGAAATAAGTATAGTATTTTCTACAATTGAATAACGCTTAAAAGTAAATTTATAAATCCACCAAGAATAATTCGTTTCATCTCAAATTATAATTTATAATTCAAATCTTTACTATATATTCAAAATCTCAAGTAGCTCATATAGAAAACCATCTAATAATTTTTTAAATTTATTTAATAATCTTCTATAATTAAATATTATTCCAAGATAAATTTATGCATTATAGAATGAATTATATTCATTCCAAATCATAGAATATAATTCAAAATCTTCACTTTATATTCTAACAGTTAAAAATAAAATATTTTCTCTTTTAAAAACTAACTTTGATATTCAAAATAATTTTCCAAGAAACCATTTTATTTATTAACCTAGTTTATTTATTTATAAATATTCTTTAATTTAATTTCAAAATACTAAAATAATTTATTGAAGCTTTAAATAATATGTTAAAACTAAATCAATCGAATGTCCGAAAATATGAATTATGCAGCAAAATCCTCCAAAATCATAAACAATGATCAAAATAAATTTTATCGTGTGGCCAAGTCAAATTCCATCAAATTTCGGCCATTTATAAACTACTAACATAAATCTACTAATTTGTATATCATTTAATTTGCAATCAGACAAAGTTCTATTTGTAAATTGACACTCCCAATCAACATAGTCAACTACCATTCATACAATAATAATCCTATACCAATACACCAAACAATTCATTTCAACAAATCAATTCAAGCACTTTATACGACATAAATATGATTATTGCATAACAAAGAAGATATAGATGATAGTATGAGTGTAGAACTCGATGAAATTCCAATTGAGAATCCTCGATGCTTCCTCTTTCATTTGCATGCAACCAAGTCGACTGCCCAAATACCACAGCAAATCATTTTCGTTCACGTAGCAGAACACCACATCAAATCGTGAATGCCAACTCGCTATGGCTGATTTTGTCTCCTCCTCTATGCTGTTGGTGTCATTGACCCAACGTTCCAATCGTGAACGCACAAGCTACGACCACCTGCCACAAATGTGACACCCCTTCCATTTGTATCGACTGACGACTTTGGTCTAGCTTCAGTGGAATCGAGCACAATTCTTTTACTATTTTTTTTTTTATTTTTTCCTCTTGTTTTGAATTTGGTGAATGGATTAGGGGTTTCGAAAGGTCTTGAGTAAGAGAGAGTTTCATGGGGTAATCCCAATTTTTAAGGAGAGGGAGTTTGGGTTATTACGTGCTATCAGATTTAATGGGCTTGGTTTAGCCTTTGGGCCCTATTTTAATTAAATATTTTTTTGCTTTTAAGTATCTAAATTATTTATTTGCAAATAAATTTTGATCAATTCAAATGGATTCACACTTCATTATACTAAATATTACACTAGTTGAATAACTTTATTCCTTCGATACTTGTTTATATTTCATTATTTTAATAACCTAAAAATTATTTATAATTTAAAATTATTTATATTCAGTTTTAACATGTTATTCAACTTCATTAAATTATTCAAAATGAATTTATTAACTTTTAATTTAATTTATTAAAAATTCTTTTATTAATAAACTTCGAACAAATTCTATTTTAATTAAATTTATTCAATTTACGGCGTAAAAACTACTTGGTTATTACAAGTGGAATAGCGGATAAAACACATATATTGCAAAACTCATAAAAACTCCATTGTTTTAATAAGATTCCAACCTAAGAATTAACATTTCGCTTTGGAGGGTTTTAGTGTGATGTTCTCGTAATCAAAAACTCCCTAAAGCATACAACAAATTCGTACTACACTATTCAATTACTAAAATAGAAAAACTAAGATTTTCAGTCATAGAGGTCCTTGGATTTGCCTTCTATTAGATTTGACACGCCTAAATAATCTCCTTTAGATCTCTTCTTTTTTATATATATAGCAAGGGATTTGTATATACGTTAGATTCAGAAAATGAGAGGTTTGGAGGGGAAGAATTGCGAAAATAAACAAGGATAGGTATATAGGATTTCTTACCTGAAATCCTAATTGTGTTCACTTAATTATGAAGAGACAAACTAACAGAGCTAACTGTTGCATAAATGTAGGTAAAAAATAATAAAATCTGGTATGTTTAAAATAACCAAAACCATAGCCGCTACTACAGGCAATGATGGACCAGTCATGATCGAGGGGTCGACCACTCCTCTATTTTAGGAAGGTAAATATTACCACCTTTGTTAATTTATTTTCTTTCTTAATTTTTATTTAACATTAACGTTAACTTTAACATTTATTACCCCTTAACTATAGTTACTATTAAAATTTTAATTTCATATTTGAAAATTAATTATTTATTTGAATTTGAATTCTATTTAAATTATTTTAAATCCGAATACTTCAAATGCCCATAACTTCTTCGGTTTAGCTCCATTTTTAGTAATTATGTATGGAAAATGATCATAATTTCTCCACAAACGCAACAATATTTTAATGGTTAGATTCCAATTTTTACAAACTTTTTGTTTTTACCCCTACCTTATTTAGATTAGTTTATCCAATTTATTTACTCATGGTTGATTTTTACGGGTGTTACACACGTCATCTACCATGCTTCGAGCATTACCACAGCACGACCCATCAACTATCTTCTTCTACACCGTGCAAGCCATTTGGCATCCTCTATCAATGACCTAGAGCATTTCTTGGGGTTGCCCATTGCAATCTCAATCATCTAAGCATCATCTTCAGAAACCATTAATTGACCAAGGCATGCATACTTAAATGGGTTGAACAACACTAGCTTTCAAGTATCTTTGAATTTTAGTTATTACCTTGTAATATATATTGTTTCAATAAAAATGACGTAACAAGAAATTTCTTATAATGGACATAGATCATCTTTGGTCGAACCACTCTGAACTCTTGTTTCTTTATTTCCAGTTTAATATTGTCTTGTCATTTTTCCTTTCTAAACTATGGTATTAATAACTTATCTTTTACTAATATCACCTCCTAATCACACTTTTGAAGTTGGCTAAAAATCTAGTCAACATTTTGGCACTAGAAGGAGGGCCTCCCCTAAAGCTCTCAACTTTCATTGCGTTTTCTCCTATAAAAAAAATATTCTAGATTTTAGCATGGAACTAGCTTCTCGTCCTAAGGCTAACCATTCCAGCAATCACAGAACCAACGGTATTGCTTGCCTTATCCCCATGCTCGATGTTGATATGTGGCGTAATATGATGAAACAAATAAAGAACATCAGAAATTTGGCCCATAAAGTGGAGATTAAGGATAAGGTTGGGCGCTTACAAGAGTCAACTATTCCCCACCGGTCCTTTAAGTGGCTGAACAGACTCCTTAACCGGCTTCTCGAGTTGCATACAACCTCATGAGCATTGCTGAGACCCTGGAAAGGGTAGTGGTGGAAACCCCAATTGGGGAGGTCCATGTCCACTATACGAACATCCATATTGATTAGATGTAGGAGGACATCCATGAAGTCCTAAAAATAGAACCATCGCTGCACCGTTGACCCTATTGGCCAAGAGACAGTTCGCTTTCCATCTCTTATGGGTAGCAAATGGTGACCGCGATTTTTATTTTGAACGCCTCAGTAGTGGAGGACAAGGTAGGGCCCTAGGGCCTAGAAAACCATCAGTCCACTACCAACCCCAACGGGAGGTGAGCTGCCTAAATCTTGGGAAAGGTGCCCTTATCCGCCCAGATTATCATCAGTTGATAGGAGTAGGTCTTCTGCTCTAGCAAGGCATTATCGTTCTCCTTCGTGATACTACTGCCATAGGTCTTCAACACAAGATAGGTGGAAAATATGTTTTTCCCAAGCAAGGGGATAACATCATTCGCAGCATGCACAATTTGACCTCCAAGAACAGATGGCCGTCCTATGCCAGCAAATTCCCAGGATTCGTTTTAGAAACCCGGGTGATGAAGGGGAAGAAGATAATGAGAATGGAGACTCAGTTTTTGAAGAAATCCTAAGCACATACATCCACCAGAACTATGTCATGCTTCCCATGGATAAGTATAAGGGGAGTACTGACCCATCTTATCATATCATCGCCTTCAACTTAGTGATCAGAGCCACTCAAGCCATGCAAAATGTCTCATTTTCCCCCCCACCGTGACAAGGTCAGCGTCCTGCTGGTTCCTTTATCTACAAGCTGGCAGTGTCCACTCATGGGCCTTATTGTGTTCTGACTTCAAGACCCACTTCTTAGCATCAAAGACAAGAATAATGATGGCCAGCGAGCTAGGAAACATAAGACAGGGTCTAAAAGAGTCCCTTCACTCGTATGTTAAGTATTTCAATAAGGAATAAATGCAGGCAATGAGAGTGGACAAGAACAACTTGGTAGTCGCCTTTGTTCAGGTGTGAAATGTTGGTCCCGTATATGGAAGGAATTACAAAAGTAACCCGTTTTGTCCTTAACTGACTTTCTTCAAACGAAGAATGCAATTTTGTGTGTGGATAAGGAAGACAACTTTGACAATGATGGAGAAACCAACCATACAAACAAGATTGGCCAAAGAGAAGACAATCATCGAAAGAATGGTCGATATGAAAATAGCAAAAAGAGTTCTGAGGATTGTGCGCTTAAAACCCAGTTACACTAACTATGAAAACCCAAACCATGACATGGAAACTATTCATCTTGCAATACCTGATCGGGTCCTGTTTCAATGACCCGCTCCCTTCCGGTCTGGATAAAGGGAGATCCTAGCGGCAATAAAAAATATTGTGAGTTTCACCAGTTCAATGTCCACTCGACCAATGAGTGTAGCCACCTCAAAGATGAGATAGAGCGGCTAATCCATGAAGGAGTGTTTGTTCAGTGCATAAGACTACAAGTGGAATAACATAACACCTAACCAAATCCACCTGCCCCACCACAACAGGCAGACAATAACAATTTAGCCGCAATCATTAATGAATTCTTATCAATTTATGGTGGCTCTTACATGGACGGAAGAATTTGAAGGGGCTTATGCTCACTATAGGAGGGAGCTCTCCTTGGCCATGTTTATTCGGTAGATCTCTGAACCCTAAAGGTCCCTTAGATCAAGGTGGATTCCACCGACACTGCGTTTAATGTGGAAGATGTGAAATGAGTTGGTTCCCTCATTAGATCCCATGGTCATCTTAATCTGTGTGGCTGGTTCACCTGGTCTTTATTGATGGGGGAAGCTCAGTTAATCTGATGTTTAAAAATGTTTTTGACAAAAAGAAGATTCCTACCGCCAGCCTTTCTCCTAATGCATTGCCTGTCGATGGGTTCGGGTGCACTGTCATAATGCCCTATGGGTTACTTCTCACGTAGTCACTTTTGGAGAGGAACCCTTAATATCCAAGATTCAAGTTCAGTTCATTGTGGTAGATTGTCTGTCTACATACAATATTCTAATAGACAGGCCGATCTTAGCAGACATGGATGCAATAGAGGCCTACCAATGTTCGAGAATGAAGTTTCCAACCGAGGAATGGATAAGATGTGTCCAAAGAAACCAACAAGCCTTAAGAGATTGTTTTAACATCTGTATACAAAGAAGAGAGTGCACATGTTACTGTTGGATCATAGGTTTTGATTGCTGACAATACACAACAGTTCACGAATCTACGACTACGATAACATCCAGACTCATCGGCTCAATATATGGTTTGTATAGTTATACATTTTAACAAGAGTCATCAAATATGTATATAGAGTCTAGTTTAGTGCTTTGTTAAAATTTTTCCTCAAGAATCATCATTCACATTCAAATAAACTTGCTTGCATATTTTAATCAAAATCAAGTTTTCAAAAAATGCATGGAGCGGGGATCGAACCCGGGTCACTAGTTTGGAAGGCATATACTCTAACCAAATGAGCTACTACTGTTTTTGTTGAATAACAGAATTCAGTCGACTGAATAACCTGAGTCAGTCGACTGAATCTGTGCAGTTTAACATACATGCACAGTTTCAGTCGACTGAATTCCCTGCTCAGTCGACTGAATTTTTTCCTGAAAATTTTTCTTCATATTTTCAGTCGACTGAATCTCCTGCTCAGTCAACTGAATTTAAACCTGCGAATTTTCTCTGAAAAGACACCTTCTTCTTCCCAAGAGTTGCGACCATTCATCAATGGAAATGGAAGCCTCTCTTGTTTGCAACCTTTAACAACAAATGCACCTCTTCTACAAATATATATACATGATTCTAACATCGTTTAGATAACCGAATTCTCTTGCTTTAATCTTACTATTCTCTTGTTCATATTCTCTAGATATTCTCAAAGCAATCACCAATCTATTGCTTGAATCACTATTTTTGTTTATAACATTCTTTTGATTCATAGCAATTCACATTTCCTAAATCTTCACAAACACATTGCATATTCTCGAGGATAAGATTATAGGAATATTTGTACTACATTTGACTCATTAGTGTTGAAAAGAACACAACAAGTCGAATATTGTATTTTAGTAATTGAGTTGAAGTCCTCTTCGGTAGTTGAGGCAAGAAATCCCGTTCGGTTGTTCGGGTAAGTTGTAAACCTATTCCTCCGGTGAAGTGAGGGTGTTAGTTAGTGAAATTCCTAAGTGAAGCTTAGGGACTGGACGTAGGACGAGAGGTCCGAACCAGTATAAAATCTTGGTGTCTCCTTGCATTTATCTACTTTATCTACCTAGACTATTCCATTATTCCATATTACACGATCCTACCGCACCCCCTCTTTCAATTGGTATCAGAGCCTGGTATTCTAGAGATCGTAACAACATCCTAGAATAAATGGCTAAAAAGAGATCTAGTCAAGGCAATAAGAAGAGGAAGAGCAATAAAGAAAAATCAAAGGAGCAAACAAACAAATGCTTCATGGCAAAAGATAATGAGGTTAGTGATCTAACTTTTGATGATATGATAGAAATAAATTCAGAACTTCTAGACACTTTAAAAAGTCTCAAAAGAAAATATAAGAAGGCTCTGGAAAATCAAAAGAAAGCAGAATTCGAAAGAGATATGCTTAAAGACGAGAAGAAAATATTAGAAGAAGAACTTGATAAAATTCAAGATTCACTCTTCGACAATTCTCAACTCGCTCTATTAAGTCAAGAAATAGAAGCTCAAAAAGAAAAGAATAATGCTCTAGCTTCTGAAAATCATGAGTTAAAAACAAAAATTAAAATTGTTGAGTTAGATAACACTAGTCTCAAAACTAAGCTTGATGACATTACTAAAAATATTTCCAATTTTAATAAAGGGAGAGAAAATTTATCCAGGATTATTGAAAATTCTCAACCTGCTTCAAATAAAAAGGGATTTGGTTATGTTAAGAATTCAAAAGCTCACAATGATAAAAATGGTTTAGGATATAATAAAACTGATCGTAGAAATAGTACTAGATATGCTTTCATGTATAGTAAAAATGATAGTACTAGTATTAAATTTCGAGTAAAGCCTTAATCTAATTTTTATAGAAATTCAAATACTACTATGATCTATAATGTTGATAATTTCTCTAGAAGTACAAAATCATTAACAGTAAACATGAATAAAAATTATAAAAGTATTTGGGTTCCTATTAATTGTAAAAATAGAGAAAAATACATTGATGATTATTTTGATATGGTAGTTAATAATGAAAATTATATTTATAAAGGTTCAACCACACCCAAATGGGTATGGTTTCCTAAAAATTAGGAAATTATAAAAACCTTGGGTATCGCATGCTTTAAATGTTAATTTTTTCTGATAACTCACATTATAAGTAGTGGTCATTTTGTTTTATATTGCTCTATGTTAACACTTATGTAAAATATATTTTATATCATCATATAAACTCTCCTTTTTGTCGATGACAAAGGGGGAGAAAGATATTGCTCTAACACTATTTGCAGGAATAAACCATGCAAGCATAGATTAAGGGGGAGAAAAGATTAATTATTTACAGGAATATATAGCATAGATTCAGGGGGAGAAATCTAAAGTACAATTACAGGAATATATTCAGTGAGGGAGATAAGATCAACAAAGCTGGTCAAAAATTCGTTCGTAGCAAATGAAGTTGTCATCATCAAAAAGGGGGAGAATGTTGGATCATAGGTTTTGATTGCTGACAATACACAACAGTTCATGAATCTACGACTACGATAACATCCAGACTCATCGGCTCAATATATGGTTTATATAGTTATACATTTTAACAAGAGTCATCAAATATGTATATAGAGTCTAGTTTAGTGCTTTGTTAAAATCTTTCCTCAAGAATCATCATTCACATTCAAATAAACTTTCTTGCATATTTTAATCAAAATCAAGTTTTCAAAAAATGCATGGAGCAGGGATCGAACCCGGGTCACTAGTTTGGAAGGCATGTACTCTAACCAAATGAGCTACTGCTGTTTTTGTTGAACAACAGAATTCAGTCGACTGAATAACCTGAGTCAGTCGACTGAATCTGTGCAGTTTAACATACATGCACAGTTTCAGTCGACTGAATTCCCTGCTCAGTCGACTGAATTTTTTCCTGAAAATTTTTCTTCATATTTTCAGTCGACTGAATCTCCTGCTCAGTCAACTGAATTTAAACCTGCGAATTTTCTCTGAAAAGACACCTTCTTCTTCCCAAGAGTTGCGACCATTCATCAATGGAAATGGAAGCATCTCTTATTTGCAACCTTTAACAACAAATGCACCTCTTCTACAAATATATATACATGATTCTAACATCATTTAGATAACCGAATTCTCTAGCTTTAATCTTACTATTCTCTTGTTCATATTCTCTAGATATTCTCAAAGCAATCACCAATCTATTACTTGATTCACTATTTTTGTTTATAACATTCTTTTGATTCATAGCAATTCACATTTCCTAAATCTTCACAAACACATTGCATATTCTCAAGGATAAGATTATAGGAATATTTGTACTACATTAGACTCATTAGTGTTGACAAGAATACAACAAGTCGAATATTGTATTTTAGTAATTAAGTTGAAGTCCTCTTCGGTAGTTGAGGCAAGAAATCCCGTTCGGTTGTTCGGGTAAGTTGTAAACCTATTCCTCCGGTGAAGTGAGGGTGTTAGTTAGTGAAATTCCTAAGTGAAGCTTAGGGACTGGACGTAGGACGAGAGGTCCGAACCAGTATAAAATCTTGGTGTCTCCTTGCATTTATCTACTTTATCTACCTAGACTATTCCATTATTCCATATTACACGATCCTACCGCACCCCCTCTTTCAGTTACAACATGAAATGACAACCCTCATTAGTGACATGCCCGAGAGAATGTGCGAGTTGCTTCTTGGTCCCATTAGTGCTGAGGTCACCTAAGTAACTGAAAGCAAACCATTGGCATTGACTACCGCCCCAAGCCAAGATAACATGACCGATGGGGATAATCTTTCCCTGGCCAGCAAAAGAAGGTCCCGAGAGCTTATGGCTATATGGAATGAACAAGTTTACCCTTGTTGGTATGCGGAAGCATAAGATACTACCACTCCTTTGTTTAAACTGGGCCAGCCAGTAGTGGGATAAATGGGTAAATTTTAAAAAAATTATTCCATTTGGATATTATTGGGCCTATGAAGTCTAAGTTTATTTAGATCTTACCTAAATTTATTTTAAATAAAATTAATAGTTTATTTAATTTTATAAATAAACTATTATTTTGTTCAGTTTGTATTATGTTATATATATATATATATATATATATATATCATATACACATATGTGTGCATGTGCACATGCAACATAATAAGGTATACATGGTTTGACATGCCCATGTATAAATGCTAGGATTTACACTGCAATGAATATGTTAGGTCCTTCGTATACATAAGTGTTGCCGATATATGTGTGTACCAAAAAATATATATATATAATTTTATATATTATGAAATAATAATTATAAAATGTAAATTTTTATAAAATTATATATATGTATATGTATATATTAAATTAACATTAATTTAAATATTTATATGTATTTAAAATAATTCCCAATTTAATTCGATAAATTAATTTAAATATATACAAATGAAATATTTCAAAAACTATCAAGTGACATGTATATAATATATATATATATATATATATATATATTCATATATATTAAATAATGATTAAATTCATTTATATATAATATAAATAAAAAATATAAGTATATATATTTTAAAGTATTAATAAAATATTTAAATGTATATGTATTAAATAGTTTTCGGCCATATAGATATTTGTTTTACAATTTTTCTTAAATTTACTTATTTTCGTACAGAAATAATTAGATAAAAATAAAATTATATAATTTAAAAATCCAAACCAATTCTAAATCGTTAGATGTTATATTGTAGATTTTATAATACTATGAATTTATTTTACATAAAGATAAATTTAATTGTAAATCAAAAGATATATATATATATATATCTGTGTGTGTGGATTTTAATATTATATATAATAATTTTTATATCTGAACACTATATATACATCTATAAAATTAATAAAATAAAATACATACATTATATATATGCATATGGTATTATTTTAATTCTTTACATTAGAATAATTTCAATAATACAATTAAATCCAAAATTGAAAAAATTATTTGCATGGTTGTGAGCAATTGTATTATGTGGACATAAGTTTTTTTCTAAACGTATACACATACATATATAATCCATCCTATAGTAACAACATTAATATATGCAGATTCGTGATATTCAATTACTGTCTAAGTAAACTTAGAATGTGACGGTTAGAGAGCTTTAAACAAAGGAGACCCTAAGGAGTAAAATAAGGATCTAGATCATCATTTTTCTCTTACGTGTTCTCCTCTCTTTAATTCAAAATTTAACCCTCTCTTAGTCATCACATAGCTGGCCTCTTCTAGGCTAAGCATAGGTGGTTGCAATAAGCCCTCCATGGGCCTTAAAGATGCTTCAAGCCCAACCAATAATTAACACACTTAAATCCAATATAAATGTGTATCGATATCATATGTCGATAAGTGTATTTATAAGTATTATATACATATCAAATAAAATTTTATAATTCGTATTTCATAAATATTAATTAGTTTATAATATAGACATAATTATTTACACTAATTCTCTTCGTCAAAACTGTATCATATTAGGACCTACGGAATTTGGTAATGGTCAAAATTCCTATATCGTCCATATTCAACTTTATAGTCTAAACATAAAGCCCTTGGTTTAATAATAAAAATTATTATTAACCGAACTACTATAGCTAGAGATTTTGACTTTGAATAGACTTTAGTCGACCGTGATACCGACCTCATATAATTGAGGAGACGAACCTCCCTTGAATATTGTTTCACTTCCAATACATACACTTGAATCAACTATAGTCGTTTGATGAATGCTATGCTATGGTTTAGCTATAATCAAAGTGGAGCTTTTATATTGAAGATCAATGACATTCTCAAGTTAAGAGAACAGTGTAATATTGTCACATCGATATTTCTGTTTGACTTTAGTTATATTAACCAACAGAAAATTACCAAGTGAGTCATTCCATGATTATCCAATAACTATTAGTACGTAATCCCTTGGTGCCCCAGTGATCATGAGTAATACACTGCCCAACATTTAGAGAGTGTTATGTACTCTAGTCTCAACAGGTGCATCAATATCCTATCTCGAAATGATGTTTTATTATATTGTGATAAAATATTCACGATTACAACTATTTGTAATTACTATAAAAAACATCATTTATGGATTTTGTATTAAATATACTTAAATTAATAAAATTATTAATTATAACATATTATGATAAGCATATTAGAGAAAGAAAAAAACCTTTATTACGAACGAGAATCAATCACAGAGTTAATAATTTACAATAAATTACAAAATTACCCCTAGGGCATACCCCTGACTCTATCAACCTTCCTGTTCAACGTCGGAGGACTCATCATAAGAGCCAGAAGTAGCAACCACCTATTGACTGTTGCACGGATGTCTGTCCCGATCAAGGATGTTATTGAATGCATGATATATGAGTGAACCAGTGTGACCTGGAAGAAAGTGTTGGGGATGATAGTGATGATTTGCTCGATCCCTAAATGGAAGATCCACCCCCGATGGTAGGTCAGCTCTGCTACTCAAGACAATATCAACTAACATTGATGACCCTAACTTGGTCGTCTATTTATCCATAGAGATAAGCTTTGAAGTAAGAGACGAGTTGATCTGTTTCTTGAAGAAGAAGAAAGATGTGTTTACTTCGAGGCATAGACCCCTCAATTATATGTCACGCCCTCAACATTGACCCGGAGGCTTATCTAGTTCCATAAAAGAGGAGTCGCTTAACACCGAGCGGTATAATGCACATAAGGAGGAAGTAGAGAAGCTTTTAGAAAATAGATTCATTCGTGAAGAAACATATCATATTTGGGTAGCCAACCTAATACTCGTTTGAAAACCTAGTGGAGCTCGGAGGACATTCATTGATTTCTAGGATCTTAACTAGGCTATCCCTAAAGATAGTTTTCCTCTACTCCACATTAACTGGCTCATAAAAGCAACCAACAGACACAAGCTCCTCATGTTCATGAATGCCTATTCTAGGCATAATAGTATTGCAATGCATGATCCAAAGTAGAAGAAAACCTCTTTCATCACCAATGCTGGACTTTACTACTATCAGGCCATGACCTTCGTCCTCCTTAACGCTGGCACTACATATCACAACTCGTTAATTGAATGTTCGCTCAACAGATTGGTCGTTCGATGGAGTCTATGTGGACATGTCAGTCAAGTTTGAAAGGGCCATGGCATGTGAAGAATTTAACCGAAACTTTAGGTATTCCCAGTCGAAACAACATGAAGCTTAATCCTAGGAAATGTTCTGTTACAATACGATCTGGGAAATAACTTAGTTATCGAGCACTATGGGCATCGAGGAAAATCCTTACAAGATTCGAGAAATTCAGGAGATGCAAATACCCGTACAGTCAAACAAGTGCAATGCCTGAATGGAATGAGCATGGCGCTCAGTCGCTTTGTTTCAAAAGTAACAGCCATTGTGTATTCTTCTTCAACCTCATCAAGAAGGGGAAATCATTTATATGGAGTGAATATTACACTAAAGCTTTTGAAGAACTAAAGAGACATCTGGCTACACCTCCTATGCTTTCAAATCGCATTATCGGGGAGGAGATGTACTTATATCTTATGATGACTGACCACGCTATTAGTGCCGTCTTAATTTACGAAGAAGAGAAAGTCCAAAGCCCTGTGTAGTATGTAAGAAAGAGGTTAGTGGGCCATAAATAAGATACTCTGGGTTGAAGAAGCTGGCCTACTACCTACCGATAGCCACCCTTTGCTTATGGCAATGTTTCGAGCTTACCCTGATAAGGTTCCCACTAATTAACTATTAAAGCAAGTACTAAGCCTACCCGACATAGCTGGTCGACTGTTGAAGTGGTCCGTAGAGCTCCAGCAGAATCACATCAGCTTCCACCCTCGCACCTCGATCAAGGGCCAAGGTGTGTCCAACTATATAGTGGAATGCTCTAACCTGGACATGATAAAGTAAGAGGCATGCCTTGGGGGAAATTATGTGATTTGTTACATATATCTGACTCGTTAACCAATCTTGTTTGAAAAAAGTTGTTTTCATTCTATTATATACTTGATATAATACGTTATATTAATTAATAAATTTAATCAAAAGTATATTTAGTAGAAAATCCATAAATGATATATTTTGTGGTAGTAGTTACAAAATGTTGTAACCGTGAGTAAATTATCACAATAAAGACAATTATGTCATTTTAAATGTTCCTAATCAAGATGCATCGAGACTGGATATCGATGTATCCTTTGAGACTAGAGTATGTAACACTCTCCAAAATTTGAGAAGTGTATTATTCATTAGGTGTTATGTACTAATAGTTATTGGATAACTATGGAATGATTCACTTGATAGTTTTTTGTTGGTTAATATAATTAAGGTCAAATAGAAAATATCGGTGGGGATGATTTACATAGTTATTTCGACTTGAGAATACTGTGGATCTTCAATATGAAAGTTTTGCTCTGATTACAGTCAAATCATGACATATTGCCCATCGAGTGACTATAGTTGGATCGAGTGAAAGTATTGAAAGTGAAGCACAATTCAAGAGAAGATTCGTCCTCTCAATTATATGAGGTTAGTATCATGTTCAACTCAAGTAAACTCAAAGTAAAGTCTTTGGACAAAGCATTTCGGTTGATAATAATTATTAATATTGAACCAAGGATTTGTGTTTGGACTATAGAGCTGAATATAGACGATATTGGAAATTTGACCATTAACAAATTCCATAAGTCCGAAGTAGTATAAATTTGATAAAGATAAATTGGTGTAAATAAATGTCACAACCATGTAACGCTTAATAATATAAAATTGGATTTTACTGAAACTAAGTAAGCGTTAAATTTGACCAAAATGTCACACCACCTGCTAAGTGACGTGTGAACATTAACATTCGAATAGTTCGATGTTAATCGCTAATCGAATTTACACTTAGTGAGTCACACAACCAGAATGATGAACTCGCATTAGACCAAATGATTAATTAGTTTATAACTACTATAAATTAATTAATATTTGTGTAATATTAAATATAAAATTTTGAACATGAATTGAAGTATAAATATTATTGTATATATTTTTAATAGTTATAAATATATCGACCGATATGTGACATCGACAAATAATTAAATTTGATGTAATTAACAATATTTATTTTGGCATAAATGGACTATTAGCCCATGATGTTAAGATTTCATTTTGGTAGCAATAGGGCATGTAGGAGGTAGATAAAAAGGCCAGACAGATTTGGAGATGGATAGTTGAGGTTTGATGAGAAATGGTATGAGATGTGATCCATATTTCTCTTCATTTGTTCCACTACAAAAGGACACCTAACCCTGATGCAAAAAAAACTTTTTGGCTGTTATTTTTCCATCTTTGCCGGCCAACCTCATCACTAAGGAACTCCAATGAATTCATATCAAATGAATTCAAAAGGCGGTAGCTATTGGATAACTAAAGGTCTACGTTTCAAGGATTAGCAATCTACCGAATCGAAAGATTTCAAAGGTGGGAGAATTCATCATTACAAGGTGTGCTCTAGGGTATATAATTACTATACAATACGAGTATATATGCATGTCCATATGGACCTACATTTAATCACTTGGGTATTATAACTTTATATATCATGACATCTACAACATCATTTTTAGTGTGCACCTTTTCTTCTCTTCATTACAATCATGTATAGACATAGAATTCAACATCAAAATTTTTAACACTAATTTATTACAGATTTTAATCATTATCAAACTCACCAATCCATTATCCAATAAGGCAGCTAGAAAGCACAGTAGGTAGCATACAAAAAGTGCAAGATAGCCTATTACATATGAAACCTATATCGCATGATTGTATGCTAATAGTACCTAGCATATATGTAATAGAATATAGTCATATTGATGATACTTGAATAATTAGTTGCAATCAACAACAAATAAAAAAAACTAAAAATTGAAAGTTGTGAAAACTTGGAAAAGTATACACTTAAGAAAGCTAAACTAAAAAATTACAGAGGAGGAAGGGTGGAATGGTTTCAAAACCAAGTTCACCAACACTAATTCAAAGAAGTGATAGGAAATCATCTCCTTTTGGATAAGCATCGTCGGTACAACCTCCGTCGTTGCTGAACTAGACTGGTCACTGCTTTCATGATTGTCTTATAAGTATATTTTGTAGAAATGGGTTGTTCTTCCAAAGCTTTGTTCATTAATCTTAAGGTTACTGATTATGTTATGCTCTGTTCATCAACAAAAGTGTAACTCAATCATGATCCAAGCTAATGAAACCGTGATAAGCTAAAAGTTAATTTAATCATATTTTTCTTACAGATAATAGGGAAGTGCTGCATTCAGTTATAAAATTTAGAAACACGAATGTACATGAACTGCAAGCATCTAATTGTTATGAAGAATACAGAAACAGAGTGGAATTAAGTCTATTTTAAATGAAAAGTTACATATTTGTTTTTCTCTAATCTTTTGGCTTTAATCTAGAAAGCAAAAAGTTTTATATGTGCATTATTGTTACTCATACAAAAATAATAGCTCAAAATTATCAACAAATAGAGTAATTAATTACCTAATGGATCAATAAGGAAATATAAACTTCCACAATAGAAATTTAACCGAAATAAGACAATGTGGAGAGAATTAAAGTTTCAGGCAACATAAATTCATCATCTTCATACTGATGACACTATAGAAAAGAGTGGAATTGAGTCTATTTTGAATGACAAGTTGCATATTTATTTTTCTCTACGCTTTTAGCGTTAATTTAGAAAGCAACGAATTTTATATACTCATTATTTTACTCACACAAAATTAACAGCATAAAAATATCAATAAATAAAGCAACTAATTACCTCATGGATTAAGAAGGAATATAAACTTCTACAATAGAAATTCAACCAAAATGACACTGTTGTGAGAACTAAAGTTTCAAGCAACATGTATTCGTCATCTTGGTATTGGTGCCACCAAAATGTAGCAAGAGTTGTTGAGCACCATCGCTAGTAATGTACGTTTTCTACCCAAAATATGTATCATAGTCTCATAGATACATGAGTATCTTTCAATTTTTTAAATGCACGGGCACGTTCGACATATTAACCCAATTGATGTCTACACAAATGTTGAATAATGAAATAACTCTTTGAATAAGAATATGGTGCATGGTGATATTTGGAAAGTTTTGATACATATATGTCATAATTTGCATCTTATCTTTCAAACACATTGATCAAAAATGTAACAGACACCCCACAAATGAAAAAAGGAATTTTTTTTGAGAACTACTTCAAGTCAATATAACAATAGTAAAACACTATAACAAATAAAAACTAGAGAACTATAGTGAGCAAATAAATTGGCTGTAGAGAAATTTACGACAAAAAGAGAGAAAATGAGTCCATTGTTTACTTGATTATGAAGAGAAAGCCCAAAATAAATATATAAATTAATTTAATAATATATGTAATGAGTAAAGTACCAATAAAATACTGAACATCACACATAAATTCTTACCAATGAAAGTAGCAAAGATAAATGACAGAAAAATCTTACCATTCCTTACATAACCTCTACGCACATGTGAGTTTTTGGTGAAAATTAACAGTAATTTAGAGGTAGATCCTGCAATCATCATTTTAGATAGAAAATTGGGTTGTGAATAGTGAAGTTGGTGAATGAGCATGTATTATGGAAAGTAGATAAGTTGGTAAAATTGAATTTTTTTCGTAATTCAATCATTCATAACCTAAAGTTTCAACATGTTGATATGTGCTAAAAGCCATGACAATAAGGTTCCAACTGTCATAATGTTATGTTGAAGAAAGCGGCTTATATGTTAGTATCATATCAGCATTACTAAGCCATCTGATAATAATAAATGGTAGAATATAATAGTAGAGTGAATTAAGAAAGGATTAAATATACTTCAGAACAGAGTAAAAGCACACTGTTAACTGTAGTATTAAGTGACACTTAAATTTTGTTGACTGAAGTATGAATTCAGTCTGTACAGTGTAAAAAAAGTGGCACATATTTATAAAAATGGAATTATACTATAAAACAGGTTACAAACCGAGTCAGAATATTCATATATAACTGACAACCCAAAACATGATAACCCGTGAAACAAATGTAATATAGGCTATTAAGAATGATCCAGTGTCATCATTTATAACTATAAAATGGAATATCTCATATAAATTTTAAAAAACTGATGAGCGTGCATAATGATGTGGTACATCATATGAACAATGGCCAGACGTTCGTAGATATAAATTAGTTTACTATATGATAAAGCAGGAGACATGTTAAAGAACGAACCAAAATGTGTGTATGGGTGATATTTGTGCAGTGAGGAGTCGTGCAAACCTCCTCTTTACTGTCATCCTCTCTCATAATATTGTCCGTACTTAATCAGAGCAAGCAACATCAATATTGGGACCTCTTTGCAGCAGTACTTAACGTATAGGAGAAATGAATAATAGCGTGAAAAGATAACACCAGTATATTTTCATTGAAGAAGAAGTAAATGTATATACTATATACTGATTTTGAAAACAAAAAAATAAAAAAGGGATGGAGCATAAAGTAGGAAACTTTAAGGCATGGAATGTAACAGAGCTGTTTTGGGGAAAAAAGGAAAAAAAACTTATCCTCAGTAAACAACCAGACTTAGTACAACAAATCTTAAGTTCATCCTTTGTCTCGTGCCACGTTAAAAGCAGAAGATTAGTTGAAGTACATCTGAGCACACACAGTTAAGTAATGAAAATCCAAAGTTAGAGTTAGTCAACGCCAGTGTTGATAGAGTAAGATGTATATTATTCTCATGGTACTTATTAAGTTAAATGACAAGGAAGAAATATAGTAGTCACAACAAGTAGATGTACATATAAGTGCACACACACAGGATTGCAACGAAACAGCGTAATATAACTTAAGTTTTATTTCTTTCTGAAACAACTTTTTGGTAGTTTAAGTCATATTACTATTTTATGTCATATTTCTGAAATAAATTATCGTAACGAAAATAGAGTAATATGATTAAAGTTATATAATTTATATATATGTAATCATAATGAATATAGGTTAAAGAAATAAAAGTATAGTTATATATTCTCTCTGGATATATGTAACGATCCCATTTTCAAGCCAAATTTAATTTAATAATTAATATAATTTTTAGAATTAATTTGTGAATTAATTTTAAATTTTTACAAAACAAACAAGAGATGTGTTGGTTTATATGTACATATAAGTAGATTGTATATAAAATTTTGATTCGAACTTCAGAAATAGATAACTTAAAGATAAATTGGATTTAAAACTCTATTAAAATTAATAAAAATTTGTTTTCTAGTATAATTATGATTTGGAAGTTATATTTGAACTCAATATAATAATTTTCAAAAGATGTTTAAAGTAAAATTTCTATATTTAAAAACACTATATTTATTTATTTTAAAGTATGATGGCTTAAATAAGATTTAATAAAAATGGTTTGCATATATGTAAATATAAAACATATGTTAATATAAAAAGAAATGTATTAAAACTAAATTGAAAATATAATATAAAAATTATATAAACATATTAAAAATATTTAAGAACATGAAAATTAACATATGTAATATTAATAGCATGCAAATTACAAGTGTAAGTTGATATTAACATGCATTTAACAAATGTTAGCTTGAGTTTAACATGCATTTACAAGTGTCATTTGTTTCTTTTATTTTCAAAATAATAAATAAAATGAAAACAAGTTATAAATATATCGCTAACTCCTTCTCTTCTCATTTTCTTAAAAACTAAAAACTTGAGCAAAACAAGCCTGGAAACTAAATCAAAACTAGGAAATAGAAACTGAGAAAGTTAAACCAGTAAAACAGAAGCAAACATACAAATCTGAAGCACATCAAACAACAATCAAAGTTTAAAGCAATCAAACTGAAGCAACAAGATCAGTTTTAAACAAAGAAACAAAGCAAGATCTGGATTTTAATTCAAACTCAACATAAAGTAAATTCAAGATTATCTCAATAATCAAGCAAGCTATAGATCAGATTCAACTCGAATAAATCAAACAACAAGTAGATCATCTCAAAAATAGTTTTCAAGTCGAAATCATTTCCTGGCTCAAGCTTCTCTGTTCCAGGTGAGTAAACTACCTTTTATTAAATCTTAAACCTGTTATATCCGGATTTTATGTGATAAAAACTTAAAGAGAAAATGTTTGTATAGATGCCTACATGTCTGTATATATATAAATGACAGGGTGCATGTCTGTGTATAGGCATATATACCCTGCTCTAATTTACAGGCTTAGGTTAGAAAAAAATTCAAATTCTCTATTTCTAATCTCTTGTAGCTTATGATCTTTAAAAAGAATTGGTTTGTATTTACTAGATTCAACATTAAAAAACAAAATTAAAGTAAAATTAGCAAGGAAAATTACTCGAATAAGAAAATAATAGTAATTATCAAATATAGGTCAGAAATCGAATGTCTGGAAATTATGTTTTGGTTTTACAATTCGATTCGAATTGGAAAATAATGATTTTTGATAACGGTATCATGATTTTTAAGCCTGTAATTGTTGAGATTTCTCGAGTTGATCGGTTTTTGGGTTTGTGTCTGTGACGCCCCACCTCTATACCCACGCTAGCCAAGAACATTACTATGAATGCTGTCAACTAGCACGGAGAATAAGGCTGTTGAGGAGCGACCATCTGTATAATTGCTTTGTGCGAGTACCGATATACCGGATAAAAATATAACTTTTCATCTCAAGAGGAAATCCGACATACCGACACAAACTCAAAGCTACTACACAGTGGCTATAATTTCTTCGGAAACAAATATAGAAATAAACATAACATAAATCAGTCACAGACAATTTATATCACAAAGGCGGAATAAGATATGAATATTACACTAGAAAGTGTACATCAGAGTAGTGGTCTAAAAAGATCCACAATAATACAAAGGAATAGATAAAAGTGCTAGACAAAAGAATAAGTATACATCAAGGAGTCTAAATCTCAAATGTATACAACAAAAACTACTAATCTAAGTAGTTAGCCAAAAGTCAAAGGGATCAATCCCAAGAGAGAAGTCAAGCAGAAGCACCTGTAACATCTCGGTCTGACCCGAGTATTATTTATAAGAAAATAATAAACGGATCAGTCTAGCTATAAATATCAGATGAAGTGATATATAATAAGAGATATGACATAAACATATAATAATCACAATGCCAAGCTGTGATAAATAAGTAATTGAAAATCAACAAGAGATTAATCAATATCACAATAATCTACTCAAGATAAAAAGGAATGTCATACTCCTAATTTCATTCACCAAGCCACAATAAATGACATATATATCAATGCCCATCGTAAAAGTTGGTGAAACACAAATTCCAGAAATCAACACACGAAATCCAGAAATCACAATAAAAAGGAACAACGACGTCGTACAACAGGACATCCGATGAACCAAATCACAATAAAAAGGATGGCCAATCCCCAAAAGAAACTGGACATCGACACACCTAAAAAGACATGCCCCATGAACAGTCGAACATCGATGCACCTAGAAAGATACACCCCATGCTCTGGCATCGACGCACCTAGAAAGATACGCCCCATGCACAAATAAACATCGATGCACCTAGAAAGATGCACCCCATGTAATGTCGAACATCGATGCACCTAAAAAGATACACCCCATGCTCTAGCATCGATGCACCTAGAAAGATACGCCCCATGCACACAAAAATAAACATCGATGCACCTAGAAAGATACACCCCATGTAGCGTCTAACATCGATGCACCTAGAAAGATACACCCCATGCTAAGTCGAACATCGACGCACCTAAAAAGATACGCCCCATGCATAGACGAACATCGACGCACCTAAAAAGATACGCCCCATGCCCCGACTTATTGAGCCGATTGCTCCACGAAATAAACAAACATCGATGCACCTAGAAAGGTACACCCCATGCATAATAAAACATTGACGCACCTAAAAAGGTACGACCCATGTATAAAATGAGACGAAACTCAATAAAATGAGGAACAGTCCTCCACATAGACAAAGAGACATCGCACATTGCTAGTCGAAACCACAAAGATGATCGTCGTGATCAAAGAGAAGTGTCAATTACAATAAGCTAGTAAATATATGAGCTTAGCTTCATGTCCCATAACCACTAGCTTAACTTAAATATTTACGAACAAATTGTAGATCTCCACTAGAAAATTGTCACAAGAGATTCAATCGAACAAGTCCAAGAATTAACCGACAAAGTAAACGCAAGCGTTTCATACCACTCGTTTTACTAAGTCGTTTAATTAGATTTCTCATACGAGTGAGGTAAAGGTTTGTATATACTAATAGATTGGAAAACGGTTTTATAAACGAATTTGGTATTAAAATAGTATTGAAATCGTTTGAGGAAAGAGTTTTGATATTTACTACTAGTATAGAAAACCTTTATATTTTTAAAGTGACAAAGCACAAGGGGGATTATAGAAACAATCAATCACAAAGATCACATTCGAAGATGTGAATAAAATCCAATGAAATCGATAAAGGATCCATCGAAGTGGATATATCTAAAATTCCCAAAGAAAATAAGTCATCAAAGATGATAATAAATGATGACAATAAATAGGATCATCACGAATCGATTTAAATAGGAAATTCAATCCAAAAAGGCAAATTGGACTAAAACAGCAGGTTCAGTCGACTGAACAGAGAATTTCAGTCGACTGACCCTGTACATGGAAATTTTCCAGGTTCAGGAAACTTTCTGTTTCCAGTTTCAGTCGACTGTGCAGAGATTTTCAGTCGACTGAATCATGCCTGGAAACTCTCGGGTTTCAGGTTCAGTCGACTGAACAGAGATTTCAGTCGACTGAATCATGCCTGGGCTGTTTTTCAGCCTTATACAAATGAAGAGCAAACTCTTCCAAAATGCAATCGGACAAACATTGGCTCTAAGGGTTTATGCCAATCGGCAACCCGGCCCTATATGCTCCTCGATGCATCACCAAAAGCATGATCAAACATCCATAAAAGGATTTTACACAAATTTGACTTAAAAACCCAAAAATTGGAATATTCACAAAACCAATCCAAAACAAGAGCAAATGCACATGAAGAAGTGTTAGGAATTCATACCCAACAACCAAAGATAGTTATAGTCATAGATGTGAGATAAAAATCTCACCTTTGAACTAAATTTATGAAGATGAAGCTTGAAAGCAATGGCAAGAACAAGCACTCTTCAATCTCAACACTAGAAGCTTGAATCTAAGCTAAAAAGAAGAACATTTCCTAAGTTAGGTTTAGGAAATTTCTGAAATTCAAAGAGAGAATGAGTTGGAGAAGAAGAAGAGTAAGCTTACCAATGGGTTCTCATGAACTTTGGAGCAAGGAGATGGATTTGCAAAGCAAGTTAGGGCTTAGGAATTTCTATTTCCCATTCTCTTCCTCCATTTTTGCTTGAGCTTGAGTGTTAGGAAAATAAAAGAGAAGTGAATGAAGAGGAGAGTGTTGGAACTGAGTTAGTAAGTGGGTTCAGCCCAAACCAAAGCCCAAAGCAAAAAGTAGCAAAATTCAACTTTCTCCAAACATATCGAAGCTTATACTCAAAAAGATCGCAAACGGCATTTTGAACTCAATGGAGGTGGTCTCGAGTCCTAATTCGACCGTATGCAAAAAGTAGCTTTTCGGACTAAAATCCGACGAACGATAAAATATTTAAATATAAAAATCGATAAATATGCGGGTTGTTACAGACTCCCCTCCTTAAAGAAATTGCGTCCTCGCAATAATTAAGAAGGAAATATAAGAAGTAACAACCATAGAAGCATATTAACACAAAAGAAAATTTGAAACAGGAAGTTCACCATAAAGTGCACAAAAGAGTTAGCAAGAAATCTGGTGAAACTTCAATTTCCACAATAACACCGGGCTCAAGAATGAAAACCGGAATCCCTAAGGCATTCCCGTAGATAAATGACGTGGGGAACGTCAAGAATAGCAGAAAATTGAGCCGGTGCAACGGCGTAGTACAAAAACGGTACGCCCAATGAATCAAAAGCAAAGACATCGATGTAGTAAAAACGGTACATCCGATGAATCGAACACAATAAAAGGACATCGGACGCTAGTCCTTAAAAGGAATGAGATAAAGCTCAATAAAATGAAGTGTACCAAAACGTCCGATGAACTTGATAGAAAAATAATTCCATTCAGACAACATCAAAGAATCAACTACTTGTTGCCTACGACAAAGCGCATTGGCAACACGATTTCCCTTCTCGGGAATAAAAGAATATCAAGATCATAGGAAGCTAGGAACTCGAGTCTACAAGCAGTTCCTTAATAGAACATAAATATTCCAAAGATTTATGATCGAGATAGAGAATGAATTTCTCACCCAAATATGATGATGCCAAATTCCAAAAGCAAAAACATTAGCCGAGAGCACTAGATCATAAGTGGTATCTAGTCTCGAGAAGCTATAATGATTTAGAAGCACAAGTGATAGAACGTTCTCCTTTGCAAGAGAATGGCATTCCAAACCAATAGGTACAAATAGCAAAGTCTTGGTTCCCCTTCAGGAATCACAAGAAGGAATAAGAGTATCGAAAAGAAAGAACTTCTTTTAAAATAATTCTCTTCTCCGAAAAGTTAAAACTTTCAAAATTACGTTTTTACAAGTCAATATATCGTGTCTGACTGTCTCATCAAAGCGTTTAGGAGATTCCTATCGATAACGTTGATCAAGCGCATCGACCAAAATTCTTAAAGCACTCAACGGGCAATACAATCACAAAATCATCTTTTATAGGATAAATTAATCTCTTAAAAAGTTTTAAGAATATTCTTTGCTCGTTTTAAGAGCAAAAATCAAATTGCACTTATAATTAAATCTTATGAAAAAGATTTGCAAAATTTGAAATTACTATTTTCATCCAAAATCAATAAATACAAGAATGGTCTCATCGAAATATTCATAGAATATTCGATTTATAAAATGGATGAAATAAGTTAGACAAATTGAATGACAAAATAAGTCATTCATAAGAATCATAACGAGTGCGGAATGCGGTTAATTTCCGCAACACGTAGCAAACGAAGACCGGTGGTAAAGTCAAACTGAAAAGACCTTAACACCACACAAAAGATTTCTTAGGTGATAATCCTAAGACAAACTCAAAAATACCGGAAAATTTCTCAAACTACATGAATGAGAGAAATAACACTTTCCTTATAAGTGGGCTTAAGGAATAAAATGATTCCACCAAATTGGAATCGAAATCACAAAGGAAAAATAGAAATCTGCTTAACAGATTGAAAATGTCGAAGATGAATAATCCACTCGGAAAAATAGGATATGGGCTTCACAATGATTAAGCCAATCCTTGCAGAAAGGTCAATTCCGAAGCCAAAGCAAAAATATCGGCTCGGAAAGAAAAGTCACATAAAACAATCTCGACATCTAAACAAAAGCAAATTGAGTGTTGCGGATCTACCATCCGGATTCACAATCCTCAAAGAAGTCAACAAGCCCAAAATATTCAAAGAAAAAGAATTAACAATTCCTTTTGATATAAAATAGTGAGATGGAAACTATATCAAAAAGAACATGAACAAGATAATCACAAAGCAAATGTCATCAAGGATTAAATGAAAAATACCTTGACCAAGAGAAGAGTTGCTAGGGGCTTGCACAATATTTAGTTTTCTCATGTCCTTACTCAAAAGTTTGGGACATGCAGATAAAAGATGACCCGGTTTCTTGCAATAGCGACAAGAATGGGGTTTTGGACACATATTCGCATAGTGTTCCATAGAATTACAATTGTAGCATCCTCCACGATAAGGGATTGGAGTCTCTGCTACAAAAGTAGTTTGCTTCACTCTCTTATTGGGATTAAGGCTCTTGAACTTAATATGCCTCTTCTTGGAAGTCGCAATATCACAAACACTTCCATTACCAATCTCTCCATGAAGAAGAGTAAAATCCACAAGCTGATTGAAAGAAACTTCAAGTTTCAAAGGTAGAACCATTTCGGGGTTCTTACTCAAAGCATAGATAAACTCTTGATTCTTTACGAGATTCAAAAGTTGTTGAGCAGACATAAATACTCCATCCTGGGAAGTAGCGCTAGATTGACCGGCGCTGGGACGGCCTAGTCTAACCATTTCTCTTCTTTAAGAAAGAAAGAAAGAAGAGGAAAAAGTTATTCTCAGAATAAATTTAAATCAAACTTGATTGATAAAACAAGGAGTCATAAAAGAAAATAGGATAGGACGGTACGAAGACTCGAATAAAATCCTAAAGCACGACTCCTAAGATGGACTTAGGACGATGATCCTTGTTAAATTATTCTACATTGTTCCAAAGTTTGGCTCTGATACCAAGCTGTGACGCCCCACCTCTATACCCACGCTAGCCAAGAACATTACTGTGAATGCTGTCAACTAGCACGGAGAATAAGGCTGTTGAGGAGCGACCATCTGTATAATTGCTTTGTGCGAGTACCGATATACCGGATAAAAATATAACTTTTTATCTCAAGAGGAAATCCGACATACCGACACAAACTCAAAGCTACTACACAGTGGCTATAATTTCTTCGGAAACAAATATAGAAATAAACATAACATAAATTAGTCACAGACAATTCATATCACAAAGGCAGAATAAGATATGAATATTACACTAGAAAGTGTACATCAGAGTAGTGGTCTAAAAAGATCCACAATAATACAAAGGAATAGATACAAGTGCTAGACAAAAGAATAAGTATACATCAAGGAGTCTAAATCTCAAATGTATACAACAAAAACTACTAATCTAAGTAGTTAGCCAAAAGTCAGAGGGATCAATCCCAAGAGAGAAGTCAAGCAGAAGCACCTGTAACATCTCGGTCTGACCCGAGTATTATTTATAAGAAAATAATAAACGGATCAGTCTAGCTATAAATATCAGATGAAGTGATATATAATAAGAGATATGACATAAACATATAATAATCACAATGCCAAGCTGTGATAAATAAGTAATTGAAAATCAACAAGAGATTAATCAATATCACAATAATCTACTCAAGATAAAAAGGAATGTCATACTCCTAATTTCATTCACCAAGCCACAATAAATGACATATATATCAATGCCCATCGTAAAAGTTGGTGAAACACAAATTCCAGAAATCAACACACGAAATCCAGAAATCACAATAAAAAGGAACAACGACGTCGTACAACGGGACATCCGATGAACCAAATCACAATAAAAAGGATGGCCAATCCCCAAAAGAAACTGGACATCGACACACCTAAAAAGACATGCCCCATGAACAGTCGAACATCGATGCACCTAGAAAGATACACCCCATGCTCTAGCATCGACGCACCTAGAAAGATACGCCCCATGCACAAATAAACATCGATGCACCCCATGTAATGTCGAACATCGATGCACCTAAAAAGATACACCCCATGCTCTAGCATCGACGCACCTAGAAAGATACGCCCCATGCACACAAAAATAAACATCGATGCACCTAGAAAGATACACCCCATGTAACGTCTAACATCGATGCACCTAGAAAGATACACCCCATGCTAAGTCGAACATCGACGCACCTAAAAAGATACGCCCCATGCATAGACGAACATCGGCGCACCTAAAAAGATACGCCCCATGCCCCGACTTATTGAGCCGATTGCTCCACGAAATAAACAAACATCGATGCACCTAGAAAGGTACACCCCATGCATAATAAAACATTGACGCACCTAAAAAGGTACGACCCATGTATAAAATGAGACGAAACTCAATAAAATGAGGAACATTCCTCCACATAGACAAAGAGGCATCGCACATTGCTAGTCTAAACCACAAAGATGATCGTCGTGATCAAAGAGAAGTGTCAATTACAATAAGCTAGTAAATATATGAGCTTAGCTTCATGTCCCATAACCACTAGCTTAACTTAAATATTTACGAACAAATTGTAGATCTCCACTAGAAAATTGTCACAAGAGATTCAATCGAACAAGTCCAAGAATTAACCGACAAAGTAAACGCAAGCGTTTCATACCACTCGTTTTACTAAGTCGTTTAATTAGATTTCTCATACGAGTGAGGTAAAGGTTTGTATATACTAATAGATTGGAAAACGGTTTTATAAACGAATTTGGTATTAAAACAGTATTGAAATCGTTTGAGGAAAGAGTTTTGATATTTACTACTAGTATAGAAAACCTTTATATTTTTAAAGTGACAAAGCACAAGGGGGATTGTAGAAACAATCAATCACAAAGATCACATTCGAAGATGTGAATAAAATCCAATGAAATCGATAAAGGATCCATCGAAGTGGATATATCTAAAATTCCCAAAGAAAATAAGTCATCAAAGATGATAATAAATGATGACAATAAATAGGATCATCACGAATCGATTTAAATAGGAAATTCAATCCAAAAAGGAAAATTGGACTAAAACAGCAGGTTCAGTCGACTGAACAGAGAATTTCAGTCGACTGACCCTGTACATGGAAATTTTCCAGGTTCAGGAAACTTTCTGTTTCCAGTTTCAGTCGACTGTGCAGAGATTTTCAGTCGACTGAATCATGCCTGGAAACTCTCGGGTTTCAGGTTCAGTCGACTGAACAGAGATTTCAGTCGACTGAATCATGCCTGGGTTGTTTTTCAGCCTTATACAAATGAAGAGCAAACTCTTCCAAAATGCAATCGGACGAACATTGGCTCTAAGGGTTTATGCCAATCGGCAACCCGACCCTATATGCTCCTCGATGCATCACCAAAAGCATGATCAAACATCCATAAAAGGATTTTACACAAATTTGACTTAAAAACCCAAAAATTGGAATATTCACAAAACCAATCCAAAACAAGAGCAAATGCACATGAAGAAGTGTTAGGAATTCATACCCAACAACCAAAGATAGTTATAGTCATAGATGTGAGATAAAAATCTCACCTTTGAACTAAATTTATGAAGATGAAGCTTGAAAGCAATGGCAAGAACAAGCACTCTTCAATCTCAACACTAGAAGCTTGAATCTAAGTTAAAAAGAAGAACATTTCCTAAGTTAGGTTTAGGAAATTTTTGAAATTCAAAGAGAGAATGAGTTGGAGAAGAAGAAGAGTAAGCTTACCAATGGGTTCTCATGAACTTTGGAGCAAGGAGATGGATTTGCAAAGCAAGTTAGGGCTTAGGAATTTCTATTTCCCATTCTCTTCCTCCATTTTTGCTTGAGCTTGAGTGTTAGGAAAATAGAAGAGAAGTGAATGAAGAGGAGAGTGTTGGAACTGAGTTAGTAAGTGGGTTCAGCCCAAACCAAAGCCCAAAGCAAAAAGTAGCAAAATTCAACTTTCTCCAAACATATCGAAGCTTATACTCAAAAAGATCGCAAACGGCATTTTGAACTCAATGGAGGTGGTCTCGAGTCCTAATTCGACCGTATGCAAAAAGTAGCTTTTCGGACTAAAATCCGAAGAACGATAAAATATTTAAATATAAAAATCGATAAATATGCTGATTGTTACAATGTCGATTTTCGGTGATCGCATGAGCTACGAAGGTCGAGCCTGATGTTGGAGGGAGCTGGAGGTGTGGGAATCAATGAAAAAATGCTCGGAGGATTTATCAAACTCCGTTGCGGCCAAACGATGTCGAACTAGGGTCCTGTAGCTCCTTTTGTTCGACGAAGAAGACAAGGTGATTTCGTCATCGTCGATGCATCGGAAAGGATCAGAACATGGGGGATAGGAGCGTGGAACTCAGGCAAGGTTCCAAACGCGAGCACGTGGGTTCTGGTGGTTGGAGGTAGGTGCTATATGGTGGTTTCCGTCAACCAATTTTGTTCCAGTAGATGCTGTCTTGCTCGATTTTGAGTTACAATGAGGTTGATGGTTCTAGGTGTTCGTGACGATGGAGGGGAAGGTCGCCGACCGTGGAGATGGTCGGATCGGAGGTGGACGTGCACATGTGCGTGTTTGTATCTGAGTTTGATTTGATTACCGATAGTTTTGGAAGAGAAGAATTTCTCGGGTGTATGGGGGGTGAAGTTTTTCTCGGAGTTGGCTTCGGGTTTGTTCACGTATGTTTTCCAGGGTAACAGTTTTCAAAGTTTAAATTAAAACAAGTTTTAAAAAGAAAAAGGGAGGGTGATTCGAGGGTTTGCTCGGGGAAATCTAAAATTAGCTCGGGTTTGACTCGAGTTGCCTCGGGTACAAGTTGTAACAGTTTTAATTTTTAAATAAAACAAGTTTTTGAAGTTTAAAATAAAACAAGTTTTAAACTATATTCTTAAAACAATTTCTTTTATATGATAAATTTTGTTTAAATATTTGGTTAATAAAAGTTGTATAATTTATTTTTAACTTAAAATTAATTAAGTTAATTCTTTAGTTTATTTTTAATAAAATTTAATAGCTTAATTAAGAAGTTAATTAAAAAGATAAAGATGTTTATGGTTGTTAATTAACTTAAAGGTCTAAGTTAGTTTATGGGTTAATAATAAATTTGTTTCAAAGATTAAAGTTTAAAAGTTAAATGTTTTTAAGATTAATTATTTTGATTTTAAATAATTATATATATTAGGTGATTAATTTATGTGATTCCTAATTGTTTGTAATTAAGGAGTTAATTAAAAAGGTAAGATGTTATTAATTAATTTAAGGATCTAAAATTATTTTATAAGTTAATAATTTTAAAGATAAATGGTTTATCTTAAATTATGTTTTTGATTACTAATTAACTTAAAAGTCTTAAGTAAATTCATATGTTAAAAATGAATTTATTTCAAAGGTTTATTTAATAAGATTTAAATGTTGTAATTTAGTAACTAATTAAGATAAAGGGTTTATCTTTAATTAATTAGGGTCTTTATTAATTAAAGGATCAATAATTTGTTAATTAAGCTGGATTTAGAGGTAACTGATTTAATTTATTGGTGACTGAATTAAATTGGTGAGGAATTAAGTAAATGATTAAGATAAATGGTTTATCTTAAAATTAATTAAGATCTTAAGGTAATTAAAGGATCATTAATTTATTTAATTAATGTAAATAATCAAAGGATAATTAATTAATTAAGGGTTAATTAATTAATGTAAGTAATTAAGGATAATTAAGTAATTAAAGGTTAACTAATTAATGATTTAAGGTTAATTAACTAAAAATTAAAGGTTGATTAATTTATGATTAAAGGATAATTACTTAAGGGATATTAATTACTTAAAGGATAATTACTTAATGAAAGTAATTAAAGGGATAAGTAATTAATATAAGTTATTAAGGGTTAGTTAATTAATATAATTAATTAAGAGTTAATTAATTAATGTAATTAACTTCAGGTTAATTAATTTATGTGATTAATGTAAGTAATTGAGGATAACTACTTAAGATGAATAATTAAGGATGATTAATTAATTTCATTAATTAATTAAAATAATAGCTAATGAGTTGTAATTAATTAATGATAATTAAGCAAGGTTGGGTAATTAATTTGTAAGTAATTAATTTATCTGGTTTAAATTAATTATAATTCACGTGATTAATTACCTTGCTTATGGATGATTGGATTATATTGAATGCCTTGAATTGTTTGATATCTCTGATTTATGATGTTCTGTGATATGAATTGCTTTGGATTGAGCTATGATTATTGCAAGTAATTTATCTGTGATGTATTGATGTGTGAATATGTTACTTCTGAATTGAATTGTTTACTTAAACAACTTGGCCTTTAAAACGACACTTGAATTTCGATGCAACTGGGGGTCGGATTCCAAATGGTTATCCGAAAACCACATCGAGTCTTAAAAGTGAATCTTTTAAAAGATTAAAAATGGAAATTTGTTGTAAATGTATCCACTTGTTTTTAAAATAAGCGCTCATTATTCGGTTTAGCGAGGGAGGACATTAAGTCATAAAACCCATTCCGAATAATGATACGACGAAATGGAATAGCATTTGAAGACGGTGTTGAAGACCGGATATTTTCGAAAATGAAAGGATCACCTGTTGAATGTCTCTGCACCGAGTGGCCCCGGTATAGAGATTACCCTATGTGATGGGGAGTCCGGACGTGATTAGGGAATATTCGGATTTGCAAGGACTTCTTTCCTTAACTGGACGAAGTGCCTTCGGTTTCATTTAGACCAGGATGGACTTGTATGGATGTATGTCTGACATTACACTTTGAAATGTAAAGCTGGTTTCTATCAAATACATTTCTATTTGGTCGTGGAGAATTTACTCTCTTAGCTTAACACCCTTCTCTGAAACATACGAGCTTAGAGGTTATGTAGTTGATATTAACTCGTGATATATTCCCAATTTGGTAATGTGGCATGCTAAGTGCTGATCATTGGTTGATCGAAGCATGGCTTTTGTGAAAAGAGTAGCTTTGTGGGACGAGACTTCATCGAACCTTGCACCCTGGAAATGGTCGAAATAGGAAAGGATGCAACAAGGTTATGGGGGTCGTGCCCCTTAGGTTAAGTGCATTTCCTTCTGGATAAAAAGTGGTATCATGCTATGGAGCCCAGATATTTTTACTTATATGGATTTCTTGGAATTTGTGTTAGCATTCTCGTGACAGTTAGTTACCTAGTTACAGAGGTAACCCGTCCTTGTATTGGTAGAGATCCGGTTAGGTTCTTGGGACATCCCTCCAGAGGAGTACCCATACGGATAAAGGAAGTTCCTTAGCCTTGGCTATTTGTTGGAAATCCAATCACTCAATACAAGCCATGTACGGTTTTAGTTGTACAACCTACCATTTAACGTGGTAGCTATAGTAGGCGTACTATAATGGTACGTATGCTGGCTAAGATTAATATTATACTTGCAAAATATTTTCCACACTATGCACTAATAATAATGTCAAAAGGATTTTCGCATATCAAGCATGTTTGACTACTATAAGGAGAAACCTCCCCCATGTGTGCGATTGCATTTGAGTGTGCAGTGGAAGACCTTATGGTAGTTTCATTTTCCAAAAGCATGAACAGATTTCTTTTTATTTCTTTTTGTTCAAATAAATATTTTATGTTTGCTCACAACAGTCCCATGACTGACCTGGAGTTTATTGTTCCTTTTTAAACTCTCGGTGCCCCTAATTTTCCACGCGGGCAGCGTAGAGTCAGGTTATCAATAGATGTAGAATTTGGAAGTCTTTGAAGTCTTTAATCTTGGAAGCTTTTGGTCTTCAACTTTTGGTTTTGAGCTTTTTGGATTGGTTTTTGGAACTTTGGAGTCTTGGAAATGAAGATGCAGTCTATTGGATTCTCACTCTCTCTATTGGAAGTCCCTGTTGATGGTTGTAAAGCTAGATCGTCACATTTGTTGTTATTTTTCCGCTGCTGTGTATTGTATATAGATCTCTTATATATGTTGGGCATTTTTATCAGCTTATTGCATCCATATTGTGTATCAATAAAAAAATTTGTTCTGTTTCCGCTGTGTTGTTGTCATCTAATGTGTTATAAGCTCCGACGAACTGGACTCCAACGTTTGATCTCTGGCATTTGAATACGGATGATGTATTGGATGTCAATTTTCGAGCCGCCGAATCCAGGTTGTCACAATATAACTTAATAAATACAGAGTAAAATGCCACACAATTTGGATTCAATTAATATAAAAGTAACAACAAATAGTTGTGTTTCAAGCCACTATATGTAAACTGTAATTTCACAATGTGCTCAAAATTACATTGTGATAACATACAGAATGAATCGTGTCACAGTGGAGTTAGATATAAAAGGAAATATACATATACATATATATATATATACATATACATATATATATATATATATATATATATATATATATATATATATAAGGCAACATGCTAATATGTTATTTAACTGATGCTTTTGCTGACAAAGATTGGTACTAATATAGAGTAACTCTTGTACATTCACTTTACACATTTTAGCCCTATGGCGCATTGATAAACATCAGATAACTGTTCAGTTCACAGTTAAGCATATACATAGTCTTATACATGGAAAGTGAAAAGAAAAGAGCAAAAAAATGTATGAAAAAATGTGCAAAAAATGTACACTTCTTAAGTCTTTTACTGCTTAGGATCTTTTTTTCAGAAATAAAAATAATAATAACAACTAGTAGAAGCATCTCCAACTGGTGGATATTTATTGAAGTATAATACCACTCTTGATAGGGGTTCACATTAGAATCTCATTTTATTACCCTTCACTTTTTGCACTCATTTTATTATACTTTACTTTCTTGTGATAACCCGGATTTTCGGGCATTAGATAATTAAATAATTATCTAATTTAAATTGAAATACTGATTTATAGATTGGAAAAATAATGTGATAATCTCCGTTATAAATTATTTGACAAATTGTTATTTTCAAACAATATAGGTTGTTTTAAATATAGATAAATAAATTTTTAAGTAGAATTATTAATTACAAATTGAATTTGGGTTTATTTAAAATATATATGTATTGTTTGAATTGATTTTTAAATTTGATTGGACTTAAATTTGAATTCAAATTTAAAATTTAAAAGAAGTATATCTTATATATAGTTTGATTTAAATAGTAGAATAAATACCAAAGCTTTATAAAACATTGTACATAAAATAAAGACAAGTGTTAAGATGTTAATACCCAAATTAACAAAAGTAAGTCATTTAGCACAAAAATATAACAAACGTAAATCAATTATAATATAGTAGTGACATATGTAAGAAGTTAACAAGTGTCAGCCCAAAATTTACATGTGTATAAATTCTCATTTTATTTTATTTTTGTTTTTACTTTTAATAAAAGATAAAACAAGATATTTAAAAACATCTCCATTTTTTTTATCTCATTTCTTTTCTATCTTTCCAAAATTCAAAACAAAGAGATCAAAGTATTAAAAAAAACAACAGATCTGTAAACAACAAACTTGGGGAAAGCAAAATTCAAAACAGATTTGCATCAACCATACAGGCTTCCAAAGTTCAACTCTGAATCAAGCTTACAACTTAATCAAATTTTAACCTTTTCAACCATAAGAGATTTCCAGTAACAAGCTTCAGATTTCAAGCATCATCTCTATTTTCAAGCTACAATTTTCTCAGCAATTACAATTCTGTTTTGTAAGAAAGATGCAGTAGCATGCATTCTTCGGCAGCTCAGTTCAACGCTAAAACAAAATAAAGGGTCTGTCTCTGTTTCAATTCTCAGGTGAGTAATCTCTAAAACTTTTGTTATATTTTGAAGTTGCATGTAATGATCTATGAAATATAGAGTGAACGAAGCTGTGCATGTGTTTTAAATTGATTATAAGTATATATATATATATATATATATATATATAAGTCAACAAGTATATACATTGTTGGAACAGTGAACAAGTTTAGATCCAAACAAATTAAACTTGGTTCAGATAATAAATGTTGAAGAAAAATTTGATGAATATTAACATTTATGTTGCCTAATAACTCTAAGATGAATGAATGTAAATATGTATATAGTGAAGTGTGTGTGCATATTTATATAAAGTAATGTTCTGTTGGGTTCAGGCAGTAATCTGATTAAATTATAAGATCTTCCTTCTTGATTTTCTTTAGGGTTTAATTTGTAAACAAAATTTTTGTGTTTCATCAAGATATCAATAACAGAAATAAACTCAAGTTAAACCAGAAATTGGTTGAAGTAGTAAGTAAAAGAACAATTAACTATGGAAATAGTATAAGATCCCAATCATAATAATCATTTGCTTTAGGTACATAAGTGTTTTTATTTTCGAATTCTAGGATTTTTAAAATTAAAATCATGAATTGTAATTAAGTGGCCCAAGAGATTTTGGGTAATGAACGTAGGTTGGGATTTCGTCGATTACTGACGATCGCGGAAGCTTTCGATGTTAGGATTTAGAACGAGCAGGTTTGGAGGACATGGAGTTCTTAAAAAATGGTGCTGCATTTTTGAATTGACGGTGGTGGCTGGATGAGATGATTGTAGGGTTTAAGACCTGGAAGGGTTGTCATTGTTTTTTTTTGATCGTCACGATGGCTGGGGTATATCGGACTTGGTCAGGAAGAGGGAAAGGTAGTGTTGGTCAACGGCGAAGTTTGGGACAAGTTGTTGGGGTTTCTGATGATCTTATCTGACGAGGAAAAGGGGATTTCATCATCAGGTTTGGGTTCGAGGGAGGTTCGACAAGCTCGAATCTATTTCCGGTCGATTTAGGTGAACATGGTTGATTGGAAGGTTTGAGGGGATCATCGGTGATGTTTTGGTGGGTACGTCGTCGTTCGGCAGGTGTTAGCATGGTTGTGCACGTATATGTGCATCAGAAGTATCAGGTAGTTTTTGTGTTTGGGGAGGAAGGTTGTAGGATCGAAGATGAACTCGAGATTCCTTGGGTATTGCTCGAGTATATTGCTGTGTTGTTCGCCTGTTTAGTATGAGCAGTAGTTTTAAAGATTAAGGGAAAACAGGGATAAAGAGAAGAAGGAAAGGAAATTCGAAGTGGTGGGAAAGATTTCTCGGGAAAGTTTGGTTCGGAACCCGAAGTTATTTTAGGGTGGGCTCGGATAGCTTATGTTCCAGGTTTTAAGTAAAACAGAAACCTGTTTCTGTTTTAAAAATTAAGTTTAAATGTAAACTGAGATTTAAAATAAGCTTAAAATCCAAGTTGAATATGAATTTAAGTTGTTTGAATCTGAGTTTGAAATAAATTAAGACTTTAAACTTGAATGGTTAAATACTTTAAAAGTGTTTAAGTAGTTTGAATTTTTAAAATAAGTTTTAAATTATAAGAAGAGTTTTAAAATCTAAAGGGTTATCTAAATTCAAATTTAAATATGTATTCAAATAGAAGTGAAGGAAAGTTTAAAATTTAAAATGTTTTAAACAATTTGAAATATTTAAAGTATAATTCAAATTGATTTGAATTTAAATATGTATTTGATTTTAAATCCTTTTAAACTTCTTTATTAAATAAGTATTTCTTTAACTTGTAAAATAAAAGAGTTTTAGAAATGTGTTTAAAACTTTGTTAAAGATAATTTGTATTCATTTTAAACCTTTAAATTTAAAATGAAATTTTGAAGGTAAATTTAGAGTAAGTTGTTTTAAATACCTTGTAAATAATAACTTAATTATTAATAAGAACAAAGTTTTATCTTAAAGTAACTTTAGAATTTTAATGATTTGTAATTTCATTTAATTATTAGGGTAACTTAATGAATAATTAATTATTTAATTAATTAATGGAATGGATGATTAATTAAGTAATTAAGAGTTTTTAAATTAATTAATTAATGATTGAGATTAATTAATTAAGGTTAATTAATCTGTAATTAGGGATTATTAATTAGATTTTAATTAATAATTAAGAATTGATTAATCAAGTAGTTAAGGATTAATTAAGATTGCAGTTAACACTTAATTAATTAAATAAACTAGGGATTAATTAATTGGAAATTAAATATTAATTAATTAGTAATTAATGATGGTTAATCTGAGTTAATTGCTTAAGAAAGAATTAAAGAATAGTTAATGATGTCATTTAATAATTAATTAATGTAATTAATTTTTAATAATTAATTAGATTAATTAATTGATAATAATCAATTGAGGAATTGTTAAGTTTAATTTCTTAATAAAAGTAATTGAGGAATTAATTACTTGGGTTTAATGTGATTAGTTTAGATTAATTAATTAAGTTTAATTAATTTAAAACACTTGATGATTGTTGAATAATTACTTAATGTGATCAATGGAAGTGTATTACTTAAAGAAGTAATTAATGGAATTATTGGACGTAATTAGAGATGTTGACGATGGAAGTAATTTGAGTTATATTCCTATGGAATTAATCAGGGAATTAAATGAGATAATTAATTATGGTTAATTAATTTTTGAAATGAAGTAATTTAAGGATAGTTAATTACTGGATTATATTAATCAAGAGTGATTAATAATTATGGTTAATAATTAATTAATGAGGTAATTAAAGGTTAAGTACTGTATTTGGTTAAGAATAAATTAATTTGTGAAATTAATTTAAGGGATAAATAGAAAGATATGGGAAGCCTTTGATTAATTATTATCGCTAATATGTGGTTCATAATGCTATGTGATAAGATATGTTAAATTTAAACTGTGATGATGTGGTTTTCTATTGATGATGAATTACTGTGACATCCTGTATTAAAGTAGAATTGTATTTCACTTGAATAATTTAAGTTAAGTTGACAATGGTTTCGAAGAGACCGGAGTCGGGTATTAGTGAATACCCGAAACCACTTCGATTCTTATAATTTGATATGTGAAACTGATAGGCTGAAGTGGAATGACTTAAGTAAATTGGACCATTTAAATCTAAGTGTTGGCACTTAGAAATTGATGGGTGAAAAGGTTGATGTATAATAACTTGTGAAATGTAGATTGATATAAGTTACCCGGGTTTATATAAGTTGTATGCTTTTGTATTCCATGTTAGATGTGTTTACTCACGCTGGTTTCCAGCCTGACCCGGGTGTTACTTTGATGTAATGCTCGGGTTAGACCGAGTATTACAGATTTTCAAGTAAGGACGTTCTGGAGCTCAGGAGGCGAGCTAGATGGCAGAACGTATGAGGTGTTTCACTGTATTTACCTAGAACAAGTTAATTTTTAACTGTCTAGTATTTGTGTAATGATGTAACTCTGATGTATAAAGATATAAGTGTAATGATATAGTTCTTCTTGTAAAACTATTATTTATGTGATATTATATTTTATCCGCTGCGAATGTGAGATTGTGTGTTTCTTTTCTGTTCTTCTTCTATCTCTTTCTTCTTTCTTTTTCTTCTTTTCTTAACTATCTGGAAATTTTGGGATCGAAATTTTCGGGTCGTTACATTTCTTCTACTTTAGAAAGTATATCAGGCCTATTTATATGTTCCGTTCCATTTTATAAACTGTCATATACATAACTTATATAACCATTGACTGTGTGTCTCCGGTGGAGGGTATAAATTTACTGCTATCATTATTAGCATGTTCTTTTAATATATGATTTTGGCTTTCCATATGTTATTTTGGGGACGCGATCAATAATACTGCTATCATTGTTAGCATGTTCTTTCAATGTAGTCTGACAACTAACAATGATGGTGCTTTGGGTTTTATTCATTTGAGTGCAACATAAACCGTAAATTATTCTGCATTCTTATTTTTTGGCAGGTATAGATGAAAAGATAATGCATTTCAAGTAAGTCTTTGTTTTGCTATATACCTTAGAAATCAATCCAAAATGAACATCTTGGTTCTATTGAGAATCTCAAGAAATCTATCTCGACACAGTGCAAGTCTTTTTCATGAACTCTTTCATGACTAAGAAATATCATTATGTTGTTACACATTAAAAGTTTCAGTATGCAAATCCTACAGCCAATATTGGAAAAACACTATATTGATGCTGAATGATTTCTATTTGATTAGTAATGTGGTTATTTTTTCCCACTTGGAGTAGTATAATTATAGTTATTATTATAATTAATGAAGTTGTCAACATGGATATGTTGCAATTTTTGCTACAAACTATCAGATTACAGACTCAAAGGCAAGACAACTCTATATCCATTTCCTGCATTAATTTTAAATACATCATGGCTCAAAATCTATTCAAATGCATGTACCTCCCACAGCTCCAAATTGTATGAAATTATAATGTTGTGGCATATTTTATTTTATATTTACGGCCAGAGAATCAAGCTTTGCAATGCTTCAAAAGCACAAAGCTACTAATTAACAATTAATGTGACTAACTATCGGATTTAGCATAAAGAACTTCAAAACAACATATAATTAATCTGATTAATTGCCAGAATATTAGATACTATAAAAAATCCTAGCAATTCGTGCTTAATCGTAAATCACCGTTGCATGTGCTACTGTAGATTTTAATTGGTAATCGCACTAATCAAAATCATAAGCAGTTAATGAAAATCAGCAAAAAATTACCTGAGCCTAAAGTCTTTGTGGATATCGATTGGTGATGCTTGAGGTTAACTCTTTATGTGGTGGTCGACAATCGCTAGTAGAGGCGAGAGAGTAGATCTAGGGTTTTTTCATGTAAAAAGCTAAGTAATCAAAAGAGACATTGTATCTGTACTATATATCTATTTGGATGAATGCGTAGAAACAGAAAGTAAAAGAGATATTAATCAAATCGTATGCAATTATTGAAAATTAATGATAACCGCCATTAGATGTGGGAGAGCAGATTTAGATTTTTTCCATAGTAGCGAGAGGGGACATCATGTAGAAATAGAATGTAAAACAAAAGGGCATTTTCGGTAGTCCAGGAAGACATGGTTGAATCCTTATTCAATGAATTATCATTATTAATAGTAAAGATGATTTATATATTATTCATATATATATACACATACATATATATCATTATTATATTGCTAGTTAGGTGAGATTCTTATATATATCATCAATGTTATCACTATTAGATAGGTTATACGTATGTTTTAATTCATTTAAGAAAACACACTCACACAGATATGTATGTATGTATATGTATTAATATACTACCTAATTTTAATTATATGACTTGTATTTAATTATATCATTATATCATGTTAATAGTTGAACCTATATTTTATAAATGCATATCTATATAGATTATATTTTCCGATGGCTGCAAATTAATTTTTGACATTTATTTACTATTATTTAATTCAATCTACTAACTAAATAAATCATATAAAATAAATTATATTTCAATTAAATTTTAAACTTTTAAATTTTTTGGTATCATCATATAAAATCTTGTCTAAAAAATAAGAATTTAAAAATAATTTTTTATTTTTAGAAAATCAATTTAGTAAATAGTCGAAATCAATCAATTAATAATATTTTTTGACTCCAAAAATTCTGGAAAATTTTCCTTAACTTCAAAATATCATGATTAATTTTCTAAAAATTTAAAATTTGAATAATTCTACACTAAAATATTTTTTAGTATTATTTTATTTTCTATTTAAAATAATTTATTAATATATATACATACATATACATAAATGTGTGTGTGTATATATATATATTTTAAAGCAATAAAATATAAATAATTTTTTGAGCTATGTATTCAAACTGGAAAGGTTTAAAAATTATATATTTTAAATACATTATTAATATACACATGTTTAGATAATATAAATATACTATATATATATATTTATATATATAATAATAATAATAATTTTGTTACTGTAATTCATACATATATATGTTTAAAATGATTTTTTTATATATTATGTATATGCATACATACATACATATATACATATACATACATATACATACATATATATATTTAATGCAATAGTATATATATAAATCAATAATAATTTTACATATAAGATATACATATACCTATATATGTGTATGTATATATATGTATGTATACAATTTTACATAGTTTTTAATATTTATATAAATAACAAATTTACATTGCTTTGCCAAAAATAATAAGTTTACATACATACATATATTTGAACAACATTTAAAACATATAAGATGAGCTAACATGTCTGTTGCGATGTAAATCCCAACATTTATACACGTACACGTTATACCATGGATTATTATGTTACATGTGCACACACATACATATATGTATATGATACATATGTGCACTACTATATTTAATTTAATATAAACTAAATAAAATTCTATTTATAATTTATAAATTTAAATGAAATATGATAATTTATATAAATTAAATTCGAAAATGTTCTAAATAAATTAGAATTTGTAAGCCCAATATTGATCCAATGAGGATTTTTTTTTAAAATTCACCTATATCTTTCGCTGTGGGCTGTCGCGGTTTCAATAATGGCATCAGAGCCACATAACCTATGCGGTCAAAATTAGCCATGTTAGCATTAAATATTAAGCATACAGCCCAAAGGTTATCCCTAATAGAAAAGATTCAAATTAGAATTAGGCCTTGGGCTAATTTTTCAAAATTGTTCGAATATTAAAAATGTAAGATTAAATTTAAAATAGGATATACATATATTATAAAAGTTATAATGCAATAAAAAAATTTCATAATTGTTTGAAAATATATATTAATTTTGAAACCTTAAAATTTATAAATAGGATCAGTGAAATAAATAAATTAAATAAGTTAATTAATTAATAAATATATACATGTATTATGATATATGTTATGTTGTTTTAAAGTGATTAAAATAACATATATATATATATACATGTATGTATATGAATTGAATTTTGAAGTTAATATAATTTAATTAAAATTATTTAATTAAATATATTAATTAATGGTTAATTAATTAAATTTACTAATTAAAGGTTAATTAATTAAATAAATAAATTAGAGGTTAATTAATTAAATGAATATATATATATATATATATATAAGATATATGTGGTATATTATAAAGGTTACAATATGTAACAAATATTTAATATAAATGTTATATTAAAATAATATAAAATAAATAAATTGTTAATTAATTAAAAGTTAATTAAATAAGATTTAATTAATGTAATATTATACATAAGACTATTATATAAGTAGTATGAAATATAAAAGTTATATAATATTAAAACTTCTATAATATGAATGTATAAACTAAAGGTGGAACATTAAGAAATCCTAAATAGACTTAAAGAATAAATACATATGTAAATATACGTAAACCATGATTTCATATGCGTCCGACACTTGAATCATGATAGTAATTCATAAGAATATATTATTTCATAAGTCAATATCACTCAATACTAAATATGAAAGATTATGAACCTTTAATATAATATTGTCCTCTACCATATATACATTAATAAATTACCTACTACTTTGTTGTTGAGCAGACTTAGGTAGGGGATGTTATATGCAGTATTAATATATTGAATAGACGAGGTAAGATAACAATATGTATTTATTAAGAAGACTCAAGATACATATATTTTACTTAGACCGTCGCGATATGGTAAGTATGAGTGAATAATTTCATTTCGATTTGTTGAGCAGATTCAAGGTCGGAGCGGAATTCAGACAAGGTACCAAAAGGTTAGGAGTTGTATATGATACAAACAATAAGGAATTATCCAACATCCGTGGAGTTATAACTTGTTGAGAAGATTCAAGGTCGGAGTTCCAAGATGGATGATTCCCAACATCCACCACTAAAGTCGAATGACTTCTTGTTTCAACTTGGGTTTGGTGAAACATAAACGACTAGTGGGAGCCTTATTAGAAAAATGAAATAATAACATTTAACCTTTCTAATATTTTAAAAACATATGCTATACAATGTTTTAATAATCTACATTGATAAATTTGTGCATTTAATATGATTGATAAAATGTATGTCAATTAAGATATATAAATGAACTGAATTAAAGATTAACAAATAGAAATATAATATATATATTCTTACTATTAAATACTTCTTGCTTGTTAATGTTTTCTATACCCATGCAAATACCTAATGTTACAACTACTTAATACATTCGTAATTTGGACGCTGACGTATTTATTTGGTCAAGACCATGTATTAAATTCAATGAGTTTCGAACTCTAAAAGCAATACAAGACTATGGATATTTGACCCATATAATATCGCATATAAGAGTTATATAGAGAACAGTCACAGTTCGTAATGTACGATATTTCGACGAAATTAGTTCATTTGAAATAAGCCAATAAATGATACTATGGGATTGAGTAGTCAGTTTAATTGACTACAGAAGGATAGTATTGTATTAAATGTAACACAAGACCAAAACTACAATATAGATCTAAGAACTTGATAATTGAAACGTTAGTTTGATCGGTTTTTGCAAGGTCCAACATATTTCATGTCCTTAAATGTTAAGGATGATGGAGTGCGCTTTTGTAAAAAGTTCATTATGATGTTGTGATAAGGATATATTTTGAAAGGTTTGACCATTTAGAAAGAAAAATGAATGTACAAGAGTAGATGCGATTTAAAGGTATAGTTGGGTTGAAGAGATTGAATGTTACTTCTGCTTTATAAAAAACATCGGAACGAGAATTGTAAAATAATAATTGATACATAATATTGAAATAAGAAATACGATTTCTATTCTAAAATGTATTTTCATATGGAAAATTGTTTTCTATAAGAATTTATTTATTTGAATACAAGATATTTGATCAAATACTCTCAATTGTAAACTAGTTGCAGTATATGAATTAAATAGTTTATATTATATAATGACCCTAATTTTAGCTACATTATTTAGATATTGTATTAGATAAATTAAATTAAATAACGCAGAAGGTTAAGAGATTGAGATTTGATAATTAAACTTGAGTCATGCCTTATGAATGAACTAATATAAGTAATTAAAACCTAAGTTAAAGAGGAGGAAAATTAAAAGAGCAAAATAGGAAGAGCCTTAATTTTATACCCTAAAACCCTCTCATTCTCCACTTCATTCATTCATTTGCATCTACAAACTAAACTAAAACTTAAGGAGTTCGGCCGACCATTGAAGAGAAGGGAAGCCAAAGATTAAAGCTAGGAGATTCAACATCAAGAGCTTAGGAAATCAAGCTTAATCCAAATCTCAACATTCTTAGTCAAATCAAGGTGAATAGTTAGTTTACATCTCATGTTTTGATAATCATTTCGGTTTTAAAGGATAAATCCATAGATTTCCAAGTTATATATCATATTATAGCGACTAAATGATTATACGCTTTAAGTTGACGATTTATAGAGATTTAATGATAATTTTATGACATGTTTAGATTAGAAAACCTATCATATGGCATCCAAATGAGCCGTGTTTTTGCTCATGGTCAAAAATATTATTCTAGAAGTAGGTTTCAAGTTTTATAATTTTTCAAGTAATTATGGATTTATCACGAATTTTGTATGGGATAAAATAGTTAATTTTGGATTTAAATTATTTAAGGCAATTAAATAATATTTTTGGGTCTAAAACTTATATATGTTAGAAAACATATTTAATGTGAATTAGAATGATTTTTGGAGATTTTTCTAAGTGTTTTACTATGGTTAATAAATTATTTAAGTTAGAGGACTTAAATGTTTTAAACGTTTTACTAAGGAGAAGTGCTTGAGTGTTTAAATTGTTTCAAATAATCTAAATTTGATTTCGGCTTCAAATTCCGAAAAAGGGAATTGATAAAGTTTTTTAAACCAATAAGATTTCGACAAATATTAGTGGTAGAAAATAGAATTTCTTTAAAAGGCTAAAAAGCAGTTTTTATTAAAATTACGTCGCTACCCTTGCTAGCTTTCGGCATCATATACCAGCACAAAACCCCTTCCACACCCATTCGAAACCAATATACATGGTATCAGTTCATTGGAATGTAGTGTGCTGGAGATAGGTGGAAGGTAGTATGGTGTTGAAGGCATGCATTCAAAAGGGGTGAAGCTGTCTTTCAGAGCTTTCGAACCTATAATCCTGCCTTTTTTAAAAGAGTATTTCGAAAGGGTTGCCGCTTTGAACCCCTTCAATAACTTAACTGTCACATTAATACCTTTTCCTTAGTTAGAGGCCATTTTTTACAACTTTTAAACAATGCATGCGAAAGGGGAGACTTTTGTCTTCGTATCTTCCGTTGATATGGAAGCCGCCTTCCCCAATGTTTTCGAAAGGATAGCTTTTGAATGTGTCCCTTTTTATACTTTGTAGTTTGTTTTGTTTTCAAACTATGGTTTCATAAGAAATACCTTTAATTGGTTTTGAAGCTATGCTTCCATAACTTTTTACTTGAACCCAATGTTTTCAAAAGATATGTTTTTAATTGTATCGAAAGGAATGTTTTCCAAGTATTTCGAAGGATATGTTCAATGGTTTCAAAAGAGGATGTCTAAGATTTTAAGTAATGATTTTGAAAACCCTATTTCCTATGCATTCAAAAGGAAGGTTTTGGCCTTTCAGCCCAGTGGTTCCAAGGTTAAAGTATTTAACTTGTTTCGATGGGATGGTTAACCCTAATGATTTAGATTTCCCATCGACATTGTTTTGTAAAGCATATATCATGGCATAAGTATTTTGAGTGAAAGAAAGTATCAAATTTCCTTGTTTTTAAAAGATATGTTTTCAAGGGTAAATCATTTGTAAAGATTGTTTTCAAGGAAATGAAATTTGAATAGGGTGGTTAGACCTAAGTACATGAATCAGATATTAGAAGAGTAGATAGGACTGGTGTGGGGTCGTGCCCCATACTTTAGCTAGTAGCCCTTAGCTAATATAAGTCCAAAATTCCAATATATATGGCTTTGTCACAAGCAAGACTAAAATGATGTTACACACAGAAAAGAATAAACAGAGTGGAGAAAGGTTATCGGCGAGCCCGCAAAACCATTAGAATTAGTTGACTCTAAGAGAAGTAAGTTAAGGATATACTGTCAAGTATTGTGTCTAATAGAATTTAGAATATTTATTACGTCTAGTAGGCCCGAATCAGCCAGTGATTAATAGTCAGCTTGATAAAACTATAATGTTTGGACGGATAGTCCATTGATTACTTGATCTATATGCATATATGTTATTGCTATTGTTTTTATAATAAATTTGACAGTACGATTTTGATTTGCAAAAGATATGATTTTAAAAGGATATTAGTGAGGGAAAACCTGTTCCGCTAAGCAACTTGGTCTCACTTAATATGAGTAAACCGAGATGTAATTGAATTATTCAAACCATGCTTTATGTCTGACTCGAAGCTTACCTTTTGCCCTCAAACTCTCGTGTGCTCAAAATTAAATTTGAGTAGACTGAGAATTAAGGACTTCTCAGGTTTAGTATGTTGGACGAATAAGCTTCTAAAAATGTGTAGAAGGCCCAGTCAGCTATATATGAGTTATTTAGTGTTATTTCCGCTGTGATGTATTCATGACAGATATATCTATCTATCTAGTACTCTGATCATCTATTGGGGCATCTTCATATGTCGCTCTTGGTGTAATTTGTAATTATTATATTTGATCAAAACCTGGGAATCATTTTGGGATTATTTAACTGAATATGAAATATTGATTTGAAATGTAAAGAGAAAAGCTATTTTGAAATATAAGTAAATTTTATTTTATGTTCATGTGCTTTTGGCATAGTGTATACCATTAACACTACGGTATTTCATCATCGAAAGTTAAATACTATAGATGACTACAACATTTGTAGCACTTAGCCTTAGTCCTCGAGATAGGGGATGTTGCAACTTCGTATCAGAGCATAGGTTTATGAAAACTTAAAAGAAATTTTAAACCTAAAATGATTTGGAAAAAACATAATCCTAAGGAATTAGAGAAAGGATTGGGATATGGGATAACGCTACAGTAACGTACTTGTATTTGTTATATATAAGTATAATCTTTACCTCTATCTTCCCATCTCCCTTAGGCTATTCTTCTTTATCTTACAAAGACTCGAATGCAGGTTTTAAGAAAGCAAGATATGAACGCTAGGAATAGAAGAGTTAACCTTTATAGTGGAAGCATCACAACTAATGGAAATGCCAGACCGAATACTCGAAGAAATCTGGGTCGGGCACAAGCTGCTAATGTGGGTGCTAGAGCACCGCAGGTTGATATGAAAGCTATGTATCAATTTTTCGTCAACATGATGCAAGTTGGAGCTACTGCGTGATTAGTTGGAAGAAATGTTGGAGAAGGAAATCAGGAAGCTCTGGTGGTCAATAACTATGCAGTATTGAGTAGAGATTATGCTAGGCTTGGAAGGAAGCCGTTTATTGGGACCAAGGATGCAATTGAGGTGGAGAACTAGTTTCTTCATTGCGTAAGGATTTTTGCTGATTTAGGATTTAACGATAAACAAAATAGGAGATCAGCTTCCAGACAGTTGCAAGGAGTAGCACTATATTGGAGGAACAATATTACTATGGGAGTAGTTGAAGAGATCATGACTTAAGCAGAATTCAGAAGGAGGTTTGAGGAAAGATTCATGTCAGATATTTCCAAATCAACTTTGCTCAGAAAGTTTGCTGAGTTGGTGCAGGGAGGCATGACACTGCTTGAGTATGCTAGTAGATTTGAGGAATTATGGAGATACAGATATGCCACGGTTGATACTATCAAAAGGAATGAAAAGTTCATTTGTGGATTGAGACCCATGCTTGCTAAAGCAACTTGACCACATATTAAGGATCCGTGTGATGTAATTGTTGAGATGGCTTTGATGAATGAGTGATCCTCACTTTCTTTAATGGTAACACAGCAGCCGAAACTCAACGTAGACAGAACTAGAAGAATATGTTTCTCCATAAGAAGTGAGCTTAAAAGTGTGGAGCTGCCAACAAAGGAAAGATAGAAATTATCCGCTATAAGTGTGATAAGAAAGGGCATTTCGCTAATGAATGTCACTCAAGGAATGGGAAGAAAGTGATCGGAAAGAAGAATATCAAATGCTTCACCTGTGATTGGATTGGACATTATAAGAACTAGTGCAGGGAACCAGCAAAGGATGGAAAAGGCAAAGTGTTTGCATTGGAACCTGTTATGTCAAGACCAATAACGGGGGAGAAAGGAAAAGCTATGTTGGGACGTACGCTTTTGATTCATGGTATGTCAGTTAGAGTTCTAGTAGATACTGGTGCATCGCATTCTTTTATATCTCATTGTTTGGTAGATAAGCTTAACCTAGAACCCTCGTACCTAATTACTTCCTGATGGGTTGCGAATCTAATAGGAGGGTATGCGAACTTTGGGATGAGATGTGACCACTTAGACCTCGAATTGTTAAGTCATAAATTTGCTTGCAGTTTGCATGTGTTAGATTTCATAGGTTTCGGAATTATCTTGGGTATGGATTGGTTAAGTACGATGCAAGGTTATTTTTCTATGATAGGAAAAATCACTTAGACGCCCCACTTGTAATGATCGGATTATATACTCTATAAAGAACCCTAGTTTTGAAGTTAATGCTTTGTTAGGTGTTATGGAGGTAGAAGATGAGTTAAATCGAGTTTTCATTGTTAGAGAATTCGCAGATGCATTTGAGCCTGTGATAGGGCTACTTCGAAATGAGCCATTGAGTTTCAAATAGATTTAGTACCAAGAGCTGAACCTATTATTAGACTGCAAGTTGAATGACACCTACCAAGATGAAGGAGCTAAAGGTGCAATTGGTGGGCTTAAAAGGTAAGAATTTTATCATACTAAGCAGTTCGCCTTGGAAAGCAACATCATTGTTTGCAAGGAAGTCGGACGGATCGTTAAGGTCATGTATCGATTATCGTAAGCTGAATGAGAAGACGATAAAGAATTGATATCCGTTACCTTGGATTGATGATTTGTTCGACTAGTTGAGTGGAGCCAAAGTATTTTCTCAAATGGATTTGGCTACAGTGTTCCATTAACTTAGAGTAGCAGAGGATAGTATTCCTTTGATGGCATTTAGGACAAGATATGGATCATATGAATGGTTAGTGATGCGTTTGGACTAACTAAAGCATTCTTCATGGACTCAATGAACAAAATCTTCCAAGAGCATCTGGTGAGATTTGTATTAGTATTCATAGATGACATAGATATATTCCAAGGATGAAAGAGATGATGAAGTTCATCTTAGGATAGTGATTGAGACACTGAAGCAACATCAGTTGAAGATAAAGTTTTTGAAGCGTCACTTTTGGAAGAAGAAAGTGAAGTTTCTTGGTCATATAGTCTCAAAGAAAAGGTTGTCAGTAGATCTGGCTAAGATCGAGGCAGTGAATAGTTGGAAGAGACCCGAGACAGTGATTGAGATAAAGTGTTTTCTTGGATTAGCTGGCTACTGTAGGAGATTTATTAAGGATTTGTCGTGGATAGCATCGCCGATGACTAAGCTATCCAGGAAAGAGGTGAAGCATGCTTGGACCGATATATGTCAGGAAGCATTCCAGAAGTTGAAACATTTATTGACTAACGCACCCATGTTAGTTGTTACAGAGGGGAATCAGGACTTAGTGGTATGCACGGATGCACGTGGAACATGATTAGGAGCTGTGCTAATGCAGAGGGATAAAATGATTGCCTATGCATCTCAACAGCTCAGACCGCATGAAGTTAGATATCCAACTCATGATTTGGAATTAGCGGCACTAATTTTTGCATTGATGATGTTGAAACATTCTTTTGGGAGAAAGATTTGAAATGTTTACGGATCACAAGTCACTAAGATATTTATTCTCACAGAAAGAGTTAAATATGAGACATCGAGATGGTTAGAGTTCGTAACTGCATAAGACTTCGGTATTGAGTACACACCGAGAAAATGAAATAAGGTTGCAGATGAACTTAGAAAAAAACATCAAAATGCAGTATTAGTAATGATAGCTAAGTGGAAATATTTAGAAGCATTGACTACATGCGGAGTACAATGGAGATTTAAGAGTAGTTCTAGTCAAGAAACTGCTATGTTGTCATGTTTAAAAGTTCGATCAATGATGATCGAAAGGACATCTTCTAAATAAGGAGAAGATCCCTCATTGGCCGAACGGATCTGAAGGTTAAGGAATGGAATAGAGAGTGATGACTTGAAAGATTTCAGTCTTAACCAAAATGTGTGGTTGAGGAAGAAAGGACGACTATGTGTTTGAGTGGGGGAAACATTAGAAAGGAAGTTCTTAGAGAATGCCATCGTTCGAAGTTCACTATTCATCCAAGAGGAACAAATATGTATCAAGATATGAAGAGAAGTTTCTTCTGGAAAGGTATAAAGAGAGATTTAGGCTTATGGGTGAGACAGTGTTTGAACTTTCAACATGTAAAAGTTGAACATCAGAAAGTGAGTGGGTTAATTTAGCCTTTGGAGATTCCATTTTGGAAATGGGATTATATCCTAATAGATTTCATAGATGGATTGCCAAGGTCGAATAGAGGAAATGATAGTATATGGGTCGTAGTGGACTGACTGAGTAAGAGTAGCACATTTTATACTCGCTAAGTCGACCAGAATAGTGCCAGATTTAGCTAAGTTGTTCAGAAAGAATATAGTTAGACTGCATGGAATTCCTAGTAGTATAGTAAGCGACATAGATTACTTATTAACTAGTGAGTTCTGGAAGAGTCTACAGGAGACTTTAGATACCAAGCTTAGTATGAGTACCGCTTACCATCCGCAGACAGATGGGCAAACGGGGAGAGTTAAAAAAGTCTTAAAGGATTTGTAAAAAGCCTGTGTGCTAGAGTTTAGAGGATCATGGGAAGAGAATCTACTCTTATTCGAGTTTTCGTATAACAAAAGTTATCAGACTAGTATATGGATGACACCATTTGAAGCTTTATATGGAAGGCCATGCAAATCTTTAGTTTGTTAGTAAGAGACCGGGGATAGATTAACTCTTGGCTTGGGTTTGGTTAAAGAAGATACAGAAAAGCTTAAGTTAATTCATGCTAGAATGAAGGAAGCCCAGTCTAGGCAGGGGAGTTATGCAGATAAGAGATAGAAGGACTTAGAGTTCTCAGTTGGAGATCATGTTTTCATAAAGTGTCATCAATAAAAGGTGCGATCAGATTTGGAAAGTTAGGAAAATTGGCACCAAGGTTCACTGGACCATTTCCTTTTATAGAAAGGATCGGGAAGCTCGCGTATAGGGTAGAGTTACTGGATAGTTTGGCAGGAGTCCACAATGTTTTCCATATTTCTCATCTAAGGAAGTGTATTCAAAATCCAGAGACTACTATTACACCGACTGTGTTTGAAAATCTAGTAGTGGAATCAGATATGACTATAGTTAGGAAACCAGTACGTATAGTTGCGAGAGATGAGAAGAGACTAACCAACAAGATCCAGTGGAGTGATGACGAGGGAGGTTGTACTTGGAAAACCGAGAGCATGATTAGGGACACTTGTCCTGACTTGTTTCATGGTATTTTTTTTACCTTAGTTTGATTGTTGGGGCACTTTATCGTAATTTCGAGGATGAAATTCTTTAAGGAGGGGGAGGGATCTGTAATGACCCTAATTTTAGTTAACATTATTTAGACATTTAATTAGATAAATTAAATTAAATAACATAGAAGGTAAAGAGGTTTACATTTGATAATTAAACTTGAGCCTTGCCTTATGAATGAACTTATATAAGTAATTAAAACTTAAGATAAGGAGGAGCAAAATTAGAAGGCAAAAATAGGAAGAGCCTTATTTTATACCTTAAAACCCTCTCATTCTTCACTTCATTCATTCATTTGCATGTACAAACTAAACTAAAACCTAAGGAGTTCGACCAGCTGTTAAAGAGAAGGGCAACCAAAGATTAAAGCTAGGAGATTCAAGATCAAGAGCTTAGGAAATCAACCTTAATCCAAATCTCAATATTCTTAATCAAATCGAGGTGAATAATTAGTTTACATCTCATGTTATGATAATGATTTTGGTTTTAAACGATAAGCTATTTATTTGCAAGTTATATGCCATGTTATAGTGATTAAATGATTATATCCTTTAAGTTGATGATTTGTAGAGATTTAATAAGGATTTTATGATATATTTAGATTAGAAAACCTATCATATGACATCCAATTGAGTTGCGTTTTTGCTATATAGTCAAAAATATTATTTTAGAAGTGGGTTCCAAGTTTCATAATTTTCCATATAATTATGGATTTATTATCAATTTTCTAAAAGAAAAATAGTTAATTTCGAGGTTAAATTATTTAAAGTAATTAAATAATATTTTGGGGTTTGAAATTTATATATGTTAGAAAACATGCTTAATGTGAATTAAAATGATTTTTGGGGATTTTTCCTTAGTATGTTACTATGGTTAATAAATTATTTAAGTTAGAGGACCTAAATGTTTAAAACGTTTTATTATGGAGAAGTGCTTGAGTGTTTAAATTGTTTCAAATAATCTAGATTTGATTTCGACAGAAAATTCCAAAAAAGGGAATTGATAAAGTTTTTTTAAACTAATAAGATTTCGACATATATTAGTGGTAGGTAAAAAGGAATTTCTTCAAAAGTTTAAAATGCAGTTTTTATTACATCTTCGCCACTACACTTGCTAGCTTCCGACATCATACACCCACACAAAACCCTTTCCGAACCCATTCAAGACCAATATACATGGTATTAATTCATTGATATGTAGTGGGGACTTGTGAGAAGGTAGGATGATGTCGAAGGCATGCATCCGAAAGGAGTGAAGTTATCTTTCAAAGCTTTTGAACCTATAGACTTGCCTTTTTTCAAAAGCATGGTTCGAAAGGGTTGCCGCTTCGAACCCCTTCGATACTATAGCTGCCATATTAATACCTTTTGCCTTTGTTTTAGGCCCTATTTTACAATACAATGCATGCAAAAGGGGAGACTTTTGTCTTCGTACCTTCCGTTAATATTGAAGCTGCATTCCCCAATGTTTTTGAAAGGTTAGCTTTTGAATGTGTCCTCTTTTATACTTTGTACTTTGTTTTGTTTTCTAACCATGGTTTCAAAAGAAATACTTTTAATTGGTTTTGACGCTATGCTTCCATAATTTTTTCCTTGAACCCAATGCTTTTGAAAGATATGTTTTTAAGTGCTTCGAAAGGAATGTTTTCAAATGTTTCAAAAGATATATTTTTAAGTGTTTCGAAAGGAATGTTTCCAAGTGTTTCGAAAAATATGTTTAACGGTTTTGAAATAGGATGTCTAAGAATTTTAGTATTGATTTCGAAAGGTCTATTTCCAATGCATTCAAAAGGAAGGTTTTGGCTATTCGACCCAATATTTTCAGGGTTAAAGTATTTAACTTGTTTCGAAGGGATAGATAACCCTAATGATTTAGATTCATCGACATTGTTTTGTAAAGCATATATCATGGCATAAGTATTTTGAGTAAAGCAAAGGGTATAATTTCCTTGTCTTAAAAAGATATGATTTCAAGGGTATATCATTTGTAAAGACTGTTTTCAAGGAAATGAAATTTGAATAGGGTGGCTAGTCCTAAGTATATGACTCAGATATTAGAAGACTAAATGGGACTATGTGGGGTCGCTCCCTATACTTTAGCTAGTAGCCCTTTCCTAATATAAGTCCAAAATTCTAGTGTGTAGGGCTTTGTCACAAGTAAGACTAAAATGATGTTACACATAGAAAGGAAAACACAGAGTAGAGATAGGTTATTGGTGAGCCTGCAAAATCGTTAGGATCAGTTGACCCTAGGAGAAGTAAGTTAAGGATAGACCGTCCAATATTGTGTCTAACAGAAGTTAGAATATTTATCATGTCTGGTAGGTCCAAGTCAGCTAGTGGTTAATAGTCAGCCTGAAAAATTATAATCTTCGGACGGATAGACCATTAGTTATCTGATTTATATGCATACATGTTATTGTAATTGTTGTTATAATCAGTTTGATTGCAGGATTTTGATTTGCAGAAGTTATAATTTTAAAAGGATATTAGTAAAGGGACCAGTTCCGTTAAGCGGCGTGGTCTCATTTAATATGAGTAAATTGATATGTAATAGAATTATTCATGCCAAGCTTTACGTTTGACTCGAAGTTTACGTTTTTCCCTTAAACTCTCGGACACTCAAAATTAAATTTGAGTAGATTGAGAGTTGAGGACTTTTCGGGTTTACTAGGTTGGACGAATAAGCTTCCAAGGACGTGCAGGAGGCCAATCTAGCTATGTAGTTGTTATTTAGTATTATTTCCGATGTGATGTATTTATGATAGATATGTCTATCTATCTAGTACTGTGATCATCCAAGGGGGCATCTTGATATGTTGCTCTTGGCTTAATTTGTAATAATTATATTTGATCAAAACTTGGAAATAGTTTTGGGATTATGTAACTGAATATGAAATATTGATTTGAAATGTAATGAGAAAAGCTGTTTTGAGATCTGAGTAAATTTTATTTCATGTTCATGTGCTTCTGCTATTATGGATATAATTTATGCTACCGTATTTTCTCGCCGAAAGTTAAATACTATAGATTACTACAACATCTGTAGCACTTAGCTTTGGACCTCGAGGTAGGAAACATTACATATTAAGTGAATGATGGATCTCCGAATTCAGTATGCTATTATAGTACTGGTGGAAATAGTGGGAGCATACCACATAGCACTTATTGATTGCATCAAGTTACAAAAATTATTTTTTTAAAACGTATCGAACATTGTTTATGAAATAATGACTATTTTCAGTGTCGACAGAAATATATACATAGTTATATTTCAGTATGAATATTATGAATATTCATTATGAAATAAAACTATAATGTGGTATTTGTTTACACAACAAAAGTGATGCAATTGAAAATAATGAGTATTCAAAACTATTTATAATTATTGTGGAATCGTAGACTAAGCGGCTAGTTTTAAGAAATAATTTTTGCTATATGATTATGGATCTTATGATATTAGTTAATTATATCTCAAACAATTACAAGGCTATGCACCCATTAGTGGGAGCATCATAAGAGTTGTTAAACGTTTTGGATTGATACATATATATGCATGTAACCGTAAGTCTATTAATACCAAAATGGTTCCACGTACTTCATTATATTCTCAGATGAGTTATCATAGACATGGACATGAGTATTTGGTACACATTTATAGGTCTATGATAGCCCATAGAATATAAAATTAAAGTAAATAATGTAACATGCGATAGAATGATTTGATTCGATCGAATGGATGAGTATATTGAAAGGAGTTCTATATGTACCTAACATGAATAAAGGTTCTGTCATAAAAGGTCACTCCTCCTTATAACATATAATGATGTATTGATAAGGAGTAATCAAACTTTATTGGACAAAACATGATTAATTATGAGTGAAGTGGAGTTAACTTCTTTTGATAAGGTCGTGCATTTAAGAGTGGCACCCAAGATTAATATTATTTCATCTAAATAATAGTTTACAAAATCGTACAAGGTATGGGTTTATTAGAAACCCCAACATATCCTAGGACAAGGGGTTCGCGGGTTGTGCTAGTCGAAAGTCTGCAAGTAATAATTGTTCGTGAGGGATCTTATATGAATCGTCCAAAACAAGTTTTGGTACAATAGTCATTGGATGACTAATTTATGCCATGAATATAAATATATTACGAACTAATGAAAAATTAGTTTTATCGTTGAACTGAGAAACAATTGTTGTTTCAAGAAATACCAAACTAGAAGGAATTTCTTTGAGAAATTATTGGTAGTAAAATGGAATTGGATACAATCCAAAGATAAAACTGATTACATGTGGTGCAATGAAATTAATTAACCTAAACGAACACATTGCATTAGAATGTCTAATGAGTATTCTTGCACATTGAAGAGAAACTATGAGTTTCTTGTTAATGTCGAATACACACACACACACATATACATATACATATACATATACATATATATATATATACACACATATATATATTCCTCGATTGTTTAGTTATACCATTAAGAGTATTGACTCTATGATATGGTATGATGTGAAACTACGAAATATATTCCAAGTAAATTATTAATAATATTAAGTATAATATGTTAATAATGAATTCAAGTTAAAAATCTTTAACTTGGAAATATTCCAAATGAAAGACTGTGGTTAATTCAATGAAATGGCTAAGTACATCACCTTGGATAGCGCTGCAATAAAAACCAATGTATACGAACGCACAAATTTATAACTGAGCCAAGGGTGATTCCAAATGTTGAGAATCACATAACATTATTATATGATAACAATGTCATGATATTGTTCGTAACAGAACTTAGAGCTTATTGGAAGTCAAGAGATATACTCTGAATTGTTCCACATGATAAAGGTAGTCTATCAACATTGAAGAGAGTTGATTGATAGAGTAGATAATTGAAACGTAATAGCATACCCATTCGTTGAGGGACCGATCCAATTGGTTTTGAGAAAATCGACTGGAGAAGTTCGAATAAGATTCCATAATTGATCCCAAGTGCAAGTGGGAGATATATAGAGTTAGGGTAGTCTCGAGAGGCAATTATGTAATTCATTACACATATCTAACTCCTTGACCAATCTTGTTCGAAATAAAAGTGTTTTCTTTCAATTATATATTTGATATAATGTGTTATATTTATTAATTAATCAAATTAAAAGTATATTTGAAGAAAATCCATAGATGGTATGTTTTCTGATAGTAGTTACAAAGTGTTGCAAACTTGAGTAATTTATCCCAATGAAAACAAATATACCATTTTAAATGTTCCTAGTCAATATGCACCGAGACTGGATATTGATGTATCTGTTGAGACTAGATTATGTAACGCTCTCCAAATATTGGCATTGTATAACTCATGACTACTGGGGGCCCCTTGGGTTACGTACTGATATGGATAAATATGGAATGACTCACTCAATAATTTTCTATTGGTTAATATAACTAAGTCAAATAGAAAATATCGATGCGACTGATTTATCTTGTTATCCCGCCTTTTGGACAAGGCCGGGATATCAACAAATTAGTTGGAAAGGATGGATGTCAGGATAAGAGATCGATTGAAAACAAGGCTATGATCAATGTTGTCAAAATTTGATCGGGATCCAATCCAGACGGGATCGATTGGGAATGATGATCAAGGCTGGGAGAGGCTACGTTTCAAATTCTAAGTTGATCGGAGTTCGTATGCTCAAGATATGATCGATGCAATTCAAGTAACCAATTGTTCGTATCCATCAATCCTCCACTGTTCGTATCCATCAAGCCTCCACTGTTCGTATCCATCAAGCCTCCACTGTTCGTATCCATCAACGCAATAGTGATCGATACGAATAGTGTAATAGTGATCGATACGAACAGTGCAATAAGGGTCGATACGAACAGTGCAATAGCGACCGATATGAACATTGCAATAACGATCGATATGAACAGTGCAACAGCGATCGAGTGCATTGCAACATCGATCGAGTGCGAATAGTGCAACAGTGATCTAGTGCGAACAGTACAACAGTGATCGAGTGTGAACAGTGCAACAACGATCGATACGAAGGAGACAGCCTTCGAAAAACACGAACTTGCATCGATCATATCTCACAATCTACAAGTCCAAATGCTATGAAATTTCACTGGATCTTACGTACAACCTAAAGAATGTTTCATGCTCGATTTCGACTCGATTGGGCAGAATCTTAATCGATACAAAATTTGTTTGTATCGATCATGGATCGAGTAAAAATCACATGGGATCGATCACGTGGGCCCGCACACGTGCCAGAAGAGGTCTCCTGAGATTTGAGCGAGGTATTTGTAGCCTATGCCTATAAATAACATCCTAGAGCCTAAAAAAAAGGATTTTTGGTTCTTCTACGTCCAGACTCCGCCGGATTCATCATTGTACTCGAATTTTGCTATTGTAATCAGTTATAACTCGTTGTAATCAGCAAGGATACATCAATAAAATCACCAAATTCAATGTGGACGTTGGCCGGATTGCCAAACCACTATAAACTCTGTGTTCTTTACTGCTTTCTACTTAATTTTCTAAGTGTTCTTCATTTTTAATTCTCTACATACTTATTATCTGTGATCTATGATTGTAAACGGGAGCTTTCATCGACAATTGGGTGTTTGTGACCAATTTTGGCACAAACATACCTAATTCTCTCGACTTGAGAATACCACAGATCTTCAATATGAAAGCTCTGCTTTGATTATAGTCAACTCATGACACGACGTCCACTAAGTGACTATAGTTGGGTCAAGTGGAAGTATTGGGAATGAAGCACAGTTCAAGAGAGGATTCATCTCCTAAATTATACGGGATTAGTACCACGATCAACTCAAGTCAACTCGAAGTCATAGTTTCTAGCCAGAACATTTGGGTTAATAATAATTGTTACTATTGAACCAAAAACTTTGTGTTTGGACTATAAGTTGAATATGGATGATACTAGAATTTTGACTATTACCAAATTCCATAAGTCCAAAGTGGTATAGCTTTTATGAAGAGAATTGCTGTAAATGATTGTCACAATCGGGCAACGCTTAATAATATAAAATTGGAATTTACCGAAACTAAGTAAGCGATAAATTTTGCCAATATGTCACACCATCTGCTAAGTGGAATGTGAACATTAATATTCCAATAATTCGATATGAATCGCTGACCGAATTTACACCAGATTTAGCACACAATCGGAATGATGAATTCTCTTTAGACCAAATGATTTAATTTCTTTATGATTGTTATAAATTAATTAATCAATTAATATTCATGAAATATTAATTGTTAAATTTTGAACTTATTCAAAGAATAAATATTATTGTATATATTTATAATAATAAAAAATATATGCAATATCTACCAACACTTAAATTAGATTTAATTAATAATATTTAGTTGAGCTTAAACTATCTGTTAGCCCATGATGTTAAGATGTTATTTCGGCCGTAATAGCACTTGTAGGAGGAAGCTAAAAAGGCCGGAGGAGTTTGGAGATGGATGGTTGAGATTTGATGAGAAATGGTATGAGGTGTGATCTATATCTCTCTATTTCTTCCACTACAAAAGGACCCATAACCCTAATGCAAAAGAGACTTTTTGGCTGCCATTTCCCCATCATTGTTGGCCAATCTGATCAACAAGGAGCTCTAAAAAATTCATCTTAAATTAATTCAAAAGGGGACAGCTATTGGACAGCTAAAGTTTTACGGTTCTAGGATTTTCATTATGTCGAATCGAGATGATTTCAAAGAAGGGAGAATTCATGGTTACAGAATGTGCTCTAAGGCACTAATATTTGGTATGTAATCACTATACTATATGATTTATAATTTTTGGATAACATTATATTATTCATATACATATATATTATTATATTATTCACACACACACACACACATATATATCATTATTATATTGCTCGTTAGGTGAGATTTCTATACGTATCATCAAGTAGTCACATATTAGACAGGTTATATGTATGTTTTAATTTATTTAAGAAAATTATATATATATATATATATCTGAAATGCATAGCCAAATAAATTTTATTTTAATTATTGCCATTTTATTGATATATATATATATATATATATATGTGGATATGTATGTATGTATTAATATACTACCTAAGTTTAATTATGTCTTATATTTAATTATATCATCATATCATGTTAAAAATTGAACCTATATTTTATCAATGCATATCCACATAGATTATATTTTTCGGTGGCTGCAAATTAATTTTTAATATTTATTTACTGTTATTTAATATTATTTAAATCATATACTGTTTAAATAAATCATCCAAGGTAAAATATTGTAATTATTTTTATCATCATATAAACTCTTGACCACAAAATAGAATTTAAAAATCATTTTTTATTTAAAAAAATCAATTTAACAAATGGTCGAAATCAATCAATTAATTAAAAATATATTTTGACTCAAAAAATTCTAGAAATTTTTTTAACTTTGAAATATCATGCTTAATTTTCTAAAACTTTAAAATTTGAATAATATAACATGAAACTATTTTTTATTATTATTTTATTTTATTTCAAATAATTAATATATATATATATATATATATACATTAATGCAATAAAATATAAATAATTTTTTATACTATGCATTCGATTTGGAAATGTTTAGAAATATTTTTTTTAAATACATAATTAATGTACATGTATATACACATATACATATACATATTTAGATATTATAAACATACTTATATTTTTATATGTATATTTAAATATAATAATAATAATTTTGTTACTGTATTTCGTACATATGTATATATATATATGTGTGTGTGTGTGTGTGTTTGTGTGTGTGAAATGATTTAAAAAATCTTTATATACTATTTACAAACACACACATATCTATATATTTATTTAATATTTAGTGCAATAGTGTGTGCGTATAATATAAATAATTAATATTTTTGCATACAAGATATACATACATACATATATATAATTTTACATATTTTTAATATTTATATAAATAACAAGTTTACATACATATACTTGGACAACATTTAATACATACAGAATGAGAAAACATGTTCGTTACGATACAAATCCCAATTTATGCATAGGCAAGTTATACCTTACACAGATTATTATGTCACACATGCACACACATACATATGTGTACTATTATATTTAATTGAATCTAAATTAAAAAATTCTATATATAATTTATAAATTTAAATGAAATAAGATACTTTATTTAAATTAAATTTAGAAATATTCTATATAAATTAGACTTCATAGGCCTAGTATAGATCCAATAAGGGTTTTTTCTTAAATTATCCATATATTCCACTACGGGCTGGACCGGTTCAAATAGGACAAAGGCGATAATGGGCAATAATCAACTTTCCTTCTTAGGAACGCAATGTTGATTGTGCATTTAACGAAAATGGCGTAGGGGCAGGGATGGCTTTAATCATAATCGATGGCAAATAAATTTTCTTTGCTATCCACCTTGGCTTCAAGGCCACAAACAATGAAGTTGAATATGAAACTGTCATGGTCGGTCTCAGGTTGGCTAAAGAGCTGTGAGTGGAATCATTGCATTCGTTCAACGACTCTTTGCTAATTGTCAATTAGATTAAAGAGCGTTTTCAGGTCAAGAGCAAGACATTGGCCTTCTATGTCACTGAAACCAAGAAACTCCTCTACACCTTCGCAAATTTTAAGATAGTATACATCCCTGGCGAAATAAACGCCATAGCTGACCACCTAGCCAGTGTAGCAAGCAATCCTGAAGAGAGCATCCTTAGGACTCGACGGAGATACAGGGTGTCCATTACTTTGAATTGGGGGTAATTGCCATGAAAATTGATGATGCATGCCCTGACTCTTGGGTGACCCCATTGATAAAGTTATCTTACAAGTGGCGGTCTACTCGCTGAGAGAAAAGAGGCCTGAAGAGATGATTACCGAGTACCCCCATTACACCATCATGGAAGCAATGCTTTACCAAAGGGGATACTCAACTCCCCTCCAAATGTACGTAACTAGCAAAGTAGCCAACCACATATTGCTGAAGTTGCATGAAGGCTTCCATGGAGATCAGATAGAGGATAAATCCTGGTAAATAAAGGTACTCACTATGATTATTATTGGCCACTAATAATCAAGTATGCAATGAATTATGTTAGGAAGTGCGATATGCCAAAATCCCAAGAGCTTCCCCAGATCTTCCGACTCATGTGACGTCCTTTTGCCATTTTATACATGAGGGAAAGACTTGATCAGCAAACTCCCAAACATAAAAGGTAGGTACAATGATTTTATAGTTGCTATCAACTATTTTTTGAAAACAGTTGAGACAGAGCATCTTAATAGGGTCACCAACCCCAAAGTCCTCAATTTTGCAATCAAGAACATCGCATCTTGATTCTGACTCTCGAAGAAGATTGTAACTGGCAATGACGTCCATTTTGAGAGTGGGCTTTTCCAAGGATTTTTTGAGAAGAACACAATAGAGTAGTGTTTCTCCATAGTCGCCCATCCATAGGCAAACGAGAAGGTTGAGGTCATAAACAAATGATCAAGGCAACATTGAATAAGCGTTCCCACAAAGGGGAATAGAAACCAGGCCGAGGATCTACTGCTTATACTCCGGTCATACCGCACAACACCGCTTGTACTCTGGTTACACTACACAACCAGTCGCACATCAACATGGCACTCTCCTTTCTCCTAGACCTACGAGTATAAACTTATGATATCCATTGAAATTGACATACCATCTCCAAGGCATCACACTCACGGCCTCAAGCAAAATAGGGAGTTGCTCGACCTCAGTCTCGACGGTTTAGAATAAAGAAGAGCGTAGGATAAAGTATTCATGAAAGCATGCAAAAGAAATATAGCCAAACAGTACAATTCAAGGGTAAAGCTCCTCTATTCAAAGTCAGGGACTTAAACCAAGAACCCATATGAGGGGATTCTAGGGTAAAACTGGGAAGGCCCTTAAGTAATCAGTGTCACACTTGCGTCACCGCCTCTCACATCCCGATGGCACTCATGTGTCCTACACATAGAACCCAGAGCACCTTTGGAAATGTTATGTGTAAAATTGTATGAGTCACTTTTATAAGACCGTGGAGTGTTGTCGTAATTATAAGGTGGTATAACATATATTAATTCTTTCTGTGTATGGAATGTAAAACTAGACGTCTTTGAACATTCTCGATTTATGTAACAGCAAGGATAGTCGGCTAGAATCAACTTATCTGTACCACCACCATCGTCGGAGGACCTCACAACCGTGACTATCTGAAAGGGTCGGGCCAAAAACCCACCTCTACAACTGGGGAATACCGAAAATAGCTCCATGAGGATTCACAAGCCACTCAGTGCTTCCTTCCTTATCGAAGACATCAACGAACCGATGGCGAGACCACCCCCATAGTAGTCCTAACTCATTCGCCCATGAAGATGCCCATCCCTCTAGTGGTATGGGCCACTCAAGCAATGGTAGCATGTTACCAACATTGTAACTCTGAATCAGGTATTCGTAATGCTACACCATGAAGATGCGCAATCCACTCAAATTTTTCTTCCTCGCCGAAGGCATCGATGAACCGATGGCGAGACTACCCCCTTAGTGGTTCCGATTCGTTTGCCCATGATGCTACTTGTCCTTTCAGTGGAACAGGAGCCTAGTGCCATGGCGGTGCAGTTTCCCACGGTGTAACATCAAAGCAGATATCTGTAGTGCTCCTCCATGAGGATGAACAACTACTCAATGCTTCCTCACCGAAGATGAGACCACCATCGTATTGGACTTCATTTTTTCATGCACAATGCTACCCGTTCTCATAGTGGGATGTGGAACTATTGCCCTGGAGACGCAGTAACATACATCGTAACTCCAAACCAGACATCCATATACTACTAGAAAACTTGTCATTATTACTTTAATTGGTAGCGTTCCAAAGCAAAGTGCTACTTATTTAAAAAGACAAAAATAAATAAACCAACGCTACTGATCGTTACCACCAATAATTTGGTAATATTTTGATAAAACTTTTATTTTACAGCTTGTCTTCTTTCTTCCACATAAATATTTTCCTATGAGTGTAATAATCCTTCTCAAATAATCTCTAGCCTCTTCATTTTTCCGATCTTCTTCCATGAAAAAACTAATTTTTTTGGTTAATTTGCTTCGTTTAGATTTGATTTGATACTTTCTTAGTCTCTTTGAACTCGCTGAGGCATAAGCTTGTATGATGCTTGAATTGATGTTGTGATTCTTGCTTTTAAGTTTGTAATACTTGTCATCGACTCACGAAGCTCACTGCCGATTTTTCAAGTGTTCGATTTTGCTCGGTCATGTCTAAGATTTTGTCGGGATGCTGATGCCACATCTGCTTGGTGCTTGCTTGTCTTGGATCTAGAGTTTACCTTGGTCTAAACTCTGCTTCCCGAAGAGTCGCGCTCTTGAAGTTAAAGCCATTTGGTACCTTGCCGCTGTACAGAGATGAACTGCCGTGCTTGGATTCACTCGCGTCATCGCCTGCAACTTCAATGATGATTTGGATTTTCTTTAGTCTAATATGGTCGAATCTGAAGATGTAGTGCCTCTTTTTATGCCAAAATTGATTTTTATATTTAATGCTCAGATGAAGTGTGTCTGATGTTGCTCACTTGCGTTTTGAGGATGTTGTATTGCTCTCATCACACTCTCCAAATTCATCAAAGGCACACACCATTCATTTTCTTTTTTCTTCTTCTTTGCAGCAGCACCATCTTCAGTATATTGCAATCAATTAACTAATTGTGTGAATATTCAGAATGCAAACTGTCGTTTTATTTTGATAGCTTATAAAATGTTGCTTATTATTGTTTTGTTTCTCTCTTTGTTTCTCATGGATAAAGTAGAATAAATCATGCACAATAGGTAGTATACCCTTGGAGTTGGAAAATTCATCAGATTGGGATGTAAGTTGCTATTCAAAAATCTCCATTTTGAAATCGTGTTCAAGTCGACTGATTAATCTATGTATTATATACTAGTCTTTGTTTGGTGATTTCATTTCTTTTAGCTAAATTCTCCTTTTGTGAAGCAAAGTATTTGGTCAAGAAGCAAAGACTAATGCTACAGTAACTTCAAATTCTGTTTGAGAAGTACAATCCGAAAATCATCAGTTTTGTATAACAGACATGCAACCTATATATTAATCAACAACCTTATTATCATATATTCCCAATCAGTGTATTCTTGGCAGCAAGTTTTACGACATATTCCACCTACAGCATCCAGTTCCGTACCTTTCTTCCATTCTCCTAAAAAATTCATCAAAATCTATTAAAAATCTCAAAATATACAAGGATTACTAGTCCGATTACTTGTATCAGCTATATGACATCAATTTGAAGGTAAAATTCTAGATTAAACTCAAATCCTAGCTCAATTTTTGGTTATTTTCATATTCTACTTTTCATATATTTGTCCTCTCATTTTTATGGTTTGAATTTTGTGTATTTGGTTTCTGGATTGTTTGATGAAGGTTGCTGTCCAGGTTTAGACCTAAGATTTACACTGGCGCATTTGGCAGATGCGCCAGTGTAAACTATAAGGGGCATACTTCTGAAATGTTCCCCGTATTATTTTTTTATAAAATGGCCAGCTCATCGCTGAGCTGGTCAAATCTAGCTTATAATTGCAAATAGTTTTTAAACTAGCCTATTTATGCCAATACTTTCGAAAAACAGTCTCTTTTGAAAATTTGTACTAAAAATATTGGTACAACATGAGGGCTTCTGTACAAAGAAAGTGAAAGCAACCTTCACTATGTCAGTGTTTTCTTAAGTTTGGAAATTTTACCAAGTATAAATCATTTTGGTTTAATGTGTTTTCATTAACTTACCTTAAAACAGGTTGAATCGATTGGTTCATTTAATTATCATTAATATGTATGCATTTTAAACTAATTATGTATAGTGTTTCTTAGAAGATTTTTGTGCAAGTTCTCATTATTGATTATTACACTTATCTACATGTACATGTGCTTTTTAGAAGAAATGATCGGCTGTAACAATGAATTGATACTTGCATTTAATTGTTAACTTGGTTGTGTAAACTTCTCTATGTACAGTTATAGAATTTATGTTAACACGGTTGTCATGAAAGTACTAATGTGTTTTTCAGTTGTCTGAATGTAATAATTATATGTGTGATTTTTGTTTCATATAGAAATATTTTTTTGTTATTATATAATATTGTTCTGAAAAAATAAAGTGGAAACTGAAGGAGCTACCATAGCGAGTGAAATCTACACAAAAAATCGACAATTTTTAGCAGCGTTTAATAAACGCTACCAAAATATGTAAAGTGGCAAACTGTGACGCCCCACGTCTATGCTCACACTAGCCAAGGACAGTACGGGGTAATGCCGTCGACTAGCACGAAGAATAAGACACATGAGAAGCGGTCAACTGTGTAATTGATTTATGCGGGTGCCGATATGTTAGATAGTATTACATGCATTTCATTTCAAGAGGAAATCTGATACATCAATTACAAACTCAAAACCACTACACAGTGGCTATGTGATCTTCGGAAATAAATATAAAATAAGCATAACATAAATCATCCACAGATGTTCATATCAGAGGCAGAAACAATATAAATAAAACACATAGAAGTGTACATCAAAGTAGTGGTCATGCAAGATCCACTACATCACAAAAGAATAGATTTAAGTGCTAGAAGAAAGAATATTTATACATTAAGGAATCTCTATCTCGAATGTACAAAAAAACTACTAAGCTAAGTAGTTAGCCAAAAATCAGAAGACGAACCCTGATAAAAAGTCAAGTAGAAGCACCTGAAACACCACGGTCTGACCCGAGTATTATTTAAGAAGAAAATAATAAATGGATCAGTCTAGCTATAAATATCATATAAAATGAGATAGGATAAGAGATAAGACAAAAACGTATGATAACAATAATTTCGTACTGTGACAAGCATATATTAGATAACAACAAAAATCATACAATATCTCGAATATTCTCAAACACCAAAAATAATGTCATATTCTTTAACATATTCACCAAACCACAAATATTGATAAAACTTATCAATGTAAATCAAAAAAATTGGTGAAACACAAATTCTAGAAATCATCAATTAGAAATCCAGAAAACACAAAGGGGAGGCCTCAAAAATGGAAGCATGAAAACTCACCAACACGTATATCACAAACCGGTTGCTATCCCATGATCGCTAACCATAGAAACGGTGCAACGATGTAGTACAATAACGGTACGCTCGATGAACCTGAAATTCAAATAATTTGGAACAACGACATAGTACAATAACGGTACGTCCGATAAACCTGAAACTCAAATAATTCGGAACAACGACGTAGTACAATAACGGTACGCCCGATGAACCTGATAAGCCGAAACAACGACGTAGTACAACAATGGTATGTCCGATGAGCCAAACTCCATAAAAGAACATGGGTCTCTAGCCTATAAAAGAAATGAGACGAAACTCAATAAGACAAGGTACAGTCCCCCACGTGGACAAAGAGACATTGCATATCGCTAGTCTAAACCATAAAATAATCATCATTGATCAACAAGAATTGTGATTACACTAAGCTAGCAAATAAATAAGTTTAGCTTCATGTCCCATAACCACTGGCTTAACTTAAGTATTTATGAACAAATTGTAGATTTCCACTAAAAAATTGTCAAGAGGGTTCAATCGAACAAGTCCAACGATTAATCGATGAAGTAAACGCAAGCAATTTATACCATAAGTTTTGCTAAGCCGTTTAATTAGATTTATCATACGAATGAATAAAGGTCTGTATATACTAATAGATTAGAAAACGGATTTAAAAACGAATTTTGTATTAAAATAGCGATGAAATTGTTTTTGTGAAAGAGTTAGCCTATTTACTACTAGTATAGAAACCTTTGCATTTTAAAAGAGACAAATCACAGAAAATGATTGTAAAAATATTCGATCACCAAAAATTCACATTCAACAACGTGAACCAAAACCCCAAAAGTCGATATCAAATTCAATCAAATGGATATTCCCAAAAATCCAGAAAAGAAGCCATCAAAGTCGATAATAAATGACAACAACCAATCAGATCAACAAAAATCGATAGAAAATTGAAAATCCACTCAAAAACAGCCAAAATAGGCAAAACTGACAATTCCAGACGTCTAGTAGGTTTAGCCAGACGTCTGGCCCTAGCTTCTGAAATATTTTTTTTCTCCCTTCTCTTTTTAATTCTAGAACCATTTCAAACGTCTGGATTTTCAACCAGACGTCTGGATTTTGTCTCTGCCCTTTTTTCCTTTTTAGGGATCCATTTTAGACGTCTGGATTTTTAACCAAACGTCTGGATTTTTTTCCAGACGTCTGGATTTTTCTGCTAGGCAAAAATCAACCTAGCCCAAAGAGGGCAAAAAATCCAAACCGGAAGTGATCGAATGAGCGGCAGATGCTAGAGATTTATGCCAATCGACAACCTAGCCTTATAGGCTCTTCGATACACTACCAAAAACATGTCCAAACATCCAAGATATATCGAACCAATATATCAAGGTGCTAATTTTTTCGAACCAAGATATATCCAAGCCATGGAACCAATGCGTTCGGTGATGGGAAATGAACCAATATATCAAGGTGCTAATTTTTTCGATCGATTGAAACGCACGACACCCTTCATTGGCGAAACACGAATGAACACCAAATCTCCCATAGAAAATTTTAATTTTCTTCTTCGATTATCGGCATAGGATTATTGCCTACTTTGAGCTTCTTTCATCCTATAACGAATAAGGTCAATCTTTTTTGTGGAATCATGAATACAATCTGGACCTAAAACTTGCTTCTCACCGGTCTCAAGCAAACAAAAAGGAGATCGGCATGGTCTTCCATAGAGTGCCCCGAAAGGTGCTATACCAATACTAGATTGGAAACTATTATTATAGGAAAACTCAACAAGAGAAATATGATGTTCCTAACTTCCACCAAAATCTAGAACACATGCACGAAGAAGATCTTTAAGAGTTTGATTCACACGCTCTATTTGTCCATCGGACTGAGGATGATAAGCGGTGCTAAAATTAAGCTTCGTTCCCAAAGTTTTTTGAAGACTCTTGAAAATCCACTAGTAAATAATGGATCACGATCACTACCAATTGAAGTAGGAACGCCATGTAATTCAACAATTTCTTTAACATAGAGTTTAGCCAAAAGAGGTACGGTCCGATTAGACCGAACGGGAATTTAATGGACCGATTTTTTAAGTCTATCTACAATCACCCATAAACTATCATGACCCAAACGAGAACGGGAAAGACCGTTGATAAAGTCCATGGAGACTTGATCCCACTTCCAAACTGGAATGTCTAGGTTACAATAACCCATTGGGCCTTTGATGCTCGGCCTTTACGAGTTGGCAAGTCATGCAACGCTTAAAAAAGTTAGCAATATCAGATTTCATTCCAACCCAATAATAAAATCGCTTCATATCCGCGTACATTTTACTACTATCGAGATGAAATGTAAATTTAGAACGATGAGAATTTTCTAAAATATCTTTACGAAGATTACTAATATTTGACACGATAAGTCTACCAAATTTTCGAACACGAGCATCGACTTCATACTCTTTTAAACCATCAATATTTCTATCCCTACAACTTTGACTAAGATGAGCCAATTCGGGATCATGCTTTTGAGCATCAAGAATGCGGTCAAAAAGAAATGGACGAGCCTCAAGGATACATAAAACAAGAGATGAACATGAATCAGATTCATGATCTCGAATTTCACAAGTAGACAAAGTTTCGAGATCATTCCATTCGGATATCATCATAGAAACAACCGCTTGTTGCTTATACTAAGGGAATCGGAAACACGATTCCTATTTTCGAGAGTATAAAGAATATCAAGATCATAAAATGCAAGGAACTTGAGCCAATGTTGTTGACGCAAATTAAGTTCCTTTCGAGAAAATAAATACTTCACAGATTTATGATCGGTGTAGAGAACAAATTTCTCTCCTAAAAAATAACGACGCCAAACTCTACGGGCCAAAAAAATAGCTGCGAGCTCTAATCATGAGTGGCATATCTAGTCTAGGCAAACTTTAATTGCCTAGAAGCATAAGCAATAACACGTTCCCTTTGCATGAGAATGACTCCCAAACCAACACGACTAGCATCGGTATAAACAATAAAGTCTCTGTTCCCTTCGTAATCACAAGAATAGGAGCATCGGAAAGAAGTTCTTTTAATTTCTGAAAAGAAGCTTCACATTTGTCTGACCAAATGTACTTAACTCTCTTCTTTGTCAAACTATTAAGAGGCACAGAAATTCTAAAAAGTCTTTATGAACAAATGGTAATAGCCTGCCAATCCAAGAAAGCTACAAATTTTCATCACACTCTCCGGTCTCTTTCAATTTTGAATCACTTCAATCTTTAAAGGATCCATGGAAATTCTAGTTTCAAAAATGATATGTCCTAAAAATTTCACACAGGATTGCCAAAAGTGGCACTTAGAAAATTTTGCTTTAAATTAATTGCTCCTAAGAGTTTCGAACACAATCCGAAGATGTTTTTCATGCTCTTTCTCGGTTTTAGAATAAACAAGAATATCATCTATAAAGATGAGAACAAATCAATTGAGGTAGTCTTTGAAAACTCGATTCATAAGGTCAACGAAATAAGCTGGAGCATTCGTTAAACCAAACGGCATAACAAGCCATTCATAAGATCCATAATGAGTACGAAACAATGTCAAAGAAATGCCATGCTCTGCAATACGAAGCTGATGAAAACAGATTGCTAAGTCTAACTGTGAAAAGACTCTAGGACCGCTAAGTTGATCAAATTGATCATCAATCCGAGATAAGAGATATTTATTCTTGATGGTGAGATCATTAAGCTTGCGGTAGTCAATGCAAAGCCTAAGTGTACCGTCAGATTTCTTCACAAAAATAGCTGAAGCTCCCCAAGGAAAGAAACTGAAATGAGTAAACTGCTTTGCTTCCAATTCAGATAATTGCTTATGCATCTCCCCATTTTCCTTATTGAAACATACGATAAGGAGGAGGAGTGATAGACAGACCTCCAGGAATTAGATTAATTCTGAACTTGATTGCTCGCTTAGGTGATAATCCTAAAACGGGCTCAAATATATCGATAAATTCACGAACAACGTAAATGAGGGAAATAACATCTTCCTCATTACCATTATCGTCATCATGTAGATTTAGAGAATATAAGGATGCCATCGAATTGGAACCTAAATCTTTAAGAATAATATAAATTTGCTTAACAAATTAAGGATGTCGAAGATGAATAGTCCTCTCAGGATATATGATATGGGCTTCATAACGGTTAAGCCAATCTATTTCCAAAATCATTCCGAAACCTAAGTAACGCATAACATGCAAATCGGCTCGGAAAGCATAATCACATAAAATAATCTCGACATCTTTACAAAGCAAACTGAATGTTGCGGATCCACCAATCGGATTCGCAATTCTCAGTGAAGTTATCAAAGCCATAACATTTAAAGAAAAAGTATCAAAAAGTTCTTTTGATATATAAGGGTGGGATGCACCTGTGTCAAATAGAACTCGAATAGGATGATCACGAAACATAAAAATGCCATCAAGGATAGAATGAGAAATACCATGACTAAGAAGTGTTATTAAGGACTTGCGCAACATTTAGCTTTCCCTCTTTCTTGCTTGGAAGTTTGGGACATGATGATAAAAGATGACCCGAACCTTTGCAAGAACGACAAAAAAGGGGTTTCGGACACCAATTTGCATAATGGTCCTTAGAACAACAATTGAAGCATTGTCCATGACTAGAGGTAGGAATCTTTGCTATTGAAGTTGCTTGCTTGCCTTTCTTATTGGGATTAGGCTTGAACTTAATAGGCCTCTTCTTGTTGTTGTTGAAGTTCTGTTTGACACCCACAACTTCAACATCACTTTCTTTATCGGTCTCTTCAAGTAGAAGAGTGATATCAACAAGTTGATCGAAAGAAACTTCCAGTTTCAAAAGTAAAGCCATTTTGAGGTTCTTATTCACCCCATAAACAAACCTATGATTTTTCTTCAATGTGGTATTAATGTACTCGACCCCATATTTAAAGAGATTCAAAAGATGCGACGTAATCCGCCATAGAAGATTCACCTTGAACAAGATCAATAAAGCGCCGAGCTAAAGTTAATTTTTCAGCTTCCGGCATAAACTTTAACTCGAATCTTTCCCGAAATTGCTCCCAAGTAAGATTTTCTTCAATACTTTCCAAAATCAAAAGCTCATACCAATCTAATACTCTTTCTTGGAGCATGCTAGAAGCCACTTAGACTCGATGTAGATCAACAAGATTCATGCGAGAAAAGATATGATCGCATGTTCTAAGCCAAGCTTGGACTTCTATAACATTTTTGAAACTCTTTAATGGCCTTCCACCCAAATTGGTATAATCACTGCACAAACATGCAAACTTGGATTTAGGATGAGTAGGCTCAGGAATAGGTCCGACAGCTTAATCATTATTTACAAGATCTAAAAGCTATTGGGTAAACATGAATACTCCATCCTGAGGAGTAGCACTGGATTGACCAACGCTGGGACGACCAGGTCTAACCATTTCTCTTCTTTAAGAAAAAAAGAAAGAAGAGGAAAAAGTTATTCTCAGAATTAATATCAAACAAACTTGATTAATAAAACAAGGCATCATAAAAGAAAATAGGATAGAACGGGTCCAATGACTCGAATAAAATCCTAAAGCACAATTCGTAAGAAAGACTTAAGGCGATGATTCTTGCTATAATATTCGATATTGTTCCGAAGTTTGGCTGTGGTACCAAGCTGTGACGCCCCATATCTATGCTCACACTAGCTAAGGACACTATGGGCTAATACCGTCGACTAGCACGAAGAATAAGGCTGTTGAGGAGTGATCATCTATGTAATTGCTTTGTGCGAGTACCGATATGTCAGATAGTATTACATGCATTTCGTTTCAAGAGGAAATCTGACAGATTAATTACAAACTCAAAACTACTACACAGTGACTATTGAAAATAAATATAAAATAAGCATAACATAAATCAGTCACAGATATTCATATCACAAAGGCGGAAATATATATGAGTAAGACACATAGAAGTACACATCAAAGTAGTGGTCATGCAAGATCCACTACATCACAAAAAATAGGTTCAAGTGCTAGACGAAAGAATATTCATACAGCAAGGAGTCTCTATCTCAAATATATAAAAAAAAACTATTAAGCTAACTATTAAGCTAAGTAGTAAGCCAAAAATCAGAAGATGAACCTTGATAAGAAGTCAAGTAGAAGCACCTGAAACACCACGGTTTGATCCAAGTATTATTTAAGAAGAAAATAATAAATGGATCAGTCTAGCTATAAACATCATATAAAATGAGATAGGATAAGAGATATGACAAAAACGTATGATAACAATAATGTCATACTGTGACAAGTATACATTAGATAACAAAGAAAAATCATACATTATCTAGAATATTCTCAAACACCAAAAAGAATGTCATATTTTTTAACATATTCAGCAAACCACAAATATTGATAAAACTTATCAATGTAAATCACAAGAATTAATGAAAGACAAACTCTAAAAATCGTCAATTAGAAATCCAGAAAAAACAAAAGGGGAGGCCTATCAAAAATAGGAGCATGAAAACATACCAACACGTGTATCATAAACGGGTCGCTATCCCATGGTCGCTAACCATAGAGCCGATGAAATGACGTAGTACAATAACGGTACGCCTGATGAACCTGAAACTCAAATAATTCAGAACAATGAAGTAGTACAATAACGGTACGTCCGATAAACCTGAAACTCAAATAATTCGAAGCAACAACGTAGTACAATAACGGTACTCCCGATGAACATGATAAGCCAGAACAACGACGTAGCACAACAACGATACGTCCGATGAGCCAAACTCTATAAAAGAACATGGGTCGCTAGCCCATAAAAGAAATGATACGAAGCTAAATAAAATGAGGTACAGTCCCCCACTAGACATCTCATATCGCTAGTCTAAACCATAAAATGATCATCATTGATCAATAAGTAGTGTGAATTACACTATGCTACTAAATAAATATGTTTAGCTTCATGTCATATAACCACTGGCTTAACATAAGTATTTACGAACAAATTGTAGATTTCCACTCGAAAATTGTCACGAGGGTTCAATCAAATAGTCCAACAATAAGTCGATGAAGTAAACGCAAGCATTTCATACCACTAGTTTTGCTGAGCCATTTAATTAGATTTCTCATACGAATGAAATAAAGGTTTGTATATACTATATTAGAAAACAGATCTAAAAACGAGTTTTGTATTAAAATAGCGATGAAATCGTTTTGGCGAAAGAGTTAGCGTATTTACTACTAGTATAGAAACCTTTGCATTTTAAAAGTTAAATCGCAGAAAACGATTGTAAAAACGATCGATCACAAAAAATTCACATTCGACGACGTGAATTAGAACCCCAAAAATCAATATCAAATCCAATCAAATGGATATTCTCAAAAATCGAGAAAAGAAGTCATCATAGTCAATAATAAATGACAACAACCAATCAGATCAACAAAAATTGATAAAAATTAGAAATCCACACAAAAACAGCCAAAATAGGCAAAATTGACAGTTCTAGACGTCTAGTGGGCTTAGACAGACGTCCGACCCTAGGTTCTGAAAATATTTTTTCTCCTTTCTCTTTTTAATTCCAAAACCATGTCAGATGTCTGGATTTTCAACCAGACGTTTGGATCTTCAACCAGACGTCTGGATTTTGTCTCTGCTCTTTTTTCCTTTTCCAAGCACCCCTTCAAGACGTTTGGATTTTCAACCAGACGTCTGGATTTTTCTACTAGGCAAAAATCAGCCTAGCCCAAAGAGGGCAAAAAATCTAAACCGGAAGCGATCGAACGAGCGACGGATGATAGGGATTTATGCCAATTGACAACCCAGCTCTATAGGCTCTTCGATACACCACCAAAAACATGTCCAAACACCCAAGTTAGGATCTTTAAAGATTTTGACTTTCAAACACCAAAATTAGAAAACTAATCAAATCAATTCAAATCAAAAGCAATTGAACATGAAATAGATGTTAGGAATTCATACCAAACAACAGTGAAAGCTAAAGACATAGATGTGAGTTCAAACCCAAAAACTATGAATGAGAAGCTCTAAAATAAAGCAAAAGCAATTCCTCTTCAACAAGACCTCAAGAATTCTAACGACCCGAATTTTTAGCGTTGAGTTTAGAATATTTAAATGGGTTTAAATATTTAATTTTGATTATAAATAGATCTTGAATATGAAATGTTTGATTTTTATTCAATAAAATAGATTCAGAATTTAATATAGCGGTTTGTTGAATGATATAACTATTTAATGTAATAATTGAAAATTGGGCAAAATATATAATCTGGAGTTTCGAGCTTGTTAAAAACGATTTGAAGGCTTGTAAAACTTATATTACTAGTGCTGATGATAATAAAAGTTTTAAAATTGAATTTAACACTGATTTGTTCATTTTTGAAATTTTATCATTTAAATTGAATTTAAAAATAGCCTTCCGAGGCAGTCTGGGATTTCGACGAAACCAGTTCCATTGGATCCATAATATTGCATTACTATCGGATTTCAATTTTTGTAATGTTTGGGGATGTTGTGTGTGAGCGTATGATATACAAACGTGCTGAAATTTATATCGCAAATTTAATATAATAACTGGGTTCAAAAGCCATCTTCTCCATACGATCGAATTAGGACTCGAAATCTTTTCCAACGCGTTCGGAATAGAGGTATAACATTATAAACGCCTAGCGGTATGCCTCGATAGGAGATCAAGTTTTTAAGTTGCATTTAACGGAACGATTTGAATTTGAATTTAAAATTTGAAATTTATAAAATATATTGTTGGTCTGGTCAAATTATTTCAATAGCAACCTGCTTTCTATCAATATCAAAACCTTATCCTTTCTCCTCCAAAACACTGTAGCTATTTTCCTTCTTCCATACGCTACCCTATTCCTTCTCATTTACAAAAGAAACCCGAGCTTATCTTTTTCTTCAGAAAATTTAGATGAAACAAAATCAAATCGAAGCTAAGATAATGGCCACTCTTCTGTAAAATAAGAAAAAAAAAATTCACGCGACTTGATCTCGCGATTGGAGGCGACTTCGAGGGTTGCTTGCGGATTCCATCGATCGAAGGTGGTATCGTGGCCAAAGGAAGAGCATGCGCGCGCAAGTCCTTGGACGAAGTAGGAGCTCGTGGTCGTTGTCGGCGCCTGGGGATTTCGATTGGGGAAGGCGACCTAACCGGGAGCTGCGTCCTGTCGATGCTTGCGAAGGTGAGGAGCTGCTGTGTGTGACCTAGGTTACCGAGCGGAGCTCGTGGTGGCATTTGATGAGGTGCGAGCATGAAGAGGGGTGGAGCTCGATGTTTGAGTTCTCTCGTCGAGTAGGTAACGTTTTTTTACATTTTAATTTAAATCTACTTAAGTTTAAAAACGGGTAAATGAAATCTATTGATTTATTTGTAAATTTGGAAATCTATAAAACCTATTTAGTTTACAAATCAGTATGAGGAATTTACAGTAAAAGAAAAGGTACAACATAAGTATGAATATACATATCTACATATATACATTTTTAAATCTACTAATTATTCTAATTAATGTATTATAGTGATTAATTTGATTAATAAACTTATTTTAGTTACAAAAAGGTTTGGAAATAGAAAATTATCAGTTCGGATTGTTGATCGAAATAGTGAGTTTTAAATGTTTCTTAAATTTAAACTCGTAGATAAATGGTTGGTTATTGTTTCACCGAGTGGAAATTAACAAAAAGGTTTAAATAATCATTTAACATCAGTTAATTAAATTTATTTAAAGGATAATTGATTTTTTGATTAGTTCAAATATTAATAAAATCATCTAATGTGTGAGAAGGCCAATATTTGGAAGGAATAAAGCCGGTTTGGAATGGATTGCCAAACAAAAATCAAAGGGAGTTAATCTCACTCTTCTGGATTGCTATTTAAATTTAAATAGTTAAATTTAAATGATTGATTGAATGATTGAATTGTTTTGGATGTGCTATATTATATATAGTTGTATATATATAGTATATATTAGAGTGATTGATTTCCCACATTATATAGCGGATGAGACCCTATGCGCCGCATAATAGCGGATGATATTTTATAAACCTATATACCGCGATATTCCACCTCGAAGTGGAATTGGTATTGTGCTAACAACTGTGGATGCAGGAAAACAGGTTGGAGGGATCCAACAGGATTCCTCGAATTATTTAGAATGTTTTAGTATTCTATGATTTAGATATTGATAGTCTATGATAAATTATATTGGTAACAGAAATGTTGGATGCTATATTGAAAATATTTGGGTGTACTGAGTTACCAAAAATATATAGATTGGATTTTTTGAAAAGAAAATTTAAAGAGAGAATTTGTAAAGAAATTGGTTATTGAAAATTTGGGATAATTGAAGAATGAATTGGAAAAGAATGAAAGTGATTTTAAATTCTAATAAATAAATTCCAATTATGGGAAAGGGGATTTGAATAAAAAGGGAAAATAATGAATCTTAAAACTTAAGTGATGTTATTCAAAGGAATAAAAGAATTCACTTTAGAATTCAAGGTTCAAAGTTTATTTAAAAAGAATAAAGAAGAAATTCAGAAAATCTGAAATTGGTATGTTTCAGTTAAAAGATTTAAAATCAAAACGAAGGAATAAAATCTGAATTTGATGGATTTTGAAAAAAAAAGAGTAAGTAAAGGAATTTATTTCAAAATGGAGTAAATTGGAAATCAATTTGGAAATTGATTTAAGTGTTTGAAATTGAAAATTTAAGGGAGGATGTAACTATGAAATTTATAAACTGGGTTTATAAATGTAAAGTAATATATCAGTGAATATTTGAAAGAATAAATTCACGATGGTAATTTATTAAAGGAAAGGGTAAATTTGTTTAAAAATAAAAAGTGATTTATTTTTAAAGGATGTGAGGAGAAGTATATTTCCCTGGATGGCCAAGTACGTTTTTAAAGTAAATTTTTAAATATAAGTTATGTTGTTTTAAAAAGTATGTTTTCGAAAACCATTATCTCTAAATGTTTAAATTCTGAAGTAAGTATTTTTCACATTTATTATTGTAGTAATTATTTAAAGGTGACTTGGTATTTTGCTTTTAAAAGAGAAAATCTAGTTTTATATTTTATAAAGTAACCTCATTTTTTATATTCCAAAAGTATATATGTTAAATAAGGTATTGAAGTAGTTTCCAATTTAAATTTTAAGGTATATTTTATAATAAAGTGTTTTCAAATTATTTTAAAAATCTAAAGTTCTGTACTTGGTGTTTTTCAGTGGAAATAAATATTTGGGAAATGTATTCCGTGAGAGGAAGATGGTTTGAAAACTGTTTTCAAAAAGGGTTGAAAATGGAAATATATCTTGCGAAGATATTTTGAGAATAATAAACAATTTGGTGAAATTATTTATGATGGATGGTTGTTGTGAATGTTAATTGATAGTTAAATAACCGGCTATCAATATTGGTCAGTGCGCTGATCGTTTCGAAGAGACCGAGATCGGGATTTATTTCCTGAAAACCACGATCCGGTTTGTACGTTTTCGTGGAAAAACGAGTTCGGAGTCGAAGATGGAGCATTTAAGTGCAAGGGCTAGTTGCTACTAATCCTGAGGATATTTCCAAAATGGATGTAGTAGAAATAGTGCTTTCGGTTCCGTTCGAACCCGGGATGGACTTGTATGGATGAATGCTTTCGGAACATCGTCAGGTGGTCGATGGGAATTCTAAGTGAAACGATCTAAAGGGTAACGCTTAGCCTCAAGCCTCATCAACCGGGAATGACTGAAAATCAGGGGTTATGCAGCAAGGCTAGGTGGGTAGTACCCACTTCAGGGTGAGGTCATCCCTGTCTAGATGTCCCTTTATTTCGGCTTAGTGGTGCGGTTGCTGATCCCAACCATGGGGTGATCTTACTCGGGATTATCCAGTAAGGGGTAGTCTCGGTCTTGTGTTGTAGGGGGTCGGGAATGATCCTCGGTACGCTTATCTAGACCAGGTACCATGACAGGTGGTACCCCAGTGCCAGTCATTAGTTGGAAATCCATTTTTCCTACATGCCGGAATGGTTTTGATTGTGCCCAACTATTGCTGAAATGTGAGATGCAAGCATTTCAGCTAGATTCTATTTTACTTTCTATAGACACTATTATAATATTAGAGAATTTTAATAAAAAGTGTTTTAGCTATCGTAAGGTAAAAACCTGACATGTTTATTTGTGGCGTGGTCTTACGAGATGCTTTTGTTTTCAAAAAGATTTTGAAAATTTAATAATCAATTTGGGTGTGAATTCTCACGCTGGTATTCCAGACTGACTTGGATGTTATTTAACTGTAATGCTCGGTCAGACCGAGTATTATAGAATACAGGAAAAGATGCTGTGGATCCCAGGAGACGTGCTGGACAGCGGTACGTACTTGATTTATATTCCGCTGTGTATTCAGTTGTGTGAGGACAGGTTATGATTACTGTCCAATTGTGTGTTATGTGATTGATGTACTCTGATGATGTAATGTATAAACATATATATTCGTTTTTGTGTAAAGATCATTTATTATCTATTATATTTTATTCCGCTGCAATGGTTAGATTCTCATGTTGTTTTCTATTTTCTTCTTCTACCTCTTCTTCTTTAACCCAAATGGTTCGTATTTCCGTTCATCTTGAGTTGATTGATGTAGAATAGTGTTGACTCAAGGGGTATGGATTTGCGGGTCGTCACAATTGGTATCAAAGCTTAGGTTGGTGATAACCTTGGCTCTGGTGGGAATTACTCATTGAAAATAGAGTCCGTAGTACTCTAGAATGAGTTTGAGCATATTAACAGATATGAGCGCGTATTTGTTAGTGAATATAAATTGTTTTAATATTGTGTTGGCTTATTGGTTGGGTGGAATATGAATTCTGATCGAGTAAGTTGGCCGCTATTCGAGAAGAGTTTATGAACACCTGACACGATAAATTGACACAGTAATGTTTTAAAGGTGGGTAAATGAAATAAGTTTACCCAAAATATATTTTGATATAAAAGAAAAGGTTTTGTAAACTATTTTAGCTAATATATGGTTTCTTGGATGTTAGGAATGATAATATTAAATTATTATCATTGTTGTGTGAAAATTTAACTAGAAACTGAAAATATAACGAAAGGTTAAGGAAATAAATTCAATTATAAAATGAAATTTATAAATGTGAATTATAGACGTGATTTATAATTTGAAATATGATCAAATAGGAATTTGTATGAGCATAAATTATACGAATGAATTATGGTTAAAATTTGATTTAAGCCAGAATTTGAAAATTTAAAATCCCGGAGATTTTGGAAGTATTTTTCGAAGTGTTTTGAAGACAAATAATAGCATTGTTGTTTTAAAGGTATTTCTGAAAGGAAATTGTTTCAAATAAAATTTTGGAAAGGGATATAGCATTGAACTCACTTCGGTCGCTGGAAAATAGCTTCGGCGATGACTGCAGCATCATCGATGTCTATTTTCGAGTTTCTGAGTGACAGATTGCTGCCAAATTGATTTGTTCAGAAAAGCTAGTTTGTTTTTGAAAATTTCAAAGGAAATTTGTAACGACCCAGAATTTTTGATAATTAAAATTTGAATATTTAATTAATTTTAAATATTAATAAATGAAATTCTTAAGTCGAATAATTTTATTTCGAATTTCTGGATTTAATTGGATAATTAAATCGATAATTGAATAGCGAAAAATACGTAAATAATTGAAAATTGGGTTTAAAATGATTGAAAAAGATTTGGAAAATTTTATTTTATCATATTGGGGTTATAGAAATGTTACAGAACTTTTAAAATGGAAATTTGGAGTTAATCTATGAAAATTTAATATTTTAATATTTAATTATCGACTGAAAAATAGCCAATTTTTGAACAGTCTCAGAATTGGACGAAACTAGTTCCATTGGATCCGTAATAGTTAGTTATTAACAGATTTCAATTTTCGTAGCAATCGGAGTTATCGTTTGATCGTGGCAGCTCGAAACGCATCGAAATTGTTTTAATATTAATTTGGTAGGTTAAAATAGCCATTTTTCAAAAAGTCTTGGATTTTGACGAAACCAGTTTCATGGGATCCGTAATGTGATATTATTGTATGGTTTCAAATTTCGTGTTAATCGGATTTACCGTTTGTCCGGTACGGATTAAAACGCATCGAAATCGGTTTAAATCGGTTTAATTTAAATCGAACGTTTATTGCCATAACTCGCACAGATGACCGAATTAGCTTCTGAAACCTGTTTCATTGTGTCTGGAACGCGGGGTAAACCCTAGAAACGCTGGTCACCGCGCGTAAATCGGATTCCGGAAAACCCGGATGAATAGTGTTCAATAATTTTCTATAAATAGACCCATTTTTTCACAAAAAAGAAGAAAAATAAAAACTAGGGTTTAGTTTCAAAGCCGGCCGCCACTTTCTTATTCTAAGGCCAAAAAACACCCACGTTCTCCCCTTGATTTCTTCAAATCGGCGCAGCGATTCAACAAACGTTCAACTGGAGACTTGTAGTGGGTATCGAGTTCTACGTATTCAACGGTTATGATCGCGTTTGGAGCCATGGATCGACGTGGGGAGGGGTTTGAAGAGCTAGCGTTCGAGCTTGAATTCCTAGGCCAATAGGCAACCGAGCTCCTTGCTCCTCTGGCCGATGGTAGCTTCCTGGATGCTCTTCGAAATGGTGGGTCTCGATCGTGCTGAAGTTCGTCGTGGTGGTGGCAAGAATTGATGGAAGAGGGACGGCCTTGGGTTCGATTTTCTTGAACGCAACCTGGGTAGGGATGTAGCGCGTGAGAAGAAGGTAGCAAGGGCCAGGATGAGAGGGTATTGAAATTCACGGCTGAAATGGAAGGTTATAAAAAATATAGAGAAGATTGTAAATAAATTATATTTAAATTCATACGATCTTTAAAATAGTGTATCTTGTTCATTCGAGGTCGGAATTCGACGAAATGAAGTGCGTTGGATTCGTTTTGTCGAGCACTACGCGATGCAACTGATTTGGAGACGATTGGAGTCAATGAAAATTTCGGGTAAAATTAAACGTCTGTTTAATTTTATTCGAAATAAAAGCTGAAAAACAGAAATAAAATCAAGGTGAGAACTTCTCACTCAATCGAATCAGTTTCGATTTTAATTTTAAATAGTTAGATTTAAAATTGTAGAATGCATGTTTGAATGATGATTGTTATCTATTGATAGTTAAAATAGACCTTATGCGCCATTAGTAAGCGGATGTTATTTATTAAAAACATATACCGCGAATATTTCATAAACAGTGAAATTGGTATTATATATAATAGCAATATATATTGGCATATGTATATATTGCAGTTGTTGATTTCCCGCATTGTATAGCGGATGAGACCCTATTGCGCCGTCTATTAAGTGGATAATATTTTATAAATCCCATATACCGCGATAATTCCGTACTGGAGCGGAATTGGTATTGTGCTAATGTTTGTGGATGCAGGGAAACAGGTTGGAGGGATCCAACTGGATTCCTCAACTGTATTGATTTATTTACAGATATTGTGATATTTGTTGATTATCATATCGATATATGATATTTGGATGTCGTGATTGACTATTTGGTGCTGTTGCATCATCGGATCCATTTTTGAAATTTTAAAATAATGATTTTTGGTTTTTAAAGGAATATTTAAAGTGATTTTTGAAAGTATACGTTTTATTAAAATTTTGACTTGATTTATTTTAAATAAATTAATGTTATAAGTTTAATGTTATAAAAGTTATAATTTTTGTAAAATATAACCAAATTAAGATTTTTGAAATAAATAGTTAATAAATTTATAAAATGGTTTAATTGGGAATTTTGAATTATTATAAACGGTATATAAAAGATTTATAAAATTGATATTTATAAATTAAAAATACTGGAATTATAAAACGAGTTTTTATAAGTAATAAAGTGAAATAAAAATGGATTTCATAAGTAAATTGAGATTTATAAATTTATGAAGTATGAATATATAAAATGGATAGATTTTGTAAAATATAAGATTTATAAGTAATCAACTTATAAATCGGATTTTGGCATTTAAAATGAGATATAAAAAGGGTTTTTATAAATAGAAGTTTATAAAAATATAAATGGAGTTTATAAACGTTGTTTATAAATCCGAAATCCATTGAATTTGATAAATTGGATATAGGAATATATGAAAGGAATTATATTCACGATTATGGACACTGAATATATTATTAAATGAAATGAATATGTTTTTGGGGAAGGAACATTATGAAATGAAGTTAATGATTTTTAAAGACGTTTTAAAATGCATTAAGTATCGAATACATAGATTTCAACATTCATTGTTGAAATAGACGTTTTCGAGAAATAGAAGGAAATGATGGACTATAACACTGTTGTTATAGTAAATGGTTTTCCGAAAGGAAATGTTTTGTATAGTATTGGGATTTATATATCTATTTAAACTTTGAATCCCTATACTAGTGATTTTGGGTTGTAGTAACGATGTTTTATGCAACATTCGTTTTAGCCCAAATAAATGTGTTAAGTGAATGTTTTCCTTAAAGAATGAAATATATACTTAATTTCGATATTAAGTATATGGAATATTTTCCAAGTGTTGGAATTGAATGGATTTGTGAATTACTTATTAATAAATAAGTATGGAAATGTTTTTCCAATGTGAAACGAAATATTTTGAGAATTTATCTTTTTGAAGATAAATTGAAAATGAATAATTGAAATCGTATATTCATAAATATTTTGGAATGTAAATTCACTATGGAATTTATAAATGAAAAGGGGAATTTGTTTAAAAATAAATGTTGATTTATTTTTGAAGTGTGGGAATTAATTTACGGATTTGGAACGTAAATATAAAGTAAATCGTTAAGGATTTATTTAATTGGTTAAAATGAACCATGTTGAAATGAAAGTATTTCGCGTAAGGAAAATGTTTGAAATTTGTTTTCAAAAAGTGGTAAAGGTGAAAAGTGATTTGAAAATTTGTTTTCAAATGGTTGAAGTGTGGAAAATTATATATCTAGTAAAGATATTTTGGAAAGTAAATAATTTGGGAAATTATTTGGATTTGGTGATGTTGAACACGCCTATTGATAGTTAAATATCCGACTATCAATATTTACCTTTAAATAGGTATTGGTTATGAATTTCTTGAATTTGAATGCCACACTTATTTTTGAATAAGCGCTCACTATTCGGGTTAGCCGGGAAAGGACCTTGGGGTCGTATAACCCGTTCCGAATATGTGATACGTCGTTATGGATTGCATTTGATGACCGGTGTTGAAGACCGGATGTTTGTGAAAACGGAAGGATTACCGTCGCGTTACTCTACATCGGCTGATCTCCGATATAGAGGTTTTATCCCCCTTAGTGACGGGAAGTCCGGTCGTGATTAGTGAATATCCGGATTGCAAGGACTTCTTTGGAAGTGCCTTCGGTTCTATTCGATCCCGGAACAGACTTGTATAGATTGTATGTCTGACATTACAAATTGAGATATAAAGCTGATTTCTTTCAAATATATTTCTGTTGGTGGCGGAGAATTTATTCTCTTAGCTTAACACCCTTCTCTGAGACGTACGAGCTCAGAGGTTATATAGTTGAAGGTTATTAGTGATATACTCCCAATTTGGTAGTGTGGCATGCTGAGTGTTGCTGTATAATGATCATTGTGTTGATCATTTGTGATAGGATCATTTATTTGATCATTTATCTTTGTGATCATTTCTATGATCATTTGTTGACCCAAAGCACGACTTTTGTATAAAGTGTGGCTTTGTAGACGAGACTTCGTCGGACCTCACACCCCGGAAATGGTCAAAACAGGAAGGATGCGGCAAGGTTATTAGGGGTAGCGCCCTTTAGTGTATGTCATTCCTTCTGGATAGAGGTGGTATCATGGTATGGAGCCCAGATATTTAACCTATGTTGTTGGTGCATATTTTGTGGTTGTTGGAAATCGAGGATCCTCGGATAGATCGGTTACGATCGGGGGATGACATATTCGTGTCAGTAGTTACCCAATTAGGGGTAACCCGGCCTTGTGTTGGCAGAGATCTGGTTTGGTTCTCGGGGACGTCCTTCCAGAGGCGTTCTCATGTGGCAATGGGAAGTTCCTTGGCCTGACCATTTGTTGGAAATCCAATTCCCAATATGAAACCCTGTACGGTTTTAGTTGTAGAACCTATCATTCACTTATGGTGGCGCCCCTCTGTTTGGATGGTAGCTATAGTAGACATAGTTCGAAATGTCTATGTTGGCTAAGATTTATATTCTATTTTCGAAATGAATTTTGCCTACACTATGCACTAGTAATAATATCAAATGTTCTTTTTAATGCGTATCAAGCATCTTTGACTATCATAAGGAGAAATCTCCTCCGATTCTACGTTTGCATTGTGTGTGTGTGCGGGAGGCCTTATGGTAGTCTCATTTTTAAAAAGCATTGCGAATTGACTTTAAAAGTATTCCTCTATTTTGTTTTCAAAGATAAATAAATTGTTTTGAGTTCTCACACCAGTCACATGACTGACTCGGAGTGTATTGTTTTCCTTCCTAAACTCTGGGTGCCCACCAATTTCCACACGGGCAGTCAAGAGTTAAGGTTTATCAGGATATTCTGAAATTCAGGAGTTGCCGGAGGCAAGATGGATGGCATGGCGTATTACTAGTATATAGTATTTCTTTCCGCTGTTTGTTTGTTGTTGTACACTCTGATGATGTGATGTGATGTAATATGATGTAATGTAATAACTGATATAGTTCTTTGTTTAAAGATTATTCATTTATCTATTATATGTTGTTCCGCTGCGAATTGTGAGATTCTGATGTTGTTCTGTTATTTCTTTCTGTTCCGTTCTATCTTTTTCTATCTTCTTCTACCTTTTCTTTTTCTAAAACCCTAACGGTACGGTTTTTCGGCTTTCGATTGCTCGGCAGTTGATACAGTGGACGTATTGATGTCGGTTTTCGTCAACGAAAAATATAGTCGTTACATTAGGTATCAAAGCTTATGGTTAAGCGACAACCATGGCTCTGTTGGGTATAACTCATTAGAGATAGAGTCAGCAGTACTCTAGAATGAGTGTGAGTGTAATAATAGCTATGAGCGCGTATTTGTTAGTGAATAAAAAAAATGTTTTATATTGTGTTTGCTTATCCGTTGGGCTGTTTGTGAATTTTGGTCGGTATGTGGGACGCCATATTATCGATAGGGATTTCTAAACACTTAAACGTGGCAAGTCGACATAGTATCATTTTAAATTGGGTAAATGAAATAATTTTACCTCGATTATATTTTATATATAAAGAAATAATTTTTCAGAATTATTAAAGTATATATGAATTGATTGTTTGGTTGTTGAATTAAAACCACAGTTGTAAAAGAATAATTGTATAAACGAATAAATCATAAGTGTGAAGTTATAATTAAAATAATTTACAATTGTAAAATAACCTTATATATAAGAAGTGAAATTATATAAGTAAAAGGTTTGTAAACGTGATTTATAATCCGAAATAAAAATTCCAGAGCAATGCTTTGGAAAGGATTTGATATTTTGGAAAATTGTTTTGGAGAAATTAAAGCTCTAAACTCTTTTCGGTCGCTGGAAAATAATTCTTATGATGATCATGACATCATCGGTGTTCATTTTCGGGTTTCCAAAAGAGGGATTGCTGTCAAGTAATTTTAAAAGAAAGTTGTTTGGAAAATATGGATTTGGTTTTGGAAATTCAGAAGGTAATTTGAATTAATTTCAAAAATGGTTTTCGAAAGGTTGAAAAGACTCTGGAATCCTATTTAAAATATTATGGAAATGATAAATGAGTTGATAACTTATACAAATTGAATTTCGATAGAATAAATTTAACTTAAAGGATGAAGTTAAATTAAAGGAAGTATAAATAAATCAATAAAATCCAAGTAGTAATTGTTGAATATAAGTTGTATAACTTATAAGATGATGAATATAAGTGAAATAAGTTTTGAACTTATGATAGGAGTTAATAAATTTAGCTTTGGTAAAAAGTTAAATAGGATTGGAATTTGAATTGGATTTATAAGTGAAAACTTAAGTTAAATTAAACAAAGGATGTTTGAAATGGAATATAACTTAAGTGAAGTTGAATGAAGTTGATTTTTGGTGTCAAAGTAAATTAATAAGTGAATTAATGAAATGAAGTCATTAAGAATGTGAACTTGAGTTATATAAATGAAATTCAACATTATATTGTTAAAGAAATTAGCTATTGAATTGAATTAATGAATTGAATGTTAATCAATTGAATGTGAATAATTAATATGAAATAATGAATGTAAGTGTTAATTCATTAAAAATCTAATGTTATTGGCTAGTTGAATAAATTGGAATGGAAGTCAATTTAATATGATCCAAATGGAATTAAATGGGTTGAACCCAATTGAATGTAAAGTGAATAAATTTGGTTGTATTGAATAAACATTGGTTGGTATTTGATTGTTGATTGATTGTATATAATTCATTAAGTGTTAATGAAAGTGAATTAGCAAAAAAAATTGAAAGCTATATAATTAAATTCAAATTGAAAGTAAATAAATTTGAATAGAATTGAATGTGAATTGGATTTAATTAGTGAATGCAAACTAATTAAAATTGAATATGAATGAATATTGATAAAATCCAACATTAATAAATCAAATATGATTTAAATTGAAAACCAATTCATTGAATATTAATGAGAGTATGAATGAATATTGAGTTGGTTGATGGTTGCATTTGTTGCTTTAGTTGCATTTGCTATATTATGTAGTTGTTATGTTGCTATATGTTGTATATTGATACTATTTACATATATGCATGATTCTCATGTTGTTTTTGAGTGTTTAGTAGGTGCGGATGGCGTTTGCTTCGCATTTGGAGCTCGCTTTCGCGCTATATTAGCCGTATATGCTCGCTAATAAAATATAAGGTACATATCTCGGATTAAATATCGTACTTTTACACTTTTTTCCCTGCGGGATGCCTCATCACTTGATGAGATGTATATTTGTGATATATATACTGTCATGTTTTTTTGGATCGAGCCGCGCAAAGGAGACTATGGCGAATTTTTCCGAAAATTTAAGGTGTTAGAAATTTTTTGAGAAAATTGGGAAATTTTTTGAAAACTAAGTTTGGATTTGGAAATTTAGTAAAGATTTTGAAACAAGTTAACTATGGATTTTGGAGAAGTTAAACACTTAAGAGATTAGTAAAATCTAATTTGAATGGTTTGTTTATGAAAGTTAATGAATTATGTAACTCTTTCTTACTTTTTAATTTCGAGGACGAAATTCTTTTAAGGGGGGAAGATTGTAATGACCCAGAATTTTTGATAATTAAAATTTGAATATTTAATTAATTTTAAATATTAATAAATGAAATTCTTAAGTCGAGTAATTTTATTTCGAATTTCTGGATTTAATTGGATAATTAAATCGATAATTGAATAACGAAAAATACGTAAATAATTGAAAATTGGGTTTAAAATGATTGAAAAAGATTTGGAAAATTTTATTTTATCATATTGGGGTTATAGAAATGTTACAGAACTTTTAAAATGGAAATTTGGAGTTAATCTATGAAAATTTAATATTTTAATATTTAATTATCGACTAAAAAATAGCCAATTTTTGAACAGTCTCAGAATTGGACGAAACTAGTTCCATTGGATCCGTAATAGTTAGTTATTATCAGATTTCAATTTTCGTAGCAATCGGAGGTATCGTTTGATCGTGACAGCTCGAAACGCATCGAAATTGTTTTAATATTAATTTGGCGAGTTAAAATAGCCATTTTTCAAAAAGTCTCGGATTTCGACGAAACCAGTTTCATCGAATCCGTAATGTGATATTATTGTATGGTTTCAAATTTCGTGTTAATCGGATTTACCGTTTGTCCGGTACGGATTAAAACGCATCGAAATCGGTTTAAATCGGTTTAATTTAAATCGAACGTTTATTGCCATAACTCGCACAGATGACCGAATTAGCTTCCGAAACCTATTCCATTGTGTCCGAAACGCGGGGTAAACCCTAGAAACGCTGGTCACTGCGCGTAAATCGGATTCCGGAAAACCCGGATGAATAGTGTTCAATAATTTTCTATAAATAGACCCATTTTTTCACAAAAAAGAAGAAAAATAAAAACTAGGGTTTAGTTTCAAAGCCGGCCGCCACTTTCTTATTCTAAGGCCAGAAAACACCCACGTTCTCCCCTTGATTTCTTCAAATCGGCGCAGCGATTCAAAAAACGTTCAACTGGAGACTTGTAGTGGGTATCGAGTTCTACGTCTTCAACGGTTATGATCGCGTTTGGAGCCATGGATCGACGTGGGGAGGGGTTTGAAGAGCTGGCGTTCGAGATCGAATTCCTAGGCCAATAGGCGACCGAGCTCCTTGCTCCTCTGGCCGATGGTAGCTTCCTGGATGCTCTTCGAAATGGTGGGTCTCGATCGTGCTGAAGTTCGTCGTGGTGGTGGCAAGAATTGATGGAAGAGGGACGGCCTTGGGTTCGATTTTCTTGAACGCAACCTAGGTAGGGATGTAGCGCGTGAGAAGAAGGTAGCAAGGGCCAGGATGAGAGGGTATTGAAATTCACGGCTGAGATGGAAGGTTATAAAAAATATAGAGAAGATTGTAAATAAATTATATTTAAATTCATACGATCTTTAAAATAGTGTATCTTGTTCATTCGAGGTCGGAATTCGACGAAATGAAGTGCGTTGGATTCGTTTTGTCAAGCACTACACGATGCAACTGATTTGGAGACGATTGGAGTCAATGAAAATTTGGGTAAAATGTCCGTTTAATTTTATTCGAAATAAAAGCTGAAAAACAGAAATAAAATCAAGGTGAGAACTTCTCACTCAATCGAATCAGTTTCGATTTTAATTTTAAATAGTTAGATTTAAAATTGTAGAATGCATGTTTGAATGATGATTGTTATCTATTGATTGTTAAAATAGACCTTATGCGCCGTTAGTAAGCGGATGTTATTTATTAAAAACATATACCGCAAATATTTCATAAACAGTGAAATTGGTATTATATATAATAGCAATATATTTATTGGCATATGTATATATTGCAGTTGTTGATTTCCCGCATTGTATAGCGGATGAGACCCTATTGCGCCGTCTATTAAGCGGATAATATTTTATAAATCCCATATACCGCGATAATTCCGTACTGGAGCGGAATTGGTATTGTGCTAATGTTTGTGGATGCAGGGAAACAGGTTGGAGGGATCCAACTGGATTCCTCAACTGTATTGATTTATTTACAGCTATTGTGATATTTGTTGATTATCATATCGATATATGATAATTGGATGTCGTGATTGACTATTTGGTGCTGTTGCATCATCAGATCCATTTTTGAAGTTTTAAAATAATGATTTTTGGTTTTTAAAGGAATATTTAAAGTGATTTTTGAAAGTATACGTTTTATTAAAATTTTGACTTGATTTATTTTAAATAAATTAATGTTATAAGTTTAATGTTATAAAAGTTATAATTTTTGTAAAATATAACCAAATTAAGATTTTTGAAATAAATAGTTAATAAATTTATAAAATGATTTAATTGGGAATTTTGAATTATTATAAACGGTATATAAAAGATTTATAAAATTGATATTTATAAATTAAAAATACTAAAATTATAAAACGAGTTTTTATAAGTAATAAAGTGAAATAAAAATGGATTTCATAAGTAAATTGAGATTTATAAATTTATGAAGTATGAATATATAAAATGGATAGATTTTGTAAAATATAAGATTTATAAGTAATCAACTTATAAATCGGATTTTGGCATTTAAAATGAGATATAAAAAGGGTTTTTATAAATAGAAGTTTATAAAAATATAAATGGAGTTTATAAACGTTGTTTATAAATCCGAAATCCATTGAATTTGATAAATTGGATATAGGAATATATGAAAGGAATTATATTCACGATTAAGGACACTGAATATATTATTAAATGAAATGAATATGTTTTTGGGGAAGGAACATTATGAAATGAAGTTAATGATTTTTAAAGACGTTTTAAAATGCATTAAGTATCGGATACATAGATTTCAACATTCATTGTTGAAATAGACGTTTTCGAGAAATAGAAGGAAATGATGGACTATAACACTGTTGTTATAGTAAATGGTTTTCCGAAAGGAAATGTTTTGTATAGTATTAGGATTTATATATCTATTTAAACTTTGAATCCCTATACTAGTGATTTTGGGTTGTAGTAACGATGTTTTACGCAACATTCGTTTTAGCCCAAATAAATGTGTTAAGTGAATGTTTTCCTTAAAGAATGAAATATATACTTAATTTCGATATTAAGTATATGGAATATTTTCCAAGTGTTGGAATTGAATGGATTTGTGAATTACTTATTAATAAATAAGTATGGAAATGTTTTTCCAATGTGAAACGAAATGTTTTGAGAATTTATCTTTTTGAAGATAAATTGAAAATGAATAATTGAAATCGTATATTCATAAATATTTTGGAATGTAAATTCACTATGGAATTTATAAATGAAAAGGGGAATTTGTTTAAAAATAAATGTTGATTTATTTTTGAAGTGTGGGAATTAATTTACGGATTTGGAACGTAAATATAAAGTAAATCGTTAAGGATTTATTTAATTGGTTAAAATGAACCATGTTGAAATGAAAGTATTTCGCGTAAGGAAAATGTTTGAAATTTGTTTTCAAAAAGTGGTAAAGGTGAAAAGTGATTTGAAAATTTGTTTTCAAATGGTTGAAGTGTGGAAAATTATATATCTAGTAAAGATATTTTGGAAAGTAAATAATTTGGGAAATTATTTGGATTTGGTGATCTTGAACACGCCTATTGATAATTAAATATCTGACTATCAATATTTACCTTTAAATAGGTATTTTTTATGAATTGCTTGAATTTGAATGCCACACTTATTTTTGAATAAGCGCTCACTATTCGGGTTAGCCGGGAAAGGACCTTGGGGTCGTATAACCCGTTCCGAATATGTGATACGTCGTTATGGATTGCATTTGATGACCGGTGTTGAAGACCGGATGTTTGTGAAAACGGAAGGATTACCGTCGAGTTACTCTACATCGGCTGATCTCCGATATAGAGGTTTTATCACCCTTGGTGACGGGAAGTCCGGTCGTGATTAGTGAATATCCGAATTGCAAGGACTTCTTTCGAAGTGCCTTCGGTTCTGTTCGATCCCGGAACAGACTTGTATAGATTGTATGTCTGACATTACAAATTGAGATATAAAGCTGATTTCTTTCAAATATATTTCTGTTGGTGGCGGAGAATTTATTCTCTTAGCTTAACACCCTTCTCTGAGACGTACGAGCTCAGAGGTTATATAGTTGAAGGTTATTAGTGATATACTCCCAATTTGGTAGTGTGGCATGCTGAGTGTTGCTGTGTAATGATCATTGTGTTGATCATTTGTGATAGGATCATTTATTTGATCATTTATCTTTGTGATCATTTCTATGATCATTTGTTGACCCAAAGCACGGCTTTTGTATAAAGTGTGGCTTTGTGGACGAGACTTCGTCGGACCTCACACCCCGGAAATGGTCAAAACAGGAAGGATGCGGCAAGGTTATTAGGGGTAGCGCCCTTTAGTGTATGTCATTCCTTCTGGATAGAGGTGGTATCATGGTATGGAGCCCAGATATTTAACCTATGTTGTTGCTGCATATTTTGTGGTTGTTGGAAATCGAGGATCCTCGGATAGATCGGTTACGATCGGGGGATGACATATTCGTGTCAGTAGTTACCCAATTAGGGGTAACCCGGCCTTGTGTTGGCAGAGATCTGGTTTGGTTCTCGGGGACGTCCTTCCAGAGGCGTTCTCATGTGGCAATGGGAAGTTCCTTGGCCTGACCATTTGTTGGAAATCCAATTCCCAATATGAAACCCTGTACGGTTTTAGTTGTAGAACCTATCATTCACTTATGGTGGCGCCCCTCTGTTTGGATGGTAGCTATAGTAGACATAGTTCGAAATGTCTATGTTGGCTAAGATTTATATTCTATTTTCGAAATGAATTTTGCCTACACTATGCACTAGTAATAATATCAAATGTTCTTTTTAATGCGTATCAAGCATCTTTGACTATCATAAGGAGAAATCTCCTCCGATTCTACGTTTGCATTGTGTGTGTGTGCGGGAGGCCTTATGGTAGTCTCATTTTTAAAAAGCATTGCGAATTGACTTTAAAAGTATTCCTCTATTTTGTTTTCAAAGATAAATAAACTGTTTTGAGTTCTCACACCAGTCACATGACTGACTCGGAGTGTATTGTTTTCCTTCCTAAACTCTGGGTGCCCACCAATTTCCACACGGGCAGTCAAGAGTTAAGGTTTATCAGGATATTCTGAAATTCAGGAGTTGCTGGAGGCAAGATGGATGGCATGGCGTATTACTAGTATATAGTATTTCTTTCCGCTGTTTGTTTGTTGTTGTACACTCTGATGATGTTATGTGATGTAATATGATGTAATGTAATAACTAATATAGTTCTTTGTTTAAAGATTATTCATTTATCTATTATATGTTGTTCCGCTGCGAATTGTGAGATTCTGATGTTGTTCTGTTATTTATTTTTGTTCCGTTCTATCTTTTTCTATCTTCTTCTACGTTTTCTTTTTCTAAAACCCTAACGGTACGGTTTTTCGGCTTTCGATTGCTCGGCAGTTGATACAATGGACGTATTGATGTCGGTTTTCGTCAACGAAAAATCTAGTCGTTACAAAATTTGATGGGGATAAAAATCAGGATTGGTTTGAAAAAATTTGAAAAATGTGATTTTGAGATAATGGTGATTTCAAAATGATTTGAAACCAAAAGCCGGGTGTTTAAAAATCCCAATGAGATAGGTTATAAGCTTATAAATTGAGATGATTTTTAAATCAGGAAGGAAATATGAGCTTTGAATGTTGGAACTAAAATTTAAAGTGAAAAGTTAAAAATGAAATTAACTTAGATTGAGAAAGAAAATTGAATCGAATTGAATTAAATAAATTTGAATTAAAATAGAGTTGAATTGGTATAAAATTCAGTTGTGTAATATGTGATATTGAATGGAATTACATTCTTACTTGAATAAGTGGAAGTAAGTTAGATAAGAAATAAGTTGGAATAAATGAATTAGAATAACTTATAAAAGAATTAAAAATCCATGGAATAGAAATATGCTTGGGTTAGAAATAAACGTAAATCTTAAGCTAAAAGTAAAAGATGAATATATTCAAGCCTAGAATGAATTAAAATGTGTAAAATAATAAGTTGTGGCTTATAAAATTGGAAAGTGGGATAGAAAACCCAAATAAATATTGTTTGATGTTTTGGAAAATGAAAAAAATATATCCAAACTTGAATTATAAAATAAATTAAACTTAAGGAAATTAAATGAAGTGATTTTTGAGATTAAAATAAAGTATTGAATTATAAATAGGGGAGAACTAATTAGATAATAAATTAGTTAATGAAATATGTAAATGGAACCTAATGTAGTTAAATAGAAGCTGAATTGTAAGCTAATAATGAAGTTTGGAAATAAAACTCGAGTTATAAATCAAATTCGACTTGAATTGTTAGTGAAGTAAATAAAATTGAAAATGTTGCCAAATAAAAAAGAATTGGATTAAAGTAGGGATGGATTTTAGTTGTAAATAAAACCCAGATGAATTTGGGAATAAATTGAAAATGGCCTTGTAATTAATTAAATTAATTGAGAATAAATTGAATCTAGAAATTTAAAATTTATACGAAACAGATGAACTAATCAAATAAATTTGTAGATTGAAATGAGATTTGATTGAAATAGAATCAAGTTAAATTGAAAAGAAAAATTTATTTGAAAAATGGAAATGAGCTTAAGTATGAAATTTGAATAATTTGAAATAAATTAATTTAAGTTTAAATTAGTGGAAGCTTGGCTTCGAGTAAGGGTAAAAATCCATTAAATAAAAGCTTGGGTAAATTTAAATTGGGAAGTGATTGTCAATATATAAGCATGGAATGGTTCAAGCTTAATAAAATGGTCTCAAATGAAATGAAGGAAAATATGGAATGAAACGTAAATGAATGGATCGTGAATAAAATTGAAAAGGGATAATATTGAAATAAAATGTGTCGAGATAAATAAAATGGTTGTGAATGAATTAAAATAGAAGAAATTAAACAATAAATTGAGTTGGAATCAATTTAAAAATGGTTATAAGCTTAGTAGTTGTTATTTGCATGAATAACATCAAATTTGCATAGAAAATTTGTCATTTTATCGTAAACGAAAGTAAATGTATTAACAGAGGTAGATATAATTGATTTTTTTAAATCAATTTGAATAATATGGGTGTTTAAAATTAAAAATGAATTGAATGTAAGCAAGTGAATTATAAACCATTCAAATTGAATGAAAATGGTATATGAATTAATTGAAAACAGTTGAATTAGTATTAAAACTACATAAATTGCTCACGGAAAGTGTTTAGTGTGCATTGCTTTTAGAATTCATGTGTTTAACTATTGTAAATAAGTGAATTATTGTTAAACTTCATGTATATGACACTTGCATGTTTTAGTTGAGTAAGTACAGGTACAAGGAAGCCGATTGGCTGGATTTTGGGCACACTAACTGCTAAATAAATAAGCTGTTTGCTTAAAAATGCTAAATAAAGGTACGTTTACGCAATAAAAATAGGAAATATGAACTATTTTTGTTTTTCCGACCGGGTGGGTCGATGTATATATATTTATATCTTTTGTCAAATTGCAAAAGCTCTTCCGTACAAAGGAGACTCTGCTAAAAAATTTCGAAAATTTTAGGAGTTAGAAAATTTTTGAATTTCTTTTTCATTAGTGACAAAACGATTTCAAATTGAAAATTAAAATAAATTAGTGGATGAAACTAATTTAAAATAATGATGTGAATCAGTTATAAATGGAAGATAAAATTCAATATTCAGAGTTGAAGATAAATTGAATTCATATGGAAATGGAAAAACTAATTTGAATAGAAGTGGATATGAAAACCTCTGTAAGGAAATGTATAAAATGATTTTTAAGGCTATGATTGGATATTATTGCTAAGTAGGATATGCAGGTATTATAAAGGGAAAAGAAAATTGGTTCTGATTTCAGAAGATAAATTTGCATTGCTCAACAAAAAGGTATGTGTTTACATTTCTGAATGAAATTTGATTGGGTTTTGATCTAGCCACTTGGCTTTTTGTTTTCTTTTGGAACTTAGGTGCCCGAAGAGGCATTTTGTAGTAGTACCGAGCAAGCCGCGTAAAGGAGACGCTGGCGAAATTTTCGGAAATTTAGAGAGTTAGAAATTTTTTGAGAAATTTTGATTAAAACTTGGTTTTGAATTATACTTTGAATGGTTGAATGAGTAAAATTGTTTGGGAACTATGGTAAAATTTGGAAAGTTAGTAAGATGGATAGTGTGTCTTTAATAAAGATTGTTTGGTTGTTGTTAAAAACTGTTTAGTTTTGGAAAATAGTAATGGGTATTGGATCATTCTTCCTAACTGGTAATTTCGGGGACGGAATTCTTTTAAGGGGGGAGGAATGTAACGACCCGGATTTTTAGCGTTGAGTTTAAAATATTTAAATGGGTTTAAATATTTAATTTGGATTATAAATTGATCTTGATATGAAAAGTTTGGTTTTTATTCAATAAAATAGATACAGAATTTAATATAGCGGTTTATTGAATGATATAACTATTTAATGTAATAATTGAAAATTGGGTAAAATATATAATCTGGAGTTTCGAGCTTGTTAAAAACGATTTGAAGGCTTGTAAAATTTATATTAATAGTGCTGAATAATAAAAGTTTTAATATTGAATTTAACACTGATTTGTTCAGTTTTGAAATTTTATCGTTTAAATCAAATTTAAAAATATCCTACTGAGGCACAGTCTCCGATTTCGATGAAACCAGTTCCATTGGATCCGTAATATTGCATTATTATCGGATTTCAATTTTCGTAATGTTTGGAGATGTTGTGTGAGCGTACGATATATAAACGTGCTGAAATTTATATCGCAAATTTAATATAATAACTGGGTTCAAAAGCTATCTTCTCCATACGATCGAATTAAGACTCGAAACCTTTTCCAACGCGTTCGGAATAGAGGTATAACATTATAAATGCCCAGCAGCACGCCTCGATAGGAGATCAAGTTTTTAAGTTGCATTTATCGAAACGATTTGAATTTGAATTTAAAATTTGAAATTTATAAAATATATCGTTGGACTAGTCAAATTATTTCAACAACAGCCTACTTTCTATCAATATCATAACCTTATCCTTTCACCTCCAAAACACTGTAGCTCTTTTCCTTCTTCCATACGCTACCCTATTCCTTCTCGTTTATAAAAGAAACCCGATCTTATCTTTTTCTTCAGAAAATTTAGATGAAACAAAATCAAATCGAAGCTAAGATAATGGCCACTCTTCTTTAAAATAAGAAAAAAAATTGCACGCGACCTGATCTCACGATTGGAGGCGACTTCGAGGGTTGCTTACGGATTCCATCGATCGAAGGTGGTATCGTGGCCAAAGGAAGAGCATGCACGCGCGAGTCCTTGGACGGAGCTGGAGCTCGTCGTCATTGTCGGCGCCTGGGAATTTCGATTGGGGAAGGTGACCTAACCAGAAGCTGCGTCCTGTCGATGCTTGCGAAGGTGAGGAGCTGTTGTGTGCGACCTAGGTTATCAGGCAGAGTTCGTGGTGGCATTTGATGAGGTGCGAGCACGAAGAGGGGTGGAGCTCGATGTTTGAGTTCTCTCGTCGAGTAGGTAATGTGTTTTTACATTTTAATTTAAATCTACTTAAGTTTAAAAACTGGTGAACGAAATCTGTTGATTTATTTGTAAATCAGGAAATCTATAAAACCGATTTAGTTTAAAAATCAGTATCAGGAATTTACAGTAAAAGAAAAAGTACAACATATGTATGAATATACATATCTACATATATACATTTTTAAATCTACTAATTATTCTAGTTAATGTATTATAGTGATTAATTTGATTAATAAACTTATTTTAGTTACAAAAAGGTTTGGAAATAGACAATTATCAGTTTAGATTGTTGATTTCAAAACAGTGAGTTTTAAATGTTTCTTAAATTTAAACTCATAAATAAATGGTTGGTTATTATTTCACCGAGTGGAAATTAACAAAAAGGTTTAAACAATCATTTAAAATCAGTTAATTAAATTTATTTAAAGGGTAATTGATTTTTCGATTAGTTCAAATATTAATAAAATCATCTAATATGTGATAAGGTCAATATCTGGAAGGAATAAAGCCGGTTTGGAATGGGTTGCCAAACAAAAATCAAAGGTGAGTTAATCTCACTCTTCTGGATTGCTATTTAAATTTAAATAATTAAATTTAAATAATTGATTAAATGATTGAATTGTTTTGGATGTGCTATATTATATATAGTAGTATATATAATATAGTAGTATATATATAGTATGTATTGGAGTGATTGATTTCCTGCATTATATAGCGGATGAGACCCTATGCGCCACATAATAGCGGATGATATTTTATAAACCCATATACCGCGATATTCCACCTCGAAGTGGAATTGGTATTGTGCTAACAACTGTGGATGCAGGGAAACAGATTGGAGGGATCCAACAGGATTCCTCAAATTTATTTAGAATGTTTTAGTATTCTATGATTTAGACATTGATAGTCTGTGATAAATTATATTGGTAACAGAAATGTTGGATGCTATATTGAAAATATTTGGGTGTACCGAGTTACCAAAAATATATAGATTGGATTTTTTGAGAAGAAAATTTAAAGAGAGAATTTGTAAAGAAATTGGTTATTGAAAATTTGGGATAAACTGAAGAATGAATTGGAAAAGAATGGAAGTGATTTTAAATTCTAATAAATAAATTCCAAGTATGCGAAAGGGGATTTGAATAAAAAGGGAAAATAATGAGTCTTAAAACTTAAGTGATGTTATTCAAAGGAATAAAAGAATTCACTTTAGAATTCAAGGTTTAAAGTTTATTTAAAAAGAATAAAGAAGAAATTTGGAAAATCTGAAATTGGTATGTTTCAGTTAAAAGATTTAAAATCAAAACGAAGAAATAAAATCTGAAGTTAATGGATTTTGAAAAAAAAAAGAGTAAGTAAAGAAATTTATTTCAAAATGGAGTAAATTGGAAATCAATTTGGAAATTGATTTAAGTGTTTGAAATTGAAAATTTAAAGGAGGATGTAACTGAAATTTATAAACTGGGTTTATAAATGTAAAGTAATATATCAGTGAATATTTGAAAGAATAAATTCACGGTGGAAATTTATTAAAGGAATGGGCAAATTTGTTTAAAAATAAAAAGTGATATATTTTTAAAGGATGTGAAGAGAAGTATATTTCCCTGGATGACCAAGTACGTTTTCAAAGTAAATTTTTAAATATAAGTTATGTTGTTTTAAAAAGTATGTTTTCGAAAACTTATTATTTCTAAATGTTTAAATTCTGAAGTAAGTATTTTTCACATCTGTCATTGTAGTAATTATTTAAAGGTGACTTGGTATTTTTCTTTTAAAAGAGAAAATCTAGTTTTATATTTTATAAAGTAACCTCATTTTTTATATTCCTAAAGTATATATGTTGAATAAGGTATTGAAGTAGTTTTCAATTTAAATTTTAAAGTATATTTTATAATAAAGTGTTTTTAAATTATTTTAAAAATCTAAAGTTTTGTACTTGGTGTTTTTCAATGAAAATAAATATTTGGGAAATGTATTCCGTGAGAGGAAGATGGTTTGAAAACTGTTTTCAAAAAGGGTTGAAAATGGAAATATATCTTGCGAAGATATTTTGAGAATAATACATAATTTGGTGAAATTATTTATGATGGATGGTTGTTGTGAATGTTAATTGATAGTTAAATAACCAACTATCAATATTAGCCAATGCGCCGATCGTTTCGAAGAGACCGAGATCGGGATTTATTTTCTGAAAACCACTCCGATCCGGTTTGTACGTTTTCGTGGAAATACGAGTTCGGAGTCGAAGATGGAGCAGTGAAGTGCAAGGGCTAGTCGCTACTAATCCTGAGGATATTTCCAAAATGGATGTAGTAGGAATAGTGCATTCGGTTCCGTTCGAACCCGGGACGAACTTGTATGGATGAATTCTTTCGGAACATCGTCAGGTGGACGATGGGCATTCTAAGTGAAACGATCTAAAGGGCAACGCTTAGCCTCAAGCCTCATCAACCGGGAATGACTGAAAATCAAGGATTATGAGCAAGGCTAGGTGGGTAGCACCCACTTCAGGGTGAGGTCATTCCTGTCTAGATGTCCCTTTATTTCAGCTTAGTGGTACGGTTGCTGATCCTGACCATGGGGTGATCTTACTCGGGATTATCCAGTAAGGGATAGTCCCGGTCTTGTGTTGCAGGGGATCGGGAGTGATCCTTAGTACGCTGATCTAGACTAGTTGCAAATCCATTTTCCCTACGCGCCCGTACGGTTTTGATTGTGCCCAACTATTGCTGAAACGTGAGATGCAAGCATTTCAGCTAGATTCTATTTTACTTTCTATAGACACTATTATAATATTCGAGAATTTAATAAAAAGTGTTTTATCTACGTAAGGTAAAAACCTGACATGTTTATTTGTGGCGCGGTCTTACGAGATGCTTTTGTTTTCAAAAGTATTTTGAAACTTTAATAATCAATTTGGGTGTGATTTCTCACGCTGGTATTCCAGACTGACTAGGGTATTATTTAACTGTAATGCTCGGGTCAGACCGAGTATTATGGAATATAGGAAAAGATGCCATGGAGATCAGGAGACATGCTGGACGGCGATACATACTTGATTTATATTCCTCTATGTATTCAGTTGTGTGAGGACAGGTTATGATTACTGTCCAATTGTGTGTTATGTGATTGATGAACTCTAATGATGTAATGTATAAACAGATATATTTGTTTTTGTGTAAAGATCATTTATTATCTATTGTATTTTATTCCGCTGCGATGGTTAGATTCTGATGTTGTTTTCTATTTTCTTCTTCTACCTCTTCTTCTTTAACCCAAATGGTTCATATTTCTGTTCATCTTGAGTTGATTGATGTAGAATAGTGTTGACTCAAGGGGTACGGATTTGCAGGTCGTTACAAGAATCTTCAATCTATTATCAAATAAAATGAATTCCCTAGGTAAGGGTTTAGGAATTTCTGAAAATTGAAGAGAGATTGAGATGGAGAAGATGAAGAGGATGCTTACCTAAGCTTTTCTTTGATTTCAAGCAAGAACTTAAATTTCCTAAGAGAACTGGGGCTTAAGAAATTTCAATTTCCCATCTCTTCCCCATTCTTTCATTTTTCTTGAGTTAGGAATGTTATGAATAAATGAAGAGGAGTGGAGGGGAGTTAGGGTATTAGTTGAGTTGGGTTCTCTTGTTAGGTTAATAGGCTGAAACTCAAAGCTCCAAATAAAAATACGAAAATTCTAGTCAACTCCAAACATATAAATTTTTATACTCAAAAAGGTCGCAAACGCCATTTTGGAATCAATAGAAGGGGTCTCGAGTCGTAATTCAACCGCTTACAAAAAGTAGCATTTAAGACTTTAATCTGACTAAAGACACTATATTTAAATAAAATATTTAAATATACAATCGTAAAATATGCGGATTGTTATACAGACAAAAAATGCTACTACAATATTAGTGCCAATAATACTTTTAAGTTGCGTTTAGACAGCGCTATGATACAAAAATTTGATTGCGTTTGCAGAATGTTGCAATATGTTGTCTTTGAATGTTGTATAACAACATTCTTTAAATGCACTATAAGTTATGGTAGTGGTTTCTATGTGCTACTAAATCCATTTTTGTGTAGTGTTTGTCATTGCTATGGAATATCTATCTATTCTTTTTGAACTGGAACATCTAGAAGGAAAAATAAGTCCTGTTATGAAAATGAGCCTGCATTAAACCATACATTATATGCCAATGATCTCTTAGTTTTTGTTAAAGTAACAATAGACAATGCACACAATATCAAATAGGTTATGAAAAAAACTAAAAAAACATGTGAGACTAGTGGTTAATGAGCAAAAATTAAAAGTGTGCTTCAGCAGTGGGGCAAATCATAAAATAAAAATTTCTACCATTATTAATGTAGACATACAGAACTTGCCAATCAAATATTCAGGTATTCCTTTTAGCATCCCATCATTGAAAAGCGCTGATTTTAATAGGCTAATTGATAAGATTAAAAAAAAGATTGAATGGATGGAATGGCAAACTTTTAAATCTAAGTGGTAGAATTGAACTAATTAAAACTGTGATTCATTCTACAATTCATTTTCAGATGCAAATATGTGAAATGCCTTTAAAAGTAATAAATCAAATCGATAGCATATGTGCTAAATTTTTATGGAAGGGGAGGAAGTACTTAGTCAGCTGGAATAATGTGTGTAAACCAAAAGACGAAGGGGGTATGGGCTTAAGAAATCTACATGATACTGCTAAGCTATTGTCTATTAAGTTTCATGGAAATTCTTAGGACAAGAAAATATACTGTCTCTATGGATGCACAACAGATATTGTAACAAGAAAAACTTATGGGTGATGCAGGTGGATAATAAGTCATCTTATACTTAAAGGTTGCTGTTAAAAACGAGGACCATAAGCCAAGGCATCATTGAGAGAACTATAACTAACAAACAGGAAACTAGTATGTGGTTTGATCCATGGCTGAATGGAGAGTCATTGAGCAATATATTAGGGTGGTAACAACTGACATATTCAGGAGGTACTAACAAAAAGGTGTCTGCTCTAATCAATAATTCTGAGTGGAGCTTCGACAACCTGTCCCTACTCAGTGGCATATGTAATCAAATAAAGAAAATTCACATTTACAGTAACAAAGCGGATAATACAAATAATATTGTTTTGAGTAATAATAAGTAATTGTAATCTTATTTTCAATAAACATTTACAAAATATTTTTCTCGAAATCTAAATCGGTAAAATGACCGAAAACCGTTTTATCAATAAACAACTCTAAAAATTATTAAAGGTCATATACAGAGCTAGATCCATACATTTATTTTTTATAGTTTAAGAAGTATATGTAATAAAGTAAGCTATTGTATTTTATGAAAATTAAATGCACTTATGACATTATTTAATGCCCTTAAATATAATAATTGATTTATATTAATTTCATTGGAATTTAGTGATTTAATAATTAATTATTCAAATAATTATTTTAGATACTGATAATTCATTTTGAATAGTTATAAAATGATAATGAATCATTTATAGTAGTTTTATAATGATATATCTTTGTTTTTGAATATAAAAGGAAAAAATTAATATCGCTTTATCGGTATAATAGTAATTATTGTAAATAATTTTTGATATTAATTTATATGGTTTACAATTCAAGTATGATTATTTTAATTTATTTAAAATGATAAGAAGTTTATTTTTAAATTTTGTATACAAATATATGTACGTTAATTAATAAGTGAAAATGTTACCGATAATCGGTTTCTCGGTTTTCAACTATTTAATAAACAAAAGTTGTTCGAAGATGTTTGAAGTTTTATGCACATACTATTGAATATGCAAGTATACGATTTTTGTCTGATGATAATAAACATATATATTCATTTAAATGTATTTGTTAATGTACAATTTCATTTTTCATATATTTAATAAATATTTGCTGAATAAAATAAATAACACAGAGTTTAAATTCAAAACGGATATTTTATTCAAACAAATATTTATTACAATTTTGAATAGCACAAATTCAAGCTCTCACTATACATATACAATTTTGATTACAATACAAATTCAATTACATCACAATCTATACTTTAGAAATGCACCTCACCACAATTCACTCATTCACTCGTAATTTATCTACAACTTCATTCCAGATTGAATCCAGCATCTGATCAATCTGCAAATATAAATATTGACGCAGTAAAATTGAAAATGAAATATTTTTGCAGTGTAAAATAAAATGTGATTTTGAAAACATTACTTGCCTCAGTTATTGGGTTGTTCGTCTTCATTTAAATTTGAATTCATCATACACGAACAGCTTGTGACATGCGCAGTGTATCACTGTACATGCCATAAGGCCTTGCACACCGATATATACACTTGATAAATCTACAGGGACATGTGAGCACAGGTCAAACCCAAATGAAAAGCTGGGTTCAACTCAAGTGCAATAAAAATAATGTCACGACACAAGCACAAGGTTAAACCCGAGCTTTAAGATGGATTCAACTCAGGTGCGCTACAAAACATCATAAAACTGTCGAGCATGAAATTCAAATACAACCAAACAGTGCAGTGATGGATATGTAACCAAATGCCACCAAGTGAATATGATAACACAACACATCAAATGAAACAGTACCAGCATAAGTAAGTGAGACAAGACTACAAGTACAAAGCATGCACATCGAACTCACCACAATGCATCACTGTGACTTCAACATCAAAACATCAACAAAGTGAAACTGCACATATACACGAACCAGTGCAAACAGATCAGAGACTAATGTACACATGAATGCAACAGTGGATCAAATGAAGTGGATAGTACAACCCAATTCAACATGCTTAGTTCAAATGGTCAAGACAGCTACAACACAAATGCAAACTGCCTTGATGCATACATATGCCCAAGCATTACATGAACAAAGTAGTTCAGGCATGCACAATAGAGATGAGCAAGTGCACCACTGACCATACAACAAAGCCAATACACTAACACAAATGACCAAAGTCTATACAGAACAGTTCAACATGTATGCAACAGTGAAACGAAGTGGACAATGCAACAATACTAAAGTGAAGCCACCAATAGAACCAGACACGAGTCAAGCAGTGCACAGTGCAATGAAGAACTTGAACAAGACTCGAGTGCTACCAAAACTCAATGAACCAACACAAGCATACACACACACATGCATGTGTATACATGATGAAGGTTACAGATTCAAGTTCGAATGCATAGAGCAAACTACAACAGACAGTGTAATTCAAGTTACATGTTGAAATGCTGCAACCAAGACAAGTGCAGAAATATTTATAAAACTGTAACCAGTGACAGTGACCAAGTGCAATTGAAACAGGGATAACTGTAGTAACATCATAACAAACTAACCAAGTCAGGTTTAAATGTCGGTAGAAAATATCTTCAAAAAAACAAGCAGGAAGTTTCAAAAATGCCAAAGTCATTGTTTTCTCACAGTAGGTAATATGAGGAACATGTGTTAACAAAAATCAATATCAAGTTTGAAATTCATATGCAGTTCAAATTGAAGTGACCAAAGTCAGAGACATAATGACCGAAGCTAATATACAAAGTCAATGAAGATCCAGTCAAGTCAGAAATTCACATAGCAAATGTAATAGTGGTTTTGAACAAAGCATCAGGTAGCAGTTTCAAATAATGTCAACAGAAGTGTCAAAGCCGATATTGAACAAGTCAGTGTCAAAGTCGAACCAGCAAAATCGAAACCGTGATGAGCAAGGCAATTGAAAGCCGTGAGTATCAAGTATATCAGAAATATACGATTATGAATAAGTCAGAAAAAATCACCATCATCTATACAAAAATCAATGGCCGAGCTTATCAATCGACAAATTCAAGTAACTCCAGACGAACGAAAAATTAGGAATTCGAATCGTATATAAACCCAATCATCATTGGCGTAAAAGGCATCGAGTTCAAGTAAGCAAAAATAGAATAGCAAAATAACAAATTACATACCGGAGCAAGATTGAACTCGATCAAAATCGAGGAGCCGTGTTCTAATTGAAGAAGGAGTCGATTGCCGATGCAAGACATAAAAATAGCAATTGTAATCGATCGACAATCAATCGGGTTCTTCGATAGCCGAAGCCCTAGTTTCACAAGGCCGAAGCCCTAGCAAATCTCATAGGAGCGAAGACAAGGCCGAAGCACTAGCTAATCACACAGGAGCGAACGCGAGGCCAAAGCCCTAATTTCAAAGCATAAGAGGAAAGAGATCGAAGCAGCCATTCTTTATTTTTCACAAACAAAGAAGAAAGTGGGTCGGCATATATTAAAATAAAGAGGGAGTTATATTTGGGCCACCCTTACTTAGGGCTTATAATTAGGGTTTTAATTGTTTATTTGTTTTTAAATTGTTTTTAAATTTGCAATTTATTTTAAACATTTGTAATTTCTAGTCGTGTGACTAGGGGACAAACTACATGGCGTAGTTTGAGAATTTGCAACTCAGTGGATGAGTTGTGGCAGAGTTTTGAGCGTAGAGTTAAAGCTAGTCGATAGCGGGTGTCGCGAGTTTACGTGTGTAAGCATCTGACTACTTAATTCCTAGTAGAAACCTTAGGGGCAACACGTAGGCAGGGTTTTACCGAAGCTGGGTAAATTCTGTGTTGTTCTAATTCTGCATTTATTACCTGTGCTGCTATTATGATATATCTGTGTTGAATATATTTTATAAACTTCCGCAATAATTTTTATAATTAATAGCATCACCCTATTCACCCCCTTCTAGGGTGAAATCGATCCTAGAAGTGGTATCAGAGCTAGGTACAAAAGCCATTTTTGTTTTAAAAATTTGATTTTACAAAAACCATTTTTTGTTTTAAAATTTGAATTTTTAAAATGGCTACTTTTGTTGAGGGTCGTTCCAATATTATTCCTTCTATTTTTGATGGAACAGATTTTTTGAATTGGAAATTAGAAATGGAATTTTATTTAAAATCTGTTAATATTAAATGTTGGAATATTATTGAAAATGGGTGTGATAAAAATGACTAGAAAATTATCTCGATTAATGCTCTTGCTATGCATATATTATATTCTCATATTAATCAAGATAATTTTAATTTCATCTCTCATTGTGAAAATGCACAGGAAATCTGGAATACTTTTGAAGCAAATATGGTGCAAAAGTCAACAGTAATGAGAAATCCTCCACAACCGTCTCAGTTAAAGAAATGTGCTTAACAGGATTGGTAAAAGGCAGTTGTGATAAGGATGATGAAGATGGAGCAGCTAAGCTGGCATTACTAATGAAGAGATTCAAAAAGTGGAATCATAAATATGGAAATGCAGCTCTAAATCAAAAATTGAAAAGCAGAATAGCTAAAGCACTAGACAACCCAGAAGAACGGGAGATCATTTGTCACAAGTGCAACAAACCCGGACACTTCAAGCCCAATTGTCCTCGAAATCAACACGACATAGAAAAGAATTCAAAAAGGAAAATTTTTGCAGCTACGTGGAATACAAGTGATGAAGATAATCATAGTACTAGCAGTGAGAGTGAGAAAGCAGATATGTGCCTTCAAGGCAATATAACTGATAGCAACGATGACGAGCCAAGCGAGGTATCAAAACTCACTCTCTCAGAGTTGTTTATATATTTCCACGAAGTAAATGGCTGTTTTGAACAACTTAGGGAGAAGTATGCTAAAATTGAATCACAAAGAGATAGTTTATTGAAGTAAATGAACAACTTGAACAATTAGTTAAAACCTATCAAATAGGATCCCTAAGTGTGATAAGTGTCCAACATTCGAAGAAGAGATTAAAAAATCAGAAATCAAAATTAAATCGCTTGAAAATGAAATTCTGATTTTGAAAAAGAGTGAAAATACGAGAAGAGAAAATTTTATTAAAAGGTGCACATAATTGTTAAACAAAAATGAATCTCTCAAAACACAAGTCCAACAACTATCAACGACTTTAGATAAATTTTCAAAAAGTGAAAAATCGTTGAATATGCTATCAGAAAAACAAACTGTTAATACAGTTAGACAAGGACTTGGATATAATCAATCTAAAAATGTTAGAAATGAAATTAATCAAGTCGATTCAATGTGCACAATTTGTAGAATATTTGGACATAATCAAAACAATTGTTGGTATAGAGCCAAACGCGTGAAAACTATACCAATTTGGGTTCCAAAAGGCACAAATATAAAATCTCTCAAAGTTAAACAAATCTGGATGCCGAAAGGAACATATATAAATAGTTTTGGGTCTCCACAAAATTATTTTCCAAAATATTCTGCCACTAACAATCATGGACCTATAAAAACAAATAGGTCACAAAAACCTTTTATCGTGTAGGAGTGGTAGCAGGCTAAGGAACAACAACAGTGTTATCTGGATTTTGGCTGTTTCAGAAACACAACGAGCGACAAAGCAAAGTTTCTTAGCCTAGTACAAAGGTGACAGAATCACAATGGACAACAACGATAAATTATCGTAAAGGTAAAACAGGTAATGATATATTTTGAACGATATATTAAATGTGATAATCTGCACCGTATTCTGAATTAAATCAGCCAATAATGTGATGATGATATAAATGATGATTTTGATTTCGACTTATTCAAAATTGTTTCCCAATTATATTCTTATGCCAAGAACACTATAAAAAACTCTAGAGTCTTTGAATTACTTCATATATATTAGTTTGGATTAATAAAAGTGTTTTATTGGATGATAATACATTTGGTTATTTTACGGCTGACTCTATATTCACGGTTTTTGATTATTTACACGGCTTCAATTCAAATTCAAGAGAATTATACTTAAAAAGTTGTTAAAACTGATTTTAAGATATCTTGATGCACACTTCACGGTCTGGTCTATCAAATTTAACTAATGATAATTTCGGGTGAAAGAAAAATTCAGATGTAGATTACACCGGTAATCTAGTTGGTAGAAAAATTACTAGTGGAACGTGATTTATGATGAGACATTTAGTAACTGCATCATTTTTTCAAAGAAAATATCTGCATATTTTTCACTTCAAATAATTTTCAAATTGCAGACATTTTCTTATATAAAACCCCTTCTAGAAAATCATTTTTGGCCTTGTTTCAGATTAGTCATTTTGAAAAATTGATTTTATAATTATTTTTGAATTTGATTTTAAATGACTACTTTGACTAATCTGACTCCCTAATGATTATCGAAAAGATAAATAGTGATTGAAAAAGTGATGAGTGTTAATATTAATCATATATTATAACTTGAGACGGTATATTTAGTAAATTTCCTTAGAAATTTGAACAAGAGTTATAAAAACTTTTTGTTCGTAAAAATTTCATGGCCATCTCTATTTCTATCATATTTCTAATGACTATCACTCATCAAAATTCAATATAGTTTGTCGATATGTGGTACTTTAAACAGGAATCATTCGTTTTTCATTTTATATTTTTTTTAAAAATAATAATAATAAAATAAAATCCAAAGTATTCACTCTCATTTAAAAGTCCTCATGGTTATGCATAAGTGAATTACTTGGAATTTTTGATTATGTGATTCCATGCTAATTTAAAAGTCCTCACGGTTATGCATGTATGGAACGCATATCAAATTGATTTTTTAAATAAACAAGTTAATTCTAATCCCATTTAAAAGTCCTCACGGTTATGTGTGGTTAGAAGATACTTGAATTCATTTTAAAATAAAATAGAATTGGAATACTACTAATCTCATTTAAAAGTCCTAACGATCATGCATGGTTAGTAAATATTCAAATTCCTGGAATAAATATACCATAAATAGACACAACTGTATGGTTTTATATGATGACATCATTCACATCATTCTAATTGTGGAACATGCGCATAGCAGAGTATTTATGGTTTTCGTTTGATTTTTTTCTTGAAATTTAATATTTATATTCGATTGAGTTTTAATGTTGTATTAGTATCTATCACCTTATCTCTATTTCTCTAACACTATTACACTTTTGCTGATAAAAAAGGGGGAAAGAAAAGTTAAGATTTTGCCAAATAAAAGCAAATAAAGGTCAAATATTTTCTATTTGCATCTAGGCTCATTTGCATATTTTTATTTACATACATATATGAAAGGGGAGCTTTGTGTAGAAAGGAAGCATTCAAATAGGGGCAGCAAATTGAATGTTCAAATACATTTAACAAATTCAAAATCTTAAATATATGTTTGTTATCATCAAAAGGGGGAGATTGTTAAATGTGCGAATATACGATTTTTGTTTGATGATAATAAATATATATATATATATATTCATTTAAATGTATTTGTTAATGTACTATTTTATTTTTCACATAATTAATGAATATTTGATGAATAAAATAAATAACACATAGTTTAAATTCAAAACAGATATTTTATTCAAACAAATATTTATTACAATTTTGAATAGTACACATTCAAGCTCTCACTATACATGTACAATTTTGATTACAATACAAATTCAATTACACCACAATCTATAGTTTACAAATGCACCTCACTACAATTCACTCATTCACTCGTAATTTATCTACAACTTCATTCCAGATTGAATCCAGCATCTGATCAATCTGCAAATATAAATATTGACGCAGTAAAATTGAAAATGAAATATTTTTGCAGTGTAAAATAAAATGTGATTTTGAAAACATTACTTGCCTAAGTTATTTGGGTTGTTCGTCTTCATTTAAATTTGAATTCATCATACACGAACAGCTTGTGACATGCACAGTATATCACTGTACATGCCATAAGGCCTTGCACACCGATATATACACTTGATAAATCTACAGGGATAGGTGAGCACAGTCAAACCCAAATGAAAAGCTGGGTTCAACTCAAGTGCAATCAAAATAAAGTCATGACACAAGCACAAGGTCAAACCCGAGCTTTAAGCTGGATTCAACTCAGGTGCGCTACAAAACATCATAAAACCGTCGAGCATAAAATTCAAATACAACCAAATAGTGCAGTGATGGATATGCAACCAAATGCCACAAAGGGAATATGATAACACAACACATCAAATGAAACAGTACCAGCATAAGTAAGTTAGACAACACGACAAGTACAAAGCATGCACATCGAACTCACCACAATGCATCACTATGACTTCAATATCAAAACATCAACAAAGTGAAACTGCACATATACACGAACCAGTGCCAACAGATCAGAGACTAATGTACACATGAATGCAACAGTGGATCAAATTAAGTGGATAGTACAACCCAATTCACCATGCTTAGTTCAAATGGTCAAGACAGCTACAACACAAATGCAAACTGCCTTGATGCATACATATGCACAAGCAATACATGAACAAAGTAGTCCCGGCATGCACAACAGAGATGAGCAAGTGCACCACTGACCATACAGCAAAGCCAATACACTAACACAAATGACCAAAGTCTATACAGAACAGTTCAACATGTATGCAATAGTGAAACAAAGTGGACAATGCAACAATACTAAAGTGAAGCCACCAATAGAACTAGACACGAGTCAAGCAGTGCACAGAGCAATGAAGAACTTGAACAAGACTCGAGTGCTACCAGAACTCAATGAACCCACACAGGCATATACACACACATACATATGCATGTGTATACGTGATGAAGGTTACGGATTCAAGTTCGAATGCACAAAGAAAACTACAACAGACAGTGTAATTAAAGTTACATGTTGAAATGCAGCAACCAAGACAAGTGCACAAATATTTACAAAACTGTAACCAATGACAGTGACCAAGTGCAAATGAAACAGGGATAACTGTAGTAACGACATAACAAACTAACCAAGTCAGGTTTAAATGACGAAAGCAAATATCTTCACAAAAACAAGCAGGAAGTTTCAAATGCCAAAGTCATTGTTTTCTCACAATAGGTAATATGAGAAACACGAGTTAACAAAAATCAATATCAAGTTTGAAAGTCATCTGCAGTTCAATTGAAGTGACCAAAGTCAGAGACATAATGACCGAAGCCAATATACAAAGTCAATGAAGATTCAGTCAAGTCAGAAATTTACACAGCAGCATCAAGTGGCCGAAAACAACGAATGACAGAGATTCAAATGTAACATTGGTTTTGAATAAAGCATCAGGTAGCAGTTTCAAATAATGTCAACAGAAGTGTCAAAGCCGATATTGAACAAGTCAGTGTCAAAGTCGAACCAGCAAAATCAGAACCGTGATGAGCAAGGCAATTCAAAGCCGTGAGTATCAAGTAAATCAGAAATATATGATTATGAACAAGTCAGAAAAAATCACCATCATCCATACAAAAATCAATGGCCGAGCTATATCAATTGACAAATTCAAATAACTCCAAACGAATGAAAAATTAGGAATTCGAATCGTATATAAACCCAATCATCATTGGCATAAAAGGCATCGAGTTCAAGTAAGCAAAAATAGAATAGCAAAATAACAAATTTTATACCATAGCAAGATCGAACTCAACCAAAATCGAGGAGCCGTGTTCGAATTGAAGAAGGAGTCGATTGCTGAAGCAAGACAGAAAAATAACAATTGTAATCGATCGACAATCATTCGGGTTCTTTGATAGCTCAAGCCCTAATTTCACAAGGCCGAAGCCCTAGCCAATCTCATAGAAGAGAAGACAAGGCCGAAGCACTAGCTAATCACACAGGAGCGAACGCGAGGCCAAAGCCCTAATTTCAAAGCAAAAGAGGAAAGAGATCGAAGCAGCCATTCTTCGTTTTTCACAAACAAAGAAGAAAGTGGGCCGACATATATTAAAATAAAAAGGGAGATATATTTGTGCCATCTTTACTTAGGGATTAAAATTAGGTTTTAATTTTTTATTTGTTTTTAAATTGTTTTTAAGTTTGCAATTTCTTTTAAACATTTGTAATTTCTAGTCGTGTGACTAGGGGACAAACTACGTGACATATTTTGAGAATTCGCAACTCAGTGGCTAAGTTGTGGTAGGGTTTTGAGCATGGAGTTAAAGGTAGTCGATAGCGGGTGTTGCGAGTTTACGTGTGTAAGCGTCTGACTGCTAATTTCTAGTAGAAACCTTGGGGGCAACACGTAGGCAGGGTTTTGCCGAAGCTGGGTAAATTATGTGTTGTTCTATTTCTGCATTTATTATCTTTGCTGCTATTCTGATATATCTATGTTGAAAATATTTTTTAAACTTCCGCAATAATTTTTATAATTAATAGCATCACACTATTCACCCCCCTCTAAGGTGAAATCGATCCTACACATACATGTATATGTCACATGCACATGATAACATATACATGTGTACATGAACACTTAAACATATTATAAAATAATTAAATAATTTCTAAAACTTAATATTTAAGTAACCGTAAAGCATACATCAACTCACTGTACCATACGATCACCACACTAGCACCTCACATCACCATCGCAAGTCCTAGGGGAAGCCATGTGCTAAGGGAAGGTAGGAGGGTGTGGACTAAGGACGTTTTGATATATTAGCCATTAGATATTATATCCCAAGTTTTCTCCTATAAATACCTACCAATTTTCTCCCATTTCACCATATCGTTATCATCTTCTTCGCCACTTCAAGCTTCTTTTTATGGCTTCTAAGCTTATCAAAATATTTGGCAAAAGAAATTTAAAACCGTATAATATATTTAAGTTATCTATTCCACTTCAAAAAAAAATGAAACTTCTCCTCTATCCTTTCAAAATCGATGTTCACAACTTCCCAAAGCAAGGCCGAGCCCTTCCTCCTTCCCCACCAAGGCCATGAGCTCCTCTCTGCATCCAAAGCCTAGGCCAAGCCATTAAAGTCGACAGAGCTAGTGATCGTGAGCGTGAATTTCGAGATAGTGGAGCTATAGCCAATTTTATATTAGTTCAAAGGGAAAAAAGGTGAGAACTCCTAAACTATAGTATTATATGCTATTGAATGTTATAAATATTTGATTTTGATTGTTGATGATGGTTGTTAAATATGAATGTTGAATATATATGTAAGTCATGGAAATACATGTCGATAAGCAAAAAGAAAATCACTTTCCACTATATTAACAAATTGGTGTATATGTAATGCTAAATCTCTTTCAAAATGTTTAATAATGAGTTTGAAATGTTTTATAAACGTAGTGTTTTCTTAAAGTTTGAATGAGAACTGAAAACCTAGTCAAAAGTAGGCGCGTCGCGTAATAGCAGGTCGCGATTTCGCGCCATAAAAGGCAAACGAGTGCACAAAATGGAGTTTAGCTTAGAATTATTCGAGATAATAATTTTATGAACTAGCATATCCAAAATTTTCTAACGAAGAAAGAAAATCAAGATTTCGATATGTAGATTTTGAAATATAAGTAAAACAAGCTTTTTGAAAAATCGCTGTTTTGTAGTTCGGAATCCATAAAAGGATTTCTTTGAAAATGATGCTTTAAAATTGTTTAAAAAATGAAATAAATCCTATAAATCTTTTAAAATGTTTTGAAAGTGATTTGAGTTATAATAATGAATTTTCAAACCATAAAAATTTGTTTTGATCAATATAGCTTAAAAAAGCACTTTCCATAGCACTTCTCTATAACTTTTGAAATATATTTTTAAACGCAACCGTTCTTTTCCAAATCTTTTGTAAATATTTTTAAATGATCATTAAGTTTTTCAAAAGTTTATTTGAATGATTTATGGAATGGTTAAATGTTAAATGATTTAGAGTCGCTCAAATAACTTGACTGCCTTATGGGTGTCAGAGAGATAGTGTCTAGGCTTGGGTTTGAAAAAAAAGTTTCCTGCTCTCCCTGGCTATCCAACTGGCCCGTCACATGGGATAGTAAATTTGATTTACTCAGATCATAATTTTCCAAAGTATAAAGGATGTAATCTTCCTAATAATAACTTGGATTTTATAGAGATAATCTTCTTATACTCAGTGTTAAAGTCCAAAGAGGGAATTTATACTATTCGTGGAATTTAAAAAGGCGATTTCGCCGTTATTCCACCCATAGAATTTTTTGAATAAGGGATCTGATATTGAGTAGAATTAGATGGTTTCTATAGATTCTGCTCATTTAGTATTTACTAGTTTTGGAATAACACTCTAGATAACATGGTTTTAACTCAATCAAAACTTTGTGTTTTGAATTAAGAAATCTATGTTAAGATTGAAATGAAATGATTTGAAAAAAACTTCCTAAGTGAAAAATGAAATGATTTTGAATTATTCCAAGCTTAAAAAGGGTTTTAAGAAATCAAAGGATTTGATACGAGAGATTTAATGATTCCGTATATATCGAAAAGAATGTTTTAGAAATATATATCTTCAGAAGAGATTTTGATAAAAAGAACGTAATCAATTAAAGAGTGATTCCCTATTCATAGAACATCTTTTTATCGATGATTAGTTCAAAGGAACTGGGGTCGGATTTGGATTATTATTATCTAAAAACCACTTCGAACCAATGTATGCGTTCGAAAAATGGAGACCTGATAAAGAAAATGAAGAATAAAGACCAAAGATCTTCGAGGTGAAAGGACTGCTTGTTGATAATTCTGGTTAGCTCCGAAATACTAAAGTAGCAGTGATCCCTTCATTTCTGAAACTCTTTGAGTTGCAAGGACTTCTCGTTGCTAAACCTTGGGTTAATTCCCTATAGGATGTGGTATGAAAATGCCTTCGGTTTGTGCTGTTCCTGAACAACTTGTATAGACGAATGTCAGACGTTGCATTTCTAGTTTCATAAGTGATCTCTATGAACATATCACTATTTGGTAGCGGAGAAGGAAACTTCTCTTGGCTTAATACCATTTCCTAAGACGTACGTGCTAAGGAGTTATACGTTTGTAGAAATTAGTTGTATGAGCATGGAATGATAGTGTGGCATTCAAAGCGAAATGTGCAAAGCGAAAGGTAATTGATACCTTAAGCCTTACACCCGGAAATGGCCGAAACAGGGTAGATGCGGCAAGATTATGTGGTTCGCAACCATTAGGATATGATCATCCCCTTCTAGATATATTTGTTCCCGCTATGATATTTGGGTTTTAAATTATTATGGATGTGTACTGTGAGGGCCCTCGGATAGGTCGGTAACGATCGAGATGATGACATATTCTGTACTATCTAGAAGGAGATGTAGATCGGTCTTGTGTTGGTAAAGGGAAGATGCTTTGTAGCCTCAGTACATTCCTCTAGATATGTACTGCCGGAAGCTAATCTCATTACCTGGTCATTTTTATAGAAATCCATTCTGCAATAAGCGCTTGCCATTTTGTTTGTAGAATCCACGTTGTGGCTAGAATGCTCGAATTTAATCAATGTAACAATTTAGGCTAAGGTTAATAAGTTTACTTACAAATGTTTTCAAAGAAATGTCATTAAAAATAGTACCCTTTATTTTTATATAATAATGATTTGGTTATCACAAGGTAAAAACCCGTTCTGTGTTTATGTGCAGCATGGTCTTATGAGATAGCCTTTTGTTTTCAAAACACGTATCTTGAGTATTCACACCAGTCCCATGACTGACCTAGAGTTTATTTTCCTTTTCCTTAAACTCTGGGTGCCCTAATTTTCCCGGGTAGCCTAGTAGTTAGGTTTAGTTTAGAAGTAAACTGGATGGAGCTCGAAGCATGGAGTTAGAAGATTTTTCTGAAGATTGATATCCATTTCCACCACACTCCCGTACTATTGTATTTAGGCCTGTCAATGGTACGGGTTTCTGCCCAGGCCCTGTCCGAACCCGCCCTATTTATGCAGGTATGGGTTTTTCCTTTTACTACCTAATCTCGACTTGGGCCCGATCCGGGTAGGGTACGATTTTATCAAAACCCGGTCCAGTTAGGTCCCGACCCGACTATTAGTTTTTCGTCGTATCAAAACATGAGTGCATACCATTTTGTTTGTTTACATGTAGATTTTGCATACTTTTGTTACGAGCTTGACTACATCACCGTCCAATTTATATGTTAACACCGTTTGTATATAAATTTGATCAAAGTTGCAGTTTTAAAATATGGCTTTAACATAAATATTCTAAGTTAGCTATATAGTTATTACCCAGCGGGTTTAAAAAGCCCAGCGAATCGGACTCAGATATTAGGTTAAAATACCCTACGGGTTTGGGCTGGGCTCGGGTTTTAATTATTGTAATTAGACTCGGGTCCGGATTTTATAATACCCGAATGGAATCCTGTCTATTGATAGGCCTAATTGTATTCCGCATTTGTAAGGATAGGAATTTTTAACACTCCATGTTTAAGTCTGATAAATGTATTTTAATTTCCGCTGCAAAGTAATATATGTGACATTCTGTTTTGTCTTTATTTTTCTTTTTTACCCTTAAGAATCTGCTTCTCCGACACTTGGATTTGCGACACGTAAATACCGAGGATGTATTAGTGCCAATTTTTAAGAGTCAAGAAATGGATCCTCACAACGTGGTATCAAAGCTTTGGTTGAGCGGACACCTTAGTCCTAGTAGGGGTAAAGTCTCATCAGAGATAGAGTTAGTAATACCCTTGGATGAGTAACTCATTAGAGATAGGGTTAGTAACACCCTAGAATGTGTTTGAGTATATAGGAGTGCATATTTGTTAATATTATATTCAAGTGAATTTGGTTTTATATGAAATCATTAATTATATATATATGGGAAAAAATTGGTTAAGTTTTCAAAGAATTTTTGAAAGAATAAAACATTTTCATACATTTTAAAAGCTATCTTTAGAAATGAATCTCGAGTCATTTTCTGAATATTGACCTAACCTCTCTACCTAATAATACGTTAGCAATTACCTATTACTTATGTCTAAAAATATGTTTTTACCTTATAGAACCCATATGGGGGGAAATACTCGAAAGGAAAGTCTTCTAGAACAAATTGGGGCGAGAACAACAGCCTCATTATTCTCTCTAGTGGCGAAGAGGAGCAACAAAAGTATCCACCTAACAACGGTGGTTCCCTATTAAGGAAGAGTATACCCCTTACACTCGAAGGGGTGGAGATGGATACCCTATGGCCGAAATGCTTATACCATCCCCAGCTCTAGAAGTAATTATGATCTCTAGTGATGGTGAATCTGGGCAGGCCTCGACGAGAAATTGGACAGTAGATCCTACTAGCTCCATGTTGGAACCGATAGAAGAAATTGAACTCATGGAAGAAGAGTCAGAACCCATGGAAGAGGAGATAGAACCTATGAAGGAAGAATCAGAATTGATGGAAGTCCCTAATGCTATCATATCTAGCAAGTGAAGTAATTTAGTATAGGATATGGATGGGGAGCATGTTGTGTTGCAGGAAGGATCATCCAATTCGTACATAAACTGGAATGAGGTAGAAAGCAACGACAAAGAAATAACAGAAGATGAGGAAGAGAAGGAAGTCGAAGAATTCGAAAACCCTTGGGAGGAGAACCTGCAAGGCTTGGAAGAACTAGAAGAGGGTGAGGTAATACCTGGAATACCATTCGGCATGGGACATGTCCCATGGAACCAACCATCGCTACACCAGGTAGTGGGAGAGATACTAGAAGAGGACGGTAATGAGGCCGACGATGAGCAAGGTAGTGATGAAGGAGAGGGAGAAGTTATGATAGACCTTGGTAATTGGAGTCCATTGTCATCTTCGGACTCGGAGGAGTAAAAAAATGACACTGGGGAGTCGAGAGTAGTTCTAGCATGTATGTACAAGTTTGACTGGGATGTTATTTGATTTAGTATTTTGTATCGTATTAGTTTAAGGAAGGGGAGGGTTTTTTTGGACCCAGGCTTAAATTTGAATGATGTAAGCATATGAAAATTTATAATATGATGTTGTTCTAACTTCACATTAGTATGAATCTTTTAATTTTTTTAAAAGATTAATAAATCCATGTGAAGTATATGGATTATTTCGTCTCACATTTAGTTGAAGATTCGAGTGCAGAACTTTGATGTGTTTGACACTTGTACAAAAAAGAATCTATCACTCGGTTCTTGACGATGGACATTGATGAGTGTTTGTGGTTGGATACTTGAGTTTTCCATCATAGTTGAGAGCTATGTAAGGAAAACTAAAGCTTTTATCAGAAAGCCTGGTAAAAATCCACACTAATGGATCAGGGGATCAATGCTAGTTCGGATGTAAAGCTGCGAATTTGAATAAAAGATCAAACCAAGTATTATGTACAGATGTCCTATATACATGGTATGGGAGTAAGTTTAAAATAATAAATATTGTGGGCAAAATCTTTGGGTTGTTGTTTTAGGAAATTTCGGGGACGAAATTCTTTTAAGAAGGGAAGTATGTAACGGCCCACAAATTTATCACTTTGATAAATTTTATTTATTTCAAAATTTATTCTAATAAAAAGTAGATAATAAAAATAATTTTTTTGAGTAATGACAAGTAATAGTAATCTTATTTTGAATAAATATTTACAAAATATTTTCTTCAAAATCTAAATCGATAAAATGACCTAAAACTATTTTATTGGTAAACAACTCTAAAAATCATTAAGTATCGTACATAGAGCTAGATCCATACATTTTTTTATGATTGAATAGAAATATGTAATATGTAATAAAATAATTTATTGTATTTTGTGAAAATTAAATGCATTTGTGACATTTTTTAATGCCCTTAAATATAATAATTGGTTTATTTTAGTTTATTTGAGATTTAATGATTTAATAATTATTTTAATTATTCAAACAATTATTTTTAACAATGGTAATTCATTTTTAATAGTGATAATAAATCATTTATAGTAGTTTTATAAAGATATATATATATGTGTATTTGAAAATATAAGAAAAAATCGATATCGCTTTATCGGTATAATAATAAATATCTCTACTACTAATAAAGAAAATTTGTTGAACTAATTTACTCGGTGTCTTTTTGAAATTCCAAAAATGCCCTTGCTTTCCATTTACATATTTGCGCTCAAACAAAATATCAACGTATACAATAACACAAATAGCCCGTATGCGAAGCACGGGCCCATACTAGTTGTAAATAATTTTTAATATTATTTTATATGGTTTTATAATTCAAATATGATCATTTTAATTTATTTAGAATGATGAGAAATTTATTTTTAAATTTTGTTTAAAAATATATGTACGTTAATTAATATGTGAAAATGTGACTGATAATCGGTTTCCTAGTTTCCAACGATTTAACAAAAAGAGTTGTTCAAAGACGTTTGAATTGTTACGCACATACATGTACATACATATATATGTGGTATGCACATGATAACATATACATGTGTACATGAACACTTAAATATATAAAAATTTACAAAATAATTAAATAATTCCTTAAACTTAATGCTTAAGTAACCAAAAAGAAAATATGAACTCACCGTACCACACCATCACAAATCCTAGGAGGGAGCTATGCGCTAGGGGAAGGTAGGAGGGCATGGGCTAAGGGTGTTTTGGTAATTTTGCCATTAGATATTTTATTCCAAGTTTTCTCCTATAAACACCCACCTACTTTTCCACATTTTTACCATATTCTTATCATCTTCTTCTCCACTTCAAATTGCTTCTAAGCTTGTCAAAATTTTGGAAAAAGAAATTTAAAATCGTATAATATATATAAGTTATCAATTCCACTTCAAACGAAAACGAAACTCCTCCTCTACCTCTTCTAAATCCATGGACACCACTTCCCAAAGTATGGCCGAGTCCTTCCTCCATCCCCACCCAAGGCCGTGGGCTCCTTTTTGGATCCAAAGCCTAGGCCGAGCCATTTAAAGTCAATAGTGCTAGTGATTGTAGGCGTGGATTTCGAGATAGCGGAGCTATAATCAATTTTATATTAGCTCAAAGGGAAAACGAAGATGAAAACTCCTAAACTATAGTATTATATGCTATTGGATGTTATATATGTTTGATTTTGATTATTAATGATGGTTGTTAAATATGAATGTTGAATATATATGCAAGTCATTGAAATACATATCGATAAGCACAAAAGAAATCACTTTCTTCTATATTGATAAATTGGTGTATATGGAATGTTAAACCTGTTTAAAATGGTTTAATAACGAGTTTGAAATTTTTTATAAACATTTAAAAGTGTTAGGTGAAGTTTGATTGAGAATTAAAAATCTAGTCAAAAATAGGTGCGCCGTGTAACGGCAGTTCGTGATTTCGTGCCATAAAAGTCAAACGAGTATATAGAATGGAGTTTAGCTTAGAATTCTTAGCGATAAGAATTTTCTAAATTATTATATCCATAGTTTTCAAACAAAGAAAGAAAATAGAGATTTTGACAGGTAGATTTTGAAATATGAGTAAAACAAGCTTTTTGTAAAATCGCGGTTTTGTAGTTCGAAATCCATGAAAGAATTTCTTTGAAAAAGATGTTTTAATATTGTTTAGAAATTTGGAATAAATCTTATAAATCTTTTAAAATGTTTTAAAAGTGATTTGAGTTATAAAAATAAAATTTCAAATGATAAAAAAATGTTTTGATCAGTATAGATTAAAAAAGCACTTTTAGCAGCACTTTTCCGCAACACCTTTCTTTAACTTTTGAAATATAGTTTCAAACGCAACCCTTTTTTTTGAAATCTTTTGTAAATATTTTTAAATGATTATTAAGTTTCTCTAAAGGTGATTTGAAGAATTTATGGAATGGTTAAATGTTAAATGATTTTGAGTCGATTAAATAACTTGACCGCCTTTTGGGTGTTAGAGAGATAGTGTCTAGGTTTGGGTTTGAAAAACCAGTTTTCTATTCTTTCTGGCTATCCGAACTTGCCTGACGGATAGAATAGTAAATTTTATTTACTTGGATCACAACTTTCCATAGTATAAAGGATATAATTTTCCAAATATAAATAACTTGGATTTTATGGAGATATTCTTCTTGTACTCGGTATTAAAGCCCGAAGAGGGAACTCGTACTATTCGTGGAATTTAAAAGGTGGTTTCACCGTTGTTCCGTCTATAGTATTTATTGAATACAGGAATTGATGTTGAGTAGAGTTAGGTGATTTCTATATATTCTGTATTGATATTGAGTAGAATTAGATGATTTCTATATATTCTGCTCAATTAATATTTATTGGTTTTGGATTGACATCCTAAATAACATGGTTTTAACTCAATCAAAATTTTGAGTTTTTAATTAAGAAATCTATGTTAATATTTAAATGAAATAATTTGGAAACAATTTTCTAAGTGAAAAATGAAATGATTTCGAATTATTCCAAGCTTTAAAAGGGTTTTAAGGAATCAAAGGATTTGATACGAGAGGTTTAATGATTCCTTATATACCGGAAAGAATGTTTGAGAAATATATATCTCCAGAAGAGATTTTGGTAAAAAGAACTTAATCAATTAAAGAATGTTCCCTATTCATATAGCATATTTTTATCGATAATTGATTCGAAGAAACTGAGGTCGGATTTGTATCTGAAAACCACTTCAAACCAACGTATGCGTTCAAAAAATGAAGACCTGATAAAGAAAATGAAGAATGAAGACTGAAGATCTTCTGGGTGAAAGGATTATTTGTTGATAATTCTGGCTAGCTCCCAAATACTAAAGTAGTAGTGGTCCCTTCATTTTTGGAACTCTTCGGGTTGCAAGGACTTCTCGCTACTAATTCTAGGGTTAATTCTCGACAGGATGTGGTAGGAAAATGCCTTTGGTTTCCTATTCCTGGACAACTTATATGGACAAATTTCTGACATTGCGTTTTTAGTTATATAAGTGATCTCTATGAACGTATCATTTGTTTGGTGGTGGAGAAGGCAACTTCTCTTAGCTTAACACCCTTTCCTATGACGTATGAGCTCATGAGTTATACGTTTGTAGAAATTAGTTGTGTGACCAAAGAATGGCAGTGTGACATTCAAAGAAAAATGTGAAAAGTGAAAGATAATTGTTATCTCAAGCCTTACAATCGAAAATGGCCGAAATAGGGTAGATGCAACAAGGATATGATCATCCCCTTTTAGATATATTTATTCCCGCTATGATTTATAGGTTTTAAATATTGTGGATGTATGCTATGAGGACCCTCGGATAGGTCGGTAACGACCGAGATGATGACATATTCGGTACTATCTAGAGGGAAAGGTAGGCCGGTCTTGTGTTGGTAGAGGGCAGATGTTCTGTAGCCTCAGTGTATTCCTCTAGAGATGTACTATCGGAAGGTAGTGCCTTCACTTGGTCATTTCTATAGAAATCCATTTTCCATTAAGCACCTATAATTTTGTTTGTAGAACCCATGTTATGGATAGTATGCTAGAATTTAATCAATGTAACAGTTTCGGCTAAAATTAATAAGTCTACTTGCAAATGTTTTCAAAGAAATGTAATTAATAATAATATCCTTTGTTTTTATGTTATGATGATTTAATTATCATAAGGTAAAAACTCATTCTGTGTTTATGTGCGGCGTTGTCTTATGAGATACCTTTTTGTTTTCAAAACACATATTTTGAGTTTTCACACCAGTCCCATGACTGACCCATAATTTATTTTCTTTTTCCTTAAACTCTGGGTGCCTTAATTTTCCCGGACAGCCTAACAATCAGGTTTAGTTTAAAAGAAATCTAGATGGAGCTCGAAGCAGGGGGTTTGAAGATTTTTCTAAAGATTAATATCCATTTCCACCACATTCTTATGCTATTGCAATACTCATTTGTAAGTATAGGAATCTATAACTGTCCAGGTTTAACTTTGATAAATGTATTTTAATTTCCGATGTAAAGTAATATATGTGAAATTCTATTCTGTCTTTATTTTTCTTTCTTACCCTTAAGAATCTGCTTCTCCGGCACTTGGATTTGCGATAGGTGAATACCGAGGATGTACTAGTGTTGACTTTTGAGTCGTTGAAACTATCGTTACAGAGTACATTCAGTTTTTATAGAGTACAACAAGATGGATGACATCACGTGATTCATATATCTTGTTATTTTTATTTTATTTCAACAATTATTTATTGTGGTACTAACAGTTCTGGTATGGGGGATTTTTTAGCTCAGTCATCCTCTGTTTGGAACGACATCAAGATAGTTATATAATTGTATGTAATATATGTAAATAATATGTACTCTTTTCCCTCATAATTTACCCATCTAGGTTGGGGATTACAACGCTTTGATAAGACATGTTATTGAAATATATGATTTTTGTTAATAATGTACCAATTTTCAAACAAAAAATATATAACACATAATTAATCAAAATAGAATTAATTTTAAATCGTGAAACATTCATTATAACAATCTTTTAAAATATTTTTCAAATTGTAGTAAGAAATTCCGACTTGTTAGACCAAATTTTGGATTATTAAGTATTCGATGGGACTAGGAATCGATCTAGTGACCTACCATGTGGTGGCTCAATGTCTTAGCCAAGTGACCTATTGGTGTTGCTCCCTTCATATCAAATTAAAATTAAATATGATTTAATGTAACTAAATTAATCATGTTAACGCAAGTTAAAGATCTATTGCAATAGTTTACAAAGAAATTAATTTTTAAATTTACCCTGTTTATCCGCTGTCCAATGCACAAGATTCAACAGTACTGACCATTATTTTGAATTTTTTTAAAAATGAAACTTCTTAGAATTTGAAAAGTTATGACTATTATTTTTTTATATTCATTTTAGATACCTTTCTGATAGTTTTAACAATTATATAAAAGTCACAACTCTTCAGTGTAATTCTCTACTACTATAATAAAGTTCCACAAAGGTATTATTGAATAACTTTCTTGCAACTTTGATAATTTTACTTGAATTCTTATTATGGCATTATTTCTTTTTGTCTCTCCTTATGGTTCAAAATCTTTCAAGGTATTAGATGCTCATGTAATCTTCTTTTATCACTGGAGTATTCAATATATTCATCTTTTGTGACAATTGTCTACCTATTTCACTCATATAACTCTGTTCATTGGGAGGGTTATAAAAAAGTATTATACTTGATAGCCATTATCGTGGTCACTACATAATGGAATCCTCTTATAAAAATAAAAGTATTAACCGTTTTAGCCTAACATACTTATTTAAGATAATAATAAATATTTGGAATTATTAGATATTTTCAAAGAAATAAGGAGAGTGTCATCGTTCATTTTACCTTGCAAAGTTAGTATTAATCCATCATCATTCTCTTTAGTAGCATATGATGATTCTTCTTGTGTCATCTTCACGTTTAGAATTAATTTTTTTTTCTCTACACTTTTAATTTTCAGTTTTTCTTATTGCACGTTTCCCCTATGTGTCATATACATGTAGTTCTCTTTCATTTCCTTAGTCATTTTGGGGAAAATCTCTTTAGATGAGCAGTCTAAGGGAATAAAAAACCAAACGCAATGAAAAATAACTGGACCATGATTGCAACGAGAAGATACAAATAGAGATAAACACTAGAACCAACAGTCGTAGATTAATCTAATGCAGAAAAATAAATAACATCAGTATTTATAGTGGTTCCACTATCGCAAGGCGGTGTACGTCCACTCGGGGAGAGGAGATTTTATTAATCATTGAAAGATTAGAATTACAAGATTGATTCACTTTTGAAGATTATACAACAGAAGAATTAACAATATAGACAAAATTCTGTAGAGTTTCAGCTCTCTAGGATGGCTGCCATTGTTGTCCTGAAACTCCACTATTTATAGAGTGAAGAAATGAGGAGAGGGCAACTGCTATATAGCTACTCAACAGTATGGGTCGGCGTCATTTGGTTCGGCACACATTTGGTTCGGCACAAATTTGGTTCCACAAGCACAACTTTTGGACCGGCATGCTCCAAATTACTGAACGAAATATTTCGTTCGGCAATTATGTTTTTCTTTTCTTCTCTCCGCTCCTCTATTTTACCAAATGAAGCTAATGCCACCCTAAATCAAACTTCCGCCTCTTCCTTCAAGTTCCGTGACTTCCACCTTTTCGTTCGGGAAATCTGGAGCTAGGGTTTCATGCTTCGTGGCTTTCTCCCCTTTATTCGACAATTTTTTTCTTTATCGCTCCTTCAATAAACCGAACGACAATTCTTGTTCAGGTCCAAGCCCCAGCGTTCCTCTGTTCTCCTCTTAGGGTTTCATCTCTTCCTTCATGTTGGAATTCAGGTATCAAATTCAACAAGTCAATCAAGCATTTGCCAATCACTTGGGTTCACTATTTTCTATTTATTGCATCACAATAGTATTTTTTTTTTACTTTTCAATGGCGTATTCATAGAATAATATCTTCATTAAGGGTGTACTATTTGCATATGCTCAAACCTCTCCTCCAACCCACCTCTCTTCCCACTCACTAAAACACTTGAGTTACATACACATACCCACTTTTTTATTTTTTATTTTGAGCGTGCCAAATGAAGCTTCCTTCTCTTCCTAAAAAAAATATCCAAACCAATGTCACAGCCCAAACGTTCTAACCCTTCTCTCATCTTCAAAAATCATTTCCTTTTCTTCTTAGAAAAGCTAATCACGAATTCAAATTTCATATGGATTCTTCATCAGCATTTATTATTTCATCGACGGGTCTGTAAATTCATTAAGCTAAAAGGTTTAAAAAATTAGATGCAAAAAAAAAAACATAAAATAAAAAAAAAATCTACAAAGCACGCGGACTAGAACAAATTTGATTTATTGAGATCGTTTTATTCTTAAAAGAAAATAGCTACAATGTTCAAAAAAAATCATATCACTTGATAATTCTACTATTGTTTCACACAAAAATATTAATAAAATTAGAGACAATAATCATGTTAAACATCATTAATTACTACTTAAAAAATTCGTAAAAATAATGGCATTATAAGAACAATAATTAACATGCATAGTCTAAATATTAGTAAAGATATCTCAAATCATAAAACTCTAATTTTAAAGTAATAAAATATGTTGTACGTACGTTATTCATCTCATTTTTGTTTGCTATCGAAAATGGTGTAAGAAGAATAATAATATATGAAATTTATGGTTTATTTATTTTTTTAGCTTCGTTCGGTTATGTGTAACCATGTGGCTATTTTCTGATCAGCTTTTCAGAAATGTCCGGGTGGGGTTTTGTAGTAGGATTGATGAATTGATTTTAAAAGCAATTTAAGTGACGTGACTGATAGTTTTGGGTCATGTTGTGCATTTGTAGTAAGACCCTTAATTAATGCTAAATCAATTTCCAATCCAAATGAGTTCAACGCAGACATAAGAGTGAAATCCCAAAAGTACCAATGCAAGTTGGATTCCAACCCTCTAATTATATTTCAATCAAGGTTTAATGTTTTTGACCTTTAATTTAGCGATTTTTATTTCTTTGGAGGAACTACATATTGAATGCTACAAATGGAGAGTAAGTGTAGCTCATCGGTGACTTATGACACTTTTAATGTGGTTTATGAGGATAATTTGGGCACTTTCATTTTATGGGGTAAAATTTATGCATGTTATAAATTCTGAAAAATGTATACATACCACGTATAAGTGTCGGTGCGTGTATGCAACTACTTAAAAACTCATATTTTATTTATCATTTTGGAAATTATTCTTATTCAACTGTTAATTTTTTATTATACTGATAATATCAAGTGATCTTAATTACATAATAATGTTTTGCATGGATAATGACATGAAAAAACAAGGTTCACACTAGATATAAACATTGGCAAAGCAAAACATCTTACCCTACGTGTCACAAATGAGGTGAATGACTAACCACTATGAATAATGATGTTATAAGATGTTAAAGGTGATTCAATAATGAGTATCACATGGTAGTTATTTATTCCATAAAACCAAAGTGATCGATCATTAGTAAGGATTATCACTTGTAAAATGAAGCTCGATAATTTTGGGTAATTTTATTCACATCGGCTTAAACAAAATATCAACTTACTTGCATGAACACAATTAGTTGCCATTGGCATGAGTCGATGCTACCTGAAAAACATACTAATTTGCTAACAACAGCAAAAGGAAAAAAAATTCAATCTTCAACTTAGCATGCATTTCTGTCCTAATATCATGTAAATGTATTTTAAAACAATTGCACTAATGAATCAATTGTTAAAACAGATGGAAAAACGAATTTCCATATAATAGCTAATGTATCCATAATTCCATATAGCTACTTACATAATTGATGAATCCTATACTTGAAAATTAAAGGAAAAATAATTGATTATCAATAACAACTCAATTGCTCACCTAATCAACGGATCCATAATCATCCTATAAGATACCGATCATATACGCTCATCCATGTGAATCTACATCTTCTCAATAGTCAGATTTTAGTAGTATAGCATATATATTATTGTTTGCAATGAGAAGATTGTTTTCTTCTCTTCATTACAACATTTTAATTTCTTCTCTTTATCTAAGCTTTTTAGATGGTCACTAGATTTACTATTATTGATCAAATGTTAATTAATTACTTTGTTAACTGAATATTTTTTTATTGTAATTAATCTTTTGCTCACTTTCTTAAATTTCTTTTTTTGATAAAGTGGATCAATTTATTTTAATTAATCTTTTTTGTTAATCTCTTCCATCAAGAATGTGGAGAACTATACCTACACAATCAAAAATGTTTTTGAATTAGTTGTTTTTCTTATGTATTTATTCAATTAATGTACAAGCATAATGGAATGCATAATGTGTATGATAAAATATGTGGATCTATTTCATGAGCTAGTGACACTAATTCTATATGTTCTACATTTTTTTTAGAAAAAAGCAATTTTATCCCAACTCTATACATATTCATGACTTAAGAAAAAATGTTATGAAAAATTTGGTACTTTAGTATCACGTATACTAATTTTTAATGATGACCTTATTTCCAAATTTACTTTTAACTTAAAATGAATGGAAAACATTAATAATACTATATTATAATTTTATTTATATTTAACAAAGTTTCAATGATGTTTCAGGGCTTAAAAGTTGGATGGTGCTTCAGGGGTGGGTTTGGTTATACATGATAAATAGTAATTTATTCTAAGTTAATGTTAACCAAAAGAGCGTTAGAGTATCTCTAGTGATGCCACATACGGTAGAATATTATTAATTGAAAACCTTTGGTTTTCAGCAGGAGGAGCATTTAATGGCACCCCAAACGGTGCTACACATTTATAGCTACTTAATTTCCACTACACAACTCGAATTAAACAATGGGACTTTCTCTCTCTTTCCACTAGCCACCTTATTTAATTCGAATTATGTTATGTAAATTAGGGGGCTGTAGGGGTACTGCACTATTTGGGATGCATTGAATGCTCCTCTTTATATAGATACTAGTGTGAACCCGTGCTTCGCATACGGACCGCACTCAACCTCTTATCATCGTAACATGTTTAAATGATTTATATGGTTCATTGATTAAGAAATAGTGATCTTTTTTTATCAATTTTCAAATAAGTTTGCATTTTGTCTAAAACTTGTGTATAAATCTTTGAAAATAGTAATGCAGATAGTACTGGTGCTTGATAAATAATTGCAAAATATCGAGCAAAAATGATTTCAAAGATAAATTTTCCACACAATAAACATATAAATTATACACATATAAATTTATTGTGTGCATCAGCTGTTGCTCCATGCATCAGCTGTATTATATGTAACTTCATTTGGTGAGATACCTTTATCATTCATTTCATTTAATACTTGATGTCGTTGATTCCATTCGCTGCTTTGGTAATAACTATTTATAAGAGTAGTGCGGGTAACAATATTTGGTTTACACTTGACCGTTGATCCAAAATTGCCAAAAGCAACGTTGACATGATTCATGAGAACGCAAGTATTGATGATGATCCCATAACTGACTATGTCTAGGAACACATTATGCAGCATCATATTATTGTAGAATGATAAGATTAGAGGATAAAGAGATTTATTTCTGTTTTGAACGATTCTTGTAAAAAATATGCTAAATCTAAAGCATACATATTTTATGTCTGAAGTGTTGGAACTAACAACTATTATTCAACAATATTTATTTTAATGTGAAGAATATCATTGTATTTCTTTTGTAGTCAAAGAAAATTCAATATAATAAGAAGCATATAATTGTATTTAATGCTTTTGAGCTTTCTGGTTCCATTTCTAATTCCTTCTAACATTGTTGCTATATGTTGGTAATGTTGGATTTCACTAGACTTGACTGCAAATTATGGAAGTAGAATAAGAGGCTGGAAATTTCCAAAATAATAAATGGCATAGATTAGTTAAAAGAAATAAAGTCAAACAGATTTAATAACTTTAATAATATGAATAATCCGAAAATCTATGATTTAAAATTTTTTATTTTTAGCTATCAACAATGGATATCATTGGAAAGCATATTAAATTTGAGATTTAATAGTGAAATAGGTTCTTAAATCCAATTAATGTAAAAAAATATTTTTAGCTATCAAAAATGGATATCATTAGAAAGCATATTAAATTTGAGATTTAATAGTGAAATCGATTCTTAAATCCAATTAATGTAGAAAAATTATCACATTTCAAAGTTTGGAATGGAAAGAAATTAAAAACGTGACTCTTCATTTCTCAAAATATAAAGGAGGCCTGTGTGCTCTTGAAATCTAACTCAATAATAATATTATACTATAGATGTATCTATAAATGCTGCATTTAGCGGTGGTTTTTAAAAAGCAAAAACTAGGGATGCATGCTCTTTTCAAAACTTATTTGTTTTTAAATCCTTCCATTTTAGAAACTATTTTTTTACATCCTTCTTTTTTGAGTTTCTTCCTCTCTTATTTCTATCATTTCCAAATTTAAAGGTGGTAACTCTGACGTGTATTATGGCGGTTGTGAGTTATGGACATACATACGAAGAATACATGTTAAAGTTAGTAAAATTACCCTAATACTTTAATGAATTTCACCTTTAAAAAAAGGATAGTAATTTATAAAAGAAAAATGAGAGGGACCTAATGTGTAACAACCCACATATTTTACGATTTGAATATTTAAATATTTTGTTTAAATATTTTATCGTTAATCGGATTATAGTCCAAAAAGTTACTTTTTGCATACGGTCAAATTAGGACTCTGGACCACTTCCACTGAGTTCAAAACGCCGTTTGCGATCTTTTTAAGTATACTTTGATATGTTTGGAGTTAGTGGAATCTTGCTACCTTTTCACTTTGGGCTTTATGTTTGGTTTAGCCCATTAGCCTAAACTTATAACTCTAACTCAACCCCTTTCCCTTTGTTTGCGCCAAAAATGATCACAAACCCCAAGTATTGTGAAAGCACCAAACAACGAATATAAGTCAACAATATTCAAGCACAAATCTCAGATCCAAGCAAGCAACAAACAGCAATACAAAGATGACAATTAGAAACGCAAGATTTATAGTGGTTCGGCTATCTCCGGCCTACGTCCACTTCAAAGTTTTAACTTTTATTGATATTCTTTGCTGGTTACAAGTGTTGTAGCAGTTACATTGATTGAATTTCGGCTATAACAGTGGTGGAAGGAATTAGAATCGAATCCGGCAGAGTCTGGGCGTTGAATGGCCAAAAGATCCCTTTTCTGTAGGCTTCAGGGGGCTATTTATAGGCGTAGGAGGCTGAGATCACGCTCAAACTTCGGGAGACTTCTTCTGGCATGTGAGTGGGCCCAGTCGTATCCATAAAAAATGACCCAATCGAGCTGAAACTTGGCAGGAACAATCTTTACCTTGTATGGAAACTTCTATGAAAATTTCATAGCATTTGGATCTGTGGATTGGGAGAGATGATCGATGCAAGATTACGTTTTCATGCACACTGGCTCGTTCGAATCCATATTTCGTATCCTTACCATTCGTATCGATCCAGAGCATGCGCACGAAGTGACGTGGAGTGATGTGGAGCGAGTTTTCTGGATCGATCCTATTCTAGTGGCATATGGACCGATTCGTGTCCACAAACTTTGCCTTGCTTGTCTCGATAACTGTTGTATATATTGGATCGGTAGAGACGCTCTAATTCGTATCGGTGGAGGTAGCCTCGTTCGTATTCATCAACCCAATTCGTGTTCATATCTACCAGTGTGGATCGATACGAATAAGCAGTATTAGCCTTAGCTCGGTGGATACGAACAATCATTCAAGTATGGCCGCCTAGTGGATACAAACTAGAGGCAACAGGCCCTCTAGCCGATGGATACGAAGCAAATGGTAGGTGATCGAGACGAAATGAGATCGCTTGATGGATACGAATGCGGGGTTGATGGACACGAACGTATGGGCATCTTGATGGATACGAACCCGATGGATTCGAAAAGAGCCGAGGCGGGGCCTATCTGATCGATTCGAAGTATGCAGGACATGTTGGATTCGAATCAGATCGATTCGAAGATGATGGATTCGAACCTGATCGGTTCAAACCTGATCGATTCGAAGTTGCTCATTCTCGATGGATTCGAACTTGATGGATTCGAACAAACCAATATGACAGCTCTCTAATGGGTACGAACAGTGCATCTTTTCTAACGTGTATCGATCATATCTCATTCATATGAACTCCGATTATCCTGAAATTTGAAACGCTGGCTTTCGCGGCTTTGCTTGTCATGTCTTGTCAATTGTAGTCCGATTCAGATTCGGACAAAATTCATCGACATCCATGGTTGACCTGCAATGCATAATCGATATTTACGACTAGTAATCATTGATTTTCAGTCAGTTTTGGCTATCTCAGCTTTGCCAAAAGTTGGGATAACATTTTTCCCCCCAAAACACGCCTTTTGGTAAAAGGTGTGTTTTGATCAGTCTCAGTTCGAATATAGCGAGTTCATATTTTATTCAAATCTTATAGCATTTTCAATCAAGTCCACGGCTATTCGAAGCCAAATCGTTATCAATTTCTTTTAGTGGAAATTAAGAATGAATTTCTACAGTCTCTCCGGACTATCGATGGTCACTCCGGACCCTTGCCAAGCCCATTCTAGACTTGGCGATTGAATAGAAAGATCCTATTGTACTCCGGCATTGCCTTCTATCCCTTGCACTCCGGCCCCAGCTAGGGCATATAGCGATGTCTTGGTTGTTCTAAACCGATCATAGCCTCTCCGGGCTCTTGCTGGATCCCATCCTGTCACTCTCCGGTGAAGGGGAGGCAGCGTTAAGTGTGTCGATGATGTCGCTTTCCGACGAAGCAACTCACTTCTTGCACTCCGGTTTAGTGTATCTGAACATTAAGCGATGTCATGGCCTAAATCGTGGGCCGATCACAGCCTCTCCGGGCTCTTATCGAATCCTGATCTAATCACTCTCCGGTGAATGAGAAACGGCGTTAAGTGAGTCGATCCTGTCGCTCTCCGGCGAAGCAACTCACTTCTTGCACTCCGGACCCCGCCTCTCCGGGCAGGGTCATAAAGCGATCATTTTTATATTGGTATTCTATATTCATCCTTTGACTCTCCGGTCAAAGGTTTATTTCAAGAAATTCTAATTTATTTATTTTAAATTCAGGTCCTAGATGTTCAATCTCAAACATTAGGGAAAAGTTAAATATTGCCTCTCCGGGCATATTGGTCTATCTCCATCTTAGAGCATGCCTAGGGATCTCTTCGGTTCCCGTACATGAGTAATTGGAGTAGCCATTTATTATGAAAACAAATCTAAATGAAATTATTTGACCAAAGTCCAAATCCTGGACTTGGCCCCTGCCATCTTTAATCAGTCGATGACGAGTCGTGATCCCGATCCAGGATCGTTTCTGTTAGGTGAAGGCTGTAGTCGTTCAGGCCTTACCGCTGCTGTCCGTTCTCTGACATATTGTGGCATTCTACCACTCCTGGCATGTTCTTCCACCTCATCCTTTTGGGTGACGACATTCATTTGTAGCCTGCCCATCCAGCTCATGGAGTAGGCAATATTTTCCAGTTCTGCACTCCCGCTCAGTGGGATCTCTCCTGGGTGGTTTTCGATAGGGCATTTGCCCCCGAGTTTTAGTGTAAATCCTTTCCAGACTTGCCGTCAGATCCGTGTACTGTCTGAATCTAGGCTCTCGGAATTTCTTCCGTTTATCCGGACCATCACGTCCATCGTCCTGCTTTCTCTTTCCTTTGTCCGCTCCGGATTGTTCCCTGGCGGTTCCTTCGCCCTGTACAGCATTTATTTCTCTCCTTTTGGCCCGTGACTCTTCCAGCCGAATGAATCTTTCAGCTTCATGATAAAATACTCCAAGATCTTGTGGGGGGATCTCTCGCCAAAGAATCTTTGAATTCGATACCTTCCCCCACTCCTGCTACCTCCGCCATCAAAATCATCGATGGATCCGGGCGATCCACAGATGCCACTGTTGCATTGAACCGCAATAAGAAATCTTTTATGGACTCTCCGGTCCTTTGCTTGATCGAAGATAGAGTCATCACACTCTTGGGTTGCGTCACATGGACCCTAAACTGTCTCATGAAGCAATCTACAAGCTCGCCCCGTGTCCCGATTGATCCAGTCTCTAGTTGTCTGAACCAAAGCGGAGCTAAATCTGACAAGTATAGAGGGAAGCATCGAGCCATCATTTCCTCGGGTGCCCCCAGCACTTCCATGTGCCTGATGTATCTGGTAATATGCATCGTTGGGTCTGATCGCCCGTCATAAGGATCCAGCGTAGGCAGTTTGAACTTTGGAGGATTCCTTGCATTCTTGATATTCGGAGTGAACGGACTCCGGCTGACTTCTTGTAATCCTCCACTCGACAATCCTCCTCTCATGATTCGTCGCACTAGACCAATCATTCTTTCATCTCCGTCCGGGGGCTCCCCCTTGTCATGTTTCTATCCTGCCCTCCAAGTCTGGAAGGGAACTCCAGTACATACTCTTCATGTGGCTCAGTAACAGTAACATTGACTCCAGCCTACTGAGCTTCATCTATGGGTCTCCCAGCGTATGATCCTGAGGGTCTGGCCCCAAGTCCTTGTTGATTGCCTTCTGGTCCTGCACTACGATCTTGAACATGACCTTCATCGACCTCTGCAATCCTGACTCCTTGTCCTGTACTTGCAGCCTCTGTAGCCGGCCCAAGGTTCTGTACGCTCGCTGCTCTTATTTGCTCAAGGAAATTCTGCATCATCTCTTGGTGAGTCTTCATCATGCTTTTGCGTATCGAATTAGCCATAGCCTCCATCTCATCTCTAGTAATGTACATCGAAGCCTATCCTTCTCCAGCTCCAGAGGATGCTTCTTGGCTTCCTCCTTGTTGGCTCCGATCAGCTCTTTGTCTTGTTTGTCAAGTCATTGTCTCTGAGTCGGGATTCTTCAAGCTCTTAAATCTAAATTCTCAATCTGGTGTAGCGGGTGCTAGTTCCTCTCAATGAAAGAACCAAAGTGTTTGCGCCAAATATGGTCACAAACCCCAAGTATTGTGAAAGCATCAAACAATGAATATAACTCAACAATATTCAAGCATAAATCTCAGATCCAAGCAAGCAACAAACAGCAATACAAAGATGACAATTAGAAACGCAAGATTTATAGTGGTTCGGCTATCTCCGGCCTACGTCCACTTCAAAGTTTTAACTTTTATTGATATTCTTTGCTGGGTGCAAGTGATTGCAGCAGTTACAACGATTGAATTTCGGCTATAACAGTGGTGGAAGGAATTAGAATCGAATCCGACAGAGTCTGGGCGTTGAATGGCCAAAAGATCCCTTTTCTATAGGCTTCACGGGGCTATTTATAGGCGTAGGAGGCTGAGATCACGCTCAAACTTCGGGAGACTTCTTCTGGCATGTGAGTGGGCCCACGAGACCGACCCCACCAAGTTTCGACTCGATCTGAGATCGATACGAAGTGATTTCGTATCGATCAAAAAATGACCCAATCGAGCTGAAACTTGGCAGGAACAATCTTTACCTTGTATGGAAACTTCTGTGAAAATTTCATAGCATTTGGATCTGTGGATTGGGAGATATGATCGATGCAAGATTACGTTTTCATGCACACTGTCTCGTTTGAATCCATATTTCGTATCCGTACCTTTCGTATCGATCCAGAGCATGCGTGCGCAGTGACGTGGAGTGATGTGGAGCGAGTTTTCTGGATCGATCCTATTCTAGTGGCATATTGACCGATTTATGTCCACAAACTTCGCCTTGTTTGTCTCGATAACCGTTGTATATATTGGATCGGTGGAGACGCTCTAATTCGTATCGGTGGAGGTAGCCTCGTTCGTATTCATCAACCCAATTCGTGTTCGTATCGACCAGTGTGGATCGATACGAATAAGCAGTATTAGCCTTAGCCCGGTGGATACGAACAATCATTCAAGTATGGCCACCTAGTGGATACGAACTAGAGGCAACAGGCCCTCCAACCGATGGATACGAAGCAGATGGTAGGTGATCGAGACGAAATAAAATTGCTTGATGGATACGAATGCGGGGTTGATGGACACGAACGTATGGGCATCTTGATGGATACGAACCCGATGGATTCGAAAAGAGCCGAGGCGGGGCCTATCTGTTCGATTTGAACTCGATCGATTCGAAGTATGTAGAATATGTTGGATTCGAATCTGATCGATTCGAAAATGATGGATTCGAACCTGATCGGTTCAAACCTGATCGATTCGAAGTTGCTCATTCTCGATGGATTCGAACTTGATGGATTCGAACAAACAAATATGACAGCTCTCTGATGGGTACGAACAGTGCATCTTTTCTAACGTGTATCGATCATATCTCATTCATATGAACTCCGATTATCCTGATATTTGAAACGCTGGCTTTAACGGCTTTACTTGTCATGTCTTGTCAATTGTGGCCCGATCCAGATTCGGACAAAATTCATCGACATCCATGGTGGACCTGTAATCCATAATCGATATTTATGACTAGTAATCATTGATTTTCAGTCAGTTTTGGGTACCTCAGCTTTGCCAAAAGTTGGGATAATACCCTTCATAACTTTACTTTCATTTCCTAACACTCAAACTTCATCAAAAATGGAGGAGGGAATGGGAAATTAAAACTCCAAGCCCTAGTTCACTTGCAAATCCAACATCTAACTCCAAATTCAAAGAGAAGCCATTGATTCAAGCTTGAGATTGAAGAGTGGTTGATTCTTCCTTTGCTTTCAAGCTTCTTCTTCATTAATTTTGTGAAAAGGTAAGATTTTTATCTTACATCTTTGTCTATAACTATCTTTGATTGTTTGGTGTGAATTCGTAACACTTATTCATGTGTATTTGCGTTTGGTTTGGATTGAATTGGTGAAAATCCCAATTTTTAGTGTTTTGGGTTCAAATCTTTAAAAATCCAATCTTTGATGTTTGAACACGATTTTGGTGATACATCGAGGAGCCAATACAACCGGGAAGCCGATAGGCGTAATCTCCTAGAGTTCGTGCTCGATCGGTTGCAATTTGAGTAGGTTTTTGCATTTATGCTCCTTAGGTCGTTTTCGGCCTGCATATAGGTCGCTCGGCATCACTAGGTCATTCCACTTATAGGTCGTTCCATCACTAGGTCGCTCGACCTTCTGCACATGGGTCGCAACCATTTAAGTCGCCAGGTCATGCTATGGTTTAAGTTGCAGCCAATCACTTAGGTTGCATGCCCCGTAGGTCCTACTACTTAGGTCGTTAGACTCGGCCATACTCGGTCGCTCGGCCTACTTTAGCTCGCAACCATGTTAGGTCACTTGCACCTTAGGCCGCATGCTAACTCCTTAAGCCGCTTCCTCCTTAGGTCGCGTGCTACTCCCTTGGTCGTGCAATGTTAAGTCGGCAGCTTACTCCTGTGCTTTAGCTCGCAACAGTTAGGTCGCACGCCTTAGGTCGCTTGGCTTTGGCCACTCCAGTTAGGTCGCTCGGCTAGGTTGGTCGCGCAATGTTAGGTCGCTCGGCCATTTCCTTAGGTCGTATGCACGTCAGGTCGGCCATGTGTTGGGTCGCTCGGCCATTCCATTAGGTCGTTAGACTCGGCCATATGTTAGTTCGCACCACTCCTGTTAGGTCGTTCGGCCCGCACTTATGCCGCTACCACTTAGATCGCTCAGCTGCTAGGTCGCGCCGTCTTGAGTCGCTAGGCTATTTCCACTTCGATGAATTTGGAATCGAATTCTTTGGATTTCTATTCACATCTTCGAATGTGAATTTTTGTGATTTATTGTTTCTACGATCATTTTTGTGATTTGTCATTTTAAAAATATATAAAGGTTTCAATACTAGTAGTAAATATCAAAACTCTTTTATCAATACGATTTCAACTCTATTTTCAATATTAAGCATGTTTATAAGACCCTTTTTTTCAAAATCTACTAGTATATACAAACCTTTACCTCACTCGTATGAGAAATCTAATTAAACGACTTAGTAAAACAAGTGGTATGAAACGCTTGCGCTTACTTTGTCGGTTAATTCTTGGACTTGTTCGATTGAATCTCTTGTGACAATTTTTGAGTGGAGATCTACAATTTGTTCGTAAATATTTAAGTTAAGCTAGTGGTTATGGGACATGAAGCTAAGCTCATATATTTACTAGCTTATTGTAATTGACCCTTCTTGATGATCGATGATGATCATTTTTGTGATTGTGACTAGCGATATGCTATGTTTCTTTGTCCACGTAGGGGACAGTACCTCGTTTTATTGAGTTTCGTCTCATTTCTTTTATAGGTTAACGACCTATGTATTATTTGGAGTTTCGACTCAACTTTTGTGGGCTAGCGACCCATGTTCTTTTATGGGGTTCGGTCCATCGGGCGTACCATTGTACTACGTCGTTGTTCCAAACTATTCGAGTTTCTGGTTCCTCGGGCGTACCGTACTACGTCATTGCACCGGCTCTATGGTTAGCGACCATGGGATAGCGTCCCGTTTGTGATACACATGACAGTGAGTTTACATGCTCATGTTTTCTGATAGGCCTCCCCCTTTTTGTGATTTCTGGATTTCCATTGATGATTTGTAGAATTTGTGTTTCATCAATTTTCATGATTTACATTGATAAGTTTTATCAATATTTGTGCATTGGTGAATTTTGTGTGTCATTTACTTTTGTGATTGGCATTGATATTATTGTCAATACTTATGGTTTTGGTGAATAATAATATAGAGTATGACATTCCTCTTGATCTTTGAGAAGATTCTTGTGATATTGATTAATCTCTTGTTGATTTTCAATTACATACTTATCACAGTATGGCTTTATGGTTATCATATGTTTATGTCATATCTCTTATTCTATATCATTTTATTTTATATTTATAGCTAGACTGATCCATTTATTATTTTATCATTAAGTAATATTCGGGTCAGACCGAGATGTTACAGGTGCTTCTGCTTGACTTCACATCTAGGATTATCATCCTGACTTTTAGCTAACTACTTAGATTAGTAGTTTTTGTTGTATACCTTTGAGATATAGACTCCTTGATGTATACATATTCTTTTGTCTAGCACTTATAGCTATTCTTTTGTGATATTGTGGACCTTGTTTGACCACTACTCTGATGTACATTTTCTAGTGTTATATTCATATCTATTTCCGCCTTTGTGATATGGATGTCTGTGACTGATTTATGTTATGTTTATTTCTATATTTGTTTCCGAAGATATTATAGCCACTGTGTAGTAGCTTCGAGTTTGTATCAGCATGTCGGATTTCCTCCTGAAACCGAATGCTTGTTGTACTATCTGACATAAAGGTGCCCGCACAAAGCAATTACACGGATGGTCGCTCCTCAATAGCCTTATTTTCCACGCTAGTTGACGACGTTACCTCGTAATGTCCTTGGCTAGAGTGGATATAGAGGTGGGGCGTCACAGCTTGGTATCGGAGCCAAACTTCGGAACAATGTAGAATAATTTAACAAGGATCATCGTCCTAAGTCCATCTTAGGAGTCGTGCCTTAGGATTTAATTCATGTCTTCGTACCGATTCATCTTATTTTCTTTATGACTCATTGTTTTATCTATCAAGATTGCTTGATATTCATTTGGTGAATAACCTTTTTCTTCTTCTTTCTTTCTTTCTAAAGGAAGAGAAATGGTTAGACATGGCCGTCCCAGCACTGGTCAATCTCGTGCTACTCCCCAAGATGGAGTATTTATGTCCGCCCAGCAGCTTCTTGATCTAGTAAAGAATGCTCAGGCAGCCGATTCTAATCCGGAGTCTTCTCACCCTAAGTCTGGAATTGCATGCTTATGCAACGATTACACCAATTTGGGTGGGAAGCCATTCAAAGGTTCTGAAACCATTATTGAAGTCCAGGCTTGGCTAAGAGCATGCGATCGAATCTTTTCTCGCATGAATCATATTGACCTTCACCGTGTTCAGGTGGCCTCTAGTATGCTCCAAGAAAGAGCATTAGATTGGTGTGAGCTTCTTATTTCTGAAATAGTTGAAGCGGATCTTACTTGGGAGAAATTCCGGGAACGATTCGAGTTAAAATTCGTGCCAGAAGCTGAGAAGGTGACATTAGCTCGTCGTTTCATAGACCTTGTTCAAGGTGAATCCTCCGTGGTAGACTATGTCGCGTCTTTTGAATCTCTTTCTAAATACGGGGTTGAATACATTAATACCCCATTGAAGAAAAATCAAAGATTCGTCTATGGCTTGAATAAAAATCTCAAGAAGCCATTACTTCTCAAATTAGAAGTTTCTTTCGACCAACTCATTGATATCGCTCTTCGTCTTGAAGAGGCGGATAAAGAGAGTGATGCTGATGTTGTGGGTGCCAAACCAAAATTCAACAACAACAAGAAAAGGCCTATTAAGTTCAAAGGGTCTTATCCCAATAAGAAAGGGAAGCAAGCAATTCCGGTGGCAAAGGCTTCTGCCCGTAGTAGTGGGCAATGCTACAATTGTGGTTCTAAAGACCATTATGCCAATAGATGTCTGAAACCTCTCTTTTGTCGCTATTGCAAAAGTTCGGGTCATTTTTTATCTTCATGTCCCAAACTTCAGGGCAAGAAGGAGGGAAAGCTTAATGTTGCTAAAGCCTCTGGAAACACATCTCGTGGTCAAGGTACTTTTCATTCTATCCTTGATGGCATTATTATGTTTCATAATCAACCTATTAGGGTCCTTTTTGATACGGGTGCATCCCATTCTTTTATATCTAAAGAACTTGTTGATACGTTTTCTTTAAGTGTTGTCGCTTTAATGAATTCTTTGAGAATTGCGAATCTGGTTGGTGGATCCACAACAATTAGTTTATTGTGTAAAGATGTCGAGATTATTTTGTGCTATTTTTCTTTCCGAGCCGATTTGCATGTTATGCACTACTTAGGATTTGGAATGATTATGGGAATGGATTGGCTTAACCGCTATGAAGCCCAAATCCTATGTCCTGAGCGGACTATTCATCTTCGACATCCTCAATCTGTTAAGCAGATTTCTTTTGACTTTAAAGATTCGGATTCCAGCTTGGTTGCATCTTTATATTCTGTAAATCCTCATGATGACGATAATGATGATGAGAAAGATATTATTTCTCTTATTCATGTTGTTTGTGAATTTTCCGACATATTTGAGCCCGTTTTAGGATTACCACCTAAGCGAGCAATTGAGTTCAAAATTAATCTCATCCCTGGAGCTCAACCTATCACTCATCCTCCTTATCGCATGTCCAATACGAAAATTGAGGAGATGCGCAAATAATTATCCGAATTGGAGACGAAGCTATTTATTCGCTCTAGTTTCTCGCCTAGGGGAGCTTCGGCTATTTTTGTGAAGAAATCCGATGGTACACTTAGGCTTTGCGTTGACTACCGCAAGCTTAATGATCTTACTATCAAGAATAAATATCCTTTACCTCGGATTGATGATCTATTCGATCAACATGGTGGTGCTAGAGTCTTTTCGCAATTAGACTTAGCTACCGGTTTTCATCAGCTTCGTATTGCAGAGGATAGCATTCTTTTGACGTCGTTCCGTACTCGTTATGGATCTTATGAATGGCTTGTTATGCCTTTTGGTTTAACGAATGCTCCGGTTTATTTCGTTGACCTTATGAATCGAGTTTTCAAAGATTTCCTCGATCGATTTGTTCTCATCTTCATTGATGATACTCTTGTGTATTCTAAAACCGAGGAGGAGCATGAAAAGAATCTTCGGATTGTGTTGGAAACTCTTAGGAGTAATCAATTGAAAGCAAAATTTTCTAAACGCCACTTTTTGCAATCTCGTGTGAAGTTTCTCGGTCATATTATTTCCGAATCCGGAATATCAGTGGATCCTTCAAAGATTGAATCGATTCAAAATTGAAAGAGATCGGAGAGTGTGACGGAAATCCGTAGCTTCCTTGGATTGGCAGGTTATTACCGCCGTTTCATAAAGCACTTTTTCAAAATTTCCGTGCCTCTTACTAGTTTGACCAGGAAAGGTGTTAAATACATTTGGTCGGACAAATGTGAAGCTTCTTTCAGAAATTAAAAGAACTCCTTTTCGATGCTCCTATCCTTGTTATTCCCGAGGGGAATCAAGATTTTATTGTTTATACCGATGCTAGTCGCGTTGGTTTGGGTGCCGTTCTTATGCAAAAAGAACGTGTTATTGCTTATGCTTCTAGGCAATTGAAGCCAGCCGAGTCTAGATATGCCACTCATGATTTAGAGCTCACGGCTATTGTTTTCGCCCTTCGTATTTGGTGTCATAATCTTTTGGGAGAAAAATTTATTCTTTACACCGATCATAAATCTTTGAAGTATCTATTCTCTCAAAAGGAACTTAATTTGCGTCAACAATGTTGGCTCGAATTTCTTGCAGCTTATGATCTTGATATTCTTTATACTCCCGGAAAGGGAAATCGCGTTGCGGACGCACTTAGTCGTAAGCAACAAGCGGTTGTTTCTATGATGATATCCGAATGGAACGATCTCGAGATTTTATCCACTTGTGAGATCCAAGATCATGCATCCGATTTATGTTCATCTCTTGTTTTATGTAGTCTTGAGGCTCATCCTTCTCTTTTAGACCGCATTCTTGAAGCTCAAAAGCTAGATCCCGAATTGGCTCTTCTTGGCCAAAATTTTAGGGATAAAATTGATATTGAAGGTTTGAAAGACTTTGATATTAATTCTCGTGGCGGTATTCCAAAATTTGGTAGACTTATCGTGCCAAATATTAGTGATCTTCGTGAAGACATTTTTGAAGATTCTCATCGTTCTAAATTTACCATTCATCCCGGTAGTAGTAAAATGTACGTGGATATGAAGCGACTTTATCATTGGGAGGGAATGAAATCTGATATTGCTAACTTTGTTAAGTGTTGCATGACTTACCAACTCATTAAGGCCGAACATCAAAGGCCTGGTGGGTCATTGCAACCTTTAGAAATTCCAATTTGGAAGTGGGACCAAATTTCCATGGATTTTATAAACGGCCTTCCCCGTTCTCGTTCGGGTCATGATAGCTTATGGGTGATAGTCGATAGACTTACTAAATCCGCCCATTTTATTCCCGTTCAGTCCAATCGAACCGTGCCTCTTTTGGCCAAACTCTTTATCAAAGAAATTGTTAAATTGCATGGAGTTCCTACTTCTATTGTTAGCGATCATGATCCATTTTTTACTAGTGGATTTTGGAAAAGTATTCAAAAAGCTTTGGGAACGAAGCTTAATTTTAGCACCGCTTATCATCCTCAGTCCGATGGGCAAACCGAGCATGTGAATCAAACTCTTGAAGATCTTCTTCGTGCATGTGTTTTTGATTTTGGTGGAAGTTGGGAAGATCATATTTCTCTTGTTGAGTTTTCCTATAATAATAGCTTCCAATCTAGTATTGGTATGACACCTTTTGAGGCTCTCTATGGAAGGCCATGCCGATCTCCTTCTTGTTGGCTTGAGGCCGGTGAGAAGCTGGTTTTAGGACCAGATTTTATTCGTGATTCCACAGAAAAGATTTACCTTATTCGTCATAGGATGAAAGAAGCCCAAAGTAGACAAAAATCCTATGCCGATAACCGAAGAAGGAAATTAGAATTTTCTGTGGGAGATCTTGTGTTTATTCGTGTTTCACCTATGAAGGGTGTTGTACGTTTCAGTCGATCCGGAAAATTAGCGTCCCGATACATTGGGCCATTTCCTATCACCGACCGTATTGGTTCCGTGGCTTATCGCCTTTTATTACCGGCTCAGTATTCTTTTATTCATGACGTGTTTCACGTTTCTCAATTATGGAAATGCCTTTGAGATTCCGATTCTATTCTTGAGCCCGGTGTTGTGGAAGAAATTGAAGTTTCGCCTAATTTAACTTATGAGCAACATACCATTCGAATTATTGCTTCGGAGGTCAAGCGCCTTCGAAATAAAGATGTCCCGCTTGTTAAAGTTCAATGCTCCTCAAATCCTAAGGATTGCTCTTGGGAATCTAAAGAGTTCATTGAGCGAACACATCCGGACTTACTTTCCCGCGCTCTTTGAGGTGAATTTCTTGTTCCAAATTTCTTTAGTGTTGAATATGCTTTCATGTTTGTTACTATATATTTTCTTCTTAAATATTGCGAGGACGCAATTTCTTTAAGGAGGGAAGTCTGTAACAACCCGCATATTTTACGATTTGAATATTTAAATATTTTGTTTAAATATTTTATCGTTAATCGGATTATAGTCCGAAAAATTACTTTTTGCATAGTCGAATTAGGACTCGGGACTACTTCCATTGAGTTCAAAATACTGTTTGCGATCTTTTTAAGTATAAACTTTGATATGTTTGGAGTTAGTGGAATCTTGCTACTTTTTCACTTTGGCCTTTAGGTTTGGTTTAGCCCATTAGCCTAAACTTATAACTCTAACTCAACCCCCTTCCCTTCATAACTTTACTTTCATTTCCTAACACTCAAGCTTCATCAAAAAGGGAGGAAGGAATGGGAAATTAAAACTCCAAGCCCTAGTGCACTTGCAAATCCAACATCTAACTCCAAATTCAAAGAGAAGCCATTGATTCAAGCTTGAGATTGAAGAGTGGTTGATTCTTCCTTTGCTTTCAAGCTTCTTCTTCATTAATTTTGTGAAGAGGTGAGATTTTTATCTCACATCTTTGTCTATAACTATCTTTGATTGTTAGGTGCGAATTCCTAACACTTATTCATGTGCATTTGCTTTTGGTTTGGATTGAATTGGTGAAAATCTCAATTTTTAGTGTTTTGGGTTCAAATCTTTAAAAATCCAATCTTTGATGTTTGAACACGATTTTGGTGATGCATCGAGGAGCCAATACAACCGGGAAGCCGATAGACGTAATCTCCTAGCATTCGTGCTCGATCGGTTGCAATTTGAGTGGGTTTTTGCATTTATGCTCCTTAGGTCGATTTCGGCCTGCATATAGGTCGCTCGGCATCACTAGGTCGTTCCACTTATAGGTCGTTCCATCACTAGGTCGCTCGTCCTTCTGCACATGGGTCGCAACCATTTAAGTCGTTAGGTCGCGCTATGGTTTAAGTTGCAGCCAATCACTTAGGTCGCATGCCCCTTAGATCCTACTACTTAGGTCATTAGACTCGGCCATACTAGGTCGCTCGGCCTACTTTAGCTCGCAACCATGTTAGGTCACTTGCACCTTAGGCTGCATGCTAACTCCTTAAGCCGCTTCCTCCTTAGGTCGCGTGCTACTCCCTTGGTCATGCAATGTTAAGTCGGCGGCTTACTCCTGTGCTTTAGCTCGCAACAGTTAGGTCGCATGCCTTAGGTCGCTTGGCTTTGGCCACTCCAGTTAGGTCGCTCGGCTAGGTTGGTCACGCAATGTTAGGTCGCTCGGCCATTTCCTTAGGTCGCATGCACGTCAGGTTGGCCATGTGTTGGGTCGCTCGGCCATTCCATTAGGTCGTTAGACCCGGCCATATGTTAGTTCGCACCACTCCTGTTAGGTCGTTCGACCTGCACTTATGTCGCTACCACTTAGGTCGCTCAGCTGCTAGGTCGCGCCGTGTTGAGTCGCTAGGCTATTTCCACTTCGATGAATTTGGAATCGAATTCTTTGGATTTCTATTCACGTCTTCGAATGTGAATTTTCGTGATTGATTGTTTCTACGATCATTTTTGTGATTTGTCATTTTAAAAATATATAAAGGTTTCAATACTAGTAGTAAATATCAAAACTCTTTTATCAATACGATTTCAACTCTATTTTCAATATCAAGCATGTTTATAAGACCGTTTTTTCCAAATCTACTAGTATATACAAACCTTTACCTCACTCGTATGAGAAATCTAATTAAACGACTTAGTAAAACAAGTGGTATGAAACGCTTGCGTTTACTTCGTCGGTTAATTCTTGGACTTGTTCGATTGAATCTCTTGTGATAATTTTTGAGTGGAGACCTACAATTTGTTCGTAAATATTTAAGTTAAGCTAGTGTTTATGGGACATGAAGCTAAGCTCATATATTTACTAGCTTATTGTAATTGACACTTCTTGATGATCGATGATGATCATTTTTGTGATTGTGACTAGCGATATGCTATGTTTCTTTGTCCACGTAGGGGACAGTACCTCGTTTTATTGAGTTTCATCTCATTTCTTTTATAGGTTAACGACCTACGTATTATTTGGAGTTTCGACTCAACCTTCGTGGGCTAGCGACCCATGTTCTTTTATGGGGTTCGGTCCATCGGGAGTACCGTTGTACTACGTCGTTGTTCCGAACTATTCGAGTTTCTGGTTCCTCGGGCGTACCGTTGTACTACGTCGTTGCACCGGCTCTATGGTTAGCGACCATGGGATAGCGTCCCGTTTGTGATACACGTGTTGGTGAGTTTACATGCTCACGTTTTGTGATAGGCCTCCCCCTTTTTGTGATTTCTGGATTTCCATTGATGATTTGTAGAATTTGTGTTTCACCAATTTTCGTGATTTACATTGATAGGTTTTATCAATATTTGTGCATTGGTGAATTTTGTGTGTCATTTACTTTTGTGATTGGCATTGATATTATTGTCAATAGTTATGGTTTTGGTGAATAATAATATAGAGTATGACATTCCTTTTGTTCTTTGAGAAGATTCTTGTGATATTGATTAATCTCTTGTTGATTTTCAGTTATATACTTATCACAGTATGGCTTTATGGTTATCATATGTTTATGTCATATCTCTTATTCTATATCATTTTATCTGATATTTATAGCTAGACTGATCCGTTTATTATTTTCTTATTAAATAATATTCGGGTCAGACCGAGATGTTACAGGTGCTTCTGCTTGACTTCATATCTGGGATCATCATCCTGACTTTTGGCTAACTACTTAGATTAGTATTTTTTGTTGTATACCTTTGAGATATAGACTCTTTGATGTATACATATTCTTTTGTCTAGCACATATAGCTATTCTTTTGTCTAGCACTTATACCTATTCTTTTGTGATATTGTGGACCTTGTTTGACCACTACTCTGATGTACATTTTCTAGTGTTATATTCATATCTATTTCCGCCTTTGTGATATGGATGTCTGTGACTGATTTATGTTATGTTTATTTCTATATTTGTTTCCGAAGATATTATAGCCACTGTGTAGTAGCTTCGAGTTTGTATTGGTATGTCGGATTTCCTCCTGAAACCGAATGCTTGTTGTACTATCTGACATATCGGTGCTCGCACAAAGCAATTACACGGATGGTCTCTCCTCAACAGCCTTATTCTCCGCGTTAGTTGACGGCGTTACCCCGTAATGTCCTTGGCTAGAGTGGGTATAGAGGTGGGGCGTCACATGATATTAAAATTTTATAATTATAAAGATGCATGTCAAAATTTCCCTTTTTAAAATTAATACTATATTTTTGCATATTTTTATAAATAAGAAGAACGACTAATGGAGATGTTGAGGAGGAAGGTGTCGAATGAATGAGCTCAATTAACGAATTGGGAGCCGCCATAGAAGCCTAAAAAAGGTAAGTTGAGTTGTGGGAGATAGCTTTTGTCCGCTGATGTTTGTCGTTACAACTTATTTGTAATTTATAATATGAGGCCGTGTATTATTGCTATGGGCCGCAAAGCCCAGTTCATAAATATATTAACCCAGTTTCAAAAAAAATATCCAAACACTTCAATAATTGTAATTTTATTAATGTATTATACATTGAACAATCATATTGTAATGGCCCCGCCACTATGCCCATATTATTAAGAACATTACAAGTAATGTCGTTTAATAATATGGGGACAGCTGTATAAGGGCAACCTAATGTGACTAAATCTTTAGACTAATACTGACACGTCTTTATTACCTTTTTGAGGATCCGAACTGGAAATTTTGATGTGTATAGTATTGATACAAAGTACTAGACATGTTGGTTTAAAATATTCAAATAATATATTATACAAATAAATCAGAGTCAGAGCCACAGATCACAGCTGAATAGTATACATCATATACCAAAATAAAATGTGAGTCTACCAATATCAATATTAGACCAACAGAATATATACATCGCATCCAAAATACTGTATCAGGTACACAGTGATTACTAAATAATATATATGACATATCCTTCTAAATGTCAGTATATACAATAACGAAGTAAACTGAAATAGTCAAAATAGTCTACTTCAGTGCTAGTATAAAAATTCAAAAGTCAACGAGTCCTCTATAGAGTCTCGGCCTGATCCGAGTATGATAAAAATAAATGGGTCAGACTATATCTAATAAAAAGGTGAGACACTGATATCATAAATATAAGACTTATCGATAAAGCAAGCCATAACAGAAATAAGCCTGAAACCGAATAATCATATTAAGGCATATAAGTCAAAATCACTATTTCATAAATCCATATCAAGTCTTAAATGGACTATCATAAAAAAAATATGGTAATAACAATTCAAAATTCTTCAGAGCTAAAAGATGCTAAACATATATTCTAAAATCTTTGAAGAATGGTCATCGCTAATGAGATAATAATGGTAGTCAAAATTCAGTTTAAACGGCGACATAGAGTCTAGTAAACTAAATAAACTGATATCAGTCTAATGAACCAAATAGACCCCGTCACATAGTGCAATGGTCTAACACGAAAAAATAGATTAGCTATATGAATTTACCTAATACAACCAAATAGGAAAACATTGTCTCATTGTATGGCAAATAAGCTGATAGGTATTAGTTATTCGGTTTGTAAACTAATCATGCATGTAACGCCTATCCAAATAACAAAAGGACAACGATATTACACCATGGCAAACCCGACCCAACCAAATAGGTTTGCATACCTAAATCTAAGAATGTATTGACTTTTAAGTCAATAGAAAATGAGTCATCTTCTCTCAGACCAGAACATGAAACTCTAGTATTTACTAAAAGCTAGTAAATTCCACTCAAACTCTATTTAATAGATTATAATAATAAGCGAAAGAATTGTGCGAAATGTCCTATATCAATCCGATAATTCAATCGTTCATTAGAATTCATTATTTCATAGAAAACCACGAAATCCAATAGTAATAAATCAAGCTTCTTCACTTATATTTAAAAGATAAGAGTTAAAAGATTTTTAATTTAAAAATTGTATTTCTTTACCAAAATTAGAAATCAAACCAATATTTTTCATAAATAATAACTTTCTTTATTTTAAAATCTATATAAATATATTTATTTATTTTTCAAAAACACTAATAAACTTTAAAACCATATTTTTCAATTCCTTTTAAAGTAAAACCTTACACACACGCACGTATATATTAGATGTATTTTCTTTAAAACAGATATTAAAAAAATTGCAAGTTTTAAAAATCAATTGCTATTCATAATTAGAAGATCACATTGCCGAGAATAAGCTCAAAAATTCACAAAGCAATACAATTTAAAAAACTACAATTTTTAATAGTGCCACCCAGTTTTCATGTTCACTGATCGGCCAATGATAATTGACCAGTCGACACATTTCTTAGGAAATTATTTGCTAAGGTGATCGTTGATTCTAGGCGAATGGTCGATTTACATTTATTTCGGCAACTAGTGGAATGTAGTAGAAACTATATCTGGTCCTATTAACAACCTAATTTTAACCAATATCCATTTATGTGCATAAAGTGTGTGTTTGTGCTCAACCTATAAAATCGTCCATCCTCATTTTCTAAAATTTAGTTTATACTGATCATTTTATTCATTCAACAATCAAACAAAGATATTAATTCAATTCTGAGGCATAAATACATATAAATATAGGTTGTGTTAGTACCATAACTCATTGAATTGAAGAGCGAAAATAGAATTCAGCCAATGCCGCCTCAATCCATATCGCTGCTAGGAATACTTGCACTCAACAACGCCAGCCATGTCACTTCCTCCACTCCAATTTATCACCAGGTTACCTGCCTCGTCAGTCGCTGCCAGCCCTAGCATACGTACACACTAGGTTGTTACTCTCTACCTTTCCCTTCAAGCATGACAGCTTCATCCCTCCCCACTGTAACGACCCATAATTTTTGATAATTAAAATATTGAATTTTATAAGATTTTGTAGTTTAATATTGGAAGAAACATAAATTTGTGATTTATTAATAAGTAAAATAACTAGAATGTAATGTCAATGATGTTAATTTAAGGTAGTTGATAACTATTTTAATGTAATCTTAAGTAATTGAAATAATTGATAAGTTATAATTGGTTATAAACTGTAAATGAGAAAATAAATTAAATGTTAAATTAATTGGTGAAATAATAGATAATTAATTATAATTGGATAAAGTCAATGTTGTGTAAGTAGCTATAACATTTGTTTGTAGATAATAAGCTTATAAATGTGATTAAATTAAATAAAAGGTAATAACTGTCATTTATCACCTATTTATTTAATCCAATGAAATTAAATTGGAAATCAATTGCAATTAATCTAATTAATTTGTGCAGTTAATATGAATTAAAATGGTAACCATAGACTATTGATGTAATAAAGGGTACACCATTGTCCATTATATCCATTAGACACTGATTGATAGAATAAAAAGATCGAAATCAAACTAGATCAATTTATTGGAATTTAAATTATAATTAATAGATTTATTGCAATTAAAATCAAACACTGTAACTAGTGTAATATTTAACATCGAACTAATATGGAAACTTGTTTTAAAAGGATTTTAAGTTACTAAGTAATCAAAAATGATAAATTTTACCAGTTATTAAATTTGAATTTGAAAACGTGATTTAATTAATTTAGTAATAATTTATTTAATTAACGTGAGAATAACCATTTTGGTCACTATCTCGGATTTCAATGAGACTAGTTTCATCGGAACCGTAATACTGAATTATTGTAGGATTTTAAGTTTCGTAGCGATCGGACTTGTCATTTGATCGTGCGGGATCGAAACACGTAGAAATTAATTTATTGAAATCAATTTGAAATAAGCTGATTTTAAAAGCTAACTTCTTCACACAATGAAATTAGGACTTAAAACCTGTTCCATTAAGTTTAAAAAAAGCGAAAATATCCATTTTGATATATGGGATGACTCATTTTCATTTTGAAAGCGAAACGGGCTTTCTCGGTCATTATTGTCGTTCGAATCAATTCGATATGTGTTCATTCTTCCTTATCGGGCTTTGTTCATATAAATAATTTTGTTCTAACCCTAGCAGCTTTTTTTTATTCCTCATTGCCATATGTACTGAAATTTCTATCGTTTCTCTCTTCTCAATGGCCAAAAGAAACCTAATTCCCAAATACAAATTCAAATCAAAATCAATTTCAAAAATTTAAACTCCTCCAAAACGTGACATATTGTATACCGTTTCGAAGCTCTCGACTAGCTAAACCCATTAGTGAACTTCGTTTTTGCAATCTAATCATTGTTTTTTTCCAGAAATCAATGATCTAGTTTTGTCGTCCATTTGCTAGGGTTTCGATCTAATGGTGGATCTTTGCCCGATCGACGATCGGGAAGCGGCGTTGGGAAGAAGAATGTAGCGACCCGCAGTTTTGTACCCTTTGAGTTGATAATAATTCACCCTTTTTCAACCTGAAATTGTACGAAAGAGCGAATAATTAGGTAAAGAAGAAGAAAGAGATAAAAGAAAACAAACAACAATGCAGAATCTCACAATCGCAGCTAAACAAAAATATAGTATACAATAACAGATTTTTATACAAAAGAATCTGTATGTATTTTTACTTACAATCATCAGAGTACAATAATCAATACATTAATCTGGATAGTTATAATCACTTGTCCTCACACAACGGAAATATAAACAAGTACAGAGATGTGTCTCTGTTATCCAGCTCGTCCCTTACGCTCCATGGCATTCTAACCTGAATCTATAATACTCCGTCTGACCCGAGCATTATAATAAAATAACACCCGAGTTGGTCTGGAAAACCAGCGTGAAAAAACACACTCAATTTGAATTATTAAGTTTTTTCCAAAATCCTTTGAAAAACAAAAGTTTCTTGTAAGACCGTGTCACACATAAACAAGGTGGGTTTTTACCTTACGATAACCAAAACATTTTATAGAAAGTCCAATAATATTATAATAGTGCCTAAAAACAAATACTTATTCAAATAGCCGAAATTGTTACATTAATTAAATTCCAGCGTGCTAGGCTCTACATACAAAACCGAAAGGCTTGCATTGAAGTATGATTCCATACAAACGACTTGGCCGCTGGGGTACCGTCCATCACAGTACACGTGTAGAAAAATGTACCGAGCACCTCGCTGAGATCCCCTACTACACAAGACCGGCCTACCCAAACCTGGATAGACTGAATATTTTATCACCTCGGGTGTTCCCACCCATACAATCAAGCGCTCCTTTCATGCACAACCATATCCATAATATATAGGTTTTCCGAGGGTATCTAGAAAAGTGATAACATATCCTAATTAGGTGCGACTCACTTAGCCTTGTTGCAGCTCCCCTGTTTTAGTCATTCCCGGCTGATGAGGCTTGAGGCTAAGTGTTACCATTTAAGAAACAATTCTACTTAGTTTGCTCATCCCCTCCAATGACGATGTTATGATAGCATTCTTCCATACAAGTTGTACCGGGTCTGGACAAACTGAATCACCATCTTCATCATCTTCACGGTATTCATTCGTTACGCTCAAACCGGATCAAAGTGGTTTTTGGATAATTAAATCCAATCCCGGTCTCTTCGAAATGATTAACGAAATTAGCCAATATTAATAGTTGTTTATTTAACTATCAATAAAACATCCATAAGCAAACACTAGGCCATATTTTATAAATTGCCAAAATATGTATTTCAAAACATCTTCACCAAGATATATGTTCAATCTCTTTCAATAAAATATTTGAGGAATCCAGTTGGATCCCTTCAACCTATTTTCCAACATCCATAGATGCTAATACAACATAAAAATATCAATCCCACTTCGAGGGGGATGTCGCGGTACATCAGATCATCCGCTATTATGCGAGGCACATAGGGCCTCATCCGCTATAATGTGTGGGAATAACACTCCAAATACTAGCATATACACACACACACACACATATACATACACACACACACTACTATATATATAATATGATATCATTCAACAGATAAAAATTTCTAAATTCAACCTAGTAACCAATAGTTTATTTTAAGTATTTAAAATTAAATTGGTAATCCAAATGAGTGAGAATTTTCTCTACTTTATTTTTAATTTGCTAAACTAATTCTATCGCATAGATTTTGCAGCTACGAATCCAACGTGATTGCTTCCATGAATTTGCACCTTGTACGAATACTTTTATGAACTATATAAGTTAACTATTTCAATTTGTAATGAATAAAACTAATTACGATTTAAATTTTTAAATATCTTAATTCCCACTCGAACCACTCACTGATAGAAACTGTAACGATCCAGTATTTTGTACCATTCAGATCGATAAGAAGATACATAAGTCAAACTTAAATTGCTCAAAACAACATATTGTTAATTTATATTGGCAAAACATATCATATACAGTAAATAAATCAATCATAGAATCACAGACACAGAGTAATATAAAAATAAGAAGCGGAATAGTTAAATAGTTGTTCATGAAGCTGCTACAACATCAGAGTCTGAAACAAATACAACAGCATCTCAAATACAATTGAATGTCTAATACATAAGCAACTGATAAGTCTGAATATAAATAACTGGAATAAACTGATATAACGGAAAGCTAGATAGATAGATCTTCAAACAAAGCTCCAATCTCCAAAGATGGGTCTCAATGCTGTGAAACTCAGTCTGACCAGAGCATAAAGCAGAACACAAAACACTCGAGTCAGAATTAATTTTCTTATGCCAGTAAATTCAACTCAAGCGAAGTATCAACTGAAATACAAGTAAGTTAAAGGATGTTTGGGATTTCCATCCTCTAAGGATCCGTGGAACTATCTACCATGTAGTAATATACGCTATTATAATATGTCTATAGTAAACTAAACTATTAAAATAGCGTTAAGGCGTTACCCATATCCCCCTTAACACATTTAATATATTCTCATAGTCTATACAATGCCGTACGATCCACCAAACTGGTGGTTTCCCCATGCAATAGGTACGGTACAAAACAAACTCGTAGAAGGCTCGATAAGGCATGCGACAAGGCACGTGAGGAAATGCCTAGGGTAGGCTTCTACCATTTTACGGATCCGGAATGGTGGTAATGCATAACAGCTACTACCGTCCACCTCGAGACACACACCCAAATCAAAGGTGCACCTAATCAAATAACAAAGTAATAGAATGGAACCAAAGAAATATGCCCGATAGGAGGAACGACCTTACTTGGCCTGGCATGGCACTTGTTTTAGCCACATCAAGCTGACTCGCAGGAGTCAGGGCTACATTAATACCTCATATAGACTCGTCGCCAACCATCCTGCTTCATTCTGGAATCTCCACCGCATGCACAGTTGTTAAAGTGGTTTTCGGTAAAGGCAGAGAGTATGATAATATCCGATCCCAACCTCTTTAACAACCAAACGCTTATTTCACACTATGGCCATTTCATTTCAAATTGTTCATACATCATATCAGAATATCGTATTCATTTCAAAACCATATCAATTCGATATCAATATTCACTAAAAAAATTTATTCATTTCTAGAATTGTAACACTTTAAAAATTATAACACTTTCGAAATCATAACACTTTCGAGATCATAATGCTTTTGAAATAATAACACCTTTTGAAATCATAAAACTTCCATAATCATAACATTTCCAACTTAAACAGTTCAGATATTGAAAATAGTACATGTATTAAATAGTAATAAATTAAAGTAGTTTATATATTAAATAATTTATATATTAAAATAGTTTATATTTATTTAAAGAGATTATATCGAAATAGTTCCTAAATTAGAATTGCAACATTCCCATTTTTAAATCAAATTGAAATTGGAAATAAATTTAATTTTTGGAATTTAATTATGATTTAATTTGGTGTTTTCCAAAATTTAATAAATATTTGTTTGTTTATTTATGAAAATGAATGTAAATATGATTGTAAATATAATTTTTAATTGGAAATTCTGAAATAAATATTTTGAATGATATTTTAATTACAAATTTAATTATGAATCTATTTGGAGATTTGAATAAATAAATATATATATATATATAAAGATTGATAACTTGATTCTTTAATATATAAAGATTGTAAATAAATGTTTTTATCTTTAAAATAAATAAAGATTAATGATTTGGAATTCAAAAGTGAATATTTTATAAATAGATTATAAATTGAGATTTAAATTTGAATTCAATAAAAATTATATTAACTAACATATAAATATTTATTTGTAATATACTCCCAATTTGGTAGTGTGGCATGCTGAGTGCTGTTGATCATTTGTTGATCGAAGCATGGCTTTGTGAAAAAGCGTAGCTTTGTAGACGAGACTTCGTCAAACCTCACAACTCGGTAATCGTCGAAACAGGAATCGTAGCAGCAAGGTTATTTGGAGGTAGCACCTCCTGAGGGTATGTCCATTTCCTTCTGGATTATTATCATGGTATGGAGCCCAGATATTTACTTTGTGGTTGCTGCAGACTTATTGTTTTGTGGTTGTCGGTTGAGAAGCGCTTCAGATAAAGGTTGGTAACAACCGGAGGTGGCATACTCGTGTCAGTTGTTACCTAGTTACAGAGGTAACCCGACCTTGTGTAGCAGAGATCCGGTTAGGGTCCGGGGACGCCCTCCAGAGGCGTTCCATTTTATTTTATATGGGAAGTTCCTTTGCCCGACCATTTGTTGGAAATCCAATCATCCAATACGAGCCCTTTACGGTTTTAGTTATATAACCTGCCATTTAACATGGTAGCTATAGTAAGCATACTATAATGGTACCTATGCTGCTAAGATTAATATTATACTTTCGAAATGTTTTCTACACTATGCACTATTAATAATATCAAATGATATTCGCGTATCAAGCATATTTGACTATCATAGGGAGAAATCCCCTCCAAGTCTGTGCTTGCATTGTGTGTGTGGCGGGAGGCCTTACGGTAGTTTCATTTTCCAAAAAGCATTGGGATTTCAAATTTAAATTCTTTTGTTTGTTTTATAGATTAAACTATTTTCGTTTGCTCATACCTGTCCCACGACTGACCCGGAGTTAATGTTCCTTTACTAAACTCTGGGTGCCCAATATTTTCCACACGGGCAGTCTAGAGTTGGGTTTTTCAGATAGTAGATATAGAACCGATTTTGTAGCTTTTGGCTTTCTCTTTGGTATTCTTTGGAGATCTTGGATATTGGAGTCTTTGGATTCATGGACGAGACTTGCTTATCTTGGTACAATTTGATGGTGGTTCGAGCTATTTCTGGATTGGTGCTTTGGAGTTAGAGTTGCTGTTGCTGTTTGCAGTTTTTGTTTTCCGCTGCTATATCATATTGTTTTTCCGCTGTAGCATTGTTATCTTGTATCTCTGATATTTGATTCATATTGTATCATTGTTGTATCGAATATTGTATATCAATGATATTCACTCTTTTCCTTCTGCTGTGTTGTTATACTTGATGTGTTATAAGCTCCGGCAAACCAGATTCGACGTTTGGTTTTGCAGCATTGGAATACGAGTGTCGTATTCAGCGTCAATTTTCGAAGGTCGAGTCAGGGTAGTCACATTTGGTACCAGAGCTGAAGGTTGAAACTTTAGCTCAGGAGTATAACACATTAAGTAACTCATTAAAGATAGGGTGAAGTATACCCTAGAATGAGTATATCCCTAAGATATTTGTCTGTATGCCTCAGTAAATTCTCTTACTATCCATTGATAGTGAGTATGAGTGCGAGAAGAGGACGAGATAGGGGACAGGGGAGTACGACTACAAATGGTCGACACCCTGCAATAGCGGAAACAATCCTTTCTCTATCAATCTCCTTTGATTCGTCTTTTCAATTCTTTGATGATTCCTGGCAGCTCCAGGAAGAAGCTTTGATATGTTTGCATGGGACACAAACCCCAAATGGGTCAGAATTGTTTGTTTGGATGAATTGTTTGATTTGGTTGCTATGGTTGATAGATATATTTAGGTTGGATAAAGTAAAAGTTTTGGGATTGTATCCATATATCTGTCTATTCTTTGGGGTATTCCGACTTGAGCTTGGGATCCATACCCAATGTTTGAGAATTATGGAAAATTAAATTCATTTATTTGTTCTTTTGGGTTTCGGTATATTCTACGAGTGGTTAGTTATCTTTTGAACTAATCAATATCCTTGTATATTCGTAGTTCTGGTGACCTGAGTATCTTGATTCGTTCTTGTATCCATTATTGATATTCTGATTTGGGAAGCCAAATGTGGAATAAATAATCAATTTTATCGGAAAGATATTTCTCTGTCTTTCATCTGTTCTTGATTGTCTCCCTACTTTCAAATTTCGAGGATGAAATTTTCTAAGGGGGGAATCTGTAACATTCCCCTTTTTAAATCAAATTGAAATTGGAAATAAATTTAATTTTTGGAATTTAATTATGATTTAATTTGGTGTTTTCCAAAATTTGATAAATATTTGTTTGTTTATTTATGAAAATGAATGTAAATATGATTTTAAAAAGAATTTTTAATTGGAAATTCTGAAATAAATATTTTGAATGATATTTTAATTACAAATTTAATTATGAACTTATTTGGAGATTTGAATATATATATATATATATATATATATATATATAAAGATTGATAACTTGATTCATTAATATATATAAAGATTGTAAATAAATGTTTTTATCTTTAAAATAAATAAAGATTAATGATTTGGAATTCAAAAGTGAATATTTTATAAATAGACTATAAATTGAGATTTGAATTTGAATTCAATAAAAATTATATTAACTAACATATAAATATTTATTTGTAATGAATAACTTTTCAAATCATTTGTTATAAATAAGAATTTAATTTGAACTTTAAAAGGAAAAGATGATAAATGGAATATAAAAATATATTTATAAAAAGGTATTTGATTTTTTATTCATTTATAAGTATAAATTGCTTTTTGTATCAAGTTTTGGATTTGAATTTAAGATGTAAAATTAGATTTGTATATATGTGTGTATATATATATAAGAATATATGAATGAAAAGAAAACAAAATAGGTAAATATGTTTCATAAATTTAAATAAAAATAAGGTTTAAACTAAATTTTTAAACATAATTTAAGTAACAAATGACATTTGTAAAAAATATTAACTTAAACAATCAAGTGTTAAATTTTATATAAACAAATTTATAAAGCTATTTAAAAAGCTGTATAAAATAAAATAAAGATAAAACAAGGTTTAAAAACAAAAGTTTAAATCAATTCAAGACAAGGTTTAAATACAAAATTCAAATTTAAATGAAATAAGGGTTTAAAACAAATTTAGAAAAATATACATATTTAAAATTTAATTGAATATGCATATAAGTTGCTCATTATTTTCTTTCATGTGAAAAACTTAATCAAAATACCCGAGAATCAAAATAGATCAGAAGAAAATCTGAAAATAAAGCAAGCTTCAAGTCTAAAAAAAATAAACCAGTGAAACATTTTAGCCTGGAAATCAAATTCAACAGCACAACTTCATGGGAATTAAATCCTGAAGATCATCTAAAAACAATTCAAGCCTGAAAAAGAAAATTTCGAGCAAATCAAGCCTAAAATCAAAATGATGTGGAATCTAGAAATCAAAATAGTTTGAGTTCAAACTGGAAAGCTTAAAATTCCAGGCACAAATCATTTCACTGCCTCTATTCTTCTCTGTTCAACAAAATCTGGTGAGCAAATTTCACCTCTTTTATTTTGAAATGCTTGTGAGTAAACTCCTTTTTAAATTTGAACTAAATCTTGTTGTTGTGAAAATATGGAAGTTTAAAATTGAAACTGTGAGTGTCCTGTATATAAATGCATAAAAATTTGAGTGTGCATGTCTGTGCACTTGAAGGAGTGGTTCTATTCCCAAGTTGACAGGCCCAAGTACGATCAAAAGTTTGATTTCTTCATTTTCGATAAATAATTAAACATATGATCTAAACAAAAGTTGTTTGTTTAGGTATAATTCAAGTTCTAAAAATAATTTAAGCAAATCAAATATAAGAATTTTTCTGAAAATTTGAATTCACAGGCAAAAACTAAACGTGTTGAAAATTTGATTATCCTATTCTTTGATTTCGGTAATACTAAATGAAATGCTTTAGGAAATAATGATTTTTCAAAGCAAAATAATAATTTTTAAATCAGTAATTTCAGAGATAAGCAGAAATGAACAATATATGGGTTTTCGGCCGTTGTCAATCATTGTGCGATGGCTACAGTCAGGGTTGTTGGTGAAGGTGGAGGAGGAATCGGTGATTAACAGAAAAATGCTCATCGATTTTATAAGTGGATATGGAAGGTTGTCAAGATCAAACTAGGGTTTTAGCTTATGCTTCTGCATTGATCGGAAATTGATCAATTTCGTGGTCAAGGCTACATCGGACTGGACGAGACTGTTTGGGGGAGTTGCGTGATCGACAGGGGAAGCTCATGGCAAAGGCACGTGGCCTCTGGTGATGTTTGGCGTCGATACGAGGTGTTTTTATGGACGAGCTTCGACCCAGATTTGAGTTAGATGACTCTTTTGCGAGATCGTCTAAGTGATGGACTTCTGGGTACTAGAAGGGTTCAAGGAAATGGTCGTTGACTTGTTGGTGGCTGGAGCTTCGTCAAACGACGGCGATTCCATTTGTGCACGTGTACGTGGAGGAATTAGTGTCATCTGTGATGGGTTGAGGAGAAAGGATGGTACTTCGAAGTGTTACGCAGGGGATTAGCGAGAAAACTCGAAGGCGGTCCCGAGTTGTTTTGGATTGTATCGGGTTGGATTTAAAACTTAAACAAATTTTTGAAATAAAAAGTCACTCGGGTCAATGTTGGCTAAAACTCGAAGCAAGTGAGTATTTTCCCCGGGTGCGAATCGAGGAAGACTCAGGTAGTAAATAAAAATAGTAATGGGACCCAGTTTTTGACTAAAACACAAGCTAAATTTATTTTTATGAATAAATTAGTAATAGTTGCAGATGGAACTTCAGGCAAATGATATTGAGTTAATAAATTTATTTTAAATTTTACAAAAGTTGTTTTAAAAAAAATTTACTTAATAAAATTTTAAAAGTAAATCACAATATCAAGTGTTAACAGCAACTGGATTTATTTATAATGATAAAATAATAACTAATCATTAAGGTTTGTAATGATTTTATGATTTTAAAATTTATCAATTAAAGGATAGGAAATTTATAAGAGTAATTAATGAATGATTTAATAAAATAGTAATTACTTAGTGAAAGTAATTAAGAGAAGATAGTTAAAGGTTGATTAATTTAAATTGATTAAGAAATCATTATTTATTAAGGAGTGATTAATTAGTCATTGTAATTAATTAAGAGATAATTAATTAGTTAATTAATGGTTAATTAATTATAAAAGTAATTATGGATTAATTAGTTTGTATTAAGAAATATTGATTAATAATTAAGGTTATTAATCGATAATTGATGGATAAATAAATCAGTTAATTAAAGGTTAATTAATTGATTATGAAAGTAATTAAGGATAAATTACTTTGTATTAAAGAAGATTAATTAATAATTAGGGGTTTATTAATTAAAGTAATTAGTTAAGGGTTGATTAATAAAAATAATTAAGATCCAATTAATTACAATTAAGGGTTAATTAATTAAGATAATTAATTAAAAGAATGATAAATTATGCAGATGATTGAAGCTTAATCAATTGTAGTTAATAATAATTTATCAATGGTTGAAAATTATTAATGAAAGTAATTATGTAGGTAATAATTTAAAACCCCACAATTTATTCATCTTAGTTGTAGATCTTTGATTTCTATTGAATGTTATGCGGTGAATTGATATATTTGATATGTGATGCTCCGTAATGCTTTGTGTCGAGCTGTTATATCTGTGATGTATATACTATTTACCCGTTAAACGACATTTGGATTTCAATGCGACAGGGAGCCCAGTTGGTATACGAAACCCACATCGAATCGTAAATGATGAATATTTATAATTGATAAATGTACTTTATCTATAAATAAGGATAAGCATTATAGATTATACGGCTAATTGATATTGTTATATCTGTGATGATTGATGTTGTGCACTATTGTGTAAAGCCACTAGACTACACTATACACACACAAATATGGATTGCACGTGGAAATCGGTTAAGTCACAGATTTTTAAATATTTTGAATCTGAATTTTAAATTTAAATGGTTTTGAAAATGAATTGGGTTTAAAGTGAGAAACTTTTGAAAAGGTGTTCTAAAAAAGAATGCAAGTTATTTTGAATAACTTAATAAAATTTGAAATCTGAGTAATTTGATTTAAATTGGAATTCAATCTGATATTGAATTCTATATCTGGTATTTATGACGTAAAAATATTATACAAAGTTATAAATATGTTTATATAGATTTTAAACCATTTTAAAAATATGATTTTGAGAATTTGAATGTAACCCAAGTTTATATTTGAGGGTTTTAACTCGTGCAAATAAAATCGGGTTTTTCAAAACGGCACATGTAACAACCCAGAATTTCTGTCATTGGAAATTCGTATATTTAAATTGATTTTTAAATATTAATAAGTAAAATTTGTAAGTCGAATAAATTCTATTTCGAATATCTAGATTTAATTGGATAATTAAATCGATAATTTAATATTTGAAATTACAGAAATAATTGGAAATTGGGTTTAAAGTGATTAAAATTGATTTGTAAAGTTGTATTAAATCATATTAGAATTAGAATGATGTTATAGAACTTTTAAAATCGAATTAAAAGTTAATTTGCAGAAATTGAATATTTTAATATTCAATTGACGAGTTAAAATAGCCATTTTTCAAACAGTCTCGGATTTTGACGAAACCAGTTTCATCTGATCCGTAATGTTATATTATTGTATGGTTTCAAATTTCGTGTCAATCGAACTTACGGTTTGTCCGAGGCAAGCTAAAACGCGTAGAAATAGATTCGAGTGAATTTTGAATTTAAATAGTCGATTCAAAAACTTGTCTTTCAAATTTGATCGAATTGGCTCCCGATATATATTCCATTGCGTCCAAAATAGGGGTAAAACATTATAAACGCCAGGCGTCACACTTCGTTTGGAGTTCGGAAAATTTCGAGTGAATAGTGTTTCGTAGAATTTTCTATATAAGGACGTTATTATCTTCATTTGCAACAAACCCTAATATCAAAACCCTAGCCGCCAGTTTTATATTAAATGGCCGAAAATTTCTTATCTTCTCCTCTTAATCTCTCTCGATCCAAACACTTTTAGCCATCGATTCCTAAATGAAACTTGTAGAGCTCGATGATATCTTTAAATCCATACGGCTATGATCATTTTAAACAAAGTAAATCGATGGCGATTTGGGTTCAAACACGTACGTTCGTGCACGATTTTCGAGCTAAAGGGGCGACCGAACTTCGTGAGATTCTGGGCATTGGTCGAGTCGGCGATGGGCTTCGTTTTGGTGGTTGTTGATCGATTTCAAACGCATCGACGAAGTTGAGGCTAGCTAGGGTTTGGACGGCTATGGGTTTTATGTCGTGTGAGTAACGTGGAAGGAGAAGGAGGTGCATGCACCGGCCTGGATCTCATCAAGAGAACGTGCGGCCCAGATAGTAAGGTTGTAAAATATAAAAAGAAATTATTATATTTAAAAATCGTATAAACTTTGTAATAACATAACTTGTTCATACGAGGTCCGTTTTGGGCGAAACGAATTGCATTGGAATCGTATGGATGAATACTACGCGATGGAGCTGGATTGGGATGTATTGGAGCTAGTGAAAATTTTGGGTAAAATTAAACGCGCGTTTAATTTTACTTGAAATAAAACATGGCGACTGTATTTGAAAGGAAGGTGAGAACTTCTCACTCAATCGAATTGTTTTGATTTAAAATTTTAAATAGTTAGATTTAAAATTGCTATATGTGTGATTGAATGATAAATTATTATCTATTGTATTGAAATAGACCCTATACGCCGTATATTAAGCGGATGTTATTTATTAAACACATATACCGCGATATTCCATCTTGAAGTTGTAACAACCCGATATTTTCAACCGTTCGCATCCGCACATGTCGGACTTGAATTGCTCAAAATACCGCACTGTAAATAAAATTTGGCAAATCTCAGAATATACAGTAAATAAAAAATCACAGAACACAGACACAGAGTAAGAAATGCAGCTGAAGTAAAGAGATAGGAGTTCATGAAGCTACTATGTAAATATATCAGAGTTAAATAAAATACAACAGACTAAATAAAGTACAACAGAACTCTTAAGATGATAACCAAGTACAAGCTGAATAGAACAACAGAACTGGAATAGATAAAACTAGATAAGCAGATAATCTCCAGCGATTCAAATCTCCAGAAAGTGGAATCCAAATCTGTGAATAACTCAGGCTGACCCGAGCGTAAATAAAAATACAAACACTCGAGTCAGGACAATATATACTTATATAATGTAAACCAACTCAAATGAACTGTAATAAGGTACAAGTAACTTAAAGGATGCCTGAGACCGCCCATCCTTTAAGGATCCGTTAAACTATTTACTATGTAGTAATATTTCGCTATTATAATAATGTCTACAGTAAAATAAACTTACTTTTAAATAGCGTTCCGGGCTACCCATATCACCCTTCACACATAATAGTCCCAGTAGTCCATCCAATATCATGCCATCTCCACTCCGGGTGACTGTCAGAGGATACCACACGGGCTACGGGAGAAAAACAAACTCGTAGTAAAGGCTCGGTATGGTAGGTGACACGGCACACAAGGCAATGCCAGGGTAGATATACCAATTACGCACACGGGCTGGTGGTAACGCAGCAGCCACATACGCCCACCTCGGAACACACTCCCATATCAAAATCAGAGGATGGCCATCTAATCAATCACCAGTAAGAGTATAGTATCGAAGGAATGTGTCCAATAGGAGGAATGACCTCACTTGGCCCGAGATCGCTCCTGTTTTAGCCACCTTATGCCAACTCACGGGAGTTGGGTCCACGTAATATACCTCAAGAATGTCGCCACCATCCTACTTCATTCTGGAATCTCCACCGCGTACACGGTTGTCAAAGTGGTTTTCGGTATCGACGGAGAGTATGCCAGATATCCGATCCCGGTCTCTTTGCCAACCAATCGTTATTATAACCCGTAGTTATAACTTTTAAAATAATGTTTATACTTCAAAATAGGATATCATTTCAAATCCAAATCTTTATCAAAATAATGATTAAATTAATTCCAAACCATTTTAAAACATCATATCTTTCCAGAAATTCTTGTCAAATCATTTTAATATATCAAAATATCATATCTTTTCAAAACCACATTTCAAATCATTTTAATATATCAAAATATCATATCATTTCAAAACCACATTTCAAATCATTTTAATATATCAAAATATCATATCATTTCAAAACCTCATTTCAATCATTTTAATATATCAAAAATATCATATCCATTTCATGTCATTTCAATCATTTTAATATATCAAAAATATCATATCCATTTCAAGTTATTTCAATCATTTTAATATATCAAAAATATCATATCTTTCCAAAACTTCTTTCAAATCATTTTAATAAACCAAAATATCATATCTTTTCAAAACCACATTCATTTCAAACCATTATTCATTTTATTCAATTTAAAATACCATTTCAATTTACATTTCCAAACAGTTTATATTTCAAAAATCATTTTAAATCATTAAAATGAAGTTATTATATCTAATAATTAAATTATTAAATTTCCAAAAATTTCAACTTCCAAAGTTCATTTATTCACTTAAGTTTATCAAAACAGTGAAAATTCACTTTTCGCAGCATTTAGAAAACGCTACGGAAAGTTACATTCAAAACAGTTCAATTTAACAAAAGACAGCATTTTTAAAAATGTTGTAATAGGGTTTACTTAATATTTCGAATAAACTTAGTTAAATTCAACAATTATAGCACTTAAAAAGATTGCTATAATAGCCTTTAATTCAATTTAGCTTTTTAGTTCATTATCATCAACTACATCATTTACAAATGCTGTAATATCATTTAAATTGCAATTTATAGCATTTCAAAAATGCAGTTAATTAACTTCAAATATTCAATATAATTTCACAACCAATTATATTTTTATTTAAAACATTTTTAACTTATAAAATCATACATTTTCACATTTATAAACAACATTTAATTTTCCTTAAGTTCATGATTTTATAAAGTTAAATTTCCATTCAAAAATCAAGATTTAATAATAATTCACTTATTAAATTTCAACATTCAAATTTAAATTCATTAAATTAAATTTCAACTTAACACTTAAGTTTAAATTTCAAAATATAACTTAATTTCAATTTTATTCACTTAACTTAAAATTCACTTTTAAGCCAAATTCACAAATTCCCATTTGGTTATATTTCAAAATTTCAACTTAAATAATCATCCCTTTCATTTTTTTAACTTTACTCAAAAATCATTAATATATTATAAAATCATTTTAAATTCAAATTATCATAAATTTATCATAATTTCATATTTAATTTAATTTCCAATTATAATTAAATCAAAATTTCCGAAATAACTTACATTTAAATTTTCTAACTTTTCCATAATTTATTTAACCTATAAATTTCCAAAAAATCAACAATACTTTACAAAAATCATTTTTAATTATGTTTTAAATCAAAATATTATAATATTTACATTTCAAACATATTTTTAAAAAATTTAGAAAAATATATTTTAACTACGGGTCTGTATATAATTTTCTAGCCTAGGTAAAGTGATACGGGTAATGTATCATTTCAACCCGTAATTTACAAAGAAAATCCGGGTTTTATCATTTCAAACCCGCAGTCCCAAGTAAATGAAATAAAATGAAAATCGCTCAGGCCTATCATTTCAGCCCATAACGATTTTCCCTTATTCTAAAGTCCGTTCGGGTATGTATCATTTCAACCCATAGTGATTCTAATCTATAGGGAACTTGCAGTGTGATAAACTGATAAAAATAACAGAACAACATAATATAACAGTAACAGATGTTATAATAGGTGTTTAAGCATGGGTGAACATCATATAATCATAATATAGCATATGTAACATGATAATGCATTTTACAGATTCAAAAGGGGTCAATTTACTAGTTATATATGTACATATTGTCTGGTGAGGATAACTCACTTGTTTGAGCTGGAGACACAATAACGAATGCACGAATGAGATCCCAACAAGAACGATAACATGACACAAAGATGAGTGGGAGAGCCAAAGTATCAATTCCCTTAGATACATTCAACAAAACAAGTATAACAACACATAAGTTTCAATACAAAATAACATTAAACAAAGCTAGAAATGGATGCATAAACAAAGCCAAAGTGTTTGCACTTGCTTCCTACCATCTATGCTTCAACTATGGATCAGGTTTGCACGGCCAAAGAATGTATTTGGATCAGGTCATGGATTGGAATGGGTCGGCCTAGCCTAGAGAAAGTGGTGCAACATTTGGTGATGCAAAATCTAACATTAGAAGGCAATAGCAAGGATTCTATGCAACTACAAGGCTCGGCCAAGGCCAAGTAGGGCATGGACACTTTAGGTATGGTCAGGTGAGGGTGTGTAGAGGTGTGTTAGGTCGAGATCAGGTCAGTGGTGATGGTGGTTGGTCGGTCTAGGTGGCGGCTAAAGGGAGATGAAGGTGTTAGATGCAAACTAGGCTAGGCTTGAATGCTAGGTGATGGATTTGTGCATTTTGGTGGTGAGGCTTGCCTTGGGGTTGCTTGGCCTGATGGGGCGGTGGACCGGAGGGGGTGATGATCAGAGAATGAGGTGGTGGAGGTCGGCTAAGGGCTGGAGTTGGTGCATCCTATCAAATCAAGTGAGAACAAATGCAAACAATCAATAGAAATCAATAGAAAAACAAGAGAAAGGAAGAAGTTTCTACCCAATCTTTTTGATCAACTATGGCCGCACCTTTTTTTGTGTGAGAAATATTTTTGAGTTCACGTGAAAAAGAATGAAGGAGGCAGCTGAAATGAGAAGGAATTGTACGGCCAAAGAAAAAACAATAAAGATGTAGATTAAGAAATGAAAAGGCAGAAGATTAAAAGACTTAGGAATGTAAAGGGTTTCAGAAACCTTTCATATTTCTTTATTTAATTTTTTTATAACTTTATATTTCTGGTAATAATACTAATACCAGATAAAATTTAGAAATTTATCAAAATGTAATAATTTATATAAACATTTATCAATAATATAAAGTTAAATTAAGAAAATAGCTAAAAATAGTAAACTAGTCTGGAAAATTTGAAATTTAATAGAATAAATTTTATAAAATTAATATGAGCTTGTAATATATTTTTAAACATAAATAATAACATAAAATAAAAATATATTCACAAAATAAATATTTAAAATTTAATTTAGATATAATTTTTATGAAGAAAATAGCAGAAAATAGGAAAACAGCCTTCAAAAATAGGAAATCATCATAGTAAATTTTAGAAAAATTCTATTATTATTTTTAAAATATTTAGAGATGAAAATATACATAAATTAACATATTTACAAATATTAAAATAAAATATAAGAAAGAAAATATGATTTATAAAATTTAAAATGGGCAAAATTGCACAAAAAACCAATTATACTAAAAATTGAAATGTTCATAACTTTCACAATTTAACTCCGTTTCCAACGAAACGAAAAGTAGTATTCATGTTATTAAATCTATGTTCATAATAAAAGATAAAATTTAAGATTAAAAATAATTTAAATCTGAAGTTTAAAAGTCAAAGTTTGAACAGTTTGACCAGAAATTCACTTTACAGTAAAATATTCAAATTATACTAGTTTGAACTATAAATCACTTAATAATCAACATTTATATTTAAAAATAAAATGTTTGAAATTAAATTAATTTAAAAATAAAAGAAAGTCCAATTTAAATAATATACAAAAATCTAGGGTTGTTACACTCTCCCCCACTCAAAACTTTTCGTCCCCGAAAAGGAATGAGGTACGGGAAAGCACAGAATTAGATAGAGTGAAATAAGATTAAGGTAAGATGACAAGGAGATTTAAATTACACCTGATAACTATTGTTATAGGTATGTTTCACAAGGTGGAGATGATCTTCCCCAGATTCTCCAAAATCAGGAACACAAGCACGAAAAGATCCTCTAAAATCTGATTAACTCTTTCCGCTTGACCGACGGTCTGTGGATGAAAAGCAGTGCTCAGATTTAAAATGAGTACCAAAGATTATTAAATATTATAGAAATATTTCTAAACAGAAAGATTATAGATAGATGCCTATAACAGTCTATAACAAGATGAGGAAAATAAGGACAACTAAAGACAATTTGAAAACAAAATAAGATGATAAGTTTGAAAAAAAAAATAAGATAATAGGTTTGGAATTTCCATGGTTTCAACTTAAGTTGATAATTAATTTGTTTTTTATACAAGTTACATAAATCTTAACTATTTCTAATTTCATTATCTTATCATCCAATTCTCTTAAACTAACAATTTTCAAAAATCATGGATTTGAAAAATCATCATTTATTATATTCAAAAATGTACTTAATAAATTTAATTCTTCTTTATTCCTAAATAAAAATTAAATTTATTCCTCTCAATATGTTTTATCACCTATGTTAAGATACTTACATTTATTATAACTGTTTTAATTTATTTTTGATTCCTTTAACATCATTTATATTGTAAATTATACAATTAGCCCCTTTTTCTATATTTACCTCTGTCAATCTTTTATAACTAAAATTTAAGTGTATAAAATTTATTATAATTACTCAAATTTTATTTATAAAGCTTTTTATATTGTATATTATCCAATTACATTGTTAACTTTTGAAATTAAGGCAAGTTAAATTTGAATGCAATTGTATTACACAAATAAAACTTTCTAATTCCCTCATCTCAAGTTTGAATCATCTATCTAAAATTTTGATTTTCTTTTTATTATTGAAATGATTCTTTAAAATAAAATTTAAGAATTAAATTTCTGATTCTCTTCAAACCATTTAGGGATAAATAAACATAATAAGTCAAATCATATTTAAATCATATATATATATATATATATATATATATATTATAAATCCAGTCTTACTTTAGAAATTCAAATCAACTAAATTTCCCAAAACAAAGCTGTAGCAAGACTACATAACGGTCTCTTCACTTCGAAACTCGAAAATGAAAGTCGATGATGCCGCGGTTCATCACCGAAATTATTTTCCAGCGACAAAGAGAAGAGCACAAATTTCTTTAACTTTTCAAATTCTTTGGAAACAAATTTCTATTCAAAATGCTTTAAATAAGATATCCTTTTAAAACTTGAAAACACAAGGTTTGAAACCATCGGAAATTAAATTCTCAAATTCTTGTTTTAAATTCATTTCAGTTCCCAAATCAATTTATAAACAACTATTTATAAATTCAATTATAGAACAATAAATGATAAATCAAGAATTATCATTTCAAATGATTAATTTAAATCAATTTATTAAGTTCCATAAATTTACTTATATCAAAATTTATTAACCAAATTTTAAAATAATATTGTGTCAGTTTGTTCTGTCAAAGTGTTTTAGAAATCCTATCGATAGCGTTGATCAGACGAATCGATTGGAAACCCAAATCAACATCATCAACTCAAACAACACAATATATAAAACATAGATTTACAAGTATAGTTCAAAATGTTTGGAGATGGTTTAGAAACAAAAAACAAGATGGTTAAACAGAGTAGGGAGATGGATAAGCTTAAATAAACCGTGGGTAATCTTAACCGGGTCAACCGTGACTTATAGAATAAGATCGATGTGGATTTTCTGGGGTAAATCTACATTCAATCTCAAGATGTAGAGTTCGAAATTATAAGAGATACTAGCATCTAAACCGAGGATATAGAATCTCTAGTGAATCGATGTTGTTGTAAAGGGGTTTTCCCCTTTTACAAATAAATTTGAGGTTGGCGAGACCGCCGACTCATTATGAAGATCTTTTGAAGTGGAGTTATGGGATACTCCAGAAACAAAAGAAGATAAATAAAGAGGGACATGAATGGATTTTGGAACCACGGGGAATGTTCCAAATTTCAAAGGAATCGAGTCAAAAAGGAAGAGGTTTAAACTCGAATGAAAGTGATTCTGTAAATACATTTACCCTATATACTGAGTTTTGCCTAGAGCTACCAAAGCTCTGATACCAACTGTAACAACCCGATATTTTCAACCGTTCGCATCCGCACATGTCGGACTTGAATTGCTCAAAATACCGCATTGTAAATAAAATTTGGCAAATCTCAGAATATATAGTAAATAAAAAATCACAGAACACAGACACAGAGTAAGAAATGCAGCGGAAGTAAAGAGATAGCAGTTCATGAAGCTACTATGTAAATATATCAGAGTTAAATAAAATACAACAGACTAAATAAAGTATAACAGAACTCTTAAGATGATAACCAAGTACAAGCTGAATAGAACAACAGAACTGGAATAGATAAAACTAGATAAGCAGATAATCTCCAGCGATTCCAATCTCCAGAAAGTGGAATCCAAATCTGTGAATAACTCAGGCTGACCCGAGCGTAAATAAAAATACAAACGCTCGAGTCAGGACAATATATACTTATATAATGTAAACCAACTCAAATGAACTGTAATAAGGTATAAGTAACTTAAAGGATGCCTGAGACCGCCCATCCTTTAAGGATCCGTTAAACTATTTACTATGTAGTAATATTTCGCTATTATAATAATGTCTACAGTAAAATAAACTTACTTTTAAATAGCGTTCCGGGATACCCATATCACCCTTCACACATAATAGTCCCAGTAGTCCATCCAATATCATGCCATCTCCACTCCGGGTGACTGTCAGAGGATACCACACGGGTTACGGGAGAAAAACAAACTCGTAGTAAAGGATCGGTATGGTAGGTGAGACGGCACACAAGGCAATGCTAGGGTAGATATACCAATTACGCACACGGGCTGGTTGTAACGCAGCAGCCACATACGCCCACCTCGGAACACACTCCCATATCAAAATCGGAGGATGGCCATCTAATCAATCACCAGTAAGAGTATAGTATCGAAGGAATGTGTCCGATAGGAGGAATGACCTCACTTGGCCCGAGATCGCTCCTGTTTTAGCCACCTTATGCCAACTCACGGGAGTTGGGTCCACGTAATATACCTCAAGAACGTCGCCACCATCCTACTTCATTTTGGAATCTCCACCGCGTACACGGTTGTCAAAGTGGTTTTCGGTATCGACAGAGAGTATGCCAGATATCCGATCCCGGTCTCTTTGCCAACCAATCGTTATTATAACCCGTAGTTATAACTTTTAAAATAATGTTTATACTTCAAAATAGGATATCATTTCAAATCCAAATCTTTATCAAAATAATGATTAAATTAATTCCAAACCATTTTAAAACATCATATCTTTCCAGAAATTCTTGTCAAATCATTTTAATATATCAAAATATCATATCTTTTCAAAACCACATTTCAAATCATTTTAATATATCAAAATATCATATCATTTCAAAACCACATTTCAAATCATTTTAATATATCAAAATATCATATCATTTCAAAACCTCATTTCAATCATTTTAATAGATCAAAAATATCACATCCATTTCAAGTCATTTCAATCATTTTAATATATCAAAAATATCATATCTTTCCAAAACTTCATTTCAAATCATTTTAATAAACCAAAATATCATATCTTTTCAAAACCACATTCATTTCAAATCGTTATTCATTTTATTCAATTTAAAATACCATTTCAATTTACATTTCCAAACAGTTTATATTTCAAAAATCATTTTAAATCATTAAAATGAAGTTATTATATTTAATAACTAAATTATTAAATTTCCAAAAATTTCAACTTCCAAAGTTCATTTATTCACTTAAGTTTATCAAAACAGTGAAAATTCACTTTTCGCAGCATTTAGAAAACGCTACGGAAAGTTACATTCAAAACAGTTCAATTTAACAAAAGACAGCATTTTTAAAAATGTTGTAATAGGGTTTACTTAATATTTCAAATAAACTTAGTTAAATTCAACAATTATAGCACTTAAAAAGATTGCTATAATAGCCTTTAATTCAATTTAGCTTTTTAGTTCATTATCATCAACTACATCATTTACAAATGCTGTAATATCATTTAAATTGCAATTTATAGCATTTCAAAAATGCAGTTAATTAACTTCAAATATTCAATATAATTTCACAACCAATTATATTTTTATTTAAAACATTTTTAACTTATAAAATCATACATTTTCACATTTATAAACAACATTTAATTTTCCTTAAGTTCATGATTTTATAAAGTTAAATTTCCATTCAAAAATCAAGATTTAATAATAATTCACTTATTAAATTTCAACATTCAAATTTAAATTCATTAAATTAAATTTCAACTTAACACTTAAGTCTAAATTTCAAAATATAACTTAATTTCAATTTTATTCACTTAACTTAAAATTCACTTTTAAGCCAAATTCACAAATTCCCATTTGGTTATATTTCAAAATTTCAACTTAAATAATCATCCCTTTCATTTTTTTAACTTTACTCAAAAATCATTAATATATTATAAAATCATTTTAAATTCAAATTATCATAAATTTATCATAATTTCATATTTAATTTAATTTCCAATTATAATTAAATCAAAATTTCCGAAATAACTTACATTTAAATTTTCTAACTTTTCCATAATTTATTTAACCTATAAATTTCCAAAAAATCAACAATATTTTACAAAAATCATTTTTAATTATGTTTTATATCAAAATATTATAATATTTACATTTCAAACATATTTTTAAAAATTTTAGAAAAATATATTTTAACTACGGGTCTGTATATAATTTTCTAGCCTAGGTAAAGTGATACAGGTAATGTATCATTTAAACCCGTAATTTACAAAGAAAATCCGGGTTTTATCATTTCAAACCCGCAGTCCCAAGTAAATGAAATAAAATGAAAATCGCTCAGGCCTATCATTTCAGCCCATAACGATTTTCCCTTATTCTAAAGTCCGTTCGGGTATGCATCATTTCAACCCATAGTGATTCTAATCTACAGGGAACTTGCAGTGTGATAAACTGATAAAAATAACAGAACAACATAATATAACAGTAACAGATGTTATAATAGGTGTTTAAGCATGGGTGAACATCATATAATCATAATATAGCATATGTAACATGATAATGCATTTTACAGATTCAAAAGGGGTCAATTTACTAGTTATATATGTACATATTGTCTGGTGAGGATAACTCACTTGTTTGAGCTGGAGACACAACAACGAATGCACGAATGAGATCCCAACAAGAACGATAACATGACACAAAGATGAGTGGGAGAGCCAAAGTATCAATTCCCTTAGATACATTCAACAAAACAAGTATAACAACACATAAGTTTCAACACAAAATACCATTAAACAAAGCTAGAAATGGATGCATAAACAAAGCCAAAGTGTTTGCACTTGCTTCCTACCATCTATGCTTCAACTATGGATCAGGTTTGCACGGCCAAAGAATGTATTTGGATCAGGTCATGGATTGGAATGGGTCGGCCTAGCCTAGAGAAAGTGGTGCAACATTTGGTGATGCAAAATCTAACATTAGAAGGCAATAGCAAGGATTCTATGCAACTACAAGGCTCGGCCAAGGCCAAGGAGGGCATGGACACTTTAGGTATGGTCAGGTGAGGGTGTGTAGAGGTGTTTTAGGTCGAGATCAGGTCAGTGGTGATGGTGGTTGGTCGGTCTAGGTGGCGGCTAAAGGGAGATGAAGGTGTTAGATGCAAACTAGGCTAGGCTTGAATGCTAGGTGATGGATTTGTGCATTTTGGTGGTGAGGCTTGCCTTGGAGTTGCTCGGCCTGATGGGGCAGTGGACCGGAGGGGGTGATGATCAGAGAATGAGGTGGTGGAGGTCGGCTAAGGGCTGGAGTTGGTGCATCCTATCAAATCAAGTGAGAACAAATGCAAACAATCAATAGAAATCAATAGAAAAACAAGAGAAAGGAAGAAGTTTCTACCCAATCTTTTTGATCAACTATGGCCGCAACTTTTTTTGTGTGAGAAATATTTTTGAGTTCACGTGAAAAAGAATGAAGGAGGCAGCTGAAATGAGAAGGAATTGTACGGCCAAAGAAAAAACAATAAAGATGTAGGTTAAGAAATGAAAAGGCAGAAGATTAAAAGACTTAGGAATGTAAAGGGTTTCAGAAACCTTTCATATTTCTTTATTTAATTTTTTTATAACTTTATATTTCTGGTAATAATACTAATACCAGATAAAATTTATAAATTTATCAAAATGTAATAATTTATATAAACATTTATCAATAATATAAAGTTAAATTAAGAAAATAGCTAAAAATAGTAAACTAGTCTGGAAAATTTGAAATTTAATAGAATAAATTTTATAAAATTAATATGAGCTTGTAATATATTTTTAAACATAAATAATAACATAAAATAAAAATATATTCACAAAATAAATATTTAAAATTTAATTTAGATATAATTTTTATGAAGAAAATAGCAGAAAATAGGAAAACAGCCTTCAAAAATAGGAAATCATCATAGTAAATTTTAGAAAAATTCTATTATTATTTTTAAAATATTTAGAGATGAAAATATACATAAATTAACATATTTACAAATATTAAAATAAAATATAAGAAAGAAAATATGATTTATAAAATTTAAAATGGGCAAAATTGCACAAAAAACCAATTATACTAAAAATTGAAATGTTCATAACTTTCACAATTTAACTCCGTTTCCAACGAAACGAAAAGTAGTATTCATGTTATTAAATCTATGTTCATAATAAAAGATAAAATTTAAGATTAAAAATAATTTAAATCTGAAGTTTAAAAGTCAAAGTTTGAACAGTTTGACCAGAAATTCACTTTACAGTAAAATATTCAAATTATACTAGTTTGAACTATAAATCACTTAATAATCAACATTTATATTTAAAAATTAAATGTTTGAAATAAAATTAATTTAAAAATAAAAGAAAGTCCAATTTAAATAATATACAAAAATCTAGGGTTGTTACAGAAGTGGAATTGGTATTATATATGTACTTGGAGTTGATTTCCCGCATTATATAGCGGATGAGACCCTATTGCATCGCATAATAGCGGATAATATTTTTTAAATCCATGTACCACGATATCCTGTATTGAAACGGAATTGGTATTGTGCTAACATCTGTGGATACAAGGAAACAGGTTGGAGGGATCCAACTGGATTCCTCAACCGTATTGATTTATTTGCAGATATTGTGATATATTCTGTTATCATATGAAATATGATGTTTTGGATGTCGTGATTGTTACATTTGGTATCAGAGTATATGGTTAAGCGACAACCTTGGTTCTGTTGGGAATTACTCATTAGACATAGAGTCAGTAGTACTCTAGAATGAGCATGAGTGTAATCATAGATACGAGCGCGTATTTGTTAGTGAATATGAAATTGTTTTGTATTGTGTTGACTTATCGGTTGATTGTTTGTAGATTCTGGTCGGCGCAGTCTAGCTAACTGTATCGATAGGGGTTTCTAAACTCTTAAACGAGATAAACCGACATAGTGTCTTTTTAAATTGGGTAAATGAAATAATTTTACCTTGATTATATTTTGTATATAAAGGAATAATTTTTCACAATTATTAAAGTGTATATGAATTGATTGTTTGGTTGTTAAAATGTAAGAATATATATAAGTTAATTAAAAGAATAAATTGCATAAGAAAATGAATTATTAAGTATGGAATTATAATTAATATGATTTACAATTGTGAGATAATCTTATATATAAGAAGTGAAACTATATGAATATAGTATAAATATGAGTTGTAAATAAAAATGAATTTGAACTATGAATTGAAAATGCTGAATCATGTTTATTTTGGAAATTATTTTCCAAAATTAAAAGTTAAATAGTGAAATTCTATAAGAAAAGACTTATAAATGTGATTTATGAGTAAAAGGATTTTTTTGAAAGAATATTAAGCACTGGATTCACTACTGTTACTGGGAAATAATAAGGGTGATGACTGCAGCATCATTAGTATCATTTTCGAGTTACCGTGTGATGGATTTGCTACCATAGTAAATTGAAAATTTAAGTTTGGGTGTGATAATCAAATTTGAAATTAAAATCCAAGTTGTAATTGTTGAATATAAGCGAAATTAGTTTTGAACTTATAATATGAAATAATAAATTTACCTTTGGTAAAGTTAAAGGATTTGGGTTAGCATAGTAAATATATGATGTAAAAAAAATTTAACTAAAGGAAAGTTAAATAGAATTTACTTCAGAATTGGAATCTGAATTGGATTTATAAGTAGAAATTTAAGTTAAGTTAAATAAATGATGTTTGAGATGGAATATAACTTAAGTGGTGTTGAATGAAGTTGATTTTGGTATCGAAGTAAATTAATAAAGTGAAGTGATGAATATGAACTTGAGTTATATAAATGAAATTCAACCTTATTTGTTAAATGAATTAACAATTGAATTAATGAATGAATTGAATGTAAATCAATCGAATGTAAATGAATTGATGTAGAATAATGAATGTAAGTGTTAATTTATTAGAAGCTAATCAAGTTGAAGAAAAATTGAATAATTGAATGGAAGTCAATTTAATATCTACCAATTGAAATTAAAAGTGTTAAACCAAATTGAATATGAATTTAATAATTTGGTTATGATTTGGTTGTTATATAATTGTTAGTTGATTGTATATAATTCATTAAGTGTTAATGAAGTTGAATTGATAAAATTGGAAGTTATGAAATTTGATTTGAATATGGAAGTGAACTAACTTGAATGTAAATTAGTGAATATAAACTAATTGAAATTGAATAAATGAATGTTAGTAAAAGTCCGATGTCAATGAATCAAATGTGATTAAATGAAAAACCAATTCATTGAACATTAATGAGAAGTGAAAGTGTATTGATTTGGTTATGAATGCTAGTTGGTTGATAATTGCATTTATTGCTTTTGTTGCATTTGCTATATTGGAACATATTGTTGTTGTAGTGATATATGTTGCATATTGATATTACTTTCATATATAGATGTTTCTCATGTTTTGTTGAGTGTTTAGTAGGTGCGGATTGCGCTTGCTTCGCTTTTGGAGCTCGCTTTCACGCTATATTAGCCGTATATGCTCGCTAATAATATATAAGGTACATATATCAGGTTACATATCATACTTTACACTTTTTTCCCTGCGGGATGCCTCATTACTTTGATGAGATGTATATTTGTGATATATGTATATTGCATTTTTTTTCGGATCGAGCCGCGCAAAGGAGACTATGGCGAGTTTTTCTAAAAATTTAAGGCGTTAGAATAGTTTTGAGAAAATTGAATTTTTTTTGAAAACTATAACTTTGATTTTGGAGTGAAAAGTTAAACGATATAGTTGATTTTGAAAAGATAACTAGGTATGATTTGAAAACTTAGTAAAGTTATTGTAAGAAGTTTAACTAGTGGATTTTGGGAAAGTTAAACACTTAAGTGAATTTGAAATCTAATTTGAATGGATGTTTGAAAAGTTAATGGATTCTGTAACTTTTTCTTACTTGGTAATTTCGAGGACGAAATTATTTTAAGGGAGGAAGTTTGTAACGACCCAGAATTTCTGTCATTGGAAATTCGTATATTTAAATTGATTTTTAAATATTAATAAGTAAAATTCGTAAGTCGAATAAATTTTATTTCGAATATCTAGATTTAATTGGATGATTAAATCGATAATTTAATGTTTGAAATTACAGAAATATTTGGAAATTGGGTTTAAAGTGATTAAAATTGATTTTTAAAGTTATATTAAATCATATTGGAATTAGAATGATGTTATAGAACTTTTAAAATCGAACTAAAAGTTAATTTGCAGAAATTGCATATTTTAATATTTAATTACGAGTTAAAATAGCCATTTTTCAAACAGTCTCGGATTTTGACGAAACCAGTTTCATCGGATCCGTAATGTTATATTATTGTATGGTTTCAAATTTCGTGTCAATTAGACTTACAGTTTGTCCGAAACAAGCTAAAACGTGTAGAAATCGATTGGAGTGAATTTCGAATTTAAATAGTCGATTCGAAAACTTATCTTTCAAATTTGATCGAATTGGCTCCCAATATATATTCCATTGCGTTCGAAATAGGGGTAAAACATTATATACGCCAGGCGGCACGTTTTGTTTGGAGTTTGGAAAATTTCGAGTGAATAGTGTTTCGTAGAAATTTCTATATAAGGACGTTATTATCTTCATTTGCAACAAATATGGATTGCAGTTGGTATACGAAACCCACATCGAATCGTAAATGATGAATATTTATAATTGATAAATGTACTTTATCTGTAAATAAGGATAAGCGTTGTAGATTATACCGCTTATTGATATTGTTATATCTGTGATGATTGATGTTGTGCACTATTGTGTAAAGCCCCCAGACTACACTATACACACACAAATATGGATTGCACGTGGCGAACCTCAATGGCCCGGCGCGACTCCTATTTTAGTCATGTCAGGGGTCATCCAATATCGTTCTCTTTCTTCAGTCAACGTGTTCACCAAACCAACCACTTCATTCTGGATCAACACTCCGCGTATAATAGTTATTAAAGTGGTTTTCGGTATCGACAGAGAGTATGTTCAAATCCGATCCCGGTCTCTTTAATAACTACGTATCATTACACCGATTGGTCGTTTAATATTTTTCAAAACCAAGACAAATTCAATTTCCATTAGGATTTATAAATCAACATTTCATTTGTCTTTCAAAATCAATTTCCAAAATCTACGTTTCAAAACTTCCAAATTACCATTTCAAAATCTTATAATTCAATTTCAAATTATATTTAATCAATTCAAATATTGATTCAAGTTCGTATATAAATTTCATTCCGAAATCATTTAAATTAATTTAATTTAACATTCAAACCAATTTAAATTCATTTATCGGTTTTATTCAATATTCGTTAGGTTAATTTGTCATTCAAAACAATTTTACTGAATTCTCAATTCATTAAATCAATTCATACGTTCATCTTCATTATATCAAAACTTTAAATTTAACTAAATTAGATTTGTCAAATCAAATTCTCAAATTTACAAGTCTTACATTAATTTCAATAAATCACATTTTATTTCTTGTTAAAGAAATTCAATTTCACTTATTTACTTACTTAAATAATTTCCCAAAACTTAATTAACAAAGAAACTCAATTTCAATTATTTACGAAGTTCCAATTCACTTATTCAAAAGTTCAATTTCTCTTATCAAAGAATTCAAAATTTTTATTCTATTTCCAAATAATTCAATCTTATTCAATTATTAAATAATTTCAATCTTAATTTTTAATAATTTCAAAACCTATTAATTTCAAAATTATTTATCAAATCATTTCAACTTAATTCAATGAATAATTCCAAATTTAATTGTTAAATAATTCAATTCAAAATAACGTTCTTTCATCAGTTATTACATTAATATCTTGTTCTGATTTCAATATTAACATTTTCCTTTTAACAAAATTTACGTTCCCCTTTTACTTCAAAACCTTATTATTCAAATAAAATCTTTATTTTATTTCAAATCAAATTATTGACCAATCGGTTCATTTAATTCTCTATCCTAAGTCAAGTTCATTTTGGGTATTTATCATTTCAACCCGATTCCAATTCACTTTTTTTTTAAAAAAAATCAAAGCATAGCAAAGGGAACTTGCAGTGTAATAACAGGGATGGTGTCAAAGTAAATAAACAAGCAATAACAACAATCAATAACAATTTAATAATCAATTCAAATAATCCCGAAATAATCATATTAATTCGCATTGTTATTTGTGCGAATTAATATAATTATCTCTAGAATCTACACTATCATTTCATGTAGATTAAAGATTATTTCACCAATTATTCATACGGTTCTTGACTTGTCATTCAATTTAAATTTTATGCTACAACAATTAATCCAACATACGTTCAATGGTTCAAAGTGTAATTATCACTATTCTTCATGTCAATCAATTTAACAAATCAAAGGGTCATATTTAACTAATCAAATGCAACATATATGACGATTCAAATTTTAATTATCCTACGTCAAATTCAATTGCGTAATATTTATCACTTTATACATTACAATTTTTTTTTTACATCCAATATAAACAACAAACAAACAATCAATTTTCAACCAAACTGGATTATTATTGCATACATAACAGATAACGGTGTCAGATGTCAAAGGTGAACTGATACGTAAATAATAGTGCAATAGATAACAACAGTATATTCCAATTGTCGTTTCAATTGAGGTCAAATTTAATCAATAAAAGAATATTAATCGTGAGAGATTGCTCACCTTTCGAGGCTAGAGAGAACAGACAATGAAACGGGTTTACAGATCCAAGCACGAATTTCAAAGCAAAACAAAATTTTGCACGAATTGGATGGACAAGCTGATAAATAGGAAAAAGAGTAAAATCAATCGGTTTGATAGAGATGGGATATATGTATATATACTATTATTATCCTTATTATATAAAATCAACATTTGAATCAAGATAAATATATAAAACTTCAAATCAAAGTTTTAAAATTTAAAACACTAAAATAATATATATTGTCTTTCAAGGTCGCATGCATTCTAAATCAAAGCATGTATAAAATCAATAATAAGATTAAAAATGCAGGCCACCATTTATATCTATACACATGCAAACCAAACTTATATTTACGCAGTTACATAACAACATATGTATACTGTATACATATAACAATTTAACATTTACCCAAAGTATTAACAACCGTATACTTCGAATAAATTAAAACTTTAAATTATTATATATATGTATTTATATAACGAATAGTTAAAATATCAGCAACTGTTGTATACATGTTCAAACCTTTTCAACAGAACAAATCAAAATAAAATAATATATAAATTAGACCGTACCCTACTATATGCAGCCTAATACATAAATGTGCAGACACAATATAAAATTACAGTTAGTACAAAATATGCAGACTATATAGACAACAGTGTACACATGCTACAAAATAAAATATACAAGCTTAAAACTTCAAAAATAAAATGAAATATAATACTTTAATATATATCATAGTATACACTTTCCTTTAATTATAATCTACAGTAAGCATAACTGAACACACATAGGTAAAATAACAAGCAACTACTATATAAATACATAAACATTCGTATATATATATGTAAATAGAAACAATTAAATATTAATAACATATATATCACTAAAACTAACACACATATATAAATATACCTTTTGATATAACATTTTGCATGTGAAATAGCTGCTGCTATTAGAAGACGGCAAGGGATAAAGGCCGAACTAAGCACTGAAGTGAAGGAAGGAAACGCAGGCCGGAAATGGATGAGACTGGCTCGGCAAAGGTGCTGTTGCGGTCGTGTCAGAGACCGGCAGACCCATGTGGATGGTCCGTTGGATGCTAACAGATCGATGTGACATAGCGGTCGAAGAAGGAGGAGCTGGGCTACAGATTGCCTCAGCTAGATCTGGACTGCGCTTGCGAAGGCGAGAGGAGCAGGGGAGAGTGGAAATGGTTGCCGAGTGGTCGAGGCATAGGAAGGCGAAGAGAGGAGAGTGCGTGGGGACAGTCGCTAGGTGGAGGGATGTGGAGCTCGGTGGTGGCAGTTTATGTGAAGGAGGCGTGGGTCTGATGACGTGGAGGTGGGTTTTTGTGGAGTAGATGGTGGCTTCGGCCGGTGAAATATTGATGGTCGAAGTGGATTCGTGGTTCTGGGCACATGGAGGGTGAGCGGAAACAGGGAAGTGATGGTTCGGGGTTGGGTTGGTCTGCCTGTAACAACCCAGAATTTTTGGGCAAATTAATTTGTAAATATTTAATTTATTTTAAATATTTAAATAATGATTTTGCTTGAATTTCAAATTATCAGAATAGATTGGCGATTAAATTTAAGAATTTAATCTATTTAAAGTTGAATAGAATTTGAATTTAACTTTGAAGTTGAAAATTGAATATTGAATTAGTAATTGAAATTCGAACTGATAACTTAGAAGAAAAAAATAGTTGGATTTACGAATTATTTTTTTCTTTATAAATTTATAAATTGATAGTTAGTTTAATAACATTTTCTTTAACTTAAATAAAAGGAATAAAATTTTAATCAATATAAAACAAATTGAGAAACACGTTAATATAAATTTATGTTTGATAAATGAACTGCAAAACGTTTATATGTTTATTTAAGAAAATAATTTACAAAACAAATTGAATTTAAAATGGAAAAAAAAATATAAAAATAAACATAAAATAAATAAATAAATAAAAAATAAATAAAATAATAAGACATGTACATTACCTTACCCCTTACCAGCTAAAAACACGCCTTCATTCACGCCTTAACCCACGCTAAAAATCACGTCTCCCTTTTCTCTTTTTATATTCGGCCGAAACCCTTTTCCTCATCTCAAATCATTAGAAGGAAAAAAAACGAAAAATTAATGGCGGCCTACCTTCGTCATTCAACAAAATTTGGGGCTTTTCAAATCAAAGGCGCCGGCCTCGTTCTAATTTGCGTTGCTCCATTTCGATTCGGTGAAAGGTGAGTTCTTTACTCACGATTAATTTAGATTCAAGTTTTTAAATTTGGTTGAATTGAATGTTGGTTGCATGCTATGTTTTGAGTGTTGTTTGCTATCAATTGCTCTTTGCTCTCGGTCAATCCAATTTAAAACTGTTAAAAACAGATGCTATAAAATTTGTTTTTAAAAATCTAGACTGTTGAGAACAGATGCTACTTAAATGTTAATTTAAATTGTTAAGAACAGATGCTATTTAAATGTTAATTTAAATTGATAAGAACAGATGCTATTTAAACTTGCTTATTTGTTGTTGCTGCATGCGATGGATTTTTGAATCTGGTTAAGGAAAATGAAGTAGAGAAAATGAATACTTGTGAGTAAACATTTAATCCTAAACATAAAGTTGATTGTTAATTGTTGCTTATAAAATCTTTGTGAAAGGATAACTGCATGAGTGTACTTTTGTGGATAAGATTTTATTTGAGTATGCATGCCTGGTATAAGTATTGTCACCCCTCTGTTTCTTAATTCAGAGTAAAATTTTGAACAAATTCTTTTATTCTTCCTTGATTTCTGAGGGGCCTGAGTATTCTCAAACAAATTAAGTTTGTTTAAGTTGAACTAGAATCTAAAATTTAGTTAAACATGTTTTAGGTATGTAGTAACTGGGAAGATATAGTAGTTACAGTACAAACTTTATAAAATATGTTAGAAATCAATTAACACAATTCTCTGATTCATCTATATAGATTGAATTGATGTTGGATGTTATGATTTTTAAAATAAAAAAAAATCAGGTTTTTAAATGAAGTAAAATATGTGAATTTGGGGTTTCTCTGCAAATTTGATTTCTGCCCATTTCTGTTGGTTTATGTAACTGGGTGATTTGGGATTGTGGTTGGAGCTAGATGAAGCATCGGTAAATATAGTAAAAATCATTGAAGAATTTTTAAATCACTTTGATGTTTGCTTATTCGTAGCTTGTATTACTTGTTCACCTGCACTGGTTTGGCTTTGCGGTTCATCTTGTCTGCACTGTCCACTGCAGTTTCCTCATTTATGCATTTAGACTTGACTGTTGCACTTGTAGTTGCATTCCATTTTGTTGCACTTGAACTTAACTATTGTCTGCATCGTCCACTTATGTACATGCTTGGCTTTGGGGTCTTCATATTTTGCTCTCTGAGTTGATTTGCATTTTACCATGCTGTTATCTGTACTCATGTTCTTGCAGTCACATTGGCATGGAGTTGCATTAATACTGTTGGTCTTTTGTAGCATTGAGTTGCACTGTAATTGTCCTGTCCACTGTTTCATTTAGTTTGCTATGTTCACACATTTTCCCATTCACTGTCACACTGTACTTGCTTCACTTGAGTTTTTGTAACTTGTACATGCTGTGTTCATTCGAATTGCTTCACCATTGAGTGTTTCATTTCATGAACATATTGGTCTGCATCCCTTTGTTTGATCATCATGTAGCTTATTGTGTTCATTTGAATACTTTGTATTTCCAAAATTTTGATATGTTGTCCACCTGAGTATGGGGTCTGCCTTGTTGCTATGTCATTTCTGTTGACATGTTGTTGCATTCTCTTGAGTCTGTTGGACTTGGGTCTAGTTGTGCACTTGCATTTGAGTACTGTTTGCTCCTCTCTGTTTTAAATTGCAGACTCAAACTAAATAGGAAAATTTGTATCTTCCCATTTAAATGAATTTAAGTTATAAATTCTAAAAAGAATATGCCTGTAACAATATAAACAGAAAAATTGAAGGGAAAGATTAAGTAATCAAGCAAGATTTGTAGTCTGCACCACCATATGCTCCTGTTGCCTGATTTTTTTTGTTGCCTCTAATTCACTGAGTTGCACATGTTGCACTGACCATATGGTCTTTGCTTATCTGTAGCTTGTATCACTTGTTCACTTGCACTTGTAGTTGCATTCCATTCCGTTGCATTTGGTCTGCAGATTCTGCACTCTGTAAACTTCGAGTGGTATTTGTGAATCTTTTGTTGCTTCATGTCTTTGGCATTTCTGAGTTTCTGCCCTTGGCTGTCTGTTTTGACAGTGCTGTTTGCACTGTGTCACTTGAGACTGCTGCCTGTACTTGTGTTTCTTGTTCATTTCACTGTGCTGCTGTGTATTATTTGTACTTGTGCAACCTCACTTTGACTTGTACATGATTTGTAGATTGTGCTTTTGTGTGGTGCACACGTGTTGGCGAGGCAGTGCACATGTGTGAAAATATACGTGTGTACTGCAGCCACACAGGATTGATAGATTTCGAAAAAAAAAATTTAATTGAAGTTGTTAATGTGAAAAATCCATAATATATCTAAATTGATTCATGTGATTCGTCATCTCTGTTACCATTTATTTCAGTTCATTGCAAATTTAATTACTTGAATTAAGATTAATCCTGACTCGAGTGTTTTTGTGTTTTGCAATAAACGCTCGGGTCAGACCGAGTACTTTTACAGCTTGAGGATTTTCAGGCCGCGAAGTTAGAGAGAGTTGGGGAAAGCACTCCACTAAAGTTTTTTCTAGAAAATTTTTCTTGTACTTAATGAAAATAAATTGTTCCGCTGTATAAAACTTAATGCATTGTACAAACTCTGATATATGTATGTATGTAAGAAAAATTCATTTATGAATAATATTATGATTATTCTGTGATTCTGTGGCTGATTCTGTTTAAACTTTGTAAACTGAACAACAATCCGTCATTGTGAACGTTTCTAGTTGGGTTAATTACCGACTAGAGGCGGTCAGAGCGGCGGGTCGTTACAAAAGTGGTATCAGAGCTTTGGTTTACTCAAAGCTCAGTTTATGATGTTTAATATGAATAGTTACTAGAACCACTTTAAAGAAAAATGTTTTTCAAATTTAAAGAAGTATGAAATTGTTTTCTTTAAAATGAAAGGTATTTTGGAAATTAAAATTATTTTGAAAATTCCCCTCTCTAAAATTTAGGATTGCGATAGTTTCTCATTCGAAATCCATTATCGAATTATTGAGATTTATGAAAAATAAAATATAAGGGAAGTTAATTAATGAATTAGTTTGAATCAAATATTTTGAATATCTACAAAATAATAATTGTGAAATAAAATGATATTTCAATTTAGTTATAACCAAGAGAATTATTGAATTATAACTTGAGAATTTGATTCTGAATTCTTTTGAAAATTAATTTCAAATGTTTTGAAGAATGATTTAGTAAATAAATGGATTATAAGTACTTAACTTAGACTTTTGTTATATAATGGAGTTATATAAATTGAATTGAATTGAATTAATAAAGAAGATTTATAAATCGAAGTTTATAAATAGAAATGGAATTTGTAAAGATTGTTTATAAATTCGAAACCAATTGAATTTGATAAATGAAACATAGAAATTATTTATTAAAGGAGATATATTCGTGATTTTGGACAGCGAATTATCCTTTAAGTTAAATATTGTGATAGTAAATGTTGTTTGGGAATTTTATCCACGATTTTGGACAGTGGATAATCCTTTAAATAAAAAGTGTAGAAACACTGAATTGAATAGATAAGTATATTCACGATTTTGGACAGTGAATATATTATTGAATAAAACAGATATGTTTTAGGGAGAATGATTGAATAAATCCAACCTCTGCTAATAAGAATTGCAAATATTGATAGGAAACTTCGAAAACACCTTGTTTATTATAATGGCGAAAACCGAAGCATAAAAAGCAGCACGCCGTGAACGAAGAGCAATTGCTCGTAGAGAAGCAGAAGCGAGACGTGCGGAAATTGAAAGGAGATTCAGTGAAAGGCAAGCACCTGGTCCATATGATGAGGTTATTTGCTATCGATGTCATAAAAAGGGACATTATGCCATTAAGTGCCGAGTAAGGAGAAAGAAAAGGAATGTGGATGACCGGTTCGCTCGTCCTGAGATTGTGTGTTTTAAATGTCGGGAGAAAGGGCATTTTCTTAGTCATTGCCCTAAAGTGAAAAGGAAAAAGTGCGTACTCAATTTATCCGTCGATAGATTGACAATCTGCTACCATTGTCGTCAGTCTGGACATATAGCCAGAAACTGCACCGAAAGACAACAGGGAAAGCAAGCTATAGCCCGACCAGCTAGAGCGAAAAGTGCTAAGGTGATAGATAAGAATGGAAACATCTCATATTTTTGCAATAACTGTAAGGATTGGGGACATGTGGATTTTGAATGTGTTAATTCTCCTTTAACACAACATGAAATAGTGTCATCCGAAGATGAAAGTTTGGCAAAGATGCATACTATCGGACAAGAAGTCGTTAGTCCTTAATTATTCTGAATTTTAAACCAATCGATATATTTTGTAATACTATCCTTTGTAATCCACAATCTTTTGTGTACGTCTTATAAAGTATTAAGCTATGTAAAATTTTGTACGGAGGAAATATTTTAATGAAATAGCATCTTGGGAAGTGATATTATGGAAGGAAGTTTAATTGTTGATTTAACTGTATGAATCAAACTAGTTTGATGTGAAGTTTATATTTCAAGTTTAAAACTATTGCCTAAAATAGTTAATATGGAAATATAGATCTAAAGGAACCAATTCGATGAATAAATTACTAAAGAACTAGTTGATTATTTTTGAAATAGAAAGCAAATGTAAAGTTCAAATGAAATTTAGATTTCAAATTTGAAGTTGTCAACAGGATAATCCATTATAGGTTTAATAAATTCAGTGATGAATTTGAATTTAAACGTGCGGAAAATTAAATTAAGTGAAAAACTTAATATTGAAAAGTTTGAAATCGGTTTAAAACTAATACTATGAAAAGTATGAAGAATTCAAACTATGAATTAAGTTGAAGTTGAAAAAGTTAATAGTTTTAAAGATGTTTTAAAATGCATTAACTATCGAATACATAGATTTCAACATTCAATTGTTGAAATAGGCGTTTCGAGAAATAAGGAAAAGGTGGACTATAACATTGTTGTTATAGTAAATGGTTTCCGAAAGGAAATGTTGTTTATAGTATTGGGATTTATATATCTATCTTAAATCCGAATCCCTATACTAGTGATTTTGAGTTGTCGTAACGATGTTTTACGCAACATTCGTTTTAACTCAAATAAATGTGTTTAAAAGAATGATTTCCTTAAAGAGTGAAATATATACTTAATTTTGATTCAAGTATATAGAATATTTTCCGAGTTGAAAATAAAAGAATTTGTGAATTACTTATTATTTAATAAGTATGGAAATGTTTTCCAATATGAAATGAAAGGTTTGAAATTTTATCTTTTAAAGATAAATTGAAAAAATGAGTATTTGAAATTAGTTTCAAATGGCTAAGTGTGAAAATTATATATCTTGTAAAGATATTATTTTGAGAAATGTGAACAATTAGTTCAACTTGGAAATTTTTCAAAAAGATTGAATCTTGAGTTAAAATTGAGTTTAACTTTGACATCAAAAACAATATAAGTTGAGCTTTGAATTTTGGATAGTCGATTGGGATTGTATGTCTAACATTGTGAATTGATGACATAGCAATTGATCTCTATTAAATATATATCTGTGGTGGCGGAGAATTTATTCTTTTAGCTTAACACCCTTCTCTGAGACATACGAGCTTAGAGGTTATATATCGATAGACATCAATTATGTGTTGAGAATTGACGATGTAACGTGAAATCCAAATCGAATGTGAAGTCGATAATAAATTGGATTGTGAATGTGAATTAGGTTTGAGATAACCTTAAATTTTCAAATCGATTTAGAGGAAAATTTTAAACGTGATGGAAAATTTGGAATCCTCTATTTGTTATGAATGTGAATTAAGTTTTCGTAACTTATATATGTGAATATAATCGAAAACTATTAGTTTGGAAAGTCATTATTATGAAAGTCCTGTGTAAATTTACATAGGTATGATAAGTACGAAATGTGAAATGAAGTACTATATGTATATGACATATGTTTTCTAAAAACTGAGGATATGGAAATGTACCTTCCATTTATTATTTGTGAAGGTGATTGGAACTCGGTGGAGTGTCCATTGGAAATCGTAGCTACGTAGAATTCCATTAGTGGAATGTCCATTGGGACTGATATGATATCCCCCACGATGGATCATCGTGTTTGGGATTATGTGAATTGATGCTGGCGTAATTCGTGGGGCGTGATGCCTACAGTTACAAGCGATTCCACTGAGATAGTGGCGCAACCGCCGAGTAAACTGCGATCTGGAAACCGAAGCGAAATTCGAGGGGCGTGATGCCTAAGGCCACGAGCGATTCTACTGAGATAGTAGCATAACCGCCGTGTGGACCGCGATCTAAGGCGACAACCATGGCGAAATTCAAGAGTGATGAGAAATCTAAGGTTCCAAGTGATTCTACTGAGATAGTAGCGTAACCGCCGGGTAAACTGTGATCCATGGGGGAACGTGCTTTCCATATCCATTTTTAAAATAATTTTAAAAAAAAAGTATTTTCACTGGGAGTTGAAGCAAGTATGTTTAGTACTTGGAGATTTTTAGTCTTGCGCCTGGCCAGCGTATGCCTAATGTCTGTAAGAACGACGATGGACTTGTTAAACTTCGAGTTAGCAAGTATTTTCAAAATTTTAAATAGAAAATCAATAATCTGAAATTAGAATTACATAATTCTAACTTAATGAATTAAGGAAGAAGATCTTTAAAATATCTTGAAAGTCCACAGTTTTGGATAAGATATATTATGCAAATATTTAGCATGAAAGATTTCAAGTTTAAAAATCTGAGTTTTTGTAAGTCAAAAATTTAGTGAAAGACTTTTGTGTCTTGATTATTGAAATCGATGAATAAAACTAGTGAGATAAAATAAGTGGAATGAATCCTATATTTATTTGCGAGTTTGAAACTTGGTAGAATTGTGTAGGATATAAATATCGGTGAGATTTTAGCAATCATTTTACCTTACTTGTAATTTCGGGACGAAATTCTTTTAAGGAGGGAAGATTGTAACAACCCAGAATTTTTGGGCAAATTAATTTGTAAATATTTAATTTATTTTAAATATTTAAATAATGATTTTGCTTGAATTTCAAATTATCAGAATAGATTGGCGATTAAATTTAAGAATTTAATCTATTTAAAGTTGAATAGAATTTGAATTTAACTTTGAAGTTGAAAATTGAATATTGAATTAGTAATTGAAATTCGAACTGATAACTTAGAAAAAAAAATAGTTGGATTTACGAATTATTTTTTTCTTTATAAATTTATAAATTGATAGTTAGTTTAATAACATTTTCTTTAACTTAAATAAAAGGAATAAAATTTTAATCAATATAAAACAAATTGAGAAACACGTTAATATAAATTTATGTTTGATAAATGAACTGCAAAACGTTTATATGTTTATTTAAGAAAATAATTTACAAAACAAATTGAATTTAAAATGGAAAAAAATATATATAAAAATAAACATAAAATAAATAAATAAATAAATAAAAAATAAATAAAATAATAAGACATGTACATTACCTTACCCCTTACCAGCTAAAAACACGCCTTCATTCACGCCTTAACCCACGCTAAAAATCACGTCTCCCTTTTCTCTTTTTATATTCGGCCGAAACCCTTTTCCTCATCTCAAATCATCAGAAGAAAAAAAAAACGAAAAATTAATGGCGGCCTACCTTCGTCATTCAACAAAATTTGGGGCTTTTCAAATCAAAGGCGCCGGCCTCGTTCTAATTTGCGTTGCTCCATTTCGATTCGGTGAAAGGTGAGTTCTTTACTCACGATTAATTTAGATACAAGTTTTTAAATTTGGTTGAATTGAATGTTGGTTGCATGCTATGTTTTGAGTGTTGTTTGCTATCAATTGCTCTTTGCTCTCGGTCAATCCAATTTAAAACTGTTAAAAACAGATGCTATAAAATTTGTTTTTAAAAATCTAGACTGTTGAGAACAGATGCTACTTAAATGTTAATTTAAATTGTTAAGAACAGATGCTATTTAAATGTTAATTTAAATTGATAAGAACAGATGCTATTTAAACTTGCTTATTTGTTGTTGCTGCATGCGATGGATTTTTGAATCTGGTTAAGGAAAATGAAGTAGAGAAAATGAATACTTGTGAGTAAACATTTAATCCTAAACATAAAGTTGATTGTTAATTGTTGCTTATAAAATCTTTGTGAAAGGATAACTGCATGAGTGTACTTTTGTGAATAAGATTTTATTTGAGTATGCATGCCTGGTATAAGTATTGTCACCCCTCTGTTTCTTAATTCAGAGTAAAATTTTGAACAAATTCTTTTATTCTTCCCTGATTTCTGAGGGGCCTGAGTATTCTCAAACAAATTAAGTTTGTTTAAGTTGAACTAGAATCTAAAATTTAGTTAAACATGTTTTAGGTATGTAGTAACTGGGAAGATATAGTAGTTACAGTACAAACTTTATAAAATATGTTAGAAATCAATTAACACAATTCTCTGATTCATCTATATAGATTGAATTGATGTTGGATGTTATGATTTTTAAAATCAAAAAAATCAGGTTTTTAAATGAAGTAAAATATGTGAATTTGGGGTTTCTCTGCAAATTTGATTTCTGCCCATTTCTGTTGATTTATGTAACTGGGTGATTTGGGATTGTGGTTGGAGCTAGATGAAGCATCGGTAAATATAGTAAAAATCATTGAAGAATTTTTAAATCACTTTGATGTTTGCTTATTCGTAGCTTGTATTACTTGTTCACCTGCACTGGTTTGGCTTTGCGGTTCATCTTGTCTGCACTGTCCACTGCAGTTTCCTCATTTATGCATTTAGACTTGACTGTTGCACTTGTAGTTGCATTCCATTTTGTTGCACTTGAACTTAACTATTGTCTGCATCGTCCACTTATGTACATGCTTGGCTTTGGGGTCTTCATATTTTGCTCTCTGAGTTGATTTGCATTTTACCATGCTGTTATCTGTACTCATGTTCTTGCAGTCATATTGGCATGGAGTTGCATTAATACTGTTGGTCTTTTGTAGCATTGAGCTGCACTGTAATTGTCCTGTCCACTGTTTCATTTAGTTTGCTATGTTCACACATTTTCCCATTCACTGTCACACTGTACTTGCTTCACTTGAGTTTTTGTAACTTGTACATGCTGTGTTCATTCGAATTGCTTCACCATTGAGTGTTTCATTTCATGAACATATTGGTCTGCATCCCTTTGTTTGATCATCATGTAGCTTACTGTGTTCATTTGAATACTTTGTATTTCCAAAATTTTGATATGTTGTCCACCTGAGTATGGGGTCTGCCTTGTTACTATGTCATTTCTGTTGACATGTTGTTGCATTCTCTTGAGTCTGTTGGACTTGGGTCTAGTTGTGCACTTGCATTTGAGTACTGTTTGCTCCTCTCTGTTTTAAATTGCAGACTCAAACTAAATAGGAAAATTTGTATCTTCCCATTTAAATGAATTTAAGTTATAAATTCTAAAAAGAATATGCCTGTAACAATATAAACAGAAAAATTGAAGGGAAAGATTAAGTAATCAAGCAAGATTTGTAGTCTGCACCACCATATGCTCCTGTTGCCTGATTTTTTTTGTTGCCTCTAATTCACTGAGTTGCACATGTTGCACTGACCATATGGTCTTTGCTTATCTGTAGCTTGTATCACTTGTTCACTTGCACTTGTAGTTGCATTCCATTCCGTTGCATTTGGTCTGCAGATTCTGCACTCTGTAAACTTCGAGTGGTATTTGTGAATCTTTTGTTGCTTCATGTCTTTGGCATTTCTGAGTTTCTGCCCTTGGCTGTCTGTTTTGACAGTGCTGTTTGCACTGTGTCACTTGAGACTGCTGCCTGTACTTGTGTTTCTTGTTCATTTCACTGTGCTGCTGTGTATTATTTGTACTTGTGCAACCTCACTTTGACTTGTACATGATTTGTAGATTGTGCTTTTGTGTGGTGCACACGTGTTGGCGAGGCAGTGCACATGTGTGAAAATATACGTGTGTACTGCAGCCACACAGGATTGATAGATTTCGAAAAAAAAAATTTAATTGAAGTTGTTAATGTGAAAAATCCATAATAGATCTAAATTGATTCATGTGATTCGTCATCTCTGTTACCATTTATTTCAGTTCATTGCAAATTTAATTACTTGAATTAAGATTAATCCTGACTCGAGTGTTTTTGTGTTTTACAATAAACGCTCGGGTCAGACCGAGTACTTTTACAGCTTGAGGATTTTCAGGCCGTGAAGTTAGAGAGAGTTGGGGAAAGCACTCCACTAAAGTTTTTTCTAGAAAATTTTTCTTGTACTTAATGAAAATAAATTGTTCCGCTGTATAAAACTTAATGCATTGTACAAACTCTGATATATGTATGTATGTAAGAAAAATTCATTTATGAATAATATTATGATTATTCTGTGATTCTGTGGCTGGTTCTGTTTAAACTTTGTAAAATGAACAACAATCCGTCATTGTGAACGTTTCTAGTTGGGTTCATTACCGACTAGAGGCGGTCAGAGCGGCGGGTCGTTACACTGCCGCTGGTGGAACGTCGAGGTCAGAGGCGTTTGGGTTGCTGCCATGGGTGATTTTTGAGAGAGGAAGGCTGATAATTGCTTCGGTCGGTGGCTACAGTGTGAGACGGAGGCGGTCTCATGGAAAACGGTGATGGGGTTAGAGGCCGGACATGAGCGATGCCGCGAATGGGCGGGTGAAGTGGCGGGTCAGAGGGGGCTCGGGTGGCGTAGATAATGGCCATGGAGCAAAGGAAAAGTTTGTGAGCTTCAGGCAATATGATTTGCATGAGCATATCAGAGCAAGTGGAATATATGTTTTTGTTTTGTTCTCTCTTATTTTTTTTATAAGAGGAAAATCATGCATGTGGGAAGAAGGAGAGTTTCTTTTGGGTGAGAAGCAGATTGAAGAAATGTTATTGCCAGAAGAAAATAATGAGTATAAGGAGAGATAAGGTGGGTAGGCAACGGGCGGGTTCACAAAGCAAATGAATTTAACGTTGGGAATAGAAAAAAGTGAACCGGCAAAACAAAACTAGAGGACAAAAGTAATCAATTGAATGGCTTACAGCTGTTGATTGAACATATGGAAAAGCAAAAGTCACATAGATTTTTTATTTTTTTAACGAACCAACAAAATCAAAGCCAGCAAAAGTCATAACTCAAACAGCTGGATGAAGCTATCAATCTCATCAATTCACGTGAGTATCCCAAAGGACATAAGATAACAAAAGATTAGAAAACCGATACCGGTTTGCGCTCCGTTAACAATTATAATTTGCAACGCCGAACTCCGATTGCCACAAATAAATATACCGTTTTGGTCAGCGCGACGAGACGATCAAAACGTTATGAAGATATCAGTAGTACGATTGGATTATAAAAATTTCAAATTTTCTACTACGGAAAATGCATAAAATTCGCAGAAAAATAAGAACGACGGAGCTAAAGATGTTCGAATTTGGAAAAATGAAAAAAAATGACGTCTTGCTCAGAAGACGATTTAGAATTTTCTATGTAAAATATTTAGATTTCGAAAATGGTTTATTTTCATCGATTACTAACTGATTTAGATTGAAGTAAATTTACGCACGAAATGGACTTCCATATTTTCGAACGAAAATTTACCAGTTGCTATGTTTAATTAGACGCATTCCAAAATATGAAGTTTGAATAGCATCGGAATTTGTTTGTGAAAATTCGAATTTCTACACTGATAAATGATTTTTAAAATTTTAAACTGGGTCCGATATAAGCTCCGGCAAACCAGATTCGACGTTTGGATCTGCGGCATTAGAATACGAGTGTCGTATTCGGTGCCGATTTACGAAGGTCGAGTCAGGGTCGTCACATTTAGTACCAGAGCTGAAGGTTGAAACTTTAGCTCAAGAGTATAACACATTAAGTAACTCATTAGAGATAGGGTGAAGTATACCCTAGAATGAGTATATCTCTAAGATATCCGTTTGTATGCCTCATCAAATTCTCTTACTATCCACTGATAGTGAGTATGAGTGCGAGAAGAGGACGAGATAGGGGATAGGGGAGTACGACTACAAATGGTCGATACCCTGCAATAGCGGAAGCAATCCTTTCTCTATCAATCTCCTTTGATTCGTCTTTTCAATTCTTTGGTGATTCATGGCAGCTTCAGGAAGAAGCTTTGATATATTTGCATAGGACACAAACTCCAAATGGGTCAGACTTGTTTGTTTGGATGAATTGTTTGATTTGGTTGCTATGGTTGATAGATATATTTAGGTTGGTTAAACTAAAAATTTTGTGATTGTATCCATATATCTGTCTATTCTTTGGGGTATTCCGACTTGAGCTTGGGATCCATACCCAATGTTTGAGAATTATGGAAAATTAAATTCATTTATTTGTTCTTTTGGGTTCCGGTATATTCTACGAGTGGTTAGTTATCTTCTGAACTAATCAATATCCCTGTATATTCGTAGTTCTGGTGACCGAGTATCTTGATTCGTTCTTGTATCCATTATTGATATTCTGATTTGGGAAGCCAAATGTAGAATAAATATTCAATTTTATCGAAAAGATATTTCTCTGTCTTTCATCTATTCTTGATCGTCTCCCTACTTTCAAATTTCGAGGACGAAATTTTCTAAGAGGGGAATCTGTAACATTCCTGTTTTTAAATCAAATTGAAATTGGAAATAAATTTAATTTTTGGAATTTAATTATGATTTAATTTGGTGTTTTCCAAAATTTGATAAATATTTGTTTGTTTATTTATGAAAATGAATGTAAATATGATTTTAAATAGAATTTTTAATTGGAAATTTTGAAATAAATATTTTGAATGATATTTTAATGACAAATTTAATTATGAATTTATTTGGAGATTTGAATAAATATATATATATATATATATATATATATATAAAGATTGATAACGTGATTCATTCATATATATAAAGATTGTAAATAAATGTTTTTATCTTTGAAATAAATAAAGATTAATGATTTGGAATTCAAAAGTGAATATTTTATAAATAGATTATAAATTGAGATTTGAATTTGAATCCAATAAAAATTATATTAACTAACATATAAATATTTATTTGTAATGAATAACTTTTCAAATCATTTGTTATAAATAAGAATTTAATTTGAACTTTAAAAGGAATAGATGATAAATGGAATATAAAAATATATTTATAAAAAGGTATTTGATTTTTTTATTCATTTATAAGTATAACTTGCTTTTTATATCATGTTTTGAATTTGAATTTAAGATGTAAAATTAGATTTGTATATATGTGTATATATATATATATATATATAAGAATATATGAATGAAAAGAAAACAAAATAGGTAAATATGTTTCATAAATTTAAATAAAAATAAGGTTTAAAATAAATTTTTAAACATGATTTAAGTAACAAATGACATTTATAAAAAATATTAACTTAAACAATCAAGTGTTAAATTTTATACAAACAAATTTACAAAGCTATTCAAAAAGCTGTATAAAATAAAATAAAGATAAAACAAGGTTTAAAAACAAAAGTTTAAATCAATTCAAGACAAGGTTTAAATACGAAATTCAAACTTAAATGAAATAAAGGTTTAAAAAAATTTAGAAAAATTTACATATGTAAAATTTAATTGAATAGGGATATAAGCATAAAATGGATAGTTAAGACATTTATAGGCATTTCAATTTAAGGACTAACAAGTGTAAACAAAATAAGCCAAGTGGCACATTTGTTTTAAGAACATATAATTAAAAGAAAATAGGTTGCTCATTATTTTCTTTCATGTGAAAAAATTAATCAAAATACCCGAGAATCAAAATAGATCAGAAGAAAATCTGAAAATAAAGCAAGCTTTAGGTCTAAAAAAAATAAACCAGAGAAACATTTTAGCCTGGAAATCAAATTCAACAGCACAGCTTCATGGGAATTAAATCCTGAAGATCATCTAAAAACAATTCAAGCCTGAAAAAGAAATTTTCGAGTAAATCAAGCCTGAAATCAAAATGATGTGAAACTTGGAAATCAAAATAGTTTGAGTTCAAACTGGAAAGCTTAAAATTCCAGGCACAAATCTTTTTCACTGCCTCTATTCTTCTCTGTTCAACAAAATCTGGTAAGCAAATTTCACCTCTTTTATTTTGAAATGCTTATGAGTAAACTCCTTTTTAAATTTGAACTAAATCTTGTTGTTGTGAAAATATGGAAGTTTAAAATTGAAATTGTGAGTGGCATGTATATAAAAATTTGAGTGTGCATGTCTGTGCACTTGAAGGAGTGGTTCTGTTCCCAGGTTGACAGGCCCAAATATGATCAAAAGTTTGATTTCTTCATTTTTGATAAATAATTAAACATATGATCTAAACAAAAGTTGTTTGTTTAGGTATAGTTCAAGTTCTAAAAATAATTTAAGCAAATCAAATACAAGAATTTTTCTGAAAATTTGAACTTACAGGCAAAAACTAAACCTGTTGAAAATTTGATTATCCTATTCTTTGATTTCGGTTATATTAATTGAAATGCTTTAGGAAATAATGATTTTTGAAAGCAAAATCATAATTTTTAAATCAGTAATCTCAGAGATAAGCAGAAATGAACAATATTTGGGTTTTTAGCCGTTGTCAATCATTGATGCGATGGCTACAGTCGGGGTTGTTCGTAAAGGTGGACGAGGACTCGGTGATTAAAAGAAAAATGCTCATCGATTTTATAAGTGGATGTGGAAGGTTGTCAAGATCAAACTAGGGTTTTAGCTTATGCTTCTGCATTGATCGAAAATTGATCAATTTTGTGGTCAAGGCTACATCGGACTAGACGAGACTATTTGGGGGAGTTGCGTGATCGACAGGGGAAGCTCATGGCATAGGCACATGACCTCTGGTGACGTTTGGCGTCGATACGAGGTGTTTTTGTGGGACGAGCTTCGACTCAGATTTGAGTCAGATGACTCTTTTGCGAGATCGTCTAAGTGATGGATTTCTGGGTAATAGAAGGGTTCAGGGAAATGGTTGTTGACTTGTTGGTGGCTGGAGCTTCGTCAAACGGCGGAGATTCTGTTTGTGCACATGTACGTGGAGGAATTAGTGTCAGCTGTGATGGGTTGGGGAGAAAGGATGGTAGCTCGAAGTGTTACGCAGGGGATTAGGGAGAAAACTCGAAGGCGGTCTCCAGTTGTTTTGGATTGTATCGGGTTGGATTTAAAACTTAAACAAATTTTTGAAACAAAAAGTCACTCAGGTCAATGTTGGCTAAAACTCGAAGCAAGTGAGTATTTTCTCCGGGTGCGACTCGAGGAAGACTCGGGTAGTAAATAAAAAGGGTAAGGGGACCCAGTTTTTTGACTAAAACACAAGTTAAATTTATTTTTTTGAATAAATTAGTAATAGTTGTAGATGGAATTTCAAGTAAATGATATTGAGTTAATAAATTTATTTTAAATTTTATAAAAGTTGTTTAAATAAAATTTGCTTAATAAAATTTTGAAAGTAAATCACAATATCAAGTGTTAACAGCAACCAGATTTATTTATAACAATAAAATAATAATTAATCATTAAGGTTTGTAATGATTTTATGATTTTAAAATTTATCAATTAAAGGATGGGAAATTTATAAAAGTAATTAATGAATGATTTAATAAAATAGTAATTACTTAGTGAAAGTAATTAAGAGAAGATAGTTAAAGGTTGATTAACTTAAAATGATTAAGAAATCATTATTTATTAAGGAGTGATTAATTAGTCATTGTAATTAATTAAGAGTTAATTAATGGTTAATTAATTAATTATAAAAGTAATTATAGATTAATTAATTTGTATTAAGAAATATTGATTAATAATTAAGGTAATTAGTCGATAATTGATGGATAAATAAATCAGTTAATTAAAGGTTAATTAATTGATTAAGAAAGTAATTAAGGATAAATTAATTTGTATTAAAGAAGATTAATTAACAATTAGGGTTTTATTAATTAAACTAATTAGTTAATGGTTGATTAATAAAAATAATTAAGATCCAATTAATTACAATTAAGGGTTAATTAATTAAGATAATTAATTAAAAGAATGTTAAATTATGCAAGTGATTGAAACTTAATCAATTGTAGTTAATAATAATTTATCATTGGTTTAAAATTATTAATGAAAGTAATTATGTAGGTAATAATTTAAAACCCCACAATTTATTCATCTAAGTTGTAGATGTTTGATTTCTATTGAATGTTATGCGATGGATTGATATATTTGATATGTGATGCTCCGTAATGCTTTGTGCTGAGCTGTTATATTTGTGATGTACATACTGTTGACTCGTTAAACGACATTTGGAATTGGATGCGACAGGGAGTCGGATTCCAGTTGGTATACGAAACCCACATCGAATCGTAAATGATGAATATTTATAATTGATAAATGTACATTATCTGTAAATAAGGATAAGCGTTGTAGATTATACCGCTTATTGATATTGTTATATCTGTGATGATTAATGTTGTGCACTATTGTGTAAAGCCCCCAGACTACACTATACACACACAAATATGGATTGCACATGGAAATCGGTTAAGTCACAGATTTTTAAATATTTTGAATCCGAATTTTAAATTCAAATGGTTTTGAAAATGAATTGGGTTTAAAGTGAGAAACTTTTGAAAAGGTGTTCTAAAAAAGAATGCAAGTTATTTTGAATAACTTAATAAAGATCTAAATTCGGAGTAATTTGATTTAAATTGGAATTCAATATCTGATATTGAATTCTATATCTGGTATTTATGACGTAAAAGAATTATACAAAGTTATAAATACGTTTATATGGATTTTAAACCATTTTAAAAACATGGTTTTGAGAATTTGAATGTAACCCAAGTTTATATTTGAGGGTTTTAACTCGTGCAAATAAAATCGAGTTTTCCGAAACGGACCAAGAGGTTTCCAAATGATAACAGCTTTTATATAAGGAAAGAATTTCCAAAATTATGATGAAAAGATTTCCAATTTGAAATGGAGTTGTTTGAAAGGCTATGAATGAATCTTTGTTTAAAAGATTGGTAAACCTTGTTTTAAATTGAAAGGAGTCTTAAAAGTGAATCTTTGGTTTAAAAGATTTAAATGTGGAAGTTGTTTAAACATTTGAAGGTTTTTGAAATGAATCTTTTCGTTTAAAAGATTTGAAATGGTAATTTGTTCAACCATTTGAAAGAAAAGCTTGGGTAATAAGTTGTGACTTAACTGAGATGCCATATCCATATGTTTTTAAATATCGCGCGCACTATTTGGATTAGCCGGGAGAGGACCTTTGTATCATATAACCCATTTCGAATAGTGATACGACGTTATGGATAGCAATTGAAGACCGGTGGTGAAGACCGGATACTTTCGAAAACGAAAGGGTTTCTTGTCGAATGTCTCTACATCGGCTGATCCTCGGTATAGAGATTCGAGCTCCCATTGTGATGGGAAGTCCGGATGTGATTAGGAATTATCCGAATTTGCAAGGACTTCTTTGGAAGTGCCTTCGGTTCTGTTCGAACCCAGAACAGACTTGTATGGATATCTGAGATATAAAGCTGATTTCTTTCAAATACATATCTGTTGGTGGCAGAGAATTTATTCTCTTAGCTTAACACCCTTCTCTAAGACGTACGAGCTCAGAGGTTATATAGTTGAAGGTTATTAGTGATATACTTCCAATTTGGTAGTGTGGCATGCTGAGTGCTGCTGATCATTTGTTGATCGAAGCATGGCTTTGTGAAAAAGCATAGCTTTGTGGACGAGACTTCGTCGAACCTCACGCCCGGTAATGGTCGAAACAGGAATCGTGGCAGCAAGGTTATTTGGTGGTAGCACCTCCTGAGGGTATGTCCATTTCCTTCTGGATTATAAGTGATATTATGGTATGGAGCCCAGATACTTACTTTGTGGTTGCTGCAGACTAATTGTTTTGTGGTTGTCGGTTAAGAAGCGCTTCGGATAAAGGTTGGTAACGACCGGGAGGTGGCATACTCGTGTCAGTTGTTACATAGTTACAGAGGTAACCCGGCCTTGTGTAGCAGAGATCCGGTTAGGGTCCGGGGACGTCCCTCCAGAGGCGTTCCATTTTATTTTATAAGGGAAGTTCCTTTGCCCGACCATTTGTTGGAAATCCAATCATCCAATACGAGCCCTTTACGGTTTTAGTTGTATAACCTGCCATTTAACATGGTAGCTATAGTAGGCATACTATAATTGTACGTATGCTGGCTAAGATTAATATTATACTTTCGAAATATTTTCTACACTATGCACTAATAATAATATCAAATGATTTTCGCGTATCAAGCATATTTGACTATCGTAAGGAGAAATCTCCTCCAAGTCTTCGTTTTCATTGTGTGTGTGTGGCGGGAGGCCTTATGGTAGTTTCATTTTTCAAAAAGCATTACGGATTTCAAATTTAAATTCTTTTGTTTGTTTTGTAGATTAAACTGTTTTCGTTTGCTCATACCAGTCCCACGACTGACCCGGAGTTTATTGTTCCTTTCCTAAACTCTGGGTGCCAACTATTTTCCACACGGACAGTCTAGAGTTGGGTTTTTCAGATAGTAGATATAGAACCGGTTCTGTAGCTTTTGGCTTTCTCTTTGGTATTCTTTAGAGATCTTGGATATTGGAGTCTTTGAATTCATGGACGAGACTTGCTTATCTTGGTGCAATTTGATGGTGATTCGAGCTATTTCTGGATTGGTGCTTTGGAGTTAGAGTTGTTGTTGATGTTTGGAGTTTTTGTTTTCAGCTGCTATATCATATTGTTTTTCCGCTGCAGCATTGTTATATTTTATCTCTGATATTTGATTCATATTGTATCATTGTTGTATCGAATATTGTATACAATGATATTCACTCTTTTCCTTCCGCTGTGTTGTTATACTTGATGTGTTATAAGCTCCGGCGAACCAGATTCGACGTTTGGATCTGCGGCATTGGAATACGAATGTCATATTCGGTGCCAATTTTCGAAGGTCGAGTCAGGGTCGTCACAAGAATTGTTTCATCCAATTCCATAAATTGATTCAAATCAACTTAAATTCTAAAAATTCAGTTTAAATCAATCCATGTTCAATACTTTCAATTTAAAAAGGTTAAAGATTCAATTCAAATTCTCAATAAATCGTTTTAGTTTTTATTGATTTCAAATCTAGATTTTAACTATCATTTCAAGTCCAATAAGATTCGAAGTTTAGATATCTAAACATTTACCATATAAGTTTCATTTATATTTCAACATTCAACTTTAATTTTTTTTCAAATTGGAAAATATTCACTTAATAATTTAATAACAATTAATAAAATATCAATTTACAAATTTGGATCAATATTAAATATTCAGTTTCAGTTTTATTTAAAGTTGAGAATATTCATTTAATCACTTTTTATCAAATCAAGTTATAAATCATGCCTTTCAAAATCTCAAAATCAACAAGTTTAATTAAATTCTTATTTAAATTCAATCATTAACCAACTTAAATTCCAATAAACATTAATTTATCTTCCTCACAGTTATTACATTAAGTTATTAATTTTTTTTATATGTTTTTAAAGCAATAAAATTATAAGAAAAATCTTAAAATTTATATTTTCAAAAACGAACTTATAGATTAAAATTTCCAAAACATATTATTTTGAAAAATCTAAATTTTATACATATATAAATATAGAATTTATATATTTCATTTTAAATCAACATTCATTAAAATCCATATATTTCGTTTCAAACTTTGGTAATCATTTCAAAATATAGATCAACGGTGTCCGTGTATAATTTTCTACCCTATGGTCAAGTGATATAGATATTTATCATTTCAACTTGCAATTTAAATTTAATACTTACGGGTATATATCATTTCAACCCGCAATCCCACAAATTTAAATTAAATGAAAATCATTTGGGTTTATCATTTCAACCCATAACGATTTTCCCCTAATCTATAATATCGTTCGAGTATGTATCATTTCAATTCATAGGGAATTCTAAACTATAAGGGAACTTGCAGAGTGAGAACAAATATGATAATAATATAACATATCAACAACATGCATATATCATGCATAAAAATTAAATATAATATATATACCATAGGATATGGTGTCATACATCATAGATGAACAATTACAGATAATGGCATATCATACTTAACAATTAAATAACTAACAATTCAAATTTAACTGTATATTTACATCGTCATTTCATGTGAATTAAATTTAATAAATATAAGAATGCTAATCATGAGTGATTGCTCACATTTCGAAGCTATAGAAATTTGACAATACAACAAGCTACGAATTTTGAATCATGAACTTTGCAACAAATCCAAAGCAAAGCAAAGCGAAACTGGCACGATCTTAAACCCGATTGATCCGATGAAACAAATATATAGCTATACATTATAAAATCTAAAAATAAAAATATGTATTTAAATAAAACCTTTATAATATTTTTTGTTGAAAATCAATTATTAAATTCAAAACACATATATATTAAAATCAAAATCCTTGTGTGTGTGTGTGTGTGTGTGTGTGTGTATTTCAGAATCATTATAGATAAAAATACATCTATTTCCTTTCAAAAATCCCTTATGGTTTAAAATAAATTAAAACATATTTAAAAATCTTCATATACATATATTTTAAAAACCAATATCAAAATAAGATCTTTATATTTACCTTTCAAAATCATCATTTCCAACTACACATATATTTCAAACCAAGTATGTATATACTATATTCTAAAACCCCACATGTTAAAAAAAATCAAAAAATATATATTATATTTAAAATCAATATTATATTTCAAAATGCATATATTCAAAATCAAGTATATATAATATATTTTGAATGAGGGTAGGATGTAGCATGACAAGGCAAGGGCTGCTAAGGAGGGATAGAGGAAGGTTTGCGCAAGTGCTAACAGTGGAGTGGGCTAAAGGGTTTGGTTGTGACTGCTATTGGTGCTCGGTGGGGAGATGGCGATTATCGCAAGTCCGACAGTGGTGGGAATCAAGGTGCTGTCAGCATGGTGGTTTGCTCGGCAAGGGTGTTTGCGGTGATGGGTTCTAGGGCGATAGCCGGCAAGGCCATGGGATAAGGCGGAGGGGGCTGAGTTAGTCGGTCGACGAGGGTGATTGTAGCGTGCTTGGAGAAGGGTTGTGTGTGTTTGGTGGAGAGATGAAGCTGTAGTGGTGGGCTAAATGCGCAATGCTGTCAGAGACTTTGGGAATGGAAGGGTTGTTTGTTATCGGTGAGGGTGGAAGTGGCTTAGGCCGAAATGATCTAGTGGTGGGTTACTGGGTGACTGCCGGGTATTAGCGTGTTTATGTATAGGGCTGGATGGTGGGTTTATGGCAAGGCGGAGGGAGAGATTGGTGACGAGGTTATGGGTTTGCGGTTGCGGTCAAACTTTTGGAAGGTGGGAACTTGGGTGTACGGTGGTCATTGAAGTCAAAAGGAAGTCAGCTACAAAGTGTTTTAGTTATTGGTGATGAGGGAAGAAAAATGGCTATTGCGTGGGTGTGAAATCGGTTTTTGATGAGGTGGACAGGGAGCGCCGACGTGGCTAAAGGGACAAGGAGGAACTACAGCATGGTCATGTTGTGTGCTTGATGGAACGGTGATAGGCGAGAACGAGCACAAGGTCACGACCATGAACGAGTAAGTTGCAGAATTATATAAACTTGCTAAGTATATACAGTTTTATTTGTTATTATTGTTATATATATATTTTCGAAATTGAAGGAGAAAGAATGAATGGCAAAGGAAGTGTTTGTGTCAAAATTGGGCACAACACTCTTCGGGAGTCGTTGAAGAGATAATAGTCAAGAATGCAAGTTCAAAACAGATATTATCTAACAAAAACTCCAATCAACAGTAAAGTAAATGTGTAGACAAGCGATTTATAGTGGTTCGGCGTGTTGCCTACGTCCACTGTGAAGTTTTTTGATGTTTTATTGTTTCTCTTTCAATGATTACAAGTTGTTGCAGCGATCCACAGCAAGTTACAACTAGAAATTCGAAATCAACAATAGAATTATGATGTAGGATGATGGAGATCTTGATCCGGCAGAGTCTCGGCGTCTCAGAGTCAGAAGATCCATTTTCTGTTGGCCCTAGGGCTCTATTTATAGGCGTAGGCTGCTGATATTTCGCTGAAAACTCGGGAGACCACTTCTGGCACGTGAGGGGGCCCACGCGTACGGTCTCGGGAAGTTTGGGCCCACTTTGGCATCGGTTCGAACTCCATTCGAACCGATCAAGAATTCATCCAATCGAGGTGAAATTTGGCGTGGACATTCTTCAACATGTATGCTAGCATCTGTGAAAATTTCATGACATTTGGATCAGTAGATTGGGAGATATGATGGGTTCGAAATAGAGTTCACTGCACGGCTGTTTGGTTCGAACCCATGGTTTCGAAACGATGGTTTCGAATCCATCATGGCATGCGACTTCGTGGTGACGTGGAGCGCAAGTTTCGAATCGATCCGGACTTCGCTCCGTGTTGACCGCTTCGACTCCGTATATCTCGGTGATTTCGAACCGATGGAAGACACGTTGGTTGACCCAGTGGGTTCGAACAAGGCAACACAGGATGGGTTCGAAGAAGGCCTTTGTGATGGGTTCGAAGCATGGCTCTATGATGGGTTCAAACATGACTTCAGGGATGGGTTCGAACGAAGCTTATGGATGGGTTCGAAGCATGCATGTCCGATGGTTTCGAAATGAGGCAGCCGAGTATGGATTCGAATCAGCTACTCTCTGATGGGTTCGAGGTCGAGGCATCCCGAGGGTTTCGAAGGTGATGGTTTCGAACTTGATGGGTTCGAAGTGATGGTTTCGAATGGTGCATGATGATGGGTTCGAAGACACCCATCATGGTGGGTTCGAAACTAGTGTGTTCCCTCCAAGTTGAACCGATCATAACTTGAGCATACGAACTCGGATTGACTTGAAATTTGAAATGCTGACTCCTGTGGCCTTTCTTGCAGTGTCCCATCAATTGTAGCTCATTCTGGACTCGGATAAAATTCAGTGATATCCATGGCGAAAGAAAATACGATCAACCTCTGAGGCGAACGGTCCTTCCTTTTCAATCGCTCTTTTGGTATCGCGGCTTTGCCAAAAAGCGGGATAACATTTTGCCCCCCAAAGTACGTCTTGTGGGAACATGACGTGCTTTGAATAGCTGCCATTTCTATCTGAACAATCATTGCTCTCTTTTTTTGTTGAAACTCGTATGCTGTATTGCCGTAACCTTGCGTTGATATGATTGATTGCTGTATAATAGTGCTTAGCCGTTGGCTGTCGCATTTGTAACGGGAATAGTGTTTGATCCCTGTGAATATTCAAAATCGAATGTTAGTCCGACATGTATGCACATATGTTAATTTGGACCTTGTTAACGTCGTGCGTCCACGAGTCGTTGTCAGTTTGGTTTGCTGCAGAATTTCGTATCGATTCTCTCCTGAACCGATTTTGAAATTTGAATTGAGACAACGCTTGGTGGTTGTTGTGGAAATGTCCTCCGTATCGATCCTCTCCTGAACCGATATTGAAGGTTGAAGAAATAGAATTTGTATTGCGCAAGTGTAATGTTTCGAACCGATGCACTTGAGCGTTGATGGGTTCGAAATTCATGTTTGTATGGACGCGGTATGCCCGTGCAATGATGGGTTGTGTGAATATGAGATTTCGAATCGATGCATTGGAGCATTGATGGATTCGAAATTGACATTCGAAACGGTCTGAAAGTATGGAGTATACTTGTGTGGTGATGGGTTCGAAATTGTCATTCGAACCGATGTGAAAGGATGGTTTCGAATTAGTAGTTCGTTTTCGTGGTTTCGAAAATGATCTTCGAATCGATGATTTGGATGGGTACGAAACCGTTGTTCACGGCAGTGGTCCGTGTGCTTCACACGATGGAGCCTCAAGCGTATGGGTTCGAAGATTGGTTTCGAAACGACTCTGCATTCTGACCTGTTGCAATCGGTCAACTTCACCGGAACTCGAATCGTCCCGGTCATCATCAACCCTCCATATAAATAGCAGTGGACCTGCCACTTTTTCACTTTTTACTTTTTCACTGCACTCTTCATCGCTTCGAAGCTTCTAAGGAGAAAACACTGCGTCGCGTTTTCGAATCCATCAAGATTTAAGACTTAAATCTCTCGAATCCATTGCTTAAACTAGGTAATTAGCCTCGGATTCAAGCGACGAAGTTATTTTGAACCCATTTCTCTTCATCGATTGCATAGCTTCGAGATTGGCAAAACCAGATCTGGTTTGGGAGGGATTCGAATCGATGTGTGGGCTCGAGTTCGAAGCGATGACGGTGGTGTGTTTCCATTGGATTTCGAATCGATCCTTGGAATGTCCCTGTTGGGATGCGTAGTTCGCACCGATTGGGGGATTCGAGGGATCCTTTCGAATCGATGGATTCGAACCCATAGGCTATCGTTTCGAAGTCCACAACCTCGTATCGATTCGAAGTGGATCGTTTCGAACGCGACCGATGTCAAGTTAAGGGTTTCTGTATCGGTTCGAATTTGTCATTTGGCCATCGTTTCGAAGTGCGCCTGACTGCATGGTTTCGAAACGATGTCAGGATGGGTTTGAACGCATGGGTTCGAAGCACTGTCACGATGGTTTCGAACGCATGGGTTCGAATGAAGTTTGGATGGGTTCGAAGGAAGAGGTGTTCGGTTGGGTTCGAACGAAGCCTCTGTGATGGTTTCGAACCCTATAAGATGGATTCCAAAATTTGAAAATTTTCAAGCATAACTCCGACGAGCTTCATTCCTGCATATTTGGACTTGAATATTGAACTGCATATTTGATTGCCTTTTGAAGCTCGTCGATGGAACTATAACAACTTCTATTCGAACCGACTTCCATCATATAAACGATTTAGTGATGACGGTCAGCGATGACGGTCATTATAGCTGAACTTCGTAGCTTTGTCGTTTGAATGTTCACTTTAACTCTGCAACATTTGTTCAAGTAATGCATGGCACGGTACCACACACATTCATACACGTTACACTGGGGAACACACGGGTTCTTCGTCGTCTAATGATGGTTTCTCATTAGTTAGCTAGTTATGGAACCTTCAAGTTCACAGCAGCAGGAGACTCAAATTGCAGTCTCTCCGAGGCTAGAGATCCCGGATATTGATCCTGAGATTATTGGTCCAACTCCGGATGAACTTCCCGATGCGTCGTTCATTGCCAATCCATCAGATTCCGTTCCATCGAATATCTCTGAAGACATGTTGGGAAGAATATGTTTGAGGCACGGCTTGTCATTGGATGATGTGTTACTGCCGGGGCCGAACGATAGACCACATAATCCGCCGGAAGGGTATACAGCGTTTAACCGCCACGCGTGTGCGGCCGGGACACTTCCCCCGTTCAACGAGTATATAAGAGAAGTATTGTCATTTTTGAGGATCGCCCCATCTCAGCTGCATCCGAACGGATATGCGTCGATCAATAGCTTGTTCATTGCATTGATGGAATGTCTCCATCGACCGCCACTCCCAATCGAAATCAGATACTTGTTCAACTTCAAAACTCGGGGTGATTATCCTTCTTTCACATTTCTGGAAGCGGTGAGAAATTGCCAAGTGGTTACCGGGTCTTGGACCAGGTTGAGTTATTATAGGACAGAATGGTTTTATGTCAGATGTCCTCCAGGATTTGCCCGACGATGGTTATTCAGACGTGAGTATAACCGAGTTCTTAAATAGTTACTACGACAATTGCTGCCGAAGTGGAACTTATATTAATTTTTTCTTTTTACAGCAACGATCCCGCGACCCGAAGGTGAAGAGTTTAAGGAGATGGTGCAAGTACTTCGAGAAGTCCCGAGTGAAGATAGGGACATCGAGTTGCTTTTGACCGATAGGAATCTCCGGACTTATGGGCTGATTGAACGAAGGCAGAGTATAAGATTTGAGGTAGCACTAAAGATCGTTCCTAAGAAACGAGTCAAACGCAAGAAGCCCGAAGTGGCTATAGCCGAGGAGGCTGATTCTGAAAGAACTCATACTGATGATGAGCCGCTGACCGAGCCTACGGACGTAGCTTCGGATGTCGCGGAGCAGAGAAAAGGCAAGGCTGCCATGGTTAAGTCAACTAAGCGGGGGAGACGGAAATCGGTTGTCATTGCCCGGCCCTCTTCCGGAGTTAGAATTTCTGAGATGTCTCCTCCGCATACTGAAAGTCTCTACGAAGGGCTTGCCGACCTTCCAATCCCGAAAGATGTGTCTTTTCAACATGATGCCGGGTTAGAGGAGTTCCATCGTAATCTAGAATTGAGCGAGCCTCTTATTACTAGCGAGGTCGACATTTCTGGTTGGTCGGGGGGAATGCATATTCATACACACTTCACGACACTGCATAACCTTTGACTGTAAACTACCTGATTCGAAGAGTGACTAATTCGATTTTACTTTGCTTTGCAGATACTATGTCTAAACGAGGTTCAATGCTTGGGAGTCTTCGACATGCCCGCAAGTCTTCTTATTATGATTCGCGCAGGCGAGAGGGGGATAGAGATTATGATCAGGGACGCCCTGGGCATTATGACCAGGGACGTTCCGGATATTCTAGTCATGAGAGATACGATTCGGACAGGGGCCATAGGCGTCGATCGCGATCGCGCACCCCTCCTCCTTCCAGAGATCCCGTACAACCTCCCGTTCGCGTCCCTCGTGATTCTTCTCGACATGTGTCGGTTTCTCAAGCTTCTAGATCTGAGGTGTCGGCGCCGACAGTTGCGGAGGAACCTCCTACTGAAATCACGGGAGAAGGAGCGATTAGGCTTGTGCAGCTGAAGAGAGAGTTCCCGAATATCTGCTTCGACAATTATGTCTTTCCCCCGAACTTGAAAAGAATCCCACCGGAGGCCGAGCGGTGGGCGCTTGATTATGTGCACGACTTCTACGCACAGTATAAGGTGTGGTATAAGGCAGCTGAAAAAGCATCGGCGCTGGCCTTCGAACGAGCGGCCACCATTGAAAAATTGCAAGCCGAGTTAGCACAAAAAGATCGCATCATACAAGTGCTGAATACTGAGGCTGAATCATCCCGTAAATCTGAAATAGAGGCCACTAAAAAAGCCGATGAAGCCCAGGCAATCATGGATAGGATGAAACGCGAACACTACGCCACGGTTGAGGACATGGGTCATCGAAACACATTGGTTACTGCAGAGAGGGATGCAGCCCTGAAGGAGTTGAACGAACTTAAGTCAAAATTCGCCGAAATCGCCAAGGAAAGGGATGATGCGAATAGCGCAGCTCAGGAGGCGTGTGAACAAGCTGTGATTCTTCGCACCAAAAGGGATGCTGCGGTGGCGAAAGTTCAAGCGGTCGAGACAGAGGTGGAGGAGAAAGTTCAACAAGCAGAGGCCAGGCTAGAGGCCGATATCGAAGATCTGCTTATAACTTATAACACCAACGTGTTAAAATACCGAAATTTAGCCTGGCTTCAAGATTATCCTGTTCACCTTCGCAGCGCTTGGGAACGATTGGTCGAGGAAGAGGAGGAAGCGCATACGGGCGAATCGGTTGACCGATTCGAGCTTGAGAACCGGCTATTGACTGAGGATGAAAAGAAGGTCCTTCACGATGCTATCATTGCTCATGAGAAGGAGATGGTGGGTGGTCGTTCCCTGGAAGTTGGAGAGGGATCGGGTGCTGAGCACCATGCGGATGTCATTGAAGTCACCACATCGCCTTTGTCAGTGCCTGTGTCTGCGGTCAGCTTGCCACCTGTTCCTGCTTACGACCCGGAGCAGCCGCACTTATCTCCTATCCATGAGCACACTTCCGAGGTCGTTCAGCCGTCTGCGAGTCAAACTGGGGAAGGTATTTCGAAATTATCTCAAGTGTTTTCTAAATAAAGAGTTTGTTTTGAAGAAGTTACTAATAACTTATTGTTTTTGCCTAGTGACGGAGGTTGCGCCGACAGTCACGGCTCAAAAATCAAGCCAAAAGGATAAGGCCATCACTACCGAGACCACTGCTGTAGCTGCGATATCGACCGAGGCGGCACAGGGGAGTGGTTTATCTCTTGAGAAACAGATGGTGAGCGAGCTGCTCGGTGAGCCGGGCGGTTTCTCCACGGACTTACCGTTTATCATCGTCAGTGATCCCCCGCCGACCTCAAGCTCTTCGATGCAAGCTGCGGATGCCCCCAGCCAAGCCCAAGCGACTCGAGAAGAGGAAATTTTGGCTGAAATCAATGCTGAAATAAAAGCTGTGGGGCACAGTGGTAGCGCTGGTGGCAGCGCGACGGCGCATAGTTCAACACCTGCTAGGGTAGTACCATCGGGTGGCACTATCTCAATTTCCGTCACAGATCCAGTCCCCCCTACTCCTCCAGCGGGAAGCCTCCCTGTGGATTCGAGCTCTGAGGAGGACATCGATATCATGCCCCCAGCCGAAGAGTCACCGCCGAAGAGGAGGCACTCAAAAAGAATTTCGGTCGCTAGTGATTCTGATGAAGAACCACTAATAAGGAAGACGAAAAAGAAGAAGAAGTAGACCGGCTTTACAAGTAGATGTTTTGGTGGATAAGTACTTGTTTTTGTTTTTTATTAGTAAGCCGTGTATAGATGCAGGTTCGGCTCCTGCTAGTAGGGATTGTTTTTGGGAAAACTTTTTCATATGTAAGCCCTCATTTTTAGTTAGTTGAAATAAACTTTAGTTTCTTTGTTTCAACTCTTGTTTTATTTGTGCTTAAGTACTTGCTGTGTCTTGCTCTCGGTCCGGAGTTCTTGTGGTGTTTTTACCGTTTAAGTAGAGCTCGTTTCATTTGCCACGTCTGAGAATCTTGGTCACAAGTTGCGATTGATGAATGAGCTGAACTTCGGACGTTGTATCACTTCGGTGAGTGATTGACACTTAGCTTTCGTGCCCCCCAGTCTTGGGGAACAACACTTATATTTTTGGCAGTCGATTGCACTTGTTGCAAATCTTAAGCACACATCCGCATTCTAGGGACTTAGGATAATTTGAGATCGATAATCTGCTTTGCACTCCAGGAGTTTGGAGAACTATCGATTGTTTGTAACATGGTTCGCGCTCCGGGAACCTGGAATTAATGTTCATACCCCACTTCATGCTTCGGGCACTTGGGGTTGATGTTGATACTTCGGTTCGCACTCCGGGAACATCGAATTGTTGTTTGTACTCTGACTCACGCTTTGGGAATCTGGAGTTAGCTGATAGATGGTCAGTCACACTTATTTGAGCTTTTGAGGAATTTGTTCGCACTCCGGGAACGATGGATTTGATGTTTATACTCCAATTCACGCTCTGGGAAGTTGGAGTCCGTTCGCACTCTAGGAACGAATTACGGAATGTTTATAGTCCAATTCACGCTCTGGGAAGTTGGAGTCCGTTCGCACTCCGGGCACGAATTGTTGAATGTTTATACTCCAATTCACGCTGTGGGAAGTTGGAGTCCGTTCGCACTCCGGGAACGAATTGTTGAGTGTTTATACTCCAATTCGCACTGCGGGAATTTGGAGCCCGTTCGCGCTCTGGGAACGAATTTTTAAATGTTTATACTCCAATTCACGCTGCGGGAAGTTGGAGTCCGTTCGCACTCCGGGAACGAATTACGGAATGTTTACACTCCAATTCACGCTCTGGGAAGTTGGAGTCCGTTCGCACTCCGGGAACGAATTGTTGAATGTTTATACTCCAATTCACGCTGTGGGAAGTTGGAGTCCGTTCGCACTCCGGGAACGAATTGTTGAATGTTTATACTCCAATTCGCGCTGCGGGAATTTTGGAGTCCGTTCGCACTCCGGGAACGAGTTGTTAAATGTTTATACTCCAATTCACGCTGTGGGAAGTTGGAGTCCGTTCGCACTCCGGGAACGAGTTGTTAAATGTTTATACTCCAATTCACGCTGTGGGAAGTTGAAGTCCGTTCCCACTCCGGGAACGAATTATGGAATGGACTGTCGTGTGTTGGTCCAGTTCAGCCCTCGATGTGTTGGCTTGCCCCCAAGCTGGGGTTTCACTTAGTGAGTGGCCGGTTGTAACGCAGTCACTCGCTATTTGAATAAATTCCATTGTTCGATGGAACTTAGCTCTTCGTGTGTCGTGACTGTTTGAATGTTGTATTCGATGAATCACAGCTTTAGCTTGAAGAGATAATGTTTTATTGCTGAAATAAGAAAATATGGCAAAGTCAGTGCCTTATCACAAAATCAAATTTCAGAATGTAAATGAAATCGCAAAATATTCATAGATTGAATGAGCCTTTCATGTGTGACAGTGACGAAGATCCTCGTCGTTCCAGGCTCCTGAGAAATTCGGTCCGCCACTGATGGCGTTTATCAACAATCTCCCGCGAGGACCATTGGAGTCCTCATGCCTCGGTCGATCGGGTTCATTGATTTGATTTGATGGACCTGCTTCCCTGGGTTGCGGTGTCCGCACAAATCGATCAAGCTTCCTTTCCCTGATCAGTTTTTCAACGAGATCCTGTAAGTGACGACACTCGTTCGTATCGTGCCCGTAGCTTTCATGGAACCTGCAAAACTTTCCTGTTTGGATTTGTCTCTCTGACGACGGTCTCGGAGCAGGTTTTTCATATTGAATTGTACTACGGGTCTGTAAATACAAGTCCTCCAATGAAGTATTCAAAGGAGTATAATTGTCGAACTTCGGATTTTTGCGTCGCGGACCGCGATTTTGATCTTGTTTTTTAATTTGATTCACGCTCTCTCTTCGCCGAGCTTGTTTATTTTTAATGTTCAACTGAACTTCTCCGGAGCTCTCACCGGATTGTTTGATTGCAACGTTGCTTTGGATCCCTTCCGTACTTGGTTTTGCATCGGTTTGCTTCCTAGACTGTTTCGCATCTTCTCGTCTCAGGAACTGAGCCGCTTTGGCGTGGAAACGGTCCAACGATGCAGGTGGTTTTCCGGCTAACCAATTGCCGAACTCAGAATCGGGGTCGATCCCCTTAGTCAGCGCCATAAGGATGGAATTGTCGTTCGGATTGCTGATCTCTGCGCATGCAGTATGGAATCTCTCTAAGTAGTGTCTGAGTGTCTCTCCGGGAGCCTGAGTGACGCTAGACAGAGTGTTAACATCTTTGGGTCTTGCGACATGCATGCGGAATTGCTCAACGAATTTTGTGGCTAACTGGTCGAATGATGAGATGGATCGAGGTGGCAATCGAGTGAACCACATGGTAGCGATGCCCCCCAAGGATATGGGGAAACTTCGACACTTTACTGCATCGTCGGCACGGGCTGCAGTCATCGACCATTCATATTTTAGGATATGTTGGTTGGGGTCGGAGTTTCCTTCGTACATGGGTAAAGTTGGCATCCGGAATCGCCGTGGGGGTTCAGCATTAAGAATGTCGTCCGTAAAGGGAGTGTGACTTCGGGAAACTCCCCAATCGTCGTTTGTGAATCCCTGACTCTCACGAATCATCTGACGTATCATAGTTGAAAGATCCGGCATTTGCGCCGGAGTATGGTCACGTTCCATACTTCGAGTTTGAACTGGATATCGCTGACGGTTCACATCTTGCCTTCTCGGCTCATAGTCCTCTGGGACGTACGGTTCAGGAGTATGACCGCTTTGACGACGGTCCGGGTCCGACTGATCTCGAGCGTCGACCCCTGGTTCAGCCGCAACGCTAGCGGTGCGGTATTCAGCGGCGTGGTGAGGAATGGCACCCCCTCGGGAGGAGGGTCCGGTTTGGAAACTGGCTGACGGACCAACTCTTATTTGTCCAACGGTCAATATCGGTTGGTTTCCAGCGGATGGCATACGACCCTCATCTAACCGGGGTCGTGGAGGTCGGTTATGATAATCAGAAGATGAAAAACTTTCGCTAGAAGAGCGATAAACACGATCTCTCGTGGATCGTTTTCGTTTCTGGCGATCCAGCTGGTTGATTAGCTCAGCGTTAGCGCGTAGCTGTTCTTCTAGTTGTCGCCGACTCTGGGTCAGCTCTTGAAGTAACAACTGCAATTCTTGTCGGGTAACCGGACCCGACGGTTCTGAGTGCCCAGCAGCATCTTGATTAGGTGGAGGCAGAGGGGCAGGATTCTGTCTGTCCTGTTCCTCTCGATTGACGGCGTTCGACGTGGTTCTTGTGCTAACCATCTTTAGAGTTGAGTTCCTTTCCTAGACTTTATGCAAATCTGAATAAAAGGGAAGGAAGTTGGATTTAACAATCTGGATCTCTCTCTTAGATTTATTCAATCCGATATCGATGACAGATCCAACGAGCAGGAGAAAATCTGGGTTTTCTCAGTGAAAGCACCAAAGTGTTTGTGTCAAAATTGGGCACAACACTCTTCGGGAGTCGTTGAAGAGATAATAGTCAAGAATGCAAGTTCAAAACAGATATTATCTAACAAAAACTCCAATCAACAGTAAAGTAAATGCGTAGACAAGCGATTTATAGTGGTTCGGCGTGTTGCCTACGTCCACTGTGAAGTTTTTTGATGTTTTATTGATTCTCTTTCAATGATTACAAGTTGTTGCAGCGATCCACAGCAAGTTACAACTGGAAATTCGAAATCAACAATAGAATTATGATGTAGGATGATGGAGATCTTGATCCGGCAGAGTCTCGGCGTCTCAGAGTCAGAAGATCCATTTTCTGTTGGCCCTAGGGCTCTATTTATAGGCGTAGGCTGCTGATATTTCGCTGAAAACTCGGGAGACCACTTCTGGCACGTGAGGGGGCCCACGCGTACGGTCTCGGGAAGTTTGGGCCCACTTTGGCATCGGTTCGAACTCCATTCGAACCGATCAAGAATTCATCCAATCGAGGTGAAATTTGGCGTGGACATTCTTCAACATGTATGTTAGCATCTGTGAAAATTTCATGACATTTGGATCAGTAGATTGGGAGATATGATGGGTTCGAAATAGAGTTCACTGCACGGCTGTTTGGTTCGAACCCATGGTTTCGAAACGATGGTTTCGAATCCATCATGGCACGCGACTTCGTGGTGACGTGGAGCGCAAGTTTCGAATCGATCCGGACTTCGCTCCGTGTTGACCGCTTCGACTTCGTATATCTCGGTGATTTCGAACCGATGGAAGACACGTTGGTTGACCCAGTGGGTTCGAACAAGGCAACACAGGATGGGTTCGAAGAAGGCCTTTGTGATGGGTTCGAAGCATGGCTCTATGATGGGTTCGAACATGACTTCAGGGATGGGTTCGAACGAAGCTTATGGATGGGTTCGAAGCATGCATGTCCGATGGTTTCGAAATGAGGCAGCCGAGTATGGATTCGAATCAGCTACTCTCTGATGGGTTCGAGGTCGAGGCATCCCGAGGGTTTCGAAGGTGATGGTTTCGAACTTGATGGGTTCGAAGTGATGGTTTCGAATGGTGCATGATGATGGGTTCGAAGTGATGGATTCGAATGGTGCATGATGATGGGTTCGAAGACACCCATCATAGTGGGTTCGAAACCAGTGTGTTCCCTCCAAGTAGAACCGATCATAACTTGAGCATACGAACTCGGATTGACTTGAAATTTGAAATGCTGACTCCTGTGGCCTTTCTTGCAGTGTCCCATCAATTGTAGCTCATTCTGGACTCGGATAAAATTCAGTGATATCCATGGCGAAAGAAAATACGATCAACCTCTGAGGCGAACGGTCCTTCCTTTTCTATCGCTCTTTTGGTATCGCGGCTTTGCCAAAAATCGGGATAACAGGAAGAAACCAAATTAGCAAGTAAGGCAACCAGTGAAAATAATAAAAGGTCACATTAAATTTCTAGGAATAATAAAAGTGTGGCCATTTATTTCAGCCATTTTGAGAAATGAATGGACATAGAATATCAAAAGCTCAAAAAATGGATACTGATATGACTAATCGTTTTACTGATTTCGCCGCGTACCAGACATCGGAAATACACAAATGATTATACTACGGAGATTAACACGATGAGACGAGCAGAATGGTACACAGATATCAACGATACGACCACCCTATCAAAAGTCGATATTTCACAACTAAGCTGTTACCATTTTGTCGAAAATAAGATAAACGAGCTCTAACAGTCCAAATTTGGCAAAACGAAATATGACGTCTCACTCAGAAAATGATTTACAAATTTACTATATAAAAAAATTAAGACTTCGAAAACATTCTATTTTCATCAATATTAACTGGTTTTAAATTGAAATTGGAAGTTACACAACAGAATTAACTTTATATTTTCTGATGAAAATCTAACATTTCTAAGTTAAATAGATGTATCACAAATATCAAATTTTCATTTCCAAAAATTTATTGTTTATTTTTCACGAAAAAATTAGTTAATTACGTTACAAAAATCGTTAAAATTTATAGGTCGTTACATCCTCCTCCACTCAAAACTTTTCATCCTCGAAAAGGAACGAGATTGGAGAATAGAAACAACCAGAAAGTTAGATAGATTCAAAATTTATAGTACCAGATACAACAATTAATTTTAAACCATATAAATTTCATTTGTTTTTAAATTGATTAATATTCAACAAATTTGGTTTCAGTCCATTTTATTTAGTCAATAAAAATTCAATGTATTCACATTTGGTTGATTTCAATGTATTTTCATTCAGTTGATTTGCTTTCAATTTATTAACATTTGTTACAAAAATTTTCTTTCAAAACAAATTTATTTTATTTAACCCATTTATTTAAATCATTTGACTTCACTTAAGTTAAATCCACTTATAGTTCAATTTCAACTATTCTTAAGTTCATATTTATTTACTTAAACAGATTTTTTATTTAATTTATTTCGATTAACACATCATGCAACATAGATAAGTATATTTATTATAATCACTTAAATTTTATTTATAGATTCCTTCAACAAAATTTCAATTTTGGACATCTTATTACTTACATTTTATATTGTATATTATTCAATTACATTCAAACTTTTTCTAGGTAAGTTCTTTTTAATGTTTCCAATGTAACTGAGTACTATACAAACTTACCTTATATTTACAATATTTCTATAAGAAAATTTAGTTTGAACGTTTATTACTTAAGTTTTCTCTTGTACAACCTTAAATTTGAATTTCACATCAACATTTAAACTTTTTCAATATTTCAGGTAAGTCATATATGTTTTAGAAATGCAACTGAGTATTATAAAATTAATTTTATCCTAGTGCAACCGTTTCAAGTTGTTCAAGTTCAATTTCTCATTTTAAACATTCCATTTATTCAAAAAAATTACTTCATTTCAATAATTGAAAACCATCACTTAACATGAAATTTAATAATTAATTTCCGGTTTCACTTCAAACCATTTTAAAATAAATATATATATTTTATATGTCATACCATGCTTAAGAAATTCAAATCAAATCCATTAAAACAAAAGTGTAGCAAAGCTATTAAGTGGTCTCTCTACTCTGAGACTCGAAAATGAATGTCGATGACGCTGAAGTCATCATCTAAATTATTTTCCAGTGATAAAATAGGAGAGTACTGATTTACTTCATTTAAAATTCTTTGGGACAATTTCCATTTCAAAATACTTTCAAACAATATATATTTTTCTAAAAAAATTTAAACCAAAAGAAAAACACTGGAAATTAAATTATCAAATTCTTAATTTTAATTCATTTTATTTGCAGATCAACAAATGATAATCTAGTATTATCATTTCCCACAACCAATCATTTAACTATCCAATTTCAGAAAATTATACTTATATATAAAATATAAGCATACAAGATTATTTCATTTACCAATTTTGAAAACAATATTGTGTCAATTTGTTCTGTTCAAGTGTTTACGAATTCTTATCGATGGCGTTGGCTAGATGAATCGATCGAAACCCCAAATCAAATTTAACAACTCAAACAACACAATATAAAACATTTTTATATTAATTATAAATGCACTCCCTCACATGATGATTCAAGAATGTGTCTTTAAACAAGAATAAAGATTCAAATTAGAGGGACATTATCGAAGAGAATTCAAACTAAGAAGATAGGCTCGAAAGGAAGATAAGATAATTAAATTACATAAGAGAAAAAATGGATAGATTATATCAGTCGTGGAGACCTTAACTAGTTCAATCGAGACTTAGGAAAGACGAGAAAATCATCAACGAAAGTGGGAACAAACCTGTTGAGAACATTGCGGAATACGCTATTCATGAGATCGACAAGGAACCTGGAGTATTGATTAACGCAAAAGGGATGACTAACTGTTCATAGTAACCATTCAACAGGTAGAACTCTAGGGATAAGATCGATGCGGAATTAAATTTCCCACCGAGGAGGAAGAGAAGCGACTTCATCAAAACATCAGGATAACTCCTGACTATCGGGGTGGAGTCAAGATTACAAAGGAACTACCTTGATGGTCCACTAGAGACGGTTTGGGCTTTGCAAGAAATAACCACATCTTAGCGAGGATGTAGAAATCTCCGGTGAATTGACTCTTGTTGTAAAGGAGTTTCACTCTTATGAATCATACAAAGGTTGGCACGACCACCGATGAGCTTAGTCACATTCGAGGATGAAGTTGCCAATTGAGGTGGTAAGATGTGCTCAAATTTACTACAGAGATCAACAAGATTGAAGCTACGGGATGCTCCTAGTATCAAAAGGACACGAACAGAAAAAGGCAAGAATGGATTTCCAGAACAAAAGGAAAATTCCGAAATTCAAGAGAAATCCTAATCAAAGCGGATCCTAATAAAGAATTTCCAGCTCGAATGAAGATGATTCTATAATTTATTTTTACTTCATATGCTAATTTTTTCCTAAACCAGAGCTTTGATACCAGCTGTAATGATCTGGTATTTTGAACCATTCAAATCGACAAGCAGATACACATGTCAAACTTGAATTGCTCAAAACAAAGGTTGTTAGTTTATATTTGGCAAACCTTATCACATATAATAAATAAATCAATCACAGACACAGATTAATCTAAAAATAAGCAGCGGAATAAATAAATAGTAGTTCATGAAGCTACTACAATATCAGAGTCTGAAGCAAATACAGCATAATCTTAAATACAATTGAATATCTAATACATAAGATATTGACAAGTCTAAACATAAATGACTAGAATAAACCGAAATAATTGAAAGCTGTATAGATAGGTCTTAAAACAAAGCTCCAATCTTCAAAGGTGGGTCTCCAATGTTGTGGCACTCAGTCTGACTTGAGCATAAAGCAAAACACAAAACACTCGAGTCAGGATTAACATTCTTATACCAGTAAATTCAACTCAAGTGAAATATCAACTAAAATACAAGTAATTTAAAGGATGTTTGAGATTTCCATCCTCTAAGGATCCGTGGAACTATCTACTATGTAGTAATATAAGCTATTATAATATGTTTATAGTAAAGTAAACTATTAAAATAGCGTTAAGGCATTACCCATATCCCCCTTAACACATTTTATATATTCCTATAGTCTATACAATGTTGTACGCTCCACCAAACCGGTGGTTTACCCAGAGGACACCTCATAGGTATGGTACAAAACAAACTCATAGAAGGTGCGATAAGACATGCTATAAGGCACGCGAGGCAATGTCCAAGGTAGGATTCTACCATTTTGTGGATCCGGACTGGTGGTAACGCATAGCAGTTACTACTGCCCACCTCGAGACACACTTCCAAATCAAAGGTGCACCCAATCAAATCACAAAGTGATAGAATGGAATTGAAGAAATTTGCCCGATATGAGGAATGATCTCACTTGGCCCGGTATTGCTTCTATTTTAACCGCATCAAGCTGACTCACGGGAGTCAGGGCTACGTTAATACCTTATATTGAATCATCGCCAACCATCCTACTTCGTTCTGGAATCTCCATCACGTACACCGTTGTTAAAGTGGTTTTCGGAATTGGCAGAGAGTATGACAATATCCGATCAAGGTCTCTTTAACAACCAAAAGCTTATTTCACACCGTGGTTATTTCATTTCAAATAGTTTATACTTCATATTAGAATATCATATTCATTTCACAACCATATCAATCCGATATCAATATTCACTATAAAAAAATTATTCATCTCCAAAATCGTAACACTTTAAAAATTATAACACTTTCAGGATCATAACACTTTCGAGATCATAACACTTTTGAAATCATAACACCTTTTGAAATCTTAACACTTCTGTAATCATAGCAATTCCAACTTAAACAGTTTAGATATTGAAAATAATATATGTATTACATAGTTATAAATTAAAGTAGTTTATATATTAAATAATTTATATGTTAAAATGGTTATAAATTAAAATAACTTATATTTTAAAATAATTTACATATTAAAATTGTTATAAATTAAAATAGCTTATATTTATTTAAAGAGATTATACTGAAATCATTTCCAAATTAGAATTGTTTCATCCAATTCCATAGATCGATTCAAATCAACTTAAATTTCCAAAATTTAATTTAAATCAATCCCTGTTCAACACTTTCAATTTAAAATGGTTAAAGATTCAATTCAAATTCCCAATAAACCGTTTTAGTTTTTATTGATTTCAAATTCAGGTTGTAACTATCATTTCAAGTCCAATAAGATTCGAAGTTTGAATATTTAAACATTTACCATATAAGTTTCATTTATATTTCAACATTCAAGTTTAAATATATGTTTTTCAAATTGGAAAATATTCAATTAATCATTTAATAACAATTAAATAAAATCTCAATTTATAAATTTGGATCAATATCAAATATTCAATTTCAGTTTTATTTAAAGTTGATCAAATCAAGTTATAAATCATACCTTTCAAAATATCAAAATCAATACGTTCAATTAAATTCTTATTTAAATTCAATTATTAACCAATTTAAATTCCAAGTCAACATTAATTTATCTTCCCCACCGTTATTACATTAAGTTATTTAATTTTTTTATATGTTTTTAAAACAATAAAATTATAAGAAAAATCTTAAAATATATATTTTCCTAAACTAACTTATAAATTAAAATTTCCAAAACGTATTATTTTGAAAAATCAAAATTTTATACATATACAAAAATAGCATTTATATATTTCATTTTAAATCAACATTCATTAAAACCCATATATTTTCTTTCAAACCTTGGAAATCATTTCAAATATAGAACACGGTGTCCGTATATAATTTTCTATCATATGGTCAAGTGATACAGATATTTATCGTTTCAACCCATAATTTAAATTTAATATTTACGGGTATATATCATTTCAACCTGCAATCCCAAAAATCATTTGTGTTTACCATTTCAGCCCATAACGATTTTCCTCTAATCTATAATATCATTCGGATATGTATCATTTGACCCATAAGGAATTCTAAACTAACAGGGAACTTGCAAAGTGAGAACAAATATGATAATAATATAACATATCAACAACAGACATTTATCATCCGTAACAAATTAAATAAAATGTATATACAACAGGATATGGTGTCATATATTGTAGGTGAAAAATTACAAATAATGGCACATTATACTTAACAATTAAATAACGAACAATTCAAATTTAATCGCATATTTCAATCATCATTTCATGTGAACTAATTTTATGAAATATAAGAATGCTAATCTGAGTTATTTATCATCTTTCGAGGCTATAGAAATTTGAAAATACGACAAGCTATGAATTTTAAATCATAAACTCTACGACAAATCCAAAGCAAAGCAAAGCTAAGCTGGCACGATCTTGAACCCGATAGATCCAACGTAACAAATATATACAGCTATACATTTTAAAATCTAAAAATTAAAACATGTATTTAAATAAAACCTTAGCAATATATATTTTTGAAAATCAATTATTAAATTCAAAAACACATATATATTAAAATAGAAATCGTTGTACATATATATTTCAAAATCATTATAGATAAAAATACATCTATTTCCTTTCAAAAATCCCTTATAGTTTAATTTTAAAACACATTTTAAAATCTTTATATATATATATATATTTTAAAAACTAATATCAAAATAAGATCTTTATATTTACCTTTCAAAATCATCATTTCCAACTACATATATATTTAAAACCAAAGTATGTATATACAATATTTTAAAACCCCACATATTAAAAAAATCAATATATATATATATATATATATATATATATATATATATATATATATATATTATGTTTAAAATCAATATTATATTTTAAAACACATATATTAAAAATCAAATATACATAATATATTTTGAATGAAGGGAGGCTGCAGCATGACAAGGCAAGGGATGCTAAAGAGGGACGGAGGAAGGTCTGTGCAAGGTGCTAATAGTGAGTGGGCTAAAGAGTTTGGTTGTGGCTGCTATTGGTGCTCAGTGGGGAGATGGCGACTGTCGCAAGTCTGAAAGTGGTGGGAATCAAGGTGATATGAGTCTGGCGGTTTGCTCGACATGGGTTTTTGCGTTGATGGGTTTTGGGGTGATGGTCACCAAGGCCAGAGGATAAGGCAGAGGAGGCTGAGTCAGTAGGTCGGCAAGGGCGATTGCAGCGCCTTGGAGAGGGGTTGTGGGTTTTTGCTGGAGAGACGAAGCTGTAGTGGTGGGCTGAAGGCGCACTTGTTGTTAGAGACTTTGGAAATGGAAGGTTTGTTTGTTATCGGTGAGGGTGGAAGTGGGTAAGGCCGAGATGATGTAGTTGTGGGTTACTGGACGGCTGCTGGCTGTTTAGTTGGTAGTTGTGTGTAGGGCTGGATGGTGGGTCTACGGCGAGGCGGAAAGAGAGAGTGGTGACGAGGTTAGTGGTGGTGGTATGCGGTTGCGGTCGAACTTTAGGAAGGTGGGAACTTGGTTGTATGGTGATCTTTGAAGTCAAAAGGAAGGCAGCTACAAAGTGGTTCGGTTATTGGTGACGAGGGAAGAAAAATGGCTGTTGCGTGGGTGTGAGATCGGTTTTTATTGTGGTGGTTAGGGAGTGCTGACATGGCTGAGGGGACATGGAGGAACTGCGGCACGGTCAGGTTGCGTGCTTGATGGAACGATGATAGGCAAGAACGAGCATGAGGCCATGGCCATAAACGATCAGGTTGCAGAATTATATAAACTCGCTAAATATACACAGTTTTATTTTTTGTTATTATCATATATATTTTTTGAAATTGAAGGAGAAAGAAGGAATGGCAGAGGATGAAACCAAATTAAAAAGTGAGGAAACTGGTGAAAATAATAAAAGGCCACATTAAATTTCTGGGAATAATAAACAAGTGGACATTTATTTCAGCTGTTTTGAGAAATGAATGGACACAGAATATCAAAAGCTCAAAAAGAATGGGTACTGATATGGCTAATCGTTTTACGGATTTCGTCGCGTACTGGACATCGAAAATACACAAATGAATATATTGCGAAGATCTGCACGACGAAGCGAACAGAATGGTACACAGATATTAACGATATGACCACTCTATCAAAAGTCGATATTTCACTGCCAAACTGCTGCCATTTAGCTGAAACTAAGAAAAACGGATCTATAACAGTCCAAATTTAACGAAATGAAACATGACATCTCACTAAGAAAATGATTTACAAATTTATTATATAAAAATATTCAGACTTCGAAAACATTTAATTTTCATCAATATTAGCTGATTTTAAATTGAAATTTAAAGTTACACAGCAGAATTAACTTTATATTTTTTGATGAAAATCTGATATTTGCTACGTTAAATAGACGTATCAAAAATATCAAATTTTCATTTCCAAAAATTTATTATTTATTTTTCATGAAAATTATTTTAGTTACGTTATAAAAATCATTAAAATTTATGGGTCATTTCAGAAACCAACCCGTAACATCACTACATCTATAAGCTACTAAACATCAAATCGCCTAAACTAACAACCCACCTAGTCAGATTCACAACCATCATCACCTCCACTAAAATCAACCCGCCACCATCTTGGACCTACAACCACTAACACTAGACTGCCAAAAATCAAACTGCATCAGTAAAATACGAATTGCAACATTTCAAAACTGCGCCATCGACCTCCTATTGAATGTCTGCACGCAAACTCTCGACCTCTTATTGAATGTCGTCTACAACCAATCCCCTCTATTCGAACTCCAGGCACGCGTACGAACTCTCCGCACGTTGCGCTGCCGCACCTCGACCCTTATAGATTATCGCCGCCAAACCCAAGAAATGACGAACCCAAACCCTCGACGGCCGCAAAAGCATCCATCCTCTTGATGCCGCGACTTCGCTTTCCAACTGCCATGACCACTTCCAAGCTTCAATGACACCACCATTCGAGCTTCCAACCCCTACCATCGAGAGTGATTCCCTCTTCGTTGAGTCTCTCCTCCATCACACGTGTACGATCTTGCGTGATGCTCGATCGCGATTCCAAGTTGCTGTGATTTTTTATTTATTTGATGTTTGATTGAATTGATTGTATTGAGGAAGGAAGGAGACTAACGCAATTTAAATTGAAGGGGAAGGAGAAGATCGTTTGTGAATTTGAACTGGCGGGATTCGTTTCTTCTGAATTGCGAATTTCATTTTTTTTTACTTTACTTTCCTATGCTTGCTTTATTTCCACTGTCATGCCCTGCTTCTTTTAAAAAAAGGGAGAATGTGACTTGATGCGTGCTTGAATAGGTTAGGTCACACTCAAGTTGTAGAAGATATGACATAATTTTGACTAGTCAAATATTCATTTAAATTCCAAACGTCTCGATTTCTTAGATAAAAATCTCGAACTCCTATAGAGGCGTGCTGCCAGGCGTTCATAATATTATACCCTTATTTCGAACGTAATGGAAAAGGTTTCGAGTCCAAATTCAATCGGTTGGAGAAGATAGGTTTTTGGACCCAATTATTATATTAATATTTCAATATTAATTTCAACGCGTTTATATCTCGTATGACCAAATGATAACTCAAATGTAACATCCCGGAATTTTGACCATATTATTATAATAAGTTTTTAATCTAATTTAAATAAAATACAAGTTTTTCATTTATAAATAAATAAGATTTTGGGCATTATTAGTTATATATGTGTTATAAAGGAAATTTTAATTTCAAAATTTAAAATAGACTCTTTTGACAATATTTAAAATAAAACCTGTTTTATTCAATTAATGGCTATGTATTAATGACATTTAATATCAGATATATAAATGTAGTTAATGATAATAATATTTACAATAACACAATTCTATTCATATTAAAAATAAATATAAAGTATACTAATACAAATATAAGTTATAAATCAAACATTTGGATGATTTAACTTTAAATAAAAATAAGACTAAGAAGCGATTCTAACAACAACTCTTATAATTAAAATAAAATAAGCTTATAAATATTTAATATAAGTATAACATAAAAATATGGATATAAACATAAGTACATTAACATAAGAAACCATAATATTAATATAAGTATAAAATAAACAAGTTAATGAAGTCAGACAAATATAAGAATATCTGGACACATAGATGTGTAAGTATTGTTCAAGGTTGATGATGATAAAAACAGAATTTTTATACAAATACATATCAGACAAGTAAGAATACCTGACAAGTGTAGATTGTTGTTCAATCTTGAAGATAATAAAACAAAATCTTTGTACAATTATTTGTAAACAAAACATCTTTGTACAAATGCAAAGATCAGTAAATATATATATATGGTATTTAACCTAGAAAGGTAATAAAAACAAAAGAATAATCTTGTAACCTGAAACCAGATAAATATCTTTTGTACAAATTCATTTGTCAGCAAATATAATAAGTTGTAAACCTATATGAAGACTTGCATTAATTAGCACCACAAATTGTCATTTCAGATTTATAAAAATCTTTCAGCCGAAATATTTTGCCTTAGCTCAGATTTACAGTACTTTATTATAAAATAAAATATGATCAAAGCCAGTTAAGGCTTGTACCAGAAGACATCTTTGTTCAAGCTGTATATATGTATATTTATCATTCTATTTAGTTCATTTCATAACTTAACCAAACTTAAGAAGCAAAAGAAAATATAAATAACGTCATTTTGAATTCCAAGCTCAAGCAAATTCAAAGCAAAGGAAAGTTATAGGAATTCAATATTTCAAACTACAGGTTTTCTTCATCAAAGTACCCACTGTTTCAATAGTATATTTGGTGAGTAAACTTATTTTTTTTTTGAAATTTAGTTATTAATAATTGATACATGAAAAATATTATGTTGATATAACAATGTTCTGCGATGTTTGTAATTACTGGATGTACTGTTTTATGATGTTCTTCAAGTTTTTTATGATTCTGAGGCAAAGAAACAGAGGATGATTTATACCTCTCATGTAAACAATTTAAAACTCAAAAATTTAACTTATTAAGTTGAATAAACAAAGAATAAAGACCTGGAAATTTGTTTTAATAATAGCATAGTTACAGTAAGTTTAATTTACAGTACAAAGTGAATAATGGCTAAAATTCGTATAGCTTGAATTGTAAATTTGAATTTATATATTGAAACAACATACCAAAATATGATTTTTAAGACAAAAATTATGATTTTTAGTTAACTATTCTTAGAGCAGTTCATTAGTGAACCAAAAGTGCTTTTTCATGAAAATCTGATGATTCATCCAATTATTGTTGATGAAATTTGACGTGAAGCTAGATTATTGATTTGAGAACACCATAAAAATGTAAAAAAAAATTTCGAATGCATCGGAATTTGGGATCGATCGAAAGTAGGGTTTATGGGTTTGATGTTTTTGGATTCGGTTCATTTAATGTTCGCGTCGCCGTAGCTCAACCGAGCGCCGTGAAACTTTGGGAGGTGGTAGAGGGAGTTGTCGTCGAGGTATAGCCGGAGCCACGTCGTCGCAGGTGGTCGAGATCGAGAGGACGAGGCGATTTCTTCTATCGTGTTTGAGTTGCAGTGCGTCTTTTCGAGCTTATTTTGATTCCGAGCCTATCGTGTAATACTGGGATGTGATTTCGAACGTGTGGTGATATTGGGGTTTGCTGGGACGTGGGTCGCCAGAATCGCAAGCGAACCACCGTGCACATGCACGGTGGCTTCATGTCTGTCGATGTGAGTACCGGTGGCGTCACGTGTTCTACTCGAGCAAATTTGAGGTTGGCTTCGGGTTCTCTTGCGTGTGCGAGTGTGAGTATTTAACAGAAGTTTAAAAACCTGAACTAAATAAAAAAAAAAAGAAGAAGAAAGAACAGTGGAAGGAGAAGAGGAAGGCAGGAGATAGACGCGAGGAAGATCTGGGTAGTCACGAGTTTACTCGAGTAAATCACGTTGTTATCTTCGGGTTTCAATTTCTAGGGTTAGCCGCATTAAGCCTTAAGATAAAGAGGTAAACCAGTTGTATATTAATCAAGATATTAGTGTTGACAAAAATTTTAAGCTAAGATTTTACTTAAAATTTATTAAGGAAGTTTTACAAAACGTAAGAGATTCGTTTGATTTGGAAGTTAATTAAGATTAGTAATTAATTTATAACGATGATTAAATAAATAATTTACAGTTTAATTAAATCTGTAATTAAAGATTTATAAATAATCTTGTGTAAATCAATTTGCAATTAAAGAATTTAAGTAACCATTTGAAGTTGATTAATTAACAAAGAGTAGCTAACTGATTAAATAATTAATTAAGGATTAAATGATTAAGTTAATTAGTAATTAATGGTTAATTAAGTAATTAGTAATAGTTAAATGAGTAAATGAGTTTTATAAATCAATAATTAAGGTTATTGATTAATAATTAAGAATTAATTAATTAATTAAGTGAATAATTAATAAGTAATTAATAAATTTAAATAAGTTAATTAATTAGTAATTAAATAAGCAAGAATAAAATATGGTTTATTCATAAGCAAGTAATTAAGTTTAAATAAATTAAACTTAATGTTGATTTGAATCGATGATTCTATTTGATTGATTCTGATATTTATTTATATCCTGTGATGCTGTGATATTCTAGATATATCAGTGATGACTGTGTATGATTTATCTGCGATAAATTGCTATGTGAATTCAATTGTTGAATTTAAACTGTTTAAGTTAATTAGACAACTTGGCCTTTAAAATGGCGTTTGGATTTCGATGACACCAGGATCGGGTATCAATTTGATATTCCAAAAACCACATCGATCCAAATTAAACATTAGGTCGTGAAATCTCAAGTGAAGATCGAGATGGTGTTTTCAGAATGCAAGGGTTATCGTCGTTAACTATGAGGGTGATTCCAAAACGAGTGTAACGAGATAATGCCTTCGGTTTCGTTCGAACCCGGAACGAACTTGTATGGATTGAATGCTTTCAGCACATCGTCAGGCGGACGATGAGCATTCTAAGAGATATGTTCTATAAAGGTAAACGCAGTCTCAAGCCTCACCAACCGGGAATCGCTAAAACAAGGGATGTGCAGCAAGGTTAGGTGGGTCATGCCCAAGCAGGACGAGGTATAGCCTGTCTAGATGTCCCTTTTTATTCGGCTGTGTGGGCGGTTGGTCTGCAGCCAAGTGCGGGGTTATCTTGTTCGGGACTGTTCAGTAAGGAATGGTTCCAGCCTTGTGTTGCAGGGGAGTTAGGGTAGCTCCTCGGTACGGTGATCTAGGCTATGTACTGTGACGGGCGGCACCCCAGTAGCCCTGCCATTGTATGGGATCCAATTTCCAATAAGTAGCAATCTTGTTTTTATTTTATTTTATTAATATGTAGAAAATCAAGATTAGTGCTGTATTCATTTTTGTGAAAACAGACTTTCTTCTCTTTCATTTTTCTTTTATCACACATTTTCAAGAGGAAAATTAAAATCTGTAAAATAAAAATCTGAGCAGAATTTCAAAACATCAAAGCAAGCCTGTTAACAACTTTGAAACCAGGAATTTCAAAGAGCAAACTCAAACCTGAGTCAAAAACCAGAAATCAAGCAAATATGCAGTTTCAAAAATTCAGGAATTTCACCTGATTCAAATTTTCTAGTTTCAAGTACCAGTGTAGCTTCCAGTTTAAAATGTTCTCCCGGTTCCAGGTTATCTTTTTGCAAAAATGAGGTGAGTAAACCACACTTTAAATCTGCTTTAAATCTGTTTGCATGAAATGGATCTTTGATTTCAGGTGTAATAAGTGCTTGCATGATATGAGTTTTATATATATGAGCATATGGATGTGCATGTCTGATTTACTCTGTTTTAGATGTTCAGGTTTTAAAACTTGAAACAATTAAAGATCTTTCTCTTTGAATCCCTTCAAGTTATCAATATATAAACAAGTTTGTTGTTCAAGATCTAAAATCTAATAGTATTTTGTTATATATGTAGTAGTTTTACTAGAACGTATATATGACAGTAAAACTTAGAAATATTAAAATCTCGACCTGAACAATTTAAGGATCCATGATTATAATCTGATTTATCTTCACAAATTGTGATTTTTAGAAAACGAACCAGGATTTTTAGGTTTATAATTTAAGAGAAATAGTGAGATGAACGACATTTGGGTTTTGAGTAATTCCTGGTGATCGCAGCGATTTGATGTCTCGGGGTTGGGGTCAGAGGAGGTATGAATGGTGGCGAGCACAGGAAAAATGCTCGTAGATTTTCTCGAAGGCCATGGTGGTCGTACTGGTGTGAACTAGGGTTTAGTGTAGTGTTTTGCTAGTTGGGATTGTCAGGTCATTTCCGACGTGGGTGAAGAATCGGGGAGGGGGGCACGCGATGGTGGGGATGGATCTGGATTGTGTGATGAAGTTTCATTGTGGTGGTCTGGTGACCTCGAGATCGGAGATGTCGGGGGAAAGAAGTTTTCTGGCCATGGAAGGTTCTAGGTTGGGACATGAATACCTCGTTTTTGATTCGAGGAGTTTTTGTTAGATCAGGGTGTCATTGAGAGTTCGCATGGGTTTAGGAGATTTCTAAGTGTTGCCGTGCCGATCACCGAAGGTCGGCGTCGCTGGTATACGTGCACCGTGTGCATATGGTGTCTGGGTCGATGGGTTCCAGCGAAGACTCGGGTAGATTCTCGTACAGGTGGAGAAAGGACTCGAAGTGATGAGGGAAGGTGTGTGTCTCGGGGCAGTGGGGTTTGGTCTCGAAGTAGCAGTATGGTTGCTTCGGGTTGATAGTTGTTTCAGGTTGTAATAAAACCAGTTTGTTCTGTTTTTTTCAAATTATTAAAAGAAATTTTTGAGACCGAGTTTTCGATATAAGTAAAGTTTAAACCTGATTCAAGTTTAAAATCTCAGTTTTAAAGAGTAGAACTAAGTTTATAAGTTTAAAATGTTAAAGTATAATTTATTAAGGATTTAAATTCAAAATTAATTGGATTAAAATTCTTTTAAATTTGTTATATAAATGACAAATGTTTCTTTAACGTTGGATTAAAAAAGGGTTTTTGTAAATCGATTGAGTTTCTGTTAAAGTTAAACTTGGAATTTATTTTAAATCTTTATTTTGAATAAATTTAAAGGAAGATTTAAAGGTTCGAAGGTTTTGCTAATGGTAATTGAGTCATTTTAAGGGTTAATGTTTCATCTTAAAGATAATTAAGATAAAATGATTAATTAAATTAATAAGGTAATTTAGTTTATTAAAGACCAATCATTTGTAATTAGAGATTGGTTAATTACTTAAATAATAAAGTACTTAATGGAAGTACTTGAGAATTAATTACATGTAAATAATTAAAGTATGGATTAAATAAGATAACTTATTAAGGGTTAATAAATTATAGGTGTGATTTACTGAAGGATAATTAATTTGAGAATTTAATAAGAATGGATGAAGATTTATTAATTTTGTAATTAATTAAGAGTTAATTGCTTATTATGAGTATAATTACTGAATGTGATTTATAAAGTATAATTATATTTTAAGTAATTAATGGATAATAACTTAAAGAATAATTACTTAAGAAAAGTAAATAGTGAATAATTACGTAATAGAAGTAATTAAGGATTATTTACTTAGGGTAATTAATCAAGGATGGATTAATTAAGGGTTGATTAATTAAGGTTAATTTATCAAAGTAAGTGATTATAGGATATTTAAATTGAGTAATTAATTATGGGTAAATGTGACTAATGTGAATTAATTTGGGTTGTTAATTAGAGGCTAATTAATAATGTAATTAAAAAGGGTAATTAATCAAGGGTGATTAATTAAGATAGAAATTTGAAGGATAAATAATTAAATTTGGTTTGTAATTAATTAGTGTTGAGTAAAGGTAATCTAAGTGATTAAAGATTAGTAATTAATTTAAGTAGAGATAAATCAAATTAATTCTTGGAAGTGATCAATCTGGTGAATGGTTGAATAATGATAAATGCCTTGAATTGGTTGATATCCCTGATATAGAATGTTTTGTAATATGATTTTGGGTGGACAGTGATAACGTGGATTATCTATTGATCATGAATTACTGTGTAAAGGTGACATCTTGTAATTTAAGAATAAATTGTATTCACTTGAATAACTTGGGTTAAGATGACATTGAATTCGAAGAGGCCGGAGTCGGGTGTTAGCAAATACCCGAAACCACTTCGATTCATTATAAATTGATATGTGAATTCAATAGGCTTAAACAGAATGATTTAAGTGAATTGGACCATATAATCTAAGTTCTGGCACTTAGAAATTGATGGATGAAATAAGTGATATCTATAACAATTTGTGAATTTTGAAATTGATACAAGTACCCCGGGTTTATATAAGTTGTATACTTTTTGTATTCCTTATTAGATGGGTTTACTCACGTTGGTTTCCAGTCTGACCCGGGTGTTACTTTGATGTAATGCTCGGGTCAGACCGAGTATTACATATTTTCAGGTAAGGACGATCTGGAGCTCAAGAGGCGAGCTGGATGGCTGGAACGTATGGAGTGTTTACCGCTGTGTATAGTATAGTTGGCTTGGACAATTTGTTTTAAACTGTCCGGTGTATTGTAAAGGTTGTAACTCTGATGTATAAAAATATAATTGTACTGATGATGATTCTTCTTTGTAAAACCGTTATTTATGTTATATTGTATTTTGCTCCGCTGCGAATGTGAGGTTTCTATGACTGGTTTATGTTTCTTCTTCTTTCTCTTTCCTTCTTTTTATAACTATCTGGAAGTTTTTGGATCGAAATTTCCGGGTCGTTACATTTGGTATCAGAGCAGAAGGTTAAGCGAGAACCTTGTCTCTGTTGGGATTACTCATTAAGGATAGGGTAAGTGGTACCTTGAATGAGTTGAGTGTGTGTGTATATATATATGAGAGCGTACTTGTTATTTTCTTATAAAAAGATTTTAAATGATTTTATATAAAAATTTATTTTGATATATAAGCAATATTTCTTTCTAATAAATATTAAGGTGATTGGTTGTCAAATTATTAGGATTAAATCAAGAAGTAATATAATACAACCAAAATGAAATTAAATAAAGATAAAGTTTGAAATAGATTCAAACTGAAATTAAAATCTTGAAGTTGAGGAAGAGTTTAAAAATAAGATGAATTAGAATTGGTTTCAAACGAGAAAATAGAATGGTTATTGTGTTTAATAATGGTTGTTTTCCAATAAACAATAAAATGTTTTAAGGAAGTAACCATTTAAAAAGGAAATAACTTGTAAATTTGAAAGGATACAAATAAAAGTGGGTTTCAAATTGTGAAGCTCTGAATTCTAAATCTAAACATTTGAAATAGTTTTTGAAGTATTAAAGGAAATAATATTATTTAAACTATTTTTAATATAATCTTAATTTAGAATAAGAAGTTGTTTGTAAACTTTAAAAGAATTTGTTTTGAATTAAAAATAAAGGTGGTCTAAATTTTAAAATTCGGCTTGGTGGGCTAAGAAGTAATTATGTATATGTGTGGATATACATAATATCAAAGTTGGTTTGAAATAAACTCTAAATATTGAGTTTTAAATCTGGAATGAGATATGATACCCAAAGTGATAAGTTTTTGAACTTAATAAGTAGGAAGATTATTTATGAGAAGTTTAAAATTGAAAGGAAGTTCAAACTGGGTAAGGTTGACTGGATTAAGTGAATTGAGTTTAACTTAGGAAAAAGTTAAATAAGTTGGAATGATCAACCTGATTTGGAAATTTCAAGATGAAATTAAGATTTAATTTGGGAAGTTAAATGGTTGATTTGAATTAGGAAGTTTGAGTGATCTCAAAATGGGTTTGAGATTCGAAAATAGGAAAGGGATGGATATTTTTAAAATTATTTGAAAGATACCATCTTGTTGTTATTAATAATCTTTAAACTATAAATTGAATTTGTTTAAATGAATAAAGAAATGGACTGTAGTAACATATCCTTTATTGAGATAGAAGAAAAATCTAACTTTAATTTGAAATTAAGGATATGGAATTACTTTGAATTGAAAATCTGAATGATTGAATTTGTAAATTAAACTTATTTAAGAATTGATTTCATACTAGAAGATAAAAATTGTTTTGAACTCTTATGTTAACTTTGAAATAAGTAAGTAAAGATAATTTAAAATGAAAATTCTAGAATTTGAGCTCAGAAATTAAATTGTTTAATTTTTTTTAATAAAGGTTAACTTGGTTTAAAGGGTTAAACCAACCTTAGTGAATTTAACTCGAATTTATATAATTCGAGATGGTTTAAATTTGAATTTTGAATTGAAATTAGTTCAAATTGAATTTGATTTGAATTAATTGAAATTGTGATTGAAGATGTATAAGTATAAAATTCAAACGGAATCTGAATTGAATTTGGGTGGAAATCAAGAATAATTCAACTTGATTTGGAAATGGAGTTTGAAATTGGGATTAATTCAAACTAGAGTTGAAATGAATTGAAATTGGAATTAGTTAAGTTGAAATTTATATAGTAGAATTTGAGATTAATGTTGAATAAAGTTAAATTTGGAAAGAAACTGAGGTTAATTCAATTTGAATTTGGGGTTAAATCGATTTCAATGGAAATTGAAGTTATTTAAATTAGAATTGAGTCAATTTAAATGGAAGTGGAAATTTAAATTGAATTGATTGGAATGGAGATTGGGAAGTGAACTGTTTTGATTCTGGGCTATTTTTAATATAAATTGTTTTAATATAAACCTATTTTTCCAAGCTATTCATTATATATACAACCTTTAAAAGCCAAACTATCTTATGCTTGTTTTACAATTATTTTTGAAACAGTTTAACAATTTTCCAACTGTTTTATAAACTAATTACTATATTTCAACTATTTTACAAAACTAATTACTGTCTTACTATTATTTTGCAATTATCTAAAATTTCTATAATTATTTAACTATTTTATAACTATTTTACACCTATTTTACAAACGATTTCCAACTACTTATCTATTTTTAAAATTTTCAAGCTATTTTAAAAATAAACTGGTCAGAGTTCAAACTGTTATTGGTTAAGTACCTAATCGAGATAAGAATAGTGGCGATAATCCAAATGGATTGAAGCAATGGTAAATAAGTGAATGAAAATCAAAGTGAATGTGAATAGAAAGAGAATTGATTTGGCTAATAACCAATAAAGATAAATACGTAGGGTGTACGTATGTTATTCTATTCGTATAGTGATTTGATCCAGATTCGAGCATAGAATTTCGAGATAATATGTCGATACGAGTTGGGATTTTTCGCTCGATTTTCGACGGCGAACCTGGATATGGATTGTTGATTGGTTCTGGATGTTCTCTATCATAATTATGGCTATGTAAGGAGAATGACGGTTTCTGATCAAGAAACCAGATCTGAGTCCGCACTAGAAAGTCGGGTGGACGATACTAGTTCGGAAATGGAATTGTGTGATCGAGTAAGCGATCAGATTGGTATAGCATACGGATGATATGTGTACATCGTACGAATTTGAATAAAATTGATACTGGGAATTTGTGGATAAGAAAGGTGAAAGGGTTTTTGAAATGAAAGATATATTTTTTGAAATATATGATGAAGTAAAGTGGAAATTGGATATTTCTATGATTGAAACTTGTTTATGGAAATAAGTGATATGGTAAGTGGTTTTGTAAAGAGTAATCAAATTTGATTATTTGATTTTGAATAACCAAGGCTATATATCTTTGTTATATAAGATTCCCCTTGTTGAATCTATTGCCAAAAGAAAAGGATTTTGAAGGTGTTTTGAGGTATAAAAGGAGTTTTATACAAGTTTGAAATGATCCAAAGTTTTAAAGATTATATATCTGTGTATATATATATATATAAAGGATCTTATGAGGATTTTAGAAAAGGTTTTGGGAACCTTTGGATTTGGAAAGGCTTTTGATTTTTGGGTAAAATCAATATGAGAATTTGGAAAGCCTAGTTTGAGAATTATCGATTTTGGAATAATCAATTTTGTGTAAAGGAGCTTTGTATAAGATCATACTAGGTGTATGGTTTGAAGATACTATATATATAGTATAAAATGTTTTGATGATGGCTCTGGAGAAAAAGGCGCTCCCTTCAAATGAACTTCTCAGGAGTGCCACCGGGTGGTGCTGCCTTGAGCCCCAAGGGGGGTTCTAAAGTTGATCCTGTGAGGAGTCCGAACAAAACTAGTTCCTGGGGATTATGAGTAGAGTATACCATAGCGAAAGTCGTATGTGCCGCTGAGAGCCAACAGTCTACGTTTGATTTTATATCGGTAGACTGCGACCTATGTAGGAGTGGAGAAGTTTCATTTTGACAGCGAAAATCAGAGGCCGCAGAGAGCCTGCAGTTACATGGACTTTTGCTACGATGGCAACATAACCCTAGAATGTAGCTGCGTTTTGTTGTGGGATCCATAGCGTAATTGAGAGCCCGCGGAGAGCCTGCAGTTACATGGACTTTTGCTGTGATGGCAACGTAACCCTGGAATGTAATTGCGACCATGGATGGGGGTGATGATTTCCAGAGCGTTCTTACCAAGAATATTTCCTCTATTTTCAAAAGTATTTTCTATATTTTCAATAAAAAAGTTTTTCAAGTATTTTCTTCTGGGTGTTGAAAGTGGGTCTGCTAAGTACTCATAGATTTTCAGTCGTACGCCTGATCAATGTATGACCGAATCTCAATGAGAACAAGGATGGACTTGTTGAAACATCGAGTTATAAAAAGTATTTTTATAAAACCATTTTATAATGTTATGTAAATTTTAAAAGTGTTTTAAAAAGTGTTTCAAAGAATAATTTTTCTAAAATAAGTATTTTAATAAATTCTGGCTTCGTTTCTTTTCGAGGATGAAAAGATTCAAAGGGGGGAGGAATGTGATAACCCGGATATTGGTCATCTAATAATTGGATAGTTATCTGATTTTTGTTTGGATAAATAAATAAGTGGAAATCTAAAGAATATCTGGATGTGTATATAAATTTAAATATTTAGAAATGATAATTTTGTAGGAAGTTAACATATATATTAATTTAGGCAAACTTTATAATGTTAGAAAATTCAAATATATACATAAAAGTATATAAGTATATATAGATATATGTATGTATATGTACAGTAATTAGGAGGCATTGTTTTGAATTCAATAATTTTCAAAGGGGTAATTAAAGTTAAATTCTATTTCAAAATATAGAAACCGATTTCAAGAGCTATTTAAAATATACAACACATATCTAAATATAAAGTAAATAAATATTTAATTGGTAAATTTTATCTTTTAAAGTTAATAAAGTATTTTCTATTTATAATGTGTGTATATATTTGTATATATTGTAAATAGAATATCTTTGATTTTAATTTAATAAATAAAAATCATGTTTTCAAATTCTAATGTATTTTGGTAATTTAGAAATCATGATTAAATTTAAAAATAAAACTTTTCAATGCTATTTAAAAGGGTTAATTATATAGTTTTAAAATATTTAAGGTAAATGTTAAAGTGTTTAAAGTATATCTTAGCTTTAGTTTAAATTTAAATAAGATTTATAAAAAGGTTTGAAAAGCTTTCTTTTTAAAGTTTTCTTGAAATCAAGATAGTTGTATATTTGAATAAATATAACATAACATATGATTTATTTATAAAAAGGTAATTAATGCAATAATGAATTTAAATATTTGTAATATAGGATATCATGCATGGCAACAAGTGGCAATCTTGTTTTATTTTATTTTATTAATATGTAGAAAATCAAGATTAGTGCTATATTCATTTTTGTGAAACCAAACTTTCTTCTCTTTCATTTTTCTTTTATCATACATTTTTAAGAGTGTAACAACCCGCATATTTAACGATTTTATATTTAAATGTTTAATTTAAATATAGCGTCGTTAGTCGGATTTAGGTCCGAAAAGCTGCTTTTTGCAAACTACCGAATTGGAGCTCGAAACTTCTTCCATCGAGTCCAAAATGGCGTTTGCGATCTTTTTGAGTATAATCTTTGATATGTTTGGAGTTTGTGAATTTTTGACCCTTTTCTATTGGGTTTTGGGTTTGGGTTCAGCCCACTAGCTTAACTAATACTCTAACTCAGCCCCTTATCTTCATTCATCCTCATTTCATTCCTTTAGCTTAAGAAAACTGAAAATGGGGGAACGAAAGAGGAATTAGAAACTCCAAGCCCTAGTTTCATTTGCAAACTCCAAATTCTTGCTTTAAATTCAAAGAGAAGGATAGGTAAGCCTCCTCTTCGTCTTCTCCATCTCTTCTCCTCTTCAATTTCAGAAATTCCTAAGCCCTAATTTGGGAAATATATGTTTTGGTTCTTAGATTGAAGATTTTAGAGTTGAAGTGAAGAGTGGTTAACCTCCTTCTTGTGTTTGTGCTCTCTTCTTTGTTTGTGTGCAAAAAGGTGAGTTTTGAACTCACATCTACTTCTCTTGATTTCATTGAAGTTGGGTATAAATTCCTAACACCTTGTTCATATGCACTTGCTTTTGGTTTGGATTGAATTGGTGAATATCCAAATTTTTAGTGTTTGGGTTCAATTCTTTAAAGATCCTAACTTTGATATTTAATAATGTTTTTGGGGGTGTATAAAAGAGCCAATAGTGTTGGGTCGTCGTATGGCATGAATCCATAGCATCCATCGCTCGTTCGTTTGCAATTCATTGGATTTTTGCCTTTATGGGGCTTGGCTGATTTTTGCCTACAGGGGGATTTCAGACGTCTGAACTCTACTTTTAGACGTCTGGTTTCAGAATTCAGACGTCTGGTTTGGAAATTCAGACGTCTGGAATTGGTCCCTGGAAGACGCAAAAAGGCAGAGCCAAAATCCAAACGTCTGGGAATCCATTCAGACGTCTGGTAGTGGTTCAGACGTCTGGGAGGAATTTCAGACGTCTGAAATGCACTGTTTTGCCTATTTTGGCTAATTTTGAGTTATTTCCAATTTTTATCGATTCGTGTTGATTCCAATTAGTTGTTATTGCATATTTGACTTTGATGACTTGTTTTTGACTTCATTCACGGGTTTTATAAATAATCTCTCTAAATCGTATTAAAAGCTCCCTTCTCCGAATTATAAATTCTATTTAAAATGCACACACACAATTTCGCACTTCGAGCGAAGTGGAAGGAAGATTAAATGGTTAGGTAAAACACGGACCATGAATCTGTGCGTTTGTCTTCCCGATTAGTCCCCGACCTATTCAATTGATCGTTTTGACCTTCAGGTTTGGTTTATCAATGATATGAGGTAAACTTTGTACTACTTTGAGTGTGAAAGTGGCTGACGGATAGTAAACCATTTAGTGCGAACGAGTGGTTATGGGACATACGTCAATACTTTTCGGATTCCTTTTCGAGAGTTGTGACACATTCCGCCAGTTAGTGGTGTCCAGTACTGGGTCTCTGACCTTCACCACTACGTTTGTTGCCTTCGGGTATGTGCCTTCGTGTTTGTGCCTTCGGATTTTTTGCCCTTTAGTATCGCTTCCGATGTTGGTCGTTATGAGCGGCATGGGTGATATAGGGTTGCCCTTTAGTATCGCTTCCGATGTTGGTCGTTATGAGCCGCATGGGTGATATTGGGTATGGAGTCTTCGGGCTCATCGATCCTTGTTTGTACAGTACTGAGCTCGAGCAAATTTTCTGATGTTTCATTCATATGTATATTCCCTAGGTATCGCCCTTAGGTGTTGGTCTTTTTGAGCCGCATGATGCGTAGCGTTTACCTTGTGGAACTTGTATACCTTATTGGTATTTGTTATTTGCCTTTTGGCTTGCTTTGGGATATTTGTATCCTTTGTTTCTATATGTTGCCGATGATATGAGGCTTTGTTCTATATGATTCATCTTTTGTTAGATGATTGTGTTATCTCCCTTAGAGATATTTGTAATACTTTGTAACTTTGCAGGTTTATTGTTGTTCAGTTTATCTAACTGATTTGTTTAGCTAGACCGACCCATGTATTTTATACTCGGGTCAGACCGAGATGTTTCAGGTTAGGTGCATTTGGACTTAGCCTATTTTGCTTCCGCATGGACTACTTCACTAACTTATTTTTGTCTAGCTTTTGTGTAGTCCTAATATGTTGAAACTATGATATTTATTCTTCTGGATTTATCTGTATATTGTGGTTGGCTATACCACTTGACATGTATTATTTTGTATACTCTGCTATGTATCGGTATATATGTATATGATGATCTACTGTTCTGTGATGTATATTACATTTGAGTTGTTATATTCTGTTCTGATAGATCCTTCAACCACCTATGGTTTTGTTTTAAGTATTCATTGAGTATGTCGACCTGCTTGGTATGTTTATTGTCGATGTATTCATTTGATAGTTAGAGCAAGGCTATAGATGGTCGCTCCTATCCAGCCTTATTCTCCGTGTTAGCAGACGGTATTATCTATTAATACTCTTTGCTAGCATGGGTATAGAGGTGGCGCGTCACAGCGTGGTATCAGTGCTAAGTTCAGAACAAAGTATGATAAACACAGAATAGAAGCACATATTACGATACATCAAAGTGTATAAGTGATACAAATCTTTGAATCATCGTGTCTCTCTATTCCATCAAGGTTATATAGAATTTGGTAATACGTCTAGGAAATGCATTTTATTCCGCAGTATTCCATATTGTAATATCTACCTTGTGCATAATCTCGTTCTTATCTTACTTTCAGTGTATGGCTGGAAGAGACAGGGGACGATGTTCGGATGCTGGGCAATCCAGTGGCACACATCCGGATGGCGTTTATAGTCTGCCGATCAGTTTATGGAGTTGTTTAGGAGCACTCAACCTCCAGTTCCTCCTCGCGAGTGTCTCCACCTCGCAAGTCTGCCTTTGCACGTCAGTGCAGTGATTTTGCTCATCTTGGAGGAAAGCCGTTTAAAGGCCCTGAATCCGTTCTTGAAGTCCAAGCTTGGTTTCGCACATGCGAGCGTATCTTCTCTCGTATGGATCTTTCTGACCATGATAGAGTTCTTGTAACTTCTAGCTTATTACAAGAGCGTGCTCTTGATTGGTATGAGCTTCTTATAGCCGAAATTGATGAGTCTACTCTTTCTTGGACTCAGTTTCGGGAGCGATTTGAACTCAAGTTCGCTCCTGAATATGAAAAAGTTTTATTGACCCGTCGCTTCCTTGAGTTGAAGCAAGGGAAGTCTTCTGTTTCTGAGTATGTTGCATCATTCGAGGCTTTATCTAAATATGGTCTTGAATTTATTAGCACTTCTTATAAGAAGAATTTGAAGCTTGTCTCTGGTCTTAAGAATTATCTTAAGAAGTCTTTGTTGCTTCAGCTTAAGCTTTCTTTTGAAGAATTAGTAGATTCGGCACTTCATCTCGAAGTTGTCGAGAAGGAGTGTGATTGTGGTGAGGATGTTGAGGTTTTCAAGAACCCCAACAAGAGGTCGTTTCCAATTCAGAAGTCCAGGCCTTTTCCTTCTAAGAAGAAGAAGACTGGTAGTTCTAGTTCTCACCCTTTGTCTGTTGGAACACCTTTTATTTGGAAGTGTTTCAATTGTGGTTCTCCGGATCATATTATTCGAGCTTGTCCTAAGCCTCTCTTCTGCCGCTATTGTAGGAAGGTCATCATGTTTCAGCTTGCCCTACTGTTCCGGCTGGTGCCAAGTCTAGCTAGCTTTATGCTGCTAAGGCTTCTGAAGGTCCTTCTCAGCCCAAAGGTATGTATCCATCCATTTTGGAAGGTTCTATTTTATTTCATGATCATAGTATTCGAGTTCTTTTCGATACGGGTGCTTCACATTCCTTCGTATCGAAGAAGCTCGTTGATGATTTATCTTTGGATGTTTCTTGTATGGTTACTTCTTTAGGATTGTGAATCCTATTGGGGGATCTGCGACCCTTAGTTTGCTTTGTGATGATGTTGAGATTGTTTTATGTGGTTTTTCTTTTCGTGTGAATCTGCACGGTATCTCTTGTCTGGGATTTGATATGATTTTGGGTATGGACTGGCTAGTGAGATATGATGCCAGGATTATTTGTTCGGAGAGAATTCTATATCTTCGACATCCGGATTCGCCTACTTAGCTATCTCTTGTTCTTCGGGATGTGGATAATTCCGAGATGGCTTTTTATTCTCTTGACTCGCGAGATGATGATGATATATCTCGTATTCCCATTGCTTGTGACTATTTTGATGTTTTTGAGCCTGTCTCGGGTTTGCCACCTAAGCGGGCAATTGAGTTCCGCATTGATCTCATTCCAGGCGCGCAGCCAGTTAGTCATCCTCCCACGAGGATGTCTACAAAGGAAAATGAGGAACTCAAGAAGCAGCTTTTAGAGCTTGAGTCCAAGCAGTTGATTCAATCCAGTTTTTCCCTATGGGGATCCGCGGTCGTCTTCGTGAAGAAATCTGATGGAACTCTTAGGCTTTGCATTGACTATCGCAAGCTTAACGAGTTAAACGTCAGAAATAGGTATCCATTGCCTAGGATCGATATATGTTCGATCTTTTGAGTGGTGCTAAGGTATTTTCTCAACTCGACCTTGCCACAGGTTTTCATCAGTAACGAGTCGCGGAGGATAGCATTCCTCTTACAGCTTTCCGCACTCGATATGGTTCTTTCGAGTGGCTCGTTATGCCGTTCGGTTTGACGAACGCTCTTGCTTTCTTTGTAGATCTCATGAATCGAGTATTCCGGGAATATCTCGACAAGTTCGTCCTTGTATTCATTGATGATATCCTTATTTATTCTAAGTCTGAAGCCGAGCATGCTAATCACTTGAGCACTGTCTTGAGCACTCTCCGTCACCATCAGCTTAGAGCCAAATTCTCCAAGTGCCATTTTTGGGAGAATAAAGTTAAGTTCTTAGGCCATGTTGTATTTTCCGATGGCATTTCTGTCGATCCCTCAAAGATCGAAGCCATCCAGAATTGGAAGAGGCCTGAGAATGTGCATGAGATTCGTAGTTTCCTTGGAATGGCGGGTTATTACCGTCGGTTCATTAAGGATTTTTCCCGTGTTGTGCTTCCTCTCACCAGCCTTACTCGGAAAGGCATTCGCTTTATTTGGTCTGACAAGTGTGAAGCTTCCTTTCAGACATTGAAGGAACTTCTCACTAATGCTCATATTCTTGTGGTTCCCGAAGGGAATCATGATCTTGTTGTCTACACCGATGCTTGTGGTAGTGGTCTCGGTGCCATTCTTATGCAGAAGGATCGGGTAGTTGCGTATGCTTCTAGGAAACTGCGTCCGAATGAAGTTCACTATGCTACTCATGATCTTGAGTTAGCCGCCATCGTCTTCGCCTTGAAGATTTGGCGACACTACTTATTAGGCGAGCGCTTCATTCTCTATACCGATCATAAATCCTTGAAGTATTTTTTTACTCAGAAGGAACTCAATATGAGACAACAACGTTGGCTCGAGTTTCTTGCCTCCTATGACTTTGATATCCAGTATACCCCTGGTAAGGGTAATCGTGTTGCAGATGCGCTTAGTCGCAAACATTCGGCTGTTGTTTCTATGATGATTGCCGAATGGGATGTTCTTGAGACTCTATCTTTTTGTGAAATTCGTGATCGAGGTTCATCTTCTGATTCTCCTATTCTATTATTTAGTTTGGGAGTTCGACCTATTTTATTGGATCGTATTGCCGATGCTCAGCGGCGTGATCCTGAATTGTTGCATCTTATTCAGCTTTGTGAGTCTGGATCTTGTGATGAGGCGTTGCAAGATTTCAGCATTGATTCTCATGGGTGTCTTCGTAAGAAGAACCGTCTTTTTTACCTTCTGATTTTGCACTTAGGCATGACATTCTTGATGACTGTCACCGTTCTAAGTATACTATTCATCCCGGTAGTAGCAAGATGTATGCCGATATGCATCGTTTTTATTATTGGGAAGGCATGAAGCGCGATGTGACGAGTTATGTGAGTAATTGCATAACTTGTCAGCGTATTAAGGCCGAACATCAGCGTCCTTTGGTCTTCTTCAGCCTCTTGAGATTCCATTGTGGAAATGGGATCAGATATCTATGGATTTCATTGACGGCCTACCTCGCTCGAGATCAGGCCATTCTAGCTTCTGGGTTATTGTTGATCGCCTCACTAAGTCTGCTCATTTTGTCCCTATTAAGTCTAATAGGACTGCTTCGCATTTGGCTAAGTTATATGTCAAGGAAATCGTGAGACTTCACGGTGTTCCTAGTTCTATTGTGAGTGACCGTGATCCTTTATTCACGAGTCATTTTTGGAAGAGCCTTCAGTAAGCTTTGGGAACAAAGCTTAATTTTAGTACAGCTTATCATCCGCAGTCCGATGGACAGACTGAACGGGTGAATCGTATCTTGGAAGATCTTCTTCGTATTTATATTTTTGATTTTGGTGGTAGTTGGGAGGATCACCTACCTCTTATAGAGTTTTCCTACAACAATAGTTTTCAATCTAGTATCGGTATGGCTCCTTTCGAAGCTTTATACGGAAGGCCATGTCGATCACCTTCATGTTGGTTGGAATCTAGAGAGAAGCTTATTCTTGGCCCAGATTTTGTTAGTGATTCTTCCGAGAAGATTGATCTTATTCGATTGAGAATGAAAGAGGCACAGAGTCGCTAGAAATCCTACGCGGAAAGCCGTAGGAAACCTCTCGAGTTCTCGATCGGCGATCTTGTTTTTATTCGTGTTTCTCCTTTGAAAGGGGTTATGCGCTTCTGTACGACTGGGAAATTGGCTCCCCGTTATATAGGACCATTTTCTATTACTGAACGTATTGGCCCTGTGGCTTATAGAGTTTCACTTCCTGCTCATTTATCTGGTATTCATGATGTGTTTCACGTCTCTCAACTTCGGAAGTGTCTTCGGGAGTCGAATTCTGTTATTGCTTCTCCTGATTTGCAAGAGCTTGAGATCTCACCGGACTTATCTATTGTACAGCAACCTATTTGCGTACTTGGCACGGAGGTGTGACATCTTCGAAACAAGGACGTGCCGCTCGTTAAAGTTTAATGGTCCGCTAGTCCCAATGATTGTACTTGGGAAACCAAAGAATTTATTGAGCGATCTTATCCGGGTTTTCTTTCTTCGCTTTGAAACGGTGAGTATGTCTTTTCATCTCAAGCTTATTTCCTTTACTTTTGGATGTTGTATGTTTATAGTTGTTACAAATATCGCCTCCAGGAATTGCGGGGACGCAATTTTGTAAGGAGGGGAGATCTGTAACAACCCGCATATTTAACGATTTAATATTTAAATGTTTAATTTAAATATAGCGTCGTTAGTCGAATTTAGGTCCGAAAAGCTACCTTTTGCAAACGGTCGAATTGGAGCTCGAAACCACTTCCATTGAGTCCAAAATGGCGTTTGCGATCTTTTTGAGTATAATCTTTGATATGTTTGGAGTTTGTGAAATTTTGACCCTTTTCTATTGGGTTTTGGGTTTGGGTTCAGCCCACTAGCTTAACTAATACTCTAACTCAGCCCCTTCTCTTCATTCATCCTCATTTTATTCCTTTAGCTTAAGAAAACTGAAAATGGGGGAAAGAAAGAGGAATTAGAAACTCCAAGCCCTAGTTCCATTTGCAAACTCCAAATTCTTGCTTGAAATTCAAAGAGAAGGATAGGTAAGCCTCCTCTTCATCTTCTCCATCTCTTCTCCTCTTCAATTTCAGAAATTCCTAAGCCTTAATTTGTGAAATATATGTTTTGGTTCTTAGATTGAAGATTTTAGAGTTGAAGTGAAGAGTGGTTAACCTCCTTCTTGTGTTTGTGCTCTCATCTTTGTTTGTGTGCAAAAAGGTGAGTTTTGAACTCACATCTACTTCTCTTGATTTCATTGAAGTTGGGTATAAATTCCTAACACCTTGTTCATATGCACTTGCTTTTGGTTTGGATTGAATTGGTGAATATCCAAATTTTTAGTGTTTGGGTTCAATTCTTTAAAGATCCTAACTTTGATATTTAATAATGTTTTTGGGGGTGTATAAAAGAGCCAATAGTGTTGGGTCGTCGTATGGCATGAATCCATAGCATCCATCGCTCGTTCGTTTGCAATTCATTGGATTTTTGCCTTTATGGGGCTTGGCTGATTTTTGCCTACAGGGGGATTTCAGACGTCTGAACTCTACTTTTAGACGTCTGGTTTCAGAATTCAGACGTCTGGTTTGGAAATTCAGACGTCTGGAATTGGTCCCTGGAAGACGCAAAAAGGCAGAGCCAAAATCCAGACGTTTGGGAATCCATTCAGACGTCTGGTAGTGGTTCAGACGTCTGGGAGGAATTTCAGACGTCTGAAATGCGCTGTTTTGCCTATTTTGGCTAATTTTGAGTTAATTTCCAATTTTTATCGATTCGTGTTGATTCCAATTAGTTGTTATTGCATATTTGACTTTGATGACTTGTTTTTGACTTCATTCACGGGTTTTATAAATAATCTCTCTAAATCATATTAAAAGCTCCCTTCTCCAAATTATAAATTCTATTTATAATGCACACACACAATTTCGCACTTCGAGCGAAGTGGAAGGTAGATTAAATGGTTAGGTAAAACACGAACCATGAATCTGTGCGCTTGTCTTCCCGATTAGTCCCCGACCTATTCAATTGATCGTTTTGACCTTCGGGTTTGGTTTATCGATGATAGGAGGTAAACTTTGTACTGCTTTGAGTGTGAAAGTGGCTGACGGATAGTAAACCGTTTAGTGCGAAGGAGTGGTTATGGGACATACGTTAACACTTTTCGGATTCCTTTTCGAGAGTTGTGACACATTTCGCCAGTTAGTGGTGTCCAGTACTAGGTCTCTGACCTTCACCACTACGGTTTGTTGCCTTCAGGTATGTGCCTTCGGGTTTGTGCCTTCTGGTTTGTTGCCCTTTAGTATCGCTTCCGATGTTGGTCGTTATGAGCCGCATGGATGATATAGGGTTGCCCTTTAGTATCGCTTCCGATGTTGGTCGTTATGAGCCGCATGGGTGATATTGGGTTTGGAGTCTTAGGGCTCATGGATCCTTGTTTGTACAGTACCGAGCTTGAGCAAATTTTCTGATGTTGCATTCATATGTATATTCCCTAGGTATCGCCCTTCGGTGTTGGTCTTTTTGAGCCGCATGATGCGTAGCGTTTACCTTGTGGAACTTGTATACCTTATTGGTATTTGTTATTTGCCTTTTGGCTTGCTTTGGGATATTTGTATCCTTTGTTTCTATATGTTGCCGATGATATGAGGCTTTGTTCTATATGATTCATCTTTTGTTAGATGATTGTGTTATCTCCCTTAGAGATATTTGTAATACTTTGTAACTTTGCAGGTTTATTGTTGTTCAGTTTATCTAACTGATTTGTTTAGCTAGACCGACCCGTGTATTTTATACTCGGGTCAGACCGAGATGTTTCAGGTTAGGTGCATTTGGACTTAGCCTATTTTGCTTCCGCATGGACTACTTCGCTAACTTCTTTTTGTCTAGCTTTTGTGTAGTCCTAATATGTTGAAACTCTGATATTTATTCTTCTGGATTTATCTGTATATTGTGGTTGGCTATACCACTTGACATGTATTATTTTGTATACTCTGCTATGTATCGGTATATATGTATATGATGATCTACTGTTCTGTGATTTATATTACACTTGAGTTGTTATATTCTGTTCTGATAGATCCTTCAACCACCTATGGTTTTGTTTTAAGTATTCATTGAGTATGTCGACCTGCTTGGTATGTTTATTGTCGATGTATTCAATTGATAGTTAGAGCAAGGCTATAGATGGTCGCTCCTATCCAGCCTTATTCTCCGTGTTAGCAGACGACATTATCTATTAATACTCTTTGCTAGCATGGGTATAGAGGTGGGGCGTCACAAAGAGGAAAATTAAAATCTGCAAAATAAAAATCTGAGCAGAATTTCAAAACATCAAAGCAAGCTTCAACTCAAAATTTGTAAGCAAGCCTGTTAACAACTTTGAAACCAGGAATTTCAGAGAGCAAACTCAAGCCTGAGTCAAAAACCAGAAATCAAGCAAATATGCAGTTTCAAAAATTCAAGAATTTCACCTGATTCAAATTTTCCAGTTTCAAGTAGCAGTGTAGCTTCCAGTTAAAATGTTCTCTCGGTTCCAGGTTATCTGTTTGCAAAAATGAGGTGAGTAAACACACTTTAAATCTGCTTTAAATCCATTTGCATGAAATGGATCTTTGATTTCTTGTGTAATAAGTGTTTGCATAATATGAGTTTTATATATATTAACATATGGATGTGCATGTCTTATTTACTCTGTTCTAGATGTTCAGGTTTTAAAACTTGAAATAATTAAAGATCTTTCTCTCTGAATCCCTTCAAGTTATCAATATATAAACAAATTTGTTATTCAAGATCTAAATTCTAATAATATTTTGTTATATATGAAGCAGTTTTACTAGAACGTGAATATGACAGTAAAGCTTAGAAATATCAAAATTTCGACCTGAACAATTTGAGGATCCATGATTATAATCTGATTTATCTTCACAAATTGTGATTTTTAGAAAACGAATCAGGATTTTTAGGTTTATAATTTAAGAGAAATAGTGAGATGAACGACATTTGGGTTTTTAGTAATTCCTGGTGATGGCAGCGATTTGATGTCTCGGGGTTGGAGTCACAGGAGGTATGAATGGTGGCGAGCACAGGAAAAATGCTCGTAGATTTTCTCGAAGGCCATGGTGGTCGTACTGGTGTGAACTAGGGTTTAGTGTAGTGTTTTTCTAGTTGGGATTGTCAGGTCATTTCCGACGTGGGTGAAGAATCGTGAGGGCACGCGATGGTGGGGATGGATGCTGGATTGTGTGACGAAGTTTCAGTATGGTGGTCTGGTGACCTCGAGACCGGAGATGTCGGGGGAAAGAAGTTTTCTGGCCATGGAAGGTTCCAGGTTGGGACATGAATACCTCGTTTTCAATTCGAGGAGTTTTTGTTAGACCAGGGTGTTGTTGAGAGTTCGCGTGGGTTCAGGAGATTTCTGAGTATTGCCGCGCCGATCACCGAAGGTCGGCGTCGCTGGTATACGTGCACCGCGTGCACATGGTATCTGGGTCGATGGGTTCCAGCAAAGACTCGGGTGGATTCTCATACAGGTGGAGAAAGGACTCGAAGTGATGAGGGAAGGTGTGTGTCTCGGGGCCGTGGGGTTTGGTCTCGAAGCAGCAGTATGGTTGCTTCGGGTTGATAGTTGTTTCAGGTTGTAATAAAACCTGTTTGTTCTGTTTTTTTCAAATTATTAATGAAATTTTTGAGACCGAGTTTTCGATATAAGTAAAGTTTAAACCTGAATTTTTAACCCGATTCAAGTTTAAAATCTCAGTTTTAAAGAGTAGAATTAAGTTTATAAGTTTAAAATGTTAAAGTATAATTTATTAAGGATTTAAAGTATAATTTATTAAGGATTTAAATTCAAAATGAATTGGATTAAAATTCTTTTAAATTTCTTATATAAATGACAAATGTTTCTTTAACGTTGGATTAAAAAAAAGGTTTTTGTAAATTGATTTAGTTTTTGTTAAAATTAAACTTGGAATTTATTTTAAATCTTTATTTGAATAAATTTAAAGGAAGATTTAAAGGTTCAAAGGTTTTGCTAATGGTAATTGAGTCATTTTAAGGGTTAATGTTTCATCTTAAAGATAATTAAGATAAAATGATTAATTAAATTAATAAGGTAATTTATTTTATTAAAGACCAATCATTTGTAATTAGAGATTGGTTAATTACTTAAATAATAAAGTACTTAATGGAAGTACTTGAGAATTAATTACTTGTAAATAATTAAAGTATGGATTAAATAATATAACTTATTAAGGGTAAATAAATTATAGGTATGATTTACTGAAGGATAATTAGTTTGAGAATTTAATAAGAATGGATGAAGACTTATTGATTTTGTAATTAATTGAGAGTTAATTGCTTATTATAACTAAAGTATAATTACTAAATGTGATTTATAAAGTATAATTATATTTTAAGTAATTAATGGATAATAACTTAAAGAATAATTACTTAAGAAAAGTAAATAGTGAATAATTACGTAATAGAAGTAATTAAGGATTATTTACTTAGGGTAATTAATCAAGGATGGATTAATTAAGGGTTGATTAATTAAGGTTAATTTATCAAAGTAAGTGATTATAGGATATTTAAATTGAGTAATTAATTATGGGTAAATGTGATTAATGTGAATTAATTTGGGTTGTTAATTAGAGGCTAATTAATAATGTAATTAAAAAGGGTAATTGATCAAGGGTGATTAATTAAGATAGAAATTTGAAGGATAAATAATTAAATTTGGTTTGTAATGAATTAATGTTGAGTAAAGGTAATCTAAGTGATTAAAGATTAGTAATTAATTTAATTAGAGATGAATCAAATTAATTCTTGGAAGTGATCGATTTGGTGAATGGTTTAATAATGATAAATGTCTTGAATTGGTTGATATCCCTGATATAGAATGTTTTGTAATATGATTTTGGGTGGACAGTGATAACGTGGATTATCGATTGATCATGAATTACTGTGTAAATGTGATATCTTGTATTTAAAAATGAATTATATTCACTTGAATAACTTGGGTTAAGATGACATTGAATTCGAAGAGGCCGGAGTCGGGTGTTAGCAAATACCCAAAACCACTTCGATTCATTATAAATTGATATGTGAAATCAATAGGCTGAAACGGAATGATTTAAGTGAATTGGACCATATAATCTAAGTTCTGGCACTTAGAAATTGATGGATGAAATAAGTGATATCTATAACAATATGTGAATTTTGAAATTGATACAAGTACCCCGGGTTTATATAAGTTGTATACTTTTTGCGTTCCTTATTAGATGGGTTTACTCACGCTGGTTTCCAGCCTAACCCGGGTGTTACTTTGATGTAATGCTCGGGTCAGACCGAGTATTACAGATTTTCAGGTAAGGATGATCTGGAGCTCAGGAGGCGAGCTGGATGGCTGGAACGTATGAAGTGTTTACTGCTGTGTATAGTATAGTTGGCTTGGACAAGTTGTTTTAAACTGTCCGGTGTATTGTAAAAGTTGTAACTCTGATGTATAAAAATATAATTGTACTGATGATGATTCTTCTTTGTAAAACTGTTATTTATGTCATATTATATTTTGATCCGCTGCGAATGTGAGGTTTCTATGACTAGTTTCTGTTTCTTCTTCTTTCTCTTTTCTTATTTTTCTAACTATCTGGAAGTTTCGGGATCGAAATTTCCGGGTCGTTACAATTTCTTCATTTATTATTCTGCTATTATCTGTGCTGCTATTCTGATATATCTGCGTTGAAATTATTTTATACAAACTTCCGTAATAAATTTTAATATTTTATAGTATCATCCTTTTATAGTATCATCCTACTCACCCCATTCTAGGGTGAAATCGATCCTACAAGTGGTATCAGAGCTAGGTTCAAAAGCCATTTTTATTTTACAATTTTGATTTTTCAGAAACCAATTTTTATTTTAAAATTTTGAATTTTAAAAATGGCTTCTTTTAATACTACTTTTGCTGAGGGTTAATCTATAGTTAGACCATCAATGTTCAATGGTCAATAAGCTTACTGGAAAAATAGAATGAAAATTTTTCTGAAAACCATTGATGCTTGGAATATAGTTGAGACAGGTTATAGAGCACCCACTATAGTTGTAAATAATCAAGAAATTGAAAAATCATTTGATCAATGGACAGATCTAGAAAATAAATTATAGAATGCTAATGCTAAAGCTATGAATTCTATTATTTATTCATTGGATCGTATTGATTTTAATTGTGTCTCACATTGTCTATCTATGCAGGAAATATGGAACACACTATAAGTGACTCACGAAGGAACATCTCAAGTCAAGGAATCTCGCCTTGCCATGCTGAGTAGCGAAAATACGAGAATTTTACAATGGCTAAGGAAGAAAATGTCAAAGAGATGTATGGACAGCTTTCCAACATCATATACAAATCAAAAGCTCTTGGAAAATCATATACGGAATTGGAAATAGTCCAAAAAATCCTCAGAGTCCTTCCCCGAAGTTTTGAGGCAAAAGTGACTGCCATTCAAGAATCGAAAGATTCAAAATAAATCAAAGTTGAAGAAATCATCGGAAATCTCACCACTTATGAGCTAGAAATTAAATACAAGCAAGAACGTGAAGGAGGAGATACTCGAAAGAAATCAATAGCTTTCAAAGGAAAAACTGAAAGTGATGATAATGACGATGATGATGGAGCAGCAGAATAATCAAAGTTCTAGATAACCCAGAACAGCGAGAAATCATTTGTCACACGTGCAACAAGCCCGGACACATCAAGCCAAATTGTCCCCGAATTCAACTCGACGAAGAAAAGAAATCAAAAAGCAAAAATTTCACAGCCATATGGAATATAAGTGACGAAGATAACAAAAGTACTAGCATGAGAGCCAGAAAGCAGATATGTGCCTTCGAGGTGATATAACTGATAGCGACGATGACGAGCCAAGCGAGGTATCAAAATTCACTCACTTAGAATTACTTATATATTTCCATGAAGTAAATGGCTGTTTTAAAAGACTTAGGAAGAAATACACTAAAATTGAATCACAAAGAGATATTTTGATAGAATCAAATAAACAACCTAACCAATTAGTAAAAAACTATCAAAGTAGGATCCCTAAGTGTGATAAGTGTCCAACATTCGAAGAAGAGATAAAAAATCAGAAATTAAAACTAAATTTCTTAAAAATGATATTTTGATTTTGAAAGAGAGTGAAAATACTAGAAGAGAAAATTCTATTAAAAAGTGCATACAATTATTAAACAAAAATGAATCTCTCAAAACACAAGTTCAACAACTGTCAAGGACTTTAGGAAAATTTTCCAAAAGTGAAAGATCATTGAATATGCTATTAGGGAAACAAACTGTTAATACAGTTAGACAAGGACTTGGATATAATCAATCTGAAAATGTTAGAAATGAAATTAATCAAGTCAATTCTATGTGCACAATTTGTAGAAAATATGGACACAATCAAAACAATTGCTGGTATGGACCCAACCACGTGAAAACAATTCCAATTTGGATTCCAAAATGCACGAATATAAAATCCCTCAAAATTAAACAAAATCTGCGTGCCAAAAGGAACACATATAAATAGTTTTGGGTCTCTACAAACTTATTTTTCAAAATCTATTGCCACTAACAACCATGGACCTATAAAAACAAATAGGTCACAAAAATCTTTTATCGTGTAGGTGTGGTGGCAGGCTAAGGAACAACAGCTGTGTTACTTGGATTCTGGCTGTTCCGAGAACACAATGGACGACAAATCGCAGTTCCTTAGCCTAGTACAAAATTGACAGAATCACAATGCACAACAACAACAAAGTATCGTAAAGATAAAAGAGGTAATGGTATAATCATCATGAACGATATATTATTGTGATTATCTGCACCATATCTGATTTGAATTAATTCAGCCAGTTATGTGATAAACAAATGAATGTTGATGATTAATCTGACTTATTCAAAATTGTTAACCAATCATCTTTGAACAATTTTTGTGTACTATTGATGATGTTTTAATGATTAATGATGATGTATGATAATACATGTGGTTATTTACTGCTGACACTATATTCATGATTTTGTTTATTGGCACGGCTTCAATTAAAATCCAAAAGAATTTCATTTATAAAGTTGAAAAAAGGATTTCAAGAAATCGTTGCAAATTTCACAGTCTGGTCTATGACATTCAACTAATGATAATCTCGAGTGGAAGAAAAATTCAGATGCAGATTACACAGGTAATCTAGTTGGTAGAAAAATTACTAATGGAACGTGATTTATGTTGAGACATTCTGTAGCTGTATCGTTTTTCAAAGAAAAAAATCTGCATATTTTTCATTTCAAATAATTTTCAAATTGAAAATATTTTTTCTTTTGTTAAACCCCTTCTGTAAAATCATTTTTGTTGACATTGTTGCAGATTAGTCATTTTGGAAAATTTGATTTTATAATTATTTTTGGATTTGATTTTAAATAACTACATTGACTAATCTGACTCCTACTGATTATCTAAAAGATAAATAGTGATTGACAAAGTGACGAGTGTTGATATTAACCATATATTATAACTTGAGACGGTATAATTAGTAAATTTCTTTAGAAATTTAAACAAGAGTTATAAACACTTTTTTGTTGGTAAAAATTCCATGATCATTTCTATTTCTATCATATTTCTATCGACCATCACTTATCATAATCCAATATAGTATGTCAATATGTGGTGATTTAAACAGGAATCATTCGTTTTTCATTTTATATTTTTTTTAAAATAAAAAAATAATAAAAAACCAAAGTATTCACTCTCATTTAAAAGTCCTCACGGTTATACATGGGTGAATTACTTGGAATTTTTTATGTGCTTCCATGCTCATTTAAAAGTCCTCATGGTTATGCATGTATGGAACACATATTGAAATTGATTAATTAAATAGACAAGTTGATTCTAATCCTATTTAAAAGTCCTCACGGTTATGCGTTGTTAGAAGATACTTGAATTCATTCTTTTAAAATAATATTAATAATGGAATACTACTAATCTCATTTAAAGTCCTAACAGTTATGCATGGTTAGTAGATATTCAAATTCCTGATATAAATATACCACAAATAGACACAACTATACGGTTTTATATGATCACATCATTTCTATCATTCTAAACGTGGAATATGCGTCCAACAGAGTATTTATGATTTTTGTTTGATTTTTTATTGAAATTTAATATTTATATTTGATTGAGTTTTAATGTTGTATTAATGTCTATATCTCTACTTTTCTAACACTATTACTCTTTTGCTGAAAACAAAAGCGGGAGAGAAAAGTCAAGGTTTTGTCAAATAAAAGCAAATAAAGGTCAAATATTTTCTATTTGTATCAAGGCTCATTTGCATATTTTTATTTGTTTGCATAGATGAAGGGGGAGAGTTTTGTAGAGAGGGAGCATTCAAATAGGGGGAGCAAATTGAATGATCAAATACATTTAACAAATTCAAAATCTTAAATATATGTTTGTTATCATCAAAAGAAGGAGATTATTGAATATGCGAGTATATGATTTTTGTTTGATGATAATAAACATATACATATATTCATTTAAATGTATTTGTTAATGTACTATTTTATTTTCACAGATTAAATAAATATTTGCTGAATAAAATAAATAACACATAGTTTAAATTTAAACAAATATTTTATTCAAACAAATATTTATTACAATTTTGAATAGTACAAATTTGAGCTCTCACTATAGATATACAATTTGCAATTACAATACATTTCAATTTACAAATGTCCTCAGTATATATCGCTCATTCCCTCATATTTATCTTCAACTCCATTCCAAATTGAATCCAACATCTGAGTAATCTACAAAAATATATGCTAACGCAGTAAAAGTGAAAATATAAATTTTTACAGTGTAAAATGAAATGAATTTTGAAAATATTATTTGCCTCAGTTATTTGGGTTGTTCGTCATCATTTAAATTTGAATTCATCATGCATGAACAGCTTGTGACATGCAGTGTATCGCTGTACATGCCACAAGGCCGTGCACATCGATATACACTTGATAAAGTGACAGGGAGAGGTGAGCACAAGGTCAAACCCAAATCAAAAGCCGGGTTCAACTCAAGTGAAATGAATATAAAGTCACAACACGAGCATAAGGTCAAAACCGAGCTATAAGCTAGATTCAACACAAGTGCAAATTCAAATGAAATAGTCAAGACACATAAATCAAGCCTCGACCAAAGTTCAAGTCATACACATGAAAACAAAGGCTAGACAGTCTAACTCGACCAAGACCAGACTGCAATATCAAAGTGTTGATATGGATTGATACAGATGCAAGCAAACTCAAGTCGCAGTGTAGCTAGAACCAACAATAAGTCATGAACCAGTTCATATGCAAACCCAGACTCAAGACAACATGAAACAAGATCAAGTCCAACTACCACATAAAGGAATAAACACATAAAACACCAATGAACCAATTAAGTATACATATTCAACCAAGTGGCTCAACTCAACATAGATGCATGCAGACTTCAAGATTCAGCGCACAGTCACAATGAAGACTGCATGATGATATCCGACAAGGAAATAAATACAAAGCAATATCAGTACAATAGTGATGAACCACTGATTCCAGTGAACAGCAAGTAGAATCAAGACTCGATCAAAACAGGGATGACCATGCCACCAGACTATATGAATACACAAAGTAATGACAACATACACAATGCAGAATTGATCATCACAAGGAGGCAACTAGACTTCGAGTCAAGCAGTGCATAGTGAAATGAAGAACAGTCACGGCATTTCACAAATACTATGAGGATTGCTACCAAGCTAATGAATACGTCGCATCATCAATGGAACCAGACTCAAGACTGTAATAACAACATAGTGTAGCATCATCAATGGAACCTGACTCAAGACTGTAATACCAACACAGTGCACATAACCAATGCCGAAATCAAAATAGCTTCAACTGGTCGGCAAGTAAATATCGAACAGGTCGAAAGTGCTATCAGGCATGAACACAAATCAAAGTCCGGTAATATCAAAATTCAAGTTCAGTTTCAATCAACACAGTATGGCCAGAGCTTGAAAAAGAATTAAAAAATACTGGGATGTAACCCGAAGTCATGTAACAGATTTTAAACAAAGTAAAAAATTTACAAATTCAAATCATTGGCTGGAGTCATTATTACCAGTGTCAAGAAACCAAATCAAGTGACCGAAGTCAAAAAGGCAAACATTTTTGCAGAGGAATAATTCAAAATATCATCGCATAAATAAGTTAGTGCCGAAAATCAAACAGTCAAAAATCGAAGCCGTGATAGTCACGAAAGCAATTCGAAGCCATGATAAACAAACGATTATCAAATTATATGACATTGACAAAGTTGGAAAAATAACCAACATCCAAGCAACATCAAGTGGCCGAGACGAATTCAAGCAAAAATAATTGACGAATTCATATGAAATATACGAACGAAAAATAAGGAATTCGATTCCTATATAAGCCCTAAAATATCATTGGCAAAAAGGCATTCGAGTTCAAACAATAACAGAGAAGATTATATAAATAACTCGAATCATTAATTGAGTTCAAATAAGCTAACAAGAAAAGCAGAAAGCATAAATTACATACCAGATTCTTTGAACCAAACTCGACGAAATTTAAGCAGCCATATGCAAAATCGAAGAGACGATTATTCCACAAAGCAAGCATCGCAAGGTCATAAATTCGAATGATTAATTGAAACGACACATTCAATTTCAAAAAGCCCTAATTTCTTAGCAAAGGAAAAGCGGAACGAAGACGAGCAATGAATTATCACAGACAAAAGAAGTCGGCCGATATAATAAAAAGAAAAGGGAAACTCTCTTCACTGGGCCGATTTTATATTTGGGCTTTAGTATATTAAAATTTGGGTTTATTTATTTTAGTGTTTTAAAGTTTTTTTAATTTCTCTTTTAAACTTTTCAATTACTAGTCGTGTGACTAGGGGACGAACTACGTGGTGTAGTTAGAGAATTCACAACTCAGATGCTGAGTTGTGGCAGGGTTTTGAGCGTAGAGTTAAGCCTAGTCGATAGCGGGTATCGCGAGTTTACGTGTGTAAGCGTCTGACTGCTTAGTTTCTAGTAGAACCCTTAGGGGCAGCACGTAGGCAGGGTTTTGCCAAAGCTGGGTAAATTCTATGTCGTTCTATTTCTGCATTTATTATTCTGCTATATCTGTGTTGCTATTCTGATATATCTGCATTGAAATTATTTTATACAAACTTCCGTAATAAATTTTAATAATTTATAGTATCACCCAATTCACCCCCCCCTCTAGGGTGAAATCGATCCTACAGAAGAAGACCGACACGGCCTTCCATAGAGTGCCTCGAAAGATGCCATACCATTACTAGATTGGAAGCTATTATTATAAGAAAACTCAATAGGAGAAATATGATCTTCCCAACTTCCACCAAAATCAGGAAAACATGCATGAAGAAGATCTTCAAGAGTTTGATTCACACACTCTGTTTGTCCAACGGATTTAGGATGATAAGTAGTGCAAAAATTAAGCTTTGTTCCCAAAGCTTTTTGAAGACCCTTCCAAAATCCACTGGTAAATAATGGATCATGATTGCTAACAATAGAAGTAGGAACTCCATGCAATTTAATAATTTCTTTAACATAGAGTTTGGCCAAAAGAGGTACGGTATGATTGGACCGAACGAGAATAAAATGGGCAGATTTTGTAAGTCTATCTACAATTGCCCATAAACTGTCATGACTCAAATGTGAACGGGGAAGACCGTCAATAAAGTCCATGGAAATTTGATCCCACTTCGAAACGGGAATGTCTAAACGTTGCAATAACCCACGGGGTTTTTGATGCTCGACCTTAACGAGTTGGTAAGTCATGCAACGCTTAATGAAGTTAGCAATATAAGTTTTCATTCCATCCTAATAATAAAGCTACTTCTGTCCGCATAAATTTTACTACTATCGGGATGAATAGTAAATTTAAAACGATGAGAATCTTCTAAAAAGTCTTTACGAAGATCACTAATATTTGGCACAATAAGTCTACCAAATTTTCGAATGCCTCCGCAAGCATCGATTTCAAAGTCTTTCAAAACATAAACATTTTTCTTATCCTTACAACTTTGGCTAAGAAGAGCCAATTCAGGATCTTTCTTTTGAGCTTCAAGGATGCAATCTAAAAGAGAAGGATGAGCCTCAAGGCTACATAGTTCAAGAGATGAACATGAATTGGAGCCATGATCTCGAATCTCATAAGTGGACAAAGTCTCGAGATCATTCCATTCAAATATCATCATCGAAACAACCGCTTGTTGGTTACAACGATGGGCGTAACCAACACGATACACGATTTCCCTTTCTGAGAGTTTAAAGAATATCAAGATGATTAGATGCAAGGAATTCAAGCCAACGTTTTTGATGCAAATTAAGTTTCTTTTGAGAGAACAAATACTTTAAAGATTTATGATCGGTGTAGAGAACAAATTTTTTTCCCAAAATATTCTGACGCCAAATTCTATAGGCAAAAACAATGGTCGCGAGCTCTAAATCATGAGTGGCATATCTAGTATCGGCAGGCTTTAATTGCCTAGAAGCATAAGCGATAGCACGTTCCCTCTGCATGAGAACGGCTCACAAACCAACACGACTAGCATCGGTATAAACAATCAAGTCTTGGTTCCCTACGGGAATCGCAAGAATAGGAGCATCAGAAAGGAGTTCTTTTAATTTCTGAGAAGAAGCTTCACATTTGTCTGACCAAATATACTTAACTCCCTTCTTTGTCAAACCAGTAAGATGTATGGAAATTTTAGAAAATTCTTTTATGAACCGATGGTAATAGCCCGCCAATCGAAGAAAGCCATGAATTTCCATTACACTCTCCGGTCACTTCCAATTTTGAATCGCTTCAATCTTTGAAGTATATGCAGAAATTCCAGATTCAAAAATAATATATCCTACAAATTTCATACGGGATTGCCAAATGTGGCACTTAGAATTTTTTTTCTTTCAATTGATTGCTCCTAAGAGTTTCCAACACAATCAGAGATATTTTTCATGTTTTTCCTTAGTTTTGGAATAAACAAGAATATCATATATAAAGATGAGAACAAATCATTCAAGGAAGTCTTTAAAAACTCAATTCATAAGGTCAACAAAATAAGCTGGAGCATTCACCAAACCAAAAGGCATAACAAGCCATTCATAAGATCCATAACGAGTACAGAACGATGTCAAAGGAATACTATACTCTACAATTTGAAGCTAATGAAAATCGGTTGCTAAGTCTAACTGTGAAACGACTCTAGCACCGTAAAGTTGATTGAATAGATCATCAACCCGAGGTAAGGGATATTTATTCTTGATGGTGAGATCATTAAGCTTACGGTAGTCAACACAGAGCCTAACTGTACCATTAGATTTCTTCATAAAGATAGCTGAAGCTCCCCAAGGAGAGGAACTAGAATGAATAAACTATTTTGCTTCCAATTCGGATAATTGTTTATGCATCTCCTCATTTTCCATATTGGACATACGATAAGGAGGACGAGTGATAGGTAGAGCTTTAGGGATTAGATTAAGTCTAAATTCAATTGCTCGCTTAGGAGGTAATCTAAAACGGGCTCAAATATATTGGGAAATTCACGAACAACGTGAATAAAGGAAATGACATCTTCCTCGCCATCATTATCATCATGTGGATTTATAGAATATAAGGATGCCACTAAATTGGAATCTGAATCTTTAAGAACAATAGAAATCTGCTTAACAGATTGGGGATGTCGAAGATGGATAATCTATTTTTGAGACATAGGACGTGGGCTTTATAACGATTAAGCCAATCCATTCCCAAAATCATTCTGATACCTAAGTAATGCATAACATGAAAATCGACATGGAAAGCATAATTGCATAGAATAATTTCAACATCCATAAAAAATAAACCATGTGTTGCAGATCTACCATCCGGATTCGTAATTCTTAATGAAGTCATCACGCCCAAAAGATTTAGAGAAAAAGTATCAATAAGTTCTTTTGATATAAAAGAGTGACATGCACCCGTATAAAAAAGAACTCGAATAGGATTATCACGAAACATAATAATGCCATCAAGGACAGAATGAGAAATACCTTGACTAAGAGAAGCATTACTAGGGGCTTGCACAACATTCAGCATTCCCTCTTTCTTGCTTTGAAGTTTGGGACATGTAGATATATGATGACCTGAACTTTTGCAACAGCGGCAATAAAGGTGTTTTGGGCACTTATTTGCATAGTGGTCCTTAGATCCACAATTGTAGCATTCTCCATGATTAGGGGTAGGAGTCTTTGCTATCGAAGTCGCTTGCTTCTCTTTCTTGTTAGGATTAGGCTTGAACTTATTATCAGGATGTCTCTTCTTGTTGTTATTGAAGTTCTTTTTGGCACCCCCAACACCACCATCACTTTCTTTATCGGCCTCTTCAAGTCGAAGAGCGATATCTACAAGCTGATCGAAAGCACTTCTAGTTTCGAAAGTAAAGCATTTTAGAGGTTCTTATTCAAACTGTGGATAAACTTTCGATTCTTCTACAAAGGGTTATTAACACACTCAACCCCATATTTAGAAAGGGATTCAAAAGATATGACATAATCTGTCACAGAAGATTCACCTTGAATAAGGTTAATAAGCGTCGGGCTAAATTACCTTTTCTGCTTCCGGCACAAACTTTAACACGAACCTTTCCCGGAATTACTCCCAAATAAGATCCGCTTCAACAATTTCTAAAACCAAAAGCTCATCCCAATCTAATTATCTCTCTTGGAGCATGCTAGAAGCCACTTGGACTCGATGTAGATCCACAAGATTCACGCGAGAAAAGATGGAGTAGCATGTTCTAAGCCAAGCTTGGACTTCTATAACGCTTTCGGTATCCTTGAATGGCCTTCCACTCAAATTGGTATAATCACTGAACAAGTGTGCAAACCCGGATTTAGGACGAGTAGGCTCTGGAATGGGTCCACCAGCTTGGGCATTCTTTACAAGATCGAAAAGCTATTGAGCAGACATGAATACGCCATCCTGAGGAGTAGCACTGGATTGACCGACGCTAGGACGGCCGGGTCTAACCATTTCTCTTCTTCAAGAAAGAAAGAAAGAAGAGGAAAGAGGTTATTCTCAAAATGAATTCAAATAAACTAGATTGATAAATAAGGCATCATAAAAGGAAATAGGATAAAACAGGTTCTAAGACTCAAAATAAATCCTATGGCACGATTCCTAAGAGAGACTTAGGACAATGATCCTTATAATAATATTCTATATTGTTCCGAAGTTTTGCTTTGATACCAAGCTATAATTCCCCACCTCTATACTCACATTAACCAAAGATACTACAGGGTAATGTCATCAATTAGTACGAAGAATAAGGCTGTTGAGGAGCGACCAACTGATTTGAGTGAGAACTGATATGTCAGATAGTATGTCATGCATTTCATTGCAAGAGGAAATCCGACATATCCAATCCAAACTCAAATCTACTACATAGTGGCTAAGTGACCTTCAGAAACCAATATAAAATAAGCATAACATAAATCAGTCACAGATATACATATCACTAAGGTGGAATCCGATATGAATATAACACATAGAAGTGTACATCAAAGTAGTGGTCATGCATGATCCACAACATCATAAAAGATGTGAGGACCCGCAAAACCGTACTCCTTAAATATACACAAATCTCCATTGATTAACTCAAGATGAACGGAAATACGAATTCTCAGGGTTTTAAGAAAAAGAAAAATACAAAAAAGAGGAAAAGAGGTAGAAGTAGAGAGAAAAGATAGAACAGAACAGAAAGAAAACAGCAGAACAATATCATAATCTCACAATCGCAGCGGAACAACATATAATAGATAAAGGAATAATCTTTAAACAAAAGAATTATATCAGTTATTACATTTCATTACATTTCATTTCATTACATCATCAGAGTGTACTACCATCAATACAACAACAAACAGCGGAAAAAGAAATACTACATACTAGTGAATACGCCATGCCATCCATCTTGCCTCCAGCAACACCTGAATTCCAGAATATCCTGATAAACCTTAACTCTTGACTGCCCGTGTGGAAATTGGTGGGCACCCAGAGTTTAGGAAGGAAAACAATAAACTCCGAGTCAGTCATGTGACTGGTGTGAGAACTCAAACAGTTTATTTTATCTTCAAAAACAAAATAGAGGAATATTTTTAAAATCAATTCGCAATGCTTTTAAAAATGAGACTACCATAAGACCTCCCACCACACACACAATGCAAACGCAGACTTGGAGGAGATTTCTTCTTATGTTAGTCAAAGATGCTTACTACGTAAAATCAAATCATTTTTGATATTATTATTAGTGCATAGTGTAGAAAACATTTCGAAAGTAGAATATAAATCTTAGCCAGCATAGGTACCATTATATTGTGCCTGCTATAGCTACCTCCTGAGGAAGCAGGTTCTACAACTAAAACCGTACAAGGCTCGTATTGTTTCTATGGATTTCCAACAAATGGTCAGGCCAAGGAACTTCCCATTGCCACATGGAAACGCCTCTGGAATGACGTCCCGAGAACCAAACCGGATCTCTGCCAACACAAGGCCGGGTTACCCCTAACTGGGTAACTACTGACACGAATATGCCATCCCCCGATCGTAACCGATCTACATACGAGGATCCTCGATTTCCAACAACCACAAAGTAATTTTGTTTGCAGCAATAACATAGGTTAAATATCTGGGCTCCATACCGTGATACCACCTATATCCAGAAGGAATGACATACACTAAAGGGCGTTACCCCTAATAACCTTGCCGCATCCTTCCTGTTTTGACCATTTCCGGGGTGTGAGGTCCGACGAAGTCTCGTCCACAAAGCCACGCTTTGTTACAAATCCATGCTTTGGGTCAACAAATGATCAAAGTAATGATCACAAAGATAAATGATCAAATAAATGATCACGTCACAAATGATCAAACAATGATCATTTCACAGCAACACTCAGCATGTCACATTACCAAATTGGGAATATATCGCTGATAACCATCAACTACATAATCTCTGAGCTCGTACGTCTCAAAGAAGGGTGTTAAGCTAAGAGAATAAATTCTCCGCCACCAACATAAATATATTTGAAAGAAATCAGCTTTATATCTCAATTTGTAATGTCAGACATACTATCCATACAAGTCTGTTCTGGGATCGAACAGAACCTAAGGCACTTACAAAGAAGTCCTTGCAATCTGGATATTCGCTAATCACGACCGGACTTCTCATCACATATGGAGTCTCTGTACCGGGGACCAGTCGATGCATAGACATTCGACGAGTTGTCCTTTCGCTTTTGAAAATATCCGGTCTTCAACACCGGTTTTCAAATGCAATTCATAACGACGTATCACATATTCGGAATGGGTTATACGACCCCAAGGTCCTTTCCCGGTTAACCCGAATAGTGAGCGCTTATTCAAAAATAAGTATGGCATTCAAATTCAAACAAATCACAACAAATACCCATTCAAAGGTAAATATTGATAGTTGGCTATTGAACTATCAATGGATAACCACAACATCACCAGATTCCAAATAATTTTCCAAATTATTTATTTTCCAAAAAATATCTTTACAAGATAAATAATTTTCACACTTCAACCATTTTGAAAACAATTTTCACAATCACTTTTCACCTTTACCACTTTTGAAAACAAATTTCAAACATTTCCTTATGATAAAATACTTTCATTTCAACATGGTTCATTTAAACAAATTAAATAAATTCTTAACGGTTTACTATATATTTACGTTCCAAATCCGTAAATTTATTCCCACACTTCAAAATAAATCAATATTTATTTTTAAACAATTTCCCTTTCTTTTATAAATTCCATAGTGAATTTTACATTCCAAAATATTTATGAATACACGATTTCAATTATTCATTTTCAATTTATCTTCAAAAAGATAAATTCTCAAAACGTTTCATTTCTCATTGGAAAAACATTTCCATACTTATTTATTAATAAGTAATTCACAAATCTATTTATTTTCAACATTTGGAAAATATTCAATATACTTAAATCGAAATTAAGTATATATTTCATTCTTTAGGGAAATCATTCACTTAAACATATTTATTTGGGCCAAAACGAATGTTGCGTAAAACATCGTTACGACAACCCAAAATCACTAGTATAGGGATTCGAAATTAAGATAGATATATAAATCCCAATACTAAATAAAACATTTCCTTTCGGAAATCATTTACCATAACAATAGTGTTATAGTCCACCATTTCCTTCTATTTCTCGAAAACGTCTATTTCAACAATGAATGTTGAAATCTATGGTTTCGAATCTTAACACATTTTAAAAAACATCGTTGGATCGTTTTAATTCTATTTAAAACATCACATCCAAAACATTTTGTTTAACATATTATTCGCTATTCAAAACGTGAATATACTTCGTTAACCAATTTCATCATTTCTATACATTTTATTTTTAAAGGATTATTCACTGTCTAAAACGTGAATATAACTCCATTAATAAGTTATAACAATTTACTTATCAAAATAAGTCATTTTGCGGATTTATAAAACAATGTTTATAAATTCCATTTCTATTTATTTTATAACAACTTCCTTTTATAAATCTCCTTTATTAACCTATTTCAATTTATAACTATATACCAAAAGTTCATATTATAAGTTAAATGCTTATAATTTATTTGTTTACAAAAATCGTTCTTTTAAACTTCCCAATTTATAAATATTATAACTTATAAGATTCATTTATTTACTCAAAACTATTCTTTTAATAACTTTACAAATTTTATAAACCTACTACATATTAAATTCCATTTATAACTTCACCGCTTAGAATTCTATAAATTTCTTTCATTTATGAAATTCATTTGCAATTCATTCTAACACTTATAAAAACTCGTTTTATACTTCAAATATTTTAATTTATAAATATCAATTTATAAATCCCTTATATAAATCAATTTATACTATTATTTTAAAAAGTCTTCAAACTCCTTTATAATTTCACCATTTTCTATGATTTATAAAATAATCAAATTTTATAAATCCTATATTTAAACTTTTTTACAATAAATTCAAAAATCCCGATTTAAACTATTTTATAAAATCATTAACCCATATTTTCAAAAATCAACTTTTAACTATATTTCTCAAAAATCATAATTTTTATAACATTAAAATTATAACGTTTATTTATTTAAAAGGAATCAATTCCAAAATATTTTATAAACGTCTACTTTCAAAAAAATCACTTAAAAAATCCTTTTAAAATTCCAAAATGGCCCAATGATGCTACACACCAAATAGTCAATCTAGACAACAACGACATCATGTATGTGTATATGATAATCAATCAAATATCAAAATATCTGCAATCAAATAAATACTGTTGAGGAATCCAGTTGGATCCCTCCAACCTGTTTTCCTGCATCCAAAGATGTTAGCACAATACCAATTCCGTTCCAATACGGAATTATCGCGGTATATGGGATTTAAAATATTATCCGCTTAATAGACGGCGCAATAGGGTCTCATCGCTATATAATGCGGGAAATCAACTCCAAGTACATAAATAATACCAGTTTCACTGTACTGTGAAATATTCGCGGTATATGTTTTTAATAAATAACATCCGCTTACTAACGGCGTATAATGTATATTTTAACAATCAATAGATAACAATCATCATTCAAACATACATTCAAGAATTTTAAATCTAACTATTTAAAATAAAAATCGAAACCAATTCGATTGAGTGAGAAGTTCTCACCTTGATTTCAATTTCGTTTTCAGCTTTTATTTCGAATAAAATTAAACGTGCGTTTAATTTTACCTGAAATTTTCACTAGCTCCAAATGATTCCAATCCAATTCCATAGCATAGTGCTCGTCCATACGATTCCAACGCAACTAGTTTCGTGCGTTTTCGACCTCGTATGAAAAAGATATTGCATTTTAAATATTACACGATTTATAATATAAACAATTCACATTTTCTTTTTATTTTTTACCCTACACAAAATCGTGACCGTCCATTCCAAGCTCAAGCACATCAGGCCGTTCCCTCCTTTCTCTCTCCTCTCTCACGTTACTTTAGAAAAACACGCGCAAGGAACCCATAAATCACCAACTAGGGTTTGAAATCGCGCCTCGTACGATGCATCTGGAGACGATCGGCTAACTTCATCGCGAAGCTTGCCACGAATGCCACCCACGACCAGAACCCAGTTACACGCGGCTAGCCCCTTGTCTCGAAAACCGTGAATGAACGCGTGCGTTCAAATGGAAATTGCCATCTATCCACCACATTAATTTCGATCATAACCGTTGATTAGATAGAACTCGAAGTACTCTACAAATTTCATTTAGAAAGTTTCTTGAATTGATGAACGGATTTGAAGAAAATGAGGGGAAAAGAAACGAGAATTTCGACCATACGTTAATATGAAGGTGGCGGCCGGCAGTTTTTAACCTAGGGCTTATTTTTCTTTGCAAATGTGAAAAATTGGGGGCTTATATAGAAAATTTCACGAACGCTATTCATCGCGGAATTTCCAAACTCCAAACAAGTGTGCCGGTTGGCGTTTCTAAAGTTTACCCCACGTTCCGAACACAATGGAATGTGTTTCGGGAGCTAATTCGGTCATCTGTGCGAGTTATGGCAATAAACGTTCGATTTAAAATTAAATCGGTAAATCAAATTTCTAGGCGTTTTGGCTTGCACCGGACAAACGGTAAATACGATTGACATGAAATTTGAAATCATACAATAATATCACATTACGGATCCGATGAAACTGGTTTCGTCGAAATCCGAGACTGTTTGAAAAATGGCTATTTTAACTTGCCAAATTAATATTAAAACAATTTCGATGCGTTTCGAGCTGCCACGGTCAAACGAAAACTCCGATTGACACGAAAATTGAAACCCGATAATAACAAACTATTACGGATCCAATGGAACTAGTTTCTTCCAATTCTGAGACTGTTCAAAAAATGGCTAATTTCACTAGTCGATTTAAATATTAAAATATTCAATTTTCACAAATTAACTTCTAATTCGATTTTAAAAGTTCTAAAACATCATTCTAACTCCAATATGATATAATAAAATTTTACAAATCATTTTCAATCATATTTAACCAAATTTTCAATTATTTCTGCAATTTCAACTATTAAATTATCGATTGAATTACCCATTAAATCCAATTATTCGAAATAAAATTTATTCGACTTATAAATTTCACTTATTAATATTTAAAATTAATTAAATATACGAATTTTAATTAATAGAAATTCTGGGTCGTTACAAAATAATAAGTATACATCAAGGTGTTTCTATCTCAAATGTATAAAAGCAAAAACTACTAAGCTAAAGTACTTAGCCAAAAGTCAGATGCTAGTCCCTACTAAGAAGTTAAGTGGAAGCACCTGAAACACCTCGGTCTGACCCGAGTATTATTTAAGAAGAAAAATAATAAATGGATCAGTCAAGCTATAAATATCATATAAGATGAAATAGGGTAAGAGATATGACAAAAATATATGATAACAATGAAAATCATATAATACCTCAATTCTCCTTAAATACCTAAAAAAAATATCATGTTCTTTAGCTTATTCACCAGACCTTAAATATTGACAAAACATATCAACGCAAATGGCAAAAATTGTGAAGCCTAAATTCCAAAAAAACCATAAATGAAAATCCAAAAAACATAAAAGGGGAGGCCTATCACCACGGGAGCATGAAAACTCACTAATACGTGTATCATAAACGGGACGCTATCCCATAGGTTGCTAACCCATAAAAATACAGGGTATAGTCCCCTCTTGGAGATGAATGAGATGAACATCGATGCACCTAAAACGATATGCCTCATGCACAGACTTATTGAGCCGATTACTCCACGAACGGTCAAGACCATGGGTCGCTACCCCCACCAAAATTGAGACGAAACTCTACAGAATGATCATCATAGATCAATAAATGTAAACTACACAAAGTTAGTAAATAAATGAGTTTAGCTTCATGTCTCATAACCATTGGCTTTACTTAAATATTTATGAACAAATTGTAGATTTCCACTCGAAGATTGTCACGAGATTTTAATCGAACAAGTCCAAGAATTAACTGATGAAGTAAACACAAGCGTTTCACACCACTTGTTTTGCTAAGTCGTTGTGATATCCCAGAAATTTTGGCAATATCAATTTAATAATCTGTATTTAAAATTAAATGAATTTGATAAATTCTGTTAATAAAAATTAACTTGATTTAATAATCCAATTAAATAAATGTTTAATTGGTGAATTTTATCTTTTAAAAGCTAATAAAATTCTTTCTATTTATAATGTGTGTGTATATATATATATATTTATATACATTGCAGGTAAATAAATTTTTATATGAAGTTTAATAAATAAATAAAATCTAGTTTTTAAATTCTGATATTCATTTTGATAATTTGGAAATTATTATTTTATTTAATAAATAACTATTCAAAACTATTTAATAAATAAATATTTTGTTTTAAGATATTTAAAGAAAATATTTTAATTTGTTTAATTATATTTCAAAGTATAGCTTAAATTTTAAATAAAGATAAACAAAAGTTTATTTTATTTCTCTTTTGAATATAGCTTAATAATTATAATTTGGAATTATATATGAAAATTTAAAATACCTTTTATATATTAAAACATTTATGCATTTAAACAAGTTAGACAAGTGATAAGTAATTTATAATTTCTTTTATAAATTATGTAAATTAATAAATATGTTATTTTCAAATAAAAATAAATGTATAAATACAGATAAATTTTCAAAGACAATATTATTATTGTTAAAATTTAAAATATATTAAAATAAATTAGTTTTGAATTGGATTTTTAAATGCATGAATGGCATTTGAATTTGAATTAATTTTGAAATTCAAATGAATAAACATATCTAAATCTTGTAAGTAAGCTTTCATTTTTATATAAATTGTTTTATTTCATTTTCTTTAAAAAGGAATGCACATATACATTTACATGGAAGTAATTTATATATATAAGCATTTAATAAATAAAGAAAGAGTTTTATTTACTTTTAAATTAAATAAAAAAAATAAAATTCATATATAAAACACATGTTAATATAATAAGTAGTTTAATGATAAGTGTTAAGATTCTAATCTCTTAAATACATGTGTTAGCATATTAATATAAGTTTGAGACAAGTGTCCTTTTTATTTTTTTGATTTTCTTTTAATTTTTAAATAAATCAATTACACTTATATAAACATGTTTCTTCAATCTTTTCTTTTTCTAATCTTCATTTTTTTTCAAGGCAAGAAGAAAATTTCAGCTGATAATTTATTCAAACAAAATCTGTTAATCAGTAAATCAAAAACACCTCTCAAATATGAAAATCAAATCTATAATCAACATCCTCTACAAATTCATTTTCTTCAGTCTATTCTATAAGCCTATGCATTCTTCTTTCCAAAAACTAAAGCATGCAAACCTTTTCTTTTCAACCTGAGTTTTAAAGCAAGCAAGTCCTCTGTAAAATCATTTTCAATGAAAAAGCAAAATGAAAAGCCTGCATTTTTTTAAATCTGGGAATCAAAAAGCTTGCCTGCATGCATCTTTCAACCTGGGAATATAAGGAGGAATCTGTAACTCAAGTTTGAGCAAATTGAATCTGGGTTTGTCTTCTGCATCTAGAATCAGGCCTGCATGCAAGTTTAAAATCAAGTCTTATGTCTTCAACAAAGTTTCATTAGCATGCAATTGCAGTTTCAAAACAAAGAGGCAACTCAAGTTTTTAATAGCTAATGCATATTCCAGTTTACAAAGTAATGTGCTCTGTTTCATGTTAAATCAGGTGAGTAATTTTTTTAGAAAAAACTTAAGTATAGTATGTTGCTTGATGGATGACAGATATAAGTATGCATTGTGTATGTATATCTGGCTGCATGTTGATTGGTATGCTTGTGTGTATAATTTTAAATGCATTGCTGTATACATATATGAATGATTGAATGTATATAGACATTATGTGATGTGTATCTGTTTTGCCTGTACCTAGTTTCAAAAGCAAGGATTTTGATAAAAATCCATTTTTCTCTTAAACAAGTTTATGTTAGGACTTAGGATCCAAATAATATCTGTTTGTTTGATTATAAAGAAAGTTTTAAAATTTTGTTTAAGTTAAAATAAATAGTAATTTGCTCTAGAAACAAAAACAACAGGGAAGTTTAAGTTTTTAGTAAAAATTCAAACACTGTAATTCTTTTATTTAGGATTATAAATCGAATACTGGTTCTAAAATAGGATTCTTAGGATCTAAATCATAATTTTTAAAATAGAATTGAAGTGCATGTCGGGGTTGCACTGTTTTTGGGGTTTTTTGGAAAATTCTGATGATCCCGAGTATCTGGAAGGTTGGGCTTTCTTCTGGTGATGGATGGGTGATCAGTGGTGATGGGAAAAATGGTGGTGGTGGTGGAAGTTCACCGTGGTGATGGTGATTGCTGAATTAGATTTCTTAACCTAGTTTTTGGAGAGTGCAGTGATTTGATCGGCATAGTGGCTACAAGGGATCAAGTGCTTCTATATTTGGGGAGATGGCTGCTTGGGTGTCGAAGAGGTGTTGGATGGAGTTCCATAACCTCCGATGGCCGGAGGAGAGGGGATGGAGGTTTTACAGGTTTTGGGGTTTGATGGTGATTGTGTTCCAGTATTTTCCAGGTTTCAGAATTGGGGTACTCGAATTTGATTTCGAGTATATGGTGAGTTTTTGATGAACGTGAGGTGATTCAGAGTTGAAAGTCGACGTGCTCGATGCCTTGGTGGTTACTGGAGGCGGCCAGAACCACCGTGCACATGCACGGTGAAAAGAATGGTGTCAGGTGATGTTTGGGTTTTGCAGTAATTTTTGGACTCGAGTCAAACTCGAGTAATTCGAGTTTTTGCTCGAAGATGTATGGGTTTTTGCTCGAAGTCAAAACAGGGGAGACTCGGGTATTTTTATGTAGTACGGGTTTCTCTGGAAACCTGTATGTTTTCAAATTCAAAGCTTGATTTAAAATCTGAAGCAGGTTTTAAACAAGAATTTAAAACTAAATTTAAAGTATGGATTTCAAACTGAGGTTCAATCCTAGTTTTAAAATTTAACTTTAATTTTATAAATTAAAATGTTTAATCAATTTTAAAAGGGTTTTAAATAGTTTAATTTAAAAACAAAGCTTAAAAATAAAAGTAAAATTCAACTTAAGTTTAAATCTAGATTCAAATTCAGATTTGAATCATAGTTTAGAAATAAAGGAAGTTTTAAAATTTTTACATGTTAAACAACTTTGGATGTTGAAATATATTTAAATAGGATTTTTATTTTAAAATGAATATAGCTTTAAATTTCCTTTAAAACTTCTTTATAAAATAAGAAATTATTTAGTATAAGTTTTAAAAAGGTTTTTAAAATGTTTTTAAAACTTTGTTAAAGTTAAGTTTGATTTCATTTTAGATTTAAAATTTAAAATGTAATTTGAAAACAATTCTTTAAAGATGTTTTAATTTGTTTTGTTAATGATAATGTAATATTAATTAGAAATGTTTTATTTATAATAAATCAAAGATTTAATGATTTTGGTTTATTAAATTTGTAAGGTAATTAGATGGAGAATTAATTAATTAATTTAATTAATTAAGTAAGGATTTTGAATTAATTAATCAAGGTTGAGTTAATTAATTAAGATTTATTAATATGGAAATAAGATCATTAATTAAATAAGTTAAGATTTTGATTAATGATTAGAAATTAATTTATCAAGAGATTAAGATAAATTAAGTAAAAAAACTTAGTTAAATAAACAACTAGTGATTAATTGAATGATTATTAAAGATTAATAAATTTGTGATTAATAATGATTAATTTAAGATAATTACTTAAGAAAGGTAATTAAGGAAATTGTTGATAAGTTAATGAAGATCATTAACATGGGATTATTAATAATTTAAGTAATTAATTTTGATAATTAATTAGATTAATTAAATTAGATAATCATTATGGTATTTGGTTAAGTATGATTACTTTATGAAAGTAATTGAAAGTATTAATTACTCATTGTAATTAATTAATTTTTTCGATTAGTTTAAATTAATTAATTAAGTTTAATTAATTTAGAATAATCATTTGATGGGTTGATAAGTAATTAATGGAGGATAATTACTTAAAGAAGTAATTAATATGAGTAATTACTAAATGTAAATTATTGAAGTATGGAAGAGTTGGGGTTAATTACTTGTGTAATTATTATGGAGAATAATTATTTTGTGATAGTAATTAATAATTAATTACTTGGTGTAGCTAATTTAAGCATTGATGGATTAAGTCTTCTGGAAAATAATTAAGTAATGTAATTAATTAAATTAATTACTAATAAAATTGATCAAGGATGATTAATAAATATAATTAATTATTAAATATACTTAATTCAGGGGTAATCAATTTACTCAATGAAGTAACTAAGAATAGTTAATTACTGAAGTTAATTAATCAAAAGTGATTAATAATTATGGTTAATTACTTAATGGAGCTAATTAATCTAAATGTAATTAGGAATCATTAATTAATAAAATTAATGATGTGATTAAGAATTAATTAATTGAGATTAATTAATCAATGATAAGCGATTAAAGTAATTAATTAATGTAATTAATTAAGCATTAATGTAATTAATTATAATTAATTAATTAATGAAGTAATTAAAGGTTAATTACTATATTTGATTAAGAATAATTAATTTGTGAAATTAATTACTTGAATGTAATAAAAGAATGATTAATCAAGGGTAATAAACCAAGGGAATTAATTAGTGGTTAATTAATTAGTTGATTGGTTTGTAATTAATGGTTATATAAGCAGGATTTATAGATTGAGATAATTAATTTAATTTACTTTAAATTAATTAAAGATGATGTAATTAATTTAATTCATTTTAATTTAATTATAAATGGTGTATATGGATGATATAGATTTCCTTGAATAGTTTGAATCTCAGATATGAGATTAATAATGATGTGTGACATGGATGCATTAGTTGCATTGTGATGATGATTTGGATTATCTTCTGATAATGATAATAGGGATTATCTGTGGTGATGATTATCTATTGTGATGATGCGAATTATCTATCTGTGTGTATATAAATAGTTTAACTGGATTGTTTTAAACTTAAAACAACTTGGACCTAAAAGATGGTGTTTTGGATTCGATGAGACCGGGATCGGGTTTCCATATTTAGATGTCCGAAAACCACATCGATCCAAATTTAACGATAGGTCATGAATCTCAAGTGAAGATGAAGGTTCAGAGTGCAAGGGTTATCGTCGTTAACTCTGAGGGTGATTCCAAAATGAGTGTAACGAGATAATGCTTTCGGTTTCGTTCAAACCCGGAACGAACTTGTATGGATTGAATGCTTTCATAACATCGCCAGGTGGACGATGAGCATTCTAAGAGATGTGTTTTCTAAAGGTAATTATAGCCTCAAGCCTCATCAACCGGGAATGGATAAAACAGGGGAGGTGCAGCAAGGTTAAGTGGGTCATGCCCAAGTAGGACGAGATTTTCTCCTGTCTAGAAGTCCCTTTTTATTCGGCTGTGTGGGCGGTTGGGTCGCGGCCTACTGCGGGGTTGTCTTGTTCAGGGCTGTCCAGTAAGGGATGGTTCCGGCCTTGTGTTGCAGGGGATTAGGAGTGATCCTCGGTACGGCGATCTAGGCCCCGTACTGTGACGGGCGGTACCCCGGTAGCCCTGCCATTGTATGGAAACCAAAATCCAATAAGTGTCGTACGTATTAGTTGTGCCCAACTATGTTGGAACGTGAGATGTAAGCATTCCAGCTATTACTGTATTTTACTTGAAAACCCTAGACACTATTATAATATCACCGGGTTTCCTATCAAATGTTTTGGTTAGCACAAGGTAAAAACTTTTCCATGTTTATGTGTGGGAAGTCTTACGTGATACCTTTCTTTTTAGAAGGTTTTCAAAAGTTAAGCAACTTTAACCTGTTACTCACACCAGACCCATCTCTGACCCGGAGTTTATTTCTTTTTTTCTTAAACTCTTGGGTACTCAAATTTTTACGAGTAGCCATGGGATTTAGGTTAGCTTTGACGAATTATGGAGGAGCAATGGAGCAGGAGGCTTCTGCGTTGTAGTTATTTAGTATTCTGCTGTGTTGGTATCTCTGAGTCGTGTTTGAGTTGTTTTGTACTGTGTTGTAATAACTAGACAGGTGTTTATAACTGTCTAGTATGTGATGTATAATCTGTGTAACTCTAATAGTTGTTGTATATCTATGTAATACTTTTGATATTAATATAATTTATTCGTTCTGCTGTTGAGATTTTGTTGTTGTTTCTTCTTTCTTCTCTTTCTTTCTCTTTCTATCTCTTTCTTTCTTAATTCATGACACGACTTTCAGGTCAGTGGAAGTCGGGTCGTGACAGTTGGTATCAGAGCATTAGGTTGAGTGAATACCTAGGCTTTGGAGTGGTGTCTATCTTGAGAGAGCGTATTTGTAATTTTAATATATATATATTTATATGTATTTATTTCTACCTATCTGTTGGGTTACCTGTTCGGGTTTTTCCAATATAGGTTATAAAGGTAGATAAGGTAGTGGTGTGTGTAACACGACTACTACCATTGGTTGGAGTTTGAATGTTTGAGGTTGGAAGTGTATATGACGAGACTATAGACCTAATACCATCTCGAGTGAGTTTTGTAGCTTGGTGTAAGGATTTCATCGATCTCTGAAAGGTAATCTATAAAGGTTCAAAGTTCATCTTTGAAGTTGGATGAGTTGAATTTGAATCTGTCGGTTGGGCAGAAGTGTGTAATGGTATTTTGATACCTCAGGAAGTAGTAGCTGCGTGATGAGATGTGGTGACTATGGAGGTTTCCGAAGAAGTTTTCTTTGGAATAAGTTTTAGGATGTGTGTCTGCTTCGGTGATGTGGCTGAGTTTAGTTGGTTGTTTGTGTTTGGCTTTGAAGTCCAAGTTTCTCGAAGAGCATTGGATTAGGAAGTCTTTGGCTGTGGTGTCAGCAGTGCGGCTCGAAGTATTTTGTGTTGGCAGGAAGTTTTCTGGTTAGCAGTTTTTCTGAGATGGAGTTCAGAAGCAACATAGTGGACCCGTTTCTTCGGTGGATTGGCTAATTAAGTGTAAGTTATTCTGTTTGGTATAGCGAGAACAGTTATCTTTGGGAATTGGTCTGGGTGGATCGCAAAAGTGACTTTCGATTGTTTGAGTGTTCTCTTGGGTTGTTAGAGGATGTCTGCTGAGAAGTCAAAGGTTTATCTGTATCTGGAGATTGAGTTTTCTTATCGACCGGATTCCAGGAGTGCTACCAGTGGATCCGCTAGTAGAAGGATGGTTTCTCGAGATAAGGTTTAGTAAAGCAGCTCATGATTGGTGAAACTTTTGAGTTTGTTGTCCAGATTGTGCTCGCGTTCATCATCAGCATTTTTCTTCTTTTCTAGATCAGAGTTGTGGAGCGGAAGCAGTTTGGAAGTGTTTCTGTTTTGCCTTTTCCTAGAAGAAGTGAGTTTGTTCTTCTGATGTTTGAAGAGTAGAGTTGAATTGCCAGTTGGATAACTGGATTCAATGAGATTCACGTATCTCTGAGGGAGTACGTGTATGAGCTATCTCTGGCTGTGGAACCAGTTGTTCAGGAAGGTTTGGTTGTTGAGTCAGACTCGTTTATAGTCTGATATCTTGTCTAGTTTTGTAGATCTAGATGAGAAGGAGCTCTGTAGCTTCGTAGTTTTGATTGTTTGGATTCTGTAGAGAGAGTATCCCTGTATATATATACTTGGGGAAACTCAAGGAAATTTTATCCAGAGTTTTGTCTAGATAATTAAATTTGTTTGATTAGATAAATCGGTTGCTTTGGTTGTTAGCATATGATTGATATATGTTTGTGTTTAAACAAATCTTTAATGAGATTATTAAATTACCATTGCTTTTAAATTTCGGGGACGAAATTCTTTTAAGGGGGGAGGAATGTGATATCCCGGAAATTTTGGCAATAACAAATTTAATAATCTGTATTTAAAATTATATGAATTTGATAAATTCTGTTAATAAAAATTAACTTGATTTAATAATCCAATTAAATAAATGTTTAATTGGTGAATTTTATCTTTTAAAAGCTAATAAAATGCTTTCTATTTATAATGTGTGTGTGTATATATATATATTTTTATTTATATATATTGTAGGTAGATAAGTTTTGATATGAAGTTTAATAAATAAATAAAATCTAGTTTTTAAATTCTGATATTCATTTTGATAAGTTGGAAATTATTATTTTATTTAATAAATAACTATTCAAAACTATTTAATAAATAACTATTTGGTTTTAAGATATTTAAAGAAAATATTTTAATTTATTTAATTATATTTTAAAGTATAGCTTAAATTTTAAATAAAGATAAATAAAATTTTATTTTATTTCTCTTTTGAATATAGCTTAATAATTATAATTTGGAATTATATATGAAAAATTTAAAATACCTTTTATATATTAAAACATTTATGCATTTAAAAAAGTTAGACAAGTGATAAGTAATTTATAATTTCTTTTATAAATTATGTAAATTAATAAATATGTTATTTTCAAATAAAAATAAATGTATAAATATAGATAAATTTTCAAAGACAATATTATTATTGTTAAAATTTAAAATATGTTAATATAAATTAGTTTTGAATTGGATTTTTAAATTTATGAATAGCATTTGAATTTGAATTAATTTTGAAATTCAAATGAATAAACATATCTAAATCTTGTAAGCAAGCTTTCATTTTTATATAAATTGTTTTATTTCATTTTCTTTAAAAAGGAATGCACATATACATTTACATGGAAGTAATTTATATATATAAGCATTTAATAAATAAAGAAAGAGTTTTATTTACTTTTAAATTAAATAAAAAAAATAAAATTCATATATAAAACACATGTTAATATAATAAGTAGTTTAATGAGAAGTGTTAAGATTCTAATCTCTTAAATACATGTGTTAGCATATTAATATAAGTTTGAGACAAGTGTCCTTTTTATTTTTTTGATTTTCTTTTAATTTTTAAATAAATCAATTACACTTATATAAACATGTTTCTTCAATCTTTTCTTTTTCTAATCTTCATTTTTTTTCAAGGCAAGAAGAAAATTTCAGCTGATAATTTATTCAAACAAAATCTGTTAATCAGTAAATCAAAAACACCTCTCAAACCTGAAAATCAAATCTATAATCAACATCCTCTACAAATTCATTTTCTTCAATCTGTTTTATAAGCCTGTGCATTCTTCTTTCCAAAAACTAAAGCATGCAAACCCTTTCTTTTCAACCTGAGTTTTAAAGCAAGCAAGTCCTCTGTAAAATCATTTTCAATGCAAAAGCAAAATGAAAAGCTTGCATTTTTTTAAATCTGGGTATCAAAAAGCTTGCCTGCATGCATCTTTCAACCTGGGAATATAAGGAGGAATCTGTAATTCAAGTTCGAGCAAATTGAATCTGGGTTTGTCTTCTTCATCTAGAATCAAGCCTGCATGCAAGTTTAAAATCAAGTCTTATGTCTTCAACAAATTTTCATTAGCATGCAATTGTAGTTTCAAAACAAAGAGGCAACTCAAGTTTTTAAAAGCTAATGCATATTCCAGTTTCCAAAGTAATGTGCTCTGTTTCCTGTTAAATCGGGTGAGTAATTTTTTTAAAAAAACTTAAGAATTGAATGCATACTGATATAAGTATGCATTGTGTATGTATATCTGGCAGCATACTGATATAAGTTTTTAAAAGCTAATGCATATTCCAGTTTCCAAAGTAACATACTGATATAAGTATGCATTGTGTATGTATATCTGGCAGCATGTTGATTAGTATGCTTGTGTGTATAATTTTAAATGCATTGCTGTATACATATACGAATGATTGAATGTATATAGGCATTATGTGATGTGTATCTGTTTTGCCTGTACCTAGTTTCAAAAGCAAGGATTTTAATAAAAATCCATTTTTCTCTTAAACAAGTTTATGTTAGGACTTAGGATCCAAATAATATCTGTTTGTTTGATTATAAAGAAAGTTTTAAAATTTTATTCAAGTTAAAATAAATTATAATTTGCTTTAGAAACAAAAACAACATGGAAGTTTAAGTTTTTAGTAAAAATTCAAACACTGTAATTCTTTTATTTAGGATTATAAATCGAATACTGATTGTAAAATAGGATTCTTAAGATCTAAATCATAATTTTTAAAATAGAATGAAGTGCATGTCGGGGTTGCACTATTTTTAGGGTTTTTGGAAAATTCTGATGATCCTGAGTATCTGGAAGGTCGGGCTTTCTTCCGGTGATGGATGGGTGATCAGTGGTGATGAGAAAAATGGCAGTGGTGGTGGAAGTTCACCGTGGTGATGGTGATTGTTGAATTAGATTTCTTAACCTAGTTTTTGGAGAGTGCAATGATTTGATCGGCATAGTGGCTACAGGGGATCGAGTGCTTCTATATTTGGGTAGATGGCTGCTTAGGTGTCGAAGAGGTATTGGACGGAGTTCCATAGCCTCCGATGGCCGGAGGAGAGGGGATGGAGGTTTTACAGGTTGATGGTGATTGTGTTCTAGTATTTTCCAGGTTTCAGAATTGGGGTACACGAATTTGATTTCGAGTATATGGTGAGTTTTGATGAACGTGAGGTGATTCAGAGTTGAACGTCGACGTGCTCGATGCCTTGGTGGTGACTAGAGGCGGCCAGAACCACTTGCATATGCACGGTGAAGAGAATGGTGTCAGGTGATATTTGGGTTTTGCAGTAATTTTTGGACTCGAGTCATACTCGAGTAATTCGAGTTTTTGCTCGAAGAAGTATGGGTTTTTGCTCGAAGTCAAAACAGGGGAGACTCGGGTATTTTTATGTAGTATGGGTTTCTCTGGAAACCTGTATATTTTCAAATTCAAAGCTTGATTTAAAATCTGAAGCAGGTTTTAAACAAGAATTTAAAACTAAATTTAAAGTATGGATTTCAAACTGAGGTTCAATCCTAGTTTTAAAATTTAACTTTAATTTTATAAATTAAAATGTTTAATCAATTTTAAAAGGGTTTTAAATAGTTTAATTTAAAAACAAAGCTTAAAAATAAAAGTAAAATTCAACTTAAGTTTAAATCAAGATTCAAATTCAGATTTTAATCATAGTTTAGAAATAAAGGAAGTGTTAAAAATTTTAAATGTTAAACAACTTTGGATGTTGAAATATATTTAAATAGGATTTGTATTTTAAAATGAATGTGAGTTTAAATTTCCTTTAAAACTTCTTTATAAAATAAGAAATTATTTAGTATAAGTTTTAAAAAGGTTTTTAAAATGTTTTTAAAACTTTGTTAAAGTTAAGTTTGATTTCATTTTAGATTTAAAATTTAAAATGTAATCTGAAAACAAATCTTTAAAGTTGTTTTAATTTGTTTTGTTAATGGTAATGTAATCATTAATAAGAAATGTTTTATTTATAATAAATGAAAGATCTAATGATTTTGGTTTATTAACTTTGTAAGGTAATTAGATGGATAATTTATTTATTTATTTAATTAATTAAGTAAGGATTTTGAATTAATTAATCAAGGTTGAAGTTAATTAATTAAGATTTATTAATTTGGAAATAAGATCATTAATTAAATTAGTTAAGATTTTGATTAATGATTAGAAATTAATTTATCAAGAGATTAAGATAAATTAAGTAAAAAACTTAGTTAAATAAACAACTAGTGATTAATTGAATGATTATTAAAGATTAATAAATTTGTGATTAATAATGATTAATTTAAGATAATTACTTAAGAAAGGTAATTAAGGAAATTGTTGATAAGTTAATGAAGATCATTAACTTGGGATTATTATTAATTTAAGTAATTAATTTTGATAATTAATTAGATTAATTAAATTACATAATCATTATGGTATTTGGTTAAGTATGATTACTTTATGAAAGTAATTAAAAGTATTAATTACTTATTGTAATTAATTAATTTTTTCGATTAGTTTAAATTAATTAATTAAGTTTAATTAATTTAGAATAATCATTTGATGGGTTGATAAGTAATTAATGGAGGATAATTACTTAGAGAAGTAATTAAGATGAGTAATTACTGAATGTATATTATTGAAGTATGGAAGAGTTGGGGTTAATTACTTGTGTAATTATTATGGAGGATAATTATTTTGTGATAGTAATTAATAATCAATTATTTGGTGTAATTAATTTAAGCATTAATGGATTGAGTCTTTTGGAAAATAATTAAGTAATGTAATTAATTAAATTAATTACTAATAAAATTGATCAAGGATGATTAATAAATATAATTAATTATTAAATATAATTAATTTAGGGGTAATCAATTTGCTCATTGAAGTAACTAAGAATAGTTAATTACTGAAGTTAATTAATCAAAAGTGATTAATAATTATGGTTAATTACTTAATGGAGTTAATTAATCTAAATGTAATTAGGAATCATTAATTAATAAAATTAATGATGTGATTAAGAATTAATTACTTGAGATTAACTAATCAATGATAAGCGATTAAAGTAATTAATTAATGTAATTAATTAAGCATTAATGTAATTAATTATAATTAATTAATTAATGAAGTAATTAAAGGTTAATTACTATATTTGATTAAGAATAATTAATTTGTGAAATCAATTACTTGAATGTAATAAAAGAATGATTAATCAAGGGTAATAAACCAAGGGAATTAATTAGTGGTTAATTAATTAGTTGATTGGTTTGTAATTAAAGGTTATATAAGAAGGATTTATAGATTGAGATAATTAATTTAATTTACTTTAAATTAATTAAAGATGATGTAATTAATTTAATTCATTTCAAATTAGTTATAAATGGTGTGAATATTAATCCTTGTTTGTATATGGATGGTATAGATTTCCTTGAATAGTTTGAATCTCAGATACGAGATTAATAATGATGTGTGATATGGATGCATTGGTTGCATTGTGATGATGATTTGGATTATCTTCTGATAATGATAATAGGGATTATCTGTGGTGATGATTATCTATTGTGATGATGTGAATTATCTATCTGTGTGTATATAGATAGTTTAATTGGATTGTTTTAAACTTAAAACAACTTGGACCAAAAAGATGGCATTTTGGATTCGATGAGACCGGGATCGGGTTTCCATATTTTGATGTCCGAAAACTACATCGATCCAAATTTTACGATAGGTCGTGAATCTCAAGTGAAGATGAAGATTCTGAGTGCAAGGTTATCGTCGTTAACTCTGAAGGTGATTCCAAAATGAGTGTAACGAGATAATGCCTTCGGTTTCGTTCGAACCTGGAACGAACTTGTATGGATTGAATGCTTTTAGAACATTGTCAGGTGGACGATGAGCATTCTAAGAGATGTGTTCTCTAAAGGTAATTGTAGCCTCAAGCCTCATCACCCGAAAATGGCTAAAACAGGGGAGGTGCAGCAAGGTTAAGTGGGTCATGCCCAAGTAGGACGAGATTTTCTCCTGTCTAGAAGTCCCTTTTTATTCGACTATGTGGGCGGTTGGGTCGCGGCCAACTGCGGGGTTGTCTTGTTCGGGACTGTCCAGTAAGGGATGGTTTCGGCCTTGTGTTGCAGGGATTGGGAGTGATCCTCGGTACGGCGATCTAGCCCCCGTACTGTGACGGGCGGTACCCCGGTAGCCCTGCCATTGTATGGAATCCAAAATCCAATAAGTGTCGTACGTATTAGTTGTGCCCAATTATGTTAGAACGTGAGATGTAAGCATTCCAGCTATTTCTGTATTTTACTTGAAAACCCTAGATACTATTATAATATCATCGGATTTCCTATCAAATGTTTTGGTTAGCATAAGGTAAAAACTTTTCCATGTTTATGTGTGGGAAGTCTTTCGTGGTACCTTTCTTTTTAAAAGGTTTTCAAAAGTTAAGCAACTTTAATCTGTTACTGACACCAGACCCATGTCTGACCTGGAGTTTATTTCTGTTTTTCTTAAACTCTTGGGTACACAAATTTTTACGAGTAGCCAAGGGATTCAGGTTAGCTTTGACGAATTATGGAGGAGCAATGGAGCAGAAGGCTTCTGCGTTGTAGTTATCTAGTATTCCGCTGTGTTGGTATCTCTGAGTCATGTTTGAGTTTTTTTGTACTGTGTTGTAATAAATAGACTGGTGTTTATAACTGTCTAGTATATGATGCATAATCTGTGCAACTCTAATAGTTGTTGTATATCTATGTAATACTCTTGATATTAATATAATTTATTCGTTCAACTGTTGAGATTCCATTGTTGTTTCTTCTTTCTTCTCTTTCTTTCTCTTTCTATCTCTTTCTTTCTTAATTCATGATACGACTTTCTGGTCAGTGGAAGTTGGGTCGTGACAGTCGTTTAATTAGATTTCTCATACGAATGATGTAAAGGTTTGTATATTCTAATAGATTGGAAAACAGTTTCAAGTTTTGTATTAAAAATGGTGTTGAAATAGTTTTTGTGAATGGGCTTTAGTATTTACTCTAGTATAAAAACCTTTATATTTTAAAGTGAAAAATCATAGAAATGATTGTAAAAACAATCTATCACCGAAAACAAGTATTCGATGACGTGAATTAAAACCATGAAAATTAATATCGAATCCATCAAATGGAAACACCAAAATCCAAAAAAGAAATCATCAAAGTCGGTATTAATTGATAATAACTATTCGGATCATTAAAGATCGATAAAAATTGGAAATCCACTCAAAAATAGGCAAAATAGGCAAAATTCAACAGAACCAGATGTCTGGTCGGTTTAACCAAACGTATGACCTTGGGTTCTGGAAATTTATATTTTTCCTCCTTTTTCTTTTTTATATCCTGAAGCCCCTAGACCTCTGGTCGGGTTTAACCATACGTCTGTTCTTAGGCTCTAGAATTTTATTTTATCTTTCGTTTTATATATTTTTTCTGAAGCCCCTATCAGACGTTTGAAAATTTCAACCAGACGTCTGGTTGCCTGAGCTGGGCAAAAATTTGCCTAGGCCGTCGATGGCCAAATCAACTTGGAAGCAATCGAACGAGCGATGGAGACTAGGGATTTATGCCAAACGACAACCCAGCCCTATAGGCTCTTCGATACACCCCAAATAACATGTCCAAACATCCATAATAGGAATTTCATAAATTTTGACTTCAAAACCAAAATTGGAAAATTCACCAAAATAGTTCAAATCAAAAGCAATTAAACATGAGATAGATGTTAGGAATTCATACCTAACAACAATGAAAGCTATAGACATAGACGTGAGTTCAAGAACTCACCTTTAAACTCCAAAACAACCAATCGAGAAGTTCTAAAATAAGAAAAGAACAACTCTACTTCAATCAAAACTCTAGAAGCTTCAATCTATAATCATATGAAAATATTTCCTAAGATTGAAAATTGTGAAAAATAGAGAGGGATTGAGATGGAGAAGATGAAGAGGATGCTTACCTAAGCTTCTTTTTGATTTTAGAACTAGAACTTGAATTCCTAAGAGAAACTAAGGCTTAGGAATTTTAGTTTCCTCTTTCCACTATTCTTCCTAGTGCTTGAGTGTTAGGAATCTAGAAAACGGAATGAATGAATGAATAGGAGTGGGAGCTATTAGGTACAAGTGTTTGGGTCTCTTATTGGGTTAATGGGCTAGAACCCAACCCAAAGCCCAATTGAAAAAACTAAAAATCCTATTCAACTCCAAACATATCGATGTTTATACTTATACAAGTTGTAAACGTCGTTTTAAACTCAATGAAAGTGGCCTCGAGTCCGAATTTGACTGTTTACAGAAGGTCACAATTCGGGCTTTAATTCAACTAACGATGCCATGTTTAAATGAAACATTTAAATATATAATCGTAAAATATGCGGGTTGTTACACTTTCTATCATTCTGTGCTTTCTAGGTCGGACATGTGTGGTTTATTGTCGATTTAAAGGGTATGGATTTGCGGTTCATCACATTTTGTATCAGAGCTTAGGTTTAGTATATTCCTAGGCTTTGATTTGTATTAAGTATAGATTGGGTCAGTAGCACCCTAGATTGAGTTTTAGTGTATTATATATAAGAGCATGTATTTGTTAGTGATATAAAAATGTTTATATTGGTTGATGTATCTGTTGAGTGGCTTATGAATTCTGGTCGGTATGTGGGATGCCACGTTATCGATAGGGATTTCTAAACACTTGACAAGGCATATGGATCTAGCATTGTTTTTAAATTGGGTATATGAAATCATTTTACCTCGATTATATTTTATATATAAAGGAACAATTTTTCAGAAATTATTATAATGTATATAAATTGATTGTTTGGTTGTTTGAAAATGTAAATATATATAAGTTAATAAAAGCTGTTTCAATAATCTAAATGAAAACAATAATTATAAAAGAATAAATTATACAAGCAAGTGAATTATAAAGTATGGAATTATAATTACAATGATATACGATTGTGAAATAATCTTATATATAAGAAATGAAACTACATGAGTATATTTATAAATATGAGTTATAAATAAAAATGGATTTAAACTAAGAATTTGAGAATTTGAATCTTGTTGTTTTTGACAATTATTTTGCAAAAGTTTAAGATATTATATTATCATGTAGAAGTATTTTGATTAGAAATGATTTTTAAAGAATTTAAAACACTGAATTCACTACGGTTGCTGGGTAATAATAAGGATGATGACGACCGCATCATCGGTATCATTTTCGAGCTCTTGTGTGATGGTTTTGCTACCTCAGTAAATTATAAATGAAGTTTTGTTTTGAAAAACAAGTTTGATTTTAAAATCTAAGTATGATTTGATGTATAAGAAAATGAGATTTTAAATTTAGACATGAAATTGAAATTTATCTTAAGTAAAGTTAAGTAAATTAGAGTTAGTATAATAAAATATTTGATTTGGAACTTAACTAAAGGAAAGTTAAATAAAAATGAATTGGATTTAAAACTGAATCAGATAACTATGAATTTAATTTATAGAAGGTGATTATATAAACTGGATTGGATCTAAAACTGATTTAAGTGTTACTGAAAATAATAAACACTTAAGATTGTAAAATGATTATATTACCATGAATTTACTTTATAGAATGTGAATAAACTTAAGTATATGTTCAAGAAAACTTAAGTAAATAAGTTTATAACTTATAATTTTAGAGTTATTAGGTAAATAAAATTTCTATTTGTTAAATATGAAGGTTAAGAAATGAAATTTGAAATTGGATTTATAAGTTGAAATTGATATTAACAACGAATAAAGTAAGTTAATAAGTTGAAGTGACCAATAATTAATTTTTAGCAAAATGAAATTCAATTTTTGTTGTAAAATAAATTAGTTAATTGAATATGGTTTGAAATGATTATTTATTAGATTAAGTATAACTTAAATTAGAAACGTTAGAAAAATTAGTTAATTGAATATGGTTTGAAATGATTATTTATTAGATTAAGTATAACTTAAATTAGAAACGTTAGAATAAAACTTAAGTTAAGAAGTTGTAAATTAATAATAACGTTGGAAATGTTGTATAAAGTGTTGAATTAAACTTAAGTAGAATTCTAATGAAATGAAACGTGGTTCATCATAATTTGAATCTAAATTGAGTATTAGCAAGAATGTGAATATTGAATATCAACCAATTAGAATTAAACGCGTTTGACCAAACTTAATGTAAACGAAGTGAATATGAATGTTTGAGTGTAAATTAAATAAATTTGATTTATATTGGATATGCATTGGTTGTTAGTTGGATGCTAGTTGGTTGAATAAAAATTCATTAAATGTTAATGAAATTGAAAGTTAGATAATTGATTTAAAATTGGAAGCGAATCTAAATAGAATTGAATTTGATTTGAATGGAAGTGAATTAACTTCAATGTAAATTAGTGAATGTAAACTAATTGAATTAGAATAAATGGATATTAGTAAATTCCAATGTTAATGAATCAAATGCGAATAAATTGATAACTAATTCAATGAATATTAATGAAAAATGAATGTATATTGATTTGGTTATGTTTGATGGATGTTAGTTATTGATGGTTTCTTTATTTGCATGTGTTTCCTTTGCATCTATTATTGTATAGTTGTGTGATATATTGTGATATATTTCCATTATTTCTCATTTGTTTGTTGAGTGTATAGTAGATGCGGACGGTGTTGCTACGCATTTGGAGCTTGCTTTCATGCTATATTAACTTTATGTGCTTGCTAGATATATATAAGATACATATCTCGGATTACATATCATACTTTTATATTTTTTCCCTGTAGGATGCTTCATCCTCGAAGATGAGATGTATATTTGTGATACATACATACATATATATATATATTGATTTTTTCTGATCAAACCGCACAAAGGAGACGCTGACGAATTTTTTTAAATATAAGACGTTAGAAATTTTTTTGAGAATTTTGAAATTTTTTTGATAACTAAAATTTTGATTTTGGAGTTATAAGTTGGGATGAATAAATAAATGATATTAGTTTATTTGTGAAAGAGCATTAGTTAATTACTATTAATGAATTGATTTTAGGTAGTTTTGAAAAGATAACCATAAATGGATTGGAAAACTTAAAAAAAAATTGTAAGAAGTTTACGTATGGATTTACGAAAAGCTAAAAGGTTTAAATGATTTTGACAATCAAGTTTGAATGAATTGTTTTTGAAAAGTCAATGAATTTTGTGGCTTTTCTCATTCGGTAATTTCGGGAATGAAATTCTTTTAAGTAGAGGAGAATATAACGACCTAGAATATCAGTCATTCGAAATTGGAATATTTAATTGATTTTAAATATTCAGAAGTTAATTTTATAAGTTAAATAACTTATATTTCGAATATAGTGATTTATTTGGATAATTAAACTGTTTAATTTAATATTTGAAATTGCGTAAATAATTGAGATTTGAATTTAAAATGAATGAAAACGATTTCTAAAGTTGGTTTAACTTCTATTTTAATTAGAATATGTTAGTAAACTTTTAAGTTTGATTTAGAAGCGATTTAATAGAAATTTGAAATTTTATATTTTAATTAACGTGTAAAAATAGTCATTTTTTGAGATTTTTCTAGATTTCGATGAAACCAGTTTCATTGGATTCGTAATAGTGAATTATAGTATGTTGTCGAATTTCACATCGATTGGACTTAACTTTGATCGTGCGAGTTTGAAACGCATAGAAATTGATTAAAAGAAATTTAATTAAAATTATTCGATTTGAAAATCTATCTTTTGTATATAATGGAATTAGCCTCTGATACATATTCCATTGTGTTCAAAACAGGGGTAAGACATTAGGAATGTCAGACGCCACGCCTCGATTGGAGTTCGAATTTTTTTTGGATGAATAGTAATTTATAGTTTCCTATAAATAGAGGACCCAAGCCTCCATTTCTAGAGAAACCTAATCCTAACTATATTTCCACTGCCGCCACTTATTTCACAAACCCTACGTCTTGTGGACCATGATCAATGGCTTCGCTGGAGACCATTTCGAGGCTCAACCTCAAATAGAAAAACGTCGGCGATGTTGTGATGGATGAGATGAACGGTCGAGATGGAGTTTGGCCAGGTGGCGCGGCTGCAGGCATATGGCATGGAGGCACGGCTGGAGGGCATTGATCGGCGGAGCGACACCGTTCGCTGGTGGCGTGCGATGATTTGGCGAGCGTGAGTTTAACAAAAAAAATGATGAAGCGCATGCCTAGAAGCTTGGGGCGGAAAATGAAAATTAAATAGTAAGGTTTAAAATTTAAGTAAAAGTTTATATTTAAGTTAATTATATTATTAATTATCGAATAGTTATTAATGCATAATTTGTTCATACAAGCTCCGTTTCGTACGAAATAAGTGGCATTGGATTCGTATTGTTGAATACTATGCATAAAAATTGGATTGGAATTATTTAGAGCTTGTAGGAATTTTTCTTAGATTCGAACGCCTGTTCATTTTTAATCGAAAATAAATGCTGCAGCGGCGAATACAAGGAAAGTGAGTAAAACTCACTCTTTCTGTCTCGCTTATATTTTTATAAAAGTGAGAACAAATTTATTTATGATGATCGATTCTTTTTTGGATGATATATATATATATATATATAAGTTGGTTTGGATATAGTCCCGTCTATCGGAACGGATGAGACCCTATACATTCCCATGTATGAGTTGATGACCATTTGTACGTGTGCCAGCCTCGAAGCAAACATTGTACATATTCTCATATATATATTTGTTGTAGGTTAAAGGTTGGAGGGATCCAACAGGATTCCTCGCTATGGTTGATGTTTATTTACGCATATTTTTATATAGGCTGTATTATGTGATGGATGCCATGTTTTCTATTATTGATGTGAATCGCCTTATTTAGTACTTTTGCAACATTAGGCCATATTTTAAAAAATTTAAAATATTGAAATGATGTTTTCAATTTAAAATGAATTTCAAAGTTATTTTGAAAATATAAATGTTTTAATAATTTTGAATTATTAAAGTAATGAATTTATTTTAAATAAGTAAAAAGTTATAATTTTTATGTCATAAAAATTATGGCTTTGTGAATTATATTCAAATATGATTATTGAAATATGGAGATAACTATTTTGTAAAATAAGTTAAATTGAGAATTTTGAACTTATTATAAATGTTTTAAGTATAAGATTTATAAAATCAATATCTTATATAAAAGTAATGGAATTATAAACGAGTTTTATAAGTGTTAAAATGAAAGTTTATAAAGGAATGCTATTAATAAAGAGATTTAATGAAATAGATTTTTATAAACAGTGTTTTATAAATATTAGAAATGGATTTATAATCAAATTTGTAAATGGATGTGCAATTGTAATTTAGGAATTAATTTATGATGGACTTTATAAATAACGAGATTACAAAAGAATGAATTTGTAAACAAAGAGATCTGTAAATAAATAAGCTTATAATGGGATTTTGATATATAAATGAGATAAACGGAAAATTGGTTAGTGAAATCAATTTAATTTGATAAGATAAACTTGGAATTTTGTAAAAGGAAGAATATTCACATTTTTAAAGAGAATGATTCTTTAAATAAAAGTTTTGGAAAGTGATTTTATAAAATGCAGTTTAAATGGTTTGAAAATACAATAAGTTGTGAATTCACTGATTATTAATATAGGTTTATGAAATGTTTTCCAAATATTGATATACTGAAATGGTTTTGGAAATATATATATTTTTTTAAGATAATTTGAAGTAAGTGATTTGGAAAAGCGATTAATTAGTGAAAGATTTAATAAATCAGGTCTAGTGGACAAGCACCATTGTCCCATTGTTTAAGTGATTCGGCTTTGGTGCGAGAGGTTACAAGTTTGAAACTTGCGTAGCGTGATTCGAACATTTATTGCATGTGATATGTTGTCCCAGTGACATGTTGTATATAAAGTGCCATTTCAAAAAAACATCAGGCCTAGTGATTGCTTTAGTTCTAAATTTATATTTTTGGCCATTTTAGTCTCTCGACTTGATGTGGAAACCATCTAGTCATCCAGTTAGTACGTAGCCATCTGTGTAGGCTTGATTATCGTTTGGTGTTAGGGATGTTGATTCGAGTAGTGCAGAGTGATTACTCCTATCTACCGAGCTTCCTTCTCGGCCGAAGGATAACAAGTTGAAAGTTGGAAATGTGATAACTACGAGACTTGCTTTTTGTATGAGATTGAGTAACACATTTGTGTTGTTCATGCGAAGAGACCGGATCAAATTTATCTGAAAACCACTTCGGACCAACTTATTTGTGATGATTGCGCAGGCTATTGATGGCATTGATATTTAGGATTTTCATAGTGAAGGACTGCTTGTTGATCATTTAGGGTTAAAATCCTAATACGCATATAGTAGCGGTAGTCTCTTCATTATGAAATATCCATTACAAGGACTATTTTCTACTAATCCTTGGGTAACTCCCCACAAGATGTGGTAGGAAAGTACCTTCGGTTTGTCCAGTTCTTGGACAACTTGCATGGATGGATGTCTGATAGTGTACTTTCTAAGAGTACGTATTGGTTTTCACAAACAAACATCTGTGGTGGCGGAGAAGGCAACTTCTCTTAGCTTAACACCCTCCTTGAGACATACGAGCTCAAGGATTGTATTTTTGTGAAAGGCAATTAGTAGTCAATGGAAATGGAAATGTGGAATTCAAAGATGATATGATATGTGATATGTGAAAGATATTCATTACCTCATGCCTCACACCTTGGCAATATCCAAAGAAGGGTAGTTTTGGCAAGGCTAAGTGGGTCATTCCTATTAGGAAATGATCATCCCCTTCTAGATATATTTCTTCCCGCTATGATGTATAGGATGTAAATTATTATGGATGTATGCTATGAGGGTCCTTGGATTAGTAGTAATGACCAGGGGATGATATATTTGGTACTATCTTGTTCCAGACATTGGTCAGTCTGTATTGGTAGAGGATCCTTTTTTTTGGTCTTCGGTGCATTCCTCTAGAGATGTATTATCGAAAGGTAGTCCCTTCACCTGGTTTTATATGGAAATCCAAACTCCGCTACGTTCTTGTCATTTTGTTTGTATCACCCACTTTGTGGCTATATGTTAGAATTTAATCAATGTAAATTTTTTGGCTATTTTAATTATTATTTATATATTAGACACTAGTATAATATAACATGATTTGATACGATATATTTTGGTTATCGTAAGGTTTAAACCCATCCGAGTTTGTGACGATACGAATTGTTCACGTTCGAAAATCGACATCCATACTTTACATCGTACTCAAATGCCGCAGATTCGACCGTTCGAATCCGAGTCGCCGAAGCTTATAACACAATTAAGAATAACAACACAGTGGAAGAAATAGAATAATACATTGATACAATATGTGATACAATAGATGATACAACAGATATCAATATACATCAGAGATATGATATAATAAAATAGCAGCGGAAAGAAAATAGATAACACTAGCAGCGGAACAAATAACTTTAAGACAGTCTTCAATAAAGAACTCCAGCAGCAGCTCGAACCAACATCACGATGGACTAAGACAAGCAAGTCTCGTCTACATCCAAAGACTGAACTAGCTCTAGATAATCTACCAAACCTAACTATCTGAAAAACCAAACTCTAGACTGCTCGTGTGGAAAATAGTGAGCACCCAGAGTTTAGGGAAGGAACAACAAACTCCGGATCAGTCATAGGACTGGTGTGAGTAACAAAAACAGCTTATCTTTAAAAACAAACAGCAAAAGAATTTTTAAAGTCAATTCGCAATGACTTTCGAAAATGAAACTACCATAAGGCCTCCCACCACACACACAATGCAAACGTAGAATTGGAGGAGATTTCTCCTTATGATAGTCAAACATGCTTGATACGAGAAAATTTCTGATATTATTATTATAAGTGCACAGTAGAGAAAATATTTCGAAAGTAGAATATAAATCTTAGCTAGCATAGACATTTCGAACTATGCCTACTATAGCTACCATCCAAACAGTGGGGCGCCACCATAAGTGAATGGCAGATAATATAACTAAAACCGTACAGGGCACGTATTGGGTGAATGGATTTCTAATAAATGGTCGGGCTAAGGAACTTCCCACTGTCCATGGGATCGCCTCTGGCGGACGTCCCGCGAACTTAACCAGCTCTCTGCCAACACAAGGCCGGCTTACCTCTGTAACTAGGTAACTACTTCTCGAGCATGCCACTCCCCGGTCCTTTGGGACCTTTATCCGAGGCGCCTCTAAAGCAACAACCACACAGTAAATGAGATTGGAGCCACCACATAGGTAAATATCTGGGCTCCATACCATGATACCACCCTTTACCGGAAGGGAATGACACGCCCTAAAGGGGGCGAGCCTCATGACCTTGCCGCATCTTTCCTGTTTTGACCATTTTCGGGTTGTGAGGTCCTGATGCAGTCTCGTCCACAAAGCTACGCTTCATACAAAAGTCATGCTTTGATCACAAATGATCAACAAATGATCATCAACACACAGCAACACTTAGCATGCCACACTACCAAATTGGGAGTATATCACTGATAACTTTCAACTACATAACCTCTAAGCTCATACGTCTCAGAGAAGGGTCTTAACTAAGAGAATAAATTTTCCGCCACAAACAGAAATGTATTTGAAAGAAATCTGCTTTATATCTCAAAGTGTAGTGTCAGACATACAACCATACAAGTCTGTTCTGGGTTCGAACAAAACCGAAGGCACTTCCAAAGAAGTCCTTGCAATCCGAGTATTCACAATCCCGATCGGACTCCCCATCACTTAGGAAATCTCTATACCGGAGCAACTCAGTGCAGAGACAATCGATAGGTCATCCTATCGTTCTCGCAAATACCCGGTCTTCACCACCGGTCTTCAAATGCTATCCATAACGTCGAATCACATATTCGGAATGGGTTATACGACACAAACGTCCTCTCCCGGCTAAACCGAATAGTGATCTCAACATTTAAAACATATGGATATGGGATTTCAAATAAGTCATAACTTAATAATTCAAGACTTTCTTTCAAATGGTTTAAACAAATTACCATTTTCAAATCATTTAAACAAAAGATTTATTTCACTAAGTTCACCCATTTTCACAAAGATCCATTTACGGATTTCAAGACAATTTCCATTTCAATTGGATTAACTCATTTAAAATCTTTAAATTAAAGATTTAACTTGTAGTTTTCAAACCGTTTCCATAACCTGGAAAATCATTTTCATTTTTAACTTGAAATCCCTTTTAACACAATTTGGAAGTTCACTTCTTATATGAAAGCTTCTATTATTTGAAAAAAATAGTTTCATTTCAGAAAGATCCAATTTTATTTACACGAGTTAAAGCCTTTGAATTTAAATTCAAATTCCCAAATCAATACCTCAAAAATAGTTTAACCCATATAAACTGGTATAACATCTTTAGTCCCTAGTTTCCAAATCATAGAATTCAATTTCAAATATTGAATTCAAATTTAAATCAAAATATTTAAATTCCAAAACTCAATCAAGTTAAAAATAAATTTCATCTTTGAAATTCCATTTCAAAAGCTTTTCACTTTAAACCCAATCTATTTCCAAAACATTTGAATTCAAATTTGTCCATTTAGAAATTATTTTCAAAAATCTATGACTTAATTGATTTCCTCGTGAAATCCATATTGGTGTGTGTATAAGTGTGGTCCAGGGGTTCAACACAATAGTGCAACATCATTCAATCATCACAGATCAAAACATAGAAATATAGTTGATAAGCGATATAAACTATAACGCTTATCTTTCATTCACAGATTCACAACTAATATACAGATGTATCATCAATAAATGAATAAATTTTACATAGCACAATCCACAGAACAAAATATCACAGATCAGATAGGACAATCAATTCAAGGCATCTTATACAATACAATCATTCATAAGTAAGGTCAAGCATTTAATAATCATTTATAAGCAGAATTAAATAAATTGATTAATCCTAATTTATTCAATTTATTTCCAAGTAAATTAATTACTTAGGAATTGATCACCCAAACCTGATTAATTAATTACAAATCATTTGATATAAATTAATTTATCAAACACTTTAATTAATTAATTAAATTATTCTTAATTAATCATATTAATTAAATCAACCTTTTAAACCAATTTCATAATTAATTAACTTTAACAAATCAAAATATCCCAAATAAATTACTATAAGTGATTAATCCTTAATTACTTTCATTAAGTAATCACATTTAAACAATTTAAAATTGATTATCTAACTTAATTATTCCAGTTAATCATTAACATTATTCACTTTAATCAATATTTAATAATCCTTAGTTAATTATCTTTATTAACTAATAATATTTCTTTAATTACTTTCTTAAGAAAATTTATTAGATTTAAATCATTATTAATCATTTCTAATTAATTTAATTTATTAATTTATAAATAAAATAAATCATTCTTTAATTACCTTATTAATTAAATCATTTTAATTTCCTTAGTTATCTCCAAGATAACCGATTTTTTTACTAATGACTTAATTAACATTAAAATATATATATATTTTAAAACATTTTACTTTTGGACTTACAATTTGGTTCTATTTTGAATTTAAGTTTGATTCAAATTATTTACATTCCAGCTTTAAAGATAAATTGATTCATTTGACTTACAAATTTAAGTTAAACTAATTTATTAACTTTTCATCCAATTTTACTTTTACATTTCATTTTAAATTCAAGATTCAAAATGAAATACGAGTTTACCTTTAATAAAGTCTACCACTAAATTTTTAAAACCTTTAAACGCACATGTTAATTAATATTAGTCTTATAAAAGAAATTTACAAGAGTTTAATCCCAATTATTTAAATTCAAATCATTGTATAAAGTACACTTGAACATTTTAAAGTTGTTTGAATACTTTAAATTTTATAAAACTTCATTTATTTCAAAAGTAAACTTGAATTCCATCCTTTAAATTCTGATTTTAAACTTATATTAAAATCTGTTTTGAATTCAAGTTCTGATTAAAAAAAAACAGACAGGTTCGGGTTTTAAAACCTAGAACAAACATTTATCCGAGCCTTCCCATTCTTGCTTCGAGTTCCACACCCCTAAACTTTGAGTCGTACTCGAGGAAAACACGAAGAAACCCAGCCCACTCGAACACAATACAATTCCAAACTTCTCCGAGTAACCCACGCAATTACTCGAGACTAACACGAGAATTTCCCCTGCTCTCTGCCAAACAACACCCAGATCCTAAGCAACGTTCTCGTGCACGTGTACATCACCGTCGCTTTCATCCAGCCACCGCCTCGTCGTCGAGCAAGTCGACGTTCACCCTCGCGTCCATCTCAGCCCATCAGAATCCCCATTTTCCACTCAAATTCGAATTCGAGTAAAAACTCAAAACCTGGAACACGAGCAGGAAACGACACCCTAACCCGTCAACACACTATGCTCGACGCTCTGACCACCGGAGGCTACCCAACTCCGGCCGTAGCCTCGTCCCCCTCCCCTCTAGCAAAACCCAAAGTCGCGTGACACTTGATCGCACGACGGCGTAGAACGAATCGAAAACATCAGCCCTTCCCAAACTAGGTTACCAGACTTAAACCCCTCACCGCCGCTACTACAACCAACTGCTCCACTATCCACCATTTTTCCCTGACCCACCGTAGACTACTCCACCTCCTGTCCAAGTCCCGACCCCTCTGATCAATGAGACCGACCGTGGCGACCCAAAATGCGAAAATCGAACAAAACCTTACTGCTCCCTATCCCTATCTCTAAAAATCACGATACAACCTTTAAAAATCATGTTATTGTACACGGATTCATCTTGCATACCTGAAACCATGAATTAAGAAGTTCGAAAATTGACAAATCTTAAGTTTGTTCAGATAGTTTGGGTTTCCAGAAACCATTTTAAGTTGTTTTAATCTTAAATGAATTTTTAAACTTAGTTTATAATGAAACAAACAACTTTTGTTTGAATCTTATGTTCAACCAACAATTAGAAAAAGAGCAAATGATTTTTGAAACCAACAGTTTGAGTTTTTGAACTAAGAACAGATATATTTTTAGAACAACAGCCTGCATATTATACTTTCAATCTTCCCATATAAATATGGATAATTATATATGCACAAACATACATATCTTAGATATACTTGCATAGATTCAAACCTTTAAATTTTAAAGAAAAATGTTACTCACCTCTGTTTTTGAGAAGAAAGAACAGAGCCTCCAATTTGAATCAGGCTTTTGGATTTTGCTTGCCGAGACCTTCTTTAAATCTCTGAGTTGCATTGATTTGTATTGTTTAAGTTGAGATTTTTGCTTTAAAGTTGAGATGGTATTCATTTTAGAGGTTGCTCAGTTTTTTTTTCTTTTCTTCTTTCAGTTATGGTGGGTGAAACTGAAGTGAAGAAGGTGATAATATAGGAGAGTCTACAGGGTAATGCAATTTGTACAATAGGCATGCTGAAGAGGCTTGCATTAAATGCATGATGTATGTTGCATTAATTACTTTATGTACATATTACTTTGTTTATTCTTAACTTATGCAGATTGTCTTCTTTTCTTAGGTGGCTGATATCTTGTGTACATACTTATTTATTTTGTATATTATCTTGATTTTTTTTTTCTTGCCTGCATTTCGGCTGATATGATCTTCCACCCAATTTTCTTGCTTGGCACAATCTATACTTGAGTATATATATTGTTGTTTCTTTTTAGTTTGCAGCCTCATTTGATTTTTTTTTTGTACACAGATTTTGCTTTGTTGATTGTTAATTTTTTTTTCCCTGTGTTTATCTTCTTTTATTTGCCTGTGCATAGATTTTTCTATTTCCTTGCATATTTTTTTTTCTTGCTTGCGTGATTCATACTTCATATATTTTACATAATTTTTATTAATATGTTATTTGACTTCATATTTTATATTTTATCTCCTATATATGTATTTCTATTCCAATTTCTTTTATTTGTTTTGTTTTCTTTTATAAGTGTTCATATGTGAATTTATTTTTATTTCTATGCTTTTACCTATTAATTTTATTTATTTCTTACTTCAATAGTTAATTTAACTTACATATTAATTTTCAACTTAAATTATCAAATATTTAATTACTTATTTTATAAGTATAGCTTGGTTGTATTTTATTTTACTTTACAATATTTGAAAATCTCAATTCAAATTAAATTTAAATACATTTTTCCAGTAATTCATAGTTTAACTGATATTAAATATCAATTACCAAATTAATTTCACAAATTTTTTTATTCAAAATTAAAATAAATCATCAATTTAAAATTAATTAAAATTTGGGATCGTTACAGACTTTCCCCCTTAAGAAATTTCGTCCCCGAAATTTACCAAGGAGACACAAAGATAGATGAAGAATATTTCATCAAATCAACTGAACATCTATTCTACATTTGGCTTACCATATCAGAATATCAACAATAAATACAAGAACGAATCTATTTAACACTTCATAAGAAATTCGGCTATCCAGATCTACGAAGTATGCAGGGGCATTGGTTAGTTCAAATAGATAATTAACCGTTCGTAGAATATATTTAGATCCAAATAGACAAATATATGGATACAATTTCAAAACTTTTATTTTAGAACCGAGGTATACCTATTAACCATAACAACCAGAACAACCAATTTATCCAAACAAACAATTCTGGCCAATTTGGAGTTTATGTCCTATGCAAATATATCAAATCTTTTTCCTGGATCTATCAGGAACCGTCGAAGAATTGAAAAGAGATGCTGAACAAAAGAGATTGGTAGGTGGATTCAATCTTCGATAATTTTTCAAACACAAGATATGGTTTCTGAATTCAAGTCGGAACATCCCTACGTATATATATATACTTTGTCTCTCTTCGGACTTCGATATTCCTAAGGAATTACAACAGAATTTCCAATTTCATTTTAAACGAAATCGTTTTATCGATTCGATTCGATTTATCCTTCATATTCTATTAACCAATTTACTCAATTTAAAATTTCCAACTTATATTTTTCAATTTCAAATTTCAAATACAATAAAGTTTAAAACGAAAAGTTGATAAGAAACTGACGAAGATACGAAGTAAAGAATTTTCTACAACGATTCGTAGGACCACCATCACACCGAAACTTCTTCTGGAGCTGTCACGAAGCAATCTGAAGAATGTGGAAGGAAAAATCAACGAAGATTGATAGAGAAAAATTATTTCCGCTGTTGTAGGGTATTGACCATTTATAGTCGTATTCCCCCGTCCCCTATCTCATCTTCTTCTTGCACTCATACTCACCATCAGTGGATAGTAAGAGAATTTACTGAGGCATTCAAACGGATATCTTAGGGATACACTCATTCTAGGGATACTTCACCCTATCTCTAATGAGTTAATTAATGTGTTATACTCCTAAGCTAAAGTTTAACCTTAGCTCTGATACCACATGCGACGATATGAATTTTTCGCGTTCGAAAATCGACATCCATACTTTACATCGTACTCAAATGCCACAGATTTGACCGTTCAAATTCGAGTCGCCAGAGCTTATAACACAATTAAGTATAACAACATAGTGGAAGAAATAGAATAATACATTGATACAATATCTGATACAACAGATGATACAACAGATATCAATATACATCAGAGATATGATACAATAAAATAGCAGCGGAAAGAAAATAGATAACACTAGCAGCGGAACAAATAACTCTAAGATAGTCTTCAATAAAGAACTCCAGCAGCAGCTCGAACCAACATCACGATGGACTAAGACAAGCAAGTCTCGTCCACATCCAAAGACTGAACTAGCTCCAGATAATGTACCAAACCTAACTATCTGAAAAACGCAACTCTAGACTGCTCGTGTGGAAAATAGTGAGCATGCAGGGTTTAGGAAAGGAACAATAAACTCCGGATCAATCATAAGACTGGTGTGAGTAAATAAACAGCTTATCTTTAAAAACAAACAGCAAAAGAATTTTTAAAGTCAATTCGCAATGCCTTTCGAAAATGAAACTACTATAAGGCCACCCGTGTAACGACCCATAATTTAATCACTTTGAACATGAATAGTTAATATGTTTTTAAATGATTAAATAATGGATTTTATATCTAGAAGTATTAACCTTGCCTAATAAAACAAAAAAGAATTATTAACGTAGCCTAATAAAATAAAATAGTATAATTACTTGCCTAATAAAACAAGAAAGAATTATTAACGTAGCCTAATAAAACAAAATAGTATAATTACTTGCCTAATAAAATAAAATAGTATAATGATTATTATATTCCATGCGGATGGTTGCCATTGGACCAAAATCTGGTCGAACCAGGTTATGCCATGCGGATGGTGGCCATTGGACCAAAATCTGGTCAAATCAGGTTAGGGCATAGTTGATAAGGAGGATTTCCATTAGACCAAAATATGGTCGAATCAAATTATGCCATATGACTAGCTTCTATTGGACCAAAATCTGGTTAAATCAGGTTAGGCTATAGGAAATTACTAAAGTACCCTTGTCTTCACCTATAAATAGCCAAGTCCATATATCATTTTATTTCATTCAAAAACTAAAGAAAAAACTAAAATTCATTTTAAATGGTGAAGTATTTCAAGTCTCCATCAAAGCAAATAGGATGTGAGTATATTTCATGTTTTCATAGTTTAGTGGGTATAACTTATTCTGTGAGTGCATTCCTTGCTTTCGTAGTTTAGTGGGTGTAACTTATTATGTGAGTATATTTCTTATTTTCATAGTTTAGTGGGTATAACTTATTCTTTGAGTATAATTTAATTATTTTATAGTCAGTGTAATCTTAATCTCTTTCCTTTTACTCATTCATATTTTAACAAATGTTGCGTTAACTATTGATTGTAAATTGTTAATAATAATGAGTCTGTTTTATTCTTGTTATTATTCTTGTTTGGTTGTTTGATTTGTGCTTGGCCAGTTTATGAGCAATAACTTTGATGTTTATTTAAAGGGAACTTACACCACCTTTTAACTTAGGATTGACATTTAGTGACTTTTTGGTTAAAAGGAAACAACGCCCCTTTTAGCTATCTCATTTGATTAAGAGGAAGCTTCACCCCCTCTTGGTTGTAATCTCCTTTAAAGATGATGGGTTTAAGTTATGATTTGAATGGAAGTTTTAAATCTTTGTTTAAAGTATTTTAAAGGAGATTCAAAATTTATATAATAATTCAAATGAGTTATTTATGGAAAGTGAGTAGTCCTATACTTGGCACTAAAAGCCGATGAGTAGATTGATTCTCTATCTGTGAGATCTGTAACCGAAGTGTCTAGGCAAGGCTAGGAGAAACCAGTGCCCTGACTTACCTGGCTTTGTTTCTGGGCGAGGGATAGAGTAAGTCGAGAATATCGAAAACGTGACAAGTGTAGGAGATTTGATTTCCATAAATGATCTTTATAATTATAATGGAAAACGTTTGCATTTCTTATAGACAATTGTTTTTGACCCATCTAAGTATGCTTTTGAAATATGAAATCCTTTTAATTGTTTTGAGAATATGCTTATACCGATGGGATAAGTATATGGATAATTTCCAAGTATTGAAAGAGTATAAGATTTAATTTCCATATACGATTGTTTTGTTATCCCCGATAGTCGATATCTTGACTATCAATTTCGATACCCTTCTTCCTTTTATTTTTGTTTCGTCAATCTAAGACGATTTGTTGCTCAATTAGAGCATTGATATCCTTTATCAAAAATGACTAAATAAAGAGCGAGTGGGGGCCAAGCTATGTGGGGTTGCTCCCATTAGGGTATTTTCACATCTACTCTAGATTGGTTCCGGTTGAATGCGCACGGAGATGTGAAATACTCGGATACTCAGTAAGGATGGCGGGGTCTGGCTTGGAGGTTTTCGAGAGCCATCGTAGTTCTCAATTATATTTTCTAGAGGTATACTTTCGGTAAGGGGGGCGCACCCTCCTAGTCATTTGGAAAAAAATTCCTTTTCCTTATTTTTGATTCAAATCTTTGGATTGATTCTTTCTTAGTTTCATCGGAAAGCGTTTTGCACTCTTCGCGATGTTTAATTATCTGTATCCATTCTTTTATACTTGGATGTTGTCCTTATAAGGGAAAAACCCGTTCCGCGTTTTTGCGATGTGGTCTCACTAGTAACTTTGTGTGTTCTATTTTTGGAGTTTACTCATACCAGACTTATTGTCTGACCCGAATTGTTGTTTTCCATAAACGTTCGGGTACTCATTTATATTTGAGTAGTCCAGAAATGACAGGTTTCTTTGGGCTCTTTTGAAGATGGTGGACGAGCAGGAGGCTCCTTATCTATCTAGCTATTTATTTCCGCTATTATGAGATGTTGGCTCTATGTATGTATATTTAAAGGCAGGTTGTTATAACTGCCTAGACTGATAGTAGTACTTTTGTTGTAACACTGATACTCCATGTTGGGGAGTAACCTTATGTACTGTCTTATTTTTATGTTATATTTAATCGTTCTGTTGTGAGATTATTATTCTGTTCTTATATTTTACCCCATGGCAACTCGTCTTTCAGATACTTGGGCAAGGGCACATGAATACCATGGATGTATTAAGTGTCGTTCTCAAGGGTCAGAAAGGTGGGTCGTCACAGTTGGTATCGGAGCTTTGGTTGAGAGAACGCCTTAGCCTGATTGGGGTACAACTCACCAGAGATAGGGTAAGTGATGCCCTAGAATGAGTTAATCTTGAGGGAGCGTATTTGTAATTTTTATAATAATAATATTTATCCTCTAAAGTCTAGTTTTAGATCCTTTGGTGTTATTTCCTTAAACCATTTTAAACCTATTTTTCTATTCTAAGGATACCTGTTATTTGTTCAGATAATAGAAAATGAATACAAGAAGAGGAGGAAGGAGAGGATGTAGAACTAGCACGGATACCAATGGCAGGGTACCTAGAAATGCTACTATGTCAGTTGTAGATCCGGCAGAGGAAATGCTAGTGCAAGTTCATACCCATATGAACTTTGCAGCTTTGTGTAAGAATTTTACCGCTTTGGGTGGGAAACCATTCTATGGGACTGAAGACATTCTTGGGGTGCAGATGTGGCTCCGAACTTGTGAAAGAATATTTGGAGATCTTCGGTTGGAAGATGCGGAGAAACGGCTATTGGCATCGCGACAACTTCAAAAGTCGGCGATGGATTGGTGGGATTCAGAAACAGCAAGTACTCCAGAGGGGGAGTTTTCTTTGGCCCAGTTCAAGGAAGTTTTTGAAGCACAGTTTATTCCAGAAGCCGGAAGAACTCAGTTATTTAGAAGTTTCATTGACTTAAAGCAGGGTGATATGACCGTGTCGCAGTATGAGGATAAGTTCAATGCTTTGTCCCATTTTGGACTTGGATTGATAGACACACCACTCAAGAAAAATGAAGTGTTTGTGAATGGAATGCGACCAAAGTTCCATCGTGAAATGACCAATCATCTTATGGGTACATTCACCAACATTATTAGCATGGCTTTGAGGTTTGTGGCTCTTGATATTAAGGAAGGAGTCCAGAAGGGCGTAGTACCAACAATAAGTGCCAAGCCTTTATCGGTTATACCGGTTAAAGGTAAGCCAAACTTCAAGCGTAAGTTTAAGGGAAAGAAGCAGGGTGCAGGGAAGAAACCCAAAAATGGCGCTCCAGCACAGAAGAAGCAGACCAACTTGGCCAACATTCTTTGTTTTAAGTGCAATAAGATGGGTCACTTTGCAAATCATTGCCCAATCGCCACATGTTTTAATTGCGGCCAGCCAGGACATATGAAGAATGAGTGCCATTTTCCTAAAAAGGGATCTCAAGGACAAACTTTTACCATTGAAGAGATACCATCCACTTCTTCAGATAAAAAGTGGAAGCAAGTGTTGCAAGATACATTATCCATCTATGATATTCCTGTAAGGTGCTATTTGATACAGGAGCTTCCCATAGTTTTATTTCTTATGATCTAATGGATAAACTAAACCTTAAATATGTTATCATAAGTAATCCTCTTTGTGTGTCAAACCCAATTGGAGGTCCAAAAATCTTAACACCGTGTGTCTAAATGTAACTATTTCTTGTCGAAATCATCTCTTTCCTTTTGACTTGTTTGTTCTTGGGTTTATGGATTTTGGAGTGTTGTTGGGAATGGATTGGTTATCTAAGTTTAAAGCTATCTTGGATTGTGGTAGAAGGCTTGTTAGATTTAGTGATGCAGGAGATGTTGGTGTTGATATTAGTTGTGAAGAGCCTAAGAAGTTAATGAGCAGTTTTCTCTATTCACTCGAAGTGACTAAAGCGGAGCTTGGGGATGTGCCGGTTGTTCGAGACTTCATAGATATTTTTAACGAAGTTAACAAAGAAAGATGTTAGGTTCGTTTGGACTTCTAAGTGTGATCAAGCATTCATGAATTGAAAAACAAGTTGACTGGCGCTTCTGTTTTAACCATTCAAAATGGAAGCGAAGGTTTAACCGTGTATACAGATGCTTGTGGAACCGGATTAGGAGCAGTTCTGATGCAGCATGGGAAAGTTATTGCCTATGCAAGTCGACAGCTAAAGCCTCATGAGAAAAATTATGCTACGCACGATTTGGAACTTTTGGCTGTTGTCTTCGCACTAAAGATGTGGAGGCATTATCTTTTGGGTGAAAGGTTTGAGTTATATACGGACCACAAATCCTTAAAATACCTTTTTACGCAGAAAGATTTGAATTTGAGGTAGCAGAGATGGCTGGAGTTTCTCACCTCTTATGATCTAGAGGTTCTTTATACCCTTAGAAAAGCAAATGTCGTTGCTGATGCATTGAGTAGGAATGTAGCAATGGTTGCAAATCTAGAAGTTAAGCCAGTATTGTTAGAGAGAATTGCATCCAGTCAAGAGGCAGATCCTATTTTAGCTCGACTTAAGAAAGATGTTAAAGAAGGTGTTGTTTCTAGCTTTAAGATTGATCTCCAAGGCATATTGAAAATGAATGGGCGTATTTGTGTTCCAGACTTTGATGGACTTAGGCAAGAAGTGTTAGCCGAATGCCACCATTCGAAGTTATCTTTTCATCCAGGAGTGACCAAGATGTTCAAAGATATGAAGAGGGTATTCTGGTGGAAGGGGATGAAGCGAGATATTTCAATCTTTGTGAGTCGTTGTGCAAACTGCCAGCAGATTAAGAGTGACCAGCTGAAGACAGCTGGATTGCTTCAGCCACTTGAGATCCCAAAGTGGAAGTGGGAGCAGATCTCTATGGACTTTATTGATGGGCTTCCTAGGTCAAGAAGAGGTAATGATGGCATTTGGATTATAGTCGATCGACTAACCAAGAGTGCCCATTTCATTCCTGTTAAGCTGACTAGGACTGCTACGAGTCTGGCGAGTTTGTATGTGAAGGAGATTGTGAGACCCCATGGGATTCCTTATAGTATTGTAAGTGACTGAGACCCGATATTCACTAGTAGGTTCTGGGAGGGACTGCAGACTGCTTTAGGGACTGAGCTAAGTCTAAGCACAACTTACCATCCCCAAACAGATGGGCAAACAGAGAGAGTGAACCGAATCTGGGAAGATTTCTTATGAGCATGCATTCTAGACTTCGGGGGTTCTTGGGAAGATCATTTACCCTTAGTTGAATTCACTTATAACAATAGCTATCAAGCAAGCATTGGCATGGCCAGCTCTTTATGGTCGTCCATGTCGTTCTCCTTCGTGTTGGGTAGAATCTGGAGATAAACTTGTTCTTCGACCAGAAATAATTTTAGAAGCCAATGAGAAGGTAGTTGATGTTAGAAGAAAGATGAAGGAAGCACAAGATCGGTAAAAGTGTTATGCAGATCAAAGGCGTAGGGATCTAGAGTTCTTAGTCGGGGACTTGGTATTTGTAAAAGTCTCTCCTCTGAGAAGTGTCGTAAGGTTTGGGAAGACAGGGAAGTTAGCCCCTCGATATATTGGCCCTTTTCCCATACTAGACCAGATTGGTAAACTTGTGTATAAAGTGGAGTTACCAGATCTACTATCAGATGTGCACAACTTATTTCACGTATCTCATTTACGTAAGTATGTACACGGCCCTTCGATGATAATAACACCAGGATAACAAGTTGATTTGGAGGTTCAGCCTAACCTAACCATTCTTAGGCGGCCTATTCGTATTGTTGCTCGAGATATAAAGCGATTAAGGAAGAAGATTGTGAATCTTGTTAAGGTTCAGTGGAGTGGAGATGTTAGAGATTGTACTTGGGAAACTGAGGACTATATTAGGTATTCTTACCATGAGTTGATGTAGTTGTTGTTTGTATTTTGTTGTTTCATTTTAGTGTACTCACCGGTTGTGTTAAGGTCATTTTCCTTGTATCTTTGTGTGGTATATATGATATCATTTGGGTTCTTTGATATCTAGAGTTTATCCGATTAATTTCGAGGATGAAATTTCCTTTAAGGAGGGGAGGATGTAACAACCCATAATTTAATCACTTTGAACATGCATAGTTAATATGTTTTTAAATGATTAAATAATGGATTTTATATCTAGAAGTATTAACCTTGCCTAATAAAACAAGAAAGAATTATTAACGCAGCCTAACAAAACAAAATAGTATAATTACTAGCCTAATAAAACAAGAAAGAATTATTAACGTAGCCTAATAAAACAACATAGTATAATTACTTGCCTAATAAAATAAAATAGTATAATGATTATTATATTCCATGCGGTTGGTTGCCATTGGACCAAAATCTGGTCGAACCAGGTTATGCCATGCAGATGGTTTCCATTGGACCAAAATCTGGTCAAATCAGGTTAGGGCATAGCTGATAAGGAGGATTTCTATTGGACCAAAATACGGTCGAATCAAATTATGCCATATGGCTAGCTTCTATTGGACCAAAATATGGTTGAATCAGATTAGGCTATAGGAAATTACTAAAGTACCCTTGTCTTCACCTATAAATAGCCAAGTCCATATATCATTTTATTTCATTCAAAAACTAAAGAAAAGAACTAAAATTCATTTTAAATGGTGAAGTATTCCAAGTCTCCATCAAAGAAAATAGGATGTGAGTATATTTCATGTTTTCGAAGTTTAGTGGGTATAACTTATTCTTTGAGTACATTCCTTGCTTTCATATTTTAGTGGGTGTAACTTATTCTGTGAGTATATTTCTTGTTTTCATAGTTTAGTGGGTATAACTTATTCTGTGAGTATAATTTAATTATTTTACAGTCAGTGTAATCTTAATCTCTTTCCTTTTACTCATTCATATTTTAACAAATGTTGCGTTAACTATTGATTGTAAATTGTTAATAATAATGAGTCTGTTATTATTCTTGTTATTATTCTTGTTTGGTTGTCTGATTTGTGCTCGGCCAGTTTATGAGCAATAACTTTGATGTTTAGTTAAAGGGAACTTACACCACCATTTAACTTAGGATTGACATTTAGTGACTTTTTGGTTAAAAGGAAACAACACCCCTTTTAGCTATCTCATTTGATTAAGAGGAAGCTTCACCCCCTCTTGGTTGTAATCTCCTTTAAAGATGATGGGTTTAAGTTATGATTTGAATTGAAGTTTTAAATCTTTGTTTAAAGTATTTTAAAGGAGCTTCAAAATTTATATAATAATTTAAATGAGTTATTTATGGAAAGTAAGTAGTCCTATACTTGGCACTAAAAGCCGATGAGTAGATTGATTCTCTATCTGTGAGATTTGGAACCGAAGTGTCTAGGCAAGGCTAGGAGCAACCAGTGCCCTGACTTACCTGGCTTTGTTTCTGGGCGAGGGATAGAGTAAGTCGAGAATATTGGAAGTGTGACAAGTGTAGGAGATTTGATTTCCATAAATGATCTTTATAATTATAATGGAAAACGTTTGCATTTCTTATAGACAATTGTTTTTGACCCATCTAAGTTTGCTTTTGAAATATGAAATCCTCTTAATTGTTTTGAGAATATGCTTATACCGATGGGTTAAGTATATGGATATTTTCCAAGTATTGAAAGAGTATAAGATTTAATTTCCATATACGATCGTTTTGTTATCCCCGATAGTCGATATCTTGACTATTAATTTCGATACCCTTCTTCCTTTTATTTTTGTTTCGTCAATCTAAGACGATTTGTTGCTCAATTAGAGCATTGATATCCTTTATCGGAAATGACTAAATAAAGAGCGAGTCGGGGACAAGCTATGTGGGGTTGCTCCCATTAGGGTATTTTCACATCTACTCTAGATTGGTTCCGATTGAATGCGCACGGAGATGTGAAATACTCGGATACTTGGTAAGGATGGCGGGGTCCGGCTTGGAGATTTCCGAGAGCCATCGTGGTTCTCAAGTATATTTTCAAGAGGTATACTTTCGATAAGGGGGGCGCACCCTCCTAGTCATTTGGAAAAAATTCCTTTTCCTTATTTTTGATTCAAATCTTTGGATTGATTCTTTCTTAATTTCATCGGGAAGCGTCTTACATTCTTTGCGATGTTTAATTTTCTGTATCCATTCTTTTATACTTGGATGTTGTCCTTGTGAGGTAAAAATCCGTTCTGCGTTTTTGCGATGTGGTTTCACTAGTTATTTTGTGTGTTCTATTTTTGGAGTTTACTCATACCAGACTTATTGTCTGACCCGAATTTTTGTTTTCCCTAAACGTTCGGGTACTCATTTATATTTGAGTAGTCCAGAAATGACAGGTTTCTTTGGGCTCTTTTGAAGATGGTGGACGAGTAGGAGGCTCCTTATCTATCTAGCTATTTATTTCCGCTATTTTGAGATGTTTGCTCTATGTATGTATATTTAAAGGCAGGTTGTTATAACTGCCTAGACTGATAGTAGTACTTTTGTTGTAACTCTGGTAACTCCATGTTGGAGAGTAACCTTATGTATTGTCTTATTTTTATGTTATATTTAACCGTGCCGTTGTGAGATTATTATTCCGTTCTTATATTTTACTCCATGGCAACTCGTCTTTCAGATACTTGGGCAACGACACATGAATACCATGGATGTATTAAGTGTCATTCTCAAGGGTCAGAAAGGCGGTTCGTCACATCCCACCACACACACAATGCAAACGCAGAATTGGAGGAGATTTCTCCTTATGATAGTCAAACATGCTTGATACGAGAAAATTTCTGATATTATTATTATAAGTGCACAGTGGAGAAAATATTTCGAAAGTAGAATATAAATCTTAGCCAGCATAGACATTTCGAACCATGCCTTTTATAGCTACCATCTAAACAATGGGGCGCCACCATAAGTGAATGGCAGGTAATACAACTAAAACCGTACAGGGAACGTATTGGGTGAATGGATTTCCAATAAATGGTCAGGCTAAAGAACTTCCCACTATCCATGGGATCGTCTCTGGCGGGACGTCCCGAGAACTTAACCAGCTCTCTGCCAACACAAGGCCGGGTTACCTCTGTAACTAGGTAACTACTTCTCGAGCATGCCACTCCCCGGTCCTTTGGGACCTTTATCCGAGGCGCCTCTAAAGCAACAACCACACAGTAAATGAGATTGGAGCCACCACATAGGTCAATATCTGGGCTCCATACCATGATACCACCCTTTACCAGAAGGGAATGACACACCCTAAAGGGAGCGACCCTCATAACCTTGCCGCATCTTTCCTGTTTTGACATTTCCGGGTTGTGAGGTCCTGATGCAGTCTCGTCCACAAAGCCACGCTTCATACAAAAGTCATGCTTTGATCACAAATGATCATTAACACACAACAACACTCAACATGCCACACTACAAAATTGGGAGTATATCACTGACAACTTTCAACTACATAACCTCTGAGCTCGTACGTCTCAGAGAAGGGTGTTAACTAAGAGAATAAATTCTCCGCCACCAACAGAAATGTATTTGAAAGAAATATGCTTTATATCTCAAAGTGTAGTGTTAGACATACAACCATACAAGTCTGTTCTGGGTTCGAACAGAACCGAAGGCACTTCCAAAGAAGTCCTTGCAATCCGGGTATTCACAATCCCGATCGGACTCCCCATCACTTAGGGAATCTCTATACCGAAGCAACTTAGTGAAGAGACAGTCGATAAGTCATCCTATCGTTCTCGCAAATACCCGGTCTTCACCACCGGTCTTCAAATGCTATCCATAATGTCGAATCACATATTCAGAATGGGTTATACGACACAAAGGTCCTCTCCCGGCTAAACTGAATAGTGAGCGCAACATTTAAAACATATGGACATGGGATTTCAATTAAGTCACAACTTAATAATTCAAAACTTTCTTTCAAATGATTCAAACAAATTACCATTTTCAAATCTTTTAAACAAAAGATTTATTTCACTAAGTTCACCCATTTTCACAAAGATCCATTTACAGATTTCAAGACAATTTCCATTTCAATTGGATTAACTCGTTTAAAATCTTTAGATTAAATATTTAACTTATAGTTTTCAAACCGTTTCCATAACCTGGAAAATCATTTTCATTTTTAACTTGAAATCCCTTTTAACACAACTTGGAAGTTCACTTCTTATATGAAAGCTTCTATTATTTGAAAACAATAGTTTCATTTCAGAAAGATCCAATTTTATTTACACGAGTTAAAGCCTTTGAATTTAAATTCAAATTCCCAAATCAATACCTTAAAAAATAGTTTAACCCATATAAACTGGTATAACATCTTTAGTCCCTAGTTTCCAAATAATAGAATTCAATTTCAAATATTGAATTCAAATTTAAATCAAAATATTTAAATTCCAAAACTCAATCAAGTTAAAAATAAATTTCATCTTTGAAATTCCATTTCAAAAGCTTTTCGCTTTAAACCCAATCTATTTCCAAAATATTTGAATTCAGATTTGTCCATTTATTACTTTCAAAAACCTGTGACTTAATCGATTTCCTCGTGAAATCCATATTGGTGTGTGTATAAGTGTGGTTCAGGGGTTTAACACAATAGTGCAACATCATTCAATCATCACAGATTAAAACATAGAAACATAGTTGATAAGCGATATAAACTATAACGCTTATCTTTCATTCACAGATTCACAGATAATACACAGATGTATCATCAATAAATTAATAAATTTTACATAGCACAATCCACAGAACTAAATATCACAGATTAGATAGGACAATCAATTCAAGGCATCTTATACAATACAATCATTCATAAGTAAGGTCAAGCATTTAATAATCATTTATAAGCAGAATTAATAAACTGATTAATCCTAATTTATACAATTTATTTCCAAGTAAATTAATTACTTAGGAATTGATCACCCAAACCTGATTAATTAAGTGCAAATCATTTGATATAATTTAATTTATCAAACACTTTAATTAATTAATTAATTAAATTATTCTTAATTAATCATATTAATTAAATCAACCTTTTAAACCAATTTCGTAATTAATTAACTTTAACAAATTAAAATATCCAAAATAAATTACTATAAGTGATTAATCCTTAATTACTTTCATTAAGTAATCACATTTAAACAATTTAAAATTGATTATCTAACTTAATTAATCCAATTAATCATTAACATTATTCACTTTAATCAATATTTAATAATCCTTAGTTAATTATCTTTATTAACTAATAATATTTCTTTAATTACTTTCTTAAGAAAATTTCTTAGATTTAAATCATTATTAATCATTTCTAATTAATTTAATTTATTAATTTATAAATAAAATAAATCATTCTTTAATTACCTTATTAATTAAATCATTTTAATTACCTTAGTTATCTCCAAGATAACCCATTTTTTTATTAATGACTTAATTAACATTAACATATTTTTTTTAAACATTTTACTTTTGGACTTACAATTTGGTTCTATTTTGAATTTAAGTTTAATTCAAATTATTTACATTCCAGCTTTAAAGATAAATTGATTCATTTGACTTACAAATTTAAGTTAAACTAATTTATTAACTTTTCATCCAATTTTACTTTTAAATTTCATTTTAAATTCAAGATTTAAAATGAAATACCATTTTACCTTTAATAAAGTCTACCACTAAATTTTTAAAACCTTTGCACATGTTAATTAATATTAGTCTTATAAAAGAAATTTACAAGAGTTTAAAACCAATTATTTAAATTCAAATCATTGTATAAAGTACACTTGAACATTTTAAAGTTGTTTGAATACTTTAAATTTTATAAAACTCCATTTATTTCAAAAGTAAATTTGAATTCCATCATTCAAATTCTGATTTTAAACTTATATTAAAATCTGTTTTGAATTCAAATTCTGATTAAAACAAAACAGACAGGTTCGGGTTTTAAAACATGGAACAAACATTTACCCGAGCCTTCCCATTCTTACTTCGAGTTCCACACCCCTAAACTTTGAGTTGTACTCGAGGAAAACATGAAGAAACCCAGCCCACTCGAACAAAATACTATTCTAAACTGGTCCGAGTAACCCACGCAATTACTCGAGACTAACATGAGAATTTCCCCTGCTCTCTGCCAAACAACACCCAGATCCTAAGCAACGTGCTCATGCACGTGTACATCACCGTCGCTTGCTTCCAGCCACCGCCTCGTCGTCGAGCAAGTCGACGTTCACCCTCGCGTCCATCTCATCCCACCAGAATCCCCATTTTCCACTCAAATTCGAATTCGAGTAAAAACTCGAAACCTGGAACACAAGCAGGAAACGACAACCTAACCTGTCAACGCACCGTGCTCGACGCTCTAACCACCGGAGGTTACCCAACTCCGGCCGTAGCCTCGTCCCCCTTCCCTCTACCAAAACCCAAAGTTGCGTGACACTCGATCGCACGAAGGCGTAGAACGAATCGAAAACATCATCCTTTCCCAAACTAGGTTACCAGACTTAAACCCCTCGCCGCCGCCACTACAACCAACTGCTCCACTATCCACCATTTTTCCCTGACCCACCGTAGACTCCTCCACCTCCAGTCAAAGTCCCGACCCCTCTGATCAATGAGACCGACCGTGGCGACCCAAAATGCGAAAATCGAACAAACCCTTACTGCTCCCTATCCCTATCTCTAAAAATCATGACACAACCTTTAAAAATCATGTTATTGTACACGGATTCATCTTGCATAACTGAAACCATGAATTAAGAAGTTCGAAAATTGACAAATCTTAAGTTTGTTCAGATAGTTTGGGTTTCCAGAGACCATTTTAAGTTGTTTTAATCTTAAATGAATTTTTAAACATAGTTTATAATGATACAAACAACTTTTGTTTGAATCTTAAGTTCAACCAACAATTAGAAAAGGAGCAAATGATTTTTGAAACCAATAGTTTGAGTTTTTGAACTAAGAACAGATATATTTTTAGAACAACGGCCTGCATATTATACTTTCAATCTTCCCATATATATACGGATAATTATATATGCATAAATATATATATCTTAGATATACTTGCATATATTCAAACCTTTAAATTTTAAAGAAAACTTTTACTCACCTCTGTTTTAGAGAAGAAAGAACAGAGCCTTCAATTTGAATCAGGCTTTTGATTTTTGCTTGCGGAGACCTTCTTCAAATCTCTGAGTTGCATTGATTTGTATTGTTTAAGTTGAGATTTTTGTTTAAAGTTGAGATGGTATTCATTTTAGAGGTTGCTCAGTTTTTTTTCTTTTCTTCTTTCAGTTGTGGTGGATGAAACTGAAGTGAAGAAGGTGATAATATAGGAGAGTTTACAGGGTAATGCAATTTGTACAATAGGCACGATGAAGAGGCTTGCATTAAATGCATGATGTATGTTGCATTAATTACTTTATGTACATATTACTTTGTTTATTCTTAACTTATGCAGATTGTCTTCTTTTCTTAGGTGGCTGATATCTTGTGTACATACTTATTTATTTTGTATATTATCTTGCTTTTTTTTTCTTGCCTGCATTTCGGCTGATATGATCTTCCACCCAATTTTCTTGCTTGGTACAATCTATACTTGAGTATATATATTGTTGTTTCTTTTTAGTTTACAGCCTCATTTGATTTTTTTTTGTACATAGATTTTGCTTTGTTGATTGTTAATTTTTTTTCCTTGTGTTTATCTTCTTTTATTTGCCTGTACATAGATTTTTCTATTTCCTTGCATATTTTTTTTTTCTTGCTTTCCTGATTCATAATTCATATATTTTACATAATTTTTATTAATATGTTATTTGACTTCATATTTTATATTTTATCTCCTATATATGTATTTCTATTCCAATTTCTTTTATTTGTTTTGTTTTCTTTTATAAGTGTTCATATGTGAATTTATTTTTATTTCTATGCTTTTACTTATAAATTTTATTTATTTCTTACTTCAATAGTTAATTTAACTTACATATTAATTTTCAACTTAAATTATCAAATATTTAATTACTTATTTTATAAGTATAGCTTGGTTGTATTTTATTTTACTTTACAATATTTGTAAATCTCAATTCAAATTAAATTTAAATACATTCCAGTAATTCATAGTTTAACTGATATTAAATATCAATTACCAAATTTATTTCACAAATTTTTTTTATTCAATTAAAATAAATTATCAATTTAAAATTAATTAAAATTTGGGATCGTTACAGTGTTTATGTGTGGGCGTGTCTTACGAGATACCTTTCTTTTAATATCCTTATAAACTTTAAAATGAACTCGGTTGAGATGTGTTTTCTCATGCTGGTTACCAGACTGATCTGGGCGTTCTTCCCTTTAATGCTCAGGTCAAACTGAGTATATTTATAGATGTAGATTTGGATGCTTTAGAGCTTCAACGGGATAGCTGGAAGTCTTCTAGACGTATTCCACGTATATGTTTATTTTTTCGCTACTTTGTTATTTAAATTATCAACAATTATAAGGACAGGTTACTATAACTGTCCAGGCTAATGATTGTTGAACTCTGATAGATGTATGCATATAATATTACAGTTTCTATTTTGTAAAGATCATTGATATGATATTATATGTTTTCCGGTATGATGTGAGATTCTGTATTGTTTTGGTTCTTTTTCACTCTTCTTCTTCTTTCTTTTTTCTTTTTTCTCACCCTCTCTCTTCTTCTCATGACTTTCCGTCATTATGTGCTTTTTGAGTCAGATATGTGTGGTTTATTTTCGATTCAAAGGGTACGGATTTGCCGGTCGTCAAAATTCTAGTCGTACGAATCCTGTGAAATTCAAGTAGACACAAAACATAATAATTATATGCGTGTGTGAGAGAGCGTATCTGCGTGCGTGCCTCTGTGTGTGTGTGTCTATATATATATGTATATATATATATATATTAAATCCAACTAATTTCCTAACGATGAAATAGTCATTCATACGCTAATTAACTTCTAATATCTCAAAATTATCTTATTATTGATGTTTACTCTAACAATAGTTCAATTATCACTATTTATTTTAAAATAATAACAAAATTTCAAAATAAATCTCTTAAGGATAATCGTATTATTATTGTTAACCAATAATGATAATAGTAATACTCTTTCCCTATTAAGGGTTGCTCTACTTTTTCTTTGAGTCGCCACCGTCTATTCTCCCAATCTTCCCCACTTTTGCTTATTTCCTTAACGCTCTTCTCACATCTCTCACTTCCAATTTTCTATAGCTTTTTTAGTTGTTGCTTGCCTTAATTTTAATTATACTTTTTTCCTCACACCTCCTCCCCTCCCATATTATCTTACTTTTGCTTCTTTTTTTCTCTTACCTTAGTATGTATTAGATTTTACGTTTAAACTACGAATTTACCTTGTGTATTGCTCAGAAATCCTGAAATATTTTTCGAAATTGTGGCCTTGCTTTAAGTGGCAATATGCGCTTTGGAATTTTAATCCACGTCTAGTTTCCTCGAAGATTGCTGTCTTACTGGTCAATGGTGTTGCTTCAATTCAGTAACGGAAGGTCCTTACTGCTGTTGTTGCCTACTTTCTTGGAGCTCTCTGCCCTTGATATGCTTAACTCTACGTGATATTCGGAGTTCAGTTTGGTATACGGTTTTCTTGGTTTGCTAACAGGAAACAATCTGTTACGCCTTGGAATGGATTGTAGTGCTTGGCTCTTTTGGAAATAGTCATGGTGTTTTCAACTACTATCGCCTTATGATATCTTTTGTCATATATAGTTATTTGGTTGTTTTGCGGCTTTTGGATGGTATAAGGGAAATGTGTTGTTGGATGGTTCACTAGGTTGACTCGTCTTGTTATTGCTATTTGTTCTTCTTTGGTATTGTGGGTATATCTCGTAATACGTATGATTTGCACGTCATAATATTAAGGTTGTCTTATTATGGAAAATGTATTTGCTTTAGAATGTATTTTCTTGTCATAGTGTCATATTATTATATAATTGTGCACCCCGCTTGGTGCATTTATTGTAACTGCTTGTGTAGTGCTGAATTGAATGTTTGCACCTAATGTGGTGCACCAGTTAATATAGCTTGGTATTTTTTTTATTTATACAAGTTTCCTAACTCCTATGTTGTAGCTAGTTTAGTTGTACTATTAGTTGCTGAGACATCTTAGCCTTAAATTTGTATTTGATTTGTAAAGTGGTATGGCCACTATAAAACCAGCTTACCCATGCAAGATAATGATAATTTGTTTTGCCTATAAAATAATAATATAACGACCGTAATTTTTGATAACTAAAAATAGTTAATATAAAAAGGTTTTATGATTTAATATTGGAAGAAATAAAAATTTGTGATTTAATACTAAGAATTTAACCGGAAGGATATGTAATAGTACTAACTTAAGGTAATTGATAACTGCTTTAAATGTAATTCCAGTAAATTAAAATGGTTAAAAAGTTATAATTGGTTATAGATTGTAAATTTATTGTAATAATGTGTGTATAAATTGATAATTGGATTAAAACAGTAATTAATAATTTAAATGTTGTATTAATTAATAAAATAATGTGTAATAAATTGTAATTGGGTAGAATTAGTATTGTGTAAGTTGTTATAATATTTGTTTGAAATAATAAACTTATAAGTGTGATTTAGAGTTAATGGTGACAATTATTATATGTAACATATTTATTTAGTCCGTTAAATTAAATTGGAATTCTATTATAATTAAATATAAATATAGCATTAATATGAATTAAGACAATGACTGGAGAACGTTAAATTAATAAGATAGAAACCAATGTTAAAAATATACATAGAGAAATGAATGATTGAATATAAAGACTGAAATCAAGTTTGATCAATTTATTGGAATTTAAATTATAATAATTGGATTTATTGTAATTATACGTAATTAAATATTACGTTAATGAAAAATTTAGATGATAATTGTAAAATATTAGTGTAATAAGATGTAAACAAATGTCAATTATAGCCTTGAGATGACAATTTATTGGATAACAAGATGAAAAGGCAAATAAATGGATTTAATTGAATTTAAATTATCATTAGTGAATATATTTCAATAAAACAATTTAACACTGTAATTAGTGTAATATTTAATATTGAATTGATATGTAAATTTGTTTTAAATTATTTTAAATATCCAAGTAATCAAAAACAATAAAAATTGTTAGTTATTAAAAATGGAATTAAAAAGTGATTTAATCAATTGAATAATAATTTATTTAATTAAAATGAAAATAGTCATTTTGCTAACTAACTCGGATTTCGACGAAATCAGTTTCATCGGATTCGTAACGGCGAATTATTGTAAGGGTTCAACTTTCGTAGCGATCGGACTTGTTGTTTGATCGTACGGATTCAAAACGCATAGAAATCAATTTAATTAACTTCAATTGAAATAAATTTGTAATAAGCTGATTTTTAAACTAGCTTCTTCATACGATGGAATTAGGACTTAAAACCTATTCCATTGAGTTTAGAATTATTGAAAACATCTATTTTGATATATGGGATGACCTAGTTTCGTTACGAGGTCAGAACGAGCTTTTTGGATCGCATAGTCGTTTCGATCAATCCAATCTGGTCCATTCATTTCTAAATTCAGATCTGCCTATATATAGGCTGATATAAACCCTAATTGTTTCTCATTCCTTATTTCAGTATGTACAAGTACATCTGTCTACATCTCTCTTCTCAATTGTAGAAACAAAATTCCAGATTCAAACCCCTATTTCAATTTCAAATTCAATTTCAAAATCAAACTCCTCAAAACAATATCAAATTGTATATCAATTTGAAGCTCTCGATGAGTGCAATCCAAATCTGTGATTTGTTTTTTGATTTGGATCATGTTTTATCCAGAATTGTCCAAAACATTCTCGACTGTTCATAGGCCACAACCTCGATTAACGGCGGATCGACGACTATAGACAATCAAGCAGCTCCATTGGGTAGTGGTGGTCGAGTAGGTCGCATTGGTGGTGTTCATTCATCATCGGCATGCTCAAATTCACTAAATTTTGGCTTCGACCATGGCCGGCGGTAGAGGTGTTCTCGAGTGCCTGGAGAGGCCGTGCGTCGGCTGGAAGATCGGCGTGATGAGGAGAGACCGGCGCTTGTGTGTGATGGTGGTTTAGGCGAAGGCAAGGCGACGCTAGGTCGATACGTGGCGACGGTTGAGAAGAGATGCTCGTTTGAACTATGAGCGGCACTAGGGTTCTCGCGTGTTGATGCTGACGTGGTAAACCTTTTTTGTTTATTTTATTCATATGTATTATAAATCGTATAATGTTCGAACATATGTATTGTTTTCAGATGAACTCAAATTTGCGTGCGGTTTTTTCGTCGGGATCATATTGTAATTACGGACATTATGGAACTGGTTGGGCGAATTCTGAGACTGTTGAATTTTGAGCCTTATTTTAGTTTCCAAATCAATTTGAAATCAAAGTTGAGTGTTTTGACCTACTCACAACTTCTAGATTATCTTATGTTAGTTAAATTAAATTTATAATGTAATTAGAAATTGATTGGTTGATGTTTGGTATAGTTAAATTGTCATTCCAGTTAAATACGACTTTTATTGCATTTAATCGTCATTTAATTCATTGTTTAATTTAATTGTATATTGTATACCTACTAATGATGATCATTTATCTATCAACGTTTACTGGTTGATTTGGATGATGATGTGATGCATATTTGATTTGCTGATATTGGACGACTAGATGTTATATTTTATATTGTTACAACACTACAAGTTCTCTATGGGTTGAAATGATACATACTTGAACGAGTTGATAGATTAGGGAGAAATCATTATAGGTTGAAATGATAGACTCGATCGATTTCATGTATTTGAATTAGATTTTGGGATTCAGGTTGAAATGATATATACCAAGAAAATTTTAAATTGCGGACTGAAATCATAAATATCCGTGTCACTTGACCATAGGGTAGAAAATTTTATACGAACACCGGATTGGTTAAATTAAGTGATTTTTAAATCTTTATAATTTTGAATTCCGTTAACTGGTATTTTGAAATGTAAATTGATTTATATAAATTGAATTATTTTCGAAAATCCAAGCGAAATGTTGAAATTGGAATTGATTTGTTGAATTGTTCAAAGGATTTAAATTGGAATTTAAAGTTGAATTTGAAGTATAAATGAGATTCATCGAAATTAAGTTATTGAGGTGTTGTAAACTGTAACTTTGTAAATCTATAAAAATTGGAATAGTTAAATTTGATATTTTGAGATTTGAAATTGGTTTTGGTTTGAAATATGGACATAGTCCAGATTTGTTGGGATGGAAGAAATGGTTAAATATGATGTTGTTTGAAAATTTGTTATCTCAATATAAACTGTAAATATTCCTTTAAACTCTAATTTTAAGATTTCAACTATTAAAATAAGTTAATCTATTTTCAAACAACTTAATCAATTTAAACTATTTAATTTACTTTAATCTAATTTAACTTATTTTAAACTAATTAACATATTTAATCTATCTTAATCTATTTTAATTTATTTAATCTAAATATATTTCAATCTATTTTAAACCATTCAAACTTTATTAAACTATTTTAATTTATTTTATACTATTTTAAACTATTTAATCTATTTTAATTTTGTTTAATATATTTTAAATTCATTTAATCTATTTTAAATCTATTTAAAGTATTTTAAATCTATTTACAGTATTTTAAATCTATTTAATCTATTTTAAAATTTAATTGATCTATTTTAAACTTATTTAACCTAATTAATATCTATTTAAAACTATGTTAAACTATTTATAACTATCTAAATTATTTTATAAATATCAGATGGTGTAAAGTGGAAATGCATATAATTAAAGCCTTGATTTTAAAGTAAATAAGGTTTAATGATGTTATAACATAAGTAGGGATTTAAATGACGTATTTGAGAAATATGATGATTTTAAATGAGGATTTAATCTATTTTGGAAATATGAAATTCGAAAGAGATATGATTTCAAATGTGATATAATTTCGAAAGTAAATATGATTTCGAAATGATATGGTTTTAAGAATATGATATTTTTTTACCAATTGTGAATTGACTTTTGAAATGTAAAGAACCATCCAGTGTGAAATAAGCCTTTGGTTGTTAAAGAGACCGGGATGGGATATTGTCATACTCTCTCCCAATACCCAAAACCACTTTAACAACTGTGTATATGGTGGAGATTCCAAAAATGAAGTAGGATGGTTTGGCGAACGATTCTATGTGAGGTATTTACGTGACCTTGACTCCAGTGAGTCAGCTTAGATGTGACTAAAATAGAAGCTATACTAGGCCAAGTGAGGTTATTCCTCCTATCGGCACATTTCTTTGATACTATATTTTGACCTTGTGATTGATTTGGTGGCCACCCCTCGATTTTGATTATGGTAGTGTATCCGAGGTGGGTACCTGTTATGTGTTACCACCAGTCCGGGAGTGCAATTGGTATATATACCCAAGCATTGCCTCGAGTACCGTGTTCACTGCCCTATCGCGCCTTCTACGAGTTTATTTTATACCATACCTATGGGGTACCCTCTAGGTAAATCTCATGGAGGAGCATACAGTACTGTATAGACTATGGGAATATATAAAATGTGTTTAGGGGGATATGGGTAACGTCTTAACGCTATTTTAATACTTTACTTTACAATAGACACTATTATAATAGCGTATTGTACTACATAGTAGATAGTCTAACGGATTCTTAGGAGATGGAAATCCCGAACATCTCTTAAGTTATTGCACTCATGTTAGACACTGGATATGAGATGTCAAACCCCATAAAAATCTCTGAAGCTGTTACACTTATATTTATTTACTATTAACTTAACTTACATAAGATCTTTTAGTTCTAACTCGAGTGTTTGGTCTTTTTAATTCGCTAAGGTTAGTCTGATATTTCAGTGCATCGAAGAATGCTTTTTGGAGGATGAGGACAAAGATTTTTACTATTATTTATTTTATTTATTCCACTATATCATGTTGTTTCGCTGAATTTAATTATTATTTAATCTTGTTGTATGTAACTCCAATCTATATTATAAAACAATAATAAATGTTTATAAATGTTGTTTGTAAACAACTTCATGAATGGTTTATTTGATTATTATATTTTGTCATTCTGCTGCAAGATTCTATATTTGTTTTCTTTATTTCTCTGCTTTTTCTTACTTACCCCATAACAATCTGCCCTTTTGAATGGTTTGAGTCTGACGTATTTAGCTTATCGTCTAAACCATCCAAAAAGTCAGGTCGTTACATTTGGTATCAGAGCTTTGGTTTAGCGATAACCTTAGGTTTGTGGGATCTGACTCATAAGAAATAGGGTAGTAATACTCTGGAATGAGTAGTTCAGTGTATATATATGAGAGAGCATATTTGTTAGTGTTATAAAAGGTTTTGTATTGTGTTAATTTGTTTCGTTTTGTATTAATAAATTCTGGTCGGTGCATATGACGCTATGACATCGATAGGGATTTCTAAACACTTGATAGGGCAAACCGACACAATATTTGTTTTGAAATAATCAATATATGGTGGATTAAATTGTAAAGAGTCTTACATAATAATAGATAATCTAATAAGTGAAATGGAAATAACTTATGTAAGCAACGAATGTAAAGTAATGAAAAGAAAAAAATGGTATTATATAAGCGAATGGAAAATGAATTTTGTAAGTGATAAATGCAAAGAAATTAAGCAAGCATTGTTTGGACAAATGAAAATGAACAGTAAATAATGTGGAAAAAAGGGGAGTAATAAGAATAGAACTTAAATATTATTTGAAATTATTGTTTGTTTTTGCTTATATGAAGGTTGGGAAAGAATACTTCTAACTGTATAAAGGTGTATAAATAATCAATTAAGTTTTATCTAATACTGTGTATGGTATGCTTAGTATTTTATTTATCATTTTATACGAGTAAAAGTTTCTAAACCCGAGCAAACCATTTGTTTTGGTTGTTTTGGATGGATGGTTGATTACTTTGATTGCATGTAATGGTTGTGTGATTCTGTTGCAAGTGACTATTGTTATGTTGTGTTGATCTGTTTTGTTATTAATTGAAACAACTTAATATTTCTCTTTTCTACATAATTATTAACTCTTATAGATTATATAAGTGAAATACAGGCTTATGGAAGTAATAGCTACTACTTTTGGTTTCATAAATAAGCGTTGTTTGCCCGACCAATGGGTACGTTCTCGGATTACGGTTTTTAGCGATATTATATTGTTTTCCCGTAGTTTGGGATATATTATTTTGAAATATATTATATATATTGTTATTATTGATATTATTATTTCCCCCATACCTCTCCGTACAAAGGAGACTCCGCCAAAATTTTCCATAAATTTTGGACTTAGAAAAATTTTGTGAAATATTTTTCAAAACTCTTATTAACTTAAACTAAAAGTATTTAATTGTTTATAAATTGATATACTTTATTTAAATTATCTAATTATGTAAATAATTGTATATAATTTAATATTTTGAATAATAGATATTAATTCCTTCTTTTCCCCTCTTTTTCCTTTTCGAGGACGAAAAGTTTTAAGTGGGGAAGAGTGTAACGACCCTTAATTTTCTTAATTAAAAATAGTTAATTCAATAAGGTTTTGTTATTTAATGTTGGAAGAAATAAAAATTTGTTATTTAATATTAAAAATGTAACCGGAATGAAATGTAATAGTATTAATTTAAGGTAATTGATAACTACTTTAATGTAATTCCAATAGATTGAAATGATTAAAAAGTTATAATTGGTTATAAACTGTAAATTTATTTAATGTGTGTATAAATTGATAATTGGATTAAAAGAGTAATTGATAATTTAAATGTTGTATTAATTAATGAAATAATGTGTAATAAATTGTAATTGGGTAGAATTAGTATTGTATAAGTTGTTATAACATTTGTTTGTAAATAATAAACATATATGTGTGATTAAAAGTTAATGGTGACAATTATTATATGTTGCCATTTATTTAGTCTGTTAAATTATATTGAAAATCTATTACAATTAAATGTTATTAAATATCTAAAGAATATTAAATTAATAAGATAGAAACCAATGTTAAAAATATACATAGAGAAATGAATGTATGAATATAAAGACTGAAATCAAGTTTGATCAATTTATTGGAATTTAGATTATAATAATTAGATTATTGTAGTTAAATGTTTAAATATTACGTTAATGAAAAAATAAGATGTTAATTGTAAAATATTAGTGTAACAAGATATAAACGAATGTTAATTATTGCCATAAGATGACCATTTATTGGATAACAAGATGAAAAGGCAAATAAATGGATTTATTTGAATTTAAATTATCATTAATGAATTTATTGCAATAAAAAAATTTAACACTATAATTAATGTAATATTTAATACTAAATTGGTATGTAATTTTTTTTAAATTATTGTAAATATCCTAGTAATCAAAAATTATAAAAATTATAAGTTATTAAAAGTGGAATTAAAAAGTGATTTAATCAATTTATTAATAATTTATTTAATTAATGTGGAAATAGCCATTTTGGCAACTGTTTCGGATTTCAACGAAATCATTTTCATCTGAATTGTAACGGTGAATTATTGTAAAGGTTCAAGTTTTATAGTCATCGGGCTTGTCACTTGACCGTACAGACTCAAAACGCATAGAAATCAATTTAATTAAACTCAATTGAAATCAATTTGTAATAAGCTGATTTTTAAGTTAGCTTCTTCATACCATAGAATTAGGACTTGAAACCTATTCCATTGAGTTTAAAATTATCGAAAACTTCTTTTTTGATATATGGGATGACCTACTTTCGTTACAGGGTCAAAACGGGCTTTTTGCACCGCGTAGTCGTTTCGATCAATCCTATCTGGTCTATTCATTTCTAAATATAGATCTGCCATATATAGGCCATTATAAACCCTAATTGTTTCTCATTCCTTATTTCAGTACGTACGAGTTCATCTGTCTACATCTCTCTTCTCAATGGAAGAAACATAATTCCATATTCAAACCCTATTTCAATTTCAAAATCAAACTCCTCTAAACAATAACAAATTATATATTGATTTGATTCTCTTGACAAGCGCAACCCAAATCTATGATATTTTTTTGATTTGGATCATGGTTTGGCCAGAATTGGCCAAAACATTCTCTACTGTTCATAGGCCACAATCTCGATTAACGGTGGATCTCCGACTATAGAACGATCGGGCAACCCATTGGGTAGAGAGAGTCGAGCAGGTCGCATCGATGGTGTTCATTCATTGTCGACATGCCCAAATTCGCCAGATTTTGGTTTCGACCATGGCCGGCAGTGGAGGCGTTCTCGAGTGCCTGGAGAGGCCACACGTGGGCTGGAAGGTCGGCGCGGTGAGGGGATTTCGGTGCTTTGTGTCAGGTGGTGGTCTGGGCGAAGGAGAGGCGGCACTAGGTCGATACGTAGTGGTGGCAGAGATGAGATGCTCATTCGATCTGTAAGAGGCACTAGGGTTCTCTCGTGTTGATGCTGACGTGGTAAATGTTTTTTTTTGTTTATTTATTTGTTTGTATTATAAATCGTATAATGTTCTAACATATGTATCTTTTTCATATGAACTAGGATTTATGCGCAGTTTGTTTCATTGGAATCGTATCGAAATTATAGACATTATGGAACTGGTTTGGACGAATTCTGAGACTGTTGGATTTTGAGCCTTATTTTGGTTTCCAAATCGATTTGAAATCAAAGGCGAGTGTTTTCACCCTCTCAAAACTTCTAGATTATCTAATGTTAGTTAAATTTATGATGTAACTAGAAACTGATTGGTTAATGTTTGGTATAGTTAAATTGTCATTCCAGTTAAATAGGAATTTTATTGCATTTAATCGTCATTTAATTTATTATTGAATTTAATTGTAAATTTAATACCTACTAATGATAATCATTTATCTTTCAATGTTATTTGATTGATTTGGATGTTGATGTGATGTATGTTTGATTTGCTGTTATTGGACGACTGGATGTTATATTTTATATTGTTATAACATTGCAAGTTCACCATGGGTTGAAATGATACATACCCTAACGAGCTGATAAATTAGGGAGAAAGCTTTATGGGTTGAAATGATAAACTCGAGCGATTTCATGTATTTGAAATTATATTTTAGGATCGTGGGTTGAAATGATATATACCCGTAATTTTATATTACGAATTGGAATGATAAATATCTGTATCACTTGACCATATGGTAGAAAATTGTATACGGACACCGGATTGGTTAAATTAAATTATTTTTAAGTCTTTAAAATTTTGAATTCAGTTAACTAGTATTTTGAAATAGAATCTGATTTATATAAACAGCATTATTGTTGAAAATGCAAGCGTAAATGTTGAAATTGGTATTGATTTAATGAATTTTTTAAAGGATTTTAATTGGAATCTAAAGTTGAATTTGAAGTATAGACGACATTCATCGAAATTAAGTTATCGAGTTGTCGTAAACTATAGCCTTGAAAATCTGTAAAAATTGGAATAATTAAATTTGATATTTCAAGATTTGTAACTAGTTTTGTCTTGAAATCTGGACATGGTCCGGATTTGTTGGGATGGAAGAAATGGTTAATTATGATGTTATTTCTAAAATTTATTATCTCAATATAAATTGTAAATGTTCCTTTAAACTCTAAATTTAAGATTTCAATTATTAAAATAAGTTTATCTATTTTAAATCAACTTAATTAATCTAAACTATTTAGTTTATTTTAATCTAATTTAACCTATTTTAAACTAATTAACCTATTTAATCTATCTTAATCTACTTTAATTTATTCAATCTATTTCAGTATATTTCAATCTATTTTAAACCATTCAAACTTTATTAAACTATTTTAATTTATTTTAAACTATTTTAATCTATTTTAAACCATTTAATCTATTTTAATTCTGTTTAAAATATTTTAAATTCATTTAATCTATTTTAAATCTATTTAATCTATTTTGAATTTTAATTAATCTATTTTAAACTTATTTAACCTAGTTTGTATCTATTTAAAACTATGTAAACCTAATTAAACTATTTATAACTATCTAAATTATATTCTAAATTTCAGATGGTGTAAAGTGGAAATGCGTATAATTAATGCGTTGATTTTAAAGCGAATAAGGTTTAATGATGTTATAACATAAGTAGGGATTTAAAAGACATATTTGAGAAATATAATGATTTTAAATAAGGATTTAATTTATTTTGGAAATATGAAATTCGAAAGTGATATTTCAAATGTGATATAATTTCTAAAGTAAATATGATTTCAAAATGATATGGTTTTGAGAATATGATATTTTGATATCAATTGTGAATTGACCTTTGAAATGTAAAGAACCATCCGGTGTGAAATATGCGTTTGGTTGTTAAAGAGACCGGGATCTGATATTGTCATACTCTCTTCCAATACCAAAAACCACTTCAACAACTGTGTACGTGGTGGAGATTCTAGAAATGAAGTAGGATGGTTTGGCTAACGATTCTATGTGAGGTATTTACCTGACCCTGACTCCTGTGAGCCAGCTTAGTTGTGAGTAAAACAAGTGCCATACCGGGCCAAGTGAGATCATTTCTTTTATCGGGCACATTTCTTCGATACTATATTTTGACCTTGTGATTGATTGGGTGGCCACCCCTCGATTTTGATTATGGGAGTGTGTACGAGATGGGCGGTAGTAGCTGCTATGCATTACCACCAGTCCGGGAGTGCAATTAGTATATCTACCCTGGCATTGCCTCGAGTCCATGTTCATATGCCCTATCGCATCTTCTACGAGTTTGTTTTTTTACCATACCTATGGAGTACTCTCTGGGAAATCCTCACAGAGGAGTGTACGGTACTGTATAGACTATGGGAATATATAAAATGTGTTAAGGGGGATATGGGTAACGCCTTAACTCTATTTTAACAATTTACTTTACTGTAGACACTATTATAATATCGTATTGTACTACATAGTAAATAGTTTAACGGATCCTTAAGAAATGGAAATCCCAAACATCTTTTAAGTTAGTGCATTTATGTTGGACATTGGATAGGAGATGTCAAACCCCGTAAACATATCTGATGCTGTTACACTCATATTTAATTACTGTTGATTTAACTTACATAAGATCTTTTAGTTTCAACTCGAGTGTTTGGTCTTTTCAATTTGCTCGGGTCAGTCTGAGCTTTTCATTGTATCGAAGACTGCTTTTTGGAGGATGAAGGCAACATTTTTTACAGTTATTTATTATATTTATTCCCTTGCATCATGTTGTTTTGCTGCATTTAATTATTATGTACTCTTGTTGTATGTAACTTTGATCTGTATTATAAACGAATAATCAATGTTATTTGTAAACATCTTCATGAACTGTTTATTTGATTATTATATTTTTTCATTCCGTCGTGAAATTTTGTATTTATTTTCTTTCTTTCTCTGCTTTTTCTTACTTACCCCGTAACAATCTACCCATTTGAATGGTTTGAGTCTGACGTATGTGGTTTATTGTCGATTTAAACATCAAAAAGTTAGGTCGTTACAAATAATAATACTCTCATAGTAACTTCTTTAAAAGCTAAATATTACTATTTTTCTCAATGCAATAATAAATTGAACAAAAATTCTTTTTATCTACTTTATCATTGGTTCTAAAATAATCTGCTCCAAATATCTTAAGACCTAATATTATTATTTATCTCATAAAGTAATAATACTCCAAATTCTCTTAAATTAAGTTTGTTGTTATTAATTTAAAAATAACAATTGTCCATCTCTGTATGATTTTGTTGTTAATCTCAGATAATAATGTTCTAATTCAAATAACATAAAACTTTAGTGTGATTATTTATCTTGAAAATAGCAATGTTCTACATTCAATATCCCAAAATAATATTTCTGTTTATTAAATCTCTCTTCTTTAATATAAATAAAAAAAAAATTCTTAAATTCACATAAAACTAGTTTATTATTATTCATTACATCTCAATTCAATATGTAAATAATAAAAATCTTCTTAAATTCCCTTAAGACAAATTTATTATTATTATTTCTGAATTTTTTCAAAAGGTAATAAACAGTAACTTAAAAAACTAACATTTATTTCACTATAAATTATCCTATTATGATTATTTAAGTATATTAATTTAACAAATATAAATAAATTCTTTAAATCTCTAGAAATGATTGTTTACGCCAAAATTGGTCACAAATACCCAACTGCAAGTGAAAGCACCGATATTTAGTCATAGATCACATATAGAATATATGTAGAGGGTATAATATGAAGAACAATAAAAAATAAAAGGAAAGTCGCAAAAAGACAAGATTTATAGTGGTTCCGCTAATTTCGGCCTAAGTCCACTTCAAAAATTTCCTTTTTATTATACTGAAATCTGATTACAATTACAATACGAAATTTCTGGAACAAAAAAGGCAGAGTACATTTTTGTAGAAGTTGAAGAGAAAATAGAATAAGAATCCTTTTTCTGAAGCCACGCCTGATGTATTTATAGGAAAACCCCTGGTTATAGGGCCTCCTTACCTACATGAGCCCACCAAGATAATAGTCGATCCCATATCACTCATCACGTCCGAACTCAAGTCGATAATAGGTCGACCCGAAGTTGCCACGATGATGACCCAAAGCAAACACACAGGTGACCTGAAGTAAACACGTAGCCGACCCGAACTCCATTCAATGCTGACCCCTTGCCATATCCTATATGTCGTCCCCAAGCCAAAGCCTTTCCGACCCAAAGCGTTCCTAGCATCAACTCGAAGCGATTGCCTTACCAATTCGAAGTAGCACCATAGCTGATCCCTTGAAAATATGCCGACCCCTTGCTTCTATAGCCGATCCGCTACCCATATGCCGACCCGGGACTGAAGGCATACCGACTCGAAGCTTCCACCAATGCCGATTTGATATGCCATAGCCGAACCCAATGTGCATGTTGATTCCAAAGTAGAATGCCGACCTATAGTTGAGCATATGCCGACCCAAAGTGAAGCTCCACATGCCGATCCCATCCTAGTGCCGACCCCTTGCTTCATGCGAACCCGAGCTTTTACCCAAAGCAGACACCAAATCGACCCGAAGTCGGACCATATGCTGATCCCTCAACATGTCACCACCTCAACCATATGCTAATACCTTGCACTTACTATGCCGACCAGAAGCATTGCTAGCGTCGACCCGTAGTTGGGTAAATGCCAACCCGGAGTTGATGCAGACCCCTTGTAAACATGCCAATCCCTAGCCAATCACTCAGCGACCCGAAGTGAGTCCATGCCAGAATCGAAGTAGACCCTATGTTGACTCGAAGCAAACTCTAAGCAGCCTATTTCTTGCCAAAAACCCATATTCCAAGTACCCTTTGTCATTCGCTCGTCAGCCATGCTGAATCACCACTTCACATTCATGTTTATTATCCGTAATCGATCGTTTATCCATCCATCAAAACCAAGTCCATGACATTCTAGACCCAATAACCGTGCAGTCAATTGGGTTGAATCCGCCGATATGCCACCTTGCTAAAAGGCTGGTTAACACTTTGCCCCCCAAAACATGCCTTGCGACAAGAAGGTGTGTTTGTATTGCCATAAGCCCGATGTTCGAAACATGTTGATGACCTATGAAGAGACCGTTGATCTTACAAAATTGTGAGCAGCAATCGTTCATGATCGTATGCCGTTCGAGGCGATATGTGACCGTTCGAGGTCGGTGCCGTTCAAGGCGAGATGTGATCGTTTATGGCCGAGTGTCGTTCGATGCGGGATGTGACCGTTCAAGGTTAGGTGCCATTCGAGATGAAATGTGAACGTTCTTAGTCGGATGCTTTTCAAGGAAAAATGTACCATATGACCGTTCAAGGAGAAATATGATCGTTCAAGGTCGGGTGCCATTCGAGGCGAAATGTAATTGTCCCGACTGGACTTGGAATTATAAATATCAGATTTAAAATTTGAGTGAGTCTTGTAATTGAAATATCCAACTAACAAAATCAAGTTCAAATACAAAGAAAAGAAACAAAAGTAGAACTAAAACATCAAAGTGCATGCATCCCCAATGCAACGGTTCATTGTCATCTCGAAGCATGCCTGAAGATCGTTCGTGTTGTACATGTAAGTGACTTAGCCGTTTATTGTAGAGTTTGTTACTTATTCTTCATCACTCTGATCAATTGATGAAAAATTGAAGCCTCGATCTGAGGACGTTTTCGTTTGATTCGGATGGCGGTCGCTTCTGTTCCACTGCCGCTGCTCGCCTTTTCACGTATTGTAACAGCATGTCATTCCGGATATGTCATTCGATCTCATCCTTCAAGTCCCTACAATCGTTTGTACTATGGAGGCCAAGCTCATGGAATAGGCAAAATTTTCCTAATTTCCTTTCATTATTGGTGGGCTCTATGACGCCCTACCCCGAGACCCACATTAACAAAGAGTGTTAGTGAGTAATATTGCATGCTAATGCGGAGAATATGGCCTGTTAGGAGCGAACGTCCATAGCTTTTTCTTGCACATCTATTAAATATACCAATTAAGTGCTCTGAATTTTTTTCTTTCTCAAGTGGATCGACTTGTTCAATAAATGCTTATTATAAAACTACATTGGCTAACGGATCTATGATAACAAAATGCAACAACAATATGTACATCACATCAAAGATCAGCAGACAACTATATTTATACATATACGCAGATACACCCCGGTACAATCCAAAATGATACAACAGAAGTGGTACAAGGACCATGCTATATACAACAAGCCAAAATAATAGATACATATCCAAGTTATACAAAATGACTATAAAACAACAAAACGGTGATAAGAAGATATCCAAGGCGGAAGCAGTATAGCAAAGCCCTATGCAAGGTAACTAACCTGAAACAACTTTATCTGACACGAGTATATAAAAATGCAAGGGTCAACCTAGCTTAAGCAATTGATTAGTACAATATAGGTGAAATAAAGGATAAAAGGGTATTGATTCTTCTCATACGAGAAGAAGTAACACTAATGATATGTCAATAGTTCAAGTGAGGTAATTTCACAAAGTATATACCCTCGAAAGAGGTAATTTCAACGTTAAAATCAACTAAGCATAATGAATGCCTCATATCATCGGCATAATACCAAAAGCCAATATAATGGTTTTTATAAACCATAACTCCTAAATAGGAGATCACATGACTCAAAACTCGCCAAAAATGGTAATCACAAATATTCCCAAAATAGAGAAACCCTAAATCTCAAAGTACGCGAAAATAATGACAATCACATATAACTCCTAAAAAGGAGAATATGATTTTCAAAATAACGCCAAAAGATTGACAATAACAAATGTAAATATATAGAATTCGATACGAGTGCAAACTCCAAAAATGTAATCGCCACATAGTACTGTCTCAAACGGCTCAAAAGGCCAAATAATCTCGAAATGGCGATACACTTTGAAAATCACATCAAATTATGAAATCATCACAAAAGATAGCACGTGCTTATAAAATGGCCAAAGCTCACCAAGTATTGTCTCTCAAATAATAAGGCACCGCGTCTCAAATGGACAAACATCCCGAAGGACCACATCCCGAAGGACAAATACGTCTTAATGGACAAACATCCTGAAGGACAACATCCCAAAGGACAAATGACCCGAAGGTCCAGTACTGGCAATAACATTATGAATGTGTCACAAACTCTCAGATAGAAACCCGAAAAGTGTTAACAGTGCGTCCCATACCACATGTTCTCACTTATCGGTTTACTAATCGCTAGACAATGCCATATTGCAAAACAAATCATACAAATCATAATAATTGCCTCATCTCATCGGCAAATACGACCCGAAGGTCAATAGCATCAAACGAATGAGTCCGGAATTAATTGAAAAAGTAAACGCATGTGTCGCATACCACATGTTTTACTAAATCGTTTAATTATCTTCCTTATATGCTCGAAGAGTGCAAAAACATGTATTTTATATAGAAAATAATTTGTTTGAGAAAACAAGCTATCAAGAAAATTTTCGAAATCATTTGGAACGTAAACCATTGAAATTTCTCTTTATTAGAGAGTATAAATAATTTAATAGATTTAAAACAATTTATAAATATTATAAAATATTTATTTCAAAAGCCATTTTATTTTAAAAAAATTCGAATTTGTTTTAGAAAATCCATAATCGAAAACAAGGAAAAACATCGAAATTTCCAAAGAACCTACATTCGAAATAAAAAATGATTCGATTTGAATTTCAAATTCACTAAAATTTTGTCTTTCCTATTGATAGGCTTCATGGCCATCCTAACATTGTAAAAATGTCACAAAATCAAGTAGAAATTGTGAGAAATACAAGTTGGAAATACTGTAGAATAAAGGAGCAAAGGGAAAAAAGCACAATACTATAGGTCGATCAAAAGGTCGACCTATCGGTCGACCATAGTGGTCCATTGGTCGACCATATGGTATCTAGGTCGACCCTAATGTACGCGATTTTCGACAGGTTGTTTCCCAGTTCCGATTCAACTTTTGCACGATAATTTCAGGCAGCAACACAATGAATCAGACTAGGAAAATTTGCATGCTGAAACTACAACACCTAAACTACAATATGGAAAAATTCCAACATCATTTCATCATAGTAATAAGAAGACATTAAAACTCAAAGGTGCGACTCAAAACATATTTTGACTGTAAACTAAAAATCAATAGAAATGTTTATAGTAAATGATTTTTGCACAGTTTTTAGCAAGTAAAGCTTTGTTTTAGCCAAATGGTGTGAGTTAGCAACTCACCTTAGTAATTCAAAGATTAAACTTGGATAAACCGAAGGAAGATGAGAGCTTTCCCCTTGAATAGGCTTCAGGAGCCCATAAAACAACAATACAGAGACATGCAAACACACGAAAAGGAATTACAGACTTACCAAATCAAAAAATCAAAATTTTGATGAAGATATCTTTTTCTTGGAATCAACTACCTGAACTTAGCAGCCTTAGTTTGATTAATTTCAACAAAAAATGGAAGAAATTGGTGGATTTTGCTTTAGGTTTGAAAGAGGGAAAATTTTCTGTTTTCTTCTTGTCTTGTTTTATAATAAAAAGAAAAATGTACGTACTAGTTTGAGGAAGAGAAGCTTTCTCTTTACTTTCTGGTTAGAGTAGTAAGTGGGCTTGACCCAATAATTAATTAGCCTAAAAAATCAAATCAACATTTTAAACACTTATACACTTATATTGTTACCAAAACAACATATAAACACACACAGACACAAAAGATTTCAACCCAATAAAATCATACATCATGTTTCTATGTTTAACAAACATTTTTACAACAAAAATAAAAGATAATTTAGCATTAAAAATTATTTTCATTATTAAAAACTCTTGTTTTTAATTAAATACACAATTTTTCACAATAATTTACATAAAACACTATTTTTAACACTAAAAATTAAATAAAAATTATTTTCTTGTGTAATTAAATAGTGTAAACCATTTTTCTACATCAAAAATTAAATTTTTGTAACCAAACTACCACCTTTTTATTTATATTAAACAACATGTTAAAATCAAATACTTCACTGAAAAATCAATTAAAGAAACATTTGGCAACAATTACTAAAATTATTGCATTTCACTAAATTAAAACCATGAATTGCTCATTTTTATCACAAACAACCAAAATAAAGTTTTTAAACTTTTGTTCAACATTATGTATATATAACCCATTGTTTATTCAAAATAAACAATTTTAAATCTATAATTTATTTTATTTCTTAGTATTAAATTACAGCCACTGTTATAATTCAATATTACAAGTAATCACCAAAACCTGGGTTGTTACAGGTTCCCCCTTATAAAAATTGCATCCTCGCAATTTCTAGAGAAGAGCTCTACTCAACTCAATTATTTAATTAAGCAAAAGAAAATAGATAAGCTTGAGTTTAAAATTCTCATCATCGATATGAGAATATAGAAATCCAGGATAGGATCGCTCGATGAATTATTTGGTTTCCTAAGTGCAGTCATTGGGTTTGGCAGACCATTGAATTTTCATGAGCGATACGTCCTTATTTCGAAGGCTCTCACCTCTAAAGCAAGAACACGAACATGATGCTGCACAATAGATAGCTCAGGTGACATCTCAAGCTCATGTAGACAAGGAGAATCGATGATAGAATCGAAATCTCAAAGACACTTCTGAAGTAGAGAGACGTGAAACACATCATGAATGCCAGATAAATAAGATAGAAGTGATACTCTATATGCAACTAGGCCAATACGCTCAGTAATAGGAAATGGTCCTATAAAGCGATGAGCCAATTTCTCAGTCCTACTAAAACACAACACCCCCTTCAAAGGAGATACACGAATATAAACAAGGTCACCAATAGAGAACTCGAGAGGCTTCCTATGGTTGTCCATGTATGATTTCTGATAGCTCTGTGCCTCTTTCATTCTCTAACGAATAAGATTAATCTTCTCTGAAGCTTCACGAATAGAATCGGGGCCTAAAATCAGTTTTTCCCCAGATTCCAACCTACAAGAAGGTGATCGACATAGCCTTCAATATAAGGCTTCGGAAGGAGCCATACCGATATTGGACTGAAAGCTGTTGTTGTAGGCGAACTCAACAAGCGGTAGGTGGTCCTTCCAACTACCACCAAAATCCAAAATGCAGGCATGAAGAAGATCCTCCAAAATACGATTCACTCGTTCAGTCTATCCTTCAGACTATGGATGATAAGCTATGCTAAAATAAAGCTTTATTCCAAAGCTTGCTGAAGACTCTGCCGAAAATTACTAGTGAAAAGTGGCTCACGATCACAAGCAATCAAACTAGAAATACCGTAAAGTCTCATGATTTCCTTAATACAAAGCTTGGCTAGATGAGAAGCTATCCTATTAGATTTAATAGGAATGAAATGAGCAGATTTAATTAGGCAATCCATAATAACCCAAACACTGCTATGGCCCGATCTCGAACGAGGTAGGACATCAATGAAATCAGTAGAGATTTGATCCCATTTCCACAACGGGACCAAAAGAGGCGGAAGAAGACAACTAGGGCGCTGATGCTCGGCTTTGATGAGGTTGCAAGTCATGCAATTACTAACATAACTTACCACATCACGCTTCTTGCCTTTCCAATAATATAAGCGTCTCATATCAGCATACATCTTGCTACTGCCGAGATGAATAGTATACTTAGAATGGTGACAATCATCAAGAATGTCCCGCCTAAGATCAGAATCACAAGGCACAACCAGTCGGTCCTTATCATGAAAACAACCATGAGAATCAATATTGAAATCCTTTAACTCCTTGTCACAGGATTCAGACTTACATAGCAGAATGAGATGCATGAGAACTGGTTCTTGCTGCTGAGCATCGGCAATATGATCCAATAAGCTGGGACGAGCTTCCAAACTATATAATAAGATAGGAGAATCAGAAGCTGGAGCACGATCATGAATATAACTAAGATATAAAGTATTCAAAACATCCCACTCGGCTGACATCATAGAAAAAATAGTCGAGCGTTTACGACTTAGCGCATCTGCAACTCGGTTCCCATTTCCAGAAGTGTACTAGATATTGAAATCGTAAGAGGCAAGAAACTCGAGCCAACACTGTTGCCGATATTAAGCTCTTTCTGAGTGAATAGTTTGTGATCAGTATAGAGAATGAAGCACTAGTCTAAAAGATAGTAAAGCCAAATCTTCAACGCAAAGACTATGGCGGCTAACTCTATGTCGGGGGTGGCATAGCGAACTTCATTCGGACGCAATTGCCTAGAAGCATAGGCAACTACTCCATATCTCTACATAAGCATGGCACCGAGGCCACATCGATTACCATGTAGACAACAAGAGCGTGATTCCCATTGGGAACCACAAGAATATGAGCATTAGTGAGAAGCTCCTTCAATTTGTAAAAAGAAGCTTCACACTTATCAGACCAAATAAATCGAACGCCTTTTTTAGTAAGGCTAGTAAACGGAAGCACGAGGCGGGAAATGTCCTTGATGAATCGACGGTAATAACCCGCCAATCCAAGAAAAATGCGAATCTTAGATACATTCTTAGGCCTTTTCCAATTCTGAATGGCTTTTATCTTCGATGGATCCAAAGAAATACCATTAGAAGATACAATGTGCTAAGGAACTTCACCTTATTCTCCCAAAAATGGCACTTGGAGAATTTGGCTTTGAGTTGATGCTGACGAAAAGTACTCAAAATAATTCTTAAATGATGAGCTTGATCGGCTTCAGACTTAGAGCAGGCAAGAATGTCATCAATAAATACAAGGACGAACTTATCGAGATATTCTCGAAATACTCAATTCATAAGGTCAACGAAATAAGCTGGAGCGTTCGTCAAACCGAATGGCATAACAAGCCACTCATAAGACCCATAATGAGTGTGAAATGCGGTAAGTGGAACGCTGTCCTCCGTAGCTCATAGCTGATGAAATCCAGTGGCAAGGTCCAGCTGAGAAAATACCTTAGCACCACTCAATTGATCTAACATGTCGTCGATCCTAGGAAACAGATGCTTGTTCTTAATGGTTAACTCGTTAAGCTTGCAGTAATCGATGCAAAGCCTGAGAGTACCATCATACTTCTTCATGAAGACGACTGTGGCACCCTACGGTAAAGAACTAGACTGGATAAACTACTTCGCTTCAAGCTCCAACAACTGCTTCTTGAGTTCCTCATTTTCCTTTGTAGACATCCTCATGGGAGGATGACTAACTGGTTATGAGCCTGGAATGAAATCAACACGAAACTCAATCGCTCGCTTCGGTGGAAAACTCGAAATAGGCTCAAATACATCAGCGAAGTCACAAACAACAGGAATACATGATATGTCATCATCATCTCATGAGTCGAGAGAAAACAAAGATGCTTCGAAATTGTGATCAACGTCCCGAAGAATAAGAGATAACCGAGCGGGTGAGCCAGGATATAGAAGATATAAAACTCTAACATAGGATTCTGGCTTCCTATAGAACTAGTCATTCCATACCCAAAATTATATCAAATCCAAGAAAAAAATGACACACAGAATCACACAAAAAGGAAAGCCACACAAAATAATGTCAACATTCTCACATTACATACTATGGGTTGCGGATCCCCTGATAGGATTTACAATCCTCAATGAAGTAACAAGGCAAGAAACATCCAATGGAATAGTATCTATGAGCTCCTTCGATATGAATGAATGCAAGGCACTCGTATCGAAGAGAAATCAAATAGAACGGTCACGAAACAAAATAAAGCCTTTGAGAATAGAAGGAGAAGTACCTCTGCGCTGAGAAAAACCACAAAAGCATCCATCACATTAAGCTTGCCATACATAGCATTACTTAGAGCAATAGGATAACAAGAAACCCGATGACCTTCCTTCTTGAAATAATGGCACATCTACGGCTTAGGACAATCGTGAACCAAATGATCGGAAGATCCATAGTTGAAACACCCCTTCGGAGTAGGAGGCGCTCCAGGGAGCTGAGAGCTAGAATAATAGCTTCTTCTTGTTGTTGTGAGGAGAGGACATAGACTTCTGAAAAGGAAACTTCTTCTTATTGGGGTTCTTATGAACCTCAAACTCATCACTACTATCCCTCTCTATCTCAACTACTTCAACGTGGAGCGCCGAGTCAACTAACTCCTCAAACGATAACTTAAGCTAGAGCATCAAAGACTTCTTCAAATACTTCTTCAGACCAGAAGCAAACTTTAGATTCTTCTTATACGATGTGCTGATATACTCAAGACCAATTTGGATAAGGCCTCGAAGGATGATACATACTTAGAAATAGAAGATTTCCCTTGCTTCAACTCAAGGAAGCGACGGGCTAAAAGAGCTTTCTATGATTCAGGAATGAAGTTATGTTCGAATCGCTCCCTAAAATGGATCCAAGTAAGAGTGGACTCATCAAGCTCGGTAATAAGAAGCTCATACCAATTGAGAATACATTCTTGCAACATACTCGATGCTATAAGAACTCGGTTGTGGTTGGAAAGATTCATGCGAGAAAAGATGCGCTCGCATGTATGAAGCCATACCTGGACCTCAAGAACAAACTTTGCGCCTTTGAAAGGCTTGCCTCCAAGACAAGAGAAATCACTACAAATATGTGAAAAAGCAGACTTGCAAGGAGGAGATGAAGGAGTAGGAGCTGGAGGCTGAGTGCTTCTAAATAACTCCATAAACCGATCGACGGTCAAATATATACCGTCTAGATGTGAGCCATGGACTGTCCAGCATCCGAGCGGCAACCTCTGCCTCTTCCAACCATAAGCTGAAAGTTAAGATAAGGTAAAGATTATTCACAGGTTAGATATCATTAATTCAATTATGGAATACTATGGAATTAAAATATATTACTAGACATATTACCAATTTGTATCTATCCCAAAGGACACGAAAAGGTTAAGGACACGATGAATAGGGGAAATGTAACACTTGTATTGCACTTTGATGTATCGTAATATATGTTTTGTTCTGTATTTATCATATTTTGTCGGCTCTGATACCAAGAAGTGACATCCCATCTTGAGACCCATATTAACAAAGAGTATTACTGAGTAATACTATCAGCTAATGTGGAGAATACGGCCGGTTAAAAGCGGCCATCCATAGCTTTGTCTTACACATTTATTAAATACGTTAATTAAGTGCTCTAATTTTTTTCTTTCTCAAGTGGATCGACATATGCAATAAATGCTTAATACAAAACTACAGTGGCTAACGAATCTATCGGAACAGAGTATAACAACAATATGTACATCACGTCATAGAACATCAGACAACTATTTATACACATATATGTAGATACATCCCGGCACAATCCAAGATGATACAATAGATGTGGTACAAGAAGCATGCTATATACAACGAGTCAAATAATAGATACATATTAGAGTCATACAAAATGACTATTAAACCAAAAAAAGTGATAAGAAGATATCCAGGGCAGAAGCAGCATGACAAAGTCCTATGTCAGGTAACTAACCTGAAACAACTCGGTCTGACCAGAGTATATAAAAATACACGGGTCAATCTAGCTTAAACAACTGATTAGTACAAGATAGGTGAAATAAAGGATAAAAGGATAATGATTCTTCTCGAACGAGAAGAAGTAACACTAATGACATGTCAATACTTCAAGTGAAGTAATTTCGCAAAGTATATATCGTCGAAAGAGGTAATCTCAACAGTAAAATCAACTAAGCAAATGCCTCATATCATTGGCATAATACCAAAATCCAATATAATGGTTTCTATCAACCATAACTCCAAAATAGGAGATCACATGACTCAAAACTCGCCAAAAATTGCAATCACAAATATTCCCAAAATAGAGAAATCCCAAATCTCAAAATACGCCAAAATAATAGCAATCACATATAACTCCTAAAAGGAGATCATAAATCTCAAAATAACGCCAAAAGATTGGCAATCACAAATGTCAATATATAGAACTTGATATGAGTTAAAAATCCAAAAATGTAATTTTCTATAGGTGGTCTCTAGGTCGACCCTAGTGTATGTGATTTTCTACAGATTGCTTCCCAGCTTCGGTTCAACTTTTGTACGATAATTTTAGGCAGTAACAAAATGAATCAGGCTATGAAAATTTGCATGGTGAAACTACCACACCTAAGCTACAATCCAAAAAAAATCGACAGCATTTCATCATAGGAATAAGTAGATATGAACACTCAAAGGAGCAACTCAAAATAGATTTTGACCGTAACTAAAAATCAACAGAAATGTTTAGAGTAAACGATTTTTGCGTAGTTTTTAGCAAGTAGAGTTTTTTTTTAGCTAGATAATGTGAGTTAGCAACTCACCTTAGCAATTCAAAGAATAAACTTGGATAAACTAAAGGAAGATGAGAGCTTTCCTCTTGAATAAGTTTAAGGAGCGTGTTAAACAACGATATGGAGACATGCAAACACAGAAAAAGGAATTACAGACCAACCAAATCACAAGATCAGAATTTTGATGAAGATAACTTTGCATTGGAATTGATTATCTAAATTTAGTTGCCTTAGTTTGATTAATTTTTTCAAATAGTTAAATAAACGAGTGGATTTTTCTTTAGGTTTTAAAGAGGGAAAGTTGTCTGTTTTCTCCTTATTTTGTTTTACTGTAAAAGAAAAATGTATGTACTGGTTTGAGGAAGAGAAGCTTTCTCTTCATTTTCTGATTTGAGTAGTAATTGGGCTTGACACAATAATTAATTATTCTAAAAAAAATCAAATCAACACTCAAACACCTATACACTTATATTATTACCAAAACAACACATATACACACAAAAGATTTCAACCCAATAAAATCATACAATCATATTTCTATGTTTAACAAACATTTTTACAAAATAAAAGATAATCTAGCCTTAAAAATTATCTTCATTATTTAAAACTCTTATTTTTAATTAAATACACAATTTTCCACAATAATTTAAACAAAGCACTATTTTTAACACCAAAAATTACATAAAAAATATTTTCTTATGTAATTAAATATAACAAACGATTTTAACATCATTTCTACATCAAAAATTATTATTTTAACCAAAATCCCACCTTTTTATTTATATTAAACAACATATTAAAATCAAATTCTTCACTAAAAATCAATAAAAGGAACATTTCGCAATAGTTACTAAAATTATTGCATTCCACTAAATTAAAACCATGAATTGCTCATTTTTATCACAAACAACCAAAATAAAGTTTTTGAACTTTATTTTCAACATTTTATATATATAAACCAATTGTTTATTCAAAATAAACAATTTTAAATATCCAAATAATTTTTATTTCTCAATATTAAATTATATTACAGGTAATCACCAAAACCAGATTGTTACAGGCTTCCTCCTTATTGGCCTTCAGTAGTGATCTGCCCCCTAGTATCGAGGTATATTCGTTTTAAGGTCTCACTCAACTCCATGTAAGAGGTGAATGTCGGTTCCTTTCGCGTCCGCCATGATTCATCAAAGCCATTCTTTGCTCTTCATTTTCCTTTATCCGTATTTGAATCTTTCCCGGGCAGATCTCTGCCTTTGACTACATACACTTCAACTTCCTCTCCTTCCCCTCTTTCAGCTTTCAGGTCTTCCTGTCGTAGAATTCTTTCTGCCTCACATGGTAAAACTCTCCTAAATCCATAGGTGGATCCCATGTTAATGAATTCTTGAATTGTGTGCCATCAACAATGCCAAATACAGCTGCCATCAAAACCATGGACGGACCTGGACGATCCACCGAGGGTGCCGCAGCATTAAATCGCGTTAGAAAACTCCTCAGGGACTCTACGATCCTCTGTTTCAATGTTGTCAAACTCATCACATTCTTGGGTCCCGAGATATGAATTCTAAACTGTCTCACAAATCTTTCGATCAGTTCGGTCCACGGTCTAATAGAGCCGCTTTCCAATTGCTTAAACTGAAGTGTTGCTATATCCGTCAAATACAAAGGGAAACACCATGCCATGTCCTCCTACGATGCCCTAAGTACTTCCTTGTGCCTCATATACCTTGTTAGATGAATAACAGGATCCGTCCTCCCATCATATGTCTCCAGTATTGGCAGTTTGAATTCTGGCGGATTCCTAGCTTGTCTATTATAGGGGCAAAGGGGCTCTTATTAACATCCTCCAAATCTTTGTTCACCAATCCTTCACTTATGGCCCATCTGACCAATTCTACCAATCTGTCATTGTCACCAAGCAGGAGTCTTTGTCTTTTGCCTTCGACGTACCCCCTAAGTTCGCGAGGGAACCTTGAAATTTGCTCTCTTGGATGCGCATTCGTTTCCCTATCAACACCAAATTGCATAGCACCGCCTGGTATCCTACCTAGAATTGAGCCAACATGATTTGGGGGCATGCCCCTAGCCGAGGGGCCATTTTCGATAGTCCCACTCAATCCCGTATCCTGGATGCTCCGTTTTCTTGATTCTGATTCTGGACTTTCGTTATTCCTACTACTCCTCGTGATCCTCAATTCCAGCATTCGTTGCAACTCCATTTCCTTTATTTTGCACTCCAGCTTGTCCAATCTGTCATAATAGGTTCTGCATCATTTCCTCCTGCCTTCTCAGCATCCATTCTTGCACAACGTCAATCGTCATCTCCATCTCATCTCTTATGATGAAGATTGAGATCTGATTAGATCATGAGGAAGCCTCCTGACTTCCTTCATGATGACTCCTCCCTGTCATCTTCCTCCTTATTGATTACCTAACCATAGCTTCCAAATCCGAGTTCTTAAGCTTTCAAATCCAAGATCCAAGCTTCCAAATCCCTGAGTGCTAGCTTTCTCATTAAAAGCACCAAAATGTTTATACCAAAATTGGTCACAAACACCCAATTGCTAGTGAAAGCATTGATATCCAGTCACAAATCACATATAGAATATATATAGAAAGTACAACATGGACAACAATAAAAAATAAGATGAAAGCAGTAAAAGAGACAAGATTTATACTGGTTCAGCTAACTCCGGCCTATGTCCATTCTAGATTTTTTTTTATTATATTAAAATTTGATTACAGTTACAATCCGAAATTTCTGAAACAAAAAAGGCAGAGTAGCTTTTTATAGTAGATGTAGAGTAAAATAGAATAAGAATCTATTTTCCAAAGCCACGCTTGCTGTATTTATAGGCAAAACCATAGCTACACGACCTCCTTACCTACATGGGCCCATAAAGACAATAGTGGAGCCCATATCACTCCTCACTACCGACCTCAAGTTATACGTCAACACGAAGTTTCCTCGATGATGACCCAAAGCAAGCACACAGGTGAACCGAAGTAAACACATAGCCGACCTGAAGTCCATTCAATGCCGACCCCTTACGATCTCCTATACACCGACCCCATGCCAAAGCCTTACGACCCAAAGTATTCTCGGCATCGAACTGTAGTGATTGCCTTACTGTCTCGAAATAGAACCATCGCTGATCCTTTGAAAACATACCGACCCCTTGCTTCTTGAACCGATCCTTTTCCCATATGCCAACCCGAGAATAAAGCCATCCCGACTCGAAGCCTTGACCAATGCCGACCTGATGTGCCATAGCCGACCCTAATGTCATTCTGATCCCAAATGAGAATGCCGACCCAAAGCTAAGTAAACGCCGACCCAAAGTGAAGATCCACATGCCTATCCCATCCTGATGCTGACACCTTGCTTCATGCTGACCCGATCGTTTACCCAAACCAAACACCAAATCGACCCAAAGTCATATCATATGCCGATCCCTCAACATGTTACCACCTCCAACCATATGTCGATCCCTTGCACTCAGTATGACGACTTGAAGCATTGCTAACACCGACCCGAAGTTGGGTAAATGCCAACCCAAAGTTGATGCCAACAACTTGTGAACATGCCGATCCCTAGACAATCACTCAACGACCTGAAGTGAGCCCATGCCTGACTCGAAGTTGACCCTATGTTCGCTCGAAGCAAACTCTAAGCAACCCATTTCTTGCCAATAACCCATATTACAAGTAACCAGTGTCATTTGTCTATTGCCCATGCTGAATCTCACATCACATTCATGTTTACTATCCATAATCGATCGTCTATCCGTCCATCTAAACCAAGTCCATAACATTCCAGCCCTGATAACCGTGTAGTCGATTGGTTTGAATCTGTTTGTATGCTGTCTTGCCAAAAGGCGGGTTAACAATAATTTTTCACTTATTTTCAATTAAATATTATTTATTTACCTTAAATCATAAATAATAATATCATAAATATTTGTTCAATGTTTAATCACTCGCCATGGAACCAACGAATGCCATTGAAATTACATAAACACTCATATAATCAATAGTGCATAGCAACATGGAAACGATAATGACAAATAAGTAATGTCATAAATTATTATTCCATCAACTTAATAATTTAACCAATTTCACAATCCAAACATCATATAAAACCAAACAAAGGAACATGACTACATATGAAGATATAATCGAAACTGAAGGTTAAATTATAAGTAAGTAATATATAATTGCATCTCAAAAGATCTGAAAAAGGTTTTTTCACTTATAGTTCAGAATTCAGCGAACCATATATCAAAATTGTCCATCATCTTGCCATGATCCCGATGCAATAAAATGCATGTGAATTGAACGTCATATTAAAAAGTTATACGAGTTAGAAGATATAAGGATTAAAATATAACATAAAAATCTACAGAGGCTTTTTAGTAAATTTACTTTCTTGTCCTCCTTGCATTGGAACTAGACCACCGTATAGTGGGGTAAATGGGTAAATTTCAAAAACATTATTCAATTTTGGTTCTTTTGGGCCTGTGACGTCTATATTTATTTTGATCTAGTCTAAATATATTTTAAATAAAATCAACATTTTATTTTATTTGTAAAAAGTTTTATTTTGATATATTTAACATGCACATCATATAAACATATGTGTGAACGTGCTGTACAACTCATACTATGTGTATGGTTTAACATACTCGTATATAGTTGCTGCAACTTACACCGCAATCGACATGTTAACACCTCCGTATACATATGTGATGTATAATATACATACATAAATACATACATACATGTACATTAATGTGATATAAAATATATTTATAAAAGTATAAATGTTAATGCACACACAAAAGAATTTACAATAATGTAAAATAAGTATATTTGAAAATATAAATATTGATAACAACAAAATTAAATTCAAATTCAAATTTCAAATCTAGACATAGGTTTTAAATTAGCTTTTAATTTCAAATTTAAATTAAAACTAATTGCAACGACCCTGGATTTTTGACCCCGTTTATTTTAATATATACTTAATTTAATTAAATAAAAAGTAGCTTGATCATCTTAAAATGAATATGATTTTGGAGATAATTGTCATTTGTTCATATGGATTGATATTTTAAAGGGGAATTGATTTGAAAATTTGAGATAAAAATATCTTAATAATATTTACGATAAAATTTATCTTATATAATTTAATTAAAATACCTTACTTGGTTTGCATTAGTAAATATACATATAGATAATAATGGTTGAAATTCTAAAATAAAGTTTCTCAATGATATTATTAATAAAATTTACCTCATATAGTTAAATTAAAATGCTATATATTGTTAACATTTGTTAAATAAATACATATGCTTGATAATGTTTAAAATTTAAAATCTAATTCTAGCAATATAAAATATAAATGTAAAGCAAGAATTTATTAGTTAAACATAACTTTAAATTTGTACGCAAAGAATAAGAAAAAAAAAGTAAAGTATAAAATAAAAATAAGCACAAAGTATAAAGGTAAAACTAACACATTTATGTACAAAACAAACATGTATATCAAAACTATTCAAACTAAAAGTTAGATAAAACATTGATAGTCAAAATATATAAATGTAAATGTAAATACAAACAAGGGTTAAATGAAACACTAAGTATAAAATGAAACAAAAACAAGTATGACATAATAATAAAACAAATATTTAAATAAATATCTACATATATATGACAAAGTTGCCTGCAAAGTTCTAGTTGGAAGTAATACCAGACCAAATGAAAATAATCCTGGCACAAAAATAATCTTATGATATTCAAGCAAGCAAATAATTAAAAAAAATATCTTTATACTCAATGGCTTCATTCACAAGCCTACCTGAAAACATATCTTTTCATACAAAATATCTATACATAATAAACGAAATGATAATTGTGTAAACAAATTAAGAAACAAGCATTTAATTTGCCATCTGCTCAAGCTTACTTTTTTGTCAATTCAGAAAATATTGCAAATCTTACATTTCAGTAAGAAATCTGGTCACAGTAAAACAAAATATATATATATAAATAAGAAAATAACTTGACTAGATAACACCTTTATTTATTGCAATCTGTATCTTTATATATGTATACTTCTGAACCATTTGGGTCGTGTTCGTTGACCACACGCAATCGAGTGTTATGATTTTTTTTTAGATTGGTGGCTCTGCGCGTTGTCATGGTATGGGCGAGCTCTGGGCAACATTGGTGGCATGTGCGGCGGCGGCGAAACGTTTTGGGGAGGAGTTGTTTTGCAGTTGTTTCGAGCAGGGGTCCAAAATTTCGATTTGAAAGTTTTGGTAATGATTCGAGTTGATTTTCGATTTTTGATGCAATTTGGGACTTGCCTGCGACATTGGGGTTCGCCGGAGGTCAGGGCTTCGCCATGCATGTGTACGACATGGGGATGAGGATGTTAGTATCGTGGGAATTATCTTACTCGAGTCGCGCACGAATGAGAATGGGGAAAACTTCGGGTTCGCATTCGTGTGTCCTGTGCGTAAATTTGTTTTCCTGATGCTAATTTATTTCGTTAAAACTTAAGCTTTAATTTAAACATACTGAAAAAAAATAAGGAAGAAGAAGAAGATGTTCAGGGAAGGGATCGGGGATTTTGGTGGGTTACTCGAAGTAACACTCGAGATAATGTAGGGGAGTCTCGGGTTTAACAAAATGCAGTTTTGCATTAGTGTTGAAGTTAATTAAAGTTTGTTTTCCATAAATTGTTTTTTTAAGTATTGTGAAGACTTTGGATTTAGGTTATGATGGTTTTATTTAATACGTAACGATGTTTTGAATCACTTAATTATTATTTTAATTAAGCACTTAATCTAAGTTAAGTATAAGATAATTAACATTTAAGTTGTGTAGTTAATAATAAATTGATTTTCAAGTTAAGGAAAATTTCTTTTTAAATGTTAATTAAGATGAATAATTAATATTAATTAATTATTTTTGGAAAGTGATTGGGAGTAATTACTTTATAATCAGAGATCGAGTAATAATTAAGAAAAAGGGTAAATTTGAAACTAATTACTTAAAGTCAATTTATGAATGATTAATAGTTAATTAATCGAGTAATTTAATTAAGAATAAATAAATGGTTAAGTAAGTAATTAGCGGTAATTAAATGGGTAATTAAGTTTGATTAATAATTAAGACTATTAATTAAATGATTAATTAAAGTAAATAACTAGGTTAAGTAGTAATTAAGTAATTGATAGTGTGAAATAAAATAATTATGTAATTAAGACTTAATGATTAATTAAGAAATCATTAATTAAACAATTTGAAATGAAATAAGTAATCAATTGTTAATTAATGATTAATTAAACAGAGGTTAACTCTCAGGTAATTAATTCTAAATTGAATTAATTACAAATACGACTTAAAGATGACTGCTTACGGATTGTTATGTTGAATATTTGATTGTGATATTTATTTGATGATATTCTATGTTGCTCTGTGATATGCTGTGTTATATCTATGATGATTGTGTATGATTCATCTGTGATAAATGCTATGTTAATTCAATTGTTGAATTTAAATTATTTAAACGGTTTAAGTTAATTAGACAACTTGGCCCTTAAAATGGCGTTTGGATTTCGATGAGACCGGGATCGGGTATCCAATTGATATTCCGAAAACCACATCGATCCAATTTAAACGATAGGTCGTGAATTCTGAAATGAAGATCGAAATGGTGTATTCAGAATGCAAGGGTTATCGTCGTTGACTCTGACGGTGATTCCAAAATGAGTGTGACGAGATAATGCCTTCAGTTTCGTTCGAACCGGAACGAACTTGTATGGATTGAATGCTTTCAGCACATCGTCAGGCGGACGATGAGCATTCTAAGAAATATGTTTCTGTAAAGGTAATCGCAGCCTCAACCCTCATTAACCGGGAATGGCTAAAACAGGGGAGATGCAGCAAGGTTAGGTGGGTCATGCCCAAGCAGGACAAGATATTTCCCCTGTCTAGATGTCCCTTTTTATTTCGGCTGTGTGGGCGGTTGCTAGCTACAACCGCGGGGTTTATCTTGTTCGGGACTGTTCAGTAAGGAATGGTTCCGGCCTTGTGTTGTAGGGGGTTGGGAGTGATCCTCGGTACGGTGATCTAGGCCCCGTACTGTGACGGGCGGTTCCCCAGTAGCCCTGCCATTGTTGGAAATCCATTTTCCCTACGATACCCTATGGTTTTGATTTGTATTACTCACTTTTGTGGCTAGTAGCTAGAATTTAATAGATGTAACAATTTCGGCTATTTTCTATTTACTTGAAAACCCTAGACAATATTATAATATCACTGGATTTCCAATGAAATGTTTTAGTTAGCGTAAGGTAAAAACTTACCCGTATTTATTTGCAGGGAGTCTTACGTGATACCTTTATTTTGTTTTCAAAGTTAAACACTTTAAACCGTTTACTCATACCAGACCCATGTCTGACCCGGAGTTTATATTTTGTTTTTCATAAACTCTTAGGTACTCAAATTTTTATGAGTAGCCAAGTGATAGGTTTTGGACCTTGATTTCTGGAGAAGCTTGGAGCAGGAGTTTCCAGACGTATGTAGCTATCTATCTAGTTCCGCTGTGTTAGTTGATGTGTACTGTATCTCTGATGTATATAGTGATAGATGCATGCATGACTGTCATATGTATTGGTACTGTATAACTCAGATATATGTAAAACTATGTAATATTTATGTGATATATTATATTTTGTTCCGTTCCGCTGTGAGATTCTGATGTTGTTGTTCTTTCTTTTCTATTTCTATCCCTTTCTTTCTTTATGATGATACGTCTTTCTAGTAGTAGAAGGGCGGGTCGTCACAGTTGGTATTAGAGCATAGGTTGGTGATAACCTTGGCTCTGGTAGGAATTACTCATAAAATAGAGTTTGTAGAACTCTAAAATGAGTTTGAGTGTATAAACAGATATGAGCGCGTATTTTATAGTGAATATAAAATTGTTTTTATATTGTGTTGACTTATCTGTTGAGTGTTTATGGATTCTGGTCGATGTGTGGGACGCCATTTCGTCGATAGGGATTTCTAAACTCTTAAACAAGGTAGACCGACACAGTACTGTTTTTAAAGTAGGGTAAATGAAATTATTTTACCCAAAATTTTATTTTGATATAAAAGAAATATTTTTCTGAAATTATTATATATTTGGATGTTTGGTTGTTAATAACATAGCTGAATAAAAATTTAAAATTTGAGTGGTTTATAACCAAATAAAATTTTTCAAGTATGATTTTAGTAAAAAAAGGAATATAATTAAAATTTGATTAAACTAAAATTTAAGTCCCGGAAATTTGAAAGGTGTTTAAATGAATTTAAACAAAAGGGTTTGGGAATTTGAAATCTTGGGAATGTTTGAAATGTTTTTCCGAAGATTTGAAGGCAATATTGGAGTATTGTTTTAGAAAATATTGAATTGAAATTGTTTTGGGAGGAAATTGTGAAAGTAAGGAAGTACTGAACTCACTTCAGTCGCTGGAAAATCATCCTGAAGACGATGGCCACATCATCAGTATTCATTTTCGAGTTTCTAAAGTGATGGATTACTACCAGGATAGCTGGTCAAGATATTGTTCGGGCTTGTTCAGTATACAAGTTGTTTTAAGAATTTCAAAGGGAAAATTTGTTTTGGTGAAAACAAGTGCTTGGAATTTGAAAATTTTATTGGAAATACCAAGTGGGTATGTGTAGTTATCATTTCAAAATGGTTTTGGAAATGAAAACTGAGCAATTGAATTCTAAGAAATTATATTTAGATAATGTGAAAGTTTAAATGAATCAACTATTGAACTTAAAAGGTAAAGTTGATATCAATAAGAAGAAATTGGGAATTTTGGATCCAGGAATTAAAATTTAACCTAAGTAAATAAAGAAAATATATTTGAATTTAACCTGAGATAAGTTAGATAATATTTAAGTTGAAATTAAATTGAAATTGAACTAAATTGGAGGGTGAAATGAAAATTTCTACCTTAAGATAGTAAGCGTTATATATAATCTGAAATTGTGGTTATAAGATGAAATGACTCAAATGAGCAATATAAGCTTTTAAGTAAATAAATAAGTTTGAAACTCATATAGTGAGTAATAAAATTTAAAAGAATGGTAAGTAGCTAAATTTATCTGAAGTTGAGTTGGAATAAAACTGAATTTAAATGAATTCAATCGAGTCACGGATAATATTGAATGGAATAAAATTCTTATGTAAATAAGTAAACGTAAACCAAGTAAGCCTTGAATTTGGTTAAAATATAATTGGAGTGAGTTGTAAACATATCTAACTCAAGCATAAATTGAATAACCTTACTATAAAAAATATTCAATAATGAATTGTTAATTAAAATTTAAGAATGGATAAAAGAATAAACTAACCAAATAAATTAGTAAATAGGTGGAATTTGATTGAAGGAAAATCAAATCAAAGATTTACATGGAAATTGGTGGAATAGAATAGACTTAAGTTATTGGGTGGAACAGTTTGAAGAAAATAAATAACTTAAGTAAAATTGTGAAATGGTTAATTTAAAATATGGATTGTCAAGTTTAATAAAATGGTTTGAAATCAATCTTTTTAAAATGAAAGAAAATGCAATGTAGAGATTGTGAATAAATTAATTGGGATGGAATCAAGTGTAAACTAAACTGGAATCAATTTAAAATTGTTATAAAGCTTAAGTATTTATTTATTCACAATAGTATTATCGAATTGCATGGGAAAATGAGTCATTTGAAGTAAATGAGATTAGATAAAATTTTATGAATTATTAGAAGCAAAATAGGATGATTTTGAAATCATCTGGAATGAATATGAGTTTGTTTTGCTTAAATGGACTATTGTTAAGCAGGTAAGTTATAATCACTTTAACTGAAGGGAATGTTTTGAGAATTGGTTAGAATTAATTGTAATAAGTGTTGAAATTATACATATGTGCTTACGAAAATATGTAATGCTAAACAAATGAAGACTCTGCCGGAACTTCTCAAAAAATTTGGGAACCAAAAAAAGAAAAAGAAAAGAAATTAAAACTTTAGGAACAAACCGATTTCAAATTGGAGATTGAAATAAGTTAGGGATGAAACTAATTTAAAATAATAATAAAAATCAGTTATAAATGGAAGATAGTCAATAAAATTCAATATTCAGAGTTAAAGATAAATTGAAATTCACATGGAATTGGAAATTCAAATAAAAGGATTTAAAGACTAAAGTGGTAAAGTAATAATATAAGAGTATATATAGTGCTTATATTAAACTTAAAAAAAATAAATGGTGAAATTCTTAAATAAAATTTGATATTGGGAAAAATTATTCCAAGTGGATAGAAATCAAAATAATGTGAATAAAAGAAAAATTGATATGGTTGATAATCAATGGATATAAATACGTAGGATGAACGTATATTATTTTATTCGCATGACAATTTGATCCAGATTCAAGCATAGGATTTCGAGATAGTTATGTCGGTCCGAGTTAGGATTTTTCACTCGATTTTCGACGACGAACTATGGATATGGATTTTGATTGATGCTGCAAATTCTCTATCATAGTTGAGACTATGCAAGGAGAATGACAGTTTCTGATCAAGAAACCAGTTCTGAGTCCTTACTTGGAAGTCGGGTGGACGATGCTAGTTCGGAAGTGAAATTGTGTGATCGAGCGAGCGATCGGATTTGATATTGCATACAAATGGCATATGTACATCGTATGGGCTTGATTGAATAAATATGGAAATTCTGTAAACTAGTCAATAAAATTGGGAAAGAGTTGGTACTGTAGCTTTCAGAATTGAATTGCCAGAATGGGTGTCTGGAATTCATTGTGTATTCCATATATCCTATCTAAGGAAGTTTGTTCATGATTCCTCATTAGGTGTGGAACCATTAGTTCAGGAATTGGAAGCTAAGTTGAATTTATCTGTGGTCAGGAATTCAGTTTGTATTGTTGATCACCGAGAGACAACTCTGGATAGTTTTAAGAAGCTTATCCAAATTCATATTCGTATAGCTAGTGATGTTTGTTAGGATAGATTATTTGATTATTTGTTAAGATATGAAGGACATCTATGTTTGAATGATTGGTATATTAGATTTTAATTATCTTTTTTTTAAATTTCGAGGACGAAATTCTTTTAAGAGGGGAGGAATGTAACGACCCTGGATTTTTGACACCGTTTATTTTAATACATATTTAATTTAATTAAATAAAAAGTAGCTTGATCATCTTAAAATGAATATGATTTTGGAGATAACTGTCATTTGTTCATATGGATTGATATTTTAAAGGGGAATTGATTTGAAAATTTGAAATAAAAATCTCTTAATAATATTTACGATAAAATTTATCTTATATAATTTAATTAAAATACCTTACTTGGTTTGCATTAGTAAATATACATATAGATAATAATGTTTGAAATTCTAAAATAAAGTTTCCCAATGATATTATTAATAAAATTTACCTCATATAGTTAAATTAAAATGTTATACATTGTTAACATTTGTTAAATAAATACATATGCTTGATAATGTTTAAAATTTAAAATCTAATTCTAGCAATATAAAATATAAATGTAAAGCAAGAATTTATTAGTTAAACATAACTTTAAATTTGTACGCAAAGAATAAGAAAAAAAATAAGTAAAGTATAAAATAAAAATAAGCACTAAGTATAAAGGTAAACTAACACATTTATGTACAAAACAAACATGTATATCATAACTATTCAAACTAAAAGTTAGATAAAACATTGATAGTCAAAATATATAAATGTAAATGAAAACAAGGGTTAAATGAAACACTAAGTATAAAATGAAACAAAAACAAGTATGACATAATAATAAAACAAATATTTAAATAAATATCTACATATATATGACAAAGTTGCCTGCAAAGTTCTAGTTGGAAGTAATACCAGACCAAATGAAAATAATCCTGGCACAAAAATAATCTTATGATATTCAAGCAAGCAAATAATTAAAAAAAACATCTTTATACTCAATGGCTTCATTCACAAGCCTACCTGAAAACACATCTTTTCATACAAAATATCTGTACACAGTAAACAAAATGATAACTGTGTAAACTAATTAAGAAACAAGCATTTAATTTGCCATCTTCTCAAGCTTACTTTTTTGTAAATTCAGAAATTATTGCAAATCTTACATTTCAGTAAGAAATCTGGTCACAGTAAAACAAAAAAATAATAAGAAAATAACTTGACTAGATAACACCTTTATTTATTGCAATCTGTATCTTTATATATGTATACTTCTGAACCATTTAGTTCGTTCAGCAAGTCAAAAAAAAAGTAGAAAACAAAAAGAAGAAAATGGAAGGAAAATCAAAACAGAATTCAAAACAGAAAATATGCAGGGCATCTTCAAAAGCAAAATCTTAAGACAGTTTCAAGTTTCTGATAATCTACATCAATGCTTTCTGTTTACAGGAATTATGACAAGTGAGTGAACTTAAAAATTTTAAAAGTTTAAGTTAATTAAAAACAGTTCAAATATTAATTATAAACTGTTTATTTAAGCTTCAGTTTGTATATAAATTTGTATGCTCTGTGTTCTCTGGAATTTGATACAGATTGATATTGGTTAGAACACTCAACTATCCTATTTAAATCATTGATTAGCTTTGATTTCTCAACAAACAAGGTGATAAACTTCAAAATAAGATTTTTAGAAAGTTGATAAAACCATCTTTATAAAGAATAACACTGTAATATTGATATACAGATGATCATGTGATGATTGATAAAATTCGATTGTTGTAAACTATTGATTCAAGATTTTATATTGAATTCGTATTGCAAGATATGATTTTTAAACCAATAATCAAGATTTTAGGTTAATATTTAAGGAGCAGTTCGTGTATAAACAAGGATTGTATTTTTACAAAATTCTGTTGATTGATTCATTTATAAATGCTGAAACTTGGATTGGAGCATGTACAAACATCATGGATTCTGGGAAAATTGTTGAGTATTTTTCCCATTAACTAAATTAAAGAAACGAACCCAAATTAGGGCATGAGTTCAAGTTTTGTTCATGTCAGAAAATGGGTCGTGTTCGTTGACCACACGCAATCGAGTGTTATGAATTATTTTTTATATTGGTGGCTCTGCGCGTTGTCATGGTATGGGCGAGCTCTGGGCAACATTGGTGGCATGTGCGGCGGCGGCGAAACGTTTTGGGGAGGAGTCGTTTTGCATTTGTTTCGAGCAGGGGTCCAAAATTCCGATTTGAAAGTTTTGGTAATGATTCAAGTTGATTTTCGATTATTCATGTAATTTGGGACTTGCCTGTGACATTGGGGTTCGCCGGAGGTCAGAGGCTTCGCCGTGCACGTGTACGGCATGGGGATGAGGATGTCAGTATCATGGGAATTATCTTACTCGAGTCGCGCACGAGTGAGAATGGGGGAAACTTCGGGTTCGCGTTCGTGTGTCCTGTGCGTAAATTTGTTTTCCTGATGCTAATTTATTTCCTTAAAACTTAAGCTTTAATTTAAACATACTGGAAAAAAAATAAGGAAGAAGTAGAAGATGTTCAGGGAAGGGCTCGGGGATTTTGGTGGGTTACTCGAAGTAGCACTCGAGATAATGTAGGGGAGTCTCGGGTTTAACAAAATGCAGTTTTGCATTAGTGTTGAAGTTAATTAAAGTTTTTTTTCCATAAATTGTTTTTTTTAAGTATTGTGAAGACTTTGGATTTAGGTTATGATGGTTTTATTTAATACGTAACGATGTTTTGAATCACTTAATTATTATTTTAATTAAGCACTTAATCTAAGTTAAGTATAAGATAATTAACATTTAAGTTGTGTAGTTAATAATAAATTGATTCAAGTTAAGGAAAATTTCTTTTTAAATGTTAATTAAGATGAATAATTAATATTAATTAATTATTTTTGGAAAGTGATTGAGAGTAATTACTTTATAATCAGAGATCGAGTAATAATTAAGAAAAAGGGTAAATTTGAAACTAATTACTTAAAGTCAATTTATGAATGATTAATAGTTAATTAATCGAGTAATTTAATTAAGAATAAATAAAAGGTTAAGTAGGTAATTAGCAGTAATTAAATGGGTAATTAAGTTTGATTAATGATTAAGACTATTAATTAAATGATTAATTAAAGTAAATAACTAGGTTAAGTAGTAACTAAGTAATTGATAGTGTGAAATAAAATAATTATGTAATTAAGACTTAATGATTAATTAAGAAATGATTAATTAAACAATTTGAAATGAAATAAGTAATCAATTGTTAATTAATGATTAATTAAACAGAGGTTAACACTCAGGTAATTAATTCTAAATTGAATTAATTACAAATAAGACTTAAAGATGACTGCTTACGGATTGTTATGTTGAATATCTGATTGTGATATTTTTTTGATGATATTCTATGTTGCTCTGTGATATGTTGTGTTATATTTATGATTATTGTGTATGATTCATCTATGATAAATGCTATGTTAATTCAATTGTTGAATTTAAATTATTTAAACGGTTTAAGTTAATTAGACAACTTGGCCCTTAAAATGGCGTTTGGATTTCGATGAGACCGGGATCAGGTATCCAATTGATATTCCGAAAACCACATCGATCCAATTTAAACGATAGGTCGTGAATTCTGAAATGAAGATCGAAATGGTGTATTCAGAATGCAAGGGTTATCGGCGTTGACTCTGAGGGTGATTCCAAAATGAGCGTGACGAGATAATGCCTTCGGTTTCGTTCAAACCCAGAACGAACTTGTATGGATTGAATGCTTTCAGCACATCATCAGGCGGATGATGAGCATTCTAAGAAATATGTTTCTGTAATGGTAATCGCAGCTTCAAGCCTCATCAACCGGGAATGGCTAAAACAGGGGAGATGCAGCAAGGTTAGGTGGGTCATGCTCAAGCAGGACAAGATATTTCCCCTGTCTAGATGTCCCTTTTTATTTCGGCTGTGTGGGCGGTTGCTAGCTACAACCGCGGGGTTTATCTTGTTCGGGGTTGTTCAGTAAGGAATGGTTCCGGCCTTGTGTTGTAGGGGGTCAGGAGTGATCCTCGGTATGGTAATCTAGTCCCCGTACTGTGACGGACGGTACCCCAGTAGCCCTGCCATTGTTGGAAATCCATTTTCCCTACGAGACCATACGGTTTTGATTTGTATTACCCACTTTTGTGGCTAGTAGCTGGAATTTAATAGATGTAACAATTTCGGCTATTTTCTATTTACTTGAAAACCCTAGACACTATTATAATATCACTGGATTTCCTATGAAATGTTTTGGTTAGCGTAAGGTAAAAACTTACCCGTATTTATTTGTGGGGTGTCTTACGTGATACCTTTATTTTGTTTTCAAAGTTAAACACTTTAAACTGTTTACTCATACCAGACCCATGTCTGACCCGGAGTTTATATTTTATTTTTCATAAACTCTTGGGTACTCAAATTTTTATGAGTAGCCAAGTGATAGGTTTTGTACCTTGATTTCTGGAGAAGCTTGGAGCAGGGGTTTCCAGACGTATGTAGCCATCTATCTAGTTCCGCTGTGTTAGTTGATGTGTACTGTATCTCTGATGTATATAGTGATAGATGTATGCATGACTTTCATATGTATTGGTACTGTATAACTCAGATATATGTAAAACTATGTATTTTTTTTGAAAATTGGTTAATATCTTTATTGCTCACAAATAGGCCGAAGCCCAATATGTTACAATGAATGCTTAATATTGAAGTACAGAACTCGAACTAGAACATTCCTTATCTAAACCTCTTTATCTTCCTCTTCGCTGAATCTCTATCATGGCGGCTCCTGAATCTCTAATAGACTTCCTTCATCGTCTGCCCTCCACCTCCACTTCTCCAGTAGTGATTTTTCTTGTTCCTTTAGGCTGGTAAGAAATCTCTTGTTTATTCTCATCATCATCAATTTAACGTCTCTGTCTATTTGCGCATTCACTGACTCAGTGTTCATTTCTTTTTCGTTGAAAGCCCTGTTGTTCCTTTCACGCTAGATGTTCCAAATGGTAGCTGCAAAGCAAATTTTGAATATTTCTGTCAGAAGGTTCGCACTGTTTCTCCGATTGTTCAGGTAAAAGATTTCATCTTTTAGTGTTTCAGCTGTCGCCAATCCAGTACATTTCATTTTCTGAAAATCCCAGACCACTTTAGTGAATTTACATTCAAAAAATAAATGTTCATGACTTTCATTCCGTTCCTTGCACAAGTTGCATGTGGTCTCATCTATTATCCCCCAATTTTTTAAACGATCTTTAGTGGGAAGTCGGCCAAGGACTGCTTTGTATGTTGTGTGTGCCATTTTTGGGGTGACCGATTTTGTAACAACCCGCATATTTAACGATTTTATATTTAAATGTTTGATTTAAATATAGCATCGTTATTCGGATTTTGGGGTCCGAAATGTTTCTTTCTGCAAATGGCCGAATTGGAACTCGAAACCACCTCCATTGATTCCAAAATGGCGTTTGCGATCTTTTTGAGTATAATCTTTGATATGTTTGGAGGTTGTGAAATTTTGGCTACTTTTCCTATTGGGTTTGGGATTGGGTTCAGCCCACTAGCCCACTTAACCCCCTAGCTCAACCCTTCTCTTCATTTCATCTTCATTTCATTTTATTTTTCAAACTAAGAACTGAAATGGGGGAAAGGAAAGAGAAATAGAAATTAGCAAGCCCTAGTTTCTCCTTTGTAGCTTGATTCTTGCTCCAAAAATCAAAGAGAATCCATTGGTAAGTTCATCTCCATCTTCTCCATCTCTTCTCCTCTTCAATTTCTGTAATTTTCCTAACCCTAACTTAGGAAATACTTTCTTTGATTCTAGATTGAAGCTTGTAGTGTTGAAGTGGAGTGTAGTTGGTTGATTCCTTGCAATTGTGCTTCTTCATCTTCTTGTTTTGTGTAAAAAGGTGAGTTTTTGAACTCACATCTACTTCTCTTGATTTCATTGATGTTAGGTATGAATTCCTAACACCTTGTTCATATGCACTTGCATTTGGTTTGGGTTGAATTGAGGAATAATCCAATTTTTAGTGTTTTGGGTTAAAATCTTTGAAATCCTAACTTTGATGTTTTAATCATGTTTTGGCGATGCATCGAGGAACATATAGGGCCGGGTTGTCGATTGGCATAAGCCCTTAGAGCCAATGTTCGTCCGATTGCATTTTGGGAGAGTTTGCTCTTCATTTGAATAAGGTTGGATAACAGCCCAGGCAAGATTCAGTCGACTGAAAACTCTGCACAGTCGACTGAACCTGAAACCCGAGAGTTTCCAGGCATGATTCAGTCGACTGAAAAACTCTGCACAGTCGACTGAACCTGGAAACAGAAAGTTTCCTGAACCTAGAAAATTTCCAGGTACAGGGTCAGTCGACTGAAAAACTCTGTTCAGTCGACTGAATCTGCTGTTTCAGCCCACTTTGCCTTTTGGGATTGAATTTACAATTTGAATTGATTCATGATGATCCTATGTATGATTATCAATTGTTTTGACTTTGATGGTTCCTTTTAATTTTAATCCACGGGTTTTTATGAAATAATCTCTCGAATCGCATTTAAAAGTTCGTTTCTCTAATTTATAAATTCTATTTAAAACACACACACTTTCGCACTTCGAACGAAGTGGGAGGGTGATTAAATGGTTGGGCAAAACACGGACCATGAATCCGTGCGTTTATCCTTCCGATTAATCCTTGACCTATTCGATTGATTGTTTTGACCTTCGGGTTTGGTTTATCGATGATATGAGGTAAACTTTGTACTGCTTTGAGTGTGAAAAGGACTGACGGATAGTAAACCTTTTGGTGCGAACGAGTGGTTATGGGACATACGTTAACACTTTTCGGATTCCTTTTCGAGAGTTGTGACACATTCCGCCAGTTAGTGGTGTCCAGTACTGGGTCTTCGACCTTCACCACTACAGTTTGTTGCCTCTGGGATAGTGTCTTCGGACTGTCTCCCTAGGTTTGTTGCCTTCGGGTATGTTGCCTTCGGGTGTGTGCCTTCGGGTTTGTTGCCCTATATAGTTTCGCTCTGATGTTGGCCTTATGTGCCGCATGGGTGATACTTGGGTTTGGAATCTTCGGGCTCATGGATCCTTGTTTGTACAGTACTGAGCTCGAGCAAAATTTTATGATGTTACATTGATATTTATATTCCCTTGGTATCGCCCTTCGGTGTTGGTCTTTGTGAGCCGCATGGAGTATAGCGATTACCTTGTGGAACTTGTATACCTTATGGGTATTTGTTATTTGCCTTTTGGCTTGTTTTGGGATATTTGTATCCTTTGTTTCTATATGTTGTCGATGATATGAGGCTTGCTCTATATGATTCATTTCTTGTTGATGATTGTGTTATCCCCTCTAGAGATATTTGTTATACTGTATGACCTTGCAGGTTTATTATTGTTCAGTTAATCTAACTGATTTGTTATCTAGACTGATCCGGGTATTTTATACTCGGGTCAGACCGAGATGTTTCAGGTTAGGTGCTTTTGGGGACTTAGCCTATTTTGCTTCCGCATGGACTATTCGCTAGCTTCATTTTGTTATAGCGTCTTTTGTAGTCCTTATCTGCTGTAACTTTGATTTATACTCTTTCGTCTCGTCTGTATATTGTGGTCTCCTGTACCACTTGACATGTATTATTTTGTATACTCTGTGGTGTATCTGTGTATGTGTATATTATGATCGACTGTTCTGTGATGTATATTACATTTGAGTTGTTATATTTTCTTCTGATAGATCCTATAGCCATTGTAGTTTTGCTTTAAATATTTATTGAATAGGTCGAATTTTAATGTGTTTCTACTTTTCGACATATTTAGTGAATAGTTAAGGTAAGATTACACATGGTCGCTTCCATTATACTCTATTGTCCGCGTTAGCCGACAGTATTATCTATGTAATACTCTTTGTTAACGAGGCTCTCGGAGTGGGGCGTCACAGCGTGGTATCAGAGCTGAGTTCAGAACAAAATGTGATAAACACAGAATAGATGCACATATTATGGTACATTAAAGTGTACAAGTGATACAGATCCTTGAATCATCGTGTCTCTTTATTCCATCAAGGTTAGATAGATATTGGAAATACGTCTAGGAATGCATTTATTCCGTAGTATCCCATATTGTAATATCTACCTTGTGAATAATCTTGTTCTTATCTTACTTTCAGCTTATGTCTGGGAGAGGCAGGGGTCGACGTTCGGATGCTGGGAAATCTAGTGGCTCGCATCCGGATGGCGTATATATGTCTGCTGATCAATTTTTGGAATTGTTTAGGAGCACTCAGCCTCCCGTTCCTCCTCGAGTGTCTCCACCTCGCAAGTCTGCTTTTGCACGTCAGTGCAGTGATTTTGCTCATCTTGGAGGAAAGCCGTTTAAGGGCTCCGAGTCTGTTCTTGAAGTCCAAGCTTGGCTTCGCACGTGCGAGCGTATTTTCTCTCGCATGGATCTTTCTGACCATGATAGGGTTCTTGTAACTTCTAGCTTATTACAAGAGCGTGCTCTTGACTGGTATGAGCTTCTTGTAGCTGAAATTGATGAGTCTACTCTTTCTTGGACTCAGTTTCGGGGACGATTTGAACTCAAGTTCGTTCCTGAATCTGAAAAAGTTTTATTGACCCGTCGCTTCCTTGAGTTGAAGCAAGGGAAATCTTCTGTTTCTGAGTATGTCGCATCGTTCGAGGCTTTATCTCAGTATGGTCTTGAATTCATCAGCACTTCTTATAAGAAGAATTTGAAGTTTGTTTCTGGCCTTAAGAAATATCTTAAGAAGTCCTTGTTGCTCCAGCTTAAACTTTCTTTTGAGGAATTGGTTGATTCGGCACTTCATCTCGAGACCGTCGAGAAGGAGTGTGATAGTGATGTTGATGTTGAGGTTTCCAGGAACCCCAACAAGAAGCAGTTTCCAATTCAGAAGAAGCCTTTTCCTTATAAGAAGAAGAAGACCGGTGGTCCTAGCTCTCAGCCTCAATCTTCCGGAACACCTTTCGTTCGAAAGTGTTTTAATTGTGGTTCTCCGGATCATATTATTCGAGCTTGTCCAAAACCTCTCTTCTGCCATAATTGCCAGAAGGAAGGTCATCATGTTTCTGCTTGTCCTACTACTCCTGCTAATGCAAAATATGGCAAGCTCAATGTGGCTAATGCTTCTGGAGGTCCTTCTCAATCCAAAGGTATGACTCCATCTATTTTGGAGGGTTCAATTCTATTTCATGATCATAGTATACGAGTTCTTTTCGATACGGGTGCTTCACATTCTTTCGTATCGAAGAAGCTTGTGGATGATTTATCTTTGGATGTTTCTTGTATGGTTACTTCTTTAAGGATTGCGAATCCTATTGGGGGATCCGCGACCCTTAGTTTGCTTTGTGATGATATTGAGATTGTTTTATGTGGCTTTTCATTCCGTGCGAATCTGCACGTTGTTTCTCATTTGGGTTTTGATATGATTTTTGGTATGGACTGGCTAGTGAGGTACGATGCCAGGATTATTTGTTCCGAGTGAATTTTATATCTTTGTCATCCTGATTCACCTTCTCAGTTATCTCTTGTTCTTCGGGATGTGGATGATTTCGAGATGGCTTTGTATTCTCTTGATTCGCGAGATGGTGATGATGTATCTCGTATTCCTATTGCTTGTGACTTTTCTGATGTTTTTGAACCTGTTTCGGGTTTGCCACCCAAACGGGCAATTGAGTTCCGCATTGATCTCATTTCAGGCGCGCAGCCAGTTAGTCGTCCTCCCACGAGGATGTCTACAAAGGAAAATGAGGAACTCAAGAAGCAGCTTTTAGAGCTCGAGTCCAAGCAATTGATTCAGTCTAGTTTTTCTCCGTGGGGATCCGCGGTCGTTTTTGTGAAGAAGTCTGATGGAACTCTTAGGCTTTGCATTGACTATCGCAAGCTTAACGAGTTGACCATTAGAAATGGGTATCCATTGCCTAGGATCGATGATATGTTCGATCTATTGAGTGGTGCCAAGGTCTTTTCTCAGCTTGACCTTGCCACAGGTTTTCATCAGTTACGAGTCGCGGAGGATAGCATACCTCTTACCGCTTTCCGCACTCGTTATGGTTCCTTTGAGTGGCTCGTTATGCCGTTCGGTTTGACGAACGCTCCTGCTTTCTTTTTTGACCTCATGAATCGGGTATTCCGGGAATATCTCGATAAGTTTGTTCTCGTCTTCATTGACGATATCCTTATCTATTCTAAGTCTGAAGCTGAGCATGCTAATCACTTGAGAATTGTCTTGAGTACTCTTCGTCGTCATCTGCTTAAAGCCAAATTCTCCAAGTGCTGCTTTTGGGAGAATAAGGTTAAGTTCTTAGGCCATGTTGTATCTTCCGATGGCATTTCTGTCGATCCCTCAAAGATCGAAGCCATCCAGAATTGGAAGAGGCCTGAGAATGTGCATGAGATTCGTAGTTTCCTTGGATTGGCGGGTTATTACCGGCGGTTCATTAAGAACTTTTCCCGTGTTGTGCTTCCTCTCACTTGCCTTACTCTGAAAGGCATTCGTTTTATTTGGTCTGACAAGTGTGAAGCTTCCTTTCAGACATTGAAAGAACTTCTCACTAATGCTCCTATTCTTGTGGTTCCCGAAGGGATCATGATCTTGTTGTCTACACCGATGCGTGTGGTAGTGGTCTCGGTGCTGTTCTTATGCAGAGAGATCGGGTAGTTGCTTATGCTTCTAGGCAACTGCACCCGAATGAAGTTCGCTATGCCACTCATGATCTTGAGTTAGCCGCCATTGTCTTTGCCTTGAAGATTTGGCGACATTATTTATTGGGCGAGCGCTTCATTCTCTATACCAATCATAAATCTTTGAAGTATTTGTTTACTCAAAAGGAACTCAATATGAGACAACAGCGTTGGCTCGAGTTTCTTGCTTCCTATGACTTTGATATCCAGTTTACCCCTGGTAAGGGTAATCGTGTTGCAGATGCGCTTAGTCGTAAACATTCGGCTGTTATTTCTATGATGCTTGCCGAATGGAATATTCTTGAGACTCTATCTTTTTGTGAAATTCGTGATCGAGGTTCATCTTCTGGTTCTCCTATTCTATTATTTAGTTTGGGAGCTCGATCTATTTTATTGGATCGTATTGCCGATGCTCAGCGGCGTGATCCTGATTTGTTGCATTTTATTCAGCTTTGTGAGTCTGAATCTTGTGATGAGGCGTTGCAAGATTTTAGCATTGATTCTCATGGGTGTCTTCGTAAGAAGAACCGTCTTTTTGTGCCTTCTGATTTTGCACTTAGGCATGACATTCTTGATGATTGCCATCGTTCTAAGTATACCATTCATCCCGGTAGTAGTAGGATGTATGCCGATATGCGTCGTCTTTATTATTGGGAAGGCATGAAGCGCGATGTGGCGAGTTATGTGAGCAACTGCATGACATGTCAACGTGCGAAGGCCGAACATCAGCGTCCTTCTGGACTTCTTCAACCTCTTGAGATTCCATTGTAAAAATGGGATCAAGTTTCTATGGATTTTATTGACGGCCTACCTCGTTCGAGATCAGGTCATTCTAGTATTTGGGTTATTGTTGATCGCCTCACCAAGTCTGCTCATTTTGTCCCTATTAAGTCTAATAGGACAGCTTCGCATTTGGCTAAGTTGTATGTCAAGAAAATCGTGAGACTTCACGGTGTTCCTAGTTCTATTGTGAGTGATCGTGATCCTTTATTCACGAGTCATTTTTGGAAGAGTCTTCAACAAGCTTTGGGAACAAAGCTTAATTTTTCTACAGCTTATCATCCGCAGTCTGACGGACAGACTAAACGGGTGAATCGTATTTTGGAAGATCTTCTCCGTATTTGTATTTTTGATTTCGGTGGTAGTTGGGAGGATCACCTACCTCTTGTAGAGTTCTCCTACAATAATAGTTTTCAGTCTAGTATCGGTATGGCTCCTTTCGAAGCCTTATACGGAAGGCCATGTCGATCACCTTCATGTTGGTTGGAATCTGGGGAGAAGCTTATTCTTGGCCCGGACTTTGTTCGTCATTCTTCTGAGAAGATTGATCTTATTCGATTGAGGATGAAAGAGGCACAGAGTCGCCAGAAATCCTATGCGGACAACCGTAGGAAGCCTCTCGAGTTCTCGATCGGCGATCTTGTTTTTATTCGTGTTTCTCCTTTGAAAGGGGTTATGCGTTTCAGTGCGACTGGAAAATTGGCTCCTCGTTATATAGAACCGTTTTCTATTACTGAACGTATTGGCCCTGTGGCTTATAGAGTTTCACTTCCAGCTCATTTATCTGGCATTCATGACGTGTTTCACGTCTCGCAACTTCGGAAGTGTCTTCGAGAATCGGATTCTGTAATTGATTCTCCTGATTTGCAAGAGCTTGAGATCTCACCGGACTTATCTTTTGTACAGCAACCTATTCGCGTGCTTGATACGGAGGTGCGACACCTTCGGAACAAGGACGTGCCGCTCGTTAAAGTTCAATGGTCCGCTAATCCCAATGACTGTACTTGGGAAACCAGAGAGTATATTGAGCGATCTTATCCAGGTTTTCTATCCTTGCTTCGTAATGGTAAGTCTATTTCTGTGTCTAAAGTTTATTCTTTCTTTTGTATGTAATTGTTACAAATATCGTCTCTAGGAATTGCGGGGATGCAATTTTGTAAGGAGGGGAGATCTGTAACAACCCGCATATTTAACGATTTTATATTTAAATGTTTGATTTAAATATAGCATCGTTATTCGAATTTTGGGGTCCGAAATGTTACTTTCTGCAAATGGCCGAATTGGAACTCGAAACCACCTCCATTGATTCCAAAATGGCTTTTGCGATCTTTTTGAGTATAATCTTTGATATGTTTGGAGGTTGTGAAATTTTGGCTACTTTTCCTATTGGGTTTGGGATTGGGTTCAGCCCACTTAACCCCCTAGCTCAACCCTTCTCTTCATTTCATCTTCATTTCATTTTATTTTTCAAACTAAGAACTGAAATGGGGGAAAGGAAAGAGAAATAGAAATTAGCAAGCCCTAGTTTCTCCTTTGTAGCTTGATTCTTGCTCCAAAAATCAAAGAGAATCCATTGGTAAGTTCATCTCCATCTTCTCCATCTCTTCTCCTCTTCAATTTCTGTAATTTTCCTAACCCTAACTTAGGAAATACTTTCTTTGATTCTAGATTGAAGCTTGTAGTGTTGAAGTGGAGTGTAGTTGGTTGATTCCTTGCAATTGTGCTTCTTCATCTTCTTGTTTTGTGTAAAAAGGTGAGTTTTTGAACTCACATCTACTTCTCTTGATTTCATTGATGTTAGGTATGAATTCCTAACACCTTGTTCATATGCACTTGCATTTGGTTTGGGTTGAATTGAGGAATAATCCAATTTTTAGTGTTTTGGGTTAAAATCTTTGAAATCCTAACTTTGATGTTTTAATCATGTTTTGGCGATGCATCGAGGAACATATAGGGCCGGGTTGTCGATTGGCATAAGCCCTTAGAGCCAATGTTCGTCCGATTGCATTTTGGGAGAGTTTGCTCTTCATTTGAATAAGGTTGGAAAACAGCCCAGGCAAGATTCAGTTGACTGAAAACTCTGCACAGTCGACTGAACCTGAAACCCGAGAGTTTCCAGGCATGATTCAGTCGACTGAAAAACTCTGCACAGTCGACTGAACCTGGAAACAGAAAGTTTCCTGAACCTAGAAAATTTCCAGGTACAGGGTCAGTCGACTGAAAAACTCTATTCAGTCGACTGAATCTGCTGTTTCAGCCCACTTTGCCTTTTGGGATTGAATTTACAATTTGAATTGATTCATGATGATCCTATGTATGATTATCAATTGTTTTGACTTTGATGGTTCCTTTTAATTTTAATCCACGGGTTTTTATGAAATAATCTCTCGAATCGCATTTAAAAGTTCTTTTCTCTAATTTATAAATTCTATTTAAAACACACACACTTTCGCACTTCGAACGAAGTGGGAGGGTGATTAAATGGTTGGGCAAAACACGGACCATGAATCCGTGCGTTTATCCTTCCGATTAATCCTTGACCTATTCGATTGATTGTTTTGACCTTCGGGTTTGGTTTATCGATGATATGAGGTAAACTTTGTACTGCTTTGAGTGTGAAAAGGACTGACGGATAGTAAACCGTTTAGTGCGAACGAGTGGTTATGGGACATACGTTAACACTTTTCGGATTCCTTTTCGAGAGTTGTGACACATTCCGCCAGTTAGTGGTGTCCAGTACTGGGTCTTCGACCTTCACCACTACGGTTTGTTGCCTTTGGGATAGTGTCTTCGGACTGTCTCCCTAGGTTTGTTGCCTTCGGGTGTGTGCCTTCGGGTTTGTTGCCCTATATAGTTTCGCTTTGATGTTGGCCTTATGTGCCGCATCGGTGATACTTGGGTTTGGAGTCTTCGGGCTCATGGATCCTTGTTTGTACAGTACTGAGCTCGAGCAAAATTTTATGATGTTACATTGATATGTATATTCCCTTGGTATCGCCCTTCGGTGTTGGTCTTTGTGAGCCGCATGGAGTATAGCGATTACCTTGTGGAACTTGTATACCTTATGGGTATTTGTTATTTGCCTTTTGGCTTGTTTTGGGATATTTGTATCCTTTGTTTCTATATGTTGCCGATGATATGAGGCTTGCTCTATATGATTCATTTCTTGTTGATGATTGTGTTATCCCCTCTAGAGATATTTGTTATACTGTATGACCTTGCAGGTTTATTATTGTTCAGTTAATCTAACTGATTTGTTATCTAGACTGATCCGGGTATTTTATACTCGGGTCAGACCGAGATGTTTCAGGTTAGGTGCTTTTGGGGACTTAGCCTATTTTGCTTCCGCATGGACTATTCGCTAGCTTCATTTTGTTATAGCGTCTTTTGTAGTCCTTATCTGCTGTAACTTTGATTTATACTCTTTCGTCTCGTCTGTATATTGTGGTCTCCTGTACCACTTGACATGTATTATTTTGTATACTCTGTGGTGTATCTGTGTATATGTATATTATGATCGACTGTTCTGTGATGTATATTACATTTGAGTTGTTATATTTTCTTCTGATAGAATCTATAGCCATTGTAGTTTTGCTTTAAATATTTATTGAATAGGTCGAATTTTAATGTGTTTCTACTTTTCGACATATTTAGTGAATAGTTAAGGTAAGATTGCACATGGTCGCTTCCATTATACTCTATTGTCCGCGTTAGCCGACAGTATTATCTATGTAATACTCTTTGTTAACGAGGCTCTCGGAGTGGGGCGTCACAGATTTGCTCCATATAAGGCTGTACCACTCAACCTTTTGATGTTTGAATCTGATTTCCTCCATTACCTTTCTGAATTGAAATTTCCCTGTTGTTGAGTTTTTCATGATCCATTCATCACATTCTCTTTGTGAATATATTGGAATATTCTGAATTTCGTGAGCAAAATTTCTTGTAACAACTTGTTTTTCACATTTCCAAATTCCTCCTTCAATAATATCTGAAACAGCAATGTTCGGTTGTCCATAGTCTGAATATCCTTCCAATCCTAATCTATCAATTAAACTTCTATTTTCAAACCAAGGATCTCTCCATAGATCAGTAGTATTTCCATTAGCTATTTTCCTTTCAATCAGAGTTTTCAACACTCCTCTTTGCTTCATGATACTTTTCCATACCACTGATGCATTATTATCCAAAGAATCTGTCCAGAAATTTGTCTTGATGTATTTAGCTCTCATCCATTTTGGCCATAAGTTATCAGATGATATTATGTTCCACGCCAATTTGATCCCATAAACCTTTTTGAGTTCAAATAAATTTTTAAGGCCTACTCCACCTTCCTTTTTTGGTCTGCACAAGTCGTTATAACTGATTTTGTGAAATTTTCCCCTCCATATGAAGTCAGCACATATGGAATTGATTTTCCCAAGAGAGCAGTCCGGAATCTGGAATGTTTGGAGCCAATATCTGACTTTTGATGTTATTACTGTGTGTACTAGCTCCACTCTCCTAGCAAATGATAACAACTTAGATCTCCATCCTTGTAATTGTTCTCTAATTTTATCTAGGAGTTTAGCACATTCTTTATCTGTAATTGAGTTAGTAGATAAAGGAACCCGCAAGTATTTAACTGGGAGAACTCCTTCTGTCACTCCAATTCTGTCTATCATATTCTGTTTGTTCTTGCAGCACTTGTTAAAATAGATTTAGTTTTGCCTTCATTGAGTTTTAGCCCTGCATATTTTTCTAATTCATAGAATATTTTTTTGAGTTCATCAACTGCATGTGTAGTAGCTTTCATGACTACTAACAAATCATCAGCGTATATAAGGTGATTTACCTTTGGTGATATATTATATTTTGTTCCGTTCCGCTGTGTGATTCTGATGTTGTGGTTCTTTCTTTCTCTTTCTTTTCTATTTCTATCCCTTTCTTTCTTTATGATGATACATTTTTCTAGTATTAGAAGGGCGGGTCGTCACACTAATATTTTCATAAAATAAATAAATAAATGTAAATATAAAAAATTAGTAAATATTTTTTTCAAAAATATATAAATATTTATCTATTTATATAGATACTTAACTCAATATTTAAATTTCGAATATAGAATATCATTATATCTTTAAATATAAATAGATAAAATTACATATATATATATATATATGTATGTATGTATGTGTGTGTGTGTGTATTTATATATGTATGTATATATGTACATAAACGCATAACTTTGGCCTATAATATATTTGACAAAATCTAATATTTTTTAAAACCCTTTACTGTTTAATTTTTTTTAAATAAAATTTCTGGTATAGAAATGTTAAAAAAAAATTCTTATTCACCAGTATAATTAATGTACATAAACACACACAAAAACGCAAATACATACAAGTATGCATGCACATTCAATGTACTCGTGCATAAAAAAAAATCATAGCTAGAAATGAGTGTCAATACTTGATTGGATTATTGCTGCCTTATCCTTGGCGTCTTGCTTCAATGGCGAAGCATTAGTAAAGGTATATAAACTATTTGTATCAAGTGGCTAATTCCTGTACGCAACATTTGATTCGTACATGCGTATATAAGGTTTATCAGTAAATCAAAATATGGATTAACACACACATGAATATGGATTATCAATTCGATTTGCTCACTATCTTCACTTACAGCGCTACTACAGAAGATGGTGGAATAGTTACAGTTCTACACAAATTGATTCACAAAATATGCATGCTAATTAACCCCCATCTACCTTATAGAGAAAACAATAGTTTAAACTTTGAAACATATGAACGCTAGATTCAATTTCAAGTATCATGGTAATAAGATACATATTATACTGCTGTATTTTTCATCTTAAATAAAGGTAATACTTCAATACTTCAGCAGTATGAAATCAATATTCAATCAAATTTTTTTCAATGTTCACAAAAAATGATGGAACCACAGAATTGATACATATATATTTAAGAAAAGAAAAAGGGTGACAAAATGAATTGATATATTGTTCTTTTACAACAACTATATATGATACATAGAAAATCTTTTATCCTCATGCATCGCAATGCGTTAGTCCTTCCATGGATGGATAGAGTGGACAATGACAACAATAATTAAGAGCAAAATAATAATTGTGTAACATTTTCGAATTTTAACCAAGTTTAATTTGGCAATTAATTTAATTTTGGAATTTATTTGTGAAATTATTTGGGGATCAATTAGAAAATTTCCAGAATAAATAAATATTTTAGATTTTAAATAGAATTTTGGGTTGAAATTCAAAGATAAGTATTTTGTAAAAATTGTATTTGTATTTTCTAAATTAAATAAGATGTATGTATTATAAATTTGGAATTTTATTTTGGAATTAAATGAATATATTGGAAATAAAGAATTTTTTTCGATTTTCTAAATAAATTAGATTTAAAAAGCTTTATAAAATTAAGAAATACATATGCATGATTATTTATTAAAGTGTAGTTTAGTTTCCCTTTTTCTTTAGGGATGTATAAGTATAAATAAAGTAGTTTAAATATAAACATTTGAATCATAACACATACATAAATAAAAGAAAATAATAAAAGTATGATTTCAATTAAATATAAATAATTTTCAAAAGTTGTTTAAAGTCAAAAATTTATATTCTAAAGACTTATATATATAATCTATACATACTTGCGTAATATTTTTATTTTAAAAATCAATTCCTTTAAAAGGTTATATAAATGTTAATGAAGAAAGATGTATTTATTTAAATGGAAAACATAATATAAAGTTATATTTAAGTGTTATTAACATGAAAATTTAAGGTGTTTAAAAATATAAATATGAGAAAATATATTACAAGATTTATAAATAAAGTAAAGGAAAGGGTTCAAGCACAAATTGTTTCATATTAACAAATTAATAAAACAAGGGGTAAAACATAAAAATCCATGCTTATGACATTTGTAAGAAAATAATTAAAGACATGAAACATTGTAAATCATGCAATAAGGAAATTCAACAAGTGTAAATATGTTGCCATGCAAGTGATACAAGTGGCATTTATCTTTTGATTAAAATTTAAAGAAAAAGAAATCAAGGCCATAAATTTAATTCAAAACAAAAGAAAAGCTTCAGATCTAAAGCAGTTCAAAATCTAAAGCAAAAATCAGAAGAAGAAAAAGTCAAATCTGAAGCCTTGATCAAACTAGAAGATCAGATGGTCTTTAATTCCAGTTCTCAAACAATCAAACAAGATCTAAAAGCAAGTTAAAATTTGGAAGCATAATCTAGAAGAAGGTCATCTAGGATACAATGGAAAAAGAAACTGCAACCTGGAAAAAAAAGAAACTGCAACCTGAAAACCAGAAGAGAAAATACAAATCAAGTAACAAATCAAAATCTAGGAGCCTGAGGCAAAGTTCAAAAGCAAACAGCAAAGCTCAAATCTGGAAATCAAAGCTCAATTCATTTCAACTTCAACAAAAAAAAATCAAAGTTCTGGACATCTAAAACAAATCAAAACAGTGCCTGGTCAAATTCAAACAAATATCAAAGTTCGGGTCCTCTGTTGTTCTCTGCTTCCAAAAATCAAGGTGAGCAAACTTTTAAAACCATATACTTTGGTTTTGCATGTGATTAGTATTGAATGTTGATTGTGGAATGTGCTTGCATGGATGTAAACTTGCATGTATGTGTGTATATAGGTTATTGTGTGTACAGACACCTCTCTATTTCAAAGTTACAGTTTTTAAAAGAAACCAAATCCAAGAAAAATCTCACATCTCTTTGTATAACAGAAATTTGATTATAATGTCTGAGTGAAAGTTGTTTATAATGTCATAATTTAAATTTTAAAAATAAATTCCAGGTGTAAATATTTATGGGATATTATAAAATGGAATATGACAGTGATAGTTTAACTCAAGTCGAAATCTTGATTTTTGAATTTTCAAATTTAGATTGTATCTTTGAATTAATGTTGGTAAATCATGATTTTTAATATAGATATTAAGATTTTTAAGCGAGTGAGTGAAGTGAATTCACGAGATGAACAGAAAATACATTTTGGGGAAATTCGAGTCATCGGCGAAGCGTGGGTCGGCGTGATCAGGGATAAGGCTCGTTGGGGGATCATGGAGTTTGGGGAAAATGCTCGCATAATTTCTAGTTGATCATGGCGATGGTACGATTCGAAATTAGGGTTTAAGGTACTACTTTGGTCAATGTTAGAATTGAGGGAACTACATCATCGTGGGTAGACCGGAATGGCTTAGAGGTGGTGCAATCGAAGCATCATGTCGTGATGCACCTCTGGTGAGGTCGGTGAGGCCCCAATCGATCATGGGCGGTGGTGCGTGACAAATTTTTGGCGATCATGTTCGGGTTCGAGTGTTTGAATGGCTCGATCTCGATTTTTAGGTCGATTCGTGGAACTTGATGGCCGTGGTGTTCGTTGGAGTTGTTGTCGACATGTTGGAGGCGACGAAGTTGGTCAGAACGTGGAGAAGCGATGTGCACCGTGCACACGCATGCACGATTGGGTTGTGTCGGTTTGGGAGGTTGAGGAAGAAGGAGTGATGGTATCGAAGAAGGTCTCAGGTTTAATCTCGAGCAAACAATAGAGTGGCTCAGGTGCACTACCGTAGGTACGCGAATATATAACAGTTTTGAATGTTGAGATTAAAAACAAGTTTTTGATTTTGGCCCAGGAAAAATTGATTTTGGCTCGGGATGAGACCCGAAGTGGTTACAGGTTCAAATACAACAGTTTTAAAATTTATAATAAAAACAAGTTTTAAATTTTCTAAAAACAGTTTCTTTTATACATAATGAAAGTTTATTTAAATTTTTAGTTGACAAAAGTTATTTAGTTGTTTCAACTTAAGATCAATTGAGTTTTGTTTTCTTAAAGTTATTTTGAAATAATTTTTAATAGCTTAACTAAGAAGTGATTAAATAGATAAATGATTATCTTAGATAATATTTTGAATCATTAGTAGACTTAAAATTTTTAAGTTAAATTATATGATAATGATAATTTATTTTGGAGGTTTAATTAATGTGATTTCTTAAAGGTTAATTACTTTAAATTAAAGGCTGACAAATTTATTGTAATTAATCGAAGGTAATTAAAAAAATAATATAATTACTTAATTAAAAGTAATTAATTAATGGTTAAAGATGATTAAGCGATTAAGGAAAATCACTTATTGTAATTAATTAGAGATAATTAATTATTAATATAAAGTTGGTTAATTTATAATTAAGGATTAATTAATTAATGTAATTAATTAATGAAAACAATTAAAGGTAATTAATTGCTTAAAGATAATTACTTAATTAAAATTAATTAACTAATGATTAAGGGTGGATAAATCAAGTGATTAACATTGAATTAAGATAGAGGATAGTCGCTTATCGTAATTAATTAAGGATAATTAATTTAATGGTAATCAATCAATTTAGGGTTAATTAATTAATTAAGGATAATTAATGAAATGGTATAATATAAAGTTAATTATTTAATAATTAAAGGTTGATTAATTATAATTAAAGGTTAATTAATTTATTATTAATAGTTATTTAATAAATGATTAAAGAATAATTAATCAAAATGATTTGTAATTTATTAATGTTATCAACCAGGATTAGTCATTCATAAGTAATTAATCTGATTTGAATTAATCTGACAATTAACTAATCTTACTTATGAATGTTTGGATTAAATTGGATGCTTTGAATTGTTTGATATCCCTGATGTGTAATGCTCTGTTTTGATTTAGGCCGTGTTAATGTAATTTATTATTTGTGATATATATCTGTGATCTGTGAATGAAAGATAAGCGTTATAGTTTATACCGCTTATCAAATATATTGCTGTATTCGAATATGTACTGATTGATGATGTTGCACTTCTATTGTGCAAAAACCCTGGACCACACTTATACACACACAAATATGGACTGCACGTGGAAATTGGTTAAGCCATAGATTTTTGAAATGGTTTTAAAATTGAATCTTGAATCCAAATGGCTTTGGAAATGGATTGGGTTTAATATAAAAAGTTTTTGAAAAGGAATTTTAAAGACAAAATTTATTTTTGAATAACTTGATTTAGTTTTGAATTTTTATTTAAATTTGAATTTAAAATTTTGAAATTAAATCCTATTTATGATTTAAAAAGGTTGTACAAGTTTATATGGGTTTTAACTCATTTTTAAAGCATTGTTTTGGGAATTTGGATTTAACCCAAAGATTTTAACTTGTATAAATGAAATCGGATTTTTTCGAAATGAAAACTATTTGTCTTCAAATAATAAAAGCTTTCATATAAGAAAAGAAATTTCCAATCTGTGTTAAAGGGATTTCAAGTTGAAATAAAAAATGGTTTTCCAAGTTACGAATAAATCTTTGGAAACATGTTTTGAAAGCTATAAATCTTTGATTTAATGAGTTAATCCAATTGAAATGGAAATTGTTTTGAAATCTATAAATGGATCTTTGTGAAACTGGGTGAACTTTGTGAAATAAATCTTTTTGTTTAAAGATTTGAAATTGTAATTTGTTTAAACCATTTGAAGAAAGGTTTCGGGTTTTTCAAAGTTGTGACTTAACTGAAATCCAATATCCATATGTTTTAAATATTGCGCTCACTATTCGGTTTAGCCGGGAGAGGACCTTATGTCATATAACCCATTCCGAATAGTGAAACGACGATAGCATTTGAAGACCGATGGTGAAGACCGGGTGTCTTCGAGAACGATAAAGATAACATGTCGATTGACTCTACACTAAGTTGCTCCGGTATAGAGTTCTCCATATGTGATGGGGAGTACGATCGGAATTGTGGATGCCCGGATTGCAAGGGCTTCTTTGGAAGTGCCTTCGGTTCTGTTCGAACCCAGAATAGACTTGTATGGTTGTATGTCTGACATTACACTTTGAGATATAAAACTGATCTCTATCAAATACATTTCTGCTTAGTGGCGGAGAATTTATTCTCTTAGCTTAACACCCTTTTCTGAGACGTACCAGCTCATAGGTTATGTAGTTGATAGTTATCAGTGATATACTCCCAATTTGGTAGTGTGGCATGCTGAGTGCTGCTGTGTACCATTTGTTGATCAAATCATGGCTTTTGTATAAAGCGTAGCTTTGTGGACGAGACTGCATCAGGACCTCACACCCCGAAAATGGTCGAAACAGGAAAGATGCGGCAAGGTTATGAGGGTTGCTCCCTTTAGGGTGTGTCATTCGCTTCTGGAAAAGGGTGGTATCATGGTATGGAGCCCAGATACTTAATTCATGTGGTCACTGCAAATCTATTACTTTGTGATTGCTTTGTGGTTAAGAGGCGCCTCGGATAAAGGTCCCAAAGGACCGGGGGATGGCATGCTCGTGTAGTAGTTACCTAGTTACAGAGGTAACCTGGCCTTGTGTTGGCAGAGAGCTGGTTAAGGTCTCGGGACGTCCCTCCAGAGGCGTACCCATGTGGCAGTAGGAAGTTCCTTAGCCTGACCATTTGTTGGAAATCCAATCTTCAATACGCGCCTTGTACGGTTTTAGTTGTATAACCTGCCATCTACTTATGGCGGCGCCCCACTGTTTAGATGGTAGCTATAGTAGGCATACAATAATGGTTGTATGCTGGCTAAGATTAATATTGTACTTTCGAAATGTTTTTTCTACACTATGCACTAGTAATAATATCAAGGAAATTTTCTTGTATCAAGCATATTTGACTATCATAAGAAGAAATCTCCTCCAATTCTGCGTTTGCATTGTGTGTGTGGTTGGAGGCCTTATGGTAATTTCCTTTTCTAGCGGATTTAAATTTTAAAATCCTTGGTTGTTCGTTCTAAAGATAAACTGTTTTTGTTTGCTCATACTAGTCCCCTGACTGACCTGGAGTTTATTGTTCCTTTCCTAAACTCTGGGTACCCACAATTTTCCCACATGGGCAGTCTAGAGTTGGGCTTTTCAGATGATCAAATAGTAGTGTAGATTCGGTAGCTTTCAGTCCTTGAGAATCTTCTTCAGTCTCTTGATGACTAACCTTGCTTAGTTTGTGCATCGTTATGGAGAGTTCGAGCTATTTATGGATTGGTGCCTTGGAGATGGAGATTACCGACACTGGAGTTCTCTCTTGAAGACCATCTTGGAGATATTGTTCCGCTACTGGTGTTATCTTTTCTTTCCGCTGCTATTGTCTTGTATCATATCTCGGATGTATATTGATATTCATTGTATCATCATTGTATCTGGATATTGTATCAAATGTTGTATATCAATGATATTATTCCATTGTTTTCTTCCCTTGTGTTGTACTTAATGTATTATAAGCTCCGGCGAACCAGATTCGACCTTTGGATCTGCGGCATTTGAATACGAGTGTCGTATTCAGTGCCGATTTTCGAAGGTCGAGTCAGGGTCGTTAGAAATTGCCATACACATCCACTTGCGTGAGTTCTTCTATAGTGATTTTGGTTTTTTGAAGAGCAACATTTCCACATTGAACATGATCAACTACACTTGTAACCTACACAACAAAATTTGAAGGTTAATGAAAAAGAAAAAAGATTTTGCACTAATCTTTGCATGATAGATGATAAAAATATATCAAATTAATTGTTACCCAATCTTCGAGTTATCAAGCATGTCATCTTAAGCATCAATCAACACAGCCATATCGAGAAAACATTATGATAACATAAAATAGATTAGGGATGAATTGAAACCATCCATTATCAAATATAACAACATTACTGATTAATATAGCAACATAATATACTAATTTATACATTAATATGGTAGGAAAAGAATCAGAGTTAAAAGAATCCTAGAAACATATACCCATAATAGTGCATAAGCATATCATAAGAAAAACATGCTAGGTCTAGAGCACCACCGCATTCCGAACTTTAACTTGCCAACGAAATGCAACATGCATTCCAATCTTTAACTTGCTAGAAAACTGCAACCTGCATTCTAATTTTAATTAGAAACTTGATATTAAGGACACTTATTTTCTTGTTCATTGACACGTAAATGCAACCATGATAAAAGAAATACCATGTGTTTAAAAACCATAATATAAAATAACTCATATGTAAACAAATAACTGCATCGGTGGAGTTCAATTTCCCGATTTGTTAACATGATCACGTTATAGTTAATACAACTTTTATAAAAAATGTGTGACTTATCAAAAGCAAAACATAACATGAGAAATCATGAGATATGCAATTGAGCAGAAATAGAGTTCAATTCAAGGCCCAAACTATGTTTCTAGCTCCGGTTATTAATTATTTTTATGTGTTATTTATCGAAAAATAATCAAAAAAAGCGGGTCGTTACATATTATCACAAACATTATATTTTAACAAATACGTATTAGACCGTAGGCAGAGGCCCAAAGCCAACCCAGGGAAGCGAGAGATAAAGAACGAGAGTTTTGTGACAACCCAGAATTTTCGATCTCGAAAACTCCAGATAGTTAGGAAAAGAAGAAAAGAGATAGAAGAAGAAAACAGAAAACAAGACATAGAATCTCACACTCGTAGCGGATCAAAATATAATATCAAATAATATCAGTTATACAAAAGAAAAGTGTATCTGTCAATTAACACTTATTTACATCAGAGTTACAACATTTACACAAACACTGAATTGTTAAAATAACTTGTCCAAATAAACTACAACAAATCACAGCGGAATACACTCAATACGTTCTTGCCATCCAGCTCGCCTCCTGAGCTCCAGAACGTCCTTACCTGAAAATCTGTAACACTCGGTCTGACCCGAGCATTACATCAAAGTAACACCCGGGTCAGGCTGGAAAACAACGTGAGTAAACCCATCTAACATTAAATACTAATGCATAGAACACATTTAAAACCCGAGGTAACTCGTACCTTACTACGAGTTCATAACTTGTAATAGTCAACGCTTATTTTCACAAATCAAATTCTAAGTATTCTTACTTAGTTTCAAAGGTCCATTTTATTCCATCCCATCCTATTGATTTCACATATCAATTTATAAAGAATTACTGTAGATTCCAAATCGAAGTGGTTTCGGGTATTTACTGATACCCGACCCCAGTCTCTTCGAATCCAATGACACCTTAACGCAAGTTATTCAAGTGAATACAATTCAATTTTAAATATAGGATGCCAACTTTTAAATAGTAACTCATCACCTATAGTTAACCACATTATCACAGTTCAAACCAAATATATCATATCACGAAACATGTCATATCAGATATGTAACATCCCGGAATTTTGACCATATTATTATAATAAGTTTTTAATCTAATTTAAATAAAATACAAGTTTTTCATTTATAAATAAATAAGATTTCGGGCATTATTAGTTATATATGTGTTATAAAGGAAATTTTAATTTCAAAATTTAAAATAGACTCTTTCAACAATATTTAAATAAAATCTGTTTTATTCAATTAAATTAAAGGCTATGTATTAATGACATTTAATATCAGATATAGAAATGTAGTTGATAATAATAATATTTACAATAACACAATTCTATTCAAATTAAATATAAATATAAAATATATTAATGCAAATATAAGTTATAAATCAAATATTTGGAAGATTTAACTTTAAATAAAAATAAGATTAAGAAGTGATTCTAACAACAACTCTTATTGTTAAAATAAAATAAAGCTTATAAATATTTAACATAAGTATAACATAAAAATATGGATATAAACATAAGTATATAAATATAAGGAAACCATAATATTAATACAAATATAAAATAAACTAGTAAATGAAGTACTTAATAATTTGAGTTTAAAATAGAAGTAGACATATAAATTAAATTGTTAATTTTATAACCTAAAACCAGAAAAGCACAAATATGTATATTGTGTTCAAGCTAGATGAAGATAAAACAAAATATTTATACAAAAATCATTGTACAAATACATATCACACAAGCAAGTAGTACCTGACAAAGGATATATGCATTATTCAAGCTAGAAGGTAATAAAAACAAAAGAATAACCTGTAACATTTATTTGTACAATGCAAATTCTTTAACAAAGATTATAATAGTTGCTGTAAAATTTTGTATGCATAAGAAAACAAGTATTCACATCAAATAAAACACATATCTTTGTACAAAATTTTAGGGTCACCCAATATTAATTAGTTGTAAACAAATATAAAGACACAAGCATTTAATTAGCACTACTATCTGTCAAAATAATAATCTTTCAGCCGAAATACTTGCTTCATCTCAGATTTTTAGTACATTGACATAAAGAAAAATACTATCATAACCAGGGAAGGCTTATACTTGAAGCTAATACACTGTTCAAAACTGTTATTATCTATAAATACTACATCATTCTACCTGCTCATATTATTTAGTTCATTTGTAACTTAAATAGCAAAACTGAGATAAGAAAAGAAATACAAACTCAATCAAGTTCAAGGGCAAAAGGAAGTTACAGAAATTCAAATTGCAAACTGTTGTTCTTTTCAACAAACAACCTGTCCTTTGTTTCAACAGTAACTTTTTGTGAGTAAACTTATCTTTTTGAAATTTAATTATTAAAATTTGATTTATGGAAAATACCATGTTGATATAAATCTGTTCTGTGATGTTTATTAATTACCGGATGTTCTGCTTAGGATGTTCTTCTATTTTTTTTTATGTTTTTGAGGCGAAAGAAACAGAGGATGATTTATACCTCTCATGTAAAATGATTTAAAACTAGAATTTAACTTATTAAGTTGTATAAACAAAGAATAAAGACCTAGAAATTGTTTTAATAGCAGCATAGTTACAGTAAGTTTAATTTACAGTAAAGGTAAAATAATGGTTAAAATTCGAATAACTTAAATTTTAAATTTGAATTTATATCTTGAAACAACATACAAAAGTATGATTTTTGAAACAAAAATTATAATTTTTAGATAACCATACAGAGAGCAGTTCATTGATGAACCAAAAATGCTTTTTCATGAACATCTGTTGATTCAATCAATTATTTATGTTGAATTTTAACGTGAAGCTAGAGTATTGATTCGGGAATACAAGAAAAATGTTAAAAAAAAAATCAAATGCAAGATTCTTGGGGGCGAATCGAAAGTAGGGTTTTTGGGTTCGACATTTTGGGTCAGCTTCTTTAATGTCTGCGTCACCAAAGATTAACCGAGCTCCACGAAAATTTAGGGGAAGGTTGATGATGTTGTCGTCGAGGTATAGCCGGAGCCACGTCGTCGCAAGTGGTCGAGATCGAGAGGACGAGGCGATTTCCTCTATCGTGTTCATATTGCAGTTCGTTTTTTCGTGCTTATTTTGATTTTGAGCTTAACATGTTAAACTGGGCTTTGATTTCGAACGAGAAGTCGTATTGGGGTTTGCTGGGACGCCGTGGGTCGCCAGAATCGTTGGCGAGCCACCGTGCACGTGCATGGTGGCGTCGTGTCTGTTGATTTGAGTTCCGGGGGTTGTCGCGTGTTCTACTCGAGAAAATTTGAAGTTGGCTTCGGGTTCTATTGCGTGTGCTTGTGTAATTATTTAACAGTAGTTTAAAAACTTAACTTAAAAAAAATATAAAACAAAAGAGAAGGCAAAGTAGAAGGAGAAGAGAGTGTAGAAGATAGACGAGGGGAAGATCAGAGTAGACACGAGATTAGCACGAGCGGTTCACGTTATTTTCTTGGGTTTCAATTTCTAGGGATTAGCCGATTAAATCTTAAGACAAAAAGGGGTAAACAAGATATTAATTAAGTTATTATTGTTGACCCGGGGTTAAGCTAAGATTTTACTTAAAATTTATTAAGGAAGTTTTACAAAACGTAAGAGGATTAATTAATTTGATTTGAAAGTTAATTAAGATTAGTAATTAATTTATAATGATGATTAAATAAATAATTTACGGTTTAATTAAATTTGTAATTAAAGATATTAATAATAATCTTGTGTAAATCAATTTGTCATGAAAGAATTTAATTAACCATTTAAAGTTAATTAATTAACAAATAATAGTAGTTAACTGGTTAATTAAATAATTAAGGATAAATGATTAATTTAATTTAGTAATTAATGTTTAATTAAGTAATTAGCAATAATTAAATGAGTAGTTGAGTTTTATAAATAAATAATTAAGGCTATTGATTAATAAATAAAAATTAATTAATTAATTAAGTGAATAATTAATAAGTAATTAATAAATTTAATTAAGTTAATTAGTTGGTAATTGACTAAGCAAGAATAAAATGGTTTATTCTTAAGCAAGTAATTAAGTTTAAAATAAATCAAACTAAATTTGATATGAATCGATGATTCTGTTTGATTGACTCTGATATGTAATTATATCCTGTGATGTTCTGTGATATTCTGAATATATCTGTGATGACTGTGTATGATTTATCTATGATAAATGCTATGTGAATTCAATTGTTGAATTAAACTGTTTAAAATTAATTTAAACAACTTGGCCTTTAAAACAACGTTTGGATTTCGATGAGACCGGGATCGAGTGTCAATTTGATATTCCGAAAACCACATCGATCCAAATTAAACGCTAGGTTGTGACATCTCAAGTGAAGATTGAGATGGTGTTTTCAGAATGCAAGGGTTATTGTCGTTAACTCTGAGGGTGATTCCAAAACGAGTGTAACGAGATAATGCCTTCGGTTTCGTTCGAACCCGGAACGAACTTGTATGGATTGAATGCTTTCAACACATCGTCAGGCGTACGATGAGCATTCTAAGAGATATGTTCTATAAAGGTAATCGCAGACTCAAGCCTCATCAACCGGGAATGGCTAAAATAGGGGATGTGCAGCAAGGTTAGGTGGGTCATGCCCAAGCAGGACGAGGTATACCCCTGTCTAGATGTCCCTTTTTATTCGGCTGTGTGGGCGGTTGGTCTACAGCCAACTGCGAGGTTATCTTGTTCGGGACTGTTCAGTAAGGAATGGTTCCAGCCTTGTGTTGCAGGGGAGTTAGGGTGGCTCCTCGGTACGGTGATCTAGGCCACGTACTGTGACGGGCGGTACCCCAGTAGCCCTGCCATTGTATGAGATACAATTTCCAATAAGAGCCGTACGTTTTGATTATGCCCAACTATGTTGGAATGTGAGATGTAAGCATTTCAGCTATTTCTGTATTTTACTTGAAAACCCTAGACACTATTATAATATCACTGAATTTCCTATAAAATGTTTTGGTTAGCGTAAGGTAAAAACTTACCCGTATTTATGTGTGGGAAGTCTTACGTGATACCTTTATTTCAAATGATTTTAAAAGTTAAACAACTTTAACCCGTTTACTCATACCAGACCCATGTCTGATCCGGAGTTTATATTTTGTTTTTCATAAACTCTTGGGTACTCAAATTTTTATGAGTAGCCAAGTGATAGGTTTCAAAGTATAGAGTTTCTGGAGGAGTTGAGCAGAAGACCAGACGTATGTATCTATCTATATAGTTCCGTTGTGTTAGTTAGTGTATGATGTATTTTGGTTTTATGAATGGACATATATGTATAGGACAGTTCTATTGTATGATATTGTATAACTCTGATGTATATATGACTATGTAATAGTTATGTGATGTATTATATTTTGTTCCATTCCGCTGTGAGATTCTGATGTTGTTATTTCTTTCTTTCTATTCTTTTCGACTTCTATCCCTTTCTTTCTTAATGATGATACGTCTTTCTGGGATTAGAAAGGTGGGTCGTCACAAGATATCAACCAATTCAAGGCATTTAACATCATTCAATCATTCATAAGCAAGATTGATCACTTCCAAAATTTAATTTAATTTATCTCTAATTAAATTAATTACTATCTTTAATCACTTAGATTACCTTTACTTAACATTCATTAATTATAAACCAATTAATTAATCATCTTTTAATAATCCATCTTAATTAATTACCCTTTAATTATCATCTTTAGTTACAAAGAGTAATTAACCTTCACTTAATTACACAATTTAATTAACTACAACTATTCACATTAAATAATCCTTTAATTGCTCTAGTTAATGAATTACCCTTTAATTAATTTTATTAAGCAATTACGCCTTTAATTACTTTAGTTAATTATCTTATAATTACTCAAGTTAATTAATTAACTCTTAATTGCTTATATAAATAAATTAACTATTAAATTAATCACATTGATTAATTATTCATTAATTAATCAAGATCTTCATTAATTTAAGATAAACCATTATCTTCTTAATTATCATTATTAAATTTGCTTTTGAAACACTTTAGAATAAAATTAGATAATTAACCTACTATAAAATTATACTGAATTAATATGAATTAAACAAATTCATTTTAAATACCTTCCTAAACTTAGCTAAACATTTTCTCACTTGAAAACTCTTTCCATTTTTCTCTGGCTTTGAAACTTATTAAATATTTTATTTTCTTTCAAACTTTGATTTCCTCTGCTTAATATGAATCTGGGTTATGTTTATTTTAAATATAAAAATCTGTACAAGTTTTATCTAAAAACTTTAAAGCTGGAACAACCAAAATCGACCGAGCTCAAACCCTTAAAACCCCGAGCCAACCAAAATCTACCCGGAGTCATATGCAAATTCTCTACCATCTCGAGATAAACACGAGGAAAACTCGAGCAAGAACCCATGCCTTTCTTCTTCCCCGAAGACACAAATTCTACTGGACATTATCATGCATGCATGCACGTGTACGTTAGAACCTTCCCGTTCCGATCATCGGCAACAACTCCGACATGCCAACGATCACCTCCTCTAATGGTACAACTACCTAGATCTTTGAATTCGCCAGAGAAATAAAATCGAACCCATAACCACACTCAGGAACCCACCGTTCATCAGAAAAATCGATTTGCATCGCCCAATCGTTCACTAGAAAATCTGCCTCATCCAACCAGAGATGCATCGCAAACCCTTCTTCAATTTCCCTGATATCCGATCCAACTCGATGTAGTGTCGTCGCCGCCTTGGCCTCTAAATCAACCCTGCCCCAAACCCATACTTAAACCCTAATTCGCCTGAGCCTGATCATTCTGGTGATCTAAAATTCTTCTGAACAATTTTCCCACGATCACTTGTCAACGAACATGCTCCAGTATGAATCTCGACAACCCAAAGCATCGCGATTGCTAGAAAAATGCAAAAAACCAAATCACGTTTATCTCAAAATTCCTCTCGAAATACCATCTTAAAAATCAGGATTCTGTTTCTAAAAATCCTAGTTTGTGATGATACATCATACTATATACATGAATTCGCAAATTATTTAAGTCAAAATTTTAATGTATTTAAGTTTTAACTGTAATTCTTATATCCTAGTTAGAACTGTCATTAATTTATACTTAAAATATTTTTACAACTTAAATCATATCGTTTCTAATAATATTTGTTCATACCTTATAACATATAATAGATCAGAGAAAAGGGCAGTTGATTTGTAATTTTTTTTAGAACCTGAGAACAAATGAACAGAGCAACATTTTGTTTCAGACATATACAACCACATTCACATACGTATACACATGCATTCTTGTTTTAAACAATCATACAAACACATATCATATTTCACTTCAAATAAATATTGCATGCATCTAAATTTAAACCGGCTTAAATCTTTAAATAAAACTTTTTACTCACCTGTTTAAAAGATGAACAGAGAGCTACTGAAACAAGGATGCTAGATTTTTGAAAACTGAGTGCTTTTGATCTGGAAAATACTTGAATACTGTGATGATCTTTTGAAACTGAAAATCTTTGTTGTTGAGATGATTTAACTTGAAATTGGAAATCTTGCTTGCTAATGATTTTGCTACAGGTTGCATATTTGAAAATGACTGATTTCTTGTTTTGATTTCAGTTTGAATATAATTGATTTTTGATTTGAAATAAAATGTTTGTAGGCCTTTGTTTTCTCTAGTTTGAAAATTGTTTTACAAATTTATGTTTTGAAAGGTGAAATAAAATGATAAAGATGAGAGCAAGGATATTATAAAATCTCATTTTCCTTTTTATTAGAAAAATATTTTAAAATAAGTGACACTTGTTTCAAATGCATATTATAATTGTTACGCTTGTAATTTCTATGTTTAATGACTTGCATTTGTTAATCTTGTATTATATATGATTTACATTTGTAATTTCCATGTTTTAGTATGTTTTAATATGTATTTATATAATATTTCAATTTAGTTTTATATTTATTAATGTCTTAATTGTTTTAATATTCGAACTTCTTCTTTATTTATCTTATATAAAATTTAAACGGAAATGAAATAAAATAAAGAAGAAAAACCAATTATAAACTTAAAAATAATTATATAAATATACCATTTTATTATATCCTTTAAAATTTAATACATTGAATCTAAATTAATGCTTTCAATTCACCCACAAATATATGAGTATCTTTTGAATATCAATATTCTAATCCAAATTCAAATTCAATTTAAAATTCAATTTTAAAATTCAATTTAAAATTCAACTTAAATTTAACTCAAATATATATATTTTAAACAAACACAAATTCAATCTGTAAATAATAATTTTACTTAAAATCTATTTATATCTATATATATAAACAACACATTATTATTATTGTGTGAAAATATCTATTTTGCCAATTTAAATAAATATACTAAGAGGATTACCAAACCAATACTTGTTCATGTGTATATTTTTATTACCAGACTTGTTTATTTAACTTATAAATCAGTATTTCTATTAATTAAATCCAGTTAATTTATCAATTACAGATATTCTAAAATCCGAGTTATCACATTCCTTTCTTTTCGTCCCCGTAAAGGAACGAAGCCAGAATTTTAATAAAATACTATTTATTAGTTAAATTATTTTTTGAAATTATAAACTTCCTTTTTTAAAAAAACACTTTTAAAATCTACGTAGTATTACAAAAATAGTTATATAAAAATACTTTTTATAACTGATGTCTCCACCATTCCATCCTTGCTCTCACAGAAATTCGGTCTTACATTGACCAGGCGTAGGACTGAAAATCTATAAGTGCTTGGCAGGACCCATTTACAACACCCAGTGAAAATACTTGTAAAACATTTTGTTGAAAATGTACAAAACATTTTTGAAATAGAGGAAATATCTTTGATGGGAATGCTCTGGAAATCATCACCACTATCCACGATCGTAGTTAACCCGATAGTTACGTTGCCATCCCGGCAAATCCATAGATAACTGTAGGCACTCCGCACCCCTCGATTATGCCGTGGAACCCGCTTAGATCGCAGCTACAACCGGGGATTGCTATCACTACAAAAAACCATGTAACTGTAGGCATCAGCGCCCTCGAATTTCGCTGCAAAAAGAATGAAACTTCTCCACTCCACTCGACCATAGAACACAGTCTACCGATGTTACATTGCCTTCCCTTCAAAATCAAGCGTAGACCGTTGACACTCACCTCCACACGATTTCCGCTATGGTCCAAAGTAGATCGCAGCGACATCGAGCTACACTGTCGTCACAACATAACCCAAATGCCCCTGTAGGCATCTGCCCCTCGACTTTCACTACCCAATACTCAGGAACTTCAGTTTGTCTGGACTTCCTCACAGGATCCACTTTAAAGCCTCCCCTCTTTGAGGCTCAAGGCAGTACCAACATATGGTACCTCTGAGAAGTTCATTTCAAAGGAATGTCTTTTTCCCCAAAGCCATTTTCAAAACACTTTATACTATACACATATAGTATTTCCAAATCATACACCTAGTATGAATCACACATAAAGCTCCTTTACACAAAATCGATTATCCCAAAATCGATAATTCTCAAACTGGGCTTTCCAAATCTCCAAAATTTATTTTTCTCCAAAAATCAAAAGCCTTTCCAAATCAGTAGGTTTCAAAAACCTTTCCTCAAAATCATTCTCATAAGAACCTTTATATATATACAGATACATATAACCTTTATAAACTTTGGATCACTTCGGACTTGTATAAGTTCCCCTTTTATACTTCAAATACCTTCAAAAACTCTTTTATTCTGGGAATAGATTCAACAAGGGGAGATTTATCTTGAATAACAAAGATATATAATTTTGTTTATGCCAAATCAATATTCAAGTTTGATTGCTCTTATAAAGTTGGTTCCAACTTACTTATCATCATAGAAATATCCAACTTTCACCTTTATTCATTTTATATTTCACAAAATATACTTTTCATTTCAAAAATCATTTCACATTTCTTATCTATAAATTTTCCAATATTAATTTCATTCAAAGTCGTACGTTGTACACATATCATCCGTATGTTATATTAACTTGATTGCTCACTCGATCACACAATTTCACTTCCGAACTAGTATCGTTCACCCGACTTCCTAGTGCGGACTCGGATTTGGTATCTTGATCAGAAACCGTTATTCTCCTTGCATAACCATAGCTATGATAGAGAATATCCAGAACCAATCAACAATCCATATCCAGGTTCGTCGTCGAAAATCGAGTGAAAAATCCCAACTCGGATCGACATACAATTCTCGAAATTCTATGCTCGAATCTGGATCAAATCACTATGCAAATAGAATTAACATACGTACATCCTATGTATTTGTCTTTATTGGTTATTAGCCAAATCAATTCTCTTTCTATTCGCCTTCACTTTGATTTTCATTCACTTACTCACAATTGCTTAAATCCTCATTTGGATTATCACCTCAATTATTATCTCAAATGAATATTTAATCATAAGCAGTTTGAACTCTGTCCAGCTTAAATTTAGAAAATAGCTTGAAATTTTTAAAATAGATAAGCAGTTGAAAAATAATTATTAGTTCGTAAAATAGCTGTAAAATAGTTAAGTAATTGTAAAATAGTTTGGAAAATAGTTAAGTAGTTATAGAATATTTAGGTAATTGCAAAATAGTTGTAAAATAGTAATTAGTTATAAAGTAGTTGAAAAATAGTAACTAGTTTATAAAACAGTTGTAAAATAGTTAAATAGTCCTAAAATAATTGTAAAATAGGTACAAAATAATTTAGTTTTAAAAAGAAAGATTGTATATAGTAAATAGCTTGGAAAAATAGATTTAAGAAACCTTATATTAAAATAATTTGTTTGAAATTGTTCAGAGCCAAACTGTTCCACTACCCAATCTTTATTCCAGTCAACTCAATTTTAAATTTCCACTTCCTCTTAACATTGATTCAGTCTTAAATCAATTTAAACAACTTCAATTCCTACTTCAAATTTAACTTTATTCCACTTCGATTTCAATCTTAATTTATTCAAATAAATTTCAAATTGAACCACTTTCCAATTTCAATTCATTTTAATTCCAGTTTGAATTAATCTCAATTCAAGTTGAATTAACCTCGATTCTTTCCAAATTTAAATCAAATTCCATTTCAATTTGAAACTATTCAACTTTAATCACAATTCCAAATTATTCAAACCATATTTCAATTTGAACTAATTCTAATTCAATTTCACTTTAAATCATCTCGAATTATATAAATTCGAGTTAAATTTTCAACTGCTAGTTTAATCTCTTAAACCAAATTAACCTTATTTAAATCTTTAAACAATTTAATTCTAAGTCCAAATTTCAAAATTCCATTTTAAATTTCCTTTACTTCCACTTAAACTTATTTCTAGGTTCAAATAATAATTCAAATCCTTTTTAAACAATTTAATCTTTAAAATCCAATTTATTACCCAATTTCACCTTTGAACCCAATCCTTAACAATTTAAATTTCCAAGTTCCTTTTGAACATTTAAATCTTAAATTCAAAGTGATTTTATTTTCCATTTATATTAGCAATGGATATACATATTATTCAAATCCATTTCTTAATTCATTTTAAACTAAACAATTCACAATTTCAAAATTGTTGATAATAACTGGATGATATTAGGATAAATAAACATCCAATTTATTTAAAACACCCATCCATAAAATCCAATTCTAATTTTTAGATCTCAAACCCATTTTGAGATCACACAAATTCCCGGTTCAAATTAACCTTTTAACTTTCCAAGTTAAATCTCAATTTCATCTTGAAATTTCCAAATCAGGATGTTCATTCAAACTTATTTAACTTTTTCTAAGTTAAATTCAATTTAATCCCATTAATCCCACTCAAAATTTGAATTCTCCATTTCAAATTTCAAATTCCTATCACTTAATGTTCAAAAACTTATTTTACCTTGGGTTTTTACATCGTACTTTAGGGAAAATCAAAACTCGTCACTTTAGAGTTTATTTCAAATCATCTTTGATATTACGTATATCCATACATATATACATATTTATTTCTTGGTCCACCAAGCCAAATTTTAAAATTTAAACCACCCTTGGTTTTAATTCAAAACAAATTCCTTTAAAGCTTTCAAACAACTCTTATTTTAAAATAAGATCTCATTCAAAAATATTCAGAATAATATTATTTATTATTTCTTTTAACATTCTGAAAACAATTTCAAATGTTTTCTAGACTTCAAAACTTCACAATTTAAACCCACTTCAATTTACAAGTTATACTCATCTAAAAGTTTGCTTCATTTTGCTTACTCATTAACAAATATTTCATTATTAAACACAATAACCATTTATGATAATAACCAAGATTATCATATCTGGATACCAATTCATTTCAACTTATCTTAATTCAATTTCAATTTGGTTGTATCACTTGATTCTCATTATTTTATTTAATTCCAATAATCAACAACCAGTTACCTTAGTATTTATTAGAAAGAAATATTGCTTTATAAAATATAATCTCATATAAGAATCATTCATTTTTAAAACAATTTTTAAACCTTTATATATAAGAAAATAACAAGTATGCTCTCTCTTATATATATATATATATATATATATATATATATATCACACTGTAACGACCCAGAATTTTTGTCAATTAAAAATTGTATATTTAATTGATTTTAAATATTAATAAGTGAAATTGAACAGTCGAATAAATTTTATTTCGAATAATTGGATTTAATTGAAAAATTAAATCGATAATTTAATAGTTGAAACTCCAGAATATAATTGAAAATTGGGATTAATATGATTAAAAATGATTTGTAAAATTTTATTTAATCATATTGGAGTTATAACGATGTTATAGAAATTTTACAATCGAATTTAAAGTTAATTTGTGAAAATTGAATATTTTAATATTTAAATCGACTAGTGAAAATAGCCATTTTTCAAACAGTCTCGGATTTCGACGAAACTAGTTTCATCGGATCCGTAATGTCAAATTATTATATGGTTTCAAATTTCGTGTCAATCGGATTTACGGTTTGTCCGGGGCAAGCTAAAACGCACAGAAATTTAGTTAACCGATTTAATTTAAAATCGATCGTTTATTGCCGTAACTCGCACAGATGATCGAATTACCCTCCGAAACATATTCCATTGTATCTGGAACGCGGGGTAAACCTTAGAAATGCCAGTCACCGTGTGAGATTTGGAGTTCGGAAAATTTCGGATGAATAGTAATTCGTGAACTTTCTATAAAAGGACCCCTAACTTCACAAATTTCACAAACCCTAACTACAAACCCTAGGCGCCAGTTCTAGAGTCCAATGGCCAAAAATTACTAATCTTCTTCCTTCGATTTCTTCAAATCCACTCATCGACTCAACAAACCAATTACAAAAATGAAGAGCATCACGAGATTTAGGTATTCAAGGTTGTGATCGAGTATAGAGGTGGAATCTCGAAGCGGAATTGGTATTGTGCTAACATCTTTGAATGCAGGGAAACAGGTTGGAGGGATCCAGCTGGATTCCTCAAATGATTGAGTTAGTTTCAATGTTGTGTGTTGATCTATTTATTGATCTATTTATAATCTGCGTGATTATCTTTGTGATTGAAATCGTTAAAGGCTAAATTCTAGCCGAGTATATTTTGGTATCGTTAGATGCCGAAAATAAACAAAATTTGATTTTTGAAAATTAAGTTGAGAATTCATAATAAAATTTAATTTTGAAATTGATTCACTTTATATGAATAAACATTGTAATTATATGTTATAAAAATTATGACTTTTGAGAAATATAACCAAAATGTGATTTTTTAGAAAAGTAGTTGATAAATTTATAAAAAATGGTTTAAATTGGGATTTTTGAATTATTACAAATAATTTATATAAAAGATTTATAAAATTGATATGAATAAATTAAAATATTGGAATTATAAAACAAGTTTTTACAAGTGTTAAAATGAAATGTAAATGGATTTCATTAGTGGATGAAATCTATAGATTAATAAATTGTGAAGTTATAAAATGAATAGATTTTATAAAATAAAAGATTTATAAGTAATTAACTTATAAATTGGATTTTTGCGTGTAAATGGAATATGGATAGAATTTGTTAATAAAGTAATTTTTTAAGTGAAATTGTTATAAAATATAAATGGAATTTAGAAACGTTGCTTTATAAATCCGAAATCGACTTATTTTAATAAGTTTAATTATTATAACTTATTAAAGGAAATATATCCACGATTTTGAACAGTGAATAATCCTTTAAATAAAATATGTAGAAATTGAATTTGGTTAATGAAGTATATTCACGATTTTGGACGGTGAATAATATATTAAAGAAATATTTTGGAAAAGTGATATTTTAAATAGAATTAAAACGATTCAAAAACATTTTAAAATGTATTAAGTATCGAAACCATAGATTTCAACATTTATTGTTGAAATAGATGTTTCGAGAAATAGAAGGAAATGGTGGACTATAACACTGTTGTTATAGTAAATGATTTCCGAAAGGAAATGTTTTATATTGTATCGGGATTTATATATCTATTTGAAGTTCGAATCCCTATACTAGTGATTTTGGGTTGTCGTAACGATGTTTTACGTAACATTCGTTTTGACCCAAATAAATGTGTTTAAGAAGATGTTTTCCTGAAAGAATAAAATATATACTTAATTTGGATTTAAGTTTATTTAATATTTTCAAAATGTTGAAAATAAATGGATTTGTGAATTACTTATTATTAAATAAGTATGGAAATGTTTTTCCAATATGAATTCAATGTTTGAGATTTTATCTTTTAAAGATAAATTTAAAATGATATTAGAAATCGATTTGGAAATCGTATATTCATAGATATTTTGGAAAAGTAAATTCACTATGGAATTTACAAAAGAAAGGAAAATTTGTTAAAAATAAACATTGATTTATTTTGAAGTGTGGAAATAAATTTACGAATTTGGAGCATAAATTTAAATAAATTGGTAAGGATTTATTTAATTGGTTTAAATGAACCATTTTGAAACGGAAGTTGTAAAGGTGAAAATTGTTTTCAAATGGTTAAAGCGTGGAAATTATATCTTGTAAAGATATTCTTGAAAATAAATAATTTGGAAAATTATTTGAAATCGGGTGATGTTGTGAATATTGATTGATAGTTGAATAACCGACTATCAATATTGACCTTTAAATAGGTATTTGTTGAGAATTGGTTGAAATTGAATGCTACCCTTATTTTTAAATTATTGCGCTCGTTATTCGAATTACCCATTCCGTATAGTGATACGACGTAATAGATAGCATTGAAGACGGGTGGTGAAGACCGGGTATTTATGAAAACGATAGGATGACCTATCGATTGTCTCTGCACCGTTAGCTACGGTATGGAGATTTCCTTTGTGATGGGAAATTCAATTGGGATTGTGAATACCCAGATTTCAAGGGCTTCTTTGGAAGTGCCTTCGGTTCTGTTCGAACCCGGAACAGACTTGTATGGTTACGTGTCTGACATTACATTTTGAGATATAAAGCAGATTTCTTTCAAATACATTTCCGTTGATGGTGGAGAATTTATTCTCTTAGCTTAACACCCTTAGAGGTTATGTAGTTGAAGGTTATCAGCGATATATTCTCAATTTGGTAATGTGACATGCTGAGTGTTGTTGTGTGATGATTATTTATTGATCAGTTGTTCATCAAAGCGTGGCTTTGTGAAAAGCGTAGCTTTATGGACGAAACTTCATCAGACCTCACTCCCCGGAAATGGTCAAAACAGGAATATGCGGCAAGGTTATGAGGGTCGCGCTCTTTAGGGTATGTCATTTCCTTCTGGAAAGGGTGGTATCATGGTATGGAGCCCAGATACTTACTCATGTTGAGACACTATATTTATTACTGTGTGATGTTGGTTATCGAGCGCTCGGATAAAGGTCCAAAGGGAACGGGGGATGGCATATTCGCGTAGTAGTTACCTAGTTACAGAGATAACCGGCCTTGTGTTGGCAGAGATCTAACCATAACCTTAGGTTCTCAGGACGTCCCGCCAGAGGCGATCCCATTGACAGTAGGAAGTTCCTTAGCCTGACCATTTGTTGGAAATCCAAAGAAACAATATGATCCTTGTACAGTTTTAGTTGTATAACCTGCTATGGAATGTGGCGGTAACCTGCTATTGAACATAGTAGCTATAGTAGGCATAAGTGCGAAATGCCTATGCTGGCTAAGATTTATATCTTTACTTTCGAAATGATTTTTTTCTACACTATGCACTAGTAATAATATCAAATGTTTCTTTTCAATGCGTATCAAGCATCTTTGTCTATCATAAGAAGAAATCTCCTCCAATTCTGCGTTTGCATTGTGTGTGTGTCGGGAGGTCGTATGGTAGTCTCATTTTCCAAAAGCATTGCGAATTGACTTTAAAATTATCCTTGTTGTTGTTTTAAAAGATAATAAGTGTTTTAAGTTCTCACACCAGTCCCATGACTGACCTGGAGTTTATTGTTCTCTTCCTAAACTCTGGGTGCCCACCAATTTCCACACGGGCAGTCTAGAGTTAGGTTATCAGGTTATTCTGGATTTAGGAGTGCTATGGAGCTCAGGAGGCGAGCTGGATTGTGAGACGTATCACTAGTATATAGTATTTCTTTTCCGCTGTTTGTTGTTGTAAACTCTGATAATGTAATGTAAAGTGATGTAATATAATAACTGATATAGTATCTTTGTTTTAAAGATGTTCATTTATCTATTATATGTTGTTCCGTTGCGACTGTGTGATTCTGATATTGTTTTTGTTCTGTTTTCTTAGTTCTTCTACCTTTTTCTTCTACCTCTTCTTCTAACCCTCATGGTTCGGTTTTTCGGCATTCGGTTGCTCGGCAGTTGATACAGTGGACGTATTGATGTCGATTTTCGGAAGTCAAAGAAACGGGTCCTGATAGTGTGGTATCAGAGCATATGGTTAAGCGACAACCATGGCTCTGTTGGGAATTACTCATCAGAGATAGAGTCAGTAGTACTCTAGAATGAGTGTGAGTGTAATAATAGATATGAGCGCGTATTTGTTAGTGAATATAAAAATGTTTTATATTGTGATGATTGGTTTGTTGAGTGGTATATGGATTCTGGTCGGTATAGTCTATACAACTCTATCGATAGGGATCTCTAAGCACTTGTACGGAACAAATCGACACGATATTGTTTTAAATAGGGTAAATGAAATAATTTTACCTCGATTATATTTTGTATATAAAAGAAATAATTTTTCAGGAATTATTAAAGTGTATATAATTGATTGCTTGGTTGTTGAAAATATAAATATATATAAGTCAATAAATGTTGTTTGGATAAGTTAAATAAAACAACAGTTGTAAAAGAATAATTGTATAAGCAAATGAATTATAAAGTATGGAATTATAATTAAAATGATTTACAATTGTAAAATAATCTTATATATAAATAGTGAAATTATATGAGGGAAAAATTTATAAATGTGATTTATAAACAATGAAAAGGAAAATTTTTAAAAGAATTTAAAGCACTGAATTCACTATTGTCACTGGGAAATAATAAGGGTGATGACTGCAGCATCATCAATATCATTTTCAAGTTTCTATGTGAGGGATTTGCTACCATAATAAATTGAAAATTTGAGTTTTGTTGTGATAAACAAATTTGAAAATAAATTAAAAATCCAAGTTGAAATTGATGAATATAAGTGACATGAATTTTTAACTTATAGTATGAGATAATAAATTTAGCTTTGGATAAGTAAATGGATTTGGAAGTTTAAATATATAAGTTGTATAACTTAGAAAATGAGAAAATGTAAGTAAAACTGATTGTTAAAATGGTTAAACAATTTTGTTAAGCAAAACAAAATCTGAATTTGATAGTGATATGAAAATTTGACTTTGGTAAAAGTTAATTAAAATTGAAATCTGAATTGGATTTATAAGTGGAAATTTAAGTGAAGTTAAACAAATGATGTTTAAAGGAAATATAACTTAAGTAAAATTGAATGAAGTTGATTTTGGTATCGAAGAAATTAATCAAGAGAAGTGATGATTTTGAACTTGAGTTATATAACTGAAATTCAACCTTATGTTGTTAAAGGAATTGGCAATTAAATTAATAAATGGATTGAATGTTAATCAGTCGAATGTAAATAAGTTGAAATGAAATAATGAATGAAGTGTTAATTCATTGAAAGCCAATGTAATTAGAAGTTGAATAATTGAATGAAAATCAATTAAATGTTAAACCAATTGAAATTAAAAGTGTTGAACCAAATTGAATGTTGAACGTAAATTTAATAATTTGGTTATGTTGAATATACATTGGTTGTTATTTGATTTTTACTTGATTGTATATAAATTCATTAAGTGTTAATGAAATTAAATTAGTGAAATTAAAAGTTATGTAATTAAGTTCAAATTGGAAGGAAAATGAATTTGAATAGAATTGAATTTGATTTGGAAGTGAACTAAAATGAATTTAATTGGTGAATGTAAACTAATTGAATATGAATAAACGAAAGTTAGTAAAAACAGTCCAATGTTAACAAATCAAATGTGGTCAAAATGAAAAACCAATTCATTGAATGTTAATGAAAAATGAAAGAATATTGATTTGGATAGACATTGATTTGTTGGATGTTAGTTGGATGATAGTTGTTTGGTGGTTGCATTTATTGTTTTTGTTGCATTTTCTATATTGGCATATATAGTTGTTATGTTGCTATATGTTGTATACTGATATTATTTTCATATATGCATGTTTCTCATGGTTTGTTGAGTGTTTAGTAGGTGCGGATTGCGCTTGCTTCGCATTTGGAGCTCGCTTTCGCGCTATATTAGCCGTATACGCTCGCTAACAATAAATAAGGTACATATCTCGGATTAAATATCGTACTTTTGCTCTTTTTCCCTGTGGGATGCCTCATCACTTGATGAGATGTATATTTGTGATATATAAACTGTCATTTTTTTCGGATCGAGCCACGCAAAGGAGATTCTGGCGAATTTTTTCGAAAATTTAAGGCGTTAGAATATTTTTGAGAAAATTGAAATTTTTTTGAAATCTAAGTTTGGATTTGAAAACTTAGTAAAGTTATTGTATGAAGTTTAACTACGAACTTTGAAAAAGTTAAACACTAAGAGGTTTTATCAAACTTGAACGGATTGTTTTGGAAAGTTAATGGATTTGAAAACTCTTTCTTACTTGGCAATTTCGAGGACGAAATTCTTTTAAGGGGGGAGTTTGTAACGTCCCAAATTTCTGTCAATTAAAAATTGTATATTTAATTGATTTTAAATATTAATAAGTGAAATTAAACAGTCGAATAAATTTTATTTCGAATAATTGGATTTAATTGAATAATTAAATCGATAATTTAATAGTTGAAATTACAGAAATAATTGAAAATTGGGATTAATATGATTAAAAATGATTTGTAAAATTTTATTTAATCATATTGGAGTTATAACGATGTTATAGAACTTTTACAATCGAATTAAAAGTTAATTTGTGAAAATTGAATATTTTAATATTTAAATCGACTAGTGAAAATAGCCATTTTTCAAACAGTCTCGGATTTCGACGAAACCAGTTTCATCGGATCCGTAATTTCAAATTATTATATGGTTTTAAATTTCGTGTCAATCGGATTTACGGTTTGTCTGGGGCAAGCTAAAACACACAGAAATTTAGTTAACCGATTTAATTTAAAATCGATCGTTTATTGCCGTAACTCGCACAGATGATCGAATTAGCCTCCGAAACCTATTCCATTGCGTCCGGAACGCGGGGTAAACATTAGAAACTCCAGTCACCGTGCGAGATTTGGAGTTCGGAAAATTTCGGATGAATAGTAATTCGTGAACTTTCTATAAAAGGACCCCTAACTTCACAAATTTCACAAAACCCTAACTACAAACCCTAGCGCCAGTTCTAGATTCCAATGGCCGAAAATTACTAATCTTCTTCCTTCGATTTCTTCAAATCCACTCATCGATTCAACAAACCAATTACAAAAATGAAGAGCATCACGAGATTTAGGTATTCAAGGTTGTGATCGAGTATAGAGGTGGAGTTTGTCGGCAAATCGAGCTGGAAGTACTGCCGTTCGCACGCAAATTTAGGGTGCTAAGGGGGCCGACCTCGAGGAGGTTGCGACCAAAGGTCAACATGGTGATGGGCTTCCATTTGGCGCTAGCTGATCAACTTCTCGTCGAGCGTGGTGGTGGCGATTTCAAACCCTAGTTCGGCTTGGATAGGTTATCTTGCGCGTGCGTTACCTGTAGGAAGAAGAAGTAAAAGGGGCAGCCACGATCTGTTATCTCAAAATGCACGGCCGTGATTTGTAGATGGTAAAATAATAAAAAAAAAGGTGAATTGTTTTAGATTTGTAATTAAAACTTGTAAAATTCATAACTGTTGCATACGTTATCAGAATTCGACAAAACAAGTTGCGTTAGCTTCGTTTTGACGAGCACTACGCAATGAAGCTGGTTTGGAGTCGTTTGAAGCTAGTGAAAATTTCGGGTAAAATTAAACGCACGTTTAATTTTATTCGAAATAAAACGCTACAACTATTATCGGAAACTCAAGGTGAGAACTTCTCACTCAATCGAATTAGTTTCGATTTATATTTTAAATAGTTAGATTTAAAATTGCTTGATTGTATGCCTGGATGATAAATTATTATCTATTGATTATTAAAATAGACATTATACGCCATATATTAAGCGGATGTTATATTATTAAAAACATATACCGCGATAATTCCAACTTGTATGGAATTGGTATTATATATGTACTTGGAGTTTATTTCCCACATTATATAGCGGATGAGACCCTATTACGCCGCATAATAGCAGATGGTATTTTATAAATCCCATATACCGCGATATTCCGTGTCGAAGCGGAATTGGTATTGTGCTAACATCTTTGGATGCAGGGAAACAGGTTGGAGGGATCCAACTGGATTCCTCAAATGATTGAATTGGTTTCAATGTTGTGTGTTGATCTATTTATTGATCTATTTATAATCTGCGTGATTGTCTTTGTGATTGAAATCGTTAAAGGCTAAATTCTAGCCGAATATATTTTGGTATCGTTAGATGCCAAAAATAAACAAAATTTGATTTTTGAAAATTAAGTTGAGAATTCATAATAAAATTTAATTTTGAAATTGATTCACTTTAAATGAATAAACGTTGTAATTTATATGTTATAAAAATTATGATTTTTGAGAAATATAACCAAAATGTGATTTTTTTGAAAAGAAGTTGATAAATTTATAAAAAATGGTTTAAATTGGGATTTTTGAATTATTATAAATAGTTTACATAAAAGATTTATAAAATTGATATTTATAAATTAAAATATTGGAATTATAAAACAAGTTTTATAAGTGTTAAAATGAAATGTAAATTGATTTCATAAGTGGATGAAATCTATAGATTTATAAATTGTGAAGTTATAAAATGAATATATTTTATAAAATAAAAGATTTATAAGTAATTAACTTATAAATTGGATTTTTGCGTGTAAATGGAATTTGGATAGAATTTGTTAATAAAGTAATTTTTTAAGTGAAGTTTTTATAAAATATAAATGGAATTTATAAACGTTGCTTTATAAATCCGAAATCGACTTATTTTAATAAGTTTAATTATTATAACTTATTAAAGGAAATATATCCACGATTTTGAACAGTGAATAATCCTTTAAATAAAATATGTAGAAATTGAATTTGGTTAATGAAGTATATTCACGATTTTGGACGGTGAGTAAAATATTAAAGAAATATTTTGGAAAAGTGATATTTTAAATAGAATTAAAACGATTCAAAAACGTTTTAAAATGTATTAAGTATCGAAACCATAGATTTCAACATTTATTGTTGAAATAGATGTTTCGAGAAATAGAAGGAAATGGTGGACTATAACACTGTTGTTATAGTAAATGATTTCCGAAAGGAAATGTTTTATATTGTATTGGGATTTATATATCTATATTAAGTTCGAATCCCTATACTAGTGATTTTGGGTTGTCGTAATGATGTTTTACGTAACATTCGTTTTGACCCAAATAAATGTGTTTAAGAAGATGTTTCCTGAAAGAATAAAATATATACTTAATTTGGATTCAAGTTTATTGAATATTTTCAAAATGTTGAAAATAAATGGATTTGTGAATTACTTATTATTAAATAAGTATGGAAATGTTTTTCCAATATGAAGTGTATGTTTGAGATTTTATCTTTTAAAGATAAAATGAAAATGATATTAGAAATCGATTAGGAAATCGTATATTCATAGATATTTTGGAAAAGTAAATTCACTATGGAATTTATAAAAGAAAGGGAAATTTGTTAAAAATAAACATTGATTTATTTTGAAGATTGGAAATAAAGTTACGAATTTGGAACGTAAATTTAAATAAATCGGTAAGGATTTATTTAATTGGTTTAAATGAACCATTTTGAAATGGAAGTTGTAAAGGTGAAAATTGTTTTCAAATGGTTAAAGTGTGGAAATTATATCTTGTAAAGATATTCTTCAAAATAAATAATTTGGGAAATTATTTGAAATCGGGTGACGTTATGAATATTGATTGATAGTTAAATAAACGACTATCAATATTGACTTTTAAATAGGTATTTGTTGAGAATTGGTTGAAATTGAATGCTACCCTTATTTTTAAATTATTGCGCTCGTTATTCGGATTACCCATTCCGAATAGTGATACGACGTAATGGATAGCATTGAAGACCGGTGGTGAAGACCGGGTATTTATGAAACGATAGGATGACCCATCGATTGTCTCTGCACCGTTAGCTACGGTATGGAGATTTCCTTTGTGATGGGAAATTCAATCGGGATTGTGAATACCCGGATTTCAAGGGCTTCTTTGGAAGAGCCTTCGGTTCTGTTCGAACCCGGAACAGACTTGTATGGTTACGTGTCTGACATTACATTTTGAGATATAAAGCAGATTTCTTTCAAATACATTTCCGTTGGTGGCGGAGAATTTATTCTCTTAGCTTAACACCCTTAGAGGTTATGTAGTTGAAGGTTATCAGCGATATATTCCCAATTTGGTAATGTGGCATGCTGAGTGTTGCTGTGTGATGATTATTTATTGATCATTTGTTGATCAAAGCGTGGCTTTGTGAAAAGCGTAGCTTAGTGGATGAGACTTCGTCAGACCTCACTCCACGGAAATGGTCAAAACAGGAATATGCGGCAAGGTTATGAGGGTCATGCCCTTTAGGGTATGTCATTTCCTTCTGGAAAGGGTGGTATCATGGTATGAAGCCCAGATACTTACTCATGTTGACACACTATATTTATTACTGTGTGATGTTGGTTATCGAGCGCTCGGATAAAGGTCCAAAGGAACCGGGGGATGGCATTTCGTGTAGTAGTAACCTAGTTACAGAGGTAACCGGCCTTGTGTTGGCAGAGATCTAACCATAACGTTAGGTTCTCGGGACGTCCCGCCAGAGGCGATCCCATTGACAGTAGGAAGTTCCTTAGCCTGATCATTTGTTGGAAATCCAAAGAAACAATACGATCCTTGTACATTTTTAGTTGTATAACCTGCTATGGAATGTGGCGGTAACCTGCTATTGAACATAGTAGCTATAGTAGGCATAAGTGCGAAATGCCTATGTTGGCTAAGATTTATATCTTTACTTTCGAAATGATTTTTTTCTACACTATGCACTAGTAATAATATCAAATGTTTCTTTTTAATGCGTATCAAGCATCTTTGTCTATCATAAGAAGAAATCTCCTCCAATTCTGCGTTTGCATTGTGTGTGTGTCGGGAGGTCTTATGGTAGTCTCATTTTCCAAAAGCATTGCGAATTGACTTTAAAATTATCCTTGTTGTTGTTGTTGTTTTAAAAGATAATAACTGTTTTAAGTTCTCACACCGGTCCCGTGACTGACCTGGAGTTTATTGTTCTCTTCCTAAACTCTGGGTGCCCACCAATTTCCACACGGGCAAGCTAGAGTTAGGTTATCGGGTTATTCTGGATTTGGGAGTGCTATGGAGCTCAGAAGGCGTGCTGGATTGCGAGACGTATCACTAGTATATAATATTTCTTTTCCGCTGTTTGTTGTTGTAATCTCTGATAATGTAATGTAAAGTGATGTAATGTAATAACTAATATAGTATCTTTGTTTTAAAGATGTTCATTTATCTATTATATGTTGTTCCGCTGCGACTGTGAGATTATGATATTGTTTCTGTTCTGTTTTCTTACTTCTTCTATCTTTTTCTTCTACCTCTTCTTTTAACCCTCATGGTTTGGTTTTCCGGCATTCGATTGCTCGGCGGTTGATACAGTGGACGTATTGATGTCGATTTTCGAAAGTCGAAGAATCGGGTCCTGACACACACACACTCTCAACTCATTCTAGGGTACCATTGACCCTACTCTTAATGAGTATTTCCCCACCAGCCAAGGTTCTCGCTTAACCTGGCTCTTATACCAAATGTGAAAACCTGAAATTTTTGATCCCGAAAACTCCAGATGGTCGGGAAAAGAAGAAAAGAGATAGAAGAAGAAAACAGAAAATAAGATACAGATTCTCACATTCGTAGTGGATCAAAATATAATTTCAAATAATATCAGTCATACAAAAGAAAATTGTATCTGTCAATTTACAATCCTTTACACCAGAGTTACAACATTTACACAAACACTGGACTGTTAAAATAACTGGTCCAGATAAAATACATTAAATCACAGTAGAATACGCTTCATACATGCCTGCCATCTAGCTCGCCTCCTGAGTGAAAGTGCGGTGTGTATACAATTATATGTGCTAATATAGTATACAAGGATCGTGTAATATGGACTATAATATAAATGCGGAAAATAGATGATAGTAGCAAAGCAAAAATAAAAATAGAAAAATCACACCAGAGATTTTTATACTGGTTCGGAGCACCGTCCTACGTCCAGTCCCAGACTCCTATCTGGATTTTCACTATTAACTACCTCGCTTCACCCGGAGGAACAGGTTTACAATACCCGAACAGCCGAACGGGATTTCACGCCTCTAATACACTGAGGACTTCAACACTTGCCTCTTACAACACCGAGGACTTCAACAAAAACAAATACAATTGTTGTTGACAACTTGTGTTCTTGAAAACACGGATTTGTCACTAGTAGTACACCCTTCCTATAATCTTATCCTCAAAGAATATGAATGATGTTTTGTAAAGATTAAAGAAGGTATTTACTTATTGAATCAAAAGATATGAAATAATTTCAATGATTCAATAAGCTAAATTAATTTTTAGAATGCAGGAGTGTTAGAGATTAGATTAGAGAGCATATATGATCGTGTAAAAACTTGTGTTTGAATCAATGATTTAGATGAGTATATATAGAGAAAAATAGTTGTAACTCTTTGTGAACAGTTGCCATTAAGAGTTATGATCATTGATGAAAGATAGGAGATGCAACCTTTGGAGAAGAGAAGTGTCTTTTGGAAAAGTTGCTTTCTGTTTAAAAACGGTCGACAGGTCAAAAATGGACCGGTAGACAGGAATTCAAATATATATACGTTATGTGCATGTGTGCATGTTATCTGTGCATTCTGGGCAAAAACGGTCGACCACCTTATTTTCAACCGGTCGACCGGTTTAGTCCAATTTTCACAGTTAATGTGCATATGTATATATATTGAAAGATTGAAGTTATATGATTATTTGAGGATAGATTTTAACATAAATTACTAACATACCAAATAATCAACCTCTAATATATGGAGCTCTTTGTGTTTCTTAAATGAATAACTTCTTTTTGTCGATCACGGCTTATTCCTTTGTCAGAAATCAAAACTCTATAAAAATCTTGACTCAACATTCTCCCCCTTTTTGATTGATGACAACATATTTATGAATCTCCCCCTGTATAAGATATCCCCCTGAGATTGTGTCCTGCATATATACTGTTAGCACAATTTTCTCCCCCTTTGTCATCGACAAAATGGAGTTGTTTAAATGGAGGATGTAAAAAAGATTATAAGCAACATAAAACTACTACCATAGATCAAGAGTAACATTCTCACAAGATGATAATACACACAAGTCTAGTATGAATTAAAACACGGCAATATTTAGTACAAGTGCCAGATAATGTCTTTAAAGCTCCACCTAAGTGTAACATCTCCCCCTAAGTATAATATCCCCCTCTATTTATATGCATATGAATTTCTCCCCCTTTGTCATTATCAAAAAGAATGAGGAAATATATAAAATTATATAAAATATCTTGTATATAACGAGATAAACTCATTATTAATTATGAAGGAAAAGTAAAATAAATTTTACCATATTTACCGAAGTCCATATTTATTTGTAAGCACGTAATTCAATTAAACATATGGAACATTCTTTGAAATTCCAAAATCTATCCTTTTCCTTTTGTTTCTCTGAGTACCTGTAAAAAATAATAATAATTTTCGGTACCCACTTACTATGTTAGGGTCCGGGGGGTTAGGTCTTTGGAAACCATACCCATTTGGGTGTGGTTGAACCTTTATAAATATAATTTTCATTACAAATTACATTCTTATAATAGTTGCTAATATAAAGTTGTTTATCATGATCAATCATATTAGCTGGAATCCATATCTTAATACTATTAGTCATTAGCTTAGTACTTGAAGAATAATTTCTATCATTTCTAAACAAAGTACTATTATGACTATAACTGGTTTTAAAACTATCTTGATTACTAGTACTAGCACTAGAGTTAGTATACATGAATGCATATCTAGTACTATTTTTACTTTTAGCTTGTTTATAGCCTACACCACTTCTATCATTGTGAGCTTTTGAATTCTTAACATAACCTAATCCCTTCTTATTTGAAGCAGGTTGAAAATTTTCAATAATCCTGGATAAATTTTCTCTCCCTTTAAAATTGGAAATATTTTTAGTAATGTCATCAAGCTTAGTTTTGAGACTAGTGTTATCTAACTCAACAATTTTAATTTTTGTTTTTAACTCATGATTTTCAGAAGCTAGAGCATTATTCTTTTCTTTTTGAGCTTCTATTTCTTGACTTAATAGAGCGAGTTGAGAATTGTCTGAATCTTGAATTTTCTCAAGTTCTTCTTCTAATATTCTCTTCTCGTCTTTAAGCATATCTCTTTCGAATTCTGCTTTCTTCTGATTTTCCAGAGCTTCCTTATATTTTCTTTTGAGACTTTTTAAAGTGTCTAGAAGTTCTGAATTTATTTCTATCATATCATCAAAAGTTAGATCACTAACCTCGTTATCTTTTGCCATGAAGCATTTGTTTGTTTGCTCCTTTGATTGTTCTTTATTGCTCTTCCTCTTCTTATTGCCTTGACTAGATCTCTTTGTAGCCATTTATTCTAGGATGTTGTTACGATCTCTAGAAAACCTCGCTCAGAGATTTTTATACTGGTTCGGAGCACCATCCTACGTCCAGTCCCAGACTCCTATCTGGATTTTCACTATTAACTACCTCGCTTCACCCGGAGGAATAGGTTTACAATACCCGAACAGCCGAACGGGATTTCACGCCTCTAATACACTGAGGACTTCAACACTTGCCTCTTACAACACCGAGGACTTCAACAAAAACAAATACAATTGTTGTTGACAACTTGTGTTCTTGAAAACACGGATTTGTCACTAGTAGTACACCCTTCCTATAATCTTATCCTCAAAGAATATGAATGATGTTTTGTAAAGATTAAAGAAGGTATTTACTTATTGAATCAAAAGATATGAAATAATTTCAATGATTCAATAAGCTAAATTAATTTTTAGAATGCAGGAGTGTTAGAGATTAGATTAGAGAGCATATATGATCGTGTAAAAACTTGTGTTTGAATCAATGATTTAGATGAGTATATATAGAGAAAAATAGTTGTAACTCTTTGTGAACAGTTGCCATTAAGAGTTATGATCATTGATGAAAGATAGGAGATGCAACCTTTGGAGAAGAGAAGTGTCTTTTGGAAAAGTTGCTTTCTGTTTAAAAACGGTCGACAGGTCAAAAATGGACCGGTAGACAGGAATTCAAATATATATACGTTATGTGCATGTGTGCATGTTATCTGTGCATTCTGGGCAAAAACGGTCGACCACCTTATTTTCAACCGGTCGACCGGTTTAGTCCAATTTTCACAGTTAATGTGCATATGTATATATATTGAAAGATTGAAGTTATATGATTATTTGAGGATAGATTTTAACATAAATTACTAACATACCAAATAATCAACCTCTAATATATGGAGCTCTTTGTGTTTCTTAAATGAATAACTTCTTTTTGTCGATCACGGCTTATTCCTTTGTCAGAAATCAAAACTCTATAAAAATCTTGACTCAACACTGAGCTCCAGAACATCCTTACTCGAAAATCTGTAATACTCAGTCTGACCCGAGCATTACATCAAAGTAACACCCGGGTCAGGCTGGAAACTAGCGTGAGTAAACCCATCTAACATGAAATACTAATGCATAGAACTCATTTAAAACCTGGGGTAACTCAAACCTTACTACGAGTTCATAACTTGTAATAGTCAACCCTTATTTTCACAAATCAAATTCTAAGTATTCTTACTTAGTTTCAAAGGTCCATTTTATTCCATCCCATTCTATTGATTTCACCAATGACACCTTAACCCAAGTTAATCAAGTGAATACAATTCAATTTTAAATATGGGATGCCAACTTTAACATAGTAATTCATCACCAATAGTTAACCACGTTATCACAGTTCAAACCAAACATATAATATCACGAAACATTTCATATCAGAGATATCAACCAATTCAAGGCATTTAACATCATTCAATCATTCATAAGCAAGATTGATCACTTCCAAAATTTAATTTGATTTATCTCTAATTAAATTAATTACTATCTTTAATCACTTAGATTACCTTTACTTAACATTCATTAATTATAAACCAATTAATTAATCATCTTTTAATTATCCATCTTAATTAATCACCCTTTAATTATCATCTTTAGTTACAAAGAGTAATTAACCTTCACTTAATTATACAATTTAATTAACTTCAACTATTCACATTAAATAATCCTTTAATTACTCTAATTAATGAATTACCCTTTAATTAATTTTATTAAGCAATTACGCCTTTAATTACATTAGTTAATTATCTTATAATTACTCAAGTTAATTAATTAACTCTTAATTGCTTATATAAATTAATTAACTATTAAATTAATCACATTGATTAATTATTCATTAATTAATCAAGATCTTCATTAATTTAAGATAAACCATTATCTTTCTTAATTATCATTATTAAATTTGCTTTTGAAACACTTTAGAATAAAATTAGTTAATTAACCTGCTATAAAATTATACTGAATTAATATGAATTAAACAAATTCATTTTAAATACCTTCCTAAACTTAGCTAAACATTTTCTCACTTAAAAACTCTTTCCATTTTTCTCTGGCTTTGAAACTTATTAAATATTTTATTTTCTTTCAAACTTTGATTTCCTCTGCTTAATATGAATCTGGGTTATGTTTATTTTAAATATAAAAATCTGTACAAGTTTTATCTAAAAACTTTAAAGCTGGAACAACCAAAATCGACCGAGCTCAAACCCTTAAAACCCCGAGCCAACCAAAATCTACCCGGAGTCATATGCAAATTCTCTACCATCTCGAGACAAACACGAGGAAAACTCGAGCAAGAACCCATGCCTTTCTTCTTCCCCGAAGACACAAATTCTACTGGACATTATCGTGCATGCATGCACGTGTACGTTAGAACCTTCCTGTTCCGATCATCGGCAACAACTCCGACATGCCAACGATCACCTCCTCTAATGGTACAACTACCCGGATCTTTGAGTTCGCCAGAGAAATAAAATCGAACCCACAACCACACTCAGGAACCCACCGTTCATCAGAAAAATCGATTTGCATCGCCCAATCGTTCACTAGAAAATCTGCCTCATCCAACCAGAGATGCATCGCAAACCCTTCTTCAATTTCCCCGATATCTGATCCAACTCGATGTAGTGTCGTTGCCGTTTTGGCCTCTAAATCAACCCTGCCCCAAACCCATACTTAAACCCTGATTCGCCTGAGCCTGATCATTCTGGTGATCTAAAATTCTTCTGAACAATTTTCCCACGATCACTTGTCAACGAACATGCTCCAGTATTAATCTCGACAACCCAAAGCATCGCGATTGCTAGAAAAATGCAAAAACCCAAATCACGTTTATCTCAAAATTCCTCTCGAAATACCATCTTAAAAATCAGGATTCTTTTTCTAAAAATCCTAGTTTGTGATGATACATCAGACTATATACATGAATTCGTAAATTATTTAAGTCAAAATTTTGATATATTTAAGTTTTAACTGTAATTCTTATATCCTAGTTAAAACTGTCATTAATTTCTACTTAAAATATTTTTACAACTTAAATCCTATCGTTTCTAACAATATTTTTTCACACCTCATATCATATAATAGATCAGAGAAAAGGGTAGTTGATTTTTAAATTTTTTTTTAGAACCTGAGGACAAATGAACAGAGCAATATTTTGTTCTAGACATACACAACCACACTCACATACATATACACATGCATTCTTGTTTTAAATAATCATACAAACACATATCATATTTCACTTCAAATAAATACTTCATGCATCTAGATTTAACGGGTTTAAATCTTTAAACAAAATTGTTTACTCACATGTTTAAAAGATGAACAGAGTGCTATTGAAACAAGGATGCTAGATTTTTGAAAACTGAATGCTTTTGATCTAGAAAATACTTAAATGCTGTGATGATCTTTTGAAACTGAAAATCTTTGTTGTTGAGATGATTTAACTTGAAATTGGAAATCTTTCTTGCTGATGATTTTGCTACAGGTTGCAGATTTGAAAATGACTGATTTCTGTTTTGATTTCAGTTTGAATATAATTGATTTCTGGTTCGAAAAAAATGTTTGTAGGCCTTTGTTTTCTCTGGTTTGAATTTTTTTACAGATTTATGTTTTAAAATGTTAAAAAAAATGATAGAGATGAGAGCAAGAATATTATAAAACCTCATTTTCTTTTTCATTAGAAAAATATTTTAAAATAAGTGACACTAGTTTCAAATGTATATTATGATTGTTACACTTGTCTATTTCTATGTTTAATGACTTGCATTTGTTAATCTTATATTATATATGATTTACATTTGTAATTTCCATATTTTAGTATGTTTTAATATGTATTTATATAATATTTCAATTTAGTTTTATATTTATAAATGTCTTATTTGTTTTAATATTCAAACTTCTTCTTTGTTATCTTAAATAAAATTTGAAAGGAAATGAAATAAAATAAAGAAGAAAAAAACCCAATTATAAACCTAAAAATAATTATATAAATATACCAGTTTATTATATCCTTTAAAAGATTTAATACATTGAATCTAAGTTAATGCTTTTAATTCACCCACAAATACATGTCTATCTTTTGAATTTCAATATTCTAATTCAAATTCAACTTCAATTAAAATTCAATTTAAATTTAACTCAAATATATATATTTTAAGCAAACACAAATTCAATCTGTAAATAATAATTTTACTTAAAATCTATTTATATCTATGTATATAAACAAGACATTATTATTATTGTGTGAAAGTATCTATTTTGCCAATTTAGATAAATATACTAGGAGGATTACCAAACCAATACTTATTCAGGTGTATATTTTTATTACCAGAATTGTTTATTTAACTTATAAATCAGTATTTCTACTAATTAAATCCAGTTAATTTATCAATTACAGATATTCTAAAATCCGGGTTATCACAAATTTAAAGCGGTCATGCTTCTAGCGAGGCTTCACCTACACTTGAATTTGACTGGACAAGTGGTATTTCGCTTTGGGGTGCCTATCGGCGGCTCGGGTGTTGCGCCAAGGTTTGATGAAGTAGGGGGACACGGATAGGACTCGTGTCAGGTAAGTTTCAAGATCCTAGGATTTGAAATCCACAAAGGTGCTCGGTCCTAGCAATTCTAAGAATTCAAAATTGTGGCTATATGTTTGACCAGAGAAACCAACGTTTCACACTTCTCATTGGTAGGATTGGATTGCTCATGAAGGTCTAAAAAAGCTTCATCCTTAAAGTTAAAGTTATTTCCATTACAGGCAGAGATTTTTACCCCACAATTTTGCATATCAAATAACTTGTGTCAATAAACAGTAGATAATTAATGGTAAATTTAGAAAAAATAACTTCAACATATACCTCAATCCTATCTTTACGTAATTATAAGTAAATCACTTCACACCTAAAGTATAGTTGTAAAGCTAGCTGACAAAGAAGTCCGTATATAAAAATTTGGTAGAAACAAATTGTCAAGATATTTGTTAATAAAGCTAAAATGAACCGAAGGCGGATAAGTGAATATGTATACATATATAACCGAATAAGTAGATATTTTCATATTGATTTCAAATTGTGAATATTCAATTATTGAAATAGTTAAGATCTAATATTTGTATCTTAGATTTTCAGCTTGTGTAAATGGGAATTATGTTTGAATTTTTTGGCCAATAACTTCAAACTAAGTAATTATTAGGAAACATTCTTATTTACAAGAAAATGAAAAGAGCAAAGTGTAGCACAAAGTTAGCTTTAAAACTAAAGTTAAATTAATATGAATTTTAAAGGCTTTCAAAGATGAAATAAATTAATTCAAATATTAACGTTCAAACGTCACTTAGAAGGTGATGTGAAATTATGACCAAATTTATCTCTTACATAACATCGGTAAAATCTAATTCTATTTAATTAAGCGTTACCCAATGGTGACAATTATTTACATCAATTTCCTTCATCAAACTATATCATATTATGACTTATGGAATTCGAAAATGGTTAAATTTCCAATATCATCCATATTCAACTTTATAGTCTCAAAAAAGTCATTTGTTTAATAGTAACAATTACTATTAACTATACTACTTTGGCCAATGACTTTGGCTTTGAGTTGACTGCAGTTGACCATGATACTAACCTCACATAACTAAGCAGATGAATCCTATTTGAAAGAATGTTTCACTTATAAAGCTTTCATTCGATCAAACTATAGTTGTTTGATGGATGCAGTGTCACGTTTTAGTTATAATCAAAGTAGAGCTTCCACTTTGAAGATCGATAGTATTCTCAAGTAAAGAGAACTGTGTAATTTTTTCATATCAATATTTTATGTTTGATATTATTCATATCAACCAATAAAAAAATATCGAGTGAGTCATTCCATACTTATCTAATAACTATTAGTATGTAATCCCTTGGTGCCTTCAGCCATCATGAGTAATACACTGCCCAATATTTGGATAGCATTACGTCCTCTAGTCTCAAGGATGTATCAATATTCTATCTCGATATATCTTGACTGGGAGTATTTAAAATGGTATTTTTAATTTCATTATGATAAATTACTCATGATTACAACACACTTTAATTATTATCACAAATCATACCATTTATAAATTTTCTACTATATATACTTTCAATTTAATTAATTAATTAATATAACATATAATATCGAGTATATAACAGAAAGAAAAACCCTTTATTTCATACAAGATTTTTTACCGAGTTAGATATATGTAACAAATACATAACTGTCCCAAGGGAATACCCTAACTCTATCAATTTCATATTGCACTTGGGGTCAATTATGGAATCACAATTTCATCACTTCGATCAGTTTAATGAGAACTGATCAGGTTAGATCCTTCTGAATGGATCTGCTACATTGTTTTAATTATCTACTATGACATTCAACTATCTCTGATGCTGATAAACTACATTTATCATGTAGAACTATTTGGAGTATGTTTCTCGACTTTTATTGAGCTCTTATTATTATGTTGCTGTCATACAACATTGATACAATATTCTTAATGCTTGGAATAATTCCTAGCTTAGTGATAAATTTATGCATTTATACTTTATACATTGATTTTATTGTGGCATTATTCAAGACGATGTACCTGGCCTTTTCGTTAAATCAGCCACAACCTTTTATTTGGAAAATTTCTAATTTAAAGCTTCAAGCTTTAAACATGAATTTAATATTGGTAAATTATACTCGACATCACTTATAAAGTTCAAGTCCAAACACTCTTTCGTAAGAAGTTTGTTGTTTTAATAAACAATATTTAGTATTTCATAAATACTCGAGAACACCCTAAACTACCATTGAATGATCTTAATTTTGGATTTGATATGTGCTTCATGTATCAAATAATTAGAAAATAAAGATATTATAGACAATACAACATGTATGATAATTCATATTTCCAATGTATAAAGAATCCATTTTACATATTCCATATTAAACATTTTCATATGGTGTCTTTGTGTAACAACCCTGGTTTTGGAGATTACCTGTAAATATTAAATTATAACGGTAGTTATGATTTAATATTGTGAATTAACATAAAATTGGAGAAATAAAATTGTTTATTTGGAACAAACAATGAATTTTGGAAATTAAATAAGAAAATAAAGTTTGAAACTTTATTTTATTTATTTGGGTTAATAATGAATGGAAAATGATTTTATTTTAGAGAAAATACAATAATTTTATTAATTATTGCCCAATCGCTTCTTTTAATAGTTTTAGAAGAAGTATTTGGTTTTTAAAGATTGAATATTTAAATAAAAAGGTGGAATTTGGTGTAAAAATGAGTTTTAATTATAAATTTGAGTTTAGAATGGTAAGTTATATTTTTCTAACGAAGAAAAATATTCTTGTTGAATTTTAGAAGTTAAAAATGTGGACTTTTACATTTATTTGGTGAAAATTGTTTATTATTGTAAAATAAAGGATTTTGATAATAAAAATGTTTTAAAAATATAAATTTATCTTTTTATATTGTGTAAAATGTTTTATTTTATACGTATGTAGGTTAACATATTTTTCTTGTATAAAAATTGGAAGAAAAATGCATTTTATTTTATAATATAGCGTAATATGTGTGTACATTTGATTTAGGTGAATTAATTCTTTTGGCTAAATGGTTTTTTTTTAATTTTAAGTCCAAGGCCCATTAGTACTTACATGATATGAGAAAAGAGGAGCCGTATGTTTTTCTCTCACTTCTCTTCTTCTTCCTCTTCTGAAAAAAAACCAGTAATCTCACCTCCATCAAATTAAAATCTAAGCAAATTTCTTTAATAAATTCATCAAATTACTATCTTTTTCAATATAGAGAATAAATCTCAGGTATTCTAACTCCAAACATCACAATTTCATCAAAGTTTCTAATTTGTGAAAATGATTTTCTAATTATAGTAAAACTCTCTTTTGCATGCATTGTTCTCTTGTTCTACAGGCTCTACAAGCATATAATCAAGCATAAAGCCTTCAACTTGCAACCAAAATCCAGGTATTTGCCTCCATACAGCAATGTGAGTTGAATAAACTTACATAATCTAGCAAAATAATGCTTTTGACTGCAAAAAAGGTAAATAGTTTGGCTCATGTAGAAATATTTTGAGCTTGCTCTCTGTTGTTCAAAACTGTTTTGTAGTGCTTCTTTAGAGGCATGTATCTTTTGATTCAGGCAATGAAATGCTGTCGGATTTCTTGCATTTGGTAGCTTGTATGTTGAACTTCATTTTTGCAAATTTTGGTTGAAAGATATTGTTGTTTGAATGTTCAAAACATTGCTGCAAAATTGACTCAGGCACAAATTTTTGCCTGTAGTTGTTTTGAGTTGCTGCAAACATGGCCTGAGTCCATGTTTGAGACAACATAACTCATTCATTTCTTATTGGAATTCAATGGTTCTTTTTTTCGAAAGATAAAGTTTTCTAGTATACGCATACCATTTTTGAGCTCAATCCGATGTCATTTGTTCCTTTTTTATGCTTGGAAGTTGAACCCAGAATGGTTTCAAGCTTGTACATTTTGTTTTTGAACTGTCGCAAACATGGCCTGAATACATGTTTGAGACAGCATAACTCATTCGTTTCAAACTGGATTTGAGTGATTCTTTCTATAGATTGAATTAGGACTATTGACTTACATTCTTGTAAAATTTCATGACAATGTGGGTTGGTTTGCTATTTCGAAACTACGGTCGAACTTATACTCGCAGCTTGCTATAATTCAGTGTTTAAAACCTAATTTTGGTCCAACTTTGAAACGATGCGGATTCTTCATTTGAAATTGGATTTGAGTGTTTCTATTTGCAGATTAAAGTAGGAGTATTGAATTACATTTTCGTAAAATTTCATGACAATCTGAGTTGGTTTGCTATTTCGAAACTACTGTCGAACTTGTACTCGCAGCTTGCTGTAATTCAGTATTTAAAACCTTACTTTGGTCCAACTTTGAAACGATGCAGATTCTTCGTTTCAAATCGGATTTGAATGATACTTTTTGCAGATTGAAGTAGGAATATTGAACTACATTCCTTCATAATTTCAAGTCATTCTGAAACAATTAACTTATTCAAACCTGCTATCAAATATTGAGTCGCAACTTGTTTTAAACGGATAATACTTGGTGAAATTTCCGTTATTTCGTTGTTTTCTCGATATTTCTTTCTGAATTTCATACACAGTTGTTATAATGTGTTTTAAAAATGTTTTTTAAATAAATGGGCTTTTGTAATTATTAATATATATTATTTTTTCTTGGTATAAAAATTATACTCTATAATAAGAGAATTTCAAAGGCAATTTCTAAAGCGATTTCGAAACGTTCCAAAAACTCGTTTTCTTCAACTTAATTTCTATATAAAACACACAATTTTGCACTTCGAGCGAAGAGGGAGGAGAATTAAATGATTAGATAAAATGCGTGCTATGAACACATGTGTTTATCATTTCAGTTAATTCCTAATCTATTCGTTTGATCGTTTTGACCTTCAGGTTTGGTTTACCGATGAGATGAGGTAAACTTTGTACTGCTTTGAGTGTGAAATTGACTAACGGTTAGTAAACTGTTTAGTGCAAACGTGTGGTATGGGACACACGTTAACACTTTTCGGGTTCCTTTCCGAGATTTTGTGACACATATTGCCAGTTAGTGGTGTCCAGTACTGAGCCTTCGGACCTTCGCCACTACGGTTTGTGCCTTCGGGTTTGTTGTCTTCGGGTTTGTTGCTTTCGGGTTTGTTGCCCTATAGTATTGCTTTTGGAGTTGGTCCTTCGTCACCACTCAAGAGATACTTGGGTTTGTCGCCTTCGGGCTTGTGGATCCTTGTTTATACAATACTGAGCATGTGCATCCTTTGTTTCTTTGATATTTATATTTCCTAGAATATCGCCTTTCGGTGTAGATCCTTTGAACCACTCGACATATAGCGATTACCTTGTGGAAACTTGTGTTACCTTTATTGGTATTTGTTATTTTCCTTTTTGGCTTGATTTGGGATATTCGTATCCTTTGTTTATTTGAGTTGCCGATGATATGAGGCTTGTTATGATTCATCTTTTGTTAGATGATCGAGTAATCTCTTTTAGAGATATTTGTGGTACTTTATGAACTTGCATGTTCATTATCATTTAGCTTATCGAATAGATTTATTTAGCTAGACCGACCCATGTATTTTATACTCGGGTCAAACCGAGGTGTTTCAGGTTAGGTGCATTTCGACTTAGCCTGTTCTCTGCATGGACTATTCTGCTAGCTCCTTTTGTTATAGCTTTTTGTGCAGTCCTTTTTGGTCGTAACTCTGATATGTATGTTCTTTTGACTCGCTTGTATATTGTGGTTGCTACACTACTTGACATGTATCATTTTGTATACTCTGTGATGTATCTGTATATGTGTATATGTATGTGATGATCTACTGTTCTATGATGTGTTTTACATTTGAGTTGTTATATTTTGTTATGTTAGATCTTATAGCCATTATAGTTTTGTACTAAATATCTATTGGATATGTCGATCCACCTAAATATATATATATGCTACATTTATCGACGTATTCAGTACATAGGTAAGACAAGGCTATAGATGGTCTCTCCTATCCAGAAATCTATTCTCTGTATTAGCAGACGGTATTACCTTGCAATACTATTTGCTAATGTAGGTCTCGGAGTGGGGCGTTACAACTTGTATTAGAGCCAGGTTCAGAACAAAATATTGATTGGAATGAGGTTTAGTAAAAAGTAAAAGGATAGTTATGAAGATTAATTTAAACATTTAATCATTTAATTAATAACAAGTGAAAAAAAAATGTGTGCCCTTGGGAAAATTTAAGAAAATACTAATTTGGTGCTTTTGAATTAGCATGAAATTTAATAAGGAGCAAAACCATTAGAGTAAGTTTGGTTATGAATTTAAATAGTGTTAAAAACTTGTTCATTATGTATTTGTGAAGTTCAATTGAAAACAAGTTTGAATTAAGTATCAACCTTAGCTAGTTCTAAGTGATAATAAAATCATTTGCCATTCATTATTAACCCAAAAAAATAAATAAAGTTTCAAACTTTATTTTCTTATTTAATTTCCAAAATTCATTGTTTATTCCAAATAAACAATTTTATTTCTCCAATTTTATTTTAATTCACAATATTAAATCATAACTACCGTTATAATTTAATATTTATAGGTAATCTCCAAAAACAGGGATGTTACGCTTTGCATATCATTTATGACATTTGCAGCATCCTTTATACTAATTATAAAAGATATCATATACAAGTCCAAAGTTGAGTATAAAACAACTAAGTTATTATTTACTTTAACATAACTACATTGTTAATAATTGGTAGTATGTTGTAAAATAATGTATGGATGAAATTAAATTTAACCTTATGTACTGCTCTTAGTACATGATCTTATAGAAAGAAGTTAATTCAACTTCACTCACAATTAATCTTACTTTGTCCAACAAAGTTCAATTACTCCTCATCGATATATCATTACGTATCATAAGGAGAAGTGACTTTGGAGATTGAATCTATATTTATTTTAGGTACATTCGGAACACTTTCCAATATACTTACATATTCGATCAAATAATCATTTTATTTTCTATTCCATGTAATTTCATTTACTTCCATTTTATATTATGTGAACTTATTATCGACATGCTACATGCGCATCAAATACACATGTTCATGTTTGTGATAATTTATCAATGAATACAATGAAATACACGGAACCGTTTTGGTGTTATTAGACTTATGCTACATATATCTATATGTGTCTAAAGAGTTCATCAACTTTTTATGATTTTTCCCATCGAATGGATGCATAGACTTTATTGTTTGAGGTATAATTCATTAGTACCATATGATCTATAATCGTATAATCGAAAAAAAATTCTTCAAACTTTGGCTTATTACATTATTCCAAAAGAATTGCAATATGTATTTTCCAATGCATCACAAATACACTATTATAGTTTTATTTCATAATGGATATTCATAATATTCATTTTGAAATATATGTCCAGTTAACACTGAAAATAGTTATTATTTTACAAATAATGTTTGGTAAGTTTTATGAAAACAAAATCTGTAACTTGATGCAATCAACAAGTGTTATATGACATGCTCCCACTATTTCATCCATTACTATAATAGTGTTATGAAATACGGAGTTCCATTCAACTGCTAAGTATATGCTATTTATTCCTTCTACTATAACCGGTTTATAGTTTAGAGTTTTCAGATTAAATATCTAAACTTAATGAAATAAATCTCATAGAAAATAATTTTCTATATGAAAATACATTTTGAAATAGAAATCGTATTTTTATTCCAATATTAAGTTGGTATTATTATTTTATAATTAGTTTTTGTTTCTAATGTTTCATTATTAAGAAGAAATAACCATTCACTCTCTTCATCACAACCGTGCCTTAAGTCACATCCACTCTTATATGGTCGTTTTTCTTTCTAAATAGTCGAATCATTCAAAAGAAACCCTTACTACATGATCATAACGAACACTTTACAAAAATGCGTCTGATCATCCTTAACATTTAAGGATATCAAATAAGTTGCATTTTACATAAGTAGATCAAATCACCATTTCAATGATCGAATTCTTGTATCTATCTTGTAGCTCTTGGCCTAATGTTACATTAACATAATAAGATTTTATTGTAATCAATCATATTGAATACAAGATCTCTTATTATGATTTACTTTCTCATTTCGAATGAATTTATTTCATCGAAGTTTTTGTACATTACAAGTGGTGACTATTCACCATATAACAGTTATATGTGATTGTAAATGAACCAAATATTCATATCTTTGTATTACTTTTAGAATTCGAAATTCACCTAAGACAATACATAGTCTTGGGCATGTAAACATGTAATTTACCAAGTTATAAACGTATTTAGCAGTTGTATGATTAGGCACTTTCATGGTCAACATGCAAAAAAAATTAATTTCTAAGTATATTTTTATACTTTTATTTGTTAATATTAATTCAATTCATTTGTATATTTTAATTGATAAACAGTTTATCAATTTTATAAGTTGCAAAAACTTATCCATGTAGATTATTATAACTTATAGATAGTAGACGTTCTTACAATATTAGAAATGTTAAATCTTACAATTTTGTTTTTCTAATAAGGCTCCCATATCCTTTTATATTTCTCCAAATCCTAAGATGAAACATAGAAGTCGTTTTACTTCACTAGTGGGTGTTAGGACTCGTCTATTTTGGGATTCTAACATTGAGCTTGCTCAACAATTCATAGTCCCACATATCATAGCTAACTCCTTATCAGTTGTATCATATACAACTCCTACCACGTAGTTCCTTATCCTAATTTCATTTTGACTTTGAGTTTACACAACAAATTGAAAGAGATTATTCACTCGTACCTACCATTTGGTGAAGGCGTAAGTATAGTGTACGTATCTTGAGTTTGCTTAACAAATACATATAGTTATCTTATCTCATCTGTTCAATACATTAATAACACTACACATACATCTCTAGCTTGAGTTTGCTCTATAACTAGAGAATATGCCAGTAATATATTAATATATAAATGGTAGAGAACAACGCTTAAATTAAATATTCATAATCTTTAATAGATTTAATCAAGTGACATTGACTTTTGGAAATGTATTTCTTAAGGAATACCCATGTGATTCAAGTGTCATACACATTGTAAATTATGGTATACATATTATACATATTTATTTCTCTCTTAAGTCTAATTGGATTTTTTACTGTTCCACCATTAGTTTATACATTTATATTATATATGTTTTATTATTACATAACTTTTATACTTTGTTTGACTTGTATAATATTATATTATATAAATATTATTTAACTAATTTAATTAAGTAACACTTTAATTAATTATGCATACATGTATACTCATATTGTCTTAAAAAATTCAAAAAATTCAAGACAATATAAAATATATCATTATATCTATTATACATATGTATATATTTCATTGGTTAACCTATATAATCAAGTCAATTTTTTATTAATATTTTTAACTAATAGTATTTGTGACAACCCGGATTTTTGAGCATCAGAAAATTGGATAATTATCTAATTTAACTATTGAGAATACTGATTTATAGATCGAATAAATAAATGTGATAAGCTCCTTTATAAATTATTTAGATATAGATATAAATAGATTTTAAAATAGAATTATCATTTACAAATTTAATTTGTGGTGTATATATATATATATATATATATATATATATATATATATATATATATATTAAGTTGATTTTAAATTGGATTTTAAATTTGAAATTGAATTTAATATTTGGATTTAAATTTAAAATGTAACGACCCGGAAATTTCGATCTCGAAAATTCCAGATAGTTAGAAAAAGAAGAAAAGAGAAAGAAGAAGCAGAAACAAGTCACAGAAACCTCACGTTCGCAGCGGATCGAAATAGAATATCACATAAATAATAGTTATACAAAGGAAAACCGTACTTGTCAAATTATAATTTAATATATCAGAGTTACAACATATATACAAACGCAGGACAGATACAATCAATCTGTCTCAGATATACAATAATATATCACAGCGGAAACACTCCATGCGTTCCTGCCATCCAGCTCGCCTCCCGAGCTTCGGATCGTCCTTACCTGAAAATCTGTAATACTCGGTCTGACCCGAGCATTACATCAAAGTAACAACCGGGTCACGCTGGAAACCGGCGTGAGTAAACCTATCTAATATGGAATACAAAAGCATACAACCTATATAAACCCGGGTAACTTGTATCAATTTACAACTTCACAAGTTATTATAGACATCACTTATTTCACACATCAATTTCTAAATACCAAAACTTAGATTAAATGGTTCAATTCACTTAAATCATTTCATTTCAGCATATTGGTTTCACATATCAATCTATAAAGAATCGAAGTGGTTTCGGGTATTTACTAATACCCGACTCCAGTCTCTTCGAATCCAATGTGATCTTAACTCACGTTAGTCAAGTGAAACACAATTCAACCTTTAAATTCAAGGTGTCACTTTTTATACAACAATTTATCATCGACAGATAACCACACAACCACTATTCAAGACAAACATATCATATCACAAACATTTCATATCAGAAATGTCAACCAATCATTCATAAGCAAGATTTGTTAGCCACCCACTACTAATTAAATCAAATTAATTACTTTAATCATTATTAAATCTGGCTTACTTAACAATAATTAATTACTAACCATTAATTAATCATCCCCTAATTATGCTCTCTAATTACATTCAGTAACTAGCCTTTAATTAATTTACCACATTCACTAATCAATCTTGAATAATCACATTCAGTAATTAATTATTCTTAATTACTTACAGTAATTAATTAATAAATCCTTTAATTAATTACACTAAGTAATAATTCTTAATTACTTCTCTTAAGTAATTAACCTCTAATTACTTTTATCAAGTAATTATCCATTGGTTAATTATCCTTAACTAATTACCTTAATTAATTACATTGATTAATCATTCTCTAATTACATTAAACAATTAGCCCTAAATTAATTACATCAATTAATTATTCTTAACATTTGCTTTAATTATTCTTTTAGTAACTGATTAATGATTCTCTAATTACATTCACTTATTATACTTTTAATTAATCCCATTCTGGATTAACTATCCCTTAATTACTTTCTTTAATTAATCATTTAATTAATTACACCCAGTAATCCTTCCTTAATTACTTTACTATAAATTAGTTATTCAACTTAACTTAATTAACATTGGTTGGTCAATTAAGTTAAGATAAATAAGGTTTAATTTTTAAATAAACCTCTCAACTTTAATTTATCAAATATTAATAGATCAATTATCATTCAAAACGGTTCAAAGATAATTTAATTTAAATTTAATTTATTAAACTATAAAACTCTGGGAATTTAAAACATTTAAAATTCAGCAACTAAACCTATTTATTAAAAACTTTGAAAGGGTAAATTTATTTTGGATTTTGTTTCATTTTAAATCCAAATTTTCTTTTATTTATAAATTTTTTTTAATCCCAATTATCTTCTTTTAAAACTCATTTATTTAACACATATCAAAATTTGCATTAGCCTTAACTTAATGCCTTCATATTTAAAAACCTGGAACACAATTCTTACAAAACTAAAACCCAGTTACAAAATCGAACAACCCGAGTTAAATTCCCAAAGACTCGAACAACAACCCGAGCTCAATCCCGTACACTCTCTCTTCCCTACTCACCTCTAGTCTCACCACCATTTTACTCGAGAACGACTCGAGCATAAAGCTTTTTCACCACTCAAACAAACAACAGACAGGAACGCATGTCCACCGTGCACATGCACCATCCCTCAGACCAACTCTGATCATCGTCGAAGACTTCAACAAGTCGTCGCCACCTACCTCAGTCCCCACGACCCTCCAGAACAACGAAAATGATAGCTAATCAAAATCGAACTATCGAACTCACAGGATCCCCCAGACTCGATCATTCAAAACATTTGCCTCGACGAATGCGACCACTGGAGCATCTATTTCTCTGACCACAGCAGCATCATAGGCCATACGACGTAACCCCCCTACGTGGTCCTTCCCGATGCGCCATCGACGTCAGAAACATCTCGATTATCCAACACAACCAAACAGCATTCCAAACCCTAGTTCACCGTACTCCGGTCACCACGGTCATTGATAAAGCATTTGGCCATTTTTCCATAGGTCAACAACCCCCCAGCCATCCTCGACATCAACCCCAAACTCCATTTCGACCTAGATCATCTGGATTTGCCGAAAATCCCAAAATCACTCATCTCAGATAATCCCATCAATTCCTTATCTAAAAATCAGGATTTCTCTACCTAAATTCAAGATTAAACATTTCAAATCTGATCCTGAAATCAATAATTGAAACTGACATGTTTAATTTTTCCTTATTTACTGATCATCACTGTGTTTTTATATCTCTGTAAAATTTTACTTAATACAAAATATCGAAACAATTTTTAAAATTTAAATTACATTGTAATGATCATTTTTTATTCTGAGATCAAAGCATATATTAAATTATATAAGGAGATTTAGTTTTTTGAAAGTAATTCAACCCAGGTGAAAATAATAGAGGCAAACTGCAAACATACTGATATATTCACATTTAACATAACAGATCAAAGCATATATATATTTATATACCCAGAACAATCATGCAAACCATCATACAACAATTTCTAGATGGATTTATCACATGCAACATTTTTTTCTTCAGTCATAACTACTAGAGACGTGCATGTATATATGCAGTATCCCCAACTTGTATACCAGAAAAAAATTCAATTTCCATACATGCAAAACAATAACACAACATTGCTATCATTATTTATCCCTTGCATCGGATAAATAAGCAAATTAGGCTTGAAAAAGAGTGAAGCTACTCACAGTGAAACTTTGAACGGGGAGACAGAGTTTTGAAATCTGCAACTTCACTTGAAAACTGCAAATTTAAATTCATTTTGATCTGCTTGCATTATCTGGGTTGAATCTGAAATTTTTATGTTGAATTTGTAAAGAAGGATTGCCTTGCTTAAGATTTGAATTCCTCTAGTTTCAGCCTTTACATGTTTTGATTTTGATTTTTTTTCCTTTGATTTTCTTTGCACTGGTTTGATTTCTAGCTGGTTTGAGGATTTTAGATCTAGTGTGAAATGTTTTTCTAAAAGTTTATTTTCTTTGTTTTTGAAATGAGAATAGGAAAAATAATAAGAAAAGTAAGAGGTATGCTTATATAAACTAATTTATGATTAATTAAAAATTGAGAAAAATAAAATACAAGGGTACACTTGTCCTCCATCCTGTTTAATTTCTTGACACATGTTACTAAAGATGTTTATAAATTAACACATATATTTTCATTTTTTTATATATTTTAATTAATTTTAAAAAAACTTTTATACAAATTTCCTAATTAGTTTAGTACATTTCTTAATAAATAAATGCTTTTACAAAAATAAAACCATTAAAAGAAAATTAAAAAAAAAAACCAATCATATCTTAAATAAAATCATACATAGTATATTTAATCTATTTATAGATGTAAATATAAACTTTTGTATTTATTTACTATTTAAATAAATACTTTCATAATTTATATAAATAGATTTCTTTAAGGAAAAACATTATAAAACAAATTATATTCTAATGAAAACTTTATTCATATATTTTATATCTAAATTATATTAAAATAATTATTCTTTAAATTCAAATTCAAATCCAAATATTAAATTCAAATTCAAATTTAAAAATCCAATTTAAAATCAACTTAAACACACACACACACATATATATATATATATATATATATATATATTCAAATAACACAAATTAAATTTGTAAATAATAATTCTATTTTAAAATCTATTTATATCTATATCTAAATAATTTATAAAGGAGATTATCACATTTATTTGTTCAATTTATAAATCAGTATTCTCAATAGTTAAATTAGATAATTATCCAATTTTCTGATGCTCTGAAATTCGGGTTACCACATTCCTCCCCCCTTTGAATCTGTTCGTCCTCGAAAAGGAATGAAGCCAGAATTTATTAAAATACTTAATATTAGTTAAATTACTTTTGATCATTTTTCAAATACTTTAAAATCTATATAATATTGCCCAAAATAGTTTTTATAAAAAAAATACTTTTATAACCCGATGTTTCAATTGGTCCATCCTTGTTCTCACAGAAGTTCGGTCTTACATTGATCAGGTGTAGGACTGAAAATCTATAAGTGCTTGGCAAACCCTTTTCCAACATCCAGTGAAAATACTTAGGAAAATAATTTTATTAAAAATATAGAAAACTGTTTTTGAAAATAGATGATATATCTTTGGTGAGAATGCTCTGGAAATCATCACCCCAATCCATGGTCGCAGTTAACCTGATGGTTACGTTGCCATCCCGGCAAAGTCCATAGAAAATTGTAGGCCTCCGCGCCCCTCGATTACACCATGTAACCCGCTACAGATCGCAGCTACAACTGGGGTTACGTTGCTATCACAACAAAAACCCATATAACTGTAGGCCTCAACGCCCTCGAATTTCGCTGCCAAAAGAATGAAACTTCTCCACTCCACTCGACCATAGATCGCAGTCTACCGATGTTACATTGCCTTCTCGGCAAAATCAAGCGTAGACCATTGACACTCACCTCCACACAATTTCCGCTATAGTCCACACAGTAGATCGCAGCGACATCGAGTTACACTGTCGTCACAGCACAACACAAATGCCTCTGTAGGCATCAGCACCCTCGACTTTCGCTACCCAATAATCCTCAGGAACTAGTTTTGTCCGGACTCCTCACAGGATCAACTTTAGAACCTCCCCCTTAGAGGCTCAAGGCAGTACCAACCTATGGTACTCCTGAGAAGTTCATCCCAAGGGAGCGCCTTTTTCTCCAGAGCCATTTTCAAAACACTTTATACTATACACATATAGTATCTTCCAAATCATACACCTAATATGAATCTCATATAAATCTCCTTTCTCAAAATCGATTATCCCAAAATCGATAATTCTCAAACTAGGCTTTCCGAATTCCAAAATTGATTTTACCCAAAAATCAAAAAGCCTTTTTCAAATTTATATGTTCCCTTTCTTCTGGCTATAGATTCAACAAGGGAAGATTTATCGTATATATAACAAAGATACATAACTTTGTTTATCCCAAATCAAATATTTAAATTTGATTACTCTATAAAGTCATTTACCAAGTTACTTACTTCCATAAAGTAAATTTCTACCATAGAAATATCCAATTTCCACTTTACTCTATCATATATTTCACAAAATATATCTTCCATTTCAAAAACCATTTCACATTTCTTATTCACAAATTTCCAGTATCAATTTCATTTAAACCCGTATGATGTAACATATGATCCGTACGCTATATCAATCTGATCGCTCACTCGATCACACAATTTCACTTCCGAACTAGTATCGTCCACCCAAATTCCTAGTGCAGACTTAGATCTTCTTTCTTGATCAGAAACCATCATCCTCCTTGCATAGCCATAACTATAATAGAGAATATCTAGAACCAATCAACAATACATATCCAGGTTCGCCATCGAAAATCGAGTGGAAAATTCCAACTCTGATCGATATAATTATTTCGAAATTCTATGCTCGAATCTGGATCAAATCACTATGCGAATAGAATAATATACGTACATCCTACGTATTTATCTTTATTGATTATTAGCCAAATCAATCTCCTTTTCTATTCACATTCACTTTAATTCATATTCACTTATTCACATTTCCTCCCAATATCCCTTTGATTAACACTTCAATTCTTATCTCAAATGGATATTTAATCTTAAACAGTTCAAACTCTGTCCAGTTTAAATTTAGAAAATAGCTTGAAAAGTTAAAAGTAGATAAGTAATTGAAAAATAATTATTAGTTTGTAAAATAGCTTCAAAATAGTTATGTAATTGTAAAATAGTTGGAAAATAGTCAAATAGTTATAGAAATTTTAAATAGTTGCAAAATAACTATGAAATAGTAATTAGTTATAAAGTAGTTGAAAAACGGTAATTAGTTATCAAAACGGTTGAAAAATTATTAAATAGTTCCAAAAATAATTGTAAAACAAGTATAAGATAGTTTTAGGTTTAAAAAGAAAAGTTGTACAGTAAATAGTTTGGAAAAATAGATTTGTACTAAAACAATTTATTTTGAAAATAGTCCAGAGTCAAACTGTTCAATTCCCAACCTTTATTTCCAATCAATTCAATTTAAATTTCCACTTCCATTTAAATTGACCCAGTTCCAATTTAAATAACTTCAATTTGCATTGAAATTGATTTATCCTCAATTCAAGTTTAATTAATCCTCAATTTGTTTCCTAAATTCAAATCAAATTCTATTTGAATTTACTTATTCGACTTTAATCATAATTCCAAATTATTCAAATCAATTTGGACTAATTTCAAATGAACCCATTTCAATTTCGAATCCATTCCAGTTTGAATTAATCCCTATTCCCATTTGAATTTGATCTCATTCAACTTCAATTTCATTTCAAATTAATCCAATTCAAAATTCCATTTGAATTTTAAACTTATACATCTTCAATCACAATCCTAATTAATTAAAATCAAATTTAATTTGAACTAATTCAATTTAAATTTCAACTTTAAACCATTTCGAATTATAAATTCGAGTTAAATTTTTAAATGTTGATTTAATCCTTCAAATCAAATCAACTTATATCTTTAAAACCATTTAATTCTGAATCCAAATTCTATTAAAAAAAATATTCATCCATTTCCAATTTTCAGATTTCAAACCCATTTTGAGATCACTCAAACTTCCCAATCCAAATCAACCATTTAACTTTCCAAGTTAAATCTTAATTTCATCTTGAAATTTCCAAATCAGGTTGATCATTCAAACTTATTTAACTTCTTCCAAGTTAAATTCCATTAACCCCGTTAACCTTACCCAAATTTGAATTCTCTATCAAATTGCAAAATTCTTTCTCACTTATAAGTTCAAAAACTTATTACTTTGGATATCACATCTCATTCCAAATTTAAAACTCAACATTTAGAGTTTATTTCAAAATATCTTTGATACTATGTATATTCCTCATATATACAAATTTTTTTCTTTACACACCAAGTTATCCTTAAATTTTAAACCACCTTTGGTTTTAATTCAAAACAAATTCCTTTAAATTATCAAACAAATCTTGTTTGAAATATGACCCTTTCATTCAAATACATTAGATAATATTATATATTATTTTGAAACAATTTTCAAATCCTAGACCCAGATTTAAAACTTCGCAATTCAGATCATCTTCAATTCCAATTTAAATGTTTTATTTCCCTAAAACATTTCATTTTCTTACTCATTAATGCACATTTTATTATTAAACACAACAATCATTTATGATAATAACCAAGATTATCATATCTGGAAATCAATTCATTATTATCTTATTCTAAAACTCTTTCCCAAATTCAAAATTTTAATTTCAGTTTGAATCCATTTCAAACTTATCTTTATCTAATTTCAATTTGGTTGTATTTCTATTACCACTTAATTTAATTCCAATAATTTAACAACAAATTACCTTAATATTTATTAGAAAGAAATATTGCTTTATACATCAAAATATATTCTTATATAAAATCATTTAAAATCTTTATATAAGAAAATAACAAGTACGCTCTCATATATATACACTCAACTTATTCTAGGATACGATTGACCCTATCCTTAATGAGTAATCCCACCAGAGCCAAGGTTCTCGCTTAACCTTCGGCACTGATACCAAAATGTAACGACCCGGAAATTTCGATCTTGAAAATTCCAGATAGTTAGGAAAAGAAGAAAAGGGAAAGAAGAAGAAGCAGAAACAAGTCATAGAAACCTCACGTTCGCAGCGGATCAAAATATAATATCACATAAATAATAGTTATACAAAGAAAAACTGTACTTGTCAAATTACACTTTAATATATCAGAGTTACAACATATATACAAACACAAGACAGACACAATCAATCTGTCTCAGATATACAATAATATATCATAGCGGAAATACTCCATGCGTTCCTGCCATCCAGCTCGCCTCCCGAGCTTCGGATCGTCCTTACCTGAAAATCTGTAATACTCGGTCTGACCCGAGCATTACATCAAAGTAACAACCGGGTCAGGCTGGAAACCGGCGTGAGTAAACCCATCTAATATGAAATACAAAAGCATACAGCCTATATAAACCCGGGTAACTTGTATCAATTTACAACTTCACAAGTTGTTATAGACATCACTTATTTCACACATCAATTTCTAAATACCAAAACTTAGATTAAATGGTTCAATTCACTTAAATCATTTCACTTCAGCATATTGATTTCACATATCAATCTATAAAGAATCGAAGTGGTTTTGGGTATTTACTAATACCCGACTCCGGTCTCTTCGAATCCAATGTCATCTTAACTCACGTTAGTCAAGTGAAACACAATTCAACCTTTAAATTCAAGATGTCACTTTTTATACAACAATTTATCATCAACAGATAACCATACAATCACTATTCAAGACAAACATTTCATATCAGAAATATCAATCAATCATTCATGAGCAAGATTTGTTAGCCACCCTATTAATTAAATCAAATTAATAACTTTAATCATCATTAAATCTTGCTTACTTAATAATAATTAATTACTAACCATTAATTAATCATCCCCTAATTATGCTCTCTAATTACATTCAGTACTTAGGCTTTAATTAAATTACCACATTCATTAATCAACCTTGATTAATCACATTCAGTAATTAATTGTTCTTAATTACTTACAATAATTAATTAATCCCTTAATTAATTAATAAATCCTTTAATTAATTACACTAAGTAATAATTCTTAATTACTTCTCTTAAGTAATTAACCTCTAATTACTTTTATCAAGTAATTATCCATTGGTTAATTATCCTTAACTAATTACCTTAATTAATAACATTGATTAATCATTCTCTAATTACATTAAACAATTAGCCCTAAATTAATTACATCAATTAATTATTCTTAACCATTTGCTTTAATTATTCTTTTACTAATTGATTAATGATTCTCTAATTACATTCACTTATTATAATTTTAATTAATCCCATTACGGATTAAGTGTCCCTTAATTACTTTCTTTATCATTTAATTAATTACACCCAGTAATCCTTCCTTAATTACTTTACTATAAATTAGTTATTCAACTTAACTTAATTAACATTGGTTGGTTAATTAAGTTAAGACAAATAAGGTTTAATTTTTAAATAAACCTCTCAACTTTAATTTATCAAATATTAATAGATCAATTATCATTCAAAACGGTTCAAAGATAATTAAATTTAAACTTAATTTATTAAACTATAAAACTCTGGAAATTTAAAACATTTAAAATTCAGCGACGAAACCTATTTTTAAAAACTTTGAAAGGGTAAATTTATTTTGGATTTTGTTTTATTTCAAATCCAAATTTTCTTTTATTTACAAAAATTTTAAATCCCAATTATCTTCTTTTAAAACTCATTTACTTATTACATATCAAAATTTGCATTAGCCTTAACTTAATACCTTCATATTTAAAAACCTGGAACACAACTCTTACAAAACTAAAACTCAGTTACAAAATCGAACAACCAGAGTTAAATTCCCAAAGACTCAAACAACAACCCGAGCTCAATCCCGTACACTCTTTCTTCCCAACTCCCCTCGAGTCTCACCACCATTATATTCGAGAATGACCCGAGCGAAAAGCTTCTTCACCACTCAAACGAACAACAGACAGGAACGCATGTGCACCGGGCTCATGCACCATCCCTCTGACCAACTCTAATCAGCGCCGAAGACTTCAAAAAGTCGTCGCCGCCTACCTCAGTCCCCACGACCCTCCAGAACAACGAAAACAATGGCTAATCAAAATCGAACTATCGAACTCACAGGATCCCCAGACTCGATCATTCAACACATTCGCCATCGACGAATGCGACCACTATAGCTTATGTTTCTCTGACCGCGGTAGCATCATAGGCCATACGACGTAATCCCCCCTACGCGATCCTTCCCGATGCGCCATCGACGTCAGAAACATCTCGATTATCCAACACAACCAAACAGCATTCCAATCCCTAGTTCACCGTACTCCGGTCACCACGGTCATTGACAAAGCATTTGGCCATTTTTCCATAGGTCATCAACCCCCCACCCATTCTCGACATCAACCTCAAACTCCAATTCGACCTAGATCATCGGCAACTGCCAAAAATCCCAAAATCACTCATCTCAGATAATCCCATCATTTCCTTATCTAAAAATCAGGATTTCTCTACCTAAATTCATGATTAAACATTTCAAATCTGATCCTGAAATCAATAATTGAAATTGACATATTTAATTTTTCCTTATTTACTGATCATCACTGTGTTTTTATATCTCTCTAAAAATTTACTTAATATAAAATCTCGAAACAATTTTTAAAATTTAAATTACATTGTAATGATCTTTTTTTTTCTGAGATCAAAGCATATATTAAATTGTATAAAGAGATCTAGATTTTTGAAATTAATTCAACCCAGGTGAAAATAAGAGAGGCAAACTGCAAACATACTGATATATTCACATTTAACATAACAGATCAAAGCATATATATACCCAGAACAATCATGAAAACCATCATACAACAATTTCTAGATGGATTTATCACATGCAACATTTATTTCAATGATAACTACCAGAGACTTGCACGTTTATATGTAGTATCCCCAACTTGTATACCAGACAAAAATTCAATTTCCATACATGCAAAACAATAACACAACATTGCTATCATTATTTATCCCTTGCATCAAATAAATAAGAAAATTAGGCTTGAAAAAGAGTGAAGCTACTCACAGTGAAACTTTGAACGGGGAGACAGAGTTTTGAAATCTGCAACTTCACTTGAAAACTGCAAATTTAAATTCATTTTGATCTGCTTGCATTATCTGGGTTTAATCTGAAATTTTTATGTTGAATTTGTAAAGAAGGATTGCCTTGCTTAAGATTTGAATTCCTCTGGTTTCAGCCTTTACATGTTTTGATTTTGATTTTTTTTCTCTTTGAGTTTCTTTGCTCTGGTTTGATTTCTAGCTGGTTTGAGGATTTTAGATCTAGTGTGAAACATTTTTTTTTTGGTTTGTTTCTTTGTTTTTGAAATGAGAATAGGAAAAAGAATAAGAAAAGTAAGAGGTATGCTTATATAAACTAATTTATGATTTATTGAAAATTAACAACAATAAAATACAAGGGGTACACTTGTCCTCCATCCTATTTAATTTCTTGACACATGTTACTAAAGATGTTTATAAATTAACACATATATTTTCATTTTTTAATATATTTTAATTAATTTAAAAAAACTCTTATATAAATTTCCTAATTAATTTAGTACATTTCTTAATAAATAAATGTTTTTATAAAAATAAAACCTTTAAAAGAAAATTAAATAAAACCAATCATATCTTAAATAAAATCATATATAGTATATTTAATCTATTTATAGATGTAAATATAAACTTTTGTATTTATTTACTATTTAAATAAATACTTTCATAATTTATATAAATAGATTTCTTTAAGAAAAAATAATATAAACAAATTATATTCTAATGAAAACTTTATTCATATATTTTATATCTAAACTATATGAAAATAAGTATTATTTAAATTCAAATTTAAATCCAAATTTAAAATTCAAATTCAAAGTTAAAAATCCAATTTAAAATCAACTTAAACATATATAAATTTAAATAACACAAATTAAATTTGTAAATAATAATTCTATTTTAAAATCTATTTATATCCATATCTAAATAATTTATAAAGGAGATTATCACATTTATTTGTTCGATCTATAAATCAATATTCTCAATAGTTAAATTAGATAATTATCCAATTTTCTGATGCTTAAAAATCCGGGTTATCACATTATTTTTGAAATTAATTTTTTGATATGTTCAAACATTTTGAAAAATTATATTATAACTTCTGTAATAAGTGTTTTATTTCAAATTTAACTCTAAAATTTAGTATTTTTATTTTGATTCTCGAAACAATTTGAAATTTTATATTATAACATTTGTAATATTTTTCTTACTTTTACTTTAATTTCAAAACAATTTATGAAATTAACGTAAGGCCCAACTCAAATTAGGTCTTTTCTATTAGTGATGACCTTCGGGCTTACCTCATCATTACGGGCCAGGTTAGTAGCCAGATATGGTAGAGTGCTTGATTATCTAAACTCAACCTTATACGCTACTTTTTAAGACACCATATTATAAGTTAGCCCTATTACTGCTAGGTTAGACCGCGTATGCTATTTGGCTCTGATAATAGTGTTCGAAGTTGGCCAGCGTACAGTGGCATAAATGGGTAAATTTCAAAAGATTTATTCCATTTTGGTTCATTTGGTCCTACGCAGTCCAAATTTATTTAGACTTAATCTAAATTTATATTAAATAAAATTATTATTTCAGATCACATGCAAATAAAGTTTTATTTTAATATCATATTTATATTGAAGAATATGAACACGCATACCATATACACATGTGTGTATGTGCATGTACAACTTATACGGCGTGAATGGTTTAACAAACCTGTACATAGATGTTGGGTTTTACATCACAATGGACATGCTAGCACCTCCGTATACATAATGTTGTTTAATATATAACTTTCAATGTAATGTAAAATATATTTATAAGAGTATAAATATTAATACACATACAAACACACAACTTATACTTCCAATTAAAATAATTATATTTGAAAATATAAACATTAATAATCAAAAATTCAAATTCAAATTCAAATTTCAAATTTTAGATCTAGATCTAGACTTTAAAATATATCTACTTTTAATCAAAAATAATATTATGATAAAATAAAATAAATAAGTGTAAACATAAGAGTTTACATGTATTTTATTTTTGTAAAAAAAAAAAATTAAACTCAACTTCTTCATCATTGGTATAATTAATGTATATTAAAATACATATAAATATAATAAATATATTATATTAAAGAGCATCTTATATTTTTAAAATAAATGCATGCATATATACATACATAAGGTTTTAAATTATATATATATATATATATTAATTTTCAGAATTTATTACATGCATATGATTTAACAAACTTTTACATGTAATTTGTATATACATTTATACGTTAAAAAATAAAATTTAAAATCCGTTTTAAAATTAATATTTAATTTGAATCTTTTTATTATTTTCTTTGTTGGCCAAGATTATATATGCATACATGTATATACATAATTTTTTATATCATAATACATATATACATGTTCACAAACAATGTCAACAACTCACATATATAGGGATTCATGATATTTAGATCTAATCTAACATATGATTCAAAATAATTACCAAATAAATATTTATAATTGTAAATAAATAATTTACTTTGATTATTGCTTAATTAGTGCACGTTGAATACTGAATCGATCAACTTTTTTGAATCTGAATTCAAATACTTCCAAAGAGCTAGCAGACTAAAAGCACTACACACCATTATCCTGATTTTACTTGATTTTGTGTTTTTTATGCTTAAATTAATGAAGGAAGGGGCTTCCATTTTCGACCACATATGGGTGTAGTGGAGGCTCCGATGAAAGCAACACATGTGGGGTTAAGGGTGTTTAAATAGTAAAAACGCAAGGAGCAAAAAGTGGATCCAAATCAACAAATATCTCGACTAATTCGAACTCTTTTATTGGAATCCAATCAAATCCATCCTCATATACCTATGGCCGACCAAGTTAGCTCCTTTTATGGCTTTCAAATCACTTTAAAACTGATCAAATAAAATACATTTAGATCTAATTTATACGTACATCGGTATCGTATATCGATATGTATGTATACAACTTGTATATATGCTTACAAATCAAATAAAATTTTATAACTAATATTTCATATATATTAATAAATCTAGTTAATTTATAATAATTATAATTACAAATCAGGTGGTAGTGGGAATATTCAATATTATGGTTGTTTGACTCTTGGATGAAAATTCAGTCAGCGATTAATATCGAGCAATTTGATTATTGATGTTTCACACATCACTTAGCAGGTACTGAGATATTATGTCCCAATTTATCGCTTATACAACATTAGTAAAATCCAATTTTACTTAATTAAGAATTATTCGATAGTGACAATTGTTTACACCAATTCTCTTCGTCGAATTCATCAAATTAGGACTTATTGAATTGGTAATGGTCAAAATACTAATATTTTCCACATTCAACTTTATAGTCCAGTCCATGATTGAATTATTATTGTTATTATTGATGTACTACTCTGGCCAGAGACTTTGACTTTGACTTTGAGTTGACTTAAGTTAACTGTGGTAATAATCTTATATAACTAAGGAGACGAATCCTCTCTTTAATAGTTTTCACTACCAATGCTTCCACTTAACCCAACTATAGTCATTTGATGGATGTCGTGCCAAGATTTAACTATAATCAAAGCAGAGCTTCTACATTGAAGATTGGGACAACTCACCCCAACCCAACACATCAATCTAATGCCTATGGTAACTTTTGAACTTGAATCATGCTAAGAAGTAAGAGCTATTAGGTTTTTAAACTTTATAGAGACAAAGAATATAAGGATAACATCTAAGACATTCTACACTTTCAGATTTAACAGTTGAAGAAATTAAAATATAAGTACCGAAAATAGACATCTCAGAAGAACGGTCTCTAAAAAACTAAATTCATATACACAGTTTCTAAAGTACGATATAAGTCTAATAGACATTAATACAATAAATAGCTACTCGAAGAATATCGAAGAATAGTGGAACCCTAACACTTAGCTCCTTTCTCCACATATTTTACCAAATCAACTGATGTCCTATCATCCTTTGGTGTGGGAAAACGAAAGGAAAGGGGAGTGTCGGACAAAAGTCTGCTAAATGAGTTACATTATTAATATATGGTGATCAATGCAATTTACATCATCAGTACTCTATGTGACATAGGGCGTCTTACTTATATTTGTGAACTACTTGCTATAGTAGGTATTGTTGACCTAAGGGGGTATAGTTCTGAACAAACCTATACTAACATCTTATATAGGCTTATACTTAGGAACCTTAAAATAACTATGGATGGATTAATAGCTACTAGATATTCCAATATAGCATCACCCATAATATCAACCTTGGGACTAAATTCTCAAATTTTGACTACATTTTTTTTGAAATAGTACTTTATATACAACAAATCATTGAGACAACATATCCCATGTCAATAAACGTTCGAAAGTAAGTTTCAAACTTGTGACCTCTTGCACCTAGGGCTGTCAATTTCCTACACGACCCGAAACCCGCACGGAAATTAGCAGGTTAACCCGACCCATTTAATTGGCGGGTCAACCCGAATTTGACCCGTTTATAAACGGGTGGGTTTCGAGTTGACCCGCTAACCCGAAACTGACCCGTTAACAACCCGTTTATACAGTATATAGGTTGAGCTGACCCGTTTACGACCCGCTCCGACCCGTTTATGACCCGTTTGTACCTTATACGGGTTGACCCGACCCGTTTACGACCCGTTCCGACCCATTTACGACCCAATTATACCTTATACGGGTTGACCTGACCCGTTAACGACCCGTTTACACCTTATACGGGTCGACCTGACCCATTTACGACCCGACCCGACCCGACCCGTTTATAATCGGGTTACACAGGTTGGGTCGGGTCAACCCGTTTATAAACGGGTCGGGTTCGGGTTGAGCTTTTTCGACCCGTTTAATAAACGGGTTGACCCGACCCATTTAAAATCGACCCGAACCCGACTTGACCCGACCCAAACCCAACCCGACCTGACCCATTGACAGCCCTACTTGCACCAAAGCCAAATCAATTAACCACTTGGACAATGGTGCTTGTCTTGACTACATTTATTATACTTATGCATTGAGGGGGAGCCCATAATGTCGACTCACGCCAAAGATGTCTCAAGGTTGTTGTATTTGTGTCCATCTCTCAATGGTAACGTAATATCTTTTATCGCACCATACCGAGATCCGTCAACAACATAGTATAACGTCCGCACCAACGAGCATACAATGCAGTAAAGCGGTTGGAGAATACATAGAGGTGGAGATACAAAAAGTTATAGCAGGATAAAATGGCGATACATCATAAAATAGAGAATATGAAAAATGCTTCATTAGATATAAACAATATATTTAAAGTTAATTAATTCTTGTTCTCACATCATTTGTGTAAGAAAAAGTATTATTGTTTAATCTTATATAACAAAATTGAAGAATAGCACGATTTAGGTAGTCTAGATGTAGTGGCCACGATATATTTAAAATTTGTACTAAGAACATATGCATTAAAGTTTGGTCTATTGTAACGACCTGTAATTTTAACTATTTTAGATTATTAAATTTAATATAATTTTTGTATTAAAATGGTTAAAAATAAAACTTAATGATTTATTAATGATATTAATTAGATATGACTTAAATAAAATTTTAAATAACAAAATTATATATTAGAAAAATGACTAATAAATTTAAAATATTGAAATATTAATTTTCATAAGTCGAATGGATAATCTTTTTGATATTCAAAATATCTGTACCTATAATTTTAAAATATAAATTTCTGATATGATAAATTTTATAGATGTACGTGTATAAACTCCAGCATATAAAAAAATTAAGATGGAATATCCATATATGTATATATATAAAAGTATATACAAGCTTTACGATGTTTAAAAATATATATAAGTTATATATGTGTATATATGTCCATATGAAGTAATGTATATGTATAAATGTAAATACGATAAATATATGCATATATATACACTACAACAAACATGACCTTTAACAATGTTTCAAAAACGCTGTAAAAGCTATTAACAGCGTTTTTACATACGCTGTATATCGACATGCAGTCATATGTCAGAGATATACAATGACAAGGAATAAACGCTGTTAAATGTCCATTTTTACAGTGTTTTCCTGGTGTCATGAAATCATTTAATAGTGTTTGGTCTAATTTAACGGCATTTTTAAAAAAACGCTGTTAAAACAGCTCAACGGCATTTTTAAAACGCCATTAAAACATTCAACATCGTGGAATGTTTTAATAGCGTTTTAAAAATGCCATTAAATTGTATTTGGTTATGTTTTTAGATACAATTTGACGGCCTTTTTAAAACACTGTTAAAACATTCAACGACGTTTAAAAAACACCGTGGAATGTTTTAACAGCGTTTTAAAAACACGTTAAATTGTATACAAAGCTAAGTCAATTAGCTACTTTTCTGTAAATTCCATTTCAGTAAACATCAGTCATAATGTGTATACATACCACATTTCAAAATTAGCATATTATATCAATACCGCATTTCAAAATCAACATATTGTATCAATACCACATTTTGGACACATTTGATAACCAAAGTATGAAATTTCATAATCAAAATACACAATATTCTTACACCAAACATGTAAAGGCCCGTTTTCCCGTACCCTTTGAATCGACAATAAACTACACATGTCTAACTCAAATTGCACGAAAAGACGGATCTTTAAGGGTGATAAAGAAAAGTAGACAGAACATAATCTCACACGAATGGAATAACATATAATATTGAACAAATATTTTTACAGCGGAAAACTTTTACATGCATATATCAGAGTCTAACCTAAATTCATCTTGGACAGTTATAAAACTTCCCCTTACAATTGCTGACAAACATCAAACAAAATACACTAAGCAAAGTCGATAAACGAATATCTCCATACGTCGATGAATATCTCCAGCTCTCCTCTGGAAATTCCAACTGTCTTCGATTATCCTGAAACTACTCGGATCTGACCCGAGTATTGAAAATACCCGGATCAGGCTTGATAAACCAGCGTGAGAAAAACTCAATAATAAATGACAGTGTCATATATCAGCCTTTGGATAAAATCCTATGAAAATAAAGAGTATCTCATAAGACCACGCCCACACATAAACACGGATGAGTTTTTACCTTATGATAACTAAAACACTTTTATATCAAAACGTTTGATATTATTTCTAATGGCATCTCTTTTAAAACATTTGCAAATAAACTTATTAATATTAGCTGAAATTGTTACCATTATTAAATTCCAGCATACTAGGCTCTACAACAAAACCATAGGTTCTTATTGGAGAATGGATTTCCATACAAATGACCAGGCGCAGGATCTACCTTCCGAAGTGGGTACACCTCTAGATGGATGTCCCGAGAAACCATCACAAAGCTCCTCTACCAACACAAGACCGGCCCACGTCTTAACTAGATGGTACCGACTATGTCATCCTTCGGTCGTTACCGACCTTTAATCGAGAGCTCTCTTTCCATACACCACATTAATTAACGTCCCGAACGTCATAGCGGGAAGAAATATATCCAGAAGGGGATGATCATATCCTAATTGGGAATGACCCACTTAGCCTTGCTGCATCTAATCCTGTTTCGGTCATTTCCGGTTTGATGAGGCTTGAGGTTACGATTACCTTTTCACATAGCACATATCACATCTTTGAATGCTACATTGCCATTTCTGTTTAACTATAATTGCCTTCCACAAAAATACAACCCTTGAGCTCGTATGTCTCAAGTAAGGTGTTAAGCTAAGAGAAGTTGCCTTCTCCGCCACCGTTGATGTACGTTTGTAAAAACCAATGTACGTAATCGTTAGAAATGCAATGTCAGACAAACGTCCACACAAGTTGTCCAGGAACAGGACAAACCGAAGGCACTTTCCTCGACCATTACTAGGCGAAAAGCCCTTGCAATCCGCAAAATCTCCATCACGAGGAGACCACTGCTATATATAACTCGGGAGCTACCCAGAGCAAGTCAACAAGCAGTCCTCACGCCAGGAAGATCCACGGTCTTCAATTACCATCTTCCACATGTCTTCACGTTCGAACGTACACGTTGGTTCGAAGTGGTTTTCGAATAGGAATTAACCCAATCCGACTCCGGTTCCTTCAAAATCCAATCATCGATAAAAGTGAATACGAGTATATAGGATTTATTAAGTCTCTTTTCACTTTAATTCTTTTCGGATGATTTCTAAATCTCTTTCTTTTAACTTAGGATAATTCTAAGCAATTCATTCTTTTATTTTAGAAAATATCTCAGATTTCCTTACTTAATTCTTGATCCAAATTCCTTAACTTTTAAGCGGGTCAAAAACAATGTTATTTAAGACATCGTTTACGATAAACCCTAAATCAATCTTAACAAATATTTTTGAGTAAATAAGATCATAGAAATCATTCATTTTTGGATATTTCTTAACTTTTGGATAATACCAATCTTCTTTTAATTCAAAAAACTTAATACAGAATCTTTTAATTTAAGAGCATCCGGGCTTTCCTTTCGATCTATTCCACCCCTCGTCTAAGAAAATAAAACATAGGCCAGGTAAGTTCAGGGCACTGGTTGCTCCATCCCTAATCTTAACACCTTGTTTTATCTTCCCAGATCTCACAGGTGGGACAAATGTACTAGTCGTTTCCGCATACTCAGATTTTCAACTTTATATTGGAATCGCTTATAAATATCCCAAATTATCTTTCAAAATGGTTAATTACCCTTTTTTAAAACATTCATATTTTATTCTGGGAAATATCGTTACGTTTAAACTCATATTTCAAAAGTTATACAATTCGCATATAAAAGTGCTGCGGAAAGTGCTATATAAGCTTATTTGAATTAAACCACTTTTAAACATTCGATAATTCATATTTTCCAATCCAATCTATTTTAAATCATTTAAATAGATTTATTAAATTTATTCCATATTTTTCCATAATTAAAAACATCATTTAAACAGATTTCCTGTTATGATCACTAAACTGCACTAGCGCGATTTTTTCTAGAAAATTGATTTGGACTTAATTCAAAATCTACTTATCAAAACTTTAATTTTCTTTCTTCGTTTAAAAGATATGGATATAATAGTCCGGAATTTTCTTATCTCGAAGAATTCCGAGCTATATTTCACTCTACACATTCATTTAAACATTTCGGCGCGAAATCGCGAACTACCGTTGCGCGACGCGTCTAGTTTTAACTTATTTTTCAATATTTGAAATAATCTATTCAAACTTGATTTCAACACTTATAAAATTATTAGAAACTATTTTAAATCAATATTTTCACTTTTTTTAAAGTATTTAAAGTATATTTTCACTATTACCATATTATAATACTATTATATTCCCATTATTTTAATATTAAATTTTAAATTCCAATTTCAACTTAATTTCAATTCTAATCTCAAATTAAACACATTTAAAACTTATATTTCAAATCTAATTTCAATTTAAACTTCAATTCAACTTCAAACTAAACTTCACCTTTTTCAAAATCGATTTCAATTTCAATTTCACTATTCATATTAATTTCAATTTCTAATTAACTATCCTTTTTAAATCCGTTTCATTTCAAATTTCAAATTCTCTTTCATTCTAACTTTAATCTCACTTCTAAATGAAAAGAGACTTATTTGTCCACAATATCTCATATTACTTAAATATGGCTTTTTAGATAAAGGGATTACTTAATCAAAATGAACATATCCAATATTCATATTTATCACTAACATAACATCCATTCAACCAATCACATGCATATGATTTCAAATCTAACATTCACTATTAATATCATAATGGGATATATTATCGCAATTCACTTAATTTCTAACTATCAAATCATCCATATTAACAATCAATTTGGTATAAACATTCATATGTCATAAGGGTGTAAATATGATTTTTAACATAATCAAAATATAAATTCAAAGGCAATGAGAATTTCTCACCTTTAACCAAAATGTTTAACTTCCTACCAACATTCATTTAATTCAACGCTTCACTAAACCTTTCTAAACCTAATCATAACCATGCTTCCAATTGCTCGACCATCTCCATCTCTACTTGCTTTGCTCACGCCCTCCCCTTATCCACTCCCAAACTCACGACCTAAGGCCCCTTTTAAGAAGAGAAGAAGAAGTGAATTAAGAAGAGGTTAGAGAGTAACAAGTGGATTAGTGCTTAAGCACTCCACTATTTTTAACCCTCCTACCTCTCTTAAAGAGAGAAGCCATTAAAATATCTTAGAGGAAGAAGAAGAAAAGAAAGATTTGTGTGAAAATGAAAGAGGTATGCATGGCTATTTATAGGAAAAAGTTTGGAATAAAATATTATTATGTAAAATGACCAAAATGCTCTTTACTTACTTTTTAACTTAACATAACATTTCAAATCATGCTTTATGTCACTTTCACTTAAAAAGTAAGAAAAGTAAAGTAATAATTATGTTTGGTTTGATTTGATGTTTTACCTTTTGCTTTGAAATGACATTTTTGTCTTTTTGTGCTTACTTTTTCTTAATTGTTTTCTAGAAGTTTCTAACCTTGTTTAGTAAAAGTAAACTTGATTAGTTAATTAATTAACACTTACACTATTAGAATATATGTTCCTATATAAGAAAATAAAGGTGCGACGATGTTGCGACAACTTTTAATCGACAAAACGTCGTTTTTCGACAAAATGTTTTTCGGTCACATTTTGACGTTTTAGTTAAACTATTTATTTATGTAAACCAAATTTAAAAATGAACTTTTTACTTCTTTAAATAAATTAAAACAAGTCTCTTTATATTTTAAAATCATATTTAACTAATATCAAAATCTCTAATTTTACAGTGTGTGTAAAACTAACAAAATGCGACAAATTTTGGTTATTTTTGTAAAACGATTATTAACATACATTCAAATATTTTAACATACTTTTATTATCTTTATTAGATGTTTTACATAAGATTTACCTTTTTAATAAATATTTAAATCCCTTTATTTAAGCTTTTATTTATTATTAACAAAACTTAACTTTTGTCGATTTATTTCAAAATCCAAATTTATACTTTTTTAATTTATTAACTATAAGAATAGATAATTGTTATTATATATAACATATTTACTTAAGTTTAAACTCCTTTTAAAATTTAAATTGAACGAAATCTCTTATTTTCGAAGTAGCAAAATTACGGTCCGTTACATTCTCCCCTACTTAAAAGCATTTCGTCCTCGAAATGAAATCAAAGACAAAGGAATCTATCCCATACTCATCTCCTCAAATAATTTGACTTATTTCTACCGATGGTAGAAAAGAAGAAGACCGATATCATAACAATACTAAAAAAGATGATGCCAAACATGCATATAGAGATTCCCACACTAACCTGAGCACTTATCACGTACTTACGATTATATATACATACATCAACTCAAACTTCTATCTTACCCATCCTAGTGCATACTTCACACTTAATATATACAACAACCAATCAATACTATACATCCAAAAACAACCATACTGATACTAATGCATACATCCACATAATTCATCCTCTGTCCCGAGCATGTACTATATCTGAGGTCCATATAAATATACATATATCAAAACATAAGTCTAACACTATATCTTAGTGCCTACTATTTGAGATAATTATCCAACCACTAAGTAGACAGACCCAAAATATCATACTATATGTGATATTTGATTCGATCTATTATTCAAATCCACAACTTTACCACCGAAGTAGTATCGAACCTTCGATTTTCTAGTGAGGGCTTTGATCAGACTTCTTAATCACAAACCCTTGCTTTCTTTGCATAGCTCTCAACTATGATAGAAAACTTGTGTACATAATCATAAACTCTCATCAATGTTCCCCATCAAAAATCGGGTGATAAATCGTTTTTTGGATTGGTGTAAACACCTCAAAGTTCTGTACTCAAATCTTAGATCAAAATTTATGTGCCAAAATGATCTACGTTTAACTTATGTACATAGTCACATTCATCTTTACCTAATACATTCCTTCAAAACTTATTTTAATCCAACTTTATTTCACAACCATTTACCATTTACTAAATCCATTATTACTTAAGCATACAAATATGACTTAAACTTGCGTAATATACCTTTACTTCCTAAGAGTATATATACATATCCCTAATCTTCAAACCATCATTACTTCAATTAGGGTCTTCAACAAATGTGGAATTCTATTATTCCAAATAAATAAGTTATAAAACTCAATCCTTAGTTTTCTTTACCTAAGGTTTCAATTTAACTAAAATTATTTATCTAATCCATATATTAATAAGACAATTTTACTAAGTGTACACTTTTTTCTTACTAATTCTATGATTAACAACTTAACTTATTTACCTATCCATTTTCTAAATCAAATTTCTTAATTTTAAATCCATCAAATACTTTCTAGTCAAATTGTGAAACTTAATTCACATGGTATTTGTTACTTAAACATTTTCATCCAACAATCAAACTACTAACCATATTTTTCAAAATTATCTTCTTCTAATCTTACTTCATTTTGAATTACAAATGTTACCCTAAATGTATCACTAATTCAAAATTTTTTTATATAAGAATGATATTTCTTATATCTCTTAATCCTAAATTTTACTTTAATTTTTAACCTAATCAAAGTATCTAAATTTCAAATCAACTTAACTCCTTTATAAGTTATACAACTTATCTTTTTATATTATATTTAGTAAAAATTCTCAATTTAGGTTTATCTTTTTTTATTGATAAGAATTTTTTTTCCTAAGTATGCATTTTTTTTACTTTCTCCAATTACACTTCTAGCTTCAGTATTATTATCAAATATCTTATATTCAAATTGTGAATTTTACTTCACAAGATATTTGTACTTAGCTTTTAAACCCATATTATGATAATCACTTAATCATTATTATTTCTTTATACTAAGTATCTAAGTGTATATGATTAAAGTTTTAAATTCTATCTTCCAACTAACTGATTCTATATAGAATATCTTATAGTCAAATTGTGCAATTCTAATCACAAGATATTCATATTTTAGTTTTAATAAGCTAAATTACAATCAATCCTTAATTTCTAACCCAAAATATAATAATATCCCCTTTAATATTTATAATATGAACCCAAGGTAAAATTATTTCATTTACCAATTTCTTTAAAACAAAATCATTCTTATAAAATTAACAAATACGCGCTCATATATATAATAGTCTCATAACTTATTCTAGGGTGTTACTAACTCTATCTCTAATGAGTTACTCATCCTAGGTATTACTAATCCTATCGTTGATGAGATTTTACCCATAACAGAGCCAAGGTTCTCGCTTAACCTTCAGCTCTGATACCAAATGTAACGAACGGGTTTTTTCGGACCCGCCCCGGTAGGCTTTTCAACCATCCCGCTACCCTTCTACTTTTCAACAAGGGGGCACTCCTGTTTTCAACATGGAGGTGACTACATGTGGTACCTCGAATCTGCTTTTACGGCAAGCCTCTCGACTATCAACCAACACTTTCATACTAGGGACATGTAGGGGCCAGAGTCTAAGCTTCGTCACTGCTCACAAAGCGAGAACCCCCTATCATGCTGAACATAATCAAACAAATCCGATCTCCGGTTCCTTCGAAATCCAATCATCGATAAAAAGTGAATACGAGTATATAGGATTTATTAAGTCTCTTTTCACTTTAATTCTTTTCCGATGATTTCGAAATCTCTTTCTTTTAACTTAGGATAATTCTAAGCAATTCATTCTTTTATTTTAGAAAATATCTCAGATTTCCTTACTTAATTCTTGATCCAAATTCCTTAACTTTTAAGCGGGTCAAAAACAATGTTATTTAAGACATCATTTACGATAAACCCTAAATCAATCTTAACAAATATTTTTGAGTAAATAAGATCATAGAAATCATTCACTTTTGGATATTTCTTAACTTTTGAATAATATCAATCTTCTTTTAATTCAAAAAACCTAATACAGAATCTTTTTATTTAAGAGCATCCGGGCTTTTCTTTCGATCTGTTCCACCCCTCGCCTAAGAAAAGAAAACATAGGCCAGGTAAGTTCAGGGCACTGGTTGCTCCATCCCTAACCTTAGTTAAACACCTTGTTTTATCTTCCTAGATCTCACAGGCGGGACAAATGTACTAGTCGTTTCCGCATACTCAGATTTTCAACTTTATTTTGGAATTGCTTATAAATATCCCAAATTATCTTTCAAAACGGTTAATTACCCTTTTTTAAAACATGCACATTTTATTCTGGGAAATGTCGTTACATTTAAACTCATATTTCAAAAGTTATACAATTCGCACATAAAAGTGTTGCGGAAAGTGCTATATAAGCTTATTTGAATTAAACCACTTTTAAACATTCGATAATTCATATTTTCCAATCCAATCTCTTTTAAATCATTTAAATAGATTTATCAAATTTATTCCATATTTTTCCATAATTAAAAACATTCATTTAAACAGATTTCCTGTTATGATCACTAAACTGCAATAGCGTGATTTTTTCTAGAAAATTGATTTGGACTTAATTCAAAATCTACTTATCAAAACTTTAATTTTCTTTCTTCGTTTAGAAGATATGGATATAATAGTCTGGAATTTTCTTATCTCGAAGAATTCCGAGCTATATTTCACTCTACACATTCATTTAAACATTTCGACGCGAAATCGCGAACTACCGTTGCGCGACGCGTCTAGTTTTAACTTATTTTTCAATATTTGAAATAATCTATTCAAATTTGATTTCAACACTTATAAAATTATTAGAAACTATTTTAAATCAATATTTTCACTTTTTTTAAAGTATTTAAAGTATATTTTCACTATTACCATATTATAATATTATTATATTTCCATTATTTTAATATTAAATTTTAAATTCCAATTTTAAATTAATTTCAATTCTATTCTCAAATTAAACGCATTTAAAACTTAGATTTCAATTCAATTTCAAACTAAACTTCAACTTTTTCAAAATCGATTTCAGTTTCACTATCATATTTATTTCAAATTCTAATTAACTATCCTTTTTAAATCCGTTTCATTTCAAATTTCAAATTCTCTTTCATTTTAACTTTAATCTCACTTCTAAATGAAAAGAGACTTATTTTTCCATAATATCTCATATTACTAAAATATGGCTTTTTAGATAAAGGGATTACTTAATCAAAATGAACATATCCAATATTCATATTTATCACTAACATAACATCCATACAACCAATCATATGCATATGATTTCAAATCTAACATTCACTATTAATATCATAACGGGATATATTATCACAATTCACTTAATTTACTAACTATCAAATCATCCATATTAACAATCAATTTGGTATAAATATTCATATGTCATAAGGGTGTAAATATGATTTTTAACATAATCAAAATATAAATTCAAAGGCAGTGAGAATTTCTCACCTTTAACCAAAACGTTTAACTTCCTACCAACATTCATTTAATTTAACGCTTCACTAAACCTTTCTAAACCTAATCATAACCATGCTTCCAATTGCTCGACCATCTCCATCTCTAATTGCTTTGCTCACGCCCTCCCCTTATCCACTCCTAAACTCACGGCCTAAGGCCCCTTTTAAGAAGAGAAGAAGAAGTGAATTAAGAAGAGGTTAGAGAGTAACAAATGGATTAGTGCTTAAGCACTCCACTATTTTTAACTCACCTACCTCTCTTAAAGAGAGAAGCCATTAAAATAGCTTAAAGGAAGAAGAAGAAAAGAAAGATTTGTGTGAAAATGAAAGAGGTATGCATGACTATTTATAAGAAAAAGTTTGGAATAAAATATTATTATGTAAAATGACCAAAATGCCCTTTACTTACTTTTTAACTTAACATCACATTTCAAATCATGCTTTGTCACTTTCACTTAAGAAGTAGGAAAAGTAAAGTAATAGTTATATTTGGTTTGATTTGATGTTTTACTTTTTGCTTTGAAATGACATTTTTGTCTTTTTGTGCTTACTTTTTCTTAATTGTTTTCTAGAAGTTTCTAACGTTGTTTAGTAAAAGTAAACTTGATTAGTTAATTAATTAACACTTATATTATTAGAATATATGTTCCTATATAAGAAAATAAAGGTGCGACGATGTTGCGACAACTTTTAATCGAGAAAACGTCGTTTTTCGACAAAATGTTTTTTGGTCACATTTTGACGTTTTAGTTAAACTATTTATTTATGTAAACAAATTTAAAAATGAACTTTTTACTTCTTTAATGAAGTCTCTTTATATTTTAAAATCATATTTAATTAATATCAAAATCTCTAATTTTACAGTGTATGTAAAACTGACAAAATGCGACAAATTTTGGTTATTTTTGTAAAACGATTATTAACATACTTTCAAATCTTGTAACATACTTTTATTATCTTTATTAGATGTTTTAAATAAGATTTACCTTTTTAATAAATATTTAAATCCCTTTATTTAAGCCTTTATTTATTATTAACAAAACTTAACTTTTGTCGATTTGTTTCAAAATCCAAATTTATACTTTTTTAATTTATTAACTATAAGAATAGATAATTGTTATTATATATAACATATTTACTTAAGATTTAAACTCCTTTTAAAATTTAAATTGAACGAAATCTCTCATTTTCGAAGTAGCAAAATTACGGGTCGTTACAAAACATAAATAGTTCATCATCAAGTTCATAAACAAAATATAGAATAAGTAGCAATAGCAAAATAAAAGCAAGAAGTACATATGTTAAAACCAAAAAATAGTTCTAACAGTAAAAATAACGATCCATAACTCGTTGCAACCTTTTTTTAGATCATAGTCATCTATCTACCTGTAAAGAAAAAGTAATTGAATTATCTCAAATGATAGTGTAATTGATGTTTATAAGTCTAGATCACTACATAACAATACTAAGATGGAGGATGAATGCTTTAAATCTCTTTACAACTCGTAAAAAGATCATAATGAGCTATAAAATAACAGTTGATGTACTTAAAACTTTAGTATACATGATGTTAACTTTGTAGGCTCGGAAACTTAGCACACTAAACCATTAATATAATCAATTGACTGGAAGTATGAACAAATATCTAATGCATGTATGCAAACAATACAAATAACATGCTGATAATCTAACAAATACAAACAATATTTTTATTTATATCACTGATTAGTCTAAACCATTAAAAATTCCAACTCTATCATTTGCTTGAAAATAATAATGCATTGTTTTAGTGAATAAATCAACCATCAAATAGCCCAACTTGTTTTCAGAAATTGAAAGAATTTTCAGCCCAAACAAACTTACTGAGTTCCCAAAATCCAATTAATTCTTACCTGTAAGCAAAGAAAACAAGCATCGGATTTGCTAGTAATCATCTTTTCAATTAAGCAAGCCCACCCTTTCAAGGGTGAAAGGCAATACGAAATAATTGAACTATTATTACAGCAAGAAAATAAAACTAAACGGGTTACTAATGTAGAAAACAACAAAATTTGGCAATCAACAAATTAGTGAAAACAAACTGAGAAAGAATTTACTTATCATGCGTAATCGGATCTTTTCCTACCTCCACTACGAAACTAGCATATGAAGCAAGGAATTTTACTGACAGGTTTCTTAGTCGGGAAATGTTAGGGTTTTCTTATGACTATAAAGAGACAAGGGAAGTTTTAGGGCCTTGGCTTAATTTTTTTTGCTTTGTTCTTCTTGTCTTTATGAATGTGACATGAATACAGATAAATGGGTTTATTATACTTTTTAAGGTCATTTTTTATTACTTTTAGAGCAAAACACAAATTGTTCTTCCATTCTTTAAAAAATCAATTGCTCTGGATTAACACAAGCATATACATTTACATGTATACATACAGAGGCTACCATGTCTTGGAAAGAAAGAACTGAAATAGCCTTACCGATATACCAACTGGCATCTTCCAGATATATAATATTGGTTATAATTTATTTGATCACCTCATAAAATATAACAAAAACATAACCTAAATGGTCAATGTTTTTTTTGAAATGGTACTTTATATACAACAAATCATTGGGACAACATATCCCATGTCAATAAATGTTCGAAAGCAAGTTTCGAACTTCTGACCTCTTGCACCAAAGTCGAGTCAATCAACCACTTGGACAATGGTGCTTGCCAAGGGTCAATGTTTTATTGTTGTGATACGAGATTAATTGACAAACAAGTATACAAATGATAGGCTACTGGATCTATATTTTACATCAAAAACTGCTAATGTAATGCTGACGAGGATATTGAAACGAGCGCTCACATACATATACATGTATAACTTATGCATATACGTATGTATGTGCTGCATGCTACCTTGTCTTGTAAAAGAATCATTTGAGGCAAAAATAAGTCTTCCTATGATTACAAGAGGCATTACCAACACAAAATATTATGTGCTAACCAGTATACCATTGAGCCATTTTGTAAATTTTAATTTATCAAGAATAATGATCTGTTTAAACAAGGATTTGACCGTAAAGACTAACAAGATTACTTAAAGAAAAGTGCTTGCATCGATGGTTCTAACACAATAATAATCAACCCTAAAAAAAATCCATTCAGGGTCATGAAGTAGCCAAAATCATAGTATAAAGAGATAATCTCTATGTAATAGCGATTACCTCAAACAATTAGCTCATTTCAACTAACATGCAACTTAAAAGCGCAAAAGAAATGGCAATGGGAGGTTAAGCAAATAAAGGTAAAAAGACTTCACGTACATATTTGATAATTTTTAACTGAAAATGTTTCACGTAATTATTAGTCACGACCCCTCTCATTAATTTATTACTACTATGGACGAGGCCTTTTCTCTTTTACAAAAAACAAAATACTTATTCACCAAACATAACTAGAATTTCCGATGGCCACTAACAAGTATAAAATATTTTTCCTGCAGTAATTATTTAAAACAAATTATCAAATTATTCTATGAATTATGTACTTTAATATGCATCCAACTGATCATTACAGACCATCATGAGATTTTCATTTTTTAACTAAGCAAAGCTAAATTGAGATGAATATAATAACACTGAGAAAACACATGACACAGAAAAAAGGCTTGTCACATTTAACAGCAAAAGATAACAAGTTTACAACAAAATCCAAATAACTAACCTAAGCCAACCTTGCTTGAGCAAATGTAGCCATCTCTTTTAGTTGTAAATCTTTACATTTTAACATCTCAACAAGAGGTCTTACAGCACCTTTCTATACAATTTGAACCTACAAGATAGGTGCTTTAGAAATAGGATTTGAGATAACACAAAAAGAAATTAGTAGTAATGATAATGGAAGTGCATACTTTGCAGTCAGAATCAGAATCGGCAAACTGGCCAATCAATAAAATAGCCTCCATTTGATTTTCTGTGTAGGACGAACTGCCACTCATAGAATCATGAAAGGGTTACCATCATATAATTGAGGTGTAGAAATTTGAAATGTGACGTAAAGTTTCAGTGAGCCATTAATGCTTGATTAAAATCTAAAATATGGTTAATTCAAACTAATAGGTAAGCATAAGGTCAATAAAACATAAGTTAATAGGTAAGGTGGATGGAAACCATTCGAATACAAAGGCTGCTAGAAAACAAAAAATAGGATAATAAATTTATGATGGATGAACTTCACATAAAGCTAGTAGGGCTAAAATACAAGGCAATACCTTGACAGTCCAATAAGAGGTTGTAAAGCTCCTTCTGCAGAACTTCCTCCTTTATTTTTGAGGATGAGTGCCATATTCCCTATAGTACCCACTTAATAACAAAAATTGGTTATATGTTTATATACAAGAGTTATTCTAAAAACACTCGTGGATACACGCACTATGATTAGAGAATGAAGATGTAGGGTCCTCCTCCTAGTTAGTAAATGAATAAAATTTATAAAAATAGCTTTTACAATACTACTAGTGCGAACCCGTGCTTTGCACACGGGTGTTGAAAATATATTGCTGTTGCATAGGTCATATCCAAATGTATAAGAAATTTAATATGGTGGTAATATAAAAACATTGTTGAACGATAGTGTTACATCATAAATAACAATTTGGTAGGATAAAGAATACATAGATATATTTGGTTATGATAATCACAATTAAAATCGAACAAAAAAATTACAATGAATATGTTAAAGTTCACAGACTATTTAGAGGATAATGTGTTAAAAGTTTATCCGCTAATGCATAGATATATTCACCGTGGCATATAACGCCAATGTTGTTGCTTCTGCAATTACACAGCTACTTCAATGTGCATAGATATAGTTGAAGTATTCGCTGTGAACTGCAGACATAAAGACACAACGCAGTTCGATTCAATTAAATAAGAGTAACAAAAGCTTTTTGCAATGGGGCGAAATATAATAATAGGACGAAATTTATAAATAGTCAGGAAAAGTATTTGTCAACAGTTGAAAAAAGGGAGGGAAAAAAAGGAAAAAGCAACAGATGTAATACAGGGGAAAAGTAGTAAAACAGAAGATTCAATTGAAATAGAAATGATGATGCAATAAGAAAATAACATGAGTTCTAGTATAAATTACTTTTGTTCACTGAATTTGATCTATGTCGATGCAGGATACAAAACACGGCATATAGCTGGTCGCAGTAACCAGTATTTGAAAATATCCAAAACACACAGAAGAGAACATTTGTGAGAAGTCTATTCATTTTTCAACCTCAGAAATAAATGCTAGCAACGCATGTATGATATTGGGCTTGAGCGCAAATGGGTGATTTTCCTTGGCTCTAATATACGCGTTACATCAGTCAATTATTTTAACCATTGAAGGTATTTGTACCTGCAGTCAAAAAAGGAAAAAGTGTCATTAATGCAGTATTATTACTAAATTCTCTCACTGCTCGTTTTACCTAATTAACTATATCTAATAATCAAACTATGACTACACGATCATCTATACAAAGATATATTCATCAATTGTTTTCTAGAAGTTTTTCGATAGTGGTGGTGCAAGTGATTTTAGAATTTACTGCAATAAATAAAAAATAAACTCACTTAGGTGGTTATCAACATTATTCTCACTACAGCACATGTTTTGACCCAGCACTTAAACTGTGCATCTACCTTAAGCCCGAATACAACAACTTATATGCTTATCGTATCATTGATCATCGTGATTGTAAACGAAATTGAGTAAACTTACCAAATTATGTCATCAAACCTGGAAGCAATGTATTAAAGCTGTGCTACGGTTGAACCAAGCATTAATTATGTGAAGTCGCCATTTAATCATCTCAAGCTATCAAAAAACAAAATTCATTTTTCAATTATATTTTCATAATGCAGTTAAATTATTATCGTTAATATCAAACAAAATCATTACTGCAACTAAATTAGTATTGCATCACACAAATGCAGTTAAAATATTCAGATGCAATAATAATTGCTTAATTTCGAAAATACTGCAAAATAATAACCGCTTTTCCTTAATGCATTTAAATTTTAACTGTAGTAAGCTCGAATAATCATCGTGTTCAACCAAAATTATTACTGCATCACATAAATATAGTTGAAATATTAAATTTCTACCATGCATAATTCAAAATTGTCATTGAATTATAACTACATCTATACTATACTATTATTGTTGAGTTAGATTTCAAGAGAACACATGCCTCCTTCATACTTTGGAAAATGAACGGTCACATTTTTAATTTCTTTCTATTCCAAACTTTGAAATGTGATAACTTTTTCTACATTAATTGGATTTAAGAATCGTTTTCACTGTAAAATCTGAAATTTAATATGCTTTCCAATGATATCCATTGTTGATAACTAAAAATAAGTTTTTAAAATCATAATTTTATATAGCGGTTTTAACTGCATTTATATAATCCAATTATTCTGTGTCACCGTTGTGTACCGTGTTTCTGTAACAGCATTATTATGATGATCATAAAACATTACGTAGTAGTTTTACCTAGATTATTATAATGTATTTATTATCTTTTAACATATTTGAAAGGAATATATTTTTTGAATTATACAATTATGGTAGCCTTTGAATATTTTAACTGCATTATGTAATAAAGTAATAATTTTGATTGTGTTCGATAGTTTATTCAAACTTAGTACAATTACAATTTAACCCATCAAAAAATGGTGTAATAATTTATAGGCATTTTTTGAATTAATTTAACTATATTAGCATTTATTATTGCATTTACTATTGATGATTTTTACTATATTTGATAATTTTATTCAATTCTAAAACGGTTGTAAATTAATGAAATTAAGAAAATGCAATTATATTTTACCAGCAAGTTTTGGGTAAATTTAACTATATTTGAAGATTTTTAACCACATTTATGTGATGTAGTAATAAATTTGGCTACGTTTTAGGAATTTATTCAATCTTAATACAATTAAAATTTAACTATTTTCATTTCTGAATAAAGGAAAGGCATAAAGGTTACAAGAGTAATATATAAGAGTAATATAATTTAACTATTTTCATTTTAACTGTTGTATACAAGAGTAATATACAATATGCAGCAAAAAAATGAATAGTAGTTCATGAAGCTACTATATATATATATATATATATATATATCAGAGTTAAATAAGTTACAATAGAAGTTTCAAATACAATAGTCAAATAAAAGATCAGAATACATCACTGGAATCAACTAAATAACTCCAAGCTGAAAGATGTAGATGGATCTCCAAACGAAGCTTCAACTCCAAAGGTGAGTCTCGAAAGCCGTATCACCCAGTCTGACCCAAGCGTAAAGCAAAACACAAAACACTCGAGTCAGGATTAACATTCTTATATCAATAAATCCAACTCAAGTGAAATAAAAACTGAAATACAAGTAACTCAAAGAATGTTTGGGATAACCATCCTCTAAGGATCCGTTAAACTATCTACTATGTCGTAATATATGCTATTATAATAATTTCTAAAGAAAAATAAACTAACTTAAAAATAGCGTTAAGGCTTTACATTTTCCACCTTAACACATATATAGTACCAATAGTCAATACAGTACCGTAGTTCCTTCTGATCAGGAGGCCGCCAGAGGATACTCTATAGGTATGACACAAATCAAGCTCGTAGTAAAGCACGTTAGGATAGGTGACACAGCACAACTAGGCAATACCGGGGTAGATATACCAATTACGCATCCGGACAGGTGGTAACGCATAACCGCAGCTTCTGTCCACCTCCAGTCGTGCTCCTAAAATCAAAAGTGGCCACCAAATCAATCCCAAACTCAGAATATAGTGTCGAAGGAGTGTGTCCGATCAGAAGAGCTACCTCATTGGCCCGGAATAGCTTCTATTTTATCCACCATATGCCAACTTACGGGAGTCGGGTCCACGTATATACCTCAATAGGACGTCCCTACAGTCATACTTCATTCTGTAATCTCCACCGCGTACACAGTTGTTAAAGTGGTTTTCGGAGTTGGCAGAGAGTATGACAACTTTCGATCTCGGTCTCTTTAACAACCAACGTTATTATAACACCATGGTCATTTCAAAATAGTTTATACATCAAAACCAAAATATCATTTCCATTTCAAAACCATATCAATACGATATCATTTCCATTTCAAATATATATATATATATATATATATATATATATATATATTCATTTCCAAAATTATAGCACTTCAAAGTTATAACACTTCTAAATCAACAATTTGGAAATCATAACACCTTTAAAATCATACATTTTGAAATCCATAACTTTAGAAACATAACTTTCACCACCTAAACAGTTTAGATATTAAAATAATATATAAAATAAAATAGTTTATTAAGTAAAATAGTTTATATAAAGAGTTATAAGTTAAAATAGTTTATAATAAAATAGTTAGTATTTAAAATAATTTATAAAATAAACATAAATAGTATTAAATATAATTTAAAATTACTTCATAAGATAAAATAATTTCCTCGAACTTCACAAATTGATTCAAATCAACTTGAATCCTGAAATTCTTAATTCATAAGTTTCAACTCAATTCAGTTCTCAATAAACCATTTCAATTTTTATATCGATTTCAAATACAGATTTGAACCCTAAATAACCCATTTCAATTTTAATAAATTTCCAAAGCTTTATATATTCCACAATCTCAAAACTAGATTTGATAACTCCATATATACATCAAATTCACTTTACCATCATTTATTTTGAAATATTTACATAATCATTCAAATATTATTTAAATAAAACTTCAAATTTCAAATTTAAATAAAACTAAATATACCATTTTCAATTTATGTAAATTTGAAATATCCATTTAAATCACCTTTATTCAAAATAAAGTTATAAGATCATATCCTTTCAATCTCAAATTCAATAAGTTTCAGATCGATTTAATTAAATATCATTCTTAATTAAATACAATTTCAAATCAATATCAAATCTATCTTCTCACCTTAATTTATTTAATCATTATAAACTTTATATTAAAATATTATTTAAATAAATACTTTACCATATTATCTTTTAATAAAACCAAACTTTAATACTAAACTTATTTTATATCAAACAAATTTATACATAGCTCAAATCAAGAATTTAACTATATATAAAATAACATTTATGTAATATAAAAAATCATTTTTTATATAAAACCATATATTTCTTTCCAAAAACCAGAAAATCAATTTCAATATATATATATATAGACTAACGGTGTCTGTATATAATTTTCTATCCTATGGTCAAGTGATATGGATATTTATCATTTCAATCCGCAATTTAAATATATATAGGTATATATTATTTCAACCCGCAATCCCAATTCAATTTAATGAAAATCGCTTGGGTTTATCATTTCAGCCAATAACGATTTTCTCCTATTCTACAGATTATTCGGGTATGTATCATTTCAACCCATAGTGAATTCTATACTAACAGGGAACTTACAAAGAGATAACAGATATAATAATAATATAACAGGCATATATCATCAATATAAACAATAGATAATGGTGTCAGATGTCACAGATGAACAGATAGCATGTATATAGCAATGTAAATATCTAATAGCAGCATATTTCAGTTGTCGTTTCAATTAAAATCAAATTTAATAAATATTAGAATGATAATCGTGAGTGTTTGCTCACCTTTCGAGGCTAGAGAGATGAACGAGAATGGAAGCGAATTGTGGATCCAAATACGAATTCCAAATCAAACAAGATTTGCCCGAATCGATGAATAAGGCTGATAAATAGAAATTGACGAAATCAAATCAGAACTGGATCGATAAAAATAAATAGTCTGAAGGAACTTATATATATGACTATTTATTATTTCTGTACATAAAAATCATATTCTAAATTCAAACACAATTTTATATGAACTATATATATATATACTTTTAATACCTATTTCAGAATATAACTAATAAAATTTATATATATATAGCGAATAGGTCATAAACTTTATAAACTTATATATTCACATCAGCTTATCCAAAAATCAGGAATAAATCCATACAAATTATATCAAAATGTATTAACACAGATAAATATAAAGTATATACATACATAACTCACCCAGTCAAACAGTTTTGTATAACTTGAAATCAAAACACATATATAAGAAGACCTATATACAAATGTAAATATATAGATAGTAGTAGACTTATGTAAAATAATATATCATATATATATATACACAAAACGAAATTGGTTCTCTGTAAAAGTACACATATATATACAACCTTATATATCGGTGTATATATATGCAGAAACAATGATTAAATAAGCAAATATATTTCAACAAACATAATATATACTCACAGAATATGAAACTGTAGAACAAACAAATGTATAATATTATATACATATGAATATATAAGTATTTATAAGTTAATATATTATAAACAACACCGCTTAAGACTTGCATATAAATACAATACTATGATAATGCAAATAATACAAATATAAATAAAACTGTACTAGATAACAGCATATGTATAAATCTATATACAAATAATGCTGCAAACTTATATATAAATTAAAACAACACATAATACTAAAATTTGAACCAATATGATCATATATTTAAGAACTGAAATAACCTTTCATATATATAAAAATCACGTACGACCTTCATATGTGTATATCATATTATATATAAATAAAATCAAGCAGGTTGTATGCAACTTGAAAACTATATGCATATAAAGTATAATACATATATTTAACTTCATATCAACAGACCTTAGCACACTAATATATATACACATATATATGTGCTACCTGATATATAAATGGGCTTCGTACATAGTTGAAACCTTTATATACAAAACAAAACAAAAAAAACATAACTTTAATATACAAACAGTTACATAGAACGATACAATAAGATATACATTTGTAAAAGTCAATTATATACATAAACAACTTTACTATATACATCTGCGAAAACCTTGAACATCGTAAATGTATATATGCTTTTCTAAACAAAATATGTATATATATATATATATATATTAAAACCTGTGTTCCCTTATACAAATATATCATTGATATATTAAAAATATAAACAATTATAACTAGTATATATATGTAACAACCCGCATATTTATCGATTTTATATTTAAATATTTTATTTAAATATTTTATCGTTCGTCGGATTTTGGTCCGAAAACCTACCTTTTGCATACGGTCGAATTAGGACTCGAGACCACCTCCATTGAGTTCAAAATGCCGTTTGCGACCTTTTTGAGTATAAGCTTCGATATGTTTGGAGAAAGTTGATTTTTGCTACTTTTTCTCGCTTAGGGCTTTGGTTGGGCTGAGCCAATTAGCCACTTAACTCAGTTCCAATACTCTCCTCTTCATTCACTTCTCTTCTATTTTCCTAACACTCAAGCTCAAGCAAAAATGGAGGAAGAGAATGGGAAATAGAAATTCCTAAGCCCTAGCTTGCTTTGCAAATCCATCTCCTTGCTCCAAAGTTCATGAGAACCCATTGGTAAGCTTCCTCTTCTTCTTCTCCAACTCATTCTCTCTTTGAATTTCAGAAATTTCCTAAACCTAATTTAGGGAATGTTTCTCCTTTAAGCTTAGATTCAAGCTTCTAGTGTTGAGATTGAAGAGTGCTTGTTCTTGCCATTGCTTTCAAGCTTCATCTTCATAAATTTAGTTCAAAGGTGAGATTTTTATCTCACGTCTATGGCTATAATTATTTTTGGTTGTTGGGTATGAATTCCTAACACTTCTTCATGTGCATTTGCTCTTGTTTTGGATTGATTTTGTGAATACTACAATTTTTGGGTTTTTAAGTCAAATTTGTGTGAAATCCTTTTATGGATGTTTGATTCATGTTTTTGGTGATGCACCGAGGTGCATATAGGGCCGGGTTGCCGATTGGCATAAACCCTTAGAGCCAATGTCCGTCCGGTTGCATTTTGGAAGAGTTTGCTCTTCATTTGAATAAGGTTGAAAAACAGCCCAGGCATGATTCAGTCGACTGAAAAACTCTGTTCAGTCGACTGAACCTGAAACCCGAGAGTTTCCAGGCATGATTCAGTCGACTGAAAAACTCTGCACAGTCGACTGAAACTGGAAACAGAAAGTTTCCTGAACCTGGAAAATTTCCATGTACAGGGTCAGTCGACTGAAAATCTCTGTTCAGTCGACTGAACCTGCTGTTTGAGTCCAATTTGCCTTTTTGGATTGAATTTTCAATTTAAATCAATTCGTGATGATCCTATTTATTGTCATCATTTATTATCATCTTTGATGACTTATTTTCTTTGGGAATTTTAGATATATCCACTTCGATGGATCCTTTATCGATTTCATTGGATTTTATTCACATCTTCGAATGTGATCTTTGTGATTGATTGTTTCTACAATCCCCCTTGTGCTTTGTCACTTTAAAAATATAAAGGTTTTCTATACTAGTAGTAAATATCAAAACTCTTTCCTCAAACGATTTCAATACTATTTTAATACCAAATTCGTTTATAAAACCGTTTTCCAATCTATTAGTATATACAAACCTTTACCTCACTCGTATGAGAAATCTAATTAAACGGCTTAGTAAAACGAGTGGTATGAAACGCTTGCGTTTACTTCGTTGGTTAATTCTTGGACTTGTTCGATTGAACCTCTTGTGACAATTTTCTAGTGGAGATCTATAATTTGTTCGTAAATATTTAAGTTAAGCTAGTGGTTATGGGACATGAAGCTAAGCTCATATATTTACTAGCTTGGTGTAATCGACACTTCTCTTTGATCATGACGATCATTTTAGGTTTTAGACTAGCATCATGCTATGTCTTTGTGATTTGGTTCATCGGACGTCCCGCTGTACGACGTCGTTGTTCCCTTTGATTGTGATTTGGTTCATCGGATGTCCCGCTGTACGACGTCGTTGATCCTTTCCTTGTGATTTCTGGATCTCGTGTGTTGAATTCTGGAATTTATGTTTCACCAACTTTTACGATGGGCATTGATGTATGTGTCATATATTGTGGCTTGGTGAATGAAATTAGGAGTATGACATTCCTTTTTATCTTGAGTAGATTATTGTGATATTGATTAATCTCTTGTTGATTTTCAATTACTATTTTATCACAGCTTGGCATTGTTATTATTATATGTTTATGTCATATCTCTTATTATATATCACTTCATCTGATATTTATAGCTAGACTGATCCGTTTATTATTTTCTTATAAATAATACTCGGGTCAGACTGAGATTTAACAGGTGCTTCTGCTTGACTCCTCATCGGACTATCATCCCGACTTTTGGCTAACTACTTAGATTAGTAGTTTTTGTTGCGTACATTTGAGATTTAGACTCCTTGATGTATACTTATTCTTTTGCCCTGCACTTGTATCTATTCCTTTGTATTATTGTGGATCTTTTTAGACCACTACTCTGATGTACACTTTCATGTGTAATATTCATATCTATTTCCGCCTTTGTGATATGAATTGTCTATGACTGATTTATGTTATGTTTATTTCTATATTTGTTTTCGAAGAAATTATAGCCACTGTGTAGTAGCTTTGAGTTTGTGTCGGTATGTCGGATTTCCTCTTGAAATAGGATGAAAAGTTATATTTTTATCCGGTATATCGGTACTCGCACAAAGCAATTATACAGATGGTGGCTCCTCAACAGCCTTATTCTCCTGCTAGTTGACAGCATTCACAGTAATGTTCTTGTCTAGCGTGGTTATAGAGGTGGGGCATCACAGCTTGGTATCAGAGCCAAACTTCGGAACAATGTAGAATAATTTAGCAAGGATCATGTCCTAAGTCTTTCTTAGGAGTTGTGCTTTAGGATTTTATTCGGGTCTTCGTACCGTTCTATCCTACTTTCTTTTATGATTCCTTGTTTTATCTATCAAGATTGCTTGATATTCATTTCGAGAATAACATTTTCCTCTTCTTTCTTTCTTTCTTAAAGAAGAGAAATGGTTAGACCAGGCCGTCCCAGCGCCGGTCAATCTAGTGCTACTACCCAGTATGGAGTATTTATGTCTGCTCAACAACTTTTGGATCTCGTAAAGAATCAAGAGTTTATCTATGCTTTGAGTAAGAACCCCGAAATGGTTCTACCTTTGAAACTTGAGGTTTCTTTCAATCAGCTTGTGGATGTTACTCTTCTTCATGGAGAGATTGGTAAAGGAAGTGTTTGTGATATTGGGACTTCCAAGAAGAGGCATATTAAGTTCAAGAGCCTTAATCCCAATAAGAGAGTGAAGCAAACTACTTTTGTAGCAGAGACTCCAATCCCTTATCGTGGAGGATGCTACAATTGTAATTCTAGGGAACACTATGCGAATATGTGTCCAAAACCCCATTCTTGTCGCTATTGCAAGAAACCGGGTCATCTTTTATCTGCATGTCCCAAACTTTTGAATAAGGACATGAGAAAGCTAAATATTGTGCAAGCCCCTAGCAACTCTTCTCTTAGTCAAGGTATTTTACATTTAATCCTTGATGACATTTGCTTTGTGATTATCTTGTTCATGTTCTTTTTGATATAGTTTCCATCTCACTATTTTATATCAAGAAGAACTTGTTGATTCTTTCTTTTTAAACATTTTTGGGCTTGATGACTTCTTTGAGGATTGTGAATCCGGATGGTAGATCCGCAACACTCAATTTGCTTTTGTTTAGATGTCGAGATTGTTTTATGTGACTTTTCTTTCTGAGCCGATATTTACTTTGGCTTCGGAATTGATTTTTTTGAAAGGATCGGCTTAATCATTGTGAAGCCCATAGCCTATTTTTCGAGTGGACTATTCATCTTCGACATTTTCAATTAGTTAAGCAGATTTCTATTTTTCCTTTATGATTTTGTTTCTAACTTGATGGCATCATTTTATTCCTTAAGCCCACTTATAAGGAAAGTGTTATTTCTCTCATCTAAATAGTATGAGAATTTTCCGGTATATTTGACTTGTCTTAGGATTATGACCTAAGTAATCTTTTGTGTGGTGCTAAGGTCTTTTTAGTTCGACTTTACCACCGTTTTCATTTGCTACAAGTTGCAGAAGTTAGCATTTCACTTATCGCATTCCGCACTTGTTATGATTCCTATGAATGAATTATTATGTCATTCAATTTGTCCAGCTTGTTTCATCCGTTTTATAAATCCAATATTCTATGAAAATTTCAATGAGACCATTCTTATTTATGGATTTTGGATGGAAATAGAAATTTAAAATTTTGCAAATCTTTTTCATAAGATTTAATTATAAGTGCAATTTGATTTTTTGCTCTTAAAACGAGCAAAGAATATTCTTAAAACTTTTTAAGAGATTTATTTATCCTAGAAAAGATGACTTTGTGATTGTATTTCCCGTTGAGTGCTTTAAGAATTTTGGTCGATGCGCTTGATCAACGTTATCGATAGGAATTTCCTAAACGCTTTGATGTGACAATCAGACATGATATATTGACTTGTAAAAATTTAAATTTTTGTAGAAAGATTATTACATAAAAGTAAAAATGTAATTTTGAAATTTTTAACTTTTCGGGGAAGAGAATTATTTAAAAGAACCCTTCCTTTCAATACTCTTATTCTTGTGATTCCGTAAGGGGAACCAAGACTTTGTTATTTGTACCGATACTAGTCGTATTGGTTTGGAATGCCATTCTCTTACAAAGGAGAACGTGCTATCCCTTGTGCTTCTAAATCATTATAGCTTCTCGAGACTAGATAGCCACTTATGATCTAGTGCTCTCGGCTAATGTTTTTGCTTTTGGAATTTAGCATCATCATATTTGGATGAGAAATTTGTTCTCTATCTCGATCATAAATCTTTGGAATATTTATGTTCTCTTAAGGAACTTCATGTTGACTCGAGTTTCTAGCATCTTATGATCTTGATATTCTTTTATTCCCGAGAGGGGAAATCGTGTTGCCAATGCGTTTAGTCGTAGGCAACAAGTGGATGATTCTTTGATGTTGACCAAATGAAATTATCTTTTGTCAAGTTCATCGGGCGTTTTGATATACTTCGTTTTATTGAGTTTCATCTCATTTCTTTTAAGAACTTGTGTCCGATGTTCTTTTATCGCGTTTGATTCATCGGATGTACCGTTTGTACTACATCGATGTCTTTGCTTTTCGATTCATCGGATGTACCGTTGTACTACATCGATGTCTTTGCTATTTGATTCATCGGATGTACCGTTGTACTACATCGATGTCTTTTCTTTTGATTCATCGGATGTACCGTTGTACTACATCGATGTCTTTTCTTTTGATTCATCGGATGTACCGTTTGTACTACATCGATGACTTTGCTATTTGATTCATCGGATGTACCGTTGTACTATATCGATGTCTTTGCTTTTTGATTCATCGGATGTACCGTTGTACTACATCGATGTCTTTGCGTTTGATTCATCGGATGTACCGTTTGTACTACATCGATGTCTTTTCTTTTGATTCATCGGATGTACCGTTGTACTATATCGATGTCTTTTCTTTTGATTCATCGGATGTACCGTTGTACTACATCGATGTCTTTTCTTTTGATTCATCGGATGTACCGTTGTACTACATCGATGTCTTTGCGTTTGATTCATCGGATGTACCGTTTGTACTACATCGATGTCTTTGCTTTTGATTCATCGGATGTACCGTTGTACTACATCGATGTCTTTTCTTTTGATTCATCGGATGTACCGTTTGTACTACATCGATGACTTTGCTATTTGATTCATCGGATGTACCGTTGTACTACATCGATGTCTTTGCTATTTGATTCATCGGATGTACCATTGTACTACATCGATGTCTTTGCTTTTGATTCATCGGATGTACCGTTTGTACTACATCGATGTCTTTGCTATTTGATCATTGGATGTACCGTTGTACTACATCGATGTCTTTGCTTTTGATTCATCGGATGTACCGTTGTACTACATCGACGTCTTTGCTTTTGATTCATCGGATGTACCGTTTGTACTACATCGATGTCTTTACTTTTCGATTCATCGGATGTACCGTTTGTACTACATCGATGTCTTTGCTTTTGATTCATCGGATGTACCGTTTGTACTACATCGATGTCTTTGCTCTTTGATTCATCGGATGTACCGTTTGTACTACATCGATGTCTTTGCTTTTGATTCATCGGATGTACCGTTTGTACTACATCGATGTCTTTGCGTTTGATTCATCGGATGTACCGTTGTACTACATCGATGTCTTTGCGTTTGATTCATCGGATGTACCATTGTACTACATCGATGTCTTTGCTTTTGATTCATCGGATGTACCGTTTGTACTACATCGATGTCTTTGCTTTTGATTCATCGGATGTACCGTTTGTACTACATCGATGTCTTTGCGTTTGATTCATCGGATGTACCGTTGTACTACATCGATGTCTTTGCGTTTGATTCATCGGATGTACCGTTGTACTACATCGATGTCTTTGCTTTTGATTCATCGGATGTACCGTTTGTACTACATCGATGTCTTTGCTTTTGATTCATCGGATGTACCGTTTGTACTACATTGATGTCTTTGCTTTTGATTCATTGGATGTACCGTTGTACTACATCAATGTCTTCGCTTTTTGATTCATTGGATGTACCGTTGTACTACATCCATGTCTTTGCTTTGGTTCATTGGGCGTACCGTTTTTGTACTACGCTGATGTTCCAAATTATTTGAGTTTCTAGTTTCTCGGTCGTACCGTTTTTGTGCTACGCCGTTGCACCGGCTCAATTTTCTGCTATTCTTGACGTTCCCCACGTCTTTTATCTACGGGAATGCCTTAGGGATTCCGGTTTTTATTCTTGAGCCCGGTGTTATTGTGGAAATTGAAGTTTCACCAGATTTCTTGCTAACTCTTTTGTGCACTTTAGGGTGAACTTCCTATTTCAAATTTTCTTTTGTGTTAATATGATTCTATGGTTGTTACTTCATATATTTCCTTCTTACTTATTGCGAGGACGCAATTTCTTTAAGGAGGGGAGTCTGTAACAACCCGCATATTTATCGATTTTATATTTAAATATTTTATTTAAATATTTTATCGTTCGTCGGATTTTGGTCCGAAAACCTACTTTTTGCATACGGTCGAATTAGGACTCGAGACCACCTCCATTGAGTTCAAAATGCCGTTTGCGACCTTTTTGAGTATAAGCTTCGATATGTTTGGAGAAAGTTGATTTTTGCTACTTTTTCTCGCTTAGGGCTTTGGTTGGGTGCCAATTAGCCACTTAACTCAGTTCCAACACTCTCCTCTTCATTCACTTCTCTTCTATTTTCCTAACACTCAAGCTCAAGCAAAAATGGAGGAAGAGAATGGGAAATAGAAATTCCTAAGCCCTAGCTTGCTTTGCAAATCCATCTCCTTGCTCCAAAGTTCATGAGAACCCATTGGTAAGCTTCCTCTTCTTCTTCTCCAACTCATTCTCTCTTTGAATTTCAGAAATATCCTAAACCTAATTTAGGGAATGTTTCTCTTTTAAGCTTAGATTCAAGCTTCTAGTGTTGAGATTGAAGAGTGCTTGTTCTTGCCATTGCTTTCAAGCTTCATCTTCATAAATTTAGTTCAAAGGTGAGATTTTTATCTCACGTCTATGGCTATAATTATTTTTGGTTGTTGGGTATGAATTCCTAACACTTCTTCATGTGCATTTGCTCTTATTTTGGATTGATTTTGTGAATACTACAATTTTTGGGTTTTTAAGTCAAATTTGTGTGAAATCCTTTTATGGATGTTTGATTCATGTTTTTGGTGATGCACCGAGGTGCATATAGGGCCGGGTTGCCGATTGGCATAAACCCTTAGAGCCAATGTCCGTCCGGTTGCATTTTGGAAGAGTTTGCTCTTCATTTGAATAAGGTTGAAAAACAGCCCAGGCATGATTCAGTCGACTGAAAAACTCTGTTCAGTCGACTGAACCTGAAACCCGAGAGTTTCCAGGCATGATTCAGTCGACTGAAAAACTCTGCACAGTCGACTGAAACTGGAAACAGAAAGTTTCCTGAACCTGGAAAATTTCCATGTACAGGGTCAGTCGACTGAAAATCTCTGTTCAGTCGACTGAACCTGCTGTTTGAATCCAATTTGCCTTTTTGGATTGAATTTCCAATTTAAATCGATTCGTGATGATCCTATTTATTGTCATCATTTATTATCATCTTTGATGACTTATTTTCTTTGGGAATTTTAGATATATCCACTTCGATGGATCCTTTATCGATTTCATTGGATTTTATTCACATCTTCGAATGTGATCTTTGTGATTGATTGTTTCTACAATCCCCCTTGTGCTTTGTCACTTTAAAAATATAAAGGTTTTCTATACTAGTAGTAAATATCAAAACTCTTTCCTCAAACGATTTCAATACTATTTTAATACCAAATTCGTTTATAAAACCGTTTTCCAATCTATTAGTATATACAAACCTTTACCTCACTCGTATGAGAAATCTAATTAAACGACTTAGTAAAACGAGTGGTATGAAACGCTTGCGTTTACTTCGTCGGTTAATTCTTGGACTTGTTCGATTGAACCTATTGTGACAATTTTCTAGTGGAGATCTACAATTTGTTCGTAAATATTTAAGTTAAGCTAGTGGTTATGGGACATGAAGCTAAGCTCATATATTTACTAGCTTAGTGTAATCGACACTTCTCTTTGATCATGATGATCATTTTAGGTTTTAGACTAGCATCATGCTATGTCTTTGTGATTTGGTTCATCGGACGTCCCGCTGTACGACGTCGTTGTTCCCTTTGATTGTGATTTGGTTCATCGGATGTCCCGCTGTACGACGTCGTTGATCCTTTCCTTGTGATTTCTGGATCTCGTGTGTTGAATTCTGGAATTTATGTTTCACCAACTTTTACGATGGGCATTGATGTATGTGTCATATATTGTGGCTTGGTGAATGAAATTAGGAGTATGACATTCCTTTTTATCTTGAGTAGATTATTGTGATATTGATTAATCTCTTGTTGATTTTCAATTACTATTTTATCACAGCTTGGCATTGTGATTATTATATGTTTATGTCATATCTCTTATTATATATCACTTCATCTGATATTTATAGCTAGACTGATCCGTTTATTATTTTCTTATAAATAATACTCGGGTCAGACTGAGATTTAACAGGTGCTTCTGCTTGACTCCTCATCGGACTATCATCCCGACTTTTGCTAACTACTTAGATTAGTAGTTTTTGTTGCATACATTTGAGATTTAGACTCCTTGATGTATACTTATTCTTTTGCCCTGCACTTGTATCTATTCCTTTGTATTATTGTGGATCTTTTTAGACCACTACTCTGATGTACACTTTCATGTGTAATATTCATATCTATTTCCGCCTTTGTGATATGAATTGTCCATGACTGATTTATGTTATGTTTATTTCTATATTTGTTTTCGAAGAAATTATAGCCACTGTGTAGTAGCTTTGAGTTTGTGTCGGTATGTCGGATTTCCTCTTGAAATAGGATGAAAAGTTATATTTTTATCCGGTATATCGGTACTCGCACAAAGCAATTATACAGATGGTCGCTCCTCAACAGCCTTATTCTCCGTGCTAGTTGACAGCATTCACAGTAATGTTCTTTTCTAACGTGGGTATAGAGGTGGGGCGTCACAATATACCTTACTAAAAGATTATAAATATCAGAATCATCATGATATATATACACTTATATACAAATATATAAACTCATGTTTAAGAATATATATATACAAACTGAGAAACATAAATTGATATAACATGATATATGCTAATAGATATAAAATATAAAAGAGAAAAACTTGCCATTCATGAAGTAGAAACTACAGGAGGCAGACATAGAGGGTACTAGAGAGGGGAAAACGTTCAGCTGGCTTAGGATGCGGCTTGAGCCCCGGGTGGTCAAGAATTATGGTGGAAGGAGGGAGGAGGAGCTCGGGTAGGTGAGCTTCAGTGGCGGTTTGGCTGAGATGAAGTGACGGAACGACAGGGTGGTTTGGTAGAAAATGGAAAATGTAATGCAAATATGAATTGTGTTTCGTGAATGAGCAGGAGAGCTATAAAGAATAAATTTTATTTTCAAAGCATGAATACAAAGAAAAATGAAAAAAATGTAAACGAACCAGTGGATATTGATGAAATAGATGGATAACCAAAAGTCCACAATTAAATTCTAGGAATACTAAAGAGAATGACCATTCAATTTCTCACGTTGTAAAATGAGGAGACCCAGAACAATAACAACTTCAAACAGAATACCGACACAGTTAATTGCTTCGCATTTCTTGTCGCGATCTGGACACCGAAAAACTCATATGAATATGCTATACAGATCAGCATGACGAGACGATCAAAATGATACACAGATATCAATGATAGGATCATCCGATCAAAAGTCGGTATTTGGTACCGAAAATGCTGCTAAAACACCGAAAATAAGAAAAAACGTAGCAATAGCAGTCAAAATTTGGAGAAACAAAATATGACGTCTCACTCAAAAAATGATTTACAAATTTTCTATAGAAAAATATTCAAGTTTGGAAAATATTTTATTATCATCGAATATTAACCGATTTAACTAAAATCGAATTACACAACAAAATAAACTTTCATATTATCAAATGAGAATTTACCACTTACCATGTTTAATTAGACGTAATCCAAGTATCAAATTTACATTTCAAAATTTTATTATCTAAAATTTCACAAAATTTCAATTAATTAAGTAAATTAAAATTCTAGAATTTACGGGTCGTTACACTCTCCCCCACTCAATATTTTTCATCCTCGAAAAGGAAGGAGGTAGGAAAATAGGAACAAAAAAGGCTGAAATACAAAATAAAACAATTAATTAAAACCATATAAATTCTAATTTAAATTAATTTATATTCAACAATTGATTTTAAATTCAAGATAATTCATTAAGTTGATTTTATTTCAATTTATTAATATTTGATACAAAAGATTTCTTCCAAACAAGATTTTATTTAATTTGCCTCATTTACTATTCAATTAACTTATTATTCTATTTATCTCTATAACCTTTCTATAATTAAAATTTAAGCGTATAACATATATTATAACTACTCAGATTTTATTTATAAGATCATTTTATATTGTATATTATCCAATTACATATTTTACTTCTGAATAATTTAGGTAAGCTTATTAGAATGTAATTGGGTAATATACAAGTAAACCCCAACTAAATTATTTCAAATATAAATATTTATTCAAAATTTTGGCTTTATTTAAAAATTAAAATCACCTTCAACATAAATTTAAGAATTAAATTTTCGATTAACTTCAGACCGTTTAGAGATAAATATATATACTATATATTAAATCAAATCTATAATCATATACCTATAATAAATCAAGTCATACTCAAGAAATTTAAATCAAATTAATTTTTCAAAACAAAAATGTAGCAAAGCTACAGAATGGTCTCTCCATTCTGAAACTCGAAAATGAACGTCAATGATGCGACCGTCATCACCGAAATTATTTTCCAACGACCAAAAAGGAGAGCACAGATTTAAACATTTGAAATTCTTCAAAACGATTTCTATTCGAAAATACTTTCAATAATTTATATTTTAAAATTTTAAAACCAAAGTTTGAAATGAATGAAAATTAAATTCTCAAATTCTAATTTAAAATTCAATTAAATTTTCAAATCTAGACGTTGAAATAGTCAATGGTTTACAAAACAATTGTGACGATCCAAAAATTTTGAACGTCTGAAATTGAATTTAATTATTGAAAATTGGGTAAATTATTGAATCTTGATTTTTAAGCTTGTTAAAAATATTTTAAAGGCTTAGAAAATCTATATTAATAATACTGAAGATAATTGAAGCTTCAGAATTGAAATTTGAAGTGTTTGTTTAATTTTGAAATTATATCGTTTAAAATCGATATTTAACAATAGCCTTACGAGGCACAGTCTCGTAATTCAACGAAACCTGTTCCATTAGATTTGTAATAGTATTTCATTATCGGATTTCAATTTTCATAGTGTTTGGAGTTGTCGTGTGACCGTACGGATTGAAAAGGCGCTGAAATTTAAATCGAAAATTCAATACAATAATTGGTCCAAGAAGCTATCTTCTCCATACGATCGAATTTGGACTCAAAACCTTTTTCATTACGTTCAAATAGGGATTTAACATTATAAACTCCTAGCGGCACGCCTCGATAGGAATTCGAAAATTTAAGTTGTGTTAATCGAGACGATTTAAATTTAATATAATATATATGCATTTAATATAAATTGTTTTCACAAGATCATTTTTTACACGTTGCTTGCCTCTTTAACCACGTGTTCATTGGTTTAACACGCGTCTGAGTTTTTATAAAAAAAATATCGAACGAAGAAAATATAACTTCTCGGCTTCATCTCGAATTGAAAATCGGTACCGAACAACAAGATCAAAAAAATGGCGAAACGGAAACAATTTCGATTTTCCCTCTCCTCCCTCTCTTGTTCGAACCCTATCTATTCTTTTCTCCCTTTCATCTTTGAAAATCAAATCGCTCTCATATAAAAAAATGGCGGCCGAGCTCAAAGGCGACTGGACGGGACCAACTTCGTGGTCTTCGCGCAAGTACTAGGGGTCGTAGGTCGCGTTCGATCGAAGCTTGTGGCCGTGGCATTGATTATGGAACGCGAGCACAGGCGAGCGTCTAGGAGGCTCGCGTTGGATTTGTGGTCGCATGAGGCATGCAACGTCGTCGAGGCACGGTGTCACATGGTGGAAGCTCACGTGGGATCGACGAAGTCATGTAGCCGCACGCATCTCGTTGACGGCAGTATGGTCGTGGCGGCGTCACAAACAAAGCTAGGCTTGGAGAGGGTCGATTTCGTGGTTGCGACTGTGGTAGGAGCTGCAGTTGATTTTGAAAGTAAGGTATTTTCTTTATTTAGTTTATATAGATGGATATATGTAGAAAAGAAAAATATAATAATATATACTGTGGAAATATATGTATGTAGTTTTTTTAATTTTTATATATATTATACATGCAAAAGGAAGAAAAATATATACAGTTTTCCAATTTATAGTAAGATGCAGGAATTTTTTTATAACTATATACAGTTAAGTTTGAAAAAGATAAATAAATAGAAATTTTTAAATATTAAAAGTTAATGTAAATTTTGTTTTTGAAACCGAGAAATTATTTTTAGTTTCAAGTTGAAAAATAAGTATACATGCTTTAATTTACTAAAAATAACCAATTAAGGGAAGTGCTAGTTTAAGTTAAACTATCATTTTAAAATTTAATTATTTGTTTTACTAAATTTATAAAACTAAAATTAAAATAAATTTATTTAAATATAATTGATTTTCCAATTGTTCAAAATATTAATAAATTGTATAAATGTTTACACAAGGTCTAATACAGTAAAGAAATAGTCGAGATGGAAATGGATTGCAAATAAAAAGGTAAAGGTGAGATCTTCTCACTCAATACAATTGATTTATTCAATTTAAATAGTTAAATTTAAATTCTGGATGTGCTAGAATGAATTTGATAATTTGTCTATTGGTGATATATATACATACATATATATATATATATATATATATATATATATATTGGAGTGATTGATTTCCCGCATTATATAACGGATGAGACCTTATGCGCCGCATAATAGCGGATGAGATAATATAACCCCTACCGTGATATTCCACCTCGAAGTGGAATTGATATTTTATATTGTGCTAACATTTGTGGATGCAGGGAAAAAGGTTGGAGGGATCCAATTGGATTCCTCAAATTGTTTGAATTTATTTCATATGTTGTGATGTGATTTATTGATAATTTGTGAATGATTATATTGGTGATTGAAATTATTGAAGGCTATGGTTTGGCCAAATATATTTTGCTATTTTAAAATACTATAAATATATAAATTAGATTTTTGGAAATTAAAGTAGAAAATTTTAAGTAAATTAACTTTAGAAAATTAAATAAATTTAAGGAAGGAATTTGGAAAAAGATAAAAGTTAATTTTTGAAATCCTATCGAATAAATTCCAAAATATAGGAAAAAGATTTTAATAAATGGAAATAAATGGATTTTGAGTAATATTGTTTAAAAGTTGAATAATTTATTTAAAATTCGGATTTTAAATAGTTTGGGAGAATAAAGGAATTTATTTTAAAATGTAGTAAATTTTTGGAAATCAATTTGGAAATTGATTTGTTGTTTGAAAATAAATTTTTGGAAATTGATTTAGTGTTTGAAAGTAAATTTTGGAAATCGATTTGAAAATCGTATATCAGTGGATATTTGGAAATATAAACTCGTAATGGGAATTTATAAAGGAATAGGTAATTTGTTTTAAAAAAATAAATATTGGTTTATATTTTAAAAGTGTGGAAATAAAATTTATGAATTTGGTATATAAATCGAAATAAATCGAGAAGGAATTATTAATTGATTTAAATGGACCATTTTGAAATGGAAAGCATATTTTTTCCTGGAAAGCCGAGTATGTTTTCAAAATAGCTTTTAAGTATAAACTAAAAATCCTAAAGTTGGTTTTAAAAGGAATGTTTTGGAGAAATTGTTTTCTTAAATTGTTTTTGAAATTTTAAAGTTAATATTTATTAAGTTAATTATAGAAGTGATTATTATGAAGATTTAATTGATATTTGATTCAGAAAATGGTTATTTAAATAGTTACACTCTACCTAATAATTTATGTTTTAAAATTTTTTTTGGGCTTAAGTTTTATATGAGATATTAGAATAAAAATTTCATAACTAATATTTTAAATAAATATTTTAAAATAGTTTTTATTTTAAGTGTTTCCAAGTATATATTTTTGGATAAGTGATTTAAACTATTTTAAAGTATTCGAACTTGGTAAATTTTTAGTGGAAATAAATAATATTTGAAAATTTATTCTGCAAGAGGAAAGTGATTTGAAAATTGTTTTTGAAGGGTTGAAGTGTGAAATTATGTGTTGCGAAGATATTTTGAAATAAATAATTTAGGGGAAATTATTTAAATCTGAGGGTTGTTGTGAATGTTGTTGATAGTTAAATAAACGACTATCAATATTGGCCTTTAAACGACATTTGAATATCGATGCGACCGAGGGTCGGATTCCAAATAGTTATCGAAAAACCACATCGAATCATAATGATGGATCTTTTGTTTAAAAGATCAAAGTAGAAATGTGTTGTGACTTACTTGAAATTTGAATGTAACCACTTATTTTTCAAATAAGCGCTCATTATTTGGATTAGACAGGAGAGGACATTGAGTCATAAAACCCATTCCGAATAATGATAAGACAAAATGAGATTGCATTTGAAGATGGTGTTGAAGATTGGGTATTTTCGAAAACGAAAGGATTACCTATTGAATGTCTCTGCACCGAGTTGCTCCGGTATAGAGATTTATATCACCCTATGTGATGGGGAGTCCGGACGTGATTAGGGAATAGCCAGATTTGCAATGGGTTCTTCCCTTAATTGGAGGAAGTGCCTTCGGTTCCATTCAGACCCAGGATGAACTTGTATGGATATATGTCTGACGTTACACTTTGAGATGTAAAGCTGGTTTCTATCAAATACATTTCTATTTAGTGGCGGAGAATTTATTCTCTTAGCTTAACACCCTTCTCTGAGATGTACGTGCTTAGAATTATGTAGTTGATTGTCACTAGTGGTATATTCCCAAATTGGTAATGTGGCATGCTAAGTGTTGATCATTGGTTGATCGAAGCATGGCTTTTGTGAAAGGCGTAGCTTTGTGGGGCAAGACTTCGTTGAACCTCACACGCCGGAAATGGTTGAAACAAGAAAGGACGCAGCAAGGTTATGGGGGTCGCGCCCCTCAGGGTATGTGCATTTTCTTCTGGATAAAAAGTGGTATCTGGTATGGAACCCAAAAATTTAACTTATGTGGTTAAAAAAGTGGTATTCTGGTATGGAGCCTAGATTATTCTACTTATGTGGTTGTTGGTTGTTGAGGCGCCTCAGTAAAGGTCGGTCTAGACCGGGGAATGGCATGCTCGTGATAGTTAGTTACCTAGTTACAGAGGTAACCCTGCCTTGTGTTGGCAGAGAGCCGGTTAGGTTCTCGGGGCGTCCATCCAGAGGCATACCCATTCGGAAAGGAAGTTCCTTAGCCTTAGCCATTTGTTGGAAATCCAATCATCCAATACGAGCCATGTACGGTTTTAGTTGTAGAACCTGCCATTTAACATGGTAGCTATAGTAGGCATGCTATAATGGTACATATGCTGGCTAAGATTAATATTATACTTGCAAATGTTTTCCACACTATGCACTAATAATAATATTAAAATGATTTCCGCGTACCAAGCATGTCATACTATCATAAGAAGAAATCTCCCCCAAGTGTGCGATTGCATTGTGTGTGTGTTGGGAGGCCTTATGGTAGTTTCATTTTCCAAAGCATAAACGGATTTCTTTTCCTTTTCTTTTATGCAAATAACTATTTTAAGATCTTACACCAGTCTCATGACTGACCTGGAGTTTATTGTTCCCTTTCTAAACTCTGGGTGCCCATAATTTTCCACACTTGCAGCTTAGAGTCAGGTTATCATTGTTCTGGAGCGAAGTCAGAAAAGTATGCTATGGAGATTAGAAGGCAAGCTGGATGGCGAGATGTATCACTTATGTTACGTAGTATCTGCAGCGTATGGGTTGCTGCAAGTTCAGTTTTCATATGGACAAGTTATAATAACTGCTAGTGTTGTGTTTTGTTATTGTAATACTCTGATCATGTAATGTATAAACTGATATAGTTCTTTTGTTAAAGATTATCCATTTATCTATTATATATTGTTCCGCTGCGAATATGAGATTCTGGTATTATTTCCGTCTTCTTCTCCTACCTTCTACTTCTTTAACCCTAACGGTTCGGTTTTCCGACATTCAATTGTTCGGCATTTGATACAGTGGACGTATTGATGTCGACTTTCGAGCGTCGATAAATCGGGTTGTTACAATAATAAATGAAAATCAAATATTATTATTTTCAACAACCAATTCATTAACTATTTAATTTTAGAAAACTTATATTTATATATATAATATAGTTATACAAAAATTTATTTCATTTACCAAATTTGAAAATAATATTATGTCAGTTTGCTCTGTTCAAGTGTTTTGGAATTCCTATCGATAGCGTTGATCAGACGAATCGATCGAAAACCCAAATGAGCATCAACAACTCAAACAACACAATATACAAAACATTTTAATATTAATATATAAATACGCTTCCTCGCTCGACGATACAAGAATGGATTTCAAAGCAAGGATAGAGATTCAAATTTGATGGACTCAAATTAAAAAGAATTTTGAGGCAAATCGATAAAATAGGGAGATAGATAAGTTTATATAAATCACGGGCAACCTTAACCAGGTCGATCATGACTTCAAGAATAAGATCGATGTAGGATTCCGAGGCAAATCGACATTCGATCGCAAAAAATAGAATTTAGGCATAGCAGAAGATAGATAGCATCATAAACCTAGGATACAAAAATTTCCGGTAAATCAATGCCTATTGTAAAGGAGTTTCATCCCTTTACAAATCATTCAAAGATTGGCGAGATCGTCGATTTATTATAGAGACTGTTGAAGTGGAGTTATGGGACACTCTAGAATACGAATAGGGAGAGATAAGGATGGATTTTGGAACCAAGGGGAACGTTCCAAAATTCAAAGGAAACCGAGTCAAAGAGGAAAGGATTCAAGCTCGAACGAAAGTGAATCCATAATTAAATTTACCCTATGTGTTGAGTTTTGCCTAAAACCCAAGCTCTGGTACCAACTGTAACATCCCGATATTTTCAACCATTCGCATCCACACATGCCGGATTTGAATTGCTCAAAATACCAGATTGTTAATTTATATTTGGCAAAACTCAACATATACAGTAAATACCACATATACAATATGCAGCGAAAATAAAAGGAATAGTAGTTCATGAAGCTACTATATATATATATATATCAGAGTTAAATAAGTTATAATAAAAGTTTCAAATACAATAGTCAAATACAAAATCATAATACATCACTGGAATCAACTGAATAACTCCAAGCTGAAAGATATAGATGGATCTCCAAACGAAGCTCCAACTCTAAAGGTGAGTCTCAAAAGCTGTATCACTCAGTCTGACCCGAGCGTAATGCAAAACCCTCGAGTCAGGATTAACATTCTCAATAAATCCAACTCAAGTGAAATAACAACTGAAATACAAGTAACTCAAAGGATGTTTGGGATAACCATCTTCTAAGAATCCGTTAAACTATCTGCTATGTAGTAATATACGCTATTATAATAATGTCGAAAGTAAAATAAACTTACTTAAAAATAGCATTAAGGCTTTACATTTTCCACCTTAACACATATATAGTGCCAATAGTCTATACAGTGTCGTAGTCCCTCCTGATCGAAAGGCCACCAGAGGATACTCCATAGGTACGACACAAATCTAACTCATAGTAAATCACGCTAGGGTAGGTGACATGACACAACTAGACAATGCCAGGGTAGATATACCAATTACGCGTCCAGACTGGTGGTAACGCATAACCGCAGCTACCGCCCACCTCAAGCCACACTCCCAAAATCAAAAATCAAAAGTGGCCACCAAATCAAGCACAAAGTAAGAATATAGTATCGAAGGAGTGTGTTCGATCAGAGGAGCTACCTCATTGGCCCAGAATCGCTCATGTTTTAGCCACCTTATGCCAACTTATGAGAGTCGGGTCCACGTATATACCTTAATAGGAAGTGGCCACCATCCTACTTCATTCTGGAATCTCCACCGCGTACACAGTTGTTAAAGTGGTTTTCGGAGTTGACAGAGAGTATGACAACTTCCGATCCTGGTCTCTTTAACGACCAAATGTTATTATAACGTCGCGGTCGTTTCAATATAGTTTGTAATTCAAAACCAAAATATAATTGCCATTTCAAAAATCATATCAATACGATATCATTTATGTTTCATATATATATATATATATATATATATATATATATATATATATATATATATTCATTTCCAAAATCATAGCATTTCAAAGTTATAACACTTATAAATCAACACTTTGGAAATCATAACACCTTTAAAATCATACACTTTGAAATCCATAACTTTGAAAACATAACTTCCACTACCTAAACAGTTTAGATATTAAAATAGTATATAAAACAAAATAGTTTATAAAGTAATATAGTTTACATAAAGAGTTATAAGTTAAAATAATTTATATTAAAATAGTTATTATATTAAAATAATTTATAAAATAAATATAAATAGTTTTAAATATATTTTAAAATTACTTCATAAGATAAAATAATTTCGTCGAACTTCACAAATTGATTCAAATCAACTTGAATCCCAAAAATCTCAATTCATAAATTTCAACTCAATTCAGTTCTTAATAAACAATTATCGATTTCAAATACTGATTTGAACCCTAAATAATCCATTTCAATTTCAATAAATTTCCAAAGATTTATATATTCCACAGTCTCAAAACTAGATTTGATAACTCCATATATACATCAAATTCACTTTACCATTATTTATTTTTAAATATTTACTTAATTATTCAAGAATTATATAAATAAAACTTCAAATTTCAGATTTAAATAAAACTAAATATACCATTTTCAACTTATGTAAATTTGAAATATCCATTTAAGTCACCTTTATTTTAAAATCAAGTTATAAAATCATATCCTTTCAAAAATCTTAAATTCAATAAGTTTCAAATCGATTTAATTAAATATCATTCTTAGTTAAATACAATTTGCAAATCTATCTTCTCACCTTAATTTATTAAATCATTATAAACTCTTTAGTAAAATATAATTTAAATAAATACTTAACCATATTACATTTTAATAAAATCAAACTTTAATACTGAACTTATTTTATATCAAAACAAATTTATACATAGCTTAAATCAAGAACTTAACTATATATAAAATAACATTTATATCATATCAAAAATCAATATTTATATAAAACCATATATTTCTTTGCAAAAACCATAAAATCAATTTCAATATATATATACAGACCAACTCTGTCTCTATATAATTTTCTATCATATGGTCAAGTGTTACGGATATTTATCATTTCAATCCGCAATTTAAATATATATACAGGTATATATCATTTCAACTCGCAATCCCAAATTCAATTTAATAAAAATCGCTTGGGTTTATCATTTCAACCCATAATGATTTTCTCCTATTCCACAGATAATTCGGGTGTGTATCATTTCAACGCATAGTGAATTCTATACTAGCAGGGAACTTGCAGAGAGATAACAGATATGATAATATATAACAGGCATATATCATCAATATAAATAACAGATATTGGTGTCAGATGTCATAGATGAACAGATAGCATATATATAGCAATGTAAATATCTAACAGTAGCATATTTCAATTGTCGTTTCAATTGAAATCAAATTTAATAAATATAAGAACGTTAATCATGAGTGATTTCTCACCTTTCGAGGCTCGAGAGATGAACGAGAATGGAAGCGAATTATGGATCCAAACACGAATTCCAAATCAAACAAGATTTGTATGAATCGATGAACAAGGCTGATAAATAGAAATTAACGAAATCAAATCAGAATTGGATCGATAAAGATAACTAGTCTAAAGGAACTTATATGTACGACTATATACTATTTATGTATATAAAAATCATATAAAGGAAATTCAAACACAAGTATCCAAAAGGCCTATGATTTCAAGAAAAAAGGAAAGGCATAAAGGTGCATTAAGATTGATTTGCAAAAGGCCTACGGCATGGTGAATAGAGAATTTATACGCTACATGCTCTACGCTACGGGTTTCCCTCTTTCTCTGGTCAATTTAATCTATGAGTGCATTAATACCCAACCTTTTCCATCATCAATAAGGCTATACATCATGGTTTTATAACATCCACGAGGGGTTTGAGGCAAGCCGATCCATTATCTCCTTATTTATTTTGTATTGCCATGGAATTTTTTCATTGTTAATGGAAGATGCTTTTACATCCAATTACATATAGCATATATCCTATTGTCACCAGTAATTTCCCATCTCCTATACGCTGACGATGTGATGATATTTTTGGGCGCCACTATTTCTAATACAAATGCAATGGTTAATATTTTTAATCAGCTTTCTAATACAGTTGGTCTTCATCTTAATCAATTGAAATCAAAGGTTTATTATAGTAGAGATGTATCTAATAAAAGTTAGCTGCTTAATATTTTGGGGATGATAGAGGATAAATTGCCTATTAAATATCTTGATATGCCTACTGATTACATTCACACAGTAGACCGTGCCTCTCTAATTCCAAAGTATTTGATAAATTTGAGGGTTAGGACAGTGCTTTACTGTCAACTGTAGGAAGAGCTGAGTTGATACAAAGCACTATTGCTCCTATAGTTGCTTATATATCAAGTACTTCTATGCCATAGAAAATTGAAAATATGTGTGCTGTTTCTTTTGGGGGGAAGTTATCACTAGATATCCTAAGATTTATTATGCAGGCCTAAGCATGAAGGGGGCATAGGACTTCATTTATTCAAAGACCACGGAAAAACAGCAGCTATAAAATTATTGTGGACTTTACTTACAAAAGAAGGGCTGTGGAGTGTGTGGATGAAAAATAAATATTTATAGAATCAACATTTTTGGTGTATGGCTATTAACAACAACTACACCTGTATGATGAAAAATGTCCTTCGAGCAAGAGATACAACAACCCAATTGATACATAGGATAATAGTAGATGGTAAACTAACTTCTCCGTGGTACGATCCATGGATTAATCACAAGACCATGGTAGACATTCTGGATTGGCATAGATGTTGAAACGTAAGTTAAACTCAAACTCATGCATCAAGTTGTTTACTGCTTTCGAATAAAGCATGTGACAGAACAAGTGGTTTTCTTTTCTTACTTTACAAGTCAGAGCAGTCTGAACTAAATAATAGGAAACATTGTTTTCCATTGAACTAGTTTTTAACCAAGTGGCTATGTTTGTGGATATGTTATTTTGTTTTTGTTTAAGTATTAACGTCTGTTGTTTTTTTATTACGAGAAAGTGAATAATAATAACAAGCTACCTTCACATACTCTTGTAATTTACTTTCTCTGTTTTGATCCATTTTGAAAACTGCAGTTTTTCCTACAATTGGTATCAGAGCCCGGTTTGCTTGTAAGCAAGTCACAACGATGAGTGGATCGATTCAGCCTTAGCCTTCGAATTTCAGCGGAAAGAATTTTGATTAATGGTGTATCCAAATGAAGGCATTATTTGGATTCCAAGATCTGTGGGAAATCATTGAACATGGATTCACTGAACCTGCAAACGAGACAGAGCTCGCACAGCTAACTCAAACATAGAAAGATGCATTGAAGGAAAACAGAAAGAAGGATAAGAATGCATTGTTCTTTCTTTATCAAGAAGTAGATGAGGTCGTTTTTGAAAGGATCTCAAGTGCATCAACGTCAAAAGATGCATGAGAGAGGCTGCAGAAGTCTTACAAAGGTGATGCAAAACTGAAAAGTGTAAGACTGCAACTTTACGTCTTGAGTTTGAATCTTTAGTCATGAAAGCAAATGAGAGTATTGCTGAATACTTTGCTCGAGTTCAGTCAATTGTTAATCAATTAACTGTGAATGGTGAAATTTAAGAAGAATCTCACATCATCGAAAAAATTACGAGATCATTGTCAAGTCGGTTTGATGACGTTGTTCCTGCAATTGAGCTAGCAAGCAATTGAGATGACATGACAGTAGAAGGATTGATCGGTACATTAAGTGCTCATGAGTATAGAAAAAAATCTCAAAAGTGAAATGAATCTCGAGCAAGATTTTCAGGGGAAGGCCACACTAGAACAGAATACTACAAAAGACTGTAGCAGTACTAGTGGTGGAGCAAAGAAACAAAACAACGAACAATTACCTTCAACTGTGAAGAAGTATGACAAGTCCAAAGTTCAATGTCATAAATGAAAAAAGTTTGGCCACTATAAATCTGAGTGCAGAGGTAGATATATGAAGAAAAAAATTCGACATGCTAATTACACTCAAGACAATATGCAAGAAAAAGAAACTCTTCTATTAGCTTGCAGTGCTACTGAAGGAGTTCACATGGATAAGTGGTATTTAGATACAGGTTGCAGTATTCACGTGTGCGGAAAAAAGGAGCTTTTCACAAATCTAGATGAGTCAGTACATGGTGAAGTGAATTTTGGAAACAAGGACAAAGTTTCCATAGCTGGAAAAGGTAACATTCTCATTCGACTAAAAAATGGTTCTTATGATTATACTTCTGATGTATTCAACGTACCAAGTCTACATTGGAATTTGCTTAGTATGGGCCAACTGTCGGAAAAGGGGCTTAAAATCAAAGTTGAAGATGGCATTTGTACGATCTTGAATCGTAAAAATCACCTTGTTGCAAGAGTTCCGATGACAAATAATCGCATGTTTCCTTTGACATTACAAACGAAACTGGTATGTTCGTTTGCTGCACTAATTATAGATGATAAGTGGTTGTGGCATTTTTGATTTGGTCATCTAAATTTCAGGGGCTAAGGTTGCTTGCACAGAAGAAAATGGTTGAAGGCCTGCTACTGTTAGGACCTTCTAATCAACTGTGTGAAGGTTGTGTGCTCGGAAAGCAACATAGAGAGCCCTTTCAGATTGGGAAATCATGAAGAGCTATGAATCTATTGGAGCTTGTGCACTCAGACATATGCGGACCGATGGACACTGTTTCAAATGGAAGTAATCATTATTTTATTACTTTCATTGATGACTACAGTCGAAAAACATGGGTTTTTTCTTGAATAACAAATATGAAGCTTTTGATGTTTTTAAAGATTTTAAAACCTTTGTTGAAAATCAAAGTGTCTATAATATTAGGATGCTTAGAACAGACAGAGGAGGGGAATATACCTCAAATTCATTTCTTGACTATTGTAAGAAAAATAGTATAAAGCATCAACTTACTGCTAGTTACACGCCTCAGCAAAATGGAATTTCAGAAAGAAAAATAGGACTATTGTTGAAATGGCTCGAAGTATGTTGAAAGAAAAAAATGTCCCCAAAGTTTTCTGGGCAGAAGCTGTCGCTTGTGTAGTATATCTTTTGCATAGGTGCCCGACGAAATGTGTGTTGAATAAGACACCAGAGGAGGCATGGTGGAAAGAAACCAAATGTTGAACTTCTTCGAATATTTGGGTGTGTCGCATATGCTCATGAACCTGCTGAAAAGAGAAAAAAGTTTGATAGCAAAGGTGAAAAATGCATATTCATTGGTTATAGTGATATAACAAAAGGATATAAAATGTTTAATCCTAGAACAGGTCAATTAATTGTAAGCCAAGATGTGAAGTTTGATGAATCTGGGTCTTGGGATTGGTCAATTGAAGAGCAAAAGCAGGTTTGCATAGATATTGGTGATGCTCTGCATGCAAATGAGTAGCAGATCTCAAATTAGTCCAGTGAGCAGCAGACTCCAAGTCAGTCCAGTGAGCCGTTGCAGACTTCAAACAGTTCATCATCACCTACTCCTCCTTTAGTTCGAGATGAATACATTCGTCCTAGGCGCACTCATATGCTTCCAGCAAGACTACAAGATTACGTTGTAACAAATGATGATGATGTCACAGACGAGGAGCTTATGAACTTTGCATTATTTGGAGAATGCGATCCAATCAATTTTGTTGAAGCATCAAAGGATGATAAGTGGAAAAAAACTATGGATGAAGAGATTAGTTCCATAGTAAAAAATTCACATGGGAGATATGTACCCTTCCTGAAGGCAAGAAATCAATAAGCGTAAAGTGGGTGTATAAAACCAAGTACAAACAAGATGATCAAGTAGATCGTTTAAAAGAAAGACTTATCATGAAAGGATACGAGCATAGGCAGGGAATAGACTATTATGAAGTTTTTGCTCCAGTAGCTCGACTAGATACGATTCGTATGGTCATTGCTCTTGCTGCTCAAAACAAATGGGAAATACATCAAATAGATGTAAAATAGGCATTTTTAAATGGCCTACCTGATGAGGAGGTGTACATTGATCAACCGACAGGTTACATCATAGAAGGGCATGAAAGCAAAGTTCTTAGGTTAAAGAAAGCATTACATGGATTAAAGCAAGCTCCTAGAGCGTGGTATAGTCGCATCGATTCGTATTTTAAGGAAAATGGGTTATTAAATGCCCTTATGAGCACACACTTTATATCAGGCTTGAAAATGAAAATATTATCATTGTTTGCATGTATGTCGATGATTTGATTTTCATAGGAAATAAACTTGAAGCATTTGTGAAGTTTAAGGAGGAGATGTCAAGCAAGTTTGAGATGACAGATATGAGTCTAATGGCATATTATTTGGGGCAGCAAGTCAAGCAAACAAGTGATGGAATATCTCTATCGCAAACAAAGTATGCAGCAGACATCTTAAAAAAGTTTAACATGGACAAATACAAAGCAATAAGAACTCCAGTTGAGCTGAAATTGCGGTTGAGTAAATCAGATTCTAGAAGATCTTTTTCGTGCTTATGTTCTTGACTCTGGAGGATGTTGGGAAGATCATCTCTTCCTTGTTAAACTTACCTATAACAACAGTTATCAGGTATAAATTTCAATCTTCTTGTCGTCTTGTTTTAATCCTATTTCATTCTATTTTTTTTGTTTTGCCCCTACCTCATTCCTTTTGGGGACGAAAAGTTTTGAGTGGGGGAGAGTGTAAAAGCCTTGTATTTTCTTATTGTTTTAATTATATATTTTAATTATTATAATTGAATTCTTGATTTAAAAACTTTATTTTTATCTATTAAAATGAATAATTTTGTTATTTTAAATATAAATTTTTATTTTAATGTAAATTATAATTTCAAACATGTATAAATTGAATATTTTTCGAAAAAATGAATTTTGGTCAAAATGGTCAAACTTTGAATTTTAAATTTAAAATTTGAAAGTTTGAAATTTTTTAATTTATCTTTTATTATGAAAATAAATAAAATTTTAAGAACATTGTTTTTCGTTTCGTTGAAATCTGATTTATAATGTGAAAGTTATGCCTTTTTGTGTGAAATTTGCTGTATTTAACAAAATTATTTATTTTAAATTATATAAATAATATTTTATTTAGTCAAGTAATGTTCTAATTTATGTTTATATGGATAAAATAACATGTTATGTATATATTTTGGTTTTAAATCATTTTTAAAAGTGTAATTGACATTTTACAGTGTTAGTTGTATTTTGTTTACCATTTTTAATTCTGCTTCAATTAATTTAAAAAAAATTATTCATTTATTTTTCTATTTTCTTAAGATATTATTTTTTATCATTCCCACTTTATTTTTTTCTTCATTTATTATAATTATTTGACTTTTATTTGTTTTAAAGTGAAATAGAAATTCTCTAAGGCTAAGTGGTATTTTATTTGTAATTTTCATGTCTTGTTTCCAATTTTTAAGCAATTTCTTTAATTATTTTTCTACTTTATCTAAATTTAATTATTTGTTTCACTTTGAATATGCTTAAAAAATTATTTTATTTCAAAAATTTTGCTTTAGAATATTTTCAAAATGAATTAAATATTTTTTCAAAGCCAATGATGATTTAATTGTACTTTTTGAACCCTATTTTGGAATTTTAAGCAATTTCTTTAATTCTTTTCCATTTTCTTAAAAATTTATTATTTATTTTTATTTTATATTACTTTGTTTCGGTTTTTAAATTCAAATTACTGAAATTTTATTTTGTTTTTATTTAATTAAAAGAAAGTGGAAATTTGAAAGGACTTAAGCTTTAAATCTTGTGACTTTTCATTGCCTAGTCTTTTCACTTGCCTTGGCCTTTCATTTTCTAGCATAGCCATAAATTTCTTATTGATAATTCATGAGAAAACTTCTCATCCTCCTCACAACTCACGGCCAAGTTCATTTCTAAAATTATTTTCAAGTTTTTCCAATGGCTTCTTTCCACTTTTTCTCCTCTCTTTCATTGTATTTTGTCTTCCTCCTCTTCTAGCTTTGCTTGGCATCTACCACCTTCATCTCCACCAACCACCTCCTCCACCATCTACAGCAGCTACTCCTCCCCCTCCTCTGACTTTAACCAAGCCTTGCCCATCCATGGAGGTTAGCATCACAAACTTTGCGTCAAACCCTTCCAAATTGCCTAACCAAGCTTCATACTTCACCATTTCCCTTCCTATTCACTTTGGCCACCCCTTAGACACCACCACCATCTGCTACTTCACCTCTGGCCACCTCTAACCATCAGCTCCAGATCTGACCTGACCCATATATGACATGGTCGAGCCTTGTTGTGCCCAAAAAAATCCAACTTTTGCACTTGACCCTTTGTATGCTTCATGTTGTATCTCCTACCATCATCATCTCCATGTTGTTGTGCATATATGATGCATACCCGAGCCTATAACATGGTCATGGCTGAGCCATGTTGACACCTAGGCTGAGCCTAATGTGGTGTGATCAAGCCCATTTGATCAAGTGTCAAGCCACGTTGTCATCGTCAAGCAATTTGTGTTAAAGCTGGGTAATGTTCTTTGTTGATTCAAAATTTCCATTTCGTTTCAATTCATATTTTTATTGTATATATATATATATATATATATATATATTTATATTATCTTGTTTATTTGTTGTATACAAGATCAATATCAAGGCTCTCCATCCATTTGAATCAAATCGTGCGTGTCGTGCCTTTGGAATCGCTCTTATGTGTGTTGTTTGTCTCTAGATTTGATAAAGGTGAGTCCGTCTCACTCTGACATTTATACTTAGGAAATAGTAAATTGATGGCAAGTGTATACTAATATAAAATGTTTATGCAAGTTAATGATGATCATATGATATGCTATTCCTTGTTATTACCATCTTAAAACTGTTAATTACCATCTGACATCTGATATATGACATTATATTGTGACATTGACATTATTTATACTGTTTATGCATATGATCACACTGCAAGTTCCCTGTAGAATAGAATAACTATGGGTTGAAATGGTACATACCCGAACGGACTTTAGAATAAGGAGAAATCGTTATGGGCTGAAATGATAGGCCTGAGCGATTTTTATTGTATTTTATTTGACTTGGGATTGCGGGTTTGAAATGATAGAACCCGGTTTTCTTTTTAAATTGCGGATTGAAATGATACATATCTGTATCACTTGACCTAGGTTAGAAAATTATATACAGACCCCGTGGTATATTTTTAAATGATTTTTATTAAAATATGTATTTTAAAAGTATGAAATTTTGATTTAAAAATATATATTTTATGGTTTTAAGAAAATTAAATATTAAGTCTTGAAATTGTGAATTTAAGTACGTAAATTTGAAGTAATTGTGATTTTTGACTTTAAATTTTATTTTAAAATGTAAATAAGTAATGGAAATTAAATTTAAAGTTTTGAAATGATATTTGAAGTAAAATGTTAAGTTTTATTAAATTTATAAGTTAATAAACAGTGAATTTTGACTTCATAAATGAATGGAGTTTTTAAATTGAATATTTGATCTTAAAATTTTATTGTGTCAAATCATATGTTAAAATGATTTTAAATGTGAAATTTTGAAGTCTAGAAATATGATTTTGAAGTTATAATACTAAAAATTTGGAGTTTTATTATTATTTTTGAAAAGCTAAAAATGAAATCTAGAATTTTATAGCATTTTCAAAATGCTGTAGTCTTTTGATAGCACTTTTAAATGCTGTTGTTTTGAATATAACAAGGTTTGAAATGACTAAATATCTATTACGGTATTTTATAAATGCTATTATTCTTGAACTAAACCATTTTGGAAACTATAAGCTACGATAGCACTTTATAAATGCTGTCGTTGCTATAATTTGACAATGTTTAAAATATTATAAATTTTAACACTGTTTGAGTTATATTTTAAAGTGTTAAATGATTTAACTTTTGGAAATTTATTAATTGTGAAATTTAAGAAGTTTTGAATATATTTTAATATTTAAATTTGAATTTTTAAGGAATTTAAAGTTGAATTTGAATTTAAATAGGGTTTACTTGGTTATGTGTTAAATGGAATGAAATGTAACGAGATAAATGAATTTTTGAATGGAATTTTTAATGTAATTTGTAATGATACTTGAAATAATAAATGAATGAATTATTTGATTTAAAAATGATATTTAAATTTGAGTATTTGAATTTGAATTCAAATAATGATCTAATGATGAGGATTTTGAAAGGATCTGATATTTTAATGATTTTGAAATGGTTTGGAAATGATTTGATCTTTATTTTAATAAAGAATATGAATGTGGAATAATATTTGATTTTGATTTATTTGATAAAGGAATATTTGAAGTTTATATTTGTATGAAAAGATATTTGGTTTAATTGTAATTTATGTTTACTTAAATAATGTTGGATTTATGAAATGAATATTTCAAAACTAAATAATAATGAAATTAGATTTGAGATATGAATAATATGGAATTATAAAGTTTAGTTTTGAAAAGTGGGACATTAAAGTTTGGAAATATAATAAAATTGGATTGTTTATTTTGTAGATCAAATCTATATTTGAAATTTATAAGATTTGAAATGTTTTGTTAGAAAACTAAACTGAATTGAAACTGATGGTTTGAATTGAATTAAATTGGAAATTTGATTTTGGTTTAATGGAATAAATTTGTAAAGTGTAAAGAATTAAAGGATGATTTCAAATGTATGATTTTGAAATGTTATGATTTTCAAAGTGTAATTGTTTCAAGTATTTTTGGTTTCAAAAGAGTTATACTTTGAAAGTATTATGATTTTGAAATGAATATATGTTTTGAAATGTTTTGTTTCGAAGTATAAACTATTTTGATTGAATAAATAGTGTTGAAATAAAAAGAAAGGTTTTGGTTTCGAAGTATAAACTATTTTGAAAGGAATATAGTTTGAAATGAAATGAAATGATTTGATCTTTTTTTAAGTATAAACTATTTTGAAATGACCACGGCGTTATAATAACGTTTGGTTGTTAAAGAAACCGGGATCGGAAGTTGCCATACTCTCTGCCAACTCCGAAAACCACTTTAACAACCGTGTACGCGGTGGAGATTCCAGAATGAAGTAGGATGGTGGCAACGATCTTGAGGTATATTACGTGGACCCAACTCCCGTGAGTTCGCATAAGGTGGCTAAACAGGAGCGATCTCGGGCTAAGTGAGTTCATTCCTCCGATCGGACACATTCCTTCGATAGTATACTCTTACATATGATTGATTAGATGGCCATCCTCCGATTTTGATATGGGAGTGTGTTCCGAGGTAGGCGTATGTGGCTGCTGCGTTACCACCAGCCCGTGTGCGTAATTGGTATATCTACCCTGGCATTTCCTTATGTGCCGTGTCACCTACCATATCGAGCATTTACTACGAGTTTGTTTTTCTCTGGTAGCCCGTGGAGTATTTAGGGTAGTCTCCTGATCTAGAGATATGCTGATACTTGATGGACTACTGGGACTATTATGTGTGAAGGGTGATATGGGTAGCCCGGAACGCTATTTAAAAGTAAGTTTATTTTACTGTAGACATTATTATAATAGCGCAATATTACTACATAGTAAATAGTTTAACGGATCCTTAAAGGATGTGCGATCCCAAGCATCCTTTAAGTTATTGATGCATTTTTGTTACTGTTCACTTGAGTTGATTTACAGTTCATAAGTATTTATGTCCTGACTCGAGTGTTTTGTGTTTTGCTTTACGCTCGAGTTAGATTGAGTGAGTTAGCATTCAAGCTTCACCTTCGGAGTTGGGGCTTTCGTTGAAGATCCAACCATCTATTTTGTTTTCTGTATCCAGTGATTTCAGTGATGTATTCTGATTTGTACCTGATGTATCTTGTTACTCTTCTGTTGTATTTTGTTTAACTTTGATGTATCTTATTTTTATATAGTAGCTTCATGAACTACTATCTCTTTTAAATTCCGCTGCATTATTATTTACTCTGATTCTATGATCTGTGATTTTGTATTTACTGTATATTCTGAGATTTGCCAAATTTTATTTACAACGCGGTATTTTGAGCAATTTAAGTCCGGCATATATTACAGAACATTTTGATCCATACATAAACTGCACCAAAATGAAAAAAAAATCAGATGACATTACTAATAATAATCATAAAATAAGAATATACAATAACCAACAGCAATGCGGTAGTTTTGTGCACAAATCTTATCATCCATGATGTTTAGCCATAACAATATTCGATACAAATTAATTACTTAAGAAACCAAGTCAACTTTAAATATTCTGTAACAACACGCATATTTATCGATTTTATATTTAGATATTTTATTTAAATATTTTGTCGTTAATCGGATATTGGTCCGAAAAGCTACTTTTTGCAAACGGTCAAATTAGGACCCGAGACCACTTCCATTGAGTTCGAATGTCGTTTACAATCACTTTAAGTATAAACTTTGATATGTTTGGGGTTAGTGGAATTTCACTAACTTTTCCCGCTTTGGACTTTGGGTCAGTTTAGCCTATTAAACCTAAGTTTCAACCCCTTCTCCTCATCTCTTCATAAATTTCTACCTAACTCTAGTTTTAGCATTAATGGTGAGTGGAAAGGGAAATTAAAATTCTAAGCCCAAGTCATTAGCAAATTCAACATCCAACTCCAAAATCAAAGTAAAGACATTGGATTCAAGCTTGTAGTTGCTTCTCTATTGACTTCAAGCTTCTTCTTCATTGAATTTGTGCAAAGGTGAGATTTTTATCTCACATTCTTGTCTATAACTATCTTGGACTGTTGGGAATGAATTCCCATCACTTTAGCATGTGCATTTGCATTTGGTTTGGATTGGATTGGCGAAAAACTCCAATTTTTAGTGTTTTTGGTAAAATTCTGCACTTAGGTCGTTCTGCCCATGCTAGGTCGTTTGCGTGGAAAAGTCTCGGTCACCAAATAGTTCGTTTCTGGCCTTAAATTCGTTCGCATGCTTTAGGTCGTTCGCCTCGTAATTAGGTCGTAGGTCGTGGGCCGCTTGGTCGTAGATCATTAGGCCTTAGGTCGCTCCCTCTATTGGAAACGTTACCTCGGTCTTAGGTCGCTTGGATCTAGGTCGCATGGCCTTATAGCGTTAGGTCGCACGGCTTTGTTAAGACGTTAGGTCGCTCGCCTTTTTATCCCTTAGGTCGTTCGGCTCGTTCACACGCTAGGTCGCTCGGCCTTTTTCACCATTAGGTCCTTAGGTCGCGAGCCTCGCTAGGTCGCTCAACCTTTATAAGTCATAGATCGTCTTCGACCTTAAACCACTCGGCCGCATTAGGTCGCGTGTTTCACTAGGCCGTTAGGCCTTTACCTCGTTAGGTCGTAGGTCGCTCGACCTTATTACCTTGTTACGTCGCGAGTCCCTTAGATCGCTCGCCTCTGTTAGGTCGCTCGCTTCTGCTAACTCGCGAACACCTCTAGGTCGCAACCACTAGGTCGCTTGACCCCTTAGACCCCTAGGTCACTCAATCCTATCCTCCCTTACGTCTTCACTAGGTCGTACCATTTTGGACGGGACGCTGCCCCCTGGACCCCCGCGACCTGACCGGGAAGGTCGAACCCCGTAGCGGGGGCGTTGCCCCCGCACCCCCACCTTGGGGGGTTCCCACCCCCCCGACCCCCCCTCCATAGGGGATCTTATCTGAAAAACATTCAACAGAACTTGCTTTGTTAAGATGCTGAGTTGACCATTCTTCGAGACAAACTATCTTTGGCTTCTCGGTCGATTTTATGGTATCACGGCCTTGCTAAAAAGGCGGGATAACAACTTTAGAAATATGAAGGTTTCAATACTAGTAGTAAATATAAAACTCTTTCAATAAAATGATTTTAACTCTATTTTCAATAATAAAGCTCTTTTCTTAAACCGTTTTCCAATCTACTAGTATATACAAACCTTTACCTCACTCGGATGAGAAATCTAATTAAACGGCTTAGTAAAACAGGTGGTATGAAACGCTTGCGTTCACTTCGTCGGTTAATTCTTGGACTTGTTCGATTGAACCTCTTGTGACAATTTTATAGTGAAGATTTACAGTTTGTTCGTAAATATTTAAGTTAAGCAAGTGGTTATGGGACACGAAGATAAACTTTTATATTTACTAGTTTAGTGTAATTGACACTTCTCGTTGATCATGACGATCATTTTATGATTTAGACTAGCAATTGTGCGATGTCTCTTTGTTTGCAAGGTTAGACTAGACCTCATGGGTGTGATTCCGACTCACACATATCTCTTTGTCCGCAAGGTTAGTCTAGACACCATTTGTGTGATTCCACTCACACATACCTTTTTGTTGCGAGGTTAGGCTATACACCATTTGTGTGATTCCACTCACACATACCTTTTTGCTTTTTGGTTAGCCTAGACCTCATCTGGGTGATTCCGACTCACCCATATGGGGTAGCTCCCCATGGTCTTCGGACCGTCATGTGATAGGCCTCTTTCCCTTTTTTGTGATTTCTGGGTTTCTTGTGTTGATTTCTGGAATTTATGTCATTGACTTGTTATGAGTACAAGTTTAGGGTATGATGCCCCATTTGGATCTTTGAGAAGATTCTTGTGATATTGATTTATCTCTTATTGATTGATCTTCTGTTGATCATTATTTGCATACTTATAGTAGTATGTCAGTATGGATATTTTATGTTTATGCCATATCTTTTATTTTATACCATGCCATCTGATATTTATAGCTAGACTGATCCGTTTATTATTTTCTTAAACAATACTTGGGTCAGACCGAGATGTTACAGGTGCTTCTGCTTGACTTCTTCCAGGGATTTGCTACTCTGCCTTTTGGCTAACAATTTAGATTAGCAGTTTTTGTTGTATACACTTGAGATATAGACTCATAGTTGTATTATTTTGTATAGCACGTGTTGCTATTCTTTTATATTATTGTGGATCTTTTTGACCACTACTCTGATGTACACTTTCATGTGTTAGTTATATATATCTTCTTCCGCCTTTGTGATATGGATGTCTCTGACTAATTTGTGTTATGCTTATTTCTATGTTTTTTTTCGAAGATTATTTATAGCCACCGGGTGATAAGCAATCACATGGATGGTCGCTCCTCAACAGCCTTATTCTCCGTGCTAGTTGACAACACTACACCGTAGTGTTCTTGGCTAGCGTGGGTATAGAGGTGGGGCGTCACATATTCTTAAAGTTTTGAATTTCATTCATCATATTATATATGTTAAACCACCTGAATAATTTCCTAATAGATAAGTGGTGGCAAGCAAGGAACCAATAGTAATGAAAAAACAAAAACAATAAACAAATGATTTTATCAAAATCATAATATATTAGATCCCTAAACATACTGAAAGAATCGAAGAATTGATGCTAGTTAAAGAGTCAAGTAAAATAAATAATCCACTCATGTATAACTATGCCTGTTACATTCAATTCAGTGGTGCAATGTCTGTCAAAATAAACACCTTAATGCTATATTATACAAAAAATTAACAAAAAGCACAATAAGGTATATTACTTGTACCAAATGTTGTTTAATCTCCATTGCTGGTGACACAATAGTATAGTGTAAACATACTCCTTTTGAAACAGATAATGGACAAAAAAAAGTGAACCGTTATGGGTTTGGATAATGGATTATCCATAGTTAAAGAAATATTTAAGATTTGTGGTGCTTTATGAATTTTCAGAGCTGTCATGTTTTAGAAATATAGTTTTTACCTTTTTTTTATTTTAATAATACCTTTAAATTAAATTTCATGCTTTGTCATTACGATGAGACTTGAGTTGTGCAGAAACTTATGGAGTCAGGTTATAAAATATCATGCCTTAAAGCTTGCAAAGTGTAGGATGTTGATGCAAAAATAATAAAATATCATGTGACAATTTCATTTCTGACTAATGTCATAGAAGTAATATTGAAGTATCATGCTTAGAGGTTGAATTTGAACATGCCTTTTCCACTGAGATGTCTAGTATAAATAAAATGATCTATTCAAACTGGTTACCGGTACATCTAGAAGCATATGTAGGCAATCAATGCATATATCAAGAATTGTTTTCTATAATCACAATGCAAAAACATGTACCATGTACTGGAGCGAAGAAGTTTATCTGCCAATTAATTAGATACAATATAACCAATAAATAAGCATAGTTAGGTCATAAAATCACCTTTACCATAGAAAATAGTATACCACAATTTAGAGGTAAAATGGCCCCATGACTGAGGAGGGCACGCCTTTGATATGATAGCCTTTTAAAAGAGAATCGTGGGTTAATTACGCTCTCTTAAATGTTGGTTGAAGAGAGGAACATTCTTGTATATTTTTATACAAAGCCTATTGCCGACACCCAACTGTAGATTTTTCATACTTAGTGATTTTGCGGGGGTCTGCTTAGGCGTTTACACAAGAGATATTTGGACGAATTTTGATCTGATCCTCATCCGGGAGCCTGCTGAAACTTACCACAAGTCAAATCGGTTCCCCAAGAGTTGCCTTTTGAAAAACTTAAATACTACAAAGACAAATTTATTTCATAGTCATTTACAAAGTCGATTTTGTATGAACAGGATGAACATTCATAAATATGTAATAATATTGGTTTTGTGAATTTTTTTTGCTCTAATTTCCTTTTATACTTGGTTGTATTTTATTACATTACTAGTGCGAACCCGTGCTTCGCACACGGGTATAATAAAAATATATTTGTTGCAATAAGAAAATTATCATATTTTTATAAATAATCAGAATATACCATTTATATAAAGGAATTAGAAACATTTCTATAAAATCATAGATTAGTATTAAAATTTGTACAAAATCTTTATTGGGTCAATGTAGTAATAGGACTGAATGCAGTCAGACATTTACAAAGGCGAAAGAATTAAAATAGCAAAGTGGACTTAGGGGTAGTAAAAAGCAGATGAAGAACTATGATGAAATACGAAAGCAGTAAAAAACATAGGTCCTAGAAAATAGGACGAAAGGTTTATCATAAAATAATATTTCCACTATAGAGTATATTGTCCAATATATAGAATCTTATTTTAATGTATCTAGAAAACGTTATATATATATTTGGTTGTTTTAACCTTTATTATGTCCCATGATTGAAAATTCAATGAAATATAGCGACAAACCAGGTACATACAAATGCAGAGTCAAACTACGAAAAGGTTAAGTTATTTCTATGAATAAATAGAGTTATTTAGAAGAAGAGTGGTAATTCGTCATCAAAGAAGAAAATTTTGTTTTTAAAAAACAGGAGGAAAAAACTTCACGTATTTTTGGAAGTCACTGTTAAAGAACTAAATGTTCTGCTATATCACACAGATTACTTGTTCAAATGTATGAAGAAAGCCTAAACCATGAGAGGGAAATTAAATTAGAAGTGTTATAAAATGAGAATAAAACGAATGATTGTAATTTATGCATACTAAAATCGGATAAGAATAGTAGCAATTTAAAATAGATTTCTCCAGAACCAAAAATTCATACAAACCTAGTCACAATCCAGGATTGTAAACTTAGAACATTTTTAAACTATGAAGGCTAAATCAAAAATTGGAAGGATTTTAAACATAAAACAGATCAATTTCTAAGAGTTATAATCTTTTATTAGCTTAGAATTTAAGAGAAAATAACTTTACAGATTGCAATTTTTATTTAGTCCTATAGAACGAACAGCAAAACCTTAAATTTATGGTAAGCGTATCAATTACTAAATATGTTCTGAAAAAGTTCATAAGATTCCATTCCTAAAGTGGAATAAAGCAAAAGTGATCAATGCTTTAAAAACACTCATTATCAAATACTTAAATTAGATAAGAAAATAAGAATCCTGAACATTGCGTATAAAAGGACTGATATACAAACCAACATGAAGAGAGAGAAATCCCCAGCATATGTCCTAGGCAAGTTTGTAAGTTTTATTCTATTTTCATAAAAAAATGTCTACTTCTACTGTAATAGTATATAAAAGCATGGATAGAAAAAGCAGCAATATAAAATATCGAGTTAGTGTAGCTTTTGCCTTCAAAATGAAGCACATAAAAGTGTGGTTAGATTTTTGATTGATTCATACATGGCCTTGAAATAAAACCATAATTGAATTTTTCTTGTTAATACTAAGTTTCTGATTTATTCGTACATGTAAAAAACGATAAATTTAAGTTAACTTTCCACATAAACATAAAACATATAGAAAATTGGAACAAAAATATCAAAACAAACTGAAATGAAAATTCTGAAGAAGAATCACTTGTATGTTCCCAAATTTGTTGACAGTGTAAATTTTTCATACTCATTATATTAAATTTTTCATACTCATTATATTAAATAAAAATCTTAACTGAAATAAATTAGGAAAAAAGACAATGATATTAAAACAATTAAAAGGTGGGAAATAAGATTTGAGCATATTTCAGTTTACATAAATTAGATCTGCAAAACAAAATGCTTCAGATAAGGACTACTGTGAAATAAGCTAGCATTCGTACCCCATTTTATGTGCCCATGACAAAAATGAACCGCCTTAGGAATAGTGACTGAATGCATCTTTACAGGAAATAAAACGGTAGTTAGAAGAAAATATTGTTGTATTCAACATTAGCATGCATATTTTACAACATGGGTTTAAGTGGCAAATGATCAAATATAATCCTGCAAGCTAAACTATAATTTTTACGTATTTGATAAAAACAACAGGGAAAAAAATCAAAATTACATATTTATTTAAATTTTGCTGCATAAATTAAAAATAAACTTGTAAAACAGTCTAAATAAAACATAAAATAAGGAGATCTATTATATACGGAACAGAAGCAAGGTTTGTTTGATTTTGCTAAAATGAATTTACGTTTAACAAAATAGAAAGTAAAAGAATTTGGGTAAAAATGAAAATTGCAATTTTTGTGGAACCTACTGTTATGGAGTTGACTGTTCCACTGAATTATAGTAATGCTTTTAAATTCATGAAGGAAGCGCAAATCATAAGTGGTCGTTCAAAAATGTAGAATTTCAATAGGGAGGAATTTAGGGAATAGTTGGAAATCCCTGTATTGAAATTGAATAAAAACTGCACTAATTTAAAACTGCCGATATGCACGTAATTGTGCATATATTTACATCCATATTTTATCTCTTTTTATTTAAATAATCATCATATTTGGGCATTTTAACATGTTTAAAACCAAAATTCAATTATTTCCAACCATCATATTTTCATCTTCATTCAGGGGCAAAACGGTCATTTTGTGCATGTGTCAATATAAGAATTTTTACTTGGACATTTTTTTTACAATTTTTATAGGAATCTGGATGCATATGGAAGAAGCTTATATGAAGATATATGCATGCACAAATGAATACAAAGGAAAGAAGAGGGAAATAATTCAAGCCATGAACATGGAGGACCCCACCCACTTACCTAAAAGTACAATTTGGAGCTAATGGACAACTAAGTGGAGGTTAAAGCTTCATGCAAAACAAATGATGGATTAATTAGTGGTTAATGGTTACTTGTTGGCCACACTTCCTAAAGGGCATTTTAGGTAGCCCCCTAAAAATAGAATTAGGGTTTTATGCATGTATATATAGCCCTCTTATGTATATGAAACTATCATCTACTCTTTCATTTTACTTAGGAAATTAAGAAATCAAAGTGTAAGCTCAATGTTCTATGAAATAAAAATGGCTTCCAAGCCTCTTTCTTCTCTCTTTTCTACATGCTTTTCTTTGTTTTATTGTTAATGTTTATTTCTATGCTCTCTTTTCCTTTATGTTCATAACTTAGATTTACATTTATGCAAGTAGTAAGTAGCTAATCTCTTTTGCTTTCTTTGCTTATTTTCTATTCTCTTTTCTTTTAAATGTTGAAATTTGTTTGTGTTGCTTCAATGCCACAAATGAGTAGCTAAACCCCTTCAATTTAGGGGTGATGAAGCTCTCTAACTTTATGTAATTTCAACATTTTTATGATGTATGATCTCTTTGTTTATGCTTCATGAATGTGAATTTTGATGTAAGTTTATACAAGTGGGTTTGATAGCTTATATTGCTTACGCAAATGAGCTATTCTTACTCAACATAAACACAATTTACGTCAACATTTGCTAATTAATTTTTGATTATGAAATGAAAGTAAAAATGAAATTTGATGATCTATGTTACTAGTTACAATAGTAAATAGATCATACTTAAAATAGTTTTTGCTTTGGCTTCTTTTTCATGAGAATTGTAAGTGGTATAATTGTTGTATTATAGTTTTATGGTTTGAGTTATGTTAACTAATAACATAAACAAACCATACTTATGATAAATGCAATGATTATTTCACTTAATATCAAAGTTAGAGATCATAAATTATATGTTTGTTGATTTACAAAAATTTGAGAGTGGATTTGCCTCTAAATTGTTCTTTAGTCTAATAATTTTTGAATCGCATTTTCTAGTGTTAGCCTCATTTTATTTCTAGTTAACAAATCCTCTTCGACTTTGTATAATTTGATTGAATAGATTTTTAAAATCATCAATTCCCTGCGGATCGACCCGTATTCGCCGCGTGCTACATTCGTATACCGTGCGCTTGCGGTTATTTTTATTTCTAAATTCGTTCGACGGTTTTCTAATTTCATAGAATTTCCGCCGACGAATAAGTTTTTGGCGCCGTTGCCGGAGAGTTGTTTTGATTTTGATTTTTTATTCTTCGGATTATTTTTGTGTTATTTTATTTGTGTGTTTGTTTGCATATTAAAAAAAACTTGTGTGTGTGTTTGTGTGATTTTTGTTTATATTTGTTTGTGTGCATGTTATCGTAGCCTTTCTATTTTCATTTGCATTTAATATTTTAAAAAAAACACACAACTTCAATTGAAAACGAAAAAAAAAATTCCATTAGATTTACAATTTCAAAGATTCAATTTACAATTCAGTGTTTCCAATTTACAATTCACTAATTCTAGTGAAAAATCACTATTGCTTTCTCATTTCCCTCTCTGTTATATTTTCCTATCTCTGTTGCTTTACTGCCTACATCAACTTGTTTACTGACCACCAACTTCCTCTACTTCACTTCCCTCAGCAGATACTTCACCACAATTCACCACCAGAAAATCACACACATTTTCCTCCTCCTCGGCCATTAAACACACTGCCTTACCTCTTCATATCCACTTCATTCCCATCCCAAACTACTCCATTTCCACCTCTGTTCACCCAATCCTGTACAATTGCCAGTTGCTTGAAACAAACAGTTTCCTGACCTCTCACCACTTATACAACCTATTTTCACTTTGACTACCAACCACTTGCATACAATCCACAAAAGCAGTCCACCACCCTGTTCCACAATACAACCAGAACTCCCTGGCCTCTGCATTTCCCAAACAAGATCTCACTGCCTCCACTCGGATCATCAACGTAACCCACTGCACTGTTGCATTCACTTCTCAATACCAAAATTCCATACCTCATCAGAGCCTCACCTGTCATCACTACCTTGCCACTGCACCTTTCCCCATGCCAGGCAACAGTAACACCCAAAGCAACCACTGCTCATCTACCACCATCATACAGTGCAGTCATCCACAGCCTTCAACTCACCATAAACATAATTTCTGCACTCCATCAAACCTCCCACACTTCTGCTGCATAATCTGAACAACACACTTCCTTGCATATCATCAACATCTCTGCCATCTACCATACATCACCATACTCATACGACCACTTGTCGATTGTCAACAACCATCGAGACAGCTGTTCATACCAAAGAGCTACTTCCTCACTTCTTTTGACCACCATCCTTCACAACCATCCTCATCCCATAAGACTTCACTACAGCTAACTGTCGTCTACCTCTCCACTACATCAACTGCTACTCCCACTTCACTGAAATCGCCTCTTTCAGCCTCACCCCAAACCGCAACAGAGCCTTTACCATCTCCTCAAACTCGCGAACCACCTCAGCAAGTCGAACTGCCTTCACCCAGACAACTTGTCATTCAACCTAAAACAGCATTTACCCTTACCTAAATTCTGCAACCCCAATCGAGAACTTCCCAAATCTACCACTTGATTTCACAACCCTAAACCCGCTGTAACTAAATCCCTTCATGCCTCTTCAAGCCGCCTCTAACCGAGACCACAGCAAAGTCATTTAATTTGGTTTTGAATTTGCGAATTGGTTTGGGGAATCTCGCTGGATTTGTAAGGAATTCAAATTTGCGAAGTAAATTGCGAGATGGATTAGTGAGATAAATAATTTGTTGTTTTGAAATTTCGAAGTGATTACTGAAGTGGTGAAACTATTACTTTACATATTGGGCTGAGTTTGTGATATTTGGTTTCTTTCTTCTTTGTTTTCTTAGTTTTGTCTTTTCTTTTCTCTTTTTTTTGTTTGTTTTAAGTTTTAATTATTATTTTTTCTCATCTCTTAAAAAAAACAACCAGTTTTTAGTTTTTAGTTTCACTTGTTTTTTTTCCATATGTTTTAGTCTCTTCTTTAAAAACAAAACAAAACCAAAAAAAAAGCAATTTTTTAAGTAAAACCCTACTTTTAAGTTTCCTTTCCAAAAAAAAATGTTTGTTTAGTGAAGATTTTGAATTTTTTGGGGCTTGTGAGTGTTTGATTTTAGTGTGTCTTCTTTTGTTTTTTATTGTTTTGTTTAATTTCTACCCAAAAAAAACAATTGTCATAGAAAAACTTGTTTTGTTTTGGTTCTTTTGTTTCAATAGTTTTGGTTGTTTCAATAGTTTTGATTTTACAAAACAAATAAGTTTCTTTTTGCTTTGTTTGAAAAAAATTTGTTTTGTTTCCTTTGATTTCAACAGTTGTGTTACTTTCCTTTGTTTTATTTCATTCGATATATATAAAAAAAAATTGTAAATATATCTTGTTCTTCATTTCAGGTTGCCAAAGCAGAAATTCAAAAGGGAAAAATGTTTGCCAACAAATAAATTGCTTATCTTTGCTAAGAAAAACCGCCGCTAAAAAAAATATTGCTAAATAATCTACACGCTCTGGTATCGTGCACATTTCTCCTTGTTTTTTTTATTTCATTGTTGGTTGCTTGCATTTGCATTTTATATATATATAAAAAAAAAATTCAAAATCCAAAAACAAAAACAAACTTCATTTTAGTTGCATTGTAATTTCACGTTTAATTTCTGCTTTGCATTCATCTCATCTTGGTTTTCTTTTTAAGGGCAATACTCCAATTCACATAAGGTGGGGGATTTCATCACCCTTTCCTTAGCCCACAAACGCATTTCATCGTAGAATTTGACTAATAATAAAGGTTAGACATTGGACCTAAGGGTGTCACGAGCTCACTTAGGGCTTAATTGTATCTTCACAATTGTTTTATTTGAACGATTTTATTTCTTGGTGTCTAGGCTACGGCAGAGTAATAACCAGTCATAAAAATTACGGTGATACGTAAATATTATACTGGTTGTTCCTCTGAAGGTACTTAAACCTTCGGCTGCATTGCTACGGTGATTCGTGGTGCACCGATAACTCATGTCCTTTACCTGGCTGAGAAATATTTTTGTTGATTTAAGACAAAGTGTGATTATACAATTTTGGGTTAGGAGCTACTAAGGACAGAAAATTGTAATTAAGTCTTTTGCATTCATTTAGTTGCATTAGTTCATGCATATTTTAAAAAAATTAAAAAATCCAAAATCAAAAAAAAGATTGTAAATTTTAACTTGATTTTTCATTCAAAAAAAAATCCTTTTCTTAAAATATTCAATCAAAAACAAAAATCCAATATATATATATATATATATATATATATATAATCTTTTCAAAAAGAAAAAAAATTGAAAAACAAAAATCAGTTTCCATTTTCTTAAAAAAAAAATTGGTAAATATTTGAAAATTCAAAAATACAAAAAAAATACAAAACCAAAAACATATAAAAAAAATTTGAAAAACCAAAAACAAAATAAAAATCAAACTTTCTTTTGAAAATAAATCTCACTTGTTAAATAGTTTTCTCCCTTGTAAAAAAAATCATAAAAAAAAGAACACAAAAACACGTTTTCAAATCTTCTTTCATCCCCTAAACTCAATTCTAACTCCTTTCTCTTCTCGACTTTCACTTGTGCATGAGTACTTGGACTCGTGACACAACAATGAATCGTTGGACTCGCGACCCTTCTACAAACCGTTTAACTCGAACAGACGATCCTCCTGAAATGGCGAACGAAAACGCCCCTCGAACTCTTATGGATAGAATCTTTCCCGATAGAGTTTCTATTTATCTTGCATCACGTTGCCCGCCCCTACGAGTAACAATTTCGAAATTCACTCGAACCATATTGCCACGCTTCCAAAATTTGGCAATTTCGAGCACGATGATCCATACATCTTTTTGACTAAATTCGAACAAGTTTGTGCAACCATTAAACTCCAACAACTTTCTGATGACGGAATCAAACTTCGATTAATCCCATTTGCTCTTACGGATTACGCTGAAAAATGGTTGTACAGCTTACCTTCGAACTCAATTAAAACGTGGGAAGAATTTGTAAAAGCTTTCTTAAAAAAATTCCACCCCTTGGAAAAAACAAGTAGAATTCGAAACGAAATTGTAAATTTTCATCAATTCAAGGGAGAACCATTCGGAAAATATTTTGAAAGATTCAAAGAGCTTTTGATAAAATGTCCACACCATAACTTTGAAAAATGGACGATTTGCCAAATCTTATACGATGGACTAGAAAACAGCTCACGAACGATGCTCGAATCAATGTGCCAAGGCAATTTTCTTGCCCAACATCATGATGATGCTTGGCAATTTCTTGAAAACCTCGCTGAAAAGTCGTCCCAATAGGAACGCTCGAACGAAAAATCAATCTACTCACGATCGAGTGCACACTCGATAGGATCTTCTGTTTCTTTGGAAGCTAAGATCGACGCAATGATTAAAAAATTCGATAACGTTTTCTCATCAAATCAAATGAACCAAGCTTCCCAACCGATGTGTTATAAATGCAATGATCCTAATCATATAGCCGATCAGTGTCCCAACTCTATCGAACAAATCAATGCTTTTAATAAAGCAAAAAACGACCCGTTTTCTCCAACGTACAACCCTGGTTGGAGAAATCATCCGAATTTTGCGTGGAGCCAAAACAATCCCAACACGAATACGATTCGTCCCAATTTTCAAGCATTTTCGAATAATGTTTCGAATCCTACCTTTCAGCCAAACAATTTTCAACAAAACTTTGCGGGTCCATCCCATAATCAACCACAACAATCAAATTTTCAAACAAATTCTGCTCATCCTCCCCAAGACGATAAACGTTTAACTTCACTCGAGAAAACTCTTGAAACGTTGGCTAAGGCAACTACTCAAAGCCTTCAATCAAACAACAATTTGCAAAATTCATTGACTTCATATATGCAAACACAAACCAATCAATTGCAAAACTTGAAATGCAAATAAGCCAATTAGCCACATCTTTAAGTGAACGTGAACGAGGAACATTCCCAAGCCAGCCCCTTCCAAATCCCAGAAATCAAAACGCAAATTCAAATCAAGCCCATGTTGTTCAAGACAGCAACGCCACCCAGTTGAATCTATCACAACTCTCCGTTCTGGTAAACAAATCGATAATCAAGTCGTTAATCCAAATGATTTACCGAAAACTTTTCTCGACACTTCTAAAACAACGAACGACTCAGAACAGAACGTGGAGCTAAACGTCGAATCGAACGACAATCAAAATTCTTCTTCTTCTACTCGAGTAGACCCGCCTACCGAGTATCGTGTTCCATTTCCACATCGTCTTCGACCAAAGAAACACTCGGGCCAAATGGAAAAGATGTTGGAAATTTTTAAACAAGTAAAAATGAACATCCCGCTTCTTGACATCATTCAGCAAGTCCCCACTTACGCGAAATTTCTTAAGGACTTGTGCACCCAAAAGCGACACACTCAAGTGCCCAAAAAAGTCTTCTTAGCCGCTAGTTTGAGTGAAGTCTTGTCCCAATCCATGCCCGTTAAATACGAAGATCCTGCCTACCCTACGATTTCGTGTACAATTGGAGACAAGACGATCAACAAATGTTTGATAGACTTAGGCGCGAGTGTCAACTTGATTCCATACTCCGGGTACGAACAATTAGGCTTAGGTGAGATCAAACCCATGAAAGTTACGCTTCAATTTTCCGATCGTTCCATTAAGAAGCCCGTGGGAGAAATCGAAGACGTGCTCATTCGAGTAGGGCAATTTATATTCCCCGTTGACTTTATTGTTCTCGAAACACAACCCATGTCGAGTCCCTCGATTCAAATTCCGTTGATTTTAGGCCGACCATTCTTAGCCACCTCAAATGCCTTAATCAATTGTCGTAACGGATCAATGAAAATCTTTTTTGGAAACATGACTTTGGATCTTAACATTTTCAATCTTGAAAGCCAATCGAATGAACCTCATAACGAAATGTTGGAAGTTAGTGCCATTCATGAAAACTTTGAAAACGAGACACTTGACCTTAACAACGAACGCGAAGCCGAGTACGAAAAGTTGTTTCCCAAAATTCCCAACGAGATTGAATACACTTTTCCCTTTGAATCGCTTCAAAATGAGTCTGAATCTCGATCCAACTCTTTGATCAAAAAACTCCCGAAGTTGGACCTCAAACCACTTCCCGATCACCTTAAGTATGCATACTTAGGTGAAGACGAAACGTTACCCGTCATAATTTCCGCAACTCTCTCCCTTGATCAAGAAACCTCGTTACTCTCTATTCTTTCGAAAAACAGAGAAGCAATTGGATGGTCGATTTCCGATATAAAGGGAATTAGTCCCACTCTTGTTCAACATCGCATCCATTTAATTGACGATGCCAAGCCTACTCGTGACGCGCAGCGAAGGCTTAATCCAAAAATGAAAGATGCGGTGCGTGACGAAATTCTTAAACTTCTCGATAACGGAATCATTTACCCAATCTCCGATAGTTCATGGGTTAGCCCAATTCACGGTGTACCGAAAAAGTATGGCCTAACCGTTGTCAAGAACGAATCAAACGAGCTTATTCCAACTCGTACTCAAACTGGTTGACGTGTTTGCATTGACTATCGAAAACTAAATGCCGCAACACGTAAGGATCACTTCCCCCTTCCTTTCATCGACCAAATGCTCGAACATTTAGCCGGCCATGAATTTTACTGCTTCCTTGATGGTTATTCTGGCTATAACCAAATTCCAATCGCTCCCGAAGATCAAGAGAAAACAACTTTCACATGTCCATTCGGTACCTTTGCTTATCAACGTATGCCATTCGGACTATGTAACGCTCCTGCGACTTTCCAAAGATGCATGGTTGGCATCTTTTCCGACATGATTGAACACTTTTTAGAAGTTTTTATGGACGATTTCTCTATCTTTGGTGATTCTTTTTTCCAATGTTTAAATCACCTCGAGTTGGTTCTGAATCGATGTAAAGAAAAACATTTAACTTTGAATTGGGAAAAATGCCACTTTATGGTCAGACAAGGCATAGTCCTTGGACATAGCATCTCAAATAGAGGCATTGAGGTAGATAAAGCAAAAATCGATGTCATTGCAAATCTACCCATTCCCAAATCTATTAAGGACATTCGATCATTTCTAGGACACGCTGGCTTTTGCCGTCGTTTTGTGAAAGACTTTAGCAAAATGGCCCGTCCTTTGAGACCCTTCTTGGAAAAGACGTTCCTTTCGATTTTAACTTTGATTGTATCTCTTCTTTTGAACGTCTTAAGAGCGAACTCATTTCTGCCCCAATCATTTGCGCACCCAATTGGGATCTTCCTTTCGAAATAATGTGTGATGCTTCGAACTTTGCCGTTGGTGCTATCTTGGGACAACGCATCAACAAGATCCTTCATGTCATTTACTACGCGAGTATGACCTTGAATGACACTCAACCCAACTACACAACAACCGAAAAAGAGCATCTAGCTGTCGTTTTTGCGCTTGAAAAGTTTCGACCATACTTGATAGGTTCACACATTACGGTCTACACTGATCATTCTGCACTTCGATATCTCTTTGCTAAAAAGGATGCTAAATCCCGTTTGATCCGTTGGATCCTTTTACTTCAAGAATTTGACCTTACAATCAAAGACAAAAAATGATCTGATAATGTCATAGCCGATCACTTATCTCGTCTTCCGAACGCACCATCTTCCTTGCCGATCAATGAAAACTTCCCCGATGAACAACTTCTTTCGATTTCTATCGATCCATGGTACGCTGATATAGTGAACTACTTAGTCACTAAAGAAACTCCCTCATCTTGGTCCAAACAGGACAAACGTAAATTCATGTCCCAAGTGAAATATTTCTATTGGGACGATCCATACTTGTTCAAATATTGTCCAGACCAAATCATCCGACGTTGCATTCCGGATAATGAGATACGGAGTGTTCTTTCATTTTGCCACGATCAAGCGTGCGGTGGACATTTCGGTCCTTGAAAAAGTACTTCGGTGTGGTTTCTACTGGCCTTCTCTTTTCAAAGACTCGTTTGAATTTTGTAAAACTTGTGATCGATGTCAAATGCTTGGAAGAATTTCTCGACGAGATATGATGCCTTTAAACCCCATTCTTACGATCGAAATCTTTGATGTATGGGGTATCGACTTTATGGGACCTTTTCCGAATTCTTTTGGAAACTTGTATATCCTTCTCGCTGTCGATTACGTTTCAAAATGGGTCGAAGTCGTTCCTTGCAAAACCAATGACCATAGAATTGTTGTGAAATTTCTCAAAGAAAACATCTTTTCGAGGTTCGGCACACCTCGCACAATAATCAGTGATAACGGAACCCATTTTTGCAACCGTTCTTTTGAAACTTTAATTAAAAAATACTCGATAACCCACAAGTTATCCACTCCGTATCATCCTCAGACTTGTGGCCAAGTTGAAGTTTCAAATCGACAAATAAAACAAATCTTGGAGAAAACTATCAATAAAAATCGAAAAGATTGGTCTCAGAAATTGACCGACGCGCTTTGGGCTTACCGTACTGCTTTTAAAACTAACCTTGGGATGTCCCCATTTCGTTTAGTTTACGGTAAAGCTTGCCATTTACCCGTTGAAATTGAACACAAAGCGTTGTGGGCAATAAAAAACTTAAACTTGGATCATGAAAAAGCTGGCGAAAATCGAAAACTACAACTCAACGAACTAGAAGAACTTAGAAATGACACTTATGAAAATGAGAAAATTTACAAAGAAAGAACCAAAGTTTTTCATGACAAGTCAATCCTAAGGAAAAAAAATTCGCCTAACCAGAAAGTTCTTTTATATGACTCGAGACTTCATTTATTCCCTGGGAAACTTAAATCAAGGTGGACTGGACCATTTGTGGTACGAACTGTTTTTCAACATGGTGATATAGAAATAGAAAACCCAAAGGATGGATCAATTTTCAAAGTCAACGGTCATCGGTTAAAACCCTTCTTGGAATTTCCCTGTAACCAAGAGGAGGAGCTCATGATCCTTCATGAGCCAAGCTACGTCTAGTAAGAATGTTAACCCCATTTCGTAAATATGTACATATTTTTCCCCATTACACTCATTATATCATGCATCGATTGTGGGGACACAGTCAAAATTAAGTGTGGGGGGGAGTCTCATTTTCATTTTTTCTTTAGTTTTTCATGGCATTTTTGGAATTTTCATTTTCTTTAAAAAAAAATCTCAAAACTCTTAAATCTCAAAAAAAAAACATTTTCTTTTTACCATTTTGATTTATTTTTGAAGAAACACTATGGGATAAGTATAAGTTTTGGTTAATAAATTGAAATTTTTGAAAATTTATTTGTCTTAACAAAAAATAAAAATAAAGTTTGATTACAAATAACAATGGTTTTACTAGTATATAGGAAGGTTCATCTATGTTAATTATGAAGTATGTTCTAATTGAAAATCTTTGTTTAAAAAGTGGTAAATTTAAAGTAAGGATATAACATTTTTGTCTTCTAAGTTAAATGGTGCTAAGATGGTTTTGCATAACTCTCTCTCTCTCATAAAAAATATATATGTATATAAAATACAAAATAATAACATCTAAAGTATTCACTCTCATTTAAAAGTCCTCACGGTTATGCATGGGTGAATTACTTGAAATCTTTGATTATGTGCTTTCATACTCATTTAAAAGTCCTTACGGTTATGTATGTATGGAACACATACCCAAAAAAAACAGACTTAATAAAAACCACCTACGGTCGATAGGTGTATGCACAAAAGTGTGTGCACTCACCATGCTCTGTACTCCCCTCACATAAGCCCGAAAGGAAGTGCATGGGTGGTATATCTGGCCTCAGTTTACCTGAGCTAGGTGTGTAATTTTTCTTGCAAATAATGAGAGAGCAAGCAATTGAAATCCTAGCACTATTTTAACTTGTTTGATTTAAATTGTTATTGAAAAGAAATGAAAATACCACTTTAATAAACTTTGATAATCAACTAAGGATCCATTTCATAATTACATTGTGTTATCAACTGAAACAACTAGTCAAACTATGGTCTATCTGTTATAAAACTTGATTTTCATTGGTTTTGACGAGTAAAATTTTCAAGACAATGACCAAAACTTGTATTTAACTTATTCGTGTCAATTTAAAAATAAATCCTTCATTTGTAAATATTTTCAAAAACTCGCATTCATCTCTTTGTAAATAAATCTTGCATTTTGTGAATATTTTCATCCTGCATTTGGATTTTGTGGGTAGTATCCGCTGAAAACCCTCACGAGACAACACTCATCCTACTAGGGACACCCAGAGGTTTAACGGCTTGTTGCATATGCTCAATGCAATCGTGCTCCCTACGAAAATGGATTTATCTTAGTTTTCCTTTATTCGAGGACGAATAAAAAGATAAGCGTGGGGGTATTTGATATGCACGTAATTGTGCATATATTTACATCCATATTTTATCACTTTTTATTTAAATAATCATCATATTTGGGCATTTTAACATGTTTAAATCCAAAATTCAATTATTTCCAACCATCATATTTTCATCTTCATTCAGGGGCAAAACAGTCATTTTGTGCATGTGTCAATATAAGAATTTTTACTTGGACATTTTTTTTACAATTTTTATAGGAATCTGGATGCATATGGAAGAGGCTTATATGAAGATATATGCATGCACAAATGAATACAAAGGAAAGAAGAGGGAAATAATTCAAGCCATGAACATGGAGGACCCCACCCACTTACCTAAAAGTACAATTTGGAGCTAATGGACAACTAAGTGGAGGTTAAAGCTTCATGCAAAACAAATGATGGATTAATTAGTGGTTAATGGTTACTTGTTGGCCACACTTCCTAAAGGGCATTTTAGGTAGCCCCCTAAAAATAGAATTAGGGTTTTATGCATGTATATATAGCCCTCTTATGTAATGAAACTATCATCTACTCTTTCATTTTACTTAGGAAATTAAGAAATCAAAGTGTAAGCTCAATGTTCTATAAAATAAAAATGGCTTCCAAGCCTCTTTCTTCTCTCTTTTCTACATGCTTTTCTTTGTTTTATTGTTAATGTTTATTTCTATGCTCTCTTTTCCTTTATGTTCATAACTTAGATTTACATTTATGCAAGTAGTAAGTAGCTAATCTCTTTTGCTTTCTTTGCTTATTTTCTATTCTCTTTTCTTTTTAATGTTGAAATTTGTTTGTGTTGCTTCAATGCCACAAATGAGTAGCTAAACCCCTTCAATTTAGGGGTGATGAAGCTCTCTAACTTTATGTAATTTCAACATTTTTATGATGTATGATCTCTTTGTTTATGCTTCATGAATGTGAATTTTGATGTAAGTTTATACAAGTGGGTTTGATAGCTTATATTGCTTATTTAAATGAGCTATTCTTACTCAACATAAACACAATTTACATCAACATTTGCTAATTAATTTTTGATTATGAAATGAAAGTAAAAATGAAATTTGATGATCTATGTTACTAGTTACAATAGTAAATAGATCATACTTAAAATAGTTTTTGCTTTGGCTTCTTTTTCATGAAAATTGTAAGTGGTATAATTGTTGTATTATAGTTTGATGGTTTGAGTTATGTTAACTAATAACATAAACAAACCATACTTATGATAAATGCAATGATTATTTCACTTAATATCAAAGTTAAAGATCATAAATTATATGCTTGTTGATTTATTTGAGAGTGGATTTGCCTCTAAATTGTTCTTTAGTCTAATAATTTTTGAACCGCATTTTCTAGTGTTAGCCTCATTTTATTTCTAGTTAACAAATCCTCTTCGACTTTGTATAATTTGATTGAATAGATTTTTAAAATCATCAATTCCCTGTGGATCGACCCGTATTCGCCGCGTGCTACATTCGTACACCGTGCGCTTGCGGTTATTTTTATTTCTAAATTCGTTCGACGGTTTTCTAATTTCATAGAATTTCCACCGACGAACAACTGCTATGTCCAATAACAAAAATTCAAAGAAACATAGTGACAAACCAGGTATGTACAAACATAGATTCGAATTACAAAAATGTTGAGTTATTTCTATGAATAAAAAAAGTTACGGTCATTTTTTAGAAGAAGACTGGTATTTCATTTTTAAAGAAGAAAATTCTACTTTTGAAAAACAGGACAAAAAAATTCACATATGAAATAGGAAAATGAAAGCAGCATTTCTTGCACAATTGAAAATGAAATCACATCATATTACTGAAGTGTATGTAATGTTTAGCTCATTTATGACAATCAAACACATACCCCGTATGTACGTACGTATGCGTGCATGTATCAATGGCAGGTGATATCAACCGACTATTTTAAATGATCTTAAAATAAGCGGAATAATTATGTGTACACATTCAAACACTTATACAGTAGTAATCTAACCATGTGAAAATCTGAGTATTCAAAAATACAAATTTGTATATAAATACCAATAAACCCAGGCATTGCATTTGTCTTCCTAACTAAAATAAATAAATAAATAAAAGTATGTTTGCCGGTAATTCACTTGATTTATGCATCATCGATCAATCATAAGTGTCTGACAATTGTCCAAAAGTAGACGAACATCAACGTCCACATGCTAACTGATTAGGAATTACTAAGACATATTTTTATCGATAAATTTTTAATGCCACATCAAACATGCATTAACCATATAATAGAAGGATTACTGGAATATGGGGAATATCCAGAATAACAACATCAATAAGTGGTGAAAACCCCAAAAGTTAAAAATAAAAACTGCAAAAATATTCTTTTACAAAAAACCCAAAAGTATAACTTTAAAAAGTTTAAAAAAAGTCGTCATTAAATACAATACCAACATAATTATAAATACAAAAGTTTAGAAAGTACAAAAAATAATAAAAAGTCTAAAAGAGATCCAAAAAAAATTAATTTCAAAGCTGTAAAAATTTACACCTATAGATACAAAAATGTATCTACAGCGCTATAAGCTTGTATACCTGTATAAACGACCTAGCAGTTACGCAAAATGTGACAAACTGTAGATTATATGTACATGAAAATGGGTATTTAGCCCTTGTTAAGTCGAAAAAACATGAAATTCAAAACAAATGCAATGGTGGAAATGCATTTGATTGTTGAAACTATTTTATAGTTATAAAACTTTAGGGATGCATATAACATGTTTTGTGGATAGTTAACATTTTTCTATGTACTAAAAATGCATTATTAAAAAGAATATGATAGATGGTTAAAACTGGTAAAACAACCATCAATTTCCAAAAAAGGCAATTCAAAATTTACAATGTTTAACCTAAATTCTTGGTTTTAGAACCAAATTGGTGCTCATCGACACTTACAATGTGTATTGCATTTAAACTGAAGCGGATTTGAAACAGAAGCCTATTATTTATAAAATGAAATTTACATATGAATCATACAAACATAAAAGTTTAAACTATAAAATGCAACGCTTGAAACAATATCACGAAATTTAATTTAATTTTCACATACATGTAAATAAGCAACTTTTTTATTTATCGATCCATTTTTATCCACCTTAAAATAATTTTCTTAATCACTTATCCCTAGAAAACAACCACAAAAAATAATTTTCAGCTTCTGCGCTCTGAAAACCGAACTGGGTAATGATATAATAAGTAGTGTGAACCCATGCTATGCACACGGTTGCATTTAATACATTAGTTTAAGACGATAAGGTAAACCCTATATTGGAAGAAAACATAATATATATCCTAATTTTCAGCATTGATATTTCAAGTTACCTGTAACTTTGGATTCTACATGAACTAATTTTTTATTTTTAAAATTGTATAGCTGGCACAAACATTATTTCTCTATCACCTCTTGATTATAGAAACATAGCATTATGAACATTGATATTCATAGTATATATATGAATGAGGAAGCTTTTTCTGTAGAAAACTTCCAACAACTCAAGATTATAGGTAAGAAATCCTTGTTTAATATGATATAAAAACAGAGGTTGGTTTCAATTCAGATAAAATTTCTAGAGAAAACAATATCCACATCAAAACCGCATATGCTTACTATAGTAGAAATTGTTTATTCAAAATTGAAATTAGAAATATATTACAAATACAACAGCTAGATAGCATTATTAAGCTATTTATTGAGTAATTGTGTAACCAAAATCTGTACCTCATGGTATTTTAAAAAACCAAAATCATTAGCTACACAATTTTTAGAAGAAAACTGAAAACCAAATACAATTCTTTCAAAAAAATTCTGCAAACAAATTCAAAACCAAATCTGCTCCAATTTTCAACATCAATTTGAAGTTCAACTCCAAATCTAAGCAAAGAAGAATAGGGGTCAGCTGCATGCATTTAAGGCTAGGATTATCTTCATCAAAATGCAATTTTAAGATCAATTACAACAGCAAACTCACCTGAATCGTCTACAAATCAACAAGCATATTAATAATCCCAGATTCAACGGCAAGCAATGCAAATCTGTTACAGGAAAAGGATAATGCATCTGAGTATTCTCTGCTTCTTCAATAATAAAGTGAGTAAACTTCAATTTTAAAAACAGTTCTTCTTTTTAAATCAAAGCTGAACAATTTCCAGCACTCAAGTTTCTAAGGCAAACTGTTTTCCCAAAAATCAAAACTACTATGAATAAAACTGCAGTACCAACATTTTTTTAGTGAATAACTTTACAATTGAAAAGGCTTAAATTACCAGTTGCATGTGGGTTGATAGAAATAAGAAAGTTTGTATGATTGTATTGTGATGATATTCCGTGTATATACATAAATATACATATGTGTGTGATGCCAGGTATATGTATACCTGTTCTGGTTTTAAACAAAAATTTTATTAGAAATCCATTTCCACTTGGTTTGATCTCTATTAGAAATTGATATGCAAAAAAAATTGTTTGTTTAGTATAGATTTAAGTTTATAAATTATAATTAAGCTAAATTGAAAAACTGTTGTCTCTGTAACATTAATAACAGTTATTGTTTTCAATAAGCAAGAATATCAAACTTCATAAATTATTAAATCAAGTTTATAACTTGAATGCATGTATGAAATTATGATTTTTAAAACAAAAATCATATTATTATTTTTAGTTAACTATTGTGTGAGCATTACTCGGTTGAACTGATATTGGGTTTTTTGGGTTTATCTAATTGTCTAGTGGTTTTTGGAAGTTGTAGTTCTTCCTGGAGGTGGAGGGCTGATAGGTGAGTAGGGGAAAATTGTGAGGTGGATGGTCAGAGGTTGGTGGCGACGGTGGTTGTTCATCTCAGTCTCTAGCCCTAGTTTTTAGGTGGTCGAAGTTTTGTTGCTTCTCTGTATCTCTGGTGCATCGAGTGATGCAAGATTTTGGGAATTTGAAAAGGGGATGTGGATTAAGGGATGGCCGGAGTTGTAGGTGATCAGAGGTGAGTTTGCGAGTTGTTGACAGGTTTGGGATTTTGGATGCAGTGATGTTCCAGGTTGTTGAGATTACTCTATTTCAATTTCGAGCTGCAATGGGATATCTGATGGTTGTCATCATGTTGGAAGTTGGTCGACGACTTGGTGAAGAGGAATATGGTGGCTGGAGATGGCCTGAGTGCCGGTGCATATGCACCGTGCATATGTTAAGTTCTGATGAACTTTTGGATTTGTGCAGGAGGTTGTGACTCGAAGTTTTACTCGGGTATTCGTGTTTTTGTCTCGGAGTAGTTAGGGTTTAAACTCGAAGCATTTTTTGAGGTCTCGGGTGTGTTTGGTTTCAAGATGTAAAACCTGACAGTATGCAGTTTTAAAATTTTGAATGGAATTTGAAATCTAACGCAGGGATTTAAACAGGGGTTTAAAAAATTCAAAGTTTAAATTTGAATTCAATGAAATTTTAGATCCTAAGTTTTTAAAATGAAAATTTTAAATTTAAGCAAGATTTAAATCAAGTTTAAATATAGTTTCAAGATTACTATGGATTCAAATTTTTAATTTAAACAGTTTTGTAAATTTTAAAATGTTGAACAAGTTCAAATGTTTTAAAGTAGATTTTAAAAATGAATTTGATTTCAAATAAATGTTTAAACCTGACAAAATTCTTTACTTTAATATTTGAATAATAGTTATGATGTGTTTAACTTTAATTTGGAAGCTAAAATAATCAATTTATTTTTAAGCTTGATTTCTTTAATAAAATTAAGTAATTTTGTTTTAAACCTTTTCTTATATAAGTATCTTATCTAAGTAATGAATGTTCTTTATATTTATTTTAAGGAATAAATTTATTTAAATTTGGATAAATGCTTAAATAGTTAAACATTTTGAATTTTAAATTTTAAAATGGAATTTGAATTTAAATTGAGAAGTGTAATATTTTAAGTACACTTGAATGTTAATGAAGTCATTAATAAGCAAATGAATTATTTTATAAATAATTAAGATAATAAAGAATTTACTTATTTATTTGATTTAAATAATGATTTGGATTAATTTTTATTTAGAGATGATTAATAATGATTAATCTAAGATAATTTTTCTTAAGGAAGTAATTAAAGAAAATGTTGTTAATTAATAATGATAATTATCTAAGGATTATTAAGTAATTAATTAATATGATTAATTTTGATAATTAATTAGATTAATTAATTGAAGATAATCAATTGTAATTTATTAAGTATATTTACTTGATAAAAGTAATTAAGTAATTAATTACTCATTGTAATTAATTATGAAATGAGATTTGTTTAAGTTAATTAATTTAGTTTAATTAATTTAAGTAAATCATTTGATGATTTAATAAGAATAATTACTTAATGTAATTAATGGAGCATGATTACTTAGAGAAGTAATAAATGATAATTACTAGAATGTAATTAGTGAAAGATGATGTTTAATAAAGTAATTTGGGCAATTACTTTTGCAATTAATCAAGGGATTAATTAATGAAGATAATTAATTATGGGATAATCAATTTGTTATGAGTAATTAATGGTAGTTAATTACTGGATTGATATTAATCAATGGTGATTAATAATTGTATTTTTAAATTGTAGATTAATTACTAAATGTAATTAATTTAAATAAAGTAATTACTTTAAATATAAATTAGAGATCATTAATTAATATAATTAATGATGTAATTAAGAATTGTTTAATTAAGGAATAATTAATAATTAAGTGATAAATTAATGTAATTAATTAAGGATAAATGTAATTAATTATTGTTAATTAATAAATGAAGTAATTAAATGTTAATTACTTATGATTAAGGTTAATTAATTTTGTGAAATTAATTAAAGACTAATTGCTTATTGTAATTAGAATGATTAATCAAAGGTGTTTAATCGAATTGAATACTTAGAGAATGATTAATTAACTAGGTTAATTAATTAATGGATATATAAGCAGGATTTATAGATGTGGTAATTAATTTAATTTATTTTAAATTAATTAGAGATAGAAGTAATTAATTTAATTCATTTTAAATTAATTATAGATGATGGTTAATAAATCATTGCTTATGGTTGATATTGATATTTCATTAGATGATTGTAATTTCAGTAATGAGATGAGTAGTATCTATATAATATGGATGCTTAGTTAAAGTATGATAATATGGATTATCTATTTGTGATGATTATCTGTTTGCGATGATGATACAGGTTATCTATTTATGATGAGAATGTGATTGTCTATTGTGATATGTGAATTATCTATCTGTGTGTATACAGATAATGATGAATTGAATTAATTGTTCGAATTAAAATTACTTGGACATTAAGATGGCGTTTGGATTTCGATGAGACCGGGATCGGGTTTCCAAATTTGGAATTCCGAAAACCACATCGATCCAAATTAAACGTTAGGTCGTGAATCCAAGTGGAGCTTAGTGAAGACTCGAAGTGTAAGAACTATTCGTCAGCATAACTCTGAGGGTGATTCTGTGATGAGTTTGATGGAAATAGTACTTTCAGGTTCGAGATGATGATTCAGAGTGCAAGGGCTATGGTCGTTGACTCTAAGGGTGATTCCAAAATGAGTGCAACGAGATAGTGCCTTCGGTTTCGTTCGATCTCGGAACGAACTTGTATGGATTGAATGCTTTCAGAATATCGTCAGGTGGACGATGAGCGTTCTAAGTTTGATGTGTCCTATAAAGGTAATCGTAGCCTCAAGCCTCATCAACCGGGAATGGCTAAAACAGGGGAGGTGCAGCAAGGCTAAGTGGTCATGCCCAAGTAGGACGAGATTTACCCCTGTGTAGAGGTCCCTTTTTCTTTCGGATGTGTGGGCAGTTGGCGACGGCCATCTGCGGGGTGGTCTTGTTCGGGACTGTCCAGTAAGGGATGGTTCCGTCTTTGTGTTGCGGGGATTGGGAGTGATCCTCGGTACGGTGATCTAGGCCATGTACTGTGACGGGCGGTTCCCCGGTAGCCCTGCCATTGATGGAAACCCATTTTTCCTACGAGACCCTACGGTTTTGAATGTATTACCCACTTTGTGGCTAGTAGCTGGAATTTAATCATGTAACAATGTCGGCTATTTTTTATTTACTTGAAAACCCTAGACAATATAATAATATCACTGGATTTTCTATCAAATGTTTTGGTTAGCGTAAGGTAAAAACTTTTTCATGTTTATGTATGGGAAGTCTTACGTGATACCTTTTTTTCAAAGGATTTTAAAAATTAGGCAATTTTAAACCCGTTTACTCACACCAGATCCATGTCTGACCCGAGTGTTTATTTTCTGTTTTATTAAACTCTTGGGTACTCATATTACGCATGAGTAGTCAAGTTATTCAGGGTTGCTTTGACGAGTTCTGGAGGAGATATGGAGCAGGAGGCTTCAGCGTGTAGATATATATAGTAGTTCCGCTGCGTTTGAGTTGTATCTATTTTCTCTGATGTACTTGAATTGTAATTGCTAGACAGATGTTTATAACTGTCTAGTATGTGTTGTATTAGCTGTATAACTCTGATGTATGTGATACTATGTAATGTTTTATGTGATATAATATGATTTATTCGTTCCGCTGTGAGATTCTGATGTTGTTTGTTTCTTTCTTTCCTATCTTTTCTCTTTTCTATCCCTTTCTTTCTTTTTAATGATGCGTCTTTCTATGGAATGGAAGGCGGGTCGTTACAGTAGCCTTGAAATCGAGGGTGTAATTGTATAATTGCTTTTGAAAGGAAATCTATACTTGTGTTGCGGGACTGGATGTAGGGTAACTCCGAACCAGTATAAAATCCGGTGTGTTCTTTCCTTTATTGCTTTTACTTTATTTCTTCATTTGTGCTTGTTTCTGTGATCATATCTTTGTTTGTATATTGCATACATCCGTGTTCAATTCAACATAAATTCAAAAAGATTTAGTAATTCTTTATAAACACTATTCACCCCCTCTAGTGTTAATCCTAGCCTTAAGATCTGTAATCCGCATTTCTTTCAATTGGTATCAGAGCATGGTTTTCAAAGTTTCATAATCTGATTTTTGAAAAGTTTTCAAAACGGCTATCAACACTGGTACTGTTACTAACACTAGTATTCATGTCACTAGTTCATTTTTGGAAGGTCAGTCTACTGCCATACCACCACTTTTTAATAGCAGTAACTATGCATATTGGGCATGTAGGATGAAAATATACTTACAATCTATAAGATTAGACACTTGGAATATTACACAAACTGAATATTCTGAACCCACAACTGATTTTGCACAGTGGACTGTTGAGCAAAAGACTGTTGCATAAAATAATTCTAAGGCATTGAATATTTTGTTTTGTTCACTAGATAGAAATGAATTCAATAGAGTGTCAGTTTGTAAGTCTGCATATGAAATCAAAAAAAATTTGTAAGTTACTCACGAAGGAACAAGCAAAGTTAAACATACCAAAATTTCCATGCTCACAAACTAGTTTCAATTATTTAAAATGAATCCTAATGAGTCTATTTCAGATTGTATAGTAAATTTCAAGATATTGTGCATTCTCTAATACCTTTGGAAAAGGAATATTCTGAAGAAAATCAAGTCAAAAAGATTTAAAATTCTCTTACTCCAGAATGGGAACGAAAGACACTTGCTATCGAAGAGGCAAATGTTTAAAGATAGAAGAATCAATTGGAAATCTAATGTCGTATGAAGTTCAAATGATCGTGAGAAGAGAAAACAAAACATCTGAAAAGAAATCAATGGCATTCAATGCATTGACCGATGGATCAGACTCAAACAACGATAATGATGAAGAGATAGCCTTTATGACCGGAAATTCTTGAAATAAAGAAAGATGAATAATCTCAAGAGAAACATCTATAAGAACTCTGGAAATTAGAATGTAGTGCTAAATAATGTCAAATGTTACAACTGTGATGAACCAGGCCATTTCAAAAGAGACTGTCCATATCCAGATAGGCAAAATCCTCCTATGAACAATGATCCAGCAAAGAAACGGAAGCGTGCATTTACTGCTACTCTAGATGACTCAGACTCGTCCTCAAGTGATGATGATCAGAAGACAGATAATTCGAATTTGTGTTTCACAGTTGTTCACGACTCCGACGAATTCAAAGAAACAAACTCAGAAAAAGGTACACGTTTACAATGCAATTGGTTGAAATAGCTTGCTTAGAATTAGTTGCTTGATTGCTTGGTTGATTGATTTTGAATTGGTGTGTTGTTTGAATTTAAAAAAAAATTATTATTATCTTATTATTTTATTATTATTTTTATTATTTTTGATAGTATAATTTTCTGAAATATACTATAAATATTTCATATATATATATATAGACATTAAAAATAATAAGTATATTTATATATATATTTTAGAGAACTTAGGAAAAATAAATTATCAAAATTCACTGGTACATGTCGACATGGTCCCTACCATGATGTCGACATGGGTACCAGAATTTGAATTTCAAAATTTGAATTCAAATGTTTGAATTTCCCTCCACCTTTTCACTTCATTCAATTCTCTGAAAAGCTGCCTTTTGACCAGAGAATATGTCCTTTGAGAATCTATTTATTCACTATCTTTTATCATATCTTTTCACTCTCATTTTCAAATTCAAACTCTCTCTTCAAAACTTCAAGGTCTCTACACTCTACTTTAATGGCTTCTTCAAGCAACCCTCCACCATGAGAATTTTCAGAAAAATAAAAGAGCTATTCAATGATCCGGAGGCAATAAAAGCATACATCAATTATGCTAATTATGCCAAAGTCCATCCCGGAAAGTTTGCTATTTTTCAAGATTTCTCTTCTTATGAACTTCATTCTCTTTTTGCAAACAATGGAGTTCTTAGTCTTATTGATGCTTCTCAAAATGATTTTGTTTGCTATCCAAACCTTGTCAAAATTTTCTATGCTAATTTAAAGCGTGGATTTTATCATGGAAATAAGGATGAAATTTGGAGTAGTGTCGAAGGCACTAGAATTGTTTTGAATTGTGATCTTTTGGGTATCATTCTCAATTGCAAGTGTACGGGAATGGATCTTTCTAATTTTAAAATCGATGAAAATGATCGTGTGACATTTCATCACATTTTCGAAGGGAATGATAATTTTGAATTCAAAAATCGAAATTTTCGACCAAAGGCAAGAATTGTCAATCTTATTTTGCAACATACTTTGACCCCAAGATCGGGGAATTTTAACTACTTTAAAAGTTTGCAAAGCTCTTTTTGCTATTTTTGGAAATTATGACATAAATTGGGCGCAAGTTATTTTGGACGAACTTCATCCTAAAAATCTTGAAATGGGTGAGAATACTTTATATCATGGAATTTTTCTCACTCGGATCTTTAACTATTTTGGAGTGGATTTCAAAGGCGAAGAATTTGTTTCTAGAAAAGTTTTCAATCATTCCAACATTTCGCTTATGAAAATTCCATTTGTTTTTCAACCTTTTGAGACCCTTGCCGAAAAGGAAGAGCGTTCGGCTCATGAGCAAACGGAAGAAGAGGTAGAGGAAGAAGAAGAAGAAGGGGATGGAATGGAAATTGAAGAAGAAGAAGGTGAAACCTCTTTGGAAAGCATTGACTATCCTCCTAATACATCCACCAAAACCCTTCTCAAAAACCAAAAGACGATTGTTGAGAATCAACGGATTCTTAAACGATCCGTTAGTAAGAAGTTGGACAAAAATTTCATCCAAGATGAACAAATTCATTTCCAAAGTCAGAAAGAAACTTGGACTTTCTTCATCATCGTCATCCTCTAACTAGTTTTATCTTTTTGAATCTTGTTGTATGTGGTTTAGCTTGTTTTAATTCGAACGTTCATGTAGTTTCGTATGTTTGATCATTGTATCGTCTTAGTATGCAATGAAATGAATTTTTCTTTCTGTTATCTAGCTTATCTTATCTCCAGAATAAATGTTGGTATATTATATAAATACACACACACACAAAATTATTCACAAAATCTAAATAGTCATTTTTTTCACTAACCCATGTCGACATACCCCCTATGACCATGTCGACATGTATTGGTCAGAAATGACAATTCATTTTGAATTTGAAATTTGAATAACAACCATATGTCGATTCATTTCAAACGAATTTCTACACCTATATATACCTATTTCTTCCAGAATTCTTCACTGAAAATTATTTCCTATCTTCTAATTCTTTATTTCTTTCACAAATTCAATTATGGCTAATCCAATTCACAATTTATCCGAAAATCTTGAAGAAACTCTTAATTCATTCAAGAGTATTCCCTCGTTCATTCTTCGTAACCAGCGACACTTAGAATTGAGTCAAATGCAGATGATCAAGGAGCAAGAAAGGCATTTCGATGCAATACGATGGATGATTTCCTCCCTACATAAGGATGATAACAAAGGACATCCTTCAGTCTCTCTCACCAACGACAATGATAATTGGGATGCTATTAAGGCAGATCCAATCTTTGGAGAAGAAGGATGGGTTGAAGTTCCACATAACGTTTGATTTTTATTTGTTTGCTTTGTTTGAATTGTTTGTTTGAATTAATTTGATTTGGTTTGGATTGATACTCAGTGTGGATTGATTTCTTAAATTGGTTTGATGGTTGCTACAAAAAACATATATATATATATATATATATATATATACACACACACACATTGAAATGTATATAATCCTTGATTAATTATCATGTTCATAAGGATAATTATTTCTTAATCTATCTATTATATATTCCATTGTATAGTTTAATAATGCAGGTACTCTAGTCCAAGAATGAGGGGGAGTTAGTTTTTGTTGATGACAAAGGGGGAGAAATATAAAATAGGGTAATTAGGCATAGATTAAGGGGGAGTTATTAGTTTAAGGGGAGTTATTAAGATAGACATAAATATTTTATAAACAAAGGTTCTCATCATCAAAAAGGGGAAGATTGTTAGTCCGTGAGATGATGGTTTTGATGAAAACAACCTTAGAATAGATTATAAAATGTAAATACTAACATTATAAGTTTAGATAAATATGTATATGCAGGATTTAACCATGCAGGTACCAAGAATGAAAGCTATACAGTATAAAGATTCAAGATATCAAGATTGAAGACTCATGAGTATCAAGATTATCAAGAGTTCAAGAATTAAAGTAATTTATTCTTTAATTAGAAATTTTGTTAAAACTCATAGAAAAGCACTGGCATCTTAAAATCCAATTTATTCGCGGAATGGAATCCATTTCGAGCCTGTTAAAGGGATGGAACCCTAAGTAGGATGGAACCAACGAAAAATCTAGTGGAACATTATTCTGTATCCACTAATTTTAATTCAAATGATTTTACAAAATTATCTTGTTTTCAAAATGATTTCAAAACTTTCCTTTTAAAAGATTCAAAACCCTCTATCCTGATTTTAAATAATTTTAGCCTCAAAATGATCTTTAATTTCGAAGTCAAATTACTCCTGATTTTAAACTATCTTTTAAAATAATATATTTAACTTTTAAATATTTATACTTAAAATTTAAATATAAAATTATAGTTAAATTTTATACTTATTATTCCCTATATTTACTTATGTATTTTAACTATAGTCAAGTATATTAGAAAAGTTTAAAATAGTTTTAATATAAGATAAAGGTTATTTTCAAAGAAAATCAAATCATCAAAAATTGCTTTGGGATGTCGACATGCCTATAGTGACCATGTCGACATGGTGTCAGTTGAGTTCAAAATTTAAATTTCAAAAGAAGTGTCTATTCGCCATAACTCTTCACGAATGGACATGGCTGTTGTTCATCTATAAATAGGGGTTAGTTTCAACGAATTTTATATGAGATTTTCTAGTTTTTCACTCCTCTTCTTCTTCCACATTTCTTAATACATATTCTTACCATTACTCTGCCGAAATCAACATTGAATCGAACTCGATCTTTTCTAGTTTGATTCTCTATCACTATTTCAACGAGGTTCTCAGTGCTATTTAGAGTTATAGGCTTCTTTGTAATCTATTAAGTGAGAAAAGGTGTGATTGTGGCCTTGAAAATCAATTAAGCGAGATAAGGTGTGATTGTAGCCTTGGTAAATCAATTGGGTAAACTTGTGTCCCGGAAATCAAGTATTTCTACCCAGAGGATTGTGATTCTGGAGGGTGTACCTCGTAGCCTTGAAATCAAGGGTGTAATTGTATAATTGCTTTTTAATTCTAATCAAGTAATGATGATTAGAAGACAGATAATTCGAATTTGTGTTTCACAGCTGTTCACGACTCCGACGAATTCAAAGAAATAGACTCAGAAAAAGGTACACGTTTACAATAAAATTGGTTGAAATTGCTAGCTAAGAATTAGTTTCTTGATTGCTTGATTGATTGATTTTGAATTGGTGTGTTGTTTGAATTTTAAAATTTTTATTTTTACTTTTATTACTATCTTATTATTTATTATTATTTTTATTATTTTTTAATAATATAATTTTCTTAAATATACTATAAATATTTCAGATATATATGTATATAAACATTAAAAATAATAAGTATATATATATATTTTAGAGAACTTAGGAAAAATAAATTATCAAAATTCACTGGCACATGTCGACATGGTCCCTACCATGATGTCGACATGGGTACCAGAATTTGAATTTCAAAATTTGAATTCAAATGTTTGAAATTCCCTCCATTTTTTCACTTCGTTCAATTCTCTAAAAAGCTATCTTTTGACCAGAGAATATGTCCTTTGGGAATCTATTTATTCACTATCTTTTATCATACTTTTCACTCTCATTTTCAAATTCAAACTCTCTCTTCAAAACTTCAAACTCTCTACTCTCTACTTTAATGGCTTCTTCAAGCAACCCCTCCACCATGAGAATTTCCAGAAAAATAAAAGAGCAACTATTCAATGATCCGGAGGCAATAAAAGCATACATCAATTATGCTAATTATGCCAAAGTCCATCCCGGAAAGTTTGCTATTTTTCAAGATTTCTCTTCTTATGAACTTGATTCTCTTTTTGCAAACAATGGAGTTCTTAGTCTTATTGATGCTTCTCAAAATGATTTTGTTTGCTATCCAAATCTTGTCAAAATTTTCTATGCCAATTTAAATCGTGGATTTTGTCATGGAAATGAGGATGAAATTTGGTGTAGTGTTAAAGGCACTAGAATTGTTTTGAATTGTGATCTTTTGGGTACCATTCTCAATTGCAAGTGTACAGGAATGGATCTTTCTAATTTTAAAATTGATGAAAATGATCGTGAGACATTTCATCACATTTTCGAAGGGAATGATAATTTTGAATTCAAAAATCAAAATTTTCGACCAAAGGCAAAAATTGTCAATCTTCTTTTGCAACATACTTTGACCCAAAGATCGGGGAATCTTAACAATCCTACTTCAAAAGTTTGCAAACCACTTTTTTCTATTTTTGGAAATTATGACATAAATTGGGCGCAAGTTATTTTGGATGAACTTCGTCCTAAAAATCTTGAAATGGGTGAGAATACTTTATATCATGGAATTTATCTCACTCGGATCTTTAACTATTTTGAAGTGGATTTCAAAGGCGAAGAATTTGTTTCTAGAAAAGTTTTCAATCATTCCAACATTTCGCTTATGAAAATTCCATTTTTTCAACCTTTTGAGACCCTTGCCGAAAAGGAAGAGCGTTTGGCTCATGAGGAAATGGAAGAAGAGGTAGAGGAAGAAGGGGATGAAATGGAAATTGAAGAAGAAGAAGAAGGTGAAACCTCTTAGGAAGCATTGACTATCCTCCTAATCCTTCCACCAATACCCTTCTCAAAAACCAAAAGACGATTGTTGAGAATCAACGGATTCTTAAACGATCCGTTAGTAAGAAGTTGGTCAAAATTTCATCCAAGATCAACAAGTTCATTTTCAAAGTCAGCAAGAAACTTAAATTTATTTGAGATTAGGCAAATCTCAAATACCATAAAATAAACTCAAATTAGGATTGAAGGCCTCATCTAATAGTATGTTAGCTGCTTTAAAGTCTCTATAGATTACAGGAGGGTTGGGTTTGTCGTGTAGATGTTCTAGCCCTCTTACTGCCCCTGTTGCAATATTCATTCTTGTGGTCCAATCCAGGGCTTTTGTATCAGTTCTAGTTTCTGGCAAAGTAGAATAGATATCCTTTTATTAGACGCATCAGTTGTTCTACATATATACATCATGTATTTTTTAGAGAGCATATCATCAAAATGTTTACATCCTACTCCACTGGGTGAGGGGAAAGGAAAAAAAGGCAAACCCGATTCACAAAAGTCTCCATTTGAGCTAATTTTATAAATATTGTCAATTGATCATATTGATCTTCTTCGTATAAAAATGTATCATTTTCAAAACCATGACCAAATACAACTCACCGAATTACACACTTTGACAAATGCATCCCTGAAGGCGTACTTCAAAACTATATATCGGATATTAGACCGAAGTCCTTCCAAACTTAATCCATGTAAAGTCTCTACCAATCAGCCTATTTAACTTAAATCCTTGGGATTACTTTTGGCTAACGGATTTTGATACTGTCAACCATGTGTAAACTTACCTCTGTGTAGATCCAAACACAAAATAAGTATATCTTTCATTTGAATATCTGGTTGGAATTTCATTTACCATTGAATTTCAAATTTTACACCCTTTCAAAAAAAATTCATATGTTCTATGTTTCGATGAAGTTTTATCTTTGCGGATATTTGCAAAAATATTTACAATGCAAACACACAACTTGCAAATGTTTGCAATTTACAACCAATTGTAAACATTTGCATTTTTCTCAAATCTAAAACGTTTAGTTGGAATTTTGTTACAGCAATTAACTCACAAAATTTAATCTTTCTAACAATATTTCCATGTCAAATGATTTGAAAAAAAAATTATGCAAATATTTGCAATTCGATGTAGAAATTAAAGATAATTACCTGCATTTTACTTGCAATTCAGAGTAAACATTGCAGATATTTGCTATGAACCTATATTTGGAAATGGTCATTACAAATGTTTGCATTTTTTTTAACATTTGAAACATCCAGTTGAAATTTCATATTAACAATTACCAATTTAAATCGATCCGCATTCAGAAATTCAGTGATGACAATTCAAAAAAATTCTCTAAATAGCAATTGAGAAAACCATTACGTATCCCTCGATCGTTGTTTCAAAAACTAATCGTACTTAATCATGTCGATATTGAAATTAAAATATAAAAATGCTAACTTTCATTTTCTTAAATTTAATTTTTTTGCTTTCCATCAAATAATTGAAATTTAATGACTTCCATTAGCGTCAGTATTTACAATTTGGGGGAAAAAATTCTAGAAATTGCATGTTTCAACAGTTTGAGGTGTGCGAGGCACATGTGCCTCAAGTTGCTGGGCATAATACTTATAGGTAAAGAAGGCTTTTTGAGAAAAGCCATGGGGCATTTTATCTCTCTTTGCTTCGAGATTCTTCTCAAGAGTATCGAGGCGGATTTTTAAAAACAATGATTTTTATAAACTGAGCACTCAATACTCGAACACGCTTATTGATTTTTATTTGGAGACATAATAATTTAGATGGATCTTACATACTTGCAAAGTTTATATTTTCTTCCTTAAGCTTTGACGCAAAAGGTTTAGTTGCATATCATTGAGTTAAGAACAAACGCCATTAAAATAAGCACAAGAACTTTGAGTTGTAGTGGAATATTGCAATGTTTTTCGATGCATACATAGACACACTTCTGCCAAATATAAAGGGCAGAACAAAACATACAGCCGTCCAAACAGACCGACAGCTCACAATCTACTACACACTTTTCTTTACTTTATAATAAAATACAAATACATGACATTTTGAACTTTACATCTTATCAATATTAATGGAGCACTACAAAAAGTAGTGTCCAGCAGGGCAATAGTTTACATGCCTGACTTCTTTGTGAGATTCCTTTTTATTTTAGTAGGTAGGCTATATGTCACATCTTGCCAGCTGTTTTGCTTTTATTCTTCTGTGGATTGTACTGACTCTTTATCTTCGCTTTGTTGTCTGCTGAGTAGGTTTTTGAAATTATTTATTATATGCGATTTTGGATGGAATACCTCAAAATCTCTGTACAGATGTTCGAATTCTTCTATAGTATATTGATATATATATATATATATATATATATATATTCATGACTTGGGTTTCAGCATACAGTTTGAAATCTTTTTCTTCATTCTTATCCCATTTGAGATTGGATCCAAGAACATAAGCTCTATACCTTTTATAACTTTATTGCGCTGTCATTTTATCAGTCGACATGTCTGGAGAGCAGACTAGTTTTCCCATTTATCATAATTGAGATCAAAATTATAAGCTTTAATCTTTATGATATGTCTAGCTGGATCATGCATTTTATCTCCAAAATGATGAGGCACGGAATATATTTCTAAGCATATCTCATTATCAAGGACTTCAGTAAAATAATCGGCAATGGAACCTAAAGGTTCTGGAAGATCAGTTTGGTTCCAACTGTCTACATATATTTGTCTTACAAATCCATAGTTTAGTAGTAAGGATGGTTCTATAACTATATTGTTCTGAACCAAAAATTTACATTGGGTAAGCTTTAAGTCTACCTAGGGCATGGAAGCAATAATTGGGCATCGACAATCTGCCATACAGTCTGAACAGTCTTTATAAATATTGGTGCATTGAATATTGTTATTTCTAACAATTCTTCATTGGAGCTTTTCCTAATCCTTCCAAGTCAACAATAATTGAAATATATTAACTTAAATTTATTTGATGTTTTTATTATCTATGTTCAAGTGGCTTGATAACTATTATTATATGAAAATTCCACCAGATGCAAATGGTCCTCCCATAAACCGCCAAAGCCATGAATACAAGCACGCAAAAGGTCTTCCAAGATTTGATTTATTCTCTTCGTATGCCCATCGAACTACGGGTGGTAAACGGTACTGAAGTTCAACTTGGTTCCTAGCGTGGATTGAAATGCTTTCCAAAATCTGCTAGTGAAGATCGAGTCACGATCACTCACTATACTGCTTAGTATTCCATGGTGACGAACGATCTCTTTCACGTACAACTCTGCCAAAATCGCCGCTGTTCGGGTGGATTTTACTGGGATAAAGTGGGCAGTCTTGGTCAGACGATCCACGATAACCCAAATTGCCTCATTACCTTTTCGAGTTCGTGGTAACCTGTCTATGAAATCCATAGACACTTGATCCCATTTCCACTTAGGCACCTAAACCCGCCATCTTCTTTTGAACACTTTTGTTTTGCCAACGATTGACATAAATAGATATGTCCCTCTTCATTGTTTTCCACCAGAATGTCCTTTTTATATCTCGATACATCTAATTAACCCCGGATGGATACTAAGTTTGGACTTGTGACACTCGTCCAAAACATCCCGTTTTAGATCTGGGATGTTTGAGATACAGATCCTACCTTTCAGTCTTATAATTCCACTATGATTGGTTTCAAAACTGGAATTTTCACCTCGAAGGATTCTCCCATAAATTTCTCGAAGAAATTTATCTTCTTTCTGCTTGCTAGTGACTTTCTCAAGAAGAGTAGGAGTGACAACAAGATAAGCAAGAACATCATGTCTTCTACTCAGAGCATCGGCTACTATGTTGGCTTTTCTAGGCGTGTACAGAATATCTAGGTCATAAGACGCTAGGAATTCCAACCAACGTTGTTGACTTAGATTTAAATCCTTCTGGGTAAAGAGATACTTCAGAGATTTATGGCCGGTGAACAATTCAAATTTTTCACCCAGAAGATAATGACGCCAAATTTTTAAAGAAAAAATAATAGCCAAGAGCTCAAAATCGTGGGTTGGGTAGTTTTTCTCATGTGGACGCAATTGTCTACTCGCGTAGGAAATCACTCTACCCTCTTAAGTTAGGACAGCACCCGCACCTTCACCACAAGCATCAGTATAAACAGACATACCTTGATTCCCGTTAATAATGGCGAGAACGGGTGAAGTAGTCAATCTTTTCTTCAACTCCTGGAATGCTTCTTCGCACTTTGGAGTCCAATCAAACTTAGCATTCTTCATAATCAGCTTAATCAATGGACTGGCTAACTTGGAGAAATCCTGGACCAATTTTCTGTAATACCCGGCTAAACCTAGTAAACTTCTGACTTCCTTTGGAGTTGTAGGTTGCTTCTAGTCTAGGATAGCAGAAACTTTGCCCAGGTCTATAGAAATTCCCTCTTCGGTAATAATATGACCGAGAAATCTAAATTCTTTAACCCAAAAGTGACATTTAGAAAATTTGGCAAATAGAACGTTCTTCCTTAATATTTCCAAAACAATTCTCAATTGTTCAGCATGCTCCTCTTCGGTTTTGAAATAGATCAGAATATCGTCAAAAATACAAGAACAAATTTATTTAACACTTCTCAGAATACACGGGCCATCAAGTCTACGAAATATACGGGAGCATTGGTTAGTCCGAAAGGCATAACTAACCATTCGTAGAATGTGTCATGACTCCTGATAGTAGTTAAGTGAATACAGTCTTCAGCAATCTCAATTGATGGTATCCTTCGCTAGATCGATCTTTGAAAAGAATCGAGCGTCGTGCAACTGATCGAACAAATCGTCGATTCTAGGCAAAGGAAATTTATTTTTGAGAGCTAATTTATTGAGAACGTGGTAGTCCATGCACAATCTCAAAGATCCTTCAGACTTGGCTATGAATACCACAGCTGAACCCCAACTGGAACAACTGGGACATATTAATCCTTTCTCCAACAAATCTCGGGTTTGCTTGACTAGCTCTATTCTTTCCCTTGGTGCCATCCTGCGGCTTGCATGAACAATAGGACGAGCATTGGGAACCAAGTCGATTCTAAATTCAATTTCTCTATGCGGAGGTAAAGGTTTAACCTCTTCGAATACATCGAAAAATTCCTAGACAATAGGGATAGATTCCAGACTAGGTTCAGGATATCCCAAACTATACATCAACTTATCTCTCTTAGGACTCAGATCCTCAAAAGAAATTTCAATAAAATTCCCAAATTTAGTTCTGACCGTAGTCGTTCGATTGTTACAACCTAATTTAGCTTAATATTTCGTTAACCAATTCATTCGGAGTAATATTCAAATTCATTAAAGTCGAGAACAAAAAGACTGATAGGAAATTGATGACGAGAATATGAGATAGGAACTTCCCTACATCGTAGACAAAGGTTCGCAGGGCCACCAACCGGATTCTTCACACGAATGGGTCCATCGACAAATTCGGGTTCAAGTTTCAATTCATTTACGGTTTGTTGGAAGATAAAGCTATGTGTGGCTCCCGTATCGAACAGAACCCTAACAACTCTATCATAAATAAGAAGGTTACCTTCTAAAACTCCTTTTCCTTTATCCACCTTTGAAGTTGAGGGGTCGTCTTTGATCGCATACACCTTCGCTACTTGAGCTTGCTTCATTGCTGGGAAATCTTTAACTACGTGACCTGGCTTGTGACAGTAATAGCACTCCCTTGCTTGTTGTCCTGGCTTCTTATGTTGATCCACCTTTCCTTGTTTCTCTGGCTTTTTGCAACTATTCAAATAATGGCCTTTTTCCAAACAATTAAAACAAGTAATATCTTTTGCCTGGTTCTCCTGATTATTCTTCTTTTCCTTTCCTTGCCACGGTTTCTTCCCTTCGAATTTTCTTTTTTTCCAATTCAGATTGCTTGCACTTCTTTTCTCCTTTGAAACTTCTTGTTTATCCAGGGTAGCATATCTATAACCCATATCTATCAAATCAGAAAAAGATTCCTTCACATGGGCTGTCATTCTTTCATGGAATTTCTTGTTCGTCCCTCGAATAAATCTTTCATTCTTCTTTAAGGGGGCGTTCACCAACTTTGGACCAAATCGAGATAACTCGTTAAACTTGTTCAAGTATTCCTCAAAAGATAAGCTCCCTTGCCTCAAATCTGTGAATTCTTGGTACATTCTGGAGATACCAGCAGGCGACATATAACGTTGCTCAAACATCTTCTTGAATCGATCCCAAGTAAATTCATCCTCCGGCTCATCCACTGTAATAGTCTCCCACCATGCTAAAGCTTCATCTTAGAGTTGCCAAGAGGCTATCAATCTCATCTGGTCATCCTCCAACTTCAATCCTCTGAATATCCTTTCGCAAAACCGAATCCAGGCTTGTGCTTCTATAATAGACTCCTTGCCTATGAATGGCTTTCCATCAAGCCTTGAGAAACTTTGATATAAATCAGCCAGATTCGGCTGAGGTTGAGTGGGAATGGCTGCTTCCGTTGTTGCAAGGCCTTGACCAGTTGTAGTGGTACTTCCCCGTCCCCCACCTTGTCCTCTTCTCGTGCTCATTCTCACCATCTGTAAATAGTAAGAAAACTTGATTTAGGCATATGGACGAGATATCTTAGGGATATACTCATTCTAGGGTATTTCTAACCCTATCTCTAATGAGTCACGTAATGTGTTATACTTTAAAGCTAAAGTTCTTACTCAACCTTTAGCTCTGATACCATTTGTCACGACCCGAAATCCAACGTTCAAAAATCGACATTCAATACCTCACTTGTATTCGAATGCGGGAGGCTCAAACGTCGAACTCCAGTACGATGGAGCTTATAACAACATTAGATGAATACAACACAACGGGAATAAAGATGATTCATTGATAAACAACATACAGATACAACAATTGATACAATATTCATTACAACAACAATCACCAATATCAAAGTAGAATGTATATGATACAACAACAAAACAATAACACCACAGTGGAAAAGACAACAGGGTCTTCAAAAGAATCCAACATAACACCTTAAGACCCAACTTCAAAGCTTCCAAACGATTTCCAAACCAAAAGCTTCTAAAATCTAATAGCTTCCATGTAACGATCCCGATTTTTAGTTAAAATTAATTTGGTAATTAATGTTAACTTGGGAATTTAATGGTGAATTAATTCAAATTTTCCCAAATTAATAAATATATGTTTTGTTATTTATTTATATTTATAAAATTATTTTAAATTCAATCTTGGATTTGAAATTCAAAATAAATATATTTTAAAAATAAATTGGATTTGAGAGCTCCATATTATAAAATTAATAAATAAAAAATTTGCTTTCTAATATTATAATGTATATATAGGTATATATATTGATTTGGAATTCAAAAGTAAATATTTAATAAATTAAAGTTAAAAAAATCTTTATATTTTAAAGAACTAATAAATATGTATATATGATTATTTATTTGTGTATAATTACATTTTTAATCATTTCTTTAAGAGTTGTATAAGTAATAGAAAATGTACAAAAATAAAACATATTGATAAAAACTTAAACATATGCAAATATAAAATAATGAGGGTTTAAAAACATAATTCATCAAATAAGGATTTAAACATAAAAATACACATTTTAACAAGTGTAAATGTTTTAAAAAATATTGAAACATTTGTAATCAAATAAGCTTTCATATAGACAAGCGGCAAGATAACAAATTTTCTTTTAATTTAGGATTTTAGAAAAATATGTTGAGGAAAGAAAACAGGCCATTCTCTTCAAAACTTTAAAACTGAAAACAAAACTATAAACCAGAAAAATCTAGAAAAAGAAAATAAAAAACAAAACAGTTCAACATTTTTCAATCCTCGTTTTCAAATCTGAAAACAACCTGAGATCATTTCAAACCTGAAACAAAGAATCAAAGATCTAACCTTTCAGATAAAAAACAAACAAAGTCAAAATGTATAAATCTGAAAGAAAAATTTCATATTCAAATACAAGTGTTGAATATGAAAGCATATGATGATTTTTGTTTGATGATAATAAACATATATATATATATATATATATATATATTCATTTAAACGTATTTGTTAATGTACTATTTTATTTTTCACATAATTAAATAAATATTTGCTGAATAAATAAATAACACGGTATTTAAATTCAAACAGATATTTTATTCAAACAAATATTTATTACAATTTTGAATAATACAAATTTGAACTCTCACTATATATACAAAATTTCAATTACAGTACATTTCAATTTATACAATTGTCCTCACTACATATCACTCATTCACTCGTATTTTATCTTCAACTTGAATCCAGCATCTGAGCAATCTGCAAAAAAATACTGACGCGGTAAAATTAAAAAGAAAATATTTTTGCAGTGTAAAAGAAAATGCAATTTTGAAAATATTATTTGCCTTAGTTATTTGGGTTGTTCGTCATCATTTAATTTTGAATTCATCATACACGAACAGCTTGTGACATGCACAGTGTATCACTGTACATGCCACAAGGTCGTGCACATCGATATATAGACATGACAAAATTACAGGGATAGGTGACACAGGTCAAACCCAAATGAAAAGCCGGGTTCAACTCAAGTGCAATACAAATAAAGTCACGACACGAGCACAAGGTCAAATCCGAGCTATAAGCTGGATTCAACACAGGTGCAAGCTCATGAAAATAGTCAAGACACATAAATCAAGCCTCGACCAAAGTTCGAGTCGTACACATAAAAATAGAGGCTAGACAGTCCAACTCGACCAAGACCAGACTGCAATATCAAAGTGATGATATGGATTGACACAGATGCAAGCAAACTCGAGTCACAGTGTAACTAGAATCAACAAGTCATGAACCAGTTCATATGCAAATCCAGACTCGAGCATAAATGTAACAGTTCAAAGTTTCAGCTACAACACGACTCAAATAACAAGCTGCACTAATCCAGAACATCAAGGAGCAACAAAATGATGAAGTTCCAAATCAACATAAGTTCAAAGAAATGCATATGGTCAAGAAACATTGAAACGAAGTGGATAGTGTACTAAATGTTAACCAAATCATCACTGACCATACAGCAAGGCCAAATACACACAAATGACATGCACATGTCAGCAAGTCCAGAACACATACAAGTGAAATAATCAGACTGCAAATATCACAAAGGCACAAAGGCACGTGACCACACTCAAAAATAACTCAAGCTCGGTACAAATCCAACAATATATGCATACACACATACATATGTATGTATGCACATATATCCCCAACATGAAGTTCAGTAGTGATGAAGCATGGTCCAACTAGACTAAAATGGCAACTGAAACAAGTAACAAATATATGCTATAGAGACCAGAGATGTGTGGATACAAGAAAACTGTAATTACAAGTGACTTCAGCAAGTTGATATGCAAACAAACAACTCGGATACCAATGACACTGCCTCAACAGTCAGAGTATCCATAGCAAACAACACGGTGCAGCAACCTCAATATACAGTGAACAGTGCAGTCATGATATGCAAGCAAACCAGATATAGAGTTCGAGACAGTCAAGATCAATCTCAAGTACAGCATGTACACATATATAGGCAGTGCATATGTATACCAGACCAGGGATGAAATTCACAAGCTCCAGGTCCAACCATCAGGTTCAAACCATCTAAGTACATAGGGAAGTATCAATGAACTGACCAGTAAAGACATGAACAAGACTCGAACTCAAAACAATGCATATGTAAACAAAACAGTGCGATAGACACAACATCAAATAAACACAGACATATGTATATGCATATTCAAGTGCATTTGAACTCAGACAAGACCAAGCTAATGAACAACAAGCTTATATATCAAAGTGCAGAAGACCAGTGATGCAACTCAATACAGCAAAGACCAGTGAAGCAACTCGATGCATCACTGAGACACGAATACATGGAGCGAATGCAACAGCGACAGTGAAGACAACAACACGACTCAAGGAAATGAACAAAGAAAATATGCAAAGCAAGTAGCATGAACAAAAGCCAAGACAAAATCAAGTTTAAAAGTCCAAGGCCGATGTCAACAATGTAACAGACGATATGCAATTAAAGTTTGCAGTTGGCAATGCACAAAATCAACATGGATGATCAAGTGACCAAATCCAAAGCTAACACACACACACACACACATATATATATATGATGCAAATACACAAGTACAGGCTGAGACAAACTCAAAAAAGAATTTTCAAAAATGATCGAAGTCAAATAGAAATTTTATCAAAATCGAACAAGTCCAGGTTAACACAAAAATGTCAAACTCAAAGCCACAATGAACCAGTCAGAACATGGAACCAAAATCAACATCGTCAAAGAATTCAACGGCCAAGCAAAGTCAGAGCTGTGATGACCAAGGAGCCATCCATGTAAATCAAGTAATCAAAAATATACAAATTGAAGAAGTCAGATATCATCTCGAATATTCAATCAAAATCATACAACCAAACAAAGAAATTGACGAATTCAAATAAATATATACGAATGAAAATACATGGGTTCGAACCCTATATAAACGATGAACATCATCGGCAAATAAATTATTCGAGATCGAGCTAAACAGGGAAGAACAATTCATAAAACTTGAATCAAAGTCGAGTGCTGTATAAATCAAAAAGGAACAAACTTACCAATTTTTCCAAATCAAACTCGACTAATAGGAAGTGATCGCAAACTTGGTTAAAGAAGCCACAACCAATCTAATTGATCGAAGATAACAAATTGAAACATCAACAAACAATTGAAGCGGCGATTCAATTTTCCCACAAAACCCTAATTTGGAACTACGAAGAATAAACACGAGGCCGCCATTGTTTTTGGAGCAAACCAGGCCGACATATTATAAAAGAAAACGAAAGAGGATTTCTTATTTAATTTTGGGCCAGCTATTTACTTAGGGCTTGTGTATTTTAAAATTAGGGTTTTGTTTATAATTGTTTTTAAAATTGTATTTTTCCTTTTCAAACTCTTGTAATTTCTAGTCGTGTGACTAGGGTACAAACTACGTGGTGTAGTTTGAGAATTCGCGACTCGGTGGCTGAGTTGTGGCAGTGTTTTTAGCGTAGAGTTAAGGCTAGTCGATAGCAGGTGTCGCGAGTTTACGTGTGTAAGCATCTGACTGCTTAATTTATAGTAGAAACCTTAGGGGCATCACGTAGGTAGGGTTTTGCCGAAGCTGGGTAAATTCTGTGTCGTTCTATTTCTGCATTTATTATTCTGCTATTATCTATGCTGCTATAATTTTGATATATTTGTGTTGAAATAATTTGTATAAACTTCTGTATTAAATTTTTATAATTAACAGCATCACCTTATTCACCCCCCCTCTAGGGTGAAATCAATCCTACAAGTGGCATCAGAGCTAGGTACAAAGCCATTTTTTGTTTTAAAATTTTGATTTTTTTCAAAGACTGTTTTTTTACGAATTTGAATTTTTAAAATGGCTACTTTTGCTGAGGGTCGTTCCAATATTATTCTTCCTATTTTTAATGGAATAGATTTTCCGAATTGGAAACTAAAAATGGAATTTTATTTAAAACCTAATATTAAATGTAGGAATATTATTGAAAATTGGCGTGATATAACAGATGAGAAAATTATTTCGATTAATGCTCTTGCTATGCATATATTATATTCTCATATTAATCAAGATAATTTTAACTTTATCTCTCATTGTGAAAATGCACAGGAAATCTGGAATGCTTTTGATGCAATATATGGTGCAAAAGTCTATAACAATGAGAAATCATCCTCAATCAACTCAATTAAAGAAATGAGCTTAATAGGATTGGCAAAAAGCAGTAGTGATGAGGATGATGACGATGAAGCAGAGCTGGCGCTACTAATAAAGAGATTTAAAAAGTGGAACCACAAATACGGAAATCCAGCTCCAAATCAACAATTGAAAAGCAAAATAATCAAAGCACTAGACAACTCAGAAGTACACGGGATCATTTGTCACAAGTGCAACAATCTCAGTCATATCAAGCCCAATTATCCTCGAAATCAACAAGGCAAAGAAAAGGATTCAAAAAGGAAAAGTTCTGCAGCCACGTGGAATAAAAGCGATAGCAGTAAGAGTGAGAAACCTGATCTGTTCCTTCCAAGTAATATAATTGATTGCGATGATGATGAGCAAAGAGAGGTGTAGTGGCAGGCTAAGGAACAACAACTGTGTTACTCGGATTTTGGCTGTTCCAGGGACAGAACAGGCGACAAAGCAAAGTTCCTTAGCCTAGTACGAAAGTGACAGAATCATAATGGACAACAACGAAGAAATATCATAAAGGTAAAAGAGGTAATGGTATATTCATCTTGAACGATATATTAATGTGATAATCTGCACCATATCTGATTTGATTTAATTCAGCCAGTTATTGATAAAGAAATAATTGATGATAATGATTCTGACTTTTTCAAAATTGTTGGCCAATTATTTTTTATGTTGAGAACGCTACAATCCTTGAGATACTTCATATAGATTAATTTGATTAATTATGGTGTTCTATTGGTTGATGACAATACATTCGGCTGACTCTATATTCATGGTCTTCGTTTATTTACACGGCTTCAATTAAAATCAAAAAGAATATCATTTAAAACAGTCTTCAAGAATTTGTTGCAACATCACGGTCTGGTCTATGACATTTAATTAATGATAATCTCGAGTGAAAAGAATTCAGATGCAGATTACACCGGTAATCTAGTTGATAGAAAAATTACTAGTGGAATGTGATTTATGATGAAACATTTAGTAACTGCATTGTTTTTCAAAGAAAATATCTGCATATTTTTCACTTCAAATAATTTTCAAATTGCAGACCTTTTTTTTATAAAATCCCTTCTAGAAAATCGTTTTGACCTTGTTTCAGATCAGTCATTTTGGAAAATTTGGTTTTATAATTATTTTTGGATTTGACTTTAAATTATTACATTGACTAATCTGACTCCCTACTAATTATCGAAAAGATAAATAGAGTTTGAAAAAGTGATGAGTGTTGATATTAATCATATACTATAATTTGAAACGGTATATTTAGTAAATTTCTTTAGAAATTTAAACAAGAGTTATAAACACTTTTTGTTGGTAAAAATTCCATGATCATTTCTATTTCTATCATTTTCTATCGACCGTCACTCTTATGTCAATATGTAGTGATTTAAACAGGAATCATTCATTTTTCATTTTATATTTTTTTTTAAAACCCAAAGTATTCACTCTCATTTAAAAGTCCTCACGGTTATGCATGGGTAAATTACTTGGAATTTTTGATTATGTGCTTCCATGCTTATAAAAGTCCTTACGGTTATGCATGTTATGGAACGCATATCGTAAAAATTGATTATTAAATAGACAAGTTGATTCTAATCCCATTTAAAAGTCCTCGCTATTATGTGTAGTCTGAAGATACTTGAATTTATTTTTTAAAATAAAACTGGAATGCTGCTAATCTCATTTAAAAGTCCTAATGGTTATGCATGGTTGGTAGATATTCAAATTCCTGATATAAATATACCACAAATAGACACAACTACATGGTTTCCATATAATGACATCACTTTTATCACTCTAAAAGTGGAACATGCGCCTAACAGAGTATTTATGATTTTTATTTGATTTTTTATTGAAATTTAATATTTATATTTGATTGAGTTTTAATGTTGTATTAATGTCTATCACTTTATCTCTATTTTTCTAACACCATTACTCTTTTGCTGATAATAAAAGGGGGAAAGAAAAGTTAAGATTTTGACAAATAAAGATCAAATATTTTCTATTTGCATCTAGACTTGCTTGCAAATTTTTATTTACATGCATATATGAAGGGGGAGCTTTGTGTAGAGAGGAAGCATTCAAATAGGGGGAGCAAATTGAATGATCAAGTACATTTAACAAATTTAAAATCTTAAATATAGTTTTTTATCATCAAAAGGGGGAAATTGTTGAATATGAAAGCATATGATGATTTTTGTTTGATGATAATAAACATATATATATATATATATATTCATTTAAATGTATTTGTTAATGTACTATTTTATTTTTCACATAATTAAATAAATATTTGCTGAATAAAATAATAACACCGTATTTAAATTAAAACGGATATTTTATTCAAACAAATATTTATTACAATTTGAATAATACAAATTTTAACTCTCACTATATATACAAAATTTCAATTACAGTACATTTCAATTTATACAATTGTCCTCACTACATATCACTCATTCATTCATGTTTTATCTTCAACTTGAATCCAACATATGAGCAATCTGTAAAAAAAATACTGACGCAGTAAAATTGAAAAGAAAATATTTTTGCAGTGTAAAAGAAAATGTAATTTTGAAAATATTATTTGCCTCAATTATTTGGGTTGTTCGTCATCATTTAATTTTGAATTCATCATACACGAATAGCTTGTGACATGCACAGTGTATCATTGTACATGCCACAAGGCCATGCACACCGATATATACACTTGATAAAATTACAGGGACAGGTGAGCACAGGTCAAACCCAAATGAAAAGTCGGGTTCAATTCAAGTGCAATACAAATAAAGTCACGACACGAGCACATGGTCAAATCCGAGCTATAAGCTGGATTCAACACAGGTGCAAACTCATGAAAATAGTCAAGACATATAAATCAAGCCTCGATCAAAGTTCGAGTCGTACACATAAAAACAGATGCTAAATAGTCCAACTCGACCAAGACCAGACTGCAATATCAAAGTGATGATATGGATTGATATAGATGCAAGCAAATTCGAGTCACAGTGTAACTAGAATCAGCAAGTCATGAACCAGTTCATATGCAAATCCAGACTCGAGCACAAATGTAACAGTTCAAAGTTTCAGCTGCAACACAACTCAAATAACAAACTGCACTAATCCAGAACATCAAGGAGCAACAAAATGATGAAGTTCCAAATCAACATAAGTTCAAAGAAATGCATATGGTCAAGCAACAGTGAAACGAAGTGGATAGTGTACTAAATGTTGACCAAATTAGCACTGACCATACAACAAGGCTAAATACACACAAACGACATGCACATGTCAGTAATTCCAGACCACATACAAGTGAAATAATCAGACTGCAAATATCATAAAGGCACAAAGGCACAAGACCACACTCAAAAATAACTCAAGCTCAGTACAAATCCAACAATATATGCATACACACATACATATGTATTTCTGCACATATATCCTCACATGAAGTTCAACAGTGATGAAGCATGGTCCAACTAGACTAAAATGGCAACTGGCAACAAGTAACAAATATATGCTATAGAGACCAGAGATGTGGATACAAGAAAACTGTAATTACAAGTGACTTCAGCAAGTTGATATGAAAACAAACAACTCGAATAATAATGACACTGCCTCAATAATAAGAGTATCCACGGCACAAAACATGGTGCAGCAACCTCAATATACAGTGAACAGTGCAGTCATGATATGCAAGCAAACCAGATATGGAGTTCGAGACAGTCAAGATCAATCTCAAGCTACAGCATGTACACATATATAGGCAGTGCATATATATACCAGACCAAGGATGAAATTCACAAGATCCAGGTCCAACAATCAAGTTCAAACCATCCAAGTACATAAGCTAGTATCAATGGACTGACCAGTAAAGACATGAATAAGACTTGAACTCAAAACAGTGCACATGTAAATAAAACAGTGCGACAGACACAACATCAAATAAACACAGACATATGTATATGCATATTTAAGTGCATTTGAACTCAGACAAGACCAAGCTAATGAACAACAAGCTTATATATCAAAGTGCAGAAGACCAGTGATGCAACTCAATACAACAAAGACCAGTGAAGCAACTCGATGCATCATTGAGACACGAATACATGGAGCAAATGCAACAGCGACAGTGAAGACAATAACACGACTCAAGGAAATGAACAAAGAAAATATGCAAAGCAAGTAGCATGAATAGAAGCCAAGACAAAATCAAGTTTAAAAGTCCAAGGCCGATGTCAACAATGTTCCAGACGATATGCAATTGAAGTTTGCAGTTGACAGTGCACAAAATCAACAGAGATGATCAAGTGACCAAATCCAAAGCAAACACACACACACACACACACATATATATATATATATGATGCAAATGCACAAGTACAGGCCGAGACAAAATCGAGAAAGAATTTTTCAAAAATAAAAAGTCAAATAGCAATTTTATCAAAATCGAACAAGTCCAGGCTAACACAAAAATGTCAAACTCAAAGCCGCAATGAACAAGTCAGAACACGGAACCAAAATCAACATCGTCAGAGAATTCAACGGCTAAGAAAAGTCAAAGCCCTGATGACCAAGGAGCCAGTCGTGTAAATCAAGTAGTCAAAAATACACGAATCGAAGAAGTCGGATATCATCTCGAACATTCAATCAAAATCATACGGCCAAACAAAGAAATTGACGAATTCAAATATATATATATATATATACGAACGAAAATACAGGGGTTCAAACCCTATATAAACGATGAACATCATCGGTAAATAAATTATTCGAGTTCGAGCTAAACAGAGAAGACCAATTCATAAAACTCGAATCAAAGTCAAGTGCTGTATAAATTAAAAATGAACCAACTTACCAATTTTTCCAAATCAAACTCGACTAATTGGAAGCGATCGCAAACTTGGTTGAAGCAGCCGCAACCAATCTAATTGATCGAAGATAACAAATTGAAACATCAGCAAATAATTGAAGTAGCGATTCAATTTTCCCACAAAACCCTTATTTGGAACGACGAAGAATAAACCGAGGCCGCCATTGTTTTTAGAGCAAACCAGGCCGACGTATTATAAAAGAAAAAGAAAGAGGATTTCTTATTTAATTTTGGGCCGGCTATTTACTTAGGACTTGTGTATTTTAAAATTAGGGTTTTGTTTATAATTGTTTTTAAAATTGTATTTTTCCTTTTTAAACTCTTGTAATTTCTAGTCGTGTGACTAGGGTACAAACTACGTGGCGTAGTTTGAGAATTCGCAATTCAATGGATGAGTTGTGGCAGGATTTTGAGCGTAGAGTTAAGGCTAGTCAACAGCGGGTGTCGCGAGTTTACGTGTGTAAGCGTTTGACTACTTAATTTCTAGTAGAAACCTTGGGGGCAGCACGTAAGCAGGGTTTTACCGAAGCTGGGTAAATTTTGTGTCATTCTATTTCTGCATTTATTATTCTGCAATTATCTGTGCTGCTATAATTTTGATATATCTATGTTGAAATAATTTGTATAAACTTCCGCATTAAATTTTTAGAATTAATAGCATCACCCTATTCACCCCCCCCCCCCCCCTCTAGGATGAAATCGATCATACAACAAGAGCCTGAAACAATGTAAGCAAGATCAAGCTTTAGTTCAAAGCCTGGAAGCAAATAAAATTCTAGTTCAAAGCAAGCTTGTCTTCTCTGCTTCCAAACTATGTGTGAGCAAAACTATCCTCCTTTGATATCAACTCTGTTTATACCTTGATTGTGTGCCTGATGCTTGTGATTGAAATCATGAAATAAAGTATAATGCATGGATGTGAATATATATGTAAATTTGAATATGCATATTTGTATATTATCCAGACATCCCTGTTTTGAAATATCCAGCTTTAAAACGAGTTTTAAATCTGATTTCTTTTCATATAATCAATATTAAACTATGATTTCTGAAGAAAAATTGTTTGAAACAAGGCAACATTATTTTTAAAAATGATACCAAGATTTTAAATTCAGTGATTATTTCAATAATAGTAAATTGCAGAAGAGATCAAAGACATGTTAAATATTCAATCATACGGAAATTATGATTTGGTTATATAAATAAAATCGTATTACAAAACGATGAATTTTGATAGTAATTTTATAATTTTTAAGCGTAAGATTGTCAATATATCTTGAGATGATTAGAGGAAAGGATTTCGTCAATCCTCGATGATCGGAGATAGTATGGACAACGAAATTGATAATGGAGGAAGTTTGAGAGGTAGCGAACCCGAGAAAAATGCTCGTAGCATTTCTTGATCGTCAGAATGATTGAGCGACGATGAGTTAGGGTTATGTTGTTCAACGAGGAAGATGAGATGATTTCACCGTCAATGATGGATTGTAGGCGATCGCACCTTGGGGGATGAGTTCGTTGATGGTCGGAGCAGCTTCGGCCAGAATTGCGAGGCATCCGAAGCCCTTTCGTTGTAGAGCGAATCAAATTTTGATGATCGAGTGGGTTACAGGAATGAATAATAGGCCTCGAATTTACTCGATTTTGATTTAGGGATAATTCCGTGTATCTGGTTGTTCGAATCGTTTTTGGTGATCATCGATGATGCTCAGGTGGCTGCGGCATTGTTCGGAGATAGTCATGGCGATTTTGCACGTGTATGTGCATCTGTATGTACCTGCGTTTTCAAGTGGTTAAGGAAGAAGATAGGAGACTCGGGTTCAAGCACGAGAAAACAATCGTTTTTCTCGAAGTAGATGGGTAGAACGAGTTTTTGCTCGGGTTATTTGATTTGATGCAAAAATAGTTTCAAATTTTAAAAGAAAATCAAATTTATTGAAAATAAATTTCGTTAAAACCAATTTCTTTAAATATTAGATGTTATCCAAGTTTTTAAATTGGTTAATAAGGTTTTTAAATAAAATTGTTTTAAAACTTACCAAGCTTTAAGATGTTTAAAAATATACATGACCTTTATTTCTAAAGTTTATTTTTAATAAATTTTATAATATTACAAATGTTTTAATTGTTAATTAACTTTTAAAGTTTAAGTTAATTTATTTGTTAAAGGAAATTAATTACTTAAGGTTAACTACTTAATAAGAATAATTAAGGTAAATTAATTAATAATTTAAGTTTGATTAATCAAATAACTAAAGAGTAATTAATTAAAGGATAATTAATTACTTAAAAATAATTACTTAACGAAAGTAATTAAGGATGAATAATTAATGATTTTAAAGATTTATTAATCAAGTGTTTAAAGGTTGATTAATTATGGAGTAATTAATTAATGTGATTAACTAATTAAGGCAGTTGATTTGAGAATAAATAATTAATTAAAGGTTAATTTATTAATGGAAAGTGATTAAGAGATGATTTATTAATTAAAGATTAATTAATTATTGCAATTAATTAAGTATGATTAATTAAAGGTTAATAATTTAATAATTAAAGGTTGATTAATTTATTAATTAAGGCTATTTAATAAATAATTAAAGGATAATTAATTTACATGAATTGTAATTAACTAAAAGTATTGTTTTGGAAATTTGAATTTAACCCAAATTTTATAGTTGAAGAACTTTGACTTGTGTAAATGAAATCGGATTTTTCCAAAATCAAAATTATTTGTTTTCAAACAATAATAGCTTTCATACAAAGAAAGGATTTCCAATTTATGTTGAAATATTTCAAGTTCGTAATAAAGTTGAAATAGTTTTGAAAGCTATAAACGAATCTTTGTGAAAGACGGTTGAACCTTATTTTGAAACTTAAGAGAATCTCAAAGTTATATCTTTTGTATAAAAGATTTGAAATGAAATTGTTTCAAAAGCTATAAAGGAATCTTTGTGAAACTTTGTTTTGAAACAAAAGAGGATCTCAAAGATAGATCTTTTGTTAAATATTAGAAATGAATCTTTGTGAAATATTAGTGAACTTTGTGTAGTGAATCTTTTTGTTTAAAAGATTAAAATGGTAATTTGTTTAACCATTTGAAAGAAAATTTTTGGTTAACAAGTTTTGACTTAAATGAGATCCCATTATCCATATAGTTTTAAAATATTGCGCTCACTATTCGGTTTAGCCGGGAGAGGACCTTGTGTCATATAACCCATTCCGAATAGTGATACGACGAAATGGATGGCATTTGAAGACCAGTTGTCTTCGAGAATGATAGGATAACCTGTCGAATGACTCTGCACTGAGTTTCTCTGGTATGGATATTTCCATATATGATGGGGAGTCCGATCGAGGTTGAGGATGCCCGGATTGCAAGGGCTTCCTTTGAAGTGCCTTCAGTTCTGCTCGAACCCGGAACAGACTTGTATGGATGTGTGTCTAACATTACACATTGAGACGTAAAGCTGGTTTCTATCAAATACATTTCTATTTGGTAGTAGAGTATTTATTCTCTTAGCTTAACGCCCTTCTCTTAGACGTACGAGCTCAGAGGTTATGTAGTTGATGGTTACTAATGATACATTCCCAATTTGGTAATGTGGCATACGAAATACTGCTGATCATTTGTTGATCGAAGCATGGCTTTTGTGTAAAGCATAGCTTTGTGGACGAGACTTCGTCAAACCTCACAACCCGGCTATGGTCAGAAAGGAATCATTGCAGCAAGGTTTTTTGGGGGTAGCACCTCCTAAGGGTATGTCCATTTCCTTCTGGATTATAAGTGGTATCATGGTATGGAGCCCAGATACTTAACTTTGTGGTTGCTGCAAAACTTATTGCTTTGTGGTTGTTGGTTGAGAGGTACATCGGACAAAGGTTGGTAACGACCGGGGGATGGCATGCTCGTGTCAGTAGTTACCTAGTTACAGAGGTAATCCGGCCTTGCGTTGGCAAAGATCCGGTTTGGTTCTTGGGGACGTCCTTCCAGAGGCGTTCCATTTAATGTGGGAAGTTCCTTTGCCTGACCATTATTGGAAATCCAATCATTCAATATGAGCCCTGTACGGTTTTAGTTGTAGAACCTGCCATCTAATATGGTAGCTATAGCAGGCATACTATAATGGTACGTATGCTGACTAAGATTAATATTATATTTTCAAATGTTTTCCACTATGCACTTATAATAATATCAAAAAAATGGTTTTCGCGTATCAAGCATTTTTGACTGTCATAAGGAGAAATATTCTCCAAGTTTGCGCTTGCATAGTGTGTGCGGCAGGAGGCCTTATGGCAGTTTTATTTTCCAGAAGCATAGAGAATTTCTTCTACTTCTTCTGTTGTTTGTTTTAAAAGATAAAATTGTTTTTGTTTTCTCATACCAGTCCCATGACTCACCTGGAGTTTATTTTTCCCTTCCAAAACTCTGGATGCCCATAATTTTCCACACGGACAGTCTAGAGTTAGGATTTTCAGATAAATCAAATAATAGATGTAGCTTTGGAAATCTTTGAAGTCTTTTTGTTTTTGACGCCATTTGGATTTTGGAAATCGCTTTGGGATCAGGTTTGCTTAGTTCAACATTGATGGTGATTCGAGCTTCTTGGATTGAAGTTTTGGGATTTGGCATTGAAGGCATTGTCTTTCCGTTGTCGATTTTTTGTGCTTTGCTGTTGATTCTTTCCGCTGTTATATTCTAGCTCTGATTTGTATTGATATTCAGTTGTAATTGTTTATCAATAGTATTATTCATTTCTTCCGTTGTGTTGTTGTACTTAATGTGTTATAAGCTCCGGCGAACCAGAATCACGTTTGGATCTGCAGCATTCGAATACGGATGATGTATTCAGTGCCAATTTTTCGAAGGTCGAGTCAGGGTCGTTACAGTGGTATCAGAGCTAAAGGTTGAAACTTTAGCTCAGGAGTATAACACATTAGGTTACTCATTAGAGATAGGGTGAAGTATACCCTAGAATAAGCATCCCTAAGATATCCGTCCGCATGCCTCAGTAAATTCCTTTACTATTCACTGATAGTGAGTATGAGTGCAAGAAGAGGACGAGATAGAGGACAGGGGAGTACGACTACAAATGGTCGATACCCTGCAACGGAAATAACTTTTTTATCAATCTCTTTTGATCCGATTTCAAATTCTTTGATGGTTTCCTGGAAGCTCGAGGGAGAAGCTTTGGTGTGATGGTGGCCCTGCGAATCATTGAAGATAAATTTATATTTCGTATTTCCTTCATCGATTCCTATCATTGTTAACTTTAACAAATTGGAAATTTTAAATTGAAATAAATTGGTTAACTAAAATATAAAGTTAAATTGGATTGTATCGATAGAACGATTTCGAATAAAACCAAATTTGAAATTCTATTGTAATTTCTTATGAGAATCGAAGTCCGAAGAGGGACGAGTTGTTTTATATTTTGGGATATTCCAAACCTGGATTGAGTATCCATTGCTTGTTCTGTTGGGTCCAGATATATTCTACGAACGGTTAGTTGTCCTTCGGACAAACCAATACCTATGTATATTCGTAGACCAGGTGACACGAGTATCTTGTGTAGTATCGAATGAGTTCGTTCTCATAATTTTTGACGATATTCTGATTTAGTGAGCCAAATGCAGAATAGATATTTAGTTTGATCTGGAAAACTAATTCTCTATCTTTGTGTATCCATCTTTTGTTGTCTCCCTATCTGGCATATTTCGAGGACGAAATTTTCTTAAGGGGGGAATCTATAACGATCCTGATTTTTAGTTAAAATTAATTTGGTAATTAATGTTAAATTGGGGGTTTAATGGTGAATTAATTAAAATTTTCCCAAATTAATAAAGATATGTTTTGTTATTTATTTATATTTATAAATTTATTCAAATTGAATCTTGGATTTGAAATTCAAAATAAATGTATTTGAAAAATAAATTGGATTTGAGAACTCCATATTATAAAATTAATAAAGAAAAATTTTTCTTTCTAATATTATAATGTATATATAGGTGTGTGTGTGTGTATATATATATATTGATTTGGAATTCAAAAGTAAATATTTTATAAATTAAAGTTAAAATAATCTTTATATTTTAAAGAACTAATAAATATGTATATACGATTATTTGTTTGTGTATAATTACATTTTTAATCATTTCTTTAAGAGTTGTATAAATAATAGAAAATGTACAAAAATAAAACATATTGATAAACTTAAACATATGCAAATATAAAATAACAAGGGTTTAAAAACATAATTCATTAAACAAGGATTTAAACATAAAAATACACATTTTAACAAGTGTAAATATTTTAGAATATATTGAAACATTTGTAATCAAATAAGCTTGCATATAGACAAGTGGCAAGATAACAAATTTTCTTTCAATTTAGGATTTTAGAAAAATATGTTGAGGAAAGAAAATAGGCCATTCTCTTCAAAACTTTAAAACTGAAAACAAAACTATAAACCAAAAAATCTGGAAAAAGAAAATCAAAAACAAAACTGTTCAACATTTTCCAGTTCTCATTTGCAAATCTAAAAACAACCTGAGATCATTTCTAATCTGAAACAAAGAATCAAAGATCTGATCGTTTCAGACCAAAAACAAACAAAGTCAAAATGTATAAATCTGAAAGAAAAATTTCAGATTCAAATATAAGAGCCTGAGACAATGTAAGCAAGATCAAGCTTTAGTTTAAAGTCTGGAAGCAAATAAAATGCTAGTTCAAAGCAAGCATGTCTTTTCTGCTTCCAAACTACGTGTGAGCAAAACTATCCTCCTTTGATCTCAACTCTATTTATACCTTGATTGTGTGCCCGATGCTTGTGATTGAAATCATGAGATAAATCGTGAGGCATGGATGTGAATATATACGTAAATTTGAATATGCATATCTGTATATTATCTAGGCATCCCTGTTTTGAAATATCCAGCTTTAAAACGAGTTTTAAATCTGATTTCTTTTCATACAATCAATATTAAACTATTATTTTTGAAGAAAAATTGTTTGAAACAAGGCAACATTATTTTTAAAAATGATATCAAGATTTTAAATTTAGTGATTACTTCAATAATAGTAAATTACAGAAGAAATCAAAGACATGTTAAATATTCAACCATATGGAAATTATGATTTGGTTATATAAATAAAATCGTATTACAAAATGATGAATTTTAACAGTAATTTTATAATTTTGAAGTGTGAGATTGTCGATATATCTTGAGATGATCAGAGGAAAGGATTTCGTCAATCCTCGATGATCGGAGATAGTTTGGACGACGAAATTGATACTGGAGGAAGTTTGAGAAGTGGCGAACTCGAGAAAAATGCTCGCAGCATTTCTCGATCATTAAAATGATTGAGCGGCGACGAGTTAGGGTTATGAATATAGTTTTGTTCAACGAGGAAGATGAGATGATTTCGTTATCAACGATGGATCGTAGGCGATCGCGCATGGGGGGATGAGTTCGTTGATGGTCGGATCAGCTTCGGTCAGAATTGCGAGGCTTCCGATGGCCTGTCGCGGCGGAGCGAATCAAATTTTGATGATCGAGTGGGTTACATGAATGAATAATTGGCCTCGAATTTTTTCAAATTTGATTTAGGGATAATTCTATGTATCTGGTTGTTCGAGTCGTTTTTGGTGATCATCGATGATGCTCGGGTGGCTACGGCGTTGATCGAAGATAGTCGTGGTGATTGTGCACGTGTACGTGCATCTGTATGTACCTGCGTTTTCAAATGGTTGAGGAAGAAGACAGGAGACACGGGTTCAAGCGCGAAAAAATAATCGTTTTTCTCGAAGCAGATGGAATCGTGGGTTGGCTCGAGGTCAAGCTCGGGCAGGAACGAGTTTTTGCTCGGGTTATTTGATCTGATGCAAAAACAGTTTCAGATTTTAAAAAAAAATCAAGTTTATTGAAAATAAATTTTGTTAAAACCAATTTTCTTTAAATATTAGATGTTATCCAAGTTTTTAAATTGGTTACTAAGGTTTTTAAATAAAATTATTTTAAAACTTACCATGCTTTAAGATGTTTAAAAATATACATGACCATTATTTTTAAAGCTTATTTTTAATAAATTTAATAATATTACAAATGTTTTAATTGTTAATTAACTTTTAAGGTCAAAGTTAATTTATTTGTTAAAGGAAATTAATTGCTTAAGGTTAATTACTTAATAAAAGTAATTAAGGTAAATTAATTAATAATTTAAGTTTGATTAATCAAACAAAAAGAGTAATTAATTAAAGGATAATTAATTACTTAAAAATAATTACTTCATGAAATTAATTAAGGATGAATAATTTATGATTTTAAAGATTTATTAATCAAGTGTTTAAAGGTTAATTAATTATAGAGTAATTAATTAATGTGATTAACTAAAGGTTAATTTATCAATGAAAAGTGATTAATGGATGATTTATTAATTAAGGATTAATTAATTATTGCAATTAATTAAGTATGATTAATTAATGGTTAATAAATTGATAATTAAAGTTTGATTAATTTATTAATTAAGGTTGATTAATAAATAATTAAAGGATAATTAATTTACACGAATTGTAATTAACTAATGTTAACCTACCTGGATTAGTGATTAGTCTGGTTTCAATTAACCAGATAATTAATTTATCATACTTATGGATGACTATATTCTGTTGAATGCTATGAATTGTTTGATATCTCTACTGTGTGATGCTTTGTGATATGAATTGTTTTAATTCAATATGTGATGAATGTAATTTATTTTATCGGCGATTTATCTATGGATCTATGAATGGAAGATAAGTGTTATACGAATATACTGCTTATCGATATTGATATGCTTGAATCTGTGATGATTGATGATATTACACTTTGAGTAAAACCCCTGGACTACACTATACACACACAAATATGGATTGCACGAGAAAATCGGTTAAGTCATAGATATTTTGAAATCTAAATATTATTTTTGAAAGTTGAATTCAAATGGTTTTGGAAATGAGATTTGGTTATGAAAAGCTTTTGAAAGGGAGTTTTCAAAGATAAAAGTTATTTTGAATAACTTGATAAAGTTTTGAAATTTAAATAATTTGATTTGAATTCGAATATAAGATTTGAAATTGAACTCTATGCATGGAAATTATGGTTTAAAAAGGTTATAGAAGTTGTAAATGTGTTTATTTGGGTTTTAAACTATTTTAAAATTATTGTTTTGGAAATTTGAATTTAACCCAAATTTTATACTTGAAGAACTTTAACTTGTGTAAATGAAATCGGATTTTTCTGAAACGAAAACTATTTGTTTTCAAATAATAATAGCTTTCATACAAAGAAAGGGTTTCCAATATGTGTTGAAAGATTTCAAGTTTGAAATAGAGTTGAAATAGTTTTGAAAGCTATAAATTAATCTTTGTGAAAGATGGTTGAACCTTGTTTTGAAACTTAAGAGAATCTTAAAGGTGTATCTTTTGTATAAAAGATTTGAAATGAAATTGTTTCGAAAGCTATAAAGGAATCTTTGTGAAATATTTGTGAAACTTTGTTTTCAAACAAAAGAGGATCTCAAAGATAGATCTTTTGTTTAAATATTGTAAATGAATCTTTGTGAAAGATTAGTGAACTTTGTGTAGTGAATCATTTTGTTTAAAAGATTAAAATGGTAATTTGTTTAACCATTTGAAAGAAAAATTTTGGGTAACAAATTGTGACTTAACTGAGATCCCACTATCCATATGGTTTTAAAATATTGCGCCACTATTCGGTTTAGCCGGGAGAGGACCTTGTGTCATATAACCCATTACGAATAGTGATACGGTGAAGTGGATAGCATTTGAAGATCGATGGTGAAGACCGGGTGTCTTCGAGAATGATAGGATAACCTGTCGAATGACTCTGCACTGAGTTGCTCCGTTATATTGATCTCCATATGTGATGGGGAGTCCGATCGGGATTGAGGGTGCTCGGATTGCAAAGGGCTTCTTTTCTGTTCGAACCCGGAACAGACTTGTATGGATGTGTATCTGACATTACACTTTGAGATGTAAAACTGGTTTCTATCAAATACATTTCTGTTTGGTGGCGGAGAATTTATTCTCTTAGCTTTGCACCCTTCTCTGAGACATACGAGCTCGGAGGTTATGTAGTTGATGGTTACTAGTGTACATTCCCAATTTGGTAATGTGGCATACGAAGTGTTGCTGATCATTTGTTGATCGAAGCATGGCTTTTGTGTAAAGCGTAGCTTTGTGGATGAGACTTCGTCAAACCTCACAACCCGATTATGGTTGAAACGGGAATCATTGCAGCAAGGTTATTTGAGGGTAGCGCCCCCTGAGGGTATGTCCATTTCCTTCTGCATTATAAGTAGTATCATGGTATGGAGCCCAGATACTTAACTTTGTGGTTGCTGCAAAACTTATTGCTTTTTGGTTGTTGGTTGAGAGGTACCTCGGATAAAGGTTGGTAACGGCCGGGGGATGGCATGCACGTGTCAGTATTTACCTAGTTACAGATGTAACCCAACCTTGTGTTGGCAGAGATCCGGTTAGGTTCTCGTGAACATCCCTCCAGAGGCGTTCCATTTGATGTGGGAAGTTCCTTTGCCTGACCATTGTTGGAAATCCAATCATTTAATACGAGCCCTGCACGGTTTTAGTTGTAGAACCTGCCATCTAATATGGTAGCTATAGTAGGCATACTATAATGGTACGTATGCTGGCTAAGATTAATATTATACTTGCAAATGTTTTCCACTATGCACTTATAATAATATCAAAAAAATGGTTTTCACGTATCAAGCATTTTCGACAGTCATAAGTAGAAATCTCCTCCAAATTTGCGCTTGCATTGTGTGTGTGGCGGGAGGCCTTATAGCAGTTTCGTTTTTCAAAAGCATAGCGAATTTATTCTACTTATTCTGTTGTTTGTTTTAAAAGATAAAATTGTTTTTGTTTGCTCATACCAGTCTCATGACCGACCTAGAGTTTATTTGTAACGACCCAGAATTTATATTAATTAAAATTTGAATATTTAATTAATTTTAATTATTAATAAGTGGAATTTATAAGTCAAATAATTTATTTCGAATATTGGATTTAATTGGATAATTAAATCGATAATTTAATATGTGAAAATACAGAAATAATTGAAAATTGGGTTTAATATGATTGAAAATGATTTGTAAAATTTTATTTCATCATATTGAAGTTATAGTAATGTTATAGAACTTTTAAAATTAAATTAAAAGTTAATTTGTGAAAATTGAATATTTTAATATTTAATTATCGACTGAAAATTAGTCATTTTTCGAACAGTCTCAGAATTGAACAAAACCAGTTCCATTGGATCCGTAATAGTTTGTTATTATCGGATTTCAATTTTCATAGCAATCGGAGTTGTCGTTTGATCGTGGCAGCTCGAAACGCATCGAAATTGTTTTAATATTAATTTGGCGAGTTAAAATGGCCATTTTTCAAACAGTCTCGGATTTCGACGAAACTAGTTTCATCGGATCCGTAATGTGATATTATTATATGGTTTCAAATTTCGTGTCAATCGGATTTACCGTTTGTCCGGGGCAAGCCAAAACGCCTAGAAATTTGATTTACCGATTTAATTTTAAATCGAACGTTTATTGCCATAACTCGCACAGATGATCGAATTAGCTCCCGAAACACGTTACATTGTGTCCGGAATGCGGGGTAAACCTTAAGAGCGCTGGTCACCGTGCATAAATCGGAGTTTGAAAAATCCAAAATGAATAGTGTTTGAGAAAATTCTATAAATAGGGCCTTATTCACCAAAAAAAAAAATAAGGCTGGGTTTTCAGGGCCGGCCGCCATCTTCAACTTCAAAGGCCAGAAAACACCCAATGTTCTTCCTTAATCTCTCCCAAAATATAAACAATTAGCTAATGCTTTCAACTAGGATATTATAGAGGGAGGAGAGCTCTACGAATCTATACGGTCATGATCGAAATGGAGGCTCGATGGGGAGGATATAGGGCCGCGTTTGGCAGCAGTTCATGCACAAAAACCGAGGCGTAGAGGGGGGCGTTCCCGTGCGGTTGGCCGGCGGTGGTAGGTGGAGGTGGGGGCTTCGACGTGAGGCTTGCTGATCATCTTCAGGTGCATCGAGTTGGCCGCTATTTGAAGCCCTAAGTCGGCGGCATTGGGTTATTGAGCGCATAAGTTAACTGGGAGGAGGAAGAACATGAATGCGGCCGAGATTTTCTGGTGGGAAAATGGAGGGCTGTGATGCAATCTAGGTTAAAATAAATAAAGGAAAATGAAATTTATTAATATTTAAATTCGAGTAAACTTATAAATGTCGTAACTCTTTCATACGAGGTCGAAAAATTACGAATCAAATTGCGTTGGAATCGTTTCGACGAGCTCTTCACGATGGAGCTGGATTGGAGTCGATTGGAGTCAGTGAAAATTTCGGGTAAAATTAAATTCGAAATAAAAGCTGAAACGGAAATAAAACCAAGGTGAGAACTTCTCACTCAATCGAATCGGTTTCGATTTATATTTTAAATAGTTAGATTTAAAATTTTCTTGAATGTATGTTGAATGATGATTGCAGTTATTGATTGCTGTTTGATTGTGATATTAGATATATAGGATATATCTATATATAACAATATACATATATATATATATTGGCATATGTATATATTGGAGTTGTTGATTTCCCGCATTGTATAGCCGATGAGACCCTATTGCGCCGTCTATTAAGCGGATAATATTTTATAAATCACATATACCGCGATAATTCCATACTGGAGCGGAATTGATATTGTGCTAACATCTGTGGATGCAGGGAAACAGGTTGGAGGGATCCAACTGGATTCCTCACCAGTATTTATTTGATTACAGATATTGTGATATTTGTTGATGTTGTAGTCGTGATTGACTATTTGATGCTGTTGCATCATCGGATCCATTTTTAAAGTTTAAAAATAACGTTTTTGATTTTTAAAAGTATTTTAAAGTGATTTTTCAAAGTATATGTTTTTATTAAATTTTGAATTGATTCATTTTAAATAATTAAAACGTTATAAATTTTTATGTTATAAAAATTACTATTTTTGTAAAATATAACCAAATTGAGATTTTCGAAATAAATAGTGATTAATTTATAAAATGGTTTAATTTGGAATTTTGAATCATTATAAAAGATTTTTAAATTTATTTTTATAAGTTGAAAATATTGGAATTATAAAACGAGCTTTTATAAGTGTTAAAGGTGAAATAAAGATGGATTTCATAAGTGAATGGAATTTATAGATTTATAAATTGTGAAGTTATAAAAATGAATAGATTTTGTAAAATAGAAGATTTATAAGTAATTATCTTATAAATCGGATTTTGGCATTTAAATGAGATATAAATGGAATTTGTTAATAATGAGATTTATAAATCGAAGCTTATAAATAGAAATGTAATTTATAAACATTGTTTATAAATTCGAAATCAATTTAATTTGACAAATTGAATAGTGAAGTTTATTAAAGGAAATATATTCACGATTTTGGACAGTGAATACATTATTGAAATAAATAGTCATGTTTGGCAAAATGAATATTATAGAATGAAGTTAATTATTTTAAAGATGTTTTAAAATGTATTATGAATCGAAACCATAGATTTCAACATTTATTGTTGAAATAGACGTTTTCGAGAAAGAAGGAAATGGTGGACTATAACACTGTTGTTATAGTAAATGGTTTCCGAAAGGAAATGTTTTGTATAGTATTGGGATTTATATATCTATTTAAACTTTGAATCCCTATACTAGTGATTTTGGGCCGTCGTAACGATGTTTTATGTAACATTTGTTTTGGCCCAAATAAATGTGTTTAAGAGAATGATTTTCTTAAAGAATGAAATATATACTTAGTTTTGATTTAAGTATATTGAATATTTTCAAATGTTGAAAATAAATAGATTTGTGAATTACTTATTATTAAATAAGTATGGAAATGTTTTCTAGTATGAACTGAATATTTTGAGACTTTATCTTTTAAAGATAAATTGAAAATGAATATTAGAAATCGATTTGAAAACCGTATATTCATAGATATTTTGGAATTATAAATTCATTATGGAATTTATAAATGAAAAGGGGAATTTGTTTAAAAATAAACATTGATTTATTTTTGAAGTGTGAAAATTATATATCTAGTAAAGATATTTTGGAAAGTAAATAATTTAGGAAATTATTTGGATTTGGTGATGTTGAGCATGCCTTTTGATAGTTAAATAATCCGACTATCAATATTTACCTTTAAATAGGTATCTGTTGTGATTGTTTGAATTTGAATGCCACACTTATTTTTGAATAAGCTCTCACTATTCGGGTTAGCCGGGAAAGGACCTTGGGGTCGTATAACCCATTCCGAATATGTGATACGTCGTAATGGATTTCATTTGATGATCGGTGTTGAAGACCGGATATTTTTGAAAATGGAAGGATTACCGTTGAGTTACTCTGCATCGGCTGATCTCCGATATAGAGGTTTTATCACCCTTAGTGACGGGAAATCCGGACGTGATTAGAAATTATCCGGAATGCAAGGACTTCTTTGAAAGTGCCTTCGGTTCTGTTCGATCCCGGAACAGACTTGTATGGATTGTATGTCTGACGTTACAATTTGAGATGTAAAGCTGATTTCTATCAAATATATTTCTGTTGGTGGCGGAGAATTTATTCTCTTAGCTTAACATCCTTCTCTGAGACGTACGAGCTCAGAGGTTATGTAGTTGATGGTTACTAGTGATATATTCCCAAATTGGTAATGTGGCATGCTGAGTGTTGTTGTGAGATGATTATTGTTTGATCATTTGTGATATGATCATTTGTTTGATCATTTATCTTGGTGATCATTACTTTGATCATTTGTTGACCTAAAGCACAGCTTTTGTACAAAGCGTGACTTTGTGAACGAGACTTCGTCGGATCTCACACCCCGAAAATGGTCAAAACAGGAATGATGCAGCAAGGTTATTAGGGGGTAGCGCCCCTTTAGTATATGTTATTCCTTCTGGATAGAGGTGGTATCATGGAATGGAGCCCAGATACTTAGCCTATGTGGTTACTGCATTATTATTCTTATGTGGTTGTTGGAAATCAAGGATCCTCGGATAGATCGGTTACAATCGGGGGATGACATATTCGTCTCAGTAGTTACCTAGTTAGGGGTAACCCAGCCTTGTGTTGGCAGAGATCCGGTTTGGTTCTCGGAACGTCATTCCAGAGGCGTTTCCATGTGGCAATGTGAAGTTCCTTGGCCTGACCATTGTTGGAAATCCAAAGAAACAATACGATCTTGTACGGTTTTAGTTGTATAACCTATCATTCACTTATGGTGGCGCCCCACTGTTTGGATGGTAGCTATAGTAGGCATAAGTGCGGAATGCCTATGCTGGCTAAATTTATATTCTACTTTCGAAATTGTTTTATACACTATGCACTAGTAATAATATCAAATGTTTCTTTTTAATGCGTATCAAGCATCTTTGACTATCATAAGGAGAAATCTCCTCTGATTCTGCGTTTGCATTGTGTGTGTGTGCGGGAGGCCTTATGGTAGTCTCATTTTTAAAAGCATTGCGAATTGAATTTAAAAATATTCCTTTGTTTTGATTTTAAAGATAAATAAACTGTTTTAGTTCTCACACCAGTCACATGACTGACTCGGAGTTTATTGTTTCCTTCCTAAACTCTGGGTGCCCACCAATTTCCACACGGGCAGTCAAGAGTTAAGGTTTATCATGATATTCTGGAATTCAGGAGTTGCTGGAGGCAAGATGGATGCATGGCGTATTCACTAGTATATAGTATTTATTTTCCGTTGTTTGTTGTGTTTGTTTTTGTACACTCTGATGATGTAATGTAATATAAAATGATGTAATGTAATAACTGATATAGTTCTTTGTTTAAAGATTATTCATTTATTTATTATATGTTGTTCCGCTGCGAATTGTGAGATTCTGATGTTGTTCTGTTATTTCTTTCTGTTATATTCTATCTTTTTTTCTGTCTTCTTCTACCTTTTTCTTCTTCTTTAACCCTAACATTTCGGTTTTTCGGCAACGAAAAATCGCAAACGTTACATTATTGTTCCCTTCCTAAACTCTGGGTGCCCATAATTTTCCACACGGGCAGTCTAGAGTTGGGATTTTCAGATAAATCAAATAATGGATGTAGCTTTGGAAATCTTCGAAGTCTTTTGGTCTTTGAAGCCGTTTGGATTTTGGAAATCGCTTTGGGATCGGGTTTGCTTAGTTTAGAATTGATGGTGATTCGAGCTTCTTGAATTGAAGTTTTGGGATTTGGCATTGAAGGCATTGTCTTTCCGTTGCTGACTTTTTATGCTTTGTTGTTGATTCTTTCTGTTGTTATATTCTAGCTCTGATTTGTATTGATATTCAGTTGTAACAAATGTTATATATCAATAATATTATTCATTTCTTTCGTTGTGTTGTTGTACTTAATGTGTTATAAGCTCCGACGAACCAGAATCGACATTTGAATCTAAGGCATTCGAATATGGGTGATGTATTCGGTGCCGATTTTTCGAAGATCGAGTCAGGATCGTTACATTCCAAAAGACTTCTAAATCCAAATCTACTATCCAAGCTAGCTCCAGTACACAGATAACCTGTTTCTAGGCTGCCCGTGTGGAAAATTATGGACATACAGATTTTAAGAAGGGAACAATAAACTCTCAGTCATTCATGGGACTGGTATGAGTAAACAAAATAGTTGTTTGTACAAAAACAATTTATATAAGAAATATGTTCATGCTTTTGGAAAATAAAACTACCATAAGGCCTCCCGGCACACACACAATGCAATCGCACAGTTGGGGGATATTTCTTCTTATGAAAGTCAAACATGCTTGATACGAGAAAACTATTTTTGATATTATTATTAGTGCATAGTGTGAAAACATTTCGAAAGTATAATGTTAATCTTAGCCAACATGTGTACCACTATAGTATGCCTACTGTAGCTACCATATTAGATGGCAGGTTCTACAACTAAAACCGTACGGGGTTCGTATATGGTGATTAGATTTCCAGCAATGGCCAGGCTAAGGAACTTCCTTTCCGAATGGGTACGTCTCTGGAGGGATGTCTCGAGAACTTAACCAGCACTCTGCCAACACAAGCCCGGGTTACCTCTGTAACTTAACTACTGACATGAGTATGCCACCCCCCGGTCGTAACCAACCTTTTTTCGGGGCCCCAACAACAACAACAACCAACAACCCATAAGTTAAGTATCTGGGCTCCATACCACGATACCACTTTTTATCCAGAAGGAAATGCACATACCTAAGGCGCACTACCCCCGTAACCTTGCCGCATCCTTCCTATTTCGACCATTACCGGGTTGTGAGGTTCGACGAAGTCTTGTCCACAAAGCTTACAAAAGTCATGCTTCGATCAACAAATAATCAGCACTCAGCATGCCACACTACCAAATTGGGAGCATATCACTAATAACCATCAACTACATAACCTCTGAGATCATACGTCTCAGAGAAGGGTGTTAAGCTAAGAGAATAAATTCACCACCACCAACAGAAATGTATTTGATAGAGATCATCTTTATCTCTCAAAGTGTAATGTCAGACATACAACCATACAAGTCCGACCTAGGTCTGAATGGAACCAAAGGCACTTCGTCCAATAAAGGAAGAAGCCCTTGCAAATCCGGTTATCCACAATCTTGATTGGACTCCCCATCACATATGGAAATCTCTATACCGGAGCAACTCAACATAGAGATAATCGACAGGTAATCCTTTTGTTCTCGAAAATACCTGGTCTTTACCACCGCCTTCAATTGCACTCCAATTCATCATATCATTTTTCAAAATTGGTTTTATGACACAAAGTCCTCTCCCGGGTAATCCGAATAATGAGCGCTTATTTTAAAACACGTGGATGTATCAATCACAAAGATTCACCATTAAGATTCGATATGGGTTTCGAATAACCAATTGGAATCCGACTCCTATCTCATCGAAATTCAAATGTCGTTTAAAGGCCAACAGTTTTTATATTCACACAGAAATATATTACAGATGTCACGGCTCAGAACAAAGCAATTCATTTCACAAATATCACAATCATAGATCAAAGATATTAACCAAATAAAGGTATTCAATAATAATCCAATTATTTATAAGCAAGATTAATTAATTGTGTGATTATAATTAATTAATCACATAATTACTTTCATTAATTAACCTTAATTATGATTATTATCCTTAATTATTAATTAGTTAGTCCATAATTACCAATTAATTAACCTTAATCACTTTCATTAATTAAATATTTCATAATTAATTACATTAATTAATTAATCCTTAATTATAAATTAATTAACTTTAATTTAATAATTAATTAACCTTTAATTAATTATTCTTTAATCTTAATTAACCATTTAATTATTGTTAAGATCTTTAATTAGTAAACCTCATAATTTATCATCATTAACACATAAATTAATTCAAGAGATTAAGGTTAATTAAAAACAACGTTTCATCTTAATTAACTCTTCAATTACATTATTTATTCAAAATGAATTAAGAATTTATTTATAAATAATGTCACATAATCAATTAATTAAACTTAATTACTTTAGAAGAATTTACTTTTAAACTTTAAACTAATCATAACTTAAAACAAAGAAATTATTCAAATGAGTGAAACATTTTTTAATTTGAATTTGTTTTAAAATTTTAAAAACTATTTTACAACAACTCGAGACTTCCCCAAAAGTCAACCCGAGACCAGACAAATTTTCTTCGAGTCTTCCCCGAGCAATTCCATTTTTTCCCTATTTTGATTTTAAAATTTAAAACCCTTTTTAAACATAATAACTCACATGATTTTACCAGAGCATTAACTCGAGCCAGCAACATAATTTCCAGAAGACAACTTCTAGTCTCCACCCTTCTTCCAAAACCTCTGCTTACTGACACAAACCAAAGACATGTGCACGTTGCATACCACTCCGACCACCTCCGGTCGATGCTGCGACACTCAACACGTCGACGGAAATCCACACGAGCCTCACGAACACCCAAAAACCCAAAACGACGACGAATTTGCAATCGAGCCATTAGATCAAACCTGGAACAAAAACTGAGCCACCAAAGATCGTCTCATACTTCCATCTCCGACCACCAGAGGTCACACGAATGTACTCGAAGCTTCATCGATGTCCAATGCCTCGATTCCCCCATGTCCGGTGTAGTCTGATTCGACGTCGACGGCGCAATTGCCTAGAAAAGAAGATCGAGCAAAAACTGGGTTAAAACCCTAAATCGATATCGTCCTTCCTCCACGATGATCATAAATTTTTTTGATCATTTTTCCCAAGCTCATCCACAACCTGGCTACCTTCAATCATGATCCCGAGACCATCACGTTCATCTATCATCAGAATTTGCCACAAAACTCAATACCGTACAACCTCGAATTTCTAAATCAATACAACATTAAAAATCTGGATTCTTCCTTTAAAATTCATGGTTTTCCAAGACGAATTTGGTGATGTAGGTGAAAATAAATTATAATGTTCGAATTTAACATGTTTTTAAAATTTTACTGTATAATTAAATTTTCCAGAGAAACTTAAACCAATTATTCTTTAAAATATCTTCTTAATTTAGGTCTTGATTTTACAAACATGTTTCATTTAGATCGTAGAACCTAATAAGAATCATAGGAAGAGAATTTTGATTTTAAACAAGTTTGAAACCTGTAAACAAAGCAGAGGCAAAATTTCCAGACATGCACAGATATATATATATATATATATACATATTTTATACATGCAACATATTTTCATACATTCAACATTATTCACAGCTTTCACTTTCACAACATCAGGTTTCAAATCAGATTAGAGTTAGGTTTACTCACCTGGGTTTTAAAACAGAAAGCTTTTAAGACGTGGAAATTGATTTTGAAAACTGGAAAAATTGTTTTGATTGCTGAATTTAGACCTTGAAAACTGGATTCTTGAAACTGGAAAGTGCTTTACAACTTGTTGATGTTTGAGTTGAATTTATATTGAATTTGCATAATCTTTACTTGCTTGAACTTGCTTGGGTTGAAGAATTTTGCAAGAATTTTGTTTGTTTTGTTTTTCTATGGTTTGTTTTCTATACAAGCTTTTGATTTTGAATTGCTTTACTGGTTTGAAAATTAAAGAGGTGTTTTCTTTTGATTTTTTCTAGTTTTAAGTTTGTACAGGCTTTGTCTTTGAAATTATGTGATAAAAGAAATGAGAAGAAGGAGATGTAGTGATTTATATAATCTTGTTTCTATTTTTGTTAATTATCCCAAAAGTAAAAAATAAGAGTGACACTTGCAATTCCATGTTTAATTTATGTTAACACTTGTTAATTCTTATGCTACTTAGCTTACACTTGTATTATGCATGAATTAAATATTTTAAATAAATCTTTATATTACATTTTCTTATTTCATAAATACATTTCCTTTATTATTATTATTATATACAATTTAAAAGAAAATGTTCTAAAACTAATTATACATAAAATAAATCACATATATATTATTTTTAAATCCAAACATTTTTGAGATTTTTATATTTGAATTTTTTAAATTCAAATTCAAATTACGATATATATATATATATATATATATATATATATATATATATATCAATGCTTATCTTATTTACTTTTGAAAAATTCAAATTAATTTCAAAATTTATATTAGTTTCTAAATAAATATTTGGCTTAAAAATGGGATGTTACAATATTATAGATTAGATTGGGATATTTAGAGCTTCAGAAGATGAGTTGGAGGCCCAAAGATGTGTCCACCTAGACGATTATTTTTCGCTATATGCATTGTTGTGTTTATCAACAATTGTGAGAACAGATAGTTATAACTGTCCATGCTGAAATACGTTAGTATACTCTGACTGATGTTTGTATGTATATACATATTACAGTTTTGCTTTTGTGTAAAGACTTGTGATATATTATAGATTATTCGTTCTGCTGTGAGATTCTATGTTATTTAGTTTTCTTCTTTCTTTTCCCCTGACAATCGGGTTTCCCGACATGCGATTTCTCAGCATGTAATATAGTGGACGTTTTAGTGTCTATTTTCGAGATTCGAAAACTGTAACTACTCGTAATTTTCGGTAATTAAAATAGTTAATCGAATAAGATTTTGTGATTTAATATTGAAAGAAATAAAAATTTATGATTTATTAATGAAAATAATTACTAGAATGAATTGTAACAATATTAATCTAAGCTAATTGTTAATAGTTTTAACAGAAGTTCAATAATTTAAATAATTTAAATGTTATACTTGACTATAAATTTAATACTAGTACGAACCCATGCTTCACACACGAATTGACAAAATAATTTCAGAATTTCAAGTAATAGTAAATAGCACATATAGCTATGTAAGAAAATTCATACCATGTCAAAAATTAGAAATTCATACAATTAGCAGTCGCCTGAATCACATGGTTAGGTGAAAGAAGTTGAAACAGCCTAAAGTAATTTTTTTATGCACATTGATAGCCTGAAATATGCGATTCAAATGACTTTTATAAACTACAGTATATAGTTTTTGGAAGCCAATGAAAATACCTGTATATAGCCTAATTTTTTTCATATGGGCTGGGGATATTCCAAGTGAATACATTGATAAGAATCAATTGCAGATATAGTTTTTGGTAGGTAGAGAAAAGTTTGAATAGATAAAAATCCGACAGTCGGAAACTACATTATATAAATGTTGTCAAAGCAGTAGTTAATGGAAGAAACAAATTTCAAACAACAGCAGCAATATTTGGCCAAAAAATATTGTTATACAAGCCTTTTTGAATGATGAAACACCAAACGTAGTTAAAATATAATAAAAAACAGTGCCATGCAGATGGAGGCTTCTCATTATCTTTATTTATCCATTAACGACCAACGTAATGTTGTCCAAAAATATCAAGAGCATCCTAGAAAAATAAAAAAATTGTTAGTTTGTTAGTGTTGGAAACATATAGTTAATATATTTTGATTAAATTTTAAATATTTTTGTCTAAAATGGTTTTCAAATCAATCGTACATTTGATGGTAACAAAATGAATTAGATTGTTGTTAGTTTGTTAGAATCATCTGTAGTATTGAGTTTTTGTTGCATTAAAGGGTTGATAACTAAATATTATTCTAAAACTAACAATAGTAGAGGAAGTATATGCAGTATATTAAACTACATAGGAAGCAATAGGAGAAATAATCATACTGAGAGAAAAGAATAAGAAAAACTATAAAACACTATTTATTTACCTATTAAACAATGTCAATGCTTAGAAAACTTCCATATATAATTAGTATATTTGTGCATTTGTGGGCATATCAACTTTAAAGTTATAGTTCATGATACTCTATATTCTTCTATTTTCTTAACTGCTCAAATCAAATATAACCAGTATTTGAAAATATCACAACAGTTAGTTGACCTCAAATGTTTAGGACTAGAAGCTTGAACGCAATCCTGCACATAGAGCAAATTGATCAAAATCGTGTTGCAAATATATATTGGTAATAATGGCTTCAGGATGAAGACTTGAAGCTCGGTACACTTATAGTTGCTTTATTCATGCGATGGATTATTAAAGTAATGTGTACATATAGAGAGAACAATTTGAATCGAGAAATGACTATGTAAATACACTTTGTGCGTGGAAAAATCCATTCACTATGAATTTACATAAGAAAATGGAAATCGAGAGGATTACCATTTCAGTTGTTAACTCTTTGAGGCTGTTAGAACGCTAATTTGATATCGAAAACTGTAATAACTTACAAAATTAAAAAATCTTAGATCAGTATCACCATGCTGGAATTGTGTATAAATTCAAATTTGGCAAATCTCAGAACATACAGTAAATAATAATCACAGACACAGAGTATTTAATAATGCAGCGGAAGTAAAAGAAATAGTATTCATGAAGCTACTATGTAAATATATCAGAGTTAAATAAAATACAATAGAATGAATAAAATACAACAGAAGTCTCAAGATGATAACCAAGTACAGGATGAATAGAACAACAGAACTGAAATAGATAAAACTGGATAAGCAGATAATCTCCAGCGATTCCAATCTCCAGAAAGTGGAATCCAAATCTGTGAATAACTCAGGCTGACCCGAGCGTAAATAAAAAATACAAACACTCGAGTCAGGACAATATATACTTATATAATGTAAACCAACTCAAGTGAACTATAATAAGGTACAAGTAACTTAAAGGATGCCTGGGACCGCCCATCCTCTAAGGATCCGTTAAACTATTTACTATGTAGTAATATTGCGCTATTATAATAATGTCTACAGTAAAATAAACTTACTTTTAAATAGCGTTTCGGGCTACCCATATCACCCTTCACACATAATAGTCCCAACAGTCCAACCAATATCATGACATCTCCACACCAGGTAACTGTCAGAGGATACCACATGGGCAACGGGAGAAAAACAAACTCGTAGTAAAGGCTCGGTATGGTAGGTGACACGGCACACAAGGCAATGCCAAGGTAGATATACCATTTACGCACACGGGCTGGTGGTAACGCAGCAGCCACATACGCCCACCTCAGAACACACTCCCAATCAAAATCGGAGGATGGCCATCTAATCAATCACCAGTAAGAGTATAGTACCGAAGGAATGTGGCCGATCGGAGGAATGACCTCACTTGGCTCGAGATCGCTCCAGTTTTAGCCACCTTATGTCAACTCACGGGAGTTGTGTCCACGTAATATACCTCAAGAACGTAGCCACCATCCTACTTCATTCTGGAATCTCCACCGCGTACACGGTTGTCAAAGTGGTTTTCGGTATCGACAGAGAGTATGCCAGATATCCGATCCCGGTCTCTTTGCCAACCAATCGTTATTATAACCTGTGGTTATAACTTTTAAAATAATATTTATACTTCAAAATAAAATATCATATCTTTACAAAACTGCATTTCCAATCATTTTAATATATCAAAATATCATATCTTTACGAAACTTCATTTCCAATCATTTTAATATATCAAAATATCATATCTTTACAAAACTTGATTTCCAATCATTTTAATGTATCAAAATATCATATCTTTACGAAACTACATTTCAAATCATTTCAATATATCAAAATATCATATCTTTTCAAAACTACATTTCAAATCATTTCAATATATCAAAATATCGTATCTTTTCAAAACAACATGTCAAATCATTTTAATATATCAAAATATCATATCTTTTCAAAACAACATTTCAAATCATTTTAATATATCAAAATATCGTATCTTTTCAAAACCACATTTCAAATCATTTTAATATATCAAAATATCATATCTTTACAAAACTTCATTTCCAATCATTTTAATATATCAAAATATCATATCTTTTCAAAACAACATTTCAAATCATTTTAATTTTTCAAAAATCATTTTAAATCATTAAAAATGAAGTTATTATATTTAATACTTAAATTATTAAATTTCCAAAATTTTCAACTTTCAAAGTTCATTTATTCACTTAGGTTCATCAAAACAGTGCAAATTCACTTTTCGCAGCATTAAAAAACGCTACGGAAAGTTACATTCAAAACAGTTCAATTTAACAAAAGACAGCATTTTAAAAATGTTGTAATAGAGTTTACTTAAATTTCAAATAAACTTAGTTAAATTCAACAATTATAGCACTTACAAAATTTCTATAATAGCCTTTAATTCAATTTAGCTTTTTAGTTCATTATCATCAACTACAGCATTTACAAATGTTGTAATATCATTTACATTACAATTAATAGCATTTCAAAAATGCAGTTAATTAACTTCAAATATTCAATAAAATTTCACAACCAGTTATATTTTTTTATTTAAAACATTTTTTTCTTATAATCATACATTTTCACATTTATAAACATCATTTAATTTTCCTTAAGTTCATGATTTTATAAAGTTAAATTTCCATTCAAAAATCAAGATTTAATAAAATTTCACTTATGAAATTTCAACATTCAATTTTAAATTCATTAAATTGAATTTTTAACTTAACACTTAAGTTCAAATTTTCAAATATAACTTATTTTATTTTATTTACTTAACTTAAAATTTCACTTTTAAACAAAATTCATAAATTCCAATTTAAGTTATATTTCCAAATTCAACTCAAATAATCATTCATTTCGCACTTTAACTTTATTCAAAGTCATTAATATATTATAAAATCACTATAAATTCATTTTAAATTCAAATTATTATAAATTTATCATATGTTCATATTTAATTTAATTTCCAATTATAATTAAATCAAAATTTCCAAAATAAACTACATTCAAATTTTCTAACTTTTCCATAATTTATTTAACTTATAAATTTCCAGAAAATCAATAATACTTTACAAAAATCATTTTTAATTAAGTATTAAATCAAAATATTATAATATTTACATTTCAAACATATTTTTAAAAATTTTAGAAAAATATATTTTAACTACGGGTAAGTATATAATTTTCTAGCCTAGATAAAGTGATACAGGTAATATATCATTTCAACCCGTAATTTACAAAGAAAATCCGGGTTTTATCATTTCAAACTCGTAGTCCCAAGTAAATGAAAATAATTGAAAATCATTCAGGCCTATCATTTCAGCCCATAATGATTTTCCCCTATTCTAAAGTCCGTTCGGGTATGTATCATTTCAACCCATAGTGATTCTAATCTAAAGGGAACTTGCAGTGTGATAAACTGATATAAATAACAGAACAGCATAATATAATAGTAACATATGATATAACAGGTTTTTAAGCATGGGTGAACATCATATGATCATAATATAGCAGGTGTAACATGATAATGTATTTTACAGATTCAAAAGGGGTCAATTTACTAGTTATATATGTACATATTGTCTGGTGAGAATAACTCACAGGTTTGAGCTAGAGACACAACAACGAATGCACGAATGAGATCCAAACAAGCACGATAACACGATATAGAGATGAGTGGGAGAGCCAAAGTATCAATTCCCTTGGATGCATTCAATAAAACAAGTATATGTAACATAAGTTTCAACACAAAATACCATTAAACAATGATAGAATTGGATGCGTAAACAAATCCAAAGTGTTTGCACTTGCTTTCTACCATATATGCTTCAGCTCTAGATCTGAAATGGCACGGCTAAAGGCATGGTTTGGATCTGGTTTGGGTTCCTAAAGGTCGGTCTAACATGGGAAAATGATGGGGTAAAGTATGGTAAAGATATATGAGCATGAGCACAACTACACAAGGCAAAGCAACAATGGTTTTCTATGCAACAAAAGTCACGGCCACAAGCACCATGGGCACGGCCAGGTCTGTAGTGGGCTGGAAGCAGGCGTGGCAGAGGGTTTCAGGTCATCCATGGGTGGTGGAGGTGGAGTAGGTGGCGGCCAAGGGGTGGTTGAAGTTGATGAAGGCATAGGTGATTGGTTATGGTGCATATAAGTGAAGTTTGTGTAGATATTGTTGGATTTGGTTACATGGGTGGATGGCCAGTGGCTTGGGGCTGTAGAGGAGGTGGTAGAGGCTGGCTCAGGTGGTGGTGGTGGCAGCCATAGTGAAGGAGGAGCAAGGGGCCGAGCATAGAAGGTGAGAAATGCAAGTGCAAAACAACATAAACAAGAAAATTTGAGTAGAAAAGAAGAAAAGATTACCAACAATTTTGCTTCAGGTTGAAGGCCGTGAATTTTTGTGAGATGAAAAATGTTTTCTCATGTGAAAATGAAGGAGAGGAACGGCTGAAGCAATGAGAAAAAGGACGGCAAAAATAAAAGCAAATGTTGGTTGGAAATTGAAAAGGTGTAATACGAAAAGACAAAGCATACAAAAGGTTTCAAACTCTTCAAATTTCTCTTATTTCTTTTTAAATTTTATATAACTGAAATATATATATATATATATATATATATTCAGATAATAATACGAAAATTTAGTAAATAAACAAAAATTAATAAATAAATATTAAATACATATAATTAAATTAAGAAAATAACAAAGAAAAATGTAAACTAGTCTAGCAAATTTGAAAATAAATGGAACAAACTTTGAAAAATTATTATGTACCTGAAAAATATTTATAAATAAAGATAAGAACATAAAATAAAAATGCATTCACAAAACAAATAAATAAATTTTAATTAAATATAATTTAAATTAAGAAAATGGCTTAAAATTGCAAACTAGGCTTTAAAAATTTGGAATAATATATATCAAGTATTTAAAAATATTTAAAAGTCAAAATATACATAATATAACATAAATATACATAATATCCCTTTATACATAATATAAATTTGGAATAATATAAATCACTTTAAAAGTATTTAAAAGTCAAAATATACATTATATAACATAAATATACAAATTAGAATAATATATATCAAGTAAAAATATCATTTATATAAATTAAAACAAAGAATATTGTTAAATATCCCTATATACACACAATATTGTAAAAGGTATAACTTTCACAATTTAAATCCAATTTCAATGAAATGAAAAGCAGTATTCATGATATTAAATCTATTTTCATAATAATAGGTAAAATTCAAGAATTCAAATATTTAAATTTAAAATTTAAAAGTCAAAGTTTGACCAGTTTTGACCACAAATCCATTTTTCAGGAAAATATTCAATTTATACCAGTTTGAAATTATAATTCATATAATAATCAAAATTTATATTTAACAATGAAATTTTTGAAATAAAACAAGTTTAAAATAATTTCAAAATAATATAAAGTCAAATTTAAATTATATGCAAAAATCTAGGGTTGTTACAATCTCCTCCACTCAAAACTTTTCGTCCCTGAAAAGGAATGAGGTACGGTAAAGCACAGAAAAGATAAAGTGAAATAAGATTAAGACAAGATGACAAGGAGATTGAAATTATACCTGATAATTATTGTTATAGGTGAGTTTAACAAGGTGGAGATTATCAAAGATTATAGAAAGATTTCTAAACAGAAAAAATTATAGAAAAATGCCTACACCAGCCTGAAGCAAGATAAGGAAAATAAGGACAACCAAAAGATAGTTTGAAAAACAAAATAAGATAATAAGTTAGAAACCATGGAAATTTCATCTTAAATAGATAAAAAAATTTTTTACACAAGTTAAATAAATCTTAACTATCTCAAATTTTATTATCTTATCTTCTAATCATCTTAAATTAACAATTTCTAAGATCATGGATTTGAAAAATAATCATTCATTATACTCATAATGTACTTAACTTTAATTCTTCTTTATTCCTGCTTAAAGTTAAAATTATTCCTCTCAATGTATTTTATCATCTATGCCCATTATACTTACTCTTATTATAACTGCTTTAATTTATTGTTAGTTCCATTAATCATCATTTTATATTGTAAATTATTCAATTAACCTTTTATTCTATTTACTCCTGTTGATCATTTTATAACTAAAATTTAAGTGTATAACATTTATTTTAACCATTCAAATTTTATTTATAAAATCTTTTTTGTTAATATTGCATATTATCCAATTACATTGTTAACTTCCGTACAATTTGGATAAGTTATATTTAAATGCAATTGAGTATTATACAAATAAAACTTTTTAATTCCCTTATCTCAAGTTTGAATCATTTATCTAAAATTTTGATTTTCTTTTTATAATTGAAATGATTCTTTAAGATAAAGTTTAAGAATAAAATTTCCGATTCCCTCAAATCATTTAGAGATAAATAAATATATATACATAATATGTCAAATCAAATTTAAATCATATATTTATATATATTATAAATCCAATCTTATTTTAGAAATTCAAATCAATTAAATTTCCCAAAACAAAGCTGTAGCAAGACTATAGAACGGTCTCTTCACTTCGAAACTCGAAAATGAACGTCGATGATGCCGCGGTCATCACTGAAGTTATTTTCCAGCGACAAAGAGAAGAGCACTAATTTTAAACTTTAAAATTTATTGGAAACAAATTTCTATTAGAAAATACTTTAACTAATATACCCCTTTTAAAACTTCAAACACAAGGTTTGAAACCATCGGAAATTAAATTCTAAAATTTCTTATTTTAAATTTATCTTAATTCCCAAATCAATTTGTAAACAGCTATTTATAAATTCATTTATAGAACAATAAATGATAAATCAAGTGTTATCATTTCAAATGATTAATTTAAATCATTTTACTAAGTTCTATAAATTTAATTATATATCAAAATTTATTTTATTAACCAAATTTTAAAATAATATTGTGTCAGTTTGTTCTGTCAAAGTGTTTTAGAAATCCTATCGATAGCGTTGATCAGACGAATCAATCGGAAACTCAAATCAACATCAACAACTCAAACAACACAATGTAAAACAAAACATTAATATTGATTTACAAGTACAATTCAAAATGTTTGGAAGATAGATTGGAAACAAAAGACAAGATGATTGAATAACAAAATAGGGAGGTGGATAAGCTTAAATAAATCGCGGGCAACCTTAACTGGGTCAACCGTGACTTAAAGAATAAGGTCGATGTGGATTTTGTAGGGTAAATCTACATCCGATCTCAATAGATAGAGTTTGGAATAACAAAAGATATTAGCATCTAAACCAAGGATTGATATAAATCTCATGGTGAATCGATGCTAATTGTAAAGGAGTTTCACCTTTACAAATGACCTTTTTTGAGATTGGTGGAACTGTGAATTCACTATAAAGCTCATTAGAAGTGGAGTTATGAGATACTTCAGAATCAAAAGGAGATGAATAATGAGGGACACGAATGAATTTTGGAACCGCAGGGGCGTTCCAAAATTCAAATGAAATTTGAACCAAAGAGGAAGAGATTCAAGTTTGGATGAAAGTGATTATGTAACTAAATTTATCGTACGTCCTAAGTTTTGCCTCAAAGCCAAAGCTCTGATACCAACCTTTGCACGTGTCTCCATAATGGAACTATATCATCATTCCATCACGGCTGTCTCTATAGTAGGACACAGTCGCAAATCCACGCGCAAGCCCTTATTATTGGGCTTCCCTTGTGGATCACCATCACGACTTTCACCATTAAGTCGTCATCTTCTAAACACCTATCATAAGTCAAAGAGCCATCATACCAAGGTCTCGAAGTCATCGTCATCATTACCGATGTCATCATGTCAAAGTGCTACACCATCGCTTCACCACTGATATTACTCGTCGTAGAGCAATACCATTAGAATCAAGAGTCGGCCGCATGAACAAACCACCACCTCGCGCTCCTCGAAGACTACTCAATATACACATCAAAGTTTTGCCAAATCGGCCATCGTCAATAGTGACAGGCGCCGACCACTCTATAGTGGTCAATACTGACCATTATAGTCAAATACTTAACCAAAAATGGCTAGGCACAAACCAAATGAAAACGTTCGGCGTCCATCCCGATGTTCAAAACACATACCCAAATCCAACATCTTTCGTCTTCAGATCAGTCGGTATGTGCAAAACTCTATGCAGGAAATTATATCCTATGGGTATTCCTAACATTATATCGCCTATCAATAAGCATTTTCAACCAAAACATGCAAATAGGCATACATGCAAACAAGAAGCACATATACATCCACATAGCATACGTACAACATATGTAACACATCTATATCAACCAATACAGGGATTAATATCATAAGTTTCCTAAATGTAGCGATTTCCTAAAAATAGTATGTCAGTAACAACATATATAATATCCGAGTTGAAACCATTTTAAAACACTTCAAAATTCTGTTATAAAATTAGGTGTGGATTTAAATATATTAGAAATCATGCTTTAAAATTGAAAATCATTTTAAAACGTCGCTTTTATACTATACCAACAGCCATAGTACAGTGAGTGGCTATATCACTCATCTTAACAAAAGCTGACCAATCCGGTGCCAAATCAAAGAGCTCTCCATCACGAGAACAATTCAAGAAACCACATCCAAGTCGATCCTCATATGTAAAAGATATGAATTATATAAGAAACAAGATTAACTTAATTATTAATTAACTTAATTAATAACTAATTACCTTACAAATTCTTCTTCTCCCCTTGATCAATTTACCTAATGCATGAACAAACCCATATTCATGCATACCATCCCTCCTCTTTTCTTCCTCTTTTCTCGACGAATCGACGAACCACTTGAGCCATGCACTCCACTACGAACAAGCTCTATGACGCACCCCAGGCCTTCATGTCCGGCCGCTCCTAGGAAATCACGACCTGATGGTCACATCGCAATAAGCAAAGTATCCACTCCTCCCTCGAGACGTCGCATCCCTCTAAATCGTCATCATCTACTCCTCTACACATTCCACCCTCGAATTTGCTCATCTTTTCCTCTAACCCTGATGAACTTAACCCTAGTCACGACCCAAAATATCGAGCTCGATTGATCATAACCGAATGTCACCCTGTCATCACTGATGTGAAGCTCTTCCCCGTACGAGTTCAAAGGGAAAAAAAGAAAAGAAAAGAAAAAATTATATTTTAATTTGTTATGTTTTCATTTAAATTCTTTTACTCCACTAACTATGAAAGTGAGAAAAATGCATTTGAAACTGCAAATTTCAGATGCTATTGGACAGCCATAGTTGACTTGATAGTAGTACTAAAATTGCCAATGCTTTTATTATCAATGATAATTGTTGTTTGTGAGGCAACTGGAAAGAACGTTTGTATTTGATACTTCAAATTGCCTTTGGATATTACTTTTACCCGCATCTGCATAATTGTTTGCCTAATGATGTGCATGTAAATGTGCATATTTTTACCACCATATTCAATCTATTTAAATTAAATAAATGATCATATTGGGTATTTTCACATGTTTAAACCAAAATTCAAATTATTTTCAAACTTTCATATATTTATCTTCATCCAAGGGCAAAATGGTCATTTTATGCATATATTAATTTTCTAAAATTCGATTGAAAATTTCTATGTTGTTTTGTAGGAATTTAAATTAAAATACAAATGACTTCATGAAGATATGCATGCACAAAAGAAAACAAAGCAAATGAAGATGAAAATAATTCAAAGTGAAGATCATGGAGGACCCCACCTACCCACCTACCTTAATGCACAAATTAGAGGCTGATGCACATGCTTATGGAATTAATTGTTTCATGTATATTTAAATGATGATTAGTAGAAGCTAATGATTACTTGGCCTCCACACTTTCTCAAGGGCGTTTTGGGCATGCCACAAAATATGAATTCGGCTTTAACACATGTAGATATACCCCTTAGGTTTTATGTAATCCTCTTCTTCCTTAGTCTCTCTTAGTTTAGTTTAGGCTCAAAATAAAACTCAAAGCTCTCTCTCACTTTTCATGGCTACTCAGCCATTTCTTTTATGTAATTTTTATGCAACTTTAATATATTTATCTTTTCTTTTCTTGTTTATTTCCTTTCATGTTGTAGTGTAGATTTACATTCATGCAAAGTAGAATAGTTCTAATTCTTGTTAGTTAGCTCTCTTTTTCATTTAGCCTTCATTTTTCTTTCTTTTTATTTCATATTGCAAGCTACATTTGTTAATCAAATGACAAATATGAGAGGCTAAACCCCTTCAATTTAGGGGTAATGAAGCTATTTAATTATGTAGCTTCAACTATTTGTTAATTCATGCTCTCTTTTTGTTCTTAATGATGATCAATGAAGTGCTTTATTTGTTGTTCTTGCTTTGAATTTGATAGCCTATATTGTTGACACCAAATAGACTATGCTTAAACAATCACTAACACAAATGTCTCTTCATCAAAATATGATTATGACAGAAGAAAGTGATTTGAAATTAAAATTTGATGGTCTATATTTCTAATCAATAGTTAATATGCATACTTAAAATAGATTTTATTTTCATTTTCTTTGTCAAGTTTCATGAAAGTTGGTAAGTGCTTTAAGGGATATGTTATAGTTTGATGACTTATGTTGGCTAATCAATAGCACAAATATGTCATACTTATGATAAGCACATCAACTAAAGCACTAATAATCATAAAAGAGATATCATGATTTCATATGTGTTGAACTACATGATCTAGAGAGTGGATTTATTCTCTAAATTGTCACTTAACTCTTATATTTGCTTCTCTTTTCTTTTAGTTAGTTAGTTAATTCTCTAATTCGCTAGCTTAACTTTCACTCTATTTTGGTTTAATTTGATTGAATAAATTTTTAAAATCATCAATTCCCTACGGATCGACCCGTATTCACCACGTACTACAAGTGTACGCCGTACGCTCGCGGTTATTTTTATTTCAAAATTCATTCGGCTACTTCCTAACTCAATAGACATTTAGCCGTCCGAACAAGTTTTTGGCGCCGTTGCCGGGGAATTCTCTGAATTTAATTTTCTATTCTTCGAATTTTTTTGTTTGAGTTTTGTGTGTTCTATTTTGTGTGTTGTTTGCATTTTAAAAAACATTCACACAATCTCAATTGAAAAAGAAACAAAAAATTCATTTTCAAATACATTTGCATTTACGATTACAAACAACAATTACATTTGCATTTCAACTACATCTTTTCTTATTGCTCTCTGTGCCTCTCTGTGCCTGCACAGTGTACATCACTGGCATCATTTCCACCTTCAAACTACTGATCTGCCACATCTCTTCCACACTACAAACCATGTTCTCATATAACCCTGCCTTTCTACCACTCAACATACCCAAAACTGCCATACCAGTGACTTCACTTCTCTTCCCCTTCACAAACTTCACCAACTATCACCATTCTTCCACAAACCTGCCATTAACAGAGTAACAATTTTCTACATCCTTCTTGCTACCATCAATAACCATCACTGACTATCCACAATAGACATCAAAACCACAATCACTCCACAACTTGCTGCCACACTGTAACATCTTTCATCTCATCCATACTGTCACAACTGCCATCTTCATTACGACATCACAACCCAACCTTCACCTTCCACATAACAGCAGCTACACAGTGCATACAAACTCCACATTCTACTATCAAAAACTGCTGCTGCCACTACCAAACTCGTACATCACACACTTACATCTCCACTATCACATATACCCACAAATCAATCCCACATACAAGCAACAACCTTCGACAACTGCTACTCCATTTCAAAACTGACACAACAACTCCACTTACAACAGCAACAACTTCAAACAGCAATTTCACTCACATCAGCCTCCTTCAGTTGTCTGCCACACCATAACCTTCATTATCATCAATTCATCCAAACCATCATAAACTGCCCCATACCTCTGCCGTAGATACCCAATCACCAGCTTGCATGGTGCCCCCCTAACCATCATCTCGCCTGAACACTGCCTTCATCCACAACATAAAGTCAGCAACTTCATCATTAACCGCCTGCAGCCACTTGACAATCTCCACCGATTCAACTAACTACTTGCATCTCGCCTCCAACAGTTCACCTCTACAACCTCGTCTCTGAGTAAAACAGCCTTCAACAAGAAGCAACCCCTTGCTCTGTACAGTTCAAAAGCTCCTTCACCAGCAACTGAATTCGAACAAACAAATCCCCTCTACAACCTTCCATCCACCAACTCCTCATCCCCTCGGCCATCACCAATTGCCAAAACAATCACCGGAATTCGAACAAACAGCAGCCAAATCGACAAATTAAACTTACGGCCTTACCTCTACATCTCCTCAGTCCATCCTCACCCCAACCCCACAATTAAAGTCGCCTCCACTCCACCTCTTCGAATCGCATCAGCTAACTGACCATTCATTGCTCCGCTCGAAAATCGTATAGCAAGCAACTCGACTACGTCGCCTTCCTCCCCAGTAATCGCCAAGAATCGGCGAACTCTAACATCAATCGCCGAATCGACCAACTCCTCCAATTCGAGAGCCAAACACAAGCACGCAACCCAATCACACGAACTCCTGTTGCACTGGTTCCTCACCATGACTTCACCAGTCTCGACAATGGCCCCAAAATTCAATGGTCACCAACGCGAATGCTCAAAATCGAACGCGAATTGGATTTCTGTTTAAAGAAATTTTGATTTGATTCTTTTTCTTTTCCTCTCTGTGCGTAACAAATGAAGGATTTGAGTTGAATTTTGTATTAAGTTAAAGTAGTTTGATTTGTGTTGGACAGCTTGGGATATTAAGGGTCGGCCCGAGTTTGTTTTTGAAATTCAATGATTAAGTCGCTTTGTGTTATTTTAGTTGGTTTTGTTTATTTTAAACTTTTTTGTTTTCTTTCGTTAAAGTGTCTTCCCTTTATTTTAAAAAAAAAATTCGTGCTTTGAGTTTTCTGGTATGGTTTTGTTTTGAATTGTAAATGGTTTCTTTCAATTTCATTTTCTTAAAAAAAATTAGTTTGCTATCTTTTAGTCTTGTTTTATTTTCGTCATAAAATAATTGTATATGTATCTTATTTTTATTTTCAGGTTGCCCAAGCAGATAGGAAGAGTTGCGTGCTTTGCTTCGCTAGCCAAAATAAACTGCTCTGCTTGTCAAATAAACTGTATGCTTAAAAAAAAATTACACTCTTATCTCTTGTTTTTATTCGTTTTGCATTGTTGTTTGCGTTTGCATTTGCATTGATATATAAAAAAAATTCTAAAATAAAAAAAATAGAAATTTCAAAAAAAAAAACTCATTCGTGGTTGAATTGTTAATACACGTTTAATTTCAATTATGCATTTCATCTTAGAAATTGATTACCTAACATCATTTTTTTTTTTTTGCTTTTTCCTTTTCTAATAGCCATTTTACTTTCTATTTAGCAAACAATGGCATTAGCACAGTAATTACAAATCGGGTTCTTGGTTGCCTTGCTTTCCAAGTGTGTGCAATGATTTCATCTACACATAAAATTCAAAAATTACAAAGATCACGGTAAAAGACCCTTCTATTAAGAGTTCATGCGTTATGAATATGTTTGTACAATTATGCCGAATATTGCTAATCCTGTATACATAGTATGAGCGCAAATACTAGGTCTGTCAACGGATACTTTCGGATGCGGATAGTGCAATATCCGCATCCGCATTCGAAATCATTTTTGGATATCGAATATCCGCATCCGCGGATACGGACTGATGACGTGGATATGAACAGTTATCGGATAATTATCTTATCTCGTAACGGTCAATAAATCAAGAATTGTAAAAGAAAATTTTTAGTTTAACATATATTTTTCAATCCCATTGATTATAAAAGTATTAAAAATTAAAAAATATGATGACGGCTAATAAGCATTAAACGCATATAATATAAAATATTAACTTAATAAAATAATAAATAAATATCTTTCACTGTACCAAAATGCACATAATTTGAGCTATAATTTTAACAAAAAGCAGACGGATAATTTTCGGATACGGATGTCCTCGAATTTACATTCGTTTTTTCGAATATCGGATATTTATTCGCTTTTCGAATGGGGATGCGGACGAATTTTGAATTTTTTTGAGTATCTATTGATAGCCCTACAAATACCACGAGAATAAAACAATATTTTCTATTGAGATTATTCACTAGTGTTTTGTTTCCACTAATGTGCAAAAATTTCATCCCATAAGCTACAGCACGAAGCAAATCTACCCAGATAAAATATTTAGATAGTGTTTGAATTCAAAACAAATTTTGTGTTTTCAGTTTTCAACATGTCTATCAAATATGAGAAGAATGGAGAGACAACGGTGGAGATGACATAAATACGAATGGGAGGACAAAAGGAATAGAGAGACGATGGAAAAATGACTTGTTTCACGTGCTTATGTTATTTCCCAAAAAACGGAAGAAGAAAAAGCTGTTTTCTATTTTGTAAGTTAACTTTATTTTCTAGATTGATCGTTTTTGTCACTATACATACGTCATGTGCATTTTTATACGAATAAAAACCCAAAACTAAAAACAACAAACCAAACACTAGTTTAGTTTTTCATAAGTTAGAATCATGGAACAAGTGAAATAACCCACATAAACCAATGAACTTTCAAACTAAGACAAGGCAAATTTTAAGAAGAGTAACATTACACACAAGTTAAACAGCTTAACAGGGCTGGAACTGAAAAGCAAAAACCATTACATTCAAGTTTCAATAGGCACATAACAACCAAACAAACAGACGGACCTTACAAAATATTTGCAGCCCATTGAACTGCAAGCTTCAGAAACCGATTCTTCATCTGAAGTTATTCATCCTTGTTTTTTACAAGTCCTCCTTTTTGATGCTGGAGACCACTACGAAATGTCAACAGCTCCACTTTAGTGGTGGTACCAATATGTTACAAAAATAAAATAGCAATTCCAATGTACATAAATATATAGATAAACAAGATATATTACCCATTACGGTTTACTGTAATGTGTTACTAAATGGAAAGTATAATAAATTCATTTTTGTTTCATAATACGATTGTAAGCAGTACAACATGTAATATAACACCTGATAGGTGAATCAATAATGCGATTGTAAAACCTGGTAAATAGAGCGCAATGATAAAGACCTTGTTCAAAATCAATTAAATGAACATGTGGAACTCATATCTGTGATATAATGTCCAGAATAATAATTTAGAACTAACTTTTGTCAAGTTCAAAATAAAACATCCTGTATACCATGAGTTTTTCAGTGCTAAATAAGGTTCTAGTGAATTATCAAAGGAGAAAACTAAGGGAACAGTATCTTCTTCTTCTTTTTCTGTTTTACATTCAATGTTCTAGAAAAAAGTAAATAATAATGATCATAAGAATAAATATATACCATGTTCCCTGCCTTCTCTTCTTCTTTGTTCCGAACACATCACTTAGAGGATTCTTAGATGTCAAGCATGCTTTTAGAAGATTCAGTGCCTGCAGTCATATAACAAAATAATAATGAGAATGAAATAAGGCAACTTGCATATTTTGCAGTTTCGACGTTAAAAAATACAATTTGTCTTATTGAAGAAATTACACATTCAAGGGAATCATTCTTTATATTGTGTGCATTGTGTATCCCAACTGGTCCAAACACACATATCTATTTTCATATATACTACCTACCATGATGAAAATATTTCATAGGTTCTTAGTACGGTGCAAACTTAAAGAAGTGACAAAACTTTTTTTTCGTAGTAAGAACAATACAGTGAAGGCTTATATGAACAAATTTTTTACCTCATTCTCACCAATCTCAGTGTCTTTCTCCTTCAAGTCTACAACATTAAGTTTATGCTTCTTGATAGTTTGCATTATACTCGGTGGCGTGATTGGAGATAATTCAAGGTCATTTGTTATCATGAATTTCACTCGCTTTTTAGCATATCAGCCACCACAGTCTTTACTTGGAGAATCTAATTTAGGGTTCATTTCTGGCACTGTAATGTGATTCGCTCCATGTATACATTCCACAGAGCTTAAAGAATATGTATTATTACTGTGACAGAGAGAACAACCTATTAATAGTTCACTATCAGCAGAAATTTCATCGATCAAAGATATGGAATTGCTACAGCCAAAAAAAGATACAATTTTAGGATTTAGTAATGTGGATTTAGACTTGAAAAAATCAGCATCAGCACTTTGATATAGCTTGTCCGTACAGCCCAAGAGACGGAATTTTTATTGAAGGGAATAATACCTATCTAATTTCCGATGATTTGGATGTCACGTCTACTTCCTTTGCTGCTATTCAAAGTATTTTGGATAAGTTAACGTCAAAGACTTAGATGACATTGAAGAGTCGCATGTTGATCTTAGTGAAAGTTTGGTATATTAATAAGTGCATTTTTACCTTTAAACTGCTTAGAAATGCTCATGTTGTTATATTAATTTAATTAAAATGTAATCTTAAATTAGACCGAATTGATGAACCTCTGTTTAAAAGTTTAACAATGGATCCTAAAGGATAAGTAAGGAAGCTCAACAAAACATCTGCTATTCAGCAAAAAGTACTTCCTTAGTCGATTTACACACTATTAGTTTTGCTGTCATGCTCTTTGATTTATGAGTCAATCTCGTTTTTAATTTGGGAAACATATCGTATACATAGTGAGAGTGATCAATAGCAGGGATGGGCTGCCGAAAGTAAATGCCTGATAATGGAGACTTCGAAAATCAGGCACTTTTTTAGTAAATCTAAAAGCTGAATGCACGTTAAAAAAAAAACATTATGATTATATCGCATCTGGTATGTAATATTATGTCGATATAATCTAAATGTTTGTTTTTTTAACGTGCATTCAGCTTTTAGATTTACTAAAGAGGTGCCTGATTTCGAAGTCTCCATTATCAGACGTTTACTTTCTGCAGCCCATCCCTGCTAGTGATCACTCTCACTATGTATACGATATGTTCCCCAAATTAGAAACGAGATTGACTGATAAATCAAAGAGCATGACAGCAAAACTAATAGTGTGTAAATCGACCAAGGAAGTACTTTTTGCTGAATCCAAAGGGGAAGAAGTAGCAGATCTTTTGTTGAGCTTCCTTACTTATCCTTTAGGATCCATTGTTAAACTATTAAATAAAGGTTCATCAATTCGGTCTAATTTAAGATTACATTTTAATTAAATCAATATAACAAGATGAGCATTTCTAAGCAGTTTAAAGGTAAAACTGCACATATGAATATACCAAACTTTCACTAAGATCAACATGCGACTCTTCAATGTCATCTAAATCTTTGAAGTTAAACTTATCCAAAATACTTTGAATAGCAGCAAAGGAAGTAGACATGACATCCAAATCATCGAAAATTAGATAGGTACTATTCCCTTCAACAAAAATTCCGTCTCCATCAGCTCCTCCTTTCCAATCTTCCAGAACAAAAGTTGTGGTTCGATTCATGATTTCTCCACAACCGCATTTCGCATTTGGGGATGAACTATAAAAGGGAAAAAGTTTCCCCTTCTTGCACTGGTACAATCTCCTTGGATTATCCAAATCAACTCGCAAAATCAAAACACTGTAATGAGACCTACTCGAACTCAAAGGATTGAGTATCATCGATTTGCATGACTTTGTATTGAAGTATTCTTGGCCAAGATTTTTTAGGCTCTCACAGAGCATGTCCATTGAACCAATGGCAGACTTACCGCCAAAGAGGTGGATAATTTTACCAATGGGCATCGTTAGAAAACTGAACAAAATATCCACAAAGTCTTTGTTGGATTTAGCATATACCACCTTTTTATTAATTTTGTCAATCATCAGTTTGAGTCGTAACTTTCTGGAGGACGCCATTGTTTTGTTTTAGATTTTGCCGAAGAAGAATTAACCTTATTCAAAAATATAGAGAGATGTACGGAACAAAACGTTCTCATAAATAGTCTGATATGTATTAGGCTAAACGTTCTCATAAGAGAGATGTATCAATTTCCGGTGCAAAGTTGTCATATATTTAGGCTAAACATTTGAATTTCAAAAACAAATTAACTTGTCCTAGCATGAACTTATCTTATTCTTAACTGGTATAACCGCACAACGGTGGGGAAACCGACCGTTGTGATATTTGATATGAAAGAAAAACATTTTTGTTTAATTTTTTTCTTTATTTCAAATTTGATAAAAAATTAAGTGCATTGTAAAAAAAATTGAAACTATGTAAATTCAATCATATCAATGATTGAAAATGTAGATCATCTTGATACTAAGGATGTGCTATTAATGTATTGATATGAACTACCCACAGACACACAGACATACATGTATCAAGAAGGTTCAATATACAGTTAATCAAGAAGGTTCACAATATGTTTCATTTCTACTGAGTTTATAAGTACATACAAGTACTAAAGTTGTTTGATGTTGAACCAAAATTTTCAATTTATGCTTTTAGATTTACTAATTGTGAGTGAATACATAAAATCTAGTATTTGTTCATTATTGTTGAATACGGATATCCGATATCCAAAAATGAACACTATTTGTATCTATATCCAGGTCATTTATTGATCATCGTAACTATTTAACTTAATGAGAGGTGGGGAAAACCATATTTCATGAATTTAGTTGGTCATCATATCAATCATAAAATTATGTGATCATGGCAGAGACAAATAAAAGATGATTCTGTGAGATGCTACTTGTTAAAAATGGCCAATAAAACACTGAACTTTTCCAATGCATGTGCATAAAAAATAAAAATAAAAAAGCTGGACTGGTTATTGTAATGAGATCATTTTCTATTACATCTCAACTAATAATAACCTAAACTACCGAATTTCAAATGTACATCTCTCTAAAAATCTGATTTTACCTTTGCCTTCACCTTCTCTCCTCAACCCTAAACGAAGCTGTGAGATAGTTGATTTAAGAAATCATGAATACACATTCTTATATATTAATACTTGGTTTGACAGATATTCTTTTTGCAAATAACTTTTATGCATGCTCCATTAAGCAATGGAGCATCGAGTGATTACAAACTTCATTATTATTTTCTTTTGCGAACAAGTGACAAACATGTGCACATATGCACATATGCTAGTAGATATTAAAATAATTCTGTAAAAATAAAAAACTACAAACTGTTATTTTTGTAATCTATTAAATAATAGTAAAGTAGAAGAATTGGAAGCTCTCTCATTAATTCTAGGAGTTGTCTCTATTCTCCTTAATTCTCTCCAAGTTTAGATATTTTATTTTCAAAATCATATAACATAAGTTACTACTCTACACTTATTTATAAGATTTATCACACTATTTATATTCAAATACCTACTTTCTTTTTTAAATATATAATTATTTACAAATTTTCCACGATTCTCTCAATAAATTTCACATTAAAGTCCACACATTTAAATTAATAACATAATTCAAAATTTAAACTAATTGTTAAACTTAGTTAATTAATATTTATTCATAAACCTAAAAAATAAAAGTTTTAATATGTGTACTATAGGCGCTACAACAAATTGGTTAAAACAATCATTAAATGCAAATATATATAAATCGCATAACATAAATTATATATATTGATAACAGTAATAAATTTATTTTATAATTTATTTGATAAATGAATTTATCATACATTGCACTATAAAATTTAATAACTTCAAATACCTAAATTTTGATTTTTTTTTTACAATTACGTAGAAACTCTTCTCAATTATCTTCTAATATTTTACATTCACGTCCGTACATTTAACTAATTGCGTAATCGTAAATTTAAACTATTTAAATAAATATGACTAACTAATATTCATTAATCCATCTAATAAATCCTAAAAATAAGAGAATTTCAATATGTACAATATTCATATATGTGGAAAAAAAATGATAAAATGATTTCTTCTTTATTTAGACATATAAAGATATTTAAATCACATAACATAAAATGTATACATAAATAATAATAACTCTTTTAATTTCTAATTCATTTATCTCAAAAGATTATCGAACATTACATAATATAATTCCATTTTGAACAACTTTTAAAAGATAAATTTATATTTTACAACATTACAATATGAATGCGTAGATTACACTGATATTAGGTTATATAAATATTCTCATTTTCAACTTGTTATCAAGCATGCACAACTCATAACTCAACTAAATGTTACATAACATTATTTTGCAATTATCAAAACTGTAAGCATAACCCTTCTACAACAATATGAAATCTATGGCTAATTACAAGGATAAAATTGTTTAAAACTGAAAACTAAATAATGAATAAAAGTTGACACGTAGATAAATTAACCGTAAGACCGATGCTCTTCTCAATTACAAATACATACAAAAGTCTTCTTAGTTTTCTCCAATTTTGTTTCAATTCGACTCCTTATATTTGTTAGTTATGTTAATCACTAATTCAAATTATTTAAATAAATTAAATTATTTAATGTTTATTAATCCATTTATAAATCCTTTTAAAAAGATGACAATTCAATATATATATATACACACACACACACACAGACACACAACTAATCATACTAAAAAATGGTAAATTTACTTATTCATGCATACATGTATGTATGTATATTCACATCACATAACATAAATTATTTACATATACAATTTTAATAATTTTAGTTTATAATTTTTTTTGAGTTGGGACATTAATTTCTACAGAGATATGTAATTAGCGAGAATTGAACCCTTAACCTTATATTCAAGCATCGCAAGTAATTTTAATTTATGATTAATATACCACGATAAATTTATCTTATATTTCATCAATAATTAAAATATAAATATTATTTTTAACAGTGTTATCGTGTGCAACGCACGAGTTACGCACTAGTAACAAATAGTTAATGCAGTCAAAAGAAAAGGAATCGACGTCAAACTTACATGTAGAGGTGCACATGGATCGATCGTCCAATCCAATTCAATCCAAAAAAAATGGATTAAAACCAATCTTCAAAATTTTGTCGGATCAAATTCAAATTGTATCAATCCAATTATGGCAGATCGTTTGGCGGATCCTTATGGTTGAAAGTTGAAATCAATGGGTAGCCTATCCAACTTATTTTTAAACTGACAAATTTGATTGATTGTGATTCAATCTATTTTTGTTCTCACTTAGTTTTGATTTGTATTTTTTTCATGTTTTAATTTGAATTTTTTAACCTCATTATGGTTTTTCATGCCTTCATATTTTTATCATTAACTAATAAACATGTATAAAATTTAAATGTATAAAGTATGCCTATTTTATTTTTTTCACAAACTTATTGTTTTAATGGTTTAATACATATTTTTGGTTCTTGCCCTGCTACGAAGATGTTTGTTTTTCTATCTAAGTATATAAGCCGCTTTAATTTTATTAAATGTTGATAAAATGAAAATAGATACATTTTTCAATCTGCTTTGATTCAGGTAGAGGCTAGAAGAAGATATTTATACTACATTATATTCCATGCTTAATTTCAGTTTTGTCTAATTTGCAACAAGAAGATAATTCCCTTCAACTAACTAACATCATATAGTTTACAATCACAAACTTTTAATACAAATAACTATACTTATAATAATGTTATAAATTCACAATAATTTTTTATTAAACTGCAAAAATTTAACATTATAGACTTAAAGTAAAAAAAAAAATCTATAAATATATATTAAATAGTGCACTTGATAAAATAGACCTAACATATAAGTAATGATTTTCATATAAATGGTTCACAAGTATATCAGTTTAGCAAAATTTCCCACAAATAATAACCAATACTCTATACAATCCAAGCAAATCTTGATCAGATCGGATCAGACTTATAGATTAGGTGGATCAGATGCGGATCAAAAATTTAAGATCTGGATCAACTATTGCCAAAATCCATCGGATTTGATCCGCCGTGCAGCCCTACTTACATGCACATTACTATGCCACTAACAAGAACCATTCAACTCATGTGTTTTGGTTTTCCTACAATCCTGCTAGAAGAATCAGAATTAAATCTCCTGCTCTAAACTTATAGAAATGTGATTTGCTTGTAGAGTGAACCAGAAATTGAATATATGTTACTTAGTTGCAACAGTTGGAACTTAGAAAAATAACGAACGTAATGTTAATTGCAGCAAATCTCCATATATCAAAGTTTTGGCTGTTTTTTAGAATATAGTATAGTTTCACAATGCATGTGAACCCAACCAGCAAAAGCTTGCATCTGCTAAACTATTAATATACTGTTAAGCAAAATGCTGGATGAAAATAATTATAAAGCAGAAGAAGATTGTAAAGCCAGCATAAAGTGCCATAAAAGGAAATACAAAAATACTGCTTAAAGAAAGAAGTGATACTTGCAAAACATAAGTTAGACGAATGTTTTCTTCAATTATATCTTGTCTGTAAGAAAGAGCTTTAGATGCAGCATCAACCAAATCTTCTTGTTGTTGATCAAATGCCTGAAATTAGAAATTATGCAATTGATGATTGATAAATGGATTAATAAAATGATAAAAGAGTTGGCATAATCAAGGGAACTTACCGTTCGCATGTAAGCAATACGTTTCTCCAAAATACATTTTTCATTCTGTAACTTCTTTACCTGATTAAAAAAAGTGCAATTAAAATATGAGAATAATCCATAAAAGAGCAAACGTAAACCTTAGTACCTTCCCTACCTTAACAGAATAATCTGCAAGATGTTTTCTGAGCAGCGAAATTTCTTCCTCGTGCTCTCTTACTTTAACAGCAATACCCTAAACATTAACATACACCAACAATATAATATCTCAAACAGTCTTAGGAAATATGTTGTTTGATGCGATTGAAGAAGTACCTGCTTCCAGAGGTTGTTTGAGCTAGTATCTAGTATGGGAATCAATCCTTGGCGAGGAGTGGAACTTCGAGTCATATTCTCCATCCTTTATATGCTTGTACCAACATACAATAACAAATTACCATGCATCTAATCTAATAATAAATGAACTAATTTTGTTTAGTTTAACCATTTTGCATGAAATGATCCAATTAATTTAACAGTATAACAAAGTGATTATCACACCTGGTTGGTGAGACCGATCTTGATGATGGTGTTGAGAGCTGGGATACACCAGTGCTATCAGCAGCATTTTGTATTCCACAAGATTGTAAGTTACCATTCAATTTAGTGCTCTCAGATAATTGTCGATTCCTTGTGTTACTTTGTAAAGGATTGTCAACTGCTGTATCATTTGTTAGTGATTTGTGTGCTTTATAAGTTCCCATGGTATATTCTTCTCTCGTGATGTCAGAAGATGGCCGTTGAGATGAAGATTCTAGTTTCTGCATAGTGTGAGCAAGCCTAACATAATCACATAATGCTCTTGTGAAAAATAGTTGAACTTCTCAATAATCTAAAAACAAGAATATCATAGTACATACACATGGGTACAAGCTTGAAGTAGATACGAGCATAATATCTTAGTGAGTATCTATATGGATTGTACCAGATATGTAATGCTAATACTTTTTACATTGGATTATACTATGATAGAAAAATGATTTTCATTCATTCACATAAACATAAGTGAACAAAATAAATGTATACCACATGACCCGCTGAAGTAGGTTTACTAGGTGTATTGCATAAATATTCTTATTGTAGACAAATTACATTATCGTTTTAGCCCATGATTTGTGTCAACATGATCCAAGATAACACAGCATCCAAGATAACACAACAACGTACTACGTTGAACAATTGGAAAAGTAAAATATTTATTTATTTTTTAAAAAAAGAACAGAAATAACTATTTATTCAAATGATAAGCTTTTTTTTCCTGAAGAATCGAGCTTCGCTTGTAAATTCTAGGGACAGACACATACTTTAGGTACTTAGACACATACTTTAGGTACTTGTTACAGGGTTGTTAGTTTCAGGGTTCGAACTCGTAACCTTTAGTCACGCAGTCCGGACCATCAACCAATTGCGTCAACCCTGTCGTAATTCTGCATGGACACAGCTTTAATGCTATCTCATCATCCACCGTATACATTCATAAATTAATTAATAACCAACTTAAAAGAAGAAAAGGGAAAATATTCCACATCTAATAGGATTGTAACCATAACTAGAAGGTTTTAGTTAATAAATGACAGGTATCAAGTCTGGAGCTACCAATATCTTCAAATGATACCACTATGCATTAGAATCTTATTTCAAAGAGAAGGCAAAATAGAGTACAATATGTTTATGTCTTTTAAAAACTAACCAGTAATATGTGGAATATAGATATTACTTTTTACCTTTGAGGTAATTCCACAGTTATCAAGGGATATTACTTTTTATCATTAAGGTAATTCCACGTTCATCTAGGCGCAGGCGCACCTCGCGCGCCTTGTCTGCTGTTGAGGCACCTCCGCTACTGGAAGCGCACAAAAAGAGCAGAAAGTGCGCTTTTTTATGAGGCGCTGAGGCTCAATAAAGCGCGCCTCAAGTAGGCGCTGTTATTTTTGCAGGCCAGCCCTTATTTGACTCAAACCCCGACATGTTTGCTCGTCGATATTGAAATCAACTTGGTCATTTTTATTCTAGGGTTTCAAATTTTAAGTCGAACAAAACAAAAAAACACGAACTGCTGCCATCGACTCCTGCCGCCGCCGCCTAGCCTCTACCGCTGCCTTCATCCTTCGCTATAAAAGCCCAAGGGGCAAGCCTTGCGCCTTTTTGTGCCTTAGCGCCTTAACTACTTTGGGTAATTCACAGAATCACATGGTCTACATTCTACAAGTTGAGTAATCTTAACATTATGACATCAACATCATTGGCATCTATTTACCCACTGTTCTTGGTTAACGAATATATATTGCCTCCAATGAAGTAGAAACTAGTGCACAAAACTGACAAGCACGCATAGGTATCTATCAGCAGATGAGAACATGAATTCTTTTTCCCATCTACAGTTAGCAATAACTGATTCACACTGCATATCAGGGACTTAGGCACTTGGTAAACAAACCCCCCAACCCACCCACACACACACAATTATTGTCACTTGCCATTTCAGCCTTCTGAGTGCTTATTCAAGTACAAAGAGTACTCCAATGAAATTTGAAATTGGTGGTATCAACGCAAGGAGAGCAAAAATCAATATGATCTATCCAGTAAAATGGAATACGGAACAAATAGCAAATACAGTAAAGCTATACCTCATTTATGCATCATCGTGGGTAGCAAAGAAAAAAACTTTCAGAGTGAGCTAAAAATATTAGGTTGATAATATAACAAAATGTATGTACATTCATGCAAGAACAGAATAATGAAGTGCTTTAAACATTCTTATGTACATATTCATGGTACCAATGTCATATAATCAGAGTAAACCATGTATGTCATAAAATGCATGGTGTAATTAATCATGTCAAGAAAACCATCTTCCTGCATGCCAGATCAGTAAGTTATATCTGAGAATCCTCATCGCAAGTGATTGTAAAAGGAAATTTTCAATAATGAAATTCATAAAGCATGGAAGAAATTTAAATATAAGTCATAACTGCTTACAAATTTTTCCAGTTCTTGAGTATGGCGTAAAATTTGGTCCTTTAATTGCTGGTTCTCTTCCATCTAGGTGTGAAGAATAACAAGTTAATATTCGAAATTTTGCATAGCTTTATTGAACATGTATACTTGTGCAACGACAACAAAAAAAGTGTTTATAGCTAAAAAATACATCTCACCAACACTCTCAAATTTTGAAACCTATTAACACCTCTGACAATCAAAATGAATAGCCTTCAGAAAGAAAAATAATAATAATTGATCATTGGTGAGACATTGTGTAATTCAACGGTAATGTTGAACAATGTGATGCCAGAAAAGGTCAGTTGATACTATGCGTATTTTCTTAGTTATACTTTAGATGTATGGATGCATCTTAATATATGCATGGAATCAACTATCAAATTAAGCAATTCACTCACAATATGTTTCATTTCTACTGAGTTTATAAGTACATAAAAGTACTAAAGTTGTTTGATGTTGAACCAAAATTTTCAATTTATGCTTTTAGATTTACTAATTGTGAGTGAATAGATAAAATCTAATATTTGTTCATTATTGTTGAATACGGATATCCGATATTCAAAAATGAACACTATTTGTATCTATATACAGGTCATTTATTGATCATCGTAACTATTTAATTTAATGAGAGGTGGGGAAAACCATATTTCATGAATTTAGTTGGTCATCATATCAATCATAAAATTATGAGATCATGGCAGAGATAAATAAAAGATGATTCTGTGAGAAGCTACTGGTTAAAAATGGCCAATAAAACACTGAACTTTTCCAATGCATGTGCATAAAAAAAAAAAAAAAAAAAGCTGGACTGGTTATTGCAATGAGATCATTTTCTATCACAGCTCAACTAATAATAACCAAAACTACCTAATTTCAAATTTATTAAAAACCATATATTGTAAAGCTTTACCTAAATCAACTACCCTTAGATTACAGAGTTATGTCACAAAACAAGCACAAAATCATTTGAAAATAAGCATGAATTCCAAAACGATATAATACAATACGAGAAACTTTTACCGCTTAATAAAAAATTAAGAACAGGTAAATAAATGTTTCACGAAAACTGAAAAACCTTAAGTTTCAAACCAAAAAAACCTTAATTTCCAAAAAAAATAATCAAACCGACCGTATAAAAAATCAAAAACTATTATATTAAATCGCTACCGAAGCATCCAAATTCATCTACATAACTTCATCTGCAGTTATACTAGTATATCAAAAATGGCTACCGAAGCATCCAAATTCAATATCGACGCATCAAAAATCAAAAATATTATATTAAAAATCCACTGTCGAAGAATCAAAAATCACTATCCACGCATCCCAAGTAAAAAATGATTATAAAAGATAGCATTTAGCTGGAGCGAGATGAGAGCGGCAGTAGAATTTTTACCTGTACCGAGAGGAGACGCGTAGTCGAATATTGTTTGAGAAGCGAAGCGGGTTTATCAAAGAATCACTGGCAGGGGAATAGGCGGCTTGTATTTGTTTTAGGGAGAAATACAGGGGAGAGGGAAGGGGAAATTTGAGTGGATAAAACGGAGAAGAGTGTGGCTTATATTTGATTTACGGAAGTGAACGCGGTCAGGAAGAGGAGAAAATTAGGGGTCAACACACGGAAGGAAAAAAAAAAAAAAATAGAAGGGAGAATGTGGCCAGTGGAAATAAGCAAAGGTCCCTGCCATCGGTTTGATAATAAATAGATCAAAAAGTAAGCAACTTAAAAAATCTTTAGAATAAAATAACTATTGAAATAATAATTGAAAGAATGAGTAAAGGCAATAAATATTTGAACGGAAATGGTAAATGTTAATATTTAGTATCTTTCCATATATAACATAGCCTGATTGAGATTAGTAATCTTCTTCCATTATCATTGCTAATCACGCACGTGGGGATTGTTATGTTTTGAGCGTTGATTTTTTTTTTTTTCCCTACAAATGAAATTAAAATATAACGATATAATTGACTGACTCGATTATAGCATATATATGGAATATTAGAATTTTAATCAACGAAAGTTTTGTGTTTTATACACGGTAAAAATATTTTAATTTAAAATTTGAATTGAGATATAATCAATTGACTAAGTTTTAGTAGACGAAAAACTTGCATTTTAACTAAGGTATGAACAATTTTAGTTAATGACTGACCGAGTAATAGAATATAAAATTTCCATTTTTAATTGAGGTGGAAGCGTAGTTAGGTATATCAAAATGTAATTTGAATTTAAATGATATTTGTAAAGTTTTCATTTATTACCAACAAAGTGTGACCACAAATGTATTACAACTATAATTAACGAAAATTTGGTAGTTTAAATAAGGTAGGAGCGTTTTAATTTAAATTTTGAATTAAGATATAATTTACTGACTAAGTTTTAGAAGACGAAAAACTTGCATTTTAATTTTTAAAAGACTTAGTTAATTTTTATAAGATTTATTTAATTTTTGTTAACTTTATAAAATCTAATAAATTTTTATAAGATTTAGTTAATTCATGTAAACTTAATTAATTTTTATAAAACTTTGTTAACTTAGTCAATTTTTATATAATAATAATTTTTACAACTTAATTATTCTTCATAAAACTTAGTTAACTTTTATGAACTTAGTTAAATTATATAAACTTAGTTAACATAGTTACTTTTTATAAAACTTAGTCAATTTGATTAATTTTTTATAAAAGATAGTTAACTATGAAAACTTAGTTACTTTTAAAATTTTAATTAATTTTTCCGAAAATTATTTAACAAGGTTAATTTTGAAAAATAAATATTAATATTTTATAAAACATAGTTAACTTAGTTGATTTATCATTATTATATAAATTTAGTTAGTTTTTAGAAAACTTAACTAACTTGGTTAATGTAGTATAATCTATTATTATCAGTATTATTTGTACTATTATTATTGTAAACTTAAACCAACAATTATTATTATCAATATAAAAATAAATATTTTATAAAACATAGTTAACTTAGTCAATTTATTATTAATATTATATCAATTCAGTTAATTATTATTATTATATAAATTTAATTAGATTTCTATAAAACTTAGTTAATATTTATAAACTTATTGGATTTCATAAAATCCTAACATCTCTATTATACGGTTGGTGCTTTTTCCACGCACCTTAATTCAATATATATTTTTATTATCAAAATAAGTTCAGATTTGTGGTTAGTAATTTTCCGCACACCGTAATTTAATATATATTACACGATTAGAACAAGATCAGATTCATATATGACAAAATATACACCATATTGCACACATATTTAAATACATAAAAACATACATTTTATTAGCAACTTTAACTAGCAATCTTCCACGTAGTAAAGCAATATATTTAGACCTATATAGCAAAGTAAAAAAGAATAATTAGGGTGCAAATCTATAATGGATTTAAATGCTTAGTATAAAACTTAATTGATTTTTACCAAATCATTCGTAGATTTGATGACCACTTGGGACAATTCTAGCATGTGAGTTGGGAATTCGGAGGCAGGACATTTACAGGCTTGCACCTACCTGCTTAGTGAGAAATTATAAGAAGGTATGAAAGATTAGTTCAAAAAACACAAAATTTACTTCAGAAAAGCTTGAACTCTTACTGTCATATTTTGCAAGTGTTCGAACCTCTTATTTGGAACAAAGTTGTAAATAGGATTTATGTACTTATGCGAGGTTGCCTCTGCATTTGCATCTAAGTTTCATCACTAGCCCTTCTGATTGCTTCTAAGAAACCTGATTATGCTTCAACATAAAGCAACAAAATTAAATTTTCTAACTTTCAATACATCATAAACCATAAAATAATTACATGTTTCAAAAAGGAGAATATATTGAAGTTAGATTTCAATTAGAAACCTGCATTATTCATGGTAGTTCTCTGATTGCTAGTTCCACATTATTACTTCTGCTTGCTACTTCGTGCATAGCCTCAGACTCAATATTCTTCAACTGTGGTTGCATCTTGCATCTATTTCACCCTAATCGCATCGCAACAGCCTCTGTCTTGCCAGTCTCTTGCTTCTAACTATGCATCGCATGCTCGACACCACCTTTCATATTTTGTCTTCTGATTCACATCTTGACCTTGACCCAATTCAGGTTGCAGCTAGCCCGTATATCAGCCCTGAAGGCATTGCAGCAGCCCTATTCTGTTATCAAATTCAGCAGTCCCATCCTTGCCAACATCGTCCGTACTTACATCATCATGCCTCCGTTTAGACTTCAACTGCAGCAGCTTATATAATTCGCGACTTCCTTCTAGCTGCTGCACCACCTTTCGTACGCTCTGGTCTCAAGTTTGCACAATAAGTATAACTCCATTATTGGTACTAATTGCATCAAGTATCAATAAAAAACAAAAAAGTTTGATTAAGAATTAGGATTTAGTTCGCCAAGTAATACACAATTTCTATCTTTTTGGAGGTGTGTTGGGCAATAAAAGAAGAATTACCTCGTATTCCAGAACTAACGATGCCCAAAGAATCATTCTTCCTTTAATTCCTTGAAATCAACCATCCAACTCAACATGTTTTCAAATTTATTTATTTATTTTTTTAGGCTTCCATTCCAAGCTGATTAAGTGCATGTCAACCATTAAGGTACTAGTGTGAACATGTGCTTCGCATACGGAATTGCGGAATATAAGTAAATTGAATTTGCATAGTATATGTCCTGATTGTGTTGGATGACAAATGCGTCGGATGTTGCAATCGGTTGTTATCGCGCATTCAGTCAATGTATCTAGTAAGTAGATCCAATTGTATATTTCTACAGTTGTAAGGCATTCTCGCTATTTTTTGTTACATGAATACATTTACCCCAATTATAATGTATCAGTTTATGACTTTTATATAGAGAATAAGTGTAATGTCTCAAAAGACGGACAGTCCAAACAGAGTGGAAATTTTATTTATGATCATGTAATATAGTGTTATACCTATCATTATTACTAATATCCATGATATGTACTTACGTGTTATTAAATTCTCGACGCTTGTTTTGAGTTGAAAGCAAAGAAATAAACTTTGTTTGACTTAAGGTTCTATATATTTTATTAGAAGGGTGGTCTGATCAAGAAGTAGAGTCCGTTGTTCAAGTTCGTGGAAAATGATATGCCAATTCAATCTGTGAGGCATTCCCAACAGTCGGCGTTTGAAAACCTATTGCAGATTAAAGTAATGATGAAACGTTCATGTTTAGTGGGTGTAATAAATCATTGATCACAGACACAAATAATATTCTGTATGATACAGTATGAAACCGAGCCGACATATGGTTTGTTACAAAACCGCTTACTCTTCAAAAAAATTCTTCAGATCAGTCGGATAAAGTAGAAGTGCAGATTATGACACATTAGATACTGGGGTATGTATTGGTACATCCGTCGCCGTTTTATCAGCGAAGAAGACGAAATATTTTTGTCAATGTGAACTTTCTGCCGCTATTTATGCTATTTACGTAGAGATCGGTTTGTTTTTAATTAGATGATTTTATATGAAGAGCTGTTAACTGAACATCAAATAGGAAATAATATTCACAGAATATGCAGTGGGGTGGTAAAATGTATGTACTTGAAAACTGTTGTTGTTAAAAGTAATAAAATTTTATGTTTATTTAAAATGAACGAATGGTAGAAGTGAGAGGTACATGTCATAATTTTTTAAAACGACAGGGTAAAGGTCAAGATCGGGTACAGGTAAATAAAGTAAAGATAAAAGGATGAGGAACAGTTGAGTGTTGTATTAGCAATGAACAGTATCAAGCATATGGGGATGAAATAGTTAACATCCGTACAAATGCAATTAATGTTATTTTCGCATTATCATTCTCTAACCTTTATCTTGAGTAATAGCAAAAACAGGCCCGTGAGGATGAAAGTAAAAACAAAGGTACAGTCTATAAACAGAAGAACGCCTTACTGTGAAACAATAAATTGCACATCCCAAATTGGCAGACCTTGAATCCATTAAAAGATATTCAGATATATTTTAACTGTACTACAGTTGCCTATATACAAACGCAGTATTGCAAAATCCACATGCCCAACAAACGCACACATACTCACTGACGTAGATGGATACTCAAATTGAACTACCTGATAGTCATAGACACAGTGCAAATCAATGCACATCACATAATCTATCCTACCAGAGAGCTTGTGCTGAACCCTGCAGCATTTTGTTGGTTATGCTTTAGCTGTCCCAAAAATTGTTGTTATGTCATCCACTTGAAAAGATGCTGCTCGAGCTATTCCTGCGATGAGTTGTACCGTTGTTATTATAGGGAAGACAGAATAGTAAGTTAATTATTGGTTGCAGTATGCAGCATAGTAAAGTAGTAGGGTAGTAATCAAATGATGTTATGTTGTACTCATATTTGTTGCTTAAGCTGTTGCGAAGTAGTGTGTGGCAGCAATATAAAACTATTATGTCATATATATGTATAGTAGAATAAATTGAGTTTATTATTTTATAACAGAGTTGAAACTAAATAGCTGTTTGGAAGAAAAACCATGGTAGAGGAAGCTAACAACTTGTATCTCGATCATACAGGCAGAGGATAGTAGGTAAACAAACATTTATAGAGCATTCAAAATTTATTCCATTTTTTATCTATCTCTCAAGAATGGGCATCGTTCATAAACTTTAATATATAATTTGTAGAAAACCTCATTGCACTTTTGAGTATGCCAACTTTAAAAATAGTAGCTCAACATAGTGATACTCTATGTTCTATCATTTTCTTTATTGTTCAAATCAAATTTATCATGAACTTGAGAACTTCATTACACCCTCCCTTTATTTTTATTGCCAGCCAGTTGACTTCATAAGTTATGGATTGGAAGCTTGAGTGTGTTCCTATAGACAAAACAAAGTTGATCATAAATGTTTGAGAATATAGCATTAACGGACACTTTAAGATCAATATGCTCATAATCACATAATTGACTTAATAAACTTTATTCTCGGAATGTTATGATACTTTCATACATAACTTTAGGCTAATGAAATGTTTAATGTTCCACTTTTAAAATCCACAAATTACATAACTTATGAAACCTAAGATATGATTTTGAGAAGTTTCATTATCATCATCCTCGATGCAGAGCACATTTTAGAAGCACAGTAAATTAATGTTCTTTTATGATTTCATAAACTGTAGCAAAATCATCTGTTGTAAAAAAAATCTTTATAAATAATTTTACATATTTGGGTGATACACAGACACAAAGGGTTTCGGTATACCTCTTCTATACCTCTCTTATTTATTGACCTAACAATTCGAAATCGAATGATATTTTATAGATATGTTCTTATATAACTCAAGATCATCTCTACAAAATTGGACTTAATTTAAATACATCTTAAAACATTCAAAATCATATTTCAAATCAATGGTTAAAATAAGTGTTTTAGCGGCTGATATTCGACGTGATATTTTGAAAATGTTAAGAGTTTCAAAATGAACTCAATTTTTTGACATGATGTTTATTGTATTGTTTCATCTTCGAAGTCTTATTTGATTAGGAATAATATAACACCAATAACCATAGAGTTGTAGAATAGTCATTACCTATTTGTTTGTTGATGCAGTGAATAATTAAATAGAACCAAGAAAATAAAATTTATCTTTGATCCAAAATCACAAAACAAACATAAATAGGTAGAGAGAATCATAATAACCTTAAAACATTAGATATTTAGACAAAAGGAGCAGAATTCATGGATCTTTAAACTATTCAGTTATTAAACTTCATATAAATGGCCAATCCATAAAATCTTTCAATCTTGTATATAAATATCCCTAATCGTAATGTTAAATAATAAACACCTCTCAGCAAGATTGGCAAAGCTTCAATTGAATGTGCAAAGCAGATCTACAGTATAAGAACTTGGAGACATCAATATAACTTGCTGGGAAAACTAAGTGATAGTCGATACAAAAATGAGAATGACTATTTGTCGTCTTTTGATTCTGGAGTATCACATGACTCCACTTCGAATGATCTTTATAGTGAGACGGCAGTCTCGCCAATCTCAAAGTGATTAGTAAAGGGGTGAAACTCCTTTACAATAGCATCGATTCACCAAAGATTTTATATCCTTGGTTTAGATGCTGGTATCTCTTGTTATCCCAAATTCTATCTCTTGAGATCGAATGTAGATTTACCCTAGAAAATCCACATCGTTCTTATTCTTTAAGTCACGGTTGACCCGGTTAAGGTTGCCCGTGATTTATTTAAGCTTATCCACCTCCCTATTTTGTTATTCAATCATCTTGTCTTTTGTTTCCAATCTATCTTCCAAACATTTTGAATTGTACTTGTAAATCAATATTAATGTTTTGTTTTATATTGTGTTGTTTGAGTTGTTGATGTTGATTTGGGTTTCCGATTGATTCGTCTGATCAACGCTATAGATAGGGTTTCTGAAATACTCTGACAGAACAAACTGACACGATATTATTTTAAAATTGGTAATGAAATAAATTTGGATATATAAGTAAATTTATGGAACTTAATAAATTGATTTAAATATATTATTTGAAATGATAATGCTTGATTTATCATTTATAGTTCTATAAATGAATTTATAAATAGTTGTTATAAATTGATTTGGGAATTGAAATGAATTTAACTCAAGAATTTGAGAATTTAATTTTCGATGGTTTTAAGCCTTGTGTTTTCAAGTTATAAAAGGATATATTATTTAAAGTATTTTTGAATAGAAATTAGTTTCCAAAGAATTTTAAAGTTTAAAGAAATTGGTGCTCTTCTCTTTGTCACTGGAAAATAACTTCGGTGATGACTGCGGCATCATCGACGTTCATTTTCGAGTTTCGAAGTGAAGAGACCGTTTTGTAGTCTTGCTACAGCTTTGTTTTGGGAAATTTAATTGATTTGAATTTCTAAAATAAGACTGGATTTATAATATATACAGGTATATGATTTAAATTTGATTTGACATTTTATGTATATATATTTAATTATCTCTAAATGGTTTGAAGGAATCGGAAATTTTATTCTTAAACTTTATCTTAAAGAATCATTTCAATTATAAAAAGAAAATCAAATTTTTTGATAAATGATTCAAACTTGAGATGATGGAATTAGAAAGTTTTATTTGTATAATACTCAATTGCATTTAAATATATACCCAAATTATGCAGAAGTTAACAATGTAATTGGATAATATACAATATAAAATGATTTTATAAATAAAATTTGAATGGTTAAAATAAATGTTATACACTTAAATTTTAATTATAAAATGATTAACAGGAGTAAATAGAATAAAAAGTTAATTGAATAATTTACAATATAAAATGATGATTAATGGAACTAACAATAAATTAAAGCAGTTATAATAAGAGTAAGTATAATGGGCATAGATGATAAAATACACTGAGAAGAATAAATTTAACTTTAAGTAGGAATAAGGAAGAATTAAATTTATTAAGTACATTTTGAGTATAATAATGATTTTTTTTTCATATTCATGATTTTTGAAATTTTTAGTTTAAGATGATTAGATGATAAGATAATGAAATTAGATATATTTAAGATTCATGTAATTTGTGTAAAAATTAATTATCAATATTAAGTTGAAACCATGGAAATTTCAAACCTATTATCTTATTTTGTTTTTCAAACTTATTATCCTATTTTGTTTTCAAATTGTCTTTAGCTGTCCTTATTTTCCTCATCTTACTATAGACTGGTATAGGCATCTTTCTATAATCTTTCTGTTTAGAAATCTTTCTATAATCTTTAAAAATCTTTGGTACTCATTTTGAATCTGAGCACTGCTTTCCATCCACAGACCGTCGGTCAAGCGGAAATAGTGAATCAGATTCTAAAGGATCTTTTCATGCTTGTGTTCCTGATTTTGGAGAATCTTGGGAAGATCATCTCCACCTTGTGAAACTTACCTATAAAAATAGTTATTAGGTATAATTTCAATCTCCTTGTCATCTTGTCTTAATCTTGTTTCACTCTATTTTTTCTGTGCTTTCCCTTTCCTCATTCCTTTTCGGAGGCGAAAAGTTTTGAGTGGGGGAGAGTGTAACAACCCTAGGTTTTTGCATATAATTTAAATTTGACTTTATTTTATTTTTAAATTATTTTAAACTTGTTTTATCTCAAACATTTCATTTTAAAAATATAAATGTTGATTATTAAGTGATTTATAGTTCAAACAAGTATAAATTGAATATTTTACTGAAAAGTGAATTTCTGTTCAAACTGGACAAACTTTGACTTTTAAACTTCAAATTTAAATTATTTAAAATCTTGAATTTTATCTTTTATTAAGAAATTAGATTTAATAACATGAATAATGCTTTTTGTTTCGTTGAAAACGGATTTAAATTGTGAAAGTTATATTGTTTTCAATATTGTGTGTATACTGAGTTATTTAACAATATTTTTTGTTTTAATTTATAAAAATGACATCTTTATTTGATATATCTTATTCTAATTTGTGTATTTATGTTATATTATATATATTTTGACTTTTAAATATTTTTAAAGTGATTATAAAAAATTTCTAAAGCTTATTGAATTTATTTTCTATTTTTAAAGCATGGTTTCTATTTTCTTTGCTATTTTCTTCATTTAAATTATATTTAAATAAAAATTATATATTTATTTTGTGAATGCATTTTTATTTTATGTTATTATCTTTGTTATAAATATTTTTACAAGTCTATATAAATTTTCCAAAGTTCATTCTGTTTATTTTCCATTTTTCTAGACCAGTTTGCAATTTTGTGTTATTTTCTTATTTTAACCTTATATGATTAATAATTATATATATATATATATATATATATATATTATTTTTTGTTATATTTTCGAAATTTGGCTGATATTATTATTATTTTCAGTAATTAATATTTTTATAAAGAAATTAAAGGTAATTTGAAAAGGTTTTGACTTTTGACTTTCTTATGGCTCTTTATCTTCCACATTTTCACATTTCAACCTTACTTTTCATTCAATTAGCCACATCTCCTCATTTCTTCAGCCGCCTATTTTTTTTTCTCGTTCACGTAAAACATTTTTCTTTCCATCTGAAAAAATTTCAGCCTCTATCATCTACAAGAGATTGATAATTTATTTTAATCCTTTTCCATTGTTTTTCTTCTTGTTTACGTTGATTTTACTTGCCTTCTCTTCTACTTCAGGTTCGGCCCCACCACTCTAGCCACCATGGCCGCCTCCTCCACCACCTGAACCACCCACCACCTCCTCTCCAGCCCCAAGTCACTGACCATGCCCAATAGTTGATCAAACTCCACCTAAATCTACACAAACTTCACCTATATGCACCATAGCCAACACCTATGCCTTCATCACCTTCAACCTTCCTTTGGCCACCACCAACTCCACCTCCACCACCCATGGATGACCTGAAACCCTCTGCCACACCATCCTCCAGCCCACTACAGAGATGGTCGTGCCTGGTCTTGCTTGGGTCGAGCCAAATGTTGCATTGAATCCATGTATTTTGCCTTTGTAGTTGAAATCTATGCACCTATCTCTTTGTATCACCTCTGCCCCATCACCATCCCTGCTAGGCCGACCTTTAGGAACCCAAACTAGATCCAAACCATGCCTTTAGCCGTGCCATTTTAGATCTGGAGCTGAAGCATAGATGATAGAAAGCAAGTGCAATAGTTTTGGTTTTGTTTTATTCAATCCATTTTTAATATTGTTTAAGTATATCTTGTTTTGAAACTTATGTTTTATATATTTGTTTGTCTCATGTATCCAAGGAGATTTATCTTTGGCTCTCCCACTCAAATCATATCCGTGTTGTCGTGCCTTCAAAGATTATGTGTTGTGTGTTTTGGTTGTCATCTCCAGCTTAAACAAGTGAGTTATTCTCACCTGACAATATGTACATATATAACTAGTAAATTGACCCCTTTTGAATCTGTAAACTGCATAACCATATTACATCTGCTATGTTATGATTATATGATGTTCACCTATGCTTAAACACCTGTTATATCATATGTTACTGTTATTTATATGTTATTCTGTTATTTATATCAGTTAACACCATTGCCAGTTCCCTTTAGATTAGAATCACTATGGGTTGAAATGATACATACCCGAACGGACTTTAGAATAAGGGAAAATCGTTATGGGCTGAAATGATAGGCCTGAGCGATTTTCAATTTATTTCATTTACTTGGGACTGTGGGTTTGAAATGATAAAACCCGGATTTTCTTTGCAAATTACGGGTTGAAATGATATATTACCCGTATCACATTACCTAGCGTAGAAAATTATATACAGAACCGTAGTTAAAATATGTTTTTCCAAAAAATTTAAAATATTTTATAAATGTAAATATTAATATATTTTGATTTAAACTTAATAAAAAAATATTTTGTAAAGTATTATTGATTTCCTAGGAATTTATAAGTTAAATAAATTATGGAAAGGTTAGAAATCTGAATGTAAGTTATTTTGGAAATTTTGATTTAATTATAATTGGAAATTAAATTAAATATGAAATTATGATAAATTTATGATAATTTGAATTTAAAATGAATTTAAAATGATTTTATAATATATTAATGATTTTTGAGTAATGTTAAAAAGTGAAAGGAATGATTATTTAAGTTGAAATTTTGAAATATAACCAAATGAGAATTTGTGAATTTGGCTTAAAAGTGAATTTTTAAGTTAAATAAATAAAATTGAAATTAAGTTATATTTTGAAATTTAAACTTAGGTGTTAAGCTGAAATTTAATTCAATGAATTTAAAATTGAATGTTGAAATATAATAAGTGAATTATTATTAAATCTTGATTTTTGAATGGAAATTTAACTTTATAAAATCATGAACTTAAGGAAAATTAAATGTTGTTTATAAATGTGAAAATGTATGATTTATAAGTTAAAAAAATGTTTTAAATAAAATTATAATTGGTTGTGAAATTATATTGAATATTTGAAGTTAATTAACTGCATTTTTTGAAATGCTATTAATTGCAATATAAATGATATTACAGCATTTGTAAATGCTGTAGTTGATGATAATGAACTAAAAAGCTAAACTGAATTAAAGGATATTATAGCAATTTTTGTAAGTGCTATAATTTTTGAATTTAACTAAGTTTATTTGAAATTTAAGTAAACCCAATTACAACATTTTTAAAATGCTGCCTTTAGTTAAATTGAGTTGTTTTGAATGTAACTTTTCGTAGCATTTTCTAAATGCTGCAAAAAGTGAATTTTCACTATTTTGATAACTTAAGTGAATAAATGAACTTTGAAAGTTGAAAATTTTGGAAATTTAATAATTTAATTATTAAATATAATAATTTCATTTTAATGATTAAAAATGATTTTTGAAATATAAACTGTTTTGAAATGTGAATTGAAATGGTATTTTAAATTGAATGAAATGAATAATGATTTGAAATGAAGTTTTGTAAAGATATGATATTTTATATATTGAAATGATTTGAAAGGAAGTTTGTAAAGATATGAAATTTTAATATATTAAAATGATTGGAAAGGAAGTTTTGTAAAGATATGATATTTTAATATATTGAAATGATTTGAAATGAAGTTTTGTAAAGATATGATATTTTGATATATTAAAATGATTGGAAATGAAGTTTTGTAAAGATATCATATTTTAATATATTGAAATGAATTGACATGAAGTTTTGGAAAGATATGATGTTTTTGAAATGGTTTGGAATTAATTTAATCTTTATTTTGATAAAGATTTGGATTTGAAATGATATTCTGTTTTGAAGTATAAATACCATTTCAAATTATAACTACGGGTTATAATAACGATTGGTTGGCAAAGAGAACGGGATCGGATATCTGGCATACTCTCTGTCGAAACCGAAAACCACTTTGACAACGTGTACGCGGTGGAGATTCCAGAATGAAGTAGGATGGTGGCGACGTTCTTGAGGTATATTACGTGAACCCAACTCCCGTGAGTTGGCATAAGGTGGCTAAAACAGGAGCGATCTCGGTCCAAGTGAGGTCATTCCTCCGATCGGACATATTCCATCGATACTATACTCTTACTGGTGATTGATTAGATGGCCATCCTCCGATTTTGATTGGGAGTGTGTTCCGAGGTGGGCGTATATGGCTGCTGCGTTACCACCAGCCCGTATGCATAATTGGTATATCTACCCTGGCATTGCCTTGTGTGCCGTGTCACCTACCATACCGAGCCTTTACTACGAGTTTGTTTTTCTCCCATAGCCCGTGTGGTATCCTTTGACAGTCACCCGATGTGGAGATGTCATGATATTGGATGGACTACTGAGACTATTATGTGCGAAGGGTGATATGGGTAGCCCGGAACACTATTTAAAAGTAAGTTTATTTTATTGTAGACATTATTATAATAGCGAAATATTACTACATAATAAATAGTTTAACGGATCCTTAGAGGATGGGCGGTCCCAGGCATCCTTTAAGTTACTTGTACCTTATTACAGTTCACTTGAGTTGGTTTACATTATATAGTATATATTGTCCTGACTCGAGTGTTTGTATTTTTATTTACGCTCGGGTCAGCCTGAGTTATTCACAGATTTGGATTCCACTTTCTAGAGATTGGAATCACTGGAGATTATATGCTTATCTAGTTTTATCTATTCCAGTTTTGTTGTCTATTCAGCTTTACTCGGTTATCATCTTGAGGCTTCTGTTGTACTTTATTTCTTCTGTTGTATTTTATTTAACTCTGATATATTTATATAGTAGCTTCATGAACTACTATTTCTTTTACTTCCGTTGCATTATTAAATACTCCGTGTCTGTGATCTGTGATTACTATTTACTGTATGTTCTGAGATTTGCCAAATTTTATTTACAACGCGGTATTTTGAGCAATTCAAGTCCAACATGTACGGATGCGAATGGTTGAAAATACCTGGTTGTTACAGTTGGTACCGGAGCTTTGGCTTTGAGGCAAGACTTAGAATGTATGGTATATTCAGTTACAGAATCACTTTCATCCAAACTTGAATCTCTTCCTCTTTGGTTCAAATTTCATTTGAATTTTGGAACGTTCCCTGCGGTTCCAAAGTTCATTCATGTCCCTCACTATTCGTCTCCTTTTGATTCTGGAGTATCCCATAACTCCACTTCGACTGATCTTTTTAGTGAGTCGGCGGTCTCGCCAATCTCAAATTTGCTTGTAAAGGAGGAAAACTCCTTTACAATTAGCATCGATTCACCAAAGATTTATATCTATCCTTGGTTTAGATGCTAATATCTTTTATTATTCCAATCCCTGTCTCTTGAGATCAAATGTAGATTTACCCCAGCAACTCCACATCGATCTTATTCTTTAAGTCACGGTTGACCCGGTTAAGATTGCGCGCGATTTATTTAAGCTTATCCATCTCCCTACTCTGTTTAACCATCTTGTCTTTTGTTTCTAAACTATCTCCAAACATTTTGAATTGTACTTGTAAATCTATGTTTTGTTTTATATGTTGTGTTGTTTGAGTTGTTGATGTTGATTTGGGTTTCCGATCGATTCGTCTGATCAACGCTATCGATAGGATTTCTAAAACACTTTGACAGAACAAACTGACACAATATTATTTTAAAATTGTTAATGAAATAAATTTAATTAGTTTAAATTGATTATTTGAAATGATAATACTTGATTTATCATTTATAGTTCTATAAATGAATTTATAAATTGTTGTTTATAAATTGATTTGGGAACTGAAATGAAATTAAAACAAGAATTTGAGAATTTAATTTCCGATGGTTTCAAACCTTGTGTTTTCATGTTTTAAAAGGATATCTTATTTAAAGCATTTTGAATAGAAATTTGTTTCCAAATAATTTGAAAAGTTAAAGAAATTTGTGCTCTTCTCTTTGTCATTGGAAAATAATTTCGGTGATGAACCGCGGCATCATCGACGTTCATCTTCGAGTTTCGAAGTGAAGAGACCTTTTTGTAGTCTTGCTACAACTTTGTTTTGGAAAATTTAATTGATTTGAATTTCTAAAATAATTGGATTTATATTATATATAGATATATGATTTAAATCTAATTTGACATATTATGTATATATATATATATATATTTATCTCTAAATGGTTTGAAGGAATCGAAAATTTTATTCTTAAACTTTATCTTAAAGAATCATTTCAATTATAAAAAGAAAATCAAAATTTTATATAAATGATTCAAACATGAGGTGAGGGAATTAGAAAGTTTTATTTGTATAATACTCAATTGCATTTAAATATAACTTACCCAAATTATACAGAAGTTAACAATGTAATTGGATAATATACAATATAAAAAAAAGGTTAATTGAATAATTTACAATATAAAATGATGTTAATGGAACTAACAATAAATTAAAACAGTTATAATAAGTGTAAGTATATTTAACACAAGTGATAAAATATATTGAGAGGAATAATTTTAATTTTAATTAGGAATAAAGAGGAATTAAATTTATTAAGTACATTTTGAGTATAATAATGTTTTTTTTCAAATTCATGATTTTTGAAATTTTTAGTTTAAGATGATTAGATGATAAGATAATGAAATTAGGTATATTTAAGATTCTTGTAACTTGTGTAAAAAAATTAATTATCAATATTAAGTTAAAACCATGGAAATTTCAAACCTATTATCTTATTTTGTTTTTCAAACTTATTATCCTATTTTGTTTTCAAATTGTCTTTAGTTGTCCTTATTTTCCTCATCTTACTATAGACTGGAATAGGCATCTTTCTATAATCTTTCCGTTTAGAAATCTTTCTATAATCTTTGGTACTCATTTTGAATCTGAGCGCTGCTTTTCATCCACAGACCGTCGGTCAAGCGGGAAGAGTGAATCAGATTCTAAAGGATCTTTTCGTGCTTGTGTTCCTAATTCTGGAGAATCTTGGGAAGATCATCTCCATCTTGTGAAACTTACCTATAACAATAGTTATCAGGTATAATTTAAATCTTCTTGTCATCTTGTCTTAATCTTATTTCACTCTATTTACAAATGAGAAGTTGATAATGTGGCTGCTGCGTTACCACCAGCCCGTGTGCGTAATTGGTATAGCTACCCTGGCATTGCCTTGTGTGCCGTGTCACCTACCATACCGAGCCTTTACTATGAGTTTTTCTTCCCCTAGCCCGTGTGGTATCCTCTGATAGTTTCTCGATCTGGAGATATCATGATATTGGATGGACTACTGGGACTATTATGTGTGAAGGGTGATATGGGTAGCCCGGAACGCTATTTAACAGTAAGTTTATTTTACTGTAGACATTATTATAATAGCGCAATATTACTATATAGTAAATAGTTTAACGGATCCTTAGAGGACGGGCGGTCTCAGGCATCCTTTAAGTTACTTGTACCTTATTACAGTTCACTTGAGTTAGTTTACATTATATAAGTATATATTGTCCTGACTCGAGTGTTTGTATTTTTTATTTACGCTCGGGTCAGCCTGAGTTATTCACAGATTGGATTCCACTTTCTGGAGATTGGAATCGCTAGAGATTATCTGCTTATCTAGTTTTATCTATTCTAGTTCTGTTGTTCTATTCAGCTTGTACTTGGTTATCATCTTGAGACTTCCGTTGTACTTTATTTATTCTATAGTATTTTATGTAACTCTGATATATTTACATAGTAGCTTCATGAACTACTATCTCTTTTACTTCCGCTGCATTTCTTACTCTATGTCTGTGCTCTGTGATTATTACTTACTGTATGTTCTGAGATTTGCCAAATTTTATTTACAACGCGGTATTTTGAGCAATTCAATTCCGGCATGAGTATCTACCTATACACTTATAATGGATGCGAATAGTTGAAAATACCTGGTTGTTACTCTAGATGACAATCTACGCTTATGGTTGTTGTCATAGTTAAAAATGTAAATAGTAATAAATCAATCCTAAACCTAAACCCTAGATGGAAAATTGATTTTTGAATGATTGATCGGTTGATGTATATATTGTAGAATGGCTCTCGGACCCGAAGATAGAAGTGTTCTTTATCTTTAAAAAGGGGCATAGAAGCCAAAATGATGCGCTTATGAAGGTATTTAGTTTAAGCACAATGAAATATTCTTCATCCAAAATGCAAATATGAATTACTAATTGCACTTCTTTGTTATAAATCAAGATGTAGAAACAGTTAAGCTTTGCGACCATTCAAGCAAGCTAAAGGAAATAGACTTTAAAGATCCTAGGTTAGAACAAAACCTAAGAATTGCCGGGTTTTGGAAAGCGATGCAAGTTGATTACATTTGACTATATCATCACCTTATTATGGCATTTTGTGATAGATGGAGATCGAAGACAAATACTGTTCATTTAAGAGTGGGTGAAATGACAGTAACTTTAGCCGATGTTTACTTTCTGTTTGGTCTAGGCTCAGACGGTTTCCCGGTATGTTCACAAAATTTAGATATTGATTATTTGAAATTGTATCATGATTTTCTTGATATTTTTCTACCAAAAGAGGCTATAAAGTCTAAAAGTGAGCTAGCAATGACATGGTTTAAAAGTGAATTTTTTAAACCACTCCCTGAAGGTGCAACGGATTTAGATATACTTCATCGTAGTCGTGCTGTCATATTGTACTTTTTAAGTTGTCGTCTTTTTCCAGATCATTCAAAAGGAATATGATTTGAAATTTTTACCATTTATGGAAGATTTAGCAAATTGTGATTACCATTCATGGGGTAGTGCTGTACTTTGCTATTTGTACAGTGAGTTGACAAACGTTGCCTTACAAAAAAAGAAAAGTTTTAAGGGGTTCTGCAACATTGTTGCAAATATGGTCATGGTCCTATATTGCCATTGGACGGTCATCTGTAAGAATTCCTACTGATTTAGATCCTTATCTTCCATTCGGGTGTAGATGGAACTGTGCTAGGAGTTGGCATGAAACTCCAAAAAATATACAGTTTTACCGAAATGAATTTGATTTGTTAGCGGATGATGCCATTACCTGGGTACCATATTCTTTGATAATGAAATTTAGGCATCTTGACATTGAGTATATGTATGTGGGTTGGATCGCTAAGAGTGGAATGATTCTTTTTTTGAACTTTGAATTATATGCCCCTGACCAAGTAGTGAGACATTTTGACTTTGACTATCAACACATTCCCGATCCCGTGGTGCCATTAGACCTAGAGCCCCCTAGTTGAATGGACTTCCTGTAAGCAAGTATAGTATTATGGAATACCAGAATTGATCGTGTCGAACAGGCACATGGTCCTCCAACACCGTTAAGCAAATATGAGTATTGGTATTGGCAAATTACTCATCGTTATATTTTGAAAAGATCGGCAAGGAAATTTGTTGCATACATTCCCCGAGCTCCATCAGAGCGTGATGTAGTTAGTATTTTAATTTATAAATTTTGATTATTCATTTTTTTAAATCATATTTGTTGTTACATTTTTTTATTTCGCGTAGGTAAGCAGGATATGTAGCGCTTTGGATGTGGTCAACAAAATCGAAGATAGTCATATGGAGCCGAACAAGGTGAAAAGTAAACGCATTGACCTACGACGCACACTCTATATGATTCTAGGTTGAAACAAGTTAAGAAGGCTAAAAAAACTTTGTGTGTTGTAGAAGAATGACCATGTGCTTGGGAGGAGACACGTACAACAGTGGAGGAAGCGAAGGGAGGACAAACGGTATGGAGGGACCCGCATATGGAAGTTGAGGGAACACAAGACGTCGACGGTGAAATTCAAGCTCAGTGGCCCGCTTGGAATGAAGGAGAACAACAATTTGGGTATCTTGGTCAATCCGCTCAAGAGGAAACGGAAGAGCGGCCGCAATGGGAGAGACAACAAAAAGAATTAATTTTCGATCCCACTCAAGAACAAGGAATACCCGTTCCAACACCTGTTCCAACATTTGACGAAGGCCAAAGTTCAGCTCCACTTGTGTACAAAAGGAAGAAGAAGAAGAGAGATACACCTCTTGAGGTTAGAATGCTTTACGATTAAGGTATTTTGTTGTTTGGCCAATATATCTTGTTGATGTTTCATTACTTGGAATGGTAGTTGTTGATGTTTATTAAGTTGGTGGATTATATATTTTGTTGAACGTAATGTTGATGATATTCAATTGTATTATGGATGGTATATTTTGTGTTGATGATATTCAATTGTGTTGATCATATTCAATTGTATTATGGATGGTATATTTTGTGTTGATGTTTGTGTAATGTTGATGATATGTAATGTTGATGGGTTGTGTAAGGGAGGAGGTGCAGCAGCTCTCCGTCTTTTACAAGAGCATATTACTGCTTACACATTTCTGAATTGCGCAAGCTATATTACTGAATATAGTTTGGCAATTTTGGAATGCAAGCTATAGTAACATAGCTTGCGCAATTTAGAAATGCGCAAGCTATATATATATATATATAATTATTGTACAAGACAGTGAGCATTTCAGGGCATTCAGAAATGCATAATAAGAAGTTAACACAATTCTTACATTGAAAAGAAATAAACATATGCAATAAGAAATTAACGTATGCAATAAGAAACAAACACATGCAATAGGAAGTGAACACAATTCGTACATTGAAAAGAAATAAACATATCTAATAAGAAATAAATACAGCAACTCATATAATTCAACAAGGACATGTTTTTTCTTATGTCCAAAATCACCACATTTGCTACATCTATTATGGCCCGATGAAGATGGTGGATCCATGAAACCTTTGATTCGAGTATAACGCGGACATCCTGAATTTCTGCGCACTGGTGGTGGTTGTATAATAGGACCTTCGTAAACATCTCAATGTCAACTATCTGGTACAGGGTGGAATAAAGGAGCATAAGCAGCGGTATATTTAGTCATCATGTACCACATTGGGATTAAGTCAAAATAATATCTATTAGCACCACCCGAACCACGTAAACATGCTGCTAATACATGGAAGCATGGAAAATGATTTAACGTTGGTATGTTTCATGAACATTTGGCGACATTATCATCGATATTCACTGTATAATCAAACATATAAAAATCTTTCACCTGCCATTCTATGAAGCTATATCTCTCTATAGACATGAGCATTGATTCTTCCGTTCTTCTCTACGCTAATGCTTCCCACTTTGGTGTGAGCTGTGGTGCCCACTCTTCTCCTTGAGTTCGAAGTTTGAAAAAGTAATGGTTCAATCGACAAAACATACGTGCAACCAAGGATCTAATAGGTAAATTCCTAGTTCCTTTCAGCACATCGTTAAATTTTTTGGAAACATTAGTTTTCATTATATTGAATCTTACGCCGTCGTCGTGATAAAGAGTCCAGCTTGATTCCTGATTTTTCAAACTTCTTTCACTCCATGCATCGGCTTCTCGATTTACAGCCTTCAACTATTTTTTAAGTTCATTATATTTTACAAACTGCAATTCCGTGGCACATACATGTAATAAATTTTGCATCTCATCCATGCCAAATCTTGCTTTCTTGAAATTTGGTTTAATATGATGAGTACAAAAGCGATAATGACGTTCAATTGGCCAAGCTTCTCTAATCGCACGTGGAATTCCTTTTATACGATCGGAGATAAAGCTAATACATCTAGTACGTATAGATGGAATATAATTTCATATGCAATAAATAAACTAACTCCATGTATGCCACGACTCTATTTGTACAATAGCAAAGGCTAATGGAAAAAGACCTTGGTTTGCGTCTATACTAGTAGCCACTAGTAATGTACTCGGATATTTTTCATATAAATGAGTGGCATCAATAGACAGTATAGGTCGATAGTGGTTGAACCAATCAATAGAAGGTCTGAAATCCCAAAAAGTACCATCAAAAACACCACGACTGTGAATAACATCATATACGGTTCCAGTGTTGGTACGTTGCAGGGCTCAAAGATATTTTGGCAATTCCGTGTATGAAGATTCTCAATCTCTATAAATCATTGCAACTGCTTTATGTTGTCCATGCCATGCTCAAGAATAACTCACTTTAATATGAAACATATTTGACATTGTCTCTTGAACTATTCGTGTAGTCATATTTGTTTCAGTTTTAGTCAATGGAAGTATTTTCTACATATAAACTTTGAAGTTGCCTGTCGATGGTTTGAATTGACAGTTGCATTTAAACAAGTGTGATCACCACCATATGTTGTTATTTTCCACCAGTTTTAAGATTTTCTCATTGATCGCATGCACTCGCCAAGGACATGTTTCATCCACATCACAACGAACCGTGTATTGATTTTCACGTGATTTCAATTCTTGAAAAGAAACCGAACATTTAGTCGCCCATTCACATAACTGTCCAACAAGCTTCTGCTTACTTTCACAAAATAACCCAACTCGTGGTCCTTTTTCAGCACATTCTCTTCCAAACACTTCCACGCCTAATTGACAATTTTCCATTATTGATTTCACCATCATTGTTGCAGTGCATAAATCATCGGCTACAGACTCCTCATATGTGATTTGTTCATCTTCGACGTCGTCATCAGTGCACTCAATGTTTGCATATATGATTGCATCATTGTTAACTTCCATTGATTAATCCAAGTTTTATCTACATCATCCGTACAAGCTACTTGCATGCTATCCCACTGTACTCCACTCTCGTTTGCAATTTTAACATGATCATTGTCGTCGTCAGCACAACCAATTAATGCTTCTTTACATGCATTTATTTCGACATTACGAATACAAAAATAACGGTAAGAGTAAATTCCATGAACGTAAGTCAAAATGCAAGTGATAGAGTATAATATTACTCACATTCCTAATGCTTGCGATTGATTTGGATGTATAGAGTTATGCAACATATTTTGTTCTTGACTTGAAGATACTCCAACCATTCTGCTGTACCTATGCAATAAATTTGTAAACTCTCCGCCTTGATGACTTGTCAGATAAGAAGGATATGCCGACCATTGTATTTTTTGTAACTGTATGGTGGGTACATCTTTATCCACGGAAATTACGGACGGATGTGTTTCTACCACATTAACATGCTCTACTTTCACAATATATATTTCTAGCACTCTCATTCCAATCGAAAATGTAGAGTTCATATCATCGTCATCTTCCAAATCAATAGTGGATAAAGCATTATCTCTAACCTATTTTACCGTTAATTTTAAGCCATACATCAAAGGATTGACTTTTGTCACTTCAAATGCCTGTTGTTTAAGCTCTAGAAAACTACAATGATTTTTTATTTTTGATCCTTTTCACTTTCCGCCAACATATCTAGGTTTACCTTCATCATCAACCAATAATTCTCCATCATAGAAAAACATAGTTGGCACGTTGACATTATCTACAAAATCGATTGCAATGCTACATTCAAAATCTTGATTTTGTGACAAAATGCTGAACAAAAATTTGTTGAACTAATACCTTATTTTTTCAATAAGATTTTGATTTTGTGGGCAATCTTTAACCAAAAGCAGTCAAATCAATCTTCAAGAAAAAGCAAGCAAATCAATTTAATAACATAACCAATATATTTCACCAACAGAATCAAGACTATAGTTCTACGTTACATTTAAACCCAAAATCACCTCAGTATTTATCCAAATAATTAACTACCACACAATACGGGTTAAAACAAGAACAAATAATTCGAAAATTCATATTCAAAATACTACAGTTCAACTAAAACTAAAATTGACAAAGTTATCCTAGGCCCAAACGACTTCCAAAATCTTGGCCTTCCACTAGTTTCCCTCAGTTCATCATCCACCTTTTTGAGACGACAGATTTTGGCTTGCAATTCATAGGCATACTCGAGTCTCCTTGTGCATAGTGGTTGATCGATCCATTTAAAATAATTATAATAATCAACTTCATGAGGATTCAGTCCTTGTTCGTTGTACGAACTACAACCGAAAAATCTTCTCCCGACAATCTTTTGCTTTCCGCAAACGACCACTACACACATATCTCCATAATAACAATTTGGATATGGTCATTACCCTCATGGCATGGATGGACCAATAGGATATAGAGGCGTCAGCATATCTCCGTCAATGCGAATTTGATGACCGTGCCTTTCGCTAGAAACAACTTCATGTAAACAAGCGTGTAAGGTTGATGGTCCAGAATGAAATTTACGCGATATTGTTTTGAACCGTGTCTCCAGAACATGATCAACATCAACGTCAATATGACTTGAGCTTGCAATACCGATTTGTGCTTCAAATACATCACAATGTTTCACCAACATTTCATCGTCAATCTTCCAGATAGTCATGTCTACCATCAAAATAAACAATAAAACATTAACATATCAATTAACGTTTCCAATTTACAAGTAGATTTTCCTATTTCATTAACCATTACCTAATTTTTCAACAGTAACATCAACATCACCTTGTACTTATCAAGACTAATAACAATAAGTATTAATTTTCAGCAACAACAAAAATAAAATATTTGAGCAACATGAACTATTACCTTTTTTAAGATGAAGAAGAGTCATCATATAGAGTTTAGCAACTATTTGGTTGACAATATAATTGAGAAGTTTGGATTTGGGAAAATAATGAGTTTGGATGGATTCTGAGAAGATGAATGAGATTTTGGAAGATGAGGTAGATCTGAGAAAACTGGAATTTTGATGCCCAAAATATTGCGCATATTTGCGCAAGCAATATACATAAAGCTTGCGCAAATATGGTTTGTGCAAGTTTTCTGTTAAAAAAAAGCTTGCACAATCCATATTTGCGCAAGCTTATTTCAAACGAGACATACTTCTGCAATAAGTTTTCACTGATGCCTACTTTTGTAATTTATTTTTTCCCATAGGTGTTGTTTGAAAATTTGTCCATAAGGAAATGAGAGCACGATTATGACATTGATAGGAATATCATTCAGTATAAGTTAATAGGATTGTTGAGCATATTGATATTATCTCCTTTTTCCAAACTATACATCAATATGCATAACCAAAAAGTGAATTTGTGATTCATCCATGGAACTTGTACATGTTCTGCAATTCGTTTGGCATGTACAATTTGTGTTGATTTTTATCCATGTGCATGAAAGGAAATGATTTTCAACTTTCTGTTTTCCTAAGTTTTTTTGTAGCTGCTTGAACAAAGAATAATCGTTAACTTTATATACACACAATAATGTTTTGTGTTTCAAAACAGATATTAAAAATTAAGGTAGTGTTTGGCTTAAAAACGAATTTTATGTTTTCGGTTTTCAATATGTATGCCAAATATGAGAAGAATGGAGAGACGACGAAGGGGATGAAAGAAAGACGGATGAGCAAACGAAGAGGATAGAGGGACAACCGAAGAATGGATTGTTTCACGTGATTCTGTTGTTTTCCAAAACAAAGAAAATAAAAAAAAGTTATTTTATATTTTATATGTTAAAATCATTTTCTAAGTTGGTCGTTTTCGTCAATATACATGCGTCATATGCATTTTTATAAGGACAAAAACCCAAAATTAAAAACAACAAACCAAACACTACCTAAAAGTTTCACAGGTATTTCTTACCTTAAAATACTTTTTAACAGGAGAATTAATTCGAATATATTTACGTTTTACTTCCATGCATTATCATATAATATATTAATCAATATTTTCAAGGCAAATGAGATAGTTAATTTTTACTGGTAAAACTGAAAGAAAAAAATATAGAAAACCAGTTGAGATACTCCAACTACCACTAAGATACACATGAACGACTTCACTTAAGAAAGTACAAAATCACGGACTAAACACTTCCCAATAGACGGCAATCTTTAGTGTCTTATCCCTAAAATTTAGCATCCACCTTATTTTTAACTAATAAGATTAGAATTCAAATCTTGAGCATCCTCGATATATGTAAAGGTACAACCCCAATTTTCATCCAACACCTATTAAGACCAAGAAATTCCCATCAAGGTGTAATGAAACGTTCTGTGGTATTTTTTGTGTTAGTAAAATTAATGCAGCAACGATAACTGAAGAGGTGGGGTGAAAGAGAAAAAGGAAAAATCCTTTCTTTGTTAATACTGATAGAAAAATTCAAAACATACATAGAAGGTAATACATGTCCTGCCCTTTTAAAAAAACAAAAAAAAATGCACGTGGACCTAAAAAACCGCAATTACTACATAAAAATAGAAACACCACCAAACCAACTTTTCCTAATATCATGCTAAACAGATGAACAAGTCATGTACGCCTGAATAATCTGCATCAGTTATAATCACTCCCCCTTGACGTAAAATTTCCTACATTAAGACTTGATTTGAACTTAATAAATTTAGGATATGACAGAGCCTTTGTAAATCCATCCGCTGCTTGATCATTCATTGAACAATACTTCGTTGTTATTACACCTTCAGCTATAATGTCCCGAATAAAATGAGATCAGATCTCTATATGCTTAGTTCTATCATGAAAAGGGGGATTTATTGCCATCGAGGTTGTGGACATATTATTATAGTAAATTTCAGTTGCTGCTCGTTAAATGTGGTGCGGGTCTTCCATAATTATACGCATCCAAATAGCTTGACAAGCTGCTGTCAATGCTGCAATGTATTCAGCTTCTGAAGATGATAATGAAACCGTCGAATGCTTCTTTGAACTCCATGTTACAACATCCGAACCAAAGGTTAAAACATATCCACTTGTACTTTTTCTATCATCGATAAAACCAGTCCAGTCACGATCCATAAATAATCAGCTTTATATCAGGAATATGTTCATACTAAATGCCATAGTCAATTGTCGCACGAATGTACTGAAGATTGCGCTTTGCAGCTCCTAGATGATGCATAGAGGGACGATGCATAAATCTTGATACCGAACTGACAGGGAACATAATATCTAAATGAGAATGAGTTAGTTATAACAAACCACTAACCAATCTTCGATAATAAGTTCCATCTGCCTTTGCAGTCTTGTCTTCCATTATCAACTTCTCATTTGTAGTCATAGGAGTCATTGTTATCTTGCAATTAAGCATATTGGACTTCTTCAATGAGTCCATAGCATAGTTCTCATGATTAATAAAGATTCCTTCTTTTGTTTTTCTTAACTTGGAGATCAAGAAAATAATGCAGCAACCCTATGTCTGATGTCTCAAATTCACACATCATACTTTCCTTAAACTCTTTTATAAGAACACTAGATGATCCAATATATATCATATCATCCACATAAACACAAATAATCAAAATTTATGCAAAACTTTTCCTTTTAATGTATAATATAGGCTTACTACTACTGCGATGAAACCCATTTTTATAGAGATATGAATCGAGTCGGCTATACCAAGCTCTAGGGGCTTGTTTCAGCCCATAAGAGCCTTCTACAGCTTATATACATTACCTTTGCTTCCGTTAAGAGAAAAACCTTGTGGTTGTTTGACATACACTTCCTCCTCTAAATAACCATTAAGGAAAGAAGATTTAACGTCAAACTGAAATAAATTCCATTTATTATGTGCTGTTATCCCCAAAATAATTCTTACAGTCTCAAATCTTGCAACTGGAGAAAATGTATCCAAAATTCAACACCTTGTCTTTGCACATATCATTTTGCAACTAGTCTTGCTTCACACTTCTCCACATTACCAGCTGCATAGTATTTTACTTTATATATCCACCTTACACCAATTGCATTTTTCCCTTGTGGTAAATCAACGAGTTCCTACGTGTTGTTCCTTTTAATTGCATTGATCTACTCCTTCATCGATTGCTGCCAGATCTCTTGCTTCATGGCTTCTTCATAACTCGTAGGTTCAGAAACAATAAGAGCAAAACAAGTAGTTTGATAAATATCTCTTAATGATCGAAACTTCCATGGCGAAGTTGAATCACTATCTGTAGTAGACCTAATGTCTACATTTTGTGGGGTTTTCTCCTGTAGAAACACTATCTAAAGTACATGGCAATGAAGAGGGTTGAGGTGAATGAGTGACATCATCCACTAGTGTTGCATCAGTTTCTTCTATAACCACCGGTATCTGCTTATTATGTTCTTCTTCCCAATACCAAAAACTATTTTCATCACTACAGCATCTCAACAAATGATTAGCTTCTTAGTTTTAGGATTATATAAACGATACCCCATACTTTCTTCGGTGTACCCTACTAATATACATGTTTCGCTTTTTTGTCAAGCTTGGAATGATCAGTATTGTCAATAAAAGAATATGAATGCTGCAGAAAATTTTTAAATGACTTACATTGGGCTATCTGTTCCAATAAGCTTCATAGGGAGTCATGTTTTGAACAGCTTTCGTCAGAGATATATTGAAAAGAAACACGGATGTAGCGACTGCTTTAGCCCAGAAATCATTTGGCAACTTTTTCTCAGCATGCTTCTTGCAATCTCTACCACAGACCGGTTCTTTCTTTCAGCAACGCCATTTTGCTCTGGGGTTTTTCTAATAGTTAGCTGCCTTTGAATGCCATTTTTCTTACAGAAATCAGTGAATTCAACTGATAAGTATTCTCCCCCTCTATCTGTGCGAAGAACTTTTAAAACATGTCCACTTTGCTTTTCAACTAAAGCTTTGAACTCTTGAAACTTTTCGTAATTTTCAGATTTATGAGAGAGAAAATACACCCAGCTCATACGAGTATAAGCGTCAGCAAAGAGCAAAAAATATCTACTCTCGTTTAGAGATAAGGTCTTTGTTGGTCTACATATATCGGCATGTACAAGTTCAAGAGGCATCTTAGATCTCCAAGCTTTTCCAATTGGGAATGACAAGCGGTGTTGCTTCCTATAAATACAGCCTTCACAAACATCATCTGGAAAAACAATATAAGGCAAACCAGAAACCATGTTCTTTCTACTCAATAGTTGCAGGCCATTGATATGCAAGTGTCATAACGTAGATGCCATATTTGGACTGAATACCTAAAGCAAGTTGATCATCAAAAAATGAAATATTAAGTGGAAACATCCTTTGATCTGTCATAGGAATTCTAATAAAAGAAATATCAAAAATTTTCCTCTTAATCTTGCATATACAACCATCAAATAAAACTGAAAAACCTCTTTGCACCAACTGGCCAACATTTAATAAGTTATGAGCCGAACCAGGAATGTAATAAACACCATGAATAAATTTTTCATTACCTGATTTAGCTTTTACAACTATCGTCCCCTTCCCTTCAATTTTTAATATTTTATCATCACCAATTCTTACTTGCAACTTAACAAATTCATCAATGTCGTGAAAAAGACCTTTCTCTCCTGTCATGTGGTTGCTACATCCACTGTCAAGAAGCCATATATCATTTGAATTTTCAACGATAGCGAGACTTGTAAGAAACAAGTTGTCACCTGCTTGTTCTTCTGTAAAATTAGCGCGTTGTTGTTGCTTCTCTGGACAATATGCTTCAACATGTCCATATCGCTTACAAGAATAACATTGTATTCCTTTGAACTTTTGACCATTGCATGCATTTTGGATGCTGTTATCTCCATTTTGATTTCCTCTTCCTCTTCCTCTGTTGCTACTGTCAACACTGCATCTTCCACGACCCTTTCCACGACCACGGAAATCACCTTTTCCTTGGTCATGACTTGCAATTTTTTTGTCAAAAAAACTTTCTTTATTTGTACTTTCCACCTTTGACTGAAATGCGGTTTCGGTGTTTTTCTCCATTGATCCGTTCATCCTTTCTTCATGAGCTAAAAGTAAACCCATAAGCTCATTTAAAGAATATATATATAGCCAAATTTTTAGACTCTTCCATGGTTGTTACTACATGATCAAATTTTGGTGGTAGACTCCTAAAAACTTTTTCTATAACTTTTTGATCAGAAATGCTTTCTCCAAAAGTTTTCGTATGATTAATAAACACCATAACCCTAGAAATGAAATCAAGAATAGATTCGTTACCTTTCATCATCAACGTCTCAAATTCTCTTCGAAATGTTTGCAACTTCACCGTTGTTATCTTGTTGTCACCATGGAACTCCTCTTCCAAAATAGTCCATGCCTTTTTCGATTTGATAGCATTTGATATTCGCGGAAAGATCGATTCTGTCACAGCTTGTTGCAAAACAAGTATAGCTTTCGCATCCTTCTTACGAAGCTCCCTTACATCAGCTGCAGTTTTCGCATATCCACTCTCTACGAGATCCCAGAGGTCTTGAGAAATGAAGAATGTCTTCATTTTGATTGCAAAAAATTCATATTTTTCCCCACTGAAAATAGGAATAAGCGATTGAGATTGAGTGACATTGAGACTAGTCATGCTAGTGGCCATTTAGATGCTTTGTTTGATTAGATCAAGATTTTGCTATAGAAATACGCCCGTATCAGAAAGAACCAGGCTCTGGTACCAAAAATTTGTTGGTAAAATTAATGCAGAGATGATAACTGAAGAAGTGGGGTGACAGAGAAAAAGGAAAAATCCTTTCTTTTCTAATACAGATAGAAAATTTCAAAACATACATAAAAGGTAAGACACATCCTGTCCTTTTAAAAAAACAAAAAATTAACATGCACGTGAACCTAAAAAACTGCAATTACTACATAAAAATAGGAACACCATCAAACCAACTTCTCCTATATCATGCTAAACACATGAATAAGTCATATACGTCTGGATAATCCACATCAATTTTTATCATTTTGTTGGTGAGGATCATTATATAATCCCTTACCACACACATCACAAACATTTTATGACCCATTAGTCATTCAACCACATGCTTTGTACTATAATAATGACTACTTACTCTATGATAAGAGGCTAATATTTTATTAATCCTTGGCTGGCTGGCTAACTGGTTGGCTAAACAAGAAACAAATCACCACCAGCGTTCAAGTATAACATTTCCACCATTTGTGAATCATGGTAATAATATCAATATTACTAAAAAGATTTTAAAAAACCAAAATTAAGTTATTACATCTAATTGAGATACACAATATTTGTACAATCTAGCTTGGGCAAACTACAGCTATGAAAGTGGAATCCAATTTAGTGTGAATATTACCATATCAAAACAACAACATGATGGTGTTCAGATATTCTCTATACACCAGTTAAGAACTATACTTGAAGCATCCTTTCATAATTAAAGCATATTGATTTTGCTATATTATGGATATCAAGATCATGGAATGAAGGAATAAGCAAAGATGAGAGTTAGCAATTAATAGTGAAACCCGTGTCTAGCTATTTTATGGTAGGGATGCTGGCGCATTTCTATTGTTTGTTTCATATAGATAGTTGTTTTGTATTTCAAGAAGCTACAGCTTTGACAAATTGGAAAAATTACATTGTACCTTTGAGTTCTTATTTTTACAGTGCTTTTATTTTAAATAAACAAATATTGAATTCTTTTGTTGCTCTTATGCATATATTTCATTTTCCTGGTATTATTTCTACCACGACATACAATTACTATAAACTTTGAATAATGTTGTGGTTCATTCTCATTGCTGGAATTGTAAGCATTCAGTGCTCTGAGCTTTGCCTAATCTATGGTTAGCTACACAATTTGTGTCTAATTCAAACTTTATTTGCCCAACGGGTGCAAATCACCTAAAAACCCCATGCCTCGATGGTACAATGGATTCCTTTTATAAAACCGATATCATCTGATCGTCTATGGATAAACAATCCGACTTCAAGCTATCCCATGATATTGAACTTAATTAGAACTCTGAAGCTCCTATCAAAATAAAGCTTTCCCATAGCTTTGCCCGATCGAATCGAAAGCTCTTCGAGCTCAAACAATTTCTTTGAAACCCAAACCTGGATCTGGACATAAAAAAAATCCCTTTTACCGAAGCTCTATCGACATGTATGGTCACTAATATAAGACTACTATCATTCATCAAAACATACATATCCCAAGGTCAAAGCCAAGAGGCATGAACTAACTCCGCTCAATCGCACTGCTTACCAGTTGTGAATGTGCAACTAATCCACTTCAACGATATCATATTCAATCATTCTTGACCGCATACATACCACTTTACGTTTCATCCAAATCACTAGTAGCCCAAAGCCTTCCCGAAATTAAGCCAAACCATCATGTCAAATCGCATCTAAAATCGGGGAAGAAACCACAATCAACTCACCTGTTAGTTATATAACAGCTTACAATCACTCCTTAATTGCACTTTCGAGGTTAACAAAAATTCTAGTCAACAAATATTATGGATGCGTTTGCGAACAAGGGCTGAGGGGAAGCATTAGTAATTTTTTTATGTCCGACATATCGGACGTAAAATTTAAGACAGTGGTTGGAGAAGAGGCGGTTCAACGCTCAAAATTCCAGAAGTTGTTGGGGACTTATTCAGACATAAAAAATCTAATAACAGCAGTTTGAAAGCTGTCCAGATCTACATGCAAGATAATTATGGAGCGAATTACGAGCATTCCGTTTTAAGGATAAATGGGACAACCATGTCCATTTGTGTGGAGATTTTTAGAAACTGATGATGGTGGAGGGGTTGGAATGAGATTCACATAGATGGATAGCCAAAGGTAATGAGGATTTCTAGAAAAAAGCGAGAGAATAAAGTATTACATTCCTGAAACATTTTAAGGAATCATCACCTTATGGCTGGAAGATGATTGACATTTTACTTAATGGATACCTGTCTACGGGTGACTGTCCATTCCACAATGAAGTTGAGTTTATTGTTTCTCCGTAACCCAGTTACGAAGTCGCCATGCGCCAGATCGGCCTAATGAGCGAAGAGGGTACAAAGGAGATTATGGCTACTCCTGATGGTGTTGACATATCTGATTTTCATGGAGTATCATTTACTCTAGATCCAGAATTACAATCTCAACGTCAACGTTCTCTTCTCCACACCATCCCAATCGAAAGTCCAAGTGATCAGTTGTTGCTGGACCTTCTGCTCCTACTCAAGCCCCAACTCCTGCTCCACTTCCTACCCCACGCCATGGTAGAAACAAGCTATGAGAGTTTTAAATAATTCTCAGCAGTTGTTAATAGAAGAACTAGGTTCTGCTGCTCACTTTTTGAGCTTTAAAGACAAACTAGAGTTGACCATGTAGCTGCTGGAGTTCAGTATTGAGTCGTTTGTTTCCACCGTTCGCATCGTTATCGCTTAAAACAGGCACGACCCATGACCATTTAAGAGTTTGAATTTGTAGTAGATTTCTGAAGTTGATTTGACTTTCTAGTATCATAGATATTAAATATTAAATATAACTATTAAAAAAATCACGTAACGATTTTTATTCAGCAAATTTTACATTACTTTACACAATATTTTACGACCTATCCAACCTCTAATCAAAACTTTATCCACGGACGCTATAACCTCTAACGTGTAATCTAATTTGTCCATGAATGTTAGATGTGGTTCGCATTGTATTAGAGTGGGTGCGTAGATTGGATTATGATTAGTTCCACATCGCAAGATATTCTAAAAGAGATCAGCATTTATACGGGATTGGCCGCATGTAACAACAAGGAATTCCTTTTGTTACAAATAAATGTTGTCATGAAAATATATGTGCTCTGGGGATGCTGGGATATCCAATCATGACGCTGACACCAAAAGAGCTTCGTTCAGTGGTCCTGCCTCTTCTACACTAAATGAAGTGAGCGCATAGCGGAAGATGCAAGGGGGTGCCGAAATTACAACATGATATCAGTGCCGATGGTTCGATGGGACCAATATGATGCAACATTGACCTGAAAATGCTCCAATATGTGGCTTGAGTTAAGAATTTCTCAATAAGGTGGAGTTATGACTTAGAACACGACCTGCTCCAACCGTGAAAGAGAGAACACTTTGTGAAACAGCTTGGCCCAACTACTGGAGGTGATAGCGACCTAATTTAAATTGCTGGAGGTGTTAGCGACCTTATCCAAGTGTTTGAAGACTCTGTAAAACTTCAAGTTGAATTGAGAAAATGCTCGCCAAGGTGGAGATCTGTTAAATGTAACTTGCATTGTATTAGAGTGAGTGCGTAGATTGGATTATGATTGGTCTCACATCGCAAGATATTCTAAAAGAGATCAGCATATGTATGTGATTGGTAGCTTGTGACAATAAGGAATTCCATTTATTACAAATAAATGTTGCCATGAAAGTACATATGCTCTGGGAGATGTAGGAATATCCAATCATGACGCTGGCACCACAATATCCTCGTTCAGTGGTCTTGCCTCTTCTACACTAAATGAAGTGTGCGCATAGCGGAAGATGCGAGGGGGTGCCGAAAATTACAACAATGAATGCATCCTATATGCGGAAATTTTGATTTTACTACACAAAGGAAGAGAAGAAATTGAGTTACGACTATAAGAAAATTTAAAAATTAAAGAGCAGGAAAATAGACACAGAGAAGAAGTTGCAAAAAAATTTAGTCTCAAAAACAAGTTTGTTTTTTAGTCTCAACAAGGCCGTGGTTCACCAGAATTCGAGGAGGAAGGTGCGGCGGCGTGGGCATGTTTTCCAGCAACCGGAGGGAACGCGACTTCGCCTGGGGGTGCGCCAAGAGCGGGCAGGCCTATGGTGATGACCGACCGATCCATCGTATATCGTAGTGACCGACATTTCATTTTGAAGATGGTGGCTGTTGGTGTGTGCAAAAGCGACATTGGGCCTTAGCTAGGGTTCAAAATCGAACGAGGTAACGTCTGGGATGACGTGTTCTCATCTTTTATTTAATTATTTTATCTAAATTATTATTTCGAATGTTCAAATACGTGTATCTTTCACATACGAGGTCCGTATCATGTGTGGTTTTCTCCGCTAGGTTCGTGTTGGAATTCTGGACATTTTAGCGCTTGTTTGGATGGATTCGGAGACTGTCTAAATTTTGGATTTAAATTGGATTTAAATTCAATTTAAATTCAAAAGGTGAATGTTTTAACCCACTCACAACTTCTAAAACTTCCTATGTTTGTTAAATTGATTTATGATATGATTAGAAATTTATTTATGACCGTTTAGCATATTCTGAATCATCATCTCAGTTTATTTAAATTTATTTGGATAAAGTAGTTATTTAATTTATTATTGAATATAAATTGCCAATAAATACCTGTTAGTTATTATCTGTTCTATATTGATGTTATTGATTGAATTGGATGATGATTGTGATAAATGTTTGATGATGTGATATTGGATGAATGGATGTTGTATTTTATATTGTTATAAACTGCAAGTTGTTATGGATTTTATTTCATTCGGGATTGCGGTTTGAAATGATATATAACCGTATTTATATTTTAAATTACGGATTGAAATGATAAATATCCGTATCACTTGACCGTAGGATAGAAAATTATATACAGACACCGTGGTCTATATATAAAAATATTTTTGAAATGATTTCTATGGTTTTGTAAAGAAATATTTGGTTTTATATAAATATTGATTTTAGATGTTATATAAATGTTATTTATTCTTGATTTTAAGCTATGCATAAATTTGTTTTAATATAGAATAAGTTTGAGTTTATTGAGATAATATAGTTAAGTATTTAAATTATATTTTATATAGATTTAAATAAATTAAGGTTGGAATATAAATTTGAAATTTATTTGAAATAGAATTCATTTAAGAATTAAACTCAATAACTTTGATGTGAAATTTATTAAATTTGAAATTTTAAAAGGTATGATTTTTATAGCTTGATTTTGGTTTAAGGTGGATTAAACAAATACTTCAAGTATGAATAAATTAAAGGAAATATTTAGTTATTTGAAATTTGGGTTTATTTAAACGATAGTGGATTCATTAAGTAAAATATTTCAAAACTAAATAATAGAAAATTTAACTTGACATATATATATATATATATATATATATATATATATATGAAATTACCAAACTTAGTTTTGAAATTGTTGAATACTTAAAGTTTGACATATATTGAATTTGAAATGGTTTATACTGTGGATCAAATCTGTTTTGAAATCGATATAATTTGGAATAGTTTATTTGGAAACTGAATTGAATGGAAATTTATGATTTGGGATCTGATTAAATATAAAATATAGAAATTCTAGTTGTTTTGGAATAGATTTGTGAAATTGAAGAAGCTATTTTATTATATAAAGTACTTTAGTATTTAAACCATTTAAGTGGTGGAAGTTATGTTTCAAAGTTATGAGTTTTAAAGCATCCTGATTTGAAAGTGTTATATTTCAAGTGTTTTGATTTCGAAGTGTTATAATGTTAAAAGTGCTATGATTTTGGAAAAGGATATATTTGAAATAAAAATGATATTATATTGATTTGGGTTTAAATAAAAATGATATTATATTGACGCGTTTTTGAAGTGGAAATGACGTCATATTGATTTGGTTTTTGAAATGGAAATGATATCGTATTTATATGGTTTTGAAATGACAATGATATTTCGGTTAAAAGTATATATTACTTTGAAGTGACCGCTGTGTAATAATAGCGTTGGGCTGTTAAAGAGACCGGGATCGGAAGTAGTCATACTCTCTGCCAACTCCGAACACCACTTTAACAACCGTGTACGCGGTGGAGATTCCAGAATGAAGTAGGATGGCGACGGCGTTCCTTTGAAGTATATACGTGGACCCGACTCCCGTGAGTTGGCATAAGGTGGCTAAAACAGAAACGATTGATGGGCTAAGAAGGTAGCACATTTTATCAGACACACTCCTTCGATACCATTTTATTACTTTATGATTGATTGGGGCCCTTTTGATTTTGGGAGTGTGGCTCGAGGTGGACGGTAGTAGCTGCTACGCGTTACCACTAGTCCGGAAGCGTAATTGGTATGTCTACCCTAGCATTGCCCAGTTGTGCCGTGTCACCTACCCTAGCGCGCTTTATACGAGTTTGGTTTTCTCCCGTAGCCCGTGGAGTTTCCTCTGGTGGCTTCCTGATCAGGAGGAACCATGATACTGGATGTACTACTAGGACTAGTATTGTGTTAAGGGGGAGATTGGGTAACTCCTTAACGCTATTTAAAAGTAAGTTTATTTTACTATAGACATTATTATAATAGCGATATATTACTACATAGAAAATAGTTTAACGGATCCTTATGAGATGTGAATCCCGAGCATCTCTTAAGTTACTGCACTCATGTTAGACACTGGATATGATATGTCAAATCCCGTAAACATCTCTGACGCCGTTCCACTCATATTATCTACCATTGATTTAACTTACATAAGATCTTTTAGTTCTGACTCGAGTGTCTTTTCAATTCGCTTGGGTCAGCCTGAGCATTTCAGGATTTAAAGACTTTATTTCTGGAGGACGAAGACGAAGATTGTATTATTACTATTATTTACTATATTGTTCCGCTGCATCACATTATTTCGCTGCATTGTCATTTATTATTCTTTGGTATATATAACCCTGATTTTGTGTTGTAAAGTATGATCAAATGTTTTGTAAAACAGCTTCATGAATGTTATTTGATTATTATATTTTGTCATTCTGCTGTGAGATTCTGTTTGTTTTCTTTCTTTCTTCCTTTTTCTTATTCACCCCAATAACAATTCACCCTTTTGTATGTTTTGAGTCCGAGTGTGTGGTTTATTGTCGATTTAAAACGTACAAAAGGCAGGATGTTATGGTTACACCGGATCGGTTTATCAAAGATCTTGGAGGACTGGGTCGACGTTTCCATCTCTCTAGCCCAGGCTTGAATCTTAGGGATAGAGCCTCTTTACCCCTTAGCCTCTGATAAGGCCAACCAACCCCTAGCAGGGTACTTCACATGGTCACTTGCTTAAATACGAAGCACGGTGAAGCTTCCCTAACACCGCTTCTTCGTCCAATTCTTGATTGCCCACCCGATCGTTTCTGTTCAACTATCTCCCAATAGCTACAGCCTCCTAACTGTGTTGTACATAGTCTACCATGATTTAGGCCTCCCAACCCCGACCCTATCTTCATTGGGATGGTTTTTAAACTATCAGGTATACGAACACCTCATTGGGATAAAATTACTATCTGTAGGGGTGCGACACTCCGCTTCTCTTTTATGGCCTCTTACATAAGGTGGTGGGCTACCAGAACCATTTCTTTTTTGTACTAAAGACCTTCAACTCTACCCTCTAGACGTGGTCCTTCTAGATTCCAAGTATACTTTACCTTCTACTTGCCTTAATTAAACTTGAACTTGTTTCCTATCGACTTTTGGCTTTTTTATTGATGTAGAGAATCATAGTGGATCTTGTGTAGGCTTGTCTTTTTTATAAAAAATACTATCTATGGCTTAAGGAGGCTAGTGACATGGCTAGAAATTTGTCTCTTTCATTGATGGACAAGAACTTTAGTTGGGATTGTTGGGGCCTGGTAAGTCAAAGGCGATGAGGGACAAGGCTGCTCCCATCTTTAGGAGCAGACTAGCAGCACTTATTAGGGTGGTCATATAGGAGATACCTCGGGCAGCTATTATGGATATTGAGGAACAAGAAGTCAAGAGGACTGACCTGGGTCATGATATGAGGCCGAGCCATTAGGGTAACAAGGGTATATTAGAGCTTACGACCCACTACTTTGATGGGACGTCGTGGTCACTGATCGCCATGTCTCATGGCCTTTGAGTTACTCTAATACTTTTGAGATGCTCGAGCCAGAGAGGTCGGGTAGATGGATACGGGGCTAGATAAGCCAACAAGTGTAGGCTCGTACTTCGAGAGACCTCCCGCCCTAAAACCTTCAAATCAAGCAACACACACCAAGCTCCCTGGCACACTAACCTTCATTGGGGAATGGTTTAGCAGTAATAACACCAGTCCTCCTACCTACCTCTATTTAGGTAAAGGCAGCATGGACAATCAAATTGTAAATAAAATAAATAATAGTAATAAAAGTGAATCCCCTTTCTTGTTTATTTCTTTGGCCCGTCCTTCTTCTTTGTGAAAAATGTTAACTTCTTCATTGCTCATTCATTCCTCAAAAATTAGGCCTTTTGATAAATAAGAAGTTGCCTTTAATTGGTCGATCGAATGATGATTCACATCTCTTGCTTTGTCGATCGATGGTCTCTTCACTTTGCACATGGTCGCTCCAATTTCGATCGAGTTCGACTAATGTGGTACGTGATTTATTCTCTTTGCTTTACTGGTTAGCTTGCTCGAACTCGATAATTTTTTGGGCCGATGATGATTTGGATTATATAGGGTTTAATGCCCTAAATTTCCGTTTGTCTGATATTTTGCTCGGCCGTTTGATTTAGCTTGAATGTTGGTGATTTCTTTAGACTTGTTCAATTCGTGTATTATTATTGCTTGATTATCACGGCTTCGAATTTGAACTTGCTCGGTTCCTTAGTCACCACGGCTTTGAATTTCTGGCATTTACTTTGATTCTGTTAGTGGTTGACTTTGGCCATTTGAAAATATTTTGATTTCTTGACTTTGTTTATGATAAACTGCTGCTTTGATTTTTGTAAAAAAAACTTGCTAATTGACCAACGGCTTCTTCTGTCATCATTCGAATTTGTTGCACTTGTGACTTCGGTGCTTTGTTTTTGTGATGATATTTTGACTTTGTTTTAAACTCTACGTCCAATAGCTCGGTCTTCTAGTCTCTGACTTTGTCTTGTTCGTCATGTGTGGTCATGCCTGTAGTTTCATACATATCACTGTACATGTTATTCACTGTATACATGATTGAAAATTTTGTGTTTATTGATTTGAAAACTGCATGCTTGAAGTCTTGACTGCGCAGATACAAATATGTATATACATACAAATACATGTATGTATATATGTGTATAATTATTGTGCCTGGTCTATGTGAGTCCGTTGAGTCCAAGAAGCTTGTTCATGTTGCTTTCTGAACTGCTATGCTGTCATGCACTTGATTCCATGTGCTTGCTGTATATACATGCATATGGTCTGGTTGTCACATTGCCATATGTAACCTGCTCTATATATATGCATTTTGTAACTGAGTTTGTTTTGATTTCACTTGAAACTGGTTTGTAGCTGAAACTTTGAACTTCTACACATATATGCACTTGACCACTTCAACAGTTTGAGTTTCTAAATTGTATTCACTATGTATGTATGTATGTATATGCAAACTATATTGTGCTAACATTCTAACTGTTTGGTGCACCACTTCTTAAGAGCATGTTGCATATTCACTTGGTTGAACATGTGCACTTAGTTGGTTCATTGAGCTAGCTCGAGTTGCTTTGAGTCTCGTATCTTTTGATGCTTGATACATTGTATATTGATTCTTATGCAGTCTGCATTTGCTTGTATACTTCACTTGATCCTCTAGCTGTTGAGTTGTATGCATATCTGAAGTCTTGTCTCAATTTATGGTGCACTTTGTACTTTGAATCTGGTCATTGGTTCATGTTGTAGCTTGACTTGATTACTTGTTTCTCCGATCAGTCTAGGTTCAAGTGTACGTTCGAATTTTTGGTCGAGGCTGCGTTGTACTTATCTTGACCCATAGTTTTGTATTGCATCTGAGTTGAATCCAGCTTAAACTTGGGTTTAACCTTATGCTCAATATCGTGACTTAATATTTATTTCACTTGAGTTGAACCCGGCTTTTGATTTGGGTTTGACCTTGTGCTCACCTGTCCCTATAATTTTATCAAGTGTATATCGATGTGCACGGCCTTGTGGCATGTACAGTGATACACTATGCATGTCACAAGCTATTCATGTATGATGAATTCAATATTAAATGATGATGAACAACCCAAATAACCGAGGCAAATAATATTTTCAAAATCGCATTTTATTTTACACTGCAAAATATTTTCTTTTCAATTTTACCGCGTTAGTGTTTATTTTGCATATAGCTCAGATGCTGGATTCAATCTGGAATAGAGTTGAAGAACAAATACGAGTGTATGAGTGAAATGTAGTGAGGAGAACATTGTAAATGAAAATTGTGAAGTAATCAAAATTGTATTGCTTGAAAATTGTGTATACAGTGAGAGCTCAAATTTGTGCTATTCAAAATTGTAATAAATATTTCTTTGAATAAAATATCTATTTGAATTTAAATTCTGTGTTATACATTTTATTCAGCAAATACTTATTGATTACGTGAAAAATAAAATAGCACATTAATGAATACATTTAAATGAATATATATATATATATGTTTATTATCATCAGACAAAAATCATATACTTGCATATTCAACACTACCAAAACCTGTTTCAACTCTTTTTTTACTTCCATAGCATCCAACAAAGCATAAGCACTCAGATCTGAATTCTCCACTAAGCATATAATTTGGTTATGACTATTAGGGTGCCCTAGCGATATTCTCTATCTTGGCAAAATATCCTAGCATCATATCTATTTAACAAATCCATACCCAAAATGCTCCCAAAACCTAGAATATCAAAAACATACAAATGGCATGCAAACTTATGACCTAACAAATCAAGTTCTAACTGGTCATATCTCATCCCTAGAGTTGCATACCCTCCTATAGGGTCTGCAACCTTTAAGGAACTAACAAGGTATGAGAGCTCTAAACATAACCTATCTACCAAACACCCAAGATATAAATGAATGTGATGCACCGGATCAAATAGTACCCTAACTGGTTTATTATGGATCAAAAGTTTACCTTCCATCTCAGCCTTTCACTTCTCAGCAATGGTTGGCCTAGTAGATAATGGTCCTAAAGCAAAGATCTTTCACTTGTTCGCTTTGACCGGTTCTGGACATTGATTCTTGTAATGCCCAATCTGGTGATAGTTGAAGCACCTCACGCCCTTCTTATCTACAACCTTCTTCCCTTTTCCAGTTCGACATTCATGAGCATAATGTCTCTTTTATCATACTTAAAGCAAACTAGATTACCCATTGCCTTCTTGGCAACTCTTCTCTTTTGGGTGCCTTTATTCTTAAAGAATTTTCTCTTCTTGCCCTGAAAACCCTAGGTTTCAACCTGCTTCTCCTCCCCATAAAGCGTCTCTTTATTCCGGATTGCCATCTCCACTACAACTGAACTTGGATCACAGAGATATAGCATAGTTGCTATAGCAATCTCGGGGCTTAACCCTCAAATAAATTTCTTATTTCTTTTAATGACTGTGTCAATGGCAGCATATCCATATATGGACAACTCTTCAAACTTCGTATCATACTCAATCGTCGACATCTCACCCTGCACTAGGTCCATGAACTTTCTCAACAATACTGACTTGGCAATTTCAGACAAAAACCTCTCTATGAATCTCATACAAAATGTAACGACCTGTCTTTTTGGACATTTTAAACCGAAGATAAACCATACACGTCATACCCAACCATTCAAAAGGGCAGATTATTATAGGTAAATAAGAAAACGTAGAGAAAGAAAGAAACAAAAACAGAATCTCATGGTGGAATGACAAAATATAATAATCAAATAAACAATTCATGAAGCTTTTTTACAAATAACATTTGATTACACTTTTACAATATAGAATCAATACAATAGAAATAAATAACAATGCAGTGGAATAGTATGATGCAGTGGAAATAATGAAATAAATAATAGTAGTAGTTGTAGTACTAAATCTTCGTCCTCTAGGAAAACATTCTTCGATACACTTAAAAGCTCAAACTGACCTGAGCGAATTGAAAAGACAAAATATTCGAGTTAGAACTAAAAGATCTTATGTAAGCCAAATCAACAGTAAATAAATATGAGTGTAACGGCACCGATGATGTTTATGGGGTTTGACATCTCCTATCCAGTGTCTAACGTGACTGCAGTAACTTAAGAGATGTTCAGGATTTCCATCTCCTAAGGATCCACTAAACTATCTACTATATTGTACAATACGCTATCATAATATGTCCACAGTAAAGTAAAATATTAAAATAGCGTTAAGGCGTTACCCATATCCCCTTTAACACATTTTATATAATGTCACAGTCTATACAATACTGTAAACTCCACCATAAACTGGTGGGCTATCAAGGAGCACTCTATAGGTACGACACAAACCAAATTCGTAGAAGGCGCAAAAAGGCATGTGAACACGACACTCGATACAATGCTAGGGTAGGATTCTACCATTTGCACTCCCAGACTGGTGGTAAATCATAGCAACTACTGCCTACCACCTCGAAACACACTCCCATAATCAAAATCGAGGGGTGGCCACCAAATCAATCACAGAGTCATAATATGGTATCGAACAAATGTGCTCGATAGGAGGTGCGACCTCACTTGGTCCGGTATAGCTCCTGTTTTAGTCACGTCTAACTCACTCACGGGAGTCGGGGCTATGTAAATACCTCATACAAAATCATTCTCCAAACCATCCTACTTCATTCTAGAACCTCCACCACGTACACAGTGGTTAAAGTGGTTTTCAGCACTGGCAGAGAGTACGACAATATCCGATCTCGGTCTCTTTGACAACCAATGCTTATTTCATACCGGATGGTTCTTTTACATTTTCAAAAATCGATTCACAACTAATATCAAAATATCATATTCGATTCAAACATATCGCTTTCGAAATCATATTCACTTTCGAAATCATATCGACAAAATAGATTAAATATCATTTCAAAATCATCCTATTAAATCAAACATGTCATTTCACCAGACAATATCATTTAAATCCCAAATTAGGTTTTAACATCATTTAACCATATTCTTTTTAAAAATCAAGAATTTAAATATAATCACTTCCAATTTACATAGTCTGAAATTTAGAAAACGGTTCGGATAGTTATAAAGAGTTTAAATAGTTTAGCATAGTTTAAATTAAATTTTTAAATAGTTAAAATACTCTAAAATATTTTAAAATAGATCAAAATAGTTTAAATGGATTTAAAATAGTTTAAATAGATTTAAAATAGATCAAATAGACTTAAAATAGATTAAATAAATTTAAAATAGATTAAATAAATTTAAAATAGATTAAAATGGGTTATTAGTTTAAAATAGGTTAAAATAGAGTAAATTGGATTAAATAGATTATAATAGGTTAAAATAAATTAAAATAGTTTGAACTGATTAAAATAGTTTAAAATAGATTAAATTAGTTATCTAGTTTGAAAATCTTAATAATCAGGATTTTTTTAAATAATATATTTTTAAACAGATTATATTAAAATAATAAATTTGAAGTTAATATCAAAATAAACTATTTTTTTCATTTCAACACATCTTTAAACCATTTAATCAATATCGATTCCAAATCCATGTTCGAGCTATAAATTCAAACTATTTCAAATTTAGCGGATTTCGAAGTTCAAATATTCAAATATTTTAGTAACTCAATTTCGATAAATTTTATTTATACTTAAAATCTAACTTTAAATTTCAATTTAAACCAGTTCCAATTTCAACATTTAAAACTCAGATTTTCAAAAATAATTCAGTTTATATAAATCAAATGTCTTTAAAATATCATCTAACTCAATTCGAAATTTAAAGATTTAAAATTATTTAATTTAACTAATCCGGTGTCCGTATATAATTCTCTACCCTATGACCAAGTGATACGGATATTTATCATTTCAATCCGCTATTATTTTATATTCACGGATATATATCATTTCAACCTGCAATCCCGAATTTAATTACCAATCCATGAAATCACTTGAGTCTATCATTTCAACTCATAAGATTTCTCATAATCTATAAGATCATTCGGGTATGTATCATTTCAACCTATGGAGAACTTGCATTGCTATAACGATATAAAGTATAACATCCAGTCATCCAATATCAACAGTCAAACATCCATCACAATCATCATCCAAATCAAAAAAATAACAATAATTTAACGACTATCAATAACAGGTATTAATTTGAAATTTAAAATTCAATATTAAATTAAATAACAATTAAATTCAATAAAAGTTAGATTTTACAAGAATAATAATTTAAATATACCAAACATCAACCAATCAATTTCAAATCACATCATAAATTCAATTTAACTCAAATCCATCAAGTAGTTGTGAGTAGGTTAAAACACTCACCTTTGATTCCAAATCGAGTTGAAATCCAAAATAGGGCCCAAAATTCAACAGTCTTAGAATTCATGCAAACTAGTTCCAAAATTCCCAAAATTCGATACAATCCCAATGGAACAAACTGCCCGTAAAACCGAACTGACACGTAAAAATTATAACGATTAGAAGTTATACGATATAAAATAAATAAATAAAATAATGATAATAAGCCATATGTTACCTTCCACGTGCACAGTAGATCGTTCACGAAAGACTCATCCACTCTGTTCATCACGTTCGAATGAATCAGCCACTGCCACTTCAAATCTCTGACCTCTCATATGTTCGCCTACGACCCTGACCGCCTCGATCGAGCTATGCCATTGCGATCTCCTAGCCGATCCTCCGCCCAAGACACCTCGAATTTCGATCAACCCATGCTCGACCGCCGCCGTTCTCCTTTGAGGCTATTTTTTGGCGACCCACATCCACCTGGGGACGAATGTCTATGTGATCCATGAACTGCTCGCCGCCACCTTTCCAATGCCACATCCTGATCGTCGATCGAGCAAAAGTCCACCAGCGGTTCGTGAAAAACCTAATTTCGATGGCTCAGGTTCATCCTCGATTTCTGGCAAAATGATGATTCGGTTACAAAAATGAATTGCACTAGTGGATTATGCTTGTCAAGAGATTCGAAACGGTATATAATATGATAGGGTTTGGAGGAGTTTGATTTTGAAATTGAATTTGAAATTGGATAGGGTTTGTATTTGGAATTTGTTTCTGCCATTGAAAAGAAGGAGACGGATAGAAGTTGATGTACGTACAGGAATAAGAAAATGACTATTAGGGTTTGGAAAACAAGACTACTTATATAACCAAGGCCCGATAAGAAAGAATGAACATATTGAATTTGTACGAAATGATAATAACGACCCGAAAAGCCCGTTCCGTCACCGAAACGACAGTGGGTCATCCAATATATTGAAATAGATGTTTTCAATATTTTTAAATTCAATGGAACAGGTTTCAAATCCTACTTCTATTGTATGAAGAAGTTAGCTTTAAAATCAGCTTATTTCAAATTGATTTCAACGTGTTTCGAGTCCATACGATCAAATGACAAGTCCGGTCGATACGAAACTTGAAATCATATGATAATTCATTGTTACGAATCCGATGAAACTAGTTTCATTGAAATCTGAGACAGTGGCCAAAATGGCTATTTTCCCATTAATTAATTAAATTGTTATTAAATTAATTAAACCATTTTTCAATTTCAAATATAATAACTGACAAATTTTATCATTTTTGATTACTTAGACATTTACAATAATTTAAAATTTTTTTACATATCATTCAGTGTTAAATATTACACTAATTACAGTGTTCAATTTCAACGGTAATTAAATTCAATTAATTATAATTTAATTCCAACAAATTGATTTAAGTTGATTTCAATCTTTTTATTCAATCAATCATTACACTATGGGCATATTTAATATTGGTTTACATCTTATTACATTAATATTCTCCAATTTCATCTTAGTTTCCATTAACGTAATATTTAATTACATTTAGCTGCAATTGATTTCCAATTTAATTCAACAGATTAAATAAATAGGTAACATATCACAATTGTCACCTTTTACTTAATTTAATCGCATTTATAAGTTTTATTACCCATAACAAATGCTATAACTGTTTACATAACATTGATTTTATCCTCAATTATTTACATATTATTTCATCAATCTATGTAAAATTTAACCTATTCCCTTATTTACAATCTATAACCAATTTTATGTTACAATTATTTCAATAAAATTGGGGTTATAATAAAATAGTTATCAGTTGCCTTAAATTAACATTACTACCATTACATTCTAGTTATATATCATTATTAAATCTTAAATTTTAATTTCTTCCAACATTAAATTGCAAAAATCTTATTAAATTGGCTATTTTAATTATCGGAAAAATGCGGGTCGTTACACAAAACTCTACCCAAGTCAACTCTTCCTTAGGGACACCTATGGTAACACTATTCCACCAATGAAGTACTGCTCCATGCAACTGTCTAGAGGCAAGTGTCCTCTTCTGCTCATCGTTTATTCCAAATCGATGAAGATCCTTTCGTAATGCAAAAACCAGTTTTCCACTTCGACGGCACCCTTTGTTCCCAAAAATGGTTTCCCACCAAGATTGGTGTAATCCCTGCTCAACTTGGCATAGTTATTTCCAACTGGCACCATGGGATTAGGTCCTCTAACATTGATAGCAATTACCCTAGCTACTCCTACAGCCGCTCCAGCTTGCATCAGATTGACAAAGAACTGATACATCATTCCCATATCTACTGATGGCGTTCTAGCACCTACCTTGGCATTTGCGTTTGGATTAGCATTTATCTACCGACTAGATTCCTCATGGTATTAGGTCGGGTATTCCCATTGGTTGTGGGTGCTTCCTCCACCTAGATTTCCTCTTTCATTTCCTGCCTCCATATCCTCCTTTCCCGTAAATCTGCATAAGAGCCTTAATAAGATACAGAAGAACAGTCAAAGAGAGAGGGGAGAATACGTACTTATAGAAAATCTATAAGAATTACAAGTACGCTACTATAGCTTTACTATAACGTTAACCCAAACCCCGATCTTATTTTATAATTCATTAGGATATGTTTTGAAAATCTTTTCGGTTCAAGTTTCTTTTAAATTTACATAAACCTATGCTCTGATGCCAACTTATAACATCCCCCACTTAGAGGCCCAAAACTAACTGCTATAGATGCTGCTATAATCCATAATTATTAATTCTCGGTGACCAAATGCAGTAATTTTAGATACATTGATTTTATAAAAAATACACAAATATGAAAAAAAATTAAAATCATAAAATAAATTTCTCAATCCACTTGAAATCATATTTCAAATTCATTACATAATCCCAATTCGTAAACCACGTTCGATGAAATATAATTATTATAAAATACGCCAAGAGCGACATATGAAGATGCCCCCTTAGTTGATCAGAGTCTAAATATAGCCAAATAAACAACTTTGCCGTTACATCCAAAACACAGGAGAATCAAACCAAAAGAACTCTTAATAGCTAGCTTGCCTCCTGCACGTCTCCAGAAGCTTATTCATCTAAAGGAGAACCTAAAAGCTTTACTCTCAAACTACTCAAAATCAATTGAGCAGCCAAGAGTTTAAGGAGAAAACATAAACTTTGAGTCAGACAAAATGTTTGGTATGAATAATAACCTACCATCTTGAACCATATAGAATCTAGTGAGACCACGCCGCTTAGCGGAACGGGTTTTCCCCGCATTAGTATCTTAACCCAATTTATAATAACCATATGTTGTACATCTTCATCCACAATGGTTAAGACATAACATTAATGTATCATGATGATATGCGACCATGAAATATGTTTTGGATTTTCCATCCCCATTGATTTGACTATCTATCTCAAGATATAGTTTCTAGGTTCACTATTAACTTATCAGTTTTCATGGGATGACTAATAACCTATTTCAAACTTACAGATTATCTGTCTGGTTTCATAGTTTTCACGGGATCACTAAGAACCTATTGGTATCTACCAACAACTTTATCCAATTATAGTTTCATGAGCTAACCATGAACCTATTGGGTTTTCCAATAACAGCTCTCATGTCATAGTTTTCATGGGATTACTGTGGACATACTGACCTCTTTCAATAACTTAATCCAGACGTAGTTTTCATGCGATCACTAAGAACCTATTGGCCCTTGCCAATAACTATTTCCATAAATAATTTTCATAGGCTTACTAAGAACCTGTCTAAATCAATAACTCTTTGGTCAGTCTTTAAGCATTCTATATTTTGGTCTGTCTGACCTCCTGGATGCAATTCTACTCATATAGGAGTTAACTCAATGTATATTCACTACTGGGTCAACCTAGCTGGTTATACTGCACTTACACCCAAAATGCAATTACAGATTAATTATAAAGTGAACACGTTTACAGAAGCATACATGATAACTGATCAAAATACATAACAATATATACATCCATTATTTAATTTCCTTGCAATCATTTTTTTAAATGAAACATGGTTAATACCCTTAACCCACTATCTTTTACAAAGAAGAATTCTTCAAAAACTCCAAAGTTAATTGCCATTTTGAAACTCTTTCATATTGCTATGGATTTACTTCTAAAAATTGAGATTGGGTTTCTTGTTTGAAAACTGAGGCTTTCGAATCCTTAGGCTTTCTCTTTTAAAATCGTTAAAAGTATACCTTTCGAAAGTATTCAAACCTTCCTTTCAAGACACTTAGAACATTCTTTTCGAATGTGTTGAAACCTTCCTTTCAACCCATTAAAGATATACCTTTCGAAACACTTAAAGCTTATCTTTCGAAATACTTGAAAGATACCTATTAAAATGCCTAAAACATACCTTTCGAAAAACTTAAGGCATTCCCTTCGAAAAACTTAAGGCTTTCCCTTCAAAAGCTTCATAGAGATCATTCAAAAGTGTTCCTTTCAAAACCATTAGGTTTAACACTTAATATAACTATTGGGTCAAGAAGAATAAAAGTGAATTTACCCCTTTCGAAAGCATTAAATTTAAGTAAAGTATTTGGGGAAGAGGATAGTTTTGAAGCCATCCTCTCAAAACCATTGCCTCCAAAACTCTTATTAGAAGCGGCATAAACATCCATTTCGAAAACATTGAGAAGGCGACTTAAAATTTTATAAGGGCGAAAGCTTCCGTTTCGAAAGTACTGATTAAAGTTATAGGGAAAATGGTCTTTAACTAATATGAAAGGCATGAATGCGGTAGCTTGGTTTCGAATTGGTTCAAAAGCAGGCACCCTTTCAAAAGCGCTTTTTTTAAAACAAATAAGCAGCAACTCCTTCGAAATCTTCTTTTAAAATAAAGTAGGTGGTCTTTGAACAAAGGTAAGTTGATTGATTCAAAATCTTCACCGCTTTGAAAGCATCTTTTAAAAGCAAAGACAAGTAATGTGTTCGAAAGCTTATAAGAATGAATTCTACCCTTTCGAAAGCTTGCCTTCGACACAGTCCCTTATACCTTTCTCTAATCCACTTCATATCAATAGCTTGATACCATGTGTATTGGTTTCGAATGGGATTAATAGCAGAAGTACGGTGACGAGAGCTAGTAGATGGAAGTGGCGAAGTAGTAAATCAAAACAAAACTAATTTTATGCCTTTAAAAAAATCCCTTTTTACCTAACTTACCTAATTTTCTAAAAAGGCAGCCGAATTCAATAATATATATTTGAAATTATTTTAAACAAAAAAGCCATTCCCTTCAACACAACCTTTAAACGTTTGAGTCCTTCAACTCAAATAATTTAACAATGATGTTAAAAAAATTAGGAAAAATCCCCAAAAATCATCATAATCACCTTTAATATATTTTCTAACATACGTAAATTTCAGACCCAGAATCATTATATAATTGTCTTACATAATTTAAACCCAAAATTGTGTATTGCTTCCATTCAAAAATTCATAATAAATTATCAATAGCTTGGAATATTATGAAAATTTCAATCCATCTCCAAAATAATATTTTATGTTATATATTCAAACATGATGGAATGCGAAATCAATTTACATGATTTTAACCTTAAAAACCGAATTATGCATTACGCAAAAATCCTTGTTTAAATCAAAACATGGCATATAATCACAACATGTCATCATTCATCCATCCAAACGGTTTTAAAAACTTAAACCCATAATTAAAATGTTCAATAAACATATATGTGATGGTTTAGATTATTATTCACCTTTTTGGATAAGGAACTTGAGATTTGTTCTTGCTTAGTTCTTCCTTGCTTCAATCTTAACTTCTAATTGATTTGATCTCCTTTTGTCCTAGGTTTATGGCCGGCCTTGATCTCCTTTTATTTATGTTTTTGTTTTTATGAAAGTATGAATGATAATGGGGTAGTAAGGTTTTTAGGGATTTTAGGGTTTGGTTATTCCCCATATTACCCTTGCCTTACTTAAATTGGTTTTTATAATATAAACCATTCTTGTGAATTCATTTAGTTAAGGCATGGCTTCAATTAGTTTTCAAATCCCAATTCCGTTATCACTCTAGTCTTTACATTATTCTATTTAATTTATCTAATTAAATCTTCTGACTAATGTTATTTAAACTTAGGGGTGTTACATTTGGGAAATTCCATGATCTATTACCCACTTATTACAAGATATCACTAGTTTCGGATTCACATTTTCAGTGGTTTTTATTTTCGAGATTCTTGTATAAATGACCGTAAGCATTCATAATTTAGTGCTATTTTGATTACTCTTAGCCACATAGTGTTATTTGGTTCATTGAGCTTGTCATTTTTTGAAAATAACCTAGGTGCGGACATTCTCTTAAAACTTAATTCAAGTAGATTAGGATATTTTATACATAGCAAATTTTTTTATATAATTAGTTAGGTTAAAAACATTTGTTTCATTTTACTAATAAGCTCCTGCTGAATTTTATATTTTTCGAAACCTGAAGAGAAATATAGAAATATTTCGACTTCTCTAGTGAGTGTTAGGACTCACATACCTTAGAATTCTGACGACCTTGAGCAAACCTTAATGAATCATAAGCCCATATGTAATAAATTATAACTTATTGGTTGTATTATATACAACTCCTAACTTGTTGTCTTTGTCTTAATCACATTTTGACTTTGATGAAAGCTTAACAAATCAATAGAGACAACTCACTCATACCCACCATTTCATTAGTATAATGCACGTACCTTAAGGAAAATTCAACAAATACATGCATGTATCTTACTTTATCCAGTCGATATATTAATGTACCACACATAACGTCTCTTGCTTGAGGAAAGATCAATAACTAAAGAGTATGCAAGTAATCTATTAATATATAAATGGTAGAGAATAATATATACATACTAGGGATTCATAATCTTTAATATATTTACTTGAGCGATATCAATTTAGGAAATATTGTATTTAGTATGAAACACCTTAGTGATTCAAGTGTCAGACACATCTAAAATAATGATATACGTACCATATGTATGCTTTTAATCCTTACACCTAATTCTGTTTCTTATAGCTCCACTCTATTTAATTAAATCATATTTAATTTTATTAATTAAATCATTTTCAATTTAATTTCAGTTTTATTAATCAAATCATATTTAATTAGTTTAATCAATTAATCAACTAAACCTTTAATCAGTTTAATTTAATTTCAACCATTGAATTTCAATTTATTCATCCTGAACGATTTAAAGATGAATATAAACTATAACATTTATTATAGTAATTATATACATATATCATTATACATGTATATTATTTACTAATTAAGATTTAATTAATTATTTATTTGAATTAAAATAATATTAATTAAATTTGAAATCTTACCACTATTCACCTTAAACATTTCAAGATAAATAGACATATATCATTATATGTGTGTGTGTGTGTGTGTTTTAATTTAATTTAATTAACTTTTAATCAATTATTAATTTATTTAATTAATCCAATTAATTAAATAAATCAGATAAGAATTTCGAATCCAATTAATTAATTTTCAAAAATAGCCTTTTGAAATTTTTATGACATGTTATATTTTAAACTTAACTTCTAAATTTAAAATATGGATTTAAATTTTCAAAACATATTTTGAAAACAGGAAATTATTGTCAAGGACAAAATTTCACAGCTTTTTAGCCTCAAGGACAGACCTTCAATATTTTATCCTGAAGGACAACTTTCTGTCGGTATCAGTTTTTAGTTATTGATATCAGTTTTTAGGTATCAGTTTGTAGTTATCGGTAGCAGTTTTTAGGTATCAGTTTTTAGCTCGGTATCAGTTTTGTTGTCCTTATGAATAATTTTGGAAAATGTTTGTCCTTGTGAATAAATTTTAGAAGAATGTTTGTCCTTGTGGCAAAAATATGGAGGTCGTGTCCTTAAGGCAAAAAATATAGAAATTTTTGTCCTTTGAATTAATTCCCCCTTTTGAAAAATTAGACTAGGGCTCAAAACCAATTTAACCTTTTACATTATATAATAGCGCGAACCCGTGCTGTAAAATGAAAAAAAATCAGATTAGACATGCAGTTTTGAAAATAATTTGGCAATTGTAATTTGGTAATATTATGTATCACAGATCACAGACACAGAGTATTTAATAATGTGTAATATTGTATATCAAAGGTTTCCAAAATCACCATGCTGTAAAATAAACTCAAATTCTTTGTCAGTTCATTTTTTTAACAGCTTACGGGAAAAATCTATTTTTGGTTAACATTCAACAACTATTTTATGTTTTCCAGTAAATGTTTACCATGATCAATTTGTTCAGCTCAACTATGGGTTCAACGCTTTGTTTCTGTAACTTTGAGGTTCGAAAACTCGGCACAAATACTACTCATACAAACGTATAAATTTTATCAATTATAATCTAGATTTGAAGCTACATTCTTTTCCTGGCTATTGTTGTAAAATGTACTGCTACCAAGAATTTTAGATATCATTGTCCTTATCAAAGTACACTTATACAATCCTGTGCCTACACACAATCTTTATTTTTCCAATTTGTGCAACATGTTTTGGCAAAACTTTGTGAATAAGGTAGAAATAAAGCCTTCTAGCTCATCATTCAATTGACACTAAGCAACAGGCAGCCCATTGATAAATTTAATATTTTCGTGTTCTTAATCATCTTTCATCTTTCAGAAAAAACTGTAATAGATTTTTTTCCATACTGTATTGGTGTAGTCCTTATGATGTATTCTGCATCATGGCCTTCGACTTTATGTAGATTAATTAAATGTTTTATAACATAGTTTGCTGCTATTATTCTCAGTGCAACCCAACTCTTTTTTCCGTTCATTCTTTTAAATTAAATCAGTGGTATAAATGTTTACAAGCAACTGCTTTAATATTCTATCCTTTCCCCAAAAACATTTGCAGCTTCAAATTTCTTTTTACTCCATTTCTACTGACACACGGATACATTTAAATAAAACAGTGATTTCATTGCACTGTATGTACCTCCATCGTTTTCTCCTGAAATTTCAAAATGTATTGATTTGTCTACAAATCTCCTACATGGTACAAAATCCATGTTTATAATCATAACTTTCTTAATCCTATTTGTTTAATTAATTCAGTACTTATAATTAGATATGGAAGTTGTATACTTTATAGACCTTTGTTCACTTATTCCGTGTAAATTTCACTATGCTTCTTTTCATTAACGTCCAACTATAGTTCACTATCATTGTGTTCACTTACTAGTGTTTTAACCAAAATGCTTTATTTTCCTTATCTTACCAGTTTACCTTTTCCACGACTTATTGTATACGTATTTTCACCACCTCCGTGTTTATAATGATATTATTTAATATCATTTCCAACAAACTTAATTAATAAACAATGTTGTAACTAAACATGCGTCACAAACATGAATTGAAAAGGCTGCAAACATATATTTCTACTACTTAGTACCATTTTACAAATGTAAATTAAAATTCTTATTTAAAACATATTTACATGGAAAAAATTGATTCATTGCTACTAGTCAATATCATTTTATTAGTAACCAATGTGCTAATAGATTACTAGTATCATATATTTATTGAAATAGCGATAAACAAATAGTATATCATATTCCCTGGAAATTTTCTTTTGTCTAAAGGCAATAGAAAATACATTTTCATAAGTTTCATGAAAGACTTTGTCTTCTTATAACACTTATAATTCTGCTGCATAATATAATCATACCAATGCAAATGCAAAATTCTTATTTAAACCATATTTCTCATGGAAATCAATTTATCCAATGTTGTTATTCAATATCATTTTATTATTTCACAATGTGCTAATAGATCATGTCTTTCGAACATTAAGTGAAAAGGAATACAATACAAACATTACATATATGCTTTGATGAAATAGGCTTAAATCAAATATACTGCAAAATAGTTTTTCATCGATTTTAGTAAAAAACTAAGCATTTGAAACAAAGTATTTAAATATATTTTCTAGAAACATTTTACAGGTTGAAAAATTATTAAGTAAAGTAGTTCTCAAGCTATAACATGAAACATTTAAATAATGCTAGTAAAAATCTATTGTAATAATATTTTTCATATAATGATTCTACGTGATATCGGTTTAACTTAAAAACACACTAGTTTTTTTAGATAAAGCCTACACAATTTCTATTTCATTATTTAGTTCTTCTTCATCTTGTTATTGTTGTAGTTCTCATCTTCATTTATTTCCTCAAATTATTACATCAAATTGTGAAAAACATTACACGGTATATGCAAAATAACTTTTAAAAAAATTACTACAAAATAGCCCACTAAAGTTTATTGAAAATAAGCATTTCTGTAACACATATAATGATTTTTAAAGTATTGTTTTATCAATTGAAAAATTACCGATGAAAGAAATTTTATGCCCTAGCATGAAACATTACTACACATTGCAACTAATAGTAAGTAAAAGCTCTATTGTTAGAGGTATAATAGGGAGAACGACGCTGGGCAGTATCGATTTAAACCGAAATTATAACAATATGCCAAATAAAAGCTTTACCTCCTTTTCATTACAATTTGATCTATTATTTGTTTGTTATACTGATTTAGAATGTTCTACATCTTCATTTTTCTTTTCAGCTTCCTATTTAAAATGGTACAAAATCATAATAATCATTTTAAACCAAAAACGATACTACACAATATCATTGTTACACATATTGTTTTGTGTATTCTTGTTCTTGACATCACCATCTTTTCTTTTCTGCAGGCTAAAATATTTGTTAATTATTTCCCTGTGCTAAAATTTCCCTTCAAACAAAGCGTACTTCAATACAACATAAAAACGCGCCAACATCAGAAAATTAATTTCATGATAATGGCCGCTTCAAATGGATGTTTTCCTTACGATGGCAAAATGCCAAACCAATATTTTGCTTTCTTATATATACTCTCTCGATTTCTTTTTCTCCCATTATTTCGTTCTTACCTTAAGAAAAAACCCTAGTTTTCTCGAGTTCGGAGCTGAGTAGCGGACGACTGAGGTTTTCTTTGTAAGTTGATTTTCACTTATTTGAACATTTATTTCTTGTTCTTAATTATTCCATGAAGAATTTTTTGAAAAACTGAATAAAACGAGAATGCATGTGGATAATCTGGGTTTTGGCTGATCGAATTAATATTTATTGTTGTTTTAGAAAATTTAAACAAATTCGTGGATTTGATCGCTGGATCTCAAGCTTTTGATAATCGCTTGTTTTTATTTGGTATTCGTTGATATGATCTTTTTCGTTTATTTTATATAATTTTTTTATGATTAGTTCTGCAAATAGCCATCAAAACAGTACCACCATGGGGATCACAAATAGGGAATTGTTATCTGATTTCACTGAATATAGTAGAATTCGTTTATTTATAGATTTAGGTCTAATCGTTAACTTTTCTAGGAATTTTATGAGTAGTTGTGGTGGTTTCTATAGTCAACTTAAGTACATTTCTGAATCTATAGCCTGCAGGAGTAGCTTTCCTTTTCTTTTCAAGAATCGTCAAAATAGCTTGTGTTTGTCTCACGCCTAGCATGTTGGTATTACATGCTTATTTTCCTTCCATTAGATCAGGATGCTTGCATATGTAGAATGACTTGTGGTCAAACATTCTAATACTAAAATTAAGCATGATCATTCCTATCTGTAGGAAATGCAGTTTGACTTATCTGATTGCAATACTCTTGCAGTTTAGCTATAGTTCTTTTTAATTCTATTCAGATACATAATCAAGAGTGTTGTATCTCTAAGATGTCACACACAGAACATTAGGTTCTGCTTAGTTCTACTACAACCATTTAATTGGTATTTGGTTTTGCCCATTTGCCTGTTGTTTGGGTTTTCTATGATCAAACTACATTTCTTTAATTTTATGCTTTATCCATATGTGAGTGAGACAAAGCACGGCCCTACCCATTTCCTGCTGTTACCAGTTATTCATATCGTTGTTTCGTAACATTTTTCACATAACAAGAATATTTATTTATGCTAATTTATATCCCGTTTCCTTTTCCTTTAGTCATGGTGGATCACGATATGAACAGAGGATCCCTCAACAGCTTGGTTTTAACGCTTAACGTTGGAACCAAATCCAAACGAGTACTACTACAGACAAAAATACAAACAGAATTTACGCACCAAATCCAAACGAGTACTACTACAGACAAAAAGAAAGCTATAGCTGATGCTTTTGAGTCAAATGATGAAAATTCTTCAAAATCAAACGGTTTGAAAAGAATGCATGATAAAGAAGAAGATCCTGAGTGGGTGCCCGACAAAAGGGCGGGCAAAAGCAACTGTTCTTCCGATGATATTTTCAAATTGAAAGCAAAAGAAGCAGTAAATTCAAACCCTCAAGTAAACAGAGGAGATAGTTGGTTAATGCATGAATCACTCTCAGGTCCACCACCTTCCTATTTAATAAAACTCTTAGAATACTTTGGCTGGAAGGTGGAATTTCATGGAGATAAATACAGATACGTATCTCCTTACGGGGTTCCCTATTATTCAAATCAAAAAGCTTATGAAACATTCTTGGATATTACATCTGAAAATGGCCAGAAAGGGGGTATTTTATCTGGGCATTTACAAACTAGTTTTTATCTTGATACCACTAGTGGTCATTCTGGTATGGAAATTGGTAATATTGCTTCAAACACCTCAGATTTCGTGAATGATAATTCAGATGCTGATCTTGTGTGTGAAGAAAACATCTCAGATTTAGAAACTGATGTGGAGGACAATCCTCACAAGGAAAAGAAACCAACTGAAACTCTTCCTTTCCCAAATTTAAATGGACCATTAAAGAGAAAAAAAATCAGAAATCCTTATATCTGAATATAGTACTATCAGCAATAGAAAAATGAAGGAAAAGAATACCAGTAGCCATTTCGTGACCAATGGACTTAGTCTCGTTAACTCGAGCAACATTTTTGGAACCGATTCAAGAAACCTTGTTAAAAATGGAGAGAACATACATACTAGTCTTGAAATACAGAATCGCCAGAATAGCATTCAAGAAAGAATGGGGGATTTACGCAAGTTATTTGAAAGGAAATATTGATATTATGAAGCCTCCTAATGTTTCATCTACAAAGGCATCCTCCAAATATTGCAAGTTCTTCAAATGCTGATGTGAATGGTCAGTCTCGGTCCTCTGATGATGTGATGGATTTGGAAGTGATTGCAATGATATCACTGGATAACCTTCTTAGAAGTGAGTAACTGAAACTCTTTTGCCTTGAATTCTGGGATCTATGGTCGGTTTTGAATTCTGGAATTTTGTTGATTTGAATTTTTTCATTGCATTTTGTTGAACTTTAAATTTCGTATTTTCGTTTTATTATTTTCATTAAGCCTTATGTATTGGCTGTTGGATTTTGGTTTACTTGGTTTCTTTTATGAATTGGATCGATATGTTTTTTGGATTTATCATTTAAAAAGTTGATGCTTGTCCTGCATTGTTAATTTGTCGTGTGTGAGAAATCTGGGGATCCTGTACTGTAGTGTTAGTACTCATCACTCATCTTATGTGCCACGTAATTATTGTGGCAGTGCAGTGTCTAATAAGATGTTCAAGCAAGTTGATCTTTGTTGCTCGAGTTTATAACGGGACTGGGAAAAAACTAAATTGCCATAATAGAGTGCCTTCCCAAGATTTCCTTTCCCGCGAATGCTAAATCACTTCTTATATTTTTGAAGTTTCTTTTTTCTCTTCGCTTGAGAAAAGCTCACCAAGCCCGTATAACGTTTCCTCCATTGTCTTCATCGCTCTACTCCTCTCCATCATTCTACCCCTTTCGTCACAGTCCGTCGACTTCTACAATTTATCAACAACCTTTCTTTTAATCACTTTACGAAATTCTGATGTTTAAAAGGAGGAAATTAGGTTTGAAAGTTGAAACAGTGGTTATATTTCAGGCTGTGTATTTTCTAAGTTGAAACCAGAAATTAAATTTGCCATCAATCTTTCGTTACTTATCGTAATTCAATGATTTTTGATGGTCTGGAAAGCTTAGAATATCCTCTATAACTCTCATGTTTCGTGCTTTCTCAAATTTTGGGTTGAAAAGGGGTAAACTGGCTAAACAAGCCGCTGGCCTTTGTTTTTCCTGTGTGTCCACTTCCTGGCATGAGTCTGACTTTGAGACGTCGCAGTTTCTTCGTCTCTTATCGGAACTCGACGATTCTTTTTGCAGTTTAAGGTAAAAATATTGAACTTAATTTCACAAATTTTCAGGTCTGCTACTGGATTGTGTCAATTTTACAAGCCCTAAATCGGTGCGATTTTATATACGAATTATTTGATTCTATATGTGGATTTTATATAGTTCTTATGGATTTTTACACAAATCCTAAATCTCTCCTTTTTTTGCATCAATTTTACAAAACCATAAATCGCACTCGTCTGCATCAATTTTATAAACCATTAATTTTACAAACCCTAAATCGCTACTTGCTCCGTCTGTTTGATATCTATAACAATATTAATACTTAACTATCACCTTTCATGTAAAATATAATTTGCAATTTTTTCTGTAATTAGTTTTGAAATCAATGTTCCTAATTGAATTGCTGTTTTTATTTAAAGTTGAAAATAATTTAAAATTTTGTTAATGTATTAAACTGGTTTATTAATGAGAATGCATATTGAAGGCCAGACAAAGCAACTTATGAATGTCCAATTCCTTATTAATTGAACTCCAAAGCAATTAAATTCGTGGAGGGTCTGTCATCTATGGACTTGAACTGAGTATTGCAAATTCTGTAGGTTGTCGTCTGTGGAGGGTCTTCCTTTAGCATTTTTATCTAGACATTTCAGTGCAACATCAATTAAAGTCTACAGGGATTTGATTGCATATATGTCATAGATTACTTGATCTGTAATTGATGCTAATTTTGCAGACCCTTCACCTAAACATTCCTACAATTGCATATTACCAATATAACCACTTTATTCAGTGTTTATTATGAAATACAATATCTTTGATTATCAAATAATGTTCATATATGTACCAGTGTATAGTTTTCAAATAATATAAATACTGGAGAACTTTATATAACATGTAACCAATATTGAGGAATAAAAGCACACCTCTAGTTTCAGCTTTTCTAGTTCATTAGCAGGACCTACTTGTTTGCTAGTGAATATTTCAAGAAGTGTAAGACCAAGCAGACAAACATCTTCTAATATACATCTTCCTTTTCACGAATTGCCAAACTGGGAATACTTTTCAAAAAAGAGGATAAGAACTCTAGTTAAATGTCCAAACAATCGCAATATATTTACCAGAGGAAGCACAAAAGAACACTGTTTATGATCAAGGTCGTCCAATGATCTAAAATAGCTTTAGTGGTACTCTTAGTGATAAGTAACATCTTGTTTGATTTGTCGAATTATCCAGAATATAGTAGTGGTGCCACTCTTAATGATACTTCTGGTGCTAGAGAGTCTAGTAACATATTTTGCCTTTTACATCATACAGTGCCTGTCATCTCACTGGGTACGAACCTTATTGTTTGTCCAAATTCTTTCATTACCACATTTTTTCCCATGTAGTGTTGTCATATTATTACGAAAATGATGCAAATTTTTACCTATTTGAATTGCCCACCTCTTTTTGAAACTAAAGAAGCCAGCCTCTCAGTAGAAATTTTTTTGTAACCAATGCTAGTTTAACTTTTAAAACTCAACTTTTAGAAAATGGTAAACAAAATACAATGGTATCAAAATGTTTAAATTTTATATACCATAATGATGTAAATATCTTTGTTTTAGCATAAACCAAGCTTAGTATTGTCATTTTCTCATTTTAATACATGTTGTACCCGTAGGAATGTTGTTTGGGAACTAATATCCTTTCAGGTTGATTATGATAAAAAGGTGGCTACAAATTTAAAAATTTGGTGGATGTTGGAGCTTAAGAGTTTTAATTGTTGAATTTTGGCAACAATATATGAAGAAATTTAAGTGGTCGGAAGTAGCTTGGTGACGGAGAAGACGGTTCGCAAATTGAAGCCCGAAGGAGAAAGATATAGCAGTGAAAGGAGAGCGTTGTGGCCAGCACCGGGGACGCACATCTATCATAAAGTGACCGACGTCATGTGACTTCAGGGTTTGGAACCCGAGAATTTGGACAGATGTCTGTCACTTAGAGATAGACGTCTGTGATTTTAGGCGATGATTTTTCGAAACGTATGATAGACGTCTGTCATAAAGTGACAGATGTCTGTGGCGTTTTTAGCCTATTTTCAGTTCGGGATTTGGTGTAAAGATTTGTAATGTTTGGAGGGGCAATTCTGGAATTGTGCTTTGGTTTTCTATTCTCCTATATAAGCTATTTTCAGGATTCAGAGAAGTAACGACTACAAGGTTTTTAGCCTCCATTAATTGGAGCTTTATCAAAACCTAATTTTCTTCAATTCTCTTATCCACAAATCAATTCTATTAAAATTTTGATCATTGTAATGATTCTCCTGTACTCTTCTCATTGGTATTAATAAAGTCTCTCTCTCAAACTGGATGTACATTAAGAAGACGTTAGTGGAACCACTATAAATCGGTGTGTGATTTATTTTTCGTTATTTCTTTAATTATTTATTGCTTGTTTGGTAATTATGATTGGTTTTGGATTGAACTGAGATTTGGATTGAGATATTGATTGGTTTTTTTCACTTCTTACCATGATATTGTTTTCTGCTGTGCTTTGGGATTTTGATTTAAGTGGTCTTGAGTTAGAATTTCCTGCAAAATTTGGTATCAGATCTTTTGGTGTTGGTAGGTGGTTGTAGAAATGCTGGAATCAGATAATATCTCAGGTAGTCCCTCAATGGTTAATCCAACTGGAGTAACGCCTTATGTACGTGGATCGTACGCCGCTTCGGGACGGCAATTAGTTATAGATAAGTGAAATGGGGATAATGATTTTGAAAAGTGACATTGGAAGATGAAAGCGATTCTAAGGAGGAATAAGGTGCATCGAGTAGTGTTTGATACACATTTATTGTCGGCATGCATCTCAAATGTTGAGAGAGAGGAAATGAAAGAGTGGGCATTCATTGCACTTCAACTTGCCATGGGGGAGAATTTTATCTCCAAAATGAGTGGTGAGATTACCTCTAAGGGTATTTGGGAAAAGTTGGAGGAGTTGTATATGAAGAAGTCACTAACTAATTGTTTGATCATGCTGTAAACGTTCTTCACCTATAAGATGAAGGAAGATACTTCGCTAAAGGCGCACTTGAATACCTTTGATGGCTTGCTAATGAATATGAAGGCGGTATATTTGAAGATTGAGGAAGAGCAAACGGTGATGATATTGTTGTGTTCGTTGTTGGACCATTATATAGGTTTCTCAAATAGTTTGATCTATAACCGGTGTCTTTGACTCTTGATGATATCAAAACGGGTCTTCTTAGCAAGAAGTTGTGTGATCAAATGAAGGAGTTGGATGGTGGAAATAGTGGTGCTAGTAGTGGTCGCAGTTTGTTTATGGAGAAGGGGAGATATGCGAAGAAGGAGAACCTGGGGCATTCTAAATCAAGGAACCCCGATTGGAGAGGAAAATCGAAAGAAAGAAAGCGCAAGTGCTATATTTGTAAGAAGCCTCGTCATTGGAAGAATGAGTGTTCGGACAAGAAGAAAGCAAAGAAGGAAGTAGAATCTTCATCTGTAGCGGTGGAGAGTGCAATTGGTGCGGGAGACGTAGATATGCTGATGACGGTAGCATCGGATGTTTCGGGTAGCGAATGGGTGCTCGATTCGGGGGTGTTTTATCATATGATGCCAAATAAGAATTGTTTTTCTTCTTATATCGACAAAGAAGGAAATTTAATTGTTATGGGTAATGGTGCTATTTGTAAGTCGAAAGGCATTGGTTCCGTGTAAATTCGGATATTTGACGGAGTGGTTCGTACTCTCAATAATGTGCACTATGTTTCGAGACTTCGGAAGTCTCTTATCTATTTGGAGCAGCTGGATTATTTAGGTTGTAAGATCACTATTGAGAGTGATAGCTTGCGGGTTTTGAAGGGTGTATTTGTGGCGATGAAAGGTGCTAAAACTCATGGTGTTTATATGCTTCAAGGAGTAACTATAGAAGGTGAAAATTGTGTGGGAGTTAATAGTTCTCATGGCTTGGATGCGATAGGTTGTGGCATTTGAGGTTAGGTCATGTCTCGTAGAGGAGTTTGGATATTCTTCGAAAGTGGGTGATGATTGATATAGAGAGTTTTAACAAACTAGAATTTTGCAAAGAATGTGTCATGTGGAAGCAAACTAAAGTTTTTTTTGTGAAGGAAAACATGATTTGAGAATGGTTCTTAAGTATGTTCACATGGATGTTTGTGGACCGACACCGGTAGCTTCTTTAGGAGGAGTTTGCTATTATATTTCTTTTATTGATGACTTTTCCCGAAAGGTATGAGTGTATGTAATGAAGGCCAAGTCGGAGGCATTTGTAAAGTTTAAAGGATTGAAAGCTCTTGTTGAGAATGAGAATGGCAAGTCTTTGAAGGTTCTAAGGTCCGACAATGGCGGAGAGTATGTTTTTAGAGAATTCTTGGAGTTTTGCAAGCATCATGGTATTCAGAGGCATTTTACTATACCGGGAGTTTCGCGATCGAATGGTGTTGCAGAGAGGATGAACCGTACTCTACTTGAGAAAGTTCGTTGCTTGAGATTGACATCGGGGTTGTCTAAGGGTATTTGAGCTAAAGCTTTGTCAACCGCGGTGCATATTATTAATTGCGTTCCATGCTCGGCTATTGGTAACAAATTTCTGGAGGAAGTGTGGAAGGGAAAGAGCGTTGGCTTGAGTTACCTTCGTGTGTTTGGCATTTTGGTTGATGTGCATGATCCGAAAAATGATAAGCTTGAGCCTAGAGATTTCAAAGGGGTCTTGCTTAGCTATACAGACGGTGTAAAAGGATACCAGATATAAAATCCGCAAATGAAGAAGGTTATGAATTCTTTTCATTTTACTTTTGATGAGTCAGCTTTGTTCAAGGAGAATGAGAGCTCGTCGGATGTTCCAAATATGGTTCATAGTGAATCAAAGGAGAATGAAGTTGTTACCACATTTCATCCAAGGAGTAGAGTATTTGGAGATGCTTGTGAGGAGGAAGCGGTCGATGTTACATCACAGAGTCCACAGAGCTCCTCTAGTAGTTTTGGTGATGTACATGATTCTAGGGAGAAATCGGTTCAAGATGGAGCCGAAAGGAGTTTTTGGATGATGGTATTACTAGTCGGGTGGGTCATCGTGCTATCGGGCCACTCGATGGATATGGTGATTGGAACTGTCTTAGCTTTTGTGATAATCTGGACTATGCTCTTCACGTGTCCAAAATATGCCGATGGACCTTGATGACGTCATGGAGTCGATTGATAGCTCGACGTAGATTTGTGCCATGGAGGAAGAGATGTAATCGTTGTTGAAGAATCTAACTTGGGATTTGGTTTCACTTCCAAAAGAAAACTATGATATTGGGTGCAAATGGATATACAAGGTAAAGGACGATGGGAGACACAAAAATAGGCTAGTGGCTAAGGGTTTGCACAAAGGAAAGGAAAGGAGTATAATGAGATATTTGCAGCGGTTGTGCGCCATATTTCAATTCGGATATTACTTACTATAGTTTCCATTCACGACTTGGAGTTGGAGCAACTTAATGTAAAAAAAGCCTTCTTACATGGTGACTTGGATGAAGACATCTACATGGAGCAGCCAGAAGGTTTTGTTTTGAATTGTAAGTCAAATTTGGTTTGCAAGGTTTAAAGCAATCAACTAGACAATGGTACACGAGATTTGATCATTTTATGCTTGAAAATGGTTTTGATAGAAGCATCAAGGATGCTTGTGTATATTTCAAGAAGTTGAAAAATGATTGTTGGGTGTATTTACTCTTGTATGTGGATGACATGCTCATTGCTTCTAAGGATAAGAATGAAATCAACAAGTTAAAACTAAGTTTGAAATCGGAGTTCGAAATGAAGGATTTTGGAGAAGCAACGAGGATATTGGGCATGGAATTAGAAAGGGATCGAAAGTATCTTCAGTTGAAATTGACTCAAAAGGAATAAATAAAGAAAGTTCTTTGTCGTTTTAGTATGGAGAATGCAAAGACATCAAATACACCTTTTCCTTTGAATGTGAAGCTTTCAAGTAAGAGATCACCTATCTTGCATAAAAAATAGGTTTATTGACAACGGTGTCATATGCTAGTGTGGTTGGAAGTTTAACGTATGCTACGGTGTGTACAAGGCCCGATATTGCAAATGCCGCCGGGATGGTTAGTCGGTATATGGCTAATCCGGGGAAATTGCATTGGGAAGTGATGAAGTTTATATTTAGATACCTTAGAGGTACATCATCTCATGTTCTTGTTTTTGATGGTAATGATGGGATGAATTGCAAGTTGTTTGGTTATTGTGACTCGGACTACGTCGGTGATAAGGATCGAAGAAAATCAACTTCCGGATATGTCTTTACACGTGGTGCTACAAACATAAATTGGAGATTGAGATTGCAGACTGTAGTTTCTTTATCCACTACGGAGGCGGAGTTGATAGCCGCGGTGGATGCGGCAAAGAAGACACTTTATTTGAAGCGATTGTTGTGTGACTTGGGATTCGAACATGATAGAATCGATGTTCGATGTGATAGCCAGAGTGTTATTCACTTTACGGCGAATTTGGCTTTTAGCTCACGAACTAAGCATATTGAAGTGAAAGAGTTATTTTTGGTAGCTATGGATGAGGATAAGGAAGTATATCTTTGGAAAGTGCACACAAAGGATAACGCAGTGGATATGTTCACCAAGGCATTGCTAGTTGGGAAGTTCGAGCATTGCTCGAACTTGATTCGCTTATTGAAGTGCTAGGTGCCATGGGATGGTACGGTTGAGAGAGGAGCTTGGTTATGGATGATGAACAGTATCGGTGAGAGATTGTGATTCTATCTTCTTGGTGAGTGCTAGTTTACACTCCTTAGCACTTTAGTCTTTGGTGAGATGGTTTAAAGTAGGATGTTTTCAACACTTTGTTAGCGGGCGGGGCCTTTGCCTGAGCTCGTTGATGGAGTGTAATGGACGGTGGCTTTGCCGGAGCTCGTTGGAAAAGCATTCACGTTTCGTTGAAGGTAGAAGTGGTAATAGTTGGTGCTATCGGTTGTTGATGATGGTATAGTACCATTGGAGTTGAAGATGGATACAGTGTCAAGAGAAGTGTTGAATTTTGATGACACTATATAGAGAAATTGAAGTGGTCAGAAGTAGCTTGGTGATGGTGAAGACGGTTCGCAAATCGGAGCTCGAAGGAGGAAGATATGGCGATGAAATGAGAGTGTTGTGGCCAGTATCAGGCGATAGACGTCTGTCATAAAGTGACAGACATATGTGACTTCAAGGTTTGGAACCCGGGAATTTGGACAGACGTTAGTCATAATCTGTGGTTTCAAGGGATGATTTCTCGAAATATATGACAGATGTCTGTCATAAAGTGACAAACGTCTGTGGCGCTTTCCAGCTCGGATTTTGGTGTGAAGATTTGTGATGTTCAGAGGGTGGTAGAGAATTTTGGAATTGTGCCTAGGTTTTCTATTCTCATAGATAAGCTATTTTCAGGATTCAGAGAAGTAGCGACTGCAAGGGTTTTTAACCTCCATTAATGAGGGTTTTATAAACCTAATATTCTTCAATTCTCTTCTCCACAAATCAATTCTATTAGAATTTTGATCATCATAATCAATCTCTTGTACTCTTCTCATTTGTATTAATAAAGGCTCTCTCTCAAAGTGGATGTACACTAACAAGACGTTAGTGGATCCACTATAAATCGGTGTGTGGTTTATTTTTCATTATTGCTTTGATTTTTTATTGCTTTGATGCTCTATTACTTGTTTGGTGATTGTAATTGGTTTTGGATTGAATTGAGATTTGGATTGAGATATTGATTATTTGTTTTTACGCTTCTTACCATAATCTCGTTTTCCCCTGTGCTTTGGGGTTTTGATTTGACTGGTCTCAAGTTAGAATTTCCCACAACATTAATGTTTTATACTGTAGTTGCTTTCGGAGAGCGACTGAGTAAAGGTACCGATTAGTAGTGATTAATGTGAGAAATGCGGATTACGGATCTTAAGGCTGGAATAACACTAGAGGGGGGTGAATAGTGTTTTGTGGATTTTTTAAATCTTTTTGAAACATATGTAATTTAATCACCAACAAATGCAATTCACGGACACAGATATAATCACAGAATCAGAAACAAATGCAATTACTAAATAAAAGCAGTAAAGAAAAGAACACACTAGGATTTTATACTGGTTCGGAGTTACCCTACATCCAGTCCCGTACAATCATATGGATTTCTTATAAAAATAATCTACCAGATTACACCCTCGGTTTCAAGGCTACGAGGTACACCCTCCTATATTCGAGTCCAGGAAAAACTCTCTTGATTTGACCAGGCTACAAGATCACCTAATTGATTTCCAGGGCTACAATCACACCTATTTGATTTCAAGGCTCAACCGCACCTTTTACGTAACAATTTGATTTACAAAAGATGCTATAACTCTAAATAGTACTGAGATCTTATGGAGAGAGTGGAAGAGAATCAAACAAGAGATAATCAAGTTTTATTCACTTGGTATTTCGACAGAGTATAGTTTAAGATTCTTTAGAATAAATGTGGAAAATGAAGAGGAGAGAAAATAAATAAATCTGGTAAAACATTCGTTTAGAACTTACTGGTATTTATAGTAGAGCGGCATCCACATCTATTCGTGAAAGGATACGACGAATAGATACTTCTTTTGAAAATTGAAATTTGAAAATAATGGACACCATGTCGACATGGGAGGTTGAGGGATGTCGACTTGCTCAAGGCAAAATTGATTTTTTATTATTTTCTTATTAAAATTGGTTTCTATAATTTTTCAAAACAATTTCTAAACTTTGTAAATATATTTGAATATAGTTTAAACATATAAAAGAGTTCTGAAAGTAATTTTTAATATATATAATCTTAATCTATAATGTGATTTAAAATATAAGTATATAAATATTTTAAAGCTACATATTTAAAACAAGAGATGGTTTAAAAACAAGGACAATTTTGAAATCAAAAAATGATAAAAATAGTTTTGAGGCTAAAATATTTAAAACCAAGAGAGATGTCTTTTTTAATAGAAAGTTTTGAAAACATTTTTTTTAAAACAAGAGATATATATTTGAAAATCATTTTTATAAAATTAGTGGATATCAAAATAGGACCACTATATGTTCCACTAGATATTGTCGTGGGTTCCATCCCACTAGGGTTCCATACTTTTAACAGACTCGAAGTGGATTCCATTCCACGAATAAATTTCGAATAAAGATGTAAGTGCTTTCAAGAAGTTTTAACATAATTCTAGACTCAATACTTATCTTGTACTATTGAAATCTTAAACTCTTGATATCTTGATACTCATGAGTCTTCAATCTTGATATCTTTAGTCTTGAATCTCTATATTGTACAGTCTTCATTCTTGGTACCTGCATGTTTATATCCTGCATATACATATATATCTAAACTATAATGTTAGTATTTATACTTTATAACAAGCCCTAAGGTTGTTGTCATCAAAACCATCATCTCAAGGACTAACAATTAAAGCATCATTATACTATTTGTCTACAAACACGCATTTCACAATCAAATTATAATATTATTTTATGTTGTGTATAGATGGACTAATGAGCACAGTAGACACATTAACGTCCATCACATTTCATTATTCTACACTCAATAGTTGGTGGTCATCAATTTCTTATACTAGGAGTTGCTAAGCCATAGTAATTTTGTACTCATATACATAGTTTTGCAAAAGGTCGGCGAGGTTTGGGTAGGAATTTTTTTTGGCCTAGACATCGCGGTAATTTTATAATTATTTTATGTTTTTCCTAATACGTGAGTATATGATTTAATAATGTTTTTCTTGGAGGTTTCCTTGGTTTAGATTTGGATTGCTCTTTTGTTGTTTCTACTAGCAATTTTCAATGCTTCTTCCATCACTGGTAGATTTTCCTAGGTTGCGGGAGAGCTCTTTTGGGATGTAGACTTACCAGATTAGTTTGATTCTTTTGAACCTATAATTTCAAAGTTGAAGAAATTTTTTGGAACAAGACAATGTGGGTATTCATTCCTTCGTTTCAGAGCAACCCTTTACGGTCATCAAATGTTTCATTTGGTTAGATATGAAGTATCTTGTTTATGAGAAAAAGGTTATAGTATGATAATGACATCCATAGTTATGAAGCATTATTTTGTTTAAAATTACATTTTATCGTTTGTGATTCATTTAGATTTATCCATCATCATCTTTCTTATCTACACCTTGGTATAATTGAGCGCTTTATGTTTTACGGTCCTAATGGACGAAAATAACCTTGTCATCTATGTCCTCCCAATTTTTTCATTTACAATCCTCATGAAACATGATGTAAGGTACAAAAAATAATATTTTCTGAACACACGTGAGCAATCTTGGAATTCGGAGTTGTGATTGTTTTTTAATCTGATCATATACAACACTTATTAAGTTCATATTGATAACCGGGATAGTTCACTTAAGGTTCTTCTCTTGATTGAGAGATTTTTATTCTAACAAAAATGCTTGTAAACCGAAATCATTTTTATTCAAATTGCCAAGCATTAAAATAAAACACACAGGAATCCATGGATTGCACCTTTTCTCCTTAATTTTGGTCTCTGTTTGTACGTTTCTAGCCTCCTAGTATAGTTCTTCTTCTAATCTTCCAACGCACAACTGCTTGAATATAATAAATGTTTATTCTTTTCCTTGCCATGACATTATTTATTCACCTAACTTCTCCCCAGCTTGTGATCCTCTAACCCAATTTGTCACTTGCAATGACCTATATCTATAACGCGTTATTGGTATACACATCATGCAACTGGGTTATGCTAGCGCAGATGAATTGATTTGGACAACTGGATGTTCTGTGGACAATTCACATAACTCTAAATAACTTTCAAGGTAAGCATCTTAAGAATTTTTCAACCCAAGAAAATTATAAGCTTGATATCAGCAAATTATTTCAAGTGGAATCGGTTGTTTGACATTCAAATGATTATGAATTTTGATTTGAAAAATATTCTATAGTGATATTAACTTCACTGCATGATTTATTAATGCAAACGACAATGGACTTGAAAAATAAAGGTAGTAATTAACTTAATTTTAAAAACAATTTTTACATGCTAAATCTTTATTACAGTACATGATTAACAATTTCAGATTCAACATATAATACATTAAACGATATGAAACCAATTAAACAGAGACTGCTGTTGGCAATGATATCATCTCCATTAGCTGCCCGATCTTTTATGGGTCACAGACAGTCATAATAATATTACTAGAGCTTTTTAGCTACATGATCTCGATTAGTATTCCTTTCTACCTAAAGTCTATTTTTTTACAATATTCATTATAAAGAGAGAATTTTAGCTATATATACATGTTGGTTGGCCCATATTAATCCTATAATCATTCTCACTGAAAAGAGGTTTCAATTTTAGTCCCTTTTCTTTTAAGTTGTTTGTTCCATTTATAATTTTCAATAGTTATTATGATTATTTTTTAGATGTACAACCACTGTGATACCAATGGTGAATCTAGAGCAACAGTGGATATTATTGCTGCCCAAACAAAGGCAGTTACCGGTAATTCTGTCAACTTTTTTACCATGTATTTTTGTACCCTTTCATGAAATGCTTGACATCTGTTGCAGAATTCATTATTTGGCGATTGATTATAGGACTAGATTCATAAAAGTTGCCAAAAACCCTACCTTTAAAATAATCTATTATGATCACCTTATATAAAAAAGTTATGGATATGGAAATATTTTAAAATCAACAAACACTTTCTCATTCCATTTCAAAGCATTTCAAATTCATTACATAATCCCACAATCATCAACCACGTTCAGAGAAAATAGCATTATTACAACATATGCCAAGAGCGACATATGAAAATACTCCCTTGGATGATTAGAGTATATATAGGAAATCAAACAACTTTTCCTTTACAACAAAACACAATGGAATTTAAATAGAAATAACTCTTATTATCTAGCTTTCCTCCTGCACGTCTGTGGAAGCTTATTCGTCTAAAGAGGTACCTGAAAACCTCAACTCTCAAACTACTCAAAATCAATTGAGCACCCGTGAGTTTAAGGGGAAAACATAAACTTCGAGTCCAACATAAAGCCTATTATGAATAATAATCTGGTATCTCGAACCATTTAGGTATCTAGTGGGACCATACCGCTTAGCGGAATGAGTTTTTCCCTCACTAATATCCTATCCAAAACTTTATAAAAACCACATATTTTGCTCCTGCATCCACAATGGTTAAAACATAGCATTTCAAAATATTAGGATGATATGCAAAAAAGTAAATCAGTTATGGATTTTCCATCCCGATTCATTTTGACTATCTATCTCATTTATAGTTTCTAGGGTCGCATTAACCTAATAGTTTTTATGGGCTGACTAATAACTTACTTAAAGCTTATGGACTCCCTGTCCGGTTTCAAAGTTTCCATAGGATCACTAAGAACCTATTGACCCCTGCCAATAACTTTATTGTTTCATGGGTTTCTCCCTAAATCTATTGGTAGCTCCAATAACTTCCATCTTATCCTAGTTTTCATGGGTTGACTACGAACCTATTGAATTTTATCAATAACTTAATTCAGATTTAGTTTTCATCGGTTCACTACAAACCTATTGGCCCCTGCTAGTAACTCTTTCTAATCATTTTTTCATGGGTTACTATGAACCTGTTGACTCCTACCAATAACTTTTCCTAAACATAGTTTTCATATTTTTACTATGAACCTGTCTATTTGACAACTTCTTTAATCAGTATTTAGGCATCCTACATTCTGGTCTATCTGACCTCCTAGATGCAATTCTACTCATTCAGCAGTTAACTCGATTTATATTCACTACTGGGTCAACCTAGCTAGTTATTCTGCCCCTTTTCCTCAAAATACAGTTATGGGTCCATTTTAACATGAATATATATATTAATATGTATATATATTAGAAGAAAACATAATAACATCAACATCTGTGGTTTAATATCCTCGAAATCATTTTCATATGAAACATGGTTAATCACTTTAACCTATTATTATATCAAGGAAAGCTTCTTCAAAAACTTAATACTTAAAAGCCATTTTAAAACTTCATTATTATGCCATGGTTTTTCCCTTAAAAATAAGATTGGGTTCTTTGTTTTGAAAACTAAGGCTTTCGAAACCTTAAAACTTTACTTCTGAAACCCTTGGATAACCTACTTCGAAAGCATTCAAATCTTCTTTTCAAAACATTAAGCATATACCTTTCGAAATACTTTAAGTCATCTCTTTCAAAACTATCAAAACATACCTTTCAAAGTCTTAAAGCATTACTTATTAGCTCTTAGAAGCATAGCCTCTAAATCATTGAAAGTATCCCTTTCGAAACCATTGAGTTTATCTTAAAAAATATCTTTTGGATCAAAGTGAATATATATGAAAGTGCCCCTTTCGAAACCATTAACCATAAAAAAATGATTGTGGAAAAACCGATGGCTTCAGAACAATCCTATCGAAAGCATTTATTATTTAAGCAAAACAATTGAAGGTTAGCTTCAAAACCCCTTTCGAAGCATTGCCTTTGAAACAATTACCCCTTTCAAAAGATTTAGGAAGTGGCTTAGTACATTTATAAACAAAAGCTACCTTTCGAAAGCACTGATGACTTCAATCCCTTCGAAATGCATAGGGTCAGCAACAGAGTTTCATTTGGGTTGACTACCCTTTCGAAAGCATTTGTTTAAAAATAAAGTAACTCATTCGAAAGCACTTTCAACAAAAGGGCAGAAACATATTCAAAAGCTATGTAGAAGACCCTTCGAAGGCATTGATTTTGACTTCTTCGAAAGTATTCATTAAAACAAGGCAAGTGCTTTTCTTTGGATAGTAAAATAGAGGTTTCGACCCCATCTAAAGCTATGTTTCGACACCATGCCTTCCGCCTTTATCCAATTCACTACGTACCAATCTTATATTTACCTTGTGTATTGGTTTCGACGTGGTTGGTTTCGACTTGGTAGGTTTCGACTTAGTTGAGGCGGAAGCATAAGTTCGAAAGGTTGCTTCTGAAAGAGGCAGAACACTACTTTTAGGTAAAGACTGATATAATGCCTTTTAAAGTAATTGCTTTTTTTTTACTAACAAGCCTATTTGTAAACATTTAATTGGTTGCCATAACTTTTCAAATTTTTTTTCAAAATGAAACTGCCGCATAGTTTCAGATGTAAACAAAGATTTATTTAACAAATAAGCCCTCCCATCAAGCAAAACAATAAAATCATTTAAGTCCTCCATCTAAAATAATTTAATTTCCATAGTAAATTACTTAGGAAAAATCACCAAAAAGTACAAAAATTTACTTTTAATATGTTATCTATCGTATATAAATTTCAGACACAAATTCTTTGAAATAATAGCTGAATTAATTATAAATCCAATTTATTCATTTTCTCCTTTGAAAATTTATAATAAATTTTCCATAGCTTGGAGAATTATAAAAATTAAAATCCATCTCCAAAATAATGTTTTACATAATATATAAATTCCTCATGGCATTCAAAATTCAAGTCAAATAATTTTACCCTTAAAACCGTATATAAACAATCATCAAACAATCTTGTTTGAATCAAAAGTGTCAAAAATCCAAGCATATCATCAGTCAAAAATCATCATAAAGGAATTAGACTAAAATCCCAAAATCAAATGATCATGAAAACAAAAACAGAGATGCTTTTGATTATTATTCACCTTGATTAGGATAAGGACTTTGAGCTTTGATCTTTGATTAATTTCCATAGCTTGAATCCTTAGCTTTAGATTTATTTTCCCCCTTTTCTTCCTAAATAATAGCCAGCTTGTTTTTCTCTTGTCTTATGTTTTTGCATTTTAAAAAATAAACGTAAAAGGATAGGAAACGAGAATATTAAGGATTATGGTGCGGCAGTTCCTAATATGCCCTTGCATTAATTAATTAACATATAAAACCATATATAAGCCCTATTTTATTAAGCTCGGCCTCTAAATATTTATTCAAATCTCAATCCCCTTATCACTCTAATATTTACATTATTATATTTAATTTTTCTAATTAAATCTCCCGAATAATGTTTTTAAAAATTAGGGTTGTTACAAATATATACACATATATTATCATCCAATGCAGACAGCATAGACATATGTGGATTCATGATATTTCATATATTATTTAAGTATGCAATGGCATATAAACAATTATAGATATAAATGTTATGTAAGTAAAGGATTTACCTTGTCTAAAGCCAAAATGAAACACCTTGAGACCTTGAATGGAAGAACTCCTTGAATCAGTATTAAAATCCAAAATGAGTTACCAATCTAAAATCAACAACCATCGATCTTTTATGTAATGACCCGAAATTTTTTCATTTTAAAAATTATATTTATTTTTAAGTTTTTAAAATAAAAGGTTGATAATATAAATAATATTGTTTTGAAAAATAGTAAAATATAATAATACTATTTTGAATAAATATTTCTAAAAATATTTCCCTCGAAAATTAAATCGATAAAATTGCCAAAAATCATTTTATCAATAAACGGCTCTATAATCGTAAAACGTCGCATACAGGGCTGGATACATATGCGTATATTATAATTAAACAATAATAGAATCAATTAAATTAGTTTTGTAAGCAAAATACGTTTTTAAGGAGCTTAAATATAATAATTGATATATTAAATTTAATTAGGATTTGACAATTTAATAATTATTATAATTATTTAAATATTTATTTTTCAATGATAGGTCATTTTAAATATTTATAAGGTGTTAAGAAAACATTTACGATAATTTTATAAAGACAAATAATTGATCCAAAAATATAAGGAAAAACCTATATCGCTTTATCAATATAATAGTGATTTTTGTAAATAATTATTAATATTAATTTATACGTTTTTATAAATAAATACGATCATTTTAATTAGTAAAACGTGTTAAGAAGATTATTTTCAAATTTTGTTTATAAATATATGTATATAAATTAATAAGTGGAAATGTGACCGATAATCGGTTTCCCAGTTTTCAACGATTTAACAAACAAAAGTTGTTCAAAGTCATTTGAAATGTTGTTATCTTCTTATGCACATATATGTACATCCATATGCATGTCACATGTACATAATAACATATATATATATATATATATATATATGTGTGTGTGTGTGTGTGTGTGTGTGTGTGTGCATGAAGATTTAAACATATACATGTTACAAAATAATTTCCTAAGAGTTAACATTTAAGCAACCAAAAAGCAAACATCAACTCACGGTACCACACTATAATCACCTCCATCACCTCAACATCACCATCACATGTCAAAAGGAGGGAGCCGTGCACTAGAGGGGGGTAGGAGGGATGTGGGCCAAGGGCAAGATGGTAATTTCACTATTAGATATTTGTTCCAAATTTTCTCCTATAAATACCCATCTAATTTATCATATTTTGTCACCATATTCTTATCATCTTCCTCACCACTTCAAGCTTCATTTCATGGCTTCTATGCTAAACAAAATCATGGCATAACATTTAGCAAAAGAAATTTAAAATCATATGATATGTATTATCGATTCACTTCAAAACTAGTTCGAATCTCCTTCATTCCTCTTCCTAATCTCATGCCCATCCCTCATCACAACCATGGCTGAGCTCTTCCACTTTTTCTAGCTTGGGCCATGGCCTTTCTAAGGTCTTTGACTCGATTCCATAAGCTTCGGTGCAACGGTAGCGAAGCTATACCCAATTTTAGACTAACCCATTAGAAAAATAAAGGTGAGGAACTCATAAATTATTGTATTATATGCTATTGGATGTTAGATACATTTGATTATGATTGTTAATGATGGTTGTTTAATGCCCTTAGTTGTTGTTATTTGAAGTATACGTTGAGGAAAGGTTCATTGTTGTGTATTCCAGATTTTGTTGGGTTTTATTTTAGAGGAGATGAAAATTTTAGAAAATTCTTGATGGCATATCAAATTCAAAAAGGATATGAGTTGACTTTTCTGAAAAATTCATTTGAATATATTAATGTTATTTGTTCTTCATTTAAGAATGGTTGTCCTTTTAAAGATTCTTGTACTTGTGTTTCTAGTCAACTCAATAGGTCTTTCATTAAGAATTGATTAGTAATCATTTTGGATCCATTTCAGAGACGTGAACAGTCCAAATATTTCTAGATGAAATCCGTGATTGTCTAACTAAGCCACCTAAAGAAATTATAAGTGAGTTTAGAAGTGAGTACAATTTCAACTTGTCTTATTATTATGCTTAACAAGGAAAACATTTTGCTTTGAAAGAGTTGTATGGTGATGATGTTATGTCTTATAATGATTTAAATAGCTTTTTGGATGTGGTTAAAAGATTCAATCCGGGTAGTTATGTTGCTATGGATGTTGATTCTTCTAGCAATCAATTTGTTAGTGTTTTTTTGGTTTTAGTGCTTGTACATTTGGCTTTAAGCATTGTTGTCCTTTGATATTTTTGGATGCTAGTCATTTGAAAGGGCATCTAGGTGTTTTGGTGGGTGCTACAGCTAAAAATGAAAATCAAGGTATGTTTTATTTTTATTACAACATAGATTGAAGCTTTTATATGTTTTTCGTAGTTTAAGTTTTATGATGTTTATGTTTTTATTCTATACTAGTTTTGTTTTTTGTTTTATTAAGTAGTATTTTGTAGCTTTTTTTTTCTCTTTTTTACGATAAATTGTACTATGTAAAATATACTATAACATATCATTTTCTTTAATGTGTGGTATCTTTATTTAGTTTTGTTGTGAAGCATTACAGTTTTTGTAGGGTAGTTTGTAATTTTTTACATAATATATTGTGCAGCATCATTTTTTGTTTTGCTACTCTATCGTGTAGTACCTTTTATTTTATTTTGAAGCTTAATTTTTTTTATAGTTTAGTTGTCTTGTGGTAAAAAATATATTTTCCAGTATCATTTTTAATTATTCTTGTGTAATGTTAAGTGTTGCTATTTATATTGAGTTTAATGCTTTTTGTTCTGTAGGACAGTTTATACTAGTGTGATAATATCTTGTGTACTATCTTTTTTTATGTTTCTTGTTAACTGTGTAGTGGCCTCACTTTTAGTTTTTATTTCTCTATTCTATTATAGAATTTTTTTACATGTGTATTTATTGTTTTATCCCTTTAGTTATGAGCATTGTAGCAATGAGAATGAAAGTAACTATGTTTATTTTCAAACCATTTGAAAGAGATGATTAGAGAAGATCGACAATTGGTTTTTATGTCTGATCATCATCAAGGATTGAAAACTGTAATCTTAAAAGTATTTCCTTATTCTTTTCATAGTTACTTCTATCAACATATGGAGCAAAATCTTCTTTCTTCCGTGAAGTCTATTAATTCTAATTTATCTGCTGTTGATTTGTTTAAGACATGTTCTCATGCTTCTAACCTTGTTGCTTTTGACAGATCTTTGTCTAAGTTTTTGGAAATTGGTAGCACAACCGTTGTTAATTTTTTGAAGGACAAACCTTATGATCATTTGGTTGACTTGCTTTTTCTGGAAAATTTTATGGTGAATATAGTTCTAATGTCCCGAAGAGTTTTAATGCTGGGGTTTAGCTAAAATGGCTTACCTATTACTTCTTGTTTATATGGCGTTCGTGTTAGAATTGTGGAAAAAATGGCTAAGAGACGAGAAAAATGTCGATTATGGACTGGTACTCTTTGTCCTATTATGAAGGTACAATTAACTAAGTTAATTGAATAAGGTTTTGGTTAGGATGTGCTTAGATCCTTAGAATTTGTTTTTGAAGTTAGATCTCTTAAATTCGATCATTTAGATCTTGAAGATCGTATTTATAATTATAACCAGTAGAAGGTTACTGGATTTCCTTGTTCTCGTGCTATTACATGAATGCATAGGTCTAAGTTTTCTATGTATGATTTTGTTGAGTACTACTTCACTGTGATGCATATCGTCTTTCTTATTCTCAAGCTATCAATCCAGTTCTTTGTTTTGATAAGCCTATTATGGATTCTAGAGATGAACCTTTAATTAATTGTCCAAAGAGAATCGTAGTGCATAAAGACCTTTAATGAAACATAAAGGAGGATTTGCATATTTTCAAAATAAGCAAAATACATTATTGTACCAAACAATATGGTCATGATAAGCGGAATTTTCAAGCTTCAAAAAAAAATATAAATTAGCTTTTCTATTTATTTTTTTGGTTATAATTTTGTTGGATTTATTAGTTGGTTGTAGCAATTCTTCGTTTTATTATCAATTGATTGTACTTAAATCACTTGGTTGTAAGACTTCATTCATTTATATGAATTTATTTGTAACAACCCGCGCTTTTAATAATAAAACAATCAACTAACGACGAACAGTGAAAATAAACATTTTTAGAATTGTCAGAATATGGCCTTGAAACTTATACCATTATGTCTATGGCGATTTTCTGATCAATTTCCATATATAACTTGTCAAAATCTGAGTCAATATGAAGAAGTCATGGGTGAAATGGGAGACGGGAAATAATCAAAAAAAGAAAAGAAAATAAATATGGGTCGACCCATAAATCGACCCAAAACATCCCTAGGTCGACCGCCGGGTCGATCTGAGGGAAGCACAGGTCGACCTGCGCTACTACTTGGACGTAGTTTCGTCCAAGTGTGTGCCGAACCAATTAAAATTCAATTTTTCCGCAATTTGAGCCATACGTTGATTTATCTAATGGCTTCAAACGACCCTGTGATGTGGTGGATTCAAATTCAATCCAAGAATCCAACGGTTTGAGATCCCCAAACTCCACTGTAAATAGAACCCTAGGCCCAGAAATTTTCTCACAATCAAATTTTCTCCTAATTGGGTTCATTGCCCGAGGCTGGACCCCAAAAAGAAAATATTTCTAGGAAAAAGATCTTCTCAATAAAAATATTATACACCTTAGAAGGGGATCCAGAAAGACCATGGAGCTAAGCTAAGCACAAGCAAAGCTAAGGACGACATGTGAGTGAAATTAATTATATATCTTTTATATTTATGATATATTATCGTTAGATTCCCTTTAAATAATTTTATTCAGTATTTATTTCAGTAATTAATTTTGTTAATTAGTTATGCCGAGACTGTAAATTGTACAAGAGAGCTTATATGTAATTATTATTTATATGGAAAATAGTAATCAGATTAAATATGAATAATGTTAGGCTTGACAGTTAGAGAAAAGCATATGCCTAATAAAATAAGAAATTTACAGTATTTACATCTATTTTAAAAGCTGAAATTTAGCTTGTTAATGTTAGCTTCTTTTTATTCCTTTTTTACGTGTATAAAATAGTAAAGAGAAGAATTCACAAATACGGACTAAAATAGAAGAACACTAGATTTACAGAAATTACATGGAAATAAAAAAAAGCAGAAATAAAAGGAGAGAAATAGAAATTTGCAGTAAATTATGCCAAAATGGGGAAAAATAAATTAAAAGGGAAAATTTAATAACTTGATAGGGAAGCAAGTGTTAGATTAGTAGGTTGGCTTAGAAAAGAGAATACATATCCATAGTTTAATATTTAAAAGATAACGATAAATGTAACTGCAAGAATAAAAGAAAGAAAAAGGGAATTGGTATAAAATAGAGAAACTACTGTATTTTGCACTATCCAAAAAGTAAAAGAAATAATAAAAGAAATATCTTACTGTTAAGGATTATTGTTTATAGTATTGTTTAGTATTAAAACATGGAAATAGAATTTTAGCACAGTTTTTATAACCAACCAAATAGAATAGAACTACTTCCTAGAAAATATGAAAATAAAGTGAAGAATTACAGGAAGTAAAGAAGAAACCAAGTTAATTATTAGATAAGACTAGAAGCAATTAAAAGAAATACACCTAGATGTGCAATTACTACGCAGATAATAGAATATAGGCAAAGTGGTTATTATGATAAGTAAATTTGTGAAAATCGGACGTAGTCCCAAGCCAAGATTGTCGTATAATATAAGGGAATTAAAGAGAATTCAATATCATAATAAAAGAAGATAGACTAGAATAGACAAGAGACACTTGTAATTATATTTATAATGTACATATTATAAAAGAAAATAAAAGTGACAATTACAAGTAAAATCATAACATAGGTTATAATTAAGTTAATAAGCAATAGAGCAGAAATAATAGAAGAGGCTTATTTTAATAAACTTAAGACTTAAATTAAGTTAATAAGCAAGATAATAGAAGTGGCCCATACCAACAGCATTCCCTTTACGTTAGGAACCGATAGTCTAACAGTAGTTAGGTGAGGCTGGGACAAAATAATGCTAATTAGGGTAAATAAGTAACTAGCCAACAGAATAAGAAAAGTAAACTAAATGCAAAATAAAAGATTAGACTTAGAGTCTAATAAAAGAGTGAGATGCGTTTAAAGCATCCCAAAGGATGAAGAGCCTAATGAAGCAGTTCATCACAGATTTCAGCACAGAAGAAGCACGTCCAACTTAGATATTTTGGGCTAGAGGAAGTAAGAGACTTCAACAGGATGTGAGCGTACTCTATAATGGCCCTCTAGGGTAGGCATAAAGGAGCAGTCCCTCGGAGGCAGATCTGTAGATGTTCCATCAAAAGAGTATGCATTGACTGCTTTTTGCATGGCAAGACCATTGTAGGCAGTCAGAAGGGGTTGATGTTTGAAGTAGGATATTCGTATGTCCTAGTACTTGCAAGTAAGTTTTAGTGGGCAGGACCCAAAAGGATAGTCGCAAGCGGATATCGGGCTAGCATCAAAACCAAGAAGTGGGTTCGGGAAAGACTAGAGTTAATCCAATAGTCCAATAAACCTTTCACTATTGAGACATTGGATGAGGGGTGCAGCCAATTAGATGTTTAGATTGTTTGCAGTTGGGCATGACCACTTAACTCTTTAGAGGTATTTCGATTAGTTGAGGGGTGGCTGCGTGGGGCCATAGCCACGATAAGAAAAAAGCCAGACCAAATAGAATATCTATATTGTAGGCCTAACAGGGCAGTCCTTTGTAGAAATAGAAAATCCCCAACTTAGTTCCTTACAAGGTAGACCTTGCTAAGCGGGATTCAAGGAGTAGACAGAATGATTACGTATAGTCCTCAAGGTACGCACTGGGTGGTACATTGTGGATGTCCGAGCATTGGTATAGACTAGTGCGGACGCAGTTTTATATTTTCATAGTAGACAACGAAACATCTGTATTGTAGGCCTTATTAGGCAGTTATTTATAGATGTAGTCACAGAATGCCATAGTAGCAAGACGATGGAGTCCTTCCCGAGGAGTATACGGAAGGTACTATGGGTAGTATCTAGGACTGATGCGGTCAAGGAGCATATAGCTATATATATCAGTTATTAGGTTTTAATCTACTAGGGAGTAGATGGGCACGATTCACGCACTGAGGCGAGAGTATTATAAACCCAATAAACCTAATAAAATAGTAAATGGAAATAAAAAGATATACGTGGAATTAAGCTTAGAAGTGTATAATTTGTCCATTCACCAGAATTTTAGTTCTAACGCCCTCCTCATAACATCCTACAGGTTTGGTAGATGCAGAGACTTCTAGATTTGAGACACTTATTAGAAAGTGTTATTTATTGGTGAGTATTTATTTACTATTATATTTTAGACAGTTCCGTTGTGAGATATTTATCTGATCACTGATATATTTATCTTTGCCTATTTTGAAAGATCCCGATACCCAACTCGGGTTTCAATGGGCTTGGACTTTAGCATTTTTGCAAAAAATCCGGACTCATTGGGATTCGAGTTGTTACATTTGGTATCAGAGACTAGGTGTAGGATTTCTAGGTAGATAGTGAGTGAATGTATTTGTATTTTTGAATAAAATAGAAATATATTGTGTACTAAATCCAAATAGTCCCCAATTATAGATTTTAACATATGGAAACATCTTAAGAAGTTATTTGTGCATAGTTTGCTAGTTGAGTTTGGGATTACCCAAGTATATGGAGCCCTGTGTTATTATCGATTTATAGTGTACAATAAGCCATGTTTTGAGAGAAGATTGGTATCCATATGTTATAGGAAGTGAGGAAGTCCCTAAGGATAGTAGCGAGAGTGTTTTTATTTTGGAAGGAATAAAAGGTTTTAGTAAGAAGAAAATCCACTTTATGTCTAGCCCAATAAAATGAAACTTTTGAAATTGAAAATTTGAAAATATAATTGTTAATAAATTTGAGGAAGTAAATATTGGGTTTTTGAAAAAAAATAAGTGGTATGAAATTTAAAATGGTTTTTATATGATGTAAATTTTGTTAAAGTGAAATTCTTTTTGAAGAACTATAGAGTGCGTATAGCTCGCTAGTTTCTATGTAGGTAAACAAAGATTTTAAATATAAAAACATAGAGTGTGTTAAGTATCGAAAACATAGATTACAACATTTATCGTTGTAATATATGTTTTGGGTAAAAACAAAGAAAGCATAGACTATGACATTATTGTTATAGTAGGTGACTCCCAAAGGAAATGTTTTTGCATAGCATATGGGATTTATTAATATTTATTTTAATTGAATCCATAAACTAGTATTTTTGGGTTGTAGTAACGGTGTTTTACGCCACATCTGTTTTGACCCAAATGAGTTTTGAAGATAATTTCTAAAGTAGTGTGTATGTACACTTATTATTTAAGTAAGTATATGAGAGCTTTTGCTAGTTATGAAAATATTAAAGAAGTTTTAAAAAATGATTTCTTTTGAAAAATAATGTACGTTAAATTAATGAATTTAGTAGGAAATATCTTATGTAAGTGAATATAGAGTAAACATACTTTAATCTATTGGAATGAAAAGAATAATGAAATAAATTTCTATATATCATAAATAAAGATGTTCTATGCAAGTTATAAGGACTACGTGAAAGAGATGTACAAGGTTTGAAAAGCATCATATTTTTATGGCCTATTTTGATAAAATATAAAATAAATTTCTTAAAATTTCACATAAACATGCAATCCTTCTTTTAAAGGATTCATAAAAGGTTTTAGCGTTAATATTTTCTCATAAGAGAAAGTAATTCCAATACATTAACGTATAAAACCATTAAGTATAATAAGTTTTAAAAAAACTCCTCTGAGGTTAAGTAATTGGAAGAGTAGAAAAGTTAAGGGATTTTGATAAAATAATTGTTCTTATCTACTCTAGTTTTAGTAAATTTGAAAATCTATGAAAAGAAGATATGTCGAAAACATGTGAGGACATTTTTTTGAAGTCGAGAAAAAAGAAAAATGTTTTAAGAACAAGCAAGACATGTTTTAAAGAAAAATGCGCTGGTGAAAAAAAGCAAATAAGTTTTTGGAAAGATAAAATTTTAAGTAACCGAGTACCTTTGAATTTAACAGAAAATTTCAAAATAACACTTTCAATGGAAAGAATTTTAGGATTTGATGTTTCAAAAATTAGAAGCTTTAATTTTTAAGTAAAATGATAAATACCAAACCAAACCAGACTTTTAAATATGGAATTGATAGGAATCATTTCCTAGGTGTAAAGGAAAAAGTGTAAGGCTATGGCAGTAAGTACTTCTAGTAGTAATAATAAAAGTTCCCGTAAGGTGTATTGGACACTAGTGAAAACCTAGAAATGTTGCTTCATGTGTATAGACTATAGAAGAATAGTGAAGTGGTATTAGTAAGACAGTAAGACACACATGGTTGGGAAAAGTAGACCTTAGTTGGGGAAAAATGAAAGGTAAAGAGAAAATTTCTCCAAGATTAGTTGCCTTTTTAGATAGAGGTTGCATAGATTGAAACTCTTGTCTATTGCAGTAAATGAGATGTAGTTGTTACTTTTTGAGCATGGAATAGAGGAGATGAATATATCTTATTCTTCATGAGCAACACGGCGTAAGTTGGTAACAAGTAATAGGCGGCAGGAGCAGCATATGAGTTACTTGGATTCCTAGAATAGGACTATTCAGTGTCAAAGTGGACATGGTCCTAAACCTCCTAGCCTTAGATGATAGTTGTGTTTAGTTGCTATATTAAAAGAAAAGTAAAAGCAGATAAAAGGTAACTAAAAGAAAAACAGTAAGATCTAAAGAAAGCAACAAAAACGTCAATAGAAATAAATGAGAATTACAAAAGAATAATACATCTTTTCGATAAATTAAGCTTTGGAAAAAGATTGAAAAGAAAAATCTTTCTTATGTAAACCGTGCTTGGGAAAAAAATAGAGATTTTATAGGATAGTGGCATAAGTTCCAAGTACGGAGTGAGAGGTATGCAAAAGTAAAATGGGGAAATGTGAATTTTTTTTCTTTTTCTACTTTCTTTCTGACATAAGAAATCAAATTCAAAAAATTAAATTTTTCTGAAATTCGAATATTAAAAGTTGTGTGGTAGGATTTGGACGAAAAATTTGTTGAACTACACCCATTGTGTATGAACAGTGAAAATAAACATTTTTGGAATTGTCAGATATGGCCTCGAAACATATACCATTGTGTCCATGGCGATTTTCTGATCAATTTTCATATATAACTTGTCAAAATCCGAGTCAATATGAAGAAGTTACGGGAGAAATGAGAGACGGGAAATAATCGAAAGAGAAAAAACAAATATGGGTTGACCCAAAACATCCCTAGGTCGACCGCCAGGTCGACTCGAGGGAAGCACAGGTCGACCTAAGGTCGACCCGTGTTACTACCTGGACGTAGTTTCGTCTAGGTATGTGCCGAACCAATTAAAATTCGATTTTTCCGCAATCTGAGCCATACGTTGATTTATCTGATGGCTCCGATCGACCCTGTGATGTGGTGTCTTCAGATTCAATCCAAGAATCCAACGGTCTGAGATCCCCAGACTCCACTGTAAATAGAACCCTAGGCCTAGCTATTTTCTCACAATCAGAGTATCTCCTAATTGGGTTCATTGCCTGAGGCTGGACACTAAAAAGAAAATATTTCTAGGAAAAAGATCTTCTCAATAAAAATATTAGACACATTAGAAGGGGATCCAGGAAGACCATGGAGCCAAGCTGAGCACAAGCAATGCTGAAGACGACATGTGAGTGGATTTAATTATACATCTTTCACATTTATGATACATTATCGTTAGATTCCCGTTAAATAATTTTATTTAGTATTTATTTCAATAATTAATTCTGTTAATTAGTTATGCTGGGACTATAAATTGTATAAGAGAGCTTATATATAATTATTATTTATATGGAAAATAGTAATCAAATTAAATATGAATAATATTAGGCTTGACAGTTAGAGGAAGGCATAAGCCTAAAAAAATAAGAAATTTACATTTATTTACATCTATTTTAAAAGTTGAAATTTAGCCTATAAATGTTAGCTTCTTTTTATTCCTTTTTTACGCAAATAAAATAGTAAGGAGAAGAATTCGCAAATACGGACTAAAATAGAAGAACGCTAGATTTACAGAAATTAGATGTAAATAAGAGAAGCTAAAATAAAAGAGAAAAATAGAAGTTTGCGGTAAATTATGCCAAAACGAGGAAAAATAAATTAAAAGGGAAAATTTAATAACTTGATAGGGAAGCAAGTGAAGCAAGTGATAGATTAGTTGGTTGGTTTAGAAAAGAGAATATGTATCCATAGTTTAATATTTAAACGATAACGATAAACTTAATTGCAAGAATTAAAGAAAGAAAGAAAGAGGGAATTAGTGTAAAATAGGGAAAATACTGTATTTTGCACTATCCAAAAAGTAAAAGATATAATAAAAGAAATATCTTGCAGTTACGGATTATTGTTTATAGCATTGTTTAATATTAAAATGGAAATGGAATTTTAGCACGGTTTTTGTAATCAACCAAATAGAATAGAACTACTTCCTAGAATGTAAGAAAATAAAGTGAAGAATTACAAGAAGTAAAGAAGAAATCAAGTTAATTATTAGATAATACTAGAAGCAATTAAAAGAAATATACCTAGATGTGCAATTACTGCGTTGATAATAGAATAAAGGCACCATAGTTATTGTGATAAGTAAATATGTGACAATCGAACGAAGTCCTAAGCCAAGATTGTCATATAATATAAGAGAATTAAAGAGAATTCAATATCATAATAAAAGAAGACAGACTAGAATAGACAAGAGACACTTGTAATTATATTTATAATGTACAGATTATAAAAGAAAATAAAAGTGACAATTACAAGTAAAATTATAACATAGGTTATAATTAAGTTAATAAGCAAATAGAGAAGAAATAATAGAAGAGGCTTATTTTAATAAACTTAAGACTTAAATTAAGTTAATAAGCAAGATAATATAAGTGGCTCATACCTACAATATTCCCTTTCAATCAGGAACTAATGGTCTAACAATAGTTAGGTGAGGCTGGGACAAGATTATGCTAATTAGTGAAAATAGGTAGCCAACAGAATAAGAAAAGTAAACAAAACGCAAAATAAAAGATTAGACTTAGGGTCTAATAAAAGAGTGAGATGCCTTCGAAGCAGCCCAAAGGATGAAGAGCCTAACGAAGCAGTTCATCGTAGATTTCAGCATAGAAGGAGCACGTCCAACTTAGATATTTTGGGCTAGAGGAAGTACGAGACTTCAACGGGACGTGAGGGTACTCTATAATGACCTTCTGGGGTAGGCATAACGGAGCAGCCCCCCGGAGGCAGGTCTATAGGCGTTCCATCAAAAGAGTATGCCTTGACTTCTTTTTGCATGGCAGGACCATTGTAGGCAGTCAAAAGGGGTTGATGTTTGGAGTAGGATATACATATGTCCCAGCACTTGCTAGTAAGTTTTAGTGGGCAGAACCCAAAAGGATAGTCGCATGTGGATATCGGGCCAGCATCAAAACCATGAAGCGAGTTCGGGAAAGACTAAAGTTAAACCAACAGTCCAGTGAACCTATCACTATCGAGACATTAGATGAGGGGCGTGGCCAATTGGATGTTTTGATTGTTTGCAGTACGACACAACCACTTAGCTTTTTTGTGGTCATTCGATTGGTTGAGAGGTGGCTGCGTGGGGCCATAACCACAATAAGAAAAGAGACAGACCAAATAGAATATCTGTATTGTAGGCCTAACTGGACAGTCCTTTACAGAAATAGAAAATCCCTGACTGAGTTCCATACGAGGTAGACCTTTGTTAAGCGGGATTCAGGGAGTAGACAGAACGATTATGTATAGTCCTCAAGGTACGCACTGGGTGGTACATTGTGGATGTCCAAGCATTAGTATAGACTAGTGCGGATGCTTTTTTATGTTTTCATAGTAGACGACGAAACATCTGTATTGCAGGCCTTATGAGGCAGTCCTTTATAGATGTAGTCAAAGAACGTCATAGTAGCAAGACGGTGGAGTCCTCTGCGAGGAGGATACGGAAGGTGCTATGGGTAATATCTCATACCGATGCAGTCACGGGGCATATATATATATATATATATCAGTTATTAGGTTTTAATCTACTAGGGAGTAGATGGGCACGATTCATGCACTGAGGCGAGAGTATTATAAACGTAATATAACAGTAAATGGAAATAAAACGATACATGTAGAATTAAGCTTAGAAGTGTATAATTTTTCCATTCACCGGAAATTAGTTCTGACCCCTCCTCAGAATATCCTATAGGTTAGGTAGATGGCAGAGACTTTTCAATTTTGAGACACTTATTTAGAAAGTGTTATTTTATTGGTGAGTATTTACTCACTATTATATTTTAGTCAGTTCGCTGTGAGATATTTATATGAGCTCTGATATATTTATCTTTGCCTATTTTGCAGGATACCAGATATCCAATTTGGGTTTCAATAGGCATGTATTTTAGCATTTTGTGAAAAATTCTGACTCGCTAGGATTCGGGTTGTTACATTATTGTCTTATAGTTCTAATGGTGCATGCAATTGTGATGTTAAGTATTTTATTTGATATTAATAAATGGAATTTTAGTGATTATTTATGTCTGTTATGGAGTTTTTATTACAAATATTATGTCGTAGTCTTCGCTGGAATGATACTGCTCAGGATCAGTTTTGGGTAACAATTTTTTATGTAATGGTAACGTAGTACTGGACTTAATTTTTTCAGGATGGTAATTTATGACTCGTTTGTAAAGGTTACTTATTGGATTTTGTTGGTAGTAATTAGAAAAAACTAATTTTGTATAGTTTTAGTTTTGTTTAACCTTTTTGTTGTGTTATAATTATAACGGAAACTACTGCTACTGTATAGTATCTGTTTTGTTTAATATTGGTTATAGGCTCGGTTATGGGCTCGGTTATAGGGCTCGATTAACATCGGTTGTGCGCTCGGTTAACTATTGCTACTGTATAGTATTAATTTTGTTCATATGGGCTTGGTTATGGGGTTTGGCTACGGGCTTGGGTATGGGGTTCGGTCACGGGGCTTAGTTATGAGCTCATTTATAGGTTTCAGCTAACTATTTCTACTGTACAGTATCAATTTTGTTTAACATTAGTTATGGGGCTCGGTTTGCATTAGTTATGGGCTCGGTTAACATTTCTACTTTATAGTATCAGTTTAGTTTAACGTCAATATTAAACTTGGTTATGGGATTCAGTTATGGGTTTGGTTAATATCAATCATGTGCTTAATTAACTGTTGATATTCTATAATTTCTATTTTCATTAACTTCAATTACCAACTGAGTTATGGTGCTCAGTTAACATCAGTTATGTGGTTCGTTTATGGATTCGATTATGAGATCTGTTAACAACTACTACTATATAATATTAGTTTTTTAATAAGTCATAGGCTCGGTTATTGGGCTTGGTTATGGAGCTCAGTTAATATTGATTATAGGCTTGGTTATGAGGCTCGATTAACATTGGTTACATTTGAATTTATGTAGTTCGATTATGGGATTTGGTTATGGGCTTTGTTTTGGTCTCGATTAACAATTTCTACTGTATAATATCAGTTTAATTTAGTAAAGGTTATGGGCTCAATTATTAGCTCGGTTACGAGGCTCGATATACATTGGTTATGGGCTTGGTTATGGGGCTCGATTAACATTTGCCATGGGCTAGGTTATGGGGTTCGGTTATGGACTTGGTTAAAAACTACTACTACGTAGTGATAGTTTTATGCAATATAGGTTATGAGCTCAATCATTGGCTCGGTTATGATGCTCGGTTAACATTGATTATGGGCTTCGTTATGGACTCGGCTAACATTGGTTATAGTTCAACTTAAGAGTTCCCTTATGGGGTTTGGTTATGGGCTTGGTTATGAACTCAGTTATGAACTCGATTAACAACTGTTATTGTATAGTATCAATTTAATTTAGTATAGGTTATGGGCTCGCTTATTGGCTCGGTTATTAGGCTAGATAAACATTGGTTATGAGCTCGGTTATAGGGCTCAGTTAACATTTTTTATGGGCTCGATTATGGAGTTCGGTTAAAAAATGCTATAGTACAGCATATGTTTTACGTAGTATAGGTTATGGGCTCAATTATGGGCTCGGTTATGGGGTTCGGTTAACATTCTTTATGGGCTCGGTTATGGGGTTCGATTAGGGGTTCTGTTATGGACTCAATTATGAACTCAATTAACAACTACTGTTGTATAGGATTAGTTTTATTTAAAATAGGTTATGGGCTTAATTATTGCTCGGTTCTGGGGCCTTGCTTAACATTGGTTATTGATTTAGTTATGGGGTTCGATTATAAGCTCGGTTATGGGCTTGATACAAGATTCGATTATTAAGCTTCGGTTAACTACTAATACTTTGTAGTATCGGTTTTGTTTAGCATCAGTTATGGGTTCAACTATGAACATGGTTATGGGCGTCTATTAACAAACTGCTACTGTATATGATTAGTTTTATTTAAGGTTATGAGCTCAATTATTGGCTCGATTCTATGACTCGCTTAATATTGGTTATGGATTCGATTATGTGGTTCGGTTATGAACTCAGTTATGGGCTTGATATGGGATTCGATTATTAGGCTTGGTTATCGGTTAACTACTACTACTTTGTAGTATCAGTTTTGTTTAGCATCAATTATGGGTTCACTTATAAACATGGTTATGGGTATTGGTTATGGGTTCTATTAACTATCGTTATTGTATAGTATTAGCTTAGTTTAACATTAATATTGGGCTTGGTTAGACGGTTGAATTATGGGCTTGGTTAACATTGATTAATTGTTTGGTTAACTATTGCTACTATATAGTACTAGTTTTTATTAACAGTGATTATTAACTTAGTTGTGGTGCTCGTTTAACATCGATTATGGGGTTCGATTATGGGCTTGATTATGGGATTCAGTTATGGGCATGCTTTGGGCTTTGTGTACTACTGATACTGTATAGTATCTATCCACTTTAGTATCGGTTATGGACTTGGTTATAGTTTCATTTATGGTCTTGGTAATGAGACTTGGTTGACATTGATTATGGGATCGATTAGCTGCTTTTATTATATAGTATAATGATAGTTTAATATCAATATTGGGCTCGGTTATGTGCTTAGTTAACATCGGTTATGTGCTTAGTTAACATCGGTTTGGTTGTACATTCGGTTAACTTTTGCATTTATATCTACCCGATTATTTTGTGCATTCAGTTAGCTTTTGCATATATATGTATCTGATTATGTTGTGCATCTATTTAGATTTTGCATCCATACGTACCCGATTGGGTTGTGCATACGATTAGCTTTTGCATCCATATGTCCTAATTAGGTTGTGTACTCGGTTAGCTTTTGCATTTAGTGGTAAGCTTGTTAACCAATCTATCTCGCTTATATATTGGTTTCTATATGTACCCATTTAAGTTATGCATTCGGTTAGATTTTGCATCCATATGTACCCAATTAGGTTTTTTCCATTTGACAGTAAGCTCGGTTAACCAATCTATCTCAGTTATTGAGTGGTTTGGATATATACCCATTGCTTTTGCATACATATGTACCCAATTAGGTTGTCCATCCAGTTAGCTTTTTCATTCAGTGGTAGGCTTGGTTAAATAATCTACCTTGGTTATAGATTGGTTTTCATATGTATCCGATTAGGTTGTGCATTTGGTTTTCTTTTGCATCCTTATGTACTCGATTATGTTGTGCATCCAATCTTCTTTTGCATCAATATATACCCGATTAGGTTGTGAATCTAGTTTGCATATCCATATGTATCCGATTAGGTCGTGCGTTCAATTAACCTTTGCATTTAGTTGTAAGCTAAGTTAACCAATCCACCTCGGTTATAAAGTAGTCTCCATGTATACCCAATTATGTTGGTCATCGGTTAGCTTTCGCATCCATATGTACCCGATTAGGTTGTGAATCCGGTTTGCTTTACCATTTATATGTATCCATTTAGGTTCCGTAGTCAGTTAGCTTTTGCATATGTATCCGATTGGTTTTCATACATAGTCGATTAGGTTATGTAGTCGGTTTACATTTGCATCCGTTATACCCGATTAGGTTGTGCATCTGGTTAGCTTTTTACATTCATATGTACCCGATTAGGTTGTGAATTCGATTTTCTTTTTCATTCAAATGTTTCATATTAGGTTGTACATTCAATTAGTTGTTGCATTAAGTGGTCAGCTCGGTTAACCATCTACCTCAGTTATAGATTGGTTTCCATATATACCCAATGAGGTTGTTTAACCGGTTAGCTTTTGCATCCATACGTACCCGATTAGGTAATACATTCGATAAACTTTTGCATCCATATGTACTTGATTAGGTTGTGCATCCAGTTAGCTTTTGCATTTAGTGATAAGTGTAACAACTCGATATTTTCAACTATTCGCATCTGCACATGTCGGACTTGAATTGCTCAAAATACCGCATTGTAAATAAAATTTGGTAAATCTCAGAATATACAGTAAATAAAAATCACAGAACACAGACACAGAGTAAGAAATGTAGCGGAAGTAAAAGAGATAGTAGTTCATGAAGCTACTATGTAAATATATCAGAGTTAAATAAAATACAATAGAATAAATAAAGTACAATAGTCTCAAGATGATACCCAAGTACAAGCTGAATAGAACAACAGAACTGAAATAGATAAAAACTGGATAAGCATATAACCTCCAGCGATTCCAATCTCCAGAAAGTGGAATCCAAATCTATGAATAACTCAGGCTGACCCGAGCGTAAATAAAAATACAAACACTCGAGTCAGGACAATATATATTTATATAATGTAAACCAACTCAAGTGAACTGTAATAAGGGACAAGCAACTTAAAGGATGCTTGGGACCGCCCATCCTCTAAGGATCCGCTAAACTATTTACTATGTAGTAATATTGCGCTGTTATAATAATGTCTATAGTAAAATAAACCTACTTTTAAATAGCGTTCCGGGCTACCCATATCACCCTTCACACATAATAGTCCCATTAGTCCATCCAGTATCAGCATATCTCCAGATCGGGAGACTACCCTAAATACTCCATGGGCTATGGGAGAAAAACAAACTCGTTGTAAAGGCTCGATATGGTAGGTGACACGGCACACAAGGCAATGCCAGGGTAGATATACCAATTACGCACACGGGCTGGTGGTAACGCAGCAGCCACATACGCCCACCTCGGAACACACTCCCATATCAAAATCGGAGGATGGCCATCTAATCAATCACAAGTAAGAGTATAGTATCGAAGGAATGTGTCCGACCAAAGGAGCTACCCCTTTTGGCCCGAGATCGCTCCTGTTTTAGCCACCTTAAGCCAACTCACGGGAGTCGGGTCTACGTAATATACCTCAAGACCGTAGCTACCATCCTACTTCATTCTGGAATCTCCACCGCGTACACGGTTGTCAAAGTGGTTTTCGGTATCGACAAAGAGTATGCCAGATATTTGACCTCGGTCTCTTTGCTAACCAATCGTTATTATAACCCGCGGTTATAACTTTTAAAATAATATTTATACTTCAAAATAGAATATCATTTCAAATCCAAATCTTTATCAAAATAAGATTAAATTAATTCCAAACCATTTCAAAAACATCATATCTTTCCAAAACTTCCCGTCAAAACATTTCAATATATCAAAATATGGTATCTTTACAAAACTTCATTTCCAATCATTTTAATATATCAAAATATCATATCTTTACAAAACTTCATTTCCAATCATTTTAACATATCAAAATATCATATCTTTACAAAACTTCCTTTCCAATCATTTTAATATATCAAAATATCATATCTTTTCAAAACCACATTTCAAATCATTTTAATATATCAAAATATCATATCTTTTCAAAACCACATTTCAAATCATTTTAATATATCAAAATATCATATCTTTTCAAAACTTCATTTCAAATCATTATTCATTTCATTCAATTTAAAATACCATTTCAATTCACTTTTCAAAACAGTTTATATTTCAAAAAAATCATTTTAAATAATTAAAAATGAAGTTATTATATTTAATAGTTAAATTATTAAATTTCCCAAAATTTCAAATTTCAAAGTTCATTTATTCACTTAAGTTTATCAAAACAGTGAAAATTCACTTTTCGCAGCATTTAGAAAACGATACGGAAAGTTACAATTAAAACAGTTCAATTTAACAAAAGACAGCATTTTAAAAATGCTGTAATAGGGTTTACTTAAATTTCAAATAAACTTAGTTAAATTCAACAATTATAGCACTTACATAAATTGCTATGATAGCCTTTAATTCAATTTAGCTTTTTAGTTCATTATCATCAACTACAGCATTTACAAATGCTGTAATATCATTTACATTGCAATTAATTGCATTTCAAAAATGCAGTTAATTAACTTCAAATATTCAATATAATTTCACAACCAATTATATTTTTATTTAAAACATTTTTAACTTATGAAATCATACATTTTCACAAATAAAAAAATCATTTAATTTTCCTTAAGTTCATGATTTTATAAAGTTAAATTTCCATTCACAAAATCAAGAATTAATAATAATTCACTTATTAAATTTCAACATTCAATTTTAAATTCATTGAATTAAATTTCAACTTAACACTTAAGTTTAAAATTTCAAATATAACTTAATTTCATTTTATTTACTTAACTTAAAATTTCACCTTTAAAACAAGATTCATAAATTCTCATTTTGGTTATATTTCAAAATTTTAACTTAAATAATCATTCATTCCACATTTTAACTTTATTAAAAAATCATTAATATGTTATAAAATCACTTTAAATTTATTTTTAAATTCAAATTTATCATAATTTCATATTTAATATAATTTCCAATTATAATAAAATTAAAATCTCCAAAATAACTTACATTCAAATTTTCTAACTTTTCCATAATTTATTTAACTTATAAATTTCTAAAAAATCAATAATACTTTACAAAAATTAATTTTAAATAAAAATATTATAATAATTACATTTCTAAAATATTTTAAAATTTTTAGAAAAACATATTTTAACTACGGGCATGTATATAATTTTCTACGCTAGGTAAAGTGATACGGGTAATATATCATTTCAACCCGTAATTTACAAAGAAAATCCGGGTTTTATCATTTCAAACCCGCAGTCCCAAGTAAATGAAAATAGTTGAAAATCATTCAGGCCTATCATTTCAGCCCATAACGATTTTCCCTTATTCTAAAGTCCGTTCGGGTATGTATCATTTCAACCCATAGTGATTCTAATCTAAAGGGAACTTGCAGTGTGATAAACTGACATAAATAACATAACAACATAATATAACATTAACATATGATATAACAGGTGTTTAAGCATGGGTGAACATCATATGATCATAATATAGCAGATATAATATGGTGATGCATTTTACTGATTCACAGGTGATTGATTTACTAGTTATATAAGTACAAAATTGTCTGGTGAGAATAACTCACATGTTCAGAGCTGGAGATATCCACCAAAGCACACAACACTGACACAACAATGGCATGACGACACAGATACGACTTGAGAGTGGAGAGACAAAGCGAATAGCCTTGCATGCATTTACACAAAACAATAGAGTACATGTAAGATTTCAACACAAATTATCACTAAACAATGCAAGGAATCAAAGCCCAAAACAAAGTCAAATTCATTGCACTTGCTCTCGACTTCATATGGATCAGTTATAGGTTGGATAAGCTCAGCCAAGGCAGGGACTAAGGGATGGGTTCAGGTCAAAATAGGTCGGCCTCTATGATTCAAAAGTGTGGAGAAGATATAGGTGCAAAACAATACAACAACAAGGCAATATATAACATCACAAGGCACAAATAGGTTCGGCCATTGGCTCTAGGGGCTCGGCCAGTGGTGCAAATGGTGGTGGGTGATGTGGAAGAGGGTGGAGGTCAGGTCAGAGGTGGTGGTAGTTGCGGCTAGTGGTGGTGGAGGTAGTTGGTGTACAACTAGGCTTGGTTTATGTAGATAGGTGATGGTTTTGTGAACTTTTGGTGATGATGCTTGCCATATGGTTGCTCGGTCTGGCCATGGTAGTGATCTAGGGAGGTAGGTAAACGGGCTAGGAGGGGGAGGAGGTCGGCCAAGGGCTGGAGGAGGGAGGAGCTGAACAAAAAGTGGAGAACAAGTGCAAAGATTCACATAGAAAACTAGAAAACAACAAAGGAAGAAAGGAAGATTTTTACCAAACTCTTTGCTCCATGATGGCTGTATATTTTTGGATGAGAAAGATGTTAGAATTCACGTGAAAAGTGAGGAAATGGAACTGAGAAAAGAAATGAAAAGCACGGCCAAAAACAATAAAGAGATGAGTTGAGAAAATGAAAGGTCGGGAGATGAAAAGGCTTAGGAATTCCAAAAGTTTAAAACTCTTCAAATTTCCTCTATTTTCTTTTTAAATTTTATATAACTGATATATATATATATATATATATATATATATATATATATAAACTCAGATAAAATACGAAAATTTAGTAAATAAACAAAAATAAATAAATTTTAATTATATATAATTTAATTAAATAAGACAACAAAAATTGTAACTACTCTTGAAAATATGAAAAATAAATGCAATGAACTTTGGAAAATTTTTATATACTTGAAAAATATTTATAAACAAAGATAAGTACACAAAATAAAAATGAATTCAAAAAAGTAAATAAATAAATTTTAATTAAATAAAATTTAAATGAAGAAAATAGCAGGCTTAATAAATTGAAATAAATTCAAATAAACTTTAGAAAAATTATATTATCACTTTAAAAATAATAAAAGATAAAAATATACATAAGATAACATATTAACACAAATTAAAATAAAATATGACAAAGAAAATATAATTTATATAATTTAAAATAGACAAAATTGCAAAATAAAACAAATAATACTCAAAATTGAAATGTAAATAACTTTCACAGTTTAAGTCCGTTTCCAACGAAACGAAAAGCAGTGTTCAAGTTATTTCATATATTTTCATAATAAAAGATAAAATTTAAGTTTAATTTTCTTTAATTTAAACCATATATACTATCTACTAATATAGTGTGGATACCCATTGATTTGGGAACTGAAATGAATTTAAAACAAGAATTTGAGAATTTAATTTCCGATGGTTTCAAACCTTGTGTTTTCAAGTTTTAAAAGGATATCTTATTTAAAGCATTTTGAATAGAAATTTGTTTCCAAAGAATTTGAAAAGTTAAAGAAATTTATGCTCTTCTCTTTATCGCTGAAAAATAATTTAGGTGATGAACTGCGGCATCATCGACGTTCATCTTCGAGTTTCGAAGTGAAGAGACCGTTCTGTAGTCTTGCTACAGCTTTGTTTTGGGAAATTTAATTGATTTGAATTTCTAAAATAAGATTGGATTTATATTATATATAGATATATGATTTAAATTTGATTTGACATATTATGTATATATATTTATTTATCTCTAAATGGTTTGAAGGAATTGAAAATTTTATTCTTAAACTTTATCTTAAAAAATCATTTCAATTATAAAAAGAAAATCAAAATTTTAGATAAATGATTCAAACTTGAGATGAGGGAATTAGAAAGTTTTATTTGTATAATACTTAATTGCATTTAAATATAACTTACCCAAATTATAGAGAAGTTAACAATGTAATTGGATAATATACAATATAAAAAATATGATTAATTGAATAATTTACAATATAAAATGATGTTAATGGAACTAACAATAAATTAAAGCAGTTATAATAAGAGTAAGTATAATGCGCATAGATGATAAAATATATTGAGAGGAATAAATTTAACTTTAAGTAGGAATAAAGAAGAATTAAATTTATTAAGTATAATATGAGTATAATGAATGATTATTTTAAAATCCATGATCTTAGAAATTGTTAATTTAAGATGATTAGAAGATAAGATAATAAAATTTGAGATAGTTAAGATTTATTTAACTTGTGTAAAAATTAATTATTTATTTAAGTTGAAATTTCCATGGTTTCTAACTTATTATCTTATTTTGTTTTTCAAACTATCTTTTGGTTGTCTTTATTTTCTTTATCTTGCTTCAGGCTGGTGTAGGCATTTTTCTATAATTTTTTTGTTTAGAAATCTTTCTATAATCTTTGATAATCTCGACCTTGTTAAACTTACCTATAACAATAGTTATCAGGTATAATTTCAATCTTCTTATCATCTTGTCTTAATCTTATTTCACTTTATCTTTTTCTGTGCTTTCCCATACCTCATTCCTTTTCAGGGACGAAAAGTTTTGAGTGGGGGAGAGTGTAACAACCCTAGATTTTTTTTTTGCATATAATTTAAATTTGACTTTATTTTATTTTGAAATTATTTTTAAACTTGTTTTATTTCAAACATTTCATTGTTAAATATAAATTTTGATTATTATATGAATTATAATTTCAAACTGGTATAAATTAAATATTTTCCTGAAAAATGGATTTGCAGTCAAAACTGGTCAAACTTTGACTTTTAAATTTTAAATTTAAATATTTGAATTCTTAAATTTTACCTTTTAGTATGAAATTAGATTTAATAACATAAATACCGTTTTTCATTTCGTTGAAAACGGATTTAAATTGTGAAAGTTATACTGTTTTCAATATTGTGTGTATACTGAGTTATTTAACAATATTCTTTGTTTTAATTTATAAAAACGACATCTTTATTTGATATATCTTATTCTAATTTGTCTATTTATGTTATATTATATATATTTTGATTTTTAAATATTTTTAAAGTGATTATAAAAAATTTCTAAAGCTTATTGAATTTATTTTCTATTTTTAAAGCCTAGTTTCTATTTTCTTTGCTATTTTCTTCATTTAAATTATATTTAATTAAAATTTATTTATTTATTTTGTGAATGAATTTTTATTTTATGTTATTATCTTTGTTATAAATATTTTTACAAGTCTATATAAATTTTCCAAAGTTCATTCTGTTTATTTTCCATTTTTCTAGACTAGTTTGCAATTTTGTGTTATTTTCTTATTTTAACCTTATATAATTAATAATTATTTATATACATATATTATATTTTGTTATATTTTAGAAATTTTTACTGATATTATTATTATTTTCAGTAATTAATATTTATATAAAGAAATTAAAGGTAATTTGAAAAGATTTTGACTTTTGACTTTCCTATGGCTCTTTATCTTCCACCTTTCACATTTCAACCTTACTTTTCATTCAATTAGCCACATCTCCTCATTTCTTCAGTCGCCTATTTTTTTTTCTAATTCACGTAAAACATTTTTCTTCCCATCTGAAAAAATTTTTGACCTCTATCATCCCCAAGAGTTTGGTATTTTTTTTTTCTTTTTCCATTGTTTTTCTTCTTGTTTTTCTACTTGTTTATGTTGATTTTACTAGCCTTCTCTTCTACTTCAGGTTCGGCCCCACCACTCCAGCAACCATGGCATCCTCCTCCATTACCTGAACCACCCACCACCTCCTCTCCAGCCCCAAGTCACTGGCCATGCCCAATAGTTGATCAAACTCCACCTAAATCTACACAAACTTCACATATATGCACCATAGCCAACACCTATGCCTTCATCACCTTCAACCTTCCTTTGGCCGCCACCAACTCCACCTCCACCACCCATAGACGACCTAAAACCCTCTGCCACACCATCCTCCAGCCCACTACAGAGATGGTCATGCCCGGTCTTGATTGGGCCGAGCCAAATGTTGCATTGAATCCATGAATTTTGCCTTTGTAGTTGAAATCTATGCACCTATCTCTTTGTATCACCTTTGCCCCATCACCATCCCTGTTAGGCCGACCTTTAGGAACCCAAACCAGATCCAAACCATGCCTTTAGACGTGCCATTTCAGATCTGGAGCTGAAGCATAGGTGGTAGAAAGAAAGTGCAATAGTTTTGGTTTTGTTTTATTCAATCCATTTCTAACATTGTTTAAGTATATCTTGTTTCGAAACTTATGTTTTATATATTTGTTTGTCTCATGTATCGAAGGAGATTTATCTTTGGCTCTTCCACTCAAATCATATCCGTGTTGTCATGCCTTCAAAGATTATGTGTTGTGTGTTTTGGTTGTCATCTCCAGCTTAAACAAGTGAGTTATTCTCACCTGATAATATGTACATATATAACTAGTAAATTGACCCCTTTTGAATCTGTAAACTGCATAACCATGTTACATCTGCTATGTTATGGTAATATGATGTCCACCTATGCTTAAACACCTGTTATATCATATGTTACTGTTATTTATATGCTATTCTGTTATTTATGTATTTATCACCATTGCCAGTTCCCTGTAGACTAGAATCACTATGGTTTGAAATGATACATACCCGAGCGGACTTTAGAATAGGAGAAAATTGTTATGGGTTGAAATGATAGGCCTAAGAGGTTTTCAAAATCATTCATTTTACTTGGGACTGCGTGTTTGAAATGATAGAACCCGGGTTTTCTTTGTAAACTGCGGATTGAAATGATATACATCTGTATCACTTGACCTAGGTTAGAAAACTATATCAGAACCGTGGGTTATGAATTATTTTCTGAAATGTTTTAAAATTATTTTTAAAAGTTAAAGTATAATATTTTGAATTAAAATGAATAAAAATGATTTTTATAAAAATAAAAGTGATTTTTGAATAAATGAAAATGTGAATAAATGAATGTTTTAAGTCAAAATTTTGAAATATAACTTATTGTGGGAAATTTTGAACTTTTGTTAAAAATGACATTTTATTTAAGTAAAATAAATAGAAATAAGTTTTAATTTGGTAATTTAAACTTAATGGTTAAGTAATAAAATTAATTAAAGAAATGGGATTTAATACTTGAATTTAAATAAGAAATTATGTTAAAATTTGATTTTTGGATGAAATTTAACTTTACAAAAATCATAAAATAAGAGTATTGAAATGATGATTTTAAAATGTGAAATTTTATGTTTTTATAAGTTAAATGGTTTAAATTAAAATTAATTGTTGGTGAAATTTGTATTGAAGTCTTGAATTTGATTTAACAGCATTTTTGAAATGTAATGCAAGGGTATTACAGCATTTTGTAAATGTTGTAGTTGTTTTAAATGAACTAAAAAGTTAAATTGAAATAAAGGCTATTATAGCACTTTGTAAGTGCTATAGTGGTTAAACTTAACATTTAAGTTTATTTGAAATTAAAGGAAATCTATTACAGCACTTAAGCGCTGTCTTTTGTTAAATGAACTGTTTTAAACTATAACTTTACGTAGCATTTTTAAGTGCTACGGAAACTATATTTTTGTTGTTTTAATAACTTTTATGAAAATAATAATCTTTGGAAAATGATAAAATTTTAGAAATAAAATGTTAAATTTCTAAAGATAATGAAGAGACATTTATATGGCTTTAAAGGGAAGGATTTAAGTTTTGGAAATTTAATATTTAATTAATAAATATAAGGAATTGACTTTAAATGATTTAAATGGAGAGATTTAATTTTTGATATAAAATCTTTTGAAACGTAAGTTTGAAATGGTAATTAATTCATAAATAAAATGAAGGGATTTAAAAGTTATTTAAATGAATAAAAAATGAATGATGTTTTGCATAATATTTTGACATTTTGATATTTTGAAAGGATATTTGATTTTTGATTTATTTAATTTATTTGATAAATGAATATTTGAAGTATATATTATTTGAGTTTATTTAAATGATATTGGATTTATGAAAGGTGGGATATTCAAGCCTTGAAACATACTAAAGATTGAATATTATATTTTGTGGATTAAACCTATATTTGAATTTGATAAGATTTGAAATGGTTTGTTAGTAAACTGAATTTGAATTGAAAATGATGGTTTGAATTAAATTAAATTGAAAATTTGAAATCTGGGTTTAATAAAAAAAATTGTAAAATTGTAATGAATTAAAGGATGATTTCAAATGTATGATATCGAAATGTTGTGATTTTCAAAGTGTAATGATTTCAAATGTTTTGGTTTCGAAAAAGTTATAACTTTGAAAGTACAAACTATTTTGAAAAGTGAATATATGTTTGGAATGGAAATGATATTGTTTTTGAAATAAATATAGTTAAAATGATTTTGGGTTTTCGAAGTATAAACTATCTTTGAAATGAGATTTTGATATTAAAATGATTTGTAATGAAGTTTTGAAAGGATATGATATTTCGATATATTGAAATGATTTGAAAAGGAAGTTTTGAAAGGATATGCTATTTTGATATATTGAAATGGTTTGGAAATGATTTAATCTTTATTTTGATAAAGATTTGTATTTGAAATGATATTTCATTTCGAAGTATAAAATACTATATTTTAAAATTATAACCATGGGTTATAATAACGATTGGTTGTTAAAGAGACCGGGATCGGATATTTGGCATACTCTCTGTCGATACTGAAAACCACTTTAACAACTGTGTACGCGGTGGAGATTCCAGAACGAAGTAGGATGGTGGCGATGTTCTTGAGGTATATTACGTGGACCCAACTCCCGTGAGTTGGCATAAGGTGGCTAAAACATGAGCGATCTCGGGCCAAGTGAGGTCATTCCTCCGATCGGACACATTCCTTCAATACTATACTCTTACTGGTGATTGATTAGATGGCCATCCTCCGATTTTGATTGGGAGTGTGTTCCGAGGTGGGCGTATGTGGCTGCTGCGTTACCACTCGCCCTTGTGCGTAATTGGTATATCTACCCTGGCATTGCCTTATGTGTCGTGTCACCTACCATATCGAGCCTTTACTACGAGTTTGTTTTTCTCCCATAGCCCATGGAGTATTTAGGGTAGTCTCCCGATCTGGAGATATGCTGATACTGGATGGACTACTGGGAATATTATGTGTGAAGGGTGATATGGGTAGCCCGGAACGCTATTTAAAAGTAAGTTTATTTTACTGTATACATTATTATAATAGCGCAATATTACTTTATAGTAAATAGTTTGACGGATCCTCAGAAGATGGGCGGTCCCAGGCATCCTTTAAGTTACTTGTACCTTATTACAGTTCACTTGAGTTGGTTTACATTATATAAGTATATATTGTCCTGACTCGAGTGTTTGTATTTTTTTTATTTATGCTCGGGTCAGCCTGATTATTCACAGATTTGGATTTTCACTTCCTGGAGATTTGAATCGCTGGAGATTATCTGCTTGTCTTGTTTCTCTATTTCATTCCAAGTTATCCTGTTGATTCTAGTATTGTATTCAGCTTGTACTTGGTTATCATACTTAGACTTTTGTTGTACTTTATTTCTTCGGTTGTATCTTATGTAACTCTGATATATTTACATAGTAGCTTCATGGACTACTATTTCTTTTACTTCCGCTGCACTATTATTACTCTGCGTCTGTTATTTGTTATTTACTGTATATTCTGAGATTTGCCAAATTTTATTTACAACACGGTATTCTGAGCAATTCAAGTCCGACATGTACGGATGCGAATAGTTGAAGTATCCCATTTCTCATCATACGACAACTATCATGGCACATCCCATATAACTTGGTCCCAAGCAACATTCATCTTTCCTCAGCATGCTTCAATCGCAAGCGACTGACCAACATTGACCATCAGAGCAACTTGCCTGCCTTAAGACATATACAGGAAAAAGTAAGCAATAAGTCATACAATTTACCATACTAGGTGTTGTAGTAGATTTACCAAAAGCATACTACTCCTATAGCATGATGCAAGCATTAAATGCGCATTAAATGCAAGACATGTACTTGCTACAGAGGTACAATTGGCATGATTCTCAACCACACATAACCCTTCACCTTTACAGTTGTCTTCCATCTGCCTATTCAACCAAATCAATGACAAATTATGCTTCCCCCTATTTTTCTATGCAATTTTAGTCATCCCTTATCCAACTAAGCTACTATATATATCCCATGCCTCATTACCTAAAAGCGGTTGAACTCTGGTTAGAATTTAATTGATTTTCAGACCCATAATACCCATTTTCGTAAGCAATTCCTCACAAGCTCTTAGAATTAGAAACCTTTTTAGTATTAAACATATTTTTTTTTATTTTCCTGTAATTCCTTCTAATTATAAGAATAAAAATAATAAGGGATCTTCATAATGGACGTAGGAAAATCTCTACCGAACCACTCTACTATTGTGCCATTTGCATGTTTTACTCCTATTTTACATTTTTAAGGCTGGTGTTAGGTTGTATCCTTTTGCTTATACAATACATTAGTCTAATTCTGAGGTTAGCTAATTTATTACTCTCCATTTTGGCACTAGAACGAGGGCTTCTCTGAAAGGTCTCATTTTTCTTTATTTTTTTCTTGTCTACACATTCTTTCCGCGTTTCACCATGCCGAATCCTACTAGTGAGAAGGAACTCATTAACTCGAATAAACATGAAACTGATAGTAACACGATCTTTGGCATTGCCAGTCCTATCCCTGAGCTCAGCAATGACATGTGGCGAAGCGTGCTTCAAAGGTTGACCAATGTGGAAACTCTAAACTTCAAGATGAATGAAATAATTATGAGGTTGGAGGCCCAGACAATTGTGAACTTCGTTCAATAACCCCTTCCAACAGTTGAATTAACTCCTCTCTAACATGTCCCTCCTAATGCTTCTGACCTCATAAACACCATCAAGGCCTAGTGTAGGGTCGTGCCTGAGACTTTGGTCATGGATGTTCATACCCATTCAAGAAGACATGTTGTGCATGTGCTAAATCTAGTTATTGACATTGACCCTAAGGTTAGAAACTTTTCAAACACCTCCAAGCATCAAATGGAGCTCAAGACATGATGTATGGGTTCCTTAGTAGCGAAGCCCATGTCATTGGTGGAGAGCCAAGGACCCCATCGGTGCACTTTTAATTTTATAGGGGTGTAGCCAGGCATGGATAAAGAGAGGGATGAGTCGGTCATTCTCAGTTGGCCTCTGTGCATTGGGAGTGGACGTCTCCCACTTCATCTCATCATTTCCATCATCACTCTCCTTCTGGTCATCGATCTCCCACTCCACTAAGACACCGGTTGATCCCCTAGTTTGTTATCGACTAGACAATCCCGCAACGGGCCAATGCTGGCCTCCAAGAATAAATGAACATCTTTTCTCGATAACTCAACATAATGCAAGTTCACAACATAGGGGCAAAGCTTTTTCTGATGACAAGAATGGTAAGCCATTTTTTGAGGATAACCTGAACACTTAGATTCATAGTTAACATGCTTTGCTGCCTATTGACAAGTATGATGGGAATGCTAATCCATCTGATCACATTACTACCTCCGACTCCAACACATGTATCGGCTAGCATTTCGGCCCAACAAAGTGCATATTCTTCCTTTCCACTCTAATAGGGACCGGCGGTGTGCTGGCTCCTATATCTCTAATTGAGCATCATTAATTCTTTGGCCCAGCAATGTGTAGACTTCAAGACCAGGATCTTCACGTCAAAGACTCGTGTTATGATGGATAACGAGCTAGTTAACATCAAACCGGGGCCAACTGATAATCTTCAGTCATACGTCAATCAATTCAGTAAAGAATCCACCATGGCAAGGGGTGCTAACATGAACATCATGATCTTGGCCATCTATTTAGGGGTTGGGAATAAATCGAGAATATGGAGGGAGGTTCAAAAGCAATCAACTACATCCCTAGTTGAATTCTATCAACGAGAGAATGACATTATAAGGATGAAGGATGTAGATAATCGGGTCCTTATGAAAATACCGGCCATCGACCTAATGATCGGCAAAACAACTCCAAGGGGCATGTAGAGTCCGTCACCCAATACAAGTCTAGGTATGCTAACTATGCTACTTTGATGGGAATATGGAGGAATTTTATCTTGCAGCTTGGAACCAAGTATAATTTCAAATACCAAGCACTACCAAAGGCAGAAAAATGAAAGAACCTCGCGATAATGACAAATACTGCCAGTTCCATTAAATCAACGACTACTCCACCAATGAGTGTTGGGTGCTCAAGGATGAGTTTGAAAGATTAATTCAGGAAGGGATGCTTTTAAAATTTATTCGAGATCAAGTAGAACAAAGGATTAACTGCAACAACAATTATCTCTACCCCAACAACCTAGCAACAACGTCATGGCAATAGCTGACATTTAACCATATATATAGGCCTATATATGGCCAACACGGTATGAGGCATAATCTGATATTAGAGAGAAGTGGGTTCAACTGGCCAAGTATATTATTTAGAGCACCGAGCATTTAAAACACCAAGTTTGGTATTAGACCAGCCAATTACTTCCATCATCAAGGATAGAGAAGTGGTCTCTTCCCACATCATGATCTTATGGTGACCACTCTAGAAATGGCAAACTCAAATGTGTATAAAGATTTCACGGATGGAGGAAGCTTATTCAACATTATGTTGAGAAAAGTTTTTAAGGCTCTCAAGCTTCCTGCCTCTAGCCTCACGCTATGTGCCCTGCCTATTCATGGCTTTAGGGATATGAACATTGTTCCATTAAGTACCACCTCGCTTGTGACCATATTCTTCTTTAAAACCTTTGATGCAAAGGTACAGGTAAAGTTTGTAGTGGTTGATTGCCCTTCTTCTTATAATCTTTTGGTAAAATGACCGCCACTTGCTAAATTAGATGTCATCGTCTCCTACAACTAGCTCATCATGAAGTTCCTTGTCTAAGGTGGGATTAGCGATATCTGAGGCAATCAACAAAAGACTAGGGAATTTTATGGGTCCTCCCTCAAATAAACAAAGAATGGTGTTCTCATGCTTTGGTATGAAATTGTAACACTCAGTAGTGAGCCATGCGAGTAGACCATCAAGCTGGTTAACACTCTGATTCGAACTAAGGCCGCCCTCAATTTCAAAGCATCAACATAGACAGCTCCTCCTACAAGAATTGTTCTACCTGAGCAGGTTGTGGCAACCAAAAATGTATTCCCGAGAGTGTTATCGAGCCTAATAGAGCTTAAGGTTGTGCCAATACCATCCTTACCCATAAAGATACATGAACCGACAACATGTCACCCAAGTATTCTTAAGCCCAACAGCACTTATGGTCATGCCAGGACCATCTGCACTATGAAGACTGGATGGAAAGGTTCCAATCTCCTTGGTCACTCATTAAAAACAAAAAAAACTTATCTCAGCATGAGATAAGTAAGTCCCACCCCGCTTGCAAGTATAGACATCCTACACAACCACCCTTACACTCTCAACGCCAACTGAATCGTCTACGAGAGCCGAGGGCAAAGCCAACCCCTAACTCGAGCATAAATGTCTACCCCAACCGAGGATGTCATAAATCGCATGATTTACGTGCTAAACCAGCGTGACTTGGAAGCAAAACTAGATCTTAATGATGACCTGCTCGACCCTTGCATGAGGATTCAAATATTGAGGGCAGGTCAGCTGCTCTTTTGGAATAAATATCCATAAACTATACCGACCTTAGCAAAGTTGTTCAAAATGACAAAGAACTCAGCCTAAAGTTAGAGATAAGGTAACAAAATTCCTACAGCAAACCAAGACGTCTCCACATATGGGAACGTTGACATGACTGGCATTGATCCCATGGTCATTTTCCATGCACCAACATCGGATCCAAAGCCACACCTATTCCTCAAAAGCGTCAACCACTCAAGATAAAAGGTTGTCAACTACTTAAAGAAGAGGTAGAAAAGCTGTTAGCTAATAATTTCATTTAGGAGGCAAAATATCAGTTCTAGATAGCTAACTCAATACTGGTCAGAAACTAGAGGTGTTGGAGGAGCTACATTGAGTTATATGACCACAATAATGTTTTCCCTATATACAGCTTTCCTTTGCCTCACATCGATCAGTTGGTAGATGCAACCAGTGGACATAAACTCCTCACTTTAATGGATAAATATTTCGGATGTAATTAGATTTCCATGTACGGCCTGGAATAAGAGCACATTTTCTTTATCATAAATGTTGGCTAGTACTGCTATCTTCCCATTCCTTTATGCTATGAAATGCAAGCACCACCTATCAACATCTCGTCAAATAAATGTTCTTTGAACAAATTGGTAGGTCTATGGAGTTGTGATCTGCATGTAAATGTGCATAATTTTACCACGATATTTTATCTAAGTTAATTAAGTAAACGATCGTATTGGATATTTTAACATGTTTAAACCAAAATTCAAATTATTTTCAAATCATCATTTATTCATCTTCGTATAAGGGCAAAATGGTCATTTTGTGAATTTACTAATTTGAGAAAATTTACTTGGAAATTTTTATGTTATTTTGTAGGAAATTGAATTCAATTACAAGTGGCTTCATGGAAATATGCATGTAAAAGAAGATACAAAAGAATGAAGATAGAAATAATTCATTCCATGAAACACGGAGGACCCCATCTATCCACTTACCATGATGTACAAATTAGGAGCTAATGCACATGCTAATAGCCATTAAAGTTTCATGCATATTTAAATGTTGGATTATATCATGCTAATGATAACTTGGTGGCCACGCTTACTCAAGGGTAGTTTATGTAGTTTTCAAAAATAGGATTAGGGTTTCAAAACATGTATAAATACCCCTTATGTTCATGTAATCCTCCCTTGCTCTTAGCCTTTGCATCTCCATTTTAGTTACTTAGGTTTGAGGCTAAAATATAAATCAAAACTATCTTTTGTTTTTCATGCCTACTTAGCCATTTTTCTTTCATATAATTCATTTTTTTATGCAATGTTAATTCATTTACATGCTTTATTTCCTTTTATTTTTAGTAGTGTAGTTTATTTCTTATGCATGTAAATTAGCTATTATTTCACTTTAATTAGCTTTCTTTTTACTTAGCTTGCATTTTTCTTCTATTTTTTTATTTCATGTTGAATGCTATATTTGTTGAATAATAACAAATATGAGAGGCTAAACCCCTTCAATTTTGGGGTAATGAAGCTCTCTTAATCACGTAGATTCAACATTTTGATAATTTTTGATCGCTTTTTATGCTTAAGAGAAATGTTTGAATGGGTTAAAATTTGTTGTTTTAGCTTTGAATTTGACAGCCTACGTTGTTAACACCAAATATGCTATGCTTAAACAAGAACAAATACAAATTACCTCTTCATCTGCATATGATTATGGGAATGAAGTAAATGTTAAAATTAAAATTTTATAGTCTATATTTTTAATCAATAATTAATAAATCATGCTTAGAATATGTTTTATTTTCATTTACATTAACATTTTCATGAGAGTTAAAAGTGATTTAGTGGTTATGTTATATTTTGATGGTTTATATTGGGCTAACTAATAGTATAAATATTCCATACTTATGATAAGCACATCAACTAATTTCAATAATGACCAAAAGAGAGATCATAATTTCATTTTGTTGATTTAGGTGATCATGAGAAGGAAATTACCTCTAAATTGACTTCTACTCTCATATTTTTATCCATTTTCTTTTGCTAGTTTATTTACATTTTTTGCTTCACACACTTCAAATCTTGGTTTAATTTGATTGAATAGTATTTTAAAATCTATCCAGTTTCCTACGGATTGACCCGTACTCGCCGCGTATTAGAATTATACACCATGCGCTTGCGGTTAATTTTAATATAAAATTCTATCGGCTATCCTCTAAACCAATAGAGATTTAGCTGGTCCAGACAAGTTTTTGGCGCCGTTACTGGAGAATAATTTTGATTTTAATTTTCTATTTTTTGGATAAAAATTTGTATGTGTTTGTTGTTTAATTTTTGTTTTCAATTTGTTGTATGCTTGTTGTTCTCTTTTCATTTTGTATTTGCATCTCTTCAGTTAAAAAAAGGCAATCACAATTTGAAAACAATTTTTTTTCTTTTCATTTACAGTTATCATTTCCTCTTTCTTTACAATTTTTTTTACAACTTGCATTTCCAATTTACAACTAGTGTAAACCCGTGTTTCGCATACGGACCACACTTAACTTCTTATCATCATAACCTTTTTACATGATTTATGTGGTACATCGATTAAGAAATATTGATTTTTTTAATCTATTTTTAAATAAGATCGCATTTGTCTAAAACTTGTGTATAAATTTTTGAAAATAGTAATACATATAGTACTGGTGCTTGATAAACAATTGTAAAATATGGAGCAAAAATGATTTCAAAGATAAAATTTTCATCTCATTCCTAACGTTTATGATGTATCAACTATTACAGCAAAGCAAATTAATAAAAAAACACAGAGACAAAATAATTCAGACAGAAGTAGTATGGCACATGAGAACTTTCGAATGAAATCTGCTATGTAGGAATAAAAATAGTACATATGTTAAAGCAAAATTATTAAAAATAGCCAATATAGTAGTAGGTTGCAGTATAAAACAAAGTTATTTGTACAGAAACTGGGATATCATAGGCTATGAGTTAAAGGCAAGAGAAACAGTAATATCGGTAAAAAATTTAACATTTAATTATCATATTACGGTACATGCAAAGACAACAGTCAAAGAAAATTCAATATGATAAGAAGCAAATCATTGTATTTAATGCTTCTAAGCTTTCTGCTTCCATTTCTAATTCCATCAAACATTGTTGCTATATTTTGGTGATGTTGTATTTCACCAGGCTTGACTGCAAATTTTGAAAGTAGAATCAGAGGCTGGAAATTTTCAAAACAATCAATGACAGAGATTAGTTTAAAAAGTCAAATTGTTAAAATTCAATCGGTAATAAAATTTATTTGATGTTGAACTTGATGAAAAGTTCTAAAAATACATGTTTAGCCCGAGACCTGTAATTGAAACAAAGTTATTTGAAATTTATGCACTGTACTTTGATGGAGCTGACTAAATAATGTAAAGGAAATCCTGGATGGCTTATCACAGATTAATAGATAGTTCCAAAAACAATATTAAATGTCATTGTAGAATAACTGGGTAAGATATGATATAAATGCAGAACCAAAGAAACAAAAGAAAGCATTTTCCTTGAAGTTACAGTTGAGAAAGTGAAATGCAGTGAATAACCTTCAGCGGTAGAAGTTTATGAAAAAATTCCAGAATTTGTTTTTAGTGTAGCACCTACCTTTGACGCTGCTGCTCAAGAAGTGAAAAGTACAAATACAAATAATACTGAATAAACCACAACAATAGATAATTTTAGGATATTCCTGGATGTGCTGCTGAGGAAGAACCATGTCTTCTAGTTGCTGCAGTTATTGAGAAGGAAAACCCTGTAATTATTTCAGTTTAAACTCCAAATATTGACAGTTTAAAAGTGAAATTAGTTTCATTTTTTATACCGAAAAATGCAAAATTTTCAAAATTCGATCAAGTGTAATTTCCTCATCTTAGTTTCGTTCTAGTTTCTTACAGCCTGCTTGAAAAACATTCATGCCATTGATGTCATCTTGGGACCATGCATGCGAGTGGCAGCGTACAAAATCTAGAAGTGTAGGCTAGGTCAATGCATATTATGATAAAAAAACAATAATTCTAAGCAACTGCGTGTATAATATGACAGAGATTTTAAATGCGGTGTTTGCAAAATTCCCTAAAAGTCAAATAATAATTCATGGCCGCAAAATTCTTTAAGGAGATATATAAGGAGATTAGCTCATATAGGGCATTCCACTTTCCGCAGATTGTGTTATAAGCTTAAGGAACTATGATTTTACTATTTGAAACAGCATGATGGATAAACTATAGAAATTCTATAAAATCTTGAACATGTTCCTTGTACCCCCATGATATGCTCATGGGTATTATATACATAGATTATCAGAGTATTAAGAACCTACATTGCTAATAGTTCATTATAATACAAAATTCCATATCGAACTGAAAAGAAAAACCAAATAAACAAAAATGTAGTAATTACAACAATAAGGACAATATGCTAACTTACATATAAAAAACCAATTAAATACATATAAACAACCCTTTAAATATAAGCCATGGCATAAAAAAACTAATTATGATGATTGTTATGAAATAAAAATTATGTTAAAAGCTATATTTACACGAATAGCTTAGCCTTCACAAGTCTGGAACAACATAAGTTTATAAACGACACCTTTTTTAAAGTGGATCATAGTTGCAATAAGATTAAATAATTTTCAAGTTTTAATCATTTGCTCATTATTTGATCCAATGATTTACACATAAACTTATTCTCAATGTTATTGATCGTTTCTCTTTTTTCGACTTTTAGCCTCTGGACCTCTTGTTCAGTGAAATAGCATTGTGTAAGACAAAGATATTAAACTTGCTTGTATTTGAGAACTATATAAAATACTAATGAAGTGGAGTTTGTCTCACATCACAAAAATGCAAATTAAGATTTATCATAATATATATGTCAGTTAACTGAAAAACTTAAACCCAAGATTAGCTATAATGTCTTGAAGTTACAAATCTACATTTTTTTAGCTTCCCATTTGTGTGAACTAGTGAGGTAAACGAAGCTACGCAGATGGATAATTCAAATTCGAACGAACTTATGAAAAATTCTAACATATTTTTATACAAATACAAAATAGGAATAATATGTCATAGAATTATATGCATGATCAGTTACAATAATGACTTTGTTACTTGCATATTCAAAATCCAAAGAGGTTAACATGCCAAAAATGGCATAAATATCCATGAAAATTTGACAAAAAACAAATCAATGCATACCGTTTCAGTGTAAAGACTATAGATGAAAAAGCAAATCAATCTTTTACATGGGGAGCGCGAATCAATGAATAGATGTACAGCTTGAACTATCTTGTCCTAAATTTCCAATAACAATAATTGCATATCAAAATGTCGACCACAAATAGAAATGACAACCCTATTACTTCAAAGGAGGATGGAAAAAAAACTTGCTGCTCATAAACATCTTTAATAGGTTTAGGGAACTACCCACTATCGTCATTTACACCCATTTACCATCCACGTTTTGTGTATCCTATAAAATTGTCCATATATTAGATGACAAATAGTACTTAAATAGTAACAGTCAAATGTAAGCTTCGCTATATATGAAATTCTCAAATATGTCATGTGTAATTACAAACCACCTCAACTACCTTGAAATATAATAACAACATTTGTAACCGATATAAAACAATGTTGGATAAAATGGGCACTATAGTACTTCGGTTTAAATCAAAATCGCAGGAAAAAATACACAAAGAAGTTGAGTTTTGAATTTTTATTTTAAAACCTCAACAATTTCAAACTTGCAAAATGAATAAAAAACCTACAACATTCAAAGTTCCTTATTTAGAGTTTCAGAATAAGTCTAACACAATGTTCCTTATATGTATATATATATACATAAAGAAGTTGAAGAAATGAATAAAGAGACTAATGTTTTACTATAACCGGGAATAGAAGGACATATTCTTATTTCCAAAAAATGAAAGATTCTATTCCAAAATATAAAGTACGCCAAATATTTATCAATAGGTAGCTTTATATTTTATGCTATCGATATTAAAAAAATGGAATCAAAGAAGAAGCCATGTATTAAAAAAAGTTGTATATGTTAGTAGAATATATATGTGCTTTATATTTTATGCTATCGATATAAAAAAATGGAATCAAAGAAGAAGCCATGTATTAAAAAAAGTTGTATATGTTAGTAGAATATATATGTGGCAAAGAATTCAAGTCAATTTAGGTGCCATTAAAGTGCCAAATTTATTAACTATTGTTACCGAATATAATTCAGTATAACCAAACAATAAGAGAAAAGATAATGTTGATGTAGTAAAGCTCGAGAGCAAAGAGGAACACATATGCAACTTCATATATTGTGAACCAAAACTAAATAGAAAACCTATTAAGGTCACAGCTGGCATTATACTCAACTTGGTTTGCTTTTTTCCTTTTTTTTACAATATTTTCAATGCTTATTGAAATAAACTTGTAAGCACATTCGCAACTTATACTTATTAAAATGAATCACAAATAATTTCTCAAATATATCGACCTTTCATTATTTTATAAACTTCAGATATAAAGTTAAATAATATGGTTCTGCATCGCGAATTATTAGAGCCCTTGATCATATCATGTTGCTAATGTGTAAAACTCCCTTGTTACTTATTAACTTTTATTTTGAATGAAGCTTGATCACATACCATAAATTGTACGAAAATTAATTTATCTATAAATTTATGCAAAGATTATGAAAATCAATAGTAATCTATCGAAGTATCTTTATGCATTTTATTTTAAAATTATATACAATGTTATTACTCCACAATTTCATATAATGTAGTGAAAATCATTAAAACCTATCAATGGCACAACAAATATGTAAATAGGGGGAAAATGACATTAAATGTTGCACAAAGTGAAAATAATGGCAAATACATTAAATGTACTTGATCTTTAAAGTTCAGACATAGTTAAAAGTTGCATAAAATAGATTTAGTTAAATACCAAAAAATGTGAAAGACCCTGGCATAAAAATATACCGCATTTTGGACATTACCAAACTATTTTTGGCATACACATGAAAAAAGGGAAGCAGATTATTGATCTTATAATATTACCAGTATTTGCTATATAATTTGTCTAATATATGCCAACTATTTATTGTTTCTCAAATTATATATAAAGGCTATATATAAGGGGAAGTAAGGCATGGTAAGAAATACAAATTTGGTTTATATCTAAAAAGCTAGCATTCAAAATTCCAAAGAAATTGATTAAAATATATTAGGCAGAAGAAAGCGTAATGAAAATAAAACTAAACTATTATTTTAGGAGTTGCTACCTCAAGTGTTGTTGCTTTGGACAACGTTGCAAGTACACCAGTCAAACCTAGTAAAAATAATTTCGTACAATAAAATATAAACAAAGTATTATGATGCTGATGGTTTCAAAATTGGAACGAATTTACATGTAATCATCCAAACATTAAAAGAAGGGAAAAAACAAACAAATCCCATTAATATCATGTATAAAGGGATGAAGAAACCACTGACCATATCTTCAGGTTCATTAGTTTCAGCATGACGTTTTGCAAGGAAGACCCATGGTTGGAATTAGAAAACAACCAATGGTTGTGTAATATGTCTTTAAATTGCATGTGAATAGCTTTTGCTTTTGTTTCAGCACCTGAGCATCATCAACTGCCTTGAAATTTGAAGAACCTTGTAAAAAGCATACAGTCAATATGCTGGCAAAATAAGAAGGTGCGAATAGTGGTTACAAAATACTAACTAAGATATCTAGTAAATATCATTTTGGGAATTGTGTTTTTCTATTACTATCTTGATGTGCCTAGGTATAGATATTCAAACATGTAAATTGATTTGAATTCGTGTGACCAATCCCATTGATAGATGTACAAATAAAGTAATTAAACTTTAAAATTAAACTTAGTAGACTTCAATGTTTCATAAGCTTCTCATAAGTTTCATAATTTTTATACTTAACACAGGGAGCATAAAAAATTTACATTTGAAATTCTGTAATCAGGGAAAGCAACCATATATTTTTTCAGACGAATAATATGAAGAAAAAGGTAAAATCAAACTAATCATATTATTTTCATACAAATGACATAAAAATGAATAAACTAATCTAGTTTTAATATTCATCATGATTTGGACATAATGCATACTGGATTGACGATCAATACAACATTTCATTACCTAGTTGATTATCCTCCATTATTTTCATTACCATACATCCAAGGTCTAGTTTTGTTTATCTACTTTCAATTTCACTAAATCATATAATTTTCTCATTAAAAAACCAAGTTTTTTACTTTTAAGCACTTAACATAATGCATCTTTATATTTGAAAAAAATTAGGCCTATGAATATTGGGACTCAAAACCCCTATCGCTGGCCCAGGCCTATCCAAACAGATTATTGGTTAATGATGATAGTGTTAGCAATACAGGAACCTTCAAATTTGCAGACATGAGAACCGTTTCCATTGAATTGCCGCAAATAAATTTAAAACAAGACAAAACGGGTGCAAGTCACCAATATATTAATCAAGTATAAACCTTCAAGTTTGAATTAGATTGATATCACCAAATCAACGCGGTACTTAGTAGATAGTATATATGGTTACAATATAAACTTCAAGTTCTACCCGATTCGCAGGGCCACCACCACACCGTAGCTTCTCTCTCGAGCTGCCACGAAATCATCAAAGAATCGGAAGTAATTAATGATCAAAAGAGATTGAGGAGAAAAAGTTGTTTCCGTTGTTGTAGAGTATCGACCATTTATAGTGGTACTCCCATGTCCCCTATCTCGACCTATTCTTGCGCTCATACTCACTATCAATGGGCAGTAAGAGAATTTGCTGAGGCATATGGACCGATACCTTAGGGATATACTCATTCTAGGGTATACTACACCCTACCTCTAATGAGTCACTCAATGTGTTATACTCCTGAGCTAAAGTTTTTACTCAACCTTTAGCTCTGATACCACTGTAACGACCCTGACTCGACCTTCGAAAATCAGCACCGAATACATCACCCGCATTCAAATGCCGTAGATTCAAACGTCGAATTTGATTCGCCAGAGCTTATAACACATTAAGTATAACAACACAGTGGAAGAAAAATGAATAACTTCATTTGATACACAATATTCGATACAACAATGATACAGTTGAGATATCAATATACATCAGAGATACACAACAACGGAAATATAATAGCACCAGAAGAAGAGATAACATCGGTAGCAGAAAGATATCTCTCCAATGCCCAAACTCCAATGATTCCAATCCAAAAGCGAGAACCACCATCAAGTTGTATTAAGCAAGGCCAGCCATGCAAAGCAATCACCACAATCCAAAGACTCCAAAGAATTCCAAACAGAAATCTGAAGTCTATCGAATCTATATCTACCAGCTGATTATCTGAAAATCTAACTCTAGGCTGCCTTTGTGGAAAATTATGGACATCTAGAGTTTAGAAAGGGAACAAAAAATTCCAGGTCAGTCATGAGATTGGTGTGAGTAAACGAAAACAGTTTTTATCTTAACCAAAAGTAAACAAAAGAAATCCGCAATGCATTTTGGAAAATGAAACTACCTTAAGGCCTTCCCGCACATACACAATGCAAGCACACAATTGGAGGAGATTTCTCCTTATGATAGTCAAACATGCTTGGTATGCAAAATCCTTTTGATATTATTATTAGTGCATAGTGTAGAAAACCTTTCGAAAGTATAATATTAATCTTAACCAGCATAGGTACCATTATATTATGCCTGCTATAGCTACCACCTGAGGTGGCAGGTTATACAATTGCAATCATAAAGGGCTCGTATTGTTTCTTTGGATTTCCAATAAATGGTCAGGAAAAAGAATTTCTTGGGCTATATGGGTACGCCTCTGGAAGGACGTCCCGAGAACCTAACCGGATCTCTGCCAACACAAGGCCGGGTTACCTCTGTAACTAGGTAACTACTATATGAGTATGCCATACCTGGTCGTTACCGACCTTTATCCGAGCGCTCGACACCAACAACAACAAAGTAATAAATTTGCAATAACCACATAGGTTAAATATCTGAGCTCCATACCATGATAACACCCTTTTCCAGAAGGAAATGGACATATCCTCAGGAGGCGCTACCTCCAAATAACCTTGCTACATCCTTCTTGTTTCGACCATTCCAGGTTGTAAGGTCCGACGAAGTCTCGTCCACAAAGCTACGCTTTAAACAAAAGCCGTGCTTCGATCAACACATGATCAGCATCATTCGTATGCCACATTACCAAATAGGGAATGTATCACTAGTAATCATCAACTACATAACCTCTGAGCTCGTACGTCTCAGAGAATGGTGTTAAGCTAAGAGAATAAATTCTCCGCCACCAAACAGAAATGTATTTGATAGAAACCAACTTTACATCTCAAAGTGTAATGTTAGACACACATCCATACAAGTCCGTTCTGGATTCGAACAGAACCGAAGGCACTTCATAAAGAAGCCATTGCAATCTGAGTATTCACAATCCCGATCGGACTCCCCATCACATATGGAGATCTCTATACCGGCACGACTCAGCGCAAAGACATTCGATGAGTAATCCTTTTGTTCTTGAAAATTACCGGTCTTCACCATCGGTCTTCCAATGCTATCCATTTACGTCGTATCATTATTCGGAATGGGTTATGACACAAAGTCCTCTCCCGACTAAACCGAATAATGAGCGCAATATTTAGAAACATATGGATATATGGGATCGTAGTTAAGTCACAACTTAAAGCCCAAAACCTTCTTCAAACGGTTTAAACAAATTACCATTTTCAGATCTTTTAAACAAAAAGATTTACTTCACAAAGTTCACCAATCTTTCACAAAGATTAATTCATAGTTTCCCAAACTATTTCATTTCCAAATCTTTTATACAAAAGATACACCTTTAAGATCCTTTTCAACTTTAAAATAAGGTTCATCAAATCTTTCACAAAGATTCATTTACAATATTCAAACAAAAGATCTTTGAAATCCTCTTTTGTTTGAAAAGAAAGTTCACCAATCATTTCACAAAGATTCATTCATAGCTTTCAAAACAATTCCATTTCAAAACTTGAAATCTTTTCAACAAAATCTGGAAGTTCTTTCATTATATAAAAGCTATTACTATTTGAAAACAAAAGCTTTTTTTCTTTTTTTTTGGAAAAATCTGATCAAATATATACAAGTTATAGCTTTTAAGGGTATGAACTGCCGTATCATCGACCAATTCTAATTTGATTTAAATTCAAATTCCCAAAACTCTTTATTTAATACACTTCAAAATGGTTTAAAATCTATATATACATTATATAACTATTTTAAACCATAATGTCCAAATAAACATACATACATACATACATATATATATATATGTGTATACAACTTCAAATTCAAATCAAACTATAAATCTTAAAACTTTATCAAGCTATTAAAAATAATTTTTATCTTCAAACTCCTTTCAAAAGCTTTTCATATTAACCCTAATTCTAATTCCAAACCATTTTTGGATTCAACTTTCGAAACCATTTTGAATAATATTAAATTCAAATATCTTTGACTTAATCGATTCCCTCATGAAATCCATATTTGTGTGTGTAAAGTGTAGTCCAGGGGTTTTACACAATAGTGCAACATCATTTAATCATCACAGATTCAAGCATAGCAATATCGATAAGCGGTATAATCGTATAACGCTTATCTTCCTTTACAGATTTACAGATAAATATATATCACAGATAAATAAATTACATTCATCACAGCTCAAATAAAAAATAATTTATATCACAAAGTATCACACATCAGGGATATCAAACAATTCAAAGGATTCCATGCAATTCAAACATCCATAAGTAAGGTTAATTAATCATCTGATTAATTGATACCAGATTAATCACTAATCAAGGTTAATTAATATTAATTAATTACAAATTATTTTAATTAATTAACCTTTAATAATAAATTAATTAACCTTTAATTATTAATTAACCTTTAATTATTAATTAATCTTTAATTAATAAATCAACCAACCTTTAATCATTGAATAATTAACTTTTAGTTATTTAATTATCCTTTAATTTATTATCTTTAACTAATTAATTAATAAATTAATTACCCTCAATTAATTACCACTTAATTAATTACCCTTAATTAGTTTACAATAAGTGATTCTGACAAATCACTCTCATTAATTATCCTCAAATTTATTAATTAATCACATAAATTAATTATCTTTAATTAATTATTCTTTCATCACTTGATTAATCAACTTTAATCATTAATTAATTACTCTTAGTTAAGTAATTATCTTTAAGTAGTTAATTTCCTTTAATTACTTTCATAAATTTACCTTTAATTATTAAGTAAATAATTATCCTATCATTAACTTAAGATAAACTATTTATCTTAATCAAATACTTCATTTCATTATCAAACTATACTTGAGAACACTTAGGGATTTAAATCAAATAATTAACCTAAATAAAAATTATCAAGATAAATTTTAAAAGGAAACATTTTACTTTAAAAATTTCATCCTTTGAAATTTTGCTTGAAAACTTGTTCCATGTTTATATTTTGGAAACTTGTTTGATAATGAAATATCAACAAATGAATTTAAAACATTTTATCTTCAACATTTGAATCTTAAGTTTAAATAAACTTAAAAATTATCTTAATTAATTTGGGTTAGTCAAATTATAATAATTTCCTCTAACCAAACATTTTAAAAACATTATTTATATTGAGAAAATAATTTTAAACTTGATTTATTTTTGTTTAAAATCGTTCCAACATGAACCTGACCTCAACATGCATATTCCCCGAGCTCATCTTCGAGTTTTCCACATTTTCTATTGCTTCGAGTCGAACTTACATTTTTCTCGAGCTTGAACCCAAGAATACTTCGTCTTCCTCAATCTACAAGACAACCTAGTCATGCACAAGGTCACATACACGTGCGCGGGTCGACGGCAACGATCTGGTCATTGATGATACCTCCAGCATGTCGCCGTGAACCACCACAACTAGCCCAGCCCTCCAGAATCTTCCCATTCGCCGTCGATCAAAATTAAACAATTTGACCCAAAAAATGGAACTCATCCCTCTGCCAAAAACGCCTCGCCAACGACAACCCATCCACGATCATCCACGCCATCTTGACCAAAGCTTTACCTCGACCTCCAGCATCGATTCCCCCTAAACCGGCCTCATCCGATTCGCCATTGACAGCGGGCTACCCCTTCAAACTTTAACGAGCAAACATCATAAGAAAACCCTAGATCGACGAACTCCATCCGCCATAGCACTTTATAAAATCAATCAATATTTTTGCGAAGTTCCAAACGATGCTCCAGCCACCTTCACCAAGGACCACGACACCCAGTTCGACTTTGATCACTGGAATTTGGCTAATTTCCATTTACTGTTCAACTTTGAATTTCTCGAACGATACTATACTAAAAATCTCGATTTTTCCTTTAAAATTCATGATTTAGGAAGACTAACAAGATTTTATAATCAAAACTCAGATTTAAATCAACTAAATTTTGAACAAATTTTGATTCTACCGTGCCTTATCTTTTCTAGTAACCCCTTTTATTTTTAATACTGAAAAATATTTTTAGAATTAAGATCTTGCCAATTCTAACTTATTTCATTTATACATCAAGGTTTAAAGATAATCAAAAGATAAGATTTTAATTTTTAAACAGGTTTTTAAAACCTGGAAATGATGAACAGAGACCTATATTTTTTCCTGTATATTGACATGCACACCTTAATCCAAATATATATATATATATATATATATATAGGTATGCAAATATATTTTCACCCAATATAAATATATTCCACAACGTAGATCCAATATTGATCACAGGCAAACCAGAATAAATATATGGGTTTAAGGATTTGCTCACCTGGATGTTTGGGAAGAACAGAGAAGTTTTTGACTGCTGGGTTGATATGAAACTCGATTCACCTGAGTTGAATTTGCATTACACTTGTTTGATTGCCATTTGATCTTAAAAACTGGAAATTGCCTTTTGTTTTCCAGGTTGAAAATTGATTTTTGAACTTTTCTGTTTGATTTCCAGGTTTGCTTTAAAGCTTATAGGTTTTGATTTGCTTTTAGACTGAGTTGAATTTTGTACTTGATTTAAACTTTGATCTTTGCTTTATCTTTGAGTTTCTAGGCTGAAGTTTGGTTTGATTTTCATTTTCCAGGTTTTATGATTTGAGGTTGAAAGCCTTTAGGTTTTAATTTAAACTTGCTTTTGTTTTTGAATATGAAGAAATTGAGAAGTGGAAAAAACATGGCCTGGTTTCTTTCTACACACATATTTTATATATTTTAATTTTAAAAGAAATTTGATTACCACTTGTATTATTTTGTTAACACTTGTAAATACATAATAAAATAATTCTACACTTGTAAATTTGAATGAAATTCTAGCACCAGGTTCTTCTAAAAATTGTGTAACTTAATTTGATTTAAAACCGGGTAGAACTAAATTATTGTTGACTTTAGTTAGCTACACAATTTCTAATTAACTTAATTTAATCTCCAAATAAATTAAATTAATTACTTTAATCAATCTTAAAACCCTGCTTAATCAACCTTAATTAATCATAAACCATTTATTATTACTTTAATTAATTAATGAAATTAATTAATCATCCTTTAAACATTCACATTAATTAATAACCTTTAATTAACTACATTAATTAACTAACCTGTAATTAATTACATTGATTAACTTTTTATTACTTAAGTTAATTAATTAATCCTTAATTACTGAAATCCTTAATTAATATAAGATAAACCATTTATCATAATTAATCACCTAATTAAATCATTTAAATCTTATTTAAATTAAAAGCTTGAAATTAATTTATTATTAACATACAAATTACTTGAGACCCTTAATTAACTAAAGTTTATTACACTTGTTTTAACCACCCGTTTAATTACATCATTGAATTATATTTGAAAACACTTAGAGATTTAATTAAATAATTAGCCTAATATAAAAAATTTCAAAACCAAATCAAATTATTTTCAAATCACATTTGAATTTAAAATATAGGTTTGAAACTTGTTTGAGAAAACTTGATAAATACTTTACTTTGAACTTGGTCAACATTTAATATTTGATAATTTATTTAATAAATTTACTTTGAATTTTGTTGACATTTCTTAAACCTTTGCTTTTAAAAACTTGTTCACAGTTTACTTTATTTTTAAAAACTAGTAAAATACCTTGGCTTGAAAACTTGACAACTAAATTTACTTTTGCTTTTAAAACTGCATTTCTATTCCTTTTTAAAACGTGGTACATGTTTCCTTTTTCTTTTTCTTTTTTAATTTTTAAACCTGGTAACAAGATCTAATTTTTAAAACCTATTATCTTACACACAACCCAAGCCCAAGACCAAACTCCCCGAACAAACACTTGAGCCAAACCCTCAATTTCTCATGCACGAACTCGAGTCAACTACTTCTTCTTCTTCCTTCTACCCAACCCACTAACACACAGATGCACGTACCCGTGCACGGGGGAATACAACAGCTCCGACCATCGATGTCAACGCCGGCATGTCAGCTTCGACCACCACTCTCGATTTCGATCACCCAAACCTCGTATCGATGACAAACTCGAAATCGAGCACTAACGAATCCACCGGAACAAAATAGTTCATCCAAAAACCTCGTCGTCCCGTCGCCTCAAGTCACCAGAGACCTCGCAACTCCGACCAAACCTTCGTCGATGACTCACGCTTCGATCCCCTCCATACCGATCTACTCCGATGCATTGACGACGTCGAAATCGCCTGGGTAACAAAGTCGACCAAACCTGGGTCTAAAACCCTATAAAGACGTCGTGCCGCCGCCACAGTGATCGAAAAATCCACCCACTATTTTTCCCGAGATCGCCGACCTCGAAGCAAGGTTCAATCACGATCCCGACCTCCCACTCCTCGCCGATTGCCAGAAATCGTCAAAAATAAAGTTCTCGTTCAACCCCAAAATTCATAATCACTACTTATATAAAAATCATGATTCTTCTTTTAAAATTCATGGCTTTTAAATACGAATCTGATGATTTATATGAAACCAGAAATCATGACATTCGAATTTTGCATGCTTTTGAGTTTTTTGCTGTATTTTCAGATTTTCTAGAAAAAACTCAAGCTCAATTTACTAAAAAATATTTTTAAAACTTAGATCATGTTAATTCAAACATATTTTGTTTAAACATCAAGGCTTAAAAAGGATTAAAGGAAGAGAAATTTAAGTTTGAGCTTGTTTTAAAACCTGTAAACTTAGAACAGAGCAATATATTCATATGTACTGACATGCACACACATAATCTTCATACATATATACATGCAAGCATATTTCACATCAAATTTCAAGGACGATCACATGCATTAGGATATCAAACAAATTTAGCTTTTAAAAAATTGTTTACTCATAATTTGATGTTTGAACAGAGGATCTGGGAATTTGTTTTGAACTTGAATTTTGATCTGAACTTGATGGAGATGATCTGAACTTTGTTTAGTTGAGTTGAACTTTGAAGTTGTTTTGATTGCTTTAGGTTTGAGATGCTTTAGGTTTGAAATTTGTTTTACTGGTTTAACTTTCTCAGGTTATGTTTTGAAAATATGAAAGAAAATAGAAAGAGTAGAAGTAGAGATGTTTATATAGGAATGCTTTATTTTATTTTTTTGTTATTTTGGCCACCAGGGAAACCTGTTCCATCACCGTCGATATTACGACTCCTGAACAATAAACCCATGGGAACACAACTTGCCCGCCACAACCATGTCCTCAGGTAGACCAGACCTTTCGGTGGCTTGAAGCAGTTGACAGGAATCAAACTCCTTACCTCATAGGAGGGAGGCCGTTGCTCTTGCCAACCGCGCCAAATATAATATATTATTTATTATTTTTAGAAATGGGAAGAAAATTAATCAAATATGACACTTGTTATTTGCATGTTGTAATTATCTTCCACTTGTCAATTTGCATGTATTAATATTTTTAATATGTTTATATAATATATCTGTGTGTGTATTTCATGATTTTATATTATATTTTAAATTTTTGTTTTACATATATATATATGTTTTATATTTTTATTCATACATTTTCTATTATTTATACTTATATAAATTTTAAAGAAAATGATTTAAAATCTAATTATACACTAATAAATAATCATATACACGTATATATATTAGTTTCTTAAAATATAAAGTTTTTAAATCCAATTTATTTATAAGATATTTATTTTTGGATTTCAAATCCAAATTCTATTTACAATATATGTATATATAAACAAACCCATATTTTATTTGTTTTAAAAAATTAAAATTAATTCACAATTTAATTCTAAAAATTATATTAATTACTAAATTAAATTTGGCTTAAAAATGGGATCGTTACAAATCCCCCCTTAAGAAAATTTCGTCCTCGAAATTTGAAAGCAAAAGATAATCCCAAAACCTTATATTCGAACAATCAAGCAGACATATCAACCATATACTAACAACCAAAGCAAACAATTCATTCAACAAACATTCCTAACTATCTAGACACAAATCCGAATAGGCTTTCCTAATACTAACTAGAGTTTCCCAGGTAAATTCCTGAACTATCGCAAGTCACTTTTGCAATACTTCTCAGCTCGGTTTTTTGATGACACAATTCTCTCTTTGCAAATCAGAACAGCCTTATGCTTGTCTAACCAATCTATTCCAAGTAAAATCTCAATTTCATTAAAGTTAAGAACGAAAAGACTGATAGGAAACTGATGATGAGAATACGAAATAGGAACCGTTCTACAACGTAAACAAAGCTTCGTAGGGCCTCCTACTGGGTTCTTCACATAGATAGGTTTGTCCATGAATTCGGGTTCAAGATTTAATTCTTCTACGGTTTGCTGGGAAAGAAAACTATGCGTGGCTCTAGTGTCGAATAGAACTCTAACAATTTTATCATAAATAAGAAGATTTTGGGTTTTCGAACTCTCATGTTATACTCATTCTAGGGCATTCCTCACCGTATCTCTAATGAGTCACCTAATGAGTTATACTCCAAAGCTAAAGTTCTTACTCAACCTTTAGCTCAGATACCAAATGTAACGACCCATACTTTCATCCTTCGAAAATTGGCATCCAATACATCACCCGTATTCAAATGTCGAAGATTCAAATGTCGAAGATTCAAATGTTTGAGTCCGTATCGTTGGAGCTATAACACATTAAATGAAAACAACATAGAGGAACAGAACAACTTTCATTCAAACACTCCATGGATTACAACATTCTACAACAAGTGACCATCATCATCAGAGCAGAATACAACACAATAGCGGAATACAACATAATAGCAGAAAGATAACATCAACATGGTCTTCCAAGAAAGTCCAACATACTGCATCTTCATCTCCAAAGCTCCAAACCAAAAAGCTCCAAACCAAATTCTTCTAAACCAAAGACTTCCAAATCCATATCTACTTAGGTCCAACACCTACTGATAACCTGACTTTAGGTTGCCCGTGTTGAAAATTAGAGGCACCCAGAGTTTTAAAAAAAGGAACAATAAACTCTGAGTCAGTCATGGGACTGGGTGAGAAACTTAAAGCAGTTGTTTGTGCCAAGAAGAAGGAAATAAAATCCATTCATTCTTTGTGGAAAATGAAACTAGCATAAGGTCTTCCGTCACACACTCAAATGCAATCGTACACATAGAGGAGGTTCCTCCTTATAGTAGTGAAACATGCATGATACGTGAAAAATCCTTTTTGATATTATTATTAGTGCATAGTGTGGAAAACTATTTCACAAGTATAATATTAATCTTAGCCACCATACATACCATTATAGTTGCCTACTATAGCTACCATGTTAAATGGCATGTTCTACAACTTAAATCATAAGCAGCTCGTATTGTTTCGTTTGGATTTCCAACAAATGGCCAAGGCTAAGGAACTTCCTTTATCCAAATGGGTACGCCTCTAGAGGGACGTCCCGAAAACCTAACCGGATCTGTGCCAACACAAGGCCGGGTTACCTCTGTAAGTAGGTAACTAACTGTCACGTGTATGCCATCCCCTGGTCGTAACCAACCTTTATCGAGACGCCTCACATTCCAACAACCACATAAGAAAAATATTTGGGCTCCATACCATAATACCTCTTTTTATCCAGAAGGAAATGCACATACCCTTAGGGTCACGAACCCCATAACCTTGCTTCGTCCTTCCTGTTTCGACCATTTCTCAGGGTGTGAGGTTCGATGAGTCTCGTCCCACAAAGCTATGCTTTACACAAAAGCCATTCTTCGATCAACCAATTCTCAGCACTTAGCATGCTACAGTACCAAATTGGGAATATATCACTAATAACTATCAACTACATAACCTCTGAGCTCGTACGACTCAAAGAAGGGTGTTAAGCTAAGAGAATAAATTCTCCGCCACCAAACAGAAATGTATTTGATAGAAACCGCTTTATATCTCAAAGTTTAATGTCAGACATACATCCATACAAGTCCATTTTGGGTCTGAATGGAACCGAAGGCACTTCGTTCAATTAAGGAAAGAAGTCCTTGCAAATCCAGATATCCCCTAATCACGTCCGGCCTCCCCATCACATAAGGTAATCTCTATATTGGAGCAACTCGGTGCAGAGACAATCAACAAGCAATCCTTTCATTTTCGAAAATATTTGATCTTCAACTACCGTCTTCAAATGAAATTTCATTTCGTCGTATCATTATTCGGAATGGGTTTTCGACTTAATGCCCTTCCCTGGCCTTTCCGAATAATGAGCGTTTTTTTAAAACATGTGGATACATTCGGATCTTAGTAAAATCACAACATTTTAGCCCTTATTTCCCAAAACCTTTCCTTTTGAATGGTTTGACAAATTTTCATTTTTTATCTTTAAACAAAAGATCCACCTTTAAGATCCGAAGTGGTTTTCGGATAACCATTTGGAAATCTGATCTCGGTCTCATCGAAATTCAAATGCCATCTTAAAGGCCAAGTTGTTTCAAGTTCCAATAATTCAATTTATATTCAGAGTATCATATTCACACAGCAAAAGTACCACAGATAGGTAACTCATATCATCACAGTTCAACCACAGCATTTTCATATCACAGAGCATCGCAAATCACATATCAGAGATATCAAATAATTCAAGGCATTCAGTATAACTTAATCGTCCATAAGTAAGATTAATTAGCTGCACAATTTCTAATTAACATAATATAATCTCCAAATAAATTAAATAAATTACTTTAATCACTCTTAAAATCCTACTTAATTAACCTTAATTAATCATAAACCATTTATTATTACTTTAACTAACTAATGAAATTAATTAATCATTCTTTAAACATTCACATTAATTAATTAACCTTTAATTAACTACATTAATTAATTAACCTCTAATTAATTATATTAATTAACCTTTAATTACTTAAGTTAATTAATTAATCCTTAATTACTTAAGTCCTTAATTAATCTAAGATAAACCATTTATCTTGATCAATTACCTAATTAAATCATTTAAATCTTATTTAATTTAAAAGCTTGAAATTAATTTATTATTAACATACAAATTACTTGAGACCCTTAATTAACTAAAGTTTAATACACTTGTTTTAATCACCCATTTAATTGCATCATTAAATTACATTTGAAAACACTTAGAGATTTAATTAAAGAATTAAACTAATATAAAAAATTTCAAAACCTAATCAAATTATTTTCAAATCACATTTGAATTTAAAATTTAAGTTTGAAATTTGTTCGAGAAAAATTGATAAATACTTTACTTTGAACTTGGTCGATATTTACTTTTTGAAATTTTGTTTAATAAATTTACTTTGAATCTTTGTTAACATTTCTTTAACCTTTGCTTTAAAAACTTGTTCACAATTTACATTATTTTTAAAAACTTGTAAAATACCTTGGCTTGAAAGCTTGACAACTAAATTTACTTTTGCTTTTAAAACTGCATTTGTATTCCTTTTTAAAACCAGGTACATGTTTCTTTTTTCTTTTTCTCTTTTAATTTTAAAACTTGGTAACAAAGTTTAATTTTTAAAACCAGTTATCTTACACAATTCCCGAGCCTAAGACCAAACTCTTCGAACAAACATTCGAGCCAAACCCTGAATTTCTCGCGCATGAACCCTAATCGACTACTTCTTCTTCCATCTACCCAACCCACTGACATGTAGATGCGCGTACACGTGCACAGGCGAATACAGCAGCTCCGACATTGATGCCAACGCCGACATGTCAGCCTCGACCACCGCTCTCGATTTCGATCATCCAAACCTCGAATCGATGACGAACTAGAAATCGAGCACTAACGAATCCACTAGAACAAAATAGTTCACCCAAAACCTCCTCGACCTGCCGCCTCAGGTCACCAGAGACCGTGCAACTTTGACCAAACCTTCGTCGACGACTCACGCTCCGATCCTCCCCATACCGATCCACTCCGATGCATTGACGACGTCGAAATCGCCTGGGAACCAAAGTCGACCAAACCTCGGTCTAAAACCCTGCAAAGTCATCGTGCCTCCGCCATGTTGATTGAAAAATCCACCCACTATTTTTTCCGAGATCATCAACCTCCAAGCAAGCTTCAGTCACGATCCCGACCTCCCACTCCTCGCCGATCGTCAGAAATCGTCAAAAACAAAGTTCCCGTTCAACCCCAAAATTCACAATCAATACTCATATAATAATCATGATTCTTCTTTTAAAATTCATGGTTTTTAATACGAATCTAATGATGTATATGAAAACAGAAATCATGACATTCGAATTTTGCATGTTTTTGAGTTTTTTACAGTATTTTTAGATTTTCTAGAAAAAACTCAAACTAAATTTGCTAAAAAATATTTTTAAAACTTACTCATTTTAATTCAAACATACCTTGTTTAAAAATCAAGGCTTAAAAAGGATTAGGGAAAGAGAAATTTAGGTTTGAACTTGTTTTAAAACCTGTAAACTTAGAACAGAGCAATATATTCATATGTACAGACATGCACACATATAATCTTCATGCATATATACATGCAAGAATATTTCACATAAAATTTCAAGGATGATCACATGCATCGGGATATCAAACAAATTTAGCTTTTAAAAAATCGTTTACTCACAATTTGATGTTAGAACAGAGGATCTGGAAATTTGTTTTGAACTTGAATTTTGATCTGAACTTGATTGAGATGATCTGAACTTTGTTCCGTTGAGTTGAACTTTGAAGTTGTTTTGATTACTTCAGGTTTGAGATTTGTTTTACTGGTTTAACTTTCTCAGGTTTTGTTTTGAAAATATGAAAGAAAATAGAAAGAGTAGAAGTAGAGATGTTTATATAGGAATGCTTTATTATTTTTAGAAATGGAAAGAAAATTAATCAAATATTACACTTGTTATTTGCATGTTGTAATTATCTTCCACATGTCAATTTGCATGTATTATTATTTTTAATATGTTTATATAATTTTTATATTATATTTACTATTTAGTTTTGTATTTGCATATATATGTTTCATGTTTTTATTAATCTAAGTATTACGTTTTTAAATTTGTACTTATTATATTTATCTCATTAATTTCAAAAGATATATATAATAAAACTTTTTATTTATTCTTGTTTTTATATTATATTTTAAATTTTAGTTATATATATATATTATGTGTTTTATATTTTTATTCATAAATTTTCTATTATTTATACTTATATAACTTTTAAAGAAAATGATTTAAAATCTAATTATACACTAATAAATAATCATATATACATATATATTAGTTTCTTAAAATGTAAAAATTTTAAATCCAATTTATTTATAAGATATTTATTTTTGAATTTCAAATCCAAATTCTATTTACAATCTATGTATATATAAATAAACGCGTATTTTAGTTATTCTGGAAAAATTCAAATTAATTCACAATTTAATTCTAAAATTATATTAATTACTAAATTAAATTTTGCTTAAAAATGGGATCGTTACAGTTAACATCAAATCTAAAATATCACTTGTTTGTTATGTGTCCAAATCTCCCACAAATCTGACATCGAGGTGTACCACTGTTGTTGTTACTCCATCTACCACCTCTGCGTCTGTATTTATTTGATTGATATCCTTACTGATTGTTGTTGTTAGATTCATTTCTTGTTTGAGTTCTTTCTTGATTTCTGCCTTTGTTTGCCACATAATTGACCGATAGATCAGAAATAGTTGGCTTTCTCTTCTCTAATCTGCCATCATGTGCTAAGAGAGTGGAATGCACATATGATAAAGTTGGTGCAATGTGTTTTGATGATATCACAGCCATAACCACAATGCTTCATATTCATCATCCAATCCTCCCAAGATTGACAAAATTTGTTCAGAGTCAGTCACTGCATAATCTGCCGCTCCAAGTAATTCACATAGTGTTTTAATTTTTGTTAAATATTCTCACATGGGCATGTTGTTTTTCTTTAAGTTTTGCAACCGTCTCTTGTAATGCATCACCCTTGCTGCTGATTGAGAACTAAGTAATTGTTCCATAGTTGACCAAACTTCATGAGAGTTCTTACAACCTATCAGTTGTGGTTATAAGCTTGAACTTGTGGTAGATAGTATCCAAGAACATAGTACGCTATCCTGTCTTCGATAAACTATGTATTCTCCGTTTATAATTGAGTTTCCTTCAGTGTTTGAAATAAATTAGTCTGGTTGTTATTTTGTTCCAAGAATATATTCTTCTAATCCATATCCTCTTACCGCCATTTGAAATTGAAAATTCCATAGAAGATATTTTATTTCATCTAGTTGAGTTTTTGTTAGCTGTGTCTATGGACTTACTATAATTTTTGATATGTTCTCTGTAGTAGTAGACGGTGTTAGGTTTGTTTTTGGATTTGATGATGCAGATGAATTGTTGTCAATATCTCCTTCTACTATGATTAGTATCAAGAATGAAGAACAAGTTATTCAAAAAGTGGGAAAGATACAATAACCTGACTTATAGATAAGAAATTCAAAGAACTGCTAATTACACAGGTGACTTTAGACCAACTGAAATAGATCAGATAGTAGCCAGTAATTTTGTTGCTGGCATGGCTTAATGATGATATCCTTTTTTTTTAGTTTCTTGAATTTCTTTGAAACGGATCAGAAAGCAACCAGAACTTTAATGCTGGCGCATCTTTATGATGATCTTTCTTTATTTTCTTGAATTTCTATAAATCGAAAAAAGGAAATGCTATTTTGGCTTAGTGATGATCTTTCTTACATTTCTTGAACTTCTTTCGAAATTGAAAGAAGGAAAAGGTTAAATGATGAATGCTTTTCTGATAACTCCTCTTGGCATGGATTTATGATGATTTTGATGAATTAAGAATTTAGAAACTATAACTTGAGCAGTTTCTGATGATGAGAGAAATCTTTGATGAACTGTAACAGATGCAACTTATTCAATTGATGAAAACAATTCTGATGAATATTGGCAAGGCATTGTTCTATCAATTAAATAATTTTGAAGTGCTCCGATACCATATTAGAAAATGAGATGACGACGATTAAGAATGAATATTTGTAAAAGAGGATTATTACTTGTATTATCTGATAATGATACATATGCATGTACACTGCTATATATACATACTTTGTTGGGAAAGAAATAAAAAGAATTTTGGGCCACTTGAATACAACCCGAGCCCATACAAAAAAATGCAGACATATCTCATTCTTATTACATGCGGCAGTATTCGGTTCTGACTTTATTTCTAACAAGTCATATGGACACCCGAGTTGTGGCGATCCTTGCATCTCTAAACTCTCACTCATGCCATTATTATTATTGGTTTGTGGATGAAACATTTTAAATTTAAATTGATCTTAAGCTTCAAAATATCTTAAAGTGGTGCATGTTATCTTAATATTAGCTCGAGAAGTGACGTTTCAGAAGGAAATAAGATTTTGATATTGTGATGCTAATGTTATTGAGTTTGTTAATACTACAGAAGGCTTTACTTGGAAATTGGTCACTATAATGATGTTTAATGTTAAACAAGTATGAGCTATATTGTATACAATTTAGTTACCCGCGATGATGCAAAATCTTATTCATTATACTAGGGCATTGCATAAAGTTTACCTGATAGGTATTAATAACCTGTAATTGGCAAACTTAGATCATACATAGAGTGATTTTCAAAATGTTCTAATTCTTCTAACGCACAATAGGTACTTTCTATGATAAACTAGTTTTGAAAAGACAATTAGAATTATTGCTTACTTGTTCTAGTTCTTCATGATATGTCGGATTGTTAAGTTTGCACTACAATCTCACAGGAAAGTAAGGTATTAATCACACCCTCTATTAGTAGCCTAACCAAACATATGTTCTTCTCAATATGCTAACCATTTTTGACTATGCACTGCAGTATGAACCTATTAATATAACACATGAAATATAAGAAAATAACAAATAAAATTAATCATGTTACGTATTGTTACTAATCTTAATAATTCTTTAGACCATGGAACTATCTATAACACGTTACGTGTAGTAATTACTAGAACTTTAAAAATATTATATTATTCCATTCATCGATTATGCTTAATAATCACTATTTATGGATAAGGTGTTTGTTGATGGTGTATTCTAGAACTAATATATTGATGGCAGTATCGATCGATTCCATGATATAGGGAATACTGTTATATCTAAAAGGAATTTTTTTAAATCTAGGCCAATTTAAAAACTAATTACAAATTTAGACAAGTTTTATAACTTATTACAAAAATAGGTCATTTTTGTCACATCAGCGCCACGTGTACTGGAGACATCTCAAATGCCACTAGTACAAATTTTTTAAGAAAAAAGAAATAGTTTGCAGCATTTGAGATGCCATAGACTATTTAAAGAAAAAAAATTGTACTGGCGGTATTTGAGATGCCTCCAGTACGCAAAGCGCTGATGTGGCCAAAGTGGCTTACTTTTGTAATAAGTTATTATTGTTTTAAATTTTTAATTAGCTTTTAAAATTGGCCTAAATTTAAATATTATCCTATCTAAAATGATTACAAATAATTAAATTATGCAGAAATCTCAAAGTCGAAACCCAAAACCTAAAGCACGTTGTATACCGTCCAAATTATACTTAATAAACGAAAACACCTCCCAAAAAAAGATTGTAATTAGGTTCGTAGGATTAAGTTACTAAATAACTGCATACATTTATATCATTATTCAGTGAATAATCGCAGACATTTATGCAATCATATTGAAAAATTGCACAAATGTCGGCAATTATTTTGTGGCGCCCCCCTCTATACTCACACTAGCGAAGGACACTACGAGCGACGGTGGTTAGGGATTTATGCCAAACGATAACCCAAGCCTATAGGCTCTTCAATACACTCCAAACAACATATCCAAACATCCATAGTAGGATTATCATAGATTTTGACTTCAAAATACCAAAAATTGGAAAATTCACCAATCTAATTCAATTCAATTCAAAAACAAATGGACATGCAATAGAGGTTACGAATTCATACCTAACAACAGTAAAGGCTATAAGCATAGATGTGAATTCAAGAACTCACCTTTAAACACAAAAATAATAAATGAGAAGCTCAAAATAAAGGAAAGATCAACCACTCTTCAACTTCAACTATAGAAGCTCCAATCTATGATTAGAGACAAATATTTCCTAAATTAGGTTATATGAAATCTTTGAAAATTGGAGAGGAATCGAGATGGAGAAGATGAAGAGGATGCTTACCTAAGCTTCACCTTGATTTCTAGAACTTGAATTTGAATTTCCTGGTAAACTAGGGTTTAGGAATTTTATTTTCCTCTTCTTTCCCCCATTTTGCTTTAGCTTGAAAGTGTTAGGAAATGTTACAAAATGAATGAAGAGGAGTGGAGTGGGAGTTATTAGGCAGAGGTGTTGGGCTCTCTTAGCGGGCTGAAACCCAAATCTAAAATCCAAATGAAAATACCAAAATTCTATTCAACTCCAAACATATCAATGTTTATACTCAAACAGGTCGTAAACGTCGTTTTGAACCTAATGAAAGTGGTATCGAGTCCCAGTTCGACTGTTTACAAAAGGTCACATTTTGGACTTTTAATTCAAGGAACGATGCTTTATTTAAATAAAATATTTAAATATAAAATTGTAAAATATGCGGGTTGTTACGCAATTATCCAACGAATAACAGCGGAAATTTCCACAATTTTTTTGTTAAATAATTGAAGATATTTCCCAATTTTTTGAAAAAAATACGAAAATATCCACAAACTTTCGTTGAATACAATTTGTCAAAAAGTTGTAGAAATTTCCGTAATTTTCCTATGAATAAGTGCGAAAATGTCAGCAATATTTAGATATAATTGCATAAATATCTACAATATTCACTGAATAATTGCATAAATTTATGCAAATACTCAATAATTTAATTCTAGGAACCTAATTTACATACTTTTTTTGGCATGGAAGTTTGGTTGGTGATAATATCAGTAGAGGAAGAGGAGCCCATTGAGAAGACCTAGGAGGGGAAAAAAAAATAAAACTTTGGTTAATGAAAAGAATTAGAAACATGGCTTAAATTAACAATAGGAGAAAATTTCAAATTATGCCTGAGAAAATAACTATTTCAACTTTAGCTCTCATTCACAACTTATTATAAAAATAAACCTCCTTTTGCTTCATATAGCATTTTATACTTGCGCATTTAAAAATGCGCAAACACAATTTTTTTTTCAAAAATAACACTTGTGCCTTCCAAAAATGGTCGGCATATTATTGTATAAACAAAATAACACTTCCGCATTCCAAATTTGCACAAATATAAATTTTCTTTTGAAGACAATATAGTTGTGCAATCTATATTTGCGCAAAACAAGGTCTATTTTTGTAACAACTTTTAAATGAGGCCTACAGTTGAAATAGGTTATTTTTTGGTCTAATTGGAAAATTTGTCCTTAATATTACCTAGTTAATCAAGAAAACTATAAACATGATTAACAAATAAGAATATAATAATGACTTGAATTTTTTTTGTATGCACTAACATTACGTAATTTTGAATTTATCGTTTACAATAATAATAATACCAATACTAATAATTATACTTATTACTATAATAAATGAAAATAACATAATCGATTAATTTTTATTACATCAAATTTTGTTAAATGCAATAAATTATAATTATTTCTATTTTTATTCATATTACCACATTGATTGTATTAGAGATCATCAACAAAGAATTAAAGAAGAATTAAGTGTAAAATTTAAATTATGGTTCTATGCTGAAAGTGATTATATAATGCATTCAACGCTCAAATAAAAGAAGCAATAGTTTTTAAAGTCTCTGTGCATTTTTTGTTCTTCTTCTATTTTTTTCTTTATTTTTGCTAAGAAATAAAGAAATGCATAATGCTGCTTAGTAAATTTACCATTTAAGTTGGTATAAGAATGTAACGTGATCTAATAATTCAATATTGCCATCAGAGGGCCAAAATGCTATGCATATAAATGACATTAAATTTTCTAATAGTTTTGACTCCAAGTCCAATGGTGAAACTTTAAGGGAAAAATGACCTTTTGCATTTGAATATTTGGAAAGTATGCTTTTTTTGAATAAAGGTGTAGGTTGTGGACTTGACTCCCATGTTTAGTTTGTAAGAAAAGATTGGTTTTGTACCAAGCGATTATAAAACACTAATATGCATGGAAGAAAAGAAGAAAATAAAGGAAAAGGGAAAAAGAAGAAACACTAGAATTTCATTATTTGTCAATCACATTTTCTTCTTCCTTTATAAACTCACTAAGGCTTCATATACTTACATAAAACATGTTAATACTCAAATACTCTCTAATTGATATCTCTTACATGTGTTATTTGGTCGGTGTCTGTGATGACCCACTTTTTTGACTTCTAGGAAAGAAACTTATTACATCCATGGTATTTATGTGCCGTTGCCCAAGTGTTCGAAAGATAAGTTGTTACGGGGCAAAATAAAGAACAAAACAAGACAGAGCAGAAAAATATCACAACGAAATGGTTATATATAATACAAAATGATATAGTATAAAAGGTTACTCCTTACATGGAACTATCAGAGTTAAACAAAATTACTACATCTAACAGATTTGTAGCTATACATTCTGACTTGTCATTTTTGGATACAAAATACATCTTCATAATCATACATCATAAAGAAATAACTAAGTAACTAAGGATTCGCACGCTCGATCATCGTCTTCAAAGATCTCCAAAGAGAAACCTCTCGGACCACTCAAATATAATTGAATACCCAAGAGTTTCGGGAAAATAAATGAGTTGGGCCAAAAAAATTGTCTGCTACAAGTAAAACTCTGAAACAGAAAAGGGTTTATTCAACAATAATATGTTGGACCATGCTACTTCCGCTGGATGGGTTTTCTCCTGCATAAAAAACAACCAAACATAAGAATGAAAGAGAACAATAGAAAACAAATCCAAATATAAATGATGTGCAAAAATAGTACAAAGTTGCAGACTTGAAAGAATGGAAATACTCTGAACAAAATCCAAACTAGATGGAATGAATAGAAAAAATAGTGCTCCAAACATGATAGAGTGGACAAAACCTATAATTAAACATCATGAAGAATCGTTAACTCTTCCCGTTTAAATTACAGAAAAATAATTCGAAGGTTCGAATGAAATAAGGAAGGGAAAATATTCCAACAATGACTAGGAGGATGCACCCCTTGAAGTATACCTTTAGGAATATACTTTTGAGAAGCTCATTTACTCTACGACACTTTTCGGTACCCTCCAAGCCGGATCCTGCCAAACCTTACCGAGAATCCTAATATTTCACATCTAATAGCGCTACCAGATCCATTCTAGAAGAGATGTGAAAGTATCCTAATGGGAGAAAACCTTCATAGCTTGGCCTCCTCTCCCGCTTTGGTTTTAGTCATTTCCGATAAAGGATATCAAAGCTCAATGGTGCAACAAATCGTCTTAGAATGATGATAGTAATGAAGCTGAAGTAACCACTTGTAAATGGAAATTAATTCTTATATACTTATCACCACTCATTAAATTCAAACTTGTATTATTTCTTGGTTAACAATAAGATTGGACAAGTCAAGGTAGTGTTACCTCAAAATCATGTCTTACGATTATTCCTAACATTTGGCATAGCGACAAGTCTACTTCTTTGATGCTTAGTGTTAAGCATACAAATAAATCATTTCTATATAAGTGATTTCGCTTTACGAAAATAATTCATTTCCATAAGTGAATCAAACTTTTTCTTTTAAAAACCGAATTCGTGCATGGTTTCACATTACAAGTATTAACCTTAAAACACTTTGTTAAAAGAGTTTACTAACTTTAAACATCATCATAAAAAGGATTTAATAACTTAAAACATCTTTATTACATTTATTAATCAACTTTAAAATTTCATTACTTCGGTTGATTGATTGACATTAATAGCCTTTAATTCAAAAGAATTTTATCGACTTTAACCAACATTAATTTAATTAATTAATAAAAATTATTTATAATTAATTAAAATAAATTAATAAATAAATAATTATCATTATTTAAGATGAATATGAAAGTCAAAACATCCTTGTTAGTTTGGTAAATTCAAATTGAAACTTCATTAATTAAGTTGATAAACTTACTTCAAATGCCTTTAATTGAAAATGGTATATCACCTTTAAAACATCATTAATTCAATTGATTAATAAATTTAAATATTATTAATTAATTAATATATAATTAAATCTCATTATTTCTAATGATTTATTAATTATAAACATTATTAAAGGAAAGATTAATTAAATTTAAACATATTTATTAACTTCTAAAAGTCATTTATTAAATAGATTAATTAAATTTAAAACATTGTTAGTAAATTGACTAATTTACTTTAATCCATTATTATTAAAAGATTCCTTAAACATTAGTAAATAAAATGATTCATTAAATTTAAAACATCATTAACTAAGTAATTAGTTAAATTTAAAACGCATCATTAATAAGTTAATTAGTTTACCTTAATCCTTCTTAATTAATTAAATTAAATAATTTATTAAAATAATTAATTGTTTTTGAAAATATCATTCATCAGAAACTTGCTTAACTTGTAAAATAATTCCAAGCATGATAATGAAACCAAATGGTTTCGCTAAAGCGAAATTTTTCGTAAGTGCCAATATAGCGTATGTCGCTATATGGGCACTTCGGAAATCAAGTATATGTCAGTGCAATAGAACCAAACATCACATAGCAAGGGCATGAGTATATATACATGGCAATTTATAATGATACAACATATAATGAACATTTACTTACTAATTAGTTAACTTTAACTACCAATCAAATATGTCGCTAAATATTTGCTTACTAACTTTCCAAAATGCCATCTTTTTGCAATATGAACCAAATCAATCGACCAATACATCACCAATACATACAACAAGCATTAAATAGCTACTAATTTGAACACAAATATAGTTTACAAACTTTGGTTTTAGGGGTGGAGTTTTACTCACCTAAGCACTTACTAACTTTACCGAATTACGACGAATCACTTCAACATCTTGCACTAACTTCAACGACGCCTCTCCTTACTTGAACTTGGATTTTTTTGCCCCTAAATGGGCTGTTATGGGTTCGACCAACTAGATTTTTGGGATTATGGGCTTTGTTTTGGAGAGTATTGGTGTTAGAAGTGTAGCGAAGTTTTTTTAGCTAGTTTTTAAAGTGTTTTGAAGTAGTTTTCCATTTAGAAAATTAATTAGAAAGCCATGTAAGCTCTCTCTCAAGCTCTTAGAAATTTTAGAAGTAAAGAAGAAGAATGTAAAGTAAAATTTATCAAATGGTGATGGCATTTATAAGCTTAGGAAATCATTGAAATTACAAAACTAACCTTTTATTAAAATAATACAAGCACACATGCACACCATCCCCTACCTACACCTAGCACACGCCCTCTCCTCCTCTTTCATGCCTTGAATCATGCAAATGCTTCCACGTGTGTGTACTTAGGGTATGGAGATGATTTGTAAAGTTTGTTTATATGTATGTATATGCCTTTTATAACATAATATGTCACATCCACTTTTATGCAAAGTGTAAACATGCTAATAATTAACTAAGAATGTTTATTATCACTAATCCTATCATATATATGTGTGCGCGTTGTTGAACAAGGATCACAACTTTTCCAACGACTTTCCAATACTGAAAAGCCAAATTTTCGGAAAAAAAATTCGGTCACATTTTCTATTTTTATTTGAACTAATTATTTTGGTAAAAATAGTTAGAAAATAATTTTAACATCATTAATTATTATTTAAAAGATTTTTATTTCATTATTAAAATCCATTATTCAAATATTTAAAAATGACTTAAATATTCAAATACAAAGTGATTAATTTACGGATCGCTACACTATTACTATTTACACCCACCTAAACTCTTCTCTTATCCACTTATCATCTTCATTCATCCACCTACATCCAACATTTCACTATCTTTCTATTTTCTCAAAATGATAAATCAACTTTTCATTTCAACCTTTCCTCAAACAATAAAATTAGAATTTCTTCATCCAATCTCTCTGTAGCCGATCTTTTTTCAATTTAGTGCTTCATTGGAATAAATAAATCCAACTTATTTTGTTACACTTAAGTTGTTATCGACTTTAGTTATAAGGTAAATTTCTATTTTTTAATTGTGTATCCTAACCGTGATTAACATAGTAAAACAAATAATTTGCAGCTCAAATCAGGTGTTACGGTATAACATATTAGAAAACAAAAATCACTACTTCGATCAAAAATATCCAATTATAATTGTTTTCGTTGTTTGTTGAACAAAAAAAGGAAAAATAATGAAACTAATTGTAATAGAAATTAATATGATATAGTCAATTATATTTAATTACGATAATCCATTCACTAAAAAAATACCGATTTACATTCATATTCTAAATACAATGAAATATCTTAACTAATCAACTTCTAATATGAAATTTACATAATAAATTTTGTTTACATTTTTTAATCTCATTTTCTTTTGTCATTGATGATTAACATGATTGAAATTAACTATGTTCAAGTATTAGATTTTATTATTTATATGTTGTCTGATTATCGTTTATTTTCAAACCATTTTATACTTAAGGTGGGTTTTTGATGTAGATTTCATGATTTAATTTAATTAATATTTAAGTAGTATTAGTACGTGTGTAGGTGGGTGTAAATAGTAACACCGTATTTGGTAAATGCTAAATTAAAAGATGAAAAGTTTGGTAAGTGGATTTATGATTCCATCCGTTATTACTAATAAATATCAGAAATAAGAAGAAATCAACTTCTAACATAACGAGAAATCTGAACTTATTCGTCAAGACAGGGAATCATCCATTGTAAGAAGGTAACGATGATGGTTTAAGAAATTTGATTGTTGTAGGAAAGAGGACAAAGGTAAATTAGGTAACCTAGGGTTAGTATGAAAAAAGTGAATACAAACATTTTTGGTCATAGATTTGGTGAGTGTATAAGAAACCCCTAATTTAAAGTTTTAAAATTTTCAAAATATTCTCCTAATTTTATACAAATATGTTTCAATGTTTAACACATAGTTAATAACAAGTATTTTAGAAATCAATTTGTTAGTGTCTATGCCAACAATTGTAATATGTGGAAAAGTAATGTTCTTTTGGATGCATTTACATCATTGTATTGATTAGTACATCAATTTTGAATTCCATGCCTGCAAAATTTTAGTCTTTATAATTATTGAAATTATTGACTAGTAAAAGTTACTATTTATATCATATGTCTATTTAATGAATCATGATAAAATGAGACACGAATATGATATTAAAACCAAAGTAACCTTAAACATCGACATTTAACATGTCTACAAACTACTGCTTTCTTCCATGCATTTGCACCAAAATAATAAATAAGATGTTATCCCTAACGAATAATTGTTCATGATGCTAAAACATATTACTGATTTCAAACTATTACCAAAAACAACAAACGAAAACCAAAAAAAAAAAAATTCACAAACGAATTGTTCATAACTGATTCGAGCAACATAAAGATGAGTTATTCATGATATAGCAACAACCACAACACAAGTTTTTGTCTTAAAAATTCTATTTCTTTTTTCACGCCATCAATATGTAACTAATGAGTACAAATGTGACCCAATATTATTATTAGTTGTTTATATGATTATCTCAATGTATGATAAAATGGCATATAATATGATATGGTGTCATAGGTCATTTCCTATCAATATTAACGGCTACGTAAGAAAGAGTTCCAAATATAAACTTGGCAAATTCTACTCAAAAACCAGGAAATACATTACCCACACCAAAAAATTTAACAAATAATTATACATCAATTTTTACTGTACCTACACCGTATATATTACAACACTACCGATATGTTTCAGTAAATTTATATTCCTTAGCTTGTTTTTTTTTCTCGTTTAAAACAAAGTTTCCAAATCATAATCCGATATAAAAAATTCAAATTTATATGCTTACGTAGATTATCAAGTCTTTTGATACATGTCAATCCTTAATTTTAGAGAACTATCAATATCTGTTATAAAGAATACTATCTCAATTATGTTGACTTGAAAGATTAAAAAACAAAAAGGAAAAGAAAGGATAATAAAATTATTGTCTCTTTTATTCTACTCTATTTCAAAATTTTAATGAAATTCATAATCAGAACTATTGATGTTTCTTAGTTTTTATATAACTTACAATTTCAATTAGTTTGTTACAAAACAATTGTTAAGGTCATTATAAAGAAGAAGGAAAAATTTGTCCCAAAATTAATTTTGAAAATACAGGTGCATGTTAAAAAAATTTCGGTGTTTGATTAGAATTAGTCTATAAACTTTTGATGATATATGGTTGCATCGCCAATATTCACAACGTTAAAAACCTAATATGTTGTAGTGTGATTTTCAATGTTCTACTTTTGAAAACAAAATCATGTTTGGTGTGGTTGGTTAAGATAGTACACTTCATCTGGAAATGTTATGGATTTAGTCTTGACTATCAATATATTTTTGAGTTCTTTAGTAAACTAATAAAAAGATGCTTATCCATTGAGTGAAACGTATGAAAATATAAGAGAGAGAGGGGGGAAATCTATAGTGGAAATGTATAATGATATTACACATATAGGTATGTATGTATGTAGTAAGTCAGATGTAAGAAAATATAATTTTGGTAACCGTGCGAAAAGTTGAAATACATAAATTATTTTTTTTATGTATATATACAGCATATACCTTGATCGTTGAATACGTACACACACAAATAGATATATATAATTTTTGTGTGTGTTAATTCCATTATTGTGGAAACTAATTATGTTAATTAGCAATTGATGGACATTGATTGAAATAGAGGTAAATTAAACCTTTTATTTTGGGAGATTAATTTGGAAATCAACCTTATTCATTTAAAGGTGACTGTCTAATAAATTGGAAAAATATTCATTTGTTACTCACATCAAATGGTATGTTTAAATTTCCTCGTCTTTGCCTTACCGTGGGCTTAAAGAAAATAAAATTTTCTCTACCTTCACTCTCTACCTTCTTATCCCTATATATATCCATAGTTCATTTGATATCACTTTTGTGTCTTCATCAAAACCATAATTTATTCTTAACCTCCACCTCTTATCTTATTCTTGCAAAACTAAAATATTAGATCCAGCAGGTGAAAAATTATTCAATCAAAAGGATAAGAGGATATGGATTCATTCAATTACGTTACATCAGGATTTTTGGAAGCGATTTGGTTGGTGATGAAAGGGAGAATATTATTCTTTATCGATTGGAAATAGTATTTTGTTAATTCCTATTTATGGTGAGTGCTTCTGCATCCTTTATTAGATATTTTGATTTATATATATTTATTAATAGTTGGAATAGAACAACAATCTTTTGGTCCTACCATGAAATCTCAAAAATACCCTTACCATTATTTTCAAATGGAAACTTTGAAATGTATATAAGGTTACTAGCTCGAAGTCTGTTTCAAAGGAAAATACCCTTTCTCACTTTATATTTTCACTTTTATTTTACCAAAATTACATTGAAATTTTAGGTACAAAAAAGTATATGCATGTGCATTTCATGTGTCGTGATCTATATAAATGAGATTTATTGTTTTAAATGAAGATTTTCAAATATGAATGATATTCTAAAATATGAAAAGAGGTAAAATTTATTATTCGATTTTGTTGACATATGATCTATATAATTAAATTAAGATTTTTTTTGGATTTACATTATTGCTTTTAGATGATGTATGAGTTCTACATAAAAAAGATTTATTTCTTAAACAAAAGATTTTTATATGAATAATGTTTCCAAAATTATGTATATCGGATTTATTGTTGAATGATCTTTTCATTGATCTAAAAGTGATGTTTTATTACTAAATCATGTTTAATATATATATAAATTGATTTGATTTCTAAAAAAAGATATTTTCTTATTAGAATAATATATTCATTTCTAACTTGATTTAGAAGGCCGATTAAAACAATGTTGTATTGTTGTATTTGGTTGGTGTGTATATGCATGTGTGTACACTTATGTGTTTAAGATTTTATTTATATATTTTTTAAGCCATTAAAAATATGAATATTTATTCAATATAATTTAATAAAAATAATCGGATTTCAAGTAGACTGTATTGTTTGGGGTAAATAACAATATAATTATTTTTATGGAGTTTATCGAAAAATGTTATTATCATTTAAGTAATAGAATAAGAGATATTTTAGGGAGTAATAATGATAATAAAGATTTGTTTTTCAAAAGTATTTTATGTTAAGTTGTTACTATCTTATGATAAATAGCAATAGAAGCAGATTTGAGATTTGAAGTGGAACACTAATATTATTAGTTAAATAGTAATGATTTGATTATGAAAAATAATATAGAGGTTTCAGTATATACTATTGTTTTGACGTATTGTAATAAGCTTTTACTAAAATTGGAAACTCATAACTAAAACACAATGGCATAAAAATTACTTTTACATAATAAGGTAGGTCATATTCATGGAAATTCAATAGGTGCCTTTTGGAGCAGCTACGTCCCTCTCTAGCTTAGAAAATCCATCTTCCTCCTAGTGGTGTCCCCATGAATTTTTCACAATCCAATACTCGGAACTGTCCAACTCGCTTCCATGTCTAATAAACAAGGCATCAGGCCTAGATGCACTCCACATTGTCAGCTCATGTAGTTCCTCCATTATGGTCATTAAATGCACAAAAATCGATCAAAACAGACAAATAATAACCATGGATCGAAGCAGTTAAACACTGCTTAATTGGACTTGAGCAAAGTCAGAAATTACTAGTGAGAAACTGAATTTTGGTGTTACATGCTTCTTAAGTCATTCATATGGTACAGTTTCTTCTGATGCAATGCCTCCATTCTTTATTATGAACTGGTAGGCTTCTTACGGATTCTCTCCTCTTTTGAATCTTTTAGATCATTTTCATAAACACAATTAACCAACTCTTGTTCGGAGAGTAGGATTAAGATTCTATTTCTAATTGCATTGGTTGTTCTATAGCTCCCATTATGGAAAATGCCCAACAAGAACCCATTTTTTGAAAATAAAAATTTACAATATATTTATAAATATATAGTAATGGTAGAAAGTTATCTCTGTATTATATACACACACGCGCACAGATATATATATATACACACACATATATATATATGTATGTATATATGTATATGTGTATATGTGTGTGTGTATGTGTGTGTGTGTGTATGTGTGTGTGTATATGTGTGTGTATTAAAATTGAATCTCTTTGGGCAGTTTTGCTTTGTCTGAAATTTTAAGTTTTTCTTATAAATTCTCCTCATTCACGTTTTCATTTTATTGAACTACTTAAAAAAATTATGGCAAAGATAAAAATTAGTCAATTTATGAGAAAAGATGAACACAAAAGGAATTCAAGAGTTTCTCCATGATAAACATCAAGTAGGATGCCTTACAGATATTATGTCGTTTGTTGAAAATCAAAGATACCTTTACTTTTGAGTTAAGGAAGCAAAAGTTAAGTGATTCTAGTTGATTACTAGATTGTAGCGATGTTTTGAAATGTTGTTTATGTTATATTGAACTACAACCAAATCTTCAATCCAGGAGTGCAGATACTGAAAATAATTACATCAACTTTTAAATAAAGTGGGAAACTAAATTCCTTATGTTCATGTATAAGGTTTTGTCATGGATATGGTAAGAAAACTACAAAAGGAAGTCCTTATAATAAACTCTTAGTTTACAAAATAGTTTTAGTTTGAAATAGTCTTGTAGCTAATTGAACCATTAATTTGTATATTAGTTTATATCATGATTTTTTGAATATTCATGTTGTACTTAATTCGGATTGTTGAGATCAAAAATACCTTAATGAATACATGATTCATTATGTTAGTAGGAACAATACAACAATACAAATTACTAAATATCAAGTTTTGAAATTCACGTAACATTAGAAAATTGAAACAAACAATGTAAATCAATTGTCAATACATAGATCCACCCACTTAACATATATATTTCGACACCTAAATAATAGTGGCACATTCAAGGGAATAAATATCAAGGTCCTTTATCGATGATCCACAATTCCAATGCATTTGCTCATGAGAAACTTTTCTTAAAAGCAACATAATATAAAAATTTCTATGGCAAATAGACTTGCATAACTATCAATGGGGATGCAAACTTGCATTCATTACATTGATAACGCTCTACTATATATACACATAGAATAAAACTGCTAAAGCTAAATCATTGTTTATTTTAAAAGATCAAGTGAAGAGAGTAAATAGTAGGAAATCAGTATGTTAGAGAAAAAATTAGTTTAGTAGTTTGAATTATCCATGCTAGAAATGAAGTTGAATCTACTTTATGTTATATATATTTTTAAATTACATCATGAAGTTAAAAATCAAAGTTTTGGATATGAATTTTTTGATACATGTGCATATATGCCATTTTGTATAATCCTAAACCAACTTTCACCAAATTCAACTCATACTTCTAAGAATCCATCTTCTTTTTATATGAATTATCTAATTCAAATCTATGATATTTATATGCATTGAATTACTTGTTTAAACCGACCTAAATAAAAAAATTCGATTCTTGGCCTAAGGAAAATTAAAGTTCCCCAACTTAAACAAAAAAGAAAATAAATGATAAGTAAAGAGGAAAGAAAATAAGAAACATCAAAATTTCTTTCTTTCTCAATCGTATTTTCTACTTCTTTATAACTTTATTCGAGCTTCATTTATTTGGCTTGAAATATGTTCAGTTCAAGTATGCCCTAATTGATCGATCTTACATATTTCATTTGGTATATATTAGATTGAAAGATGAAAATTTTGATATTTGAATTTAAGATTCAACTAGAAAATTTAAATAGAAAACCCACTGCATGACGTTTGACCTTTTACTTGAGTGACCACATAAAATTGCTGCAAGTTAAGAGGCATCCCCATGTCTTCATGATTTTCTTTATATATTTTTATGTTCGAAACTATTATATAAATAGTTATAGAAAATATTCATAATAAAATTATTTTATGTTTTATTTATTTCATTTTTAAGTATTTATACTTGACAATTAGTCTGAAAGAAAAGACGATAGATTTGTGTTGAGAATGAAATCGATAAAACATAAAATAATTTTATTAGGAATATTTTCTATATCTATTTATATAATATTTTCTAAATACACAAATATAAAGAAAATCGTGAAGACATGGAGGTGCCTCTTGATTTGCGGCAATTTTGGGTAGTCACGTGGGTAAAAGAACAAAAGTCATGTAGTTAGTTTTTTATTCAAATTTGTAGTTGAAACTTAATCCACTTATCAAAATTTTCATCTTTTAATCTAGTGTATACCAAATTAAATATGTAAGATTATAAATTAGGGTATGTTTGAATCTAAACATATTTTAAGCCAGGTAAATGAAGCTCGAATGAAGTTATAAATAAAGAAGGAAACATAACTGAGAAAGAAAGAAATTTTGACGTTTCTTCTTTCCTTTACCCTTTCTTTGTCGTTTATTTTCTTCTTTCTTTAAGTTTCGAAACTTTAATTTGCCTTGGGCCCTTAATTTTTTGTTTAAGTCGCTTCAACCAAGTAATTCGATCCAGTTAAATTCGATAGACTTGAATTAGATAATTCATATAAAAAGAAGATGTATTCATTTTAAGATTGAGTTGGCTAGAAGTATGTTAGTTAGAGATTATAAAAAGTTGCCATATATGTAGAGGCATCAATATATTCATATTCAAAACTTCAATTTTTAACTTCATGATGTAATTTAAAAATATATGTAACACAAAATAGATTTAACTTCATTTCTAGTGAATAATTCATTGTGTCAAACCAATTTTTCCTTTAACATATTGATTTCCTATTATTCACTCTCTTCACTTGATTTTTTTTAAAAAAACAATGATTTAGCTTTAGTAGTTTTAATATATACATATATATATATATATATAGTGGAGCATTTGTCAATGTAATGAATGCAAGGTTGCATCCCCATTGATAGTTTTACATGTCTTATTTACTATAGAAACTTCCAAATTATGTCGCTTCTAAGAAAGTTTCTCATGAGTAAATGCATTGGAATTGTGGATCATTGATAATGGATCTTGAAATTTATTCCCTTAAATGTGTCATTGTCGCTTAGGTGTAGAAAACTATATGTTTCAAAGTGGGCGGATATATGTAGTGGCAATGAACTACATTGTTTTAATATTTTTATGTTACTTAAATTTCAAAATTCGATATTAAGTATGAAAAGGTATTATGCCTTATTGATATGGTATTTTTTGTTGTAAATCAACAACACCCCTAACTTTTGAGCTAAGGATGAAATGGTATTATGCCTTTAGATTTCTTGGTCTAGTTCAAATTTAATTAAAAAAAAATATGTTTAATGTTGAACTGTATTTATATAATATTTGCATATTTATTGATAAGTAACTTTTTATAGTTGCCAATTATATGTTTAAATTTTTAATGAAAGTTTTCATTAAATAATTATTTTGGTAAATATCACATTATCTTTCCGAGGTGGAGCCTTGGCGCAACGGTTGGGTCACCCGCATGGTGATCTGGACACCCAGGTTCGAGTTCCGGAAACAGTCTCTTCACGATGCGAGGGAAAGGCTGCGTACATTATCAACCTCCCTAGAGCCCGCTATCATGCGGGAGCCTCATGCACTGGGTTCCATCTTTATCATGTTATCTTTCCATGATTGGATCGTTTTCAACTTTAATAAGTAAGCTGCTAAAATTAGTTAATTTATGTAAAAAGTTGAATGCGAAATGGATTAGCTGGGACAACCATAAAGCATGACACCTTATTGATTTTGAACAAACGATACCATATCCATAAGGTGTCTTGCTTTATGATTATAATAGATAAACTCATAAATCCCTTTTGCATTCTTCTTTTTGCATAAATTGACCAATTTTAACTAGAATGGATAAATTTTTGAAGTGGTTTAGTAAAATTAAAATGTGACACAAGGAGAATTTATAAAGAAAACCAAAACTTCGAGAAAAATCAATATTTTCAAAATCGATTATATATATATATATATATATATATATATATATATATATAATAGTAAGAAAATTTTCAAGTATTGTCGTATACTTATGAATACATTATGAATATTAATATTTTGACAATAGGTTCTTGTTGGGCATTTCCACCATGGGAATCACTGAACCAACCAATATAACTAGAAATAAAATTGTAGTCCCACTCTTAAAACAAGTGATGGTTAATTGCGTTTATAAGAATGATAAAAAGGATGCAATAGAGGAGTGAATCAGCAAGAAGCTTACTAGTTTGTAATAAAGAATAGAGACATTACACAGTAGAAATTATATCATAATTGAAGACTAAAGAAGCATGTAACACCAAAAACTTGACCTCCTTGGTAGTAATTTCTTGCTATGCTCAAGTCTAGTCAAATAGTGAGCCATTTCTTTTACCATGATTGCTCAGAAATTTATGTTTGTTTTGATCGATTCTTGTGCATTTAATGGAGGAAATGTACGGGTTAAACAATGTTGATAATTTAGATCATGAAGTCTTGGTTTTGGATATAAAAGCCATTGGGGAGAAGTCTTGGAGTATGAAAAATTCATAAGGATGCCATTGGGGGGAAGGCAGATTTACTTGGTTGGAAAAGGCCTGGCTGTTCCTAAAAGCACTTGTGGAATCACCATGTAAGCGTCTTATACTATTATGCAGAATGAAATTTTGTGTCATTAATAAATGTTTTACTTTTGAGTTTCCACTTTTAAATAGTCAGCCCTGTGTGCTAATGGTAACCATTTTACAAGGTTTAATATGATAATATATATTTTTAATGCACATATAGTTGGCATGAAACTTGTTTTATAACTAAATAGTTCCTAATATTTTACGTAGTTATAGAAATATAGAGTAATATAATTATATATATAATAGAATGTTGCAAATATATATATATATATATATATATATATATATATCTTTTACTATATAAGTACATCCTTATTAATATTACTTTAACAAAATATTTATTTATTGAAAAAAATCGAATAGCACATTTATATGATTGTACCAATGAAAAAAATTGTTATGCTGGTTGTTAGACCATTTTTCTACTGATAGAAATCAAGAAACAAAGGAAAGAATAAATCAATTTTTTGCCCAAAATGATGCTCGAAAATCCTTTCTGTTTATAAATGAGATTGCATAGTCATAAGACTACGAAGTTGGGCTCTTATAGTTTTACATAGTTATAAGACTATAGGTTCATGAGTGCAACAAATTGGAGTGGTCAAAGAAGCGCTAGCGGGAGCATGAAGACCAGTTGAGCTAAACCATTGATAAAGGGAACAAATTTTCAACTTGATTCCTACATTTGAAGTTGTTAAAATTGATCAAATCTCACTCAGATGTTACAACATTCAAATAAATTAGAATTTTAAAAGATTATATCCATATTGATTAATGGAGGCACAATCTGGAGGTGTGTCAAAATGTTCAATTAGAGAGCCATATGAAGAGTTCATCTAAATTCTTACACCGCAAAGCCAATCCTTCGATTTTGTCTCATGATTTCTTTCTTTCTTCTTGTACTTTTTGAAAAAGAGATATATATAGTGGAAGTTCTAAGAAAAATAACAAAATGGACATTTTCACATGATTGAACCAATTTAAATCTACATGTTCCTAGTTTTGCATCATTTTATTGCATTGATTTGTTATTTGAATTAGGCGATCTAGAATATACTGTTATTTTCCTGAGTTATTGCATCCAATTAGTAATTGATTAGAAAAAAGATCAATATCATTTATATACATTATTTTTTTAAAATTAAAGAGCCAAAAATCATTCTATCTACAATGAAGTTGTGGCTTAAAACACCATAGTAACTAACCTTTTAATTAAGAAGGATTAGGTTATCTTAAGAATTTTTGACTTAATATTTTTTGGTTATTTATTTAAAAAACCTATTATCGAAATCCTGAATTTTAACCATGGTATCAACTAGATATGGGGAATATTGTTCTAATAGGAATTGGAATGATTTAGGTATTATCTTGAATCCATGCATAAAATGGCACATATGTCTTTGGTTGAATTTAAACTAAATGGTGCATATTTATTGTAGTTTTATGACATTTCTACTAATGGAATAAAGTATTATATATATCCCTTTCTCTCTCTATGTGTTTAATCACTCGCCTTTTCGACCCCCAAATTTCACGATATTCATGTCCCAAGCACCCATGTGCCGAAAAGATAGATTGTTAGGGTATATGGAAAGAAGAAGAAAAGAACAAGGAAGAAAGAACATAACATCAGAGTCTCAAAGTGGAATGATAACATACAATATCAAAACGAAAGTCCAAAATGTGACTATAAGATACATAACATTTAAGATATACATTCCAAAGTGCTATTATCAACTTGGAAAATTATAATAGCCTATCCTCACAATTGTTGACTTATACATACGAGTGGTGCAGCAGAAATAAAATACTACAGTATGTGAATGGAAGCATCCAGCTCAACTCCTTGAGCTCTAAAGAACATCAAATAAAATCTACCTTTCTCAAACAGCTCAAAAGAGCACTCGAGGGATTAAGGGAAATATAAAACCATAAGCCAGACATAAGTCTGGTGTGAGAAACTCAAGAAACATTCGACCAACATGTAATAGTACTTTTGGTACCATTCAAATCGTTGTGACGATTATCCCCTTAAGATAACCAAACTCATTTAACAAGTACATAAGGCGATATAATTAATAATGTCTAAGGTGTTGAATATAAACTAATAAAAATAGTTATGCTGCTTGCATCTCACTACACAACTATATTAGAAGTACAACTAAAACTGCTAAGGTACCTTCATATATGGATTTCTGCTGGAGGTCTCCTTGGTACATCGAGGTTGGCCTTCTAACAAGGGTCAGAATCTACCTTTCGAAACAACGCATATCTCTAGGTAAAATATATCACAAATGTAAACATAGTTGGTCCATGCTCGAACATGTAATACCGAATACCAACTCCCTCTCGCTTTAACCGAAGCATTTCTAAATATTTGGAGCTGATGCATCCTTTGGGTTAGCTAAACCCCCATAGCTATGCCCCGACTATGTTTCTGCCATTACCTATGGTGAAATCACGCTTAGCATCTCAGCATATGTGTCGTCATCACATGAACGGTTCTCGAATCTATATAAGAATTCCATCATCTCAAAGAGATCTTGAACCTCTACATGGATTCTAGCATCTCTAATAGTTCATGAATCTCTCCATGGATTCCAGCACAAGTGGTGATGACCGCCTTACACCGTCGCCATCCGATGTTCCTGTATAGTGGACTGTTGTGGTGTCCAGTTGATGCGGTATGATCATCAAGGGTTTGTAAAGTAAATAAGAAACATAGAGTTTATCGCATATCTCACACCACATCGAATAAAATATGATAGCAAATATCTTAGATATAAAACAAGCGAGACATCAAATAACTAAAAGAATCATAATATCAGAGTATATAGATCCATACAGTTAACAACATAAGTAATAGAGTTAAACATCAAATAATAATTCATAAACTGTCTTTAGAGGTTGCACGCCAAGTTTCGAGTCGATTGGAGTTGGTATGTTCGAGTTATGGCCTTTCGAAGCATGGATCAATGGAGAATTTCACGTGTGGATTAGTGGAACTCTCTTATACTTGGAGTAATGGACTGGGGTGCAAGGTATGGATCAGGGCTTGGGAACATTGAGGCAATGAAGTTGAGCCAAAATCACAAGATTTTGGCTAAGTGTGGGTTCGTCCCAATGGATCGGTATCAATCCATGAGGATTAGCCCATTGGACTCACGAATCATTATGAAACATAGGGCGGTGTGCTAGAGCTCATATGCGAAGTGTAGGATCGGCGGTGATGGATTGATGGCCATGGATATGTGGGTAGGATCTGAGGTCATGGATCGCGAATGATTCATGAGTTTTTTCCCAAACTTGATGAGATCGATATGGGGTGACGTGGAAGACCGCATAAGCCTTTCCAAGTTTCAAGTCATTTTGAGTTCATACACTCAAGTTTTGGTCATTTGAAGATGTCAAGTGTTGGATCCGTAATGATCCCATGGATCGGTGATGATCCATGAATTTTTCCCAAACTTGGTGAGATCGATAGGGGATGACAAGGAAGGCCCCATAAGGCTGCTTTCCAAGTTTCAGACTGTTTGAGGTTCGCATGACTAAGTTATAGTCATTTAAGCTGGATCAGTGGGGTTTTTGAATGACAATAATGATTCCATGATGAGAAGTGATGACTTAAATGATGGATAGCTAGTTATACTTTAAGATGTAGAGTAGGCAATGACAAGTTGAATTGGACTCAGGTTACAGGACGAACAATGACATTCTATGACTAACGATGACTGTTTAGAATTGTTCCCAACCGCGAAAGCTCCAAAGGGGAGCTATAAGGGCAATTCTGGGATGAGCTCTGCTACAGATGACGTGTGCAAAAGGGATCAATGACATTCGTAGGTTTCAAAGTGTACTCGTAAAGTAGAAATACGAGAGGACGCTTAATTAAGTTGTGGAGTAAGCCCTAGATCACACGATGTTTCAATCCATTTACCTTGGACTGTTACAGATTATATAATCTAGTTCCTAGCCTTCTTGGTAACAAGGATGCATGTACCGAGAAACTGGGATGTTGAGTAGTCCTTGACCATACGATGGTGTCACCAGTGTCATATATCCAACGCATTGAGTGAGTGAATGTGAGGATGGATAGTGGATGCTTTTTTTGGTCGTTTATCACTCTAATGATGTCACACGATATAGATATTATCGATGGAGATATCTAGGCACCTTAGTACTTCGATGTATGGTACACCCGTAATGACTATCGTAGAGTAGCATATATCGTAAAATTATATCACAGATTATAAATATATCTCTGCTGTCCGGCACCTGTCTCGATTCTCGGGATCAATGATTCGAGCTCTCAAGTCTGGAATCTCTTAATGGTCATGAGCTCTTCTATAGCCGGCTTGCCTTCGCCTAGCCTATAACATTGTTTACTAAAGTGTATGAGTTTCATATAGTGTGATTAATAAATTCAACATGTTATACGTTATTCATAAATATATGACATAAATATTATCATTTGATTCCCAAAAGCATAGCGCATATTCTGCATTAGCGGTTCCACGGTAGAGTCAAAAGTCATGTCCTCCTCACAGTTGTCAGCTAGCCTTGCCTTATTCCCTCGAGCAGTTTGTCTCGTTATTTTCATGAATTTATCATACGATTAAAAAAAGAACTACAATGAAAATTCATATTACTTTATTTTAATTATTTACTACTTATAATTTAAAGTAATTATTAATGACTTATAATATAAAATATGCTTACCATGGACTTTGTGATTTTGTGTCATGCCATATGTATGTTTTTGAGCCATCTTCATTGGCATGCTCAATGATGTGAGTACGAGTAAAAGCTTCCAAGTAGGAGACGGGACGACCACGCTCTTTTTTATGAAATAAATATTATGTATTATATATATATATATAAGATTATACAATGTTATAAATATTTATAATCGCAATATATAAATTTACTATGTCAAATATATGGCTCAACTTTGTGATCAACTCGCTTTTGATAATGCTATTTTGATTATGCTAACAGTGCACTTCAAAAAATTAAAATATAGGACACAAAGGGTGTATGTTAGTACAAAACTTGAACCAACTAGGAATATATACCGGTACAATTAAATATGCGCCATTGAAATAAACGTCTAAAGCGAATTTACAAATTTTTATTTTTTATATGTTATATGCTAAAATATAAGATAAAGTATAGATCGAATTGAATACTACATTAAAATAATGTGCCTTTGTGGACCCAATAAGTATAATGTAACCCCTACATGCAAATAAATAATAACAATATTAGTAAGCATATATCATGTTGGGCTATAATAGTATATATTCTCTTAGGTAAGATTATTGAGTAATATTTGTGACTTCTATCTATAATATAGTATTATTGGCTTGAAATAATCGTATGATTAAATTGGACAGTAAGTTGATATATATACATGTTTGATAGAGTTGGTGACTATTGAGATATATTTAGAATATATGATTAGATATTATGATATATTTAGAATATATGATTAAGATATTATGATATATTTAGAATATATGATTAGATGTTATGAGTGGTACGTAATAAAGGATATATCTTCGGAAGATTTCCTACTGTTCCCGCAATGTATGATTAGATGTTATGAGCGGTATGTAATAGGGGATACATCTTCGGAAGATTTCCTGCTATTTCAGCAGTTCTTGGAGTGGTATGTAATAGGAGATATATCTTTGGAAGATTTCCTGCTATTTCAGCAATTCTAGAGTTACCATAAGATAGAGTCTTGGGTATGTATTATAAATATGGATGTTGGTGATTAATAAGAATTCAAGCTGAGTTTTACCAATTCTTCATGGTATCAGAGCGAGTTTAGTTGTGTCACACGTCACCCTCAATGAATGTCCACGTGTTTGGATGATCATAACTAACACGTGGAGGGGCGTGTTGAGATTAGTTCCACGTTGGGGAATTTACAATATGAATTCTTCATAAATACTAAGAGACTTTTCATCACATTAACCAATGGGTTTTGTGATAATATGTGGTTCTCTAACAAACATATATACTTTCATCAAAACCAATATATAGCAAATGTAACAAAACATAAAATGATTTGTAAGAAATATCAGAAATAAAATAGAAAGTGGAATATATGAGGTTTATGAGTCCTGCTTGTCATTTCTTTCCACTGCATAATTGGTCTGTGTGTGTATATATATATGGATAATTTCGAATACGGATATTGCCATACCCGCATCTGCATCGAAAATCATTTTCGAATATCGGATATCCGCATCCTTCAATACGGAGGATGTAAAATAATTATTAACTTAGTTAAATAAATAAATTATTAATTATTAAGTGTGAAAAATAAACAAACACGTTGGTTATAAATAGTTTTGAGCAATTAACATCCATTAAATTTGTATAATAAAAATTGTCAACTTAATCAAATAAATAGATTAAAGCCATTTGGACTAAAGGTTTATATTTTTGTTGTATTTGTTACATAATACTTAACGCTTATTTTTAAATAAACATTATATTCATTTCTTTATTTAACCAAACGCAATTTTCTGTGTACTTTGCAGTTTTTATTTTATTTTTTGAAATGAGATGAAAACTAATTTGGTAATAAGATTAACCTACTTATTAATTAATTTTTTAGCATCTTATTAATTAATATAAGATGGAAATAATGTTAAGTTGTTTAAATTATCATCTTATAAGATTAAGCATCATGTATCAAAAGATTAACCATCATATTATTTGAAATTTCAAAACATCATATGATGATAATATTGATTTGCAGTTGGCAAATCTTAAAAAAATATGGTGGGCGATTCAAATAATTTTTAAATCTCGTCAAAAAAAGATTGTGCTGGCGACCCCGTACCTTTCTTCTGTAATTTATTATCCATCATTACGGTAAATTTTCCCAACATCCATCCACTCTCCATGTTTTGAATGAATTTTCAATGAAAGAATATCAACTGTAAAACCTACAGACAATACTTCTATTAATTTTTGGTGGGGCAATATTTCATAGTTCATGCTTTTCACGTGATACACCATAATCAAACACGGTTAATAACATTAAATGGGCATGAACTTAGCAAATGATCGAATAAAAATAGTAAATAATGGTGTTTTTTTTAAATCTCCATTAAATACCACCTTAAGGAAATTTTGAGCTGTGCACCTTAAGAAACCATACGATTTTAGGATTGGTAATTATATGTATGATAAACAGATTCTAAATCTCTAGATTAACTTATCGCAAATTAGTATGGAATTCTCATTATTAGTAGTAGAGATTTGCACCTCTGCTCAAAATCTTCAACCATTAAACAATATTAATATAAAAGTGCCAATTTTGATAAAAAGCTTACAAATAAGTAAATAGTTTGTGATTAGCATATTTATATTAAATACTTAAGGCTGTCATTGATCTAATATTGAGTATCTGAATTGGACTTGATGTTCAGGCAAGTGCAAACTTTAACGACAAAGAAATTAAAAGTATTATTCTTCATTAACAAACAATGTACATTGACCCAGTTTAAAACATGTTATTATTCAATAACGACGGACTTCTTTAATATAATTCATTTTATTACAATAGACCTATTAATTAGACATAAGCCATCACAAAAGAAATACTTGAATCAATACATGAATGACTGTTTCTTTTGCTTATATCATTAAATAGTTACCCCTAGTGGAAGTGTATAGATAAGGCGATTAAAGCTTCCATGAGCGAAATAAGAAGTTAGGCGAAAAAGAACCTAGGATTTCAGAGCTATTTAAGGTGTGGATTAAAGAAAGAACTCAACAATAAAATCTTGAAGAATATGAAATAGTATGTTTATACTATTAGGTGGGTACTAAACGTGTGAAATTAGCAGGTAAAAAGTTAAATTGCGGAATATACAAATTAAAAAAATATATCATTTCCATCCCATTCAAAAGTGGAATGGTATTCCAGATATTTTCAAAATTGAGTTATTTACCTTTTTTTTTGGCTTATAAATCGATGTAATCAGCTTTCGTCCTCTGAGCTTTTAGCACATATAAAGCAATGCCCACAAGTCAGTTGTAAATAAAAATGCAAACCAACCTATCATTAAAAATGTACATAAGTTCTGTAGAATTTAGTCAGATCAATGAATCAAACCACACCATGAAAATAACCTTATGTTTCCTTTGATCTGTAGCTTAAGAGAAGATATACGTAATTAGCAAAATCAAGGATTAAAAAGGGGAATATGATGGAAAAAATGAAGTCTTATAGACATGCTTGTCTATTTTAAAAAATTATCGAGCATAGTTACTATATACCTTAAATAACCTTCATGTATGTTTATCATATTAGGACAAAGATTGCATAAAGTAGATTTGATAAAAATAGAACAACCAACATTACCATGCCCATACAAAACAAACATTATTGCCTTGCTATGAATATCCCAAAAGTGAAAAGGAAAATATTGGAAGACATAACATGACTGTGATTTTGACCATTGTTACATATGCCGACTGAACAAAAATTTAACTTATCGTGGAAGAGAAGTTTAATACCTTTTGTACCAAAGCAAGCCTCCAAATAATAGAACTACAACACCAATTATTGAATGAAGGGCCAAGAAATTTACACCAATCGAATGTCCAAGCTTTGAAAGTTCCAATAGCATAAATAAAAATGTTTGGATAAACAGGTTGATTGAACGAAAAAAAGTTCACCCATGGAATTATTATTAGGGCTAGTGATTTGATGACCAATTTAACAATAGATGTTTTTTATATAAATAATGCAACCAATGTTTTATGTAATCATCAGTTAAAAAAATTGAACCTTCATGAAAACCTTAGTATCAAATTAAGTCATTAAGCCTAATCTTCCAAAATTGTTAATGTAACATCTCGGAATTTCCAGGAGTTCAAAATGTTGATAATCTCTTTTTTAAATTATTTGAAATTGATAAATTGTTATTTTCAAAGATAATTAACCAAGCAATAATAATATAATGTTTTAATTTTGGTTATAAATTGGTATATTGTTTTCAAAATTTATAAGTGTGTTTAAAATGCATTTATATCTGTGTATTTTAAATTGATTTTAAAATAGGATATATTATTTGTAAATAATAATAAGCTTATTTAAAAATAGATGTTTATATTTATTTAAAATTTATTTTAGATTTGGATTTTTAAATTGGACTTTGAAAATAAATATAAATTTTGAATTCAAAAGATATACATACATCTTAAAATAGAATAATAATATAGTTTGGTTTTAAAATATGTAGATAATGTTTTAATTAAAAATAAAGATTTTTTTTGTATTTTTCTTTTTATAGAGATTTATCTATAGAAATTTGGAATATTATCTATTTAATAAGAATAAATACAATGTTTTTTTAAAATAGCATTTAAAAATGAGTTTGCAATATTATATATAATTTTATTTAAATTATAACGGGTTTTATTTTCTTTTAAGGATTGTATTTATATAAAATTAGAAAAGTGTTTATATTTATTAAATGTATTTGTTAATTAGGAATTTAATAAGAAAAGTTCTTTAAAATCATTTTAAATAATAAAAATGATGTAAATACAAGTGTAATTAAAATAAGTAATATAAGTAATATGTGTAACCAAATAAACAATGGTAGAGACAAGTGTCGCTAGGTTGTTTTATTTTTTTTTTTCTTTAATTTTTAATTAATTCTAATTTAATCTATATAGATTTAAATCTTCCCATTTTCATCTCTTTCCTATCTTCATTTCTAAGAGAACTCAAATCTGAAAACTTCCTAAAACCAGAAATTTTCGTGCAATCCAAAACTCTTTAAACCAGAAAATGCATGAATAAAAAAAACCTGAAGCATTCTCAAGTTTGAAATCAATTCACTCAAACCAAAATACAACCTGTAATTCATTTCTCAAGTTCAAAGGCAAACCAGAGAAATGTCATCAGGCCTGTAACCTTTCTCAAACATTTTTCAAAAACTCTGAAATTCTTTTCCAAACTGAAATCAAGACCTGAATCATCTCCTCTAAAAACAAAGCTCAACCAGAAATTTTTCAAAGCCTGAAGCTTTTTTTCAAACTGCAATCTGGAATCAGCAAATATTCAAAAAGCATTACAGCTTCAAATGTTCAAGTATCAAGCATTTCAGCCTTAATGTTTCAAGTCATCAAGGTTTCCAGTGCAACATAAGTTCAGTTTTTGGGAAGCTTTGCATTATCTCAGCAAATTTCAAGTTTTCAGCTTTCAAAACAATCACAGTTTTTAAAGTTCTATCAAAAAAAAAATTGCTTAGCTCTCTGCATTTCTCTAAGGTGAGTAAACTTTTTAATTTAAAAAGTTAAGTAGCCAAGTAATTTTGGTTTGTGTAATATTTGTGATAATGTTGCTCTGCATGTGTGTATAACAATGGATGGTTGCTGTATTTCATGATTATGTTCAGAGATGCACTATTCTTCCCTGTTCTTGTTGCAGTATATTCAAGTTTAGACAAAAAATTATTTTTCCACCCTCTGATTTACTATAGGATTTTGTTTACAAACCATAAAGGTTTGTTTAGACTTAAATTAATTTTTTTTAGATGAATTTAACTAAAATGCTAAAAATTATCTGGGAATTATGAATGTAGTAAAAAAAATTCTAATCATGTTAAACCCAGTCACTTAAATTCATTAATTCAAGATTATAACTTGAATCTATTATTAAAGTTAGGAATTTTAAATAAAAAATCAGAATTTTTAATGAAATGTTGGTGGTGAATTTTGGGTATAACTGGAAAGGGGTTTTTTGGTGTTACCTGCTGATCACGAGGTCTGGGTTGTTTGAGATCATCACTGGAGTTAGATGGATGGTCAGGGAGGTGGGTAAAAGTGGTGGAAGAACTTGTAATCCACTGTGGAGGTTGGGATTTCTTGATTTTAATTCTAAACCTAGTTTTGGGTTCTTGCCATAAATTGGCTACTGTATCTTCAAAACTGCATCGAGCTTGAAGAGAATTTGTGTGAAGGAAGCAGGGTGGGTCAGTGACCTATAGCCGGAGTTGTGGTGCTTAACGTTGATCGGAGGTGATGAATTTGGGGATTTGCTGATGTTGATTTTTGGGTTCAGATCAACCTGGACACTCGATTTCGAATCGAGGTAGGAGATGATGATTAGTTGGTCGTGGACACTTGTAAGATGGCGGAATAGCTTGTCGGAGGTATCGACGTTGGTCGTAATGAATCCGGCACCGGTGCAGGTTGCACGGGGATGGATGGTGTCTGCAGATTTTATTTTGTTGGGTTGCTTGATTTTCTCGAAGCAGGTCACGGGGCATATGGAAGATGGCTCGGGTTATAGCTCGCGGGGTATCTGGGTTGTGTGCAAGGGTTTAAAACTGTTATGTTAACAGTTTTTAGTTTAATTTAAACAGTTTTTTTATAAAAATAAATTGAAGTCGGGTTGTTTTAAATAAAAAAATAGATGCACGTGTACTTTAATTCAAGTATATATGGGTTGAACTCAAATTAATGTTCAACCTGATTTTTGGTTTAAAATATAAAATAATTTTTAAACTTTAAAAAGTTTAAGTTAAATTAAAATTCTTGTTTTTTTGAAATTGAATTGTTTTTATAAATAAACTTGTATGATGTTTTAATTGTCTTAAGTTAAAAACCTTGATATTATTTCAAAACTTATTTGGAAATATAAAGGGGAATTTTAAGTAAGTGTTTCATTTAAATTAATTAGTGGAAAATGATTTAAAATTAACAATTAAAGTTTAAGATAATTTATGAACTTTAAATTAGATTTGATAATTAATAATTAAAGAAAGTAATTAATGATTTCTTTTTAATTTAATTTAATTAATGAATTTGGTTAAGTAAAGATTTCAAGATTTATTTAAGATAATGTTTTATCTTAAATAATAATCATGTATTAATAATTTGAAATTAGTTAGTTAATTAAGGAATTTTAAGTTAATTTATTTATTTAATTATTATTTTAAAGGGGGTTAATTAAGTAATTAATTAAGTAATTTATGACTATGATTCATTAAATTGTAATTACTTATTTATTTAAGTAGTTAAGAGTTAATTAAAATAGTAATTAACTAATACTTAATAAAAGTTTTATTTAGTAATTAAGTTTTAATTTGGTTTTCTTAATTAATAATTAAGAAGTTATTAATCTATAATGCAAGTTAATTTAAGAATTAATAAAATATTATTAAAGATTAATTAATTGTAATTAAGAATTAATTAATTTTAATTATGGATTAATTAATTTGTAATTAAGATTTTTAATTAATAATTAAATTAATTAATGATTAAGAATTGATTGATTAGTTAATTAAGTTTAATTAATTAATTATAAAAGCAATTAGTAATTAATTACTTTGTAATTAAAGAAGTGATTAATAATTAAGGTTTATTAATTAATAGTTGAAGGTTAATTAATCTATAATTAAGGATTAATTGGTTAAAAAGTAATTAAGGAATGAATTACTCAGTTTTGTTTTATAAGATGAGCGTGATCAAGCAAGTTAATTAATTTGTTAATTAATTAAAGAAGTCACTTGATAAAGTATGTTTACTTAATAAGTTTTGGTAAGGCTAATCACTTAAGATAAGTAATTGATTAGTTACAGAGGTAATTGAGATAAGGTAAATTACTTATTTGGAAGTAATTTTAAATGGATAATTACTTGTTAAAGTAATTAAAGGTTTATTACTTGGTGTAATAAATTAATGAATTTAAAAAGTAATTAAGAAGTAATTAAAAATAATTAATTAATGTTTATATTTGAAAATAATTAATTTATGCATGATTAATTAATGTAATTAATTAAGAAATAATGTAATCAAGTAAAGTTAATAAATTAATGGAAGTAATTAATTATGGTTCATTAATTAACATGATTAATGAAAATAATTAAGGATTAGTTACTCTATTAAGAGTTAATAATCAAGGTTGATTAATTAGGATGATGATTAATTAATTTGTTTAATTGAAGAATAGGTAAGCAAGATTTATTGAGATGAAGATAATTAATTTAATTAATTTTAAATTAATTAAGTGATGAAGTGATTAATTTAATTCACTTTAAATTAATTAGAGATAGAGATAATTAATTTAATCCATTTTAAATTAATTATATTATGGTATGAGTAAATCATTGTTTATGTATGAATGGATGACATTGATTGTCTTGAATGCTTTGTGATCTCAGTAATGAGATAAGTATGGTTGTGTGATATGAATGCTTAGTTGCTTTATGATGATTACATAGATTATCAATTGGGATGTTGATATATGGATTATCTATTATGATATTGATAATGTGGATTACCTGCTATTTGATAATGTTGATTATCAATTGTGATTTGTGAGTTATCTATCTGTGTGTATATAGATACTGTATTGAATTGTTTTAAAACCTTTAAAAACAACTTGGACCTAAAAGACACGCTTTGGATTTCGATGAGACCGGGATCGGGTTTCCATATTTGGATATCCGAAAACCACATCGATCCAAATTAACGTTAGGTCGGGAATCAAAATGTAGCTTTGTGAAGACTCGAGGTGTAAGGACTATACGTCAGTATATCTGTGGGTGATTCCGTAATGAGTTTGACAGAATTAGTTCTTATAGATTCGAGATGGTGGTTTAGAGTGCAAGGGTTATTGTCGTTAGCTATGAGGGTGATTCCAAAATGAGTGTAACGAGATACTGCCTTCGGTTTCGTTCAAACCCGAAACGAACTTGTATGGATTGAGTGCTTTCAGAACATTGTCAGGTGGACGATGAGCATTCTAAGTGATGTGTTCATTAAAGGTAATCGTAACCTCAAGCCTCATCAACCGGGAATGGCTAAAACAGGGGAGGTGCAGCAAAGCTTCGTGGGTAGCCCCCACTTGAGAGTAAGATTTACCCCTGTCTAGAGGTCCCTTTTATTTCGGCTGTGTGGGCGGTTAAATAGCTACATCCGCCGGGGTTGTCTTATTTGGAACTGTTCAGTAAGGAATGGGTCCGGCTTTGTGTTGCAGGGGAGTGGGCATACTCCTCGGTACGGTGATCTAGGCCACGTACTGTGATGGACAGTACCCCAGTAGCGCTGCCATTGTATGGAATCCAAAATCCAATAAGTGCCAACGGTTTTGATTGTATTACCCACTTTTGTGGCTAGTAGCTGGAATTTAATCATGTAACAATTTAGGCTATTTCTTATTTATTTGAAAACCCTATACCTATTATAATATCACAGAATTTCCTATCAAATGTTTTGGTTAGCGTAAGGTAAAAACTTTTCCATGTTTATGTGTGGGAAGTCTTACGTGATACCTTTTCTTTTAAAAAGTTTTTAAAGTTAAGCAACTTTACCCGTTTACTCATACCAGACCCATGTCTGACCCAGAGTTTATTCTGTTTTTCTTAAACTCTTGGGTACTCAAATTTTTACGAGTAGCCAGGGGAATTTAGGTTGGCTTGACGAATTCTAGAGGAGCAATGGAGCAGGAGGCTTCTACGTATAGCTATAGAGTATTCCGCTGTGTGTTCTCTGAGTTGTTGTATTGAGTTGTATAACTAGACAGGTGTTTATAACTGTCTAGCATGTGTTGCTTTAGCTGTGTATCTCTATGTATATGATACTATGTAAAGTATTATGTGATTAATATAATTTATTCGTTCCGCTGTTTAGATTCTGATGTTGTTTCTTTCTTCTCTTCTTTCTATTCTCTTTTCTACCCCTTTCTTTCTTAAAGATGATCCGATTTTCTGTGGTAAGAAGTCGGGTCATCACAGTTGGTATTGGAGCATTAGGTTGAGTGAATACCTAGTCTCTGTAGTGGTGTCTTTCTTGAGAGAGCGTATTTGTAATTTTTAATTTATATATATTTACTTATTTCTACATATCTGTTGGGTTACCTGTTCGGGTTTTCCAATATTAGTTATAAAGGTAGATGAGGTAGTGGTGTGTGTAACACGATTACCATTAGTTGTAGTTTGAATGTTTGATATTGGAAGTGTATTTGTCGAGACTGTAGACCTAATACCATCTCGAGTAATATTTGTAGTTTGGTGTAAGGATTTCATTTGACCTCTGAAGGAAACATGTTAAGGTTCGGAGATTATCTTTGAAGTGTAAGTTTGATTGCGCTCGTGTGAGCGGAATTTTGAGAATTTGGATCTGTCGGTTAGGCAGAAGTAAGTGATGATATCTTGGCAACCTCAGGAAGTAGTAGTTGCGTGATGAGACGCAGTGACTATGGATTGTCTCCTAAGATGTTTTCTTTCGGAGCAAGTTTAAGGAAGTGTGTCTGCTTCGGTGTTGTAGCTGAGTTCAGCAGGATGTTTGTGTTTAGTTGGAGGTCCGAGTTTCTCAAAGAACTCTGGATAAGAAGTCTTTGGCATTTGTGTTAGCGGTGCAGCTCGGGAATGTTCTGTGTTTTAGCAGGAAGATCTTTTTGGCTTAGCATTTCCTGGAAGTGGAATTTAGAAGCAGTAGTGAGGATCTGTTTCTTCGATGGATTAGTTGGTCAAGGATAAACTGTTCTGGTTAGTGAAGAGAGAACAGTATCTTGGATATTGGATTGGTTGATCGCAAAAGTGACTTGCGATAGTTGGACGATTATCTTAGATAGTCTTCTGCTTGGATTTGTGGCATCTCTAGAGGATGTAGAAGTTATGTGTTGCTGAAGATTGTCCGGGTATATCTTCAGGAAAGTTAGAGTTTTGCCCGCATTGGAGATTGAGTTCTGAATTGACTTGATAGGAATGATACCAGTGATTCAGCTAGGTAAAGGTCGTCTTCTAGTTGATTGTTTGGTGAAGCAGCTCTGTATTTCTTGGAATTTCTGTTGAACCTTATTTCCGAGATGTGATGTTTAGTCTGTGCATGTGTTCATTCAACGGCATTTTCATCTGCTCCAGATCAGAGTTGTGCAGTGGAAGCAAGGTGGCTTTTGTTCTTGAGTAGAAGCATCTGGGAATAGTAGTATCTTGGATTAGAAAGTTTCTACTGAATCTATTTTTCAGAATCTGGGGCAAGCTGGCAAGTGATTTTGTTCTGTCTTTTCTGGATAGGAGAAGTTGTTTTCTACTGTTGATAGTAAAGTTTGTGGTTTTGATTTTGGATAGATCTTGTGAGGATCAGTTTGTGAGTTGATCCAATTTATTGTAGAAGAATCAGCGAAGGTTGAGCTGATCGGGAAGGATCTGTAGACTGCCCGGATCATCCGGGAAGATTTTGAGGTTAAGTAACGGAAGAATTTGGAATCCGAAGTTGGAGGCTTCGATGTTGTTAAGGTTTTCTTTGGTAAAGGGAGCAATAAGATTTGGTGAGCTCCGAGGTATATTGGATTCTTTTGAGTTTTTGTAAGATCAGTGCTTTGGTTTGAAGAGTTGAATTGCCAGTTTGGAAGACTGGAATTCAAAATATTTCACGTGTCTCTAAGGGAGTACGTGTTTTGGTCATCACTGGTTTGAAGACCAGTAGTTCTGTGAAGGTTTTAGTTTTTGATCAGTCTTGTCTGTGGTCTGGTATCTTATGTAGATTATAGGTCTAGCTGAGTAAGAACTCAGTAGCTTATAAGTATAGCTAGTTTGGGTTTAGTAGAGCGAGTATCCCTGTGTCTGTACCTGGGAAACTCGAGATAATTTTAGGAAGTTTATCCGGATCTGTGTCCGGATAGCTAGTGTTGTTTATTTGTTTGAATTGATTATTTGGATGAAATTGTTTGTATGATTGATAGTGTATGGCTGTTATGTATGTTTGAATTGGTTGAAATAAAATAAAATTTTGGATTATCTTTGTTTTAATTTCGAGGACGAAATTCTGTTAAGGGGGAAGGATTGTAATATCCCGGAATTTCCAGGAGTTTAAAATGTTGATAATCTCTTATTTAAATTACTTGAAATTGATAAATTGTTATTTTCAAAGATAATTAACCAAGCAATAATAATATAATGTTTTAATTTTGGTTATAAATTGGTATATTGTTTTCAAAATTTATAAGTGTGTTTAAAATGCATTTATATCTGTGTATTTAATTATGTGTATTTTAAATTGATTTTAAATTAGGATATATTATTTGTAAATAATAATAAGCTTATTTAAAAATAGATGTTTATATTTATTTAAAATTTATTTTAGATTTGGATTTTTAAATTGGACTTTGAAAATAAATATAAATTTTGAATTCAAAAGATATACATACATCTTAAAATAGAATAATAATATAGTTTGGTTTTAAAATATATAGATAATGTTTTAATTAAAAATAAAGATTTGTTTTGTATTTTTCTTTTTATAGAGATTTATCTATAGAAATTTGGAATTTTATCTATTTAATAAGAATAAATACAAATTTTTTTAAAATAGCATTTAAAAATGAGTTTGCAATATTATATATAATTTTATTTAAATTATAACGGGTTTTATTTTCTTTTAAAGATTGTATTTATATAAATTTAGAAAAGTGTTTATAAATTATTAAAGGTATTTGTTAATTAGGAATTTAATAAGAAAAGTTCTTTAAAATCATTTTAAATAATAAAAAAATGATGTAAATACAAGTGTAATTAAAATAAGTAATATAAGTAACATATGTAAACAAATAAACAATGGTAGAGACAAGTGTCACTAGGTTGTTTTATTTTTTTTCTTTCATTTTAAATTAATTCTAATTTAATCTATATAGATTTAAATCTTCCCATTTTCATCTCTTTCCTATCTTCATTTCTAAGAGAACTCAAATCTGGAGACTTCCTAAAACCAGAAATTTTCGTGCAATCCAAAACTCTTCAAACCAGAAAATGCATGAATCAAAAAAAAACCTGAAGCATTCTCAAGTTTGAAATCAATTCACTCAAACCAAAATACAACCTGTAATTCATTTCTCAAGTTCAAAGGCAAACCAGAGAAATGTCATCAGGCCTGTAACCTTTCTCAAACATTTTTCAAAAACTCTGAAACTCTTTTCCAAACTGAAATCAAGACCTGAATCATCTCCTCTAAAAACAAAGCTCAACCAGAAATTTTTCAAAGCCTGTAGCTTTTTTTCAAACTGTGATCTGGAATCAGCAAATATTCAAAAAGCATTACAGCTTCAAATGTTCAAGTATCAAGCATTTCAGCCTTAATGTTTCAAGTCATCAAGTTTTCCAGTGCAACATAAGTTCTGTTTTTGGGAAGCTTTGCATTATCTCAGCAAATTTCAAGTTTTCAGCTTTCAAAACAATCACAGTTTTTAAAGTTCTGTCAAAAAAAAATTGCTTAGCTCTCTGCATTTCTCTAAGGTGAGTAAACTTTTTAATTTAAAAAGTTGAGTAGCCAAGTAATTTTGGTTTGTGTAATATTTGTGATAATGTTGCTCTGCATGTGTGTGTAACAATGGATGGTTGCTCTATTTCATGATTATGTTCAGAGATGCACTATTCTTCCCTGTTCTTGTTGCAGTATATTCAAGTTTAGACAAAAATTTATTTTTCCACCCTCTGATTCACTATAGGATTTTGTTTACAAACCATAAAGGTTTGCTTAGACTTAATTTTTTTTTTTTTAGATGAATTTAACTAAAATGCCTAAAAATTATCTGGGAATTATGAATGTAGTAAAAAAAATTCTAATCATGTTAAACCCAATCACTTCAATTCATTAATTCAAGATTATAACTTGAATCTATTATTAAAGTTAGGAATTTTAAATCAAAAAATCAGAATTTTTAATGAAATGTTGGTGGTGAATTTTAGGTATAACTGGAAAGGGGGTTTTTGGTGTTACCTGATGATCATGAGGTCTGGGTTGTTTGAGATCATCACTGGAATTAGATGGATGGTTAGAGAGGTGGGTAAAAGTGGTGGAAGAACTTGTAATCCACTGTGGAGGTTGGGATTTCTTGATTTTAATTCTAAACCTAGTTTTGGGTTCTTGCCATAAATTGGCTACTGTATCTTCAAAACTGCATCGAGCTTGAAGAGAATTTGTGTGAAGGAAGCAGGGTGGGTCAGTGACCTATAGCCGGAGTTGTGGTGCTTAACATTGATCGGAGGTGATGAATTTGGGGATTTGCTGATGTTGGTTTTTGGGTTCAGATCAACCTGGGCACTCGATTTCGAATCGAGGTAGGAGATGATGATTAGTTGGTCGTGGACGCCTGTAGGATGGTGGAATGGCTTGTCGGAGGTGTTGACGTTGGTCGGAATGAATCCGGCACTGGTGTAGGTTGCGCGGGGATGGATGGTGTCTGCAGATTATATTTTGTTGGGTTGCTTGATTTTCTCGAAGCAGGTCACGGGGCATATGGAAGATGGCTCGGGTTATAGCTCGCGGGGGTTCTGGGTTGTGTGCAGGGGTTTAAAACTGTTATGTTAACAGTTTTTAGTTTAATTTAAACAGTTTTTTTTAAAAAAAAATTGAAGTCAGGTTGTTTTAAATAAAAAAAATAGATGCACATGTACTTGAATTCAAGTATATATGGGTTGAACTCAAATTAATGCTCAACCTTATTTTTGGTTTAAAATATAAAATAAGTTTTAAACTTTAAAAAGTTTAAGTTAAAATTCTTGTTTTTTTGAAATTGAATTGTTTTTATAAATAAACTTGTATGGTGTTTTAATTGTCTTAAGTTAAAAACCTTGATATTATTTCAAAACTTATTTGGAAATATAAAGGAGAATTTTAATTAAATGTTTTATTTAAATTAATTAGTGGAAAATGATTTAAAATTAACAATTAAAGTTTAAGATATATGAACTTGAAATTAGATTTGATAATTAATAATTAAAGAAAGTAATTAATGATTTCTTTTTAATTTAATTTAATTAATGAATTAGGTTAAGTAAAGATTTCAAGATTTATTTAAGATAATGTTTTATCTTAAATAATAATTATGTATTAATAATTTGTAATTAGTTAGTTAATTAAGGAATTTTAAGTTAATTAATTTATTTAATTATTATTTTGAAGGGGGTTAATTAAGTAATTAATTAAGTATAATTATGTATTTAATTAACTATTAATTAAGATGATGATTTAATTTATGACTATGATTAATTAAATTGTAATTACTTACTTATTTAAGTAATTAAGAGTTAATTAAAATAGTAATTAACTAATACTTAATAAAAGTTTTATTTAGTAATTAAGTTTTAATTTGGTTTTCTTAATTAATAATTAAGAAGTTATTAATCTATAATGCAAGTTAATTTAAGAATTAAATAAATATTATTAAAGATTAATTAATTGTAATTAAGAATTATTAATTTTAATTATGGATTAATTAATTTGTAGTTAAGATTTTTAATTAATAATTAAATTAATTAATGATTAAGAATTGATTAACTAGTTAATTAAGTTTAATTAATTAATTATAAAAGTAATTAGTAATTAATTACTTTGTAATTAAAGAATTGATTAATAATTAAGGTTTATTAATTAATAGTTGAAGGTTAATTAATCTATAATTAAGGATTAATTGGTTAAAAAGTAATTAAGGAACGAATTACTCAATTTTGTTTTATAAGATGAGTGTGATCAAGCAAGTTAATTAATTTGTTAATTAATTAAAGAAGTCACTTGATAAAGTATGTTTACTTAATAAGTTTTGGTAAGGCTAATCACTTAAGATAAGTAATTGATTAATTACAGAGGTAATTGAGATAAGGTAAATTACTTATTTGGAAGTAATTTTAAATGGATAATTACTTGTTAAAGTAATTAAAGGTTTATTACTTGGTGTAATAAATCAATGAATATATAAAGTAATTAAGAAGTAATTAAAAATAATTAATCAATGTTTATATTTGAAAATAATTAATTTAAGCATGATTAGTTAATGTAATTAATTAAGAAATAATGTAATTAACTAAAGTTAATAAATTAATGGAAGTAATTAATTATGGTTCATTAATTAATATAATTAATGAAAAAATTAACGATTAATTACTCTATTAAGAGTTAATAATCAAGTTTGATTAATTAGGATGATGATTACTTAATTTGTTTAATTGAAGAATAGGTAAGCAAGATTTATTGAGATGTAGGTAATTAATTTAATTAATTTTAAATTAATTAAGAGATGAAGTGATTAATTTAATTCACTTTAAATTAATTAGAGATAGAGATAATTAATTTAATCCATTTTAAATTAATTATATTGTGGTATGAGTAAATCATTGCTTATGTATGAATGGATGACATTGATTGTCTTGAATACTTTGTGATCTCAGTAATGAGATAAGTATGGTTGTGCGATATGAATGCTTGATTGCTTTATGATGATTACATAGATTATCAATTGGGATGTTGATATATGGATTATCTATTATGATATTAATAATGTGGATTACCTGTTATTTGATAATATTGATTATCAATTGTGATTTGTGAGTTATCTATCTGTGTGTATATAGATACTGTATTGAATTGTTTTAAAACCTTTAACAACAACTTGGACCTAAAAGACACGCTTTGGATTTCGATGAGACTGGGATCGGGTTTCCATATTTGGATATCCGAAAACCACATCGATCCAAATTAACGCTAGGTCGGGAATCAAAATGGAGCTTTGTGAAGACTCGAGGTGTTAAGACTATACGTCAGTATAACTCTATGGGTGATTCCGTAATGAGTTTGACGGAATTAGTTCTTATAGATTCGAGATGGTGGTTTAGAGTGCAAGGGTTATTGTCGTTAACTCTGAGGGTGATTCCAAAATGAGTGTAACGAGATAATGCCTTCGGTTTCATTCGAACCCGGAACGAACTTGTATGGATTGAGTGCTTTCAAAACATTATCAGGTGGACGATGAGCATTCTAAGTGATGTGTTCATTAAAGGTAATCGTAACCTCAAGCCTCATCAACCGGGAATGGCTAAAAAAGGGAAGGTGCAACAAAGCTTCGTGGGTAGCCCCCACTTGAGAGTAAGATTTACCCCTGTCTAGAGGTCCCTTTTATTTCGGCTGTGTGGGCGGTTAAATAGCTACATCCGCCGGGGTTGTCTTATTTGGAACTGTTCAGTAAGGAATGGGTCCGGCTTTGTGTTGCAGGGGAGTGGGCGTACTCCTCGGTACGGTGATCCAGGCCACGTACTGTGACGGGCGGTACCTCAGTAGTCCTGCCATTGTATGGAATCCAAAATCCAATAAGTGCCAACGGTTTTGATTGTATTACCCACTTTTGTGGCTAGTAGATGGAATTTAATAATGTAACAATTTCGGCTATTTCTTATTTATTTGAAAACCCTAGACCTATTATAATATCACAGAATTTCCTATCAAATGTTTTGGTTAGCGTAAGGTAAAAACTTTTCCATGTTTATGCTTGGGAAGTCTTACGTGATACCTTTTCTTTCAAAAAGTTTTTAAAGTTAAGCAACTTTTCCCGTTTACTCATACCAGACCCATGTATGACCCGGAGTTTATTCTGTTTTTCTTAAACTCTTGGGTACTCAAATTTTTACGAATAGCCAGGGGAATTTAGGTTGGCTTAACGAATTCTGGAGGAGCAATGGAGCAGGAGGCTTCTGCGTATAGCTATAGAGTATTCCGCTGTGTGTTCTCTGAGTTGTTGTATTGAGTTGTATAACTAGACAGGTGTTTATAACTGTCTAGCATATGTTGTTTTAGTTGTGTATCTCTGATGCATATGATACTATGTAAAGTATTATGTGATTAATATAATTTATTCGTTCCGCTGTTTAGATTCTGATGTTGTTTCTTTCTTCTCTTCTTTCTATTCTCTTTTCTACCCCTTTCTTTCTTAAAGATGATGCGATTTTCTGTGGTAAGAAGTCGGGTCGTCAAAATTAAACAATTTGATAACAAAATGGAAAAGATGAAAGGATAATAAATACATGAAATTGTCGCTATTTCAATTTATCCCCTTCTGTTTGTATGTTTTGTTAGAAATATCCCAAACATATAGAATCGGAGAAAGCAGACATACATGTCTTGCTTCTTTATACACTTCAATTGGAAAAGGAAACCTTTTTCATTGTCAATGTTTGCAACAACAAGAAAATTATAGATCTGAAAACTTTAGACGTTGGATTTTGCATAGTTGAACAATTAGATGAAGGTTTATGTATTTAGTTTACAGTTAGTAGACCGAACCTTCCACAATCATAAGGCAGTGTAATAACAAACTTCAAAATCATAGTTCTCATCAACAAATGGTAATAATTGTCGAACAAAATCAATTAGAAGCAATTAGTGAAATTAAGATTTTAATCAAGTTCACAGGTACCTGGCATGAAATAAAGTCGAATTCCATAATCCATCTGCTATTGAAGATGCCTAAAATTGCTTGAAAGCATTCCAGCCTCCATGGAGAAGCCTAATTTCTGCAGTGGGATATGAGTGCATTAGTATAGATCCAAGCGTCATGATTTTGGAAACATTCATCATCACTCCTGAATGATCCCGGTCTATTGCTGGGATCATCCAGCACCCAACATGGTTAGCAATACTGAAAATTTACCTCTATCAACATCCAATTAGCAAACAAACATGTAAATAAAAAAATTAAAAGCTAAATTTGGAAGAATACCACAAACTCCAAACTTGATCCGTGGCGTTCGAAAACCCTAGATCCATAGCCATCGCTTATTTTCGACACTGTGCCTCTTCTTCAACGATCTGCATCTTCCATAGACTCAAGTAAATATAATAAAAGTGATAGATTAATTTAATAATTTAATTGATGGTTAGAATGTTGAATTTGGTTTTGAGGTTTAATTTTTTTCCAACAGCAATCGATGAGTTTTAGGAGAAGGGGGGGGGGGTTTGAGAAGAAGTAACCGCAGTTATGAACTGTTGTACGTGTATGTGTTGAAAATGGCAAAATTAACCTTAGACTAACATTTCTGATTTAATTGTCAAACATGGTATTTTGGTCCATGCAAAAAAGGCTTCACTTTGACTTTTTGACCAAGGGTTTTGCATTATCTATACTATTATATTAATAGTGAGTTCAGTTTCAAGCTCATAGATGCCTCCACCAATTTTTAGAAATGAAATGTCTTTTTATTTATTTTTATTTTTTTCCCTTTCCGCTTCTGTCCTTCCTCCGTGCAATTCTAAACAAATATTTCGCCATTCATACTTACTCCTTTCTCTCCCCATTTCCGGTTCAATTCTCCCACTGCCCCTCCCTTTCAGTTTTCGCTTCCCACTACGTACTCTAATCTCAAGACAAACACAGATCAAATCACCGTGATTCATACTTAACTCAGTTCGAATCCAAAGATCATATTCCAAGGCAAATACTGATCCCAAAACTTCGGCGACTTCGCTGTTCTTATGGCGGCCTTGATTACGGCAGGAAGGAAAAGGATTATGACGCCATTAAAATCAGCATTAATCGGGTCCAGATCTGCCAAACCGCTATCGTTTGAAGACGTTTTTCGGTTCCTCCAAAACACCAACAAACAGATCCACTTTTGGTATGAGTTTTCCCTAATTCGAACTTTTTGATTATTATTTTCGAACTCCATATATCGGTTGTCCTTGAAAACTGTATTCAAATTTAATATCGGCTTCCTTCTGTTCGTTGTACCCTTTTCTGTTTGCAGCATTAGTGGAACAACTATTCGTTTCCTGTTTGGAACTAAGAACTTCGATATTGAGCTTCTATCCAAATGATGCTGATATGTTTTTAACTTTGTTCATGTTGGTGTTAGTGATTTTGGCTACCGCATTATAGATTACAATTTACATGTTATTCATAAAAAGGGATTTTCTCTAGGTTTCAGTTAGAATAATGTGGATTGTACGTGTATAGTTAGTTTTTGTGGAAAATTTCATAGTTTTAAATTCAAGAAAATTTCATTGTATGTGTACTTGAACTGTTCGTTTCAAGTACGCAGAAGCCTCCAGGTATTTTGTCAACTCAACAGTCGCATTTTCATCCATCGCATTTTCAAGTACCCTTTGTTGCCACTTCTCCATCGCATTTTTATCCATTCCTCCCTACGTACCCAAACCCTAGTTATTTACGTTCCTCAGGTAACTCTTCGAGCAGGTGATTGGTGCTCCACTAATCGCCAATAGTTATCTTCCAACGTAGGTTGTTCCCGGTCATTTCCCTGCATCGTTATTTGCAGCTGCTCTTTGACGCAAACTATTCCTCTTATTTCCTATCATCGTTTTCCAGTGGATTTCCTGCCCTAGGTCTGCCTCATTCTCTCGCAACATGTCATTCTTTGGGTCGATTTGGCGCGTGTTGCCTTTGGTAGCCCGATTACTTCATAGCTTCAACCCTACCGATTCACTCCATCCCTTTTTTGTTTGAAGCAGATATCTAGTATGTATGTTGACACTATCAAGCTTTCAACTATTTATTCCACAGTAGAATTAGACATTCGTTGTTCTGTTTTTTAGAAATGAATTTTTACACTTTTTGCTCCACTTGATAATATTCGCACTGCTCGTGTCCTACAATCGACTGCGCAGTTGATTTGGATTCTAGGGTTTGAGTTTGGATTTGAATATTTTAATTCATTAAACTGCAGTTTTATATATACATAACGTTTTCTGCGGATCACTAAACGTATCTTCCATTTGTAGAATAGGTATTCAAATGACTTATTTACTACAACAAGTAATTTCACAGCCGATGTCCTAAATGGACAACTCATTTGATTTGGATTATAGGGTTTGAGTTTGGATTATAGGATTTGATTTTTTTTTTTAAATTCACTAAACAATTTTTTTGGAGATCATTAGACGTATTTTCCATTTGTACATTATGTATTCGATTGACTTATTCACAAGGAAGCTCATGCAACCCAAAAGACATCAATTATGTTTGGTCATCTCAAATATGAGCCTTTGTATATGCGATTGGACATCAACCGAGTCACTTACTCCTTATAATATTCTTTGAAAATCTAGGCATGATGTCATTAGATGTCTATGATTAAACTTTATACTTTTAGAATTAATGATTCTTTGGGGAGCACAATCTTCTTTTTATGGTCCGATGTTCTGCTAATTGAAGTCATGGTCAGTCTTCTATAAGAATATCTCTTTTTGATTAATTTTCCCACTACTGGCACTGTAAAAAGAGTGAAGAAAAAAGAGAATGTGAAAGCTATAGTATATAGCTTACTTTTAGCCTTAGATGTCCAGAACAAAATTTCCATTTCATGATAAAAAGGTTTAATGCCAGAATTCATTATCCTTTCTTTTATCCTCTATACTTACCATAAATCCTGGGTGTACAGTCAACTAGGAATATATATATATATATATATATATATATATATATATATATATATAAACACACACACATACATATATACATACATACATATATATATATATATATATATTGAATTAACCCAAGTTTGAATTTCACTAATTTTTCCTACAAATTGGAAATTGTGTAGCCGCTATTTCCATGAGCGTTGGGACATGAAGCAGTAGGGTATTGGGGTTATTGGCCTTGGTGGAGTTGGCATTGGGGTAACTGACATTCTTCTCAATGCAGAACTAATTTCTGCGCATATAGTCAAGATAGAATGATTCATGACAAAATACATCTAAGGTGATTACTAAACATTGGACTGATACAGTACTAGCATTTCATATATGCATTATGCTAATATATACTTCTTTTTACTTTGTCTCAGATGGTGGATGGTCAACATTCACGGCCAGTTACACCACTTGCCAAGCAAATAGTTATTTTTTATCAAACTGCATTGTGTGCTAGCTATTTTTCTTCCAACACACATAATTTATTCCTGCTGAGTGCTGACCGAAAATATATGAAGTCAGTAGCTTTCTTAGTTAAAAAGCAAGTTTTCAAGTGCATATTAAGCCATTTTTTGCAGGTGAGCAAATTTTAGTACCACTACTTTACAACTTATACAACCATTTAAATCTGTGAGCCCTAGCAATACTTCAAGCATGCTTCATGTGGATTGTTAATGAAAATGAAATGCATAGAAATAATGGATGCAACACTTTAAATTGTCAATCAACAATTGTTTGATGATTTTTCCATGTGTCTATAATAGTGATGAAACAGGTATATTTTTTAATGCTCGCGCATCAAAGGAATGCAAATGTTGAGTGAGGCAAAAACTGAAGTTGGCAAAGATTGTCTTCTTTTCAGATTGGTTTATGCTAACATGGTAAGTTGTGGCTTGGACGAAAAATAGACGAAGTACACTCATATGGACAATCTAATGCATCTTAGTGGAAGTATTGTTCTTTCCAGCAGGCATGCCATTTTGATTAACTTCTTTTTTTTGCTTCCTGCCCACTAGAACTCTTGGTAATTTTAGTTGTTCTACTCAACTTAGCAAGGATTTTTAATATATGTTTCAAACATTGCATCTAAAGCATTGATTAAATGACAGAACAAGCAACCTGTCGTAGGATAATGAACATTTTCATGATTTTTTATATTTTTTATGCCAAAGAGGATCTTATATTAAATGATATTTGGTTTTAAATTTATTATGTTCTCAATATATTATGCATCTCTACTAACTTTGCTTATACGTCCTTGACTACAAGGAAAAAAAATTGCAGAATATTTGCCAGAAGCTATATGAGTAACTATCTGTATATCATTAAACATGATTTCCTTAAACTTAATTATCATTTGCTTCTTAATTCTTATGTTTACTGCCATAATATTTTAGACCTATTATCTGCATTTAACGGGAAAATGCATATATCCTATACATGCGGTCTACATGTAGGGATGGGGATAGAAATGTTTTTCCTTCCTACACTGTAACTAGATATCAGTATTATGAAATATGTCATTGTTTGTTTGTGTTTTATTTAGGCAACGGTTGGACTAAGACTTTAAGCACATGTTTACTTCCTCTAAGAGCTTCTCATGGAAGCAATGTCGGTGTCATTATTTGTTAAAAACCATACGACGAGGTAAAAAAGCATTAAGTTGGTTTTCTAAAATATCAATAATTAATTTTTTTCCCTATTGTTTATTTTTGATTTAGGAATATAATAAATGACATAATTCAAGGTCATATTTTGAAAAAGGAGACCATGTTGATCAAGTTTCTACACGAAGGCAAAGTATGGCTCTAAGTTTTTATAATGGTTTTAAGGCTAGAGTATTTGCTGATGGAGCTACTGAACTTTTAACGGAAGTTGTGTAAGTGATTAATTTAATGTTTATGAGCTATATCTATTTATTAATGGTTTTTGATGTGCCATACTTCAATCTTTCTGACGCAAAATTGTCATAAAGGATTGATTGCTTTTACATAACTTTTGTGTACTATTTTCATTATGATTGCTTAGTTGATTTGGTGATTGATCGACCTGTGTTTCTTTTCTTTAGTACCATGAATTTTTATTTTTGTTCAATATATGTTTAGAAGAGGCTACAATTTACATGGTATGAGAAACATTATAGTAGAATGTCTGCACTCAATCATAACAATTGGCCATTTTATATGTATTTTATTTTGAATTTTTTTACTGAAGAATTATTGTTGATTGAACCTAGGTTTTAAAGTACTCCCCTTTGGATTCCATAGTCAAACGTATTCAGTCAAACCATTATGGCAACTGAAGTAGAGTCCATTTCTTAGCAGATCACAATATTCTCTTGGTTATAATGAAAATTAGGTGTTGATGTATTTAAACATTTCCTTACAAAATCTATTTAACATTAATTAGTATATATCACTAATTTAGAATGTTGGCTATTCATTTTATTCATACAGACACTGCTATTGTAAATGGTTTTGAGGGTTTATTATAGTTATTTGTAGATGTCTTGCATTGGAATCCCTAATAACTGTGATTATAAAAGTTATAAAAGAAACAATACAAATTTATTTAAATATGGTCGCTTTCTCATTTGTCATTGTGATTTGAACCTTCCGATGGTCCAAAAATTGGTTTTTTCCCTTGAAATATGATTTTAAAAAATAGTCGTAGCTGTATTGTTTTACTTTTTAGTAAAGCGTATGATCTGTTTGAAGTTGGTTTTTCCTTGCTATCATTAATTCGTTATGTTTTTTAAATAACGTTTTGTACAATGTTTCTATTTTATTGCGTTGCTATTATACTGTACTACTTATATTATAAAGAAACTGAGCTTAAGTATGACTTGGTTGATTTTCGCTAATACATTAGAGATAATCTCATATGTCATATGTTCACTACAATTATTATTGTTCTATCTCAACTGCTATACATATTAATTTGTTAAAGGTAAAATGATTACTTAGCTTAAATACTGAATTTAGAGGAGCAGTCAATTCTTATTATAATCTATTTGTTATGGAAAAATGCGTTAAAGCACACATATAAGCAAAATTTCTTTTTATATGCACGTCCACAAATGCACGTGTATATTAGACTTGCACATAAGTCCAACCGTTGGTTGTAAAAAATAGCAGGTGAGGCAGAGGTAGATATATGCACACCTACAGTAAAATATATTTACACACTAGCACATCCATGCATCAAAGCACACATACATCAACACAATAATGAACCATGAATTTGTTGATCGTATCTGTTGAAAGACATAAGTTTATGAATTATTAAGAAGTATCAGTTGATTGATGGGTTTATGAGGCATGCAAAAGGATGTATTGGAGCAAATATTTGTCCAACACGTATATCTACATGATCTGTTTCAATGAACTTCTAGAAGGGTAGAAATCAATTATTCAAAAGCGAAATGCTACATCATTAAACACCAGGAATGGTAGAAATTAGCAATTCAATATTTAGATGTTTCATTGTCGTAGCAAATATTCTTCACTGCAGTATTAACAAATCAGATTTTTTAAGTTATAGGTTGTGGTACATACTATGGAAAAGATGGTTTTATGCCAGCTGTTTTTGTCCTTTTTAAACACAACTGTCCAATGCCCAAGATGGTATAAGAATCCCTATGCTGGCTAATTTATTGGCCATTTCTATGCAACAATGAAGTGAAATAAATATCGTATGTATCTTCCTTTTATATTTGAATGATCTTTGCCTGTTCTATATTTTGTGTTGTTTTGGAGTTTCAATTTCAATTGGTAGTAAAGAGTATCAATAATTTACATGGACACTTGCAATTTTACAAATTCTGCATGTCTGTAGGCGGTACGAATTTGGCTAGGACAACATGTTTGCAACTAGGCCGTACAAAGTGTGAGTAGGCTGGACAGTGTGTTTGTAAGTATGTTGAGTGAGCGTAAATTATGGGTTGAACTATGTTTGCAGTAGTGACAACTGCAGATTGAGTGTGCTAATCACTTTTAGGGTGAGAATAGATTGTTGGCGTAGAAGTTGATAGACTGGACTGTGTATATGCATGCACATACCAACATTGGCGTTGCTACTTCAGGAGGTAATTTGATACTGTGTGGTAAAGCGGCAATACTATGGTTGTATTGATATCGACAAGAAGTGTGTATCCACTTATCCTGTGGTTGTTATTCTAAGTGCATCCTTCTTCTCACTCATAATATTAGCTTCAAAATTTTCTGCTGCATTAATTTTATAGGTTGTATAAAGATTACGGGAGAGACTTGCTAAATGGATGGTTATTGCAGCTAGGATTCAGTGAAGGTGGCGTGATGAAGAGCTCGACTGTGTCCACTGTGATGGCTATTATATCCCATTGTAATTTTTTTTTGAAATGATTCAGAGCTTTTATTACTAACCATAAAAAAATATGCACAAAAAATATTCTGATGTGTGCACAAACAAAAGCATGCAACCCTATGCGTAAACAAAATCATGCAACCTCACCAACTCAGCTGAAAAAAAATGAATAAGATCACAGATCCAAACAAATCTCATGTTAACAGTCCACACTCATAAATAAACAACACTGATCAAATTCAAACAGGAATAAAGATGTGAGCTCCTAAAAGTCTACAAAAATGTTGACATCACCTTCATGGGATAGGAGAAACTGAATTCCAAAGCCACAACAACAAAGAAGACAACTCCATGAACACAAAACCACCTCCGGCACCAAAAGAACACTCACAGCAGTTATGAGTAATGTTGTAGCACAAATAGATCGGATGAGTACAATTTTGTAGCTTCGAACTTCCCAACTCAATTCACTTGAATTAATGACTTTATTTTATACCAGTAATAAAGTTACGATAAAAAAGAACTGTAATCTAATACAGGTCCACCATTGTAATTATTAAGAAAGAATAGGCAACTGTTTAGTCTGAGCTTTTTCTATCTAACCCACTGTGTTCTGCATTACTCTTCAATTTTTACTAATATTAATTATTGATAAGTTGCAGCAAAAGCATTCCAGCTGTTTTGAGTTATTAGTTTTATTAGACTTCTTTCATCGGCCCATGTGCAAAGCACGGATTCGCACAAGTAGTATAAGATATATCAATTTAATTCTTTAAATTTCTCACCAAAACATTTAGGCCAAAGCCCACTTCTTTATCAATAGTGCTACCCAAATGGAAATCCAACCCATAATCAAAATCGACCCTTCCTCCACTCATGCGCAAATGGACACCTTTTCGGGGACCTAGGTTCAAATTACTTTGATAGGAACAGTACCCGCCTTTTTGTCTAATTCTCAAAATGAACCCACCACACTTTTTCATTTCATTCACCTGTTATTAATCCTCCCCCTACCACTGTGCAATTGAAACACATTAAGAGGGCTTAACTACAAAATCTTATGTTAACTGTAGTACCCCCATACTCTTAACATATTCATGCATCGCTCCAGGCTTTTGCATGCAAGAAACCCAGCTTTCCCACATGCAACACATAATTTCCCACACGCAACCAAAGCTCACTCATGCACACATGCAAACGCACACATACAACCATGCCGAGACCCACTATAGTGTAGCTAAAGGAATTCTCCACAACTTCCGCGTTTAATACTTTGGATAAAAGCATAAAAGCGTATAATGAGGGAATTATTTGATTAATGAATTAAGAAGTGAAACGTTTTTGCCGTGTCTTCATTTTTCATGCCCAGAAGGTTTTGGAACATGTGTTTTATATTTGCACAAGAGAGAAAGAAAAATGAATGTTTGTTGTGACGCGTGTTCCCTTTATATCAACTTTAAAGCAAAACAAAATGCTTGTCTTTACCCAATCATGTACTTTCCAAACACGGCAATAAATGAGCAAGGCGACCACTGCACATACACCGTTCGCGTATATGCTATACGCGAACGTCAAAAATAAAAATATGATCATGTATAACAATGTTACACGATCATAAAAGAAAAATAAAGTATACAAGTTATCTTATCATGTGAAGTGTCTAAAATGCCAATGTATGCCGTAAATTACATCAAATGAAAATTCATTTATTCTCCAAATTGAAAATTATGAAAAAAATTCTATAATTAAACTAATAGTACATCATTGAAATTCAGATCTAAATTTAAAACTGAAAATTTATTATAATTTAATTTCAAATTCAAGGACTCCATAAATATGGGTCGTTATAGTAGTAATATAGCCAGTTAGTTGCATTAAGATGGCACTACGAGGATGCTCGAATGAAGTTAGTATGGTAAATTTTACAATTCACAATAATCTCATAGATCTTCCACGAATTTAATTTAGAAATATGTCATGTTCAATATTTTCACTTAATCATTAAACTCTTGATTTACACTTCTCATTTTTTGAGTAACAGCAATGCCCAAGACCACAAATGCAAGATTTATGATTGAATGAGGTGAGGGTAGTTGCCGAAGGAAGAATCTACGCCAATGATCCTAAACATATTGTTGATGGTATTCCATTGGGTTCGTCTGCCGTTGTGATTTGGGTGGACAATGTTAAAAATGGAGATGCTTACTTGTGGCGACCTACAGCTGATATATCTTTCATTAGATATGCAGTTGGTAGGAAAGTAGCATAGCTACAATCAAAAGTTGAAGTTGATAAAGAAAATGGAAATGAAAATGTTGCGACTTCTCCCATAAGAACCAAACCCATAATCATGAAGAAACCACAACAACGTATAAGTAAATATTCTGCAGTTTATATTATGAAGTTTTTCTTCCCAAGAATCAGTTTTTGTTCCATCGTCTTCTTTTCCGTCTCCATGTTTTTCTTTTTACTTATTTTTTTTTTAAATTGAATTTGAACTTGAATAACTTAGAAGAGTTTATTGCACTGTAGTTATAGTTGGGACTAGAGGTGTTTGGTTGAGTTGTTTGTGTGGAGAGTATGGAGAAGCAATTGCCAATTTATAAAAGAGACCATGTTCAGTTTAAAGTTGGATTGAAGCTTGAATTTAGAAATAAGTTTAAATGGTCTTGGTCAACGATACATGATGAATGATGGAATGCAGAACAGTTCTTCTTTTTATCATTTATGATGTATATAGCTGTGGTTCTTATGTGTCGATGTTGTTACTTTTTTTAAGGTTTGTTTTATAAATGAATGAATGAAATACCTAGAGTAACAAATGTGCAACGACCCGGAATTTTACCGCCTTGATTTGCGAGTATTGAATAAATTTTAAATATTAAAATAATAGGGTTATAATTACAATATAACTCTTTTAAATAATAGTATACGATGGTAAAATATATTTCAGTTTTGTTTACAAAAATAAGCAGTTCAAATAAAAATAGAAAATGTGACCGAAAACCATTTTCGAAATTTCAACTTTTTAACACCAAAAAGTTGTCGAAAAACGTTGTGCGCAGTTTGTATACTTGGACACACATATTTTTACATGTCATAATAAAGTAAGCGAGTGTTAGGATTTAGTTAAATATACTTAGGTTAAGATAATGCATTTGACCATTTATGTACATAAGAATATAATACTAGTGCGAACCCATGCTTCGTACATGGATGTTGAAAAAATATTGTTGTTGCATAAGTCATATCCAAATGTATAAGAAATTTAATATGGTGGTAATGAAAAAACATAGTTGAACGATAGTGTTACATCATGAATCTGTGATAATATATTTAAATACTATTCTTTAATTCAAAATCGATTATATAAATAAAATGTATGTATATATTTATAAAAAATATAAAATTTTGGAAATATAGTATAAAATATACACTATGGTTTTCAAAAATAATTTTAAAATAATTTGTTTTATTATTTCGGAATATTTAATGATTATTTATAAGTTTTTAACTAATAAATTATTTAAAAATCTTAAATTAAATAAAAAGGTACTTTTATTACCAGGCCGAAAGTAGCAGCAAATATATTTTTAATTATAAAATATATATATAAGTATAACTAGTTATATGTGCATATGTAATATGTATTTAATTTTACACACACACTGATAAATATATATATATATATATATATATATATAAACGCTCGTTGACGCTCCTATTTTGTAGCACTCCTTGTAGCCTCCTGATTTCCACCACATATCTAATTCAAATGTACTATTATTTAAATTGGAATGCATGGTGAGAAACGGGGAGCTAAATGGGTGCTGTTAAAATGGGTGTCATTGAATGATCCTCTATGTCATATATAAATTTCAGTTTGAATTTTATATTATAAATATTCTAAATAATTTTACAAATTCATGTTTAAAATAATTTTATAATTTAATTATTTTTATTCATATATATATATATATATTAATGTTTTCTATAGATAATTTACAACTAATATTTTATAATAATTATATATTTATATTTTCATATATATATTTATATATATAATTTTATGCATACACACACATTTAGATGATCCATTTGTATGCACGAGTGGTTAACATGTCTGTAGCGGTGTAAATCCCAACATCTATATACGGGCATGTCAAACCATGTACACATTATCTAGTTGCACGTGTATGCACACATGTACACATATAGCTAATATGATACAAATTATATAAAATAAAATTTTATTTATAAATTTAAATAAAATATTGATTTTATTTAATAGAAAATTTAGAAAAATCCTAAATGAATTAGACTACATTGGACCATTAAAGATCTAATGTTGGAAAATTGAAACTTACCTATTCCTTTGCAGCGTGCCGGCCCAGTTCCAATAGAAGAGTCCTGAATTTATAATGAAAGAAGTGTGCTCTTGGTCTAGGTCGTGAATAACAATCTGGTTATACCTAGAGTAGGCATCCAAAGGTGTGAGCAACTCGTGTCCACTAGTCGCATCTGCAAGTTAATAGATGCAAGGAAGTGGAATTCTATATTTTGGGTAGGCTTTGTTGAGATTTGAGAAGTCAATATGAGTCCTCCGAGCCCTCTTTGGCTTGACAAACTTGTGTTCCTTCGACACCGATTTTGACTGATAGTACCAAACTTCCTATAATCTCCTTGATGATTCAATATATACGCACCATGATTATGGAAGTGTATAGAATGATTCTTGAGTGAGCAATAGAGTTATTCAAGAGAGAGAAAAGTGTCATTTCAGAAAGTAGTCGTTACAGGGTATTCGATCGAATGAGAGTAAAAAGTCAGTCTAATGAATAAGAACATCCAAAAAAGTAAATGGCCAAATTAAATTTTGTGAATAAAAATTAACCGGTTCAGTTAACTAGAACTCTTTTTAGTTGGCTGTCCTCAGTTGACTGAAAATAATTTCAATCGACTGAATGTGTACAAAATTTAATTTTATACAATTAGTCAAGTTCAATTCGACGCGTGACGACCCATCTCTTCGACCCTCGAAGATCGAAACAAATACATGCTCGGTATTTATGTGCCACAAATTCAAGTGCCAGAGAGGCAAATAATCATAGGGTGAAAAACAAAGATAGAACAAACAAAATCTCACATTGCATTAAAGCAACTTATAATTTTACAAATGGAAGATACATACAATCATTCCCAGTGATTTATCAAAGTTACCGTATGTACTAACCCAACCAAGATAGTAATAACGGTCTATCCTTACAAGTGCTGGTAGATGCACAATATAGATATAGCGGAATATAGATAACTTCATCAAGACCCAAAATGCTCCATCCTCCATTCCCAAATGCTCCAAGCTTTCCTAACTGCTTAGCTGCCTAGGAAAACCAGGACATCTAGAGTATAAGGGATAAGAAAAACAAACTCCAGGTCAGTCATGGGACTGTTGTGAGAAACTCAAAATACGAATTTTGAAAACAAAAGGTATCTCATAAGACCATGCTGCACATAAACATGGAATGGATTTTTACCTTATGATAACCAAAACATTTGCTACGTAAAATCATTTGATATAATATTCAACGACATTCTTTGAAAACATTTGCAGGTAAATTTTATTAATCTTGGCCAAAATTGTTGTTGTTATTAAATTTCGGACATGTTGGGCTCTGCAACAAAACTTATACAAGTCTCGTTTGGAGAATGGATTCCATACAATGGCAAGGTGAGGGACTACCTTCTATACCAATACAGAACCGACCTACCCCTTCGTTGGATAGTACCGAATATGACATCACCCTAGTCGTTACCGACTTTTAACGGGATCCCGAAGCATACACCATATACTCGACATATAGAGAGTAATCTAGAAAGGTGATGACCATCTCCTAATGGGCTCGACCCACATAGCTCTGCCGCATCTATCCTGCTTTTGCCATTTTCGGTGATGAAGCTTGAGGTAACGTTTTACATTTCACATAGCACATTCCACTTTGAATGCCACATTGCCATTCCATAATCACACAACTAATTTCTACGAACGTACCCGTACGTCTCAGGAAAGAGTGTTAAGCTAAAAGAAGTTTCCTTCTTCTCCACCAAATAGATGGTACATTCATAGAGATCAATCAATGTAATTAGAAATGCAATGCCAGACATCTGTCTATACAATTTTTCCAAGAACATAAAAAACCGAAGGCACTCTCCTACCACATCCTATCGGGAGTTACCCTTAGGATTAGTAGCGAGAAGTCCTTGCATCAAAGATCTCAAATGAAGAACTATTGTCACATAATATGATATGGGAAATTCCCATCGAGGGCCAGTGACAAGCAGCCCTACATTCCATCTTCCAAACCATTTCCATTTCCTTACTTCGAATACGTAAATTGGTTTGAAGTGGTTTACGGATAAGAATTACTCAAATCCGACCCCGGTTCCTTTGAACAAATCATCGATAAAAGAGGCAAAGGAGATAGGTGAATAATATTTGATTTATTCATTCTTTTTATCAAAATATCTTTTAGGGGTATATAACTTTAAAACACTTCTTTCCGGTACATACAGAATCATTAAACCTCTCTTATCAATCCACTGATAACTTTAAACCTTTTAACCTGGGAATAAATTCGAAATCATTTCATTTTTCACTTAGATAAATATTGATCCAAGTAAACCAAATTTACTATCCCCTCCGTCGAGCCAGTCCGAATAGCCAGAGAGAGCAGGAAACTGATTTTTACAACTCAAGCCTAGATACTATCTCTCTAACACCCATAAGCGGTCAAGTCATTTGATCGACTCTAAATCATTTAACATTTAACCATTTCGTAACTCCTTCAAAATTACCTTTAAAATACTTTATTAATCATTTAGAAACATTTATAAAGGATTTGGAAAAGAATGGTTGCATTTAAAACTATATTTTAAAAGTTATAGAAAAGTACTAGGGAAAGTGCTTTTTAAGCTATATTTGTCAAAATGCCTTTTATCATTTGGAAATTCATTTTATAACTCAAATCACTTTTAAAATATTTTAAAACATTTTTAGAATTTATTTCATATTTTTAAATAATTTTACAATATCATTTTTAAAGAAATCATTTATGGATTCTGAACAACAAAACTGCGGTTTTTTTAAAACTTGTTTTACTCATATTTTAAAATCTACTTATCAAAATCTCAATTTTTTTCTTTGTTTCAAACTATGGATATAGTATTTCGGAAAATTCTTATCTTGTAGAATTTCGAGCTAAATTCCATTCTATAACCCGTTTAACTTTTATGGTGCGAAATCGCGAGCTGTCGTTATGCGACATGCCTAAATTTGACTAAATTTTCAATTATCATTCAAACTTCACCAAAATACATTCATTTATAAAAAAATTCAAACTAATTTTTTAGACCTTTTTAAAGAGGTTTAACATTCCATATACACTAATTCATTTAATAAAGGAAAGTGGTTTCCTATGTGCTTATCGACGTGTATTTCCGTGACTTACACATATATTCAACATTCATATTAAAAAATCATCATCAACAGTCAAAATCAAACATATAAAACATCCAGTAGCATAAAATAATATAGTTTAGGAGTTTCTCACCTTAGATTCAAATGATCTAACTAAAAATTGGCTATAGCGTCGTTAACTCGAAATAAATTCCACGAAATCGAGCTCGAGAGCCTTGGATGTGCTTGGCCTAGCCTTGGGTTACTCACGGACTTGGCTTTGGAGGTGGTATAAGCTCTGTCTTGATGGAAAATGGTGGTGGTCGTGGTCTTTTAAGTTGGAGAGGAAGAGATTGGTTATTGTTTTGAGGTGCTTAAGTGTATATAAGTATATATTAAAATTTTAAACTCATTTTGAGAAATATTTCGGCCTTATTTCCTTTATGATGGAAGCCATAAAAGTATGGAGAGAGCTTAGGAAATTAAGAGGAAGATGAATGAAAATGAAGAGGAGAGTGTATGGTATTTATAGGCAAAGAAAGGAGTGAAAGTATCTATGTATACATCACCATTTTCATCACCATCACATGCACCACCATCATTTCTTCCTCCTCCCCATGGGCCAAGTCACATCAATCATGGACAAGGCCATGTGCTTGTACATTGGTGGTTAGTGTTGATTTTGGGTTTGCTTAAGAGTTAAGGAATTCACAAAATATCTTATATATTTTATATAATATTTACATACTTAAATATATGTGTGTTTATGTGCATTTGAATATATCTTCATGTATGCACATGTATATGTGCATATGTATATTTCATATCTCTACAAAGTTGCACAACTTTTATACGTTGTATCGTTACGAATCCCGGTTTCGATTTCCGGTCATATTTTCACTTTTTAGATAATATACATATGTTTGTAGACAAAATTTGAAAATAAATTTCTTATCATTTTTAACTAATTAAAACGATTATAATTCATTTAAAAATAATATAAATCAATATTAATAATTATTTGCAAAATTGATATTATATCGACAAAGCGAAACGAGATCTTTTCTCTTATGGTTTCAAATCAAGCATATATCTTTATTAATGATAAATTATTACTCTATAACTATTTAAAATGAGTTATCAAAATAATTATAATAATTATTAAACCATTTTAATCTCAAATAAATTTAAATAAATAAATTTAAATAAATAAATTTATTACAGTGATAAATTTGTGGGCCGTTACACAACGTTTAGCTCTTGTTTTTGAAATTCTTGTGTGCAGAAGGAAGTGTGTGTGCATATGAACCATCTAGGAGATTTTATGACCCGTATATTATTGGCTTTTGATATGTGGATGATCTGTTTTGGTATTCTCCTTTATTATTTGATTCAATATCTTCTAATACCTATAGAATATAATGTACCATATATATATAGTTTCATCATTAAGGTATACAAAAATGATTCTAGTATTCTTTCCCTTTTTGATGATGATAACTATATAAATATGATATGAATTGAAAACAAACTTATGTATAATTCCCCCCCTTAATACGTGTTTCCCCTGTCATTATAATTTCTCTCCCTTTGTCATCAACAAATAAGGAACGGTGAGGAAGAAAGAAACAAACAACATAGGGGATTATTAATAAACAACATAAATAGCATTTGAGATAAATGATAACGCAAACAAACACAACTTATAACAAAGGTTATACACCATAGTTAAACACAACATTCAAACAAAAGTAACCAAACATCACTACCACTTCAAATGCAGACAAACAAAATTGTTCACAAATATTACACAAACAACACAAATAGTTCATCCATAGACAAAACACAAAGAAAACAAGTTTCTAAGCAAACAAAGTCATATTACCGCAAAAGATGGTTCATCGTTCTGGTTCAATATAAGTGTCAGCCGGTTAAGGTGAGCGTGAGCAATATGAAACCTTGTTTGAAATCTTCTCAAGCAATCCTATTATAGTATTTTCAAAGCGTTCCTACCACTTTACATGGCACGACTAAAATTACATGCCATCAAAATGGCATGAGTTTTCCATAAAACACTACATGTAATTATCTTCTAATTACACCCGTTTAAAATTACACTGATATCGTATAGCAATGCATGTAAATATAACTTTTATAAATGCATCCAAATAATTACAAACAACTTCCAAACATCAAATAGATTAAATAATACTTAATATTTCTCAAAGATTAATTAATTTAATCAATTCATAACATCTTATAAATTAATTAAACCATGTGGTTTTTCGGATAATTCATCGTTACGGTTGTGTGACTCAAAGGTGCAAATTCAGTCAGTGATTAATATTAAACAATTCAAATATTAACGTTCACACGCCACTTTAGCTAATGGTTTGATATTTTGGCTAAATTTATTGCTCACACATCTTTTGGTAAAATCTAATTTTACCTATTTTAGCGTTACCCATTAGTGACAATTATTTACACTAATTAGCTTCATCAAAACTATATCACTTTGGGTTTATGGAATTTGGTAATGGTCGAAATTACAGTATCGTCCATATTCAACTTTATAGTCCAAACAAAAAATCATTGGTCTAATACTAATAATTATGATTAAAGGAAATCCTCTGGTCAAAGACTTTTTGTTGACATTGGTTGACCATGATACGAACCTTATACAACTGAGGAGGCGAATCCTCTCTTAAATAGTGTTTCACTTTGAATGCTTCTACTCAACCCAACTATAATTGTTTGATGGACGCCGTACTACGATTTAACTATAATCAAAGCAGAGCTTCCACATTGAAGATCAACAATATTATCAAGTCAAGAGAACTATGTAAATTAGTTACATCGATATTTTCTGATTGACATTAGTTATATTAATCAATAGAAAACTATTGAGTGATTTATTCCATAGTTATCCAATAACTATCAGTAGGTAACTCCTTGGTGCCCCCCCAACAGTCATGAGTAATACGCTGCCTAACATTTGGAGAGCATTACGTACTCTAGTATCAACGGATGTATCGATATCCAATCTGGATACATCTCGACTAGGAATATTTAAAATGATATATTTATTTTTTATTGTGATAAATTAATCATGGTCACAACATTTTATAACTACTATCAAGAAACATGCTGTTTATGTATTTTCTATTAAATATACTTTTAATTGAATTAATTAATTAATATAACACATTATATCAAGTATATAATATAAAGAAAACACCTTTTATTTCGAACAAGATTGGTTATCAAGTTAGGTATATGTAACAACTACATGTTTTCCCCTAGGGCATACCACTAACTTTATCCATCTCCCACTTATACTTGGGGTCAATTATGGAATCACATTCCAACTTCTCCAATTGATTTTCTCAAAACCAATTAGATCGGTCCCCAAGTAAAAGGATATGCTATTATGTCTCAATTTTCTACTATGTCAATCAACTCTCTCTAATGTTGATAAACTACCCTTATCATACGGAATAATTCGAAGTATGTCTGTCGACTCTAATTTTTGTTATGAACCATATCACGACATTATTAACATATAACAATGCTACATGATTCTTAGCATTTGGAATCACCCTTAGCTCAGTTATAAATTTGTGCATTTATATTTATATACATTTCTTTTATTGTGGCATTATTCAAGCGATGTACTTAGCATTTCCATTGAATTAGCCACAGTCTTTCATTTAGAACATTTCTAACTTAAATATTCTTAAGTTGAATTTATTATTGACATATTATACTCAATACCACTTATGAAAATTTGAGTCCAAATACTGATTCCACTTTTCACAAAGTGAATAAGACAACAGTGGTCATACAACATATGGTAAATTTCTCTTTACCCCAATTTTTCACACAACATATGAAAAAATCATCTATTGTGTGACACAACAGTGATCAGACAACATTTGTTTTCAGATAATATTTATCTACTATTTGATTGAAATTATGAATAAAAATTAGTTTTGGCGCCATATCAATATTTTGGTTCCCTCTCAAAGCACAATCTCTAAATAAATTTATCTTTTGTTTCCCTATCAAAACCTAATCTCTCAAAACCAAAATTCGTATTACTCTCCACTCTCAAAGCCAAAATTTTTATCTGTTGTTCCCGATACTCTCTCACTCTCAAAACCAAAATTCATTCTCCCTTTCTCTCTGTATTCCTCTTCATGTTTCTCTTTTATCTTCGTTCTGTAATTAGGTTTCGAATTTTGACAGCCGCCACTTAAAATTTGTTTGAATCATCCACCTCCTTTTGCTGATGCTCACGTTCCTCAATTTGCAAGGATTGAATTTGTGGTTGCTATCACTTGTCGAGAGTTAGTGGTTAATTGCTCGGTATGATTTATGCCTCTTTTAATATTGTATCATTCTCGACTTTGATTATATGTTGATGATGAATTGGCTACTATTTATAGAGTTTAATATCCTATATTTTTGGTCTGAGAATTTCATTTTGAAATTTTCAACTTCTTTGCTAGGCCATTCGATTTTTTGGTTGATGTTAGTATTAGCTAGTTTTTTGATTGATGTTAGCATCATCTGATTTTTTGATCGAACGACTTTGATTTCTGACCTCTTATTTCAGCACTTGAGCTTGCTATCTGATTTCCAATTGCCCTATGCTTATCTGAGTGTTTGATATTGATTTTCTTTAATGCTGATTTCAAAATGAAGTCATATGTACACTTGTTGATGCCGCCACTTCACTTCAGTGCACATGTAGTTTCTCTGAATGTTGCCTGAACCTGTGTCCTAAGATGAATGATTCGCTGCCTTGTCTGAACCGTTGCGCTGTCCTTTTGCAATGTGTTAACATGTACATATGTATTCATGTTGTTCCACTGTCCTATATACGAGAGTGATGTACGTGCACTGGTCTCTTGAGCTGTTTTAGTTTGTATCGTCTTTGTGTTTGCACCCTAGTGCATCTAATTTCAAGTCGTGCATGTGCTTCCCTGTGCGCAAGTCCTTATTATCTCCATTGTTTTATGATGTCGACCCTTCTTGCGTGTTTTGATACTTGTATCCTTATGTATTTCTTGTCTGGACCAATGTATTGCACATGTACTGATTACTTCACTATTCATTCACTGATTCATTGTATACATATATATGTTAGAATACATGTTAGAATATATATTTGAATTCTGCTATTCTAATATATATTTGAATTCTTTGATAAATATGTTAGAATATATTTTGACTTGGTATTGGTTTTCTGATTTTGGCTTACTTGGTCAGTCATTTTTGATGATCGATGGCTTGATGCTTTTCTGATTTGTTCACGGCTGTGATATATACTTGAAAATTCTATTTAATCTTTGAAATACATTCCGATCATTTTGAACTGTTTGCATGTGTACTAAGTCCACCTTTTCTAGGCCTTGTGCATTTACATGTGTTTCTAGGTGATGTCTTGTTATGTTGTTCTGTGATTTCTTGTTATGCTGTCTTGGTTCATCCATACATGTTGTTGAGTTGCATATATCTTAATTTATTTGAATTTAGTTGGTCAACTGTCGGTTCCAAACATAGTAACACAACTTAGAAGTTCTTCATATGTTTGCAGTCATGGTGCCATTCTTATATGTTATCTTGAATATGTTCTATGCTCTTCGTGCTTTCCCGTACACATAAATTTGCTTGTCTTCCTCTCTTATCAAATTTATGTGCTTCTTGGGCATAAAAACCTTCATTACCCTATATGAGAGACATGGTTTCATTATGATATATTGATTTCAACAATTGAACAACAATTTTATGTGATCTGTTGTATTATGCAAAAGCATATTTTATAATTGCATGGTAATTATAGCAAGAAGTTGCTATCATATACACCATTGTGGTAATTAAGCATAAGTTATATTTTGGCATGGTTGTTATTTTGTATTTTCATATGATTCCATCACCAAGATGGCAGCCTACGAGTTTCATCATCGGTAAGTTAACTTTTTGTTCATCGCTTCTAACAAAAATTATATCAACAATGGTATTTGTAGGAATTGATTGCTGTTGCAGGTTTCTTGTATGTTAATAGATCTTCCTACTTTCTTATATCCGGACATGGATGGTATTTGTTATCAACACAGTATATGCACTTACATTACCATATGTATGTTCGAATTAAACATATCACCATCTATACTTATATGTTTAGCTTCTTATGTTGTTCTCAAATAATATGCAAGACTGTTCAAAAATTTGAAGGGAATGAAGTCCTTCAAATGTTTGTTGATTTATACTAGGAACATGGTATGGATTTTCCCTGTTCATGTATGACATTTTTATTCTCATGCAAACCACCTAATTGTATGCTGGAACTAGAACCTTGTGGTCGAAAAGCTCCCTCATTTCCCATCACAGAAATGGTATATCAAATTAACACATCTTTCGTAAATTATTACGGGTTAAAATGTATGCAGCAATACCATACTATGAAACATGGCTATTAATGTATAAGACAGTTTTTTGTATAAATAATGCCATCTGAGTTGTGATTTTTTAAAGGAAACTAAGGTAAAGAAAATACAAACTTTCTATGTTGCCTCACAAACTTCTCTTTCTGTCATCATTTTAATTTCCTATAAAAATATCAAAAACTAGCATCTCTTTTTTTGCTCTTTTATATGCATGCCTCTGGTAAAAATCCTTCTAGCCCATTTTCCAAAGAACTTTTGTTTATAGTGTTTTTGTTTTCAGCTTATACGATATACCAACCTATGCTTCCTGTACTTAACCCATGCTTTTGCAATACCACACAAAATTATGTGCCCAAAGAGTACTCTTTTTTATAAACCAATATCTTTTAGATACCTGCATTGTGGTATTATACAGTTAAATTGGTCTAAAAATAATGTAGAATTAGAGATCTATCAATAGTTAATGTGGCTACAACCAAGGATGAATACAGATAGAGCTGACAAGGAGCTTCTAAATAGTTAAACGTTCCGCTTAGGCCTCGCTTAGGCCTTGCCTAGGCACTAGGCGAGGTTCATGGCCTAGCCATTCGGCTTGGCCAACTAATACGAGGATACCGCATCATCTAAGCATCTAAAAAAGTATAGAAGCACTTTTTAGACACTAGTTGAGGCTTGATGTGTCGTTCAAGCATTCACATGCTAGTTGCAGGCGGTTTTGCCTCAATGGCTGCTCCCAAGCCTATCCAAATCCCTAGATTTTATTTTTGGATCAATTAATAATAATGAAATACCAATTTTTTTATCTCAAAATACATAAGTTTATCAAAAACGTCTAGCTTTGATTATTCTTGGATTAATCGCAGCCTAAACGATTAATCTCTAGTCCATGCTTGTCGTCTAATGATTTTTACAACCTTGATGCGTGCATACATTCATTGTGCTTGATTTGTCAACTATTTGCGCTATAATTGGTCACAAGCACCCTAAAATAGATTTAGTAGAAAAATAAACGAAGAAAAAAATTAAAACGAGAAGATAAATCAACAAACAACTAAGAATTAGCTATGATCAGAAATACAAAGATTTATAGTAGTTCGGCATTGTATGCCTATGTCCACTTTGAAGTTTTGCCTTTATTAATCACTTATGAATTTGATTATAATGGAGAAATAAATATAGCACTTGATTACAATGAAGTCTCCTGTAACCAGCAGCGTCCAGCCTCGAAAATTAAACATGAGGCCTGTATTTCTGGGGAAAAGTTATGAGACATTTCACTAAAGCTTCGGCAGAAGCTTCTCTAGGTCCATAAGGGTCCACCATAACGATCGGTGGACCTAACTCAATATCTTGGAACGATCGATCAAAGTTTAGCCGATTATTATTTTTGTCTCCAATTTTCGTGCGATCGTTTTAGGGGGATCCCACATACCTCCTGAACTTGTCCCTAAAATATGAAGTCAATCTGAGCGGTTAATTGTGAGATATGAATCAATCTTGGTTGAACTTGGACCGTTCATTGAGTCGAACCGATCGTTGTTAAGGATTGACAAAAACGATCGGCCTAAAACGATCGGCCATCCTTGAACTTCAATGTTTTGACCTGCGATCATTTTTTGTAGGCTCCACTCTTCATTTTATTGATGCTCTGAAAGTTTCAATCGAATTGGTCATGTGGATCTTAAGATATTAATCGATATTCGTTGATTTACGCTGTTTTATGGATCGTTCTAAATCAATCCATATAAATTCTTTATTTGTCCGTAATTCGAGCATAAGAATTCCGATTGACTTGAAATTTAAAATGTGACCTTATGGGGTCTTCCTTGTCACCTCACACTGATTACACATTGATTGGGTACTTAACCATTTTTTGAGCATTGTCCATCCGAAACCATTCAACTATTGTCCATAGTATCTAGTGTAATCGATTTTCAATTCATCCACTTTAGCCAAATCCGCGATAACCAAACCTATCCAAAAGCCGGGATAACATTTGTCCCTTGTAACATGCCTTGCAGTGTGAATGCGTGTTTTGAATCGCTATACATCCAAAATCCGAAGTCCATAATCCTTTGATAAACGTATTATTCAATCCAGAATTCAATCCGTTGCTAATCCAATTCCTTGATCTTTTTGGATCATTAGTGAAATTCATGACTGTTTAAAGTCAATATCCAATTCCAAATCCATTATTAATTTATTAGCCAAATCCACGATCTTTTCGGATCGTTTTATTCAAATCCGTATTCATTTAAAGCCAAATTCATTACTATTCGAAACTAATATCCGTATCCATGACCTCTGTGGTCGTTAACCAAATCTGAGACCACTCCGGGTCCGTATCCAAATCTGCGACTTCTCTAGATCGATATCCAAATTCATAGCCATTTGAAATCCTGGAAGTCAGTATGCCAATTTGCGATTTCTTTGAATCGTTATCAGAGTTCATGGTCTCTTCGGACCCTTGTCGAGCATAATACATAGTCGACGACCTGAGTAGGCCGATCCTATCGCTCTCCGGCGAAGCAATTTACTCATTGACAGGTATAATCCATACCTAATGACCTGTTGGTTTTGTTTTTTGGCCTCGACTCTCTGGTCAAGGATTTAATCCATGGGGTATTCTTCTCCGGTCTCGATCCCTAGTCGTGACTTAATCCAAGGGGTATCATTTTCTGGCCTCAATCCCCAGTCGAGGAATTAATCCGTGGGGTATCCTTCTTGGGCGTTGATCCCTCTGTCGAGGACTTAATCCGTGTACGAATCCATTCTGTCGCTTTCCGAGGAAATGACTCGTGACTTACGGTTATTGCCATGTCTCTTTGGTCGGGGCCACAACCTGACTTGTATTATTTATTACATTAGTCCAGATTTAAGCACTCAAAAGTATATTTGGAAAAATATAAATAAGAGTCCGTACAATCAAAAAACTAACAAACCAAAATATCAGAAAATAAACCCGAGTTCGAAGTAATCAAGATTTTTTTTTCACAAACCCAAGTACCACGGTTCATCATCATCTCAGAGCATGCCCAGGGACCGTCCTCGATCCCGTACATATGTAAGTAACTTAGCCGTATTACTACGGAGTTTATTACTTATTCCATGCCATTCCAATTAATTGATAACAAGTTGACGATGATGACTTGATCCAGTGCCATTTTCATTCGAGGTAGATGGTGGTTGCTTCTATTCCACTGTTGCAGCCGTGTTCTCACGTATCGTTGCAAGTGACCGCTCCTCACATTTTCCTCCACTATATCCTTTAAATGAATGCAGTCATTCGTATTGTGCCCATCTAGCTCATGTAATAGACAATGCTTTCCTGATGTCCGCTCGTGTTTGGAGGATTCTCTCATTGTCGGTCTTCGATACTGAAGGCGTCTTTGAGTATCCAAATAAATCCTTCCAGAGATTCGGTCAAATCCGCATAAGAAGAGAATTTTGGTTCTCTCCATTGCCTCTTCGACACATTATGTCATCATTCATTTTCTGTTTTCCTTTATCATTCTTGTTTACATCTTCTGATCATTTTCCACTTTTCACGGCATTCACCTATGGTTTGTTTGCTTGTGTGTCTTCCTAACGCAGGAACCTTCTTCGTGATAAAACTTTTCGAGATCCATAGGTGGATCCCGCGTCAGTGAATAATTGAACTCAGTGTCATCAACAATACCAGATACAGCTGCCATCAAAACCATGGTTGGATCTAGACGATTTACCGATGCCGCCGTGGCATTAAACCGTGTTAGGAAACTCCTTAAGGACCCTCCGGTCCTCCATTTCAGTGTTGCCAAAGTCATCATATTTTTGGGTCTCGAGACGTGAATCCTAAACTGCCTCATAAACTTTTTGATCAATTCCCTCCTTGTGCCAATAGAACCACTTTTCAACTCTCTGAACCATAGTGCAGCTATATCCGTTAAGTACAAGGGGAAGCACCGTGTCATGACTTCCTCCGATGTCTCCAATGCTTCCACGTGTCTCATGTATCTCGTCAGATAAACAGCGGGATCCGTTTTTCCATCATATTTCTTAAGCGTTGGTAGTTTGAATTTCGGTGGATTCCTAGCTTGCCTGATATAGGAGCGAAGGGACTCCTATTTACATATTCTAGATCCTTATTTACCAATTCTCCTTTCATAGTCCGTCTTATCATTTCCACCAATTTGTTATTGTCATCCAATGGTAGTCTTCGATCACTGTCTCCAACCTGTCCCTCGAGTTCACGAGGGAATCCTGATATCTGCCCTTCTAGACGAGCATCCACATTTTGATTGATGTCAAACTGCATAGCACCGCTTGTTATCCTGCCTGGGATCGATCTAGCATGACCCTGGGGGATGCTCCCAAGTATGGATTGATCAGCCCCGATCGTTCTTGGTTGGTCAGGGGCCGCTCTCGGCTATTCCACTCAATCCTGCATCCTGTTAGCATCGTTTCATTAGTCCTGATTCTGGATTTCCTCCGCTCCTACTCCAACTCCATGATTCATATTTCCAACGTTTCCTGCTATGCCATTTCCTTGGATTTATGCTCGAGCCTGCCTAATTCGTCGAAGTAGAATCTACATCATCTTGTCTTGTCTCTTTAGCATCCTTTCCTGCATAGTATCCATCGTCCTTTTCATCTCGTCTCTGGTAATAAAGATTGAGCTTTGATTAGCCCCTGAGGAATGACTCCCTTCATGATGGCTTCTATCCGCTCTTGGTCTCCTTGTTGACGGTTTCACTATTTCTCTAATTCCAAGTTCTTTAGTTGGTTCTAAGTCTGAACTCTAAATTCGTGGGGGCTAGCTCTCTCAATGAAAACACCAAAATGTTTGCGCCAATATTGATCATAAACACCCAAAAATAAATTTAGTAGAGAAATAAATGACGAAAAACAAAATTAAAACGAGAAGATAAATCAACAAACAGCTGAGAATTAACTACAATCAGAAACACAAAGATTTATAGTGGTTCAGCGCTGTATGCCTACATCCACTTTAAAGTTTTGCCTATATTAATCACTTATGAATCCGATTACAATGAAGAAATAAAGATAGCACTTGATTAGAATGAAGTCTCCTCTAACCAGCAGCGTCCACCTTCGAAAATGAACCATGAGGTCTGTATATATAGAGAGAGATGATGAGATATTTAGCTAAGGTTTCGATAGAAGGCTCTTTTGGTCCATAGGGGCCCACCATAATGATTGGTGGACCTAACTCAATATCTTGGAATGATCATCCATAGTTTAGCCGATCGTTATTTTTGTCTCCAATTTTCATACGATCGTTTTAGGGGGTCCCACATGCCTTTGAACTTATTTTTAAAATATGAAGTCAATCTGAGCTGTTGATTGTGAGACATGGATCAATCTTGGTTAAACTCTGACCGTTCATTGAGTCGTATAGATCGCTATTAAGGATAAAGAAAACGATCGGCCATCCTTGAACTTCAATGTTTTGACATGCGATCGTTTTTGTAGGTTCCACTCCCCATTTTATTGACGCTTTGAAAGTTTCAAGCGAATTGGTCTTGTAGATCTTGAGATATTGATTGACATTCGTCGATTTACACTTTTTTATAGATTGTTCTAAATCTATCCATATAAATTTTTTATTTGTTCATAACTCAAGCATACGAACTCTGATTGATTTGAAATTTGAAATGTGGCATCGTAGAGCATTCCATGTCACTTCATACTGATTACACTTTGATTGGATACTTGGCCATTTTTAGAGCATTATCCATCCGAATCCATTCAACCATTGTCCATAGTTTCCAGTGCAATCAATTTCCAATCCATCCACTTTAGCCAAATCCGTGATATCCCGGCCTAATCAAAAGACGGAATAACATCAACAAATGTATATAATATAGAGGCATGACCATGTGGTACCTCTATTGGAATGATTATGATCTACATTTTAAACGCATGGAATATGATTCTAACTAAATCAAAGCCTTTAACTATTGCGCTCTGCTAGTTGGCTCCTCTGGTTGAAAGACTTGCTGACTTAGGTGGAGATGGATTTGCTGAGACTGCCATGTCAATATTGATAACTTTCAAGGACCATGTTCGTGAATTTTCTCTCATAGAACTGATCGTAGAAAGTGGGCAACATAACTTATATCTATATAAATTTAAACCGGAAGACCATGAACGATGATTCTTAAGCATATCATAACTTATATCTATATTCTGTTTTTATTATTTGGCACTTGATTGATCCAACCATGAAGTTCATCAAATTATTCACTTATGACGCTGATACTCCTGCAAAAAACAGTTATCAATTAGGTATCTGAGTATCCAAAACAAATGCATTGATCTTGTCGTCGTTATTTCACATCTTATTGACACTACTATATGTTTTGCAGATTTCATTTCTCTATGATGCTGACCTAAGTAGTGTCTGTACTCTGTAGTCTATTGCTGCATAACGTACACAATATACTAGGACAATGAGGGATGGTCTTCAAGCTGAACGAGGTAGGTAGTCATATCTACTATTTTTGTTCTTTCTATATGTTCATCTTTGGCCAAAAAAACATTTGTGCTGCAACAGTTGGCTACCTTTTCCTGTATGTTTGTCAGATTTTAAAAATAGAAACATGGGAACTAAATTAGAAGGTTCGAGTAGAATCTGGTTCTTTTAGGAAAGGCAAGTTTTGTCTAAATTTCTTATAGGTAAAACTATTATTCAGAGTTGTAGAAAAAAAGTGTTTGTCTTAACCCATATGCAGGGGATAATGAGCGTTCTGCATTTGAACTGGAGACCTGCTGATGCAATCAGATGCTCTACCACTGAGCTACAAACCATTTTCCAATGAAATTTTGTTTACAGTGTACTAGTTTACAGCTCACAAAATATACCGACCTTGCTTCCTGTACTTTGCCATGCTTTTGCAATACCACACAAAATTATTTGTCCAGAGAGTACTCTTTTTATGAACTAATATCTTTCAGATACCCATATCGTTGCATTCTACAGTTCAATTGGTCTAAAAATAATACAGAATTAGAGATCTATCAATAGTTAATGTTGCTCCAATCAAGGATGAATAGTGATCGAGCTGACAAGGAGCTGACAAGGATGAATTAGAGATCTATCAATAGTTAATCTTTCAATTGGTCGCTTCCTCGCTTCTAGATCTGAAACCTGAAGCTAGCTTATATAGGAGAAAAGAAAACACATGCAAAGTTTCAAAATTGCCCATACAGATCTCACAAATATTCACGTTAAGCCCAAGCCTGAAAAACAGTCGGAGGCCGCCGCAGGTTTCCTGAAGCGACTCGTGTAACGTCATGGATTTTTCGCGCTCGAAAATCGACATCCTTACTTCAAATCGTATTCGAATGCCGTAGATTTGACCGTTCAAATCCGATTCGCCGGAGCTTAAAACAACATTAAGTAAATAACACAACGGAATAAAAAAATAATAATACATTGATATACATCATTGATACAATATCTGATACAACAGATGATACAATAGATATCAATATACATTAGAGATATGATACAAGAAATAGCAACGGAAAAGAAAACGATAACACCAGCAGCGGAACAAATAACTCTAAGATAGTCTTCAACGAAGAACTCCAAATCTGTAACTCTATCTCCAAGAACCAATCCAGCAATAGCTTTAACTTTCAATAATGATGCACAAAGATAAGCAAGTACAATCTGATCCAAAGACTGAACTATCTACTAATCCGACTATCTGAAAAACCCAACTCTAGACTGCTCGTGTAGAAAATAATGAGCATCCAGAGTTTAGGAAGGAAACAATAAACTCTGGATCAGTCGTGGGACTGGTGTGAGCAACAAAAACAGTTTATCTTTAAAAAAACAAATAACAAGAGAATTTTAAAGTCAATTCGCAATGCTTTTTGAAAATGTAATTACCATAAGACCTCCCACCACACACACAATGCAAACGCAGACTTGGAGGAGATTTCTTCTTATGTTAGTCAAAGATGCTTACTACGCAAAATCAAATCATTTGATTATTATTATTAGTGCATAGTGTAAAAAACATTTCGAAAGTAGAATATAAATCTTAGCCAGCATAGGTACCATTATATTATGCCTGCTATAGCTACCATATTAGATGACAGGTTCTACAACTAACACCGTACAAGGTTCGTATTGTTTCTTTGGATTTCCAACAAATGGTCAGGCCAAGGAACTTCCCATTGCCACATGAGAACGCCTCTGGAAGGACGTCCCCGAGAACCTAACCGGATCTCTGCCAACACAAGGCCGGGTTACCCCTAACTGGGTAACTACTGACACGAGTATGTCATCCCCCGGTCCTTTAGGACCTTTATCCGAGCGCTTGATAACCAACATCACACAATGAAAAATAAAGTGTTTCAACATGAGTAAGTATCCAGGCTATACCACCCCTTTCCAGAAGGAAATGCACATACCCTAAGGGGCGCTACCCCCAATAACCTTGCTGCATCTTTCCTGTTTTGACCATTCCGGGGTGTGAGGTTCGACGAAGTCTCGTCCACAAAGCCACGCTTTGGTACAAAGCCACGCTTTGGTACAAAGCCACGCTTTGGTACAAAGCCATGTTTTGGGTCAACAAATGATCAAAGAAATGATCACAAAGATAAATGATCAAACAAATGATCATATCACAAATGATTAAACAATGATCATTTCACAGCAACACTCAGCATGTCACATTACCAAATTGGGAATATATCGCTGATAACCATCAACTACATAACCTCTGAGCTCGTACGTCTCAGAGAAGGGTGTTAAGCTAAGAGAATAAATTCTCCGCCACCAACAGAAATGTATTTGAAAGAAATCTGCTTTATATCTCAATTTGTAACGTCAGACATACTATCCATACAAGTCTGTTCCGGGCTCGAACAGAACCGAAGGCACTTCCAAAGAAGTCCTTGCAAATCCGGATAATCCCTAATCACGTCTAGATTTCCCATCACATATGGAGATCTCTATACCGGGGATCAGCCAGTGCAGAGACAATCAACGATAAACCCTTTCGTTTTCGAAAATATCCGGTCTTCACCACCGGTCTTCAAATGCAATGCATAACGACGTATCACATATTCGGAATGGGATATATGACACAAGGTCCTCTCCCGGCTAAACCGAATAAATGAGCGTAATATTTAAAAAAAACATATGGATATGAGATTTCAATTAAGTCACAACTTAAAACCCAAAACTTTCTTTCAAATGGTTTAAACCAATTATTTTAAATCCTTTAAACAAAAGATTTATTTCACAAAGATCAATTCATAAATTTCCAAAATAATTTCATTTCTATAGGATTAACCCATTAAATCTTTAAATTAAAGATTTAACTTATAGCTTTCAAATTGTTTTCATAACTTGGAAATTATCTTCATTTCAAATTAGAGATCATTTTAACTCAAATTGGAAGTTCATTTCTTATGTGAAAGCTTTAATTATTTGAAAACAAATAGTCTTTCGTTTCAGAAAAATCCAATTATATTTGCTCGAGTTGAAGCCTTTGAATATAAATTCAAATTCCTAAATCAATACTTTTAAAATAGTTTAACCCATATAAACTGGTATAACATCTTTAGTCCCTAGCTTCAAATCATAGAATTCAATTTCACATTTTGAATTTAAATTTAAATCAAATTATTTAAATTTCAAACTTTGTCAAGTTATTCAAAATAAATTTCATCTTTGAAATTCCATTTTCAAAAGCTTTTCACTTTAGACCCAATCCATTTCAAACCATTTGAATTTAAAAATTCAAATTCAAAACTATTTTCAAAAATCTGTGACTTAATCGATTTCCTCGTGAAATCCATATTTGTGTGTGTATGGTGTGGTCCAGGGGTTTAACACAATAGTGCAACATCATTCAATCATCACAAATTAAAACACAGAAATATAGTTGACAAGCGATATAAACTATAACGCTCATCGTCCATTCACAGATTCACAGATAGTATACAGATGTATCATCAATAAATGAATAAAATTATACATAGCACAATTCACAGATCAAAATATCACAAATCAGATAGGATAACCAATTCAAGGCATTTCATACAATCTAAACATTCATAAGTAATGCCAAGCATTTAATAATTATTTATAAGCAGGATAAATTAATCGTTTAATCCTGATTAATTCAATTCATTTCCAATTTAATCAATTACTTATGAATTAATTATCAAATCTTGATTATTTAATTAATTACAAATCATTTGATATTAATTTATTTATCAAATACTTTAGTTAATCAAAATATCTAAAATTTATTACAATAAGTGATTAATCCTTAATTACTTTCATTAAGTAATTATATTTAAAAATTTATAATTGATTTTCTAAATTAACTTATCCATTTAATTATTAATTATTTATCACTTTAAATAAATACTTGAATTTTTTTAGTAATTATCTTTATTAACTTTCTTTGATTACCTTCTTAAGAAAATTTCTTAGATTAAATCTTTAAATCTTTTCTAATTTATTAATCTAAATTACTTGTTTATAAATTAAATAAATCATTCTTTAATTACCTTCTTAATTAAATCATTTTAATTACCTTCTTTATCTCTAAGATAATTAATTTCCTTATTAATGACTTCATCAATATTTTAAGTGTAAAACATTTCAAATTTGAATTTAGACTCAAATTTCATTTTGAATTTATGATTCAAAATGCTTACATATCTAAATATTAACCAAATTTAAATATCCACTTATAATCTTAAAATAAATTTAAAGAACATTTACTATTAATATATGAACTTATGTAAGCCTTTAACCCAATTTACTTAATTTTATTTAAAAAAAAATTAAGCCTTTAAAATACACCACTATTTAACTTACATATTCAAATTGTCAAATATCAAGTTTAGTTATTGGTTTGAAAACAAATTTACTTTTAAAAAGCTATTTGATTTATACTTGCTTTAAAACACATATGATTTGAAAACTGGTTCAAATTCCAGATTTTAAACTTGAAGCCACTTTTAAGTCTTGTTTTCAGATTTTAATTTAAATTCTAAAATCAGATTTAAAATCTGAAAATCCACCTTGTAAATATTTAAAAATTTGATTTAAAATCAAATCTCTGTTTAAAACTTTTAAATTCAAAGTTTATTTGAAACTAAACTTAAAACTGGATTTAAACTTTCTTTAAAACTTTTGCTTCCCATTTAAACTGGCTTTTAAATTTTTTTTTAATTTTTTTTTTAAAAAACTAGTGTAACAGGTTACTTTAAACCTGTAGACAAGGGAAAAACACCCTGTAACCAAACTAGACACGAGCAAACCCTCCAATCTCCCCGAGTCAAACACCCAAAAACATCAAGCAAAACCCGAAACCACTCGAGTAAAACTCGAGATCGATTCTTCTTGCACAGGACAAAGTTCATTAGAACTTTGAAATGCATGGTGCACATGCACCATGGTTCTGGCCTTCTCCGGCCACCCATCAGCACTTCAATACTTCGCCTACCAACCTCAGACGTGACTACGATCACCTAAACCCATCACGACAACACGAATCAAAATCGAGTTAAATTTCCAAACCTGGAAACACGCTAGCTTCAACACCCCCAAACCTGTCAACATCGCCTCGTCCATGCCGTGCCGACCATCTGCGAGCTTCCACCTCCGGCCTCGACTTCGACATCACCCAAACTTCTACCACCCGAAGTATCGAAACACTCGATCCATCATTGAGGCCGAGGCGATCAAAATTCCATCATAGCTAAAAACTAGGTTTACAAATTTTAAATCCAAATCCCAAAATCCACATAGCTTAAATCCTTGATCCAATATTTTTCCTAGCTTCAATGATCACTCCTCTAACCACCGAACCAATTCCGACCTCCCCAGGTTCAAAGAACTACAGATATACCCAATAATCCCATTTCTGTTCAACACAGAAATGCACATTCCACTCTCCACTAAAAATTCCCATTTTAGTTTTAAAAATCAAATTTTGATTTATGCAATTGATTCATGATCCTGACATTATAAATTTTGACCATTAAATTTTGTTCATTTCACACTTTATTTACTGCTTGATGTAAACAGAGTCTATCCATATAGATTTTGATCTAATTATACTTTTAAATTTTAAATCCATAGAATAGCAGATACCTTTTGTCCATACTTAAGATTTTATACATACTTGTTAAAGAGAAATTTGATTTATTGATCAGGGTTGGATCTGTGAATTTTAAATAGACAGGGTAAATCTGTAACAAACAAGCATCTCAATATTTATATATACACACATACATCCTCACATTGATAACAGATCATAAGCAACATGTATACAAAGCAATCATCAAGTTATGGACCTTTATTTCTGTTTTTAGAAGTTAAGTTACTCACAGATTCAAGAAGATGAACAAATCTTGCTTTGTTGTTTAGATTTGCTTGCAGTTTTGAAACAGGCTTTTGAATTTGCTGTTGAAAGCCTTCTACTTGGATGTTGAGTTTGTTTGAGTTTTGAGATGATGCTACTTTATTTTTGTTTATGATGGACGAAACTGATGAAATGAAGAAGTGGATGTATGTAAAAGAAAAGTGTACAGAGTGATGATATGGTTTGTACAAAATAGTATGGCTGAAGTGATATACATCTTGCTAGAGGTAATGCATTATATTTTTAACAATTCGAACTGACTGTTTGTGCTGCTGAGCTGATGGAAATAAAGGCATGTTCCCCCTTGCTTAGCTACAGCATATCCTATTTGTATGTATTGCAATATACACATCCTATTTTGCTGTGTCATATTTTCCCTACTCAGCCTAAATACTTTGTTCTTTCCAGCCTATACTTATTCAACTTTGCTTGTACTTGATTACAGCTAATGATATTATATACTTCTTTGTTTTGGCTGAAATGATGGAAGTTGGTACATATGTTTCTATTTTTGTTTACAAGCTCATGTTATTTTATTTATGTGTAGGTAAGTACTTAAATTTTTATTTGTTTTATGCCTTGTTATTGTTTTTTATACTTCTTTTGTTTATGTTTTGTTTGTACTTATCTTGCCTTTCTTTTACTTGATCTTTTGGCTATTACTTTATTTGTTTAGTGGCTGATGGTTGCTATGATCTAGCTTTAGTGGCTAAAGATACCTGCATGCATATAGATATAGATATAAAGTAGTTTTAGTTATGTTATAACATTTTAACTTATGAATTTAGTATATGCTTATTTCTCATCTTATGGCTTTGTAATATACATGAGATTCTATTTTAATATAATGTTATAATTTACCAAGTTTGTTTACTTTGTGTATAATTTATAAAGTTGTTTTAGTCATATTCTTATACTTCATTTGCTTATTATTTACTTTTTATATTTATCTTATATATCTAATTTAATTTCTATTTCTAACTTAAATTTTTATTTTTCAACTTAATACTCATCGTCTCGTATTTACATTGTATTTTAATTTTACTTTATTTATTTTGTATGACGATATTTTTTTTTTAAAGTTTTAACTATCAAACATTTTCTCAGTCATTTATTTAAAATTTAAGTACAAATTTAATATTCAAATTCAAACTCCAAAGTTAAATTTAAATTTTATTCTAAAATTTGTTCGAAATTTACATTAACTATCAATTTAATATTAATTCAAAATTGGGGTCGTTACAGACTTCCCCCCTTAAAAGGAATTTCGTCCTCGAAATTCGCCAGAGAGAGATAACGAAGATAGATGTAAGATAGTGAAATATCTTTTCAGATCAAACTGGATATCAATTCTACATTTAGCTCACCAAATTAGAATATCAACAATAGATACAAGAAATTATAATAGAATTTCAAATTTGGTTTTAAACGAAATCATTTTATCGATACTATTCAAATTTATCCCTCATATTCTATTAATTAATTTAACTCAATTTTAAAATTTCCAATTCATTTAAAATTTTCAATTCATTTAAAATTTCCAATTTCAAATTTCCAATTTATACTCATTAAGGTTTAAATCAAAAACTGATGAGAAACTGATGAAAATACGAAGTAAGAATCTTCTACAACGATTCGTAAAGCATTACCGCACCGAAACTTCTTTCTGTAGCTGTCACGAAGCAATCAAAAGAATTGAAAAGACGAATCAAAGGAGATTGACAGAGAAAGATTGTTTCCACTATTGTTACAGAGCATTGACCAATTATAGTCGTATTTCCCTGTCCCTTATCTCGTTCTCTTCTTGCACTCATACTCACTATCACTGGATAGCAAGAGAATTTACCGAGGCATTCAAACAGATATCTTAGGGATATACTCATTCTAGGGATACTTCACCCTATCTCTAATGAGCTACTTAACATGTTACACTCCTGAGCTAAAGTTTCAACCTTAGCTCTGATACCAAATGTAACGTCACGGATTTTTCGCGCTCGAAAATCGACATCCGTACTTTAAATCGTATTCGAATGCCGTAGATTTGAACGTTCAAATCCGATTTGCCGGAGCTTAAAACAACATTAAGTAAATAACACAACGGAATAAAAAAAATACATTGATATACATCATTGATACAATATCTGATACAACAGATGATACAATAGATATCAATATACATTAGAGATATGATACAAGAAATAGCAGCGGAAAAGAAAACGATAACACCAGCAGCGGAACAAATAACTCTAAGATAGTCTTCAACGAAGAACTCCAAATCTGTAACTCCATCTCCAAGAACCAATCCAGCAATAGCTCAAACTTTCAATAATGATGCACAAAGATAAGCAAGTGCAGTCTGATCCAAAGACTGAACTATCTACTAATCTGACTATCTGAAAACCCAACTCTAGACTGCTCGTGTAGAAAATGATGAGCACCCAGAGTTTAGGAAGGAAACAATAAACTCTGGATCAGTCGTGGGACTGGTGTGAGCAACAAAAACAGTTTATCTTTAAAAAAACAAATAACAAGAGAATTTTGAAGTCAATTCGCAATGCTTTTTGAAAATGTAATTACCATAAGACCTCCCACCACACACACAATGCAAACGCAGACTTGGAGGAGATTTCTTCTTATGTTAGTCAAAGATGCTTACTACGCAAAATCAAATCATTTGATTATTATTATTAGTGCATAGTGTAAAAAACATTTCGAAAGTAGAAGATAAATCTTAGCCAGCATAGGTATCATTATATTATGCCTGCTATAGCTACCATATTAGATGACAGGTTCTACAACTAACACCGTACAAGGTTCGTATAGTTTCTTTGGATTTCCAACAAATGGTCAGGCCAAGGAACTTCCCATTGCCACATGAGAACGCCTCTGGAAGGACGTCCCCGAGAACCTAATCGGATCTCTGCCAACACAAGGCCGGTTACCCCTAACTGGGTAACTACTGACACGAGTATGCCATCCCCCGGTCCTTTAGAACCTTTATCCGAGCGCTCGATAACCAACATCACACAATGATAAATAAAGTGTTTCAACATGAGTAAGTATCTGGGCTCCATACCATGATACCACCCTTTTCCAGAAGGAAATTCACATACCCTAAGGGGCGGTACCCCCAATAACCTTGCTGCATCTTTCCTGTTTTGACCATTCCGGGGTGTGAGGTTCGACGAAGTCTCGTCCACAAAGCCACGCTTTGGTACAAAGGCGTGCTTTGGGTCAACAAATGATCAAAGAAATGATCACAAAGATAAGTGATCAAACAAATGATCATATCACAAATGATCAAACAATGATCATTTCACAGCAACACTCAACATGTCACATTACCAAATTGGGAATATATCGCTGATAACCATCAACTACATAACCTCTAAGCTCGTACGTCTCAGAGAAGGGTGTTAAGCTAAGAGAATAAATTCTCCGCCACCAACAGAAATGTATTTGAAAGAAATCTGTTTTATATCTCAATTTGTAACGTCAGACATACTATCCATACAAGTCTGTTCCAGGCTTGAACAGAACCGAAGGCACTTCCAAAGAAGTCCTTGCAAATCCGGATAATCCCTAATCACGTCTAGATTTCCCATCACATATGGAGATCTCTATACCGGGGATCAGCCAGTGCAGAGACAATCGACGAGAAACCCTTTCGTTTTCGAAAATATCCGGTCTTCACCACCGGTCTTCAAATGCAATCCATAACGACGTATCACATATTCGGAATGGGATATATGACACAAGGTCCTCTCCCGGCTAAACCGAATAAATGAGCGTAATATTTAAAAAAAAACATATGGATATGGGATTTCGATTAAGTCACAACTTAAAACCCAAAACTTTCTTTCAAATGGTTTAAACCAATTATTTTAAATCCTTTAAACAAAAGATTTATTTCACAAAGATCAATTCATAAATTTCCGAAATAATTTCATTTCGATAGGATTAACCCATTAAATCTTTAAATTAAAGATTTAACTTACAGCTTTCAAATTGTTTTCATAACTTGGAAATTATCTTCATTTCAAATTAGAGATCATTTTAACTCAAATTGGAAGTTCATTTCTTATGTGAATGCTTTAATTATTTGAAAACAAAGTCTTTCGTTTCAGAAAAATCCAATTATATTTGCTCGAGTTGAAGCCTTTGAATATAAATTCAAATTCCTAAATCAATACTTTTAAAATAGTTTAACCCATATAAACTGGTATAACATCTTTAGTGCCTAGTTTCAAATCATAGAATTCAATTTCACATTTTGAATTTAAATTTAAATCAAATTATTTAAATTTCAAACTTTATCAAGTTATTCAAAATAAATTTCATCTTTGAAATTCCATTTTCAAACGCTTTTCACTTTAAACCCAATCCATTTCAAACCATTTGAATTTAAAAATTCAAATTCAAAACTATTTTAAAAAATCTGTGACTTAATCGATTTCCTCGTGAAATCCATATTTGTGTGTGTATGGTGTGGTCCAGGGGTTTAACACAATAGTGCAACATCATTCAATCATCACAGATTAAAACACAGAAATATAGTTGATAAGCGATATAAACTATAACGCTCATCGTCCATTTACAGATTCACAGATAGTATACAGATGTATCATCAATAAATGAATAAAATTATACATAGCACAATTCACAGATCAAAATATCACAAATCAGATAGGATAACCAATTCAAGGCATTTCATACAATCTAAACATTCATAAGTAATGCCAAGCATTTAATAATTATTTATAAGCAGGATAAATTAATCGTTTAATCCTGATTAATTCAATTCATTTCCAATTTAATCAATTACTTATGAATTAATTATCAAATCTTGATTATTTAATTAATTACAAATCATTTGATATTAATTTATTTATCAAATACTTTAGTTAATCAAAATATCTAAAATTTATTACAATAAGTGATTAATCCTTAATTACTTTCATTAAGTAATTATATTTAACAATTTATAATTGATTTTCTAAATTAATTAATCCATTTAATTATTAATTATTTATCACTTTAAATAAATACTTGAAAATCTTTAGTAATTATCTTTATTAACTTTCTTTGATTACCTTCTTAAGAAAATTTCTTAGATCAAATCTTTAAATCTTTTCTAATTTATTAATCTAAATTACTTGTTTATAAATTAAATAAATCATTCTTTAATTACCTTCTTAATTAAATCATTTTAATTACCTTCTTTATCTCTAAGATAATTAATTTTCTTATTAATGACTTCATCAATATTTTAAGTGTAAAACATTTCAAATTTGAATTTAGACTCAAATTTCATTTTGAATTTATGATTCAAAATGCTTACATATCTAAATATTAACCAAATTTAAATATCCACTTATAATCTTAAAATAAATTTAAAGAACATTTACTATTAATATATGAACTTATGTAAGCCTTTAATAACCCAATTTACTTAATTTTATTTAAAAAAAAGTTAAGCCTTTAAAATGCACCACTATTTAACTTACATATTCAAATTATCAAATATCAAGTTTAGTTATTGGTTTGAAAACAAATTTACTTTTAAAAAGCTATTTGATTTATACTTGTTTTAAAACACATATGATTTGAAAACTGGTTCAAATTCCAGATTTTAAACTTGAAGCCACTTTTAAGTCTTGTTTTCAGATTTTAATTTAAATTCTAAAATCAGATTTAAAATCGGAAAATCCACCTTGTAAATATTTAAAAATTTGATTTAAAATCAAATTTCTGTTTAAAACTTTTAAATTCAAAGTTTATTTGAAACTAAACTTAAAACTGGATTTAAACTTGCTTTAAAACTTTTGCTTCCCATTTAAACTGGCTTTTAAATTTTATTTTAATTTTTTTTTAAAAAAAAACTAGTGTAACAGGTTACTTTAAACCTGTAGACAAGGGAAAAACACCCTGTAACCAAACTAGACACGAGCAAACCCTCCAATCTCCCCGAGTCAAACACCCAAAAACATCAAGCAAAACCCGAAACCACTCGAGTAAAACTCGAGATCGATTCTTCTTGCACAGGACAAAGTTCATTAGAACTTTGAAATGCATGGTGCACATGCACCGTGGTTCTGGCCATCTCCGGCCACCCATCAGCACTTCAATACTTCGCCTACCAACCTCAGACGTGACTACGATCACCTAAACCCATCACGACAACACGAATCAAAATCGAGTTAAATTTCCAAACCTGGAAACACGCTAGCTTCAACACCCCCAAACCTGTCAACATCGCCTCGTCCACGCCGTGCCGACCATCTGCGAGCTTCCACCTCCGGCCTCGACTTCGACATCACCCAAACTTCTACCACCCGAAGTATCGAAACACTCGATCCATCATTGAGGCCGAGGCGATCAAAATTCCATCATAGCTAAAAACTAGGTTTACAGATTTTAAATCCAAATCCCAAAATCCACATAGCTTAAATCCTTGATCCAATATTTTTCCTAGCTTAATGATCACTCCTCTAACCACCGAACCAATTCCGACCTCCCCAGGTTCAAAGAACTACAGATATACCCAATAATCCCATTTCTGTTCAACACAGAAATGCACATTCCACTCTCCACTAAAAATTCCCATTTTAGTTTTAAAAATCAAATTTTGATTTATGCAATTGATTCATGATCCTGACATTATAAATTTTGACCATTAAATTTTGTTCATTTCACACTTTATTTACTGCTTGATGTAAACAGAGTCTATCCATATAGATTTTGATCTAATTATACTTTTAAATTTTAAATCCATAGAATAGCAGATACCTTTTGTCCATACTTAAGATTTTATACATACTTGTTAAAGAGAAATTTGATTTATTGATCAGGGTTGGATCTGTGAATTTTAAATAGACAGGGTAAATCTGTAACAAACAAGCATCTCAATATTTATATATACACACATACATCCTCACATTGATAACAGATCATAAGCAACATGTATACAAAGCAATCATCAAGTTATGGACCTTTATTTCTGTTTTTAGAAGTTAAGTTACTCACAGATTCAAGAAGATGAACAAAGCTTGCTTTGTTGTTTAGATTTGCTTGCAGTTTTGAAACAGGCTTTTGAATTTGCTGTTGAAAGCCTTCTACTTGGATGTTGAGTTTGTTTGAGTTTTGAGATGATGCTACTTTATTTTTGTTTATGATGGACGAAACTGATGAAATGAAGAAGTGGATGTATGTAAAAGAAAAGTGTACAGAGTGATGATATGGTTTGTACAAAATAGTATGGCTGAAGTGATATACATCTTGCTAGAGGTAATGCATTATATTTTTAACAATTCGAACTGACTGTTTGTGCTGCTGAGCTGATGGAAATAAAGGCATGTTCCCCCTTGCTTAACTACAGCATATCCTATTTGTATGTATTGCAATATACACATCCTATTTTGCTGTGTCATATTTTCCCTACTCAGCCTAAATACTTTGTTCTTTCCAGCCTATACTTATTCAACTTTGCTTGTACTTGATTACAGCTAATGATATTATATACTTCTTTGTTTTGGCTGAAATGATGGAAGTTGGTACATATGTTTCTATTTTTGTTTACAAGCTCATGTTATTTTATTTATGTGTACGTAAGTACTTAAATTTTTATTTGTTTTATGCCTTGTTATTGTTTTTTATACTTCTTTTGTTTATGTTTTGTTTGTACTTATCTTGCCTTTCTTTTACTTGTTCTTTTGGCTATTACTTTATTTGTTTAGTGGCTGATGGTTTACATTTTGATGGCTGCTATGATCTAGCTTTAGTGGCTAAAGATACTTGCATGCATATAGATATAGATATAAAGTAGTTTTAGTTATGTTATAAAATTTTAACTTATGAATTTAGTATATGCTTATTTCTCATCTTATGGCTTTGTAATATACATGAGATTCTATTTTAATATAATGTTATAATTTACCAAGTTTGTTTACTTTATGTATAATTTATAAAGTTGTTTAAGTCATATTCTTATACTTCATTTGCTTATTATTTACTTTTTATATTTATCTTATATATCTAATTTAATTTCTATTTCTAACTTAAATTTTTATTTTTCAACTTAATACTCATCGTCTCGTATTTACATTGTATTTTAATTTTACCTTATTTATTTTGTATGACGATTTTTTTTTTAAAGTTTTAACTATCAAACATTTTCTCAGTCATTTATTTAAAATTTAAGTACAAATTTAATATTCAAATTCAAACTCCAAAGTCAAATTTAAATTTTATTCTAAAATTTGTTCGAAATTTACATTAACTATCAATTTAATATTAATTTAAAATTGGGGTCGTTACAACTCGGGTTCTAGTTTGCTGAAATGACGGACGTCTGTTGATTTCCACAGACGTCTGTCGCTGTCATTTCAGCACTTCTTCACTTTTTCCTCCATAACTTCCATCTTCGAACTCTGATTTGCGAACCGTTTTCTTCATTACGAAGCTACTTCCGACCTATACAATGCTCCATATAGTGTCATCAAAATTTAACTTCTGTAAATGTAGGATGATGAAATCAATTTCAAATTTCACTAACATTCTCTAAGTTGATACTATTGATAAGCCTACCATATGGAGTTTTCTACAAGTCCCTAGTTTTATTAAATAGTTTCTTGATTAATCCATTTTTCACTTTCATCCACACTTGTTATCGCATAAACTATACGTCCATTAATAATTTGCATGCCAACATGATAGAATACTAGAATGTATATTATTAGAAAGTATATGAGTCGGTCTGTTAAATGCCATTGAATTTGCCTCGTTATTGTTAAAATGAGTAAATGATGTAGCTTGAAATACCAAATATTAAAAGATTTAATGGAGCACGAATTTGGAAAAGCAAATGTCTTTTTAGAGAGATTCTTATGAGCAGGTCTGTCAACGGATACTTTCGGATGCAGATAGTGTTATATCCGCATTCGTAATCATTTTCGGTAATCAGATATCTGCATCCGTGGACACAAACATATATTGAATAGTTATTCTATCCGCTAACGATCGACAAAACAGGAAACATAGTGTGATGACCCGCAAATCCGTACCCCTTTAAGTCGACAATATTCTCCTCGGTTCAACTCAAATTGGACGGAAATACGAACCATTATATCAAAGAAGAAAGAGGTAGAAGAAGAAAGAGAAAACAACATCAGAATCTCACAATCGCAGTGGAACAATATATCATAGATAACAGCTGATCTTTATACAAAAAGAACCATTACTGTTTTATACATTACATCATCAGAGTACAACATCAAACAATAACACAATACTGGACAGTTATAATAACTCGTCCTTACAAAGGCTGAATATACAACATACCATACACAACAAAAATAAGTCAGATACGTGATATACGTCTCCGTCATCCATCTCGTCTCCTGAGCTCCGTAGCATTCTATTCTGTATCTGTAATACTCGTTCTGATCCGAACATTATAATAAAATAACACCCGAGTCAATCTGGAAAACCAGCGTGAGAAAACACAATCAATTGGATTATTAAAGTTTTCAAAATCCTTTGAAACAAAGGCATTTCGTAAGACCACGCCACAAATAAACATGTCGGGTTTTTACCTTATGATAACCAAAACATTTTTATCAAATCCATCTGATATTATAATAGTGTCTATAGCAGGTAAAATAGAATTTAGCTGAAATGCTTGCATCTCACGTTCCAGCAATAGTTGGACACAATCAAAACCGTATGGACGCTTATTGGAAAATGGATTTCATACAGTGGCAGAGCTACTGGAATACCACCCGTCACAATACCTAGCCTACATCAGCGTACCTAGGACCACTTCTAATCCCCTCCAACACAAGAACGAAGCTACCCCTTACTGGATAGTCCGAATAAGATCATCCCGCGGTTGGGATCAACAACCGCTCACATAGCCGAGATCAAAAAGGACTCGAGACAGGGGTGAGCTTACCCTAATTGAGTGCTATCCACTTAGCCTTGTTGCACCTTCCATGTTTTAGTCATTCCTGATTGATGAGGCTTGAGGCTATGCGTTACCTTTTTAGAACACATTTACTAACCTCATCGTCCTCCAATGACGATGGTCTGATAGCATTCGTCAATACAAGTTGCCTTGTGTCTGGACAAACCAAATCATCGTCTACATCATCTTTACGGTCTTCATTGGCTACGTTCAAACCGGATCGAAGTGGCTTTCGGATAATTAAATCCGATCTCGGTCTCTTCGAAACGACTAGTGCATTGGCCAATATTGATAGTCGGTTATTTAACTATCAAATTAAACAATCATTCAACCAATTATTTTATTTCCCCTGAAAAACACCAAGTCTTATTAAATTTAGATTTTAAACAAATTAAGACTTTATCCAAAAATATACGCTTAAAGTATTAAAATAAAACCACTTAAATCACTTTATTCATAATAATAGTTATAAAATTCTATAATAATTTCTCAAGTAAAACGTTACCCAAAAACTACTTTTAAAATAAAACTGCTATATAAGGTATAAATATTTAATAGTTATACTTTTAAATCATAATACTAATTTAACCTTTAAAAATAACTAACTACTGTAATTAACTTAATATTTACTTTAACACCTTTTAAAACAATTTAAATAACAAATTCCTCTAAAATATTCTTTTGAAACCTTTTTAAAACTTCTAATTTATACTTAAAAATCTTTCTTTGAAAATATACTTAGCTTTTTAGGAAAATACACTTTCTTTTCCAATATAGCCCATCTAATCCTTTATAAATTCTTCTCGATTTATCCCAATTTAGTTTATGCCTAAATCCAGTAAATTTTTTTCCCACACTTTAAAAAACAAAACTGCTCTTTTATTTTTAAAACGATTTACTCATCCCCTTATAAATTCCCATCGTTAATTTATAAATTTCAAATTATCCACTGATAATTACTTCACTTTATAAAACTTTGTTTATAAATTACATAGTCCCATTTTCCCTTAATCACCGTTTCAAACACTTAATCGATTTTCAAATCGATTTGCTGAGTTAAATTCCCTTTAAAATTTATTTCTCGATTTATCCAAATTTATTCCAAAATCCATTAACTCCAGACTCACTCCTTATTTATGATTTCTTATTTAAATCTGAAATACTAATTTCATACTTTATTTCAAAATTCTCTTTTTATTTTTTTCAACTCATTTAAATCTTGAATTTGAAAATAAATCCTTTTATTCTTAAACAATATCGTTTAAGTCTTCAAAACTCTTTTATTCCATTTATTCAAAATTCTTTATTTTCCTATTCCCCGGAATTTATTAAATAGGATTTCAAGTCAACTATTTACTTTTCTCAAATTCACCCTTTTTATTTATTCAACTTCACTAAAATTAGTTTACTTAAAAATTCCCTTTTTATTTTCTTTCAAAAATCCAAAACTTATATTTTTTTATATTTTAAAATGCCAAAAATATACCCCGCAATACCATAGCGTTCAATAAATTCAATTCTCAATATAATCAACCACAGATTATTCAAATGAATCATATCACTGAATATGAAAATAATATCAACGGTTTTGAGGAATTTAGATGGATCCTTCCAACCCGTTTTTCTGCATCCATAGATGTTAGCACAATATAAAAATACCAATCCCACTTCGAGGGGATATCGCGGTATAAAGGGTCATCCGCTCTTTTGCGGGGCGCATAGGATCTCATCAGCTATATAATGTGGAAATATCAATCATTCCAATATATATACTATTATATATAATATCACATCCAGACTAGTAATAAATCATCAATTCAAGCAATCAACCAATAATTAATTTTAACTATTTTAATTCACCAGTAATCCAATTTGAGTGAGATTAACTCACCTTTGACTTTATTTTGCAACTCATTCCAAACCGGCTTGTCTTTTTATGATTTTTGACCTTGTATAAACATTATACAGCTTATTATCATTTGAACTAATTGAATAATCAATTACCATTTAATAAATTTAATTAACTAATAATTTTTATTTAAACTAATTTTCCTATAATAAATAAATTTTAAGTTACTAAAATAATTAAATAAGTTAATCTCCATAATACATTATTTTAAAATAAACTAGTACGTGAAAATATATTCATTTTTTTCTTTAAAACTACATATACTAAAAACAACTTATATAGATTTAAAAATCAAATTTTTATATAAACTCTACAACATTTACAATTTCTATATTTTCCAAAATCTTATATATAAATATACTTTGTCCGATCGCCCATATATGTATATTTTTAAATTGTAAAAATAAGCTGTTTTATATACTTGACTGTTAAATTTTTTCTTTCTTTTTAGCACACACACACACATGATTAAAACCAAAACAGGTTTATACCTTACTGCCTTAGGTCGAATTCGAGATGTCCACACCCTCATCACTACGCCTAACCACCCCCACCAGGATTCGTCGCCGACAGCACCAATAGCTCTGACTTTTCTTGACATCTCGTGCTCGCGTGCGTCTTCACCTGAGCTCCTCTCCTTCGTCGCGATTCCAATCCCAGAGAGGTCGATCGCACAAGTCCCGATCCCTTTTAATCGACTGCATCCCGATCGAAGTCGACATCCCCACGCTGTGCTTGCAGACTTTGCGATTCCAACTCGCGACCTCGCCGATTTCTTCGATTTCGAATGCGATTCCATTTTCTCGATTTTGAAGAAGGGTGAAAAGAATTGCAAGCTATATTTTTTTTAAACAGCTCGGCCATGATTTTCTCTTCATTTTTAAACTTGAACTGGATGGGGATAAGAAGAACGTGATTTGGATTTTGAAAATGAAGAGGAGAGGAAGTCCCGGTTAAAATTTCCTCTCTACAGATTGAAGGAGGCAAGACATGATTTAACGACTGAAAAGATGAAGGTAGCGTATACCAGGAGGGAGACAAGAAGCGATGGTTAACCTGTTTGAATTGTTTGCGTGAAGAAATTATGAAGCTACAGTGCCTTAAAAAAAACAAAAGCTGAAGTGTAGGAAAAAGGTTTGATGTGAATAAAATTTCAGCCGATGTGAATAATTTGACCAGTCAACTTATATATAATATTATTTAAATTTAAATTGTCTCGAAATCGTAACTTAAAATCTTGACTTTCGATCGAGGCGTGCCGCTAGGCTTTCATAATGTTATATCCCTATTCTGAATGCAATGGAATAGATTTCGAGTCCTAATTTGATCCTATAGAGAAGATTGCTTTTCGGATCCAATCATTATATTGAATTTCCGATATAAATTTTAGCGCGTTTATATACCGTACGGCCACACGACAACTCCAAATGCTACGAAATTTGAAATTCGATAATAGTACACTATTATGGATCAAATGGAACTGGTTTCGTCTAATTCTGAGACCGTCCCTCGGAAGACTATTTTTAAATGTTAAACTAGACGATATATTTTTAAAACTGAACAAATCATTTCCAATTTCAATTTAAAGCTTTTATTATTTTTAGCATCCTCAATATAAATTTTATACGCCTTCAAAATATTTTTAACAAGCTTAAAACTCAAGATTTAATATTTTACCCAATTCTCAATTATTTAATTCAATAATTAAATTATCCAATAAGTAGTGATATTTGAAATTCACATTAAAAATTAACCTTTGAATATTTAAAATCAGTTAAATATTCCAATTTCAAATATCTAAAATCCCGGGTCGTTACACATAGACAACAAAAAAATTCATTCAACATATGTTTTTCAATCCACCGGTTATAAAAGTATGAAAAGTAAACGAATATGATGATAATAAATATTTTTGTATAGTTAATATCCATTAAATTCATATAAATATAAACTATTAACTTGCTGAAAGAATAAATACATATATTTCATTGCACCAATATACATATAAAATAAACTATAATCTTAAAAAAAAAGGCATAGATAATTTTCGGATGCGAATGCTATCGTATTCTTTTTTTTCAAATTTCGAATATTTGACCGCTTTACGCAAACAGATGCAAACGAATTTCAGATCTTTTTGGTTATCCGTTGACGTTCTTACTTATGAGTTGTTCTCTTCATTAAGATTTTTGAGGTAAATTTAATCATTAGTTTAGATCCCTATTCATTTTCACCATGTAAAAGTTATAATTCATTATGGCAATTTCTTTAGCGCTAACATTTTTAGAGTCAATACGGTGAATCGTCAATAGTTAAAACTCATTGTCGATCAGTTTAGGTGACTCAAATATTTCCTCGTTTGTTAGTTCACCCTCGATCAATCTCTCTTCCACACAAAATTCTTTTTCGTTTTAATCGTTCCCTAATAAATCATCTTTAGTTACTGGAATGTTAGAGTCTTGACGTCCAAAGTCGAAATTTGGAATTTTCGATTTCTTTTTTAAAATGTTGATTAAAATTTAGATCTACCATCATATCTTCTATTAATTCTAATTCTAGGTCGGTTGTCGAATTTGTTAAATATTTCACTGAAATTATTATCACTTTCAAAAGTTGGTACATCAAATTGATCGATATTTGTAAAAATTGGATTATCAACTAGTTCATTGCATATTTGTACTTTATGCATTTGCTCATGTACTTTTAGATATGTTTGAAACTAGGCTCCATGTAATGTTTCTCATCACGTTCAAAATTTCAGTCTGAATATTTTCAGTTTAGTTTTCCTTGACAAAAAAGGCACTCGCATGATCAAAATTATTTTCATTGCGGTATGGATTAGGCTCGTATCCAAATTTAATAAAATTTGAAGAAAAATTGTACCTTTTCTTATTTCAAAATTTTGACGTAGATGATTTCCAAAATTTTATTCATTTTGAAAATTGTGCAAATTATAATCAATTTCATTTCTAATGCCAAAACTGTTTACAAAATAATTCTCTACCCATATTTATTTCAATAAAAATTGTTTTGGGGTTTAAACATAGTTTGACGTAGATTAGTCTCATAATTACAATCATCAAAGTTTGTATAAAATTTGTAATTTTGATTATTTTCGAAATTTTGACATTGATTATTTTGAAAAAAATTCCACTTCAAAGGCCTATTATAATATCGATATGATAATCATATGGGTGTATATGGGCTTCATCGCTTTGAAACAATTTGAAACACTATTTACTCATAGACGAAAAGCTCTGGCATTTTATCGCTTTGAAACATTTAGAAAAACTAACCGATGATTTACCGCCGACAAGAAAAGGTCTTACGATGCCCGGCTACTAGAATGTGAAATTGCCTAATGTTTTGTGTTTTCCACAATGATCAATGAGCTCCAATGACAATGGAGTAGGTAGTAAAGTATTCGATCTGCTAATTATTGCTAAAGTTTTATCACTCAGTTACATCCCAAATAATTGAAATGAATTTGATTGTGATTTTAGTAGCGTGGAGTAAGTAATGGAAAAAGTAAGCATATACCAATTTGATGTTTTTTGTATAAAGCGTTACATTGTGCACTTGCCTAGTTTTTATCTCAAGTAGCATCTATGATATTTTGACTGCAAACATGTTGTATGAAGTTCTTAAGCCTACTCATTTATTACTATTTTTCATTTGTAACTTAGTTACTTTCTCCTCAATGGCCTTAAAACTTTGTCAAAGTAGGCCCATTTAATCTCACTAATCATGGCGGAAAATCTGTTTCAGATTATAAGGGAATGAACACTGCTATATTATGGATTTACACACCGTCCTGATTGTTGGAGAAAATCCCTTCAGATGACTAGTTTAAGAGAATAAAAAACCCAACGCAGCGGAAAACAACTAAATCGCGATTGTAGTGAGACGAAACAAACAGAGATAAACACCAGAACAGACAGTCACAGATCAATGTAATGCAGAAAAATAAATAACACCAGTATTTATAGTGGTTGCACTACTGCGAGGCAGTGTACTTTTTTTGAGTGAGGCTCAAAAGATTAGCTTTCTATCCCTTTGGATTTGCATACCCAAAATTTTCTTTGCTTCTTCAAGGTCTTTCATTTCAAATTCCGCTTTTAGCTTTCGTTTTAAACTATCGATTTCAGCCTTATCCTTGAAAGCAGTCAACATGTCATCCACGTACAAGAGTAGGTACATCCATCTACCATTCTTTAAATGCTTGAAGTACACACAAGCGTCTTTGATGCTACGATCAAAACCAAGTGAATACATAAAAGAGTCAAAGCTCTTATAACATTGCCTAGGCGATTGCTTATGTAACACCCCTTCAAAATGGGAATAATAGTCCCACATCGCAGAAAAACACGATAAAGTGGGTGCTTATATACCAAAGTCTTCATCTTATAATAACGTCGAGGCCTTTTGAGGAACAAAACCCCATATCTTGACTTGGCCTATGAGGCGGATGTGACTAAATTGGGGACAATATCTGCGTTAAGTAAGATGTGGGCTGTTACATTGGTATCAGGGCCATACCCAGCCGGAATTGTGGTATGCACATGTTACAGCCACGACGTTTGGGTAGTGTTGTGTTCATGAGCCAATGAGGGCGTTGGGCTCTAAAAGGGGGAGATCGTAACACCCATTCAAAATAGGAATAATAGTCCCACATCGCGGAAAAACTCTATGAAGTGGGTGCTTATATACCAAAGTCTTCACCTCATTATAGCGTTGAGGGCCTTTTGAGGAACAAAACCCTATACCTTGGCTTGGCCCATGAGGCGGAGATGACTAAATTGGTGTCAATATCTGCGTTAAGTGAGGTGCAGGCTGTTACCACTTAAGTCCATATAATGACTTCTTCAATTTTCAAACCCAATTTTCTTTTCCATCTACAACAAATCCTTCTGTCTGTTTCATGCAGATGGTCTCATACAAGTTTGCATGCAAGAAAGTGGTTATCACGTCCAGTTGCTCCAGCTCCAAGTCATGAGCGGCGATGATAGCGAGCAAAATGCGGATGGACATATGCCTCACAACTGTAGAGAACATCTCATCATACTCCAATCTCTTTCTTTGTGAAAACTCTTTAGCAACTAGTCTAACCTTGTGTCTTCCATCATCATTCACCTTGAACACTCATTTGCAACATATGGCTCGACTTTCTTGAGGAGGTGGTACCAAATCCCAAGTCTTGTTCTTCTTCAGCGACTCTAACTCCTCTTCCATAGAGCACATCCACTTCGAACTGTCACATGACTTCAAAGCATCATCAATGTCAAACGGCTCCTCATGAACACATGTAGGGCATAGTCAAACTGATCACCAAGGCTAAGGTTCATAAACTGTCAATCACCATACCTTTCGGACGGCCTAATAGTCCTACGACTGACCCGGGCAAGTACTGCTTCGTCTAAACTCCTTTTAGTTCCGCCTTGAACTGAACTTCCTCTAGATTCATGCACGTCACGAGCACTACTAGAATTTACCTGTGGACTGTCCTGTGATGTTTCATCAACTACTTTTTTCTCGACAGCATCTACAACAACTCTACTATTTGGTTGGAACACGGGAATTTCTTCCATCTCCTTAGGCCTATCAGAATCTTCTGATGTGGTAGGTAGCTTCTCCTTTGGAATATAGCAGACTGATCAAAAGTAACATGTCTGACATGAACAATCTTCCGATCAACAGGGTTTCAAATTCGATACCATTTGATATCATCGGTGTATCCCATTAGTATGCCCTTGTATGCTCTAACTCCAACTTATCATCACCTGTATGGTGAATGTACACAGGACAAGCAAAAATTCGGAAGTAAACAAGATACACCGCTTTACTTCTCTATTTCTCCTTTGGAATCTTCTCATCTATAGCTGAGCACGGAATTCGATTTATGATATGCGCTGCAGTTGATAATGTCTCAGCCCAAAAGCCTCTGGACAAGCCGCCGTCAATCTCAAGCAACGAGCCTTCTCCAATAGAGTCATGTTCATCCTTTCTACAAGCTAATTGTAAAGGAGTTTCCCCTTTACAAATGATTTTTTTTTGAGATTGGCGGAACTGCGAATTTACTATAAAGCTCATCAGAAGTGGAGTTACGAGATACTTCAGAATCAAAAGGAGATGAATAATGAGGGACATGAACGAATTTTGGAACCGCAGGGGCGTTCCAAAATTCAAATGAAATTTGAACCAAATTGGAAGAGATTCAAGTTTGGATGAAAGTGATTCTGTAACAAAATTTACCATACATCCTGAGTTTTGCCTCAAAGCCAAAGCTCTGATACCAACTGTAACAACCAGGTATTTTCAACTATTCGCATCCACACATGTCGGACTTGAATTGCTCAAAATACCGCGTTGTAAATAAAATTTGGCAAATCTCAGAATATACAGTAAATAAAAATCACAGATCATAGACGCAGAGTAATAATAGTGTAGCGGAAGTAAAAGAAATAGTAGTTCATGAAGCTACTATGTAAATATATCAGAGTTACATAAGATACAACAGAAGAAATAAAGTACAACAAAAGTCTAAGTATGATAACCAAGTACAAGCTGAATACAATACTGGAATCAACAGGATAACTGGAAATGAAATAGAGAAACAAGACAAGTAGATAATCTCCAGCGATTCAAATCTCCAGGAAGTGGAAATCCAAATATGTGAATACTCAGGCTGACCTAAGCGTAAATAAAAAAAATACAAACACTCGAGTCAGGACAATATATACTTATATAATGTAAACCAACTCAAGTGAACTGTAATAAGGTACAATAACTTAAAGGATGCCTGGGACCGCCCATCCTCTAAGGATCCGTTAAACTATTTACTATATAGTAATATTGCGCTATTATAATAATGTCTACAGTAAAATAAACTTACTTTTAAATAGCGTTCCGGGCTACCCATATCACCCTTCACACATAATAGTCCCAGCAGTCCATCCAATATCATGACATCTCCACACCGGGTGACTGTCAGAGGATACCACACGGGCTACGGGAGAAAAACAAACTCGTAGTAAAGGGTCGGTATGGTAGGTGACACGGCGCACAAGGCAATGCCAGGGTAGATATACCAATTACGCACACGGGCTGGTGGTAACGCAACGGCGATATACGCCCACCTCGGAACACACTCCCAATCAAAATCTGAGGATGGCCATCTAATCAATCACTAGTAAGAGTATAGTACCGAAGGAATGTGTCTGATCGGAGGAATGACCTCACTTGGCCCGAGATCGCTCCTGTTTTACCCACCTTATGCCAACTCACGGGAGTTGGGTCCACGTAATATACCTCTAGAACGTCGCCACCATCCTACTTCATTCTGGAATCTCCACCGCGTACACAGTTGTTAAAGTGGTTTTCGGTATCGACGAAGAGTATGCCAGATATTCGATCCCGGTCTCTTTAACAACCAATCGTTATTATAACCCATGGTTATAATTTTTAAATATAATATTTTATACTTCGAAATAAAATATCATTTCAAATCCAAATCTTTATCAAAATAAAGATTAAATCATTTCCAAACCATTTCAATATATCAAAATAGCATATCCTTTCAAAACTTCTTTTTCAAATCATTTCAATATATCGAAATATCATATCCTTTCAAAACTTCATTACAAATCATTTTAATATCAAAATATCATTTCAAAGATAGTTTATACTTCGAAAACCCAAAATCATTTTTATTTCAAAACTATATTTATTTCAAAAACAATATCATTTCCATTCCAAACATATATTCATTTTTTAAAATAATTTATACTTTCAAAGTTATAACTCTTTCGAAATCAAAACATTTGAAATCATTGCACTTTGAAAACAACAACATTTTGATATTATACATTTGAAATCATCCTTTAATTCTATACATTTACAAATTTATTAAATTAAACCCAAATTTCAATTTCAATTTCAATTTAATTTAATCCAAACCATCATTTTCAATTCAGATTCAGTTTATTAACAAACCATTTCAAATCTTATCAAATTCAAATATAGGTTTAATCCACAAAATACAATATTCAATCTTTAGTATATTTCAAGGTTTGAATATCCCACCTTTCATAAATCCAATATCATTTAAATAAACTTGAATAATATATACTTCAAATATTCATTTATCAAATAAATTAAATAAATCAAAAATCAAATATCCTTTCAAAATATCAAAATGTCAAAATATTATTCAAAACATCATTCATTTTTTTATACATTTAAATAACTTTTAAATCCCTTTATTTTATTTAGGAATTAATTACCATTTCAAACTTACGCGTCAAAAGATTTTATATCAAAAATTAAATCTCTCCATTTAAATCATTTAAAGTCAATTCCTTATATTTATTAATTAAATATTAAATTTTCAAAACTTAAATCCTTCCATTTAAAGCCATATAAATATCTCTTCATTATCTTTAGAAATTTAACATTTAATTTCCAAAATTTTATCATTTTCCAAAGATTATTTTTCCATAAAAGTTATTAAAACGACAAAATATAATTTCCGTAGCACTTAAAAATGCTACGTAAAGTTATAGTTTAAATCAGTTCATTTGACAAAAGACAGCGTTTAAGTGCCGTAATAGATTTCCTTTAAATTTCAAATAAACTTAAATGTTAACTTTAACCACCATAACATTTAAAATGTGCTATGATAGCCTTTATTACAATTTAAATTTTTAGTTCATTTAAAACAACTACAACATTTACAAAATGCTGTAATACCCTTACATTACATTTCAAAAATGCTGTTCAAGGCTCCAATACAAATTTCACCAACAGTTAATTTTAATTTAAACCATTTAACTTATAAAATCATAAATTTCACATTTTAAAATCATCATTTCAATACTCTTATTTTATGATTTTTATAAAGTTAAATTTAATCCAAAAATCAAATTTTAACATAATTTCTTATTTAAATTAAAGTATTAAATCCCATTTCTTTAATTAATTTTATTACTTAACCATTACGTTTTAAATTACCAAATTATAACTTATTTCTATTTATTTTACTTAATAAAAATGTCATTTTTAACAAAAGTTCAAAATTTCCCACAATAAGTTATATTTCAAAATTTTGACTTAAAACATTCATTTATTCACATTTTCATTTATTCAAAAACCACTTTTTTTATAAAAAAAATCATTTTATTCATTTTAATTCAAAATATTATACTTTTACTTTTAAAAATAATTTTAAAACATTTCAGAAAATAATTTATAACCCGCGGGTCTGTTTATAGTTTTCTAGCCTAGGTCAAGTGATACAGATGTATATCATTTCAATCCGCAGTTTACAAAGAAAACCCGGGTTCTATCATTTCAAACCCGCGGTCCCAAGTAAAATCAATGATTTTGAAAATCATTCAGGCCTATCATTTCAGCCCATAACGATTTTCCCCTATTCTAAAGTCCGTTCGGGTATGTATCATTTCAACCCATAGTGATTCTAATCAAAAGGGAACTTGCAGTGTGATAAAATGATATAAATAACAGAACAGCAAAATATAACAGTAACATATGATATAACAGGTGTTTAAGCATGGGTGAACATCATATGATCATAATATAGCATGTGTAATATGATAATGTATTTTACAGATTCAAAAGGGGTCAATTTACTAGTTATATATGTACATATTGTCTGGTGAGAATAACTCACTGGTTTGAGCTGGAGACACAACAATGAATGCACGAATGAGATCCAAACAAGCACGATAACACGGCATAGAGATGAGTGGGAGAGCCAAAGTATCAATTCCCTTGGATATATTCAACAAAACAAGTATATGTAACATAAGTTTCAACGCAAAATACCATTAAAAAATGATAGAATTGGATGCATAAACAAATCCAATGTGTTTGCACTTGCTTTCTACCACCTATGCTTCAGCTCCAGATCTAAAATGGCACGGCTAAAGGCATGATATGGATCTGGTTTGGGTTTCTAAAGGTCGGCCTAGCATGGGAAAATGATGGGGGTAAAGTATGGTAAAGATATACGAGTGCGACGACCCGGAAATTTTAAAGATTTAAAATGGAATAATAAATTGATTTTTAACATTTGAAAGATTAATTTTAGCTTGAATTCCAAATATTAATATTTATTAGATAATTAAAGGATTGAATTATATAATTTGAAATTGGGTAAGATGTTGAATATGGAATTTTAAGCCTATTAAAAATAATTTGAAAGCTTATAAAATTTATGTTGATGATACTGAAGATAATAGAATGGTTGAATTTTAATTTAAAGGTAATTTGTTCAGTTTTAAATAATATATCGCTTAAATTGAATTTAAAAATGGCCTTCCGAAGCACAGTCTCGGAATTCATCGAAACCAGTTCCATTGAATCCGTAATAGTTAGTTATTATTGGATTTCAAGTTTCGTAGTGTTTGGGGTTGTTGCGGGAGCTTACGACACGTGAACGCGCTAAAATTAATAACGAAATATTTTGAACACTTATTTATTTATATACGTGTTGACCAAGTCAACTATGGTTCCTTCTCGAATACACCTATTTCTTCCTTTATTCACGCAATCTTTCTTTTACCCTTAAAAAAAATCAAATCATCCTGTCCTTACCTTCTGAAGGAAGCCTCTAGCCTTCGTTATTTTAATAAAACCTGCTTCCTTCTTTTACAATGCATAATGTAATTTCATTTCAAAAACAAAGAGGGGAAACTCGAAATCAGCAGAAGGCCGAAAAAAAAGTGATGATGAGCATTTGAATTCGATTCGTTTTCGAATAAGTGTAGTGCGTCTCGTTCGGCCGAGTCTCGAGGCACGTAAATGGGGAGGCCGACTTCAATGTGGCAAGGGGAAACTCACGCTTGAAGGGGGACACGCGAGGCCGTAAGAGTGAAGGCGATGTCGCGAGATATAGCGCGGCGATGAAGTCGCGATCGAAGCTAGGGTTACACTCTGGGAGGAGACGGCGTGATCGTGTCTCGCTCTGGGCGCGATGGCGTTCGCGTGAAGCTTGGTGACGATTAGGGTTGCTATTGAGGGATCTATGGTTTGCAGTGATGGTTGGAGCCTGATGGTGGTACCGCGTGGTCTGCCTTCGCGAGGGTGAGGAAGGTTTTCTGTGTTTGGTCCATGTTTCTGTAAGGTATATCAACCTTGTTTTTTTCAAAAGCTTTGATTTTATTAAAAAAAAGAAGTAAGTTTACAATTTGCTGATTTCGAATAGTGAAATAAGCAAATGGCTTAAACCATTTTATTTGGATCAGTTATATATGTATATATATATATATAGAGAACAGTAAGTTGTTAAGACAATTTATTTCTTAAATTTATTTAAAAGAAATTGGTTTAAAAATAAAGGTAAATCATCGGTTAAAATTAAATTGTTAATTGATTAAAATTACGAAACGAGAATTTAATTGTTTGATTTGATTCAAATATTAATAAAAATCATATAATTATTTATAAAGGTTGAAAATCGTGGAATCAAATCGAGAATGAAGTGGATTGCAAGTTTAAGGAGCAAAGGTGAGTAAACCTCACGTTTCTGGATTTTTATTTAAATTTAAATAGTTAAATTTAAATAATTGGCCGAATGATTAAATTGATTGGATGTGCAATGATGATGATGTGAATTTGGTTTTGGTTGGTTCTCGAGTTAATTGTTTGCTTGACTCGAAGTATTTGGATTTTTAGTTGTTAAACTTAATTCATAAATAGGAAATGGTTTCGTTTTAAAATTAATAAGGGCTTGATGATTGAGATTCATTAAAATAGTAGGGTAATTAAAGTGGATAATTTATTAATTCAATTAATTAATGATTTGGGTTAATTAATTTAGTAACGAATGAGTTGAATTAATTAATTAAGATTCAAGTAAACTAATTAAGTGTAGGTAATTCAGAATAATTGAATGGTGTGTCAAGTAAATTCCTAATGAAATTAATGAAATATAATTTACTTTGCAGAAGAAAGCAAGAGATTAAATGAGATAATTAATTAAGGAGTAAGTAATTTATTTAATGAAGTAATAAAATATAATTAAATATAGGTAGAGGTTGTTTGAGAATGATTATTATCGGGGTTTGGATTAGGATAAATGGAAATGAAATTGGAATTCATAATTTATATAATTAAGGATGTAACTTAAGATAAATAAATCAATATAACTGACTTATGAGAAGTTAATTAATATAAGTAGTTAAGGGAATGTAATTAATATAATTAATTAATTAATTTATGAAGTAATTAAGATTACTTATTGATTTTGGGTTAAGAATAATTAATATCACGGAATTGATTGGAGATAATTACTTGTAGGCAATTGAAAGATAATTAATCCAGTGTGATTAATTACAATGAATAATAAAGAGTTGATTAATTAATTGATTTGGGATTAATTAATATTAAATGAAGGAATCTAAGTGGTTGAGATTTGAAATTCAAATGGAATCAATTGAATAAACTTGTATGTGATTAAGCTTTGCTTATGGATGATTGAATGGTATTGGATGCTTTGAATGAGTTGATATCTCTAATATGAAATGTTGTGAATTTCATTTGAATAACTTGGGTTAGGATAATATGAGTCTCGAAGAGACCGGGGTCGGGTATTTGGGACATACCCGAAACCACTTCGAATATTTATATATTGATTTGTGAAATTAATAGGCTAGTTTGAAATGATTTAAGTAGACTGGAATATTTATCTAAGTTTGGTACTTAGAAATTGATAGGTGGAATAAGTGTTGTCTATAGCGAAATGTGAAATTGGTTGAATTGATATAAGTTACCCCGGGTTTTATATAAGTTGTTTGCTTTAGTATTCCATGTTAGATGGGTTTACTCACGCTGGTTTCCAGCCTGACCCGGGTGTTACTTTGGTGTAATGCTCGGGTCAGACCGAGTATTACAGATTTTCAGGTAGGTACGATCTGGAGCTCAGAAGGCGAGCAGGATGACAGTATCGCTTAGAATATTTCCACTGTAATTATATTATTGTAACTCTGTGATAAATTGATTGTATATGACCAGCATTTGAATATATGTGAAACTCTGATGTATATTAATTGTAACCGACAGCTATAATATTCTTTTGTAAACTGTTATTATTTATTATTATATTTTATCCGCTGCGAATGTGAGTTGTTGATGTTTTTGTTCTTCTTCTTCTATCTCCTTCTTCTTTTTCATAACTATCTAGAATTTTCGGCTTTGAAAATTTCGGGTCGTTATATTTGATATCAGAGTTGAAAGGATAAGCGAGAACCTTGGCTCTGGTGGGGATTACTCATGTAATAGAGTCTGTAGTACTCTAGAATGAGTTGAGAATATATATATATATATATATATATATATATATATGAGCGCGTACTTGTCATTTTCTTATATAAATATTTTAAATGATTTTATATAAAATATATTTTTTGATATATAAAGCAATATTTCCTTCTAATAAATATTAAGGTGATTGGTTGTTAATTATTGAAATTAAAATTAAGAAGTAATATAATACAACCAAACTGAAGTCTAGAATTGGAATTAAATTAAGTAGAAACAAAAATACAACCAAATTAAAAATTTAATGGATTGAAAATGAAATTATAAATCTGGTCTCAGAATTCGGAAATTTTGTTTCAAAGTAATGAAAAATAATAAATAAGTATTATTTGGATAACTGGGACTTGTTGAAAACAATGGGGTGTTTGAAATTTGATTTGAATTTAAAACCAAGGGTGGTTTAAATTTTTTTAAACATGGCTGGGAGGGCCAAGAAATAAATATGTATATATGTATGGATATACATGGTATCAAAGATAATTGGAAATAAACTCTTAGGTGTTGAGTTTTGATTTTTCCCTGAAGTGTGATGTAAAAACCAAAAGTGATATAAGTTTTGAACTTATAAGAGGGAAAGAATTTTGAAGTTTGAATTGGGAATTTGTGTGATCTCAAATCGGGTTTGAGATTTAAAAATTGAAAATGGATGGACATTTTAAATAAATTGGATGATATCATCCTATTGTTAATAAAAATCTTTAATTTGAGAACGGTATTGTAAAAATAAAATAAATTTGAATAATTAAGTTTGTAAATTAAAATTGTTTAAGAATTGGTTTCAAATTGGAAGATAAAGTTTAATAATAAATTAAATTTTTAAAAATAAAATTGTATTGAATTCTTATTTGAACCTTGAAATACATATTTTAAGATAATTTAAAATGGAATTTTGAGAATTGAACTCAGAAATTAAATTGATTAAAAACTTTGAATAAAAGTTAATTTGGTTTAAAAGGATAAACCAACCTTTGAGGATTTAACTCGAATTTATATAGTTCGAGATAGTTTAAATTCAAGATTGAAATTGAATTAGTTCAAAATTGAATTTGGTTTGAATTAATTGGATTGGTGATTGAAGACATATAGGATTAAGAATTTAAATGGGAAATTAAATTGGATTATATTGAAAATCATGAATTTGAAATGGGTTCAATTGATGATAATTCAACTTGATTGGAATAATTTGAAATTATAATTAAAATTAAAAATCGAACAGGATTAAAATCAAATAGAATTTGATTTAATTTGGGGAAGAAATCAAGATTGATTCAACTTGAATTGGGAATAAATTTCAACAGAAATCGAAGTTATTCAAGTTAGAATTGAGTCAATTAAATGGAAATTAGTTGGGGAAGTGAACAGTTGGCTCTTGACTATTTTCAATATAAATTGTTTTCATATAAACCTATTTTCTAAGCTATTAAATATATACAACCTTTCTTTTTAAAGCTAACTTATTTTATAATTGTTTACCATTATTTTTGGTGCTATTTAACCATTTTCCAACTGTTTCCTAAATTAATTACTATTTTACAGCTATTTCACAAACTAATTTCTATTTTACAACTATTTAGTAATTATTTAAAATTCCTGAAATTATTCGACTATTTTCCAACTATTTTACGATTAGTTAACTATTTTATAGCTATTTGGTAAACTATTAATTATTTTTCAACTACTTTATCTATTTTTAAAATTTACTAGCTATTTTCTACATATAAAGTGGTCGGAGTTCAAACTGTTATTGATTTAAATACCCAACCGAGATAAGAACTGAAGTGATAATCCAAATGGGGATTAAGGCAATTGTAAATAAGTGACAATTCAATGGGAATTAATGGAAATGTGAATAGAAAAGGGAATTGACGTGGCTGATAATCAATGAAAATAAATACGTAGGATGTACATATATTATTCCATTCGCATAGTGATTTGATCCAGATTCAGGCACAAAATTTCGAGATAGTTTATCGATCCGAGTTGGGATTTTTCACTTGATTTTCGACGGCGAACCTGGATATGGATTGTTCATTGACTCTGGATCTCTATCATAGTTATGGCTATGCAAGGAGAATAACGGTTTCTAATCAAGAAACCAGATCTGAGTCCGCACTAGGAAGTCAGGTGGACGATACTAGTTCGGAAGTGAAATTGTGTGATCGAATGAGCGATCAGATTGGTATAGCGTACGGATGATAAGTGTACATCGTACAGATTTGAATGAAATTGATATTGAAAAAAGTAATCAAATTTGAATATTTGTTTTGAATAAACAAAGTTACATATCTTTGTTATATAAGATAAATCTTTCCTTGTTAAATTTATTGCCAGAAGAAAATGATTTTTGAAGGGGTTTGAAGTACGAAGGAATTTTATACGAGGTTGAAATGATCCAAGTTTTTAAATTTTATATATCTGAATATATATACAGGGTCTTATGAGGATTTTATAAAGGTTGTGGGAACCTTTGGATTTGGAAAGGCTTTTGATGTTGGAGTAAAATCAATATTGAATTTGGAAAGCCTAGTTTGAGAATTATCGATTTTGGAATAATCGATTTTTCGTAAAGGAGCTTTGTATGAGATCATACTAGGTGTATGATTTGAAAAATACTATATGTATAGTATAAAGAGTTTGATGATAGCTCTGGGGAAAGAGGCGCTCCCTTGAAATGAACTTCTCAGGAGTGCCACCGGGTGGTGCTGCCTTGAGCCCCAAGGGGGGTTCTAAAGTTGATCCTATGAGGAGTCCGGACAAAACTAGTTCCTCAGGATTATGAGTAGTGTATACCATAGTGGAAGTTGTGTGTGCCGCTGAGAGCCAACAGTCTGCGTTTGATTTTATATCGGTAGACTGCGACCTATGGTATAACATAGCGAAAGTCATGTGTGCCGCTGCGAGCCAACAGCCTGCGTTTGATTTTATATTGGCGGACTGCGACCTATGTAGGAGTGGAGAGGTTTCATTTTGACGGTGAAAATCAGAGGCCGCGGAGAGCTTGCAGTTACATGGACTTTTGCTGTGACAGCAACGTAACCCTGGATGTAACTGTGATCTGTTGTGTGGGATCCATGGCGTAATTGAGAGGCCGCGGAGAGCCTGCAGTTGCATGGACTTTTGCTGCGATGGCAACGTAACCCTGGAATGTAACTGCGACCATGGATGGGGGTGATGATTTCCAGAGCATTCTCACCAAAGATATTTCCTCTATTTCAAAATGCTTTTAACATTTTCAATAAAATTATTTTTCCAAGTATTTTAACTGGGTGTTGAAAACGGGTTTACCAAGTACTTATAGATTTTCAATTCTATGCCTGATCAACGTATGACTGAATTTCTGTGATAACAATAATGGACTGGTTGAGACATCGAGTTATAAGAGGTATTTTTATAAAAGAGCTATTTTATTGGTCTGATTTGAATTTAAAAGCATTTCTAAAATTTTTAAATAAAGATGTTGGAAAATAAAGGAAATCCAAACTGGAATTTTAATGAAGTGAATTTGTAATTAAAATCGAACATTGATTTAGAATTTGAAAGTAAGCTAATTGGCTAAATAATTATTTGGTTGAGTATATTAATAAAATTTAACTTGGTTAAACAGATGGATTGTAGGTTGATAATAGGTGTGGGAATGAATTCGAATTTTAAATAAAATTCAACTTAGATTTAATAATGAATTAAATAAGAAGGGATGTTGTAAAATAAAAATAAAATAGAGTTGGATTGAAAATGTGATGGTTTGAACTATGAATAAAATTCAAGTGTGATTTGAATAATATTTAATGAATTTACAAATATATTGGATATAAGAGAAGTGATTATAATAGAAATGGTTTGAGTTGCAAACAAAACCCAAGTAAACAGAAGTAAATTGAGAATGGCCTTATATTAATAAAATAAATTCGATAACGAATTAAGTAAGTAAATTAAATTTTTTAAATGGGTTAATTGAGTTAAACAATAAATGGATGAAGTCTGATTGAATAAAAACTAAATCAAAGTTGTGATTGGAACTGAATTATCAGACCGAACTTAAGTTCGGTGGCATATTAATTTGAAGTATAAATGAGTTAAGTATGTGCTTGAATATTATTTAGATAAATTGAGAAGGTGAATTTAAAATTAAAATTTAAAATTGATGGGCTAACTGAATTTAATGGAAGTTGCTTAAATGAGAATAAAATAGAAGCAAACTTAAGTTTGATGTTGGGATAAATTAAAGTAAATTAACTTAAGTTTAAAATTTATGGAAGCTTGGCTTTGAATAAGGAAAAAAGCCCATTAAATAAAAGCTTGGATTGAATTAATTTGGGAATGGTTGGTAGTATACTAGAATGGAATATGACGAGTTAAATAAAATGGTTGTGAACAAATTAAAATGGAATTGAATTAAATAAATTGAGTTGAAATCAATTTTTAATTGGTTATAAACTTAAAGTAATTATTTATTCACATAGATATCACCAAATTTCGTAGAAATGATTGTCGTTTAACGTAAACGAGATTTAATTAAATTTTATGAATTAGTGGAAGCAAATGTACTTGATTTTTGAATCGATTGGTATGAATATGAGTTTGTTTGGAATTATAAATGCATTGAAGGTAAGTAAGTAAGTTGTACATTACTTAAATTGAATGCAAGGATAAGAAAAGCGAGTGAAAGCAAATAAATTGATTTTAAGAGCAATTGAAGCGAATATGAGATTGTTTCGCTTAAAAATGAGTCGAATGTAAGCAATCGGGTTGTAAACCATTAAAATTGAATGAAATGGTATATAAATTGGTTGAAAGCAATTGAATTAGTTTGAAAACATATCAATTGCTTGTGGAAGTTATTTTGAATGCATTTCTTTTAGAATTAAAGTGTTACAGTTGTTTAAGTAAGAGAAATGTTATAAACTTCATATATATAGTGCTTATATGTTTAAATTGAGTAAGTACTGGTGCCTGAAGGTCGTTTGGCTTGATTTGGATTGCACTAATTGCTAAGATTAATAAGTTGCTTGCTTGAAATGCTAAATAAGGTACGCCTACGCAATAAAAATAGGAAATATGAACTGTTTTTGCTTTTTCCGACCGTGTGGGTCGATGTATACATATTTATATCTCTTGTCAAATTGCAAAAGTTCCTCCGTACAAAGGAGACTTTGGAGTTAGAAAAATTTTGAAATTTTTTTGAGGAATTTTTTGTTAAGCAATTAAACGATTTTAAATATGAAACCGAAATAGATTAGCAGATGGAACTAATAAGACTCAGTTATAAATGGAAAATAAAAACTTAATATTCAAAATTGAGTCCATATTAAAACGGGAAAAACAAATTTGAATAGAAGTAAATATGGAAACCTATATAAGAGAATGTATAAAATGATTTGTAAAGTTACGATTGAATATTGTTGGTAAACAAGATATGCAGGTATTAAAAAGGGGACAAGAAAATTGGATTTGATTCCAAAAGATAAATGTGAATTGCCCGACAGAAAAAGGTATGTATTTTATTTTCTGAATGGAATTGGATTGGGTTTTTGATGTAGCCACTTGGCTTTTGTTTTCTTTTGGAATTTGGGAGCCCGTAGAGGCCTTTTGTAGTTGCACCAAGCTACCCGCGCAAAGGAGACGGTGACAAAAAAATTCGGGAATTTAGGGAGTTAGAAAATTTTTGAGAAAATTTTGATAATTCCAAATTTGGTTTTAAATTGAAATTTAAACGATTGGGTAAAAATGGATTGTTGGAAACCATAAAAGTTTTTGGAAGTTAGTTGAGGTAATAGTGAATCTTTAATAAAAGATATTGTGGCAAGTTGATAAACCTGTTGGTTTTGGAGAAAAGGTAAAAGGGATTGCTCCATTCTTCCTAACTAGTAATTTCGGGGACGAAATTCTTTTAAGGGGGAAGGAATGTGACGACTCGGAAATTTTAACAATTTAAAATGGAATAATAAATTGATTTTTAACATTTGAAAGATTAATTTTAGCTTGAATTCCAAATATTAATATTTATTAGATAATTAAAGAATTGAATTATATAATTTGAAATTGGGTAAGATGTTGAATATGGAATTTTAAGCCTATTAAAAATAATTTGAAAGCTTATAAAATTTAAAATGATGATACTGAAGATAATAGAATGGTTGAATTTTAATTTAAAGGTAATTTGTTCAGTTTTAAATAATATATCGTTTAAATTGAATTTAAAAATGACCTTCCGAGGCATAGTCTCGGAATTCATCGAAAGTAGTTCCATTGAATCCGTAATAGTTAGTTATTATTGGATTTCAAGTTTCGCAGTGTTTGGGGTTGTTGCGGGAGCGTACGACACGTGAACGCGCTAAAATTAATAACGAAATATTTTGAACACTTATTTATTTATATACGTATTGACCAAGTCAACTATGGTTCCTTCTCGAATACGCCTGTTTCTTCCTTTATTCACGCAATCTTTCTTTTACCCTTAAAAGATCAAATCATCATGTCCTTACCTTCTGAAGGAAGCCTCTAGCCTTCGTTATTTTAATAAAACCTGCTTCCTTCTTTTACAATGCATTATGTAATTTCATTTCAAAAACAAAGAGGGGAAACTCGAAATCAACAGAAGGCCGAAAAAAGTGATGATGAGCATTTGAATTCGATTCGTTTTCGAATAAGTGTAGTGCGTCTCGTTCGGCCGAGTCTCGAGGCACGTAAATGGGGAGGCCGTCTTCGATGTGGCAAGGGGAGACTCACGCTTGAAGGGGGGCACGCGAGGCCGTAAGAGTGAAGGCGGTGTCGCGAGATACGGCTAGGGTTACACTCTGGGAGGAGACGGCATGATCGTGTCTCGATCTGGGCGCGATGGCGTTCGCGTGAAGCTTGGTGACGATTAGGGTTGCTATTGAGGGTTCTATGGTTTGTAGTGATGGTTGGAGCCTGATGGTGGTACCGCGTGCTCTGCCTTCGCGAGGGTGAGGAAGGTTTTCTGTGTTTGATCCATGTTTCTGTAAGGTATATCAACCTTGTTTTTTTCAAAAGCTTTGATTTTATTAAAAAAAGAAGTAAGTTTACAATTTGCTGATTTCGAATAGTGAAATAAACAAATGGCTTAAACAATTTTATTTGGATCAGTTATATATGTATATATATAGAGAACAGTAAGTTGTTAAGACAATTTATTTCTTAAATTTATTTAAAAGAAATTGGTTTAAAAATAAAGGTAAATCATCGGTTAAAATTAAATTGTTAATTGATTAAAATTACGAAACGAGAATTTAATTGTTTGATTTGATTCAAATATTAATAAAAATCATATAATTATTTATACAAGGTTGAAAATCGTGGAATCAAATCGAGAATGAAGTGGATTGCAAGTTTAAGGAGCAAAGGTGAGTAAACCTCACGTTTCTGGATTTTTATTTAAATTTAAATAGTTAAATTTAAATAATTGGCCGAATGATTAAATTGATTGGATGTGCAATGATGATGATGTGAATTTGGTTTTGGTTGGTTCTCGAGTTAATTGTTTGCTTGACTCGAAGTATTTGGATTTTTAGTTGTTAAACTTAATTCATAAATAGGAAATGGTTTCGTTTTAAAATTAATAAGGGCTTGATGATTGAGATTCATTAAAATAGTAGGGTAATTAAAGTGGATAATTTATTAATTCAATTAACTAATGGTTTGGGTTAATTAATTTAGTAACGAATGAGTTGAATTAATTAATTAAGATTCAAGTAAACTAATTAAGTGTAGGTAATTCAGAATAATTGAATGGTGTGTCAAGTAAATTCCTAATGAAATTAATGAAATATAATTTACTTTGCGGAAGAAAGCAAGAGATTAAATGAGATAATTAATTAAGGAGTAAGTAATTTATTTAATGAAGTAATAAAAGATAATTAAATATAGGTAGAGGTTGTTTGAGAATGATTATTATCGGGGTTTGGATTAGGATAAATGGAAATGAAATTGGAATTCATAATTTATATAATTAAGGATGTAACTTAAGATAAATAAATCAATATAAGTGACTTATGAGAAGTTAATTAATATAAGTAGTTAAGGGATTGTAATTAATATAATTAATTAATTAATTTATGAAGTAATTAAGATTACTTATTGATTTTGGGTTAAGAATAATTAATATCGCGGAATTAATTGGAGATAATTACTTGTAGGCAATTGAAAGATAATTAATCCAGTGTGATTAATTACAATGAATAATAAAGAGTCGATTAATTAATTGATTTGGGATTAATTAATATTAAATGAAGGAAGCTAAGTGGTTGAGATTTGAAATTCAAATGGAATCAATTGAATAAACTTGTATGTGATTATGCTTTGCTTATGGATGATTGAATGGTATTAGATGCTTTGAATGAGTTGATATCTCTAATATGAAATGTTGTGAATTTCATTTGAATAACTTGGGTTAGGATAATATGAGTCTCGAAGAGACCGGGGTCGGGTATTTGGGACATACCCGAAACCACTTCGAATATTTATATATTGATTTGTGAAATTAATAGGCTAGTTTGAAATGATTTAAGTAGACTGGAATATTTATCTAAGTTTGGTACTTAGAAATTGATAGGTGGAATAAGTGTTGTCTATAGCGAAATGTGAAATTGGTTAAATTGATATAAGTTATCCCGGGTTTTATATAAGTTGTTTGCTTTAGTATTCCATGTTAGATGGGTTTACTCACGCTGGTTTCCAGCCTGACCCGGGTGTTACTTTGGTGTAATGCTCGGGTCAGACCGAGTATTACAGATTTTCAGGTAGGTACGATCTGGAGCTCAGGAAGCGAGCAGGATGACATTATCGCTTAGAATATTTCCGCTGTAATTATATTATATCAATCCGCAGTTTACAAAGAAAACCCGGGTTCTTTCATTTCAAACCCACGGTCCCAAGTAAAATCAATGATTTTGAAAATCATTCAGGCCTATCATTTCAGCCCATAACGATTTTCCGCTATTCTAAAGTCCGTTCGGGTATGTATCATTTCAACCCATAGTGATTCTAATCAAAAGGGAACTTGCAGTGTGATAAAATGATATAAATAACAGAATAGCAAAATATAACAGTAACATATGATATAACAGGTGTTTAAGCATGGGTGAACAACATATGATCATAATATAGCAGGTGTAATATGATAATGTATTTTACAGATTCCAGAGGGGTCAATTTACTAGTTATATATGTACATATTGTCTGGTGAGAATAACTCACTGGTTTGAGCTGGAGACACAACAATGAATGCACGAATGAGATCCAAACAAGCACGATAACACGACATAGAGATGAGTGGGAGAGCCAAAGTATCAATTCCCTTGGATACATTCAACAAAACAAGTATATGTAACATAAGTTTCAACGCAAAATACCATTAAACAATGATAGAATTGGATGCATAAACAAATCCAAAGTGTTTGCACTTGCTTTCTACCACCTATGCTTCAGCTCCAGATCTAAAATGGCACGGCTAAAGGCATGATTTGGATCTGGTTTGGGTTTCTAAAGGTCGGCCTAGCATGGGAAATGATGGGGTAAAGTATGGTAAAGATATACGAGTGTGACGACCCGGAAATTTTAACGATTTAAAATGGAATAATAAATTGATTTTTAACATTTGAAAGATTAATTTCAGCTTGAATTCCAAATATTAATATTTATTAGATAATTAAAGAATTGAATTATATAATTTGAAATTGGGTAAGATGTTGAATATGGAATTTTAAGCCTATTAAAAATAATTTGAAAGCTTATAAAATTTATGTTGATGATACTGAAGATAATAAAATGGTTGAATTTTAATTTAAAGGTAATTTGTTCAGTTTTAAATAATATATCGCTTAAATTGAATTTAAAAATGGCCTTCCGAGGCACAGTCTCGGAATTCATCGAAACCAGTTCCATTGAATCCGTAATAGTTAGTTATTATTGGATTTCAAGTTTCGTAGTGTTTGGGGTTGTTGCGGGAGCGTACGACACGTGAACGCGCTAAAATTAATAACGAAATATTTTGAACACTTATTTATTTATATACGTGTTGACCAAGTCAACTATGGTTCCTTCTCGAATACGCCTGTTTCTTCCTTTATTCACGCAATCTTTCTTTTACCCTTAAAAAAATCAAATCATCCCGTCCTTACCTTCTGAAGGAAGCCTCTAGCCTTCGTTATTTTAATAAAACCTGCTTCCTTCTTTTACAATGCATTATGTAATTTCATTTCAAAAACAAAGAGGGGAAACTCGAAATCAGCAGAAGGCCGAAAAAAAAGTGATGATGAGCATTTGAATTCGATTCGTTTTCGAATAAGTGTAGTGCGTCTCGTTCGGCCGAGTCGGTGAGGCACGTAAATGGGGAGGCCGACTTCGTTGTGGCAAGGGGAAACTCACGCTTGAAGGGGGGCACGCGAGGCCGTAAGAGTGAAGGCGATGTCGCGAGATATAGCGCGGCGATGAAGTCGCGATCGAAGCTAGGGTTACACTCTGGGAGGAGACGGCGTGATCGTGTCTTGATCTGGGCGCGATGGCGTTCGCGTGAAGCTTGGTGACGATTAGGGTTGCTATTGAGGGATCTATGGTTTGCAGTGATGGTTGGAGCCTGATGGTGGTACCGCGTGGTCTGCCTTCGCGAGGGTGAGGAAGGTTTTCTGTGTTTGGTCCATGTTTCTGTAAGGTATATCAACCTTGTTTTTTTCAAAAGCTTTGATTTTATTAAAAAAAAGAAGTAAGTTTACAATTTGCTGATTTCGAGTAGTGAAATAAACAAATGGCTTAAACCATTTTATTTGGATCAGTTATATATGTATATATATAGAGAACAGTAAGTTGTTAAGACAATTTATTTCTTAAATTTATTTAAAAGAAATTGGTTTAAAAATAAAGGTAAATCATCGGTTAAAATTAAATTGTTAATTGATTAAAATTACGAAACGAGAATTTAATTGTTTGATTTGATTCAAATATTAATAAAAATCATATAATTATTTATACAAGGTTGAAAATCGTGGAATCAAATCGAGAATGAAGTGGATTGCAAGTTTAAGGAGCAAAGGTGAGTAAACCTCACGTTTCTGGATTTTTATTTAAATTTAAATAGTTGAATTTAAATAATTGGCCGAATGATTAAATTGATTGGATGTGCAATGATGATGATGTGAATTTGGTTTTGGTTGGTTCTCGAGTTAATTGTTTGCTTGACTCGAAGTATTTGGATTTTTAGTTGTTAAACTTAATTCATAAATAGGAAATGGTTTCGTTTTAAAATTAATAAGGGCTTGATGATTGAGATTCATTAAAATAGTAGGGTAATTAAAGTGGATAATTTATTAATTCAATTAACTAATGGTTTGGGTTAATTAATTTAGTAACGAATGAGTTGAATTAATTAATTAAGATTCAAGTAAACTAATTAAGTGTAGGTAATTCAGAATAATTGAATGGTGTGTCAAGTAAATTCCTAATGAAATTAATGAAATATAATTTACTTTGTGGAAGAAAGCAAGAGATTAAATGAGATAATTAATTAAGGAGTAAGTAATTTATTTAATGAAGTAATAAAAGATAATTAAATATAGGTAGAGGTTGTTTGAGAATGATTATTATCGGGGTTTGGATTAGGATAAATGGAAATGAAATTGGAATTCATAATTTATATAATTAAGGATGTAACTTAAGATAAATAAATCAATATAAGTGACTTATGAGAAGTTAATTAATATAAGTAGTTAAGGGATTGTAATTAATATAATTAATTAATTAATTTATGAAGTAATTAAGATTACTTATTGATTTTGGGTTAAGAATAATTAATATCGCGGAATTAATTGGAGATAATTACTTGTAGGCAATTGAAAGATAATTAATCCAGTTTGATTAATTACAATGAATAATAAAGAGTTGATTAATTAATTGATTTGGGATTAATTAATATTAAATGAAGGAAGCTAAGTGGTTGAGATTTGAAATTCAAATGGAATCAATTGAATAAACTTGTATGTGATCATGCTTTGCTTATGGATGATTGAATGGTATTAGATGCTTTGAATGAGTTGATATCTCTAATATGAAATGTTGTGAATTTCATTTGAATAACTTGGGTTAGGATAATATGAGTCTCGAAGAGACCGGGGTCGGGTATTTGGGACATACCCGAAACCACTTCGAATATTTATATATTGATTTGTGAAATTAATAGGCTAGTTTGAAATGATTTAAGTAGACTGGAATATTTATCTAAGTTTGGTACTTAGAAATTGATAGGTGGAATAAGTGTTGTCTATAGCGAAATGTGAAATTGGTTAAATTGATATAAGTTATCCCGGGTTTTATATAAGTTGTTTGCTTTAGTATTCCATGTTAGATGGGTTTACTCACGCTGGTTTCCAGCCTGACCCGGGTGTTACTTTGGTGTAATGCTCGGGTCAGACCGAGTATTACAGATTTTCAGGTAGGTACGATCTGGAGCTCAGGAGGCGAGCAGGATGACAGTATCGCTTAGAATACTTCCGCTGTAATTATATTATATCAATCCGCAGTTTACAAAGAAAACCCGGGTTCTTTCATTTCAAACCCGCGGTCCCAAGTAAAATCAATGATTTTGAAAATCATTCAGGCCTATCATTTCAGCCCATAACGATTTTCCGCTATTCTAAAGTCCGTTCGGGTATGTATCATTTCAACCCATAGTGATTCTAATCAAAAGGGAACTTGCAGTGTGATAAAATGATATAAATAACAGAATAGCAAAATATAACAGTAACATATGATATAACAGGTGTTTAAGCATGGGTGAACAACATATGATCATAATATAGCAGGTGTAATATGATAATGTATTTTACAGATTCCAGAGGGGTCAATTTACTAGTTATATATGTACATATTGTCTGGTGAGAATAACTCACTGGTTTGAGCTGGAGACACAACAATGAATGCACGAATGAGATCCAAACAAGCACGATAACACGACATAGAGATGAGTGGGAGAGCCAAAGTATCAATTCCCTTGGATACATTCAACAAAACAAGTATATGTAACATAAGTTTCAACGCAAAATACCATTAAACAATGATAGAATTGGATGCATAAACAAATCCAAAGTGTTTGCACTTGCTTTCTACCACCTATGCTTCAGCTCCAGATCTAAAATGGCACGGCTAAAGGCATGATTTGGATCTGGTTTGGGTTTCTAAAGGTCGGCCTAGCATGGGAAATGATGGGGTAAAGTATGGTAAAGATATACGAGTGTGACGACCCGGAAATTTTAACGATTTAAAATGGAATAATAAATTGATTTTTAACATTTGAAAGATTAATTTCAGCTTGAATTCCAAATATTAATATTTATTAGATAATTAAAGAATTGAATTATATAATTTGAAATTGGGTAAGATGTTGAATATGGAATTTTAAGCCTATTAAAAATAATTTGAAAGCTTATAAAATTTATGTTGATGATACTGAAGATAATAGAATGGTTGAATTTTAATTTAAAGGTAATTTGTTCAGTTTTAAATAATATATCGCTTAAATTGAATTTAAAAATGGCCTTCCGAGGCACAGTCTCGGAATTCATCGAAACCAGTTCCATTGAATCCGTAATATTTAGTTATTATTGGATTTCAAGTTTCGTAGTGTTTGGGGTTGTTGCGGGAGCGTACGACACGTGAACGCGCTAAAATTAATAACGAAATATTTTGAACACTTATTTATTTATATACGTGTTGACCAAGTCAACTATGGTTCCTTCTCGAATACGCCCGTTTCTTCCTTTATTCACGCAATCTTTCTTTTACCCTTAAAAAAATCAAATCATCCCGTCCTTACCTTCTGAAGGAAGCCTCTAGCCTTCGTTATTTTAATAAAACCTGCTTCCTTCTTTTACAATGCATTATGTAATTTCATTTCAAAAACAAAGAGGGGAAACTCGAAATCAGCAGAAGGCCGAAAAAAAAGTGATGATGAGCATTTGAATTCGATTCGTTTTCGAATAAGTGTAGTGCGTCTCGTTCGGCCGAGTCGGCGAGGCACGTAAATGGGGAGGCCGACTTCGTTGTGGCAAGGGGAAACTCACGCTTGAAGGGGGGCACGCGAGGCCGTAAGAGTGAAGGCGATGTCGCGAGATATAGCGCGGCGATGAAGTCGCGATCGAAGCTAGGGTTACACTCTGGGAGGAGACGGCGTGATCGTGTCTCGATCTGGGCGCGATGGCGTTCGCGTGAAGCTTGGTGACGATTAGGGTTGCTATTGAGGGATCTATGGTTTGCAGTGATGGTTGGAGCCTGATGGTGGTACCGCGTGGTCTGCCTTCGCGAGGGTGAGGAAGGTTTTCTGTGTTTGGTCCATGTTTCTGTAAGGTATATCAACCTTGTTTTTTTCAAAAGCTTTGATTTTATTAAAAAAAAGAAGTAAGTTTACAATTTGCTGATTTCGAGTAGTGAAATAAGCAAATGGCTTAAACCATTTTATTTGGATCAGTTATATATGTATATATATAGAGAACAGTAAGTTGTTAAGACAATTTATTTCTTAAATTTATTTAAAAGAAATTGGTTTAAAAATAAAGGTAAATCATCGGTTAAAATTAAATTGTTAATTGATTAAAATTACGAAACGAGAATTTAATTGTTTGATTTGATTCAAATATTAATAAAAATCATATAATTATTTATACGAGGTTGAAAATCATGGAATCAAATCGAGAATGAAGTGGATTGCAAGTTTAAGGAGCAAAGGTGAGTAAACCTCACGTTTCTGGATTTTTATTTAAATTTAAATAGTTGAATTTAAATAATTGGCCGAATGATTAAATTGATTGGATGTGCAATGATGATGATGTGAATTTGGTTTTGGTTGGTTCTCGAGTTAATTGTTTGCTTGACTCGAAGTATTTGGATTTTTAGTTGTTAAACTTAATTCATAAATAGGAAATGGTTTCGTTTTAAAATTAATAAGGGCTTGATGATTGAGATTCATTAAAATAGTAGGGTAATTAAAGTGGATAATTTATTAATTCAATTAACTAATGGTTTGGGTTAATTAATTTAGTAACGAATGAGTTGAATTAATTAATTAAGATTCAAGTAAACTAATTAAGTGTAGGTAATTCAGAATAATTGAATGGTGTGTCAAGTAAATTCCTAATGAAATTAATGAAATATAATTTACTTTGTGGAAGAAAGCAAGAGATTAAATGAGATAATTAATTAAGGAGTAAGTAATTTATTTAATGAAGTAATAAAAGATAATTAAATATAGGCAGAGGTTGTTTGAGAATGATTATTATCGGGGTTTGGATTAGGATAAATGGAAATGAAATTGGAATTCATAATTTATATAATTAAGGATGTAACTTAAGATAAATAAATCAATATAAGTGACTTATGAGAAGTTAATTAATATAAGTAGTTAAGGGATTGTAATTAATATAATTAATTAATTAATTTATGAAGTAATTAAGATTACTTATTGATTTTGGGTTAAGAATAATTAATATCGCGGAATTAATTGGAGATAATTACTTGTAGGCAATTGAAAGATAATTAATCCAGTTTGATTAATTACAATGAATAATAAAGAGTTGATTAATTAATTGATTTGGGATTAATTAATATTAAATGAAGGAAGCTAAGTGGTTGAGATTTGAAATTCAAATGGAATCAATTGAATAAACTTGTATGTGATTATGCTTTGCTTATGGATGATTGAATGGTATTAGATGCTTTGAATGAGTTGATATCTCTAATATGAAATGTTGTGAATTTCATTTGAATAACTTGGGTTAGGATAATATGAGTCTCGAAGAGACCGGGGTCGGGTATTTGGGACATACCCGAAACCACTTCGAATATTTATATATTGATTTGTGAAATTAATAGGCTAGTTTGAAATGATTTAAGTAGACTGGAATATTTATCTAAGTTTGGTACTTAGAAATTGATAGGTGGAATAAGTGTTGTCTATAGCGAAATGTGAAATTGGTTAAATTGATATAAGTTATCCCGGGTTTTATATAAGTTGTTTGCTTTAGTATTCCATGTTAGATGGGTTTACTCACGCTGGTTTCCAGCCTGACCCGGGTGTTACTTTGGTGTAATGCTCGGGTCAGACCGAGTATTACAGATTTTCAGGTAGGTACGATCTGGAGCTCAGGAGGCGAGCAGGATGACAGTATCGCTTAGAATACTTCCGCTGTAATTATATTATATCAATCCGCAGTTTACAAAGAAAACCCGGGTTCTTTCATTTCAAACCCGCGGTCCCAAGTAAAATCAATGATTTTGAAAATCATTCAGGCCTATCATTTCAGCCCATAACGATTTTCCGCTATTCTAAAGTCCGTTCGGGTATGTATCATTTCAACCCATAGTGATTCTAATCAAAAGGGAACTTGCAGTGTGATAAAATGATATAAATAACAGAATAGCAAAATATAACAGTAACATATGATATAACAGGTGTTTAAGCATGGGTGAACAACATATGATCATAATATAGCAGGTGTAATATGATAATGTATTTTACAGATTCCAGAGGGGTCAATTTACTAGTTATATATGTACATATTGTCTGGTGAGAATAACTCACCGGTTTGAGCTGGAGACACAACAATGAATGCACGAATGAGATCCAAACAAGCACGATAACACGACATAGAGATGAGTGGGAGAGCCAAAGTATCAATTCCCTTGGATACATTCAACAAAACAAGTATATGTAACATAAGTTTCAACGCAAAATACCATTAAACAATGATAGAATTGGATGCATAAACAAATCCAAAGTGTTTGCACTTGCTTTCTACCACCTATGCTTCAGCTCCAGATCTAAAATGGCACGGCTAAAGGCATGATTTGGATCTGGTTTGGGTTTCTAAAGGTCGGCCTAGCATGGGAAATGATGGGGTAAAGTATGGTAAAGATATACGAGTGTGACGACCCGGAAATTTTAACGATTTAAAATGGAATAATAAATTGATTTTTAACATTTGAAAGATTAATTTTAGCTTGAATTCCAAATATTAATATTTATTAGATAATTAAAGAATTGAATTATATAATTTGAAATTTGGTAAGATGTTGAATATGGAATTTTAAGCCTATTAAAAATAATTTGAAAGCTTATAAAATTTATGTTGATGATACTGAAGATAATAGAATGGTTGAATTTTAATTTAAAGGTAATTTGTTCAGTTTTAAATAATATATCGCTTAAATTGAATTTAAAAATGGCCTTCCGAGGCACAGTCTCGGAATTCATCGAAACCAGTTCCATTGAATCCGTAATAGTTAGTTATTATTGGATTTCAAGTTTCGTAGTGTTTGGGGTTGTTGCGGGAGCGTACGACACGTGAACGCGCTAAAATTAATAACGAAATATTTTGAACACTTATTTATTTATATACGTGTTGACCAAGTCAACTATGGTTCCTTCTCGAATACGCCTGTTTCTTCCTTTATTCACGCAATCTTTCTTTTACCCTTAAAAAAATCAAATCATCCCGTCCTTACCTTCTGAAGGAAGCCTCTAGCCTTCGTTATTTTAATAAAACCTGCTTCCTTCTTTTACAATGCATTATGTAATTTCATTTCAAAAACAAAGAGGGGAAACTCGAAATCAGCAGAAGGCCGAAAAAAAAGTGATGATGAGCATTTGAATTCGATTCGTTTTCGAATAAGTGTAGTGCGTCTCGTTCGGCCGAGTCTCGAGGCACGTAAATGGGGAGGCCGACTTCGTTGTGGCAAGGGGAAACTCACGCTTGAAGGGGGGCACGCGAGGCCGTAAGAGTGAAGGCGATGTCGCGAGATATAGCGCGGCGATGAAGTCGCGATCGAAGCTAGGGTTACACTCTGGGAGGAGACGGCGTGATCGTGTCTCGATCTGGGCGCGATGGCGTTCGCGTGAAGCTTGGTGACGATTAGGGTTGCTATTGAGGGATCTATGGTTTGCAGTGATGGTTGGAGCCTGATGGTGGTACCGCGTGGTCTGCCTTCGCGAGGGTGAGGAAGGTTTTCTGTGTTTGGTCCATGTTTCTGTAAGGTATATCAACCTTGTTTTTTTCAAAAGCTTTGATTTTATTAAAAAAAAGAAGTAAGTTTACAATTTGCTGATTTCGAGTAGTGAAATAAACAAATGGCTTAAACCATTTTATTTGGATCAGTTATATATGTATATATATAGAGAACAGTAAGTTGTTAAGACAATTTATTTCTTAAATTTATTTAAAAGAAATTGGTTTAAAAATAAAGGTAAATCATCGGTTAAAATTAAATTGTTAATTGATTAAAATTACGAAACGAGAATTTAATTGTTTGATTTGATTCAAATATTAATAAAAATCATATAATTATTTATACAAGGTTGAAAATCGTGGAATCAAATCGAGAATGAAGTGGATTGCAAGTTTAAGGAGCAAAGGTGAGTAAACCTCACGTTTCTGGATTTTTATTTAAATTTAAATAGTTGAATTTAAATAATTGGCCGAATGATTAAATTGATTGGATGTGCAATGATGATGATGTGAATTTGGTTTTGGTTGGTTCTCGAGTTAATTGTTTGCTTGACTCGAAGTATTTGGATTTTTAGTTGTTAAACTTAATTCATAAATAGGAAATGGTTTCGTTTTAAAATTAATAAGGGCTTGATGATTGAGATTCATTAAAATAGTAGGGTAATTAAAGTGGATAATTTATTAATTCAATTAATTAATGATTTGGGTTAATTAATTTAGTAACGAATGAGTTGAATTAATTAATTAAGATTCAAGTAAACTAATTAAGTGTAGGTAATTCAAAATAATAATTGAATGGTGTGTCAAGTAAATTCCTAATGAAATTAATGAAATATAATTTACTTTGCGGAAGAAAGCAATAGATTAAATGAGATAATTAATTAAGGAGTAAGCAATTTATTTAATGAAGTAATAAAGATAATTAAATATAGGTAGAGGTTGTTTGAGAATGATTATTATCGGGGTTTGGATTAGGATAAATGGAAATGAAATTGGAATTCATAATTTTTATAATTAAGGATGTAACTTAAGATAAATAAATCAATATAAGTGACTTATGAGAAGTTAATTAATATAAGTAGTTAAAGGAATGTAATTAATATAATTAATTAATTAATTAATGAAGTAATTAAAATTACTTATTGATTTGGGTTAAGAATAATTAATATCGCGGAATTAATTGGAGATAATTGCTTGTAGTCAATTGAAAGATAATTAATCCAGTGTGATTAATTACAATGAATAATGAAGAGTTGATTAATTAATTGATTTAGGATTAATTAATATTAAATGAAGGAATCTAAGTGGTTGAGATTTGAAATTCAAATGGAATCAATTGAATAAATTTGTATGTGATTAAGCTTTGCCTTTGGATGATTGAATGGTATTGGATGCTTTGAATGAGTTGATATCTCTAATATGAAATGTTGTGAATTTCATTTGAATAACTTGGGTTAGGATAATATGAATCTCGAAGAGACCGGGGTCGGGTATTTGGGACATACCCGAAACCACTTCGAATATTTATATATTGATTTGTGAAATCAATAGGCTGGATTTGTAACGACCCAGAATTTCTGTTAATTAAAATTTGTATATTTAATTAATTTTAAATATTAATAAGTGAAATTTATAAGTCGAATAATTTTATTTCGAATAATTGGATTTAATTGGATAATTAAATCGATAATTTAATAGTTGAAATTACAGAAATAATTGAAAATTGGGTTAAATATGATTGAAATTGATTTGTAAAATTTTATTATATCATATTGGAGTTAGAATGATGTTATAGAACTTTTAAAATTGAATTAAAAGTTTATTTGTGAAAATTGAATATTTTAATATTTAATTATCGACTGAAAAATAGCCATTTTTCAAACAGTCTCAGAATTGGACGAAACTAGTTCCATTGGATCCGTAATAGTTTGTTATTATTGGATTTCAATTTTCGTAGCAATCGGAGTTTTCGTTTGACCGTGGCAGCTCGAAACGCATCGAAATTGTTTTAATATTAATTTGGTGAGTTAAAATAGTCATTTTTCAAACAGTCTCGGTTTTCGACGAAACCAGTTTCATCGGATCCGTAATGTGATTTATTGTATGGTTTCAAATTTCATGTCAATCGGATTTACCGTTTGTCCGGTGCAAGCTAAAACGCCTAGGAAATCGTTTAATCGGTTTAATTTAAAAATCGATCGTTTATTACTGTAACTCGCACAGATGATCGAATTGGCTCTCGAAACCTATTCCATTGTGTTCGGAACGCAGGGTGAACCCAAGAAACGCCAGTTACCGCGTGTAAATCGGAGTTCGGAAAATCCAGAATGAATAGTGTTCGTTTATTTTCTATATAAGGACCCCCTTTTATCTTCATTCCTCAAAACCCTAGCCCCTTTACAGTAGCCGCCACTTATCTATTCAATGGCCAGAAAATCGCCATCTTCTTCCTCATTTATCTCTCGATCCATGAACAATCAAGAAAAACTTCCAACTACAACATCGAAGAGGGCGATGAGATCTTTGTTTTCAACGGCTGTGATCGAAAACGGAGTTATGGATCGTTGTCAAAATAGCCGTGTATGGGCTGCAGTCATGCACGTTCTTTGAGGTAAGGGGGAGGCCGAGCTCCACCCTGCTTTGGCCGGGTATAGTGCTTGTGATTTGCTTCGAAGTGGGGGTGGCTGATCAACTTTTCGACAACGTTTGTGGGTGCGATGTCTAACCCTAGGTCGGCAAAGATGGGTTAGTGCCTGCGTTTCTTTTACTAGGGAGGAGGATACGTGCGTGAGGAAGAAAGGTGGATGCGGCCCAGATATTGTAAAGGGAAATGGATGGCTCTGATTTAATGAGGGTATAAAATAATAAAAGAAAATGTTAATTAATTTACGTTTTAATTTGTACAAACTTTAAAATATTGTAACTTCTTCATACGAGGTCGAAAAATTACGAAACCTTTTGTGTTGGAATCGTATTGACGAGCACTACGCAATGGAATTGGTTTGGAGTCGTTTGGAGCTAGTGAAAATTTCGGGTAAAATTAAACGCACGTTTAATTTTATTCGAAATAAAACGCGAGAACTATATTGAAACCAAGGTGAGAACTTCTCACTCAATCGAATCGGTTTCGATTTTAATTTTAAATAGTTAGATTTAAAATTATTGATTGTATGTTGAATGATGATTATCATCTATTGATTGTTAAAATAGACATTATGCGCCGTTAGTAAGCGGATGTTATTTATTAAAAACATATTCCGCGAATATTTCACTGCAAAGTGAAATTGGTATTATTTATATACTTGGAGTTGATTTCCCGCATTATATAGCGGATGAGACCCTATTGCGCCGTCTATTAAGCGGATAATATTTTTATAAATCCCATATACCGCGATAATTCCGTACCGGAACGGAATTGGTATTGTGCTAATGTTTATGGATGTAGGAAAACATGTTGGAGGGATCCAATTGGATTCCTACACTATATTGATTTATTTACAGATATTGTGATATTTGTTTATTATCATATCGATATATGATATTTGGATGTCATGATTGACTATTTGGTGCTGTTGCATCATCGGATCCATTTTTAAAGTTTAAAAATAACGATTTTTATTTTAAGGGGATTTTTAAAGTGATTTTTGAAATTATACGTTTTATTCAAATTTTTAATTGATTCACCTTAAATAAAATAAACGTTAAAATTTTAATATTTTAAAATTATGATTTTTTGTGAAATATAACTGAAATGTGATTTTTGAAATAAGTAGTTGATAAACTATAAAATAGTTTAAATTGGGATTTTCGAATTATTATAAACAATTTATATAAAAGTTGTATAAAATTGATATTTATAAATTAAAATATAGAAATTATAAAACGAGCTTTTATAAGTGTTAAAATAAAGTTTGAACCTAGATTCATAAGTAAATAAGAAAATTTGATTTATAAATTATTGTTGATATAAAAGAATGGATTTGTGAATAAATGAATTATAAGTAATTTACTTATAAACCAGATTTCGACATGTAAATGGAATATAAATAGAATTGGTTAATAAAGGAGATTTATAAAACGAAGTTGTTATAAAATATAGAAATGGAATTTATAAACATTGTTTATAAATCCGAAAACGACTTATTTTGATAAGTTAATTTTTATAGCTTATTAAAGGAAGTATATTCACGATTTTGGACGGTGAATATATTATTAAATAAAATGGATTTATTTTGGAGAGTGATGTTTTAAATAGAATTTAAAACAATTTAAAGATGTTTTAAAATATATTATGAATCGAAACCATAGATTTCAACATTTATTGTTGAAATAGACGTTTTCGAGAAATAGAAGGAAATGATGGACTATAACACTGTTGTTATAGTAAATGGTTTCCGAAAGGAAATGTTTTATATAGTATTGGGATTTATATATCTATCTAAATTTCGAATCCCTATACTAGTGATTTTGGGTTGTCGTAATGATGTTTTACGCAACATTCGTTTTGGCCCAAACAAATGTGTTTAAGAGAATGATTTCTTAAAGAATGAGATATATACTTAATTTCGATTTAAGTATAGTGAATATTTTCCAAATGTTGAAGTATGGAATTGTTTTTCCAATGTGAAATGAAACGTTTTGAGAATTTATCTTTTTGAAGATAAATTGAAAATGAATAATTGAAATCGTATATTCATAAATATTTTGGAATGTAAATTCACTATGGAATTTATAAATGAAAAGGGGAATTTGTTTAAAAACAAACATCGATTTATTTTTGAAGTGTGGGAATTAATTTACGGATTTGGAACGTAAATATAAAGTAAATCGGTAAGGATTTATTTAATTGGTTTAAATGAACCATGTTGAAATGAAAGTATTTCGCGTAAGGAAAATGATTGAAATTTGTTTTCAAAGGAGATAAAGGTGAAAAGTGATTTGAAAATTTGTTTTCAAATGGTTGAAGCGTGGAAATGATATATCTAGTAAAGATATTTTGGAAAATAAATAATTTGGGAAATTATTTGGAATCTGGTGATGTTGAACACACCTATTGATAGTTAAAATAATCTGACTATCAATATTTACCTTTAAATAGATATTTGTTGTGATTGCTTGAATTTGAATGCCACACTTATTTTTAAAATAAGCGCTCACTATTCGGGTTAGCCGGGAAAGGAACTTGGGGTCGTATAACCCATTCCGAATATATGATACGTCGTAATGGATTGCATTTGATGACCGGTGTTGAAGACCAGATATTTTTGAAAACGGAAGGATTACCGTTGAGTTACTCTGCATCGGCTGATCTCCGATATAGAGGTTTTATCATCCTTAGTGACGGGAAGTCCGGACGTAATTAGAAATTATCCGGCATGCAAGAACTTCTTTGTAAGTGCCTTTGGTTCTGTTCGAGCCCGGAACAGACTTGTATGGATTGTATGTCTGACATTACAAATTGAGATATAAAGCTGATTTCTTTAAAACATATTTCTGTTGGTGGCGGAGAATTTATTCTCTTAGCTTAACACCCTTCTCTGAGACGTACGAGCTCAGAGGTTATATAGTTGAAGGTTATTAGTGATATACTCCCAATTTGGTAGTGTGGCATGCTGAGTGTTGCTGTGAAATGATCATTGTTTGATCATTTGTGATATGATCATTTGTTTGATCATTTATCTTGGTGATCATTACTTTGATCATTTGTTGACCCAAAGCACAACTTTTGTATAAAGCGTGGCTTTGTGGACGAGACTTCGTCGGACCTCACACCCCGGAAATGGTCAAAACAGGAAGGATGCAGCAAGGTTATTAGGGGGTAGCGCCCCTTTAGTGTATGTCATTCCTTCTGGATAGAGGTGGTATCATGGTATGGAGCCCAGATACTTAACCTATGTTGTTGCTGCAAATTTATTGCTTTGTGGTTGTTGGTAATCGAGGATCCTCGGATAGATCGGTTACGATCGGGGGATGACATATTCGTGTCAGTAGTTACCCAGTTAGGGGTAACCCGGCCTTGTGTTGGCAGAGATCCGGTTTGGTTCTCAGGTCGTCTTTCCAGAGGCGTACCCATGTGGCAATGGGAAGTTCCTTGGCCTGACCATTTGTTGGAAATCCAAAGAAATAATACGAACCTTGTACGGTTTTAGTTGTAGAACCTGTCATCTAATATGGTAGCTAAAGTAGGCATAATATAATGGTACCTATGCCGGCTAAGATTTATATTCTACTTTCGAAATGTTTTCTACATTATGCACTAATAATAATATCAAAAATGATTTGATTTTGCGTAGTAAGCATCTTTGACTAACATAAGAAGAAATCTCCTCCAAGTCTGCGTTTGCATTGTGTGTGTGGTGGGAGGTCTTATGGTAGTTACATTTTCAAAAAGCATTGCGAATCTATTTTAAAATTATCATGTTCTTTGTTTTAAAGATAAACTGTTTTAGTTCTCACACCAGTCACATGACTGACTCGGAGTTTACTGTTTTCCTTCCTAAACTCTGGGTGCCCACCAATTTCCACACGGGCAGTCAAGAGTCAGGTTTATCTGGATATTCTGGAATTTAGGAGTTGCTGGAGGCAAGCTGGATGGCATGGCGTATTACTAGTATATAGTATTTCTTTTCCACTGTTTGTTGTTGTTTATTGTTGTACACTCTGATGATGTAATGTAATATGATGTAATGTAATAACTGATAAAGTTCTTTTGTTTAAAGATTATTCATTTATCTATTGTATGTTGTTCCGCTGCGATTGTGAGATTCTGATATTATTCTGTTGTTTCTGTTCTGTTCTATCTTTCTCTCTTCTTCTACCTCTTTCTTCTTCTTCAACCCTAAGTATTCGGTTTTTCGGGAACGAAAAATCGCGATCGTTACATTTGGTATCAGAGCATATGGTTAAGCGACAACCATGGCTCTGTTGGGTGTTACTCATTAGAGATAGAGTCAGTAGTACTCTAGAATGAGTGTGAGTGTAATAATAGATACGAGTGCGTATTTGTTAGTGAATATAAAAATTGTTTTATGTTGTGATGATTGGTTTGTTGAGTAGTATATGGATTCTGGTCGGTATTGTCGGTACAACTCTATCGATAGGGATCTCTAAACACTTATACAGAACAAATCAACACGATATTTTTTTAAATTGGGTGAATGAAATAATTTTACCTTGATTATATTTTATATACAAAGGAATAATTTTTCAGAATTATTAAAAGTATATGAATTGATTGTTTGAATGTTTGAAAATATAAATATATATAAGACAATCAAAGTTGTTTGAATAAGTTAAATTAAAACAACGGTTGTAAAAGAATCATTGTATAAGAAAATGAATTATAAGATAGAATTATAATTTAAATAATTTACAATTGTGAAATAATCTTACATATAAGAAGTGAAATTATATAAGAAAAGATTTGTAATCTAAAACAAAATTCTAGAGAAGTGTTTTGAAAGGATTAGATATTTTGGAAAATTGTTTTGGAAAGATAAAAGCTCTAAACTCTTTTCGATCGCTGGAAAATCATGCCGATGATGACCGCGACATCATTGGTGTTCATTTTCGGGTTTTCAAAAGAGGGATTGCTGCCAGATTATTTGAAATGAAAGTTGTTTGGAAAATTTGGATTTGGGTTTTGGTAAAATTCAAAAAGATAATTTGAATTGGTTTCAAAAATGGTTTTGAAAATTTGAAAAGACTCCGGAATCCTATTTAAAATATTTATGGGAATGATAAATGAGTTGATAACTTATACAATTTGAATTTTGATAGAATAAATTTAACTTAAAGGAGGGAGTTAAATTAAAGGAAGTATAAGTGAATCAATAAGAAAAATCCAAGTGGTAATTGTTGAATATAAGTTGTATAACTTATAGAATGAGAAAATGTAAGTGAAACAAATTGTTAAAAATGGTTAAACAATTTTGTTAAGCAAAATAAAATATGTATTTGATTAAGTGATAAAATTTAGCTTTGGTAAAAAGTTAAATCTGAATTGGATTTATATGTGGAATATAACTCAAGTGAAGTTGAATAAAGTTGATTTTGGTGTCAAAGTAAATTAATCAAGAGAAGTGATGAATATGAACTTGAGTTATATAAATGAAATTCAACTTGAAATGTTAAATGAATTAGCAATTGAATTGATTAGTGGATTGAATGTAAATCAATTGAATGTAAATAAGTTGATACGAAATAATGAATGAAGTGTTAATTCATTGAAAGCCAATGTAATTAGAAGTTGAATAATTTAATGAAAATCAATTAATGTTAAACCAATTGAAATTATAAGTGTTGAACCAAATTGAATGTTGAAAATAAATTGAATGAATTTGGTTATGTTCAATATATATTGGTTGTTATATGGATGTTAGTTGATTGTATATGAATTCATTAAGTGTTAATGAAATTGAATTAGCGAAATTGGAAGCTAATGTAATTGAAATCAAATTGGGAGTTAAGTGAACCTTAAATGGAATTGAAATTTGATATGAATAAATGTTACTAAAATCCAACGTTAATGAATCAAATGTGATTCAAATTGGAAAACAAATTCAATAAATATTAATGAAAATATGAATGAATATTGAGTTGGTTGATGGTTGCATTTGTTGCTTTAGTTGCATTTGCGATATTATGTAGTTGCTATGTTGCTATATGATGTATAGTGATATTATTTTCATATATGCATGTTCTCATGGTTTGTTAAGTGTTTAGTAGGTGCGGATTGCGCTTGCTTCGCTTTTGGAGCTCGCTTTCGCGCTATATTAGCCGTATATGCTCGCTAATAAAAATATAAGGTACATATCTCGGATTACATACCGTACTTTTACACTTTTTTCCCTGCGGGCTGCCTCATCACTTGATGAGATGTATATTTGTGATATATATACTGTCATTTTTTTTCGGATCGAGCCGCGCAAAGGAGACTCAGGCGAATTTTTTCGAAAATTTAAGGCGTTAGAAATTTTTTGAGAAAATTGAAATTTTTTGAAAACTAAGTTTTGATTTGAAGTTAAAAGTTAAACAATATAGTTGGTTTTGAAAAGATAACTATATATGGATTTGGAAACTTAGTAAAGATTTTGTAAGAAGTTTAACTATGAATTTTGGGTTAGTTAAACACTTAAAGATTTGAAAAATCTAAATTGAACGGTTTGTTTTGCAAAATTAATGGATTCTGTAAATTTTTCTTACTTGGTAATTTCGAGGACGAAATTCTTTTAAGGGGGGAAGTTTGTAACGACCCAGAATTTCTGTTAATTAAAATTTGTATATTTAATTAATTTTAAATATTAATAAGTGAAATTTATAAGTCGAATAATTTTATTTCGAATAATTGGATTTAACTGGATAATTAAATCGATAATTTAATAGTTGAAATTACAGAAATAATTGAAAATTGGGTTAAATATGATTGAAATTGATTTGTAAAATTTTATTATATCATATTGGAGTTAGAACGATGTTATAGAACTTTTAAAATTGAATTAAAAGTTTATTTGTGAAAATTGAATATTTTAATATTTAATTATCGACTGAAAAATAGCCATTTTTCAAACAGTCTCAGAATTGGACAAAACTAGTTCCATTGGATCCATAATAGTTTTTTATTATTGGATTTCAATTTTCGTAGCAATCAGAGTTTTCGTTTGACCGTGGCAACTCGAAACGCATCGAAATTGTTTTAATATTAATTTGGCGAGTTAAAATAGTCATTTTTCAAACAGTCTCGGATTTCGACGAAACCAGTTTCATCGGATCCGTAATGTGATATTATTGTATGGTTTCGAATTTCATGTCAATCGGATTTACCGTTTGTCCGGTGCAAGCTAAAACGCCTAGGAAATCGTTTAATCGGTTTAATTTAAAAATCGATCGTTTATTATCGTAACTCGCACAGATGATCGGATTGGCTCTCGAAACCTATTCCATTGTGTTCGGAACGCGGGGTAAACCCCAGAAACGCCAGTTACCGCACGTAAATCGGAGTTCGGAAAATCCTGAATGAATAGTGTTCGTTTATTTTCTATATAAAGACCCCCTTTTATCTTCATTGCTCAAAACCCTAGCCACTTATCTATTCAATGGCCAGAAAATCGCCATCTTCTTCCTCAATTATCTCTCGATCCATGAACAATCAAGAAAAACTTCCAACTACAACATCGAAGAGGGCGATGTGATCTTTGTTTTCAACGGCTGTGATCGAAAACGGAGTTACGGATCGTTGTCAAAATAGCCGTGTATGGGCTGCAGTCGTGCACGTTCTTTGAGGTAAGGGGGAGGCCGACCTCCACCCTGCTTTGGCCGAGTATAGTGCTTGTGATGTGCTTCGAAGTGGGGGTGGCTGATAAACTTTCGATAACGTTTGTGGGTGCGATGTCTAACCCTAGGTCGGCAAAGATGGGTTAGTACATGCGTTTCTTTTACTCAGGAGGAGGATACGTGTGTGAGGAAGAAAGGTGGATGCGGCCCAGATATTGCAAAGGGAAATGGATGGCTCTGATTTAATGAGGGTATAAAATAATAAAAGAAAATGTTAATTAATTTACGTTTTAATTTGTACAAACTTTAAAATATTATAACTTCTTCGTACGAGGTCGAAAAATTACGAAACATTTTGCGTTGGAATCCTATCGACGAGCACTACGCAATGGAATTGGTTTGGAGTCCTTTGGAGCTAGTGAAAATTTCTGGTAAAGTTAAACGCACGTTTAATTTTATTCGAAATAAAACGCGAGAACTATATTGAAACCAAGGTGGGAACTTCTCACTCAATCGAATCGGTTTCGATTTTAATTTTAAATAGTTAGATTTAAAATTATTGATTGTATGTTGAATGATGATTGTTATCTATTGATTGTTAAAATAGGCATTATGCGCCGTTAGTAAGCGGATGTTATTTATCAAAAACATATACCGCGAATATTTCACTGCAAAGTGAAATTGGTATTATTTATATATTTAGAGTTGATTTCCCGCATTATATAGCGGATGAGACCCTATTGCGTCGTCTATTAAGCGGATAATATTTTTATAAATCCCATATACCGCGATAATTCTGTACTGGAACGGAATTGGTATTGTGCTAATGTTTGTGGATGTAGGAAAACAGGTTGGAGGGATCTAAATGGATTTCTCAACTATATTGATTTATTTACAGATATTGTGATATTTGTTGATTATCATATTGATATATGATATTTGGATGTCGTGATTGACTATTTGGTGCTGCAGCATCATCGGATCCATTTTTAAAGTTTAAAAATAACGATTTTTATTTTAAGGGGATTTTTAAAGTGATTTTTGAAATTATACATTTTATTCAAATTTTGAATTGATTCACCTTAAATAAAATAAATGTTAAAATTTTAATATCTTAAAATTATGATTTTTTGCGAAATATAACTGAAATGTGATTTTTGAAATAAGTAGTTGATAAATTATAAAATAGTTTAAATTGGGATTTTCGAATTATTATAAACAATTTATATAAAAGTTGTATAAAATTGATATTTATAAATTAAAATATAGAAATTATAAAACGAGCTTTTATAAGTGTTAAAATAAAGTTTGAACCTAGATTCATAAGTAAATAAGAAATTTTGATTTATAAATTAATGTTGATATAAAAGAATGGATTTGTGAATAAATGAATTATAAGTAATTTACTTATAAACCGGATTTCGACATGTAAATGGAATATAAATAGAATTGGGTAATAAAGGAGATTTATAAAACGAAGTTGTTATAAAATATAGAAATAGAATTTGTAGACATTGTTTATAAATCCGAAAACGACTTATTTTGATAAGTTAATTTTTATAGCTTATTAAAGGAAGTATATTCACGATTTTGGACAATGAATATATTATTAAATAAAATGGATTTATTTTGGGGAGTGATGTTTTAAATAGAATTTAAAACGATTTAAAGATATTTTAAAATATATTATGAATCGAAACCATAGATTTCAACATTTATTGTTGAAACAGACGTTTTCGAGAAATAGAAGGAAATGATGGACTATAACAATGTTGTTATAGTAAATGGTTTCCGAAAGGAAATGTTTTATATAGTATTGGGATTTATATATCTATCTAAATTTCGAATCCCTATACTAGTGATTTTGGGTTGTCGTAACGATGTTTTACGCAACATTCGTTTTGGCCCAAACAAATGTGTTTAAGAGAATGATTTCTTAAAGAATGAAATATATACTTAATTTTGATTTAAGTATAGTGAATATTTTCCAAATGTTGAAGTATGGAAATGTTTTTCCAATGTCAAATGAAACGTTTTGAGAATTTATCTTTTTGAAGATAAATTGAAAATGAATAATTGAAATCGTATATTCATAAATATTTTGGAATGTAAATTCACTGTGGAATTTATAAATGAAAAGGGGAATTTGTCTAAAAATAAACGTTGATTTATTTTTGAAGTGTGGGAATTAATTTACTAATTTGGAACGTAAATATAAAGTAAATCGGTAAGGATTTATTTAATTGGTTTAGATGAACCATGTTGAAATGAAAGTATTTCGCGTAAGGAAAATGATTGAATTTTTTTTCAAATGAGATAAAGGTGAAAAGTGATTTGAAAATTTGTTTTCAAATGGTTGAAGCATTGAAATGATATATCTAATAAAGATATTTTGGAAAATAAATAATTTGAGAAATTATTTGGAATCTGGTGATGTTGAACACGCCTATTGATAGTTAAAATAATCTGACTATCAATTTTTACCTTTAAATAGGTATTTGTTGTGATTGCTTGAATTTGAATGCCACACTTATTTTTAAAATAAGCGCTCACTATTTGGGTTAGCCGGGAAAGGACCTTGGGGTCGTATAACCCATTCCGAATATATGATACGTCGTAATGGATTGCATTTGATGATCGGTGTTGAAGACCGGATATTTTTGAAAACGGAAGGATTACCGTTGAGTTACTCTGCATCGGCTGATCTCCGATATAGAGGTTTTATCACCCTTAGTGACGGGAAGTCCGGACTAGATTAAAAATTATCCGGAATGCAAGGACTTCTTTGTAAGTGCCTTCGGTTCTGTTCGAGCCCGGAACAGACTTGTATGGATTGTATGTCTGACATAACAAATTGAGATATAAAGATGATTTCTTTCAAATATATTTCTGTTGGTGGCGGAGAATTTATTCTCTTAGCTTAACACCCTTCTCTGAGACGTACGAGCTCAGAGGTTATGTAGTTGAAGGTTATTAGTGATATACTCCTAATTTGGTAGTGTGGCATGCTGAGTGTTGCTGTGAAATGATCATTGTTTGATCATTTGTGATATGATCATTTGTTTGATCATTTATCTTGGTGATCATTACTTTGATCATTTGTTGACCCAAAGCACAGCTTTTGTATAAAGCGTGGCTTTGTGGACGAGACTTCGTCGGACCTCACACCCCGGAAATGGTCAAAACAGGAAGGATGCAGCAAGGTTATTAGGGGGTAGCGCCCCTTTAGTGTATGTCATTCCTTCTGGATAGAGGTGGTATCATGGTATGGAGCCCAGATACTTAATGTTGTTGCTGCAAATTTATTGCTTTGTGGTTGTTGGAAATCGAGGATCCTCGGATAGATCGGTTACGATCGGGGGATGACATATTCGTGTCAGTAGTTACCCAGTTAGGGGTAACCCGGCCTTGTGTTGGCAGAGATCCGGTTTGGTTCTCGGGTCGTCTTTCCAGAGGCGTACCCATGTGGCAATGGGAAGTTCCTTGGCCTGACCATTTGTTGGAAATCCAAGGAAACAATACGAACCTTGTACGGTTTTAGTTGTAGAACCTGTCGTCTAATATGGTAGCTATAGTAGGCATAATATAATGGTACATATGCCGGCTAAGATTTATATTCTACTTTCGAAATGTTTTCTACACTATGCACTAATAATAATATCAAAAATGATTTGATTTTGCGTAGTAAGCATCTTTGACTAACATAAGAAGAAATCTCCTCCAAGTCTGCGTTTGCATTGTGTGTGTGGTGGAAGGTCTTATGGTAGTTACATTTTCAAAAAGCATTTCGAATCTGTTTTAAAATTATCATGTTCTTTGTTTTAAAGATAAACTGTTTTAGTTCTCACACCAATCACATGACTGACTCGGAGTTTACTGTTTTCCTTCCTAAACTCTGGGTGCCCACCAATTTCCACACGGGCGGTCAAGAGTCAGGTTTATCTGGATATTCTGGAATTTAGGAGTTGCTGGAGGCAAGCTGGATGGCATGGAGTATTACTAGTATATAGTATTTCTTTTCCGCCGTTTGTTGTTGTTTATTGTTGCACACTCTGATGATGTAATGTAATATGATGTAATGTAATAACTGATAAAGTTCTTTTGTTTAAAGATTATTCATTTATCTATTATATGTTGTTCCGCTACGATTGTGAGATTCTGATATTATTCTGTTGTTTCTGTTATGTTCTATCTTTCTCTCTTCTTCTACCTCTTTCATCTTCTTCAACCCTAACTATTCGGTTTTTCGAGAACGAAAAATCGTGATCGTTACAGGATTGAAATGATTTAAGTAGACTGGAATATTTATCTAAGTTTGGTACTTAGAAATTGATAGGTGGAATAAGTGTTGTCTATAGAGAAATGTGAAATTGGTTAAATTGATATAAGTCACCCCAGGTTTTATATAAATTGTTTGCTTTAGTATTCCATGTTAGATGGGTTTACTCACGCTGGTTTCTAGCCTGACCCGGGTGTTACTTTGGTGTAATGCTCGGGTCAGACCAAGTATTACAGATTTTCAGGTAGGTACGATCTGGAGCTTAGGAGGCGAGCAGGATGACAGTATCGCTTAGAATATTTCCGCTGTAATTATATTATTGTAACTCTGTGATAAATTGATTGTATATGACCAGCATTTGAATATATGTGAAACTCTGATGTATATTAAATGTAACCGACAACTATAATATTCTTTTGTAAACTGTTATTATTTATTATTATATTTTATCTGCTGCGAATGTGAGTTGTTGATGTTTCTGTTCTTCTTCTTCTATCTCCTTCTTCTTTTTCATAACTATCTGGAATTTTCGGCTTCGAAAATTTCGGGTCGTTACATAGCATGAGCACAACTACACAAGGCAAAGCAACAATGGTTTTCTGTGCAACAAAGGTCACGACCACAAGCATCATGGGCATGGCCAGGTCTCTAGTGGGCTGGAAGAGGGCGTGGCAGAGCGTGTAGGTCAGGAATTTGCTGGTGGTGGTGGTGTATGATCGGCCAAAGTGGTGGAGGAGGTGATGGAAGCAAGGTAGTGGTCGGCGATGCAAGTGTATGTGGTGTATGCTCATATTTTGGTGGGTCTACTTCATCAAAGGGCACGGCCATGGCTTGGGGTTGGGCTAGAGGAGGTGTTGACCAAATGTGGTGGTGGTGGAGGAGGCCAAGGTTGAGGAGATGGAAGGAGCTTAGCCTTGAAGGTGAAGAAAGCAAGAGCAAAATCACAAGAAAACAAGAAGAAAATGAGTAGAAAGAAGAAGAAGATTACCAACTCTTTGCCTAAGGAATGGAGGCCGAACTATTTTCAGAGACGAGAAGTAATTTTTTTTACGTGAAATGATAGAGCATGTCATAAATATAACAAATTTTAATTGTAACTATTTTCAAATAAGTTAAAATATTAGTATTGCAACTAAATTAGTATTGCATCACACAAATGCAGTTAAAATATTTAGATGCAACAATAATTGCTTAATTCCGAAAATACTGCAAAATAATAACCGCTTTTGCTTAATGCATTTAAATTTTAACTACAGTAAGCTCGAATAAATCATCATGTACAACCAAAATTATTACTGCATCACATAAATATAGTTGAAATATTAAATTTCTACCATGCATAATTCAAAATTGTCATTGAATTATAACTACATTTTATTAATGTAGTTAAATTTTAATTGTATTAAGATTGAATAAATTCCTAAAACGTAGCCAAATTTATTACTACATCACATAAATGTGGTTAAAAATCTTCAAATATAGTTAAATTTACCCAAAATTTGCTGGTAAAATATAATTGCATTTTCTTAATTTCATTAATTTATAACTGTTTTAAAATTGAATAAAATTATCAAATATAGTAAAAATCATAAATAGTAAATGCAATAAAAAATGCTAATATAGTTAAATTAATTCAAAAAATGCCTATAAATTATTACACCATTTTTTGACGGGTTAAATTGTAACTGTACTAAGTTTGAATAAACTATCAAACACAATCAAAATTATTACTTTATTACATAATGCAGTTAAAATATTCAAAGGCAACCATAATTGTATAATTCAAAAAAAGTATTCCTCTCAAATATGTTAAAACATAATAAATGCATTATAATAATCTAAGTAAAGCTACTATGTAATGTTTTATGATCATCATAATAATGTTGTTACAGAAACACGATACACAACGGTGACACAAAATAATTGGATTATATAAATGAAGTTAAAACCGCTATATAAAATTATGATTTTAAAAATTTTATTTTTAGTTATCAACAATGGATATCATTGGAAAGAAAATTAAATTTCAGATTTTACAGTGAAAATGATTCTTAAATCCAATTAATGTAGAAAAAGTTATCACATTTCAAAGTTTGGAATAGAAAGAAATTAAAAATATGACCGTTCATTTTTCAAAATATGAAGGAGGCCCGTGTGCTCTTGAAATCTAACTCAATAATAATAGTATAGTATAGATATATAAGCTATTGGAATCTACATCTGAATGCTTTAAATGCTATAATTTTTAATACTTGATATATTTAAGGCATATATAACTAATGATAATAAGCTTTTATTACTGAAGCATGGTATGAGAAATATCCTGCACTTCCTTTTTCAAAGATATGTATATTATTTACCGGTGTGCATACATTATTTTAGACGTGTTAAGGTAGGTATGAGAAATCAATGCTACCGATCACATCGCATTCTATTAGATCCATGCAGAGTACACTGTAATGCAAGAAGTCGTATCATTATAAGTTATGAATTTTAAAAATTAACCAAATTACCTAGAACTAATAATGTACCGTATTAGCATAAACTTCCACTAGAGTTTAGGGACCATCTTAAGTTCACATCAACATAGTTAACGTTTCATGCTATAATGTTCATCATAAAAACATAATGAAGATAAAAGCTAACTTAATTTTACTTTGCATTCCATCAATAATGTTATGATTAGAACTATATAAAAGAGCATAAATATTAAACGGTACAACTTACAGCCCTATAATGAATGGAAGGATCCTTCGACCTTAGCATGAGAAACATAGTTGGGAGGGCATTACATCAATAATCTTAAAATACAAACGATTTTTGTAAGCTAGGTTGGTCAATGCATTAGCAGATTCCCTTAATAAGGCAATAAATGCTTGAGAATTCATAGTAGTTTTATGCCATTTAAGAAGCCTGATAACACCTGTCAAAGCACCTTCATCAACTATGAGCTGTCGGTGCTCAGAATGTTTATATGAATGAAGCCAACAAATAATAAGAAAACAAATTGAGGGAAAAATCACTGCTTAAAAAAGAAGAAGGGGCTTGAGAAATATTTAGAGACCACTTTGGTTCAGCATAAGCAGTCATGCATGCTATAACAATTTTTATATAAAGAGATTATTTATTACAAAATGATCCAACTAAAGTTATAATATAATATTGGCGCGATCATTGGGCTTATCATGTAAATCAATAGACTAAAAACACTCTAGCACTCAAATGAGCTCCAATGGACGATCGATATAGACAATATGAATAATGATTTTATTCATTTGTAGCTTCGTTGCAAATTCGTTGCTATTTGCAATCATATATATGTGCAATTTGCAATGGAAAAATTAATAAACTTCCAAAATCTTAAAGTTATAATAGCAAGTCCTTCATAGGATCTTGAAACGACAATGAACTAGTACGAGGCCCGTGCTTTACACAAGGGATGAATAACGCCATTGCTTTGTTAGTTGTTGAGTGTGAGCTTATATTTTCTAATTTAAGATCGCTGATAGCTCTGTAGGAGTAAGCAAATGATATTTCATGCATTAAGTACCAGTGTAGACATAACTTGATTAATGTAAAAGCTATTTCAATGCATCGCCATAGAGTGTAAAATACTACATAGTAGATGAATGTTAAAAGCCATTATGTTAGTAATACTACAAATATTGCATCATAAATAAAAGTCAAAACCCATGTAATCCATATTAGATAGTGAAGCGGGTTGAGTTATAAAAGATTCATTTAATTTTTTGGAAAGTAAAATGTAAAGACATGACAAGTACACTGAAAATAATTTTTCAAAGGCAATCAGGTGTAACAAATATATAATCATACCAATTTTTGCAGACTGGTTATTGAGTGCTGGTAGTGACAAAAGGATACACTGGTTCAGGTACAAATAAAAAATTCAAGCACACAATTTGAAATGAAATACAAGATATAAAAGAAATTCAACACCAAGGAGGTATTTATACATCGGTTGCGGCTGTATTTGAGTGGCTGTGATCTCCCTGACATTCTAAAAATGGCAACCGGTTCAAATTTAGTTAATCAACTATCATTTAGCCATGTAAATCTATATTTATTTTGCATTCTAATGTATGTAAGGCAACCTAAGCAGAAAAAAGGTCATTTAACCGGGCCAGTAAGCCTACTGACAGTACAATAGTGAAAACTTATATTATTTAATATACCAAGTCGAAAAACGAAGGCTTTGTTGCGAAAGATGTCCAATTATTTTGGTGCATGCATGTTGGTAGTGCCGTGAACTTACATAGATCACAACTATTTTTCGTAGCCCCTTTCAAATTGGTGAAGATACATTGTGGGTGATAATTTCTTCATTGTGAGTGATAATTGGTGAAGATCACAACTCTAATTATTTTCTCATCCCGCTTTAAGAAAATTACAGCGAATTGTTAAGCTAGCATCAACCGTCACTAATTATACCAAGGCACGCCTTTCGTAATGTGTATGGGTTGTTTTAATCTTCAGTGTTCTGATAAATTATATAATGTGTATTGGTTGTTTTACAAGACAAACTATGGTTTAATAGTTGACTAATGTACATATATAATTCCAAATTTTATTCTAGTTTTGTACACGTCTTAGTTTTGCCACAAATTTTAATAGTCCTAGTACTTATTTTATAATAGATTAATCTTAGCACCTTATGAAATCATCCTTAGTACTGTATACAAAATCATGTGTATTGCGCCTTATGAAGAACGTGTTGTCATCTTAGGCAATTAAAACAAATTGTGAGAAGTTATAACTTAGTAGCACTGGTACTATATATAAAACATGTATAACCTAGTTATATTTATATAACTTACAGAAGAATACTGGATCAGGAATGTGTACAAGCTGGAGTAGTCTTTGATTGCAAGTAGAGGTAGCGCTCCTATCGCCACTGTTTGCATGATCGATAACCACCTTGGACGTCGCCATAACTGCACTAATAAAGAGAGTTAGAACCTTGGGTAGTGTCAATTGTGAAATGGACTATTTGGAGTGGATTGGTAATCAAATGATTAATTCATAAATTGGCAACTGATCTAGGCTAATGAGTTTAACATCAAAGCCAGGTTTGAAGGAATGCACAATAGTAGTAGAAAAACGCTAAATTTAATTAAAGCATATGCAAATTTACAATATATGGTTTTTTCGCTGAAATGCTAGTAGCTGATGTAGTTACATGCTACACTGAACGACAAAATAATTGTTTTCTTTAATTTGATGATTATTGAAAAAGGCTCACAAGGCTAAAATGTTGGGGTGGTTACATCTTTAGACCACAATGCAACAAGCGAATATTTATACCTCTTGGTTTTATAAAGTGGTTTAGCAGCTATCATTGCTTTGTCAACCTGATATTGAAGTGTAGGATCCATGCCTATTGATGCCTCAGATACCATTTCATTTATGTTTTTAATAGCTTTGGATACACCTTTTGCTAAGTATTTTCCCTTTTCAAAGTCACGTAACTCAAAAGCTTCATACATGTACCAACCAGAACAAGATAAAAAGTAGCCATCTAATTACAAAAGGTGGTTCCAATAAGTTACCAATATAATATAGATGTGTGACTTGGAGCGTAAGTTGTAACAAATACTTTGATGCTATAGGCAAAGCGATATATTGGTTGCATAAGAATACAGACAGGGTTATTCATATAGTCAAATTTTCTTTTGATCCAGCAACAAAACTACAAAGTTATACACACGCATACAAAATTTATGGTACTACAAGCACATGTTTAAAGTGAAAATCTTCGCAAGTCTACAAAAAATGAAATTTCAATATGTTCGAAGTTTGGTTACTCAAAATATAAAGCTTGGTTAGTCAAAATATAAATTTTTATTACTTAACAAATGTAGAACTATTGCATTAAGCAAAGAAGAAAATGTATAGGAAATGTTAAATAACTAGGAGTTTGAATACGCATGTAAGATGCATAGAGCAATTTGTCTTTCCAATATGTGACCATAAAAGGTAAGTTAGGTATGTCCTTGAAATTAATTACAATTGTTATGGAAGCCTAATAGATCTCAAACATAGAATACATGCATTTAGAACTCACTACTCATCAAGATTGGATATTGAAAAAAACTGCAAAAATCAAAATGTTTATCTGGAAAAAGCAACAAAATAAACATATAAACTTACATAGTAGAGAAATCAAAGAATTATAATTTTTAAACTATAGGAAAACAAAATTGTAATAAGCATTATTTCTATACCACATTGATCAAATTTAGTTAATTTTCCATATGTTATCACTGCCTAAAAATGAAGAATTGTTTTTCACCTCTTGGAGGAGTCTTGAGAATGTGATTGTTGAAAGTAAAACTAAGATCCATGCTTATATTTGGAGAACTTAAGTGTGCTTTTCATCCAATGGTGCCTAAATAAACTAAACATATAACTTCAAAGTTAAATCAGATGTATTTTAAATAATTCTGCAGATATTAATGTGAGCTTGGCTAACTATTCTAGGTATATGCTAACATTGAGTAAAATTATACCAAACAAACAACTATACACACAATCTAGCATCATAAACATTATTAACATGTAAGGATTAACAATATTAATTGAAAATTCTAGGAAAAAACTAACATTGGCAACATGAACCAAAAGAAACTCTGATATGAAAGGGACAATATTACGAAGCTAAATAAAACCAAACATTAACAGTGACTCAGTTCTCAAAATGCATACATACGATCTTCTCCGACATCAAATAATATATTTACAAACGCACGTCTTTTGTAGAATTTTGATACACGAATGGTGTATTTGGCTGCCTACCGGAATAAAAAACAGAACTTATAGAACTACATATTTAAACATAAATTTACACATTGCTCATTAATTTACCAAGGAAGTCGAACGAATATAGCATCAACGAAAACCCCTCCCATTTTTCGCACATTTTAGTAAACAATCTAAATGCAATTGTATTGTTAAAACAGAATTATGATATTTAGTTGCTTAGAATGAGAAAAGAAAGTTGTCAAAAACACAATTATATTATTAAAACAATTTCTTGACTATAGGAGGCAAAGTGAACCAGAAAGTGTATACACCGTCTTCATATATTTAGATGTGTGATTTCCTATAACACGGTTGGATACCATTGACATTCATAGTGGTAGATTTTGAGCTATCATGCCAGAATATTCTATGTTTACGAAAATCCATAAAGTTTGTTTTGCCATCATAGTTGCTTTTGAACTTATCAAAGATATAACAGGATAAGAATATTATTATCTGATGTCAGTAAATGACAATGTAATGTACTATATTTTCAAGAAGAAAATTGTAAATAGATTAGTCTAGATAGATATGATTACTAAAGGGCGCCTTTTCCATTCCTTAAAAGTGCTTATAACTATTCATCATTTATAAATGCAAAAGATGTTAGTTCATTTTTTTTGAACTGGTACTTTATATACAACAAATCATTGGGACAACATATCCCATGTCGAATAAACATTCAAAAACAAGTTTCGAACTTGTAACATCCTGCACCAAAGCCGAATCAATTAACCACTTGGACAAAGGTGCTTGGCTAGTTTGTTTTATTGATACCTACTTATTGGGTATAACGCTAAAAAACTTATACCCTTTTGTGTAAAAACTTAAAGATTGTAATTTTTTTAATTTACTCCTATATAGCGTTTGATTTTTTTCAATACACGCTTGACTTTATAAGGATATGTAGCAAAGAGTCACAACAATATGCATATTCGTTTGATTAATTTTTCTCATTTTTACTCTACACAACACATGAGTCATTATTAATTCTCAGTGCCATTAATCAGTCACCTAATAGTAGACTGTTTTCCGTATTACGTAAAGACATGGACAGGTTTAAGATCTACAAGAGGATATAAAAAGAGAACCATCAAGACCTGAAAACTTCTAGGACATCTTCCATCGCTAGAACATATTCATAGAACTTTGCAACTTGAATTTTTTTGCCAGAAATAACATAAAAGTATCGTATACACAGTAAAGATATTGCTCAACTGAATATTCTTGGATAGATTAATGCTAGTGTTTTGGAATTTTCTGGATCACAAGTTTTTGTATTAGGTCGTTTTATTTGCAGTTGGCAATATTATCTAAATATCAACAAACACAATTCTACTTATTGGTTAAGGTTAGGTTTTATTTTGATTACATAAATTAAGTTTTGAGTTCCATTATTATTTCCAACAATAACCGATTACTAAGTTAAGACTCCACTCATCACTTACTCTGAAAATTGAAAATACATCCAAAAGCACGACTACAACTTGCTCTGAAATTTCAAGGACAAAGGACTTTTGGTGACGATGGCTGCCGATTCGCATCCAGTTATGAGACAATGGACAATGGTGGGAACTAGGGCTAACATTCGCTTCCAGTGACGAGCCTGCAACGGGGACGGGGACGGGGATGAGGGAACATGAGACGAGCCTACAATTGAGACGACTACAATGGGGACATGGATGATAGCAAACAAAGACGAGCCTGCTACAGGGCCAATCAACTACAGTGGGAACTAGGGCTACTAGTGACGAAACTTTTTTCGAAAGGAGGAATATTCTGTAATTAAATTTGGATCCAAGAATTGAAATTTTGGGGAAGTTTTTATTTAATCGAAATTTGTAGAAATGGAGGGAAGGAAATAAATTTAGTGCCTTTTGTTTTTGACAGCGTACACAACGTAGGGTAAAAGAAATTTACCGTCAAATTATCGTTTGTGATGGCAATCCAATAAAATATGCTGCACGTTTATGCTAACGTAACAAACTTTTCTTGTAGTATATATATAAGTGTATTATGGTAAGAATAGTGTACACATAAATATACATATACATATAAGTGTAAACTTTATGATGACAAATATATGTGAGTAAATGTATATGTATATATGTTATATAAAGTAGTGAATGGGTATACATACATGTTAATATATAAAAAAAGAGTATATGTAAATCTATGTATATGTATAAATAAACATAAGAAAACATCATAATGGAAAAAAAATCAAATCACACACAAAACTTCAAATCAACAATTTATCAAACCAAGTCAACAAAATTTTCAAACCAATTAGAAAAAAATATAAAATAAAAGGACCTATTCATGAAAGCTTCAGCCTTTGTTCAAAACTGTTCCCTCTCCATCTATAAATAAATTGTCTATGTTATACTCAGGTTTACCATTCTAGCTAAAAAAGAAGAAGAAGTCTGCCATTTTTTTCAAAAAAAAACTTGAGGAGCTAAGAACTCAAAGCTACAAGGATCAAAACAAAATAGCAGTGTGTCATTTCTTTCAAAAACCGTGAGTGAAAAAACTTGAACTTTTACTTACTGGAAACCATGTATGCAACTATATGCTTGTGAAAATTGAATGAACTCTTTTGTTTTGTCTAGTACTCATGTGTTAATAAGTTTATATGCTAGATATATGTGTGGTTAGACATATTGAACACCTTGTAAACTCTAGAGCCTGTATATCACTCTATTTTCCTTGAAAAGTTGATATCTTATAGCTTCAAAAATCATTATTGTTATAGTATATGTAAATATAAGTAGTGAATATGCTATATACTGTTTTGTATTTAGTCCCACATCGTGGGATTAGTTCTACCCCAAGATCCTAGGCCTCTATATAAAGGTGCTAATGTAATGTAAATAGATAATCTATTCTAAGAAATAAATAATATGTCTTCTGCCTCTCTCTCTCTAATGGCTTCCCATTTTCTTTGTTCTACAACACGTTATCAGCACGATCTCCACAAAAGTTTTTTTTTAAAGATCTACAGTTGTGATAATTTATGAAATCAAATCTATTCTTCTCCAGATCTAATTATAGATCTCAAAACGGTAAGTTATTTTTCTAATATGATTGATCTAATCTTCCAATTTTTTTATATATCTCATTCCATTCTAGATCTACTTCTTCAGATCTAAATCTATTGTCTTATTTTTTAGACTTTATTATACTAGTCTTATAATTTTATATCTTATATAAATCTAAACTTTAAGATCTAATTCTTATTTTGTTGGTTATTATATTTTAGATCTAATTTGTTTGTTGTTGCTATTTTTCTGATAATGTTATATTGTAGATTTCAATATCATACTTATTTTTATGCTTTTGAGTTCATTTATTTTGGAATGCAAGTTTGAACTTGGCAAAATTTTGATATTGTTAATTAAAGCAATTTTTTTGAATTTGATTGTATTTAGTTTGGACATGGATTTGAGAAACCAAACATGGTTGGTAAATGGGGTTTTCATTTTGAAAACCTTTTGATTTGATTTAGATTTGAATGAAAACTTTGGAAATTATTTTGATATATGATTTATATTTCCAGAAGAAATATTTTATTGTTTCTAAGAGAAACAAATATAATATAATACGTATCTAGAAGATCGTATTAAGTGAATGGAAACATTAGTAAAAGCTTACATGATAAGCTTAATATCTTCTAATGTTTCCTTTAAAAAAAAGGAAAAAGGAAATAATAATTGAGAACCTGCAGTTTTCATAAATCAGTAAATTACAAGTTTCCTCAAAATAAAGAACCAGAAGTTCTAACTAAAAAAAAGGATTATATATCAAAACTCAAATATATAAATTTGAGATGTGAAGCTTTGAATTATTAGAAAATCTAATTCAGTTTATGGTAAATTTCAATTGCAATCAAACCTGAAGTTTGATAATGAAAATCAAGTTGTACCATTTAGGATCTAAAGTACTAAACAAAGACTTTTTTAAAGTAAAATTGGAACCTGAAGTTCTAAAAATATTTGCCAATGGTATTAACTACTAAATTAAATAAATATATAGAAACTTGTTCACTCCAGAAGTAGTGAAATTAATATATTAAAAAAAACTCCAGAAGAGATTTGTTGATATATTTGGTGTTTTTACTAAACCAAATAAATATATAGAAACATATCTACTCTTCTACTCTCTTTCTTTTTAATTAAAAATAAGGCATTCTAATAGGAAGTTTATTTCCTAATTTTTTTCTTTCTTCCATGCATCCAATCACTTTTCAAAAGGTAAAATATAATAGATCAAATATAATAGATCTGAAATAATCTTAGTTTCCTAAATTTCTAAAATAACTTGTGTTGGTTTGAAGATTTACATGTTTGTTTTGATATATTTGGTAAAGAATTATGAAGTTAGTTTTCTTATGAAAATAATAATGATTTGGATATGAGATTTATAGTTATTTATGATTATGAATAATATAAATAGATCTGAGATAATTTTGTTTATTTAGAAATTCTGATTATTGGGAAATAAAGTTTCGCTTTAAGATATTCATTTTAATTTTATTATTGAGTAATATTGAACCTATATTTGAGATGAAATTATGTTACTTTGAGTACTGTTTGTTCAATTAGTTCATATATTTATAATGAAATTATTTTGCTATGACAGTAGTTATATCCTGAACCATATAAAGGTTAATTGTAGTTATTTTTATCACAAATGAATTAATTTCAAGTGTTATGGTAATAAATTAAATCATTTATTATCATAAATTCATTAAATGCATTGATTATTGTAAATTAAATGACGTTGTATGTTTGTGTTTGGGATAAGAATAGACGTATGATCTACTATTTGATGTATTTATTTTGACAAGTAATGTCTGTTGTAACGGAAAAAATAGGTTTAACAACAACTTGAAGTTGTGCAAAGGAATTATTTTAATAGAGGTTGTATAACTCAAAGTCCAAGGCCTGAAGTCTGGAATTATGAAAAGATTTTCTGACAAACTTTACAAGCTCGAATTCTTGTCGGTATTTTTTTAAATTTGTCAAAATGTACAAGCTTCTAAAAAAAGGGCAGTTTACACAAAATTTAAGAACCCAAAGTTCGTAATAAATTAGTGAACTTGAAGTTCATGAATTAGAAGCCTGAAGCTCTATTGAAATTGTGCAAAATGATATGGTTGTACTTCTTGAAGAAGTTAAAGGAAAATAATATATTATCATATGAGATAATAATGCTGCATTCAAGAGATTACAAAAATCTCCAAATGAGTTATACCTTACCTTATATCTTCATATTTATATTATATTAACCAAATATCCTGAAGATATTATGTTATATGATATATCAAACATCATTGGATGTGTGTGTATTAATCTCTTGAAAAGATGTTTTAGAGATTTATTTATATTTATATTGCAAAATTTAACATCCCAGGAGAGATGTTATAGAAATTTTATTTTTGTTACATTGCAATTCCTTAAAAGGAAATACTATATTCCCTGAAGGAATAATGATATAATTTTTTTGAGTAATAACAGTAATTTATCGAGAGAGAAAAATGATATTGTATACCAATGTTACACTCTAGAAGTAGTGGTTTTATCTTTCGTATCTTACTTTCATTTGGTGCATCTAATTTTGTTACTGTATTTAAAGTCTGATATGTCATTTAAAAGATAGTTACAACAACAACAAAAATCCAGTAGGGATGTTTTATGTTATTGTAAAGGTAGTAATTATGTAATTTCTACAAAAGAAACATTGTACATTGATATGAGATTCCAATAGTACACATATATATATCTCTAGAAAAGATAAATTCACTCCAGAAGTAGTGATAATAAAATATCTCTAAAAGAGACTAACAAATTAGGAAATGATAACATATCTCTAGAAGAGATTTGCTTATATGTTTGGTAATTTTATTAAACCAAATAAATGCATAGAAATTTGATTATAAAGGATCCTAATTTAGTTTAGATTAGATCCTAAAAGTTTGAGAGCTATGCAACATGTATCATATATTTCATTATAATTATATCAAACGTGAGAAATATTACACGTATAATCAATTCTTGAAGATATATCTTTAAATATTCTCCTGAAGAGATAGTCTATATTTCATATCATAATTTTCATGCAAGCTATACATACGGTCCTGAGTAAATCTGTATCTGTAACATTCCAAGTATCTAGAAGATACTATTATTATTTTTGCTGTATTTTTTTTTACAGAACTCTCAATAGAGATGTGTAGAAATATCTATATGCAATTAAAAATTACTCCTTGATAAGTAATCATAATTAGTGTTCAAAACTGATATTTGAGATATAATTGAGGAATAAAACTTAACAACTTGAAGTTGTGTATATTTTGTTCGAACCAGAAGTTCGATATGGTTTCAAACCAAATGTTTTGCACATTTTCATGCGGTTTTGACAGGTTTGCATTGACATTGATTTATAAATAGACATTAATATTTTTGATCCTTGTAACAGTTTGTTCTAAAAATCACTAATTCAAATGAGAAAGAATATGAAAATTTTATAATATATATGTGATACGTGGATGCACGTATACATCCATATATGTAAATATTTAGCTAACAACCTGAAGTTTGTTATAAGCTCATCTTATAGATTATACATAGACATTATTTAGTGATTTAAAATTCAATCAACATAAATGTTGAATGACCTGAAGTCATGTATGTATTCAAATGATCTACACAATAAGTAAATTCCTCCAATTGCTTAGATCAATGAACGAGAACAAACTCTAATAATCAATATCAATTGAATGCATCTTATAAAAGAATTATCCTCCTATTATTAATATGTATGATGTACTTGCTAGTAGAAAATTCATAATGGATCAAAATGAGAGTCCAAAAATGATTATTATTTAATGTGACAATGTTTGTCAACATTGAGGGGGAGGATAAAGGGATACAAGCTCATTTTAATCATCATTTTTAAATATTTATTAAAATATACAATGATGCAAAATATTATCAAAATTATCCCTAGTAGACTTTCTCCAATATAGATTTGAATCCCTGAAGGATCAAAATTTATAAACCACATCTGAAATATGGTTCAAAAGTCAGTTCAAAATATTTTTGGAGTAAGTAATAAAGATGCCAAATAAAGGAGGTGAGTGTTCTTGAAGAAACACTTAAGGATGCTCTGAAAGAGATCCATGACATGATTCTCAAATAACCCTAGAAGTGGGTTAGGTACCTAAAACATAATTAAAGAGATCTCAATAAATCATGTCTAGAACTGACAAGAAATAATCATCGATGATAAATTTGCAAATAATAAAGCACTTATATTTATAAATAGATTAAGAATCTTGAATTAGGGGAAAACATGACTGGCCATCATGAATCCTTTAATAGTAGAGAAATATGGACATGTAGTCCGCAAAGTACCGAAAGTACTTGAAATGCTTATATACCCTGAAGGTATAAATGTGGTTTAAAATCATATTAAATAATGAAAGTATACAAATTGCTGAAGAATATAAATAACTTTCATTGTTATAAAGAATGCAAAGAACAAGGAGAGTAAATTTCAACCTACTTTTAAGTATTGTTGTAATGAAAATCTTGATATAATTCATGATGAGTAGATTACTTCCTATTTTTAAGTATCGTTGTAATGAAACTCTTAATATCCATTGAAGTGATAGTTGCGATATGCAAATACTTATTAAAGTATACAAACTTCTGAAGAATATATATAACTTTTGTAGTTATAAAGAATGAAAAAGACATGAAGTGTAGATTACAAATTTCTTCTAAGTATTGTTGTAATGAAAATCTTGATACATCAAGATGAGTAGATTACTTCCTGCTTTCTAGTAATGTTGTAATGAAATTTTTAATATTCATGAAAGATGTATAGTTGCAATGCGCAAAACTAATTTGAAGCATAAAAATGAAAGCACATGAAGTGTTTTTCATAAAAGTAGCATACAAATGCATAAAATGCAAACCATATTTGGAAGAAACAATCTTAGAAAATTTGATTGTATCAAAGAAAACTATTAATAAATTGTATTATGAATGAGATACATATTTATGGATCCAGAAGTATCTATAACCAATTTAAGTTATCGAAAGACGGATATGAATTCAGAGGAAAAATTAAAATCAGGGGGAGAATTCATAAGTATTTTATAATGCACTCTTTTTCCTTAACTAAGATTTTTCCCACTGGGTTTTTATTAGTAAGGTTTTAACGAGGCATTATCTTGATCCAGAAGTATCAACTCCCTAGTAACATTTGAAATAAGCTATAATGTACTCTTTTTCCTTATTTAAGATTTTTCCCACTGGGTTTTTCTTATTAAGGTTTTAATGAGGCATTATCTTGATCTAGAAGAATCTAACGTATTTTCAAGAAATAACATCTCAAATATGTTATTTAAGTTAAATTATATTTTTATCCTTGACTAAATTTTTTCCCATCGGGTTTTCCTTTGTAAGGTTTTTACTGACGTATTAAATTGATCCAGAAGTATCAAACCCTATCTGATGCAATAAATTATTGAAATATGACATACTATATTGTACTCTTTTTCCTTCACTAAGATTTTTCCCATAGGGTTTTACCTAGTAAGGTTTTAATGAGGCATTAGTTTGATCCAGAAGTATCAAGCTTTATTTAAAGAAATAAGAAAATAAAATATGTCATTGTACTCTTTTTCCTTCACTAAGATTTTTCACATTGGGTTTTTCTTACTAAGGCTTTAATGAGGCATTATTTTGATCCCGAAGTATCAAACTCTTAGAAGGAATATCATTTTTAGTATGATATCTATAATTTCACAAGTTTCACTCTTTTCCTCTTTTAAGGCTTTTCCCATTGGGTTTTCCTTATAGAGGTTTTTAATGAGGCAACGGACAATATCTATATTGACTGAATGGATAAATACAAGCAAGATAATAATGAGGGGGAACAATCATCATACACGTTTCGAAACGGACAATTTCTAGTTATCAGAGGATTCAAGATTTTGAAGACGCATATTCAAGGGGGAGTGTTATAATATATGTAAATATAAGTAGTGAATATGCTATATACTGTTTTGTATTTAGTCCCACATCGTGGGATTAGTTCTACCCCAAGCTCCTAGGCCTCTATATAAAGGTGCTAATGTAATGTAAATAGATAATCTATTCTCAGAAATAAATAATATGTCTTCTGCCTCTCTCTCTAATGGCTTTCTATTTTCTTTGTTCTACAACAATTATCTCTTTATCCAGAGAATTTTAGACCATGATTCCAAAAGGAAAATGGATTGTTTTTCAATGTAGATTGTTCTAAAATTTGTTTCATTAAGTATCATGTAGCATAGAAGGATAAAAGTTCATGTTTCAGTAAATAGCTTAGAATTGACCAATTTTCGAATGTCACAATTAAATCTTTTGATCATATGAAGGTGTTTGTTTTTGAAAATCATGATTTTTGAAAGATTTTTGGAATTTATTGTCGAGTATTAGGTGAGATAAAGTGAGATGACCGAAAATGGGTTTTGGGCCGATTTTCAGCGGCCGATGAGTCGTAGCGGCTTGTCGTTGGTGGTGAAGGTCGCTGGGGCGATGGTGAAGCTAGGATAAATGGAGTGGTATTTTCTAGCAGCTTGTAGGGTTGGGTCGAGATGATTTAGGGTTTCAGGGCTTGTCTGTGTGTGTGTTCGACTTTGGATCAACGGCGGCGACGAGAGGTAACTGGGGAGTGTGGTATGGGGTAAAGGGTAGAGGAGGACGTGGCATAGCTTCTAGCATAATTTGGTGGTGAATGGTGGTGCAGGGTGGCGCGGCGATGGGTTTGAGTGGCGATGTATGCGCATTCCAATTTTGGTCTGAGGCTCGACTTTTCGAACCATGGGATCTTCGTGTCCCTCACGTGCATGTTTGGGATGGGGAAGTCGTAGGCGATGTGGGAGATGTATCGGTGGCATGGTAGGTCGGCCAGAGGCCGTGTGTAGGTGCACGGCATAGTCATGTGCACGTATAAAAGAAAAGAGAAAAGGAAAAGAAAAAAAGAGAAAGAAAAAAGAAGGTGCAAGAAGAAAGAAAGGGGGGAAGAAGAGTTGGGTTTGGGTTTGTCTTCATAGCCGATGTTGGGTTGGGCTTTGTTTAGAAAGCCGTGAAAAGGAAAAGAATTGGGCCTGGTTCGTTGTCGCTAGCTAATACGTGGCTGGCATTGGTTTTAAAAGGAAAAGAAAATTGAATAAGTTTTATATTTAATAATCCTTTAGTTTAAAAACATTATTTCCTTTCTTTTTAAATCAGATCGACATGAGAATTTTTGCAATGTGTTCCTGTCACCTGGTATTATGATCTGAAATTAATGTTGTTAAATATTTTGTAACATAAAATTTAATTGTTTGTAATAATTAAATTGAGTTAATAATTTAAGTCTTATTTAACTAAATCTTATGTTAATTATTAAAATTAGTTATTAATCAGATTGTTTAATTTTAATTAACTAATAATAAATTATTTTATAATTTCCTTAATTTGTAAGTAATTTGGATTAAAAATATAAGTGGATTCAGTTAATTGAAGTCAATTAAATTCTGAATTGTGAATTATTTAATATTAATTATTAATCGTTAATTTAGTTAATAATCTATATTCTGGCTTATTCTCTTGGATATTTTTTTTAGTTGTTCTTGTCTATGCCATTAAGTAGCCAAACGGATTAAAATGGTTAGAATAAAATGTTGACACATTTCAATTTGAAGTAACATATGTAATGAATTCCTTTATGTAAATATTAACACTTTGATTTTGAGATTGTTATTTTAAACGACTTGGACCTTTAAATTTTATTGTTTGGATTCGAAGAGACCTGGATCGGATATCCGCATTATCCAGAACCACTTCGATCAAATAACCATTACGAACCTTACGGTTTTGATCGTAGAGTCCAATATACCGGAATTGAATTAATATAGAAAATTCAACCATTTTAAATAAGTATTTATACTTAGACACTATTATAATATCACGGAATTTTCTATAGAAGTGTTTTGATTATCGTAAGATGAAAACCCATCGTGTTTATGTGTGACATAGTCTTACAAGTTACCTTGTTTTTTGATGGATTTTGTAACTTAAGTAATTCAAATTAAGTGTGTTTGCTAATGCTAGTTTCCAACCTGACTCGGATGTCACTTTATTGTAATGCTCGGGTCAGACCGAGTGTTATAGAATTCAGGTTAGGATGCTTTGGAGTCCAGGAGATGAGCTGAATGGTAGAGACGTATTATATGTACTTGGTTATTATGCCCTGCGTATTTTAGGCTGTATATTCAGTGCCTTTGTGGACAAGTTATTATAACTATCCAGATTTAAATGTTGATGATTGTACACTGAAAATTTGTATGTATATTAACTGATACAGATTCTTTCATATAAAAATCTGTTATTATATATTATATTTTGTTCTACTGCGAATGTGAGATTCTGTATTGTTGTTATTTTTATTTCATCTTCTACCTTTTTCTTCTTAAACCATAATGATCTACTATTTCGAGCACTCGATTGCTTGGCATTCTATATAGTGAATGTATTAATGTCGATTTTCAAGGATAAAAAACCCCGACCATTACATCTATATCCTAACTTTATTGATTTGGTTCAAAAGAGAACTAGTCAAATTTATTTTTTATATTAACATGGTTAAAGAGGGTGCTAAAAAGCCTTGATTTAGAGGGTGTAGCAGAAATAACGGAGCTTAAAGCTGATCTATTATTTAACAAGGCTATATTGCAAAAGCATAGCAGATGAAGCACACTACGTATTTTAGCGGGGATTGTATGGGGCTTAGTGGGGCTTTAACTTCACAACACGCATAACAAGTAACTCCCGTTAAAGGCCGTCATCGTCAATGTGCATGAACGCCGAAGAACCTCCTGTGAGTGTAATTTACGATAGAATCTCCCTAGTTGAAAATCGATTCCGCTGTATAAATAATGCCTAGGCTTTGTTGCCTATACATAATTCTATCCACTGCCATAACTTACAAAGATCGCAAACCTACGATAAAATTTCCCTACTTATACTAGCACCATATATACGTAATATATATATATATATATATATATATATATATATATATAATTAAACTAATAACTTGCGCCTTTGGTTGAGGTACAGACTATGGCCAAGATTCGTTCATCGGTCAACCGTTGGTTCTTCTTTTGGGTAGAGGTTCAGAATGAGGTTCAAGTTGCAGTCATATATATATATATATATATATTAATTCTAGGTTTATTTTGTTCGTTCTTCTTTGTTGATTGCAAAATTTTAAAGTCGGTAAATCATTAAGTACAAAGAACCCTAATTTGTCCATTTGCAATCTCCGATGTTTTCAATTACAATTTCTAACAATTTCATAAGAATGTTTGTTATCAAAACGAATCAAATTAGGTTTAGGATTAACATATATTAGTCTATATCCAATTCAACAATAAGGGCATTCAAGCTAAACTAATTTTTATCCAACAGACTTACTTTATTCAGATTTAGATTCGACAAGAATCACATTCAAATAAGTTAAATTACCATTCAATTCCCTATATAAGAATCATATTCAAATAAGTTAAATTATTATTCAATTCCCAATCTATTACTATTACTTGATAAAAATATTTCTGATTTAACCTAACCAAATTCCAGATCAAATAGGATATAAATAAACTAAATTACATATAAATCTTCATATTAATTATGAACCCACTCATCTCTGCAAAGTTGTCCCCTTTTTAATACGCTTGGACTGTCTTCGCTTGGTTTAGAAGTCCCCTTGATTAAATTTGATTTCTCCTTCTTCAATCCCTTGAACTTAATTTTCTTTTTGAAGAAATTTGATTTAAAGGGAAAAAGGGTTCAGATTTTAGGGAGATAGAGTTCTATTACATAATGAATTAATTAGGGTTTTGATAGCAGCTTGTGTTCTATTTATAGAGCTAGGAAGCAACTAGAATCGTTCAATCAAATATTATCAACCAAATCCTAATCTAGAAGCGATGATCAGTTGAGTGCTTGGTTTGGAGTGGTCAATGGCTAGGAGTTGACCGATCCAACCAATGGCGTCGACCGACGGAGCTTTGCTAACTAACAAAATTCTTTTTAATTAAATTATTTAACAATTATCATTATTGATTTCGAATTTTCAAACGTTAATAACTTTTTCATGCTAGCTCCGATTTTAAAACACTACATATGAAAATTGTTTGGAAAATCTCTATGAGAATTTCCCTCTACCCCTCATCACTATGGTGCCCAGACCTCCTACTCCGTCGAACCCAGTAAAAATCTGACATCCCCATCCCCATTTTCAAAACACCCAAGACTAAGATGCACACGTAAATGGAGCTACCTCCACCACCTCGACCCACATAGGCCACCAACACCTACACCGATTTGATTGCCATCCATTGTCAAACCTCCGGTTGAGTCCCTGACCAAGTCATCGCTAACAATCGCCACCCGCAAGCCAAAAATCAAACGTAAAAACACAAGAATCCCTAACCCAAGTTTGAGCTCGTGTAACGACCCACTATTTCGTACCATTCAAATCGGCAATAATCTTCACATGTCAGACTTGAATGATGCAAAATAACAGATTATAAATAAATTTGGAGCAAATGAAATCAAATACACAGAATCACAGACACAGAACAATCAGAATAACTCGCGGCGGAATATAAAATACCATAGTAGTTCATGAAGCTACTATAACAAAGTCTCAAAACAAATACATAATATCAGTTTGAAAACAACATAATAGAAATCCCAAATACAAAGAAGTTCACTAATACATGAGATAAACTAGAATTGCTGAAACTGAAATAGATATATATATATAGATAGGCAGAATCTCCAGCAAAGACCAGCTCCAGAAAGACAATCCAAAGCTGTGAATACTCAGGTTGACCCGAGCGTAAAGCAGAACATAAAACACTTGAGTCAGGACATATATACTTATATAATGTGAACCAACTCAAGTGAACTGTAATAAAGATACAAGTACCTTAAAGGATGCCTGGGACCGTCCATCCTCTAAGGATCCGTTAAACTATTTACTATATAGTAATAATTCGCTACTATAATAATGTCTACAATAAAATAAAGTTACTTTTAAATAGCGTCGAAGGGTTACCCATATAGCCCCCAACACATAATAATCCTAGTAGTCCATGCAGTATCAGCATATCTCCAGATCGGGAGACTGCCCTAAATACTCCATGGGCTACAGGAGAAAAACAAACTCGTAGTAAAGGCTCGGTATGGCAGGTGACACGATACACAAGGCAATGCCAGGGTAGATATATAAATTACGCACACGGGATGGCGGTAACGTAGCAGCCACTACGCCCACCTCGAACAACACTACACAATCAAGGGGTGCACCTAATCAATCACAACAGTAATAGAATGGTATCGAAGAAGTGTGTCCGACCAGAGGAGCTACCCCTTTTGGCCCGAGATCGCTCCTGTTTTAGCCACCTTATGCCAACTCACGGGAGTCGGGTCCACGTAATGTACCTCAAGAACGTTGCCACCATCCTACTTCATTCTGGAATCTCCACCATGTACACAATTATTAAAGTGGTTTTGGGTATCGACAGAGAGTATGTCCATATTTGATTTCATTCTCTTTAACAACCAATCGTTATTATAACCCGTGGTCATAATTTTAAATGGTATTTATATTTCAAAAATCAAATATCATTTCAACAATTCAATATCATTTTAAATTCATTTCAAAATATCATATCATTTCAAAACCACATTCATTTTATATAAAATACCATTTCAACTCACATTTCAAAATAGTTTATTTTCTCAAAACAAATACTTCATTTAAACCATTTAAAAATGAAGTCATTATATTTAATAATTAAATATTAAATTTCCAAAATTTTAATTTTTCAAAGTTCATTTATTCATTTAAGTTTATCAAAACAGTGAAAATTCAACTTTCGCAGCACTTAGAAAATGCTACGAAAAGTTATGTTTCAAAACAGTCCAATTAACAAAAGACAGCAAAAAAATGCTATAATAGGGTTACTTTAGTTCAAATAAAACCTTGGTTAAATTCTGCAACTACAGCACTTGCAAAGTACTATAATAGCCTTTAGTTCAATTCTAGTCATTTAGTCCATTTATATTAACTACAGCATTTACAAAATGTTGTAATATCCTTTACATAAGAAATAATAGCATTCCAAAATTACAGTTAATTAAATTCCAAATATTCAATATACTTTCGCAAACAATTAAATTTTATTTAAATCATTTTTAACTTATAAAATCATATATTTTCACTTTAAAAAACAATCATTTAAATACCCTTATATTTATTATTTTATAAAGTGAAATTTCACAATTAAATATCAAATTTTTAATAATAATTTAATTATATAATTCAAGCATTAACTTTCAATTCTTTATAATTAAATTTTTAACTTAACACTTAAGTTTAAATTTCCAAATATAACTTATTTTTCATTTGATTTACTTAACTCAAAATTCATTTTTAAACAAAATTCACAAATTTCCAATTTAAGTTATATTTCAAAATTCAACTTAAATATTCATTTATTTAACATTTTAATTTACACAAAAACCATAACACTTTATAAAAAATCATTTTAAATCAAAATATCATAAATTTACATTTTAAACTACATTAAAAATTCTAGAAAAATATTTTAACCACGGGTCTGTATATAATTTTCTATCCTAGGTAAAGTGATATGGATATTTATCATTTCAATCCGTAATTTATAAAGAAAACCCGGGTTCTATCATTTCAAACCCGCAGTCCCAAGTAAAATAAAATAATTAAAAATCATTTAGGCCTATCATTTCAGCCCATAACGATTTTTTCCTATTTTAAAGTCTGTTCGGGCATGTATCATTTCAACCCATAGTGATTCTAATCTACAGCGAACTTGCAGTGCTAAACTAATATAAATAACAGAATAGCATTATATAACAGTAATAGATGATATAATAGGTGCATAAACATGGGTGAACATCATATGATCATAGTCTAGGCAGTTATAACATGGTGTTATGGTTTACAGATTCAAATGCTATCAGTTTACTATTTATGTAAGTTTAAATTGTTTGGTGAGAATTATTTACCTTTACAAGATGGAGATAACAATCAAATAAACAAAACAGAGATCCATGAAGGCACGAAAGAATGACTACGATTTGAGTGTGGGAGAGCCAAAGCTATTTGTCTTGTCACATATCAAACAAAACAAAATATACAACATGAATTTCAAACCAAAATATTATTAAACAAACTAGAAATACATGCATAACAAATCACCAAAACTCTTGCACTTGCTTTCAACAACCATATGCTCGGCCATAGGTTAGAAATACACGGCCATGGTGTGAATTTGGATCAGGTTTGGGTTTAATAGGGTCGGCCATAACATGGATATGAAAGAGTATAAGTGGTATGTGCGTGAATTTTCAACACAAGGCAACAAAATTGGGTTTTTCTATGCAATCAAGTCTCGGCCAAGGCATGAACAAGCACAGCCCGGCCTGGTAAGGTCAAGAGGTGATGTGGCAGAGGTTTTAGGTCAGCAAGTGGCTGGTGGTGATGATGCAAAAGGTGACCGAGATGATGTGGTGGAGTGATGAAGCAAAGGGGGGCTCGGCTTTGAAGTGTCTCAAGGAACAAGGCAATATTTGGTGGAGTTTGGCAATCAAGTGGTGCACGGCCATGGTTGGACAGTGGACTTGAGTAGGTGGTGGCCGATTGTGGTGGAGGTGGAGGCGGCTATGGTGATGGAGGAGCAAGAGCCGAACAATATAGGGTGAAGCAAGCAAAAATCAATACAAAACAAGGAAAAAAGTGAAAAAAAGAATGAAAATTTACCAAAGTTTTCTTAAAGTGATGGCTAAATTTTTTAGAGTTTGAGAAATTTTTTGTGTGTGAGAAAATGAGGAGAAGTCGATTCCAGGAAAGGTGATAAGGTCAACAATTGAATGGAAGTGGTGATTGGAGTGAAAAGGCAAAAATGAAGGTGAAAAGACAAGGATATTAAAGGTCAAAAACTCTTCATATTTTCAAATTATTTTTGCACTTTAGATACATATGAAAATGCATATAAATAAAATAAAAACAAAAAATAAATAATGAATGAATAAAAATAAATAAATTCTAAATAAATTAAGAAAATAGCTTAAAAATAGAAACTAGGCTTTAAAAATTGAAAATAAATACAATAAACTTTGGAAAAAATTTATCATCACTTTAAAAATATTTAAAAATGAAATCTTGCAATAAAAATAAATTTAAAATAATTTTAAAAATAAAAATAAAGTCAAATTTAAAATTATATTCAAAAATCTAGGGTTGTTACACTCTCCCCCACTCAAATTTTTTCATCCTCGAAAAGAACGGGCAAGGAAAATAAAGAGAAACAAGATAGAAAAACAAAATAGTACCTGAAATGAACAATTCCGGATTCGAAGCATGAAAGCTCTCCTCCGTCTCCCAGGTACAATCTCGATCATCAGTACTCCACTGTACTTTGGCCAGATTAACAGATTTCCTTCTGAGGTGCTTCATACTTCTGTCGACAATACGAAGTGGCTTCCTCTCGATAGTCAGATTAGGCTCAATATCCAAAATATCAAGAGCAGAAGGCTGGACAATAAGAGATGGATCATGAAGATATCAGCGAAGATGCGAGACATGGAATACATCATGCACTCCAAAAAGCTTCTCGGGCAAATCCGCACGATAAGACAAAGAACCAACTCTTTCCACAATGCGGAAAGGGCCAATGAACCTAGGAGAAAGCTTCCCTCTACGACCAAAGCGAATGACATTCCTCAAGGGAGAGACCTTAAGAAAAACCTGATCACCAGCAGCAAATTCCAAATTCCACCTACGCCTATCAGCATACTTCTTCTGCCTATCCTGAGCAGCTCTCAACCTCTTCTTAATCTCCTCAACTCTCTCAGAAGCTTCCAAAATCACATCAGGACCAAGAACCAAACGGATTCAATCCAGCAAGATGGAGATCTATAAGGTCGTCCGTATAGAGCAGCAAACGGAGACATTTTGAGACTGGCCTGAATGTAAAGATGGAATGAGATAGATAAAAAGATTAAGATAAGGTTAAAATAGAATAAAAGATTATACCTGATAGCTATTATTGTAGGTGAATTCCACAAGATGGAGATGATCTTCCCAAGATCCTACTAATCAAGCACACAAGCACGAAGAAGATCCTCGAGAATCTGATTCACTCTTTCCGCTTGACCGTCGGTCTGTGGATGGTAAGCAGTGCTCAAATTCAGATGAGTACCCAGAGATTCTTGAAAAGCTTTCCAAAACTGACCGGTAAAGATAGGATCACAATCACAAACAATACTGAGAGGTACACCATGGAGACGAACGATCTCTCTCATGTAGATCTCAAATAAGCTAGAAGCAGAATGATTAGACTTGACCGGAATGAAATGAGCGGACTTGGTCACTCTATCTACAATAACCAAGATACTCTCATTACCCCTCCGAGTCCACGGTAAACCATCGATGAAATCCATGGAAACCTGTTCTCACTTCCAATTGGAAATCTCAAAGGGCTGCAACAAACCAGGGTCTTCTGGTGATCGGCTTTAACTTGCTGACAAGTTGCACACCAACCAACAAAGATAGAGATATCCCTCTTCATCCCCTTCCACCAATAAAGCCTCTTCATATCCTGATACATCTTCGACACACCAAGATGAATAGAAAGCCTGGATCGATGACTCTCCTGAAGCAACTCCTGCCTCAAACCATCAACATTCGGGACACAAATCCTGCCATTAATCCTCAAAATCCCTCTATCATAAATCTGAGCTCCACCACTACTACTACCAACCCTACTACGAACACTCTCCTTCATCAATCTAAGCATCTCATCCTCATCCTGCTTAGCCATGATACGATCCAAAAGAGGAGAAGAAGAAACAACAAACTTACACAACAAAGCCTTCTTCCGACTAAAAGCATCGGCCACAACATTAGCTTTACCAAAAGTATAGCTAATATCGAGGTCGTACGAAGCCAGAAACTCAAGCCAACGAACTTTCCTCTGATTCAAATCTTTCTGTGTGAAGATATACCTCAGAGACTGATGATCGGTGAAAAGCTCAAACATAGTTCCAAGAAGATGATGCCTCCAAAGATTCAAAGCAAAGACAACAACAAGCAACTCTAAATCATGAGCAGCATAATTTGCCTCATAGGTTTTCAACTGACGATTGGCATAGGCAGTGACCTTACCATCATGCATGAGAACAACACCCAAACCCTCACGACTAGCATCAGTGTATACCGTCAATCCCTCACTTCCATTCGGAACGGTAAGAACTGGTGCGGAGGTTAGCTTGCTCTTTAACTCATTGAATGCAGCCTTACACTGATCACTCCAGATAAACTTGGCATTCTTACGAGTCAAAGCTGTGAGAGGTGCAGCAATCCGAGCAAAATTCTCAATGAATCTCCTGTAGTAACCGGCAAGGCCCAGAAAACTACGAATATCAGATGGAGTCTTTGGAGTTTCCCAATCTTGCAACAGAATAGGGAGAAAATAAGGACAACCGAAAAGATAGGATTATTAAATGATAAAGGAGAAGAGAAAGAAAGAAAGACTTACATTGATCACAGCGATCTTGGTTGGATCAGCAGAAACTCCATAACTAGAAACAATATGCCCGAGATATCGGACTTCATCCTTCCAGAAATGGCATTTAGAAAATTTAATCCTCAAATGATGATTTCTAAGAGTCTGCAGAACAGATTTCAAATGCGACTCATGCTCTTCCTTGGTCTTAGAGAAGAAAAGGATGTCATCAACAAAGACTAGAACAAATTCATTACGAACATCACGAAAGACACGATTCATCAAAACGATAAAGAAAGCAGGAGCATTAGTCAAACCAAAAGGCATGACTAACCATTCATAAAACCCATTCTCAGTGCGGAAAGCAGTCTGAGGAATGCTATCCTCAGCAACCCTGAGCTGATGAAAACCTGTGGCAAGATCAAGCTGAGAGAAAACAGTGGCACCATAAAGCTGATCAAACATATCATTGATACGAGGCATTGGATATCTGTTTTTCATAGTGAGCTTGTTCAGCTCTCTATAATCACAACACATCCTCATAGAACCATCAGACTTGGTGACAAAAACCACTATGGCTCCCCATTCAGAAAAACTAGGCCTAATCAGACCTTTGGAAGACAAGTCCTCAATTTGCTTTCCCATCTCAACCTTCTCGCAGGGTGCCATTCTTCTAGGAGAAAGAACAACAGGTCGAGCACCAGGAATAAGATCAATCCTAAAATCAATTTCCCGCTTCGGAGGTAAAGATGTGACTTCACCAAATACATTGGGACATAGTCTGACCATAGGAGTCGAATCAAGTTCACAAGGAGAAGAATCCAGAGAATAAATAAAGTTGCCAGCAAAATCTTGAGGCATGCGGTACTGAATAATCAAGGAATTTCCTTGATCATCAACAAGGTAAACAGACCGGGCTTTACAAGAGATATGGGGATCATGATTCCCTAACCAATCCTGACCAAGCAATAAATCAAAAGCATCGAAGCCCAGAACATAAAAATCACCACTAAAACGATGATCAGAATGGAGAAGTTTCACTTGCTTACAAATCCGATCAAGGTTAGCGGGGCCTATAATGGGATTTGAAACACATAAAGCAACAGAAGCATACTCAGGAGAAAGGAGATGCTCAAACTTATCACACAAATTAATAGAAATAAAACTGCAGGAAGCTCCAGTATCAAATAAAACATGAATAGGATGATGGAATAAAGTAAATGTACCATGGAGAGTACCTTGGTTATCACTCGGAGTATGAGCGGGTGGAGGAACTGGAGACGATGCAGATGAGACAGCAAATATACCAGAAGACATACCCTTCTGCTGGGTGGAGCAATCCTTCCTAAACTGACCAGGCTGGAGACAGATATGGCAGAGATCACGCCTAGCCAACTGAGCAGGTGGAACAGCAGCACCAGCTAATATATGACAGCTATTTGCATAGTGTCCCTTCTGATCACACTTAAAGCAAGTGATAGAGGAAAGATCAACTGGTTGCCTCTGAGCAGGAGCAGATGATGAAGATCCCAAAGCAGGACGCTTTTGCCAATTCTTCTTCTGCTGGTGGAAATTAGGCTTACGCTTCTTGGAATTAGCAGTGGAAGTCTGAGATGAAGGAGCACCAGAAGCAGCAGCGCCCTTAGATGTTGGGTTCTCATACCGAATAGCCATATCTATAAGCTGGGTGAAAGTGCCATGAACATGAGAAATGAGGCGACTATAGTACTCTGGACGAGCACCAGCAATGAATTTCTCATTCTTCTTGAGAGGAGTATCAATCAAGCTAGGACCGAATTTGGAAAGTTCATTGAACTTCCTATTATACTCAGCAAAAGACATGCTACCCCGCTTAAGATCCATAAATTCACGATAAAGCTGTGATTTCCCGGCTTCGGGCATCCATTTTGCCACAAAAGCCTCCCTGGAAAGAGATATAGAACAAACTTAAGATAGATTCAAAAGAAAAGGAAAAATAGGAACAAAATTCAAGATAACACAAAGGGTACCTAAACTGCTCCCAAGTAATATCAGCTTCGACGGTGTTAGCCGTAACGGACTCCCACCAATCTAGAGCAGAATTATGCAACTGCCAAGCTGCTAACTGACGCTTCTGGGCATCAGTAATCTCGAGACCAGTAAATATCCTCTTAAGACTCCGCAACCACTTCTGAGCCTCAATGATGCTCTCTGAACCGGTGAATGGGGTTCCACCAAGTTGAGTGAATTCCTTACAGAGAACAGTGAATCTAACAGGAGCAACAGGCTGAGGAGCTGGAGCAATACCACGACCCTTACCATTGGCATTTCCTCGAATCATCCTGAAAAATCAAGAATGAATTTAGGACAAGGCTAAATTAAGATAAGACAAGATAAGATAAGATAAATTCACTTGGATGAATATCCTAAAGATAGAAAAAAAATCTAACAAGGTAGATACGAAAGGAAGGAAGTTAGAAAACATTGAAAATCTTTTGGAACAAGAAAATTTTATATTAAAATAATCTTTGAAAATCTTTTGAAAACATTTTAAAAATCATTTATAATTTTAAAATATGTTCTCTCACAAAAATATGATTCTGAGATTGATTTCACTCATTCTAGGGTATTTCTACCCTATCTCCAATGAGTTTTTGCTCCGCAAGCAATGGTTTGCCTAAATCCAAAGCTCTGATACCAAATATGATGACCCACTATTTCATGTCATTCAAATCGACAATAATCCACAGACTTGAATGATGCAAAATAACAGATTGTAAATAATTTGGAGCAAATGAAATCACATACACAAAATCACAGACACAGAACAATCAAAATAATTCACAGCGGAATATAAAATATCATAGTAGTTCATGAAGCTACTATAAAAAAGTCTCAAAACAAATATATAATATCAGTCTAAAAACACCATAATAGAAATCCCAAATATAAAGAAGTTCATTAATACATGAGATAAACTAGAATAGCTGAAACTGAAATAGATACATATATATAGGCAGAATCTCCAGCAAAGACCGGCTCTAGAAAGAGAATCCAAAGCTGTGAATACTCAGGTTGACCCGACCGTAAAGCTGAACACAAAACACTCGGGTCAGGACATATATACTTATATAATGTAAACTAACTCAAGTGAACTATTAGGACTTCCCATCCTCTAAGGATCCGTTAAATTATTTACTATATAGTAATAATTCACTATTATAATAATGTCTACAGTATAATAAACTTACTTTTAAATAGCGTCGAAGGGTTACCCATATGGCCCCCAACATATAATAGTCCCGGTAGTCCATCCAGTATCAGCATATCTCCAGATCGAAAAACTGCCCTAAATACTCCATTGGCTACGGAAGAAAAACAAACTCGTAGTAAAGGCTCGGTATCGTAGGTGACACGACACACAAGGCAATGTCAGGGTAGATATACCAATTACGCACACAGGATGGAGGTAACGTAGCAGCCACTATGCCCACTTCGAACAACACTCCACAATCAAGGGGTGCACCCAATCAATCACAACAGTAATAGAATGGCATAGAAGAAGTGTGTCCGACCAGAGGAGCTACCCCTTTTGGCCAGAGATCGCTCCTGTTTTAGCCACCTTATGCCAACTCACGGGAGTCGGGTCCACGAAATGTACCTCAAGAACGTCGCCACCATCCTACTTCATTCTGGAATCTCCACCGTGTGCACAGTTGTTAAAGTGGTTTCGGTATCGACAGAGAGTATGTCCATATCCGATCCCGGTCTCTTTAACAACCAATCGTTATTATAACCCGTGGTTATAATTTAAAATGGTATTTATGTTTCAAAAATCAAATATCATTTCAACAATTCAATATCATTTCAAATCCATTTCAAAATATCAAAATATCATATCATTTCAAAACCACATTCATTTTATATAAAATACCATTTCAACTCACATTTCAAAATAGTTTATTTTCTCAAGACAAATACTTCATTTAAACCATTTAAAATGAAGTCATTTTATTTAATAATTAAATATTAAATTTCCAAAATTTTAATCTTTCAAAGTTCATTTATTCATTTAAGTTTATCAAAACAGTGCAAATTCAACTTTCGCAGCACCTAGAAAATGCTACGGAAAGTTATGTTTCAAAACAGTCCAATTAACAAAAGAAAGCATAAAAAATGTTGTAATATGGTTACTTTAGTTCAAATAAAATCTTGGTTAAATTCTGCAACTACAGCATTTGCAAAGTGATGTAATAGCCTTTAGTTCAATTCTAGCCATTTAGTCCATTTATATTAACTATAGCATTTACAAAACGATGTAATATCCTTTACATTAGAAATAATAGCATTTAAAAATTGCAGTTAATTAAATTCCACATATTCAATATACTTTCATAAACAAATAAATTTTATCTAAATTATTTTTAGCTTATAAAAACATATATTTTCACTTTAAAAACAATCACTTAAATACCCTTATATTTATGATTTTATAAAGTGAAATTTCACAATTAAATATCAAATTTTTAATGATAATTTATTTATATAATTCAAGCATTAACTTTCAATTCTTTATAATTAAATTTTTAACTTAACACTTAAGTTTAAATTTTCAAATATAACTTATTTTTCATTTGATTTACTTGACTTAAAATTCATTTTTAAACAAAATTCACAAATTTTCAATTTAAGTTATATTTCAAAATTCAACTTAAATATTCATTTATTTAACATTTTAATTTACACAAAAACCATTAACACTTTATAAAAAATCATTTTAAATTAAAATATCATAAATTTACATTTTAAAATACTTTAAAAATTCTAGAAAAATATTTTAACAACGGGTCTGTATATAATTTTCTATCTTAGGTGAAGTGATACAGATATTTATCATTTCAATCCGTAATTTACAAAGAAAACCCAGGTTCTATCATTTCAAACCCGCGGTCCCAAGTAAAATGAAATAATTAAACATCGTTCAGGCCTATCATTTCAGCCCATAACGATTTTTCCCTATTCTAAAGTCCGTTCGGGTATGTATCATTTCAACTCATAGTGGTTCTAATCTATAGGGAACTTGCAGTGTTAAACTAACATAAATAACAGAATAGCATTATATAACAGTAATAGATGATATAACAGGTGTATAAACATGGATGAACATCATATGATCATAGTATAGGCAGTTATAAGATGATGATATGGTTTACAGGTTCAAATGCTATCAGTTTACTATTTATATAAGTATAAATTTTCTGGTGAGAATTACTCACCTCTACAAGCTGGAGATAACAACCAAATACACAAAACAGAGATCCACAAAGGCACGAAAGCACGACTACGACTCGAGTGTGGGAGAGCCAAAGCTATTTATCTTGTCACATATCAAACAAAACTAAATATACAACATGAATTTCAAACCAAAATATTATTAAACAAGCTAGAAATACATGCATAACAAATCACCAAAATTCATGCATTTGCTTTCAACAACCCTATGCTCGGCCATAGGTTAGAAATACACGGCCATGATGTGAATTTGGATCAGGTTTGGGTTCAATAGGGTCGGCCATAACATGGGCATGAAAGAGCATAAGTGGTATGTGCATGAATTTTCAACACAAAGCAACAAAAGTGGGTTTTTCTATGCAATTAAGTCTCGGCCAAGGCATGAACAAGCACGGCTCGGCCTAGTAAGGTCAAGAGGTGATGTGGCAGAGGTCTCAGGTCAGCAAGTGGCTGATGGTGATGATGTAAAAGGTGGCCGAGATGATGTGGTGGAGTGGTGAAGCAGAGGGGGGCTTGACTACGAAGTGTCTCAAAGAACAAGGCAATACTTGGTGGAGTTTGGCAATCAAGTGGTGCACGGCAATGGTTGGACAGTGGATGGGAGGAGGTGGTGGCCGATTGTGGTGGAGGTAGAGGCGGCTATGGTGATGGAGGAGCAACTGCCGAACAATATAGGGTGAAGCAAGTGCAAAAATCAATACAAAACAAGGAAAAATGTGAAAAAAGAATGAAAATTTACCAAAGTTTTCTTCAGGTGATGGCCGAATTTTTTTAGTTTGAGAAACTTTGTATGCATGAGAAAATGAGGAGAAGTCAGCTAAAGGAAAGGTGATAAGGTCAACAATTGAATGGAAGTGATGATTGGAGTGAAAGGGTAAAAATGAAGGTGAAAAGACAAGGATATTAAAGGTCAAAAACTCTTCATATCTCCAAATTCTTTTTGCATTTTTAAATACATATGAAAATGCATATAAATAAAATAAAAAAAAATTATGAATGAATACAAATAAATAAATAAATTTTAAATAAATATAAAAAAATTAAGAAAATAGCTTAAAAATAAAAATTAGGCTTTAAAAATTAAAAAAAATACAACAAACTTTGGAAAAAAATTATCATCACTTTAAAAATATTTAAAAATGAAATCTTGCGATAAAAATAATTTTAAAATAATTTTAAAAACAAAAACAAAGTCCAATTTAAAATTGTATTCAAAAATCTAATGTTGTTACAGCTCGTCCGAGCACCACCCTCCACGGACAACCCTACGACCCCACCACTGCCTTCGCCATGCCCTAAGGCTACACCAAAACCCATCGATCCACCCAAACTCTAGTTGACCAAATTCGATCATCTAGCCACCCAAGCACCATCCGGCACCCTAAAATAAAATCCTTCGACTTGCCTTAAAAATCCGATTTTCCAAGGCACACATAACCATACTTCATATTCGTCGATCCGAGCTCGACGAAGAACCCATAATGTTCGACCATTTACTGATTAAACTTTTGAGTGAAGTAAGGATTATGAAGTGAAAAAGATGCGATTTTTTTTCAAAAACGATAAAATGTGAGGGAAATGGAAAAATGAAATCATAATGTATGAAGATCAAATGACATGGGAAGTGAATATATACAAAATGAAGTACAAGGTTGAAAACCTAAATTGTCCTTAAATCTCCTTTCTATCCTCTCATCATTTCTTAAGCCACCAAAGTATTGTTGATAGGAAAAACATATTGAATCTTAGGGCTTTTTCACGCACCATTGCTCATTATTGTACTTAAAGGAATCTTAACATTTCAAACCCATCTCGTCCTTTAAAATTTTGAATATATTTATATTTATAAATCCTTATATTTATATTTTATTTATACATTTCAGAATAATATGGTTAAGTAGTTAAAGGTTGACTGAAGTACATACAAATCACTTTCTAAAACTACTTGTTTGGTAAAAAGTTAAGAATCCGAAAAAAGGTTATGGTCACATTTTTTGTTTTTCATTGAACTACCTATTTTTGCAAAGCAAATTCAAATGTAAATGTTATATCATTTGTTATAAATTAAAAAGGGGTTGTTTAATTATCAAAACCATTAACTGAATATTTAAAATAAATTATATATTCACAAATCAAAGTGGTAAAATTTCGAGTCATTGCAATGGTAGTAAAGTACATAATGACATATATACATATGCCAAAAAAAGTATCATTGCAAAAAATACGGAATTATAATGACTTAGTATGTAAACATAAACACCTTAACCAAAATACTATACTATATTAGCATTATCATGAAAAAAAATACAAGTAACATAATGAATGCTAAAATATTTAATCATTATAATTGATACTGTTATCTTATGTAATATTTTTATAACTGTAATAGCGATGGTTGTGCATTACTTATCATGGAACACTAAAAATATGGATAAGCATGGCCTAGCAGTCCAATATGAAAGGTAGGAAATTGATATGCTCGAAGCTGAAATGGTTTTCCAAGTAATCAATGATGCTAAAAACAATTAGCTAATTCATAAATTCTTCGCAAAATCATCATAGGAATAGCACCTGCAAACATACAACTGCACTATCCAAAAATTGGTTGTCAAATATTTGGACTACCAAATATTACTGAAATGATATGTACAACTAGCATTGTTAAAAAACTTATTGCTAAATATTTGCACAATCAATTTTTTTACAAAATCACTGCCATATAATTAAATATATTAAAATTATTACTGCTACAATTTCAGCCTCTGATGCTGCAGTATTGCTTTTTGTGCACCAGTTGTGCATTTACCTATTTAATTTTATCCTTGGGAAAATGTTCACTGTGGCTCTACATCTCCAATGCTCTTGTTAAATTGCCTATAACTAATGCATATTCTATAAATGATGCTCATATTCATCCATTTGAACGTCACACTACGACTGCTACCTCTGCAATACTCGAGCTCCCCTTATAATGCTCCGACCCTTACATATGTGCATGCACATCAAGATTCCTTTGTGATGCCACATGCTTCTTCCCAGTAGAGCATGCTATGGCTTTAGCTCACTTACATACTGATATTCAAACTACCAATTCTCCTAATGTTGTAATCTAGATGATTGTGCTTCAAATGCAGCTCATCGTCGATGAAACAGATTAATGCTCATGAGCAAGCTTCCCTCATTCATACTACAATACATGCCATCATTCCTATTGCGCATGAACATGTTCCAACTTTTGCATCTACTGCTCATATTCATGAATTGACACATGTACATTTCCCTTTCAATTTTCTTTTAAGCTTCTTCCATTGCAAATTCTCAGCAAATTGTTATTGCTATTAAATTTTTATTCTGATGAAATGTTATGTACCGCTAGCACTACATAAACTTGTTAAAATGTTTGAACAATGAAATTATTGAAAAAACAAGTACTGCATAATACATTTAAATATGCAAAAATCATGTCAAATCCTATAAATTAAACAAAGGTATATTCTATAATGCTACTTTCTATTATACTAAATTGTCATATACCGCTAGCATTATGGAAAACAAAATGTTACACTGCTAAATAAATATACCACACTATGCTTTTAAATGTTAAAAAACATAACTTATACTCTAAATTATTTACTAGTGCACTTAGTACAGACATTGAGCTATAAAAAGAAATGTTATATTCAACTAACATTATGTTATAACAAACACAAAACAAACCATAAATATAATAAACAACCACAAACTTGGTAAATACGCATAAAACATCAAATGCATTAAAAAAAACCTTAATTACATTGAAAAGACAACCATTCTGTACAAAATATCGTTACAACAAAAAAAATACATTATACCAGAAACACGGAATAGAAATCTTCAACTTTTCGAAGAAGCAAGATAATTCCTTTAGTTGTGACCAACTTCATTATAGTGACTTCATTATTTCTTTTTTTATTAGAATAACCAAATCTGTCATGCTTCTTCGTAGATGGTTTTCTTGCATCACGAACTTCTTTAGGCGACCTGATCCCATCATTTTCAATGACAATCGGCTTATCAAAAATCAAAAATTGGAATAGGATTAATAGCTTTAGCATGTGAAGATCGAAAACATTAACAGTAAAATAATGCTCTACATAATTATAAACTAATACCTTGGACCTATTAATACGTTTAATTGCATGAGCACATGGAAAAATAGTAACTCCCCATTGATCACAACTACATGAACAATTTTGAAGATCAATAACATATGGATTTGGAGATTTAACTTCAAAAATGATCTTCGAAGGCTTATAAATTGTGGTATTTCATCAACATGCAGTGGGATAAATGGCTAAACTAAAAAAAATCATTTTTGATCTTATTGGACTTACGAAGTTTAAACTAATTACTTCAATAAATATTTAATGAACAATCATGTCTGATTTAAATTAATTTTAAGTAAAATCATTTTTGATCTTAGTGAACAATCATGTCTGATTTAAATTAATTTTAAGTAAAATCATTTTTTTTTTAATTTTTAGAATAAATATTTACTTCAATATTATATATCTGTATTGTACATTGTGTACATGTGTATCATATACACATGTACGTGTATGTATACGTGCCACATATTAGTGTGCATGGTTTAACATACCACATCAAAGTATCGTGATTTACAGTGTAATAAACAAATTAGCCCCTACATATACAAATGTATTATCTAATACATATACATACACACCAATGCGACATAGAATTATGCTCATAATTGAATAAATATATAAATATAATAAAGTATAAGAATATTGCTTACACACACATCTTTAGTACTAATAATGAAACTTCAAACAACTGGCTTCAACCGCGTCTTTTTGAACTTCCCGAAATGCTCTTTCTCTTATCAGATCCGGTTGCGTTCCTTCCCTTTCCGTTCTCGCTTCATAATTCTCCCTAAATTCATCCTCCTCCTCAATCAAATTCCTTAAAACCCTGATTCATAAAAGCTAGAAACCATGCCCACCAATCAACTTCTCTAACTTGCGAATCCGCAACATCACCAGAGACAACGTCATTGTCCCCTTTCCTCAATCAAATTCCACAAAACCCTATTTCATAAAAGCTGGAATCCCTCCCCATCGATCAGCTTCTCTAACTTGCGAATCAATATTGGCAGCATCACCAGAGATATCGTCGACGATAGTGGTTCGATGGACTGTCGGAGATAGGTCAGACATATAATTAGCTTCTTTTTTCTTTTTTCCTTCGTTGAATTAGGACATTTACATAAATTAGAATATCCAATCAAAAAAGAGGTCGAATGATATCAATATGGGTAAAATTTAGAAATATAGAGAAGCACTGGAGATACAAGTCACGGTAAAGAATTACAACACATTTTCATTTGCTTTGCATTAAAGGGAATACGATGTTACATTTGGGCCTTTAATGCATGAATTTGTTTTAAAAGAATTTATGGACTAGAAGTCGGTACATGTATGTATAAAAACTCGATAACAAGTTAGGAAAATGATTGATAAGATATACAAGCTTTTCCTTTTCAGAGATAGGTGATTCAACGGATAACTGAAATTTTCTTAATTGAAGTTGTCTATGGGTTAATGGGATTTGGGCCATTTGTAAATATTTGCAAATATGCTTTTCTTTTTTGGACTGTATATATTTAGATTATAATTTCATTAATAAAGAAATCAGAACATTGTTTAAAAAGGGATAAACTATAAAGTCATAATCTTACATATATCCAAAATTCTCAAAATTCATGATCATAAGTTGAAAGTGGAAAAAAATACATAATCATACGATTAAAGCTTTTGATCATTCTCTTACCATTTATTCTCATATTTTATTTCATAGTAAAGAACCCAAAATCAATTCAAAGTTGTGTATTAATTCAAAACGAGTTCCATGGTATTGCATTATTTAACAGTAAGCTAAATTTAATTTCCTCATCTATTCTAAATTAAAGTTTTAAAGGCATCTTCTTCGTTAAATTTCTATATTGATTTCTTCTCATAGCCTTCTTTATCACAAGCCTAAAGATACAATCTTTTCTTCATCTACTGCACATTTTTTTCCCATTAATTTTGTAATAATGATGCTACTTGGTTGCTCCCACTTTCATGGTTAGTTTCATATGAACTGAAGTATAATTATATCATTAAAACTTAGAAGTACAAGTTAATAGTATATCAGTATTAATTTGGTCAAATTTATAATTATTTACCATAAATATTTTCAATTTTTGCATAGATTTTAATATGTAAATTAGAATTGAAGCAACATTTTTGAATTCTAACTCAGAATCAAAATAAAATATTTAGTTTTCCACAAAAAACATGAAATACTTTTGCTGACTAGATAATGTAAACGCGTGTATCATAACATTTATTAATTATAATCTATTAAAAAGATGAAACTGGCAATATTATTGTAGAAAGCATTCATACAAAAATATTCTACATTTACATAGTAAGGTAAAAAATAATAATTGATGTCATTAATTATGGTTCTTCACCACTCATGAAAACTTTCTTGCATCTTTTGTCAGTTTGGTTATTATTTTATGTTTGTGCTTTACAAGTTTACATTTTCATAACATGTTTTATGTGGACATTTATGTTGGTATATTATTCATAGATTTTCGACATTTTATCCATTGTAACTGCTGAATTATAGGTTTGTGTAGCTATCAATTGAATCAGCCTTTTTAGTTATTCATGACTTTGCAGGTGGACATCCCTTATCCATTATGTTGAATCTGCATGAGACTATGATGAAAGTAATCGAAGTTATTTGTAAAATATAATAGGTATGTTTTTGTAGTGAGTTTAATTATCAAACGCTCAGTCCAAACGTTTAAAACGATATATTTATTTTGGTCATATATAAGTTGGTATTTCACGAAAATTTCAAAGTCAAACTATTCATACTTACTTAAATAAACCGTTTTAAAAATCTATATGCGATTGCTAGATCTAAAATAGGCAAATGAATAATAATTTTCCATTATTATATAGAAATTATACCTTTTTTCTAACGTTGTCAATGAACATGTTTACATGCTATTTTGTTTATGATATCCACATTCAATCACTTTCCAATTTTGAATGGTTGTAATTTACATCTTTTATCAATTATTTATCCCTTACACAAAAAATAACGTAGCCATAGAACCATTGGATGTTTAATATATCAAAGATGCTCTATCATAATCATCAGAGTTCACTTCCCTCTGAGTGGATTAGGTACTTCACGGTAAACTTGCATTATAATGAATTATTTTTATGCAACTGTTGGTTACATCGATGAATCATTGGAATATTATTATGTTTCATTGACTTTATTAACGGCGATTATCTATTATGTGTGGGACAAAGATTTTAATCGTAATTGTTAGGGCACAGTTTTACTAATCGACTCTCGCAACTTGAAATATCATGCTATATTTTCTCTTGCAAAGAGAGATTTCATTTGATCAACTAATTTAGTTTGCCGACTAGAATATGGTAAAATAGAATGCAACCTACATGGATTTTTTTTTCTTTGGCCACACATAACAAAATATGTTAGGAAAAGTTAGATGGATTGAAAACGAAAACAAATTTCGTATGTGTGGCAATGCTCATGAAATGCAAAAAACAACTAACAAATTGTGAAAATGTGGCATCAGGGTGATGAAAATAAAGGTGTATCTGTAGTCTGATACAAGCACGATTTTATGGAAATGACAGTTGTATGTGTTGATTGTTGTGACAGTTGTATGAAAGTTATTGCTTTTTTTTGTTCTATGTGTAACTGTCAGGTTGTTTATAGTTGGGGGTGAAACTGGTAGAAGTGATGTAGTCAATAGTAATGTGCAAGGTAGTGGTGTTTGAGAGTATGTAGTTGGTTCTGGTGTATATTTTGAGGTACGTGGGAAGTTGCTGGTGGTTGATGGATGGCAAGTATGTATGGTGACTGGGTGGTTTGTTTGAGTGGTAGGCAGAGATGTGGACAGAGTTGCAAGGAATTTGAGAAGAGGAACTGATTTGTGTTGAGTCTGATGATCAGAGAAGTTACATGTTTATCTACCATTCTATTCACACTATTACTACACAACTTTTTAAAAGCATCTTTTCAGGTTGAAGAACTCTATAACATGGGAATCACCGAAGGAGTAAGTATTTAGAATGCCCACAGAAGACTCAACAATAATGAGAGGAGGACAAAACTTACTGAAACTAGCAAGAAAATCACAGTGCTTGGGTTTGGGAACTAGCCCGTGCCTAAGTACAAGATCAACTGCCAATTTTACCAGGTTTTCCCGAATGGCGAAGTCCAATATTTGCTGTCCAAGGTGGGAGTTTACTCTATGAAAATCAAACATGGTCGTCAAGGAGTTGAACAGAACTTCAGGTCAATTAGGAAAAACTAATTCAACTGATATTAAGTTCACTAGATAACAAGTGTACATATGGATGTGTAATAATGTTGGCTATAGAAAATTTTACTCTGTAATGTTTAATTACTTTTGATGCAAGTGAATATCAAATGATAAGTCGTTTCTCTTTGGTGCATTTTAATTCTGGAAAAAGCTGTTGTTTGAAAAATAATATGGTCCTTAGAAGAAAAAAAATTGAGTTAAAAAAACATATTTAACTAGATAGCGTAAAAAACATATTTTTCTACCTTATATAGGTTACAATCTGATATGTGTTGGAGAAGCTAAAGTGCTTGATTTTAATAAGTCAATGATTCAAAACTCAATAGAGGATACAGATAAACTGGCAAAAATATGCATTTATGCAGGTTGGTAATATCAACGCTGATTTGTTGATGCATGCAAATATATTCACAGGAGTTGCTAATGATTTGCATGAAACAATTTGTTCAAATGATGCTATGTTTATTAGTTTATTGTGTCGGCCTTTGGAAAATTTTGAAGGCATTTATTCCTGTGATGATAATATAGAAGACTGTGTACGTAATGATGTCAAGTTGCATGGCAAGTTGGATGTGTCGTTTCAAGATTTAATTCGTTGGATTGGAGTGGGAATTTGTGAACTTTGTGAACATTAGGGATGTTACTCAGATTTAATTAAATTTTTTTCGATCTTTAATTTACAGGTTAACTTCTATTCTGGCTAGCTTTACTGATCATTTTGAGACTTTGGTATGAAGCCACCAACCTATGCATCATTAATGCCTCAAGTATCAAGATAAAGTTGTGCCCTCTTGCAGTTTAGTACTACTAATTTTAATGTATCAAATCCGCTGAACGGATGGATAAGTAGGTGCTGTGATTTTGAAACTAAATTATGGGTGTAACATTTTATTCATAAAACAGAAGACATGGGCTATTCCTAAAGGTTCTTACTGCGTGTTCCTACAATGAAATAACAATATTCCTAACTTTTAACATATTATAATTTGAAGTAGTAATGCAATAACAGTATCCTTTGCTACGGTTTAAGGGAAAAATTCCTTAGACCTGTGTTGAATTTGGGTTCGTTTTCTTGGTAGATGCCAGTATTCTTAACCTTTGAAATACTCTATTTTTTTTCAGAATGGTGAAACTGATTTATTGTTCGATATAATGCATTGAGCACATGTTTCTTTTCTTAACAATTTTTTACGGTAAAAATTGCATTCAACTGGTCAACAAAAATTATTGGTCACTTTGTCAAAGGCAAGTGTATTATCTTCCATGATACATTCGTCGTACATGAAAAACTTTAAGGTGGTAATTGATTTGTTGATATTAGAATAATTTTTAGAATTTATATTGCATTGTACTTGCTACGGTAACATGTCTACGGTAACGTGCTATAGTACATTTTTAACATATGCATGTGTGAACTAATTTATGCTAATAACATATTTACTGTTTGATCACATATTTACCATTTATTAAGGCTTGAAATAATCCTTTTATCGGTTAGTTTTCTTCTAAAGTTTTTGTTGTTTATGCATAGAATAATTCAAATCAAATATTTGATCAGAATTGAATGTGGTGGCTGACTAATAATATATATGGTTTTATAGTTATATTTAAAGAAATATGAGAATGAAATAATATTTCAAAAATGGATCGTCTGAATCAAATTCAATTTAACACTGAAAATTATAATCTAATCCAAATAGTGATCAAATATAGTTAAAATTAACTCCAACGGAACGAGTTTCCATTCCAATGTAGAAAGCGATATATACTATAATGATCCAAATAAAAGCTAGCATATTTTTATTAATAGTTGGCTTGGAAGCGCAATCTTTTGGTCCGATCGTGAACTTTCCAAAATAACCCTATATATAACTATTTAAATATTTAATTATTATTTTATATGATTTACCCAATAAATTAGGAGATAAAATCTCCCTACAACTGCTTTAGACATATTCAAACCTAAATGTTGATTCCAATTATTCATAGAATAGAATTGTTCAAATGTAATTATAATTGGACTTCAGAGAGCGAATCAAATGTAAATAGCTGCATTAAAATATGTATTGTAAAACCTTTCTAGATAAATCAAACAATATATATATATATATATATATCTTTATTAATCTTTAATAATAGTTATGGCTTTGGAGTCACGCTTTTTTAATATCAAATTTTTTTTACAAATTCAAATGCCCATAAAAGTAGGATCTAACAATTAAACATGCTTTACAAATTCAAAACGCTTCTAAAAATGGGATCTAAAATAAACTTGCTTTACAAATTCAAAACACTTCTTTACAAATATACAAATTTTAATATCACTTGAAAATAAAGAATTATTATTTTTTATTAATTTCAACATATACAACTAATAAGAAAAACAATTCACGCGCAAAGCACGTGCCGTAAGACTTTAGTTTTAGTGGGATGAAGCTCAATAATGTCTTTGTATTCTAAGTTAAAATTCAATGGTTTATATATTTAAATGGTTTGGGATGTTTTATTGGTTGAATTAGCCATAAATAGATTGATGGGGTTGTGATCATTAATTTCTAAGAGGAGATATATTGCTTAAGCTTGAAAGAAATTTTGTAACCACGACATACGTTGTAAAAACTATTTTAATTTTAGTGGCTATGTTTTTGACTAGGCCCAACCTTCATGAATGTTTAATACTACAGATATTGAATTCAATGGGACCAGTGTTAAAATAGATTTTATTCGATTCTAGAACATTTGAATGATGCAGAGTATCACCCTTTAGTTTTTCGTTACTTTTCTAATACTATTTAAATCCCTTAATAAGTGCTAAGGGGTATTAAAGGTGTTAATGTTGTAAATATAGACCCACCTAGACGTACATATATACTCAGATCATGGCTGTTCTTCAGCTATTTTTATCTTTTCAAATGCCGCTTTAAGTTCAGTTTATGCAGACAATGATACCGTCAAATTTACTTTTAGTGGTATAACTATAATTGCGTGCACATTGTGATTTGCATGCCCACCTGGGCGTGCATATACACTCGTATATATAATATAAATATATTTAAATATACAAATAATTAAAATCTAAGTCCAAATTTCAAATTTCAAAATTAGTTCTAAGTTTGAAAATATCATTCAATTTCAAATTTGAAATTTATTCTGTAATAAATTTATATTTAATGCATAATAAATAAGTATACCGAAATAAATTATTATTTGTGTATATATATATTATAATTAATATTTTAAAATTGTTTATGATATAAATATTATTGTAAAATTACGTAATTAAATAAAAAAAATTAACTATATAAATAAATAAAATATATTTGTACACATTTTATTTTCGACGACACTTACATTTTGAAAATGTAAAATAATTTATTTTAATCAGTAAATATTTTATGTTGGTTGTTTTAATTTCAAAATAATTTCCACAAGAAAGCAAAAATAATTTTTTTCATGTAAAATTATCTTACAATGCACATTAACTTAAATATATTAAATTATACACATTTATTTACAATATGTTAAAACTAAGTTAATGCGTTATATTTAATGTGTGTATGCATTGGGTTTAATAAAATATACCTAAAAATTCAAAATGAAAACATGCATATAATTTTAACAATTTTACAATATATATACATATAGATATATGATTATATGATTTAAAAATCTATGTTTGATTCAAAATTCATTTTAAATTATATTTAATTCGAATTTTTTTGATATATGGCCGAGAATACAATCATAAGTAAATAAATTAATAAATTATTTTTAATTATAATAACAATACATATACATATACATACACACATATATATGTGTATGTATGTGTATATAAATGGATGTATATATTCAAGATTGATAGTATATGCATATTAAGATTCTTGATATATTTAACTAATCTAACCACATAAATCATGATAAATAACAAACATGTCTGTGAATGTAAACAAGCATATTCTCATCTATTGCCTTGGGTGACACCTTGAATCGTGGATTGAGTAGCTCCTTTGGATCTGAAGCCAATCTCTTTCAAAAAGAGCTACTCGACTGAAAGATCTATGCACTATTGCACTATTTTTGTTTAAATTTTTTATATTGAAGCTGGAAATGATAGAGAAGGGCTAGAGGAATTTTCAGCCAGAAATGAACAAGGAAAAAGCAAAAGGAGAGAATACAAAATGAGGGGCTAAAGGAGTTTAAACAAAAGAGAAAGTAAGGAGCAGATTGTGGAACTGAATTCACTATTGTGGAACTGGATTCACTATTCTCTCCAATTCAAACCCCACAACACCTCTTTACAAGCTCTCCTACCCAATGACATAGCCAATTATATAGGACCCCTTTACGAGCCTTCATTTCAATCCCGATCATATAATATAATTTAAATTAAATTTAAACGTACATCGATATCGTATATCGATAAGTGTGTATATAGCGTTTATAAATGCACTATCTTAAATACCAATCAACACAAATCAAATAAAATTAAATAATTAATATTTTATAAATATTAATTAATTTATAACAGTTATAATTAATTAAATCAAGTAGTAGTTGGAGTATTCAACATTTTGGTTGTGTGACTCTTAGTTGTAAAGCGGTTAGCAATTAATATTTCATAATTCAAATATTAACGTCCATATGTCATCTTTGCTAGTAATGTGACATTATGACTAAATTTATCGTTTACCTAATTTCGGTAGAATCCAATTTTATGTATTTTAAGCCGTCCCTAGTAGTGATAATTATCTACACCAATTATCTTCGTCGAAACTATATCATAGTAGGACTTTTGGAATTTGGTAATGGTGAAAGTCCAATATCATCCAATTTCAACATGCAGTCCAAATTCAAAGTCCTTAATTCAATAATATAAATTATCATTACCTTAATTGCCTATGTCAGAGATTTTGGCTTTGATTTAACTTCAACTGACCGTGATACTAACCTAATATAATTGAGGAGATGAATTCTCTATTGAATGGTGTTTCACTTTCAATGTTTCCACTCGATCCAACTATAGTTGTTCGATGGACGTCGTGCCATGATTAAACTATAATCAAAGTGAAGTTTCTACATAAGTGCTCGACACTCAAGTTGAGAGAATTGTTTAATATTATCACATCAATTTTTTCATTTTAACCTTCGTTATATTAACCAACAGGAAACTATCGAATGAGTCTTTCCATAGTTATCTAATAATTATCACCACTTTAGCTTTTGGTGCGTTGAATAGCCATGAGTAATTCATTGCTTACTCTAGTTTCAAGGGATGTATCGATATCCACTCTCGATACAATTTTACTAACATTTAAGACGATGCATTTGTCATATTATGATAAATTTCTCGTGATTACAACATATTGTAATTACGATCATAAAACGCATCATTTACGGATAAATATACTTAAATTAAATAATTAACTAATATAACACATTATAACAAGAATATAATAAAAAGAAAAACATTTTTTATTTCGAGCGAGATTTCATTACTATTAATAATTTACAATAAATTATGATGTTTCCTTAGGACATGTCTCTAACTATATCATAAACACTCCTACAGAAGCCATGGTTAAATAATTTAGATAAATGTACCTCCATAATAGGACAAAGAATCTTTGTCTGCAATTAAAAATATATCAATCAAAATCGTATAAATAGAAGCTCTAGCACAAAAAGCCTAAGCAACTCAAAAATTGACAAATAGATTTACCCACATTCACAATAGTACCGATATTTTACTCTTTATGAAGTTAATAATTTATATGACAAGAAGAAGAAAATATTTTTAGAACACTTATGTCTGGACACCATTAGCGATACGGCAAAAAAACTAATGAATAATGGTCATGGAGTATTTCTTTTAAATGAAACAAAAATTAAAACTAATTAGCTTCATATTCATGTGAAATGGTTCCCTTTGCAAGTGGAAATAATTCTACGAAATAAAGAATTAATAACAAAACTAGTAATAAATATGATTTTTTTTAACTATTCAAAGTTATAGTCAATGTTATTATTTACTATCGTTAAGCGATGCTAACTTCAACTAGAAATCAACTACAAAATACCATCAATTTGTTATAAATAATTGTTCACTATTCATAATGATGTTTTCTACTAACCACTTTAAATGATACAAACATAAATGAATCATTTTAATGTTCATTGTTACATATAAAAATTATAATTATAAAGTTAGCTAGCATGCATTGGTGATGCAGAATGATGGATAAACGTAGCATTTATATTTTACAAAGTCCACGTTTGATAGTTCAAAATGATAGATAAACATAACATTGGTATTATACAGTATACTAGCATATACTACTAATAAATAAACATAGCATTTGTACTTATGAAGCTCACTAGCTTACTAATGCAAAACGATAGATAAACATAAAATTTGTATTTTAAAGTCCACTAGCACGCATTAGTAATTCATAACGATAGGTAGACATGAAATTGTATTAATAAACTCTACTTACAGGATTAGCAATACTATATATAACTACCATTATCCTATAAAAATAGATGAACACTTGAAACCAACCAATACAACAATCAAGATCAAATACAACATATACTAACTACTATCAAACTGAATTACACAGCAAATAAACAAAAATTTAGGTACAAATATCATTACATAATACAAGGAAAACGATACTTATGCCTTGATTATTGTTTTTAGCAGTAGAAGCTATCAAAACATCGGCCATTCCCTTTAAAACAGTTGCATAAAAAAAAATCAATGGACGGCAGCGCTTGAATCCAAGTAAACAAACACCAAATTCAAGATAAACACTTTCAAATTGATTGCTTGAAGAACTAGCGTCCATAGCTACATACTTACCAGAATTACATTTTTGTATAACCTCCAAATACTAATTAAAATCATTGTATTACATAGCATCATCTTCATACATTGCTTTCAAGGCCAACTGCTTTCCACTATAGGCATAATAATATTATAACTAAGTTATACTTTCTTCAAAAAAAATTCATAATATCTTTTGATTTCTCCATTTGAGAATCATGAATTTGATCAATGATTAATGATTTCACAAATCTTCTTGAAATATGAACTTTACTAACATCCCTAAGACCAAACGAGATTGTAGGTTTTCATAAAAAACGAGAAAGTTGTCCAGCATCCAAAAAGTACTAACATAAAACTTACAACCTTTCTTAGATAAAGAATTAATAACTGAAATTCTTCTGAAAGAATTTCGAACAAAAGTCAAATCATTATCCTTTTTAAAATGATAAGCCATTAAAAAACCCCTAAAATTCTTGGCTCAACAAAACAAAACAGAGAAAATCCGTAAGAATTTTTTGAGAACTTCTCTTCAATTTAGCTTTCAAATAACAAGAGACATCAATATGTCAATCACTGTTTGCAACAGTACCACCACTAACAAAAGTATTTTGAACACTAGAAGTGCCTATAACACAATCATCAATATCAAATTCCAACACACAAACATTGAACTTAATGTTAAACTTAAAATACCGGCTTCTCTTATACAATAGAAAGTACATAATACTAAACAAATTAGAATCAATGTCAATAATAGTAACTTTATTCTGAAGAACATTAGATATCTCGGTATAAAAAGTCTAAGAAATGACATCACAAATTTCATATGATAAAATTTTCACAAATTTCACTCTTAACACCAAACAAAGAAGAATCCACAGTAAGACATGTAAAATAACAATTCTTATTATGTTCAGAAGGAACTAACAAGCATATGGCTCAAAGTCATCGTCATCATTACCGTAAAAAAGAGGGGGGGATTAGCAAAACAAAACAAAAACAAAAAATAAAACGAATATATAGAAACAAATTAGTAATGCAAAACGATGGATAAACATAGTATTTTATTCTTGAAATCGACCGAAATGAATAATTAATGAAGTATGACAGATAACCATATCATTTTAATTTTGAAATCCACCATAATAAATTAGTAATGCAGAATGATAGATAAATATAACATTGCATATTACAGTAAATCTCGAAATAATTTTCCTATTACTTGAACCCAAATCAACCATGAACAAATCAACAAAATATAACAATGAAAGATCAACAAAATAAAAGTCAATAAAATAGAACGATTCTAAAAATAAATCTAACAACAAATGAATTCCAAAATAGAAATAAAAATCTAAAATAAATTCGATGAGATTATTGAGATGGACGCCTAATTGAAGTTATTAAGGTAAATCTAAAATTATGTAAATGATTCAACATTAAGACCGATTGGGGACAAAAAAAATGAAATTGAGATGAAAGAAGTGGACGATGTGATCGAGAAATTTTGTTTTAACGATTTTCTAAATTTATTATTAGTCAAATCTAACTAAAAATTTTAAATAGCTAGAATGGAGAACCCAATGATTACATGAACTGGGTCAGATTGACCCATGTATTAAGTTGGCAAAAAAATAAGTCATCAAATGAGTAAAAAAGAATTGATAACCCATTTATCATAGATTCTTTTCGACCCAATTAACACAGGTCAATTGGATCCAATCCATTTAATGAGTGAGTTGCCCATTTAATACAACTAAAAATTTAAGGTAAACGCACACTTAATCCATTTAATGATTATGAGGGAGTACCAGAATCTTCAGCAGATGCCTCTGGAGGAGAATAGTCAAGAGGGTAGCAATTCTCCAGCTCCAAGTGTAGGAAGCAGCTCGTCAGGAGGGACAAGCGTGGGCAGCAATTCCTCCCCAGGGTCTAGCGTCGGTAGCAACTTCTCTGGGGATTCCGATGAAGTGTCTAGCTAGATAATACTTGCTTATGCAACAGATCGATTGGAGGTTTTTCTATTATTATTATTAAACTTATTATTATTATATAGATTGCTACATGGATGTTGTTTCAGTGGAATGTTATATGAATTTTATCATGTTTTGGCTCATACGCCTGCAGCAATCTGCGTGTATTTGGGGTGTGTAGGTATTTGCAAAATATTGATTTACTTAAGTAGTGAAAATTGGTAGATCGGGATGATGAAAACCTAGGGAAAACAATAGGGATTCAAGAAAATGTGATCTGACGAATTCCTGATGCCATCACCGAAAACCTACAACTGATAGGTGATTGAGGAAATACTACATGCAAATGTGAGATTTGTAAAGGCATTGTATTGTGTGTGTTTTTTTTTCCCCTTTCCTTCCCGTTTTTCCTTTTTACTATTGGACATCATGCATAATAAAACATCCTGTGGTATCAAATAAGTATGTAGAATAATGGACACATAAATGCGCAAGGGAAACCCATAGACTAGTCAATCCGTACGTACTTGTTGATCTTTCTGGTGGTGGTAAATCACTGCCAAATGTTTGATGTCAACAAGTATTTATATTGTTTAGGCAAGCTAGCCGTAAAACATAATTGCTCGCACAAATTCTAAAGGCAATCAAGCCAAGTTATCAAAAGAAATGCACCACTATAAAAATGCACCACTATAGTGGTGCATTTCTTTTGATAACTTGGTTTATAGTGGTGCATTTCTTTTGATAACTTGGCTTGATTGCCTTTAGAATTTGTGCGAGCAATTATGTTTTACGGCTAGCTTGCCTAAACTATATAAATACTTGTTGACATCAAACATTTGGCAGTGACTTACCACCACCAGAAAGATCAACAAGTACGTACGGATTGACTAGTCTATGGGTTTCCCTTGCGCATTTACCTGTCCATTATTCTACATACTTATTTGATACCACAGGATGTTTTATTATGCATGATGTCCAATAGTAAAAAGGAAAAACGGGAAGGAAAGGGGAAAAAAAAACACACACACACACAATACAATGCCTTTACAAATCTCACATTTGCATGTAGTATTTCCTCAATCACCTATCAGTTGTAGGTTTTCGGTGATGGCATCAGGAATTCGTCAGATCACGTTTTCTTGAATCCCTATTGTTTTCCCTAGGTTTTCATCATCCCGATCTACCAATTTTCACTACTTAAGTAAATCAATATTTTGCAAATACCTACACACCCCAAATACACGCAGATTGATGCAGGCGTATGAGCCAAAACATGATAAAATTCATATAACATTCCACTGAAACAACATCCATGTAGCAATCCATATAATAATAATAAGTTTAATAATAATAATAGAAAAACCTCCAATCGATCTGTTGCATAAGCAAGTATTATCTAGCTAGACACTTCATCGGAATCCCCAGAGAAGTTGCCACCGACGCTAGACCCTAGGGAGGAATTGCTGACCACGCTTGTCCCTCCTGACGAGCTGCTTCCTACACTTGGAGCTGGAGAATTGCTACCCTCTTGACTATTCTCCTCCAGAGGCATCTGCTGAAGATTCTGGTACTCCCTCATAATCATTAAATGGATTAAGTGTGCGTTTACCAAAATATTGCTTGAAAACACAAAGTAACCAGTAGTCAATAGCAACATGTGCAAAGCACAGGTTAAAAGTCGTTAAATATTAGTAGACAACGTTGTAAAAGACTGAAATGAAAAGATAGAAAATTGAGAATCCAAGAAGGAACTGAATAAATTAAGGGGACTCCATAACCTAAGTGATTGTTTGATATAAACAAATCACGGCTACTTCATCACTTAAGAGTTTTGAATTGCTCAAAAATACAAATGCCCTTAATTTCCTCACCTCCTTCAAAGGTTCTCGAAATTTCTATTATATTCATTTCAATCACTACAGCATTCTCCATTCTATAAACACTATGTTGAAAACCTCAAAACTTCTCTCCAAAGCATACAAACTTTCTACAGCCAGAAATTTAAAATTAAATTTATACCTATCATCTTCATATATCAGAATTATGAAATGAGTCCAACATATGTCAGGACAAACAAAGTTTTTAAAGATAATTAAGTCAAACTCGTCTAAACTTACATGCAAAACAGTATAAACCTTAACCTAATTCAGGATATAACAAATTAATTAGGTCAAAACAATCACTGCAAAAGGGTAATATATATCAAATATCTGAACAATACGTCTCAGAAAATATATCAGGTACCACTCTAAATCGAAAAGATCAAATTGTAATCCGCTCAAAATTTCGATCAAGAAAAAAAGGTTGTTTTAAAAGATTTGGATAAACAACTAACAAATCAAGCAGTAAAGCATAACAGCAGAGCGGTTTGCTTTGATCGTCTTTTTCAGCAACCTTACTGACTAGCTTCGTCTTAATCACGACGCTTTTACCTTGAGGCAGCTGGCCCTTTCCCAGAACTTGAAATAACCGAATTGCCCAACGTCGATCAATTGTGCAGATTCCAGTCCGCTGGCCTTCTCCTTTACTGATTCCGGTAAGAGGGACCAGAGCTTATCTATATTTATGGTGGTACGCTAGAATTTGTTCTTGAGCTTGAGGAAATAGCACATTCTAACTTCACTGAGATAGCCAGGGTGATATTTGTCAAAGAGAATCCGGTGGTGGTGCATGCCTCCGGTGTTACCGCGACCTCCGGGATGCTTTCGGTGCTTTCCGATACGTCCATGTCCAGCGCTGACGTGGCCACGTTTCTTACGGCTCTTCTTATAAAATTACTTATGAAATTGCATCATAAGTCATATTGCTTCATAAGTCATAACTAACAAATAGCTGATTCTCAATTTTCTGCTTATTAGATATTTTTACAATCTATTTATGAGGTTCTCAAATACTACAGCTAAAATAAGTTAATTCAAAAAATATTGATTACTTAACAAGGAGCTTTCAAACATGCTCTACAAAGGTCTGGGTTAACTCCAGGGCCAGTACATATTTGTTTTGAAATTCCTCAAACACTTTGGCATATAACTTTTTCTTTTTGTTATTCTCCACTCTTTATATTCATCTGACATGTCTTTTAAACATCAATGACCCATACATTTGGAAATTTCGGTCATTTAAAGACAATAAAATCCATACAGCAAATGTGTGGATTAAAAACCTTTTTAGATCAACGATATTTTACCATTACCAGTGTAACGTTTGTCAGATTATTGGCATAGCAGTCTATCATTAACGGAAAACAATTTAACTTACCAGTAAAATTGACACGGTAATGGTTTGTGTGAAATGGTAACGGTATTTGCAAAATGGAAACAGTAATCATTACCATAACAGCCATACTTAATTATTAATTCGAAGATAACTAAATATGCACACTTTCAAAGAGAAACTTCAAAGAGTTCAAGGCTTAAATATTGAATATTAAGTCCTGCACTTTAATATGCGCCTAACTCTGAAGTGCCAATTAAATGTAATGTTCAGGGGCCAATTCAAAATCTTAAAGGGGTCCAAACGCTTATTTAGTAAGCGCTTGAAGTCAAACGGCTAATAAATAGACGACAAATTATCAAATACCTGCTGCGTCTAAAAATTAGATGCCTATTAAATATAAGATATACAGACGTCTAAGAATTAGACGACTATTTAACAGGCATTTGACTTGGTACACTTATTAAATAAACATCTGTACCAATTCAGGATTATGAATTGCTCCATGAATACTACACTAAATATTACATTTAATTCTTTCTGTCATGCGATGGTTCCTTTTTGTATTGAATATAAAGCTTGAACAAGAGGCGGTTGGAGATGGTCTAATCATCCATACTTCGATTTGTTTCAAGCGTGGAAAAATTATCTATGCTATACCACAGTTGTGGTGTATTAATTCTATTATAACGAAGCATTACAGCACAGGCATAGTAGATTGTTTTTCTACAAATACTATGTCTTTCACATATAAAAGGAAAAATGATTTGCACAAATGGTGCCATGTTTCGCTCATGAGAAATGAAAAAAATGTACGAATGGAAACTCTTCGCACATGGTAGGAAAATTTAATACAAATTACATAAGCTTTAGACGTGTAAGGAGTACAATTTATACAAATGGTTATGTTTTTAGTGCAGCATAAAATAAACAAATTTAGAAGCATCGCATTGTTGACATAATATAATAGGATAAATTACAAGTTATTCACTGTTCACACATGGAAAGCAATATTATTTGTAAAAACTTACGCAAAGGATTATGTTTAGAGTACAAACAATGAATGCTTCGCACCTTAAGATAAAATAATTTGTATAAACCATAATTATTGATAAATACTATTGCAGGTAAAAAATTACTTACAAAAGAAAAATTGTAGCACAAGCTATAAAATGTACCGCTCTAAAAAAAGGTATAAAGACTAAACAATATAATTCAAAAGTAATAGCGCATAAAATATGTTTTCAACTATTATATCTTCTGGACGATTTAAGTACGTGTTCATATGCTACATTTTCAGTATAAAATTCCAATTTGATTTAACATTGTCATCTTTTATCAGAACTTTCATGTTACTCGTTTAAACCTCCAGACAACGCAACATAAAGTTGATCAAACACATGCTTAGACAAGTAAATTCTCATGTTTAAAATTATATGTCATTGAGCTTTGTTGATATTGAGGGCAAATATAACAGCCCATAAATTAGTGAATAATTAATTAAAATTAATTATGAGAATAAGATTTAAAGGGTTAAATTATGAAACTAGATAATAAAAAGTAATAAGTATGTGGGACTGCATTTTGGGGGTAATTGCTTCCACTTCATTTACCTTCTTATTTCAGTTACACATAAGCAAATTGCGAACAAATTTCAGCTTCATTTTGGGTAATTGCTTCCACTTCATTTCCTGGTTAGAATCAAGCTTTATTTTTTTGAATGTTATATTTTCGGTTTGTTCTCTAATTTGGGATTACGCAGCTAGGATGATATCGGTATTCTACGAGATCATTTGGTAACAACTTATTTTGAAACTCTTTAAAATTAAATAGATTTAAACAGCAACTAACAAGCAGTTTTAAATAACCACCTCTAAATAGAAGTTTTGTATGTAATTTGACTTCCAAGTACAAGTGTTTTTCGAAATTATTATTAAATTGCTTCAAAAGTCATAAATAACAAATAGTTACTTCTAAAATTTGTATTTATTAGCAATTTTTACAAACTATTTTATAAAAAGTTCTCAAATACTACATTTGAAATAAGTTAATTCCAGAAGTTTTGACTACTTACAAGGAGTATCTTCTACAAAGGGCTGGGTTAACTCCATGGCCAGTAAAAAATTGTTTTGAAACTTCTCAAACACTCTTGTATATGACATTTTCTTTTTGCTATTCTCCACTCTTTATATTCATCTAACATGTCTTTTAAACATCAATGACCGTGCATTTGGAAATTCTGGTCGTTTAACTGTAGTAAAAATTTATACAGCAAATGTGTCGATAAAAAACTTTGTTACTTAGATCTTACTAAAATAGATATGGTAGATATGGTATGTGCTTGGCTACTGGATAATGGGCACTGAAGCAACGTCTTCATAGGAGTCGATCATGCAGAGAGAAGCAAGAAACAATGATGTAAAGCTTGGCTGCTAAAGATTTCAGCGTACGTTTACGAAAATATTGCCTAGAAACACACAAACTTGTCATAACAGTGTGAGCACATGTTAAAAGTGGGTAAGTAGAATTAGACAATGTTGTAAAAGACGGAAATGAATAAATAGAAAATTGAGAATCCAAGAATGAAAATAAGAATGCTAAGGGAATCCATAATCTATATGAGAACATAAAATATCCTTTTGTGTAACTTAAATCATATACTGTAAAATTAAATATAACTTTTGAAATTAAAAGTTTCTCGTTATCTTTAATAAAATGAACTATTAATTGTAAAATTTCATTTTAAACAATAAATGTCAAAATTAGAATTTAATAAATATATGGAGATACTTTGGTAGTTTAAAATGAGAATTTTTCAAGATTTATTCACTTATTTATTTTAAATGGAGATTTATGATAAATATTTTTCATTTAAAATTATTACAACAAATGTTGTAAATTTAATTAAATGTTAATATTGAGAATTATTGTTTAAAATGAGATTTTACAAACTAATTATTCATTTTATTAAAAATGACAGAATAACTTTTAACTTCAAACATTATATTTAATTTTACACTTTGGCAATTGTTTGATATAAACAAATCACTGAATATTTTATCACTGAATAGTTTTGATTTGCTCAAAACACAAATGCCCTTTATTTCATGGCCTCCTCTCCATATGCTGAAAACCCCAAAACTTCTCTCCTAAGTATACAAACTTTCTACAGCCAGAAATTTAAATCTATCATCTTCATGTATCAGAATTATGGAACAAATCCAACATATGTCAGGACAAACAAAGTTTTTAAAGATAATTCAGTCAAGCTCGCCTAAATTTACGTGCAAAACAGTATAAACGTTAATCTAAATCAGGATATAACAAATTAGGTCAAAGTAATAATTGCAATACGGAAATATAAATCCGAACAAATCCATAGCATAAAAAATATCTGAACAATACGTCTCCAAACACACATCACGTCCCACGCTAGATCCTAAAAAATCAAATCATAATCCACTCAAAATTTCGATCGAGAACAAAAAATTGTCCTAAAAGATTTAGATAAATACCTAACAAATCAAGCGGTAGGCACAACAGCACCTCCGTTCGCTTTTGATCTTCTTTTCAGCATTCTTACTAACTAGCTTCGTCTTAATCACGATACTTTTACCTTGAGGCAGCTGGCCCTTTCCCAGGACTTTGATGTAGCCAAATTGCACAACGCCAATCATCGCGGCAGATTCCGGTTTCTAGCTTACTCCTTTACCGATTCGGGTAAGAGATGCCAGAGCTTATCTATATTTATGGTGGGATGGTAGAATTTGTTCTTGAGATGTGGAAATAGCGCATTCTGACTTTCCCAAAATAGCCAGGATGATATTTGTCGAAGAGAATCCAGTAGTGGTGCATGCCTACGGCGCTACCGCGACCTCCGGGATGCTTTCGGTGCTTGCCGATACGTCCATGTCCGGCACTGACGTGGCCACGCTTCTTTCGGTTCTTGTTAAGCCGAGCGGTAATGGCGGCGCCTAGGGTATTGAGTAGAGTGATTGCGTTGAAATGGATGTATCGCTTATGTAGGTAGCTGGATTTGATAGTGGCCGTTGGATGCCATTTTCCTGCGTTGATTATTGTGTTGCAGGCCTATTGTAATTTCATGTTGCCGAGTTCGGTACGTTAAATGCGCTTAGAAAAGAAATAACAATTTGCACACTTCCTGAGTCGGAAAATTTTGGCATTACATCCTTGTAATTCTAAAAATTAAACTTCAGATCCGTCCCAATTTTCTTCTATAAAATGCATTTCTATTTTCATAAAAATAGATGTAATTTAAGTATATTGAAGTAATTATACAAACTTTAACGTGTGCTTATGTTATCGCTTTACTAACTCGTATCTGCATTCATACACGTCTTGATAGTCTCCGTTAAATTCGAAAACGAGAGATGTAAATGAGAAATAATTATAAAAAAATGAATGTATAAAACAGTTATTTTAAAATGAATGTAAAACAAGTAAGTTTTAGAAAGATGAATGTAGTCCTAATTTTCACTTTTATTTATGCCTAATTCTATTTAGACAGTATTACTGAGTAGCCCTTTGAAAAAAATTCGGAAACAAAATTGACGTTATGTCATTCATTCTTTTTTTAACCTCTCGCCATATTTTCATTTTTCTGTTCCTTTTATCCAACAGACTCTAGATTTATTGTTAGGTAGATTCTCAAATCCTGCATTTGAATCGTTGGATTGTGATGATGATAATATGAATCTAATGAAATCAAAAAATGCCAAACTTGAATTTCGTGTTATTTTGACTATTTTAAATTAAAAATTCACGGTTTGTAGAAGGTGTAAAACTTGAATTTTATGTTGTTGCGTGATTTTGCTATGGCGATTTTTTTCTATAACGGAATTTTTTACGAATTTGATGTTTATTAGTTATTCCTGACGTATTTGAAAAAGTTAAGTCTTTACCTCCGCATAGAATATCGAATTTAGAATCGACTTGGTTCCCAATGTCCGTCCAGTTGTGCATGCAAGTCGTAGGATGGCACCAAGGGAAAGAGTAGAGTTAGTTAAGCAAACTCAAGATTTACTGAAGAAAGGATTTAAACGACCTAGTCGTTCCAATTGGGGTTCGGCTGCAGTATTTGTAGCCAAGCCGATGGATCTTTGAGATTGTGCGTAGATTATCGTGATCTTAATAAGTTAACCTTAAGAATAAGTTTTCTTTGCCCCGAATCGACGACCTGTTCGATCAATTGCATGGTGCTCGATTCTTTTCCAAGATGGACCAAGCCCAAGGATTCCATCAACTGAGAATTGCGGAAGATTGACAGCTTTTAGGGGTCCATTTCTCTATCTTTTTATGTGTTCGTATGTTCTTTGTTTGTTTCCCTGTCTATCAAATTTCGAGGACGAAATTTCCTTAAGCAGAGAAATTTGTAATGATCCTCTTTTTAAGCCAAATTTAATTTAGTGATTAATATAATTTTTAGAATTAATTTGTGAACTAATTTGAATTTTTCCAAGACAAATAAGATATGTGTTTGTTTATGTATGTATGTATGTGTATATATATATATATATATATATATATATTGTAAATAGAATTTTGATTTGAAATTCAAAAATAAATATTTTAAAAATAAATTGGATTTAAAAACTATATATTTTAAAAACTAATATATATATATATATATATATATATATATATTAACGTATAAGTAGTTTTAAGTCATTTTCTTTAAAGATTATATAAATATAAATAAAAGGAAATGTATTTAATAAAAATTGAAAATATAATATAAAATTATATTAAAAATTAAGGCATGCAAAAAGACAAGTGTAAGCCTAATTATAACATGCAAATAACAAGTGTCATAATTTGATTATTTTCTTCATTAGTTTAAAAATAAATAAATACAAGGCTATATATAGTCATCTCTATTCCTACTCTTTCTTTTTTTTTCCTTTCATCTTTCAAAAACAAAACCTGAGAAACCAAAACCAAAAAATAAAATTTAAATCAAACACCTCTTGCAAATTTCAACTAAAGCTAGCAGCAAATCAAGTTTTCAGATCACCACAACTAAATACAAGTAAAGATCAAGTGTAGATTCAAATTCAACTAAAAACAAGCAAGAACAATTTTCAGTTTTCAAAGAAGTTTCTCTGTTCAACATTAATCCTGTGAGTAAACAAATCTTTTAAAAGCTAAAAACTTCTTTATTTACTTATGCATATGATGACGAATGATAGTAATAACTTGTTTACCGTTGCATGAGTATAAAATATGCTTACATGTATATAAATGTGAATTTGATTGTGTGCATGCCTGTACATAGATATATACATACATGTGTGTGTGTGTGTGTGTGTGTGTGTGTGTGTGTGTGTTCTGTTTCAACAGGCTAAACAAGATAAAAAAAATCAATTTCTCTTGCTCCAATCCTTTTTAGGCTATGATCATTAAAAGGAAAATGATTGTAATAATGTAATATCATTTTTAAAAATAGTTTCAAGTGGGTATATTGAGTAATTATTTCAAAAACAATAAATTATAGTAATAATCAAATATAAGTCAGAAATCAATTGTCTAAATTTCAAGTTTTAATTATATAAACTGATTCATATTGAAAAATGGTGATTTTTGATAATCGTATCATGGTTTTCAAGTGTATGGTTGAGGAGAATTTTTAAATTGAATGGGAAATGCATTTTCGTCGATTTTCGACGATCGGGAGGTGGAGGAGCATCGTGCTTGGGGCTGGAGGTTGCTCGTGTGTTGAGGGTCATGGGAAAAATAGTCAGAGGATTTATAGGTGGTCGGAGCGGCTTGGAGACGGCGAAGTAGGGTTTGTCGACAGTTTTGGGTCGATGATGTTTCAGAGGGTCATGTGTCATCGTGCGTGCACCGGATTATTCGGAGTGAGAGGGATCGGAGCATGGGTCATCGGCAAAGCTCTAAACGTGATCGCGTGATCTCTGGCGATCGGGGGTAGCGATGCGAGCTGGTTTACGTTGATCGAGTTTGGGATCTAGTGGTTTCAACATGCTCGATTCTGGATTCCGGTGCTATCGATGGTGTTGGGTGGTCAGGGTCGGCGAGATCGTCGGTGACTAGTGGGTGGTCATAGCGATGGTCAAAGAAGTGTGGGGGCAGCGCCCACATGCACATGTGTCCATCGTGTTTGGAGGTGTCGCTTTGTTGAGTTGAGTTCGGGAAAGATGGAGGTTTGCTTCGAGTTCGAATTCGAGTTTATCGAGAGGAGGAGTAGCTCGGGTTGTTGCTCGGGGGTTTTGTAGTTTGGCTCGGGTATTTTTGTCTAGGGCTCGGGTTTTGTTTGTAAGCCAATAGGTTTTTAAAAGCAAAAGGAAATGTCCAAGTTTTAAGTGTATTAAAATGAATACGTTTTCAAAAAGATTATTAAACCAAGATTCCAAAGCAAATGTTATTAAACAAGTTTCAAAATTTAATTCTCAAGTCAAGTGTGCTTTGAATTTAAATTGTTTTGTTTTGAAATAATTATATATTAGTTAATTATTTAATTAAATCTCTAATTGTTTCAAAAGTAAAATGATGTAATTAAGAAGCAATTAAGATAAGTGTATTAAACTTTAATTAATCAAAAAGTTCTCAAATAATTTTTATATAAATTAATTTCAAGCATCTAATTAAAATAAGATAAACGATAATAAGTGATTAATTAAGTTAAAAGGTTTATCTTTAATTAATTAAGGTCTTAAGTAATTAAAGGATCATTAATTAGTAATTTAATGATAATTACTTAATGTAATTAATTAAAGGATGATTAATTAATGCAAGTAATTAAAGGATAATTACTAAATGAAATTAACTAAAGGATAATTAATTAATGTAATTAAAGGATCATTAATTAATGTAATTAATTAAAGGATCATTATTTATTAATTAAAGGATAATTAATGTAATTAATTAAAAATAATTAATTAATTAATATAAGTAATTAAGGGATAATTAATTAATGTAAGTAATTAATGATGATTAATTAATTTCATCAATTAATTAAAATAATAACAAATACTTAAAAACAGAAAGTAATCTACTCATCTTGAAGTGCATCAAAATTTTCATTACAGCAAAATACTTAGAAGAATGTTGTAATCTACATTCCGTGTTTTTTGCATTCTTTATAATTATTTATATTCTTTAGGAATTTATATATTTTAATAAGTTTTGCATATCGCAACTAACACTCCAATGAATATTAAGAGTTTCATTACGACAATACTTAAAAATAAGGAATCCACTCATCATGAATTACATCAAGATTTTCATTACAACAATACTTAAAAGTAGGTTGTAATATATGCTCCTTGTTCTTGGCATTCTTTATAAGCACAAAAGTTATTTATATTCTTCAAGAATTTGTATACTTTCATCATTTAATATGATTTAAATCATATTTATACCTTTTGGGTATATTAAGCGTTTCAAGTACTTTCGCTACTTTACGGACTACATGTTCATATTTCTCTATTAGTAAAGGATTCACGATGGTCAGTCATGTTTTCCCCTAATTCAAGATCTTTAATCTATTTATAAACATAAGCGCTTTATTATTTATAAATTTACCATCGATGATTATTTCTTGTCAGATCTAGACATGATTTATTGAGACCTCCTTAATTATCATTTTTTAGGTACCTAAACCACTTCTAAAATAATTTGACAATCATACCATTGGCCTCTTCAAGAGCACCCTTAATTGTTTCTTCAAGAACACTCAACTTTTTTATTTGGCATTTGTATTACTTACTCCAAAAGTATTTCAAACTGACTTTTGTACCATATTTTAGACGTGGTTTACACATTTTCATCCTTCAAGGATTCAAATCTATATTGGAGAAAGTTTACTAAAGATATTATTGAAAATTAATTAATATTTTGCATCATTGTATATGTTAGTAAATATAATCTTGATAATCAAAATGAACTTATATCCCTTTTATCATCTCCCTCAATGTTGATGAACATTGCCACATTGAATAATTATTATCTTTGGATTCTCATTTTGACCCATTATGATATTGCAACTAGCAAATACGTTTATATATATATATATATATATATATATATATCAATTATAGAGGATAATGCTTTTATCAGTTGATAAGATGCATTCAAGTAATAATGCTTATTTTCATTCATTTATCTAGCCACTTGGAGAAATTTAGTTATTTATTTACTCAACAGCAATAATGAAATATATTTTCTTAAAAAAAAGTAGAACGGTAACAGGCAAAGTATTTGATTGAAACTGGTATTCAAAAATCAATTGAAAGATAAAAGATGTGAGAGGTTGGAGTCAAATCTTAGGATTAACTCTGGTGGTCGTGCACGATAAAATTCAAATTTATGTTGATGAACATGGTTGATGTGCCGTCATTGTAGCAACTCTCAAACTCATAACAATGTTGCATGTTGGCCACAGTGAAAAGAGAAATACCTTTTCTCATAAGACAATCATGCACAAGGAAATCGAATGAATGACTCAAACAAGATCAAAAATGTAAAATTCAAGCGTAGCATCGGCCAGCAATAACAAATGCCAAGCTTCTAAAACTGCAAGCCTATAAATATAACAAATGACATGCCATTTTGTTTCTTTTAAATATACATATTAATATCATAGAGACTAGACAGTGCATGCGGTAAACATGGATTAAACAACACCAGCAATATAATTCATTGGACAACAATTTTAGACCACATAGACATTTTCATATTTATTTACCGAAACATTTGCATATGCATTCGTTTTGTGATAGAAGGTTGAAACTTAAGTTGTGTAATGTAAAAAGGAATGAAATTATCATTACATCAGTCTCAATGGATAATAATATCCTACCAATTACTTCAGACGCATGCACTAAAAGGGGGTTAACTTCCAATCTGTGTTTAGACTAAAGCTGTGAACTATGAAACCTATTGTTCAAGCACACAAAAAAAAGTACTCAATGCAGAAGACTATCATGTGCAAGTAGGAAATAATCACCATTGAAGTTAATCATACCATTTGAAAAAGTGGTCGTGCCCATGAAACATTAACATTTACATGTTGTTAGAAAAACACCTTAGATTGATTTCAAATTGCAATAAAACTGACTAGTCATAGCAGACCAACATATAAATACCTAAGTACCAGTTGTGAAGTGGCTAAACAGTGGATTCCTTACTCGATCTAATAAGATTTGCATACAACCTCTTCAGAAAAAAGCAATCACTCTAAATGTTATAATTTTCGGTCAAATGTATATGAGGTTGTATGCAAGAATGAATAATACGGGCCAACTTCCTAAATTTATATCAATGTTCAGGGAAAAAGCTGAAAAATAATGTAGACAATAGATGTAGAGCAAACATTTATACTTTGAAGGTATATGCCAAATACTCGTAGAATCTAAACAAAAGCTAAATGGCCATGTTCCAAAGAATCATAGCCTTAACATGGTTCCTAATACAGTGTAATGGCCATCAACTGATTCATTATAATCATTTATTAAGATGAGGAAGATTAACATGAAACTTACATAAAGGCATTGATCGTGAGAAGCATGAAACTATAGAGCAGAGATATTTACATGGTAAAATAATATCAACCGTCTTAGAAGCGAGAAGAATAAATGTTTGAGAAATGAATAACAGGGTCAAAGGGTTATGTCTCTGTGGTCAAACAATAGATGTGTACCCTACCAAGTTAGTTGTAATCACCATTGCAGATACTTGAATACCTTATGTTTCTTTTTTGTAACAAACAATTTATCGGTTATAGTTTACAAATCAAAATAACATTTCTGTCAATCCTGAGTTACAGTTCCAGCTAACTATTTCTAAAATAACAAGAAACCAAAACTGGACTAAAAACCTTCTCCACATGAACGAAGTTGACTGAATTTTAATGGACTTGTAAACAAATAAATGACTAGCATAACGGAAACAATTTGCTCACTAGTAAATTCAATAGTTTACGGTAATTCCTATTGCATTAAAATAATATACGTATTCATCCATGCAAAATAAATGGGATGTATGGCTGTTAAAGTAGTCAAGCAATAAACTATTAATTCGACAACAGTAACACAATACGGGTCAGTTGAAGAATTTGGAATAGTGGTCTAATAAAAATATCAAATAAGCTGGCTACTAAACAAGGATGGACCGTTCAATAGTGATACTATCACTATTAAAGTGGATTTTCAATCAAAATTTGACTTTATTAATAAAAATAAGGATTATTCGTTGAACTATACTAAAATATTAGCTTATCTTGAACTAGATCCTATTTAAAACAATATTCATTGAACTTTTATTAGATCCGAGCAGGAAAAAAAATTGACGTGTCAAGTAGATTCTGGAATGTACAAAAACGATGCAAAATTGTAGGATCTATTTATTGCTAAGTCAAAATTCATAAACAATGCATAGTTTGATTATGAAGAGTGTATGAATGACAAGCACCATTGTCCAAGTGGTTAATTGATTCGGCTTTGGTGCAAGAGGTCACAAGTTCGAAACTTGCTTTCGAACGTTTATTGACATGGGATATCTTGTCTCAATGATTGGTTGTATATAAAAAGTACCATTTCAAAAAAAAAACTATACGATGAACACAAGCAAATCTGTCAACCTCTGAATCCGTTGTGTAAGGAAGTAATAAATGATAAAAGTCAGCATTTAAACAGTGCCTATTGTTTTTTTTAATGCTCAGATAATCCAACCCAATAAAACTGGACCAAGTAACTTAGATGTACATCAAAAAGGTGGCTGCAGTTTACATAATAAGGTTGCTGTAAATAGCGTGGCTGATATTTTTGCACCAATAAAAATGTTGCGGATATAATACTAATATGGTTATTCATGACATTGAGTATCAATATACTAATAAAAGTGCTGAATTCAAATAATCAAAAAAATAAATAAATAATATAATGGCATCAAAAGGGCCTTATGAATATATACGTGATGGATAGACAACTATTATGCAAAGGTTTTAAAATGCAACTACACATGTTGTGATGAATAATGAATTCAATGAATCCTTTTATAAAAACAAGTTCATTGTTATTTTAAAGGCGTTTGGGAAGAAATTTTTGACATTTTTCATGAATTACAAAATCAAAATTTTCTCAATCAAATCAGTAATGGATGGCTCCTCTATACGGAGAGCAAACTATATGAGATTAAATAGATTAGCGAAAGTCATACCCAAATCCATTAATGCTTACTGAAAAATGGAATTAGCTTGATTTGATCTTTCGAACTAACACAATCTTATATTCATGAATGTCTCAATTTTAGATTGTGCAGATAACGTGTTATAAAATGAAGTAGAAGTCTTTGGAAAGAAGGGCAGAAGATATATAATTCGTTTATGAAAATAGACATGTATTTACATTACATAGTCTTCTTTATATAAAGGCTTCAGAACTAAGAATTTAACTTATTCAACGATGTGGGACTAAACAAATAAACATAAAAGCATATTCATTTCATGATTTACATATTTTGTAACAAACTCACCTTTAATTTATAAACATTTATTTATTATGACCTGCAAACTTAAAAGAGTCATCCTTAAAACTGATACAATGCAAAAAATAATCCCTAAATCCTAACTTCCTAAATTCAAAAACCTAGAAAATTTAAAAAAATACTAACAGCCCGAGTCTACTGTTTTGCCTTTTCAACTACTATCAAACTGGAGTCAGGTTGGTGTTTTATCCTTTGACTGATAAAATTCATCCAATTTTCTCTGCTGATAAGTTTTAAGTTGGTCAAAGAATTTCAGGCCCGTTAGCTATTCTATGATTTTGGCGCTTTTGCTTGTTTTAAATACTGACAGAGCTTTCAGAAAGTGTTGTGATTTCTGTTCTAATCAAATTGCCAAGGAATTCTACCTGTTGCTCTTTATAGTTGTGGACCAAACATAGCTCCTATCTTCCCAGGATGTACCATATATATGAACTGTATGTTTGCAACAAACACCTAAAACACAGTATGCCAATTCATCAATCGCCGCATTAAAATGCCGAATGGTATGAAATATGTTTTAAATTGTTGAAACATACGTAAGTTAACTTATATCGACTTTCCAAAGAGGTTTACAAAGAACGGCATGTTTTGCATGCAATTGAAAATTCAAATATAACCTTCTACTGGCCCAATTCGGTTTTTGTGTCATATTTAATTTCAGTTTCAAAAGGTGTTTCGCTTGTAGTATGATTTTTTAGCTATGCCAAATGCCTGATTCATCTAACGAACAACATCATGCATCATTAGCGATTTTAATGTCCGCTTGAATAAATTCAAGCATGCATGACTATTTCCTGAATGAAAACACTTGACATTTCATAGAGATTGCATTAACCATCGAATCGGGTTATTAGTTTGTTGCTAGGGGTAACGGTATTTGCGAAATGAAAACGGTAATCATTGTCAAAGCAACCTTAATTAATCACAGGTTCGAAAATAACTAAATCTACACACTTTCGAAGGGCAACTACAACAAATCCAAGGCTTAACGTTCAACGCCTGAATATTGAATTTTAAGTCATGCACTTTAACATGCGCCTAACTATTAAGTGCCAATAAACTGTAATATTCAAAGGTCAATTCAAAATCTTGAACTAGCTCAAACACTTATTCAGTAGACGACTGAAGTCAAACGGCTAGTAAATAGACATCTATTTGATACGCATTTGACTTGGTACGTTTTTAAATGTATTTAATATATATTTGACCTGGTACGCTTTTTAAATAAACATTTGTACCAATTCAGGATTCTGAATTGCTTCATGAATATTACACTAAATACTACATTTAGTTCTTTTTCTTGGGTGATGGTTCCTTTTTGTGTTGAATATAAAACTTGAAAAAGAGGCGGTTGGAGATGCTCTAATCATTCATACTTCGGTATTGTTTCAAGTGTGGAAAAATTATCCATGCTATAACACAGTTGTGTTTTAATTCTACTGACTAAGCATTACAGCACGCGCAGAGTAGATTGTTTTTCTACAAATATTATGTCTTTCACGTATAGAATGGAAAATGATTTGCACAAATGGTGCCACGTTTCGCTCATGAGAAATGTAAAAAATGTACAAATGTAAACTCTTCGCACATGGTAGGAAAATTTGTAAATTACATGAGCTTTACACATGTAAGGTGTACAATTTATATAAATGGTTATGTTTTTAGTGCGGTATAAAATAAACAAATTACAAGTTATTCACAGGATTATGTTTAAGAGTACAAACAATAAATGCTTCGCACACAAGACAATAATTTGTATAAACCATACTTATTGACAAATATTATTGCACGTAAAGAATTACTTACAAATGAAAACAATCGTAGTACAAGCTATAAAATGTCACTCCGGAAAAAAAGTAGAAAGACTAAACAACATAAACAAATTCAAAAGTAATAGTGCATAAAATATGTATTCAACTATTTTAACTTCTGGAAGATTTAAGTACATGTCCATATGCGACATTGTCAATGTAAGGTTCCAATATTCCTTTAATATTGTCACCTTTTATCAGAACTTTCATGTTACTCATTGAAACCCCTCTTGACAATGCAACGTAAAATTGATGAAACACTTGTTTAGACAAATACATTCTTATGTTTAAAATTATTTGTCCTTGAGCTTTGTTGATATTGAGGGTAAATGTAACACCCACATAAATTAGTGAATGATTAATTAAAAAATTAATTATGAGAATAAGATTTAAAGGGTTAAATTATGAAACGAAATAATACAAAGTGACAAGTATTTGGGATGCATTCCGGGGGTAATTGCTTCCACTTCATTTACCTTCTAATTTCAGTCACACGTAAACAAATTGCGGACTAAATTTCAGCTTCATCTTGGGTAATTACTTTCACTTCATTTTCCTATTAGAATCAAGCTTTATTTTTTTGAATATTACATTTCTGGATTATTTTTTGATTTGGGATTACATTGCTAGGATGACATTTGTATTCTATGAGCATTATTATGAAACTATTTAAAATAATTACATTTAAATAGCAACTCATAAACAGTTTTATATAAGACTTTTGAATAAAAGTGTTTGTATGTAATTCGACTTCCAAGTACAAGTGTTTTGTCAAAATTGCTTATAAAATTGCTCCACAAGTCATAAGCAACAAATAGTTGCTTCTCAAATTTCTATTTATTAGCTATTTATAAACTATTTATAAAAAGTTCTCAAATACTACAAATGAAATAAGTTAATCGGTTACTTACAAGGAGCTTTCAAACATGCTCTAAATAGGGTTGGGTTAACTCCAAGGCCAGTACAAATTTATTTAGAAACTCCTCAAACACTATGTTATATAACTTTTTCTTTTTGTTATTCTCCCCTATTTTTATACATCTGACATGTCTTTCAAACATCAATGACCATGTATTTGTAAATTTTGGTCATTTACCGTAGTAAAATTTATACAGCAAATGTGTGGGTATGAAACTTTGCTACTTAAATCTTACTAAAACAGTATACTGGATGATGGGCACTGAAGTTACATTTTCATAGGAGTCGATCATGCAGAGAGCAAGAGATAATGGTGTAAAGCTTGGCACTTCTAATGATTTCAGTGTACGTTTACTAAATATTGCCTACAAACACACAAAGTAACTAGTCATAAGTCATAACAATGCGTGCAGAGCACATGTTAAAAGTGGGTAAATAGAATCAGACAGCGTTGTAAAAGATAGAAATGAATAAATAGAAAATTGAGAATCCAAGAATAAATAAGAATACCAAGGGAATCCATAATCTAAATGATCATAAAATATCATTTTGTGTAACTTAAATCTTATACTGTAAAATTAAATGTAACTTTTGAAATTAAAAGATTCGCATTGTTTTTAATAAAACAAACCATTAATTGTAAAATTTCATTTTAAACAATAAATCTCAAAATTAGAATTTAATAAATATATGGAGATACTTCGATAATTTAAAATGTGAAATTTTCCAAGGTTTATTCATTTGTTTACTTGAAATGGAGATTTATGATAAATATTTCTCATTTCAAATTATTACAACAAATGTTGTAAATTTAATTAAATGCTAATATTGAGATTTATTGTTTAAAATGAGATTTTACAAACAAATGAGTCGTGGTATTAAAAACAACGAGAATAGCATTTAATTTCAAAAAGCATATTTAATTTTACACCTTTGCATTTGTTTGATATAAACAAATCATTGAATATTTTAGCACTTAATAGTTTTGATTTGCTCAAAATACAATTGCCCTTTATTTCATGGCCTCCTCTCCAAGCTTAAAAAAATTCTATTTTATTCATTTCAATCCCTTTAGCATTCTCCGTTCTATAAACACTATGCTGAAATCCTCAAAACTTCTCTCCTAAGTATACAAACTTTCTACAGTTAGAAATTTAACTTTATCATCTTCATGCATCAGAATTATGGAACGAATCCAACACATGTCAGGACAAACAATGTTTTTAAAGATAATTCAGTCAAGCTTGCCTAAACTTACGTGCAAAACAATATAAACCTTAACCTAATTCAGGATATAACAAATTAGGTCAAAATAAACATTGTAATACGGAAATATAAATCCGAACAAATCCGTAGCATAAAAAATATGTGAACAATACGTCTCCAAACATACATCACGTCCCACGCTAAATCATAAAAAATCAAATCATAACCCACTCAAAATTTCGATCGAGAACAAAAAATAGTCCTAAAAGATTTAGATGAATACCTAACAAATCAAGCAGTAATGACGACAGCACCTCTGTTCGCTTTGATCTTCTTTTCAGCATTCTTACTGACTAGCTTCGTCTCGATCAAGGCATTTTTACCTTGAGGCAGCTAGCCCTTTTCCCAGGACTTTGAAGTAGCCGAATTCCCCAACGTCGATCAATAGGGCGGATTCCGGTCAGCTAGCTTGTTTTTGTTTTTTACCAATTTTGTTTTTCGTGTTTCAAAAGATAACAAAAGCACAGAGAACAATTCAACTCTTTCGTTGTACGTTGGTTGTCGCATTGGTTAAGAATTATAAATTTTTTTCTTTTGTTTTTGTTATTTCTTAGTGCAAGTTGAAAAAACAAAACTCAAAATACAAAATGAAACCAAACAAGCCCTAAACTTTAAATCCATCCCAAAATTCGCTTATAAAATATATTTTTATTTTCAGAAGAATAGACATAATTTACGGGTATTGGAGTAATGATTCTAATATTAACATGTGCTTATGTTATCGTTTTACATAACTCATATCTGCATTTCATATACATCTTAGTAGTCACTATTAAATTCAAAAACGAGAGGTGTAAAAGTGAAATAATTATAAAAGACAAATGTATAAAATATTTTTTAAAAAAAACGGATGTCAAACAAATACATTTTAGAAAGTGGAATGTGGTCTTAATTTTCACTTTAATTTATGCCTAATTCTATTTAGAAAATATTAATGAGTAGCCTTTTTAAATTTAAAAAAAAACACGAACAAAATTGACTGTATGTCATCCATCCTTTTTTTACCTCTCGTCATATTTTCATCTTTCTATTCTTTTTATTCAACTGACCATAGATTTATTTTTAGGTAAATTCTCAAATCTTGCATTTGAATCGATGGAGTGTGATGATGATAATATAAATCTAATGAAATCAGAAGATGTCAAACTTGAATTTCATATCATTTTTACTATTTTAATTTAAAATTTCATAGTTTGTAGAAGGTGTAAAACTTGAATCTTATGTTGTTACGTGATTTTGCTGTGGTGATTTTTTCTATAGCGGAATTTTTTTACGAATTTGATGTTAACTAGGTAAGGTTATAAAAATAACAACAATAAGATGGATATAGTCGATAAAAACATGGATATGATGTTTTTTCAGTTTTGTGGAAGGCCACTCGGCAACTTTTCAGGTTCAAATAGAAAATTAGCCATGCCTCGGTATTGTTTAAAGTGTGAAAAAATTGCCTACATTATGTCTGTTTTAATTCTGATAATAAGGTACAGAAATTCATATATCGATAAACAATCATATCTCCATGTATAAAAACACAAATACATATGTATATAGGGAAAGTCCATTGAAGCACGGATTGGACAATACATTAAATAGTCAAATTTCAACCTCTTAATTAAAAACAATAAAATTCGACGGTTAAAACAACTTACAAGTCCTTTCTATTTTCTGTGCATATAAAAAATTATCTCTTATATTTTTTATGTTAAATATCATGCAATGACTGTCATTTTTAAGTAAAATGAATTTGCTTCAAAAAAAATTACGCACATCCAACGGACTTGCCTAATGTATTGATATGTGTGTGTAATGAGTACACTCCATTTCAACCTTTTTGAATCGTCTGAAATGCCCTTTACAATTTTTATTTTTGATAAAAATGACTGATCCTCTATTAGAAAAGGAGAGCACTCAGGTATTTTATTCTACAACGGAAAATAAAAATGTCAACATGTCTGACAGTAGCGATAACCATACAATATATAATAAAGATTTAAAAAAACCCTACTCCTATAAACTAAGGTCAATGATAAAAAAGAAATAAAAACACCAAAGCCCAATAAAATTGATAAATGAATATATTCCCGAATCACCATGAGCAAATCTAATGCTGCAAAGACGACTATGCAGAAGTGTAAGACCAATACATACATACATACATACATACATACATACATATATATACATACATACATATATATATGCAAAAATATAATAATCTAAAGCCAAAAAACAAGTGACTGTATGGTTAAGCTGGGTAAAATAAGTAAAAGTTACAAAACAAATTCAATTACGTAAGGATTTTAACTAAAAACTATTTTTCTAGTAATAGTATAATATCAGATTTGACATTAAAATATACGTATAAGGAAGCTGACTTTAGATCGTTACTATTTCGTCTATTTTAAGAATAATATTTTCCTTTAAAAAAATTAATACGAGACTATTTTTATGAAACTCTTTAAAATTAGGATTTTTATTTAATTTGTAACTAGGATTTGAAATTCGATTAAAACTAAATGAAGTGATCACAAGTATCAAATTCTTGAAGCCAGTACTAATGTTATTAAACATTCGTTGATTTCTTTCAAACCAAATGTACCAACATGCAATTGTGTAAATAGTGCCTAGTAAAAATATAGTATGTCATTCACAATAGAATCTAAGACCATGCCTATGTACATCACAATTAATACCACTATTTGTTATATTAAAATAAAAAATCATAAGAAATTTTTAAAGAATAACTCTAATAATATTACATTCAAAATATAAATGCATTATATTCTTATAACATGTAGAGAAGTTTATATTTCTAAATATATTTTCTTTTTAAAAGTTTTATAGTATTCAATTTACCATGTAAAATTAAACACATATGTACTTTTGATTTAGGAGGAGCATTAACTTTCCAAAGATATTTAAATATATTTTATTTTACTCCTGAAAATTATAAAATTATAAAATAAGTGAGATATTAATTTTTACTCTTATCCCAACACCATGTTTTAATGTCATTTTTCATTATCAATGTTGTATTGTTCTAATTTAGCACACAATAAAACAAATTGTGTTAAAGTCGTTCCTACTAACATACAATTAAAACTAAATTCCCATGGAAAATTCATATTTGGTCTAAAAAAATTCAAAATCAATACGTTATTGACATTACAAATTTCATATAATGGAGTAATTGTTGTCCAGCAATCATTCTCGAATGAAGTATTATTCCCTGAATGCACTATATTATTAATTACTATTTTATAAATATCAAAAAATATATTACCGATTTCCAAAGCGAGAAATATTATTTGTATTACTAATAGAAATGTGATGCAAATTAAATGTACCATCTTATCATTGATTCGATATTATTTCTTTCCATAATAAATTTTTTATAATTAAATTTCCATAACCATTTTCCTAATTAGGATATATTTATGTTATGCAAATTTATAATTCCCAATCCACCTTCATTTTAAGATTTACAAACCATTTCTCATTTAATAAGACACTTAGAACTACTATTTGGGTTATCCCCATTTTAGAAAAAAATTCTTCTAATTTTGTCTATTTTATCAACTACTCACATTGGGAAAAGGTAAAATGATATCCAGTATATAGTTAACGCGGATAAAACTGAATTTATGAGAAATATCCCGCCCTCGATGAAGATTTATTATTCCATTTAGACAATCTTTTATTTTAAGTTAACCAATCACTGTTTTTAAGTTTTTGTGGTCTTATCAAGTCTTATCAAAAATCCTAAATTCTATGGGAAATTTCGTCGTTTTAAAGTTCAACATGGAAGCAACTTCGTTTTCTACCCTATTTACATCATTTAATATTAGTACCGAACATTTATCGAAATTAACTTTTAATCCGGAAAGTAATTCAAAACCATATAAAATAATTTAATAGTTATAACATTTTTAGGAAAACAGGAAGCAAAAGTCATAGTGTCATCCGTAAATTGAAGAACAAAAAGGCCATTACTTATGATCTTATTTCCTACATTATCTAGAATCTCATTACTAGTAGCCAATTTGATGATCCTAGCAAAAACTTATATTGCTAAATTAAACAAAAGAGGTGATGATGGATCACATTGCCTCTAAGTACTCGTTTTGATTGAATTATATTACCTAATATATCATTAACTATAATACTTGAATTTTCAATTTTAAGTAAAGACAATCCAACCCACCCAACTATTTGTGAAACCCATAGCCAATAATAAATCTTTAAGAAAATTTCAATTAACTAAACCAAAAGCTTTAGTAGAATAAAATTTTAAAAGCGCATAGGTAGTATTATTTTTACGATAATAATTAATAAATCCTTGAACTATAGCTATCCCATCTATAATATTTCTATCCTTGATAAATGCAGTTTGGTATAATTAATTAAGTCGTTTATTTTTGGATTTATGTGTTAGCTAAAATCTTAGAAATAATATTAATAAAACAATTTAATAATGACATGGATCTTAAATCTTTCAACTGATTAGCACTCACTCTTTGGAATACTAAAATTACATTTACGAAATTAAACCAGCCTAATTGCAGTGAACCATCATAAAATTCATTCAATGTGTTAATCATATCATATTTTAAAATATTCCAAAAAGTTTAAATACCCTTTAAAATTTTAACCATGGGGAATGGTTATTTTCATCATTGTATTACTATAGCACTACATTTTTATTACATGGAGTGGTTATTTTTAACTATGCATACAATAATTATTTCACAAAAAAAATAATTTGCATATAGTCACTTTCAACGGACGTGCCTAACGTACTGGTATATCTATTTCGAATCATTCAAATTGACAACCATCTACACATGTCAGACTTGAATTGCTCAAAACAATTTGTTAATTTATATTTGGTAAAAATTTATCATATATAGTAAATAAATCAGTCACAGAATCACAGACACGGAGTAATATAACAATAAGCAGCGGAATAGATAAATAGTAGCTCACGAAGCTATTATATAAACATTAGAGTCTGAAACAAATATAACATAAATCTAAAAAATACATAGAAGTCTCAATACATAAACAGATGACCAGTCTACACATAAATAACTACAAAGCTTAATAGGTAAAAGACAGGTCTTCAAGCAAAGCTCAAACTCTAAAGGCGAGTCTCAAATGCTGTGACACTCGATCTGACTCGAGCATAAAGCAAAACACAAAACAGTCGAGTCAAGATTAGCATTCTTATGCAAGTAAATCAACTTAAGTGAAATTATCCAAGTGAAATGCAATATAATTTAAAGGATGTTTGGGATTCCATCCTTTAATGATCCGTTAAACTATCTACATACATAGTACAATATGCTATATAGATAATGTCTATAGTAAAGTAAACTATTAAAATAGCATTAAGGCGTTACCTATATTACCCTTAACATATTTTATATAAATGTCGTAGTCTATACAGTACTGTAAACTCCACCAAACCAGTGGGCTATCAGGAAGCACTCCATAGGTATGACACAAACGCGATAAGGCATGTGATAAGGCACGCAAAGCAATGCCTTGGGCTATCATAGTCATTTTAAAATCATATCATTTTTGAAATCATATACACTTCGAAATCCTTTTACTTCCGAAATCATATTCACTTTAAATTATAATTCACTTAAAAATCATAACCACAAAATAGGTTAAACCATCATATCAAAGTATTTGCATTTAAATCCATTAAACGTAAATCCTAATAGTTCCAACTTAAAAAATTATTGAAAGTAGTATATATATTGAAATAATTATACATTAAAATAGGTTATATTTAAGATAGTTTACATATTAGAATAGTTTATATATTAAAATAGTTTATATAATAAAAATGGTTTATATATTAAAAATAGTTTATATTGAAAAATAGTTCCAAATTAGATTTGTTTCTTTCAATTTCTCAAATCAACTCTAATTCCAAAATTCGACTGAAATCAAGTCTCAGTTCAACAACTTCAATTAAAAAGGTTAAAGGTTCAATTCAAATTCTCATTGAAACCATTTTATATCGATTTCAAATCCAGGTTTGAACCATAAATTTAAATCACTTCCAATTCAATAAGTTTCAATATCCAAACAATTCAAAATAACTAAATTTGATAAATTTCATTTATATTTCAAAAATTCAACTTTAGTCCTATTAAATTTTCAAAATATCCACTTAATCATTTTTAATATCACTTAAATAAAATCTCATATCATATATTCAAGTTAATATTAAATATTCAATTTCAATTTTATTTAAAGTTGAAAATGTTGATTTAATCACTTTCTTTATCAAATCAAGTTATAAAATCATACCTTTCAAAATCTCAAAATCAATGAGTTCAAATCAAACCTTATTTAAATCCAGTTCTAAACAAATTTAATTATAAATCAATTATTATTTAAATTCAATTCTTAACAAATTAAATTACAAATCAATTCTAATTTAATTTATCTTTCCAACCTCCGTTTACTTAAAGTTATTACAAAAATCTATTTTAAAATATTAATATAATTTTAAATAAATACGTAACATATTATATATATTATTAGTTAAATTAAATTCTTAATAAATTTATTATATTAGTTATTATTAAATTAAATTTATTATTATTAAATCTATTTTAAATCTTATTTATATATTTCAAAAATAATAAAGTTATAAGCAAATTTTTTATAATTTTCATTTTAAAACATAATTTATAATTTTAAAATATCCAAAACTTATAATTTTAAAATCTATCTTTTACACATATATCAAAATTAAAATCTTTATATTATATTAGAAATCAATATTTGTTAAAAACCATATATTTCCTTTTAAACTTTGGAGATCATTTTCAAAAAGATAGATCAACAATGTCCGTATATAATTTTCAATACTATAATCAAGTGATATGGATATTTATCATTTCAATCCGCAATAATTTAGTATTTATGGGTATATATCATTTCAACCCATAATCCCAAAATTTTAAAATCAATAAAATCGCTTGGGTTTATCATTTCAACCCATAACAATTTTCCCCAATCTAAAAGATCGTTGGGCATGTATCATGAGTGATCGCTCACCTTTCGAGGCTAGAGAAAAATAACGAGAATGAGAAGTACAAACATAGATACGCACGGACAAGATAGAGTTGTGGAAATAATCTCTGGACAGCAATAAAAACGAGCAAAGCATGGTGGACAAGAGGACGATGAAAACAAAATATTTATACTTTATACAAATTTTTCTCTAAAAATCAATTTTCCATTTAAACCCATATTTAGAATAAAATCTTCATATTATATTCTTGTTAAAAATCAATATTCATTAAAGCCTATAGTTTACGAAATGCTTCGAATAAATATTAAACATGATATCTATATTTTTAAAATCATGTTAAAAATCCATTTCAAAATATCAAGAATAAACATATAATATATACATATATACATTTCAAATACTAACGTAAACATGTTCTATATATATATATATATTCATTTCAAACTATCAACATAAGCATATTTTTCCTATATATACACCAAATATTAACATAACAATTTTATTTCTAAATGCATATTCAAGACGAGGCTGTGACGGCTGTGGGAAGTGGTGGCGTGACTATGGGTTCGGAGCTTATGAGAGACGGGTCGCGACAGGGAAGTGGAGAGGCACGGTTGTGTGCGGTCAGCGCTTGATGAAGGGCTGAGCACGGGCGAGGCTAGAGTGTCAAGGATAGATCTGGTAGTGAGCTATGGTGGAGGCCAGATTGCTTGGGTGGTTGAGCTCGGAGGAAGGAAGGCAGGTGGAGGGTTTCTGGTCGTGGCCAGTAGTCTTGGTGATGGGTTATGGCAGTTGCGTGGAGGTGGGGTTGCATGGGTAGCATGATGTTTGACTGTGGCACGTGTAATCTACTATGGCTTTGGGTGTTGTGGCATGAAAGGGAGGAACGACGGATGGCATTCTGGGAACTGTGCGATGGTAGTTGCTGGGTTAAGGAGAGAGGGCGAGTAGCTAAGGGTGACTGAGTTTTGAGGGAAAGCAATGTCAGATTTATCTGTGATGTTTGACGAGGTTTGTGTGAAGGGAGGTGGGCAGGCATAGGACGTGGGTAGGTGTTGGGACATGGCAGTAGGAAGGACGCGTTGATCAGGTGGAATCTGACGGTTCAAAGGAGGGAAGGCGATAGGTGGTTCGGGTGGGACGACAAAGTAGGTTGGTGATTACAAAGGACGGTGCTTGCATGGTCAGGTGAGGGTAGAAGGTGGGTTAGAGGAGCAGTTTCCAGAAAACAAGATTATTAATATATATTTTTCATAGAAGAAGAGCAGACGAAAGAAGCAAACTTGTATAATATAAATTCTTTTCTTTTGAAGCAAACAGAGAATGGAAAATAAAATGAAAGGACGAACCAGTTTAAATTGAATTGGTGGAATAGTGATAGTCAAAAGCTAAGATAATAAAGTCAAGTGGCCATTCGTTTTCTCAGGGTGGTAAATGAATGGCCACATGGAAACCAAAAAGGTCCAAAATTGGGTAGCGATATAGTTAATCGTTTCATCGATTTCGCCATGTACTGAACACCAAAATGCACAAACTAACATTTTAACTTTTTGAATATTTCAGGCAGGTTATATACGTTTTAGAAGGCAACTGAGTATTATACAAATTAATTTTATCCAAGTTCAACCGTTTCAGGTTTTTTTAATTTCATTTCTTATTTTAGACACTCCAATTATTCAAAAAAATTCTTCATTTCAATAATTGAAAACCATTACTTTAGAGAAAACTTAAGAGTTAAATTTTCGGTTTCACTTCAAACCATCTGAAATATATATATATATATATATATATATATATATATATATATATATATATATATCATATTCAAGAAATTCAAATCAAATCCATTTTCAAAACAAAAGTGTAGTAAAACTCCTAAGTGGTCTCTCCACTCCGAGACTCGAAAATGAATATCGATGATGCTGTAGTCATCACCAAAATTATTTTCCAGCGACAAAAGAGGAGAGTACCGACTTGCTTCTTTTAAAAATTCCTTGGAAACAATTTCCACTCGAAAATAATTTCAAATGATATATTTGCATAACTTTGAAAACCAAATTTTGAAAAGCATTGGAAATTATATTCTTAAATCCTTAATTTAAATTCATTTGCAAATCAGATTTATAAACCATGTTTATAAAAATTCATCCCCGTATAACATACAACAATAGTTAATGGTTTAGAAATGTTGGCAAAACAATAAATGATAATCTAGTATTATCTATTCATTTAACTATCGAATTTCTGACAACTATACTTTTTTATATAAATTATAATCATACATAAAAAACTTTAGTTCCAATTTCGAAAATAATATTGTGTCAGTTTGCTCCGTTCAAGTGTTATGGAATTCCTATCGATAGCGTTGGCCAGATGAATCAACCGAAACGCAGAATTCAAAATTAACAACTCAAACAACACTATATAAAACATTTTATATCAATTACAAATATGCTCTCCCATAAGATGATTCAAGAATGGGTTTTAGAACAAGGATAGAGATTTAAATTTAGAGAAACCCTAATCAAAGAGAATTCTAACTAAGAAGATAGGCTCAAAAGGAGGATAAGACAATTAAATTATAAAAGGGGAAAGAGGGATAGACTTATGTTAATTATAGCGACCTTAATCGGCTCAACTGAGATTTAAAAAAGATGAGAATATCATCAACGAAAACCAGGACAACTTGCTGAGAAGATCTCGGAACACATGATTCATGAAATAGATGAAGAAGGCAGGAGCATTGGTTAATCAAAGGGCATTGACTAACCATTCATAGAAACCATTCGTTCGGGAGGAAGGACAACAGGTGGATCTCTAGGAATAAGATTGATGCGGAATTCAATTTCCTGCTTAAGAGGAAGAGAAGTGACTTCACCAAAACGTCAAGATAAACCCAGGAGTCGAGATCACTAGGCCGAGAATCAAGCGGAAAGATAAAACTACCTGCAAATCCTGAGGCAATCGACACTCGATCACAAGAGAGGTACCCTGGTCGTTTACCAAAGAAACGGTTCGGGCTTTGCAACAGAATCAAAATCGAGGACATAGGAATCTCCGGTAAATCGATGCCTATTGTAAAGGAGTTTCACCCCTTTCCAAATCATATTAAGGTTGGCGGGACCGCCGATGGAATTAGTCACACACAAGGATGAGGTTGAGGTTGAAGCTGTAGGATGCTCCAGTATCAAAAGAATCTGAACAGGACAGACAAGAATGGATTTTAGAACAAAGGGAAAATTCCGAAATTCGAGAGAAATCCTAACTAGGAGGATACTAACTAAGAATTTCAAGCTCGAACAAATATGACTATGTAATTAATTTTTACTCCATATGCTAAGTTTGTTTAAACCTCGCTCTGATACCAACTATATTGACCTGCTATTTCGAATCATTCAAATCGACAATCATCCACACTTGTTAGACTTAAATTTCTCAAAACAACAGATGGTTAATCTATATTTGGAAAAAACTTATCATACATAGTAACTAAATCAAGCACAGAATTACAGACACGGAGTAATATAACAACAAGTAGCAGAATAGATAAATAGTAGTTCATGAAGCTATTATATAAGCATCAAAGTCTGGAACAAATACAACTGAAATCTCAAATATATAGAAGTCTCAATACATAAAAAGATGACCAGTCTGAACATAAATAACTGGAAAGCTAAATAGATAAAAGACATTTCTTCAAGCAAAGCTCCAAACTTCGAAGGTGAATCTCAAATGTTGTGACACTCAGTCTGACGAGCATAAAGCAAAACACAAAACACTCGTGTCGGGAATAACATTCTTATGCAAGTAAATCAACTCATGTGAAATGTCTAGGTGAAATGCAATATAACTTAAAGGACATTTGGGATTCCATCCTTTAAGCATCCGTTAAACTATCTATATACATAGTACAATATGTTATATAGATAATGTCTAAAGTAAACTATTAAAATAGCATTACGACGTTACCCATATCCCTCTTAACACATTTTATGTAAATGTAGTAGCCTATACAGTACTGTAAAATCAACCGAACTAGTGGACTATCAGAGAGCACTCCATAGTTACAACACAAATCAAACTCGTAGAAGGCGCGATAAGGCATGTGATAAGGCATGCGAGGAAATGCCTAGGGTAGGAATCCATCGTTTTGTAGAACCTAGCTGGTGGTAACGCATAGCAGCTGCTACCGTCCACCTCGAGACACACTCCCAAAATCAAAGGTGCACCCAATCAAATCACAAAGTAATAGAATGGTTTCAAAGAAGCATTCTCGATCGGAGGTGTGTCCTCACTTGGCCCAAGTACATCTCCTGTTTTAGCCACATCAAGTTGACTCACGGGAGTCACAGCTGCGTCAATACTTCATATATACGTCGCCAAACCATCCTGCTTCATTCTGGAATCTCCACCACGTACAAGGTTGTTAAAGTGGTTTTCGATATTGGCAGAGAGTATGACAATATCCGATCCCAATCTCTTTAACAACTAAATGCTTATTTCACACCGTGGTCTTTTATAAAATCACTTTTATAATCATTTCAAACAGTTCATACTTCATGTTAAAATATCATAGTCATTACAAAATCATATACACTACAAAATCATATCACTTCCGAAATCATATTCACTTTAAATTATAATTCACTTAAAAATCATAACCACAAAATAGGTTAAACAATCATATCAAAGTATTTGCATTTAAATACATTAAACGTAAATCATAATAGTTCTAACTTAACAGTTATTAAAAGTAGTTTATATATTGAAATAATTATACACTAAAATAGTTTATACTTAAAATAGTTTATAGATTAGAATACTTTATATATTAAAATAGTTTATATATTAAAAATAGTTTATATATTAAAAATAGTTTATATATTAAAAATAGTTTATATATTAAAAATAGTTTATATTGAAAAATAGTTCCAAATTAGAATTGTTTCTTTCAATTTCCCTTATCACCTCAATTTAACTCTAATTCCAAAATTCGACTGAAATCAAGTCTCAGTTCAACAATTTCAATTAAAAAGGTTAAGGGTTCAATTCAAATTCTGATTAAAACTATTTTATATCAATTTCAAATCCAGATTTGGACTACAAATTTAAATCACTTCCAATTCAATAAGTTTCAGTATTAAAACAATTTACAATAACTAAGTTTGACAAATTTCATTTATATTTCAAAAATTCAACTTTAGTTCAATTAAATTTTCAAAATATTCACCTAATCATTTTTAATAACACCTAAATAAAATCTCATATCAATAAGTTCAAATCAAACCTTATTTAAATTCAATTCTAAACAAATTTAATTATAAATCAATTCTTACCAAATTAAATTACAAATCAATTCTTATTTAATTTATCTTTCCAACCTCCATTTACTTAAAGTTATTACAAAAACCTATTTTAAAATATTAATATAATTTTAAATTAACATATTATATATATTATTAGTTAAATTAAATTGTTAATAAATTTTATTATATTATTTATTACTGAATTAAATCTTATTATCATCAAATCTATTTTAGATCTTATTTTATATATTTGAAAGATAATAAAGTTATAAGTAAAATTTTATAATTTTCATTTTAAAACTTAGCTTGTAATTTTATAATATCCAAAACATATAATTTTAAAATCTAGATTTACGCATATATTAAATTTAAAATCTTTATATTATATTTAAAAATCCATATTTATTAAAACCCATATATTTCCTCTCAAACCTTGGAAATTATTTTCAAAAAATAGACCAACGTTGTCCATATATAATTTTCTATCATATGGTCAAATGATGCAGATGTTTATCATTTCAATCTGCAATATTTTAATATTTATGGGTATATATCATTTCAACCCGTAATCCTAAAATTCTAAAATCAATTAAATCGCCTGGGTTTATCATTTCAGCCCATAACGATTTTCCCTAATCTACAAGATTATTCGGGTATGTATCATTTCAACCCATAGGGAATTCCTAACATAAAACTTGAAGAGTGAGAACAATAAAATAATATATAAATAGCATAATATATCAATTTCAGCATGGATCATAATCAACAATTTAAATATTACACACACACACACAACAATGTTATAGTGTCATATATTAATCATAGGTGACAATATAATAACATGTCATATTCAACAATTTAATCACTAACAAATTTAAAATTTCACAACACATTTCAATCGTCATTTCATGTGAATTAAATTTACTAAATATATGAATGTTAATCGTGAGTGATCGCTCACCTTTCGAGGCTAGAGAAAAACAATGAGAATGAGAAGTACGGATACGGATACGCATGGACAAGCTAGGGTTGTAGAAATAATCTTCGAACAGTAATAAAAACGAGCAAAGCAAGGTGGGCAAGAGGACGATGAAAACAAATATATATTTTATATAAATTTTTCTCTAAAAATCAATATTCCATTTAAACCCATATTTAAATAAAATCTTCATATTATATTCTTGTTAAAAATCATTATTCACTAAAGCCCATAATTTACAAAATGCTTCAAATAAATATTTAAACATAATATCTATATGTTTAAAATCATAAAAAAATCCATTTCAAAATATTGACAAAAAACATATTATATATACACATATACATTTCAAATACTCACATAAACATGTTATATATATACATATATATATTCATTTTAAAATATCAACATAAGCATATTTTTTCTATATATACGTACACCAAAATATTAACATAACCATTTTATATATAAATATATATTCAAGAGGAGGTCGTCACGGCTGTGGTGGCGGCGACTATGGGTTCGGAGCTGATGAGAGGCAGGTCATGGTAGGAAAGTGGAGAGGCACGGTTGTGTGCAGTTGGCGCTTGATGAAGGGCTGAGTATGGGTGAGGCTAGAGAGTTGGGGACGGATCTGGTAGTGAGCTATGGTGGAGGCCGGAGTGCTTGGGTGGCTGAGTACGGAGGCGGGAAGGCAGGTGGAGGGTTTGTGGTCACGGCCAGCGGTCTTGGTGGTGGGTTATGGCAATTGCATGGAGGTGGGGTTGCATAGGTAGCATGGCGTTTAGTTGTGGCACGTGCATTCTGTTGTGGCTTCGAGTGTTGTGGCATGGAAGGGAGGAATGGCGAATGGCATTTTGGGAACTGTGCGATGGTAGTTGCTGGGTTAAGGAGAGAGGGCGACTAGCTAGGGGTGACTGGGTTTTGAGGGAAAGAAATGGCGGATTAATCTATGATGTTCGGTGAGGTTTGTGTAAAGGGAGGTGGGCTGGTGTAGGACGTGGGGAGGTGCTGGGACGTGGCAGCAGGAAGGACGCGGTGATGAGGCAAAATGTGGCTATTCAAGGAGGGAAGACGATGGGTGGTTTGGTTGGGATGATGTACACAACAGGTTGGTGATTATAGGGGACGGTGCTTGCACAATCAGGCGAGGGTAGAAGGTGGGTTAGAGGAGCAGTTTCCAGAAAACAAGATTATTAATGTATATTTTAAAAAAAGAAGAGCAGACGAAAGAAGCAAACCTGTATAATATAAATTTATTTTCTTTTGAAGCAAATAGAGAACCGAAAATAAAACGAAAGGACGAAGCAGTTTAAATTGAAGTGGTGGCATAGTGAAAGTCATGTAATGGGAATACAACTTGTGACTCAACAAATACACGATGTCAAATCCCTGATATGATTCTATGGCATATTATATCAACTCTTTATGGCATTAGAAATCCTTTCAAAGGGATTCCATGAGAGGAATATCAACCCAAGAGGCCGAAAGAAACAAAGAAATATAAAATAGAGTAAGCTTCTCCTTAGGTCGAAAGGTCTTGAAGATCACCTTTCGACGTGATCGAAAGGAGGTGAAAGACATTGATGATTGATTGCTTTCAACCTCCATGGGAGATGAGACTCGATAAGGTGAAAATGTTGAAAGCTATATGAAGGTGAATAGATTCAAGGGACAATTATTATCTTGACAACTTAGTCCAAAGATTAGAGTGGCCTAATAAAAAATTCGATAAGGTCGAAAGGTTTGATAATCTTCTACTATTTTGACCTAGTCGAAAGGTTGAAGTGGAACCTTAACCCTTCGACATGATTGATGGGTTAATTAATCTTCTATTATACTACCAAAAGTCCATAAAGACTGGAACGACTTCCTCAACATTTCGTCAATGTTGAAAGGTTTGGCAATTTGTTATTCTTTTCGATCAGGTCATATTAGTCGAAAGTTAGAGCTATCACCTCAAATCCTTTCAACTTAGCCCTTTTATTTGAAAGATATGCTCTCAAAGACATGAATCCTCTCACCACATAGTTGTTTCCACATAAAATAATCTTATATAAAGCATTGGGGATGTTGACAAGTTTTCTTGTCAACATTTTTAGGCTAGAAGGAGGGCTTAAACCTCCGACCTTGTTATCTTAATACAACTAATTATGGGAACTAGGCTTGCTGTAGGAAAATGAAATTGAAAAGGATTACTTCCTTAAATGAAAGTGCTGAACATGCAACTTCACTTGAAGAAATTTTTTTGCCATCTTTCAACCTTGGGAACAGGGAACAAGGGAAGTCTTCCGCACCAGCTCAACCAACTCCATCATCGCCTCAAATCCAACTGTCTCCTTAATTAGCTCCAGCTCAAAGTCTTCAACCAAATGATCATATTGCTAAAATCACACACTTAGAGCAGTAAATGGAGGAGATGAAGAATCTCCTAAATGAAGTTCTATCCTACAAGCCATCTATGAAAGCTATCACGGCTGGAGAGGAAGTTGTCCCACCAAAGAGAAACTTGAAAATCAACACTAATGCCGCGAAAAGCAAAACTAACATTTCGTTGTCCAAGAAGAAGGATCGCCTCCCACTAGAGGTGAACTATCAAGGAAGGATCAAAGAGGAAGACAAGGACTGTTCTGCAAGCTCTACCTCAGATGGATACAAACCAAATAAGAAAGACTACTTGAACAATGAAGCTTACCTCAAAGACATGGCAGACGAGACCGTGAAGGATCTGTTGAATATTAAGTGTAAGAGAACATTAGACGAGAGAGTAAATGATAATGAGAGGGTTGCCCCTTTCATTGATGAGATAATGTCAGCACCTATTCCCTCTCACGTGAAGGTACTTACGATTAAGTATCATAGCACATCTGATCCTAACGACCATTTGATGGTATTTGACAGTCAAATGGATTTGTACAATGCTTCTGGTTCCGTTAGGCGCCACCTTTTTCCAGTCATTCTTCAAGGAGCAACTGCCAAGTGGCGCTGATAGTATCGCGAGAACACAATCTATTCTTGGAAACAATTATCTTGTGAATTCTCAGCTCATTTCTACATCTGCAAAGACCTATTGATCGACTACACATTGCTCGCCAATATAAGACATAATCATGGCGAGTCATCAGGAGATTACTTGAAGAGGTTTAACGTTAAAACTTTGAAAGCCAAAGGAATGAACAATAGGGAAAAGCTTATTGCAGTTCATTCAGGCCTTATAACCAAATCTCCTTTCTGGAAGGAATATTCATCCATGGTTGCCGAGATTTACAAGACTTCCATATTTAGGCCGACAAATTCATCTGAATGGATGAATTGTACTATACTAAGAAAAATTCTAACCAGAGGTGGGACATTGGAAAATTTAACGCAAAAAGGATTTATAAAAAGTCCATATGGAAAGATGCTAATGCCAACACGGTTAAACAGAATGATCTCCTGCATTTATGCGATGACCAATACAAGGTCAATTTCCCAACCTCGTTCAAAGCTCGTCATTATCCAGAGCAAAAGAAAGGAGATAGCTACCATGCTTATCACAAGGCAAATGGTCACATGACCAATGAGTGTAAAGTGCTAGCAGGATAATTCAAAAACTAATTAGAGAAGGACAACTAAAAGAGTTTGTGAAAAACTCACAAAGGACTTCCTTGCTAGAATTGAGGCAATAAAACCTATCAATACCACTGTTAATATGATTGAAGACGAAGACCCATTGAACCTGAGTCTACCCTAAAACAGAATCGACGTTATATATGGCGGACCACATCTTACGGGCAGAAGTCAGAATGCCAAGAGTAGGTACACTTATGAAGCTGGTAAGGGTGTATTTTCCACAGCTCAAGAAACTAAAGTATAATATCAACATGCACTCTCTGGTGATCAATCTCCAGGAGTTGAGAAGGGGAATCCATCATCCCCAAAATGACCCATTGATGATCATGGCTCAGGTAGGATCCTCAGTTGTTACAAAGATCATGGTTAACACTGGAAGCATTGTAAACGTGATCTTCCGACATGTATTCGATCAAATCGGGATCTCTAAAGACAAACTTGAGCCTAGTCCTGAATCCATCTTCAGATTCAACAACAAGGGAATAATTCCACTAGGACAAGTGAAGCTCTTGGTACAATTGGGACTCCCTCGATGCTCTTGTGTTTTTGAAACAACTTCTTTAATCGTAGACCGACCATAATTTTACAACGCTTTCTTTGGACGTCCAGCGCTAGTTGAAGTGGGCACTTTTGTCTTACCTAAAATATCTGATGCTCGAATTCCTTACTAAGAATGGCTGGGGAACTATCCAAGGCAAGCAATTTGCATCAAAGGAAATGTACTTCGTAACTTTGGAACAATACAATAGGGAGTTTACTTTTTACTTTGATTCTTCCATTACTTTACAGTCTTCGGATGATGGGTTTCTACATCCATCATTTGAAGCAAAGAAAAAATAAAACAGAACTAACAAGCATATTGCCAAAGATGTTTTACAGTTTATAGAAAGTGGAAGAGAATGGATACCAACTCAATAGAGGAAAGTGGAATTATTATTGAGCTAAATTTCCGATGAGAGGTTGAAATAGTTAGGCTAGTTAAGAAAACCGATGAAATTCCAAAGGATTCTACCGATTCTACCAAAATAGCCAGAGTGGGAAAAGATCTCAAGGAGCACTTAAAATCGGGATTGGCAGAATTCTTAAAAGCCAATAAGGATATTTTTGCTTGGATCCACTCTGACATGATTGGAATTGACCTACAATCATGAGACACGCCCTAAACATCAATCCAAACATCCTTCTGGTTAGGCAAAATAAGAGGCAATTTGATAAGGTAAGGACCGCCACTTTAAATGAAGAAGTCAAGAAATTGCAACAAAATGGGTTTATTCGAGAAGTCTTCTACCCTAAGTGGTTGGCAAATCCAGTTTTGGTAAATAAATCTAATGGGAAGTGGCGAACTTGCATGGATTATATGGATTTAAACAAAGCTTGTCCAAAGGATGGTTAGTCGTTACCAAGGACAGACCAATTGGTCGACGCAACTAGTAGACGTAAGCTGATTTCTTTGATGGAAGCATACTCCGGATACAATCAAATCCTTATGTTTAAACCTAATAAAGAGCATATCAAATTTATTATAGATTGGGGAACCTATCGTTACAAAGTTATGCCTTTTGGGTTGAAAAATGCAGGGACAACTTACCAAAGGATGGTTAACTGATGTTTAAAGATCAAATTAGAAGAAATATGGAAGTTTATGTAGATGACATGTTGGTAAAATCCCAAGAGGAAAAGGATCATCTTAAAGATTTGGATGAGATGTTCAAAGTACTTCGAAAGTATTAAATAAAACTCAACCCCCAAAAATGCAACTTTGGAGTTCATTGTGGAAAATTCTTAGGTTATATTGTCAATGCACAAGGAATTGAAGCTAGTTAGGAATAGATTGAGGCTATTAAGAGTAGGCAGAGCCTAAGACAAGTAAAGATGTTACGAGTTTGAATGGAAAAGTAGCAGCGCTAAGCAGGTTTATTTCAAAGCCACTGATAAGTGCATTCCATTCTTTGAGGTAATAAATATGAGAATTTTTTTTGAATGGGATGAAGATTGCAAAAGGGCATTTCAAGAGTTGAAACCACATTTGGAAAAACCTCCGATCTTATCTAGCCTCGAAGATGGGAAGGATCTATTGTTGTGCATGGCAATCTCGAAGCACGTAGTAAGCTCGATATTGATCAGAAAAACCAAGGAATTGCAACTATCGGTTTATTATTTAAGCAGAAGGCTGAAGCATGCCGAAATCCAATATCCGGTTATTGAGAAACTAGCACATTATTTAATTCTCAAGGCCTGAAAGTTAAGACCTTACTTTCAAGCACACGCAGTGAAGTATAGACTAACTTTCCATTAAAACAAGTCTTTAGTAAACCTGAAACCTCTGGGAGACTGATTAAGCAAGGAATTGAGCTAAGTCAATATGTTATAAAATATAAACCCAGAGCAGCTATAAAAGGACAAGCATTGGCCGACTTCATTAATGAAGTATGAGATTCGTTTTAGAGTAATCCGAAAAGGAAAAGGACTTAAAATCCAAGTGGAAGTTATTTGTGGATGTGCCTCAAATGAACAAGGTCCTGGAGCAGATACATAATAATTACCCCTGATGGACACAGACTTCATTATGCTATGAAATTGGGGTTTCCAGCAACTAACAACATGGTAGAATATGAATCTACATAGGATTGACCCTTGCTTTAGAACTTAAAATCCCGAGGATTCAAGTATTCAGTGATTCCCAATTGAAGAACAATCAAATCAAACAAGTATACCAGACGAAAGATCCCAAACTCAGTCAGTATGTGAAAAAGGTATTAAAAATGATCATATTTTTCGAAGATTTCTCTATACACCAAATACCAAGAGGAGACAATTCCCAAGTAGACTCATTGGTTAAGTTGGCAAGTTCAAGAGGGGCCCCTGAGACTAATAAATTGTACCTGTGGGATTTCAGGCTAATCCTAATATTAAGGAAAATAAACAAGACAAAACTAATGAGCTATCAGTATTGACCCGATCACAGGCTACAACATAAGAAATGAGGGAAATGGGCCAGGAATGGCCAAGTGAAGAATTAACAGCTCCATTAATGGAAGAACGAAAGCACTTCGATGGCCCCTATTATGAGTTATATTGTTAGTCGGACACTACTTGCAGATAAAACAGAGGCACGAAAGCTAAAGAGGCAAGCCCAAAACTTTATCATCATGGATGGATTTCTATACAAGAAAGGATACGCCCTACCCTATTTGCAATTTGTAACCCGAGAGCGATTTGAGGATATTAAAGGAAGCCCGCGAAGGACTTTGTGGAGATTACACCAATGGGATCAAATTGGCCAGTAAAATAACGAGATAAGGATTTTACTGGCCACAGTTGACCAACCAAGCAATCGAGTATGTTAAAAGATGTGAAAAGTGCCAAATCTACTCGAAGATACCACGTCTTCCTCCGAGTCAACTAATCCCCATCATCAGCCCATGGCCATTCGATGTTTGGGGAATCGATTTAATCGGACCTCTTCCGATCTCCAAAGGTGAGGCTAAGTATGTTGTAGTGGCAATTAATTACTTTACAAAATGGGTCGAAGCAGAACCACTTCCAAAGCTCACCTTTGGGAAAGTATTAAGATTTTTCATTAAGAACATTGTCACAAGGTTTGGGATACCCTAAAAGATAACCTTTGACAATGGAACCCAATTTGAAAGTGAAGAATTTTCATGATTTTTCCGTAAGAATGGAATCATAGAAAGCTTCTCATCTATCGCTCACCCAAAGGCAAATAGAGTCGCTGAGGCTGCCAACAAAACGATAAAGACGATCTTGAAAAAGAGATTAAATAAGGAAATGGGGAATTGGGTAGAAGAATTACCCCTATTTTGTGGGCGTACAGAAACTAGAACTGCAATGCGCCATACCCCGTATTTGCTAACATATGGTTGTAAAACAATGCTACCAGTAGAAATTGAAGTACCTTCTCATCGAAGGATTGCCTATGCCTTCAACCGAAATCAAGAACCAAAAAACAAATCACTTGACTTGGTTCACGAATTAAAAGATGAAGCGACCTTAAGTACGACTGAATACCAAAGGAGAATATCAAAGTACTGTAACTCAAAGGTAAAAAAGAGATCATTTAGACAAGGAGATTTGGTACTTAGAAGGGTAATGGCCAATACAAGAAACCCATCAGATGGGCCATTGGGACCAAATTGGGAAGGTCCACTGATAATTTTCAAGGAAATCCCCCTAGGGGCCTACAAGTTATGTCATCCTAATGGTAATATGGCACCAAGAACTGGAATCTAGAACGTTTGATACTATATTTTCTGACTCTGAATGAATAAAGCATTTTCAAGAATGTCTCTACTATGATTCACTAAGAAAAGTCTACATGGTCGGGAGTAAAATTCTCCTTAAACTTGGACTACCTAAAATGGAGGCTACCAATAATGGTAGAAAGCCCTTGGTCATGCCAAGATGGACAGGTCAAGGCACCTCCTGTATGTAGGGCATAAGCCTTTAGTCGCACCAAAGTCAGAAATGGCTAGGTTAAAGCAGCATAACCCCTTATCCACGTCTTGCTATAGCAAGGATAAGGCGCCTCTTGGAGGTAGGACGGGTGATCCCTTGGTCCCGCCACGCTATGACCTGCCAAGGTACCGAACATGCCCTTAGCTGTGTCACTCTATGGCCAGGTTAAGGTGCCTGTTGGAGGAAGGTCGGGTAAGTCCTCGAACGCTGCTTGAGAATAAGCCTGAAGTGGGCAGCGTGTAAAATAGAAACCGCCAGAAATTGGCAATGTCTAAAACGACAACAGCCTAAAATGGGCACTGCTTGAAATAAGCATGAGAATTGGAAAAAGGAGTCCTAGTCTGAAATAGGCCAAAACAAATGGATAAAGAAAATTCGGGCTCGAGAAAGAAAAAGCATGCAAGATATTATCAAAGACTGAAGATGGCACATTCAAATAAAGAATCAGAAAGAATTCTCTGACTTCTCCTCATAAACATGTGCTAGATTGGTATTCTGGTCTTTTATTATTAATTACCAAAAAATGATATTCTGGTCTTCTATTGTTAATTACCAAAAATGGTATTTTGATCTTCTATAATTAATTACCAGAAATGGTATTCTGGTCTTCTACTGCTAAATACCAGGAATGAGTATTCTGGTCTTTTATTACTTATTGCCAAAAAATGGTTTTCTAGACTTCCGTTATCAATGCTAAATCAGGTATTTTGGCCTTCTATTTATTATTATTAGATGTGGATTTCTGGTTTTCTCCTTCTTATCACCAAAAACGATCATGTGATCTTCTATTATTGAATGACAAAACAAGTCATCTAAACCATTAACGTTTATAACCAAAGATAATCTCCTGGACTTTCATATCAAAATGGATGATCTAATTGGTATTCTGGTCCTCTCTCATTATTACCGGATTGATATAGGGTTTCGGCTTTCAACTGTGATGATCAGCATGATTCTGGTCTCCCTATTACTATTTGATGCATTTTTTTAGGCCATTTTTTATCATATGATATAAACTTATAAATTATCTATGTATGGTCTTCTGACATTTTATCGCTAAGGGTAAGTTTATAAACAATTAGTCTATTGATAAGGTCCATCCATCATGGAAATACGGATCCTTTACTATGACTTCTGGGACATCTATCATTCATAGGAAAATGGAAAATAATTACTATCTGACAAGAAACTGATAAATTCTGATGACCAAGACCCGAATCTGGGACTTCAAATACTTATGATCCTTACAGATTCTAAATGTTCAAAGGATGAATCTTCCGCTAAAATAAAATCGGTGTTGAAGGTTAACCAAACTGAAATGGTACTTGTAATATGAACTAACCATGCGAATATTATTAGATGTATTGCAAGAATATAAGGATAATTTGGCAATCCTGGAATTTATGTCCTAAAGAACAAAAGCCTTCTTTATACAAAGAGGGGGGCAAAATGTTAACCATAAAATATGAGTAAAGATAAAGAAGGCCTTTCAGAAAGCTTCCACATGAACAAAGAAGCAGCATGTAAAGTCACCTTTTGATGGTGTATAAAGAATTATTCGATGCTAGTGAAGAAAAGCACATAAGAACTTCGGGGAAAAGCTTCCGCAATCATGAAGGATAGAATTACTAAAGCACAACAAAGTAGCTAGGTACATAACTTCCAAGCACTTTCTGGCTGGGATAGAAGAATTATTCTGAAACCATTCACCATAAAACAATGACTAAAAAAAATGAGTTCAGTTCAAACCTTTCGAAAGAGTCAACAGGATGCAGTTGGCAGTTTATAGCAGTCGGCAGTTTATAGCAGTCCCCAACCTTTCGGAGGGGACGAAAGGTTTCATCTCTCAACATTCAAAGAGTTCTTACCTCTCGAAGAGGGTGGAGAAGTCAAAGCAAGAGCAAGCAACTCTATAATGACCTTTTCGAAAGCATAGCGAACCTTTCGAACCGGTTAGAACACATACAAATTACCTTTCGACAATGTCGAAAGGTTTATGAAGAAGGCAACATTCATAAGTCAACAAAGAATGAAAGACAACCTTTCTATAACATTGAAAGGAAACACAACTCTAAACAACAATCAAGTGAAGAGCAGCTTTCCAACAAGGTCGAAGGTTCACAACAATCAAGTAAAGGAGCAACATTCCAACAAGGTCAAAAGGTTCACGATAATCAAGCGAAAGAGCAACCTTCCAACAAGGTCGAAGGGTTACAACAATATATAGAAGGGAAACCTTTCGACAAAGTCGAAAGGTTCATAAATGCATAGAGAAGAGCGGACCCTTCAACAAGGTTCAAAGGTCCATAATGGCATATGAAGGGCAAACCTTTTGACAAGGTCCAAAGTTCCACAATTGCATATAAAAGGATGACTTTTCTACTCAGTCGAAGCATGAAGTCAAAAGAGGGGCCGCCTGCATCTATAAATAAGACCTAAGGGTTCTAGTTTTGGGGATCCGATTTCTCCCATTCTGCACTCATTCTACAACTTCTGCTCCCACTCACTATGTTTATAGCCTTAATTTAGAATTCAAATTAGGGATTTGTTTCTTAAACTTTGTATTAAACTTCATCATGAGAAAATAAAAAGAATTACGGCTTGCAATCAACTTTGAATTTGGGGATGATCACGATCAGGCGTTAATTCAATATTAACTGCCGATTATACATGATTTATTCTTATCTTCTTCGATCATTCTTAGTATATGTCATGGAACCATCATGGGATATTTCCACGATTTTTATTTCCCTATTTATTAAATTCATGGTTTAGGTTACGTAAGGGGAATACAACTTGTGACTCGATAAATACACGATGTCAAATCCTTGATATGGTTCTGTTACATACTATATCAACTCTTTATGGAATTAGTAATATTTTCGAAGGGATTCCACGAGAGAAATATCAACCTAAGAGGTTGAAAGATATAACGAAATATAAAATAGAGTAAGCATCTCCTTTCGACAAACTCGAAAGGTCTTGAATAGCACCTTTCAACATAATCGAAAGGAGGTGAAAGACATTGATGATTGACTGCTTTCAACCTCCAAGGGAGATAAGACACGGTAAGGTAAAAGTGTTGAAAGCTATATGAAAGTGAATAGCTTTAAGAGAATTACTACCATGACAACCAAGTCAAAAGGTTGGAGTGGCCTAACAAACCTTTCGATAAGGTCGAAAGTTCGAAATCTTCTACTATACCGACCTAGTCAAAAGGTTGGAGTGGAACCTTAACCCTTCGACATGGTTGATGGGTTGGTTAACCTTCTATTATACTACCCAATTCCATAAAGGCTAGAATGGCTTCCTCAACATTTCATCAATGTCGAAAGGCTTGGCAATTTGTCGCTCTTTTCGATCATGCCATCTTAGTCGAAAGTTAAAGTTATCACCTCAAATCCTTTCAACTTAGCCCTTCTATTTGAAAGATATGCTCTCAAAGGCATGAATCCTCTCAACTACATAGTTGTGTCCACATAAAATAATCATATATAAAGCATTGGGGATGTTGACAAGTTTTATTATTAACAAAACCATTATTATTAATTTCAAACCATATTAATTAATTAAAAAAATAACTTTTCAAAATATTAAAATATTGATAAATAACTTTTTAAAGACAATATTAAATAAAAATAAAACTTTTAAAATGATTCTAAATATAAATAGATAGTCTTTTAAACAATATTAAACAAAAATAATCTTTAAAACAATATTAAGTATAAGTAAATAACTTTGAAAAAGATAGATAAAAAGGTTGGAACTAGATCCCCCGGGGCATATTCATGTATTTTATCTTCTGCTTTTTTTGTTCTTACTGTATTTATCAATAGTTGTAAGGGCTGACGATAGGATAACTATACTCTAAATGATGTATATAGATTAAAGATTAGTCTTTTTATTGTAAAGATCATTGTTCTGTCTACTCATTTAAGAGTACCCGAGATAATAAGAAGCAAAACATAAAAGCTCGAGTTAGATAATAGTCTGGCATGAGTGATAAATGAACCTTAAAATACTATACAAGTCGATATAACAAGGCACAAGTTGTAAGAGTCATACCTGATCTATCCCTGCATCCAAAGTGTTAGCACATAACATCTATAATATGCTACCATACTATTATCATTAAAATATACTACGTCCCAAGTATCATATATGGTGTCTAGGTATCCATGTCCAAAATGCCTACATCAGGTGACATCCCTAGAGTGATAGACTATAGGGAAAATAGTCTAAGAAAGCATAACATCTATCAAACAATCTTCACTATTACTAAATATGCTTAGATGTAAGAAAACTCGTATGGCACGATCATAAGCCAGAGACCGAACAAATCCTGGTTTCATGGTACTTCATCCATGCCACTTCGTAAGGCCGGGAAATAGACCCATGGTCATAAGGTCTAGGGTAATCTACGAGTCTACGACCATAAGATTTGGACACGGTCATAATCTAGGTGGACCTCCCACATACCCCTTCTTTATGAGCGCATAGAAAATCTCCAAGTGGCCACGATCCATTCGCGTATGCCTTTGTAATGAAACATAATTATAATCCCATTCAATCCGTATTCTTAGTGGAACATGGTCTTAATTCCACTTGCGAGTTCTCCTCATTGAACCAGCCTTTCAAATAGCTCCACTCATTGAGCCCTTATCATCAGAAACTAACTCCATTCACTATCGAATTACCACCACTGAAGTCCCAAAGCTATCATCATGTTAAAACATCATAATGAATCCCCAAGTGAACACCTTCAGCACGACCTACAGAGCCTAAACTTCCCCTTTTGGAAGTTTCACCTCGACCTAATCAAATATTACAAGTCGGTACCAACCTCATCTACTCAGTGCCGAGTTGGGTACTTCTCCATTTTTTGGGTCAATCTACTTTCATGAAGCTCCTTTCCTTCAATGCTCCAATTTCCAAGTCACTAGACCCCCACCATCATCTAGAACAGTACTCAGACCGACTCTAGACTTTGGCTCTTTAAACCTCTCTCCCTTGCCGACTCTAGGCTCAACCTGAAGCATTCTCATGCTTTCCATAAGCAAGCCATAAAGCAAAGTCCTAGCGAACTAATTTGGCCATCACCTGAACCCTAGACCTTTCATTATCTTTCCCGAAGTCAATCCCGAGTCTTCCACCAAATTTCCTAAAGAATGACTCAAAGCAAAGTTTTCTCGGCATAAAGCATCCTACCAAACTGAATTTAACTCGGCATTGGGTTGAATTCCTCCATCCAAACCATCTATGATTTGAAGTACAAGGTACATACGTCCCTAAAGCCTTTTCTCCAAGTTTCATCTGATTTGGGGTTTTTTTTCCTTCATTTTGTCCAATTTGACGATCTCTTCTCCTAACTACCTAAAGCATTAGCAAATCATATCAAAGCAAGACATAAAAATCTAAATATCATCTATATACATCCATGCAAATGTAATTCATTAAAACATGATAATCATACAAATCCTGATCTAGATCTATCTTTTAATCAGCGCGTCCATACGGTCAAAATGGATTATACAACCATTTAAAACTATTTTTAAATTGTTTTAATTTCAGTTTTAAAGATGTATAAATATGTGATTAAAGTTAAACATTTTAGGATTAAAATCATGTTAAGACCATCAATTTTGACAACATGGACAAGTATAGAGTAGTGAGAAGTTAGAATCACTCACTAAATACCAAGCTTTCCTCTAGATCTGAAATAGGAAGTAAGAAAAACAAAATCAAATAAGCCAAAAATGATAATCTACAATCCCTCAATATTAATTACCTTTATAATGATGATTTAGGCTAAAATTAGTAAGAAAAAGGTAAGCTTTTTGATGAAACTAGAATTAGTGGGGTTTGGGATAGTATTGAAAAGTGGGAAATATGATCGAAAATGTCCGAACAACCCTAATTAAGCAAAAATCCCAAAAATAGTTAGTGGGCTTAGGTTTGTGCCTACTTAATTATCTACTAATTCTAGCCACTAGCATCCAAGACTTAAAAATGGTTATAACTTTCAAACAGTAAGTCTATTTTACTATTAGAACTAGTGTACGAAATGAGAAACCATCATCTTAAAGCAAAGGAAGTGGTTTGAGACCCTAACTCGGCTCCTATCAAAAGTTATAGTCCATACAAGATTTTTAGAGCTAGAACAGTCGTATAGAAATCAAACAAAAATCGTAAATATGAAAATTTTCCCTAAGTGTCAATTTCTAAAAAATTTGAGTCATACGACTTCATATGAATCAAATAATAACATTTTACGATCCTCCGATACGTAAAATATTAGTCATTACAAATGATCATATCGAATAACTTCAAAGGATGATATATTTGGAAAATGAATTCTTATGAGTACGAAAAAGGCCCTTTCATAAATCATGCTTGCATTTTCATTGCGCATGACATTTCCTATGCATACAAATAAAGAATATACATATCATGAAGAAAGCATAAAAAAAGAATATTTATAAGATTACATTGGAACTTCATAAATTAATGAATTATTTTAGTTTTAAAATAAAATATGGAGTATTGTAAAGAATGAAGCAATAATAAATTGACTAACAGGATAAATAGTTAAAGTAAATGGTTATCATAACCACTCATAAGGTATTCACTTGAAGTAGTAAATTTTTGCAGAGGTTGATGTTAACGTTAAGTACAACGTACACACATTTCATGTATGTATGTATGAACATATATAATATATATGAGCATATGTTAGGGTTGTACAGTAAATGGGAATTTACTTATTCCCATTCCATATTCTTATTATTCATGGAGATATGTCACTGAGCATGTTAATTGGTATCCAAGATTTTTTAAATATTCGACAATATGAAAAATATCTGATACTCGAAATATGGATGAAAATATTTGATATCTAGAAAATGATTTGGATATCGATGCGGATATGATCGCATTCGTATCTAAGAAATATTTGTCGGATGTGAACTTGCTTTTTAATTTTAGAAAGGTACATTGTTAATATGTTTAAATCAATGATATATGAAAAAAATGCATTTTTACTAAAATTTTATTGTTTTCAAATTCAAATCAATCTAACAGTTTGTTTGAAATGCATTTGACATTTAGTAACTTGATATTATTTGTCTCCTGAGATTCAGTGTTTCCAAGTAGGTTTCGGGGAACTTCATTTAACATTAACAAGTTAGTATTAAATGATTTTGATCACCCAATTCTTCTAGTATGTTAATTTTAAATACGTAAATTATTATTCCTGTCCATTTTCTAAATTAAAAAAACTTAATTTAGATTTAACTAAGGTATAATTTTTCATCACCCTATGATTTATTCTAATGATATGTGGTTACAAGAGTTCAATTTTAATTAGAAAACGAAATTTCAGAATTAACAAAACATTTTTAAACAAAAATGCGGTTTTAAAATGAAAATCTAATTATTTTATGAAAAGCGTAATTTTATAAAAGAAAAATATAAATTTTAAATTGACATTTTTAAGTAAGTATTATAATTTTTCATATACAAATACTTTCGAATATCAAAATCCATAAACTTCTTATTTTTTGGATATGAATGTTTTCAGATATTTTAGGATATCCAAAATAACAAAATTTTAAATTTTGGATAAGGATATTACAGATATCCAAAAACATCTCCTGATGTAGATATGGATAGGCATTTCAAATAAGGGTGGATAACAGATACAAATTTAGTTGCAGATTTTCACTTTTAGATTTAGATGTGAATACAACAACATTTGTAACGATTTTGCATCCATTAGTAGCCCTATACATGACCCAAACTTGTGACTAATTCTTTGCACTTGTAGTCATTGCCAATAAATCATGCTTTAGTCAGTTAACAACAATGATGGTAGTAAAGAACCTGGCCACGTACTCCTTATAGGTCTCATCTCTTTTCTTAATATATGTAAGAGTTATTGCATGCTTCGGATGTTGATGTTGCACTTTGAAATTGTTATTAAAACTTATGGCTAAATACTCCTAAAGACTCATTGATCATCTTTCCAGCCTACAAGCCAAAAATATTACCATCTCCATAAAAAATATTGGGAAACATATGCTCATCACCTACTTATTTGCATGCGACATCTCCATGAGTTGAATGTACCTCACTAATTGCATTTTCAAAATTTTCCCCTGTTATATGGCTGCATTGTCGGTGTCATTTACAATGATTGAGCATTTAATATATTTGTAGTAAAAACTCTTATTTTCATCATTAAACAAATTTTGTCATCTTTTGCATCATACTATGAATTTATTTTATATCCTTTCATTTTCATGTTGGGAATTCTAACGGCCGGTTGTTCTAGTGGTCGCATCCTTATCAAGCCCTTGATCATACAAACAACTATGATGCTCATTCCCAAGGACATTCAACCAGTGGTCATATATGCATGTTTATCGAATATAAAGGGACTTTAGTGGGAAGTTCATTGTTAGCGCAGAGTTTCTTCTACACCAACACCTCGATATTCGAAAATATAACGTCGAAAGTTGCTTGAGTTATAGGCCTTTGTATAAGGTTACCAAGACTTGGAGTAAAAAATTTGATGTTATGGAAGGTTGAGCTGCAAAGTTATGATGGTAAATGAGAAGAAGATAAAGTGCAGAAAGTAAATAACAGCGAGACTTTTACTGTGGTTCGGCAGAAAGTTCCTACGTCTACTGTCTTTTCCTTATTTAGTTACTCCTTTTTAGCCAAGAGGCTTCTTACATTAAATCTATATGTTTCCGCTACTAATGAGTTTTTGAATAGAGTTCTAATATAGGAAAGTTTTATATGACTGTTTAAGTTCTTTATGCACCGAGAAAAGATCCCTTATGCCTTGGGATTGCTGCATATTTATAGCCAGCAAGCTATAACATCATTAGTGGATAATTCTCTCCTTGGATTGCTAAGGTTGCTTGATGTGCGGTTACAATTGGAGTTTCTTCTGAGAATCTAGCATTGTTGCTTAAGAGGTATGGTTTTGTGTTCCCGCCTAAACGGTCTCTTGCATTTGAGCCATAATTTTTCTCGTTGGTCTTCTCGACCGTTGATTCCTTTTGCTATAGATTTGTGTTTTGGGCTTTGGATCTGCTAAGGGGCAATTCCTCTTTTGTAGTTACATGCTACCTCCTCTACTTACATGTTTCCTGATGTGCTATTCTTTTTTGGCATTCGCTTTTAGTAATAGAATCATTTATTTTGTGAAAATCATTCTTCTAGATCAAGCAACCCAACTACATACTTTCTTGTAACAACCCGCATATTTATCGGTTTTATATTTAAATAATTTATCGTTAGTCGGATTTTTGTCCGAAAAGCTACTTTTTGCATACGGTCGAATTAGGGCTCGGGACCACTCCCATTGAGTTTAAAATGCCGTTTGCGACCTTTTTGAGTATAAGCTTCGGTATGTTTGGAGAAAGTTGATTTCTGCTACTTTTTTTTTACTTTGGGTTTGGTTTTTGGGCTCAGCCCTATGTTAACTTATGCTCAAATCTGAGCCACTCTCCCCCACTCACCCTCATTCTCTTCTCTTTTCAGTTTTATAACATTAATGGTGGAGGAGATTGGAAATTAAAACTCCAAAACCCTAGTTTCTCTTGCAAATCAAATTCCTAGCTCCAAACTCAAGAAGAACCCATTGGTAAGCTTCTCTTCTTCTTCTCTAACTTATTCTCTTACCAATTTCAGAAATTCCTAAACCTAATTTTGGTTAAATGTTCTTGTTTTGAGCTTAGATTCAAGCTCATTTGGGTTGTGTTGAAGAGAGGTTGATTCTCCACTTGCTTTCAAGCTTCTTCTTATTTGATTTTGAGAAAAGGTGAGATTTTTATCTCACATCTATGACTATAATTATCTTTGGTTGTTGGGTATGAATTCCTAACACTTCTTCATGTGCATTTGCTCTTCATTTGAATAAGGTTGAAAAACAGCCCAGGTACAGGGTCAGTCGACTGAAAAACTCTGTTCAGTCGACTGAATCTGAAACCCGAGAGTTTCCAGGCATGATTCAGTCGACTGAAAAACTCTGCACAGTCGACTGAAACTGGAAACAGAAAGTTTCCTGAACCTAGAAAATCTCCAGGTACAGGGTCACAGCTTGGTATCAGAGCCAAACTTCGGAACAATATGGAATATTATAACAAGGATCATCGTTCTGAGTTCATCTTAGGAGTCGTGCTTTAGGATTTTATTCGGGTCTTCGTACCGTTCTATCCTATTTTCTTTATGATTCCTTATTTTATCTATCAAGATTGCTTGATATTCAATTTGGTGAATAACCTTTTCATCTTCTTCTTTCTTTCTAAAGGAAGAGAAATGTCTAGACCTGGCCGCCCAGAGCCGTGCCATCTAGCACTCCGCCCCAGGATGGAGTTTTTATGACTGCTCAACAGCTTCTTGATTTGGTAACTAATGCTCAAGCAGCTGGAGCTAACCCGGAACCTACTCACCCAAAGTCGGGATTTGCACGCTTGTGTAGCGATTACACCAATTTGGGTGGGGAGCCATCCAAAGGTTCCGAAACTATTATTGAAGTACAGGCTTGGCTAAGAACATGCGATCGCATCTTTTCGCGCATGAATCTTATTGACCTTCACCGAGTTCAGGTGGCCTCTAGTATGCTCCGAGAAAGAGCATTGGATTGGTACGAGCTTCTTATTTCTGAGATTAATGAAGCGGATCTCACTTGGGAGAGATTCCGAGAACGCTTCGAGTTGAAATTCGTACCAGAAGCAGAAAAAGTGACATTGGCTCGACGATTTATAGACCTTGTTCAAGGTGAGTCCTCCGTGACTGATTACGTCGCCTCCTTCGAGTCGCTTTCCAAATATGGGGTTGAATACATCAACACCCCTCTTAAGAAGAATCAGAGATTCGTCTATGGCTTAAACAAAAGTCTCAAGAAGCCATTACTTCTAAAGTTAGAAGTTTCTTTCGACCAACTCGTTGATATCGCTCTTCGTCTTGAAGAGGCGGATAGAGAGCATGATGTTGAAGTGGTGGGTTCCAAACCAAACTTCAACAACAAGAAGAGGCCAAGCAAATTCAAAGTCCCTTATCCCAATAAGAAAGGGAAGCAAGCAACCTCCGTGGCAAAGACTTCTTCCTTTGGTCGTGGGGAATGCTATAATTGTGGTTCGAAGGACCATTATGCGAACAAGTGCCCAAAGTCTCTTTCTTGTCGCTACTGCAAAGTTCCCGGTCATGTTATATCTTCGTGCCCCAAGCTTCAGGGCAGGAGGGAGGGAAAGTTAAATGTTGCTCAAGCCCCTGGCAACACATCTCGTGGCCAAGGTATTTCTCATTCTATTCTAGATGGAATTATTTTGTTTCGTGATCATCCTATTCGAGTTCTTTTTGATACGGGTGCGTCCCATTCTTTTATATCAAAAGAACTTGTTGATACTTTTTCTTTGGATGTTTTGTGTTTAATGACTTCTTTGAAAATTGCGAATCCGGTTGGTGGATCCGCAACAATCAGTTTATTGTGTAAAGATGTCGAGATTATTTTGTGTGATTTATCTTTCCGAGCCGATTTGCATGTCATGCGTTATTTAGGCTTTGGAATGATTTTGGGAATGGATTGACTTAACCATTATGAAGCTCATATCCTATGTCCTGAGCGGACTATTCATCTTCGACATCCTCAATCTGTTAATCAGGTTTCTGTTATTCTTAAGGATTCAGATTCTACTTTGGTTGCATCTTTATATTCTTTAAATCCTCGTGATGACGATGATGATGATGAGGGTGATATTATTTCTCTTATTCACGTCATTTGTGAATTTTCCGACATATTCGAGCCCGTTTTAGGATTACCACCTAAGCGAGCAATTGAGTTCAGAATTAATCTTATTCCGGGAGCTCAACCTATCACTCGTCCTCCGTATCGTATGTCCAATAAAGAAAATGAGGAGATGCGTAAACAATTATCTGAATTGGAAACGAAGCAATTTATTCGCTCTAGTTCCTCGCCTTGGGGAGCTTCAGCTATTTTTGTGAAGAAATCCGATGGTACACTTAGGCTTTGCGTTGACTACCGCAAGCTTAATGATCTTACTGTCAAAAATAAATATCCTTTACCTCGGATTGATGATCTATTCGATCAACTTAGTGGTGCTAGAGTCTTTTCACAATTGGACTTGGCTACCGGTTTTCATCAGCTTCGTATTGCAGAAGATAACATTCCATTGACCTCGTTCCGTACTCGTTATGGATCTTATGAATGGCTTGTGATGCCATTTGGTTTAACGAATGCCCCTGCTTATTTCGTTGACCTTATGAATCGAGTCTTCAAAGATTTTCTTGATCGATTTGTTCTCATCTTTATTGATGATATTCTTGTGTATTCTAAAACCGAGGAGGAGCGTGAAAAACATCTTCGGATTGTGTTGGAAACTCTTAGGAGTAATCAATTAAAGGCAAAATTTTCTAAGTGCCACTTTTGGCAATCTCGTGTGAAGTTTCCCGGTCACATTATTTCTGAATCCGGAATTTCCGTGGATCCTTCAAAGATTGAAGCGATTCAAGATTGGAAGAGATCGGAGAGTGTGACAGAGATTCGTAGTTTTCTTGGATTGGCGGGTTATTACCGTCGTTTTATTAAAGACTTTTCTAAAGTTGCCGTGCCTCTCATTAGCTTGACGAAGAAAGGTGTTAAGTACATTTGGTCGGGCAAATGTGAAGCTTCTTTTCAGAAATTAAAAGAACTTCTTTCTGATGCTCCTATTCTTGTTATTCCCGATGGGAATCAAGATTTCGTTGTTTATACCGATGCTAGACGCATTGGTTTGGGTGCCGTTCTTATGCAAAAGGAACGCGTTATTGCTTATGCTTCTAGGCAATTAAAGCCTGCTGAGACTAGATATGCCACTCATGATTTAGAGCTCGCGGCTATTGTTTTTGCTCTTCGAATTTGGCGTCATTATCTCTTAGGAGAGAAATTTTTTCTTTACACAGATCATAAGTCTTTGAAATATTTATTCTCTCAAAAGGAACTTAATTTGCGTCAACAACGTTGGCTCGAATTTCTTGCACCATATGATCTTGATATTCTTTATACTCCCGGTAAGGGTAATCTTGTCGCCGATGCTCTTAGCCGTAGACAACAAGCTGTTGTTTCTATGATGATATCCGAATGGAACGATCTCGAGATTTTATCCACATGCGAAATTCGAGACCGTGTTTTCGATTTATGCTCATCATTTGTTTTATGTAGCCTTGAGGCTCGTCCATCTCTTTTAGACTGCATTCTTGAAGCTCAAAGGCTAGATACTGAATTGGTTCTTCTTGGCCAAAATATTAAGGATAAAATTGATATTGAAAGTTTGAAAGACTTTAATATCGATTCTCGTGGCGACATTCGGAAATTTGGCAGACTTATCGTGCCAAATGTTGGGGATCTTCGTAAAGATATTTTAGAAGATTCTCATCACTCTAAATTTACCGTTCATCCCGGTAGTAGTAAAATGTACGCGGATATGAAGCGACTTTATTATTGGGAGGGAATGAAACTTGACATCGCTAACTCCGTTAAACGTTGCATGACTTGCCAACTCGTTAAGGCCGAGCATCAAAGGCCTGGAGGGTTATTGCAACCTTTAGAAATTCCAGTTTGGAAGTGGGATCAAATTTCCATGGATTTTATAGATGGCCTTCCCCGTTCTCGATCGGGTTATGATAGCTTATGGGTAATTGTTGATAGACTTACTAAATCCGCCCATTTTATTCCCGTTCGGTCTAACCGAACTGTTCCTCTTTTGGCCAAGATATTTATCAAAGAAATTGTTAAATTGCATGGTGTTCCTACTTCTATTGTTAGTGATCGTGATCCATTGTTTACTAGTGGATTTTGGAAGAGTCTTCAAAAAGCTTTAGGAACGAAGCTTAATTTTAGCACCGCTTATCACCCCCAGTCCGATGGACAGACCGAGCGTGTGAATCAAACTCTTGAAGATCTTCTTCGTGCTTGTGTTCTTGATTTTGGTGGAAGTTGGGAAGATCATATTTCACTTGTTGAATTTTCCTATAATAATAGCTTCCAATCTAGTATTGGTATGGCACCTTTCGAGGCACTCTATGGTAGGCCATGCCGATCTCCTTCTTGTTGGCTTGAGGCCGGTGAGAAGCTGGCTTTAGGTCCAGATTTTATTCATGATTCCACAGAAAAGATTGATCTTATTCGTCATAGGATGAAAGAAGCCCAGAGTAGACAAAAATCCTATGCCGATAACCGGAGAAGAAAGTTAGAATTTTCTGTGGGAGATCTTGTGTTCATTCGTGTTTCACCTATGAAAGGTGTTGTACGTTTCAGTCGATCGGGAAAACTTGCGCCTCGATATATTGGGCCATTTCCTATCACCGAACGTATTGGTTCCATGGCTTATCGCCTTTTATTACCGGCTCAGTTTTCTGCCATGCATGACGTGTTTCACGTTTCTCAACTTCGGAAATGTCTTCGAGATTCCGATTCTATTCTTGAGCCCGGTGTTGTGGAAGAGATTGAAGTTTCGCCTAATTTAACTTATGAGCAACATCCTATTCGTATTATTGCTTCGGAAGTCAAACGACTTCGAAATAAAGATGTTCCGCTTGTTAAAGTTCAACGGTCTTCAAATCCTAAGGATTGTTCTTGGGAGTCTAGAGAGTACATCGAGCGTACACATCCGGACTTACTTTCTCGTGCTCTTTGAGGTGAACTTCCTATTTCAAACTTCTTTTGTGTTGAATATGCTTTTATGGTTGTTACTATATATCTTCTTCTTGTAATATTGCGAGGACACAATTTCTTTAAGGAGGGGAGTCTGTAACAACCCGCATATTTATCGGTTTTATATTTAAATATTTTATCGTTAGTCGGATTTTTGTCCGAAAAGCTACTTTTTGCATACGGTCGAATTAGGGCTTGGGACCACTCCCATTGAGTTTAAAATGCCGTTTGCGACCTTTTTGAGTATAAGCTTCGATATGTTTGGAGAAAGTTGATTTCTGCTACTTTTTTTACTTTGGGTTTGGTTTTTGGGCTCAGCCCTATGTTAACTTATGCTCAAATCTGAGCCACTCTCCCCCACTCACCCTCATTCTCTTCTCTTTTCAATTTTATAACATTAATGGTGGAGGAGATTGGAAATTAAAACTCCAAAACCCTAGTTTCTCTTGCAAATCAAATTCCTAGCTCCAAACTCAAGAAGAACCCATTGGTAAGCTTCTCTTCTTCTTCTCTAACTTATTCTCTTACCAATTTCAGAAATTCCTAAACCTAATTTTGGGAATGTTCTTGTTTTGAGCTTAGATTCAAGCTCATTTGGGTTGTGTTGAAGAGAGGTTGATTCTCCACTTGCTTTCAAGCTTCTTCTTATTTGATTTTGAGAAAAGGTGAGATTTTTATCTCACATCTATGACTATAATTATCTTTGGTTGTTGGGTATGAATTCCTAACACTTCTTCATGTGCATTTGCTCTTCATTTGAATAAGGTTGAAAAACAGCCCAGGTACAGGGTCAGTCGACTGAAAAACTCTGTTCAGTCGACTGAACCTGAAACCCGAGAGTTTCCAGGCATGATTCAGTCGACTGAAAAACTCTGCACAGTCGACTGAAACTGGAAACGGAAAGTTTCCTCAACCTGGAAAATCTCCAGGTACAGGGTCAGTCGACTGAAAATCTCTGTTCAGTCGACTGAACCTGCTGTTTGAGTCCAATTTGCCTTTTTGGATTGAAATTCCAATTTAAATCGATTCGTGATAATCCTATTTGTTGTTATCATCTATTATGACTTTGATGACTCTTTTTAGGGATTTTTGAATATCCATTTCGATGGATCCTTTATCGATTTCGTTGGATTTTATTCACGTCTTCGTATGTGAATTTTTGTGATTGATTGTTCTTACAATCTTCTTCGTGATTTGTCACTTTAAAAATATAAAGGTTTTCTATACTAGTAGTAAATATCAAAACTCTTTCCTCAAACGATTTCAATACTATTTTAATACCAAATTCGTTTATAAAATCGTTTTCCAATCTATTAGTATATACAAACCTTTACCTCACTCGTATGTGAAATCTAATTAAACGGCTTAGTAAAACAAGTGTTATGAAACGCTTGCGTTTACTTTGTCGGTTAATTCTTGGACTTGTTCGATTGAACCTCTTGTGACAATTTTCTAGTGGAGATTTACAGTTTGTTCGTAAATATTTAAGTTAAGCAAGTGGTTATGGGACATGAAGCTAAACTCATGTATTTACTAGCTTAGTGTAATCGACACTTCTCGCTGATCATGACGATCATCTTTGTGATTTAGACTAGCAATGTGCGATGTCTCTTTGTCTGCGAGGGAGACTAAACCCCGTTTTGTGGAGTTTCGACTCAATTTGTGATGGGGTAGCAACCCATGGTCTTTGGGCCGTTTGTGGAGCTTCGGCTCAATTTGTGATGGTTAGCGACCATGAAATTAGCGTTCCGTTTGTGATACACGTGTTGGTGGGCTTTATGCTCCCGTTTGTGATAGGCCTCCCCCTTTGTGATTTCTGGATTTCTTGTGTAGATTCCTAGAATTTATGTTTCACCAATTTTCGTGATTTCCATTGATAAGTTTTATCAATATTTGTGCATTGGTGAATTTGTGTGTCATTGACTTTTGTGATTTTCTGGATTTCTTGTGTAGTCTTCTGGAATCTGTGTGTCATTGACTTTTGTGATTGACATTGATATTATCGTCAATATTTATGGTATGGTGAACGAAATAAGGAGTATGACGTTTCTTTGATTCTTGGGTAGATTTGGTGACAGTGATTAATCTCTTGATGATTATCAACTAGTATATATATATATATATATATATATATATATATATATATATATATATATATCACAGCTTGGCATTGTGATTATTATGTGTTTGGTCATATCTCTTATTCTATATCGTTTCATCTGATATTTATAGTTAGACTGATCCGTTTATTATTTTCTTATTAAATAATACTCGGGTCAGATCGAGATGTTACAGGTGCTTCTGCTTGACTTCTCATCCGGGACTAACTCCTTGACTTTTGGGTTAACTACTTAGATTAGTAGTTATTTGTTGTATACATTTGAGATATAGACTCCTTAATGTATACTTATTCTTTTGTGTAGTTCGTGTAACTATTCTTTTGTGATATTGTGGATCTTTTTAGACCACTACTCTGATGTACACTTTCTAGTGTAATATTCATATCTTATTCCGCCTTTGTGATATGAATTGTCTGTGACTGATTTGTGTTATGCTTATTTCTATATTTGTTTTCCGAAGGATTTATATAGCCACCGTGTAGTAGCTTTGAGTTTGTGTCGGTATGTCGGATTTCCTCTTGAAATAGAGTTATATTATCTGACATATCGGTGTTCGCGCAAAGAAATTACATGGATGGTCGCTCCTCAACAGCCTTATTCTCCGTGCTAGTCGACAGCATTCACCGTAATGTTCTTGTCTAGCGTGGGTATAGAGGTGGGGCGTCACATTTCTCCTCACTGGCTTTTTTTGAAACTCACACCGCCGAGAAGTATGTTTAAACATATCACTATTATTTCCAAAAACTACTTACATTCGTTATTCATCCAATACATTTTATAGTAAGGTAGAAAACATTCTTATAATTTTCTTTATACTTGTTCCCACCGGTTCTTACTTCTCTATATTTTGATGGTCCTTCTTCAATGTCAGGAGGCTTAACATCTTCCATGTGAGAATTTACCAACCGAAACATGTCTTAAATACCATATTTTAACGTAAATTTCAAAAATCGAAAAGAAAAGGCAAAGAGATCCCAAGTTTGATTCACAGTGAAAGCACCAAAATATTTTATTTTTTTGTATGGAAAAACTCGCATATTTACGAAGAACTTTAGCTGCTAAATATAAGCTAAAATATATTTTGTTGAGAAAAATTAATTTCATTTGAACTTAAATTAATTGAGTAGCATTGGGACACCTCCGCTATTCTCAATAGTCAAGCTTACCAAAATGTTATTCAAAACTACTTGCGCATCAAATTTAAACATTAATGACAACAAGTAGTTGAGTGAACAATTCAAAACTAAACTTTTGAATAAATATGATTGACCTGACAACGGAAAAACCGTTAATATTTTCTAAAGCAACTAATGCAATATGCAATATGCAATATCTCCACAATTAACATATATGTTCTTTTATTTAACTAACATCATAGGTACATTAGCCCACTATAAATGACAATAACTTACAGACCAAAGTGTATCAATTGGACAACTTGTGGGTAAGTGCTATTAAATAAACTTGTTCTTCTTTCTTCTATCTGACATGCAAACATGGATAACACACACACGCATGCTCGTGCATGCATACATACATATACATATACATATACACATACATATGCATATACATTTATACTAATAGAAAGAAAAACATGAAACAACTAAAGGGACCATGTCCTCGTGTCAACACCTCAACTCAATAGCCAGTGGTCTCATGTAGAGATAGACTGCTTAATGTATCCTTTTGGGATTAAAGGCAACATGGTTCTTTTTCTATTGACACCACCATATCTAACCCTTCTCTTCTTATCAAAGTGAGAATGAGTCAGTCCCAAACGCACGAGTTCAGCATCCCACCCTTCACCTACATTCACGCTTGTTAGCTTATAAAATAATATGTCACCAAGAATCTGTCCATTAACACAATAGTAAAACATCACTTATTATGATGCCAAACCAATCTGGTATCTTAAATGTCGAGGTATATCACACCATGAAAATAAAAGCAAGTATCACATACAATTCCTATCCATATAAATATGTAAATACTAAACATCAAATCAATACACAAACATAATGTTAGCAATATAATCCCATGAATCAATAAATCATTAAGAGCATTAGCCCTACTAATAAATAACATATATATACTTAAGCAAAATTAGCTATGTAACCATTAATAACATATGTGCACTCATCAGTATATTTGTTGCACCATACATGTGTGTTGATGATTATTCTAGTCACACGAATCTTGTGCAATCTAAGTAGACACAAAACATAATAATTATATATGTGTGAGTGCGTGAGAGGGCACGTGCGTGCAAGCGTGCATGCGTGTATGTGTTTTCATGTGCGTGTGTGTGTATATATATTAAATCCAACTAATTTCCTAATGATAAAATAGCCATTCATACGCTAATTAACTTCTCATATCTCAAAATTACCTTTTTATTGATGTTTATTCTAACAATAATTCGAATATCACTATTTATTTTGAACTAATAACAACATTTCAAAATAAATCTTTTAAGGATAATCGTATTATTGTTGTTATCCAATAATAATAATAGTAATACATGCTTGATACGCTCTGCCATCCAGCTTGCTCCTGAGCTCCACAGCATCTCCTGAATTCAGAATGATCTGATAGCCTTACTCTAGACTGCCCGTGTAGAAATTGGTGGGCACCTAGAGTTTAGGAAGGGAACAATAAACTGCAGGTCAGTCATGGGACAGGTGTGAGAACTTAAAACAATTATATCTTTAAAAACAAACAAAGAAATATTTTAAAATAGATCCGCAATGCTTTTAGAAAATGAAGCTACCATAAGGCCTCCCCCCCACACACACAATGCAAACGCAGAATCGAAAGAGATTTCTCCTTATGATAGTCAAACATGCTTGATACGCAGAAAAAATTTCTTTGATATTATTATTATAAGTGCAAAGTGTAGGAAAACATTTCGAAAATATAATATAAATTTTAGCCAACATACGACAAGTATCGTATGCCTACTATAACTACCATCTAAACAATAGGGCGCCACCATAAGTAAATGACAGGTTCTACAACAAAAACTGTACAAGGCTCGTATTGTTTCTTTGGATTTCCAACAAATGGTCAGGCCAAGGAACTTCCCATTGCCACATGGGTATGCATCTGGAAAGACGCCCCGAGAACCTAACCGGATCTCTGCCAACACAAGGCCGGGTTACCCTTGGCTGGGTAACAACTGACACGAGTATGCCATTCCCCGGTCGTAACCAACCTAAATTCTGGGATTCACCAACAACCACATAATAATAAGTTCGCAGCAACAACATATGTTAAGTATCTAGGCTCCATACCATGATATCACCTCTATCCAAAAGGAAATGACATACACTAAGGGGGCGCTATCCCCCTAATAACCTTGCTGTATCTTTCCTGTTTTGACCATTACCGGGGTGTGAGGTCCGACGAAGTCTCGTCCACAAAGCTATGCTTTTCATAAAAGTCACGCTTTGATCAACAAATAATCAACAACACTCAGCATGCCACGTTACCAAATTGGGAATATATCACTAGTAACCATCAACTGCATAACATCGGACACACATCCATACAAGTCCGTTCCGGGATCGAACGCAACCGAAGGCACTTTCAAAGAAGCCCTTGCAATCCGGATATTCACTAATCAAGTCCGGAATTCCCATCACAAAAGGTGATAAAATCTCTATATCGGGGATCAGCCGATGCAGAGTCAATCGACGGTAATCCTTCCGCTTTCGAAAATATCCGGTCTTCAACACCAGCCTTCAAATGTTATCCATTACGACGTATCACTATTCGGAATGGGATTCATGACCCAAAGGTCCTCTCCCGACTAAACCGAATAGCGTGCACTTATTTTAAAATAAGTGTAGCATTCAGATTCAACCAAATCACAACAAATACCCATAAAAAGGTAAATATGGATAGTTGGTTATTTAACTATCAATAGATATGCACAACATCACCAGATTCCAAATAATTTTCCAAAATATTTAATTTCCAGAAATATCTTTACAAGATATCAAATTTTCCACACTTCAACCATTTGAAAACAAATTTCAAATCACTTTTCACCTTTCCAACTTTTGAAACAAAATTTCAAATCATTTTCCTTACGCGGAAACACTTCCAATTATTTATTCATTTTCAATTCAAAATGGTACATTTAAACTAATTAAATAAATTCTTACCGATTTACTTCATATTTACGTTCCAAATCCGTAAATTTATTTCCACACTTCAAAAATAAATCAATGTTTATTTTTAAAACAATTTTCCCTTTCCTTTATAAATTCCATGGTGAATTCACATTTCCAAAATATCTATTAATATACGATTCTCAAATCGATTTCAAATATTCACTTTCAATTTATCTTTAAAAGATATAATCTCAAAACATTTCACTTCATATTGGAAAACATTTCCATACTTATTTAATAATAAGTAATTCACAAATCTATTTATTTTCAACATTTGGAAAATATTCATTATGCTTAAATCACAATTAAGTATATATTTTATTCTTTAAGGAAAACATTCCCTTAAACACATTTATTTGAGTCAAAATGAATGTTGCGTAAAACATCGTTACGACAACTTAAAATCACTAGTATAGAGATTCGAAATTAAGATAGATATATAAATCCCAATGCTATATAAAACATTTCCTTTCGAAAATCGTTTACTATAACAACAGTGTTATAGTCCATCTTTTCCTTATTTCTCGAAAATGTCTATTTCAACAATGAATGTTGAAATCTATGATTTCGATCCTTAACACATTTTAAAAAAACTTCAAATCATTTTAGTTCTATTTAAAAGACCACTTCCTAAAACATTTCTTTAATATATTGTTCACTGTCCAAAATCGTGAATATAAATCGTTTACCAAATTCAACACTTCTACATATTTAATTAAAGGATTATCCACTGTCCAAAATCATGGATATATCTCCTTTAATAAGCTTTCATATTTATTTATCAAATTCAATTGGTTTTGAATTTATAAAACAACGTTTATAAATCCACACACACACACACACACGTATATATATTATAAAAACTTCAACTTATAAAATCCCTTAATTAACAAATTCTATTTATATCTCATTTAAATGCCAAAATCTAATTTATAAGTTAATTTCTTATAAATCTTTTATTTTACAAAATCTATTCGTTTTATAGCTTCACAATTTATAAATCTATAAATTTCATTCACTTATGAAATCCATTGATACTTCATTTCAACACTTATAAAAACTCGTTTTATAATTCCAATATTTTAATTTATAAATATTAATTTTATAAATCTTTTATATAAACCGTTTATAATAATTCAAAAATCCCAATTTAAACCATTTACAAATTATTTATTTACTTATTTTAAAAATCACATTTCGGTTATATTTTACAAAAATCATAATTTTTATAACATAAAAATTATAATGTTTATTTAAAATGAATTAATTCCAAATTTTAAATAAATTGTACACTTTCAAAAATCACTTGAAAATCCTTTTAAATTCGAAATCGTTACTTTAACATTTTTAAAACTACAGAAATAGGCCCAATGCTGCAACAACACTAAATATAACAACCACGACATCCAAAACATCATATATCATATGATAACAGAATATATCGCAAATATCTGTAAATAAATCAATATTGTTGAGGAATCCAATTGGATTCCTCCAACCTGTTTCCCTGCATCCACAGATGTTAGCACAATACCAATCCCGTTTCAAGACAGAATATCGCGGTATATGGGTTCATATAAAATATTATCCGTTATTATGCAGCGCAATAGGGTCTCATCCGCTATATAATGCGGGAAAATCAACTCCCAGTACATATATAATACCAATTCCACTCCAAGATGGAATATCGCGGTATATGTGTAATAAATAACATCCGCTTAATATATGACGTATAGGGTTTATTTCAATACAATAGATAATATTTTATCATCCAAGCATACCAAGCAATTTTAAATCTAACTATTTAAAAATTTAAATCGAAACAGATTCGATTGAGTGAGAAGTTCTCACCTTGTTTCAAATACAGTTGCAACGTTTTATTTCGAATAAAATTAAACGTGCGTTTAATTTAACCCAAAAATTTCATCAGCTCCATCGCGTAGTGTTCGTCAATACGAAGCCAACGCAATTCGTTTCGTCATTTTTCGACTTCGCATGAACAAGTTATGAAGTTACACAGTTTATACGATTTTAAATATAAAATAATTTACAATTTTTTTTATTATTATAACCTAGAATCATCAGGGCCGCACATTCAAAGCCTCCAGATCTCGGCCGTCCCCTATTCCTTCTCCCACATCAGGTAAACGCGACCGAACCCACCATGCCATTCGAAACCCTAATAGCCGCACCACTCCCCATCACTCCTAGGTCGATCAAACACTGCCATTTGAATGGCCATCACGCGAGCCGCCACCGTGCAAAACACGACCGAGCTCGATGGCGTATTCCCCTCGATAAACGCGAACGAACATTGCGTGTTCAAGCTTTGATTGCCGTCGATCCGTAGCTCTATTTACGATCACAGCCGTTGAGAATGTAGATCTCAACGCGCTCTACAATACTGTAGAAGAAAGTTTCTGGAATTAATGCATACATTTGAAAAATTTTAGAAGAGAAGAATCGAACGTTATCGGCCGTTAAAACGAAAAACTGGCGGCTAGGGTTTATAGAATTAGGGTTTGTGCAAATGTGAATGTTTAAGGTCCTTTAATAGAAAATTTTCAAACACTATTCATCCGAAATTTTTCCAAACTCCAAACGAAGCGTGCCGCCTGGCGTTTATAATGTTTTACCCCCATTTCGAACGCAATGGAATATATATCGAGAGCCAATTCGATCATATTTGGAAGAGAGATTTTCAAATTGACTATTTAAATTCAAAATCCACTCAAACCGATTTCAGTGCGTTTTAGTTTGCCCCGGACAAACCGTAAATCCGATTGACACAAAATTTGAAATCATACAATAATTTAACGTTACGGATCCGATGAAACTGGTTTCGTCGAAATCCGAGGTCGTTCGAAAAATGGCTATTTTTACTTGTTAATTAAATATTAAAATATTCAATTTCTACAAATTAACTTTTAATTTTATCTTAAAAATTCCATAACATCATTCTAACTCCAATATGATTTAATACAACTTTACAAATCAATTTTAATCACATTAAACCCAATTTCCAATTATTTCTGAAATTTCAAATATAAATTATCGATTTAGTTATCCAATTAAATCTAGATAGTCGAAATAAAATTTATTCGACCTACAAATTTTACTTGTTAATATTTAAAATCAACTACATATACGAATTTCGAATGACAGAAGTTCTGGGTCGTTATAAACTTCCCCCTTAAAAGAATTTCGTCGTCGAAATTACCAAGTAAGAAAAAGTTACAGAATCCATTAACTACTCAAACATCCATTCAAATTAGATTTCAAATTCACTTAAGTGTTTAACTTTTCACTCCAAAATCACAGTTATACTTTTCAAAATTTTCCAATTTTTTCAAAAATATTCCAATGCCTTGAATTTTCAAAAAATTTCCCCATAACCTCCTTCGCGTGGCTCGATCCGAAAAAAAGTGGCAATATATATGTCACAAATATACATCTCATCAAAGTAATGAGGCATCCCGCAGGGAAAAGGTATAAAAGTACGATATGTAATCCGAGATATGTACTTTTCAAATATGATTTGCATTTTATGTATATTGTTTGCTACCTTTATGAAAAACAAATCATGTGCTTTCATTTTTATGCTTCAAATCAGTTTTGCATATTGCAACTACATCTTTGATGCATATTAAAAGTTCCATTAAAACAATACTTTAAAACAGGAAGTAATCTACTCATCTTGAAGTGCATCAAGATTTTCATTACAGCAAAATACTTAGAAGAATGTTGTAATCTACTTTCCATGTTTTTTGCATTCTTTATAATTATTTATATTCTTCAGGAATTTATATATCAGTAAGTTTTGCACATCGCAACTAACACTTCAATGAATATTAAGAGTTTCGTTACAACAATACTTAAAAATAAGGAATCTACTCATCATGAATTGCATCAAGATTTTCATTACAACAATACTTAAAAGTAGGTTGTAATATACGCTCCTTGTTCTTTGCATTCTTAATAACCACGAAAGTTATTTATATTCTTCAGAAATCTGTATACTTTCATAATTTAATATGATTTAAATCATATTTATACCTTCGGGGTATATAAAGCGTTTTAAGTACTTTCGCTACTTTGTGGACTACATATTCATATTTCTCTATTAGTAAAGGATTCATGATGGGCAGTAATGTTTTTCCTAATTTAAGATCCTTAATCTATTTATAAACATAAGCGCTTTGTTATTTATAAATTTATCATCGATGATTATTTCTTGTCAGTTCTAAACATGATTTATTGAGACCTCTTTAATTATCATGTTTTAGGTACCTAAGCCACTTCTAAGATAATTTAACAATCATGTCATTGGTCTTTTCAAGAGCACCCTTGAGTGTTTCTTCGAGAACACTCAACTTTTTTATTTGGCATTTGCATTACTTACTCCAAAAGTATTCCAAACTGACTTTTGTACCATATTTTAGACGTGGTTTACACATTTTCATTCTTCAGGGATTCAAATCTATATTGGAGAAAGTTTACTAGGGATATTATCGAAAATTAATTAATATTTTGCATCATTGTATATGTTAATAAATATATAATCTTGATAATCAAAATGAACTTGTATCCTTTTTATCATCTCCCTCAATGTTGACGAACATTATCACATTGAATAATTATTATCTTTGGATTCTCATTTTGACCCAATATGATATTGTTACTAGCAAATACGTTATATATATCAATTATAGAGGATAATGCTTTTATCAGTTGACAAGATGCATTCAAGTAATAATGCTTATTTTCTTTCATAGATCTAGCCACTTGGAGGAATTTAGTTATTTATTTACTCAACAACAATAATGAAATACATTCTCTTTAAAAAAAAGTAGAACAGTAACAGGCAGAGTATTTGATTAAAACTGGTATACAAAAATCAATTGACAGATAAAAGATGTGAGAGGTTGGAGTCAAATCTTAGGATTAACTCCGGTGATCGTACACGATAAAATTCAAATTTATGTTGATGAACATGGTTGATGTGCCGCTACTGTAGCAACTCTCAAACTCAAAACAATGTTGAATGTTGGCCACAGTGAAAAGAGAAATACCTTTTCTCGTAGGACAATCATGCACAAGGAAATCGAATGAATGACTCAAACAAGATCAAAAATGTAAAATTCAAGCGTAGTATCAGTCAGCAATAACAAATGCCAAGCTTCTAAAACTGCAAGCCTATAAATATAACAAATGACATGCCATTTTGTTTCTTTTAAAATACATATTAATATCATAGAGGCTAGAGAGTGCATGCGGTAAACATGGATTAAAAATACCAGCAATATAATTTATTGGACAACAATTTTAGACCACATAGACATTTTCATTTATTTACCAAAACATTGGCATATGCATTCGTTTTGTGATAGAAGATTGAAACTTAAGTTGTGTAATGTAAAAGGGAATGAAATTATCATTACATCAATCTCGATAATAATATCCAACCAATTACTTCAGACGCATGCACTAAAAGGGGGTTAACTTCCAATCTGTGTTTAGACTAAAGCTGTGAACTATGAAACCTATTGTCCAAGCACATAAAAAAAGTACTCAATGCAGAGAAGACTGTCATGTGCGAGTAGGAAATAATCACCATTGAAGTCCACTAGCATGATAATGCAAAACGTAGATAAACAAATAATTTGTATTTAAAGTTCACTAGCATGCATTGGAAATTCATAACGATAGAGAAACATGGCATTGTATTAATAAACTCTACTAACAGGAATTAGCAATACCATATATAACTAGCATTATCCTATAGAAATAGATAAACACCTCAAACCAACTAATACAACAATCAAGATCAAATACAATATATACTAACCACTGTCAAACTGAATTACACAACAAACACAAAAATTTCAGTTACAGATATCAATACATAATACAATACTTATGCCTTGATTATTGTTTTAGCAGTAGCATCTAACAAAACACCGGTCATTCCCCTTGAAGCAATTGCATCAAAAAAATCAATGGCCGACAATGCTTAAATCCACGTAAACAAACACCAAAATCAAGATAAACCCTTTCAAATTGATTGCTTGAAGAATTAACGTCCGTAGCTACATAACTACCGGAATTATATTTTGCATAACCTCCAAATACCAATTTAAATCATTGTATTACAGAGCATCATCTTCATATATTTCTTTCAACGCTAACTGCTTTTCATTATAGGCATAATAAGATTACAAAATAAAGCTATACTTTCTTCTAAAAAATTTCCTAATATTTTTTGGTTTCTCCATTTGAGCATCACGAATTTGACCAATAATTAATGATTTCACAAATCTATTTGAAATATGAACTTTATTAACATCCCTAAGACCAGCACCGCATGAATGATCGAAATTGCAGATTTTCATAAAAAAAACAAGAAGGTTGTCCAACCTTCGAAAAAGCACCAACACAAAACTTGTAACCGTTTTTAGATCAAGAACAAATAGCTGAAATTCTTCAGAAGAATTTCTAACAAAAGCCAAATCATATCCATTTTTAAACTGATGAGCCATTAAAAACTCCCTAAAATCCTCGACTCTATTAAAACAAAACAAAGAAAATCTGTAAGAATTTCTTTTGAGAACTTTTCTTTTATATAGCTTTCAAATAACAAGAGGAATCATATATCAATCACTATTTGCAGCAGTACTACTACTAATAAAAGTACTTTGAACACTAGAACCGTCTACAATCATCAATATCAAATTCCAATGCGAACATTTGAGTTAATGTTAGACTTAAAATACTGGCCTCCCCTATACGATAGAAAGTACAAAATACTAAACAAAAACCAATGTCAATAATAACAACTTTAAATTCAAGAACATAAGATATCTCGGTATAAAAAGACCTAAGAAATGACAAAAATTCACAAATTTCGTATGATAAATATTCAAAATTTCACTCTTAATACCAAACAAAGAAGGATCCGTAGTATGACGTTTGAAATAACAATTCTTACTATGCTAAAAAAAGAACTAGCAAGCTATATGGCTCAAAATTGTCGCCATCATTACTACAAAAATGGAAGAAACAAAAATAGTAAAACAAAATAAAAACAATACGAATATATATAAAAAATTAGTGATGCAGAATGATAGATAAACATAGCATTTTATTCTTGAAATCGACCGGAATGAATAACTAATGAAGAATGACAGATAACCATATCATTTTAATTTTGAAATCCATCATAATGAATTAGTAATACAGAATGATAGAAAAATATAACATTACATATTACAGCAAATCTGGAAATAATTTTGCTTTTGCTTGAACCCAAATCAATCATGAACAAATCAACAAAATATAACAGTGAAAAAGCAACAAAATAAAAGTCAATAAAATAGAACGACTCTAAAAATAAATATAAAAACGAATATAATCCAAGATAAAAAATAAAAATCTAAAATAAATTCAAATTCGATGAGAATGTTGGACGCCAAATTGAAGTCATTAAGGTAAATCTAAAATTATGCACAAGATTCAAGTTTAAGACCGCATGAGGACAAAAAAAAATGAAGTTGAGATGAAAAAAGAGGACGACGTGATCTAGAATTTTTTTTAGTGATTTTCTAAATTTAAATCTAAATTTATTATTAGTCAAATCGAATATAATTTTTAAATAGCTTAAACGGAACGGTGATTACAAAAACTGGATGAGATTGACTTGTGTATTAAATTGACAAAAGAATGAGTCATCAAATGAGTAAAAAAGAATTGATAACTCATTTATGTCACATTCTTTTTGATCCAACTAACGCAGGGGTCAATTGGACCCAATCTATTTAATGGGTTTTTCATTAAATCCAATTAAAAATTTAAATTAGATTGACTAGAAGATTTAGAAAATATGTAAAAATTCTAATTTTGTACCTTTTAGAATTGACAACTGCTTTTTAGCATTTTAGTTTTCAGTACAGAGAGCATGGTTTGAACTTCTGTGTCTGATTACTACATAATATGTGAATACTGCATATTATTTTAACGCTCGCTAGAACGAATATTGGTATAGTCACATATATCGTGGGGAGTTTCATTGTTACGTCATCTTGCAATAAGTACGCTTCGATCGTTAGAAGTTCCAAATTTATACAAATACTACTTTCAGTGCAAGAAAACAATTCAATATGATTTGCACACGAGCTAGAAACCAGAGGGGCTCTTGCTTTGGTAGCATAATCTGCTAGATATTATGCCAATTTGTACATAGGAGGATTTTCTAAATATCTGTTCATATAATTTCCAAGTATACATTTTTTGCCAAGGGTCGCCAAATACTAACGATTCAAATTAGTTTAACTGCCATGATATATGCTTACATTTAATTTCTCATACTCTTATGCCTGCATAAGTTCTTATTAAACTCTAGCACTTATACAGACCTCTGTGCGCGTTGCTAAAATATTGCCTAAAAACAGAGTAACTAGCAGTCAAAAGAAATGTGTGCAAAGCGCAAGGCTGATTAAATAGAATTAGCAAATCTTGTAAAAGACATAAATGAACAGGTAGATAATTGAAGAGTCAAGAACGAAGAGAGCCCTTAATCTAAGTGATAATTTGGATTTGTTAGACATAAACAAAGCACGACTATTTTATCAATTAATAATTTCGATTTGCTCAAGATACAAATGTCCTTAATTCCTTTAACTCCGTCTCAAGTTCAGCAACTTTCTACCGCAATCGCTTCAATAATTGCAACATTTTACATTCTACAAACACCATGTTATGCCAGAAATTTAAAATTAAACTTAAACCTATCGTCTTCATATGTCAGAATTATGAAATGAATCCAACATATGTCAGGACAAACAAAGTTTTGAAAGATGATGATAAAAACAGTATAAAACTTAACTTGATTCTGGATAGAGCAAATTAGGTCAAATCGATCACTGCAGCAGGGAAACATAAATCAAACACAAATGCTGCCGCCAGTTTCCTCATGCGCGATGGTGCTATCATTCGCTCAGCCGCTGGACCAAATCAGATGGTGGGCCCCGCTTCTGACTTAATGCAAAATATAAAAAATCAAAGTGAACCAACCAGTGAAGTACATCGAATATAAAGCAAGTATGCATAGCAGCTCTCTAATTAAAACAGTGTGATTCTAAAGGCACCTCATTTCCCTCTTCCTACTATCATTTTGCTAAAACTGCATAAATATTTACATAATATTCTTCCTGCTACCAGACTTTTTTAGATGCTACTAAATGGTCATTTTTGATTATTAGTTTTACAGAGCGAACAACCGTCGATCAAGACCATTCACCATTACGATTAACCACCAAACAACATTAATTCGGTAGTTAATGGCCGTGAAAAATGATGCTAATCGGCGGTTGTTTAACGTGCAAAACAATTTTATGCTGTGGTTTATCACCGTGTAAAATAACTTTGGCATTAGAAGACACATGTTACATTCCTCTCTTTAATAATTCTTTTATTTTAAATCTTTGATTTCAAATTTAAAAGTGGTATGGTTATGAATTATGCAAAATGATAATGAGCACATATTACAATTAGTTAAATTACTCAAATACTCTTCGAATTACACCAATTTTTTTTAAAATAAAGATGTATTTTATATAAAAAATTCGAAGGATCAAAAATTTAAGTGGTGTTTGTTCATCCTATTTACTTTTGGTTTTTCGTCCTTACAACAATGCGCATGACACATGAATATTGTGAAAAACGACCGGCTTAGAAAATAAAGTTAGCACACAAAATAAAAAACAATTTTCTACAAGTTTTTTATAATTATAAGAATGCAAGCCGAAATTTTCCAAACTTGATAAAACTATATCTAATACTTTACTCCCCGTAATCGTGCACCAAAAACAATAACTTACACAATCAAAAAAAATGGAAATGGAAATTGACATTGATGGAAAGAATCAAATAAGAATTTTATCAGTCATGAAAATTTGAATGAAGGAGCAGTTAAAAAGGAATAAGAGAAAATAAGGATACTTTAGAAGACTGAAATAACTGATATACCCTTGAAACTAACTAATTATAAAATCTCTGCTACAAAATGAAAAAAGTAGAAGCCATTAGAGAGAGGCAGAAAATATATTATTCATTTTTGAAAATAGACATGTATCTACATTACATAGCTACCTTTATATAAAGGCTTCAGAGCTAATAATTTAACTTATTCCACGATGTGAGAATTAACAAAACAACATAAAAGCATATTTATTTCATGCTTTACATATATTGTAACACCCCCCTTGAATATGCGTTTTCAAAATCTTTAATTCTCTGATAACTTGAAATTTTCCCTTTTGAAACGTGTGTGATGATCGCTCTCCTTCATTATTATCTTGTTTGCATTTATCCATTCAGTCGATATAGATATTGTCTGTTGCCTCATTAAAAAGTTCCGTAAGGAAAACCCAATGAGAAAAACCTTAAAAGAGGAAAAAAACGCAACTTGTGAAATCAAACTAAAATGATATTCCTTCAAAGAGTTTGATACTTGGGGATCAAAATAATACCTCATTAAACCCTTACTAAGAAAAATCCAATGGAAAAAATCTTAATGAAGAAAAAAAAATATAATGACATATCTTATTTTCTCATTTCTTCAAATGAAGTTTGATACTTCTGGATTAAACTAGTGTCTCGTTAAAATCTTAGTAAGAAAAAACCAGTGGAAAAAATCTTAAATAACAAAAGGAAGTACATTGTAGCTTATTTTCAAATGTTACTGAGGATTTGATATTTCTGGATCAAGATAATGCCTCATTAAAACCTTTCTAATAAAACCCAGTGGGAAAAATCTTAGTTAAGAAAAAAAAGTGCATTATAAAACACTTTTAGATGTTCCCCTGATTTAAAATTTTCCTCTGAGTCCGTATTCGTCTTTCGATAACTTAAATTGGTAATAGATACTTCTGGATCCGTAAATATGTATCCCATTAATAATATAATTTATTAATAGTTTCCTTCGATACAATCAAAATTTTCAGATTATTTCTTTTAAATATGATTTGCATTTTATGCATTTTGTTTGCTACCTTTATGAATAACACATAATGTGTTTTCATTTTTATACTTCAAATCAGTTTTGCATACTGCAACTACATCTTTGATGCATATTAAAAGTTCCATTACGATGATACTAAAAAGCAGGAAGTAATCTACTCATCTTGAAGTGAGTCGGGATTTTCATTACAGCAAAATAGTTAGAAGATTGTAATCTACATTCCATGTTTTTTGCATTCTTTATAATTATTTATATTCTTCAGGAATTTATATATTTTTAATAAGTTTTGCATATTGCAACTAACACTTCAACGAATATTAAGAGTTTCATTACAACAATACTTAAAAATAAGAAGGAATCTACTCATCATGAATTACATCAATATTTTCATTACAACAATATTTAAAAGTAGGTTGTAATACGCTCCTTGTTATTTGCATTCTTTATAATCACGAAAGTTATTTATATTCTTCAGGAATTTGAATACTTTCATCGTTTAATATGATTTAAACCATATTTATACCTTCGGATGTATTAAGCATTTCAAGTACTTTCGCTACTTTGCAGACTATATGTTCATATTTCTCTATTAGCAAAGGATTCATGATGGTCAGTCATGCTTTCCCCTAATTCAAGATCCTTAATCTATTTATTATAAACATACACTACACCAAAACATGAAATTCCCAATAAAAATATTTTTGAATTACTAACAATCAAATGCTATTATAAAACAATAACACTTAAATCCCGTTATAAAACTTTCAAAGCCGTTGTAAAAGGAGCTGTAAATAGTTTATCATTGCTTTACACCGTTATAAAATTTGGTAAAAATGAAAATAAATTGAAAAAAAAGGTAAAAGATGGAAATAACATCTCGACTCAGAACGCTTAAGCTCATTACGCTTCCCACTTTCTTTGTCCGCCTAATCTCCAAATTATTTTCACTTTCCGCCAAATCCCCATTTCTTCCTCAAATTCGCGCTTCAGGATTGGTTTTACTTTTCTAATCGCAAAACCTTCTCAAGTGTAAAATCGCAAAACCTTCTCCAAATTGTTCAATTTATGTTGTTCAACGACCATTGCCAGAACCGAATGTACGATTTATGATTTACAAGTTCTATGTATCTCTTTTTTTCTGCTATATGGCAACCGACAAAATTTTATTAATATTTACACTTGCCCTGATTATGATTTTTCAGAATCGTCAAAACTTCTCTCTGCTTCCTAGTAATCACAGAGGCCTGACGGCAAAGCCATTAGGTTCAAGAAATAACGGGAGAGGTAGGGGTAGAGCAGATGCTAAACCTACAATAAAAGCTTCCAAGAAAGAGCCTAATTCTGTGAAGGAAGGAGAGCTAAGCAACTCTGCATTATTGAAGTCCTTTGTTACGCGGTTTGTTCGAGTCAATGGAATTCTTTTCACCCGGACAAGGTAATATCATCAATGAATCTGTATCTTTGTCACATTCTTAATTATAGTTACCATCGTGTTATAAAGGTATATCCAAGGCCATTTAAACTTTGTTATTTAATGAAAAATACATATTCATCGTATTACACTCAACATTTGAAATTTTGATCTAAATATTTTTTCGAAGTTTCGTAAGGCTTTCGCTTGGTATATTAAGATTTTGCAACCATTTAGAATGTTAAAATTACTGACGTTGTTTTTGTTTGTTAATTGATTTTTTTTTTGGCAACATTGTGATTTTGGAAAGTAATAGAAAAAAATATTGCAATTGTAATATATGGTTTATACCTATTAAAGTTGCTACATAAAATCTATTTAAATTGGTGCAGTGAACTAAACAAACAATCTGATCAAATCATTTTCCTTTTTTTTAAAATCAGTTTTCAAACAATAATTTTAATTCTGCTGTTGGATTATTCTGTGATCAAGCAGTAATGGTTGGAATTTTCGGGGGAAGTTGAGCATGATATCTTGTATCCATCACATATGTGGCACATGTTAAAAATATCAATGCTAATTTATTTTCAAACAGAGTGATTTTAGTTTTTTAGATTATCACATTAACACGGTGCTTGTGAAGTTTAATATAGTTCTGTTTTTCTCTCGTATCTTTTGTAAGTTTACAAAGATGTGTATTAAGACTTAACAGTTCCATCTTTTAAATTGCAGAATACCCACCGTTAAAAAATGTTGATGTGTTTAACAACACTATGAGTTAAAAATGGGAAGTTTTTCTTCTTAATCCAGGCTACAAAAAGTAATGAAATGGTCCCTGCTGTTGTTTGAATCAATATAAAAGACGATCATAATATTAAGAATAACCCACAAATATAAAATTTTGTATACTGTCAAACAAAAACTTCTACGGAGCTAATTATTTGTTTTAGTAGAGGTCAGTATTTTATTTTATTTCAAAAAAATGATAATCAATGTTGATTGGAACAAGCTGTGTTGTACTAAGCGCTAAGACAACAAAAGTCTTGCCTCGCCTAGATTAAATAATCCTAATTGTTTTCAACTGCTGTTATCCAACAAAAATGTGTTGATGCAACCAGCGACATTATGGGTTTAAAATGACAACCTTTCCTTCTTGCTCCAGCCTAAAGTTAACAGCAAAAACAGTTATTGGATTGTTTGAATTATGGTCATAATATTGAGAATAACTCCAAAATATAAAATTATATTTTCACAGACACAAAATACAAAAACAAAGTTTTGCATAGCTGCTCATCTGTTTGATTATAGATCGAGATTTTTTCTTTAATGAATGTAGATAGGAACAAGCTACATTATATTGAATGTTAAGCAAGTAGATGCAACAATAGTCTTGCCTCGCATTACATTTGCTCAAATGTTTTCTTAAGAAATGCATTTGCACCGCTTAATCTTTCGGTCTCAATTTTCGATCGACATGTATGAGTTCTAGAGCTAAAGTCAACCATTATTTTGGATCTTGTGCGATTTTCTTAGTGCAGCTTGCATTTTTGCCATAGAACCTATTCTATTGTTCAGTTTCGCTTCATATTTTAGCAAGGTGCAAATAGGTCCTTCTTAACTATGTTAAAGCAGTGGCTACCAATCTTTTGTGGAAATTTATCAATTGTGAATCCCTATGGGCTAAATGGATGCAAAATAAATATTGTAAAAATGCAAACTTCTGGAATGCTAACACTGATCCTACTGCATCAAATACTTGGAAAACATTACTTCGAGCAAGACAGTGGTGCAAAGGTCTCATTAACAAAAACATAGTCAATGGGGATAACACAAGCCTATGGTTTGACCCTTGGATCAATGGAACATCACTAATAGATGACATAGGCTAGAATGCCATGTCAGTGATTAGAGGACATAACAAAAAAGTGTCTGAATTGATCTCTAACAATAAATGGAAACAAAACATCAAATATGTCCCAATTCAGTACCATCAAACCATACACAATATTAGCATTCAACCACAATTTGTAAAAGATTACTGGATCTGGCTACCAAGTAACAATGGACAATTTACACTGAAGTCAGCATGGAATCAACTAAGAAACAAGCATTCAGAACACTTCTGGACAAAAATCATATGGGGTAAGGGATGCGCCCCCAAAATGTCAACATGTGCTCCACTGGCCATCCAAAACAAATTGAAAACCAAGGTACATATTAGCAGATGGAACACAGACATTGACCAACAATGCAACTTATGCGCAAGTCATATAGAAGACAGAGATCATCTATTTTTCAACTGCCCGTACCCTAGTAAGTTGTTGGAAAATACCATGCAAAAATTGAAATTAGACATCAATCTCAACTTCAACATTAACCAGATTCTGGAATGCATAAGTAACAGTAACAAGAATCAAACTTTAACTAATCAAATCATCATCATAGCATTCACTTCCCTGATTTGGAACATTTGGTGCGAAAGAAACAACAGGATCTTCAGAGGTATTGAAATGCCAACTTCGATTAGAAACATCCTGATAAATCAAGATGTTAAAACGCTTACGCAATACTTAATCCAAGATAGAGAAGTAAGTACAGAATCGAAACTTATCTGCGATAATTGGAACATCGTCAGCAGGACCTCGGTTCCTCCGCAACCCCCCTGATCTCTTCTCCCACTATAGGGATACTTCTGGCACTTCCATGTCGAAGCATTTAATGTCCACTTGTGTTCCCAGATCTGATAGATCCATCTGCTTGATATTTGTACCCCAAACTCTCTAGCCATGACTTTGCTTCCCAATCGAGACAGAAGTGTTTTCACGCTGTTATTAAGAAGGTTCTGGACTTCATCCTAGTGTAGGATGTCCTTAGTTTTGTTATTTTGTTTTATTTTCTTTTTAGTTCTCTACAGACCAAGTTGTTATTACGGATGATTTAGAGTGCATTTTAAACTTTGTTCCAACTCCTCCATCTGTTCAACAACTTGAATCCGCTTAATCTATGTTGTACTGTTAATATATGAAAGTGATACGTACTCTTTTTCCTTGTAAGGTACCCGATTAGGTTAGGGGGGTGCAAGGTTTTAATGAGGCATATCATGGAAATATATGTCCTATTATGTTAATAAAGTACCTTTTTCAAAAAAAAACTATGTTAAAACATTAAGCGACCAACAATCTTCAGGTTTCGAAAAAGTAAGTGCTGAACTAGTATTTTGCACTTAAACGCCCATTAGGTGTCACTTATGCACACTTTTCAGAGCATAGGGAACAAGCTGGAGTACCTTACTAAAACCCTGAACTGTGCAGTGCATAGACATTCCATAAATAGTTTCACAATGAAGTGACTATTGTTTGTAGCTGGTATTGACGAAAAATAGTTTGGCATGTATTAAAAATACAGATGTAACAAGGATATTAGTTGCCTATCCAAATTTTGCTCATTCCAAGCAGTGTGGACAGAGTCAGATATAAACTTCATGCACATTCACATCAAGATGGATATTTTTACCTACACATGACATAGAGATGCATTTTTGCCTACTGAGCTACAATACTCATTGGTATGTGTGAATTTTGAATTTGGCCCTTTGGGAACAAAAGAAGGTAGCCGGAGACATGTATTTTATATGCATGACTATTGTTGCATAAAATTACATATCCTTGGTTATTGATCAATAAAATCTACCCGCAATTCCAGTTCTGTTTTTGTGTCTATTCTGAAATTGTTTAGCCCCGAAATAATATATTATGTAAAACTCTAACTGTCCTGTTCTCAACAGCTTGGAAACTTTTGGGGAAATGTTCTCGTCGGCCAAAAGGGACCTTCTAGACCTTCTATCATCCGGGTCTGAAGATGAATTCAAATTTGATCTAAACGCTGATAAAAATTATTCAAATGCAGGCAGCTGAGATTCCAGGACAGAAGATCACACGTACAGTGACATGGAAAGTGGCTCATACAAGTAGAAAAACGGGAAAGGTGATTCCATTTGATGCCGACAATTTTGTAAGTACTTCAACATCTATTCAAGACTCTATCGGTAACTGTAAGTATTGCCCATTGGGTTTGAGAATTGGATTTGAGAATATGCACTTCTCTTAATAATATAGAGGTACAATAATTACCATGTTCTTGAGTTTACAGTTTTGATCACCCTTCAGTTCTTTGTATCATGAAGTTTACAGTTTAAGGCTTGTTTATGCTTCATTTTGATGTTGAAAAATAACTATTAGGTTTGAAATCTACAAATGCTAATCAATTAAGTTGAACAATGAAAAAATAAAAATGCACTTGATGAAAACAGTTCGCAGTTTGCACCTCCACGCATTCACGGACATTTGCAGGTTCTTCTTAAAATCTGAGTACGATACTCAATTTTAAATCTGAGTACAAACTATACTCAGTTTTAAAAACTGAGTACAAAGTTAACATAGAAAATTCAAAAATTAGATATTGTTAAAGGGGTCAATTTTGAAAGCTGAAACTCGGAATACAAAAGATTCAAGAAGCAGAACAATATGAACAAGAAAAGGTCTTGCAGTTCAGTTTTATCAATGGCAACTTTAAACAGCAAAGTTTTTTCTGCCTTAAACTACAAGAACTATTTAATTAAGGTTTGTTTTTTGTTGAGTTGTATTCTTTTGGTTGTCCGTAATGTGTATTGGAGTTGATTTGGTTGGTTGGTAATGTTTTTATAAGAATTTTTTGATTGAATTGAACATGGTCTTGGCTTCTAATAATTAGAATATTGATTCTCCAAAACCTTAAATGGAGAAATGCACATGAAAATGAATGATGTACTTTATAGATGGCCATCATGATTTTAACCTGCACATTGTAAGTACATCATAAGAGACATTAACCCTACAGGCTGAATCAAAAAACACAACTCATCTTAAGCTCATAATAGATATATATGGCATACAAGATGTTTGCACTGACATGCAATTTATATCATCTTTAGAAAATAATAATAATAATAATAAACTTAGTGGGCGAGTCTTTAGTGTTTTTAGTTTCTTTCATCCAAGTTACCACTATTACTAATGATCGTTAATTTTAGATGAACAAAGACTTTGCTGTTTGAACTTCAGTGGGAAAATGAACTTCCTTTACAAGTATGTTTTTTAACATGATTAAGCCTAAGTATTTTTTTTAACACGACTCATTTAAACACAATAAGGTCCTACAAGTTACTTCTGGAAATTCTTTCTAGTGTAAGTAATGCACAGCTGGTTAACGTATTTTTATGAAATGGCTCTCACCAACTTCTTTGCTTGCTTACCATATTCATCATGTTTGACTATGCAGGTGTTTCTTGTAAACATAATCTATTTGAAAGCTCATTTGTGAAGCTTTTTCATATTGAGGTCTTAATCAAGATTTACTCCAGCAGAAGTACGTCAAATTTCATTACTCGTAGTTAAGTTCTCCTGTTCTAACAATTGAAATGTAAGAGGTAGAAGATGTATATAACTAGTCATTATATCTAATTTTCTATGTTGATAATAGTGCCAAGTAAAGTTAGCCATTGTTTGAAGTCTAATTTGGAGTCAACATATCTAATTTTGAACGACATAACCTGTAAAAACGCACTTTTTCAATAAAAGAGAGATACAACATGAAAAAAGGAAATCTATATGCCGAGGTGTGGCAACTTGAAAGAATATTCAAAACCTCGTGGCAGAGGTTTGCTCAAAAATGTGAATTTCAGAGTTATGACAGAGATTACTATTTGAATATATGCAAGCTCAAGCTTGCGACTTTCGCAAGCTCAGGTAGTTTAAGCCTTAATTAAATAATGGCAACATACCACTATAGTTCATATTCTCATAGAAAAAAGTTGTTTATATGATTGAACTTGCTTTTATAGTTTATCTTATGCATTATAGTTTATCTCCTTCATATTTTGTTTTACAGTATTCATAAGAGGTTGCTAAGGGCCATCTTGGGACACGTAAAATATGCCACCATAGAGAGGTGATGAATGGGGAAAGAGTTGTATGGGTGGAGAAAGTGTTTGATCCAGAAGCACCTATTTATGAAGCACCACAAAATGGTAATTACAAGCTATTTGATATAATTGATGGAGGTTTTGTTATTTGGCCTGAGTGTCGTATTCGTTTGTAGGATCTAGAATTTATTTTGAAGCAATGTTAGAACTTGTAATATTTTGATTTCATACTCTTTAGTTATGTATGATGAACTTGTGAAATTTCAAATCTTCCTTTAATTTGTTGTCAAATATTTGTGCAATTTAAGTTGTATGTTTGGATGCGTAATTGCTTATTGTTATCGAAATTCTGTAATTTTTGATATGTATGTACCTACTGTATTGTAATAGACAACTTTGTAGTGTAAATGCTAGCAAAAATGCAGCTCTACATGGTTTGGTAGCTGTAACGAACATATTCGTTACTGAAGACGAAATTTATAACGAGCATAGTCGTTACTACTGATGAAATTTGTAACGAACAAATGCGTTACTAATGATGAAATTTGTAACGGACAAGGTCGTGATAATTTAGAATGACAACTCCTTCTTCTACCATGAAAGGGCAAACTAAGTAACGGAAAATACCCGTTACAACCTGATGCAACTAATAACAAACTTTTTCATTACAAAATTTAAATTTCTAACGAAAAAGTCTGTTCGTAAGTGATATATCTAATAACGGGTAGAAGCCGTTATAAATATTTGTAACGACATACCTCATGCCTGTACCGCTCACGACTATATCTGTTATAAATTTCATTTGTAATGACTATATTCGTTACAAATACACCTTTTGAATGAAAGAGCAGTTAAAAAATGAATGAAAGAGCAATTAAAAAATGGAAATGGAAATTGACATAGATAGAAAGAATCAAACAAGAATTTTATCAGTCACGAAAATTTGAATGAAAGAGCAGTTAAAAAGGAAGAAGAGAAAATAAGGATACTTTAAAAGACTGAAATAACTGATATACCCGTGAAACTAACTAATTATAAAACCTCTACTGTAAAATGAAGAAAGTAGAAGCCATTAGAGAGAGGCAGAAAATATATTATTCATTTCTGAAAATAGACATGTATTTACATTACATAGCTACCTTTATATAAAGACTCCAGAACTAAGAATTTAACTTATTCCACGATTTGAGATTAAACAAAACAATATAAAAGCATATTCATTTCATGCTTTACATATATTGTAACACCCCCCTTGAATATGTGTTTTCAAAATCTTTAATGCTCTGATAACTCGAAATTTTCCCTTTCGAAACGTGTGTGATGATCGGTCTCCTTCATTATTATCTTGTTTGCATTTACCCATTCAGTCGATATAGATATTGTCTATTGCCTCATTAAAAAGTTCTGTAAGAAAAACCCAATGAGAAAAACTTTAAAAGAGGAAAAAAAACGCAACTTGTGAAATCATACTAAAAATGATATTCCTTCTAAGAGTTTCATACTTCGGGGTCAAAATAATACCTCATTAAACCCTTAAAAAAAATCCAATGGAAAAAATCTTAATGAAGAAAAAAAATATAATGACATATCCTATTTTCTCATTTCTTCAAATGAAGTTTGATACTTCTAGATTAAACTAGTGTCTCGTTAAAATCTTAGTAAGAAAAACCCAATGGAAAAAATCTTAAATAACAAAAAGTACATTGTAGCTTATTTTCAAATGTTACTGAGGATTTGATATTTCTGGATCAAGATAATGCCTCATTAAAACCTTACTAATAAACCCAGTAGGAAAAATTTTAGTTAGCAAAAAAGAGTGCATTATAAAATACTTCTAGATGTTCCCCTGATTTAAAATTTTTCCTGAATCTGTATTCCTCTTTCGATAACTTAAATTGGTTACAGATACTTATGGATCCGTAAATAAGTATCCCATTAATAATACAATTTATTAATAGTTTTCTTCGATACAATCAAAATTTTCAAGATTATTTCTTTTAAATATGATTTGCATTTTATGCATTTTGTTTGCTACCTTTTGTGAATAACACATAATGTGCTTTCATTTTTATACTTCAAATCGGTTTTGCATACTGCAACTACATCTTTGATGCATATTAAAAGTTCTATTACAATGATACTAAAGTGAGTCGGGATTTTCATTACAGCAAAATACATAGAAGATTGTAATCTACATTCCATGCTTTTTGCATTCTTTATAATTATTTATATTCTTCGGGAATTTATATATTTTTAATAAGTTATGCATATCGCAACTAACACTTCAATGAATATTAAGAGTTTCGTTACAACAATACTTAAAAATAAGTAGAAATCTACTTATCACGAATTACATCAATATTTTCATTACAACAATATTTAAAAGTAGGTTGTAATATATGCTCCTTGTTATTTGCATTCTTTATAGTCACGAAAGTTATTTATATTCTTCAGGAATTTGTATACTTTCATCATTTAATATGATTTAAACCATATTTAATACCTTCGGAGTGTATTAATCATTTCAAGTACTTTCGCTACTTTGCAGGCTACATGTTCATATTTCTCTATTAGTAAAGGATTCATGATGGTCAGTCTTGTTTTCCCATAATTCAAGATCCTTAATCTATTTATTATAAACATAAGCGCTTTATTATTTACAAATTTATCATCTGTGATTATTTCTTATCAGTTCTACACATGATTTATTGAGACCTTTAATTATTATGTTTTAGGTACCTAAAGCACTTCTAAGGTAATTTGACAATCATGTCATTTGTCTCTTCAAGAGCACCTTAAGTGTTTCTTCAAGAATACTCACCGTTTTTATTTGGCATTTTTATTACTTTCTCCAAAAGTATTTCAAACTGACTTTTGTATCATATTTTAAATGTGGTTTACACATTTTGATCCTTCGGGGATTCAAATCTATATTGAAGCAAGTTTACTAGGTATATTATCAAAAATTACTTAATATTTTGCATCATTGTATATATTGACAAATATCTAATCTTGATAATCAAAATGAACTTATATCCCTTTTATCCTCTCTCTCAATGTTGATGAACATTGTCACGTTGAATAATTATTATCTTTGGATTCTCATTTTGATCCATTATGATATTGCTACTGGCAAATACGTTATATATATCAATTATAGAGAATAATGCTTTTATCAATTGACAAGATGCATTCAAGTAATAATGCTTATTTTCATTCATTGATCTAGCCACTTGGAGGAATTTAGTTATTTATTTACTCAACAACAATAATGAAATATATTCTCCTTAAAAAAAGTAGCAGAGTATTTGATTGAAATTGGTATTCAAAAATCAATTGATAGATAAAAAGATGTGTGAGGATGGAGTCAAATCTTAGGGTAAACTTTGGTGGTCGTACACGACAAAATTCGAATTTATGTTGATGAACATGGTTGATGTGTCGTTACTATAGCAACTCTCAAACTCATAACAACATTGCATATTGGCCACGGTGAAAAGAGAAATACCTTTTCTCATAGGACAATCATGCACAAGGAAATTGAATGAATGACTCAAACAAGATCAAAAATGTAAATTTCAAGCGTAGTATCGGTCAGCAATAACAAATGCCAAGCTTCTAAAACCACAAGCCTATAAATATAACAAATGACATGCCATTTTGTTTCTTTTAAATATACATATTAATATCATAGAGACTAGAGAGTGCATGCGGTAAACATGGATTAAACAACACCAGCAATATAATTTTATTGGAGAACAATTTTAGACCACATAGACATTTGAATATGTATTCACCGAAACATTTGCATATGCATTTGTTTTGTGATAGAAGGTTGAAACTTAAGTTGTGTAATGTAAAAAGGGATGAAATTATCATTACATCAATCTCAATGGATTATAATATCCTACCAATTACCTCAGATGCATGCACTAAAAGGGGGTTACATTCCAGTTTATGTTTAGACTAAAGCTGTGAACTATGAAACCTATTGTCCAGGCACACAAAAGAAAAGTACTCAATGCAGAAGACTGTCATGTGCGAGTAGGAAATAATCACCATTGAAGTTAATCATACCATTTGAAAAAGTGGTCGTACCCATGAAACATTAACATTTACATGTTGTGAAAAAAATACTTAGATTGATTTCCAAATTGCAAGAAAACTGGCTGGTCATAACAGACCAACATATAAATACCCAAGTACCAGTTGTGAAGTGGCTAAACAGTGGATTCCTTACTCGATCTAATAAGATTTGCATACAACCTCTTCAGAAAAAAGTAATCACTCTAAATGTTATAATGTTCGGTCAAATGTATATGAGGGTTGTATGCAAGAATGAATAATAAGGGCCAACTTCCTAAATTTATATCAATATTCAGGGAAAAAGCTGAAAAATAATGTAGACAATAGATGTAGAGCAAACATTTATGCCAAATACTCGAAAGCTAAATGGCCGTGTTCCAAAGAATCACAGCCTTAACATGGTTCTTAATATAGTGTAATGCACATCAACTAATTCATTATAATCATTTATTAAGATGAGTAAGATTAACATGAAACTTACATAAAGGCATTGATCGTGACAAGCATGAAACTAGAGAGCATAGGTATTTACGTGGTAAAATAATATCAACCGTCTTAGAAGTGAGCGGAATACACGTTTGGAAAATGAATAACAGGGTCAAAGGGTTATGTCTCAGTGATCAAACAATAGATGTGTGCCCTACCAAGTTAGTTATAATCACCATTGCAGATACTTGAATACCTTATGTTTCTTTTTTGTAATAAACAATTTATCGGTTATAGTTCACAAATCAAAATAACATTTCTATCAATCCTGAGTTACAGTTCCAACCAACTATTTCTAAATAACAAGAAACCAAAACTGGACTAAAACCTTCTCCACATGAAGGAAGTTGACTGAATTTTAAGGGACTTGTAAATAAATAAATGACTAGCATAATGGAAATAATTTGCTCACTAGTAAATTCGATAGTTTACGATAATTCCTTTTGCACTAAAATAATATATGTATTCATCCATGCAAAATAAATGGGATGTATGGCTGTTGAAGTGGTCATGCAATATACAATTAATTCGACAACAGTAACACAATACGGGTCAGTTGAAGAATTTGGAATAGTGATCTAATAAAAATATCAAATAAGCTGGCTGCTAAACAAGGATGGACCGTTCAATAGTGATACTATCACTATTAAAGTGGATTTTCAATCAAAATTTGAATTTATTAATAAAAATAAGGATTATTCGTTGAACTATACTAAAATATTAGCTTATCTTAAACTATATCCTATTTAAAACAATATTCATTAAACTTTTAATAGATCCGAGCAGAAATTTTTTTTTGAACGTATCAAGTAGATTCTGGAATGTACAAAAACAATGCAAAATTGTAAGATCTATTTATTGCTAAGTCAAAATCCATAAACAATGCATAGTTTGATTATGAAGAGTGTATGAAACTATACGATGAACACAAGCAAATCTGACAACCTCTGAATCCATTGTGTAAGGAAGTAATAAATGATAAAAGTCAGCATTTAAACAGTGCCTATTGCTTCTTTTTTTTTAATGCTCAGAAAATCCAACCCAATAAAACTGGACCAAGTAATTAAGATGTACATCAAAAAGGTGGCTGTTGTAAATAGCGTGGCTGATATTTTTGCACCAATAAAAATGTTGCAGATATAATACTAATATGGTTATTCATGACATTGAGTATTAATATACTAATAAAAGTGCTGAATTCAAATAAAAAAAAAAATATAATGGCATCATAAGGGCCTTATGAATATATAAGCGATGGACAGACAACATACTATTATGCAAAGGTTTTAAAATGCAACTACACATGTTGTGATGAACAATGAATTCAATGAATCCTTTTATAAAAACAAGTTCATTGTTATTTTAAAGAGGTTTGGGAAGAAATTTTTGACATTTTTCATGAATTACAAAATCAAAATTTTCTCAATTAAATCAGTAATGGGTGGCTCCTCTATACTGAGAGCAAACTATATGAGATTAAATAGATTAGCGAAAGTCATACCTAAATCCATTAATGCTTACTGAAAAATGGAATTAGCTTGATTTGATCTTTCAAACTAACACAATCTTATATTCATGAATATCTCAATTTTAGATTGTGCGGATAACGTGTTATAAAATTAAGTAGAGGTCTTCGGAAAGAAGGGCAGAAGATATATAATTCATTTATGAAAATAGACATGTATTTACATTACATAGTCTCCTTTATATAAAGGCTTCAGAACTAAGGATTTAACTTAATCAACGATGTGAGACTAAACAAATCAACATAAAAGCATATTCCATGATCTACATATTTTGTAACAACCTCATCTTTAATTTATAAACATTTATTTATTATGACCTGCAAACTTAAAAGAGTCATCCTTAAAACTGATACAATGCAAAAAATAATCCCTAAATCCTAACTTCCTAAATTCAAAAACCTAGAACAATTTAAAAAAATACCGACAGCCTGAGTCTACTGTTTTGCCTTTTCAACTACTATCAAACTGGATTCAGGTTGGTGTTTTATCCTTTGACTGATAAAATTCATCCAATTTTCTCTGCTGATAAGTTTTAAGTTGGTCAAAGAATTTCAGGCCCGTTAGCTATTCTATGAATTTGGCGCTTTTGCTTGTTTTAAATACTGACAGAGCTTTGAGAAAGTGTTGTGATTTCTATTCTAATCAGATTGCCAAGGAATTCTACCTGTTGCTCCTTATAGTTGTGGACCAAACATAGCTCCTATCTTCCCAGGATGTACCATATATATGAACTGTATGTTTGCAACAAACACCTAAAACACAGTATGCCAATTCATCAATCGCCGCATTAAAATGCCGAATGGTATGAAATATGTTTTAAATTGTTGAAACATACGTAAGTTAACTTATATCGACTTTCCAAAGAGGTTTACAAAGAACGGCATGTTTTGCATGCAATTGAAAATTCAATTATAACCTTCTACTGGCCCAATTCAGTTTTTGTGTCATATTTAATTTCAGTTTCAAAAGGTGTTGTGCTTGTAGTATGGTTTTTAGCTATGTCAAATGCCCGATTCATCTAACTAACAACATCATGCATCATTAGCGATTTTAATGTCCGCTTGAATAATTCAAGCATGCATGACTATTTCCTGAATGAAAACACTTGACATTTCATAGAGATCGCATTAACCATCGAATCGGGTTATCAGTTTTGTTGCTAGAGGTAACGGTATTTGTGAAATAGAAACGGTAATCATTGTCAAAACAGCCTTAATTAATTACAGGTTCGAAAATAACTAAATCTACACACTTTCGAAGGGCAACTTCAACAAATCCAAGGCTTAACGTTCAACGCCTGAATATTGAATTTTAAGTCATGCACTTTAACATGCGCCTAACTATTAAGTGCCAATAAACTGTAATATTCAAAGGTCGATTCAAAATCTTGAACTAGCTCAAACACTTATTCAGTAGACGACTGAAGTCAAACGGCTAGTAAATAGACATCTATTTAATACACATTTGACTTGGTACGTTTTTAAATGTATTTAATACGCATTTGACCTGGTACGCTTTTTAAATAAACATTTGTACCAATTCAGGATTCTGAATTGCTCCATGAATATTACACTAAATACTACATTTAATTCTTTTTGTTGGGTGATGGTTCCTTTTTGTGTTGAATATAAAGCATGAAAAAGAGGCGGTTGGAGATGCTCTAATCATTCATACTACGGTATTGTTTCAAGTGTGGAAAAATTATACATGCTATACCACAGTTGTGTTTTAATTCTACTGACTAAGCATTACAGCACGCGCAGAGTAGATTGTTTTTCTACAAATATTATGTCTTTCACGTATAGAATGGAAAATGATTTGCACAAATGGTGCCTAGTTTCGCTCATGAGAAATGTAAAAAATGTACAAATGTAAACTCTTCGCACATGGTAGGAAAATTTGTAAATTACATGAGCTTTACACATGTAAGGTGTACAATTTATATAAATGGTTATGTTTTTAGTGCGGTATAAAATAAACAAATTACAAGTTATTCACAGGATTATGTTTAAGAGTACAAACAATAAATGCTTCGCACACAAGACAATAATTTGTATAAAATCATACTTATTGACAAATATTATTGCACGTAAAGAATTACTTACAAAAGAAAACAATTGTAGCACAAGCTATAAAATGTCACTCCGGAAAAAAAGTAGAAAGACTAAACAATATAAACAAATTCAAAAGTAATAGTGCATAAAATATGTAATCAACTATTTTAACTTCTGGAAGATTTAAGTACATGTCCATATGCGACATTGTCAATGTAAGATTCCAATATTCCTTTAATATTGTCATCTTTTTTCAGAACTTTCATGTTACTCATTGAAACCCCTCTTGACAATGCATCGTAAAATTGATGAAACACTTGTTTAGACAAATACATTCTTATGTTTAAAATTATTTGTCCTTGAGCTTTGTTGATATTGAGGGTAAATGTAACACCCACATAAATTAGTGAATGAGTAATTAAAAAATTAATTATGAGAATAAGATTTAAAGGGTTAAATTATGAAACGAAATAATACAAAGTGACAAGTATTTGGCGATGCATTACGGGGGTAATTGCTTCCACTTCATTTACCTTCTAATTTCAGTCACGTAAACAAATTGTGGACTAAATTTCAGCTTCGTCTTGGGTAATTACTTTCACTTCATTTTCCTATTAGAATCAAGCTTTATTTTTTTGAATATTACATTTCTGGTTTATTTTTTTATTTGGGATTACATTGCTAGGATGACATTTGTATTCTACGAGCATTATTATGAAACTATTTAAAATAATTACATTTAAATAGCAACTTATAAACAGTTTTATATAAGACTTTTGAATAAAAGTGTTTGTATGTAATTCGACTTCCAAGTACAAGTGTTTTGTCAAAATTGCTTATAAAATTGCTCCACAAGTCATAAGCAACAAATAGTTGCTTCTCAAATTTTTATTTATTAGGTATTTATAAACTATTTATAAAATTTCTCAAATACTACAACTGAAATAAGTTAATCGGTTACTTACAAGGAGCTTTCAAACATGCTCTAAATAGGGTTGGGTTAACTCCAAGGCCAGTACAAATTTATTTAGAAACTCCTCAAACACTCTGTTATATAACTTTTTCTTTTTGTTATTCTCCCCTATTTTTATACATCTGACATGTCTTTCAAACATCAGTGACCATGTATTTGGAAATTTTGGTCATTTACCGTAGTAAAATTTATACAGCAATTGTGTGGGTAAGAAACTTTGCTACTTAAATCTTACTAAAACAGTATGTACTTGGCTACTGGATGATGGGCACTGAAGTTACATTTTCATAGGAGTCGATCATGCAGAGAGCAAGAGATAATGGTGTCAAGCTTGGCACTTCTAAAGATTTTAGTGTACGTTTACTAAATATTGCCTACAAACACACAAAGTAACTAGTCATAAGTCATAACAATGCGTGCAGAGCACATGTTAAAAGTGGTTAAATAGAATCAGACAGTGTTGTAAAAGACAGAAATGAATAAATAGAAAATTGAGAACAGGGAATTAGGCTGAAGGAAAAACCCGAAAACATTTTTAGTCTGAAGGACAGAAGTTTTAAAATTTAGTCTGAAGGACAAAAAATGATATATTCATATAGCATTGCACATCCATAATGCTATATTCATATAGCATTGCACAACTGCTTGTTTGTGTATGCAGAAACTTATAAAATTGTGTTGTATATAGCATTATAGATGTGTAATGCTATATGAATATAACATTATGGATGTGTAATGCTATATGAATATATCATTTTTTGTCCTTCAGGCTAAATTTTAAAACTTCTGTCCTTCAGACTAAAAGTGTTCTTAGGTTTTTCCTTCAGCCTAATTCCCTCAAATTGAGAATCCAAGAATAAATAAGAATACCAAGGTAATCCATAATCTAAATGATCATAAAATATCATTTTGTGTAACTTAAATCTTATACTGTAAATTTAAATGTAACTTTTGAAATTAAAAGATTCGCATTGTATTTAATAAAATAAACCATTAATTGTAAAATTTCATTTTAAACAATAAATCTCAAAATTAGAATTTAATAAATATATGGAGATACTTCGATAATTTAAAATGTGAATTTTTCCATGGTTTATTCATTTGTTTACTTGAAATGGAGATTTATGATAAATATTTCTCATTTCAAATTATTAAAACAAATGTTGTAAATTTAAATAAATGCTAAAATTGAGATTTATTATTTAAAATGAGATATTACAAACTAATAGATCATTCATTAAAAACAACGAGAATAACTTTTAATTTCAAAGGGCACATTTAATTTTACACCTTTGCATTTGTTTGACATAAACAAATCACTAAATATTTTATCACTTAATAGTTTTGATTTGCTCAAAATACAAATGCCCTTTATTTCATGGCCTCCTCTCCAAGCTTAAAAAATTCTATTTTATTCATTTCAATCCCTATAGCATTCACCGTTCTATAAACACTATGCTGAAATCCTCAAAACTTCTCTCCTAAGTATACAAACTTTCTACAGCCAGAAATTTAACTCTATCATCTTCATGCATCGGAATTATGGAACGAATCCAACATATGTCAGGACAAACAAAGTTTTTAAAGATGATTCAGTCAAGCTCGCCTAAACTTACGTGTAAAACAGTATGAACCTTAACCTAATTCAGGATATAACAAATTAGTTCAAAACAATCATCGCAATATGGAAATATGAATCCGAACAAATCCATAGCATAAAAAATATCTGAACAATACGTCCCCAAACATACATCACGTCCCACGCTAAATCCTAAAAAATCAAATCATAATTGTAACGACCCAGAATTTTTATTAATTAAAATATGAATATTTAATTAATTTTAAATATTACTAAGTGAATTTATAAGTCAAATAAATTTTTATTTGAATTTTTGGATTTAATTGAATAATTAAATCGATAATTTAATATGTTAAATTATGGAAATAATTGAAAATTGAGTTAAATATGATTGAAAATGATTTGTAAAATTTTATTTTATCATATGGAAGTTAGAATGATATTTTAGAACTTTTAAAATCGAATTAAAAGTTAATTTGTGAAAATTGAATATTTTAATATTTAAATCGACTAGTGAAAATAGTCAATTTTTGAACAGTCTCAGAATTGAACGAAACCAGTTCCATTGGATCCGTAATAGTTAGTTATTACCGGATTTCAATTTTCGTGTCAATCGGAGTTGTCGTTTGATCGTGGCAGCTCGAAACGCATCGATTTATTTTTAATTTTAATTTGGCGAGTTAAAATAGCCATTTTTCAAAAAGTCTCGGATTTCGACGAAACCAGTTTCATCGGATCCGTAATGTGATATTATTGGAAGGTTTCAAATTTCGTGTCAATTGGATTTACCGTTTGTCCTGTACAAATTAAAACGCCTAGAAATCGATTTAAATCGGTTTAATTCAAATTGAACGTTTATAGCCATAACTCGCACATACTTCCGAATTAGCTTCCGAAACCTGTTCCATTGTGTCCGGAACGCGGGGTAAACCCTAGAAACGCTGGTTACGGCGCGTAAATCGAAGTTCGGAATTTCCGGAATGAATAGTGTTTACGCTTGATTTTCTATAAAAGGAGCACCCTACCCTTCACTCTAAAATAAAAAAAAAAAAAAATCTAAACCCTAATTACAACTGCAGCCGCCACCCACCCTTGGACGGCCAGAAACTTCAATCTTTCTTCCTCATTTATCTTCTAATCTACTCAATAATTTCACAAACTTCCAACTAGAGTATTGAAGAGCATAGTGAGATCTTGGAGATCAACGGTTGAGATCGTGTTTGGAGCGACGATGGGGGAGATATGGAGCCGTGTTTGCTTCGAATTGTGCACGCAATTCCATGTAGATAAGGCAGCCGAGTTCTTCATGGCTTAGGCCGAAGGATGAGGGGATGGAGGCGCTTCGTTGGTGAAGAGATGATTGAATTTAGTCGAGTGTGGTGGTAGTATAATTAAACCCTAAATGGGTGTAATGGGTTCGGCAGTTAGGGGACGCACGCGAGAGAGAGGAGAGAAGGGGGGGACGGCCAAGATTTGAGGGGTTCATGATCTAACGGCCTGTAATTGTTGAGGTTAAAAATATAAAGAAAAATGTTGTAATTGTTTATATAAATCGTGTATAAACTTCATAAAATCATATCTTTTTCATACGAGGTCGAAAAAATGCAAACTCAGTTGCGTTGGAATCGTATGGACGAGCACTACGCGATGGAGTTGGTTTGGAGTCGTTTGGAGTTAGTGAGAATTTTGGGTAAAATTAAACGTCCGTTTAATTTTATTCGAAATAAATCGCTAAAACGGAAATAAAACCAAGGTGAGAACTTCTCACTCAATCGAATCAGTTTCGATTTTATTTTAAATAGTTAGATTTAAAATATTTGAATGCATGTTTGAATGATGATTGTTATCTATTGATTGTTAAAATAGACATTATACGCCGTTAGTAAGCGGATGTTATTTATTAAAAACATATACCGCGAATATTTCATAAACAGTGAAATTGGTATTATAAATAATATCAATATATATATATTGGCATATGTATATATTGCAGTTGTTGATTTCCCGTATTTTTTAGCGGATGAGACCCTATTGCGCCGTTATTAAGCGGATAATATTTATTAAAAACATATACCGCGATAATTTCGTACTGGAGCGAAATTGGTATTGTGCTAATGTTTGTGGATGCAGGAAAACAGGTTGGAGGGATCCAACTGGATTCCTCAACAGTATTTATTTGATTATGGATATTTTGATATTCATTGATTTTCATATCGATATATGATATCGTTGTTGTCGTGATTGACTATTTGGTGTGTAGCATCATTGGACCAGATTTTGGGATTTTAAAATGATTTTTTAAAGTGATGTTTGAAAATATAAAATATTTTTTTTAATTGATCCATTTTATATAAATAAACGTTATAATTTTTAAAGTTATAAAAATTATGATTTTTTGAGAAAAATAGTTAAAAAAACTGATTTTTGAGAATATGATGCTAATGATTTTATAAAATAGTTTAATCGGGATTTTAGAATTCATTGTGAAAAGTTTAAATATAGGATTTATAAAATTTAATTATTTTATGAATCAAAAATGGTGAAATTATAAAGGAGATTAAATATGTTTTAAAAGGATAATATAAATTGATTTATATTAAGAGATTTATAAATGGATATTTATAAATTGAAATATGGACATTATAAAACGAGTTTTTATAAGTGTTTGAATGAAGTGAAAATGAATTTCATAATTGAATGGAATTTATAGAATTTTATACGGTGAAGTTATAAATGGAATTTTATAAGCAGTAGGTTTATAAAATTTATTAAGTTATTAAAATAATGATTTTGGATAAATGAATGAATCTTATAAGTTATAAGATTTATAATTTGGGAAGTTAAAAAGAACGATTTTGTAAAATAATCGTTTTATAAGTATTTAACTTATAATATGAACTTTTAGTTTATAATTGAGTTATAAACTGAAATAGGTTAATAAAAGAATTTATAAAAAGAAAGCTTTTATAAATAAATAGAAATGGAATTTATAAACGTTGTTTTATAAATTCGCAAATGACTTATTTTGATAAGTAAATTGCTGAAACCTATTAATGGAGTTATATTCACGCTTTTGAATAGTGAATAATCCTTTGAATTAAAATGAATAAAAGGATGAAATTGTTAATGAAGTATATTCACGTTTTTGAATAGTGAATAACACGTTAAAGAAATTGTTTTGGATTTGGATATTTTAAATAGAATTAAAACGATCTAACGATGTTTTAAATGTGTTGAGATTTGAAACCATAGATTTCAACATTGATTGTTGAAATAGGCGTTTTCGAGAAAATAAAAGGAAATGGTGGACTATAACACTGTTGTTATAGTAAATGATTTCCGAAAGGAAATGTTTTGTATAGTATTGGGATTTATATATCTATTTGAATTTCGAATCCCTATACTAGTGATTTTGGGTTGTCGTAACGATGTTTTACGCAACATTCGTTTTGGCCCAAATAAATATGTTTATGAGAATGATTTCCTTAAAGAATGAAATATATACTTAATCTCGATTGAAGTATATTGAATATTTTCCAAGTGTTGAAAATAAATAAAATTTGTGAATTACTTATGAATGTATAAGTATGGAAATGTTTTCCAATATAAAGTGAATACTTTGAGAATTTATCTTTTTGAAGATAAATTGAAATGAATAATTGAAAACGTATATGCATGGACATTGTGAAATGTAAATTCACTAAGGAATTTATAAAAGAAAGTGGAATTGGTTTAAAAATAAATATTGATTTATTTTGAAGTGTGAAAACTATATATCTTGTAAAGATATTTTGGAAAATAAATAATTTGGAAAATTATTTGGAATCTGGTGATGTGTGCATATCCAGTTATAGTTCAATAACCGACTATCAATATTTCCCTTTGAATGGGTATTTGATATGATTTGTTTGAATTTGAATGCACACTTATTTTTGAATAAGCGCTCACTATTCGGGTTAACCGGGAAAGGACCATGGGGTCGTATAACCCATCCCGAATATGTGATACGTCGTTGTGAATAGCATTGAAGATCGGTGTTGAAGACCTGGTATTTGCGAGAGCGATAGGATGACCTGTCGATTTACTCTGCACCGAGTAGCTACGGTATAGAGTTCTCCATATGTGATGGTGAATCCGATCAGGATTGTGAATATCCGGATTGCAAGGACTTCTTTGTAAGTGCCTTCGGTTTTGTTCGATCCCGGAACAGACTTGTATGGATTGTGTGTCTGACATTACAAGTTGAGATATAAAGCCGATTTCTTTCAAATATATTTCTGTTGGTGGCGGAGAATTTATTCTTTTAGCTTAACACCCTTCTCTGAGACGTACGAGCTCAGAGGTTATATAGTTGAAGTTATCAACGATATATTCCCAATTTGGTAATGTGACATGCTGAGTGTTGCTGAAATGATCATTGTGTTGATTATTGTGATAGGATCGTTTATTTGATCGTCTATCTTAGTGATCATTGTGTTGATCATTTGTTGACCCAAAGCATGGCTTTTGTATAAAGTATGTTTTTGTGGACGTGACTTCGTCGAGCCTCACACCCTGGAAATGGTCAAAACAGGAAAGATGCGGCAAGGTTATGAGGGGTAGCACCCTTTAGGGTATGTACATTTCCTTCTGGATAGAGGTGGTATCATGGTATGGAGCCCAGATATTTAACCTATGTGGTTACTACGAATTTATTACTTTGTGGTTGTTGGTTTTCGGGATCCCGTGAGAAAGGTCGTTTACGATTGGGGAATGGCGTGCTCGTGTCAGTAGTTACCCAGTTAGGGGTAACCCGGCCTTGTGTTGGCAGAGTTCCGGTTTGGTTCTCGGGGATGTCTTTCCAGAGGCATTCTCATGTGGCAATGGGAAGTTCCTTGGCCTGACCATTTGTTGGAAATCCAAAGAAACAATACGTGACTTGTACGGTTTTAGTTGTATAACCTGCTATGGAATGTGGCGGTAACCTGCTATTGAACATAATTAGCTATAGTAGGCATAGTTCGAAATGTCTATGTTGGCTAAGATTTATATCTTTACTTTCGAAATGAATTTTCCCTACACTATGCACTAGTAATAATATCAAATGTTATTTTTAATGCGTATCAAGCATCTTTGACTATCATAAGGAGAAATCTCCTCCGATTCTGCGTTTGCATGTGTGTGTGTGCGGGAGGCCTTATGGTAGTCTCATTTTAAAAAGCATTGCGAATTGAATTTAAAAATATTCCTCTATTTTTATTTTAAAGATAAATAAACTGTTTTGAGTTCTCACACCAGTCACATGACTGATTTGGAGTTTATTATTTTCCTTCCTAAACTCTGGGTGCCCACCAATTTCCACACGGGCAGTTAAGAGTTAGGTTTATCAGGATATTCAGGAATTGCTGGAGGCAAGATGGATGGCATGGCGTATTACTAGTTTATATAGTATTTCTTTTCCGCTGCACTGTTTGTTGTTGTTGTTGTACACTCTGATGATATGATGTAATGTAATGTGATGTAATGTAATAACTGATATAGTTCTTTGTTTAAAGATTATTCATTTATTATTATATGTTGTTCCGCCGCGAATTGTGAGATTCTGATGTTGTTCTGTTTGTTTTGTTGTTCCTTTCTTTCCGTCCTTGTTTTCCGTTCTATTCTCTTTTCTTTCTATTTTAAAATTCTATTCTATTTTCTCTTTTCTATTCTATTTTCTAATTTTCTGTTTTCTTTTCCCTCCATCTTCTACCTTATCTATTATCTTCTCTATCTTCTACCTTCTTCTCTCCTTTTCTTGTCCTAAATTCTTTTTAAAACCCATAACTATTCGGTTTTTCGGCAACGAAAAAATCGCAAACGTTACAATAATCCACTCAAAATTTCGATCGAGAACAAAAAATAGTCTTAAAAGATTTAGATGAATACCTAACAAATCAAGCGGTAAGCACAACAGCGCTCTCTTATCTATTATCTTCTCTATCTTCTACCTTCTTCTCTCCTTTTCTTTTCCTAAATTCTTTTTAAAACCCATAACTATTCGGTTTTTCGGCAACGAAAAAATCGCAAACGTTACAATAATCCACTCAAAATTTCGATCGAGAACAAAAAATAGTCTTAAAAGATTTAGATGAATACCTAACAAATCAAGCGGTAAGCACAACAGCGCCTCCGTTCACTTTGATCTTCTTTTCAGCATTCTTACTTATTAGCTTCGTCTCGATCAAGGCATTTTACCTTGAGGCGGCTAGCCCTTTTCCCAGGACTTTGAAGTAGCCGAATTCCCCAATGTCGATCAATGGGGCGGATTCCGGTCAGCTAGCTTTCTCCTTTACCGATTCGGGTAAGAGGGACCAGAGCTTATCTATGTTTATGGCGGGACAGTAGAATTTGATCTTGAGCGTGTGGAAATAGCGCATTCCGACTTTACCAACATATCCAGGATGATATTTGTCGAGAGATTCCGGTGGTGGTGCATGCCTCCGGCGTTACCGCGACCTCCGGGATGCTTTCGGTGCTTGCGGATACGTCCATGTCCGGCGCTGACGTGGCCACGCTTCTTTCGGTTCTTCTTATGCCGAGTGGTTATGGCGGCGCCTAGGTTATTGAGTAGTGTGATTGCGTTGAAATGGATGGTTTGCTTATGTAGGTAGCTGGATTTGCTACTGGCCGTTGGATGCCATTATCCTGCGTTGATTATTGTGTTGCATCGTCTATTATAATTTTCATGTTGCCCGATTGGGTTAAGTTGGAGGCACTTTGAGGAGCAAATAATAATTTGCGCACTTCGTGGGAAAAAAATTTGGCATTACATTATTCTAATTCCAAAAATTAAGGTTCCGTTTGGCTTATCTTTTTTCGGTTTTATGTTTTCGTATATACGAAAGCGTGTCCGTTCTATGTATCGTTGAAAAATAAATAATTTTGAAAAATGAAATTAAGATGCAAAATAGAAACCAAAATTATTTTGTTTTTCGTGTTTCAAAAGATAACAAAAGCACAGAGAACAATTCAACTCTTTCATTGTACGTTGGTCCTCGCAATGGTTAAGAATTATAAATTTTTTTCTCTTGTTTTTGTTATTTCTTAGTGCAAATTGAAAAAACAAAGCTCAAAATACAAAATGAAACCAAACAAGCCCTAAACTTTAAATCCATCCCAAATTTCGCTTATAAAATATATTTTTATTTTCAGAAAAATAGACATAATTTACGGGTATTGGAGTAATGATACTAATATTAACATGTGCTTATGTTATCGTTTTACATAACTCATATCTGTATTTCATATACATCTTAGTAGTCACTATTAAATTCAAAAACGAGAGGGGTAAAAGTGAAATAATTATAAAAGACAAATGTATAAAATAATTTTTAAAAAAAAGGGATGTCAAACAAATACATTTTAGAAAGAGGAATGTGGTCTTAATTTTCACTTTAATTTATGCCTAATTCTATTTAGAAAATATTAATGAGTAGCCTTTTTAAATTTAGAAAAAAAAACACGAACAAAATTGACTGTACGTCATTCATCCTTTTTTTTACCTCTCGTCGTATTTTCATATTTCTATTCTTTTTATTCAACTGACCATAGATTTATTTTTAGGTAAATTCTCAAATCTTGCATTTGAATCGATGGAGTGTGATGATGATAATATAAATCTAATGAAATCAGAAGATGTCAAACTTGAATTTCATATCGTTTTGGCTATTTTAATTTAAAATTTCATAGTTTGTAGAAGGCGTAAAACTTGAATCTTATGTTGTTACGTGATTTTGCTGTGGTGATCTTTTCTATAGTGGATTTTTTTTACGAATTTGATGTTAACTAGGTAAGGGTTATAAAAAAATAACAATAAGATGGATATAGTCGATAAAAACATGGATATGAAGTTTTTTCAGTTTTGTGGAAGGCCACTCGGCAACTTTTCAGGTTTAAATAGAAAATTATCCATGCCTCGGTATTGTTTAAAGTGTGAAAAAATTATCTACATTATGTCTGTTTTAATTCTGATAATAAGGTACAGAAATTCATATATCGATAAACAATCACATCTCCATGTATAAAAACACAAATACATATGTATATAGGGAAAATCCATTGAAGCACGGATTGGACAATACATTAAATAGTCAAATTTCAACCTCTTAATCAAAAACAAAAAATTCGACAGTTAAAACAACTTACAAGTCCTTTCTATTTTCTGTGCATATAAAAAATTATCTCTTATATTTATTTATGTTAAATATCATGCAATGACTGTCATTTTGAAGTAAAATGAATTTGCTTCAAAAAAAATTACGCACGTCCAACGGACTTGCCAAACGTATTGATATGTGTGTGTAATGAGTACACTCTATTTCAACCTTTTTGAATCGTCTGAAATGCCCTTTACAATTTTTATTTTTGATAAAAATGACTGATCCTCTATTAGAAAAGGAGAGCACTCAGGTATTTTATTCTACAACGGAAAATAAAAATGTCAACATGTCTGACAGTAGCGATAACCATACAATATATAATAAAGATTTAAAAAAAACCCTAATCCTATAAACTAAGGTCAATGATAAAAAAGAAATAAAAACACCACGGCCCAATAAAATTGACAAATGAATATATTCCCGAACCCCATGAGCAAATCTAATGCTGCAAAGACGACCATGCAAAAGTGTAAGACCAATACATACATACATACATACATATATACATATATCTACATACATACATACACACACACACGTATATATATACATATATGCAAAAATATAATAATCTAAAGCCAAAAAAACAAGTGACTGTATGGTTAATCTAGGTAAAACAAGTAAAAGTTACAAAACAAATTCAATTACGTAAGGATTTTAACTAAAAACTAATTTTCTAGTAATAGTATAATATCAGATTTGACATTAAAATATACGTATAAGGAAGCTGACTTTAGATCATTACTATTTCGTCTATTTTAAGAATAATATTTTCCTTTAAAAAAATTAATACGAGGTTATTTTTACGAAACTCTTTAAAATTAGGATTTTTATTTAAGTTGTAACTAGGATTTGAAATCCGATTAAAACTAAATGAAGTAATCACGGGTATCAAATTCTCGAAGCTAGTACTAATGTTATTAAACATTCGTTGATTTCTTTCAAACCAAATGTACCAACATGCAACTATGTAAATAGTGCCTAGTAAAAATATAGTATGTCATTCACAATAGAATCTAAGACCATGCCTGTGTACATCACAATTAATACCGCTATTTGTTATATTAAAATAAAAAATCATAAGAATATTTAAAAGAATAACTCGAATAATATTACATTCAAAATATAAATGCATTATATTCTTATAACATGTAAAGAAGTTTCTATTTCTAAATATATTTTCTTTTTAAAAAATTTATAGTATTCAATTTACCATGTAAAATTAAACACATATGTACTTTTGATTTAGGTGGAGCATTAACTTTCCAAAGATATTTAAATATATTTTATTTTACTCCTGAAAATTATAAAATTACAAAATAAGTGAGATATTAATTTTTACTCTTATCCCAACACCATGTTTTAATGTCATTTTTCATTATCAATGTTGTATTGTTCTAATTTAGCACACAATAAAACAAATTGTGTTAAAGTCGTTCCTACTAATATACAAATAAAACTAAATTCCCATGGAAAATTCATATTTGGTCTAATTTTTTTTGAAATCAATACGTTATTGACATTACAAATTTCATATAATGGAGTAATTGTTATCCAGCAATCATTGTCGAATGAAGTATTATTCCATGAATGCACTATATTATTAATTACTATTTTATAAATATCAAAAAATATATTATTGATTTCCAAAGCGAGAAATATTATTTGTATTACTAATAGAAATGTGATGCAAATTAAATGTACCATCTTACCATTGATTCGATATTATTTCTTTCCATAATAAATTTTCATTATTATAATTAAATTTCCATAACCATTTTCCTAATTAGGATATATTTATGTTATGCAAATTTATAATTCCCAATCCACCTTCATTTTCAGATTTACAAACCATTTCCCATTTAATAAGACACTTAGAACTACTATTTGGGTTATCCCCATTTTAGAAAAAAAATTCTTCTAATTTTGTCTATTTTATCAACTACTCACATTGGGTAAAAGTAAAATGATATCCAGTATATAGTTAACGCAAATAAAACTGAATTTATGAGGAATATCCCGCCCTCGATGAAGATTTATTATTCCATTTAGACAATCTTTTATTAGTTTTAAGTTAACCAATCACTGTTTTTAAGTTTTTGTGGTCTTATCAAGTCTTATCAAAAATCCTAAATTCTATGGGAAATTTCGTCGTTTTAAAGTTCAACATGGAAGCAACTTCGTTTTCTACCCTATTTACATCATTCAATATTAGTACCGAACTTTTATCGAAATTAATTTTTAGTCCGGAAAGTAATTCAAAACCATATAAAATAATTTTAAGAGTTATAACATGTTTAGGAAAACAGGAAGCAAAAGTCATAGTGTCATCCGTAAATTGAAGAATGAAAAGGCCGTTACTTATGATCTTATTTCCTACATTATCTAGAATCTCATTACTAGTAGCCAATTTGATGATCCTAGCAAAAACTTATGTTGCTAAATTAAACAAAAGATGTGATGATGGATCACATTGCCTCTAAGTACTCATTTTGATTGAATTATATTACCTAATATGTCATTAACTATAATACATGAATTTTCAATTTTAAGTAAAGACAATCCAACCCACCCAACTATTTGTGAAACCCATAGCCAGTAATAAATATTTAAGAAAATTTCAATTAACTAAACCAAAAGCTTTAGTAGAATAAAATTTTAAAAGCGCATAGGTAGTATTATTTTTACGACAATAATTAATAAATTCTTGAACTATAGCTATCCCATCTATAATATTTCTATCCTTGATAAATGCAGTTTGGTATAATTAATTAAGTCGTTTATTTTTGGATTTATGTGTTTGCTAAAATCTTAGAAATAATATTAATAAAACAATTTAATAATGACATGCATCTTAAATCTTTCAACTGATTAGCACTCACTCTCTAGAATACTAAAATTACATTTACGAAATTAAACTAGCCTAATTGCAGTGAACCATCATAAAATTCATTCATTGTGTTAATTATATCATATTTTAAAATATTCCAAAAAGTTTAAATATCCTTTAAAATTTTAACCATGGGGAATGGTTATTTTCATCATTATATTACTATAGCACTACATTTTTATTACATGGAGTGGTTATTTTTGACTATGCATACAATAATTATTTCACAACAAAATTAATTTGCATATAGTCACTTTCAACGGACGTGCCTAACGTACTGGTATATCTAACAAGAACACCTTGATTTGAAGCTTTTGCAGTTACAAAACTATAATTTTCCGATAATAAAATAAAATGGATAGCACAAAAGGTATTTCGTAAACTCTTTCTTACTCACATTTTCTTTTCTCTTGAAACATTAGCAACTTTGTAACGACATGCTATTTCGAATCATTCAAATTGACAATCATCTACACATGTCAGACTTGAATTGCTCAAAACAATTTTTTAATTTATATTTGGTAAAAATTTATCATATATAGTAAATAAATCAATCACAGAATCACAGACACGGAGTAATATAACAATAAGCAGTGGAATAGATAAATAGTAGTTCATAAAGCTATTATATAAACATTAGAGTCTGAAACAAATATAACAGAAATCTAAAAAATACATAGAAGTCTCCATACATAAACAGATGACCAGTCTACACATAAATAACTGCAAAGCTTAATAGATAAAAGACAGGTCTTCAAGCAAAGCTCAAACTCTAAAGGTGAGTCTCAAATGTTGTGACACTCGATCTGACTCGAGCATAAAGCAAAAAAAAAAAAAAGTTGAGTCAAGATTAACATTCTTATGCAAGTAAATCAACTTAAGTGAAATTATCCAAGTGAAATGCAATATAATTTAAAGGATGTTTGGGATTCTATCCTTTAAGGATCCGTTAAACTATCTACATACATAGTACAATATGCTACATAGATAATGCCTACAGTAAAGTAAACTATTAAAATAGCGTTAGGGCATTACCTATATCACCTTTAACATATTTTATATAAATGTCATAGTCTATACAGTGTTGTAAACTCCACCAAACCAGTGGGCTATCAGGAAGCACTCCATAGGTATGACACAAACGCGATAAGGTATGTGATAAGGCACGCAAAGCAATGCCTTGGGCTATCATAGTCATTTTAAAATCATATCATTTTCGAAATCATATACACTTTGAAATCATTTTACTTCCGAAATCATATTCACTTTAAGTTATAATTCACTTAAAAATCATAACCACAAAATAGGTTAAACCATCATATCAAAGTATTTGCATTTAAATCCATTAAACATAAGTCATAATAGTTCCAACTTAAAAAATTATTGAAAGTAGTATATATATTGAAATAATTATACATTAAAATAGGTTGTATTTAAGATAGTTTACATATTAGAATAGTTTATATATTAAAATAGTTTATATAATAAAAATGGTTTATATATTAAAAATTGTTTATATTGAAAAATAGTTCCAAATTAGATTTGTTTCTTTCAATTTCTCAAATCAACTCTAATTCCAAAATTCGACTGAAATCAAGTCTCGGTTCAACAACTTCAATTAAAAAGGTTAAAGGTTCAATTCAAATTCTTATTGAAACCATTTTTATATCGATTTCAAATCCAGGTTTGAACCACAAATTTAAATCACTTCCAATTCAATAAGTTTCAATATCCAAACAATTCAAAATAACTAAATTTTATAAATTTCATTTATATTTCAAAAATTCAACTTTAGTCCTATTAAATTTTCAAAATATTCACTTAATCATTTTTAATATCACTTAAATAAAATCTCATATCACATATTCAAGTTAATATTAAATATTCAATTTCAATTTTATTTAAAGTTGAAAATGTTGATCTAATCACTTTCTTTATCAAATCAAGTTATAAAATCGTACCTTTCAAAATCTTAAAATCAATAAGTTCAAATCAAACCTTATTTAAATTCAGTTCTAAACAAATTTAATTATAAATCAATTATTATTTAAATTCAATTCTTAATAAATTAAATTATAAATCAATTCTAATTTAATTTATCTTTCCAACCTCCGTTTACTTAAAGTTATTACAAAAATCGATTTTAAAATATTAATATAATTTTAAATAAATACGTAACATATTATATATATTATTTGTTAAATTAAATTCCTAATAAATTTATTATATTAGTTATTATTAAATTAATTTTTTTTATTATTAAATCTATTTTAAATCTTATTTATATATTTTAAAAATAATAATTTATAAGTAAATTTTTTATAATTTTCATTTTAAAACGTAATTTATAATTTTAGAATATCCAATTTATACATATATCAAAATTAAAATCTTTATATTATATTAAAAATCAATATTTGTTAAAAACCATATATTTCCTTTTAAACTTTGGAAATCATTTTCAAAAAGATAGATCAACAGTGTCTGTATATAATTTTCAATACTATAATCAAGTGATATGGATATTTATCATTTCAATCCGCAATAATTTAGTATTTATGGTTATATATCATTTCAACCCGTAATCCCAAAATTTTAAAATCAATAAAATCGCTTGGGTTTATCATTTCAACCCATAACAATTTTCCCCAATCTAAAAGATCGTTGGGTATGTATCATGAGTGATCGCTCACCTTTCGAGGCTAGAGAAAAATAACGAGAATGAGAAGTACGGACATAGATACGCACGGACAAGCTAGAGTTGTGGAAATAATCTCTGGACAGCAATAAAAACGAGCAAAGCATGGTGGACAAGAGGACGATGAAAACAAAATATTTATACTTTATATAAATTTTTCTCTAAAAATCAATTTTCCATTTAAACCCATATTTAAAATAAAATCGTCATATTATATTCTTGTTAAAAATCAATATTCATTAAAGCCTATAGTTTACGAAATGCTTCGAATAAATATTAAACATGATATCTATATTTTTAAAATCATGTTAAAAATCCATTTCAAAATATCAAGAATAAACATATTATATATACATATATACATTTCAAATACTAACGTAAACATGTGTGTGTATATATATATATATTCATTTCAAAATATCAACATAAGCATATTTTTCCTATATATATACACCAAATATTAACATAACAATTTTATTTCTAAATGCATATTCAAGACGAGGCTGTCACGGCTGTGGGAAGTGGTGGCGTGACTATGGGTTCGGAGCTTATGAGAGACGGGTCGCGACAGGGAAGTGGAGAGGCACGGTTGTGTGCGGTCGGCGCTTGATGAAGGGCTGAGTACGGGCGAGGCTAGAGTGTCAAGGATAGATCTGGTAGTGAGCTATGGTGGAGGTCAGATTGCTTGGGTGGTTGAGCTCGGAGGAAGGAAGGCAGGTGGAGGGTTTCTGGTCGTGACCAGTAGTCTTGGTGATGGGTTATGGAAGTTGCGTGGAGGTGGGGTTGCATGGGTAGCATGATGTTTGACTGTGGCACGTGTAATCTACTATGGCTTTGGGTGTTGTGGCATGAAAGGGAGGAACGACGGATGGCATTCTGGGAACTGTGCGATGGTAGTTGCTGGGTAAAGGAGAGAGGGCGAGTAGCTAAGGGTGACTGAGTTTTGAGGGAAAGCAATGTCAGATTGATCTGTGATGTTCGACGAGGTTTGTGTGAAGGGAGGTGGGCAGGCATAGGACGTGGGTAGGTGTTGGGACATGGCAGCAGGAATGACGCGTTGATCAGGTGGAAGGTGACGGTTCAAAGGAGGGAAGGCGATGGGTGGTTCGAGTGGGACAATGTACACAGTAGATTGGTGATTATAGAGGACTATGGTTGCATGATCATGTGAGGGTAGAAGGTGGGATAGAGGAGTAGTTTCCAGAAAATAAGATTATTAATATATATTTTTCAAAGAAGAAGAGTATACGAAAGAAGCAAACTTGTATAATATAAATTTCTTTTCTTTTGAAGCAAACAGAGAACAGAAAATAAATTGAAAGGACGAACCAGTTTAAGTTGAATTGGTGGAATAGTGAAAGTCAAAAGCTATGATAATAAAGTCAAGTGGCCATTCATTTTCTCACGATGGTAAATGAATGACCACATGGAAACCAAAAAGGTCCATAATTGAGTGGCGATATGGTTAATCGTTTTGTCGATTTCGCCATGTACCGGACACCAAAATGCGCAAATTAACATTTTAACTTTTTGAATATTTCAGGCAGTTTATATACGTTTTAGAAGGCAATTTCATATTATACAAATTAATTTTATCCTAGTTCAACCGTTTCAAGTTGTTTTAATTTCATTTCTCATTTTAGACACTCCAATTATTCAAAATTTTGGTTCATTTCAATAATTGAAACCCATTACTTTAGAGAAAACTTAAGAGTTAAATTTTCGGTTTCACTTCAAACCATTTGAAATATATATATATATATATATATATATATATATATATATATATATTATATATTATATATATATATAATCATACTCAAGAAATTCAAATCAAATCCATTTCCAAAACAAAAGTGTAGTAAACCTCCTAAGTGGTCTCTCCACTTCGAGACTCGAAAATGAATATCGATGATGTTGTAGTCATCACCGAAATTATTTTCCAGCGACAAAAGAGGAGAGTACCGACTTGCTTCTTTTAAAAATTCCTTGGAAACAATTTCCACTCGAAAATAATTTCAAATAATATATTTGCATAACTTTGAAAACCAAATTTTGAAAAGCATTGGAAATTAAATTCTTAAATCCTTAATTTAAATTCATTTGCAAATCAGATTTATAAACCATGTTTATAAAAATTCATCCCCGTATAACATACAACAATAGTTAATGGTTTAGAAATGTTGGCAAAACAATAAATGATAATCTAGTATTATCTATTCATTTAACTATCGAATTTCTGACAACTATACTTTTTTATATAAATTATAATCATACATAAAAAACTTTAGTTCCAATTTCGAAAATAATATTGTGTCAGTTTGCTCTGTTCAAGTGTTATGGAATTCCTATCGATAGCGTTGGCCAGATGAATCAACCGAAACGCAGAATTCAAAATTAACAACTCAAACAACACTATATAAAACATTTTATATCAATTACAAATATGCTCTCCCATAGGATGATTCAAGAATGGGTTTTAGAACAAGGATACATATTTAAATTTAGAGAAACCCTAATCAAAGAGAATTCTAACTAAGAAGATAGGCTCAAAAAGAGGATAAGACAATTAAATTATAAAAGGGGAAAGAGGGATAGACTTATGTTAATTATAGCGACCTTAATCGGGTCAACTGAGATTTAAAAAAGACGAGAATATCATCAACGAAAACCAGGACAACTTGCTGAGAAGATCTCGGAACACATGATTCATGAAATAGATGAAGAAGGCAGGAGCATTGGTTAATCAAAGGGCAATGACTAACCATTCATAGAAACCATTCGTTCGGGAGGAAGGACAACAGGTGGATCTCTAGGAATAAGATCGATGCGGAATTCAATTTCCTGCTTAAGAGGAAGAGAAGTGACTTCACCAAAACGTCAGGATAAACCCAGGAGTCGAGATCACTAGGCCGAGAATCAAGCGGAAAGATAAAACTACCTGCAAATCCTGAGGCAATCGACACTCGATCACAAGAGAGGTACCCTGGCTGTTTACCAAAGAAACGGTTCGGGCTTTGCAACAGAATCAAAATCAAGGACATAGGAATCTCCGGTAAATCGATGCCTATTGTAAAGGAGTTTCACCCCTTTCCAAATCATATTAAGGTTGGCGGGACCGCCGATGGAATTAGTCACACATAAGGATGAGGTTGAGGTTGAAGCTGTAGGATGCTCCAGTATCAAAAGAATCTGAACAGGACAGACAAGAATGGATTTTAGAACAAAGGGAAATTCCGAAATTCGAGAGAAATCCTAACTAGGAGGATCCTAACTAAGAATTTCAAGCTCGAACAAATATGATTATGTAATTAATTTTTACTCCATATGCTAAGTTTGTTTAAACCTCGCTCTGATACCAACAATATTGACCTGCTATTTCGAATCATTCAAATCGACAATCATCCACACTTGTTAGACTTAAATTTCTCAAAACAACAGATGGTTAATCTATATTTGGAAAAAACTTATCATACACAGTAACTAAATCAAGCAAAGAATTAAAGACACGGAGTAATATAACAACAAGCAGCAGAATAGATAAATAGTAGTTCATGAAGCTATTATATAAGCATCAAAGTCTGGAACAAATACAACTGAAATCTCAAATATATAGAAGTCTCAATACATAAAAAGATGACCAGTCTGAACATAAATAACTAGAAAGCTAAATAGATAAAAGACATTTCTTCAAGCAAAGCTCCAAACTTCGAAGGTGAATCTCAAATGTTGTGACACTCAGTCTGACGAGCATAAAGCAAAACACAAAACACTCGTGTCGGGAATAACATTCTTATGCAAGTAAATCAATTCATGTGAAATGTCTAAGTGAAATGCAATATAACTTAAATGACGTTCGGGATTCCATCCTTTAAGCATCCGTTAAACTATCTATATACATAGTACAATATGTTATATAGATAATGTCTAAAGTAAACTATTAAATAGCATTACGACGTTACCCATATCCCTCTTAACACATTTTATGTAAATGTTGTAGCCTATACAGTACTGTAAAATCAACCGAACTAGTGGACTATCAGAGAGCACTCCATAGTTACAACACAAATCAAACTCGTAGAAGGCACGATAAGGCATGTGACAAGGCATGCGAGGAAATGCCTAGGGTAGGAATCCATCATTTTGTAGAACCTACCTGGTGGTAACGCATAGTAGCTGCTACCGTCCACCTCGAGACACACTCCCAAAATCAAAGGTGCACCCAATCAAATCACAAAGTAATAGAATGGTTTCAAAGAAGCATGCTCGATCGGAGGTGTGTCCTCATTTGGCCCAGGTACATCTCCTGTTTTAGCCACATCAAGTTGACTCACGGGAGTCACAGCTGCGTCAATACTTCATATATACGTCGCCAAACCATCCCGCTTCATTCTGGAATCTCCACCACGTACAAGGTTGTTAAAGTGGTTTTCGATATTGGCAGAGAGTATGACAATATCCGATCCCAATCTCTTTAACAACTAAACGCTTATTTCACATCGTGGTCTTTTATAAAATCACTTTTATAATCATTTCAAACAGTTCATACTTCATGTTAAAATATCGTAGTCATTACAAAATCATATACACTACAAAATCATATCACTTCCAAAATCATATTCACTTTAAATTATAATTCACTTAAAAATCATAACCACGAAATAGGTTAAATCATCATATCAAAGTATTTGCATTTAAATACATTAAACGTAAATCATAATAGTTCTAACTTAACAGTTATTAAAAGTAGTTTATATATTGAAATAATTATACACTAAAATAGTTTATACTTAAAATAGTTTATAGATTAGAATACTTTATATATTAAAATAGTTTATATATTAAAAATAGTTTATATATTAAAAATAGTATATATTGAAAAATAGTTCCAAATTAGAATTATTTCTTTCAATTTCCCTTATCACCTCAATTTAACTCTAATTCCAAAATTCGACTGAAATCAAGTCTCAGTTCAACAATTTCAATTAAAAAGGTTAAGGGTTCAATTCAAATTCTGATTAAAACTATTTTATATCAATTTCAAATCCATATTTGGACTACAAATTTAAATCACTTCCAATTCAATAAGTTTCAATATTAAAACAATTTACAATAACTAAGTTTGATAAATTTCATTTATATTTCAAAAATTCAACTTTAGTTCAATTAAATTTTCAAAATATTCACCTAATCATTTTTAATAACACCTAAATAAAATCTCATATCAATAAGTTCAAATCAGACCTTATTTAAATTCAATTCTAAACAAATTTAATTATAAATCAATTCTTACCAAATTAAATTACAAATCAATTCTTATTTAATTTATCTTTCCAACCTCCATTTACTTAAAGTTATTACAAAAATCTATTTTAAAATATTAATATAATTTTAAATTAACATATTATATATATTATTAGTTAAATTAAATTGTTAATAAATTTTATTATATTATTTATTACTGAATTAAATCTTATTATTATCAAATCTATTTTAGATCTTATTTTATATATTTGAAAGATAATAAAGTTATAAGTAAAATTTTATAATTTTCATTTTAAAACTTAGCTTGTAATTTTATAATATCCAAAACATATAATTTTAAAATCTAGATTTACACATATATTAAATTTAAAATCTTTATATTATATTTAAAAATCCATATTTATTAAAACCCATATATTTCCTCTCAAACCTTGGAAATTATTTTCAAAAAATAGACCAACGTTGTCCATATATAATTTTCTATCATATGGTCAAATGATGCAGATGTTTATCATTTCAATCTGCAATATTTTAATATTTATGGGTATATATCATTTCAACCCGTAATCCTAAAATTCTAAAATCAATTAAATCGCCTGGGTTTATCATTTCAACCCATAACGATTTTCCCTAATCTACAAGATTATCCGGGTATGTATCATTTCAACCCATAGGGAATTCCTAACATAAAACTTGAAGAGTGAGAACAATAAAATAATATATAAATAGCATAATATATCAATTTCAGCATGGATCATAATCAACAATTTAAATATTATACACACACACACAACAATGTTATAGTGTCATATATTAATCATAGGTGACAATATAATAACATGTCATATTCAATAATTTAATCACTAACAAATTTAAAATTTCACAACACATTTCAATCGTCATTTCATGTGAATTAAATTTACTAAATATATGAATGTTAATCGTGAGTGATCGCTCACCTTTCGAGGCTAGAGAAAAAAAATGAGAATGAGAAGTACGGATACGGATACGCATGGACAAGCTAGGGTTGTAGAAATAATCTTCGAACAGTAATAAAAACGAGCAAAGCAAGGTGGACAAGAGGACGATGAAAACAAATATATATTTTATATAAATTTTTCTCTAAAAATCAATATTCCATTTAAACCCATATTTAAATAAAATCTTCATATTATATTCTTGTTAAAAATCATTATTCACTAAAGCCCATAATTTACAAAATGCTTCAAATAAATATTTAAACATAATATCTATATGTTTAAAATCATAAAAAAATCCATTTCAAAATATTGACAAAAAACATATTATATATACACATATACATTTCAAATACTCACATAAACATGTTATATATATATATACACATATATATATTCATTTCAAAATATCAACATAAGCATATTTTTTCTATATATACGTACACCAAAATATTAACATAACCATTATATATATAAATATATATTCAAGAGGAGGTCGTCACGGCTGTGAGAAGTGGTGGCGGCGACTATGGGTTCGGAGCTGATGAGAGGCAGGCCGCGGTAGGAAAGTGGAGAGGCACGGTTGTGTGCAGTTGGCGCTTGATGAAGGGCTGAGTATGGGTGAGGCTAGAGAGTTGGGGACGGATCTGGTAGTGAGCTATGGTGGAGGCCGGAGTGCTTGGGTGGCTGAGTACGGAGGCGGGAAGGAAGGTGGAGGGTTTGTGGTCACGGCCAGCGGTCTTGGTGGTGGGTTATGGCAATTGCATGGAGGTGGGGTTGCATAGGTAGCATGGCGTTTAGTTGTGGCACGTGCATTCTGCTGTGGCTTCGAGTGTTGTGGCATGGAAGGGAGGAATGGCGAATGGCATTTTGGGAACTGTGCGATGGTAGTTGCTGGGTTAAGGAGAGAGGGCGACTAGCTAGGGGTGACTGAGTTTTGAGGGAAAGAAATGGCGGATTAATCTATGATGTTCGGTGAGGTTTGTGTAAAGGGAGGTGGGCTGGTGTAGGACGTGGGGAGGTGCTGGGACGTGGCAGTAGGAAGGACGCGGTGATGAGGCGAAATGTGGCTATTCAAGGAGGGAAGACGATGGGTGGTTTGGTTGGGATGATGTACACAACAGGTTGGTGATTATAGGGGACGGTGCTTGCACAATCAGGTGAGGGTAGAAGGTGGGTTAGAGGAGCAGTTTCCAGAAAACAAGATTATTAATATATATTTTCAAAAAAGAAGAGCAGACGAAAGAAGCAAACCTGTATAATATAAATTTATTTTCTTTTGAAGCAAATAGAGAACCGAAAATAAATGAAAGGACGAAGCAGTTTAAATTGAAGTGGTGGCATAGTGAAAGTCATGTAATGGGAATACAACTTGTGACTCAACAAATACACGATGTCAAATCCCTGATATGATTCTATGGCATATTATATCAACTCTTTATGGCATTAGAAATCCTTTCGAAGGGATTCCATGAGAGGAATATCAACCCAAGAGGCTGAAAGCAATAAAGAAATATAAAATAAAGTAAGCATCTCCTTAGGTCGAAAGGTCTTGAAGATCACCTTTCGACGTGATCGAAAGGAGGTGAAAGACATTGATGATTGACTTCTTTCAACCTCCATGGGAGATGAGACTCGATAAGGTGAAAATGTTGAAAGCTATATGAAGGCGAATTAATTCAAGGGACAATTATTATCTTGACAACTTAGTCGAAAGATTAGAGCGGCCTAATAAAACATTCGATAAGGCCGAAAGGTTTGATAATCTTCTACTATTTTGACCTAGTCGAAAGGTTGAAGTGGAACCTTAACCCTTCGACATGATTGATGGGTTAATTAATCTTCTATTATACTACCAAAGTCCATAAAGACTGGAACGGCTTCCTCAACATTTCGTCAATGTCGAAAGGTTTGGCAATTTGTTATTCTTTTCGATCAGGTCATCTTAGTCGAAAGTTAGAGCTATCACCTCAAATCCTTTCAACTTAGCCCTTCTATTTGAAAGATATGCTCTCAAAGACATGAATCCTCTCACCACATAGTTGTTTCCACATAAAATAATCTTATATAAAGCATTGGGGATGTTGACAAGTTTTCTTGTCAACATTTTTAGGCTAGAAGGAGGGCTTAAACCTCCGACCTTGTTATCTTAATACAACTAATTATGGGAACTAGGCTTGCTGTAGGAAAATGAAATTGAAAAGGATTTCTTCCTTAAATGAAAGTGCTGAACATGCAACTTCACTTGAAGAAATTTTTTTGCCATCTTTCAACCTTGGGAACAGGGAACAAGGGAAGTCTTCCGCACCAGCTCAACCAACTCCATCACCGCCTCAAATCCAACTGTCTCCTTAATTGGCTCCAGCTCAAAGTCTTCAACCAAATGATCATATTGCTAAAATCACACACTTAGAGCAGTAAATGGAGGAGATGAAGAATCTCCTTAATGAAGTTCTATCCTACAAGCCATCTATGAAAGCTATCACGGCTGGAGAGGAAGTTGTCCCTCCAAAGAGAAACTTGAAAATCAACACTAATGCCGCGAAAAACAAAACTAACATTTCCTTGTCCAAGAAGAAGGATCGCCTCCCACTAGAGGTGAACTATCAAGGAAGGATCGAAGAGGAAGACAAGGACTATTCTGCAAGCTCTACCTCAGATGGCTACAAACCAACTAAGAAAGACTACTTGAACAATGAAGCTTACCTCAAAGACATGGCAGACGAGACCGTGAAGGATCTGTTGAATATTAAGTGTAAGAGAACATTAGACGAGAGAGTAAATGATAATGAGAGGGTTGCCCCTTTCATTGATGAGATAATGTCAGCACTATTCCCTCTCACGTGAAGGTACTTACGATTAAGTATCATAGCACATCTGATCCTAACGACCATTTGATGGTATTTGACAGTCAAATGGATTTGTACAATGCTTCTGGTGCCGTTAGGCGCCACCTTTTTCCAGTCATTCTTCAAGGAGGAACTGCCAAGTGGCACTGACAGTATCGCGAGAACACAATCTATTCTTGGAAACAATTATCTTGTGAATTCTCGGCTCATTTCTACATCTGCAAAGACCTATTGATCGACTACACATTGCTCGCCAATATAAGACATAATCATGGCGAGTCATCAGGAGATTACTTGAAGAGGTTTAACGTTAAAACTTTGAAAGCCAAAGGAATGAACAATAGGGAAAAGCTTATTGCAGTTCATTCAGGCCTTATAACCAAATCTCCTTTCTGGAAGGAATATTCATCCATGGTTGCCGAGACTTACAAGACTTCCATTTTTAGGCCGACAAATTCATCTGAATGGATGAATTGTACTATACTAAGAAAAATTCTAACCAGAGGTGGGACATTGGAAAATTTAACGCAAAAAGGATTTATAAAAAATCCAGACGGAAAGATGCTAATGCCAACACGGTTAAACAGAATGATCTCCTGCATTTATGCTTTGACCAATACAAGGTCAATTTCCCAACCTCGTTCAAAGCTCGTCGTTATCCAGAGCAAAAGAAAGGAGATAGCTACCATGCTTATCACAAGGCAAATGGTCACATGACCAATGAGTGTAAAGTGCTAGCAGGATAATTCAAAAACTAATTAGAGAAGGACAACTAAAAGAGTTTGTGAAAAACCCACAAAGGACTTCCTTGCTAGAATTGAGGCAAGAAAACCTATCAATACCACTGTTAATATGATTGAAGACGAAGACCCATTGAACGTGAGTCTACCCTAAAACAGAATCGACGTTATATATGGCGGACCAAATCTTACGGGCAGAAGTCAGAATGCCAAGAGTAGGTACACTTATGAAGCTGGTAAGGGTGTATTATCTATGTAAGAAGAACCACAGCTCAAGAAACTAAAGTATAATATTAACATGCACTCTTTGGTGATCAATCTCCAGGAGTTGAGAAGGGGTATCCATCATCCCCACAATGACCCATTGATGATCATGGCTCAGGTAGGATCCTCAATTGTTACAAAGATTATGCTTAACACTGGAAGCATTGTAAACGTGATCTTCCGACATGTATTCGATCAAATCGGGATCTCTAAAGACAAACTTGAGCCTAGTCCTGAATCCATCTTCAGATTCAACAACAAGGGAATAATTCCACTAGGACAAGTGAAGCTCTTGGTACAATTGCGACTCCCTCGATGCTCTTGTGTTTTTGAAACAACTTCTTTAATCATAGACCGACCATAATTTTACATTGCTTTCTTTGGACGTCCAGCGCTAGTTTAAGTGGGCACTTTTGTCTTACCTAAAATATCTGATGCTCGAATTTCTTACTAAGAATGGCTGGGGAACTATCCAAGGCAAGCAATTTGCATCAAAGGAAATGTACTTCGTAACTTTGGAACAATACAATAGGGAGTTTACTTTTTACTTTGATTCTTCCATTACTTTACAGTCTTCGGATGATGGGTTTCTACATCCATCATTTGAAGCAAAGAAAAAATAAAACAGAACTAACAAGCATATTGCCAAAGATGTTTTACAGTTTATAGAAAGTGGAAGAGAATGGATACCAACTCAACAGAGGAAAGTGGAATTATTATTGAGCTAAATTTCCGATGAGAGGTTGAAATAGTTAGGCTAGTTAAGAAAACCGATGAAATTCCAAAGGATTCTACCGATTCTACCAAAATAGCCAGAGTGGGAAAAGATCTCAAGGAGCACTTAAAATCGGGATTGGCAGAATTCTTAAAAGCCAATAAGGATATTTTTGCTTGGATCCACTCTGACATGATTGGAATTGACCTACAATCATGAGACACGCCCTAAACATCAATCCAAACATCCTTCTGGTTAGGCAAAATAAGAGGCAATTTGATAAGGTAAGGACCGCCACTTTAAATGAAGAAGTCAAGAAATTGCAACAAAATGGGTTTATTCGAGAAGTCTTCTACCCTAAGTGGTTGACAAATCCAGTTTTGGTAAATAAATCTAATGGGAAGTGGCGAACTTGCATGGATTATATGGATTTAAACAAAGCTTGTCCAAAGGATGGTTATTCGTTACCAAGGACAGACCAATTGGTCGACGCAACTAGTAGACGTAAGCTGATTTCTTTGATGGAAGCATACTCCGGATACAATCAAATCCTTATGTTTAAACCTAATAAAGAGCATATCAAATTTATTATAGATTGGGGAACCTATCGTTACAAAGTTATGCCTTTTGGGTTGAAAAATGCAGGGACAACTTACCAAAGGTTGGTTAACTGATGTTTAAAGATCAAATTAGAAGAAATATGGAAGTTTATGTAGATGACATGTTGGTAAAATCCCAAGAGGAAAAGGATCATCTTAAAGATTTGTATGAGATGTTCAAAGTACTTCGAAAGTATTAAATAAAACTCAACCCCCAAAAATGCAACTTTGGAGTTCATTGTGGAAAATTCTTAGGTTATATTGTCAATGCACAAGGAATTGAAGCTAGTTAGGAATAGATTGAGGCTATTAAGAGTAGGCAGAGCCTAAGACAAGTAAAGATGTTACGAGTTTGAATGGAAAAGTAGCAGCGCAAAGCAGGTTTATTTCAAAGCCACCGATAAGTGCATTCCATTCTTTGAGGTAATAAAGATGAGAATTTTTTTGAATGGGATGAAGATTGCAAAAGGGCATTTCAAGAGTTGAAGCCACATTTGGAAAAACCTCCGATCTTATCTAGCCTCGAAGATGGGAAGGATCTATTGTTGTACATGGCAATCTCGAAGCACGTAGTAAGCTCGATATTGATCAGAAAAACCAAGGAATTGAAACTATCGGTTTATTATTTAAGCAGAAGGCTGAAGCATGCCGAAATCCAATATCCGGTTATTGAGAAACTAGCACATTATTTAATTCTCAAGGCCTGAAAGTTAAGACCTTACTTTCAAGCACACGCAGTGAAGTATAGACTAACTTTCCATTAAAACAAGTCTTTAGTAAACCTGAAACCTCTGGGAGACTGATTAAGCAAGGAATTGAGCTAAGTCAATATGTTATAAAATATAAACCTAGAGCAGCTATAAAAGGACAAGCATTGGCCGACTTCATTAATGAAGTATGAGATTCGTTTCAGAGTAATCCGAAAAGGAAAAGGACTTAAAATCCAAGTGGAAGTTATTTGTGGATGTGCCTCAAATGAACAAGGTCCTGGAGCAGATACATAATAATTACCCCTGATGGACACAGACTTCATTATGCTATGAAATTGGGGTTTCCAACAACTAACAACATGGTAGAATATGAATCTACATAGGATTGACCCTTGCTTTAGAACTTAGAATCCTGAGGATTCAAGTATTCAGTGATTCCCAATTGAAGAACAATCAAATCAAACAAGTATACCAAACGAAAGATCCCAAACTCAGTCAGTATGTGAAAAAGGTATTAAAAATGATCATATTTTTCGAAGATTTCTCTATACACAAAATACCAAGAGGAGACAATTCCCAAGTAGACTCATTGGTTAAGTTGGCAAGTTCAAGAGGGGCCCCTGAGACTAATAAATTGTACCTGTGGGATTTCAGGCTAATCCTAATATTAAGGAAAATAAATAAGACAAAACTAATGAGCCATCAGTATTGACCCGATCACAGGCTACAACATAAGAAATGAGGGAAATGGGCCAGGAATGGCCAAGTGAAGAATTAACAGCTCCATTAATGGAAGAACGAAAGCACTTCGATGGCCCCTATTATGAGTTATATTGTTAGTCAGACACTACTTGCAGATAAAACAGAGGCACGAAAGCTAAAGAGGCAAGCCCAAAACTTTATCATCATGGATGGATTTCTATACAAGAAAGGATACGCCCTACCCTATTTTCGATTTGTAACCCGAGAGCGATTTGAGGATATTAAAGGATGCCCGCGAAGGACTTTGTGGAGATTACTCCAATGGGATCAAATTGGCCAATAAAATAACGAGATAAGGATTTTACTGGCCACAGTTGACCAACCAAGCAATCGAGTATGTTAAAAGATGTGAAAAGTGCCAAATCTACTCGAAGATACCACGTCTTCCTCCGAGTCAACTAACCCCCATCATCAGCCCATGGCCATTCGATGTTTGGGGAATCGATTTAATCGGACCTCTTCCGATCTCCAAAGGTGAGGCAAACTATGTTGTAGTGGCAATTAATTACTTTACAAAATGGGTCGAAGCAGAACCACTTTCAAAGCTCACCTTTGGGAAAGTATTAAGATTTGTCATTAAGAACATTGTCACAAGGTTTGGGATACCTTAAAAGATAACCTTTGACAATGGAACCCAATTTGAAAGTGAAGAATTTTCATGATTTTTCCGTAAGAATGGAATCATAGAAAGCTTCTCGTCTATTGCTCACCCAAAGGCAAATGGAGTCGCTGAGGCTGCCAACAAAACGATAAAGACGATCTTGAAAAAGAGATTAAACAAGGAAATGGGGAATTGGGTAGAAGAACTACCCCTATTTTGTGGGCGTACAGAAACTAGAACTGCAATGCGCCATACCCCGTATTTGCTAACATATGGTTGTAAAACAATGCTACCAGTAGAAATTGAAGTACCTTCTCATCGAAGGATTGCCTATGCCTTCAACCGAAATCAAGAACCAAAAAACAAATCACTTGACTTGGTTCACGAATTAAAAGATGAAGCGACCTTAAGTACGACTGAATACCAAAGGAGAATATCAAAGTACTGTAACTCAAAGGTAAAAAAGAGATCATTTAGACAAGGAGATTTGGTACTTAGAAGGGTAATGGCCAATACAAGAAACCCATCAGATGGGCCATTGGGACCAAATTGGGAAGGTCCACTGATAATTTTCAAGGAAATCCCCCTAGGGGCCTACAAGTTATGTCATCCTAATGGTAATATGGCACCAAGAACTGGAATCTAGAACGTTTGATACTATATTTTCTGACTCTGAATGAATAAAGCATTTTCAAGAATGTCTCTACTATGATTCACTAAGAAAAGTCTACATGGTCGGGAGTAAAATTCTCCTTAAACTTGGACTACCTAAAATGGAGGCTACCAATAATGGTAGAAAGCCCTTGGTCATGCCAAGATGGCCAGGTCAAGGCACCTCCTGTATGTAGGGCATAAGCCTTTAGCCGCACCAAAGTCAGAAATGGCCAGGTTAAAGCAGCATAACCCCTTATCCACGTCTTGCTATAGCAAGGATAAGGCGCCTCTTGGAGGTAGGACGGGTGATCCCTTGGTCCCGCCACGCTATGACCTGCCAAGGTACCGAACATGTCCTTAGCTGTGTCACTCTATGGCCAGGTTAAGGTGCCTGTTGGAGGAAGGTCGGGTAAGTCCTCGAATGCTGCTTGAGAATAAGCCTGAAGTGGGCAGCATGTAAAATAGAAACCGCCAGAAATTGGCAATGTCTAAAACGACAACAGCCTAAAATGGGCACTGCTTGAAATAAGCATGAGAATTGGAAAAAGGAGTCCTAGTCTGAAATAGGCCAAAACAAATGGATAAAGAAAATTCGGGCTCGAGAAAGAAAAAGCATGCAAGATATTATCAAAGACCGAAGATGGCACATTCAAATAAAGAATCAGAAAGAATTCTCTGACTTCTCCTCATAAACATGTGCTAGATTGGTATTCTGGTCTTTTGTTATTAATTACCAAAAAATGATATTCTGGTCTTCTATTGTTAATTACCAAAAATGGTATTTTGATCTTCTATAATTAATTACCAGAAATGGTATTCTGGTCTTCTATTGCTAAATACCAGGAATGAGTATTCTGGTCTTTTATTACTTATTGCCAAAAAATGGTTTTCTAGACTTCCGTTATCAATGCTAAATCAGGTATTTTGGCCTTCTATTTATTATTATTAGATGTGGATTTCTGGTTTTCTCCTTCTTATCACCAAAAACGATCATGTGATCTTCTATTATTGAATGACAAAACAAGTCATCTAAACCATTAACGTTTATAACCAAAGATAATCTCCTGGACTTTCATATTAAAATGGATGATCTAATTGGTATTCTGGTCCTCTCTCATTATTACCGGATTGATATAGGGTTTCGGCTTTCAACTGTGATGATCAGCATGATTCTGGTCTCCCTATTACTATTTGATGCAGTTTTTTAGGCCTTATTTTATCATAAGATATGAACTTATAAATTATCTATGTATGGTCTTCTGACATTTTATCGCTAAGGGTAAGTTTATAAACAATTAGTCTATTGATAAGGTCCATCCATCACGGAAATACGGGTCCTTTACTATGACTTCTGGGACATCTATCATTCATGGGAAAATGGAAAATAATTACTATCTGACAAGAAACTGATAAATTCTGATGACCAAGACCCGAATCTGGGACTTCAAATACTTATGATCCTTACAGATTCTAAATGTTCAAAGGATGAATCTTCCGCTAAAATAAAATCGGTGTTGAAGGTTAACCAAACTGAAATGGTACTTGTAATATGAACTAACCATGCGAATATTATTAGATGTGTTGCAAGAATATAAGGATAATTTGGCAATCCTGGAATTTATGTCCTAAAGAACAAAAGCCTTCTTTATACAAAGAGGGGGGAAAAATATTAACCATAAAATATGAGTAAAGATAAAGAAGGCCTTTCAGAAAGCTTCCACATGAACAAAGAAGCAGCATGTAAAGTCACCTTTTGATGGTGTATAAAGGATTATTCGATGCTAATAAAGAAAAGCACATAAGAACTTCGGGGAAAAGCTTCCGCAATCATGAAGGATAGAATTACTAAAGCACAACAAAGTAGCTAGGTACATAACTTCCAAGCACTTTCTGGCTGGGATAGAAGAATTATTCTGAAACCATTCACCATAAAACAATGACTAAAAAAATGAGTTCAGTTCAAACCTTTCGAAAGAGGCAACAGGATACAGTCGGCAGTTTATAGCAGTCGGCAGTTTATAGCAGTCCCCAACCTTTCGGAGGGGACGAAAGGTTTCATCTCTCAACATTCAAAGAGTTCTTACCTCTCGAAGAGGGTGGAGAAGTCAAAGCAAGAGCAAGCAACTCTATAATGACCTTTTCGAAAGCATAGCGAACCTTTCGAACCGGTTAGAACACATACAAATTACCTTTCGACAATGTCGAAAGGTTTATGAAGAAGGCAACATTCATAAGTCAACAAAGAATGAAAGACAACCTTTCCATAACATTGAAAGGAAACACAACTCTAAACAACAATCAAGTGAAGAGCAACATTCCAACAAGGTCGAAGGTTCACAACAATCAAGTAAAGGAGCAACATTCCAACAAGGTCAAAAGGTTCACAATAATCAAGCGAAAGAGCAACCTTCCAACAAGGTCGAAGGGTTACAACTATATATAGAAGGGAAACCTTTCGACAAAGTCGAAAGGTTCATAAATGCATAGAGAAGAGCGGACCCTTCAACAAGGTTCAAAGGTCCATAATGGCATATGAAGGGAAAACCTTTTGACAAGGTCCAAAGGTCCACAATTGCATATAAAAGGATGACTTTTCTACTCAGTCGAAGCATGAAGTCAAAAGGGGGGCCGCCTGCATCTAAATAAGACCTAAAGGTTCTAGTTTTGGGGATCCGATTTCTCCCATTCTGCACTCATTCTACAACTTCTGCTCCCACTCACCATGTTTATAGCCTTAATTTAGAATTCAAATTAGGGATTTGTTTCTTAAACTTTGTATTAAACTTCATCATGAGAAAATAAAAAGAATTACGGCTTGCAATCAACTTTGAATTTGGGGATGATCACGATCAGGCGTTAATTCAATATTAACGGCCGATTATACATGATTTATTTCTTATCTTCTTCGATCATTCTTAATATATGTCATGGAACCATCATGGGATATTTCCATGATTTTTATTTCCCTATTTATTAAATTCATGGTTTAGGTTACGTAAGGGGAATACAACTTGTGACTCGATAAATACACGATGTCAAATCCTTGATATGGTTCTGTTACATACTATATCAACTCTTTATGGAATTAGTAATATTTTCGAAGGGATTCCACGAGAGAAATATCAACCTAAGAGGTTGAAAGATATAACGAAATATAAAATAGAGCAAGCATCTCCTTTCGACGAACTCGAAAGGTCTTGAATAGCACCTTTCAACATAATCGAAAGGAGGTGAAAGACATTGATGATTGACTGCTTTCAACCTCCAAGGGAGATAAGACACGGTAAGGTAAAAGTGTTGAAATCTATATGAAAGTGAATAGCTTTAAGAGAATTACTACCATGACAACCAAGTCAAAAGGTTGGAGTGGCCTAACAAACCTTTCGATAAGGTCGAAAGTTCGAAATCTTCTACTATACCGACCTAGTCAAAAGGTTGGAGTGGAACCTTAACCCTTCGACATGGTTGATGGGTTGGTTAACCTTCTATTATACTACCCAATTCCATAAAGAATGGCTTCCTCAACATTTCATCAATGTCGAAAGGCTTGGCAATTTGTCGCTCTTTTTGATCATGCCATCTTAGTCGAAAGTTAAAGTTATCACCTCAAATCCTTTCAACTTAGCCCTTCTATTTGAAAGATATGCTCTCAAAGGCATGAATCCTCTCAACTACATAGTTGTGTCCACATAAAATAATCATATATAAAGCATTGGGGATGTTGACAAGTTTTATTATTAACAAAACCATTATTATTAATTTCAAACCATATTAATTAATTAAAACAAATAACTTTTCAAAACATTAAAATATTGATAAATAACTTTTTAAAAACAATATTAAATAAAAATAAAACTTTTAAAACGATTCTAAATATAAATAGATAGTCTTTTAAACAATATTAAACAAAAATAATCTTTAAAAAAATATTAAGTATAAGTAAATAACTTTGAAAAAGATAGATAAAGGTTGGAACTAGATCCCCCAGGGCATATTCATGTATTTTATCTTCTGCTTTTTTTGTTCTTACTGTATTTATCAATAGTTGTAAGGGCCGACGATAGGATAACTATACTCTAAATGATGTATATAGATTAAAGATTAGTCTTTTTATTGTAAAGATCATTGTTCTGTCTACTCATTTAAGAGTACCCGAGATAATAAGAAGCAAAACATAAAAGCTCGAGTTAGATAATAGTCTGGCATGAGTGATAAATGAACCTTAAAATACTATACAAGTCGATATAACAAGGCACAAGTTGTAAGAGTCATACCTGATCTATCCCTGCATCCAAAGTGTTAGCACATAACATCTATAATATGCTACCATACTATTATCATTAAAATATACTACGCCCCAAGTATCATATATGGTGTCTAGGTATCCATGTCCAAAATGCCTACATTAGGTGACATCCCTAGAGTGATAGACTGTAGGGAAAATAGTCTAAGAAAGCATAACATCTATCAAACAATCTTCACTATTACTAAATGTGCTTAGATGTAAGAAAACTCATATGGCACGATCATAAGCCAGAGACCGAACAAATCCTAGTTTCATGGTACTTCATCCATGCCACTTCGTAAGGCCGGGAAATAGACCCATGGTCATAAGGTCTAGGGTAATCTACGAGTCTATGACCATAAGATTTGGACACGGACATAATCTAGGTGGACCTCCCACATACACCCTATTTATGAGCGCATAGAAAACCTCCAAGTCGCCACGATCCATTCGCGTATGCCTTTGTAATGAAACACAATTATAATCCCATTCAATCCATATTCTTAGTGGAACATGGTCTTAATTCCACTTGCGAGTTCTCCTCATTGAACCAGCCTTTCAAATAGCTCCACTCATTGAGCCCTTTTCATCAGAAACTAACTCCATTCACTATCGAATTACCACCACTGAAGTCCCAAAGCTATCATCATGTTAAAACATCATAATGAATCCTCAAGTGAACACCTTCAGCACGACCTACAGAGCCTAAACTTCCCCTTTTGGAAGTTTCACCTCGACCTAATCAAATATTACAAGTCGGTACCAACCTCATCTACTCAGTGTCGAGTTGGGTACTTCTCCATTTTTTGGGTCAATCTACTTTCATGAAGCTCCTTTCCTTCAATGCTCCAATTTCCAAGTCACTAGACCCCCACCATCATCTAGAACAGTACTCAGACCGACTCTAGACCTTGGCTCTTTAAACCTCTCTCCCTTGCCGACTCTAGGCTCAACCTGAAGCATTCTCATGCTTTCCATAAGCAAGCCATAAAGCAAAGTCCTAGCGAACTAATTTGGCCATCACCTGAACCCTAGACCTTTCATTATCTTTCCCGAAGTCAATCCCGAGTCTTCCACCAAATTTCCTAAAGAATGACTCAAAGCAAAGTTTTCTCGGCATAAAGCATCCTACCAAACTGAATTTAACTCGGCATTGGGTTGAATTCCTCCATCCAAACCATCTATGATTTGAAGTACAAGGTACATACGTCCCTAAAGCCTTTTCTCCAAGTTTCATCTGATTTGGGGTTTTTTTTCCTTCATTTTGTCCAATTTGACGATCACTTCTCCTAACTACCTAAAGCATTAGCAAATCATATCAAAGCACGACATAAAAATCTAAATATCATCTATATACATCCATGCAAATGTAATTCATTAAAACATGATAATCATACAAATCCTGATCTAGATCTATCTTTTAATCAGCGCGTCCATACGGTCAAAATGGATTATACAACCATTTAAAACTATTTTTAAATTGTTTTAATTTCAGTTTTAAAGATGTATAAATATGTGATTAAAGTTAAACATTTTAGGATTAAAATCATGTTAAGACCATCAATTTTGACAACATGGACAAGTATAGAGTAGTGAGAAGTTAGAATCACTCACTAAATACCAAGCTTTCCTCTAGATCTGAAATAGGCAGTAAGAAAAAAAAATCAAATAAGCCAAAAATGATAATCTACAATCCCTCAATATTAATTACCTTTATAATGATGATTTAGGCTAAAATTAGTAAGAAAAAGGTAAGCTTTTTGATGAAACTAGAATTAGTGGGGTTTGGGATAGTATTGAAAAGTGGGAAATATGATCGAAAATGTCCGAACAACCCTAATTAAGCAAAAATCCCAAAAATAGTTAGTGGGCTTAGGTTTGGGCCTACTTAATTATCTACTAATTCTAGCCACTAGCATCCAAGACTTAAAAATGGTTATAACTTTCAAACAGTAAGTCTATTTTACTATTAGAACTAGTGTACGAAATGAGAAACCATCATCTTAAAGCAAAGGAAGTGGTTTGAGACCCTAACTCGGCTCCTATCAAGAGTTATAGTCCATACAAGATTTTTAGAGCAAGAACAGTCGTATAGAAATCAAACAAAAATCGTAAATATGAAAATTTTCCCTAAGTGTCAATTTCTAAAAAATTTGAGTCGTACGACCTCATATGAATCAAATAATAACATTTTACGATCCTCCGATACGTAAAATATTAGTCATTACAAATGATCATATCGAATAACTTCAAAGGATGATATATTTGGAAAATGAATTCTTATGAGTACGAAAAAGGCCCTTTCATAAATCATGCTTGCATTTTCATTGCGCACGACATTTCCTATGCATACAAATAAAGAATATACATATCATGAAGAAAGCATAAAAAAAGAATATTTATAAGATTACATTGGAACTTCATAAATTAATTAATTATTTTAGTTTTAAAATAAAATATGGAGTATTGTAAAGAATGAAGCAATAATAAATTGACTAACAGGATAAATAGTTAAAGTAAATGGTTATCATAACCACTCATAAGGTATTCACTTGAAATAGTAAATTTTTGCAGAGGTTGATGTTAACGTTAAGTACAACGTACACACATTTCATGTATGTATGTATGAACATATATAATATATATGAGCATATGTTAGGGTTGTACAGTAAATGGGAATTTATTTATTCCCATTCCATATTCTTATTATTCATGGAGATATGTCACTAAGCATGTTAATTGGTATCCAAGATTTTTTAAATATTCGACAATATGAAAAATATCTGATACTCGGATGAAAATATTTGATATCTAGAAAATGATTTGGATATCGATGCGGATATGATCGCATTCGTATCTAAGAAATATTTGTCGGATGTGAACTTGCTTTTTAATTTTAGAAAGGTATATTGTAAATATGTTTAAATCAATGATATATGAAAAAAATGCATTTTTACTAAAATTTTATTGTTTTCAAATTCAAATCAATCTAACAGTTTGTTTGAAATGCATTTGACATTTAGTAACTTGATATTATTTGTCTCCTGAGATTCAGTGTTTCCAAGTAGGTTTCGGGGAACTTCATTTAACATTAACAAGTTAGTATTAAATGATTTTGATCACCCAATTCTTCTTGTATGTTAATTTTAAATACGTAAATTATTATTCCTGTCCATTTTCTAAATTAAAAAAACTTAATTTAGATTTAACTAAGGTATAATTTTTCATCACCCTATGATTTATTCTAATGATATGTGGTTACAAGAGTTCAATTTTAATTAGAAAACGAAATTTCAGAATTAACAAAACATTTTTAAACAAAAATGCGGTTTTAAAATGAAAATCTAATTATTTTATGAAAAGCGTAATTTTATAAAAGAAAAATATAAATTTTAAATTGACATTTTTAAGTAAGTATTATAATTTTTCATATACAAATACTTTCGAATATCAAAAACCATAAACTTCTTATCTTTTGGATATGAATGTTTTCAGATATTTTAGGATATCCAAAATAACAAAATTTTAAATTTTGGATAAGGATATTACAGATATCCAAAAACATCTCCTGATGTGGATATGGATAGGCATTTCAAATAAGGGTGGATAACAGATACAAATTTAGTTGCAGATTTTCACTTTTAGATTTAGATGTGAATAAAATAACATTTGTAACGATTTTGCATCCATTAGTAGCCCTATACATGACCCAAACTTGTGACTAATTCTTTGCACTTGCAGTCATTGCCAATAAATCAGGCTTTAGTCAGTTAACAACAATGATGGTAGTAAAGAACCTGGCCACGTACTCCTTATAGGTCTCATCTCTTTTCTTAATATATGTAAGAGTTATTGCATGCTTCAGATGTTGATGTTGCACTTTGAAATTGTTATTAAAACTTATGGCTAAATACTCCTAAAGACTCATTGATCATCTTTCCAACCTACAAACCAAAAATATTACCATCTCCATAAAAAATATTGGGAAACATATGCTCATCACCTTCTTATTTGCATGCGACATCTCCATGAGTTGAATGTACCTCACTAATTGCATTTTCAAAATTTTCCCCTGTTATATGGCTGCATTGTCGGTGTCATTTACAATGATTGAGCATTTAATATATTTTTAGTAAAAACTCTTATTTTCATCATTAAACAAATTTTGTCATCTTTTGCATCATACTATGAATTTATTTTATATCCTTTCATTTTCATGTTGGGAATTCTAACGGCCGGTTGTTCTAGTGGTCGCATCCTTATCAAGCCCTTGATCATACAAACAACTGTGATGCTCATTCCCAAGGACATTCAACCAGTGGTCATATATGCATGTTTATCGAATATAAAGGGACTTTAGTGAGAAGTTCATTGTTAGTGCAGAGTTTCTTCTACACCAACACCTTGATATTCGAAAATATAACGTCGAAAGTTGCTTGAGTTATAGGCCTTTGTATAAGGTTACCAAGACTTGGAGTAAAAAACTTGATGTTATGGAAGGTTGAGCTGCAAAGTTATGATGGTAAATGAGAAGAAGATAAAGTGCAGAAAGTAAATAACAGCGAGACTTTTACTGTGGTTCGGCAGAAAGTTCCTACGTCCACTGTCTTTTCCTTATTTAGTTACTCCTTTTTAGCCAAGAGGCTTCTTACATTAAATCTATATGTTTCCGCTACTAATGAGTTTTTGAATAGAGTTCTAATATAGGAAAGTTTTATATGACTATTTAAGTTCTTTATGCACCGAGAAAAAGATCCCTTATGCCTTGGGATTGCTGCATATTTATAGCCAGCAAGCTATAGCATCATTAGTGGATAATTCTCTCCTTGGATTGCTAAGGTTGCTTGATGTGCGGTTACAATTGGAGTTTCTTCTGAGAATCTAGCATTGTTGCTTAAGAGGTATGGTTTTGTGTTCCCGCCTAAACGGTCTCTTGCATTTGAGCCATAATTTTTCTCGTTGGTCTTCTCGACCGTTGATTCCTTTTGCTATAGATTTGTGTTTTGGGCTTTGGATCTGCTAAGGGGCAATTCCTCTTTTGTAGTTACATGCTACCTCCTCTACTTACATGTTTCCTGATGTGCTATTCTTTTTTGGCATTCGCTTTTAGTAATAGAATCATTTATTTTGTGAAAATCTTTCTTCTAGATCAAGCAACCCAACTACATACTTTCTCCTCACTGGCTTTTTTTTGAAACTCACACCGCTGAGAAGTATGTTTAAACATATCACTATTATTTCCAAAAACTACTTACATTCGTTATTCATCCAATACATTTTATAGTAAGGTAGAAAACATTTCTTATAATTTTCTTCATACTTGTTCCCACCGGTTCTTACTTCTCCATATTTTGATGGTCCTTCTTCAATGTCAGGAGGCCTAACATCTTCCATGTGAGAATTTCCCAACCGAAACATGCCTTAAATACCATATTTAATGTAAATTTCAAAAATCGAAAAGAAAAGGCAAAGAGATCCCAAGTTTGATTCACAGTGAAAGCACCAAAATATTTTATTTTTTTGTATGGAAAAACTCGCATATTTACGAAGAACTTTAGCTGCTAAATATAAGCTAAAATATATTTTGTTGAGAAAAATTAATTTCATTTGAACTTAAATTAATTGAGTAGCATTGAGACACCTCCGCTATTCTCAATAGTCAAGCTTACCAAAATGTTATTCAAAACTACTTGCGCATCAAATTTAAACATTAATGACAACAAGTAGTTGAGTGAACAATTCAAAACTAAACTTTTGAATAAATATGATTGACCTGACAACGGAAAAACCGTTAATATTTTGTAAAGCAACTAATGCAATATACAATATCTCCACAATTAACATATATATTCGTTTATTTAACTAACATCATAGGTACATTAGCCCACTATAAATGACAATAACTTACAGACCAAATTGTATCAATTGGACAACTTGTGGGTAAGTGCTATTAAATAAACTTGTTCTTCTTTCTTCTATCTGACATGAAAACATGGATAACACACACACGCATGCTCGTGCATGCATACATACATATACATATACATATACACATACATATGCATATACATTTATACTAATAGAAAGAAAAACATGAAACAACTAACGGGACCATGTCCTAGTGTCAACACCTCAACTCAATGGCCAGTGGTCTCATGTAGAGATAGACTGCTTAATGTATCCTTTTGGGATTAAAGGCAACATGGTTCTTTTTCTATTGACACCACCATATCTAACCCTTCTCTTCTTATCAAAGTGAGAATGAGTCAGTCCCAAACGCACGAGTTCAGCATCCCACCCTTCACCTACATTCACGCTTGTTAGCTTATAAAATAATATGTCACCAAGAATCTGTCCATTAACACAATAGTAAAACATCACTTATTATGATGCCAAACCAATCTGGTATCTTAAATGTCGAGGTATATCACACCATGAAAATAAAAGCAAGTATCACATACAATTCCTATCCATATAAATATGTAAATACTAAACATCAAATCAATACACAAACATAATGTTAGCAATATAATCCCATGAATCAATAAATCATTAAGAGCATTAGCCCTACTAATAAATAACATATATATACTTAAGCAAAATTAGCTATGTAACCATTAATAACATATGTGCACTCATCAGTATATTTGTTGCACCATACATGTGTGTTGATGATTATTCTAGTCACATGAATCTTGTGCAATCTAAGTAGACGCAAAACATAATAATTATATATGTGTGAGTGCGTGAGAGGGCACGTGCGTGCAAGCGTGCATGCGTGTATGTGTTTTCATGTGCGTGTGTGTGTATATATATTAAATCCAACTAATTTCCTAATGATAAAATAGCCATTCATACGCTAATTAACTTCTCATATCTCAAAATTACCTTTTTATTGATGTTTATTCAAACAATAATTCGAATATCACTATTTATTTTGAACTAATAACAACATTTCAAAATAAATCTTTTAAGGATAATCGTATTATTGTTGTTATCCAATAATAATAATAGTAATACATGCTTGATACGCCGTGCCATCCAGCTTGCTCCTGAGCTCCACAGCAGCTCCTGAATTCCAGAATGATCTGATAACCTTACTCTAGATTGCCCGTGTAGAAATTGGTGGGCACCTAGAGTTTAGGAAGGGAACAATAAACTCCAGGTCAGTCATGGGACAGGTGTGAGAACTTAAAACAGTTATATCTTTAAAAACAAACAAAGAAATATTTTAAAATAGATCCGCAACGCTTTTAGAAAATGAAGCTACCATAAGGCCTCCCCCCCACACACACAATGCAAACGCAGAATCGAAGGATATTTCTCCTTATGATAGTCAAACATGCTTGATACGCAGAAAAAATTTCTTTGATATTATTATTATAAGTGCAAAGTGCAGGAAAACATTTCGAAAATATAATATAAATTTTAGCCAACATACGACAAGTATCGTATGCCTACTATAACTACCATCTAAACAATGGGGCGCCACCATAAGTAAATGGCAGGTTCTACAACAAAAATTGTACAAGGCTTGTATTGTTTCTTTGGATTTCCAACAAATGGTCAGGCCAAGGAACTTCCCATTGCCACATGGGTACGCATCTAGAAAGACGCCCCGAGAACCTAACCGGATCTCTGCCAACACAAGGCCGGGTTACCCTTGGCTGGGTAACAACTGACACGAGTATGCCATTCCCCGGTCGTAACTAACCTAAATTCTGGGATTCACCAACAACCACATAATAATAAGTTCGCAGCAACAACATATGTTAAGTATCTAGGCTCCATACCATGATATCACCTCTATCCAGAAGGAAATGACATACATTAAAGGGGCGCTATCCCCCTAATAACCTTGCTGTATCTTTCCTATTTTGACCATTACCGGGGTGTGAGGTCCGACGAAGTCTCGTCTACAAAGCTACGTTTTTCATAAAAGCCACGCTTTGATCAACAAATAATCAACAACACTCAGCATGCCACGTTACCAAATTGGGAATATATCACTAGTAACCATCAACTGCATAACATCCGACACACATCCATACAAGTCCCTTCCGGGATCGAACGCAACCGAAGGCACTTTCAAAGAAGCCCTTGCAATCCGGATATTCACTAATCAAGTCCGGAATTCCCATCACAAAAGGTGATAAAATCTCTATATCGGGGATCAACCGATGCAGAGTCAATTGAAGATAATCCTTCCGCTTTCGAAAATATCCGGTCTTCAACACCAGCCTTCAAATGTTATCCATTACGACGTATCACTATTCGGAATGGGATTCATGACCCAAAGGTCCTCTCCCGACTAAACCAAATAACGCGCACTTATTTTAAAATAAGTGTAGCATTCAGATTCAACCAAATCACAACAAATACTCATAAAAAGGTAAATATGGATAGTCGGTTATTTAACTATCAATAGATATGCACAACATCACCAGATTCCAAATAATTTTCCAAAATATTTAATTTCCAAAAATATCTTTACAAGATATCAAATTTTCCACACTTCAACCATTTGAAAACAAATTTCAAATCACTTTTCACCTTTCCAACTTTTGAAACAAAATTTCAAATCATTTTCCTTATGCGGAAACACTTCCAATTATTTATTCATTTTCAATTCAAAATGATACATTTAAACCAATTAAATAAATTCTTACCGATTTACTTCATATTTACGTTCCAAATCCGTAAATTTATTTCCACACTTCAAAAATAAATCAATGTTTATTTTTAAAACAATTTTCCCTTTCCTTTATAAATTCCATGGTGAATTCACATTTCCAAAATATCTATTAATATACGATTCTCAAATCGATTTCAAATATTCACTTTCAATTTATCTTTAAAAGATATAATCTCAAAACATTTCACTTCATATTGGAAAACATTTCCATACTTATTTAATAATAAGTAATTCACAAATCTATTTATTTTCAACATTTGGAAAATATTCATTATACTTAAATCACAATTAAGTATATATTTTATTCTTTAAGGAAAACATTCCCTTAAACACATTTATTTGAGTCAAAATGAATGTTGCGTAAAACATCGTTACGACAACTTAAAATCACTAGTATAGAGATTCGAAATTAAGATAGATATATAAATCCCAATGCTATATAAAACATTTCCTTTCGAAAATCGTTTACTATAACAACAGTGTTATAGTCCATCTTTTCCTTATTTCTCGAAAATGTCTATTTCAACAATGAATGTTGAAATCTATGATTTCGATCCTTAACACATTTTAAAAAAACTTCAAATCGTTTTAGTTCTATTTAAAAGACCACTTCCTAAAACATTTCTTTAATATATTGTTCACTGTCCAAAATCGTGAATATAAATCGTTTACCAAATTCAACACTTCTACATATTTAATTAAAGGATTATCCACTGTCCAAAATCGTGGATATATCTCCTTTAATAAGCTTTCATATTTATTTATCAAATTCAATTGGTTTTGGATTTATAAAACAACGTTTATAAATCCACACACACACACACACACGTATATATATTATAAAAACTTCAACTTATAAAATCCCTTAATTAACAAATTCTATTTATATCTCATTTAAATGCCAAAATCTAATTTATAAGTTAATTTCTTATAAATCTTTTATTTTACAAAATCTATTTGTTTTATAGCTTCACAATTTATAAATCTATAAATTTCATTCACTTATGAAATCCATTGATACTTCATTTTAACACTTATAAAAACTCGTTTTATAATTCCAATATTTTAATTTATAAATATCAATTTTATAAATCTTTTATATAAACTGTTTATAATAATTCAAAAATCCCAATTTAAACCATTTACAAATTATTTATTTACTTATTTTAAAAATCACATTTCGGTTATATTTTACAAAAATCATAATTTTTATAACATAAAAATTATAATGTTTATTTATTTAAAATGAATTAATTCCAAATTTTAAATAAATTGTACACTTTCAAAAATCACTTGAAAATCCTTTTAAATTCGAAATCGTTACTTTAACATTTTTAAAACTACAGAAATAGGCCCAATGCTGCAACAGCACTAAATATAACAACCACGGCATCCAAAACATCATATATCATATGATAACAGAATATATCGCAAATATCTGTAAATAAATCAATACTGTTGAGGAATCCAGTTGGATTCCTCCAACCTGTTTCCCTGCATCCACAGATGTTAGCACAATACAAATCCCGTTTCAAGACAGAATATCGCGGTATATGGGTTCATATAAAATATTATCCGCTATTATGCAGCGCAATAGGGTCTCATCCGCTATATAATGCGGGAAAATCAACTCCCAGTACATATATAATACCAATTCCACTCCAAGATGGAATATCACGGTATATGTGTAATAAATAACATCCGCTTAATATATGACGTATAGGGTTTATTTCAATACAATAGATAATATTTTATCATCCAAGCATACCAAGCAATTTTAAATCTAACTATTTAAAAATTTAAATCGAAACAGATTTGATTGAGTGAGAAGTTCTCACCTTGTTTCAAATACAGTTGCAGTGTTTTATTTCGAATAAAATTAAACGTGCGTTTAATTTTACCCAAAAATTTCATCAGCTCCATCGCGTAGTGTTCGTCAATACGAAGCCAACGCAATTCGTTTCGTCATTTTTTGACTTCGCATGAACAAGTTATGAAGTTACAAAGTTTATACGATTTTAAATATAAAATAATTTACAATTTTTTATTATTATTATAACCTAGAATCATCAGGGCCGCACATTCAAAGCCTCCAGATCTCGGCCGTCCCCTTTTCCTTCTCCCACATCAGGTAAACGCGACCGAACCCATCATGCCATTCGAAACCCTAATAGCCGCACCACTCCCCATCACTCCTAGGTCGATCAAACACTGCCATTTGAATGGCCATCACGCGAGCCGCCACCGTGCAAAACACGACCGAGCTCGATGGCGTATTCCCCTCGATAAACGCGAACGAACATTGCGTGTTCAAGCTTTGATTGTCGTCGATCCGTAGCTCTATTTACGATCACAGCCGTTGGAACGTAGATCTCAACGCGCTCTACAATACTGTAGAAGAAAGTTTCTAGAATTAATGCATAGATTTGAAAAATTTTAGAAGAGAAGAATCGAACGTTATCGACCATTAAAACAAAAAACTGGCGGCTAGGGTTTATAGAATTAGGGTTTGTGCAAATGTGAATGTTTAAGGTCCTTTAATAGAAAATTTTCAAACACTATTCATCCGAAATTTTTCCGAACTCCAAACGAAGCGTGCCGCATGGCGTCTATAATGTTTTACCCCCATTTTGAACGCAATGGAATATATATCGAGAGCCAATTCGATCATATTTGGAAGAGAGATTTTCAAATTGACTATTTAAATTCAAAATTCACTCAAACCTATTTCAGTGCGTTTTAGTTTGCCCCGGACAAACTGTAAATCCGATTGACACAAAATTTGAATTCATACAATAATTTAACGTTACGGATCCGATGAAACTGGTTTCGTCGAAATCCGAGGTCGTTTGAAAAATGGCTATTTTTACTCGTTAATTAAATATTAAAATATTCAATTTCTACAAATTAACTTTTAATTTTATCTTAAAAATTCCATAACATCATTCTAACTCCAATATGATTTAATACAACTTTACAAATCAATTTTAATCACATTAAACCCAATTTCCAATTATTTCTGAAATTTCAAATATTAAATTATCGATTTAGTTATCCAATTAAATCTAGATAGTCGAAATAAAATTTATTCGACCTACAAATTTTACTTGTTAATATTTAAAATCAACTAAATATACGAATTTCAAATGACAGAAGTTCTGGGTCGTTATAACTTCCCCCCTTAAAAAAATTTCATCCTCGAAATTACCAAGTAAGAAAAGGTTACAGAATCCATTAACTATTCAAACATCCATTCAAATTAGATTTCAAATTCACTTAAGTGTTTAACTTTTCACTCCAAAATCACAGTTATAGTTTTCAGAATTTTCCAATTTTTTCAAAAATATTCCAATGCCTTGAATTTTCAAAAAATTTCCCCATAACCTCCTTCGCGTGGCTCGATCCGAAAAAAAATGGCAATATATATATCACAAATATACATCTCATCAAAGTAATGAGGCATCCCGCAGGGAAAAGGTATAAAAGTACGATATGTAATCCGAGATATGTACTTTTCAAATATGATTTGCATTTTATGTATATTGTTTGCTACCTTTATGAAAAACAAATCATGTGCTTTCATTTTTATACTTCAAATCAATTTTGCATATTGCAACTACATCTTTGATGCATATTAAAAGTTCCATTAAAACAATACTTTAAAACAGAAAGTAATCTACTCATCTTGAAGTGCATCAAGATTTTCATTACAGCAAAATATTTAGAAGAATGTGGTAATCTACTTTCCATGTTTTTTGCATTCTTTATAATTATTTATATTCTTCAGGAATTTATATATCAGTAAGTTTTGCACATCGCAACTAACACTTCAATGAATATTAAGAGTTTCGTTACAACAATACTTAAAAATAAGGAATCTACTCATCATGAATTGCATCAAGATTTTCATTACTACAATACTTAAAAGTAGGTTGTAATATACGCTCCTTGTTCTTTGCATTCTTAATAACCACGAAAGTTATTTATATTCTTCAGAAATTTGTATACTTTCATAATTTAATATGATTTAAATCATATTTATACCTTCGGGGTATATAAAGCGTTTTAAGTACTTTCGCTACTTTGTGGATTACATATTCATATTTCTCTATTAGTAAAGGATTCATGATGGGCAATAATGTTTTTCCTAATTTAAGATCCTTAATCTATTTATAAACATAAGCGCTTTGTTATTTATAAATTTATCATCGATGATTATTTCTTGTCAGTTCTAAACATGATTTATTGAGACCTCTTTAATTATCATGTTTTAAGTACCTAAGCCACTTCTAAGATAATTTAACAATCATGTCATTGGTCTTTTCAAGAGCACACTTAAGTGTTTCTTCGAGAACACTCAACTTTTTTATTTGGCATTTGCATTACTACTCCAAAAGTATTCCAAACTGACTTTTGTACCATATTTTAGACGTGGTTTACACATTTTCATTCTTCAGGGATTCAAATCTATATTGGAGAAAATTTACTAGGGATATTATCGAAAATTAATTAATATTTTGCATCATTGTATATGTTAATAAATATATAATCTTGATAATCAAAATGAACTTGTATCCTTTTTATCATCTCCCTCAATGTTGACGAACATTATCACATTGAATAATTATTATCTTTGGATTCTCATTTTGACCCAATATGATATTGCTACTAGCAAATACGTTATATATATCAATTATAGAGGATAATGCTTTTATCAGTTGACAAGATGCATTCAAGTAATAATGCTTATTTTCTTTCATAGATCTAGCCACTTGGAGGAATTTAGTTATTTATTTACTCAACAACAATAATGAAATACATTCTCTTTAAAAAAAAGTAGAACAGTAACAGGCAGAGTATTTGATTAAAACTGGTATACAAAAATCAATTGACAGATAAAAGATGTGAGAGGTTGGAGTCAAATCTTAGGATTAACTCCGGTGATCGTACACGATAAAATTCAAATTTATGTTGATGAACATGGTTGATGTGCCGCTACTGTAGCAACTCTCAAACTCAAAACAATGTTGAATGTTGGCCACAGTGAAAAGAGAAATACCTTTTCTCGTAGGACAATCATGCACAAGGAAATCGAATGAATGACTCAAACAAGATCAAAAATGTAAAATTCAAGCATAGTATCAGTCAGCAATAACAAATGCCAAGCTTCTAAAACTGCAAGCCTATAAATATAACAAATGACATGTCATTTTGTTTCTTTTAAAATACATATTAATATCATAGAGACTAGAGAGTGCATGCGGTAAACATGGATTAAAAATACCAGCAATATAATTTATTGGACAACAATTTTAGACCACATAGACATTTTCATATTTATTTACCGAAACATTGGCATATGCATTCGTTTTGTGATAGAAGATTGAAACTTAAGTTGTGTAATGTAAAAGGGAATGAAATTATCATTACATCAATCTCGATAATAATATCCAACCAATTACTTCAGACGCATGCACTAAAAGGGGGTTAACTTCCAATCTGTGTTTAGACTAAAGCTGTGAACTATGAAACCTATTGTCCAAGCACACAAAAAAAAGTACTCAATGCAGAGAAGACTGTCATGTGCGAGTAGGAAATAATCACCATTGAAGTCCACTAGCATGATAATGCAAAACGTAGATAAACAAATAATTTGTATTTAAAGTTCACTAGCATGCATTGGAAATTCATAACGATAGATAAACATGGCATTGTATTAATAAACTCTACTAACAGGAATTAGCAATACCATATATAACTAGCATTATCCTATAGAAATAGATAAACACCTCAAACCAACTAGTACAACAATCAAGATCAAATACAATATATACTAACCACTGTCAAACTGAATTACACAACAAACACAAAAATTTCAGTTACAAATATCAATACATAATACAATACTTATGCCTTGATTATTGTTTTAGCAGTAGCAGCTAACAAAACACCGGTCATTCCCCTTGAAGCAATTGCATCAAAAAAATCAATGGCCGACAATGCTTAAATCCACGTAAACAAACACCAAAATCAAGATAAACCCTTTCAAATTGATTGCTTGAAGAATTAATGTCCGTAGCTACATAACTACCGGAATTATATTTTGCATAGCCTCCAAATACCAATTTAAATCATTGTGTTACAGAGCATCATCTTCATATATTTCTTTCAACGCTAACTGCTTTTCATTATAGGCATAATAAGATTACAAAATAAAGCTATACTTTCTTCTAAAAAATTTCATAATATTTTTTGGTTTCTCCATTTGAGCATCACGAATTTGATCAATAATTAATGATTTCACAAATCTATTTGAAATATGAACTTTATTAACATCCCTAAGACCAGCACCGCATGAATGATCGAAATTGCAGGTTTTCATAAAAAAAACAAGAAAGTTGTCCAACCTTCGAAAAAGCACCAACACAAAACTTGTAACCGTTTTCAGATCAAGAACAAATAGCTGAAATTCTTCAGAAGAATTTCTAACAAAAGCCAAATCATATCCTTTTTTAAACTGATGAGCCATTAAAAACTCCCTAAAATCCTCGACTCTATTAAAACAAAACAAAGAAAATCTGTAAGAATTTCTTTTGAGAACTTTTCTTTTATATAGCTTTCAAATAACAAGAGGAATCATATATCAATCACTATTTGCAGCAGTACTACTACTAATAAAAGTACTTTGAACACTAGAACCGTCTACAATCATCAATATCAAATTCCAATGCGAACATTTGAGTTAATGTTAGACTTAAAATACTGGCCTCCCCTATACAATAGAAAGTACAAAATACTAAACAAAAACCAATGTCAATAATAACAACTTTAAATTCAAGAACATAAGATATCTCGGTATAAAAAGACCTAAGAAATGACAAAAATTCACAAATTTCGTATGATAAATATTCAAAATTTCACTCTTAATACCAAACAAAGAAGAATCCGTTTTGTTTGCATTTTATGCATTTTGTTTGCTACCTTTATGAATAACACATAATGTGTTTTCATTTTTATACTTCAAATCAGTTTTGCATACTGCAACTACATCTTTGATGCATATTAAAAGTTCCATTACGATGATACTAAAAAAAGCAGGAAGTAATCTACTTATCTTGAAGTGAGTCGGGATTTTCATTACAGCAAAATAGTTAGAAGATTGTAATCTACATTCCATGTTTTTTGCATTCTTTATAATTATTTGTATTCTTCAGGAATTTTTATATTTTTAATAAGTTTTGCATATTGCAACTAACACTTCAATGAATATTAAGAGTTTCATTACAACAATACTTAAAAATAAGAAGGAATCTACTCATCATGAATTACATCAATATTTTCATTACAACAATATTTAAAAGTAGGTTGTAATACGCTCCTTGTTATTTGCATTCTTTATAATCACGAAAGTTATTTATATTCTTCAGGAATTTGAATACTTTCATCGTTTAATATGATTTAAACCATATTTATACCTTCGGATGTATTAAGCATTTCAAGTACTTTCGCTACTTTGCAGACTACATGTTCATATTTCTCTATTAGTAAAGGATTCATGATGGTCAGTCATGCTTTCCCCTAATTCAAGATCCTTAATCTATTTATTATAAACATACACTACACCAAAACAATGTTAAAGCAGTGGCTACCAATATTTTGTGGAAATTTATCAATTGTGAATCCCTATGGGCTAAATGGATGCAAAATAAATATTGTAAAAATGCAAACTTATGGAATGCTAACACTGATCCTACTGCATCAAATACTTGGAAAACATTACTTCGAGCAAGACAGTGGTGCAAAGGTCTCATTAACAAAAACATAGTCAATGGGGATAACACAAGCCTATGGTTTGACCCTTGGATCAATGGAACATCACTAATAGATGACATAGGCTAGAATGCCATGTCAGTGATTAGAGGATATAACAAAAAAGTGTCTGAATTGATATCTAACAATAAATGGAAACAAAATATCAAATATGTCCTAATTCAGTACCATCAAACCATACACAATATTAGCATTCAACCACAATTTGTAAAAGATTACTGGATCTGGCTACCAAGTAACAATGGACAATTTACACTGAAGTCAGCATGGAATCAACTAAGAAACAAGCATTCAGAACACTTCTGGACAAAAATCATATGGGGTAAGGGATGCGCCCCCAAAATGTCAACATGTGCTCTACTAGCCATCCAAAACAAATTGAAAACCAAGGTACGTATTAGCAGATGGAACACAGACATTGACCAACAATGCAACTTATGCGCAAGTCATATAGAAGACAGAGATCATCTATTTTTCAACTGCCCGTACTCTAGTAAGTTGTTGGAAAATACCATGCAAAAATTGAAATTAGACATCAATCTCAACTTCAACATTAACCAGATTCTGGAATGCATAAGTAACAGTAACAAGAATCAAACTTTAACTAATCAAATCATCATCATAGCATTCACTTCCCTGATTTGGAACATTTGGTGCGAAAGAAACAACAGGATCTTCAGAGGTATTGAAATGCCAACTTCGATTAGAAACATCCTGATAAATCAAGATGTTAAAACGCTTACGCAATACTTAATCCAAGATAGAGAAGTAAGTACAGAATCGAAACTTATCTGCGATAATTGGAACATCGTCAGCAGGACCTCGGTTCCTCCGCAACCCCCCTGATCTCTTCTCCCGCTATAGGGATACTTCTGGCACTTCCATGTCGAAGCATTTAATGTCCACTTGTGTTCCCAGATCTGATAAATCCATCTGCTTGGTATTTGTACCCCAAACTCTCTAACCATGACTTTGCTTCCCAATCGAGACAGAAGTGTTTTCACGCTGTTATTAAGAAAGTTCTGGACTTCATCCTAGTGTAGGATGTCCTTAGTTTTGTTATTTTGTTTTATTTTCTTTTTAGTTCTCTACGGACCAAGTTGTTATTACGGATGATTTTGAGTGCATTTTAAACTTTGTTCCAACTCCTCCATCTGTTCAACAACTTGAATCCGCTTAATCTATGTTGTACTGTTAATATATGAAAGTGATACGTACTCTTTTTCCTTGTAAGGTATCTGATTAGGTTAGGGGGGTGCAAGGTTTTAATGAGGCATATCATGGAAATATATGTCCTATTATGTTAATAAAGTACCTTTTTCAAAAAAAAAACTATGTTAAAACATTAGGCGACCAACAATCTTCAGGTTCCGAAAAAGTAAGTGCTGAACTAGTATTTTGCACTTAAACGCCCATTAGGTGTCACTTATGCACACTTTTCAGAGCATAGGGAATAAGCTGGAGTACCTTACTAAAACCCTGAACTGTGCAGTGCATAGACATTCCATAAATAGTTTCACAATGAAGTGACTATTGTTTGTAGCTGGTATTGACGAAAAATAGTTTAGCATATATTAAAAATACAGATGTAACAAGGATATTAGTTGCCTATCCAAATTTTGCTCATTCCAAGCAGTGTGGACAGAGTCAGATATAAACTTCGTGCACATTCACATCAAGATGGATATTTTTACCTACACATGACATAGAGATGCATTTTTGCCTACTGAGCTACAATACTCATTGGTATGTGTGAATTTTGAATTTGGCCCTTTGGGAACAAAAGAAGGTAGCCGGAGACATGTATTTTATATGCATGACTATTGTTGCATAAAATTACATATCCTTGGTTATTGATCAATAAAATCTACTCGCAATTCCAGTTCTGTTTTTGTGTCTATTCTGAAATTGTTTAGCCCCGAAATAATATATTATGTAAAACCCTAACTGTCCTGTTCTCAACAGCTTGGAAACTTTTGGGGAAATGTTCTCGTCGGCCAAAAGGGACCTTCTAGACCTTCTATCATCCGGGTCTGAAGATGAATTCAAATTTGATCTAAACGCTGATAAAAATTATTCAAATGCAGGCAGCTGAGATTCCAGGACAGAAGATCACACGTACAGTGGCATGGAAAGTGGCTCATACAAGTAGAAAAACGGGAAAGGTGATTCCATTTGATGCCGAAAATTTTGTAAGTACTTCAACATCTATTCAAGACTCTATCGGTAACTGTAAGTATTGCCCATTGGGTTTGAGAATTGGATTTGAGAATATGCACTTCTCTTAATAATACAGAGGTACAATAATTACCATGTTCTTGAGTTTACAGTTTTGATCACCCTTCAGTTCTTTGTATCATGAAGTTTACAGTTTAAGGCTTGTTTATGCTTCATTTTGATGTTGAAAAATAACTATTAGGTTTGAAATCTACAAATGCTAATCAATTAAGTTGAACAATGAAAAAATAAAAATGCACTTGATGAAAACAGTTCGCAGTTTGCACCTCCACGCATTCACGGACATTTGCAGGTTCTTCTTAAAATCTGAGTACGATACTCAATTTCAAATCTGAGTACAAACTATACTCAGTTTTAAAAACTGAGTACAAAGTTAACATATAAAATTCAAAAATTAGATATTGTTAAAGGGGTCAATTTTGAAAGCTGAAACTCGGAATACAAAAGATTCAAGAAGCAGAACAATATTAACAAGAAAAGGTCCTGCAGTTCAGTTTTATCAATGGCAACTTTAAACAGCAAAGTTTTTTCTGCCTTAATCTACGAGAACTATTTAATTAAGGTTTGTTTTTTGTTGAGTTGTATTCTTTTGGTTGTCCGTAATGTGTATTGGAGTTGATTTGGTTGGTTGGTAATGTTTTTATAAGAATTTTTTGATTGAATTGAACATGGTCTTGGCTTCTAATAATTAGAATATTGATTCTCCAAAACCTTAAATGGAGAAATGCACATGAAAATGAATGATGTACTTTATAGATGGCCATCATGATTTTAACCTGCACATTGTAAGTACATCATAAGAGACATTAACCCTACAGGCTGAATCAAAAAACACAACTCATCTTATGCTCATAATAGATATATATGGCATACAAGATGTTTGCACTGACATGCAATTTATATCATCTTTAGAAAAAAAAAAAAAAACTTAGTGGGCGAGTCTTTAGTGTTTTTAGTTTCTTTCATCCAAGTTACCACTATTACTAATGATCGTTAATTTTAGATGAACAAAGACTTTGCTGTTTGAACTTCAGTGGGAAAATGAACTTCCTTTACAAGTATGTTTTTTAACATGATTAAGCCTAAGTATTTTTTTTAACACGACTCATTTAAACACAATAAGGTCCTACAAGTTACTTCTGGAAATTCTTTCTAGTGTAAGTAATGCACAGCTGGTTAACGTATTTTTAAGAAATGGCTCTCACCAACTTCTTTGCTTGCTTACCATATTCATCATGTTTGACTATGCAGGTGTTTATTGTAAACATAATCTATTTGAAAGCTCATTTGTGAAGCTTTTTCATATTGAGGTCTTAATCAAGTTTACTCCAGCAGAAGTACGTCAAATTTCATTACTCGTAGTTAAGTTCTCCTGTTCTAACAATTGAAATGTTAGAGGTAGAAGATGTATATAACTAGTCATTATATCTAATTTTCTATGTTGATAATAGTGCCAAGTAAAGTTAGCCATTGTTTGAAGTCTAATTTGGAGTCAACATATCTAATTTTGAACGACATAACCTGTAAAAACGCACTTTTTCAATAAAAGAGAGATACAACATGAAAAAAGGTAATCTATATGCCGAGGTGTGGCAACTTGAAAGAATATTCAAAACTTCGTGGCAGAGGTTTGCTCAAAAATGTGAATTTTAGAGTTATGACAGAGATTACTATTTGAATATATGCAAGCTCAAGCTTGCGACTTTCGCAAGCTCAGGTAGTTTAAGCCTTAATTAAATAATGGCAACATACCACTATAGTTCATATTCCCATAGAAAAAAGTTGTTTATATGATTGAAGTTGCCTTTATAGTTTATCTTATGCATTATAGTTTATCTCCTTCATATTTTGTTTTACAGTATTCATAAGAGGTTGCTAAGGGCCAACTTGGGACACATAAAATATGCCACCATAGAGAGGTGATGAATGGGGAAAGAGTTGTATGGGTGGAGAAAGTGTTTGATCCAGAAGCACCTATTTATGAAGCACCACAAAATGGAAATTACAAGCTATTTGATATAATTGATGGAGGTTTTGTTATTTGGCCTGAGTGTCGTATTCGTTTGTAGGATCTAGAATTTATTTTGAAGCAATGTTAGAACTTGTAATATTTTGATTTCATACTCTTTAGTTATGTATGATGAACTTGTGAAATTTCAAATCTTCCTTTAATTTGTTGTCAAATATTTGTGCAATTTAAGTTGTATGTTTGGATGCGTAATTGCTTATTGTTATCGAAATTCTGTAATTTTTGATATGTATGTACCTACTGTATTGTAGTAGACAATTTTGTAGTGTAAATGCTAGCAAAAATGCAGCTCTCATGGTTTGGTAGCTGTAACGAACATATTCGTTACTAAAGACGAAATTTATAACGAGCATAGTCGTTACTACTGATGAAATTTGTAACGAACAAATGCGTTACTAATGATGAAATTTGTAACGGACAAGGTCATGATAATTTAGAATGACAACTCCTTCTTCTACCATGAAAGGGGAAACTAAGTAACGGAAAATACCCGTTACAACCTGATGCAACTAATAACAAACTTTTTCGTTACAAAATTTAAATTTCTAACGAAAAAGTCTGTTCGTAAGTGATATATCTAATAACGGGTAGAAGCCGTTATAAATATTTGTAACGACATACCTCATGCCTGTACCGCTCATGACTATATCTGTTATAAATTTCATTTGTAATGACTATATTCGTTACAAATACACCTTTTGAATGAAAGAGCAGTTAAAAAATGAATGAAAGAGCAATTAAAAATGGAAATTGACATAGATAGAAAGAATCAAACAAGAATTTTATCAGTCACGAAAATTTGAATGAAAGAGTAGTTAAAAAGGAAGAAGAGAAAATAAGGATACTTTAATAGACTGAAATAACTGATATACCCGTGAAACTAACTAATTATAAAACCTCTACTGTAAAATGAAGAAAGTAGAAGCCATTAGAGAGAGGCAGAAAATATATTATTCATTTCTGAAAATAGACATGTATTTACATTACATAGCTACCTTTATATAAAGACTCCAGAGCTAAGAATTTAACTTATTCCACGATGTGAGATTAAACAAAACAATATAAAAGCATATTCATTTCATGCTTTAACACCCCCCTTGAATATGC